>OX424509.1:5012500-10012500 GCA_949152395.1 Agrochola litura
TATGTACCTACGATGCACGCGGACCGCTCTGTTCGTGCGCGCGAGTGGACATTTAAACATACATGCGAACTGCTCGCTAACCACTTGCGAACATGTCCAAAAGTGTCTATACTATGTTCCTAAGATACACGCGAACCGCACTGTTCGTGCGCGTGCGCACGTGTGCCTTTATTGAAAAAAGATAAATAAATAAAATTAAGACGGGTTAGTGTTCGCAACTCCACGTCCAAGCGCATATTTTGCGTACGGAATTACTTACAAACATAATCAGCCTATAATGTTCCCACTGCTGGGAATCAGGCCTCTCTGTGAGAGAGAGTGGGCCGTAATCCACCACGCGGGCCCAGTGCGGGTTGGTAGATGTCACACTACTTACATGATTATGGATAATTAAGGTCCAGTGGGCCTATCTCGAACGTGGAGAGTAAACGTAACGTAATTCGATCGGTTTTAAAATTGAAAATCGAAACTTGTTTTGTACTCAATGATCGAATGTGTTATAATAATATGTAAATAAAGGTCAAACAAAGTTAATTTCAAATGAAGAGACATAGCCCGAAGAATTGCCAAACTTAAGTGGCAATGGGCAGGGCACATTGCTCGCAGAAAGGATGGCCGATGGGGTCGAAAGGTTCTGGAGTGGCGACGTAGCGTTGGAAGGCCTCCAACAAGATGACCGATGACCTTGTGAAGGCCGCAAGAATCCGCTGGATGCGGAAAGCACAGAATCGGTCGAAGTGGCGGTACTTGGGGGAGGCCTATGTCCAGCAGTGGCGTCTTTCGGCTGAAATGATGATGATGATGAAAGTTAATTTCTAAGTGTCGCCTACAAGAGCGCTGATTTCTGAAATACAGATATTTTATATCAAGTTCAATACCTGACCATAGAATAAAGTATATTACAGTGTATCACCATATTATTTAAATATCTATTATTTTGAACAACTGAATTTATTATTATTCTTATACTAAGGCGCGGCGCCCACTAGCGGTGGGCATTGGTACCGCTCGGGCGCTTAACGGCGGCTTCGGGTGCCTGAGGGCTGCTTCGGGCGGCTTTGGGCGCCTGAGAGCTGCCTCGGCAGTCGTATGCATACCTAAGGACGCCGAGCTGGTTTCGGGTAGCTTTGGCATACGTGAAAACAATTGTGCGTGTGTATTTATAATGGGGGATTGGGACTTAGTTCTCATTGTTCATCTTGCTGAAGAAGAAGAGAAACTTGGAGCCTTAAGGCAAAAAAGAAGATTTTATAGAATAATCAACTTTTCTTCTGTCATCGTCAAATAAAACGAACCTATACGTGTAATTAATGAGGCTGTTGCCTTTTATTTTCCTCTGGGTGTTGCCAAGCTAATGGAGGCGCGCGCGGTGAACGTTATGACTGTTCTGCGACTTGTCTGGCCACGAAAATGCCACCCGAGCTGCCCGAAACCAGCCTAGGCGTCCTTAGGTATGCTTACGACTGCCGAGGCAGCTCTGAGGCGCCCGAAGCCGCTCCAAGCCGCCGTAAAGCGCCCGAGCTGTACCGAGCCGCACCGATGCCCAACGATAGTGGGCGCCGCGCCTAATGATTGCTAAAGGATAGTTGTGTTTTCGATTAAAAAATCATTCGAATTTATGTTACGTTTACGTGTCGTGCGTTCTTGCTGGGCCCACTGGACCTTAGTTTGCTAGGGGAAATGGTGAAGCCCAATTATTAACATTATTATGATATCGGTTCTTACATCTTGAATATTTCATTTCAGGGCAAAGGAAGGACGCAGAAACTAGTCTATCAATAATAGTGTTTTTTATATGTAAGGTACGAAATAAAAGAAAAATATTCTTTTTCATATTATTTTTATTTTTTTAGTCCCACATGAAATGAACTACAGCAAAAATAGAAAATGTTATCAGTTTAAAGAAAATAATAATAAATAAATCTATGCCTCCTGATTTCTGTGTAAAAACACTATGTACAAATATACATTTTGACACTATTATTTTGGGTTTGTTTTTTTTTTTTTTTTACTTTTAGTTCTATGATCAGATTGGTGGGTTTAATATTAACACTAAAATTGCTATAAAATCATTCATATTTTTTTTTAAACCCATTCAAAATACCTCTTTTAGTGCAAGCTAAACATGGGTTGAATTTTTATTTTTATTATAATCTGTCAAAAATATGTAAAAAGAAAAATAAATTATAAATATAACAATTACAAAAATACAAATATTTTAGACATTTTGCATGTTAAATGATTTCAAAACAGTATACACAAGTACACATTTGAAATTGTATAAATGGCGACGTTTTTAATCTCAGTATAATTCATTACCTTTGCTGACTACACACGAGATAAAAATATCGTGACATTTGAAATTCGATCTTTGTCGTTAAAAGCCACATCAGTTCCAACTTTTTTTGTGTCACAAATCGATAAAAAAAACTGGTTTATGAAAGAAAAAACTATTTAATTTGTGCAAGTGATTAATAAAAAAGTTTTAATATGAAACTAAGTAACTTGAGCTCTATGAAAGCGAAATAGATATTTTACCAATCACTCGCACGAATCAAAATAGACCTTAAGTCAATCAGTCACGATTCAAACTTGTAGCAAGACCATTTTAAAGATTCTTATAAAAACTAATTAAAATAAAAACATGGCAATTTTAAAACATAAACTAGAGAAACAATATTTACAGTTACCACAATATACAAAAAGAACAATGTTATAGGCTTTTGAGTTAAAGATATCAGCCAACGCTGAAAGATTGTGAATTTTTCGCTCTGAGATTTAAAGATGTCATTATGATACGATCTTCATTTTTATTAAATGTAGCTTAAAAATCATTTATAAAAAAAAGTTAAAAAAAACTTCTGATTTCTGTTTTTTTATTTAAGTATAACATGGTAATAAAACATAAGACATCTAAACATCTCAAAACGAAATATCAAAAATTATAAATTAATTCATAAAACTCAACACACACATTCTCAGTCCTCAGCCATACACAAACTCCCACCACTGGGACACACACATCAAGGCAATGCAAGTCACACACTGACAACTTCGAATAAAGTCAACTCGCATAAAGTGACACGAACAGAATTGGCAAGTGGAATAAAGTCGACATTTCGCATAAAGTGATTGCAGTTACATACTGCTCCATTTGAAGACGTAAAATAATGTCATTTTGGTGCATAAAAATGTACCATTTCTTTTTTTGTAGGCTGAAAATGGCCTAGGTTTTTTCTCGACTTGAAATGCCAAGCAAATTATTTCGTTTTCTGTTGAAAAATAACCTCAATAAACTATCGATTTCGAGGCGCCTAGTTATCACGGCTTTCTAAATTGGCTATAGCGTATAGATCTCTAGTCATGTGCTCATAGATTTATCGCTTCAAGTCAAGTTGTCGAATAAATTGAAGACGTTTCGCATAAAGTCAACTCTTTGAATAAAGTGAAACGTTTCTCATATAGTGATACGTCGCGTCCAAGACAAGCGCGCATAATGGCGTCACATTCTCACATAGAAGCAACTCAAAATGTAGAGTTCCGCAAAGAGTCAAACGCTTCGAATAAAGTGAAGTGTTTCGCATAAAGTGACACGTCACGGCTCATACGAGCGTGCTGAGCTCGTGCGTGTCGTGACTCAGGTCGATGGTGGCTGCGGGGACGCCAGGAGTCACCGCCCCTTCGCCCGGAGGAGTACTGGTTGGAGGCCTAAAAGTATAAAGAATTAAGGTAAATATTTGTTTATTAGCACTTGTTTTTTTTTTTGTTTCGTTTTGTAAAAGGAATTCATTCAAGAGTGAACGATTTAGGGGCTATTCTAAATCTTTTGCCCCTCAATTAATAGGTACCGAATAAGTAATATAAAGTGACTGGTAATTAGTTAAACACGTGACTTTACTCATCAGTATGAACAACTTTTACTATGGGACCAAACCTGAAATCGTGGGAAAAAAACAGCTTTTCCCTACATTTTGACAAGTTATGCGAACATAACAGAAGGGAACATCAACAACAACAGCTCATTTTTTTTTTTCGCGATTTCAGTTTATAGTAATGTAGCATAGTAAAAGTTGTTCATAATGATGAGTAAAATCACGTGTTTAAGTATGGGTCACTTAGGGTCACTAATTACCAGTCAAATATAAAATAGTAATTTCTGACGGAATTTGTAAAAGCTATAACAAAATATAAGTACCTAACGTTTACTGAACGCAGATAATCGAGCTAAAAGCCAAAATCTGTGTTTCGAATTTACAAGAGACAGTCGTAGCTCACCTTATAATATAAGGGCCTCCTTGCTGCAACAGCGTGATAGGATGCGTATACGCACCACCAGCAGTCATGCTATGAAAACTCAAATTTCCCATGCCAGTATTATTCAAATGTCCATTCCCAATAATTACTCCATTCGACGCATTCAGGTTCGGAGAAACAGTTGTAGTATTTACTTCTTGAGTTCGAAAAGCCTTTACAAGGTTCGTCTTCTCTTTCTGCCATACAAAGACATTGTGGACCATTGCGCAGCCGCAGAAGATGATTCCAACGCCAATGAAGACCGATGTCACGATCGCTGGGGTTGAATGGAATTGTATGAAGGTGTAGAGAATTATACCTGGAATTGAGAAGGGTGGAATTAGTGGCGGTTGTAATAAGGTTGCTTGCTGTTATGGCCAGTGGCGGATCCAGGATTTTCGTTTGGGAGAGGCTTGACCTCGCTGAGGGTAGGTTTTAGCAAAGTAAACACTAATAAAGCTTACAAAATTTACAAGCCTTCGCGAATTAATTTTCTTAAATTCCTCAATGACTTCGTTAGGTTGTAGACTACCAGAGATATCTTGGTGAATATACATGGCAGCCAAATTGGGCAGAGTAAGGGCAAAATTCGTCACGTAAACAAAGAATCTTGTAGAAAAAAAACTTGAAAACCCTACTTAATTGATGACAATTGTATATTAGGTACCTAGTGTAATACTTGCTAAAAAGTTAATTAGAATAAGTAATATCAAGTTCACTTTAAGATTTGTCACGGAAGAAATCCGACGCTTTTGGGGGGGAGCTTGAGCCCCTTAGCCTGGATCCGCTACTGGTTATAGCTCATTCGGGATAGAGTGCCAACTCCAAGTCTGGTGCTTGTCAATTAATTCCATGATAGAATAGGCAATTTATTCAATGATAGAGAGGTAGAGAAAAACTTAGTTCACGAGGCAGGCTTTTTTCAGAACCTGTCTCTGTGAGATTAGTCGCTCGTGGAAGATTTTTGGTAGTTGGATTGTAGGATCAGAAAACAATCGCTTCAAGTTAAACACCAGTTGATATTTTGTTTGTACAACTACAGGGTCACATTTAGTTAGGTAGCAAAACTCCGCCGGCGTGGTGGGATTGGATATCTAAACACGATAAAACAAAGAAAAAAAAACTGGCACTACGGGAGTGCCGACAGAAGTGAAAACTTGAAAAAAAAAATCGGCACCGCGGTAATTAACGCGTTGTAGTCTTTTACTCCGAAACTGATATTTCAAGTAAGTAATTAATAACGTAGGTATTTACATACGTTATTTAAAAAAAAAAAAAAATTTTTTCCTTTTTTCACGTCTGCGGAGTTTAGCTGGCTAATTTAATTTAACTGCAAATAACCCCAACTATCGCCGTTTCGTTTGATCTATGATTTTTTACCCACCCTGTATAGACTGAAATGTTTCTGACGAAGTTGATGATTGTCATAAAACTTTCTCTTTCCTTTCAGTTGACGATATTTTTCTTGTAGCAGTTCTAATGCACCTTTTGGCGCCACAAGACATTATATTACCTATCACGTCTCAAGAACCAGTCAATCGAAGACTCAAAGCTCCGCATGATTAGTTCCCATCGACAAACACTTATTGCAAGCCCTAATCGCCTTTTTATAATACCGTGGGAAGCTAGAGTGGTTCTTTATGCGAAAGGGAACAGAGTAATTATAAAGAACGTAATTGTACGAACCTGTTAAAAATACCGGTATGGATATAAAAAAACCTCCGACGGCGCATACCCTGGTGATCGCAGACTTTTGCAGGTATTTGTTCGATCTGGAAGTAAAGAAAAAATATGGTTTAGTATGGATAGATTAAGGGTTGGTTTCATAAGTGGTTCTTCCCAGCTAAAGCACTAGGAAGTGGTGAAGGGTGGGCGTTTTTGGGGGCTGTCCTATGTCATTTTGACGTTCGAAAAGTGCTGATTCTCAGCCTACTTTGAACAAATGACTTTTGAATTTGAATAAGAAAGCAGTCGCAAAACGGTCACACAAACGGCTGTCCAAATATAGATCGTTTTTTGATACCTTAAATGTCAAATAATGGTGAAAATTGCTGACGGCAGTTATAATATGACGCTCGTCTAGGAAACTATAGCTTTTGTTCCGGTTCCTGACACCTGTCAGTTGAGTATAAAAGAATTAAAAAGAAAGCGGTTTTAGAATACGAATTTATACTCGTACTTTACTAGCTTTTGCCCGCGGCTTCGTCCGCGTGGATGTCGCAAAATATCCCACCGGAACGTACTACCGGGATTCCATACTTATTAGCCGAGGAAAAGGTCATTGACTACTGCTGCGCCTGCGATTCCATCAACCATAGTTATATTGTTACGCGTAATTTTGAATTTTTGATAGATTTTAAACTATTTATTTCAAGTATATGATGTCAAGGCATATTTTAATCAAATACCCAATTTAAATAACATATTTTATTGGAAAACGATTCATATAATACCGGTCAAAATAGCTTCGGAAATAACAATGAAATTTTTATCAAATTCTAAAAGACAATTATGGTAACTGTGGGTCATCCTTAGAAGATAGATATATGTCATCCCGGACTTTTTTGTTGAACTTTTTAAGATGAACAATACTGTAGAACATAAATTTTATGTAACTTTTACGATTTCCGCGGCGCACGCCAATAAAGCTCCCAGTCGGTACCTATATAATAATAATCGTCAAATTTCAGTTTATTTACACAAAAAATTAACGAATTATACACTAAAACTTTCCGCATTAATCACTCCGTCCATTGGTGACAACCGTTTGAAAATGCGTTCGGTAGTTTCTGAGTATATTGCGTTCAGACAGACAGACGTGGCGGGAGACTTTGTTTTATAATATGTAACGATTTGTTCCTAGTCGTGGCCGGTGAGAGGAGTCAGGAACGCATTCTGTCGGCAGCACGGGCAGGAGTTTAGTTCGTAAACAATTATAGAACATTATGTCAACGAAGACTATTACTTTGGGTGAGTACAAGATAATTAATGCAGCGTTCCCACGACTCAACAACTGATCAATACATAAGTACATATCTACAGAGATGGTACCAACAATATTCGAGATTTCAAGACAGTTTTTATCCAACAACTTTAACATCAAAAAGCAGTAAACACGGCGTGCCCCAAATTCCCGCCATGATCAGCTTAAATCGATCTCGTTTGTTTTACACAAGAATTTCGTTTTACATATCTGTTCCAAAATCCAGAAGCTGCAATTATTTACTTAATGGAAACACAGACATTTAATCGATTGTATATTATAAGAACTCGATTTAATTGAAACTTGTTTGAACAGTCGTGTAACGGACCCAGGCACCTGTTGATCGAGGGTAACCTTGAAAAATTGCAAAGTTGGTTTGATTTTCGATCATGTTAGTCGTGGAATTGCTTTTGAAATCGGTCGGTTTATATTATTTGCTGCATGTCAGTGACACTGGCTTATTCTGACGGATATTATGATCATTGATTACAACATCTTTACTGTTATCTAAACACTATAAACTCGTTTGAATTACTCGACTGTTTTATCGAACTTGCTGCATTTTATTGAAATAATGTAAGTATGCCAAGTGGACTGCATTTTTACGAGTTTTGGACGAGTTATCAAGAAATTGGGGCTTGCAACATCTCTGGTTTGTTTCAATGTTACCAGCTCATATTATTTATGGATGTAGCAACTGCATGAGTCACTTTTTAATTCAACTGAAAAGGTGTACCTACTGTAGGTAGGTACTTATAACCAGTTCCTTTAATCAAATCAAATCAAACTTTATTTGTGAACATAGGGGTACAAAAAGGTCTTAAAAATATACATTTTAGCGTGATCTCAATGTTCTACCAATGCAATTGGTATACAAATAATTTGTTATTTTGATAAATATTTATAACATGCAATTATAATAATCAAAAGAATGAATTAAGATTAAATAAATGACTTCAAAAGTCTAAGTCAATTTCTAATATAATGTAATGTAGATAAATGTCAAAGAATAAAAATAAAATGTCAATAGCCGTTAATTTATATTATCATTTAAAAAATCTTCTATGGAGTAATAGGTCTTGTCTACTAGAAATAAAAATAATTTTCTTTTAAATTGGCCAACATTTTCTACACTTCTTAGGCATTTTGGTAATTTATTATAAATTTTTGGAGCCATAACAAAAATGCTTTTCTTTAATAATGCGGTTATCTGTGGTAGGGTAGACCGGGGACAATATTACCATTTTCTAAACATCGGTTGATTACACAAATTCAACTGTCGCTTTTTGTTTTAAATATTATTATTTTACAGCCTTAGTTTATTATCTACCGAAAAAAATATCTAAAGTTGGCTTAGATTGAACATAACTTGGTCAAAATTTACTTTGAATGAAATGATGGCTAGTGCTACAAATGACCCCCTTTAAGGGTTAATTGTACCAAAACTGCATAGGGTAATAAAACTAGAATAAAGGTATTTATCACATTTTCTCAGTCATTTATTTGAAGTCTTATGGGTTTATAATCATTCTTAAAATTTAGGAACAAAAATATTGTGAGATCAGTGTTTTAAATCAACACAAACGTAAAGTAATAACATTAACATAACAATTCTTCACTTCGAACAAAAATAAAATAAGTTTTTATTAACATATAATCAACTTTGGTTCACACTTTACATATTAGCTATTATCTAGCTTTATAACAATTATAAAATAGAAGTAATCAACAAAAATATGTTAGTATGGAGGTACAATTGACCCCTGGTACAATTGACCCTCATAAAATATTAATTACTGATAAAAAAAATATTAGTCAGATTCGCAATTGTGACAAACATAAATTGACTCCTGAGGTGTACCGCCGGGGGTTCGAAGAAAACCGATAGGGAAATCGTGGCCCCCGGCAACAGGGCAACCGAAGGAACACGGGTGGGTTTTAGTCAGTAAGAGTCTGACACGCCCTCCCGCTCCACCCAGAGCGGGAGAAGTTATTTGATAATTTCCCACCCAGAAAAAAAAAAAAAAAAAAAAAAAAAAAAAAAAAAAAAAAAAAAAAAAAAGGTGTACATTCCTCGTGTGCCCATAATCTGCATTGAGCGCATTGGATCCACATTTCATTAGGGCGACTGGTACTATAAGGTTCCATGCATACAACACAAAACCATTCTTCTTCTTCTTCACTGCTTTCAGAGTCATTTTTTGCTGCAGTCTTCTTTTTCTGGCTGGAATCACATTTTATCCCTTTAGATTTTCCCGGGTGTTGTAAGTAGATTCTTTTTAATTTGTTTAGCTTTCTTTCTTTTTTCAGCTTCCTCCGCTTCTTTTTGTATTGCATCTTTTTCCGGGGTATCGGTGTATATAGCCGTTTGTCGTTTTTTTTCTTCCGCGGTTTGTGGTTTTACGTGGCGGCGCCTTTGGCAGGGTTTATTTTAAGTACCTATTTATCTTTTTACTCTGTTATTATTACCACGGGGTTATTTTTACCATGGGGTCAATTGTACCAGTACTATTGACCCCAACAATGTTGGTACAATTGCACCAAAGTAACTAATTTAGAAAAAAACATTTAATACTCACATAATTCTAAACTTATAGTTTCCGTTTTATCATAAATCAAAAGTTTAATATCCGTCTAAACTAGCAACAACAATTACTTGTCGAAAAGACTCTGGTAGTACGAGTTACAGCCAATAATATTTTACGTAAAAACTTACCGCGGCTTGCCGAAAATCAAAAATTCTCCACTAATACATCCGTTTCACAGCGCGCGCGCCGGCGACCAAAGACTACTATTACTATAGACAGGCAGCTCTAACTTTTTTTAAATGGGTATATGCAGCGCCATCTAGTTTTTCGTTAAGGGAATTAATGTATATAAATATATACGTATAGATTGGTAGGTAAGCTGTACGGTACGCTGCTGCATAGTAGGTATGTACACACGGCTACACATCAAGCTATACATTTTCAGCTTAAGCCGACCTCGAATTATACGGAAATTCTATACAATGCGAGATTAGCTTATACTGGAAATGTATAGCTTGATATGTAGCCGTGTGTACCTATATGTCAAGTGGCGTGTGGGCAGAATATTATAGGAATAAAACAACCTTTTATTTTGTGTAAATTGAAATAAATTTATTTTAAAAAAACTCCACGTTTAGTACAAAATTCTGTGTTCTTCTTTTTCTCCCTTAATGTTTTAGGTAGTGTTGATTAGCCTTTTCTTTCATTGGATCATTAACATCCCAAAAGGTTATTTTGCCAGTGAGAACATTATTGACGGCTTTGCACCAATTGTGTATTCACTGTTCACTATTCGCAATTACAGGTCCAAACTCTAAAGAGTGCCTATGCCTTGAGTCCACAGTAACTTCACAAGTTTAGGATGATTACAATCCGGCGTCACACTGCGGAGGATAAACAACTCAACACGAGCGTACGAACGAATTATTATAGCCACAGCAACACGGAGGACCGGAAGATCAACTCAATGATGATGCACTTCCGAAACAACGAGAACTTTTTTGCAAAAGGAAAATGCGCACGGGTAGTTACACTCTCACGCAGCCAGCCATTTGCAAATCAAGTGTGCCCATACAAAAACAAAATTTGGCACGTTTTGTAAACCAAAATATTACTTCTGCATTATTGTGCTGATACTAAAAACCTCATTGTGCTCGAATTTATATATTCTATAATTAATACAAGAATAATATGTGGTATTATTTTTTTTCCTTGATTTATGTCTTTTCACTAGTAAAGGAAACTCCCAGCATAAGAACAATATATTTCACCATAGCAACACCGCAATTTTGTTCCCTTAACGATTTGATAGATGGCGCTGTTACAAATAAAAAAACGGAATTTTGGTTTTACTCCTAGTTGCCATAGCATGCCGGCGACTGAGGGGCGCCTCGAGGCTCAAGTAGCGCGTATGCTGGCGCACTCACACATGCAAAATTGAGCTCAGTAGTAGAAATATCGATGATGGTACTATTAACCCGTGTTACTATTGTACCCGGTCTACCCTACTTATGTAGTTATGAAGGCCACTTACAGTATAGTAGAAAACGTCCCATTGAAACTTTGCAGCAGCTTCAAGATACGGGCTAAACTTATCCTCATCACTTCTGTGAAAAACGAAGGACATTCAGGGATTTATTTATGGTCGACGGCGCGTTGTGTTCCACGCGCGCCTCAAAGATATGTCAGCACAACTGACGGGGTCCGCTAGGGCCGATGCCTGCCGGGGTTGCGGGGAAGTCCGAAAGGGATACCGTGGCCCCCGGCAACATGGCAACTGAAGGAACACGGGTGGGTTTCAGTCAGTAAGAGTCTGACACGCCCTCCCGCTCCGCCCAGAGCGAGAGAAGTTATTTCGAACACACAAAAAAAAGGGGTTTATTTATAAACGTTGCATAAAGTTAAGTACCTAATGATTAGCGACTGTTTAACCATACATAGCTACGGTTATAAATTAACCCCTTAATCTTTTTATTGACGATGATGATGAATGATGATGAATCTTTTGCTTGGCGTACCTATCTAAATTAGGTGTCCTTTATAACATAAGTAGGTTCCCACATACAGAAGTTGCCATAGTCAGTTCTTCGGCAAGCACGTTTGTCACGTCTACCATATCTCTGGATTTGTCCTGAGAACTCAGGATTTTTAGGCTCCTGACAGGATTGCGGCCGGATTTAGGGAATTCTCAGGAATCTCAGGATTATTGCATTTTTTTTAATAAAATGCAGTAGGTACCTATCTCTACCTAGACTTTTCCGTTTTTTTTATTGAAAAGTTACAACCATCATAAACAAAAATATAATCTTCTTTCAATAGTATCATGTCCGTGACTACCGCAGGAGCACCAACGCCAATCGCTTCGATATTTAGTAAATAATTAGTACCCAATTGGTACTAATTAGTGCTCGAACGACAAAATTGGTACCTTAGTAGTTTTCAAGAAACTCGACTTTGAAGGTGGTCCGGCGGTAGTCACGCTCCCTTCAGCAGGACCACCATGAGCGCCAAAAAAGGGGGAATGCTGCAGCTATTCTAAGTATACAAATAATTAGTACCCTTAAATGTGATTCATTGCGTAAAAAAAACAGAACTGAAACATTTATCCTGCGGTAGTCACGGACATAACAGTATCACAAGTCACAACACAAATCAACGTGATTAACATCAGCATCAACATAACAAAACCATAAACTATTTTTTTAAGGGTTGGGGCGGGCGGTGTAGGTCGTTGCATGATTTGGTTTTTTTTGTCACATGATTGCTATTTAACATCTCAGGATTTTTCAATTTTCCGTATGGTGACCCTAGTCACGTCTAGCTCTTGTCTTTGAAGGGTCAAAAGAGCACGTAAGTACTTTCTTAGATAGGTACATCCATTTGCCTGCCAAGCCTTTTCTCAACTATGTTGGGGTCAGTTTCCAGTCTAACCGGATGCAGCTGAATACCAGTAGGTATTTTACATGCAGCGACCGCCTATCTGACCTCCACAACCCAGTACCTGGGTAATACGATACCCCTTGGTAAGACTGGTCAAAGATCCACCAACGGCTTAACGTGCTTTCCGAGGCACGGAGGAGTCTCTTTATGTAAAGACTAAAGATACCCATCCACGGACCAACCCAAGCATAGTTTAACCTGTTGGATCGACCCGTGCGGCTGTTATTACTTAGCCACGAGCTCCTCTCTCTACTTAGGTAGGCACATAGGTATTTACCACAAGCAAATCTCAGAAATATCTTTTGTAGATGGGTATTAAATATTCATTGAATAGACTGAATCGACTTAAGCTATAAACAATTATAATATTCTCCTTGCTCGATGTTTATAGTTCCTACATATCTAAAAGTTAAGATTAAGAGTCTCAGTATTTCACAATAAACCTGCATCGAGCAGTTTACACAACATACTTACCTACACATATTTGGACATATTCCGTGATATATTGAGTAAAAGTTAAGTGAAAGGTGAACTGAATTTGATCACTGTTCATTCCTACCCCGAATAACTGTTTGTTACCCACTACTCAGCAGAAGAAAAATGTTGCAACTGCATATGAAAGAACGGGAGTGATAATATATGAAGATTCGAATGAGGTTGCTTCGACGCACATGGTTTCGAAAAAAAATTGCGAGTTGTAGGTACGCCAATTCGAAAACACTTTAATTCGAAAACTGCTCTATCGAATGACGTTTATTCTGAAAGTGGGCAACGTCGCAAATAGATGTCAACTATTTCGCTGTTTTGATTAATTTGGCAATATTACTGTATGGAAATAAGAAATGTGGTTAACTAGCGAACTAGAATATTAATAATGAATTGCAATTATAACACTGAATTTGATGTTGTAACCGTTTTAAGTGTAAAATAGGCATTTAGAAAGTTTCCAAATACTTACTTTTTCTAAAACTAAATATTCGGTGTTACGATATTAGGTAATTATTGCATTTCATAATCAATATTCTAGTTAGCCACATATCTTTAATACAGTAATATTGCCAAATTAATCAAAACAGGTAAATATTTGACAGCTATTTACGACGCTGCTAACTTTTAGGATAAATCCTCATTAACGTTATGAATTTCGGAGCACAAATTCGCATAAGTAGCGAGGTCATTCGGGGCTCTTACCTAAGATTCGTGTTCAGCTCGTGTATAGACAGCTTTATATTGTAACTTCTCATACAATAATGTAACTCTCTAACGTAAAGCATTCTGATTTTTAGTACCTAGGTAAGTACTCGACCATGCTGTGCACATGACGATGGCAAACTCGAAAAGACAACGATTCCCGAATAATCCCGATCATTTGGCTGCCCATGTCAAAGAAGTAGGGACAGCAAAGTTTAGAGGCCCGCCATTTGGCTAAATGAAACGAAGAAAAGAATAAAATAATAAAAGGCAAAATACAATTTAATAAGATAAGTTCACTCTCAAGGTAAGTTCAAAAGGATATCAGTATACGTAAATAACGTATACTGATATCCTTTTGTCACATAATGGTGCCGATTCTCTTGTACAGACTTAACTAACTAAACCATCACTAAAATTCCTTACTTTTGACTATGAGAATCTCAAAGCTATTCTGCAAAATAAATTCTCTAAATTTAAAATAATTTTGACACATCTAAATCGAATTTGACAATCGCGACTCCACACGTGATAACTAACCACGTGAATCTTTTTAGAACCGGCCTAGCCCTGGCCCAGGCCTGGCCCAGCCTCGCCGTGTTTTTTATGGAATTTTTCACTTTTTGTACCTATGGAAAATAAGAAAAATTGTTACCTACATGTAGAGTGTTGTATGGGTTTAAAAGTTTTAAATAGGGGGTCGAAATTTTCATTATTTTTGCTATTGGACACACCGTTTTCGAGATATGAGGAAAAGAAAAAAAAAGATTCTGTACTGTTTTTGCATCTGAAGTCGAGGTGTTTGTGTGCATTTAAAGTTCATGACAAACAATTTTATTCCACACGTTTTTAGTCGCGATTAAAAATAGTCGGATTTAGTTAGAAAATCAAAATTTTAGGTGAAAAACGTCAAATTCAGAATAGCAAAATTGCCATTTTCGCTAAATGATTATCTCAGTACCTACCATCTTAGTGCTGTCAAACTAAAATATAGTTAAGTTGTGTCACTTTAGTCTATTGCAGAACGGGAAATCGTCGTTTGACAGGAATAAACTAAATGGTGATTTTTAGTCTAGTTTAGAGGCATTTGTGACAAGAGAATCGGTAACCAATGACTCTCAAGAGAGTGGATATGTCGCAGGGACGATGGTGCCGATTCCCTTGTTCACAAACTAAACTAAATTTCAGTTCAGTGCATCTGTTTCTTTCTATTTCATTAAGAAAAGGACAGAAGATACATTTTAGTTTAGTCCTGTCAAATTAATCAGCGCCTGTCACTACTCCATACAAGTTTATACCTACGTGATTAAAAACTTGCCTACTAAAATTACGTCAATTTACGTCAAGCGCTGATTAATTTGACAGGAATAGGACCAGTGAAGTTATAATATCACTGGTTTGACACTAAAAAAAGGCCGTTAAATTGTGATAAATGGAGGCGGTTGACAAAGATTGAAATTATATAATATCACTGGTTTGACAATATCCCTGCGACAAATATATTCCTTGCTTATTGACATACTTCATAATACGCGCGTGGTACCTGTACCAATTACATGTATAACAACTTGACGGTTACCTAATACAAGTACTTCCGATGACAGATGGGGTATCTACATACAACGGTTTTCCGTTGCAACGGTGCGTCTTGCTCCACTGATTCTAGGGTAGGTAGGGCGATAGGGAACACGTACGTTGTCACACGCACCTTGCGTGACGACAACCACAGTTTTGTCGATACATTTGGAGGGGAGGTTAGGGTTAAATAGATAAGGGTGAAATAAGTTTGAAAGACAGGGTTTGGTTTCTGTCATAATTTAAAAAAAAATAGTTATTTATGCAAATGTTGTATAATAAGGGGTATCAAAACATGAATGTGGGTTTAATAGTAGGTATCACATGAGTGTTTTAATACCTAATTATGTACAGTTGCATACAAGACTTTGTGACTTTATCTAAACCCATGAAATGAATCGTCTATAACGGTTCCGAAACCATTGGGTGTTTGTAATTCAAGACCAAGAATAAAAAAAATCCCACGAAATTCAGTACAAGTGCACGTCGTGTATGAATGTCGCCTGCAGCAGCACATCACCGCACATGCGTGCAGCGGGTGGTGCTGTCCCCCGCTTAAACGTTGAAACGAGTTGCATAATGAAATTTTGTACAACATTATAACACTCATTTGGATAATATTATGGTTGACACTGGCTGTTTTAATGTTGGCAATAAGCTAACTGTTTCAGAAACTTTTATAGAAGTTTTATAATAGCATGGGTGTAGAAAAAATGTTTTTAATATAATTTATTTTTATTATATCTGTAGTGAATACCAAAAATTAAAATTTGGTTGATGTACTCGTAGATACATACCTAGGTACCGATTTAATCATTTTATCGACTTTAGATACATAGGTAGATACTACTGACGTAGGTACGGTATTTATTTCGAGTGCGCCCGAAGCCCGAATAGTTTCGACCTCGACCGAAGATCGTTATCATAAGCTTATCGGGATTATTTCGTTTCTTATCTACATAAATAGGTAAGTAACTAGTAGGTACGTGTATGTAGATGTTATTTTTAGATGTACCTAAAGATTATCCTATATCATACGACTTTTAAATTGCGACACATTTTTTACTTAAAGATATTTCTCATAGTTGTGTAACATGTTATTTTAACATTACCAAGAACATAAACAAATCTCAATGTAGGTAAAATGATTTAATGAACAGAAATATTTACGTTACCTAGTTCTACCGCCCCATTGCCGTCATAGGTTTGTTTAATTTACCTAATGCTTCCGGAGCTCTTACGAAATTGTGGTTAAAAATAACAAAAAAGTTTGCTAGAAAGGAGTTGTTTATACAAATTGTAACTGTGTGAAGGTCTCGTGAACCCACAGGCAAAAATTAAAAATATGGGCCAGTAGGAATTAATTTATATAAAAAAATTAATTTGTCACTGATTAGTAAGAGCAGTGGTGGCCCAGTGGTACTGGCCCCAAATTACGAGTGGGTTCTAACCCAGGCAGGTGCATTATTTTGTGTAAATAATTTTTTTTTTTTGTCTCTCAAAACGGTGAAGGAAAACATCGTGAAGAAACTGGCATGTCCTAGAACCAAAAATTCGAAGACATGTGACATCTACCAACCCGCACTGGGCCCGCGTTGAAGTTACAGCTCACCCCCTCTCGAAGAGAGGTTCTTAAACAATCACAGAACATTATGTTGACAACGGCCATTAGGTACTTTAAGTAAAAAATAATGATTGTAGATTACAGCTTACAGCCCACTCCCTCTTGAAGAGAGGCCTGTGTGGGCAGTCGCAGTGGGATCATTATAAGCTGATTAGTAATTAGCCATTAAATAGTGGTCAATCTGCACCCTAATTGCGTAATACACGATCACTCACAATCTGAATCATTTTGAAACAGATTTAGCAATCTATTTCAAAATGATTCATTGTGATGATCCATTGCTTAATAAGATCGAAAAAAAATCTGCTCAACAACGGAAATAACGCAATGAATGTTGTTGAACTGTCAAAATGAAACAGATTAGTCTTAATCATTTACGAAAATGTGTTACACAATTATATAGCTGGGATGGTCCGATTTCCCATCGGCAAAATGTAGAACTTACATACAAACTTTCAAGGCTCTTTCAAACAGGCGCGACACGCTACGCAACACAAAGGTACCGCTCGTCGCGCGACATTGCGGTGCCTTTGTGTCGCGTCGCGTGTCGCGCTGGTCTGCACAAGCCTTCATCCCCAATGTAACCCCTATGGGGGGTGAATTTTCAAAAATCCTTAGTGCTCACCTTTTTTTTTTTTTTTTTTTTTTTTTTTTTTTTTTTTTTTTTTTTTTTTTTTTTTTTTTTTTTTTTGGGTGGGAAATTATCAAATAACTTCTCCCGCTCTGGGTGGAGCGGGAGGGCGTGTCAGACTCTTACTGACTAAAACCCACCCGTGTTCCTTCGGTTGCCCTGTTGCCGGGGGCCACGATTTCCCTATCGGTTTTCTTCGAACCCCCGGCGGGCATTGGCCCTAACGGACCCCGTCAATTCTGCTGACATCTCTTTGAGGCGCGCGTGGAACACAACGCGCCGTCGACCCGGGCTTGGTCCTTATCGGACGGCGAGCTACCCATTGCTCACCGTCCGCAAGCCCGCGCCTACGGTGGCCGGAAATCGGCTCGCGATTCCCGCCCCGGGCGTCTCCTCCTGCGGCGGTTAGGGGCGTGAGGGCGCGAAATTTGCCTTTCCCTCACGCGTTCCGCCTCCTCCTTCGCGAGCATTACCGCTTCGCAGAAGGAGGTGACGGCCTGCCATTTCCTCTCGCTCCGTACCATGGCCTGAACCAGGGCCGGACGCGAGAGATCACCGCCGCCGATCGCCTCCACGAGGACACGGCGTTGCTCCGCCCAAGCCGGGCAGACCTCCACCGTATGCTCCACCGTGTCCTCAGGCCGATCCACACAATGGTGACACCCGGGTGTTTCCTCCCGCCTTATCCTGAACAGGTACCTCCCGAAGCAACCGTGTCCGGTGAGGACCTGCGTCAGGCGGAAGGTGAGGACGCCGTGACGCCTCTCAAGCCACTCCTCAAAGAGGGGTCTTATCGCCGCAATTGTGGCGTGCCCAGCGCGGGGTTGCGACAATCGCACTCTCCATGACGCCATGAGATCCCGCCGGAGCTCTGTCCGCTGTGCCGCGATTTCTTGCGGCATCGGAGTTAAGCCCCGGCGTTTCGCCTCCTCGCGCCACTCCCAGATGTGCGCGAGGACCTTTGCCTCCAGATCCCATGGCGGTAATCCGGCAAGGAGGCTCGCCGCCTCGCAGGAGACCGTGCGGTATCCTCGGGCCAGCCGGATGGCCATGACCCTCTGGGACGCGTTCAACCGGCGGGCTGGCCGCAGCCTCAATGAACGCGCCCACACCGGTGCCCCGTAAAGGGCCATGGACCGCACGATCCCCGCATAGAGCCTCCGGCAGGAGGCGTTTGGACCTCCCAGATTGGGCAGGAGCCGCTTCAAGGCAGCCCCGGCCCGGTCCAGTCTGGGAGCCAAACGTCGGAAGTGTTCTACGAAATTCCACCGGCTGTCGAGGACGAGTCCCAGATACTTCATCGTCGACTCGACACCGATGTGAACCCCTCCCGCCATTACCTGGGAACCCGACGGTGGCGCATTCCGAGGACCATGAAAACCCATGGCCTCAGACTTGTGCAGGGCCACCTCGAGTCCCAGCTGCCGGATCCTGTCAACGATTGTCGCAACCCCGCGTGTCGCTAAATCGGCCGCCGCCTGGTACGACCTCCCCTGCGCCAGGACTAGCGTGTCGTCAGCGTAACAAACGACGCTGACGCCGCTAGGGAGGTCGGCGCGCAGCACCCAGTCGTATCCGATGTCCCACAGATGCGGCCCCAGGACCGAACCCTGTGGGACACCGCACGACATCTCTTGCCGGTTCCACTCTCCTTGGTGACCGGGGTAGATGACGGCCCTGTCCGTCAGATAGGCCTCGACCACACGACAGAGGTAGGTCGGCATCCGGTGAAACCGGAGTGCCTCCCTGATGCAACTCCAGGGCAGGGTGTTGAAGGCATTGGCGATGTCTAGAGACACCGCCAAGACGACCCCACCCCGGGCCACAGCATCCCCCGTCGTGAGGGCCCGCACGCGCATGATGGCGTCCACCGTAGAGCGCCCCCTGCGGAAGCCGAACTGGCTCTCCGCCAGATCCGGCCCCACTCGCACCAGCTGCCCGACAAGGCGGTCCGCAATGACTCTTTCAAAGAGCTTGCCCACCTCATCGAGCAGCACAATGGGCCGATAAGCGGACGGAGAGTCCGCTGGGCGCCCCGGCTTCTTGATGAGGACCAGTTTCCCCGTCTTCCAACGAAGTGGGAACTGGCCCCTCTCCATGCATGCGCTTAGGAGTCCCCTTAGTCGAGGCCCGAGAGCCCCCATGGCCAGGACCCAGGCTTTTCCGGGTATGCCGTCGGGTCCTGGGGCGGTATTCTTCGCACTCATCTTGCGTACCGCCACTCTCATTTCTACCTCAGTCACCTCTGGAGCATCGTCGTCGTCGGTGTGGTCCGCATCGGGCACCGCAGAAGGCGGAGCCATGGGCGGAGGGGTATGATCCCCTCTGGAAGGGAACAGAGCGCTCACCACGTCCCCCACAAGCTGGGGCCGGAGACTCTGCGTCAGCGGGGGGGCCCATGGGCGGAGTTTCTCCCGCACCATTTTGTATGGGCGCCCCCACGGGTCCCTGTTGAGAGTCTCCAGCATCTCCTCTCGGGCCAGTGCCCTGGCCTGCAGGATCTCCGCTTGGAGGGCGGTCTTCGCCGCTCTGTACCCCTCGTACAACTCCGCCTGGATGGCTTCCGTATCCGGAGGGCGGATACGGAGCCTGCGGTGCCTGGCGTACCGGCGTCGCGCAGCTACGCACGCCCTGCGCAGAGCCTCCAGCTCTTGCGACCACCAGTACACCTGGCGCGAAGCACGTCTAGGATGGACCCGGGGCATTGCCATGTCACACACATTGGACATGGCCTCCCGGAACCACTCCGCCTCGTCGTTGATGTCGGCAGGCCTGTTCGGTGATGACACCCAGGCCTGCACGATCGAGGCTTCCAGGAGAAGCTCCCGGTCCAGCTGCTTCAGCGCCCACCGCGGACCACTCGGGGCCTGTCGGACCGGCGCACTCGAGGTCTGGGTGGAGACGTCAAACCGGATATACCGGTGATCGGAGTAGGTCTCCACCCCCTCCATGACGCGCCAGTCAATGACACGCGGTGACAGAGCGGGGCTGGCGAACGAAATGTCCACCACCGATTCACCCCGCATCCGCACACACGTGGGGACAGAACCCCGGTTTAGGACGACCAGGCCTGTCTCCAGAGCCCAGTCCTCCGCCATCCTACCCCGTGTGTCCGTATACCGGGAACCCCAAGCCAGATTCTTGGCATTGAAGTCCCCGAGTACGAGCACGGGGAGGGAACCAAACCCGACGACGACGATTCTTAACTCCGCAAGGGAGTTGTGGAACTCGGCAAGAGTTCGGCTCGGGGAGAAGTAAACACCCACCACGACAATCTCCCCGAACCGTGCTGCAACGCAACCCCGTCCTCTCTTGACCGACTCGAGGGACGGAGTACCGGCGGCGGCCGACGAAATGAGGGTCACTGAGCCGCTCAGGTCCTCCACCCAGTCATCCCTGGGCGGGACAAAGTACGGCTCAGCGACCACGGCGATGTTAATCGACCACTGCGCCATGCTCTGGAGCAACAGATCCTGAGCGGCGGCGCAGTGGTTGATGTTCGCCTGGAGGAGGCGTAATGGGGCCGTTACTGGCATTCCATGTCAGCCCCCTCCTCCCCCCGAGCCCCCTGTGAGGGCCCTGCTGTGGCGGCAACGGCGGCGGCGACGACGACGGTGGATAAGGCAGCGGCCCCGGTGGAAGTGGCGGCGGCTGCGGTGGTGACGGCGGTGGTGGCGGAGCGCTTGCCCCTGCCTCTGGCCTCGGCGGGTGGAGCGCAGGCCCTGCTCCCTGCCCGGTGATCGGCCGGCTTGCCAGCCGCCGCACATACGACACAGTGCGGCGTGGCGTTACACGAGCCGGCCTTGTGACCGGGCTGACCACAGCGGAAGCAGAGGTCGCTGCGGTCCACCTCCGAGGTGCATTTGACCCCCACGTGGTGGCCCACCTGGCAGCGGAAGCACCTCAGAGGTCTGGGCTCCAGCAGTTTGACCTGCGCCGAAACCCAGCCCACCAAGAGCCTTTGGCCCTCCCCGGCTATCTTTTTGGCCGCCGTCACGGGGCAGCTCACCCTGATGGCTTGCATTCCCGTGTGGTCAGGCTGGATGGTGCCTGCCTTAATCTGCTCGACAGAGCACCCTCCAGCCTTGGCGACGGCGGCCACCACCTTTGCCTCCGTCACGGAGTCGTCCAGGCCCTGGATGCGCAAGTCAGCGCACTTGGTGGGCCTGGAGACTCGGGCCTCGTCCGCATTTAGGGCCGCCTTCAACTTTTCGGCCAGAGCGTCGGCGGCCGGGCCACTGGCCGCACCAGGGACCTCCAGCATCCGGGCCCCGGTTGCCGTGATCTTAATTTTGATGCCCCTGGCGGCGCCGATCTCCTCCAAGTTCATGACCTTATCCACCTTGGCGAACACGTCTTGGTAGGACACGCCCCTTTTCTCCGCTTCCGGCTGCAGTGTGACCACCACAGCTGCGGACTTCGGGGCGCGGAGCCTAGCCGCAACGCTTCGTTCCTTGCGCCGCTGCCGCCTCGCCTTCTTTTTGGCCGCCCTTGCCGCCTTACCAGCCCTTTTGTTCTCCCCGGCTACTTGCCATCCGGCGTCGGCCGGAGGAGAAGATTTGGGAGGCGGAGGCGGCAGTTTTGCCACCGCCCGGGCC
Source organism: Agrochola litura (assembly GCA_949152395.1). Taxonomy (NCBI): domain Eukaryota; kingdom Metazoa; phylum Arthropoda; class Insecta; order Lepidoptera; family Noctuidae; genus Agrochola; species Agrochola litura. The sequence continues at coordinate 5,034,864 of OX424509.1, forward strand.
GGAGCCCTCGCCATCAGGGCCGGGGTCTTCGCCGCCTGCGCAGCCGCTGCGCCTTTGGCCTGCCCCTGCCTACCTTGGCTTGACTTGGCCGTGGCAGATGCAGCGGCAGCATACGACGACGCCGCCCTCCGCTGGTCCAAGGCCGGCTGGCTCGCCGCCAGCGGGGGGCGCAGGACGATGGCCTCTAGGGCGGAGAATCTGCTCCGCAAGGCAGCCATCTCCTGCCGTACCAGGGCCAGAACCCGGTCCTCTGCAGGTACGGGCACGGGCACGGGCACGGGCCCACCCTGCCTATGCCGCTCCCCTCCCTGCGGCACCTCCCGGGGGCCGGCTGCTCGCAGCCCAGCCAGGTCCGCTCGGAGCTTCTCGTTCTCCTTTCGGAGAAGCTCCATGGCGGCAGTCAGCTTGGCAACCTCCGCCCGCATCTCGGACATTCCGTCCGACGGAGGCCCAAAGCGAAGTTCTTTCGCTGCCGCCAAAATAGAGGCCGTGGCCGCGGGTATGGCCTTGTCTTTTGAGGACTGAATCCTCTTCAAGGCCACAGCCTTGATCGCGGCTGCCACGACCTCCGCAAACCTGTCTGTCTGCTCCGAGTTTAAGCCGCCAGCGGCATCCGTCTCACCCCCTGAGGCGTCTGAGGGGACCGCCACGCTGCTGGTCTCTCCAGGGTGGTTTCTCTCCGTGGCGAGTCTCTCGGCTCGCTTGGCCATTTCGGCTGGGCTGGTCTGGCTCGACTTACCACCCTCCTTGGTGGTGAGTCCTCTACCCACACCTTTAGTTTTTGCCCGGGCCTTGCCCCGCCGGCTGGTGTGGATCTTCCGCCTGTCGTCGGCGGAGGACCACTCACCATCTCCTGAATTGGGGCGCTTCCGGAATAATTTTCGGATTATTCCGTCAGCCCCCACCACTTCGCGCCCCGAGCTCTGGCTAGAGCCCTCCGCGCCAGATGCAACGTCGGACTCCGACCCCGCATCACTCCCCTCCTTCTGGTTTTTTGTGTTTGTTTTTTTTATTGTTTTCCATATTAGTTCCCACGAGTATTTAACTTTGCATTGTCTCAAAAATGTGTGGTTCGCACTAGTGACTAATTAAGCTACCCATTAGTCAAGCTAACAACCTCCCTCACGGTGCGCCGCCGCTTGGAGGTTTGGGGTGATTTTTTATAGAGGTTTTCTACCTCGCGGCCCGGGCGATTAAGCCAAGACCCTCGACCCCCGTCAAATGCCAGAGACATGACCTTGACACTCTTCGGGGCTACGAGACCAGCGGTGACAGGAGAAAAGACTTCCTCCTGCCCGCCCGACGGCAGGGTTAGTGCACGCCGAGCCCGCTCCTCCTCTAAACGCTGCTCAACGAGTGCTCCCTAGTGAGTACCCGTTAGAGCGTTCCACCGACAGGATATTGGCATACGGACAACGAGACCCCTAACTGGGGAGTCATTGTCCGTACCCCAGGGTGCACCGTCCCGGAGACTGGCCTTCCCCCCGGACGCATCCATAAGGGAACTCCAGCCCCCAGGCACACGGGGAGGTTTCCTGTCCAAGCACCTTCGTTACAAAAGGAAGTCTTGATCAAAATTTCATGCTCCTAGACTTAGCAGTTTAGGCTGTGCGTTGTCTGTTAGTGAATTAATGAAATTAAGATTTTTATTATAAGAACTAGATTTTTGCTAATTCAGCAGCACCCACACGTCACACAAAGGCAATTTCAAGATGCAGCCTATACTCAAAATACCAATTTATACGTTTTAATAAAACATCATTGTCATAATATGTCACAAATCACAATGGACCAAAATGTTATGTTAATCTCCGCACTAGGTCTGTAGGCCATCACCATATTAGTAAACTTGGGTAGGCAGAGCCGACAGATTACACATACGTACAAAAAAAAAACAGTCGCCATTATTTCAACAAAATTTTATGTTAATTTATCTTATAAGGAGTCTAGTTTTTTTACTTTTGGGATAATGATATAATAGTCGAGGGTTGAAACAAAAAAAATTAAGGGGACGCGCTACGGCAGCACGCGATATTAAAATTTTCATAGGTTTTTTGCAATTTGCTGGTCAGTGTAAGGTTGTATGTTGATTAAAACATGATTCGCGACTTAACAAATACGGATTTACAGAATTATAATCATTAGAATCAGCAATACAACTCTATAAGTTAAATTGGCCTCAATTGTCCTGGCCAAATGGCCTCAAAATCATATTTAGATCAACATACAACCTGACACTGACCTGCAAATTACAAAAAAAGGCATGAAAATTTATGTTTCGCGGGCTACACTTTTTTTTTTTTTTTTGTGTGGGAAATTATCAAATAACTTCTCCCGCTCTGGGCGGAGCGGGAGGGCGTGTCAGACTCTTACTGACTATAACCCACCCATGTTCCTTCGGTTGCCCTGTTGCCGGGGGCCACGATTTCCCTATCGGTTTTCTTCGAACCCCCGGCAGGCATTGGCCCTAGCGGACCCCGTCAATTCTGCTGACATCTCTTTGAGGCGCGCGTGGAACACAACGCGCCGTCGACCCGGGCTTGGTCCTTATCGGACGGCGAGCTACCCATTGCTCACCGTCCGCTAGCCTCGCGGGCTACCCTGACGCTTTCGCCAGGTGTCAAAAACGCTGTGTATTTGGATACCTACCTGTGTATTCGGATATTGTGCGACCGTTCACCGCTTTCTTAGATAAACTAAAGCTTTACCCTCTATCCATACTAAACCATATTTTTTCTTTCATTATCATCATTCTCCTACTCTTATCCCAATTTATTTGAGTTCAGTGTAACATCTCTTTTTCTTCCATATTTCTCTATTAGTTATCATTTCGGTAGTCACCCCCTAGCCTACATAAGGATCCTTACTTATAAAACAAAGTCCCCCGCCGCGTCTGTCTGTCTGTCTGTCTGAACGCGATAAACTCAAAAACGACTGCACGGATTTTCAAACGGTTTTCACCAATGGACGGAGTGATTCATGCGAAAGGTTTTAGTGTATAATTCATTAAGGTTTTATTTAAATTAGCTGAAATATGACGATTATTGTTGAAGAAGTCGGAAAAAATCATGCTGACTGGGAGCTTTACTAGCGTGCGCTGCATTAACCGGAAAAGATACATCAAATTTATGTTCTACGGTATTGTTCATCTTAAAAAGTTCAACAAAAAAGTCCACATGGCATATGTCTATCTTCTAAGAATGACCCACAATAACCATTTTTATCTTTCAGAATTTGATAAAAATTTAATTGTTATTTCCGAAGCTTTTTTGACCGGTATCCGGTCCTTATCCAAAAAAATATGTTATTTAAATTGGGCATTTAATTTAGATTAAAATATGCCTTTAAATGTAATTTAAATGAATAGTTTAAAAGATATCACAGTTTCAAAATTACGCGGAGCAACGCGGGCGCAGCGGTAGGAGTCAATGACGTTTTCCTCTGTTATTACGAGTATTAGGTATGAAATCTCGGTAGTACGTTCCCGAGGGATATTTTCCGACATCCACGCTGGGGAAGCCGCAGGCAAAAGCTAGTATTATGTATAATTTAAAATTTTATAGTTTCGAAATAGTCTAGACTGAAATGTCGTTAGCTACTGAGACTCAAGTCATTAAGAACACTCAAAATTATAGCAATACATCTTATGCTCCATAGTCATTAGAAAAACAATAGTGAATTGCTTGGTAGTTATTTTACAGAAGTTGTAACAGACAGATTACTGTAACCGCAAAATCAGCAACTACAAAACAAGATAAAATGCTTCTAAAAACACTAAATACGGATATCGGCAAAAAAGATAATGATGTAGGTATCTATTTCACTGTTTAACAAACACAGGTATTATCGCAAGCATTAACGAAGATATTTATTAGGGGTGTACTGTTTAAAATGCTTAAAGATAGTTTATCGCAAATGGTTCTGCTAACAAACCTATGACTGCATTCAATACACTGCACAAGTGCACAATGATTCATAAATAAACTAGTTGCCTAGTCTTTATCTCTCGAAAAGCTCTCATGCAGAGAGCATGAAGCACAGGCACTTAAGATTGAGTTATCTTCTTTGCATAAACTAAAAATTACTATTGTAAAGTCTAACTTAGCTCGTTCTTTGACTTAGACGTGTTCCCGTCTCCATCTTGCACTTGTAGTTTGACAGTAGTGCGACAGTTACAGGAATAACACTTAGCCAAAGTAGGTACGTGCTAAACTACTAAGTAATGTTTATAGATCTCGGCCTTAGTACTCTTATGCCTATAGCTTTTTCGACTAAGAGTACTTAAGCCACATATTGGTGCCGATTCCCTTGTTCACAAACTAAACAAAATTTAAGTTTAGTGCATCTTTTTCTTTCTATTTCATTAAGAAAAAAACAGAAGATAAATTTTAGTTTAGTCCTGTCAAATTAATCAGCGCTTGACGTAATTTTAGTAGGCAAGTTTTTAATCACGTCTAAACTTGTATGGAGTAGTGACAGGGGCTGATTAATTTGACAGGACTAAACTAAAATTTATCTTCTGTCCTTTTCTTAATGAAATAGAAAGAAAAAGATGCACTGAACTGAAATTTAGTTTAGTTTGTGAACAAGGGAATCGGCACCACTACCTATGTAAACTATAGCTTTTTTACCACATCTAGCATTAAGTAAGCACACAAACATAGAATAACTTGATTCTTCTCCTACAGTACTATAAAATCTTACAAGTCGTAATCACAAGACTGAAGCTCGAATCGTAAAGACGAGGAAAGTACCAGTATCAGTTCTCCATACTAGTTTTACGTTCATTTTAATGTGACTACCAATTAGTAGGAGCAATCGAACGGCTTCTCTATAACCAAAGATACGCTGTAAAATTTAAGTAGTGGATATCGTTTTAAAACACTGGTTTGATGGAAAATTAATTGCTGCAGTGGAAGAATTAAAAGCAGGAGTTTTAAAGTACCTACAGTTAAATGGGAATAGTAGTTTAGTTGCACTTAAGGCACAGCCTTAAGGCTCACACAGATGATTAATTAAGATATTTTCAATCTCTGATTGATAACCAATTAATGACCCAACTGTATTTTGTTTTTTAATGTTATAGGTTGCTTTTCGACCGCTCAATGGCATCCATGGTATGAATGATGGAAAAAAGAGAGCTTACGCACGCAGCACCAAAAAAAGGACCAGTATTGGCGATTTTTCTCATGTGGTTGGAATGTAGACGAGGGTCAAAAAACAAAACGCAATCGATCAATCCCAAACTGAGTAGAAGGTAGGTACTGCATATTATATTCGATCAAACAATCGTTCGTCCAAGACCAATCAGATATTTTGCTGACTCATATAATGATGAAGCCCAAAAGGGTAAAGGCTCTTTCAAACAGGCGCGACACGCGACGCGACACAAAGGCACCGTTCGTCGCGCGACGAGCGGTGTCTTTGTGTCGCGTCGCGTGTCGTGCTGGTCTGCACAAGCCTTAACTATGTAGGGCTGCCATGGCACTCTGTAGGGATGACCTGGCAAAAAAGAGTGCAACAAATTATCATAAAAACAAATTATCCAACAATACAATTCTGTTTGACCCTTTGCTCTTTGAACAAATAGCTGCCAACGCAAGCTGCAACAAATTATCAACATCAGGTGCACGCTAACAGCTTAATCCAGGTTGAATTTTATCTATTCACATAGATAAATTGCGCTGCATCCTCATGTAATCTCTAAGCCAGCCTCTTTCGTAACTACGACCACACTACACTCGATGTAGACTCGAAAAATATTGACTTACTCTTACCGCGTGACCCTGTTTCGGAGTGTTTCGTGTTCGCGTGACGACCCTAATTACCGTTGTCTGGGAAAGATTCGACGTAGAAGGAATTCACCTTATCTGTTTGATCGTTCTCCGGGCAAAAAGGGCGTAGTGACCGCCATTCAACTGATGCCTTATTTCGCGTGCTTTTGTTTTATTTTAGATTTCATTAATTTGTGCGAATTCCAGTAGGAATTGGTTTGCTTCTGTGCAAAAATGCTCCGACCTACTTCTTTAGAGTGTTAGTGAAAATAACTATTATAAGTTCGTTATTTCTTGAATTTAATATTTTGAATGCTTAATTTATCGTATACAAAAAAAAAACTGAAAAGCTACGAAAAAATTAAAATAATAATTTTTAATTATAATAATAATAACCCCACCGCCGTATCTCTACGTTGACGTCGTGGTGGGGCTTGCGCGCTCCGAACTCTGGGTCTGTGCCGGTAAAGTTCACTTTGCCGAAACAGGTCTAGGGTGAGGAGCCAGACCAAGAGAGATACAAAAACCCGCAGGGCAGCATGTGGCGAGCTGTTGGGCAGTAGCGACCCCACGGACCCTATCTTCCGGGAGAAGTCTTGTTCCTCACCTCTGGCTTGCCTTTATTGGCCGGCTAGAGTGAACACTGACGAGGAACAGAGCTCCCACCTCATTCTTGCCTTTATTGGCTGGCTTGAGTGGAGATTCGCAAGAGCAAACATGCTCGGAGGAAGGAAGTATTCCAGTAAGATGCTGGTAGGGATCTTGACCGTACTTCCGGGATTGTCCTGATAGCCGTGGAATACCTCTCCACTCCTCACAAGCACCTCAGGACATGTTGCCCCCTTGTCGCTACGACACTTTGTGCTAGCGACCGTTTTTGGGGGCCCATTATTGAGTGTGCAAGTCACCCCCTGCCATCTTATCCGTGTACATATAAAACATTGATTAGGCAGGGGCCATAGTCCTTCCATAGTTCCAGGTCACCAGTCATCTTAAGCCACCCAAACCCATAACCCAATACGTTTTGTTTCCATGTTCTGAAATAGCCTTGCACCAACCGGGGGTTGTCCTTGGGTGCACTTGCATAGTGCATACAGGGATAATCGTCGGTTGGTGCCTCATTCCATTTAACATTGTTCAAGGGGCCTCTGCGAGTTGGCTTCGGCCCCTCGTACGCCTTCCAAAAGACCGGGACCCTAAGGTCCCGAGATATTTAAATATATATATATAATAATAATAATTAAAAATTAGGACGGACGGACCCTATCTCCCGGGAGAAGTCTTGTTCCTCACCTCTGGCTTGCCTTTATTGGCCGGCTGGAGTGAACACTGACGAGGAACGGCGCTCCCGCCTCATTCTTGCCTTAATTGGCCAGCTTGAGTGGAGATTCGCAAGAGCAAACGTGCTCGGAGGAAGGAAGTATTCCAGTAAGATGCTGGTAGGGATCTTGACCGTACTTCCGGGATTGTCCTGATAGCCGTGGAATACCTCTCCACTCCTCATAAGCACCTCAGGACGTGTTGCCCCCTTGTCGCTACGACACTATGTGCTAGCGACCGTTTTCGGGGGCCCATTATTGAGTGTGCAAGTCACCCCCTGCCATTTTATCCGTGTGCATATAAAACATAGATCAGGCAGGGGCCATAGTCCTTCCATAGTTCCAGGTGACCAATCCACTTTAGCAACCCAAACCCATAGTCCGATTTCTTTGTTTCCATATCTTACAATAGTCCTATACCAACCGGGGGTTGTCCTTGGCTGCATTTGCATAGTGCGAACAGGGATAATCGTCGGTTGGTACCTCATTTCATCAAAAACGTCTAAGGGGCCTCTCCGAGTTGGCTTCGGCCCCTCGTACGCCTTCCAAAGGTCCGGGACCCCTGGGTCCCGAGAAATGTCAAAGACGTAAAAATAATAATAACTAACCAGACGCAAACGAAAGACAAAAAAAAAATATCTAGTGTTCCAAAGTTGCCAATGTCACCCGAACGAGCCCTAACAAAAGGTGGCAAAAACAAAACATTTTAAAACATTTTGTAAGTATGACAGTAAAATACCTTAATAAAAAACTGTTAAGAATTCATGGCGCAACATTTATTACAAACAGTAGCCACATAAATGTAACTTTACTATCTGCTAATCTTTGTGCAAATAGATTTCATCTCAAGTTTGTTTAACCTAGAAAAGGACCATACTTAAACGAGACTGCAAATGCGTCAATAAAAACGGGAATCTTGAAGTTTTTTAAAGCTTCTGGCATCCTTACAATAAAAGGTTTTAATTGAAGAAAATAAAGAAAAATTAGTTCAATTTCAGTTACTTTAAAAAATGGTCCTAATAAACTGTAAATTGACGATTTTTTGTCATTTTATGTACTATCGAAGAAACGCATATCTGTACACTGTAAGGACTATTCTTGCTTGCAGCGCTCGGCCGCTATAGTATCGCTTACCTACGAAAAAAAAGGGTCGTGTGCACGGAATTTTGTTTTCAAAATGCTTAGATATGCGTTACCCCGATGGTACCTACCTATGTATCTACCTACTACAGTCCGGCCGTCGAGAGAATGCATTTTAAATATGAAACTGACAGGACAGGTGTCAACCCCCCCCACCCCCCCGACCCTTGCTCGAAAACGAGGTGCCAGAAGTTGTTGCAGCTGAGCACGTAGCTTTAAATACCCCGCATAATAATCAAGATGAAAATTTAAGTTTGATCCAGCCTGTTCCTTCTTGCTGTCCTCCCCCGAGCGACGCCCTAAGCCGAGGTTCGTACTCCACAGGGGGTGCCTTTAGCGAGCGCTCGCCTAGTTTTAATTTAGCATAGTTTTTGCCCCTGGATGGAGGCTTTGAGTGTAAGTGAAGCTTAAGGCAGCCACAGGAAAGCCCGGTTAAGCAAGCCATGACCTTAGTGGTCAACTGCGAGATGCCCTAGACAAAAACAAAAAAAAAAAAAAAACATGTGTCAAGGACCCATTCTCTCGGCGGCCGGACTATAGTAGGTAGCTCAAGGAGTCGTAGGGAGTAAGTTAACTTCCATGGTAGGTATTTGATTCAGTCTTATTTTGTATTATAATTTTCTAAAACCGCGAGACTTTCTCTACTTTCTCAAAATCAAATTTACTTCTAAGTAAATACCTAAGTTGTAAAAATAAACATGCAATGTCATGTCAAGTGAATTGAAGTGAAAAGCTTCAAACTTAAGTCTGTTATTTTACAAGAAAACCATCGATTTCTACAGACCTATTGTAATATCTACAACATTTTCACTCTATCAATGCAAACAGGCAAAGTTGAAAGTTTAAAACAATATCGAACGCAGCAGAATTGACGGGGTGCGCTAGGGCCGATGCCTGCTGGGGGTGCGAAGAAAACCGATAGGGAAATCGTGGCCCCCGGCAACAGGGCAACCCAAGGAACACGGGTGGGTTTTAGTCAGTAAGAGTCTGAAACGCCTTCCTGCTCCGCCCAGATCGGGAGAAGTTATTTGATAACTTCCCACCCAAAAAAAAAAAGGTTTACGGCGACTGGCCTATAATGTCGAAAGCTAGCTGCCTGACCTTTTCCCAACTTTATTGTGGTCGGCTTCCAGTCTAACCGGAATCAGCTGAATAATAATTCAAATGCTAATTTTACATGGAGCGACCGCCTATCTGACGTCCACAACCCAGTGACTGAAAACACGATACCCCTTAGTAAGACTGATTGTCAGACTTACGGGCTTCTGATTACCCGTTATGACAGTCAAAGATCTATGAATGGCAGTCGGCACCAATGGCTTAACGAGCTTTCCGAGGCACGAATGAGTCTCGGTATGTAATGGATGGTCACCCATCCACGGACTGACCTCGACAAGAAAAGAAAAAGAAAGAAAAAAAGGTTTATTTGTCACAGAAATACGTGCATAAGAAAAGACAAGAGTAATCAGAGAACAACAAAAAGTACATAACAAATCACGAGCATAAAACAGAAGTTAGTCGGGAGCTGCACGACATGACTGTGACAAGAAGGCTTCCACGCAGCATGATGCTGTGCTATGGGGGACCCACAGCACAGTGCTGATTTTCAGTGTGTTTTCAAGAATGTCGAAAGTGCTTACCTGAATACTAGATGATACAGATTCTGATCTTACTTTATCACAGAATGTTAAGTATTTCGTAATATGGTGCAAATGTAACCAAAACAACGATAAGATTAGATGAAAGCCATTCATTGATAAACGGAACCATGATTAGGTAATTAGATGAAACATGGCATCGCGCGTCGCTAATTTTAGCATTATTTTCTGCCTGTCATTACAATACTATAATAATGTTATCAATCTTATTATCAGTGATAATGACTATCTTTACATGACAACAGATTTGTAGCCGTTTGTTATCAGTACTTGGCACTCTATTTAACGATAGAGCCGTGTTTTACACGCATTGGTAATTCCGATAATTCGCGAAAAAACTCGTGGTTCGTGTCCAGTGCTCAATTTGGCTGAAGTTATTTTCAAGGTAGGTCTTTTTATTTAATAATAATAGATAAATATCACACGTCTCTCCACTATTCCATTGCCTACTCAAGGATACATATCCGGTAGGCTCGCAAATTCCTCCATATCCTGAGGGCACGTCTTCCCTACCATTACCGCGCCCCCCGGTCTACTCCTTGATATGCAATGGTCTCTGTAGCCCCATAAAGCATGAGGCTCCAAATCTGTGTGCAAATCTTGGGGTGCATTCGATTTATCGAGTCTGGTTAAACCACGCTGGGGTCGGTACATTTAATTAATTCACATAACATAATATAACATCAAGTCTGTAATCCCCGAAGGGTAAGACAGAGATGTCCCTATAGTACATCCACATTTTGCCAGTGTAATAGGGGGCGAGCCTATTGCCATCAACCGGGCACAAATCCAGACTAAGGACTGCTACTGAGAAATGCACTGGTATTTAATATTGAATTAAAATTGTGGTCATATGGCACGTTTTCTTTTAGGTCTTTAAATTTAATAATAATCAATTAAAATTACTACAAATCAGGGGCGCGTTTTCATATTTCTCCTTAATATTTATTATTTAACCATTTATGCACACACGTTTATACAGACAAGAAGAAAGGAACAGAAAAATAATAATAAATATAATATTTAATTTAGATTCGAAAATTAAAATTGCAAATTCTTAATTTCTTAGGCAAAGAGATTTTTTTTTTTTTAATAATTCATTTAGTAAAGAGTTCTTTGTTGGCAACGTACAATATTTCATTCGACGTAGAAATCTATTTAAAGTACTGTCTCGATTCATCCCTGGTTCCCCCGCATCTCCATTCACCGCAATTTGCGGGCAAGCTGACAAGGAGGCATTCATCAAATATTATTCCACTCGATTAAATAACGTAAACAATAATAATAATTGATTAAATAATCGTTATCAAATTCCCACACATGAAAAACGAATACAATAAAGACAAGATTAGGTTATCAATCTTCGTTCGCGCCTTTGCCGCCATTTTAGTCCGCATCAGCTGACGAAACCGGTATTTTCTCAGTGTCTACACAACGAAATTCCTGGTAACAGGTATGTACAACCGGCTTTAGAGTTGGGCCAATGATGGGGCCAATTCAATGGTTTTAGTGACTACCTATCTCTTTAGAGCTTTGATTGTGCATCGCGGTTTAAAGATTGTTTTGCAAGACGATCAATCAATTATTATGCTATTTGTAATTGTGACTATTTACCTAATCAATATTCAGGACAGATTTTGATGTATTTCTCGACTTAACGTTTCCAATCATTATTAAAAGGCATAGACTTTATTTTGTCTAGAAAAATCATGGCAGGTTGCTGTTGATTTGAATTCCACAATAACATTTTGAATTTCAATACTCTTTACTTTCAGTTTCTCGAAAAACAATAGTAGATTGTTATAAGAGGGGCTAAAATAACCCATTCTATCGAGGTAGGTAATTTTACTCCTGAGCTTTAGAGAGGGAATAAAAAAAAACCGTTTTAGAATGGGTGTTAGCGCCGTGTGTTACGCTCTACTTTTCACTACGATTGCGAAAAAATAAAATAATCCAATACATTAAATAGTTTATTTTATTTAAAAATATACAATTTGTTCGATCTGAATTTTTAAGGAAACTTTTTATCCCGATATGCGGTAGTAAAAGCTAGTTTTACATAAGAATAAAGACTTTTCGTTTTTGTAGACTCGTTGGTTACAGACAAAAATTTAAAAAATATACTTTTCACCTCAGCACCTCAAACAAGCAGGTTTTGCTGTGTATAGACAGTGAGCAAAATTCGATTTTGCTGCGAGCGTGAGACAAAGCAACTTTTTAATTATTTTTTTTTTGCCGAGATCTGTGCTGGGTCTACTCACAAAATTCAAAAGATATGAACTTCACTTTGTTCTGTCACTTTCACTTGGGTACGAAAAGAGCGAGAGATACAAGTCGAATCGAAGTTCGATTTTAAAATTCCATAGCTAGTAGACCCGAAAAAGAAACAAACAATAAAACGTTCGGATACCTACACATAAAACCGTAAAATTGCAAATCATTTGAGGTTTTATTTAGATACTGTTTCATTATAATTTTTGGAACGAAGTTCTATAACGCGGCTTGCAGTAGGAGTGCACTGGCAGAAATCGTCACGCGAAAGGGCGCTTGCGACTGTCTTCTTCTAATTCAAAGAGAAAGAAAGAGAGAGAGATAGATAGTATAAATTTGGGCAAAAGAAAATCCAAGATGCGAAAATTTTCAAATTTTTCGTCATGGGTGTCGTTTCCATAGTTTTTGAGGGTGCTAAAGCCGATACTGACATTAAAATGTAAATCCAAGATGGCGGCTGCGAAAATGTTGTTTCTGTTTTAAATCATAGGTACGTAAAAAATACGAAGTTTATCTTGTTGTATTTTTTAACTTTAGGTATATGTATTATGTTCTCGCTGCTGAGGTGAAAAGTTGTATGTGTTACACGAGATTAAAGTTATTTGCATCTCGTGTCTTTGAATCCCTCGCTGCGCTCAGGATTCTAACCTAGAATCACTCGCTACGCTCGTGATTCAATTATAGAATCCTTCGCTTACTTGGGATTCAAAATCAACACTCGCAGCAAAAAACAACTTTGCTTCTTGTTGCACAAATAACTATTTTCCCCTAGAGCAAGATGCTATTTTTTTCCCGCTCTGGTACGCTACAATGACGGACTTTTTGAGCAAGAGGAGTGAAAAACTGTTGTTACATTATGATATTACGATACTACGCCAAACTAGAGTTTGCAGTCCTGTGCGAGTTGCGTCTGAAAAGACCAAAACTTGTGAAAAGCCCTAGTCCACAAAATAAGAAAATTAATTTTCACGGAAAAAAAAACATTTGTTTGACACTTGCAAATACATAAAGTACTTAAAACGGACTGACACTTCGTTTATTATTATTCTAGCGTATGACACTCGTGGGTTGCAGCTGAAAATCAGCGTCAGGTGGTACACTTTGTGTTGCCATCTGACATTATGCTGAGCTGAGGCCCTTTTGGCATTATAATCATTGTATTCTGTTTTTATAGTTTTAAGGTGTATTTTTCTGTTTTAATGCCAATAAACGCAATTTTCTTTCTTTTCTTTTCTTTCTTTCTTTCTTTAATAAAAGTAAAATCTAGAATTCAAGAGCTCAAGAGATTAAGTTGTACGAGATGATGGATGATTCAGCAATGATAACAAAAGCCAGAATTTACGATAGTAATTATATGGGCTTAAATAATTCAAAATGGCTTCCAAAGTTACAAATACATTCCAAAATTATTCAGCTTTTAAAAGCAGGGGTACCTATGCCATTTACATTTAGGCCAAGTGTTGGCTCCAATATTGGTTCCAACTCATGGTGTTATTATCAATAGCATTCGTGAACATTCCTGGGTGTTTCCTGAAAGTTCCGTTCGTTTTGTTTTTACACTGTTTTACGGCAGTTATGGGGTACTTATTCATATTCATATCTTTATTTTGCTTTTGGCGCCATAGTTTGCAAAACTGCTGTTTTGTGTAAAAAGTTCGGAAATTTTCTGAATTTCCACGGTCACAAAAATGTAACATTGACTTGACGGTGAAAATTCAGAAAATTTCCGAACATTTTACGCAAAACAGAAGTAGGGTCCTTTTTTTGGGTGGGAAATTATCAAATAACTTCTCCCGCTCTGGGTGGAGCGGGAGGGCGTGTCAGACTCTTACTGACTAAAACCCACCCGTATTCCTTCCTATGCCGTGTTGCCGGGGGCCACGATTTCCCCATTCTGTGGGTCCACTGTTCTTTGTTGTCTTTATTTAAGTATAATATTAATTAGGTGACCTCATAATTACGCCAAAGTTATGAAAATACGACGGTGCTTTTTGTACATTTTTAGCAATTGTCTACAAGGGAATCTATCCTCAATTCGATTTTTTCACTGACTGGTGAAACACTTTAAATTTTCTATTTATTCTTATCCAAAACTCTAATCACGATTTCCTGGTGCCGGACCCTTAAGACGCATAAATAAATATAAGTATAAAAAAGTGGAGGAAATAAAAAACGACCACAACTTTTCCCCTTTTTGCTTAGGACATAAACTTTGTCTAATTCGGACATCATCAAAATGATAAGATAAAGCCACTAAATTGGTAGTACCTAGTGGTACAGTCATGGTACTTTGCATAATCCAATATTCATCTAGTTAATAAACGCGTGAAGTACCTACCTATATCAAACACTTGAACGTATAAGTGGGCTATAATGTAGTATCTATGTAATGCTATTACCTACGTTCTCAAACAATGTATTATACAACATACAACCTTATCTGCGGCCTTGTTCTAGATTTGTGTCAATACAGTTAGGTTTTATGATCAGTGTACACAATGGCCCAGTTCGGCCACTACGTAGTACAAGATGTATATTGTATATTTCCTCGTCATTCCGACCTCGCCGCCGAGGTCCTTTGCGATCGCGACCGAATCCCCGAGTAAATGAAACTCCCCCCCGACCCTTGCTCGAAAACGAGGTGCCAGCAGTTGTTGCAGCTGAGCACGTAGCTTTAAATACCCCGCATAATAATTATGATGTAAATATAAATTTGATCCAGCTTGTCCCTTCTTGCTGTCCTCCCATCAGCGATGCCCTAAGCCGAGGTTCGTACCCCACAGGGGGTGCCCTTAGCGAGCATTCGCTTAATTTTAATTTAGAATAAGTTCAAAAAGCTCCTGGCTGGAGGCTCTAAGTGTAGAAGCTTATGGCACCCACAGGAAAATCCGGTTAAGCAGCCAAGACCTTAGTGGTCAGTACTGCGAGAAGCCCTTTAAAAAAAAAAATAATGTATATTTCCTGCCTGCTATGTAGAGTCCGCGCCACCACTCAAGTCCGATAGACGCGGCGCTAGTGTCTATGTCACTGCATCAAATAGGCCTGTGTCCAAAAGTTTTTTTGTCCGTCTTGTAGATTATTTAAAAATATTGAATAGGTACGAATTTTTTTCTTTTTTGACGTAATCAAAAGAATACGGCGATATATTGAGTTAAAATGTGGCATGACGTCACGCCTTGCTAGATTTAATAGTGCATTGTGACGTAGCGAGCCCATTCCCCAACTTTAATGCGTGTTTACTAAGTTATTTTTGATTAATACCTATGATAAAGCAAAAAATACATGTCTAATATTTTTTTTATTATATTAAAGACGGACAAAACAGATTTTTTTTTTAAATGTAGTTCCACAATTTTCCGCCGAACTTCATAGTGATTGCGCGCACTCTAGGTACAGTCAGGAAAATTCATTGAAACCCTACGTTAATTTGCCGTGCAATTTCATAAAACTGTCAAAGAATGACAGTTGTGATTTGAATATACGTTCAATTTTAGTTGGTAGTATATTCTTAACATTTAATTTTCCTGATTTTACTTACAGTATTGTCAGGTACAGCTTGAGATAGGTTAAGGTTTAGCTCGTTATCAATATCTGTAATCCAAAAAACCTGGAATGGATCATTTCTAAAGTTGACACTGAATTCCAGTTTCTTCAGGTTACGAACTGCCTGTGACATTTTTCATGAGAAAGATATTGCGCCCAGGATCAGCTCTACGAGGATCTATCTTTTTAGGGTTCCGTACCTCAAAAGGAAAAAACGGAACCCTTATAGGATCACTCGTGTGTCTGTCTGTCTGTCTGTCTGTCTGTCTGTCTGTCTGTCTGTCTGTCTGTCTGTCCGTCTGTCACAGCCAATTTACTCCGAATCTAATGGACCGATTAAGTTGAAATTTGGTACACATGTGTATTTCTGTGACCCAAACACGAATGTGTAACGTAAATAATTTAATTTTGAATATTGGTGTCACTTTTGGGGCGCAAACAAGAAAATTAAAAAAAAAAGTTTTGCTAACAGTAGCGTGTGACATATCAAATGAAAGGGCTTGTTGCGAGGATCCTAAATATATTTTTTATATAATTTTAAAATAAATACTTTTAAAGATATTTGATAAATTCAATGAAAAATGACCATTCCCCCCCCCTTATCTCCGAAACTACTGGACCAAAAATTTAAAAAAAAATACATAGTATGGCTCTTTACTCATAGATTACAGGAAAACCTATAAGAAGTCTATGGTCTTAAAATAACATGGTAAATCTCTCAATATTGTGCGTAAAAACTTACATTTCGTCGCTCGGCATCCAAAAGGCCCATCTCTCTAGCTACTATAATATCAAAATATCAAAAGTGTTTGACTGTCTGCTTAATACACAAATAAATAAAACTGTAAATGTTCATGACAACCAATTCGGGTTTCGGCGTGGTTTGTCAACAGAAAATGCAGTGTTGTGCCTTAAGCATACTATCACATACTTACTCGTACACACAGCGTAGGACGCCGATTTATGCTAGGTTCATCGATTTATTCAAGGTTTCTGATCAGGTTGCTTATGACGTATTGTGGAGAAAGATGGAGAAGAATAGGTTGCCAACGGAGCTTATAAACATCTTTAAATAGTGGTATGGTAATCAGATAAATAGTGTACGATGGGCTGGAACTTTTTCCAAGCCATACAGGTTGGAATGCGGGGTGAGGCAGGATTGGCGAGCTCAGCAGCACTAGAGTGGGTTGCTATATAGATGGTATTTGTGTAAATAATATTAGCTATGCAGATGATATGGTGCTTCTGAGCGCGTCAATCTGTGGTCTCAGAAAGTAATTGGTCGCCAAATGTGAGCAGTATGCCAAAACACATGGTTTGATGTATAACTCCAATAGGTCGGTGCTGCCCCGTTTTTGTAGCGCATCGGGAATATTCGCGGACGCACATATTAATTGCTTTTACGCAACGATGCGAATGAGGTGTGCATCCCTGGTACGCAGAGTACGGGCCAGCTCCAACAATATCGTTAGCAGTCTGGATTGCATGTACATCAATCACTGCAGTGCCGTCTCCCATGGGGTGAAATAAATTTAAACTAGATTACGTGGGGCACTCAGAAAGTTTTGTGATACTAGAAAAAAATATACTACAGGTTATATTTTTTTTTATTAAATCTTTTGAAAGAACTCTCCATTGGCATACACAGTTTTATACGTCTAAACAAATTTTCATAACACATTTTCCAGTCCGCATCAGACACCTCTCCAATCTCCTTCTCAAATGCACCCAGTGCATCTTCAGGTGATGAAAACTGTTTTCCTTTGAGTTGATTTTTTATTTTGGGGAACAAGAAAAAGTCGCACGGAGCCAAATCGGGACTGTAAGGAGGATGACCTATAAATTTGACCGGTGTGCTGTCCAGAAAGTCTCTTGTTTTGAGCGCCGAGTGAGCCAGCGCGTTGTCGTGGTGAAGCAGTAGCCCACGGAGGCCAGTGTTCGGTCGCTTGCTGCTTGCAGTAGTAAAAACTTCTGGCAAACATTTGGTAACATACCATTCAGCATTGACGCTTCTTTGATCTCGTCAGGGTATTGACACCAGATAAACTGGTAGAAAAAAAATACTTGCGATCAACATTTTGCCTGCACTTCTGGCTCGCTTCACTTTGGTAGGCGTTGGTTCATTTTGAAACAGCCACACGGTCGACTGATGCTTCATTTCTGGATCATATTGATAAATCTAAGATTCATCACCCGTAATGATATCTTAAACGCGCCGAGACGAGCCTGCTACCAATTTTGCTATCATGTCTCGGCACCATTCTACCCGAACCTCCTTCTGACCCTGCGTTAGATTTTACGGTACCAGCGTGAAACTATCTTCCATAACCAAAGATGCCTGTGTAGAATTTCATGCACACTTCCCGATCCAATCGGCAGTATACACCGTGAAATTTGAATCACAGTTTTGCTAGAACAAACTTTATTCAGACCATGGTCTACTACCATTCTACAGAATCCAATAAAAAAAAACATAAATTGGTTTTTGAAAAAACGTATACGTGGTGTCTGTGTTGTCGGGAGTAACGATAATCTTGACATTTTAAACTTTGCTTTTTTTGTGTTATTTCAAAAACCAATTATGTTTTTTTTTTTATTGGATGCTGTAGAATGGTAGTAGACCATGGTCTGAACAACGTTTGTTCTAGCAAAACTGCGATTCAAATTTCACGGTGTATGCTGAACCTCTTCATAATATGTAATTCGCCTATTCTCTTGAATTAAATTTTTCACAGCCAGCACTTTTTCAACAACCGTCATAGGGCGGCCACTTCTTTCTTTGTCTGCCAAAATTACTAGACCACCCATAAATTCGTTGAACCAGCGAAAACCAGTATTTTTAGAAGGGCTTTTTTCTATGAACACCATTCGAAGTCTTTCAAACGATTCTTCTGGTTTTAGTCGACATTTGAAATCGTACAAAATCATCGCGCGAAAATGTTCTCGTTATAAATCCAGTTTTCAGTAAGACAGACTATTTTGATTTTGCTCGTAAAAAAATGTGGAGGGAATTTCGAATTTGGAATGTCATGTTTTTTTGTAATAAATAGTCATCGTTTTAATTGACATCAAAACCAGCCAGTATTCTATTGACAAAAACTGTTAGTCGCAAAACTTTCTAAGTGACCTCGTAAAATAAGTTTTAACATAGTTCATAAGTTTACTAACGCAATGAGTCCTTGTTACTTGAATAAAGAAAAATATCTGGATTATAATTTTTTTTGAACGACGTTTTCTAAAAATGAAACCTAGCTAGATCGATTTATCGCTCCTGAAACCCCCTGCATACTAAATTTAATAAAAATTCTTGGAGCCGTTTCCGAGATTCAAATTATAATTATACATAGGTATATACAAGAATTGCTCGTTTAAAGGTATTATTATTATATTAATACCGCGAATGTGAAATTTTTTACGAAAATCAGATTTTTGTTTTATTTCATTCTACACGTTCAAATAAGTGACCCTGCAATTTAAAAAAAAATGTCACAGTCGCGGTATTGGATGCCGAGCGATGATTTGCAGTTGGAATGTATGGGAGAACATGTTTTTCAACTACAATGTTAAGTTTGTTCTTGGGATAAATAAATTCATCTCAACTACGGAACCCTTCATTGTGCGTAGTCCGACACGCACTTGGCCGGTTTTTTATAATCTCGTGGGACACTATAGTGTCCCACGAGATTTTAAAAAAATCAGACGTAACCTACCGAAGTTCTGTTCTGACCAATGCCACTTTATACTTTGTTTTTTTATTTTTAACCTTTAATAGCCCTCTTAAATCGATTAATCTCAATAGCCACAAAACCCTTGAAAATATATGTTTATTTTTTGTAAACTATAATCAAGTCGTAGTTATAAATGCTTAAAAGTAAAAGAGTAAATCCTTCACATCGTTATCAACAGCACGTGCTGTGCAAACTAATCGATTAATCGTATGAAATTATTGTACAATCGATTATTTACGGTTCTAATTACTGCAACCGTACTTTATAATAACGGATATAAAAACCGCTTTTCGGCAAAGAGAACAAGACAAGAAAATGCATAAAGAAAACCTAATGTACTGAGGTTGCTAATAACGCTAACCCTAAACGTAAAATAGGTCGATACGAAAATGTTGAGTGAAACAAACAGCTTTGTTTACTTTCTCAACAATCCACTAAGTACCTACTTATTACCATAGACAAAAAAAAGACAGAGCAAATACTTTAAAAAGTCCGTTACGAATCATTCAGCCGGCCACAACACTACCTACCTGCCTGCCCCTTTCATTCAAGGTCGCGACAGCTAAACGATGTAGCTATACCTCGTTATAGTAATATTGATTTAACTTGAAAATAATCGCCGTTGCATTTTTATGGGGGAGCTCTGAACATGCGAAGGGAAGTTGTTTCTTTTTTGTTTTCGTTTTGTTTTTGAGTAGTTTGCGGTGTTATCGAGTGGAGTCCGTATAATTTCTTACTAAAACAATAGAAATCAAAATCTTATTGCCATTTTCACTATACCTACAAATGTGGTCAGGTACTGGTGATTAGAAGCTATCATTCCCATCATTTAACAGAGTATTCGTGGAGTTTATTGCTCATTCTTCTCCATAGGAACCTACTACGATTTGGAATGGGCAACTAGCTTCATCTTTCTGACTGACCCCTTAACAATTCAAAAGTGCCTGTAATTGGTTTATTTGAAATAAATACTTTGAGTTATTAAGTTGAGTTGATCACTTTGATTTGCAGTCTTCTTCTTTTCGTGTGGTTAGTGACTAACCTGGTGTCAGAGTTTTAAAGCCGCCCATGGGCATCTGACTGGACTTCACATGCCGTCGAGAAATATCTTTCAGGCATGCCGGTTTCCTCACGATGTTTTTCTTCACCGTTTTTGAAGCAAGTGTTAATTATACAATGCGCACATGAATCCGAAAAGTCAGAGGTGTGTGCCTTGGGTTCGAACTCGAGACCTTTGACTTGGCAGCCCGACGCGACGGTCACACAACTAGGCTATCACTGCTCTTCAGTAATTAAATTTGCAGTAATTAAAGTTATAATGGAAGTTTCATGTTTTACAGATGATTGATATTAGGTATTTCTACGGCGTGTGATAAGTAAAATTTTTTTTTACTTATCATGCGCCGCAAAAAGTACCTAAGAGTAAACTGACTGACTGCATATTATTTATAAACTGCAAGTCTGCAAGTTAACTGTTGAGCCATGAAGCGCTATTAAAATGACACTTGTCCACACGTTATACGTTAAAATAACCTGTTGCTCACCGCTTACCTCGTTTATGAGTAATAAAATGCACAAGTTAATATATTTAATATATAAGTAGGTATAGGATAACGAAGGCAAAAGCAAGCTTCTTTCGCATATTCGCTGCTTTTTGATAAGCTTTGGTTTCTACGAAATCAAATAAGTACAATATTTTTGGTCAAACAAGCCTCTGCGGGCTAATTTGGTAACACACTTAAATTGATCGCAATGCCTTTCATTCTGATATTTCAGCTACGTAAATTTTTTACGTTTTTTTCATTTATTTACGTTAAACGAATGTTTTTAACTTATGAAGCAATTAGTTAGAAATTTCAAGAAAGCGTGTTACGCAATTAGGGTGCTGATAGAATAATATTTGTAGGTAGACTAGTTAGTATGTTCCAAACCGCGCTTTCCTATAATTTAGATACCTACTTGCGAGATAAAAAACCTTTATGACAAAGGTTGTGGTTAGTGTTGTTGCACCTTACATTCATATATAAATACTTACCTTTATATGCATAAATAAATAAACTATTTCTAAGAGTGCCGAGCCTAGCCTATTAACAAATCCTCATGAGATGTCTCATCCATAATAAAAATAAAACACAAGGTAAAAATACTAGTAAAGAAATGAGAAAAGTTAAAAATATAGGTACTTATGGTCTATGATTATTTTTATTTGCAAATAAGTATAGAATAATTAAGTGTACAAGCTTGTCGAAAGCAGTTTAAATGATACCCAAGTACTTAACAAGATAATTGTCGTAAGTACTGGGAATTGTTACTAGGTACTTAAAAGCTTGCTCGACAATAAAAATAAATCAACATAAACATACTTGATCACAATGATACTTGTAAGTTGTAGTTGTCAGTCGAGGAGTCATCATTATGATAATTTGCTTCAATCATCATAAATAATATGTAATGCCTAATTTGTAACAAGATAATTAAGTATAGTGATTAAATTACAAAATAATTATGACTTGTGGTTAAATAATAACAGCCGCACGGGTCAATCCAAGGTTAAGCTACGCTTGCCGCGGTCGGTTCGTGGATGGATAACCATCCATTACCTATAGAGACCCCTCCGTGCTTGGTCCCGGCTGTCATTCGTAGATCTTTGACAGTCGTTACGGGAAGTCAGAAGCCCTAAAGTCTTACAACCAGTCTAACCAAGGGGTATCGTATTACCCAGTAACCGGGTTTTAGAGGTCAGATAAGCAGTCGGTCCATGTAAAATACCGGTATTCAACTGCATCCGGTTAGACTGGAAGCTGGCCAAAACATAGTTGGGAAAAGACTAGGCAGTTTGATTATGATAAGAAATAGCTCATGATATTATTTTATAACATTATTTTTATTTTCCCGCCTGCATCCGTCAATAAAACAGTGTGCCAATAAATAAAAATAAACTCAACTTGAGGGTCAAATTCACTTAGCTGCGGTACAAAAATGTATATGATCGAATATTAATAAAGAAACATCGAGTGTAATCCGATTTTATTAGCACTAAATAACATTTTAATGTGATCGTTAATGTCCTACTGAACTTTTGATGTAGTTTGTGTCAGACGCTTTAATGTGGTTTTAAATAAGTTTGAAATGTCAGTACCTAACTAAACGGCTAAATACGCTTACAAAATTAGATGTTACTAGCTTCCGCAAGCGGCTTCGCCCGCGTGATATCTTTACAAATTATAGTCTATGTTAATCAGTGATATAGCATTATAATGGTGAAAGAATTTTTAAAATCGGTCCAGTATTTTTGAGTTCATTCATTACAAACAAAAATACAAATCTTTTCTCTTTATAATTTTAATTACTAGCTTCTGCCCGCGACTTCGTCCGCGAGCCCATAACTTTCCTCAAGAATTGTTTTTTTTTTTGCATTGTGTCATTGCAAAAAAAAAACAAATCCGACTGGTAGTTCCGGAGATTACCCCCTACATACAAACAAACAAACAAATTTTATCTCTTTATAATATTAGTGTAGATTAGTGGAGATAGCCATTGATTTAAATCTGTGTAAAACCAATACTAGTTAATCTTTTAAAATATTTCTGTAACAGTTTTTTCTACACCTCTGCCCAACCCGTCGGAGACAAGGCGTGATGTTAAGTTATGTGCACCCTAAAAAATAAACGAGCGCAAATATAATAAACGTGTTCTAATTAGTTGTACACAGCATCCATATTTAGAACTAGTGTAACTATGAAATTAATGTAAATACATGCAAAGTTATGCATAAGGAAGTCGAAACGACCAACAGGAACGTAAAAATTACGAAACTACTCCAAATAACTTTATGGGAACATTTTGCTGTGCATACCTACAAAGTAGGGTAATGTTGGTAGTCGTGAAGGAGGGTATAATGATGCAAGATTTTGTGAAATAGGACAGTGATAGAAATGCTCTATTTAATTGCTTTCTAGTACATTAAATACCCCACCTTAATGATAAGAAACGGAAAGTGTAATGGCTTTATGGCTGGTTGATTATAAAATTTTTAACTACCTCTGACCATTACAAACATTTGCAGACATTTATTCTGACTTCCTTTATAGCTTTTATTCTATACATTAAAAAAAACTCTTCCAAAATAAAGTTAACGAGATTTCCTCTTGCCATTAAAACTTCCACGCAGTACTACTCAACCGTTCATTGCCCAAATAGTGAAATAAACCAACAGCTATCCATCCTTTTCTATCCGTTCCCGAGTAAAAGGGAGAAAACCTTCCACTTTTAAATAGTGCTCATTTATTCGGAATGCAACACTGGTTTGGTATAAGTGCAAAAAAGCTTCGGAATGCTATTGTAGGTGACGCCCGGGAATTTTCGCTATGCATTTTATCTTGTTGTAGCTAAATGGATCCGTATTGAAAATATGCGTGCAGAATTTAAAATAGTTTGCGAATTACGGTATACCCTTGGAATTTTGTTTAAAAAGATGTCAAGTGTGAATGTGTCTTGAATTATTTTTTATAACTGTGCAGTCCGGCTTTAAGGAGCATGTAGAAAGTAGTGCGCTATGGTGACCGAACACACCTTTCTCGTATTGATAGAATATGGTATACTATATGTAAAAAAAAACTCTGTCCGATCTGAAAGGGGCACATAGGTATATACTGCAATAACATTACCAAAAAGGTTATTTTTATTATTGAAAATTTTCAACAGTGGTCTTATTTTATGACTTGTAGACACCCGCTAAATGACAGCCGCCCGCGCCCCATGTAATAACCCGGCAAAATCTCCCATTGAATGTTTTTTTTCCTGACAATTTCCACATAAATATAGTCTCAGTACGATACTTCCCAACACCCTCACGTATCGTACAGGGTTTTTTTACATCTTGTATAACTAACTTATTGGTAAATGGTAGGTAATAATAATGAGTACGCGGTGTCTCTAATGAGATCTGAACGCGAACTGGCCCACGGCCCACATTTTGGTGGACGAGGGAATGTGCAAATTTGCGTTCGATGCAATTATGCAATTCGCTGAGTGTTCGATTAAAACTCGAACAGATCTCTTTCTTAGACGATGCGCAAGCGCAGACTATAAAAACTTCATTGATTTACGGTATATAAATGCCATTCAATATTATTTAGTTGTAGTAAAACGAAATCGCCTTGACCACTTTAGCTCAAATACCACTGCCATCACACAGCAAATCATTCTAAAAACCTATTAAGCCAATTACAAAATAAAGAAAAAAAATCTACATAATCCATCTTTGTCAAGCGGAAAACGCCTTCTAAACATGGTCGTCCCTACTACTCGGCAACTCGAGCATTCTTGAGAGTAATACTGGCCATCCACACTTAGCAGACTGGTCAAGCAACACAATGTGTTTGGCGTTGCCATAGCAACGGTACTGGCAACTAGGAAGCCTGGCATCCCGCAGTTTATAATCATTAGAAGCGGTAAACTGCTTGTAGGCTACTTATTATAAACTACTTATATAGTTGTTAAAGACATAACAGGGTCGAACACAACCTCCAGATATAGGCAAGCACAGCCTTAAGATGCCTCGATTAGCAAAGAACGCCACAGCTATACCAGATAAAGCTTGCATCGGCAGTAAGGTCATCTCGTATAAGTTTTTTATTACAATTTAACCGTCTACTGCTGGAAATAGACTTTCTGACTAGCTCTATAAGTAAATTCTTCATAACTTATGGATTGAACATGACCAGAAATAAAATCGCAATCCAAACTACTTACAGTTTAAGCCTCTTTCTGACTCAAAAGACCAATATTCGATCTTGCTAAGATTTTGAATTCAGAACAATATTCCAAGAATTCCTTTCCAAATCTTTGGCGCCTTATTCAAGTTCGTTCCTAATTTGAAAAGCATTTAAACAAACATTTGCCTACATATTACGTGACTGTCGGTTATCTTAGTTAAACCAAGGTTAACGTCGTACATTTTGTTCGCCGCTCCACTACTATAAATAGGCGTTGTCCTTTTAAAACTGATTTATCCATCGCCATTTATTGTTTAATTAAGTGTAATCGAGTAATCGGAATCGCTTTTAATCGATATGAACTGCTACTGTTTATTATTACGTTTTATCTACATTGTCGGCGATCCTTTGCTAAACGATGTTTTTGGTTTTACTATGGTTATCGAATCGATGTGCCTTTTATAGCCAGCTCCTGGTTACTGTAAGCTTGAAGTTTCTGATTTAGTGAATAATATAATATCACGCCTGTAGTCCTCGGAGGGTTAGGCAGAGGTGCACCTAGTACACCCACATTTCGCCAAGTCCCATGTAACAGAGGGCGAACCTATTGCCATCAACTGCGGGCACAAATCCAAACTCCGGGATGCCTCTGAGAAATTACATATGGAAAAACCATTTGTATTTCTTTGAAATTAATACACTACTTCAATTAATTACCGGCTTATAGGTACATAACTGCTTAGCCCGTGAAATACAATAGCCGTGACGATACCTAATAACAAGAAACATAACTAGCATTGGATAAGCTAATATGTCCCGCTACTGCAAAAATCCTCAAACAGTCACGCTTTTCGGTCCGTATCATCAATTTAACGCCCATATTGTGAAAAATTGCTTGTAAAAGTCATCTTTTGTGATTACCTTTAGTTTTGCACAATGCGCTTTTGTAATGCCTGGAATCTTTCAAATGTCTGCACCTTTTATGCAGCGGTGACTGCATTTTAACTGCAAAATACAGTTTTTTCAGTCCGTCACAAGAAATGACTCTTTTATCGTGAGTCCCCGAATAATCCGAAATACTATTATTCTATAGTTATCTGTTTAAAATTTGTCATCAGATCGAAATATTTCTTCTGGCAGTAGAAATTATTATTCCGGAAATTTTCCCAAATTAATATTTGTTCCGAACTCACCCGAACCAGTGCCGAAGCAGACTCTGCGACTGGGCAAGCGTTTCGCCAAAGACTTGCACTTAGCAAAGTAACCTCACAATCGCTGGTTGATTTGCCGACTGCTCACGGTATTCCATTTACATTCGAATTTCAATTTTCAACTTGCCTAAATGCAGTTCGTTTATGAAGTTTAGTTAGACCAATCTTCAAGAGATAAACATTCTGATATTTAGGAACACTTGTACAGGAAGCTGGTAATATTATTGGTGTATTAATTGTGTTATTCAATTTCCGCATCTGGACAGCCATTTATGGGATTGGCCTGGATATTAAACTCATGTCTGGACTATTCATGTTCATTCTCAATTAAATACCCTCTAATCTCTAATTTTAATCTGTCTTTTTAATGATAGACAAACGAATGATTGAAGAACTCACTTTAGTTTAGATAGTTGGTTTTGTCGCGAACTGCATTCCAATTTCGAACTATCCTCAAATTTTCTCCATTTTTTTTCCCGATATCAAATATGGATCTCAATTCTTCTGTATTTTGTTCTAATTTTGTTCGGGTATAACTTCTTTGTTTATGAACCAATATTTTTTTTTGTCCAATTTTCTTTAAACATTTCACATTTCCTCTCGTATAACCCAGCCAGTAATATTTTTTTCTCATTCTTGCCTTCTTCAGAACGTCCTGTTCCTTCAACCTACTTTTAATTTATTTAACTCTTGTAAGTACCTCCATTACCATCACACAAATCTCGATTTCCTAACCAACGGGCAGTACAATTTATGCAACTAATTTATATGCTAGGACCGCTATTTCTTTGTCAATGCACTGAGGTTGGAATCCGTAGCAATGTAAACCTGTTACAAATGCTAGACGAGATTACTGAAGGGAATTGAACTGTCATCGGTTTTAAAGGAAATAAAATAAATGTGGGAGAGAGGAATGAAGAATAGCACCCTTTTTTTTTTTTTTTTTTTTTGGGTGGGAAATTATCAAATAACTTCTCCCGCTCTGGGTGGAGCGGGAGGGCGTGTCAGACTCTTACTGACTAAAACCCACCCGTGTTCCTTCGGTTGCCCTGTTGCCGGGGGCCACGATTTCCCTATCGGTTTTCTTCGAACCCCCGGCGGGCATTGGCCCTAACGGACCCCGTCAATTCTGCTGACATCTCTTTGAGGCGCGCGTGGAACACAACGCGCCGTCGACCCGGGCTTGGTCCTTATCGGACGGCGAGCTACCCATTGCTCACCGTCCGCAAGCCCGCGCCTACGGTGGCCGGAAATCGGCTCGCGATTCCCGCCCCGGGCGTCTCCTCCTGCGGCGGTTAGGGGCGTGAGGGCGCGAAATTTGCCTCTCCCTCACGCGTTCCGCCTCCTCCTTCGCGAGCATTACCGCTTCGCAGAAGGAGGTGACGGCCTGCCATTTCCTCTCGCTCCGTACCATGGCCTGAACCAGGGCCGGACGCGAGAGATCACCGCCGCCGATCGCCTCTACGAGGACACGGCGTTGCTCCGCCCAAGCCGGGCAGACCTCCACCGTATGCTCCACCGTGTCCTCAGGCCGATCCACACAATGGTGACACCCGGGTGTTTCCTCCCGCCTTATCCTAAACAGGAACCTCCCGAAGCAGCCGTGTCCGGTGAGGACCTGCGTCAGGCGGAAGGTGAGGACGCCGTGGCGTCTCTCAAGCCACTCCTCAAAGAGGGGTCTTATCGCCGCAATTGTGGCGTGCCCAGCGCGGGGTTGCGACAATCGCACCCTCCATGACGCCATGAGATCCCGCCGGAGCTCTGTCCGCTGTGCCGCGATTTCTTGCGGCATCGGAGTTAAGCCCCGGCGTTTCGCCTCCTCGCGCCACTCCCAGATATGCGCGAGGACCTTTGCCTCCAGATCCCATGGCGGAAGAATAGCACCCTGACTTTTCTTCTTTACACATCGGGTTCGGATTTTGATAGGTAAATGAATGAATACAATTTTAACAAAAGTTTTACTTATGCTGCTATGGCTTGTCATCCTTGACAAGGAATTGCCATAGAGCTGTTTTTAAAAAAGGAGGAGGTAAACAAAACATGTAAAAAAAACCGATCCGTGAGGGTGTTGTTAGGTATCGTACTGAGAGTATATTTATGTGAAAATATTCAAAAAAACTGAATTTAAAAAATTCGCAACATTTTTTTTCAATGGTGAATTTTACCGGGTTATTGTAGTGGAATCCGCCATAAAATCATCAATACTACTATCTAAGTTCAAAATACCTCATAGAATTCTAACTTAGGGAGTTGTACGAGTACTTGTATTAATGATCACACATTCTATCCGGTGTCACACTTCCGTGGTGTTACCTTACTTCTTCAAGGAGTAAGCGAAGAAATGTCACTTGGAAGGCTTCATGTCGATATGTTTGGTATCAAATAGCATTAGGGTGGTTAAGGTGTTCAAATTCTGTTAGTAATAATTATATCGCTATATAGAGGATTAAGGTACTATCGAAGAAACGCATTTCTGTAAGGACTATTCTTGCTTGAAGCGCTCGGCCGCTATAGTATCGCTTACCTACGAAAAAAAGGGTCGTATGCACGGGATTTCGTTTTCAAAATGCTTAGATATGCGTTACCCTGATGGTACTTTGGAATTTACTCAGGATAAAGTATTTTATTTGGTTTGGTAAAAATACGAAGTGGTTAAAAGAGAATTCACAACATAACATAACATCACGCCTTGTTTCCCTGAAGGGTTAGGCAGAGGTGTAACCTACACCCACATTTCGCAAGTTATATAGGTAGTGTAAGTCTTTATAACGTTCACATATCGAAATGAGGGAATCTATGCTGAATTTTATCGACGATTTTTCTTTTTTAAATCTATTTTTTTTTTTTTTTATTTAGTTAGGTATATATTTTTTATAAGTTACGTAATTGAGTATTGAGAAATTTTACGATTATTGTAAAAAATTATGAATAAAGAAAACAGATTTTTGCTAAAAAAAACATGTTTATTTTCATAGTTTTTATTCCACAATTTTCATTTGATGATACCTAATTACTTTCAATCATTATAGAGTATGTTTCATCATTTAGTTTAAAAGTTACACCGTTTTGTTTAGAAATTCCATTAAAAATATAAAAAAAATATTTAAATATTTTTTCTGTCGATAAAATTAAGCATAGATTTCCTCATTTCGATATGTGCACATTATAAAGACTCACACTGTATTTTAAGTACACAAATTGCAGACTCCGGGCTGCTACTGAGAAATGCTTTTAGAATTCAGAAACAGAAAATTCTTTATTAATCCTCCAAAATTCCCCCTTTCAAATCTTTAAAATAGCGATGCACCGAACCATCAAAACATTTTAGCGTGATACAACTTTCAAAATAATGTACAAATTGTTTCTGTAAGCTTTGTTATTTGACATTGGGCCTCTCCATTTTGTGCAAATTTTCTTAGATGAGTTTTTACCTGTCAAATGGCCAAGGATTCAATGCTTTCCACCGTAATCACATAGCTAATTGGTATTTAATTACACGTGCTATTTGTTAGGTGACAACGGATACAATATTATTTTACAATCGTAATTTCAAGTCTAAAGAAAAAAAAACCGGCCAAGTGCGTGTCGGACTACGCACAATGAAGGGTTCCGTAGTTGAGAATGCTGAGATGAATTTATTTATCCCAAGAACAAACTTAACATTGTAGTTGAAAAACATGTTCTCCCATACATTCCAAATGCAAATTGTCGCTTGGCATCCAATACCGCGAATGTGACACTTTTACATTTTTTTTTAATTGCAGGATCATTTATTTGAACGTGTAGAATGAAATAAAACAAAAATCTGATTTTCGTAAAAATTCACATTCGCGGTATTAATATAATAATAATCTAAATCTAATACTTTTAAACGAGCAATTCTTGTATATTATATGTATATTTCATCTGAATCTCGGAAACGGCTCCAAGATTTTTTATTAAATTTAGTATGCTGGAGGTTTCGGGAGCGATAAATCGATCTAGCTAGGTTTCATTTTTAGAAAACGTTATTCAAAAAAATATGGTCATCCAGATATTTTTCTTTATTCAAGTAACAAGGACTCATTGTGTTAGTAAACTTATGAACTATGTTAACTTATTTTACCAGGTCACTTAGAAAGTTTTTGTCTATACGATACTGGCTGGTTTTGATGTCAATTAAAACGATGACTATTTATTACAAAAAAACGTAACATTCCAAATTCGAAATTCCCACCACATTTTTTTACGAGCAAAATCAAAATACTCTGTCTTACTGAAAACTGGATTTACAACGAGAACATTTTCACGCGATGATTTTGTACGATTTCAAATGTTGACTAAAACCAGAAGAATCGTTTGAAAGACTTCGAATGGTGTTCATAGAAAAAAGCCCTTCTAAAGCGACTGTTTTCCGCTGGTTCAACGAATTTATGGGTGGTCGAGTAATTTTGGCGGACAAAGAAAGAAGTGGCCGCCCTATGACGGTTGTTGCATAACAAAACGTGCTGGCTGTGAAAAATTTAATTCAAGAGAATAGGCGAATTACATATGAAGAGGTTCAGCATATAATGCCGATTGGATCGGGAAGTGTGCGTGAAATTCTACACAGGCATCTTCAGTTATGGAAAATAGTTTCACGCTAGTACCGTAAAATCTAACACAGGCTCAGAAGGAGGTTCGGGTAGAATGGTGCCGAGACATGATAGCAAAATTTGTAGCAGGCTCGTCTCGGCGCGTTTAAGATATCATTGCGGGTGATGAATCTTGGATTTATCAATATGATCCAGAAATGAAGCATCAGTCGACCGTGTGGCTGTTTCAAAGTGAACCAACGCCTACCAAAGTGAAGCGAGCCAGAAGTGCCGGCAAAATTTTGATCGCAAGTTTTTTTTTTTTTGCCCGGTTATCTGGTGTCAGTACCCTGAC
The DNA here is from genome assembly GCA_949152395.1 of Agrochola litura. Classification (NCBI taxonomy): domain Eukaryota; kingdom Metazoa; phylum Arthropoda; class Insecta; order Lepidoptera; family Noctuidae; genus Agrochola; species Agrochola litura. The sequence continues at coordinate 5,066,133 of OX424509.1, forward strand.
GATCAAAGGAGTATCAATCCTGAATGGTATGTTACCAAATGTTTGCCAGAAGTTTTTACTACTGCAAGCAGCAAGCGACCGAACACTGGCCTCCGTGGGCTACTGCTTCACCACGACAACGCGCTGGCTCACTCAGCGCTCAAAACAAGGGACTTTCTGGACAGCACACCGGTCAAATTTATAGGTCATCCTCCTTACAGTCCCGATTTGGCTCCGTGCGACTGTTTCTTGTTCCTCAAAATAAAAATAAAAACTCAAAGGAAAACAGTTTTCATCACCTGAAGATGCACTGGCTGCATTTGAGAAGGAGATTGGAGAGGTGTCTGATGCGGACTGGAAAATATGTTATGAAAATTGGTTTAGACGTATAAAACTGTGTATAGACGCCAATGGAGAGTTCTTTGAAAATATATAATAAAAATAATTATAACCTGTAGTATATTTTTTTCTAGTATCACAAAACTTTCTGAGTGCCCCACGTAATCTAGTTTAAATTTATCTCACCCGCATTCCAACCTGTATGGCCTGGAAAAAGCTCCAGCCCATCGTACACTATTGATCTGGAAACCATACCACTACTTAAAGATGTTTATAAGCTCCGTTGGCAACCTATCCTTCTCCATCTTTCTCCACAATACGTCATAAACAACCAGATCAGAAGCCTTGAATAAATCGAGGAAGCTACCATAAATCGGCGTCCCACGCTGTGTATAATAAGTATGTGATAGTATGTTTAAGACACAACACTGCACTTTCTGTTGACAAACCACGCCGAAACCCGAATTGGTTGTCATGAACATTTACAGTTTTATTTATTTGTGTATTATGCAGACGGTCAAACACTTTTGATATTATAGTAGCTAGAGAGATGGGCCTATTGGATGCCGAGCGACGAAATGTAAGTTTATACGCACAATATTGAGAGATTTACCATGTTATTTTAAGACCATAGACTTCTTATAGGTTTTCCTGTAATCTATGAGTAAAGAGCCATACTTTGTATTTTTTTCAAAATTTTTGGTCCAGTAGTTTCGGAGATAAGGGGGGGGGGAATGGTCAATTTTCATTGAATTTATTAAATACCTTTAAAAGTATTTATTTTAAAATTATATAAAAAATATATTTAAGATCCTCGCAACAAGCCCTTTCATTTGATATGTCACACGGTACAGTCAGCAAAATTTTTTTTTAAATATTTTCTTGTTTGCGCCCCAAAAGTGACCCCAATATTCAAAATTAAGTTATTTACGTTACTTATTCGTGTTTGGGTCACAGAAATACATATGTGTACCAAATTTCAACTTAATCTATCAAATTTCAATGTATATAATATCAAATCCTGGTATATAACTAGAAGAGATTACAGTAACGATAATATAGAGAAATTTAAAAATAGCATAAGCAGTCTCAAATTCTCGGAGATATATCTTACTGACGATCCCAACGTAGCTTACAATGAATTTATCGACACATTCAAGTTATTTTACGAGTTATGTTTTCCGTATAAAGAAATAAAAATAAACCTAATCAATAAACCAAAATGGCTTTCACGTGGAGTTAAATTATGCAGTAGGAAAAAAAGAGAACTTTTGTGGCGATCCAGGTTGAAACCCAACCATGAAAACAAAAAGAAATTCACTACCTATTCTAGACTATATAATAAAATAATTAACTTGACACAAAAAGCTCAAAATAACCACAAAATACAGCAATCTAAAAATAAATCAAAGACTACATGGCAGGTAATTAATCAGACAAAGTACAATATCCCTAAACAACGAATTGAGAAACTTAAAGTTGGTAATCAAATTTTATACAAACCTTATGATATCGCTAGTGCTTTTAATGACTTTTTCGTTGACAAAATACGTCCGAAAATAGATGTTGACTGTATGCCGAAAACATGCATCTCGTCCATGAAACATAACTCAATGTTTATGGCACACTGCACACCACACGATTTGAATAAAATAATAATGACGCTAAAAAATACTAACAGTGTTGGTTTTGATGGAATCGCCACAAAGATACTGAAGTCTGTCTCAACCGCGATATGCGAACATTTAAGCCACATACTGAACCTTATTATTTGTACGGGTAAATATCCAGATGCTTTAAAAACATCTATAATAAAACCCCTATTTAAGAAAGAAGATAAGGAATTGATGGAATATTATAGACCTATATCGCTCATACCGGTTATTTCGAAGATCTTTGAGAAATACATTTGCAGGGAATTATATAATTATATGGAAAAATATAATATACTTTGCGAAGAACAAAAAGGATTCAGACAGCACAGAACCATCAATATGGCAGTTTATGATTTTTTGAATCCTATTATGAGTAGCATGGATAAACGATCCCCCATATGCGCTATATTTTGCGATATGACCCAGGCGTTCGATTATGTCCATTATAATATATTACTTAATAAATTAGAAGGCTATGGCATTAGGGGTAACGTGCTCGAACTTATAAAATCTTATCTGGAAAACAGAACACAAATAACCGAAGTTAGCAACATTAACATAGTCACCAAACACGAAGACATTATAAGATCTCGAGAACGTAAAATTTCATACGGTGTACCACAAGGAACCGTGATAGGCCCGTTTTTATTTATAACTTATATTAATGATATGCCCATGTCCCTTGAATATCCTATAACTATGTTTGCAGACGATAGCACTGTAACAATCCCATGTAAAAGTACAAATACATATGAAAATGACATAAATAATTCTCTTGACGCACTAATTAAATGGCTAGACGAAAATAATTTAAATATTAATTTAGGCAAGACAAAAATAATGCACTTTAGACAACGTACTCCCGGCGGATCTATTCTCAACATCCATTACAAAAATGACAAAATTGAGGAAGCAGATGATACCAAATTTTTAGGGTTGCAAATAGATTGCAACTTAAATTGGAAAGCGCATATAGACAGTTTGTGTAAAAAATTGAGTTCATCCGCATATGTGTTGTATAGATTATCCTCCATTGTAGATGTCAAAACACTTCTTACGGCTTACTACGGAATAGTTGAATCGCACTTGCGCTACGGTATCATTTTCTGGGGGAACTCAACTGATCGAGATATAGCTTTTAAGGCCCAGAAAAGATGTCTCCGATCATTGTTAAAACTGAAATCGACAGACAGTTGCGTGCCTTATTTTAAGTTACATAAAATCTTGACACTTCCGTGTATTTATATTTTCGAAGTAGCTATGTTTGTCAAGCAAAATCCATCTCGTTTTGAGCGCCTGGCTGTTGTATTCCCAAGGAATAGGCGTGACAACAGCAAATTATGTCAAGTATCATGTCGAACCACTTTAATGCGTAAGAGCGTTTCTTGCATGGCCCCAATTATTTACAATAAATTACCGAGTTGTTGGAAATCTTTAAATACAGCACAATTTAAGAGTAGATTACGGAATTTTTTGATAGATAAAACGTACTACAGTGTAACTGAGTTCTTATCGGAGAAAAATATTTGTTAATTAGTGACATCTCGATTTTTGAACTTTTGATGTATGACATTTTAGATTTTTTTGACATTTTGATTTTTGACATTTTGATCTTTGACATTTTGATTTCTGACATTTTGATTTTGGTTATTAATAATAATAGTAATAGTAATGACACGTTAAATGATGTAATTATAATGGTATGATATTTGTAATAGTAATGTAATCTAATGATACTAATTTGTTTATATAAGTGTAATAATAAATAGTGTTATAAATAATTTCAAATGTTTGCATGCCGATTGGTAAAATGTGGCTGAGCTAAATGTAATTTAAGAACTATTATGTACTACCCATATTTGCAAAATAAAACTATTCTATTCTATTCTATTCTATTCTATCGGTCCATTAGATTCGGAGTAAAATGGCTGTGACAGACAGACAGACAGACAGACAGACAGACAGACCGACAGACAGACAGACAGACACACGAGTGATCCTATAAGGGTTCCGTTTTTTCCTCTTGAGGTACGGAACCCTAAAAAACTGCAACAACAAGGGTAAATTGAGTACCTATGTGCCGTAATATTGTAAGTCTAGATAAATAAATTAAACAATATGCATATTATATAATTTGCAACTGGATACAATATTATTTTAAAATCGTACTTAAATACGTAATTTCAAGTTTTTAGGGTTCCGTACCTCAAAAGGAAAAAACGGAACCCTTATAGGATCACTCGTGTGTCTGTCTGTCTGTCTGTCTGTCTGTCTGTCTGTCTGTCTGTCTGTCCGTCTGTCACAGCCAATTTACTCCGAACCTAATGGACCGATTAAGTTAAAATTTGGTACACATATGTATTTCTGTGACCCAAACACGAATGTGTAACGTAAATAATTTAATTTTGAATATAGGTGTCACTTTTGGGGCGCAAACAAGAAAATAAAAATAAAAAGTTTTGCTAACAGTACCGTGTGACATATCAAATGAAAGGGCTTGTTGCGAGGATCTTAAATATATTTTTTATATAATTTTAAAATAAATACTTTTAAAGATATTTAATAAATTCAATGAAAATTGACCATTCCCCCCCCCTTATCTCCGAAACTACTGGACCAAAAATTTTGAAAAAAATACATAGTATGGTTCTTTACTCATAGATTACAGGAAAACCTATAAGAAGTCTATGGTCTTAAAATAACATGGTAAATCTCACAATGTTGTGCGTAAAAACTTACATTTCGTCGCTCGACATCCAAAAGGCCCATCTCTCTAGCTAATATAATATCAAAAGTGTTTGACCGTCTGCTTAATACACAAATAAATAAAACTGTAAATGTTCATGACAACCAATTCGGGTTTCGGCGTGGTTTGTCAACAGAAAGTGCAGTGTTGTGCCTTAAGCATACTATCACATACTTACTATACACAGCGTGAGACGCCGATTTATGCTAGGTTCATCGAGTTTCTGATCTGGTTGCTTATGACGTACGAGGCATGCCTTTTAAGTTTTGTCGTTTCAAAAAAAAAAAACAACTAGAACCTTATAGTACTTTTTATTGTTTTTCAAAGTATTCACCACGTAGTTTAATACACTTTTCCATTCACATGACGATCTTCGAGGATTAGTTGTCTCACAGAAACGATGTTATCTTCAGTGAAGGCGGATTTTGGACGTCCTTCACGAGATTTGTCACTAAGACTGATATGTCCACGCTGGAATTCTAAATACCAGCGTTCGACAGTCCGCAGACATGGGGCTTCATCATAGAACACAGATGTTAGCTCTTCGAAACACTGAAGCCGTGTTAGGCCTCTTCGGAAGTTATAGAAAATTATTGCACGGATATTTTCCTTAGTAAGATTCATTTTCAGACGTGACCTGACAGATTCAAAATAACGCTCTGCCTAAAAGATTGCTTTAATCCAAATTCTTTTAATTGTTTTGATATTCTAAATTCCAACAAATTTGAATATTGAACAGTTCTAAATTCAAAATTGGCGCCAAATATGTAAACGACAGAACTTAAAAGGCATGCCTCGTATTGTGGAGAAAGATGGAGAAGGATAGGTTGCCAACGAAGCAAACATCTTTAAATAGTGGTATGGTAACCAGATCAATAGTGTACGATGGGCTGGAACTTTTTCCAAGCCATACAGGTTGGAAACTGTGAAGGGTGGGCGTTTTTGGGGGACTGTCTTTGTAATTTTGACGTTCGAAAAGTGCTGATTCTCAGCCTAGTTTAAATAAATGACTTTTGAATTTTGAATTTTGATGAGGCAGGATTGGCGAGCTCAGCAGCACCAGAGTGGGTTGCTATATAGATGGTATTTGTGTAAATAATATTAGCTATGCAGATGATATGGTGCTTCTGAACGCGTCACTCTGTGGTCTCAGAAAGTAATTGGTCGCCAAATGTGAGCTGTATGCCAAAACACATGGTTTGATGTATAACTCCAATAGGTCGGAGATCATGGTCTTTGAGGCTGGGGGCAGACCGGGTTATGTACCACCTGTATTACTCAATGGGACTCCACTACAAAGACTACTTACGTTTAAATATCTTGGTCATATATTGACCCCTGACCTCAATGACGGACTCGATATTGAGCAGGAGCGAAGGGCGTTGTCGGTAAGGGCAAACATGCTGGCTCGCAGGTTTGCACGCTGCTCACTTAAAAAGCCAAAATTACTCTGTTTCGAGCTTATTGTACAACGTTTTACACGTGCAGCCTGTGGGCTAGATATACCCAAAGGTCATGCAACGCCCTTCGTGTCCAATACAACAACGCTTTCAGGGTTTTGTTGAGGCTGCCCCGTTTTTGTAGCGCATCGGGAATATTCGCGGATATTAATTGCTTTTACGTAACGATGCGAATGAGGTGTGCATCCCTGGTACGCAGAGTACGGGCCAGCTCCAACAATATCGCTAGCAGTCTGGATTGCATGTACATCAATCACTGCAGTGCCATCTCCCATGGGGTGAAATAAATTTAAACTAGATTACGTGGGGCACTCAGAAAGTTTTGTGATACTAGAAAAAAATATGCTACAGGTTATAATTTTTTTAATTATATCTTTTGCAAGAACTCTCCACTGGCGTCTATACACAGTTTTATACGTCTAAACAAATTTTCATAACACATTTTCCAGTCCGCATCAGACACCTCTCCAATCTCCTTCTCAAATGCAGCCAGTGCATCTTCAGGTGATGAAAACTGTTTTCCTTTGAGTTGATTTTTTATTTTGGGGAACAAGAAAAAGTCGCACGGAGCCAAATCGGGACTGTAAGGAAGATGACCTATAAATTTGACCGGTGTGCTGTCCAGAAAGTCCCTTGTTTTGAGCGCCGAGTGAGCCAGCGCATTGTCGTGGTGAAGCAGTAGCCCACGGAGGCCAGTGTTCGGTCGCTTGCTGCTTGCAGTAGTAAAAACTTTTGGCAAACATTTGGTAACATACCATTCAGCATTGATGCTTCTTTGATCTCGTCAGGGTACTGACACCAGATAACATGGTAGAAAAAAAAAAAAACTTGCGGTCAACATTTAGCCTGCACTTCTGACTCGCTTCACTTTGGTAGGCGTTGGTTCATTTTGGTTCAACAGCCACACGGTCGACTGACGCTTCATTTCTGGATCATATTGAAAAATCCAAGATTCATCACCCGTAATGATATCTTAAACGCGCCGAGACGAGCCTGCTACCAATTTTGCTATCATGTCTCGGCACCATTCTACCCGAACCTTCTTCTGACCCTGCGTTAGATTTTACGGTACCAGCGTGAAACTATCTTTCATAACCGAAGATGCCTGTGTAGAATTTCATGCACACTTCCCGATCCAATCGGCAGTATACATCTATATATCTTGACATTTTAAACTTTGCTTTTTTTGTATTTTTCAAAAACTAATTATGTTTTTTTTTTTTTATTGGATGCTGTAGAATGGTAGTAGACCATGGTCTGAACAACGTTTGTTCTAGCAAAACTGTGATTCAAATTTCACGGTGTATGCTGAACCTCTTCATATGTAATTCGCCTATTCTCTTGAATTAAATTTTTCACCGCCAGCACTTTTTGTTATGTAACAACCGTCATAGGGCGGCCACTTCTTTCTTTGTCTGCCAAAATTACTAGACCACCCATAAATTCGTTGAACCAGCGAAAAACAGTCGCTTTAGAAGGGCTTTTTTCTATGAACACCATTCGAAGTCTTTCAAACGATTCTTCTGGTTTTAGTCGACATTTGAAATCGTACAAAATCATCGCGCGAAAATGTTCTCGTTATAAATCCAGTTTTCAGTAAGACAGAGTATTTTGATTTTGCTCGTAAAAAAATGTGGAGGCAATTTAGAATTTGGAATGTTATGTTTTTTGTAATAAGTAGTGATCGTTTTAATTGACATCAAAACCAGCCAGTATTCTATAGACAAAAACTGTTGGTCGCAAAACTTTCTAAGTGACCTCGTAAAATAACTTAACATAGTTCATAAGTTTACTAACGCAATGAGTCCTTGTTACTTGAATAAAGAAAAATATCTGGATGATAATTTTTTTTTTTAACGACGTTTTCTAAAAATGAAACCTAGCTAGATCGATTTATCGCTCCTGAAACAGCAGTAGGGGTGCATACTAAATTTAATAAAAATTCTTGGAGCCGTTTCCGAGATTCAGATTATATATACATAGGTAGGTATATACAAGAATTGCTGGTTTAAAGGTATTATTATCATATTAATACCGCGAATGTGAAATTTTTTACGAAAATCTGATTTTTGTTTTATTTCATTCTACACGTTCAAATAAGTGACACTGCAATTTTTTGTTTTTTTTTTAAATGTCACATTCGCGGTATTGGATGCCGAGCGACGATTTGCAGTTGGAATGTATCGGAGAACATGTTTTTCAACTACAATGTTAAGTTTGTTCTTGGGATAAATAAATTCATCTCAACTACGGAACCCTTCATTGTGCGTAGTCCGACACGCACTTGGCCGGTTTTTTTTTTAAAGTACCTGGACGCCTGCTCTGGTGAAAATAGAGAATGCTCATTTAGTAGTATAAGATAGTACCTACTAATTCCATAGTGGTTCCATTGTGAATTCCATGATAGTAGGTAGGTACTTACTAATTCCATGCTGCCCATGATCATTATTCTAATGTCATTATTGTCATGTCAATTCATTATCTTGTTCTAAACTTTGGGCGTCCGAGCTCTGCTCGGGTGAAAATGCGGAGAAAACTAATTTTCCCAGATATGAGACCTAGCTAGATCGATTTTTCGCCCCTAGAAACCTCTACATTGCAACTATCATCGAAATCATTAGAGCCGTTTTCGAGAACGTGATTACAAATATATATGTATACTTTTATACAAATATTGCTCATTTAATAGTACCTATAGGATATTTTGTAACGATTGTGAATGGATGCAATATTATTTTAAAATCGTACTTATTAAGTATGTAATTTTAAGTTTTTTTTAAATAAAATTTCTGCAAATTTAACAATCGCAATGAGGTTAAATACCTTACCTTAGTGTCTGAATTTTAATATTGTAAGTCTAGAAGGTACAGTATTTCTATTTTCTTAAAATGTCCCTCGGGAATCATCGCATTTCCGAATACAAACGAATGCTAATTTCCATGTCTATCAATTATTAGATTGATCTCGTATAATAATTTGAATTCAGAACTAAGTACTTTATTGTTGTTTTGTTTTGATTTTCGTGTGAACTATATAGAGCTGCACAACTATTTTCCTATCTATCGTGCCTGCGACTTTAGCACTTTTCCTACAATTTGTAAAATAAATTACATAGATTAAAAGAGTATTAACAACTCTATATACTTCCAAGTCGATTGAGAGCGTCCGGTCTGCACCAAGTGCAAAGGGCGAGTGATAGAAATCGACGACTGACGAAACACAAGGTTTGCCGAGGGACATTAAGAACATATTTGTACTGTACCTAAGATAGTTACGTAAGCCACTCAGTAACTTCCAAGTCTCTAAATTACTAAATTCTACAGAACTTTCTGTAAGTAATTATCGTTAAAAGCTTGTAAATGCTACTATTAATAAAGCTATTATGATTATGACCATAAAAGAAACAAATTTACATTCTTTAAAATCCACTTCCCACAATCATCTTAATTTGCAAAACTATACTTATAGTAACGTATCTAATACGGTACGGTACTTAATTACAAGAGCCATTTAAGTATTCTGTTAATTACTTTTAATATGATTTATTAGACATGAATAACTATAGTATGTTCTAAAAGTATGTCTCAAAAATGTCAACAAATGTTTCAGAAAACGTACCCGTGGATGCCAATTTGTAGTGCCACTGCTGGAGTAATCATAATCATAATAATCATTTATTGCATTAATGTAGTTTACAAGTTGTTACAAGTTTAAATAGGTTTCATACATGAACCCTGCTAGGGCACAGCAATATAAATAGTTTAATTTTCTACAACGTCACAATATTAACACCACTGTGCTTAATCAATTACCTAATACTAATTTTACATGGTTATTAGATGTCCGTCATTTATCACTTACAATAGAGTGCTTTGATTTAATTATCATCTTAATACCAAAATTCTAATTTTAAATCACCTTAAAGATGTTGTTCATTTCATTTTTCAATTACAATTTAATAATGTTATTAATACAATAATTTTTGAAAAAAAATGGTGGGATATAAAGCTGAGAACTTCTTAATACAGATGTATTCGCTTTAGTTAGTGATTGCGTAAGAATTTAACCAGTATAATTGCGTAACTTATTTTTGTAAACAATTTTGCCTAATTTGTTTCATTTTGACAGTTCAACAACATTCATTGCGTTATTTACGTTGTTGAGCAGATTTTTTTTTCCAACTTGTGAAGCAATAGATTAGCAATCTGTTTCTAATCGAAACAGATTGTGACTGTATTGTATTACGCAATTAGGGTACAAGATTTGTTTACACTTCCATCTGATACTTTTAGTACAGACAGAGTAGGAATACCGAATATAGTCTCAAATACAGCAATATGAGGATTCTTCGAACTAATGAGTATGCGCGTGGGCAAGCCCGTTTTACCCACGCCTGGTGACCTAGCGAACTTGAAATAAGTAAAGAAACCACAGACTGCTTTATATAGCGTTCGTTTGTTGTACATTCTTTAGGTTGTAGTTAAACAATATTATGGGAAGGTGATTTCTTATAGCAGCTATTATAAATCACAATAAGTTTATAGTACTTATAAAGGCGAATTTCACCAATAAAACTGAATGCGATCAGCACATAAACCACGTTTAAGAGCTGTCAGTGTCATTATTTTCTTTGTAAAATTGACACTGACAGCTTTTAAACTCGGTTTCGATCTGCTGATCACGTTCAGTTCCATTGGCGAAATTCGCACTTAGTGCTTGTTTATTTTTATTTATTTGTGACATCATGATGTCCATTTTTGTGTAATGCACATACAGTAGAACCATCAAACTAAAACCAATAATTTAATGCTAAACGTGAAATTCAGAATTGACTGACAGTCCGTCAAACACTAGCTGATACTAGCTATACCATGATTGCCGAAAGCACCGCAATTGGTAATCGGATGTAGAATAAGTACCTAATTTGTAATGAATAATGATAACATTCATGGGAAAAGCCTAAACTCAATTTTATAAGCTCCACTGACTCTTGACTTCTTAAGTAGGTAGCTCAGCTTTTGGCTAACACATGCCTTAATCATTGACCACCCACAGAAGAATTACGTCAATTTCCTCAACAAATACACCTTTTTCAATTATTTATGCTCTTTGATATATTTTTATTATAATTTAATCCGACCATATGGGAACCTGTTGTGGCAAGAACAGTTTAACCTTTCAAGAATGTGTCTCTCTGTCTCTTGTGAAGATTAGGTCAAACCATCTCGTTTTTTCATGAATGTTGAGAATTGAGATGAGCCTCGAATCCACTGTACCTGTACCTATCTTTTTTAATTTTTTTCTGTAAGTAGGTTTGTATACAAACGTCAAAAAATATTTTCTTGCACTAGATGAGGCCGTGTTTCCTATCTGAAAGTGGTGGAGTTTCTTGACCATTTTTCTCCATACGAAAACTACCTTTTTAGAGGGACGACTAGATTCAATAATTTTTTTTGTAAATTTTGACGTTCAATAGTGCCTTTTATCTTTTATGTGCCTAATTGAAATATTTTTTTGACTTTGACTGCGACAAAACTTAGTAGATATCATAATATCTACTAAGGTATTTTACGTGATCAATTCACATCCGTTTTTGTAGATATTATAATATCTACTAAGATATTTTACGTGATCAATTCACATCCGTTTTTGCATTGGATAAGCTCGTGTCCCATAAAATTCTATTATTAAAGCTAAAAAGCATTGGCATCACCGGAGAAATGTATAATATCCTCTCCTCATACCTTGACATTAGAAAACAAATAATTAAAATAGGAAACGCGATGAGTATCTCTCATAGAATTTGGTGTTCCCCAGGGATCTCTGCTATGCCCCCTCTTGTTTGCTATTTACATAAATAATATTAAAAATTTAGGCTTAACTGGACAACTAACTTCGTACGCCGATGATACCTGCCTTTTCCACTTCGGTAACGACTTAAACACCATTGTAGCTGACGCTCAAAAAGACTTGGATATAATTATTATACAACTGATTCAGCTCTAATTGACTTACCATAAACGCATAAAAATTATCGTACATGACATGATATTCTCAGATAAAAAAAAAACAGTGGCACTCCGGGAGTGCCGACAGAAGTGAAAACTGGAACAGTTTTACTGTGCAGGAAATACTTTTCTTTTTTGAAGTCGGTAAAAAAGGGAAATGTCAATCATGTCGTTGTCATGTCTCAATGTTTGGAATGTCATTAATCCCAAATAAAATGTATCGCGCGTTGATGTCTTTTTAATGGTCAAAAGCTGGTGTCGGTAACAGTGTTGCGAGTTCAATTGCTTTTTTTTCCCATCTCAAAAATGCCCAACGCGCCTAAAAAGTTTTCACTTCAAAAAAAATCTTGACCTCCCAGCCTTACACATGAACTACACTAAAATCATTAAAAGTAATTGTGAAAAATAGCTCGGACTTAGGTTAGACAACAAACTCACTAAGCAAGCACATATTGATTACAAAAAAACAAAAATAACATCGCTAACGGGATGCGCGGTTACATTAATAAGATTCCAAAAAATCTGCTACAATATTTACAACTCATTAGTTCACTCACACATGAATTACCTAATCGAAATCTGGAGATGCAGCACCAAATCTACGATTAAACATCTACAAACAGCACAAAATAAATTATTAAACTTCTATTCAACTACGATTATCAGTATCACACACCTACATCCGAACTAAGTACCTATACAAACACACCAAGCTAATGAGCACTCATCAACTTACACATTGAATTCCTGCATTCCCATTAGAAAAAATCTTAACAAAGCCATACACACAAATACAGCCAAAGAAACCCCAACCAAATACAGATACACCCCCCGCGGACGCAATATGGCAAGAAAAATATAAAATACGAAGGCGTACAACTTTATAATAATCTATCGACAGATATCAGGAGCACATCATCCTGAATCCTTTAAAACTAAACTCAAGCAGTACGTCACTAACAAAGTAACAACACAAAACTATTAAGTTAACGACATAAACCAGTCTTGCACATAAAATGCGATACCGTACCTAACTGCATTAAAAAAAAAAACTATTAACTATTCGACTACACTTACGAGTACCTTAGTGATGTATTTATTCGCTAAGTGAACAATACCCAAAATGGCGTCATCGGGACAATTTCCGCCCAATGCAAGACAAGAGATATTTTGTGGAATTAAAAAATAACAGGGTATTTCAGGGTAAATATTCATCCCTCCGCAAGTTGGGTTTCCCACTAAACAAAGTTTTGATATCTCTGTTGCACGCAGGGCTACCCAGACGGTTCGTGCAAGTAAAGTTACATAGTTCGTCATAACTCACAAATCGTATACCTATAACTGACAATGGAATTATCGTGGAATTATTAATAACAAATGAATACAATTAACAGTATAGGTACTACTGATGAAGTGTATGTTAGTTAATCTGACATACATAAAATACACATGATCATCGGATGAATAACACGTTCACGTTGGGCTTGAATATCTTTCTAACTTTCATAATATGTAGTAGATATTGTACAGATGGAACACAGGCCTCCTCTCTGTGCGAGGGAGTGGGCCGTAATCACGGAGTATAGAAAGAAGACTCCGTGGCCGTAATCCATCACGCGGGCCCAGTGCGGGTTAGTAGAAGCTAATTAATTGCAGGCCAATCACGATGCTCTCTGGGAAAATGGCAATAATGTTGACTCTAATGAAGTACCTAGGTAGCGACACAGAATAGTATAGAAAGCGCACTCCGCATTTTGGGTATGAAACTCCAGGCCCGGGTCGACGACGACGGCGCGTTGTGTTCTACGCGCGCCTCAAAGGGTTACCGTGACCCCTGGCAACACACAGGCGACTGAAGGAACACGAGTGGGTTTTAGTCGGTAAGAGTCAAGACAAGACAAGAGAAGTTATTTGATAATTTCCCACTCAAAAAAAAAAAGGTATAAAGCTACAAGTACCTGGCTGGCTCGTCTTGTCGGGCCAATTCAGTGAGCGTAACGTAGTCAGAAGATTATAAGAGTTACGCGATTGAAAGAGAGGCAAGTTCTAGATGAATATAGCTGTAGGTAATTAGCGCTGTGCGATCTTAATTGCACTTTATTGTGTCGTAGCAAGAATCACTTTTTATTTAAATGATTTTGCGAAGTAGGTAAACCATCTGTACTAATCGGTGGTACCGACACTACCGACTGAATTCTTCTATTTCAGAAGATAAATTACTGTTCAATTTATTACGGAAAAAACGAGCTGCTGATGGAAAAAAGTGTAGGCTTAAGGCGAAAGCGTCAGGGTAGCCCACGAAACTCAAATTTTCTTACGTTTTTTGCATTTTGCAGGTCAGTATCAGGTTTTAGGTTGATCTAAATATGATTCGCGGCCGTAACAAATATGGCTTTACTCAATTATAATCATTACAATTAGCAAAAGTGTAGGTACAGTTAGCAAAGGTGTCAAATGTCACGATTTCATGAAATCATGACATTTGACACCTTTGCTAACTTATGGAGTTGTATTGCTGATTATAATGATTATAATTGAGTAAAACCATATTTGTTACGGCTGCGAATCATATTTTAATCAACATAAAAGCTGACACTGACCTGCAAAATGCAAAAAACGTAAGAAATTTTGAATTTCGCGGGCTTCCTTGACGCTTCCCCCTTAAGAGGCCTATTTTGTAGAATCCAATAAATCCGCATCGATATAACATTTCATCTAGCCAGCAATTAACATATTCAGGTAACGTCACGTCATCAGATATAACCGCTAATGTTCCGCTCGTTTTAAACTCGTCGTCATCAAGGTCATGGCGTAGGTATATGTTTTATAACACTAGTCATTTATTGGCGCCTCTCGCGTTTTTATGGAGGAAATTGTGAATGACGAATATGTAACCCTGAGGCCATAATCATAATTATATATTCTATTAATACCAAACACACGTTACTGAGAATTTCAACATATCCAATGAAGCAATGGATTTGGATAATCATCATCTAGAAGCTATCATTGTAGACAATGAAGAAAAGACACACTAGGGCAATAATATGAACGGCGACATAGATCAAAAGTCATGAAAATAAAGTTGGCACCCCCACTTTCGAAAAATGAAAATTTAAAACGGTGAAAATTTCGAGCTAATTAAGGACAATTTTGGACTGCAAGAAAAAAATTTCAGACCAACCCCCCCTTCGAGATATTCAAATTTTTTAATGGGGGTGCTAACTATTAACTAAGTTAGCACCCCCACAGCATTTAAATGATCACTAAAAAAGTTTTATGTAGGTCAAAATTTCGAGCTCATTAAGGACAATAAATGCAGCATCAACCCACCCCCCATGTACAACCCCCCACCCCTCTATCCGTAAAAACATGAAAAAATCAAATTAAAAAAAAAAAAACTCACCATTATAATTCCTAGCATAGAATTGTACACTGCCAAGTACAAAAATAAAAACATCCCTTAAAACCACCCCTTGACCAAACTTCCCGAAAATAACATCTAATTTATACGAAAATATCTCTTCTTCATACATAAACTGTAAATCAATTATTAATGTATTATTACAACTACTACTTGCAACATCCCCAAAAAACTGCCCCTTGACTGATGCTTAGTTCAAAATGTTAAACGTACTTCAAAAAATTATTAAAACTCAGAACCGTGCAGATGAAAATCTAAAACGGTGAAAATTTCGAGCTAATTAAGGACAATTTTGGACTGCAAGAAAAAAAATTCAGACCAACCCCCCTTCGAGATATTCAAAATTTTCAATGGGGGTGCTAACTAGTAAAGTTAGCACCAGCATTTAAATGTTCACTAAAAAAGTTTTATGTAGGTCAAAATTTCGAGCTCATTAAGGACAACAAATGCAGCATCAACCCACCCCCCATGTACAACCCCCCACTATCCGTAAAAACATGAAAAAATCAAATAAAAAAAAATATATATTCTCCCCACTATAATTCCTAGCATAGAATTGTAGACTGCCAAGTACAAAAGTAAAAACATCCCTTAAAACCACCCCTTGACCAAACTTCCCGAAAATTTAATGTATTATTACAACTACATATTATTTATTACATATTTTAAAGTACGTTTAACATTTTGAACTAAGCATCAGTCAAGGGGTAGTTTTTTGGGGATGTTGCAAGTAGTAGTTGTAATAATACATTAATAATTGATTTGATTGATTATTAATTGATTGATTGATTGGGGGGTTGTACATGGGGGTGGGTTGATGCTGCGTTTGTTGTCCTTAATGAGCTCGAAATTTTGACCTACATAAAACTTTTTTAGTGATCATTTAAATGCTGTGGGGGTGCTAACTTAATTAATAGTTAGCACCCCCATTAAAAAATTTGAATATCTCGAAGGGGGGGTTGGTCTGAAATTTTTTTCTTGCAGTCCAAAATTGTCCTTAATTAGCTCGAAATTTTCACCGTTTTAGATTTTCATTTTTCGAAAGTGGGGGTGCCAACTTTATTTTCATTCAAAAGTCTCAGAATAACAGTCAAGACATCTCTAATAATTAAATAAGAGATGAGTACGCAAGAAGACGAGACATTGACCCTTGCAATCCGGTCAACGGTGAAGGTAACATTCTATATAGCGGAAATAACTTGTAATCTGTTCACTATAGTGTCGCCAAGAATTATTTCTTTATGCTTCCATCCCTTCACAGGAAGGAGATAACACGTTTATCAAAGCCAGGTGCAACTGAAGTCACAAAGTTCAGTAGAAACGTGTTGGGACAGGTAGTAACGTGTTTAAGAGCATCGATATGGAATTTAATGTCGATAAGTAAGTTAAGCGTGAAATTACAAATCAAGGGAAGAATCTCCGGTGAGGCCAGTTGCTTTTTAAAATTAGGAAGGTAATTCGTAAGGAAAAACTTTACTCCTTTGGGAATTTGGGAGTCAGACAAAAAATAAGTGCAGTTCTAATATTGTCCTACTTCATAAAGTAAAATTCTTGATACTTCGCACAAGATCAACTTCCGCCAGTAAGGTGAATAAAATTTGCTTTTAACGTCGGTTTGTAGATAATTCACTACGACCATTGTATGATTTATTTCATTCATAAATATAGAAACAAAACTCCAAAACTCCAGACAATGACCAGTCACGATCTACAGCCCAGCAATTATAAGTTGGTCACAGCAAACCCAGCAAGGCATAACTAACTCATAAGCTACGGCAGATTCACTCGGCTCGGTTACACATTCAATATAACTAGAGCAGAACACCACAATAGAGTCGTCGACTTATATCCGACACGGTGTTAAATGTCAGGTTTTATGAAAAAGTGTAAAAACGTTTTGAGGGAAGCGTCCTAAATACTTGAGTTTAGGTCAAATTATGTTAGACGCTGAAAATGTAATTTGTAATTGGGACTTGCGAAAGCTAAATATAGACATATCGCTAACAATAACTCCTGTAAGCGAAAATCTTAAAGTAATACCTAAAAATGATTAATAATTATTGGTGTACCCCAAGGGGTTATCTTTGGTCCCATAATAAAATGAATGAGTAGATATAAAAGCGATACCAAGCTGGAAACAATGACGTGATGTAATTTTTTAATTAATTTAACTTAAAGGTTATACATCAAATCCTTCTATTACATATAGGAAGGGCAACAACAACCTGTGTTCGATCGATTTTCCTAATCATTGTTAAGGCAAGATGACAGTCAGATACTTGGCTCGTTATGCATGGTAAAGCTGTTTTTCCACGCACGACTGGTAGAAATCTAAAGCAAAGCTTTGGCAGCAGTCACTAGGTTAAAGAAGACGACCACTAAGGAATTTTAAACTATTCAAAGTAACAAATGACACTATTAACCGCTTCATTGATTTTTTAAATCCCATTTTGTATAGTTCAAATACTCAATGGAATCTACCAAATTAGAAATTAATTTGAGACATTTCAAACAGTCGAATTTGAATTTAGAGTGGCACTGATTCTTAAATGTCAGTTCTATTAATAAGGTCTAATTTAAATAGTTAAAAATAAAAATAAACTTTTGCAATTTTGATTGCTATGCAATCTTGTGGATTGTGGTTATTATCTGATGCTACAGTTTCATACACCTATACATATAATACATGTTTAGCTACCTGCTACCTCCAGTGTCTCCGTTCCAGTATAAGTTCAAATCGTGGTTCAAATCTTTTGAATCCTGCGCGGGATTCATCTCAGTCTGTTTGAATCTTCATCTTTCTTTAATCTGTCTCTCTTCCTTCCGCACTGGTTTGATAGTTCAAAAATAATCCTTATTACTATCTTAAGATTTGATGTATGCACCCTTGCTTAGTATCGTGGCTTTTACGCCTCCTGAATATGAAGGTGTACCTAGTCAATTCTTCACAAACAAAACACCCGATGCATGATCCTCAAGAGTTATATAATCTTCGTTTTTTTCCAACTCATTAACTCCTTTATCTTAAGCCTCATTGACACTTGCCGTTACAGTGATTACACAAATGTGTCCACATTAACAAAAGGCAGAGTCGGTGAACTTAGCACGTGTAGCGGTGTATTTATAAACTGTAGTGCTAATGAATCAGTATTGATGACTCAGTTCAGTCAGGATGGTGTTGAAAAACATGCGAATAAATATTGAGTGGCGTAAGTCGATATCAGTGACGCGGAAATGGGTTTAGACTCTTGTTTCCTGATTTATTTGATTAAAGTTAGGGTTCTGCCACTTTAACAATTAAAGAAGCGTTTGTTCTACTGTCAGCAACCCAACAGAAACAGTAGAAATGAATGAGGCTTTAGTAAATCCTCCAATCATAAAACATACATGGCACAGGAAAATAAGCAGAAACCACCTTGCTCATACTCTTTCTATTGAAAGGATACAACATTAAATCAAAATGATACATAGGTACGTCTTGGAATTTAAAAGTTACCTTACCACAGAAATGTTTAAAAAAAACTCGATTCGTAGATGACCGGAAATAATTGGGATAGCCCGAGCGGCCTTGCCCAAGGATTGGCCCTTGGGTTTTTTTCCACTTTTTTATTTGGAATTCATTTCGATGAGTTACAATTTACGAACAAAGATAGTGTTTAACTTTGAATCTGTGTGTTTTGAGAAGCGTATGTAGATGAAGATAATGAAACTTAGAAACAGCCAACAAGCAAAATATGTGTAAATCAAACAGAGATTGTAGGAAAAGTTGTCCTTAATTGCCAGTAAGATGCTGTGAAGGATGATATTAGGGCTCGTAAATAGGCTTTTGTAGATCTTGTAGGATAAAAAAAATACGAGAATCTAGGTCTTAGAAAGGTGAAAATTAATGTCGCTTAACAAATGAAGATCGCCGAGTTAAGATTAAGTATTCTCTTGTTATTAAACCTAGTCGCTTCATCCGACAAGAGCTATAGAATCCATTTCTAACATAATACCTTCAACAACCATCAAAACAGATTTATAGGAATGTGTAATAGATTAATCGTGATCTTTTCCTCATCGACCCGAAAATAACAGATTATGAACGGTACCAAGAAATACTTGAGAAAAAATCTATGGTGAAAGGTCGCACATCTATCATCGCTCACTAATATTATTACAGTAAATTACAAACTCAGTTGCTATATTAACAACCGATGACACGACTATAGTCTTCATTGTGATATATATTTTATAAGGCGAGTTTCATTGGTGAAATTCGCTCTAAGTCTGCTAGAAAGATGATTTTTAAGACGCAGATATATGACAGTGACCTTGAATGGTTAGCTTGCGTATTCTGTACTGATCTCACGCAACGCGTCGTACGTCCAGCCAGTAATAGGACTCGCCCATCAAGGAGCGCTGTCCCAAATTAGACGCATTATTAATTTATTACACGTAAAACAAAAGGTATTTTAATAAAAAACGTATATTAAAAGATCAATAATTTAATTATCTTTAAAATGGTGAAGTTTTCAGAAAAATACGCTTGATAGATTTTGCGTCATTCTCAGTTTTTTATCCGCGTTAGACGCAACTTTACAAATTAATTTCACTATGTAATATAAACATAATTGAAAATATGCCTATATTAAAATATTAAAAAAATGCTTTTATTTAACATATATTTTTTCCAAATCACTAACACTACTCGTTTAGACGTCATCTTCAGTATAAAATCATTAAAAGTCGGTTATCGTCCCCAAGGAACCCTCATCACGCACTCTGCTACGAACTTGAAGAATTCCTTCTTCATCTACCACGCCTTTTACAATTAGTGTCATCTTTAGTCTTTGAAGGACTTCTTTCTCATTGCTTGTTTCTATTTCTATTTTCCCGTCAACTGTCTTATCGACTGTAGACAGATCTACATTTATTGATTCTTAAAATATAGCTTTTCATGGAGTAACTATTAGGTCATTCGATGGTATGTGCTCCACCACAGTGAAATGAAATGAAATTGTTTATTTTGTAAGTAGGATTTCGGAATCACTTTTACACGGCATATTTTAAAATAAAAATAAGCTAGATGAGGTCAGCGTTCCCTATCTGATTGCTCTGAGAAGAAAGGCCAAAACAAACTCAGAGGTCACAGTCTCTTTAAACTCCAGACATAAATCTTGGTCAGATCATGTAAAGGCAATGTACATTAGTGTCTGAAATGGCCTTTTGAGGAAAGAACCACACTGATTTGATTAGACCTGTCCAGTCAGTGCAAGAGCATTTGTCAGTAATCGTGGAGCTCAACTCAGAACTTAAGGAGTACAATTCAATTCAATTTATTTATTTAAGTAACCATGACTCACTTGTTAGTAAACTTATCCTATGTTAGTAATTATGACAAACTACATCCTAAACAAATTACTGTACACTATACACAGCGACAGTACTGTCCGACGCTTCACCGCGGCTGCACCATTCCATGGGAAATGGCGCAGCAGCGATTCACGTACGGACAGTCCAGCCTGCTCGAAATTAGAGACAGGATACTGTTGTTGCCGCTCCACACCCCACGCACCAGGGACGCACAGCGCTTACGCATTGTGGCAAAGAAACAGTCCACATGTGCGTCCGCGAACATCCCTGATGCGCTGTAGTAGTGGGGCAGCCTCAACAGTACCCTGAACGCGTTGTTGTATTGCACGCGGAGAGCACTGTACGATTTTTGAGTATATCTAGCCCACAGGCTGCTCGTGTAAAACGTAGTACAATACGCTCTGAATAGAGTAATTTTAACGTTTACTGAACAATGAGCAAACCTACGAGCCAGCATGTTCGCGCTAACCGACAGGATATAAATACCAATATTTTAAATGTCTTTCAGTCAGAATAAAAAATTCGCGACCAAATTCATCAAGACATTTGAATACTCACCTGACTTAATTCTAGCACTTAATTTGACATCGAATATATCAATCACAATTCATTGAGCAGGGCAAATTCTGTCAAAATAAACCTAATCTTCTCGCAATTGAATAAGGTTTAATTTTCTTTGTGTAATCTTGTATTGAAAGAACCGGTCTTGAATGACCTCGGGTATGGAGCATACGGATAGAATAACGATTCAGAATTCCATACGAGGTTCGTTCACGAGACTTGATGTGTAACATCACGGATTTCCGTTATTGGCAGAGAAGCAGGTGCGCCATTCTTAGACAAGGTTGGGTAATTAGCCATACGAAGATACTGTAAGCTTAGATTAATATGCCTATTATTGTTGAATATACTTTTAGTAAAATTCACTAAAAGATTTGCCGCAGTCTATACGGCTTTCAGATAGAAGTCATGCCATGGGTTTTGAACATAGGTTTACTGAGACAGAGACCTAATAGGATTTGAAAGTTTAAATTTAAAGAGCTACAGCTAGCAGATCTGTAGATAAAAGCTGTCTTTATCTGTTGCCAAACTATCATTATTAAGTCATTTAAATTAAAATACGCAGGTAGTTTTATAAACGTGAAGGGTCTTGCAAGCAATAAGTGCATGAAGTTGAATAAGACGCAAATAAAAGAATTCTGTTTCACACGATCGAGATTCTTCAACAAAAGGCAGGAGTTTTTTAAACGCATGTTCTCATGAGAAAGCTCATTCAAAAGATTTTGGTCCTTTTGGGCGCTTTTATTTCATTTTTTCTTTAATCTACTGTAGACATCGTAGTTTTGTGTTATGGGGTGGATATAAATGTATACAGTGTAGTAAAACAGATAATTTATTGTGCGTCCATTGAAAAATATTCGAGTGAATTTGCTATAAATACTCGTAATAAATTGGGAGAAGTCAGACTTTTCGATTGATTGACATACAATAGCATAATTATTATATTCGAAGATATTACCACTGAATTGTTAACTAAGCTTTCTTCAAAGATGAAAATCTAAATGCAAAAACATAGAAACTATCACAAGACAGTTTGAGAAAAGAGAGACACGTAATTATTGTGTATTCTTTTAAGTATAAAGCAACTATTAAAAAAAAACTGACTGATTAGTGTAGAATGTAGATGATTATTATTTAAACAGGATAACACACTGAGTCGACTAAGGCTGTCCACACAAAATCCATTCACCACATCACAAAAACTCGATGCATCCACACTTTTAGTGAAGGCACCGTGTTGCCAGAAGGCCAGTACAATCCTTTTACCTTTTTCGCAAGGTCCTAGTGACATAACTCTCAAAACTTTTGACAAAAATGAGACAACCAGCTTAGCAGAGGGGCCTAACGGCCCGTGGCCACTACAGGTTAAAGATAACTTTCATGATATTAAGGTCTCGATTATAAGTTTCTTTATAAAACGAGGAGAAGTTCTCCTCATGACCTTAAATCCTTCAGGCATAGGCAACTGATGTCACCGTTTGAATTACAAATGTTGGAAGATGCATAGATCTACTTCTTTAGATCAGCGCTTGAATTGACAGTAGATCATTGTTGTTATTATGAGCACGTACTGTCCCACTGGAGGGCAAAGGCCTCCCTTTCCAGTTGTTCCCCTTTTCCTGGTCTTCTGCAATTTTGAGCCAATCCTTTAAAAATGAGTTTAGCTGATACCGCCATCTCTTCTTAGGTTTGAGATCCTTAGTAAATTATGCTGGAGTAATCAGATTATCTAGTCAGTTAGCACGCCGGAGTTTCGCCACTCCTAGAGGCTATATTGTAATATTGTAAAACATTGTTCGACAAGGTGAACAGCCACTTCATTAGGCACTCGTCTTTGTTACTAAACCTACTTTTTATGTGTGATCCTCGTATGAAAGCACCCTTAGCTATGTGTCGCATTAGGTATTGTACTCTGCAGATACAATGTTTACAAACTATAAATCCACTACAACACACAGTTACCTACGACAGTTTAAATCAATTGTATGTACGCTATTCCCATACTAATTAACTTTGCCAGTAGCTTGTGTATTGCTTAGCATTTGACTAATATTTCAAGCACGTTTCATAAAACAAAATGTGTCCAGAATGCGTTTATAATGTCATTATTAATTCTATGTGGGCAAGCTGACTGACCTGTAGACATGCACTATTTGAAGGTGCATTATAAACTGTTGGATGCACTATTAGATACAATTTCATTGCAAGCTAGTTTATTGCTTAGGCATTCTTTTTAAGGACTTCAATTTCGTTTCCTGTATCCCAAACTATCTTCTGCCCGCGACTTCGTTCGTGTGAAGTTTCTTGTTTTAGCATAAAGTATAGCTTATGATGATACTTAGGGATAATGTAGTTTCCCATTAGTGAAGTAATTTTGTAAATCGGATCAGTAGTTCTAAAGATTACCCCCAACATACAAAGCTCACAAATTTTTACTCTTTTTTTTTATTAATTACATCTTGCGATCGGCTTAAGAAGCCCTTAACAGATTTGTTGTGGGGGTTTATTGGCAGGAGAGAACTGTTTTATTAAATTTACTTCTTTAAATTATTAATTATTATTATCAGTAAAAGTCCAGTTTTTGTCGTACCTTCAGGACTTTTAAAGACTGCCAATATTTAGCAATTCACAAATGGAGGTAGCCCATCTTCTTTTTATTAACTTCTTAGCCAGTGGAAAAAGGAAGTCTCTCTTTAAAAAGACTAGAGCTTGGTTAACCAAAGACCACATCGCCAAAAATAAATGATCCGTCTCGAAGGACCAAATTTTACATCATTAGTTGGAATATTTTCTTTACTTTCCAATATCCTGTTAAGTAATCCGAGCGGTATGTGCTCCAGTTTCAGTACCTACAACATTTTCAAGTTGTTACAAAATTAATTAAAGGAAATATTTTTACTCGAAACCGTAATAACAACTATGCATTTGTCTGCAATTTAAACAAAACACACATTCTCCGAAATACTTAACTCCATAGCGTAAACCCAATTCGTTTAATTCGCAATGCATTGAAGATTTGCTTCTGTTTTCTTGCTATTCAACTGTTTTATGCCAGCAATGGATCATGCAAATCTCGATACTGTTTAGCGATGTCGTTTGTTACGCATTTCTCGGTGGAAGCTTGCACCTGCCTCCTGATTTTGCCATAAATTATGAACACAGGTCGATTCTTGGTTAGAAAACAAGTTTGTACGCAATTATAGTCCGATAGCTCTTGAGAAATATGTTATTTGAATTCTTTTGGTCGTGTTTCTATGAGAACGACGAGAATAGATTTCTTGTAGTCGTCATGACTCTTGAAGTCTAGAATGTGGTTTGTACTTGCATGTTCTGAACCAAGATGGGTTGGAAACAAATACAGAAGCATAATGGTTGAATGTCTGACGAAACCGACTTTTAATATAAAAATACAAAAAAATATGAGTATTCATGTTTTGTGATAGGTAGGTACTTACTAAAATTCTTTGCCTCTATACACGCAGCTAAAGCAGGTCAATAAACTATAAATAGGGAAAGAACCCTTCGATACCGAAAACCACATTCCAGAGTAAAAAAAAAAATCTAATCTTGATCCATATGAAGTTAGTAAATAAAATGTACTACTTATAAACTATGCTAGTTTTAAAGCTAGACTCAGTTCAATTTATAGCTTTACACTTATTTTCTCTAACGAGTTGTATAGACGGATAAAGACAATCTATTGTTACAGAGCTAATTGTTTGGCATCACTCCAAGCCATACAAGAAGTATTAAGTTGCTTCCGACATTCTAATATGGTTCAAAATCTGGGAGGTCTGAACTGAATATTAGGATAATTACCCTTACTCAAATTTCGAATGCACCTTCGCGTTGTCATAATCTGATCTGACATGTTTTCAATTTGCGTGGATACTATTAGATTTCTAAATTAGGTGCATTTGACATTTATCGGTCCCTTATTGACTCTTAATTTGCCAAATGTATTAACAGCACAGCTGATGCGCTGACAAGTTGACTTGTCATTGATACTACAAATTATTATCAAGTTCAATCGTTTAACTTGGTCCTTTGGTACTAATAGCATCTCTGCTCACAAATTCGATATTATAAGCCGAGTGTCTGAATGCCGCTGATGGCATTGCTTACAACAATTTGCAGTCGCCAAAGGTCAGAACCGAGAGACCTCTGCAACCGGTTCCATGTACAAAGTAGAAAATGATTTGCCTACTTAATGCTTTATTTTGTGTTCGTGCTTAGTTTATTGTTATTGTGCCTTTTAAATCACCTCTGTCCTTTGACCATGAGCGCTCATTGGCATGTGGTTGGTGAATGTATGGACACTGCGGAGTAATTATTTTCAGTCTTGGGATGCCTTATAAAGTTGGGATATTTGGAACAAGTTGCGAAGCTTTCAATAGAGCCAAACTCGAAGAGAAGATCGAGATTCGAAAGATTTGATCTTGAATTGTTTTTTATGCATTTACTCAATTCCGGTAGTTTTCGAAATTTTCGCATTGTCTAATTGGAATTATTTGTGGTAGTAGTCAATTCGTTTTATTACGTTAATTTACATTTTTATATTTTCGTCAATCAAAATATTCTTTTGGTCCTTCGTCCAAACTTTTGGTTCCTTCTCTCTAAAAAATTTCTTAACATTTTCTTTATCTAAAACATCAAAATAGCACTTTCTGACCTGTCTATGTGCTAATGCTCCCTGAGATATGCGGTCACGGTATAAATACAGGCAACCCGGAAAGTAATACCGGTTCAGGCACGTAACGTAGGGTCGCATGCTCTATCCTACATGCTTCGCTTTTCCAAAATACTGTTTAGCTTTGGAAGTGGTCTATAATTTTTATGAGATACTTATCTTGGGATTTATATTCAAGACTCTCTAAAAGTTTGGTGTGCTTCTTCAAACTTTCGTTGTCATTCGTTGCCTAAATCAATGTTTGTGTGTAATGTGAATGTGTTATATTTATGATACTGTATATTTATAACGTTATCTATGTGTGTATTTACTGAAACTTGTATGTGGATTTTATATCTGGCAATAATGAGATTTTATTTCATTTCATTACGAAACTCAGGTTCGAGACGGTCTAGTTATCAGCACTGAAAATCTAATTTAGCTCTTTTAATATTGGAATCAAATCTCGATAGTAGGTTGAAAGTCTGTGATGGAGACTCAGACCAATAAAATTTTATTGGTCTGAGGATGGAGATTAAAGGATAGGGGACACTTCTTTCACCACGAATAATATTCTACCTTTTGAAGAATCTTATTTTCAGGTTTCACCTATTATGGTCTCTCATTTACCTAGAAAATATACCGGTACAGTTTAAATGTACTTAAGTTGTATTTGACGGTAATCAAAGTCAACAATGTTAACTACATAATTATTACAACTAGTGCCACTACATCTTAGTGATCAGCTGATTGTAATGCCACAACAACTCTTTGAGAGGCTGTTGAAGTTTGCGTTGATGTTGTTTTGTTTTAATTTACAAATATAAATTATTTGTATGGTGTCATCATTGTGAGCTTCTTTTTCTAAATAACTTTGTTGGATTCAGAATAGCTCTAGAATTTGAGCAATTGCATGGAATGAGTGGTAGATTACCTACCATTACATACATTCCTTTGAAGTAAACCGCTCTGAATGCCATAATAGTCAAATGGATGCAGCAATCAACATCTTGAGGAAAAAACGATAACAGTAGCTAACGAGCTCAGCAGATTAACACAACTGTACAACACATTGATTTGATAACATAACGGATCACATTCTCACGCAACTGAAAACAATATTAATAGGTACGTATGTGGATTGTGGATTGAAAAACTTGATAAAGAACGGCCTAGGCGCGTGCGAGCCAATATCAACCGTTGAACACTGAGCATTTTTTATCGAATCATTCACGAATAACCGCCACTTCGGACCGTTAACACCTGCTTCGCCTACCTTACACAAACACACGCTGATAAAAATGAAACAATCTCAACGAACTGCCGAATTCCACAAAAAAACCATAGAAGTTCTGCCATCAACAGTTATAGCATTAATTATACGAAAAATATTTAAAAACCCGATAGTCGAGTTGAAAACTTGAAGTTTTCTTACAGTTATGCCGTTGTGTAAGAGATAACCTGAATTGAGATAAGTCTGTTCGGAACTGAGCCAGCGACGCATGCCGCAAGTAATAACCTAACAGATTATAATATTTGTGTTGGTAATCTTCGGATTCCTATCTCTTGGAGAAATTGTTCTGATTCTGAGGATCGTAAAGTAAACAAAATAAGGTTGTTTGATGACTTACCGTCCATTAGGCGCTGAAGGGGAATGCACCAATTTCACAGCAAAAAGGAACTGTATTGCACACACGAGCAAACAGCAAAGATTCAATGATAGCGTCAACGCACACAACGCTAATGTCACTTCGTACACCACTGCAAACTCCTCGGTAGCACTGGTTGCGGGCGCCGATATCTTCAGCAAGAACAACAACGCGAGGAGAGCCAGCAGCAAGCTGACGAGGCACAACAACGCTAGTGAAGTCAAGGCCTCCTCCGTAGCCGCTCTCGTGCTCCTATTCCTGACGGTCGTCGGCCGATGCGGAGGTAGGCCTGTCGCGTTTCCATTCGCCAGCTTCGGGGGAGACGCAACCGGTATGGGGGCGACGACTGACACTGGGGCGGTATTCGTCGCCGGCTGCGCTCCAGGGCTGACGCTCGCCGAGGTTCCCCCGACGGAGTGCTTCGAAGAATCCAGGGTTGACACGTTGAGGGGCAGGTGGTGGTGCGGCCGCCGCGGCATGTTCTGGTAGCGGTGGTCGGCATCGTTCGCCGCTGGCGGCCGCTGCGTATGTTTCAACATGGCGTTACTAGCACGCCGAGACTCGCCATCCCGCCGACTGGTTCTCCGGCATTCGGGCCGGTTTTATTGCACGACACAGTGACGCGGGCGCTCGGGCGACGGACGCGGGACGACTGACGGCGCTTCGTACCTGCGCGCGCGCGTATGTATGTCAATCAAACCAGAGGGCTGCACTGCAGGACTGCATGCAAAGGTCGCATCGGTTAACGAATCTACCCTAACAATAGAATAATGGCTGTTTAGGTCTCAATTCTATTCCTTGGATAAACAAGTAGCTTATTGATCGCAATAATACGAATGTTTACAAAACATCATTTTTACAGGTCACTTGTTTTTTGTTATGTCACTGTCATTGTTTGTGTGCAGCATTTTTTACTTACTCATTTGTAAACACGATGTCGTCTTCAAGACCCAAAGCCTACAAAGATGCACCAAATTCATAGTTATTCGTTTGTGTATTAATCCGTACCTAAGGACCAACTTTAGAATTATTAACGACTCAAAATAGAAGGGTGAAAGTTTTCAGAAGGGAATCCTATTTAGGCGCTGAGCAGACCGGATCCGGCAGTTTGTCCTATGTGTGCGTTAGATTTCCATACGATTCCAAATTGTCCGCGGACAAATTGTTCATCGTCTGCTCAGCGCCTAAGTGGACCATTCGCAACTGCTAGGTACATTTATGAACGGAAAAATGATTTTTGTTCTTTTTTTCTTTCATTCGACCTTTCGTAGCCATTTGTTGAATTGAATTGTCACTATCCTTCTGCCCTTGTGTTTTTCGTGCTTCTCACAAACAATCATATATAACCTACCTATTTTATTCTAACTCCAAAACTCTTCGATGACAGCCCTTGAAGCCTGTCTATGATTACGTAGAGAGCATTAAGAGGAGCGCAAAAAGCTGCACCCATGTACCTGCGTCTTCCAGGCATCAAGTTTACAGTTATCAAGACGCGTTCATCTTCAGTGTCGTAACTACAATACGACAGAAAGTTTATATTGCAAAGTAGCACCAACTTTATTAGTAGAAGGGGCGTAGCTACCGCCGTATCAGCCGTATCAATGATACGCGCCAAGCTACAGGGGCCCCAGGTGTGTAAGCAAAAATTCGTACAATATTATCCAAAACCTCAAATTCTTATTAATGAGGAACCCGTAATTATTTTGGTAGGTACTTGTTTGTAATATAAAAAATATTACAAACCGGAATATTCTTTCTTTGACGTCAAACAACTTTCTGTGCCTCTCCTTTAGAGGTACAGATAAATGTAGTTGTTTGAGCAACAACAAAACATTACACACAACAGCAAACAAAAGCGTTGGGCCTTACCAAGGCTTTTGTGAAACTGTTTCGACCAAATTCTATTAATTTGATTTGATTACACATCCTTTTGGTGTTATAGTTTAACTCGGTTATGCGAAATTGCGATTCATTTACAACAGGCGAGTAAGGCTTCTTTTAAATGGATTCATAGCAGCAACTTGCTTTAAAATAAACGCTGGTTTATTTTATTAACCAATCCATGCCATGCATGTCCATGTCTGTCATAGTTATGTGTCAGGCGATCTACCTTAATTGTAATGAAGATCAATATACTTAGGTATTATTTTCCCACGATTCTCATGCCACAAAGGTTAAATATTTATTCTTCTTGAACATAAAAATTTATTCGCTGTGACATCTTCCTTGTGTCCAACGAAACAGGAAATCAACGCAAATGGAGGATTTTATGATAACAACGCGAACGTGGGTCAACGAACTTTTAAACAAAATGAGCTCTTTTAGCTAAATGCCTGTTTAATGGTTGGCGTCTCAGAATGTCGAAAATTTTAGATTGTGTCGTGCAAAAAATGAGGAAAAAAGTTTTGACACCTCGTTAATCTATGAACCTGTGACCTCATTTTGTATATTTTATCAACAAATAATTCCAGATCTTTTTATTTCACAATTAATTGAAAATATTTTTTAATTCGTATTGCGCCCCTTAGAAAACATAGAAGAGCCCTTTAAATTCTAAAACGTCTTCTAAATTAATAAAAGCAAAAAGGGTAAAATGTAGTTCAGATTCAGACGTTTGACTTTGGATTATTCTAATGCACTACAACCCTAATTGCAAAACACGCTATCAATCACAATCTGAATTATTTCGAAGGATATTGCAAATCCATTGCTCCATATGTTGGAAAAATGTTTCTGCTCAACAACGTAAATAACGCAATGAATGTTGCTGAACTGTACTGGAAGTGTGTTACGCAATTAGCGCGCTTAGTCTCTTAAGGAAGAAAAGAAAACTACCTGGATAAAGACAGAAATAAATACATAAACACAAGTACCTACGTACACAGGAAACACCAGCTAAAAATAAACAAACAAAAATAACATCTTCAAAGACAATTACAATTACTGTAACGTTGTAATTAACGAGGCATATTTAAACGAACTGACATTTACATGACCTTTGTTTTGAAACTAGAATAAATTGAATAAAATTTGATGCGATTCAGATGTAGCAATTATTTGAACCAATCGAACGTTGTCAATTAACTAAAGGGGTTCTTAGAAAATGAAAGGTATGTGAATGACATTGAATGCATTCCAAATTCTGGATCAGGAATAGTACCTTACCTACTAGCATTTGAAGGTAAATAAAATCAAACAATTCGATTTTCATTTATCGTCAAGTTAAATTATAACCAATCAATGCTCTCCCGAAATCTAAGAGATTTTGAGAAAATGCACCAATGTCCATCTATGTATAAGTTCTATTCTATCATTTGTCTTTACTAGTCATCAGAGAAATCACGAAAAGAAATAATATTAGTCTGGGTCGCTGTCGCCGGATACGGAAAAGGCTATTTATTTATAATATATAAGTTCTATAAAGGATGATTTCCACCAAACAGCTCGCATCGCATCGGATCGGTACGGATTTTCTTTAAACGATATTAAATCGTGTACACAGTTTTTAAAGTCTATATTACCTAGCCGCGCACAGCAGCTTGACCGCGGGCGTCTTCCGCGACACGCGATCCTAGCCGAAAATATGCTGCTACACGCGATTGTACCCGTTCGCCTGTCGTTGTCTAATGCAATAGCCAACAATACTACGTCAACTTCAACAATTTTCAAAAATTAGAACACGTCAACACGGTAGGAATGAAACTATTTAACTAGGCGCAGAAACAGATACGTTCGCAAGCGACGGTACGGAGCCGATCGTATGCGTCGACATCCTGCCGGACGCAATCGGCTGTCGTTGCATCCGTTCGTATCCTTTCCGATCCGATGCATGCGAGCCGTTTGGTGGAAATCATCCTTAACACTTCATGCCTATAGATGACCATGTAACCACCATAAGATCTATCACCGTAGCCAAATTTTATTCATTCTTCTGCCCTTATCCTAATTAATTAGTGGTCGACGCAACATGTCCCTTTCTTCCATACGTCTTTATTAGTCGTCATCTCAGTAGACAACCCCTTTCTAGCCATATCATCTTCCACACAGACATCGTTTCTTTGGTCTTCCCCTACTCTTATAGCCATCCACATTCATACTCAAAACTTTCCTCAAGACATTTTCCTCATTCCTCCGCATCACATGCCCATACCATGACAACCGATACCAACACAACTGGTGCCACTTGCCAAGCGCCAACCCGCCTGCCAAGCTAAAAGTCACCCAAAGGGCAATGGAGAGGGCTATGCTTGGAGGTTCCCTACGTGATCGAATCAGAAATGAAGAGATCCGCAGAAGAACCAAGGTAACCGACATAGCCCGAAGAATTGCCAAACTTAAGTGGCAATGAGCAGGGCACATTGCTCGCAGAACGGATGATCGATGGGGTCGAAAGGTTCTGGAGTGGCGACCACGTACCGGAAGACGTAGCGTTGGAAGGCCACCCACAAGATGGACCGATGACCTTGTGAAGGCCGCAGGAATCCGCTGGATGCGGAAAGCACAAAATCGGTCGAAGTGGCGGTGCTTGGGGGAGGCCTATGTCCAGCAGTGGACGTCTTTCGGCTGAAATGATGATGATGATGATGGTGCCACTTTCAGACTTCCTCTTTTGAAACCTAATTTTATTACAGATTTAAAAACTGAAAACTGTGATAGATTTACGAATCCATCTAACATTCCATAGGAAACCTTCATCAATTTCTCATAGTAAACTGACAAATAAAGAAGCTATAGTTTCTTCCGAGCCCACCCATGGCACGTGCACACCTGTCGTGCAGGTGCACGTGTATCAAGTTATCATAAAAAAATCTAGCGCCTGCAACGTGTGCTTTGGAGCATGCGCTTGTGCCAGGAAAAAGACGTTGACCAAATTGCGCGGGAGTTTTGAAGGTAAATTAATTATAATAAAGCGCTTTTGCATAAAAAAAAAAATTGTGATAATTTTACAATGTTCAGTCTCAGACCAAATAAAATACCAAGACAGAGCGCTGCGAACAATAAAGTGAAGCATGCCAAACTACACCTCCACTCTGTGCACACACGCTCACACGCACATATTTTTACAACCATTTACAATAGAATTATAATCAAACTACACCTCACTAAGTGCACACATGTTTACGAAACCGGCATCACGTCACTGTTGACAGCGCTGTCTTGGTTTTTATTTGGTCTGAGTGTTCAGCCAATTCAGTAATTTTGAAACAGAATTTGGTTTAGGCCCTGAACCATTATATTTTAGAAGGCTCTTGATCCAAAAGTGATTTGTTATGGTTTTGTCATATTTAGATTTAATCAATGTGAAGCTCTATAAACTATGGAAATACCTATATACCCAAGTCACCCATGAATTTTACCAAGTTAATTTTTGAACCTACGACCAGTAACCCTGATTGAGTCACGATCAATCACAATTTGTTTCGATTTGAAACAGATTGCTAATCCATTGCTTCATAAGTTGGAAAAAAAATCTGCTCAACAACGTAAATAACGCAATGAATGTTGTTGAACTGTCAAAACGAAACAAATTTGGTATACTCGTTTACGAAAATAAGTTACGCAATTAGGGTACAGATTTAATTGCAAAAAGAGCATTGTGAATGTAGTTTAGTACCCTGGTGAATCTACCGTTTCCGATATAAGTGCAGTCATTTTCAGGAAAAAAGACAAAATACAGTCCGCCTTAATTACCTAAAAAATGTGTTGTTTCACAGTACCTATCCTCTGCAACCGCAAATGCTGGAAACAATGAACCAAGAAAACCTTTCCCAAAATACTCATAAACAAATGCACTAGATAATTTTATTGCCTGGCAGCTCGTCACTCAAATTCCCTTTAAACACGCTATAAAATGCCACAATATTGCACTGTGTCAAATCAAATCAAATTAAATAATGGCACTGTCCTTGGCTCAGACCGTACGAACTTCACTCAAAGCATATCCTAATCTTATCAAAATTCTCGACTGAAGTTAGTTTGACAACTAAAACGTAATATAAAAGGCAATACAAGGTCAAATCTATTTGTATCTTGATCGGATAGCACAACAGACAGATTTATCCACTGTGTAGACAAACGGTCAAGACGAGGATTTGGACATTAAGCCGGTGTTAAAAGTTTTTTGTGTGAGTATATTACCTATATTACTAGTTTACCTATATTACCTATGAATTAATATTTATTTGTTATTAACTATTCATTCCTCTTACACAGTGTTGACTTAATACTGTAAAGTATAATATTATCTGTGATCAGATTTTGCGGAACACTAACAAACCTCTCAGATTAAATAAAAAACCAAGACAGATCTGCGAATAATACAGTGAAGCATGCCAAAACTACACCTCCGCACTGTGTATACATGCACACACTCACACATTTACAACCATTTACAATAATGACACTACAATCAAACTTCACCTCACTATCTGCACACATGTTTACGAAACCGGTTTTTTATTTGGTCTGAGATATTAATTATGTAAGTAATAGGTAATACTCAGACCAAATTTAAAACCAAGACATAGCGCTGTCTGTTGTGACGTGAGGCCGGTTTCGTAAACATGTGTGCACTTAGTGAGGTGTAGTTTGATTGTAAATGTGTGCGTGTGAGCGTGTATGCACAGAGCGGAGGTGTAGTTTTGGCATGCTTCACTGTATTGTTCGCAGCGCTATGTCTTGGTTTTTTATTTTGTCCGAGTAATAACAACAAAATTTCTATTATGTCTCGAATCAGTGTCCGTCAACCGATTAAAACCAAACTCCTATAATTTTTGTTTATGCATTGTTTTGTTTGTGTGTATTCGCAGTTCAAAACGCTAAACTGCTTGAAGGATTTTGATACGATTTTCACCGTTAAATAAGAAATTTGCTAAGAGAATACCTACTTTCATACATAGATACTTATTTCATTTCAACCGTGCGAAGTTGAGTTAAGTAATTATAATTAGTAAATCTTAAATAAATAAATCTATACTTTTATAAATTAAAATCACTTTTTGTGTCTGTCTGTGTGACCGCGTTGTTCTTCTAAAATACGCAATGGATTTTGAAGCGGATTTCAATATCATTTAGAGAATTTATTCCGGAAGGTTTATGATACAATGATATTTAACTAACAATCATATATTAAAGAAATCTCAATAATAATGTCACGTCATCGTCGTGGCGAACCGTGCGAAGCAAGGGCGAGTCACTAGTTTAAACTTTATATTAGTTTAAAGAGAAAAGATTTGATTTTTTGTATGTTTGTTTGTTTGTTATGAATAAACTCAAAAACTACTGGACCGATTAAAAAAATTCTTTCACCACTTACTCGCATCATGAATAGTGATAGAAATCATAACATGGATAAGCCTTTTTTCCGGGATTTAATTTTCGTACTTACGGGATTGAATCAAATATTGTTAAAGCAAGGATTTTTAAACTACTACATTAGAAATTTAAAGAATGCGATAGATAAACATTTAAAATATATTATATTATTATATTGTTTTTATAGTATACCTATCCTTTTCTTGGAGTCCGATCACCTATATACTATTAAAAAGACAGCAAAAGGGTTAAACATTTCTTATTCATATTGATGTATTCTTTATTCTACACATTACAACATTTGAAATTCCTTAAAAAAAGTCTTAATAATTTCAAAATCCCGGAATCCCGGAGGCATACCATACTAATATACAGGGCGTCCCAAAGTTATGGGACATGAAGGAAAAGTACCTTAAATATCGTAGATAGGGTATTTTGCTGAAAGAAGACATTATGTTATTTTTAAAAGTTAGTAATTCTGCATTCAAAGATTTTCTAAAAATTACTTGCCTGGTCTGGGAATCGAACCGACTTAAATGTAAAAAAAAAAACACCCCTACTTTTATGATGCCAATCGAAAGAATGACCAAAAAATAATAACTCTTCTTAAGTAACATAGTATTTTAAAAGAAAGGAACAGCGTGAAATTAATCATTTTAATCAAATTAAAAACATACATGAAACTGCCGTAGTCAATTAAGTGGGTATTTTTTTTGTAAATTATCTAATTAAATGCTAAAAATGTGATCCCGCTTGTCTTACGCAAATCGCCAATCTTTTAATGAGTCCGCTGCCTGTTGATTTTCTTATCATTTTATGGTGAATACTCGATATGATATGGTACAATTCTGTTTGTAACTCGCCCGTTCTCGTATCGTTTTTTGTATAGCATATCTTTCACGTATCCCCAAAAGAAGAAATCTAATGGTGTAAGGTCCGGGGATCTGGCCGGCCATCTAATCGGTCCATTCGTACCAATCCAAGTCCCATAATTTTGGGACGCCCTGTATAATACAGGGCGTCCCAAAATTACACCATTAGATTTCTTCTTTTGGGGATACGTGAAACATATGCTATACAAAAAACGATACGAGAACGGGCGAGTTACAAACAGAATTGTGATAAGAAAATCAACAGGCAGCGGACTCATTAAAAGATTGGCGATTTGCGTAAGACAAGAGGGATCACATTTTGAGCATTTAATTAATTAATTTACAAAAAAAATACCCACTTAATTGACTACGGCAGTTTCATGTATGTTTTTAATTTGATTAAAATGATTAATTTCACGCTGTTCCTTTCTTTTAAAATACTATGTTACTTAAGAAGAGTTATTATTTTTTGGCCATTCTTTCGATTGGCATCATAAAAGTAGGGGTGTTTTTTTTTTACATTTAAGTCGGTTCGATTCCCAGACGAGGCAAGTAATTTTTAGAAAATCTTTGAATGCAGAATTACTAACTTTTAAAAATAACATAATGTCTTATTTCAGCAAAATACCCTATCTACGACATTTAAGGTACTTTCCCTTCATGTCCCATAACTTTGGGACGCCCTGTATACGTGCCAGTTCATTGACCCCAAATCAATCTACCTACTCCGATCACTGATTATCACTGAGTAACATTTAATTTATAAAAATATCACGCGAGCGAAGCCGCTGGCGGAAGCTAGTGTGTTATAAAAAGCTTAGCTAGTAAGTATTTAAGGTACCACGTAGGTAGGTATCAAATGGTAGAAAATGTTTGGGGGTTATTTTAAAATGTTCATGAATAACCTATTTCGACAACTATAGACAAATTACTTTGACTTTGACAGGTTTGACTAGGTTTACGCACAGCCTTTAGAGAGATAGTAGAACTACTGGAAGGCACTAGCCAATGGTGCTGATTCCCTTGTTCACAAACTAAACAAAATTTAAGTTCAGTGCATCTTTTTCTTTCTATTTCATTAAGAAAAGGACAGAAGATAAATTTTAGTTTAGTCCTGTCAAATTAATCAGCGCTTGACGTAAATTGACGTAATTTTAGTGGGCAAGTTTTTAATCACGTCTAAACTTGTACGGAGTAGTGACAGGCGCTGATTAATTTGACAGGACTAAACTAAAATTTATCTTCAGTCCTTTTCTTAATGAAATAGAAAGAAAAAGATGCACTGAACTTAAATTTAGTTTAGTTTGTGAACAAGGGCATCAGCACCATTATTCCAGGAAAGCTACTGGTGTCAAGTTGTATCGTAACAAGTTACATAAGCTACAGAGGACGTTGTCCGCACGTCAAGCAAAAACTTGCATCTTATGTAGGGACGCCATGAGTTTGCGTTATAGGAGATAATCGCAAATACATAGGGGTTTTAGTCTCATGTACAAAAGTAGCGATCTGTTCTATACAAACAATAAGATTTAGTCTATCCTATATAAGTTCATAACGGATGACATTAATATTGCAGAATAATTGTATTAAATTTCGTTTATTCATTTTAATTCTTATTCGATTACATTTTTAAATATTTCTTAAAATAAAAAGGATAAAAAAACATTTAAAAATTTAATAAAATAGAGTTCCGCCGGTGTCGGGAGCAGGGTCCAAGCTACCGGTGGTTAGGGCTGCAGAGACAGGAACCTCCTCACAATGCGAGCCGTATCGAGGAGTACTGCCTTCTGAATCAAGCGCTTGATCCAACCGCCTAACGAGAGCCTCGAGAGATGTTGGTCGAGGCTTTCGGCCATCAGGCCATTAGCCGTTACGACAATCGGCACAATGATAGCCGAGCTCACATTCCACATGTCAACAACCTCGTGTGCTAAGTCGAGATATTTAAATTTATTATTATTGACATTTAATATTTGACATTTCTCAATTTAATTGTACTAATATAAAAGAAAATAATTAAGTAATAATAATGTTTAATGCATGCTAATTTAGGATGATGAGGACAGGCGAATGATAATTGCAATGCTTGTAAAAGGTTGCTTAGTCATAAGTAAACTAATAACATAACTCCAACATTATACACTTTGTTTGCAATACACGTTTTGACTTTGACTTTAATGGCGAATTCTGGTACCAAAAGACCAGATGTTGATGGTTCTTTATCTATAAACACTACTAAAATTACATCCACAAAACACTTAAAAGCTTATATAAGGAAGGAACTATTGTGATACCTATATAAACACTACTTCTTGTTGACGTCGCAAGTTTAAAAAAACACAACTGCCCTGCCAAAAAACGAAACAAAAAGTAATAAACAAGTTGTATTAGTTAATCTGTATATACAAAACGAATGGTCACTCATTTACTCGCTGACTAAACAGATAAATAAAATTGTCATTGTAGTCGGGGGACTTCTTATATTAAAAAAATGTTCCACACATCGACACGACGGTCCACCGACAGCAATGACAATTTTATTTATCCGTTTAGTCACCCCTTTTTGGGCAGTCGTGTAAAAAGGGTACACATCTATACTTCTATACTTAATATTATAAAGAGGAAAGATTTGTATTTTTGTATGTAACGAATAAACTTAAAAACTACTGGACCGATTTGAAAAATTATTTCAGCAATGGATAGCTACATTATCAGCGAGTAACATAGGCTATATTTTATCCCCGTACTCCCACGGAAACGGGAACTACGCGAGTGAAACCGCGTGACGTCTGCTAGTATTGTATATTTTCACGTCACTTTACCAATGTGTTTGTGGTTGCCCCCCATTATTTGTTGTTTGATGATTTAAATTACTATAGTTACTAGTCGATCACCTATCAAAGGACCAACGAAAATACCGCATTTGCCGACTCTACCAAGTACCTAGATAGTATCATCTTGTCCGTCTCTTCTCGTAAGGCATGGTAACTCTACCAGTCGGTTGCGTGTCACAAGGATGGGTCTAAGAATGCCGCTGATCCTGTTAGCAGTAGCTCTATCAAGCTCTATGTAATAAGTGCCTTAACTAATTGTGGTTATGTACAATACTATTAGGGGTGGGTAGAGCTGTACCCTAATTGCGTAATACAACACAATCACAATCCGTTTCGATTTGCAACAGATTGCTAATCCATTGCTTCATAAGTTGGAAAAAAAATCTGCTCAACAACGTAAATAACGCAATGAATGTTGTTGAACTCTCAAAATGAAACAAATTTGGCATTATTGTTTACGAAAATAAGTTACGCAATCACTGTGCGTTTCTTGTTTAAATGGTGGGAACCAAAATAAAAATAGTTTATTTCCTTTTAACAAACTTTTACTACATAGCTAATGATGGAAGTGTCCTTACAAGCAAATAAATGCCTGTTTTACGATACTCCGCTCTTCCGCAACTTAAATTTACGTAATGTACATACAAGAATTATAATAGATTAGATGACTTTTACAGATAAGAAAAAAACATATTTTTTTCTGAACAATTCAATACGGAATCGTACAAAAGCCTGTAACCTTGGTTAAAGGCTGAAAGAACTTTTGAATAGGAGTCTATTGTTTTTTTTTTGTTAAAACATTTCTTGTAGCAAACCGGAAAATTATTGAAAACTCTTAACAGAAAAAAATGCTGACAGCATTATCGTAGGGACTGACTGACTTGGTCAATGTGTAGCTGCAGTGCATTATCAAGAATTTTGTATGCTCCTTTAAGGTGACCATAACCGACTTTTAATAATTTTATACTGAAGATAATAATTTGGAAAAATTACTTAACTTTTCTTAATAACTTAATCTGTGAATGTTATATGTTAATATGTTTATATTACATAGTGTAATTAATTTGTAATTTAGACATTACAAATTAATTAACAAAAAAAAAACGGATTAAAAACTGAGAATCACGCAAAAACTTACGAGCGTATTTTTCTGAAACTTTTGCCATTTTAAAGATTATTTAATTATTAATCTTTTAGTATACGTGTTTTTATTAAAATACCTTTTGTTTTATGTATAATAAATTAATAATGCGTCTAATTTGGGGCAGCTCCTTGATGGGCGAGTCCTATTACTGGCTGAACTTACGACGTGTTGCATGAGCTTAGCACAGAACACGCAAGCTAACCACTCAAGGCCACTAGCATAAATCCCAGTCTTAAGATTACAAACAAGCTTAATTATAAGTACTTTGGAATTTAGTACACTGAAAAAAATAAATAGCTGAACTAGTTCAGCTATTGAAAAAATTGTCAAATTTTGATTAATAGAAACCAAAGTTTTGCTAAAATAGCTGAACTGGTGTTGCTGATACATCTCAAACTAGTTATGCTATTCAGAGTGCAAGTGCTGTTAGTTAAAATGTGAACTAATGCTTACTAAAATGAGTTAGCTAAAGTCGTTTAGCTACACGGATAAAATGTTTGATTACTATTAGGCAAACTCATGATCTATTATTAGGTCGCATGTTTATTCATCTTTTACCAAACGAACGTCTAAAAATAGTTCAATAACTTATGTTAACCTGTAGCATTATTTTTTTGGCTAATAATTAATAATACTTCTAGTTATACATAACAACATCAAATACATGATGAGTCTAAATAAAATTCGATAGCTCATTACAAAACTGTTTATAAATTGTTTATTAAATATTGTCCATAGATTACAAAAACAAGCTTGGTACTGAAAACTAAACGCTCGCTTCCCTTGTCCCTTGCCCCATGTTCCACGCTCCTCCGCCGCCGTGTCGCACTCACGATTCGCGAAACTCGCAATACAAACGTGTGTCGCGCGCGCTGCATGTATTTTGTAATTGTATTCTTTATTAATTGCAATTATAAAGTTAAAGTAATTGTACTATTCGTCATATCGCATGGTATACATGATTTAAGAAGACGAAGGCGAGAACTACCTGGCATGAAGAAGGCGATGGAACTTATGGCTAGTTAGGCGGTTACCTGAGGACTCGAAATGTATGTCCAGAAGTTTGCAGGTATGTGCAATATTTTTATCAAATTATACTTAAATATCAATGATTTCATAGGTGTGAATATATTTGAAACTAGGTATTTCTGTAACCGCTTGAAGGATTTGAATGAAATTTGGTACTTATGTAGATAGTACAAATAAATGAATCTATAGTAGATTTAAATCTAAATACGTAATTGTCTTTTTGCAGCAATTGAAGGACTTCAAGGTTTTGTATCCGGACTCTGATGAGAAATTAAAAATAATTGTCATTTAACCAAACACAAAGTTATTGAATACGCAAAAAATAAAAGGGATGGAGTTCCAAAACACATCATAGACAACCTTCCTTATTTACTTAGGTAAGAGTTTTAATATTTCTATTAATTTGGTGTAGTGTCCATAGATGGACCACTAACTATGTAGTTTGAGACTAGATAATTTGGAAAAAATATAGATTTTGGGACTCACTTCATCTTAATTAAATGCTTGTTTTAATAGATTTTATCAAATTCAATATTTCATGTAATTATTTCATTGATAAGTATTTCACTGATATTTTTTGTTTCCAGATAATAATGAAGAGGCAACGGACCTAGCTGCATTTATCGTTTAAATAATTTATTACTCCTATGGAGTAGCAGCTCGGAGTCTGGATTTGTGCCTGGTTGATGGCAATAGGCTCGCCCCCTATTATATGGGACTTAAACATAACTGGCGAAATGTGGGTGTACCTGCTACAGGGACACCTCTGCCCAACCCTTCGGGGAAACAAGGCGTGATGTTATGTTATTCCTATGAAAAATTTCAGATTGACCTATTTTTTGCAAAGGTATGTCCTGCTAAGTGCACGTTTTGATATACATTTCAAAGATTGTTAACATTCACGATAACCCAATACAAACGTATTGGGTTATCGTGAATAATAAAAATACTAAGTCGATTGTGTTAAAGTATTACATAATTTTTTTAAACTTATTAAACCTAAATGTATCCTTACTTGATTCTTTTATTTTTTATTTACCCACATCAAGTCAATAATTAATTTCTTTTAAAGTGTTATTGTAGTTACAACATTATAAAAATATTGAAGTATGTATTCTTTGTATTGCAGTAATATAGGGATCTAAAATAACGTTTATTTAAAATGAATTTAAATATTGACTAGAATTTCACTAAGGGCTTCTGCAGGTGGTCGATCGGTATCCATTTCAGCTATTTATTATGAGTGACAACACTCCAAGGTTTTGTTGGCAAATTAGCTGAGCTGAATACCGATAGACAGTCTGCGGGAGCCATAAACCAGCCAGCGAACGCGGCGATTATGTAGCAAAACAAGAACAGCAATAAATAGATAAACAGTTTTGTAACTATTAGCTAAATCAGTTATTTTCGAGTAATTAAACAAATCTGTTATAGGTAGCTTTACGAATTGATTTGACAACAAAACAGTTAAACACATGTGGATAAACTGTTTCCTTAAAACTAAATAAACTATTTGTGAAAGTTTTGCTATTTGTAATCAAACAAATTGGCAGTTCTAACTGCACGGAGTTTTAAAAATAACTTAACAGTTTTGTAAGAAATAATAAAGTAGTTTAGTTACTATTTCAATTTCTGTGAAACTACCGAAAAGCGAATGGTTTTGTTAACACTACAAAACTTGTTTAATTTCAGTTAACTGGAATAGTTAAGTAAAAAATACCTTAATTTATTTTACAAAACTCGTTTTAGCTATTAGTAGCACTCAGTTTATTAGTCCCCCGTTTCATGTTACTAGCAGCTAAAATTTATGCTACAGGTAACAAAACTTTTTTTTCAGTGTATTAGTAAATGGAAGAAAATCCCTGCCCACTCACTAATACCTACCACTGTTTTTGTTGTTGTTTTGTATTGTTGTTAATTTTTTTGTTGTGTGAATTAATAATGAAAGTGCAAACGAGAATTTGCACTTTCATTATTAAATCAATAATGCAGATAAGCATGTCCCCAAGTTAAATCTACTTAAAACAGCGGCAAAAATTGATAACATTGAATAACATCGTGATCCGTCGATTACAAATATTACGTAATAGCTAGTAATAAGTAATAACAAGAGATATCTGTTGAATGAATAAACAGTTGACATCGTCTGTTAACTGTCAAATCTTTAGTTTATATTCAGCTGTGTAGTGGCATAGTTATTGTGACAACGGACTTCTTTTAATTTGCAAAAGTGGCGTGAGTACCTACCTAATTAAATTAATTGTATTTTGAAAACCTGTTAAGACCTTTAAAAATCAAATTAATCAATCAACTGTATTTTTTGTGCTTTACGTTTATATATATTTTTTTAAATATTTATTTCATTTATATTTAAATGACGTAGGAAACCTATTCCATTTTAAATTATAAATTAAAATAAATATGGTATAATAGTTAGGGATGTTCTTCTAAGATTGTGTTCCTTTACCTTTTGTATGCCGTAATTACAGAAACAATTAAAAATCCATTGTGTCTCGCGTAGATCTTTTAAAAAGACGCTGCCCTCCAAGCCCCATCTCAAATTACCACCCAGTATGTATCAGAAATGTGTAGCCTTTTAAGGGTGGGACCATCAAAGTTAGCAACTGTCTCCATAGAACCAAAATCGCAATCGCGAAAAAAATATCAACTGCCTCATAGATACAAAACTTCAATACTTACTCGAGCCAAGTGTATGGGACGGTTGATTATATCGATACTGGAAATTTCAAATGTCGTAAGGGACAGGGAATACAATGTTCCTTCTTACGACATTTGAAATTTCCAGTATCGATATGCTGTCATACGACAAAGATTAATGTACGATGGGCGGTCAACATTGACATTTGCTTCAATTAAGTAGCAAACTACTTAGGTACTTAATTACAATAATTGCTAATGGTTTTCTCCATATATTTTTGATTCACTCAATGGCCGTGCGGCCAACGCG
The DNA here is from genome assembly GCA_949152395.1 of Agrochola litura. Taxonomy (NCBI): domain Eukaryota; kingdom Metazoa; phylum Arthropoda; class Insecta; order Lepidoptera; family Noctuidae; genus Agrochola; species Agrochola litura. Next base: position 5,110,139 of record OX424509.1, read on the forward strand.
TCGGATATAGGTAAATGAGAGTCCATATTTTACTCATTCGCGTGGGTTTTGACCGAACATTCGCGTCGTAAAATAATCTAACAGTACAACTGCGACGCATCAGTGAGTTGTTTTAAAACGTGAAGAAGATACCTACCATTACTCTATTTACAAAAACCTTGCTTCATTTATTCATTTAAGTAGGTACTCTACAACATCAAAAAAAATTGTTTTGTAGAATAATAGGTAAATAATTATGTACTTTTCACAATACCTAGTTGTCATATATAGCAGAGGCCTTGACATTAAATTATTTACTGAACCCATGCCATTATCAGTATGATAGGAACATAAACTATATAGTTTATATATACTGTGTTTTACAAAAAGAAAAAACAGTGACACTCCGGGAGTGCCGACAGAAGTGAGAACTTGAAAAAAAAGTCTGCACCGCGGTAATCAACGCGTTGATGTCCTTTTTAATGATCAAAAGCTGGTGTCGTCACAGTGTCGCGAAATCGTGGTTTAGTCCCATCTCAAAAATGCCCAACGCACCTAAAGATGTTTTCACTTCAAAAAATGCCTTCTCTGGATTTCTCCTGGATCGTGGGTTTATTAATAAACACAAATCGCACATGCACTACGCTCACATCCCGAGCAAATCAAATCAATATATTTTATTTCATATAAACCTACATGGGCACTTATGAAACGTCAGAAGCTAGGTGCACGGTTCCAATTGGTCGTTTCCTATGGAGAGAAACCGGCAAGAAACTCCACAGTTATTCTTATTAATAAAAATAAATGGCCTCGGGATGTGAGCCTACAGGCCTGTATCCTAATTGCGTAATACAAAACAATCACAATCTGTTTCGATTTGAAACAGATTGCTAATCCATTACTTTATAAGATGGAAAAAAAAATCTGCTCAACAACGTAAATAACGCAATGAATGTTGTTGAACTGTCAAAATGAAACAAATTAGGCAAAATTGTTTACGAAAATAAGTTACGCAATTAGGGTACTGGTTTATTAGACATGGGAATCAATCCAAGGGCTCGAAGCGTAGAAGTCGATAAGTTAGCCACAGGGCCAAAGATGCTACCAAGCATAGTTTTCGCAGCATAAAAATTTGGTCCTTTGGTCCTAACCTCAAGCTCAATTTTTTTTTTCTCAGATAAATGTTGTATAATATGTTACGGCTAAAACCCGAAGTGCGGCTACACCTAGTTTTAGCCGGCTAGAACTAGGTGCGGCCAAACCCGAAGTGCGGCTAGAACTAGGTGCGGCCGGTAGCAGTTGGTTAAACTTGCCTAAATGGATCCTGGCACTCGCCGGCCGCTGCCGCGGCACCGCTCGCTTCGCTCGCTCGGCTCGTGCGGTGTGTTATGTGGTCACAGTTCTAACCTAACCTACCTTTCAGCCATTTTCATTTGCTACAACTAACTTTAACCAACTGCTAACTGCAGCAAGTTCTAGCCGGCTAAAACTAGGTGTAGCCACACTTCGGGTTTTAGCCGTGACATATATATTGAAAAATCGGCCGTTAGAAAATCAACACATATTCATGTAACTGTTTCATTTTTTCCAGGCGAATAATGGACGTAATAGTGATCGGATGTGGTGCTGCGGGCATCGCGGCCATGAGGAAGCTGCACGATGCTGGTCTTCAGGTCCTGGGCCTTGAAGCCAGCAACAGGATCGGTGGCAGAGTCTGTACCACGGAGTTTGCAGGAAAGACTATTGATTTAGGCGCTGCTTGGTGAGATAATGTTGCAATATCTTCTATCATTTATAACCCCTATTCCTCGAAAGGTTAAGCGGAGCTGTACCAAAGTATAGTACACCCACATTTCGCCAGTTATGTTTAAGTCCCATGTAACAGGCAGCCTATTGCCATCAACCGGGCATAAATCCAGCCTCCTGGCCACTACTGAGAAATTTCTGATAACACTTTACGCGACCAGGGAATCGAACCCAAGACCTCATGCTCAGCGGTAGCACTATTGCGACCACTAGAACAACTTTACCATATTAGTCGCCATTGCTAAGGCAAGTCAATTGTTGGCCCCAAGTCTCACTTTGAAGACACTGGGTTTTCTACGACATTAATTTGTTCAAGAACTTTGATTTTAGGCTGGTTTCACAGCTGTCCGGGAAACCCGCACGGACCGCCCGCATACGGGAGACCCGTGCGGGTAGTGCCCGCAGTGCTCTGACACGAGGGAGTTAGTACGATACGGTTACTAGCGTTGTACGGGCTCTACCCGGAGCGGGTCGCGTACTGACCAATCCGCGTCGCTGTGAAAAAATGTTCTAGCGCTTCACGTAGGTCTCCGTTCTGGGAGCCCGTACGGGCGGCCCGAACGGGTCTCCCAGACAGCTGAGAAACCAGCCTTAAAGTTGCTTGCTTTTGGCTACTTTAAATTGCTGAGTGTATTTTAAGTTCACTTTATAATGAGCGTCTAAATTGTGCAGAATAAACAATTTTTCTTTCTAGAATTGAATATCTATGGCCTATTAAGTATTTATATGCAGCCTTATCACTTGGATAATCTGAATTTCACTTTTTAGGTGTCACGGAGAGAAAGACAACATAATCTTCGAAATGGTCAACCCATTAGGTCTTCTGGGCAGATCAGATCCTGAGACCAACTGGTATGTGCGTTCTAACGGCGAACTGGTGCCTGAAGACAAAGCTAATGGCATTCTAAAGGCTCTAGGAGACGAGGTAGAGGGTGCCGACAAGAACACCAAACAATCAATTTCCGAGTTTGTGAGGGGCGCGTAAGTAATGTTTTTATTTAACTGCCCTACGGCTTCTTCTGTTATGGGAAAGGAAAGAAATAATATTATTATAGGCTTTATTAATACTACTATTAAGCATTATTACAATTTTTTTTCGTATACCTAGAGAAGGGCCAGGAATTGGTGATGAACACGCTGACTGAATGTCAGCGATTTTGGACGATTAAAAAAACAGATTTCGTCACCATGTTTCTTGCATCATACATAAAGCAGGAGCGTTTTAGTATAAAGTGCAGAAGTACAGTCACGAGCATAATAACCTTACAGTTAAAGTACCCTTGGCGGATTTGGTCTAAGGCCCAGTAGGCCCGGGCCTAGGGCGGCCAGATATTAGGGGCGGCCAATTGTGACAAAAAAAATTACTGATGATAACAAGAAATAACTCAAAGTACCTACATTTTATAAACGTTCGCGTACATTATGGCGGGTCGCACTGAACCGCCTCGTATAATAATAATAAATTAAAACCATTTAACCCTGAAACCTCGGAAAATATTATAAACCAGCAGCTTTTTATACATACCTACTTAACTAAATTTCTGAACCGATTTCGATAAAAGTTGGCAATAAAGTAAATTCATTATGTAGTCTATATGATGGGTGCTGAGAAAGGGGCGGCTGATACTTACTATATGGCCTAGGGCCTAGGGCGGCCAAGACTGTAAATCCGCCACTGTAAGGTATTATTCCGTAGCCGACCTCAGGCGGCAACTGCAGACGACGTGTTGCCGCGACACGACTGGATTCTGGAACATTCAAAAGCTATTTTCTCCTAAAGTATTGATAGACACACATGGTGTTACGAACATAGTATTATCAAACCATTACTATTATGAAATACCTAGGCCTTTTCTCCAAGTTGCAACTATTATTTCACGAGAAAATCTCAATGAAAAAAAAATCTGAATGTTGCGTAAGTTTAAGGTATTTATACTCGTGACTGTACAAGTGCCATTGAAATGTCATAGGTAGTTGAAAGAGAGAAAACACGAACATCCCTGGTTTTGAACCTCCAACCTGGTGCTTTAAAATCCGCTCCATAGTCATCAAGCCATTTTAATATTAAAAATCTTTACTCCATTTCCAGAGCCAACTCTAACGCCACCTTAAAGGAAGACCCTGCACTATCCAGTTCATTTATCGAATGGTTCGAAAGGAACAACCACCTGGGTGGCCAGGATGACCCGAAGAGAGGCAAATCTTTGAAAGGTCTAGCGGAGTTCTGGGAGAGTGAGGGTGATCCCTTCTTGAACTGGAAGGGAAGAGGATACAAGACTATTTTGGACGTTTTGACCGTAAGTTGCATTTTATAAAATTACTAGCTGCTGCCCTCGGCTTATGGCGCATACGCACCGGAGATCTGAGAAGTCCGTGAACCCCTGAAAAAGGGTTTAAATAGGGGATGAAAGTTTGTATGGAAGTTAGTCATATTTGTTGATGGGAAATCCCATGACGCACGAGCGTTTAGACTTATAAAATGACTAACTGTTGCCTTCGCCCCGCATGGACCCCAAAGCTTTTTCTAAAATAAAAGTAGGTCCAGCCATTTCAGAGACCAACCGAACAAACAGACACACAGACAAACAAAAAATGTTTTGTCCATGGAGTTCTCTGTTTCTCTTTGTTTTGATGGGATAATTCACCAAGAAACTTCACCTTGGTAAATATGGAAACTCCAAACCCACCCTGTAACACCCAAGTACTCTTTCTACTTCGGCAACCGTGTGAATACCTAGGTATTGGTTTGATTTTTCGATCTGTGAGCTCTGTAGATGACTGACCATAATCATCAACCCATCCGTATCTCGAAGCCATAATTTAAACGTGACCTAGGTCCGGGTAGTCACAAGCCCGAAAGTCAGGAATCCTTTACGGTTTCTAAATTACTCTAATTGATTCAACCTCCTTGCTTTCCAGAACAAATACCCCGACCCGACCAAGGAGATTCCCCTGCAGATTCTTCTCAACAAAGAAGTGGAGAACATTCGGTGGGGCACCAGCCAACTCGCGATTGACCCTACCAACCCAATGGTACAAGTGAAGTGTAAGGACGGAAGCTTGTATGCAGCCAAGAGTGTTATTGTGACCGTGTCTGTCGGAGTTTTGAAGGAAAGGTAAGATTTTTTACTGCTCCCTACCATGTTACCTAGTAATCATGCATTATAATCTAACAGTCCCTGGGCGACCGAGCTCTGCTCTGGTGAAAATAGAGAATGCTCATTTAACAGTATAGGAAAGTTCTTACTAATCCATGTATAGTACTTACTTATTCCATGCTGCCATGATAGTAGGTACTTACTAATTCCATGCTGCCATGTCATTATTCTCAAGGCATTATTCAATATTCTAAACTTTGGGCGACTGAGCTCTGCTCGGATGAAAATACGGAGAAAACTAATTATCCCAGATATGACACCTAGCTAGATCGATTTTTTTTCATCGAAATCGTTAGAGCCGATTTTGAGAACGTGAGTACAAATATATATACAAATATTGCTCATTTAATAGCATAGGATAATATCACGCTTATGTACCCCAAAGGAAGGGGTAGGCTTAGTCAAAAGTGTATCGATAGTGAACCCACATTTCGCCAGCCCACTGCCATTAATCGGGCTCTAATTCTCTCCGGGCAGCTCTAAAAAATATCTAAAGGTCAAACCCAATAACACGTTGCGCTACCTGGGTATCGAACCCAGGGCTCTACGCTGACAGTCTCGCGACCATTTGACCAACGAAGACCAGGGAAATCCTATTTAAGTGCCTATTTATTTACTTCAAAATATTTTTTACTCAATAATAACATGTTTAAAATAAAACGTAACTAAATATTTACTTAAACACTTATGATTCATCATGCATCAAACGCTAAGCACTAATTCTGTTAACACTTCAAGTAGGTAAACACAATTAACGTCGGTAATGTGTAGCGTCATAACAATTTAATGCTTCGTGCTAGACATATTTCCGTTGCACTCCATCTATTAATAGGCATTTTCAACTGTCAGAGTATAGTGCTTAGCTGAAGTACTTGGATAGGTACTTGCCGCTTATCTAACTAGTAGATATATATAATAGGGTTAATCGTTTTGGTTTTCCAATATTGGACTTGGTTAAACATTTCTTACTAAATTGGTAGGTTACGTTTATATTTTCTTAAAGTTTGCTGAATTCCTCAAAAGTTGGAAGAATTCATAGGCCGCTAGCTATCTGAATGAGGATTTTGTTCCTTCGTGAAATCCAATATCACATCACAGGTTGACTGACGCCAAAATTGACGATTTTGGAAGCACTTTCCATAGGTATTTATTTTGTACCTTTTTTGACAGACACGAACAACTCTTCTACCCCCAACTGCCTGCCGAAAAAGTGAACACAATCCAAAACCTCAACATGTGTGTCTTAGACAAAATCTACATCGAATTTGAGACACCGTGGTGGCCCAAAACTCCTGCTAAATTCACTCTGCTATGGCGAGATGAAGATAAGGCCAAATTCGCAGCTAAGGACCAATGGATCACGGAGATTTTTGGGCTTTGGACCGTCGATTACCAACCTAATGTCCTGCTAGCCTGGATCTATGGCAAGGGAGCCGAGACGATGGAGAAACTTAGCGTGGAAGAAGTGCAGGCTGGAGTTCAGAAGTTAATTGATATTATTATCAAGAAGGAGTTTGATGTTTCGCCGATTAAGGATATTTTGAGGTGAGTTTGTTTTACATACTTTGAATTTTGTTGAAAACAGATAGAAGGGTCAACATAACAAACGGCAAAAGAACTCTTGCAGGTTTCCTGATAGTAGGTAAATGATAAATGATTTACCAGTACCTACAAACACTTTTATAGATAGTGCAATCCACGAAGACCCGCCCCACTCCGCTCCGTTCCGTACTAAAGTACAGCTTACAGTACAGTAATCGCGGAGTGGGGCGCGTCTTCGTGGATTGCACAAACTGTACACGTCAATCATATTGAAGTAAAAACTTCTTTAGGCGCGTTGGTCATTTTTGAGATGGGACTAAACCATTGATTTCGCGACACTGTAACGCAATTTACCGACACCGTGGAGTAAAAGACATCAACGCTTTGATTACCGCGACGCCGAATTTTTTTCCTGACTTTTATCGGCGTTTTCCTATCTGACTTTTATCAGCGTTTTCCTATCTGAGGTAACCGCGTAACAATGCGTTGCAAAACTTTTAAGCAAGTCCTCAGTAGTAGAACCTGTAATATCAATGGCACCTGCACCATTCAAAACGAAACTAAACCACTGGTTCCTAATCTCGTTCACAAGAACTTCTACTAGTACTAGTCCTTCCACAGATATTTTAACGCTGACACCAGCAACCTAACAGCAACCGTATTGTAATGACAATAAAGATCAATGTGATTTTGAGTGATGCCATATCAGTTGGACGTCGATTATCAGAAAGGACTCAACCCACAAAAAGTAATTTCGAGCATCGAGATTTTAAGTTTAGATGTGTATTGCTGCAATGATATTGTATTTGGAATATTTTTAAATATAGTCACATATGGGCAATTATACTAATGTTTTTATGAGTCAAGTTGCATTACTGACGTATTTTTCGAGTTATTGGGAAAAATTTGGGTTGAGTCGTTTTTGCTAAATTGATTTTAACATTACGGAGTGTTTCTTTTAATTTCTCAAAAGGATCCAAGAATCAAAATAGTAAAATAGTTGTCAAATAACTGTGAAAGGACTGTAATATTGCTATTGCTACAGGGATTTAAAACAAGCAAGAAAAAACAAATGCGCGTACAGCACCGTACACGTGACAGAAGGAAATTCTTAAAAAATAAAGAATAAGAGAGAGAGTTATATCTTCTGTCTCATGTAACAAAATGTGCCTAAACGTAACGCATAAAAATTTCACTCTCAATTCTCGTCCAATTATGGAATCGCCGCCTAAGAAGTTTCACTACAAAAAGTAATATTTATACAAACTATTAATCCCTTTCAGATCAAAATGGGCCTCAAACCGCCTAGCACGAGGCTCCTACGCGTACCGAACAGTCACTTTAGAAGAAAACGGTGGCAGTGCCATAGAGCTATCAGAACCGCTGTACCACTCCAACAAGTTCCCTCTCGTCTGCTTCGCGGGAGAAGCCACGTCACACCATAGACATTCTGACTGCGATGGAGCTGTGGAGTCAGGCTTTAGGGAGGCTGACCGACTGATTGAAAGTTTTAAGCAGTTTGGATTGAAATAAATCCTTTTTGTATGTCGTTTTGATGATGGTTTTGCAAGGTATTCATTTAACGAAAATCTATGGAAATAGAACCTGTTAATGGAGCTGATGAGGCTACCCTCTCACAAATATCCATTATACCGATAGCAAAAAAGTCATATTTAAATCAGCAAATAATCTTCATATCTATTTTTGTAAAGTTATAGTTATAAAGGCTGTTGTCCACTTGTTTTGCATGCTTTTGTTACAATAAAATACATGTTTATACTTAAATAGTATTTTTATTCAAGCCATCACATTCATGGATATAATATTAATTCATTTTAGCTTTTAGGCATAACTTACACATAGAACAATTAATTCAATAATGCCTTTTAAAACCCTTCTTTTTTAATAATCACATAAAGCTGCACTTGTAACATGTTCGCCAAATAAACTTCCAGCATGTGAAATAAGAGTACTGAGTTGTCAGAATTAACCTATTGATCGCTTAGTCTTATTCCCGTGCCCCAGCGCTCCGCTCATAAATCGACAAATAAATATCTACGACGAATACGGTTGTGCAATGAAATAAAAATGTCCGTGACTACCGCAGGACCACTAACGCCAATCGCTTCAATATTTAATAAATAATTAGTACCCAATTGGTACTAATTAGTGCTCGAACGACAAAATTGGTACCTTAGTAGTTTTCGAGAATCTCCACTTTGAAGGTGGTCCGGCGGTAGTCACGCTCCCTTCAGCAGGACCACTATGAGCGCCGAAAAATGGGGCATGCTGCAGCTATTCTAAGTATACAAATAATTAGTACCCTTAAATGTGATCCATTGCGTAAAAAAAAACAGAACTGAAACATATTACCGAGAAATCGATGATAACTTTCGTGCGCTCGTTCAGCAGGACCATGCCTTTGAATGTCGATTCCAAGTTTGAGGAGCTTGTCGCTTTCCTCAAACCTACATAGAAAATTAGTACCCTGCATGATAAAATTAGTGCTCAAAATTCAAAATTAGTTCTTCAGTAGTTTACGAGATATACCATGCCATTGGGTGGCGTGGCGGTAGTCACGGTGTTAAATTTTCATTTCAAGATTTCCCTATTAAAAACTCTGTGATTTCTTCCCAAATTTATACAAAAATTAGTGCTCCGAAAGAAGTTATAGCGACCAAAAATTCAGATTCCTAAGTGCTGTATTTTAAGAGAAATAAGCTTTCATTACTTTTCCATACTAAATCTCCGCCTATAACCCGACCAAATTAAGTTATCAATGGTATTGAGCAGTCTATCTATTCTGTAAAAATGTCACCGTGAAAACTTAGGTGAAGTGAGCTGTCATTCTACTTGATGCTAGGGATTGGCACTATTGTCACCTTACACACAAAACTTAGGAATCTGAATTTTTGGTCGCTATAACTTCTTTAGGAGCACTAATTTTTGTATAAATTTGAGAAGAAATCAGTTTTTAATAGGGAAATCTTGAAATAAAAATTTTACACCGTGACTACCGCCACCCCACCCAATGGCATGGTATATATCTCGAAAACTACTGAAGAACTAATTTTGAATTTTGGGCACTAATTTTATCTTGCAGGGTATTAATTTTCTATATAGGTTTGAGGAAAGCGACAAGCTCCTCAAACCTGGAATCAACATTCAAAGTCGTGGTCCTGCTGAACGAGCGGGCGAAAGTTATCATCGTTGATTTCTCGATAAATACAAATGTTTCAGTTCTGTTTTTTTTTACGCAATGAATCACATTTAAGGGTACTAATTACTTGTATACTTAGAATAGCTGCAGCATGCCCCCGTTTTCGGCGCTCATGGTGGTCCTGCTGAAGGGAGCGTGACTACCTTCAAAGTCGAGTTTCTCGAAAACTACTAAGGTACCAATTTTGTCGTTCGAGCACTAATTAGTACCAATTGGGTACTAATTATTTACTAAATATGGAAGCGATTGGCGTTGGTGGTCCTGCGGTAGTCACGGACATGAAATAAAAAACAATAAATTAACCCTATACAGGGTTATTGATTATGCGTCGGCAATCCGTTCAGGGGATGTAGGAGAGGTCATTTGCAACCAAATTACCCCTAATGACCCCTATGCCAATGTCAACAATTTTCGAGTAAATAATATGTAATTTTATATTTGGGTAATTTGGTTGCAAATGACCTCTCCTACCTCCTACATATACATATTAACGGATTGCTGACGTATAACCAATAACCGTGTATATTTACGTCCCTATGTACCATTACTATGTGTAAGTACATTAATAATAAAACAAAGAAGTCGTTTATATACGACTGAGACGGTACGGCATGAAAACATTTGTCGTATTAATCCGACTGGTGCGGTCAATAGATAATTAAGGATGGTTTATGCTATGCGTGCCAGGCGCGAGCCGTGCCAAACTTCACGAACATTTGACATCAAGCAGTTCATGCTACACCGTGCATTGTCTCTGTCTCGTCTAGGGATGTAAAACGGTAAAATTACCCTGGTAAAATACGGTAAAAAATGGTAATTATCGGTAAAAAACGTATTAAACGTACTCATACAGTCATACCCACTAAAACACTACAAATACGGAAGTGAGTATGTTTGTGTGTATCATGTGTACTACTACTAATATATAATATATATAGTAGGTAGTTGTAAATATGTTTGTGTATATTATATGTTAACATGGTAAACAATAAAGTGTAATAGATTTAAAAAAATAAATGAGATAAACTACTACTTCACTATTAACGGCTAAATGGATTTGAATGAAATTTGCCAGAGATATAAGCAATACTAAAACTTATAAAAAACAGAAAACTGGGCTCGTGCGACTCATTCGTACTAAAAATCCCTAAAACTTAATTCTCTAATCAAGAATTCAACATATGAACCACATCATGTCATGGATTATAATAATATCATCTATCTATGTGCAGAGGCAGTGCAGAGGACAAACACAAATTAAAATTTAAACTTCATTGAGTCGTCGGTAATTTTACCGTAATTTATATAAATAACCGTAAAATACCCGTATTTTACCAGCGTTTTCAGTAAAATTACGTAATTTTGCAAACCTAGTACCTTCCGAGTCTTGCTCCCTACAAATTGAACAGATACGGACGCAGCTCGCGCCCATGACGGTCTAGTATAAACAATCTCTTAGGTTGTTGTCCGCAGCAGTTAAACGAATACCGTGACCTTTGTTTGAAAAGCTTTCTGAATAATATCAATTTAAAAATGTCTAATCTGGATCATAGAAGTAAAACTCAATTACTTTTGCGTAAATAAGCGTTGATAGTTTATTGATATGTCAAAAGCCCGCGAGCTCGAGCAAATACAGGATAAGTTTTTATCCAGTGCGCAACCTTAAACACGTGAATTTACTCGTCATTATGAACAACTTTTACTATGGGACCAAACCGCATAACTCGTCAAAATGTAGGGAACAGTTGATTTTTTTTTCGTGATTACAGGTTTGGTCCCATAGTAAAAAGTTGTTTATAATGATGAGTATAGTCACGTGTAAAAGTTTGCGCTTTGGATAAAAATTACCCTGTATAGTTTGTAAATAGGTAATCATTTTTATTTCATATAATTACTGTGCACGCTCGGTTTAGTGCATTATTGTTCTACAAGTATCTCATTGTTTTGTATTAATACAAAACATGTACATAAATAAATTAATGTTTAAAATTGCTTAAAATAAAGAACCATGAACTTGATACCACTTATAATACATTTAAAAACTGTTCTGTAAATATCATAATAGTATTTAAATACTTTAACAGAGATCACAAGAAATTATCAATGTTTTCTTAATATTATACACAGCACAAGATTACAAGTATTGTCCTTATTATTAAAAGAATACTCATTTATGTTATAAAACGCAAAAATCGTCATTAAGATTAAAATATAACCTTACAATATACAGTCAAGACAAAGTCCTATAATTAATAGCAAAAAATACATTTGGAAATACACCGGAAATCAAATTATTTTCATAATTAAAAAACAGTTTTATATATAACGGAAGCTCTGTCCTAAAAACAGTTCCTGAACTTGGGATCCAAAATTATTACATAACAATGTTATTGTATGTGTATTCTCGACCAGTAACCTGCTAACACAGTCGTGACAAGCAGAAGTACGAATTTATCTCAACAATTAAACAATAGGGATGATGCCTGGATAAAAAATAAGAAATTCTATTTAGTCCGTCAGTCAGATAATAAAAAAATATTAGACACGTATTTTTTGCTTTATCATATTAATAAAAAAATACTTCGATAAAACGCATTTAAGTTAGGGTCGGTCGCTACGTCACAAGTTAGTATAAAATCTACATACTCGTGACGTCTAACTCAATTTAACGCCGTAATCTTTTGATAACGATAAAAAAGAAAAAATACGTGTCCAATATTTTTTAATAATCTACAAGAAAAACAAAAAAGATAATGGTGCCGATTCTCTTGTTCACAAACTAAACTAAATTTAAGTTCAGTGCATCTTTTTCTTTCTATTTCATTAAGAAAAGGACAGAAGATAAATTTTAGTTTAGTCCTGTCAAATTAATCAGCGCCTGTCACTACTCCATACAAGTTTAGACGTGATTAAAAACTTGCTTACTAAAATTACGTCAATTTACTTCAAGCGCTGATTAATTTGACAGGACTAAACTAAAATTTATCTTCTGTCCTTTTCTTAATGAAATAGAAAGAAAAAGATGCACTGAACTTAAATTTAGTTTAGTTTGTGAACAAGGGAATCGGCACCAATGTTATCATAACTATTCCCACACGAACAGAGCCTCAGCGCAAACCAAACATGACGAAAATCCTACCGCTCTAACTTCGGTATCAAATTAGACTTATTATCAATAACTTCAGAGCTTATAATATTCCCCTCTTCATCAACATCACACATCAGGATCTCGACTCCATTATCTTTAATCACCGGTTTCTTATCAACTTCCATTTCATCATCATCTTCGTTTTTCAAAGTGATTTCGAAGCATCGAGGCGTGGAGACGGTAGGGTTGGCGACTTGTCTTAGTTTAAAATCTAGACTTCTTAAAGGCACATTCGGACTGCTGTAACCGTCCATTATTTTTTCGGAGACTTCTAAGGATTCGTAGCGGGTGGTTGTCAGTCTGTACATGCCGTCTTCGCATATTTGGTACCTGAAAGTAAGTGGATCCTGATTTAAAACAGTTTTATGTAAAATTTGAATAACTGCCATCAGATTTCTGCAGTCTAATTACAGGGAGAAAAAAAAAATTGGCACTCCGGGAGTGCCGACAGAAGTGAAAACTTATACAAGATAGCCTTGGTGGAAGAAAAATACTTGTATAGAACATTGGTCCGTAACCTCATCTAAATAAAGAGCACAATCGAGTTTACAAAAACAAAATACTTCCAAAACCTTTATAGTTAAAATACTTTCATAGAACATTGATCAGTATAATATAAATAAAGAGCACAATCGCGTTTACAAAAATAAGATGTCGGCAACGGTGTCGCGAGTTCAATTGTTTTTTACCATCTCAAAAATGCCCAATGCGCCTAAAGAAGTTTTCACTTTAATAAAACCTTTAAATTGGTTGTCAGTCTTTTTAGGGTTTTCACTGCCTGACACAGCTCAACTAAACAAACACGTTAAGTTTCGGGGAGACGTGTCAATGTGTGAGGGACAGTAATGTTAGGTAACGACATTAAGGAAACGCATTTAGACTTGCAATAAGATAATGATTAAGGAATATAGCTTCTGCCCGCGACTTCGTCTGCCAGCCTACATTTAACCTTCCTCAAGAATTTGGCTATCCAAGGCAAAAATATTTTTTTATACGACCATTAGTTCCGAAGATAACCCTCAACATACAAACTTACAAACAAACAAATTTTACTTCTTTATAATATTATTATTATAAATATTGTCTTTGACATATCTTGGGACCCTAGGGTCCCGGACCTTTGGAAGGCGTACGAGGGGCCGAAGCCAACTCGCAGACGCTCATTAGACAATTTTAAATGGAATTAGACACCAACCGACGATTATCCCTGTATGCACTATGCAAGTGCACCCAAGGACAACCCCCGGTTGGTGCAGGACATTTATTTTCATTGTTATTTACAGTTGCATTATGATTATGATAGCTCGTGGCTAATTAATAACAGCTGCACGGGTCGATCCATCAGGTTAAGCTACGCTTGCCGAGGTCGGTCCGTGGATGGGTGACCATCTTTACATACCAAGACTCCTCCGTGCTTCGGAAAGCACGTTAAGCCTTTGGTCCCGGCTGTTTGACAGTCCGAACTTTGACAGTCGTTACGGGTCGTCAGAAGCTCGAAAGTCTGACAACCTGTCTTACTAAGAGGTATCGTATTATTCAGTTACTGGGTTGTGGACGTCAGATAGGCAGTCGCTCCATGTAAAATACTGGTATTCAGCAGCATCCGGTTAGACTGGAAGCCGACCCCAACACAGTTGGGAAAAAGCTAGGCAGATTTTTGACACCATTACACCGAGAAATGAGGTGGCACGACATCTTACCTAAACCTGCTATGTCCAAACGACCACTGAGCTCCATGCTCCTTCACCAAATGCGTCGTCAACCGATTCCCTCTAGAAAATATCTTCATATTCTTCTCAGGACACAGATGGCACGCATACTTTCTTAAAGACTTCCCATGTTTCTCCTTTTTAACTTCGTAACAGTCAGAGTCAGAATTTTCTTCATCAGATAAGAGGTCGATCTCTTTTTTAATGGTTTTATTTTTCCTCTTTTTCTTTATGTGCGTAAGTATGTGTTGACGAAGATCCGATTTTGTTATTGCTCTGCAGAAAATGAAAGAGTGGTTAAGTATAAATTCGGGTAGTGTATATATTTTCGTGGGTAATGGAGCGTCTGGCGAGCCGCAGCACGGTTTTCATTGGCATACAAATATCAACCTTGTGCTAGTGGCAATAAAATTGAAAATAAATAAACTTCCATTAGTCCGAGAGAGTAACGTATAATATATCTAACCAATTTGAAAATAAAATCCCGTGCACACGACCGTTTTTTCGTAGGTAAGCGATACTATAGCGGCCGAGCGCTGCAAGCAAAAATAGTCCTTACAGTGTACAGATAAGATTTCGATAGTACGTTGTTAAGGTTATTTATTTTCGACTTTATTTTAAGAGTCGCTATATTGATATTTGTTTGGCAGGGAAAACCTTGCTTTACTGCGCATATTCGTACTTTTAGAGCCGACGCAGACTTGGCAAAGTCCAACGCAGCGCGGTTGTCACTGCCAAACTAATATCAACATGTCATTCCTTAAAAAATAGTCGAAACTAAATAACCTGAGTGGCTCTAACCTGAGACGCTCTCGGGCTATTACAAGTTTATTTATTTTTAACTTTATTTCAACTTACGCAAGGTCGATATTTGTTTGGCATAAAAAACCACTTCTATCCAGCCCTTAGTGTGTATTGTTAACTTACTTATATGCACAGTGCGGGCACGCATGCGTCCTAGTATCCTTCCTCGCCAGATGTCTATAGCGCACGTGATTGGCTAGCGCGGCAGGTGACGTCGCCGACATGTCGCATAGAGTACACGCGTATGTAGATATGTGTTGACGTGTATGTTCGCCTAGTAGGTACTCTGTGGCGCAGCGGGTACCGCATAGTTCACACACGAAGGGAGAGTTTGGATAAACATTCTGAAAACAAGAGTAGAATGTGAGAAGGGTGTATAAGTGTGTATATTTGTCTATGGATATGCTAGGAATAAAAAGTCCATTAAAGCAACAAAATAATAGCTGAAAATAAACAGACAGACAAGCTCATGCAAATTCGATGTTGATGAGCAGTTCGCATGCAATTTTATTGCAATAGAAACATTGGCATTTTTTGCAGTCAGAATGCAGCCTGTCTGACTTGACGTTAAAATAGCACAAAACTAGCAACACAGCATTATGCTAAACAAAACCAATAACAACATTGCAACTATTTTTGTTTTTTACAATCGCACGTCAATCATTGCAATTTAAACCTTAAAACAATAACTTTAAGGTCAAATGTCGCATGCTACACAATTTCAAGCTACTTTTCTGTACGTAAATTCGATCACAAAACGCACCTGCCTTCTCAAATGGTCACAGAGTTTCCTATTATTCGCAAAGTGCTGGCCACAATGGTAGCAAGCGATCAGTCGCTCCCCCGTATGAGTTCTTACGTGGACATTTAGCATCTCTTTCCGAGGAAATATGGCGCCGCAACCTGCCCAGGAGCAAAGGAAGTTCTCTGAATAGTTCGTGTGGACTTTTACGTGGTCTAGGAACAGCTGAAATCAAAGAAGAAGCCATTTTTTCTCTTACCTTACTATGTAGGGATGCACTAGGAATTTTGTACCAGTTTTCAAAATTGGAATAGGGGATAATGTAAAGGAGTAACAGTGTGGTCTGTGCTGTGGATGCAGGGTCTTAGGGTTTCGTACAATTGCGAAGAAGTCCGAAGATCGTGGCCCTGGCAACATGGCAACTGAAGGAACACGGGTGGATTTTAGTCAGTAAGAGTCTGACACGCCCAGAGAAGTTATTTGATAATTTCCCACCCAAAAAAAGGATTTCGTACAAATCAACCTAAACTAGAGTGGAAACGTATGTGAATGTGTCAATTCAAGAGGCTTATAATTTTAGATTTTTCCTTATGGACTTATGGCAGACTTAATACAAAATGACGGCTGCTTGTGATTCGCCCTCAAGACTCCAGTTGTTGATTTGCTACAGATCAAGATTGGGATTGAGATACATTATTAATTTAGTGCGTACAGTTACAGCAGCTGTAACTGGCCATGGGTCATTTAATAAACAACTCTTTGTCATTGGAGTCACAGACAGTCCGCTGTGAGCTTGCATGGAAGACGACGAGACAGCGGCTCATGTACTATTATACTGCCCGGTGGTCGCCACATACAAGGCAAAGTACTTCTGTAACCCAGGTACCCTACGTAAGATTGTCAGTGACACCAAGGCGTTGCTGGCCTTCTTTAAGGAGCTGGGGTGGATCGAATAACAGATTTTCCCACCCGTGCGCAAAATACGCGTTCAGTGGTATGAGGAACAGGGTGTAAAGTTCACTAATCCACCATAGAAAAGGGAGGATCCTCCGACCAGACGGGCAGTTGCCCGCCAGATACAACACCACACAAAACATTCTCAGTCAACACACATCTATCACAACACTTGATTTTGTAATGTTTTGATAGATGTGTGTTGAGTGAGAATGTCTTGTAAATGTGTGTAAGTGTGTGTGTTGTGCAATGTGAGTGAGGCCCACACGCGCTTTGACGGGGAGTTGTGGATACAAGCCTATTACTTAATTTAGTTCATTAAGCATTTAGCAAAATCTTGTAAAATTACCTGCATTGAATTATATTTAATTTGCTCCCCACAGCCAATCCACATGCAAGTATAATCGTTATCTTGCATTGGTATCTGGTTTCGTTTACTGGAGTCCTTCTTGCATGGGGCTAGCTTCAGTGTAGCCCTGCCGTTGAAGCCAATAGCCAACAACTTGCCATGGTAAGCGTGGTAGTTCAGGTGACGCACCATTTCATTGAAATCTGATGTTTTGTGCCCACATACATCCCAGAGGCAGAAATATTCAACTGGTAACAAAAAAGGAAAAAAAAGATTGTTAGTAATGGAAGACTTTATTTTTAAAACCACCTTTGTAAAAAAAAACATGATATGAGTTAGTTACTCCACCAAAGTTAAATATGAAGTTGTGAAGAAGTTTTTTCACTCTACTGTAAAACTGATTAAGGTGGTTTTTAAAATAATGTCTTCAATTATGATTTAAGGTTCCTCCTAGACAGGCGCGACCGTGCGACGCGTGTTGCTATACGAGTTCGCAGGATTTTTTCTTAGTACATCAAAGAATATATTTATATGCGCTGCATCTGGTTAGACTGGAAGCCAACCCCAATGTGGTTGGGAAAAGGTTGGGTAGATTGATTATTTATTATTATTTTTTATATTATATTATTTATATTTTTCTGTTAAGCACAAATAAGATTATGATATGATTATAATACAATGGAATATAAACATTATTTTCCTTGAAAACAGGGGATAGTTTTATTTTATAATAAACTAGCTGACCCTGCAAACGTTGTTTTGCCATATAAATGTTTGGGGTATCACTTACTACCTACCCTACCTATCCTACCTATCCTACCTACCCTACCTATCCTACCTACCCTACCTACCCTACCTACCCTACCTACCCTACCTACCCTACCTACCCTACCTACCCTACCTACCCTACCTAAAACCTTGTCTTGAAAATAACGAACACAATAAAAAAAGAATTAGCAAAATTGGTTTAGGCGTTGTTGAGTTATGCGCTTACCAACACATTTTGCGATTCATTTTTATATTATAGATAATAATCTGTATTTACATCACTTAATCATTTACAATAACAAGTTACAATATCAACAACTAACTCAATCATGTTATTTTATCAATAGATGGTTACATCAACGTATTAACTTTAAACATTGTTTTGTACGTTTAAATAAATAAGTACATAAAAAAAAGAGTGCAGTACAAATATGTTCTTAATTTCCCTTGGCAAATCTCGTGTTTCGTCAGTCGTCAGATTTCTATCAGTTGCCCTTTGCACTATGTGCAAACCGGACGCTCTCAATCGACTTGGAAGTATATAGAGGTGTTAATACTCTTTTAACTTAATGTAATTTATTTTAAAAAATAGTAGGAAAGCTGCTAAAGTCACAGGCATGACAGATAGGAAAATAGTTTTACAGCTCTTTAATACACACTAAAATCAAAACAACAATAAAGTAAGTAATAAAGTAAGAACTAAGTTCTTAATTCAAATTATTATGTAAGATAAATCTAATTAATAATTGATGGGGACATGGAAATTAGCATTCGTTTATATTCGGAAATGCGATGATTCCCGGCCGAGGGACATTAAGAAAATAGAAATACTGTATACCTATAATAGGTATGCATAACAGCACTTTTAGATTTTATTATGGTTAAGCTGTAGGCATATAAATTGTTGTTGGCGTACCAAATAAAAATAAATAAATAAATGAATGCCAACAAACATTTTTTTTTAAATCTCCTTCTGTTTAATGCTCTCTGTCCTGGGATATTCAGCAATAGGTAGATGATGGTTCCTGATCTAGTACGGTATGAAGCCACCGCCTCATCTGATCGATACTACAGCTCATTCATGCTGGTTGTAAGTAAGTCTTGGGGTGCCGAGCTTCTTTTTAGTCTTGTGAAGGTAATTGGGTTTCACATTAGATTCATTGCCAATAGATTTGGGTGAACTTTTAATCTGGAGAAGTATATGGTAATATTCTTTGACAGTTTTTATCTTTAAATCCTTGTGAATTCTCTTGTTTGTGTTGTACCAGGGGGCGACAAACAAACACAAGCGTGGGCATTCAATAACATTATGGGAAAAAAGCCTTTGAAGCCATTCTTGTCTAACTGAGTTGTAACAGCATGTTATAGACTCATGTTATAGGCTCTGTCACTGAACTGCTTCAAGAATCGACTAACAGATTAAATATCTCTTTTTCGTAATCTATTTTTCATACCCCTACATGGTAAAGGTGGTCCACCCAAAACATTTATATGGCAAAACAACGTTTGCTGGGTCAGCCAGTAATAAATAAAACTTTGCAATACAAACCTCCATTTTCTTTCTCAATGACGTGCACATTCGAAGAGTGGTTGCGGACATGTTTCTGATACAGCTCATAATCAATGAAGTTGTGTCGACATGATGTCCATTCACATTCCATTTGCAGGTCGGCAACACGCAGCTTATATCGGGACTGTATACAAAACAAACACAATTGTACTGAAAATGATAATTGTATTAAAGTGAGGATTTGTCACTTAGCTTTAGGTAAAATTATGGCAAATTTTATGCTTATTTTTAATAATAAAACAAATGAACATGAATGTTGTTTGAATGCAACTGTTGTTTATTTAGAGTGTAACTGAGTGTAATGGGCATAAATTATGCACAGGGGCACATGGTATTTTCTACATACGTATTTATACATGCTGTATGTTAGGCCAAATCTCAGTTTGAAGTTATTACATGTAGCTGTGCCCAGCGGTTTCACCCACATAATTCTTGATCCCGTGGGATAAAAAGTATCCTACGTCCTAACCCAGGTCATTGTCTACCCATGTGCCAAATTTCATCCAAATCTGTACAGTCGTTTAAGAGTGAAAATGTAACAAACAAACACAAAAAATGAAATCTTTTCTCTTTATAATATTAGTATAGATTATGTCATAACAGATGTTTTGGAACTTTGCATTCGTTGAAATGTTTAGTTATGCAGCAAATTTACCCAAGAAACACCATGGTGACTAATTGGACAATGGTTATAACCTGCATTAAATATACACGAGACATTTTCATTTTATTAAATAACCTTGACATTATTATTGAACTTTCCTAAAACGTGTCATCAGATCAGTTACCACGGTTCACAAAATTACGCGCCAAAATACTAGGTAGTGCCAGAGTTGACGATTTTTAATAGAACATGAATAAAACTAACTAGTTACTGGCTATAAGCGTAAAAAAATCTTTTTCTAACGCTCACCACAGTTCGAGGTTCCAGTGAAGACTCATTAACGCCAGAAGGCACAGTCGCATCGTCTTCAGCCACTGCCAGTAAAAAGTTCTTCCTAGCAGCATGAGTTTGTATAATAAACTGTATGTCATTTTTATTTTCCAATGATAACTTCTCTGTGTCTTCATTATTCTGTTTTTGCAACCATTCCATACATCGAACGATTTTCAGCTTGTTATCTTTCTTATTCCTTGCTTCTTCACCCATTATTGTTTGTTATTTCTCTTGTAAGTTAATCCCAAATTAAACACTTTGCATCACATTTTTTGTAAAAAAAACTACAAGAATTCTATTCAAGTAATTTCGTTCATGTTTAGCCTCGAGAGAGCAGTTTTCCTTGGGGTAATGGGGTTTAGTTTTGGTGGGTTTCAAAAAGTATACTCTTACTCTGTGGTGGGTTTCGATTTCAACTTTCGGTGACATTCAATTTGACATTGTTTTGTGTTGTTTTTTTTGTTATGACAACAATAAGATGTGGCAACATTAAAGTGCCTGCTACACGGCTTGTAGATGGTGGTTTACGACCAAATTTCAAACAGCTCTAGGGCTTGCTACACAGCTGCTAACCACGTCCCGACAGAGGTGACCTTGATGGTTTACAACCAAATTTCAAGCACGTCACAGATGTAGCTATAATATATATTTAAATACTGTGCTACATATTATATTATAGCAAGCCACCACACACGGTACCTATATTATAATACATATTTTTGCCTTTATTTGATCTGCGGTCGTCGTCACAAGTGCACGTTTTTAAAGCATGTTTATGATAAAGGGTTTTCTAATTTTGAAATAGGCACTGTAATATGGATTGGACAAGTGCAATAATATTGGATGGATTTAATTGATAGTTCTTCGGAAGATGATTCCGATGGTGAATTTGATATGCGTTTTGCCTTTTCAGGCACATAAAAAAAAGGAATATTCTTTCTATCTATCTAACCATCTGGATTAAATTCAATTCAACTATTATTTATTCTCTCTTCACAAAGCTGACTTAAAGTTAACGTGTCCATGCAAATGTTGCAAATGTCTCAGCTGTATTCCACTTTTGAAACCTTGACCTTGACCTTTCACCTTGATTGAATCGCATGTAAAGCAAAAAAAGGTCGTGGTGCTTAAATATCATGATTTATCATTTGAAAAACAGGCACAATATTTTAGAGGTTCAAGATCAGCGTTTATCGAGGATAAAGCACATGCTCCTTTCACAGACAAAGAATAACAAGTCACGAATGCGGCTCACTCATAGTTATAATAGGTAGGCGGGGCGTCCGTCGTCAGGGTGAAGCGAGCGGGCGGAGAGGGAGAAATGCTCGTTAGTTAAAATAAAAAAAAGGATTGTGTGGTTTTATGAAACCACGGTAAAAGTGAAACTTTTAAGCGAACTATAGGCGCCGCCATATTGGCCTTGGCTGCTCTGACGACCGCCTTTCACTTTATCCCTACTCCGCGGCCGACCGTCACGCGACATGCAACACACAGACGAAAAAGTTTGAGACGATGTAATAAAAGTTTCACTTTTAAAAATGGAACATGCTGTATCCTTAAAATATATCAAAATATATCTTAATATTCCTAAACATACCATAATATATATTAAATATGTCTTGCCACATATCCACAAGCACACCACATCTATCATCATCATCATCATCATCTATCTTTATTTATCCACATATTTTGGTGACGTAATAGAAATATAGATATATAAATGCTCCGTCTGAGGTCGCTCGAAGATTACTATGGAAAATATATCGTTATATGCCAGCTATGATTTATTTTAAAATATATTATAGCTACGTCTGTAATGGACTTCAAACAGCTCTGCCTGCCGCCAATCAAGGTCACCTCGTCGGGAACGCGGTTGGTAGCCGTGTAGCAGGAACTTTAATTTGTCTATGATTTAAAATGTGTCCAGGCAATTTTTATAAAAATATTTAGTCGATTCAATGATTCTAACAGTAATAGACTGACTCGACTATAGTACGCCCAATATCAACAGGCGGGAAATATGAGTTCAAATAATATTTTTTTCTTAGATCTTTGACTCTAAGTAGGTATAATCAATTGCGTTTTTTTTTAAATACAAATAATCCCCGCCACACTTGTTTTTTTATGAAATGTTTGTATCAACACACCGGAAGCAGTTTTGCATGTTCATTTCGACAGGTGAACAAAAACTTGTTCTGTTAGGTTTTTTCGTTTTTCCACTCGACACCGGTCACAGCGGTCACGTTCGTTTTAAGGGCCAACTTGCTATAGGACAACAGTGTTCTGTTTATAGAACTGTCACAAAATTAGTTAAAATATAATTTTAAACGATAAAAAAATCGATAATAATGCCGCAAATATTGCATCACTGTTAAACTCAACAACTGCGGCAGACAAATAATTATTAAATAATATTATAACTCTGCTACAGATGGGTAAAACATAAGTTAAACATATTAAAAATATTTTGGCACACGGTTCCTAACATAAACAGTTCATTGTTCTTGACATTCTTGACAGGTCAAATCAATTTTTTTATATTAAAAAACGTGCGAGTTGAGACAAGGCGAACGCGTGAAGTTTGGTCAAGTGCGGTGCGTGCGTATTTACAGCACGGCGCGGCGGGTCCCCACGTTGCCGCTGGTGTCTCTTATCGGTAATTAGACACACATAAATAGTTCATCTTGTTATTCCCGTCGCATAAACCGCGAGTGACAGTCGAAGGGTCGTATCGGTGCTGTGCTGATGAAATCAACCGTAACTATACAAGAAGTAGTAAATAAATTAGATCACTTGGCCTTACCTATAACTACCAGAATGCCTAACATCAAAGTGTTTAGCGGGAGCTCCCACCCTGACCTGGCGCAGAAGATCGTCGATCGTTTGGGCATTGACTTAGGAAAAGTTGTAACCAAGAAGTTTAGCAACATGGAAACATGCGTGGAAATTGGTGAATCTGTACGTGGCGAGGATGTTTACATTGTACAGAGTGGCAGCGGCGAAATAAACGACAATCTGATGGAGTTGCTGATCATGATTAACGCGTGTAAGATTGCATCTGCGTCTCGGGTGACAGCCGTGATCCCGTGCTTCCCGTACGCGCGTCAAGACAAAAAAGACAAGAGCAGAGCGCCGATCACCGCAAAACTGGTCGCCAACATTCTGTCGGTGTCCGGCGCCGACCACATCATCACAATGGACCTCCATGCGTCTCAAATTCAGGGATTTTTTGACATTCCTGTGGATAACCTCTTTGCTGAACCTGCTGTCCTGAAATGGATCAAAGAAAATATTCCTGACTGGAAGACCAGTATTGTCGTGTCTCCTGATGCAGGAGGAGCCAAGAGGGTCACATCTATTGCTGACAGGTTGAATGTGGAGTTTGCTCTGATTCACAAAGAGAGGAAAAAGGCAAATGAGGTAGCTTCCATGGTACTTGTTGGTGATGTAAAGGACCGGACAGCTATCCTTGTTGACGACATGGCAGACACTTGTGGAACTATCTGTCATGCTGCAGAGAAACTGATAGAAGCAGGAGCAATTAAAGTGTATGCCATACTTACTCATGGCATTTTCTCTGGACCTGCTATCTCAAGGATCAACAATGCCTGTCTAGAAGCAGTTGTCGTCACAAATACAATCCCTCAAGAGAGGCACATGCAGGAGTGTCCCAAAATCCAGTGTATTGATGTGTCCATGATGCTTGCGGAAGCCGTGAGACGTACACACAATGGGGAATCTGTTTCCTACCTATTTTCTAATGTTCCATACTAGTATAATTTTCTTTACTTTACATGATATTTTACTTTAATATAGGTGAGTGTTATGATTTTTATCATAAAATTAAATGGCGTGTAACTCGTAACATTACTGTTATAATTGCATAAGTAAATCTTAGCGTTACTTTATATGTTATGAAAAAAAAATGTTAGTTTATAATGAGCTATGAAAGTGAAGGAAGATTTTTTTGTTGGAGCTCAGTAGTCTGGGTTCGATGAGGTCCTGTTAGGAATTGGACATGGCGAAAAGCAAGTAAGTGATTAATTTGTTAAGAAGATAAAATGTATTATTTAGAGAAAATCCTGGTATTCTAAAAAGAAATAGCCAATTTTACACAAAAATGAATTGCATTTTACAAAACAGCTTTACATATACTATTAAAAGCAAATATTATAATTGTTGACTAAATATTTAGACTACCCTCAGTTTTATTTCTGCTAATGCCATTTTGATAATGCTTTAGTTTAGTATGTTATCATTTTATAATGAAATTTTAAACTTAATATACTTTTTCTGCCAGATAACACTTCATTCCATTTACTCCATTATCATTTTTGGAAATTAGGTCTGCATTTGTATTTTTAGCTTTTTAACTTTCATATTATATTTCTCCTGAGAACCTCACTAAAACTGTTTATAGACAAAATCAATTGTTACTTTAAAATAAAAGACACTTTAGTTGTTAAACTTATTGTCTAATGTATTTTTAAGAGCAGCTAGGATGTCAAGGATGTATCTGTTCTAAATTTCAAATTTCCTACTAATTACAATGTAGGTAGCATTTATACACACATAGTCATCTATTTGGAAATACACTGATGTCAAATAGAGGAAAACTAAAAATAGAAACTCAACTACACTCTAGTAATTTGTGTCTATTCAGTAGGTTTTGGTCTAGAAATGGTCCTACATTTAGGCCTACTGATTTTTTGCAGTTCATTTGATATTTATTTGGACTAAATAATTTTTGCATGACCAATAATTTGACCATGTTTAGTGATGACTTTAGCAGTCACAAGAAATAATTAAAAAAATATTAGCATTATCTATGGTAGGTATGTTTCATCAGAAAGACATGTTTTGAATATTGCTTACCAGAAAATGGATCCAGGTAAGTACCTATTAAATGAACATAAGAGATTACTTAAATCCATTGTGCAATATAAATGTCAGTTCTTCTAGCAAAGTATAAAATGTGCCTAAAAATATAAATTAAAAGTATGAATTACAATAAAGTTTTTTGATCATTGTCAACAAAAAAAATTTGAAAACAGAATAGTGAAACTGCAAACATCCTGCTGTGTATTTTGTTTTTTTTTTTCAGGCTAGTTTAAGTTGTTTGTGTTACAACTACCTAGAAATAAAATGTATTAAGTTTTACCTTTTCTTTTCATAAAAATACAACTGAAAAATAATCAAAGAAAATTGTTATAAAAATTCTTACTGTACCTAATAATCGTTCTTAAATTGGCTAATCGTTATAAATGCGACGCATTATCCAAGGCTATTGTTATAATTGGCAAATAATAGTAAATTAGAAGCAAATTGATGTAAGTACCTATAGAAAAAACAAATTGCCTCGTAATATTGTATATTTTTTTCTAAATTTATATAAAAAGAATTATATTATGTATATTTGGTTCTGATAATTACGATTAATATAATAAAAAGGATTTAACTAAATGATTATTTTATTAGCCAAATGATTTGTTGATAATAAAATGTCAAAACAAAAGTTTAACAACCTGCCTACGCGCTTCTGCAACACTATAAAAATAATGACGTCACCGTTCGCCAAATACCTACTAGTCCATACAACAATTGAAATACGGAAATCGGGCTCTTATGTATAAAATACTACATAATATGATGTCACAGATGCTTCTGTTCCAAATTCGGTTTTCATTCATACCAAAACATGTCCACTACCTACCTACCTAACATACGTTGCGTTGTCGACTTTAGCCTTGGCGTTTGTGACGTAACGGAAAACCTAGAGGTCATTGTCCATCAATATCTTTATTCTATTATGTATGAGCGAAAGACGGTGCTAGATTGATAAATGGATGATGTCCTTTTTAGGATTCCGTAGTAAACAAGGAACCCTTATAGTTTCGTCATGTCCGTCTGTCTGTCTGTCTGTCCGCGGTCTAGCTCCAAGACTGTTAGTACTAGAAAGTTGTAATTTGGCATGGGTATACATATTAATCATGCCGACAAAGTGGTAAAATAAACTTATGAAAAATATTTTTTTTTAGGGTACCTCCCCTACACGTAAAGTGGGGATGTTTTTTTTTGTTTCTATCCCTTGTTGTGGGGTATCGTTGGAAAGGTCTTTCAAAAACATTGTGAGTGTGCTAAAACCATTTTTGAATTCAGAGATCCGTTTGCGAAATATTAAGCTTTTAAGTGCAAATTGTTGTTAGAGTCAAGTGTCATCAAGTGCCCCCCTGCCAGCTAAATGGTTGGTTTTAGGTATGTGCAAAAATTCACGGCAGTAGCTTATATAACGAATTTAAAAGGAAAACTATCACAGCTGAGTAGGCTTTACAAGTTAACGAGTAATAATCGACCAACTTAAATTTGCGGTTGTAAAAACATGTTCACCCATACATTTTGTATGAAAGATTTTTTTTTCAACTACAAAGTTAAGTTTGTTCTTGGGATAAATTCATCCCAACTACGGAACCCTACATTGTGCGTGGTCCGACATGCACTTGGCCGGTTTTTAATGTTAGATGGTCTTAGAGCGGTTTCGCGCTACGTCCACTCCGATCCGAGAAATGTTGGTCTGAAGTAGCCATAGTACCTATTTGTATGAGGGGTTGCGCACTAGATCCGATCTCTGTCCGTCCGAATTTAGAACATTACCAATTCGGATTGAACTCAGATACTGAATTCGGATCGGACGTAGTGCGAAACCGCTCTTAGGGGCCGTATCCGTCATTGGATATGACGGCCACGTCACACGCAAATCTTGATCCAGCCAGTCTTGTAGTAGGTACCTAAGTACTTGTAGTAATTGGCCCTGACCTACTTTAGTACCAAGACCTACCTTCTACTAGTTTTCTCAAGAAACGAGGGTTGCATAATATCCTTGGTTGTGAAGAGTACCTAACAATATTAACATAAAAAATACGTGGGATGTCAAAGAAAAGGCTATTTTCAGTGAAGGGAGTCCTTGGCTAATGTCGGTATTATTCGCAGTTCGTAAAATAATTTCTTTAAGGCTCTTTCAAACAGGCGCGACACGCGACGCGACACAAAGGCACCGCTCGTCGCGCGACGAGCGGTGTCTGTGTCGCGCTGGTCTGCACAAGCTTTTACAAGAAAATATCCGGACAACCCGTTTTTAGGGTTCCGTACCCGAATGGAACACCATTACACACTAAGCCTCCGCTGTCTGTCTGTCTATCAGCTGGTTGTATCTCATGAACGTTTATGTTTCCCGGAAATTTTGGGGACTTATAAAGATTGGTGTCCCAAATTGACTACCTAGGTCAATGATATGACCTTTTTCTATGCTAACTCCTACCTACCGCAAACACGAACAACCATAGAAAAACTCTTAAAAAATCCACGATTTCTATGAAAATAAGTTCATAAAGCCTCTCCTGCGCGTATGTTTTCGAAACATTACTACACATAAACATTTACTTTTTCATACAAAACGTCGTCTTTGGTGTATGGCCACGCCTCTTTGTTGCGATGTTTTTGTGTAAAAACACGCGCAGGAGATCCGGCTTAGGGCTCCCACACAAAACTGCGAATTCGCATCGCATTGCAAAAATTTGCGAGCTCGCAGTGCGCATGGCCTAGGCTGAGCTCGCAGATTTTTGCAACGCGATGCGATTGCGCAGTTTTAAGGCTTGTGCAGACCAGCGCGACACGCGACGCGACACAAAGGCACCGCCCGTCGCGCGACGAGCGGTGTCTTTGTGTCGCGTCGCGTGTCGCGCTGGTCTGCACAAGCCTTTATGTGGGAGCCCTTAAGACGAACGCAGATTATATTATCTACTAACTGCAGGTCTTGCAGTTGCGTGATAAGTAGCTTACAGTGCAACGTACATAACGTCCTTGCGAACTTCACCAAACAATGTTAGTGAAACTGTCACGAACGAAACTCGGTCATACCAAAGGTTTCATTGATATCGATTTCTATAATGTTCGTAGCGGCTACTAAGCCTAAGGCAAAGGACAGAAGTTTACTTACCTACCTACTCCACCCGTTGAACTGTAAGCCGACGTACGCACGGACGTAATAAAATCGCGGCGTGATTTTATCGCGCACTGGGTTTTCAACTCAGCGTTAAATCGAGCGTTGAGAATACAACGCGCTGGGACGCACTCTCGTCCCAGCGCGTTGAAAAACACACTGTTGGATTTTCAACTCTCAGCGCTAAGCAGAGCGTTGAAAACCCAGTGCACGAAAAAATATCGCCGCGATTTTATTAAGTCCGTGCCAACGTCGGCTGAGTGTGGGACAGTGAGAAGAATGCCCACAGAGCGTAAATTTATAACTACCGTAGATATTCTACCTAAGTATACCATAATGCCGGGGCCACACCAACGGGAAACGCCGTTGATTATCGCGATGATAGACTTTATTCCGACGGGTTAACGTCCATCATCACGATAATTAATGGCGTTTCCCGTTGGTGTGGCCCGAGCGTAATGAAGAGGCAACAGTTGTGAGTTTGCATGTAGAGGGTAATCTTCGGAACTCATAGGATAATTTCACGCGGTAGAAGTCGATGGCAGAAACCGAAGGTAGTCTAAAGTAGGTAGGTACCTAAAGGCACAAGATTAATTTTATGCCGAAAGGGCTAGGTAAGCAGAAATAATATCAATATGCAAAATTTAATAAACCCGTATAACCAATGGGTACTACTAACTACGTAGTATGTATAGCGATAGCTGGCTAACCTCTCATTTCGAGACCCCCCAATTTAGGGCTCGAAAGTGGCTTCGTGCGAATTAATAAAACTCACATTAAACGGTATATTACGCTTCGCGAATGGGAGTTAGACAGCTAAATGCGAAATTCTAATCTTACTTTTTTTGTAAATGGCAATTCTAAACTAATGGGGCAAGATTAGAGCATTAGTTCCTTGCCAATCGCTAGGCTAGCTAAACCAATCAGCCAAGTATCTACCTACGCATAATTTAAACCACAATATGAACTAAATTGAACTAGAAAGAACGAAACTAATTTATAACATTAGACATTTTAAAAAAATCCAAATAAATTATAGGTAGGTAGGTATCTACGTATGTATTTGCACTTCATCAACTGTAGTAAGCCGACGTCCGCACGGACGTAATAAAATCGCGGCGATTTTTTTTCGTGCACTGGATTTTCAACTCTCTGCGTAGCGCTGAGAGTTGAAAATCCAATAGTGTGTTTTATGTTTTTTCAACGTGCTGGGACAAGAGTGCGTCAATTCTGAACGCTCGGCTTAACACCGAGAGTTGAAAATCAAATGCACGAAAAAAAATCGCCGCGATTTTATTACGTCCGTGCGTACGTGGGCTAACTGGTAATTATTTACACTTGATCTACAAAATAAAGGCGCTTCCAGTGTCAAATTCTTGCCATGGACGTAGGTACGGTAGACTGTGGTAGGATCTATTTAATTTTCTCAAGTCAAGAACTCAATAAGATCTTTTTCTACTTTTCGGCTCTCAATTTGCTCTCTTTCAAGACTCAATACATCTCAAATGACCTTGTTACATCACAGTACAAGTCTTAACAGTATCAATATGAAAACTGACCCTAAGGTCACGGGCCAATGATGTAAATTGTTTGTCAGTGGGTGCGTCTAGTCGTCACAATAAACACACACAACGCAACGATCTAGATTAGGAGTTATCGTTTATTGCACAATCGTGGCAGATAGTAACCTACCTACAGAAACATAAAATTAAAATAGTGTTTTATAATTATCTATTAGCCATTTGGCCACAGATAATTTTAAAACACTATTTTAATTTTGTGTTTCATTTTTTGACTGTCGTCTTGGTCTAGTAGTCGCAAGCGCTACTGCTGAGCATGAGGTCCTGGGTTTGATTCCCGGGTTGGGCAAAGTGATAAGTATTGGATTTTTCTATTTGGAATTTCTCAGTAGTAGCCCGGAGTCTGGATTAGTGCCCGATTTATGGCAATAGGCTCGCCCTCTCGCCGACAAAAATTCGAAGACGTGACATCTACCAACACGCACTGGGCCCGCGTGGTAGATTATAGCCCACTCCCTCTCGAAGAGAAGAGGCCTGTGTCCCAGCAGTGGGAACATTATAGGCTGATTATGATGATATGATTATGCTTTGCGCCGAAAGTTGACTCACTCATGGGACTTAAAAACATGACTGGCAAAATATGAGTGTACCGGGGAAACAGGGCGTGATGTTTATGTTATGTATTTCTGTTCTAATAAAAAGTTGTTAGTTTCGAAATTGGAAAAGCAAAATCGCGGTGTAGTGTAGATATCAGCTGGTTTTATATATAAACTTATATAACCTACACAAGAATTGGGCTATCCAATGCAAAAAGAATTTTTCAAATCCGATTTTTGTAGTTCCTTCCGGAGATTACCCCCTACATACAAACAAACAATAAGTATTAAATGACATGTATCTATAGATATTTGTTCGTGTGCTTCCTCATAAATCAGCCCGTACTTTATTGGCGAAAACCGTATGAATTGCTTTTAGCAGTGAAGGTTCTTATGAATTTATTATAAGAGCATATTCTGACTGGACAAACATGGGACAAACTTATTTTAATTATGTCAAATGATTACGATTTCTTTCCGTTTGCGGCCGATAACTTGGTAAACAAATATCGGTAACAAAATCGATTCTTACGATCTAAAGAATGATAATTGGTGAATGACACGATATAAAATTTGGAGAGGTTCCTGCCTTACCCCCTTAACCACCTTTGGTCCTGCTGCCTGTCGCCAACAGGTTATCGGTACCAGTCTTCCGTTGATACCTTGCCTACCTCTCGGAAATAGGTACCTGCAGAAATATTGTCCCGAATTCAAGGTCTTGGCAGTTAAACATTGTGGCAATATGACATGCACTTTCCATGCTTTTCGTTTTAAACTCGAATAACAATAAAAATAAATGCACAGTTGTGTCCTATGACACGAATCTCGAAGGTAAGGTCAGCAAACAAAAGTCGGTTTACACTTCTTATTAACTTTGTAGGTACTTTTAACACGTTCAGTGCCGCGAGCCCTCCTGGAGGGTTCACCTAGTCCAATATGGGATGCAGGGAGCCCTCCCGGAGGGCTCATTTTTACTGTAGGTTTTTCTTAGCGAATACAGCATTATAAACCGTGAAAATAAATGATGTATATTTTAACAAGATTTATTAGCGTATATGCGGTGGTTGGAATCAAAGCATTTTTTTTTTTGTTCACTTTTACACATATTTACAAAAAATCAATAGAAAGTTTATAGAAAATCAATAGAAAGTACCTACCTACATTACCTACTATACGAAAACTTAAATATGTAAGTAGGTATACCTACCTTATTTTTGGGTAGTTTATGTATATGTATATTACACATTAAAAAAATCTTTACACAGTTTATAGGTACTCCGTTATATCCCTACCTCGGTAAAATTAAGAAAATATAGATAAAATTTAGAAAAACATAGCATCAACACCAACAGTTTTAAATCGAAAAAAATGGTTTATTTCGGTTTTAAACTGATTGGTTTAATTGGTTTTAAACCGGCCTTACATCTATACCTGTGAGTGTGACAGATGGACGGACGGACAGCGGATCCTTAGTAATAGGGGATGCCCCGTTGGCACCCTTTGGGTACAGAATCCTAAAAAGTAAAAAGAAACTCGGCTGGTGATTTCGGGTTTGTTATAAATTATAATCTAGCTGATTTTTAGGGTTCCGTACCTCAAGAGGAAAAAACGGAACCCTTATAGGATCACTCGTGTGTCTGTCTGTCTGTCTGTCTGTCGGTCTGTCTGTCTGTCTGTCTGTCTGTCTGTCCGTCTGTCACAGCCATTTTACTCCGAATCTAATGGACCGATTAAGTTGAAATTTGGTACACATATGTATTTCTGTGACCCAAACACGAATAAGTAACGTAAATAACTTAATTTTGAATATTGGGGTCACTTTTGGGGCGCAAACAAGAAAATTTTAAAAAAAAGTTTTGCTGACTGTACCGTGTGACATATCAAATGAAAGGACTTGTTACGAGAATTTTAAATATATTTTTTATATAATTTTAAAATAAATACTTTTAAAGATATTTAATAAATTCAATGAAAATTGACCATTCCCCCCCCCCTTATCTCCGAAACTACTGGACCAAAAATTTTGAAAAAAATACAAAGTATGGCTCTTTACTCATAGATTACAGGAAAACCTATAAGAAGTCTATGGTCTTAAAATAACATGGTAAATCTCTCAATATTGTGCGTATAAACTTACATTTCGTCGCTCGGCATCCAATAGGCCCATCTCTCTAGCTACTATAATATCAAAAGTGTTTGACCGTCTGCATAATACACAAATAAATAAAACTGTAAATGTTCATGACAACCAATTCGGGTTTCGGCGTGGTTTGTCAACAGAAAGTGCAGTGTTGTGTCTTAAACATACTATCACATACTTATTATACACAGCGTGGGACGCCGATTTATGGTAGCTTCCTCGATTTATTCAAGGCTTCTGATCTGGTTGCTTATGACATATTGTGGAGAAAGATGGAGAAGGACAGGTTGCCAACGGAGCTTATAAACATCTTTAAGTAGTGGTATGGTTTCCAGATCAATAGTGTACGATGGGCTGGAGCTTTTTCCAGGCCATACAGGTTGGAATGCGGGTGAGATAAATTTAAACTAGATTACGTGGGGCACTCAGAAAGTTTTGTGATACTAGAAAAAAATATACTACAGGTTATAATTATTTTTATTATATCTTTTCAAAGAACTCTCCATTGGCGTCTATACACAGTTTTATACGTCTAAACCAATTTTCATAACACATTTTCCAGTCCGCATCAGACACCTCTCCAATCTCCTTCTCAAATGCAGCCAGTGCATCTTCAGGTGATGAAAACTGTTTTCCTTTGAGTTTTATTTTTTATTTTGAGGAACAAGAAACAGTCGCACGGAGCCAAATCGGGACTGTAAGGAGGATGACCTATAAATTTGACCGGTGTGCTGTCCAGAAAGTCCCTTGTTTTGAGCGCCGAGTGAGCCAGCGCGTTGTCGTGGTGAAGCAGTAGCCCACGGAGGCCAGTGTTCGGTCGCTTGCTGCTTGCAGTAGTAAAAACTTCTGGCAAACATTTGGTAACATACCATTCAGGATTGATACTCCTTTGATCGTCAGGGTACTGACACCAGATAACCGGGCAAAAAAAAAAAAAACTTGCGATCAAAATTTTGCCGGCACTTCTGGCTCGCTTCACTTTGGTAGGCGTTGGTTCATTTTGAAACAGCCACACGGTCGACTGATGCTTCATTTCTGGATCATATTGATAAATCCAAGATTCATCACCCGCAATGATATCTTAAACGCGCCGAGACGAGCCTGCTACAAATTTTGCTATCATGTCTCGGCACCATTCTACCCGAACCTCCTTCTGAGCCTGTGTTAGATTTTACGGTACTAGCGTGAAACTATTTTCCATAACTGAAGATGCCTGTGTAGAATTTCACGCACACTTCCCGATCCAATCGGCATTATATGCTGAACCTCTTCATATGTAATTCGCCTATTCTCTTGAATTAAATTTTTCACAGCCAGCACGTTTTGTTATGTAACAACCGTCATAGGGCGGCCACTTCTTTCTTTGTCCGCCAAAATTACTCGACCACCCATAAATTCGTTGAACCAGCGGAAAACAGTCGCTTTAGAAGGGCTTTTTTCTATGAACACCATTCGAAGTCTTTCAAACGATTCTTCTGGTTTTAGTCAACATTTGAAATCGTACAAAATCATCGCGTGAAAATGTTCTCGTTGTAAATCCAGTTTTCAGTAAGACAGAGTATTTTGATTTTGCTCGTAAAAAAATGTGGAGGGAATTTCGAATTTGGAATGTTACGTTTTTTTGTAATAAATAGTCATCGTTTTAATTGACATCAAAACCAGCCAGTATCGTATAGACAAAAACTTTCTAAGTGACCTGGTAAAATAAGTTAACATAGTTCATAAGTTTACTAACACAATGAGTCCTTGTTACTTGAATAAAGAAAAATATCTGGATGACCATATTTTTTTGAATAACGTTTTCTAAAAATGAAACCTAGCTAGATCGATTTATCGCTCCCGAAACCTCCAGCATACTAAATTTAATAAAAAATCTTGGAGCCGTTTCCGAGATTCAGATTAAATATACATATATACAAAAATTGCTCGTTTAAAAGTATTAGATTTAGATTATTATTTATAGTTACCGCGAATGTGAATTTTTACGAAAATCAGATTTTTGTTTTATTTCATTCTACACGTTCAAATAAATGATCCTGCAATTAAAAAAAAATGTAAAAGTGTCACATTCGCGGTATTGGATGCCAAGCGACAATTTGCATTTGGAATGTATGGGAGAACATGTTTTTCAACTACAATGTTAAGTTTGTTCTTGGGATAAATAAATTCATCTCAACATTCTCAACTACGGAACCCTTCATTGTGCGTAGTCCGACACGCACTTGGCCGGTTTTTTGTTATGGTCAGAATATGAGCTAAAGTTACAATACGAGTGGTGTTAATTTTGAGAAGATATCGCCCCTGAATTGTAGTATTCCTCTGACCCCAGATGACTTCTTTAACTAGGGAGATAAACAGCTGATACGGGCTCGGTTATAATAATAAGTACCTACTCTGCATTACGGGTGTTCTTTTATACTGCTTAAAACATGTAGGTACAGTATTTCTATTTTCTTAATGTCCCTCGGCAAACTTCGTGTTTCATCAGTCGTCGGTTTTCTATCAGTTGCCCTTTGCACTTGGTGCAGACCGGACGCTCTCAATCGACTTGGAAGTAGGTATATTGAGTTGTTAATACTCTTTTAACTTAATGTTATTTATTTTCAGAGATGTGACATTTTGAATATAAAAGTATTTGAAATGCAAAATACAAAATACCTATTTCCATTTTGTATTTAAATACTTTTTTTAGAAAAGCATTTTATATTTTATTTGAAATACATTTCAGGACATATTTTGTATTTGCAAAATGCAAAATACTTTTTGCTAAGTTTTGTAAACAAGGAACCCTTATAGTTTCGTCATGTCCGTCTGTCTGTCTGTCTGTCCACGGTCTAGCTCCGAGACCCGTAGTATTAGAAAGCTGTAATTTGGCATGGGTGTATATATTAATTACGCCGACAAAGTGGTAAAATAAAATTAAGAATTTTTTCGCCTAGTTCGCCTATATGAACAGGCCGGCCCTGCAGCCTGCAATCATTAAATAAATACCCTACTCAGTAAAGATGTTATTCTTGAAATAAATAATACCTGCTTGCCTAGCTCTGCGCCGGTAGAAAGGCTTTTTTCTTATGGTTGCATGATTATGAGCCCACACAGGAAAAAGATGAGCGACAGTGTATTTGAGCAAATTATTTTATTAAAATCTGTTAAGTAAATTTAATTTAAGTAAGTTATCAAAGTAAATTTACCAGCCTGTTAGCCGGCTGAAATAAATGAACTTATTACAAAATAAAAATAGTTTAAAACTAAAAGTATTTTATTTTAATAAAGCATTTTGTAAATACGTATTTTGCATTTAGTATTTCAAATATAAAATGAAAAACTATTTTGTATTTGAAATAACAAAATACAAAAAGTATTTGCATTTTGCATTTAAATACATTTTATAACCTATTTTGCACATCTCTGTTTATTTTAAAAACGGGAGGAAAGCTGCTAAAGTCGCAGGCACGACTGATAGGAAAATAGTTTTACAGCTATATATAGTTCACACGGAAATCAAAACAAAACAACAATAAAGTACTTAGTTCTGAATTCAAATTATTATACACGATAAATCTAATAATTGATGGACATGGAAATTAGCATTCGTTTGTATTCGGAAATGCAATGTGACATTAAGAAAATAAAAATACTGTAAAGGTGCACCTACCTACCTTAGGTTTAAATACCTGCCCTATAAAAAATCAGAGGCAAAATGTTTTTTTGTAGCTAAATAGAACTTAGTAGGTACCTAGCTCGAAGTTACCGATCTACCGTAGGTACACACGGCTACACATCAAGCTATACGTTTCCAGTTTATGCTGACCTCGCATTGTACGGAAATCCTATAGGTACAATGAGAGATCAGCATAAACTGGAAATGTATAGCTTGATGTGTAGCCGTGTGTACTGCTAATCCCAGGATTACAATTTTAATATAACTACTAACTACCTAGTTATAGAGTCATAAACCACAAATTATGATTCCATATACCTACATGCTAATTTACTAATATAATAAATGCGAAAATGCCCTCTGTCCTGACCTTTTTACGCTTTAACACGTTCAGTGCCTTAATCCTCCTGGAGGGCTCATTTAGCGAATACAGCCTTATGAACTGTGAAAATAAAATCTGTTGTATATTTTAACAAGAT
This sequence comes from Agrochola litura, assembly GCA_949152395.1. Lineage (NCBI taxonomy): Eukaryota > Metazoa > Arthropoda > Insecta > Lepidoptera > Noctuidae > Agrochola > Agrochola litura. Next base: position 5,147,220 of record OX424509.1, read on the forward strand.
TTATCAGTATAGGCGTTAGTTTTAAAATCCAAGCATTTTGAATTTTATTTTGTGTCAGCAGGCTAGTATTTCAGGGGTGGAAAACCATTTTTAGGTTTACAAAATAAATATTCGCAAAAAATTTAAAAGATTGAACCGATCAGAGCGAGTTATTATACTTTTCGTTATTTTATTTTATTTTTTATTATTTTACGTTCCCACCCCACTAGTACGGAGCAAAATAGTGTTTTCTACATCAATGCTGGCTGCATCAATTACCCCAGTTGTATTAAAATTGTAATACAACTGGGGTACATACGGCTACACATCAAGTTATACAAAACAGGACAGGATTTCCGTATAATGCGAGGTCAGTTTATACTGGAAATGTATAGCTTGATGTGTAGCCGTGCGTACCTAATTGATACATGAAAATACCCCCAGGGATACCAAGACCCCCTGAAAACACTATTTTACTTCGTTTTACAGTGTTTTACAACACGGTTTCAAAACTAATACCGTTGACCGTCCGCGAGGGTTAACTTTAGCGCAAACGTAAAACATTCGACATTCGTAGGACATTCGGATCCTTGTATTTTGGTAGAACGCTCCCGAGGGATAATTTACGACATCGACGCGGGCGAAACTACGGGCAAAAGCTAGTATAACATAATCTTGATTGATTGATGATTAAGTTTGGAAATATTAAACATGTCTGGATATTTTTAGAAAATGCTTGAGATATGTACCTACTTAGTAGTATTTTGTATCGTAGTATCTTGTTTATTAGCAGCCACACTGGCGATCGCGATTCGCGAGCCGGTATCAGCGAGGCGATTGTACAACGCGCTCGCTGCGTGTGCGCAACGTATTCGCCCCGTTTGCATAACGAGAGTGATTGACGTGAGTGTACAAGAGAGACAGAGAGACAAGGGAAGCGAGTGTACAATATTGTTTAAACGCGGATAACACGTCGCGTAGTCGAGGCTAGCTCGCTTGGCACCCGCGGTAAGGTTGCCAGGTGTCCGGCTTTTTACAATCGTGTCCGGCCAAATATATACAAGTCTGGCCTGTCCGGCTTTTGGTCAATCCCGCCCCGCCAAAAGATGCCTGATTAAGTGATTATTGAAGTTACAAAATACTTTAGTAAGAACAAAATGTGATTCAGAATTTTAAGAGTAGAGTAAATTTCAAATGAATAACAGTAATAAATACACAAATAAAATATTTTTTTTTTTTCATTTAAAAACCCGTGTGTCAGGCTTTCAGGGCGAAATGTCCGGCTGAATATGAATCTGTGTCCGGCTTTTCTATTTTTGGGCCTGGCAATCTTACCCGCAGAGAGCACGTTCACAAATCGCATCGTTGGAAACACGCTGGCAAATCGTCAGTGTGATAACGGTCTTGCGTACATCTAGGAAGGTATCTATTATACGAGTTTTATAAGTCATCAGTTTGCCTGCTTATTCAGTAGTAAAGTAAGTTACATTTATCAACGTTTTGTCACGGACTCACGGTCAGGGTTGTGAAGGTTACAACGAACTTGAGAACATCACTGTGTCATTCTTCTAGAGACTGTCTCCATCAATACACCATTTGAAATGAAACATGAACCTACAATGATACACTCAGGCACTTTTGAATTGTCAGAGAGTCGGTCAGTTAATCAGAAAGTTGAAGCTCCAAGGACACTCTTTTAAATACATATAGATATTACAAAATCCTGGGTACATTATTCTTGTTGCTTCTATATGTGAGAACAATGTACAAAAAATAATCATAAGCAATTGAACATTTAGGATTAAAAATAAGCCCTAGCAGATAAGAGATGACCAGTGTCAACTGACGGCGCCCGTTCACGAACATGGCGCGTGGATCAGCCCCATCCAGCTCAACCATTTTGTAGGGAACCAAAATAATGATCCAATAATCATACTTACTATGGCTGGACTCTCATGGAAGTGGTATTTAACTTTTGCCCCCGGCCTTGCCCACCGGAGGTTGGAATTATCCCACGAGAACATACTACCGGGATAAGTAAGTCAAACTATCTGTGTGCCAAATTACAAATTAAGTAAATATAAGGCATTTTAATGTAAAGAAATTACCTACATACTTATCCATACAGCGAGTTTTGTTTATTTGTACGACGTTTATTTGGTTTTTTAAAGTTCCTTATCTCCTAAAAGGGGGCTAATTACGTCCGGGGACGTAATATTCGTATCTATGTGCTAGGCTCGATAGGCCCAGTCATAATACCAATTTACAGCTCTGTTACAGCTCTAGAGCTCTGAACAGTTCTGGGAAAAACGACCCGAAAGGTCCGTTTCCAATTCATACATTGAATATGGAAATTATTATTTTTCTCAATTCCTATCGGGACTACCGAGATGAAACTGACTTGTCAAAAATCAAATGTCCACCAGCGTCGATTTTGGCCCCATTATGCGCAGTTTCATGTGCTCTTGACTTTTGACAGTACTTACAAATCATACCCCCCTGGACTATCGGCAGGCGACGCCCTTGCTCGCGCTCGCTACTAAGAAAAGATGCAGTTTTTCTTAGAACTAAAAGCAAAAGAATAAAGATAATGATTACGGACAAGCAGGTATCTAGTGTCTAGATCTGTAGATATGAGAACGAAACTATCGTGTCATTGATAATTCTTATCAGTGTCGTCGTGAATAAACTTTTATATCGCTTCCATATTATTGGCCTTGTTAATTTAACTGATACAACCGTTCCGAGTCCGAGGGGGTTCAATCTGCTTACTAGCCTTTTCCCAACTACTGTGGGGTCGGCTTCCAGTCTAACCGAATGAAGCTGAATACCAGTACTTTACATGGAGCGACTGCCTATCTGAAATTCATAAAGTACCTCGTAAAAATTTGTATATCAATGTTCACAACCGAGCTACTGGGTTACACGATACTCCTTTGTTAAGACTGGTTGTGGTGAATGATATTCAATTCATCAAAATACTTTCCGGCTAAATAGGTAGGTATGTAAGTAATCATAATGCAGAATTATACCTAAGTGTCATGTTCCACGACTTCCAATAGTTCCAGCGTTGATGGATTTCTTGTTTCTCTTGTGTTTCCATTGTTTTTACTTCTTCGATGTCAGAGGATTCTATCGTCACTGCTAGCCAGTATAGCAACTACGTGCATTACATATTTATCGTGTATAATAATTTGAATCCAGAACTAAGTACTTTACTGTTGTTTTGATTTGATTTCCACGTGAACTATATTAAAGCTGTAAAACTATTTTCGTGCCTGCAATTTTAGCAGCTTTCCTCCCATTTTTAACCGACTTCAAAAAAGAGGAGGAGGTTCTCAATTCGTCGGGATATTTTTTTTATTTTTTTTTATGTATGTTCCCCGATTACTCGAAGACGGCTGGACCGAATAGAAAAATTATTTTTTGTTTGAAAGGGTATACTTTCAAGTTGATCCCATTGTCATTTGGTCACGATCTGATGATGGGATCTTGGAGAAATCGAGGGAACTCTTCAAATATTAAAGGCACATCTATAGCGATTTGGGTATTTTTGATGAGCAGTTGACAATAGGCTATTGTAACTTAGATAAATTACAAATCAACCCACTAAAAAGTGAAAAAAAAAACTTTTTTACAAAAAAACAACCGACTTCCAAACTACAAAGTGAAAAATAACTTTAATTTCAGAAGTCGGTGTCAAAAAACTAAAATACTGATCCAAATACACCGACTTCCGAAATTAAAGTTATCTTTCACTTTGTAGTTTGGAAGTCAGTTGTATTTTTTGTAAAAAAGTTTTAAAAAAATTAATTAGATATTAAGTTAAAAGAGTATTAACAACTCTATTTACTTCCAAGTCGAATGAGAGCGTTCGGTCTGCACCAAATGCAAAGGGGAACTGATAGACATCCGACGACTGACGAAACACGAAGTTTGTCGAGGAACATTAAGAAAATAGTTAGGTATACTGTACAAAGGATTTTTTAAATCCCCAAGCTAAGGAATTGAAATGATAGTAGCAGCGACCTACAAATCGCCTTCCAAGGATGACTTTAAAAAGTAGGTACTAATGTTACTATGTTTGGCAGTCTGGGCTGATGTAATGACGGTAATCTAAATATAGTCATGAATGTTTAGTTAGATACGAACTTTCGTTGTTTATTCACACTTGGATAACAGTCCACGTAATATTAACTGCTATGCAAAAGTAATGAGCGAGATGTGACACGTAGCGTCATATCTACTCGAGTTTCTTGACGCAACCTGATAACCCACGACCTTTCTGAGACCCCCTCTATGTATAACAAGCGTCACAATCACAGTTCAAAGATATTATCAATAATAAATATGTTTTTGCAAAAATGTTTATTACCCCGACTATAATCAACATGTTATTTTAGTAATTTACATTGTACGTTCTGAAATTAAATTGACCTCGGGTTCTCAGAATCATTTGAATTTTGAACTGCTTTTTTCCAGCCAGTCTATTTTAAATAAATTTTTTTGGCCCATGATTTCATAAATCGATCATGTAGGTACGGTCTGCAATGAAATGAAATTGTTTATTCTGTAAATAGGATATCGAAATCACTTTTACACGTCATATAAAAAAAAATACATATTAAAAATAAGCTAGATGAGTTCGGCGTTTCCTATCTGACTACTCTGAGAAGAAAGGCCGAAACAAACTCAGAGGTCGCAGTCTCTTTTAAAGTCCAGACAGAATCTTGGTCAGGCCATATGAGGACCATGATAAGTGTCTGAAAAGGTCTTTTGAAGAAAGAACCACACAGATTTGAATGGACCTGTCCAGTCAGTGCAAGCATTTGTCAGTAATCAAAGTTCATTGGGTAGTAGGTACCGATTTTTTTCATAAAACCTAATAATATTATTCAAAGTCAAAGTCAAATAATTTAGGCACATAAAAGGCACATTTGAACGTCAAAATTTACAAAAATTTGGATTGTTTCTAGTCGCCCTTCTCACAGGCGCGGTCCGAGGGGGGGGGGGGGGGGGGTCCTGGGGGTCATGACCCCCCCCAAAATCTTTCACGCTGTCGAGAGCCTGAATGATTTACTTAAATTACTAACTTTTAAAACTGTACTACAGCCACGGGTTACCGTGGCTCAAGTAGGTACGTGCAGTTACGATAGGCATATTTTCCAAAAACATTAAGAAAATAGGCAGTCGTGGGGACTGCCGATAGAAGTGAAAACTTAAAACTATGAAATAACAGTGTTTTCTTAAAATTTTCCAATTAATTGTTAGACCAAAAATTAAAATACAAAATTTAAATGTTCGGTCCTACAATTAATTGAAATTAATATTATTAACATTAGTCTGGTTTTCACATAATTATATCGGCACTCCCGAGCAACAACAAGCGCAACACGTCATACTCATAGGTGCTGTGCTGTTAACAATAGCATATCGGTGATGCGAACCTATAAGATTTTCACCCAAAATCGCCCAATGCGCCTGAAGAAGTTTTCACTTCAAAAAGTCAATTATAAAAATAGAGTATCTTGGATGCAAGAGCGAGCGACGCAAACTCGGTTTGGGCACCCCGCTCGTATGTAAGGTTTGAAAGTCTAAGGTTAAGGCCATCAGATTCCAAAACCTAAACTGCTGTAAAACTGTTCAGTTTAAGCTTTTCTTCATAACTCGACAAAGTTAGTTCTATTTCTGTATAATAGTCAAAAGAAAACAGCTTTTCTGGTTGGAGTGCAAAATTTTCAGGCTCGCTTCGCTCGCTCTTGCCTTCTACATTCTCTTAATTCTTGAGCTTTTCTTTATAAGTCGATAAAGCAACTAATTCCTAGCTCTATTGGAATGATCAAAAGAAAATCTAACCTATCTGTGTGTGCAAAATTTTCGAGCTCGCTCCGCTCGCTCTTGCATTCTGCATTCAGTTCAAAAAAGTTCTTATGATTGAAAATATCAAACAAAACCGTACCTATCCAAGGCGGGTTGTTCGCGCGCTCTTCTCATAATCTACTGTTCTAATACCAACTATCTATCAAAAAGTGCTGCGACTACTGACAATTTGCCCGCAAGTACACCCCCCCCCCGCCGCATGTAAAAGATGCGTCCCAGAATAGCATAACTAATGGTCGGTCTAGTGGTCGCAAGCGCTATTCGCGTGCTCTTTTGGGAGGTACCTCCCTGAAACTTCCTTGGTGGTACCCATGGTGACCCCCCCCCAAAATTTTGGGCTGCGACCGCGCCTGCCTTCTCAAAAGGTAGTTTTCGTATTGAGAAAAATGGGCTAGAAACTCCACCGGTACTCTTTTAAAATGTTTAACAATATTTTGTAGGTACCTACATTAAATTTATAATTATATGTGAAGACGATGCACCTGGAATAAGATTAGTACACCACAATAGGTAAAAAGAATTAAAAATGAAGCAATGACAGAATAGTAGATTGTTATACGAGGGGCTAAAATAACCCATTGTAACGAGGTAGTTTTACTCCCGAGCTTTAGCGAGGGAGTAAATAGAAACCGAGTTATAATGGGTTTTAGCGCCGTGTGTTACACTCTACTTTTCACTACGATTGCGAGAAAATAAAATAATCCAATTCATTATTAATTTACCTTTATAAAATTCAAATCTGTAAATGCGATTATCGCCATTTTGATGACAGTCGAGGTCGAGGCTAAAAATATAAAAATTGGGGATTTCGAACATCCAAACTCCACCACAGGGGCAGTGAATACCTACTTACATCATTTAATTATTTGACGAGTTCATCCATTGTTCAAGTTAAATGAGTAGTGGTAATTAAGTTTTTGATATCCAAAGTCGAAGTTTCGCGCCAATCGTGCGAGTTTACATTTTAACTTTTCACAAATATCACACATGTAGATACGATTTAAAATGTGACAAATATTATTAAAAATATTATACACAACTAGAAAATGCCCAGATCTTAACGTAATATATGAACACAGGTCCAATAACACGTAATATTCATTACCACTACCTACTCAATTTGTGTTAAAAATCGCCGACCATTTTTTTTTTATTGTTATGATGTGCGAAAACAATTATGCCAAATGATTTTTTTTTTCAATTTTGATCGACTCGATTAATTAATATGTCGAATGTCAGAAATCGAAGATATAAATAAAATTGGTTTAAGCATTAAATTAGAGAAAAATTCTAAAGATTTCGCGCCAATGCCTTTTTTATTTCTTCTGTAGCCGCAACGCAATGCTCGCATTCTACCGAAGAGATAGCCGCATTTAGTTTCATTTTCAAAAATAAAATGTTCTTCTTTTTTTTGTGAACAAGTAATAAGTCGAGTCCATACTCATGATTATTCTTTAAAAGAATAAAGACTTTTTCGTTTTTCAAGGTTCGTTGGAAAAGACAAAAATAAAAAAAAATACTTTTTCCCCTAGAGCAAGAAATGCAATTTTTTCCCCGCTCTGGTACTCTACAATGACGGCCTTTTTGAGCAAGAGGAGTGAAAAAATAATTATATTAAGGATACATGGTGCTCACATATTTACAAGCATTGTAAAAGTACCTATACGATATTACTATTTATTTTGTAACCCGAACACAATCATGTTAAATAATAAAAAAACTATTCGCTATTACATGAAATGCTGAAAAGCAGTGCGGTATCCAAGAATTTTGTGTCAATTTATTAGGAATGTTAAAGTAACAGTGTTTAAGGGGGAAGCGTCAGGGTAGCCCGCGAAATTCAAATTTTCTTACGTTTTTTTGCATTTCGCAGGTCAGTGTCAGGTTTTATGTTGATTAAAATATGATTCGCGGCCGTAACAAATATGGCTTTACTCAATTATAATCATTACAATCAGCAATGGTGATTAAGCGAAGATAAAGGTGTCAGATGTCATGATTTCATGAAATCATGATATTTGACACCTTTGCTAACTTATGGAGTTGTATTACTGATTGTAATGATTATAATTGAGTGAAACCATATTTATTACGACCGCGAATCATATTTTAATCAACATAAAACCTGACACTGACCTGCAAAATGCAAAAAACGTAAGAAAATTTGAATTTCGCGGGCTACCCTGACGCTTCCCCTTAATCGACTTTCGTTGCCGACCGTACCTGCCGACACTGCTGTGGGGTGTTGCTATCGTCTTTGTTGATCGAAGGCTATGGTAGTTAATTTTAATGCTACCAAGTGGAAAGTTTAAATAATCTCGCTCGGTCTAATTCCAATCCTATTCTTTATCGGTCGTTGGTCTAGTTGCTGTATACGCGGATGTCAAAGTTCGATTCTTGGAATGTAAATAGTACCTGTAATACCTTATATTGTATTGGGTTTTGCTGTTATTTCATTAATTAAGTAAGTACAAAATAAAAGAAAACGTAAATAGAAACATCACAAACACCTCAATAAGTAGGTTTGTCCGGATGTTGAAACACTTTTGAGCAATCTAAGTACTATCATAAGCCAACGTACGCACGGACGTACCTAATAAAATCGCGGCGGGATTTTATCGCGCACTGGATTTTCAACTCTTGTTGTTAAGCCGAGCGTCGAGTATCCAACGCGCTGGGACGCACTCTCGTCCCAGCGCGTTGAAAAAACACACTGTTGGATTTTCAACTCCCGGCGCTAAGCAGAGCGTTGAAAATCAAGTGCACGAAAAAAAATCGCCGTGGTTTTATTACGTCCGTGTGAACGTCAGCTAACAGTTCGTAACCCGTTACATCACACTGTAGGTCAATGTGGAGTGGAGTTAGCAGGGTTGGGTAGATAGATAGGTCTGGGCGCCTGTGCCTTAAGGCTCGTGTAGACAGGCGCGATATCGCGAGCGCTACAGGCAGCGCGACCCTCGTCGCGCTGGTCTGCACCAACCTTTATTCTAACAGCCGAACCCAATAACCTATCTATCACCAGTTTTAGCATACTGGAGATAGAAAAACCTATCTATCCCAATATCTGTCAGAGAGGACCTTACGGAATTGTGGTACAGACGCCAGCACTTCAAGCTACTACAATCTGTCAAATTTATTTAATAGATTTTCAACTTTATAACTGAAGCGTAAGGTTCAAAGTTGATTGGGAACATTTGACAGTTTCGGGTAGCTTGATGTGCTGGCGTCTGTACGATATTCAATGACAGATAGAATTATACTGTCTACAAGGGTGACACTGAAAGTTCTTAAAAAATCAAAAACTGAACAAACTAGCAAGTTATTAGTTTTATTATATCTTTTCAAAATAGTGTCCATTTACATCAATACATCGCTGCATCCGATGGAACCACTGAGAAAAGCACTTTACCCACTCGTCCTTAAGGGTCTTTTCGACGGCATTTTGAAACGCAGCCACTGCTTCCTCGGCGTCCATAAAACGTTTTCCTCGAAGTTTTTTTTTTATTTTCGGAAATAAAAAAAATCGGTCGGGGAGGTCGGGGCTATAGGGCAGGTGACCCAGTAATTCCACTTCTGACGTCACCAAGTAGTCGATTGTTTGCTTGGCGGTGTGCGACGAGGCGTTGTCGTGGTGAAGGAGGATCCTACTGCGAGGTCGTTTCTCCCGAACTTTTTCCAAGACAAGTGGCAAACAATTGTTAGTGTACCACTCTGCAGTAACTGTTTTTCGATCCTCTAAAATAATTGTTGCGTAATGACCTGTCCTTCCGAAGAACGAGGCCACCATCTTTTTTCCCACGCTTCGACCTCTCTTCACTTTAGTTGGAAACTCCTCGGAAGGAAACACCCAGACAGCAGAGTGTCTCTTAAATCCAGCTTTCGTCACCAGTAATTATGTCGAACACAGCATTTGAGTCATCTCCGTTAAATCTTTGAACCATTTCACGACATCAATCAACACGACGGAGTTTTTGGGCTTCGTCAAATTATGAGGTATCTATCCACCGGGCACAAAGCTTCCTGACCGCTAAATGTTCATGGAGGATTTTGTGCACTTGACTCATACCGATGCCTAAGCTTGTCCGAATCTGCTGATAAGTCACTCTTTTGTCAGTCTCTATCATACGCCACACAACACTGATTTTATCTTCAGTCGTCGCCCTAGAAGGCCGTCCCTCACGCAGATCATCGGTGAGATTAATGCGACCACGTTTAAACTCATTAAACCAGTTGTAAACAGTGGCACGAGACGGGGCTTCATCGTGAAAGGCCAATCGAAGTCTATCATAACTTTCTTGTTAACTTAAATGACATCGAAAGTCATAAAAATCATTTTACGAAAATTTTCTCGCGTTAAATTCATGCTGACGTGACACAGACAATTTTCAATTTGCCGCCAAATCGTAAACAAAATGACAAATGAATAAAATACATACAATAATAATGGCAAAGAGTTCCATTTTCAAAATTTGAACTGTTTTTTTTTATTATATTGTGTACATACAAGTGGCCAGTTCTAAGAACTTTCAGTGTCGCCCTCGTACCATCAATAGCGATCTGTCTTTTACTGAATATAGAATATTAGGTTCGGCTGTTAGGCGATTATCACACTGCACCGCATCACGCTGCATGTTGCGTGTCAACGAACTAAAATGAACGCGCGTGGATGCATTTTCTGTGTGTTGGACTGTGCGTGTTTTCTATACAAATGGAGATACTTACAAGCAACGTTAAAACACGCATTCACGCGCTACGCTGCGTGATGCGGTGCAGTGTGCCAATCGCCTTAGTTACCTTTTAGTTACTTACGTAACTACCTACTTTGCGTATCTAACCATCAAGGCCAAGCACCTAAGCGTAATTATATATTATAAACAATAATACATTATACCTTTTCCATATCTTATATTTTAAAAAATCCACAACCCATTTTCAAACACTGAATTCCTTTTTTTTGTTTTATTGCGGCTGGCCAGAAACAGCTGATTCATTTTCTTTTGCTTCGCAGACGCGTAAGTACAAATAAATCTAAGAATACTAATTTTTATCGCAAATTGATAAAAAGTTGTTAGGCAGAATGAACTAAAAAAAACTGGGTGTCATTGACTTAATTTTGGATCCGTCATCCGCCATCTTTTTTTTTGTCATCAACGAATATTGATGGCTGCAAGACCCGTTGACAGGCGCGACGAGACTCTGGTGGAACAATTTCTATGAAAATTTTACGGAAATTGAGTTTAGTTTATGAACAAGGGAATCGTTATGATTAAAGTAACAACATTTTTTCGAAGATTTTTTATGTTTAAATGTTATATTAATTGATAGGTAGCTAATTCTAAATAAACATCTACCATACGTACATAACTCATTAGCATTACCCGCAACTCTGCACTTCTTTATTTGTAGGCAATGATATTATTTATATTACGTCATTGTTTGTAGGTATGCCCTTTTTAGGATAAGCAGGGCCTAACTTTTGAGTAGAATTAAGTAGGTAAGAGGTATTTTGTAAGAACTGCAACTGTTTGCAACACAAACCATGCCGATTAAAAAGTATCCACTGTAGGTACACACGGCTACCACATCAAGCTAGGTATACATTTCCAGTTTATGCTGATCTCGCATTGTATAGGATTTCCGTACAATGCGAGGTCAGCTTTTACTGGATATGTATAGCTTGATGTGTAGCCGTGTGTACGTACTTTAAAAATAGGTATTATTTCACAATAACAGCCGCTTATAATCAAACCAAAGAGATGGCTACTTACTTATTACTTAATTAATAAGTAAAATCAAGTGCCTAGGTATATTATTAAACAACGTCATGTTAAAGAATTCGGTAAAAAACCGACTGTGTCGAGGAAGCGAACCAAAACATACTTCACCGAATGATCAAATAAAACTTGAATTAACAATTTTTTTGCACTTGTCAGACACTAAAGTTGGACATTCTTAAAGGCTCTCGCAGACAAGCGCGACGCGATTCTGGTAGAACAATTTCCATTAAGTTATCTTAGAAATAATCGATTGTTCTACTAGTCGCGTAGCGCCTGTTTGCCTTAATTCGGGTTACGGAGCTCGCCGTCTGTGTAGCAGTTTTTCAAAGAATTAAAAAATGATTTTGCATTTTACGTTCACGGCGGCGACGCGACGGGGAAGAGTTGACATGTAGGGTCATACAAGTTTGCCCAGCCCAGTGTTGCTATTTGACCAATCAGATCATAATAATAGGGTAGATTGGGGCTTAATTTAGTTTTATTCGAGATTTTTGTGCATGCCTACCTACCTAGGCATTTAGTAGGAATCGAATAGAGGACGATTACAAGTGAACTTGTAACCAAAGCAGTAGGTACCAAATGTACCAATGCGCTTTGTAACTGATCACGCTGGAGTTCCTCAGGGATCCGTAGTGTCCCCTCTCATTGTTACGCTATTCACCAGCGATATCCCCATAAGTAAAAAGGCGCAGTTGGCTCTGTTCGCAGACGATACGGCCATTTACTACAGAGACTTCGGCCCCGGTTCGATAGCCGCCGTTCTCCAAACCGCAGTCGATAAACTCGGCGCCTGGTTTAGGAAATGGAAGATTGAAGTCAATCCCGCCAAAAGCCAAGCGGTTCTATTTTCGAAACCGTATAAAAAGACCCAACCCCGTCTCCCCCAACCCATTACCATGCTAGGCAAGTCTATCCCTTAGGAGAAGCGAGCCAAGTACCTAGGTGTAGTCCTTGACCACCATCTCTCCTTCAAAGAGCACATAAGGTAAGCCTGCGCGCGAGCCGCTTGGACTCTTGGAAGGCTTCACTCAATCCTAAATGCACGTAGCAAATTGTCACTACGATGCAAATTGCGTATTTACACAACGTGCATTCGCCCAATCATGACCTATGCGGGTGCTGTCTTTGCACAAGCAAGACCCAGTCACATCCATAAGATGCAGACCTTACAGAACCGTTGCCTTCGGAAGGCCTCGAGAGCCCCCTGGTTTGTTAGGAATGAGATCCTCCATCTCGATCTAAAAATCCCCACCATCCACCAATTTCTCAAACGCTCTTCCAAGCGTTACTTCGATACTGCCGCCAAATATCGCAACCCTCTGGTTGTCGAGGCAGCTAGTTACACTCCCTCTTGTATCAATCGAACCCGCCGCCCTAAGCAAATCCTTACCGACCCAGACGACACCATTACCCTCCTCCAGAGAGCAGTAGGGAAACCAGCAGTGTACAAAATCAGACGCCTCCCGTCATTCCGACCTCGCCGCCGAGGTCCTTTGCGATCGCGATCGCGTCCCCCGGGTAAATGATACTCCCCCCCGACCCTTGCTCGATAACGCAGCAGTTGTGGCAGCTGAGCACGTAGCTTTAAATTCCCCGACTAATAATAATGATCAAAACTTTGATCCAGCCCGTCCCATCCTTGATGTCCTCCGTCCGGTTGACGCCCTAAGCCGAGGTTCGTACCCCACAGGGGGTGCCCTTAGCGAGCGTTCACCTAGTTTTAATTAGCATAGTTGAATAACCCTTGGCTGGAGGTTTTAAGTGTAGTAGCTTAAGGCACCCACAGGAAAGCCCGGTTAAGTAGTCATGATCTTGGAGGTCAACTACGAGATGCCCTACCTAAAAAAAGCTTTGTAACGGAACGTGTTACTCAGTGTTCTAATTGACGCAGTGGTGCTGCAACCGCTTTCAGACTTCAAGGTCACGAAATCGATTTGATTCTCGCATGGGAACAAATATTTGTGTGACCTATAGATGTTTGTTCCGTTTGTTTACCTACGTAATGCTACCCCCGTGACGTAGAAAATTCTATAAGTTGATGTGGGTCAGTGAGTTTGAAATGGAATGGGGGTGATGTTGATAATAAATTACGTTGTGCGACAACGTAATTTATTATCAACATCACCCCTTATTCGTTAATTCGATTAGATTCTATATTGATGAATGACTTTCTTTTAGTGATCGATGCATAAACTAAGAGTAAAATATCATAGAAAATATTTAGTTTCGTTACTCACGTGTGCAAATAGTTCAAAACCAGCTTATGATAGGGTGCAGTCAGGGTTAACATTTCGAAATTTGAAAAGTCCTGGACATTTAAAAAAAAAGTTAATCTGGACTTTTTTTTACTTTTTAGTTTTTTTTTTTCAGTATACTTCCCTAAGTTGGACGGGGCCAAACCGACAAAGATACGAACAGCCGGATGGATGGTAACCCTAGGTGCGACACGATGTTTTTAGAATAAGGAGGTACACATCAAGGCTTGTACAGACCAGCGCGACACAAAGGCACCGCTCGTCGCGCGACGAGCGGTGTCTTTGTGTCGCGTCGCGTGTCGCGCTGGTCTGCACAAGCCTTCAAGCTATACATTTTCAGTTTAAGCTGATCTCGCATCGCTGGAAATGCATAGTTTGATGTGTAGCCGTGTGTACCTATATGCTATAGGAGATTTCTATAGTGCAACGAGCAGGGTTCCAACGCCTCATTTGCTAGCCTTACGCCTTCGCGGGGTGCCTAAATTCTTTTTGCCTCTCTTGCGAGAAGAAATTCCATTCAGGTGTGACTAGGGGCGTGAGGGTGCGAAATTTGCCTCTCCCTCACGTGTGCCGCCTCCTCCTTCGTGAGGGGTCTACTCCCGAAGTAGGAGGGGACGGCTTCCCATGCCCTCTCTTGACCAGGGCCGGACGCGAGAGATCACCGCCGCCGATCGCCTCCACGAGGACACGGCGGTGCTCCGCCTAAGACTATCTTCGTCTTGGTATTTCATTCTCGTCGTGATTGGCAGTGTATACTGTTACACCAGGGCATACCACCTGTACACCTAAAGCAGAATTAGCGGCATATCATTCATTAGTATTTGAAACTGTCGATTTCAGATATGTTCCCAGGTGCTATAAAAATAAATAGGTGTGGCAGCTTTGTACATAGCTGGACTTTGTTTACTTATCAGCACACAGCTGTATCTGACAATAACTTATTGCATACACTAGGTATGTACAGACGGCAGAACATCAAGCTACCCGAAACTGTCAAAGTTTCCCAATCAACTTTTAAATAAATTTGACAGATTGTAGTAGCTTGTGGTGCTGGCGTCTGTACTACTTACTACTAATACGCTTAAAGCTGCGGTCCCACGGCCCGATAACTAACAGGCCGCGCCAGGCGTTACTACGCCTGTCCAGGCCTGTCGCGGCCCGCCCGTGTCGAGCATTCCCACCGCAGGTCACATCAAATGCTACGGTTGCCACGGCCTGTCAGCCTGGCTTGGCGCGATTTGGCCTGTCAGAAAGCGGGCAGTTACCGCAGCATAACTATGTGCTACGCTATCATAACGGCAGTGCGATAATAGTCCTTTTGTTTTTGCTGTTTCATATAGAACACAATCCAAGGTAGAGTCGGTCGTCGGCATTGTAAATAGAGGCATGGACCACAGTAGCTGTGGCAAAACAACAAATGTACTGCAATTGGTGTGACCTTATTTACACCTGTAGACTACAGTTTGTGCAATCCACGAGGACGCGCCCCACTCCGCGATTACTGTTCTGTAAGCTGTACTTTAATACGGAGCGGAGTGGGGCGCGTCTTCGTGGATTGTACTATCTATAGTATCTATACCAACACAGGCGATTTTTTTTTTCATTCAAGCATTATAAACTTGACTTCTGACTGGTCAAATTGTTCAGAAATGCACAGTTCTATTAGGACCACTCATTGTCGGGTTTATTTAAGGCTCCGCTCAAACGAACCACCGACCACAGCCACCGGTAGCTGTCGCCTCTTGCTGCGGTGTTGAGTCAAACTCAAAGCATTTATTTCAAATAAACCAATTACAGGTACTTTTGAATTGTCAAGGGGTCGGTCAGTCAGAAAGATGAAGCTAGTTGCCCATTCCAAAGCGTAGTAGGTACCTATGGAGAAGAACGGGCAAGAAACTCCACGGCACTCATTTAAATAAAAAAATTGTTACAAAAATATTGGTTACATTATTCATGTTGAAATTATACATGTGAGAACAATGTAGAAAGACGTGCACGTTAAAAGCGTCCGTAACAAAAAACAAAAATAAAAACAATTCAAAAATTAAAATAAACCGTGGCAGTTAAGAGAGATGACCAGTCCCTACTGACGGCGCCCGTTCACGAACATGACGCATGGATCAGCACCATTTAGCTCAACCATTTTGAAGGGAACTTAATGATCCAACACACACGCCACCATCGCGAGACATTTGAGTGAGCATGACACTCTCAGCCGCCAGGGCACATTCAAGTCAATGAAAGACGTACCCAGGTAATGGTAGCTTTATGGAATGTACGTGGTCACAATGTACTAGTACTGCTGTAGCAGGTGGCCGCACGTGACCGACAAATTCATACCACATAATGTATGAATACTCGTATTTTTATGAACATTTTCATCCTAGTGTCAGTCTAATTCTGTCCATAATACCTCTATTTTCCCATTATTGACATTGATTGTTGCTAAAAAGACATTGTGACTAGATTTTGAATGTTTTTAATAGTACGGGTATTAGGCTTCTGAACTGTTTGCACCAACAATAACTTTGAAACCTCAATAAAACACGACATAAGTACAATTACTTAGTTTATTGATCACTTAGCGGGGTGTGGGGCGTGATGGGCCTGTGCGGCAGCCTTCCTCATCTGTGTCAGGACGTTGCTGAGCTCTTCACGCTTCCTCTTGGCACGGATGTGTGTGCCCAGACGACGCTTCAAGAACTTCAGGGCGCGCTTGTCCTTTGAGACCTAGGAACGGAAATATTTTTTATTTTATTTTATTTCAAGTTACTTGCTTCTAAGTCCTGGAGTAGTGTTCAACAAAATAACAGACATGGTAAAAAAAACCAGCTGACTGATTTTTTTATTAAATCAGACTGTAGCAGTATTGATAGTGTAGATCTAAATCCACACCTTAGTCAAGGTAGAGCAATAATTACTTTTAAGTTTATGACCAGAGGCTAATGTTGTTCTAATAAAAAGCATAAGTTTTTAAAAGCATTCATTGTTGGTAAAAAATACTGTTTGTATTTAGCAACAGTAAAAATGTTAACAGTAGGCAGAATGAGCTCTGCTTCTATAGTAGTCAGACTACCACTATGATCTAGGGATTCAGCATAGTAATATAAATTTGTTTCCCACCTTGAGCAACTCCATAGCCCTCTTCTCATACTGAGCGTGTCCAACGACCTCACGGACCAAGTCACGCACAAACTTTGAGTGTTTGGTTTGGAGCTGTAAACAATTGCATACATTTGTTAGTAAATATCACTGTACAGGCATAGCATAAGCATAATCAGCCTACAATGTTCCCACTGCTGGGACACAGGCCTCCTCTCAGTGATGGTTAGACTTTAATAATACCTTTCAAGGGTCATTAATGAGACACAATAGAATTTTAATTGTTGTCGATCATAATGTCCTCGTGACCGTTGAACTAATAATAATTACGGAACTATTCAAAACTCAAACAGAGTTGAGATTGTTGGCTAGTAAATTGAAAGAAATTACTTAGGTAAATGTAATTAGAAATGTTGGAATTATAAAAGGATTTGAATATTGGTTTCGATTTAAGAAAAGTGGACTCTGCAAGAATGTTTTGTTTTGAATCCTTCACTGAAAACTATACAGACTTGAAGGTACGGAAAACTTACTCGCCAAATTCGGTATTACGTCGAAACAGGATGAACAATGAGGTTTGTCTTTTGAACATACAAATAAACTACTTCTAGGTACGTCTCTTCAATGTACTAGTGATAGATTGCATTTCAATTAAGAAGTTGTTAAAAAGGAGAAATAACGAAGTCAACATGAAATGTCACAAACCACAACGATTACAATATTCAAAACATAACCTTACTGAAAATTTTTGTTACTATATTATTGAAATACTTACACCCTTTAGCCTGGCGGGTCTGATTTTGATGGCTTTGTCAGTAATACCCTTTCTGCCAGCGGATATTTTTGTCGTTTTGTGTCCCTTTCGGAGACCGACTGCTAACTCAAACCGAGGAGCCATGCTGAAATAACAAACACAGAAACTATGAGGACGAAATTAGCACACTAACACTATTTCCTTATTATATAGAATCTTAATTCACTATTACACCATGCGAAATTAAATAGATTGCAATGATTTTCAAGGAATTAATTTTTTACAAAAAATTTACGTACATTTCGGATTGACAGATCCGACCAGAAAGAATTGGTACTTTTTTTTATTTGTACAAACAACTTTGACAGATAGGATGAATGATCATAGACATTTAGTCGATTTGATAATAAAGCTGGTAACACTATTAGGAATTATTGATTGCACATATTATCAAGCACTATTATAATGACCTCCCCCAGAGGCACACGCAATCTGTTCGATTTAAGTGCCTGCTACAAGGCTGCCAACCGCGTCCCCGACAGAGGTGACCTTAGTTGGCGACAGACAGAGCTGTTTGAAATTTGGTCGTAAACCACCATCTACACGGTTGTATGCCACCAAGGGCATCTCTGTTGGGACGCGGTTGGTAACCGTGTAGCAGGCCCTTTATGTTCTAACACGTGTGACTCCGGATTTTTAATTTGTCTGTCTGTGATGTCTTGTTTATACCTTTTTATAAAGCCGGGTCTCCTGCGCGTGTTTTTACACAAAAACATCGCAACAAAGAGGCCATTTGTGTATGTAAACACAATATTTTGTATGAAAGCAAATGTTTATGTGTTAGATTTTTGTATAATGTTTCGAAAAAACACGCGCAGGAAACCCGACCTTAGATTTTTTTTTCGTAGCTGGGTTTAATTTTTATAACTTTTATTTTTCGATAAACTGCGGTTCAGTCATTGAATTTACAACAAATACGTCCTCCCGTTCGAGCGCCCATCGACTGCCTGACCTTGCACAGCTAGCGTTAAGCACGCTAGATCTATTTACACCATCCAATCTGGTGTGCTAGCTACTGCACTGGATGAGCAAGCGTGGCAGAGCCCATACGATCGCACTAGATTGGATCACTAAGCTTAACTGCCTTTATATTATCTAATTTTAGCATGCTAGCTCACCTAGCACTCTGCAAATTGTATAATGTAATGCTCGCTTCACTTGCAGCTAAATAATCTGATAGAGTGTCGGATTTTACCTAAAAATACAAGGAAGCTTGCGACAAGAACTTGCGATGCATCCACACGCTTGTGCGTTTCTTTGTAGCGGCTGTAGGTACTTGTAGTGTTTTAATGAATCCCACCAAAGAAATCAAACATCAGTGCAGTCAGTAAGTGCTATGAGAATAACAGCTTGTGATTAATTGTTTTTGCCAGTGCTGTCATTGTTGACGTTAAATCAGTACAGTCAACTGTCACAGTGGCAAAAACGTCTTATCAACATTGTCAACTGTCAACATAGAGGAAAGTAAACTGTCAATTTCGGTGTGTGTATTCATGTGTTGATAATTTTTTTAACATGATGAAAGTATTTCTTTTTTTGGTAAAGAAATAAGGAAAAATATTAATACCAACCTGGAACCTAGTTCTATTGTTGTTCAATATTGTGTTTTACCACCTTGACTGGCGTAAAATTACACGTTCGGTAACATAACCTATTCTTTAGAAATAGTATAATTATTTAAAAATGGAAGTTGGAGCAGTTAAACAAGACTTCAACACTGAGGTACAAACATTTAAAACTATCTTATTCATTACATAAAGTTTAATTAATGAATTTTTCTCATTTTGTCCGCAACATTCTTGTATCAACCATCACATGCAGAGAATGATGTTTATGTTTTAGATTCTAGGTAGTACTTAAGTGAATAATATCCACATTGAAATATAATTATGCATTTTTTTTCTAAATCTGCCCTTTTACTTAATCTTTCTGCCAAACAAACTCGTTTAACCAATACTTATTCTTTATAATACTATTCCAGGTGATATTACTCAAAAAGAAACTGAACCAGGCTAAAGTACAGATAATACACAAATTAACTAGAAAGGCAAAACAATTGACGGAGAAGAAAGCTCCGGAAAAACTACAAGAAAAGTTAAAGAGGAAAGCAGAGTCCGCTATAAAAGAAGTCTTGGTTATAAAGGTAACGTACCAGTATTATTTAGTTTCTGTTTCCTAAAACTAGGTTCATGCAGAATTTTGATTCTATCTCTAAGCTATTAAATATTATAATAAATGTAAATTAGAATTTGTTCAGTCAATTAATGAATTATTGCAAGCAATAAAGCTATGAAAAGTATGTTGAGACTGATGTTTGATCGACTAAATTGTAATACATTTATTTGAA
Source organism: Agrochola litura (assembly GCA_949152395.1). Lineage (NCBI taxonomy): Eukaryota > Metazoa > Arthropoda > Insecta > Lepidoptera > Noctuidae > Agrochola > Agrochola litura. Next base: position 5,167,374 of record OX424509.1, read on the forward strand.
GGACATTAATTTTTATTATTGTCTATATTTAATGTTTATTTTATACTTTACAGAAAATCAAACCAAAGGACTTAGCAAAATTCATAGTAACACACAAGGGAGAGTTAAATACCTTCTTGAATAAACCTCAAGTAGATGAAGATAAAGCTTGTGCCAGATTACTTCTCCACAAAGCATTACAGGACAAGTACAAATTCATAAGAGGCAGGTTTTCCAATGTTGCTATACAAGACCTATTTATGTCCCGACTAGAAAGAAGAAAGATGAAGAAGGAAGCCAAAGAAAAACAGAAAAATAAAAAGAAGGCAAAGAATAATAAAGTAGTCAATTCTGAAGGAGATTGGAATGTGGAAGATGTTGCCATGGGAAAGGAGAGTAAAGTAAGTGAAGTTGGAGAAGATAATAATGTTTCTGGTGATGAGGGTAGTGGAAATGAAATGTCAGCAGAAGAAAATGATGATAATGAAGTGTCGGCTGATGAAAATGATGATGATGAAGTGTCAGGCAAAGAGAGTGACCAGTCAGAAGGAGATAATGAAATAGGTGATGATTCTGGACCTGACGATGTAGAAGAACAGAGTGACGCAGCTGCAGACAATAGTTCTGATGAAGTAAAGGAAGAAATCGGTAAATTTGTTAAGCCCTCTCCTGTAGTCAAACCATCTGCTATTGATGTTAAATCGAAAGCAGAAAAACCAGGACTAGTTAACACAAAGGCAGTTCAACCTAAAGAAATACAAACCAAGAAATCACCAAAAGATATGATCAAGAAAAATCCACTAAAGAAACAAAAAGAATTGACAAAAACAAAACACTTTAATGAAAAAATACTTCAGAAGAAATTGAAGAAAGATTCAGATGATCCTGTGATTGAAAATAAAATTGTAGATCCATTCTTTATAACGTCGACGGGAGAAAATTATATGTCTGTTGTAGAACCTAGAGCACCTGATGAAATTAAAGAAGAGCATATTGGAGGGAACAGAAAACTAAGGAGAGCAGTCCAGTTTGGCCTTGTCCCTAAAAGTAAACTAAGACAAAACAATAAGTACCATAATGAAGATAGATTTAATAAACAAAATGGTTATGATAGAGGAAATAGAGGCAAATTTAATGATAGACAACAAAATGATAGAAAAAACTTTAATGATAGGAAGTCTTTCAATAGTGATTTTAATGATAATAGAGGTTTTAATAATAGAAATAATGATGAAAAGCCAGAGAAATTGCATCCATCTTGGGAAGCTAAGAAGAAGAAATCTGGTATTTTACCATATGAAGGTAAAAAGATTCTGTTTGATTAAAGTTGATAAATAATAAGACATTATTATAAGAATAAATTATATTTTATTTTTCAAGGAAATGTCTTGTTTTATTTGAACCTTTATTTGATTATAGTTACATTTTAACTTATTTATGCAGTTCTTTTAAACATGGAAAACCTCCGAAATTACCTAATGTAAACCTTAGGTCTAGGGATTGAAGTACCTAGAGATCGTTTAATTTAAAAATGTCACCCTTCCACTGTGTGTTGTAAAGAGATTTTAGTGGAGGGGCATGCAGTTTTAAGTTAGACGATCTTAATATTCGTGAAAGAGGTCAATCGTCGAATCCGATACGGTTGGGCAGCGTTCGGGAAGTTACGCAATATCTTCTCATCCCACATACCGCAGTGTCTTAAGACGTACTGTAGTGACATATCCGACGTTTTTTTTATGTGCCTGCATTGCTTTATTTTTGTTTCTGGATTTGCATTTATAAATTCAAGATAGCTGCTATATCAACCGAAAGACGTCCACTGCTGGACATAGGCCTCCAAGCACCGCCACTTCGACCGGGCCTGTGTTTCCCGCATTTAAGTTTGGAAATTCTTCGTGCTATGTCGGTTACCTTGGTTCTTCTGTGGGTATCTTCATTTTTATTTGATCACGTAGGGAAATTCCAAGCATAGCCCTCTCCATTGCCCTTTGGGTGCCTTTTAGCCTTCTAATAAGGCATTGTGAGCGGCCACGTTTCAGTGCCATCACTGGCAACACGCACTCACTGGTCAAAGACATTTCTGGACCATCATAGACTGCTGGTCCTTCGTAACTTTCAGAATTTTTTTTTACTAGAACACCATGTCCCCAAAGCACTTGAATTAATTCAGTTAGGTACATCACAAACTGCTAATACGCTCGTTCAAATTACGCCTACCGCAAGAGCGTAGAGTACGAGTATATACCTATGCCATGACCCATTTGTGGCTTGAGCGTGGCCCAACAAAGCCTACATACGACCAAGAATTTCTCTAGATCCGTGCCTACATAGACATAACTTAGTTCGTAAAGCTATGAGAGTATATTGATATCCATAGGTACACACGGCTACACATCGAGGTAGGTATACATTTCCAGTATAAGCTGACCTCGCATTGTACGGAAATCTTATACAATGCGAGATCAGCTTAAACTGGAAATGTATAGCTTGATGTGTAGCCGTGTGTACTAATAATAAAATTATGCGAAAGTAGGTAACTGTGTCTGTCTGCTACCTTTTCACGCCTTTACCACTAAAACGATCGTTATGATTTTTTTAATGTTTGTTAGGTAGCCTGGGACCTGGAGAAGGACAGGCTAGGTTCTGGGAGTAGAGGTGGCCCAGTGAGCAGTGGTGGCTCAGTGAGCAGTGGTGGCACAGTGAGCAATGATGGCTCAGTGAGCAGTGGTGGTCCAGTGGGCAGTGGTGGCCCAATGAGCAATGATGGCCCAGTGAGCAGTGGTGGCCCAGTGAGCAGTGGTGGCCCAGTGAGCAATGATGGCCCAGTGAGCAGTGGTGGCCCAGTGAGCAGTGGTGGCCCAGTGAGCAATGATGGCTCAGTGAGCAGTGGTGGCCCAGTGGGCAGTGGTGGCCCAATGAGCAATGATGGCCCAGTGAGCAGTGGTGGCCCAGTGAGCAGTGGTGGCCCAGTGAGCAATGATGGCCCAGTGAGCAGTGGTGGCCCAGTGGGCAGTGGTGGCCCAATGAGCAATGATGGCCCAGTGGAAACGGCCACGGCTTACTTTGTGTAAATTATTTTATCACCACTGCTTTCAAAACGGTGAAGGAAAACATCTTGGGGAAACCGGCATGTCCTAGAACCAAAAGTTCGAAGACATGTGACATCTACCAACCCGCACTGGGCCCGCTTGGTGGATTACGGCCCACTCCCTTTCACAGAGATGAGGCCTGTGTCCCAGCAGTGGGGACATTATAGGCTGATTATGTAGACGAAGTTGCGGGCGACAGTAAGTAACGAAATCTAACTGCCTCGTTTTTCTTGTGGTCCCAAGTGCGACTGGTAAGCGTGTGCTTCAAGTTCGTGTCTAGATTTAGGAAGGCCCGGTTTGTGGCAAAAAGATTCCTATTCGGGACATAAACTAAACATATCTGGCGTAATGTGAATGTGCTATTCATTTAGCTCTGCCTACCCATGAAAGTGCAGGAGTGATGTTATGTTTTGTTGGCTCGCTCTGTAACTAACTTTATTTACCTATTCGAAATGAAATGAAACTGTTTATTTTGTAATATAAATAGGATATTGGAATCACCTTTCCAAGTATGGTTTGACCAATACCGCTGTACCGCGCCTTAGGAAGGCGCGCGGCGAGACGGGGGAGCAGTGCAGGCCGCTAATTCGTCAAAGCTCTCGGCGCACGGCGCCCGCCGCTCATTGGTCAACACTGCCCCCCGCCTCGCCGCGTATTCCTAAGGCGCGGTACAGCGGTATTGGTCAAACTTGAATACAAAAAATTTACAATAGCTAAATGTAGTCGTTCCTATCTGACTAATCCTTAGAAGAAAATCACCGGACCAAGAAAATTCAGTTCTCTCCTATCTACTTAGGTAATTATTAAGTTTTCCCTCGATAAGCTTTAGAGCATTCGCAGACAGCATACAATTGGTGGCCGATTTTTTGTAGGAGCTAATTGAAACAGTATACAGGGTGGCATCCCATCGACGCGAAAACTGTTACCTACCATGGGTTCAGTACTGTATAATATCAAATCTTATTTATATTTCTATGTACTTATCAAATGCATCAACGCACACGTCTTACAAAACGTAGGTTATCCAAAAAAACCGACCGATTAAGGATTTCGTCAATCTGCACTGAATAAAAATCCCGAAATTCCCACATAACAACAACTCGCAGCGACACCCCAGAATGAAATCGCCTGAAATACCTGAAATTCCCCGCTCCGATATAAGAATGTTACAATACAATCTGATAGCCCGTTCCGATATTACTTCGACAATCATAAATAGCCTCGGGCAGCCCCAAGCATTGGTTTCCGTTCTCTTATCAGGTCCACAGCCGTATTGCAGTCGAGTGGTGTGGCGACTTGTAATGAAGCATTTCTCAGGTCCGACGCGATTTATCGTAGAGCTGAGCCACAGAATAGGACGGTGCAGAAGGCCGGCTTCATACAACGAGTGAAAACGCACGCACACTTAGGCCGAGATCTACAGAGTCAAATTAAATTAGCTAGCGCTACCACATTTAGACGTGGTGGGTATTGATATCGAAACAGGACAAAAAAAAAGTTTTAATGTTTTCTTTTAGTGTCTAAGCACACACACTATGCCGAAGGTACGCGACTGAAGTTCCGCGGCTTATTTTACGTTCCGACGTATTCGGCCGATATGACACCATAAGCGTGGAAATTATGCGACAGAAATTCGGTTGCGTAACGTTGTGTGAATTCAGTGTTTCGAGCGCTATCGTGTCGTGTCGTTTTGTCAAAAAAATTGATCATTTTACAGTTATAGCGATTGCAGAGGCTTTATAAGAGGACAAATAAGAATTTTGGGTGCACCCATTGAATTCTACAAGACTACTAGATGGCCAGTTTCAACGTTCGAACCGAACCGAACTTCCGTCGCGTATAATTTGTTGCTTTATACTTAGAATACGTTGCCGCCGAATTCAAGCCCGACCGAAGTTTGGTTGTACGCCAAAACATGACGTACTCGTAGGTAATTTCGGCAAATGTAATGCTAGTAATTGAAATAGCATTGCCAGGCGCAATCACGCTGAAGTTCGGTCGCGTATTTTCGGAATAGTGTGCTTATGCACTTAGGTCAATGACCGCTAGTAGTGTTAATACTTGAAGTATGAGTTGATAAAATCTATTTTATCGTGAAGTTTACACAAAAAATCTGATTTTTAAACTGACATTTTAAGTGACTAAACTACCCCAAAAAAAAACATCATGAAATTAATTTATTTTTTGTTAGATATCGATTCCCATCACATCTGTGGAGTTTGGCTATGGCTAGCAAATTTATTTTGACCCTGTGTAAACGTTACTTAACACGTAAGTAGGTAAGTAGGTACTTTGGCTAAGCTTTATTCCTGTCACTGTCGCACAGTTTTTAAACTAGTGTGCAAGATAGAGACAGCGGGAACATGTCTAAGTCAAAGCAAGAGCTAAGTTAGATTTATAGATCTCGGCCATAGACACGCTTCACTAACAGTGAGTATTAGTAAGTGCAATCTTGAGACCATAGATGGAGGACAGTAATTGCTTGAGACTATTTTTTTTATGGCGCAATGGATTTTCAACGATTTGGATGCGCTCTGTAGGATTCTCAATGCTCGGCTCAGTAACGAGTGTTGAAAATCCAGTGCGCGTTAAAAAATTCGCCGCGTAAAAAAAATCGCCCGAGCGTACGAAGGCTTAAAGATCGCCGTACGTAGGCCTAGGACCTATGCGTCTCTGTGTCCGTGCGCCTGCACCTTAATTGTGTAACACACTTTCAATCATAATCTGAATGATTTTGAAGGATATTGCTAATCTATTGCTTCATATGTTCAAAAAATTTGTCTGAAATAACTCAATACCGAATGTTGCTGAACTGTCAAAATGAAAGCCATTGCTACTGTAATTGTGATACGCTATTACCCCGCTGTTTTCGCTCGTTGTATGGAGTCGACCTTCTGCATTATTCTGTGGCTGAGCTATATTGCGGATAGAGCTTGAATGCACGACATAGCACGTTGGCGGACATTTTGCAAATACCAGCGTAACACCTGGATTGCTGCTTAGATTTGGTCGATTTATTGTAAGCTATTGTGTGGCTACAGATTGGGCGTAAGGAATCTGGGTTAGTGGGGAAATGTATGGTTTTATGTACACGGGAACATAAATCATTTATAAATAAATTCAGTAGAATATACGAGCCCGTGAGTTTGAGAAGTGAATTTGAACGGTATTAGTTAGACGTTAGCTCCTATTTGTACCTACACCAAACTTAGATTTAATACGGATATAGAAATTCGTTTATCCTACCTAGCATAAAAGTAGAATTTCTAGCGTCACAAAATAAAGCATTACTTACCAATATCATATGTATTGCAATATGAATGTTAAAATTTATATACCTACAATATTCTATATATATATTTTTTTTAATCAAATAAGATTTGTTACAGCTGTAGTGGCAATCATGTCATTTGGTTTAAATAGGTCCTTATTATTACTATTTTGTTAATCTTTTATATAGATTCTTTTCTTTTAGATTTTGTGAATGTGAGAACGTTGTAGACTTGTGGACCATTTTTTATTTTACTAAGTACCTGGTACTTGTTGATAGGCCTACACTGTCCTCTCATACCTATTAACACTGTAGGTAATTTGGAAACATTGTAGAAACCATTTATTTTGAAAAGAGTAACCGTGGAGTTTCTTGCCGGCTCTTCTCCATAGGAAGCGACCAATTGGAACCGTGCGCCTAGCTTCTGACGTTTCATAAGTGCCCTTGTAGGTTTATGTGAAATAAAATATTTTGAATTTTGAAAACTAAAGAGTCCCTGAAACACAGAGTCCTTACCTACAATATTCTATATTTATTTACAAATTAGATTTGTTACAGCAGTAGTGGTCTAGTGGCAATCATGTCATTAGGTTTAAATAGTTCCTTATTTTTTTTATTTTCCTTGTTTTCTGCCTCGTTGGTCTAGTGGTCGCAAGCGCTACTGCTGAGTATGAGGTCCTGGGTTCGATTCCCGGGTCGGGCAAAGTGTTATTGGGTTTTTCCATCTGGAATTTCTCAGTAGCAGCTCGGAGTCTGGATTTGTGCCCGGTTGATGGCAATAGGCTCGACCCCTATTACATGGGACTTCAACATAACTGGCGAAATGTGGGTGTACTAAGGTACACCTCTGCCTAACCCTTCGGGGATTACAGACGTGATGTTATATGTATGTGTGTGTTTTTTTATATTTCATATAGATTCTTTTCTTTTAGATTTTGTGAATGCGAGAACGTTGTAGGCTGTAGACTTGTGGACTGTTTTCTATTTCGCTAAGTACCTGGTACTTGTTGATAAGCGTTCACTGTCCTCTCATACCTATTATCACTGTTATTTGAAAACATTGTAAAAACCATTTATTTTTAAAAGAGAACCGTGGAGTTTCTTGCCTGCTCCATAGGAAGCGACCATTTGGAACCGTGCACCTAGCTTCTGACGTTTCATAAGTGCCCTTGTAGGTTTATGTGAAATAAAATTTTATGAATATTTAAAATGATCAATGCAGTAGGGATGATGACTAAAAAAATATTTTTTGTCCGTCTTCTAGAGTATTAAAAAATATTGGACACGTATTTTTTCTTTTTTTACGTTGTCAAAAGATAACGGCGATACATTGAATTAAAATGTGCCGTGACGTCACTTGTATGTAGATTTTATACTTACTTGTGACGTAGCGACCACTCCCCAACTTTAATGCGTTTTATCTAAGTCATTATTAATTAATATGATAAAGCAAAAAATACGTGTCTAATATTTTTTTATTATCTGACTGACGGACTAGGCATGATGCCTGGGTCAATAAAAATAAATTCTAGATGCGCAACTTGATCGTCTACCAAGGGTATGTCGGTAGGGTAAGAGGTAAGGGTCAGTTAAGCACTTTTTGGAATAAAACTCAAATACACACTTATAGCTTTAATAGGAACATAACATTGCAATTCTGCAACATAGGACTATTAATTGAGATCAGTATAATCATCTCTGGACTTACAATTTAATAGCTATAACAAGTAAAAAATAAATAGCTCTGACCACCATTGTACATTACGCACGTGAGAGCAATGGGGTGTGTAATATTTATGGTAAAAAATGTAAGTTCAACAACTAAAACCAAAAAATATTTCAGACAGAAGTCAAGACATAGGTACAAAAATGATCAAGTTAAAGCCGTGGTCGCATGCCATTATAATTTTGTAGGTGTACAAGCATGCGACCACGGCTTTACCTTGATCATTTTTGTACCTATGTCTTGACTTCTGTCTGAAATATTTTCTTGTTTCATACCTTTTAGTCGGGTTTTAGTTTTTGAACTTATTTTTTTAACAATTTAATAGTAGATTGTTATACGAGGGGCTAAAATAACCCATTGTAACGAGGTAGTTTTACTCCCGAGCTTTAGCGAGGGAGTAAATAGAAACCGAGTTATAATGGGTTTTAGCGCCGTGTGTTACACTCTACTTTTCACTACGATTGCGAGAAAATAAAATAATCCAATACAATATTAATTTACCTTTATAAAATTCAAATCTGTAAATGCGATTATCGCCATTTTGATGACAGTCGAGGTCGAGGCTAAAAACATAAAAATTGGGGATTTCGAACATCCAAACTCCACCACAGGGGCAGTGAATACTACATCATTTAATTATTTGACGAGTTCATCCATTGTTCAAGTTAAATAAGTAGTGGTAATTAAGTTTTTGATATCCAAAGTCGATGTTTCGCGCCAATCGTGCGAATTTACATTTTAACTTTTCACAAATATCACACATACACATGTAGATACGATTTAAAATGTGACAAATATTATTAAAAATATAATACACAACTAGAAAATGCCCAGATCTTAACGTAATATACGAACACAGGTCCAATAACACGTAATATTCATTACCACTACTCCATTTGTGTTAAAAATCGCCGACCATTTTTTTTTTTATTGTAATTATTTGCGAAAACGATTATGCCAAACGATTTTTTTTTCAATTTTGATCGACTCGATTAATTAATATGTCGAATATCAGAAATAGAAAAAAAAAATTGTTTTAAGCATTAAATTAGAGAAAAATTTTAAAGATTTCGCGCCAATTCCTTTTTTATTTCTTCTGTAGCCGCAACGCAATGCTCGCATTCTACCGAAGAGATAGCCGCATTTAGTTCCTTTTTCAAAAATAAAATGATCTTTTTTTGTGAACAAGTAATAAGTCGAGTCCATACTCATGATTATTCTACAAAAGAATAAAGACTTTTTCATTTTTCAAGGCTCGTTGGAAAAGACAAAAATTAAAAAAAAATTACTTTTTCCCCTAGAGCAAGAAATGCAACTTTTTCCCCGCTCTGGTACTCTACAATGACGGCCTTTTTGAGCAAGAGGAGTGAAAATATATTTATTTACTTGGACAATATGATATATATACATATTTGTAATGTGCTCGTCAAGCCCTTTCATTTGATACCCAACATGGCACAATTCAATTATTTTTATTTAGTTACTTTATGTCCTCTAGAGGGCGCCATATTGTATTTAATGTGACGTCACATAGTCTATAACCAGCAGAAAATCAAAACGCTTCCAATGATACCTCATTTGTCAAATTATGATCAGCAGTTTAGAAGTTATGAGGTAACAGATGAACATACATACATACCAGTCAAAATAATAACCCTCCTTTTTGCTTCGCCGTAGTTGGGTAATAATAACAGATAGTATAATATCACTTGAAATAACGTTCATATGATATAATTTTCATATGCTATAAAAATAAATAACCTAATATCATGTGATCTAATGATATATTTAATTTAATCTTCTTTTGTTGTAATAACGACATGATGCTGACAATGATGGAAGAATACCACTTTTCGCCGCAAACATGGGTTTTGAAAATGGGATTTCAGTGTGTTCCATTATGCATAAGCTTTAGAGCCTTGTCCAACGTCTCCAAAGACCATGCAGCCTTCTGCGTTTTTTTGGGTCGATTTTTTGGCATCTATAAACAAAGAAATTAGATGTACCTAGTAAAAAAAAAATTGCAAGCAATTGACCGTTGACCACGATTACCCGTATTCATAGATATAAGAAAAAAAAAATCTATGCCCGTAATAGACTTCATAGAAAAAAATGTACCTAAATAACAAAAACAAATACATATTTTGATTCAAAACGAGCATTTCTACATATTAATGATGAAGTCTCAACTAACATTAAAGCGTTTACATGGATTAAGGAATATTTCATAACTTACCTTGATAATTTATTACAACGTCAAATGAGACCAAATTGGCGCGAAAACAAAAGACACTTGACCTCAGAGTCTGAGGGGTGTCTGTCATTCGCGGGCGGTGAAGAGCAAGACGTTGACACACTTCACACTCGTAAAGGACTGTTATTGTCTTAGTTGTGTGCTTGACCACCATTGCCCGCTGACCACGATTGCCCTGTCTTCCCCTACTACAATGCAAATTGAGGGCAATCGATCGTTTCGGGGACCCCAAAGACAACTTGATCTCACAAAACCTAGCCAACATTCATGAAAAGTCTTAACAAAATTAAACGAGGAAAATCCTCATAAAATCATCTGGCCTGTGACAGTTATTTGCATTTACGTCCCGACACCCTTTGTGGGCCCAACTTGCGGAAAAACGTCACCCGCTATAATGAACACTATTATTTAACTGGCGGTAGATGGAAAAAAAGTAAAAGGCTGGTGTCACTGGCAGTCAGCTTTTTCTCCTCTGCTTTCTTTGAAATGAGAATCTTGTTTGGCAACGTTGTGATTTTGTGAACCATTTCTGTTTCTTCTGTCGAGTTAAATGTTTCTGGTTTCTGGCTGTGAATTTTTTCATCCTGGTGAATTTCTTAGAGACGGCTAAAAAGTACCTAGCTCGGTTGTTATCTGTGAAAGAAACAAGTTAAGAGGTTTTGGTCTTTTTAAACACAGGCTTTAGACGAAAGGATCAAAAAATTCCTTGAGAAAAGTCTTGGCCTTTGTGCTAGGAACAACATGGAATGGGTCCGAATTAGTGACGAAATTTAATTTGAAATTTCGCTCAGAACAGACCTGGACCTCAATACGTCACAGAAATTGCAGCTCCAACCATAAATTCCATAACAATGCAGCCTGAGCTAATACAACTCGTCCGTAAGCGCGTGTAACACAGACATTCACAGACAGGTGGGGGCCGTTGCATGCGGAATTTGCAATACCGAATGTCGCCGGTTACGCGGTGACCCACCATTAATTTGTGTACAGCGTTGATTCAACGCGGGAATGCTTAATTACATACCTACCAAACCAACATAGCACTTAACAGATGACTTGAAGCGATTTACCGCCGCCATATTGGATTGGTTGAGTGATGGCGCGAACATAGTAAGGAGGTCGTATATCAGTTGCAATCTCCTGAGATATTGCTGGAATTAATTGTTGACGGCCTGTTAGTGGGGATTGAAGTGAATAAATCATGAGGTTTATGTGTACCTAACAGGTAATTTATTGTTATAAATAATACCTAAGTCGATCGCGTTAACATAAACTTAACAAAATTTTTTACTGAAACTGATTAAGCGCCGTCTGGTGACTTTGATGGGAAACCTAATTATTCCCCACAAATTGACGTTAGACGCGATCGAATAAGTATAAAAATTCGCAATAGGCCCTCTGTACCCAGAGGTGCAAATGTGGCCCTTTACATTACCGCGATTACAACTTCCAATAGTAGAGTAGGTATACTCTACTATAGGGTACTATTAAATAGAGGGGTACCTAATGTCTATCAGAACCACAATGATAAAGCGTCTTGGTGACCGCATAGACAAGATGATACTCGACTGTCCATCACTTTGAGATGTTCCGGTTAGTAAGATGAATCGTTGAGCGTTGGGAACTACCTCGGTCAGATGAGTTAATTAAACAGGAAGCTAACTTAGCATTACGCCGTATAATCCAACAGAAGAATATATAGTATCTTACTACTACATTTGTTCGGTAATGTAAACAGAAAGCGATTTTGGTCCTCAGGCCCGCAAAAGCTGCACTAATAAAGCCATCCTCATCCAGTTTTTAAAATATTATTGAATTTGTACAAACTTACTCACAGAAATAAAATCATAAGTTTTTTTTCCCATCTGTCGTGGAGGTCAGATAGGCAGACGCTTTTTGTAAAATACTGGGAAAAGACTAGGCAGATTCATCATTTATCATCAATAATTTTACTTTCACTTTGAAAAAAGAACACATTCCAAATTCAAACGTTTTCACCAACGTCACGTACAACTGAAACGTCACCCTGGTACCAACGTGACAATAAAATGTCGCATTCACATGACAGGGACATATTGTACAATTTTTTTATACGGCCATCGATGCAGCGGCTATAATTTAGCCGCGTCACTGCGTGGCGGGCCGCAATCCATCGTAAACTAGGTAGAAAGGACAGTTGTGGTACTTTATTATTAATTCTAAGTTTATGGGAAAACGTTTACCATTGTGTAAATTGTAACAGGAAAATGAGGAAATATAATTTTCTCGTGGAACAATCACTGTCGAGTATGGGCCACCCGTGATCACTTCAGCAAAGTTATTTTGCTGCAATGATAACCAAGCTTAGTAAACGAATTACTTTATATACACTACATTATTTAACATCGTGCCTGAGAGATTTTTCACGATGACATGTGAAGCCAAGTCAGAGGTCCATGGGCGGCTTTAAAACTCTGACACCAGTACCCTAATTGCGTAACTTATTTTCGTAAACAATTATGCCTAATTTGTTTCATTTTGACAGTTCAACAACATGCAATGCGTTATTTACGTTGTTGAGCAGATTTTTTTTTCCAACTTATGAAGCAATGGATTAGCAATCTGTTTCAAATCGAAACAGATTGTGATTGAGTTGTATTACACAATTAGGGTACTGGTTACTCACTAAACACTAGAAAAGAAGACTAGGTACATTATTTTCTATTTTGATTGGCAACAATTCGATGAGATCTTAGTTACTTTTTAAAAATAGACACAGCCAAAAGAGGGTTTTAGGGTCGGTACATATCTGACGAAAGATGCGTCGGGCACTCGGAATACGGGCCGAAAGGGAAATCGTGGCCCCCCGGCAACATGGCAACTGAAGGAACACGGGTGGGTTTTAGTCAGTAAGAGTCTGACACGCCCTCCCGCTCCACCCAGAGCGGGAGAAGTTATTTGATAACGTACGATCCAAAAAAAAAAAAGGCGTAGCTTTGATAGTTCCCCGACTCACTAACGCATCATCGGTTGAGTATGAAAGGGTGAATGTTTTATCATATATTTGTCTGTTCTGACATAGTATAAAGAGAGTTAGTAAGCTATCTTCATAGAAACGCACCGCGCGCGGCTTGTATGTGTGCGCGGCTTGTATCTATGCGTCGCCGCACGCACACTTAACAAAATCTCGACCCGTTTCTCGTGAGAAACCAGCCGAGATTTTGTTAAGTGTGCGTGCGGCGACGCATAGATAGTATGGCCCCACACATACAAGCCGCGCGCGGTGCGTTTCTATGAAGATAGCTTACTACCTACCTCTCTTTATACTATGGTTCTGACGTTACGCGACCGATAATACCTACGCGACGCATTTTCCGTCAGATATGTACCAACCTTTATTAGCCGGTACCTGCGAGGTGAATATCTACATACATTCCGCATTAACTCATCCTGTTTGCCCAGTAGTCAAGTCAAAAACCCTGTTTCCTTACTCAAGATCCTTAACACAATTGCTCATACATTATAGAGTTTAACCCAACACGCTTTGAGAAAAACCATAGCTATCATAAAGGGCATTTTCGGCCTAACGTATTCATGTATTCAGCCAAAAGGGCCCAAGGGTTCTCTAACAAAAACTTACAAATTGTTTTTGCCCGAATAACGTTTGCCCTCTGACCGAGTGTTGCCAGTTTTTTACCCAACACTGTAAATCTAAATAGAGGGATATTAGATTTGTTTAAGGATAAACTTTTTTGTTAAATATTGTCAGAGTTTTCGTTTTGATTTAGTTATTGAATTCATGATCGTGTTTTTTTTTGGTGTCCTTACGAACGAAAATAAAATACTCAATGTTTTTGACGAAGAAAGAATTTTATCAAAATTTTCTTTTTTACTTAAATTACACCATACTACATGACGAGACCAACATAATCTGCGTAATGTTATAATGTAACGTTAATTAATAAAAATTCCAACCAATCAGAAGTAAAAACGACCTCAGAAAATTCGAATGAAACCACTAGCCATAAAAATCAGACACAAAGGACTTTTTCAATGCAATTTTAGCTTTGCCCACATACCTACATATTTTTATAGATCGGCTATAGGTAGTACCTACGTTTATGCAATAATGGACAAGTTGGCCTTTGACTATTTTAAGAGGACTCCAGAGAGCAGGAACTTTTTAAATATACCTTTTTTTTTTTTTTTTTTGGGTGGGAAATTATCAAATAACTTCTCCCGCTCTGGGTGGAGCGGGAGGGCGTGTCAGACTCTTACTGACTAAAACCCACCCGTGTTCCTTCCTATGCCATGTTGCCGGGGGCCACGATTTCCCTATCGGTTTTCTTCGAACCCCCGGCATTGGCATTGGCCCTAGCGGACCCCGTCAATTCTGCTGACATCTCTTTGAGGCGCGCGTGGAACACAACGCGCCGTCGACCCGGGCTTGGTCCTTATCGGACGGCGAGCTACCCATTGCTCACCGTCCGCAAGCCCGCGCCTACGGTGGCCGGAAATCTTCCTGCGATTCCCGACGCCCAGGGCGTCTCCTGCTGCGGCGGTTAGGGGCGCGAGGGCGCGAAATTTGCCTCTCCCTCACGCGCTCCGCCTCCTCCTTCGCGAGCATTACTGCTTCGCAGAAAGAGGTGACGGCCTCCCATTTCCTCTCGCTCCGTAGCATGGCCCGAATCAGGGCCGGACGCGAGAGATCACCGCCGCCGATCGCATCCACGAGGACACGGCGATGCCCTGCCCAAGCCGGGCAGATCTCCACCGTATGCTCCACCGTGTCCTCCGGGCGATCCACACAGTGACGACACCCGGGCGTTTCCTCCCGGCAGTGTAAACCATCAGCGGTTTTTCGATGGATTCTATGTGTGGTCCTTTGAGGCGGAACCATGAGGCATAAAACGAAGAAAAGCCCAAAAATTTTCTGTCGGTATAGGATTTTGAATAGAATTACGTGTTTGCACATTAAGTTACTGAACTTATAGCTCTTTCAAACAGGCGCGACACGCGACGTGACACAAAGGCACCGCTCGACGCGCGACGAGCGGTGTCTTTTGTATCGCGTCGCGTGTCGCGCTGGTCTGCACAAGCCTTTACCCGTTCTTCTCCATAAGAACCTACTACCTACGCTTTGGAATGGGCAACTATAGCTTCATCTTTCTGACTGACCGACCCCTTGACAATTTAAAAGTGCATCTAATTGGTTTATTTGAAATAAATGCTTTCAAGTTTGAGTTTACTGTGAATTAATTTGTTGTGTATTCAGAAGCCAATTTCAACTGCTGTCTGAGCGAACGTGTAGATACGGGATTAATAAGAGACAACATGCGAATGTATTTGGGTTTGGGTACTATAATTTTTGGAGACTACGGATTCTCTTCTAGTATCTACCTATCACAACAAATTCCAAATAAACCTGCAAGAAAAATGTAACATTAAAAAAATCACATCCGTTATCAGCTTATCTGAAGGCTATCAGTAAAATGAATAGGCTTTTTTATATTTATAATATTGCTAAGTCCACGCAGTCACGTACAACGAAATGGGATCACGTAGTAAACGCATAATTACAATGAACGCTCCCCGTTAGATGCAGAGGACCGTGGAATGGAACGTTTAAAAAAAATATTAGTCGGGTTGTTGGCGCGAATGTTGGCGCCAAATATTTTTGACGTAAAGAATTTGAATGTTAAGTTGGTGAAAAGTATTCGTTGGTCCTGGACATCGTTTTATTTCTAATGTGTACCTAAGTCGAAGGACCAGTAGTTACAAAACAATCGCATCGTCACAAATCATCAGCTTTTCAATTAATAAGTGAAACTTCTTAGGTGGCGATTCGATAATTGCACGAGAATTGAGAGTGAAATTTCAAGGACGTGTCACGTTTAGGCACATTTCGTTACAGGAGAGAGTAGAAAGATATTTTTAAGCTATGCGCGCGGCAGTCCCCGAGTGCCACACGTTTTTTTTCTCAGCGCTGAGAGTTGAAAATCCAACAATGCGCTTTTATTTAGGTATTCATTTAAGAGTCATTTAGTGAAGGTAAAAACGGGCATAAATCTATGCATAGCTTTTATCGCGGGCTTTGAGCGCGGCGACCGAATCAAGAAATTCCGTAACGAAAAAAACCTAACACCCCCCACTCCGCCTACCATATAATGACGGATGATGACATAAAACAAAAACTACGTTCCCATGACAACATCACGTTGTCATCAACATTCCCAAGTGTAGCGTTGACAAATAGGAAGTACGGAGGTTACAAATGCTATGCAATAGCTTTACCGCGGCAGTCCCCGAGTGCCACACGTTTTTTTCTCAGCGCTGAGAGTTGAAAATCCAACAATGCGCTTTTATTTAGGTATTCATTTAAGAGTCATTTAGTGAAGGTAAAAACGGGCATAAATCTCTGTTATAATACCTACAATACCAGCCTATTACTGTCCCACTGCAGGGCGAAGGCCTCTTCTCATACAGAGAAGGCACGAGCATTGATCACCACGATTGCTCAAGACAAGTTGGCGATATTAACTATCAGTCCAAGTTTCCTCACGATATTTTTCCTTCACCGATGTCAGTAATGACCAAGATATACTCAGAAAGTACATATGAATAGAAAAGTCACATTGGTACTCTCAGACCAAATTAAAAACCAAGACAAAGCGCTGCGAATAATACAGTAAAACATGCCAAAACTACACCTCCACCCTGTGCATACACGCTCACACGCACACATTTACAATCAACTACACCTCACTAAGTGCACACATATTTACGAAACCGGCTTCACATCACTATTGACAGCACTATGCCTTGGTTTTTTATTTGGTCTGAGTTGGCACTTGCCCGGATTTAATCCTACAACCTCGTGCATGAGAGGCGAGGTCTTAAGACCGCGGCGACGCATGAATTGTCCATACAAACGTAATACCTAAATCAGTTGAAATTTGGGCATATTTCCACCATATTATGTTGTTATTAGAATTTAGACAGTGTTTATCTAGGCTCCTATATCTTCTTTTTTCCAAAAAACTTTTCTAAAATGAAGTTTAAACGAATTTAATTTCGCACATTTGTACAGCGTAAATGATATGTCTTCATATTGTGTTTTCTGTATAAACAACAATATTTATAATATTGTTTCTGTTGAAGCATAGCTTATAAATTATCAAGTTACAAATTATCGAAAAAAAATAATGAAAAATATTAAGTTTTCTTTCATAATTTTTGGTATTTCGGAACAAATCCAAATTTATCATAAATTTTCGAAAGCTTGTGCTATCGCGTCAAGCAATAATTGTCAATGTGTGCGTGGTAGTATTGATTACTTTAGGTGTATATCGCTCCGACAGGCACTCACACGAGCGCAACGTGCTTGGAATTGAATTTTGCAAATAATTCGATTTGTAGTTGCGAGCCGTGTTCGCAGGCCTCTTAAAGAAAGATATCTCTCTTGTCTTTCATACAAAATATCTCTGGTGTTTCTTTCACTTTTTCGAACAAACTCTTTACCGTAAGTACCACATATGGTCATTACGTGATACCTACGATATCTTTTCGACATGATCAGAAGAATGTTTCCGCACTATGCAATTAAAAATGTCAATGTCAGTAGTTGAACTTTTCATTTCACAACTAAACTTAAACTCAATTATTTTTTTACGTTCTCAAATGATTAGGTACTTATGAAAGGCCTCATCGAGGGCATGGGTACTCATAAGCCCTCCACATTGACTGGCATTAACAGGCAAACGCAAGGACGAGTTACAAGAGGTAATCATGTATTAAAATAACGTATCTACTTGGGAATTTAATATCGTTTACTTAATCGATAGTTACGGCATATTCCATTGAGACTAAAACATGGCATTAAATGTTAACTATGTGGCTTGCAGTTAACTTTATCTCTAATAATCAATGGTTGAGCAATTTATCTTCGGACAAAGAACCTTGTTCTACAATATTTTACTTAAATTGGTACATCTTTTTATTGGTTGATTTTCTTAGAAGACATAGGTAAGTAGTAAGTAGGTATATTAGGTATTATGTACAATTTCAGAACATCATGGATATTTAACCGTCTCTAAAGAAAGACCAAAAGCATTGTGCTGGAAGTGGAACCAACGTTGGATCAACATTGGTTGATCCAACGTTTGCTGGAACACACGAAGCCGGGGTAATACGTTAGTTTTTAATCCGTTTTCAAATTAAAACTCGGACGTGAACCGTTTGGGTTTTATCGTTTGCCAGTTTTATTTATTTTTATGTCACCAAAAAGGTATTCTAGATACAGAAATAATTTTTCGTAGATTAATTTTTACCCATGGCTTTCAAAAATATTTTCTGCAACCGATGAAAATTTCAACTCAGGGGGTTCAGAATCATGTACCTACTGAATCCATGGTAACAGTTTTCGCCTCGATGGCTCTGCCACTCTGTAAATTTAGTAGGTAACAATTTTGAATTTCGAGTAGTTAAGGTTTGTTTTTACTGCGCATTTAAAAAAATGTGATTAGGTATCCTATATGTTGAGTAACCGTTTTAAACTAAAAATTAAATTTTAAATGTTGATAATGTACCTACTTAAAAATATATATTTGTTGCACTTGCAGAATACTGGATACTTACTTAACATAAAATACTCATAAATCAAACCAAGAGTGAACAGGCATCTTCTAGGCATACTCGTTCCATCGTAGACTCCTTCGCTTTCCATCAGGCGAGATTGAGATCAAGAACACGCCGAATCCGCAATAATAATTTAAAAAAACCGGTCAAGACCGAGTCGGACTCGCGCACCGAGGGTTCCCTATAAAAATATTTAAATTATTAAAAATATTTTTATAATATGATGTAACAAAAAATTTACGCTTTTCGCAATTTTTCCTTTATCTTTGTGTGTTTAGACGTTGCTTCGTACCAAATTTCAAGATTCTCAGTTCACGGGAAGTACCCTGTAGTTTGAAAATTTGCAGCATAAACGGTTGTATCTTTTGATTGCATTGGCTTAGAAGTTTGGTATTTTCACAGCTGTAAGGGACAGTAGACCTGCGTATTTAATATGAATTTCAGCTTGATAGCTTCACGCGTTCCTGAGAAAAAGGGTCTTGACGGACAGACAGACGGACAACAAAGTGATCCTATAAGGGTTCCGTTTTTTCCTTTTGAGGTACGGAACCCTAAAACGTAACATGCTTATCGCTTGCAGTAGGTACCTATGTAAATTATGAATAAGGAGATAGACATACCATCTTGTACAAGCAAAACATTACGTAGAAATGTACCTACACATAGTAGGCCATACCGGTTATGGAAATAAGATAAACAGATTAAAAACAAAACTTAATTTATTCTATTATCACGGTATTATCTACAATTATATTGGACATAGTTACAAATGGTATTAAGATATTGCATTTAAAAAATTAGCATTCGTCATACAATACGGCCGGTGAATTATGGCCGATCCGAACTTTGTGCAGAAGGCTGCGCAGTAACATTTTTTTGGAACCAAACGGTGTTATGTGGCGAGTGTGAGTGAGTGTACATGCGTTAAAATTCGGAGAGCCTATCTTCAGACCGGCCATATTTCATCGGCCGTATTGTCCTTAAAGAGAAGCGAGAGGAGCGATGTAGAAGCAATGGGTTTATTAAATGTATTAGATATGACCAGATTTGAATACCTTTCGATGATTTTGTTAATATTCAATCATATCGACTGAAAAAAACAGACACTTTTGCTTCGCTCGACCACAGATAATATAATACTACGGCTCGACATTATTTTATAGATCCCTAACCCTTTAGTGTGACATTTACTTTATTCAGATAAAGTAACATCATCTATTTAATTGCTTATTATTATGTACCTACTTGTCTATAATTGCTTTGTATTATTTGTACATACAAAATTGTATTCGAGATATATAAATTTAATATTTATGAAAATACAATTGTTGTATCATTTTAATAGGTTTGTTTTTACAGTTTTGTGGAAGTGATACAATTTATATACAATACACAATAAAAATATTATAAAACAAACATTAGTCGTGGTACGGCTCATCTCATTAATTTTATTCTCATATAAGGTATTATTCTTAAATAATCTTATCGCACTATTATTTTAAATTTGACATGTAATTTAATAGTAATAATCACAAGCCTTGCTAAATTATTAAAAGTTAGGTAATTATTTTTTCTAAATGTCACTTCGTTTTATTTAAACTTTTAAGTCTTAAAGCATTTAACAAGAGATGCCACAGGGCTTTGTCCAACTTGCACTGTCAGAATATTTCCATACAGAAAACATTAAAGGACGAGTAAACAAGGTAAGTAATTAGAATTAGAACATACTCCATACAACATAGATTTCTATACAGACTACATTAATAAAATGCTTTGTGCTTTAGTAAATATTCAAAACTGCTATGTGCTCATATTTTTTTGTTTTTCCATAAAAGCCAAATAGTAATAAACGTTATTATAATTTGGCTTTTTCGTCGGATCTCTTGTTGACGTGCTTTAAGTTTTTAAAATAGGTAAAATAACATAAGGTAAATTCTCTAGACATTAAAATACAATGTCTTTATTGTCTTTTAACATTAATTAGGAGTGTCACACGTTATTATTCGAGCCCGTATAAAAAATCACATTTCATGTTTGGTAATTTTCTATATTTGGCCTTAAACAATAGTATGCGTCAGTCTTAATGAGTCCAACATGGCTACCTGTTTCACTGCAGATCTAGAGCACAGATGATATAACCTAAATCAATTGCCAATAGTAAAAAAAAACATTGAGAAAAAGAACTGGGTGGATGTTGGTAAAAATTCACAACCAGCTTGAGCGTTTTCAAATTCGCGTGTGCCGCAGGCCTCATTATTCTATTCATAAAATTAATTAAAATTAGATAATGAACTCACTGATGGAGTAGTCAAACTATAAAATATCTTGAAGAAAAATCATTTTAGATGAAAAAACTGAAAACTGTAGTGAAACCGGCCCTTAATTTACAAATGTCATATTTTTTCTGGCTTTATACCTACAAACCGTTCACTTTAACTTGTCCCTTGCCGTCATGTCGGCACCATTGCTTTTCAAGCTTAGTTTCAATACAAAATAAAGTTCAAAATGGCAACTGACAGAACAGTGCCACCAATTGCGTCACGTGACAAGTTACAATGAATGCACAATAGCCATGCTGCCATTCAGCATATTCACAGACTAAAATACCTCAAATTTTTTTTTATTTAGTTCACTATTTTGTTCCAACCATTTTTCTTTGGCTTAATATTAGCTATTATAACCTAGTTTTGTTATCTGTTGCTTTTTCTACAGTTTCCTCAACATTCTTTCTCTTGTCTTGATCCTCTGCTTCTTTTAAAGAGTCTGGTAACTTGAGGTTGTTTGTCTCTGGTAACGTGAGAACGAGGAATCCTGATAGTGCCGCCATTCCTCCGAATATCATTGTTGGAAGGTACTCGTAGAACCTCGTCTGAGGAAGGAAATTAAAAAAAACATTTTTAAATACTTTATAATATTAAAAACAGTTAACCAATTAATTAACTATCGCCGGAAACTAAATAATGTACCTAAGTTTTTTTTTCATTGGTTATAATTGACTTGTTTGTTATTGATGTTGAAATAGGAAGGCAAAGGTCATGAAGCATACAGCCTTGTTAATTTATGTAGTTGAGTAAAAAAAATGTTTAATTTTTTTTACCGGCTATAAAGATAGGAGGTTCTGTTATCGACTCGTTTGTATGGATGTGTGCATGTCTGCACTTTTTCTCAGAAACTACTAAACTAGTTTTAATAAACGTTCTATTGACATTGAAGTTACCAAAAAGGTTATTGCATACTTACGAGCAAAGGCGTTTGAGGTGCAACAGTAGACCCTATCCTTCCAATAGTAGAACACATGGCTAACAAAGATGTCCTGTAGTTTGTAGGAAATACTTCAGCCGCAAATACATATAGCGAATTGTATGCTAATGTGATGAAGAACTTTCCTCCAAGGTATAGAAGAATTGACCAGTTGCCAGCTGCAACAAAAGATAAACAAAATAAAATTAATAACTGGGTACTTAAATTCTTTTTTGGAACCTCCGTCAGAAACGAAGTTCCTTCTCTCGTAGGTACTTATATGATTAAAAACAAAAACAAAATTTTCGCAATCGTCATCTTGAATTTATATTTTGACCTCACTATCGACTTTAGCACCCTCGAAAACTATGAAAACGACATGCATGACGAAAAATTTGTCAATTTTCGAAGCAGCCATCTTGGATTTTCATTCAGACCAAATTCACACTTTCTCTCTCTCTCTCTCACTGATAAAACACATATTAATGACTCATAACCTTTTACAAAGGGCAAAGGGCATTTTTGGCCCAGCCGTGAGGCACATTTTTCTGCTAATTTCTTACATCGTACTTTATACTTTTTATTGTTTTTCTTTTTTATCTGCTGTATGTTATATTGTGTGCCTTTTAGTCTGTGCTAGTATTTTCTTTATAATAAGTAGTGAAAAACACAATATTAGCAACATACTTAGTCATCATCACTTCAGTAGGTACTATACTCCATTTGAAATAAGATTAGACATTTAAATAAACCTTTTTTACAGCTCGTTTAAACGATTTTGGCTTCTATTGCGTTGGTGGCATGACAAAAGCAGCTGCAGTAAACAGTTGGTATGGTAATTACTTTTTTGCTTTTAATGCCATCCTTATCGGCACGACATAGAAGTCAAAATCGGTTGAACGGACTGTAAAAAGGTTTGTTTAAATGTCTAATCTTATTTCAAATGGAGTATAGGTATAAAATAATAACATAACATCACACCTTGTTTCTTCGAAAGGTTGTACAAAATAAAATATAATTAAATCTTGGATGCACTAACGATGTAGGTATAGAATAATTGACGCGACTCTTTGCATAATAACAAACATCAAGGGGATGTTCAAAGATCACTAAAATTACATCAATAAAAACAAACAAAACAAAAACAATTTTATACACCACACAGTCGGTATGAGGAAGTAATTATCTTGTTTATCTAATAAAATAAGTATTTGTGTAAACACATTAAACTGTTAAACAGTTTATGGTATAAAATTACCATTAATATCAAAGTGTATGTAATGCGTACAGTAACAAACGTACCTACCATTGCTTGTGTAAGGTTAGTTGAGAATCAATGAAAAGGTGATTAAATAAATTATGTAATAAAAGTATGGGATGTTATATTTTCGCCTGCTGCTAAGGGGTGGGTGGCAAGTCCGTTGCCATCACAAATAAAAAGCTGAAACGACTTCTGTGCTTGACCTCCCATAATAGGAATGATGCCGGGGTAAAAATAAAGAAATTCTAAGTCCGTAAGTCAGATAATAAAAAAATATTAGAAAAGTATTTTTTTGCTTTATTATATTAATAAAAAAATACTTAGATAAAGTTGGGGAGTCGGGGAGTCGCAACGTCACAAGTAAGTATAAAAATCTACATACTCGTAACGTCATGGCACATTTTAACTCAATGTATCGCCGTAATATTTTGATTACGTAATAAAAGAAAAAATACGCGTCCAATATTTTATAATAATGTACGACGGACAAAACTTTTTTTTTTGTCATCATCCCTATTTTCAAACCCGAAAATCAGTAAAGTATTAAAACAGATGCAGACGCCCTTCACTTCACTTGTTTAACCTCCAAACTAGCCACATCATCTTTTATACAATCTATCCATGGTTTCAACAATCTACTGCCAATCTTATACATATATATTCTATTAAATATAAAACACGTTACTATACCTGGAACAAATCCATAGTTGATCAAAATCAATCCAGTCATGAAATACGCGGTAGCAATCACCTTCTTCCTGCCAAATCTGTCCAAGAATATCAGCTTGCAGATATTAGCCGGAGCTTCTATCACCAATATCACGATATAATTCACATAGCTGTTCCCTGATAACTCTATGGCGTTTATAGAAAGTCCGTAATATACTAAAGTTGAAGATATCCATAAGAACGAGCATGTGAACAGCCTCTTCCAAATCATTGGCGATGTTAAGAGCTGGTTGAACGTAGACTGGTTCCTTTCAACGTTCTCACATTTTCTCTCGTCTCTTTGTTTTGTAGCATGCTTCTCTACTTGCTCATAATGTTCTTTAGGGACATTTGCTTTGTTCATCTTTTCTGATTTGCTCAGAACGTTCAGACCTTCCTCGTATCTTCCTTTGCTGAAGAGCCACCTGAAGCTTTCCGTGAGGGTCCAGATATAGATGAAGACGAAGACAGCAGGGGTGTAGATGATGAAGAGGAGGTAACGCCAATTGAGAAGCCACCAGGAGAGTAAGGTGACTGTGACTCCTCCGAGAATGAACATGGTGTTGAAGAGGAGGCTGACGAAGACTCTGCCTTTTGGTCCGACGAGTTCCAATGCTGAAACAAGAGGAAATTGACTGTTATTACGATACGATGGGACGAGGTTTTTGAAAAGACAATTTTTTTTTTGTTTTGATTAAATTCAGATGGAAAGTTCCATTCTATTTTTAGAATAATGTCGTGAATAAAGAATGTTCAAGTGTCAATGACTCTCTATAAATCTTTAAAAAAATAAACAACTAATGACTCGTGATTCTAATCTATCAACGCTTCATTGGGTTTTCGCAAAAACGAAAAAGGTGTGAATGGCAAATTTTTTGGTCCCCATGAAGTAACAAAGCCTACTACCGGTTTCCCATGAAAACCGCAAGAAAGGATCTAAAACAAAGACCGGAAGATGAGCTACAAAAAACCGTAAATTAGTTTCAACTGAATTATAAAGCAATCAATCGCGAAGGCTATTTGGGTGCTGATGGCTAAACTTAGATTTGTAATATTGGTGACAATTGCAATGAATACGAAGCGATAGATGAAGAAAAAGCTCCTGACAAACTGTTATATGATTCTCAGAATTTCTTGAGAGTCATTTCGAATAAGTCACACATTGAATGAAAAAATCCTATTTCTACTGGAGAGCAAATTAAAAACTCCAAGAGTAGATAATATACATGCGACAAAAAAAAGCATTGTGTATTGATGAATCGTTTTTAGTTTTGTGACTTGCATTTGCATGGCGTTCTCCTTTTGCTTTGATTCCTGCATATCCAATTTAACTGTCTTATAATCGAAATACATAAATAAAATTGTCTTTTAACAATCCATGTTTAAATTAAAAGAAAAAAATACAACAATGAAGTGAACGTTATTCTTTTTATGAGCCATAAAAACTGCTTTAAATTATTCAGTGTAAATAACAAGAAAAGTAATAAAAAAAATTAAAGCAGTTGTTCTGAATGGACAAAGACAGTTTTAGATTGCTCAAACGGTACTGGAACAGTCAATGAAGCAGCAAATTGTTTAATTTGTCTAAATTGGTTCGTTGGTCTTTGGGTCATCAACGTTTTAGATCTTTCACCATTTCAGACAAAGATCGCAACTAGGAGAAGATGAGAGTTGCAGGATATGTGGTAGGTAACCAAAAATAGTAAATTATGATAACCAAGATTAATTACTACTTGAGAGCAGCTGTGGTGCAGTGGTACGCGACTTACAAGTTGTATGTCGTGAGTTCAAACCCAGACAGGCACTGACCTCAAAACCACTGCTCTCGAAATGGTGAAGAAAACATCGTGAGGAAACCGGCATGTCTTAGAACCAAAAAATTCGAAGATATGTGAGATCCACCAACCCGCACAGGGCCCGCGTGGTGGATTACAGCCTACTCCTTCACACAGAGAGGTGTCCTAGCAGTGGCAAAATTAATGTGGAAACGTCTCCTCCGTTCAGAATTTTACTGTTTGTCGTTTTTAATATCGTCATCTCTATATTTATTTATATAAATAAAAATGAAATGCTGTTCGTTGGAAAGATCTTCACTTCAGAACGGCTGGGCCGATTTGGCAATGTTTTGTTCCTAACAGTTCGAATTAGGTTTTTATGGAAAGAAAAAACAATTGGAGAACTCGGGAAAGACTAAAAGTATATTTTCTATGAGAATTTTTAATGAATTATTGAAATTTAGATTTCATTGGTGACGCTAGCAGTATATAATAAAGTTTAAATATTAAAGGTTCGGCTTTCTACACAAACATTGCCTATTTTTACTTAAAAAGTACCAAAGGACCACAAATTCAGGGTCGAGGTCGAGATAATTTCGAGTCCCCAAATATTATTCCAGGGGTGTTACTTAGGCCTGAAGCCACTATTTGTTGAGGAAGGTCCCAAACTGAGTCCTAGCCAGTTTGTTTAGGACAAACCCTAACTAATTTTGGTATTTACCGTGACATTAATTTGGTGACAGAACTGGGGAAAATACTGCTGCTTAACTTTTTAAATTGAGTTGTTTGTTAATTTGCTTGTGTAAAGAGAGATGTTCTGCAAATGTTCAAGATACGAAAATACATCAAATTAAAATAGACCTAGGGCTTAGGCCATTTGACTGAAAGATGAAGCCTTGAATTATTTTCTTCGCTTAGACTAAATGAGTGTAAATAACCACGAGTAAAGGCCTATTCACATTTAAGCTATGTCGCTGTCGCGCTCGGTAGCGATACAGGTCCAAAGTAGAGATGCCGCGAATAGTTGTTATAGCGAATAGTCGAATATCGATTAATCGCCATTCCCTGTAGCGAATAGTCGAATATTCGCCATTATTGCTCGACATAAAAAAGGAATTAAAAAAAACTTTTATTTATTCTCAATACCGAATAATAGCGAGTATTCGCGGCATCTCTAGTGACTAAGTGACTAAGACTGGGAATACACGTCAGATTTTTTCATCAGATAGTCAGATCCAATAGTCTGATCCGGAAGGCGTAGGAGCCATTATTTTGTTTGAACATTCAACACACGTCCGATCCTATAGTCGGATAGTTTGAATTGTTCTGATAGCCGGATCAGACTATAGGATCCGACTATCTGATGAAAATGACGTTTATTCCCAGCCTAACCAGAAGGAGGACCATCATCGCTACCGAGCGCGATAGGAATATCGCATACCGATTCCGTATCGCTACCGAGTTTGACAGCGATATCGCTTTTATCAGAATAGGGCCTATAATGGTCCAGTTTCGTTAAACTTTGGGAATATTAAATCCAAACTTGGGATAGTCGACATTTTCATTATATCAGTGTAGAGAAAATAATTGGATTGGCTTTTATTCGTAGTGTTGTTATGTGTTTATCAAGAATACCTATATTATTTGACAGGTGGCTGAAGATAGTGCATTCTGACTTTTATAATACCCTCTGTTTTCGCCCATAATATTGAAAAGATCCATACATAAACGGTAATGAACTATTATTGCAGTTGGGTCAGTAAAATTATTGGTCCTTCTTCATGAGACAACAATGTTTGGTCCTTATTTTTATTTAACCATTTATGCACACACATATAAACAGACAAGAAGAAAGGAACAGAAAAAATACGTACAAAAGAACTGTAATAAATCATTGTGACAGTTAATTAAATCGGACTCGGTATCAATTCTTATTTTATAGGTATAACGACGTACACGACCGTGATATCAAGAAACACATTAAGTAATAGGTTCGTACTGATTACGTTTGTTTTATCTCCGATTTCAAAACAAAGCATCCATTTACACAATTGAAAACACTTTGATTTTCAACGGATTACTATTATTTTATCGATTTTATTTTAGTCTTTTGATTTCGAAAAATATAGATCCGTTCCACGAGACTTGGGAATCAGCCTATGACAATCCGTAATCATTTTCCAAAAAGGAATAATTCCTTATTATAACTAAGTACTACACTCCTTAATCGATTTTCCTCCTAAATTAGAACATACTTATCATGGAATGCAGATTCAAGTGTATCCAATGTTGGTCATGCTTCAACACCAACGTTAGCAACACAACTCTTCTCGGGTTTTTCAATAACGAGATTAATATTGGTTTGGAATTTTCCTCTAAGTTTATTACGAAATGTACTCTATTAAGATGCCATGTTAAGTTTACAACATAATTATTATCTATGGCTAGTTATTTCCGTTAGAACTGTCACTTTGCCTTCGCCGTTCCAATTTCAAGGAAAATGGTGGTACTTCATCAGCGTTCCGCGTACAATGACCTTAGTTATTGAGCCGTGGTTGTGTGAGCGGTATGTGTATTTTGATACCATTTACTTAAGGTACCTCACATTCTTAACTTGAGTATGTGAAATACAGCTTAAAATAGTACTGGACTAGTAAAATATGCCTCAGACATTCCTCCTTTGTACAATCGTTTTTTACTTGTGCATAAAGTTTTAATAAATAAATAAAAGAAAATTAAAATACGTAATTAAATAGTCAATGCGGTAAAATACCAGTAGGCATTATTAACCTGAATGAGGTAGTAACGGAGTAGCAATCCTCATCCTAATGCTTTCGGATCACCAATTCCTTTGCTGACAAAGCCTATTTTCCAATAAAATTTACTCTAGTTTGAATTGTCAAAAAAACGTAGGTACTTACCAAGAACAAAACACGCTGTATAAACTCCTCCACCGAACGCAGGTTCCAAAAATTCGAACACAACGAACATGTCATAATTAACCGACAATGCCCGAATGACTCCGAAGACGCCATTGGCCACCGAAGCAAACACGAGCGCGGGGCGGCGACCATACTTGTCTGATATGAGTCCAGTAAGAGGGATGGCGATGAAGAATCCTGCGTTGTGGACCGTACCCACCAAGGATCGCTTCCAGTCTTGGCAGGCGAGGTCGAACTGAAAATAAAGAAAATGTATTTATAGATATTGGTCAATCAATGGCAAAAAGAAGGATTTTTCACGAAGAAGAACACACTGGATGGCTATGGATTCTGGGTTTGAAGATACCGATTTTGAAATGGTCCTTCGATACGAACTAACCAGCCATGAAAGTCTATTGTGTATCGTAAATTGTTCATATATTCAAATAACAACTGTCATTCTTAGACAGTTATATGAAACTAGCTTTTGCCAGCGGCTTCGCCCGCGTGCATGTCGGAAATTATCCCACGGGAACGTACTACCGGGATAAATAGTATCATATGTCCTATTCCAGGTCATAGTCTATCTGTGTGCCAAATTTCATCCAAATCCGTTCAGCCGTTTTAGCGTGAAAGCGTAACAAACAAACTCAGTCATCAGTTAGGATTAGGATTGTTATAGCAAGGTAAATTGATGTATGCTGACATTCCTTAATAAATAATTTACCTGCACCCTAATTACACCCTGATTTTGTTAATCCATTGCTTCATATGTTAGAAAAAATTGTCTGGTCAACAACGTAAATAACGCAATAAATGTTTTTGAACTGTCAAAATGAAAAGATTGTGATTGATCATGTGTAACGCAATTAGGGGGCTGACTGTAGGAGCAGCGCATGAAGATCTTTTACTTCTGCTCAAAAAGAAAGCCAGTCAAGCAATTAGGTAATTGTAAAAAAAATGTGTTACAAACAATAATAGCGGTAATACAAGGACATAAAATAACATACATTGTGAGTTTTCCAACAATCGTTACGTCCAATGAGAATGAGTCACGGACATTACGACACACTACGACACAGGTCGCATACTGTGAAATTCGATTATCAATAGGTTTCGATAGTACGGAAATCAAAACACGCTCTTTATTCACGGTCACCAAATCAGTGAAATGTCATTGATTTGGTCTTTTGTGTCAAAATTTTTTTTGGTGTTTCAGCTCTAATTTCGTTGCCTTCAGCATTTGATTTGGGTGAATAGAAAGCGTAGAATTATTATGTACAAATAGACCAATCAAGCGATCTGCCAACAGCTGAGGTTTCGAATTTATTCAGAATATTATTTTGCAGTAATCTAATACCTCCTCTGAATTAAATGGCAGTGCCAGTGGGGTTTTAGCATCAGCCATATTATCTCTTATCTATGACGAATTTTCTTAAGACATGAGAGACATCTTGGAACAAAAGGTGGACGTTGTTTTGAAAGAAAAAAAAAACAGTGGCACTCCGGGAGTGCCAACAGAAGTAAAAACTTGAACAAGAACTACTTGCGTAACTTATTTTCGTAAACAATTCTGCCTAATTTGTTTCATTTTGATAGTTCAACAACATTCATTGCATTATTTACGTTGTTGAGCAGATTTTTTTTCCAACTTATGAAGCAATGGATTAGCAATCTGTTTCAAATCGAAACAAATTGTGATTGTGTTGTATTACGCAATTAGGGTACGGGAGTGCCGACAGAAGTGAAAACTTGAACAATTTAAAAAAATACTTCGAAAACCTTTAAAGTAAAAATACTTGCATAGAACAATGATCCGTAAATTAAAATAAATAAAGAGCACAATCACGTTTACAAAAATGAGGTGTCGGTAACGGTGTCGCGAGTTCAATTGTTTTTTCCCATCTCAAAAATGCCCAACGCGCCTAAAGAAGGTTTCACTTCAAAAAAATTCGTTTGTCACTGTGCGTATATTATGCAATATACAATATACAGGGTGATTGGAAGATGGGTGCAAAGCTTTAAGGCGAAGATAGTACAGACAATTTAGAACCATTTAAGCCATGGTTGTCTTAGACGAAGTCTTACCAAATATTTTACAAATTTCTTAATTTTTCTAATCGTATTGTACAATTTTTTTATTTTTTCTGAGCTTTAAATGTCTGTAAAAAAAATGTCTAATGACACAGAAGCCTAAAACATGTTTTGCTTGGTTGCTTACACATTACTTTAATTAAATAAATAAAAGATGAATTCATTTATCATTCAATTTGGCCATAATTATGCAGTTTACATTAAATATTGAGAATTTCCGAAAAAAAACTTAAAAATTTGGTTAAAAAAATTTGGTAAGACTTCGTCTAAGACAACCATGGCTTAAATGGTTCTAAATTGTCTATACTATCTTCACCTTAAAGCTTTGCACCCATCTTCCAATCACCCTGTATAAAAAAAAACCTGTCCGATCCGAAAGGGGCACATAGGTACTGCAATAACATTACCAAAAAGTAAAAAAAAAAATATTATTGAAAATAAAAAGTTATTGCTATTTAGAATTCACATTTTTAGCACCAAAAGTACCCCAAATCCATTAAAATTTGCAAATTTTCAACAGGGTCATAAGTTATGATTTGTAGACACCCGCTAAACGATGACAGCCACCCGCACCCCATGTTATAAACCGGTAAAACTCCCCATAAAAAAAAAGTGGCGATTTTTTTTTCTGAATATTTCCACATAAATAGACTGTCAGTATGATACTTAACAACACCCTCAAAGATCGGACAGGGTTATTTTAGATGTTGTATATAAATGAATAAATATGTGTGATGACTTCACTGTCTTACATGCATAAATGCAACAGTAACTATTAGTTGCAAAGTGCCAAGAAACAATAGTCGTGCACTATTCGACAGGCAAATCAACAGTTATGACAAGGGTGACAGGATACAATGTGTCCTGGCGCTTGCGCAAGTAAGGCACACTGCTGGCAAAATACTAGCATTAATTTAGCGACCTTCACCCTTGTTGTGTATGATTGAACGTTTTTACTAATTTAATTTATACCGATTACATTGTTGGTTGTAACTAGCTGCGCCTGCGACTCTGTCCGAGCAGCGAGAAAATTCGTTTTTGTAAATTAAAAATTATATTTTTGTAAACAGGTTGTTTTTTAGGGATTGAAAGTAATTCACACGTCTTATGTAATTTTCTTTATGGTTTATTCTCGTTGAAAAATCAAGTCAGAAAATTATGAAAAAGGGTGCTTAGAACTGCAAACTTACGACTGGAACCGAGTATACGCGAATCAGCGTCACCGCCGACTGGAGCCGAGTATACCCGATTCAGCGTCACCGACACGAGCGTGACTGTTCAGTTTCGTTCACTGTTCAGAAAGAGTGCAAAGCGCTTCTAAAGAAGTTTTTACTTAAAAGAAAGAAAATTCGTTGATTTGCGATGAACATGACGCAAAGAAAGATAAAGAAAAACACGTAAATAACAAATTGGGGGAAAATATGCGTCATATCCATACAAAACGGTAATGACGTCAACCGGTGCCAGCAGCATATAGTGAAATAACAAATCAAAAATAAAATAAATACAATACTTAAAAAATACAATAAACAAACACGTCTCCATTCCTTTTTCGCTATACGATATCGATATTAAAATTCCTTATCGTTGAACCGTATCGGATCCTTGCACGCCTACATCGGTTTCATTATGTGCGTTTTTCAACTGGTTTAAAGCAAATTATTACACGTGCACTACAGAACATTGATTCGATACATGATAGGCCTTTTGATTAATAATTCAGAACTCTTTACTAGGTTTTGATGATAGACTGATTGTGATTTTTAGACAAAAACCCAACTGCGACAAAAAAGTCAAAAACAAGACATCAGCACAGACAGACAAATTAAAAATCCGGAGTCACACATGTTAAGGTGCAGCGCAGACGACATACTTTTTGTGCGATCGAGTCTGTGGCGCACATTCAAATTCCTATCTCGTAATGTGAGCTACAGAATGGTTCCTAAATTAAATTTTAAATTGACAGAAATTACTATCGAGCGACACATCCTATATAGAATAACCTGCATTCGGAAAAACATCGGGGACAAATAAGACATTTTCGTGCGCCACAGACTCGATCGCACAAAAAGTGTGTCGTCTGCGCTGCACCTATAAGGCACAAATCGACCAGTACCCTAATTGCGTAACTTATTTTCTTAAACGATTATGACTAATTTGTTTCATTTTGACAGTTCAACAACATTCATTGCGTTATATACGTTGTTAAGCAGATTTTTTTTCCAACTTATGAAGCAATGGATTAGCAATCTGTTTCAAATCGAAACAAATTGTGATTGATCGTGTATTACGCAATTAGGGTACAGATTACGTTAAATGAGAAAACAGCAACATGGAGAGGTGAGATCACTTAATCATAATCATGAGCGAATAAATGATTATGATTATGTGATCTCACCTCTTTCCATGTTGGAATTAGCGAGATTTTGTATAATTTTGATTAAAAAAATACAATAGACGTGGATATATTTAGTAACCTGTTCCGCTTAGCTATTTCTAAAGAGCCATAAAAAACTCCTGAAAGAAATCGACACGTGTTTCATCTCTCAACGAGGTATCCTCAGGATGACGATGGACTTGTTGCGAACTCGAACACGGCGTGATGCCACACCGAGCGCTGAGTGACCGGGTTTTTTAGATGTAAATGAATGAGTTTATCTCTATACAGAGTATATCTTGAAATGAATGAGATGTATAATAACATTCCTGACTTTATCATGATTGGTAACATTGACTTTGAATATTTTATCAACGTTTTATTAAATTCCGATCCGTGAGGTGATGGATTATTAATTTATCATACCAATTATTGTTACCACGGCTTACAAGTTGCAACCAAAGACTATGTGTGACTAAATTAAAAATATATAGGTACTTGAAGTGTGTAATTATAATAATATAACCATTAATACGTCTCGAGTTTGAATCCAAAGCAGACTTTTCGGATTCATGTGCGTATTGTATAATTATCACTTGCTTCAAAAACGGTGAAGGAAAACATCGTGAGGAAATCGGCATGCCTTTTTTTTTTGAGTGGGAAATTATCAAATAACTTCTCCCGCTTTAGGCGGAGCGGGAAACCGGCATGCCTGAGAGATATTTCTCGACGGCATGTGAAGCTAAGTCAGAGGCCCATGGGCTTTAAAACTCTGACACCAGTAACCTAATTGCGTAATACACGATCAATCACAATTTGTTTCGATTTAAAACAGATTGCTAATCTATCAGTAAGTTGGAAAAAAATCTGCTCAACAACGTAAATAACGCAATGAATGTTGTTGAACTATCAAAATGAAACAAATGTGTCATAATCATTTACGAAAATAAGTAACGCAATTAGGTACTGGTTAGTAACACTAACCACTCGACAAGAAAATCGTTGTAATTTTGTGTAGGTAGGTGAAATCCTTTACAGTTTATTTAGAGTTATTTGATTTCAAAGTTTGAAATATTCATTGAATGTTGGCATAACATATTATTTACACGTTCTCATTCATAGGTAGGTACCATCGCGGAAAGCTATGACTAACCACAGTAAGGCCTATTCTTGCTTGCAGCACTCACCGCTATAGAATCGGGGCGGTAACAGATGTGGTCATCGTGTGCACGGGATTTTGTTCTAAAGTGTTAGTTATGGGCTTCCGCGATGGTAACTCCGTGCCATCTTTTATATCTAATATATAAAATTCTCGTGTCACAGTTTTCGTTGCCATACTCCTCCGAAACGGCTTGACCGATTTTGATGAAATTTTTTGTGCTTATCCGGTATCTATGAGAATCGGCCAACATCATTTTTTTTTTTTTTTTTTTTTTTTTCTGTTTTAAGTGATAAGGGTGGTCCACCCTAAACATGTATATGGCAAAACAACGTTTGCTGGGTCAGCTAGTTACTTATATGAAATCTTAGGGAATGATGAACTGATCCTCTAAAAACTTATTGACCACCTAATGATGTACACTTTTTTAAATGAATGACCCTCTAGAAAATTTGGTCGGATATCCAAATTGGTCGCAGGCATTGGCTATTTAGTATTTTTAGGACCCAAAATAAAAATTATTTGTAGTTCACAAAAAGAAGCGCATTCATTATATTAGTGTTCAATAATATTTTTAGGATAGCAAAATGATAATTATATGAGGTTTGATTAAATGCAAGCCATTATAAAATATTACCTCTAATAAAACAAGATTTTAATAATCAATCAAAATAGATAATAGCCATTACCTGATAATTATCATTAAAAGACAATTATTGCAAAATGGCGGATGGAGGTAGATATCATTAAGACTTTAGTTTTACGTAAACACAGTTTGTTAAGAGGCTGACAACAGCTAAAGCGCGGAACGTCAGACAGGTCAGACTGCACAGAAAAGAAAGAGAAGAGCGATGAAAAAACGCTGGTAATTTATTGCAAAATATGAAGCAAGCATATTTACAAAAAATCTATTGATTGGACAAAAAAAACACTATTATCTACGATTATATGTTACTTGAAGAATAATCTGACAAAAAATCATTATTATTTCATGTATATTAATATGGTTTTTAATCGTTAAAAGACATTTTTTTTTGTTTTCTATAGTATCAAATTATGCTTTCAACACACTATTTATCTAGCATTTTATGTCCTGAAGAATATCATATATTTTTCTGATTTTGTTTACTGCAGTGGATCATATACTTTAAGGCATTATAAAACTTGCGTTTAGCTCTTGTAGTCTGCACTCAGCGCTCGGTGTGGCAACACGCCGTGTTCGAGTTCGCAACAAGTACATCGTCATCCTGAGGATGCCTCGTTCGATTTCTTTCAGGAGTTTTTTATGGCTCTTTAGAAATAGCTAAGCGGAACAGGTTACTAAATATATCCACGTCTATTGTATTTTATAATGGATTTCAGCAAGGTCACGCCTGAATCAATTAATTATCTTGTAGTCCCTTAATTAAAGGAAATCATAAAGTAAAGCGTGCGGCATTCTTAGAATGCCGGCTTTTTATAATGCTTAGTTAAGTAGGAAAAATCATAGTATATGGGTAAGTACGAGTCAATTAATATTTTGCTGTGGGGTGAGTTTGACCAAACATTTATACCAAGTATAAGGCTCTTTATACTTATAAACACACGTTTTTCTTGCTGAGAAAAACTACGGTTTATATGCCGTGTGTAGGCAAGGTCATCAGTGTTGTATGGCTCTCTACGGAAGGTTGGTGACAGACACGTTTTTTCTACGGCATTTATACGCCGTACCGTAAAAAAACCGTGCCGTCAAAGGGCCTACGTCTTACCTTCAGAATAAATATTGAATTTTTGACAGATTTTCCATATAAACAGTCAGACGTCAATTTTATTCCACGAGTAAAAAGGTTTTGTGATGATTACCAAAGTCAGATACTTTGGTAAATCAACCTCTAAGCTACGGTTGCCTAGAAGAGAGGTGGCTGTCATACACACGTCATACACCCATTACTACTTATTTATACTTAATCAATAACTATAAGATACTAGACTCCCACAAAAGATTTACCCCATACGAGAGCTACCAAATTGTATAATGTCTATGCAGCAAAGCTGATATCGATATCAATCATGACAGTCTCAACCCTTTTAAAAATATATTATATAAGCACTTTCGGTTAGAGGACATTTGACTTATCATTCCAATCATTAAATAATGTATACTTTTAATTTATATCAAATTTAATTTAATTTATAATTAAATTTTTTACTTTTTATTTACAATTTTTAATATATATAAATCATTCAGACATAATATTGATAATCAAGTTAATACTTGGTTTTACTGTATTATATTCGTGTAAGTTTAAACTTTTAAAATAGCATGTATATTGTTTTTTAATTTTTTTATTCTTCATTTAATTTAAATTATGTATTGAGAGCATTATGTACTCGATAATGTGTAAGCTGTAGTTACCTGTAATTGAGTGTCCGTTTCAGGATAATGTATTATAACTAAGTTTTACTATTGTTAAAGATACTAATTGTAATGTAACTCGTTGGTAATCCTTAAATGAATAAATAAATCAGATGTTGTAATAAAGACACCTTTTTGGAAGAGAAATATAATGCTTAATATACTAACTAGCTGCTGCCGTAGCTTCGTCCGCGTGGACCCTAATTCTATTTCTAAAGTAAAAGTAGCCTCAGTTACTCCTTACAACATCAGCTATCTGCCGGTCGGTTCAGTTGTTTCGGAGATTAGCAGGAACAAACAGACACACATACAGTTTATTTTTATTTTATTGTTATTTTGATACAAGTACCGTACTTATATACTTTCATATGCATTAAGTAAAAAGCTGTTATTTTGATATTACAAACAGACATTTAAATTTTACTTATTTGTATGGTATAAGAAGTCATGATAATAGGAACTGTTTTAATTGACGGCCAAAACCACACACCAAACATAGCGCGGTAAACTTCAACTAGCTGAAGAGCATTTTGGAGCAATTTAAGCATTTAAACGAACAATGTATTCCTGGTACAGCAATTTACGCCAAACCTATTTATCACGGAAAATTATAATAATGATAATCATTCTAATAGTTAGGTTGCTCATAGAAGCGTTACGAGAGGTTTTAATAAAGGAAAAAATTATAATGAAGTTGATGTTGTGTGCATTTGACAGATTATCTGTTGGTTGATGAACTTGAAATTCATGATGGCGGATTTTCATGACTGGTTTTTCAGTCTGAAATTGCCATTGGTCTGCTATCAATACGAGCAGTGGTACACCGTGGAATACTGGGCAATGCTGTATAAGATTCTCAGATCGTATGAAGGATTGTGCAGACCAGCGCGACACGCGACGCGACACAAAGGCACCGCTCGTCGCGCGACGAGCGGTGTCTGAGCGAGTGTCACGCCTGTTTGAAAGAGCCTTGAAGTGTTTTGGAAGTAAATCTTCTTTAGGCCTACTTTGCACTTTTAAAAATGGTGAAGGGAAACATCGTGAGGAAACCGGAATGCCTGAGAGATATTTCTCGACGGCATGTGTAGCCAAGTCAGAGGCCCATGGGTGGCATAAAAACTCTGACACCAGGTTAGTCACTCATCATCTGCCTAGCCTTTTTCCAACTAAGTTGGGGTCGGCTTCCAGTCTAACCGGATGCAGCTGAATACCAGTATTTTACATGGAGGGACTGCCTATCTGATCTCCACAACCCAGTAACTGGGTAATACGATACCCCTTGGTGAGACTGGTTGTCAGATTTTCGGGCTTCTGACAACCCGTAACGACTGTCAAAAATCGTCAAATGTCAGCTGGGACCAACGGCTTAACGTGCTTTCCGAGGCACGGAGGAGTCTTGCTGTGTAAAGGCTCATTCAAACAGGCGCGACACGCGACGCGACACAAAGACACCGCTCGTCGCGCGACGAGCGGTGCCTTTGTGTCGCGTCGCGGGTCGCGTTGGTCTGTACGAGCCTTAAAGATAGTCACCCATCCACGGAACGACCGCGGCAAGTGTAGCTTAACCTGATCGATCGTCCCGTGCGGCTGTTATTACTTAGCCACAAGCTCCTCGTTCAAGTTACTAACCATAAGAAAAATAATTCATTTCAGCGGATTGCTACTCTACACTGATAGCCTGAATTTCACTGAGTTTCGTTCCCAAAGACTAGTGACATAAGTTCACGCCTGTAATTCCCAAAAGGGTCAGGCAAAAGTGTCCTTATAGTAGGTACACCCACATTTCGCCAGTTATGTTTTAAGGCGACGATAACCGACTTTTAATGATTTTATACTGAAGATGACGTCTAAACGAGTAGTGTTAATGATTTGAAAAAAAAAATATGTTAAACTAGAGCATTTTTTTAATATTTTAATATAGCTTTATTTTGGATTATGTTTATATTACATAGTGAAATTAATTTGTAAAGTTATGTCTAACGCGGATTAAAAAACTGAGAATCACGCAAAATCTATCAAGTGTATTTTTCTGAAACCTTCACCATTTTAAAGCTAATTTGAGTATTGATCTTTGAGTATACGTGTTTT
The DNA here is from genome assembly GCA_949152395.1 of Agrochola litura. NCBI lineage: Eukaryota > Metazoa > Arthropoda > Insecta > Lepidoptera > Noctuidae > Agrochola > Agrochola litura. Next base: position 5,206,327 of record OX424509.1, read on the forward strand.
TAGGGTTCCGTAGTAAACAAGGAACCCTTATAGTTTCGTCATGTCCGTCTGTCTGTCTGTCTGTCCGCGGTCTAGCTCCAAGACTGTTAGTACTAGAAAGTTGTAATTTGGTATGGGTAGGTATACATATTAATCATGCCGACAAAGTAGTAAAATAAAATTATGAAAAATATTTTTTTAGGGTAGAAAAAAAAAAAAACCATTCCCACTTTACTCGTAAAGTGGGAATGGTTTTTTTTTTTTTTCTATACCTTTGTGTGGGGTACCGTTGGAAAGGTCTTTTAAAAAAATTGTGAGTGTGTTAACACTATTTTTGAATTCAGAGATACATTTGCGAAATATTAAGCTTTAAAGTGCAAATTTTTGTTAGAGTCAAGTGTCCCCCCTCCCTGCCATCTAAATGGTTGGTTTTAGATATGTGAAAAAATTCACGGCAGTAGCTTATATAACGAATTTAAAAGGAAAACTATCACAGCTGAGTAGGCTTTAAAAGTTAACGAGTAATAATTGACCAACTTAGATTTGCGGTTGTCAAAACATGTTCTCCCATATATTCTGTATGAAAGATTTTTTTTTTCAACTACAAAGTTAAATTTGTTCTTGGGATAAATTCATCCCAACTACGGAACCCTACATTGTGCGTGGTCCGACATGCACTTAGCCAGTTTTTTATTAAAATACCTTTTGTTTTATGTATAATAAATTAATAATACGTCTCATTTGGGACAGCGCTCCTTGATGGGCAAGTCCTATTGATCCTTGATGCGTGAGCTCAGTACAGAACACGCAAGCTAACCACTCAAGGTCACTGACATATATCTGCGTCTTAAGTCCCATGTAATAGGCGGCGAGCCTATTGACAATCAACCGGCCACAAATCCCGGAGTCCGGATTTGTGCTGCTACTGAGAAATGTCTGATGGGAGAACCCAACAACACTTTGCCCGACCTGGGAATCGAACCCAGGACCTCTGGTTCAGAAGTAGCGTTGTCGACCACTAGACCACTAGTCTTTCTGTAGTTATGTAATTTCGTAGTCCGAGGCAGCAAAATATATAAAACTTGCTGTTGTCCGCGACTTCGTCTGCGATCCAGCATGAAAGAAAGAAAGAAAGAAGGAAAGAAAGAAAGAAAGAAAGAAAGAAGGAAAGATAGAAAGAAAGAAGGAAAGAAAGAAGGAAAGAAAGAAGGAAAGAAAGAAGGAAAGAAAGAAGGAAAGAAAGAAGGAAAGAAAGAAAATACATTTATTTAGCACAGACAGACAAAGGCACACAACACAACATATTGCAATGAACATGGACATGTTGTGTTGTTGTTGTATTGTGTTTTTGTATAGTTGTTGTTGATGAAAGTAACCTATGTGCAGGTCCCTGACTACCTATCTTTTAAATTTCATTCAAATCCATTCAGCCGTTTGACACGTATTTATATAATAATATCTGGATGACAAAGCTTTGCTCGGTTTTTTTATTGAATGACGTTTTCTAAACATGAAACCTAGTTAGATCGATTTATCGCCCCCGAAACCCCCTGCATATTAAATTTCATGAAATCGTTGGAGCCTTTTCCGAGATTCAGATTATTTATATACAAGAATTGCTCGTTTTAAGGTATTAGATTATATATAGTTAGGATTTTCCCAGTAGAAAGAACTAGGCTCAAATAAAATAAAAATAACACTTTCTACGAATGAGTATTACTTTCACTGAATCAGTAAAAAGTTTTCAACTTCTTATTTTATTTTAAGTTTGGTGACACAAAAAGCCTATGGTATAATAATGTTTTTTTAGGGTTCCGTTGCCAAATGGCATAAAACGGAACCCTTACAGATTCGTCTTGTCTGTCTGTCTGTCCGTCCGTATGTCACAGCCACTTTTTTCCGAAACTATAAGAGCTATGCTGTTGAAACTTGGTAAGTAGATGTATTCTGTGAACCGCATTAAGATTTTCACACAAAAATAGAAAAACACAAATAATTTTGGGGTTTCCCATACTTACAACTGAAACTCAAAAAAAAATTTTTCATCAAACCTATGGTGTGGGGTATCTATGGATAGGTCTTTAAAATGATATTAAGGTTTCTAATATATTTTTTTTCTAAACTGAATAGTTTGCGCGAGAGACACTTCCAAAGTGGTAAAATGTGTCCCCCCCCCTGTAACTTATAAAATAAAAGAATGATAAAACTAAAAAAATATATGATGTACGATGTGTAAAAAAAGTATATGAGGTACCGGAGTGCCACTGTTTTTTTCTTTCTAGTTTTTCTAATAAAATGTGTTTTTTGCTATCTATAATACCATTAGTATTAATTTATTAGAAGTTCTTGTTAAAAGTATAAGAACTAAACCACAATCGCTGTCTTCTAACCATGGCTTAAATTAAAATACAAGATAATTTCCGTATTTAATAAAAAATCCATACTAATAATAAAAATGCGAAACTAGTTCTGTCTGTCTGTCTATAATCCCGGTAGTATGTTCCCGTGGGATACTTTCCGACATCCACGCGGGCGAATCCACGGGAAAAAGCTAGTCAAATAATAATAATAATAATAAAAACTAAATAAATCACAAGCTAGCAACATTATTATTATGGTAATCGAACAAACATGAATTGTTTTTTTTCATATCCGCAATGTACTTTTGTCATTACAGGATTTCAGAAGTCATTGTTTTAAAGTTTTTATTTCAACTTCACAAAAATCTGTGAATAAAAACTAGTAATTCAATTTGTAGTGGATACCTAAATATAATAATTATTTAATTTTATATGGATCTTTACGTGGCAATGGGTCTGTATGTTTGGTACGTTGTCACAGCTAAACTACTGAACCGATTTTGATTATATTTGGTAGCTAACAAAGAGTACAACATACGGTTCGTTTCTTCATACAAAAGTAACAACTTTAAACTGTAGTGGCAAAGTCATGTGGCTCTGATATAATTATGATATCCTTACATATTATAAAACAAAGTCCCCCGCCGCGTCTGTCTGTCTGAACGCGATAAACTCAAAAACAACCGAACGGATTTTCAAACGTTTTTCACCAATGGACGGAGTGATTCTTGCGGAACGTTTTAGTGTTTATTTCATTACGGCTTTTTGTAAATTGGCTGAAATATGACGATTATTGTTGAAGATGTCGGAAAAAATCATACCGACTGGGAGCTTTACTGGCTGGCGTGTGCCGCGTAGGTATACCGTTACAGATACATCAAATTTATGTTCTACGGGATTGAAGATCTTAAAAATTTCAACAAAAAATCCGCGATGGCATAATTATGTCTATCTTCTAAGGATAACCCACAGTAATCATTTTTATCTTTCAGAATTTGATAAAATTCCATTGTTATTTCCGAAGCTATATTGACCGGTATCCTATTAATCCTTATCCAATAAAATATATTATTTAAATTGGCCATTTAATTGAGATTAAATATGCCTTGACATCATCTAATTTAAATGAATGGTTTAAAAGATATCACAGATTCAAAATTACGCGTAACAAAATAATTATGGTTGGAGGTTGGAGCGCAGCCGTAGGAGTCAATAACCTTTACCTGGACTATTAGGTATGTAATCCCGGTACTGCCCGGTTGTACGTTCCCGTGGGATATTTTCCGACATCTACGCGGGCGAAGCCGCGGGCAAAAGCTAGTGAAATATAAATGAGGAATATCATTACGTCTTGTTTCCTCGAAGAGTTAGGCAGAGGTGTACCTAAAGTAGGTACTCCCACATTTTGCCAGTGTCATCAACCGGGCACAAATCCAGACTCCAGACTGCCACTGAGAAATTTCAGATAGAAAAACCCAATAACACTTTGCTTGACCCGGGAACCCAGGACCTCATGCTCAGCAGTAACGCTTGCGACCACTAGAACAACGAGGCAGTCGTACATATAAATAATGCTGTTATGTAAATATTTACATAGACCTGTGGACTTAGACTAATGAGCAATGACACTCAACAAGAAGTGACCGCGTGTTTGTTTGTATTGATTACAATTACATTGTTTGCCATCAAAACATTAATAGGAATGACCTTTTGTTATATATTTATGACGGTGTCAAACATAACTTAAGTCACGTTACAAATGTGCTTCTTCACCGACTGTAATGTAACAGTTCCAGTAGAGATGTTGCCTGGGTAAAAAAAAAAAAAAACTATTTAGTCCGTCAGTCAGATAATAAAAAAATATTAGACACGTATTTTTTGCTTTATCGTAATAATAAAAATAACTTATGACGAATAACTATCGAAGACATATTATGAAGGATGGGACGGTTGACGTGTGTCGGGCATGCCACCGTCCGGGTGAGTCCATCAGACATATTATCTCTGGTTGTCCTCGTCTGGCTAACAACGAGTACTTGCACAGGCATAACCAAGTGGCCAGGATTACCCACCAGCAGCTTGCTTTGAAATATAAACTTGTGGATTCTGAGGTACCGTATTATAAGTATATGCCCGACCCAGTTCTCGAAAATGACCATGTCACGTTATACTGGGATCAGTCTATCATTACTGACAGGACTATTGTTGCCAATAAGCTTAATATAGTGGTGATAGACCGATCAGCGCGCTGCGCAATGATAGTCAATGTTACCATTCCACATGACGAGACCCTCGTGAAAGCTGAGAAAGAGAAACAAATTGAATATCTCGACTTAGCACACGAGGTTGTCGATATGTGGAATGTGAGCTCAGCTATTATTGTGCCGATTGTCGTTACAGCCAATGGCCTGATGGCCGAAAGCCTCAGCCAACACTATTTTTTATATTTTTAAATGTTTTTTATCCTTTTTATTTTAAGAAATATTTAAAAAATTAAAAAGAATTAAAATTAATAAAATAACTCAGATAAAACGCATTAAAGTTGGGGAGTGGGGGTCGCTACGTCACAAGTAAGTATAAAATTTACATACTTTGACGTCATGGCACATTTTAACTCAATGTATCGCCGTAATCTTTAAACATTTTTTTTTCGCATCTTCCCTATTCGAGCATTTCATCAGTGAGTGAGAAGAACTGAGGTAATGGTAATATAGTAATGTTCCAAATCGAATCTTGGATTGTTACATTACAGGCGAATGCTCGTGGTGACGGAGCGACTTCAAGATTTAGGGAGGATGGAGGGAAATAGATCCCAACAGAAAATACACATTGGAAAACAATGGATATTAGGAGCCGTTCAAGTATTACGTAAGCAGATTTATTACAATTATTTATCCCCCCCCCCTTGTCAGCAAAAGTAAGCAAAGCTCTTACCCCCCCTCCCATGCTTACGTAAACATTGGTACCTATATGCATTTTTCTTTTAATGTAAGTATTCTAATTTTTATATTGATTCACGAGCAATATATTGACGGAAGAAATTTAGACAAGTGAATAGCACGCGGTAATTCCCCTACTCGGTTCTAAGCGAGTACCTAATCGTTTTCATTATTTGTGGGAATCCCTAAATATGCGTTTCGTTTTCAAGCATAGACAATGTGTGGGTTGCAATATGTGTAAAAAAGTAAATAATTATTGCTGACGTAATCACCATCTAGATCCCCACCCCCCATGTCATCAAAAATAAGCAAAGCATAGACCCCCGCCCCCCTACAGTGCTTACGTAATACTTGAACGGTCCCTAATTGGAAGTATATTGAAAACACGATGTCTCGTGGGACAAAATGTCAAGTCCAGATGCCAGAACAATCAGATGACAGCGGCGAGAAAGAGGAAAAAATTGGAACAAGTGATGCTACCTATTCACGCTTTTCATAACTCAAGAGGAAGAGGAAATAGTACTATGCTAGAGAAGATTGGTCTATGAAAGTTCCTTTAAATGATGTGATCAATATTTAAAGAGACATTGAGGAAGAGCTTATACGTGCCGCTACAATGGCGACATTAATTTAAAACACGGCTAGTGGCCAGTAATCATAAAAATTATAATAAAAAAAAAAATAGTAAACTAAAAAATTAAAATTTTCAAACAAACTAATTAATTAAAAAATAACCAAAATTGGGATCACTCAAAGATTCATTCATGAAGCCATAGTATAAAGAGAGGTAGGTAGTAAGCTATCTTCATAGAAACGCACCGCACGCGGCTTGTATGTCAGTATGGCCATAGTGTCTATGCGTCGCCGCACGCACACTTAACAAAATCTCGGCTGGTTTCTCACGAGAAACGGGTCGAGATTTTGTTAAGTGTGCGTGCGGCGACGCATAGATACAAACCGCGCACACATACAAGCCGCGCGCGGTGCGTTTCTATGAAGATAGCTTACTACCTCTCTTTATACTATGATGAAGCTACTTACCAGCTGGCTTGCGTTCTACTTGGAGCGGCAAAGCCGCGCGCGCTGGCAACCGCGCAACGCGCTTTGTACGAGGGCCGATCCTTTGGCGGCATAATTTCTAATGTTCGGGCCACACCAACGGGAATTGCCGTTAATTATCGCGATGATGGACCTTAACCCGTCGAAATAAAGTCTATCATCGCGATAATCAACGGCGTTTCCCGTTGGTGTGGTCGGCATAAGAAATCGCGCGGCACAAGTACCTACATCGGTATCGCGAAACCGCGGTGCGAGTGCTGCGCGGAGATGAATAATCAATCACTTATCATTCTCTGTTATTAGTTAATACCACTATCATCACTATTCATCACTAATAATTACTTTTATTAAATTTTAAAGTTTTCAATATGATCACCGTGTTGGCGAATACACAGGGGCTTAAGGGCGTTTAATGTTATCCCGCAATTTTGAAAACAAATTTTCACTTAAAGCCATTTTCCTCAATTTCTCAAACGCGTTCGTTATTCGAGGGCGTAATTGTTCCACTGAGTCAATGTTCCCCACGTACACATCGTCTTTTATGAACCCCCAGAGAAAAAAATCGAGTGGTGTGAGGTCTGGCGATCTTGCTGGCCACCTACGAGGTCCAAATCTCCCTATCCACTGTGCACCAAACGTATCATTTAGCCACTGCCTGGCCGTCGTAACAGAATGGGCCGGCACGCCATCTAATTGGTACCAAATTCGTTGGTATCATTTAGCAGGTTAACAAACCTTTCTCCGGTCAAAGTGCCATCAATGAATACGGGTCCGATGATGTCGTCACCGTGAATACCTGCCCTAACGTTTAAAGAAAATCTGTACTGATGGGCAGACTCGCGTCAAACGCGCGGATTTTGGTTTTGGGGTGCCCAATGATGCAGATTGTGCTGGTTCCACATACCGTTTCCGGTAAATGTACTTTCATTTAGTCCAGCAAATTTGGGAAAGAAAGTCTCTGTCGTCTTCAATTTTATTTAGTAACCACTGACAATAATTAACCCTAATTAGTTTATCACGCGTTAGCAATGCATTGCCATTTTTCGCGCTTTAATATTCTGTGGATGGATCTGTGATGGACGTGAAAATACCTAGCGCATTGCCGGAGGCTAGTTTTGGGTTGATCTTCGAAATATTGTAGCACATTTTCAACTAAAACTGCCTTGGGCTTACTCCTGTAGGCGTCGATGGGCGTTAAAACCTAGGATCCACTGGCCGGTTTTCGCGGATGCGATGAAGTGCTCCTACGATCGTTCGCGGATTAGTAGGACATCGTCTGGAATCGCCGTATCTGTCGCGATACATCCATAACGCAAGGAGGAGGCGGAACGCGTGAGGGAAAGGCAAATTTCGCGCCCTCACGCCCCTAACCGCCGCAGGAGGAGACGCCCGGGGCGGGAATCGCGAGCCGATTTCCGGCCACCGTAGGCGCGGGCTTGCGGACGGTGAGCAATGGGTAGCTCGCCGTCCGGTAAGGACCAAGCCCGGGTCGACGGCGCATTGTGTTCCACGCGCGCCTCAAAGAGATGTCAGCAGAATTGACGGGGTCCACTAGGGTCGATGTCTGCCGGGGGTTCGAAGAAAACCGATGGGGACATCGTGGCCCCCGGCAACAGGGCAACCGAAGGAACACGGGTGGGTTTTAGTCAGTAAGAGTCTGACACGCCCTCCCGCTCCACCGGGAGAAGTTATTTGATAATTTCCCACCCAAAAAAAAAAAAAAAAAAGGGTGGCATTTTGATTACATTCCCCGTAAATTAGGATCATGTCCGCATATTCGGCTGCCGTGTAGTTCGGATCTGAATTTGACATCACGATCAATGGTTTACAAGCACTAATAATAACACAATTAAAAGCGTCCTTTTCGCAGAAGATGTAAGTACCTACTAGGCAGAAAACTAACGAAAACAAATCAAAGCGTCTTTATCGCATAAACTAATTTAATTACACTAAAATAAATAAATTAAATAATAGGTATGCGTCTTTTTCGCGGAGACATTCATAAAAACATTACACGGCGATATTTTTTGCGCACGATTGTGAAGAAAAAGTATGTCAAGGACACGGGCCCGGCTAGCACTAGAAGTAGAAAAGAGAACTTGGAGTTTGAAGAAGCGCGGGGCGGGTGGCGGGGAGAGCACGCGCGCTGCCTGGGCCACTCGCCCACATAGGGCTCGCCTACTTTTTGCAAGTTATTCGTATTAATTTCATTGATGCGATATTATGATCCGTGACCCCGGCAAATGACCTCTGCGCTACAGTTCTTTAACTACAAGTTGCTCCAAGGTGCTATTTTAGAAAATTGTAAATAGTTCAATAAATATTAAAATTTAATTAAATTAAAATATTTTCATAAAATGAATATGCGAAACCATAAATTAAAAATTAAATTAATGTCGCCATTAAAGCGGCACGCTGTAGATAGTACTTATTCCTTATTTTATAACTAAATACATTTATATAAATTCAAAGATCTATCTTACCTCCTTAACAATAGAATGCTCCTCCAAATAGACATAAGATTCGCATCCAATCTCCGTTGACGTGTCATAGTAGTGCGGAGAACATTGGCTCAAGTTGGCGAAATGTGACGCGTTGGCGAAGGGAGCGTAGCGCAGGCACTTTGATGGTACCCCATCATTGTCATGGGGGATGGTAAAGTTAATGTGTTGGGGGTTTTCTTCGCATTCTGGGACTGAACATCTGGGGAAGAGAGAAAGCACGTGTCAGAAATAAATTCTTTGAATGAAAGGATGACTATAAGAGTAGGGGAAGACCAAAGAAACGATGGACGTACTGTGTAAAAGATCGCTGGTTTGCGAGAATATCGACGTCCAAACGATCATAAATATTTTATATTTTATCGTGAACAGAGACTCAACGCCAAAATTTTCCTTTCATCAGTAATGTCGATTCCTAAATAAATCATTTACATTTTGCGGTATGCACTAAAACATTTACAAAGAAATAAAAAAATGCCATTCTCTTAAATCAATTATATTGTCCGGTTCAATAGCTACGGTCGATAGAGACCAGCTATGAGATGCCCAACCGAAAAAAAAAAAAAAAAAAAAAAAACACAATTATTTTTAGTTCCGTCGCTATTCTCGCAAACCAGCGAGATGATATGGTTAGAAATGGGCTGATTGCTGTGTGTGACGACAGCTAATAGAGATATTGAATGAAAGGAAAATAAGTTGAGATAAAGACAAGAGGATTATGACATTAATAGCTTTTACTCCAGTTTTTTCTAGTCTCTTAGTGTAAACCCAAGCAGATAAGTAGATTCGTAGTGTTTTAGTTATACCACAAATTAATTCATATGGTTGACTCCGCCAAATCATTTAATTAAAATGCGTCTCTTGACACGACACAATAAAGTGCAATTCAGGTCGCACAACGCTAATTACCTATCACTTAGAAGTTGTCTCTCTTTCTATCGCGTAACTCATATCTTCTGACTACGTTACGCTCACTGAATTGGCCCGACAAGACGAGCCCGCTGCGTACTTGTAGCTTCATACCTAAATGCGGAGTGCGCCTTCTGTACTATTCTGTGGTTATACGGAGGACCAGCGATTACTGGGATATACCAATATTTTTAATGTTTGACTGCTTGCATTCTTATTACGAATGTTTTAACCTGTTTTACCGAAGCATGGTGTGTCCCAAATGGTCCAAGGCGGTCAATCTGCAGGACATCACTTCGGTGTGCGCGTCATAAGTTCACAGTTTTGTGCAGCCTAGTCAGAATGACATTACGTTTTTTTTTCTGTGTGTTGTGTGTTAGATCAAGAACGGTTTGTGGATAGTAAACAGTCCTCTCATTCGATGGGTACATAACATACATGCTCGTTATTTTTTTGTTCACGTGGAAAATAGATCGATGACCATTGAGGTAATCAGATAAAGAATATCAATTTCTTTCCTTACTGATAGAAAGTTCTGGTTTCCACCAATCCTCCGGTCGAGAATGTGTCATATCTCTCTTACGTTACCGTAGAATAGATTATGTTGTGATTGCGTAGGTAAGTGAAGGTATCAGTATCTACGGAATTGAAACAATACGTGTGTACCTCGAAATTCTGACGAAACAGCTAGATTTCCACAGTATGTTGTAATAATAGACCAATACAATACCTATTACGAAAGGTTTTCATTTGACGACAGAATTCATAATAATACCTTGTAGTTAGTGGTTAATTAAGCATGTGTGTTGAACGTTCCTTCAGAAGATACACAGATCAAGGAGGTCCTAACATATAGTAGATTGTTATACTAGGGGCTAAAATAACCCATTCTATCGAGGTAGTTTTACTCCCGAGCTTTAGCGAGGGAGTAAATAGAAGCCGAGATATATTGGGTTTTAGTGCAGTGTTACACTCTACTTTTCACTACGATTGCGAGAAAATAAAATAATCCAATACAATATTAAAAAGTTTAATTTATTTTAAAAAAATATTCAAATTGTTCAATCTGAATTTTTAAGGAAACTTTTTATCCCGGTATGCGATAATAAAAAGCTAGTTTTACATATGAATAAAGACTTTTTCGTTTTTGTAGGCTGTCTGTAGAAACATTACTTTTCGCCTAGAGCAAGATATGCTATTTTTTCTCCGCTCTGGTACGCTACGATGACGGACTTTTTGGGCAAGAGGAGTGAAAAGTCAATTTCGATTTGTACTACTTAAGGTCTATTTAAATAATTGCAAACATCAATTTTATGTGGGTGTAAATAAGGTTGATTTTAGACTGATTAGTACTGTTGAAAAAGTCATAAAAATATGAAGTTGTAGCGCAAACTGAACCTTATGGTAGGTATTACAGTTGTTTTTCCTAAAACTCATGTTTGTTTACAAGTTTGGCAAATAAATCTAATTGGTCTATCTATATCTATATACAGATGGTCCCATCCACGAAGATGCGCCCCAATTCGCGATTACTGTACTGTAAGCTGTACTTTTGTGCGGAGTGGAGCGCGTCTTCGTGGATGGCACTATCTATACTTTATGGAGATATAGGTTTGGTAGTGGATGTCAAAAGACTTAAGATATCATTACGAATCTCAGAAAAATTACATCTTGGATTTCATAAAAGCTGATACAGATTTTTTATACTTTGTCTACAGAGTGGTCACAAGCAAGGCATATTGGCGTGTCTACTGAGTTCAATCCCCGGGCCAGGTAAAGTAAACCTGTTGGTTTATCTACACATTCTACACAAACAACTTAGTTTTTGGAACTCCAAAATCATCAATAAGATATACTTTGTCCGAACTAGATCATCGAACTCCAGACGCCAAGATCAACGTTACTAGGCCATTGACGACTTGACGGTATACAATCATCTTTAGCGTGAAGATTAGCACGGTTGAGAACGAGAGGCTTGTTCCAATGTGTGACTATTGTCCTTCTAGGCTATCAAATAGGTCACAAAGAAAGGTCGTAATAAGTACTTTGATGATATAATTATTTGTATACTTATGGACGTATAATTTCCTTTCTTTAAAGAACACACCGTTGAAGAAAGGAAATGGGTCATGTTATCATTTTCGGCTATCAATTAATTTAACTATATGACCGTTAGTTTACTGAGCATAGTTATAGAAACTACGACTCGTGAATGAGCTACTAATATCTAAGTGTAAATGACTCCCCCATTGCTACAGTTTATTGGAACAGAATAAAATACAATTACACATTTTAATTAGATAAAATATCTCATAACAGTAGAGGCAGATAAAGGATGGAAGAATTTTGTGAAAGATGATATAGTATGTAGCTGGAAAAGGAGTGACTTAATTGGGAAGACTAATAATAGAGATTGCCTCGTTGTGGTCTAGTGGCAGCAAGCACTACTGCTGAGCATGAGTTCCTGGGTTCGATTCTCGGGTCGGGCAAAGTGTTATTAGGGATTTCCGTCTGCAATTTCTCAGTGGCAGCCTGGAGTCTCAATTTGTGCCCATAATCAGCCTATAATGTACTCACTGCTGGGACACGGGCCTCCTGTCAGTGAGAGGGAGTGAGCCGTTGCCAACATCGTGGGCCCAGTGCGGGTTGGTAGATGACTATCACATGTCTTCGAATTTTTGATTCTAGAACTTATCTTTTTTGTTTTGAAAGCAGTGGGTGATGAAATAATGTACACAAGTAAAGCGCTAGTCGAAGTGACGGTGCTTGGGGAAGACCTATGTCCAGCGGTGGACGTCTTTTGGCTGAAATGATGATGATGATGAAAGTGTCTGTCTGGGTTCGAGCCTACGACCTATAATAATTCGTAAGTCGCGGCCATTGCCACCACTGCTCATTTGTGATTTGATCTGTGTCCGGCTTATAGCAATAGGCTCATCCCCTATTACATGGGATTTAAACATAACTGACGAAATTTGGGTGTACTATAGGTACATCTCTGCCCACCCTTTCGGTGAATACAAGCATGTTGTTATGTTATGTAATAATAGAGATATATAAGAAAATGGCATGCTGCGCCAATCCCAGATCGGGGTAGGTAGGAGGATGATGGCTTCATAGCCTTGTTTCTATACTTTCCGTAAAGGACTGTGTGCAAAATACATCCAGCTCCGCCACAGTTGAAACTACTGTAGTTTTGAAGACATTACTTCTCCCTTTACTCTGGTCAAAGCGCATCAAAATCTGTCCCGGGGTTATTCAGTTCCGACAATGTTAAGTTAGGTTAGGCAAAATACACCCAGCTCCACCACAGAAACATCAATATTTTATAGCTCATTCATTGAACAGCGTGACATCATCATAAACGCCAACAGCTAAACAAATTAGAGCGTAGTTTTCTGAAAACATTGGTTAGATCAATATTTCTCGGTTCAATCTTCGTTCAGCATACAGATCAATTTCATTACTATTCATATGTTAATGTGTGTCAAGGCGTGAAGGATATTATTACTATCTAAGTGGTTTGTGTACCAAAGTTTGGCTAAAATAGCGGTAAGTATAAAGTACAATACGCGACACGTAAGATGAGACTTGACCGCGCTTCCCACCGCTCTTTCCCGCGCCCCGATGACGCCCCGGCGGGGACCTCATACCGCTAAAGAGACCCATAAATCGTCTACTGCGCAAGTCAAACCACGTGGTGTGTCAAGTCTCATCTTTAATGGCACGAATTGTACATAGTTTTGACCCCGTGCAAGCGCGAATTGGTTGTCTAAACATATTTATATGGTATTATCTAATTTTAGGAATATGCACAAGGTGATGAATTTGCGAAGGACATTGTAGCACAAATATTCGGTACTAGCACCGCCCCGTGATGTCACCCGCATAAGTCTTGATCCCGTGGGGTATCGTGTTGGCTGGGTTGTGGAGGTCAGACAGGCAGTCGCTCCATGTAAAATACTGGTATTCAGCTGCATCCGGTTAGACTGGAAGCCGATCCCAACATAATTGGGAAAAGGCTAGGTAGATTTTTTCGGTGTTTCTGCCAAAATATTCTAATACAGCAGCATAAAGTGCAAGCAACAGAAGACACTCAAACTTGGCTCAAGCTTGTGATAAGATTAAGTTTATAAGTATAGAAAAGACCGACGGTTTTCAAATCTCGACTTAACTCTGGCGCAAGTATGTATGTCTCTATCTTCCCATAAAATGTAACCAATATTGTAATAAAATAATAATAATAATTAGCCCGTATTGTCCCACTGCAGGGCAAAGGCCTCCCTTTCCTTTTTCCACTCAACCCTAAAAGTTCGTCCCGCCATCTACGCCAGGGTCTTCCACGATGCCGCTGGACGTTTTCAGGAACCCATGTTGTAGTGGTCTTAGCCCACAATGCATCCGACATGCGGCAAACGTGTCCGGCCCAGTCCCACTTGAGCTTGGCTGCTTTTTGGGTGACGTCAGTGATTTGTGTCTTAGAGTGCAGTATCGTGTTCCGTATCCGGTCGGTAAGTCGAACTCCAAGGATACTGCGCTCCATCGCTCACTGGCAAACCTCGAGCCCAGCCCTCTGTTGAACTGTCAAAGATCAGGTTTGAGCACCGCGTATGTAAGGATAGGGAGAATGCACATGTCCATTAATTTGCGTTTATGGCAAATTAATAAATAATTAACTGATCATTTAAAAACTTATTTCCTTTCTAAAGATGGACACTTTTTTAATAATTGAACCTCTTTTTAACTTTCTGGCTTTTTCTCACAGTTGGTCGCAATAACTTAGCTAGGGAACCCCAACTAAATGGATTAGGTTAGAACTGTGATCAACCGTGCGCGAGCCGAGCGAGCGAAGCGAGTGGTGCCGCGGCAGGCGGCCGGCCTGCGCAATATCCAAGTTAACTCTTTAGTATTTTTATTTTAAGTCCCTAAAATAGGAATTATTTGGTGTTCACGAAAATAGGGGCAATCATTATATTAGTGTTCAATACATTTTTTAGAAGCGCAAAATGTGAATTATTTGAGGTCCGATTACATAATCATTACGAATACATCCGTGATGCACTGAAAATAAACATCCATTCAAGGAATTAAGTTTCAGTTTGTGCAAAGTGATGCACATTGACACGAACATTGTGAATCAAATTCCAACGTGCGGTGGCATAATTTACCTACTTATGAGTAAGCCAATCGTTTAACACTTTTAAGGCTTAACCTTGGCTAAACTAGATTGGAAATTGTATTGTTTGTCACAGACTGATAGACAGCTCAAGAAAAAGTTGTTTTGTTTAAAGAAATGTCTATGAATAACTAACGTACAATAGAGTTTTTATTGATCGATTATTTTATCTCGATCTGTGATAACAAAAATTCTTGTGCTCTTTATAAGCATTAAAATAAAACCCTTTTTAAATTGACATTTATAGACACAATACATAACTATTTATTTATATTACCAGTGCAGGTAGACCCTTTTCAAATTAACATTAAATTTTATAAAAACTACGATATACGGACATGGTTGCCGCAAGTCGGATGCATTGTGGGTTAAGACGCAGATATATGTCAGTGACCTTGAGTGGTTAGCTTGCGCGTTCTGTACTGAGCTCACGCAACCAGTAATAGGACTCGCAAATCAAGGAGCGCTGTCCCAAATTAGACGCATTTTGAATTTATTATACATTAGCTGTTACCCGCGACTGCGTCCGGGTGGAATAATTCTATACAACAAGTTTATTTATTTGAATGTATAGTTTCCTAAAACAAAAGCCTAAGTTAGGTACTCCTTATAACATCAGCTATCTGCCAGTGAAAGTTCCGTCAAAATCGGTCCAGCCGTTTCGGAGATTAGCCGGAACAAACAGACAGACAAAAAAATATATGTTTTTGTTGTATGTACCGTATATACTTTCATATGCATTTAATAAAAAGCTGTTATTTTGACGTTACAAACAGACACTTCAATTTTATTTATTTGTATGTATGTATATATGACGTAAAAATATCGCTACGGGATTTTTTCGCACATTCGATTTTCAACTCTCGGGGCTAAGCAGAGCGTTGAAAATCCAGTGTACACACGCGTTAAATATCTTTCTACGCATCACTTTGTGTTTAATAACACGACCATTTTTATACCTGACCTATCCCTATACTTACTTACATAACCATAAATAAACTCACTCCTTATTCTCATTGGGGTAGGCTACAACTACGGACACCCCATATCATACAAACATATTAGGGATGACATCAAAAAAATATTTTTTGTCCGTCTTGTAGATTACAAAAAAATATTGGACACATATTTTTTTATTTTTTTATGATTTTAAAAGATTACAGCGATACATTGAGTTAAAATGTACCATGACATCACGAGTTTGTAGATTTTATACTTACTTGTGACGTACCGACCCACTCTCCCTAATTTAATGCGTTTTATAAAAGTAATTTTAAATTAATAATGATGAAGAAAAAAATACGTGTCTAAAATTTTTTTTACTACCTGACATTTTTTTTTGACCCAGGCATCATCCTTAAAATGAGTTTGTTACAAAAGTATGAGAATTCCTGCAAAGTGCTTAATTTTTTATACGCATCTGTACTACAATAAGAAGCATTAGGACTTCGATGTTTATCTGCAGAATCTATGTAGCGGCATAATTAAATCATGATCGATAACCTGAAGCTTCAAATAAATTATCCAAAAAAATTGTCGTAAGCTTATTTTTTCCGAATGAGGTCTTGGTAAGACCTTAAGGCGAAACCGTTAGGGCAGCTCGCGAAATTCAAATTTTCGTACGTTTTTTTGCAATTAGCAAAAAACATACGCGCGCATTCGTTGCGTTTTTAGTATCAGGTTGTAAGTTGATCCAAATATGACTCGCGGATGTATCAAATATTTATTTATAGAACTATAATCATAAAAATCATCAATGCCGCTCTTTAAGTTCATATTACCTTATTGAATGACTGTTTCATGAAATCTTGACATTTGAGGCCAATTTTAATTTAAGGAGTCGTATTGCGGATTCTAATTCTGTAAAGCCATATTTGTTACGGTCGCGCATCATATTTTAATCAACATGCAACCTGACACTGACCTGCAAATTGCAAAAAACGTAAGATTTTTTTTCTTAGCGCATCTCCTAAAAGGTATGTACATTACAACCTCCTTGTTGCATGCATATCGTGGAATCAACATTATGTCATTTTCTATCTGAACAGACAGCTGTGCTGCTGAAGAGTTTGTTGCGCCACTTCTTCTTCCCAGCTAAAGCACTAGGAAGTGGTGAAGTGCGGGAGTTTTGGGGGACTGTTGTATGTAATTTTAACGATCCAATGAGTTTGAATAAATTATTTTTGATTTGATTTCTACGTCTTTTCATGTCGATTGGCTACTTACTCAATAAGAAATTCATGTTATGGAAGGCTTAATTTTATTTTAAAATTAAAATAATTATATATTTTTAATAAGGTACCAATTTCCTCGTGAAAAACATTAAATTTCACAATGCATAAATCGCACCAGCAAAAAGCATAAAGTATGTTTTATTTATAAGAAAACAATACAATCTTATTGTTATCAAAACGATATTATTTATTAAAAATAAATGCATCGTTGGAGCATTGTTCGATAGTTAATAGGTAAATGTTTACCTAAATTGATAATATTATTTTACCTAAGTTGTTGAAATAGTTCAATTTTATGTTTAAAAAATTAATGAGAATTTTCATTACCTATTTTACAATTCCAGTACTTCTCTAAAATATGTAAAACAATTACATTAAATAAATACAAATAATCGCATATAATATTAACAAATAACCTCACCTATATTTGAGATCCATAACTTCAAAGTTATAAACTGAAGAATACATTCCCGCCAAAAACACAGGAAACAATATCAAAATGTAATTGTAAACATTAAACTTCCCAAAAGGTCCAAGAACTGTCAAAATATCGTCCACAGACACTTCAGAACTTGGTTTTTTTTCTGGATCCATGATTGTAGCACAGCACTATAACAAATATTTAAAAAAAAAAAATACAATAAATACAACACTTGGTACGTAATTAATTGAAATTTTTGTTTGAATAACGAACGCGCGCGTGCGACGTCGGTCGCCGAGCTGATAGTGCGCGCGACCGAGCCGATCCATGCTTTTTATTGTTCATGTTAAAATCATTGCCTATCGAAGCGGAGTTTACTAACGATAACATTGACTATGAAACTACATTATTTACAACTACTTTTACTATGAGAAGTACACTTATTGACTGAGGATATTAAGCTATTTACTGGTCGTTAATTTGTGATATGAGAGATGCACGATGCTCGGCAAAACCCGCGGAAAGGATGAAGTTAGATGAAACTGTCGGAAGCGAACTAAGTCAGATAACAATGCTAGATTTTTGGTCCATAGCAAGAAATTAGATTAATCTAGGATGGCCAACGGTATCTTTCCGACTGGTAATTTCAACAATTCGTGGAAAAAAGTTGTACCTACCTAATCAAAATTTTCTCATTGACGAGAAAAAAATCTGACGTTCAGTGAGGTAGTGTTTAGCAGGAAGCCTGACTCCATAGACAAAACCTATAAACCGAATTGTCTTGTGTAAGTTTGATGTTAGTGTTGACTATTTAAGACTAAATTGTTTAGACAATGTTGTTGTTAACAATAAATTACGCAAAGACTTTCCTTTCAGAAATGGAAAGTTATGCAGAACCGTCATTGTCTTATAAGTTAACCGCAGATGTAACGTTGACTGGTAACTAGAATTAGAAAGACCGGCCAAGTGCGAGTGGGACTCGCACCCGAAGGGTTCCGTACCGTATTTAGATCGAGCAAAAAACGCCGAAAAAGTCACGTCTCTTGTATGACCCCCTTTAATTATTAACTTTATTTAATTTGTAATTATAGCGGCAGTAGAAATACACGATCTGTGAAAATTTTAACTGTTTACCTATTACGGTTCTTCAGTTACAGCCCGCTGACAAACAGACGGACGGACGGACAGCGGAGGCTTAGTAATAGGGTTCCGTTTGGCACCCTTCGGGTATGGAATCCTAAAAAGTATCAAAATCCAGTTCTCATAATCTACATAGCCTTTCCTCTTTCATCATTATCATCATTTCGACCGAAAGGCGAATAAAGGACCCGACTTACGTGTCGTAGTTCATGGCTTCGGACCCCGGCAGGCACATTACTTTGAGTCATTTATTTCATCACCACTGCTCTCAAAACGGTGAAGGAAAGCATTGCGAGAAAACCGGTATGTCCTAGAACTAAAAAATTCGAAGACTTGTGTGACATCCTGGTGGATTCCGGTCCGCTTCCTCTCACAGAAAGGAGGCCTGTGCCCCAGCAGTGGGAACATTATAGGCTGAATATGCTTATGCTTTAGGGAAGAGGTTTTAACCCAAACTGCTGAATACGGACTGAATTATTTGTTGATCTAATAATATATTATTGTCTTTCGTAAAATTATGCATAGTACAGACGCCAGCACATCAAGCTACCTGGAACTGTCAAATTTTCCCAATGAACTTTGAACCTTACAGTTCAGCGATAAAGTTGAAAATCTATTAAATAAATTTGACAGATTGTAGTAGCTTGAAGTGCTGGTGTCTGTACCTGGGCAACCGATCTCTGCTGTGGTGAAAATAGAAAATGCTCATTTAATAGTATAGGATAGTACTTACCAATTCCATACTGCCATGATAATAGGTACTTACTAATTCCATGCTGCCATGTCATTATTCTATCATCAATAATGTCATGTCATTATTCATTATCTTGTTCTAAACTTTGGGTTACCGAGCTCTGCTCGAGTGAAAATACGGAGAAAACAAATTTTTAAAGATATGAGACCTAGCTAGATCGATTTATCGCCCCCGTAAACCCTTATATTGCAACTTTCATCGAATTTGTTAGAGCCGATTTCGAGAACGTGAGTACAAATATATATGTCGCCGTATAATTATAAACTTCGTTAGTTTATAATCCATCGGTATTATTTCCGTTAGATTATAAACTGTCGAAAAATTGTGAACTGTGACAAATCATTTACAATTTAACGCATAATTTTTCGATAGATTACAATGTATCCAAGAAAAACTGACAAATTGTGAACTGGTAACCAACTTGTTTGCGACGTAATGCACCTTGCGCTAATATTAAATAGCCTGCCTGGCTGCGAGCAACTTGGAAGTAGCGCTCGCTTAGCTCGCGCGCGGTTGGTCACAGTTCTAACCTAACCTAACCCATGTCACCCAGTTCACAATTTTTCGACAGATTATGATCTAACGGAAATAATACCGATAGATTATAAACTAACGGTGCTCACAATCTTACTACGGTGACATATATACAAAGAAATATACAATAAATATTGCTCGTTTAATAGTATAGGATAGGGTAGGACAATATTTTGGTTGTACCTCTTTCTTTGAAAGAGTTCACCGTTTGTTATAGTAGTGAAGGTACTCGGAACTCTACTTACCCGACTTCCCCCAAAATCCCATTTGGTACTTGTTTCACAGTTCTTACGACAAGGTTCAAGCTAATCGATACCCACTATTTACACGTATTAGGCTAAGCGTATGCTGAGACGCAGGTGACGCAGCACAGTACAGTACAGATTTTGCAGGGTAGGGCAGGCGAGGCAGACATAGGCCGCGAGCGCATGCTGCGACGCAGCTTTACTGACACATTCAAGTCCTAGCTAGTACAAACAATCTGTCATTGAAACATCAGTGGTAAAAAACAAGTGACGAACCGACCGCGTAGAAATCTGTGTCGGCTCTACAACGAGACGCAGAGCAGGACAGACATATTTCTCCGTAGCACGAGCCTGCGCCGCAGCGTACAGTATTTCTATTTTCTTAATGTCCCTCGGCAAACTTCGTGTTTCATCAGTCGTCGGATTTCTATCAGTTGCCCTTTGCACTTAGTGCAGACCGGACGCTTTCAATCGACTTGGAAGTATATAAGAGTTGTTAATACTCTTTTAACTTAATGTAATTTATTTAAAAATAGTAGGAAAGCTGCTAAAGTCGCAGACACGACAGATAGGAAAATAGTTTTACAGCTCTATAAAGTTCATACGGAAATCAAAATAAAACAACAATAAAGTACTAAGTTCTGAATTCAAATTATAATACACGATAAATCTAATAATTGATCGACATGGCATTAGCATTTGTTTGTTTTCGGAAAAGCGATGATTCCCGAGGGGCATTAAGAAAATATAAATACTGTACGCAGCTGTCAGTACCTTCGTTTACGCATTACAAAATCTGCTCTGCCCTGCGCTGCGTGGACCTGCGTCACCTGCGTCTCAGCATAAGCTTAGCCTTACTGTTAGTGTTATGTAATGGTAGACATGTTTTATAAACACACACGTAGCAACGGAAACCTGTGTCGACCACGACTTATCGGTTGCTAAGAACTTACGACTTGTTATTTTTTTGAAGTTACAGTTCTTTTCGAGTCTACTTCTTTCTTTTTCGTATGGTTAGTAACTAACCTGCACGCGTAGTATGACAACCATAGAAACGGGTTTTAAAAAAATTACAGGTTGTGATTGTAATTTTGTCTATTCTTCCGTCAACAAAACCTGTTTCTATTGTGGTCATGCTAAGCATGCTGGTGTCAAAGTTTTTATGCCACCCATGGGCCTCTGACTTGGCTTCACATGCTGTCGAGAAATATCGATATATTTTCGAAATTTAGAGTAATTTTAAAGTTTATCTATACATATTATAAATTAAAGTCGCTTTTCGTGTCTGTCTGTCTGATCGTGTTGTTCTTTTAAACTGCGCAACGGATCTTTATGCGGTTTCTTAAAAAGTTTATTCCAGAAGTTTTATGTGTATAATATATTAATATTAAACTTTTCTACAAAAATAAATAAAATTGAAGTGTCTGTGTATAATGTCAAAATAACAGCTTTTTACTAAATGTATATGAAAGTATATACGGTACAAAAAAAAGAAATGCAGAAGCGAAATTCTAACAACCAGTCTTACCAAGGGGTATCGTATTACCCAGTTACTGGGTTGTGGAGTTCAGATAGGCAGTCACTCCATGTAAAATACAGATATTCAGCTGCATCTGGTTAGACTGGAAGCCGACCCCAAAATAGTTGGGAAAAGGCTAGGCAGACTGGATTATGACGCTTAGTTGTTTTTACATAACTTTTTACAATAACACTGCTTAGAAAAAAGTTGATTAATAATGCGTAGGAGAGTAGGTATTATAATTTGAGTTATAAATTACTCACTTACGGATGATTATAATTTAAAACTGGTACACATAGTTGTTTACACTTAACTTTTTACAATAACACTGCTTCGAAAACGGGTTAATTCTATCTGTGGTTAAGTTATTGCAAATACATGTCTAGTATATACATTATAAGTCCAAAAATCAGATTTTACACTATTATCTTTTTTTCGTGTGGTTAGGGACTAACCTGGTTTTAGAGTTTTAAAGCCACCCATGGGCTTCTGACTTGGCTTCAGGCATGCCGGTTTCGTCACGATGTTTACCACACTATGATAATTTGAGACTTTAAAAAATGCTACAAATCGGAATAGTTGCGTTTGTTGAAGGAGACTAACAAAGAATAGACCAAAAGAAAGTAAAAAAAAAAAAATCGTCTATGGGTGATGTAAAAACAGATTATGACAAATTTTGGACTCATCATGTTAAACCAATCACCACAGATTTAATTTAAAGGGAGATTGTTGGGGCAATAATAGTAATGGCAGCCCCTAACTAATTTCCATAAGTTTTGAAGACATTGCGAACTGATAATGAAAAAAAAACTTTTTACAAAAAAAAAAACAACCGACTTAAAAAAAAAAAACACTACAAAGTTAAAAATAACTTTAATTTCGGAAGTCGGTGTCTTTGGTTTTGAATTTTCGTTCTTTGTCACCGACTTCCGTTATTTTTCACTTTGTAGTGTTTTTTTTTTAAGTCGGTTGTTTTTTTTTGTAAAAAGTTTTTAAGTTTCACTTTTTAGTTGTGGTACCTACCCCACACAAATTCGAATACCACTGCCTGCTATGTAAATAACAGTGACAGGAAGTCATTATATCATCCACATACTAAGTGGGAAAAAATACGTATTATTGAGGCTAACTCAAAAACGACCAAAGCAAAGTTAATACAATTTATATGGGACCTCTTAAGTATGATCTACCAACCAAAAAAGCATCATCAAATTCAATTCATAATTGGCGGAGTAATCGCGTAATAAACATACAAAATACCTCCTCCTTTTGGAAGTCGGTAAAAAAATTGTGTATATCATTTATCAGTTCTGTGTCAGAAGACTTGCACAGTTGATCTACTACTGCTGCATGTTTCTAGTGAAAGAAAGATAGAAAATAAATTTATTTGACCTAGGTTAGGCACACAATATACAGAAACAAAAAAAAAAAAATACAGAGAAAGCTTAAAACAGTATTGTGTGCCTGTGGCTGCGCCAAATAGGCTATGTTCAGCATAAATGCCAGACAACTAGTGCCTGACGCTGGTTTTCAACGGAACCTTATGTTACGAGAAATCAGTTTTATAGTGTGATGTGATGATATGTCTGTGTAAATACTTAAATTAAAAAAATATAGAAATGTGTAGCAAATAATAATAAAATCGATATGATAAAACTAAGTTTAAAAATAATAATGATTTATACAGTGGTGTTTAACAAAAAATTAAAATGGTATGGTATGTTAGTTATGGCAGCTTGTGAGATTCAAACACAGGGTTACACTTTGCATGCCGGGGGTTCGAAGAAAACCGATAGGGAAATCGTGGCCCCCGGCAACATGGCATAGGAAGGAACACGGGTGGGTTTTAGTCAGTAAGAGTCTGACACGCCCTCCCGCTCCACCCAGAGCGGGAGAAGTTATTTGATAATTTCCCACCCAAAAAAAAAAAAAAAAAAAAAAAGGGTTACACTTTGCGTCAAATCATGTCACAATCCCAATGCGTCAGTGCAAGTAGAGGCATATCGATTGAGTTCACTAACTACAATGGTACCTACCACAAATCTAGGTATTCCTGAGTGGTTAGATTTAAAAGATTTGGAGCTGGCTGACCCACGATTTGTAACACCAAGGAGAATGGACATTCTCCTTGGAGCTGAGGTGTAGGTACAGCGACATCTTGTTAGACAAGCATCTTGTGAGTAATCTATTAGCACAAAACACAATTCTAGGATGGGTTCATCAGGAAGGATGTCACGAGAATGCATTTCAGCAGAGAAGAATTTCACCAGTCTCTTCAGTCGGCACATCACTAGAATAAATGAAAGATATTTCTTTATCAGACAGTTTGAAGGTCCTAATGAGCCGGATAATGCATCGATAATGCAACAAAACGGAAACACGTCTCTATGATTTTGGAGAGTCTTTAGAGGTATGAGGAACAGGGTGTGTACAGTTCACTCATCCTCTATAGCACAGGGAGGATTCTCCGACCACACGGGTGTCGTGTCTGGCGGGCAACTGCCTAATAATTGATGTCGGATAGTCATATAAATGTCGTTCGCGCGGTAAAATCTAATTGCGCGATGCAGGATTTGTGTGACGTCAGGTCTTTGATGCGTAGTTCGCATGTGGCGATGTAGATGCCGCCACCATCTAAAAGATCTACATATACCTGATAGAAAATAGAACAATTAATATTTTATTAGCTGTTGAAGCAAATTGCGGTAAATTAAAACATTATATTCTAAGTGCAAGTATTTAGTTAACAACACTATTGTGCAAGAAACTATCTGTCATTCGAACCTTATGCCCTGGTGTCACGGTCTGGCTCTGCAGGTTTGCAGATTTTAGTTTTGTTCTTAGTTTTAACGTGACAAAAGAGTGCACGATTAAGTTATATTTAAACGTCTAATGGAAAAGACACTCGGGAAAAAATTACTGGCAATAATATTGGTACGAGAGAATTGAAATCTGTCAATGAAAGACTATTTTTATCGAGAATGCAAGGGCTATTCCAAAAAGAAATAATGGCCGAAGATAAACTAGTCTGCTGCATGATAACATGATACGCCAATTGCGTAAATACGTATTTCTAGAGTTGTCGATTCGCCCACAAATAAAAAAAACTTCATGCGAATCGTCTCAAGAACAATAACATTTGAACGAAACGTATCGATTCTCCCGTTTCGGGCGAGTGAATTCGTGCGAATCACCCAATAAGCCGATGCCATAATTTTAAAGTGCAAGTCATCACAATAAGGCTAAGCTTGTTTACTTGACTTTGACAGTTCATATAGCATATTGAGTAACAGCCTTCAAAACTACCTTCTTAACATGCCTAAGTAACTGAGTAAACAAACAAGGAAGGCATGCTTGCGTATCTAATATTTACCGACGCTGGAATGTCCTTAATTTATGGCATACTTTCTAATATTTCCTAAGGCTAATTGAGTGGAAAATTGCAGGGCATTGAGTCTTTGCAAGGCTACAGTAGCGTGTCAATAACAGTTTACTTTGCTTTTAGGTCGAAATTGGTGGTCTCCTAGATTGTTAATGGGCAAAAAAGGGTAATCAAAATAGTTACAAAGGCAATGATATACGTTATACAGTCAAAGAGCTGGAGGCAGTTGCACAGACTGCAAATTAACTGCGGTGTAACACACTTTCAGCCGAAAGACGTCCACTGCTGGACATAGGCCTCCCCCAAGCAGCGCCACTTCGACCGATTCTGTGCTTCCCGCATCCAGCGGATTCCTGCAGCCTTCACAAGGTCATCGGTCCGTCTTGTGGGAGGCCTTCCAACGCTATGTCTTCCGGTACGCGGTATGATGAACATTTAGTGGCATAAGGAACACGGTGTAAAGTTCACTCATCCACCATAGAAAAGGGATTCTCCGACCAGACGGGTGTTGTGTCTGGCGGGCAACTGCCCATCCGTTTGAAGTTGAAATCTTGTATGTGTGTCGATCGCTCGGTAAACTTTAACTGCGCGATGCAGGATTTGTGTGACGTCATGTCTATGATGCGTAGTTCGTATGTGGCGGTGTAACCGCTACAAACACACTTACATTAGCAATGGTTTTAATATTGACAGTTCAACAACATTCATTGCGTTATTTACGTTGTTGAGCAGACAAATTTTTCGAACATATGAAGCAATGGATTAGCAATATCTTTCGAAATAATTCACATTGTGATTGAAAGTGTGTTATGAAATTAGGGTGCTGGTTAAAAAGGCAAAGGGCTTTCTGTCATAGGAACATTGGTTGATAAAGATTGCACCTCCAGCCAAGACGGGTAGAGCAAAAGGCAGTTGGTTTCAAAGAAAAGTTATTACTTTTTAGGGTTCCGTACCTCAAAAGGAAAAAAACGGAACCCTTATAGGATCACTCGTGTGTCTGTCTGTCTGTCCGTCTGTCACAGCCAATTTACTCCGAATCTAATGGACCCATTAAGTTGAAATTTGGTACACATATGTATTTCTGTGACCCAAACACGAATGTGTAACGTAAATAAATTAATTTTGAATATAGGGGTCACTTTTGGGGCGCAAACAAGAAAATTAAAAAAAAAGTTTTGCTAACTGTACCGTGTGACATATCAAATGAAAGGGCTTGTTGCGAGGATCTTAAACATATTTTTTATATAATTTTAAAATAAATACTTTTAAAGATATTTAATAAATTCAATGAAAATTTACCATTCCCGAAATTACTGGACCAAAAATTTTTAAAAAAATACATAGTATGGCTCTTTACTCATAGATTACAGGAAAACCTATAATAAGTCTATGGTCTTAAAATAACATGGTAAATCTCTCAATATTGTGCGTACAAACTTGCATTTCGTCGCTCGGCATCCAATAGGCGCATCTCTCTAGCTACTATAATATCAAAATATCAAAAGTGTTTGACCGTCTGCTTAATACACAAATAAATAAAACTGTAAATGTTCATGACAACCAATTCGGGTTTCGGCGTGGTTTGTCAACAGAAAGTGCAGTGTTGTGTCTTAAGCATACTGTCACATACTTACTATACACAGCGTGGGACGCCGATTTATGCTAGCTTCCTCGACTTATTCAAGGCTTCTGATCTGGTTGCTTATGACGTATTGTGGAGAAAGATGGAGAAGAATAGGTTGCCAGCGGAACTTATAAACATCTTTAAATAGTGGCATAGTAACCAGATCAATAGTGTACGATGGGCTGGAACTTTTTCCAGGCCATACAGGTTGGAATGCGGGGTGAGGCAGGATTGGCGAGCTCAGCAGCACCAGAGTGGGTTGCTATATAGATGGTATTTGTGTAAATAATATTAGCTATGCAGATGATATGGTGCTTCTGAGTGCGTCAATCTGTGGTCTCAGAAAGTTGGTCGCCAAATGTGAGCAGTATGCCAAAACACATGGATTGATGTATAACTCCAATAAGTCGGAGATCATGGTCTTTGAGGCTGGGGGTAGCCGGGTTATGTACCACCTGTATTACTCAATGGGACTCCACTACAAAGAGTATTTACGTTTAAATATCTTGGTCATATATTGACCTCTGACCTCAATGATGGACTCGATATTGAGTAGGAACGAAGGGCGTTGTCGGTAAGGGCGAACACGTTGGCTCGTAGGTTTGCACGCTGCTCACTTAAAAAGTCAAAATAAATCTGTTTAGAGCTTATTGTATAACGTTATACACGTGCAGCCTGTGGGCTAGATATACCCAAAGGTCGTGCAATGTCCTTCGTGGTGGGGCTGCCCCGTTTTTGTAGCGCATCGGGAATGTTCGCGGACGCACATATTAATTGCTTTTACGCAACGATGCGAATGAGGTGTGCATCCCTGGTGCGCAGAGTACGGGCCAGCTCCAACAATATCCTAAAAAAGATCGCTAGCAGGCTGGATTGCATGTACATCAATCGCTGCAGTGCCATCTCCCATGGGGTGAAATAAATTTAAACTAGATTACGTGGGGCACTCAGAAAGTTTTGTGATACTAGGATAAAATATACTACAGGTTATATTTTTTTTTATTATATCTTTTCAAAGAACTCTCCATTGGCCTCTATACACAGTTTCATACGTCTAAACCAATTTTCATAACACATTTTCCAGTCCGCATCAGACACCTCTCTAATCTCCTTCTCAAATGCAGCCAGTGCATCTTCAGGTGATGAAAACTGTTTTCCTTTGAGTTGATTTTTTATTTTGGGGAACAAGAAAAGTTGCACGGAGCCAAATCGAACCTCCTTCTGAGCCTGCGTTAGATTTTACGGTACCAGCGTGAAACTATCTTCCATAACCGAAGATGCCTGTGTAGAAGTTCATGCACACTTCCCGATCTAATCGGCAGTATATACTGAACCTCTTCATATGTAATTCGCCTATTCTCTTGAATTAAATTTTTCACAGCCAGCACGTTTTGTTATGTAACAACCGTCATAGGGCGGCCACTTCTTTCTTCGTCTGCCAAAATTACTCGACCACCCATAAATTCGTTGAACCAGCGGAAAACAGTCGCTTTAGAAGGGCTTTTTTCTATGAACACCATTCGAAGTCTTTCAAACGATTCTTCTGCTTTTAGTCGACACTTGAAATCGTACAAAATCATCGTGCGAAAATGTTCTCGTTGTAAATCCAGTTTTCAGTAAGACAGAGTATTTTGATTTTGCTCGTAAAAAAAATGTGGAGGGATTTTCGAATTTGGAATGTTATGTTTTTTTGTAATAAATAGTCATAGTTTTAATTGACATCAAAACCAGCCAGTATCCCATAGACAAACACTGTTAGTCGCAAAACTTTCTGTTAAGTTAAGTTTACTAACACTACTTGAATAAAGAAAAATATCTGGATGACCATTTTTTTTTTGAACGACGTTTTCTAAAAATTAAACCTAGCTAGATCGATTTATCGCTCCCGAAACCCCCTGAATACTAAATTTAATAAAAATTCTAGGAGCAGTTTCCGATATTCAGATTATATATACATATATACAAGAATTGCTCGTTAAAAGGTAAATTAGATTTAGATTATTATTGTTGATTATTATCATACCGCAAATGTGAAATTTTTAACGAAAATCTGATTTTTGTTTTATTTCATTCTACACGTTCAAATAAGTAATCCTGCAATTAAAAAAAAAAACGTAAAATGTCACATTCGCGGTATTGGATGCCGAGCGACGATTTGCAGTTGGAATGTATGGGAGAACATGTTTTTCAACTACAATGTTAAGCTTGTTCTTAAATAAATTCATCTCAACTACGGAACCCTTCATTGTGCGTAGTCCGACACGCACTTGGCCGGTTTTTATAGACAGCTCCTGATAGCCTAGTGTTGTGACCGTCGGAATGCCAAGTCATACGTCTCGAATTCGAACTCAAGGCACGCACCTCTGGACCAAGCCCTGGTTGACGCGCGTTGTGTTCCACGCGCGCCTCAAAGAGATGTCAGCAGAACTGACGGGGCCCTCTAGGGCCGATGCCTGCCGGGGTTGCGAAGAGATTCGAAAGGGTGATCGTGGCCCCGGCAATATGGCAACTGAAGGAACACGGGTGGGTTTTAGTCAGTAAGAGTCTGACACGCCCCCTCGCTCCGCCCAGAGCGGGGGAAGTTATTTTATAATTTCCCAACCAAAAAAAAGGCACGCGCCTCTGAATTTTCGAATGCGTATTGTATAATTATATCACTTGCTTCAAAAACGGTGAAGGAAAACATAGTGAGGAAACCGGCATGCCTGAGAGATATTTCACGACGGTGTGTGAAGCCAATTCAGAGGCCTAGGGCGGCTTTAACACTCTGACACCAGGTTAGTCACTAACCACATGAAGACGAAGATAGACAGCTGACGTGACGAAGCAGAACATGGCGCACCCTTGCTGCAATCTGCAAACTTGCAATAAAAACTCAATTTTGGGGTTAACCACAATAATATAATTTGTAATTTTATTAGCTAACTCTAAACCACAGCACTTTATTGAAGATGTTTGTCGTGAATAACCCTGAACTTAGAATTATCTGAATTGTGGCTGTAATAATGGAACCCACAGAATTATCTTAGCACTATAACGTTCCGTAATAAAATCACAGTTCAATCAACAGTAAAGCTGCTCATTTCGTGGTTATGCGATAGAACCATTCAATATGGATCGAATTGAATGCAAACGCAATTAGTTCATTGATGATAAATTGCCTTATGAAGATAAATCATCTTTCTGCGGTCTGCAAATTATTAAGTGTTGATGTTACGGCAAGTAACATGAAATCACTACATATAAAAATAAAAGTTCTGACTCACTGACTGACTCATTGTCGCCCAGCCAGGCAAAGCCTAAACCCTTGGACGTAGAAAGCTGAAATTTGGCATAGAGGTACCCTTTATGATGTTGACATATATGATTGTCCTTTTTGTTTTATGTAGGTGCTGTACAAGAAAGTGTTTAATCTATATATTATATTATATACTAATTATTTAGCTGAAGAGTTTTTAGGGTTCCGTACCTCAAAAGGAAAAAACGGAGCCCTTATAGGATCTCTCGTGTGTCTGTTCGTCCGTCTGTCCGTCTGTCACAGCCAATTTGCTCCGAATCTAATGGACCGCTTAAGTTGAAATTTGGTACACATAAGTATTTCTGTGACCCAAACACGAACGTGTAACGTAAATAAATGAATTTTGAATATAGGCGTCACTTTTGGGGGGAAAACAATAAATAAAAAAAAAAAGTTTTGCTAGCAGTACCACCTTGTGACATGAAATGAGGATCTTAAATATAATTTTAAAATAAATACTTTTAAAGAATTTAAGAAATTCGATGAAAATTTACACAGGTCCAGTTGTTTCGGAGATAATGGGGGGACCCCATTATCTCCGAAACAACTGGACCTAAAATTATGAAAAAAAAAAAACTTAATTTGGCTCTTTACTCATAGATTACAGGAAAACCTATATGAAGTCTATGGTCTTAAAATAGCATGGTCAATCTCTCGATATTGTGTGTACAAACTTTCATTTGCAGTTAGAATGTATGGCAGAACATGTTTTTCAACTACAATGTTAAGTTTGTTCTTGGGATAAATAAATTCAGCTCAACTACGGAGCCCTTCATTGTGCGTAGTCCGACAAGCACTTGGCCGGTTTTGTTAGGGTTCCGTACCTCAAAAGGAAAAAACGGAACCCTTATAGGATCACTCGTGTGTCTGTCTGTCTGTCTGTCTGTCTGTCTGTCTGTCTGTCTGTCTGTCCGTCTGTCACAGCCAATTTACTCCGAATCTAATGAACCGATTAAGTTGAAATTTGGTTCACATATGTATTTCTGTGACCCAAACACGAATATGTAACGTAAATAATTTAATTTTGAATATAGGTGTCACTTTTGGGGCGCAAACAAGAAAATTTAAAAAAAAAGTTTTGCTAACAGTACTGTGTGACATATCAAATGAAAGGACTTGTTGCGTGGATCTTAAATATATTTTTTTTATAATTTTAAAATAAATACTTTTAAAGATATTTAATAAATTCAATGAAAATTGACCATTCCCCCCCCCTTATCTCCGAAACTACTGGACCAAAAATTTTGAAAAAAATACATAGTATGGTTCTTTACTCATAGATTACAGGAAAACCTATAAGAAGTCTATGGTCTTAAAATTACATGGTAAATCTCTCAATACTGTGCGTAAAAACTTACATTTCGTCGCTCGGCATCCAAAAGGCCCATCTCTCTAGCTACTATAATATCAAAATATCAAAAGTGTTTGACCGTCTGCTTAATACACAAATAAATAAAACTGTAAATGTTCATGACAACCAATTCGGGTTTCGGGGTGGTTTTTCAACAGAAAATGCAGTGTTGTGCCTTAAGCATACTATCACATACTTACTATACACAGCGTGGGATGCCGATTTATGCTAGGTTCATCGATTTATTCAAGGTTTCTGATCTGGTTGCTTATGACGTATTGTGGAGAAAGATGGAGAAGGATAGGTTGCCAACGGAGCAAACATATTTAAATAGTGGTATGGTAACCAGATCAATAGTGTACGATGGGCTGGAACTTTTTCCAAGCCATACAGGTTGGAATGCGGGGTGAGGCAGGATTGGCGAGCTCAGTAGCACCAGAGTGGGTTGCTATATAGATGGTATTTGTGTAAATAATATTAGCTATGCAGATGATATGGTGCTTCTGAGCGCGTCAATCTGTGGTCTCAGAAAGTAATTGGTCGCCAAATGTGAGCAGTATGCCAAAACACATGGTTTGATGTATAACTCCAATAGGTCGGAGATCATGGTCTTTGAGGCTGGGGGCAGACCGGGTTATGTACCACCTGTATTACTCAATGGGACTCCACTACAAAGAGTATTTACGTTTAAATATCTTGGTCATATATTGACCCCTGACCTCAATGACGGACTCGATATTGAGCGGGAGCGAAGGGCGTTGTCGGTAAGGGCAAACATGCTGGCTCGCAGGTTTGCACGCTGCTCACTTAAAAAGCCAAAATTACTCTGTTTCGAGCTTATTGTACAACGTTTTACATGTGCAGCCTGTGGGCTAGATATACCCAAAGGTCATGCAACGCCCTTCGTGTCCAATACAACAACGCTTTCAGGGTATTGGTGGGGCTGCCCCGTTTTTATAGCGCATCGGGAATATTCGCGGACGCACATATTAATTGCTTTTACGTAACGATGCGAATGAGGTGTGCATCCCTGGTACGCAGAGTACGGGCCAGCTCCAACAATATCGCTAGCAGTCTGGATTGCATGTACATCAATCACTGCAGTGCCATCTCCCATGGGGTGAAATAAATTTAAACTAGATTACGTGGGGCACTCAGAAAGTTTTGTGATACTAGAAAAAAATATACTACAGGTTATAATTTTTTTTATTATATCTTTTGAAAGAACTCTCCATTGGCGTCTATACACAGTTTTATACGTCTAAACAAATTTTCATTTTCCAGTCCGCATCAGACACCTCTCCAATCTCCTTCTCAAATGCACCCAGTGCATCTTCAGGTGATGAAAACTGTTTTCCTTTGAGTTGATTTTTTATTTTGGGGAACAAGAAAAAGTCGCACGGAGCCAAATCGGGACTGTAAGGAGGATGACCTATAAATTTGACCGGTGTGCTGTCCAGAAAGTCCCTTGTTTTGAGCGCCGAGTGAGCCAGCGCGTTGTCGTGGTGAAGCAGTAGCCCACGGAGGCCAGTGTTCGGTCGCTTGCTGCTTGCAGTAGTAAAAACTTCTGGCAAACATTTGGTAACATACCATTCAGCATTGATGCTTCTTTGATCTCGTCAGGGTACTGACACCAGACAACCTGGTAGAAAAAAAAAAAAACTTGCGGTCAACATTTTGCCTGCACTTCTGGCTCGCTTCACTTTGGTAGGCGTTGGTTCATTTTGGTTCAACAGCCACACGGTCGACTGACGCTTCATTTCTGGATCATATTGAAAAATCCAAGATTCATCACCCGTAATCATATCTTAAACGCGCCGAGACGAGCCTGCTACCAATTTTGCTATCATGTCTCGGCACCATTCTACCCGAACCTCTTTCTGACCCTGCGTTAGATTTTACGGTACCAGCGTAAAACTATCTTTCATAACCGAAGATGCCTGTGTAGAATTTCATGCACACTTCCCGATCCAATCGGTAGTATACATCTATATATCTTGACATTTTAAACTTTGCTTTTTTTGTGTTTTTTCAAAAACTAATTATATTTTTTTTTTATTGGATGCTGTAGAATGTTAGTAGACCATGGTCTGAACAACGTTTGTTCTAGCAAAACTGTGATTCAAATTTCACGGTGTATGCTGAACCTCTTCATATGTAATTCGCCTATTCTCTTGAATTACATTTTTCACAGCCAGCACTTTTTGTTATGTAACAACCGTCATAGGGCGGCCACTTCTTTCTTTGTCTGCCAAAATTACTAGACCACCCATAAATTCGTTGAACCAGCGAAAAACAGTCGCTTTAGAAGGGCTTTTTTCTATGATCACCATTCGAAGTCTTTCAAACGATTCTTCTGGTTTTAGTCGACATTTGAAATCGTACAAAATCATCGCGCGAAAATGTTCTCGTTATAAATCCAGTTTTCAGTAAGACAGAGTATTTTGATTTTGCTCGTAAAAAAATGTGGAGGGAATTTCGAATTTGGAATGTTATGTTTTTTTGTAATAAGTAGTCATCGTTTTAATTGACATCAAAACCAGCCAATATTCTATAGACAAAAACTGTTAGTCGCAAAACTTTCTAAATGACCTCGTAAAATAAGTTAACATAGTTCATAAGTTTACTAACACAATGAGTCCTTGTTACTTGAATAAAGAAAAATATCTGGATGATATTTTTTTTTGAACGACGTTTTCTAAATATGAAAAAAAAAACAAAAACCAAATCAAATCAAACTTTATTTGTGAACATAGGGGTACAGAAAGGTCTTAAAAATATACATTTTAGCGTGATCTCACCTAGCTAGATCGATTTATCGCTCCTGAAACCCCCTGCATACTAAATTTAATAAAAATTCTTGGAGCCGTTTCCGAGATTCAGATTATATATACATAGGTATATACAAGAATTGCTGGTTTAAAGGTATTATTATTATATTAATACCGCGAATGTGATTTTTGTTTTATGCGATTCTACACGTTCAAATAAGTGACACTGCAATTTAAATGTCACATTCGCGGTATTGGATGCCGAGCGACGATTTGCAGTTGGAATGTATGGGAGAACATGTTTTTCAACTACAATGTTAAGTTTGTTCTTGGGATAAATAAATTCATCTCAACTACGGAACCCTTCATTGTGCGTAGTCCGACGCGCACTTGGCCGGTTTTTTTTTGTTTAAATGCGTTAATCTCTGGAACTACCAGACGGATTTGAAAAAATATCTTTGTATTTCATAGCCCAATTCTTGAAGAAGGTAAAAGGCTATAGCCTACTTAACAACAGGCTACGACGCTAAGCGAAAACAAAGTAAGAGCGCGAACGAGGCGATGGGATTCGACGTGGTGAGTCGGGGGCAGAAATTTCACACGGACGAAGTCGTGGGCTGAAGCTAGTTCTGCCTAGCCTTTTCCCAACTATATTGGGGTCGGCTTCCAGTCTAACCGGATGCAGCTGAATACCAGTATTTTACATGAAGCAACTGCCTATCTGACCTCCACAACCCAGTAACTGGGTGATACGATACCCCTTGGTAAGACTGGTTGTCAGACTTTCGGGCTTCTGACGACCTGTAACGACTGACAGCCGGGACCAACGGCTTAACGTGCTTTCCGAGGCACGGAGGAGTCTCGGTATGTAGAAATGGTCAGCCATCCACGGACCAACCCTGGCAAGTATAGCTTAACCTGACAGATCGACCCGAGCGGCTGTTAGTACTTAGCCACGAGCTGAAACCCAACAACGAAGCGAACGAGCTGAAGCTAGTAAATAAAATAAATCAACAAGGAATTAGGAAATTTCCACGAGCTAGGGAATGTAGGGCTGACGAAGTCGCTGGCAATAAAAATAATTGATGTAAAATGAGGAGTGTTATAGGAATAACGTAGCCTA
Organism: Agrochola litura; assembly: GCA_949152395.1. NCBI lineage: Eukaryota > Metazoa > Arthropoda > Insecta > Lepidoptera > Noctuidae > Agrochola > Agrochola litura. The sequence goes on from OX424509.1 coordinate 5,241,646, forward strand.
TTCGTGTGTTTTCTTCCTTCATTTTATTTCTTAAAACACATGAACAAAGTGTTTATATTACAAATGATATCAGACTATAAGAAAGTGGAATGGAATTGTGTATAATACAATCATCACTATTCTAAGTCTTAAAATAATTAAGTTAGATTAAAATTGCTTATTAGTCTTATGGGCTAGATTGACATTATTATGAACCTGTTCTTTTTAATAAAGTATAAAAAATTAAAATCCAGCGAGCCTTACAGTATGTGATGATATATCGTCGACCGTAGGTTCAATTGAGGTAAGGGACAAAATACGATTTTTCAGGAGAGGCTGACGAAGTTTTTGTTTTGGACTAAATCGCCCACAACTTTTTTCTAATTAACCTTTTTCGGGTCTGTTTTTCTTACGTTAGAATTTTTTCATATTCACCATTTGATAGAGCGAAAAATTCTGAACAAAACTGTATACTCAACTCATTTTGGGTATTTTGTCCCTTACCTCAATTGAACCTACGGTCGACGATATGATGTGTAACATCTGACATCTCACCTTGGTAAGAAGCTAAATTAAGGTAATAAGCAAAGTTAAAGGAGCGGGGCCTCGTCAAGGTCGTTTCTGACGGCCAACTCTGGCGTGGCGCTCATTGGTCAAATCATATATCGCGCGCTTCGCCGCCGGCTTCCTGTTACACACTTCCGTCGCTTTTCACGAAATCACTCCCACCCTTATATTGCAGGAAAGCGAGAGGAAGAGGGAAAAATTAATTATTTCATTCATACCACCCACAGCATCTATTTCTTTTAGATACTGCTACAACATTATCACCTTTAAGTTTCCTATTTCCGGGCAAAGGATCTCTAAGACCATTCCTCAATGAATCTTCTCTCTGATTGGTGGCTTGCCAACTGCCTGCTTTTCATATCATAAAGTAATAGTCAGGAACTACGTCCTTAACTGTAAATCTGTCTAAGATTAACATAGAATACAAATTAAATAAAAATGTCAAATCGGTTGCCAAGTTTTGAACTCACAATGAATCCGATATTATTAAACGAGCAATATTTGTATATTTATATATATTTGTAATCACGTTCTCGAAAACGGCTCTAAAGATTTCGATGAAAGTTGCAATATAGGGGTGCAAAGGGGTGGGGGTTTACGAGGGCGAGAAATCGATCTAGCTAGGTATCATATCAGGAAAAAATCGTTTTCTCCTTATTTTCACCCGAGCAGAGCTTGGTCGCCCAAAGTTTAGAACAAGTTAATGAATAATGACATGGCAGCATAGAATTAGTATATCTATACATATAAAATGCTTTGTCCTGAATGACTGACTGATGGATCAACGCACAGCCTAAACCGCTGATCGTAGAGACCTGAAACTTGGAGGGTGTGTTCTTTGTATGATGTAGGCATCCGATAAGAAAGGATTTTCCAAAATTCTACCCTTAAGAGGGTGAAAAAGGGGGGCAAAGTTTGTATGGGACAACGTGATTCCTTGGTCCAATGTACTAAAAATTTTGCAAAAACCTTTTTTAACAGAATTGATGGAAGACGTAATTCGTATTTTATTGAAATTCATCCCCTAACTGGGTTAAAAACGGGTAGAAAGTTATTTTGACGGTGATTTGCTTCAAAGTTGATATCAATACTCCTTAGTGCTTTTGACTTAAATTACATTTTATTTTGACACATGTTTGAAAACTCAATCCGATTTTATTCAAAAAAGGTTGAACTCACTTAAAAACATACGCAAATACTCTTTTTAGTTTTAATTGTAAAAATATCTGTGTTTGATTTGTTGTGTATAAATTAAATACCTATGGTTTTCTTTTAGTTTTTCTTGAAAGCCTAATAGTGTAGTTTATAACCTGGATTAACACATAGGATACTTTTTATTCCGGTATTACGTTTCCGACTTCCACGTGAGCGAAGCCGCGGGAAAAAGCTAGTATACTATAAATGGGATTAGTATGAACTATCCTATAGTATTAAATGAGCATTCTCTATTATCACCAGAGCAGAAATCGATCGCCCAGGTATTCGTAGTTAAGTGCGGAAAAAACTGTGTGAATGTGGCATTCCATGGCTTCAGAAACGTACCCATACCCCGACAGGGTCCACAATGATCATGTCTTTGTAAAACCCACCACCTAACATCACATTGTCGAATGCAAATAAATATTGAGTATTGACAAAGATGAATACAGATGGTTCATATACTCCACAAAATCATTTAAACAAAAAAACAGTGGCACTCCCGGAGAGCCGACAGAAGTGAAAACTTGAACAATAAAAAAAAAAAACTTCCAAAACCTTTAAAGTAAAAATACTTGCATAGAACATTAATCCGTAACGTAATATAAATAAAGAGCACAATCGCGTTTACAAAAATGAGGTGTCGGTAACGGTGTAGCGAGTTCAATAGTTTATACCGTCTCAAAAATGCCCAACGCGCTTAAAGAAGTTTTTACTTCAAAAAGTGACTCTTGCTATGACACAATAAAGTGCAATTCAGGTAGCACAGCGCTAATTACCTACAGTTATATTCACCTAGAAATTGACTCTCTTTCTATCGTGTAACTCTTATATCTTCTGACTACGTTACACTCACTGAATTGGCCCGACAAGACGGGCCCGCCGTGTACTTGTAGTTTCGTACCTAAAATGCGGAGTGAACCATCTATATATTCATCTGTGGTATTGAGCCAAAATTTTCTTCACATTTTTCTTTTAGAGCTGAAAATCTACAACCTTGAAATTCGGTTGAAATATTAAAGCAGATTCCCTGCCAGAACCAGATAAGCATATAATGCAATAGCACTAACAATTTACATTGGCGCACATGACTTGTATTGCAAGAGATTTCCATGTTTTATGCCGTTGACGTGAACTAGTATTCGACATTGCGCGTCCTGCGGTTTAGTGATGCGCTTACATTTTATCGATATAATTAAAAACGTCAAACTTTTTGATGATAGTATTTTTTATGTGTTAAGGTTCAATAACTTTGATGGCTTTCAGCCTTGCGACTAGTTTATTTTTCACTCGGAACCCCAGTTAATAATAAACCAAGATTAAGCCGCAAACGATCAGAACGACCTTTCTTTTCCTAATGATTCGCAAGGTGATACTCGGATTATGACAAGAGGCGGTATCGGTAAACGATTATCTATTTCTAAATTATAGTGATTAAGTTCGAAAGAAATAAGGCTGAGTAATCAATTAGCAATTATTTAGGATCAATTATTACAGTTAAAGTTGTAAACAATTTTAATCGCACATTACTTTTCCTCTTGGCTTTGCTCTTTGGTAGCGAAAAGTAACCAGTAGTTACTACTTACTTATTTTAAATCTGTGGCTATTAGAATAGGGATGATGTCTGGGTAAAAAAATAAATTCTGTTTAGTCCGTCAGTCAGATACTAAAAAAATATTAGACACGTATTTTTTGCTTTATCATATTAATATAAAATTACTTAGATAAAACGCATTAAAGTTGGGGAGTGGGGGTCCCAACAAGTAATTATAAAATCTATATACTCGTGATGTCATGGCACATTTTAATTCAATGTACCGCCGTAATGTTATGATTACGTAAAAAAATTAAAAATACGTGTCCAATATTTTTAAATAATCCACCGGACGGACAAAAAATATATTTTTAGTCATCATCCCTATTATTTTTGTGTTATTTCAAATCCGTGGTTTTTTGAATTATGATTGTGTATATCTATCTATCTATGTATATCTAAAAAAGCTTTTTACCTCCTTTCAATGAAAAAGTTGCTCAAATTTGTCGTTGGTTACTGAATGCGTCTATTTAGTTTCAGGAGTTAGATGTAAATGAGGATGTGTAGCTTTCTCGCTGCAAAAGTGGTGATTTGATTTGGATATATTTGAAGGAAAGATGTGACCAGAAATCGCCATTGCCCAGAACTCAGAAGTGGGACATGACCTAGGCTGTAAAAAAACTTTTAAACTCCAAACAAACAATATCATTATTTAATTAGTATGGTGAGGTGGTGTGGTGGAGTTTGTGGCTAAGTACTAACAGCCGCACGGGTCGATCCAACAGGTTAAGCTACGCTTGCCGGGGTTGGTCCGTGGATGGGTGACCATTTCTACATATCGAGACTCCTCCGTGCCTCGGAAAGCATGTTAAGCCGTTGGTCCCGGCTGTCATTAGTGGATCTTTGACAGTCGTTACGGGTCGTCAGAAGCCCGAAAATCTGACAACCAGTCTTTCCACGGGGTATCGTATTACGTAGTTACTGGGTTGTGGAGGTCAGATAGGCAGTCGCTCCATATAAAATACTGGTATTCAGTTGCATCTGGTTAGACTAGAAGCCGACCCCAACATAGTTGGGAAAAGGCTAGGCAGATTGGAATTAGTATGGTGTTGGTGAGCAATAAAACAACGATTGAAGCGATCATGACAACTATCAATTAAACACTAATACCTCGGTTTCTCGTTAGGAGTAAACCGGCTCGTCACTAATAAGGTGGCTACTGCATTATTTAAAATTTTATAGAGATTGTAATGGTCTGGTCGCGACGCGGTAATGTTACAGTACGATTTAATGTAAAGGTTCCATAAACGTAAAGGCGACAATAACCGACTTTTAATGATTTTATACTGAAGATCACGTCTAAATGAGTAGTGTTAATGATTTGGAAAAGATATATGTTAAATTAGAGCATATTCATAATTACTTAGCCTGCGAATATTTTAGATTATGTTTATATTGCATAGTGTAATTAATTTGTAAATTTATTTCTACGGTGGATAAAAAACCAAGAATAAGACAAAAACTATCAAGCGTATTTTTAAGAAACCTTCACTATTTTAAGGATAATTATTTATCTTTTGGTATGCGTGTTTTTATTAATATAATTATCTTTTGTTATATGCATAATAAGTTAATAATGCGTCTAATTTCGGACGTGGGCGATTCCTATTACTGGCTGGACCTACGACGTATTGCGTGAGGTCAGCACAGAACATGCACTCAAAGCCATTGGCATTTCGTCGCGTCTTAATATGACACACTGGAAGCTTTTGAATGAGAATGTAACACAGATGAAAGGATGTATGTAAGGATCGCAGAAGGTGGCGTTCTGTAGTTTCTGCCTACCCCCATGGGAAGAAGGCGTGAGTTTATGTGTGTATGTAACACAGAGAAGTTGCTATAAAAACTGTGTGTTTTCGTATATTTGATGTGCCATAATAAGATCCGCCATGAATTGTATCAGTTCGAAATAAATTGAGAAATAACAATACGAGTATTTAACGTTTTTGCATCTTGTTGAAAAGAAATATTTAAAAAATGTTTGCATATCACAACATAACATTACGCCTGTAATCCCCGAAGGGTTGGGCAAAAATGTAAATTTAACATACCCACATTTCGCCAGTTATGTTTAAATCCCACGTAATAAGGGGCCAGCCTATTGCCATCAACCGGGCACGAATACAGACCTGCTACTGAGAAATTCCAGATGGAAAAACCTAATAAAACTGCCCGACCTGGCAATCGAATCGAGGACTGACCGAGGAGTGGCTTGCGACCACTAGACCAACGAGGCAGTAAAAAATTATGGCGTTGACGATTTTTACCGGTGAAATCTTTAAGTTGTGTCGTACTAAAATAAATGTGAAGGGAAAAACACAGATGAATAATGGAATAATGGTACATTTGTCTAGTAACAGGTACAGCTTTGGACCATTAATGAGAGTAGGTAACGATGCGCGATTCCGAAATTACTCAACAATACTTGAATGATTCGAGAGAACACACCAGATGGAACTGTGTCATAGTCATAATGTAAACGTTACCTATAGGATTTTTTAATTTTTTATTAGCACCCTTTTTTCATCATTCATCATCATTAATTGTGCTTTTGTGTGTTGTGCTATTTCTTTTGTGTGCATTGAGTATATGGTTTATCCATCCATCTAGAATCTAGATGTTGAAAGGATAATGCAGCTATGATTGAACTATTGAAAGTGGTTGCAATCGAATCATTCTGCCTAGTACAGACGCCAGCACATCAGGCTACTACAATCTGTCAAATTTATTTAATAGATTTTCAACTTTACCGCTGAAGCATAAGGTTCAAAGTTGATTGGGAAAATTTTACAGTTTCGGGTAACTTGATGTGCTGGCGTCTGTACATATATCGATGGGTCGACTCGCAATTTCTTTCTGGATCTCACATTTAAATTAGATGTAGTATTCATTTATTGTTTTTTTTGTAGTGCTGAAAACCTAAGTTGGATTTACGCAGGATTTGTCTGACCTAAGACTTATGACAAGCAGTGGCTGAAAAAAATGTGAAACTGTCCATAAGCTGATTTCTTAGCTGAAGTATTATGTTCAGAAGAATATTGAAAACAAATATTTGCATAACCCGAAATATTAACACGCTTTTATTAGGTCGACCTGTATGTAACTATGTATTGGAATCTAAGGTAACTAATTTAACCATGTTCCAAGGATCGTAGCGTAGTGAAAATTGGCAGCTGTATGTAGTTTTGATGACAATACAATAATATGGTACTGTCGAACTGATCTGATGATGGAGCCGGAAGATATGAACTGGAACTTCATGATGGAAAATCATATCATAGCTGTTTTGGATTTCTTAGAAAAGTCTTGTAATGAACTTTGACCACGATTAGGTTTCAAGGTCTGATGATGAAGCCGGAAGATAGGCACTGGCATTCCATGATGGAATATCGTATCATAGTCGTGTTTGCACTTGTAAGAAAGGCCACGTAATGGACTTTGAACACGATCAGTTTTTTGTTTTTAGATGCATTTATAAAAGCGTATTTTTGTAGTGTTTTTTAAACTATTAATTTATTTTTACAATATCGTTGAACATAATGCTAGGCGACCCATTTTGTAGTATAAGCACTATACAATATCCATCCTTAAATATTAACTATCGATATTTTCCAATGTCTAGTCCCATCCCTATCCAACTCTATTCTGGAGCCAAGCTCTTTGTGGGATTGAAACTTTTTGACTCAGAGGGATTGTTATCCGACAAGTAGCTTCTTTGCTTCCCACTCTCAACCTTACTCGTTTGAACAGAATATTGCTATGATTTTTAACCGACTTCTAAAAGGAGGTTGTAATGATAAAATTTATATAAGACCACCTCTGAAGTATGAACTACCAAATAAAAAAAATATCATCAAAATCAATTCATAATTGGCGGAGTAATCGCATAACAAAAAAAAAAGTCGAATCGAAAACCTCCTCCTTTTTGAAGTCGGTAAAAAAGAAAAAGAGACTTCAAAAAATAAAAGATAAAAGTAAAAAATAACTTCAATTTCGGAAGTCGGTGGCAAAAAACGAAAATAAACCAAAGACTTCCGAAATTGAAGTTATTTTTCGCTTTTTTGTGTTTTTTTTTTCAGTGGTTTTTATTTTTTGTAACAAGTTTTGTTTACTAGTTATTTTCATTTATCTTGTAGTTTATACTGATGTAAGAGCAATAGTGTTTACAAAACATAACATGACACCTTGTTTCCCCGAAGGGTTAGGCAGAGGTGCATCCATAGTAGGTATATCCACATTTCGCCAGTTATGTTTAAACCCCGTGTAATAGGGGCGAGCCTATTGCCATCAACCGGCACAAATCCAGACTCCGGGCTGCTACTGAGAAATTTATAATGGAAAAACCCAATAACACTTTGAATCTAATAAAACCTAAAACCACATGCTGAAAAGTACCGGAAGACGTAGCGTTGCAAGGCCTCCCACAAGATGGACCGATGACCTTGTGAAGGCCGCAGGAATCCGCTGGATGCGGAAAGCACAGAATCCGTCGAAGTTACGGTGCTTGGGGGAGGCCTATGTCCAGCAGTGGAGTTCTTTCGGCTGAAATGAAGATGATGATGATGACATGCTGAATCCAGTGAACGATAATGTTTCTTGTAAGCAAACGCTGGTTTTCCATTAAAATTCTGAATGAAATTATGTCTTCTGAATGAAAATGATAAATCTTCATTTACATCGCGGTTAATAACTAAATTATTGGTATTGTTACTTTATTGATTGGCGTTAGTAATTAATATACCTATTAATTAATGGTGCCCATGAATTGTAAAATCATTGTAATAGACGTGACAATAATTGTATCAATTATTTTATATTGATTTATGTTGGAATATTGTAAAGCACAAAAACTGTTTGAATGAAAAACGAGCTATCTATGCAATGTCACCCGTGAGCATGTGACCACCCGTATTGCTGAATATTTATGTAAAATTATCGAAAATTTAATAGGTAAAAGGTCCAACAATTAAAAAAATAAGAAAAAATTTTAATTCAGAATCCTCCTGTGATTTTATGGACATATACTGTGTCTTTTAAATAAATACTGATTTTTTTAGAAAAAATCTCTTCACCTCCGTTTTTTTTCATAGTCGACTTTTAATAAAAAATGTTAGTTAGTCCGATAAAATAACTCATAAGCTTTTAGAAATAATAAACCGAATCCAAATCGAGCCAATTACATCGGAGATATGGAAACTTATTAAAAAAAAATACCATGAAAAATATTAAAGATAGTTTTAAATTTTTAAATTTAATTTTTCACGAATTTTCAGTAAAATACGGGCGGGCACATGCCTATGGGCAACATTGTATTTAGGTGTCAATAAAATAAATGGAATATGCTTTATTACATAACATACCTTCACGCCTAAATTCTCGTAAGGGTTAGGCAGAGGTGTACCTATAGTACACCCACATTTCGCCAGTTATGTTTGAGTCCCATGTAATAGGGGGCGAGCCTATTGCCATCAACCGGGCACAAATCCAGACTCCGGGCTGTTACTGAGAAATTCCAGATGGAAAAACCCAATAACTCTTTGCCTGACCCGGGAATCGAACCCAGGATCTCATGCTCAGCAGTAATGCTTGCGGCCAATAGAAAAAAAAAATACAATTTAATTATTTTATCGATTTGAATTCTACTTGAAACTAGAAAGACATTATCCTACACACTTCTTTATTTTCAGATTATATCAGCTTTGATTTCAAGATCGATTGTCAGCCATGAAACGTCCAAGGAACTGCAGCCTTTTCGCGTAACACACTGTATACAAATGGCAATGCCTTCAACAATATTCACTGCGTTATTAGGGTTCCGTATCAAAATGGTAAAAAGGAACCCTTATGGTGCGACTCGTCTATCTGTCCGTCTGTCTGTCACAACTGGATATCTCAAGAACTTACTAATGTTATCAACTTGAAATTTGGAATGGTTTTAGATGACGTTTGCCCAAATAGAAGTTTGTACCTAATAGAAGTTTATGTAAAGATTACAGGAAAAATGAAATGATGTCTCTAAATAGCACACTTTCTCAGAAATCATCAACTTAAATTACATTAGTTCCACTATCGGTCAAGAGATGGTGCTGACCTAAAACTGCAATATTCTACAAGGCAGTGTGCTGTGTTAAAATTCTTTGAGGAATAAAGGTCTCGCCGATGTAAATTTAAAATGGTACGGAACTCTCGGTCCGCGAGTCCGACTAGCTCTTGACAGGTTTTTTTACGTTGTCGAGCAAACGAATTTTTCAAACATATGAAGCATTGAATAAGAAATTTCCTTCAAAATCTGAGAAATTGTGATTGATAGTGTATTACGCAATTAGGGCGCGGGACTACTAAGAATTCTTTCATATATTTCTATGGATTCTTCTAAAGGTTTCAAGGTTCCGACCAACATCGTATGTAGCGTCAGGCGGCATGTACATCGCTACATAAGAACTACGCATCACACTGACGTCACGCGAAATCCTACATCGCGCAAGCATAGTTTATCGCGCGGTCAGCATATACCTCACAGCATGTCCTCCCCCAGCGACGCCCTAAGCCGAGGTCCGTACCCCACAGGGGGTGCCCTTAGCGTGTAGTCGCTTAGTTTCCAAGTTTTATGCCCTGGCCGGAGGCCTTAATTTATTGAGGCAGCCACAGGAAAGTCCGGTTAAGCAGCCGAAAACCGAAGGTTGACCTGCGAGAAGCCATGAAAAATAAAAATAAATTGGGCAGTTGCCCACCAGACACAACACCCGTCTGGTCGGAGGATCCTCCCTTTTCTATAGAGGAAGAGTGAACTTTACACCCTGTTCCTCAAGCCTCTATAGTCTATACCATCTACTCATCTACGGGAATCCCACGCTAAAAATAATCACACAAGCCTTTGCACGACAAAGCTATTTTTAATTACAAAGCCTTGGCTTTTCAATGCTCCTTTTTATTATTTAATACGCTGATTCTGCGACACAAAAAATATTAGTTATTCGTTTTTAGAAGGTATATGTATATCTAAATATTTTATTTAAATAAACGCTTATTTCCAAACTTTTCGCAGTTGTACTTACCACTGTTTGTCTCTACATTATCCAAAGCCTCTGTACATTTGTGCGCTTAAAGTATTAAATAAAAAATAACCGACTTCTAAAAAAACACTACAAAGTGAAAAATTACTTATGTTTCGGAAGTCGGTGTCTTTGGTTTTGTATTTCGTTATTTGCCACCGACTTCCGAAACATAAGTTATTTTTCACTTTGTAGTGTTTTTTTAGAAGTCAGTTATTTTTTTGTAAAAAGTTTTTTTTTCACGCTTTTTAGTGGGTTGGTTTGTAATTTATCTCAGTTACAATAGCTTGTCAACTGCTCATCAACTTTTACAAAATATTCCTTATCCCGATGCAGGGACTTCAATCGTTGAGGAGTTCTCCTGGTACTTCATCATCAGCTCTACTTCTTCATACATATGCATTGTGACGAGCATAAATTTATTGGCAACCATATTAAGTAATCGAATCGCAATCGGTGAAATACTAATGATTGAGTAGTTTCGATGGCCATTTGTAGTCTTCATCATCAGACCCCTAATGACAGTCACAACCCATCTAGGTGTAAAGTTCTCTTCAATACAAATTAATCAAGCCCAAACACCAGGTTGCTGTAAATCATTGAGGGGTTCCCTCGACTGTCTTTCGGCTCCATCATCAGATCGACTCCAGACCGTCATTAAATAATAGTGCTTTAAAATACCTAATGAAAAAATTAACAAACGCACTAGTCGCCACTACGATTTTCGAAGGTTCCCCTCGATTTCTCTGGGATGATCCTGATTTCATCAGATCCTAGTTTCCTTATCATGGTACCACTCTTGGGATATCTCCTTTCGAACAAAAAAATAATCATCAAAATCGGTTCATAAACGACGAAGTTATCCGCGAACACACATAAAAAAAAATATATATCCGGTCGAATTGAGAAACCTCCTCCTTTTTTTGAAGTCGGTTAAAAAATTACAATAATTTCAGTTCTCAAAACCTTTGATACTTTTTTAAACTAATCAAGGTTAAGTGCTATTATTGTTAAAAACAAAATGGCGTTTGGGCATGAAAAAGGCAACTTTGTAATTATGGAATGAGAACTTGTAACTTGAAGGTGGCTCGGCTTGTAGGGTTGACAACCAACCATTGTGTTTCTGACACGTGCAAGGTTTAAACGTTTATCACAAGGAGACTTTAAAAACAGATCGAAAAGGCAATATGCTCAATTGCCAGTAAGCTAACTGGGTCAAGTGCAAATAAATAACAATCATGGAAAGATAGAAATAGTTTATTGTCCAGATAATACGGTAAGCAGGTTTACAGGTTAACACCAAGTTGGGACAACATTACTAGCTTAAAATATTACTTAGAGCAAGGTTGGAAAATATTATTTACCAGTAAGCTCCAAACTAGACAGTTAGTCTGTATCTTGGGGCTCGGGGTACGAATTCCGGAGTGGAGACTAGAGAGGTGATTTCAGGTGTTGTATGGTATATCTTATGTGTTTGTGTACGTGTGATGTGAGTGTGATGTGTGTGAGTGTGTTTGGGGGTGTGTGTATGTGTGTGTATTTGTTCCCATTGTGCATCGTGTGATTCAGTGTCAGGTCAGCGTATCAAGATTAATTGTTCCGAGTCATCTCAACACTATTATATTATTGAGAAGAAGGATAAGTAGCGAGTAGTCGACACTAGCTCAGTGGTCAGAGCAATGACTTGGTTCACTAGATGTCATGGGTTTGAGGCCTGCCAGCTCGTGTCTTACCTACCTACCTACCTACTTACCCACCTATAAAATAATCTAGTTGTAAAAGAGGTTTATTTATAAATAACACATTCGAATATCAATCAGCTGTTTAAAGTCCCATGTAAAAATAGTAGGCGAGCGTATTGCCTTCACCCGGGCACAATTCCAGACACAGGGCTGTTGCTACTGAAATTTTTCCAAAACACCCACATCAGATTAGGGTATGAAAACTCAGGACCCGTGGTAACATACCAAAATATCTCAATTTTCACACGTTTTTTCTTGCCAACCCTACACGAACCCAGAGGTCTAAGGACGAATGGTAATTTACTTGAATAAGTTCTGAATTATGAATACTGAAAATCTGACCCGAGAGTGTTGTGGAAGTTTACTCAAATTATAAGTACCTTCCGAGGGTAAACAGATTACTCGACTTATTCGAGGTGCCTGAGAGGGAAAGTGTAATGATTTATAGTAATTTTTATTTATTTATTTATTAAAGAACACCAACAGCATATACATTCAACAATTGGATTAAAGATAATAATAATAATTAGGAAAGGTATTACTGCTAATGTATACACAAATTATAGGTGTACATAACATAAACGTACATAAACAGCTCATAAATTAAAAGTGAGATTTAAAAATTTAAACAAAACTACAACATATAAAATACGACTGAATACAAATTTATTAAGGGGATGAGCACAACATTAAACACATAATTATAATTCAAATAAGTACATAATTCCTCTTTAAGGTAACTCATGAAACAAAATGATAATTGTCAAGTATTTTTTTCCGAATACTTACCACCCAAGGAGTCATGAAATATGTCCAGGTTTGAATCTGAGTTTTTGTTGTTATTGTATGATAAAATTATTCAGAATAATTAAAAGTTGGAAAAAAAATTATTCACTTTTTATATTATTTTTGTAATTCAATAATTAAGAAATAAAAGGTCATTTTATGTTAAGTAAGTATTTTAAGAATTAAGTGGCCCAATCACTTAATTCTTTACCAACACCTACTTACTATGTTGTTTTTGATAGGCTGTCAAAATGAAGGTCTAATTTTAGTTTTTTTTTTATGTTGGAAAGGTCAAATAATTTTTTTGTGACTCAGGATATTCAAAAGTAACTTGCTTCCGGAAAAACTGAGGCTATATTTTTGTTGTTGTGATAGAGGTTTGCAATTAAGCTTTTCATCTATATCTACATTTACAATGCCTTTAGTGGCAATTTTACATATATGATTTTCCCCGAAGTACAAAGGTATACAGGGCGTCCCAAAATTATGGGACATGAAGGGAAAGTACCTTAAATATCGTAGATAGGGTATTTTGCTGAAAGAAGACTTTATGTTATTTTTAAAAGTTAGTAATTCTGCATTCAAAGATTTTCTAAAAATTACTTGCCTCGTCTGGGAATCGAACCGACTTAAATGTAAAAAAAAAACACCCCTTCTTTTATGATGCCAATCGAAAGAATGACCAAAAACTAAATAACTCTTCTTAAGTAACATAGTATTTTAAAAGAAACGAACAACGAAAAATGTTTGAGTGAAATTTCAAGAAAGTTATTGATTGCCGACGACGACGTTCGAAAAGTAGTGAATGTTTTCCTACTTGGATTGGTACGAATGGACCGATTAGATTGCCGGCCAGATCCCCGGACCTTACACCATTAGATTTCTTCTTTTGGGGATACGTGAAAGATATGCTATACAAAAAACAATACGAGAACGGGCGAGTTACAAACAGAATTGTGCCATATCATATCGAGTATTCACCATAAAATGATAAGAAAATCAACAGGCAGCGGACTCATTAAAAGATTGGCGATTTGCGTAAGATAAGAGGGATCACATTTTGAGCATTTAATTAATTATTTACAAAAAAAAAATACCCACTTAATTGACTACGGCAGTTTCATGTATGTTTTTAATTTGATTAAAATGATTAATTTCACGCTGTTCCTTTCTTTTAAAATAATATGTTACTTAAGTAGAATTATTATTTTTTGGCCATTCTTTCGATTGGCATCATAAAAGCAGGGGTGTTTTTTTTAACATTTAAGTCGGTTCGATTCCCAGACGAGGCAAGTAATTTTTAGAAAATCTTTGAATGCAGAATTACTAACTTTTAAAAATAACATAATGTCTTCTTTCAGCAAAATACCCTATCTACGATATTTAAGGTACTTTCCCTTCATCTCCCATAACTTTGGGACGCCCTGTATAAGGCGAAGACGATAATATTACAATAAAATAAACATCGTATATCTAATAACGTCTACTTATCAAATAACTATTAGATATACTGGTTAAGTTACAATAGCTATTCAAAGATTGGCAAAACCCATAGACGGCTCATCACTATGTACTATTTAGTTTGTTTGAAAAAATCACATTTTGTAACTGTCGAATAAATTCTAATATCGAAGTACAGTACGACACAACTTATATGTAACATCGGGAAAATTCGTAAAACCGATCACCATCTGAACTGCGCCTTCAAAATTACCAATATTTATTACTGCTTTAGGTGAAAATGATCTTTACGCAAACGCAATAACTTGTGAAGTCATATAACCAAAACCATTCGTAAAATTGAAATGAATAAATGCAAATATTCAAATTTATGTTACATCTAAGTTGTGTCGTACTGTAAAAAAAGTGATGAAGAAGTAAGTTTTAGCATTATTAAAGACTAGCTTCTGCCCGCGACTTCGTCCCTTTCAGTAACTTTTTCTTTTTCCTCGGCTCCAGAGGGTCCTAGCGTGATGTTAAAGCCTATATAGCCTTCCTCAAGAATTGAGCTATCAAATGCAAAAAGATTTTTTCAAATCCGACAGGTAGTTCTAGAGATCATCGAGTTCAAACAAACAAATAAAAAAAAACACTGCAAAGTGAAAAATAACTTTTATTTCGGAAGTCAGAGTCTTGGGTTTTGTGTTTTCGTTTTTTGCCACCGACTTCCGAAATTAAAGTTATTTTTCACTTTGTAGTGTTTTTTTATGGAAGTCGGTTGTTTTTTTTTTTGTAAAAAGTTTTTATTTTTCACTTTTTAGTTGTGGTACCTACCCACGGTACCTACCCCACACACATTCGAATACCACTACCTGCTACCAGTGTCACGAACTTATCATATCATCTACATACTAAGTGGGAAAAAAAATACCTACTTATTTTGTAGCTAACTCAAAAACTACCCAAGCAAAGTTAATAAAATTTATATGGGACCAATTTGGGAGCCTACCCTTTCAAACAAAAAAAGAATTTTCAAAATCGGTCCACAAATGAGGGAGAAATCGGTGGACATACATAAAAAAAAACAAACATACGCGTCGAACATATAACCTCCTCCTTTTTGGAAGTCGGTTAAAAATCTTCATCTTTATTATTTGTAGAAAGGTGATGGAATTTTACTTGTCGCATAAAGTTTTCCTTTATTGCGTGTCTTTTATAATCAACAACATCCTTAGCATGTGTGTAAATAATAGGTAGGTACCTACAGTGCCATTACAACAATTACTATCTCAAGACAGATCCTCCAAATAAGTTATTATTTAGGCAGCAAACATCTAAATCCCTGTAGGAGCATAATTCTCTAGGAGTAAGTGCGTACTCGTGTAGAGAATATTACACGAACCTGTGTTATATTAGCACCCGCTTTAATTACCCGAGAATGAGCTACAACCCTACAAGGTTATTCTGGCGCGTTCAGAACGATGGCCGCCATCTTGTTTTGTCGATACAATTTCTGTGACAATTTCACAAATAATGGTGCCGATTCCCTTGTTGATAAACTAAATTAAATTAAAGTTCAGTGCATCTTTTTCTTTCTACTTCATTAAGAAAAGGATAGAAGATAAATTTTAGTTCAGTCCCGTCAAATTAATCAGCGCTTGACGTAATTTTAGTAAGCAAGTTTTTAATCAAGTCTAAACTTGTATGGAGTAGTGATAGGCGCTGATTAATTTGACAGGACTAAACTAAAATTTATCTTCTGTCCTTTTCTTAATGAAATAGAAAGAAAAAGATGCACTGAACTTAAATTTAGTTTAGTTTGTGAACAAGGGAATCGGCGCCAGGGCATCATTGACCAACAGCGCCCCCCTTGTCAATGTCATTTAGGCGCCATACTCTACTAGAGGTTACAATCACCATGTTTATGATAAAATTTATAGCTATTGTTATTTCTTTAGTGACGTGAAAAGAATCAAATAAATCTGACAGGTACGATGTCAACTAGCACGATAGATTGTACAGAGAATGGCACTAATTAACTAATTAGTGTCAACAGTAAGTAACTGTTATAATGGCAAATGATTTAATTTAAGCAGTCAATATAGACGCAGTCATTATAGTTACAAAAAGTCGGTGAAAAAATAAAAAATTCTAGGTCACCCTTGCCTGGAGCCTGACGCTTGTTGGTATACTCCACAATTATCAGCAAAGCAAAACATAGCGACTTACGAGTTTGTAAGTCGTAGGTTCGAACCCTGGCAGGCGCTTTACTTTGTGTAAATTATTTCATCACCAATGCTCTCAAAACAGTGAAGGAAAATATCGTGAGGAAACTGGCATGCCTGAGCGATATTTTCTCGACGGCATGAGAAGCCAAGTCAGAGGCCCTTGGGCGGCATAAAAACTCTGACACCTGTCTATCTATTCTGTAAAAATCTCACCGTGAAAACTTAGGTGAAGTGTGCTCGAAGTGAGGTGACAATAGTGCTAATCCAGCATCAAGTGGAATGACAGCTCACTTCACCTAAGTTTTCACGGTGACATTTTTACAAAAAATAGATAGACTGGTTAGTCACTAACCACACGAAAAGAAAAGAAGAAAGAAAAGGTGGAAGACGTCTCACTTAGGCCTCTTATGTCTCGACATAACCACAAGCCGGTCTATTCAGTTAAATTCTCACCAAGAAAACGTATGGTCAAAGTCAAATAAATAAAAAATAAAAACTTCTATCTTTCTTTCAAATAGTCAAAGTCAAATAATTTATTTCAATTAGGCACAAAAAGGCACTTTTGAACGTCAAAATTTACAAAAAATAGAACTGTATACAATACGGTAGTTGCCTAGATAAAAACAAAGAAATTCTATTTAGTTCGTTTTTCAGATAATAAAAAAATATTGCACACGTATTTTTTGCTTTATCATATTAATCAAAATTAACTTAGAAATCATGCATTAAAGTTGGGGAGTGGAGGCTCGCTACGTCACAACGTCGTATTAAATCTAGCAAGGCGTGGGCGTCATGCCACATTTTAACTCAATGCATCGCCGTAATTTTTTGATTACGTCAAAAAAGAATAAACACATGTTCAATATTTTTTAATAATCTACAAGACGGACAAAAAAAATTTGGACACATGCCTAAACGCACATAAATACGAAAATTCAGATGTGTGGTGCCTTTTTTTTTTTTTTTTTTTTTGGGTGGGAAATTATCAAATAACTTCTCCCGCTCTGGGTGGAGCGGGAGGGCGTGTCAGACTCTTACTGACTAAAACCCACCCGTGTTCCTTCCTATGCCATGTTGCCGGGGGCCACGATTTCCCTATCGGTTTTCTTCGAACCCCCGGCATTGGCATTGGCCCTAGCGGACCTCGTCAATTCTGCTGACATCTCTTTGAGGCGCGCGCGGAACACAACGCGCCGTCGACCCGGGCTTGGTCCTTATCGGACGGCGAGCTACCCATTGCTCACCGTCCGCAAGCCCGCGCCTACGGTGGCCGGAAATCTTCCTGCGATTCCCGACGCCCAGGGCCCCTAACCGCCGCAGGAGGAGACTCCTGCGGCGGTTAGGGGCGCGAGGGCGCGAAATTTGCCTTTCCCTCACGCGCTCCGTCTCCTCCTTCGCGAGCATTACTGCTTCGCAGAAAGAGGTGACGGCCTCCCATTTCCTCTCGCTCCGTAGCATGGCCCGAATCAGGGCCGGACGCGAGAGAAGATGTGCCTTGGGTTCGCACTCAAGACCTATATCTTCGCAGTCTGATCGCAGTCACTTCTAGGCTACCAGTGCTCGTCTTTCAGCTTACTGATGATGATAATGACTTCTAAAATCCATTTACCACATTGTTTATATAGTTTACATAGTAAAGGTATGTATTACGCAAATTCTTAAGTAAATACACAACGACCGACTGTTATAATATCATTTTTAGCGGCTCCATAGCAAATATTTAAAGAGCTGCTTACAAAGAATCGACTTACGTTAGCAGAAACTATTAGTGTAACTTTACGTAATTATTGACTTGATTTTAGATACAATATACTGTAGGCAGGTACTGTAAGGTTTTCATGCAATATGCAACCTTAAGTTGGGCAGCCCAGCATTCGAATTAGCATGACAGTTTTATATTTAAATAGATTTGGAATATGTTTTAGTTTGATGGAAAAATAGAAGGAAGCTAGCTATGAAATAATGCACATTTCTTTAGAAAATATAATATTGTATTCAAAGTAATATATAAATAACATACGAGTACTGCGTATTACTTTGGATTACGTCCCCAATGTCTCTCAGGCGTTACAGTATCTACATACATTGTTGATTTTCAACTACCTACCAAGAAAGTGAACCCGTAATTTTAAACCCGTTAGCCGACGTACGCACGGACGTTATAAAATCGCGGCGATTTTTTTTCGTGCACTGAATTTTCAACGCTCTGCTTAGTGCCGAGAGTTGAAAATCCAACAATATACTTTTGAACGTGTTGGGACGAGAGTGCGTCCCAGCGCGTTGGACTCTCAACGCTCGGCTTATAATAATATAATATATTTGTTCAGACAACATTGATCCATTTATATTGTTAGTATGAACTTAAAGACTATGTTAGTACCTAATAACTAAGAGAGACTTGGTCCTCTAGGTGAGGCTCCACACCATTGGGCTGTCTAACTTATTGCCTATGACATTCAGGATGCTGTTAATGCTCCCACGCAATCTGCTTAGCAGTGAGGCTGTCTTTTTGCGCCAGGTGGCATCAAAGCCGTCTGTGCGCGACTCAGCGAACATTGTTGACGCACTGCAGAAGCGCGGCAGACGTAACAGCGCCCTGAAGGCATTGTTAAACTGGACTTAAATCCAATGCGCGATAAAATCCCGTCGCGATTTTATTACGTCCATGTGAACGTCGGCTTATAAATCACCATCTTTCTGACCTTATTCCCATTTTCACGTCGTTGCTTTACGTCTCTTTACTCGTCTGCAAAGAATGGAAATTAAAAAAAAAATACGAGCGATCCTTACAGTACCTAGTCGCATAATATGATGTGTAACATTTGACATTTCACCTTGGTAATAAGTAACATTAAGGTAATTGGCAACATTAAAGGGCGACCTCGTCAAGGTCGCTTCTGACAGCCAACTCTAGCACCGCGTGCGTTCGTTGGTCAAATCCTGTGACACATCTCCGTCCCTTTTTACGAAATCACTCCCACAGTTTTGATTTTTTAGATTTAGATTTCGATTGCAGGAAACCGAGGGGAAAGATGTTTCACATAAAAAAAATAGGCAGTCCCTATACTCCCGACAAAAACTGGTATTATAAGCGCCATCTATATTCTATAGTAGAGCACTACGGCCGCGAGCATGTCGGTTGATGCGAATCCATAAGTTTACCCCTTAACAAAAATCGTTCAACGCGCCTAAAGAAGATTTCACTTCAAAATTTAAGATGCAAAAGGTCTGTTTATGTATATAGTTTTTCACGAAAATGTCGGTATTAGATATTTGTTATGTTTTCTGACTACCACGCGAACGAAGTCGTGGGTAAAAGATATTGTAATAATAAATAGAGTATAATCTCTATGGGAAACTTATTCTATGTACAATTTCAATAACAAATGTTCCACAGCCTGAAATCATGAATTGTCAATAACAGACGTCACAAAAACACGATATCGCGTAAATTATTATAATGTGTGCAGGTAACACGTGCGACGGACATTGGTCGACGTGTTTTAAAAATAATTCGGCACACGCACTGTTTCTGTTAGAATACTTAATAATGGATTTGTCATCATTGATTTCCGTAAAGGGATACCTGTTTAAATTAAAAAGTGATTTCATTGTTTGTACAACATAATTCATTTCTGGGTTATTTCTTTTTTTGTAGAAATAAAATGAAGGATATATAAATAACAACCAATACCTTTTTTTCTATGTTAATTGATTGTTCATTACTACGATAATGTCGGATCTGGTCATTAGTACGGACACGAAACGAATTGCAAGCGCGCTATTGTGGACATCAAGTGATCTACCCACACTACGCCCACAGTAGATAAAATATCGCTGATGATAACGAAAGAGTCACATACCCATCTCCGACATAATAGATAATTTATTATAAATAATTTCATTATATAATTATTTTTTAAGTTTTATATTATTTATATTAAAATAAAAGAATATGTCCTTAATGATATTTGTATATAAAATTATTAACTAATTCATCATCAGCCTATAATGTTCCCACTGTGGGACACAGGCCTCCTCTCCGTGAGAGGGAGTGGGCTGTAATCTACCACGTGGGCCAGGTGCGGGTTGGTAGATGTCACATATCTGGCTTCCTCACGATGTTTTCCTTCTTTGAGAGCAGTGGTGATGAAATAATTTACACAAAGTAAAGCGCCTGTCTGGCTTCGAATCTACGACCTACAACAGCTCGTAAGTCGCGGCGGTTACAACTGGGCTACCACTGCTCCCTCTTTAAATTAAATATGAAAAAAATCCACAGATAGAATTCATTCGTTTTCGAAGCAGTGTTCAGCCTAGCCTTTTCCCAACTTTGTTGGGGTTGGCGTCCAGTCTAACCGGATGCAGCTGAATACCAGTATTTTATGGAGCGACTGCCTATCTGACCTCCACAACCTAGTTACTGGGTATAGTTTAACCAATACCGCTGTACCGCGCCTTAGGAATACGCGGCGAGGCCGGGCAGTGTTGACCAATGAGCGGCAGGCGAGTTGCCGTGCGCCGAGAGCTTTGACAAATTAGCGGCCTGCACTGCTCCCCCGTCTCGCCGCACGCCTTCCTAAGGCGCGGTGCAGCGGTATTGGTCAAACTATAATACGATACCCCTTAGTAAGACTTTCGGGCTTCTGCCTGCCCGTAATGACTGTCAAAAATGTACAAATGACAGCTGGGACATGCTTTCCGAGGCACAGACGGGTCTCGATATGTGTCGGATGGTCACCCATCCACGGACCGGCCTCGGCAAGCGTAGCTTAACCTTCGCTCGACCCGTGTGATTGTTATAATTTAGCCACAAGCCCCTCCCAGAACATCTAAGCGTACCGGTTTTAAAATACAATCATGCGTAGGTGAGTAATTATAAGTTGAACCCTTATTAGCATGAGGAAATTATGCAAACAATAATAACAACGCTTACATAATGGACAAAACACCCACATCCAAACTCAGACCAAATAAAAAAACAAGACAGCGCTGCGAACAATACAGTGAAGCATGCCAAAACTACACCTCCACTCTGTGTATATACGCACACACGCACACATTTACAATCATTTACAATCAAACTACACCTAAGTAAGTTAACACATGTTTACGATACCGGCCTCACGTCACTATTGGCAGCGCTCTGTCTTGGATTTTTATTTGGTCTAAGCATCCAAAGTACAAGTGATTTGGGTTTCCTGCGAGGTAATTGCGTAACACAGTAACAGTAGCAATGGCTTACATTTTGACAGTTTAACAACATTCATTGTGTTAAGTTGTTGAGCTAACAAATTTTTCGAACACATGAAGCAATGGATTAGCAATATCCTTCAAAACCATTCAGATTTTGATTGAAATTGTGTTACACAATTAAGGTGCTTGTTTTGCAATCCTGACTAATAATAGACGTAAATGCGAAAGTAAGTTTGTTTGTTACGCTTTTACGCTAAAACGGCTGAACGGATTTAGATGTAATTTGGCTCATGGGTAGACTATGACCTAGGTTAGGACATAGGATACTTTTTATCCCGATTTTCCCCACGGAATCGAGACTTCTGCGAGTGAAAGCGTGGGGCGCAGCTAGTAGATGGATAATCTTGCAATCACCCGGGCGGTCTATTTACCAAAATGATCTAGCATTACCTTTTTCAAAACTATCGATTTTCCATTCAGGCCCGTATGTGATGTGTATCAAGATTTCTAAAAGAAATAAAAATGAACAATTTATTTAAAACAAAATTGTTCACTTATTTGAACCAGAAATGCTACTACACATTGCAAGATTTTTTTGAAGAAAAAGTTTAATTTAATTTAATTTTTTTAATAAATAAATAAAAAGTAATGACATAAATAGCTGACCATTGACGATTGTTTGTATACATACCAACATATTAAATTTATTTGTATTAATTCATTTTATTTTTGATTTAATTTATTCTCATTCATTATTACTCATAATAAATAATATAATATAATTCGATAACTACAGTAACAAATAACAATAATTATTCTATTCTATTGATTTGAAGCATGTTTTTCAATGTAATGAATTAATTTTATTTTATTTTGTTTTTCTTATTCCAACCTCTGTAGGTACAACATGTTTGCAATAAACTGATTTGATTTGATTTGTGAACCTCTATGATAGTGCATCGTTCGGCCGTCCCCAGCGCCCATTATCTACATCCAAAATTAAAAATCTTACCTAAATGGCAAATGGTCGCTACAAAGTTTTAGAGTTTTCCCATAAATTGCGTATCCCGATTTTTTTATAATCGTTTGTTAAGCGTAATGTAAAAAGTTGATAGTTTCATGTCAGAAAAGTAAACGTTTTCCTGTTTGGCCTCAGGCCCATAGCCCGCAATTGAATAGAAGATGTACGTATACAGTCTGCTTATTTCACTTGTCATGTATGTTTGTCATACAACATGGACATGACATTTTTGATATTGCTATTTCCTTTTTAGGGTTCCGTACCTCAAAAGGAAAAAACGGAACCCTTATAGAATCACTCTTGTGTCTGTCTGTCCGTCTGTCACAGCCAATTTTCTCCGTATCTAATGAACCGATTAAGTTGAGGTACACATAGGTATGTATTTCTGTGACCCAAACACGGATGTGTAACGTAAATAAATGGATTTTGAGTATGGGGGTCATTATTTTTTGGGAGGCAAGTATGAAAATTAAAACAAAAAGTTTTTCAAACTGTACCGTGTGACTGTGTGACATCAAATGAAAGAGCCTATTGCGAAGATATCATTTGAAAAAAAAAATACTTTTAAAAATATTTAAGAAAATTGATGAAAATTTATTACCGAAACTACTGAGCCTAAAACTTTGAAAAAATACAGAGAATGGTTCTTTACTCATAGATTATAGAAAAACCTTATTACTAGATGATTACAGAAAACTCTATGGTCACTTGGCCAGTTTTTTTACATAAATACAAAATGGTTTAATTTTGTGCAAGAGTTAGTAGTCCACGGTAGTACCTAGTAGAGTATCCAATTACCTCAGTACGTTGTTTGATAATCTTCAGTACAGGTTAATCACTTAAGAAAAGGAATAAAAAAAACCTCCTAAAAAGCCTCGCTTTATGTATCAAATTAATATTTCAAGTAGAAGGTCCTTGTTCAATCAATAATTAGTAATAATCAATAGTAATTTCTCAGTAGCAGCCTGGATTCTGAATTTGTGCCTGGTTGGTGGCAATAGGCTCGCCCCTTATTACATGGGACTTAAACATAACTGGCGAAATGTTGGTGTACTATAGATACACCTCTGCCTAACCCTTCGGGGATTGCAGGCTTAATGTTATGTTAAGATCTAGTCAATTTCAATATAATTTTATAGACGTAGATTTCAAACAACTAAAAACTTTCAACCAGGACTAAATTGTTACTCTAACTCAAATTAAAACCTCATTTTAATTACACCAACGCTTACCGAGACTCTAATATAATAACAAAAATGTCTGTCCGTATAAAACTCGTATCAAGCAAATCTGTTTCTAATATCATCGGATAGTAGTTTGGAGCGCCTTGCAAGAAACTTATGCGCTTGGCTTCGTTCACTTAGTTACGTATATTGCAGTTAGCTACAAAGTACAAACTACAACCATAGTATAAAGAGATGTAGTAAGCTATCTTCATAGAAACGCACCGCTCGCGGCTTGTATGTGTGCGCGGCTTGTATCTATGCGTCGCCGCACGCACCAAGGCTCGGATACCGGTTAAAATTTCAAACCGTTATTATGCACTTGACGCAAAAACCTTTATATTCGGTTTCGTTCGTAAATACCGGTTTTGGAGGAAATATTACATAAAGGTTTTTTCGGATTAAACGGTTTAGAGCAATATTAACCGGTTTTTTGTTTAGCTTTTATTCAGCGTGGCATCCTCACAAGTAATCACAAGTTGCAACGCATTTACCAACCGCTCGTCGACTAAACAGGTTAATTTAGGTTAAAATAAAGTTCTTAAAACGTTCACGTTCTTAAGAAAAGTTCGGAGTAAAACTCAAATAAACTGGGTTTTAACCGGTATTTTATAAACCGGTTCCGAGCCTTGGCACGCACACTTAACAAAATCTTGACCCGTTTCTCGTGAGAAAAAATCCGAGATTTTGTTAAGTGTGCGTGCGGCGACGCATAGATACAAGCCGCGCACACATACAAGCCGCGCGCGGTGCGTTTCTATGAAGATAGCTTACTACCTCTCTTTATACTATGCTACAACTACTGCTTATTAACCAACTTTGGAGTTTGTAATCAAATGACAGAGAATTTAGTTTTGGGGAGATTTAGGAGGAGTTTCACGGTATTTCTTTGTCTTAGATGTCGAAATGATACTGAAATGGAGTACTAATTGAAATGTGGATGTTGTTGTGTGTCAGGACTTAGCACGAACGCGCGGCGTAAACACTCAAGTTAAAACTAAGTAAATATTATGAGCGAAACGGGTATTTTAAGTTTTAAAGTCGTTCGAATTTACGTAAGTGCTCATTCACACGAGCGGCAGCCGTCGACACTCGTCGATGGCTGCAGTTTGGTACCATCGGGGTAACGCATGTCTAAGCAATTTGAAAACATAATCCTGTGCACACGGCCCTTTTTTTTCGTAGGTAAGCGATACAATAGCGGCCGAGCGCTGCAAGCAAGAATAGTCGTTACAGGTGTACAGATATGCGTTTCTTCGATAGTACCTCTGCCGTTGACGCGTGCCGCTCGTCTGTATGAGCACTTATGTACGTTGACGTCGCACAGTGGAACGAATGTATGGGAGCGGTTGGACGTAGACATTTCCGAAAAAAAAGAGTAAAATTATGCCAAACTAATGATGCCATCTTATTCGATTACTTAATGCCTTCATAACTTGTGGTGATGAATTTCTTCATAACTCCCATATTTCGGGAGTAATTTGAGAAAATGTGAAATTTTACTATGAAAATGAGTGTATCGAGCTCTCTCCCTCCTGATTCCGGGCTTGTTTCAAGTAGCGGTCTCTAATATCATAATGCTAATACTAAGAGCTATATTTAATACTAAGACATATAGTGCGCCAAATGTGCACTTTCTGGGATAAAAGGAAATGAAAATTTAAAAAAAAAAACGTTTTTTCCCCATTTGTATTTACTTTAAACCGCAGACAGACTTATTAAGAGGTCTATAAATATATTATATATATACAGAAATATATATACAGAAATATATATTAACAAAAATATTCACAAGAACTGATGAGAGTATGACTTTTAAGTAAGTTGATAATAAATTACCTAGTTTCATTAAAAGTACAATAAATAATTAAGATGTAAGCTCTAATTTACTAAGTTACACATTTTAAAACAATAACATCATTTAATTATCTTCGTCATCATCATCATCATCAATTAATTCAAATTCAGAATCGATGTCCGCTAAATCATTTATGTTAACAAATTCGATATCACTTTTCTCAGAATCCGTAAGCTCATAAAATTCCTTAAAAGAAGATTTTTTTACAAACTTATTTCCTTTTGGACGGATACTTGTAACAAGTGGATCAGAAGACAGTAAAAGATTGTGCATAATATCTTCATTGCATGAGATACTGCTATGCTTTCGAGAATGCCCCTCTCTATATTTTCTAAAATCTTTATTTCTAGCCTCAGATGCCTCTTCGGATAGAAAACCAATGGGCACAATTGACATGTTCTGAACTATGTCTGGCCCATGCATTAAAATTTTATGAAGTGAAGAAGGCATATAATACCATGGGTATAACTCCACGTAAAGCTTAGCAGTATCAAAGCAGAACTCTCGGAATTTAGTTACGTTGATCTTCTCTCCTGATGAAATACACTGCAAGATCACACAGATTTTTCTTAAAAGCATAGCATCTATTCCGGTCAGTTCAGCAGATTTAGTGTAGTTTTCAAAAAATCTCCTTGCCGAGTTGCCATTGTTGGTGGATCCACTGCCTTGTTTCACAACATCGAGAAGTAAGCCCGTTTCTCTTCTTACAGCCTCTTGAACTCTTTTCTTCCTGTCATCAACTTGCCTTTTTGCTATATCACCCCTTACTTGCCATGATTTTATGTCTAATTTGTAGGAAATGTGTAATAAGCATTCCATTGAGCGAATCCAAGCGTGAAGGGTGCTTAAGCTATATTTATACATGTCCTCGTTTGCGTGTTTATCTTTGATTAACTCTAAATTATTCATTTCTTTAGGACAAGCCTTGCATATGTCACACACTGAAGCTGCTGTATTGGATATAATGGAATGAATTTTACCATCAATCATTGTCAACAGCAGTTGGTGTTTGACACTAATTCCATCAGTGATGGTGGATGGAGTTAAGGCTTCAATCTCTGCTTCGATTTCAGCCATCTCTCTCTGCACATTTTCTTTGGTTTCCTTTATAAACTTAAACAATATTGGCCGGCAAAATGAAGTGGAAGATGGTCGCTCGTTTTCCCAAATTGTTACACCTTTTGAGACGAGCCGCAGTGGTACAAGACTAATCATAAAATTACTAGCAAGATCGATTTGCTCATCTTCACTCGTCCTTTGATGATAAATGCTTTGGCTAGATGATCCGTCAAAACCCCATTTGCTGGTCAATACGAGCTGTTGATTGGGATCAACAGGGGTTTCTAACGACCTAATAAGTCTTCTTGAGGTTAAATCCATCAAGGCTTGTAATTTGATTTTTGCAGAGCTCTCTGTAACTGTGAGATCTTCTTTGGCCGGATAGCACTTAATTTTTTCTTTAACCAACATGTAGTAACTCGGGTATTGAAGAGCTCCTTCTTGAGTGTTGAAATCCCGAAGAGTGTTATAGCGCCATTTCGATAAGTTCATCGATACATAAAGAGCCAATGCCTTCAAAGGGGATATTTCCCGTACCTGAATTGATTTACCTTCAATGAAGGCTTTGATTTTTGAGGCCTCTTCTGGATTCTCCGTCAAGTATTTCATAACATAAGCTGTATCGCTTTGTCCTGCCTTTTGAAGCGCCCTTTCGGCCGAAAACATAATTTCAGCGCTGCTACTGCTGCATGAAAGACTATCTTCAGTGCGTCTTCTTTTTTGCCGGTTACTAAGGTCCTCAAAAGATTTACGAGGACTAGGATGTGTACAAGTTGAAGCATCAGATTTAGCAGGAGAAATTATGGGCTCGATGACGTCACTTATATTTTCTGTAGAAGGTTCCATATTTTCATTCTGTAATTCCGGCCATTGAATTGCAGCCTGTAGCCAAATCTCATGTTTCTTCCGAAACTTATCTGTGCTTCTTCCAGACTGTGTCCATTTTGCATAAATGCGGTAGCAAAATCGACGACACCAGTCTTTTAAACTTGTTTCAGCACTTTCACATAACTGAACACAACTGTTATCTTTTAAAACACTGAACAAATAGTTAAAGTCGCGTAAATCTTTATGTGCGCGTGCGCATAAAGCAACGTGAATATCAAGATTTGTATTAAAATTTCGAAAATACATTGCGAGATTAGCTTGGATACAACGAGGTGTAAATCAACACTGATTTTAAAGTTACTAATAGTGACCTATTTATATAAAATCCAGGTATCCCAGGTATCCTTTGTTAAATATTGCAAGGTAATTAGTTATTGTGATAATTAGTAAATGATGCATGCTAAATTAGTGTATTAAGAGCCATTTAGTAATTAAATAATAGCAATGTTCTTATCAGTAATCATTAGTGCATCAGTTTTATATGTAAACCTTAAGTCCCTAATTATATATCCTAATTAGCTTATATCTTCTCTAATTGGCTGCTCAGAAATGTTATTGTAATAAGGTAAACCTTTAGAAAAACGGTTTTAATCAACAAAATAAACAAAAAATAAAAAAATTGTGTTATAAAATAAACATCACTCTTTATCCCAGAAAGTGCACATTTGGCGCACTATGTGTCTTAGTATTAAATATAGCTCTTAGTATTAGCATTATGATATTAGAGACCGCTACTTGAAACAAGCCCGGAATCAGGAGGGAGAGAGCTCGATACACTCATTTTCATAGTAAAATTTCACATTTTCTCAAATTACTCCCGAAATATAGGAGTTATGAAGAAATTCATCACCACAAGTTATGAAGGCATTAAGTAATCGAATAAGATGGCATCATTAGTTTGGCATAATTTTACTCTTTTTTTTCGGAAATGTCTACGTCCAACCGCTCCCATACATTCGTTCCACTGTGCGTCGCGCTTTCGCGTTAGGACCTCGAATGTCAGTAGTGCTTTTCTGGAAAAATCTCACCGTGATAACTTAGGTGAAGTGAGCTGCCAATAGTGTCAATCCTTAGCAACTGACAGCTCACTCCACGCTCACTTCACCTAAGATAACACGTTGAGATGGGTACAGAATAGCACTATAGATCGTGGACGGTATACTTTGTAATACTTTGACTGATTCATTAGTTGCTAAGGCTAACAAGCCCGCACTGTAAAAAAAAAAAAACGCGCGAAATGTTTATCGCCTTTTTGACATTCGTAATTTAAAATTTGCGCGGTAAAAACATCTGTGGTTTGGTACAAAGACGCAGTGCGCTCTGTGCGAATTTAATCGCGCATATATTTTGTGGATTACGGGGTTGTCCGTCGCTCCTCACATTGCGAAATAAAATTTGCGTGTGCGGGACAGGCTGCTGAAATCTTCTTTTTTCTTACGAATCTATAACATTTATAATCTTTCCAATTAGATTATCCTATATTATTAAATGAGCAATATTTGTATATATATTTGTAATCACATTCTTGAAAACGGCTCCAACGATTTTGATGAAAATTACAATACCTATAGGGGTTTACAAGGGTAAAAAATCGGTCTAGCTAGGTCTCATATCTGGGAAAATTGGTTTTCTCTATTTTCACAGCCAGGGGAATGTGATACAACGTTGGTATACCTGGACGATATGTTAATCTATTTTCACCCGAGCAGAGCTCGGTCGACCAGTTACCTCTAGATTGAACGCGTAAGGCTACGTCCTATTTAAAAGCGATCGTCGCTGTCAACACTCTTTGTTCGGAAAGCCGGAAAGCGCCCTCTATCAGCGCGATCACGCGTTCATGTTCACCGAACAAAATGTTCAACGATCGTGTATTCGAGCGACGATCGCTTTTAAATAGGACGCGAGTTTTTTTTCGCACACTGGATTTTCAACGCTCTGCTTAGCGCCAAGAGTTGAAAATCCTACAGTGTGTTTTGTCGACGCGCTGGGATGCACTCTGATGAATTCTCAACGCTCGGCTCAACAAAGGGAGTTGAAAAAATAAAATCCTCCCGCTATATTTTTACGTCCGTGCGAATGTGGGCTAAGTAAACTTTTCTCCAAAGAATATAATATTCATTGCACGTGCCGTTACCTACTAGAGTGATTGTTAGTATAACCTAATCCATCCAATATTCCTTATCTGCACCTACACACAGCTACTGGTAAAGCTTTCACACAGTTTCTAAGCTGAAGCACCTGTAATCTTGATCAGCATAGTGTGGTGATAGCAGATAGGCTACGGTCTCCGCTTCAATCACACAAAGAGCCTTTATACTGGTGTCAACTTGTAGTGATGGGAACGAGGTTGGTTATCGATATCGATAGAATTGTTTGATGTAGATTTTATGAGTATTTGTGCAATCATTCTTGGTGTTGCAATGCTGAATTCAAAAGGTTAGAATTCACATTATTTTGAGTGTAACATCAAGCTTAGAGCCATATCGCACCGGGACGCCATGGTGGCGCAACCAGGTCGCATCGCCAACAAAATGTATGGTTAGCTGCGTAACCAAGCGGACGTCGGGTGAGTCACTCACTCACTATACAATAAGTAAAAAAAAACCTGTCCGATCCGAAAGAGGCTCGTAGGTACTGCAATAAAATTACCTAAAAGTTATAAAAAATCTAAGTACCTATTATTTTTTATTGCTTCTTCAAAATTGTTTATTATTAAGTTATTGCTATTTAAAACTCACATTTCTTGTACCAAAATTCATTAAAGATAAGCAAATTTTGAACAAGGGTCATAAGTTATGACTTGTAGACACTCGCTAAACGAAGACCGCCCGCGCCCCATGTAATAGACTGGTAAAATTCCCCAAGGAAAAAAAATGGGCTGATTTTTTTTTTCGATTTTCCTTTTAATGACCACATTAATTGTCAGTATGATACCTAATATTAACAACATCTTCACGGATCGGACAGGGTTTTTTTACATGTTGTGTAATTGTATACATTTAGTTGGCAGCGCGACCTAGCGACGTCGCCATGGCGTCTCGGTGAGGTACAGCTTTTAAAAGACATTATAAGGCCTTAACGCTAAACTAGAAGAATTTCAACATTTACTTTGATGAAACTAGCAAATCGAACAATTTTACTGCAGCGTTTGCAATATCCGGCACGCTTATGGCAATGCAAAGCATTTATTTAAAGTAAATGCCTCGTTGAAGATCTGACTGGCAATATACTTATACTGGGGAGTACTAGTTTTTCTGTTATCTTTTCCCATTAAAATGAGGCGTGTCATTGTAAAATGTTTTTATTAGAACTTAACATAATAATGCATCATTTAAAAGCATTCATGCTTAGACCTTAACAAATCAACGCAACGTAAACCGATACATACATAATTATATATTTTGCTATTGTAACGCAAATCATTATAGAAATACGTTGTTATGTTATGTACAGGTACACGTTCACATTTTATGATGTTATCGTATTTTATGCTCATTGTTAACCACAAAGCATAATTCAGCATCGCTTCAATCAGCGTGTTGCAGTAATTTAATTTAAATTACACAATAAACATTACCGACGTGGTTACATAAATTTTTCGCCGATTCCTTTCATTACAATTTGTATCAAGCAAAATTTGCAAGCTGCACTGTTGTTACTGAGAGATTATTGAAAGATGAACTCAATAATACTGTCGGATATTAAAACCGATCCAAAGAATTCTCGGCATTTGCGGACCCAATTATCCAGTATCATATATCGATATTTGATTTTTATCGATATGCATCACGTCACTGTGTGGCGATTTAGAGAAGTGCAATATTTTGGGAGGCGCCGCGACCCGAGTGTTACACACAAAAGGGACGGGACCGCGCCATTGTTGCACCGAGATACCATCCCTCGACTCAGACTTGGAACACGCACTTAAGACAATCTTTTAAGGAGATATGGTATCTAAAAATATATTTCCAGTCTTACCAAGGGGTATTACCCAGTTACTGGGTTGTGGAGGTCAGATAGGCAGTCGCTCCATGTAAAATACGGTATTCAGCTGCATCCGGTTAGACTGGAAGCCGACCCTAACATAGTTAGTTTGGTTGGTCACAAAATTTTTAAGGTCATCAGATAACTTGACGCTTAAAATGCCTATGCATTCCACTACTTTCCTCGACAAGTCCTTTACTGTCCAGGCCGTTTGTTTGTGGAATGCATTGCCAGTTCAAATAAAACGCGCGCAATCGTTACCTATATTTAAGAGACTCGTGAAGGAACATTACTTGTCGTTGTGATCTTGTTCTCGTAACTGTAATTATCCATAGTCTTCATTTATTTTTGTTGCTTATATATTTAGTAAGTATGAATGTATTTATGTATCTATTATTTAGGATATGTATATATCTGTGTATCTATTCTAGTATATTGTATGTTTATTATTTGCACCAACGACAGCCCCATTTTATGTCCAGGCAAATCACTGTCCATTCCAAGGTTGCCTGGAAGAGATCGCGGAAAGCGATAAGGCCGCCCATTGTATATTTTGTAGTGTTTGATTTATTTTTTGTTTTGTATTTTTGTGGTGTACAATAAAGTATATATAAATAAATAAATAAATAGTTGGGAAAAGGCTGGGCAGATTGATTGGTTTCAAAAAATATATTTGATAAGGTCGCATTTAGCTTCTCATCAGATGCAAAGACAATGCGGTCAGAGATTGTTTGCTTTGATGCTTTCATTTGACATTCCGAAGGATAATCCACAATTTGAATTATCACATATTATCACATCCAAGAGCTAGTACTCAATATTCCGACTTATTTACTCATTACTACAGAATATTCAGAATTTTATTGGAAAATGTGCACAAATTGCAGTTTCTTCGCAGACAAAAATCTACGTAGCGGTTTTGCTGTTACGCATCCTCTGGTAACAATCCTGGTAAACAGTTTTTGAAGTGAAAACTTCTTTACACCTCATTATTGTTAACGCGATTGTGCTCTTTATTTATATTACGTTACGAATCAATGTTCTATGCAAGTATTTTTACTTTAAAGGTTTAGGAAGTATTTTTTTTTGTAAATGCGATTGTGCTCTTTATTTAGATAAGGTTACGGACCAATGTTCTATACGAGTATTTTTCTTCCACCATGGCGATCTTGTTCAAGTTTTCACTTCTGTCGGCACTTCCGGAGTGCCACTGGTTTTTTTTACAAATATCTACTCATTCATTTTTTTTTAATACAATTTGGGTTTACTCTTGACCTCGATCTCCTCTGATGGAAAGCGTTGGATGAGGTCTATGATGGATCGAGCGTGCCCAGAAGATGCCTGTTCACTTTTGCTTTGCAGGCTGACGTGTTATACGTGGAAGGCAACACAGACGCTGGCAGAGTTCCACACTTTGGCCGTGCGCATAATAAATGTCGAGGACGAAGCGCTGAGTTCGACTAGTCGGTATATCGGTCGGTAACCTGCAGTACGTCTGGTAGTCCGGTAGTGAAAGGGAGAAGGTGGGATCAGGTCATGGAGCTCCTGCGCACACTATCAAAAATGTTCAAATTATTTTATTTCTCATAAACCTACATGGGCATTTATGAAACGTCAGAAGCTAGGTACACGGTTAAAATTGGTCGTTTCCTATGGAGAAGAGCCGGCAAGAAACTCCACGGTTACTCTTTTAAAAATAATTGGCTTTTACAATATTTTCAAATAACAGTAGAAGACTGACAGGCAGGCAACATAAATAGACTGAAATAGAACTACTTACACGTGAACTATCAGATGCCTCGAGCCATGGCGGCTGAAGGATTTGTAATGTATACTACTATATTAACCTGTAACAACAAAGAACAGACAGCTCCGTCAAGAGCCTTTGTTTCAACGTTTTCATTATCATTAGTTTCTATAAACTACACCTTTTGAATTTTGATGTACCTTGAAATTCTGATATTTAATCATTTTGTAGCCTACTCACTGGATGATTTTTTAAGTGAAAACTTCTTGGGGCGCGTTGGGCATTTTTGAAATGGGAAAAAACAATTGAACTCGCGACACCGTTACCGACACCTCATTTTTGTAAACGCGATTGTGCTCTTTATTTAGATAAGGTTACGGACCTATATAAGTATTTTTCTTCCACTAAGGCGATCTTGTTCAAGTTTTCACTTCTGTTGGCACTTCCGGAGAGCTACTGTATTTTTTTTTCTAGGTACTTTGAGGAGGTTCTAAGTTGTATTAACTTTTCGTAATATTCTGCTTCAACATAACATTACAAAAAACTAAATCATGTAACAATCATAACTACTAAGGTTACTTACTAGTCACCAAAAAAAAAAAAATTGCGCTGTGTACAAAAGGTCTCTTATTTATTTATCCTCTCACTGGAACGCAGTACAACAATTAAATCAACGAAGCAAAAAATACTTCTTGTGCTGCTTTCCATCCATCCTGTGCGTGGTGGACATCGAACAGTTGGCGATGGATCACGCACGCTCACGCAGCGTCAAGAGACTTCTCCATAGTTCCATAACTACATCCATAATGCGCACATTAACATAGCTTTATAGGCTGTCAAGCTCAAGCAGGGCTCGATCAGTAATATGATTTATGCTTATGTAGGGGCGAAAAACTAAGTCAAATACCCAAAGAAAGATGCCTAGTGATGAACCAAAGTTTTTTTTTGGGTGGGAAATTATCAAATAACTTCTCCCGCTCTGGATGGAGCGGGAGGGCATGTCAGACTCTTACTGACTAAAACCCACCCGTGTTTCTTCAGTTGCCTGTATTGTCAGGGGCCACAGTAACCCTTTCCCCGGACCCCGTCAGTTCTGCTGACATTTCTTTGAGGCGCGCGTGGAACACAACGCGCCGTCGACCCGGGCCTTTTCTTTATCGGACCGCGAGCTACCTATTGCTCACCGTCCGCAAGCCCGCACCTACGGTGGCCGGGAATCGAGTTAGGGGCGTGAGGGCGCGAAATTTGCCTCTCCCCCACGCGTTCCGCCTCCTCCTTCGTGAGCATTACTGCTTCACAGAAGGAAGTGACGGCCTCCCATGCCCTTTCGCTCCGTACTGGACCAGGGCCGGACGCGAAAGATCACCGCCGTCGATCGCTTCCACGAGGACATGGTGATGCTCTGCCCAAGCCGGGCAGACCTCCACCGTAAGCTCCACAGTGTCCTCCGGGCGATCCACACAGTGGTGAAAGAAGACCACGCCCGGGTGGGGCGTGGTATTCTTTCACTGGTGGCAATTCCGTTGAACAATGAATCTGTATAATTATTGTATGTGAGCGATAGTGTAATAAGGACTGTGCTGGCGCCGCTGCTGCGGCTGCTGAGACCCTCAAGCGGCGCAAATAACCTTATGGGTAACTACTGTTTAGAGCCGTTTGGTGTCCAAACGCTCGGGTCGTGGGGCCCGAGTGCGCAGACCCTTTTTTAAGAAAATTTATTGCCGACTGGTCAACACTTCACGTGACCAGAGAGCTGACTCGTTCTTTGGCCAAAGAATTGGCCATTCAATGTGGCAATGCTGCCAGTCTTCTGGGCACGTTTCCGGATGACAGCGATGCAGACGAGTACTTTGACGACTAAGTTTCCTTTTGTCTTTGTATTTATTTGTAAAGTTAGTTAGTTCGTCATTTAATTTAGTGTTAGATTATATTTAAGATTTATATAAAAAGATAAAAACCAAACTCAATAAGGACTAAGTTGTGCAAAATTAATGATTATGTAGCTTATCAAAGTAAATGCCACATTTGTTCGTTGGCTTATTTTGTTGGCTCCAATGTTTATGCCAATAGCCATATCCAACTTTCCACCCTCCACGATTCATTCCTTCTAGCTGCATTGCTACGTAGAGCGCTAAAGTTTGCTGTAGGCCGTTTTCACACCCCAAAAAACACAGTTTGTGGCCATGTGTCTAGCTCTAAATGAAAAACAAGAGAAAAACAGCACTGCCTCTGTTTCTAGAAGGCAATTTTTGTGAAATTAAAATGCTTTCTGGCGTGTAGCGAGCCTTCTTTTTAATGTGTGCTTTCCTCGTAGAATTCTGGAATTGGGAGATATTTTTGCACGAGTTTGAGAGAGAATTGCGAATAAAAGAGTTTCTAAGGAAACTACTTTGAGAGGTAATAAATAAAAGCATTACTTTGCCAGAGAAGAGCATTCGTTTTTCAGCTAAAATATTTTGTTATTTAATCTTTTTATATGTCTTAAAGCCGCGTGCGCAATAGGATTTCCCATCGGTAAATATGATGAACTTCCATACAAACTTTCATCCTATATCTAACCCCTTTTTCAGAGTTTCATGGACGGCTCAGATCTCCGGTGCGTATGCGGCGTCTCTCCACAGAAAATGGCCCAGCTTCCATCTTGCATCGCATACCCTGTCACCTGCACACGTGAGGAGCTAATGGCTTCGCCAGTAAACAATATTAGCGTTGCTGAATTTTGGGGCAAAGAAATTTAAAAAATATATATTTTATGTGGTCTTTTGCCATCGACACCCTAAGAAGAAGACCCCTTTTGGAAATACTTTTTCAAAATGATATATGTAGGTATATAAGGAACTTTTGTTTAAACATGCTCATAGCGGTTTAGGTTGTGCGTTTTCTGTCAGTGACTTTAAGAATTTTATTAAGGAGCTGCATACACATACATACATAAACTCACGTCTTCTCCCCATTAGAGAAACTATAGAATGCCACCTTATTTTTTGTAGCTTCTTTTGTATCCAAAATTAACTTTACACATTATAATGTTTGAATTACTCCCAAAAATTTATGCAAAAGGCCTGCAATGCTTTCACCTAAATTGCACAACAAAATCGTATTAACCCTCTAGCAATAATCGTGATTGCGCACCACTCCACGTCGAACCTAACCCGTCAAACGCGAGTGACACATCACCGCCCATTAACCTGTAACCGCGACCATACTTTGCAACAATTAATCATGAGCAACATCAACGTCATCCACCCCTTGCATACTTAAGTAATTACTTAAGCCTGGTTAAATATTTAAAGTAAGTTGGAGCGTCTCGCGGCGAAGTTTAATGAGCCAGGTATGCTTGAACTATTACTATGGTAATGATACTTCAATAGGTTGGTATTCTGTTGTTGTGGTTGAGAGCAAAGATTTAAATCGCTAGATTTGTTCACACCGTACTTAGACATGCCAAAAAGTATCCATACTGAGAAGAGTGCAGTCACACATTATTAAGTAGCGTTTTCACGTCATTCAAGTTAAGTCATTGCGTCATTGTGCATCTTATTCTATTTATCTGATTATCTGATATCCCGGTAGAGCGAATCTGACGATTTAAATCTTTGGTTGAGAGTATAAATAAATTAAATTAGTTAACAGATTTGCTCGTTGCATCTCCACCTAAAACTATTTAGAAATATGACCTTGTGGTTTTGTTTTTACGGTTTTAGAAGAACATAGAACATGGATTACCCTTTTTTTTTCTCTGGGTAAATCGTCATGGATACCTTCCGTCTGGGAAGAACGGAGGGTTATACGGACTCCTATCGACTAAAACCCCACTGTTCATTCTGGTACCATGAGTCGGGTCCCGTGAGATACTTGTGATGGAGCCCGCTATGCCTAGCGGGCCCCATCACCCAGTGCGGTGCATCCAATGTTGTTATTCCATGTTAATGTACACCTATAATTTATGTATACATTAAAAGTAATACCTTTCCATTTTTTTTTAAATCCAATTGTTGAATGTATATACTGTTGGTGTTCTTTAATAAATAAATAAAAAAATAAAATTAAAGTGTGGGCGATCCCACGACCGCTATAGACTAACTCTAAGATTTTCCATCGTTGTTGTGTGTGGAGATAGAAAATTGGTCACTTTTGTTTTACACCATAGCATACAAGTATTTATGAGTACAGGAAGAATCTTTTAGCGTCGAATGCGGAGGGTTAACTGTCATCATAATGAAACGGAAAACTATTTTACAAAAAAGTTTATTATACAAATTGTGTATTCAACAAAAATGTATTTGTACCAAATACAAATCAAGTAATAAATAATAATAGGTATCATAAAAGCACAATAATGACAATCACTGATGCACTACTATATACTAATTGTATATGATAATAATAATCACCTAAATTAATAAAATACCAAAAATGTATTTTTATTTTAAACTAAAAATGCTGGGTGCAGTAGTAATTCGGTAGTATCACTACAA
This sequence comes from Agrochola litura, assembly GCA_949152395.1. Taxonomy (NCBI): domain Eukaryota; kingdom Metazoa; phylum Arthropoda; class Insecta; order Lepidoptera; family Noctuidae; genus Agrochola; species Agrochola litura. The sequence goes on from OX424509.1 coordinate 5,279,685, forward strand.
AAGGTATGTCCATAAACTACGTCATTAGGAAAAAAAAACCTTTTCCAAAAGCTTTCAACACACACATAACATATCACGCCTGTGTTCCCCGAAGGGTTATGCAGAGGTGTACCTATAGTACACACACATTTCGCCAGTTTTGTTTAAGTCCCATGTAATAGGGGGCGCAACAATTTGACAATAACCTTAATTTGTCATGATGCATGTCTTTTTAGGGAGTTAAAATTAAGGCTAGCGTTTTTTTTATGAAAGAAAATAAATCCGCGTTAAATCATGAGAAAACATTTTGTAAGCTATTTGTTCCATTTTCAGGCTTTTGACACTATGAAAAAACGCTCTTGTTAATAATTCTAAGGCAGACATTAAGACAAGGATGCTATCAATAATGTATTTCTAACTCCCGGTTACAGAAAGTCAATTCAATTTACTCCGTTGCAGTGTTGTCAAATCCCATGACAACGTTTATATTACGTTGTCATTTTGTTCATTGAATCACAACACCTACCATGACATTTGACATCATTCATGGTATTAACAAGACAGGGGTAAGAAGCCATCGTTACATGTATGTAAATCCCCGCTAAATGTCGTATACTATTAACTATGCATGACATTCGACAATTATCTGTAATTTCAAATCTGCCATAACATTATGTCAATCTATCACAACAAAGTAATTGCTATCACAAATATCCAATCCAAAAAGTGATTAAATATACATTTAGTTTTTACATAAATATTCTAATCGTGTAAATAATAGATGATAAATGATAAACTGTCATTGTTATGATGTTCAGCATTGAAATGACGATAAAAATAATGATTAAAATAATGAAGCAATCAAGGTGGTTTCATAATTTACGTGATGATTTAGTCATTAGAAATGAATTCATCATAGCAGTCATCATTCATTTAATGAAGTCATTTGTTATGCATGTCATGCCTGTTAAGACGTGCTTGTGTATTGGAAAACTTCGCTTTAATTAAACCTTTATCGGAGATTTGTAATATTTATGTAATCTTGTGATGATGAATGTTTGTATAACTATTTAAATGCGTCAAAAGAACGAAGATAATGAAATTTTTGTTACATATTCAGTATACAATAAATATTCAACATTAAAAATATATGTGATGATTATTTTATGAATAACATGCTGCTCGATCGTACAGAAAGTATATATACTATTTAAAAAAATCACATTTAACATGATATTCAATTTGTTCAGGACAGGAGCAGCTTCAGTTAACTAAATACAAACGTAGTTTATGGACGATGGTTTATTTATATTGGTCCCACACTAAACTTAAAAACTACTAATTATAAAATGTGGACACTTAATACAAAAATACTGTTAAATATTAACGTAAATATAATTAAATAAATTAAAATTGATGCAGGTAGTTGATGTTTTCAGCACAGATAAAAGTGAATTTAGAAGTACAATCAGTATCAAAGGAGCTTGAAGTTGAACATAAAAAAAACATGATAAGGATGTGAATAATAATTAATTCTTAGATAGTTCAAACCTTTGTGCTGATAAAATCAACATTACCTCGCCCATCATTGGACACATACTTTATTTTTTTTACATTTTCATTTTTGTTTAATGAGTATCCACCTCTGCAATGCAGAGCAATGTGAACGTTTTTTTAAATATAAAAAATAAGATATGATTAAGTAGAAATTAAGTGATTTATGTATCATATTCGAGTTAAGTAAACAAATAAATTGTAATGTTTTTGAACGTAAAATAAAAAGTTATTTTGGTAACTTTATTAGTGCCCAATCACACAGTTATATTCAGCAATTGCATTCCGACGTTTCACAACCGATTAAATCATACACTGACATTTTAAAATGCGGTCATAAGAATGAATATTGGATACTAAAACACAATGTATCAAAGGAAAATGGAAGGAGACTGGAGTTCGTCTTTTTGTTCGAAAAGGTCGTAAAATTGCTATTCGATTTTGTAATTTATAGCATGTTGGCGAAGTCTAGCTCTAGATTCCCACTGAGTGTTCAATGAGTTTTAAGCGAAATAGAAAATCATTTTATACACTTTGTTTCCCCTTTGATTTAAATTTACTCGCACGATATTGCATAACTTTGCAGTGACAATAAATGTTTACTGCTAATAACGTAACAAACTAACATTTGCAATGCCTGTCATTTTGACAATTCGACAACATTAATTGCATGATTTACGTTGTCGAGTAGACAATTTTTTCAAACATTTGATGCAATGGATTAGGAATTTCTTTCAAAATCCTTTGGATTGTTAAATTGTGTTACGCAATTGGTGTGTTGGTTTACGATTGGTAAAACGGACTGTGTATTCGGGCACTTACGAATTACAACTTAATGGGTAATTGGAAGATTAACAAAAGTGCTTCCAAAGTTACTAATTTAAAGTACTGTTGTAATGGTTTGGTAAAATTGTTTTTATTACAACATAATTTACCATTTAGCGATAAGTTTTTTACATTTCTGATAAGCATTTCAAGTGTTGAAAGAGATACTTAAATTCGGGGATTGAAGAGATTTTATAAAAATGCCTAAGTTTTTTACAAGTAAATTGTTCGTAAGTTATGATAATGGCTTGGCTAAGTGTCTATAGTAGTCCACAAAGATGTAAATGAGAATCAAAGCTCACTGAATTGTATAACTTGATAGAATTTTACGAACAAGAAGGTTCTAAAATATTTTCGATTCCGAATTTAATTTGTGAATCAAAATAGTATCTATATAACTCTATATATATTAGAATATGTGTAAGGAACTTTTCCGAATTTTTTTCGACGGTTTCTCGGTTGAATCCAACAGGGTAATTTTAAGTCTGTTGTTTTAATAATCGTTAAGTATTTTGTGTAAGTACTTAGTCTTGTAAGATCAGTAGATAAGTATAATATAAACGTGCATTGTAAAAAAGGACTACACATAATATAACATAACGACACATTGGATCATCTATACAACGAGGTTCTACCGGATCAACCGGTGATCCTTTTTGGTGTATTCTTAATTCGCCCCAAATATTCATTCGCCCCTACGAATAATAAGGCTTTTATTATTTGTAGTTCGCCCCAATAATTATCCCTACACTTATAATACCAGCCTATTATTGTCCCATTGCATGGCAAAGGCCTCATCTCATACAAAGAAGGCACGAGAAAGAAGGCATGATCACCACGCTTGCTTAAGACGGGTTAGCGATTTCAGACTTATATTAACTATAAGTCCTGGGGGCCTACCACCAGCTCAAAAGCAGTATTATTTTAATATTACTTCAGTGGGAGAAAGAGATGTAGCTATACGACCTGTAGAGCTTCATCTCTTTCCCACACTGAAGTAATATTAAAATAATACTGCTTTATGAGCTGGTGGTAGGCCCCCAGGTTTCCTTGCGATGTTTTTCCTTCATCCATTTCTAATGTCCAAGATAAACAAAGAAAGTACACGTGAATTGAAAAACTCACATTGGTACTTGACTGGATTTGAATCCACAGCCTCATGCATGAGCGGCGAGGCCTTAACCACTGGGCCATCAACCCTAAACTTGGTATACTTTTTTTCAAGCAAGGGGCGAATACAAATGGGGCGAATGAAGAACACACCTACACAATAAGCTTTAAAAAATCAACTTTTTACAAACCAGGGATTAACATCCCTTTCCTCAATATTACCAGCTGCATTTCAATACAAAAAGTCTAAAAGGTCCCTGATGTCTTGATAATTTTGGACATTTACACCTACTTAATTTAATTTTTAGGATACACAGCCTCAGTTTTTGGCTCTGTTCCTGGAGAGGTCCTCTGCCTCCTCGATCGTGTCTGGTAGCCGCATGTTTCGGGTCTCTGGCAGCATCAGGACGAGGGTACTGGATATCAGGCACATGGCTGCGAAGATCACCGTCGGCATTGACTTGTGGTATAAGGACTGCAAAGGAAAATATCTAGGTTAGTGTCTACTCCATTCTGAAATGCTATTGTTTCTTATATTACATTGTTGTTTGGCAAGATTATCTTAGTTTTCTTGTGTGTTATACAATTTCTAGGGTTTTCTAATTAGTTCACAGAAAGACAGAAGGTTTGTTGCATGGAAAACGTAAATCTTACACTATTAATACAATAGTTGTTGCAAAACCACGGGACCATTTTCGAGTAATTTAAATTATATATTTTAAAATAAAAATATAAAATGTCAAATGACTCGATTTTTTTTTACATTTGCATAGGAATCAAACGGCGTCATTTTGTTGTAAATGAACTGTATATCAGGGTTATTGGTTACATTTTACATTTTTATTTTATACATTTTAAAATATAAAATGTTAAATTACTTCAAATGGTTACGTATAACCATTAACCCTGTATATCAGGGTTATTGGCTACATTTTATATTTTAACTTCAAACATTAAAAAAAAGTCAAATAACTCGAAAATGGTTGACATTGGCATAGGGGTCTTCAGGGGTAATTTGGTTGCAAATTACCTCTCCTACATCCCCTGAACGGATTGCCCTATTATAACCCTGTATATAATCAAGTTCTTTTAACATAATAACAGACAGATATGCTGCTGGGGCTGTTAAAACACAAGGATGGCGGGCGTTTTAAGGGACTGGTGTTTGTTTTTTTCGTACTATGGGTACAACTCTGCCTTCGGGGAAACAAGGCGTGATGTTATGTTATTAATTTAATTTCAATTTAAAATGTCTTATAACAACTTGCATTTTACTTACCAACAAAGGCGTCATCGGTGCAATAAGCGACCCGATCCTGCCGGCCATGGAACACATGCTGATGAGGGTTTGTCGCATGTTCGTGGGGAACACCTCAGACACGTAGATGTACACGGAGCTGTAGGCCAGGGTCACGCTCCATTTGCCGATCAGGTACAGGGGGATGGACCAGTAGTCGTCTGCAAGAAAAATGGGGGTTAGTTGGCTGACGTCAGTGGTTAGTAGGCCTAAGTAATGTCAGAAAGTAAGAGTAATGGTATTAAGAAAAGAAAAAGTGAATTTTTAAGAGCGTTCACCCGAAAAGTTGGCAACGTCGCAAATAGATGTCAAATATTTACCTGTTCTGATTAATTTGGCAATATTATTGTATGGAAATAGGAATTATGGGTAACTAGTGAACTAAAATATTGATAATGACACGAGATATAATACTGTTACTTTATTATACTGTGGTATAGGCTTGTAATGAAAGGGGATGAAACGCATGCGAATAATGGTGAATATCAAGGTGGCTAGAAGGGCCAAGTGACACCAAAGAAAATATACCTAGCAAAAACGACGTTCCTTATTTAACATTTGGATGGTCCATGCTCTTGCTATTTGCACAGTGTCACATCTATACTAGATGATTTTTTTTACAGTCTCCAAATTTTTACAGGGCTGTGCTACCCATGAATATAAACAACTTTTACTATGGGACCAACTCTAAGATCATGAAAAAAAATCAGCTGTTTCATACATTTTGGTCAAGTATTGAACTTTTGTATAAAAAGCTGATTTTTTTTTCGCGATTTCAGAGTTGGTTATATACTGGATGTTTTTTTTTACAGTCTCCATATTTTTCATTCGTCTAACAATAAAGCTGAAGAGTTTGATTTTTGTTTTTTTGTTTGAACGCTCTAGTCTCTGGACCTACCAGTCGAAATTGAAAAAACTAGGAGCCGAGCAAAAAGAAAAAAGTCAGAAAGAACGGTTAGCGAAAACGAAGTAATAGCAGGCGATGCGATGCAACGGGATGGGGTGGGGAAGTGAAAAATTTAACAAGATCGCCTTGGTGGAAGAAAAATACTTGTATAGAACATTGGTCCGTAACCTTATCTAAATAAAGAGTAAAATCGGGTTTACAAACCATAACCTTTAAAGTAAAAATACTTGCATAGAACATTTATCCGTAACGTAATATAAATAAAGAGCACAATCGCGTTTACAAAAACGAGGTGTCGGTAACGGTGTCATGAGTTCAATTGTTTTTTCCCATCTCAAAAATGCCCAACGCGCCTAAAGAAGTTTTCACTTCAAAAATTTCTTGCGGACGAAGTTGCGGGCAGAAACTAGTTTATAATAAAGATTAATTGAACAATACTTTTATCGTCCGCGATTTGATTCGGAAATAAGATCGTGATCGGACGCTTACGAACATAAGCACAGTACACACACGTGTAGAATGTTTCACCACATCGCATCGCAAGGTCGACGGACTGACGCGTCAGCGAAGACCGCTTTCACATTGGCGATTATTGCACGACTATTGAAAGTAACAACACAATTTTATGTTTAATGGTAGATTTTTAATAGATACTTTCGAGTTTCAAAATACGTCAGCTAGTTTTACTCTTCAATCTGCCTAGCCTTTTCCCAACTATATTGAGGTCGGCTTCCAGTCGCTAGTTGGCTAGTTGTACTATTGCTGATTAAATAAAATAAATTTCATGTTAAGATCTAATCCATTTATACTAATAATGATGAGAAAAGATGAAGAGCTTGTTTGTTCGTTTGAACGCGGTATATCTCTGGAACTACAAGTCAGATTGGAAAAATTACTTATTTGCATTTGATAGCCTCATTTTTCAGCAAGGCTATAGGCTATTTAGATCATCAGGCTAGGACCCTTAGGAGCCGAGCAAAAATAAAAAAAGTTAAGTAAAGCTTATCAAAAACGAAATAATAGCGCGGGCAGGCGATGCGATTAGGGTTACCATTTCGAAATTTGAAAAGTCCTGACAAAAAGCCTGACATTTGCAAAAAAGTCCGGACATTTAAATTTTAATCTTATTTTTTTCAGTAATCATTTATATTTTTCAAAGCACCCCTTAAATCGAAAAGTCCGGACAAATGAGAAGGCCGGACACAGTCCGGACAGGGGTACAAAAAGCCGGACATGTCCGGACAAATCCGGATGGATGGTAACCTTAGATGCGATGCGACAGGGTGGGTCAGGGGGATAAGAAATTTCACGCAGACGAAGTCGCGGGTAGAAGCTAGTTATAGATAATCGCGTGTATTTTTCTCTTTTCCTTCTTCATTCAAGACTCTCAATGAGTTCGCGACACAGCTATCTAATAGGTATCTAGTTGTTGACATTTTCACAACACGACATTCTCCGAAAGGAGCCGGGATCTTTTTTTTTAAATAAAATCTTTAAGTACGAGTATGTGTTGGGAATTGAGCCCAACAGAACACCTTGCACGCGGTCTGCACGCGCAGGTATCGTGATCAGCGTGTCATCGGTAAGCTAAGTTACGGCGCGGCGGCGACACAGCTCGGCCCAATGATCACTCGATTCCACGGACTCCACCGCGACGGACGATATCCCTCACTCATTTAATTACATATTGGTGCCGATTCCCTTGTTAACAAACTAAACTAAATTTAAGTTCAGTGCCTCTTTTTCTTTCTATTTCATTAAGAAAAGGACAGAAGATAAATTTTAGTTTAGTCCTGTTAAATTAATCAGCGCTTGACGTAATTTTAGTAGGCAAGTTTTTAATCACATCTAAACTTGTATGGAGTAGTGACAGCCGCTGATTAATTTGACAGGACTAAACTAAAATTTATCTTCTGTCCTTTTCTTAATGAAATAGAAAGAAAAAGATGCACTAAACTTAAATTTAGTTTAGTTTGTGAACAAGGGAATCGGCACCATTAACTGTTTGTCCGCGAAAGTATATATTTTGTAAAAAGTACAGCAAATAAACTATTGCCTAAAATACAGTCCACTCTTTAATTGAGCCCCGCGCTAACAGAATGAGATTGTATGATTACTAAGGCAAGCATTAAATGCTGTTCGTGACTGATCGTCATGATTTAGTCGCACGATCAGAAACCGCGAATGTGTAACCAGCCTTAAATTAAAATAAATTCATTATATCCGCATTTTGTTTCCGTAGTAAACAAAACATGTTTACAAACGCATTATATGTTTACTATTGAGACGTTATTTATATTCTAATGTTTTCTACAGGCTTGTTTGTGTACTGCGATAGCCTTGTTGATATAATGATGCAATGATTTAAAATTTTACTAGCTAAGCTCCGCGGTTTCACCCGCATAAGTCTCGATCCCGTGGGAATATCGGGATAAAAAGTATCATATGTCGTAACCCAGATCATGGTCTACTCATTTGCCAAATTTCATCCAAATCCGTTCAGCCGTTTTAACGTGAAAGCGTAACAACTAACAACTCCATTTCGCATTTATAATATTAAGTTTGGGATACAAAATTAATCGGCAGATAATCTAAAATGAGATATTTAACCTTTTCCGTGCCCTTTATTTTGTTTTTGTTATCATAATAGTTTTTTTTTTTTTTATTTATTAAATAACCAACTTATACTAACAGTTTGCAACACACATACAAGTTTTCATGTTGTGGTAGGCTCACTGCGCCTAAGTATTTGTATTTCGATTTAAGTATGTTTTTCTCTACGTGTTTGGTTCACCTGATATACAGGATGACAGATACATCGACGCGAAAACTGTTACCATGGATTCAGTACATAATTCTGAAACCCCTGAAAAAAAAACTGCTGTTCCTTACATTTTGACCGCGTAGGTATTGTACTTTTCTGTGAAATACCAGATTTTTTTTTAATAACCGACGAAAAATTTCAACGCCCGGGGTGTTCAGAATCATGTACTGAAATCCATGGTAACAGTTTTCGCGTCGATGTCCCTGCCACCCTGTATATGATGATATAATATGAAGCTATTCGCACATTAAATTGATTTTTTTTTAACTAACCTAGTTCAAACGACCCACAATATTAAACACTGGTTTAAAAAGCTTACTATGTCCCGGCAGCAAAAAGACGATGGGATGTATTAGAAAATAGAGTAGCAGTATCCTCTTTTATTCTTATAAAACTATGACCTCCAATCCATTTTAATCAACGTAGTGATTATTTTATTTACTATTTATTACAATAGCCTTATGTTGACAGGTTGTTGGCAGATGTTCAGCAATGGACCTTACGAGCTCATATAGTTTTAATAAAATGTTAAAGGGGTATGTCCTTTGCCCATCAGAGTGACAGTAAAGGTTGAGAAAAAATATATGGAATAAGAATGAAATATTGTTGCTAATAATATTATGTTCATTGCGAAAATATTAATTTTGGTTTAGGCGCAGAATGCCCAATTCTCAAAATGGCAACTGACATAATGGCTAATTCTCAAAATGCTTAATTTTATATCACGATAGCGTGGCCAATTGGCGATAGATTGAAGTGTATGTTTAATAAAATCGATTAATTTTACGATTGAACAAGAGTTACTGGTAACACATTATGCTTATTATAATATTATGGCATTGACCTAGTATTCTTGATAGGTTTTAAACTGTTGGTTAAAAATATCTCGTCATTAAACCTGTTTAAAAACAGAATAAAACCTGGTTATGAAGTTTTTCATGCGTTTCCGCTAATGAAGTGGCTCGATTTTAACATATATACAAACTCTATAAAGGCAAATACTAAAAACAAATAATGTTACAATATGTACTTACTTCTTGGCAAGAACGCAAACAGCAAGCTCATTAACGAACAGGTCAGGTACGTGGCCACAAGCGTCTGCTTCCTTCCATACTTGTCCAGGACTATCACAACCACGATGTACGCTGGGATCTCCACCAGAGTCACCAGCATAAAGCTCACGTACCTATTACTGCTCAATGACACAGAGTTAATCGACAACCCATAGTAAACTAAAGAACATGTCATCCATAAGAACGAACAAATCATCAATCTTTTCCATATTATACTAGAACGTATTGCCTTTGAGAACTGAGACTTCTTATCAGTAGTTTGACTCTCAACCTTCAACAGAGGATCTCCTAAAGAGTCCAGCTCAAGTTTTCTGGGATCTAAATTGTTGATTTTAGCTGCTTTTTTGAGGACGGTCACGGCTTTGTCTCTTTTGCCTTTACTGAGAAGCCAGCGGGCGCTTTCATTCATAAACCAGACGTAGATGACGACGATTAGGGCTGGACAGTAGAGAATAAGGATGTAGGTACGCCAGCTGTCGATGACCCAAGCAAGGAGGGCGATGAGCACCACGCCAATGACGAAGGTCATATTGCACATGGCGGATACTATGACTCGCTGTTTGAGGCCGACCAGCTCGATAACTGTAAGGAATAAATTAGTATCAATATGGGCAAGTCATGAGAAACGCCGTACATGGAAAACGATATTGAAGATAGTACGTATTGTGATGTCTTTCCTAATAGGTTTAATAGAACTTAAAGCGGAATTAATAAAATAATGTTTTTATTGTTTTAAGGTCTCGATGGTTCTTGAGCATGGTGTTATCGATGAATCACTCCATCTATAGTGTCTACATTAAGACATGTATTTTAGAACATATATTGACGATGGCCAACAACATCTATTAGTGTAGGTATTTATGATTTTACTAAGATTACTAATCGTTATGTGTACAAATTATCTATATGAGACAAAATATGTCGTAATAAACGGCCTTACAACATTGTCGAGCTGATAAATACTTTGGTAAAACAAGCTTTCCCTATAGGCCGATAATCTAGGAATCTCAGGAAAATTATTATTCTCGTAACTTTTTATAACTGCAAAAATAATATTATCGTTCCAAGTTGGCAACTAGCTAAGTTGTTGAGTTTCCAAGTTGTTAACTTATTCCAAATGGTTTCCCTAGAGAAGCAAGTCAGCTCCTCCGAATAATAGTGTTTTAATGTTATGATACTCCTGGACCTATTACCAAAATCCTTGAACTAATGGAAAATTGGACATAATAATTGATGGCTGAAGTGAAATTATAATAACTTAAAGAAAATAAAATATACTTACTAAAAACATAAGCCGACGGATACAGTCCACCACCAAACGCTGCCTCCAAGAAATGTAACGCTACATAAGTCAAATAATTTGGCGCAAACGATCTCGAGAAACCAAATATGAAGCTGGTGGTTGCCGCGAAGCCAACGGCCACTTTCCTTCCAAACCGGTCAGAAATGGCTCCGGTAAACAACATGGCAACGAACATCCCGCAGTTGTGAATAGTCCCCACTAAAGCCCTCTTCCATTCCTGACAGCCGAGGTTGAACTGAAAGGTGAAGAAGACTTAGAAATTGCTCAAGTGTCTTATAATTAAGTAGCATGTTTAGATCGTGGAGTTTACATATTTGGCGCAGTGGCGTCCACCTCCTGTACTTCGATTACTGCGGACAAATATAGTATTATTATGTAAAGCCAATAACTTTGTTACGAGTCTACGTGTAATTTGTTAGAATGTTCAAATTACATATGGACTCGGACTACAATTGCCCACATAATGCAAAACTCTTGGGCGAGGTAGTAAATACAAAATAAAATGTATCAGATTTAGTTGAAAATTTACATTTCAATGATACAAGGCTCTTTTTTGCCAAAATAAACAATATTCACAGAGCAGTTGACATGAGAAAGTGGAATAAGTAAACAGACACAGTCTCATATTATACAAATAAGGATAAGAGTTTCTTTCGCAAATATTTTAGTATTACTTCACGTAAGTACTTTTCGAACGAGAAAACATTCTCAGTTTGTAGGCTTGATATATCAACTGCTATGCTTAAAAGGCTAGACAGTATTCTCGAATCTATATTCTAGAATGAAGCTCAAGCATTAACCTCTACTCCAATCTAACAATTTAAGTTGAGATCAATGCATGAGTAAGTACATACTAGGAAGTGGTGAAGGGCGTTTTGGGGGCAGCCGTTTGTAACTTTTGACGTTCAAAAAGTGCTGATTCTCCACCAAATTCTTGATTCATTTGAGTATCGTTCTAGAATACGGGCCTTAGACCAAGCATTTCGAACATTAAACCAAGCATTCGTCTTTTCAAGGCATTCAAAATAAAAGTAAGTAAAATTAAATTAATACTATTCTTTGCTACTGACCTCTTTAACAAGTGAATACTCGTCTTCATAGACAAATCTCTCACATTCCATGGTTTTGTTCAACTCAAAGTTGTGGGGCAGACACTGGAACTCCGAGTTGTTAAGGGGTATGTACATCTTGCAAGGCTCTGGTTTGTTGAGTATGTTGTTCGTCGGGATGGCGTAGTTGATCCAGGAGGTGTCATTGAAGCGTTGCTCACAGCCGTCAATCTCGCATCTGTGCACAAAATTAGAAATTCCATTAATAATTTAGCCTCATTCTTCATTATAAGCCTTGGAAGCCTTCGTCTACAATCTACAACCAATTTAAATGGCGACTTTGTTGTACGTTATCATATGTTTTTATAATTTGAATCTTGGATTGCGTGCAATTAGCAGGTAATTGGAATAAGTGCAAAACGTTTGTCACAAAAAATAATGGGAAAATCCTGATAAACCTAGTAAACAGACCAATTAACGTTTGTCCTGTTTTTATAATACCTAATAGTAGAGATGTAACAAAAACTTTTAAGGAAAATGAACTCAGAGATTATTTTAGCACACCACGAGAGCAACAACCGGAGCAAATTGAGACAGTACGTCAGGTTCCGATCCTTAAATAAATTTGAAAAGTATAGTTCAATCACCTATTTATAACAAGAGAGAATGATCTGAAGAAACTTCGATATACGATTAAAATGATCGAGCTAACTGTTGACAAAAGTTAAATATTAGATTGGCCATGTTAAATCTTTAGAAAATGGAGAGTGAAAGAAAGAAAGAAAATACGTTTATTTGCGGTAAATATGACGCAAAGAAAGAACGTAAAACAAAAAAAACAAGTTGGGGGATAATATGCGCCACATTCACGCAAAACGGCCATCGCTCAGCATAATGCTGCGACCCTATGCGAGACAGAGCCCCAGCGCTGGCAGCGACAGCCGGCATTGATGTTATAACGTGGACCGGTGCAGCATACAATGAGATATATAAATAAGAAAGAAAAATAAAATAAATGTACAATAATTCTACATGTTTTTATATTAAATATAATATTTAAAATGGCAACATTCCGTTCAGTCGGCATCGACTCGCGCGCCGCAGGCTTAGAGTAATCTGTGCGCGCAGCTGTCAGAAAACTATTTGAATGACGTTTTGATAGAATCTGAACTTTCAAGAGTAACTCCGTACTGTCTATCGAACTTTCGTTTTTGTAACCATTCATTTAAGACCACCATGATGCATAAATGGATCAAAATCTGAAATCTCTGTATGAGAAGAGGCGTTTACATTGCAGTGGGACAATAACAGCCTGGCATTATTGTTATTATACTCTTGGTTAATTAATTGATTCAGGCGTGACCTTGCGGAAATCCATTATAAAATACAATAGACGTGGATATATTCACTCTGCGTTCAGCGCTCGGTGTGGCAACACGCCGTGTTCGGGTTTGCGACAAGTCAATCGTCATCCTGAGGGTGCCTCGTTGAGAGGTGAAACATGTGTCGATTTCTTTCAGGAGTTTTTTATGGCTCTTTAGAAATAGCTAATCGGAACAGGTTGCTAAATATATCCACGTCTATCGTATTTTAAACTCTTAGTTGTTGGAAAAGTTAAATTAATGTTTCATGTTAATGAGTCATTCAAGTGTATAATATAAAGTATCATAATACTAACAGGTGTAATTAATACTTTTGATTGCTAATAATTATGACTGTATATAGTGGTATCAGGCATCAATGGCTTTGTAATAAAAAGGTTGTTAAAATAGCGTTATTAATATAAGTTTTATAGAATTTCACGAAGTATGCAATCGATGTTAAAATGAATAATACTGAGTTTTATGAAGAAATTAAAGAAGAAATTTGGTACAGGATAACAAAATTGCTATTGTCTTTTTACTGTTACTCTTTTTTTGGATTAAATTACGTATTTACAAGTTACTTTAAGAGCGTTTATCCTAAAAGTTGGCAACGTCGCAAATAGCTGTCAAATATTTCGCTTTGTTTTGATTAATTGGGCAATATTACTGTATGGAAATAAGAAATATGGCTTGTTAATATGTCTATGTATATATTTAAATAGGTAATTATATGCTTTATGTATTTGTGTATCTGTTATATATGTAAATGGTACACCACTGACTACCTGCAGTATTGTCTCTCCTTTTCCATTTAAATCCATCCAAAGGTTGTCTGTAAAAGATCGCTTTTAGCGATAAGACCGCCCATTGTGTCACCTAATGTAAAATTTCTAAATTAATGTCTGTAATTTTTTTGGTGTGCATAATAAAGAATATTCTATTCTATTCTATTCTGTTAGCCATATTTCTTATTTAGTTAGTGAACTAGAATATTAATAATGAATTGCACACACACACTGAATTTGATGTTGTAACCATTTTTGGTGTAAAAAAGGCTTTTGGAAAGTTTAAAAATACTTATTTTACATCTAAAACTAAATATTCGGTGTTACGATATTAATTACTGCATTTCATAATCTATATTTTAGTTCACTAGTTAGCCATATTTCTTATTTCCATACAGTAATATTGCCAAATTAATCAAAACAGCGACACAACAAAACATTTGACAGCTGTTTGCGACGTTGCCCACTTTCAGTACATTCGCTCTTAATCTGTGGCAGGATAATTATGATAAGAATCTTTTTAAGTTAATTCATGTATTTTTCGCTCATTTCCCTGAATGGATGGAAATTATAAAGCACTTTCCGATGTACCTTACATCATTTACGAAATAGGCTTAATGAGACTTTATAGATGAGGTCATTTCTATGGTCCTGAGAAACGAAATTATATTCGACAATACAGATATTTAATAATATTCCGAAGGAAATTAGAGAACTGCGAACCAGTCTATTTCAAAAGCATCTCAGAGCATGGCTGATAGAAAACTGTTTTTATAGTATTAAAGAATTTATGAATTCTAGAACAAATAGGAAAATTGCAGGACATGTAAATTACATTTGACATTTTTTTTTTAAGCTATTGACATAATATTTTGTAATTTAATTTTAATTTTTGTAAGTCGATTTTTAGAAAATTTGTAACTGAATTATTTTTATTTGACATTTGTAATTTGATAATTTAGACAATTCTTGATTTAGTACTTATTTTTTCTGACATTGGAATTTAATTATTTTGTTAAATTAGAATCATTGTTATTGTCACAAAATTTGCATGCCGAATTTAGTTGGCGGAATATGTAGAACTATTGTGTATTTGTTATAAAATCTGTAAAATACCATATTTCAGGCAAATAAATGAATCTATCTATCTATCAACATCGCGTAACATCCATAGAAGGCGAAGCATTTACGTATAGCAACTAGCAATTCCAACCGATTAGGATTGTGAAGGTCAGAGGACGATGAGTTCTTAATTTATTATGAAACATACATAATTTATTAATTGACGTTTCTTTGGATTTCCTACAGTAGTTTTATTAATCATGAAGATTTAATCAATAATTAAAAAAATATAGTACCCACTTAATATATTTTTTTTTATAAAAAATATATTTTTTAATTTAATGATTAATTGATTTTTTAATTAATTCTAAGATTTTATCAATATTAATATTGAATAAATATTTACTATTTTTAATTACGTGGTTGTATATTTCAATTGCAGAACCATGAAACATTACGGCTAATGAAGAATACAAAACGAACACCGCACAGTAAATTAGATTAAATCACATAAACAAAAAAATATTATTGGGTAGTTTGCATAAAAAATTCAAAAGTCATTTATTCAAAAGGCTGAGCATCAGCACTTTTCGAACGTCAAAATTACATAAGACAGTCCCCCAAAACGCCCACCCTTCACCAGTTCCTAGTGCCTTTCGCTGGGAAGAAGAAGTGGCGCAACAAACTCCCCAGCAGCACAGCTGTCTGTTCAAGTTAGAAAAAAGAAAAAATATTTTGTATACTATACAATAGTATGCAAAATAATTTACATTACGCAACACAAAACATAATTTAAATGATAAATTATTGGCCATATGTCAGCTAGCACACGCCAATATACAAACCAAAAACATCGAGAACTATACTCAAGCAGAAATAAAAAATAAAAACCAAACGTAAACAGAACTAAATATCTAAATAAAAGCCTCCAGGCATAAAGGGCGTGCCCGCTTACATAAAGCTATTTAAAGCTGTAATTGGAAGTTATAAATGATAAACTAGGACCATCGAGGTAAAAATAAATAAACAGTTAATTACTAGTTACAATAACAAAACCATGATCAGCAAGACGTCCAGTCACCACAAGCAGCACCCGTTCACGAGCATAACGCAAAGATTAGGTGTCTGCTCATGTTTTGGGTCAAAATAAGGACAAATCGGTCGTTACTAAAAACAGACTACTCATTGTTTACATGTGAAGAGAATAATATATTATAGACATAGAAAAACAAAACATCTTGAACCGTTTAATTTTATGGATGTGTATTAAGAATAGCTAGACAACTAAGCTGTATAGTTATGTAAGGATTCACTCAATATTTTCTAAGAAGGAAGAAGGTTGGCCTATTTTTTGGCCAAAGAATCATCTTTGTCATACATCGTGGCAATGCTGCCAGCGATGCGGACGAATTTTTTGATGCACTATGCTTATTTCCTCTCCTTTTTTATATAAATGTACATATTATTAATATATATTCAGACTTTTAGCTTATATATTACATATATGAATATTATCTTACTCGTACTCGAATAAATAAAGAAGGAAATATCTTTCAAATAATACCAAAGTCAAACTCACCGATAAGCCAGTTCCTGGGCTTCGAATATGAAGCCACATTCGAAGAAGCTGCTGAGCAGGATAGGGAAGAGAAGTAAGACGAAGTTCAATAGGTTATATCTGCCGTAAGGTCCCAAGCTTTCGAGGACTGAGTCCAGGTTGATCTCTTTCTTGATTTCCTCCATGGTTTAGGTGCTTCGCTCAGATTGGTGATTATCTGGAAAGAAAAATTGAAGGTTAGTTAGACGTTTGGCGAATGGAGACTACTTGGATTTAGAAGTGGATTTTGTGGATATGCAGCTATATTAATTATCTATACAACGTGTTCCTTTTGATATTGCATAATTCTAGAGACCATGTCAAAGAATCAACTGGCATATTAATTATTTACATTTTTTTTTATTCTTTATCATTTTTCATACAAAATAATTCGACAAAGTCACGATTATTTATGTAAAACACCCTTACGTGAAATATGACAACGTCGCATTTTCTAATTTTAAATATGAATGATTGGTTTGAATGAAAATGATTAACTTGTACTAATCAATTAAACTTATGTTATTTTCGAAACTTTGTATTTTTGGAACACTTCTTCTAAGACTTTTTGTATTATTTTTACTTAAAGCATATATAGAGAGACAGAGAGTTATGGGACATCAAAAGGAACACGTTGTATTCATTTGTTGTAGCGTTGGAAGGCCAAGGTGGAACGATGACTTTGTGAAGGCCGCAGGAATCCGGTGGATGCGGGAAACATAGAACCGGTCGAAATGGCGGTGTCCAGCAGTGGTGAAACTTTCGGCTGAAATGATGATGATGATTCATTTGTTATAAGAAAGCTTTTCTCCTTATCAAGTGAATCAGCGGTATATCTATGTATTCACATGTGGCGATGGGTATCACAGATTGGCACACACCTTTTGCTAATAGCGAGGTACTACTGACGACTTAAATTTGAAGTAATTGATTAAAAGAGTCAGATCCATTTGAAAGATGCTATCTGTGCGTCATTATTTATGTTTATCTTTGCATTACATTAGGATTATGACTGCATTGCTTATCAAATTCGCCTATTGTTTACGATGTACATAATGTACAATTTGATATGGAACTTGCACATGCAAAGTCATGACCGATTAATTCGTCATTCTTTTCAAGATCAGCATGTACAGACGCCAGCACTTCAAGCTACTACAATCTGTCAAATTTATTTAATAGATTTTCAACTTTATCGCTGAAGAATAAGGTTCAAAGTAGATTGGGAAATTTTGACAATTTCGGGTAGCTTGATGTGCTGGCGTCTGTACAGTCATATCGGAATCTTGAGCGGTCTGTGCAACACGAGCCGCCTATTAATTATTGTATTTACTTCATTCCCTTCTTTGTCATCCCTTTTTTTGTTTTTAATTTTTTTTTTGTTTTTAATATTTTTAGTTTTTTAATGTTTTTGTATTTAGCAAATTTTTTATTCTTCTTTATTTTGTAACTCTTATGTAATTTAAGTAACGAACGATATCTTGCACGTACTATTGATTTCTCTGTTAGTGCTGTGCTGTGACGAATTTACAATTTCTAAAACTGTATATTATTTTTGTTTGCGTATGTCTTAGTGAAGTGCAATAACAATTAATTAATAAATATATAATATACCTTATACTTACGCAAAATTCAAATTAAAATTTACTCGACAAATAACGATTGCCACTTATACAAAAGACCTATTTCAGAACAATATAGTTGCGAAAAGACTACGTTCGTAACATTATTAAAATTTCTATCAATACTTTGGGAAAAAAAATCGCTTGAAACTTGCGTAGTTGTAGGGTATTTTTTAATTTATTTATTAAAGTCTTCATGCACAACATTACAGAATAGAATCCCAAGGCGTTGTACAGAGCAATGCATAAACTAAAAAGCGACACATAAAATTTATGCTCGTGCCTGTTGGTACTTGTGTACATGGAACTAATTCATTAGCTCCGCTTTATTTCTAGTTATCTCTTTGTTCTAACACGTGAAAAGAGTTCTAAACAAAGATTTTAGTAAGGCCGTTAATCGACGACTCAGAGCTAAACTAATTGATTTATTTCTTTTCTGTGGTGTTGCTTGTTAATCGCATCAGTTACGCATATAGCAGTAAAAATGGCTTAGGGGTAAAACACAAAATAACACTAAAGTAATAATTAATTAAGCAAATCGGTTAATTACGCAAACCAGCCAAATCCGTACCACCGTATAATATTGAATACTATTTTTTTTAATACTTTAGTAAAGAAAACACGTCTTTTGAATCATCCCCTTAAATTTTTTACTTTTTTATTATCTAAAGTTATAGCGGCAATAGAAATACACAATCTGTGAAAATTTCAAGTGTCTACCTATTACGGTTTATAAGATAAAACCGGTTTTTCGGTGGACCACAACACTGCATTTTATTAAAAATTTTAATGATATTCATTTCGCAAACTATTTAGGTCATATTAAATTATTATTCAAATTCATTATTCAAATTTTTAGTCACCCACATAACACCCTATGATAATGTTAATGAGCCATTGTGAGCATGCTATGTTACTTTGTTCTGATTATTATTGTGACCAAGAATATTATTGTGACCAAGAGTCTCATCTTTATTATCTTCCTTTATTACCTGCGGTTTTGGTTTTATTTCTGTTTTATGACTAAATTTGTTTTGAGATGAATCGTTCTTTGTGTGTATCTCTGGGAGCTTAAAATGGCCGCTTTGGCAGAATCATAATAATAATATGATAATATTATGAATCACACAATTGAACGCAGATAATATTATGAATTGTGTGATTCATAATATTATCTGCGTTCAATTTATATTACGCAATTCATCTGTTTGGCAGTTTAGTATTTTAATGAAATAATATTTAAACTGTAGAAATAAAAAAAAAATCTCATTTGATAAATAAAAACTGTAAAGAAAATTTATCCGGTAAAATTACGGTCTTAATTATTTTCATGCGGCAATATTTACACCAAATATGATTCTGATATGAATTCAATTGAATATGATTCAGTCAAAATATGTGTCACCATAGAGGAATTGCTGGGAATTCAGAAAATGAATTGCTTTTAGAGGAATTGCTTCATGTGGCCCCCTGATTTGTCCATAATTGTTATTATTATATTACCTATACTTGTATGGCTTTGGATATTGCTTTTGAACACGTTGTTGATTTTAATATACGTATGTACTAGGCACACAGCCTGAAATAAGAATATCAAATGATAACCGTATTGTAAATATTCTAGATGTAAACTTGTTGAAGCAATAAACCATTTTGTATTTGTATTTTGTATTTGTATTGTCCATATTAGAAAAGGCGATTACATAAATGGTTTTAGGAAATTGCTAAGTTTTAGGAGCCAAGATCTCGTTACCAATGGTTTGGGTTACCTCTCATAATTATGTATACATTATTATGTTTTACCTGTCTACGAGTATCTACACATCTGTACAAATAATTACCTGTTTGTAATGTCAAAATAACAGCTTCGAACTATTATAAAAAAAAAAAATTGTATGTCTGTTTGTGTTCTAATCTCCGAAACGGCGGCTTTGACTTTTATTTTAGAAAAACAATTAGCGTCCATGCGAAAAGCTGCGGGTAGCAGCTGGTCATTTAATATGTTTCTACTTTAGCCATTTTCATATGCATAATGTTCTCGCTCCTTCTTAATTACCTACTTTCTTCTAATTCGCCTTCATACTTCGTCGCTAATCCACGAGAAATTCGTGAAGACGTGCTGGTTTGTACTTAGCAATTTGCTATGCCCGTGGGTAGTCCCTTCCTGGTTCAAATCCCACATCGTCACACGCTGTCACGTCACAAGAATATTAATGTATCTGCGCATGATTCACACACTCAACATAATAGTATGGCTTGTGGCGCTTATTGTATTAATTGTGGCGGCATTATTATGGTATGGTATTAATAACAGTTCTTTTATTATTAAACTTGCTGTTGCCAACCTCGTCGTTCACCTACAAGGCTTTTTTAATTATCGTCAGTAAGTATTTAAAAAAAAATCATCGATATTTTCGTCAATTGTGGACGGTTTTTGAAAATATTTTTTTCATATGGTAGAAGAAGCTTGCACAATGGTCTCATATAAATTTGATTAACTTTGCTTTGGTAGTTTTTGAGTTAGCTTCGATAATACGTATTTAATCCACTTGTGTATCTTGATGATGTTATAATACTTGCGGTCACTGTTGTTTATATAGCAAGTAGCGGTATATGAATTGGTGTGGGGTAGGTACAACCGACTTCCAAAAAACAAAACAATACAAAGTGGAAAATAACTTTAATTTCGGAAGTGGGTGGCAAAAAACTAAAATATAGATCCAAAGACACCGACTTACAAAATTAAAGCTAATTCTCACTTTGTAGTGTTTTAAATTGACTATACACAAATCTCCTGCCAAACTGCAGTATGATAGTTTGTCTGCAGTCTTCTGTGGATAGGTACAGTATTTTTTTAATAATAACATCATAACATAACATCACGCCTTGTTTCCCCGAAGGGTTGGGCAGAGGTGTCCCTGTAGCAGGTACACCCACATTTCGCCAGTTATGTTTAAGTCCCATGTAATAGGGGGCGAGCCTATTGCCATCAACCGGGCACAAATCCAGACTCCGAGCTGCTACTGAGAAATTTCAGATAGAAAAACCCAATAACACTTTGCCCGACCCGGGAATCGAACCCAGGACCTCATGCTTAGCAGTAGCGCTTGCGACCACTAGACCAACGAGGCAGTCATTTTTAATAATATCTAGGTATTTATGTTATTTTTAACTACTATAGATCTCATCTCAAAAAAATGTTTAAGGAACACGAGCGTTTTATGACTGTCTAAACATGTCCCTTGGGGTTATTGGTTGATTCCCACATTTTGAATTTTATGCAGTAAAGTTAGTGTACTTTTTCCTTAACTTTACTGCATACAATTCAAAATGTGTCAATTGCCTAATACGTACTTCTGGTGTTACCTATTCGCCTACAAATAAATTAACTTTGTTAATTATATTATATAATCGTCGATTTGCCCGTTTCGGGCGAATAAATTTGTGCAAATCAACCAGTAAGCCGTCCCTTCCTTAGTAGTAAATATTTTCAGAAATTATTATAATATTTTTAGTAAAAAAAAAAGGTATAATGAGTCATTGATTTACACATAATTATAACATTCTAAATATACTTTTATTGTTCTACTGAAAAGTAGTTACAGTTATTATAACACGTGCAAGTAATTAATATTAATTTGATTTTTCCTCAGTGGGGCGTACAAAGTTGTAAATGATTTCTGTTGTTGTATGACCGCTTGAAATCACGTAGGTAAGTTACATTATTATATGAAAATACTGACTCTTTTCTAATTAGTAGGATTATTACAAAGAAATCTTTAGATGAGTAAACTTGTATTCTCCTTTATCTAATACCTCGGGTTTACACCAATATGCAAGTTGCCATACTTGTTTTTAAATGTTCTTTTAAAAGGAAGAATGGAACTGTATTTATTGGCATAAGAACTTAAGAGTTCAAAAATACAATAGAAGTTGATATATTTAGTAATCTGTTCCACTTAACTATTCCTAAAGAACCATAAGAAACCCTGAAAGAAATCGACACGTGTTTCACCTCTCAACGAAGCGTCCTCAGGATGACGATTGACATGTGGTTGAGAGGTGAAACACGTGTCGATTTCGTTCAAAGTTTTTTATGACTCTTTAGGAATAGCTAAGCGGAACAGGTTACTAAATATATCAACGTCTATTGTATTTTATAATGGATTTCCGCAAGGTTGCGGTCGTGAGTAAAACATGTATCAAACATGTATTGACGATGTTTTAAACATGTTTTGTTAACTCTTTTGCTCACATTTTTGACAAGTTTTGTAACGATACTAGTCTTTATAACTTATTTTAAGTGCAAACAAAACAGTTGACATACCATGTAGAATACATGTTTTATACTTCGCGGGGTTATATTGAATCAGTCCAGTATCAGGTCAAGATTATAACATCATAATCTTATAACAGTGAATAGTGCCTGTATTTTTTGGAAAATGACCACGTCCCTTTTAATCCAATATCTTCGGATGTCGAATCTAATTAGTAGATATGGACGTAAAGGTACAGGGTGTACCTATACAGATATAAAATAATTAATTATTTGAATAGTGGCAATTGTTTCATCTAAGTTGATTCCGATTTTAATAAATTCTAAACCATTATCACTTTATTGATAGTCAAATACAGGGTTCTAGGGACATCGACGCGAAATCTGTTACCATGGATTCAGGACATGATTCTGAACCTCCCTGCGCTGAAATTATTCGTCGGTTATTTTTTTTCAAAATCTGCTTTTCCATACATTTTGACTGCGTAGGTATTGCACTTTTCTATGAAAGCAGATTTTTTTATTAATATTAATAAGTGATGAAAAATTTCAACGCATGGGTCAGAATCATGTACTGAATCCATGGTAACAGTTTTCACGTGGATGTCCCTGCTACTCTGTATATTCGGTTGTAACTATTTTTTTCCTACATCTTGTACTCCAAACCACACGTAGGCGCATCCTGTATACGCAGAGGTAATCCGCAGTTATCTTAATTGTATAAATTAATCTTCCAATTGGTAATTGTGGCGATTAGCCGCTGCTCAACACACAAATTGACCTTTTAATTTATGAATGGAAGTGACTTATTAACTAGGTTTGTTCGGCTGACTCATAAGACGGTGGGGGCTTAGAAATTAATTCTCGGTTCCTATAAGAAATCAGCCGTTAGTAGGTACCTACCGCTGTTGTTAGAGTGATGTTTTTTTACTAATGCTTTGGGTACTGCGAAGAGATTTTAACTTTTTACGTTATTATAGTAATAGTCCATTTATTTGTGAGAATATTTTTACAGAGATGTTAAATGGTTTTTATAATTTATAAAATTCTGCCGTTTCCGGTGTACAAATACATTGTCAGGGTTTTGGTTAGTTTATAAATTACACGGTAATAGTTATTGAATTAAATAAATTAGGATAACATTCAAATTGCAAATTATTCAAATATCAAGTAATAATATATTTCACTCAATAATAGTCAAAGAATTAATTAAGTCAAAGAGATAGTAAGAAGAGAATAATATTATAATTATGTTCTAATATTTAAGTAAACTTTTTATTCGTAGGTAAAAGTTTTACTGTAAAAACTAACCTTTGTAATTTGCTAATATCGTAGCATACTCGTAGTGTTTTCAAAGATAAAACATGCATCTATAAGACCTAAGACTTAAAAAAAATGTAGATTTGTTTTGTAAAAAAAAGTCGCGAGTTTTCGTAGGTAATATGGAAAGTAAAACGTTTCAATATTTGAATTTTATCAACACTTTACCAACATAGGCAAAATACATCTGTTCTTGCCATTAACTGTCATTTTATTTACTTAGAAATAAACACGGTTATGCTAAAAATGATTAATGGTCCACATATGGTTCTGCCTACCTCATAAGGCTTGGTACAGAGTGAAATATTTCGCAATTCTGCGACAAATACCGGCTGTGACCGGTTATCAAGTATTGGGAACCGGATTAATCCAGTTCAGTTCTATTTATCTACTAATACGGTATATTTTTGGTTGCAATGCCATCTGGTAGACATTATTTAAGTATGGTCTGATTTTGATATTTTTAATTCAGGGATTCATTTAAAGCTTGAAATAGAACTCTAAAATTAAGTATGATATTTATTTATAAAAACTTACCAAGTTGTATTACGTCAAAGTTACATATTCAAAATTTTCTATTGCAGCTAATCGAATATTTGTGGACGGTGAGCAATGGGTAGCTCGCCGTCCGATAAGGACCAGGCCCGGGTCGACTGCGCGTTGTGTTCCACGCGCGCCTCAAAGAGATGTCAGCAGAACTGACGGGGTCCGCTAGGGCCGATGCCTGCCAGGGTTGCGAATAAAACCGAAAGGGAGATCGTGGCCCCCGGCAACATGGCAACTGAAGGAACACGGGTGGGGTTTAGTCAGTAAGAGTCTGACACGCCTTCCCGCTCCGACCAGAGCGGGAGAAGTTATTTGACAATTTCCCACCCAAAAAAAAAGCCAATCGAATATCATTAATTTAATCCAGTATATTTCCAATTTAGCGAGTCGAGAAAGAAAAATAACGAAATACAGTGTTGGCTTGAAATCCTTAAATTCAAATGTAATGTAGCATAAAAGATTTACACCAAAATTCAATAAAGCTCTAAAATCATTTGGTCAAGTTACCAAAACCAATGAAGCCATGCAGAAACCATACCAAAACCCCAAAAAATCACGTCCTACGATCCGCAAACAGGATATCCACATAATCAATTTCGTGCTTAGTTCTGCAGCACTGTGTGGGCATTATAATGCATTATTCGCGATTAATTGCTTAAAACAATAAATGCATAAGTACTACGACACGACTAGTAACTCATAAGGACCTATTTACGATTTACGCCAAAATTCAACGAAGCTCTAAAATCATTTGGTTAAGTTACCAAAACCAATGAAGCCATACAAAATCCCCAAAAATCACGTCCTACAAAAACCCCAACAGGATATCCACAATGTCCACATAATCAATTACGTGGTTAGTTCTGCAGCACTGTGTGGGCATTATAAGGCATTATATATGCTGTGCACTGGAGCGCAGTTCCTTGTAGTCTCACCGCGGAGGCCGGTGTCGGGTAACGGACTCGTCCAATCTTTGTAATGTGTAGATATAAGTGTATTTGTACTATTGATGTTGGAAAATATGGATGTGATTCTTGGTGGTGGAAGAGTAAGGACTGTTTCTCAACGATCTCCTGCACTTGTAGCATGACAACCATAAAAACGGGCTTTCTACGGGTTTTGTCGACAGAAGAATAGACAAAATGACAGATTGTGATTGTTTATCTGTCATTTTATCTATTCTTCCGTCGACAAAACGGAGGTCATGTTAAACGTGCTGGACGCTAAGCCTGACTGTGATGTGTTTGCGGCCGAATGGAAGACGATCAGGTCAGGATGTCTGGAGGTTTGTGAGATGAGTGTATGAATTTTGTCTAATTTTCTTGAATGTAATTGGTAGATAGCTGTTTTATGATAAAGTAAAATAAAGAGTAGCTTTTGAGGATGGTCTGACCAATTCAGAAACATAATGCGGGCGTGCACACAACAACTTTCCAGAGCTGATGCAACGCAATGCAACATGAAATTATTGTTTTACATTTAAATGTAAAACAACAATTTCATGTTGCATTGAATATAATTATAAACTCAAACTCAAACTCAAAGCATTTATTTCAAATAAACCAATTACAGGTACTTTTGAATTGTCAAGGGGTCGGTAAGTCAGAAAAATGAAGCTAGTTGCCCATTCCAAAGCGTAGTAGGTACCTATGGAGAAGAACGGGCAAGAAACTCCACGGACACTCTTTTAAATCAAAATATTGTTACAAAATATTGGTTACATCATTCGTGTTGAACTTATACATGTGAGAACAATGTAGAAAGACGTGCACGTTAAAAGCGTCCGTAATAAAAATATAATATCAATTCAAAAATTAAAATTAAAATAAATTAAAATAAACTGTGGCAGCTAAGAGATGACCAGTCCCTACTGACGGCGCCCGTTCACGAACATGACGCATGGATCAGCACCATTTAGCTCAACCATTTTGAAGGGAACCTAATGATCCAACACACACGCCACCATCAGCGAGACATTTGAGTGAGCATGACATACTCTCAGCCGCCAGGGCATATTCAAGTCAATGAAAGACGTACGCAGTAAATGGTAGCTTTATGGAATATGCAACATGGTCACAGTGCTCACACATGTGATTTGGATGGCATGTTCGTTTCAACGTACGTAAGCCGTGTACGCACGTACGAACAAATTTGTTGCGTTGCATGATACGCAACAACTTGGTTCGCACGTGCGTACCACTAACGAACATCGAATACTCTGTTCGTCAAACATGTTTGCGGCGATCCTTTTAGTATGTTCTGTATGGACGGTGTTCGAAGAGCTTTACCACCACTTCCAACGGCACCGTCATGGCTATTAAGATAGAGTTCACGACTGTTGTGCGCGAACTCGACTCGAACTATGTTCGCATTCGTGTTCAAATATGCCGTCCATACGTACGAACCAAATGTTCAGATTTGATGTTTGTGTTCGCTATGTTCGTGTTCGTACGTGCGTACACGGCTTACAGTTCATGTTACGTTTCACATAATTATCTGTACTCACCATACGATTTTCAAGAGCAATATCTGGCTAAGGTATTTCTCGTTTCTTGAATTTAACTTTACGTTAAAAAATTGCTGCAGCTCTAAATTAGCTACGGTTTCCGACAATAATTCAGATGCCGCTGATAATTTCACACGGTACGAATGCAACTGACCTTCAAGAAGCCGTTACTTGGCAACACCGATATCCTTTGGTAAGTCCGAACATTCTCAGCTATGAGGTTTCTGATTGAGATCACAGTATGCTGTTACGAATACGGAAGGATGTTGCAGCCCATCCTCTTAACATAATAAGCATTGCAGCATCCTACGATATCTTACTAATTGAAATAACCTGAGGAAGTCATGGACTAGTCCATTTGTATCTAGTACACAAGATGTGTTCTAAATGAAAACACATAAAGGTATAGTTTACAACACCAGCCTATTACCTACTGTCTCACACACACAACAGCAGTGATAGTCTAGTGGTGTGACCGTCAGACTGCCAAGTCATAGGTCTCGAGTATGAACTCAAAGCACGCACCTCTGACTTTTTGGATTCTTGTGCGTATTGTATACTCAGTTGCTTCAAAAACGGTGCTTGAGAAATATTTCTCGACGGCATGTGGAGCCAAGTCAGAGACCCATGGGCGGCATAAAAACCCTAACACCAGGTTAGTCTAACCACACGCAAAGGAAATAAAGACTGTCCCATTGTAGGTCAGATGACTCTTCTCACACAGAGAAGGTACGAGCATTGATCACCACGCTTGCTCAAGACTAGTTGGCGATTTCAGACTTATATTGGCTATAAAGTCCAGGTTTCCTCACGACGTTTTTCGTTCACTGATGTCAGTAATTTCCAAGATAAACTCAGAAAGTACATAAATGAATTGAAATTAAGTCATATTGGTACTTGCCACCACCTCGTGCATGGCCATCACAACATTTATTATTAAAACTTAATGCACAAGTAATTTTCGAAGACATGTGACATCTACCAACCCGCACTGGGCCCGCGTGGTGGATTACGGACTTCCTCTCACAGAGAGGATGCCTGTGTCCCAGCAGTGGGAACATTATAGGCTGATGATGATAGGCATTTTCCACCAGTCAATAACTAAGGAATCCAGTCCAGGATGCTAGTCAAGGATGATGCAGAGATGATGGATGACGAAGACACGATTCGAGTTGTTCATGAGACAGATTTTATAACTACGCATTGTTTTCAAAACGAGTCTATGTTCGGTCGTAACTAAGTCGGGACAAAACGCAATGTGTCTTAATTCTCAGCGTATTACGGAATGATGAGCTCTGCTAATGAGGCCGAAATTAGCTCGTCGAAAACCGCCCCTGGTAATTGCTCTGCAGTATCATAACTAGTATTAGCTACCTGACAAACCGTGTGACGTTTGGCTGATTTCCACCCGGGGCACCGGAGATAAACCGGGTTACCTGGGTTACCAGGTATCGCTGGGTACTCATAAAGAGGCCTTAAATTTAATTTTTCGCTATTAACTGGCAATTGTTGTCATACGGTTGTCGTATTATCCCGACAGTAATTGAAAGTTGCCAGCGTGTAGCAATCTTAGCGTTACATAATCGCTTTTGCGTAATTATCATCAAACCGGTTGGTGGTTCTTGTTGATGAATGGTGGAGTTGATCATGGGAATTGTTGGTTTAATTTTGTGGGTGCTCAGCGTTGGAGGATATTATGATTGGTTACAAGGCTTTTGTAGATTTGTGGGGACTTGGTCGTACGGATCGAGATCGACCGAAAAGATCGCTTTTTAACACGCAGTGATTTTGACGATAAATTAAAATTAAGCATTTTGGATACTGATGTCAACAAACTCAAGAGTCTATGTAAAAAATATGCACGGGAAATTAACATTTTTTATCTTTTTATCGTCGAATTTACTTTAAAGATATTTCCAGTGCCAGTCTAAAGAAAATATCTCAAGATTGACGTTTCAAAAACCTCAAGTTGAAAAAATAGTCCTAAGAGTTGAATGCTATCCTGTAGCGGATTTTTAAGCTAATTAAAATAAGGCTTAGGTACCCAGAAAGTGGATCTCTGGCTCGGAGCCAAGTTAACGGTAAAAGTCGAGTGGACAATCGGAACGGATCCATTGGCGGAATTTAAACGAATCTCGATGGAGAGATTAAAAGTAGATCTACTTACTAATTTATCGTTGCATCAAACGACAAAATGCTGGGGAATATATCGCTGGGGAAAAAGGAAAACTTACGTATCAATTGGTTGGTGTTGTGTTTAGTGGAAAGATGGAATCGCCAGGATAATAAAATAAAAGATTTTGTTCATATGATGATAGATATTGTTATGGTGTAAGATCCAACCTAGAGACGACCTTCACCAATCTGTTTAATGGATGAAAAGTATTTTATATAAAATTTAATATGATAACAAATATATCGCGATAGTTAATAAAAAAAATAAAAATAAAAATCACGTTTTTCAAAAACTGCACTCTTTCGTCTAACGATTAATTCGATACAGTAACAAATGTTTCTCTAAAGAAGCACTATCCATTGATGGTATATCACTTATGGCTATTGGGCGCCAAGAACATTCCTAAACTTAGGTGGCCAAGTCACCTATTTAGGTCATTAACTTCGAGACTAACAATTGGTAAAAGTCGAGTTAGTAGCAAAGATTCTCCTTGAAAAGTTCTTGTAATTGGTGTATATCTTGCAATGTTTGAAAAAAATTCATTTTTGAATATTTTATTAATTACAGTCTGGCCCTGATTTTTTTTTGCCAATTCACTCGCGATATATTTTCTAACATACATATTTGATTTAAAATACTTTTCATCCATTAAGCAGATGGGTGAAGGTCGTTCCTAGGTCGGATCCTCTACTATTAATAAAATAAGGGTCCCTAATCGTAAGCTTACGCAAAGAATAAATAATGTAGAATACATTGTTTATTTCTAAGGGATCTAAAACTCAGGGTTCTTTTTTAAAATTGGAAACTGTGTAGATTTAAAAAATAAATACGCTAGCAAGTATGCACAAGATAAGATCAGCCACCGCAAGGCATTGCAAATGCCTTGCATTGTTTGAGCTGAGGCGACAGAAACGTGTTACTTGGAACGCGACATGACAAAGTTATGTCTGCGAGGCAAAGACAAAATAAAAAAATCCAATCCACATCGACTCGCCTTCAACGTCAACTGGGGCCGTACTACGACGTGTTAAAGCCATCATTGGTCCAGTGTGAAAATGGGACAGTGCTATTTATGCTGTATAGCTCCATCTCTCTCTCACACTGGAACAATGATGGCTTTAACACGTCGTAGTACGGCTCCTGGTAGTAGTAGGCTCACAATCACAACGATCCTGCGTGCGTTCTTACATATATTGTATTCATTCATGTTTCCTCAGTGCAAGGCTTCACGAGAAACAATACCTACATTAAGCACGTCCGGCAAACTCACAGACAGCGTCGTCACAAATATTGCAGACTGGCGAATGTTTTTCTGACGTTGGAGCTAAAGTAAAGCAGTAAGGCTCTTGCCGTCAACGTAGATTTGCCATCATCACGAAAAAATACGACAGTGGTGCCGATTCCCTTGTTCACAAACTAAACTAAATTTAAGTTCAGTGCATCTTTTTATTTCTATTTCATTTAGAAAAGGACAGAAGATAAATTTTAGTTTAGTCCTGTCAAATTAATCGGAGCCTGTCACTACTCCATACAAGTTTAGACGTGATTAAAAACTTGCCTACTAAAATTACGTCAATTTACGTCAAGCGCTGATTAATTTGACAGGACTAAACTAAAATTTATCTTCTGCCCTTTTCTAAATGAAATAGAAAGAAAAAGATGCACTGAACTTAAATTTAGTTTAGTTTGTGAACAAGGGAATCGGCACCACTATGTCGTGTTTATACGAAGACGCATGGTCTCGCAAACGATGGGAAGGAGTGGGAAAGCGCAGGAAAGAACAAGAAAATATAAAAACCAGGTGTTTCTTTATGTAGGTAAGTTGGTAATCCGATCGTCCGTTTCTCCGTTATCGGTTTTAAGTCTAGACTGTTAAGATAACAGTTGTCATAAAGATTAACTTCGACCTTGACCAAGAGATTTAAGATAATGCCATATCATTGATTTTGAAGGAAACAAATCTGTAGTTTATTGTCACGCGACTTGTGAAGTTCCTCTGATCAGAAAAGTTCTACCAGATAGCAAATATTATACAGGGTACAGTGACATCGACACGAAAACTATTAACATGGATTCAGGACATGATTCTGAAGACCCCTGCGTTGAAATTTTTCGTCGGTAATTTAAAAAAATCAGCTGTTCCATACATTTTGACCGCGTGCACTTTTCAATGAAACAGCATTTATTTTTTTATTTAATTTGGTTATTGGCAATGATTATGACTACTTTCCATCAGGTGAGTTGTGGTTAAGATTAGAAATGAAAAAAAAAATCCTTCTTAATCATGGGCCTTTTAAAAATGGTACAAAAAAGTCAAAAGGGAAATTGCCGTAATAATCATACTTGGAAGGCAAATTAACCATCGTAGTTTTGAGGACATTGCTGCCCACCCTCTTAACGTTTTATCCTTAACGAAACTTAATTAGGAAATGCATTGTAATTTATCTAGTTATCACCCAATTTGGAACATCAGCTTAATTAGTTTAATACTTAAGACAAATAAAATGACACAGTTTCGTATAAATCTTTTAAAAATGGCCTTGGCCTGAAGCAAAAACTGCCGAACTGCGTTACGATAGCACTCGAATGAATCGTGATCGATTAATTTGGGACATTTAGATGCTTTTGTTTCATTCGATAATATGTCACGATTTTTGTCTTGAAAATATAAGTAGAACTACAATAAAATAACTTAAACTTTAAATACTATTTTAGTTTTTCAGGCTTCAGGTGTTGTTTACATGACAAATATATTACGCTGGATTCAAAATATTATTTACTAGCTGCGCCCCGCGGTTTCACCCGCATAAGTCTCGATTTTGTGGGAATATCGAGATAAAAAGTATCTTTTGTGTTATTCCAGGTTATAAACTATATGTGTGCCAAATTTCATCCAAATCCGTTCAGCTGTTTGAGCGTGAAGAAGAGACAAACATACACACACATTCACAAACTTTCGCCTTTATAATATTAGTGTAATAGTGTGATTTAACCGTTTTATGTCGCAGTAAGATGGTTGAAGCTGTGATATAGTTATATCCCTAGTGATATCTACGGGTCAAAATGTATGAGACAGCAGATTTTTTGAATCCATGGTAACAGTTTTCGCGTCGATGTCCCTGCCTCCCTGTATACACACATAAACAGACAAGAAGAAAGGATCAGAAAAATACGTACAAAACCGATGCTTATTTCTTAAGAATACTGGCATATCCCGTATACCTGCCGGTCTATTCAGTAAAATCTCACCGTGAAAACGTAGGTGAAGTGAGCTGTCAATCCCTAGCATCACATGGAATGTCAGATCGGCTGATGCTAGGGCTTGACACTATTTGACAGCTCACTTCACCTTAGTTTTCACGGTGAGATTTTTACAGAATAGATCGGCTGATAGAAAAAAGTAGATAAAAAGAAGTGAAGACACCGTGTGCAAAAGTAGAAGAGAAAACAAAATAGGTACCTACATTATGGGGTATAAAGCGACCGATGTGACTTAGCTACTGTCTTAAGTTAACTTTGTTTAAATTCTTACAGGTCTTACGATACTAAAAATTCTAATGAGCACAAAGAAGTCACTCACAGTTTTTGCACTTTCAAGAAGTTCCCATTTTCAATTCGAGCCCCTTAAAATTTGAACATGTCACTTTCACAATTATATTAACTATCATTATTTTTATATTATCTCAAGATAAATTACAAAATAATTACTTTTCAAGTTCATTTTCTAGAACACACGCGGATGCACGATGTGCGGAAAAAGAATGACTGATACAATAACCAGAGTGAGACAATGAATGTGTGAAAGAGATGCAATTTCCTAAGAAATATTGAACAATAAAGGGAATTTCCATTATGAAGAAGGGGTGGCATCAGCCATTACTGATTTGCATTTTGATAACTAAATATGATTATTATCTGGTTTTACCACCATACATTTATACATTTATTATTTTCAATATTTCTGAAGGAAAGAACCCCCTTGTTGACAAAATATAGCCTTTTGAATATCCCAACTGTTTATTACTAAAAAAAAAAAAATATATAAAATGATGACCTTCTCTAAATAAGACCTTTGCTTAAGACTGGGACATTGTTAAGCTGTTATTAATTATTTTAGTATTACCTGGGCAACCGAGCTCAGCTCTAGTGAAAATAGAGAATGCTCATTTAATAGTATAGGATAGTTCATACTAATTTTATGCTGCGATGTTATTATTCTATGGTAGCCATCTTGTTCTAAACTGGACGACCGAGCTTTGCTCGGCTGAAAATATGGATAAAACGAATTTTCCCAGATATGAGACATAGCTAGATCGATTTTCGCCCCCGTAAACCCATTTATTGCAACTTACGAAAATCGTTAGAGCCATTTTCGAGAACGTGATTACAAATATATATAATACATATATACAAATATTGCTCGTTTAATAGTAAAGGATAGTTTCACATAGTTCGATCAAATGTTAATCTACACTTGCCGCGGTCGGGTCGTGGATGGGTGACCATCCATTACATACCGAGACCTCTCCATGCCTCGGAAAGCACGTTAAGCCGTTGGTCCCGACTGTCATTCGTGAATCTTTTACAGTCGTTACGGGCAGTCAGAAGCCCAAAAGTCTGACCATTAGTCTTTTCAAAGGGTGTTGTTTTTCAGAGCGTGACGTTTCGTGAACACTGCCGAATTTTACCGAGCCTTGCCGAGTCCAAATCACAAACGCTCTTTCCGGATATCAGCATATCCAGTCTAGTTCTCTCGGGAAGGGAAGGTCCAGGGTGTGCTACTGCCCGACTAGGACGTGTTACCCAGTAACCGGGTTATGGAGGTCAGATAGGCAGTCGCTCCGTATAAAATACTGGTATTCAGCTGCATTCGGTAAGACTGAAAGCCGACCCCGACGTAGTTGGGAAATGCCTGGCAGATAGATTTTTCTAGTTTCAGCGCATAATATTATATAGGTACGTATATTAAAGCCATTTAATACGAAACTACTTATCGATAGCACTCAGGCAACTCGTGAACGAATCATTCCGTCCATTTAGATCCTATTGTTCTATTCTCATTGATTATTTAATAGTTCCAATCTTCGCTGTGAATTTATCAGATGCGGTGTGTTCTCACGGAATACGGACACATTTTAAGTAGGTAGATACTCAGAATTGCATATGGGAAGACATACCTACAAGGTGATCTTTTATTTCCCATACGGACCCAGTATAGGAAATTTAAAATATTTTTCCCATAGTGGTCACTATCTCATCTCAGCGAATCATTCTGTAAACTCGAACTGGAAATAGGTAACGGGATTTTATGTAAATATTCATGTGAAATATATGGGTAAAGTGAACACCCCCTAGGACAAGGATGGCGAACTTCTAAACGTACTACTGCCATTTTTCAAAATAAATATTGATTGTGGTCCTGACGTGCCAACAAACAATCTTGACTTATTGACTACTGGACAATAACTTAATAGTTTCAGAATAATCTTCTGTATAAACAGAAACAGACCTTTACTTTCAGTCATCTTAATATTAACCGTTTTATATTTATTTAAATAAAACAACAAATTTGTGGGAATATTGCTGTTACAAGCTAGATGTCATATAATTTATTTCAGATTCACAAGTGCAGCTGTAGAGTGCAAGAACTGGGGTTATTTACCCAATCAGTCAGGCTTTTTCTTAGAGGGTCGATGGCAGAAATAACACGAAAAAATATATTATAGTTTTTTAAAGCCTGGCCCAAAATTCAGCAACGTAAATATCGACAGTACCGTCAGTATAATCATTCGGTTAAACATTATCGAATTGACTCACGAACTCTGCAATAAAAAGCAATACAAATGTAATTTTATTTGTAATTATCATTATTATTCCGCACATGTTTATTCACCCCACTCTTTATAATTGTTTGGATTCACGTGGTTTTGTCCCATCCATGAACAATTCTAGAACTTTCGAGAATCCTACTTCGCGCGTTTATGGTAACATAATGTATTAGCACTGTTGCATGAATACACTGTTCTTTGAATAATGCATCTGGCTGGCCTCTAAGATATTTATGTTGTTTTATAAATAGATGTATTTTATTTATTATAAGGGATAGTGTTAATCCTAACTTATAATATTACTATCTGCGTCCCGCGGTTTAACCCGCATAAGTCTTGATTCCGTGGGAATATCGGGATAAACGTTATCCTATGTCCTTTTCCAAGTCATGATCTACCCATGTGCCAAATTTCATCAAAATCCGTTGAGCCGTTTTTGCGTGAAAGCGTAACAAACAAAAAAACAAACACACTTTCGCATTTATAATATTATTATAGTTAGTTACTTAGGATAAGCTAGTGAACGAAAAAATATCTTTGAGTACCTAAATTATTTAATACCACATGTGGAAAACAAAAAAACTTACCTAAGTACTTTGGTTAAATTTTCCATGCTCCATTATTTTCGGTACAGTAGCACTGTCCTCAATGATCTCTTTAAGTGAACTGGACTTTAAATGCCTTATTTCGCCTAAAATATACCTTTCATAGAGGGCATCGGGGACAGCACCGAGTTAAAATAACAATAGATAAAACAAAATCCCTAGAGAGTTTATATTTGATTTTTCACTATAATAGCTTTGAAAGGCAGATAAGATAAAACTGACACAAGTTAAACGAATATTAACATAAATATTTACTCATTTTTATGGCTTTTAAATAACGAGATGTCATATTTTTTATCGATTCCGTAAAATCGATTTTATTCAGAAATCGATTCGATTGAAGACGCCGCGTCAATCAAAACGGATGCTCTAAGATCGGGTCAGACAATAAAGACCATTTTATTGTATCGATAAAGTGAATCTGTGACTCCTTTGTATATTAATAAGCTGATTTTATAGCTTTGTATGCAAGTTCAATAACTTGAATAGAGATAAGAAAATATAAAAATAGGTTTATCGATATCGATAAGTGGAGATAAAAAGTACTCGATAGTGTTGTTTAAGATAACAAAGTTTTAGTTGTAGCACGGAATTGCTGATGCTGACATGTTGGGTTTGATTATTTTATACATACGTTGATTTAGTTACGAAATGTGTCGATGTTGTAGATGTATTTCGAAAAATAGTAGTGTAAAAATAGTACGCACTACAGATAATGTTATCTACGTAATCCGATAAAAATACCGTTAAACTGCTACGACTACTGTTTATAATATTCATGTTTTAATATAAATTTATTTAAATTTCTGTTAAATAGAATTTACCATTTACAATATTTTGGGTATTCTATGCTATATTTCAGTTCAGTTAGTTGTTTTCTCATTATTATTAGGAATCAGACCTGCTTTTAAACTAATTAACGTTGGATACAGAGATTTTCCCTAATATATTTTTCAGAGTGACGGTAAACTAAATTGAGTCATCATCATCACTATTTTATCCTCTAATGAAAAACGCAACTTGGTATATCTAAAATAACCAACAAAAAATAAGCAGTACCTCTGTACTCAGAAACCAGAAACCATTTGTAGATAATGTACTACAAATTGTCGTAAACAGATCAAACAATAAAGGTAGATATACAAAATGAGTACAACATCAAACTGTCGCAACTGAGTATTTAGACAATGAAGATACACAAAAGTTCAAGTACAATGCTGTGACGTATGTCACATGAGTATGTAGGTGTATTAACGTAGGAAGTATCACATATTGGTCAAGGTCGAGGGTGTTGGAGGAAACGACTGTGTTATGTTTTGAATGGGATGTGCCAATGGAACAAATGGAAGGAGTGTGTCCCGTCAGAGATCCTCAATGTACTGAAAACGACTACCATGTGGTATTCCTTAACTCGATAGGAAACTGGCATCCATGAGATAATTCTTAGAATTGGTTTCTTATTTCAGTTCTCTGTAATATCCCAATGTAGCGTACACAGAGCGTTTAGATATCTATGGGACCATCAATGCCTCTGTTCACTAGTATGTTCGTTAAGTAATTGTGCTGTTCTCATTCAGAATCGAATAACACCTGCGATTACTATTCAGTGATTCTTACAGTATCATCGGTTCACGTCGCTACGAGATGAGATTTCATTTAGGTCATATTGGCTTTTGGCTATAACTCTTCTGTCATCACCTTATCAGAGCAATATGTTGGTTTCTGCTTCGATCACGTCAATATTTGCGATGGTTTTGTAATGTACTACAACCATATTATTTTTTTATGACTATCCTATAATAAACATACATATATATTTATAATTACGTTCTCGAAAACGGCTCTAATGAATTAGATGAAAGTTGCAATATAGGGGTTTACGGGGTCGAAAAATCGGTCTAGCTAGGTCTCATATCTGGGAAAATTCGTTTTTTCCGTATTTTCAACTGAGCAGAGCTCGGTCGCCCAAAGTTTAGAACAAGATAATGAATAATGACATGAGAATAATGACATTAGAATATTGACTTTAGAATAATGACATTAGAACAATGACATTAGAATAATGACATTAGAATAATGACATTAGAATAATGCCATTAGAATAATGACATTGCAGCATGTAATTTGAATGTACTATACATAGGATTGGTATGAACTATCAAATACTATTAAATGAGTATTCTCTATTTTCACTAGAGCAGAGCTCGGTCGCCCAGGTACTGTTACATTGTAAGCCGAATTATTTTGCATACCACTTGCATGACCGCTCATACCACTCCTAGATCTCACAGGGCGGAGGCCTGTGCCCCAGCATTGGGAACTTTATAGTCTGATTATGCTATGCATGACTGCTGATAGACAATTAGAGCTAATGCTATAATCCCCTTATCTGCACTTATATGGATGGATAGGTAAATATAACAGAGTGGGATGCATTAGAAGAGCCTCCATGAATGACGTAATCACATAACGTACCGTGACTCAACTTGTAAGTTGGAAAATATGACGCAATCTGGGACACATAGTCGGGCGGGACATAAGGTAGTTAGTCTCGCTACCATCCTTGCTGACTGGCCTGACTGGCCAGTCTTTTCATCACAATATTAGCTGTTCTAAACGAGGTCTTATGAGAAATAAAGAATAAAATCTAGATGTCGTCAAAAGCTACATAGTAATAGGCCTTAACTGATGGTTGCTGAGAGATGGCAGAAATCTTGGTAGATCTACAGTCAGATGAGTGGTGGTCTACAAAAGACCGCGGGTAAGACCCGGATGAGACTCGCACAGACCAGGAGAGTAAGGCACAAAAGGGGGAATATATTAAGCAGTCATTGGAACAAGACTGTGATAATAATGATGATAAAAGGGTACATAAATTAAATTATGAACTATGTAATTATAGATTAAAGTATTCTGGTAAACTTTACCACAAAATGAGACTTAAATATATGTATTTAGGTATACACATGTTTACATACATAAATTATATCTCATTGAGGTAATAAATTAAGCTTTATCTTATTAATTACCGTTGATAACTGACACAAGCTCAAGATTATCGTTTGAATGAATAAGTAGACTATTCGGTTTTAACCTCGAGCTTGAATGCGGTGACTGTGTTTGACCTTAGTTGAAAAAATTATCAGTTAAACGATTTTTGACCTTTTGGTATGAGCGGATTTTTGAGAAGAATGTGCTGATTGTTGTATTTGTTTCCGATTCAAACCTCTATTTCAAAGGAGAATTAAACGATTACATGCACTCTTGGGCCTGAATAGTAACGAGATGTAAATGGTGTGAATTTATAGATTCATACATACATTTGTGTATTGCAGTGACTAGTTGCTATCCCACAATTCACATAGCGATTCATAGTTTCAACAATATCCAATCCAACAATTCCAAAACAATCCATTATAACAATTCCAAGTCAATCGTGTGAGCGATCTTCGGTGTCCAGTGTGAAAACAAGGGTCATACAAGGTAGGCAGGGTCAGAGTCCGTAAAAATCAAAGCAGTGATCGTTGAAAATGAAAAATAATTGGGAAAGCACTCAAAACACATCCGAAAACACGAAATAAGTGACAGCTGTCTAGTTCTAGTAGGGACCATCCCTACTAGAACTAGACAGCTGTCACTTATTTTTTTATTAGTTGCGACAACGAACCATTTACAAAGACCGTTTTGTGATGATGAAACCGTTTTACGTCCTGAGTTCAACTTCAAACAGTCTTCATTGCACAAACCAGTCATCAAATTACTTGGTGCGATGTTTACATCTAAGAAAATACAGTCAGGTACAATGATTCAACTATCTATCACACTCATAAAACAGTCCTTCGAATAAAAAGTGAACTCTTAAAAAGTGAACTCTTTGAAATGAAATACAGTCAGTAATGTATTACCAGTTGTCAATGCTGTCGTTCGTGATGTGAAAAAACCATTTCATACATTTCAAATCGTTGATAGTTTTAAGAAACTGCGCTCGACAAAAAGGCAATTCTATTCCATGTTGGATAAGTTTCGTCCCTTAACCGTTTTCTACAACCGTTTTCGTCGTCGGGAAAACGGTTTCGGTCGCCAAAAATTAGAGAATGATCCACCACTAATGTGTCAAATTGTCAATGTCAGTCTGCCAGTGCAGAATATGTACTGCCAGTGACATAGACAAAAAAATAAAACTGATTTTAATCGATATGAAATTGATAATCATTATTTTGGTTTTTCAGTAATTAATGATGTTTTATTTAAATTAAATGCACTATATTGTATAAAAGTATATATAGTACATTTAATTACTTTGAGTTAACTATATTACCTAGTGCTACCTAGTGGGTAGGTTTTCTTTTTGTAGTTGTGTAATCGATTACTGAAATCGATGATCTCATGAAAACTATCTTTATCATATTCTCCGCTTCCAGACAAAGAATTGTGCTCAACTTATTATGCTTGGGCCAAACATTTTCCATCTCCTTTTCAAATATACGCAAGTGTTTAATCAATAATTTTTAAAATTATATATTTATCCTTTCTTAAACTATTCCAAACCAAACAGTAACCAACCTATGTGGGTCATTCCTTTTTTTTTTTTCTCAGTTAATTTTAATCATGGTCTGGCAGTTTGAGTAATTTATGTGGTCTACCCAAATGTCCTTTCATTAGTATTATTCGTCGAATCGTTCAGTTCCTTCAATTATTCTGAGTTGAGTTGCACGATAACTGACAA
This sequence comes from Agrochola litura, assembly GCA_949152395.1. Classification (NCBI taxonomy): domain Eukaryota; kingdom Metazoa; phylum Arthropoda; class Insecta; order Lepidoptera; family Noctuidae; genus Agrochola; species Agrochola litura. The sequence goes on from OX424509.1 coordinate 5,320,019, forward strand.
ATGCGTGCACTGACTGGACTGGTCCACTCAATCTATCTGGTTCTTTAGTCAATCATGATCTGACCAAGATTACGTCTGGACTTTAAAAGAGACTGTGACCTCTGACTTTGTTTCGGCCTTTCTTCTAAGATAGGAAACGCCGACCTCATCTAGTTTTTAAAATGTGATTGACGTGTAAAAGTGTTTGTACAAACCTACTTACAGTAATAAAATCATTATCATTTTATCATTAAAGGCGAAACAATTCTACTGATTCGTTTGATATAGCTAATTATTTCTTTTCCTCCTCCGATTCTTTTCATAGACGGTACAAAATTTCAAATACGTCACCAAAATTCCGGTTAAATCTCACCGTATTTTCCTCTACATTGTTGTAATACCTAATCGTTAACATGGTTAAAGTTAGCTGTTTTTCTGTACCTACTTGAAGTGTGATGATAACACTTTCATCATAGTACCAAACATAAAAGTATTCTTATAATGTTTAGGTACTTTTGTAACGTTTAATTTCTTGTTGATCTCACTGACCTACGAAATCTTATTTAATACGTTTATATTAATAGCTTATTGGTTTATCTAGTATTGATGTCGTTGTAACTATTCATAATGTTGTTAGTTATGAGAGAAAGTGAGAGCCGTCATACTGCTATAGGTCGACCGCTTAACTGAGTCCGTGCGCGGTGCGGGAGGTGCGACAGTTGTCACAAGTTGACGAATCACTGAGCTCTCGCATCACGACACCACCCACACCCCTCCCGCACCGCGCAGCTACCTCAGGAACGGACTCAGTTAAGTGGTCGGCCTTTATCTATATATTAATCGTAGCTTGTCAATAAAGTTGCATTTACGTGAGTGTTTTGTTATCTTTTTGTACTAAAAGATTTTAACCAAATGAAAAGGGAATGAGGATTTTTTGGCAGCACTGAGACGTCAGGTCCGAGCATCTATCAAAAGCGTCAAAGCCTTTTTTTTCGTGACTGAATTATGAACGAATGAATGAAAAGAATGATGAACGAATGAATGAAAAGAATGATGAACGAACGAATGAAAAGAATGATGAACTAATGAATTAAAATAATGATGAACGAATGAATGAAAATAATGATGAACGTCATCATGTGTTTTATATTCATTATCGAAATGGAAGACTTCTTACCAAAGTGGCGCCAACTGGTGGACAGAAAATAATCATGAAAACCCACGTAACCTACAGGCTTGGTGGTACGACGACGGTCTTTGCAGCTGGTAAAGAATGGGTGAGGCAACTAAGTTCTAAGAACCTACCATTGTTAACATCTTCCAAATTCTGTACACTTAGTTTGCAATAAAGAATTTGAATTTGAGAATCGAGTTAAATGGCATGCTATTGGATTGGCTCTTTCTCTCTCTCATCAGCAGCTGACTGCTGGTGATGAAAGAGGAACTGTCGTAAAAACGTAAATGTTGCTGCTTTACATGCGTAAGGCAAGTTACACAAATAAATAGGTTCTATGAATAAATAAAATTAGTAAATTTCCTTGCAGATAATTATGGAGTTCTTTGTAAACTCGGTACTTATTTACGCAGTTATCAACTTGAAGACTTATTAATGTTTTATTTGCCTGCGCTGAGTTAACGTCTGGATAAAGTTCCGATTTCTGTTTGCATAAATCTCATTTTATTTAGTATTTATTTGTTGATCTATGTTGAACGGAATAAAATTGTATGTATTTGCAACTATCCATCGGCATTAATTTGCTTGGATTGCTTGGAAACAAAACTAATTTGATGTCAAAGTAAATTAGCAGTTATATAAGTTTTAAGCGTAGTCCAGTATAAATTGTACTTGTTGACAGGCCTACACTGTCCTCTCATATCTATTAACATTGTAATTTGAAAATATTATAAAAGCCAATTATTTTTAAAATAGCAACCATGGAGTTTCTTACCGGCTGTTCTCCATAGAGAACGACCAATTGAAACCGTGCACCTAGCTTCTGACGTTTCATAAGTGTCCATGTAGGTTTTTTGAAATGTTTTATTTTTATTTTGAATGATCATTGGATCAGTTTTTGACATGGTAAGAGGGCAGTTCTTGTAGCAATTCAAGAGAAGAAGAAGCATGGCTTCAGAAATCAACAATATGCACCCCATTGCAACATGCTCATGAACGATACAGCAATGACACGGAAAAGTTAAAAAAGAAGTTTGTCCGCACTGTCCAAATTAAGCTATTTGCTCCACTAATATCATAACTTTTGTTACCTGAATTTCAGAAAGAACACAAAACAAGAGGCTGGAGGTAAATAATAATTAGATTTGGATATCTTTTTTGAGAAATGACTTGGAGCTATATAGCTCCATGTTCCCAAAATAAAGTAAGATTAAAATAATACAGTATTATTTAAACGCACCAAGTTATTATGAATGTCATGCAGAGATAGAGAGAAAAATATGAACTCATGATCGAGTAAACATAAACGGATAGACCTCCTTGGAGTTGGATCGCACAAGCTGATCTTCTCAGCGTGTCGGTGGCAAAAATAACAGAAAACATATAATATGTATATATAGGTTGATAAAAGATAGTTATTTCGTTGCTCCGGTAGCAGAGAAGAACGTGTAAGCTCATAAATAAGCGATCTTCAGAGAGTGTTACGTTTTTCATCTAATGTATTTTGTGCATTAACTTTGATGCGTTTGACGTACAAAACATTCGGAGATAAACTAACAACTGACGTGGATAGGTTTGACCTTTACCCTGACTTGGTGAATTCGCCTGTTGCCTTGAGCCTTGGCTCAATCGAATGACGGATACTTCATCTCACATAATATTATTACGTACCTAATAGATCATGCCATGTGGTGAAAAAATATCAAGCCAACAAGATTAGTAGCAGGGCTAACGTACTACTTTTGAACTGCGTGTAGAGTAGGACCAAAACTGTCGAAGCCACACAGCTTCAAGTGCTTTGTTTAGTACTACGCTTCGTGCTAAGTGTCATCATCATCATTTCACCCGAAAGACGTCTCCAACTGGACATAGATCTCCGAAATCATCACCACATTGACCGGTCCTGTGCTTCTCACAAGCAGCAAATTCCTACGGTCTTCATAAAGTTAAAGTAAAACTTTCCAACGCTGCGCCTTTCGGTACTCGGTATCTATCTCTATCTAGGTGACATGGCTCCTAGCAAACCAACACAATTAGGTCCACATTGCATGACTAATTAGTCACTTGTTTGAGCTACGCTACTCACCAAGCGATACTTCTAGTTGTGTGGCTTCGGCTTAAAAGTTTGTTTTATATTTTAAACATTGTTCTCACATTTTTAGAAGCAACAAGAAAAACATACCCAGGATTTTGTAATAGCTTCAATTTTCTGACTAACTGACCGCCTCCTTGACAGTTCAAAAGTTTCAAGTGAAATAAATGCTTTTAGTTTGAGTTTCAAATGTGCTTGCGTTGCTTTTTGAGTTATTGTTCTACTAACACAATTCGTAATTAATCATTTATAAAATGCCTTATCATTTAATCAAAGTTTACTCGTGTAATATCAGTTTTAACTTATTAACTCTGCTTAGACTTACAAGGCTTAGTACCTATTTGCGATTAGATATAGCTATCTTGTCATTAGATTGTACCTGTAAACAAGTTGAATGTAATGTATCTTTGATTGATAAGATTCATTCATATTGTTGCCTGGATGGTGGATGGTGTAGAAATAGGAGTGAAACTCTGTCAGACGTCCTTTCATCTTTAACATCATCTCCAGTATCTTTCTGCTCTTGTCACAATGGAGTCTGCGGTATACTTATTCTACTTGCCGTCAACTTCATGTTCTTTGTCAATGAGGGTTTTCTGAAATGACGTTCACTAGGTGACAGCACTGAGATGTCAGGTCCGGGCACCTGTCAAAAGTGTCAAAGCGCCTATATTTTCTTTAGTCGTGACTGAATTATGCACGAATGATAACATCATCATATATTTTATATGTATTGTCGAAATCAAAGACCTCTTGTCAAAGTGGCGCCTACTGGTGGCGTAAATTATCATTTCATTTTCAAACCCTCATTGTGACATAAGTCAATTTGTCGTGTTAAAACCATACAACTATCATAGAATGAAATTTGTGATTTGAATACACTGGCAATTAAAATTAATAGAAAATTGACAAAAAAAAAAAACTGTCACTCCGGGAGTGCCGACAGAAGTGAAAACTTGAACAATTAAAAAAAATACTTCCAAAACCTTTAAAGTAAAAATACTTGCATAGAACATTGATCCGTAACGTAATTTAAATAAAGAGCACAATCGTGTTTACAAAAATGAGGTGTCGGTAACGGTGTCGCGAGTTCAATTGTTTTTTCCCATCTCAAAAATGCCCAACGCGCCTAAAGAAGTTTTCACTTCAAAAATTAATTTCCCTGACTTTACAAAATTCATTCATCTCCTCTTTGGTCTGTCTCTGTTATTGTCTTACTTGATCTCGCCATAAACTGCTCAGTACTCCGCATCGCATGTCCATACTGCGATCGATACTCCTTTGATGTAAAGCATAGCATGCTTATTTGTTCCCACGTCAATTCCGGGGAAACTAGAATTTCATTCGTAAACAAAGACTATACTTCCGTTTGGAATTGTTCAGCCAAGAGTTGTAAAATTCAATTGCTGCAACTTCTTGCTACACTGATAGCGATACAAAGGAATATTGACTAAATAGTTTGGTAAAGTTTGTCAAAAAATTTTTAAGTTTGTCTTAAAATAATTTTAATATCTACACTAACATTATAAAGAGATAGGATTTGTATTTTTTTACCGACTTCCAAAAAGGAGGAGTTTTTTTTATGTATGTCCACCGATTTCTCCGTCATTTGTGGACCGATTTTGAAAATTCTTTTTTTGTTTGAAAGGGTATGCTCCCAAATTGGTCCCATATAAATTTTATTAACTTTGCTTGGGTAGTTTTTGAGTTAGCTACAAAATACGTATTTTTTTCCCACTTAGTATGTAGATGATATGATAAGTTCCTGACACTGGTAGTAGGTAGTGGTATTCGAATGTGTGTGGGGTAGGTACCACAACTAAAAAGTGAAAAATAAAAACTCTTACCAAAAAAAAAACTACCGACTTCCAAAAAAAACACTACAAAGTGAAAAATAACTTTAATTTCGGAAGTCGGTGGCAAAAAACGAAAACACAAAACCCAAGACACCGACTTCCGAAATTAAAGTTATTTTTCACTTTGTAGTGTTTTTTTTGGAAGTCGGTTGTTTTTTGTTTGTAATGAATAAACTCAAAAACTACTGGATACATTTCAAAAATCTTTTACCAGTAGAATGCTGTATAACATTCAGATGCTGAGTAACATACGCTATTAATTTATATTTATAATAAATATTATAAAATAATGCGAAAGTGAGTTTGTTTATTTGTTTTTCACGCTAAGACGCCTGAACGGATTCGATTACAGCCTTACTCCATTATATTACTTAAATTAACTAGCTGCGCCCCACGGTTTTACCCGTGTAAGTCTCAATCCCGTGGGAATATCGGGATAACGAGTATCCTATGTCCTTCTCCAGGTCATGGTCTACCCATGTGCAGTTTTAGCGTGAAATCTTAACAGCCCAACAAACTCACTTTCGCATTTTTAACCGACTTCCAAAAAGGAGGAGGTTATATGTTCGTCGCGTATGTTTTTTTTTTTTTTTTTTTTTTGTTTTTTTTTTTTTTTTTTGTGGGTGCACCGATTAACTTTGCTTCGATAGTTTTTGAGTTAGCTTCAATAATACGTACTTTTTCCCACTTAGTATGTAGATGATATGATAAGTTCGTGTCACTGTTATTTACATAGCAGGTAGTGGTTTTCGAATTTCTGTGGGGTAGGTACCACAGCTAAAAAGTGAAAAATAAAAACATTTTACAAAAAAAAACAACCGACTTCCAAAAAACACTACAAAGTGAAAAATAACTTTAATTTCGGAAGTCGGTGACAAAAAACGAAAATTCAAAACCAAAGAAAGACACCGACTTCCGAAATTAAAGTTATTTTTCACTTTGTAGTCTTTTTTGGAAGTCGGTTGTGTTTTTTTGTAAAATGTTTTTTTAATATTAAGTTAAGATAACGTGATAGTACATACAAAAAATATCTTGCGGTCGTTCACACTACAATATTATTTAAATAATCTATGATATTTTTTCATTGCCATTCGAGGTAATGAAATACAACATTAATATTAAAATAACCAAAATATTCGTAGATTTTGCATCATATTGTGAAAAAATATCTTGCAATTAATATTGCAAGATATTTTTAACATATTACTTGGCTTCTGTATTATTTCGAAATGAATGTCTGGATGAGTGAATGAGTGTCACAATCAAGAGTTTTAAATATTCACAGTTACGAGTATAATGGAGAACTGAAGGATTAAAATGTTGTGTACCTACTTTTAATGTCAACAGCATCATAACATGTGCTGCAAAGACGAAACAAAAATAATTACTAAAGAATTAATTTTTCAAAAGTTTCTTAGATGCTCGAGTTCATTATTATCTTCGTTATTTAAAATACAGTTATAATTAGTAAAGCTGATAACTGTTTAAATGTTACGCTTACTTTTACCTTTAAGTAAGTATCTGTCCACGTGGAAAGACGCAAACCGCACTTTATAATTTCCTCTAGAAATCTTCCATTGTTTGTTGACAAGAAAAAACCATTCAACGAAGTTATCGACCAGCGTCATAGCAATATATTAGTTATTACTTTAAAATGAAGCCAATCGAGTAAGTGGAAGTATATTCTTCAGTTTTTATTGCACGCTCTAATCATTCCGCGGTTTCTTCACTCTCCGATGAGCATAGTTATATAAAGAAGCGAGCGTTTTAAACAGCATATTTTTCTGAGACATAAAATGCTCTTATAAATTCCATTACAAAATGGACCTTTTTTACTAAATACAACGAACAATCTCAAGGGGTCCCAAGATAATCCCTTGTGGAATGAGCGGAGCAGGTAAGGTCCGATCTCATCAGGGGCTTAAAACCGGGAATAAAGAAGGGACTGTCTTAATCGGGTGTGGGAACAGAACTGAGATTTCAGAGAACAATAAAAATGAGTGACATGCTTTAATAGAAGTAAAAGTCGACAGTTACGTTTAAGAAAAAAATGACAATGTTGATGAAGAAAGAGATTTTGAATGAAACATGGATCTAGGAATCTTATGTGATGAAGTTTGTTACTAATAGACTAAAATAGAGACATTTATCTAAACCCTTCAGTGATACCCAAATAGACTGCTCAATCTACTCTATTCAATATCTATTAATTCGACCAGGTTGATAGATGCGGTTCGGAAGGCCATATGTTCAACATCAAGCTAAGATTTGCTTCGCATTATGAAACAGCATAATCTTAAAATTCCTTAGCAACTATTTTTATAATTAATGCTGTGAAATTAGTTTTATTATCTATGTTGGTTTTACTATTTCTCATCACAGTGTATCCACATGTTCGAAAAATTATTATTATCACGTCCGGGTAGAACTCGCCGTCTGTTCACTTGGTCAGAGTTCCTCAACATTGCGAAACAAATAATTGTAATTATCAAGAATTATATGTTCCCTTGCGAATATTGCCAAACGATTATTTTTGAGTATCAGCTCCCATTTTGCGGAAGCATAAATTCAGCTGTAGACAGCGATTCAAATATAAGTATCAAGTGGCCACATATTGTGGCCATGACTAACAAAATTATTATCACGGGTCAATAATCAAACTAGCAGCAACGATATCGCATCCGTTTCAATACCCAAAACCACAAAGTATACAGTTACAAAAGATCCACAGCTGACAATGGACAATAACACGCCAACATTGATGCCGAGCGAAACAAAAATATTGCTGCAACGTTACCCGTACAAACTGCATCCGGACAGTTCTAGATTGTTCTGTCTTTATTTACACCTTTGAGACACCTTTATCAGAGAGCGTTTGGAAGAGGCGCCACTAACAGACAAGTTAAAATGAAATAAAATTGATTGTGTTGGTTTGGGCAAGTGATGTGTAGGATCAAGAGATGTATCGACGAGGCGGAGAAGAAGAAGCAGGAATGAAACATAATTTTGAGAGGGTGAGAAATAAAACTGATGATAGAAGGGGAGAGAGAGACAAATAAAACGATGGATTGCATGAAAGATGATATAATATGAAATAAAAGGGAGTTAATGATAAGGACCAAGAATAATGGAAGAGAAAAGCATATTGCGAGGTCCCCACACCGGGAAAAAGAATCGTGGTGGGCCCATAACCTACAGAAAAAACAAGTTTTTAGTTTCGGTTGTTTTACCATAGTGACTTTATTCATAACAATATAATGAAACATAGCTGACAATTATTGAGCTTGGTATAACACTTTCAACAGTAACTTGAGTAAAGGGCAGGAAAAAGTGGAGTGGTTCTTTATGGTAACTTAGATGGGTTTTCTAAACGATAGAATTCAGAGCAAATTGATCTTTATGAAACTTAATCGTCCTCTTTGACTGCATTGACATTAAGCTCCTTATCGAAAACCAAATATTGTGATTCATTCAACATTGCGAAAATTATCTTATTTATACTTTTAATTGTGTGTCCAAATTATCTGATTAGCAGAGTTTTAACTGAACAATTCTTTGATTCTCTCAGTTTTTAATTCTCCTGAAATGTCAACCCACAAATTTTCTGATTAGATTGGTGTCCTTTAAAGCATCTAATACTTTTCTACTGGTTCTTTTACACTCTTTTGCAATTGCATCTCTTTTTTAAAGTTAAACTACAAAATACTACAATCGAGATAATAAGTATTTTTTTCTGACTCCTTGTTTTAATGATAGAATCGGGTCGAATGGAACAAACAATTTTTTTTTACTGTGTTAATAAATTCAGTACTTCTCGAAATCAGGTAGATTAACATAAGACCTTCATCAAACGGTTCAGTTGAAACTAATATCGTGTACTTAACAAATTATAATTTAATTAACCGAATAGGTACGTTGAATATTTTATTTTTACGGTAATTTGGTTTGCATGATTAAAACAGGTAATGAGCGTAAAGATTCTAGCGTTGATTCTAATAACGAAACATCTATTCCTTATTTATAGATTCAAATCGAATGGAATAAAAATCTTTATCGATTAGCTGTTGTCTGCCGATAAATGTTCATCGTTATACATCTTTATCATGTATGGGATGAAAACATAGATGTTAAGATGAAGCTTTTAAAATTAAATAATTTAGAACATTGCACTCGAAATCTTGATAGTACTGATAGTGTCGATCGATAATGTTAAGTGATTGTTTTGACAAGTCCCAAGTATTCAGTTCGATAGAAATAATCCGATCGTACGCAGTGGAATTTAAACCAAAAAGTCGTTGAAAAAGAATAAGACGGCATTCTCCTTAGTGAAGAATAATAATAACCTACATTAAAAATAAGGAAACTAAGTAGTAAGTCATACTGCCATTGTAGGATTATCTTCCCTGACGACAGTGAATCACCAAGTTATTTTTATAACAGCTGCTAACGGAATAAAAGCTTTATTTCAATGACTGAAACGCTATATTAAAATAGTTACCCTTAAAGATCAGAGTAACAAAGTAGTTCTATATTAATCCCTTTTAATTTTAGACTCTTGTACATTTAACAGTTCCATAAAATGCAAGAAAGTAACCTTGCTATTTGAAATTACGCGTGTTGAGAACTTTTGGTGGTATTCGTTTACAATATTGTTGCAAATTGCAAGCACAATGCTTTTTAGTGATGCTCCACAAGTTCTGGCCATTTTTGGTTGATTTTAAAATATAGCTTTAATTTTTACAATTTGGTCTTCTTATGTTCAAAGTCAACATTTTGGTTGTTTGACGGTCATTTTCGTTTAAATTATATAACAGGTTTTGTAATATATTGTTATTTTCATCAGCTGGACAGTTTTTGCTTTCTACAGTAACTCTGCTAGCCACATTAACGCCGTTAGTTATGGCCATTCATAACGCAACTGAACTCCCAGCGTGTTTGTATTGTAAGACGTGTCAGGTAATTTTTAACAATACGACGAAACACGCTAGCCAAGACAATGAAGTTTACTCACGCAAAAAACACATCTTTCGACGCTAAATTATTAAACTAAAAGATGAACGTAGTCTGTGTTTTCAAGTTGTCATTAATAAAAATTGTAGACGCTTATATACAGTCCGATTTATAGCATAGGAATGAGTGACAGTTATTGGTTAAGATTATGTTCAAAAGATCCACGGAGACAATAGATATTTATTTTAAAAATTGTGACAGAGGAAAAAGATATTGGCACTTTTAAATAGGTCACATAATTTGAAAATAATTACAGCGATATAATAGAATACGTTGTCGGTTAAAAAGAACCGTGTGTTACGACACTCGATACATTTCTGATGTTACGTGGAATGTGTAATCCAATTTAGTTGAAACATAATGATGAAAGAAAAATACGCGTGGACGTAAAAGGAATGAATTTTAAAAATAGCCACAAAAATTTCAACTCGGTATCGACAAAAAATAATCGATTTAATAGAGTTGTACTAAATTAAGGTACACAGCCACCACTACTCTGATATCACATTCGATTTTTGTTTTTTTTTTTAAAGTAATACTTACAGAGAAACGTATAAATTGTACACCATGACCCAATTCACAAAACACCACGTTGGAATGTGCAGTTTATAACCTTAAAACAATCACGAGGACACTTGAAAATGCACCTGTTTTGTACACGATTCAAAAGAATTAAGTTTAAAAAGCAGCTGGAGTTAAATTGACACGGATTTTTGTACGATATTTGGGTAAGAATGGCCGGCCGGCGAAGCGTGCGCGTCGGACTGAGGCGAAACGTCTAGCGGGCTCCACACTGCATTGGTTCCGAGCGAGTTGGCTCGTCACACAAACGTCATTTTATCGCGCGACGCGCTTACGCCGCTTTCCTTTCCAATCGTTGGCATCGCTTGCACGTCCTCCATGTCTGTTTATTTTAACGGCTTGTTTACGTATTCCACTGTGCGACCGGCATCGGATAGCGAATTTCAAGAAATCCAATTGTCCTGTTGCAGATTGTTGATGTGTTGGTAGTTATATGCAATATGCGCTTAATGTTTAATGCATTTTAACATAATCTCATCATGTTGTGCTGTGATGAGAAAAATACCACAAGTGCTTAACATTAGTATCGATTTGATATCTACATGAATGAGTGACGATGACCCCATTAGATAGTTTTTAGGCGACTCGATAGCGTGATTGTCGCGTGATCGTGTGTACGAAAAAAACATGTGTTAGAAATGTTCAAGCAATTATGATCTTCAGCACTTTATAATAGGGTGTATAACACACAAAATTAACGAATCAGCTGTTAATGAGCCAGAAGGAAGTTAGTTGTATTCACACGTGGCGTGACGAGTACCTAAATATTTTGTATGAAAACATGAAAAAATGTTACAATTGAATTGAAGAAGTGTGACATTTTTGCAGAAATATCTAGAATTACTAATTAAAACTTACATTCCTGATCGCATGTGGCATATTCTTGAATACCTATATAATATCTCCGTACCGTTACAAAAAAGAAGTCCTAGAAAGTCGTCAGCCACATGTTTTTGATATTCCTTTTTTATTCCTACTGGCTCATGTTCGTTTATTCTGTAAAGATAATTTAATTTCCACTCTATAATGTAATGAACTAGTCATCTACAGTTTATCAGAATAAAAATACATATAGTTTTTTTCCTGTTTTAATCAAGAACAGATAAGCCACGATTTGAATAGTGGTGCTTACACGGTATTTTTAACCGACTTCCAAAAGGAGGAAGTTCTCAATTCTTTTTTTTTTTTCTTTTGTTTGTTACGCGATTACTCGGCCAATTATGAATTGATTTTAATGATTCTTTTTTTGTTTGATAGGTAATACTTCAGAGGTGGTCCCATATAAATTTTATTAACTTTGCTTGGGTAGTTTTTGAATTAGCTTCAATAATACGTATTTTTTCCCACTTAGTATGTGGATGATATGATAAGTTCATGTCACTGTTATTTATATAGCAGGTAGTGAGTGCTATTCGGATTTGTGTGGGGAAGGTACGAGTACCACAACACAACTGAAAAGTGAAAAATAAAAACTTCTTACAAAAAAAAAAAAAAAAAAACAACCGACTTCTAAAAAAACACTACAAAGTGAAAAATAACTTTAATTTTTGAAGTCGGTGTCAGGTTTTGAATTTTCGTTTTTTGCCACCGACTTCCGAAATTAAAGTTATTTTTCACTTTGTAGTGTTTTTTAGAAGTCGGTTGCTTTTTTTTTGTAAAAAGTTTTTTGAATACAAAACTATTCATTCCAAAAGGTTAAGCGACACTTTTCGCTGTCACTACCTAGCTCAATGTCAATGTTATACCTACCATATTGTAGTTTAGTTACAACTAATGTAGGTAATCTTAAATCTAACAGTAATGGTATTTAAAATTTTCTTTTGTTTTATTTTGGAGCGTTCTGCGAATGAGTTGTTTCGGGCTTGACACTCTCACTCACTCTCTTTATTCCCGTCCTTTTTTCCTTCTCAGTTTGTTTTCTCTTTCGTAACAGCTTTATTATTTTTATCATCGAGATTCTCTTTGTTATGGTTGTGTTATGCCTTTTTGTTTTTGCTTTATCATGTTTAGATATTGGTCGAATCCCGTCACGTCTGGGGAGTTCCGCTAGCTATTTTAATTTGACCCGGTATTGAAGCTTATTAGTTATGCGTCGGCAATCCGTTAGGGGGATGTAGGAGAAGTGATTTGCAACCAAATTACCTCTGATGACCCCTATGCCAACGTCAACCATTTTCGAGTAATTTGACTTTTTTGTTTTTTTATGTATGAAATAAAAATGTAACTTCGGGTTTTAGCCGTGACATATAGGTATATGAATACGGTAGTTGCCTAGGAAAAAAAAAAGAAATTCTATTCTGTCCGTCTTTCAGATAATAAAAAAGTTAGATACGTATTTTTTTGCTTTATCATATTAATCAAAAATAACTTAGAAAACACGCATTAAAGTTGGGGAGTGGGGGCTCGCTACGTCACAACGCAGTATTAAGAGGGACCAACCCGTCATACTTTTCATACAAACGCTCGTACGTGATTATGGCGTTGTAACATATCTTTCTTTAATTATTTTTAACTAATAGGTATCTTGTGCACTATATCTAGGTTTCTATGAAAGCAAAAAATAAAAATTTAGCGAAACAAATTCAATATAAGCCTCCAAAAATCTGCTTTTTTGCACAAATTTTACCTGAATTTTGACCGTTCATAATGTACTCTTAAATTGTAAAATTAAAGAAAACATCGTCATAGAAACCTCGCACATGTAATGGAGATTCTAAATGACAAACATTTATTTCACAAACTTATAAGGCGTATTCAAAAACACGTATTTCCTGAAACAAGTTATTTTTCGCACAATGTTATCGCGTTCTCACTTGCTTGTTAGCAATTCTCACTTGCGCTGGATGAAACAACAAGCTGTTCGACCATGCTCGCGTTGGCGATAGACGGACCGGGAAGGGCCCACTTAAATCTAGCAAGGCGGGACGTCATGCCACATAACTCAATGTATCGCCGTAATCTTTTGATTACGTCAAAAAAGTGTGTGTTATATATTTTTTAATAATCTACAAGACGGACAAAAAAAACTTTGGACACAGGCCTATTGTACTCAAATAACAACATCTTTTTATGTATCTATGAACTGTACTCGTATAACAACTCGCTCCCAAAGTCCCAATATTGAATAGTCTATCGCCGTCGATTTCACTAAACTTGTCTTCAAATCAACATCGTAAAACCTATATGGAACAAATTCGTTTATTTCAAGTTTCTAGCATTACCCATTGCGCCCAAGAGAACTTTCTCGAATGTCTGTCCGTCCTTATAAGGGTGAGAGCTATGAGCTATGACGTCGTGCTTATAGCTGGGTATGTCTAGACAAGGTTCTCAAGTCAGTCTAGTATACTGACACGTTTTAGATGAGTCATCTGTATATCATTGATAGTACATTCTTTATCAGTTTGCTGTGCGAAGTCATTGGCCTATCAAATTAGTGGGTTCTCATATGTGATACCTACTTGCAGAAGGCTCAGTCTTTACAAGATGTCAGATTGGGTTTTCGTAGATATCGTTTTCTGAAGTGTAATATTTTCGCAAAAAGAGCAACTAATAAAGTAAAATTACAATATTGGGAGGAATCTATTCATATCTTCCATGTCTTCATTGTTAGCTAGATTTCTCGCTACTCCTTTCTTTAATCTCACTTTGGACTTCAGTTTCGAAAATTCTTACATAGTGTACCCCGACATCCTCTTAGTAACTTAATTATTTTTTCTTTTAGTAACACACGCTATCTATCATTCATCTTTTAACCTCTGTTATACTCATTATATGGAGTACTTATTATTTATTATTATGTTCCTCTATTTTGAAGTAACATAACATCCCATAGCACCATGTATTTGCTTAAATCGAACGTCACCTAATTACCATTTAGATTTACCCATCACTACCACATAAGCAAAGCCTTGTTTGTTTACAATGTTTATGTGTGGTAGATGCCCTTGTTTCGGTAAATAGATTGTATATTCAAGTGGTGTGCGATATATGGAGGAATGTGTTTTTTTAACAGCCAGTACTCTGCGAAATTGTACTTTTGTTCGTCGCTCAGGGGAGATGGTTTCTTCAAGTTCTTGTAGGTCCTGTATAAAGAAAATGATTAAAGTCAACGTAACATCATGGCTGTATTCTGGAAAAAATAGGCAGAGGTCTATATTTCGCCAGGTCGTGTCTCAAATTTGGATTCTAGCCTATTACGAGTCTATTTGCTATGAAGTTACTTTACTATGTAGTATTTCTGTTAAACCTAATTCTTCTGCTTCTGCGTACTCTGTCTCCTTGTAGCTCGTGGTTGGCGTTTTTGATGTGTAACATCTTCCTCTCGCTTTCTTGCAATCTGTGAGTGTGATTTCGTGAAAAGGGACGGAAGTGTGTAACAGGAAGCCAGGGAAGCGCGCGCGGTGCTAGAGTTGGCCGTCAGATGGTACCAACCCATTTTATACTACTGTTGTTGTTGTTTTCTATTTTTTGACTACTGTAAGGCTCGCTCCTTTTTTTCTCTCTCGTCCATTCTCTCCTTTCAGTGTCACTTTATAATTCGCTTTTTTTTCATAGTTCTCCTTGAAAACCATTGAATACTGCATATATGAAGTAGCATCTGATGATTTTAGAGGTCTGGTTGAAGGCTGATGCTAGGCATTGAACGTTGATGGGCTAATCAAGGCCAGCTTTATTGTCAAAACATTGTATGGATGTCCTAAATTTTTTCGACCTATAATTATTCTGATTTTAATGTTGTTATCAAGCTCATCTGTTTCTCACCTTTAGTTGATATTTTAGACCTCAACATATTCTTTAGAAATTATTTCATTACAATATCAGCCTATAGCAGTCCACTGGTGGACATAGACCTCTCCAATTGCACCCGAATTAGCTCGATTCACGGCAACTCTCCAGCTGCTACCAGTCACCCTGCGAAGATCGTCGCTCCACCTAACTTGAGGGCGTCCTAACTTACGTTTGCCGATTCGCGGTCTCCACTCAAGAACATGTCTACCCCAACGGTCATGGGTTCTACGGCTAATATGGTCGGCCCATTGCCACTTCAGCTTGCTTATTCTGTGAGCTATGTCGACAACTTTGGTTCTCTGCCAGATCACCGTGTTCCGGATTCGATCCCTCAGAGAGATTCCAAGCATAGCCCGCTCCATAGCTCGCTGAGCAACCTTGAATTTTTGAACCATTCGTACCATGAGTGTCCACGTTTCGGCTCCATAGGTCATAACATGCAGGACGCACTGATTGAAGTCTTAAGGGTCTGTGGAATTTCATTAACTCGGACTGACTGAATCCGGAGTTACTAATACCTTTTAAAGTTCTTAATAATAATCATAGTTGAAGGCCAATACATAATCTAACGGCCGAAACTTAGATCAATTACTATTCTGGTCCATTGTCTTGAGGCCCCTTAAATACATAGGGCCCTTGACCATGTGTCTAATTTTAGACGATTCGTCATTGTTAATCCAACTGTACAGTTGTATGTATGCCATTGTAATATTTATCGTAATAAGATTGAGTTATTGCTGAAATGAGGTCATTTGAATATTTTAGTTTGGAATTGGTTCCTTTTTTAACCGACTTCCAAAAAGGAGGAGGTTATATGTTCGTCGCGTATGTTTGTTTGTTTTTTTTTTTTTTGTGTTTTTTTTTTTTTTTATGTATGTCCACCGATTTCTCCGTCATTTGTGGACCGATTTTGAAAATTCTTTTTTTGTTTGAAAGGGTATGCTCCCAAATTGGTCCCATATAAATTTTATTAACTTTGCTTGGGTAGTTTTTGAGTTAACTACAAAATACGTATTTTTTTCCCCACTTAATATGTAGATGATATGATGAAGTTCCTGTCACTGGTAGCAGGTAGTGGTATTCGAATGTGTGTGGGGTAGGTACCACAACTAAAAAGTGAAAAATAAAAACTTTTTACAAAAAAAAAACAACCGACTTCCAAAAAAAACACTACAAAGTGAAAAATAACTTTAATTTCGGAAGTCGGTGTCTTGTCGTTTTTTGCCACCGACTTCCGAAATTAAAGTTTTTTATTAAGTTAACATTTGGGAAATATTTAACAGACTTTCTAAAAACTTACGAAGTTTTTAGAAGATCACTTTTAACCACGCGCGAGCAGAATTTGCGCTAGGGCACCCTGACCAAATGAGTTAGATTAGGTTAGGCCTGGACTCCACCAAAGCGGAGATGTGTGAAGATGTCTCAAGCGGAGACGAGAAGAGATGTTTTTCAGCTAGGGTGCCATCGAAGCTGTGCGGAGATGCGAACTGGCTAGACTGGAGCGGAGATGTGTGCTGGCTAGAGAGGCGATGTGTGCTGGCTAGAGCGGAACTGAGCTGCGTGCGGCGAGCCTTGAATGTTGACCGCTCACTGCACGCCGCTCATATCTTTTCTCGTTTCCGCTGCGCGCTGTCGCCAGCTTGCGAGGCACAGCTCATATCTCCGTTTTGTACCGCCGCCGCCTAGTTCAATCTCGGCAAGGCACAGCTCACATCTCTGCTTCGAACGCGCCGTAGAAATATGATAGATACAGCTCCGTTCAGTTGTATCCACTGAAGCTAAGTAGAGACGAGATGTGTGAATAACGAAATTCTATTGGTTGTTTAAAACACATCTCCCCTCCTCTCGTCTCGTCTCCGCTTTGGTGGAGTCCGGGTTTTAGAACTATGACCAAACGCGCGAGCCGAGCGAGCACTACATCCAAGTGTATTTTTAGGATCCCAAAATATAAATTATTATTTAAAAGAGTATTAAAAACTCTGTATATTCCAAGTCGATTGTGAGCATTTGGTCTGCACCAAGCGCAAAGTGCAACTGATAAAAATCCGACGACTGACGAAACACGAGGTTTGTCGAGGGACATTAAGAACATAGTTGTACTGTACGTCTCGTAGACCGGTAGTGAAAGGGAGATGGTGGGATCAGGTCGTGGAGCTCCTGCGCACACTCCGAAGTACAGTCTATAGAAGACCGACAGGAAAGCAACATTACGCCGATAAGCCAGCTATCACCTCTTCGCTTATGATTGAATAAATGAATTTTATTTTATGAGTATGCTGCGTTACTGTAGTTGCGTGATTCAATCAAGGTTTACTTTGACGGTATGCACGAGTTTTCATTGCCGGTCGGTTGCTAACTGACCATGAGTTCAAGTCTGGTAACTGAACGCTCCTGCAGACAGACGCGACGGTATGAAGCGTTCGAATCTGGTAGAACAATTCTATGAAGTTTTTATTTCATAGAAATTGTTCTACTGGAGTCGCGTCGTGCCTTTATTGTTTATTGTTTTAGCGCTTAACAAAAACATCAAGTGTTGTTTCCCCGAAGGGTTGGGCAGAGGTGTATGTACCTATAGTACATTCACTTTCGCCAGTTACGTATAAGTCCCATGTAATAGGATTATAGGAGGCGAGCCTATTGCCATCAATTGGGCAAAATTCCAGACTCTGCTACTAAGAAATTCCAGATAGAAAAACTCAATAAAGTGTTATTGCCCGACATATTTTATTTTTTTGGGTCTGAAATTATCAAATAACTTCTCCCGCTCTGGGTGGAGCGGGAGGGCGTGTCAGACTCTTACTGACTAAAACCCACCCGTATTCCTTCGGTTGCCATGTTGCCAGGGGCCACGATCTCCCTTTCGGACTTCTTCGCAGCCCCGGCAGACTTTGCCCGACCCGGGAATCGAACCCAGGACCTCATGCTCAGCTGTAGCGCTTGCGACTACTAGACCAACAAAGCGGTCTTGTTTTAAGTATTAATTAGTAAAACTTTTGAGAAGTTAATAAATAACTCATGAATTTGTCTTTTTAGGGTTCCGTACCTCAAAAGGAAAAAACGGAACCCTTATAGGATCACTCGTGTGTCTGTCTGTCTGTCTGTCTGTCTGTCTGTCTGTCTGTCTGTCCGTCTGTCACAGCCAATTTACTCCGAATCTAATGAACCGATTAAGTTGAAATTTGGTACACATATGTATTTCTGTGACCCAAACACGAATAAGTAACGTATATAAATTAATTTTGAATATAGGGGTCACTTTTGGGGCGCAAACAAGAAAATTAAAAAAAAAAGTTTTGCTAACAGTACCGTGTGACATATCAAATGAAAGGGCTTGTTACGAGAATCTCAAATATATTTTTTTATATAATTTTAAAATAAACACTTTTAAAGATATTGAATAAATTCAATGAAAATTGACCATTCCCCCCCCCTTATCTCCGAAACTACTGGACCGAAAAATTTGAAAAAAATACATAGTATGGCTCTTTACTCATAGATTACAGGAAAACCTATAAGAAGTCTATGGTCTTAAAATAACATGGTAAATCTCTCAATATTGTGCGTAAAAACTTACATTTCGTCGCTCGGCATCCAATAGGCCCATCTCTCTAGCTACTATAATATCAAAAGTGTTTGAACGTCTACTTAATACACAAATAAATAAAACTGTAAGTGTTCATGACAACCAATTCGGGTTTCGGCGTGGTTTGTCAACAGAAAGTACAGTGTTGTGCATTAAGCATACTATCACATACTTACTATACACAGCGTGGGACGCCGATATATGCTAGCTTCTGATCTGGTTGCTTATTACGTATTGTGGAGAAAGATGGAGAAGGATAGGTTGCCAACGGAGCTTATAAACATTTTTAAATTGTGGTATAGTAACCAGATTAATAGTGTACGAAGGGCTGGAACTTTTTCCAGGCCATACAGGTTGGAATGCGGGGTGAGCCAGGATTGGCGAGCTCAGCAGCACCAGAGTGGGTTGCTATTTAGATGGTATTTGTGTAAATAATATTAGCTATGCAGATGATATGGTGCTTCTGAGCGCGTCAATCTGTGGTCTCAGAAAGTAATTGGTCGCCAAATGTGAGCAGTATGCCAAAACACACGGTTTGATGTATAACTCCAATAAGTCGGAGATCATGGTTTTTGAGCTCGGACTCGATATTGAGCGGGAACGAAGAGCGTTGTCGGTAAGGGCAAACATGCTGGCTCGCAGGTTTGTACGCTGCTCACTTAAAAAGTCAAAATTACTCTGTTTCGAGCTTATTGTACAACGTTTTACACGTGCAGCCTGTGGGCTAGATATACCCAAAGGTCGTGCAACGCCCTTCGTGTCCAATACAACAACGCTTTCAGGGTATTGGTGGGGCTGCCCTGTTTTTGTAGCGCATCGGGAATGTTCGCGGACGCACATATTAATTGCTTTTACGCAACGATGCGAATGAGGTGTGCATCCCTGGTGCGCAGAGTACGGGCCAGCTCCAACAATGTCCTAAAAAAGATTGCTAGCAGGCTGGATTGCATGTACATCAATCACTACAGTGCCATCTCCCATGGGGTGAAATAAATTTAAACTAGATTACGTGGGGCACTCAGAAAGTTTTGTCATACTAGAAAAAAATATACTACAGGTTATAATTTTTTTTATGATATCTTTTCAAAGAACTCTCAATTTGCGTTTATACACAGTTTTATACGTCTAAACCAATTTTTATAACACGTCTTCCAGTCCGCATCAGACACCTCTCCAATCTCCTTCTCAAATGCAGCCATTGCATTTTCAGGTGATGAAAACTGTTTTCCTTTGAGTTGTTTTATTTTGGGGAACAAGAAAAAATCGCACGGAGCTAAATCAGGACTGTAAGGAGGATGATCGGTGTGCTGTCCAGAAAGTCCCTTGTTTTGAGCGCCGAGTGAGCCAGCGCGTTGTCGTGGTGAAGCAGTAGCCCACGGAGGCCAGTGTTCGGTCGCTTGCTGCTTGCAGTAGTAAAAACTTCTGGCAAACATTTGGTAACATACCATTCA
The DNA here is from genome assembly GCA_949152395.1 of Agrochola litura. Classification (NCBI taxonomy): domain Eukaryota; kingdom Metazoa; phylum Arthropoda; class Insecta; order Lepidoptera; family Noctuidae; genus Agrochola; species Agrochola litura. Next base: position 5,340,534 of record OX424509.1, read on the forward strand.
GCATTGATGCTCCTTTGATCTCGTCCGGGTACTGATACCAGATAACCCGGCAAAGAAAAAAAACTTGCGATCAAAATTTTGCCTGCACTTCTGGCTCGCTTCACTTTGGTAGGCGTTGGTTCATTTTGAAACAGCCACACGGTTTACTGACGCTTAATTTCTGGATCATATTGATAAATCCAAGATTCATCACCTGTAATGATATCTTAAACGCGCCGAGACGAGCCTGCTACAAATTTTGCTATCATTTCTCGGCACCATTCTACCCGAACCTCCTTCTGAGCCTGCGTTAGATTTTGCGGTACCAGCGTGAAACTATCTTCCATAACCGAAGATGCCTGTGTAGAATTTCATGCACACTTCCCGATCCAATCGGCAATATATGCTGAACCTCTTCATATGTAATTCGCCTATTCTCTTGAATTAAATTTTTCACAGCCAGCACGTTTTGTTATGTAAAAACCGTCATAGGGCGGCCACTTCTTTCTTTGTCCGCCAAAATTACTCGACCACACATAAATTCATTAAACCAGCGGAAAACAGTCGCTTTAGAAGGGCTTTTTTCTATGAACACCATTTGAAGTCTTTCAAACGATTCTTCTGGTTTTAGTCGACATTTGAAATCGTACTAAATCATCGCGCGAAAATGTTCTCGTTGTAAATCCAGTTTTCAGTAAGACAGAGTATTTTGATTTAGCTCGTAAAAAAATGTGGAGGGAATTTCGAATTTGGAATGATATGTTTTTTTGTAATAAATAGTCATAGTTTTAATTGACATCAAAACTAGCCAGTATCCTATAGACAAAAACTGTTAGTCGCGAAACTTTCTGAGTGACCTGGTAAAATAAGCTAACATAGTTCATAAGTTTACTAACACAATGAGTCCTTGTTACTTGAATAAAGAAAAATATCTGGATGTCCATTTTTTTTTGAACGACTTTATCTATAAATGAAACCTAGCTGGATCGATTTATCACTCCCGAAACCCCCTGCATACTAAATTTAATAAAAATTCTTGGAGCCGTTTCCGAGATTCAGATTATATTTAGGTACATAAATACAAGAATTGCTCGTTTAAAGGTTTAGATTATTATTATATTATTACCGCGAATGTGAAATTTTTTACGAAAATCAGATTTTTGTTTTATTTCACTCTACACGTTGAAATAAGTGACCCTGCAATTTAAAAAAAAAACGTAAAAAATTTCACTTTCGCGGTATTGGATGCCGAGCGACGATTTGCAGTTGGGATGTATGGGAGAACATGTTTTTCAACTACAATGTTAAGTTTGTCCTTGGGATAAATAAATTCATCTCAACTACGGAACCCTTCATTGTGCGTAGTCCGACACGCACTTGGCCGGTTTTTTTTTCAAAAAGAGTGTCCGTAGAATTTCTTGCCCGTTCTCCATAGGAACCTACTACGTTTTGGAAAGGTAGCTTCACCTTTTTGACTGACCGGCTGTGCGACCCCTTGATGATTCAAAAGTACCTTGAATTGGTTTATTTTAAATAAATACTTTGAGTTTGAGTTTTCCTGTAAGTATTTTGTGTACCTGAGGTGTCACACGCAGTCTTAATAAAACGTCTACTTGTGGAAAATATAAAAATTTATTTCAAATCCGTTTTGAATTGGACTTGTTTGTGGATGATAAGAAGGTATTATCAGTGTTAAAAAGCTGAACTGACTGTGGGATGCTGAATAGTGCCTATTAATATTGTTGTAGCATTATGTTGTGTAAATGCGATACCCTGTTTATATTCTTGTAGGAATTTGTTTTGTGAATAGGTAAATTACTGTACCTCATCTCTGAGTGACGAATCTCTTATACAGCTAGAAAAAGTAACTACGAAATATAACTTGATTTATTTTATTGTATGCCGCGAGAAATCACGGCAGAGCGTACAGAGCTCCAGTGGGATTTCAAGGCGGCATATAGAGTGCAATTGTTGCAACCCACCGCTGGGCACGCCACAATTGCGGCGATAAGTCCCCTCACCGGACACGGCTGTTTTGGGAGGTTCCTGTTCAGGATAAGGCGGGAGGAAACGCCCGGGTGTCACCATTGTGTGGATCGCCCGGAGGACACAGTGGAGCATACGGTGGAGGTCTGCCCGGCTTGGGCGGAGCATCGCCGTGTCCTCGTGGAGGCGATCGGCGGCGGTGATCTCTCGCGTCCGGCCCTGGTTCATGGCCTGGTTCAGGCCAGTACGGAGCGAGAGGAAATGGGAGGCCGTCACCTCCTTCTGCGAAGCGGTAATGCTTGCGTAGGAGGAGGCGGAACGCGTGAGGGAGAGGCAAACTTCGCCCCCTTACGCCCCTAACCGTCGCAGGAGGAGACGCCCTGGGCGTCGGGAATCACAGGCCGATTTCCGGCCACCGTAGGCGCGGGCTTGCGGACGGTGAGCAATTGGTAGCTCACTGTCCGATAAGGACCAGGCCCGGATCAACGGCGTGTAGTGTTCCACGCGCGCCTCAAAAAGATGTCAGCAGAATTGACGGGGTCCGCTAGGGCCGATGCTTGCCGGGGTTGCGAAGAAAACCGAAAGGGAGATCGTGGCCCGCGGCAACATGCCAGCCGAAGGAACACGGGTGGGTTTTAGTCAATAACAGTCTGACACGCCCTCCCGCTCCGCCGAGAGCGGGAGAAGTTAGTTGGTAATTTCCCACCCGAAAAAAGGGGTGCTAAATACTTTTTGTTCGGGTTGGTCCATCACAGTTCGAGTTAAGCTGAACAGCTTTTCCCAAATATAAATCTACATATATTTTATTGCCTCGTTGGTCTAGTGGTCGCAAGCGCTACTGCTGAGTATGAGGTCCTGGGTTCGATTCCCGGGTCGGGAAAAGTGTTATTGGATTTTTCCATCTGGAATTTCTCAGTAGCAGCCCGGAGCCTGGATTTGTGCCCGGTTGATGGCAATAGGCTCGCCCCCTATTACATGGGACTTTGGTTTGTATCTTATTTAGAACATAGGGAACAAATAGTTGAAATCGAACATTACAACAACAGCAAAAATGAAAAAGAATTAATTAGATCCGACAGTAAACAAATAACCGCCTCAATCCCGCAAAAACATAACTGGCGGAATGTGGGTGTCCTATGGGTATACCTCTGCCTAACCCTTCGGGGATTACAGGCGTGATGTTTGTTATATTATATATTTTATTTTGCCGCACAACTGTGTCGAAAAACAAGTAGAACAACAACCAACGCCGTATAACCACCGTACAACTATACTAAGAGCTTTTGTAGGCATATTAGGTACACACTAGACTGGGAATGTACGCTTCATAATCCATACAGTTAGGAATACACAATCTGAAATTAGCTTTGACGGTAAGGCCTCTGATTTGAAACAGATTTGGAATTCCTGATTGATTTTGACGAACGTAGCTCTAGATTAGCCTTCTAATATTTTGATTAATTTTTCCTGCTAGAAGACACTGGCTAATGTTGCATAGGAAAATGTTGCTACATTAATTATTCTAGGCGCTCGTGAGTATTATAGGCGAAGATCGTAAATGGTAGAAGATAAAAAAAAGAAGATGGAAAAAATCACAAAAAAACAAGACCATGTTGTAGTTTTTATAAAAAATAAATAAAATTAAGATAATATTCTTCTTTCATGTTGTCCTTATTTCAAACTAGCAGCGCCCCGCGGTTTCACCCGTATAAGTCTCGATCCCGTAGGAATATCGGGTTTTTCCCAGTGGTCAGATTGGTGGTCAGACTAGTCTTTCCAACGGGATTTTTTTTTCCCGTTGGTCAGATTTATTTGACAGCTAGAAAAACAACAGAAAAAAAGTACAACGGGGTAAAAAGTGTCTTATGTATTAATTCAGGTTATAAACTATCTGCTTGCCAAATTTCATCCAAATCCGTTCAGTAGTTTTTGCGTGAAAAAGTAACAAACATCCATCCATCTACACCTCGTTTATTATATACGTATTAGTAGGATTCACCATGATGTTAATTTTGAACGAAAATTTAAAACTTAAAAAAATTTAAATACGTCGTTTTTTTCAGTGTAGTATTGTAGTATCATCATAATCATCATCATTTCCGCCAAGAGACGTCTACTGCTGGACATAGGCCTCCTCCATCGCTACTTCGACCGGTTCTGTGCTTCTCGTATCCAGCGGATTCCTGGCGGCCTTTACAAGGTCGTCGGTCCAACTTGTGGGAGACCTTCCAACGTAACATCTTCTGGTAAGCGGTCGCTACTCCAGAAACTTTCGGCCCCATCGGCTATTTGTTCTGCGAGCAATGCGCAAATGTGTCTATCGGAGCTCAGGTAGAAAATAAATAAAATACATGTTTAAAACTGTTCGAGGTCATTCTTTATTAATTTTTTTGAGATTTTATACCATTAAAGTTTTTTTAGAAATTAAGATAAAAAATAAAAAAAATACTTTCCAAGAAAATAAAATGCTTATTTATTTTTAGCTGTTTATGTAGTGATATACTTAGCATTTATTAAAATACAAGTTTAGATTATTATGCACCTGGTTATATACCTAACTTAAGTTAATTATTATTAACATAATTTTTTTATATTATATTATAGATTATTTACTAATGATTATGGCACATTTACGAAAAAACATTCACATCTTGCCACTCACTGGGTTTGCCAACCTTTTCTGGAAGGTTGAATAATATTACTTAATTAAAATAAAAGCGTAAAATATTATTATGACATTTCCTTATTTTTTGTGTAACTTATTTATAATTTTAGAGGCGAATATTTTCAAAGCAATGTTCAAAACGTTTACAGATTTTTTTTTGCTAAAATATAATTTACTGTCAAGATTTTCCTGTAAAATATGCGCACTTAATTTAATGCAAACTCATTACAAAGAACCTATTAAAAATAAACGCTAAGAGATGGAAGACCAGGAATCATAGGTTCACAACACATCTCACTCATAGTCGATAGCACACACTAGATTTCCCCGTGAATGCGGTAACAAGCAAAAACCATTTACACAAACATACTTAATATGTATACATACAAACATACATAACACCTTAACCCGGGTCCTATTTAAAAGCGATCGTTGCGCGAATGAACGCTCGTTCGAACTTTTGTTCGTTGAACTTGAACGCGTGGTCGCGCCGACAGAGGGCGCTTTCCGGCTTTCCAAACAAAAGGTGACATATGCACGCGAACGATCGCGTATTCGCGCGACTATCGCTTTTAAATAGGACACGGCCTTATGGTAACTTTAACTCCTAGTTATTTTAGACTGAGCAATAGATTTTGTGCGCAAAGGCAACTGACCTTAATAAATATATTGCCATAAATTACAATAACATAAGCAATGCGTTTAAAAAAAAATTACGGATAGGTAAAGATTAAAATTTGGAAGGATAATGAAACCTGAAATAATTCTGGGAGTAGATAAGTCGGTAAGAATTAAGTAAAACTACTTAGGGATTCCGCTTTCAAAATCTTTAAAATCACAAAAGTTATCTAATGGAAATCGATTTGTTACATAAGTAAATAAATAAAATGTAAAATGTATCACTCACTTGGGTTATGAAAAACATACAACTCTTCAGAATTCTAGATCTAGAAATATATCGCTCTCTTTAACACAGTTTTAAAATCCTTTGTCAAAAGCGAGACAACAGTCTTTCTTAAATCTCGAAAACAACCTTTATTTATTTATTAAGCATCGTTTTTTCGAAGTTTTGCTTTGGATAACATTTCGGCTTCTTCTATGGAGTCTGGTAGAGGCACGTTGATGGTTTCTGGCAGGGTGAATACGAGCAGACCAGCTGTGACGGCTAACGTACCGAAGAATATTGATGGCAAGTTGTCGTAGTATAAAGCCTGGGAAAAATAATTGCAATTGTAAGTCACAATTTTAGTTTTTTTCAACTACATTTCATTATCACCATCAGCCCATATCCCAATGTATTTAGGGGCGTAGTGCAGCAGTATCTACTTCCATCATCTCTGCTCCTTCCATTACATTTAAAAACAATTTCAACAAAATACTTTACCCACAATATATTTTGGTGGCTGTCTGAGATACTAGAAAAGAATACTTGGAATATCAAAGGCTTCCTTCAATCTAAATAAAATAGAGGATTTTAATAAAAGCCTCGCAATAATTCAGACGGACTTAACTAGAATAAAAAAGAACTTACCAATAAAGGAGTCAAAGGTGCCAACGTAGAACCAATTCTGCCTGTAGAAGAACAAATGGCTAGCAGTGACTGTCTGACATTAGTAGGGAAGACCTCAGACACGTATATGTATACGGAACTGTAGGCCACCGTGATGGAGTACTTGCCGGAGAGGTAGAAGATGAGTGACCACCAGCTCTGACCTGTTGGAATGATACAAAAAGAGTTAATGGCCTTTTGCACATTGATTTTTTTATTTTTAAAGGTCTCTATTAACAGAAAAAAAAGGTTAATACAAGTTAACAAAAAAGATCTTATTCTAAATGTAAACTAACATAATCCTAACAATGTTAAATAGACTAAATCACCTCTCTTAACATACAACATGTATGATTGTTAGTGTGACCACTAATTTAATAGATATATAATAAATAAGATTGTGCTGTTATGTAGGGTTTGCAGATCCACATTTTTTCATTTAAGTTACTCAGGCCCCCATTTTAAATTATTTAGAAATGATTATGTTGTTACATTATTAAGTAAAAAATAAAAGCATATAACCATAATGTAATGGACATATTACTGTGTAAGGTGACAGCAATCACGCTGGACAGGTTAAGTGAGCTAACGTTAATCCATCAAGAAATGGTGATGAGGCAGTTTGTACTTTTTTGCACATTGAAGATTGTTGAAGGAGAGAGTCAAAAAAATCTGCCTAGCCTTTTCCCAACTTTGTTGAGGTCGGCTTCCAGTCTAACCGGATGCAGCTGAATACTAGTATTTTACATGGAGCGACTGCCTATCTGACCTCCACAACCCAGTAACTGGGTAATACGATACCCCTTGGTAAGACTGGTTGCCAGACTTTCGGGCTTCTGACGACCTGTAACGACTGTCAAAGATCCACGAATGACAGCCGGGACCAACGGCTTAACGTGCTTTCCGAGGCACAGAGGAGTCTCGGTATGTAGAAATGGTCACCCATCCACAGACCAACCCCGGCAAGCGTAGCTTAACCTGATGGATCGACCCGTGCGGCTGTTAGTACTTAGCCACGAGCTCCTCATTGTTGAAGTGAGAGTAAACGAGGAAATAAGAATTGGAATCAACTAAACTGAGGAAAATTATTATTATTATTATACTTAGGCATTATTACAACAAGGAAAATTGCGCACGATTGTGGAGTGTGGGATATGGTCACGAACTGAATATATTACCTATATTTGGTGTTGATGACGATAGTGATTAATAAAAACTTTTATCAAAAAAAAACAACCGTCTTCCAAAGTGCACTACAAAGTGAAAAATAACTTTAATTTTGGAAGTCGGTGGCAAAAAAAATATTTCAAAACCAAAGACACATTTATTTTTCACTTTTTTGTTGTTGTACCTACCCCACACAAATTCGAATACCACTACTACCTGCTATTTAAATAACAGTGACAGGAACTTAACATATCATCCACATACTAAGTGCGAATAAATACGTATTATTGAAGCTAACTCAAAAACTATATAAGCAAAGTTAATAAAATTTATATGGGACTACCTTGAGAGCCCTTTCAAACAAAAAATAATTTTCAAAATCGGTTCACAATTGACGGAGAAATCGGCGGACATACATTAAAAAAAAAACATACATACGCTACGAACATATAACCTCCTTTGGAAGTCGGTTAAAAATGTACCTAATATTTATTTCGTGAATGTATCATATCATACTTATTATGCAGTATTGTAGGAAATTACCCTAAAATTGTTCGAATGATATACAATTAGTCGTCATTAGCATTACTGTCATCACGATCTTTTTCATTTCGTGTGGTTAATGACTAACCTGGTGTCAGAGTTTTAAAGCCGCACATGGGCCTCTGACTTGGCTTCACATCCCGTATAGAAATATCTGTCAGGCAGGCCGGTTTCCTCACGATGTTTTCCTTCACCGTTTTTGAAGCAAGTGATAATTATACAATACGCACATGAATCTAAAAAGTCAGAGGTGCGTGCCTTGGGTTTGAACTCGAGGCCTATGACTTGGCACAAATCACTATTATTTAAAGTAAAAGGCAACTCAAGAAAATTCGAAAAGAGTTTATAAAGTGTTGTCTGTGTTTAAAAAAAAAAAACAACCGACTTCCAAAAAAAACACTACAAAGTGAAAAATAACTTTAATTTCGGAAGTCGGTGTCTTGGGTTTTGTGTTTTCGTTTTTTGCCACCGACTTCCGAAATTAAAGTTATTTTTCACTTTGTAGTGTTTTTTTTGGAAGTCGGTTGTTTTTTTTTTGTAAAAAGTTTTTATTTTTCACTTTTTAGTTGTGGTACCTACCATTACCTACCATACACATTCGAATACCACTACCTGCTACCAGTGACAGGAACTTATCATATCATCTACTTAGTAAGTGGGAAAAAAAATACGTATTTTGTAGTTAACTCAAAAACTACCCAAGCAAAGTTAATAAAATTTATATGGGACCAATTTGGGAGCATACCCTTTCAAACAAAAAAAGATCGGTGGACATACATAAAAAAAAAAAAAAACATACTCCTCCTTTTTGGAAGTCGGTTAAAAAGTGTATTTATGTTGAGAAATGTCAACATTGTTTTAAATTACGTAAGCTTTCAACTTAATCCCAAGACCAACACTAGATAATCAAACTTTATCAAGGCAAATCAAAGATCATGATAATTACTTTTCGATTCCTAAAATCGAAATCCCGAATTCATTTATTCGTCCGAATGTTTGCAAAACAAACGATTCGAAATTGCCAACTTTGTTAAAACCGCGAAAATTATTTATGTTTTACTATTGCCGTTTGCGCCGTCGGCTTTGAAATCGGTTTAACTTGAATATTCCATTAATTCAGGCTGTTATACAAGCAGTGATTACTAAATAAACAGTGGAGCAAAATTCGCCCAAAACTCGTGTCAGAGTTCATTTTCACTGTTGCACGAGAAAATGTTTGTCGGATACTGCATTCGGTTCCGAGAATGTGCACTGTCCGAGTGAAATCGAATTCTAGTGGATATAACGTTGTTTGGCTATGTGCATCCGTAGGTTGTCTGTAAATATCCTCTAGCAAAAGGGATCCTTTGGCATCGATCCTTATAATAAACACTCCTTCGAGGATATTGCCATAATCACCGACCCTTGCTGTACTAATGTTACTTCCTACTTCTGGGACAAAGGGCGCCATCCGGCCAGCCATCTTGACGCAACACAATGGGAACACTCCTACGCCTCGTAAACTGTTCCAGGATTATCTAACTCGCCTTTTGTTCCCGTCAAATTATGTTTGTTCGTTTGATTGTAAGCAAAGTAATTCTGAACACAAACTACAACTCATTTGGTTACAAAATTCGCATTAAAACTGTGTTGTTTCAGATAAGAATTTAAATTGTTTGTAAATTTTTGGAACAAATTAAAATGTGTTTTGAGAATTGATACCGAAATGCATGAGCAAACATGCGGCTTGCGGGATGAGACTTATTTTTTCAGAACGATAACTTATTTTAAATTCATATTTTCGAATGAATGCCTCAATAATGTGGTCCTAATTTTAATTACTAAGCATCCAACTCACCTTTAGGCAGGAATGATAAACTGATACACAGGACTGCACTCAAAATGTAAGTTGTAATCATGACTTTCTTCCTTCCAAATCTATCCAGCACGAACAAACAGGTCAAATTGGCTGGAATCTCTATGAAAGCCACTAACATGAAGTTGACGTACTTATTGCCTGCCAAAGAAACTGAATTAATTGACAGTCCATAGTACACAAATGTGCAAGTTATCCATAAGAAAGAGCATGACAGCAATCTCCTTCTGATAATGCTTGATCGAATCACTTGCAGGAGCACTGATGATTTCTTTTCAACTACAATATCTTCTTTAACTTCTATTGGCTTTTTCTCCATCTCTTGCAGTGGCGCCAAAGCTTGGTCTGATAGTTCTACTTTGTTCATTTTAGCTGCTTTCTTAATAATTGCAATAGCTTCGTCATGTCTGCCTTTGCTTAGCAGCCATCTGATACTTTCATTTAAGATCCATAGGTAGGAGAAAATTAGACAGGATGGTGCGTACATAATTCTGAGGAGTGTCCTCCAGTCTTGAAGTATCCAAGACAGTCCAGCTAGGGACATCAAGCCACACACATAAACTATGTTTATGAGAGTGTTACCAAACACTCTTCCCTTGGGTCCCACAAGTTCCATAGCTGTGAAAAGTAATGCGTTAATGATGAAAGTAATTAAAGAAATACAATACTTGATAAAAGTAGGTTTTGGGGGAAGCCATTTTTATACTGGTTTTAACATAATAGGGATGACGACTTAATTTTTTTTTGTCCGACAGGTAGGTTATTAAGAAATATTGGGCACGTATTTTTCTTTTTTAACGTTATCAAAAGATTACGGCGATACATTGAGTTAAATAAAATGTGACATGACGTCACGAGTACGTAGATTTTATACTTACTTGTGACGTAACGAACCCCAATCCCCAACTTAAATGAGTTTTATCTAGGTTATTTTTTATTCATATGCAAAAAATACGTGTCTAATGTTTTTTTATTATCTGACTCTTCTTTTTTTTGACCCAGGCATCATCCCTATTACGTAAATTTCATCAACTTAGGGTAATTTTGAAATCATCATTTCAGCCGACAGACGTCCACTGCTGGACATAGGCTTCCCCCAAGCACCGCCACTTCGACCGATTCTGTGCTTCCCGCATCCAGCGGATTCCTGCGGCTTTCACAAGGTCATCGGTCCATTTTGTGGGAAGCCTTCCAACGCTACGTCTTCCGGTACGCGGTCGCCACTCCAGAACCTTTCAGCCCCATCGGCCATCCGTTCTGCGAGCAATGTGCTCTGCCCATTGCCACTTAAGTTTGGCAATTCTTCGGGCTATATCGATTACCTTGGTTCGCCTGCGGATCTCTTCATTTCTGATTCGATCACGTAGGGAAACTCCAAGCATAGCCCTCTCCATTGCTCTTTGGGTGACTTTTAGCCTTCTGAGCCCATTGTGAGCGACCACGTGGTAATTTAGAAATAATCTAAAGTAAATTGTAACTGAGTGGTTTGCCTTGACAGCCACATTTATCTTAGTCTATGTTGTAAATTATAAAGGTACTCGTCCTCGATTTGGGTAACATCCATCATGAGAATTGCTCATCTATCACACATATTTGTGTTTTAAGCTATATCAAATACTTCATAATTAATTCTTACCTAAAACAAAAGCAGTAGTATAAGCACCAGCTCCAAAGCCAGCTTCCATAAACTCCAATGCTACCATCATTATATAATTAGTGGAGAAAGACCTCATGAAGCCAAATATACTGTTCATGAGAGCGGCAACAGATAACGCCACTTTCCTTCCAAACCTGTCAGAGATGATACCAGTGAGAGGCAGAGAGAGGAACAGGCCAGAGTTATGGATAGTGCCTATAAGTGTCCTCTTCCAATCTTGACAGCCGAGATCGAACTGAAACAAATAGTTTGGTGAAATTACGGGAATAAATGGAGGCTAAGAGAAAAATAAATCCCAGTGTCTAATGGGTTGCGAACTTGCGATCATGTCCAAGAATGTCTACCCATTTTAATTCTCACAAATAATTATTTACTTTTTACACGACTGCCCAAAAAGGAGTGTAATGTTTTCAGGGTTCGTGTATGTATGTGAGTTTCTTTGTGGCACCATAGCTTTTAAATGCCTGGACAAATTTGGATGTGTGGGGTATCGTTAGAATCCTTACATCATCCCAAGTGACATAGGCTATATTTAAAAACAAAATGGCGGCAGTATGGCTCCATATTCAAATGTGTAAATAAAATAATTTCTTCATTCATTATAATATGGGTATCCAATTAAAGGCCTTGATGAGCACATTCCAAATCTATATAATTTAAGCCGCTCAAGCCCCGGTGGCATACAATGGTTGACACTTGGAACATGCCGTCAAGCCCCGGTGTCAAACAATGTTTGACTACCGAACACCGACACCGGGATTTTACTCTTTTTCTAATATAAAATAATGTCTAATGTCCTCTGTGGCTTTTTTATTCTATGGTCGGATAGATATGCTAGTCAACAAAACCATTTAATTTTAAAATACCTGGAACGCAATATTTAAAAAAAAATATTGAAAGTGACGTTCGGGGACGAAAAAATGTCAGTCTACGAATCGCTCGGGCCTTGAAGGTTATTACCGTAATATTTCGTTTTTATTGTGGTTTTTGTGTGTAAATCGACGGGAAGTGGTGTTATTTTCATTTTTAAGTAAATATTACGTCGTTGTAGATAATATTTGCAGTAAATAACATCATGTTATACCTATTTTCGGAGTAACTATCTGTGTTCATCTGTACTTTTTGGTGGAGGGAGGTCGTTTCAGACTCTTACTGACTAAATCCCACCCGTGTTCCTTCGGTTGCCCTGTTGCCGGGGGCCACGATTTACCTATCGGTTTTCTTCGAACTCCCGGCTGTATATCCATATTTTAGTAATGTTTAAACACGGAATAAGTAGAGAGTGAGCTTAGTGAATACACGATCAATCACAATCTGTTTCGATTTGAAACATATTGCTTCATAAGTTAGAAAAAAAAATCTACTCAACAACGTAAATAACGCAATGAATGTTGTTGCACTGTCAAAATGTTACGCAATTAGGGTACAGGAACCCACTGTCAGTAATCAAACCAACTGTATTTGTAGTTTTGTATCTTTTCCAAAGGTAAATATTAACAAACCAATTAAATACTTTACATATTATAAATCTTATACAGGGTGGCAGGTATATCGACGCGAAAACTGTTACCATGGATTCAGTACATGATTCTGAACCACAAAAACTGAAAAAAAATCTGCTGTTTCATAGAATACTATACAATACCTACGCGGTTAAAATGTATGGAACAGCAGATTTCAAAAATATAATCGACCAAAAATTTCAACGCAGGTTCAAAATCATGTACCTAATGAATCCATGGTTACAGTTTTCGCATCGATGTCCCTGCCAACCTGTGTACAATTTACAATCTAACACTAATTTAAATGACTAACTAATTATACAAATAGTTAGTAATCTTAAAAACTGTAAAGTTATGTTAAGAATTATTGAAAAGAAATAAATAAAATTAGGCTTTGATATAACAAAAAAAAAAGCCAATTATACAAATAAAAACACACTTAGGCGTCGAAGTATGTTTTCCAAATAGATCTGGCGACTAAGTTCCTTGTTATTTGTTATATTAAAATGTAATTTACAAACAATGGACTACTAGGGTTGGATGGATAGGTAATGATAGAATTAACGTTCATCATTTTTAACGTGGTTCAATGTAAATAAAATTATGATAAACGACCGGTGGGTCGACAATGCCGACGTTATCGGTCAATTGACACGATAACTGTCTGCTGGCCCAAGTATTGATAGGTCGCGTGACAATGTATCCTGTTATTGGGTATTCGAATGATTGGATGAATTATTACTGGAGACGGATATTTTTGTTGCTGCCTGTTTTTATCAGTTTTTACTTAAAAGGTTGGCGGCTTCTGTTTGATTCTGTGACTTATTTTTTTCTTTTTGAGTCCATGGTTATATTTTTACTTTTTTTTTCTAAAGTCTCATAATTAGTGAAACTAGTGAGTGGATTAAAACTTTTAACATCGTTTTTAAGGCGACAATAACCGCCTTTTCATGATTTTATACTGAAGATCACGTCTAAACGAGTAGTGATGGTGATTTAGAATAAATATATGTTAAATTAGAGCATTTTCTTAATAACTTAATCAGTAAATATTTTAGATTATGTTTTTAATTAATAAATAAAAATAGTGTAATTAATTTGTTATGTTTAACGCGGATAAAAAACTGAGAATCACGCAAAAACCAATGAGCGTATTTTTCTGAAACCTTCACCAGTTTAAAGATAATTTACAGCAGCGTTCCTTGATGGGAGAATTTTAGTACTGGCTGGACGTAAGACGCGTTTTGTGAGCTCAGCACAGAACACTCAAGCTAACCACTCAAGGCCATTGGCATTTAGTCGCGTCTTAAGAGATGTCTGGAAGATGACGTGTTAAGTACAGTAAGCGCTCAAAAGTGCATGAGCACGCTAAGAGTCGTATTGCTGTGAACACGCGGTATAGCTCGTACATTTGTATGTGTAAGCAACACGATACACACACCACAGATAACGCAGTTACACGAAACAACAATATATTTCCGTCGCTTTAAACATGCTAGCACACACGCACTATGCGCGTGAACTTACCAGTTAATGGCATTGCTAAAATTCGATAGTAACTTAACAAGTGCAGATAGCAGAAAGCGTTAAGCGTTGGTATGGAATTCAAACTGCCTCAGGTTCTAATCTCGTGAAACACAGTGCGGTTTTTTGCAAATATTATTATTTTTGTTTTCGATATTAATATTTTTTAAATATTGCTGCTTTTTTATGTTGTTATTGCAATAAAGGTTTTAGAATAAAAAATGCGTGATATATGATAACAAAATTTAAAAAATATGTTTATTCGTTATATTTATTTTACATAAGTTAATAAACTGCTACAATTATTTATCATTACTTCAGCTGAATAAGATGTGAAATAGATGTCAAGAAACTTAGAAGCAGTTTGTATTATTTAGACATATTTAAATTATGAAATATTTTAAATTTTTAATGGATTTTTTCACCATAAATATTAAGCTTTGATCATGGTCGAAGTAATTAAGTAATAAATAAGAATATTAGACTACTTAAAATGTAAAAAACTACTTACAGAATAGGTAATTTTAAGGTTAAATATGGGCAGTTTGTTTATATTTTATTTGTATTAATTATTTTACATTTTATTTGACTTTAGTAAATATTGGTTGTTATTGAGGTTAAAGCTTAAGTATTCATTTTCTTTACGAAAAGAAGATTGAAACTAAACCTCAAATTTTTATCCTAAAATAATACTATTACTAAAATAATATTAAACAATTTCGGTATATCTGCAAGAAATACGACAAACACCCTATTGAAACGTGCTTAAAAAATTCGTTACCATAAATTCATGCAATAACGAATCTGTTGTTTATTAAGTTGGTACGGTCAATATTTTAAGGTCAAAAACGGTTTTCTAGCTGGTCTTCAGTGATGCAAGCCTTCAGAGTGCACGGCGAACGGTTCATAATGACGTGTTTTTAATAATTCAGCAAAATGTCTCGTTGGTATGAAACCATTTGTTTCATTCACCATTTGACGTCGCTGCTACTCGATAATAAGCCCCTTCCTCATATCTCTTAACCCTCACAGTATTTCTCTAGAACAAAGAAAAACATTGTTTTTATTACACATAATACCTTATTATTTATTATTCACTAATCGAATTAAACCTCACAATGAATTTAAAACTTTAAAGGCATCTTCTGTCTCAACAATACCTCTGTTCTATCAACAATACCCTTGATTAAGATTTATGTTTAGTAAAATATGAAATATATTAATGATAACACTCACACTTAGTCCGGTTTCATTAGATATTCACTTCACTTTTACGCAGCGCAATAATATTCTCTGATCTGATCTGATCTCTTCAATATATTTTATGCCTGCTTTTTGATAATAATAACCACAACACTGCGCTAAATACTCGTCACCAATATTATCCACGAACCAAAAAAGTTCTATACAAACTGCATCTACCCCACAGAAATCGAAATAATTTACTTAGTTTTTTGTGGTCTACCTGCTAAACTTTAATATTTATGTGAACAAGACGAATGAAACTAAAAACGAATGATGATTATTGAACTAGTCATTGGTTGCAGACAAAGTGAGTGTGTGTGTGTAATGTGCGTGTCTACAGTATTGTAACAACTTATAGAAGAAGGTCGTAAGTCAAACCGAAGCGTCAGTCTATTGCTTTGTGAGATTGCTCATGGACTTTTGGTCGGTACTGTACGTGACTTTTACAAGTCACATCAATCCGTTTTCATACCAGTATCAATTGCCCAAATTTGAAGATCCTGATGATTTTTAAATTGGGTCAATTGATCTTGACTAAGAAAGATCTGGTAAAAAAGACTTGGTATGAAAAATAACTGATTTTCGTTTTTTCAATATTTATTATTTTCTAATAGTGTAAATGAAAATTTGCAACTTAAATAATTGTAAAAGTACGACCTCATTGTTAATAAAATTCTCTAACTTTTAAACAATATTCCAGTGATTTATATCTCCAAAGAATTTGTATGCCTTAGACAAGTTTTTCTAACACGTGGTAAATTTTCGCTAGTATAACTTTATCCTATGAAAATCGCTCTAAAATTTAGTAAAATTTTTGCCAAACCGAAGCATTTGCAGTAAATGTTTTTCTTATTGAACACATATCTTTCTAGCTGCGTAAAAGTATTACCACAGGAAAGGCCCACTCCACTACAACGTCCTGATTTTTTTGTTTATTTTTTTTAGAGTTTTTCTTTGAGCACTATGCGAAGTGATTGCAAAAAAAACAAAAAATGTTCATAACTTTTGAACCGTAAACAATTGCACCGACATTCTTAGATTAAATAAGTTTAGAAATGACCTTGCTCACGCCCCTATTTGATTTGATCCATACTTCCAGGGACACCCTGCATATTACTAATTATTATCCAGCTTCCGCCAGCGGCTTTGCCCGTGTGATATCTTTAAAAATTTGTTACTCAGCGATAATATAGCATTCTATTGGTGAAAGAATTTCTAAAATCGGTACAGTAGTTTTTGAGTTCATTCATTACAAACAAACATACAAAAAACCAAAATCTTTTCTCTTTATTTATAATAATATTAGTTTAGATTAGATTATTACATATTATATAGTATAGATAACAGTATTAGGTATCGATACTTACCTCTATAACAGTATTAGGTATCGATACTTACCTCTATAACAGTATTAGGTATCAATACTTACCTCTGTAACAGTATTAGGTATCAATACTTACATCTATAACAGCCGTGTCTCCATCATCATAAACATAGGAAGAGCACTTTTCTTTCACCGTAGTATTAAACATATCTGCTGTACAAGAACTATTACTAATAGTGATATTGTTTCCTATAGTAGAGTATCTCTCACATTTGGAATATTTATCCTTTTCTTTTGGTATAGCATGTTCTAGCCATAAGCTTGTATTCGTGCTCTCGCATTCTTTGATTGCGCATCTGAAACAAATAAAGGGTAAGTTAGAAAAGTTCAGTCTGGCAACCAAAAAGGTGTTATATATGTCACCGTAAGATTGTGAGCACCGTTAGTTTATAATCTATCGGTATTATTTCCGTTAGATCATAATCTTTCGAAAAATTGTGAACTGGGTGAAATGGGTTAGGTTAGGTTAGAATTGTGACCAACCGCGCGAGCCGAGCGAGCGTAGTGAAATGATTTGTCTCAGTTCACAATTTTTCGACAGTTTATAATCTAACGGAAATAATACCGATGGATTATAAACTAACGAAGTTTAGAATTCTACAGTGACATATACAAGTTAAGTTATCGAGAAGGGTAAATAAGGTGACGTCTACAAAGAGCCGATTTTTCAATCCTCAGATGAAGAAACGAATAGCGTTTATTCCATAGATAGCATGATTCTGGATTTTTCAGATTCTTAGTCAGGATCTGACGATTGTAGCCTCAGTACCTTATTCTTGGGAATAAATAACGTTTTGACGTTTGTTTTGTTTAGAGTTATATTGCTTTGCCTCTGCGTGTTTTCGTGCTCTTGTATTCTTGAAAGACTAGTTAAGACTACTAGGAACTGCTATTGCTCACGAGTCATGGAAAGATTTAGACATTTTACAGAAGTAGCAATTTAAAAGCACGTGCAACAAACATGTGCAGGATTGTTTGCACCAGGGATGTTACGGAAGACGTTTTCCCGGAACCGGAATCGGAGGTTTTAAATTTGATTCATCGGAATCGGAACCGGAACTGAAACCGGTACTTGAACTGGCAGCGGAGGCGGAAGTAGAAGAAAGATGTGTTGAGTGAAGGCTTAATGAAACAATAGAAATATAATTCAGTCTCTCTTATCAGTCTCTTTAATTAGTCTCTTAAATCAGTTGCTTTAATCAGTCAAATATTAGAGATAACATCCACAACTAAAACAATAAACTGACTGTGCGTTTGTAGCACTGGTGAAACATTCACAACAAAACACGTTGAAATCTTTACTTCCTGTCAATGTTCTATACAAAGTTTGACAGGAACTTAAGATTTTAACATGTTTTGTTGTAAAAGTTTCGCCACTGCAAACGCACAGTGAGACTTCGAGCGCGAGCGTATATCAAATAAACAAACATTACCCTGGCGACGAGTTTAAACTTGGTTGTACGCGCTCTAGTCACGTGCATCACTGCGTTTCGAACTTCGGTATAACTCCGATTCAAAATGATCGGAACCGGAATCGGAATCGGATGTGTAAAATTCATCGGAAGTTCCGACCTTTCGGAATCAGAATCGAAGCTCCGTAACATCCCGGGTTTGCACATACGTCTGGCGCATAAGGTAGTCTGTTACCTTATGTAGGTTAGTTTGACGAAAGGTTCCGTACCAACGTAAAATATTTAGCTTAAAACGCTGAAAAAACACGTTTCTTGTATGAGGTTATAGCGGCAATAGAAATACACAATCTGTGAAAATTTCAGCTGTCTAACTATTACGGCTCATGAGATACAGCCTGCTGACTGACAGACGGACGAACAGCGGAGGCTTAGTAATAGGGTTCCGTTTGGCACCCTTCGGGTACGGAATAAAAAAAATCGTGTTATCTTTGACATAGATGTGAAGGCGAGTAATTGATGGTTCTACTTAGAAAGTGTACTAAAAAAAAGTTTTTTTTTAAATCTTTTTCCTTGACTCTTGCAGAAAGTTCTTTTTATCTACTTATTTTTAATAAGGAATCAGGCTCGATGTATGTTAATTAACGTTTGAAATGTAAATTCTCGAATAAATATCGACAATTTACATTTCATTCATGTTGTTTACATTTCAGGATAAAGCTTTGAATATGATGTTTATTTCGAAATATTGGGTAAATACGAAACTAGAATATTCGATATTTAGCCTTTGAAATTACAGGATCGGTTTTACTGGCGCATCGGCCATGATGCTATTAGGATTTCAGTAGTTAAAACGAATTGGCTAAAATCGCCTTTGGCTATTGGCCAGTGGTGGGATGATATGGGCTTTTAGCAACGGAAAGATTTTCGTCCTAATGTTGATCTATATTCCATCGATAACCGATCAAAATAGTCCGACGATATTTACGTTTCTTTGGTTGAAACTTCCTTAAAGCAACTTCTACAAGGTAAAATTAATGATATCCAAAATGTTAAGCAATGGAAACTATAACATCTGTGCCAGTGTTCACAGGAAGAAGACTTTAACATTCGTATATTTTAGATATTTCTTTAAAAATATATTAAGTTTTTAATCAATCCTGAGGTAGCAATAGGTCTGTGTCCAAAATTTTTGTTTTTGTCCTTCTTGTAGATTATTAAAAAATATCGAACACGTATTTTTTCTTTTTTGACGTAATCAAAAGATTACGGCGATACATTGAGTTAAAATGTGGCATGACATCATGCCTTGCTTGATTTAATACTGCATTGTGACGTAGCGAGCCCCCACTCCCCAACTTTAATGCGTGTTTTCTAAGTTATTTTTGATTAATATGATAAATCAAAAAATACGTGTCTAATATTTTTTTATTATCTGAAAGACGGACTAAATAGATTTTTTTTTTACCTAGGTAGACAACTACCGTATTAAAACAATGATATTTTAAAATAATTTAGAAAGACAATATGAAAGTGTCACCTCATACAAATAATCAGCATGTTGTAATTAATTATGTTACTTATTAATCAGGACATTCAAAGGTTATCTACTTATGACATTACAAAGTTATTTAATATCGCAAAGGAGTTATTTCTAGGCCGAATTATAGAAATATCTCTACGTTCAGCATTGGGCTTTACTGAATTATAAGCCCACTGCTGAACATAGGTTTCGCTTTAAATTAAAACAAATGATCTTAACATGGTGCAAGACGAAGGCCTTGGCACTAAGCCTCCTCGCAGAATAATAGAATTTCATTAATTTTTATATAATATCTATTTAATATAAAAATTATTTAGAATCTATTTATTAAATACATTTTTCTAGGAACTATAAAATGATAGGTCAATATAATGCTTGGTTGGCAACAGGGCAATATTCAATTTATTTTCCCTAATTTGACGCTGAATTATGATCGGTATTTGGCCCATTATTGATGCCTATCGATAAATATTACATTTAGGCCAATCAAAGCAGTTAGTTGCTAAGTGGGCACGAAGTTTCGATAAGCAGTAAGAAGGTATTTGTTATAATGATTCTGTTTGAGAAACGAAATATACAAATATTAAGTTTTTGACTGCCTCGTTGGTCTAGTGGTCGCAAGCGCTACTGCTGAGCATGAGGTCCTGGGTTCGATTCCCGGGTCGGGCAAAGTGTTATTGGGTTTTTCTATCTGGAATTTCTCTGTCGCAGCTCGGAGTCTGGATTTGTGCCCGGTTGATGGCAATAGGCTCGCCCCCTATTACATGGGACTTAAACATAACTGGCGAAATGTGGGTGTACTTGCTACAGGGACACCTCTGCCCAACCCTTCGGGGAAACAAGGTGTGATGTTATGTATGTAAGTTTTTGCTTTGAGGAAACTATTTGATTGTTGTTCGTAAAGAGGCTGCTTTTTTGATATAGTAACAAAAGCGGCCAAGTGCGAGTCGGACTCGGACACGGGTTTAGGGTTCCACATCTGTTGGGTGTGGAACCCTAAAAAGTAATTCGTATGTGATTGAAGTGTTAAATGTGGAAATAAACCCACCTGCGCGTGTTTTTTCAAACATTACACAACAATCCTGATACGTAAATATTTGTTTTCATACAAAATGTCGTGTTTGCATACACAAATGTGTTTGGCCACGCCTCTTTGTTGAGATGTTTTTGTGTAATGTTTTTAAAAAACACACGCAGTAGACCTGGCTTTAGTTACACTAACGTTTGATTTCAAGCGTACCGTTTTTAAAACATTTTCCTTCTCTTTAGAAGCCTTTTTTGACTAAAAGGTTCACTGGTGAAAATGCCACAAGGCATTAAAGTCACCTGTGTACCGTACTAACATCATTTGCCCAGCCTTTTCCCAACAATGTTGGTTCGGCTTCCAGTATAATTGGATGCAGCTGAATATCTGTATTTTACATGAAGCGATTGCTTAACTGACTTCCACAACCCGGGCCGATGCCTGCCGGGGTCGCGGGAAAGTCCGAAAGAGATAGCGTGGCCCCTGGCAACAGGGCAACCGAAAGAACACGGGTGGGTTTTAGTCAGTAAGAGTCTGACACGCCCTCCCGCTCCGCCCAGAGCGGGAGAAGTTCTTTGTTAATTTCCCACCCAAAAAAAAAGGTAGGTACTGACACAGATTACTACTGTACAGATGGGACACTCCGCAAAATAATTTAAATAAAAAGCGACTCTTGCCACGATACAGCAGCAGCAGCATCAGCCTATAATGTTCCCACTACTGGGACACAGGCCTCCTCTCTGTGAGAGGGAGTGGGCTGTAATCCAGTGCGGGTTGGTAGATGTCACACGTCTTCGAATTTTCGGTTCTAGGACATGCCGGTTTCCTCACGATGTTTTCCTTCACCGTTTTGAGAGCAGTGGTGATGAAATAATTTACACAAAGTAAAGCGCCTGTCTGGGTTCGAACCTACGATACAATAAAGTGCAATTCAGGTCGCACATCGCTAATTACCTACAGTTTTATATTCACCTAGAAGTTGCCTCTCTTTCTTTCGCATAACTCTTATATCTTCTGACTACGTTACGCTCACTGATTTCGACAAGTCGAGCCCGCCGCGTACCTACTTGTAGCTTCTTGCCTATATTGCGGAGTGTCTCATATGTATTAATCTGTGGTACTAGGAAATACGATAGGTACTCTTTGGTAAAGCTGCCTGTCCACTGGAGCGGAGCGAGGCAGCGGAGCGGAGAAATGTGCCAATATAAACCAATAGAATCAAAAACTCCCCTTCAGAGCTTCGCTCCTATTGGTTAATGTTGGCACATTTCTCCGCAACGCTGCCTCGCTCCGCTCCAGTAGACAGGCAGCCTTAGGCTGGTACCTTACTATATCGTGATAAAAAAATCGTAGTTCTATAAACCTTTTGATATCACTACGCATTACCCACATTTAAACGATAATTTGCATAAAATGCCTGTTCATACAATTTGCCCATTTATTCATCTCAAAAATTACTCTCAATAATTTTCGTAAACCAAATGATACTCAATCACCTAGTGAAAAGTATCCGTCTGTCGATCGGGTATCGTAATGATAATTAATATCAGTCCCGCTCATGATTGATTGCAGGTCGCCCAGCTGTTTGTGATGGCGTCTCAGGATGGTACAAGATTTGGGGGATGGTCGAAGATGGAGGCGGGAAGAGGATTGATAAGCTGTTCTGGCAATTTTCTATAATTTCTACAATATGTAAAATACAAACTGCAATAATATTACCTAAAGGTAATAAAAAATCCAATTATTTTTGAAAATAAAAAAGTCATTGTTATTTAAAAATTAAATTTTTAGTACCAAAATTACACCAAAGTCATTAAAAATTAGCAAATTTTTAACAGGAGTCATAAGTTATTATTATTTTTAATTTCATTTACTTTCGGACAAAGTCGATAAAAAAACATTACATACATTAAATTAAAACATAAAATTGATATAAAAATCACACACAATAAAATAATCCTCAAACATTCAATTATAATAAAATTAAAATACATATAGTTATGACTTGTAGATACCCGCTAAACGACGACCACCCGCACCCCATGTTAAAATTTCAAATTGAAAAAAAAAAAATTGTTTTTTTTTCGATTTTCTTGAAAATTACCACGTAAATAGACTCTCAGTAAAATACCTAACAACACCCTCACGGATCGGACAGGGTTTTTTTACATGTTGTATAATTGGCGAAATGTGGGTATACTATAGGTACACCTCTGCCTAACACTTCGGGGATTAGAGGCGTAATTTTACATTATGTTATGAAGGAAAAGGAGTAGAATAATCCTGTTTCCTCAACTACTATATAAAGTCATCTGAATTACAATCAATATAAGCCCCAAGAGCTTAGTTTAATTAATATACAGTGTGAGTTTTTATAATGTGCACATATCAAAATGAGGGAATCTATGCTTAATTTTATCGACGGAAAAAATTATTAAAAAAACATTTTTTTTTAAATTAAAAAAATCTTTTTTTTTAATTTAAATAAACTTTTTTATGATACGTAATGGGGTCTTATTGAGAAATTTTATGATTATTGCAAAAACAGATTTTTGCTAAAAAAAAACGTGTTTATTTGAGAGTTTCGTCAATTGAGGGTTGTTTTTTTTCCACAATTTTCATTTTATGAGGACGCCTAATTACTTCCAATTATTATGGAGTTTCTTTCGATATATCATTTAGTTTAAAAGCTAGACCGTTTTGTTTATAACGTAATTCTATAAAAAAATAATATTTAGATTTCTTTAAATATTTTTTCTTTCGGTAAAATTAAGCATAGATTCCCTCATTTCGATATGTTCACACTATAAACTCACACTGTATTGATAGCCCCAATAAATAACCTTCGTTTTGGCAAGTGAGAGCTCGTGAATTCGATCTCCATCTCCACGTTAACCTACTCAAATAAGTTTGTATTAAATATGTTGGATACCTTTATGCTATCCCCAAACTCCTTGATAACATAAAAAAAGAAAATATATATTTTTTAATTACTACATACCATTCTATTTTTAAATTTGTTGCCACATTTTTTCATGATATCTTAAACCACAGCTGATTACAACCGTGTCACTCAACGTCTACATCGTACGACCTGGTCGTGATCCCCACGTGCTCGATAATGATAACCGCGCGTCGGCCCACATCCCGGTTCTTTGATATCGTATCGGTGTTAGTTGTTTGTTCGTGTAGTTACGAAAATACCCAAAAAACTCGTGTGCCTACTATTTTTCTAGAGGTACAGTCAAGGAATTAAAATGCTAAGCACCATCAGAGGCCCTAGCACGAACGTATGACGTAAAAGTAATGTTCCTAAATTCTAATGATTTTTTATAACTACTCATTGTATAAAATTTTTTGGGTTTAAATTTTTACGACGACAAGCTTGCTTATTGTTACCCATAGATATGAATAAAGTCTTACAAAAAAGTAAATGTTATGTGTAAAATGTGGTGTAAAAGGAATATTTTCAATTTTAAAATCGTACGAATTTACGTTAATCCGAGCGGTCGTGCTAGGCCCTCAGGGTAATCTTTATTTGCACCTTAGTATTTTTCACATATCCGATGTAGGTTCAAGATGTACGACGTAGCAGCTATGAAATGGGGGAGGGCAGGACACTTGGCAAGATGTGATGGCAGGTGGAGCAGAACCTTAACGGAATGGTTGCCAAGAAACAGTAGAAGGAGCGTTGGCAGACCAATGGCCAGGTGGGTGGACGACCTACAGAAGATCGCGGGGATAACCTGGAAAAGACTCGCACGGACCAGGGAAGCATGGCACAAAAGGGAGAAGGCCTATAGATACTCAGCAATGGGTGGAACAAGGTTGCCAATGATGATAATGTTAATATTTTTTCACATAGCCAATTGTTTTAATAAAAAATACTGTTAAAAAAAAACAGTGGCACTCCGGGAGTGCTGACAGAAGTGAAAACTTGAACAAGATCGCCTTGGTGGAAGAAAAATACTTGTATAGAACATTGGTCCGTAACCTTATCTAAATAAAGAGCACAATCGCGTTTACAAAAAAAAATACTTCCAAAACCTTTAAAGTAAAAATACTTGCATATAACATTGATCCGTAACGTCATATAAATAAGAGCACAATCGTGTTTACAAAAATGAGGTGTCGGTAAGGGTGTTGCGAGTTCACGTCACGCACGTCTTTCTACATTGTTCTCACATGTATAAGTTCAACACGAATGATGTAACCAATATTTTGTAACAATATTTTGATTTAAAAGAGTGTCCGTGGAGTTTCTTGTCCGTTCTTCTCCATAGGTACCTACTACGCTTTGGAATGGGCAACTAGCTTCATTTTTCTGACTGACCGACCCCTTGACAATTCAAAAGTACCTGTAATTGGTTTATTTGAAATAAATGCTTTGAGTTTGAGTTTGAGTTCAATTGTTTTTTTCTCATCTCAAAAATGCCCACCGCGCCTAAAGAAGTTTTCACTTCAAATTTTTTTTAACAGGATTGTTACCAGAGGATGTGTAACAGCATCACTGCTACGTAAATTTTTGTCTGTGAAGAAACTGCAATTAGTGCACAATGTAATTTTTTTAAAGTGAAAACTTCTTTTTCACTTAAAACAAATTATAATGCTAAACATTTTCGCAGCCTGACCGTACATTAATATGACATACACGTGCTCTGCAAGTAGCGCGTACTTAAAATTGTTGAAGAACAACTAACCAACCAACCTATTATATTAAATGCATTTGCCACGGTATTTATAATATTTCATTTTGTAGCAAGACGAATACATAATACATGGCCTGGATATAGTAAGCCGAGACTGATATTAAAGGTTTTTTAATTAGGTGCATTTCTTTTTGTACACAAACGGATATTTTATGCGGCAATTGGCTAATGAGCAATGACAGTCAGGAAACGTACAGTCATACTTGATTTATGATCGATATATATCGTGAATCACCACAAAATATATGAAAGTACATATTTAGTACAAGCTTCAGCCAGCGGCTTTGCTCGCGTGATATCTTTACAAATTATTGCCTGTTGTGTGTGTGTGTCCTTCTCCAGGTCATGGTCTACCCATGAGCAAAATTTCATCTAAATCAGTTCAGCCGTTTTAGCGTGAAAGCGTAACAAAAAACACTTTCGCATTTGTATTATTATTATTAGGATTGACTACTAACTTGAATTGTCCGGATATTCAAATCATAACAACAGTCATTTTTCAATAGTTGTATGAAATGGCTGTTACAGGGGAAATTAATTAATTTAAATTTCTCGCACACAATAAGGTACAAAGGTGGACTTAATTTTGTACACAAGTACATAAATGGGTTATAAACTTTATAATACATACAAGGTTTATAGACGAGAGTCAATTTGATAAACGAACTTGTCAGAGTTAGCAGTACCGAGTGTTAAGATGGGTAAGGAATTGAGGTCTTTTTCTATCATTCATTGCGGCAATGAAGAAAGTCAAGTTCTTCAAGGTACTCTGATCTTGCGCGTTTTAGAACTGGTTACCTCTTTCTGGGAAGACGTTGCCGCACATGCATGAATCTTTAAATATATTGAATTTTAAAATATATACCTATATTAAATTATATTAATTATAAATATATATTAATATAATAATAATATAAATGTTTTTTTAATAATTTTTATAAGAATATTTAAAAATGTAAATTATATGTTTATAGATGAATTAAAGAATATAAATTAATTATAAATATATTTCTAATATATTTTTAATATAAATTAATAATTAATATACACCGTGAAATTTGAATCACAGTTTTGCTAGAACAAACGTTGTTCAGACCATGGTCTACTACCATTCTACAGCACCTAATAAAAAAAAAAACATAATTGGTTGTTGAAAAAGACAAAGTTTAAAATGTCAAGATTATCCACTGCTTACTAAATTTCGTTTATGGAGGTACATTTCCCTGTAGACAATGCTGTGTCCCGTGCGTGGTGTCTGTGTTGTAGGGAGTAATGATAATCTTAACATTTTAAACTTTATCTTTTTTGTGTTTTTTCAAAAACCAATTAAGTTTTTTTATTATTATTGGATGCTGTAGAATGGTAGTAAACCATGGTGTGAACAACGTTTGTTCTAGCAAAACTGTGATTCAAATTTCACGGTGTATATTGAAATATTAGATTCCAAATATCTAGGTCAACGAACTATTATCTTACGCATGTATTTCACACTAAGTCATGATGATTTTATCTGACAACAATACTTGAACATTGTTTCAGGAAAAGGCAGGACTTGATAAGTAGGTTTAAGACACAGTTCAGTCAAGTGGTTGATGCCTGTCTTTTTTGTGTTACAGTTCTATCATCTCACGAAGACCGTGTAGTTTTGGCGTGTACTGATAACTGAGAGATAAATACTGTAGCAACTGGCGGCCGAATGAGCGTGTACGCACTTTGGAACTATGCGAGAAATTATAGGAAGTATTTATTTACGATATAATTAAGAGCCAATTTTTTAAGAATGAATATTAAAAATGAATCATTTCAATGTATTGACCATGATCTCGAAGGATGATGAAAACATTTTTTAAATGAATTATTAACTATAGGGAACATAAGATAGAATTTAATGTCCATGAGCTCCTTAAGTTCTGAGTTGAGCTACACGATTACTGACAAATGCGTGCACTAACTGTACAGGTTCACTCAAATCTAGTTCTTTCCGCAAAAAACACTCTCGGCGTAGTCTTCACAAATGATCTGATCAAGATAATGTCTGGACTTTAAAAGAGACTGTAACCTCTGAGTTTGTTTCCGTGTTTCTTCTTAGAGTAGTCGGATAGGGAACACCGAAATCATTTAGAAAAAAAAAAAATTTGACGTGTTTGTGTGTTTCTTAAGACGCAGATATATGCCAGTGACCATGAGTGGTTAGCTTGCGTGTTCTGTACTAAGCTCACGCAACACGTCGTACGTCCAGCCAGTAATAGGACTCGCCCATCAAGGAGCGCTGACCCAAATTAGACGCATCTTTAATTTATTACACGTAAAACAAAAGGTATTTTAGTAAAACACGTATACAAAAAAAACAATAATTAAATTATCTTTAAAATGATGAAGGTTTCAAAAAAATACATTTGATAGATTTTGCGTGATTCTCAGATTTTTATTCGCGTTACACGTAAATTACAAAAAATATGATTTTTCATTTAAAAACTTTCTATGTATCTAAACGTACTAAACTTTGTATTTACATAATACAGTTAGATAGTTAGTCTTTTAATCTAGTACCTAGTGTAAATTGTTAGTTGTGTTAATTTAAAAAAAAATATATTACGTGCAAAAATTATAAATTATTATAATTTCAATTGGCAACGTACCCACATAATTCCAGTTAAAATACTTCACATCCAAAAATCCAACATAAGTCTTTTGACAGAAGGGTAATATGACTTCACAACTAAAACGAGGAACTTCAGGAGCCAGGTTTCAAAACTAGGGCAAATCCACATAAGCCGGGGCTCAAGCTGCCTAATCTCAGCTAATGTTCTGATGAACATTTACATACGGAGGCATATGTGACACTATTCCACAGTATTGCTGTAAATTCATGCTGTGTTTCTTCAAGATATTGATGAAGTTTGAAATTTATTTATACCTAGGTATATTTTGGATATTTTTATTTTTGTTAGTTGCTCCATTAACAGAAAAATTGGAAGGAAATCGTTTGGCTTGTTAAGGGCATGTGATGAGGAGGGAGGAAACGCATGCGACTAAAAGAGAGATGAATATAAATGTTGATGGATGGAGAGGGATAGGGAGTCTAAAGAAAAGATAGATGGACTGTGTGAGGAATGATATGAAAGAGAAGGGAGTGAATGATAGCGTAACAGTTGACAGGGGAGAGTGGAAAGAGAAAATATGTTTACCTCGAGTAACATGAGACAAGAGCAGGAAGATGATGAGGTATATTTTGAAATGTCGTGATTGCTCGAAGAATAAGGGTCATTGAAGCAAAAGGTCTCATACAATTTTTGACAGAATCAGACAGAATATACGCGAATTGCTCCTACAATAATTGTCAATGTAACTAGTAGTTCTACGAACAGTAGACCTCGCGAGTACAATTTTTTTTACAACAATTAATATTCCACTAAAGTTATTTAAAACGGGATATTTATCATGTTTTTTGTTTAAAATTGGATATTTTGTTAAAAAAACTAAAAACATGATAGTTATTGAACATGTCTGAAAGGCAACACTGCACCTTGGAGCATCTAGAACCATATATAATATTTGCCAATATTTTCTGTCTTCAATTACCTAGGCTGTGCATTGTCTGTCAGTGAGGCAGTAAGTAGGTACAGTACCGACCAAAAGTCCATGAGCAATCTCACAAAGCAATAGACTGACGCTTCGGTTTGACTTACGACCTTCTTCTATAAGTTGTAACAATACTGTAGACACGCACATTACACACACACTCACTTTCTCTGCAACCAATGACTAGTTCAATAATCATCATTCGTTTTTAGTTTCATTCGTCTTGTTCACATAAATATTAAAGTTTAGCAGGTAGACCACAAAAAACTAAGTAAATTATTTCGATTTCTGTGGGGTAGATGCAGTTTGTTATGAGTATTTAATTAATAGAACTTTTTTGGTTCGTGGATAATATTGGTGACGAGTATTTAGCGCAGTGTTGTGGTTATTATTATCAAAAAGCAGGCATAAAATATATTGAAGAGATCGGATCAGATCAGAGAATATTATTGCGCTGCGTAAAAGTGAAGTGAATATCTAATGAAACCGGACTAAGTGTGAGTGTTATCATTTATATATTTCATATTTTACTAAACATAAATCTTAATCAAGGGTATTGTTGATAGAACAGAGGTATTGTTGAGACAGAAGATGCCTTTAAAGTTTTAAATTCATTGTGAGGTTTAATTCGATTAGTGAATAATAAATAATAAGGTATTATGTGTAATAAAAACAATGTTTTTCTTTGTTCTAGAGAAATACTGTGAGGGTTAAGAGATATGAGGAAGGGGCTTATTATCGAGTAGCAGCGACGTCAAATGGTGAATGAAACAAATGGTTTCATACCAACGAGATATTTTGCTGAATTATTAAAAACACGTCATTATGAACCGTTCGCCGTGCACTCTGAAGGCTTGCATCACTGAAGACCAGCTAGAAAACCGTTTTTGACCTTAAAATATTGACCGTACCAACTTAATAAACAACAGATTCGTTATTGCATGAATTTATGGTAACGAATTTTTTAAGCACGTTTCAATAGGGTGTTTGTCGTATTTCTTGCAGATATACCGTAATTGTTTAATATTATTTTAGTAATAGTATTATTTTAGGATTAAAGAGGTTTAGTTTCAATCTTCTTTTCGTAAAGAAAATGAATACTTAAGCTTTAACCTCAATAACAACCAATATTTACTAAAGTCAAATAAAATGTAAAATAATTAAAACAAATAAAATATAAACAAACTGCCCATATTTAACCTTAAAATTACCTATTCTGTAAGTAGTTTTTTACATTTTAAGTAGTCTAATATTCTTATTTATTACTTAATTACTTCGACCATGATCAAAGCTTAATGTTTATGGTGAAAAAATCCATTAAAAATTTAAAATATTTCATAATTTAAATATGTCAAAATAATACATACTGCTTCTAGTTTCTTGACATCTATTTCACATCTTATTCAGCTGAAGTAATGATAAATAATTGTAGCAGTGTGTTAACTTATGTAAAATAAATATAACGAATAAACATATTTTTTTAATTTTGTTATCATATATCACGCATTTTTTATTCTAAAACCTTTATTGCAATAACAACATAAAAAAGCAGCAATATTTAAAAAATATTATTATCGAAAACAAAAATAATAATATTTGCAAAAAACCGCACTGTGTTTTACGAGATTAGAACCTGAGGCAGTTCGAATTCCATACCAACGCTTAACGCTTCCTGCTATCTGCACTTGTTAAGTTGCTATCGAATTTTAGCAATGCCATTAACTGGTCAAGTTCACGCGCATAGTGCGTGTGTGCTAGCATGTTTAAAGCGACGGAAATATATTGTTGTTTCGTGTAGAACAAAACTGCGTTATCTGTGGTGTGTGTATCGTGTTGCTTACACATACAAATGTACGAGCTATACCGCGTGTTCACAGCAATATGACTCTTAGCGTGCTCATGCACTTTTGAGCGCTTACTGTACCTAATTTATACTGAAGTCAAAGTCATAGCATTATAGACACTTTTGGATTGTCAAGGAGTCGAACTGTATATCAGAAAGTTATAAGCTAGTTGCCCGTTTAAAACGTAGATTTCTAAATGTATGGATATTTGTGAAAGATATGAATATCTTTCATATTTCCCTGTCCCAAAACCTCCACAAAATGGCACACTACGTCGGTAATACGGAACACAGCTGGAATGATTTGAATGATGCAAATATATGCTAATGTTGTGCATGGCGCGTCTGTGAGTGACTTTGCCTTTCGATCTACTGCTTTGACGATTTGCGTTTAAGATGAGTCCGGGAATGAGGGTTATTAACTTGTGTTGCTTCTTTGGGGATTCAAAGCAAATATTTACATAACAGGACATTTCTGACATCTGTGCAGGAAAAACATCGTGAGGGACCTTTATTTTTTATTTATTTTTTTGGGTGGGAAATTATCAAATAACTTCTCCCGCTCTGGGTGGAGTGGGAGGGCGTGTCAGACTCTTACTGACTAAAACCGGACTTACAGTTAATATAAGTCTGAAATCGCGCACCCGTTTTGACCAAGCAGCGCAGTGATGCTTGTGCTTTCTTTAAAAACGAAAAACAAAACAAAACAAAATAACAAAACTAAAAAAATCGTGAAAACAATAAAAAAACCGGTTAGTTGCGTGTCGGACTATGCACTATGAAGGGTTCCGTAGTTGAGATGAATTTATTTATCCCAAGGACAAACTTAACATTGTAGTTAACAGACATGTTTTTCCATACATTCCAACTGCAAATGTAACTTTGTACGCACAATATTGGGAGATTTACTATGTTATTTTAAAACCATAGACTTCTTATAGGTTTTTCTGTAATCTATAAGTATAGAACTGTATTCGTTGGTCTAGTGGTCGCAAGCGCTACTGCTGAGCATGAGTTCCTGGGTTCGATTCCCGGGTCGGGCAAAGTGTTATTGGGTTTTTCTATCTGAAATTTCTCAGTAGCAGCTCGGAGTCTGGATTTGTGCCCGGTTGATGGCAATAGGCTCGCCCCCTATTACATGAGACTTAAACATAACTGGCGAAATGTGGGTGTACCTGCTACAGGGACACCTCTGCCCAACCTTTCGGGGAAACAAGGCGTGATGTTATGTATTCTGTATTAAAAAAAAAATAAGACTCAGTAGTATCGGAGATAAGAGGGGGGAATAGTTAATATTCGTTAAATATCTTTGAAATTATTTACTTTGAAATTATAAAATAAAAATATTTGAGATCCTCAAAACAAGCCCTTTCATTTGATATGTCACACGGAACAAAATTGTTTTTTTTATTTTCCAATTTGACCCCGAAAAGTTACCCCTGTATTAAAAATTAATTTATTTTCGTTACACGTCCGTATTTGGGTCACAGAAATTGACATGTGTACTAAATTTCAACTTAATCAGTCCATTAGATTCGGAGCAAATTGGCTGTGACAGACGGACGGACAAACACACGAGTGATCCTATAAGGGTTCGGTTTTATCCTTTTGAGGTACGGAACCCTAAAAACATGGAACAGTACGTTAAAATGTCACTATTTTATGCTGAATCAATATTATAAACAAAATAATATTTAATATAATATTATTGCGTAGCGAAATTTTGTCTAAATATTGACTCAACTTTATAGTAATATGTATTTGAAT
Source organism: Agrochola litura (assembly GCA_949152395.1). Classification (NCBI taxonomy): domain Eukaryota; kingdom Metazoa; phylum Arthropoda; class Insecta; order Lepidoptera; family Noctuidae; genus Agrochola; species Agrochola litura. The sequence continues at coordinate 5,373,467 of OX424509.1, forward strand.
GATATTGAAATAACTGTGTTTATTTGTATTCTAATATGCCAGCGATATTACGGGGAAGAGTAAATATTATGCTTACTAATGATAATATTTGTGTAAGGACCATTTCACATCAATGTTGGATGTTTAACCATCGAGATAAGAGATACGAGATAGATATCTTCTATCATCTTATATCAAGCGGAATAGTTACCATTTTGGTTTTACCATAGACTGGGAAGAGTGGCAAGTAATTCAATTTTTCAAAACAGGCCATGTGAATGGCTAGCACGAAACACATTAGAACAAAATTCAAAAGTCATTTATTGAAACTAGGCTGAGAACAGCACTTTTCGAACGTCTTTCGAATTTTATTTTCTATTTTATTTTGTATTGTATTGTAAAATGACTTAACATATTTCATTATTAACGATAACTTGACATGACATGACTGTAATTAACCTATTCCTTATTATTATTTTATTCTAAATTACTAATGCCATCTGACTAAATATGACTATGTGTGTTATTGTGTTTGATTTTATATTTTTTATTACTGTTGCTATTAATTGGAGATCATATCGACGTCTTGACATGTATTTTTATTTATATTTTATTTTTGAAATGTATTTAATTGTATTTTCATAAGTTTTGACTCAAATTATGACAACTTAATGTTCACAAACTCAACAGCAAACCAACATTGTTATTTGCAGTGCCCTGACAGGGTTAATATACAAAAACCGACAGTACAATATATTGGAAAATGTGTGATGTGCATGAGAGCAAATAAATAAAAATAAGTCAGTCCTCCAAAACGCCCACCCTTCACCACTTCCTAGTGCTTTAGCTGGGAAGAAGTGGCGCAACAAACTCCCCAGCGGCATAAAATTGATTCTATACAATAGTACGCAAAATAATTTACATTACACAACACAAAACATAATTTAAATTATTAGCCATAATTTATGTCAGCTAGCACACGCCAATATACCTACCAACCAAAAATATCGAGAACTATACTCAAGAAGAAATAAAAAATAAATTAGTAACATTAGTGATGTTACTAATTTATTTTTTATTTCTGCCTGCAACGAGTATTTTACTTGTAATGTTAGGCCCGGACTCCACCACAGCGGCGACGAGACGAGAGGAGCGGAGATGTGTTTCAAACAACCAATAGAATTTCGTTATTCACACATCTCGCCTCCACTCAGCTTCAGTGGATACCACTGAGCGGAAGTGTATCATATTTGTATGGCGCGATCGAAGCGGAGATCTGAGCTGTGCCTCGCAAGCTGGCGACAGCGCGCAGCGGAGACGAAAAGAGATGTGAGCGTGCAGTGAGCGGTCAACATCCAACGCTCGCCGCACGCAGCTCAGTTCCCCTCTAGCCAGTACGCATCTCCGCACAGCTTCGGTTGAGTTGAAAAACATCTCTTCTCGTCTCCGCTTCGGACATCTTAGCACATTTCTACTCACTTCAAGCTAAGTTCACCTAAGATTTCACAGTGAGATTTTTTGAGAATATTCCGGCTGGTGTCATTTGACATATTAAGAACCTTATGTCAAATGAATAAAATATTCAATGATTTTCTGTGGTAACAAGTGTAACGTCTTGCATCTATATTGCGACAATAACAATAAAATAAAAATTTAATACCCAAATCTGTATGCAAATTTTCATCTTCGTCCGCCATCTTTTACATTGTCGAGAGCCTTCAAACACGATGTTGTCACGCGATTGAATTGAAATCGCGCGATTGCATCGCTGCAGCTGTTCGTGTGAAAGGAATCTAATGTTATTCTAGTTATTTTTCCTTGTGATACGTAAACCTTCAAAGTGTCTCTATTTGTAGTTTATTTACTTTATCTAAGGTTAAGTGTAGTAGTTGTAAGGTCAACGAAACGAAATGTTGCCATTTTAAATATTAATTATATAAATATTTAGGACTAAGTATTATCACCACTGCTCTCAAAACGATGAAGGAAAACATCGTGAGGAAACCGGCATGTTCTTGAACCAAAAAATCGAAGACATGTGACATCTTCTAAACTGCACTGGGCCCGCGTGGTAGATTACAGCTCACTCCCTCTCGAAGAGAGGAGGCTTTTGTCCCAGCAGTTCAACATTGTAGGCTGATAATGCTAAATGCTCGAAAGATCGTAATGAGCCCAAAAGTAACGCTTTAATGAAAATTTAATTCAAAAATGGCATTAGACGTTTCGGGTTATTGAAATAAAAACTTTTTTAGGCGCGTTGGGCATTTTTGAGATGGGAAAAAACAATTGAACTCACCACAATGTTACCGACACCAGCTTTTGACCATTAAAAAGACATCAACGCGCGAAACATTTTCTTTGGGATTAGTGACATTCCAAACATTGAGACATAACAACGACATGATTGACATTTCCCTTTTTTTACCGACTTCAAAAAAGAAAAGTATTGCGCATTGCGTGCACAATAAAATTGTTCAAGTTTTCACTTCTGTCAGCACTCCCGGAGTGCCATTGTTTTTGTTTATTTTTGTGTATCAATGACTAGGTACGTAATCTAAATAAGGGCTTAGCAATTGTATAAATTCGTATGACACAACTACATTGTTACTAATTGGCACAATGAAAGAGGTTCGGTAACGATCGTGTACAGTCATGCTCATGAGCAAATACGTTGACAGGGGAGTGCTGTTGGTAAACATTAGTGTGACAAAATAAGATGGCGGCGTTAGATCCGATTTTGGTCACGCGCCAAAAGAATCTCATAGCGCTATAAATACTAGCGTGTATGGAAAATATCCCACGGGAACGTACTATCAAGATTTAAAGTACCCTATGTACATAAGTTAATAGATTCAGGCGTGACCTTGCGGAAAAAACCATTATAAAATACAATAGACGTGGATATATTTAGTAACCTGTTCCACTCAGGTATTTCTAAAGAGCCGTAAAAAACTCCTGAAAGAAATCGACATGTGTTTTACCTCTCAACGAGGCATCCTCAGGATGACGATTGACTTGTCTCGATCCAAATAATGGATTTTTGATTAATCTTAAGCAGTCTATTAATTTGTCATTAAAATTATAAATTCATAACTTAATACAAGATTTCTTAATTTTATATTCTTTTTGTACCTAGTTCTCATTTGCTTGTACTTAGCTTATTATTTAATATTTCTACACCAGCAATGGTAGTATGTGTGAAAGAATGATTAATTTAAGATCTCTATGTACCATTTACTGAGAAATAAATAAATACAATACAATACAATCCACGTCTATTGTATTTTAGTACCCTATGTGTTAATCCAGGTTAAGTGACCTATCAGTGTGCCAAATTTATATGGCAATGAAACTTCTATCCAGACAAACTTTAAAAAAACTATATTTTCGGCATCTGACTCGTTCCTATACCTCGTAGCAATTAGTTTTTTTCAAAAATATTTGTTGCTCAGTTTTGATTTCTTTACTATTAAAAAAAAAACCATTCAAAAATAAAATAATTCAAATAAGCCATGGCAGCTAAGAGATGAAACATGAAAAACCGGCCAAGTGCGTGTCGGACCACGCACAATGAAGGGTTCCGTAGTTGGGATGAATTTATCCCAAAAACAAACTTAACTTTGTAGTTGAAAATATGTTCTCCCATACGGAATGTATGGGAAAACATGTTTTTGCAACTGCAAAGTTAAGTTGGTCGATTATTACTCGTTAACTTGTAGAGCCTACTTAGCTGTGATAGTTTTCCTTTTAATTTCGTTATATAAACTACTGCCGTGATTTTTTTCACACATCCAGAACCAACCATTTAGCTGGCAGGGGGGGGGGGGCACCTGACTCTAACAAAAATTAGCACTTTAAAGCTTAATATGTTGCAAACGAATCCCTGAATCCTATGGGACAGAAAAAAAAAACATTACCACTTTACGTGTTCGGGAGGTACCCTAAAATTTTTTTTTTTCATAATTTTTGTTTTACCACTTTGTCGGCGTAATTAATATATATACCCATGCCAAATTACAGCTTTCTAGTAGTTAGGGTCTCGGAGCTAGACCGCGGACAGACAGACAGACAGACATACAGACGGACACGACGAAACTATAAGGGTTCCTTGTTTACTACGGAATCCTAAAAATGGTTTATTATTTCAACAAGTAAACCTTAACAACTAGTGATTGGAGCCTCCAATCACTGACTCCAGATGACCAGTCCCAACTGACAGCGCCCGTCCACGAACATGACGCATGGTTCCAAGTTGATTGGGAAAATTTGACAGTTTCGGGTAGCTTGATGTGCTGGCGTCTGTACATAATATTTTTGCTTCTGTACCTACAATATTATTAATAGAGAAGGAAGTCTGAATATAATACTCGTATAAAGAGTAGTAATAGTTCCTGACTGCATTTATTTAATTCCTAACATTTCAGACTGCGACTTTAAATTCTACATACATAAACTCACACTTTTTTCCCATGGGGGTAAACTACCTATTACGATAAATACTATCTACATTCTCTCTTTTCTACCCTCTCTTTCTTGCAATTCTTATAGGTAAAATTGGGTCTCTAAACATAACCGCGGTAAATTGCGTTTGCGACTATTCACGTGTGTCTGCGTCGATACTTTCAATGACCATAAACCAACGGATGTAGAGGGACGTTGCTTGCATTTTTATAGGTATATTATCTGCATTATCAGAATAAACATAAAAGTATTTTGTGCGATGACAATTACATTAAGGAGTAATATTAGAAGCAGTAGGGACTTTGGAATTATGCTATTGCTATTAAATTTGTAGCTAATCTGGTTTATACGATGGCAGTGACTGGATCCAGTGTCTCGGAATTTCGGACCCAATCGGTGGGTCCATGTAGATGCGATCGGCAGTAAGTCAGGCGGGGGAAGCTACTGAACCCGAAAATAGACGGGTAGGGTAGTCAACTGAACGGACTTGAGGGCACGAAGTCAGCACTGGACTGGGTTGAAACTAGTGTCTACACGAACCCAATTGTAAATCAGCGCTGGACTGACTTGCTGTACATTCCTGTACGATACTGGGCTCAGCGATCAGAGCTCGGTGTGGCAACACGCCGTGTTCGGGTTCGCGACAAGTCCATCGTCGTCCTGAGGATGCCTCGTTGAGAGGTGCAACACGTGTCGATTTCTTTCAGGAGTTTTTTTATGGCTCTTTAGAAATAGCTAAGCGGAACAGGTTACTAAATATATCCACGTCTATTGTATTTTAGTACTGGGCTCGTATAAACCTGCCTTTACATAAGTACGGTAAAATATCTCATTTACGACGAACACACTGTCCTCATACCTATTAACACTGTCATTTGAAAACATTGTAGAAACCATTTATTTTGAAAAGAGTAACCGTGGAGTTTCTTGCCAGCTCTTCTCCATAGGAAGCGACTAATTGGGACCGTGCACCTAGCTTCTAACGTTTCATAAGTGCCCTTGGTTTATGTGAAATAAAAAAAATTGAATTTGAACAAAAACATACATACATACATAAACTCACGCCTTCTTCCTATGGGGGTAGGCAGAAACTACAGAACGCCACCTGCTACGATCCTTACATACTCCTTTTGCCTCGTTTATGTTCATACATCTGGTCATACACGCACGCCGGTTGCGAGTACTACGCACGCTTTTTGAACAAAAATACTAACAAAAATAATTTATAATATCCTAGCCTACTCTTTTTGTTACGTGTCTACAAAAACATTTCCAATGCAAATCATGAGTTATTTAACTGCACTAAAAATACATTTTGTATATGTAAACATTCTCATCTTAGATTCATCAAGGTCTTCGGGTGACTGACTTGAAGGTCGCCAGGACGTCTTCTGACAAACTCTACCTACCAACATTACGATCCAAAAAAGTACGGTCAGCAAAAAAGTTATACTTTTGACAAACGTCAGTTTGAAAGACATACGCCATTTGTTTAAATGATTAATTATTGAGAAGGATGTTTAGTTAAAATGAGAAAAAAAAATTGATGAATATTTTTTACCTACTCTTAAAACGAATTTAAGAAATGCTAAAAAGTAGTTTATGTAATCATTTTGTGTCAATTTTGATGTTTTGTAAAAGTGAGAGTGTTAATGGAATTCTGTTGCTGACCGTACCAATGTTGTGTAAGTTGTGATAGCAAGAGGGCATTGAACAGTTAGGCGATAACGTAGGTCAAACAGATGTATAAGTATTTACCTTTAGAGACAAGTATCTTGCAGCGATTTTACGGTATTGAAAGTTGCTGTTTAAAACCCTTTTAACAAAATCATAATTATCATCATCTACCTATCTAACCTGTACTTCATATATTGGGGTCAGCTTCCAGTCTAACCGGATGCAACTGAATACCAGTATTTTAGATGGAGCGACTGCCTATCTGACCTCCACAGCCCAGTTACTGTGTAACACGGTACCCCTTTGGTAAACTGAAACTCAAAGCATTTTACAGACACTTTTGAATTGTCAAGGAGTTGGTCAGTCAGAAATATGAAGCTAGTTGGCCATTCCAAAGCGTAGTAGGTTCCTATGGAGAAGAACGGGAAAGAAACTACACATGCACTCTTTAAAATTAAAAAAAATTGTTACAAAATATTGGTTACATCATTCATGTTGAAATTATACATGTGAGAACAATGTAGAAAGACGTGCACGTTAGAAGCGTGAGTAATCCTTACAAATATTATAAATGCGAAAGTTAGTTTGTTTGATTATTTGTTTGAAGAAGGATATAGGCTACTTTTCATCCTGGATCGCAGACGGAGTCACGGACAACAGCTAGTAAAAAGATAAAAATAAAAAACCAAATCAAAAATTAAAATAAGACATGGCAGCTAAGAGATGATCAGTCCCGCTAACTGACGGCGCCCGTTCACGAACGTGATCAGCACCATTCAGTTCAGAACAAGCATTTTGAAGGGAGCTAAATGATCCTATTGTAAAACGCACACTTTATCATGCTTATCTAGCTCAACACAAGACAGTTCAATGATATGTTCAACCGATAGTTCAACTATGTCTTTACGGGTTTTTGATTTAATACAACTTTTAATTAAGATTAGTGAACCACCGCGCAGCATTGATTTTCGATTAAAACAACTGGACACACTATAATTCTCATAGTTAATTAACATTTCATACTATTTTAACCAATGTTTAGTTTAAAAAATAATGTTAAACATTGTTTTTTTCTAAAAACAATTCAATTTCCAATTGTTTGGAAGAAAAACTTTGAATATTTTGATGAAATAATTTCAAGGATTTCTGCTTAGCCCCTTTTGTACAGTTAACTATGTTAGTGCTAAAAATACCTTTTTACAGTGTAACTATACTGAGTGGTACCTTCTCTTGTCTAAAAACTAGTTTAAATTAAGTATTTGAGCTAACCACCTTAACATTAGTTTAGGTACAAATTGTGGAGCTAATTAAAGATGCTGATACTGCTGAGCATGAGGTCCTGGGTTCGATTCCCGGGTCGGGCAAAGTGTTATTGGGTTTTTCTATCTGAAATTTCTCAGTAGCAGCTCGGAGTCTGGATTTGTGCCTGGTTGATGGCAATAGGCTCGCCCCCTATTACATGGGACTTAAACATAACTGGCGAAATGTGGGTGTACCTGCTACAGGGACACCTCTGCCCAACCCTTCGGGGAAACAAGGCGTGATGTTATGTTATGTGTGTTTCGACATACTAAATAGGTCTGGGTTAATATTAATAGCCTAGCTATTGACGTCTAAAACTAATGGGCAGATACACAGTATAGTGTAGTGTAGTGTAGTAGTCGATCTATGCTTATCAAAAAAAATGTTGGTGTCAAAAAATATAAACTTGTCACTATGGTGACTACCTAAGAAATGCATGTAATTATACATATAGATTTTGCCTGTTTGACAAGCTCTCAAAGTAGCTCTAAGACGGGTTGTCAAACTTTTGGGTTTCTAACTACCCGTAACGACTGTCAAAGATCCACGAATGACAGCAGGGAGGAACTAACATAACGTGCTTTCCGAGGCACGGAGGGGTCTTGGTATGTAATACCCATCAACGGATCGACCGCGGCAAGCGTAGCTTAACCTGATCGATCGACTCGTGCGGCTGTTACTAACCAACGATTTTATCGATAGAAATACTGACAAATTACTGATTTTGGGGCTTTAAATTGGAAAAGTCTTATGTGTGTCTCGCTTGTCATGTACAGTACCGACCAAAAGTCCATGAGCAATCTCACAAAGCAATAGACTGACGCTTCGGTTTGACTTACGACCTTCTTCTATAAGTTGTTACAATACTGTAGACACGCACATTACACACACACACTCACTTTGTCTGCAACCAATGACTAGTTCAATAATCATCATTCGTTTTTAGTTTCATTCGTCTTGTTCACATAAATATTAAAGTTTAGCAGGTAGACCACAAAAAACTAAGTAAATTATTTCGATTTCTGTGGGGTAGATGCAGTTTGACGATGCAGACGAGTATTTAATTAATAGAACTTTGTTGGTTCGTGGATAATATTGGTGACGAGTATTTAGCGCAGTGTTGTGGTTATTATTATCAAAAAGCAGGCATAAAATATATTGAAGAGATCAGATCAGATCAGAGAATATTATTGCGCTGCGTAAAAGTGAAGTGAATATCTAATGAAACCGGACTAAGTGTGAGTGTTATCATTTATATATTTCATATTTTACTAAACATAAAACTTAATCAAGGGTATTGTTGATAGAACAGAGGTATTGTTGAGACAGAAGATGCCTTTAAAGTTTTAAATTCATTGTGAGGTTTAATTCGATTAGTGAATAATAAATAATAAGGTATTATGTGTAATAAAAACAATGTTTTTCTTTGTTCTAGAGAAATACTGTGAGGGTTAAGAGATATGAGGAAGGGGCTTATTATCGAGTAGCAGCGACGTCAAATGGTGAATGAAACAAATGGTTTCATACCAACGAGATATTTTGCTGAATTATTAAAAACACGTCATTATGAACCGTTCGCCGTGCACTCTGAAGGCTTGCATCACTGAAGACCAGCTAGAAAACCGTTTTTGACCTTCAAATATTGACCGTACCAACTTAATAAATAACAGATTCGTTATTGCATGAATTTATGGTAACGAATTTTTTAAGCACGTTTCAATAGGGTTTGTCGTATTTCTTGCAGATATACCGAAATTGTTTAATATTATTTTAGTAATAGTATTATTTTAGGATTAAAATTTGAGGTTTAGTTTCAATCTTCTTTTCGTAAAGAAAATGAATACTTAAGCTTTAACCTCAATAACAACCAATATCTACTAAAGTCAAATAAAATGTAAAATAATTAATACAAATAAAATATAAACAAACTGCCCATATTTAACCTTAAAATTACCTATTCTGTAAGTAGTTTTTTACATTTTAAGTAGTCTAATATTCTTATTTATTACTTAATTACTTCGACCATGATCAAAGCTTAATATTTATGGTGAAAAAATCCATTAAAAATTTAAAATAATTCATAATTTAAATATGTCAAAATAATAAAAACTGCTTCTAAGTTTCTTGACATCTATTTCACATCTTATTCAGCTGAAGTAATGATAAATAATTGTAGCAGTGTGTTAACTTATATAAAATAAATATAACGAATAAACATATTTTTTTAATTTTGTTATCATATATCACGCATTTTTTATTCTAAAACCTTTATTGCAATAACAACATAAAAAAGCAGCAATATTTAAAAAAATATTATTATCGAAAACAAAAATAATAATATTTGCAAAAAACCGCACTGTGTTTTACGAGATTAGAACCTGAGGCAGTTTGAATTCCATACCAATGCTTAACGCTTTCTGCTATCTGCACTTGTTAAGTTACTATCGAATTTTAGCAATGCTCAAGTATTGGCTCAAGTGGTCAAGTTCACGCGCATAGTGCGTGTGTGCTAGCATGTTTAAAGCGACGGAAATATATTGTTGTTTCGTGTTGCTTACACATACAAATGTACGAGCTTAACCGCGTGTTCACAGCAATACGACTCTTAGCGTGCTCATGCACTTTTGAGCGCTTACTGTACAGACGCCAGCACATCAAGCTACCCGAAATTGTCAAATTTTCCCAATCAACTTTGAACCTTACACTTCAGCGATAAAGTTGAAAATCTATTAAATAAATTTGACAGATTGTAGTAGCTTGATGTGCTGGCGTCTGTACCATCAAGAAAGATTTGTCAAAATAAATACATGTTATGTGTGCTCTCAAAAATGTCTTTATGCTTTGCGATTTAGTTACAGTGCATTCATTATAACCTGACCTGTGACGCGATTGGTAGCACTGAATTTTGCAGTCACGTGATTGGTAGTACTGTTCTGTCAGTCGCCATTTTGAACCTATTATTAATTGATTCAGACGTGACCTTGCGGAAATCCATTATAAAACAGTAGACGTAGATATACATATTTAGTAACCTATTCCGCTTAATTATTCCTAAAGAGTCATAAAAAACCCTGTAAAAAATCGACACGTGTTTCACTTCTCAACGCCACCGAGCGTGACTGGCGGTCGTCGTGGTAACACGCCGTGTTTGGGATCGCGACACAATGTGACGAGTCAATCGTCATCCTGAGGATGCCTCGTTGAGAGGTGAAACATGTGTCGATTTTTTACAGGGTTTTTCATGACTCTTTAGGAATAGTTAAGCGGAATAGGTTACTAAATATATCTAGGTCTATTGTTCTATTAGTATTGAAAAATTCAGTGCTACCAATATCGCGTCACGGGTTAAGTTATAATGAACACACTGTTCTGTTGATTAAGTATTCGAAAGATGACGCACATAAACTAGTTGCTAGAATTAATAATTAACTATTTTGCTAATTTGAAACTGTCATTTTTTGTCGGTGTGGTAGTAAAAAATCCATTATGAAACTCTTTGTGGGATTAATTACAAATTCAAAAACAAAAAATAATAAAGGTTCCGCACTGTGACATTTATATTTTTTCTGCATTGTTACTAATATTATTTATAACACAACATAACATCACATATATATGTAGTACAACCTCATTTCACTGGTTATGTTTTAGTCCCATGTAATATGGGGCAAGCTTATTGCCATCAATCGGGCACAAATCCAAACTCCGGGCTGCTACTGAGAAATTCCAGATGGAAAACCTAATAACACTTTACCCGACCCATGAATCGAACCCGGGACCTCATACTCAGCAGTACCACTAGACCAACGAGGCAGACTATTATATTAGGTATCTAATACTTTTAAATGACCAATTCTTGTGTATATGCATATAAATATATAATCTGAATCTCGGAAACGGCTCCAACGATTTTCATAAAATTTAGTACCTATGCAGGGGGTTTCGGGGGCGAAAAATTGATCTAGCTAGGTTTCATTTTTAGAAAACGACAAAAACAAAAACACCTATATTTATTATTTATATTATGATAAAAGATGGTTTCTCATAGCAACCGACATTGTTTACTTAGTTCATTATAGTTATTTTATGAACTTTCCTCTTTACATAACTTCCCTTTGCATGCTACACTGAAACTCTAGATAAACACAAGGATAATTAAAAAATTTACTATAATATGATTGATAAACTTCATGGCATATCCCTAAAATTATACTAAAATGTGTGAGAAGCAATAATTAAATTGATTTTTTTGCTAGTATACGACAGTTTTGCAAAATGGTTCAAATCAGTACCCCGAGGAACCCCAAATTTTCCATCGATGACATATCACGCATGCGCGAAATTGACTTAAGGGTGGCATGGGGAATGTCAAATTCTAAAGAAATATAACCCCAAAACGAAAACACCAATACACTATTATTTACACAAATTTCTTAAGATTTTAGATTGTCAAAAGATGAACCACCTTGAGAGAAACCACTTTCGATTTTAGCTTTGGCTAGTTTAAGTCACGGAACTAGTAAAAATAAAAAACAAAAATCTCGATTTACCTGTAATTGATGTCTGCGGCTTCAAAGACGAACACAGAACCATACATTCCCGCCAAGAAGCACGGAAATAAAAATAAAGCATAGTTTATAATGTTATACTTCCCAAAAGGACCTAATTCCTTCAGGATCGCATCTAGCCCAACTAACGACGTTCCCTTCGACATTTTTACAACAATTATAATATCAGCCTTGATTAGAACACTTTAGGTATCACTCGGAATGCTTTTATTAATATTTTAATTTATAAAAATACGATTTAGAACACTCGGCGTCGAAATCTCCCAATTTTGACGTAAATATTTCTCGCGGATTTGACAGACACGTACGCATGCGTGATCGAGCTCTCTACGTAGTCATTTTTGCAAACAAGTTAGTTGTTTTTTTTCGCCGAACGAGCGGTCCCGGCAGATGTCTGTATGCGTTTGAATCAAAAATAAACAAGAAAAACCGGCTAAACTCTGTTGAATACGTAGCGATATTGTTCTGATTGCGCGAAAGTGACGTAGTACATTTGCAGTTGTGATTGTATGGGTGGGAAGGAGATGGATATAGGTTTATTGTTGCGCCTCAAAGATTGTAAGGGCTTTTTAAATTATCGTGAGAATAATCTTAGTATTTTTGATAGCATGATTAGTTATTTTAATGATAGTGTGAATTGTAACAAATGATGACTGTAGGTCAACGAATTTCGGTGTCCTAAATATATGTACGATAAGAGAGAATTATTTTTAGGCTGATAGGTGATGTAATCTAACATTTATTTTTAAACGTTGTTTCATTATACTGCGTAAATTTATTAGTTTCAGCACGTATTTATATTATGCACAGATTCGTAACGATTCTGGTGTGGAGTTTTTTCAAATACATTAGATGATGAGAAGTTTATGAATTAATATAATATGTTTCGAATTTAGTATCTGAAAATAAAAAGGAGTTTCCGACGAACTGAGAACCTCCTCCTTTTTTTGAAGTCGGTTAATAAGCATCACATTTACCAATTTTTTTGCAAGGTTCTTGTGAATCATTGATTTTTATGCGTAATTGGTAATTTATGAATTTATTTAAATAAATGTATTTGCTAGGACATGTTAATTTTTTATTAAACATGCGAAAAATTACCATAACTAATATTTGCCATTTAAATCTATCTATTTTATTCTGTTCTATTAAAATATGTATTAGGTGATAATACCATACAAAGTGGCCTGGTGAGTGCTATTATTATCAATAATAACAATATCGAAACTGCTTTTGTACTCGCAATTTTGTTTTGAGTTTTTAGTTGTTTAGAATTTAAAATAGTTTATAGTATATTTCATTTAAATGTATGAGTGTAAAACACTGATCTATGGAATTGAATTATGTCTGAAATAAATAAAATTTAATTCGCATCCCAATGAACACATTTATATTGAATTGGTTTCCTGTTGTCGGGAATCTGAGTTATTATGTGCCGATGTTGAACTGTTAGGAGTAAACTCTGACACTTATATTTTTATAAGCAATGCGAACGGCTCGAGACGTTGGCTAGATCACTGTTTTGTTACGAAAGCAGCCATGTGCACTATTATTAATGTAAATGTTAAATATAATGTACTTCCTACTTGTGTTATTGAAATAGCTCAAAGCCCGAAAAGGGGTTAAGGCTTGTGCAGACCAGCGCGACATGCGACGCGACACAAAGGCACCGCTCGTCGCGCGACGGGCGGTGCCTTTGTGTCACGTCGCGTGTCGCGCCTGTTTGAAAGAGCCTTTATTGTACTCATATGTATAACTTTCACTTGTACATCGTAAAAACAAAAAATGTACTGCATACTCCATTGATTTATTCGCGTAACTCCACAAAATTACGCAACAGCTGAATTTTTTCGCGATTAAAATATTATTATATTTTGCTAGCCTACCTTAGCTAAAAGAATGTGGAACGGGCGAGACTATTGCCAGTAACTTAATGAACATAAAACTTTAACTGACACGTGTATTGAATCTAGCACACTATGTTCAGCAGCCGCACTAAGGCCTTGATCTATAAACGTTACTTGGCACGTGCTTTGACTAAGACAAGTTCCCGTTTCTACCTTGCACTTTTAGTCTGACAGTTGTGGGATAGTGACAAGAATAAGCATGTGCATATGATGGTACTCGATAATGTGTAAGCTGTGGTTACCTGTAACTGAGTATGCATTACAGGATAATATATACAAGGTGACAAGGATATCGACGCGAAAACTGTTAACATGGATTCAGTAGGTACATGATTTTGAACCCCGGGACGTTGAAATTTTCCGTTACAGTTTTCGCGTTGATGTCCCTACCACCCTGTATTATACAAGTTTTTATTATTGTTAAAGATAATTGTAATGTATTTCGTTGGTAATTTTTAAATAAATACATAAATAACCAAAATATGTGCTAAGTAACGTTTATTAGACCTCGGCCTGAGACTGCTTTTTGAAAAGTTGAACTTCGTCCTAAAGAAGACAAAAAAGTGGCACTCCGGGAGTGCCGACAGAAGTGAAAACTTGAACAATTTAAAAAAATACTTTCAAAACCTTTAAAGTAAAAATACTTGCATAGAACATTGATCCGTAACGTAACATAAATAAAGAGCACAATCGCATTTACAAAAATGAGGTGTTGGTTTCCCATCTCAAAAATGCCCAACGCGCCTAAAGAAGTTTTCACTTCAAAAACTTAACAATACAGGTCTAAGTACCAGTATTAGTGAGTTGGGGTCTAGTAACAACACTAACAACATTTCAAAAGGGGAAAAGTACTTAAATAACTAGAATCTTTTGTGTTCGTAATTACTAAAGCACTTTATTGTACAAACAAAGAGGAAGAAGTAATCATTCAATTTACTCACTTTGTGTAAAGTGGTTGTTCTATTAGATTCTAGTCTTACTATTCTTATTTGGGGGAAAACCAGACGTATTACGTTGTAAGTAGGGTACTCTTTAAATTTATCCGGAAGAGAACTAATTTGTCCACATATCCTCGGAATACGGAAGCTGAAGTGGCTATGGGCCGGTTATATTAGCCGTAGAACCGATGACCGTTGGGGTAGACGTGTTCTTGAGTGGAGACCGCGAATCGGCAAACGTAAGGTAGGACGCGCTCAAGCTAGGTGGAGCGACTATCTTCGCAGGGTGGCTGCAGCTGGATGAGAGTTACCGAAAATCGAGCTGAATGCCGTGCAATAGGAGAGGCCTATGTCCAGCAGTGGACTGCTGTAGGATAATAATGATGACGAGCTATTGTGTCCCGTCTAGCGTCCCATTTCAAATCGATATTCTAGTTTATTACAATACAATTCTTAATGTTCAGGTACATGATTATTAACACATACACACACACACCCCCACACGCGCACGTACCACATCTTTTTTACACTAAAATTAAATTAAGTACATAATTGTACTCCTAAAAATTAAGTACTACTTACTTACTTACCTGTAGTTTTTGTATAATGGACGGATGGATGACCCTTGTAACACAGGTTCCACCTAGCATGGGAGTCGTTGATCAAATTTCTGTGCACTTGTAAGTCTTAAGCTGTAAATGCTGCGCATAACTACTTTGTAATTTACTTTTGGAAATAAATTATTTATTATTATTAATATATCATTAAAATGGAAATCAATCTGCCTAGCCAATTCCCAACTATATTGGGGTCGGCTCCAGTCTAACCGGATGCAGCTGAATACCGTATTTTACATAGAGCGACTGCCTATTTGACCTCCACAACTGGGTAACTGGGTAATACGATACCCCTTGGTAAGACTGGTTGGCAGACTTTCGGGGTTCTGACGACCTGTAACGACTGTCAAACATCCACGAATGACAGCTGGGACCAACTGCTTAACGTGCTTTACGAGGCACGGAGGAGTCTCGGTATGTTAAGATGGTCACCCATCCACAGACCAACCTCGTCAAGCGTAGTTTAACCTGATGGATCGAACCGTGCGGCTATTATTACTTAGCCACGAGCTCCTCCAATGTATCATTGAAAAACAAAATAAGGCACAAGGTCGAAGACCATAGTTATTTACGTTGCAAAGGTTTGACAATGTAAGTATCTAATAAACCTACAATGTCTTACGTAACGATCGCGATTCAGGTACACTAAGGCCAGTATTACACCTTATTACCATACCAGAACCTCATCAAAAACTTGATTGGTTGAAACCAGTTTTCAGTTTTAAGTAATGCTTAAGTTTACACGGCCTTAAAATCCGCCTTTGCTAATTGAATTTTGTACTACATTTATTTCTACAAACCCAAAACCGAAAATACATCTAAACATCAATACAAAATCGTCAAAATCAGAAGCAACAAAGTGATATAGTAAAACTAAAACACTGTCTATCGGACAATCTCCTGCAACAATGAAGGGACCACAAGATTATCTCATACTCGTGAGACAATGGAACATGGCTTGCCACGTGGAATAGATAACAGGGTGGTATAGTTTCTTATGGGGGTGGATATCTGTATCCACCTGGAGGTGACATGGGGGCACATATGGAATATGTGCCCCCATGTTTATAGATAGTGCTATCCACGAAAACGCGTTCCTCTCCGCTCCGCTCCGTACAGCTTACAGTACAGTAATCGCGGAATGCGGCGCGTCTGGTAAGTCATTAATGTTATTTTGCTGTTGTGTTTGGTTTTTGGCTGTTCAATTTTAGGGCTGTATCATGTAATGTTTTTTTTTAAAGAGTGCATCCATCGCTTTCCAACTTCGAACAGTCCAACATTTGAAATCGAGATCAAAATCGGAAAAAGAGTAAATGAAAATCATACCTTTTTACCCGAATGAAATTGAAACCCGAAACCCACATTTGATTTGTCTTATATATTAAGTAGATAAAGATAAAAGAAAAATTCAAAAGTAATGATAAAAACCGGTTAAGAGCGAGTCGGACTCACACACCGAGGGTTCCGTATCATTTTAAATTTGCCTATATTCATCAAAAAATTTTACACTGCACACTGCGGTGTAGAACATTGCAGTCTTAGGTCAGCGCCATCTCTTGACTGATAATAGAACTAACGTAATTTTTGTTGATGATTTCTGAAAAAGCGTGCTATTTAGAGACATCGTTTTATTTTTCCTGTAATCTTTACATAAACTTCTATCACACAATAATTTCAGATTTTTCTCTATGCAAACTTCGGAGATAAGGGGGGAACGGTATTTTTTTTACATTCATCAAATCATCACAAGTCGAAAACTATGCGGCTTAAATAAAAGAAAAATGTTTGAGAATGCGCAAACAGCGCTCTTTATGATTCCCCACGTGCCCTAGTAGCCCCACTTTGAATTTTTAAGACACTCGTTCAGTACCTGTTGCAAAAAAAAAAAATACATTTTTATTTATTTCTTATTTGCAAAATAGTTGGGCAAACGTCATCTAAAACTTTTCCAAATTTCAAATTGATAGCATAAGCAGTTCTTGAGATATCCAGGTGTGACAGATAGACGGACAGACAGACTGAGTCGCACCATAAGAGTTCCTTTTTACCATTTTGGTACGGAACCCTAAAAAGAGGCTAATAACAGTTTCAGTCAGAAAATAAAGTAGTCTTGATCTTGCATCTTTTATAACTTTTTTCTAATGTAGGGGACCACCAGTTTTTCGTATAGTCTGAGGACAGTGGAGCATGGTACGATGGCTCGCCACGTGGAATAGATAACGTGTTGCTATATCTTCTTATGGGGGTGGATATCTACGTTTACCTCACGGTTCACCTACGTCCTACATATTATGTGTTATTTTGGTTTTTGTTGTGATGCATCTATTGACTATTTTGAGGTGTTTCCTGTGTTCTATTATTAGATTTCATACAAGTCCGAGTTCCTAAAGCGACGATAATTATGAACTTAATTTGACATTCTAGGTTTTATGTACAGCTTTCCTCAAAAGACTTGTTATTTATCACATAAATGCTATAATGAAACAAGAATCAATAGATTTGTTTAATAAAATAAAACAGGAAAAATATTGCTGTCAAATAACAGAAAATCTAGTTTTGATCCTGCATCTCTTTTTGTGTCTTATGGAGGAACTATTAAAAGTCAGATTCGGTTTTGGGGCGAAAGATTGGGCGTTGTCACATTGCAGACTTATATTTTAAGTATATTTTTTTTTGGAATAATGTAGACATGTCTGTGATGTGTACCATCTTTCCTCTTGCTTTCCTGCAATCAAAATCGAAATCTAAAAAATCTTAATAATCAAATCTGTGGGAGTGATTTCGTGAAAAGGGACGGAAGTGTGTCACAGGAAATCGGGGAAGCACGCGCTATTTGATTTGATCAGTGAGCGCGCGCGGTGCTAGAGTTGGCCATCGGAAACCACCTTGACGAGGCACCGCCCCTTTAATGTTGCTTTTTACTGTAACCAATATTTGGTAAAAAAAAATGATTTAAAAGAGTGTCCGTGGAGTTTCTTGCCTGTTCTTCACCTTATATACGTACACACGGCTACATATCAAGCAATACATTTCCAGTATAAGCTGACTTCGCATTGTACGGAAATCCTATACAATGCGAGATCAGCGTAAACTGGAAATGTATAGCTTGATGTATAGCCGTGTGTACTACACTTTGGAATGTACAATTAGCTTAATTTTTCTGACTGACCGACCCCTTGACAATTCAAAAGTGCCTGTAATTAGTTTATTTTAAATAAATGCTTTGAGTTTGAGTCACCTTATCATCAACCTAAAAGTATTCTATAGTGGCACCTTTTGATTTAAGTAAAGGTGATTGTTCTTGCCACTTGCTAGGATAATTAATTTAAGCCATATATACGAAATGATATGACGTGATTGTACATACTGTGCTAAAGTCAAAGGTCTTTACTATCAAAGGCGTTGAACCTCTCTATACATAGAGTAGTGGTACATACATACTAACTGTCAATAAACCTGTGTAGTATTTGTTCGATATTATATAACAGTGCAGCAGCGATTGCAGTAACTGATTGCAAATAATTCAAACAAGATAACCTATTGAGTATTGATTTTAGTCAGGAACGAAAGTCGATTAATACTGTCTATTAAACGAGCAATATTTGTAGGTATATTTATAATCACATTCTCGAAAGCGGCTCTAACGATTTCGATGAAAGTTGTAATATAGGAGTTTACGGGGGCGAAAAATCGATCTAGCTAGGTCTTATATCTGGGAAAATTCGTTCTCCGTATTTTCGTGAGCAGAGCTCGGTCGCCCAAAGTTTAGAACAAGATGGCTACCTTAGAATAATTACATGGCAGCATGGAGTTAGTAAGTACCTACTATCATGCCAGCATGGAATTAGTTAGTAAGTACCTACTATCATGGCAGCATGGAATTGTACGTACATGGAATTAGTATGAACTATCCTATACTATTTAATGAGCATTCTCTATTTTCACTTGAGCATAGCTCGGTCGACCAAGTACTAATCATAAATACAAAATGATTCGGACATTGCTTTTCCGCATTTCATGTTAAAGCTAAGAGTTACCTTTTGCTAGTAAGCTAGAAGGTTGGTCACTCTGGTCTCGGGTAAACAGAACTATTCTGATTTCTAGCGCATTTCATCCAAGCTTGAAAATCTATGACAGCCGCACGGGTCGATCCATCAGGTCAAGCTACGCTTGCCTTGGTTAGTCCGTGGATGGGTGACCATCTTTACATACCAAGACCCCTCCGTGCCTCGGAAAGCACGTTAAGCCGTTGGTCTCTGCTGTCATTCGTGGATCTTCGTTACGGGTCGTCAGAAGCCCGAAAGTCTGACAACTAGTCTTAGCAAGGGGCATCGTATTACCCAGTTACTGTGTTGTAGAGGTCAGATAGACAGTCGCTCCATGTAAAATACTGATATTCAGGTGCATCCGGTTGGACTGAAAGCCGACCCCAACATATTTAAACATAGTTGGGAAAAAGCTGGGCAGATAATGGTGCCGATTCCCTTGTTCACAAACTAAACTAAATTTAAGTTCAGTGCATCTTTTTCTTTCTATTTCATTAAGAAAAGGACAGAAGATACATTTTAGTTTAGTCCTGTCAAATTAATCAGCGGCTGTCACTACTCCATACAAGTTTAGACGTGATTAAAAACTTGCCTACTAAAATTACGTCAATTTACATCAAGCGCTGATTAATTTGACAGGACTAAACTAAAATTTTTCTTCTGTCCTTTTATTAATGAAATAGAAAGAAAAAGATGCACTGAACTTAAATTTAGTTTAGTTTGTGAACAAGGGAATCGGCACCAATGATGATCAATTATTAAGATTATAAAAAACTGAAGTGTTAATCAACTTATGTTGCTGACCATACCTACCTAGGTCGATGAATAGAGACTCTTACTTCTTCTTCTTTTCGTGTCGATGGTACTCTTCTTTATAATTATATTATTTTATATTATATGAGCCCAGTAGGTGGCCACGTTGATTGCGGCATCAGTGGCATTCTTTAGGTCATCCGAGGTGCAGGTGAACGGGCACATAGGACACTCCAGCTAGTGGGGCATGGTCTGATCAGAAGCACCACACTCGCACTGGGTGTTGGATGGTTTAGTGATCCCCCACTTCGACAAATTGTGTCTGCAGCGGCCTCCTTGGGTACGCAATCGATTGAGGGCTTTCCATACAGGCCACTGTAGATCACGCCCGGGAGGCAAATGCTCCTGGGGTTTAACGAAGTGGGGCATGGTGGTGGATGCTTCTCTTCCTACAATTTACTTCTCTTGGTTGGTGGTTTGAGACTCTTACTAAGGAGTCGATAATAGATATAATCATTTTACTACTGTGCAAGTAATGTAGAGAAGGTCTTATTGGAGCTCCATGGAGTAGCTTTATAATATGATGGTTGCAGTACCTACTGAATAATAAAGTCGCAAATATCTTTAAAACCGGCCAAATGGGAGTCGGAGTCGCACACGAATGGTTTCGTACCGTATCAGGGCTGCCTGTCAACTGGAGCGGAGTGAGACAGCAGAGCGGAGAAATGTGCACATATTAACCAATAGAATCTAAACTCCGCTTCAGAGCTCCGCTCCTATTGGTTAATATTGCCACATTTTTCCGTTACGCTGCTTAACTTCGCTCCAGTGGACAGGTAGCCTAGGCAAAACAGGCAGAAAAAACGCGTTTCTTTTTGTTAATTATTTATTAATTAATTTTTGTTATTTAATTTTGATAATAGTGGAAATAGAAATGCACAATGTGTGAAAAATTCAACTGTGTACTTATTACGTCTAATGAGATACAGCCGGCTGACAGACAGACGGACGGACAGCGGAGGGTTCCGTTTGGCATCCGTAGGGTACAAAATTCTATCTTCAGATTGCTCCTAAGTAACAACTGCATGTCACAGCAACAAAGTTATAACAGAAATAAAAAATAATGAAGGAAGGTCCTGTAAGAATGTATGATATGTTAGAAAGTAGAATTTCTCCTAGAAAACAAATAAACGGCAGGATTTTATGAACGATTCCTGCGCGTATCGTGGTATGTAGCTTGTTAACTTTTGTAGTGAGGGGTAGGTACCGATGATTATGACTATGAGGTATCGATGATATTTGTACTGGCCAATTTTTTTTTCGATAAACCTCCTTTTTTGGCTTCGCCACAGTCAAGTAATAAAAAAAACTGGTCAAGAGCGAGTCGGACTTGCCCACCGAGGGTTCCGTATCATTTTAAATTTTCATCGGCGAGGCCTATATTCCTCAGAGAATTTTAACACTACACACTGCGGTGCAGAATATTGCAGTTTTAGGACAGCGCCGTCTCTTGACCGATAGTGGAACTAATGTAATTTTTGTTGATGATTTCTGAAAAAATGTGCAACTGTTTTGGCGCCCCTGTTGAATTCGCACATTAACGATCGATTTAATTTGATTAAAATGTTGCTGCCAAAATTTTTATATTGAGAAAATTTTAATTTCGGGCTAACTTAGTGCATCCCCATAAAAGATTGGCGGGGGGCAGCAGACGGCAGTTTTTGCCTCGTCTCAAAAAAAATAATAGATCCGGGCCTGAACACATAATCTATTTCAGTTACTGTTTATCGAAAAACATTTCCCAACACTACCTTGTTACCCACAAGCTATGATAATGAGCGATCTATATTTTATCGTAGCACAAAGTGCACGATTTACGAGAATACCATCAAAACCATACAATTCTGATGAAAGCAGAAGTCCTATTTTATGGGAGATTTTTACTAGAATCCACGGTGATTTTTCCCATAGCGTGCTTGTTATGGGAGTATGTCCGGCTTTTGTTATCGAATTTATTAGCTTGGAAGTATCGTTTTGCTTCTGTTTTAGGGCAAGACATAAAAGATGCATGGAATTCTGCTAGTTATGGACATATAACTGAATTGTCATCTTTCTGTTATTGCTAAAATTTATATACAATGTCGCCCATGGGCATGTGCCTGCCCGTATTTTTCTGAATATTCATGAAAAGTTATCGAAAATTAACTTTAAAAGGGGGGTCTATCTTTAATATTTTTCATGTTATTGAATTTTTAATTTTTGTGTATCGTTTGTGTCCTTGCATTAAATTTTTTGCCATTTCTCCGATGTTATTGGCTCGATTTGGATTATGTTTATTATTTCTAAAAGCTTATGAGTTATTTTATCGAATAAACTAAAAAAAATATTAAAATTTATCGACTATGAAAAAAAATACTCTTAGAGTTTTTTCTCGGATTTAGTTATAGTTAGGTATCAATAATATTCTTGTGAATTTGTAGCTGTTAGTAGTAGATAATTAATAACGATTAAAAAGTCCCCCTATGGGGGGATTTTATGGACTTACACTAGTGTTTTTTAAATAAATACTGATTTTCTTTAGGAAAAAATGTCTTCACCTCCGTTTTTTTTTCATAATCGAAATGTTTTAATAAAAAAATGTTAGTTAATCAGATAAAATAACTCATAAGCTTTTAGAAATAATAAATAGAATTCAAATCGAGCTAATAACATCGGAGAATAGGCAAAAAATGTAAAGCAAGGTCACATTGTCTCACGCCTTCTTCCCATGGGGGTAGGCTGAAACTACAGAACGTCACCTGCTACGATCCTTACATACTCCTTTTGCCTCTTTTACGTTCATACATCTGGTCATATACGGACGCCGGTTGCGAGTATTACACACCTGGCCTTTCTGAAGAACATCACCAATAAGGTCAGTATAATGTCCTCGTCGACACGCTCGACTCAAGCGTCCGGCGGGGCGGGGAGTGCGACGTCGCGATAGTCCTGATTGGCGGCCGAGCGGCATGTGAGCGTAAGAACCCGTAAAGACTGTCAAAGAATGACAGACAAGACCAACGGCTTAACGTGCTTCGGGTAGTTAGAAGCCCAAAAGTCTGACAACCAGTCTTACCAAGGGGAATCGTATTACCCAGATACTGGGCTGTGAAGGTCAGATAAATGTTATAAGCAGTCGCTTCATGTAAAATACTGGTATTCAGCTGCATCTGGTTAGACTGGAAGCCGACCCCGACATAGTTGGGAAAAGGCTAGGCAGATTGTAGATTGAATACTTTTTGGAGTTCAACCCCTTTTTTGAACTGAGCAAAATTGTAGCTATGATATACACAGTGTTTAAAACCTTTTAAAACCCCGTAACCAATAAAAACGCCATAAACTTAATTAAACCAAATTGTGATACATCAGTAGGTATAATTACTATACAGGGTGCTACAGCAGTAAATTATACGGGGTGTTATCTGGCGAGGACACACGCACGGCTCGTCGATAACGTAACGTTATTAGTAGTACATGCCTATGACTTTGATTAATAGGAGCTATGTAGCTTAGTTAAGTTGAAGGGGTAAGCAGGAGTGGCGGTGACGGGAAGTTTTAGTTTGAGTGCTGTCGAGTGTTTCTTACGGATTGAGTTTTTTTTTGCTAGTCTATGTGCCTTGAATAGAAATTATTACTCATTATTAGTTAAATCTTAAAATCAATTGATAGATTTTTGCTAGAACTCATTAAGGTCATAGCACATATATAAACTCGGAAAAGGATCGTCACCGTCTCGCCTTTCGCCTCGCCGTCAAACAGGCGTCAACCTAACGTAAGCACGTAACCAAAGCGGATCAGCGATACGTCGATTCGGCTACGGCTAGGTGACGCCACGCTTGCTGACGGCCCGCTGTAAGCGCGTGGCTGTAGTGTGCTGCAGGCAGGCCGCGGTTGGGGTGAGAGGGGCAAGTGTGGACGAAGAGATGTAAGCTCGGGTACGGAGAGACGTAAGCGCGGGGACGACGAGCTGTAAGCGCGGAAACTGCAAGTTGACCAGCACCGCACCGTGGTTCGTGAGTTTGTCCCGAGGCAAGGCGATTACGTTACGATTCCGATTAATGTGCGTTGCAGTAGGGAGTTTCATACAAAGAATACTGAATGGCTCGAGTTGATACGGTGACGATCCTTTTCCGAGTTGATATGCGTGCTATGACCTTTAACGTACACAAAAATGGTGGGTAGCGGCAAAAATAGAAAGACCATTTCAGACACTAATCTACATGGTTCTCATATGGCCTGGCCAAGATTATTTCTGGACTTTAAAAGAGACTGCAACCTCTGAGTTTGTTTCGGCCTTTCTTCTCAGAGTAGTCAGATAGGAAACGCCAAATTCATCTAGCTTATTTTTATTATGACGCGTAAAAGTGATTCCGATATCCTATTTACAGAAAAACAATTTAATTTAAGTAGGAGAGAAGTACCGCTTTCTGGATCAAGCCCTTGATCCAGCTGCCTAACGAAAGCCTCCTCAGGTGTTGGTCGAGGTTCTTGGCTATTATGCCATTGGCCGTCACGACTATCGGCACAATGACTGGTGTATCCACATCCCACATGTCGACAACCTCGCGAGCCAGGTCAAGATATTTAATCTGCTTATATGTTTCTGCTTACACGAGGTTCTCGTCATGCGGGACCGCTATATCAATAATTATTGTGCGACAATAATAATTATTAGGTATTTATTATTATTATTACAACCTTATCATTTACGACAGGAATAAACATGACCATTACTTCCCTTAAAAACTTTTCACCTGAATTTTTTCCGAAGTAAGTAAATCCTAAGACATGCACATGCTGTATATTAACCGCAGATTAACTAATTGATGTACATCTGGTCTATCACACACACGTAGGTAGATACGTCACCTTCGATGCAAAGGCAGAAGCGACTAAGCTTATTGTTTTGAGATATTAATTATCGCATCACAGCTATTCCAGTAATTAACTCGATTACTCAGAGGTTAACAGGTTCAGTTAACCTTAACAAAGGATTACTGACTAATTAAATGTATTTCCGTGTATATTTGTGGGGAAATGTTGGATGAAGCTTGTTTTAACAAGAAATTATATGACAATTTAAAGAACAGGTTTTCATTGTTTGATTTTAAATTCTTAAAAAAAAAGCATAGGTATTATTATTAAAGTAAGGCTAAATAAAACTTTTCAATATACATGTTTTCTGTCAACGGTCAGACCGTTTAGATGGCTTTGGATTTGACTCTTTCTCCGTTCGTACGACGCGACGATAAAATTAGGCCTCGCGCACTTTGGACACGAATTTGTATCGTACGTTAACGTACGATCGTGGTCGTACGAATTGAGTGTGCGCACTGAATATGTTTTTCTCCGTCAAATAGGTAGTATTCCGGTTATATCGCATTGAACGCACGGAAAATCCCAACAAGTCCGAATTGTTTTGAGAAGGCGTTTTTTTTTTTTTTTTTTTCTGTTGGACTTCTCATAGACCTCTGAGGCCATGACTAGTTAGCCGGTCAATCCTGTGGATGGCTTAAGCTGCTACACTTAAAACCTCCAGCCAGAGGTTATTTAACTAAGCTAATTAAAACTAGGTGAACGCTCGCTAAGGGCACCCCCTGTGGGGTACGAACCTCAGCTTAGGGCGTTTACCGGAGGGAGGACATCAAAGATGGGACGGACTGGATCAAAGTTTTGATCATGATTATTAATCGGGGAATTTTAAGCTACGTGCACAGATGCAACAACTGCTGGCACCTCGTTTTCGAGCAAGGGTCGGGGGGGGTCATTTACGCGATCGTCGCGATCGCAAAGGATCTTGGCGGCCGGGTCGGAATGACGGGAGGCGTCTGTGTTTGTACACTGTGCTTGTTTCCCTATTGCTCTCCTGGAGGAGGGTTATGGAGGGTCATCAGGGTTGGTGAGAATTCGGACGTCAAAACTAAACGTACATATAAGTACGACTAAGGCGCACTCAGTCTGCGGGCTCACTTAGTACTTGGAAGGTTGGGATCGTCCGTGCGTGTTCGTATAGTGTTCGCATGAATAAAATTCGTACGAAAACGCGTACCACGTGCGTGTGACCTGAGGTATGCTATAGGCATTCCAATCAGCAAGTTTTGTAGCAGCAATTACTGCCCGAGGTTCACCGTACGATCTTAGAATATCTTTACTTGTAGAACCTCTACACAAATATTTAGGAAACAATGTCAATCATTATCTGCCTCAGGGGCGAAACGTCCATATAAGCCGATTCCTACCAGCTTCCCTTTGGAAATTCGGAACACAACCACTCTATCGTCATTGAATAATCAAACTATAAGTATTTGATACACCATAAAATTAAAATACTTACCTATTACAAAACGCCTACACATTAAATATTGTCTTAATAACCCAACAACAAAACACTGCGCTAAAATAACTCGTAGGCGCGTCCGGCTTATGCTAAATTCAATTTCCTCACAAAAAATAAAGTCATCATGACGTCACTTCGGTCACGTGATACCGCGATTTCTATGAGCCGGGTAAGACGGTCTGTAGCGAGTTATTGTAGGCACAGAGTAGCAGAAACGTGCGCGCGGGAGCGAGAAGGAATTATTGCTATTGCACCACCTCTTTCTGGCACACGCATTTGATTCAGTTTTCGTTGAATTTCGTAATACTGGGTAGGAGTTCGGAGTTCGTAAACATTTCATTATTCGTATGACAATGTGTGGTTGCTTTTTGATGTAATCGTATTAGAACCATATTAATTTGCTTTTTTTCGCACAGTATTTATTGAATTCATTAGTTTATCATTACTAGTAGTATTAATATTTGTTTGTAGTCATAGGACAGTGATTAACATAGTGTTTTGAGTTTATTGGATGTGAAAATAAAGTACGTTGTAATTAGGTATTGGGGTAAGTAGATAGTTTAATAAGCTGAAATTACTTATTTAGAGTAGATTTAGTTTTAGAATGTCGTTTGACCATTACTTTGTGAAGATTAAGTTTTCAAGGTTAAGTTTTGAAAATACGTGCTCGCCCAGATGTGACTATAATTACAAACGCCGCGATGGTTCGTTCAAACATTTTAATGTTTCCCTTTACGATAAATATATCAATGAGTGACTGGCAGTCGTAAATTTAATAAAATGTATTGTTCCCGTGTTTACTTTTCATAGATTGTAGTTGTTTACAGAATATAAGGTTTTTAAAACATATTACTAGCTGTTTTATGAGTTCGGGATTGGTAGGAATATATATTTTTTTTTTTTTTTTTGCTGCTCCGGCTTCCCTCCTCCATAACGTGAGCCTTCGCTACTGGTACCAAATTTCAACATAATCGATCCATTACATTCGGAGCAAATTGGCTGTGACAGACGGACAGACAGACACACGATTCATCCTTTACGGGTTCCGTTTTTTTTCTAATTTTAGGTTAATTTTAATACATACAGAGGTTATTAACCTTTATAATTGTAACCTTTGATTCCAATGATGAAACTTTAGAAATAAGTTAGTAAATATCGTAGTTTTCACAGAGCACGCAACGCTCAAGGGGGCTATTACTACAGTAATCATGTCTGTCTGTCAGTACGGACTGTTTGTGATCACGCTATAGCTGCCAAGTTGTAGGCGATCGATAATGTTTATTGAAATGGAGGCCTTTGTCCAGATGTGGAATTGCTGAAACAAAAATAAATTGTTGGAGATTTTACTGGTTACTTGATATTTCGTTGGGATTGACTTGAATAGTAAGTACCTAGTAAAAATAAAATAGTAGGAAATATAATTGAAACAGATCATCGTTTGCCTAATCTTTTCCCTATGAGGTTGGGGTACCCTTCACTCCCCCGCGGGTATGAAGTGGCCTACAAAAACGGGCCGGCACCAGTTCGGGGATCATGAAAGGCGCACAAGATCTCATGATCCCCGGTCCAAGTGTGGGAAGGGAACACCGGGGTGGTTTTTAGTCAGTAAAAGTCTGACAGATCCCTTCGCCCGCCCCAGGGCGGAGAACATCCATGAAGAATTTCCAAAACCAGAACAAAAAAAAAAGGCTTCCAGCCTTGGGTCTGCAGAGCACGGGTCGTCACCAGTCCAGGGCAGCAGAAGTCGCATTCGCACTCGTAGTTCCTCGAGGCAAGTGTGCGAGGGGAACACCGGGGTGGTTTTAGTCAGTAAGAGTTTGACATACCCCTCTGCCACCCCAGGGCGGAGGACATCCACGAGGGTTTCCTCCCCGAACATAAAAAGGGCTTCCAGCTTGATCAGATGCTGCTGAATACCAGTCCTACTTTCTTTATGTATAGCGAATGCCTATCTGACCTCCACAACCCCGTTGCTATATAACACGATACCCCTTGAAAAGACTGGTAAAAGTAAATAAGCAAAATAGATATCAACAAAACAAGATGAGATTAATTAAAACAGACTCCAGAAGCGGAAATTCTTAAGTGCGTTCATCCAGATATACAGCTTCGTTACCACCCGTGATGATTGGCTAGGATATTAATAACTTGCTGTTGCCCGCGAGTTCGTCTGCAATATAGGATGAAAAGTAACCTTTGTCCTTCTTCAGGTCGTAGTCTACCCATGGCCATGTGTTTTAGCGTGAATGTAAAAGTACCAAACAAACAAACTCAGTTTTGTTCTAATATCATCGAAATAACAGAACACCAAATTTCAAATCGAACCGACCTGTGGGAGACACTCACATCCATTCATCAACTAGAAAAGAGCTGATAATCTTCAAACGGCTGAAACGATTTTAATAAAACATGTCTAAGAAACATCGCTAGAAAACCTTCTTTGAAATAAAAAAAACCGCATTGAAATCGGTTCACCCGTTTAGACACACACATAGCGGTCAAATTTAGAACATCCCTCTTTTTGCGTAGGGGGTTAAAAACATCGTGTACTACCCACATAATAAGCTTAAATACATCCCAAACAGCTCAACAAGACAACAGCAAATAAAACTATAGGGAAATTCGATTACAATACATTTTCCAATCAGCCATTGTTATCGGTCCACAATACTTCATGCTCGGATCTACATAATTCACTGCCCCTGGATTAAATATATGATGAAAAGCGATGTAATGTGAAGGACGATCCTATCGGAATAATGGGATAGCTATAGCCGTTAGTTCTGGGTTTACGCCTGTTGAATTCGCCTGTATTGTGTTTTGTTAACTACTGGGACTAGGGACCTCGGAGGGAAGTAGTTTGATTCTTGGTATTCGTGGGAAACTACAATACTCAATACTCAATACTTTATTGCATTCCACAATGTATGTGCTTAGGTGGTAAACATTTGAAAAGAAACAATCGTGGACCCTGTTGGGCACAGCAAAATAATAGTAGAGATGAGGACTTATTGTTTATCTTATAATCTAATTTATTCTAAAAAAACATTTATTGTGTATTTTATTTGAGTTTTAGAGATTTATCATTTAAATATTCTTGTACACTGTAATAACATTTACTTAGTAATAGATTTTTTAATTTATTCGTGAATAGATGGAGTTTTTTTTCTTTTCTGATTGATTCAGGTAATTTGTTATATATTTTTATTGACATAACTAGAGGACTTGTTGAATGTATTTTTAGGCGGGATTTTGGTAAGTTTAGTCGTGTTTTGTATCGGAGTGTATATCTTGTTTGTATGTCTTCTCGTTTAGTGTAAAAGTGTGGGTGTTTATGAGCGAATTTACTTATTTCAAGTATATATATGTCACCGTAAGATTGTGAGAACCGTTAGTTTATAATCTGTCGGAATTATTTCCGTTAGATTATAAACTGTCGAAAAATTGTAAACTGGGTTAAATGGGTTAGGTTAGGTTAGAACTGTGACCAACAGCGCGTGAGCCGAGCGAGCGAAGCGAGCGGTGCCGCGGCAGCGGCCGGCGAGCGCTACTTCCAAGTTGCTCGCAGCCAGGCAGGCTATTTAATATTAGCGCAAGGTGCGTTACGTCGCAAGCAAGTTTGATACCAGTTCACAATTTGTCGGTTTCCCATGGAAAGATTATGAACTAGCGAAAAATAATGCGTTAAATTGTAAATGGTTCATTGCAGTTCACAATTTTTCGACAGTTTTTAATTTAACGGAAATAATACTGATAGATTATAAACTAACGAAGTTCATAATTATACGGTGACATATACAAGGCAGAGTTAAAATGTTCAGGTTTATAAAATGGGGTTTGCAGCTATCTATTTGTTGTATATTAACTAGGATACGGACGAATTTCTTTTGAATTGTAAACAGTGTAAGTGCGTCTGTACTATTTTCCCACAAATAGGGTGACTGGTAATTAGTGACCGATACTTAAATACGTGACTACTCATCATTATGAACATCTTTTACTACGAGACAAAACCTGAATCGCGAAAAAAAAGCTGCTGTTCCCTACATTTATGTTCGCATAACTCGTCAAAATGCTGACACCAGCTGATTTTTTTTGACGATTTCAGATTTGGTCCCATAGTAAAAGTTGTTCATAATGTAATCATTATGAACAACTTTTACTATGGTAAATTTATATACAGGTTTTTTTTTTTTACTAATGTAAAGACAGGTGTTTAAGGTTGCGCACTGGTTAAAAAAATCCTGTACATAAAGGAGAATGCTCATGGATGTATGGAATCCCGTACCATGTTGCATCAAAATCAAACTTCGTTTTTTTATAGACTACACTGATCATATGAACTCCTACAAAAGTTATTTTTGAAAAAAAAACCCGGGTTTTGGAGTTATTTTATAAAATCCAAAATAACCTAAAAACTAGGTTATTTTTTTCGACGCTTCCTAAGACCTATTTTAAATAGACACGTTAAACACGAACGAACATTATTGCTCTAAAAATAGCGTAATCTAAGTAAGAATTACGAGTTATTGCAACATAATAGCCGCGCCACAGGATGCGTGACTGAAACTCTGAGATTTGTCCGACCTTTATATTGCCAATACTGTGAGCGGATCTGCTTACCTGAGTAGGAGTTATCCATGACTGTAACAAGTTAATCATTGGAGTAGACGCTTGTTCTAATGAATGTTTAGGTTGGTTTCTGGGTATCAAAAATGAACAATTGATACATCGTCGAATTTGCCGGTTGACTGACGGTATCAATCGGTCGACCCCACGACTCGCCATATTTGCACAATACACAACACAGAAACAGAAGTTAAAAAAATACAAACAAGTTCTACTTCTTAATGCACAATTCAATAATTATCTAATATAATCTCAAGTTCTCAACTCTCAAAAACAGTACTCGCTAGCGCAAAGATAGTTGGTTCTTGATACGTCAGTAGAGTACAACCAAAAATGTCAAATCAATGCACAGACAATGCACAGATTATAAAGTAACTAGTCGGGATTTGGGGATGTAATCGATAAACAAAAATCTTAAGGGTATGAAAATCGGTTTGTGTCAATTAGCAATAAGCCAAACTAAATCGATTTAGTGTACTTAATTGTTTGATTTTACTTAATTGTTGCTGATAATCAAAGTAATCAAAGCAAAAACATATAATTCGTGAAATGTTTTTCAAGCAAACATTATATAATTATTTATTACACAAAAAAAACTATTACTGGTTAGTCGATTCATCAAAAATCAATTCTATTGCATTCTACATCTCTAAGACTGGCTATGAACAGCCAATTTACCATAGATAAAATAATGATAATCATACAATTAGATTCCATTATATTCTAGTTTTTTTTAATAATGTAGAATCGGCAAAGTATTCTTTTTTACAGTGGTCATGACGCTTTCAAAAATCAAGGGTTAAAAAACGAAGGACGCCAACGGTTGTCATAAAATGTTATGCTTGCAAACAAGGCATTTCGTAACATCTAATTTGTTGACAAGTCGACAGACAAGGGGCTGTTCATGTGAAACGGAACGTCAGTTATAGGGAGTAAAACAGTATCCATACTTTTAATCTCAAAAGTAAATTCCCTTTTCACAAGTCAAATCCCCGACGTGTAATATCGTAAAAAATTATGAAAGTAATTACTATAAAATTTTGGTCTTGATGCGCGAGACTTTTTGGTACCACTTTTGGTCATTGTCCTTTGTAATCACGTTTTGGAAAACGGCTCTAATGATGTTGATGAAAGTTGCAATATAGGGGGTGAAAAATCGATCTAGCTAGGTCTCATATCTATGAAAACTCGATTTCTCCGTATTTTCACCTGAGCCAGAACTCGGTCGCCTAAAGTTTAGAACAAGATGGCTACCTTAGAATAATGATATGGCAGCATGGAATTACTAAGTAATTTCTATCATGGCAGCATGGAATTAGTATGTCCTTTTCATGGAATTAGTATAAATTTTCCTATACTATTAAATGAGCATTCTCTATTTTCGCCAGAGCAGAGCTCGATCACACAGAAACTAATGAATTAAGAGAATAACTTGAGTTCTTGGAGTTTTGTAAGAAACTAAGTAGATTGGAAGCTTCCTTATAACCTGAAGCTTTAAGTACTACTAAAGGACTGTGACCTGAGTAGTTTCAAAGAAAATAAAATCTAGGTATCCTTTGGTAAATGAGTGTAGGTACTTGTATTAGATAAACAAATACAATCCTAAGAAGCGAGAGTACTGCTTCCAAAATATAATAATATTTTACGAATAATGCGATTTCTATTCGGTTTGCCAAAATAAATAAATAAATTAAACTGTGTTGTCCCTTTTTCCACTCAACATGATCCTGATTGTGGCTAAGTAATAACAGCCGCACGGTTTGATCCATCAGGTTAAGCTACGCTTGCCGAGGTTGGTTTGTGGATGGGTGACCATCTTAACATACCGAGAGTCCTCCGTGCCTCGGAAAGCACGTTAAATTATTGATCCCGGCTGGCATTCGTGGATCTTTGCAGTCGTCACGGGTCGTCAAAAGCCCGAAAGTTAGACAACCAGTCTTACCAAGGGGTATAGTATTACCCAGTTGTGGAGGTCAGATGGAAAGTCACTCCATGTAAAATACTGGTATTCAGCTGCATCCGGTTAGACTGGAAGCCAACATAGTTGGGAAAAGGCTAGGCAGATTGATTGGCGATCCAGCGCCAATATGGACCAATCGCGCCTATAGAAGTCAAGCTCGTCCCGCCATCTACGCCAGGGACCGCCGTGATGCCGTCAGACTTTTTTTCTCGTTTAGCCATGTGGAATGATTTTGGTAGTCTGTTTATCTTTCGGCTAAGACGAAGAATGATAAGGTTGATTACAAACGGGAACGAGAGTCCTTACCTTAAAAGCTGATTGATATAAAAGCGAAGAGATTATTTAATGAATTAGCAATAAAGCACTAAGTAATTGATGATTAGCGAAATGATATTCAAACTCAAAGCATTTATTTCAATTAAACCATTTACAGGAACTTTTAAACTGTCAAGGAGTCGGCTAGTGACACAAAAAATTCAGCCATTCAGTGGTAAAAATTCAGGCAGAAATTCTAATGGCTGTCATAAGATGTAGAAGCAAACTATTTCAGAACAATTGTTACAATATATCTGTCAAAATTATAGATTTTAACAAATACCCAAACGGATCAGAGAGCTGCCACTAAACTACTTTAAAAAGAAACTTAAGAAATGGCTCTACAATAATGCGTTCTATACAATAAGTGAGTTTATAAGCAAAGTTCGATATATGATTTCACTAGTTTATATTAATTATAATAATGTAATTTTAAGGACTTTTATTATTGTTTACCTCATGATCTAAATAGTAAAAATTGAAGTGTTTTTGGATATAAATTTATTATAAGGTATTTTTTGCATGCTGAAATATGTACCTAAGTAAGCAAAATATGAGGAACTTATTTTTTTTTTATATTTATTTATTTAAAATAGGTACGCCAACAGCATATAATATACTGTACATTAAATATTAAAGTTAACAGGTATGGGCTCTTATATATATACCAATTACAGGTGTACACGACATTCACATATAACAAAGCAATCTTCTTAAATTACATAAAAGAAAAATATTCATTAAAATTAAAATGGAAAACAAAATAAAATCATTAAAAAAAAAACAGCTTTGACCTAAGTCTAAAACAGAACAAAAAACTGACTTACACAAATATCATTCAATATAAAATAACTAACTAAAATAAGCTTAACTAAGTATTGTTTAAATGACTGCGCAAGAGGGTTTTGAATTAAAACCTTTTATGTAGTGTAAAGTCTGAGGGACGTTATCTAAAATGTATCGTGCCTAAATGTGTAATGAGGGCGAGAGGGAGGACACTAAAACGATACGCAGTACTCGTATGTTATTAGTATATTACTTCGATTTCAACATTATATTTTATAAAGAAATGTATACTATTCGATAGCTAGTTTCCTTCTACTTTTCCATCAAACCAAAACATTTTCAAATTCAATTCCAATATAAACTGTCAAACAGTTCGAATGCTGAGCTGTTTCCTTATCAGCCTACATAACATAAGGTTGCTTATTGCATAACAACTTAGAGTACCATATTTTATGTAAAAAAAAATTTATAATGTTAAAGAAATTCTAAATTCTAATTTCGATATCCCTTTTTGTATTTGATCCTATTTCCGTAGTTATTCGAGTTGGAACACGCTCCATTTTCGTCTCAAGTACAATCGAAGACCACGACCGTTGAACCGGACACCTATTGTCTGTGATATGCATCTATTTGTACGTAAATACGTAATAAATATGCATGTTAAGATCTCATGTGAACGTGACTATTGTGTTACGTGTTGGGGTTTTGTTTTTTAGAGTTATCTGAAATAGTGATAAAAAGGTTTAAAAAAGTTTGTAAAAAAAGAGTTCCATTATTGTGCTTACTCACTATTATTGATGTAAAACATCTTTCCTCTTGCTTTCATGCAATCTGTGGGAGTGATTTCGTGAAAAGGGACGGAGGTGTGTAACAGGAAGCCGGGAAAGCGCGCGCTATTTGATTTGACCAATGAGCGCGTGCGGTGTTTGATTTGGCTGTCAGATGGTCCCAGCCCATTTTCCAAGAGGTTGTAAACAGGATGATGATGATATGATGATGATGATATGATGATGATGATGATGATAATAATAAATATTGTTTATACCTTGTATACGTTACGTCAGCCAAGATGTCAGATGTTAAAAATCATATGCGACAACTGCTAGGCTCGCTCGTTTTTTTATACACACATATGTTATTATTTTATTAAACGCCAAGTTTTAATTTGAATAAAGTTCTGACCAACAAGAATGTAGGTATCATCATCTCGACTTCACTCACTGTTTTGTATCGGCCTCTCTTTTCTTGTAATAATCCTTGCCTCTGCCATGTAGATATACAGGTATAGGTAGGTGCTATTAGAGGTATAAATAGTAAATAAAAAATTGATTCCTTACATTGAATCCGATCCAGCCTATCCCTTGCCGTCCTCCCCCAGTGACGCCCCAAGCCGAGATCCGCACCCCGCGGGGGGTGCCCTTAGCGTGTAGTCGCTTAGTTTCTAAGTTTTATGCCCTGGCTGGAGGCCTTAATTTATTGAGGCAGCCACAGGAAGGTCCGGTTAAGCAGCCGACAACATTCTAGGTTGACATGTGAGAAGCCACAAAAAAAAAAAAAATCCTTACAACCATGCTTACTGACGAGTAGGTATCTCTGCCTATAACTTAGCTAGCTTCGGCAATTTATCATCCTACAATAATATTATAAAGGCGAAAGTTTGTGAGTGTGTGTGTATGTTTGTCTCTTCTTCACGCTCAAACGGCTGAAGTAATTTGGATAAAATCTGGCACACAGATAGTTTATAACTTGGATTAACACATGTAATACTTTTTATCCCGATATTCTTACGGGATCGAGACTTATGCGGGTGAAACAGCGGGGCGCAGCTAGTCGATGATATTTATGTTTTTTATTAAAAGATGAAGATATCACAGATTCCTTGTTAAATTTTTTTATCAAAATTCCATTATTATCAATATATTAATTTTGTACATATCTACTTACGAGTACATACTTCGCCCAAACAATACTTCGCCAAAAAAACAATTTATAGATTGATCAATATATTAAGGACAGAAGAATTCGGACGAGCAACGTAATAAAGTAAATTGCGCGTAAAATTAACCTAGCATCCGGTAAAATATGGCTGCGCAAAGAAAAACAAGAGGAAAACCCAGTTACGATGTTATTACGATTAATTCTATGTGTATTAAGATTTGTTGTATTTTTCAGTATTCTTGTTTGTATAAAAGTAATTTACTAATGGTTTGAAAATAAAATTAAATGTTTGTTGGAAAAGATGTTTACAAATTTTTTTGTGACATTGAGTTGGATGGCAACATTCCCTTATTATTAGAAATTTATTTGTCTCACATGGAAGAAACTGATTCGAAAACTATGGCACTTTGAAATCGTCTCGATTATAATTGAACAAATTAATCAGAATTTTACGTCACACTTAAATTCGCATGTTGTTGATAAATTAATCATTATCACTAAGTACATAGTAGTAGTGGTAGTGTGTATTATCATAACTACTAAGTACATTAAAAAAGCGCTTTCAAAAATCTTTTCGTCACCACAAATCGCTGAAGACTAATAAAGAAGATTAATTAGTTAGTCATTCATTATTATATCTTTTACAAAGACTGAAACTGCCATTACAACAGACCCAGTAAACGAAAATAGAATGAAAAAATCCGGGTTAAACACTCCATAATAGCTAACAAAATAATGAGTATCTCGAATACTTGAACATAATCACATTCAGCTCGGCTGTTGTAAAATTTCGTTTTATCTCGCAAGCCGGTTCGCGAATTTCGATTAAACCTTCAAAGGTTTCTGGTACATTTATTCTGTAAAGTTAGTTTTGGAACGAGTTCGGAAGTTTATCAGCGGCCCCTACTATATGTTTTGTTGTAAAATTGTACTAGGTGGAACTAGATACATAGAAAACTATGTATTTGAACCACCGAAGCCAGGAGAGGTGATCCGCGTTTTTGATGAAAATATTGAATTCTACCTCTTTAAAGTCGTTTAATAGTAGTTTCTTTAGTAAAAGCTAGGTTTAGGAGCTTGTGGCGAAGTAATAACAGCCGCAAGGACCAATCCATCAGGTTAACCTACGCTTGGGTAGCTCGCCGCCCGATAAGGACCACGCCCGGGTCGGCGGCGCGTTGTTTTCCACGCGCGCCTCATAGAGATTTGTCAGCAGAACTGACGGGGTCCACTAGGGCCGATGCCTGCCGGGGATGCGAAGAAGTCTGAAAATCGTGGCCCCCGGCAACATGGCAACTAAAGGAACACGGGTGGGTTTGCTACGCTTGCCGGTGTTGGTCCGTAGATGGGTTACCATCTTTAAATACCGAGACTCCTCCGTGCCTCGGAAAGCATGTTAAGGCTGTCATTCGTGAATCTTCGACTGTCGTTACGGGTCGTCAGAAGCCCGAAAGGCTGACAATCAGTCTTAGCAAGGGGTACCTATCATATTACCCAGTTACTGGGTTGTGGAGGTCAGATAAGCAGTCACTCCATGTAAAATACTAGTATTCAGCTGTATCCGGTTAGACTGGAAGCCGACCTCAACATAGTTGGGAAAGGCTAGGCAGATTGATATTGGTAGTTTCTTTAATAGTGGAGAGAGAAGTGGTGGCTCAGTGGTAACAACCCCAACTTACGTAGGTCGTGGGTTCGAAACCAGACAGGCGCTTTACTTTGTGTAAATAATTTCATCACCATTGCTCTCAAAACGGTGAATGAAAACATCGTGAGGAAACCGGCATGTCCTAGAACCGAAAATTCTAAGACATGTGACATCTATCAACCCGCATTGAGCCCGCGTGGTAGATTATAGCCCACTCTTTCTCAAAGAAAGAAGGCCTGTGTCCCAGCAGTGGGGATATTATAGGCTGATTATGCTATGCTATGTTAATAATAGTTTATGAATCAGTTACAAAAGAAGGATGATTAAAACACAAAGCTGCCTGTGAGGATTATAATAGTATCACACGAGTGTTTTAATACCTAGTTATGTCCTTCAAAAAATTGAAGTTGCATTCAATTTAATCAAAAACACAATAAATAATATCGTAAATTAAATGGCGTCAAAATCCAACATAATTAGAATTTCACAATGTGAGAACAGATGAGTTACTAATCTGATGTCAAATCTCATATTTGCTACTGTGATTGGTCATCGGAAATTAGAACAAGCATTCAAGTCTGATTAAATTTAACAGGGTTCCACAAACCAGCACCCAAATTAGGTAATACACTTCCGATCAGAATCCATTGTTTCTGCATTGGTTTGAAAAATTCGACGGCTTAACTACGTAAACTAACGTTGATGTTACTGACAATCTCACGGAGTGTACCTGGGTTACCGAAGTACTTTGCCCTGTATGTGGCAACCATCGGGCAGTTTAGAAGTACACGGGCTGCTGTCTCGTTTTCCTCCATGCAGGCCTTGCACAATGGTCTGTCTGTGACTTATATGACTCCTATTACCTGTGGCCAGTTATGGCTGCTGTAAGTGTACGCAGCTATTATATAATTAATGTATACAAAATATTGTAAACCATTTTAGAAGATTTTTCATATTTTTTCGGGTGACCACTGAAAATCAGCGCTGTGCTGGACCCCCCATAGCACAACATCATGTGAGTGGAAGCCTTCTTGTCACAGTCATGTCTTGCAGCTGCCGACTATTTCTGTTTTATGCTCGTGATTTATTATGTACTTTTTGTTGTTTTCTGATTACTCTTGTCTTTTATGTATGCACGTGTTTCTGTGATAAATAAACCTATTTTTCTTTCTTTTTCTTTCTGTATGTGACAACCATCGGGCAGTTTAGAAGCACATGAGCTGCTGTCTCCGCCGTCCTCCGTGCAGGCTCTGCACAGCGGACTATCTGTGACTCCTATGACAAAGAAGTGTTTATTAAATGACCTATGGCCAGTTATGACTGCTGTAACTGTACGCAGCTATTGTTTAGTTAGTCGAAGAGCCTGTTTTGTGAGGCGACCATCAATCATGGGAAGTGCTTCCTTGGCCCACCCGGGGATGTAAGTCATATTTTTTAAAGTCTCTGCGGTACAATAGTAGGGGGCTTCGTCAACCTTCCGAGGAACCGGGACGAGGAGCGATCTGCGAAGGATACGTGCCGCGTTTAAGTGTTTAAGATCTCGATTACGTGTTGCTGAGCTTGGCTTAATGGCTTCCAGGTGTTTCAGGCTTCTGTTGTTGGTAGAGAGTAATTATTGATGTGGGTTACTGATAACCAGTTTACCAGGGACTGACGATGTATCATTTGTCAAAAAGCAAATACAGAGTCACCTTTTCACGACAAGTGCAAAAATATCCGTCTTCTAGTTTTCGAGTTCTAAGGTGGCTCCTCAATTCAGACATCTGCAGGAGGCGCTACCTTAGAACTCCTTAAAAGTCAACGTCCTGTAACTTTTTAACGGTACAAATTCCAGGACCGGGTCTACAAATTCGGCTGATTTCCTTCTAAATATTGTTGGCAAGTACCCCGTACCCGTGTTTAAATATACTCGTAAAGCATGGCTCCTCAATCCAGACGGACACTTTAATAAAGCACAAAATGTATGAAAGAAACTTGTAAAATTGACCAATTTTCGGATGGTCACCTGTCGTCGCTTTTATTGGTCTTGCAGACTTCAGTTGGTGGTGATCAGTGAAAAAGGAAAGATTTTTGTAGTACCTAAACGTAGCAACAATCTACTCAGTAGGATTTCTGAGTTGGGTAGCGATACATAGAAGAAACCTGCACAGGCACACCTTAATCTTCGGTTAACAGCTATTGCAGACTTCCATTGATAGTAGCCAGATTTTAACTGAGTTTTTTTTGCTAACAATATATCTTGTAACGCGAATCAGAATGGCTGTAAAGGTTATTTTAGAATTCAACATTTTAATAGCTACGAAGAAAAAAAAATACAACAAAAAAAAACCTTCAAAATAAATTGTTACATAAAAAACTACAATAAATCCCCATTACTCGATCACTGATTTGGCAAAAAATCTCGTAGTCGACAAAACACGTTCCGAGTCGCGCGCTTTTCATACGGGCGTCAAAATGGCGGCGCGGCGGTACCTGGCTAACGAAGCTCTTTGTTGCACCTGTTGGGTCGTGAATATAGAAAGGGGGCGACATTCTTTAAGTGAGCGATAGTTTGACTTTTATTGATCATTTAATCAAGACAGGGATAAGGGTTGAAGAAGTCTTTGGAGGAACCTACGAGATAAATATTTGAGTTGAGGTATCGGAAATGGTGTTGTTTTTAAGAACATGGGAACGTATGTTCTTGTAGGTAAACTAAAAATATTTTAGCTTATAAAAATATGTTTCTAACTGACGTACGCTATCGATAATTGCTGTTTATTCTCCTGTAGACATAGAAAACTAAACCTCAACGAAGAATGTGACAGTTTTCTTTAATTGTCTTCAGTTATTTCGTGAAGTAAGTAGGTAGGTTCCCAAGAATATTCACCTAGACGAAGAAATTATTAGAAACTTTAAGCATTTATAACTGACATTAGACATAGGTCCTGTTCAGAACTCCCAACAAAACATTGACTCAACAACTCACAAAGTCCCAGTCCCTTTAATCTGAGTCGGCCCCAAAACAAAAAATACAGTGGCAAAGTTGGGCGGCGACTCCAAAGTTTTCTATATCAGGGGTTGAAAACCTGGGAGTCGAAACGAGACCATTATTTTAGGCTTTGCTGACCATTCGCCGCGTTACCTGCAGAGATTTATAAAAAAGGTTGTGAAACCACCACGGAATACTTTACAAGGCTAGTTTTTGTGCGATTGGCTTTAACAGTATTGTGGGATTATATTTTGTAAGTAAAAAAGCTGTTGATATCTGAGATTTGACATGTATGTAAGTAAGTACACCAACGTGTTTCGGTATAGTTTAGTACTTTCCAGAGACATCATCATCTGCCTATAATCTTTTTCCTTACTAAGTTGGGGTCATGCAGCTGGATACCAGTATTTTACTTGGTTCACACACCAAATGGGTAACACGATACCCCTTGGCAAGATTGGCTCTCTGACTTGGACTTCTGGCTGCTTGCTGTTTATGAACAGGTCAGGTCATGTGGCGAGGAGTAAGAACTACATGTAAAGTAACATGACTTCGACTACCTCTCTACGATTTAAGAACCGGAAGAGTTTCCTTTGCTGTACACAGGCTATCCAGAACCAACCGCCTAAGGTGAGAAGAAACCTTTGGGAAAGACAACACCCGCCACCAAACGACTTCATTCAGCCCCAGGAGCATCTACCACCCGGACGTGAACTGGAGTGGCCTGTATGGAAAGCAAACAATCGACTGCGGACCCAAGTAGGCCGAGTATCTAGCAAAATGGGGGATCATAGACCCCACAGATACCCAATGCGAATGCGGTGCTTCTGATCAAACCATGTCCCATATGCTGGAGTGTCCAAAGTGTCCACACACCTGCACTTCTGAGGACCTAAAGAGTGCCACTGATGCCGCGATTGGCGTGGCCACCTATTGGGCCCAACTCGTTTAACATGTTTTACCATCGACTCGAAAAAAAGAAGACTAGCTCGTTGGTTCCGAGTTAAATTCTTGGATTGGGCAAAGCGCTATTGAGCTATTTCCCAAATTAAATGCTCTGTAGCAGTTCGGAGTCTGGGCGTGGCTGGTTCCTTATTAGGTATACTTACTTACTTACTTATTTACTTATTTCCTGGGTGATTCCTGGATCAGGCAAATTGTTAGGTATTGGGTTTTTCCATTAGGATTTTTTTAGTAACAGCCTGGAGTTTGGAAGTTGGCGGTGTGAGACCCCCGTGCTTAACATGCACGAAAGCACGTTAAGCCGGTCCTGTGCCAGAAATTTCTCCACTTGTGTTGGATTGCCGTCCCATCGGACTATGAGAGTGAGGGAAGAGAGAGTGCATCTGTGTCTACTTACACACTTGTGCACTACTATATCTCCCGTGCCGAAGGCTGGTCTCCGCTGAGATTGGTCGCCATGGCCGAAATTCCATCTGGAGGACTATTATTATTTTTACTAGGTATATAGACACAATTTTATTTTATATACCTTTGCGTATCTCATCTGGATATGCAACCGCGATGTTAAACTATCTTGAAGGTACTACAAAGTAATAATATACCTTAGTAAGATGAATTAACGGTCTACTTTAGGAAGACAAAGTGGCCGTTGCAAAGCGCCAGTAATGTTTAGCATATCGGGCTTATTATTGCAGACATAATTAAACTCATTAATTAAATTATATTACGAGGTATGTTACTGACTGGCCTATCCCAAATTAGCTTATATTGTACAGTACCGACCAAAAGTCCATGAGCAATCTCACAAAGCAATAGACTGACGCTTCGGTTTGACTTACGACCTTCTTCTATAAGTTGTTACAATACTGTAGACACGCACATTACACACACACACTCACTTTGTCTGCAACCAATGACTAGTTCATTAATCATCATTCTTTTTTAGTTTCATTCGTCCTGTTCACATAAATATTAAAGTTTAGCAGGTAGACCACAAAAAACTAAGTAAATTATTTCGATTTCTGTGGGGTAGATGCAGTTTGTTACGAGTATTTAATTAATAGAACTTTTTGGTTCGTGGATAATATTGGTGACGAGTATTTAGCGCAGTGTTGTGGTTATTATTATCAAAAAGCAGGCATAAAATATATTGAAGAGATCAGATCAGATCAGAGAATATTATTGCGCTGCGTAAAAGTGAAGTGAATATCTAATGAAACCGGACTAAGTGTGAGTGTTTTCATTAATATATTTCATATTTTACTAAACATAAATCTTAATCAAGGGTATTGTTGATAGAACAGAGGTATTGTTGAGACAGAAGATGCCTTTAAAGTTTTAAATTCATTGTGAGGTTTAATTCGATTAGTGAA
The DNA here is from genome assembly GCA_949152395.1 of Agrochola litura. Classification (NCBI taxonomy): domain Eukaryota; kingdom Metazoa; phylum Arthropoda; class Insecta; order Lepidoptera; family Noctuidae; genus Agrochola; species Agrochola litura. The sequence continues at coordinate 5,416,671 of OX424509.1, forward strand.
TAATAAATAATAAGGTATTATGTGTAATAAAAACAATGTTTTTCTTTGTTCTAGAGAAATACTGTGAGGGTTAAGAGATATGAGGAAGGGGCTTATTATCGAGTAGCAGCGACGTCAAATGGTGAATGAAACAAATGGTTTCATACCAACGAGATATTTTGCTGAATTATTAAAAACACGTCATTATGAACCGTTCGCCGTGCACTCTGAAGGCTTGCATCACTGAAGACCAGCTAGAAAACCGTTTTTGACCTTAAAATATTGACCGTACCAACTTAATAAACAACAGATTCGTTATTGCATGAATTTATGGTAACGAATTTTTTAAGCACGTTTCAATAGGGTGTTTGTCGTATTTCTTGCAGATATACCGAAATTGTTTAATATTATTTTAGTAATAGTATTATTTTAGGATTAAAATTTGAGGTTTAGTTTCAATCTTCTTTTCGTAAAGAAAATGAATACTTAAGCTTTAACCTCAATAACAACCAATATTTACTAAAGTCAAATAAAATGTAAAATAATTAATACAAATAAAATATAAACAAACTGCCCATATTTAACCTTAAAATTACCTATTCTGTAAGTAGTTTTTTACATTTTAAGTAGTCTAATATTCTTATTTATTACTTAATTACTTCGACCATGATCAAAGCTTAATATTTATGGTGAAAAAATCCATTAAAAATTTAAAATATTTCATAATTTAAATATGTCAAAATAATACAAACTGCTTCTAAGTTTCTTGACATCTATTTCACATCTTATTCAGCTGAAGTAATGATAAATAATTGTAGCAGTTTATTAACTTATGTAAAATAAATATAACGAATAAACATATTTTTTTTAATTTTGTTATCATATATCACGCATTTTTTATTCTAAAACCTTTATTGCAATAACAAAATAAAAAAGCAGCAATATTTAAAAAATATTATTATCGAAAACAAAAATAATAATATTTGCAAAAGACCACACTGTGTTTCACGAGATTAGAACCTGAGGCAGTTTGAATTCCATACCAACGCTTAACGCTTTCTGCTATCTGCACTTGTTAAGTTACTATCGAATTTTAGCAATGCCATTAACTGGTCAAGTTCACGCGCATAGTGCGTGTGTGCTAGCATGTTTAAAGCGACGGAAATATATTGTTGTTTCGTGTAGCTCAAAACTGCGTTATCTGTGGTGTGTGTATCGTGTTGCTTACACATACAAATGTACGAGCTATACCGCGTGTTCACAGCAATACGACTCTTAGCGTGCTCATGCACTTTTGAGCGCTTACTGTACGTAGTCTCTTCTAAGAAATACTGGTATTAGATCCCCATCTAGTTAGAATGAAAACCCATATTACATTAATTATGTTTATTTACTTCAACGTATATAAGGTGTTTTAAAATTAACTTTACATACTTTAAGAAGTGCTTTACACCATCGAACTGAATAACTTTTATAGTATGGGACTAACTTAGAAATCGCGAAAAAAAAAAGCTTTCCCATAAACAGATTAGAACAGTACGTTTTTGAAGTGAAAACTTCTTTAGGCGCGTTGGGCATTTTTGAGATGGGACTAAACCATTGCTTTCGTGACACTGTTACGACACCAGCTTTTGACCATTAAAAAAGACTCCAACGCGTTTATTACCGCGGTGCGTGGAGTAAAATACATCAACGCGTTGATTACCGCGGTGCCGATTTTTTTTCAAGTTTTCCCTTCTATCGGCATTCCCGGAGTGCCACTGGTTTTTTTTTCGTAATTTGAGGTAATTTTGGTACCAAAATGTGAATTTTAAATAGTAATAACTTTTTATTTTCAATAATAATAAAATTAAAATAAACTTTTGGGAATGCTATTGCAGTGCCCCTTTTGGATCGGACAGGTTTTTTTTACATATTGTATAACTATGAACCCTAACCCCAAACCTTGCCCAACAGTATAATCTATTTTACTCACTAATATTATCAAGAGAAAAGATTTTTATTTTTGTTTGTAATGAATAAACTAAAAAAAACGACTGGAGCGATTTTAAAAATTTCTTTCTCCAGTAGAATGCTATGTTATTTGTGAGAAACATAAGCTATAATTTATAAAGATATCACGCGGGCGAAGCCGCTGGAGGAAGATAGTTTTGAATATATTAACATAATTTGTATCAATGGTTTCCAAATTTAAATCGCAGTAACGGACTGGCAGCTTAAAAAGTCGCAGCGTTTCCAATGAAATATTATGCCAAAATCACCCGGAAATTAAAATCCAAAAATAATTCTTCTAACCAACTGTCAACATAATTTCAAAGTTATATGTTGTTGTATGTATGACTCATAATCATCAAAGTAATATACTTTAATATGTCATCTGCCAATCCCCGAGCAAAGTCGACGTTAACGATCTCGTCATCGTTTTGATTTCACATCCAACATCTTTATGTTCTTGTGTGGTGTGGTGCAAGTGAAGAGCTGATGGATACGTATTTGAAAAGTTTGAGGATGATTTATAGGCTGCTATGTAGGTTGTACTAAAAATAAATAGGTTATAAATACTATTTTCTTCCTAGTTATACCAAAACAACTAAAACTAAAAAAAAGTTTTTGTCGTAGTTGGGACTACGACAAAACGACAACTACGACAAAAACGCCAACTAAAAAGGTCTGAACAAGATATCGTAATAAAATAACATCGGTTTTCGTATAACCGGAGTCACACGACCTATATTATGCTATTAATAGTAATTACGTGTAACTCCGGTTATACGAAAACAGATATTATTTTATGAGTTATGACGTAACAGATACAGATAGCCTGTTAAAATCATAACCCGCCCTTACCTTTGCTGTAGTCGAAAAAAAACATATCAAGATTCGTCCAAGTATCCTTGTCTTGAAATTAGACTGTGCACAGTCTTGCGAAAAGATAGGTGTCTATCTACCCGATCTTGAACCTATTTTCCAGAGGCAGGCAGTTTTATAAATACGCACTTGCTCCTGATTTTGACATCCATTGAAAAAGGTGCGCTTTGAACATTAATTATTGTACTAATATAACCATACACACTTAGTCAAATAAAGTAAGTGTGAAGTAAGGTTATTTAAATCGTAATGAAAAGACAACTTTGGTTTGTTTTTTACTCGCCTGAGTCCACTTAGACGACATATTTGCGCTTATTTAAGTTATCCTTAGAGGACGCTAGTAAACAAGTGACCAGTTTCTTATGTCGCTACGCTACAGTAGCAACGGTTCTTTCTTTTAACATACTCAAGGATCTGTTCTAATTGAGTATGTTCAATAAAAAAAAACGAGTGCGGTCGGGGGACCTCCGTCAGGAACGAAGTTCTTTTTCACGTTATGATTTAAATCAAAAAGAAAATTTTTGCAGCCACCATCCTGGATTTTCATTTTGATCAAATTCAGACTTTCTCTCTTTCTCTCTCCAGCATGCGGTGTACTCGGGCCGATGTGTACAATTTTATCCCACGACACTGTTATCACTTTACTCTCTTCTTTTGTTTTTTCTGCCGGCGTTCTTTTTCTCCCTCTTTGAATTAGAAGGAGACAGTCGCAAGTATTAACAGTTTTTAGCGTGACGATTTCTGAAAGTTTACAAGCCGCGATAAAGAACTTTGTTCCAAAAAAGCTAAATTATTTACTCGTTGATCGCTTCTAGCTTGACCCAAAATTTTCAATTGCAAATATTTTACAAGACTTCGTTTTAATAAATAAAGTATGTCGTCGACGTCTAACATGTTTATTAAATGTCAGTCAATAGAAGGATGATTTTGTAACGAACACAATTATGTATGTGACACACATGCGTTGGTAAAGCATATGTCAAGGGACTTTCCTACGCAAACGTATATGAATTCAATGGAAATATTTCTAATCTAAGATTTTACAATAAAGGGTCTTATTTAATTTTATGAACTGGTGTTTGTATCGATTTTTTGACGTGATAACGTCTTATAAATCGATGAACTGCAAGCACGAAAAAGTGTCACGTTCGGCCTGAGCTGAGCGTGCAAGCGAGAGCACGGAACAAGCGATAGAGAGGCACGATCGGCCTAAGCGTTCGGCTTTTGACGTTATCACGTAAAATTATCGTCCGAAAACCGACTTTACAGACAACCAATTTTTGTTTCAAACCACGAAATTACGAATTTCTTTTTTTTTGAGCAAAATTAAAAAAAAATTCTTGCAAGTATAATTTAGTATAGAGGGACCTTTGGAATAAATATTTGGTAATGTAAAAAAAAAACCTAAAAACTTCGACAAAGTCCAAGGAGTCATTATCCCGTCACTCAAAAAACGATCAACGGTTTTCACGATATATTGTCGTTTCGAGTGCATTTTTCTTATGAAAAATCGCTGGTTCATATGACATTAATGTCGCATTAAATGAATATTTTATATTTTCGATAAGACCGTGTTATTGAACACACTTGAACAGTTTGTTGTCCGGATAAAAATTTGAATAACTAGTTTAAATAGAATGGTAATCGTTTATTTGCTTATAATATTGGTATACAGATTAGTTGAAAGTTTGAAACTGAGACTATGAGGAAGTACCCAATAATTTTGTATTTATCTGTGGGGCATGTAATTAGCAATTTAGTCATATATTATTGTTATTATAATATTATTAGTCTGTAAGCCTTCCGAAAAAATAAAAATAAAAAAAATAAATGTAAACTGTCCTGAAATCACTTTGCAGACAAATAGGTACATTTGTTTCTTTAATGTACAAAACATACGTAGATACATTTTATAAATGTAAGTCTAGTCTGTTTGATCGTGTGTTAGATTCTAAACTTATTTCTAGGGTTGGACGGCTTTTAGCTAAATCACATTCTATGAGTAGAAAAGTAAGAAAGATAAAACGGTTATATACAGAGTGAAAGGGACATGCGTTGAAATTTTTCATCAGTTATTTTAAAAAAAACTGTTGTTTCCTACAAAAGTACAATATCTACGCGGTCAAAATGTATGAAACAGCATTTTTTTTTTTAAATAATTATTATAAAAGAAATAGACGTTTCGCTAACCCCAAATAAACTGACATTTTATAAATGATCATAATAATGATGATCTCATTATGTTATTACACAAATGATTCTTCAAATGATTTTTTTTTTTTGGGTTCCCTACCTAAAGGGTGCCAACGGGACTCTATTGCTAAGGCTCCTTTTTTACTTGGCCGCTTTTTTAGTCTCCAAACGAATGGTGATACCTACTCGAAAGTAACCTAGTAGTACTTGTACAGTCAGCGCCACTAACCACACTCACTGGCATTGTTTTTTTTTGCATAAGCTGTTCTTAGAACAGCTTGCACAACAAATCATTATTCTTAAATGCATTTAGCAACACTTGGAACACTTGTCTTGTAGGACTTTTTGTTTTATTTTTACTTTTAGTGTTTAACCTTATAGTTATGGAACATCAAAAGGAACACGTTGTATATAATATGTATTAATATTACTTGCATAATAAAAAAAACGATAAAAATATTGCATGCCAATGCTAATATTAAAAGAAGAAGCAATCGTGATATAATATCATTTTTATCGGCAAATTTTCAGTTGATTTCCGAGGGCAGAACTCATATCTTGTACCTGTGATGTATGTCTTTACTCTAGACGAAAGCAACTCGGTTATTATGTGTTTCAAGGAAAGCGCTATTTCGAGATTCTTACCAGAATTTTTCGTAAATATGAACATTTTCATCTCAATGTTATTTTATGAGTGCCTTTATATTTGAAAGTTTTCTATTTACTGCATTTTATGCAGTGAACAACATTAAGGAAAAAAATATGATTTGCTTGCTTTGTTTTGTAATGTGCGTTTTGTTTGTGCAGAGTAAACAATTTTTCTTTCTTTCTTTCAATGACATGTGGGTTGTAAAAAAAATATATTAATTGATATTGTTTAAATTGTTTAACATTATCATCAAAAGCAGTTTAAGTTATTTGATCAAATCTCTGTGCACCTGTAAGGCTCCGCGCAAACGGGCCACTGACCACAGCCACCGGTGGCTGGCGTCAAGTTTTGTATGGAATCGTCGCACACGAGTAGCGGGTGACGTCCACTCGCGACTCAGTGTCCGCGACATGTCACCGGTGGCAGCCACTCGCTACTTCGCTTTGTATTCGTTACAAATTGTAGCGACCACCGACTACTAGTGGTGGCCACCGACCACTCTTGACGGCCACCGACCACTCTTGGCGGCCACCAACCACTCGTAGCAGCCACCGACCACCTTCATTTGCGCGGTACCAAAGAACGTGGCGCGCGACAGTCACCGGTGGCTGCGGTCGGTGGCCCGATTGCGCGGAGCCTAAGTCCTACACTGTAAATACATATTTCGTATTTCTTTGTAAGGTGGGCTGCCTCAATTGGGTACCCCAGTTGCATTAAAATGTTAATACAACTGGGGTACCCAATTGATGCAGCCCACTGTATATAACATTGGAAAATAAATTATTATTATGGTTTAACTAAACATACTAATTTACAGTCTACCAACTTAGACACCTTTATAAAATAGTCACACTGGCCCATTCACCCATTGACACTACATAACTTATCCAAAACGAATTCAACCAAGATACTTCCAAATCTGCAAACTGATACGAAATTCCCCCCTTTCCCCCTTTGTAAGTTTAAAAGTTAGCAGATGGTTCAACTAGATAGATATAATTCCCGAAGTTTGGATAAGGTGGGTCCCCGGGGTATTCGGCGATATGTAGTCTCAAATCGAAGTATTTATAGGGGATTTAACTTTATTTATGAATGAAAGGCTTTTGATATTTGAATTAAATGTTTGGATGTTTTAATCTTTTGTGTTGTGTAGTTTACTTTTAGGAGATTTTCTTTGATCCATTACTTTAATAATGGTATAGGCAATTCTCTAATACAATGTCACCCATCGGCATGTGCCCGCCCGAATTTTTCTGAATATTCATGAAAAATGATCGAAAAATAACTTTGAAAGGCAAGGGTCTATCTTTAATATTTTTCATGTTATTAAATTTTTTATGCTTTGAGTAGAGTTTGCCGTATCTCCGATATTATTGACTCGATTTGGATTCTGTTTATTATTTATAAAAGCTTATAAGTTATTTTATCGGATATATAACTAATATTTTATTAAAATTTTCGGAGGTGAAAACATTTAAAAAAAAACGGAAGTGTAAGTTCATAAAATCCCTGTGTTACGGGTCACCAGGCCTCCCAATACTTAAATATGTACATATTAATTTAGATTAATTAACAATCGCAAGTGATGAAGTTAAATTATTGTCTAAGTACAGTTACAATACAAATAAAAAATAAAATTAATCTAGGCTGGACATTCATATATGTGGTTAAGTGTGTGTGCGTGTGTGTATGTGTGAGTGTTTGTGTGTTTGTGTATGAAGGAAATATAAATTTTGCGAATAGGGATCAGAAGACTCTCAGTTGCCTGATAATCGAGAGTTTTAAGCCAGGTTGTCAGGCGGTCGAAAATTCACCGCGTATAGTTCGGAAATGATCGATGTTTGACGAAGTTATGATTTTACTTTAAATAACGTCGTACTGCAATGGAGTCTAGAGTCGCACGTGTTAATAAATCGAACAGATTACGTGTGACTCTGGTTTTTATATTTGTCTGTCTGTGATGTCTTGTTCATACCTTTTTAGTTGGCTTTTAAGCTATTGCATAGCTTTTATCGCGGGCTTTGAGCGCGGCGACCGAATCAAGAAATTCCGTAACGAAAAAAACCTAACACCCCCCACTCCGCCTACCCAACGTGATGACAACGTGACAACGTGATGTTGTCATGGGAACGTAATTTTTGTTTTATGTCATCATCTGTCATCATCCCAAGTGTAGCGTTGACAAATAGGAAGTATGGAGGTTACAAATGCTATGCAATAGCTTTACCGCGGCAGTCCCCGAGTGCCACACGTTTTTTTTGTCGTAGTTGGGTTTTAGTTTTTATAACTTTTACTATCTATTTGACTCCATTGCAATTGATGAAAATGGAAATGGAAAATTGTTTAGTTCATTACTTTATGTCCTCTAGAGGGTGCCATATATTTAATGTGACATAGCCACACCAACGGACGATCAAGACGCTTTAAACGATACCTTATTTGTTAAATTAGAATGAGCAGTTTAGAAGTTATGACGGAACAGATGAACATACATACCGGTCAACACCAATTCTTTTTGCTTCACCGTAGTCGGGTAAAAAAAAAACAGTGGCACTCCGGGAGTGCCGACAGAAGTGAAAACTTGAAAAAAATCAGCACCGCGGTAATCAACGCGTTGATGTCTTTTTAATGGTCAAAAACTGGTGTCGTAACAGTGTCGCGAAATCAATGGTTTAGTCCCATCTCAAAAATGCCCAACGCGCTTAAAGAAGTTTTCACTTCAAAAACTTTCATACTACGGTATAAAAACTACGCTTTGACAATTACAGGACATTGGTCTTGCCCAGTATCTGGGTTGCGGGGGTCACACCGAGTCACACGGCAGTCGCTTCGCATAAAATATTGATATTCACTTACTATTTTTACGCTATTGTCTCTAAAAGCTTGGTTTAAAATAAGTTTTTTTAGATTGGTATGAATATTTTAAACTTTTATGACTCTTATAAATTGGATCTTAGTCGCTAGCGCCAAGGCCAGTTGCTTTTTATTATTTTTATACGTTTTAGAGCTAAGTCGGGAAAAGATAATATGGAAATTTCGTTCTTTTAATTAGTTAAACAGCTTCTCAGAAAGCGCCATTTTTTAACGTTTATATAACAATTTTGTAAATTAACTAATCTCTGACCGCAAGGATCAAAAACGATTCGCTCAAACCGCAAACATTCATACAGTAATATTTGTATAAAACTTTTGGCCGTTCTCAGAAATCACGAACTAAACCTTTTCAAACACACACATTCACAACCTACTTTTCAGCTGAACATGTAATTACTGCACGTAGTAACAGATGGCGTTACTAGTACCAAAGCACTTTATCTACCACGGAAAACGTACAAACGATTTTGTTTAGCCACAACTAAATACACAAAAAGTTAAACTTTTATATAAACATCAGTATACTGTGTATTATATTATATGTATGCTACGACAGCGTCAGTACTTCAGTCCGCTACGAGCCGTCGTAGCGTTGCTACGAGTCTACGGCGCCGCTACGCTGGTGTTACATAAACTTGGACAATGTGACAATGCCGGTAAATAGAAAATATGTGAGAAAAACCTGTCTAATTATTAAAACAATACATTCTTAATTTATTAAGGTTATAGTGAGTTAAAGGTTGTGTTAAAAAACAGTGTGAAGTCGTGATTATGTAGCGGTATTCGGTTCCTTCCTTTCGATTTTGAAATCGGAAATAAGGTAAGAGAAATTATATTTTATCGTTTATGTGAGGATTTCCATTGAGGTCGTACCATTAACGTGGAATGTGTTAAACATTTATTTTAATGGGTTCCCGAAGTTCAATCGAATGGAATGTGTTTTCCGATACTTAATTTACGTTTGTCATTTTCCATTCAAGATTTAATTTGACGTTTTTGTGTTTATATTATAGCTTTCATGTTTTTATAATAGTGTTTTTCTTATTACGTATTTTTAAGATGTAATTACTTTTATGTTGGTGGGTTTCTGGTCTTCAGTCATTGTTAGGTAGGTATGTAAGGATGAATTTTTGACGTAGATCAAAACCAGGAAGTACTAATTCAGCAATTGCCATACAACGACAATGTGATTGACAGTATCATCACTACATGTAACCAATCTTCTCTCTAGTCGTCTTTTTTTTAGAATCGATGGTACTTTACAGTTTTTAACCGACTTCCAAAAGGAGGAGGTTCTCAATTCAACTGTTTTTTTTTTGTACTTTTGTTACGCTATTACTCCGCCAATTATGAATTGATTTTAATGATTCTTTTTTTTTTGGTAGGTCATACTTCAGAAGTGGTCCCATATAAATTTTAATAACTTTGCTTGGGTAGTTTTTAAGTTAGTTTCAATAATACGTATTTTTTCCCACTTAGTATGTGTTAAGGAATCTCACTATTGTTTACATAGCAGGTAGTGGTTTTCAAATTTGTATGGGGTAAATACCAAAACCAAAAAAATAAAAATATAAAATTTTTACAAAAAAAATACAACCGACTTCCAAAAAACACGACAAAGTGAAAAACAACTTTAATTTCGGAAGTCGGTGTCTTTGGTTTTGAATTTTCGTTTTTTGCCATCGACTTCCGAAATTCCGAAAAAGTTTTTTTAATTTTGTTGAGCACAGAAAGGTGGGCATAGCCTGTAGTTAAGTACTTGAAGAGCACTAGCCTGCTTCGGAAACCTTGACCAACGGAACGAAGTCATAAGCTTATCATACTTGTCATAGGAATACGTATGACAGTTGTAACAAGCCTGTGAAGATGACAACTGGTCTCACACTATCAGTACCCTTGGGATATCGGTATTGCTTAGTAATTGGGTTGGATAGATCAAGGCAGTAATTCCGTGTGTGTGTGTTATTCAGCCGCATCTGCAGTTTGATCCTCTCAACATCACTTTAAACTGTAATTACAAGTAAATTAAGTTTTGAATTGTTTGCGGACACTTGAGTAAATAACTGACGGTTAGCCACTACTGGTTTAGTTTGTTGTCAAAGTCGGTCAGTGTCAAGCTGAATCAGCTGATGCTGCACGCGAATTGACAAGGGTCTTATACTGCCAGTGACTAGTTGCTGCAACCGGTGTGTGCTTGGTTGCTGAGTCATCATCAGACTCGGCAACCACGGTTTTCTGTGATGGTTTCCCGTGTCGGTAACAATAAGTGTGTATTATGTTTGGGCAGCGACAGATTAACTAACCAAACTCAAACTCAAACTCAAAAAAATAAAACTCAAAGCATTTATAGGCACTTTTGAATTGTCAAGGGGTCGGTCAGTCAGAAAGATGAAGCTAGTTGCCCATTCCAAAGCGTAGTAGGTACCTATGGAGAAGAACGGACAAGAAACTCCACGGACACTCTTTTAAATCAAAATATGGTTACAAAATATTGGTTACATCATTTATGTTGAAGTTATACATGTGAGAACGATGCAGAACGTTAAAAGCGTCCGTAATAGAAAATAAAACAAATAATTCAAAAATTAAATTAAAATAAGCCATGGCAGCTAAGAGATGACCAGTCCCTACTGACAGCGCCCGTTCACGAACATGACGCATCCAAAATATTGGTAGATAATAATGACAATAGTGCGTCAGAGATGTTCGCAGCAGCGCGTACTGATTACTACTTTGCGATCATGCGTAAAAGATCCGCGTCATTACTGCGTCGGATGCGACACAGCGACAGCAGTCTCCTGAGCATTGTTGCTAGTAAAACTGAAGGCCACCTGATGGGGCGTCTGTGTGCAGTGCATGTATTGTTGCCAGGTGTCTCCAGAAGATGGCTTAATAGATATAGTGTTCTGTAAGTTCTGTTGTATTATTGTTATTGTTTCTAGTTGTATAAGTTTGTCTTAATTAATTATACTAACGTAGTTGTAAGTAATACTAACAAATTATGGATAATGTGCCTGATTCAAAGATAAATAAATAAATAAACTTACTTGACAGATTTTGAACCTGTGTTCTAGTGGCCAAAGGGTCCCATACTATTTATTTTGTTTTGTTATCTATTTATATTTAATTAATTAAACCTAACTTGGTTTCCGTACGTCTTTTTCGGGTGACCACTGAAAATTAGCGCTGTGCTGTGGGTCCCCATAGCACAGCATCATGCTGAGTGAAAGCCTTCTTGTCACAGTCATGACGTGCCAGCAGCTGCCGCATATTTCTGTTTTGTGCTCGTGATTATATTTAAATCTAATGCACGTGTTTCTGTGACAAATAAACTTATTTTTCTTTCTTTCTTGGAATATTGTGGTTTTCACTAATACTGACTAGTGATGTGCCGGATCGTTAAAAAATGTGATCCGCGGATACGGATACGGATACGGATCATAAGGGTCTAGATCCGCGAATACGGATACGGATCTCAACTTTCTTCAGGTTCAGCAGGAATTATTTATGATCCTCATCATAACTAACTTTTTGAGACAAAGCCACTAAGTTACTCGTTTTGAAATACAATTTACCATTACTCAATATTAATTATGACGTATATTTTTTTAAGATCTTGAAAACTACATAGTTTTAATTGATGTGTTAAATCACATAATTATTTCAATTAGCATAGCACAAATATTAGAGGTTTGATCTCACTAAAAATATAGTTTAGTTACTACCTTATAACTTAATTTGCTGGCACTTACTCTACTTGAATAAATATGAAAAAAAAATCTTTACTAATTTGGATTGAAGTTAACAGTATTTCATTGGTACAAATATTTAAAATTTCATATACGTAATGAAATGTATAAAAGATCTGTTCAAGATCCGCCAAAAAGTAACGGATACGGATACGGAAACAGATCTTTTTTTTCCTTCGGATATCCGCGGATACGGATACGGATACGGATATCCGGCACATCACTAATACTGACATTGCTGTTTGAATCAAGTAAACATTTCATCTAATAATTTCCCCGCTAATGTCTGTTCCGGACAGAGTAATTAATATTCCTGAAACAATAATTTTAAGGCTGCTTTTATATTCCTCCGTGATATTATTATATATCATCTGTTATCACAGTTAGGGATTTTAATGTAAAGGGTTTAATAGATTCTTCAAAAATTTTCAGTTACTGAACCGTCAGATTCGTGAATGAAGTTACGAAGACTTATAGCCAATTATTCTCTTTCAATTATTATATTTCGGTGAAAATTTAGTTTTTGACGTGATAACATCTTATAAATCGATGAACGCTAGCTGCACGCACGAAAAAGTGCCACGTTCCGCCTGAGCGTGCAAGCGAGAGCGCGGAACAACCGATAGAGAGGCACGATCGGCCTAAGCGTTCGGCTTGTGACGTTATCACGTAAAATAATTGTTCGTAAACCGACTTTACAGACAATCAATTTTTTTTTTGCAACTGTCGGACAGAATGGAGGTATAAAATCTCTATTGGCACGAATGGCATGAGAATGATAAGCTAATACCGTTGTTAGAATATGTGTTGGTTTGTCGGCTCTTGCAAACGGGAACAACTGCTTAAAACACAACAGAATATTGCCACTTATTATTTTAAAGTACCTGGGTGACCGAACTCTGCTCTGGTGAAAATAGAGAATGTTTATTTAATAGTATAGGAAAGTTCATACTAATCCATGAATAGTACCTACTTATTCCATGCTGCCATGATAGTAAGTACTTACTAATTCCACGTTGCCATGTCATTATTCATTATCTTGTGCTAAACTTTGGGCGACCGATCTCTGCTCGGGTGAAAATACAGAGAAAACGAATTTTCCCAGATATGAGACCTAGCTAGATCGATTTTTCGCTCCCGTAAACCCACCTTACCGTAACTTTATTGCAAGTTTCATCGAAATCAATGGAGCCGTTTTCGAGAACGTTAGTACAAATATATATATGTCGGAGACGGGTATGTGATTTTCGTTATTTTCAGCGATATTTTAACTACTGTGGGCGTAGTGTGGGTAGTGTTGGTTAATGCGCAATAGAAAAACAGTTTGCAGTTCAGATCACATTATGATTTACTATCAAATGAATCACACTAGCTAAATTATACACACACTGGGTGCGACGGCGTTTATTAAAATCACCAATTAACACAATGGTCACAAATTACAACTAACACAATAACAGCACCCCGAATCGAGAACAGTTCCGCGACGTCTTGACTCCGATGCGATCAAAGGCTCAATGCCCTCCTCGCTGTGGCCTTCAAACATCACGACTCTGTAGAAGTGCGCCTTTTTTGGTGTCGATAGATCTCTCTTGATGTCGCCAGTGGCGCGCTTGCGATTCGTTTCGTGTCCGTACTAATGACCGGATCTGACATATACAAATATTGCTCGTTTAATAGTATAGGATAGAACACACTTAAAACAAAACTTGGAACACCTAACCAGAAGAGTGAACAAAGATCTGCCTTTGATAAAAATGCATATATTTATATAGGTATATATAAATAATTATAAATGTGCGCAATGCGCGGTCTTCCATTATGGCCAAGTCGGAATATTTGGCCCGCTTTGTGCTCACCCCCTCATGCGTGAAGGCAATGCAACGCGTTTAATTGTGAAAAATTAATTAAATTCCCTGTTTTCGATTCGAATGTATCTCTTGTTTGGTTCCTACAAAATATATGAAAATGTATTCTGAATGAAAATAAAAGAAAACATTTTGGAAAAAGTGGCAATAGAAGATTCCTCAGTCACGAATCTCTATTTAAAACTTGCTTACTTTAAGCATTTAAATTATTATGAAATTTATGAGCTTAGAGTTGCTCTACAATCTAGAGTATGCGCTATTCTAAACATTGCCTGAAATATAGCCCCGACTGGATTGCCCCGTTGGTTTCGTGGTCGCAAGCGCGACTGCTGAGCGTGGGGTCCTGGGTTCGATTTCCGGGTCGGGTAGTGTTATTGGGTTTTTCCATTAGGGATTTATTAGTTACAGCCCGGAGTTTGTAATTTGGTGGTGTGATACTCCCGTGCGTTCCGTACATTCTGACTCATGTAAATCGTAATTTTAAACTTTACGAATACAGTACATAGATATTTTAAATTTCCAAGTTCAGTAGCCCCTTCAACAATGGATCCAGCAGTAGGATCCAGAGGATTGGACCATCAATAGACCCCTGTATGCACCCCTTATTCGTGTTCCTTTGGCACTCTGCTCCGGCGTACCTAACTCGAACACTCATACCAGCTTGGTAGCTGTCCAGCATCCGTCTGAGGTTCACTGGGCAACTTTCCTCAGCCAGTCTGGTCCTGATTGCCGGCAACCATGCTCTGTCGAAGGTTCCCTCTATGTCGAGTGAGACAACAGTGATCAGCTTCTTTTGGTTCAGCTTTGTTTTGATATATTGAATCATGGTATAGAGGGAGTCCTCGGTGCTTTTCTGGGGCATGAGACCATACTGACGAGTACTCAACCACGGGATCAGATGCCACTTCTTGCTACCACCATTTTTTCTAATATTTTGCCCAGGACTGGTAGGAAGTCGATCAGCCTGTAGGATTTTGGGGTGGTGTAACAATCCTTTCCAGGCTTTCGGAGTATCATCACTGTGGCCACCTTCCAGGCCCCGGGGAAGTGGCCCTGCTCGAGGCACTTGTTGGCCAGCGCAAGGAACATCTCCGGGTCTCGGGATATGGTTTGGGTACAGATATCAGCTGTGAGACCGTCCGCCCCGGCGACTGTACTACTGAACTTCTAAGTTTAAATTACCGATGTACTTACTGTATTTAACGGCGGGGGGGGGGGGGGGGGGGGGGGTTACACCAAAATTTCAGGTTCTTACAGATGCTTGTTTCTCTCTTTTCAGTTCTGAGTTTTTGCAGTCGGGTTGTTTTTTTTAATAATTTGTTTTATTTCAAACTTTTTAGTTTTATTAATTTATAAGTATGTATATATATTTGGAATTGACTCATTACTAACTTTTATTAGATACTAATTTTTTTTTTTAACCTACCCCTCCCTTTTTTGTATTTGCAGATGCAATATATGTATAGCCTATGTCACTCCCACTATTAAGACGAACCTAGGCTACAGAGCGTGCCAAAGAAAAAAAAAAATGACATACTCTCGAAAAATATTACCCTCCTTCTGGGGCAGTTGGGTAAAAAGTTTAAATTAAAAAAAAAAACAATACAGTACCCACATCGGTATTTTAAACTTAGAAGTTCAGTAGTACAGTATAGAAACACTAGTGCTGTGACATTTTGGCTGCTAATTAGCGATGAAACTTTGTAACACGTTGCTTTTGAGTAACGTCGTGGACGATGGGCCATAATCTCACGCACGTACCTAACTTCGGCAATATTTTCAAAGGCACCTTAAGATAAGAAGTAGGTATCTATTTAACCTCTCTTAATAATCATTATAAGTTTCATAAGTAGGTTACTCATAATACATAAAGGTATGTTTTCTCTGTAATTTCATAACGTCTCATGTTTAAGAGCGTAATTAGTTGAAGAATTTAAAATTAATTGGTCTTTAAATTAACCATTATACTCCGAGTTTGAGGAAACAGGGTTTAATTGCATTTAATTTATTATACGGTGTGTTTTGAGGTTAAAATAGAACTTGGCTATTAGACTTGGTTGTTTTAAAGGGCATAGAGAAATCGGGTGGGTGTAGTATTGAATAGTTTACTTTACTAATTGAATACGACAGTTTTGACGCTTTTGTGTGCTTTGGAAAAGATACACTGTGACTTTCAATAAACTTAAATTCAACGTCATAGAAACTAACAGAATGTATTTTAATGCCTTAAGCTTCGGTTTTAGCTAGAAGAGCGGTAGCCCCCACATAGCGTCTGCAGCTTACCGGCAAATGACGTCAGTGAATCGTTATTTATCAAAGTAAGTTCGTAAGTTGGTGTGTTTTCCTAGAGAGCATTTTTTGACACCGTATAAAATCAAACCCTGGTGCCATCAGTTAGTGTGTTTTCCTAGAGGGCATTTATTGTGCCTTTTCCTTGAGAGCATTTTTGGTGTGTTTTCCTAGAGAGCGTTGCCATCATTTTGATAACAGCCACTGCCGTTCCAGAAACCGTAGCTTTGAACGTTTGCATACTGCATCGGTTCCGAATCCGAGAAAGGACAGTCCAACGTAGCGGTCCAGTCCGCCTCAAAAATATGTAAACATCGACAAGAATTCATTTAATTGTCTGCAAACTTTGTTCTATGTATTTGCATGACGATTTACGCACTAGATCCGAATTCCATTCGTCCAGTATTTTGTTGGACCATCATTTCAAAGATTAGATTTTGATAAAATAAATAAAAATCTTATTCTCAGCAATGTAACATTCAAATTCGAACGTAGGTACATCCTTGTGTCCAGATGAGAATCTGCGAGTTGGATTTCGAATTGTGCACGAGAACTTGAATATCATTCGAAATGATCATAACAAAATAATATTAATATGATTATTGTGTACGACACGGGAAGAGAAGGTTCTCTTCCCGTGTCGTAGAAGATATATCGAAACCTCAATCTGCCAAACATGAATTATTCCAATATTTCCTCACAATATTTTTTGAACCGGTTTCTTAAGGAAATCTATGTTGAACGTTTGATGTTTACCTTTTATGGATTTAGAATGCAAAATTACGATAATTCCTTTTAAGGTAGTTTTAATTTAGACCTAATATGACTGCGCAACATATTTTAAAGAACTTATTTCCAAGTATCGTTATTTGAAAATAAAATTCTTTAAAATAAATCTAGACTAAACTTTCTGGGTCAGTTATCGGAACTATAATAAGAACTGACTTAAATGAGCGTCGCCTTCATAAAGAGCGAGAAAACGGAAAATCTTAAACCTTAACTTGTTCTAATTCAATTTATCCATTAGATCTAAACTGAATTATAACAAAAGTTAACCTCCTCTCAGAACTGTAAAATCTTTTCGAGATAAGACCCCATTCTTCGGAATAAAGTTCCGGGAAAAAACTAAAGAGTCGTCTTTAAAAGAAAAACATTTTTATTTTCCGTCTTATATTTGGGCACGACGCATTTCGTGTACACTTTTCCGTGCAAATATTTTAACCTACAAAAAGAAATACAGCGATTTGATTAAAATTGTTTACTTAGGAGCAACAAATGGACGGTCTTTTGCTCAGTATTTTTCATCGGCCGAAATTAGGGTTTTTCACGGGGTACCCTCCAGATGTAATTACTCTATTGGGCTGGTAAAAGCCCCTTTTAGGCCCTTAGGTTGCGTTTTTGAAAAGGGCAACAGGGCAACATATTGCGACGTGTGTTGAATATGTTTGAATTACATTGAATATTGGGTTCAGGAAGATGGTATGGGGCAAATGGTGTACAGCAGTGTGGATGGTAGTTTTTTTCCAATTTTTTTTGCAATGATATTATCATTATGCTGATTGAACAGCTGTATATTATTTCAAAATATATTTTAACACCCAATTTTTTACATATACAGGGTGATTGGAAGATGGGTGCAAAGCTTTAAGGTGAAGATAGTATAGACAATTTAGAACCATTTAAGCCATGGTTGTCTTAGACGAAGTCTTACCAAATTTTTTTAACCAAATTTTTAAGTTTTTTTTCGGAAATTCTCAAAATTTCATGTAAACTGCATAATTATGGCCAAATTGAATGATAAATGAATTCATTTTTTATTTATTTAATTAAAGTAATGTGTAAGCAACCAAGCAAAACATGTTTTAGGCTTCTGTGTCATTAGACATTTTTTTTACAGACATTTAAAGCTCAGAAAAAATAAAAAAATTGTACAATACGATTAGAAAAAATAAGAAATTTGTAAAATATTTGGTAAGACTTCGTCTAAGACAACCATGGCTTAAATGGTTCTAAATTGTCTATACTATCTTCGCCTTAAAGCTTTGCACCCATCTTCCAATCACCCTGTATAATCATAACTTTCAATAGAAGGAAGCTAGCTTAATTCTTTTTCGTGTTTTGCGATTAAATGTTCTCAAAAGAATAGCTCTAATCGACAAAACATATTGTTTTTCGGTCTTGTACCAGCATCTAGGTAATTATCATCATTATTCACAGCTTTTAAGACCTCCAAAGAACATTAAAAAGACTTACGCTGTTTTAGGAATGCTAACTATACTGCACCCTAATTGCGTAATACAACACAATCACAATTTGTTTCGATTTGAAACAGATTTCTAATCCATTGCTTCATAAGTTGGAAAAAAAATCTGTTCAACAACGTAAATAACGCAATGAATGTTGTTGAAATGTCAATATGAAACGAATTTCGCTAAATTGTTTACGAAAATGAGTTACGCAATTAGGGTACAGGCTAGCAGGGACATCGACGTGAAAACAGTTACCGTGGATTAAGTACATGATTTTGAAACTGAAATTTTTCAACCGTTTTTTTTTTTTAAATCTTCTATTTCATAGAAAAGTGCAATACCTAGGTGGTCAAAATGTATGGAACAGGTGTTTTATTATTAAATAATCGACGAATAATTTCAACCCAGGAGGGGTTCAGAATCATGAACTGAATCCATGGTAACAGTATTCGCGTCGATGTCCCTGCCACCCTGTATAATGTTCATGAAAGTTTTACCTACGTCAAACAGTTAAAATTCGAGGAAATTCTCACATCATTTAAAACTGCATGCGAAAGTTTTACTAAAGCTAGTTGGTTAACGGAAAATTTTACTTCAATCAACGACTTAATCTGTATTAGCTTGTTAACTCCTCTTTTGTGTAATATCTGGTCATGGATAGGAAAGTACTTTGTGTTTTCAACCAGTTGAGAGATAGGGGATGAATATTAATATGGTTGATGTCAAGATAGCTAAAAGGGTGTACTGACAAAAAGGGAGTGCTTGGACTGCCGAATAGGTACTGCTTACGCAAATGGATAGAGTTTAAAGATATCAGCATTGAGACCAGCCAAAAGTGCAGTGTGTTGTGCCAAGGTTGCTGATGAAGCTGAGGGTGATGAACTGGAATGCGCGTTTGCTGCACGCTGGTGGTCAGGATACCCGTTGAAGCCGTGGGTGCTGGCTGGTTGTGTGACTCGCCTCTCGAAAGCTTGTGGGAGTTAAGATGATAACGTCACGCAGAAGTAGTTGCACGAAGGCTGCGCTAACGTTTATACTCGGGGTCACCAATTTAGAAGCAAGGTGATCAAGTCAGGGTCACCAGTATAGAGGTATGAGGAACAGGGTGTAAAGTTCACTCATCCTCCATAGAAAAAGGAGGATCCTCCGACCAGACGGGTGTCGTGTCGGGGGGGTACTGCCCAATGATTGATGTCGGGGAAGTTATATATATCGCACCCGTAGAAATATAAGGTCACAACTCGAAATATTGAGGTTTTGATGGGGTCAATATCAACTGTTCTTTCATTCTTGGTTTTTACAGAAAGAGGAAAAATACAATATTAAAGCGAATACTGTAACTGTGTCTCTTTCACACCACCCTCTCCGTGGTAGAACAGTTGATATTGAGCCCATCTAACACAAAACTCAAAACCTCAATATTTCGAGTTGTGCCCTTATATTTCTTATATGCTGATCGTGCGGTAAACTCTCTTTGCGCGATGCAGAGAGAGACGTCAGGATTTTGTGTGACGTCAGTTCTTTGACGTGTAGTTCATATGTGGCGATGTAGACGCCACCACAAGCCTAAAGAAGCGATGGATAGATTGCGTGAAAACTGGAATGAAAAATTAACTGGGCTAAGAACATGAAAACGGTGATCGAAGCTGCTTCCCTGCTTAATTATTTATTTACCAAACACTGGTTTACATAAATACAGCTGGGAATTTATTTATTTATTATAAGGTAGCTTCACAGCTGACAGTAAGTATAACGTTATTATTCTAAACATTACGCCAATTACGAAGTACTCAGAAAAATATTAAATACAGAGAGTGACACAATTATTAATATTTATAGTGTGTGCGAACGTGTGTGTGTGCGGGCGTGTATCTGTGCGGTGTAGGTGTTGTAAACGTGTGTGAAGGTGTGTGTTTGTCTGTATACGTATGACTAAACCGGCACTACTGAGTTCGCTGGGTATCTGGCGTTTGATGGAGGATGTGGATAATTCTTTTTTTAAGTCTGTTCCATGTGGTATTGAAAGGATCCAATGTTGGGAATTTATCATTATATAATGCAGGTAGACGCAAGAATGGTGACATTTTTAGATAATTAGTAGAGAAAAAGAAAGAAAGAAAAAGTATTTATTGAGACTCGCACAAGGAATAAAAAAATTAAACTAAACAAAGAGGCCGATGGTACTGATAAAAAAGTGGTATGTCTGGTACGTCTGAGTGGGACGTTAAAGTTTATTCTGCTGAGCAGTTGTGGACAGTTAAATTTATTGTTAAAAATGTAAATAGGGATAGATTTATGAATAAGTTACAATTTCTTTTAAAACTGCCAAAGAAAGTTACTAAGTATTTCTTTTAACTTACTAAATGTCTAGTTTAAAAGTCTGTGGTTAAAGTTAAGTACCTAAACAGACTTGCGGCTATAAGGTAAGGTATCCTAGAATATATAAAAGCGAGGTCGGTCGATACAGAATATTTTAGGCAAGGTTTGGACACGTAATTGTAACGAATTCTAGGTAACGAATTCTAGTACGAGAGATAGGAATAAAAAGGTAGGGTTTGTTTGTTATATTTTGTGTTTTTGGGGTTGTCCAGAAATAATGATGTTAGAATAGGATCACACTTGCTCCAATAATTTATTTTTGCCTACATAATTGTAGCGTGGATCTTTCAATGCCCTACGGTTTTAGGATGCTGTTGGGGTTGCCTCGCTTTTGCATTGCATCAGGTATGTTTGCTAAGGCCAGCACGGACTGCTTTAGGGCAATAGCAAGAAAAAGAGTGGCCTCCGTGATGCGCCGCTTGTGGGGCAGCACCAACAGCTTTCTGAATACTATTTTGGGAAGGGTTGACTGCCCGGTTGTGAGGCACTGGAACACCGTGCATGGATCGGCAGGAGCCATATATAATATTAAATAGCGGAATTGTAAATAATAATAGTAAATGCTATACTATTAAACGACCAATATTTGTATATAGATTTGTACTCACGTTCTCGAAATCGGCTCTAACGATTCCGATAAAAGTTGCAATATAGGGGTTTACGGGGGCGAAAAATCGATCTAGCTAGGTCTCATAATTTGAAAAAATAGTTTTCTCCGTATTTTCACCCAAGCAGAGCTCGATCGCTCAAAGTTTTGAACAAGATAATGAATAATGACATGACAATAATGACATTAGAATAATGATCATGGCAGCATGGAATTAGTAGGTACTATAGGCACATGGATTAGTATACTATTAAATGAGCATTCTCTATTTTCACCAGAGCAGAGCTCGGTCGCCCAGGTACCTACTAATTAATAATTTACTAAGATAGTTTTAAGTACTATTTACTAACAATGTATGGAATGTTTTATTCTGAATTAAATGATCTCGCTAGGTATAGGCAGGACAAAAGCCTCAAAATATTTGTACAGATAGGATTGATCAGTGACTGACTCGTTGGTCTGGCTAGGCTGTGTTCCTTCTCTTAATGAATTGTTTTATTACCGACACTGTCGAGATATGGAAAACCTACTCTAAAAAGACACACACCACCAATAACTCAAAATATCTCAACAAAATAATTTCAATTTATTACGTAACGATTTTTTGTGTGTCACCGCTGGGTTCCGCAGAATCACGTGCGGACAATTTATCTCTTCCCGAATATTCAGTCATGGAAATTGTGGAAAAAGTGCTTCGGCTGTTCTCTCTTTGGGAACACAGTTATATTAAAAAAAGTTCCAACTCAATATCGGGACTATTGGCGATTGGGACAGCAGGTGTTTTGATAAATGGTAAGAGGTATATTGAAATAATGGGACTGAAGGAAAAGGTTTCAAAAAGGAAACTGAAACAATTTTTTTTTGTAATTTTTTGTTGACGATATTTTTCGCAATTTGATTTATTTTAGAGACATAGATAGATAAATCATTTATTTAGTCCACACAAAAGACAGCACAACATACAATAGCACGATAAAATAATAACTAATTAGCTATTAGGAAGTAGCCGCAAGGTGACATTTAATAAAAAATAAAGGAAGAAAACAAGACATTATGATGACACTATTGGCTATGACACAATGTAAAATAATGGATCAATGAACATAAAGAGTGCGGTGTGTGTCTCAAGGTTGCATCAAATGGGAGTCCAGCTCAGCATGTGCCACGCAAATATACCTGACGCTGATATTCTGCTGAATCCCTGCAGTGACATACGGACGTCGAGTAGATGAGATAAATATGCGAGTTATTGGTGTTGTGAAAAGTGGAATGTCCGGACTGAAAATGTAAGTATACCCGCAATTTAAATAATGTATTCTACAGTAAATTTTAGCATTTGGAAACGTTCCCGTTCTATTATTTTATCACATGTTGCTTTGGTAATTCCCAATTTGACAGACAAAATACAAAAAAAAAAAAAAAAACAGTGGCATTCGACAAGTGATAACTTAAACAAGGTCGCCTTGGTGGAAGAAAAATACTTGTATAGAACATTGGTCCGTAACATTATCTAAATAAAGAGCACAATAGGGTTTACAAAAAAAAAAAAACTTCCGAAACCTTTAAAGTAAAAATACTTGCATAGAACATTGATCCGTAAAGTAATATAAATAAAGAGCACAATCACGTTTACAAAAATGTGGTGTCGGTAACGGTGTCGCGAGTTCAATTGTTTTTCCCATCTCAAAAATGCCCAACGCGCCCAAAGAAGTTGTCACTTCAGAAAATTGCTTTTTTTTACGCCAACCGATGTTCAGGCAATATCATCCAATTTCAACAAGACACTTTAATAAATCATGAGACTTTAGTAAAGTAGACTGTACCTACGTTACTAGTAATCAAAAATAAATACATCACGCTTTAAAGACTACCAAACCCGATCGACATAACGACCATTTGATAGAACGGTTCAGATCCGAATAAAAAACTCCGAAACCCGAATATAAAAAAAGAGTACAACCATAAAAATGTAGGTATTAAAACGTTCTGGTAATAAATTATTTATGGATTTACCCGGTTCCGTTCCCTTGATAAAAGTTTCATGAAAACTCCGAACGTATGGGTTTTTCTAACCATAACATGTAAGCACGTATTACTTATCAATACGATAGATATATTTAAGGTCCATATTTTTTACAAAGTTGATGATTTCGGGATTCATTGCTGTGTTAAAGAAAATGGAGTGAAACGGAAGTTTATTTTTCTTGTGAGGTTTTGCTGGGGTTGTGGAAATGGCAGTAGGTATGTGGAATCTTGAGCATTTACATTTATTAATAATAATAAGCCTTTATTCAACAAACTTATAAAACATATTTCTTATTTAATTGATTCAGGCGTGACCTTGCGGAAATTCATTATAAAATACAATAGAAGTGGATATGTTTAGTAACCTGTTCCGCTTAGCTATTTCTAAAGAGTCACAAAAAATCCTTCGCAACACGCCGTGTTCGAGTTCGCGACAAGTCTATCGTCATCCTGAGGATGCCTCGTTGAGAGAAACACGTGTCGATTAATTTCAGGGGTTTTTTATGACTCTTTAGAAATAGTTAAGCGGAACAGGTTAATAAATATATCCACTTCTATTGTATTTTATTTAACATATTTCTTGTAAATACTTATTAAAATATTTAACATACACTAGTTTCTCGAAGATTATCTTGCCACTCAGCAAAGGCCATCCCTAAAGCTTGCCATAAAGTGCGGTCTTGTGTCTTCCTTCTCAATGTAGCGCCTGCTATTCTTTTTATGTCGTTCATATTTACGTTTATTAATGAACTTTAACTTTTTTGTAATGATGATTGCTTCAAGGTCTACCTTCCTCCTTCTACTTACCTATCTGACCTCTCATTTTTTTGCCCATAATGACCCACAGCTGACCAAAGGTCTCCCCTCTCTCTTTATCACACACGTATGTTTTTTGTCGTTGCGGGCCAGTTTTTTCGGTAGGAGTCAAGTTCGGAGACGAAGTACCTATTACATCATCACCATCATCATTTCAGACGAAAGACGTTCACTGCTGAACATAGGCCTCCGTCAATCACCGCCACTTCGACCGGTTCTGTACTTCCCGCATCAAGCGGATTCCTGCGGTCTTCACAAGGTCATCGGTCATCTACCTTGTAAGAGGCCTTCCACCTCTACGTCTCGGGGTACGCGGTCACCACTTCAGCAACTTTCGGCCCCATCAGCCATTTGTTCTACAAGCAATATGCCCTGCCCACTGCCACTTAAGTTTTGCAATTCTTCAGGCTATTTCGGTACCTAAATAGATCCTATTAATGTCGGTCTTTGTATTTTGTTGCTTTTCCCAAGAAAAAACAAGTTAACACAAAATAATTAATCACATAAAAACACATTCCGTCACCCTTCGATAATCTAGTAAAATTTTGTTGTCCCTAATTATACAGAATGGGGCTTGACGCTATCGAACACGATCCAATATAAAATTCCAATTACTGGCCATCGTTAGAATATAAATTCCCGATATTCTTTGGAATAATCTGATGTAAAAGAACTGGGAATGCTGGATAGGGCTTGTTTATTTTTCCAGGGGTTTTTTTTTAATAGAATTGCTTTAAGTGGTTTCTTCAATCTTAGTTTTGCTAATTTTAAGCTTTATTGAGGAATATGGAAATGCTACGTGAAAGCATGAAATATCTCTTTCTCGAATGTGAGAAACATGTAGTCCCGCAATAGTCGCAGTAGGTGATGTTGTCAAGCTTCTCTCTTCTTATCCCTGGTCCTCCCTATTTAGTTTTCGGAGACTTTGCTGTAGACGAGGTATTTGAAGTTTCGAGTTATAATTATTAATAGGCCAATTAATGTTTGCTTAGAAAGAGCAAGAAGTTATGTTCTAAACAACTAGCTTTAATCCGCGAAACTTTGCGGTTTTATTTTAATTAATTTTAATATTATATCAAAACATACTTGGCTTAGGTCTTAAGGGGGAGGCGTGAAAATGTATTCGCTGTTACAATGCATAAAATACTTACCTAGGATCAAGTCCGGAAATCCTGAACATGGTATTCAAATCCCAATATTATTTATTCAATCTCTATTCAAACGCTCAATCACTCAACACACAAGGATAGAACAATATCTCATCTTGCACATCGATATCCGTGGTCCATTGAAAGTGGGACTCTAACGAGGTTGAATGTATGCGCATACATTTCCCTCTCCCGATTGAATGGAACAACGTTTCAGATTTGTATGTTTGTTGGCTATGTTCGAGATAAAGATAAAATGTTCGATGGTTCATCAATCATGGATCTACATGGGCGGTAATGGTTTAAAGGTTTTGGTCGTGATTAGCATGCTCGGTTTTGTAAATGTGTGGGAAAATCTTTTACAGTTTTCAGCTGAAATAAGAAAGAAAGAAAGAAAGAAAAATAGGTTTATTTGTCACAGAAACACGTGCATACATAAAAGACAAGAGTAATCAGAGAACAACAAAAAGTACATAATAAATTACGAGCATAAAACAGAAGTTAGTCGGCAGCTGCACGACATGACTGTGACAAGAAGACTTCCACTCAGCATGATGCTGTGCTATGGGAGATCCACAGCACAGCGCTGAATTTTAGTGGTCACTCAAAAAAAAATGTACGGAAATCAAGTCAGGTTCAAATAAGTGACGTATTACTACTTCTGAGTTTCTGCCGCACCTTCTCTAGAACTTAAATGAGGCAAACGGAAGAGGTCGACCCCCTAAGCAGGAATGCGTACATGCGTAGTTAAACCGACCCAGGAATTAATGAAACTATGATTTGAAAGTTTTACCCATTCCCGATGCGGTTATGCTCCAAAAAAGTTGATTAATCAGGTGTGCGGTTCACTCCGAAGTTTTGAACTACTTTCGGACGGGCCCGTATCTTTGTTGACGGACTTAGAGAGTAGGTAGGTAATGTTGTTAAAAAATAAAAGCTATCGACACGAGAAGAAAAAAATGGCAGTGGCACTCCGGGAGTGCCGACAGAAGTGAAACCTTCCACAATATCGCCTTGTTGGAAGAAAAATACTTGTATAGGACATTGGTCCGTAACTTTATCTAAATAAAGAGCACGATCGCGTTTACAAAACCTTTAAAGTAAAAATACTTGCATAGAACATTGATCCGCAACGTTAATATAAATAAAGAGCACATTCGCGTTTACAAAAATGAGGTGTCGTCATGGTGTCGCGAAATCAATGGTTTAGTCCCATCTCAAAAATGCCCAACGCGCCTAAAAAAGTTTTCACTTCAATAAGACATCTTTTGAGTAATGTAAATATTGTTACGGATAATATTCTGGCTTTGCGGCGTAATTGCATAACACACTTACAATAATTGGTTCCTTTAATTTTGAAAATAAAAAATATTTTCATTGCGTGATTTACTTTGTCCAGCAGACTTTTTTTTAACATTCATGAAGCAATGGATTAGCAATTACCTCCAAATTTTGTTGGATTATGATTGAAAGTGTGGTTTGAGTTTTCCAATACTTAGTCTAAAACCATTGGACTGAAAAGGGCTACAATTGTTACAAGAGTCTCTTTTGAGTCTTAAGCATTGTTCTGTGAGTCTCTGATAGTTTGCATCTTCAAATATAGCACGTAAAGCTTGCATCGCTGGACAAATTCGATTGAATCTGTAGTTTGTTGAACTATGTTACACAAGAAGTTGTGTGTTCATGTTTGTTGCTGGTAACACGACATCTTCGTTTGAGGGGTTTCATTCAGATCACAAGCACAGTGGGTCACGTCCACCTCAAATTTAACCCTACTTATGTACTACGTATGTCACTGCAGGGATCTAGCAGAATATCAGCGTCGGGTAGCTCGCCGCCGGATAAGTCCCAGGCCCGGGTCGACGGCGCGTTGTGTTCCACGCGCGCCTCAAAGAGATGTCAGCAGAATTGACGGGGTCCGCTAGGGCCGATGCCGATGGGTTGCGAATAAGGCCGAAAGGGAAATCTTGGCCCCCGGCAACATGGCAACTGAAGGAACACGGTTGGGTTTTAGTCAGTAAGAGTCTGACACGCCCTCCTGCTCCACCCAGAGCGGGAGAAGTTATTTGATAATTTCCCACCCAAGAAAAAAGGTAAATTTGTCTGAAACATGCTGAGCTGGACTATCATTTAGTGCAACCTTGAGACGCACACCGCATCTTGTTTATTTGATTTGAAGTATGTCACAGTGTCATGGAGTTCTTTATGTATGATTTTTATTTTTTGTTTATTGGCATTTTTACATATTCATGTAATTTGTTATCATTTAATTGTGCTTTTGTGTGTTTTTTGTGTACACTGAATAAATGTTTTATCTATCTGTCTATCTACTTGAGTGACCAACTAGGGAATATAGTAAATATGATACTTGTAATTTGAAATAACCTTTACCAGTTCCATTGGTAATCTAAATAAATTAAAAACTTTAAAATCAACTCTTTAGTTATGTTGTGGTGTGGCTAGTATACAATGTCGCCCATCAGCATGTGCCCGCCCGAATATTTCTGAAAATTCATGAAACATTTTCGAAAAATAACTTTAGTTTATCTTTAATATTTTTAATTTTTTTATGTTTTGAGTAGCGTTTGCCATATTTCCGATGTTATTGGCTTGATTTGGATTCTGCTTATTACTTCTAAAAGCTTATGAGTTATTTTATCGGAAAATAAATAAAACCCCCCTTTTAAAGTATAAATTTTTCGATAATTTTTCATGAACATTCAGAAAAATTTGGGGTGGGCACATGCCGATGGGTGACATTGTATTAAACCCTAGTACTTAATGAGTTCTGAGAATGAAGGTACGATACCCACACAACGTGAGACAGACACACAACCTTCGTAGTATACACTTGAAATGATACCAATAGTATTTCGAGATCGGTACCTACTTCAGAGATACCTACGCGCGGGGTATTGAATGTTCTCAATAGCTCAGTAATGACTGCTGGCAGGGTCATCGCTACAAGTATCATTGAGCTACCCTCACAATCTTTAGAAATCAATTCAATGCTATTCATAAGCAACCGATGCCTCCCCTATTTTTATAACAAGCCAAGTCTGCTTAAAAATACAAAAGATAAAAATTGGCATTGGTGTATTGACATATCGTGAGCTCAATTACATAAAGATTTAAAAAAAAACAGTAATTTTGTATTCTAACAGGAGCTAAACGCAAGTTGTATAATGAATATAATGATTAAAAGTATATGATCAACAGCAGTAACAAAAAAAAAAAAGTGTAGCACTCGGGGACTGTCGCGGTAAAGCTATTGCTTAGCATTTGTAACCTCCATACTTCCTATTTGTCAACGCTACACTTGGGATGATGACGGATGATGACATAAAACAAAAATTACGTTCCCATGACTTCCCATCCCATGAATTTTTGTTTTATGTCATCTTCCGTCATTACATGGTAGGCGGAGTGGGGGGTGTTAGGTTTTATTTTCGTTACGGAATTTCTTGATTCGGTCGCCGCGCTCAAAGCCCGCGATAAAAGCTATGCAATAGCTTAAAAAATAGATGATATTCTTCAGGATATATGCTAGTTGGATAGTGTGTTGAAAACATAATACAACTAATAACGATAACGATAAAATAAAATCACGAAGATGCCTGTAAAAAATATTTTAATGATTATAAACCTCATTAATATACATGCAATCATTCTGATTTTTTGTCAGCTTATGCTACAAGCAACATATTAACGTCAATCAATCTGCCTAGCCTTTTCCCAACTATATTGGGGTCGGCTTCCAGTCTAACTGGATGCAGCTGAATACCAGTATTTTACATGGAGCCACTGCCTATCTGACCTCCACAACCCAGTAACTGGGTAGTAAAATACCTACCCTTGGTAAGACTGATTTTCAGACTTTCGGGCTTCTGACGACCCGTAACATCTGTCAAAAATCCACGAATGACAGCCAGGACCAACGGCTTAACGTGCTTTCTGAGGCACGGAGGAGTCTCGGTATGTAGAAATGGTCACCCATCCACGGACCAACCCCGGCAAGCGTAGCTTAACCTGACAGATCGACCCGAGCGGCTGTTAGTATTTAGCCACGAGCTCCTCAAGCAACATATTAACGTAATAGTTTTTAATTATTTAGTCTAATGAATTTTTGCAAATAGATAATATTGCTTCATATTTTGAAATAAATTACCAGCGCTGTGTCACCGCGCTTCTCTTTATTTTCTATGTAGTCCGACAGACTTGTTGATAGGCTTACACTGTCCTTCCATACCTATTAACACTGTAATTTGAAAACATTGTAGAAACAATTTATTTTGAAAAGAGTAACCGTGGAGTTTCTTGCCGGCTCTTCTCCATAGGAAGCGACCAATTGGAACCGTGCACCTAGCTTCTGACGTTTCATAAGTGCCCTTGTAGGTAGGTTTATGTGAAATAAAATATTTTGATTTTGATTTTGAGTGACCGCGCATTAGCTGTTGTCAGCTTTTTAATGATTTCAATAACGTACGATGACGTAAAAGTCTTTTTATATTATAAGGTATTTAATAAGGCTTTAGACCACACTCGGCACTTGTTGAAATTAATTCTCTATCATCTTTTGCTTAACAATAAGATTTACTTATTTAAACTTCAAGGTATACGAATAGTATCATTTTTTTTTAGAAATTTGTTACTAATGCAAAACTAAAAATCCATCCATCCATTTTAAAATATCACCTAAACCACATGTCTAAATTCCTGTACACATCTACTGATAACGGACGCCAAACAAACGATAGCTCGCAACATATTTCGAATCACGTCATACAATAGTCCACGCAATGCATAAAATTCAACAAATTACTGTCGTTGGGCTGCGACCGTTCCAACCGTCATGTGTACGCACATAACAGTAATGTATAGTGGCGATTTCTGATTTATGTGATC
This sequence comes from Agrochola litura, assembly GCA_949152395.1. Classification (NCBI taxonomy): domain Eukaryota; kingdom Metazoa; phylum Arthropoda; class Insecta; order Lepidoptera; family Noctuidae; genus Agrochola; species Agrochola litura. The sequence goes on from OX424509.1 coordinate 5,447,269, forward strand.
GGGCGGTATTGGACTAACAAATTGATTCAAATGCTGTATGTATTGAACTGTTTCGGACGCTGTGGGAATGTTTTTGGCTTTGCTCTTTGTGGTTTTAAAGTTAGGTTTGAGATTTTTGTTTATTTTGTTTCAATTAATTTTGAAGAGCATACTGATTCAATTTATACTAGGTATACAGTATGTTAAATAACAGAGGGCGTTCTTTTAAACTTGTTGATTTATATTATTAATACATAAAAATAAAAATATTAGCATAGAAAAAAATGTAGGTACCTATTCAAAAAATCCGAATAAAAAAGAGAAATAAATGACAATAAATTCGAAACTTCCTGTTTATAAAATCAAAATACAAACGCGGATTAGTACCCAGCGTATTGGCGTTACCCAAACCGGCCGTATTTCCACGTTGAATGACAAGTGCGCATTTACAGAGTGTTTCTTTAACGTATCAATTTAATATTTTTTGTATATATCCTTTCTATACTATTGCGGGTTAATGGGAACGCCTGTCATTAAATAACATATTGTAATATTATAAAGAGGTAAAATTTGTGAGTTTGTATGCAGGTGGTCATTTCGGAATCACTGATCTGATCTCGAAATTTTATTTTGCTAATGGGAAGCTACAGTATTGCTGAGTCTCATAGGATATTATGTTATGTTGAAATAAGAAATTTCACGCGGAAGAAGTCACTGGGAGAGCTAGTACAAAAAACGAAACAATTTTTTTGCTCTAACATGTAAAAAAATTTACATTCCAAAGAGCTGTTCACAGATTAACTGTATAGTCAGTTCATAATATCAGTACAAGACCTTTGTTTTGTTTTTTGTTGTTATGGAGGACGTTAGAATTTATGTCGTTGTGAAGTCATTTCCCTAGGTGACACTTCTGTTAAATGAACTACATTCTGAGTTTTTTTGTTCCCGCTCTAATTAGCCACCTAAATAAAGGTCACACGTTCATGTACAGTTTCTACTATAGTCTGTTTACTGTGGCGTGTACTCATGACGTCGTCATTATGGATAATAATAAGAATAAAAAAAAAACTACAAAGTGAAAAATAACTTGAATTTCAGAAGTCGGTGTCTTAGGTTTTCCCTACATGCTGCATTGCTGCAGCAGGCATGTTCCGGCAAGGCCATTTGTCAGGCATTATTAATCCTTGTGTGTGTCTTTGTATGTATTATTTTAATTGTATAATTTTAATTGTGATGGTGTCTTATTTTATTTTGAATTTTTTACATTTATTATGAATTTGATTACAATTATTTTATTATATTATTAGTGTGATTTGTTTTGTAAATTGACTTCTATGGGCCCAGTTACCCGAAATAAATGTTTTTTTTTTAATTTTCTGAACTACCGACTTCCGAAATTAAAGTAATTTTTCACTTTGTAGTGTTTTTTTTGGAAGTTGGTTGTTTTTTTTTTGTATTTTTCCCCTTTTAGTTGTGGTACCTACCCCACATAAATTCGAATACCACTACCTGTTATGTAAATAACAGTGACAGAAACTTATTATAACATCTTCCACATAGGCTATGGCTGGAAAAATATGTATTATTGAAGCTAACTCAAAAATTACCGTAGCAAAGTTGATAAAATTTATATGGGAACATCGCGCAAGTTTCCTTTAACAATTGAAAAAATAATTTTCAAAATTAGTCCACAATTGACGAACATATCGATGAACATACATAAAAAAAATATTAGGTGGCACTCCGTGAGTGCCAACAGAAGTGAAAACTTGAACAAGATCGCCTTGGTGGAAGAAAAATACTTGTATAGAACATTGGTCCGTAACCTTATCTAAATAAAGAGCACAATCGCGTTTACAAAAATGAGGTGTCAATAGCGGTGTCGCGAGTTCAATTGTTTTTTCCCGTCTCAAAAATGCCCAACGCGCCTAAAGAAGTTTTCACTTAAAAAAAAAAACGTACTCGACGAACATAGACCCTCCTCCTTTTTGGAACTCGGTTAAAAGCAATAATGGACTACGTTCGTTTTTTACCATGTAATTGTCTGCCATATTATCTGCATTACTTGGAAATGCGATTAGGATTCTAGAAAGGAAACGTCTGTATTCCAATAAACTTCCAACAAAAGTCAATGACCGAAAGATGCCTAAGGAAGGAGATAATAATAGGGTTATTTACGAACGAATTCCAAACTTTAAGGAACTTCAACATCAAGAAATTCCTAGAGCTGAAAACAGATTCATTCGTGAAATTATCTGCGCAATTGAACGCGAACCAGCTAAAAAGGACTTTATAGTAGTAAATTGATGGATTATGAAAATTCCTTTAATATTCTTAGTCGACGTTGAATATCTAAAGTTTGAACTCGGCTATTGGCTCGGGGAAATGAATTTCACTTTAGACTAATGAAAATACTTTGATACCTCCCTAGGATCAGCGTCAAAATTTTCGCCTTCTGAATATTTAAAAAGTCCAAGCCACTATTTTTATTAGGTTTTCGGTGTTAAGAACTTGGACTTTGAAGTAGTTCTGAGATAATGGGTGTGGACTAAATTTTGGGTGTAGATGTCTAGCGGGAGTGTTGTAATGATAACGCGTAATCTTTCTGCATGGTGATTGGCTAGGTTGAAAAACTCAAGTATTATATTCCTTTGAATACTACGAATAATGTTGCCTAACTAGAAATGTTTATTCTGTAATATTAAGTTTCTGTATTTTGTTTCTCAAAAGCGACGTGATTTTATTTTAATTTTTAAATCAAATCAAAAATATTTATTTGCTAGAATATGGTACATAAGGTGTTGCAGTAAATTTGTTTCAGCATATCCTGCCATAACATAGCGTGCAAAAGTATTCACAATCAGCGATGTCAATTAAGCTAACTTACAAATTACAGATTCTATTGATATGTCTTCTAAATAGTCCTTAATGGTATAATATCTTTTAAATTGCAGTAGTTTGAAAATAATTTTTTTAAACATTGTCAGCGGTAAGTCTTGAAAACTATTTGGTAAATGAAACGCGAAATTGTTCCTTGTTGACCGTAGTCAACAAGGAACAATTTCGCGTTTAATTTCGCCATGTTCATGTGTATGTATGTCTGTTTGTGGCTTAGCTCAGAGATTCGCACGCTTTGCATGATGATATTTTTTTTTCTCGTCTGTCATGTGGTGTGGGGTATCGTTGAATAAGCCGAAATATTGAGGGTCGGTGAAAACTATTTTTCGATTCAGGGATCCGTTTGCATAATATTAAAATTTAAATTCCTAATTTTTGTGTAGGTCCTGCCAACTAAATGGTTGTTTTTAGTAGGTATAGATAACGAACTTAAAAGGAAAACTATCACAGCTAAGTAGGCTTCACCAGTTAATGAGTAATAGTCGACCAACTTATATTTGCATTTGGAATGTATGGGGGAACATGTTTTTCAACTACAATGTTCAGTTTGTTCTTGTGATAAATTCATCCCAACTACGGACCTTTATTGTGCGTGGTCCGACACGCACTTGGTCAGTAAAAAAAATAAAACCTAAAGCATATTTATTAGGGAGGGGCTGAAATTCAATAATATTTATTCTTCCTTATAAACACGCCGTGTTCAGAACATGAAAACAAGAGGACGTGAGGAAATGTATGGTTTGACTTTATAAATCTTCTGTTTATGTGTGGCTAAGTAATAACAGCCGCACGGGTCGATCGATCAGGTTAAGCTACGCTTGTCGCGGTTAGTCCATGGATGGGTGACCATCTTCACATACCAAGACCTATTTGTGCCTCGAAAAGCACGTTAAGCCGTTGGTCTCGGCTGTCATTTGGAGATCTTTGACAGTCTTTACGGGTCGTTAGAAGCCAACCGGACAACCAGTCTTACCAAGGGGTATTTTGTTATCTAGTAACTAGGTTTTGGAGATCAGATAGGCAGTCGCTCCATGTAAAATGGTATTCAGCTGCATCCGATTAGACTGAAAGCCAACCCCAACATAGTTGGGAAAAGGCTGGGCAGATGAAAATGTGTGGCGAAATTCTTTCACCCAGTAAAAATGACGATTTAGTTCTAAAGTTTCCAGGAAATCCATTTTTACTCCCTCCGTCCTCCTGTAGTGGTTACCACTTTTGGATCATGGATACACAAAAGCATACCTCCGCACCCCTTTAGAGATCACAAGAGGAAACAAAGGTCATGTTTCAAGCTCATTGATAATACAATCTGTGTAAATTTGATCCCAAAGCCTCATTCAGAGTGACGGTGACGAGGCGGTAGCGGGCGCGGTGACGGGCGCGTTTAGGTGACCACACTGCATCGCGAGTTGATGTAGTGGTTAGTGAAGGGTTGAAGTATTTCCATGGTTTAAAACAATTGACGGTCGCTCGCTAGCTAATATCAGTTTGACTCTAGTGAATGGTTCAGTCGACTGAAAGTTCATTTTTGTTTCATACCACGTTCACACGATTAAATTATATTCAATTCAATTAAATTTTATTTCAGGAATAATTCACATTGTTTGAAATCATAAATAAATAAAAACACGTTCATTAAAATTATAAAACCAACACATTCATAGTTCAATAAATTATAGAAAAAAACAAAAAAAAAACAATAACTGTAATTTTATTGTTTTTTTTACTGCTACTTCCATCATATACCTATATTGACTAGTCCCACTAATGTGAGACTAGTTAAAAAAAAAACTGATATTAGTTAATACTAATATCAGTTTTATTTTAAACGTTTATATGTATGCCATCGTCTATTGAATACAGACATTTCTCCAATAGGAATGCACTGAGTCTTGACTTAAAAGAGCTCTTATAAATTATAGTTTTTAGGTCCAATGGCAATCTGTTAAAAATCCGCACTGCTTGATATTGAGGACTATGTTGAACAATCTTAAGTTGGGGTTTGATTTTACTTTTAACTCTTGAAATGTCGCGTGATACCCCATAGGTGCATAAGAAAAAGTGCTCCAAATGTCAAATGCACCTATGCGGTGCATAAGGATACTGCTTGCCATTGGACGATAATATTTGACATTTATTTGCACTTGCAACACGATCTGGTTGTATCATTCGACTAATCGATTAATACTTGACCGGTTTTAGTAACAATTTACTGGGAACACCACCAAAATGAACGAAAAAAAAAAAACAAACAAAATGTATCTGTGGTTTCAGTGACGCGACGCCGCCATACTGTCAAAACTCGGTGAAGTGTGTGTGTTGTTTACATTAGTTCGCAATGTTTTTATGAAGAAAACGGCGTGTGATCTTATTAGAATGTTACACAGAATTACTGAGAAATAAGTATAGATTTCATATTGAGTGTTAGTTTATCGAAAAGTGATAAATATTTCCATGAAAAGATAACGAAAGTTTTGTAATGCACACATTTTGAAGCTGTCGCCGCCGCCGCCGTGTTTAGTAAAGTTTTTATGATAAATATTCTTGTAAACTGTTTGAAATACACATAAGTACCTAGTTTATTTATCTACAAACGTAATTTGGCCTATAGCTACTGATACTATTGCGTATTTTTATCGTATTCGTATTTCCAAAAGTAAAATTCGGCGTAGTTCCCGCGTACCGTGACACGTCAAATTTTTATCGTTGTGTAAACAAAAAGTTTTTATGGTTTAGATAAGGTTTCAAGTGCTATGGGTTTCTGTTATCGTGTTTATGGCGTGGCCTACACATTGTATTGTCGTAATCAAGTGTTTATGTGGTGAATGAGTGTGTGAATTCGATATATTGTGATAAAGTTTCAAGGTTATGTGAGTGAAAATTAACAAAATGAAAAGATATCACATCACTGCAAAATCAGGTGAGTACAAACGTCTGTAAAAAATATTGATTTAGTTAGCTTAACTCATAACGAAGCCAGAAAGGTATAATATGTGCCATGTTAATGACTGTATATTGACGAATTCTTCGTTTTTCCGAAGGCCTACCCACAAATCAAAGCAAATGGCAATTAGGTTGACAAGATGTGTGTTATATATGTAAACCTAGGCTCACAGTCAAGGGGTTAAAATGTGAACGGGTGCTGCTTGTGGTGACTGGTCGTCTTGCTGATCATGGTTTTGTTATTGTAACTAGTAATTAACTGTTTATTTATTTTTTACCTCGATGGTCCTAGTTTATCATTTATAACTGCCAATTACAGCTTTATGTAAGCGGGCACGCACTTTACGCCTGGAGGCTTTTATTTAGATATGTAGTTCTGTTTACGTTTAGTTTTTATTTCTGCTTGAGTATAGTTCTCGATGTTTTTGGTTGGTATATTGGCGTGTGCTAGCTGACATATGGCCAATAATTTATCATTTAAATTATGTTTTGTGTTGCGTAATGTAAATTATTTTGCATACTATTGTATAGAATTATTTTTTTTCTAACTTGAACAGACAGCTGTGCTGCTGGGGAGTTTGTTGCGCCACTTCTTCTTCCCAGCGAAAGGCACTAGGAAGTGGTGAAGGGTGGGCGTTTTTGGGGGACTGTCTTATGTAATTTTGACGTTCGAAAAGTGCTGATTCTCAGCCTAATTTGAATAAATGACTTTTGAATTATGAATTTTTGAAAATCTTTCCTTTCATCTTTCTCATCTGTTTCATATTTATGGAGATATTTTTTTTTAATTCATTAACAATACTAAAACACACTGGGCACAGTAAGAATTTTTTAATAGGAATAAATGTTCATCTGCTCCTCTCAATTCATTCTTTGATCATTCGGTAGGCGAATGAAAGATGCCGATGCTGTGGTCAAATCCAACATCGTTGGATCGGTTCACCGATGAATTCATTTTTCACTTTTGATTCATTTTATGTTCAGACGATTCATTTCCAATGAAAAATGCCGAACGAACGGCAAAAATGAACAAAAAGTGAAGCGTTTGATATCGGCTTAGGTTTTATATTTATTCGATATTTCGCGCCCGCGCTAGCTCCTCGCCCTGGATGAAGCCCAACTGTTATTCCAGTCCCAATGTAACACAGACCGCGGTTCCAACCGCGCCAAGTTCAACGCAATAATTAATTCATGATATCTTAAAAGCGGATAGTCTTAGCGACCCCATCCTAATTCGCTGGTTGCTGGTCAAAGGTCGCTTTCATTTAAATATTGAAATGTCCTAATTCTGAATGTTAAATTATGCTCAAATTTTCACATTTTGAATTGATTTTCTGAAGTAATTTTTGAATGCTCTTTTTGGAGAATGGAAAAACGAAACGATGGGACATTTAATGTTATGTCCTCTCAGCTACACATTACAGGAACTGATGGACACTAGTGATGGCGCCAAACACGTGACCGAATTCAAGGCCTAGTCAATCTAAAAAATATATATATATAATTTTATTTATAAACAACATGTAATCAGAAATTAAGAGATTCGCAGGAGAACCAAGGTGACCGACATAGCCCGAAAAATTGCCAAACTTAAGTGGCAATGGGCAGGGCACATTGCTCGCAGAACGGATGACCGATGGGGTCGAAAGGTTCGTGTGTTGAGTGGCGACCACGTACCGGAAGACGTAGCGTTGGAAGGCCTCCCACAAGATGGACCGATGACCTTGTGAAGGCCGCAGGAATCCGCTGGATGCAGAAAGCACAAAATCGGTCGAAGTGGTGGTGCTTGGGGAGGCCTATGTCCAGCAGTGGACGTCTTTCGGCTGAAATGATGATGACAACATGCAAAAAAATTCCTTTCCGATCCGTGAGAGTGTTGTTAAGTATCGTACTGAGAGTCTATTTATGTGAAAATTTTCAGAAAAAAAAAAAAAAATTCGCCACCTTTTTTTTCTATGGGGAATTTTACCGGGTTATTATTACATGGGGCACGGGCAGCCGTCGTTTAGTGGGTATCTACAAGTCATAACTTACTACTACTGTTGAAAATTTGCTATTTTTTTATGGTCTTGGGGTAATATCGGTACAAAAAATGTTGGAAAAAAAATTGCTATTAAAATTGCAATTTTTTTTCCAATAATTGTAATATTTTTTATTACTTTTTGGTAATATTTTTGCGGTACCCCTTTCGAATCGGACAGGTTTTTTTTACATATTGTAATTGCCATCGACACGCTAAGAAGAGGAGAAGAACATAATCTTTTATGTTAGAATTATATTTGTACCTTTAGTTTTAATTTGCTTAAAAGAGGTCACTGGCCGATGTCTGTTTTAAGTTTTGCTGTCTGTTTTTTGTCCCAGATTTCTTTCCATTGTCTCAGTAGACGCTTGCAAACATTTTTGTCGATCTGAATGGCAATTTATATCAAAAGATAAGTGCCATTATTTCACCAGTACTTTTAAGCAGAGTATCATAAACTGTATCAAACTTGTTCAGACTAAGATAGTGTTATACTTAAACTCTTACCCCCTTGTTGTCACATAAACAGTGTATTGTATGAAAAGTAATGTTATGTGGAGAAATACCAAGACAGCGAAGCTTAAGTGGGCGAGTCGCGTGAACGTTTACAAAAGACTTAGTAAAATATTCATATTAGTCGAGCGCCACCCCTAAACGCTAGGGTTGTGCCACTTACCGGATCTTTATTCATTGTTACTCTTTGAGCGACGTGTAACTTTTAATTGAACATGCTGTTTATGTTATAAGCCGTCGAGGTAAGGAGTATTTAATGTGGAGTTTGTTACAGAATGATAAATTGTTATCATTATACAGGTTGGGTTTTTAATTATTACAACGTAAAAACGGAACCTTTGACAATTAGAGCAAGGGTATCAAAGAAGTGGTAAGCTCGATTTCAAAGAGACTTAAATAATTTTGTCGTTTAATAAAAAAGATGCAGGTATTATTTTGGCATTCTGTACCTATAGAGAATTAGCCAACAATAAAACATTTTCAGAATTGATGCGATTATCGACCTCAGTCATAGAATATTTGTCGCCAAATATTGATAAGTTGTTAGCATTTTTCTCTTCAAAGGTATCAGTGTTTTTTTTTTATTTATTTAATTAATTAATAGTTAGGTACCTGTACTAAAACTGTAGGCAAGCTTTATTTACTAGATAGCCTGCCAGCTGACACGGAATTAAAATTATGGCTCACCTTCAAAATTGGTTGGGTAGCCTTGTTATAGACGGATTTAAAGTGTTGTGTTGGTCATTTGTTTCGATTTTTGCTCTTCAAATAAGCTGTGAATACATAGATAGATTAGTCCAAAGAATAACAAGACCCAGACATGTTTAGACAAAGCTATTGAGGACAAAGTTAGCACGTTTCTAATATTAACACAGGGGGTGTATTCGAATTATAGTTCTAGAAACTTAAGAGCTAACAATATTTTGGACAAAGTCCATTGGGAGAGAAAATTTAGAATGTACCAGAATTATATTAATATGACACGAAAGTCGACTAATGAAAGACATTTAATTCCTTTTATATTGTTGTAAGACTTCAGGAAGCCTTGCTTGGCTTGGTTTAATAAAATTGTATGTATCATTATACTACTTTTAGTATTTTAATTATTTTAAAATACGATAGACGTGGATATATTTAGTAACCTGTTCCGCTTAGCTATTTCTAAAGAGCTATAAAAAAACTCCTGAAACAAATCGACACGTGTTTCACCTCTCAACGAGGCATCCTCAGGATGACGATGGACTTGTTGCGAACTCGAACACGGCGTGTTGCCACACCGAGCGCTGAGCGCAGACTGCACTCAGCGCTCGGTGAGGCAGTAGTGTTCAGGAGTTTTTATGGCTCTTTAGAAATAGCTAAGCGGAACAGGTTACTAAATATATCCTCGTCTATTGTATTTTATTTTATAACACCTATTTATGAAATAACAAAAAAGGCTATTATAAAAAAGTATAAATACGAACTAAATGTACCTCAATGTAGATTACAAATGTTTAGGATGAATGTTTAAGTTTGTGCCATTCAGGTGTATGACAAGTTACCTAATTCACTTCAGCCTGACAAGTTGGCTATTAGGTAATTGATTTTATGACATTGGCGAATATATGGAATATTGTAAATATCTAAGATGACATAGACTTAATTTGGACATTTTAAAGTAACGATTACCTAATTATAATAATACTAATTCTTAATGGACCTATTGTAAATCACAAATCTTAAAATTAATATTGTACTTTGTTTACGATTGAAAATTGAATATTTGTACACCATATACTTTGTGGTAGAATACAAATATTAACACCATACTATGTAAAACTAAATTCTTACAAATAAATAAATTGTGATTCTAATAAAACAGTATCTTTTGTAAATACAGTTTAACTTCAGGCAATATTCGCACTTACATTTTGATTCGTATCACCAGTCATTCCCTACACGATGAATGATTTATCAGTTCAACGACCGAGTGAACGAACGAATGAACCAAATGGCGCATGCCGTGGAAATAAATAAAGATATTCTCTATAAAACCTCCGTGAAGGATTTTTGTGTTGAATTTATTCATAAAGAAACTTTTTTTTGGTAAAGCTTTGCGTGTTGACGTAAAAATGTTTCTTATTGATTTATTAAATGTAGGAAAAATATGAATAGAGAGAAAATATAGTATTTGTGGAAATCGACGGTATTTTTGGTAAGTCATTGCTTAGGTTTGAATAGAAAATCATTTTATTTATTCATCATCATCATTTCAGACGAAAGACGTCCTCTACTAGACATAGGCCTCCCCCAAGTATCGTCTCTTCGACCGGTTCTGTGCTTCCCGCATCCAGCGGATTTCTTCAGCCTGCACAAGGTCATCGGTCCACCTTGAGACAGCCCTTCCAACGCTACGTCTTTCGGTGCACGCTCGCCACTCAAGAACCTTTCTGCTCCATCCGTCATCTGTTCTGCGAGCAATGTGCCCTGCCCACTGCCACTTACCTAAGTTTGGCAATTCTTCGGGCTATGTCGGTTACCTTGGTTCTCCTGCGGATCTCTTCATTTCTGATTCGATCACGTAGGGAAACTCCGAGCATAGCTAGCAAGCATTTAATTTGTTACTTTCATGTTATTGGATTTTAAACCAGTATCAAAGCAGTCCACCTGATGATAAGTGGTAAGCACCATCTCTGACCAATAGCAATTTAAGAATTTTCACGGTAAAATATCCTCATCATCATCTTTCTAGCCTTTTCCCAAGTATGTTGGGGTCGGCTTCCAGTCTAACCGGATGCACTTGAATACCAGTATTTGACATGGTATGACTGCCTATCTGACATCCACGTGAAATATTTAATGTGCCTAATTAAACCGGCATCAATGCGTATCCCTACTTACTGAATATTACTCGAGGTTCTGAGAAATTATTCATTAAGCGAGAGAGTAAAGCCTTAAGGCTTTAGAGGTATGAGGAACAGAGCGTAAAGTTCACTCATCCTCTATAGAAAAGGGAGAATCCTCGGATCAGACGAGTGTCGTGTCTGTCCAACGATTGATATGGGGGAAGTTATAAATATTCTGATTGCGCCGTAAACCTTGTTTGCGCGATGCAGGATTTTGTGTGACGTCAGGTCTTTGAGTAGTTCGCATTTAGCAATGTAGATGCCGCCACAAGGCGATGACCACTTGCACGACCACTTGCACGGCAACTCGCTATGAATAGCAACATAATTATACCGTAATTCAAACTACTGACAGAAATGTAATTATGTTTCATCATGTTTAGAATCATTGTATTTTGTGAGCTATCGTACAATTTTATTGGGCCTTAGTCGTGTGTTTTCATTTTGTTTTCAATATCATAACATAGTTCAGGCCTGTATTTCCCGAAGGAATGTATTTGAAATTCTGAATAGTCTAACCACTGATACTGAGAAAATCCTAATCGAATTAAGTCAGGTAACCAATGACATTTTGCTCGACCCGGGTATACGATGGCAGTGACTGGACCCAGTAACTCGGAATTTCGGACACAGTCAGTATCATACAGATGAGATTAGCAGTAAGTCAGTAGGTAAGTCAGGTGGGGAAAGCTACTGGGCCCAAAAATAGACGGGTAGGTTAGTCAACTGGACTGACTTCAGGGCGCGAAGTCAACACTGAACTGGGTTGAAACTAGTGTCTACACGAACCCAGTTGTAAGTCAGCGCTGAACTGACTTAGAGCGGTTACGCACTACGTCCGATCCGAATCCGAATTCAAGATCCCAGTTCAATCCAGATTGGTAATGTTCTAAATTTGGATAGACTGAGTTCGGATCTAGTGCGCAACCCCTCATACAAATAGTACTATGGCTACTTCCGACCGACATTTCTCGGATTCGGATTGGACGTAGTGCGTAACCGCTCTTACTGTACTGTCACACTACTGGGCTCGTATAAACCTGCCTTTACACTCATCAGTAACAAAGTAAATAATTATGATAAGTAAAATTAGGCGATTTTTTTATTTTGCTTTGAAACTTGTCACCAAAAAAGCCAACGTCACAGCTTGATTCCCACCAAAACCCGTCCAAAAAACAATTGAAAAACCAGCCAGTACACGAAAACACAAATAAAATCAGTAGCCCTAGTTTTTGACGTTGAGTTAAAACAATCTAACAATATTCCCAGTGGTTTGACAGTCCAATTATCATGGCTTCGTCTCGATCCACCCTGTTTTCGATGTCTGACTTTTTATCTTGGAAATAAGAGAAAAGACCGGGGAAATAATTGCTGCAGCTAAATAGGTACATAAATTTTTCTTTAGATTTTTTGTAAGGAGTTTCTATTTGCTTTCTGGTTTTGTAAGGCGACTGCAACAGTTAATATCGATTTTTTTACTTTATTGTACACTTCTAACAAAGGTAACACACACAATGTTTTTACGATTTGTTCTCGATAAATGTTTTTCATTGTTAATTAGTTGCCGTGTTTATTGATTTAGACTGAAATTCTCGCCTTCTTCCTTTATCTTATGGGTAGGCAGGAAAAACATAACGCCACCAGCAACGATCCTTATACTACATATATACCTACTCCTCATACTCGCACTCCGGTGGCGAGTACTACGCACCTGACCTTTCTGATAAACATCACCAAACTACATCCAACTATATTCAATTCAGTAAAAATTTCATACGATTAAAACATTTAACTCTACAAAAAAAACAATCAACCCTAAAAACTATTCACACATCAAACTGACATATCTATTTCAAATTCACCCTGTATTGCTAACCATTACGTATAGTTTTACCACCTAAACCCTGCCACTAAACAAAGAAAACTCGTCTCTGCCACAACGGAATAAAGTGTAAATCGATTGCATTATAACTGTGTAAGAGTACAGATCTATTTTCAGAGATGGGACAGCCAATTTCGTCGCATGCCGCCCGTTTGAACATAATTATCCTCTTGATGGGCGATGTTCAACGGACGGTTGTACCTGATCCTGACGTTTATAGATGAATACTTGAGGGTGATGGGAAGACGGGTTGCGGTGTACTTGGGCGAGGTTAGAAGTATTGGAATTATTTGTTTTGTTTTGTTTTTGTTTTTAGTCTGTTAAGAAAATAATTAATTCTAGAGAAGTGTAATAACTTAGCTGTTTCTTCTTTTGTGTCAGCATGAGTTAAAAATGTTCAAGTTTGTGTTAAAAATATTGGTTTTGCCAAAATATTCTATCCGAGCTTTGGATATTCATCATCATTTTGGTAACTCATTTTTTTAAACTGGTTTTCAACTACACTACAGGAGATCATTGAACCGAATATGTCATATTTTTGAAGTGAATACTTCTTTAAGCGCGTTGGGCATTTTTGAGATGGGACTAAACCATTGATTTCGCGACACTGTAACGCAATTTACCGACACCGTGGAGTAAGAGACATCAACGCGTTGATTACCGCGGTGCCGATTTTTTTTCAAGTTTTCACTTCTGTCGGCACTCCCGGAATGCCACTGTTGTTTTTATTTTATTTTATACACAAACTGATGTACAATCACAAAATGCAGTAGAATAGCTACAAACAATTATGTCTGATTCACATCTACTAGATGAGAATCTTGCATGCATAATTTAAGTAATACTTACAAACGACACATTAAAAAAAAAACAAAAAAAGTTAAAAAAATCCTACAAATTAAAGAAATGGAAAAAGTTTGGTATTCAATATAAAAATAATTATACAATTAAATTTCTAAGTTTAGTCCTTACTGGGGGCTACGGAACCAGAAAAGACATCTATTTCGCCACGAATGGAGTTGGCAAGAGAAACCATCATAGCAATATTAGAATCATCAAATCTTTTTTTTATCATTAGATATCTATAGTAAATATTTTGATGGACGGACGGCGTGGCGGCGGCGCCGACGCCAGCCCAGGAATAGGTGGCGAGACGACCTAGATGCGTGCCGCAAGGGTTGGATCGAGGTGGCCCTGGAAAAGGATGCTTGGAAGGATTTGGGATTTGGATGCTTGGAGGCCTTTGCTCAGCAGTGGGACAGTGACGGCTAACATAAAAAAAAAAAAACTTCGTTTGACTCTTTATGACACAAGCAGAGAAGATTTATTCCTGTTCTTCTCCGAGAATCATAACAGTCTTATTTTTCTCACATCCAACTTGAGAGTTGCTGAGGCCCGGCCTAGCAGTACCAGGGCCCCATCACGAGAAGGCGATAAAAATCTACCAACAAGAATATTCCCGAGTTCGCAACAGTTAATAACATCGAAGTAAAAGTTTAATCGAGTGTACTCTAGAGTAACACTTTGTAAGTACTCGTCAGCGCTTTCAAACTCCATGTTTTCTTTTCTAGAACCCTTCATATTTTTTATATAGAACTAAATTTCATAAAGTGCTATGCTAGACAAACGTTTCGACATCAGTGCTTAGCATGATGCCCTTGTAAGCCTAGCATGAACTGGAAGAATGAACGTCACATAAATTCGAACGACTTTGATATATTTAAAATACTCGTCATCATCTGCCTCGCTTTTTCCCAACTATGTTGGGGTCAGCTTCCAGTCTAACCAAATGCAGCTGAATACCAGTATTTTACATGGAGCGACTGCCTATCTAACCTCCACAACCTAGTTACTAGGTAACACGATACCCCTTGGTAAGACTGGTTGTCAGACTTTTTGGGCTTCTAACTACCCGTAACGACTGTCAAAGATCTACAAATGACAGCCGGGACCAACGGCTTAACGTGCTTTCCGAGGCACGGAGGGGTCTTGGTATGTAAAGATGGTCACCCATCCACAGATCAACCGCGGCAAGCGTAGCTTAACCTGATCGATCGACCCGTGCAGCTGTTGTTACTTAGCCACAAGCCCCTCCCTCCCTCAAAATACTCGTATCTCATATAATATTGACTTAGTTTTAAGCATGGTTTTAAGACAGAAAGAAAGTGAGAAAGTTTTATTGGGTTTTTTCCGTCTGGAATTTCTCAGTGGCAGCCCAGATTCTGGATTTGTGCCCGGTTGATGGTAATAGGCTCGCTCCCTATTACATAGGACTTAAAATAACTGGCGAAATGTGGGTGTAATATGTATAGGTACACCTCTGCCCAACCCTTCGGGGAATACAGGCCTGATGTTATGTATAGTTTAGGACTTTATTCAAATAATAAAAAATCATAATATCACCTATGGATACTAATTGTGCTTGTCTCAATTTTTTTTAACCAAAATGCTATAGAATAGCTTTTGTATCTCCGAATCAAAAATCGTTTGAATTTACGTTTACGTTACGTTTAAGTTACGTTTACGTTACGTTTACGTTATGTTTATGTTACGTTTCGTTTACGTTACGTTTACGTTACGTTTACGTTACGTTTACGTTACGTTTACGTTACGTTTACGTTACGTTTACGTTACGTTTACGTTACGTTTACGTTACGTTTACGTTATGTTTATGTTACGTTTACGTTACGTTTACGTGTCGTGTTCGTGCTAGATTCTAAGGTCCTGTGTTAGATTCCTAGATCGAGCAGTGTCAGTGTTATTTTCATAAAGTATTCTCATGAGTTTAGACTTTTGCGGTTGATGACAATAGGCTCGCCTCCTATTTATTACTTGGGTCTTTTATGAAAAACTGACGAAATGTGGGTATACTTTGTAAGTCTGCCTTCCCCTTCAAGTAATACAAGCGTGATGTTAAGCAATGTCAGGCGATTATCCAATGTTTAACATAGGCCTTTACATAACATGTAAAAGAAAGAAAAAGATAAGCGAATAATAATAATATTACCATAATTATCACCGAAGGCAAGCGAGTAATTATCGTTAAAAACGGGGCACAGGAAAACGTCGCTATCCTCTGACATAATCTCTTCGTTGTTTTTTTAATGACACCCACAGTTCTATGACCTGTTCTTTTTCAAGAATACTTAACATCTCTATGGCAACAAAGTGCCCTTTAAAAATTTAAACAGACGTAATTAGAATCTCCTCCTTTTGAAGTACGTTACAAATCTGTGCTAATATCCTCTCGATTTACAAAATACGGCAACTAAATAAAGAAAAGCAAAATTAAGAAAAGTTGTTTATTCTGCGAAATTATGACGCACATTATAAAATAAATGTAAAATACACACTAATCAAAAGCCTAGTATTCGACAAATAAAACTGATAATAAAAACATACAGAGAAATTAAAACGTTGAAAATTTTACAATATTACAAGGATCTTTTGTCGCCTGAATGACATTGACAGGGGGCGTTGTTAGTAAACATTTGTAAAATTGTCACACAAGTTATATTGAACAAGCAAGATAGCGGCTTTAGTTCCGATTTTGACCACGTGCCAAATATCCATGTAGCGCTGTAGATCTCTCGCAAACCATATTGGTCTTCTTCATCTTTTCGAGTGGTTAGTTACTAACCTGGTGTCAGTGTTTTAAAGCCGCCCATGGGCCTCTGACTTGGCTTCACATACCATCGAGAAATATCTCTCAGGCATGCCGGTTTCCTCACGAAGTTTTCCTTCACCGTTTTTGAAGCAAGTGATAATATATTGGTAAAGGCAGTAAACAACTACCATGTAACGGGGTGAATAGAGATGTGGTCTGCCCGGCTTGGGCAGAGCAACGCCGTGTCCTCGTAGAGGCGATCGGCGGCGGTGATCTCTCGCATCCGGCCCTGGTTTAGGCCATGGTACGGAGCGAGAGGAAATGGCAGGCCGTCACCTCCTTCTGCGAAGCGGTAATGCTCGCGAAGGAGGAGGCGGAACGCGTGAGGGAGAGGTAAATTTCGCGCCCTCACGCCCCTAACCGCCGCAGGAGGAGACGCCCGGGGCGGGAATCGCGAGCCGATTTCCGGCCACCGTAGGCGCGGGCTTGCGGACCGTGAGCAATGGGTAGCTCGCCGTCCGATAAGGACCAAGCCCGGGTCGATGGCGCGTTGTGTTCCACGCGCGCCTCAAAGAGATGTCAGCAGAATTGACGGGGTCCGCTAGGGCCAATGCCTGCCGGGGGTTCGAAGAAAACCGATAGGGAAATCGTGGCCCCCGGCAACAGGGCAACCGAAGGAACACGGGTGGGTTTTAGTCAGTAAAAGTCTGACACGCCCTCCCGCTCCACCCTGAGCGGGAGAAGTTATTTGATAATTTCCCAACCAAAAAAAAAAAAAAAGGTTTGAATCGGGACGAAACTCTAAAATGGATTTTAACGTTGAAATAATATAGTTTGTTGTCAACAAGGACACTTAATTATAACAATAAACACGTTAGAGTCGTTTTTGGCAACAAAAAATCCTTTTTAAAGTTTCATCCCAATTTCACCCCTGCATCTCTATTCACCTCGTTCTACGGTACGCGACCTCAGCTTACTGATTAAAGTTTTCAAAAGATGCTTACCAATAAGAATATTGTGAAGTACGTAACTGTTTATAACATCAGCGTAAAAGTTCTGTTTAATCGAGCGTTCTTGCAGTTACACGTCAGCAGTTTTGAACTCCATACTTTTTCTACCCTCCGAGATATTTACTTTTCAATTATGGAGGTTGTTCATTTATCATCGTTGGTGATGAAATTGTGTTATATTTTATTTCTGTGTTACATGTTTCTATTTGGTTTACTCGAGATGAACTGCAAAAAGACGGTAGCGGGCTAATTGCCTACGACTTTTTAAATTCATAGAATAAGAAAATGTATTGCAAAATCTTCTTTAATTCTGCTTCATTTTGTAATTTTATTTCTATCTGATTTACAATAGGACTACTATTACGTTCTTATAGAATAATTTATATAATAAGAACCATCCTGCTCTAAAATAAGTAATTTAATTCAGAATATAATTATTTAACCTCAAAATAGATACTAATCCCCAAATGAATCTTATAGTCGCTACCCCAATATCATAACCTAAAACTGTTTAATAAAACAGCATATTTACAATATTTTAGTGATAAGGAAAATAATATGAAACACCAAGATATTTTATCATTCATTACATTTCTTTGCCAACATCAAATTCAATATTCTACACCATACCATCACATCTCCTATTCCCCACATATAATTACACATCACAATTAATCAGTATTCTAATATTTACCATAAAACTTATAGGTTACCTTAATTTACAGTAGATCTCCAACCAATACTATGCCAATTTGTCTTTTTACCGACACAGCTACTAAGCACGTCTTACCATCTTACAAGCGCCCGACCCAAAGCCCGTTATTTTTCCATTTAGACATATCGAATCTTTGGGTGTTGCCAGTACAATATCCAACAATTACGTATTAATAAATTGAAACCTAACATTTAAATAAAACTGATTTTTTAACTAATACCAATATACAACAGATTTACTAGCGATATCAACATTTAAATATTTAAAAACCAGCTAGGTATTAAAAAGGCAAATTGCATCAAATCCAGGGTTCAACATTTTCCTACACGAATCTCTAAAAATACCATCGATTATGCAGCAAATCCCATTTAAGCTCACATGACATCGATGACACGACAGAATTTTTACTATGACCAAAAAAAATGAAATTGCCACAGGGTAGGAATAAACAGATGTGCGATAAAATAGCTTAGCAAACCCTGGGCAGTGCGCACCTAAATTCCGCTATCACTTTGCTGATGGGCATTAAATATCTCAATCAATCAACTTAGCCAATCGCAGTCCACTGCTGGACATAGGCCTCTCCAAGGCTGCGCCACAACACCCTGTCCTCCGTCTTCCACATACAGTCTGTCTCAGACACCTTCTTAAGGTCTTCGGTCCGTCTAGCTGGGGGGCGTCACACACTACGCTTGCCGATACGCGGTCTCCACTCCACGACTCGTTTGCTCCACTGGCTATCGGTCCTTCGACAATCATGGCCATCCCACTGCCACTTCAGTCTGTCCTATTGGTTGTTTGACCTATTATCTATTATCATCATAATTATAGTTCATGACATCATCAAATATTCTTAGGTAAATCTGCCTAGCTTTTTCCCAACTATGCTGGGGTCGGCTTCCAGTCTAACCGAATGCAGCTAAATACCAATATTTTACATGGAGCGACTGCCAATCTGACTTCCACAACCCGGTAAGACCGGTTGTCAGACTTTCGGTCTTCTGACGACTCGTAACGACTGTTAAAGATCCACGAAAGACAGGCGAGACCAACGGCTTAACGTGCTTTCTGAGGCACGGAGGAGTCTCGGTATGTAAAGATGGTCATGCATCCACGGGCCAGCCCCGGCAAGCGTAGCTTAACCTGATGGATCGACCCCGGTGGCTGTTATTACTTAGCCACGAGCTCCTTCATTAGTAATAAGAGAGAATTTTGACTGTGTCGGTAAGACTTTCAGGTTTAAACGTTATTCATGTTTTCGTTAACATTAGTCTTAGTAGTGATTGAGTGAGAGCAGTGGCTCAGTGGTAACGGGCGCGACTTACGAGTTCTGGATCGTAGGTTCGAACCCAGGCAGGTGCTTCACTTTGTGTAAATTATTTCATCACCACTGCTCTCAAAACGGTGAAGGAAAATATCGTGAGTCAACCGGCATGTCCTGGAACCAAAAATACGAAGACGTGGGTGGCATCTACCAATCCGTACTGGGCTCACGTGGTGGCCTGTGTCCCAGCAGTGGGAACATTATAGGCTGATTATGCTTAAGCTAACATTAATCGCAGATTTAACTCATAAAATAAGAAAATTACGCTCCTACTTGTCAGGTTGTGAACCTTTTATATGAATCAGATCTTGAACTGTTGTTATCATTCCTTTTTAGGTAGTCTATGAATACCTACAGCCTTAGTGAGTGGCTCTATAACATTTATACATTTCTTATAAACACAGAACTCATCAGGAACATCCAACCTTTCAATACGACAAAATGCTCACCTAAAAATATAACCCAATCAATCAATTTTATCGATCAATTTATTGGACATCTGCATCAGCCATACTGTGTCCAAATGCCCTGCCTAAAGCCAATTACAGGCACGCGACTCCCCATTCGCGTTAATTCGCGTGATTAACCTTTTTGCCAAAGGCTAATGGCGAAATTTTTTTTCGACCGCTGTCAGTCTAAATTCCCGTAATGTTATTGGTGTTTTTCGTCATTTTTGTTTCATTTCAGACGCCTGTTGCGTTTTAATTACCGACATGTTTAATTTGAAGGTTGATTTTTGCGTAATGTGCTCTAATTTGTGCGTTTTATGTTGTGATATTTAGGTATGACTGGTGTTTTGCTGGTAAAGGGTTGATAGACGGTACTTTTTTATGATGGCTTTTATGTGTAACAATATTAAAATGTATTGCTATATACCTAACGAATTTTAGGCCGTGATCTAGAGTTACAGTTCCTGGTTGTGATTGATAGTAAAGTAGCTACGAGCTACGGCGTAGCGATCGTGTAGCTACGCGCGCCCGTACCTATGCTACGCTGTCGTAGCAGATACACGAGATTTTTTTGTGCGTTTGAATTTATCAAACGATTATAACCGGCCGGCGGTAACATAACTGGAGAAATGTGGGTGTACTATAGGTATAGTGTGATTCTTTATAATGTGCACATATCGAAATGAGAGAATCTATGTGTAATTTTATCGACGGAAAAAATATTGAAAATTTTTTTTTGTACTTAATTTTATTTTTAATTTTTTTATATTTAAAAAAAAAAATTGTCTTTAGCATCTTATTACAAAATTTTACAATTATTGTAAAAAATAATGAAAAAAATACAGATTTTTTGCTAAAAAACATGTTTATTTTCAATTGAGGGTAGTTTTTTTTTCACAATTTTCTGAGGACACCTAATTACTTCCAATCATTATGGAGTTTGTTTCATCGCAATAGATGATTAAGTTTAAAAGTTACACCGTTTTAGTTACAAATTAATCAAAACAGGTAAATGTTTCACAGCTTTTTGCGACGTTGCCAATTTTTAGGATAAACACTCTTAACATTTTCTTATAAAATCGCCTGAGATGCACTTACAAAATCGTTTACAAAGTTCACTTATGTAACCACCGCTACCTATCAACCGACGTACATAAAATATACGCCTCCGCAATACACTTTTAATCCTTACGGAAAGCGGGGCACAAACAAGTGTTGTAGTAAAAATATACACTTTAGAAGTTGCAACATTGCACGGTGTACTGTACCAAAGGATTGTCGTGTTTCTCGCCGAAAGCGAGATTTAAAGTAAATATTTTTCTTTGGGTTCTTTTTACAAAAAGAGCTTTTAAAATTGATGAGATTCTGATGTGAAAATTCTGAAATATAGAGTAAATGTAGTTGTTGAAACTTGCAATTAGATCTTGTAATTTGGAAATTGGAAAGGGTATGTATTTAATTTGAATTTAAAATATCTATTTTCGTATGTATATTTAGTACCTATACATAATTATTGTTTGATGTTTTAGTAAGAAAAAATCAGCACCTTTAACAGAAGGTAATATTAAAATAAATAAATACAATATCAAATAAAAAACTTAAAACTATGAGTTTTTTTTTTATAATCTGACAAAAAATATATAGTCTATCAAAAAAACAAATTTCCATGGTAATGTAACAAACACTATTACTATGTTTCTATTAATCTTAATAAAAACCGGCCAAGTGTGAGTCGGTATCGCACACGAAGGGTTCAATACCGTACCTATTAAGATCGAGCAAAAAACGCCGAAAAAAACACGTTTCTTGTATGGGGACCCCATTTTAATTTTTTAACTTTTTCATTTTTATTACCTATATATTTTTATAGCGGCAATAGAAATACACAATCTGTGAAAATTGCAACTGTCTACCTATTATAGTTCATGAGACAGACGAACGTACGGTCAGCGGAGGCTTAGTAATAGGGTTCCGTTTGATTTCTAATTTGATTGAACAATTATGTTTGAAGTGACAATAGCCCAACGATTGGAAACATGGATTGCTTAACGTGAGTTCGTGCAATCCAAACTTATCGCACAATTTGATGAAAACCGATTCGAATTGTCAGTAAGTAATTATAATAATTGTAAGCAGAATTGTCAGTAGTTGTGATAATTGCAGACAGACCAGTATCGCCAGCTGTGGGAAGGCTCATCAGGCTGCATGTTGCCTGATGAATTTTTGTATTTTATTTTATTTTCAAATAATTACTTTTAGTCCAATATTAATTGATCTCGTCTTTACTAACATAGTTTTAAGAGAAAGTGTATAAGAGAATGTGTGGATACGTTATAAGTCCTAACAAAATGTGGACAAAAATGGTCTGAATTATTATTTTTATTCATTCATTCATTTTTTTACATATTAAATACATTTTTAAATATTTTTATAAAAATCATTAAAAAATCATTTAAAAATATAAAAAATAGTGGCCCATCGGCATCAGGAACAGGGTCCAAGCTACCGGTGGTCAGGGCTCTAGAGAGAGGAACCTCCTCACTATGCGTGCCGTGTCTAGGAGTACTGCTTTCTGAATCAAGTCCTTGAACCAGCTGCGCCATGAGTGCGTCCAGGGGGCCTACCATAAGCTCATAAAGCAGTATTATTTTTATATTACTTCAGTGTGGGAAAGATATGAAGCTTTACAGGACGTATAGCTCCATCTCTTTCTCCCACTGAAGTAATATTAAAATAATACTGCTTTTGAGCTGGTGGTAGGCCCTCTGAGGTGTTGGTCGAGGCTCTTTGCTATTAGGCCATTAACCGTAACGATTATCGGTACAATGATTGCAGAGTCCACATCCCACATGTCAACAACCTCATGTGCTAAGTCAATTATTATTTTTTATTAAAAAACAGTTCCATTCGGTTACAAGAATTTCTACAGTTTTATGCAATGTAGGTAACAAAACTATTAGAGCCAATTGATTCTGGGTGAGCGAGTTTACTGGGCATGGTTCCAATATCAAATCGTTACTCTGAATTTCACAACTCGTATTACACTTTTCACAACCTGAAGCTGCTACCTGATTTTCAGCGATACCTATTGTATTTTTTGTCCGTTCGCATTTTTTATTTTATTTTATTAGTTAGGATTATTATATTATATATTGTTTCATTACTACTACGCGCAGATATAGATTAAAGTACAATTCAATTCGATCTGATGGCTTTTTTAATTACATAACACAATTGTGTTTTGTTTTGGTCAGCAAATCACAACAACAAACTTCCAATTTTGACAGCGAAAGGTTCCAAAGCAAATATTAAATAATTAAACTTCCTAAAACAACAATTACAAAACATAACAATGAAAAATGACCCTTATTTGTTGTGTTGCAACAAAAAGCTACACAAACAATTATTTCAGAAAGAGAATTATTTGCTCTGTAATTAACACTGACCCTAATGAAATAGTGTCATTAATTAGTTGTTTTATTTTTTCGTAACGAAACAAGGCGTTTTCTCATTCTGCCAGAGTTTTTTCTGGTGCTAAATTAACAAGATTATTTTCTTTGTTTATTTTTAAAGATAGGGCTTTCTAATTGATCTCGTCGTTTACGTCGTAGAATTACGATAAAGGAGGCAATTTTTGTGTAGGATTGTTTTAATTAAAGTACAAGAACCCACTTGACCTTTGATTAGGTTAGGTTAGGCTGCTTTTGTTGGTATCCAAAAATCCGATTTAATTTTATGTTATAATATTAATTACTTCCAGCTACATGTTTTTTCCCAAGGCTTTGGACCATTGTTTATTCAAAGTCAAAGTCAAAGTCAAATAATTTATTTCAATTAGGCACAAAAAGGCACTTTTGAACGTCAAAAACAAAAAATAGAATTGATTCTAGTCGCCCCTTCCAAAGGGTAGTTTTCGTATGGAGAAGAATGGGCAAGAAACACACGCCACGAAACAAGGCCCGCGGAAAATTGTGGAACTACATTTTTTAATGCAATGTGATGCAATGGCATAGACACTTGCGCCGCGCCAAAGGGCCTTCTTTCGTGGTGCGCACTATATATGGACACTTATGAAACGTCAGAAGCTAGGTGCACGGTTCCAATTGGTTGTTTCCTATGGAGAAGAGCCGGCAAGAAAATCTACGGTTACTCTTTTAAACATAATTGGCTATTACAATAATTTTTATTTTACAGTTTTTAACACAGCTAACTATTTACATTAGGTATTAAATTAAAAGACTAACTAACTATGTGTATAAATAAAAATAATAAAAACAAAACGACACTTAGGCGTCGAAGTATTCGTCCGTTTTGCTGTCATCCGGAAACGTGCCCAGAAGACTGGCAGCATTGCCACGTTGAATGGCAATGCTAATTCTTTGGCCAAAGAACGAGCCAGCCCTCTGGTCACGTAAAGTGTCGACCAGTCGACGAGAAATTTCCTTAAAAAGGAGACGCGCACTCGGGCCCCATGGTCCGAGCATTTCGACCCCAAACGGCTCAAAACTGTAGTTACCCATAAGGTTACAGTATTTGCGCCGCTTGAGGGTCTCAGCAGCCGCTTTTACAATGTTTTCAAATTACAGTTTTGAAATGTATAGGAGGATAAAATAGTAAATGATCTACATTTCTACAATTTAAAATAAAACCGGCCAAGTGCGTGTTGGACCACGTACAATGAAGGGTTCCGTAGTTGGGATGAATTTATCCCAAAAACAAACTTAACTTTGTAGTTGAAAAATATGTTCTCCCATACGGAATGTGTGGGAAAACATGTTTTTGCAACTGCAAAGTTAAGTTGGTCGATTATTACTCGTTAACTTGTAAAGCGTACTTAGCTGTGATAGTTTTCCTTTTAATTTCGATAAATAAACTACTGCTGTGATTTTTTTTCACACATCCATAACCAACCGTTTAGCTTGACACTTGACTCTAACAAAAATTAGCACTTTAAAGCTTAATATTTCGCAAACGGATGCTTGAATCCAAAAATGACTGTGACAAATTCACAATGTTTTTAAAGGACCATTCCAATGATACCCCACAACATGGGTTAAAAAAAACATCACCACTTTACGTGTAGGAGAGGTACCCTAAAAAAAAATGTTTTTCATAATTTTGTTTTACCACTTTGTCGGCGTAATTAATATGTATACCTATGTCAAATTACAGCTTTCTAGTACTAAGGGTCTCGGAGCTAGACCGTGGACAGACAGACAGACACGACGAAACTATAAGGGTTCCTTGTTTACTACGGAACCCTAAAAATGTCTACAATGGGAAAGTGGTGGCCACAATGACTGTCTAAGTTCCAGTCCTGCTCATACCCATATTTTATAATACCCGCGCAAAGTTTCTTATAGTGTTGTTACCATGGCCAACCTCCGGTCGAAGGTTACTTGAAATTTCGAGAGTCCCCAACACAACAATTATAGTCATCAGTACCCAGTAAATAGACGTCATCAAACAAATGACGCATGTCATTAACGTTCTACCCATCAGCTCGCTCTTTCCCCTAGAGAGAATACCCTAAATTAGGATCTATCTCTAACCTTGCACAAACGGCGTATTTCACCAAGTTTCCTGTGTTCCTCCCAAGGTTAATCAAGTATATCTCAACTGTATAAATTATATTGTCAGTACCCAGCCATGCTTACGTGTAATCGTTGGTAAACATCCTGATTTCGAAACAAAACCTACCTTGATTCGGATCGTAACAGAGCAGAAACATCCGAAAACGAATATGAAACTTAGTACATAAGAGATAAAGTTCAGACTTGCTTGTAAATTCATTAATAAGATTGTTAACCTCACGCAACTGCTTTCCGGGGCGTGATTTGTTGCGTCAAGCGATTCTGGCTGAAGAATAAATTTGTCTGTTCGCGAAAGTACTGGCACGGCGGAGTTACCCAAAACACTGAATAATTGCTGAATAGACTTGGATTTGTTACGGTTTTTGATAAGACTGCAGTGTTTATAACTAGTTTATTTGTGGCAGCTGATTTGCATTTTAGTTTAAAGCTTTTTGTGTTCGGAAAAGATTTACGGAGCTGAAATTTTTGTCTGTTGTTAAGCGAGGACAACAGGTGTGTGTTTATGTATGTGTCATCATAATCAGCCTATAATGTTCCCACTGCTGGGACACAGGCCTCCTCTCTTCGTGAGAAAGTGGGCTATAATCAACCACGCAGACCCAGTGCGGGTTGGTAGATGTCACATGTCTTCGAATTTTTTGTTCTAGGACATGCCGGTTTGCTCACGATGTTTTCCTTCACCGTTTTGAGAGCAGTGGTGATGAAATTATTCAAACAAAGTAAAGCGCATGCCTGAGTTTGAACTCACGACCTACAACTCGTAAGTCGAGGCCGTTACCGGGGCCACCACAGCTCTTGGGCCAATTGCTTGTATGTGTGTGTAGACATTAACACATCACGCCTGTTTCCCCGGAGGGTTAGGCCAATGGCGATGATTCTGTAAGCCACACACTTAGCTAAAATAAAGATATTGTTATTGCTTATATAAGTTTGTATAATATGTAAATTTAGGTGCTGTTTACCTTCATGGAAGTTTAGCTCAAGCTAAATCAAGTCTAGAGAGAAATTTGTTTATTCGGTGTCCTATGATATCACAATGGTAAACTCTCCTCCTCTTTACCTCGTACCTTTACATTATACAGGATATAATTAAGACTATATTTACTGAACAACACCCGTCTAGTACCCATTAAGCCTGAAATATATGTCTGAGTTAATTCCCAACACTAATTCAATGAGTTGGGTTTGCACTCACAACCTCTTGATTGCCATTTCGAAGCTTAGACGTGGGCTATTATCGGCTTGTTGTGTCTGCAAACAGATCAGGCAATCACCTCCGTAGGGGCTAGATAGCTATATATACCTGTGTATACCTGTTATCTGTTGTAACAATTTTGTATTGTTAACAAGGAATTGTAGGATGCTGAATAATGAGAAACATGTCCGGAGGAAAGTTTTGAAGTATGAATGTGGGTGGCTATAGGAGTGAGGAAGAACTAGAGAAAGGATGGAAGGATTGTGTGTAAAATTATACCTAGCTGGAAAAGTGAAACACGGCTGCTGCGTCGCTAGTTCGTTCTTGGCTTGAACTTGGTTTGACACGCTGACGCGTGTCTGGGTACTAATCAAATCAAATCAATAGTAGATTTTTATACGAGGGGCTAAAATACACTACAATGCGAGAAAATAAAATAATCCAACACAATATTAGATAGTTTATTTTATTTAAAAAAATATACAATTTGTTCAATCTGAATTTTTAAGGAAACATTTTTTTCCCTGTATGCGGTAAAAAAAGGTAGTTTTACATAAGAATAAAGACTTTTTCGTTTTTGTAGGCTCGTTGATTACAGACAAAAATTACTTTTTTTCCCTAGAGCAAGATATGCTATTTTTTTCCCGCTCTGGTACGCTACAATAACGGAGTTTTTGAGCGAGAAGAGTGAAAAATATTTTATTTCACATAAACCTACATGGACACTTATGAAACTTCATAAGTTTGGTGCACGGTTCCAATTGGTCGCTTCCTATGGAGAAGAGCCGGCAAGAAACTCCACGGCTACTCTTTTAAAAATAAATGGCTTTTGCAATGTTTGCAAATTACAGTGTTAATAGGTATGAGAGGACAGTTGTAGGCCTTTCAACTAGTACCAGGTACTTAATAAAAATAGAAAATGGTCTACAAATCAACAGACTAGTAAGTTTACAATGTTCTCACATTCACAAAATATAAAATAATCTATATAAAGGATAAATAAAATAATAAAAATAAAAACCAAATACTGCTGAGATGATAGATAGAAGAAGACTTGATATCATTATTTTTGGGTAGCATAATTAAACCATGCACCGTTACAAAGAACCTTGACAATTCAAAAGTGCCTTTAATTGGTTTATTTGAAATAAATGCTTTGAGTTTGAGTTTGAACGTTGTAAGTCATATTCAATTACAAAGTTTGCAGTAACTCAGGATGGACAAGCCTTTTATGTCATTGACAAGGTAA
Source organism: Agrochola litura (assembly GCA_949152395.1). NCBI lineage: Eukaryota > Metazoa > Arthropoda > Insecta > Lepidoptera > Noctuidae > Agrochola > Agrochola litura. Next base: position 5,475,532 of record OX424509.1, read on the forward strand.
CTCTAGTAATTTTAGGTGAAATGAATCGTATTTCCGAAAATAACATTTCTGAGTCGAGTATTTCTTAACAAATCGAAATGCAATGCCGTGCTTTCGAGCAATTCCGAAACGATTCCGAAGAAAACGTTTTGAGAAAACACGAAAATTTTCTATAGAATGTTCTGCACTAAGATCTGGTTGGGCAAGACCTGCCAGTGCAACTTAGATCGAGTGCCAAGCATTCAACGAAGTATGAATAGTGCATGTGTGACTTGATTCAAGTCAAAGTTTCTGCACAAAATAAACAACAAATTCACGTATATTTGTTAGCTGTGAGAGGGAATTGTGAGCTGGCGTTACGAAATTGTTTTAGTTTTTGATTTCTAGGTAAATATACATTAGTTAACACTTTAAGGTAGTTGGTTTTAGCTATCTATTTGCAGGGTTTCCAATGCCTAGCAGATAGTTAGAATAATGCTTAAAAAACTCTAATTCTACATTATGTCTTTTTTTCTATTTTCTCTTTATTATTATGTTATTCTTTATCTTTATTTATATTTGATTCTTCTCTATTTTATTCTTATCTATTTTACTTTTCAATATTTTAATCTTATCTATTTTACACCACAGACCTTAATAGGTTGTCATTCAATTGTCATTCAACACGCTTGATTGACGAATTGATGAACGGATTTAGTTGCAATTAGTGAACAGGAGGACACTTCTGCTGATTCTCTTGACCTAATCTTTGTTGCCTTACGACACCCACTGGGCTGGATGGCAGGCGCATTTGTATTTTGAACTTTAATCCGAGCACTGTAAAGACCTTATTACAAAATTGACAACTGAAACTCGGGTTTGACGTAAATTTTTGTAATTAGAACTTAACTTTGTCAGAATTGAGTTCAGAAAATGGCTCCAAGGTTTAAAGTAAACCTTGTTTTGGCCTAAGACGAACGATATTTAAATCAATAAAATAATCTTGAACTTAATATGAAAGAAAATACTTAACGTATGGTTCAGAATGTAGCTTTGAGAACCTAGAATAAATTACGTAAGTTATAAAACCCACTTCCCTCCCTCCCTGAATAGGTCGGGCTCCTCACGAAAAATCTCATTCAGTGTTCCTAGCAAAGGAAAATTATAAGAATATGCTCGTAAATGTTTGCCTTCATCGTAAAAGGTTTTATTTTATGACGTAGGACGTAGGTGAACGTAATTGTGGAGGCTTTTCCTAGTATACCTAGTGACGTCATCAAAGTAAGTACTCAGGGGTGTTAGGTATTGACTTCCTACTTGATTTTTTTGACAAACTTTTTTGTTGGGTGACAAAGACTCAGCAAGAATATAAAGTCGATATCAAAGCAGGGTTATTGAAACACACGAAAAGGTTATATAAATCGGTGTCCTTCAGTTGATCATAGGTACATACTATACCAGCATCCAGGGTATACGATGTAAGCTCATGAAAATAAAGTTTTAACCAACGTTAGACCAACTGTCTTAGACCCAGAGGACCCGGATTCGATTCCCAGTGGGGGCAAAATTTTCTGCTCGGTTTGGTTGGTGGTAGGGCGTTCTAAGTCCGCCTGGCTAGCTACCACCATCTTATCTAAGTTTGTCGCCATAACAACAATGTTAACAGCATTGTTGTGTTTCGGCAGTTAGAGGTAAGATAGCCAGTTCCTCTGTGGTTGAGGATTCAGGGTGAAGTTCGCTTACACCTTCAGCCTGATCATCACTTACCATCAGATGAGATTTTGGCCAAGAACTTCCCCGTTAAAACAGCCATAATAAGCGCAGGCTTTCATATAAAAAAATGGCACCTCAAACGTCAATAGAACAAGTTTCCTTAAAATCATGATTCCATTTTTTTCACCACTTTCTTCGTAGCCATTCCACCTCACAAAACTACAACTCCAAACAATACCGAACACATATATAACAAAATGCACGGAGTTTAACATAAAGGGTGTTGCCACAAAGCTTCGGGATAAAGAGATTAATCATAGGCCGTGAACGCGGTTAACCGGTGTTTGTGTGAATCGCGTGTGGCGTGGCTGTGGTGCGGCAACATGTAGTCAATGTATGGAATTTGAAGTTTTAGTTTTACGTTTGTGTGATATAGAACAATAGTTTTAAATGTGTGTAATGAGAGTTGTTGATGTTTGTTAACATTGAATGGCTGAAAAGAAGTGTTTTGAAGATGATCACGATGTGCGACCATTATTTTAAGTGTTAAAACTTTTTCCGAAGAAATACCTCACTTATTTCTGCCATCAAACAGCATTATTTTGGTCGAAATAGTTGCCTGTTGAGTGTCTAGGTGACTGCCGCATTGCAGTGACGCGTAAGTTACATCTTTAGTGGCATGACCTGACATAAGAGTTGTTTTGGTTCAGCGGCACGGCAGCGGTCACCACTGTCCATTTTATGTGGTACCGTCTTCTTTTACCAATAATACTCTCCCGGACACATGAATCGAGCCAACCTGTATATTTCTGTTTAAAGGTAAGACTTTCCTACGTCAAACATTGCCATACAGCATAATCTTGTTTTAGCTGTTAAAAGAACCTGGCTCTATTGACGTTGAGTCCAATGCAAATATTTGCATGAAAAAAAAACCGCCCATGTGCGTGTCCGATCACGCACAATGAAGGGTTCCGTAGTTGGGATGAATTTATCCCAAAAACAAACTTAACATTGTAGTTGAAAAACATGTTCTCCCTTAAATCGATATACGTCACGGTCAATTATTATTATCCAATTGCATGTGATAAAACTACAAATTAACGTATTTCTTTTTTCTTTACTTGTGCTGCAGTTTCATGATTTTAGGTCAATGGGAAGTACTCTATCTATAGGTTTGATTTATTTGCGAGTATCTAAATATGTTGCATAAATGACCGTAATTTTTATTGCGTTGATTAAGTTGAGCTTGATTTTTTTAGAGCTCCAAAGGACCGTAGAGCTACGTAAATACATAGGTCTACGGTCTCTTGGAGCTCTAAAAAAACTTGACAGACTAACGGACGGACAACCAAGTGATCCTATAAGTTCCGCTTTTCCTGTTGAGGTACGGAACCCTAAAAAACATTAAAATTAAATATATTTCTTCTTTTAAAACGGTGAAGGAAAACATCGTGAGGAAATGCCTGAGAGATATTTCTCGACGGCATGTGAAGCTAAGTCAGAGGCCCATGGGCGGCTTTAAGACTCTGACACCAGGTTAGTCACTAACCACACGAAAAGAAAAATAATATTTACTATTATTCTCCTAAACAAAACTGCCATTTCTAACAAAAAATAACACAATAGAAAATCTTTTTAAAAACAAAACTAGTGATCAATGTTCCCCTCGCCGCGTGTGAGAATTCCGTGGTCTGTGGCCGTGGCGTGGCGGCAAAAACGTAGTCTGACTTTTATTTATCGTTAAAGATTTCTCCCCAACAGGGAAGCGTTTTATAGGTGTTACGAGGTATATTAGTTACGTGTCCTCCTCCAGGTCGACACGAGGAGGTTTGACATGTTCTTTTTTCGAATGTTATGCAATTTTCTTTTATTTTTGTATTGGAAATCACGTCATTGATTTTTTAGGGTGCCAAACCGAACCCTATTACTAAGCCTTAGGTGTCTCATGAACCGTAACTGGTAGGCAGTTGAAATTTTTACAGATTGTGTATTTTGATTGTCGCTTTATCTACAAATTATAAAAATTTATAAAAAATTAAAGGGACAAATTAAAGGACCCCCTTTAATTTTTTAACACAAGAAACGTGTTTTTTTTTCGTGTGGTTAGTGACTAACCTGGTGTCAACGTATTTATGCCGCCCATGGGTCTCTGACTTGACTTCACATGCCGTCGAGAAATATCTCAGGCATGCCGGTTTCCTCACGATGTTTTCCTTTAGTTTTTTTAAACAAGTGATAACTATACAATAGGTACACACGGTACATACAATTCCAGTTTATACAGATCGTATAGGATTTCCGTACAATGCGAGGTCAGCTTATACTGGAAATGTACAGCTTGATGTGTAGCCGTGTGTACGCACATGAATCCGAAAAGTCACAGGTACGTGCTTTGGGTTCGACCCCAAGACCTATGGACTTGGCAGTCCGGTGGTCACACTACTAAGCCATCACTGCTTATCACCCAAGTACATAATACAAAGTAAGTATATAAGTACATATTTAGCATACATAATGATTATTTACAGTAGCTGGAAAATCATTACAAGATCTTGTCTTTTACAAGCTTTTATTAAACTTGCCTTGTTAGTTGTTCAGTACCTGGGCGACCGAGCTCTGCTCTGGTGAAAATAGAGAATGCACATTTAATAGGAAAGTACACACTAATTCCATACTGCTATGATAGTAGGTACTTACTAATTCCATGCTGCCGTGTTAGTAGGTACTTACTAACTCCATATAGCCATGTCATTATTTTAAGGTAGCCATCTTATTCTAAGCTTTGGGTAACCGAGCTCTGCTCGGGTAAAAAAAAGGAGAAAACAAATTTTTTTCGCCCCCAAAAACCCTTACATTGCAACTTTCATCGAAAACGTTGGAAGCCGTTTTTGAGAACGTTTGCAAGATGTCCCATCGACGTGAAAACTGTTACCACGGATTCAGTACATGATTCTGAACGCCCCTACGTTGAAATTTGGTTTGGTTTCATTGGTTCAGAATCATGTCCTGAATCCATGGTAACGGTTTTCGCGTCGATGTCCCTGCCATCCTGTATAAATACAAAAATGGCTCATCTAATAGTATAAGATTTTATTGGTGCAAATGGCATCCACATTAGTGCATTCTAGTACCTAACAATTTTACTCACACCGTTAGACTACAAAACCGTGATGTTCCGTATGTGCTGTGAAAGCGGTAAACCTAGCAGTTAACTCGAATAGCAGCCAGCGTACGATGTAACTTTATTTGACTTTTACTGCAACGCTGCCATGTAGAAACTATTTACTTTATACCGTGGATGACGTCAGAGTTGAGTAAAGGGTTTTGCATCGCGATGACATTTATCAGAAGGCTCGTTTAGACGCAAGTTTGTTTTTGAAGTGAAAACTTCTTTGGCGTGTTGGGCATTTTTGAGATTGGAAATACAATTGCACTCGCGACACCTGATTTTTGTAAATGCGATTGTGCTTTTTATTTATATTACGTTACGGATCAATGTTCTATGCAAGGTATTTTTACTTTAAAGGTTTTGGAAGTATTTTTTTAAGTATTTTGTTCAAGTTTTCACTTCTGTCGGCACTCTCGGAGTGCCACTGTTTTTTTTTAACCTCTACGAGCATTCTCTTGGCCTGCATATTACCCAATGGTGAGTGACGATCAGGCCGAAGGTGGAAGCGAGTTTCACCCAGAATCCTTTGCCAAAGAGGAACTGGCTATTCGTTACTTCCGAAACACAACAATGCTGTTAACATTATTGTTATGGCGGTAGACTTAGATAAGATGGTGGTAACTAGCCAGGTGGACTTAGAACAAGCCCTACCACCAACCCAACCGAGCATAAAATTTTGCCCCCACTGGGATTCGAACCCGGGATCTCTGGGTCTGAGTTAAAGCCATATTCGTCTCCATTTGACACACTTTACCCCTTTTTTCGTTCCTTGAAGCTGTTATCTCGATCTGTGATCTTAGATTAAGTACCTGCCCTCCATAATTATTTAAATTACTGACCCATGCCGTGTTAATGTTATCCAAGTGTAGGTATTTTATGCGCAATACTTTTTCCAGGATACAAGCCCGACAGGGATTTTCCATCGGCAAATTTTTTTTTATTTAGGCAAACCCACTAAATACACACAAAGACATTCAAAGTACATATCATTTACAAATACAATAGCATTGTATGCATCTAAATTAAAGGTAAGCACAGCATTTTGAAGTGAAAACTTCTTTAGACGCATTGGGCATTTTTGAGATAGGACTAAACCATTGATTTTGCGACACTGTAACGCAATTTACCGACACCGTGAAGTAAAAGACATCAACGCGTTGATTACCGCGGTGCCGATTTTTTTTCAAGTTTTCATTTCTGTCGGCACACCCGGAGTACCATTTTTTTAAATTTAGATCTCACTATACAATAATAATTAATTTAAAGATGGAGAACAATGTAATTAAAACTAATATCAATAGTATTTTATACTTTAATACTTAATGAAAACTTTATTTCTTAAATAGACAACTTCCATAAGAAAAATCATCTTCTATCTTCATTCATTCATCTAAGGGATAAATTTAAAAAAATCCTTCCTATTTAAGGGACTCTTCTGCAAAATTTCATGATTCTATAACCAGCAATTTATATAAGTTCCTTCTTTTGATCTTACTTGTCGTCATGTTTAGTGTAAACGTGGCTCGACGTGCAATTGATGCATATGTAAAGACCATGAATACATCGACATGTTTGCATAAAAGCTTGGTGAACATAATCGCGTTGCGTGCACTGACTTGTTTGACTTTACTGTTACGAAGAGTGAGCGTGAACGGAGCATAGCGGTATTGCGTGCCACGATAGACGTGAACGTTCAATCAATTATTATGTTAAAGTTATAAACGCGAGTTCACCTGTGTTAAGCCTTGTGCAGACTAGCGCGACGCGACGGCACCGGTAATTGTTCTACTGTGAAGTTTTCTTAGAAATTATTTTGTGAGAGTTTTGCTTTATACTTCCTTCTTCGTCTGTTTAAAGTTCTGAAAAATATCCGGAATGAATGATCATGAGTATTTTGAATGTAGATAGAAAAGAAGCGTTCATAAAGTTCTTATTTTGAATTCAAAAATAGTACCTTAATGACAACTTCCATAAGCGCGTTGGGCATTTTTGAGATGGGAAAAACAATTGAACTCGCGGCACCGTTACCGACACCTCATTTTTGTAAACGCTATTCTGCTCTTTATTTATATTAAGTTACAAATCAATGTTCTTTGCAAGTCAAATTCAAATTCAAATAATTTATTTTCTCTTCACAAACAATGGCATCTTATAATTTAGAGAGACTTGAAAAACAGTGACAATAGTTTGTGAGAGACTGGTGTCTGCACTAGGAATACCTGTATCGCAGATCACCAGGGTCCCACCACACGGTATGTAAACATAATCAATTAGTTAGTAAAAGTGAAGGGATAGGGCATAACAAAACATATTGACTCAGAGTTTTAAACAATATAAAACAAAACAAAAAAAAAAAAAAGAATTAAGTGCTAAAAATAAATAAAAAATGCTTGAACTTATTATTATGTGTCGGGAAGTTAGAGGGATGGACTATTTTGGATGAGTTAGTAATTCCTCAGTTGCATAATAATCCAAACCAAGGAGCCATTCAACCAGAGCACTCTTACAAGCCTTTGTTGTTAGGTGATAGATCGTGGTAATACGATTTATTTTATTATATAAATGGGAACCTAAGAAAGTAAAGTATTGTTACTTTAAATGTTTTGGAAGTATTTTTTTTGTAAACACGATTGTGCTCTTTATTTAGATAAGGTTACGGACCAATGTTCTATACAAGTATTTTTTTTCCACCATGGCGATCTTGTTCAAGTTTTCACTTTTGTCGGCACTCCCGGATTGCTACTGTTTTTTTTAAATTAAAAAACTTTTTTTCAATGATTTTATTCGAACTCGAGACCTATGACTTGGCAGTCTCACGGTCACACCACTAGGCTATCACTGCTACAACCGGCAACTGGCTGGCTATAAACGGCATGCCTGAGAGATATTTCTCGATGACATGTGAAGCCAAGTCAGAAGCCCAGGGGCGGTTTTAAAATTTTGACACCAGGTTAGTCACTAATTACACGAGAAGAAGAAGAATGATTTAATTTTAGTATAATGATCTGTGATGGACGTCATTTGGATGCCATATTTTACGATGTTTTTATTGTTTTTGATGATGAGCTTAGTGACCTTAGCTAAGTGCAGTTTCATACACTACTTTGTATGAAACTGCACATATAACTAAGGTAACTAGTTATTAAAACATCTAATACCTACGTGGTATCACAGCGGGCCCTATCAGAATACCAGCGCTACGGTATTTGTTTTTTCAAATATTGCAGCATTATGCTGAGATAGGAGCCTTTTACCCTCGCAAAGGTCTTTTTTTGTTTACACAATTTTTTTAAAAAATTTTATATATTTTTCTGAAATTTTTATTGCTTTTATAATTTTCTTAGTTTTATCGTTGTATTTTTTGTGCGTGTCCCAAATTAAAAAAAAATCTTTCTGACTAATACTAAAAGAACTTTGTATTTCGCTTATGATTTATGCATCTCTGTTTAACATGCAATGACAATTAATTCTCGATTACTGTCCTTATCTGCTCCCTTGGCATGTTTGGCGCAGTGGCCAAGTAAGCGTTTATACACTACAAGTTATGATTACATTAATATTAAATTTACATATAATAAAAAAACGCACCATGGTATATAACAAATGACAGATAACATCATGACCTTAACATGAAAGCTGTTAAGAGCGTTTGTACAGAAAGTGGGCAACGTCACAAATAGCTATAAATGTTAAGAAAGCGTGTGGAGGTCTGCCCGGCTTGGGCGGAGCACCGGGCTGTCCTCGTGGTGGTGATCGGTGGCGGTGATCTTTCGCGTCATGGAAAGCCGTCACCTTATTTTGCGAAGTAGTAATGCTCGCGAAGGAGGAGGCGAAACGCGTGAGAGAGAAGCAAATTTCGCGTCCACACGCCTCTATTCGCCGCAGGAGACGCTCTGGGCATCGGAAATCCTAGGCCGATTTCTGGCCACCGTAGGCGCGGGCTCGCGGACGGTGAGCAATGGGTAGCTCGCTGTCCCGGGTCGTCGGCGCGTCGTGTTCCACGCGCGTCTCAAAGAGATATCAGCACAACTGACGGAGTCCGCCAGGGCTAATGCCTGCCACGGCCGTGGGAAAGTCTAAAAGGGTTACCGTGGCTCCTGGCAACACACAGGCAACTGAAGGAACACGGGTGGGTTTTAGTCAGTATGAGTCTGACATGCCCTCCCGCTCCGCCCAGAGCGGGAGAAGGTATTTGATAATTTCACAACACACATAAACACACCATCACGCCTGTAATCTCTGAAGGGTTAGGCAGAGGTGTACCTATAGTATACCCACATTTCGCCAGTTATGTTTAAGTCCCATGTAATAGGTAGAAATAGAAATAGTTTATTGTCCAGGTAATACAGTAAACAGGTTTACAGGTTAACACCAAGTTGAGACGACATGAGTAGCTTAAAATATTACCTATAGCTAGGTTACAAAATATTATTTACCAATGAGCAAACCAAACTAGACAGTTAGTCTGTATCTTGGGGCTCGGGGTACGAATTCCATAGTGGAGACTAGAGAGGTGATTCCAGGTGTGGGTATGTCTGGCGTGTTTGTGTACGTGTGATGTGAGTGTGGTGTGTGTGAGTGTGGTGTGTGATGTGTGTGAAAGTTGTGTGTGTGATTGTGGTGTTTGGTGTGTGTGATTGTGGTGTTTGGTGTGTGTAAGTGTGTGTATGTTTGCGAATTTGTTCCCATTGTGTAACGTTTGATTCAGTGTCAGGTCAAGGTATCTAGATTAATTGTTCCGAGTCATCATAACCAGAGTTTTGCAACATTTCCTTTATATTTTTTTTTAATCTGCATGAGGTAGTATTTTTGACATCACAGAGTTTGCAGACTTTATTGTACGTATTAATAAGAGAGTAAGCTGGAGAGCGTCTAGCTAGCAATGAGGTGTTGTCAGGTGCAGGGATTCTATAGTTTCTTTTGCTTATGATTGATGTGTAATCGGGTCTGTTTTTAATTATTTTATGAGTTTTGGTGCAGGCAGAAAGAATAAAAAGCTGGCGGACTCTGAGAACTCTCGTTTCACGATAGAGTAAGTCAGTAGAGAACCGATAGGGCTTCTTAAAAGTTACTTTAAGAAGCGCTCTCTGTGGCGAGCCTATTGCCATCAACCGGGCACAAATCCAGACTCCGGGCTGCTACTGAGAAATTCCAGATGAAAAAACCCGATAACACTTTGCCCGACCCGGGGATCGAACCCAGGACCTCATACTCAGCAGTAGCGCTCCAATTTCATAGTTTGATAATTTGTAGTAAAAACCGTAATTATGAAGCAGAGGCCGCTAACTAGTTTCTTAAAAATTTAAACTAACGTGTAGTTTTTTCATTGTTTCAGATGCTGAAAAAACAAAATCCCTGCAGTGAAGTGCAATCAAAACACTAGTGTTGAGTGAAACATGGGAAAAGTGACAATTAAACAAACATGAAGATGTATAGGAAGTTGTTCTGGACGCTCATACATGGCTTTGCTATGTTGCCTACAATAGCTGTAAGGGGTAAGTTCTAGTATGTATAGTTTAGAAGTAGTAAAACATTCCATATACAAAGTGTAACTGAATGACAAAAACACAGCAAGATTGGGCCCTGTGGTACCTGGGTGCTCCGCCCTACGGCCCGTTTAAGTTTTCTCCCGTCTTTTAAGTGAATTTAGTTTCTGCTGTTTTCTTGAAAATAATAGAGTCATAAGTTTAATAAATCAGGTGAATAAATCAATGTGTGACGGTTAAATTTACAAGTGAGTTAGAACAATAAAAGGTGTTACGTTGTAAATGGATCATTGTTTTTATTCTTGTCGCCCCACTGTCCCTTACAGTGGAAGAATTTAATGCACATTATGAAAGTAGTTTGTACAGAATCGTTTATTGAATCGATTTCAAACATTTTTAATACAAGTAATTTTTATGCCACAAATAATTAAAACTACGTAAATTACAGTTAGACTTCCTCTGTGTAGCCAAAACAAACCAAAATCGACGAAGCACCCTTACAGGTGTGTGACTGTGTGCGTAGATTTGTAATGTGACCACAATTTTCTCCAACAATCAGTATTACTAAATTTATAAATAAACAATGTATGTATTATGATTATAACATAATATTCTAATTGGGGTAATTGGTGGGACATGTTGTATAGGTTATTCTAGCAAAATGCTGAGTTGTATATTGTAAATTGATTAGCTTAAATTGACAGCTACATGGTTAGGATAAAAAAAAATATCGTTACAAATCGCTGTCCCCGGCGAATAAAATGGTAATCGTAAAAAACATTTTTTACAGGAAAAATAAAAAACAGTTTTTGTGAAATTTTTATTAACTTAATATATATAGCGGAATTGTTCAAATATCAAAAGAAAAGTGATTTTTTAAATTCATTACAATACATCTTAAAATCTTATAACTTCTGAAAAAACCGTAAGAAATGAATGAAAAAAATTGACAGAGTGTAATCGGACCTCTGAATATTGAAACTATCGTAGTACTCGTAGCACATTACCATTTTAGCGATTAATATCGTTATTACCCAAATTCGTAAAAGATTACTGCCGAAGATTGGTCTCCTAAATAAAGCTTAATCAATCCCTATGGTGTCTCGATAGTGCTAGCGTCATCGTGATTTGCAGAAGAATAAGCAGCTCCAAAAATAGCACCAGACAGAAGAGTCATAAATGTAGAAACAATTCATACAATTTTTTTAAATTTGGGTCTTGCTATAAAAACTTAGATTTCAACTTATGTCTAATGCCAGTCCAATCCGAAAGGGGCTCATATATACTGCAAGAACATTACCTAAAAGTAATAAAAAATGTAATTATTATTGAAAATAAAACATTATTGCTATTAAAAAAACACATTTTTAGAACCAAAAATACCCCAAATTCATTAAAAAATTAGCAAGTTTTCAACAGGGATCATAAGTAATGACTTTTAAATACTCGCTAAACGACGGCCGCTCGCACCCCATAAAAAAAGCCCGCGCCCGGTAAAATTTCCCATTGGAAAAAATAAAATAAAACAATTTGTTTAATTCGATTTTCCTGAAAATTACCACATAAATAGACTCTCAGTACAATACCTAACAACACCTTAACTTGTCGGACAGGGTTTTTTTACATGTTGTATAAATGTCGTGTTTAAAAGGTGTTTAGGCTAAACAACTGATAAAAACAATTTTGTGGTATAAGGTATAAGTATTAAGGTTTGAATTTAAATACTTTTTCGACCTGACAAACCACAATAACTTAATTGGTACTTGCTACTTGATTCATATTTTAGTATCTTCAGCAACTCAAACTTAATCAATATTAACGTGCGACTCAAAGGACCAAAGTGTTTGTATTAAGTAATTTGAATGCTTAATCAAAGGACCCCAAATTGTTCAAGTGCGACTAAATGAAGTGTGGTTCATACTTCGATCTACGAACCTTCAAATCTGCGTGACCCGAATTTTCCCAGGTATGGTCCAGGACAAAAAAAAAAAACAGTGGCATTCCGGGAGTCCCGACAGAAGTGAAAACTTGAACAAGATCGCCTTGGTGGAAGAAAAAATACGTGTATAGACATTGGTCCGTAACCTTATCTAAATAAAGAGCACAATCGCGTTTACAAAAACGAGGTGTCAGTAACGGTGTCGCGAGTTCAATTGTTTTTTCCCATCTCAAAAATGCCTAACGCGCCTAAAGGCTTGTGCAGACCAGCGCGACACAAAGGCACCGCTCCACAGTGGAACGAATGTATGGGAGCGGTTGGACGTAGACATTTCCGAAAAAAAAGAGTAAAATTATGCCAAACTAATGATGCCATCTTATTCGATTACTTAATGCCTTCATAACTTGTGGTGATGAATTTCTTCATAACTCCCATATTTCGGGAGTAATTTGAGAAAATGTGAAATTTTACTATGAAAATGAGTGTATCGAGCTCTCTCCCTCCTGATTCCGGGCTTGTTTCAAGTAGCGGTCTCTAATATCATAATGCTAATACTAAGAGCTATATTTAATACTAAGACACATAGTGCGCCAAATGTGCACTTTCTGGGATAAAAGGAAATGAAAATTTAAAAAAAAAAACGTTTTTTCCCCATTTGTATTTACTTTAAACCGCAGACAGACTTATTAAGAGGTCTATAAATATATTATATATATACAGAAATATATATTAACAAAAATATTCACAAGAACTGATGAGAGTATGACTTTTAAGTAAGTTGATAATAAATTACCTAGTTTCATTAAAAGTACAATAAATAATTAAGATGTAAGCTCTAATTTACTAAGTTACACATTTTAAAACAATAACATCATTTAATTATCTTCGTCATCATCATCATCATCAATTAATTCAAATTCAGAATCGATGTCCGCTAAATCATTTATGTTAACAAATTCGATATCACTTTTCTCAGAATCCGTAAGCTCATAAAATTCCTTAAAAGAAGATTTTTTTACAAACTTATTTCCTTTTGGACGGATACTTGTAACAAGTGGATCAGAAGACAGTAAAAGATTGTGCATAATATCTTCATTGCATGAGATACTGCTATGCTTTCGAGAATGCCCCTCTCTATATTTTCTAAAATCTTTATTTCTAGCCTCAGATGCCTCTTCGGATAGAAAACCAATGGGCACAATTGACATGTTCTGAACTATGTCTGGCCCATGCATTAAAATTTTATGAAGTGAAGAAGGCATATAATACCATGGGTATAACTCCACGTAAAGCTTAGCAGTATCAAAGCAGAACTCTCGGAATTTAGTTACGTTGATCTTCTCTCCTGATGAAATACACTGCAAGATCACACAGATTTTTCTTAAAAGCATAGCATCTATTCCGGTCAGTTCAGCAGATTTAGTGTAGTTTTCAAAAAATCTCCTTGCCGAGTTGCCATTGTTGGTGGATCCACTGCCTTGTTTCACAACATCGAGAAGTAAGCCCGTTTCTCTTCTTACAGCCTCTTGAACTCTTTTCTTCCTGTCATCAACTTGCCTTTTTGCTATATCACCCCTTACTTGCCATGATTTTATGTCTAATTTGTAGGAAATGTGTAATAAGCATTCCATTGAGCGAATCCAAGCGTGAAGGGTGCTTAAGCTATATTTATACATGTCCTCGTTTGCGTGTTTATCTTTGATTAACTCTAAATTATTCATTTCTTTAGGACAAGCCTTGCATATGTCACACACTGAAGCTGCTGTATTGGATATAATGGAATGAATTTTACCATCAATCATTGTCAACAGCAGTTGGTGTTTGACACTAATTCCATCAGTGATGGTGGATGGAGTTAAGGCTTCAATCTCTGCTTCGATTTCAGCCATCTCTCTCTGCACATTTTCTTTGGTTTCCTTTATAAACTTAAACAATATTGGCCGGCAAAATGAAGTGGAAGATGGTCGCTCGTTTTCCCAAATTGTTACACCTTTTGAGACGAGCCGCAGTGGTACAAGACTAATCATAAAATTACTAGCAAGATCGATTTGCTCATCTTCACTCGTCCTTTGATGATAAATGCTTTGGCTAGATGATCCGTCAAAACCCCATTTGCTGGTCAATACGAGCTGTTGATTGGGATCAACAGGGGTTTCTAACGACCTAATAAGTCTTCTTGAGGTTAAATCCATCAAGGCTTGTAATTTGATTTTTGCAGAGCTCTCTGTAACTGTGAGATCTTCTTTGGCCGGATAGCACTTAATTTTTTCTTTAACCAACATGTAGTAACTCGGGTATTGAAGAGCTCCTTCTTGAGTGTTGAAATCCCGAAGAGTGTTATAGCGCCATTTCGATAAGTTCATCGATACATAAAGAGCCAATGCCTTCAAAGGGGATATTTCCCGTACCTGAATTGATTTACCTTCAATGAAGGCTTTGATTTTTGAGGCCTCTTCTGGATTCTCCGTCAAGTATTTCATAACATAAGCTGTATCGCTTTGTCCTGCCTTTTGAAGCGCCCTTTCGGCCGAAAACATAATTTCAGCGCTGCTACTGCTGCATGAAAGACTATCTTCAGTGCGTCTTCTTTTTTGCCGGTTACTAAGGTCCTCAAAAGATTTACGAGGACTAGGATGTGTACAAGTTGAAGCATCAGATTTAGCAGGAGAAATTATGGGCTCGATGACGTCACTTATATTTTCTGTAGAAGGTTCCATATTTTCATTCTGTAATTCCGGCCATTGAATTGCAGCCTGTAGCCAAATCTCATGTTTCTTCCGAAACTTATCTGTGCTTCTTCCAGACTGTGTCCATTTTGCATAAATGCGGTAGCAAAATCGACGACACCAGTCTTTTAAACTTGTTTCAGCACTTTCACATAACTGAACACAACTGTTATCTTTTAAAACACTGAACAAATAGTTAAAGTCGCGTAAATCTTTATGTGCGCGTGCGCATAAAGCAACGTGAATATCAAGATTTGTATTAAAATTTGGAAAATACATTGCGAGATTAGCTTGGATACAACGAGGTGTAAATCAACACTGATTTTAAAGTTACTAATAGTGACCTATTTATATAAAATCCAGGTATCCCAGGTATCCTTTGTTAAATATTGCAAGGTAATTAGTTATTGTGATAATTAGTAAATGATGCATGCTAAATTAGTGTATTAAGAGCCATTTAGTAATTAAATAATAGCAATGTTCTTATCAGTAATCATTAGTGCATCAGTTTTATATGTAAACCTTAAGTCCCTAATTATATATCCTAATTAGCTTATATCTTCTCTAATTGGCTGCTCAGAAATGTTATTGTAATAAGGTAAACCTTTAGAAAAACGGTTTTAATCAACAAAATAAACAAAAAATAAAAAAATTGTGTTATAAAATAAACATCACTCTTTATCCCAGAAAGTGCACATTTGGCGCACTATGTGTCTTAGTATTAAATATAGCTCTTAGTATTAGCATTATGATATTAGAGACCGCTACTTGAAACAAGCCCGGAATCAGGAGGGAGAGAGCTCGATACACTCATTTTCATAGTAAAATTTCACATTTTCTCAAATTACTCCCGAAATATGGGAGTTATGAAGAAATTCATCACCACAAGTTATGAAGGCATTAAGTAATCGAATAAGATGGCATCATTAGTTTGGCATAATTTTACTCTTTTTTTTCGGAAATGTCTACGTCCAACCGCTCCCATACATTCGTTCCACTGTGCGCTCGTCGCGCGACGGGCGGTGCCTTTGTGTCGCATTGCGTGTCGCGCTGGTCTGCACAAGCCTTAAGAAAATTTCACTTCAAAAATATCACAATGAGAGGGGTACAAGTGACTCTCAGCTTCTTTATAGGTTCGTCTTTTTACATCTGTTATATTATTAACTTCAGACAGTGAAATAATCTACGGGTGGACAGCTTTTCATTAGGAAGTAACTCTAATAGGTATATGTATAAACTAATCTATACTAATATTATAAAGAGGAAAGATTTGTATTTTTGTATGTAACGAATAAACTTAAAAACTACTGGACCACAGATATATATATACCTAGATAACGCAAGAGCAACTACATCGCGTACCATTTTCGTGCCCAGCTTACGTACAATAATCGTAAGCTGTCACTTTCGCGCTCAGTCTGCATCGGTGCCACGCTTGTCGGAAGTCAGTAAAAATATTGAAAATGGTTAATTACGCTGTTATAAATTGTAAAAACTGTGCAAATGCGAGGAGAAAAAATGAAAGAAATGTTTCTTAGTGTTTGTGACGTCATAGTAGGTAGTCAAAAAATGGCACGCTTGGTTTTCATACAGATCGTGATACTTGCGTTATCTAGGTCTATCTATATCTGTGTACTGGACCGATTTGAAAAATTCTTTCAGCAATGGATAGCTACATTATCAGCGAGTAACATAGGCTATATTTTATCCCCGCATTCCCACATGAACGGGAACTACGCGGGTGAAACCGCGTGACGTCCGCTAGTATTTTATAGAGATAAGATTTGATTTTTGTATGTTTGTTTGTAATGAATAAACTCAAAAACGACTGGACTGGATTTTTTCGTTTATTCATATTTTTTTTCAAATCGATTTTATGAACTTGCGCTTTTTTAAAAAAAATACTGTTTTTTTAAAAAATCACTGCTTTTTTTTAGAAAAAATGTTTTCACCTCCGTTTTTTGCATAGCTAAAATAACTCATAAGCTTTTAGAAATAATAAACAGAATCCAAATCGAGCCCATAATATTGGAGATATGGCAAACGCTACTCAAAACATAAAAAATTGAATGACATGAAAAATATTACCGATAGACCCCCTTTCAAAGTAATTTATCGATCATTTTTCATATGCCGATGGGCGACATTGTATATGTCATACTAGACGAGTCCCTTGCCATTAACCGGATGCTAAATCCAGATCCTAGCTGCACTAGAACAACAAGGTAGTCAAAAGGAACCCTACGAGTTGCTAAGACCACCGTCACATTATATTAAATAAATAATTAAAAATAAATAATAGCTTGTTTTTGTCCCACTGCTGGGAAAAGCCCTCTTCTCATACAGAGAAGGCTCGAGCATTTTAATCACTACCCTTGCTCAAAACGGATTAGCGATTTCAAACTTATATTAATTACTAGCTTTTGCCCGCGGCTTCGCCCGCGTGGATGTCGGAAAATATCCCACCAGAGGAAAACGTCATATGACTCTTACCGCTGCGCCCACGTTGCTCCGCGTAATTTTGAAACTGTGATATCTTTTAAACTGTTCATTTAAATGATATGATTTACAGGCATGTTTTAATCTAAAGGAAATGCCCAATTTAAATAACACATTTTTTTTGGATAAGAATTAATACTATACCGTTAAAAAAAGCTTCGGAAATAACAATTAAATTTTTATCAAATTCTGAAAGATAAAATGGTTATTGTGGGTCATCCTTAGAAGATAGAACAATATCGTAGAATATAAACTTTGATGTATCTTTTCCGGTTAAAGCAGCGCAGGCCAGTAAAGCTCCCAGCAGGCATGATTTTTTCCGACTTCTTAATCGTCATATTTCTGTCAATTTACACAAAACCTTAATGAATTATACACTAAAATCTTCCGCAAGAATCACTCCGTCTATTGGTGAAAACCGTTTGAAAATCCATTCGGTAGTTTTTGAATTTATCGCGTTCAGACAGACAGTCGTGGCGGGGGACTTTGTTTTATAATATGTAAGGATAAGGATAAGTCCAGGTTTCTTCACGATGTTTTCCTTCACCTTCACGATGTCAGTGATGATTCAAAGTTTATTATAGGCGCTATTTACACGGGCGAGAGTATCGCGACGAGAGTATCGCGGCGATAGTCACGCAGTGACCTCAAATTCCATAGAAACTGTATAGAGCAATCTCCACACGGCGATATCATCGCGGCGAGAATTTGATGGCAAGGCGAGACTATCACCGCGATTCTCTCGCCCGATGATGGTGCCTTAGCCATCACTGACATCGATTAGAAAGTAAGTACCTACATATGAATCGAAAAAGCCACATTAGTACTTGCCCCGTTTTGAACCCACCACCTCGAGCAAGTGAGGCGAGGCCTAAAAAAAAATTCTGAATTATTTTCTACCCCATTATATTAACAGCCACATTTAACCACAGCTACCACCATGCCATTAACAAACCCGTACTTAACTAAGTGATACTGATTGACACTAAGTGGTCACTAACGCACTGCTAGACGTACGACCCTGGCAACCAGCCAAAACTAGGTTTTGAACTATTTACATAAACGATTACGTGTGGGGGGTATCTAGGATTGAATCTATAGACCTTGATAGAATCTTTGGGGCTTGGGCAGACTGGTCCTTATATTTTTCGGAGGCACACTAGTCCTTATTATCATCTCACTATCAATCTGCCTACCCAACCATGTTGGGGTCGGCTTCCTGTCTAACCAGATGCAACTGAATACCAGTATTTTACCTGGAGTGACTGCCTATCGGACCTCCACAACCCAGTTCCTGGGTAACACGATATCCCTTGGTAAGAATGGTTGTCAGACTTTTGGGTTTCTGACTAGCTGTGTCGACTGTCAAAGATGTACAAATGATGGCCGGGACCAACGGCTTAACATGCGTTCCGAGGCACGGAGGGGTCTCGATAGGCACTGGTCCATAAATTAAGCATCTAAATGACTTCTAACTTGAACAGACAGCTGTGCTGCTGGGGAGTTTGTTGCGCCATTTCTTTTTCCCAGTTAAACACTAGGAAGTGGTGAAGTGTGGGTGTTTTGGGGGACTCTCTTAGGTAATTTAAATTTCAAATTCAATTTAATTTATTAATTTTGTGAAAATAGGGTAAAATAATACAGATGTTATATTTAAAAAATGATGGTCCATACTATGTCTCGCCAGAAGGCATACAAAATAACTTAGGTAATCGAATATCACACAAAATAAAATAAAGTCAATAGGTATGTAGATGTCACAATTTCATGCCAATCACTAATAGTTAATAATAATTATGATGTCAATAAATTAAGACGGCACATAAACAAAATAGGCAGTATTTAGTCACAATTTTGAAAACAAATAAATGAAATAAAAAATGTCAATATAGAATATCATTATCATACGGGAGCAACATTTTAATTATATAGACGGATAAAAATTATGTAAATATTATTTTAATTTGTCACACAAACACTAACACACACTAGCAGAAACAGAATAATGTACCTTGTCATTCAATAATTAAAAAGCTTACGTTTAAACTAATTAATGTTGTTACTTGATACAATTTGATCAGATAATTTGGTTTTAGTGCATAACGGGTGCAACTTTTTTGTAATATTCTCAAGGTAAAAATATTTATCAGCACTATAATGATTCAGCTAACTAACCATTTTTATTTGATAAAGATTAATATCGGTCTAATAGGTCTAAGCACCAATTTTTTTGGTATTGTTTCAGCTACCATTACCTACTGTGTCGTAAACGGCTATAATTTTCTTGTAAAATTGAGATGTATTAAAATAGTGTCCACAAAAGTGGTAATATGTACCCTACAGTATGAACAGTTAGCCTGGCTTCCTCGCTGATATTATTGTATACCACAGTAACAGCTATTCTCCAAAATTTCTTAACGATATAAGGAAAGAAGCACTGAATAATACGCGTAAAATCCACGGCGTACCAATCAAGCACACGACCATAACATCAATTACCGCCACGTCAGCCAAAACGTGTTAATAAACCCAGCATATTACCCACACAGAGTAACGTAATCGAAGTTTTACCCCACTAGGGGCTGATGCCAGCGAGCGAGTGTTCAAACGTCAATCTGCCCTTTACATTACAGCATACTGTGAGGAAAATTGCCACTGACACTTCAGAAAATTGTAGCTGGCTACCAATAAATATTTGCAGCCTTTAAACTACCTTACTGAACAAAATTAAACCTTATGTGGATAGCGGTAGAGGTGGTGAGATCAAAGATAACACTTTCCCGACTAATTAAATAGTTTGCAAGTAGTTTGTCAGGCTGAAAGTATTTCGTTAGTGTAATTTGTACTGTATGAATAATGTGTCTAGGTTTAATTATGTATTACGTAAGAGATTAGCTGATATGTTTAGTGGATAAATGGCCCCTGTTTTGTTGGTCTTTTCATTCATTAATTGGATTTTTAGTTTGTTTTACATATTATAATTATTGTTTGTTTCGATATGTTTTCAAAATTTAAGTATAATAATATCGCAAGAGTTAAGAGTCCCTGATTTTTTTTAAACTGCAAGTAGGCATTTGAGTCAGCGATAAATCTGTGAACCCTATATATGTATATATATTTTAAATTTATTTTTTGTTGATTTTATAGTATTTTCAATGTTATATTATGTGAATAGTTTTTAAATTTATATTACGTGTACTACAACCACCTATATTGGACCAATAAGTTGTATTTTTAAAATAAATGAACTTTAATTATGTTCAACTTTGTCATTATTAAGAAATCTTTTACAGAAAATAAAACTCAATATCAATCCTTTTTCCCACAAAAATAAATCGAAATCCTAAAGAAACAAACTCATTAAAACGAAGTAAAAAGAATATTAGATATAATCGGAATACCAATCTAACTTTGACGATACCAGTTACGTTTGTCGTAATTATAACGAGGTCTTACTTCCTTCAGAATAAGTAAATAAATGTCTCCGTCGATTTCGGGACGGAAAAATGGGGGAATATTGACAAGAGCCGCTTATTATTCCGCTTAAGTTGGACGAGTCAACTGGGGGGAATAAGTTATTTTGATGCTTTTACTTGTAAGGGTAAGTAAACAATTCCTTTTTTTGGTATTGTCTGAGGCTTTGTAGTTTTTTTTTGAGGCTAGGTAAAAAAAAAACTGATGACCTAAAATAATAAGTATATCTTTATACGATTATAGATAATAATTGTGTTGTGATACCTACTTGTAGGTTTTCATGAAAAATCATGCCACCAGTTAATATTCAATATTTGTTTTGTATTCCACAATGTGTACTTAGGTGGTAAGTTAAAATTATAAGTGATCATTATGAACCCTGTCGGGCACAGCAAAATAGTAGGAGAGAGGAAGCTTTGAAAGAACTTAGCTTATCAGTCTTCAGTATACCAGTTTTTTATATAAATAAATAGTTGTCAGTTGGCGCCACTTTGACAAGAGGTCTTCCATTTTGACAATGAATATAGAATATTATGATAACGTTCATCATTCTTTTCATTCATTTATTCAAAACTAGCTTCTGCACGTGACTTTGCCCGCAAGCTAAATAACCTTCCTCAAGAATTAAGCTATCCGATGTAAAAATAATTTTTCAAATCCGACTGGTAGTTTCGGAGATTACCCCCTTCATACAAATTTACAAACAAACAAAATATAGTACCTATTAAGTATAGATATAGGCGCTTTGACACATTTGACAGGTGCCCGAACCTGACGTGAGAAGTGGTGTACGCCCTTCCTACCCACCTAGTGAACGTTATTACAGAAATCCCTCGTTGTAAGTCATCTTTTTAAAGTTCACTGTCGCGAGAAAGAGAGAATGAGGCAAAAAAAAAACTACCATTGTACAAAATAGGGTTTTTTTTTGCGGATCCTTTTTTCCCAAAGTAAAAGTTGTTTATATTTGATAGGAAGAACACTCCCTTAAATTCTGTTTTTTTTGTGGATTTTTTTAAAAGCCACCCTGTATAAAAACGTGCAGACGAAATCACGGGCAACAACTGGACTATAAATCGAGGTGTGAGTATGTGAATCCATTTGCTAAACTGATCGATTCAGTATTCGTGACCAAACGTCTATAAATAGCTGAAAGAACGAGGCTATTTCGAAGAGTAACCTAATGATTCGGTTATTGATGGATCAAGTCGTATTGTGGCTAGCTTTTAGGCTGGATAAGTGGATATTTTAGCCCAAGTCTTATCGCGGAATTTGTGTCTTATTTTCGGCTTCTCAACAGTTGCTAAGTGACTAATGGGCGATTCCTATATTTAACGGACCGTTATTGGTTAAAATTAAGACTCTTGTATAAAGTTCCAATAACTAGCGGACGTCACGCGGTTTCACCCGCGTAGTTCCCGTTTCCGTGGGAGTACAGGGATAAAATATAGCCTATATTACTTGCTGATAATGTAGCTATCCATTGCTGAAAGAATTTTTCAAATTGGTCCAGTAGTTTTTAAGTTTATTCGTTACATACAAAAACACAAATCTTCCCTCTTTATAATTATTAGTATAGATATACATAGATGAAGCAATGACATTATAACTTTGCATAGTAGACCCTAGTAGGATCTCCCATATGGAAGTAGCTGTCACAGGTAAAATTATCTTACGAATCTATTTATGCACAGTTTGGCAATTAGCATTATTCATTACCTACCAAATTAGGCATATAAATAGATAAAACCAACAAAAATACTTAAAAATCAATTTTTTTTTTTAAATATTTTTTATGGAATTTTTAAACAAAACGGTGTAACTTTTAAACTTAATGATCTATCGCGATGAAACATACTCCATAATGATTGAAAGTAATTAGGCGTCCTCATAAAATGAAAATTGTGGAAAACAAACTACCCTCAATTGAAAAAAAAAAACGTTTTTTTTTTTGTAAAAATCTCTTTTTTTTTAACGTACCTTAAAAAAAAAACAACAAAAAGAAACATGTTCATTTTAAGGACGCGTTTACAAATCTGACCAAAATAAGCAGTTTTTCGGTACATTTTACGGCAGAACTGAACCAAACTAAATGCAAATAATAATTACCACAGATAGATTACGCCTTCATCTTTAAATTTTGGCAATTTTTTTTTTGAAAATTTTGTTTTATAATATCGTAAAAAATCATTTCCGGTGCCTCTTCACACAAAATTGACAATATCGTATTGAGTTTAGGAACATTTTTCTTCTATTTAATAACAGAAATGTATTTATTTAAAAATATTTAATGTAAGCAGACATGATCAAATCAAAAATGTGGTAGAAAAAACTACCAAAATGTTCTAAATAGTCTCCAAAAAAAAATCAAATCTATTTTAGTTTTTTAACAAATTTAGCTTTATCGCAGGCATCTTAACTGCTTGAATATAAGGGTTATTTTACTGGTCATTGTCGTGATTTATTGCACAAAAATTTGTAACGAAATATTAGTCTGCGCTCGGCCGCCGTCGTGAGTGGACACTGTGTCGCTTGTAACCACCAGCTCGTGTTGAAAAAGATCGCTGTACGAATACAAAATATTTGACATACCAAACTTGATACTTCACGTGTTTTGTGCGGACTACGGACAATCAAGGTTAGTTTTTTATATTTTTTCTTGAATTACCTACGGATTATAAATTTACATTTCGTTTCGGACTTGATGGAGTGACCTGAAGGTATACTTCGAAGACTGGAACTGGAATCAATAAACGAGTGGAGCTAGGTGTGCCGAGTTTGGGCTCGTTGTGTTAGTTATGATGAGACCTTACCTTAGGTCTTGATGGAGTGACCTGAAGGTGTACTTCGAAGACTGCTACTGGAACCAATAAATGAGTGGAGCTAGGAGTACTGAGTTTGGGCTGTGGGTGTGAGTACTATGTACTAAAGAGTTACCATTTACCGGGTAATATGTCTTGCATTGACTTGAATCTGCCCTGGCGGCTGTGAGTATGTCATGCTCACTCAAATGTTTCGCTGATGGTGGCGCGTGTGTTGGATCATTTAGCTCCCTTCAAAATGGTTGAGCTGAATGGTGCTAATCCATGCGTCATGTTCGTGAACGGGCGCCGTCAGTTGGGACTGGTCATCTCTTAGCTGCCAGGGCTTATTTTTATTTTTATTTTTTGAATTGTTCTTTGTTTTATATTTTTATTACGGACGCTTCTAACGTGCACGTCTTTCTACATTGTTCTCACATGTATAATTTCAACATGAATGATGTAACCAATATTTTGTAACAATTTTTTATTTAAAAGAGTGTCCGTGGAGTTTCTTGCCCGTTCTTCTCCATAGGTACCTACTACGCTTTGGAATGGGCAACTAGCTTCATACCTATTTCTGACTGACCGATTCCTTGACAATTCAAAAGTGCCTGTAAATGGTTTAATTGAAATAAATGCTTTGAGTTTGAGTTTGAGTTTGAGCTCGTTGTGTTAGTTATGATGAGACCTTACCTAAGGTTTTGATGGAGTGACCTGAAGGTGTACTTCGAAGACTGCTACTGGAACCAATAAACGAGTAGAGCTAGGTGTACCGGGTTTGGGCTCGTTGTGTTAGTTATGATGAGACCTTACCTTAGGTCTTAATGGAGTAACCTGAAGGTGTACTTCGAAGACTGCTACTGGAACCAATAAACGAGTGGAGCTAGGTGTACCGAGTTTGGGCTCGTTGTGTTAGTTATGATGAGACCTTACCTCAGGACTTGATGGAGTGACCTGAAGGTGTACTTCAGTCACTACTAATGGATCTCCTCGACTACTAGAACTAGGTGTGCCGAGTTTGGGCTCGTTTTGTTAGTTATGATGAGACCTTACCTCCGGACTCGATGGAGTGACCTGAAGGTGTACTTCGGTGACTGCTAGTGGAACTCCCCGACGAGTAGAACTAGGTGTGCCGAGTTTGGGCTCGTTTTGTTGGTTATGATGAGACCTTACCTCCGGACCTGATGAAGTGACCTGAAGGTGTACTTCGGTGATTACTAATGGATCTCCTCGACGAGTAGAACTAGGTGTGCCGAGTTTGGGCTCGTTTTTTTAACTTATGATGAGACCTTACCTCCGGACCTGATGAAGTGACCTGAAAGTGTACTTCAAACTCAAAACTCAAAACTCAAACTCAAAGCATGTATTTCAAATAAACCAATTACAGGTACTTTTGAATTGTCAAGGGGTCGGTCAGTCAGAAAAATGAAGCTAGTTGCCCATTCCAAAGCGTAGTAGGTACCTATGGAGAAGAACGGGCAAGAAACTCCACGGACACTCTTTTAAATCAAAATATTGTTACAAAATATTGGTTACATCATTCGTGTTGAACTTATACATGTGAGAACAATGTAGAAAGACGTGCACGTTAAAAGCGTCCGTAATAAAAATATAATATCAATTCAAAAATTTAAATAAATTAAAATAAACCGTGGCAGCTAAGAGATGACCAGTCCCTACTGACGGCGCCCGTTCACGAACATGACGCATGGATCAGCACCATTTAGCTCAACCATTTTGAAGGGAACTTAATGATCCAACACACACGCCACCATCAGCGAGACATTTGAGTGAGCATGACATACTCTCAGCCGCCAGGGCACATTCAAGTCAATGAAAGACGTACCCAGTAAATGGTAGCTTTATGGAATGTACAACATGGTCACAGTGCTCACACATGTGATATGCAATTATACAATACAAAGAGATTGAATTTATACAAAGGAAATATAGTTTTACAATCTTCAGCAGCTGCAACAATACTTTTGAATGCTAATCAATTAGTTTATGCGCCCTTGTGGAGCTGGACCAGCGCTGAGCCAAGCATTTTTATCAGAGATGTAATCCCCCAACTTATAATATGCTTGGCAGCATAGTGTGCGTTTTATACATGATTTAAATTTCGTTTCGTTCAGTTGGAGTATGTGGGAAGGTATTTTATTATAACATTTTAAACAGCACCCCATGAAGGATGAGTCTACTTTAGCCAGTCTGAAACCCGGTTGAACTAATTGGTCCCTATTTCTAGTCCCATAATTGTGTTTATCACCTCTTTTACTGAAAAGACTTAGATTTTTCCTTACGTACATGATGTTTTCATAGATATATTGACAAGGTACCGTCATGATGTTAATATCTTTAAACAGTTCCCTTAGAGAATCGCGTCTGCGGAGGCCATATATTGCTCTGATGGCTCTCTTCTGCAGAATAAAAATAGACTCGATATCTGCCGCCCGTCCCCATAGTAAAATACCGTAAGACATGATACTATGAAAGTAACTGAAATAGACTAGCCTCGCGGTATCTACATCGGTAAATTGACGGATTTTTCTCACAGCATATGCTGCTGAACTTAGCCGTCCTGCAAGAGATGTTAAATGAGGACCCCATTGCAGCCTTGAATCGAGCGTGATCCCCAAGAAAACAGTTTTATCGACAAATTCTAGTTTCTCCTTATTCAATACTATGTCACAATCACTACTTTTAACATTTGGTAAAGCAAATCTTATGCATTTAGTTTTTTTCCCATTTAATACTAAATTATTAGCAGTGAACCAATTTTGGACCTGCAGTAGGGCGTTATTTACTCCGTCAAGATTTGATGCACGTCTATTTATCTTAAAAATTAAGGAAGTGTCGTCAGCAAATAACACCATTTGTGGTTGGTTTTTTAATAAATGGGGTAGATCATTAATATATACTAAAAAGAGGAAAGGACCCAATATCGAGCCTTGTGGAACGCCCATTTTTACTTTTAAACCGATTGAATGGACACCATTTACTTGAACCTGCTGCTGTCTATCATTTAAATAAGATTTTACTAAACTGAGCGCAAGTTTTCCTAGTCCGTAATGCTCAAGTTTCAAGAGCAAGGTTTCATGACTCACGCAGTCAAATGCCTTGGAGAGGTCACAAAAGATTCCTATGGCATCTTGGGCCTCCTCCCACGCTGTAAATATGTGTTTTAATAAGGTGACACCGGCGTCAGTTGTACAACGTCCTTTGGTGAAACCATATTGCTGATCGTGCAAGATTTGGTTGGCGTTAAAATGATTAAGCATTTGATTGAGCATTACCTTTTCGAAAACCTTGCTGAATACCGGCAGCACAGATACTGGTCTATAATTGTTAGTGTCTTTACTGTCCCCAGATTTAAAAAGTGGTATTACTTTACTGTATTTCATTAAATCCGGGAAGACTCCTTGATCCACACACAAATTAAATATTAATGCTAAGTACGGTGCTATAGTGTCGATTATGTATGTACAAACTTTGATAGATAATCCCCATAGATCTTCGGTCAATTTGATTTTGATTTGCCGAAAAGCTTTTATAACTATCATTGGGTTTATATGTTTAAATTGAAATTCAACCGGGCAGCCTGGAACGTTCGCTCTTAATAAATCAATTGAGACATCGGGTGAAGAATTTAAAGCTTCCGTCGTTTTAGATGGTATATTGGTAAAGAAATGTACAAACTCTTGCGCTACTTCTAAGTTAGAGCTTATGGCACCACGTGAAGTCTCCAATGTGTACTCAGTGTTTCGTACTTTTTTCCTATTAGTTTCATTATTTATAACTTTCCAAACTGTTTTTATTTTATTTTCTGCTGATTTAATCTTGTTGCTAATATACAGAGCTTTAGCTATCTTGCAAGTATTTCTAAAAATTTTGGAATATGTAGCAACATACTTGTTGAAAGTTTCAGTATTAATGTAAGGCTTAAGGCCATAAAGCTCGAACAGTCTTTCCCTACTTATCCTAATACCTCTAGTTGCCCAGTCACTAAAAATAAAATTAGGGCAAATATTTTTTGTTCTCTTTTCAAAAGTTTTATTGAATTCAGTGTGCACTACTGAAAAGAAATCCTCATACAATTTATTTGCATCGTCCATATTAGGGCCCAGAGCATTTAACTTATTATTTAGGGTACTATTGAATCTATTTAATTTGCCAGTTGTTATTGGTCTAATTTGTATTTGCACTTTTTGAATAGGTGTTCTAAATTTAAAAGTTACCGTTTGTCCACTATGATCAGACGGTAAATAATTTACGATGGCTTTATCTAAATAATCACAACCGCAGAAGACATTATCGATACAAGTAGCAGAAGTTGAAGTTACTCTAGTTGGTTCTGTAAAAACATTTGATAAATTGAACGATTTAAAAAGGCTTAATATTCTACTGCTATTTGAATTATTTTCCAGAATATTTATATTAAAATCACCACAAATAATTGCGGCTTTGTTACTGGATGCAAGTTTCGCTAGGACATCTTCCATTATTGACTCAAATAAAGAAAAGTTCTGATAATTAGGGGGTCTGTATACGCACACTACAACATGCTTATCCAGCTCAACACAGGACAGTTCGATGCAATGTTCAACTGATAAACCAACTATGTCATTACGTTGCTTAGATTTTAAACAATTTTTTATCAAGATTAGAGAACCTCCACGCAGCATAGATTTACGGTTAAAACAACTGCCCACACTATAGTTCTCATAATTAATTAGCATTTGGTAATCTTTTAACCAATGTTCAGTAAAACAAACAATGTCAAACTTTGTTTTTTCTAAAAACATTTCGATTTCTAATAATTTGGAAGAAATACCTTGAATATTTTGATGAAATAATTTCAAGGCATTCTGCTGATCTCCTTTTTGATAATTATTAATTTTGGAGCAAGAAGACACCTTGTTGTTGTTAGGTTTAAGAATATTCTTACTGGTGCCTTCTGTTGTCTTACAAACTAGTTTAAATTACTATCCGGAGTTAACCCCAAGATTTCAGTGTCATCACCAGGCAGTGAGCTCATAGTGAGTGAGGGAGATGGAACCTCCTTCGTACAATTTGTATAAATATTTATAGCATTTGAGCTACATTTATTCAGGTTCACCACCTTATTATTAGTATTATTACTAACCACTGTGGTGTTAATAATACAAGACTGCGACATACTACTTATGTCTGAGTTTATATAAAAAGCTAATAGCCGTGCTATTATGTGTCTAAAACTAACAGGCAGATACACAGTATCCCTAGTCGATTTTAAAGTTTCAACAAAACTGTTGGTGTCAAGAAATACAAACTTGTCACTATAATGACTAACTAAGAATTGCATATGCTTATTAAGCATATGAATATAATTGTTTTGTCTATTTGTCAATTTTTCAAAATATGGGAAAGCACACAATATTATTTTACTACAATTTAACTTTAACAATTCAGTTACACAGTCAGTGATTTCTTCTTTTTTGACCTTAGAACTATTACCTACAAATACAGTAATGTTGGTTTTAGGATTGTAAACATTTCCAGTTACTGATGCCATTATTCTTTTGTAGGTAGACCCTGGCATACAATAATTTTGAGTAGAATAACCCAGGTTGTTACTAATTAATTTACCTAAACCTCTTCCTATACTATCTGAGAACATAACTGAATGATAACAATCATGACTACTAAAAGATGGACAACTACCAATCTCAGGCTGTACCACTTGAGATAGATCTTGTCTTCGGTAACTTCGGTGACTGCTACTGGATCTCTTAGACTACTAGAACAAGGTGTGCCGAGTTTGGGCTCGTTTTGTTAGTTATGATGAGACCTTACCTCCGGACTCGATGGAAGGACCTGAAGGTGTACTTCGGTGACTGCTAGTGGAACTCCCCGACGATTAGAACTATGTGTGCCGAGTTTGAGTTCTTTTTGTTAGTCATGATGAGACCTTACCTCCGGACCTGATGAAGTGACCTGAAAGTGTACTTTGGTGACTGCTACTGGATCTCCTAGACTGCTAGAACTAGGTGTGCCGAGTTTGGGCTCGTTTTGTTAGTTATGATGAGACCTTACCTCCGTACCTGATGAAGTGACCTGAAGGTGTACTTCGGTGACTACTAATGGATCTCCTCGACGAGTAGAACTAGGTGTGCCGAGTTTGGGCTCGTTTTGTTAGTTATAATGAGACCTTACCTCCGGACCTGATGAAGTGACCTGAAGGTGTACTTCGGTCACTACTAATGGATCTCCTCGACTACTAGAACAAGGTGTGCCGAGTTTGGGCTCGTTTTGTTAGTTATGATGAGACCTTACCTCCGGACTCGATGGAGTGACCTGAAGGTGTACTTCGGTGACTGCTAGTGGAACTCCCCGACGAGTAAAACTAGGTGTGCCGAGTTTGGGCTCGTTTTGTTAGTTATGATGAGACCTTACCTCTGGACCTGATGAAGTGACCTGAAGGTGTACTTCGGTGACTACTAATTCATCAGGTCCGGAGGTAAGGTCTCATCATAAATAACAAAATGAGCCTAAACTCGGCACACCTAGTTCTAGTAGTCTAGGAGATCCAGTAGCAGTCACCGAAGTACACTTTCAGGTCACTTCATCAGGTCCGGAGGTAAGGTCTCATCATGACTAACAAAAAGAACCCAAACTCGGCACACCTAGTTCTAATCGTCGGGGAGTTCCACTAGCAGTCACCGAAGTACACCTTCAGGTCCTTCCATCGAGTCCAGAGGTAAGGACTCATCATAACTAACAAAACGAGCCCAAACTCGGCACACCTAGTTCTAGTAGTCTAAGAGATCCAGTAGCAGTCACCGAAGTACACTTTCAGGTCACTTCATCAGGTTCGGAGGTAAGGTCTCATTATAAGTAACAAAACGAGCCCAAACTCGGCACACCTAGTTCTACTCGTCGAGGAGATCCATTAGTAGTGACCGAAGTACACCTTCAGGTCACTTCATCAGGTCCGGAGGTAAGGTCTCATTATAAATAACAAAACGAGCCCAAACTCGGCACACCTAGTTCTAGTCGTTGGGGAGTTCCACTAGCAGTCACCGAAGTACACCTTCAGGTCACTCCATCAAGTCCGGAGGTAAGGTCTCATCATAACTAACAAAACGAGCCCAAACTCGGCACACCTAGTTCTAATCGTCGGGGAGTTCCACTAGCAGTCACCGAAGTACACCTTCAGGTCACTCTATCAGGTCCGGAGGTAAGGTCTCATCATAACTAACAAAACGAGCCCAAACTCGGCACACCTAGTTCTAGTAGTCTATGAGATCCAGTAGCAGTCACCGAAGTACACCTTCAGGTCACTCCACCAGGTCCGGAGGTAAGGTCTCATCATAACTAACAAAACGAGCCCAAACTCGGCAGACCTAGTTCTAGTAGTCTAGGAGATCCAGTAGCAGTCACCGAAGTACACCTTCAGGTCACTCCACCAGGTCCGGAGGTAAGGTCTCATCATAACTAACAAAACGAGCCCAAACTCGGCAGACCTAGTTCTAGTAGTCTAGGAGATCCAGTAGCAGTCACCGAAGTACACCTTCAGGTCACTCCATCAAGTCCGGAGGTAAGGTCTCATCATAACTAACAAAACGAGCCCAAACTCGGCACACCTAGTTCTAATCGTCGGGGAGTTCCACTAGCAGTCACCGAAGTACACCTTCAGGTCACTCTATCAGGTCCGGAGGTAAGGTCTCATCATAACTAACAAAACGAGCCCAAACTCGGCACACCTAGTTCTAGTAGTCTATGAGATCCAGTAGCAGTCACCGAAGTACACCTTCAGGTCACTCCACCAGGTCCGGAGGTAAGGTCTCATCATAACTAACAAAACGAGCCCAAACTCGGCAGACCTAGTTCTAGTAGTCTAGGAGATCCAGTAGCAGTCACCGAAGTACACCTTCAGGTCACTCTATCAGGTCCGGAGGTAAGGTCTCATCATAACTAACAAAACGAGCCCAAACTCGGCACACCTAGTTCTAGTAGTCTATGAGATCCAGTAGCAGTCACCGAAGTACACCTTCAGGTCACTCCATCAAGTCCGGAGGTAAGGTCTCATCATAACTAACAAAACGAGCCCAAACTCGGCACACCTAGTTCTAATCGTCGGGGAGTTCCACTAGCAGTCACCGAAGTACACCTTCAGGTCACTCTATCAGGTCCGGAGGTAAGGTCTCATCATAACTAACAAAACGAGCCCAAACTCGGCACACCTAGTTCTAGTAGTCTATGAGATCCAGTAGCAGTCACCGAAGTACACCTTCAGGTCACTCCACCAGGTCCGGAGGTAAGGTCTCATCATAACTAACAAAACGAGCCCAAACTCGGCAGACCTAGTTCTAGTAGTCTAGGAGATCCAGTAGCAGTCACCGAAGTACACCTTCAGGTCACTCTACCAGGTCCGGAGGTAAGGTCTCATCATAACTAACAAAACGAGCCCAAACTCGGCAGACCTAGTTCTAGTAGTCTAGGAGATCCAGTAGCAGTCACCGAAGTACACCTTCAGATCACTCCATCAGGTCCGGAGGTAAGGTCTCATCATAACTTACAAAACGAGCCCAAATATAATATAAACAGCAATACGGAATGTTTTTTGTAGGTTCTCATGTATTATAACATAAACAAATAAAAAATAAACTTTCAAATATCAAAATTTGTTCACTTGACTACTATTCCCGCAATTTACCGTGCTTACACTTGTATGTGTGACCTGTGTCAATGTAGTAGCTCGATTCTTTACCTATCAATTTTGTAAACGCGTCCTTAATGTTTTTTCCATCGATAACATTAAGCATAGATTCCCTCATTTCGATATGTGCACATTGTAAAGACTCACCCTGTATTTATAAATCAATTGCCGTGCGTTAGTCTCGCAAAAACTCACAAATGGCTCGACCGATTGTGATGAAACTTTGGTAAGTTGTTGTGTACCCGCCGGACCCTAACAAAAAAAAGGCATTGCGCATTAGCTTGTTTAGGTATATAAATGTATTACTAATTGTGGTCTAATCTTAAATCTAAATAGTAATCAATTCTAAGCCGGTTCCAAAGTATTTTGCTATTCCACTGCTAGGCAAAGGCCTCTCCCAATTCCTTCCAGGTAGTCTAGTATTTTTAAAAGCTTATTTTCTCTAATCTTCAAAAATCGATATTAGGTAATCAAATTTACTCAATACTTAATAGAAGATTAGTTTTAATTAGTAATTCTCACTTATAAATTAATTACTAGTTACAGAAAATACCTACTTATATTCTCCAGATTATTCTTAAGTTCCGCGAAGAAGCGAAGGAAGAATTCCTGATTAGGTGTAATCTTCAAAAGCGTATATTTTTAGTTTTTTTACCAACTTGTTTGCCGCTATTTCGCAACAAGTATTGGAAGCTCATTTTCTTCTAAAACATTTTCTCTTACGGTAAACAGGATATTTCGTTATTCATAATATTTTTCATAGAAAATGTACTGCATCGAGTAAAACCCAGAGCCGAGTGTTTTGAAACTCGGTTCATATTATGTTTATATGAATTTTCCTTCTCATATATTTTATGGAATATTGAGATAGATAACTGAGAGTACCTATCAAGAGATTGATATTTTTTTTGTGTTTGTAACTGGAATACGTTTTTGAAAAAAATGTATTTCTGATTATGTATTATATCAATTCTCAAACGCACTGATCAGCACAATGAGAGTCCATACATTACTAATATAATCAAAATGCAAATCGACAAGAAAATACGTTAAAAACGTTGAGCTAAACATTCTTATTCACAAGCAAGAAGGAGAATATTGAAGAACAAAAGACAATTCTTCCTAAAAACTAGGAACGAAAATAAATCAACGACAGAATCTAAACATTTCTTCCAATTAGAGTTCTGTCGCGTCAAAAAAGGTCTTATAGTAAACGAAGAAAAGAAAAAATAAAAACAATCATTAGACACTTGATTGTGTTTTAAAAAACGACCTTCTTTAATTAATTAAAGACGTAGTCTTTTTTCTTTGTTGAAAATTAAAAACAAAGTTTTGCGAGGACAATCGGTGCCCACATTTAATTTATTTCGTGAAGATTCTTCTTTTATCAGACTTCTATTAGAATCGAGCTTTCGCTGTGAGATTTGACGATTGGAATATATATTTTATTATGGCATCTGAACACCAAAGAATCCCGCTTCGTAAAAATATGAATGGACACGCTAAGATAATAGATGAGCCTCTTTTTAGATCCTCAAATAATTCTCATTTTAGTTTCCTAAAAATAGGTAGGTTTTAGAGGATCGAATGAACATTTCCCTATTATACTGCTTTGATAAAAAAACGACAAGTGAGCCTTACAGTAGTCGCATATGATGTGTAACATCAGACATCTTGGCTGGCAGTACCAACCTCTCGGAAAATGGGTTGGTACCATCTCACGGCCAACTCTAGAACCGCGCGCGCTCATTGGTCAAATCAAATAGCGCGCGCTTCCCTGGCTTCCTGTTACACACTTCCGTCCCTTTTTACCCGACTACGGCGAAGAAAAAAGGAGGGTTATGATCATGAAATCACCTCCATAGATTGCAGGAAAGCGAGAGGAAAATGTTACACATCAAAAATATTGGTGAAGTTAAGTGGTAATTTCAAATGTGGCCTTAATTTTCTTAGTGGTTACTTTACAAATATCTTGTTAGAGGTTTATATATACTACATAATAGCTAGTTAATTGATTCAGGCGTGACCTTGCGGAAATCCATTATAAAATACAATAGACGTAGATATATTTAGTAACCTATTCCGCTTAACTATTCTTAGAGTCATAAAAAATTCAACAACACAACGCACATATAATACACACAGACTACTACACAACACACACACACACACACACACACATATATTACACATATAATTACATAATAATACAGTAAACACATACAATAAAATCAATAACAGTATTATGTAATATATATATTTAAATACGTCACTGTAATCATTAGAAGTACTCAGTATGGCAACCAAACCCTGAACGCAAAAGATAAAAGCTCGCTTTTAGCTATAAAAAGAGATGGTAAAGCGATGAATGAATTTAATTCATTAACGTTATAAATGAAATTAAACTTTTATCGTTCAATTTGTGCTAATGAAAGCAGGGCATTGACGAGTAAAGAAATAATTACATTGACGCCGATAAAATGATACACATGGAAAAAAATGGTCCTTTTTATAACGAATATACACCGTGTTCCGAAATTAACACAACTTCAATACTTAATCGACCCAAATGTATGGGACGGCTGATTATTTTTTCGCGATGACGATGTTAGTCCCATGGAGAAAGTTATTCAGTTCGATGGTCCGTTATCCACAACCTTAAATATGACCACACATTTCTGATACACGCTGTATAGGACCATATTTTATAATTTCATTTTCCATTCAATCAAATCAATCGTTTCATGCAGATTTTAATAATATTTTAAAATAAAATGGGTTTCTCGTTCAAATTGGTCATACGTTACGATTATTTTTCAGGTAAATTTTCCTCTACAAGACCTACGTTTCAACACGTATTTTTTTTTTGGTCTGGTTAATTATCAAATAACTTCTTCCGCTCTTCGTGTCAGACTCTTTCTGACTAAAACCCTCCAGGCCAGGCCCAGACCCAGGCCTGGTCCTTATCGGACGGAAATCTACCCATAGCTCACCGTCAGCAAGCCCGCGCCTACGGTGGTTGGGAATCGGCCTGGGATTCCCGGGTCCGGCAAAGTGCAACTGCGGCGACTAGGGGCTTCTGCGGCGACTAGGGGCGTGAGGGCGCGAAATTTGCCTCTCCCTCACGCGTATCTACTTTTCAACCCTAAGTTTCGAATACCACCCATAAACAGTAAGAAAATATACTTTACACATTTCTAAAACGAACTGCCTCGTTGGTCTAGTGGTCGCAAGTGCTGAGGTGAGTGCATGAGGTCCTGGGTTCGATTCCCGGGTCCGGCAAAATGTAACTGGGTTTTTTCATCTGGAATTTCTCAGTAGTAGCCCGGAGTCTGGATTTCTACCCCGTTGATGGCAATATGCTCGCCCCCTATTACATGAGATTTAATCTTCACTGGCGAAATATGGGTGTACTATGGGCACCTCTGCCTCACCCTTCGGGGAAAAAAGGCATGATGTTATGTTATGTGTATACAGTTACAGTACGAAAATATATTTTACAAACTTCTGGAACGAAAACGCAATTGAGACTACGAGAAAACTCATTCTCTTCAAAGTAAACATCAAAGTACCAATAAAACTGCAGATGCACATTATTTACAACCAATACCCGTCTCAAAATATACAGTACATTATTAATAATAGATATAATAAATATAAAGTGTACTGCGAACCAGCTGTGAGGAACCTTTGGCTCATTGCCACAAGCGTGTAGCGGTGTGGGGACCATGTTTTCGATATTATGTAGCTTGCGACGCTTCTCAGAAATTGAATCGAATAAATATTGAGGAGATTTGTTATGATTCCTCTTAATATTTATCGGTTTTTCGAATTTATGTGCAGTTGTTTGGTGAAGAAGAGATAGATGTAAGACTTTGTCTTTCGGTCTTCGAAGTCTTGAATTGATAGTAATCCATTTCTATTGATGCCGTAGCATAGTTATACAGAGCGTGTATCAAGAATCAATCAAACTGCCTAGCCTTTTCCCAACTATTGTTGTTGTTGGGATCGGCTTCCAGTCTAACCAGATGCAGCTGAATTCCAGTATTTTACATGGAGCGACTGCCTATCTGACCACCACAACCCAGTAACTGAGTAATACGATACCCCTTGGTAAGGCTTGTTGTCAGACTTTCGGGTTTCTGACGACCCGTAAGGCCCGTAACCACTGTCAGAGATCCACGAATGGCTTAAAGTGCTTTCCGAGGCACGGAGGAGTCTCAGTATGTTAAGATGGTCACCCACCCAAGGACCGACCCCGGCAAGCCTAGATTAACGTGATGGATTGACCCGTGCGGCTTATTACTTAGCCACGAGGTCAAGAATGTGTGATCATATTTTTAAGGGTAAATAATCAGCTGTCCCACACATGTGGGTCGAGTACGGGGTTTTTTGCGATTAGAATGCCGATGTTGGTCTTGTAGCGGTTACACCGCCATATACGAACTACGTATCATAGACATGACGTCACACAAATCCTGCATCGCACAGTTAGAGTTTACCGAGCGATCGACATATATACAAGATTTCAACTTCAAACCAATGGGCAGTTGCCCGCCAGACACAACACCCGTCTGGTCGGAGGATCCTCCCTTTTCTATGGTGGATGAGTGAACTTTACACCCTGTTCCTCATACCCCTAAAGTCCCATGGAGATTGTTGTTCAGTATGATAGTCTGAACCACACCTTTAAATATGACCACACATTTCTGACACACGCTGTAGACGCATTATAAGGCATAACTTACGCTTACTTAGTAGGCATACTTGGCATCCTAACTTATCAAAATTACAGGGATCAAGTCTTCCTAGTAGTTAACGTCAAGATAAACCATACGTTTTTAAAGCTTTGTAACTCTTCTTAGGTTAGTTTGTAAAGGGCTTGATGTAATGACCATGTCTGAGTTAAATGTGGTTTATCACGCATACAAACGCCGCCGCGCCGTGTGCGTAACCTCTGTAACGATTATTATAATTTATAATGCCTATAATCCTGTAACATGGTTGGTATTTTATAGGTTTCACTGCTGTACCTACCGACTTCAAGGCATGAAAATAAACGATTTACTTTACAATGCTTTATTATCAAATTAATAAAATATACTTAAAATGTCATGATATTTCAAAAGTCTGCGTATATTGGGCACTGCTCTGCTACCATCCACTTTTCTATCTTTCTGCCTAGCCATTATCCAACCATGTTGGGGTCGGCTTACAGTCTAACCAAATGCAGCTGAATAATATTATTTTACATGGAGCGACTGCCTATCTGACCTCCACAACCCAGTTACTAGGTAACACCATACCCCCTGCTAAGACTGGTTGTCAGACT
Source organism: Agrochola litura (assembly GCA_949152395.1). Classification (NCBI taxonomy): domain Eukaryota; kingdom Metazoa; phylum Arthropoda; class Insecta; order Lepidoptera; family Noctuidae; genus Agrochola; species Agrochola litura. The sequence continues at coordinate 5,513,330 of OX424509.1, forward strand.
TTTGGGCTTATTTCTCGTAACGACAGTCATAGATCTACGAATGACAGCCAGGACCAACGGCTTAACGTGCTTTCCGAGGCACGGAGGGGTCTCGATATGTAATGAATGGTCACCGATCCACGAACCAACCGCGACAAGCGTAGCTTAATCTTCGATGTACTCGTGTGGCTATTATTATTTAGCCATGAGCTGCTACGGCAGGAACTATTCTGTAATAAGTATTTCGAGCTGATACAAGATAAGAAGAATGAAATAGAGAATTAATAAAGAAAAACACGTTTTGCGCAGAATCCAAATATAATAAATTGGGATAGAGCAGTGGTTTCCAAACTATGGGTCGCGAGCCACTGGTGGTCTGACTCAGAGGCCCATGTGCGACTTTAAAACTCTTTTTCTTTGCCTTCTTTTTTATTTTTCGTGTGGTTAGTGACTAACCTGGTGGCAGAGTTTTAAAGCCACTCATGGGCTTCTAACTTGGCATCACGTGCCGTCGAGAAATTTCTCTTAGGCTCAGTTTCCTCACGATGTTTTCCTTCACCGTTTTTGAAGCAAGTGATAATTATACAACACGCTCATGAATCCGAAAAGTCAGAGGTGCGTGCCTTAGGTTCGAACTCGAGACCTTTACTTGGCAGTCCAACGGTCACACCACTAGGCTACAAATAGTACCTACTAGTACCAACCCATTCCAGGGTTCCGTTATATAGCGTCTACGTCAGTCATCAGGTCATCATCATCAGGTAAAATGAACAGTACTCGTTGAGACACATCGAGTGAGCCCACACTCGATAGGTTTACTAGAAAACATTTAAGAGTTCCGTTATCTAGCGTCCAGCTCAGTCATCAGGTCCTCGTCATCTGGTAAAATAAACAGGACTTGTTGAGACAAATCTTATAAGCCCACTCTCGATGGGTTTACTTGTGTCCACGTCAGTCATCAGATCAGCTTGATGAAAATATTCAAACTAGACCATTAGTAGTAATATTCAAGTATTTCGTTATCTAGCGTCCAGGTCAGTCCTGCGAAACATCGCCATAACTTTTTCATACAGCGGTTTGAAATGAGCCGCAATTGTAGTTATTGTTCCATATTAAAATGCCTATCTAATGATATAAGTGTGGTTGTTATTGGTGCTTGGACTAGCTTCCATACATTTTTGCCGATTCTCCTTTGATAAAGAAAGAAGAAAGAAAATTCGTTTATTTGCGGTAAACATGACGCAAAAAAAGATTAAAAAAGAACACGTAAATAACAAATTGGGGGAAAATATGCGTCACATCCACGCAAAACGGCCATCGCTCAGCATAAAGCTGCGACCCCATGCGAGACAGAGCCCCAGCGCTGGTTTTCAGCGATAGCCGGCGCTGACGTGATGACGTCAACCGGTGCAGCATATAGTGAAATAACAAATCAAAAATAAAATAAATACAATTGATCTAAAATACAATTGATCTACATTTGATCTAAAATACTTTCCATCCAATAAACAGATGGGAGAAGGTCGTTCCTCTGCGGATCCTCTACTATTAGGTGGGTCGCGATTCAGTCAACTTTGGGAACCACTGGGATAGAGACTGATGATGATGATCAAAAATGTTATAACACTCATAGTAATTAAAAACAAAAGCACAGACAGGCGTCATATCCGATACACAATCGCAAAATAAAGAAAAAACAGATAGTAAAATACCAGGCTTTCATGAACGAAAAGAGTTAATCGCCCGATCATTTGAGTGCATCCAACACAACAGTGTGTGATAATAAAATCCATTATATGGAAGGACTCGACACGAAATATGCCAATTAACTTATGTAAATGTGAGTGGATACTGTGAAAGAAAAAAAAACCTTTAAAATTATATGATGTGAAAACAATGCTGTGTTGCATTCAGCGTTTTTACTTTTATGTTGAGTCTGTATTTAATGACGCGAAGGTGTGTTTTCTTTGTTGAATCAATTTTGTGGTATGGGGCCGTTCAAGTATTACGTAAGCAGATTTATTACAATTATTTACCCCCGCCTCCCCCTTGTCAGCAAAAGTAAGCAAAGCCCTTACCCCCCCATGCTTACGTAAACATTGGTATATGCATTTTTCTTTTAATGGAAGTATTCTGTTTTTTTTTATTGATTCATGAGCAGCAGTTATAATTCTAACAAGTGTAAATTTAGACAAGTGCACGCGGTAATTCCCCTACTTGGTTCTAAGTGAGTACCTAGACGTATTCATTATTTGTGGGAATCCCCGAATATGCGTTCCGTTTTCAAGAATAGACAATGTGTGGGTTGCCATATGTGTAAAAAAGTAAATAATTACTGCTGACGTAATCACCATCTAGACCCCCACCCCCCATGACATCAAAAATAAGCAAAGCATAGACCCCCCCGCCCCCCTATAGTGCTCACGTAATACTTGAACGGTCCCTCCCTATCGCGCGTTTTTGTTGGCGAGACATTAAATATGAATTCATTATTTTGTAATTGACTATCAGTGTTATATTTGCGTATTTGGATGGATTATTTTATTTCTATACTAGCTGACCCTGCAAACGTTGTTTTGCCTTATAAATGCTTGGGGTGCACCATCTTTATCATTTATTACCTACCCTACCTACCCTACCTACCCTACCTACCCTACCTACCCTACCTACCCTACCTACCCTACCTACCCTACCTACCCTACCTACCCTACCTACCCTACCTACCCTACCTACCCTACCTACCCTACCTACCCTACCTACCCTACCTACCCTACCTACCCTACCTACCCTACCTACCCTACCTACCCTACCTACCCTACCTACCCTACCTACCCTACCTACCCTACCTACCCTACCTACCCTACCTACCCTACCTACCCTACCTACCCTACCTACCCTACCTACCCTACCTACCCTACCTACCCTACCTACCCTACCTACCCTACCTACCCTACCTACCCTACCTACCCTACCTACCCTACCTACCCTACCTACCTACCCTACCTACCCTAAAACCTTGTCCTAAAAATAAAGAACATTTTAAAAAAAGAATTGGCCAAATTGGCCTAGGCGTTGTTGAGTTATGCGCTTACCAACATATTTTGCGATTCATTTTTAGGGTTCCGTACCTCAAGAGGAAAAAACGGAACCCTTATAGGATCACTCGTGTGTCTGTCTGTCTGTCTGTCGGTCTGTCTGTCTGTCTGTCTGTCTGTCTGTCTGTCTGTCCGTCTGTCACAGCCATTTTACTCCGAATCTAATGGACCGATTAAGTTGAAATTTGGTACACATATGTATTTCTGTGACCCAAACACGAATAAGTAACGTAAATAACTTAATTTTGAATATTGGGGTCACTTTTGGGGCGCAAACAAGAAAATTTAAAAAAAAAGTTTTGCTGACTGTACCGTGTGACATATCAAATGAAAGGACTTGTTACGAGGATCTTAAATATATTTTTTATATAATTTTAAAATAAATACTTTTAAAGATATTTAATAAATTCAATGAAAATTGACCATTCCCCCCCCCTTATCTCCGAAACTACTGGACCAAAAATTTTGAAAAAAATACAAAGTATGGCTCTTTACTCATAGATTACAGGAAAACCTATAAGAAGTCTATGGTCTTAAAATAACATGGTAAATCTCTCAATATTGTGCGTATAAACTTACATTTCGTCGCTCGGCATCCAATAGGCCCATCTCTCTAGCTACTATAATATCAAAAGTGTTTGACCGTCTGCATAATACACAAATAAATAAAACTGTAAATGTTCATGACAACCAATTCGGGTTTCGGCGTGGTTTGTCAACAGAAAGTGCAGTGTTGTGTCTTAAACATACTATCACATACTTATTATACACAGCGTGGGACGCCGATTTATGGTAGCTTCCTCGATTTATTCAAGGCTTCTGATCTGGTTGCTTATGACGTATTGTGGAGAAAGATGGAGAAGGATAGGTTGCCAACGGAGCTTATAAACATCTTTAAGTAGTGGTATGGTTTCCAGATCAATAGTGTACGATGGGCTGGAGCTTTTTCCAGGCCATACAGGTTGGAATGCGGGTGAGATAAATTTAAACTAGATTACGTGGGGCACTCAGAAAGTTTTGTGATACTAGAAAAAAATATACTACAGGTTATAATTATTTTTATTATATCTTTTCAAAGAACTCTCCATTGGCGTCTATACACAGTTTTATACGTCTAAACCAATTTTCATAACACATTTTCCAGTCCGCATCAGACACCTCTCCAATCTCCTTCTCAAATGCAGCCAGTGCATCTTCAGGTGATGAAAACTGTTTTCCTTTGAGTTTTTTTTTTTATTTTGAGGAACAAGAAACAGTCGCACGGAGCCAAATCGGGACTGTAAGGAGGATGACCTATAAATTTGACCGGTGTGCTGTCCAGAAAGTCCCTTTTTTTGAGCGCCGAGTGAGCCAGCGCGTTGTCGTGGTGAAGCAGTAGCCCACGGAGGCCAGTGTTCGGTCGCTTGCTGCTTGCAGTAGTAAAAACTTCTGGCAAACATTTGGTAACATACCATTCAGGATTGATACTCCTTTGATCGTCAGGGTACTGACACCAGATAACCGGGCAAAAAAAAAAAACTTGCGATCAAAATTTTGCCGGCACTTCTGGCTCGCTTCACTTTGGTAGGCGTTGGTTCATTTTGAAACAGCCACACGGTCGACTGATGCTTCATTTCTGGATCATATTGATAAATCCAAGATTCATCACCCGCAATGATATCTTAAACGCGCCGAGACGAGCCTGCTACAAATTTTGCTATCATGTCTCGGCACCATTCTACCCGAACCTCCTTCTGAGCCTGTGTTAGATTTTACGGTACTAGCGTGAAACTATTTTCCATAACTGAAGATGCCTGTGTAGAATTTCACGCACACTTCCCGATCCAATCGGCATTATATGCTGAACCTCTTCATATGTAATTCGCCTATTCTCTTGAATTAAATTTTTCACAGCCAGCACGTTTTGTTATGTAACAACCGTCATAGGGCGGCCACTTCTTTCTTTGTCCGCCAAAATTACTCGACCACCCATAAATTCGTTGAACCAGCGGAAAACAGTCGCTTTAGAAGGGCTTTTTTCTATGAACACCATTCGAAGTCTTTCAAACGATTCTTCTGGTTTTAGTCAACATTTGAAATCGTACAAAATCATCGCGTGAAAATGTTCTCGTTGTAAATCCAGTTTTCAGTAAGACAGAGTATTTTGATTTTGCTCGTAAAAAAATGTGGAGGGAATTTTGAATTTGGAATGTTACGTTTTTTTGTAATAAATAGTCACCGCTCAAGCCCCGGTGTCAAACAATGTTTGACACCGGGATTTTATCTTTTTCTAATATAAAATAATGTCTAATGTCCTCTGTGGCTTTTTTATTCTATGGTCGGATAGACATGCTAGTCAACAAAACCATTTCATTTTAAAATACCTGGAACGCAACATTTAAAAAAAATATTGAAAGTGACGTTCGGGGACGAAAAAATGTCAGTCTACGAATCGCTCCGGCCTTGAAGGTTATTACCGTAATATTTCATTTTTATTGTGGTTTTTGTGTGTAAATCGACGGGAAGTGGTGTTATTTTCATTTTTAAGTAAATATTACGTCGTTGTAGATAATATTTGCAGTAAATAACATCATGTTATACCTATTTTGACCCAAACTAAAAGTGTAAACAAACATGTGAATGAAAAAGTGACCGTGCTGTGATTTTGTGGTATTTTGGTGTGTAATCGTTGGTATTTGATGGGTAAGTCGCCTTTTTTAATGATTACATTAGATTTTTAATTATGTTAGGCACTTTTTTTGCCTAAATACGGCAAAAAAATATTTTTTTGGAACGAAGAAAGTTACGTAAACACGAGAAATTCTAGATCTTAAAAATTCTAGATTTTTTGTATTTTTTATTTTCAACGTTTGTCTCTAAAAACGCTTTTGTTAGATAACATAACTATCCATAATATACCCTGCAAAATTTCGTGTGAATTGGTTAGCTAGTTTTATCAGAAATCGTAAAATTAGTGGACAATAAACTCGTCAACAAAAACGCGTAATAAATCTTAGTGAACATTTCTCACGAAAGTTATAAATATTTATGTTGGGTTCCTTATCTATCCGAGAACCGAAAACAATAGGCTTTATCGTTCTACGCCTTCTAGGAAACTTGAGTATTTTGTTTATCTGAAGGTGAGTCATAAATCTTTTGCGTCGTGGGTGGTCGCGGGGCTTGACTGGAATGACTCATCTGTCAAAAAATACCTCAGAGGTTAATTGACATCAAAACCAGCCAGTATCGTATAGACAAAAACTTTCTAAGTGACCTGGTAAAATAAGTTAACATAGTTCATAAGTTTACTAACACAATGAGTCCTTGTTACTTGAATAAAGAAAAATATCTGGATGACCTTATTTTTTTGAATAACGTTTTCTAAAAATGAAACCTAGCTAGATCGATTTATCGCTCCCGAAACCTCCAGCATACTAAATTTAATAAAAAATCTTGGAGCCGTTTCCGAGATTCAGATTAAATATACATTTATACAAGAATTGCTCGTTTAAAAGTATTAGATTTAGATTATATACCGCGAATGTGAATTTTTACGAAAATCAGATTTTTGTTTTATTTCATTCTACACGTTCAAATAAATGATCCTGCAATTAAAAAAAAATGTAAAAGTGTCACATTCGCGGTATTGGATGCCAAGCGACAATTTGCATTTGGAATGTATGGGAGAACATGTTTTTCAACTACAATGTTAAGTTTGTTCTTGGGATAAATAAATTCATCTCAACATTCTCAACTACGGAACCCTTCATTGTGCGTAGTCCGACACGCACTTGGCCGGTTTTTTATATTATAGATTAGTAGAGTTATTGGTGAAGAAGAGATAGATGTAAGACTTTGTCTTTCGGTCTTCGAAGTCTTGAATTGATAGTAATCCATTTCTATTGATGCCGTAGCATAGTTATACAGAGCGTGTATCAAGAATCAATCAAACTGCCTAGCCTTTTCCCAACTATTGTTGTTGTTGGGGTCGGCTTCCAGTCTAACATAGGATGCAGCTGAGTACCAGTATTTTACATGGAACGACTGCCTGTCTGACCTTCATAACCTAGTTAGTAATACGATACCCCTTGGTAAGACTGGTTGTCAGCCTTTTGGGCTTCTGACTACCCGTGGCGACTGTCAAAGATTTACAAATGACTACCGGGACGGCTTTACGTGCTTTCTGTGGCACGGAGGGGTTTCGATATGTAATGGATGGTCACCCATCGACGAACCGACCGCGGCAATCGATCGACTCGTGTTGCTGTTATAATTTTGTCATGAGTATACAGTATAATGTAAAAAAAAAACTGTGGCACTCCGGGAGTGCCGACAGAAGTGAAAACTTGAACAAGATCGCCTTGCTGGAAGAAAAATACTTGTATAGAACATTGGTCCGTAACATTATCTAAATAAAGAGCACAAACGGGTTTACAAAAAAAAAAAAAACAAAACCTTTAAAGTAAAAATACTTGCATAGAACATTGATCCGTAACAGAATATAAATAAATAGCACAATCACTTTTACAAAACCTTTAAAGTAAAAATACTAGCATAAACATTGATCCGTAACGTAATATAAATAAAGAGTACAATCGCGTTTATAAAAATGAGGTGTCGTCATAGTGTCGCGAAATCAATGGTTTAGTCCCATCTCAAAAATGCCCAACGCGCCTAAGGAAGTTTTCACTTCAAAACACTGTGTACACGCGCAGTGTAGCAGTTACGACTGATGAGTTAAATGTATCACCTGAGAAAACCTAAGGCTGTATGTTATTTGCAAAATTGATTAAAACGTTGTAAGGTGAAAGCTTATGTTCGGCAGTACATATTTTCCAACCCGTTAGGTTGACAAGAATGAACCAGCTTCGTTTCAATTTCACGAAAATACACGGCAATATTCTGGATTTCTGCCAAAAAGCCCGCCCTCGTGACCTTTTCGGAGGCCTAGTTAGCTTTCCTTAGGGAAAAGAACTTATCTATGCAGACAGAAGGAATAAATGCCTACATAATTATATTTACTCATATTAAAACTTAAGCGGAGAAACAGTACTTATTTTTCCCAAAACTTTTAGCATTGCCAAACATTTTTCACTCTACCACAAAATGTCACACACCTCCGAAACAGTCAACATAATGATTCCTATCACAATTGTTTTAAGGTTGAAATTGGTACCATTGTTTTTGTAATGTAGTAGCACCTCATTTGGCTAAATGAACCGACAGTTTGCCACCCACTTCTGAAACAATCCGGGGAACTTGGCCCGGGTACCTTTGTTAACCGATTTAATTCAAAAGTTTTTGGTCCTGGGATGGTTTTTGCATTTTTAGGGTTCCGTGTCCAAAATCCAGCCAACGGGACCCTATTACTGAGGCTCTGCTGTCCGTCCGTCTGTCACAGGGCTGTATCTTTTTTTTTTTCTTAGACATTATTGTCCCACTGCTGGGCAAAGGCCTCCCCCTACTCTCTTTCCACCTCTCTCTGTTTCTTTTGACTCTTGAAATTTTCACAGAGTTTATAAATGTAATAATATGGCCGCTATAACAACAAAAAATTAAGTGAAGTTGAAAATTAAAGGCATTTAAATTCAAATTCAAAGTATTTAATAAAAATGTAGTGTTCACTATTGTACAGTAGTACGGGACCCTTCGTGTGCGAGTCTAACTCGCACTGGGCCGCTTTTTAGGGTTCCGTAGACTAATGGCAGCAAACGGAACCCTTATGGATTCGTCATGTCTGTCTGTCTGTCCGTCCGTATGTCACAGCCACTTTTTTCCAAAACTATAAGAACTATGCTGTTGAAACTTGGTAAGTAAATGTATTCTGTGAACCGCATTAAGATTTTCACACAAAAATAGAAAAAAAAAAACAATACATTTTGGGGGTTCCCCATACTTAGAACTGAAACTCAACATTTTTTTTTCATCAAACCCATACGTGTGGGGTATCTATGGATAGATCTTCAAAACTGATATTCAGGTTTCAAATATATATTTTTTCTAAATTAAATAGTTTGCGCGAGAGACACTTCCAAAGTGGTAAATGTGTAACTTCTAAAATAAGAGAATGATAAAACTAAAAAAAAATATTGATGTACATTACCATGTAAACTTCCACCGAAAATTAGTTTGAACGAGATCTAGTAAGTAGTTTTTTTTTAATACGTCATAAATCGTAAACTAGTGATGGGCGTTGAATCAACGAACTAGTTGAATCAACCGTTGATCTCCTGTCAACGTATTAACGTTAACTGTTTATGAATCAACTAGTTGAATTCGTCAACGACGTTTATGAATCAACTAGTAGAATTCATCAACGACGTTTATGAATCAACTAGTTGAATTTGTCAACGACGTTTATGAATTTGACTCGTTTATTATTCAACTAAATTCGAGAACGGAAATCCAACGAACTCAGCAAATTTAAAAACTTCCGTTGAAAATGACATCATACATTGCGAGCGACGTTCATGTCATAGAATTTGAATTAAACTCTGAAAACGTATGACGATATTGGTGGCCTTGGCGCGCGCCGCTCGTGTCGCCTGAGAGAAACCGGTTCATACTGGTTTCATGGTTTGTTTGTTTACGTTTAGAAACGAAGTTCGCTTTCACCTTCTTATTTGAATCAAAATGTTTAAAAATTAGCATTATATCAGGTTAGTAGATGTAGGTCAGAGACTAGTTCAACTCGTTGAACGTCGCGGCGTTGAATAAAAACCGTTGAATGAATTAACGGTTTACTTTGTAAGTTGACATTAGTGCACGTTAACTCGTTGACGAATTTAACTAGTTGATCAACTAGTTAACGAACGTAAATCAACGTTGACGTTTCGTTAACGGAAACACCTTCAACGACCCATCGCTATCGTAAACCGCAATTTTTTAGATAATGGTACGGAACCCTTCGTACGCGAGTCTGACTCGCACTTGGCCGGTTTTTTGGGTTACGCTTGCGACACCTGTGAAATACAGCATTAAAATGGTTTGTAGTCAACGGTGTCAGTATTTAGATAAATGAATGAGTGAGTGAGTAACATTGAATGAATTGTGAATGCTTCAACCAGCAAAAGGGTAGCAAACACAACATAAAATATGCTTAACCATAATTTTTTGTTTAGCAGTGGATTTTATTATTACCAAAGGGTATTCGTGTTTACCACAGATATAGATAGACCTAGATAACGCAAGTATCACAATCTGTATGAAAACCAAGCGTGCCATTTTTTGACTACCTACTATGACGTCACAAGCACTAGGAAACGTTTCTTTTATTTTTTCTCCTCGCAATTGCACAGTTTTTACAATTTATAACAGCGTAATTAACCATTTTCAATTTTTTAACTGACTTCCGACAAGCGTGGCAGCTTACGATTATTGTACGTAAGCCGGGCACGAAAATGGCACGCGAAGTAGTTGCTCTTGCGTTATCTAGGTATATCTATATCTGTGGTGTTTACCTAGTAACTGGGTGGTGGAGGTCAGATATGCAGTCGCTCCATGTAAAATACTGGTATTCAGCTTTATCCGCTTAGACTGGAAGCTGACCCCAATATTTGGGAAAAGGCTAGGCACATGACAGTGGACTGAGTTTAAGCATGGACTGTTGGGCTTCAACCTACCCCAAAAGTTTCCGTATCGAATAGTTCTGATCAGCTTGAATTCAAGGGCTGCAATAACTGTCTTCATCTCTCATGGTGGCAGGAGTTAAGAAAGAAAGAAAGAAAGAAAAATATTTTATTTAGGACACGCACAGGAAATACAAACTAACAAAAAATAAGAAAGGAGCATTTTAAACTAAAAAAACTAACAATAAAAATAATAACGACCTATGCGAGGCCAAAAAGGTATCTCAGCATAACGCTTTGATATTAAAAAAAAACCGCAGCGAATAACTAAATAAGTAGTAAAGAGGGGCTCATACTCTTACGGGAGCAGTTCTGACCTAAAGAATACCTAAACTAGCTAGGTATAAAGTTGAATGTCACTTGCACGTCATAAAACTACAAGGTCTATTTGTCTATGTGTCAGTTAGATATTTTCATCTCAAAACGGTGAAGGAAAACTTCGTGAGGAAACCGGCATGTCCTAGAACCAAAAATTCGAAGACTTGTGACATCTAGCAACCCGCACTGGGCCCGCGTGGTAGATTACAGCCCACTCCCTCTCGAAGAGAGGAGGTCTGTGTCCCAGCAGTGATTATGGGCTTCTTCTTTTTCGTGTGGTAAGTGACTAACCTGGTGTCAGAGTTTTTATGCCACCCATGGGTTCTGACTTGGCTTCACATGCCGTCGAGAAATATCTCTCAGGATGATTTCCTCACGATATTTTCTTTCACCGTTTTTGAAATAAGTGATAATTATACAATACGCACATTAATTCAAAAAGTCTGAGGTGCGTGCCTTGAGTTCGAACTCGAGACCTATGACTTGGCAGTCCGACGGTCACCTGCCTTACAGGCTGATTACAGGCAGGCGTATTATTATTATTATTAATCTTTATTCATGCACTTAGCCTAAGTTAGTACTTAATAACTAGAACAGAACGGGTCCGGTTTGTAAGCGTCCACACGAGCGGGCTGTCTGCCCGGACGGCTATTGATTGCAGGATAGTGTTGGGACTGCCACGCATCCTGCCGAGTAGCGAGGCAGATTTCTTACACCACAGTGCATCAAAGTCGTCAATGCGTGCGTCTGCAAACATTGCCGAGGCACACTACAGAAGCGTGGCAATCGCAACCCTGAATGCGTTATTGCATTAGATGCCCAGAGCATTGTAAGCCTTTTGGGTATATGTGAACCACAGGGCTTCCGAGTACAGTGTTGTGCAGTATGCCTTAAAAAGGCAAAGGCCTTAATAGGTTACATTTTACTGGGAATTGTTGTCAACATTGGTAGCACAATCACGAGCTCGACTGTACTTACTACTTATATATATCTTTGTTCGTGGAGGTTAAAGTTACTGAGTGAAGTATTGACTATAACGCTCCTCGCCGATGCGGCTTCGACTTTTAATTACTCTGAAAGCAATTTGCATACTTAATTTAAATCTATAGGTACTGCAGTAATAAGTTCTACTCATAAATTAAACACGGTAAAATATAATTACATTTTACTTTTAATAGAATCTTAAAGGTTTTGTTTTACTTTACGCAAAATCTATCGTTTTAAATGTTTGAAAGTCAAACAGCTTTAGGTAGGTTTGCGAACTAGAATTAATATTCCGTTCATCGCAGTTAAAGTTTCGTAATTTAATATTTATTACATTTTGTTAACACGTTCAGAGTCGGGAGCCGTCCTGGAGGGTTCACTTTAGCTCAATTTTTTTTAAAAGTGGATGGATTCTAATATGTTAAAGTCGTTGTGGGCTGAAAATTTTAGCACCAGAAAAGCTGGTAGGCAAGTTCCATATTCTACCTCCTTAGCAAATCTGAAATCCTAGTGATTTATAGACAAAGGAAAAATTTGAGAATGAACCTGATTTTAATAGCCTTGTAGCGGTTACACCGCCACATACAAACTACGCATCAAAGACATGACGTCACACAAATCCTGCATCGCGCAGTTAAAGTTTACCGAGCGATTGACATATATACAAGATTCCGACTTCAAACCAATGGGCAGTTGCCCGCCAGGCACAACACCCGTCTGGTCGGAGAATCCTCCCTTTTCTATGGTGGATGAGTGAACTTTACACCCTGTTCCTCATACCACTAAATTGGTGACCCCGAGTATGAACGTCAACGCAGCCTTCGTGCAATTACTTCGGCGTGACGTCATCATCATCATCACTCCCGCAAGCTTTCGTGAGGCGAGTCACACAGCCAGCCAGCACCCACGGCTTCAACGGTTATCCTGACCACCAGCATGTAGCGAACGCGCATTCCTGGTCATCACCCTCAGCCTCATCACCCCGACTCACTGGGGAATCAACGCAATCAGCCTCATCACCCCGACTCACTGGGGAATCAACGCAATCACCTCAATCACCCCGACTCACTGGGGAATCGCAGAAACAGCTCACAGGCAGTAAGCAAGCGTAGAAATCAATACTTGTTAGTTATTTGTATGCGACGACGATTTTGCCCATGTATGGAACAGTACCTGGTTGACATTAAATCCGTCTACATGAGAAAAAGAGCAGTGGTGGCCCAGTGGTAACAACCCAGACTTACTAGTTGCAGGTCGTGGGTTCGGATCCAGGCAGGCGCTTTACTTTGTGTAAATAATTTCATCACCACTGCTCTCAAAACGGTGAAGGAAAACATTGTGAGGAAACCATGTTCTATAACCAAAAATTCGAAAACATGTGACATCTACCAACCCGCACTGGGCCCGCGTGGTAAATTACAGCCCACTCCCTCTTGAAGAGAGGAGGCCTGTGTCCCAGCAGTGGGAACATTATAGGCCGATTATTCATCAGAAAGGCCTTTGCTCTTCAGTAATGCAGTTACAGGGTGATATAATGCCATACACCTATCTTCGTAGATATGTGTCTGATGTGTATTGTGTATCCTTGTTTCTATTATTTTATATAAGGAAGATATCGGAACCGATTTCGCGTCAAAATAGGCTTCAACGTAAACACGCAGTTACAAACAGACTGTATAATTAAATAGCATGAAATGTGCGATATTCGCAAAATGGTAGGCTTTCATCGTTCAACTTAATAGTGTTCCAAAATTAGCATACTTGAATTTTGATTAGCAGTAAAACACAGTTGAACTTTGTAACTGTACTCTGCCAAGCTCCCATTAACACTGGGTTAATGGACAAAACCTCTGTCATTATGTGTGGTGTTCCCATAAATTGTGGGCCGACAGATTTAATGACCAAATTTGGTTATTGTTAAATGTGTTGGATTTTTTACTGCAGTGAAATTTGGTTATTTTTAAAGTTTTGTTCGGTTTTAATGGGGCTGTGTGCAATGGAAATATGCATTGTTGCGGTGTTGTGCCTTTTTTGTATCATTATTTTGGACTTCTGAAATTAATACCAGCAAGGAGGAGCGAATAAGATAAATAGAGAACGGACGGCACCACACAGTGTGCAGTATTTCTATTTTCTTAATGTTCCTCGGCAAACTTCGTGTTTCGTCAGTCGTCGGATTTCTATCACTTGGTGCAGACCGGACGCTCTCAATCGACTTGGAGGTTGTTAATACTCTTTTATCTTAATGTAATTTATTTTGAAAATGGGAGGAAAGCTGCTAAAGTCGCAGGCACGACAGATAGGAAAATAATTTTACGGCTCTATATAATTCACACGGAAATTAAAACAAAACAACAATAAAGTAGGTAGGTACTTAGTTCTGAATTAAAATTATTTTACACGATAAATCTAATAATTGATGGACATGGAAATTAGCATTCGTTTGTATTCAGAAATGCGATGATTCCCGAGGGACATTACGAAACTAGAAATACTTTAGCTTGATGTTATGGCTGATTTTGTGATTTTATGGCTGACAATCATGTCAGCCATAAAATAACGCATGCGTAGCTAGCTTTTCCATACGTTTGTAAAGATGCTAAAGTTTCTAGGCACAGTTTGTTGATTTGTAATATAATATTTTTTACAATATTTGACACAACTATTTACACTAGGTATTAATTAAATGACTAACTAAGTAACTATGTACAAATAAATACAAACACAAAAAGACACGTTGGTGTCGAAGTATTCTACCACATCTCTGTCATCCGAAAACGTGCCCAGAAGACTGGCAGCATTGCCACGTTTGCTGATGGGGAAATAGCGATAGTAGCGATACACCTTTACCTTTCGGGAAAGTCGAGAAACTTGCAATTGGGAAGAGATTATTTACTTAATCCGGCATAACCACCTTTCTAAGTTTTTAAATGAAAACTTCTTTAGGCGCGTTGGCATTTTTGAGATGGGACTAAACCATTGATTTCGCGACACCATGATGACACCTCATTTTTGTAAACGCGATTGTGCTCTTTATTTATATTGCGTTACGGATCCATGTTCTATGCAGGTATTTTTACTGTAAAGGTTTTGTAAACGCGATTATGCTCTTTATTTATATTACGTTACGGATCAAAGTTCTATGCAAGTGTTTTTACTTTAAAGGTTTCGGAAGTACAATTTTTTGTAAACGCGATTGTGCTCTTTATTTAGATAAAGTTACGGACCAATGTTCTAAACCAGTATTTTCCTTCCACCAAGGCGATCTTATTCAAGTTTTCACTTCTGTCGGCACTCTCAGAGTGCCACCACTTTTTTTTCATTAACACGTGATTTCTGTAAACGTAAACAAACTCTATTAGTTCCCAGGTGCTGTACACGCAATGATTTGAGAGCTTACATTTATTTGAAACGGTTGAACATCATTGTTTTTAATTAAACCTGTGGAAACGACTCGTACAATCGTTTACAAATCCTGTTAAAGCATTTATTCATAATAGCCTGTCTTCTCGTTCCATTTCAAACCCCCAACAAAACATTACCATAAAAAACAATTTGTGTAAAAGACTCAAATAATACAATTATTACGGCGAAATATAATAACACGGACACAAATCCGTCCTTCTTCGGACCGAGACCAAAACACAATGTTCGGAGGGAAGGGACGCCCTTTACAATGTACGATCCCTCGGGATCTCGGTTGAATTTAATAAATCTTTTCGATGCTTCCTTTAAGCGTTGAAAAGCATCGGAAACCCGGAAAGTCCTGTTTTCATAAGCGGACGGTGAAAGGATAAAACGCTGTATTTCCGTAAATCGTTATATTGCCAAGTCGTGAGTAAATGGCGTTAAATTCAACACAACATGATGGTTCTATTGTTCGTTATGACGGAATTATGATGAATTTTTGAATTTTATCGCTCGTATGTGATGAGATTGGGAAATATTTTTTCGTTCTGTTTTGTTGTTTTTAATTCAAACTGTTTCTTACAGTACTGTGCTTGTTTGTGATCAAGCTCAACTTATTGCAGTCGAGCGTAGATCTAGGACTTAGAATGTTGTCATCCCTAATATGCAATTTTGCGTGACAATTCTTATCATAGTTAATTGATTCAGGCATAACTTACCATTATAAAACTGCACACTCTGCGATCAGCGCTCGGTGTGGCAACACGACGGGTTCGGGTTCGTGACAAGTCAATCGTTATCCTGAGGATGCCTCGTTGAGAGGTGAAATACGTGTCGATTTCTTGCAGGGTTTTTATGGCTCTTTAGGAATAATTAAGCGGAACAGGTTACTAAATATAACAACGTCGGTTGTATTTTTTAATTCTTATCATGTTGAAAATACTTTGTCCCGTAGAAAGCATTTTAATATGTGTGTCAGTATTGATTATCATGTTAATTTAGGCAGTCGAATCTAAAACTAGAATAGACAAAATAAGTGCCTTACTTAACCGCCGGAAATCTGGGTTTTGTTGATACTTTAAATCACAATTTTAGTAAGAAAAAACTACGCAGGTGATGATGATTTAATTCCATGAGTCCATAACACTATAGAGGCATGAGGAACAGGGTGTAAAGTTCACTCATCCTCTATAGAAAAAGGAAGATCCTCCAACCAGACGGGTGTCCTATCTGGCGGGTAACTGCCCAACGATATATATATACAGATCGCGCGGTAAACACTGCTTGTGCGATGCAGGATTTGTATGACGTCAGGTCTAAGAACAACACTTCCAAATTCCGTTCTAACACTATCAAGCAACCATAAAAACACTTTTCACTAGTGTCTATATTCACTTTGTCGCTACCTTTTAAGAACCTTTTTAAAACGCTAAATCCAAGCGAACCGGAAACTTTAAAAGGAGAATAAATAAAAAGAGTAAAAAATCACCCTTCCCGAGTTTCAACTGTGATTATCTGGAATAGGTGTAATTAATTTGACAGGCCCCGGGGTTGTTCCTTAATTACGGCCCTGGAATTAAGACGCTCAAAGAAATTATTTGAGACTATTCACTGTGACAACGGAGTGTTAGATGTTAATGTGCGTTTTTTACGAATTTATAAGCAGTGAATAGGATGTTTTAGTCTATATTACCCAACTGCGGTAAGGTTCAAAAGGAGAGTAATTTTTTGTCATAAAATATCTATGATAAGCGGTCAAAATTTGAGTTAAAAATCACGTTTCAGGGTATGTTTTTTTTATTATTCGAGCTAGCGTTTGTTCTTTGCTTCGCCTGATGATAAGATTGTGATACACACACACACTGACTTGACGCTGATTTATTAATTATAAAATTTTAGGAAAATTGTCCACTTTTACAATGTTTGTAAATATGTGAGCACGATGTATCTATCACATAATTAAATTTTCTTATGTTGCTTCATTTTTAATTCTTTTTAACGTAATGTGGTATATTAATTTTATTCTAGGTGCATCGTCTTCACATTTAATTATTTAACTAAAGTGGGTCTCTATACAAACTATTTTACAACATTTTAAAAGAGTAACAGTGGAGTTTCTTGCCCATTTGATTTTTCTCCATACGAAACCTACCTTACCTTACTGCCTCGTTGGTCTAGTGGTCGTAAGCGCTACTGCTGAGCATGAGGTCCTGGGTTCGATTCCCGGGTCGGGCAAAGTGTTATTGGGTTTTTCTATCTGGAATTTCTCAGTAGCAGCCCGGAGTCTGGATTTGTGCCCGGTTGATGGCAATAGGCTCGCCCCCTATTACATGGGATTAAACATATCTGGCGAAATGTGGGTGTACCTGCTACAGGGACACCTCTGCCCAACCCTTCGGGGAAACAAGGCGTGATGTTATGATGTTATGAAACCTACCTTTCGGAAGGCGACTAGAATTAATTCTATTATTTTGTAATTTTTTTAAAACGTGCCATACATGGGCCTATTTGAAATAAATGATTTGACTTTGACTTTGATATTGTCAGCATGGTGCACATTTCTCGGGACCTTAAGATCCCGGACCTTTGGAAGGCGTACGAGGGCCCGAAGCCAACTAGCAAAGGTCCGTTAGACGTATTTAATTAAATGAGGCACCAACCGACGATTATCCATGTTCGCACTCTTCTAGTACACCCAAGAACAACCCCCGGTTGGTGCAGGAATATTGCAGGATATGGAAACAAAGAAAAAACCCGTATTATAATTATGTTAGACAAAAAAAAAAAATTGGCTTCGTCTATACTTCGACACAGTGTCTGTTTCTGTTCTTCTAAACAAATTAGAGGCCATAGGAATAAGGGGAACGCCGCTGAAACTTTTTGCGGACTACTTAGATGACCGATACCAATGTGTTAGAATAGATAATATCACGAGCGATGAGCAGAAAAGTACTGGTTTTGGTGTTCCCCAAGGAAGTATTCTGGGCCCTACGCTATTCCTGATTTATATTAACGATTTGTGTAATCTGAATATTAAAGACGGAAAAATTATATCGTATGCCGACGACACGGCGTTAATATTTACCGCTAAAACCAGTAGCGAACTGTTCGAAATTGCTCAGCTAGGTTTTAATATTGTGACTAATTGGCTTCAAAGCAATTTACTAACATTAAATGCTGACAAGACCAAATTCATTTACTTCTCCATGCGCAAGCCTCAATTTAACATTACTAACCCTCATCTATATGCCCATCAATGTGGAAACCGTTCAGTCAACATGTGTAATTGCCCTTTTATCCTCAAAACGAGCAGCATAAAATACCTCGGTGTAATAATGGACGACACACTGTCTTTCAGAAAACATATTGAAAGTCTAACTAAAAGAGTGCGCAAATTAATATATGTTTTAAAAAAATTGCGAACATTTGCAGATTCAAAATTAATCACTCAAGTTTATTTGGCCCTATGTCAATCTATAACTCAATACTGCATCACTTCATGGGGTGGCGCACCAAAATCCTATCTACTTCCTCTTGAAAGAGCTCAGAGAGCAATTTTAAAAGTAGCAAACTTCCATCCCTTTTTCTTTCCCACAGATCTGCTATATAAATCCTGCAACGTGCTGACTGTTCGCCAACTTTTCATTATGCACTTAGTATTAAAACAGCATACCATGCTTACCTACACTGCTGACAATTCTAACAAGAGAAGGAATGATATAGTATGCACATCTAATGCGACCTCAAAACATGTCTTTGTAGAAAGATTTTTTACATTCTTAGGCCCATTTCTGTACAATAGATTAAATAGGAAACTTAGTATTTATAAATTAAATTACTTTAGCTGTAAAAAAAATATACTTGAATATTTACTAACCATAGATTATGCACAGACAGAAGATCTACTTGTTGTCTGCAAATAGAACCGCTAACATGCTATTTTACTTTTGTTTACCTAATTTATATTTGGTTTATACTTTATACTCATAGTTTAATTTATTACATTAAGTAAGTATTTATGCACTTCGTAGCCTGAAACACAGGTTTAACCTAGTTCAGGTAAATAAGCAACTGTGCTCTATTTTAATTATTAAGTTACCTACTTATTGTAAATGTGCACCTTTTTATAAATAAACGATTTATTATTATTATTATATATTATTATTATACTCATCCACAGTTTGAACTCGCCCGCGTTTTATGTGTCTATCAGCTGTAAGGGTACAGTTTTCCGGAAAAGTGCAACGATGTAGAAAATAAATACTCTTCGTCTAAATACTGATGACGTATTAATTTAACTATGGCAGTTTTGCGATCAATAAACTCTAAATTAAATTACAGTCAAACCTGGGTAAATAAGAACTGGATAAACGAGAAAACTCTATAAATGAGAGTAACTATCGGGTCCCGTCATTTTAACCCTTTTAAGCCCTTATAAGTGAGAAACAGAAGCCTCTATAAGAGAAAGTCGTTTTTCACTCGTAGGCCTCTTTAACTGAGACTGCTACTGGCCTGTACCTCTTCTATAAGCGACAGTCGAGCGTAATTTAACATCTGTTATTTTATGACTCATTCCTAAATTTCCTGGAACTAACATTGTTTTTGTTCTTCTCAACCTTTCCCAACGATCAACCTCTATAAGTGAGAAAAACCAGTCCTGTACGTCTATAAGCTAGAAACTCGAGATAGTGAGAAACGTCTGTAAGCAAAAAAGAGATCGCAGTCCCTTGAACTCTCGCTTATCCAGGTTCAACTGTATTTTCCGCGTGGTTTGTAGAGCATTAAAGCACATGCTTTTTTAAGCATACACAAACACTTAAATTGTGTACAACGAAATGAAATGAAACAACTAATCCCTGTGGGTAACTAAGTCACTTAGTCACCATTTTTATATACGTCAGCGAAAAAAACTCCATCTCCATTTCACACACGAAAATTCAAGAAAATCTTTTCGTCTATAACATACGTAGAAGCAAAATCTTGTATTTTCACATCACCGTCATTTATTCTTGGCATACATATGTAAAGTATTTCTCGCGCGCTTTAATACAAGCCGTATGAATATTTTCGGGCGTCAAGATGAATGGGCGGTATTATCATTGTGCATTCAGTTTTACGGGTGCTAACTGTACGTAGTGTTTTTTTCGGGGTGGTTAAGTTTGGGATGTACTTAATGTATTCGGATTTTTAGGGGCTTGTGGTATAGTTTCTTTTAACCCGACTACGGTGAAGCAAAAAGGAGGCTTATGATTTTGTTAGATAAAGTTATTTACATAATTGAATGACGGTTTTTTCGTAAATATCATAGATCTTTTTCCTGGTGTTTTTAGAGTTTGCTCTGAGAGTAGTTTTACTGCCACTTTTTCAGTTCAAAAATATTATATAATCATGTACACAACTCCCACACCTAATTACTCCAATTTTTATTACACACCATGCCGAAACTTATGCCACAAAGCATAAACATCACTAAGGTTATTGTACACTTATACTCAATTTATGTTCCGCATTCGAAAGTGAGGCAGGTGCGCCTCGAATGCTCTTAGCATTTCACGGTTAAAACACAGAGTAATTTAATTCAGAAAGTACACTTCATGAGTACGAATATAAATGACGAATACTTTATCGTAGCTAAAGGTTAGAGGAATCGTCATTTTGGCTGAGCATTCCCAAACACCAATGAACCAGTGCTAAATATAAGCTATGAACAACAATGTCAAAGTTTTTTCGATTGAATACGAGGCTTTTGGCTACTTTTGTACTGTGTGTATTTTATGTCTAGTTTTTTAAAATGTGGGTTTTGTTTTTGCAGAATAAACAAGTTTTCTTTCTTTTTTATATAAAGAAATAGTAACTGATGAACATGTTGTCGCATGGCGTCGCGAAAGTCAATATTCTTCCTATATTGGTGATACTTCTATAGGTAGGTAGGTATCCCCAATATTGCTGAAGACAATAGGTAGATATTCCCATACAATAAACACATGGTGTAAATAAAATTATTAAAATAGACTAATTCAACCAAGAAGAAGCATAATGATAAGTGCCAAAGGCTTTTATTTTGGCTTATTGGCGATGCCCACGAATTTACTCGCCCAAAACTTTAAATAATATTATTTTTTCTTGAAGTAATTTGCACGAAGGTAATTTATTTGTGGGCGAATCGACAACTCAAGAAATCGATTCGCCCAGTACAAATAAATTAACTTCGTGCGAATCGCCTTAAGTAAAAATTTAATTACTTATTTAAAAGTATAGATTCCCCCGTTTCGCATGAATTTTAGTAGTGGTCTCCCAAGTATTTTCCTTTCCGAGTACCTATGTAGTACATACAGCCTACTATTTTCTATTAGGTAACTCTGTTTCCAATCTTCCTTTTTTTGTTGTCACTGCCATCTACACGACAACTGCAATAGAAGAGGTGTCACAGCTGATGCTTTGACATCGTAGAGACAAAAGTATCCTAGTAATTGCACCTGTGACATAAAAGAAGCTCGTGCAAAATTAGCCTTCTGTTATTATTCAAGTTTTCACTTTCTACGCTGCTGAATTTCCTACATCATACTTGCGGGTCCCATTATCGATTACACAGGACTTTAGAACTTCATACATTAGTTTCGTTGTTTGCAGTAAGTTTAGCTTTCACTTGGCAATGACATAAGCACCTTATAAATACCAACATTGTGTGTTCGAGTAGAATTTTGAGGTTTGCAAATTGACTTATGATTATTCAGAATTTAATTCTATTACCATTTCGCTAATCTTTTTATTGAAGAACAAGCTGATAAGAGAAAATGTAAGCAATTCTACTTTTCAGCCTAAGAAAACATTGTTTGTGTCTGAAAATACTCATGGTTGTGTAGTAGCGTAATGTGTGTTGCAGTAAAGTTTATGTTTAACACCTCGTGTTTCGAGTTATGCCATTGTTATATTGGAACGAAGTGCTTTAACGCCACTTGCGGTAAGAGTAAACTGGTAGAAATCGTCACGTAATGAAAAAGCGTTATGCCCCAAAAAGTCAGTTTTAAGTGTCAAGTTTTAGTTTTTACCCGAGTACCCCAGAAGGAGGTTAATGTTTTTCGAGAGTGTGTATGTATGTGTGTTTGTATGTGTGTCTTTGGCAAGCTCTGTAGCCTAAATGGCTTGATGGATTTTAGCATATGAGGTGTCGTTAGATTCGTCTTAATTGTGGGAGTGACATAGGCTATATAATATTTATATATTGCATCTGCAAATACAAAAAAAAATGGTAGGGGTTGGTT
The DNA here is from genome assembly GCA_949152395.1 of Agrochola litura. Taxonomy (NCBI): domain Eukaryota; kingdom Metazoa; phylum Arthropoda; class Insecta; order Lepidoptera; family Noctuidae; genus Agrochola; species Agrochola litura. The sequence continues at coordinate 5,535,983 of OX424509.1, forward strand.
AAAAAAAAGGAGAAAAGGAGGGGTTATTATTGATGTCAAATAAAAGCTAGTAATGAGTCAATTCCAAAAATGTATATACGTCCCTTTATTGGTAAAACCGATTATCTGCACTTTTTTTCAAAAATGAGTTATTTACACCAAGCTACTCAACTTTTTGAGCTCTATCTACAGGTAAAACCGATTTTTCGATACGATGCATAGTTTCCAAGATAGATACGCAAAAAACAATTATAATTATAAGCTTTAAGTAACATCTGCATTCAATAACAGCTAAAGTCTTATACCTGTACGATTTTTTGGAAGCCTTGCAATCAAAAACACATTCCGTTTCATATCTTATTTTAGTTGCAATTTACTTATACTCTGAACATACTGTAGCAATGTACTAATACAAATTAAAATACTTTAAATGATTCTGGTACTGCTGAATTATTGGAAAGTACTTAGAATCTTACACATTAAAAAGAAAGTAAGTAGTTCTACTTGCTTTTAACAGAACATAATCCTTCGCACTTGTGCAGATTTTAATTCAATTAAAAGAGATTATGCAGCTTTATTTGTTTTTTCCACAACATCAGAGATCGTATCGTTAAGATTTAAATACAAGTAAAAGCAACTATGCTTAAATAGTTTTTTTTCACCGAAGCGTATGGTGATATTTATACATAAATATTTTCAGCTAAAACCAATTATCAACGCTTGATCTTTTGTTTCACTCGCACTCCGCGCGCACATCTCTGATCTTTGATGGACGAATCGTGCGCCGGCCGGTTGTAGTGTTTTGTTTTTCAATTTTATTTCTTTTTAACAGACTTCCAAAAAGGAGGAGGTTATATGTTCGTCACGTATGTTTTTTTTTATGTATGTCCACCGATTACTCCATCATTTGTGGACCGATTTTGAAAATTCTTTCTTTGTTTGAAAGGGTATGCTCCCAAATTGGTCCCATATAAATTTTATTAACTTTGCTTGGGTAGTTTTTGAGTTAGCTACAAAATACGTATTTTTTTCCCACTTAGTATGTAGATGATATGATAAGTTCCTTTCACTGGTAGCAGGTAGTGGTATTCGAATGTGTGTGGGGTAGGTACCACAACTAAAAAGTGAAAAATAAAAACTTTTTACAAAAAAAAAAACAACCGACTTCCAAAAAAAATACTACAAAGTGAAAAATAACTTTAATTTCGGAAGTCGGTGTCTTGGGTTTTGTATTTTCGTTTTTTGCCGTTTGAGGTTGTTTTTTTTTGTAAAAGTTTTTTATAAAGATATTTCTTCTCAGGAATTAGCACAAGCTAAAATTATGAGAATGAAGAACAACATGGAGTTGTGGTAAAAAAATGGCAGGCAGCAATGTAGCAGCGCGACTGGCTGTCCATAACATAACGCTAGATGCACTTTTAAGTATAACCACCTTTTGGAGGCCTGTTTTCACGAATGCATAAGCAGCCTATAATGTTCCCACTGGTGGGACTCAGGCCTCCTTTCGATGAGAGGGAACGGGCCCAGTGCGGGTTGCCAGATGTCACGTCTTTGAATTTTTGGTTCTAGGACATGCCGGTTTCCTCACGATGTTTTTCTTCACCGTTTTCATTCTATACTAGAAAATGTGTGTTGTAATTTATTCTTCCTGTTAACTCCTTCAACGGAGCTACAATGCAAGGAATGGGTTAACTTCAACAGTGCAACAGTTGGGGTTCAAACTTGCCTGTTTATATTGAAGATAAACAGCATAAGTTCTGTTTGTTTCTGTAATAGTGCTGCAAAGCAGTGACACAGGCCCACAAACGAGGTACCTCCATATTTCGATGTCACAATCTTACAGTCTGCGTCGAGAGAATGCGTTCTTGACACCTGTCAGTGTCATACTAACGAATATGTGTTTTGCGAATTTGATTCTTATTACTACTAGAAATTGTAGAACACAAGTCATAGAACACAAGTTCTTAGAGTCAGGTCACAGTTATATGGAAGCTGACTCAATGCACAGTGCGATTGAGTCTGCCAGGAAAAATGTTGATCTTTTTTGTATGACTGACTGGATTAACATTTTCAAACGTGCTAGATCAAAAAAAAAACACAGGAAAGACACAAAGACTATAACAAAAAATTGTTTTCAAGTCAAGGAATTTAAATTCAATGAATTTAAAGACTTGAAAAAATTGGCGAATACAATAATTTTTAATAGAACCAAAAACGGATGGACAGCAAGTGAAATGGTTAAAAATAAAACGGATGAAGTACATAAAAGGAGACAAAAAAATATACTATAACTACGACATGACAAATTCATTTATGACAATGGATGTAACTGTTTCAGACACACAAAATAAGATTAATACATATTCAGCATCGACATCTTCAGCACATGGAGACCACAGCTATGCAACAAGAAACAAAGCAAAGCGATTGGCAGCAGAACAGGTAGTTGAAATACCAACTACCTCGGAACTCCAATTCCCACCGCTAGAACAATTGTATGATAGACCTCTTCCAATAACGGAAGCTAAGAAAAAAAGATCTCATTAATCTATGTGAGAAGGGGGTTATACCAGAAGAGTACCATGGATGGTACAGAAGTTTGCTTGTAGATAGGGATCGCGTTGAACGCGTACCTGATGTGGCCGCCTCTGAAGAGTCTCAATCTGAGTCATCTGTGGACTCATCAGCTGATGAATGAAAGATACATTATTTTAGTTTTTAGATTTTCTATCTAAGTATACTAAACAATTTGTGAAAACACAAATTAATTTCATGGTTTTGTATAAGTACTTAGATAGAAAATCTAAATTAATTAATTTTTTCACAAATTGTTTTGTATACTTATAAAAATAAAAAGTTACTAATAAAGTTGATTATTTCCTAATATATCATTCTTATTATTTTTCTACTTTATTCAGTTTTTACTTTCATCTAAATAATTATTTTTTGGTATTTTTGTAATTATAAAAAATTTACAATGACCAGGCCTGCTGTAGTTCCTTGTATAAACATTTAGTAGATAAAAAAAATGTTAAATTACTATTAACCTATGTACCTTTTAAGCACCTTGCAGATAGTCTACCACAACTCTTAATTTGACTCAAGTAAAACCAATTATCATTTTTAAATTTCAATTTGTAGAATGTTTCAGAGTGTTATTTTTACAGTTGTTTTTGGTACCTTATTACTTTCTGCAAAAGGTTACGGTGAACCTATAAGACAAGCTCCAAGTGATTTAATTAATGATATATATGCTTATGTCGTTATTCAGGAAAAACCAACTAAATGACCTCCCTGAAGATAGTATTTGGCATTTTTTCAAGCATTATCAATGAAGTACTTCTATTTTTATGATTTACAAACATACTTTATAAATTTTTTCATTATAATTACATGATTGCAGGTAAGATATATGTAATTTAGTTACATAATTTTTCTGTCAAACTTTTTAATTATCATTGCCACAAGTTTAGTTTTCGGTAGATAATCGGTTTTACCAATAAAGGGACGAATATTAATATAACTAAAAAGCTTGAAATAAAGCAAATTATTAAAAAAAAAAACATTGTTTTTCTCTTTTCAGTTATGTGTTTTTGCAGTCGGGTTTTTTTGCTGTTTTACTAGATGGCTCTGTATTAAAAGACAAAAACAAAACCTTTTGACACTTGTTCTTCAGTAGATGGCTCTTTATTAATACATAATATACAGGGAAAAAACTTCGTTCAAAACGGGTGTCCCACGGCACCTCCCGACTTTTTTTGTCTAACGTTTTATGAAAAAAAATCTGCTTGCCTTCAGTTTTCACTACGTAATAAGTTGATAGCATAGTTGCTATCAACTTATTACGTACGTCCAAGCCTTCTGAACTCATAGTGTCACGAATATTAGAATAATTCACGTTGATACCGTATCATACTTGTTTATTGTGTTTAAAGTAAGTTAATAATTAGGTATTCTCACGCTACAATAAGCAAGAAAAGTTGTTCATTCATCTTTCAGTGCTTGCTACCATACTTAATTCCGAATTATATTTGTTTCCGCCCACATTTTTCAACAAAGTACGCCTTAACACAAAAATAAAAGATAAATTATTACGTCACACTGCATAATTATACCGATCGCGATGCTTCGTTGGAATCGCGGACTCGCTGTGCCACTAACCCGCAACACTCGCCCGCTAAGTACAATGTGTGGATTTAAAATTCCATTTCCGTGGACGTGATCGCATAAGTTCCGATCCGGATTCCGGAACGGCGCCGTGTTTGTGCAGTTCCACCGGTTTTAAGTGTACTCCTTTTTGTTTTCCCGTTCCGCGGTTATGTTTTGTTACAGTTGCGTATTGATTGTACTTATTGTGCACAGCGGAGAGAGGGTTAGATCGCTTTTTGTTTTTGCCGTCGGATTTTTGAGTTGATTGCCTGTTTTGTTTGGCAAGTTGGAGTGAAGTGATGGATGAGAACATGTTTGATTATGGAGTGAATAAAAAGTCGTAATTTTCGGCTATTGCTGTTTCTTTGTTTCGATAAGAGTGGCTGACGACGACAAATAATTGGAGTGGACTATGTCTATGTCTATACAGGCTGAAATTTAAATCATTGACAATAGGTATTTTAACCATGATATTTCTTCATTTCGGTCACCAAAAACGAAAAAAAAACCCAATTTATATACCCAATTTTGACGCCATTTTTTGAACGCAGACTGCGCTTAGCGCTCGGTGTGGCAGCATGCCGTGTTCGAGTTCGCGATAAATCCGTCGTCATCCTGAGGATGCCTCATTGATAGGTGAAACACGCGTCGATTTCTTTCAGGAGTTTTTTGTGGCTCTTTAGAAATAGCTAAGCGGAACAGGTTACTAAATTTATCTACGTGTATTTAGTTTTATAATGGATTTCCGCAAGGTCACGCCTGAATTAATTAACTAACGCCACCTTCAGATGTGTAGAGCATTTCGATACAAACAATAGTTACTATGGCAGCTCAGCTCTAAAGAAAAAACCGGCCAAGTGCGTGTCGGACTACGCACAATGAAGGGTTCCGTAGTTGAGAATGTTGAGATGAATTTATTTATCCCAAGAACAAACTTAACATTGTAGTTGAAAAACATGTTCTCCCATACATTCCAAATGCAAATTGTCGCTTGGCATCCAATACCGCGAATGTGACACTTTTACATTTTTTTTAATTGCAGGATCATTTATTTGAACGTGTAGAATGAAATAAAACAAAAATCTGATTTTCGTAAAAATTCACATTCGCGGTATTAATATAATAATAATCTAAATCTAATACTTTTAAACGAGCAATTCTTGTATATATGTATATTTAATCTGAATCTCGGAAACGGCTCCAAGATTTTTTATTAAATTTAGTATGCTGGAGGTTTCGGGAGCGATAAATCGATCTAGCTAGGTTTCATTTTTAGAAAACGTTATTCAAAAAAATATGGTCATCCAGATATTTTTCTTTATTCAAGTAACAAGGACTCATTGTGTTAGTAAACTTATGAACTATGTTAACTTATTTTACCAGGTCACTTAGAAAGTTTTTATCTATACGATACTGGCTGGTTTTGATGTCAATTAAAACGATGACTATTTATTACAAAAAAACGTAACATTCCAAATTCGAAATTCCCTCCACATTTTTTTACGAGCAAAATCAAAATACTCTGTCTTACTGAAAACTGGATTTACAACGAGAACATTTTCACGCGATGATTTCAAATGTTGACTAAAACCAGAAGAATCGTTTGAAAGACTTCGAATGGTGTTCATAGAAAAAAGCCCTTCTAAAGCGACTGTTTTCCGCTGGTTCAACGAATTTATGGGTGGTCGAGTAATTTTGGCGGACAAAGAAAGAAGTGGCCGCCCTATGACGGTTGTTACATAACAAAACGTGCTGGCTGTGAAAAATTTAATTCAAGAGAATAGGCGAATTACATATGAAGAGGTTCAGCATATAATGCCGATTGGATCGGGAAGTGTGCGTGAAATTCTACACAGGCATCTTCAGTTATGGAAAATAGTTTCACGCTAGTACCGTAAAATCTAACACAGGCTCAGAAGGAGGTTCGGGTAGAATGGTGCCGAGACATGATAGCAAAATTTGTAGCAGGCTCGTCTCGGCGCGTTTAAGATATCATTGCGGGTGATGAATCTTGGATTTATCAATATGATCCAGAAATGAAGCATCAGTCGACCGTGTGGCTGTTTCAAAATGAACCAACGCCTACCAAAGTGAAGCGAGCCAGAAGTGCCGGCAAAATTTTGATCGCAAGTTTTTTTTTTTTGCCCGGTTATCTGGTGTCAGTACCCTGACGATCAAAGGAGTATCAATCCTGAATGGTATGTTACCAAATGTTTGCCAGAAGTTTTTACTACTGCAAGCAGCAAGCGACCGAACACTGGCCTCCGTGGGCTACTGCTTCACCACGACAACGCGCTGGCTCACTCGGCGCTCAAAAAAAGGGACTTTCTGGACAGCACACCGGTCAAATTTATAGGTCATCCTCCTTACAGTCCCGATTTGGCTCCGTGCGACTGTTTCTTGTTCCTCAAAATAAAAAAAAAAACTCAAAGGAAAACAGTTTTCATCACCTGAAGATGCACTGGCTGCATTTGAGAAGGAGATTGGAGAGGTGTCTGATGCGGACTGGAAAATGTGTTATGAAAATTGGTTTAGACGTATAAAACTGTGTATAGACGCCAATGGAGAGTTCTTTGAAAAGATATAATAAAAATAATTATAACCTGTAGTATATTTTTTTCTAGTATCACAAAACTTTCTGAGTGCCCCACGTAATCTAGTTTAAATTTATCTCACCCGCATTCCAACCTGTATGGCCTGGAAAAAGCTCCAGCCCATCGTACACTATTGATCTGGAAACCATACCACTACTTAAAGATGTTTATAAGCTCTGTTGGCAACCTATCCTTCTCCATCTTTCTCCACAATACGTCATAAGCAACCAGATCAGAAGCCTTGAATAAATCGAGGAAGCTACCATAAATCGGCGTCCCACGCTGTGTATAATAAGTATGTGATAGTATGTTTAAGACACAACACTGCACTTTCTGTTGACAAACCACGCCGAAACCCGAATTGGTTGTCATGAACATTTACAGTTTTATTTATTTGTGTATTATGCAGACGGTCAAACACTTTTGATATTATAGTAGCTAGAGAGATGGGCCTATTGGATGCCGAGCGACGAAATGTAAGTTTATACGCACAATATTGAGAGATTTACCATGTTATTTTAAGACCATAGACTTCTTATAGGTTTTCCTGTAATCTATGAGTAAAGAGCCATACTTCGTATTTTTTTCAAAATTTTTGGTCCAGTAGTTTCGGAGATAAGGGGGGGGGAATGGTCAATTTTCATTGAATTTATTAAATATCTTTAAAAGTATTTATTTTAAAATTATATAAAAAATATATTTAAGATCCTCGTAACAAGTCCTTTCATTTCATATGTCACACGGTACAGTCAGCAAAACTTTTTTTTTAAATTTTCTTGTTTGCGCCCCATAAGTGACCCTGTTATTCAAAATTAAGTTATTTACGTTACTTATTCGTGTTTGGGTCACAGAAATACATATGTGCACCAAATTTCAACTTAATCGGTCCATTAGATTCGGAGTAAAATGGCTGTGACAGACGGACAGACAGACAGACAGACAGACAGACAGACAGACAGACAGACCGACAGACAGACAGACAGACACACGAGTGATCCTATAAGGGTTCCGTTTTTTCCTCTTGAGGTACGGAACCCTAAAAACCTATTTTTTTTTATCGTTTATCAATAAAAATACACTGATTGTAGTACATATCGTCGGCATAGGTGGAGAACTAAATAACTGCGATTTTGGTCAAATTGACTTTTCACCATTTTCGTAACACCCAAATCCTGTCGCATAAATAAATCGCAATTTTCTCTAAACAAGATTTTTTTTGTTATTTAGTTCTACACCTACGCCAACGATAGGCAGTGAGGACTGAAAATAAAGATGATTGCCACCATGAGATATACCCATAGAATAAGCAATATTGTATAAGAGCTGTGTTACTATTTTGGTGTAGGTATAATAAAGTCGTTCTATCTATCTATCCTATCTATTATTATTAATATAGTGAGAATGTTAAGTGGAGTATCTAAACGAACTTCAAATAATTCCCATTTTGCTTTGATAAAAATATTATTTGAACACTCTAATATAATGTATGCATATAAATCTTATTTTGGGGTTCCTAAAAATACTACATACTAAATTATATACCTACAATTTTCAATATTTTTTTATCAGATTAGATTTGTTACAGCAGTAGTGGCAATCATGTCATTTGGTTTAAATAGGTCCTTATTTTTATTATTTTGTTTATCATTTATATAGATTCTGTCTTTTAAAGTTTGTGAATGTGAGAACGTTGTAGGCTGTAGACTTGTGGACCATTTTCTATTTTACTAAGTACCTGGTACTTTTTGATAGGCCTACACTGTCCTCTCATACCTACTAACACTGAAATTTGAAAACATTGTTGAAACCATTTATTTTTAAAAGAGTAACCGTGGAGTTACTTGCCGGCTCTTTTCCATAGGAAGCGACCAATTGGAACCATGCACTGCCGCAGTATTGAAAAGTTTTTAGAAATTCATTAATTTAAAAAAGTGTTCATCGTTAGAAGATCAATAAGGTTTTATAGCAATAGTTAATATTTCTTCTTAAGAAGTCAGAACTCGTGAAACAAAAATTTTGCACCTATTCGTTCACATAGAGGGCAAATTTCACCAGTGAAACTGAACAATATCAGCATATCTAAACCGCGTTCAAGAGCTGTCAGTGTTAATATTCCACTACAAAAATGACACTGACAGCTCTTGAACGCAGTTAAGATGTGCTGATCGCGCTCAGTTTGAATGAATAAATGAAATGCAGCGATCCCAGCGTGGTTTAACCAGACTCGATAAATCGAATGAACCCCAAGATTCGCACTAGCCCCTGGAGCCTCATGTTTCATGGTGCTATATATGCCATTGCATATCAGGGAGTAGACCGGGGGGCGCGGTAATGGTAGGGAAGACGTGCCCTCAGGATATGGAAGGAATTGTGAGCCGTACCGGATATACATCCTTGAGTAGGCAATGAACTAGTGGAGAGACGGGTGATATTTATCTATGGATGGGCATCATTTTACGACTTTACCGCTATGTTGGTTCAGGTCAATCTTCACCGGTGAATCTTCTGACGAGGTTATGCTGCTTTCTCGGCCCTTTTCTATATTGTTGCTGTGCTGCTTGTGAGTTGTAGCTGAAAATCAGCGTCAGGTGGTAGACTTTGTGTTGCCATCTGACATTATGCTGAGCTGAGGCCCTTTTGGCATTATAATCATTGTTTTCTTATAGCTTTAAGGTGTATTTTTCTGTCTTAATGCCAATAAACGCAATTTTCTTTCTTTCTTTTTCTGTGTTACATTTAACTGTTTCTATGTCTTCAGCAGAAGCTTCACTGCTATCCGTTTCAGGTTTCTTGTAGATCTTGCTGGCAGCCTTCATAATCTTATATCGGTCTGCAGACATGTCCATCCAAAAGTTGATTTCCTTGTCGAAGTACGTCTTGTTTAAGGTTGTCATTCCATGTGTAAATAGGAAGGTTGGTGGAATTCGCCCCGAGTATAAGCTAAGTGATCTTTCCATTCGATTATGAATATTTACATTTCATTTCAAACATTCTTATAAAACTTACTTACAATTCCACTCACATACTCAAGAAATAAAACCTCAAATATACTTTTACCCGACAAAATACTCAAAGCCTAACCCTAACAAAAACCTAACTTTAATACTGGGGAAGCGTTTGCCCAAAATTTAAATGCGTACATCTTAAGCGGGTGACCTTTGGGTAACCCTTTCTTGACTATTTCCAAGACTATTTGTCATCTGGTATTATCCCTTCCCCGGGAAAACCGGGTAAGACCATCACTTATTTGAATTAATTGCTGTGCCCGAGATCAAAACATGGGTAGTCTAAGATTTAGACATTTTTGCCCGTAATGCAATTCGTCTTGGTCAATGTTAAGCGCGTGTATCATAATTCGTCTAGATTAGAACTAGTTTTTTCGTGCTTTTGCTAGTTTATTGGGTTACGTAGCGTTTTGTTTTTGAAGTGAAAACTTGTTTAGGCGCGTTGGGCATTTTTTAGATGGGAAAAAACAATTGAACTCGCGACACCGTTACCGACACCTCATTTTTGTAAACGCGATTGTGTTCTTTATTTTTTTACGTTACGGATCAATGTTCTATGCAAGCATTTTTACTTTTAAGGATTTGGAAGTTTTTTTTTTTTGTAAACGCGATTGTGTTCTTTATTCAGATAAGATTACGGACTAATGTTCTATACAAATATTTTTTTTCTACCAAGGCGATCTTGTTCAAGCTTTCACTTCTGTCGGCACTCCCGGAGTGCCAGTTTTTTTTTCTTTACTGCCACGTTTGTCTTGTCACAAGCACTACTACCGAGCATGAGGTCCTGGGTCCGATTCCCAGATCGGACAAAGAGTTAAAAAAAAAAAAAAGTTCTTTATTCAAACTAGGCTGAGAATCAGCACTTTTCGAACGTCAAAATTACATAAGATAGTCCCCCAAAAACGCCCACCCTTCACCACTTCCTAGTGCTTTAGCAGGGAAGAAGGTGAAGGTGTCATTGTGTTTTCTATCTGGAATTTCTCAGTAGCAGTCCGCAGTCTGGATTTGTGCCTGGCTCGCCCCCTATTACATGGGACTTGAACATAACTGGCGAAATGTGGGTCCTCTTCTACCCATCTCTTTGGGGCTACAAAGCGTGATGTTATGAATGTACTCTAATAGATTTTCAAATTACTCTCAGTCACCTTGTTTACTTAAAAGCTACTTCTGAATCTTAATTCTAATCTACTTTAATTATGTTACCTTTTGGTTGACAATCCAATCTCGCACAAAGGTAACAGCTTTCTGCAGCTATTTAAAAATGTAACCTAACACAATAGAGGGTCGTAGAGGGTTGGGACTCAATTAGTGCACTGCCTTCATTATGTTACCGACAACCACTTGATTAAGAGAATGTAAATAATTTGTTGTTGGAGGTCTAAGTTGAGGGATTCAGCGGATATTAAAATAGTACTGACATGTGAGAGGTACAACAGCGTTGGGAGTAAGATTCTGTATACGTCGATATATATAGCTTAGAAGTAGTATACTTACCTACTGCCATAAATTGATATTTATTTTTTTTTTATTTATTTATTTTTTTATTTATTTATTTATTTATTACAAGGTAGCTTCACAGCTGACAGTAAATATAACGTTATTATTATTCTAAACATTACGCCAATTACGAAGTACACAGAAAAATATGAAATACAGAGAGTGACACAATTATTAATATTTATAGTGTGTGCGGGCGTGTATCTGTGCAGTGTAGGTGTTGCAATGTGTGTGAAGGTGTGTGTATTTTTGTGTACGTATGACTAAACTGGCACTACTGAGTTCGCTGGGTATCTGGCGTTTGATATGAGAGAATCGAAATTTAAAACATCAAAGGTGTTGATAACACCTCTTCTTCCAATAACAATACAATATGCAACCTTTAAAAAAATCCCTATCCGATCCGTGAGGGTGTTGTTAGGTATCGTACTGAGAGTCTATTTATGTGGAATTTTTAAGGAAAAAAAGAAAATTATTGTTTTTTTCAATGTGGATTTTTACCGGGTTATTACATGGGGCGTGGGTGGATGTCATTAAACGGGTGTCTAAAAGGCATAACTAATGAACCCTGTTAATTTTTTTTTATGGATTTGTGGTAATTTTGGTACTAAAAACGTGAATTTTAAATAGCATAAACTTCTTTATTTTCAATAATAATAAGATTTTTTTATTACTTTTTGGTAATGTTATTGCAGTACCTACCTACATATGTGCCATTTTCTGATCGGACCATTTTTGGCGGCCACTCGCAACTCAGTGTCTGCGACACGCCACCGGTGGCGGCCACTCGCGATTCAGTGTCCGCGACACGCCACCGGTGGCGGCCACTCGCGATTCAGTGTCCGCGACACGCCACCGGTGGCGGCCACTCGCGACTCAGTGTCTGCGACACGCCACTGGTGGCGGCCACTCGCGACTCAGTGTCCGCAACACGCCACCGGTGGCGGCCACTTGCGACTCAGTGTCTGTGACATGTCACCGGTGGCGGCCACTCGCTACTTCACTTTGTATTCGGTACAAATTGTAGCGCAATAGTGGCGGCCACAAACTACTCGTAGCAGCCACTGACCACCTTCGTTTGCGCGGTGCCAAAGGACGTGGCGCGCGACAGCCACCGGTGGCTGTGGACGGTGGCCCGTTTACGCAGAGCCTAAGGATCGTAGCCTGTGGTGTTTGGCAGTTTCTGCCTACCCCCATAGTAAGAAGGCGTGAGCCTATGTATTTATGTAAAAAACTTGTTTTGAAATTACTTCTCTTTCTTCCGCTATTGCCTCAAAAATTGGGCCAAATCCCTAAGAATTCTCAGTACCTTCGAATATTGTGCCAGAATTGGATTAAGCGGTGTTTAGTTAAAACCGATGAAAGGGTAAGAGCTAGTGATTATTCCACCGTATTGTCTAATTTACTGTCTGTAGTAGCTACTTGTAATTTCCTCGACACTGTGGAAATTGTGTAAACTTCGATCTTCAAACGTAATTAGAAACGGCTTTTAATTGTCGTTTGATTGTCGCGGGTTGCTTGCTAATGTGGGCGTTGGTTTTATGAAGTGTGCACGGATTTTCTCTTCTGCACTAAAAGTTCTAAGTTGAGTTCTACGATTACTGACAAACGCTTGCACTGACTGGACAGGTCGTATAAAGATAATTAAGAACAGGGCGTAAAGTTCACTCATCCTCTATAAAAAAGGGAGGATCCTCCGACCAGATGAGTGTCGTGTTTGGCGGGCAACTGCCCAACGATTGATGTCGGAAAGTTATAAATATGTTGATTGCGCGGTAAACTCTAATTGCGCGATGCAGGATTTATGTGACGTCAGGTCTTTGTTGCATAGTTCGCATTTGGCGATATAGATGCCGCCACAGGTCCATTCAAATCTGTGTGGTTCTTTCCCCAAAGGACCGTTTCAGACACTAATATATATGTCTTCACATGAGCTGACCAAAATTAATGTCTGGACCTTAAAAGAGACTGTAACCTCTGAGTTTGTTTCGGCCTTTCTTCTCAGAGTAGTCAGATAGGAAACAACGACCTCATCTAGCTTATTTTTTTAATATGACGTGTAAAAGTGATTCCGATATCCTATTTACAGAATAAACAATTTGATTTCATTTCATTTGAAGGTTTTGGATAAATACTGCGGATATACGCAGTATTTATCACCCCACACCACACCTTTCTAATATTAGAAAGGTGTGGTCATATTTGAGGGTGTAATACCGAACACCAAACTATAATAAAATGTTGAAGTAATCAGCCGTTCCATACAATTGGGTCCAGTAGGTATACTGAAGGTTTGTATGGGACAGCTGATAATTTTTTCGCGTTTACGATGTTGGTCCCATAAAGAAAGTTGTTCAGTACGATGGTCTGTACCATAGTCTTCTTCTTTCTTTTCGTGTGGTTAGGGACTAATCTGGTGTCAGAGTTTTAAAGCCGCCCATGGGCTCTGACTTGGCTACACATGCCGTCGCGAAATTTCTCTCAGGCATGCCAGTTTCCTCACGATGTTTTCTTTCACCGTTTTTGCAGCAAGTGATAATTATGCAATGCGCACATGAATCCGAAAAGTCAGAGGTGCGTGCCTTAGGTTCAAAATCCTTTCTGATACTTGCCGTATAAATATATAAATATATTTACAATGCAGAAAATGTAATTTGAGAATGTATGTTTTAAGTTAAGGCGGAGAGCTCCTCTAAAATCTTAGTGGATACTTATAAAGTGTGTTCCGAACTCTTGTTTCGTTGTTTTACTTATGTTATCCTAATCACTTTCACAACCACAATTTTCCTTTCAATAAACGGAAAGAAAGAAAGCAATTGCTTGTAAATGGATTGTGACAGGTAACATAAACTTCACACTCAGTTTTTAACATTCATAAGATTCTTACAGAGATTCTACAGACTTCTAGTAATCGACGCGTAAAAAATGTGCCCAAACCTCATTATATCACCGTCAAATAAACACTCAATAAAATACAAAATAAAATAAAATACAAAAAAAAATACAATTAATTAAACTTACAAGCACCAAACACTTCAAAACACGCAATTACAACGACCACCAGTAACTTAGATTAACCAAATAACTTGAAAGCAACATGTAAGATTCAATGGCAATGCAATCCCATTACGAAGATTGGAATGGGCCAGGCTAATGGTAGTTCGGTAAACCATGAAATTGTGAGTTCTCTTGCTGAATAAGAATTGGGTTTTTATGGGTAGGTAACTAGGTATGTACCTACCTATGTTTTATATTCTTCGGAAAGAGTAATAGGTATTTTTTGGCGTGAGTTGTGTATAAGAAAATTTGTTAGAAGAATGACTTCTGGCTAAGTAATAACAGCCGCATGGGTCGATCTATCAGGTAAAACAACGCTTGCCGCGGTTAGTCCGTGGATGTGTGACCTCGTTTACATACCAAGACCCCTACGTGCCTCAGAAAGTATGTTAAGCCGTTGGTCCCGGCTGTCATTTGTAGATCTTTGACAGTTGTTACAGGTCGTCAGAAGCCCGAAAGTCTGACAACCAGTCTTACCAAGGGGTATTACTCAGTAACTGGGTTGTGGAACTTATTATGTACTTTGTGTTGTTCTCTGATTACTCTTGTCTTTTATGTATACACGTGTTTCTGTGACGAATAAACTTATTTTTCTTTCTTTAAAGTGAGGGAGAAATACCAAAAGTGTGGAACTCTCTGCCATGGTCTGTGTTTTCCACCTATAATCCCGTCGTAGACCTCATCCAGCACTTTCCACCAGCCGACATTGAAGTCAAGAATGGTTCCATTAAAAAAAATCTTTAATTGATAAATGATATACAACAATTTTCAAATCATTTGACATGTATTTTTAACCGACCTCAAATAAATGAGAGGTTCTCAGTTTGTCGGAATCTTTTTTTTAGTTTGAAAGGGTTTACTTTCAAGTTGGTCCCATTGTTATTTGGTTACGATCTGATGATGGGATCTTGGAGAAATCGAGGGAACTCTTCAAATATTATAGGCACACCTATAGTGATTTGTGGTATGGTATTTTTTATAGTAACATTGCATTTGCTCAGGGAAAGCACCATTTAGTAAAGTGGAACTGATGATGGAGGACACAGGTGGCCACAGGAACTAAACAATTAAATGTATTTCACGGGTTGCGATTCGCTTAGGTACTTTAATAAGGTTGGTAAGCGATTGATGCTCGTCACAATTCATATGTTGCAGTGGAGTTGATGGTGAAGTACCTGGAGAACTCTTCAACAATTAAAGTCCCTGCATCAGGAAAAGCAATGTTTTTTATTTTTTGTAAAAAAGTTTTTATTTCTTATAATTTATTATGTTATATTATTTCCAAATTACTCGAAAATGGTTGACATTGGCATAGGGGTCATCAGGGATAATTTGGTTGCAAATGACCTCTCCTACATCCCCTTAACGGATTGCCGACGTATAACCAATAACCCTGTATATTTCTGTACTTAAATTGGCCCAAAAAACGCTTGTACTCGTCAAAATTAAATTATGTTTTAAAATTGAGTTCAGCGGTTCCTATCTGACTACTCTGAGATGAAAGGCCGAAGCCAACTTAAATGTCGCAGTCTCTTTTCAAGTCCAGAACTCGGTCGGGCCATATGAGGACCATGCAAATTAGTGTCCGAGCTGGTTTTTTGAGGAAAGAACCACCCAGATTTGAGTGAAATTGTTCAGTCAATGCATCCTATACTATTTATTATGAGAAATATTTGTATAATCACGTTCTCGAAAACGGCTTTAACGATTTCGATGAAAGTTGCAATATATAAAGGATTTACGGGGGCGAAAAATCGATCTAGATAGGTCTCATATCTGGAAAAATTCGTTTTCTCCGAATTTTCACCCGAGCAGAACCTCGGTTGCCCAAACTTTAGAACAATGACATGGCAGCATGGAATTAGTATATACTATACATGGAATTAGTATGAACTTTCTCATACTATTAAATAAGCATTCTCTATTTTCACCAGAGCAGAGCTCGGTCGCCCAGGTACTGATTAATTGGCGGTGTCTCTAGACATCGCCAATGCCTTCAACACCCTGCCCTGGAGTTGCATCAGGGAGGCACTTCGGTATCACCGGATGCCGACCTACCTCTGTCGTGTGGTCGAGGCCTATTTGACAGACAGGGCTGTCATCTACTCCGGTCACCAAGGAGAGTGGAACCGGCGAGAGATGTCGTGCGGTGTCCCACAGGGATCGGTCCTGGGGCCGCATCTGTGGGACATCGGATACGACTGGGTGCTGCGCGCCGACCTCCCTACTGGCGTCAGCGTCGTTTGTTACGCTGACGACACGCTGGTCCTGGCGCAGGGGAGGTCGTACCAGGCGGCGGCCGACTTAGCGACACGCGGGGTTGCGACAATCGTCGACAGAATCCGGCAGCTGGGACTCGAGGTGGCCCTGCACAAGTCCGAGGCCATGGGTTTCTATGGTCCTCGTAGTGCGCCACCGTCGGGTTCCCAAGTATTGGCGGGAGGGGTTCACATCGGCGTCGAGTCGACGATGAAGTATCTGGGACTCGTCCTCGATAGCCGGTGGAACTTCGTGGAGCATTTCCGACGTTTGGCTCCCAGACTGGACCGGGCCGGGGCTGCCTTGAAGCGGCTCCTGCCCAATCTGGGAGGTCCAAACGCCTCCTGCCGGAGGCTCTACGTGGGGATCGTGCGGTCCATGGCCCTTTACGGGGCGCCGGTGTGGGCGCCTTCATTGAGGCGGCAGCCAGGCCGCCGGCTGAACGCGTCCCAAAGGGTCATGGCCGTCCGGCTGGCCCGAGGATACCGCACGGTCTCCTGCGAGGCGGCGAGCCTCCTTGCCGGAGTACCGCCATGGGATCTGGAGGCAAAGGTCCTCGCGCACATTTGGGAGTGGCGCGAGGAGGCGAAGCGCCGGGGCTTAACTCCGATGCCGCAAGAAGTCGCGGCACAGCGGACAGAGCTCCGGCGGGATCTCATGGCGGAATGAAGAGTGCGATTGTCGCAACCCAGCGCTGGGCACGCCACAATTGCGGCGATAAGACCCCTCTTTGAGGAGTGGCTAGAGAGGCGCCACGGCGTCCTCACCTTCCGCCTGACGCAGGTGCTCACCGGACACGGCAGTTTCGGGAGGTACCTGTTCAGGATAAAGCGGGAGGAAACGCCCGGGTGTCGTCACTGTGTGGATCGCCCGGAGGACACGGTGGAGCATACGGTGGAGGTCTGCCCGGCTTGGGCAGGGCATCGCCGTGTCCTCGTGGATGCGATCGGCGGCGGTGATCTCTCGCGTCCGGCCCTGATTCGGGCCATGCTACGGAGCGAGAGGAAATGGGAGGCCGTCACCTCTTTCTGCGAAGCAGTAATGCTCGCGAAGGAGGAGACGGAGCGCGTGAGGGAAAGGCAAATTTCGCGCCCTCGCGCCCCTAACCGCCGCAGCAGGAGACGCCCTGGGCGTCGGGAATCGCAGGAAGATTTCCGGCCACCGTAGGCGCGGGCTTGCGGACGGTGAGCAATGGGTAGCTCGCCGTCCGATAAGGACCAAGCCCGGGTCGACGGCGCGTTGTGTTCCACGCGCGCCTCAAAGAGATGTCAGCAGAATTGACGGGGTCCGCTAGGGCCAATGCCAATGCCGGGGGTTCGAAGAAAACCGATAGGGAAATCGTGGCCCCCGGCAACATGGCATAGGAAGGAACACGGGTGGGTTTTAGTCAGTAAGAGTCTGACACGCCCTCCCGCTCCACCCAGAGCGGGAGAAGTTATTTGATAATTTCCCACCCAAAAAAAAAAAAAAAAAAAAAGGTACCTACTGATTAATTAATTGGTAAGTACCTTCATTAGTAAGCATCATACATTACGTACGAAATTAAATGTTAGTTCACACGATATGTGTCAAGTAACAAAAACCAACAAAAGACGTCACATTTATAATTGTCGTATAATTAATATTTTAGTATAATTATTTCGTTCGTTTACGGCTGAATGTTTTGGTTATTATGTCAGTAAATTAACATACTCCTAATTTACATAATTATCTGGATAATACAGGATTAATGTACCCTTTTAACTTGTTTTCGGTTTGTTTGCGAATATGTAGAAGCTAAATGATAGGAGGATAATTTATTCTGTGCGGTCCTCGATTGTAAATATTTCAGCGATTTTTCTGTCTCTTGGTGATGTTTTTTAATCGCGGTTGCAACTGGCATTAAGCCTTGCGCAAAATAGAAAACAAAAAGAGTCATTGAGTATTTATTGCCAAAAAAATCAGCATTACTATACAACGTGGCAGTGCTGCCAGCCTTTTGGGCACTTTTCCTGTTGACAGCGATGTGGACGATTTTTTTGATGCCCTATGTTTCCCCTCCCTTTTCAGGGTTCTGTACCTCAAAAGAAAAAAACAGAACCCTTATAGGATCATTCGGGTGTCTGTCTGTCTGTCCGCCGTCAAGCACAGCCAATTTGATCTGTCTGTCCGTCGTCAGGCACAGCCAAATTGCTCCGAATCTAATGGACCGATGGTACACATATTATGTATATCTGTGTTCTGTTAATGTATTTTGAATATGGGGGTCACTTTTAGGGGGCAAATAAAAATAAAAGAGGACCTCAAATATATTTTTTTATCATTTTAAAATCAATACTTTTAAAGATATTCAAGAAAATTTATGAAAATAGACCATTCTCCGCATTATCTTCAAAACTAATGACCTTAAAATGATGAAAAAAAAATACAGAGAATGGTACTATACTCATAGATTACAGGAAAATGTATAAGAAGTCTAAGGTCTTAAAATAACATGTTAACTCTCTAAATATTGTGCGTACAAACTAACATTTAGGTACAGTAAGAATGTATGGGAACAGAACATGGTTTTGAACTACAATGTTAAGTTTGTTCTTGGAATAGCTACGGAACCCTTCATTGTGCGTAGTTCGACACGCACCTGGCCGGTTTTTTTATATACTTAAATATATAATTATATTTCCTTTATTACATTTGCACACATAATTAATTACATTTTTTAATATTTAAAAAAAAAAAACGCACTTGTCACCGATAAGCGCCGACAAGTTTCTGCTTCGGAAAAAAGTATGAAAACTACCTGCGCCAACCAACGTTGACAACTAGCGCTTGTGCCGCCAACAAGCGGCATATCTAACATCGAGATGTCATGACGCCCCCGCAAGGGGACGTGGCGAGTGGGGTCAGGGCTTCACCTTTCGCCCGCGGAGGCAACACGTTGGCCCATAAATATAAGCCTCTCCTTTGGTTCGCCTCGAACGGCGTAAAAAGAAATGACCACGTTTCGTGAAGCAAAATGCGTCTATGTAAATGCGTCTATGAATATTTCTGTAGGCGCGTCACGACGGTAGCTATTGTAGCGCCGCTTTCTTCACGACATCCCGGCGGTCTGTCCCCGCCAGGTGAGACCCCAGTTGCATGGGGGAGGCCCAACGAGAACAAACAGCGACGGAGATGCCGACTCGACTCTCCTATAGGACAATATGTAGTTTCCCCCTCTCCCCGTTTACAGATCGAGCCATTTACGGATTGAGACAGTCGCGTATGTATGAGCGGTTTGTGTTGTAAAGCGGCATATCTGCTTTTTTTAACTAGGGCATCTCGCAGTTGACCTATGAGGTCATGGCTGCTTCACCGGACTATCCTGTGGTTGCCTTAAGCTTCTACATTGAAAGCCTCCAGCCAGGGGCATAAACTATTCTAAATTAAAACTAGGCGACCGCTCGCTAAGGGCACTCCCTGTGGGGTACGAACCTCGGCTTAGGGCGTCTACCGGAGGGAGGACATCAAAGATGGGACGGGCTAGATCAAAGTTTTGATCATTATTATTAATTGGGGAATTTAAAGCTACGTGCTCAGCTGCAACAACTTCTGGCACCTCGTTATCGGGAAAGAGTCGGCGGGAGTTTCATTTACTCGGGATCGCGGTCGCGATCGCAAAGGACCTCGGCGGCGAGGTCGGAATGACGGGAGGCGTCTGTTTTTGTACACTGTGCTGGTTTCTTTACTGCTCTCCTGGAGGAGGGTTATGGGGTCGTCAGGGTCGGAAAGGTGGCATATCTGCGCCATTTATCAGCGTTATATATAAATGCGGCCTAGCGCCGCCATCTTGTTTTTTCAATACATTTCACAAAACATTTTCATGAAACAGTTTTGTGACGTCGACAGAAATGCTTCTGTCAACGTCACTCAAACGCCAAAATATCCTTGTAGCACTTTACCTACCAACAAGATTTCGTTCGAAATCTAAAACAGAGTTTGCTATATCTATCTCAGATTTAATCCCGAAACTAAAATTGCCATTAGAAACACAACAACCTGTCACATGGTCCCGGTGATTCATTAAACTGATGTCGCTGCGGTCGTGCAATGAATTGTGGACCGTATTAATTGTAATGTGTTTGTTTAGATTGCGTTACTTGTTTACAAGTCACCTTGTTTTATTGGAAAGTCAAGTGGAGCTTTGGTCTTTTGAATCCTTAGTACGGTAGGTACCAAGTGGTAATAGGGATGATGCTTGGTTAAAAAAAAAAAAAAACTATTTAGTCATCAGTCAGATAATAAAAAAAATATTAGACACGTATTTTTTGCTTTACCATAATATTAATAAAAAATGACTTAGATAAAACGCATTAAAGTTTGGGAGTGGGAGTTGCTACATTACAAGTAAGTATAAAATCTACATACTCGTGACGTCATGGCATATTTTAACTCAATGTATCGCCGTAATCTTTTAATTACCTAAAAAAGAAAAAAATACGTGTCCAATATTTTTTAATAATCTAACTGACGGGCAATAACAATTATTTGTCGTCATCCCAATTATGGCTCATCAAGTTTTAGAAAGAGTAGGTTCAGGTACAGTGACGAGCACGAATATATTACTATAGACAGCTCGGCAATAATACCTGATTTCATGGTTCAACCTTTAATATATGACGGCAAATAAATGTGACAATTTGTGGAAGGCAAAGTACTACGTGGCAGCACAAATATGTGACATCGAAGGAACACTAAAACTATCTGGCACGATAAGCGACGCCAAAATATTGGATGGTGCATCGGCTACAAAAATATTGTGTCAATGCAATATAAACCGATATATTGTCTTGCGTCATAAATATCTGACTACTCAGTTAAATTCAGAAAGATGTGATACTTCGTTGTGATCAAAAATATCTGACATCAGTTTACCTAGTAGCATACGAATTAAATTTTGGTGACAATGCTAAAATATGGTACCATGGAGCTAGTCTGATAGCTGATATGGCCATAGAAACTCCTCAACTAAACAAGAAAACCCCATCGTGTTAAGTCTCGTTGGATTTCTCTGGACAAGGAACATACGTGTGCCAAATTTCAGCTTAATTGGATGCTAGGAAGAGCATTAAAAATGGATTACTCCAAGTGGAAACCCATACAATATTTTAGTACTACCAAGTATGAAAAAAATGTGTTTTTCGCCTCATCTACCATGTTCAAACTCATATTCTTCAAATAAGACCTCGAAAAGTTCTTATTATTAGTAGGTATTGCTTTAGAAAGCTCCGTGCAAGTTTTTAAAACTACTTTGGGGTCATTGCCATCCTTCTTTTTTCAAAGACTTAAAATCTAGAACAAATCTTGTCGAACAATTTTTTTTCTTTAAGCTAAGTTTCAGTCACTTTGGGTGATTTTTAGACCGATAGTTTTTTTACCGAACGTAGACCCTAATTTAAGGATTTATAATAAAAAATGCGACATAGAAAGATAAAAAAGGCTGAAATGAGAATTTCCCTAAAAATATTATAAACCGTCTAGTTTCTAAACTGTAAATAATCGCTGAACATACATGAGAGTGTTTTGGGAAGCCCTTAGAAAGAGGCTTCTAAAATTTTTCACGGCTCGCCCTGTGTACAAATATTGCTGTCCTCGACCAATATGCGGTCATGCCATTCGCCGTTGAGGTTTTAATTTGTCATGTAAACTGGGATTAAAATCTCTTTTAAGTATAAATGTGTATAAAACATTCACATTGTTTTGATGTCGAAAAATAAATCCAATACACATTAACTTCTCGGCTGAGCTGTGACCTTTACTTTTTCCGGAATAAAAGCTGTATTATAAAATTCATTTTTAAAATCTACCCTGTGGTCTTTACGTACAGAGTCAATAGTACTAGCTTTTAAGGCTCGTGCAGACCAGCGCGACACAAAGACACCGCTCGTCGCGCGACGAGCGGTGCCTTTGTGTCGCGTCGCATGTCGCGCCTGTTTGAAAGAGCTTTTACCCGTGTTTTCGATTTGGTGGTCTATACTACAAGCATCAAGTATTTTTTGGGTTAAAAAGAATATTATGTCATTCGAAAACAGCCTAGTTTTACATCAAATAAATTTTTTTTTACTTTTTTTCGTAAGTACTCTGTATCCTTTTATTACAATCCATATAGATTTTTGAAGTGACAACTTCTTTAGGCGTGTTGGGCATTTTTGAGATGGGACTAAACAATTGATTTCACGACACTGTTACGACACCAGTTTGTGACCATTAAAAAGACATCAACGCGTTGATTACCGTAGTGCATGGAGTAAAAGACATCAACGCCTTGATTACCACGGTGCCGATTTTTTTTCAAGTTTTCACTTCTGTCGGCACTCCCGGAGTGCCACTGTTTTTTTATCCAACGTTGGTTGCCCTACTTCTACGTGTCTCGTTTGATGCTCTTAGTATAGTCGACCTTGTAATTTCGTTATCACCTTCACTTCCACATCCTCAAACGACTAGGTATATGTTTGTCTATGTGACAGTGACAGTTAGATATTTTCAACCTGAGAGAAGTTTTAAGGACATTGGGCAAAAATGTATGGGGTTTAGTCCAAATGTCCACCACTAAAGAGACTGATGTCACTGAATAGTCGAATAAATAAGGAGTAACTTTTACGAAGACATAAACAATATTTTTTATACTATTCCTCCTCTAAAAAGCATATTTTGTTCACTGAAAACAGTGAATAAAAAGCACTTTTAATCACTATTTTGGTGTTTGAATTTAGAACACCAATTATATTCGACCTCGATCTCAATGCTATACAACCTCCTTGCGATTAATGTACCTTCCTTTTTTGGAACGAAGTTCTTTAAGGCGGCTTGTAAACTTTCAGAAATCGTCACGCTAAAAAGTGTTAATATTTGTGACTGTCTTCTTCTAATTCAAAGAGAAAGAGACAGAGAACGCTGGCAGAAAAACAAAAGAAAAGAGTACACTGCATGTTGCAGTGTTGTGGAATAAAATTGTACACATCGGCCCGAGTACACTGCGAGAGATAGAGAAAGTGTGAATTTGGTCAAAATGAAAATCCAAGATGACGGCTCTGATTCAAATTTTTCATCATGAGTATCGTTTTGATGGTTTTCAAGGGTGCAAAAGCCGATAGTGAGGTCAAAATGAAAATCCAAGATGGCGGCTCTGATTTTTTTTAATTTTTCGTAACGGGTATCGTTTTCATGGTTTTCGAGGGTGTTAAAGCCGATGATGGGGTCGAAATGTAAATCTAAGATGGCCGCTCAAAAACTTTGTTGTTACGTGAGAAAGAACTTCGTTTCTAAAGGGGGTCCCACGACTGCACACGTTTTTCTTCATTAAATGTCTATTTTCGCTTATGTTATTATATTAAATGTCTATCTTTCTTTTTCTCGTAGTCATTTTATAAAGTATACCTAGTATGCAACTCTTGAATAAAACGGATTTATATCGAGGGCCGTCATGGTGTCACGAAATCAATGGTTTAGTCCCATCTCAAAAATGCCAAACGCGCCTAAAGAAGTTTTCACTTAAAAAATATGACTCCTTATTAATAAACTATTCAGATACATAGGTTTCGTTAGTTGTGGACATTTGGACCACATTTGCCCATTATCTTTTATAGGTAATTTTGTTATAAGTATAAGACCGAGAGCAATTAAGTTGACTATACCTACTTCACCTTAAGATTTCTTGGAAACCTCGAATGCTTTTGCGGTCTGCTAGTTAAATAGAACCTCCATCAAATTAATTTAAATGTAATCCACAAATATTTGTATCGTGTTACAAATGATGTAACAAGAGCAAGGTGACATTAAGGAGAAATATTTTAAGTCACCTTGTTGAATAGTCTGGAAAATAGATATATGGCTCTAATTTGCTAAGCATCGTGTTCTTGAGTGTGGATCACATGTATTTTTTACTTAGAAGTCTATCATATGGCTTAGAAACGTAATAGGTATAAGTAAAATATTAAATAATTACCTACTTACATAAACTATATTCTAATAAAGATAAAGAGAAAAATATTTGATTTTTTGTAAGTTTGTATGTAATGAATAAACACAAAAAATCCTGGACCGATTTAAAAAATTCGTTCACCAGTACAATGTTATAAATTATCACATCTAACATAGGCTTTAATTTATAAGGATATCACGTGAGTGAAGCTGCTGGCGGAAGCTAGTATTATCTAAATTAGCACGACTTCTTGTAAGATTTTTGCAACTTTTATAAGCATTAATTTTTTGCCCTGAATGGATTTTTTTCTAAGAACAATGAATAAATTCTTCACTAATTTTGATGGTTGAACTAGCTATTGGACGGCAAAAAAACAAGCATAACATGCATTTCAGGAGTCATTGACTATGAAGATCATCTGCTGTACTTGCCAGATGTAGGTATCTACAGCAAATGTAATTCACAAATATTTAATATTTAAGGAGTAACATGGTTCCAAGAGCAAAAAAAGTCAGTGGGGCCATCGGAATAACTATATTAAAGTTGCTCTGGCGGTGTAGTGCGACTGGCTTGTTCGTTGAGAACAGAGTTTCTTGTGTTTTTACAGGTTCTTAAGGAGACTCAAGGCATCTTTCCTGTCTCGATTATGGGCATGTACTAATCAAAGTGTCTGTATTATTTCACCTGTTAAAACACTAATAATAATGGTGAAATCTTGTACTTAATTTAAACTCAATTTAATGTAATTAATGTAATTTAATTTGAAGATCAAACGAACTTACCTGAAGTGAAGTTCGATCTTAATTATCCTGTCTTCGTCGAAGAGATTTAAATCTTGACTATGTAGTAGCTTGCCTACGCTTCGAACATGTCGCACAAGTCTTTAGAGTATAAGAAAGAGAAAAAACATTGTTTCCCTCTAATGCATCTTGTGGCGCGCCGTCCAGGCGACACCTCATTATCTTTAGAGTAGAATAGAAGGAACAGCAGCAACATTGATTATACAGGGGTTCACCTATTGGGTTAGGGAGGGACCCTAAATCTCTTCGACGAAGACAGGATAATTAAGATCGAACTTCACTTCAGGTAAGTTCGTTTGATCTTCCAATTATCCTGTCTTCGTCTTCGAGATTTAAATCTTGACTATGTAGATGTTTAGAGGTCATGATCTATGTTGCAAGAATCAAACAAAAGTTTTAAACAAAAAATGGTGAATAATATTTATTGACTGTTCATAAAATGATAAACAATACAATGGATCCTACAAATAACATAATTAACAAACTTAAATAATATGTATTAACAAAAAGCTGTCCAACTTTAACCAATTACAAAATATGTTCCTATTCTGGAATCTACGTAAAAAAATCTAAGAAATTTGTACTTATTGACGTTTGGTCAGTGACTATTGGTCGATTATAGAAATTAGCGAAAACTGCTGACTGAGCAGACCAACTAGCGGTCTTCCTAATAGCGTCGATACTTAGTCCCGCACGAGCGGCTGCCGAAGTTGAGGCATGCCTCGTACTGTGAGCACTAAAAATGGAAGTATCGATGCCACTTTCCAATAATAACTGCTTTACCCAGCGTCCAAGGGTCTGAGAAGACGCTGCCCTATGTGGCTTTTTAAACGTTAAAATCAGATGCTCCTCGGAATTTGCTTTAATCCCTGAAGTAACAGCCAAATACTTATGTAAGACGGACGCTGGGCAAACTCCAGGTCTCTGATTAAAGTAAGGTAGATTCAAAAGGGGTTGACATTTACCAATTCTTGAAGTTTTAATCAGACTACTAATACTTATTATAAATCGATCTTGGAACGTTTTGATATCTGACAATTTTATCAAAGACAAAGTTTGCAATCTTTGCCCAGTAGCAAGTGCTAACAGAGTGACTAATTTTTTACTTATATTTTCTAAACTAGCCGATTCATTCTGAATGTTTTCTAAATAATTTAAAACTATACTTGGGTCCCATGTAATATCATAACGAGGAAATACTGGTTTTAATTTGAAAATGCCTTTAAAAAATCGTCTGAGCCTACTGTCTTCGCCTATTTTTTGTGAAGATATCATAGAAATTGCTGATCTATGACTATTCAAAGTACCATAAGATGATCCATTTTGAAAGCAAATGGTCAGAAAATCTATTACGGAAGGGACGTTAACATTATAGAAATCAATATTTCCTTGTATACAATAATTCCACCACAGTTTGAGACTTGAACTGTATTGCGAAATAGTATTCTGTGAGATGGACGAAAGCATGACGTCTAAAGCTGATTCGGGAACGTGTTGTCTACGGAAACTTTCCCGCATAACACACAAACTGCCAGGGAAAGATGAAGATGCAGGGGGTGTATTGATCTGAAAGGAGAGAGAAGGAGATATTTACTTGGAGAAAATAATATCATCTCTTTAACACAGAGTGATCTGAAAAGTGGGTACCACGGCTGAGACGGCCATAATGGAACGACTACTATGCCGGTTGCCTGATCAAGTATAATCTTCCTCAGGGTTTTTAAAATTAAAGAAAACGGTGGAAAAGCGTAGAAAAAAAATTGTGACCAATCTAACGTGAAAGCATCTATATTGTATGCGAAAGGATCTTGTTTCCATGATACGTAAACAGAACACTTCGTGTTTACGCGAGAAGCAAATAAATCTATGTTAGGTTTACCAAATGTGTAAGTTATTTGTTTAAATTCTCTAGATCCTAATTCTCACTCCGTATCAATGTTGAGTTTTCTAGATTCGGCATCAGCTTCTACATTTGATGAAGAGCAAATGTATGATGCGAAAACGAAAATATTTCTTTCTTCACACCACTTCCAAATCCTGTTTGCTACCTCGTTTAAGTGCTGGAATTGAACTCCCCCCATTTTGTTAACGTACGAAATAGCGGTAGTATTATCAACGCGTAAAAGAATTTCGCAGTTTCTTCTATCTTTCGCGAATGATCTTAGGCCAAAATAAATTGCCAACAATTCCAGATAGTTTATATGATTATTTTGCTCTGTAGTATTCCAATGCCCACCCGTTGTTTGAAAACCACAGGCTGCGCCCCAACCTGTTAAGGAGGCGTCAGTGAAAATCTCAAGATCGTATTTATGGTGACGAATTGGATTGACTTTTGATAAAATATTATTCTTCCACCAAGCTAAATCATCATGTAAACTATCTGGTACACTCAGGAATGCATCATAATTGTCGTTGTTCTTAAGCAGCGCCAAGTATTTAACTCTTTCCAGAGCCTTGGTATATAACCAGCCGTATGGAATAGCTGGACATGCTGCAGTTAGAGTACCCAGGAAACAAGCCAATTCTCTAATTCGAAGTCTTTTTGAATCTGATAACCAATTTACTCCGTTAAGGATCTTGTGTCGCTTTGAATTTGGTAGTTGTAAGGTCATGGAATTAGAGTCTAAAATAAAACCTAAAAATTTACATGCCGTGTTGGGTTTCAAATTGCTCTTTTTATAGTTAATGACAAAACCTAATTTTTTTAAGCAACTAGTACTTTTATTTGCGTTTTCTAGGCAATCACTAGAGGACTTTCCTATACACAAAATGAAATAAAACCTTCAGACCTTAGATGAGTCATAACCGGTTGCAATATTTTTGTAAAAATATACGGAGCGGAACACAAACCAAAGGGCAAAACTATGAATTCATATAAATCTTCCCTAAAATGAAAACGTAAAAATTTTGTATGGCTATCATGAATAGGGACTAAAAAATATGCCTCTTTAAGATCGATATTAATCATGTGACAGTCTTTAGTAATGAGTTTGGTAGCCGTTCTTACATCTTCCATTTTAAAATGTTCGGTATGTACATATTCATTTAATTTCTTGAGATTTAAAATAAACCTATTGCCACCGTCATTCTTAGGAATTAAGAAAATATCTGAAACATATTGACCGATGAATGGTTTACACTTCCTAATGGCCTTAATTTTTAAAAGATGTCCTATTTCATTTTTCATTGCTACAGATTCACATTTTGAAAAACTACGACGTAGGTAATTTTCTTGTTTCTGATTAGGCTTTTTAATAAAGGGTATCATGTAACCAGACACAGCATCTAAAATGAATTTATCATTGGTGAAAGATTGCCATTCACTAAAATAGTGTTTTAATTGACCAGCGAGTACCTGGGTTTGCAGCGGATCTTCTGAGTTTAACGGTTCGCTGCGTACCGCGGTGCTCGGGCCGGCGCAGGCGCCGGCTGGGGGTGGCGCGCGGACGGCGGGGGCGCCCGACGCATGGGGGGTGGCGGCGGTGGTGGCGCTCGCTTGCGGCCCCGGTATGCGTAGTGCGCATACGACGCCGTTTGTTTTGGCCCACAGGCTCTGGATGGGTACATCTGTCCGCTGCGCTGGTGTTGGAACCGCACTCGGGTCGATGGGCCTTTTTCGTTTAAATTGACAGTCGATGTATGAGCTTGAATTAACTGACTCGTATTTTTTATATTTCTAGAGGTCTTAACTAAGTCGCCTAGGTTTTCTCCAAATAAAAGAGAATCCCTTTTTAGGGTTCCGTACCTCAAGAGGAAAAAACGGAACCCTTATAGGATCACTCGTGTGTCTGTCTGTCTGTCTGTCGGTCTGTCTGTCTGTCTGTCTGTCTGTCTGTCTGTCCGTCTGTCACAGCCATTTTACTCCGAATCTAATGGACCGATTAAGTTGAAATTTGGTACACATATGTATTTCTGTGACCCAAACACGAATAAGTAACGTAAATAACTTAATTTTGAATATTGGGGTCACTTTTGGGGCGCAAACAAGAAAATTTAAAAAAAAAGTTTTGCTGACTGTACCGTGTGACATATCAAATGAAAGGACTTGTTACGAGGATCTTAAATATATTTTTTATATAATTTTAAAATAAATACTTTTAAAGATATTTAATAAATTCAATGAAAATTGACCATTCCCCCCCCCTTATCTCCGAAACTACTGGACCAAAAATTTTGAAAAAAATACAAAGTATGGCTCTTTACTCATAGATTACAGGAAAACCTATAAGAAGTCTATGGTCTTAAAATAACATGGTAAATCTCTCAATATTGTGCGTATAAACTTACATTTCGTCGCTCGGCATCCAATAGGCCCATCTCTCTAGCTACTATAATATCAAAAGTGTTTGACCGTCTGCATAATACACAAATAAATAAAACTGTAAATGTTCATGACAACCAATTCGGGTTTCGGCGTGGTTTGTCAACAGAAAGTGCAGTGTTGTGTCTTAAACATACTATCACATACTTATTATACACAGCGTGGGACGCCGATTTATGGTAGCTTCCTCGATTTATTCAAGGCTTCTGATCTGGTTGCTTATGACGTATTGTGGAGAAAGATGGAGAAGGATAGGTTGCCAACGGAGCTTATAAACATCTTTAAGTAGTGGTATGGTTTCCAGATCAATAGTGTACGATGGGCTGGAGCTTTTTCCAGGCCATACAGGTTGGAATGCGGGTGAGATAAATTTAAACTAGATTACGTGGGGCACTCAGAAAGTTTTGTGATACTAGAAAAAAATATACTACAGGTTATAATTATTTTTATTATATCTTTTCAAAGAACTCTCCATTGGCGTCTATACACAGTTTTATACGTCTAAACCAATTTTCATAACACATTTTCCAGTCCGCATCAGACACCTCTCCAATCTCCTTCTCAAATGCAGCCAGTGCATCTTCAGGTGATGAAAACTGTTTTCCTTTGAGTTTTTTTTTTATTTTGAGGAACAAGAAACAGTCGCACGGAGCCAAATCGGGACTGTAAGGAGGATGACCTATAAATTTGACCGGTGTGCTGTCCAGAAAGTCCCTTGTTTTGAGCGCCGAGTGAGCCAGCGCGTTGTCGTGGTGAAGCAGTAGCCCACGGAGGCCAGTGTTCGGTCGCTTGCTGCTTGCAGTAGTAAAAACTTCTGGCAAACATTTCGTAACATACCATTCAGGATTGATACTCCTTTGATCGTCAGGGTACTGACACCAGATAACCGGGCAAAAAAAAAAAAAAACTTGCGATCAAAATTTTGCCGGCACTTCTGGCTCGCTTCACTTTGGTAGGCGTTGGTTCAATTTGAAACAGCCACACGGTCGACTGATGCTTCATTTCTGGATCATATTGATAAATCCAAGATTCATCACCCGCAATGATATCTTAAACGCGCCGAGACGAGCCTGCTACAAATTTTGCTATCATGTCTCGGCACCATTCTACCCGAACCTCCTTCTGAGCCTGTGTTAGATTTTACGGTTCTAGCGTGAAACTATTTTCCATAACTGAAGATGCCTGTGTAGAATTTCACGCACACTTCCCGATCCAATCGGCATTATATGCTGAACCTCTTCATATGTAATTCGCCTATTCTCTTGAATTAAATTTTTCACAGCCAGCACGTTTTGTTATGTAACAACCGTCATAGGGCGGCCACTTCTTTCTTTGTCCGCCAAAATTACTCGACCACCCATAAATTCGTTGAACCAGCGGAAAACAGTCGCTTTAGAAGGGCTTTTTTCTATGAACACCATTCGAAGTCTTTCAAACGATTCTTCTGGTTTTAGTCAACATTTGAAATCGTACAAAATCATCGCGTGAAAATGTTCTCGTTGTAAATCCAGTTTTCAGTAAGACAGAGTATTTTGATTTTGCTCGTAAAAAAATGTGGAGGGAATTTTGAATTTGGAATGTTACGTTTTTTTGTAATAAATAGTCACCGCTCAAGCCCCGGTGTCAAACAATGTTTGACACCGGGATTTTATCTTTTTCTAATATAAAATAATGTCTAATGTCCTCTGTGGCTTTTTTATTCTATGGTCGGATAGACATGCTAGTCAACAAAACCATTTCATTTTAAAATACCTGGAACGCAACATTTAAAAAAAATATTGAAAGTGACGTTCGGGGACGAAAAAATGTCAGTCTACGAATCGCTCCGGCCTTGAAGGTTATTACCGTAATATTTCATTTTTATTGTGGTTTTTGTGTGTAAATCGACGGGAAGTGGTGTTATTTTCATTTTTAAGTAAATATTACGTCGTTGTAGATAATATTTGCAGTAAATAACATCATGTTATACCTATTTTGACCCAAACTAAAAGTGTAAACAAACATGTGAATGAAAAAGTGACCGTGCTGTGATTTTGTGGTATTTTGGTGTGTAATCGTTGGTATTTGATGGGTAAGTCGCCTTTTTTAATGATTACATTAGATTTTTAATTATGTTAGGCACTTTTTTTGCCTAAATACGGCAAAAAAATATTTTTTTGGAACGAAGAAAGTTACGTAAACACGAGAAATTCTAGATCTTAAAAATTCTAGATTTTTTGTATTTTTTATTTTCAACGTTTGTCTCTAAAAACGCTTTTGTTAGATAACATAACTATCCATAATATACCCTGCAAAATTTCGTGTGAATTGGTTAGCTAGTTTTATCAGAAATCGTAAAATTAGTGGACAATAAACTCGTCAACAAAAACGCGTAATAAATCTTAGTGAACATTTCTCACGAAAGTTATAAATATTTATGTTGGGTTCCTTATCTATCCGAGAACCGAAAACAATAGGCTTTATCGTTCTACGCCTTCTAGGAAACTTGAGTATTTTGTTTATCTGAAGGTGAGTCATAAATCTTTTGCGTCGTGGGTGGTCGCGGGGCTTGACTGGAATGACTCATCTGTCAAAAAATACCTCAGAGGTTAATTGACATCAAAACCAGCCAGTATCGTATAGACAAAAACTTTCTAAGTGACCTGGTAAAATAAGTTAACATAGTTCATAAGTTTACTAACACAATGAGTCCTTGTTACTTGAATAAAGAAAAATATCTGGATGACCTTATTTTTTTGAATAACGTTTTCTAAAAATGAAACCTAGCTAGATCGATTTATCGCTCCCGAAACCTCCAGCATACTAAATTTAATAAAAAATCTTGGAGCCGTTTCCGAGATTCAGATTAAATATACATTTATACAAGAATTGCTCGTTTAAAAGTATTAGATTTAGATTATATACCGCGAATGTGAATTTTTACGAAAATCAGATTTTTGTTTTATTTCATTCTACACGTTCAAATAAATGATCCTGCAATTAAAAAAAAATGTAAAAGTGTCACATTCGCGGTATTGGATGCCAAGCGACAATTTGCATTTGGAATGTATGGGAGAACATGTTTTTCAACTACAATGTTAAGTTTGTTCTTGGGATAAATAAATTCATCTCAACATTCTCAACTACGGAACCCTTCATTGTGCGTAGTCCGACACGCACTTGGCCGGTTTTTCTATCTTTAAAGGGATCTGTTAAAGATTTGTCAATCAATGGAATTATAACTGATCGACGAGTATCTGTTTCAGTGTAGTGGGAATCAGCCAAGAGTTGACCCGCATCGTTCAGAGTACGGATGATATCTGGGATATCTGGAGTTTTCTTTAAGAGACATGTCATAGCATAACCTAAAGCTGATAGGGCTTTGCCGAGTTGATCTTGCTTGGCAAGCAGCCGCTTGTCCCTTAGTTTACAGGTCTCGACAAGCATAGCGCCAATTTCCGGATTTAGAGCAGGACCTTTAGCAAGGGGAACATTTTTTGGAAAAAGATGTTTCTTTAAAATCTCCTGTTTAGTTTCCTTTTTTAAACCACACGTAAGAATTTTTTGAAATCGAGTGGCTAAGTCTGCTCGAAGGTCATTACCGTACTCAACGATGTCAACCTCGGAATCACCAAGTGCTTTCAATAACTGTGGGTCAAAATTGTCAGACTCAGCTGTTTCATCCTGCGGCGGTGTCGCGGGGTCTATGTGCGTCAAACAGGGGTCAGCAGCCTCCGCGTCGACAGTTGTAATGACGCCATCACCAATCTCATTGGTGTGGTCCCTGTTTTGAGGCACGCATTCAGACTCGGCGGGAAGCGACAAGTTGTCGGGTGGATCCAGCTCGAGATGTTCTGGAAACCATTACTTATGATGAGCAAATACCGAAAACAAATCAACAGCACAAAAGGGGCGTTTGAAACTTGATTATTATAGCAATAGCGAATAAATACTGCTATAGCTTATAAGGTTTAGGTAAGCCATGAATACATGAGCGTTATTTTCCAGTAGGCAATAGCCGTACACGTTCCTTTGAATGCGCACAGAGCAAAACTTGTAAAAGTTTCTTGGTAGGTATCCGAAGAATACAACGGATATTTACAAAACGTACGATTCCCGATGAATGCAACGGTCGTACTTATATTACTAATTGATAATATCATCCGAAGAATACAACGGATTAAAATATAAAAGATAGTGATCCCAAAGAATACAATGGGTACACAAAAATCACCTTGAGGGTAGACATCATCTTCGTCGTCCGAATATATAATCCTCCGAGCACTGTGTTGATTCCCTTGAATTTAATTTTCGTACTTTTTCATCTTCCTTTTCCATCTGTCTTCTTTAGTTTCGTCTCGATTCCGCTCAGGCATCCTTGATACAAACCGTTTCCTAGTATTGTAGGTAGGTGCTTGTGCAAACGCCGTGAGCGCACGGACAAGAATGAGGTGTCGCCTGGACGGCGCGCCACAAGATGCATTAGAGGGAAACAATGTTTTTTCTCTTTCTTATACTCTAAAGACTTGTGCGACATGTTCGAAGCGTAGGCAAGCTACTACATAGTTAAGATTTACATCTCGAAGACGAAGACAGGATAATTTTAATATTGCTGTGGGTTAATACCTGAAATAATAATTATAATAACACCAATTTAGTCCTTTCCGTGCCAAATCATTCATTACCAACCATCCGTTATTTACCCAAAAAGCTTTTACACGCCTCATTAATAAAAATCAAAGAGAGAAAAAATACCCATTAAACTGAAACGAGTTCGTTTGAACACCGACGACTGAATTCATACCGTTTAAGAATCTCATGTTTGTTCGACGATATCGTTCGGTAAATGGATATCCTGACGACATCTGCGGGCGACAAATTACCTATTCTATCTGTCATCTCGCTACGGAACGCGGTACTGCTGGATTTGTTAGGGTTCCGTCGGAATTAGTTGTTGTTTTTTTATTTATTGGTTTTTGGTCTGTAGTTGACTGAAGGACAAAGAACTTATTTTTGAGCGTGAGAGTTGAGGATATTCTAAAACTTGTCTTTTATCACGACATTTCTTTGATTTTATCACTATGTCAGCCTGTATTATTTGATAGTAACTGAGCGACAGAGCTCTGTTCTGGTGAAAATAGAGAATGCTCATTTAATAGTATAGGATAGTTCATACCAATCCCATGCATCATCATCATCATCAGCCTATAAATGTTCCCACTGCTGGGACACAGGCCTCCTCTCTGTGAGAGGGAGTAATCCACCATGCGGGCCCAATGCGGGTTGGTAGATGTCACATGTCTTCGAATTTTCGGTTCTATTACATGCCGGTTTCCTCACGATGTTTTCCTTCACCGTTTTTGAGAGCAGTGGTGATTAAATAATTTACACAAAGTAAAGAACCTGTCTGGGTTCGAACCTACGACCTACAACTCGTAAGTCGCGGCCGTTACCACTGGGCCACCACTGCTCTCATGCATCGCACATACTAATTCCATGCTGCCATATCATTATTCTAGTGTCATTATTGTCATGTCATTATTCTTATCTTGTTCTAAACTTTAGGCGACCGAGCTCTGCTCGGATGAAAATATGGAGAAAACGAATTTTCCCAGATATGAATGCTAGCTAGATAGATTTTCCGCCCGCGTAAACCCCTATATTGCAACTTTCATCGAATTCATTAGAGCCGTTTTCGAGAACGTGATTACAAACATATTATATATACAAATATTGCTTGTTTAATAGTATAGGATATAGATGAACGTACAGGTCGACATAAAAGAGTCTGACGTGGTGACATTCGGAACTAAATAGTTTACTTAAGTAATGTAGACCTTTTGTTTTTTCTTTTTTGGGTGGGAAATTATCATATACCTTCTCCTGCTCTGGCTGGAGCGGGAGGGCGTGTCAGACTCTTACTGACTAAAACCCACCCGTGTTCCTTCAGTTGCCATGTTGCCGGGGGGCCACGATTTCCTTTCGGCCCTTATTCGCAGCCCCGGCAGGCATCGACCCTAGCGAACCCCGTCAATTCTGCTGACATATCTTTGAGGCGCGCGTGGAACACAACGCGCCGTTGACCCGGGCTTGGTCCTTATCGGATGGCGAGCTACCCATTGCTCACCGTCCGCAAGCCCGCGCCTACGGTGGCC
The DNA here is from genome assembly GCA_949152395.1 of Agrochola litura. NCBI lineage: Eukaryota > Metazoa > Arthropoda > Insecta > Lepidoptera > Noctuidae > Agrochola > Agrochola litura. The sequence continues at coordinate 5,571,717 of OX424509.1, forward strand.
GGAAATCTGCCTGTGATTCAAGACGCCCAGAGCGTTTCCGTGAAATCGGCTCGTGATTCCCGCCCCGGGCGTCTCCTCCTGCGGCGGTTAGGGGCATGAGAGCGCGAAATTTGCCTCTCCCTCACGCGTTCCGCCTCCTCCTTCGCGAGCACTACTGCTTCGCAGAAGAAGGTGACGACTTCCCATTTCCTCTCGCTCCGTACCATGGCCCGAACCAGTGCCGGACGCGAGAGATCACCGCCGCCGATCGCCTCCACGAGGTCACGGTGATGCTCCGCCCAAGCCGGGCAGACTCCCATCGTATGCTCCACCGTGTCCTCCGGGCGATTTGCACAATGACGACACCCGGGCGTTTCCTCCCGCTTTATCCTGAACAGGAACCTCCCGAAACAGCCGTGTCCGGTGAGGACCTGCGTCAGGCGGAAGGTGAGGATGCCGTGGCGCCTCTCTAGCCACTCCTCAAAGAGAGGTCTTATCGTCGCAATTGTGGCATGCCCAGCGCTGGGTTGCGACAATCGCACTCTCCATTCCGCCATAAGATCCCGCCGGAGTTCTGTCCGCTGTGCCGCGATTTCTTGCGGCATCGGAGTTAAGCCCCGGCGTTTTGCCTCTTCGCGCCACTCCCAAATGTGCGCGAGGACCTTTGCCTCCGGATCCCATGGCGGTAATCCGGCAAGGAGGCTCACCGCCTCGCAAAAGATCGTACGGTATCCTCGGGCCAGCCGGATGGCCATGGCCCTCTGGGACGCGTTCAACCGGCGGGCTGGCTGCCACCTCAATTAACGCGCCCACACCGGCGCCCCGTAAAGGACCATGGACCGCACGACCCCCGCGTAGGCCCTCTGGCAGGAGGCGTTTGGACCTCCCAGATTGGGCAGGAGCCGCTTCAAGGCAGCCCCGGCCCGGTCCGGTCTGGGAGCCAAACGTTGGAAATGCACCACAAAGTTCCACCTGCTCTCGCGGACGAGTCCCAGATACTTCAGCGTCGACTCGACGCCGATGTGAACCCCTCCCGCCATTACCTGGGAATCCGACTGTGGCGCACTCCGAGGATCATAAAAACCCAAGGCCTCGGACTTGTGTAGGGCCACCTCGAGTCCCAACTGCCGGATTCTGTCGACGATTGTCGCAACCGCGTCGCTAAGTCGGCCGCCGCCTGGTAATACCTCCCCTGCACCAGGACCAGCGTGTCGTCAGCGTAACAAACGACGTTGATGCCGTTAGGGAGGTCGGCGCGCAGCACCCAGTCGTATCCGACGTCCCACAGATGCGTCCCCAGGACCGATCCCTGTGGGACACCGCACAATATCTCTTGCCGGTTCCACTCTCCTTGGTGACCGGGGTAGATGACAGCCCTGTCCGTCAAAAAGGCCTCGACCACATGACAGAGGAAGGTCGGCATCCGGTGATATGGAAGTGCCTCCCTGATGCAACTCCAAGGCAGGGTGTTGAAGGCATTGGCGATGTCTAGTGACACCGCCAAGACGACCCCACCCCGGGCCAAAGCATTCCCCGTCGTGAGGGCCCGCACGCGCATGATGGCGTCCACCGTAGAGCGCCCCCTGCGGAAACCAAACTGGCTCTTCGCCAGATCCGGCCCCATCCGCACCAGCAATGATGATGGCACTACTTTGCCGACAAAAGCTAGAAGGTTTTGAGTCACCCACAAGCAGCGTTTTTAACAATTGTATAAATTATTGTATTCATTTCCCATTTGAAGTCACCTAAGTGCGACAGTGGCGCCATACTTTTTTCCAGACTCTTTTTTGCCAAGCTGTAGACGTGTCCAATATATTTTCACTTTCAACAGTTTTATTCGTTTTCTATATGCTGAATTTATTTGCTTGAAACGTAAATGTGTGACTAGATTAAGTAATAATATAGGTACTTGTTATGAGAAAAGCCAGCACAAGATGAGGAGAGAATCAGTTTTCAATTATCAATCACAAGTACAATCAAGTGGATAGGAATAAAGTTCTCAATTTTTTTTGAGTTTCTTAGCATTAGGCCGCAATAGTATAAACATAATAGAAGAAAGAAAGAAAGAAAATATATTTATTAGTCACAGAAACACGTGCATACATAAAAGACAAGAGTAATTAGAAAACAACAAAAAAGTACATAATTAATCACGAGCATAAAACAGAAATTAGTCGGCAGCTGCACGACATGACTGTGACAAGATGGCTTCCACTCAGCATGATCCTCCATAGCGCAGCGCTGATTTTCAGTAGTCACCCCCATTTATAAATTAATTTACAAATTCATAGTGTACGGAATCTACCCCACAATCCATAACCAACAGTCTTCTTTTCTCACCTTAAGTTTTCGCGAAATATTTTCGAGGTTCAATGATTGATGTTCGGTTGACGCGTCGTCGCCGGCTAATGCCTGCTAGAAGATTGATATGTCCCCACGGTATAAGCTACGTGTTTCATTCCTCTATATTATTTAAATACGATGGTATTCGGTGATGAATAGGTATTTGATTGCTTTTAAATATATGTTTTCGTCTTGGTTTAAATGTGGATGTCTTGTTCGGAGTGTTGAAATTATTTTGGTTGTGTTTATCTTTTGGAATGTGTTTTGTATTTACTTACTGGTACCGACGACGACGTGACTACAGTTTATATACCGTCTGTTGTCGACATATTGTCCTAAGTATAAAGAAAACACTATTTTCTTGCTAATACTTTAATCCACACCACTGTACTATTACACAATCAAACGACGACTAATTATGCATTACATTTTACCATTTAAAACGATTTTTGCCCCACCCAGATATAACGATAATATCATAACCGTCATTTCTAAATGTTGCCAAAGTAAAACAATACATTCAGTTGCCATAATGAAAATATATATTTTAGAAGTCTCATATAATATTAATAATTTGTACTTTGACAGTGTTGCCACAGATATTAAAATAATTCTTTTTTTAATTAAATCAAAGAAATCACGACATAAGTTAGCATTTGGGACTACGTATATGAACGTAAACGAAGCAAAAGGAGTAAGGATCGTAGCAAGTAGATTGCGTCCTTGTCTACCAATCAACCCCTATAGGAAAAGTCGTGAGTTTATGTTTGTATGGACATGGGAGCTAATAGAGATACTGACGTTCAGGTTTTTATGAGGCAAGGGAATGAAAGTTGTATGTTGTAAGTTGTATGTTTTTAAGTTCATATGAGTAAAAATCAATCTGCCTAGCCTTTTCCCAACTATGTTGGAGTCGGCTTCCAGTCTAACCGGATGCAGCTGAACACCAGTATTTTATATGAAGCGACTGCCTATCTGACCTCCACACCCCAGTAACTGGGTAATACATAATATAAAAAATATTTTATTTTTACAATTAAAATGTAAAGGATACCCCTTGGTAAAAATGGTTGTCAGACTTTTGGGCTTCTGACGACCCGTAACGACTGTCAAAGATCCACGAATGACAGCTGGGACCAACGGTTTAATGTGCTTTCCGAGGCACGGAGGAGTCTTGGTATGTAAAGATGGTCACCCATTCACAGACCAACCCCTGAATGAATCGACCCGTGAGGCTGTTATTACTTAGCCACGAGCTCCTCCGTACGTGCATTTATGAGTAAAGAGATCAAAAATACATACTTTTGTTAGCACTGTGATTATGTCAATGTCACAAAGGCATAACTTTACTTACATAGGGCTCACTTAAAGCATTTCAATGACGGGTAATAGTAATTGGGGTGCCGATATTCAGCAACATGATGACGTCATCAAGTAATTTGCAAAGGCGTCCAATCACCTATAATCTGTTCCAAAAATATCAGAGGAAAGTGTAAACTAATCCTGTTCAGGTTAAATTCTAACTTTAGAAGATTTCAACTTTACATTCACCACTTTTAACTGACTTCCAAAAAGGAGGAGGTTAGTATGTTCGTAGTGTATGTTTTTTTTATGTATGTCCACCGATTTCTACGTCAATTGTGGACCGATTTTGAAAATTATTTTTTTGTTTGAAAGAAATAAAAAAATGAATGAATAAAATTTATACGGGATAAATTTTATTACGTATAATTTTTATTACGTATAAATTTTATTAACATTGCTGGAACAGTTTTTGAGTTAGCTTCAATAATACCTGTTTTTTCCCAGTTCATATATGAATAATATGATCATTTCCTGTCACTGATAATTACATAGCAGGTAGTGGTATTCGAATATGTGTGGGGTAGGTACCACAGCTAAAAACTGAAATAAAAAACTTTTTTCAAAAAAAAAAAATACCGTTTCCCAAAAAAAAAAAAAACACTACAAAGTGAAGAATAACTGTAATTTCGGAAGTCGGTGGCAAAAATGAAAATTCAAAACCAAAGACACCGACTTCCGAAATTAAAGCTATTCTTGTTTTTTTATAGAATTTTGCATTAGAATTTTGGGTTTAAATATTTGAATAATCAAATCAAAGCAACCTATGCGTAAAACGTACAAAAAATTGGCATCCACAGGTAAGTTTTCTGTTCCATTTGTTTACATTTTCATCAGATAATTTTGGAATAGACCGTACGATCTCTGCAATTTGGGACGAGTTTACTCAGATCTATATTTTATTCACACGTCTGACGACAACCCCTCGTTATGTTTTCATTCTCAGTAAACAGACTCCGACATTAAACTGCTAACAAGTTCACTGAGTGATTAAAGAGCTTATTGACATTAAAATATAAATAAAGTTTGAAAATGTCGCTTGCAAAAGTCACTTAATGTCCGCTGACTTCGGCGGTGGAAGGAAAGAGTGACATTTTATTATACTACTCTCTCTGATTTTTTTTAATGCGATTTTTTTATTATGCACAAATAGCAAAAAAGGTAAGCTTCAAAACTGCCGGTCTATTCTGTAAAATCTCACCGCTAACCCGGGTCTTATGTTGTCAAGGTGAGATTTTGACAGAGTAAATCGGCTGTTTGAGTAAGTTGGAACGTATCCTTTCTATTCTAACTATTATCTATACATCTAAATAAAATTGAAAGAAAGAAAAAATGTTTATTTGGGACACGCACAGGAAATACAACGTTAAAACTAAGAAAATTATAAAAACGATAGCAATTTCAGAAAAAAATATTAAAATTGAAATGTCTGTTTGTAATTTCAAAATAACAGCTAAAACGCGACTGCCCAAAAAGGAGTGTAATTTTCTACTAAATGCATAATGAAAGTATTTACGGTACATACAATAAAAACACTTTTCACACGGCGTGTTGCCACACCAAGCGCTGAGTGCAGACTGCTTGCTGCTTGGTGTGGCAACACGCCATGTTCGAGTTCGCAACAAGTCCATCGTCATCCTGAGGATGCCTCGTTGAGAGGTGAAACACGTGTCGATTTCTTTCAGAAGTTTTTTATGGCTCTTTAGAAATAGCTAAGCGGAACAAGTTACTAAATATATCCACGTCTATTGTATTTTATAATGGATTTCCGCAAGGTGACACCTGAATCAATTAATTAATTATTATAACATTTATTTTACATTCTGTGATTACTTGAACTCACACACTGACTTATTAGTATTACTTATATTTGTTTTTAGGAATATTGTATAGGTACCTACTTTTACAATGCTTGTAAATATGTGAACACCATGTATCCATTACATAATTATTTTTTCTGTAATTGCTTCATTTTTAATTATCTTTACTTATTGTGGTATAGTAATCTTATTCCAGATGCATCGTCTTCACATATAATTATATAATTAATGTAGGTATGCAAATATTGTAAATCATTTTAAAAGAGTAACGGTGGAGTTTCTTGCATTCTTCTCCATACGAAAACTACCTTTTGGAACGGGCGACTAGAATCAATTCTATTTTTTATACATTTTGACGTTCAAAAGTACCTTTTTGTGCCTAATTGAAATAAATTATTTGACTTTGACTTTGAATAAATATATCGATGACTTTAGATAGTAATATACCTACAATCGGCGAAATGTGGCAAGAAACCTTTAAAACCACTTGTTGGTTTCTAAGTGCTCAACTAAAACTTGCACCATGTAAAACAGTTTACACAACTAATTCTGTACTATAAAAATACTAATTAATCTATGTTTCTTCAACAACATGAGGGTGAACGAACCCCGTATGACTCTTCAATTATTCACTATAAAATTAGGGGTAATTGGAGTCCAGCAAAGCAATCTAGATAAAAGCCTCCGCTGAATATAGCCCATGAACGCTTTAAGACGACTCCGTACCGCGTTTACTGCCTGCCTTGAAATATGATAGGTGCCGCGATGTAATCTTTTTGAGTATGTCCAAGATTTACTTTACGATGATATTCCGTTTATGTCGGGTTTATGTTAGTGTATCTGTTTTTAAATGGTTTACTTTTTATTTCTGTTTAGCTGGGGTAGAGAAAAGGTTTATGGGTAGGGAACTTTTTTAGGGATACGTAGTAAAAAGTACCTATGTAGGTAGGTATGTAGTAAAGTGACTCAAACGGAGCTTTTATAAATCGTGCGTAAATGGTTAACATTTTGTTTTATCTCAGGTGTGCCTTTGCAAAAATAAGACCTAAAATACGTAAGGAACAACATCTGATATATTACTTTCCTCCATGGGTACAACTATGTTCTTAGTCCCTTGGCAAACCTCGTGTTTCATCAGTCGTCGGATTTCTATCAGTTGCCCTTTGCACTTGGTGCAGACCGGACGCTCTCAATCAACTTGGAAGTATATAGAGTTGCTAAAACTCCTTTAACTTAATTTTATTTATTTTTAAAATGGTAGGAAAGCTGCTAAAGTCGCAGGCACGACAGATAGGAAAATAGTGTTACAGCTCTATATAGTTCACACGAAAATTAAAACAAAACAACAATAAAGTACTTAGTTCTGAATTCAAATGAATAAACAAGATAAATCTAATAATTGATGGACATGGAAATTAGCATTCGTTTGTATTCGGAAATGCGATGATTCCCGAGGGACATTAAGAAAATAGAAATACAGTACATCACACTTGTAGTCGTCGAAAGGATAAGTAGAGGTTTCCCTACAAAACTAAACGTACATTTTGCAAAGTATGTTTAAGTTCCATCTACTCGAGGGTGAGGCTTTTTTCCAAAATCAAATAAAGAGTGCGTGCAATGAAACAAATAAAACTGAACTGCATTTCGATAATAAGCTCGCGATCCCTTGACGACTAGCATAATAAAAAAAAATATAAATAATTTTAATACCCTATTAAAAATGGAGTAAACAGAAGTCAACATTAATTATTTCATTAATTTTGATACACGATCGCTATGCGCGAATGCTTTCGAGCTCATTATGTAGATGAAATTCATATGAAATTATTTACTTACTTTAAAATTTAAGTAAAAATTGCTTTTTACAGGCGAATAAATCAGCTATCGCGACGGTTTCATATGATCTATAAAACGCGGTGTTGCATCATATGAAAAGAATGGTCACGATTTCAGCAATGTCCACTAATGAAATTACCATAAAACTAGGATTAAAGCCAAATAGTCCACGACGCACGCTATCAGCTCAAAAGTAACTTGTTACAAATTCAAATCGCCAATGAGTTACCAGATTATTACAGCGCTAATATTTCAACGGCGGTCGGTAAACTGCGCAACCAATCACAAACTAGTTAATAATGCGTCAGTAAGGCTGCGTTTCCTCTGAGGCGGAGCTGGGTTGTGCGGAGCGGAGAAGAACAGTGAAAAGTGGTGAATGTTTCCATTATAGCGGAGCGGAGTTGAGAAAAGATGCGCCGATCAGTTACACTCAATCTTTCAGAGAGATCATACGTCATGTAGTCGTTAAAACCTCCGGTCCGCACCGCACCGCTGCCCTCCGCTAAACAGCACTTCGCTCGTTGTGTACACTGTTTCCACTGAAGCGGAGCGGAGATTTCGAGCATTGTGATTGGTTAATTTATGCACCGAAAAGCTTCACTCCGCTCAGCTCTGCTTTAGTGAAAACGCAGCTTAACTCGTGTCATGGACGATCGGACTAAAAGTTAACCTCGCAGGTTGTTAGGACTTTGCGATTGATATAGGTAAAAAGTAATCCGGACTGGTGTCCGCAACTCCACGTCAATGCGCGGATTTTGCGTACAAGTGCGAAAATCGATAAGGAAGGCTAGCAATTGTTACTAACAATCTTACGGAGGGTACTTGGGTTACCGAAGTACTTTGACCACCCGGCAGTTTATAATCTGTTGTCTTCTCGTCCTCCATGTTGGCCCTGCACAGCGGACTTTCTGTGACTCCTATGACAAAGAGTGTTTATTAAATGACCCGTGGCCAGTTATAGGTGTGTAGCATTGTGAGCGGTCTCAAGCGTAATTAGTCGAGTGATACAATTAGTAAGTAACTCACTAAAAACTTGGCACAACACTAATTTTCTAAGGACACTCTGGCATTTCGACTGCCGCTCGCTTTCCTGATGGAAGTGATCCTCAGGACTCTGTGTGCCCCAACTTAGGGGCTCTCTGTATGGGCTCAAGGCTGCACGCTGACGAAGGCCTACCTATACCTACCTGCGGTCAACCGCGGCGAGCCTGTGCTGACAGGCGACCTCCACGTGCTGCCGACGCCGATTACCAGCAGCCTACGAGGGCCGTCCGGCCTACTGTGGAGCCTATGCTGAACAGGCCCCCACATCTACCATGTGCTACCAAGGACAGTACCCTTCCTTCCTAATCTAAGTGTGCGAGTGTTCGGAAGCCAGTGTTAGTGACCTTACCCACGACCTAGTCGTGTTCTATTCTACCTATTTAAATTATATAACTATTAATTTATCCAGCTGTTTTAATTACTTAATCTTCTAACCTAAACTATCTACCTAACCGTTAACGGCCTGCGCAGCCTACACTGCGCAGCAGTACGCAGCTGTTGTTTAGTTAGTCGGAGAATCTGTTTCGTGAGGCGGTCATCAATTGTAGGGAGTGCTTGCACTCACTTTGGTCCACCCACAGTTTGTAATGTTCGTCCCTGGTGCGTTTCCTTATCCACTGGTCCCTCGTCCCACTGGTGCCATTCTCAATCCCCCTCTGGCAAGTTCATCGGCTGCATCGTTGCCTAGCTTGTGCTTTGATCCATTAAATGGTAATGTTATTGAGGCTACACACCTGGTTGAGGCGCTGGTGGCACTCGTATTAGCCCGGAATCAACTGTGTGACTGTTTAGCGCTTCCGGACTTGTGACTGATATAACATCACAACTGTATTCCATAAAGGAGCACCAATGTGTAATACACACACATTTCGCTAGTTTAGCAAGCTGTTAAACAGCACGAATTCAGGGTTACTGAAAATTTTCAAATTGAATAAAAGAAAACGACTTATCTCGACCAGGAGATGGAAACCAGGATCCACGCCCATTAGTCTAGCTGGTGACGAGTCACTAACTTTAAGATTTCATCATCTGCTTAGTCTTTTCCCAACTATGTTTGGATCGACTTCCAGTCTATCCGAATATACAGTCACTTTTACACGTTCAGAAAATTATGAAATGCTTTTGCTATACAACATGTAAAAAAACCCTGTCCGATCCGTGAGGGTGTTGTTAGATATCGTACTGAGAGTATATTTAAGTGGTAATATTTAGGAAAATTGAAAAAAAATCGTCTCATTTTTTTTCAATGGGGAATTTTACCCGGCTATAATATGGGGCGCAGACGGCCGTCATTTAGCGGGTGTCTACAAGTCGTAACTAATAACCCTTGTTGAAAATTTGCTTTAATGAATGTGGGGTATTTTTGGTATACTAAAAATTTTATTTTTAAATAGCAATAACTTAATTTTTTTTAATAATAATTAGCTTTCTTATTACTTTTAGGTAATGTTACTGCAGTACCTATGTGCCCCTTGCCGATCGGACAGGGTTTTTTTACATTTTGGATGCGTTAGAGTTCTACACAGTAGGTAGTAGGTACAGTAGCAGACGCCGCTGGTCCTGCTCCATAGGACAATTTAGAATCAAGACAAAATCGAACTGGTTGCTAATTTAATTGTAAAATTGATTATTTTGTGTTTTATGACATTGATTTTATATTCTGTGATTACTTTCTCACACAATGGTGCTGATTCCCTTGTTCACAAACTAAACTAAATTTAAGTTCAGTGCATCTTTTTCTTTCTATTTAATTAAGAAAAGGACAAAAGATAAATTTTAGTTTAGTACTGTCAAATTAATCAGCGCCTGTCACTACTTTATACAAGTTTAGACGTGATTAAAAACTTGCCCACTAAAATTACGTCAATTTACGTCAAGCGCTGATTAATTTGACAGGACTAAACTAAAATTTATCTTCTGTCCTTTTCTTAATGAAATAGAAAGAAAAAGATGCACTGAACTTAAATTAAGTTTAGTTTGTGAACAAGGGAATCGGCACCACTGACTTATTAATTACAAAATTTTAGGAAAATCGTCTATTTTTACAATGTTTGTAAATATGTGAGCACCATGTATCTACCACATATTAAATTATCTGTCGTTGCTTTATTTTTAATTCTTTTTACCTATTGTGGTATAGTAATTTTATTCTAGGTGCATCGTCTTCACATATAGGTAATATTATTTAACTAATGTACGTGCATATACAAACAATTGTAAAACATTTTAAAAGAGTTAACGGTGGAGTTTCTTGCCCATTCTTCTCCATACGAAAACTACCTTTTGGAAGGGGCGACTAGAATCAATTTTAATATTTTGTAAATTTTGACGTTCAAAAGTGCCATACATGGGCCTATTTGAAATAAATGATTTGACTTTGACTTTGACTTTGATATACTAAGCCTGCAACATGAGTATCTCTTGGGACTGAATGACACTCAGGCTAATGGCACACCATTCACGCCGTATTACACCCGGAGATGGCAAATTAGCTACGATTGCCGGATCCCTTATACAGCTTTTCAGTTATTATAGCGTTTGCTGTTCATAACTGTTAATACGTTTTGTTGCACACCATAATATTGTTGTGGCAAAGTGGTAAATGTTTTGTGATTCACGATTTACGTGGACAGAGTATATAGCAATAGACAAGTCACTACGTAATAACAGACATCGTGAGGAAACCGGCATGCCTGAGAGATATTTCTCGACGGCATGTGAAGCCAAGTCAGAGGCCCATGGGCGGCTTTAAAACACTGACACCAGGTTAGTCACTAACCATACGAAAATAAAAAGAAGAAGAATAAGAATGAGACAAGGACACACTTATTAGGTCCAGTAGTAATAGTAAACGAGACAGAAATATTCACGTATGCTTATTTTTTGTCTAGCCCCAGTTTGTTTGCCCAATACAAAACTGCGGCTGTCACGGTACGATTTATTTGGAAAGTATTGCACGAAAATAATAGTTTACAAGTGACTGTCAAAGAATGTCGCTAGAGCTATATTTACGCTGATATACAATTCTGGTTGTACGTCGTAGGTTCGTACCCAGACAGGCGCTTTACTTTGTGTAAATTATTTCATCACCACTGCTCTCAAAACGGTGAAGGAAAACATCGTGAGGGAACCGGCATGTCCTAGAACCATAGAAATATAAAAAACTTCTTTCCTATATCTATGCCTAGAACCAAAAATTCGAAGACATGTGACATTTACCAACCCGCACTGGGCCCGCGTGGTGGATTACGGCCCACTCTCTCTCACAGAGAGGAGGCCTGTGTCCCAGCAGTGGGAACATTATAGGCTGATGATGATGAAGATGATGACAATTCTGATTCATCTTCTTCTTTTCGTGTGGTTAGTGACTAAGCTGGTGTCAGAGTTTTAAAGCCACCCATGGGCCTCTGACTTGGTTTCACATGCCGTCGAGAAATATCTATCAGACGTACCGGTTTCCTCACGATGTTTTCCTTCACCGTTTATGAAGCAAGTGATAATTATTTAATACGCACATGAATCCGAAAAGTGAGAGGTGCGTGCCTTGGGTTCGAACTCGAGACCTATGACTTAGCAGTTTTTTTTTTTTAATGTGTGGCATCTAGTAGTTGACCTCTGAGATCATGACTACTTAACCGGGCTTTCCTGTAGGTGCTTTACGCTACGACACTTAAAACCTCCAGCCAGGGGTTATTCAACTATGTATGCTAATTAAAACTAGGTGAACGCTCGCTAAGGGCACCCTCTGTGGGGTACGAACCTCGGCTTAGGGCATCAACCAGAAGGAGGACATCAAGGATGGGACGGGCTGGTGACTTGGCAGTCGGACGGTCATATCATTAGGCACTATTCCTGCTATTATATATTATTCTGATTCAGGATTCGTGATGTAATTTTTCGCAACCAATTGCAATAGTTATCATAAGGTTTGATTCGATTTACTGAGCGGAAACTCTTAAGTTGCTAGATACTACATTTAATAATAGTTTAGTAATCTTTTTGAATGATGTATTCATTTATCACTTTAATCTGTGTCTATCATAGCATTGCAAAAATTCGTTAAAATATAATGAAAGACAATGTTTTGACATTTTTCTCGAACGCCAAAATGAATGAGCCCAGTACAAAGCACGTATATCAATCCAACATTACTCGTATACCCTGAACTCTGTTTTTAAATGCAGCGTCACTCGTTTGTCCAGCCATTTAATTTGTTTACTCTACCGACAATTTTCGGATGTTGCATCAATTGTTGCCAAATGTTCTGCTTCCGATTGTATATAAATCACCTTTTTTGTTTTCAACAAAATATTAAATTGTTTGAAGAATGGCAGTTGATGTGTATTGTGTTAGATTTTTTGTGATTTTTTTTCCGGACAATAGATTTAGATTGGGTCGATTATGTTTTTCAACGGGCTGTGAAAGGGTTGATTGATTCATTTCGAAATAAATAAAGGTTTTTTCCATTTTTGGGCTGACAACTTTTGGGCAAATAGGGGTTGTTTTTAATTAAATTGGAGGTTGAATGTGGTATTTAGTTTAATATTGGCTAATTTCTCCATTAATGGATTTATTTGTGTTATTGTTAACCCCCCTGCTATCACGGCTTTTACGAATTGACTAAACATCGAGATTCCTTTATTATATATTATGTTTGTTTAATGGTAATGTATTAAACACATAAACCTTCTGGAACAAATTCTCTAAATGATGGTGCCGCATCATAATCCATTAAGTAGTTTAGAAGAACAACGTGGTCACAACGACAGACACAAAAAGCGACTAGGTATAGAAAAAAAATAAAGAAAGAAAAATTGTTTATTTTGCACGAACAAAACGCACATTGCAAAAAAAAAAACATACAATACACATTTACAAATTAGCCAAAAGCCACATATTCTTTAGATGATGATTTGACTTTGTATAGTATAGACTATAGATGATGTGCATACAGAAAATAAGACCTAGGAAATTGTGAAATACCTGATCATTCTAACTGAAGGAAATATTATGACGTTGTGACAGATTTTATTAAAAAAAAAAAAACGAATCCCCAATGGAGACACCAGCTCAGTTTTCTCAAAATTTTCTTAAACTTCCGCGGCAAAAGATAAAAAAAACGTGACAATTTTACTTTCTTTATCCCCATCTGACCTCCTTAGTTCCGTGATTTAGAACAGCTTTAGGGAAACACGCTTTAAATTTTAATTTAATTACTTTGTTTGGACTCAGCACACGGTTCCTTGTTTCCTTAACAATGAACAGTTTAGATTTACATCACTAATTGGTAAACGGACGGACAGTTTCTATAGACTGGATTTAGATTAGTAATTTTTAGGTAGAATAGCTTTAAAGTGTATCGCGGCATGCAACCTAAGGTTAGTAGAGGAATTAACTTATTTAAAAAGCCTACTTTGATGTAAACAGAATTGTAGTTGTTTGTCTGTAAACATTTTTACCAAAAAAAAAACAGTGGCACTCCGGAAGTGCCGACAGAAATGAAAAGTTGAACAAGATCGCCTTGGTGGAAGAAAAATACTTGTATAGAACATTGGTCCGTAACCTTATCTAAATAAAGGGCATAATTGCGTTTACTAAAATGGGGTGTCGTTATAGTGTCGCGGAATCAATGGTTTAGTCCCATCTCAAAAATGCCCAACGCGCCTAAAGAAGTTTTCACTTCAAAAATATTTACAGACAAAGTGAGGCACCGATCCTACCATCCGACGACTAGCGAAAAGCGAGTATAGCTAGCAACTAGAAATGACTTGGCGAGCAACGAGCAGCGAGTGTGTAGTTTGGATAGATTTGTCGCTGGGCTATGAGCGAGTGCGACGGCCGATAACTCGCTCCAAGTCACTTGCTTGTATGCGTATGTACCAAGCAAGCATCTCTCAGCGAGTGTCCTGCCCGCCAGGCGAGCGTCGTTAAGCGAGTATTTACTTTGATAGCTCTCGTCGGTGCGACAAACTAGTGGAGATAGAGAGTTGTCGCCGGCTGTGTGAAAAGTCAAGAATCAACTATGAATATCTATATGCATCTCTTTTAATGACACGGGACCTACATCTATTGTACGTTTCTTGAGCGAGAAAATAGTTGATAGCTAATCGTTTCCTCGTTGGCGGTAAGACAGGTGCCTAATAGTCTGTAGCAGTCACTCCATCAAAAACCCTGCCAATTTAGGAAACAATAAAAACTTTTTACAAAAAGAAAACAACCGACTTCAAAAAAAAACACTACAAAGTGAAAAATAACTTTAATTTCGGAAGTCGGTGTCTTGGTTTTGAATTTTCGTTCTTTGTCACCGACTTTCGAAATTAAAGTTATTTTTCACTTTGTAGTGTTTTTTTTTGAAGTCGGTTGTTTTTTTTTGTAAAAGTTTTTATTTTTCACTTTTTAGTGTTGTGGTACTTACCCCACACAAATTCGAATACCACTACCTGCTATGTAAATAACAGTGACAAGAAGTTATCATATCATCTACATACTAAGTGGGAAAAAATACGTATAATTGAAGCTAACTCAAAAACTACCCAAGCAAAGTTAATACAATTTATATGGGACCATCTCTGAAGTATGATCTACCAAACAAAAAAAGAATCATCAAAATCTATTCATAATTGGCGGAGTAATCGCGTAACAAACATACAAAAAAAAAAAAAAAAAAAAAAAAAAACATATAGACGAATTGAGAACTTTTGGAAGTCGGTTAAAAATTGGCAACAGACCCAATTTCCTCTTTCGCCATATTTAACAGTGTTACTACGAAAATAACTGCGATATTATTCGAGTTCACACTTCGATTTCTCATTTTTTTACCATATTCACTTAGCGATTGGCCGCCTCGATTCGACATCGGTTTGGCTCCGACTCAAATCGTTATCAGCCCCCTGAGACGTGATATTGAACTGTTGAACTGGTTATAACCGGATTTTGGCGGTATATTAGACGATGTTTATATTTTGGGGAGGTAATGATGTTATCTAGCTAAATAAAGGCGTACAAATCTGCGGGATCATCAAAAAACTAAATAAGTCGATTGAATGCTATGTCGCTATGCAATTCGTTTTCAATGGAATTTTAACTTGATTTTGATCTATTTTCTTTTAAAACTTGAGGCATGAAATCTGTCAGTTTTAATCGAGAGAAATGCTTGATCGTTCAAGAATTTTATGTCAAATGAAGTCACTTAGTTTTTAAGCCAAAAAGTGTTTTAGCAAAAATACTAAAAACGTTGGAACGTTGGAAAATAAGAAGGTATAGTGACAACAAAAACAATATAATTTACATTTTGATTGTAATGAAGAAAATCTATTGAGGGAAATTCAATTGTTTCTGTGGTCTGCTTGTCCTTTGGAATATTCAGCAGATAATGAAACAAAGCTTATTGAAATTGCGTTACAATGAGTAGTGACAGAAAATTATATTTCAGTGGCCGGAATGATTATTATTGGTGCATTTTAAGACGCGGGCATAATTAAGTAAAAATTGTAGCAACATTTCAAGCGCAGATACAAAAATAATTTGAATGAAATAAGAAGAAAAAATTTCTTTAAAATTAGGATCAAATAAAAAGTTTTAACAGAAAACTAGTGATATATGTCCAGCAACTGCTTTAATCTTGGCCCTAGCAGTGACTGAGCAGTAGGATAATTATATATAAGATACCTATTGTGGTATAGTAATTTTATTCTAAGTACATCTAAAAACGTTAATAAAATAAAGTAAAACATTTTAAAAGAGTACTTAAATGAGAAGTTTCTTGGCCATTCTTGTGAAGCCTTTGGAAGAGGCAACTAGAATCAATTCTATTTTCTTGTAAATTTTGACGTAAAAAAATTAAAAAATTGCTTTTAATGTGATTAATTGTTTTTTTTTTCCTCTTTATAATATTTATTTCATATTTATATTTGTGGTATCCTATCTATTTTTCGATGGCATATTTTAGTTTGTAAATAGTTTTACTTAAGTTTATTTATAATTTTGTTATTTTTATCAATTAATTAGTCATAAGTTGTTGCTTACTTATCTATACTATTTACCTAATGAAATAAATTATTTGACTTTGATACAAAAAAAAAACACTAAGTATGTCCAAGATTCCTTGCCCCTACTATTATCAATGTACAATATAAGTAGGTATGTTAGCAATAATTTCCAACAATTCCTTATCGAGTATTCAAGGTGTTAAAGCCCTGTCATCTGGCGGCCGGTCAACTACGAGTATCTTCTCTGGAGAATTAAACATTGAGTAATGATCCCGCTGTTGTAGTGAGCACTTACCTTAATAGTGTCTGAGATTGTAAACTAGTTTCTTGACTGGTTTTGACTTATGATGAGGGATTTTGACGAGAATTAGAAGTGTCAAGGCAGAAGGTGCCTTGTCAGTTTATCTAGTGTTGAGTTCACGATAAGCTAAGATTGATACTTATTTTTAGGATGACGAAGGGTGCCAAACGGAACCCTATTACTAAGCCTCTGCTTTCAATCTGTCTGTCTGTCTGTCAGCGAGCTGTATCTCACGAACCGTAATAGGCAGACAGTTGAAAATTTCACAGATTTCTGTTGCCGCTTTATCAACAAATAATAAAAATCAAATAAAATTAAAAATTTAAAGGACCCCTTTTGCTTCCATTAAAAAAAAAATAGAAAAAAGAAACTAGCCCTAGCATGTGAGGTGTCATTGTCTAGAGCTCATTGTGTGTTTGTCTGGATGTATGTTCCGGAATAGCGCAAAAACGGCTGAATGGCTTTGGATGAAATTTGCAACACAGATAGTTTATAACCTGGATTAATAGGATACTTTGAATCCCGGTAATACGTTCCCGTGGGATATTTTCCGACATCCACGCGGTCAGAAGCCGCGGGCAAAAGCTAGTACAATATAATTACATAGCTCGTCAAGAAAAAAAATACAAGGAAAGAAAATACATAAATATAAAATGCCACAAGAATCTTTTGTTGTATGAAATGTATTGAAAAAACAAGATGGCGTCGTTAGTTCCGACTTTGCCACGCGCCAAAAGATCCTTGTACAGCTAAATGTGATGCAACAAATAATTTAAAAAGCACACAAACAACAACAAGTCCCAATCAATTCCAAATTCTCTTTATCACCCATTTTACCTACACTTCGCGACTAAATATCCCATACATTACACGTCGCAGGTACTTACATCTAAGTAGGAGCGAGTGATTCTCCCCAGAGTGTGCGCCTTGCGGTTTGGCGAGCGGTCAACTCGTTACTGGGCCCCCGAGACCGGAATGTTAAGATGGGGCCCCTAAACATAGTGTGCGCTCACCTTAATACGTAATCTGGTACACTTGGATTGGTAACCAATGAGTACAGGAAAGATTGATTGGGTTGTGTGGAGTTAGATGTTTTTGGTACACTTACTGGACATTGAATTAGTCATTTTCGCAGATGACACAAATGCCATAATGGCAGCTAATGACATGGTAAAGTTGACAGCAAGAGTAAATGCTACGTTGCAAGCATTTCATAATGTGGTTCACGGCAAATAAATTGTTGATTAATAGTAAAAAGACCCAAATAATGTTATTTAAAACTACAAATAAAATAATAATAATAAAAACGTCTAAGGGGCCTCTGTGAGTTGGCTTCGGCCCCTCGTACGCCTTCCAAAGGTCCGGGACCCCTGGGTCCCGAGAAATGTCAAAAACGTAAAAAATAATAATTGTAATAATTTTCTTATTAATTAATTAAATATATAATTAATACTAATTATTAATATTTATTATTATAATAATTTAAATATGCTAATTTGTCCTTAATTAATTATTTTATTGTTATGATTTTAAATTTTAAGGTGTTGGCCAGATTGTTTAATTTATATGTTGAAATACTTTTAATGAAATGTAAAATTATTTCTAAATTGTAGATGTAATTTATGAAATTCAAATGTAATTTATTTTAGTGTATATTCTGTAATTGTGTAATTTTGTGTGTAAATTAAGGGACAAGTGACTTGTTTATGAATAAATGACTATGATTATGAATGACACTGTTTATCTCTCGAGGGCTGCATAGTGCAAAGTTGCCCGCGTAGCTCACTTACAGATCTGTCGATCTTTTCTGTAATAATCTCAACCTGAGCTGTCAAACATTTTAAAAGAGTAACGGTGGAGTTTCATGCCCATTCTTCTCCGTACGAAAACTACATTTTGGAAGGGGCGACTATAATCAATTTTATTATTTTGTAAATTTTGACGTTCAAGTGCCATGGGCCTATTTGAAATAAATGATTTGACTTTGACTTCAATACAGGGTAAAATTAAATGAGCTAGCAAAACTACACAGACGTTTTGAATATCGATATCTAAGAAAGAAAGAAATGAAAATATTTTTTTGGACACAGTTCGTGTAACACAAAACACAAATAACAAAGTGAAAATAACGTTTATCTAAACACTAGCTTTCGCTCGCGACTTCGTCCGCGTGAAATTTTAGCCCCCGACCGCGTCGGATCCCATCGCCCGCCAGCGCATTTACTTAGTTGTTACTTAGCGTTCTTTCTGACTTTTTAACCGATTTCAAAAAAAGGAGAAGGTTTTCAATTCGACTGTATTTTTTTATTTTTGTTACCTCAGAACTTTCTACTGGGTGAACCGATTTTGATGATTCTTTTTTTAAAGCTGGTGCTTTCTATGTGGTCCCATATAAATTTTATTAACTTTGCTTGGATAGTTTTTGAGTTGGGTTCAATAATACGTATTTTTTTCCCACTTAGTATATGGATGATATCTTAAGTTCACTGTTACTGTTATTTACATAGCAGGTAGTAGTATTCGAATTTGTGTGGGGTAGCCACCACAACTAAAAACTGAAAAATAAAAACAAAAAAATCAACCGACTTCCAAAAAAAATACTACAAAGCGAAAAATAACTTTAATTTCGGAAATCGGTGGCTGAAAACGAAAATTCAAAAAGACACCGACTACCAAAATTAAAGTTATTTTTCGCTTTGTTGATTTTTTTTTCTTTCTGCTCGGATCCTTGTTTTTTTTTTTTTTGGGTGGGTAATTATCAAATAACTTCTCCCGCTCTGGGTGGAGTGGGAGGACGTGTCAGACTCTTACTGACTAAAGCCCACCCGTGTTCCTTCGGTTGCCCTGTTGCCGGGGGTCACGATGTCACTTTCGGCCCTTATTCGCAGCCCCGGCAGGCATTAAAACTCTGACACCAGGTTAGTCACTAACCACACGAAAGAAGAATATAGGTATT
Organism: Agrochola litura; assembly: GCA_949152395.1. NCBI lineage: Eukaryota > Metazoa > Arthropoda > Insecta > Lepidoptera > Noctuidae > Agrochola > Agrochola litura. The sequence continues at coordinate 5,591,346 of OX424509.1, forward strand.
TCAGCTTTCCAGCTAAAATACATAATATTGTGTCAGTGTAGGTAATTTAATTAAACGTAAAACAATATACTATATTGAGGTTCAAAATCGTTGTAGTTGGGTCAGAACAATTACCCTAGAAAGATATAGTTTTACTAACTCTTTGGGTCCAAGCCAATTGCTTTAGTTGCGAATTAATATTTGATTATAGGTAGGTATGTTGTAAACTTTTCTGGATTTGGAAGCTTACTACAGTTTACGTTCAAAATCAATCTACCTAGCCTTTTCCCAATTATGTTAGGGTCGGCTTCCAGTCTATCCGGATGCAGCTGAATACCAGTATTTTACACGGAGCGACTGCCTATCTGACCTCCACAACCCAGTAACTAGGTAATACGATACCCCTTGGTAAGACTGGTTGTCAGGCTTTGGGGCTTCTGACGACCCGTAACAACTGTCAAAGACCCACGAATGACAGCCGGAACCAACGGCTTAACGTGCTTTCCGAGGCACAGAGGAGTCTCGGTATGTAGAAATGGTCACCCATCCACGGACTAACCCCGGCAAGCGTAGCTTAACCTGATGGATCGACCCGTGCGGCTGTTAGTACTTAGCCACGAGCTCCTACAGTTACTACAGTTTACGTACAATTGGTTTAATTTTAGGTTCCTTCAACTATGTACCTACTTAACAAAACTTCACGCCTGGAATTTCCGAAGGGATAGGCAGTGGTGTACTATAGTAAATCCACATTTCGCCAGTCGCATCGGATCGGAACGGATTTTACAATCTTTAAAGGATATTAAATCGTGTACACAGTATTTAAAGTCTATATTACCAAGCCGCGCACAGCAGCTTAACCGCGGGCGTCTTCCGCGACACGCGGTCGTAGCCGAAAGTATGCTGCAACGCGCGATCGGCTCCGGTCGACTGTTTTATGATTATTTTCTTCTTCTTCTAATGCAATAGCCAACAATACTACGTCAACTTCAACCATTTAAAAAAATTAGAACACGTCAACACGGTAGGAATTAAACTATTTAACTAGGCGCAGAAAGCAAAGGTACGGAGTCGATCGTATGCGTCGACATCCTGCTGGACGCGATCGGCTGTCGCCGCATCCATTCGTATCCTTTCCGATTCGATGCGATGCGAGCCGTTTGGTGGAAGTCAACCTTAAGCGTGTACCCATGTACTAGGGGGCGAGCCTATTGCTTTCAACCGGGCGCTTTATACTCCTACTAATGTACCTACTTGACACAGCATACATAATTATATTGTTCTTAATAGACAGTCAAAAAGAACCCATTTAATTTCCAAAATACACGTTTTGATCCTTGTTTGTCTGACCTCCGTAAGGTAACAAAAGTCAGACAGCGCCAAAAGTTCATTTTCTCACAATTTTCTGCTTAGATTTTCTTAATTTTATCTTCTTAGAATGCAAATCAGTTTATAAAACTTCCAAAACACGTTTTGACACGTAATTTCTTTTGTGGTTCCAAGAAATCGCTCGAGCGGCCGGAGGGGTCCGACCTTTTTGGAGAGATTTAAGAAAAACAAAAATTTGGTGAAAATATTTTGAGATCCCTAGTGAGAGGATTTTAGTGGAACAATCCGAGGACAGAATTAGTCCCCTAGGTAGCCGGGTCATTTTATTGTTTAAGTTGGATAATTATTTTCCAGGGACATTTATACGTCCGGTTTTAGGGTCCGCTTTTATTAAACTTATTTCGGGTATTGCTTGATATATACACACGTGGAATTTAATGAGTTTAAGTGGTTTGTGCTATAAATTAACAGCAAGGTTGTGGACACAAAATGTGATTTTAACCCTACTTTCAGAATTTATCTTTGAAAGTGTATAGAGTAATGAGAGACCTAACGTTATTTATCTAGCTGTCGCAGTGGAGTCCAAATAATTTTAGTGCTCACCAAAAATAAGCCTTTATTTTTGGTTTTGTTGTCTCATGCGAAGTAGACCTTATTTGCTATTCAATGTTTTAAGAAACAGAAGATTTTTGAAGTGAAATCTTCTTTAGGCGCGTTGAGCATTTTTGAGATGGGAAAAAAACAATTGAACTCGCGACACCGTTACCGACACCTTATTTTTGTAAACGCGATTGTGCTCTTTATTTATATTACGTTACGGATCAATGTTCTATGCAAGTATTTTTACTTTAAAGGTTTTGGAAGTATTTTTTTTGTAAACGCGATTGTGCTCTTTATTTAGATAAGGTTACGGACCAATGTTGTAAACAAGTATTTTTCTTCCATCAAAGCGATCTTGTTCAAGTTTTCACTTCTGTCGGCACTCCCGGAGTGTTTTCTTAAAAGCCGTTTTATAATTTGTTAAGAATTTTAAACAGCTTCTATAATTTCTTTATCCTTACCTTATGCTACGGTTTCCTAGAAGACCGGTGGCCGCTACATAACGGCCGCAGTGACAGCTGTCAAGAAAATTGTGGCAGCGGGGTTTGTGTCAAAAAACGCTCTCTAGGAAAACACATTAACTTAAGTACCCGACTACGGCGAAGCAAAAAGGAGGGCTATGATTTTGACCGGTATGTATGTATGTTCATTTGTTACCTCATAACTTCTAAAATCCTGATCATAATTTGACAAATGAGGTATCGTTGGAAGCGTCTTTATTGTCCGCTGGTTATAGGCTATGTGACGTCACATTAAATCAATATGGCGCCCTCTAGAGGACATAAAGTCATGAACTAAAATTTTTTTTTTAATTATTCCATGTTGGGTATCAAATGAAAGGGCTTGACGAGCATATTTAAAAATGTAATATATATTATAACCCGAAAATAATTTAAATAAAAATAATATTTATAAGTAATAAAAACTAAAACCCAACTACTACAAAAAAGTCAACTAAAAAGGTATACACAAGACAACACAGACAGACAGACCAATTAAAAATCCGGAGTCACACGTGTTAGGGCATAAATCGAATAGATTACGTGTGACTCCGGATTTTTAATTTGTTTGTCTGTCTGTGATGCCTTGTTTATATCTTTTTAGTTGACTTTTTTGTCGTAGTTGGGTTTTAGTTTATATATTTTTATTTTTTTCATACATAACGTTTTAGTGACGTCATTCGCCGGCACATTGCAGACGCTATATGGCGGCGCACTTCTTAGAAACCCTACCTTTATACTAACCACCAAAAATTCAGAATCAAATCAAAATACACCGTAAACATCTCCCAGTGGCCAGCAAAAGGGGTAATTACCAAAGTTAAAACAACTAACCCTCAGTAATTCGCCTGTGACCGGTAATTACTTACGAGTCCGTAAGAGTACGGACTACGGAAGGGGCTCCGCTTGTAAATTCGAAACTTTAAACTTTGGACGTAACGGACTGTCCGAGAATCTTATGGTAATTAGATATTGTGTGATGCATTAGGATGTTAAGGGAGAGGCGACAGCTTCCTAAGAACAACAATAACTTTAGTTGCTTCTAAAAGATTTTGTTATAATCCCAACTAATCCTATACGAGCAAAATTTGTATATATATTTGTTTGTATATAGATTTGTACTCACGTTTTCGAAATCGGCTCTAATGATTTTGATGAAAAATGCAATATAGGGGTTTACGGGGACGAAAAATTTATCTAGCTAGGTCTCATATCTGGGAAAATTAGTTTTCTCCGTATTTTTATCCGAGCAGAGCTCGGTCGCCCAAAGTTTGAACAAGAAAATGAGTAATGACGTGACAATAATGACATTAGAATAGTGATCATGGCAGCATGGAATTAGTAAGTACTATCCTATACTATTAAATGAGCATTTTCTATTTTCACCAGAGCAGAGCTCGGTCGCCCAGGTGCTAATATTATAAATGTGAAAGTGTGTTTGTTTGTTTGTTACGCTTTCACGCTAAAACTGTAGAACATATTTGGAATAAATTTGGCACATGGGTAGACCATAATCTAGGTTAGGACATAGGATACTTTTTGTTCCAATATTTCCACGGTATCGAGACATATGCAGGTGAAACCATAGGGCGCAACTAGTGTCAGATAAATAGAAGGAAAACTTTACCACGCAGCCTGAAACTCTTTAAAATTCTGGATACTGGCAGTAGTTTTACTGGATACAGGCTTTGCAATCACTTTTTTTCTAAAACAGCGTTTTCACTTAGCGTTCTGAACAGTTCTGAGCGAGCAAGCGTTGGTTCGCGCTGTAAATGAAAACTCTTGAGCGAGTGAACATGTTAGTTCAGTGATGATCGGTTGGACTCGGCGAACGAATGCTCGCTCGGTAAATGAAAACACTTGAGCGAGAGAACATGTTAGTACAGTGATGATCGGTAGGACTCGGCGAATGAATGCTCGCTCACTCATTCTCTATCAGTGAAAACGACGTCACGGCGAGAGAGCATTCGTTTTCTCGTTGTAATGTAAACTGATGTTTTCTGTTTTAAGCGAACATCGGCAGAATAGCAAACATTTGCTCGGAAAAAAATGTTCGCTTGGCAGGGTAGTGAAAATGCGGCTTCATACATGGGCGCCATTGTCCTTTTGTCCTGTAGGTATTCACAGCTTTGATTGAGTAGTCAGCATTGTTCAATACTGTTGCTACTACATTCATTTTTGACACGGCAACGTCATGTACATAATCTGATCAAGATTATGTAACATAACATAACATCACGCCTTATTTCCCCGAAGGGTTGGGCAGAGGTGTACCTGTAGTGGGTACACCCACATTTCGCCAGTTATGTTTAAGTCCCATGTAATAGGGGGCGAGCCTATTGCCATCAACCGGGCACAAATCCAGACTACGGGCTGCTACTGAGAAATTCCAGATAAAAAACCCAATAACCAAGATTATGTCTGGACTATAAAACAGATATGGGGGCGTATTATGAAGTATTAATGCCATTATTTTTTCAGTGCGAGAGAGAGACGGAGCTATACAAGACCTAAAATAATAATAATTGCTTTATTTTCAGGCAACTAAGGCCCTTAGACAAAATACACAAAATAATCTTACAAAATAATAAACTAATACATAATCAAAACATCTAAAATCTAGTTACTACGTTGGGTCGGCGACGTATTGCGCTGAGTCGTGGTGTCATGTAGCCTTCCACGAAAACGACACGCTTCGGCCAAAATTCCTCCTTCATGAAAGTCTTCAGGTGATGACTCGTAACCCGCACCACAAAAGATTTGAAATTAATCTTATGGCACGACTCCAACTTCTCGACTCTCAAGGTGAGCTTAGTCTTCTACCTGATGTACTCCACGACCTCCTCCTAGCACCATCCCGTTTTTGCAACGGAATCATGTTGGTATTAAGACTTCATAATACGGGCCCTGGGTTTGTTTCGGTGTTTCTTCTAAGAGAAGTCGGATAGGAAACACCGACCTGGTCCAGTTTTCTAAATATCATTGACGTGTAAAAGTGTTTGCATACCTCCCTACTTACATATAGATAAATATTATTGAAGTGAAAACTTCTTTAGGTGCGTTAGGCATTTTTGAGATACGAAAAAATAATTGAACTGGCGACACCGTTACCGACACCTCATTTTTGTAAACGCGATCGTGCTCTTTATTTAGATAAAGTTACGGACCAATGTTCTGTACAAGTATTATTTTTCCTCCATTTTCCTACCAAGAAAAATCAGCGACCACTCACCAAGTTTCCCCGCAAAATGATCTCTGAAATATTTATAGGAATTTTATTCATGATGGGGCACAATAAATAATTCAAGGACTGTAAAAATGTTATTTAAATTCGGTTTAAAACGTACAGTGTCCATTAATCAGTTGGCGTCGCACTGAATTCTGGTGTCGTCCGATTTTTGGACGGAGGGTTTATCGGACGGGATAAGGGTTTCAGGAGTGTATGTATGATGTAAATTAAAGGAATATTAAGTAGATAGTTGTCCGTTGGTATCTATGTGATTTTCTGGAAATCAGAAAATGTCTGTTCATTTATCCTAACTAATATTATGGGTAGATGCGAAAGTGAGTTTGTTTGTTACGCTTTTACGCTAAAACGGCTGAACGGATTTGGATGAAATTTGGCACATGGGTAGACCATGACCTGGGTTAGGACATAGAATACGTTTTATCCCGGTAGTACATTCCTGTGGGATAATTTCCGACATCCACGCGGGCAAAGCCGCTGCCTAAAGCTAGTTGTACAATAAACCAAACATCAGTGGTTATCATGCGTATTTGCCAATGCATCAATGTAGTAGGTCAGGACAGTTTTCGTAGTGCAAGTGAATTATCGGTACTAATCAAACAGAAAATGTTGAAAATTCTGGTATAGCTGTTGATTCTCCCATCCATATAAATAAAAATACCATGAACTTAGGTGCTCTTACGTCACAGGTTCCTCGCTACAGAGGGTTACTTTTAGTGATATAAACTGAAAATATAAGAAGAGCCAGGGCACTTAGTTATTGCTTTCAGATCATACATCATACAAAAATACAGGCACGTACTGCCGATTCGAAAACGAAGGAATTATAGTTGAAACTAAACCCTCACTCAAGGCTTGGGCAGACCAGCGCGACACGCGCCGCGACACAAAGGCACCGCCCGTCGCGCGACGAGCGGTGCCTTTGTGTCGCGTCGCGTGTCGCGCTGGTCTGCACAAGCCTTTATTCTACCCTGTCAGAAATCTAAATACACCCACATATATATTTATTATGCTCTATTGATCTCTGTTCTTTTAGCAAATCCCAAGACAGCCTTTAAGTACCAAAGCAGACTATTTATATATTGTGAACACATATATAATCTTCTTACTATATAACTCCCACACGACTTGAGAAAATAAAGCCGGTAAATGTTATTAATAATTTACAGACTTTCAAACCCAGATTACATCTATCTATAATTAGTTGTACTTAGTAGACTGTAGACAAAAATGTATGTTGACTGTTTGTATGTTTGAGCTTCACTCTAAGGCGCGACGCTCACTATCGGTGGGCATCGGTGCGGCTCAGTACAGCTCGGGCGCCTTACGGCGGCTTCGGGCACCTGAGGGCTGCTTCGGGCAGCTTCGGACGCCTGAGGGCTGCTTCGGGCAGCTTCGGGCGCCTGAGAGCTGCTTCGGGCGGCTTCGGGCGTCTGAGAGCTGCCTCGGTAGTCGTAAGCATACCTAAGGACGCCGAGGCTGGTTTCGGGTAGCTTCAGCAAAACTAAGAATAGTTCGGGTGGCAGACACGTCGCAGAGCAGTCGTAACGTTGCGTGAAAATAGTTGTGCGTGTGTATTTATAATGGTGGATTGGGACTTAGTTGTCATTGTTCATCTTGCTGAAGAAGAAGAGAAATACCCACTGATAGTGGGCGCCGCGCCTAAGGGATCTCGCGCACTATAGACGGCCACAATTTGCCGGAATCATGGTCTAGTGGTATTGTATAGTGTGGGGCTAGTTGGCCGTTGCGACTAAGAGCGCGATTCGTATCGGTTTCTATAGTTTACCTGGTCGCTGCGGCCACTGTTCGTAGTCGTAGCCGTCTAGTACGCAAGATACCTAAAACAACTCAACAGATATCCATAATATTTGGTACAAGTCTTTAACACACCAAGGCAAAATCCTTACATATTATAAAACGAAATCCCCCGTCGCGTCTGTCTGTCTGAACGCGATAAACTCATAAACTACCGAATAGATTTTCATACGGTTTTCACCAATGAACGGAGTGATGTGGAAGGTTTTGGTGTATAATTCATTAAAGGTTTTGTGTAAATTGGCTGAAATATGACAATTAACGAATCAATTCCACGTACAATGGTCCACCTTATGGACTAAGTGCGGAAACCAAAACCCCATAACAATATGACAATTATTGTCGAGATGTCGGAAAAAATCATGCCGACTGGGAGCTTTACTGGCGTGCGCTGCGTAAACCGTTAGAGCTACATCAAATTTAAGTTCTACAGGATATGTCTATGCAATGTGCAATGGCATATGTCTATCTTCTAAGGATGACCCACAGTAACCATTATTATCATTTAGAATTTGATAAACATTTCATTGTTATTTCCGAAGCTATATTGACCGGTATTATATTAATCCTTATCCAATAAAATATGTTATTTAAATTGGGCATTTAATTTAGATTAAAATATGCCTTGACATCAAATAATTTAAATGAATCGTATAAAAGATATCACAAATTCAAAATTACACGTAGCAAATAATTATGGCTGGAGCTTAGCGGTAGGAGTCAATAACCTGTTCCTGGACTATTAGATATGTAATCCCAGTACCGCCCAGTAGTACGTTCCCGTGGGATATTTTCCGATATCCACACGGGTGAAGAAGCGTGCAAAAGTTACTTACTAAAATAAAATCTTTTTATTCGGGTACATGAAGAAGTTTTCCGAGAAGGAGAGTGAAACAGCAAGTGTAACCATAAAATTATACTGGGTTCTACAAGGGTTCATTTAAATACTGTATTCAGACGTCAAATGTAGGTACCTTTCTGTGGGAAAGCCAAACGATTTTTGTTAACGAATTAGTCCACCTAATCCAAAAGTACGTGTCATTACATGGGAGAGTGCCTTCAGTAATCTAGTTAGCCACCTAGATAACTTAAATGGACCTAACCCTAGGACCAGAGCCTCCATTATCCTTTGAAAGTGGCGAGTTCTCGTTCAAATTCACCCTTTTGCCTTCGTTATCTTCAAACCTAATTTTAGAGTTGACTTTGTGATTACCTGGACTTAAAGTTTTGAAAGTGAAGGCTGTACTGAAGACGAGGAATGAGTTAAGTACTTTAGATTTTTGTAATCTGAGGAATATATTAAGTGGGCAGAAAGTAAAAAGGAGAAACGGAGGCCTTTGCCCTGCACTGGACAGAATAGGTTTAAAATAATAATAGATAAGCAGATTAAATATCTTGAGTTCGCGAGGTTGTCGACACGCGGGATGTGGATACAGCAGTCATTGTGCCGATAGTTGTGACGGCTAATGGCATAATAGTAAAGAGCCTCGACCTACACCTGAGGAAGCTCTCGTTAGGCAGCTAGATCGTTATTGAAAGGGCTACGATACTGCAATTTTTTTTGTGATATTTTCTATTTTTTTTTATTTTATTTAATATAACGTATAAACATATTACAATTCCTTTTTTCCAGTATTGTGGCCCTTTCAATAACGCATCTTTTGATATCATGTTCATATCTTGATCTTAATAATTGAGGACGCTAGCCCCTCGGTCGCACTTTTCTTGAAAATGGGTACTATGAAGCGATTAAAAAAGCATTTTCAATGCTAAAAATCAAAAGCACAAAAAATAAATTGGTAAACATTGCAAATTATTGTATAAAAAACAAAATCCCACCTCAATCTTAAAAATTCATTCACTGTAACAAAAATCCGAGGTCAAAACCCCCAGGCGCTCCACTATAAAGGAAAATAATAATAGATGGTAGGAACTTGAAAAATAATTATAATCTATAATAGGTAATTTTGTGATTGGGCCACAATGTTTACACTGATAGAGAACAATGTTTTTAGCACTATTGAGAGCCTCCATTATCCTTTGAAAGTGGCGAGTTCTGTCCAAACTCACCCTTTTTGCCTTCGTTATCTTAAAATCCAATTTGGGGGTTCACATTGTGATTACATGAACTTACAGTTTTAAAAGTTTGTAGGCTGTACTAGTACTTACTCTTTTGTTTCTGCAGAGAGAAGGTAGGAACTTGATGAACCAGATCTATTCTAGGTAATTTTGAGAGTGAGAGATTATAGCCCACATTTCCTAATGTTCAAATATGTTTGCACTGATAGAGAATAATGTTTTTAGTACATTTATTTCTTTGAGCATGAGGTCCTGAGTTCGATTCCCGGGTCGGGCAAAGTGTTATTGAGTTTTCTATCTGAAATTTTTCAGTAGCAGCTTGGAGTCTGGATTTGTGCCCGGTTGATGGCAATAGGCTCGCCCCCTATTACATAGGACTTAAACATAACTGGCGAAATGTGGGTGTACCTGCTACAGGGACACCTCTGCCCAACCCTTCGGGGAAACAAGGCGTGATGTTATGTTATGTGTTATTTCTTTCAATACTTACTTACTTACATTTTAATGAGCATCGAAACCAGACTTTCCGCTTGCATAAATGATACTGAAAACTTCTTTTACAAAAGAGTGAACAAGTAATGCACGACAACGTTCATCGATCATTTTTCATTTTCTTTTGTCATCGATAGCTACACTTATTGGCATTATTAATGGGTTTTTCAGTCTGCAATTTCTCAGTAGCACTTCGGATTCTGGATTTGTGCCCAGTTGATGACAATAGCACAGTATAATAAAGTAACAGTATTATGACCGCTCGGTAGATACACCCCGTGTCCGTGCGTAACTGCCGTGCACTCGAGACTGTTGTCACACACAGAGATTTCAAAGCACGTCGTCGTTTCGACCGTTTTCTATGAAAACATAATATTGTTACTTATTTATACTGTGGCAATAGGCTCGCCCCCGACTCAAACATAACTGGCGAAAAGTGAGTGAGGTAATCCTCTGCCTTCGAGGAAACAAGCCATGATGTTATAATGATGATCTATATTCTAAACCCTTTATAAATTTAAAACGTTACCTATTCGTGTCCATCTGTGTGATCGCGTTGTTCTTCTAAACAACGCAACGGATTTTGATGCGATTTCCACCATCATTTAGAGAATTTATTTCGAATGGTTTGTGGTAACCTTCCTCAAGAATTGGGCTATCCAATGCAAAAAGATTTTTTCAACTAAATACAAACTTACAAAAAAACAAACAAATTTTACCTCTTTATAATATTAGAAGAGATAAAAGCTGTAAAAATATGTTTCTGTCACGATATCTTTCAAGGGTCACAACAAAACAATCACAGCATTTGATCTGAAAATCAGTCATCGAAGTGAAGTAAACGTTTGATTATTCGCGTCACGCGGGGACAATAGTTCAGGAGCAGTCGTGTTCGGCTACTTATCACCGGTCTTACAGCTTTACACACGATCAGAATTTATTACTGAACTGTGGGTTTTTTGGGCAGAGGAAAACAATTGGGAATTTTGGGAGGAGGTAACATCAAATATTGGGCATGATGTTGAGAGTTTTAGGAAGTCAAACTATCATTGGAGACGGTACAGAAATATCAGTGGGACTCAGTACTCAAGAGCTCGGCACTTCTACTTAAGAGGGTTTATTCTAAAAGTTGGCAACGTCGTAAATAGCTGTCAAATATTTACCTGTTTTGGTTAATTTGGCAATGTAACTGTATGAAATTAAGAAATGTGACTAACTAGGAAACTAAAATATTCATTATGAAATGCAATAATTAATATCGTAACACTGAATATTTAGTTTTAGATGTAAAAAAAACTATTTGGAAACTTTCCAAATGCCTTTTTTACACCTAAAACGGTTACAACATCAAATTCAGTGTTTTAATTGCAATTAATTTTTAATATTCTAGTTCGCTAGTTACCCACATTTCTTATTTCCATACAGTAATATTGCCAAATTAATCAAAGCAGCGAAATATTTGACATCTATTTGCGACGTTGCCCACTTTCAGAATAAACGCTCTTAAACTTTAGCCTAAAGTTAACCGTACATATTACAACACACCGCTTGATTGATAGAGCAGCCCATGGCTAAGTAATAACAGCCGCACAGGTCGATCGATCAGGTTAAGCTACGGTTGCCGCGGTCGGTCCGCGGATGGGTGACAATTTTTACATACCGAGAATCTCCCTGCCTCGGAAAACATTGTAAGCCATTGGTCCTGGCTGTCATTCTTGGGTCTTTGACAGTCGTACCAGGTCAACCCAAAAAACTGACAACCTTTCTCATCAAGGGGTATCGTATTACCTAGTAACAGGGTTGTGGAGGTTAGATAGGCAGTCGCTCCATGTAAAATACTGGTATTCAGCTGCATCCGGTTAGACTGGAAGCCGACCCCAACATAGTTGGTAAGAGGCTAGGCAGATGATGGTGAGTTTGAATCTTACCTTTGTTTGATTGATGTTGGTGCTTTAATTTGTTCTTAGCATACTTTAATACAACAAAGATCTTGGAAATATGTTGATGAAAACGTTTTGTTTTTCATAATAAAGAGCTTTAAATAGGAATTTTGTCCGGGTAAAAAAAGGAAATCCTATTTAGTTCGTCAGTCATATAATAAAAAAAAATTGACACTTCTTTTTTGCTTTATCATATTAATAAAAAATGACTTAGATAAAATGCATTAAAGTTGGGGAGTGGGGGTTGCTACGTCACAAGTAAGTATAAAATCTACATACTCGTGACGTCATGTCACATTTTAACTCAATGTATTTTATTTTATTCTATTCGGGAAACTTACAGCTAACTTAAACAGTGTTCTTAAATAATATAAAATTGAAGGCCATTTACAAGTTTCCACTGATAAACACATATAACATAGAAACAAGAAAAAAAAGGTCGGTACAAAATACCTATTAAACATAAATTAGGTAAAAAAATGGTACACGATAAATTAGAAACTAAACATCATATTATGCTGACAATTATTTTTTCGTAAAGAAGCTTTTTATAAACAAATGCTTAAGCCGAGAAACACTGGTGTTGAATATATCCAAATCATGTTCACCAGACAGTTTATTAAAACTTCTGCTCGCACGGATTAGAAATGAATTCTGCCTGTACGCAGACTTGAAATGAGGGACATGCAACAAACTAGGTTTGCGAAACATTGCCGTAATCTTTTGATTACTTAAAAAAAGAAAAAATACGTGTCCAATATTTTTTTATAAACAAACTGAGGTACAAAAAAAAATTTTCATCGTTTCTATTGTCAGTGACACAGCCAATAAAATAATAACCTAGTCAACCAACAACCAACTTAACATTTAGTCGTCTAGAGTAGTGAGCGCGATCAAACGCGAAGTGAGCATCGAGACAGAACCAATAAAGCGTGTTAAACACGCCACATAAATTGATCACACGGACAGCACACCATAATATATATTCAATGAACTAGACACATAGATGTTTAATATATGGAACAGTCATTTTAATTCTTTTTCATGACCACTAATATACAGGGTAGCAAGGACATCGACGAAAACTGTTACCATGGATTCAGTATAAGTATACATTTTTAATAAGGGTTCAGAATCGGCGCGTTGTGTTCCACGCGCGCCTCAAAAAGATGTCAGCAGAATTGACGGGGTTCGCTAGGGCCAATGCCTGCCGGGGGTTCGAAGAAAACCGATAGGGAAATCGTGGCCCCGGCAACAGGGCAACCGAAGGAACACGGGTGGGTTTTAGTCAGTAAGAGTCTGACAGGCCCGCCCGCTCCGCCCAGAGCGGGAGAAGTTATTTGATAATTTCCGACAGAAAAAAAAAAGGAAAAAAAGAGGGGGTTCAGAATCATGTACTGAATCCATGGTAACAGTATTCGCGTCGATGTCCCTGCCACCCTGTATGTAATTGCAACTACTGATGTAATCGCATTTAGTTACGTGTAGGTACACACATAATCGTTGCTGTATTTAATTTAATGACCACATGGGGAATGAGTCAGGGGATGAATCTTGGGGGTATATTCGTGTATTCTTAGTCCAGTGCATCATGTCAGAAATCTCTAACATTTATTATTAGGCGGGTTTAAGACAGAAGCCTGAAAACCGTCGATGGAATAGGTAATCTTTCGAAAATTGGATTTTTGCGTAATGAGCATAGTTTTAACACTTGATATTTTCCTCTATTATATACATTACACAAACATAAAAACTAAATAAAATAAAAATTGCTGTGTTTTCTTGTGTATAATAAAGTATATATATGACGGAGAAGGGTAGGTGTCTTTCGTTATTATCAGCCATATTTTAACTACTGTGGGCGTATTGTGGGTAGTGTTGGTTATTGTGCAATAGAAAAACCGTTTACAGTTCGGATCAAATTATAAACTATCAAATTAATCACACTAGCAATTTACACACTGTATGTACACGACACGACTATACAGAATGCGCGACAGTTTTTAAACGTGTTCACTGCTTGATCGCCACCGATGAACTCTGCACAGCTCCGGCTCCGGCCGGTCCAAGCGTTATGTTGTTAACTCAAACTCAAACTCAAACTCAAAGCATTTATTTCAATTAAACCATTTACAGGCACTTTTGAATTGTCAAGGAATCGGTCAGTCAGAAATAGGTATGAAGCTAGTTGCCCATTCCAAAGCGTAGTAGGTACCTATGGAGAAGAACGGGCAAGAAACTCCACGGACACTCTTTTAAATAAAAAATTGTTACAAAATATTGGTTACATCATTCATGTTGAAATTATACATGTGAGAACAATGTAGAAAGACGTGCACGTTAGAAGCGTCCGTAATAAAAAGAAAAAACAAAGAACAATTCAAAAAATTAAAATAAAAATAAGCCCTGGCAGCTAAGAGATGACCAGTCCCAACTGACGGCGCCCGTTCACGAACATGACGCATGGATTAGCACCATTCAGCTCAACCATTTTGAAGGGAGCTAAATGATCCAACACACGCGCCACCATCAGCGAAACATTTGAGTGAGCATGACATACTCACAGCCGCCAGGGCAGATTCAAGTCAATGCAAGACATATTACCCGGTAAATGGTAACTCTTTAGTACATAGTACTCACACCTGTGCTATGCAATTATATAATACAATGGAGATTGAGTTTATACAATGCAAAGATAGTCTTACAATCTTCAGCAGCTCCAACAGTATTTGCAAATGTTAATCAATTAGTTGTGGAGCAGGACCAGCATTGAGCCAAGCATTTTTATCAGCGATGTAATCCCCCAACGTATAATATGCCTGCCTGCATAGTGTGCGTTTTATACAAGATTTGAATTTCGTCTCATTCAGTTGAAGTATGTGGGGAGGAATTTTATTGTAACATTTTAAACAGTATCCCATAAAAGATGAATCTACTTTAGCCAGTCTGAAACCTGGTTGAACTAATAGGTCCCTATTTCTTGTACTATAATTATGTCTATCACCTCTTTTGCTAAAAAGATGTAAATTCTTTCTTACGTACATAATGTTTTCATAGATATATTGACAAGGTACCGTCATGATGTTAATATCCTTAAACAGTTTCCTTAGAGAATCGCGCCTGCGGAGATAATATATGGCTCTGATCGCTCTTTTCTGCAGAATAAAAATAGACTCGATGTCTGCAGCCCGTCCCCACAGTAAAATACCGTAAGACATGATACTATGAAAGTAGCTAAAATAGACTAGCCTCGCGGTATCTACATCAGTAAATTGACGGATTTTTCTGACAGCATATGCTGCTGAACTTAGCCGTCCTGCAAGAGATGTTAAATGAGGACCCCATTGCAGCCTTGAGTCGAGCGTGATCCCTAGGAAAACAGTTTTGTCGACAAATTCTAGTTTCTCTTGATTCAATACTATCTCACAATCACTACTTTTGACATTTGGTAAAGAAAATTTTATGCACTTAGTTTTTTTTCCATTTAATACTAAATTATTAGCAGTGAACCAATTTTGGACCTGCAGTAGGGCGTTATTTACGTCGTTAAAATTTGTAGCACGTCTATCTACCTTAAAAATTAAAGAAGTATCGTCAGCAAATAACACCATTTGTGGTTGATTTTTTAATAAATGGAGTAGATCATTTATATACACTAAGAAGAGGAATGGACCCAATATCGAGCCTTGTGGCACACCTATTTTTACTTTTAAACCTAGTGAATTGATACCGTTTATTTGAACTTGCTGTTGTCTATCATTTAAATAAGATTTTACTAAATTGAGTGCAAGTTTTCCAAGTCCGTAATGCTCAAGTTTCAAGAGTAAGGTTTCGTGATCGACGCAATCAAATGCTTTGGAGAGGTCACAAAAGATCCCTATGGCGTCTTGAGCCTCTTCCCACGCGTTAAAAATGTGTCTTAATAGGGTTACACCGGCGTCGGTCGTACAACGTCCTTTGGTGAATCCATACTGTTGATCGTGAAGGATTTTATTTGTGTTAAAATGATTGAGCATTTGATTAAGCATTACCTTTTCAAACACCTTGCTGAATACCGGCAACACGGATACGGGTCTATAATTATTGGTGTCTTTACTGTCCCCGGATTTGAAAAGTGGTATTACCTTACTGTATTTCATTAAATCCGGGAAGACTCCTTGATCCACACACAAATTAAATATTAAAGCTAAGTAAGGCGCTATGGTCTCAATTATGGAGGTACAGACTTTAATGGACATCCCCCAAAGATCTTCGGTCAATTTGATCTTGATTTGTTTAAAAGCTTTTATTACTGTTATGGGGTTAATATGCTTAAAGTTAAATTCTATCGGGCATGCTGAAACATTGGCCCTTACTAAATCAAAAGAGAGCGAGGGCGAGGAATTTAAGGTTTCAGTAGTTTTAAGTGGGATACTGGTAAAGAAATTTACAAATTCTTGAGCAACTTCCTTGCTATTGCAAATGAGACCACCACATGACTTCTTCAGTGTATAATCAGAATTATGCTTTTTGTTTCTGTTCGTTTCATTATTGATAATTTTCCAAACTGTCTGTATTTTATTGTCTGCTGATTTAACCTTGTTGCTAATGTATAAGGCTTTAGCTGCCTTACAAGTGTTCTTAAAAGTTCTAGAGTAAGTAGCAACATACTTATTAAAAGTTTCCGTGTTAATATAAGGCTTAAGGCCATACAGCTCGAAAAGTCTATCCCTACTTTTCCTGAGTCCTGTAGTTGCCCAGTCACTAAATAAAAACTTAGGGCTGATAGTTTTAGTGTTCTTCTTAAAACAATTATTGAACTCGGATTGGACTAACGAAAAGAATTCTTTATACAAAATATTAACATTGTTCATTGTAAGGACCTGATTACTTAACTTACAAATTAAAGTGCTATTATATTTATTTAAATTAACAGCTGTTATTGGTCTGAATTGTATCTTCACTTTTTGTAATGGTATGTTAGACTCAAAAGTTACGGATTGACCACTGTGATCCGAAGGGAGATAATTAACTATGGCTTTATCTAAATAGTCACAGCAACAAAACACATTATCAATACATGTAGCAGTAGATGTAGTTATTCGGGTCGGTTCCACAAACACATGTGACAGATTGAATGATTTGAACAAATTTAAAAATCTACCGGTTATTGAATTATTTTCTAAAATATTAATGTTAAAGTCACCACAGATAATTACTGATTTACTACAAGTTGCAAGTTTTGCCAAAACATCTTCCATTACTGACTCAAATATAGAGTAGTTTTGATAATTTGGGGGTCTATAAACGCACACTATTACATGCTTATCTAGCTCAACACAAGACAGTTCAATGCTATGTTCAACCGATAGTTCAACTATGTCATTACGGGTTTTTGATTTAATACAACTTTTAATTAAGATTAATGAACCACCACGCAGCATTGATTTTCGGTTAAAACAACTAGCCACACTATAATTCTCATAGTTAATTAACATTTCATAATCTTTTAACCAATGCTCAGTTAAACATATAATGTCAAACATTGTTTTTTCTAAAAACAATTCAATTTCCAATTGTTTGGAAGAAAAACCTTGAATATTTTGATGTAATAATTTCAAGGATTTCTGCTTAGCCCCTTTTGTACAGTTAACTATGTTAGTGCTAGAAAATACCTTTTTGTTATCAAGTTTAATTATACTGTTATTGGTACCTTCTGTTGTCTTACAAACTAGTTTAAACTATTTGTGCTAACCACCTTAACATTAGTACTATTACTAATTGTGGTACTAATTCTATATGACTTCGACATACTAATTATGTCTGGGTTAATATTAAAAGCTAATAGCCTAGCTATTTGACGTCTAAAACTAATGGGCAGATACACAGTATCCCTAGTCGACCTGAGCTTATCAACAAAAATGTTGGTGTCAAAAAATATAAACTTGTCACTATGGTGACTAACTAAAAAATGCATGTAATTATTTAACATGTGAATGTAGTTGTTTTGTCTGTTTGACAAGTGCTCAAAATATGGAAAAGCACACAAAATTATTTTCTTACAATTTAACTTCAATAGTTCGGTGATACTATCAGTAATATCATCTTTTTTAACATTACAACTATTACCTATTAATACAGTGATAATGGCATTAGGATCATATTCCTTCCTAGTTATTGAAGACATTATTTGTTTGTAGGAATTCTGAGGCCTACAATAGTTTTGAGAAGAATGACTCAGGTTGTCGCTAAGTAATTTTCCTAACCCTTTTCCAAAACTATCAGAAAACATAATGGAGCAGTAACAAACTTTACTATTACAAAGGGGAGAACTAGCTTCTGTCTGAACTACTTGCAATGGACCTTGTTCAATTTCTGGTAAATCTTTATTTGGAATAGTGATCTGAGCACTTCCCGACTGGTACGGGCCCTCCGTTGCCTCAGGTTGGAGAGTGCCAAGATTGGATATCCTATACAATGAAGATTGAGGGCTGCTGGGAGTCAGCAGGTCCACTTTATCTACATTAGAGTTGCACATTTCCACTAACTCATTTGCAGCAAGGATGTGCTCCTGAATTTGTTTTTCAGACCTCACATACTTAGTATAGAGTGACTGTAGTGACGCTTCTAGTACCTGAATTTCAGACTGTAACTGTTGAGTGTCAAACTCATAAATGTTCTTACTGTCTTCTAATTTAATTTGATAGTTATTTAATTTATTTATAAGAAAACCACGTTCTTTCCTTAGTTTAATATTATTGGAATTGTGTTTTTGTTGTTTTCTATATTTATTGCATTTATTAATGATTTTATTTAGCTTTGCATATTTCTTAATTTTATTTTGACTTACTTTATAACTACTATTATTATATTTAACTAACGAATCTTCAGTAAGGTCTATTATTAAGGAATGCGGGTTGCAAGTAGTGTTTAATAATTCATTATACAAGTTATTATTTTCCTTAGCCTGAGTACATTCTTTTTGTTTCTGTAAGTGATTAATTCGTACATTTGCATGAATTAATTCTTCTTCTAGGTCCCTAACCTTACATAAAGCCTCCTCATATATGTTGCTGCAGTTGTTGAAACCATTTGTGACCACCCGCAGTTTGTCCCGTTCATCAACAACATCCAGGTATTGCTGATGAAGGTCCACTAGCTCCCGTTTTAAGCCTGTGTTTTTGAAAACGACCTTCTCGACTTCCTTCTCACTTTCATCTATCTCCTGTAACAGCTGTTGACATTTACTGTTTGAAGCCTCAAGATCCTGAATGGCCGTTCTCAATTTAAGCTCCAACTCCTGAGCAACAGCCTTACGGGTCATCACAGGCATGGTTTCAGGAATTAGTACTGAAAGTAGAATTAAAGGAACGGTGAGAACTACTTAGACAGATAAACAAAAAAGGAAAGCTAGAAATGAAAGGAAAATGAGAGAAATTAGTGTTGCTTTATAGAGAAATGAGGTAGGCTGCTAAATATAATTGAACTGCAACTTGATTTGATCAGATACTAAGTTATATTGATTTTATTTTCTTATGATTTTAGGACTTTTACTTATGTGGGTAGGATGCCTAGATTAAAATAAAATTTAGTTTTTCTTATAGATGGCAAAAACGGTAAACAACGTTCTTGTTGTTGTGTATTCTAGTACTATTATGCTATAGATTAAAACTATTTCGAAAATTCACTACATAAGTTTCGTTATCATATATGTGAACAAAGCGACTTAGACCCACTGCTGAGTTCCAAATCAACTAAGAAAAGTGATTCTAGGGATCAATGAAGGCGTGTTACAGAGTCTATGAGACGACTGCGTGGTAAATTGGTAATTAAGAATAAAAGTAACAATACTCCCCGTTTAAATCCGCAGGTCGAACATCAGCTGTTCGTGATAGGTTACCGGTAACGGTGGGCAACCAAACACTGTGTTTTACTATGAATAATTCCAGGAAAACAATAATCCTGAGTATTTATGCAGTTACTTTTCATTTAGTTATATTATTTCACTATAATTATACTTAAAAATAATTAAATCTAATTTTTAAAATACAGAACAAAATTTTGACATGTCACTCGAGCAGTGTTGCCAGTTGGACTTCACACACAATTTTTCAACTCTGTCAAGCGCCGCTAGGCGACGCTGGCGTCTCGATTAGTCAACTCAGTAACGTATTTCCGACATATAAATAAACATTTATAAGTTCAACGGTAGGTGTACTAGGGAGCACTAATAAAGAGGTTTTAGAAACAGGGTCTAAAGTTCACTCATTCTCCATAGAAAAGGAAGGACCCTCCTACCAGACAGGTTGTGTCTGGTGGGCTACTGCTCGACGATTGATGACGAGACGTTGTATATATTAGCTGCGCGGTAAACTCTGCTCGTGATGCAGGATTTTGCGTGACGTCAGTGTGATGTGAAGTTCGCATGTTGCGATCTAGATGCCGCCACACTATAAAAACACACACGTACATGTAACATACAAAGGTACTGATAAAAATACGTTCATTTGGTTGGGTGAACAATTAAACGTGGTAGATACAACACATAAATCGTATACCAAGTCACGAGACAGTAATATATTATTGAATGGACGGCTACGATACACGGATATACGAAAAGTAGAACAGACTATTTTGTAGTAGGTATTTTTGGAACGTGTCCAGCAGTGGACGTCTTTCGGCTAAAACGAAATGAAATGATTTTTTGAACGAAGTTCCATAACACGGCTTGCAGGAGTTGATTGGTAAAAATCGTCATGCAAGGCGTTAGGCCTCCATGCGACTTTCTCTCTCTTTCTCTTATATTGAGTGTGTGTGCGTGCAGTATATTGGTTAAATTTTAGGGAATTTTAGGGACAAGGACATTGACGCGAAAACTGTTGCCATGGATTCAGTACATGATTCTGAACCCCCAGCGTTGAAATTTTTCGTCAGTTAATTTTAAAAAAAAAGTCTGTTGTTCCATAAATGTAAATGCCCCAGAGCCCACATGCCTACTGCCATTTCCGCAACCCCAGCAAAACCTCACAAGAAAAAATAAACTTCCGTTTCACTCCATTTCTTTTACACAGCAATGAATCCCGAAATCGTCAACTTTGTAAAAAATATGGCCCTTAAATATATCTATCGTATTGATAAGTAATACGTGCTTACATGTTATGGTTAGAAAAACCCATACGTTCGGAGTTTTCATGAAACTTTTATCAAGGGAACGGAACCGGGTAAATCCATAAATAATTTATTACCAGAACGTTTTAATACCTACATTTTTATGGTTGTACTCTTTTTTTATATTCGAGTTTCGGAGTTTTTTATTCGGATCTGAACCGTTCTATCAAATGGTCGTTATGTCGATCGGGTTTGGTAGTCTTTAAAGCGTGATGTATTTATTTTTATGATGTATTTACTTTTCTATGAACTGAAACTATGGTAACAGTTTTCGCGTCGTTTTCCCTGCCACCCTGTATGTTAAGTAATTTTATTTAATACCGAGTGTGAATATGTAGTTAATTGTATAATAATTTACTTTTGTATTTAAAAATAAAATAAACTACCAGATTACCTGAAAATTACGGGAGTATGGCTCACTCTGCGTCCAGCGCTCGGTGTGGTAACACGCCGTGTTCAGGTTCACGACAAGTCAATCGTCATCCTGAGGATATCTCGTTGAGAGGTGAAACACGTGTCAATTTCTTTCAGGGTTTTTTATGGATCTTTAGGAATAGGTACTTAAGTGGAACAGGTTACTAAATATATCAACGTCTATTGTATTTTTTTTTCTTGGTCGATTTTTGTCAATGTTGGTATATCAAAGCAACTTTATAAAGCTTTATTGAGATATTGTAACGCCATCGTTAATCCTCTTCAAAGAAACCCTCTATTTGTCGACAGAGGAAATGAAACACTAGACGCAACGGACGAGGGAAACAAATGGCCAATTACACGGAAATCGACGTATCAAACAATTTTTTGGTTCAACTGGTTTAAAAATACTATGATAAATTATGATTCTGGTTGTGATGAATTCATTAAGTTAAAAAAAAAAAAAAAACATTTGTTGTCTAAACTAATATTATAAAGAGAAAAGATTTGCTTTTTCTATGTTTGCTTGTAATGGATAAACTCAAAAATAATTGGACCGATTTTAAAAATTCTTGGCGCGTTGAGCATTTTTGAGAAGGGTAAAAACAATTGAATTCGCGACACCGTTACCGACACCTCATTTTTTTAAACGTGATTGTGCTCTTTATTTATATTACGTTACGGATCAATGATCTATGCAAGTATTTTTATTTTAAAGGTTTTGGAAGTATTTTTGAAGTGAAAACTTCTTTAGGCGCGTTGGGCATTTTTGAGATGGAAAAAACAATTGTGCTCGCGACACTGTTACCGACACCTCATTTTTGTAAACGCAATTGTGCTCTTTATTTAGATAAGGTTACGGACCAATGTTCTGTACAAGTATGTTTCTTCCACCAAGGCGATCTTGTTCAAGTTTTCACTTCTTTCGGCACTCCCGGAGTGCCACTGTTTTATATTAGTATAGATGAACCAAACATGTATCGACGTTGTTGCAGACATGATTTGTTCACTGTTTTGTCATTCTTGACAAGTTTTCTAAACTTACAACTTGAAATGAAAATGAAAATAGTTTATTATTTTAACAAGTAAACCTTAACAACTAAAAGAAAAATAAAGAAAGAAAGAAAAGTATTTATCGAGACTCGCACAGGGAATAAAAAATTAAACTAAACACCTTCACCTTAAAACATTAATAAAAAAAATAAAAAAAAACAAGGTAAAAAACCAAAAACAGAAAGTGATTGAAGAGAGAGAGAGAGAGTGATTGAGTGATTGGAGCCTCTTTTTAAGCAAATAAGCCTGTGTTAGGAGACTCCGCTCTTTCATAACTTGAATAATTATCATTTACTTGTCTTATACAAATGTAGGTACTTACTACGAAATAATAATATTAAAAAAAGAGAGAATTAAAGCTAAACATGCAGCACGCACACAAGCATGCGAGTGTGTGAGTGAGAGTGAGGGTGTGTGAATGTGAACACGAATAAATCAGAGTGTATGCGTGAGGTTAAGAATGAGGGTTATATTTTATTCCAGCAGCACTTCCGTGTCGTCATAGGTGAGTTGATTTATACCTTCAACAGTCCAAAAAAAAAACAATAGAATTTTAATTGTTATCGATCTCCAGGAGAGCACCGGACTGTCAATAGCATTTTAATTGTTATTGATCTCCAGGAGAGCACCGGACTGTAAAGAGGATATCCAATTGGTAACAATTTTTTTAAATTCATTTTGCTTCTTGGTATGTACGTAATTCTCTATCTCTTTGTTAAGTCTATTGTATAGCTGAGCTGAGCGTTTTTTGTATTGTATATGGGCGAACTTGGTTTTAGTTTGAGGAACTTCTGCTATTATATCTTTTCTTCTTTTCAAGGTTAAGCTGGGGTCAAAAGGAAAAGTTTTGTGTTTCTTTAGAAGAGTTTTAATTGTATATAGTTTTCGCACCGAGAGGAAACCACTTATTTGGTAAAGACTTTGTGTAGGATATCTAAGGCTTTTAAAGTAGATTCGTTTTATTAATTAGAACCCGTTGTCCCCGCTCAAGGTCTATGAATTTAGTCTTAGCCGCACCCCCCCAAATGGGGATGCAGTACACTAAGATGGACTGTACTAAAGCTATGTATATTTCGTTGAGTAGATTTCTGGGGGGTATTTGTGCTAGTGGTTACTTTTTTTGGGACAATATGCGTCAGCGTTTTTAATATCTAGCTCAGTTTTCTGGTTCTGTTAGTGACCTGTTCAAGATGGTGATATACCGAAACATATGTAATGAATACATATGTAATCTGTGTGATATACCGAAACATATGTAATTAGTTTTGGCCGTGTTAAGAGTGAGCAGATTATTTTTGAGCCATTCAGATATTTGGGTCATACCAGCTTCAGCGCTTCTGGCAACATCCTGCCGAGAATTCCCAGAAAAGACTACAGCAGTGAAGTACAGCCGACGGTATCGTCGGCATAAGAAAACACTTAAGAAAACACTTTAGCGTTATTTATATTAAGGTTGCAGAGGTCGTTGATTTAAAGCAGGAACAGCGTTGGGCCTAGCACACTTCCTTGGGGAACTCCAAATGTGACATGTACATCATTACTGACGTGTTCTCCCACCTTATTAACCCTTTGCTTTCTATTTGAGAGGTAGTTCTTTAACATTTTGCGTGGAAATCCTCTCACACCTGACGCTTCCAATTTGTATAAGAGGACGGGAACAGAGACGGTGTCAAAAGCTTTTTTAAGTCCAGAAAGTCGGTCAAACATTTGCTACCATTATCCAGATTATCAGCCACTAGCGAGCTGAGGGCTGCATCCTCGGTTGATACTCCTTGCCGGAATCCAAATTGTGAGCTACTTAAGGTATTAAATTTCTCTAGGAATTTCAAAAGCCTGTTGTTTATTAGTTTTTCAATAATTTTCGATATAGCTGGTAAAATGGACATGGGCTTGTAATTGTTGACATCGTATCTGTCCCCGCCCTTGTGAACAGGAACAATGATAGATTACTTAAGTAGCGCAGGGAAGATACCCTTTGTCAAACAAAGGTTAACTTATCTATACAACTTATTTTATGTGTAAACGATAAACGTAACAGTAAGCAGAACATGTACAATACATGTTTTATAACTTGGTGTAATCGTGGGGTTACACATCTTTATCTTTGGCGAAGAAAACATCGTAAAGAAAAACTGTTCTTTCTAAAGTAGATTATACATTTATGGCTGCTGTTGGAAGTCTGGGTATCAATCCAAAAACATCACTTTTTGCAGTCGTACAAGTTACATTCAAAGGACCCATGCTGCAGAAATAAATTTTTTAGGAACAAGAAAACCTTAGTAAGCGATAATTACAGCAATATAATATACATGATCCATAAGGTAACTTGTGTATAATTATAATTAATACAATTCCGTTTGATTATACATTCCTGTGTTAATTGATGGCGGTGTTTAACTGTTGATAGAGCATTTAAGCAAATGACAATTATCATAACTTACGGTATATTAGTTACTGTACATAATTATTGACTTATCGTAGGTTGAGAGCCCGTCTATTAAGTGTTTAGTGATTTTAGATAGGTATTGATTCCTCTTTGATCCTGGATTTTATAAAGTTTTAGTTTTTTGGAAGGATTGACTCTAAGCTCACGTTCGCATGGACGTAAAAATATCGAGGCGGGATTTTTTCGCACACTGGATTTTCAACGTTCTGCTTAGCACCGAGAGTTGAAAATCCAACAGTTTGTGTTTTCGACGCGCTGGGATGCACTCTGTTGAATTCTCAACGCTCGGCTTGACACCGAGAGTAGAAAATCCCGTGCGCGATAAAATCTAATGCTTTGACTAACAAATACTTTATGTCGTAGCTTTAAGGACGTTTTTCGTAGATCAAGGTTCCACTATCATTATCAGTATCCTCCTTAGCTAAAATCGTGTTCCAATAAGAGGCATTCTAAGAAGTATAATAATTTTGAGATAGATCTGTCAGCCAATCAGTTTGATTCTTAGGCAGAGATAGCCTAGTGGTGTGACTGTCAGACTGCCAAGTCATAGGTATCCAGTTCGAACCCAAGGCACGCTCCTCTGACTATTCGGATTCATGTGCGTATTGTATAATTATCACTTGCTTCAAAAACGGTGAAGGAAAATATCGTGAGGAAACCGGCATGCCTGAGAAATATTTCTCGACGACATGTGAAGCCAAGTCTAGGCGGCTTTAAAAACTCTAACACCAGGTTAGTCGCTAACCACGAAAGTGTAATTCGCTGCTAATTATAATTTATATTCAATTTGTTTTGGAAACCTATCTTGAGATTTTTCCTTAGCAAATGAAACTATACCAGCAAAAAGAAATCAAGTAACTACCTACTCAAAACAGCATTATCATATTCAACCCAACACAACATTTTTTTTTACCTGGAAACACATTTACCTCGATACAGCCCAAACAGCCTAATACCAGCCCTACAAAAGTAGGAATCGAACGTTTTTTCGCAAACATCGAAAACGATTTTTCAATTACGTACCCATTCGATTTTCTGAGTGGATACTTTTGGTTGCCGAGCACGTAACCTGGAGAGTTCTATGGGACTCATTTCCTGCTCTCATGCCGAGTGAAAGGGTACGTTAAACAATTAGGGGTAGTTCTTTAGGTAATTTGTGTGTATTTACTTTTTGTTTGGCTATCTTGTTAGTTGATTATTCGTCATTTATAAAGCACTATTAGAATTACATCACTGCTGATTGAAAATGCGACTCGCGCTAACCTCTATATATCACCGTAAGATTGTGAGCACCGTTAGTTTATAATCTATCGGTATTATTTCCGTTAGATCATAATCTGTCGAAACATTGTGAAGTGGGTTAAATGGGTTAGGTTAGGTTAGAACTGTGACCAACCATGCGCGAGCCGAGCGACCGAAGCGAGCGTTGCCGCGGCAGCGGCCGGCGAGCGCTACTTCCAAGTTGCTCGCAGCCACGCAGACTATTAGTGCAAGGTGCATTACGTCGCAAACAAGTTGGTTACCAGTTCACAATATGTCAGTTTTTCATGGATACATTATAAACTATCGAAAAATTATGCGTTAAATTGTAAATGATTTGTCACAGTTTACAATTTTTTGACAGTTTATAATCTAACGGAAATAATACCGATGGATTATAAACTAACAAAGTTTATAATTATACGGTGACATATACCTATACGTCATATACATATATACTCGTATATACTCGTTGGTCTAGTGGTCGCAAGCGCTACTGCTGAGTATGAGGTCCTGGCTTCGATTCCCGGGTCGGGCAAAGTGTTATTGGGTTTTTCTATCTGGAATTTCTCAGTAGCAGCTCGGAGTCTGGATTTGTGTCCGGTTGATGGCAATAGGCTCGCCCCCTATTCCATGGGACTTAAAACATAACTGGTGAAATGTGGGTGTACCTGCTACAGGGTCACCTCTGCCCAACCCTTCGGGGAATGAAACAAGGCGTGGTGTTACGTTAAGTTATATATATGATGGAGAGGGTGTGTGTCTCTTTCGTTAATATCAGCCATATTTTAATTACTGTGGGTGTACTGTGGGTAGTGTTGGTTATTGCGCAATAAAAAAACTGTTTGCAGTTCAGATTACATTATAATTTACCATCAAATTAATCTCACTAGCAATTCACATACTGTAGGTACACGACACAACCATTCGGAATGCGCGACAGTTTCTAAACATGTTCACTGCTTGACTGCCACCGCTTAATTCTGGCCGGTCCGAGCGTTATGTTGCAGACTCTGACGAGCGCCGCTAGGCGGCGTTGGCATCCCGATTAGTCAAATCAGTAACGTATTTCCGACATAATATATATTATGTCAGAAGTTCCAGGGAATATTGTCATAATAATCGAACTAGTAATAGTCCTCAAGACTTAATTTCGGCCATAGCGACCAATCTCAGCGGAGACCAGCCTTTGGCGCAGGAGATATTACAGTGCACAAGTGAGTGCGTAGACTCTGGTGCAATCAGGGACTTGAAACGTTACTCAAAATAACGTTACGTGACGTTCCGGTAACGATAATTTGTACCGTTCCACCAGGATCGTAACAAAATTAATTCATTGACTATAACGATACTAACAAACGGAACGAAATCTTAAACTGTTTAAAAACATTATTAAAAATAAATCGTTATTAATATATCGGTATAACGAAATTATAATGTTATTCATTTCGATACGCAAAATTGCCAAAAAAAATTGTGAACATGACACTATAACATGAAAATAAAAGTAGGTAGGTAACAATAACCATTCATTCACAACACTGGCTGTAAAAAATGAGCGCTTTCGTGCGAACTTATGTTTGAATACGGCGGTGGCTTACCACCAGCCGGCCGCTGGCAGCTGTAACGGGGGTGGCCGGTGGTGGTGGTGGTGCTGGGCGACGACAGAGCGGTGGTCAGCGGGAAAAGTTCTTAAGAATAACGTTATACAAATGAATCTGTAACGTTATTACAAGTGGATATAAGCATAATGTTACTGATACCTATAACGTTACTTAAAATTTTGTTCTACAAAAATGATATTCTATAACGTTTTTTTTTTTGTAACGTTATTAATATTTTTAGGTTTTAGTATCGTTACAAAATTTGGAGCGTTATTAGATAACATTTTGTGTATCAGAACGAAATTAATTTCGTTTTCAAGTCCCTGGGTGCAATCTCTTTTTCCGCACTCTCATAGTCCGATGGGACGGCAATCCGAAACGACCGGAGAGAGATCAGGCGAACTGAACTTGTAAACAGATTGGTGATCGCACTCCAAAGTAAAGCAGCTACGGGTAGACAAGATAATCAGAATGGGGTCGATTCTATACCAAAAACTATACAGTAACTTAAAAGAAACATCGAAAGGTTTTAAAAATGGATCAAAACCAGTGGAGAAAATAGCAAATTATAAAGCCAATCGTGTCGTCATCATGTATAAAAATACATCAAGCTTTTGAACTTTTTCATAAATAATATACCTAGTCAACTTTCAGTCATGTACGATGAATATAAACATCACAATAAAGTCAGGTATACCCACATTTAAAATGCGTAGTCGTAGAGTGAATAACGTCAAAACTCGTTTTTTATTTGTGTCATATTTTTCGACCATCCTATTTCGACTACATTTTTCCGCACGGCCAGTTTTTATACGCCCGTGAAATATTTTAACTAGGGGAAACTTTTCTGTGATGTTTTTTAAATAAAAATATTATTTTCGTTTTTATCCTCCATTATACATTTTTGAAAACATTGGTTTCTATTCAGGCTAACGCAATTTGACGGTGGCTAGATTGAAGTATTGTTGAAGAAGACCTGCTTTTTCCAAGGTCCACGTGATCTTGAGGGTTTTCATTTAAAAAATAAAAGTTATAAAAACTAAAACTCAACTACGACAAAAAGTCAACTTAAAAGGTATAAACAAGACATCACAGACAAATAAAAATCCGGAGTCACATGTGTTAGGGCATAAATCGAACAGATTACGTGTGACTCCGGATTTTTAATTTGTCTGTCTGTGATGTCTTGTTTATATCCAAAATTGTGAACTATGGCGCCCTCTAGAGGATGTAAAGTCATGAACAGTTTTTTTTTCTCTCCATTTTGTGTATCACATGAAAGGGCTTAATTAGTACATATCAAAAATATATACAATAAAACCACAAAATAATTTCAAATGTTATAAAAACTAAAACCCAACTACGATAAAAACGTCACCTAAAAAGGTATAAGAAAGACAAAACAGACAGAAAAATTAAAAATCATTTCAATAAAAATAAAAGCTATAAAAACTAACTTTTATTTTTATTAAAATTGTTTTGATAAAAATCATTTCAATAAAAATAAAAGCTTTAAAAACTAACTTTTATTTTTATTAAAAAATTTTTGAGGTCATAATTTTCTATTTTAGGTTCTAACTAGCTTTTGCCCGCGGCTTCGCACACGTAAAGGTCGGAAAATATCCCACAGGAACGTAGATACTACCGATATTCAATTTAAATGTGACTATAACCAGCGGGAGATCAAGACGCTTCCAACAATACCTTATTTGTCAAATTATGATCGGCAGTTTAGAAGTACTGAGGTAACAGATGAACATACATACATACCGGTCATCAAAATCATAACCCTCATTTTTGCTTCGCCGTAGTCGGGTAAACATAAAACATTTTCATAATGTGATTCAGAGTAAAATTAGAGTTTTCATCTGCCTATCCTTTTTCCAACTATGTTGAGTTCGACTTCCAGTCTAACCGGATGAAGCTGAATACCAGTATTTTACATGAAGCGATTGCCTGTCTGACCTCCACAACCCCTGACTGACCCCTGACTGGGTAACACGATACCCCTTGGCAAGACTGGTTCAGATAATGCCTATCCCGATAAAAAAAGATACATATTGCTTTAAGTGTTATCTTTTTATTTAATTCCATGTATCTTTTACATACTTAATAAACTTTAATGCCTGATGTATCTTTCTGTCAGACAGGTAATGTTTGCTAAAAGGTTACGTTAATGTTTTGGGGCTTTAAATTAAATTATTATTCTCAGCGCGTACATTATGTTGTTACTTGGTACTTAGAAAGGTTTTTGAACTTTCCTATGGTTTACGTTGGTCTTCAAAATAATATAAAATTGCTGTTTAGACAAACAACTAGTATCGGTTCGATATAGAAAGCAAGGGAAAAATCATTGTGACGATGCTTGGGAAGGATCTCCAGAAGTGGAGATCTATCAAAATAAAAAAATAAAACAAAATTCAAAATATTTTATTTCACATAAACCTACATGGGCACTTATGAAACGTCAGAAGTTAGGTGTACAGTTCCAATTGGTCATTCCCGATGGAGAAGAGCTGGCAACAAACTCCATGATTACTGTTTTAAAAATAAATGGTTTTGACAATTGTTAGGTTTCAATTTATTAATACGTAATTGTTGAATATTGTCCTGGCAACACCCAAAGATTCGATAATTATGTCAAAATGGGTCAACAACGGCCTTCTGGTTCGGGCGCTCGTGACGGTAAGACGTGCTTAGTGGCTGTGTCGGTAAAAAAATAGATTGGCATAGTATTGTTTTAGATCTACTGTAAATTAAGGTAACCTATTAGTTTTATGGTAAATATTAGAATATTGATTAAATAGAGATATTATGTGGGGAATAGGAGATGAGATATTATGTTGGCAAAGAAATATAAATGAATGACAAAATATCTTGGTGTTTCATACTATTTTCCTTATCCCTGCAATTTTCTAAATATGTAGTTTTATTAAACAGTTTTAGATTATGATATTGGGGTAACGACTTTAAGATTCATTTGAGGATTGGTATCGATTTTGAGGTTAAATAATTATATTCGGAATTAAATTAGTAATTTTAGAGCAAGGATAGTTTTTATTATACAAAGTTTTCTAATTACAGTGTTAATAGGTATGAGAGAAGAATGTAGGCCTATCAACTGAATAAGTATTTTTTGTAACAAAACGAAATCTTTGAGATTTTTAGGACAGATGAAATTGTATGTAGATATAAGTTTATTCACCTGTAAGATGAACCTTTGGGGATTCCTCATCGCCTGTAAAAAACTCGAGTGTATTGTTACAGATTTTTTTTTTAAGATTTATGTCCTGAATCGGATTTATATTACCTACACAAAACATTTTTTCCTATAATTTGGTAGTAGATTTTTTGTACACCAGTTCCTGCCCGCGGCTTCACCCGTGTGGACATTAATTCTTTTTTAAATAAAAGTAGCCTAAGTTACTCCTAATAACAACAGCTATCTGGCAGTGAAAGTCCTGTCAATATCAGTCCAACCCTTTTGGAGATTAGCCGGAACAAACAGAGCGATAAATAAAAAAATTAGTTTTTTTTTTGTTATTATAGTATCGTATAAATACTTTCGCATTTGATAAAAACCTGTTATTTTAAAATTATAAACAGATACTTCAATTTTATTTATTTGTATTTTATCTATGTGTGTACTATGTATAGATGCGAATTAAAAAAGTATATTTATCATTAACGATAAAACGAACACTTTCATCATATTCTTAGGATTCTCAGAAAATTCTCATATCAAAGGTACTGCAAAATATATCAACATACCAAGAACACAGAGTTCTGAACAGCCGTTTTGAAGTCACTTCTAATATATTATGTTCCCGGAAAACCATAAGGAGTTTTCTTACTAAATTCACATTTTATCCCATGTCTTAATTTGAACAAAGTAATTTCAATTCCCCGAAGTGGGCTCCTTACTTATTTATTTCTTCGTAAATAGGAATTACGGGAGGTAAAAGCATTTGCGTAAATATATGTAGATTTATAAGTAGGTATCAATTTTCTTTGTATCCGAGATCTAGAGTTTTGCGTCCCATTTTTATTTGAATCAACCTACTGATGTGGCTTTGCATATAAAAAGGCAGAATTTTCCCTTAAATTCTAGTGCTGATCATTTAGTATCATTTAACGACTTTAATTAGATAATCTTTAAACTACAAGGTTATTAATGTGTCGTGTATGTGCACGTTGAATATCTATCCTATCATGAAATATCTCAAAGTATACAGGGTGTCAGAGATATCGACGCGAAAACTGAAACCATGGATTCAGTACATGATTCTGAACCCCCCTGCGTTGAAATTTTTCGTCGGTTATTAAAAAAAAATCTGCTGTTTCATAGAAAAGTGCAATACCTACGCGGTCAAAATGTAAAGAATAGCTGATTGTTTTTTAATAACCGCCGAAAATTTTCAACGCAGGGGTGTTCAGAATCATGTACTGAATCCATGGCAACAGTTTTCGCGTCGATGTCCCTGCCACCCCGTATAGGTTACAATATTGGTACAACTAATTTTAAGCAACAGATTCAATGAATGATTATTGTTCCGTGCTTAGTATTCTATAGTCGTAGCACCACAGATGAATATAGATGGTTCACTCCGAAAAATCATTTAAATAAAAAGCGACTCTTGCTACGACACAATAAAGTGCAAATCAGGTCGCACAGCGCTAATTACCTACAGTTATATTCATTTAAAAGTTGCATCTCTTTCTATCGCGTAACTCTTATATCTCTGTGACTCCGTTACACTCACTGAATTGGCCCGACAAGACGGGCCCGCCGCGTACTTGTAGCTTCATGCCTAAAATGCAGAGTGAACCATCTGATTCATCGGTGACAGCACTGAGTTGGACATTGCCCATTACTTTTTACCCGACTACAGCGAAGCAAAAAGGAGGGTTATGGTTATGACCGGTATTTATGTATGTTCATTTGTTCCCTCATAACTTCAAAACTATCATAATTTGACAAATGAGGTATCGTTGAAAGCGTCTTGATCGTCCGCTAGTTATAGGCTATGTGACGTCATATTAAATGAAAATGGCGCCCTCTAGAGGACATGCCACTGAACCAAAAAACATTATTTTTTAAAGATGCCATTTTGGGTATCACGTGAAAGGGCTTAATTAGCACATTTCAAAAATATAGGTATGTAATAAAACCCAAAAATAATTTAAAAGAATAAACATTAAAACCCAACTACGACAAAAACGTCAACTAAAAAGGTATAAACAAGACATAACAGACAGACAAATAAAAAATCCGGAGTCACACATAATCTGCTCAATTTATGCCCTAACACGACAGGTGACGTTTTTGTCGTAGTTGGGTTTTAGTTTTATAACTCTTATTTTATGTTCATAGTACCTAATACAGTGTTAAACTGCAATAATGCGATTACAATAATAATATTATATTGCCTTGTTAGAAACACAAATAAAAAAATACAATCCAGTCTGAAATCCACAAAAAATAATGCGCATACACAATTTCAAACATCATGTGTGTAGCTTAAAAAAACCTACTTTATCTGACTCCAAATTCAAAACAACCCAATACTAATATCCTTACCTGAAGGCAACGTGCGACAGTTCGTAATTGATGTAAATTTTAAACAAAAACACTTTGCGCATTAAAAATACAAGATCCCCCGTATCTCGGGGGAGAGGGGGAGGGGTAAAAGGAGGAGGCAAAAGGGGGGAAGTCTTCATAAGAGGATTAAACACGGTAATAAGGTTTGCATCCTACACACTTGGCCGGGTCAAGTAGGGTTTACCGCCGTTCTTGTGCTATGTTTTTGAAGGAGCTCTTTCATATAATCTTTTCTCTGTCAAGTATTTTTATCTTTTGCTGGAAAATTTTGACAGATGAATGATAAATGCTTATTAATTTGTAATGGGGATTAAAGTACCTAAAAAATATAAATGTTATGTTGAATAATAAAAAAAATGTTTTTTACAATGAAAGACAGTTACATTTTTCTTCGTTTTTGAAAAAAAAATGGTTAAAGTAAAAATTCATCACCATTTTATTTTGGTAACAAAACGTAGAAAGTCTGTGTGTGTGTGTGACTTACTCTCTCTGTAAAGGTACGGTAAGATACACACGACTACATGTCAACCTATATTGGATACATTTCCAGTATAAGCTGATCTCGCATTGTATAGGATTTCCGTACAATGAGAGGTCAGCTTATACTTAGAAATGTATAGCTTGATATGTTGTCGTGTGTATTACGTTTTAATCAAGGTGTTCCACATTATTATTTAAAATAAATTATGCCTCATTGGTCTCTTGGGCCTATAGGTTTGTTCACTAGTTGGGGCAAATATTTATTTTGTTTTTCAGTGGGGAATTCTCAGTAGCAGCCCTGAGTCTGGGTTTGTACCCGGTTAATGGCAATAGGCTCACCCCCTATTACATGAGACTTAGGTATATTATAACTGGCAAAATGTCCCTAACCCTCTATGAACACAAGTGTGATTTAATGTTGTTATTTTAAATTAAGGAACTGGCCGTCAAGGTAATGAGTATACATAGAGAAAAACAACTCCAAAAAGGTTAATACCTACATACAAATTTGGCTTATGGGGCTTTCGTAGCAACACCCCCTCCCTTCAAGAAATATTCCTTTTATTGGATTAGTAGGTGACTTTTTTGGTGTTGATCTGACCAAGAATATGCTATCCCTTTCTTACACATAGAACAGCCCATTTATGGCCACTTAAGTACAGTCAAAATTATAACAATAATTTATCCGTCAAACAATCATGACCGTGTTTAATTGTTGTTATTCGTTTATGTATTATGTTTGTACTTCATATATATACTTTGATTTATGTAATTGGTATCTCAAGCCGTGTAGATCAAATAAATACCTAAATGATTATGATGGCCTTTTTACGCAAGTGTTATATTTTTTACGGCTATATTTTTTTATACAATTCTTTCTTGAGTACGGGCACGCCCTGGGCAGTCAGCTAGACTAGTACATTTCTGCTTGTCTAATTTTGCGAGGGCAGACCTCTTTGAATTTATTATACTTCTGCTTATTCTCATTCCTGCTAATAAGGATAAAAAAAAACTATTTTAAGTAGTTTTTCGGTAGGGTGCGTAGGTATTTATCAGTTAATTGAAGGTTTCCGGTCCGATGTAAATTTATATTCATGAAGAGAAATCCAAAAATAGCCTTTTTCATAGATTGTTGCGTGACTGAGCTTATTAAGGAAGACAGTTTAATGTGCGACGTGGCTCATTCACCTGGATTAGATTGTAAAATTGGTTTTAACTGACTCAAATTATTTACAAATTAGAGGATGAACCTTTATAAAATAATAGGGTACAAATCCAGCCTGAGCTGGTACTGGAAAATTCTTGAAAGAAAATCACAATAAAAATTTGTCTGACCCAGAATTTAAACCTCGGACTCCAAGCTTAGCAGTTGTGCTAGCGACCACTGGACTAACAAGGCAGTTCCATTAATCAATGTACACAAAAGTGATCATAAATTACCACGGAACAACACAGCTCGTAGGTACCGAATCGTACTAAATTTTAATTTACAAAATAACGTAAAAGTTTAATGTTTGTACCGTTCACAGCAATTATTTCTACGAAGGTTTTAATACACGTTTCGGTGACAGGTGGTGGCAGTCACGGGTTGGTGGTGTTTGTTTCCGTTTCCTTAATATAATGGTGTTTTGGAGGGTGTCTGAGGACGTGATTAAGGTTAATCCCGTTAGCATAATTGCTAAAAGGAACGGAACGTCAGCATCTTACTGTCTGTTTATACAAATAAACTGCAGTCACAGACACATTAAATCAATCCCACATGATTTTCTTGCTTTTTATATTCTTTATTTCCCTCAAAAAAAATGCAATTATTCACTTCTATGAGGAAAACATAATAATAATTATTCTGTAGAGCGACAGTTTCGCCAGGTGAAAAAACGAAAACTATAACTTTATAAAAAACAAAATAATTGGTAAAAACTTGCAATTTAAACATTTTCAAAAAATGGTGCTTTAATAGCCCTTTATTAAAAGTTGGAAGAGATTTTGATTCCTTTATCACTTTAGGTAATTTTCCACATGTTGCTGGCTAGAAGTTCAACATCAAATTGATAGGCCTACACTGTCTTTTCATTTCTATTAACACTGTAATTTGAAAACATTGTAAAAACCATTTATTTTTAAAAGAGTAACCGTGGAGCTTCTTGCCGGCTATTCTCTATAGGAAACGAGCAATTGGAACCGTGCACCTAGCTTCTGACGTTTCATAAGTGCCCATGTAGGTTTATGTGAAATATTTTAATTTGAATTAGAAACTTTAGAAAAACGCTGAGAATTTAACTATAGTAAGCACTTAAGCTAACTTCTATATTAATGCTACATTCACATTCTGGAAAAAAACTAACTGCACTTACTCGCTTTTTAGAACTGAACCTCATAAATAATTCAAGGCATCAAAACAAAATAATTAATTAATAAAATAATTCACAAAATCAAAATCAAAAGTCATTTATTCAAACTAGGCTGAGAATCAGTACTTTTTGGACGTCAAAATTACATAAGACAGTCCCCTAAACGCCCGCCCTTCACCACTTCCTAGTGCTTTAGCTGCAGGGAACACCAACTGGCGCAACACATGTCCCCAGAAGGTCACAGGTCTTTTAGTAGGCAATAATTTATTATTTAACGCCTAAAGTAATGACGAATGTGGTCTTTAATCTACAGCTTAACACACCACATAGTACAATGGAAACACACAAGAGCTACTCGTGCCGTGACTATGCGAAGAGCGATACAAAGCGAAGGAAGCTAGGACTCAATTGTGTTCCGTTTTAATTTCTGCGGCTTTTTGGAACATTTCCTTATATTTAACATAATTAACTTGCGAGTTTAGACTTGCGGCTTTAGAACAAAAATTAAAAAAGTAATTGGAAAATTTGAAGTCAGTCAAGTTTGAATTTTCTAAGAGTTTGAAAACGAGTATTTTATCAATCTATATAATGTAACGGGCTAGTGTCCGCAATTCTACATCCGAGCGCGTATTTTGTTTACTTTATATATACAGATACACTGTTGAACTTTTCAGAAATTGTGAACTGATAATTCAGTCCCACATTTGGGCGCCATTTTCACTATTGGCGCCCAAAGGTGGGACCACGAAAATCGCTGAAATCATTTATGGCCCAGCAAACAGATTGGTGATTATTACATTCTTTAAAAACAGAAAGGCTTACATGCTTGCATAGGTAACGTGCGTCATATTTACAATACCAGAATAATGAGCAGATAAGCTAATGTCACAACCTAATTACTATTACAAAGGTTCGTAAAAAGTCTGACTTCTATCGCATGGGTTAGCGGTCATCTCAATCAATCAACTCAGTTTATCACAGTCCACTGCTAGAGATGGGCTTGTCCCAGGCTGCGCCACAACACCCTGTCCTCCACCATTCGCATGCAGTCTATCCCAGCCATCTTTTTAAGGTTTTTGGTCCATCCAGTTGGTGTATATCCCACACTACGCTTGCCAATACGTGGTCTCCACTCCAGGACTCGTCTGCTTTACCGGCCATCGGTCCTTCAACAACATGGCTAGCCCATTGCCACTTCAGCTTGCATACTCTGCAATCTACGTCGGTAACACCAGTTCTTTTCCAGATAACTTTATTTCTGATTTCTGTAGTTGTATACGTAAAAACAATGCACCTTCAGCTACTACAGGAAATTGTGGCAATTTAAATGAAAATGCAATAACAGACATAAGTAATGGCGAACATCACAGTAATTTAGAAATCCTGAACATCCAATATCCAATAGCTATGAATCAGACAAAACCGTTAATAACTGAACGATACTTTTGCACGCTCATGCAGTTTCATAATTATTGATGCCACATTCCGATTGCATAAATTGAATACTTGATAAGGTACGTAATGGCTTCGTAAATTACGGAATTTATTGAGTTGTCTGTGTCATTGTGTTTACGAGGTCAGTATTGCTGTAAATGCTTTATGTGAAGCTTATCAATACGTGCCTAACGTAAAAGGCTTGTACGTAGTTTTGTACGGCGAATCATCATACTATCCTCTTTAACAAGAGGTTACGGTTTAACTAGACTCTTTGGACAATTTCATCATCATCATTATTGGCAGCCTTGCTCCACCCCCTGCTGAGTTAGGCCTCCTCCCTTTTATGCCATGCATAGGGATGCATGGCCCAACCAAGGGTTTTTCCTTCAATTTCTCTGATAAAAAAACCGGCTAAGTGCGTTTCGGATCACGCACAATGAAGGGTTCCGTAGTTGGGATGAATTTATCCCAAATACCTACCAACTTAACAATGTAATTGAAAAACATGTTCTCCCATATATTTCAAGTAATTTTATACGCAAAATATTGAGAGATTTACCATGTTATTTTAAGACCATAGACTTTTTAAAGGTGTTCCTGTAATCTATGGGTAAATAACCATTCTCCGTAATTTTTTCAAAATTTTAGGCTTAGTAGTTTCGGAGATAAAGGGGGAATGGTCGATGTTCATCTATTTTCTTAAATATCTTTAAATGTGTTTATTTTAAAATTAAAAATTAAATATATTTGAGATACATGCAACAAACCTTTTCATTTGATAACACGGTATAGTTTGTATTTTTTTTTTCTTATTTTCCTCCTAAAAGTGACCCCCATATTCAAAATTCATTTATTTACGTTATACATCCGTATTTGGGTCACAGAAATACATATGTGTACCAAATTTCAACTAAATCAGTCCATTAGATTCGGAGCAAATTGGCTGTGACAGACGGACAGACACACGTGTGATCCTATAACGGTTCCGTATTTTTCTTTTACGGTACGGAACACTAAAAAGCATAATAACATCAACGGCTTAGTAATTTGTGTGCTAAACATCCAAATTCATTTATCTCTTTCCATACGTTATTACAGGGGTAATCAGCAATCATCTTCATAAATCTTCAAATTAATAGAAGTGGGATGTTAACTTGACAGTAATGAGTTATGTAACGTGAACTTATTTTAAACTTCTTCCACCACAATACACTCGTCCGATTAGGTGGCAGCTTCTAGAATATTCTAGAAACCATGTGAGAAACAGACGACGCGGAGACGCGCACCTTTCTTTTGACATCAGCCGTCTTCTTGCCGTTCTTTGTAATACAATTTATGAAACCTCGATCTATGCCCCGAACACTGTTGTTTTGATATTATATTTATTATATGTTACTGGAAACTTCATTCAACATACTTGGAACAAGTACTGGAGCTTAAAAGAAATTTTAAAAAGCAACATGCCCGTAAAACTTAAAACTAAAGCCAGGTCGAGCTGCTTATTACCGTGTCTCATTTACGCTTGCCAGACTTGGAAATACACAGACAAAATAAAAAGAAAAATTATCACTTGTCAGCGAGGCCTAGAACGAAGTATGCTCAAAATTAGGAAAATGCAAAAAATAAGACACAGAAATTAGAAGCATATCTAAAGCCACCGATGCACTAAACTTTGCTCAAAAACTAAAATGGAAATGGGCGGGACATGTGGCAAGATTGCAAGATTGCCAGATGAGCGGTGGACCATAAGGGTAACACGGTGGAGAGGCCCAAGTGGGAAACGCCACAGAGGAAGACCGCTCACGAGATGGGCGGACGACATCCGTAAAACGGCTTGCCCAAACTGGATGCAGACAGCGCAAGACAGAGAAAGTTGGATTTCTTTGGAGGAGGCCTTCACCTGCGGAGGGGTTCTTGCAAATTAAAAATATATATATATATATATTAGGATAAGATAAATGTACCTACTTACTTGTTATTGCATGAAATAAAAGGCTTTTTTATTTTTATTTTATTATTTATTTACTGGAAACTTACAGTACATATCGTTGGCGTAGGTGGAGACCCAAAAAACAAAAAAAAACTTGTTTAGAGAAAATTGCGATTTATTAATGCGGCATGATTTGGGTGTTACGAAAATGGTGAAAAGTCAATTTGACCAAAATCGCAGTTATTTAGTTCTCCACCTACGCCGACGATATATGTATGTTAAAGTTAAAATTATGCTTATAAGTTAATGTAGCACACATTACACTTAGGTACGCAGATATTTTGTATCTTTAGGTACCTACTTGTGTAGTTCCAAATGTACTGTTCCAAATATTACAATTTACAATATTACAATGAATATAATTATAATTTTTCTGATGTTTAATGAAAAAGCAATTTTTCTTTGTTTCTGTGGTACAATCGACGCAGTGGCTGTGACGCTGTATATTCTTTGTCATTCGAAAATATTAATTTACCCGATCCCTAGAACTCGCCCTTAGAAGTTTAGGTTTTGACTTACTTATAAATAATTTCTCTAAGTTATTTTAATTTGTTTGTACTTATTCATTTCAAAGTTTCCTTACGTTACAAATTGTTAAATTACTTGTTTGTTACAAGTAATAGCTAATATTAAAACTTTTGTAAGTCAATAGAATATTTCCTGACCTAAAATCTTATTAATGTTTTAGAAATTATTTTATGTCCGTACCTTAGTGGATATGTTGGTAGACCGTAGTGGTACTAGGTAGGTATATTATTTGTTAACTTTGTTTTTGTTAAGGCCTCAGTCTTTATATATTATACATAAATATATCTATGTCGGAGACGGGTATGTGACTTTCGTTATTTTCAGGCATATTTTAACTACTGTGGGCGTAGTGTGGGTAGTGTTGATTAATGCGCAATAGAAAAACAGTTTGCAGTTCAGATCACATTATAATTTACTATCAAATGAATCACACTAGCTAAATTATACACACACTGGGTGCGACGTCGTTTATTAAAATCACTAATTAACACAATGATCAAAAATTACAACTAACACTATAACTGAGCACCACGAATCGAGAACATTTCCAGGACGTCTTGACTCCAATGCGACCAGAGGCTGAAT
Source organism: Agrochola litura (assembly GCA_949152395.1). Lineage (NCBI taxonomy): Eukaryota > Metazoa > Arthropoda > Insecta > Lepidoptera > Noctuidae > Agrochola > Agrochola litura. The sequence goes on from OX424509.1 coordinate 5,632,227, forward strand.
GTCCTCCTCGCCTTGGCCTTAAAACATCACGACTCTGTAGAAGCGCGCCTTTTTTGGTGTAGGTAGGCACTCTTGATCTCGCCAGTGGCGCGCTTGCGATTCGTTTCTTGTCCGTACTAATGACCGGATCCGACATCTATATTATCATTACCTGTATCAAAACAAAGTCCACACTTATATTCAAATAAAGAATTCCAACTTCCGACTTCCAATTTGAGTATTTGGGAAATATTATTTCAAACAATTGAAAGGAATTCAAAACAACGCGACCTAAATATAATCAAATCGATACAAGTAAACGAAGCTAACCGTTGCATTCTTACTTTCTTCAAATATTCATGTATGGACACAGCTGGCGCGGCTACTGCCATTAACGTCTAGTTAAATATGTATTGAGAAATGTGATTTATTGGGAATAGAAGGGGTTCCTATGATGGGATTTAGAATTGTTCATAATATTTGAATGAGTATTGAAATAAGGATTGGTTTAGATGTAGGTATATTTTGGGCTATTTATTGTTCTAGAATAGATTATCCTTTTTGGCGTTTCTAATTTGGAATAAGGTGTTTGAAAAAACATCTGGAACATAGATCTGCCAGAAGCAGAATGAAATGTTTTGACATTTTAATCATTTAGTAGGTTCGGCGCAAAGGTATCCTTAATTTCATATACTCCTGATTCCAAGATTTCATACTCATGAAAATCAAACACAAACTTTTACTAACAGAAAACACATTCTGTACTAAAACGAGCAATATTTGCAGATATATTTGTTTGTAAATATATTTCTATTCACGTCCTTAAAATCGGCTCTAACAATTTCGATGAAAATTGCAATATAGGGTTTATGGGGCGAAAAATCGATCTAGCTAAGTCTCATATCTGGGAAAATTTATTTTCTCCGTATTTTCATCCGAGCAGAGATTGGGCGCCCAAAGTTTAGAACGAGATAATTAATAATGAAATGACAATATTGACATTAGAATAATGATCATGGTAGCATGGAATTAGTAAGTACCTACTATAATGGCAGTATGGAATTAGTAGGTACTATCCTATACTATTAAATGAGTATTCTCTATTTTCACCAGAGTAGAGCTCGGTCGCCCAGGTACCTACTTGATATTGAACCGAATTCATATTTGAAAATGAATTTACATTTAATAATTGTGCCTTTCATCTAACTCAACTTTAGAAAGAGCCTTTAACATCAGTCAGAATCAGTCAAAATTGTGGTAAGCAATTCAAAAAGGACAAAGATTTCAACATAACCATGACAAAAGAAAATCAACATTAAAACTAAAAACCCTTCCAAGATAAGTCAGGCAATTACCACAATTTTATTAAAACCCCATTAGAAACTAATGCAAGTGCTGGAGGAAATTACAGAAATGTTACGAATGTAGCCCATTTCTTTAATTGCGGGCTCGTATTGATCTCGGACTAACGGTTTAATGCTATCCAAGCAATTGCGCCAATGGATGTTGCTATTTGCTTATAATTACGATAATTCATTGGTTTTAGTTTGTTAATTTTGCGTTTTACTTTTTGCTTTCTTACGTTTTGTAATGTTTAATGGCGCAGGATAGCCTTTAACAGAAGTGGTCATCGTATTATTGGCTTTGCAGCTTTAATATCATCAGGGTTTTGCCGGAATATCGTCAACGTGGTACAAAAAAAATTAAAATACTATATAACGGCTATCAGAAGAAATGTCATAGAAAAACTGTGATCCAATGTCTCAATGACGCCATCTAGCGTAATAAAGCAAAATTACATAATAGCCAAGTTTGACACGATACACTTTTACCGACGCCAACATTTGATTACCAACCGTCAGATAGTTTGACATAATTATCTGAGAAAATTGTTTAATTTATCTAATTATATTATAAAATGGGTAGGGTACTATCGAAAATAAACTGTGGTTACGTCTAATCGTTTTATTAATACGAGATTAGCAATACCATAATGCACAATTCGGCATAGATAGTTCGAAATTTTCTTTTGGTGGACACGAACGCGACTTGATATGCAGGCGTACCACACTAGACTGCGACTTTTGCACACTAGGACAAACTAATGTATTGGATTACGATTTTGTTTGCTATGTCCCGTCTATTGTTATGTAAATAATTTAATGTTTTTGACGTGGTACGACAGAAGCTTGCCTGACATCATCTGTCATCACAAAACAGCCGCTACAATGGATGCGACGCTCTGCTACAGTGACTGTCACCAGCCAGTGTCACGCATATCCAACCTCTTCGGTGGTTCCTAGTAACTTCGTAACCTAACTAGACGGCGCCACTTGCTGCGCCAGCATGTTTTTGGAATACGAACCACCTTTAAAGTTTATATCCATCGATTGTCTTATACTACTATCAGTTTCTCCTTTTAATTAGCGTATCCAAGTTAAATAGTTTCTACGGCAGATTTTTTCTAGCAAGAGTCTTCTAAGTTAAAACTGACTGGTGAAAAATATTAGCTATTCCATAAAAAAACATCCTTCTTTTACAGTTCTTATTATTCTGCATCACGCAACAATTTCTTACAAAAATACCTCTCTCAATTTCAGCAGAAAAATTATTCATGAAAAATCCGCCATGATTTACGTTCAACAGCCAATAAACAAATTAAATATTAATCATATTAAAAGTTTCCCATGTTACATCGGTTTTCACGAGATTGCATTGTTGGATTGTCCAGTTTACGCTGACCTGCCCCTCCTGTCCCATCCTTTAGAAATTGGAAACATGGAGCGGGGAATGTTTTTAGACGCAGAGGTCAAGTTAGGCTGGTGATTGAAGTCGACCCGAGGGTAAACAATTAGTAAAAGTTAAACATAGATTGGGCCCAAACTCGATGTATGGGGCAGTTCCTCATTTGAGCATAGATTATAGATAGGGTATTCAGAAGTACTTGAACACAATAGATCAAATACATGAGGCAAAGCCGATCTTAACACTAATATTAAAATGAAGAAAAACGAAAATGTTATCAGCCTAGGGTAAGTTTTAGGAACGGATTACGGCTGTAGTTCGTAACAAAAATTATTGAGGATATTTAGATTTTTGATTAAAAACCCTACGTGACATAGGCCATTAGCAGCTACAGTCAGTCTTGACAAAGTTGACTTAATTGCTATGCTAGGTAAACTTCAATGACAGTTGGTGGTCTTTTGTAGAATTTAGGATTGCAGTAGGTTGTAATATAAGCAAATAATAGGCTTACCTTTTCAGACCCAAAAGTGAAGTGACGACTAGATCACCGCTTCGTCGGGAATCATCGCATTTCCGAATACAAACGAATGCTAATTTCCATGTCCATCAGTTATTAGATTTATCTTGTATAATAATTTAATTAAGAACTTAAGTATTTTATTGTTGTTTTGTTTAGATTTTCGTGTGAATTATATAGAGCTGTAAAACTATTTTCCTATTCGTCGTGCCTTAAATAAATTACATTAATTAAAAGAGTATTAACAACTCTATATACTTCCAAGTCGATTGAGAGCGTCCGGTCTACACCAAGTGGAAAGGGCAACTGATAGAAATCCGACGACTGACGAAATACGAGGTTTGCCGAGAGACATTAAGAACATATTTGTAGTGTAATCCATGTAGGCGATTTGAGTAGCCTACTGAATGCTCGATGGCTAACAACATAATAGAGAAATACCGCTGTGTTTTTTTTTTTAAATGGGTGAATTTGTCAGTAGTAACCCGGAGTCTGGATTTGTGCCCGGTTGGTGGCAATAGGCTCGCCCCCTATTACATGGGATTTGAACATAACTGGGGAGATGTGGGTGTACTATAAGTACACCTTTGCCTAACCCTTCGGGGAATACAGGCGTAATGTTATGTGAAGTGGGTGTACCACATCATTCTAAACAAAACACTGCGCTATACCGTCAATAATCCCATTAACATTGGATAGCAAAGGTTCAACATAACCCCCAAATAGTTGGCATATTTGGTACCGAAATGACACATTGCGGGGCCGAAACGCCGAACTTCGGCGGTGATTCGGCCATGTGATTGTTAAAACTTCGCCGAATGTGGCCGGGTTAGAATGTAAGGGGTTACTGTGGCTGAGCGGAACTGAGGGTTTCTGCCGTGTATTTTGGGAATATATTTTGTAGTTTTTTCGATGAAAATAGTGAATAGGTCGTTTTTACCCTGTATTGCTTTTTTAAATCTCACTCTGTAGGTTCTGGTTCGAGACAATTTTATCAATACACATGGCGTGAATACACTGAGGGATCCGTAACATAAAATTTACTAAGGATAGTTAGACAAAAATGATAGGAAAACGTTTTATCACTAATTGGCAACCTTACCAATCATATGAAAAAGTGGCGCAACAAACTCCCCAGCAGCACAGCTGTCTGTTCAAGTTACAGAAAAAAAAGATTCTAAACAATAGTATGAACTTGAACAGACAGCTGTGCTGCTGGGGAGTTTTTGCGCCAGTTTTTCTTCCCAGCTAAAGCACTAGGAAGTGGTGAAGGGTGGGCGTTTTGGGGGACTGTCTTATGTAATTTTGACGTTCGAAAAGTGCTGATTCTCAGCCTAGTTTGAACTAATGACTTTGAATTTGAATCACATACTGCACTGTCTTCATACTAACATGATGCTGTTGACGTGATACCTACGAGTATATCAATCTCGTCAACTTAAATCATCATTTACATAGCCTTTTCTAACTATGTTGGGGTCAGCTTCCAATCTAACTGGATGTTGCTAAAATCCACAATTGGAGCGAGTGCTTATCTGACCTCCACAACCGTTATTGGGTATAGTTACCTCGTCTCCGATCGTCCCGGTCCTTGTGTCTGGTTGATGGCAATAGGCTCGCCCCCTATTAAATGGGACTTTAACATAACTGGCGTAATGTGGGTGTATTATACACCTCTGCATAACTCTTCGGGGATTACAGGTGTGATGTTATGTTATATTTAATACTCCACTCAAATAATTATACTGAATAATTTTTACCAGGACCACAGCGCTGCGTAGCAGTAGGCAATGTGATACGAGCGTGCATTTGAACAGCGTAGGCCGTAGGCGTCGCCTTCGCCGTAGTTACCGCGTAAGCATTAGGAGCTATACGCATCGGGCGTGGAGCGATATGGTGCGGTGCAGTCAGCGTACAGGAGTGATGTTACCTCATCAACGTAAATATAATATCGAAATGATCTACGTCTAAATCGAGAGAACACACAGTTCTATAAATGTGGAACTATTACAGAAGTCAGTTTGCACGAGTTCACACAAGTTAAGATAACTTGGTTAACAATAAGACCTTGTTCTTGTGAGTTTATTCGTTTTAGTTCATATAATAGTTCTGCTTTATGAGCGTAAAATGGTTTTCTGATAGTGGTGTGGGTCTGGATTTTATAGAATGAATCTGTGTACTTCAAATTTGTGAGTTAAATGTAATTGATGTGCTAAATTGAACTAATAATAATAATCAGATAAACTCTGGTTATTTTTCATGGTTATTTTTCAAAACATTCTTCAGTAATAAAACCAATCATACAAATGTTGTTCCTCGGGAATCAGCGCATTTCCGAATACAAACGAATGCTAATTTCCGCGTCCATTAATTATTAGATTTATCGCGTAAAATAATTTGAATTCAGAACTAAGTACTTTATTGTTGTTTTGTTTTGATTTCCGTGTGAACTATATAGCTGTAAAACTATTTTCGTGCTCGGCTGCGTCGTTGCTCCACGAACCACTGTGTCCTTTGATCCATTGAATGGTTATATTGAGGCTGCCCACCTGGTTAAGACGCTGGTGGCACTCGAATATCAGCCTAGAGTCAACAGTGGGTCTGTTCAGCGCCATCCTGTCTGAAGCAGCAGGAGATATACCCATGCATTCGACCTTGCGATTGCTGCAATCGGAGTAGTCCTCATGCAGCCCGTGGTCGCCACGTAGGCTAGTCTTTGCATGCGTTGTAGTTTGTTGAAGGCTGTAACCAGCTGAGTGTGGGGCCACCAGACCACGGCCCCGTAAGCGATCATGGGGCGGATCACTGCTGTGTACAGCCACAGTATGATTTTGGGGGATAGGCCCCACTTCTTACCTATCATTTTCCTGCACTGCCAGAAGGTAATGCAGACCGTGTTTAGCTTATTTCTAAATGAATACTCCAGTTCAACTTACTGTCTAAAGTGACCCCGAGGTACTTGACCTCAAGGTCAACTGAAGTTCTGTATCGAACAGTTTGGGTAACATGACTAGTTCAATTTTAGTGGGGTTCACTGATAGTTCAAATTCTCTGCACCAAATTTCTACGACGTAATGCTTGCTGAGTGAGGTTACAGATTGTTCCCGTCACCTTCTCCGAGACAAGACTTGCGAGGTCATCTGCATACCCTGTTGTGTTATAGCGGTTGGCATTGAGTTTAATGATTAGGTCTTTAATTACCAGATTCCATAAAAGGGAGATACTTTCCACTTAGAGAAGAGCTCGTGGCTAAGTAATAACAGCCGCAAGGTTCATCCATCAGGTTAAGCTACGCTTGCCGGGGTTGGTCCGTGGATGGGTGATCATCTTTACATATCGAGACTCCTCCGTGCCTCGGAAAGCACGTTAAGCCGTTGGTCTCGGCTGTCATTCGTGAATCTTTGACAGCCGTTACGGACGGCCCGAAAGTCTGACAACCAGTTTTATCAAGGAGTATTGTATTACCCAGTTACTGGGTTATGGAGGTCAGATAGGCAGTCGTTCCATGTAAAATTTGATTAACTTATTCAGATGCATCCGGTTAGACTGGAAACCGACCTCAAAATAGTTGGAAAAAGGCAAGGCAGATTGATAGTGTCTTCACATAAATAGTTAGTTTTAGGTTGATATACACCTTCCATACTTAAAAACCCTCAGAATAGCAATGTATGCACAAAATGTACAATTTTTTTTTTTTTTTTTTGGTTGGTAATTTTTCAAATAACTTCTCCCGCTCTGAGCGGAGCGGGAGGGCGTGTCAGACTCTCATTGACTAAAACTCACCCGTGTTCCTTCAGGCTTCAGTTGCCTGTATGTTGCCAGGGGCCGTCGGTGGCCACGGTGTCGTCGTCGGACAAACCCGCCACAAAATATACCTAAGGTGTTGATACACAAATAGAATTCCTGAAACATTCTACTTCGTCCTTTTTCGTCTAATACTAGAACCCAACCTTCATAGCTTGGTTATTTTTGGTTAAAAGTCCCTGAATAAGACAGGACGCTATTGTATCAAATAAAAACTTGTTTTTGGCTCCCAGCAACCAATTCTAAGCGAGGAACTACCAAATATTAGGTTGTATTGTATTTTTAGTGAAGAAAATTGGTCTAATGCTGAGCATGTGGTCCTGAGTTTGGTTATTGGGTTTTTGCAGCCCTAAGTCTAGATTTGTGTCCAGTTGAAGGCAATAGACTCGCCTTTTATTACCTGGGACTTAAACATAACTGGCGAAATGTGGGTATACAACAACTATTGTAATGTTGTTATGTGACTATGTTGATAAAATTTAAAAAATTCAAATAATAATTACCTATATTATTCTTATGCAATACATAAAATTAAAATCCCTAATATACTATACCTATATACACAAACCTAATAATATACAATGTATACATAATTATACACCCAATTAAGCACATCTAATAATTTATAATAATATTGAATTGCTTAGCCCTCTTCCTCTCTCCTATTTTTGCTGTGCCCGACAGGGTCCATATTGATCTTTTACTTTGTTATACCATCTATGTAATACATATGGAATGCAATAAAGAATTGAGTATTGAGTATGTAAAATTGGGTCAGCCTTGATGTTGTCACTGTTTTTTGGAAGAGGTATTTTATTTAGGTTCTCGAATAATGGTATAAGGGAATAAATGTTTTTACTATTAGGTTTGGGTATTGTTCATAGTTGATTGTTCTTTCGGAAACAGCCTTCTTTTGTTTTTCGTACAGATACATAGAATTTTCTTGTGTGTTCGGAGTTTGGCTTCTACCGAGAACGGACGTGTATTATTCGCGCGCGGGTGCTCTAGTTTTGAGTAATTCCCTGGCGCAGCACAATAACACCGTCGTCGCCGCGTTGCGGAATCGGTGTATCAAGGTCGCCGCGATGACCCAGTTATTAATTATCGTACAGTGTATTAATGTTAACAGTTCATTTAAATAATTGTGAGTGAAGTTTCTATTTACCTAACAATGTCATCAACTAAGATAAAAATTAAAACGGATCTGGAAAAGCTGTTGTATGACAGTTACATCCAAGAAAAATCACAGAGAGAAAAACTGGAACTTCTTGTCAATGATCTGAAGGTCCAAATAGAAGGCCTCCAGCGACAACACCAAACCCGTCAAAAAGAAAATATAAGCTCCAAGGGACAAGAAAATAATATCCCTAAGGACTTAGAAACTAAGAGCAACATACAATTTGCTCAATCTGAAAAAGAAAATGTCGACTACTGCACAGACGAGGAAGAACTTGCCAAAGAGACTGAGTGGATTAGGGCCAAAAGTAGGAAGAAAAGGAAGCTAAACATCTCCCTCTCTCCACCACAACAACCCGGAACAAGCGCCCAACAACAACAAAAATGTGAGAAAGAACAGACATTAGTCAAAAAAGTGCCTCCACCACCCCCAATCATAATAGACGGAGTCAAGAACTACCAAATGTTTTACGACTCACTAACTGAAACCCAACCAACAGAATCATTCACGGCAAAAATGATGAATGGAGATTGTGTGAAGCTCAACGCCAAAACCGAGGACTCTTATAGAGCGATTGCTAGATTTTTGTCAGAAAAAGAATATCTTTGGCATTCATACGAGAACAAACAGGCTCGACCAATAAGAGTTGTAGTGAAAAAAATACATTCTTCCTGCCAGCCAGATCGAATCAAAGACGATTTAAAATCGCAAGGTTTGAAAATAGAAAAAGTTGACAGCAAGTTGAGCTGGAAGAGTAAAGAACCACTCAATATGTTCGTCTTATCATTTAATAATGACGAAGATGTCAACAAAATCTATGGCATCAAGCACATTTTAGGGTGTAAAATTGAAATACACCCTCTTAAAAATCCGAAACTCATTCCTCAATGTAAGAGATGCGAGGCATATGGCCATACACATAAATACTGTAGAAAAGAGCCAAGGTGTGTAAAATGCACTGGCAAGCATCTTACAGCGAACTGTACTAAATCTCCTCAAGAGAAACCAAAATGCGTCCACTGCGGCTTACCCCACCCAGCTAACTACAGAGGGTGTGAAGTAGCCAAGGAGATGCAAATTATGAAAAATAAAAACATCAAAAAGAAACTTGTTGTGCCAACTGCCCAACAGTATCCTTCCATAAGAAATCCTGACAAGCAGGCACAGAAAGAAAGTTTTCAGACATCTGTAAAACCTGTTCAAGCAAGTACTTCCTATGCACAAATTGCGAAACAAGGTACTCAACCTTCTAATCTGGAGGATAAGATAAATCAGATCTTGCACTACATTTGACAAAAGATTAGAGAAGCTAGAATCCAGTACCAAAACAGCTGTTTTTAATTGTCAAAATGAGTGACACACTAAAAATAATGGCTTGGAACTCCAATGGGCTCCTCAAACATCAGAATGAGTTGCAGGCAGTCCTAGAGACAGAAAATATAGACGTGTGTTTGATCTCCGAAACGCACTTCACTAACCAATCTTTCATCAAATTTAGAGGGTACAAGATATATAATTCGCTCCACCCTGACAACTCCGCCAGAGGAGGTAGCGCGGTTATAATCAAAGAAAATATCAATCATTACGAACAAAGTAAATTTGAAGAACCAGACATTCAAGCAGTGGCAGTATCTGTTAAAACCAAATTTTGTCACGTTTCGATAGCAGCCATATACTGTCCTCCACGGCACATGATAAGAAAAGAGCGATATTCACAACTCTTTGAACTTCTAGGCCAGAGATTCATTCTAGGCGGTGATTTCAATGCCAAGCATACGCACTGGGGATCAAGACTTACTACAACAAAGGGCAGGCAGCTCCTAAATGCAGTAAAAGATAACTATTGTGACGTTAAGAGCACAGGGAAACCAACATACTGGCCAACTGACCATCAGAAAATACCGGATCTTATAGACTTTTTCATATGCAAAAATATATCCACTAATTACTTTAATTTGGAGGAAGGTCTTCACATGAATTCGGACCACTCCCCGATTATCCTAAGACTTAGTCAAAAAATCCTACTAAGAGAAAGCCATTTAACCCTGGTTAATAAGTCTACAGATTGGGACAGCTTTGCCCTTGATCTAAATAATATTATCGACCTAAAAACTCCTTTGCAAAATCAGGATCAGCTGAACTCGGAAGTAAACAAATATGTTGTTAATATCCAACAATGTGCATGGAACAATACGCCACAGTTAAAACGTAAATATAAGGGACATATCTATCCCAAAGAAATTGTGAATTTACTATCTGAGAAAAGAAAGCAAAGAAAGCGGTGGCAGCAAACGAGGTGCCCCCGGGATAAAACATTACTAAATAATCTAACTAAACGATTAAAAAGGAAAATTCTACAATTTGAGGATGAATGTCTGAATGCTAACCTTGTGCAGCTAACCAACGACCAATCCACGGATTTCTCTCTTTGGAAAGCGACAAGAAAACTAAAAAGGCCGATTATGCAAATACCGCCCATTAGAAACAGCGACGGAAAATGGGCAATAAGCAATGAACAAAAAGCGCTTAGGTTTGCCCAATACTTAGAAGACACTTTTCAACCCAATGAGAGCTCCATAGACATACTTGAGAGTGAAAAGTTATCACAAAGTCAAAGAATTCGACTTGTGACTCCTAAAGAAGTTCTGAGAGAAATTCAAACCAACATTAGCTCAAAGAAATCCCCGGGTTACGACCTCATAACAGGAGAAATTTTAAAACACCTCCCGCGTAAAGCCATAGTAAAGCTGACCAGACTTATAAATGCTGCATTTATGCTAAAATATGTACCTGAGCCATGGAAGGTTGCTGAAGTCATTATGATTGCGAAGCCTGGGAAACCACCCCATGAAGCATCATCATATAGACCCATTTCCCTGTTGCCCGTATTATCGAAGCTATTTGAAAAACTGTTATTAAAACGGTTGAAACCAATAATAGAAGAAAAAGACCTAATACCAAACCATCAATTTGGCTTCAGGGAAAAACACTCTACAATAGACCAGGTACACAGAATAACTGACATTATTGAAAAAACACTCGAAAACAAGCAAGTCTGCGCCACCGTATTCCTAGATGTTGCGCAAGCTTTTGATAAAGTTTGGCATGAGGGTCTGGTATTCAAACTCAGACGCATGCTACCTCCAGAATTTGCAGACATTCTAGAATCATATATAAGTAACAGAATGTTTAGAATAAGGCAAGAGGACGCATATTCCGAGCTAAAAACTATAAAAGCCGGGGTACCACAAGGAAGTGTGTTAGGCCCAATCCTGTACCTGCTATACACTTGCGATATCCCTGAGCTGGAAAACAACACCATTGCGACCTTTGCAGATGACACTGCTATTATGGCTACCGGATCAAGCCACAAAGAAGCAGTCGAAAAAGTTCAACTAGCTGTGAACAAAGTTTATGACTGGACACAAAAGTGGAAGATCAAACTGAATGAATCAAAATCAATTCATATTGATTTCACTAATAAACACTGCGATTACCACCCAATCTATATAAATGGCATGCAAGTGCCTTATGCTAATACAGCCAAATACCTTGGCATAACTCTTGACGCGAAACTGCGTTGGAAATCTCATGTCAAAAAGAAAAGACAGGAACTAAACATACGTTATAAAAGTATGTATTGGTTACTCGGAAGAAAATCTTGCCTATCAATACATAATAAACTTATAATATACAAGCATATTCTTATGCCAATTTGGACGTATGGCATCCAACTTTGGGGCTGTACTAAACAAAGCAACGTCAAAATAATTCAAAAATTCCAAAACAAAGTACTCAGGGATGTTGTAAATGCACCATGGTATATTAGAAATGACGACCTCCACCGTGACCTTAAAATGGAACTCGTCACCACCATCATCCAAAAATTTGCTGAAGCCCACGAACACAGACTCCACCGACATGTGAATGTTGAGGCAATACAGCTGCTAGACAACACGGACATAGTGCGTAGGTTAAAGAGAACTAAACCATTTGAGTTAGTGTAGTGTGTAAATAGTGAATTAATAAATAGTAACAATGCTGTGCTATACATATAACACAAGAACAAAGTGTTTTACCAATTATCAGACCCTAAGAAAGTGCTACGAAATTGACCTTGTGTAAGAGTGCAAATTGACACTATTCTTAGATATAACATAATCTATCTCGTAAAATATTAAGTTAGAATTAAATTGCTTATTAGTCTATTAGGCTAGATTGTAATCAATTACTAAGAACGTCAGTTCTTATTAATACAGAAAAAAAAAAAAAAAAAAAAATTGTTTTTTTATTGTAATAAAATTTACTATTAATGTTTGCATGCCTAATTGGTAGATTGTACAGGGATCTCAACATTTTGTGAACACCTTCATTTATGTACCTACTCTCAAAGCGAATAAATGATTATGATTATGATTAATAATTTTATCCCACATTGACAAAATATTTTGCTTTGTCAACAGATTCACACGTGGTCAACCGTAAGCTAGTTGACGTGCCCCAGTTCGAGAGACCCATTGGCAACCATACGTTCCACATCGGGAAGGAGGCTCTCCTCGGTTGCTCTGTCATCAATCTGGGGAAGCATAAGGTAAACGATCATAACCTAGTTCTTCGATATTTTTGTAACTTACAGTTGGGCCATACTAAATGGTTACTGTCGCTTATAATCTTCAATAACAAAATTTTGCAAGTACATAGTCAATAGTCATCTCAGAGACAAAGCTGAAAATTGAATGTCTTGTGTACCTGTAATAAAATTACATCTGCAACCATACTTTTCAAAAACTTACTTTTTCACTCTATAGCTATGGTACCTACCCCACACAAATTTGTATACCATTACTTGCTATATAAACAACAGTAACAGGAAGTATTACAACATCATCAAGATATTCAAAGTGGATTTAATACGTATTATAGAAGCTAACTCAAAAACTACCTAAGCAAAGTTCATACAATTTTCTTGCGCAAACTTTCTGTACCAAATGAAAAAAGAATTTTCCAGAAAAATTGACGAGAATATCGAACTTGGTTAAAAACGGAACACAACAATGCCGTATGGCGGCAGAAATATGTAAAGAGCACCCCTCTACTGTGTCCTTGGTATTGCAGCATAGTGTCAAAATGTTTGGAAGGGTGTTATTGCTTTACGTTAAGGTTGCACTAGTCGACGGCTCGAACTAGTTGGTGCATAGCTAATATGTATGCTATTTAGTATAGTCATTTACTTATTCAGTTTTATTTATTTATTTATTTAGTGACTTATACGATGATTTATAATGAAAACGAGCGCGTAAAATTTCTTTGGGCGTATAGGTATTATGGCAAAACTGCTAGATGTATCTACTCAAAATAAAATCATTTAAACTTTTGAATAAGTTATCTATCCCTGTACGGTTTCCATTTTGCCATTTTCATATATCATAAGTTATTTATTTACGCCCAAATATGAGTGTTGAAATATGGAAGTTTCGATGCTCATAACTTCCAAACCAATTCTGCTTCCATACATGGCTAGATAATGACAAGCCGAATTGATATAATATTTAGTTTTGAACGTATACGGTCAAACAGACGAGTAATCACCATACTACGTTTGTATGGAAGAATGACCGACTAGCGTAACCTTAAATAAGTCGTTTTAATTCTACACGAAAAATACAGCATGCGGTATGTTCACTTTCTCCATGTAATAAAATGTTTTATTCAAACTGAACTCCATAAAATCTTCTCAATTTGCTTCTTCATAACCCTATCCTACATTAAAAGTTTAATGAGCATCGCGTCTGAGACATTAATTTGCTGGATGTTGGTCATTACGGGATGTTTATGGGCAGGTAGCTCGAATTATGGCCACCATTAGGTTCTGACGTTACCTGGGATACTTGGATGGTAATTGTGCTATAGGTCTATATAGAGAAGGAATTTTATAAAGGATTGTAACTTACAGAGCACAGGCGCCAAAACAAAAAAACCAATCAGTCTAGCCTTTTCCCAACTATGTTGGGGTCGGCTTCCAGTCTAACCGGCTGCAGCTGAATACCAGTATTTTACATAGAGCGACTGCCTATCTAACCTCCACAACCCAGTAACTGGGTAATACGGTACCCCTTGGTAAGACTGGTTGTCAGACTTTCTGGCTTCTGACGACCCGTAACGACTGTCAAAGATCCACGAATGACAGCCGGGACCAAAGGCTTGACGTCCTTTCCGAGGCACGGAGGAGTCTTGGTATGTAAATATGGTCACCCATCCACAAACCAACCACGGCAAGCCGTGCGGCTGGTATTACTAAGCCCGAGCTCCAACAAAAAAAAAAATTGCAGGGTCAACCAAATATAAATTGTCCTTTGCGGGATTCGAACCCGCAGATCATAATAATATTCCAGGAATATTTGTAGCTCAGCTGCTGCTGTAAAATTCCAACAGTCAATTCCTATTTCTTGGTACTGTGATCATTTTTATTGCAGTAAACTTGAAACTACTCACTTACCTATGTATATGCAGAAAAAACACAATTTTGAAGTTGAAACTGGGTTCTAGCTAAGAGTATAGATACAAAAGTAATTTTCAAAGTAGTTTAATTGGGGTCTAGGGCGTCTTGCGATCACTAGACAGTGAGGACATGAGGTCCTGGGTTCGATTCCCGGATCGGGTAAAGTGTTGTTATGTTTTCCATCTGGAATTTCTCAGTAGCAGCCCGGAGTTTGAATTTTCGCCCGGTTAATGGCAATAGGCTCGCCCGCTATTACATGGGACTTAAACATAACTGGCGAAATGTGGGTGTACTTTACGTACAGTCGACAAAAATTAAGCATGCTCAGTTAAGAAAATATTTCTGCGGCAGCGCAGCTAGTGACAAACAACACCCCTTCCTGGTTTCGACCAATTAGAGACAACATGCATTTGTTTGTGTGAGTGTCACACTTCTAGACATCATTATATTAATAAAAAAACATTTAATTCAGACTATTTGTTTCCATATTTTGTTAGTACCTATTACAATCTCTTAATAATATGTTAGTAATGATGAGATCAGTTAATACATTAAGGTAGGTAACATAATGGGGCACGCCACAATTGCGGCGATAAGACCCCTCTTTGAGGAGTGGCTTGAGAGACGCCACGGCGTCCTCACCTTCCGCCTGACGCAGGTCCTCACCGGACACGGCTGCTTCGGGAGGTTCCTGTTTAGGATAAGGCGGGAGGAAACACCCGGGTGTCACCATTGTGTGGATCGGCCTGAGGACACGGTGGAGTATACGGTGGAGGTCTGCCCGGCTTGGGCGGAGCAACGCCGTGTCCTCGTAGAGGCGATCGGCGGCGGTGATCTCTCGCGTCCGGCCCTGGTTCAGGTCATGGTACGGAGCGAGAGGAAATGGCAGGCCGTCACCTCCTTCTGCGAAGCGGTAATGCTCGCGAAGGAGGAGGCGGAACGCGTGAGGGAGAGGCAAATTTCGCGCCATCACGCCCCTAACCACCGCAGGAGGAGACGCCCGGGGCGGGAATCGCGAGCCGATTTCCGGCCACCGTAGGCGCTGGCTTGCGGATGGTGAGCAATGGGTAGCTCGCCGTCCGATAAGGACCAAGCCCGGGTCGACGGCGCGTTGTGTTCCACGCGCGCCTCAAACAGATGTCAGCAGAATTGACGGGGTCCGTTAGGGCCAATGCCTGCCGGGGGTTCGAAGAAAACCGACAGGGAAATCGTGGCCCCCAGTAACAGGGCAACCGAAGCAACACGGGTGGGTTTTAGTCAGTAAGAGTCTGACACGCCCTCCCACTCCACCCAGAGCGGGAGAAGTTATTTGATAATTTCCGACCCAAAAAAAAAAAAAAAAAAGTTGTAGGAGAGGTAATGCTCGCAAAGGAGGAGGCGGAACGCGTGAGGGAGAGGCAAATTTCGCGCCTTCGCGCCCCTAACCGCCGCAGGAGGAGACGCCCTGGGCGTCGGGAATCACAGGAAGATTTCCGGCCACCGTAGGCGCGGGCTTGCGGACGGTGAGCAATGGGTAGCTCGCCGTCTGATAAGGACCAAGCCCGGGTCGACGGCGCGTTGTGTTCCACGCGCGCCTCAAAGAGATATCAGCAGAATTGACGGGGTCCGCTAGGGCCAATGCCTGCCGGGGGTTCGAAGAAAACCGATAGGGAAATCGTGGCCCCCGGCAACAGGGCAACCGAAGGAACACGGGTGGGTTTTAGTCAGTAAGAGTCTGACACGCCCTCCCACTCCGCCCAGAGCGGGAGAAGTTATTTGATAATTTCCCACCCAAAAAAAAAAAAAAACAAAAGGTAGGTAACATAATATAATGCTTGAAATAAATAATTGAAAATTAATTGAAACGAAATTGAAATAAATAATTGAAAATAAATTAATACGAACACGATTAAAATACGCTTCGTGCATCCTATTGGTCAAAACGCATGCATCGGGCGATCGAGTCGTAAGCCGTGCTATGCGATTATCGCCTTAAAGGTGAGATCTGTGAGTTTGAATAGATTTACTCAGCTATCCTCAATACTACAGTCTTAAAGAACCGTTACTCTAGAAAACAAGGATAATTACCCTCTCCCTAAAAATTACCCTAATTTCGTAAACGGCTTTTCTAACACGGCTTTATTTTCAGTAAGTACGTACCTACCTACTGTAATTGAAAACTTTTCGCTGTCTCCCCTACTGTCTTAATTATAATAAAAGTAATTACCATGGAGTGCTATTTTCCTTAATTGTGTACTGCGGTATTGTAATTTAATTAATTGTATTTTCTTATAAAGACTGAAGTTATTTGAGGGCTCGTGTTTTGATAACTTTTCATGTGATTGGTTTTACTTCCAATAATTAGGATGAGAATCCATACCAACTTTTTATATACCAATCCAATGCGTAAACCTTCCAACTGACATAAAGTTCTTAATAAAAATTGAAAACTTAGACTCGGATCTAAAATCAGATTTTTTGATAACCACTTTAATTCATAATTTAAAAAATAAAAGTCTAACTCAGACCAAATAAAAAACCAGCGCTGCGAACAATACAGTGAAGCATGCCAAAACTACACCCCCGCTCTGTGCATATACGCTCACACGCACACATTCACAATCAAACTACACCTCACTAAGTGCACACGTGTTTACGAAACTAGCCTCACGTCACTGTTGACAGCGCTTTGTCTTGGTTTTTTATTTGGTCTGAGAGTTCAAAATACAAAAAAACGTTTTTAATAAGACGATTTGTGTTTTGGGTGGATTTTGACCAAGGTGGTATTCTCGTCTGCCACCAGGGATAGGATGACGCGGCGACGCGACGGGGTCTGTTAAATCAATATCAGTGGGCATGTAGGTACAAAACAAAAAGGATGCTTTTTTCCTCTTAATTGCAGTTTGTTTATTATGCAAGTATTATTTTGTTTGTTAATTTTGTTATTTCTCGTGTTTATATATATAACATAACATCACACCTTGTTTCCCCGAAGGGTTGGGCAGAGGTGTCCCTGAAGCAGGTACACCCACATTTCGCCCAATTCAATTCAATTTTGGATTCAATTCCCGGGTCGGGCAAAGTATTATTGGCATTTCTCAGTAGCAGCTCGGAGTCTGGAATTGTGCCCGGTTGATGGCAATAGGTTCGCCCCCTATTACATGGGATTTAAACTTATCTGGCGAAATGTGGGTGTACCTGTTTAAATATATATATTTTTGTGTTTAACATAACCTACTTTTGTATAAAATAAATAAATCTTAAAATTCCTGACTTTAGTTTAGTTGTAACAACATAACCCGCGAAATATCCTGCTTAAAAAAATACACAGTTTTAAATAATATTTTGCTATAAAAAGAAATTAATTATCATTCTTTAAGTTCACTTTGAATCTAAATATTCTTCGTAACTTTAGTAATAATTGCCCGTAATTTCATGAAAGTCTTCATGTAGTTTTCTAAGAGCCTTGCTCGGATTCTATTTCGTCTAGATATAGATAGCAGCGTAATTACTGAGCTCAGTTAATTAATGTAGCGTATAAGAAAGTGCAAGCTAGGTACGGCTGGCATAATCAGATTTTATGTTCTAGAAAATTTCTTGATAATTAACGAAGAAACTAGTTCTACATGAAATAAGCTTGGGTATTTGAATTTTAATGCAAAAGTTTCTTCATAAAGGCTTATATAGCGACCGAGACAGTGTGCACACTAGAAACAATAACCATTTTTAGGTTTCCGTACCAAAATGGTAAAAAGGAACCCTTATGGTGTGACTCAGTCTGTCTGTCACAGCTGGATATCTCAAGAACTGCTAATGCTATCAATTTGAAATTTGGAATGGTTTTAGATAACGTTTGCCCAAATATTTTGCAATTAAGAAAGAAATAAATTATGTTTTTTTTGCAACAGGGACTGAACGGCGGCGGTCTTAAAAATTCGAAGTGGGGATCATGGGGTATCATATGAAAGAGTGCTACTTCCACATTCTCAAACATTTTTTTAAGGTTGCTTTGTTTTCGACTTTTGACTAAAAAAATTATAAAAAATACCGTTACCCCCCCTTATCTCCGAAGTTAGCATAGAGAAAAATCTGAAATTATTCTATGTGATAGAAGTTTATGTAAAGATTACAGGAAAAATAAAACGATGTATCTAAATAGCACACTTTTTCAGAAATCATCAACTTAAATTACATTAGTTCCACTATCGGTTAAGAGATGGCGCTGACCTAAAACTGCAATATTCTACACTGTAGTGTGCAGTGTTAAAGTTCTCTGACAAATAAAGGCCTCCCCAATGAAAATTTTAAATGGTACGGAACCCTCGTTGCGCGAGTCCAACTCGCTCTTGACCGGTTTTTTCTATTATAATAACTAGCGACCCGCTCCTGCTTCGCACGGCTTTGACGACTTCACAAAACATCGAGATTTCTTAATTATATGTAACATTAATTATAATGTAATATACACATAAACCTTCTGGAATGAATTCTCTAAACGATGGTGAAAACGTCATCAAAATCTGTTGTGTGGTTTAGAAGAACAACGCGGACATATAGACAAACACAAAAAGCGACTTTAAAAACTTTTATAAAGTGTATAGATAACATCACGCCTGTAATCCCCGAAGAGTTAAGCAGAGGTACAGTATACTATTAGTACACCCACATTTCGCCAGTTATGTTTAAGTCCCATGTAATAGGGGGCGAGTCTATTGTCATCAACCGGGCACAAATCCAGACTCCGGGGAGCTAGTGAGAAATTCCTGATGGAAAAACCCAATAACACTTTGCCTGATCTGGAAATCGAACCTAAGACCTCATGTTCAGCAGTAGCCTACTAGACCAACGAGGTAGTTAAATGTTGAATATAGTTCGTAGAAAAGTCAAAATGAAGAAACACATGCGATGCTTTGTGCTGCTCTGCATCTACCTACTATTTCTAGCCTTGCCTTGCCTTAAATGAATACAGATGGTTCAGTCCGCATAATCATTTAAATAAAAACCGGTCAAAAGCGAGTCGGCCTCGCGCACCGAGGGTTCCGTACCATTTAAAATTTTCATCGGCGAGGCCTTTATTCATCATTATTTCTGAAAAAGTGTGCTATTTAGAGACATTGTTTTATTTTTCCTGTAATCTATACGTAAACTTCTATCACATATAATAGTTTCAATTTTTTTTCTATGCAAACTTCGGAGATAAGGGGGGAACGGTATTTTTTTTAAATTTTTCGTGAAAAGTCGAAAACTAATCAGACTAACAAAAAAAATTTTTGAAACAGGGCAAATAGCGCTCTATCATATGATACCCCACATGCCCTAGTAGCCCCACTTTGAATTTTTAAGATCCCCGGTCAGTCCCTGATGCAAAAAAATATACATATTTTTATTTCTTTCTCAATTGCAAAAAAGTTGGGCAAACGCCATCTAAAACTATTCCAAATTTCAAGTTGATAGCATTAGTAGTTCTAGAGATATCTAGCTGTGACAGACAGACTGAGTCGCACCATAAGGGCTCCTTTTTACCATTTTGGTACGAAACCCTAAAAAGCGACTTTTGAAACGAAACAATAAAGTGCAGTTCAGGTTGCACAGCGCTAATTACCTACAGTTATATTCACCTAGAGTCCTTGAAGTTGCCTCAGTTTTTATCGGGTAATTCTTTATATCTTCTGACTACGTTACGCTCACTGAATTGGCCCGACAAGACGAGCCCGCCGTGTACATAGCTTCATGCCTAAAATGCGGAGTGAATTATCTGTATTCGTCTGTGGCTCAATCTCTAGTTTTTTATCCTTGATATGATTATCAACATCTTCATTCAAGGGAAAGGCGCCCATTTATGTACCTATTGCTTATATTATAAATGTGAAAGTTTGTGTGTTTGGATGTTTGTTATTAAATCATGCAAAAACGGATTTGGATGAAATTTGGTAAATATATAGTAATTTGGTAATAAATAGTTAGTAACCGTTAAGGTGTGTTATTACC
The DNA here is from genome assembly GCA_949152395.1 of Agrochola litura. Lineage (NCBI taxonomy): Eukaryota > Metazoa > Arthropoda > Insecta > Lepidoptera > Noctuidae > Agrochola > Agrochola litura. The sequence continues at coordinate 5,652,915 of OX424509.1, forward strand.
CTGTAAGTAGTTTATAACCTGAATTTACATATAGGATTTTAGATCCCGATAAACGTAGCTGAAGTCGCGGGCAGAAGCTAGTATTATAATATAAAACTATATAATATAATATAATTATGATATATAATATAATTTAAAATAATACATAATAATTATAATATATAATAATATGATAAATGTGAAAGTTTGTGTGTATGGATGTTTGTTACTTAATCACGCAAAAACAGCCGAACGGATTTGGATGAAATTTGGCACACAGGTAGTTTATAACCTGAATTAACATATAAGATACATATGATCCCGGTAGTATGTTCCCGTGGGATAATTCCCCATGTGGGCGAACCCGCGGGTGAAAGTTAGTTTAGAATAATTCTCATTTTCAAAACCGCACTCACCCTTGCCTTTGACCTCCACACAAAAAGGTGCTCTTCATACATAATTATTGTGTAACCTTACACACTTATAAAGCCACAGTATAATAAAGTAACAGTATTATCTCTCGGCAGTGACCTTGAAATAATTACCTACCACCGCTCGGTAGATAAACCTTCCCCGTACGTGCGTAACTGCCGCGCACTCGAGATTGTTACATGTTGGTGTACACTGAGATTTCGACGCGCGTCGTTTCGGCCGTTTTCTATGAAGACATTACTGTTATTTATTTATACTGTGGTAAAGCAAAGCAAGCGTGAAGTGGGTAGGTTGTATAAATCGTAATGAAGAGACAACTTACGTTTGTTTATTTACTCGTCTGTGTTGACTTAGACGACATATTTGTACATCATTCCTGGAATAAATTGGATATGTTAATGAGAATTCACATAAACACTGGTTTATAAACATCATTTATTATTGCTGTTTTCGTTGTGGGTTTGACGACGTGAAAAATTGCTTATGTTCGTGGAATTTATTCGTATGGCAAATTAATATAAAGTCGATTGAGTGAGGCGTAAAAGTAGTTTAGAGGTATGAGGAACAGGGTGTAAAGTTCACTCATCCCTTATAGAAAAAGGAGGATCCTCCGACCAGACGGGAGTCGTGTCTGGCGGGCAACTGCCCAACGATTGATGTCGGGGAAGTTATATATTTCGTGTTCGCGGGGTAAACTCTAATTGCGCGATGCAGGATTTGTGTGACGTCAGGTCTTTGATGTGTAATTCGCGTGTGGCCTCACGGCATCTACATCGCCACACGCGAATTTAGTAGGATTTTTTTCTAAAAATACTTCCAAAACCTTTAAACTAAAAATACTTGCATAGAACATTGATCCGTAACGTATTATAAATAAAGAGCACTATCGCGTTTACAAAAATGAGGTGTCGGTAACGGTGTCGCGAGTTCAATTGTTTTTTCCCATCTCAAAAATGCCCAACGCACCTGAAGAAGTTTTCACTTAAAAAATTACACGTAAGAAAATTTTTATTTCAGGATTCAGTTTTCATGTCATCCAGAATATGTCGTATGGTTTACTAGGTAGGTACTTATTTATTTAAAACTACTTACAATGACGGGTGTAAAAACACGCTTTTCAAAGCCGTCACTTGTACTCCCCGACATTGTGAGCATTTTTCTGTACAGGACCATACCTAACCATACCTTGTTTTATTTAAAAAAAAAGTTAGGACGTTCCACATCTCCGTAACCAGAAGGTTCCCCTTCTAACTTATTTTTAAATAAAAATAGTTTAAAATGTTATAATATTTTTTTTTTTTGGGCATGTCCTCACGCAGGTCAACCTTGAAGGTTGTCAGCTGCTTAACCGGACTTTCCTGTGGATGCCTCAATAAATTAAGGCCTCCAGTCAGGGCTTAAAACTTATAAATTAAGCGACTTCACGCTAAGGGCACCCCCTGTGGGGTACGGACCTCCCCTTAGGGCGTCGCTGGGGGAGGACAGCAAGGGACAGGCTGGATCGGTTTAAATAACTTTAAATACCCCCACAACTAATACAGTTGCATGCACCTATTAGCATAATGTTGTACCAGAATACCAGCGCCGCGGTATTTATTATAATATCGCAGCATTATGCTGAGATATGGGCTTTTTTGCCCTCGCACAGGTCGTTACTATTTCTGTTTTTGTTAGTTTAAAATGCTTCTTTCTTATTTTATTTAATTTTTTATTACTGTTTTGTATTTCCTGTGCGTGTCCCAAATAAAATATTTTTCTTTCTTTCTTTCTAGTGGTGTGACCGCGGATTGCCAAACTCAAACTCAAAGCATTTATTTCAATTAAACCATTTACAGGTACTTTTGAATTGTCAAGGAATCGGTCAGTCAGAAATATGAAGCTAGTTGCCCATTCCAAAGCGTAGTAGGTAGGTCCCTATGGAGAAGAATGGGCACGAAACTCCACGGACACTTTTTTAAATAAAAAATTGTTAAAAAATATTGGTTACATCATTCATGTTGAAATTATATACATGTGAAGAAGCGTCCGTAATAAAACGATAAAACAAAGAACAATAAAAAAAAAAAAAAAAAAATAATATATGTCATAGGTCTCGAGTTCAAACCTTATAAGCCTAGGTATATATACCTCTGAGATTTTGGATTCATGTGCGTGTTGTATAATTATCACTTGCTTCAAAAACGGTGAAGGAAAACATCGTGAGGAAACATGCCTGAGAGATATTTTTCGACGGCATGTGAAGCCAAGTCAGATGCCCATGAGCGGCATTAAAACTCTGACACCAGGTTAGTCACTAACCACTCTAAAAAGAAAGAAGATCCCTTAAAATAATTCCCCATTTAAGCCAACGCAAGGCTTGACTGAAACACATTAGGCCACAATAATTCACCACTACATTTTCCTAAAAAATCCTGACTCTAAGCAGAAAAAACCTTTTCCATTTATATTTATTCGCGCCGCCAGAAACTTACGTAATTAAAGGGCGTGCGTTAATCTCAATTGCTTGGGCAAATGCACACGGCTTATAAACTGGGGTTGGCAGGAGTGTAAGTGGATATTTAATTATGAATTTCCTACTAGCCTCATTTTGGCCCTGATGTATATACGTAATTTAAACCCGGAAATCTAGGTAATGGAATTTTGGAATGGGTGTAGTTATAAGAATTGGGTGTTAGAATATTCTTCGTTATAAATTGGACCTTTCTACCTTATTATGTCTGATGCCTGAAGATGAGTAGATGAGTGTACTAGACATAGAAGGAAAGAAACCGAGAAAACTCAAAAGTCGACATTCCGGGAATCAACGTGTATTATTTTTATCTTACGAAGCGATGCGTACTTTACTTGTGGTAACCAAGTGTACAAACACGCTGTGAATGTTTGTATAAGCACAGGAGCTCTTGGTACCGTCCGAGACAATGGCGAAGTCGAAAGTGTGTGTGTGATATGTGCTGACGCTACTCGTCTTCACGCATACATTCACAGCATTTTGTACACTTGGTTATCACAAGTAAAGCACGCGTCGCTTCGTGAGATAAAAATACTGTAGAGGGAATTATTCGTTAAAATAAAGTAAGTAAATGATTTATTAATGGCAAATTGTTCTTGTATTAAGCTTAACTCTTGATAAAAATAAGATATGTATGTAAAAGGCATCCTTTGAATCAGTACGCAATAATGATAAGTGGAAAGAAAGGGCGGCGTGGGGTAGATTTTACGAAGGGTGGGTCTCAATGTGGTAGATAAAATATTAATGTAAAGAATGTATGTAGCCGGTAAGGCACAATGAATCACTGTGTATACTGGTATAGTTGCAATATCCTCGTGGGTATCCTTGAATGTGACTAAGGTGTTTAAATCATTGAAACTGTTTTTTTTTACTTCAACGGGGAAGCTCTTGGCCTTCATGATGGTAAGTGATGATCAGGCTGAAGCTAGAAACGATCTTCACCCGGAATCCTCTACCACAAATTATCTAGCTATCTTACCTCTTTCTACCGAAACGCAATAATGCTGTCAACATTGTTGTTATGGCGACAGACTAAGATGGTGGCCAAGCGGACTTAGAACAAGTCCTACCACCAACAAAACCGAGCAGAAAATTTTGCTCCCGCTGGGGACCAAACCCAGGATCTCGGTCAGAGACAGGTGGTCTTACCATTAGACCACAGATGCGGTTTCTGATCTTTGATTTATGAAAGGTAACACAAAAAAAGACTTATCTATTTATACCTATAAGTTTATTTTTGTGTTGCCTTATTTTAACTTATTTACGTACATTAGCAGTAACTTACATTTGTTACCGCTGATGTGTGTAAATCAGTTAGGGCGAATTTCATCAAATAAATTGAACGTGATCAGTGCATAAACCACGTTTAAGAGCTGTCAGTGTCATTATTTTCTGTGGAATATTGACACTGACAGCTCTTGAACGCGGTTTAGATGTGCTGATCGCATTTAGTTTCAGTGGTGAAATTCGCACTTAGAATGCAGTTTAACTTGCTAATCTGCAAATTATGGTTAAGTTCGTTAAAGTGGAAAGAAATGTTTCGGTTCTTATATTATCTAGAAAATCTGTAGACTAACGACCAAGCATATGGTTAAGTTAATAAAACAGGTTCTTTGTTTGAATAAAATATTCGTATTCATTGTAATTAATTATTAACCGACTTCCAAAAAGGAGGAGGTTATATGTACAGTGCCGACCAAAAGTCCATAAGCAATCTCACAAAGCAATAGACTGACGCTTCGGTTTGACTTACGACCTTCTTCTATAAGTTGTTACAATACTGTAGACACGCACATTACACACACACACTCACTTTGTCTGCAACCAATGACTAGTTCGATAATCATCATTCGTTTTTAGTTTCATTCGTCTTGTTCACATAAATATTAAAGTTTAGCAGGTAGACCACAAAAAACTAAGTAAATTATTTCGATTTCTGTGGGGTAGATGCAGTTTGTTACAAGTATTCAATTAATAGAACTTTGTTGGTTCGTGCCGTGATAATATTGGTGACGAGCATTTAGCGCAGTGTTGTGGTTATTATTATCAAAAAGCAGGCATAAAATATATTGAAGAGATCAGATCAGATCAGAGAATATTATTGCGCTGCGTAAAAGTGAAGTGAATATCTAATAAAACCGGACTAAGTGTGAGTGTTATCATTTATATATTTCATATTTTACTAAACATAAATCTTAATCAAGGGTATTGTTGATAGAACAGAGGTATTGTTGAGACAGAAGATGCCTTTAAAGTTTTAAATTCATTGTGAGGTTTAATTCGATTAGTGAATAATAAATAATTAGGTATTCTAGCTCTAGAACAAAGAAAAACATTGTTTTTATTACACATATGTAATAAAAACAATGTTTTTCTTTGTTCTAGAGAAATACTGTGACGGTTAAGAGATATGAGGAAGGGGCTTATTATCGAGTAGCAGCGACGTCAAATGGTGAATGAAACAAATGGTTTCATACCAACGAGATATTTTGCTGAATTATTAAAAACTTAATATGAACAACTGCCTTTAACCTTAAAATCAACAATTTTGTCAGTAGATTTTTTTACATTTTAAGTAGTCTAATATTCTTATTTATTGCTTAATTACTTAGACCATGATCAAAGCTTTATATTTATGGTGCAAAAAAATCCATTTAAAATTTAAAACATTTCAAAATTTAAATATGTCAAAATAATACAAATTGCTTCTAAGTTTCTAGACATCTATTTCACATATTATTCAGGTGAAGTAATGATAAAAAATTGTAGCAGTTTGATAACTATACTTAAGTAAAATAAACATAACGAATAAATATTATTTATTTTTTATTATAACATATCACGCATTTTTTATTCTAAACCCTTTATTGCAATAAAAACATTAATAAATAGGCAGGATATTTAAAAATATTATTATTGCAAACAAAAATAATAATATTTGCAAAAACAGCGCTGTGATTTACGAGATTAGAACCTTAGCCATCTTGAATCTAAGACCAACGCTTAACGCCTTCTGCTATCTGCACATATAATTTACTTTCGAATTTTAGCAATGCGATACACTGGCCAAGGTCACGCGTACGAGTATGATGCGTGCTAACAAAAGTTATGGAAATATAAGTGCGGCGCCCGCGAACCGTGACGATACGATAGTGTGTAGTTCAAAACTGCGTTCTCTGTGGTGTGTGTACGGCACTGACACCACAGACGTCTGACTGTTTACACATACAAATGTACGGACTATACCGCGTGTTCACAGCAATACGACTCTTAGCGTGCTCATGCACTTTTGAGCGCTTACTGTACGTCGCGTATGTATGTTTGTTTTTTTTTTTATGTATGTCCACCGATTTCTCCGTCAATTGTGGACCGATTTTGAAAATTATTTTTTTGTTTGAAAGGGTATGCTCTCGAGGTAGTCCCATATAAATTTTATTAACTTTCCTTCGATAGTTTTTGAGTTAGCTTCAAGAATACATACTTTTTCCCACTTAGTATGTAGTATGTGGATGATATGATAAGTTCGTGACACTGTTATTTACATAGCAGGTAGTGGTTTTCGAATTTGTGTGGGGTAGGTACCACAACTAAAAAGAGAAAAATAAAAACTTTTTACAAAAAAAACAACCGACTTCCAAAAAACACTACAAAGTGAAAAATAACATTAATTTCGGAAGTCGGTGTCTTTGGTTTTGAATTTTCTTTTTTTGTCACCGACTTCCGAAATTAAAGTTATTTTTCACTTTGTAGTGTTTTTTGGAAGTCGGTTGTGTTTTTTTTTGTAAAAAGTTTTTATTTTTCTCTTTTTAGTTGTGGTACCTACCCCACACAAATTCGAAAAAAAATTTATTCAATTAATTGTTAAACGCATAAATAATAGTATGTACCTAACTAAAATTTAACACGTATGTTACTCTTTTTTCACGCCATTTCCTATGGGGGTAGGCGGAAACTACAGAACGTCACCTGCTACGATCCTTACATACCTACTCCTTTTGCCTATACCTATACACCGTGAAATTTGAATCACAGTTTTGCTAGAACAAACGTTGTTCAGACCATAGTCTACTACCATTCTACAGAGTCCAATAAAAAAAAACATAATTGGTTTTTGAAAAAACACAAAAAAAACAATGTTTATAATGTCAAGATTATCGTTACTCCCTACAACACAGACACCATGCACGGGACATAGCATTGTTTACAGGGAAATGTACCTCTATAAACGAAATTTAGTAAGCAGTAGATAATCTTGACATTTTAAACTTTGTCTTTTTGTGTTTTTTCAAAAACCAATTTAAGTTTTTTTTTATTGGATGCTGTAGAATGGTAGTAGACTATGGTCTGAATAACATTTGGTCTAGCAAAATTGTGATTCAAATTTCACGGTGTATATTAATAATAAACTATTTAAAAAGATTAATTTTATAACGGTATCTTGCCAATTCATCTATGAAAATATTATGTATGTAAGGAAAAATCTACATCTTTTTAATAAAATAAGTGATAGATATAATTTTAATACTAGAAATAAAGATAAAATAGATCAACCATTTTTCAGATTATCTAAAGTACATACATCTTTTATGGGGTACTGTGTTAAATGTTACAACAAAATACCTTGTGATATATTACAATTAACAGAAAGAAAATTTAAAACTCATATTAAAAGTACTCTTTGTAAACAAGCATATTACAAATTAGAGGATTATATCCTAGATAAGAATGCTTGGAAGCATGCTGGTCTAGCTCCATAGGACAATTTAGAGTCTAGATAAAATCAAACTGGTTGCTAATTTAATTGTACAATTAATTATTATAACATTTATTTGACATTCTATGATTACTTGAACTCACACACTGACTCACTAGTATCACATATAATTATATAATCAATGTATACAAAATATTGTAAAACATTTTAAAAGAGTAACGGTGGAGTTTCTTGCCCATTCTTCTTCATACGAAAACTACCTTTTAGAAGGGGCGACTAGAATCAGTTCTATTTTTTGTAAATTTTGACGTTCAAAAGTGCCTTTTTGTGCTTAATTGAAATAAATTATTTGACTTTGACTTTTATATATACAGGGTTATTGGTTATTAGTAGAGACCGGATTATATGCAACAAAAAAAGCTTGTTATATGCATGCAAATATGCATGAAAAATGCTTGAAATATGCACGAAAATTAGCAGATTATGCGAAATTAAATGATGAATTTTAGGAACCTAAACAAAGAAAAAAGTAAGTTTTAATTTTTTTTATATCAAAATCAGCATACAATTAGTAAATTATCCTTTGATAGGCGATAATAGATACAGTAACATTCCATGACATTAAAATTATTTCAAAAATTTGTAAACGTAAACAATCATCTATATTTTCTGAGTCTATATGTTATGTTATGCCCTATCCCTTCACTTTTACTAACTAATTGATTATGTTTACATACCGTGTGGTGGGACCCTGGTGATCTGCGATACAGGTATTCCTAGTGCAGACACCAGTCTCTCACAAACTATTGTCACTGTTTTTCAAGTCTGTCTAAATTATAAGATGCCATTGTTTGTGAAGAAAAAAATAAATTATTTGAATTGAATTGAATTGAATCAAGTTATTGTTCCGTGGTAACATTGTGTCTTCGATCATTTAAAATATTTTATAAGTAGAAAATTCGCGATATTATCACTTTTAGCGCATTTCGGAACGCAGGGTCAGTGCACTGCACTCGGAAAAATATTGTATATGTACCGATAATATGCATCATAACTAGATCTTAGGTAAAATATGCTATTACCGCTGAGGATGGCTTAAATATGCAAATGCATATAATCCGGTTTCTAGTTATTAGTAATTTGTGAGTAATTCGATATTTTAAAATTAATGGAATATGAAATGACAAATGACTCGAAATTTTTTGACATTTGCATAGGGGTCATGACGGATCATTTGGTTACAAATTACCTCTCCTACATTCCCTTAACAGATGCTAACATTATAACCAATAACCTTGGTATAATGCAGTCACATCTCATCTTGTCTGCTCTGATTGGTTGACTTAAATAAAAACAGCCAATCAAATCATTTGTTATGAGGGTAACGGATGAATACTCAATAGGCTTTCAGAAACGGTGAGTTAAATCTGTCAGCTGTGTTTTTCCTGGGTTGCGTGTTTTGTTTGCCGTGTTTAGAAAATATACGTTAGTCCCAAGCCATAGAGAACAAAAAACGTTTTGTCGCGTGTTTTTACGCTATGCCTTGTGTAGACAGTACAAGAAACATTTCTTTTGTGTTATGGCAGTATTTTTTGCAGAACACGTCTATGAGAGTATGGTTTAACTTATATATGTCACCGTAAGATTGTGAGCACCGTTAGTTTATAATCTATCGGTATTATTTCCGTTGGATCATAATCTGTCGAAAAATTGTGAACTGGGTGAAATGGGTTAGGTTAGGTTGGAACTGTGAACAACCGTGCGCGAGCCGAGCGAGCGAAGCGAGCGGTACCGCGGCAGCAGCCGGCGAGCGCTACTTTCAAGTTGCTCGCAGCCACGCAGGCTATTTAATATTAGCGCAAGGTGCATTACGTCGCAAACAAGTTGGTTACCAGTTCAAAATTTGTCAGTTTTTCATGGATTCATTATAAACTATCGAAAAATTATGCGTTAAATTGTAAATGATTTGTCACAGTTCACAATTTTTCGACAGTTTATAATCTAACGGAAATAATACCGATGGATTATAAACTAACGAAGTTTATAATTATACGGTGACATATATTAACTGTTATTTTATTCTCCTTTTAATAAAAATGTTACATTAAGATTACAGTACCTCAGTCTGCCTAGCCTTTTCCCAATTATGTTGGGGTCGGCTTATGGCTTACGTCTTATTTTGATTACAGTACCTACGTATTTAAAATGAATAGAAAAAAAACAAAACAGGCCATTTTTATTTATCCTTTTCGTCTATCGTATAAAATAACCCAAGCAACAAACACTGAATTCTATTTTAAATTCAAAACTCTTGTCTCTACAAACGGTTTCGCAAAAAAGGACCTAAAACAAAACTCCATGACAATAAAAAAGAATATACGAGCGTAACTATAAAACACATTTGTAGCTCCCCGGAGCAATATAAGCTCTGTACAAACATCATAAATTTCAACGCACACATTTTGCTAAATGAAGAATTTGAATCACGCACAGGCTCCAAATTGATTTGGTACTCGTCAACCACCACATTTAAATCCTCGGTCACGTTCTGTTTTATTGTGAGCCAAAAGTTACAATGGGTCGGCACGAATAGTAATCTTTGGGTGGGAGCCGTTATGTAATTCTTGAAAATTGCTGCTACCCTGACTCGGGCCGAGAGAGTACGAATCAGAGTTTGCAGCGCCGTGTGTTAAGGAATTTGGATGCGAGCTATAGTTTAGGCTCTTAGTAAAACAAGTGAATATTTTTGAAGTGAAAACTTCTTTAGGCGTGTTGAGCATTTTTGAGATGGGAAAAAACAATTGAAATCGCGACACTGTTACCGTCACCTCATTTTCGTAAATGCGATTGTGCTCTTTATTTAGATAAGGTTACGGACCAATGTTCTATACAAGTATTTTTCTTCAACCAAGGGGATCTTGTTCAAGTTTTCACTTCAGTTGGCACTCCCAGAGTGCCACTGTTTTTTTTTTTGTTTCATACCCTAGATGTTTTCGTAACTTTTTTGTAAATGTACACAATTTTTTTTCAAAACTTAAATATAAAAAGTATGGAGAAAGTGGCCTAACCTTATTTATTATTCAAATGAGCGAGCGTTTGCCAAAAAACAGTTAATTTGAAATCACCTTTTTTGCAGTCGTTAAATTCCTGGCTGATCATCAAAAAGTACCTAAGTACTGCAACAAGATACAATTTGGAACCATGTTGCCAAAATTACCACACTAAAATTCAAATTATTATTCCCCATTACTACTTCAAACATAATTTCGATGAAATTCCGAATTTAACGCTAAGCCATATTATTACAACGAATATCATTTGACATTAATTAATACCCCTTTTATCCCATCATAAACACGGTATGAAACCTTTTAATGAAACGTAAATATTACCTAATAAAGTATACCATTTCGCACCACCTAATATATCTTTATGAGTTCGTATAATCTTTAATATGCAGCCGGAAATATGATTATCATCTCATACAAACACGGTGTTATTATACGCGACCCGATATGCGATAGTGATGGGACACGAGATTGCTTTTCTATGCGAATTATTCGATGTTAGTCGATTTTGTGGATCGGGGACAGTGCGGCCCAATTTCGTGGGTATATTAAATCTGGAAAGTTAATCTGGTTGAGTTTATGCTCTTTACAAGTTACCAAATAAATATTAGTTTAGGAATTACACAATGTTGGAGAATTTAATCAAAATTAAAAGTCATTTATTTTTGATAAAAAATAATCATAATTTACTAGGCTGAGAACTAGCACTTTTCGAACGTCAAAATTACATAAGGCAGCCCTTCACTATATTTCCTAGTGCTTTAGCTGGGAAGACGAAATGGCGCAACAAACTCCCCAGCAGCACAGCTGTCTGTTTAGTTAGAGAAAACTTGATTCTATACTAAAAACTACTACTACTCTACTCTACTTGATTCTTGATTCTGCTCCACTTGATTCTTCTTTTTTATTTAATTTAATTTGTAAATGTGTATGCCTATTCTAATAATAATATGAGTCTATGTTACTCGAATTAAATGATTTGAATTTATACAATAGAACAAAAGTATTGTTATTTTTGCTACCCATTAAAAAGTATCCATTTTGTTTGATATAAAATCTGTTCTTAATCTGGTATTTTTACACACAACAAATAACACAATTAGCAAGAAATTTGAAAATCTTCTCGGTTAGGTACATTAAAACAAAACTCGACTAAATTATTCGACTAAGCCAACCATTCCCACCTCTTAACAGCCGTTAATTTTATACGTTTGTACAAGGGGCTTTCTTTATTAAATGCAGATATAATTAGTAACATTAATGTCAACAGTAAAATAAGAGACAAAATTAATTTCAAGAAAGCGGCACCGCCTAGGAATACCTGCGTTAAGAGAATTTTGTTTTGTTATTGTAGATGAGAAACAATGAGAATGGCTGGTAAAGAGTCTTAGATAGTACGTTTTGGTAATTTTAGTCTGTATTGTGCTATTCGTTTTAAGGCTTTTGGAATCTTTTTCTTGTGGGTGCGTTTACTGACGCAAATCTGACGCAAGACGAGCAGTTTGTTTCGTAAGGTACGACCAGTTTGATTCGTATAGCTCGACCAGTTTGTTTCGTACGGTTTGACCAGTTTTTTTCGACCAATGCGGTCAGAAATGCATAGACCAATGTCCCAATCGATGTAAATTTGTTTTGTTCTTTTTTAGGGTTCTGTGGCCGAAGCATGCCAAACGGAACCCTATTACTAAGCCTCCGCTGTCCGTCAATATGTATGTAAGAAACTTGTTTTTTTCGACGTTTTTAGCTAAATATTGTATGGTAATACGGAACCCTTCGTGTGCGAGTCCGACTCGCACTTGGCCGGTTTTTTAAGATTTGCTATATTATGCTAAAGTTTCTTACAACCCTATCCTACATAATAATTTTAACAAAGAGACGAGATGGTCTCTTTGTTATTTTTATTTTTTTTAATTCATCAAGATGGCGACCATTAGGTAAATACCTACGTCACAAATAATTGAATAAAACTTTATCGTTTGATATAAAGTTTAAAATTACACCAAAGGGACTATAGATCATCTTCGATGGAGGCAAATTAAATTATTCGTCTATTTTTAGCTTGCACGTGTTATTAATTATTATTAATCGATTGAAGTTCGAAGTAACTATTAGAATCTAACAGTTTGATTAAGAGGAGCGGAACTCGAGTAGCGGAACATGACGCAAGTCAGTTGAATTGAACTACTGCGGTTTCGCTGCTATGGTTTCACGGCGGAGGTGTGCTACTGGCGTGAAACCTTATTTTCTTTTGATAAAAATGTTCTGGGGTCACTGTCATATAGCTATCTCTTTCGTGACATTCTATCTCACTCGCTACTTTTGCACGTCCTCCATTGCAAAGTTCGCGTGTGTCCTCTTGTATTTTATTACTTTTCAATTCAATATACTTCTGTTGTTTATCAAAAACCTCGTTTAATTTTACAATAACTTTAATATTTGATAGGTCTGTCGAGCGTGACATTACGGGATAAGTATTTTATCTTTAGAGGCATTCAAGATGACATATACAGGGTGATTGGAAGATGGGTGCAAAGCTTTAAGGCGAAGATAGTACAGACAATTTAGAACCATTTAAGCCATGGTTGTCTCAGACGAAGTCTTACCAAATATTTTTAACCAAATTTTTAAGATTTTTTCGGAAATTCTCAAAATTTAATGTAAACTGCATAATTATGGCCAAATTGAATGATAAATGAATTCATTTTTTATTTATTTAATTAAAGTAATGTGTAAGCAATCAAGCAAAACATGTTTTAGGCTTCTGTGTCATTAGACATTTTTTTTACAGACATTTAAAGCTCAGAAAAAATAAAAAAATTGTACAATAAGTCTTTTAAACCTTATTAAAAATGAAAAAATTTGGTAAGACTTCGTCTAAGACAACCATGGCTTAAATGGTTCTAAATTGTCTATACTATCATCACCTTAAAGCTTTGCACCCATCTTCCAATCACCCTGTATATTTATTTTCACATCTTCAAAATATTTATTTTTATTTTCAATGTTTTATTTTATGAATACTCGTTGTAGTAAATGTACTCAAATAAACTGTATCTATAAACAAGACAAAATGAACAATTTATTTTCACGAAAGTTTTGCTTTTCAAAACTCAACAAACACTAACCGAAAATAAATGACACCAGAAGGAAAAGCAATTACCCAAACAATTAATCAATTAAATCAATTTAAATCTGATTACTAATCGCGATAATAAATTAATGGGATGGTGTGAATACTGAAATATCTGAGGTAATCCGTTAGTGATGGAACAAATCCTGTTGCAACAAACAGGGGAGTCATCGTGAACCGTGGTCCAATTCAGAAGAGGCCAAATCTTGGTTTTTGTGCTAAAAGAAACAAAATAAGAAACAGAAAATAGTTTGTTCGAAATTTAAAAAAAAATATTTGTAGAACGTAAGTAAACATGAAGTAGGTTCAGATGTTAAATTGTGTATTGTGTTGTTGTGCTTGTTGTGTGTATTGTGTTGTTATTGTTTTAGTTTGTATTGTTTTGTTTGTTATTGTCCATTTTATAATAATTGGCTTGTCATATGTCAAATAATTAATTAATTTAGTGTTGTGGCATAACCTAAAATTCGATTAGATTATCGATGCAAGCGGTGTATAATGCCCATAATTTTTCAACAGCCGTTCCACATGTGGGACAATGTTTTGTTCTTGACTTGACTTACTTCAACATTTACAAATCTTTCTGTATTGTTTGACTTTTTTTGGAAACAGATAAATTATAAAATATTACCTTAATAAAATTATTCTGTTTATTTAAATTCATACAATACTATAATCCAGGAAAATCTTGCGCCAAACTAACCCTCCAACACGACAGCTTAATCTTGCTCACTCAACAATATTACGCATCTATCCCAATCTTAGTGTCTGTCTCAAATCTACCCGACCTGACACGAAGATCACTCTAACCCAGCCTAAAGATTTTCTAGCAGCATTTAAAGTAATTGGACCATCACCATTGCGCATTAAATTAATGGTACCTGTCAGAATTCGTTGAAAACGCTCCTCGAGACGAACAAAGGAGGGTACCGGAGTACCCCATCGCTCTTGAAGCAACAATGGGGTAATAAAATGTACAAGAATAGGGGAAGTGTAGTCAGCAAATGTGCGATGTTTGATAACTGTTTTGATGTACGCCCGTTTCGTTGGATCGTTTATTTTCTGAGATATTGTTGGAGCTTGAAATTATGAAAAATATATACTTAACCAGTTGCATTTTTTTTTAATTGAAAAGTTTTTAAGTGATAAGGTTATCCTTAATAATCTACTCGTTAATGGAAAATGACAAAAATTAAATGTTATTATTAGGCGTCAACTTAAAAAATCTAAGATTTAGTTATTGTTAAATGATATACAATAGACGTAGATATATTTAGTAACCTATTCCGGAATAGGTTACTAAATATATCAACGTCTATTGTATTTTCTAATGGATTTCCGTAAGGTCACGCCTGAATCAAATAACTGTCTTTGATAATGTTAGTATATTATTAATTGAAATCCTTTGTGTGTATTGCGAAATAAAAATGGTATTTCGGTTTTTAATAATTGTAAGTTTGTTATTTATTTTCTACGTAATTGGATGTTTCATCATCTATCAACCATCTCATTACATTCTTATCAACTCACTCGTTTATCACGTTTATATCTTACATCGAATCTCATAACTTGCTCACTCATTCTAGACATCACTCAGTACATTTACTCCACTATGTCATTCACAGAACATAAAATATTAACAAATATTTTCTCATTCTTACTCATTTCTCAAAAAATCTCATTACTAATGTACTGAGAAGGGGACTGGGGGATTGGAGGACTGGGTACTGTAGTTCTCCATATACATGTAGAAAACGTCACACAAAGCCAGTTCATTTGATTGCAATACGTTACTGTGACACTAAATTTAAACGTAATTTGTGGGGGATGTCGATACTCAATTGTAAAATAAGAAGAAAAAAAAACTTGTTAGAAATATAATTTTATTTCGATGAAAGTTGTAGTTGCTATTAGGTAAACGTATTAATTTCTTATTTCTCGAAAGCCATTGTTATCTTCAAAATAAATAAATCTAAACTAAAGTTCATCAATCATCATTCTCTAATTAATTAAATGAAGTTGAAATCTGTTTGAAGAAATATTTATTAAATTATCAGATACTATGATGAACGACTGGATCCATCTTGATACTTCACTCCTAATTTATTTTTAGGGTTAGATACTTTTTTATCCAATAAAGTATTTGGAAAAAAATAGTTATGCGAAGGTGTGAAATGTCCTAGAACCAAAAATTTTAAGACATGTGACATCTAACAACTCAACAAGCCCGGGTGGTAGATTACGGCCTTCTCCCTCTCACAGAGAGGAGGCCTGTGTCCCAGCAGTGGGGCCATTATAGGCTGATAATTTTATGTTATTTTTTATATCCAAAAACCTCTCTGCTAAACGTGGGTCATTAATGAAGTCACTTAGAGATGATTAAACAATAGACTTTAGAACAAAATTTAAGTATAAATTTAGTGTTCACTACCCATTTTTGACGTTCGAAAAGTGCTGATTCTCAGCCTACTTTGAATAAATGACTTTTGAATTTGAATTTAATAAGAATTACGATACTGTGTACTTATCTGAAATATCAAACTTAAATCAATACTCGATATAATTAAATCTAAATAAGAATTATCAAGACCAACAGCATTAACGCTTGAAACACATCAACACACTCATAACAGAACTACGAAACGCATAATTAAACGTAAAATGAGTAATTTCATCGCTTTTACAATCCTTTATCATCGCGTATCCTTTTCAAGTGCCATTTGAGAGACGCCATTAATTCCCCATAACGATGCGATGCTGCATCATATGATAAAGTGAACTACTCCAATGAAGAGCTCTTATACTTGAAAGTAATGGGGGCTTTACCAACGCTAAAATGTTTGAGCTACACAGAAAGTTATTGTTGACTCGTACTTAAACTAATTAATTGAGAAAAAAAACTAGTTAACTTATAGAGGTTTTAATTAAAACAAGGTAATTATTTTAGAGAAGCAATTTGTTGGAAAAAATATTATCTTGTTCTAGATAGTTAATTGGAGCCGTAGATTTTAAATTGGTGAGAAAGTATAAGGGCCAAGGCCTTTATTCATAGGTTTTACTCATAGGCATTTTTGTCGCAAATGCAAAAATATTTTCTGTTTAAGTTTCTTATTATTTATGACGAAGCACCCCTTCTACTCATTATGACAGCGAAGAAAACATCTTGAGATTACAATGAAACATCATTTATCTTCATTACACTTAGCTTACTACTAAAACAAAAATACAAGTTAAACTCAGTAGATATTTAAGCAAGGAAAGTCACGAAAGAAACTTAGTTGCTCGAAATGAACGAATAAAAAAACTTAATTAAAAACCCGTTTGAAAAATAAAAAATGATTAAACAAAATCACATTAATTAAGCAGAAGATTAATTATAAGTTAAAATATTATTTGTAACAGATAAAGGCACTCGAGTGAAATTAATTTGGAGTATCCATTAATTTTCTAACAAACAAAGTACCAATTTCACCCGAAAATTTGTTATATCAATTTTGATAAATAAAAGGGACAGGGTTATTAATTTCATAACCTTATTGAAAGGAAATATATAGTGGTTTAGACTAAAGATTTATAGGCTTAAACAGCTTAAAAGCACCTTCCATAAAATGTAATTATAATTTCTAATAAGAGTTCATAACACCATGAAAAAGTGTTTGCTAAATTGAATAACGTAAGTAATTGCACTTCGTAAAAATCTTTTAAAAATATACTCCTAAATAACAAACTGAAAAACCCAACAGCTGAAGAGTGAAGACACACCCAAAGAAAACACCGAAAATCAAAGCACTCAACTATACAATCCACACACAAGACGAAATAAGGATAAACATACACAAGACCACACACTCACACACACAATAACCAAGAACATAGAAGGTACATTAGAAATGAATGTATTTGATAATGAAAGCGTGCATTACGGAGCAGACATTATTATAATAGATAATGATGTTACTCCAGGATTAATTTCTGAGAAACTACAAATGGAGGTAATGGAACAGATTATTGTGTTTGCTTTCTCCGCTAATCTTATCTTTGTGGATGATTTTGTTGGTATCATTTGTTTTGTGAAGGGAGGGTTATCTATAGATATAACGTGTTACCTATATACGTATTAGGAGTCCTTAGTTTTACTGTGTTTCTACTATTCAATTTAGGTTAATGTTTTTCTAATCTATTTTGTCACAAAAATATGATTGGCGCAGTTTCGATCCAATTTTGTGCGTGTCAATTTTTACATACTATATTATACATATGTCACAGATCTGACATATAGATTATCTCTTCGTTATGTTATCTCTCGTATGCCATTTAGGTTTTAAAAAACTAAAATATCGGTAGTCAAATAACACAAAGCAAGTAGAAATAAAATATAAAGCCCTGAAAAATTTACTTGAAATCGTGGTGAAAACTGTTTCTAAATCCGCGCACTGCTTTTCGAGATTAGCCAGAATATATTACACATAACTGTCGGCTTCGTTTATACTATCTTGTACAAACCTACAAAATATGCACGTTTATTATGCGAATGCATTTCTACGCCAACTCCCTTGAGGAATACAACTTCATTTCTGTTTTTCTCTATTGCTGTATCCTGCACTTTCATATTAACATCTAGGAGAACGAAAATAAAGAAATTCTAGAAACAAATGTTTCAAAAACTTTGTATTCTCAGTGTTACATTTCGTCAATGTACGTTCATGTTAATCTCTATTTAAAATTCAAAGAGCCTGCGGCCTCACTGCAGTCTCGAGTAAATTAAATAGAAGACCCGGTGACTTGGCGGGATGAGATGTAAATTCTGTACTGTTGCAACTATGGTGGGAGAGCAAAAACTAATTTGCGCATTTTAAAATGCCTTCGCTTGGAATCGTGGATCGGTGAGGAATGGTTTACTTTAATGAAATTGTTGTTTACTGTTATTTCGAATGTTTTTGACAGCTTTAAATTAAATGTAATGAAATTACTTGTACCTTTATTGACAATGTGCTGCGAGTACTGATTTTTCTCTGCAGTTTTCTGAAGGCCGGTTTTAGACCAAACGAACATAGAATTAAAGCAAAAGGAAGCATTATCCCAGTTTATACAAAGATAATTTGGTAAACTGGTGAAAAATTTACATTCGCTCGTTTGGTCAATTCTTTTAACTGAACGTTGTTTGACGGTTCTTTTCTTCCTCCTCAGGTGGGCTGGCTCCGAGCCGAAGACCAGACAGTCCTATCCCTCAATGACCGAGTGGTCCTCAGTCCTCGATACTCCGTGAACCTGGACACTCCTAGTACTTGGCAGCTGAGGATCAGGCCTCTTCGGGCAGAAGACCGCGGCTGCTACATGTGTCAGATCAACACGCAGCCCAGCATGAAGTGGCAGATTGGATGCATCGATGTTTATGGTGAGTGGAATAAATTGTGGTGTTTATTGGTAACATAATAGAGTAGTTTATCAAAAACCTTATATTTATGTCAAATGGTACACATCTTATGTACCAAAGATTTATTTATGGACATAGGATTACGTATGCTCTCGTTCACCATCTTAGGACGCTGATTTTGGCCTCTCGTCAGCTGGTTGTCTTCAATGTTTAATTACAACTCTAATTGAGGACAATTGGGGCGATTTTATAGTTAAAAAAATCTGAAGGGAAAATGAAACGATCCTCCAAATAATTACTCAAGTTTTATCAATAACCTCTCCCCAAATATTTGAAAGCTATTTTAATTTTATTCTGGTTGCTTTAGTCTACAAATACTTCTCTATAAGTACCACTTAAAGGTGTCGTTTACAAATAATCCTTTGTTATAAACGATCCTTTTAGTTTACATCAAAACGTAAGCGCTTTCGGGACTTTTAATTAAAATCGCTTAAGTATTTATTATGGTCGAAATCGTAAATTAAAGCAGAAATGCCCGAAACTCGTACAACGGTATTGAAAAGGTGTGCCGTAAAGAACTTAAGTAAATTACACAACAACAAACGAAATCGCAAACTTTTCAAACAAGAGGGAATATATTTTTTAATATAAACCCCGAACGAACGATTCCTCTAAACGAGTAATAGGTTAAAATAAAACGAGAGGAAGTCTTAAGCTTATTAAAGATAGGGGACGGATCCGAAGCTTCAAAACATTTCAAAGTACTTACGTAGAACTTAGAACAAAACTCAATATCAATGAAACGTCTCGAATGAACGCTGGAAAAGTATTTTCTTCAGAAAAATAAATCACCTTAAGAGAAGTTAACGTTATTTCTCCGCGCCATTGAAGGTGGGCGCCAAGTTTTATCGTCGCAGCTCAAATTAGTTCGGGGGGTTATTCTTTTTTTTTCAATTCTCAAGTTTTGAAGTATGGATTTCAATATTGAATTTTTACTATGTCTCTGAGGTGCCAGCGTAACTTTCTGGGGGGTGAGGAATTTAATATGTAATACCGCTCCGGTAGTCACCGGGGATTTCTTTTTCAAATTGTATAAAATTCCAAATGGAATATTAGGAAGTATGGACGAGGGACGTTTGGTAGGTTTCATTTAGATGAAATTAAGATTTGAAAAGATTTGGTTCAAATAAAAATCAATGTCACATGAAATTTTCTTAAAGACGATATTGTATACATAGTCAGCATAAAGAAATAGTAGATGATTAATTTATTATTATCTTCGGCATATTTTTGCTGCTAAAGAATGATTCCCACAGACAGTCGACATCGACTTTTGGTGAGAGGTAAAAGCCGTGTTCAGCGAAGCAAAACTGTTAATTGTTCTGATTCAATCTATTAAAGAGCCCAAAACAAGTTTTGGCCAGACGCCTCAAGTTTCATCGCTTTGAGTGTTCGACAAACTTGATAGCTATCGATTTTAGCTTACTTTTGTAACTTTAGTAAGGAAATAAGCAAAAGTTGCTAAAAAAGCTTATATATAACAGGTTGAAATAATAAACCACTCAACTTGATTTTAGATAAAACTATGAAGGGCGTTAGAAATAAAATGTTCCAATGTTTAATAAACAACAATCGTATTTAAATGAGAATTCGAACCCAAGGCACGCACCTCTGACTTTTCGGATTCATGTGCGTATTGTATAATTATCACTTGCTTCAAAAACGGTGAAGGAAAACATTTTGAGGAAACCGGCATGCCTGGGAGATATTTCTCGACGGCATGTGAAGTCAAGTCAGAGACCCTTGCGCGGTTTTGAAACTCTGACACCAGGTTAGTCACTAACCACACCAAAAGAAGAAAGAGAATAGTAACTACTCTAAAAACTATGCTTGAATTCAATAATTTACCTAAAAGACATACCCAAAACACCGCTAAATGAACATGTCCTTTTTTTTTTTTTTTTTTTTTTTTGGGTGGGAAATTATCAAATAACTTCTCCCGCTCTGGGTGGAGCGGGAGGGCGTGTCAGACTCTTACTGACTAAAACCCACCCGTGTTCCTTCGGTTGCCCTGTTGCCGGGGGCCACGATTTCCCTATCGGTTTTCTTCGAACCCCCGGCGGGCATTGGCCCTAACGGACCCCGTCAATTCTGCTGACATCTCTTTGAGGCGCGCGTGGAACACAACGCGCCGTCGACCCGGGCTTGGTCCTTATCGGACGGCGAGCTACCCATTGCTCACCGTCCGCAAGCCCGCGCCTACGGTGGCCGGAAATCGGCTCGCGATTCCCGCCCCGGGCGTCTCCTCCTGCGGCGGTTAGGGGCGTGAGGGCGCGAAATTTGCCTCTCCCTCACGCGTTCCGCCTCCTCCTTCGCGAGCATTACCGCTTCGCAGAAGGAGGTGACGGCCTGCCATTTCCTCTCGCTCCGTACCATGGCCTGAACCAGGGCCGGACGCGAGAGATCACCGCCGCCGATCGCCTCCACGAGGACACGGCGTTGCCCCGCCCAAGCCGGGCAGACCTCCACCGTATGCTCCACCGTGTCCTCAGGCCGATCCACACAATGGTGACACCCGGGTGTTTCCTCCCGCCTTATCCTGAACAGGTACCTCCCGAAGCACCCGTGTCCGGTGAGGACCTGCGTCAGGCGGAAGGTGAGGACGCCGTGACGCCTCTCAAGCCACTCCTCAAAGAGGGGTCTTATCGCCGCAATTGTGGCGTGCCCAGCGCGGGGTTGCGACAATCGCACCCTCCATGACGCCATGAGATCCTGCCGGAGCTCTGTCCGCTGTGCCGCGATTTCTTGCGGCATCGGAGTTAAGCCCCGGCGTTTCGCCTCCTCGCGCCACTCCCAGATGTGCGCGAGGACCTTTGCCTCCAGATCCCATGGCGGTAATCCGGCAAGGAGGCTCGCCGCCTCGCAGGAGACCGTGCGGTATCCTCGGGCCAGCCGGATGGCCATGACCCTCTGGGACGCGTTCAACCGGCGGGCTGGCCGCAGCCTCAATGAACGCGCCCACACCGGTGCCCCGTAAAGGGCCATGGACCGCACGATCCCCGCATAGAGCCTCCGGCAGGAGGCGTTTGGACCTCCCAGATTGGGCAGGAGCCGCTTCAAGGCAGCCCCGGCCCGGTCCAGTCTGGGAGCCAAACGTCGGAAATGTTCGACGAAATTCCACCGGCTGTCGAGGACGAGTCCCAGATACTTCATCGTCGACTCGACACCGATGTGAACCCCTCCCGCCATTACCTGGGAACCCGACGGTGGCGCATTCCGAGGACCATGAAAACCCATGGCCTCAGACTTGTGCAGGGCCACCTCGAGTCCCAGCTGCCGGATCCTGTCAACGATTGTCGCAACCCCGCGTGTCGCTAAATCGGCCGCCGCCTGGTACGACCTCCCCTGCGCCAGGACTAGCGTGTCGTCAGCGTAACAAATGACGCTGACGCCGCTAGGGAGGTCGGCGCGCAGCACCCAGTCGTATCCGATGTCCCACAGATGCGGCCCCAGGACCGAACCCTGTGGGACACCGCACGACATCTCTTGCCGGTTCCACTCTCCTTGGTGACCGGGGTAGATGACGGCCCTGTCCGTCAGATAGGCCTCGACCACACGACAGAGGTAGGTCGGCATCCGGTGATACCGGAGTGCCTCCCTGATGCAACTCCAGGGCAGGGTGTTGAATGCATTGGCGATGTCTAGAGACACCGCCAAGACGACCCCACCCCAGGCCACAGCATCCCCCGTCGTGAGGGCCCGCACGCGCATGATGGCGTCTACCGTAGAGCGCCCCCTGCGGAAGCCGAACTGGCTCTCCGCCAGATCCGGCCCCACTCTCACCAGCTGCCCGACGAGGCGGTCTGCAATGACTCTTTCAAAGAGCTTGCCCACCTCATCGAGCAGCACAATGGGCCGATACGCGGACGGAGAGTCCGCTGGGCGCCCCGGCTTCTTGATGAGGACCAGTTTCCCCGTCTTCCAACGAAGTGGGAACTGGCCCCTCTCCATGCATGCGCTTAGGAGCCCCCTTAGTCGAGGCCCGAGAGCCCCCATGGCCAGGACCCAGGCTTTTCCGGGTATGCCGTCGGGTCCTGGGGCGGTATTCTTCGCACTCATCTTGCGTACCGCCACTCTCATTTCTACCTCAGTCACCTCTGGAGCATCGTCGTCGTCGGTGTGGTCCGCATCGGGCACCGCAGAAGGCGGAGCCATGGGCGGAGGGGTATGATCCCCTCTGGAAGGGAACAGAGCGCTCACCACGTCCCCCACAAGCTGGGGCCGGAGACTCTGCGTCAGCGGGGGGGCCCATGGGCGGAGTTTCTCCCGCACCATTTTGTATGGGCGCCCCCACGGGTCCCTGTTGAGAGTCTCCAGCATCTCCTCTCGGGCCAGTGCCCTGGCCTGCAGGATCTCCGCTTGGAGGGCGGTCTTCGCCGCTCTGTACCCCTCGTACAACTCCGCCTGGATGGCTTCCGTATCCGGAGGGCGGATACGGAGCCTGCGGTGCCTGGCGTACCGGCGTCGCGCAGCTACGCACGCCCTGCGCAGAGCCTCCAGCTCTTGCGACCACCAGTACACCTGGCGCGAAGCACGTCTAGGATGGACCCGGGGCATTGCCATGTCACACACATTGGACATGGCCTCCCGGAACCACTCCGCCTCGTCGTTGATGTCGGCAGGCCTGTTCGGTGATGACACCCAGGCCTGCACGATCGAGGCTTCCAGGAGAAGCTCCCGGTCCAGCTGCTTCAGCGCCCACCGCGGACCACTCGGGGTCTGTCGGACCGGCGCACTCGAGGTCTGGGTGGAGACGTCAAACCGGATATACCGGTGATCGGAGTAGGTCTCCACCCCCTCCATGACGCGCCAGTCAATGACACGCGGTGACAGAGCGGGGCTGGCGAACGAAATGTCCACCACCGATTCACCCCGCATCCGCACACACGTGGGGACAGAACCCCGGTTTAGGACGACCAGGCCTGTCTCCAGAGCCCAGTCCTCCACCATCCTACCCCGTGTGTCCGTATACCGGGAACCCCAAGCCAGATTCTTGGCATTGAAGTCCCCGAGTACGAGCACGGGGAGGGAACCAAACCCGACGACGACTACTCTTAACTCCGCAAGGGAGTTGTGGAACTCGGCAAGAGTTCGGCTCGGGGAGAAGTAAACACCCACCACGACAATCTCCCCGAACCGTGCTGCAACGCAACCCCGTCCTCTCTTGACCGACTCGAGGGACGGAGTACCGGCGGCGGCCGACGAAATAAGGGTCACTGAGCCGCTCAGGTCCTCCACCCAGTCATCCCTGGGCGGGACAAAGTACGGCTCAGCGACCACGGCGATGTTAATCGACCACTGCGCCATGCTCTGGAGCAACAGATCCTGAGCGGCGGCGCAGTGGTTGATGTTCGCCTGGAGGAGGCGTAATGGGGCCGTTACTGGCATTCCATGTCAGCCCCCTCCTCCCCCCGAGCCCCCTGTGAGGGCCCTGCTGCGGCGGCAACGGCGGCGGCGACGACGACGGTGGACACGGCAGCGGCCCCGGTGGAAGTGGCGGCGGCTGCGGCGGTGACGGCGGTGGTGGCGGAGCGTTTGCCCCTGCCTCTGGCCTCGGCGGGTGGAGCGCAGGCCCTGCTCCCAGCCCGGTGATCGGCCGGCTTGCCAGCCGCCGCATATACGACACAGTGCGGCGTGGCGTTACACGAGCCGGCCTTGTGACCGGGCTGACCACAGCGGAAGCAGAGGTCGCTGCGGTCTACCTCCGAGGTGCATTTGGCCCCCACGTGGTGGCCCACCTGGCAACGGAAGCACCTCAGAGGTCTGGGCTCCAGCAGTTTGACCTGCGCTGAAACCCAGCCCACCAAAAGCCTTTGGCCCTCCCCGGCTATCTTTTTGGCCGCCGTCACGGGGCAGCTCACCCGAATAGCTTGCATTCCCGTGTGGTCAAGGTGGATGGTGCCTGCCTTTATCTGCTCGGCAGAGCACCCTCCAGCCTTAGCGACGGCGGCCACCACCTTTTCCTCCGTCACGGAGTCGTCCAGGCCCTGGATGCGCAAGTCAGCGCACTTGGTGGGCCTGGAGACTCGGGCCTCGTCCGCATTTAGGGACGCCCTGAGCTTTTCGGCCAGAGCGTCAGCGGCCGGGCCACTAGCCGCACCAGGGACCTCCAGCATACGGGCCCCGGTTGCCGTGATCTTGATTTTGATCCCTTTCTTGGCGCCGATCTCCTCCAGGTCCATCACCCTGTCCATCGTCGCGAACACGTGCTGGTAGGACACGCCCCTCTTCTCCGCCTCCGGCTGTAGTGTTATCACTACAGCTGCGGACTTCGGGGCGCGGAGCCTAGCCGCGACGCTTCGCTCCTTGCGCCGCTGCCGCCTCGCCTTCCTTTTGGCCGCCCTTGCCGCCTTACCGGCCTTCTTCTTCTCCCCGGCTACTTGCCATCCGGCGTCAGCCGGTGGAGAAGATTTAGGAGGCGGTGGCAGCCGTTTCGCCGCCGCCTGGGCCGGAGCCCTCGCCGTCAGGGCCGGGGCCTTTGCCGCCTGCGCAGTCACTGCGCCTTTGGCCTGCCCCTGCCTGTCTTGGCCTGACTTGACCGCGGCAGATGCGGCAGCGGCATACGACGCCGCCCTTCGCTGGTCCAAGGCCGGCTGGCTCGCCGCTAGCGGGGGGCGCAGGACGATGGCCTCTAGGGCGGTGAATCTGCTCCGCAGGGCAGCCATCTCCTGCCGCACCAGGGCCAGAACCCTGTCCTCAGCAGGCACGGGCACGGGGCCCCGCCCATGCCGCTCCCCTCCCTGTGGCACCTCCCGGGGGCCGGCTGCTCTTAGCCCCGCCAGGTCTGCTCGGAGCTTCTCGTTCTCCTTTCGGAGAAGCTCCATGGCGGCAGTCAACTTTGTGACCTCCGCCCGCATCTCGGACATACCGTCCGACGGAGGCCCAAAGTGCAGCTCCTTCGCTGCCGCCAAGATAGAGGCCGTGGCCGCGGGTATGGCCTTGTCTTTCGAGGATTGGAGCCTCTTCAAGGTCACAGCCCTGATCGCGGCTGCCACGACCTCCGCAAACCTGGCTTCCTGTCCCGAATTAGCGCCGCCAGCAGCGTCCGGCTCACCACCCGAAGCCTCTGAGAGGACCTGCTCGCTACTGGTCCCTCCAGTGTGGCGCCCCGCCGTGGCGAGCCTCTCAGCTCGGTGGGCCAGTTGGTCTGGGCCGGCCTGACTCGACTTACCACCACCCTCCTTGGTGGTGAGTCCTCTACCCACACCTTTAGTTTTTGCCCGGGCCTTGCCCCGCCGGCTGGTGTGGATCTTCCGCCTGTCGTCGGCGGAGGACCACTCACCATCTCCTGAATTGGGGCGCTTCCGGAATAATTTTCGGATTATTCCGTCAGCCCCCACCACTTCGCGCCCCGAGCTCTGGCTAGAGCCCTCCGCGCCTGATGCAGCGTCGGACTCCGACCCCGCATCACTCCCCTCCTTTTGCGTCGTTTTGTTTTTTGTGTTAAATTCCATAATTGTTCCCACGAGTAAAAAACTTTTTATTATCTCAAAAATAGTGGTTCGCACTAGTGACTAATTAAGCTACCCATTAGTCAAGCTAACAACCTCCCTCACGGTGCGCCGCCGCTTGGAGGTTTGGGGTGATTTTTTATAGAGGTTTTCTACCTCGCGGCCCGGGCGGTTAAGCCAAGACCCTCGACCCCCGTCAAATGCCAGAGACATGACCTTGACACTCTTCGGGGCTACGAGACCAGCGGTGACAGGAGAAAAGATTTCCTCCTGCCCGCCCGACGGCAGGGTTAGTGCACGCCGAGCCCGCTCCTCCTCTAACGCTGCTCAACGAGTGCTCCCTAGTGAGTACCCGTTAGAGCGTTCCACCGACAGGATATTGGCATACGGACAACGAGACCCCTAACTGGGGAGTCATTGTCCGTACCCCAGGGTGCACCGTCCCGGAGACTGGCCTTCCCCCCGGACGCATCCATAAGGGAACTCCAGCCCCCAGGCACACGGGGAGGTTTCCTGTCCAAGCACCCCAAATGAACATGTCCTCAATTCCACATTCTTTTCCCTCCCCTATCAAATTCCCCTGCCAATAAACTGAGCATCGCACAAAGGCAACGTTAAATACCAATAAAAAACAGTCGCAACCTCTTCGATCTAACACGACACACTTATATTATGTAAATAAGAAAATAATTCGAGCAAACCGGAGCGATACACTCGAGTTGACTCGAGCACTTATAAGCGTATTTTTACGAGTGCTCGAGATACAGCACTGACTCAGGCAAATCTTTAAATGTGGAAAAATATACTTCTGCAAAATTGCATGCAGTCTGCCTAGCATATTCGTGTGACATTTTTACGGATTTTTCACGTTTATTAGGCGAACGAGTTTTTCTGCAGGTATTGTTTTTTTGTTTGTTTTTGAATGCATTTGACCTATCTAGCGGAATTTTAAGCAAGGTGAAAATAACAGGAATTTTTGTTCGAATGTTGAATTTTTGTTGCGTTCAAAAGGATATTTGATTTAGCTAGTTTTTGTAAGTTAAGTACCTACTAACTTTTTTACTATAATTATAAATACCTCAAATCTGCCTTGTCTTTTCCCAACTATGTTGGGGTCGGCTCTCAGTCTAACCGGATGTAGCTGAATACCAGTATTTAATAGACATGGAGCGACTGCCTATCTGACCTCCACAACCCAATAACTAGGTAATACGACACCCCTTGGTAAGACTGGTTGTCAGACTTTCGGGCTTCTGACGACCCGTAACGACTGTCAAAGATCCACGAATGACAGTCGGGACCAACGGCTTAACGTGCTTTCCGAGGCACGGAGGAGTCTCGGTATATAGAAATGGTCACCCATTCACGGACCAACCTCGGCAAGCGTAGCTTAACCTGATGGATCGCCCCGTGCGGCTGTTAGTACTTAGCCACGAGCTCCTCCGTAATCCATAATTATAAATACCTATGTACATAATATAATAATATGTTTGCTAGTAACTGTTTTCATATTTTTCTTATGTTTCGTATAGATATACGCATAATTCGCATACCCAGAA
Organism: Agrochola litura; assembly: GCA_949152395.1. Taxonomy (NCBI): domain Eukaryota; kingdom Metazoa; phylum Arthropoda; class Insecta; order Lepidoptera; family Noctuidae; genus Agrochola; species Agrochola litura. The sequence goes on from OX424509.1 coordinate 5,681,191, forward strand.
CACCAAAACAAACAGTTGAGAAAATATACCATGACTTTAATGAGCTGGCACTACGCAAGGCGTATTTTGTTCAAAGATTTGCGTTATTTTGCTAAGAAAAATTACCAAAATTAAATGAATAAAGGGTGTGTTTTGTATTGCCTAAATTGCGCGAATATTTGGATAAGTACGCCAAGTGAAGTGCTAGCATTTATAGTCCGTGGCCACGAGCTACCAAGGTACACGCTCAAGCGACACGCGTCTTGCGACAGCGATTGCGGAGAAAACAAATGAAAGAAGTTGTTTCGAGCATGCTACGACTATGCCCACAATGCGGCGGCGGCGCGGCGCCGGCGCAGTGTCGCTGCGGCGTCCTACATACAAGTATCCATAGTGGCCACACGGTGGGTTCCGGCATCGCACCGCACATACACAAGACTTGCAGCCTGCGAGACGAGGCGGGGAGGGGTGTACGCGTTGCGACAACGCACAAACAACTGTAGTGCTATTCTGTAACCATCTCACCGTGTTATCTTAGGTGAAGTGAGCGTGGAGTGAGCTGTCAGTTGCTAAGGATTGACAGCAGCTCACTTCACTCAAGATATCACGGTGAGACTTTTACAGAATAGCACTACTGAGCGGCACCGCTCAGTTGTTTGTGCGTTGTCAAAAACACAGATATTTGACAGATGAAAATTTACGCGCTTTGCGGCGCGGCGCCGCTGTGGCGTAACAACGTTACGGCACCGCAGCAACCGTGTGACCGCTAATGCGACTTTATCTTTGCGGTGCGGTGCCGTAACGCAGGTGAAGCGCGCGTCTGTCGTTTGACACAAGTCGCATCACTCGAGGCCCTAACCTACCGGGTTATTAAATACAGATTCAAACGATATCTTACCTTCATCTTCTTCACAGTACCTCCTGATATCATCAACGAGGAGACTTCAGCGGACGTGTCGGCGCAGGAGTTGGACAACGTGACCCTCATCTGCAGAGCATCCGGACACCCTCCGCCCAAGATCACGTGGAGGAGGGAGGACCACGAACCTATGCTGCTGAAGAAAGTTGGCAGTAGAGATTTTTATAAAGGTACAAAATAAGGTTTTTGAAGTGAAAACTTCTTTAGGCGCGTTGGGCATTTTTGAGATGGGACTAAACCATTGATTTCGCGACACCATGACGACACCTCATTTTTGTAAACGCGATTGTGCTCTTTATTTAGATAACGTTACGGACCAATGTTCTATACAAGTATTTTTCTTCCACCAAGGCGATCTTGTTTAAGTTTTTACTTCTGTCGGCACTCCCAGAGTGCCACCACTTTTTTTTTAGAAAATATTGTTGTCTATTTAAAAATAACACAAACAACTATAGTTAATTGATTCAAGCGTGACCTTGCGGAAATCTATTATAAAATATAATAGACGTAGATATTATTTAGTAACCTATTCCTATCCTATTCCTGTTCCTATTCTTTTAGTCAATCGTCATCCTGAGGATGCCTCGTTAAAAGATGAAACACATGTCGATTGCTTACAGGATTTTTTAAGACTCTTTAGGAATACGTATATTGTATTTTACAAACAATAATGTAAAATGTTATCTCAAATGATATTAGGACATTGTGTTTGGTTTATAAAAGTTCAACAAAATTATCGCGGAATAGAACTGTTTATTTATTTTGTATTTTTTGTTATATATTTTGTGGTTCCAAGCCAACTGTTATCTGATAAATTAATAAGGGTAAATTAATTTAAGGAGGTATTCTTTTACTAATATTATGAAGCAAAATCCAGTCAAAGGCCAAAAATGGAATCTACTGTATTATAAAGGGCAAAATTCTTGGAAAATCTCACATCAGTCCTAATGTATTGAAATTCGGTGGACTCACAAAAGGCTATTTAGAAAAAAATACGTTATATGAATTGTAAGAGCAAATCTCAAGAGCTAATGGTCCGGAACATTGCATACTTGAGGCCTTCAAGTCACCAGAAATGGAAAACAAAAGAAATCATTTGTCACGATACCATTGAAAAAGTTTTTGGAGCGAGTCTCGCTTTGATCATTACGTTTCATTTCAAAGTTATTTTTGGATTGAAAATCATAAATGGCGGTTATATTTTCAACAGTAGTTTTGGTATTGCTTCATCATTTTAATACGGGTTATTGAGGTTTTCCATCAGGAATTTCTCAGTAGCAGTCCAGAATCTGGATTTGTGCCCGGTTGATGGCAATAAGCTCCCCCCTCTATTATAGACAGCTGTGCTGCTGGGGAGTTTGTTGCGCCACTTCTTATTCCCAGCTAAAGGCACTAGGAAGTGGTGAAGGGTGGACGTTTTTTGGGGGACTTTCTTATGTAATTTTGACGTTCGAAAAGTGCTGATTCTCAGCCTAGTTTGAATAAATGACTTTTGAATTTTGAATTTATATGGGACTTAAACACTGGCGAAATGTAGGTGTATTATCGGTACACCTCTGCATTACTCTTCGGGAATAAAATTACAGGCGCGATGTTATTTTATGTTATGTTATATTTAATACTCCACTCAAATACTTACACTGAATAGTTTTTACCAGGACCACAGCGCTGCGTAGAAGTAGGCAATGTGCTACGAGCATGCATTTGAACGGCGTAGGCCGTAGGCGACGCCTACGCCGTAGCTACAGCGTAGGCGTTTTTTGTTTTTTTTTTGTTTTTGAGGGAGCAAGGTTATCGTACTTTGATTTTTTGTTCCTATGAATGACAGCACAAGAAACAATGACGATATCGCCAAATTTGACGTAAACATTGGTATTAGACGTTTACATACGTTAGTGAAAAAGGAATTAGAGCCATGAACTGTACTTTTATGTAGACAGACTTAGGGACTTGCATGTTTACACAATTTGGTCAGGCCGGAAATAATCGAATTCCTGTTTAATTCATAGTCAATTTCAATAACTGTCTTCCAGATGACATAATTATTAATAATCAAAAATTCCATCCCTGGAAATTTAAATCTTTAATCAATACTTGTCTTGTTTCATATCTGTTAATTATTCCCTCCCTTAAGGTACATCCTTAATATAGGATTACTCCTTAACGAGACTACCCTTTGCCCTTTTATTAATAACGTCTTAGTGAGAGCACTGATCCAGTTGTCAAGCATATTGATTACTAAGCCTTGGAAGTTTTGAGGACCCATTTTGTGAAAGATGTCATTAGACCACTTGTAATTTTGAAAGTTTAAATTACCGAATTTGTTCAGAAGCAAAATTTGTGCAATAGCTATATATTATAATAACAGCCGCATAGATCAATCAAGGTTACACTTGCCGAGGTCAGCCTGTGGATGGGTGACCATCCATTAAATTATTATGACTCAATCAATCTGCCTGGCCTTTTCCCAACTATGTTGGGGTCGGCTTCCAGTCTAAACGGGTGCAGCTGAAGATCCTCGAATGACAGCCAGAACCAACGGCTTAACGTGCTTTCTGAGGCACGGAGGAGTCTCGGTATGTTAAGATGGTCACCCATCCACGGACCAACCCTTGCAATCGTAGCTTAACCTGATAGATCAACCCGTACGGCTGTTATTACTTAGCCATGAGCTCCACGAGTTTGTATTATGAATAAAGCATCTATTTTTTTTCTTGTTGTTTAGTTGAGAGCTACACAGGCAGTTCCCTTCCCCTATGGCGCGTGGATCGTCGACAGATGGGTGCGTTCCTGTGCATCGCGGCAAACGACGTGCCGCCCGCCGTCAGCAAGAGAATCATACTCAATGTTAACTGTGAGTATTTACTTCCTCTATTCATTATCATTATCACCGATCAGCTTAAAGACGACCACTGGAGGACTGCTTCTATGCTTCTCGCATTCGGCAGATTCTTGTGACCCTATTAGAATTACGTCTGATTTTTAGTCATGGTGATTTAGAAGCTGAAATACACATCTTGCTTCTACATAGCATGTCTATTCTTGGCTTTAAAGTTTTGGGCAACATAAACAAATGACGATCACCCTGTTGTACTCGTATATATGTCACCGTAAGATTGTGAGCACCGTTAGTTTACAATCTATCGGTATTTTTTCCGTTAGATCATAATCTGTCGAAAAATTGTGAACTGGGTGAAATAGGTTAGGTTAGGTTAGAACTGTGACCAACCGCGCGCGAGCCGAGCGAGCGAAGCGAGCGGTGCCGCGACAGCGGCCGGCGAGCGCTACTTCCAAGTTGCTCGCAGCCACGCAGGCTATTTTAATATTAGCGCAAGGTGCATTACGTCGCAAACAAGTTGGTTACCAGTTCACAATTTGTCAGTTTTTCATGGATTCATTATAAACTATCGAAAAATTATGCGTTAAATATGCGTAAATGATTTGTTACAGTTCACAATTTTTCGACAGTTTATAATCTAACGGAAATAATACCGATGGATTATAAACTAACGAAGTTTGTAATTATACGGTGACATATATAAATATACAACAGGGTGATCGTCATTTGTTCAATATAATTTTGAGCTGTTAACATGAGTTAACAGCTCAAAATTATATTGAAACAAGCCACAACATTGGGAAGAATATCTTTTATCAGAACATAGTGGAAATACTCAATAATAGTTACAGTGACATGTTAATAGTACCCAAACAACAGTGATATTTAGAGTTTATTTTTAGGATTACCTAAAAACGAGCTTTAGGAGATATCCTACATAACGATTTTCTTTTTAGTACATTAAAAATGTAATATTATATTCATCGTAAGCTTTTTGAAAAAAATAAGTTATTCTCAGAAACCATGCCTTTGATAATCCTATCTATATCTATAAAAGGAAAGGGTGACTGACTGACTGATCTATCAACGCACAGCTCAAACCACTGAACGGATTGAGCTGAAATTTGGCAAACAGGTAGTTATTATGACGTAGGCATCCACTAAGAAAGGGTTTTTAGAAATTTGCCCTTTAAGGGGGTGAAAAGAGGGGATTTTTTTTGTATGAAAAATCTTATTCCTTGAACATTTATTTATTTATTTATATATACTTTATTGTACACCATAAAAATACTTAACAAAAAAAAAAACAAACTACAAAATATACAATGGGTGGCCTTATCGCGTTCCGCGATCTCTTCCAGGCAACCTTGGAATGGACAGTGATTTGCCTGGACATAAAATGGGGTTGCCGTTGTGTTCACAGATGTTCATTAATTCACAAAAAACGAAAAACTTCGCAATTAATGGGATATTGCTACCGAATTCTGCGGGTGTCGACCTGCAGGACTACCTGCTGCAAAATGTGACTGTTAATTTAGTAGATCGTGGTGTCTTACGACTTCCATGCGAACGAAGTCGCGTACATAAGCTAGTACTTTATAAGCCTGGGTTGCTCTTCAGTGGAACGCAAAGCAGACTTTTCTTTTTGAATTATTTTTAACCAACTTAAAATAAAACAAATTCCCAGTAATTACTTTCTCGGAATCAGCATCAGCATTCCATTTAAAATGTCATTTTTTCTCCCCCGAATCGAATCCCAATGTCATTCGTAATTGGAAAAATTATATTCGAAATCACAAAGAAAGATCCGAAAATTTTCTGTTCTGAGAGAATCATTTAATATTGAATAACAAAGTTGATTATAAGGAAGATAACGAGAATCCACCGTTTGTCTGTAAATAATGTTGGAATGAAACAAATTGAGCGACTCTCACCTCTGCTTCCAATACAATTAGACGATTATTCCTCTTGCCTACCTTCGTATAACTAAGCTGTTGGTTCAAGTTATAAGAGCTGTATAGTAAAACTCTTATAAATTGTAGTACATTTGTATACAGTGTCATTTTATAAAAAGGTTAATAAGTTATGTATACCTCGGTCTACTGTACCTTTATGCTGAAAAACTTTTTACAAAAAAAAAAACAACCGACTTTCAAAAAAAAACTCTACAAAGTGAAAAATAACTTTAATTTCGGAAGTCGGTGGCAAAAAACGAAAATACCAAACCCAAGACACCGACTTCCAAAATTAAAGTTATTTTTCACTTTGTAGAGTTTTTTTTTTGGAAGTCGGTTGTTTTTTTTTTGTAAAAAGTTTTTCAGCATAAAGGTACAGTAGACCGAGGTATACATAACTTATTAACCTTTTTATAAAATGACACTGTATACAAATGTACTACAATTTATAAGAGATTTACTATTAAAACAGCTCTTATAACTTGAATTTCGGAAGTCGGTGGCAAAAAACGAAAATACAAAACCCAAGACACTGACTTCCGAAATTAAAGTTATTTTTCACTTTGTAGAGTTTTTTTTTTTAAATCAGTTGTTTTTCTTTATTTTTTAAGTTTTTAATTTGTAAAAGTATTTATTTTTCACTTTTTAGTTGTGGTACCTACCTGTAGGGTAGGTACCACAACTAAAAAGTGAAAAATTCGAAAACCACTACCTGCTACCAGTGACAGGAACTTATCATTTCATCTACATACTAAGTGGGAAAAAAATACGTATTTTGTAGCTAACTCAAAAACTACCCAAGCAAAGATAGTAAAATTTATATGGGACCAATTCGAGAGCATACCCTTTGAAACAAAAAAAGAATTTTCAAAATCGATCCACAAATGACGGAGAAATCGGCGGACACACATAAAAAAAAAAACAAACATACGCTCCGAACATATAACCTCCTCCTTTTTGGAAGTCGGTTAAAAATAACAACATATTATATTTTTAAATATGGCTAACTAAAAACTAAAATATTGATACGTAATGCAATTATTAAGATCGTAATACCGAATATTTAGTTTTAAATGTAAAAAAAAAGTATTTGGAAACTTTCCAAAAGCCTTTTTCACACCAAAATAGTTACAACATCAAATTCAGTGTTATAATTTATTGTTAGCGTTTACAACTCCAAACCACACACATAACATCACGCCTTGTTTCCCCGAAGGGTTGGGCAGAGGTGTACCTGTAGTAGGTACACCCACATTTCACCAACTCCAAACCAAGACGTTAAAAACTAAGTAAAGTATTTAAAAAAGCTACATTAGAGTATGGTTTACACTTTACAGTAATTATGAATTTGAAACCCAATCCTACATAAAATATTCCAAATAAAAATGTAGACACCTCTTCGAGTTATACTGCTCACAAAATGTAAACTAAACCGCTATTTCTTACACCTGAGCCCACAGTCGCAGTCGTGATAAAGCCGAATTGATCTCTCTCTCTTGTAAGCCGGCCTTGCGTATAATTGACTCTTCCCTGTCATTGGCTCTCGGAGCCTCTCTAAGCTGATATAGAGATCATATACTTGGAATATTTAGTGGTAGCCGAATCTAATGGAGAATGGATGGCATTTTGTTTTATTAATAAGTTGTACGGATAAATATAAAACGCATGAACTTTTACTGTGCATGGAAAAGTTGGTTAGTTACGTATTTAAAATATTAGGTAACTAAAAAACACATGTTTAAGGATGTAGTTCTGTTCAATTCTTTCATCGAGTCATTATAATCCATAGCTTCATATCTTGGTATGATCCACTGTCTTTTTAAACTAGTGCATATCTTGTTCCAGTGTTTTGACATACGCTTGAGAGTCGTGTGTACGTAATAATTACTGATTGTTGTTTATGTGATTGTGTGTTGTATTGTGCTGTTTAAGAGAAGATTACGTAATTTTTTAAAGGATAAGACGTATTACAATATGACTGAGTTAATCAGAGATTTTTTTGCTGAATTGTAGCTCCCATAAGGTAATATTCAAATAATTATTCTTTATTGACTATTTTTATTTAATTTATTATTATATACGAGATTGTGACTTAATGTCTATTTGTTTATGCGCCGTCTTGATTTATTGACATTTTATTATTATTAGTAGATATTAGTGTTTGACATGAAATTGTGATATGCCAAACCCGCCAACCACCACCACCTTGACTTTATATTTTTATTTTTTTAATGTGACATTTGATTATCCACCTAAACAATTTTGCATGTCTTCTGGCGGGACGTAGTATGGACATTTATTTGCAAAACATCTGTATAATTTTTACCCTATGTTACAAAATTAATAAATGAATTGAATAGCTATTAGATATAAGAAACTGTGGTATCTGTTGACTTCATCTTTTACCTACTAAGAACTACTCAGTATAAATTTCCAACCATAGATTTGTCTATGAAGTCCTACATCCTCAGTTGCAAATGATGACTAACTTACTTATCGTCTTTAGACCTCGTCTATTTTTTCTGAATACCAGAAGGTACCTACCATAAATAACACACTTAAATACGTACCTGCTTAAATTGACACATCGAGCTGTCACATAGATATGAGGGACAAAGACAACGCTCCCACTTTTTCTAAAACTCTGTGCCTTATTTATGGCAGGCTAGGTACTGTAGACTTATTACACGCGTTGTTAGTACTTAGCTAGATAAGGTAATATAGCATAACTCCTTGTTTACGACAATAGATGTTGTTTCTAAACAACTTGTACTTTAACACAGTTTTTATGGTCTCCGTCCTATTAAGGCGGGGATAAATTTTTAACAGGACTGTTTCCTTTGTGATACGTCGTAATACTGGTTTAAGGGGATGTAATTTTGTACTGTAATAGGTTGCGATATTTTGTTAGTGGAATGACAGTTGGCTAGTTTGATTAGAAGACGTTTTCTATTCTTAATCGAAGGACGTTTTTAAACCTCAACACAAATGGCGGCCTTGTCTTGGTTAATTTGTAAGTCTTTTACACATAACATAACATCACGCCTTGTTTCCCCGAAGGGTTGGGCAGAGGTGTCCCTGTAGCAGGTACACCCACATTTCACCAGTTATGTTTAAGTCCCATGTAATAGGGGACGAGCCTATTGCCATCAACCGGGCACAAATCCAGACTCCGAGCTGCTACTGAGAAATTTCAGATAGAAAAATCCAATAACACTTGGGAATCGAACCCAGGACCTCATGCTCAGCAGTAGCGCTTGCGACCATTAGACCAACGAGGTAGCACTAAGTAAGTCTTTTGTCATGGGTAAAGGGGAATTAACAATTTTTGTGACAGTTGTGTCACAAAAATTTAAAAACACAGGTTTAAGAATTTATTTCTCATAAGAACTTAGATAACATTTTACTTAAACTAAGATACAAAGTGCTTACATCTAAGTAATTATAATAATCATATTTGCCTCTGGGGTGTTGTTGACATTACAGGGTACATACATGTTTCTTAAGTTTTGTTTTAAATATGTTTATATTATCATACTTCTTTAAATCCTTTGGGAAATTATTGAACAGCTGTGCCCCTCAACCAATATTGGTTTTTTGCTATAATTAGTCCGTGCCCGTGCAGTTATTAGTTGAAAGTTATTTTTACTTCATGTGCACATATATTTTTCTATTTCGAATGCATTTGAATTATTGATAATTTTCTAAATGCGTCGACCGATTTATACATTTGAGCAGAACTAGCAACAATTCTTCATTGCACTTGATGCATGGCATTTTAATATAATATGTATGGTTACGTTTCGCAGGGGTTCATGACAATAATTGTAACGTTTGAATAAATTCCACTATAACGCAGAGACAGATCTGTTTATTCACACTAGACAACTTTGAATATCAAAGTATTCGAATCATATTCTTCACTAAACCCCGTTTTTATTAAAAACCTCGGGATTTACGAAACGAAAGGATTTCAACAGCGGTTTGTACGCAAGGCAATGTTAGATAAGGCGGGAACTGATCCCGGATTGCGGGATCGGGATTGCGAGCGGGATCGGGGCCGATGGCTCGCGAAATTCACTCTACCCTCTTGAACGAACGCTGTTAAGCTTCAAATTGTTCTTCAGATTGTCAAGCTTAGGAATGTATTTAGTTTCTTAGATGGGTTGAGTGTTTAAGGAGTCTGAGAGTTGAGTGTCAAGAAGGGCACTTTTTATCGTATTTTTGTTTGTTTTTTGACCCTTAAAAGAAAGCTGTTAAATCACAATCATCACAAATTGGCATCTATCTTCATCTTTGGTACATTATCGGACAGAAACCAAAAGAAAAGTTTAAATATTCTTGCATTGTGTATAACAGATTTTCAATTTTCAAAAAAATCTTAATTGTGCCCAATGCAGGGCAAAGATCGCTTCTCATAAGAAAAAGGCACGGGCATAGATCACCACGTTTGCTGAAGACGAGTTGGTGATTGATGACTTACATTAAAATACTGGCCAAGTGTTGTTCCGTAATTGGGATAAATTTATCCCAAGAACAAACTTAACATTGTAGTTGAAATACATGTTCTCCCATACATTCCAACTGCAAATGTAAGTTTGTACGCATAATATTGAGAGATTTATCGTGTTATTTTAAGACCATAGATTTCTTATAGGTTTTCCTGGAAACAATTAATAAAGAACCATACTCTGCATTTGATTCAAAATTTCAGTTGTAGGCTTAGTAGTTTCGGAGATGTGGGGGGAGAATGGTAAATTTTCATAAATTTTCTTAAATATATTTAAAAGTGTTTGTTTTAAAATTATTTAAAAAAAATGAGATCCTCGCAAGAAATCCTTTCATTTGATATGTCACACGGTACAGTTTGCAACACTTTTTATTTTTTTCTGATTTGCCCCCCGTATTCAAAATTCATTTGTTTATATTTCATGTCCGTATAAGGGTCACAGAAATGTATATGTGTACTAAATTTCAACTTAATCGGTTCGTTAGATTCGGAGCAAATTGGCTGTGACAGACAGACACACGAGTGATCCTATAAGGGTCCGTGTTTTTCCTAATGAGGTACGGAACCCTAATATATGGAATAGGATAATATACTAAATATGCTTATGTATGTTTTGTATATTCTTAAAAGTAGAATGTGTAAAATTACACCCCTTCAACCTGCAATCCTCGAAAATACATTCTCGGCAGAATGTAGGTGAAATTGCTATACAGCCAATTTCCAGTAAAATTCAAAAGATACAATCATAAACGTTCCCACCACAATAGTTGGTACAACTATTTATTTGTTCAACGGCACTTTGCATGAATATAGCCGCTAATATCCCGTTAACACGTGAACGTTTCCCGTGAGCGACTATTTTGAAAGCAATTGTGTGAATGTAGCTTTACAATAGCTTATTTTAAAGTCAATGGTCGCGTTTGAGTCTGCTCATCGCCCTGTTAGCTTATCTTTATCTTGAGTTGTAGGCTGTGGGTTATTTGTATTTTGGTTTGGCAAAAGCCTGGTTTAGATGTTTTGTTCATTGTTTTTGGTGTTTTAAACGTTAATTTAAGAAAGCTGGTCCTTTTCAACTAGTAAAACTTATATTTTTAACCGCCTTCCAAAAGGAGGAGGTTCTCAATTCGACTGTATGTTTTTTTTTTGTTTTTTTTTGTACAGTAAGCGGTCAAAAGTGCATGAGCACGCTAAGAGTCGTATTGCTGTGAACACGCGGTTTAGCTCGTACATTTGTATGTGTAAGCAACACGATACACACACCACAGATAACGCAGTTTTGCACTACACGAAACAACAATATATTTCCATCGCTTTAAACATGCTAGCACACACGCACTATGCGCGTGAACTTGACCAGTTAATGGCATTGCTAAAATTCGATAGTAACTTAACAAGTGCAGATAACAGAAAGCGTTAAGCGTTGGTATGGAATTCAAACTGCCTCAGGTTCTAATCTCGTAAAACACAGTGCGGTTTTTTGCAAATATTATTATTTTTGTTTTCGATAATAATATTTTTTAAATATTGCTGCTTTTTTATGTTGTTATTGCAATAAAGGTTTTATAATAAAAAATGCGTGATATATGATAACAAAATTAAAAAAAATACGTTTATTCGTTATATTTATTTTACATAAGTTAAAAAACTGCTACAATTATTTATCATTACTTCAGCTGAATAAGATGTGAAATAGATGTCAAGAAACTTAGAAGCAGTTTGTATTATTTTGACATATTTAAATTATGAAATATTTTAAAATTTTAATGGATTTTTTCACCATAAATATTAAGCTTTGATCATGGTCGAAGTAATTAAGTAATAAATAAGAATATTAGACTACTTAAAATGTAAAAAACTACTTACAGAATAGGTAATTTTAAGGTTAAATATGGGCAGTTTGTTTATATTTTATTTGTATTAATTATTTTACATTTTATTTGACTTTAGTAAATATTGGTTGTTATTGAGGTTAAAGCTTAAGTATTCATTTTCTTTACGAAAAGAAGATTGAAACTAAACCTCAAATTTTAATCCTAAAATAATACTATTACTAAAATAATATTAAACAATTTCGGTATATCTGCAAGAAATACGACAAACACCCTATTGAAACGTGCTTAAAAAATTCGTTACCATAAATTCATGCAATAACGAATCTGTTGTTTATTAAGTTGGTACGGTCAATATTTTAAGGTCAAAAACGGTTTTCTAGCTGGTCTTCAGTGATGCAAGCCTTCAGAGTGCACGGCGAACGGTTCATAATGACGTGTTTTTAATAATTCAGCAAAATATCTCGTTGGTATGAAACCATTTGTTTCATTCACCATTTGACGTCGCTGCTACTCGATAATAAGCCCCTTCCTCATATCTCTTAACCCTCACAATATTTCTCTAGAACAAAGAAAAACATTGTTTTTATTACACCTAATACCTAATTATTTATTATTCACTAATCGAATTAAACCTCACAATGAATTTAAAACTTTAAAGGCATCTTCTGTCTCAACAATACCTCTGTTCTATCAACAATACCCTTGATTAAGATTTATGTTTAGTAAAATATGAAATATATAAATGATAACACTCACACTTAGTCCGGTTTCATTAGATATTCACTTCACTTTTACGCAGCGCAATAATATTCTCTGATCTGATCTGATCTCTTCAATATATTTTATGCCTGCTTTTTGATAATAATAACCACAACACTGCGCTAAATACTCGTCACCAATATTATCCACGAACCAACAAAGTTCTATTAATTAAATACTCGTAACAAACTGCATCTACCCCACAGAAATCGAAATAATTTACTTAGTTTTTTGTGGTCTACCTGCTAAACTTTAATATTTATGTGAACAAGACGAATGAAACTAAAAACGAATGATGATTATTGAACTAGTCATTGGTTGCAGACAAAGTGAGTGGGTGTGTGTAATGTGCGTGTCTACAGTATTGTAACAACTTATAGAAGAAGGTCGTAAGTCAAATCGAAGCGTCAGTCTATTGCTTTGTGAGATTGCTCATGGACTTTTGGTCGGTACTGTATGTTTGTTACGCGATTACTCCGCCAATTATGAATTGATTTTGATGATTCTTTTTTTGTTTGGTAGGTCATACTTCAGAGGTGGTCCCATATAAATGTTATTAAGTTTACTTGGGTAGGTTTTGAGTTAACTTCACTTTGTAGAAAAGAAATTTCGGAAGTCGGTGTCTTTGGTTTAGAATTTTCGTTTTTTGCCACCGACTTCCGAAATTACTTTTCACTTTGTAGTGTTTGTTTTAAAGATCAGTGGTGGCCCAGTGGTAATGGCCACGACTTACGAGTGGTCGTAGGTTCGAACCCAGACAGGCGCTTTACTTTGTGTAAATTATTTCACCACCACTGCTCTCAAAACGGTGAAGGAAAACATCGTGAGGAAACTGGCATGTCCTAGAACCGAAAATTCGAAGACATGTGACATCTACCAACCCGCACTGGGCCCGCGTGGTAGATTACGGCCCACTCCCTCTCACAGAGAGACCTGTGTCCCAGCAGTGGGAACATTTATAGGCTGATGATGATGAGTGTTTGTTTTTGGAAGTCGGTTGTATTTTTTTTGTAAAAAGTTTTTATTTTTATACAAAATGGGGCCGCAATATTTTCATAGACCAACGACCCCTAAATTATTGTTTTAAAAGCTTGGTCAGGATTTCATTTCCACAAAAGAAAAATACACAGAAATTCACTTAACCTCCTAAACTCTTGAAAGTTAATTCGTAAAGAAATCTAAAATACTACTGTCCTAAAGATTCCAGTCTAGGCACGTTGGTCCCTAAGGCCGTGCCTCAGGGACTGAAATCACGGAACCCCTTCATTTAGGAGCAGCTCAATTCCGTAGTAATTGTTTTTGATGCGGATAGAATTTGTATTAATGTTTGTAAGTGATCGGACGGGATTTATAAGAGAGGAGAATAAAGATCGGTAGTAATTATTTCCAAAGTAGTTGATATTGAATTAAAATATGGTCTTTTGCATCCTAATAGGTTCGCGATGAGGTTTAAAGGAAATAGCACACAAATCAACTCGGAAAGGGATCGTCACCGTATCAACTCGAGCGAATAATATTATGACATTAAAATTTCTGCCATAAAATGTAGACTCAGATTTACTACCGATTTGCGCTAATAAATTTTCACCCCGACGACGCTCAACTAGAAAATTAAAACAAAAAAAAAAACGAATTTCTTCTATTTATCCGACTGCTCCAGAAGAAAGGAAATGTTTTTCTAGAGTATGTTTGTCTATTTCTTTGGCACGCTCAGTAGCCTAAACGGCTTGATGGATTTTATCATGTGAGGTGTCGTTAGATTCGTCTTAATTGTGGGAGTGTCATAGGCTATATAATTATTTATGGCATCTGCAAATACAAAAAAAGGGAGGGGCAGGTTTAAAAAAAAAACTTCATTATTGGTATCAAATAAAAGCAATGAGTCAATATATATATTATTTTAATAAAACTAAAAAGCTTGAAAAAAAAAAAAAAAAAAAACAAAAAACCCGACTGCAAAAACACATAACTAAAAAGAGAAAAACAAGCATTATAATATCTGTAAAGTTTTGGTATTGCAGGCGGGACAAACAAAATTTACACCATCATTTCAGGTTATTGATTTTAATGCTTGTTTTTCTCTTTTCAGTTATGTGTTTTTGCAGTCGGGTTTTTTGTTTTTAAATATTTATTTTTATTTTCTTGATCGTTTATTATCTACACCCTTATTCATTTACTTTTTTTTTTAATTCTATTTTTCTATAAAAATATCTCACGTCATAAAATCAAAATATACCATTTTGTACCATGTAATTTACCAAAAAAGATTTCTAAGATTTCACTCAATATATATCGGAATATTGGAACTATTTCGGAAACTACACAGATACTGCAGATATATTCCAAAATATCTTCCTGCTTCAAAATAGCTTTATATGTGACTATCCTAGATCAAACACGGCACAAGTATGAATATTCTAACATCACTGGTTCTCGAACCTGGATTATTCGGTATTGATTCCGTACCTCACTGAATTGAGCTGTTCGCTAATCTCATTATGCGTTGTTGGTTCAGTTTAAGTGAACTAATACTGTTAACAGATTAGGTTTGAATGTTTTCTAGATTGACAGTTAGTTCCTATAATAGAACGAGAAAGACTTTTCAGATTTTTCAGATTCATGTGCGTATTGTATAACTAGCTTCTGCCCGCGAATTCGTTCGCGTGGAAGTTGTAAAACACCACAATATACTACAACAACAGCCACATTTTATAAAACTTCCCTGTATACTACGTTTCTCAGCAGCCAAAATATACAAAGAGTCAGGAATGGTGACTGGGGAGCAAGCGACGTACAGTTGTCCGTGTGAGAAGCAGCTTGTCCTGAGGTCGACACCCGCAGCCTTCAGCCTTCGGGGTCGGCCCCTGTGACTTGTTGATCGCAAAGCATACGTTCCCAGAGAACTGCACGCGCTTAAACTGGTAATTGTGGGAAATTAGTGGTATACGCGCTATAAACACTGTATCGCCATCGCCACAACCTGTTAGAATTTCGATCTCGATAATGTTTCTCTGCAAAGACATGACTTTGAGCCGGGTTCCGTTACACAGATGTACAACCGTAAGTCCACTCTTGTACTCGAAGACAGAGGCGGAGGTGCATTAAGTACTTAGAACATTTTGCCATTCATAAGCCGTGTAAGGGGCGAGCCTATCGTGATTTAATACGATGAATTCAAATACAAATTCAAAAGTCATTTATTCAAACTAGGCTGAGAATCAGCACTTTCCGAACGTCAAAATTACATAAGACAGTCCCCCAAAAACGCCCACCCTTCACCACTTCCTAGTGCTTTAGCTGGGAAGAAGAAGTAGCGCAACAAACTCCCCAGCGGCACACATCGAGCAACACGCTGAGCTGCTACTACAAAGTATTTTACTGACGAAAAATCTCTTCATAAATTATTATTCAGATAATATCTTAAATTTTTCAATCACAGACGGAAAAATACCTTCTTTTGCTTTACACTTTAGTATACTAATGTGCTGAGGATATAGTTGGGGCTGACTTAGTTTTGCAGTGCATTGAGCATGTTTGCGGAAGCGCGAATAGATTGACTTTCATGCCATCATGCGCAAACGGTGTGCATCGATGTTGCGGCGCTTCAGGCGCAACAGTAATAATTCAAAAGTTCTTTATTCAAACTAGGCTGAGAATCAGCACTTTTCGAACGTTAAAAAATTACATAAGACAGTCCCACAAAAACGCCCACCCTTCACCACTTCCTAGTGCCTTTAGCTGGGAAGAAGAAGTGGCGCAACAAACTCCCCAGCAGCAGCACAGCTGTCTGTTCAAGTTAGAAAAAAAACCGGCTAAGTGCGTGTCGGACTACGCACAATGAAGGGTTCCGTAGTTGGGATGAATTTATTCCAAATTCAAACTTAACATTGTAGTTGAAATACATGTTCTCCCATACATTCCAATTGCAAATGTAAGTTTGTACGCACAATTTTGAGAGATTTACCATGTTTTTTTAAGACCATAGACTTTTTATAGGTTTTCCTGTAATGTATGAGTAAAGAGTCATACTAAATAGTTTTTTAAAAATTTTAGGTCCAGTAGTTTCGGAGATAAGGGGGGAATGGTAATTTTTTATCGAATTTCTTAAATATCTTTAAAAGTATTTATTATAAAATTATGTAAAAAATATGTTTAAGATCCTCGTAATAAGTTCTTTCATTTGATATGTCACACGGTACTATTAACAAAACTTTTTTTTAAAATTTTCTTGTTTGCCCCCCAAAAGTGACCCCTATATTCAAAATTAATAAATTTACGTTACACGTTCGTGTTAGGGTCACAGAAATACATATGTGTACCAAATTTAAACTTAATCAGTCCATTGGATTCGGAGCAAATTGGCTGTGACAGACGGACAGACAGACAGACACACGAGTGATCCTATAAGGGTTCCGTTTTTCCTTTTGAGGTACGGAACCCTAAGAACTGACGGACAAGGTTGATGGACCAGTTATCAGGCTCTGGGCTGGCAGACACGTACATGCACATGTTCATGTAGCCAATTTATGTATAATTATTGTTTTTTTAAGTTACTGAGTTTTATAACATAGGCTTAGTTCATACTAACACTATACGGATCCCTTGGTCTTAATTTTCTTTTTTATTTGAATTTTAATTTAACATAAAACTTGCCATAATTATTTCTTTGTCCCACAGTTTCCCCAACAGTTATAGTGCCAAACCAATTGCTGGGCGCGCCGCTCAGTACCGATGTGATACTAGAGTGCACCGTGGAAGCTTACCCTAACACCATCAACTATTGGCTCAAAAATAGGGGGGAGATGCTGCTTGATGGGTGAGTAGCCATCATCTCCAGTAAAATAAAAATGTAAATCTGGTCCTATGAAGGTTTATTTATCAGTACCTGTACCCTAATTGCGTAATACAACACAGTATGTTTAGATTTGAAACAGATTGCTAATTCATTGCTTCATAAGTTGGAAAAAAAATCTGCTCAACAACGTAAATAACGCAATGAATGTTGTCGAACTGTCAAAATGAAACAAATTAGACATAATTGTATACAAAAATAAGTTACGTAATTAGGGGTATTGGTTGACTGAGCTCTGCTCGCGTGAAATAGATAAACATATCATCCAGTTATACCAACGTTGTGTCACATTCCTGAGGCTGTGAAAATAGAGAAAACGAATGTTCCCAGATATGAGACCTAGCTAGATCGATTTTTCGACCCCGTAAACCCCTATATTGTAACTTTCATTGAAGTCGTTAAAGCCGTTTTCGAGAACGTGATTACAAATATATATATGTAAACAAATATTGCTCATTTAATAGTATACAATAATATTTGTGCTAACTCTAGGGTAATTGCGTAACACACTTACAATGGTAGTGCTTTTAATTTTGACATTTCAACAATATGCATTGCGATATCTACGTTGTTGAGGAGACGAATTTTTCTAAGCGATAAAGCATTGTGTTAGGAAATTCCTTCAAAATCCTTCGCATTGTGATTGAAATGAGTGAGTTGAGTTGAGTGTGTTATGCTTTTGGGGTGCAGATTATGATAACATTTTGATTATTCAGTAGTCTATGATTTATAAAGAGTTTTCATGTTGTGTGTTTTTAGGCCTTTACAAAACCAATTGTTATGGCGTAGGCTTTTTAATTTTAGTTTCCTAGTTCACCACATTTGAGTTTAGATGTTTTTGAAATAAAAGCCCTTTTACACACGTTCAGAAGACTGCCGATAAACCGGCGTCGGGCTGTTGACAAAGTATAAGAATAAATAATGAGAGCTTGACAATTTACCTTAGTCTAAAAGTCTTTTATCCTGGCTGGAGGCCTTATTTTTAAGGCATCCACAGGATAGCCGGTTAAGCAGCTGACCACCTCCGATATTAACCTGCAAGATGCCATATAGAAAAAAAAAATCTTCACAATTTACTCGGGTATCCGGTACCGGCTATCCGACAGCCGGAACGTGTGAAAAGAGCCTTACACGTGCCAGAAACATTGTTAGAACCTAATACTAGCGAAGCAGACCTTTTGTCTATAAGCTTCAAGGATTAATTATAATTATAGACAAGCATTAACAATACAGGGTGTTTCCGATCAATGTTTTCTCTTATGTTGTGTGGAGAAAGGATAATAAGCTCGATTACCTAGGTACTATTTAAGTAGTATTTATCGATGTTTTATCATATTATCATCTTTGTCAGAAAATCTTGTTGACACCGCTGTGATTGATAAAAAAATTGATAGATACGCAATTTGTAAGCGAAATATAAGGTTTCAAAAACATTAAGTAGGTACTCTTAATTACGAAATAGTTTTTTATGTAGAATTTATAAGATCTGTGTTTGTTAGTTGTGTTTTGTTTTAATAGGAGTCGTTTCAGAAAGTAAAATAGAAAAATATACGCCCTTGAGAATAAAGCCAGTTACTGTGTGTTCTGTCAAACGGGAATTCTAAACTGAAATAAAGTAATGTTTTTATTGCCTATTTTAGGTACTAAAAACATTATTTTATTTCAGTCAAGGATTCCCGTCTCTTTTGCGTATAACTTGCTGTTATGTTCTGAAAAGAAGATATTTTCGAGCAAAATACAATTTTATGCCTGTAACATTTTCAATGGAATTGTTTTTTCCCGTCTCTAAGGCCACGACCTAATAATGTAAGCGATTGTCGCATGCATTTTGTTCGGTGTAACCGAACGCGTCATTGCGTCGACACGCAACAACTTCCGGCTTTTGAACAAATGAGTGATAAATCGCGATCGTGAAGATCACATATTCGAGCAATTATTGCTTAAATCCGGACACAGAAGATGTCAGCAGAATTGACGGGGTCAGCTAGGGCCGATGCCTGCCGGGGTTGCGAGTAAGGCCGAAAGGGAAATCGTGGCCCCCGGCAACATGGCAACTGAAGGAACACGGTTGGGTTTTAGTCAGCAAGAGTCTGAAACGCCCTCCCGCTCCACCCAAAGCGGGAGAAGTTATTTGATAATTTCCCACCCAAAATAAAAGATAAATGATAAACGATTTTATTCCTGTAAGTAGGTTTGTACAAACACTTTTACACGTCAATCATATTTTAAAAACTAGATGAGGTTGGCATTTCCTATATGACTACTCTGAGAAGAAAGGCCGAAACATACTCAGAAGTTACAGTCTCTTACATAAAAATATTGGAATAACCAATGCACTTACTTAGAAACCAAATAAGTAATTCATGATTTAGATTACGTCCATGATTACCTTTTAACTATCCAATCACCTTAATCAAAAATGCTTTTACGATACCTATATGGACGATTAAATATAAAAATTAGTAAAATATAATAATAAATACAAATTGCACCGTGATGTGGTCGCAGTGGACAACGGGCTCACCCCGCTCTCCATGGCTAAAGAGAACTGGCGCAAACCTGTAGTACTTACTACAGATGACCGCAAGGAGGTATGGCAAAGCAAGGCGCTTCACGGGCGCTTCTATCGGGCTCTTCATGAGCCCGGTGTAGATTTCTTAGCGTCCGTATCCTGGCTACGTTTCGGTGACCTTTTCGGGGAAACCGAAGGTTTCATCTGTGCAATTATGGACGAAGTTATCTTGACGAATAACTACCGGAGACATATTATGAAGGACGGTACGGTTGACGTGTGTCGGGCATGCCATCGTCCGGGTGAGTCCATCAGACATATTATCTCTGGTTGTTCGCGTCTAGCTAACGGCGAGTACTTGCACAGACATAACCAAGTGGCTAGGATTATTCACCAGCAACTTGCTTTGAAATATAAACTTGTGGACTCTGAGGTACCGTATTACAAGTATGTGCCCGACCCAGTTCTCGAAAATGACCATGTCACGTTGTACTGGGATCGGTCTATCATTACTGACAGGACTATTGTAGCAAATAAGCCTGATATAGTAGTGATAGATCGATTAGCGCGCCGCGCAATGATAGTCGATGTTACCATTCCACATGACGAAAACCTCGTGAAAGCTGAGAAAGAGAAACAAATAAAATATCTCGACTTAGCACACGAGGTTGTTGACATGTGGAATGTGAGCTCGGCTATCATTGTGCCGATTGTCGTAACGGCTAATGGCCTGATGGCCGAAAGCCTCGACCAACATCTCTCGAGGCTCTCGTTAGGCGGTTGGATCAAGCGCCTGATACAGAAGGCAGTACTCCTCGATACGGCTCGCATTGTGAGGAGGTTCCTGTCTCTGCAGCCCTAACCACCGGTAGCTTGGACCCTGCTCCCGACACCGGCGGAACTCTATTTTTTTATATTTTTAAATGTTTTTTTATCCTTTTTATTTTAAGAAATATTTAAAAATGTAATCGAATAAGAATTGAAATGAATAAACGAAGTTAAGAATACAAATTAATTAAATGTAATAATTAACACAAATTAATTAAATATAATAAATAATACAAATTAATTAAATATAATAATTAATCAAATTAATTAAATATAAAAATTAATATAAAAAAATAAAATAATTTAATAACCTCATGATATTAATTAAAATAACTACATAAACCAAATACTAGTATGTTAGGTACATGTACTGGATTGCAAGTTTGTTAAACAAATATAATTATTATCGATGATATTACTAGTATTTGGTTTATAACGTTATTTTAATTAATATCATGAGGTTATTAATTTTTTTTTTTTTTTTTTTTTATGTCTATTATTTTTATTGTTTACCATGTTAACATATAACTTACACAAACATATTTACAACTAACTACTATATATATTATGTTCAAGTATGTAAAGGAAAAAGTTAAAAATAAAGACAAGAGCTCATTGGGCGTCAAAAAATTCGTCCGCATCGCTGTCAGCGGGAAAAGTGCCCAAAAGGCTGGCAGCATTGCCACGTTGGATGGCAATGCTGATTCTTTGGCCTAAGAATTGGCCAGCCCTCTGGTCACGTAAAGAGTCGACCAACCGCTTGGCGATGTCCCGGAATACTCGGTGAGCACACGGACCCCATGGCCCTAGTGTTTCAACCCCAAACGGCTCAAAAATATAGCTACCAGTAAGGTTGCTATATTTGCGCCGTTTGAAGTTTTCTGCACCTGTAGCAGCCGCCCCGGCACAGCCCGCAGTGCTAGGAAGATGGGATGGCGCAAGGGTGTCGACACAGGTTGCATCCCACACCAAAGGCCTACCTAACTTCCAAGGCATTATGGTCATTCCGTCTGGCCTCTTTCCATCGTCACGTGCCAAGCCATTGGGTTCTAAAACAGCTGGCACCCCGGCGGTGACAAGAGCCCGACGGAGGATGTCATTAATGCTTGTTGTTCATCGCATCAGTCAAACACGGCACTTCAGAGGCAACCTGAGAAGCGGTTAAGATTTTTCTGGTTAACTCTTCGGTGCTGTGGACCGAGGACAGAAACGCCGGTAAGCTTACACAAGAAATTTTGCGGACGCCGAGCCCACCGAAGCGGATGGGTAGTGTGACTTGCAGCCACGCGCGGTCGTCCAATGCCACATTTATAATTGATGTTAGAGTACTTCGAATAATTTGATCGATTTTGTCTAAAAGGTGTGGCTTCTTCCATAAGGGGGAAGAGCGGAGAAAGTACATAAAATTTGGACCAAAACAGCAGTATCTGATAAGGGTGAATGCCAAATGTAAGTTTATTTTAGAAAGTCTGTCCGAAATATCGTTAAAGTGTTTAATTTTTTTGTCAACGAAAGGTGAAAAACTGTCTTCTAAAATTGGGGAACCTAGGAGGTGCAGTGAACTTTTTTCCAAAACTTTGATGTCTGGGGTTATTGAATTAAATTTCTGTATGGTCGATTGTCTGTCAGTATTGTCACAAAGGTAAATTTCGTATTTGAGAAGTTGAGGTCAAGGCCGATGGATTGGAACTGCTGCTTTAGGAATTAAAGATCTTTTAGAACCGTATCCACGTCACCTCCTAGAGTCCCATCATCTAAATACCACACATTAAATTTTGAATTTAGTTGTTGTATTATTGGGTGAATAGCTAAGCTGAAAATGACTGGCCCGAGGGGATCACCTTGTTGGCATCCGACTGCAGATTCCAAAACGTTGTCTCTAAAAAGTAATTTGGAAGGGTGCCTGTAGCACTGCCACAAAAAGCCATAAATTTCCGGTAACTCCTTTTTTACTTCAGCCAACAGAGTGTCCCTGTTAACGGAGTTAAAGGCGTTCTTAATATCAACCTTGAGGATGACCTCACCTATATCGGAGTTTAAAAAACTGGAAAGGGCATGTACGGCAGCCTCGCAGCCCCCTTTGGAACCAAATCCAAGCTGTAGGGGCTGGAATTTGTTCTTCAAAATTTCCCCGTACAATTTGCAGCATATTTTAGCTGCCGTACGCCTGTAGGTACACCCAACGGCAATGGGACGGATGCCACCGTCCTTCTTGCGCAGGGCACATAAATTGGCCCCGTACAAGATATCGACGACGGCATCGTTCACACCGCCCCGTTGAGCATCAGGTTAATTAGGGCCGAAAGCTCCTTCAAAAGTGACTCACCAGCTTCCCCAGCGCCTGAGCTCAACAAGTCTTTTAAATGCTGAGGGGTCAGGCCGTCGAGGCCGCCGGCGGAGCCACTTCGAAAAGAGCTCACGGCAGCAATCAGCTGAGGGGCAGTAACAGTAAGAGGTGTTGAATGCGGATCAGGAGGGAGGGGGGGGGTTAGGGAAGGTGAGACCATCGGCAGGCGCTGGATGTTTACTCCCCAGGGCTCTAAGAGTTTCTGGAGACTAGGATGCCACCACATCGCTACTAAACAGTAGCCTGGCCGCTCCCCTAATGTCACCTTCACTTAATTTGGATTCTACATCTGAGCATAAGCCTCTACGTGAAGGGTTAACAGGTAATTTTGGATCTAAAGTAAGGGTCAAATTGTTGCAGTTATCTTTAATTTGATTTGTCAAAGATTTCTTAGTTGCCAAATTTTTTTGGACATGTAGAATCCTATAAGGGAAGGTAAGTAATTGCTCCCAGGCGCTTTGTGAGTTCTCCTGGGTCGTAAGACGGATACATTGCGCCAAATTCAGTGCAACGGAACATCTCGCGCCCCGGGGAACTCTCTTTAATACTGGGGTAGAATTTTTGAATTTTGCCAGCGTTTTCCACAAACTTTGATCTGGAGTTTTTGATGTTGGGGGTGGGATTGGGGGGCACAAAGGTACACTATGTGGTTTGTGAACCTTGCCATAGTGTATCCGTAGCCCCCGTTCTTATTCAGAAACATGAAGCTGTTTCCCATTCCAAAGCGTAGTATGTACCTAAGGAAAAGAACGGGTAAGAAACCACATTCTATGCAAAGACATATTTTTGTAATTTTTTTTTAGAACATGTCAGTTAAAGTACTGTATTTATTTTATTTTTGTATATAAATTTTTATGTTTAATTAATTTGTAATAATTATTATATTTAATTAATTTGTGTTAATTATTACATTTAATTAACCTGACTGGATGCTTGTTTTGTCCAATTTATTACCCATGTTGCCGTTCCCTAACCGGGCTTCATGTTGGAACTTACTTACTTAAATGTAACAACTAAATGTACACACGAATGCAATAAAGAGTGTGAGTTTGATCACAAATAATGTCGAAAAACTGCATAGCACGGTATTTTTACCTGTATTGCAGCCAATTTTAATACCTGGCTGCCGTTAGAACGATTAAAACGACTTACTAGTTGGGTTTTTGCCATAAATATTGAGCATCGGTGTATGAATGAATTTAGTAGGATAAGTAACGGCTTTTCAAAGCTATGCATTTTCAGTGGCCGACTGAAAGTAACTTTATGTCGTAATAGTGTGTATCATCACACTCATCACTCATCAGTGGTAACCCAGTGGTAACGGTCCCAACTTACGAGTTGTAAGGTCGTGGGTTCAAACCCAGGCAGGCGCTTTACCGCAGGAGACGCCTTTGGCGTCGGGAATCGCAGGCCGATTCCCAGTCACCGCACCGTAGGCGCGGGCTTGCGGACGGTGAGCAATGGATAGCTTGCCGCTAGGGCCGATACCTGCCGGGGTTGCGGGTTTGTCCGAAAGGGTTACCGTGGTCTGTGGCAACATAGGGTGGGTTTTAGTCAGTAAGAGTCTGACACGCCCTCCGCCCAGAGCGGGAGCAGTTATTTGATAATTTCTCATCCAGAAGAAAAAAGGCGCTTCACTTTTTGTACATAATTTGATCACCACTTCTCTCAAAACGGTGAAGGAAAACATCGTGAGGAAACGGGCATGTCCCAAAATCAAAAAAATCGAAGACATGTGACATCTACCGACCTGCACTGGGTCCGCGTGGTGGATTATAGCCCACTCCCTTTTGAAGAGAAGAGGCCTGTGTCCCAGCAGTAGGAACATTAAAGGCTGATTATGCTTAATGTGTGTGTTCTAAAATTGATAGTTCTTTATCTGACATGTTCTAAAAAAAATTACAAAAATATGTCTTTGCATAGACATGGTTTCTTACCCGTTCTTTTCCTTAGGTACATACTACGCTTTGGAATGGGAAACAACTTCATGTTTCTGACTGTCTGACTCCGTGAAAATAAATTAAAAAGTGCGTTTTATTGGTTTAATTGTATAAATGCTTTTTTTGACGTGATTACGTCTTATAAATCGATGAACACCGGCTGCACGCTCGACAAAGTGTCACGTTCCGATAGAGAGGCACGATCGGCCTAAGCGTTCGGCTTGTGATGTTATCACGTAAAATTGTCGTCCGTAAACCGACTTTACAGACAACCATTTTTTTTATACTGTCTACGAAGCACTGGTTTTTCGTTAAGTTTGTCCCTACATAACTAATTGGTAAAGTATACTCTGCCAAAAGCATAATGAAGTGCCTTCAGTTAAAAAAAGAATTTATTCTACAAAAGAGAATGTGCACCGAACTATGGGTTTCTGCCCTTCAGTCCAATAGCCATAAGATATCAATGGAAAGAGCTGAAGGTTCTTGAAAAAATCGCCGAAAAATCCTAAAGTCTTTATTCATCAGTGTCACGAAAAAAGGTTTTTATTCGCACAGTTTGAGGTATCCACATACTTATGATAACAAGGAGGCCCTCGACTGCACAACGTGAAGTTTAAGTACCAGTAAGCAGCGATGTGGCCATAAGAACAGCGATATTTTTGTGAAACTTATCTGAGATTTAGATTGGGTATTCGCTAGGACTTAAAAGATCTCCTATGTCTCTTCAAAGGGGGTGGGATGAAAAGTACTAAAGGCTAATCTGCAGGTAACATGTCATTTTCATTCAGCGAAAATTAGGTTTCCACACTGTTAACTAAGAATTAATGGGGTTAATAGTAGTAATTTTCAAAACCGGAGCTTGCGTCAGCGACTTATCGTGAATGCAATTAATATTTCCCATTTAAATTTTGTACAACGGTCACTTGTAAATGCTATTATGCATATTGAGTACCTAATTATTTTATAATCCCTCTCACCCATAGGAGACCTGTGTTCCAAGTGTTTGTAAATAATATATGTGAGCACCATGTATCTATCAATTAATTAAATTAATTGTCGTTGCTTCATTTTATATTCTTTTTACCTATTGTGGTATAGTAATTTTATTCTAGGTGCATCGTCTTCACATATAATTATTTAACTAATATACGTACTTATAAAATCTATGGTAAAACATTTTAAAAGAGTAACGGTGGAGTTTCTTGCCCATTCTTCTCCATATGAAAACTACCTTTTGGAAAGGGCGACTAGAATCAATTTTATTATCTTGTAAATTTTGACGTTCAAGAGTGCCATACATGGGCCTATTTAAAATAAATGATTTGACTTTGACTTTGTGGGAACATTATATGCTGATTATGCTTATGCCATTGTGA
The DNA here is from genome assembly GCA_949152395.1 of Agrochola litura. Taxonomy (NCBI): domain Eukaryota; kingdom Metazoa; phylum Arthropoda; class Insecta; order Lepidoptera; family Noctuidae; genus Agrochola; species Agrochola litura. Next base: position 5,707,839 of record OX424509.1, read on the forward strand.
TAGTTTACTTATTTAACTCTAATCCTAACTTATTACTATAATTACATTTTGTAACTAATAAAATGACACATCTAGCTTTAAAAATTTGCTGTCAAACAAGTTTGAGTGACAGAGACAACGCTGCCGAACTTTTTAGACTTTAATGTGACATAATGAAGAACGTACAGTATCCTTTTTGGAACGAAGTTCTTTAACGTGGCTTGCGGTAGGAGTTAATCGGTAGTAATCGTCGCGTAACGATTAAGTGTCAAGGTCTCATATATCAAAAGATTTTGTTTTTATTTTAAATCATACGTGAGAAGGAACTTCGTTCTTGCCGGGGGTCCCCCGACCTTACACGTTTTTAGGATTCCGTAACCAAAGAGTAAAACGGGACCCTATTACTAAGACTCCGCTATCCGTCCGTCTGTCTGTCTGTCCGTCTGTCACCAGGCTGTATCTCATGAACCGTGATAGTTAGACAGTTGAAATTTTCACAGATGATGTATTTCTGTTGCCGCTACAACAAAAAATACTAAAAAAATTGAATAAAATAAATATGTAAGGGGCTCCCATACAACAGACATGATTTTTTGCCGTGTTTATAGATAATAGTACGGAACCCTTTGTGCACGAGTCTGACTCGCACTTGCCCGGTTTATCATAAAGATAATATTGTTAGAACGCCTCGAAGAAACAAAAAAAAAAAAATCTGGGACTGCCTCTTTTTTAATGGCCTCATTTCAAGGGTTAGATTTCCATGTCTATTGTATTGAACGCAGTAATAAAGAGTTCATAATAGGGGATGATTGATACTCGACTATTGAAGCTCACAATACATCCACAATCACCGTGAATGGAGGATCCATTGAGGATCAAAATCACTCGTAGCGGTCAAGTGGAACCAATGGATGGGCTTTTTATTAGCATTCTTTTTTTTATAACGAGGAACAAGGGAGGGTCTTTAATGATCAGTGGATTCATAAATCATCATCACACATTAATTTGCCTTTTGTGGTTTATCAGAGGATGTGGCTTTTGTAAAGCGGTAATAGATGGTTGTTGTTTGATTGTGATATTGTCTTAATGGGCGAGACAGCAAAATGATACTAGGCCGAGATAGTTGGGGGAACGAGTAGATGTTTACAGGTATTTTTAGGGTTCCGTATCTTGAAAGGAAAAAACGGAACCCTTAAACGATCACTCCGTTGTCCGACCGTCAGTCTGTCAAGATCTTTTTTCTGAAAAACGCGTGGAGGTATATCAAATAGGTACGTAGGTCTGTGTTCCCTTAGAGCTCTAAAAAAATCAAGCTTCTAAGTCAACGCAATAAAAAATACGATCATGCGACATTTATTTTGATACTCGCAAATAAATCAAAACCGACAGGGTACTTTCCGTTGACCTAGAATCATGAAATTTGGCAGGAAGCAAGGTCTCACAGCACATGTAAAGGAAAAAGTCCGAAAATAGTTAATTGGCAGATTTGGCAGTAAGATCACAAAAAAAAATAAAAATTGCCACTTACAATAGGTTGAAGAATTGGCCGTGACGTATATCGATGTATGGGAGAACATATTTTTCAACTACAATGTTAAGTTTGTTTTTGGGATAAATTATTCGTCCCAACTACGCAACCTTTCATGGTGCGTGGTCCGACACGCACTTGGCCGATTTTTTTTTTAATTGACAGTCCGTGAGGTTTCATTTTGTGGGGAACTAGAAAAAAAAAACTGCAGTTTAATCGTTTATCTATGTACATAATTCATAACACCTATTAAAAATTAAATCTGTTAAAAAATAAATAAACACTATCAAAATATGTTTTGAAAAACACCTTCTTGAATAATACTCGTATTTTACAAGGTTTGACACCAAGGTCATTCGAAGCGTAATTGGACTTTAATAGGGGCGTTCTTTATAAAGGTGACCAGTACCCTAATTGCGTAACTTAATTTCGTAAGCGATTATGGCTAATTTGTTTCATTTTGACAGTTCAACAACATTCATTGCGTTATATAAGTTGTTGAGCAGCTTTTTTTCCAACTTATGAAGCAATGGATTAGCAATATGTTTCAAATCGAAACAAATTGTGATTCAAAATTCAAAAGTCATCAAACTAGGCTGAGAAATCAGCACTTTTCAAACGTCAAAATTGCATAAGACAGTCCCCCAAAAAACGCCCACCCTTCACCACTTCCTAGTGCCTTTAGCTGGGAAAAAGAAGTGGCGCAACAAATTCCCCAGCAGCACAGCTGTCTGTTCAAGTTAGAATTGTTCGTGCATTACGCAATTAACCCGGTACTGGTACCTTATTTTATTCTTCGCCATAACTATAGGCATCTTTGATAACTTATCAAGGCTTGTTCAGACTAGCGCGACACGCGACGCGACACAAAGGCACCGCTCGTCGCGCGACGAGCGGTGCCTTTGTGTCGCGTCGCGTGTCGCGCTAGTCTGCACAAGCCTTTACTAATTTGAGATAATTATTATGTTCTTATGCAAGATAAATTTTCGTTTATTTATCACCTGTTATCTTTTCCACAGGCCAAAATACGTGATAAGTGAAGAGCGGTCCTCCTATCGAGTGATGATGAAGCTTACCATCAGACACTTCTCCAGGAGTGACATCGGTACTTACAACTGTGTGAGTACCAACTCACTTGGCAAGAGTGAGGGGACACTGCGACTTTATGGTGAGTCAATTAATTGTTTTTTGTAACATTTTGAATTTAAAAAGTTTGCCATCTCAATTTTTGCGATCAAATTGGTCCATTAAAGTGAAACTTTTATTACATCGTCTCAAACTTTTTCGTCTGTGTGTTGCATGTCGCGTGACGGTCGGCCGCGAAGTAGGGATAAAGTGAAAGGCGCTCGTCAAAGCAGCCAAGGCCAATATGGCGGCGCCTATAGTTCGCTTAAAAGTTTCACTTTTACCGTGGTGTAAAACCACACAGTCCTTTTTTTTATTTTTATTTTATGTCGGTTTCTCTGCAACATGAAAATTATAATACCTATGTACTATCGAAGAAACGCAAATCTGTACAATGTAAGGACTACTCTTGCTTGCAGCACCCGGCCGCTATAGTATCGCTTACCTACGAAAAAAAAAGGTTCGTGTGCGTTACCCCGATGGTACTTAAGTATTAAATCATAATTATATTTGAAATATGTAATTTCACCTGACATCCATATCTAAAAAATCTGGATCAAGACAATGTCAACCTGTTAAAATCTTTCAAAAGTAGGTGATTTCCTAATATTTTGTTACAAAATAATTCAATCTAAAAATGTATAACATGAATACAGAGACTTATTATTCCCAAGAGAAACGACTGATATCGTATATTTTTTTTTACAGAAATAAAACTATACCCCAGCTCCCAATCGGCAGCCGAAGTTAACATAGGCGGTAAGTAAATAAGATTTTAACTCCTCTGGGTATGTACCGATATGAATAAATATATGAGTAATGTAAGTGAAGGATATTGAAACACGTAGACGTTAGGATCCTGTCTGGGGAATTGTTTTAAGGGATCTGGGATCCGTCTGGATCGTTTTTGATTTTTTTTCTTTTGGAGAATATTTTTTTGGAGATATTATTTTGTTTATTATTCAGGTAAGTATTAGATGTGCCTGTGGATTCGCTTTTATGTAAATTTTTGGATCTTAATTTACTATTTTATTTGGTGGAAAACAAGTAGGCGGCCTACTTAAGACGCTGACATGAGCTAAAGCGCGGAACTGCATAGAAAAAAAAAAGAGAAACGCGAAGGCTTGTAATTTATTGCAAAATATGAAGCGATTATCTATTTACTCAAAAATTTTTTGAGTAATTTAAAATAAAAAACAACCCAGTTCTGCATTCAATTATGACGTTTTTGTTATTTATTAAATAAGAACATACGTTGTTATTTAGACAGATATTTTGGATTGAAACTCAAGGTAAAAATTTAGTTTACCGTTAATTGGTATCGAGTTTTTGATGTGTTACAACATTTTTCCGCTCGGTTTCCTGCAAATTTTTTCTCTCGTCAATCAGTGGAGTGAGAAATCTGTGGGAGTGATTTCGTGAAAAGGGTCCGATGTGTGTATCAGGAAGTCGTCATCGTCATCAATTGTACCAACCCATTTTCCGAGAGGTTGGTACTGCGTCGATGACGATGGCGATGGAGATGATGAATATTGTTTATATCATATGCTACTATTGTAAGGCTCGCTCGGTTTTTTTTTTAATACGTTTTTTCTTACCAAACAAGTTCGGAGAAATATGTTCAAGATTAACATATATTTTTTCCGCTACCACAAACTATATTTTGGCTTACAGAAGTCACATATGATGTGTAACATGTGACATCTTGGCTTTACTTAGAGCATTTGCCTCTTGTCAGGGCCTTAAAGTAAGGCCAACGCTTGTTGACTTCTTCAATACTTGATGCGTTGCTATCTGGTGTGCCTGTAATTCCACTGACAACTATGCCCAGTAACGCTCCTTAGCAGTAGAGATAGTCATTATGGTAATTTAACACTTCCTCGGACGACCTTATTCACAAAGATCAATCAATCTGCCCAGCCTTTTCCCAACTATGTTGAGGTCAGCTTCCAGTCTAACTGCATGCAACTGAATACCAGTATTTTACATGGAAGGACTGTCTATCTGACCTCCACAAACCAGTGACTCTGTAATACGATACCCCTTGGTAGGACTGCTGTCAGAATTTCGGGCTTCTGACGACTCGTAACGACTATCAAAGATCCAGGAATGACATCCAATCCGGGACCAACGGCTTAACGTGCTTTCCAAGGCATCGAGGAGTCTCGGTATGTAAAGCAAAGCTTAACCTGATGGATCGACCCGTGCGGCTGTTATTGCTTAGCCACAAGATCCTCCACCTTATTCACAAAGATATCTGCTACTAACATTTATGTAAAAGTATGGACCTGCCCACAAGTTTTAGTTTCGACAACACATTGCAGTGCACGCTATATGCGCTGCTGGGCTCTTGCGTTACATTGCCTTAGTTCAGTTCATATTTAACATAACATCACGCGCTGTTTCTTCAAAGGGTTGGGCAGTGGTGTACCTGTAGCAGGTTCACCATATCTTTTATGTAAAATTTTATATATTTCACACTATAAGAATTTGTATTAATAGAGATTATTTCCACAGGTCTTACCGAAGGAGCTGTGAAGCAAAAAACTTCATTCAATAACTCAACCAACAAGTTACCAAGGACGCTCAACATACTTGTGTTGTTAATATTATTACTGAATTGCTAGTCACCATTGTTATATGTGATAATTTAATGTAAATATGTACATACATTCTACACGGCCATTAAACTTGTAAGCGTTATAATTTTAGTATATAACATAATAGCGTTTTGTTAGAATTGGAATTACGAAATTCAAGTTTTGTTTTGATTGTCATTACAACAAACAATAAACAATAGGGTGTTTGAAAATGTAATATGAAATTACGAAATGATTATGAAAGGCCAATATCAGTAGAAAGTTACTGATTAAACCAAAAATTGTGACCAAACGTAAGCCTGTCCAATACATTAAAAAATACTCAGATCAAGAATAAGCAATTTTGGTATTTCATGCAAGTACGAGTAGCTTTTGGCGCAAAACCAAGCCCGGAACTAACGCCACCAATACAGCAGTATTGTTACAATTCAATTTTGCAAAACAATTTCACAAAAATATTTACGACACCACAACGCTCCCCTGTCAAATGCTTGCGTGCTTGCACGAAAGGATCCTTGTAGTACATTAATTTGTGATGACATTTGATAGGTAAAATTAAAAACCATATTATTATATCGACACTGGAAATTTCAAATGTCGTAAAGGACAGGGAATACAATGTCCTTTACGACAATTGAAATTTCCGGTATCGATATTTAAAACTCCCAGCAAGCAGTTGTATTAAAAGAAACAATCGTAATTGAATATTTCAGCAACCTAATCGCGAAACACACTTTCAATCACAAACAATTTGTCTGCTCAACAACGTAAATAATACAATGAATGTTGTTGAACTGTCAAAATGAAAGTCATTGCTACTGTCAGTGTGTTACGCAATTACCTCACTAATTAAGTTTTCAAATGTTATTCCATCTACTGATAATAGCTTATATGTTCATACAATTATCCCCGAAAAAAAAGCAAATTAGATTAAACCTTTTTTTTATTACCAATTTGTACCGAAACATGTAAGTACCCAAAATATTAGAAGTTAAACATAGTATCCTTGTATCCTACTCTAAGAATAAATTGTTATCCAAATCCTGATTATTATTGTAAACAGTTCTCCTATTAAACATTTTAGAAGAAATTAATGTTTTTTTTTCCTTTTTCCATGAAACCTCAAATCTAGTTTAATATTCTCGGCTTCTTGAAAAAAAGAAAGACGGAAAAAAATTATCTCAGAACCTCGCAAAAGCAGAACAACTTCAAATAATAACCCGTAAAAGAGAGCCGTGGTTTCTCATTAAATAATTTTAAATGGTTAAGCTAAATATTGAGATTATTGGTGAGGTGATCCGGCAGAGAATCAAAATTGTCGACATAGCTCACAGAGTTGGCAATGGGCCGGCCATATTAGCCGTAGAAGCGGTGACCGTTGTGGTTGTGGTTTTTGAGTTAAGACCGCGAATTGGTCAACGTAAGTTAGGACACCCTCAGGTTAGGTGGAACGACGATCTTCGCAGGTTGGCTGGTAGCAGCTGGATGAAAGTTGCCGAGAATCAAGCTGAATGGCGAGTGATTGGAGGTCTGTGTCACAGTATAAATATGGACAGTACAGAAACTAGTAAACGTTCGAAAGGCACACTCACACAGACTCGCTCATTAACGAAACCCTAAAGTGATTGCTGCGGTGCTATCTATTGCGGGTGCCTGCCATGCCGAGATGAGTGGTCGCCACGATCGTTTTAAAAATGGAGGGCTGGGGGCTTAAAACGGCCGCTTTGGCAGAATCATAATATGATAATATTATGAATCACACAAACTGACAATTCATAATATTATCTGCGTTCAATTCATATTATGCATCTGTTTGACAGTTTTATATTTTAATGAAATAACATTTAAATTGTAGAAATAAAAAATTAAAATCTCATTTGATTAATTAAAACTGTAAAGAAAAAATATCCGGTAAAATTACGGTCCTAATTTTTTCATGCGGCAATATTTACACCAAATATGATTCTGTTATGAATTGAAGTGAATATGATTCAGCTAAAATGTTAGAGGAATTGCTGGGAATTCAGAAAATGAATTGCTTTTAGAGGTATTGTTTATGCGTTTTAGGACCCCAGGTAATTATTTCAAAAAATAGGCCTAGTTTCCATACTGTCCATATTTATACTGTGTCCATGTCCAGCAGTGGACTGCTGTAAGCTGATGATCATGACGATGAGTTAAATATTCACATTTCGTTTACTCAAGTATTTTGAAATACACTGAATAATTTTGAAAGTCAACCAAATGACAATTTCAAATTCTCAAACATTCTGCACCAATTTAGTACTAATTGCCTATAAGCTCTCAAAGGAAACAACTCAAACAACTCGAAACACACCCGACACAAGTTGTTCCATTTATCGGAACATTGCACAAACCTACAGGTTCCAATCAAGGAAGACTATATAATTAAAACATCAAAATAAATGCTGCTTACCGTCATATTGATAACGTTTTCCAATCTTGAAATTCATTAATTTATTCAATCATTCTGTATAAGTGATAAGTCAAAAGTAAGTCGTACATAATTCGCTGACAAGAACACAATTTTAATATAATTAACAAATAAAATAAAATAAAATAAAAGCTTTAAAAAAGAGTAATGTATCTCTAACTTCACATGCTAGACATTCCTCCTCTGTTTAGCCGACTGCAAAACAGGAGGAGGTTCTATGCTCGTCTGTACCTAAAATTAAAAAAAAAATCGTCAATTGTGAACCGATTTTGAAAATTCTTTGATAAAGGAAATTTGTGCGGTGGACCCATTTTATTAACTTTGCTTGGGTAGTTTTTGAGTTAGCTTCAATAATACGTATTTTTCCCACTAAGTCTATGTGGATGATGTTATAGTAACTTCCTGTCACTGTTAATTACATAGCAGTGGTATTTGAATTTGTATAGGGTAGATACCACAAAAAAAGGGGAAAAAAAATTGTTGTCTTTAAAGTCGGTAAGTTTACGGACGATAATTTTACGTGATAACGTCACAAGCCGAACGCTTAGGCCGATCGTGCCTCTCTATCGCTTGTTCCGCGCTCTCGCTTGCACGCTCGGCTCAGGCGGAACGTGACACTTTTTCGTGCGTGCAGCCGTCCATCGATTTATAAGACGTTAACACGTCAATAAAAACATTTTACAAAAAAACAACCGATTTCCAAAAAACCACTACAAATACCAAACCAAAGACACCGACTTCTGAAATTAAAGTTATTTTTCATTAAGTAGTGTTTTTTTTTTGAAAATCCTTTGTTTTTGTTTGTAAAAAGTTTTTATTATTATTCACTTCTTCAAATTCGTTCTCTGAACTAATGAAAATCTCGGAGGTCCTCACGATTTTATGTCACTTCCTAAATTCCTTGGCTTAAGGTGCTGTAAAGTTGAGCTACAAAAAGCAGATGACGTTTTCTTTTGCTCATTACATAGGAACGCAGACAATATAGCCATGGATTCAATGAAATTGAAAAGTTATGTTTAACGTTGATTATGAAACAGCGCATCAAAGTATATTTTCTTACTGGCAAAGGATCAGATTTCGTTTAAGAGTGTTTATTCTGAAAGTGGGCAACGTCGCAAATAGATGTAAAATATTTCGCTGTTTTGATTAATTTGGCAATATTGCTGTATGGAAATAAGAAATGTGGCTAACTAGTTCCCTAGAATATTAATAATGAATTGCAATTATAACACTGAATTTGATGTTGTAACAATTTTAGGTGTAAAAAAGGCATTTGGAAAGTTTCTAAATTCTTTTTTTACATCTAAAACTAAATATTCGGTATTACGATATTAATTATTGCATTTCATTATTAATATTCTAGGGAACTAGTTAGCCACATTTCATATTTCCATACACTTATATTGCTAAATTAATCAAAACAGGTAAATATTTGACAGCTATTTACGACGTTGCCAACTTTTAGGATAAACCCTCTTAATGTTTTCATTTTCTTTAATAATTTATTGCACCTGATAGGTAGGTATATGTCAATGTATGTCCACTGTCAGAACGACGGAAAAATCCTACATAAATTGTAGACTACAGACCAGCATAGCTATTCAAAACCATTCGACAGGCTGTCGAATCGAAAATGACACATTTTCATTTACTTATTTGTTTAGCCACCGACAGAAAATAGCTGTCAGAAGAATAGCGGTCATCTATTTAATTAAAACTGCCAAAATTTTTGGGTTTTGGATTTGGGAACAGCCTATAAAGGATTCTTTTGATATCATTAATTGATGTTAGATTCAGCACGGAAGCGTATCAAACGGTTGTGAGTAGCTATGCTGGATAGATGTCTTCAGATAACCAAGGAATGGGACGTAACCTAACCTAACTACTCTTGAATTTTTACTCAAACTGCTTTTACTGCTGGGCAAAGGCCGTCCTACCCAACGGGTAGGACGGCCTTTGCCCAGCAGAGGGCCTCTCTTCATCTGCCTAGCCTATTTTCCCAACAATGTTGGGGTCGGCTTCCAGTCTAACCAGATGCAGCTGAATACCAGTATTTTACATGGAGCGACTGCCTATCTGACCTCCACAACCTAGTTACTAGGCAACACGATACCCCTTGGTAAGACTGATTGTCAGACTTTTTGGGCTTCTAACTACCCGTAATGACTGTCAAAGATCTAAAAATGACAGCCGGGACCAACGGCTTAACGTGCTTTCCGAGGTGAGATGGTCACCCATCCACAGACCAACCGCGGCAAGCGTAGCTTAACCTGATCGATCGACCCGTGCAGCTGTTGTAACTTAGCCTCTAAAAGCTAATAATAACCCTAAACTGCCTTTTTTTTTTTTGGTTGGGAAATTATCAAATATCTTCTCCCACTCTGGGTGGAGCGGGAGGGCGTGTCAGACTCTTACTGACTAAAATTCACCCGTGTTCCTTCAGTTGCCATGTTGCCGGGGGGCCACGATATTCCTATCGGCCCATATTTACAGCCCCGGCAGGCATTGGCCCTAGCGGACCCCGTCAATTCTGCTGACATCTCTTTGAGGCGCACGTGGAACACAACGCGCCGTCGACCCAGGCTTGATCCTTATCGGACGGCGAGCTACCCATTGCTCACCGTCCGCAAGCCCGCGCCTAAGGTGGCCGGAAATCTGCCTGTGATTCCTGACGCCCAGGGCGTCTCCTCCTGCGGTGGTTAGGGGCGCGAGGGCGCGAAATTTGCCTCTCTCTCACGCGCTCCGCCTCCTCGTTCGCGAGCATTACTGCTTCGCTGAAGGATGTGACGGCCTTCCATTTCCTCTCGCTCCGTAGCATGGCCCGAATCAGGGCCGGACGCGAGAGATCACCGCCGCCGATCGCCTCCACGAGGACACGGCGATGCCCTGCCCAAGCCGGGCAGACCTCCACCGTATGCTCCACAGTGTCCACACAGTGACGACACCCGGGCGTTTCTTCCCGCTTTATCCTGAACAGGTACCTCCCGAAGCAGCCGTGTCCGGTGAGGAGTGGCTAGAGAGGGGTCTTATCGCCGCAATTGTGGCGTGCCCAAACCCTAAACTGCCTGCCTAAGCGTTCTACTAAATTATTCGTCACTCCTGTTGTCTTAGGGCAGATTTTTTTCTTAAACAGAACTGTCAGACGTAAATTTTATTCCTTGGATAAAAGATATCTAACGTTGGAAAAATCTCCAAACTCATACCTTATCACTTCAATCCCATTCTACAAGACATCCTTTTCCAAAAAATCCGGCCAAGTGCGTGTCGGACCACACACAATGAAAGGTTCCGTAGTTGGGATGAATGTATCCCAAATACAAACATAATAACATGTTCTCTTATGTAAGTTAGTAGTACGCACAATATTGAGAGATTTACCATGTTGTTTTAAGATCACATACTTTTATAGGTTTTCCGGTAATTTACGAGTAAAGAATCATTCTCTGTATTTTTTATTCAAAATCATAGGCTCGGTAGTTTCAGAGATAAGGATCCGGGATAAGGGTGGTCAATTTTCTTTTTTTTTTCATTTATTTTAAAATTATATCAAAAAGTATTGAGATCTTCGCAACAATCCCTTTCATTTGATGATTCTGCAAAAGCGGCCGCTGTAGAACATTTTTTTTTTAATTTTCTTAATTGCCCCCAAAAGTGACCCTATATTAAAAAAAAAATTATTTTCGTTACACTTCCGTGTTTGGGTCACAGAAATTAATATGTGTACCAAATTTTAACTGATTCGGAGAAAATTGGCTGTGACAGATCCTATAAGGGTTCCGTTTTTTCCTTTTGAGGTACGGAACCCCAAAAACAGTTGAAACTCGTCCGTTTTTCCTACACTCCGGATCGATACTGACCTGTGCAACCAATAAACCGTTTGAGTTACAACCGCGGCCCATCTGTAAATTGATAGTGCTTAATGAAATCCAATAAGAGAGTTCTAACTTACTCAAGTTATTGAGTCGTTATGGAGGAAATGAAATTCAATGTTTAGTTATTGGTATAGGACATTATTTGTTCTGCGGTTATTGGTTTGGTATCGCAGTTGAGTGAAGTTTGGAGTATTTTTTAAGCTATTGCATAGCTTTTATCGCGGGCTTTGAGCGCGGCGACCGAATCAAGAAATTCTGTAAAGTAACGAAAATAAAACCTAACACCCCCACTCCGCCTATCATGTAATGACGATTCCCATGACAACGTGATGTCATGGGAACGTAATTTTTGTTTTATGTCATCACGTCATCATCCCAAGTGTAGCGTTGACAAATAGGAAGTATGGAGGTTACAAATGCTATGCAATAGCTTTACTGCGGCAGTCCCCGAGTGCCACACGTTTTCTTTATTAAAAAGTTTAAAAGTGATGGAGCTGGTCGATTGCTACCTTGATGTTGGAAAGGTTACTTATATAATACCGGTTACATACATGTCATAAACTCACGCCTTTTTGATTTGAAAACTTCTTTAGGCGCGTTGGGCATTTTTGATATGGGACTAAACCATTGATTTCGATACACTGCGACGACACCAGCTTTTGACCATTAAAAAGACATCAACGCGTTAATTACCTCGATGCAGATTTTTTTTTCACTTCTGTCGGCATTCCCGGAATGCCACTTAGACCATTCGTTCTTGATCAACCCCATCTGTTGACTCGTTTATGTCCTTTGTGAGCTATGACGATTCATCATGACCAGCTTGTAATGTTCCCACTGCTGGGACACATGCCTCCTCTCGGTGAGAGGGAGTGCGCTGGAATCTACTACGCGGACTCAGTGCGGGTTGGTAGATGTCACATGTCTTCGAATTTTTAGTCCTAGGATATACTGGTTTCCTCACGATGTTTTCCTTCACCGTTTTGAGAGCAGTGGTGTAGAAATTAAATACACATAGTAGAGCGCCTGGCTGAGTTCGAACCCACAACGTACAACTCGTAAGTCGGGGCCGTTACCACTGGGCCACCACTGCTCTCCGATTACAAGCTTACTTTTTAAGTATCTACCTACTGCATCTTTTGACTTGATTTAAATTATAATAAACCTATATAGCTTGCGTCAGTGGCTTCGTCCGCATGATGTCTTTATAAATTATAGCCTATGTTACTCAGTAATAATATAGCATTCTACGGGTGAAAGTATTTTTTAAATCGGTCCAGAAGTTTAAAAAAAATGGTTGTCTGTAAAGTCGATTTACGGACGATAATATTACGTAATAACGTCATAAGCGTCACAAGCCTTAGGCCGATCGTGCCTCTCCATTGCTTGTTCCGCGCTCTCGCTTGCACGCTCGGCTCAGGTGGAACGTCACAATTTTTCGTGCGTGCAGCCGGCGTTCATCGATTTATTCGAGGTCATCACGTCAAAAAAAAAAAACTAATCTTTTCTCTAAATAATACTCAAAAAGTGACCAAAAGAAAATAGTAAGAAAAACGAATCGTTCTAAAAATTGCAACCCCCGCTGTAAACAGTCCTCTACTAATACACACGTAACAATAATTTATCGGAACAGAGCGTTCAAGGAAACCCATTGTAAAAATAATGGTTTAGGGGAGCGACCCCTGATGCCGGCAGTCCCAGCGATTACCAAATCAAACAAGTCCATTTGGACCCTATGGCTGACAAAGTTCATCGCCTTAAGATGTTTTGAGAGGTTCTAATTCAGGTTCATAGTGGGTGACTTTGATTTGGGTCTTGGATTTGATGTCTAGTTATCAGAATTAACATAACATGACGCCTGTACTCTCCTGAGGGTTGAGCAGAGGTATACCTATTGTACACCTACATTTCGCCAGTTATATTTGAGTCCCATGTAATAGGGGGCGAGCCTATTGCCATCGACCGGGCACAACTCCAGACTCCGGGCTCCTACTGAGAAATTCCAGATAGAAAGATCCAATAACATTTTGCCTGGCCCGGGAATCGAACCCAGGACATCATGCATCAGAATTATGTTTTAGACCTGATTTACACCGTATTATTTAATTGTCTGTGACATGTCATAAGCTGAAGCAATAATAAAAGTTGCACCGCCCAAACAGTGTTCAGAGGATGCAAATCATTTGTAAGGAATCGAACCTAACACAACACCTTGCACGCGGTCTTCACGCGCAGGCATCGTGACCAGCGCGTCATCGGTATAGCCAAGGTGCGGCGGCGGCGCGACGGCGACACGGCTCGGCCCGACCGATGACCACTCGCTTCCATGGACTCCACCGCGACGGACGATATTCCGCTCTAATTTTAAACCCTTAATTTGTCCGGGACATTTTATAATTTGTAATAAGCACGACATTAAACCAATGCCACAGTCCAATCTTTTATTGCTCACCGCGCTAACACATTTGTAGCTTCAATTTTGGTGTAGGCCACGGGCAAGATATTTGCATCGTGAAAATAAGGCTTTACTTTGTTTATATGTGTTTTATCTATGTGTTTTCAATGACCCGACCGAAAGAAATACATTACCAAGATTAAGGTTTTGTCCCAAAAGCAGCAGAGATCCGTAAAAATTCGTGTAAGTTTTACTGAATGAAAATGGAACTGCTTTCAAATCTCTAAGACCGGTGTCCGGTGTGGATAAGTAGCGGAAGACTCAGTGACGACGTCTGAACGAAGATGTGCATTGATCGCAAGGAAACCCAGACTCAGTCTGATTATCTATTGGTATCTACTGAGTGGGTATACAATAACAAAAAATAATTCTACATTGACTAAAATCTGTAACACATTATACAGGTTCAATTTAAATTACTTAGCGAAACTTCGCAGACGTGCTGGCTATCAATATATAAACATGACAAAACAAAAAACCGGCCAAGTGCATGTCGGACCACGCATAATGAAGGGTTCCGTAGTTGGGATGCATTTATCCTAAAAACAAACTTAACTTTGTAGTTGAAAAACATGTTCTACCATACGAAATGTATGGGAAAACATGTTTTTGCAACTGCAAATATAAGTTGGTCGATTATTACTCGTTAACTTGTAGAGCCTACTTAGCTTTGATAGTTTTACTTTTATTTTCTTTATATAAACTACTTTTGTGACTTTTTTTCACACATCCAAAACCAACCATATTAGCATTTTAAAGCTTAATATTTCGCAAACGGATTCCTGAATCCAAAAATGGTTTTCACATGCTCACAATGTTTTTGAAGGATCTTTCCAATAAAACCTCACACAATGGGATAGAAAAAAAAAACATCACCACTTTACGTGTAGGGCAGGTAATCAAAAAAAAAATATTGTAAATTTTGTTTTACCACTTTGTTGGCGTAATTAATATGTATATATCCATTCCAAATTGCAGTTTTCTAGCACTAAGAGTCTCGGAGCTAGACCGCGGACAGACAGACAGACAGACGGACATGAAGGGTTCCTTGTTTACTACGGAACCCTAAAAAGAGATTTTACAATTACAACTCGTACTTTAAGTAACAACTACACTACCAGTTAGCGATGGTTAACCCCAAAAAAAGAACTTTTCTCAAACATGCTTGGAAATTCGAACATTATTTTGACAACCTTCTTCGAGATAAATCAAAATTGCTGCAATGGTCAAAAACAAGCGAGTAGGCGGCCGGCAATGTTACTACGAAAATCCATATCTGTCGTGTTTAGCGGCCAAATAAATTACTATGAAAACTCATATCTGTCGTGTTATAAAAAAATGGAACGAACTTTTTACTTCAACACATGGCAACCAATGTGCTAACTTATCATTAGAGATTTTATTTAAATTTCGAACTGGCTTAGCAAATAGAGCTCTTTGTTCGTCATTGATTTTGGAATTTACAATTAATTTACTCAGTTTGGATTTCCGGGCATTATTTGAGAAAAGTACTACATACTAATCAGGCATTGATGAACTCACATATTATGTGTGCCTGGGCTTCGCCTCGGCCAAAATTTTCACGATCGTCCATCAATGCCCTAATTGCTGGCCGCGACAGTAATGTGCTATTAAATCTCTTTTTTTTTTGTTTTGTCGTGTTTAGATATCGATATCTATCAAGTCGGCGGAGTTTTGCTAGCTAATTCAATTTGACCCTGTTTCAGTATCCATAGTCAGGACAGCAGTAAATTGGACACAATGCTGCTACCTTCTTTATCTTCTCAGATAATTCTCAAGTACCCATCTAAGTACTTTACGAGCTTGTAAAGCCTAACCCGTTTCGGCAGTAAAAAGTTTAATAACTAAATAGGTTACGATTTTGTTACAACGACGATGTTATTTGAGTATTAAATTGGGTAACTTAAATTTGGAGATTACATTCTCTGGTTTTAAAGGATGGAAATAGAAAATGATTTTGGCTTGGCTTAGCTTAGCTTGTAAAGGTTTAAAGGTTATTTTAGAACAGGAAGTAATTATTCCATTCTTGGAAACGGGTTGGTGATTACAGTTTGAGGTTGTACAGATAAAGAATAATTATGTTTAACACCTTACGGTTAATTTATACTTGTACGTACCTTAGTATTTTCCTGCTACGTCATTGTCAACGTTTTGAATGAAAATGACAGTTCGAAAAGGTGACATACGCCCGATATGTGGGAAAGGAATTCGTTTGAAAATTGCTTAATATCACCGCTCCTTGGCAGTACCTAAAAATGTACATTTATAAAAATTAAAAAAAAATTGACTTTTATTTTTTTGGAGTCGACGTGCTCTGATACTTGAAGTATGAGTTCAGAAAATCTGTACTTTTTTTTGTTTTATTGTGTTTTCATACACAAAAAAAAAACTGATTTAAGTGAGTATCTCTACCTGCGGTGGAAGACCTCAAAAAATACTCATCAAATTAACTCCTTTTTCATTTTATCGATACCCATCACGTGTGCGGAATATTGCTAGCTAATTTAATTTGACCATATACATACTAACATTTGATAGCACGGTTTTTGAACAGGCTTGTGTTTGACCACTACCTTACCGGCCAATGTTTTTCATTTACGACATATTATTTTTGTTTTTCATTTTTGTTTTTGTGTTTTTTTTCTGTAAAATTTACACCGTGAAAGCTTAGGCTTAATAGTGTCAATTAGTTTGAATGACAAATCAATTCAAGTTCAATTCCCTTAAATTTGATAGAATAGACCAGGGGGCCAAAAACGGCCGCTTTGGCAGAATCATAATAATACACTACATAATAACTGACATAATATTATCTGCGTTCAATTCATATTACACAATTCATCTGTTTGACAGTTTTGTATTTTAATGAAATAACATTTACTGTAGAAATAAGAAATAAAAACCTCATTTCATTAATAAAAACTGTACAGAAAAATTTCCGGTAAAATTACGGTCTTCATCCTTTCATCCGGAAATATTTACACCAAATATGATTCTGATGAGAATTGAATTGAATATGATTCAGCTAAAATATGTGTCACCATACAGGAATTGCTGGGAATTCAGAAAATGAATTGCTTTTAGAGGAATTGCTTAATGTGGCCGTTTTAGACCCGCTGCTTATGGCAAGGTCGACTCTTTGACAAATCAAAAGTGTCTGTGAATGCCTAATTGAAATAAATGCTGAGATATAATCTGATATACGGTGACGAATGCATGAAATATTCACCCGAAATTTTCACTTAACAACACCACTTAACTTTTATCTTGTCAGCAGGCAGCTGCTCTAACCATGTTAAAAATGAAAAACTGGACCAAAACATTGACAGTACCTATGTAGATAATAAACAGCAACATGCAAAGTTGAACACTGGCTGAAATTCGCCCTTTTTATTGCATTCTCAGTCACAAGAGAGCCTTAATTTAATATAGCCTGCTCGATTTGTTTACAAAGGAAAAATTTATTCATGAAATTTGTTTTGGAGGGCCCAGACCGCCTCGGATAAAAATAAACTTTCCGAGCGTGGGTTACTTTGACCCAAGATCCTTTCGGCCAATAATATTCTTCATATTTTTCGGATACGTCTCGTTTTTTAAGTGTTTTTAGGATTGCTATAGATATCATTTTAATTAAGTTAGATTTGAGTTGATGGGGTAAGTGGAGTTTCAAGTTCCGATTGATTTTAAGCCGCATAAATAAATGGGAATCTAGGTTCAAATTTCGTTTTGAGTAGGCTTTGCTCACTTGCAACATCAACGTTGGTAAACAAGAGGGTAAGTCACTCTGCGAATTATTAGTAACTAAATTCTGCCCGCGATTTCATCTGCGTGTTTCTTGTTCCCCGACCCACCGTGTCGAATCGCATCGTCCCAGGATCTCAGTTTCGATGCTCGGCTCCTAAGGGTCGTAGCGTGATATTAAATAGCCTTCCTCAAAAATTGGGCTATCAAAAATAAAAAGATTTTTTCAACTGGACTGATAGTTCCAGAAATTAGCGCATTCAAACAAAAAACAAACAAATTTTTAGCTTAAGCACATGGATGAAACGTGATATGCTTATCAATAAACTAAGACGGGACGCCCTAGGAGGATATGTATAGTGAAATAAACCTTATTGGTGACGTCATTTTCTTCAGAAAGGCCAGGTGCGTAGTACTTGCAACCGGCGTGCGTGTATGACCAGATGTATGAACGTAGACGAGGCAAAAGGAGTATGTAAGGATCGTAGCAGGTGGCGTTGTATAGTTTCTACTTACACCCATGGAAAGAAAGCGTGAGTTTATATATGTATGTATGTATCCTATACTATTAAAGGAGCAATATTTGTATATAAATATAACATAACATAACGTCACGCCTTGTTTCCCCGAAGGGTTGGGCAGAGGTGTCCCTGTAGCAGGTACACCCACATTTCGCCAGTTATGTTTTAAGTCCCATGTAATAGGGGGCGAGCCTATTGCCATCAACCGGTCACAAATCCAGACTCCGAGCTGCTACTGAGAAATTTCAGATAGAAAAACCCAATAACAGTTTGTCTGACCCGGGAATCGAACCCAGGACCTCATCCTCAGCAGTAGCGCTTGCTACCACTAGACCAACGAGGCAGTTGGTCTAGTGGTAAATATAAATATATATGTTGTCACGTTCTGGAAAACGGCTCTAAAGATTTCGATGAAAGTTGCAATATTGGGGTTTACGGGGGCGAAAAATCAATCTAGTTAGGTTATCTGGGAAAATTCGTTTTCTCCGTATTTTCACCCGAGCAGAGGTCGGTCGCCCAAAGTTTAGAAAAAGATGGCTAGGTACCTTAGAATAATGACATGGCAGCATGGGATTAGTAAGTACCTACTATCACTGCAGTTTGGAATTAGTATGTACTATCAGGGCAGCATGGAATTAGTATGTAAGTACTATCAAGGCGGCATGGAATTACACTCGTGACAATTTAAGAAGTCCGATTTGACGTTTCCTACTCGTACGTGTAATAAAACGTTATGTCTCGAAAATCAGTTTTCAAGCAATGTAGATAAATCATCGATTACCAAATCTCTCAGTATGTTATATCGACATGTTTCGAGAATTGGTTTTTAAAGCAATCGATTTTTTTTTCCATCACTACACAACTCATTTTATAGCTGTCAAATCGGACTTCTTAGATTGTTGCGAGTTTAGTATGTATACTACATGGATAAGTATGAACTTTCCTATACTATATAATGAGAATTCCCTATTTTCACCCGAGCAGAGCTCGGTCGCCCAGGTACTGTACATAAACTAAGACATTTGAATATACGTGTTTACTAAAACAATAGCTATCTCTACCAAAGTTACACCACTCAATAAAATTAGCCCTGTAAATAATCAAATGTTAGGACCCTTCGTAAGGGAAGCGAATAAAAACATTGTACATTTAAAAAGTCAACAAGGGACTAAGCCTACAGGGATGGTAGTACAAACGGGCATTACAAAAGATCTTCTTTTTCAACGTATTATGAGTCGAATTTATAACAAAAACCTTCATAAATTAGAAGCTATGAAATGTTGGATTTCTCGGTTTGCGATTTGGTTTTAACTTTTCAAGGTGGATTGGGAGATCCATAAGTGAGAAAATATGCTTTCATTTACGAGTAGCTGTCGCGACAGACGTTGTGCTGTCAAAATCCCATCGTGTTCCGTGACTTTTGCCTGGCTCGTGAATTGTGTACTGTAAGGTTTTATGCAATAAGCAACCTTATGTTATGCAGGCTGGTAAGAAAGCAGCATTACTATCGAACACTCTGACAAATAATATTTTAAAATACGATTTGAATATGTTTTGTTTTGAGGGAGAAAAGTCAGGGAGTCGCGCTCGACGCTGACAAGTGGCTAGATTAAAATATATACGAAAAAATATATATCGCAAGTAGTACCTAAGATTTTTAAGTAACTTTTTTTACCTTATTTTACATTTTTCTTCACCACGACCACAAAAAAAATATTTTCATCGGTTAATTATTTGTTCCGACATTGACTATGCCGACAGAGAAGCAGTGAATAATGCAACTAGAAATTGCCCAGAATCTTTTTCAAAAATATCGTCTCTTATGTACTACTTGGAAAATAAATTTTTATTGTATTTTTTTAGAACGGCCATGGGGTCTATTATATGCTATTTTTAGGTTATTCATTATTTACCGGACATCCTGTAGATATCAGTATTACTGCAAGAAACCTTTTATTTTAATATCATCCCGGTACCGTAGACAAACAAAGTGCCTACAGTACTATGGTGTGTAGTGTTGCCCAGTGTTGGGTGATACCCAATCTCGAGAAGCTGCATGTAACGTAAGACTAAGCTTTGTTAAGCGAAGTTTCTCAATATGTCTCTGATCTAGATATTTCGGCCGTAATTTTTTTTCTTTTTTAAGAGATGTGTTTATTTACCCTCTTTGAATATTGCATAGTCAAGTCAAAATAATTTAATTCAATTAGGCATAAAAAGGCACCTTTGAATGTCAAAAACAAAAGATAGAATTGATTCTAGTTGCCCCTTCCAAAAGGTAGTTTTCGTATGGAGAAGAATGGGCAAGAAACTCCACAGTTACTCTTTTAAAATGTTTTGTATACATTAATTATATAATTATATGTGAAGACGATGCACCTGGAAAAAGATTACTATACCACAATAAGACGATGCACCTGGAAAAAGATTACTATACCACAATAGGTAAAAAATAATTAAAAATTAAGCAATGATAGAAAAAATTATTATGTACCTAATGGATACATGGTGTTCACATAATTACAAGCATTGTAAAAGTAGGTACCTATACGATATTCCTAAAAAAATTACAAGTGATACTAATTAGTCAGTGTGTGCGTTCAAGTAATCACAGAATCTAAAAAAAAACATATTCAAAGACAATCGTATTAGGCCTCTGCCTCGAATCTTGCGGGCAGCGGGGCGGTGGCGGCGGCGGCGCGGCAATGCATAGATTTATATGGGACCGCTCGCTCCCCGCGCCGCTGGTTTCGAGGCCAGTTACAAATAAATCTATGCATTTGAACGCGCCGCTCTCGCGCCGCTGCCGCCGCCGCCCCGCTGCCCGCAAGATTCGAGGTAGAGGCCTTAAGGAATAAACCCTAGTCGTGCGTCGGAGCTGGCTTTTCATCACAAGCACCTTGTTTAATTTTATAGAAAACTAGCTGACCCGGCAAACGTGGTTTTGCCATATAAATGTTTGGAGTGGTCCATCCTTATCACTTAGGGGTATGAAAAATAGATTACGACCGATTCTCAGACCTACCAAATATACACATAAAAATTCATAAAAATCGATCAAGCCGTTTCGGAGGAGTATGGCAACTAACATTGTGACACGAGAATTTTATATACACCGTGAAATTTGAATCACAGTTTTGCTAGAACAACCGTTGTTCAAACCATGGTCTACTACCATGCTACAGCATCAAATAAAAAAACATGTTTGATTTTTGAAAAAACACAAAAAAAAATTGGTTGCCTGTAAAGTCGGTATACGGGCGAAAGTTTTACGTGACAACGACTTTGAGTGGTAAAATAATTTTAATGTGAATATTCATTCGTATAGTAGGAAGAAGGATGAAATAATAGTAACAATTTAAAACATTTATTTATACACATGAACCGGTGTGTATGCCTATCTCTCTCACTCTCTCTCTCTCGCTCTGTCTCTCTCGCTCTTAGGCGGGCTAACCATGCACGCGTGCCTCTCACTCGCTCTCATTGTGAGCGCATAACGTGAGCGGAGCGTAACGCAGTTTCTTGAAGTGTCACCCGGCAAACCAATTTATAAGACGTTGTCACGTCAAAAAGACTAAGTTTAAAATGTCAAGATTCTACTTACTAAATTTCGTTTATGGAGGTACATTTCCCTGTAGACAATGCTGTGTCCCGTGCGTGATGTCTGTGTTGTAGGGAGTAACGATAATCTTGACATTTTAAACTTTGTCTTTTTTGTGTTTATTCAAAAACCATTTTTTTTATTTTTTTTTTATTGGATGCTGTAGAGTGGTAGTAGACCATGGTCTGAACAACGTTGGTTCTAGCAAAACTGTGATTCAAATTTCACGGTGTATATAGAAGATAGATGAACTCTTTGGATAGTGTTTTCCTCAAAACGACTCAATGATTCAACCATAATATGACAAGATCCTTTATTTCTAGAAACAAATGACTCACGAATCTTCAACCCCTGCCTGACTCACCCCACAAAATAAAAATCCATTTTTAAAATCATTTGGCACCGGCACAGTCAGACAAATTGATCTGTCTGCATTTTAAAATAAAAGACTACGTTATCCAATTTGCAGTAATAAAAATGTGAAAGTCCGTATTATTTGCGAATCAAGATTTTAGTGGTTTAGTCTGCCAAACGGTGCTTGTCTGGCGCAATATCCTGTCTGTCCCGCCTAGATTAGGTTCTTATATATAACTAGTACATATTGTTGTAGGAAATTGTTTCCAGCTTAGAAGTTCACTTAATTGTTTGTGTGAACTTGGCTCGGAATTCGTGGTGCATTTTGTCGGTGAAATCTTAATTAGTTTTCAGGCATGGAAGTGCAATTTGTTTTTAGTGGCAGTGTTCGGAAAGTAGTGGTAAATTACGTAACCCAGTAATAATAGTTTGAAAATAATCAAACTATTATTACTGGGTTACGTAATTTGTTAGAATAATACATTTTTTGGTGAAAGATCAGAAAAGTAATGAATGATTAATACTAAACAGTTTTTTGAAGTGAAAACTTCGTTGGGCATTTTTGAGATGGGACTAAACCATTGATTTCGTGACACTGTGATGACACTAGTTTTAGACCATTAAAAAGACATCAACGAGTTGATTACCGCGGTGCCTTTTCAAGTTTTCACTCCTGTCGGCACTCCCGGAGTGCCACTGTTTTTTTTTTTTCGATAGAAAACCAAATTAGCTGCAAGAGTATTTTTTAGGTATTTTGACAATCTTACTATGATAGTTCATCCCAAAATTATTAGAGGAAATGTACTTTATAAATTGAAAGACTGACAGCTTCAGAAGCATTTTATAGGCACCTAACTTTCTGGTTATGGCATGTGATCCCTTTTATTTGGTTTACTCACATTACTATTCGCATGCCAAAACCACAGGACCCGCAAGATTATCAGTAATACTGTTTGGTGATCGTTTTCTGCAACACCCAATTCTTCTTCTTTTCGTCTCGATGGTACTTTTGGAATGAACTTCTTTAACGCGACTTGCGGACTGGCACAAATCGTCACGCGAAAAAGCGTTAATACGTGCAACTGTCTTCTTCTAATTAAAAAAGAAAGAGAGAGAGAATTGTGGGAGTAATGTGGGTGTCAACTTGTAGGGATAAAACAGCTGCCGTTTAGGGAATTCAAGTTTCGAACAAGATGGCTACCTAATGATATGTCAGCATTGAATTAGTATGTACATGGTTCCTGACGGTGTTCCCCCGACCGCATACGTATTTTTTTTTTTGATCCCTGACTTAAGTCATGAAGTACTCTTAAACTACCTCCATGTCCATGAAAATGCTCTCCAAGCTACAACATTTTGAAACCATAAACAAAACTAATCATTAAAACAAAGCACATAAGAAAACTTTATAAACATATGAAATAAATATCAATCTTTGCCAGTTACGGACTTAAGTCTTCGTAATCTTTCAAGTTATTTTTTTCTGGGCAAACGTGACCTGTTACCATTACGTTAATACCTAAAAGTTTGGCGGGCAAAGTATAGTGAGACTATAAATATTCGTAGGGAACTCACGCACGGTGGAGTAGTCGAGGAGCTAGTGTGGTGGAAATATATTTTGTCTTGTATTGCTCTTGACCAGTGGTTTGACAGTCGTTACGGGTCGTCAGAAGCTTGAAAGTCTGACAACCAGTCTTACCAAGGGATATCGTGTTCTCCAGTTACTGGGTTGTGGAGGTCAGATAGGCAGTTGCTCCATGTAAAATACTGATATTCAACTGCATCCGGTTAGACTGGAAGCCGACCTCAACATAGTTGGAAAAAGGCTAGGCAGATTGATATTGCTCTTGACCAGTGGTAGATTTCACCTCTCACGCATGTCTCTCGCGGTGAAATGGTGGGTTTAAATCCGGGCAAATACCAATGATGTGCCTTTTTCAATTCAAATGTACTTTCTTATTTTATCTTGGACATTTCCGACATCGTTCAAGGAAAATATCGTATGGAAACCTGAACTTAAAGTTAAGTAGTATTTTATTAGTCTGAAATGAGAGCAGTGGTGGCCCAGTGGTAACGGCCGCGACTTACGAGTTGTAGGTCGTAGGTTCGAACCCAGGCAGGTGCTTTACTTTGTGTAAATTATTTCATCACCACTGCTCTCAAAACGGTGAAGGAAAACATCGTGAGGAAACCGGCATGTCCTAGAACCGAAAATTCGAAAACATGTGACATCTACAAACCCGCACTGGGCCCGCATGGTGGATTACGGCCCACTCCCTCTCACAGAGAGGAGGCCTGTGTCCCAGCAGTGAGAACATTAAAGGCTGATGATAAAGTCTGAAATCGCCAAACCGTCTTGAGCTCTGTTCTCTGTATGAGAAGAGGCCTTTGCCCTGCAGTGGGACATTGTCCTTTAACTTAGCAATAAAAATAATAATCTTTATTTATTATACCCAATTTATCAATGCTCCTTAAAAGTAAAAATATAACTACAGACATTAAATGAATATCCATTCTGTGTCTGTACAAAATCGATTTCGAAAATTCTATTAATGGCTTCGTCAAATTTCGAAGTTGTCTAAAATTAATCGAGACGAATCTTTCAGAGCTTTCAACCTCACTTTCAAGAATTGTCTGTACTAAAGAGACTGACAATGACAGAGATTGGTAACTTTAATTATTAGATTGTTTTAAGTTTTAATCAGAATCAAAATATATTTTTTCTCATAAACCTACATGGGCACTTATGAAACGTCAGAAGCTTGGTGGATGGTTCTAATTGGTCGTTTCCTATGGAGAATAGCCGGCAAAAAACTCCATCCACGGTCCACAGTCCACATATTACTTGGTCCTTGAATCATATAAAACAGTACAGGTAACTTACCAAAAAATAAAATGATTTCCTTTCGTATATTAAGCTTACCCAGCTCCTATCCTAAGAGTAAAGTTGCAGGAACTTAATAACATCGTAGACTCGAGCGCAGACCACGCGAGCCTTGCTAAATGAAATATGCCATGATTATGTTGTATGTTATACTTGTACGTTGTCAAATTGAGCTCATATGCCAAAAGAGCTTGCATTTTGTATTATATTGCAATGTTGCTGCGAGATTTTCTCGGGAAAAAATGGCTTTAGTAATAGTACCTACGATTCTTTTATCTGGAAAATACTTAGCTTTGTACTTTTTAGTATTGAAAAAAATACCTACGATCCGATCAAGGGATGAGAAAATAAGCTTCTGCATGATTTTTCATTGTAATAATTAAATATTCTACTGTGTGCCTACATTGTACACTGCCTCGTTGGTACAGTGATCGCAAGCGGTACTGCTGAGCATAAGGTTCTGGGTTCAATTCCCTGATTTAGCAAAGTGTTATTGGGTTGTTCCATCTGGAATTTCTCAGTAGCAGCCCGGAGTTTGGATTTCTGCCCGCTTGATGGCAATAGGCTCGGCCCCTATCGCGTGGGACTTAAACATAACTATCAAAATGTGGGTGTACTATAGGTACACCTCTGCCTGGTATTAAATTATAAAAGTAGGTATTTTAAGACAGTCAGTCATTTCTGGCTGTTTCAGTTACCATTCTATTTAGCCAACCCTTCTTTTTTTGGGTTCGAAATTGCTTACCGTTCGCAAGCCGGCGTTTATGGTGGCCAGGAATCGGTCTGGGATTCCCAACGCCTAGGGTGTCTCCTGCAAAGCAAGCCACCCGTAAGGTGCCATCTCCACGGGCAAGAAAATAACGGCAATAGTCTTGCCGTGCCATCAAATTCAATAGAAACTCTATGAATTAATCTCCACACGGCGATATCATCGCGGCGGTAATTTGAAAGCACAGCGTGACTATCTCCGCAATTCTCTCGTCTGTGGAGAGGGCGCTTAACAAGACTAGGAACTTAAGTTAAGAAATAAATAAGTTAAATAATGTTAAAATATACAATTTTTGCTTAAATTTTCTATTATTTTATAAAAAAGAAAGACATACATTTTATTTAAAAGAAACTGTTTAGTGTCTTATCATTTCTAGTGCTCTCTAGTGAAACATTAATTTGTTATGTTTATAGACTTTCTAAAGTTTTGCTGCGTTAATGTTTCTATGAAGTTTGCGCAAACATAAATTATAATTATAAAAAGTCTAAAATATGTTTCATAATATTTAACAAACTTCTGAAAATATCGTAGACTTTATATGCTTTTTATTTGAATATTAACTGATAATTAAAAAAACTTATAATCAATTTTTTTTTACTGGTAGCATTAAGTAGCATTAATTATAATAAGTCTAAAATATGTTTCATAATTTAAAAAACTTATAATCTAATTTTGTTTTTTTAGTTGTAGCTACTTAATGTAGCATTTAATATAAAAATAAGTCTAAAATATGTTTCATATTTAACAAACTTCTGAAAATATCGTATATAATATGACTTTACATGCTTTTTATTTGAATATTAACTGATACTCGTAATTTTAAAAAGTTACAATAATCTAATTTTGTTTTTAGTTAAAGAAAATCTTAACTATATTTTTCCAATTTTACTCCGTTTTACATATATGCAATTTGATTTACGTTGGTTTTAGCATTTTAAAAAGTAATTGTGGAGTCAGCATTACATCGCCATCGGTCCTTAGTGGGCCATATGGGAAGACTAAAGTGTTCATAGAAACAAGCAGATCTTCACTTCATGAAAATTGCTCCTTTGCTATACAAGTATCTAGTTTTTGTTAACAATTGTTTTGAAAACTGGTAATGGAGTTATTAATTCTGAGTAAAACGACAAGCATAACGTGCTCAAATGATCCAAAAAAAGCTATTGTTGAGAAATATTTCGACCATCTTCAAACTACGTTCAAAAAACCATTATGGGAACACCATCGCCAACAATTTATAAAATATGCTGGGATTGGACGGCTTCATTCTTATAAAATCTACAAACAACGAGAAATCAGCATTGCGATACAACGTGGCAATGCCTTTTGGTGTCAACGGACGAATTTTTTGATGCTCTGTGATTCTTTCCCCTCCTTTTTTAAATATGTACTTTTACAAACTCAAACTCACTCACTATTTATTTCAAATGAACCAATTACAGGCACTTTTGAATTGTCAAGGGCTCGCTCGGTCAATCAGAAAGATGAAACTAGTTGCCCATTCCAAAGGGAACTCCATATGTGCATTTTATTGTGATTATTTTAAGACTGTTAGCAAAAATTTCAATATTCATCATCATCATTTCAGCCAAAAGACGTCCACTGCTGGATATAAACCTTCCCCATGCACCGCCCCTTCAACCGGTTCTGTGCTTCCCGCATCCAGCATAAATATGTAAACATTATCTTGGAACTGGAAGAATACAAACGCCATTTAGGCTTATAAATAATTAATTGATTCAGGCGTGACCTTGCGTTAATCCATTATAAAATACAATAAATGTGGATATATTTAGTAACCTGTTCCGCTTAGCTATTTCTAAAGAGCCATAAAAAACCCTGAAAGAAATCGACACGTGTTTCACCTCTCAACGAGGCATCCTCAGGATGACGATTGACTTGTCGCGAACTCGAACACGGCATATTCGAGATACGTCTATTGTATTTTTTTGGCTTATAAATACCTAAAATAGAAGATATTTCCAGAAGCATATTCTAGGAGGTGTTTCCGTTTAAAACATAAGCTGTCATATTACTGCGCAGGTAACTCCTCGCATATTGCACTTGAGTAAATCGTATTGCGAAGAAGTATTACGTAAAATTGCCTTGCAGGGCGCAAACTTGTGTAGTTTGTGTACTGTCGAGTTATGTGAAAGATTTTTATTGTTTTTGTTTCTCAATTTGTTGGTTGTGTTATTATATATGTGCCCATTGTGAATGGGTGCACATTGCTCGCAGAACAGATGGCCAATGGGGCCGTAAGGAGTGGCATCCGCGTACCGGAAGACATAGCGTTGGAAGGCCTCTCACAAGGTGTTTTTTTTTTCTAACTTGAACCTACAGCTGTGTTGCTGGGGAGTTTGTTGCGCCACTTCTTCTTCCCAGCTAAAGGCACTAGGAAGTGGTGAAGGGTGGGCGTTTTTGGGGGACTGTCTTATGTAATTTTGACGTTCGAAAAGTGCTGATTCTCAACCTAGTTTGAATAAATTACTTTTGAATTTTGAATTGTGATCGATGATCTGGTGAAGACCGCAGGAATCCGCTGCATACGGGAAGCACTGATCCGGTCGAAGTGGCGGTGCTTGGGGGAGGCCTATTTCCAGCAGTGGACGTCTTTCGGCTGAAATTATGAAATGATTATTATAATATGCTTAGCTTTTCACAAGTCAAAATATGTATAACTAGCTTCCGCCAAAGGCTTCGTTCGCATTATATCTTTATAAATTATAGCCTATTGTTGCTCATTGATAATATAGCATTCTACTGGTGAAAGAATTTTTAAAATCGTTTCAGTAATTTTTATGTTTATATTACAAACAAAAATACAAATCTTTTCTCTTAACACATGTATGTAATGCCGTACTAACAAATGAACTAAATGTTTTTTTTTGTTAAATTACGGCCATGGAATGTGAGGAATGTCTCATTACACTATTTTCGTTATATTTTACATAATCGAATAGTAAAATAAATAAATAAATAATGGTGGCTGTCATATAGGGCTGACGCGGCGCCACTGTAATATAAAATTCTCAATGGGGCCGCATCAGCCAATGATATCATTGGCATCAACCAATGATATCATTGGCGTCAGCCATTTTGTCAGCCATTTGATTTCAAAAGCGCGCGAAACCTGCGCCTCGCTAAATATGAATAAAAACAATTAAAACATTTACCTATACGTTTCATTTGCAAAAAAACTAATTATTTTTCTCATCAGTCTTTTGTTTTCGAAACTTCCACTTACTAACTTAATATTAGTGTAGATACAACTAGCGACCCATCTTCGCATGGGTCTGATGACTGTGATATGTCAAAACATCAAGATTTTTGTACTGTATCTACTCGTAAGAGGTAGGATAAATCTTACGTATTAGATATACACCTAAACCTAACGGTATAAATTTCCTGAATTATGGTGAAAACAGCATCAAATCCTTTAAATAGTTTAGAAGAACTAAGTGGTTATACAGACAGATGCGGATAGCGACTTTATTTTATATTAGTAACTTTGCTTTCATTAAATGAAAATAAATTCAAAATTTCATTTAATACCTGCTAAAGAAACAGAATATCCTATATTTCTTACTTCTCTGTGACGACTCCCATTCTGTAGAGATTTCACCCCATCTCTTTCTCTTCTCTCTTTACCATTATTATTGCTACCTATGTGTCCTGCCACCTTCCACTCGATGATAGCCAATTAGCCATCAATTTTATAATACCACGGACCTAAGAGTCGATACCATAAGAAAAAGAAGTATATTCTAAATCGCGTCAAAATATGTTCGCATTAAGGTTTCGTTTTGACTCTCTGCAATACAATATTGCAGGTGAGGGCTAATCTAGCGATTTAAATCTTTGGTATATTTTGTCTACCTCTTCTGGGAATCGTACATTGTGTTGTATATTTTTTTCTGTGTTTATGTGGGTTTAACTATGTTGTTGTGTTTCCCGAGCTGGTCACTAATAGTGCAATTAGTGCTAATTGTTTGTAGTATTTCTCTGTTCATTATTTTGAACTAGTTACCCTCTGGGGCTTTGTTTCCGTAGATGTTAGGGATCATTCTCATGTGCGATTGCGCTCTTCTCACTGCGCAGAGATCTTTTGAAACATTATTTTCATATTATTGAAAAACCGAATAATTCATAAATTCATGAATTATTCGGTTTTTAAGTTCACCCATAAACATAACATCATGCTTGTATTCCCCAAAGGGTTTAGCAGAGGTGTATAAAAACACCCATAATTCGCCCGTATTTCACATTTATTCAAGATCATTATTTCTAAATCTATAAGCCACCGTCGATTATTTAATAAATACCCATTATCTACTTGTAGCAAGATAGTTAATTGGTTCAGGTGTGACCTTGCAGAAATCTATTTTAAAATGTAATAAACGTAGATATATTCAGTAACCTCTGCGTCTGTGTATTTGACTCTGCGTCCGGCGCTCGGCGTGGCAACACACCGTGTTCGGTTTCGCGAAAAGTCAATTGTCATCCTGAGGATGACTCGTTGAGAGGTGAAACACGTGTCGATTTCTTACAGGGTTTTTTATGACTCTTTAGGTATAGTTTAGTGGAATGAGTTACTAAAGATATCTACGTCTATTGAATTTTACTTACAGTATATCAAGATGCACGATGACAAATCAGGACAGCGGAAAAATAAATTGTACGTCCACTCATAGTCTAAAGACAACGGTTCATATCTTATTTGTTAAATCGGTTCAGTAGCTTATTCGTAACCCTTTGTATCGGCTTAGTAATAGTAATAGTAATTTATTTCCAAAACTTCAGTACACATTACATCAATGAGGTCTCGACCCCTGAACTAGGACATTCTGTATGACAGGGGTTAGTGTAGTAGAAGGGTAATTCCCGTAATTTTAAGAACATTCACATTCTAATCTCAGTCTCAAATCTGTCAAAAATACAAGTAATTTACTCACATTTTTGATATAATTACATTGTCGCTGAGATGAGATTGCCACTAAATTTTGAACGTTTTTTTATTAAGGGAATTTGGTCTTTAGGTGTAAGTATCTATGTGGACTGATGAAATTACATAGATATGTTGCAGTAAGAGGGTTGAAGCCGTGATCTAATGATATCCCTAGGTATATAGCTATATACCGTAATATAGTTATATGAAAGCGGTTCATAACTGTCAGAGTGCCCTAATTGTGTTACTGCGACCAATTTTGACGCACACAGCCACAGTTCCAACCTAACCCAACCTATTTAGTCGGTGTGCCTTAATAGTTATATTACTAAATCGTAAACGTATCATATTTTCCTAGTAAGACAGCTATGAACCGCTTTCATTATTACAACTATATAACGGTATATAATTATATCCCTAGATATCCCTAGGCATATAACTATGTCACGGTTTCAACCATCTTACTGCAACAGATATACATGTCGGATCCGGTCATTAGTACGGACACGAAACGAATCGCAAGCGCGCCGCTGGCGACAGGACGTGATCTACCCACACCAAAAGCGCGCGCTTCTACAGAGTCGGGATGTTTTAAGGCCACGGCGAGGAGGGATTCAGCCTCGGATCGCATCGGAGTCAAGACGTCGCGGAACTGTTCTCGATTCGTGGTGCTCAGTTATTGTGTTAGTTGTCATTTGTGATCATTGCGTTAATTGGTGATTTTAATAAACGCCGCCACACCCAGTGTGTGTATAATTTAGCTCGTGTGATTAATTTGATAGTAAATTATAATGTGATCTGAACTGCAAACTGTTTTTATATTGCGCATTAACCAACACTACCCACACTACGCCCACAGTATTTAAAATATGCCTGAAAATAACGAGAGTCACATACCCGTCTCCGACATACATTTAACTAGAAGTGCCTAAGTAGTTGGGATATAGGTGTAATATGTCGATGTCGATGAAAATAATTCGTTTTATACTTTTATAGAGGTGCCATTTTAAACAACAGCTGCAAAGTCCCACTTCAAAATCTCCCTCTCACATTGAGGTGATAAATAATTGTTCAAATGTACCTTAGTAAAACACTTTTAACCTGTAATATATCACCGAAAGTAAAGGTAAAAGATTTAAGGGCTACAGAACAATGCTGGCCGTACCTTCGGATCCTTATCGTCCCCTGGTATGTTGGCTAAAATTACCTTTATCTCATTTTAACACGTTATTTTTGGGTTTAAAGTCTTGCTGTTTAGTATTTTGTGACATGTTTTGTTTTATAATTGCTTTTTTATAGAGAAACATTTAATGACAGAAAAGTGAATGTCACGAGCCTTTGCACGAATACGCGTCGTAAACATAAAGTAAATTCGTACGATTTTAGCTTTGAAAATATAACTATCCTTTAGCATTTTGGTTAAAAATTTTGCAACAAGCACAATTCATCACCCATATCTAGATAAATGAATAAAGTCTTAAAACGAAGTAAGTACATTAGTATGTAGGAGCTCGTGGCTATGTTATAACAGCCGCACGGGTCGATTCATCAGGTTAAGCTACGCTTGCCGGGGTTGGTCTGTGGATGGGTGACCATCTTTACATACCGAGACTCCTCTGTGCCTCGAAAAGCACGTTAAGCCGTTAGTCCCGGCTGTCATTCGTGGATCTTTGACAGTCTTTACGGGTCGTCAGAAGTCCGAATGTCTGACAACCAGTCTTACCAAGGGGTATCGTATTAGCCAGTTACTGGGTTGTGGAGGTCAGTTAAGCAGTCGCTCTATGTAAAATACTGGTATTCACTGGACTGGAAACCGACCCCAATATAGTTGGGAAAAGGCTAGGCAGATTGAGGTACATTATTATGGGCGAATCGAGTATTTTCAATTTTAAAATCGTTTGAATTTACTTATGTCCCTCGGGAATCATTGCTTTTATGAATACAAACGAATGCTAATTTCTATGTCCATCAATTATGAAATTTATCGTGAATAATAATTTGAATTCAGAACTAAGTACTTCATTGTTGTTTTGTTTTAATTTCCATATGAACTATTTAGAGCTGTAAAACCATTTTCGTGCTTGCGACTTTAGCAGTTTTCCTCACATTTTTAAAATAAATTACATTAAGTTAAAAGATTATTAACAACTCTATATACTTCCAAGTCAATTGAGAGCGTCCGGTCTACACCAAGTGCACAGGACAAATGATAGAAATACAACGACTGACGAAACACAAAGTTTGCCGAGGGACATTAAGAAAAAACATTTTACAAAAAAAAAAAACAACCGACTTCCAAACAAAAACCCTACAAAGTGAAAAATAACTTTAATTTCGGAAGTCGGTGTCTTGGGTTTTGTGTTTTCGTTTTTTGCCACCGACTTCCGAAATTAAAGTTATTTTTCACTTTGTAGGGTTTTTGTTTGGAAGTCGGTTGTTTTTTTTTTGTAAAAAGAGTTTATTTTTCACTTTATAGTTGTGGTACCTACCCCACACACATTCAAATACCACTACCTGCTACCAGTGACAGGAACTTATCATATCATGTACATACTAAGTGGAAAAAAAATACGTATTTTGTAGCTAACTCAAAAACTACTCAAGCAAAGTTAATACAATTTATACGGGACCAATTTGGGAGCATACCCTTTCAAACAAAAAAAGAATTTTCAAAATCGGTCCACAAATGACGGAGAAATCGGTGGACATACATAAAAAAAAAAAAAAAAAAACAAACATACGCGTCGAACATATAACCTCCTCCTTTTTGGAAGTCGGTTAAAAATAGTTATACTGTACTCGTAAGTACCTATCATCGTCTCATCGCATTATGTAAGTGTATTGAGATTAAATTATCGACTAAAATAAACGACACAACATAACATCAAGCTTGTATTCCCTAAAGGGTTGGGCAGAGGCGTACTTATAGTACACCCACATGTCACCAGTTATGATTGAGTCCCATGTAATAGGGGGCGAGCCTATTGCCATCAACCGGGCACAAATCCAGGCTCCGGGCTGTTACTGAGAAATTCCAGATGGAAAAACCCAATAACACTTTGCCCGACCCGGGAATCGAACCCAGGACCTCATGCTCAGCAGTAGCGCTTGCGACCACTAGACCAACGAGGCACAAAAAATCTTTTTAGCATCACAAAGTTAGTTGATTGATTCAGGCGTGACCTTGCGGAAATCCATTATAAAATACAATAGAAGTGGATATATTTAGTAACCTGTTCCGCTTAGCTATTTCTAAAGAGTCATCAAAAACCCCTGAAATAAATATAGACACGCCAAGCGCCGGCGCTTGGTGTGGCAACACGCCGTGTTCGAGTTCGCAACAAGTCTATCGTCATCCTGAGGATGCCTCGTTGAGAGGTGAAACACGTGTCGATTTATTTCAGGGGTTTTTTATGATTCTTTAGAAATAGCTAAGCAGAAAAGGTTACTAAATATATCCATTTCTATTGTATTTTATCACAAAGTTTTTAACGCTCTACGATCTTTTGTGATCCTACGAAAAGGTCTCCACAGTGCTCATACTCATATTTAGCCACTACAACTGGCAAGTATGAACATTATCGTCTCTTATATCCAGGTAAAAACAATATACCAAGCTTGTTGAAGAAAACTTCAACACATACTTTATAACACGGTCAATCAGTTTTTATTAAAACCTAACTTACAACAAAATCAATTTCAGTTCAAAACTATTTTATTGCACAACTTTTTTCACTTTTAAACGAACGGTTTATTTTAGAAATGAAAAGAAAAAGACTTTTGCTATAATGGTGTTTTATTAGAAAAACTTTCGTTTGATTATTTAGGATCGAGGGATTGGGATCTAAAATAAAAAAACCGGCCAAGTGCGTGTCCGACCACGCACAATGAAGAGTTCCGTAGTTTCGATGAATTTATCCCAAAAAAAAACATAACATTGTAGTTGAAAAATATGTACTCCCATACCTCGATATACGTCACGGTCAATTCTTCAATTGCAAATGTAAGTTTTTAATCGCAAAAAAATGTATTTTGGGTGATAAAACTACCAAATAACTATTTTCGGACTTTTTCCTTTGCATATGTTTTGAGACCTTGCTTCCTGCCAAATTTCATGATTTTAGGTTAAAGGGAAGTACCTACCATATAGGTTTTGATTTATTTGCGAGTTTCAGAATATGTCGCATCATCATCATCATTATTTCAGCCGAAAGACGTCCACTGCTGAACATAGGCCTCCCCCATGTCGCATAAATGGCCGTATTTTTTTATTGCGTTGACTTAGAAGCTTTATTTTTTTAGAGCTTCAAGGGATCATAGACTTACGTATTTGGTATTAATTTTAACTTGATACCTCCACGTATACGTTTGACGGATGGACAACGAAGTGATCCTAAAAGGGTTCCGTTTTTTCTTTTCGACGTACGGAACCCTAATAAAACGAATCGTCTTTGCACTACGAACTATTTAATCAGACAATCAGACTAAAGAAAGAACACACTACAAGTTACTCACACACACCCACACATACACCCCCCTGCACACTCCCCAGCTAATTTCTTAGATCACTCTTTACACTTTTTTATTTGTTTTATATTTTTTATCTGCTGTTATTTATTTTGTGTTTTTATTTCGATCTGTGCTAAATAAACGTATTTTCTTTCTTACTTTCTTTTACTACTACTAATCATAATTTTATTTTTTTTGTAATAAGCTTAGATAACTACTTAAAAGTGTGGCTGTCACTTATAATTCTTAGACTTGATTTTATTAAAAAAATATTTGGAAAGTATAAAAAAACAACTTATCTAATACACTCATTTAGACCGTAAAATATGAAGTTCAGATTATAATTTATGCATATAAATAAGTTCATTAACGTAGTAATTCAGCAACATACTTCTTCCCTCTTACTGTTTTTCGGAAAAAAATATTTTGACGTCATAAATTCATAACGATGGACCTAAAAATAAATCCACTCTTCTTTTACGCGCGCAAAAATGTAATGAAATAGCAAAGTCTACTAAGAAAATTCGTCGGCATTTGTATTTTGATCTAAATAAAATAACTCTATTTTTCTTACCAGTAGAATTTTGTCTTGTGAAACATTGTTCGAGTTTGAAAAAATAGTCTGTTAAATATTGCTAAAAATATACCAAGTTTGTATATGTGCAAGAATATAAATACAGAAATATTAGTACCTACTGAAATGACGTATCATTGCATAGAAAACGCGAATAACACACTCCACACTATATGTACACAAACATACACACAATACACTCATACGTACACACACACGTACATTACGTGTACACCTCTGCCTAACCCTTCGGGGATTATAGGCGAAATGTTGTGTTATGTGAGAATTACTACCAAAGATTCAGTACTAACACCATTTTTCGACGAGTTTCTGAATCCACTGACTAATCTATTACCTATCTTAAACAGCGTTGCCAACTCCAAATAATAATTTACGGTGTTCTCAGTTTATAATACGGTAGATTTAAAAAGATACGGTAGGTTTTAAAAAGTCGTGTAAATTACTAATTATAAGATGAAAAAAAAAACGTGTGTTAAGGCAACTCTTTAATTTGTATATGTATGGTTGGAAAATTCGCCCTAGTACACTGCTATTCAAAATGTTGCCATGTTATGACAAAAAAATACGCTCAATAATTCGTCTGCTTTATTAACTCGCATTGTTTTTTGACACCGTAATTACATTATTACGGTAGACGGTGAATCAATGCTGGATACAATGTTTTTATCGTAATTATGGTGTAGTTGGCAACGCTGACCCTAAACTTCATGTAACATCAATATTCATCTATAAATAGTTTGCCAATTTTCTATTTCACTTACCCCTACC
This sequence comes from Agrochola litura, assembly GCA_949152395.1. Classification (NCBI taxonomy): domain Eukaryota; kingdom Metazoa; phylum Arthropoda; class Insecta; order Lepidoptera; family Noctuidae; genus Agrochola; species Agrochola litura. The sequence continues at coordinate 5,744,564 of OX424509.1, forward strand.
AACTTATAATAACAAAACCAATAATGACACATGACAGCCCACTCTGAATAAAGGCAAAATATCTTTTACGCCACATTTTACATGACGTAGCGAGCATGCAAATGCTTGCCCTTAACGAAGCAAACCGAATTATGCGTCAGCTTAAAAGCGTTTATCGGTCGACGTCATTTAATACCGTTGAAAGCCTCTCGAGGTGTTAATAATATTAGAGGGACAGTTTGGAAACACATTACAGACATGTAGCGAAGTTTCTGAATATGCTTTGGTGGAATATCTTGAAGAACCTGTCTTGAATACTAGGTCCTTTTTGGTGATTTTCTTATAAGAACAAAAAAACAATATAATTCTTATACTCATTAATTAAGAATTTAAAAAAAACATCCGTCCGGGAATGCCGACAGAAGTGAAAACTTGAACAATTTTATTGTTCAGGAATACTTTTCTAAGTCGGTAAAAAAAAGGGAAATTTCAATCATGTCGTTGTAATGTCATTAATCCCAAAGAAAATGTATCGCGCGTTGATGTCTTTTTAATAGTCAACAGCTGGTGTCGGTAACAGTATCTCGAGTTCAATTGTTTTTTCCCATCTTAAAAATGCCTTAAAAATGCCTTTAGGTACGTCCTAAAGAAGTTTTCACTTTAAAAAAATTACAATAATTTTCAGTCTAATTTTGACTTTATGATTACTCCTCTCTTTGAATCATCTTTATGACTAGCTGCGCTCCGCGGTTTCACTCGCATAAATCTCAATCCCGTGGGAATATCGAGATAGAAAGTATGTGTTAATCCAGGTTATAAACTATCTGTGTGCCAAATTTCATCCAAATCCGTTCAGTAGTAGGTTTTGCTTGAAAGAGTAACAAACATACATCCATCCTCACAAACTTTCGCATTTATAATATTATTAGTAAGGATAATTAAATTATGATAATGCCACACTAACACTAACCATCATTATAGTCCAATGGCTCTACGTCTTAGACACAGACGAGATAAGTCCTCAGATTCACAATAGGGTTGTCTCACACGTCTTTGCGCTACATTCACGGGCTTATCTTCCTTTTCGGCGAGATGTCACCAATTACATGAGAGATGTGACCACAACTGGAGGAGGTGCCGACAGTGGGATAAGGATTGCAGTGTCTTGAAAGTGACAGCAAGTAGATGACCAATGTGTTTTTATGAAATTAAAGATCACAGAAAGATTTTCACCGTATACATGTCACCGTAAGATTGTGAGAACCGTTATACGTAATACTACGTAGTTCCCGTTCCCGTGGGAGTATGGGGTAAAATATCACCAATGTTACTCGCTGATAATGTAGCTATCCATTGCTGAAAGAATTTTTCAAATCAGTCTAGTAGTTTTTTAAGTTTATTCGTTACATCCAAAAATACAAATCTTTCCTCTTTATAATATTATAATATTATAATTATTATGTTATATTATATTATAGTATCGTTTATTTATTTTCAATACATATTGTTTACATTTATAAATAGTTTTATAAAAAACATTTAAAATTATATTATATTATTATTAGTATAGATAATATAATACGTATTAAAAATACATAATTATAAGATGACATACACACACTGGAAGGGTCAGCAATAGAGAGAAAAAGGAAAAATATTTATTTTATGTCACAGAAGTGCATACAAAAATAAAATTACCTCTAATACTTAATTAGGAAAATAAAATAAACAAGATCTTTTTTGGTTTATCGGTTTATATTCGAAATAGACGGCAGCTGCACGTCGTGACTGTGACAAGAAGGCTTCCACACAGCATAAGATCAGCAATAAATAATTATAATATTTCAGGCATCGGTATTTACGCTAGATAGCATGCAATTTCTTCAACATTGCACATCATGCCATTTGATGGAAAGAATCATTGCGGAAAGAAAAAAAGGAACATTCGAAATTATGGCGACAGTAATTTGGATGTCGAAAATAACCTGTAAAATATCGGGATGATTATTGAAATGATAGCAGTTTCAAAATAAGTCAAGATTCTGCAAAATACTGCATAGGCTGGTGAAAATATCCATAAGAAGCAACAAAATATGTTGGAAACGACTTCAAATTTTTCCGCAAGCAAAGACTAAAGTTCCCACCATATTTTTCTTCACACAATTTTATTTACTTCTCTCCGAAAAACTGATTACATCTCTTTAGAATCGTGTCCAAACACGAACACCCCACAATTGTTGGCAAGAAAATGTTTAAAACCGTCCCCTCCCTTGACAAAAGTCCTCGCATCGTTATCACGCGAAACTTGCTTCTCCGTAATTGTTTTCAATTCGTTTTTTTTCCCTTTTTTCCCCATCGCCCTTTGTGAGGGGAGAAATCGTCGAATCATTACTTGGAGCGTTTCTGTAGGTGTTAAATTCATTAATAAAATCGTATTACGTAGCGCTATCGGAAATTATCGAAAAGGCAATAACTGGTGGTGCTGATTGTGGGCGAATATTACAAGTTACATACTTTTTAGATTTTGTTATTGTTTTGGAGAATTGTTGAGCCATGAAACAAAGGAATTGTAGCTGAGTGTGGGGGTTTTTTGGTTTTTTATTTAGACCTGCCTTCTATTTTAATAATGTTTATGGATTATTTACATAATTATCAGCTAAAAAGTTATCGCTGAACCTAGAACTTTTTATACAGTGCACAAATTAAATGTGCATATTTAAATTTTGTATTTTTATTGGCGGTCGTTCTTTTATTTATTTTTAAACAAACTAATATTAACAAAGTATACAGTATGTTAACTATCAGAGGGCGTTCCCTTTAACCCGCAACAGTATAGCGTCCAAACACGCAAAAAAAAAATACGCACTTGTCTTTCCACGTTGAAAGATCAGTGTGCGTGTACAAAATGTTTCTTTACGGTATCAATTTAATATTTTTTAATAAAAACATTTTTTTATATATTTTTATAAATGAACGCCCTCTGTAAGTTAACATATTATTGTATACGCTAAAAGACTTAAAATAATAATATATACATGTAAGTAGATAAAAAAGGAGGGCAAAAAATCATAGAACATCTAAAAATTCGTCCGCATCGCTCTGTCAACAGGAAAAGTGCCCCAAAAGCCTGGCAGCATTGCTACGTTGTGGCAAAGCTGCCTTTACTTCAATACCAATATATAACTGTAGATAAGACGATTTGCCGTTATTATTGATTATCATTGTTATCAACACCTAGCAAAATTTGACTCGTCACCGGCCGCCGTCACTGCAAGCGATGCAGAACCGCGCCCTGCCCTCCCCGCGTCCCCCATCATTGGGGCGCCGACTAATATTAGTACGTCAACACCGGGACGTGCTTATTCGGCTGCTGTTGTTAAAGCTCCCGCAAATCATCAGCGGCAACCCAACAATACGAGGGGTGACCAAAGACCCTCCGAAGCAGTTCGAAGCTCGTTGCCGCCGGTAACAAGCCAAGGACAGGCCGATGAAGAAGGCTTCATTCGCGTGGAGAAGAAGAACAAGAAGAAGAAGCCTGCTTGTCGCAATAAGTGTGGTACCGCATTGACTGGTCCCGACATGTTGCTGCGTCCTGCTATTCCATCGACGCAGCTGTACGTGTCACGTTTACATCACACCTCGAAGATAGAGGAGGTCGTGGAGTATATCAGGATGAAGACCAAGTTCACCTTGAGAGTCGAGAAGTTGGAGTCGCGCCACAGGATTAACTTCAAATCTTTTGTGGTGCGGGTTCCGACTCATCACCTAGAGACTTTCATGAAGGAGGAATTTTGGCCGACGGGTGTCGTGTACCGGCGTTTTCGCGGAAGGCTACATGACACCACGACTCAGCGCAATACGTCGCCGACCCAACGTAGTAACTAGATTTTATAGAGATGTTTTTTTTTTTGTTATATTATGTATTAGTTTATTATTGTGTAAGATTATTTTATGTATTTTGTCTATGGGCCTTAGTTGCCTGAAAATAAAGCAATTATTATTATTATTATTATTATTTAACGTTTTTTCCTTGTCAATTACACGGTCATTGGATTTTAGTAGAAGATGATTATTTTCCTTTTCCTTAAGCTTTATCATACTAGGTAGGTAAGCGTGAGCCTAATCAACCTATAATGTTCCCACTGCTGGGACACAGGCCTCCTCTCTTCGAGAGGGAGTGGGCTGTAGTCTACGACGCGGGCCCAGTGTGGGTTGGTAGATGTCACACATGTCTTCGAATTTTTGGTTCATAGGACATGCCGGTTTCCTCACAATGTTTTCCTTCACCATTTTGAAAGCAGTGGTGATAAAATTATTTACACAAAGTAAAACGCCTGCTTGAGTTCGAACTCCAACTAGGTAGGTACTTTATCAAAATGATCAAAAGTGTCATCTCCATACTATATGTATGCCTACCTTACTAATCTTGTTCTGCAGTTGACGTTCTAAGCAGTTTGTGGTCAGTATAATTCCAGACGCAAGCATGTCAGGGCTGACGTGTTGATTAGCTAAGCTGCGGCCAACTATCGCGTTGACTAGGAGCTACTTGAGATTTGGATGTCACTATTACTACAACCTCGTGTGGTTATCTACCGGCTAAGGTTGTGTTAGGAGATTGAGCGGGATATAGCCATAGACGGCGGAGTTTTTAATAAGTGCGAGCCCCATGCAATATGTAAAAAAACCTTGTCAAAAGGGGCAGATTGGTAATGCAAATAACATTACCAATATTTTTTCAAATTATCATTGGAAGTAAAAAAGTTAATGCTATTTAAAATTCACATTTTTAGTACCAAAATCATTCGATCCATTAATATTTTGAAAAATTTCAACAGGGGTCATAAGTTATGACTTGTAGACACCCGCTAAACGACGGCCGCCCATGCCCGATGTAATAAACCCGGTAAAATACCCCACTGGAAAAAAAAAATGTGGCTTTTTTTTCCTGAAAATTACCACATAAATAGACTCTCAGTACGATACATAACAACACGCTCACGGATCGGACAGGGTTTTTTACATGTTAACCACACCGTTTCCACGTGCAGTTTGGTATGCGCACAGGTATTTTCTACGACCAAAAAAAAAGAAAGTTCCGGCTGTTTTTAGTCCTACTTATGTGCTGTAAGTTACTAACGACACATCCGTTAGACAAGAGGGTTACTATCTTCTTTTTTTCGTGTGGTTAGTGAATAACGTAGTGTCTGTTCTCAACGGCCTGTGACTTGGCTTCACATGCCGTTGAGAATAATTATCTCTCAGGCAGGCCGGTTTCCTCACGATGTTTTCCTTCATCGTTTTTGAAGCAAGTGATAATTATACAATACGCAAATGAATCCGAAAAATCAGAGGTTCGAGCCTTGGAATCGAACTCGAGACCTATGACTTGGTAGTCCGAAGTTCACACCACTAGGCTATCATTATAGAGAGGAGGCTACTATGAAAATATTCTTTAGCCTTGAATTACGACGACGCAAATTAACGTTAAGTTGAATGTTTCTTGCGTTAGTGACTGTGAAAAAGACCCCTTGCTGACATGACGAAAGTTATTGCTGCTTTTGGACATTTTGTTGCCGTCCAAAAGCACACATACCGTTGCATGCAAAATTGTGCAAAAACCGAACCAACACAACTTTCCAGAATCTTTCACGCAAGTTTACGAGGGGTATAACAATAATCCTATCAAAACAAACAAACAGAAATATAACATAAACTTACATTAACAACCACGCAACAGAAAACTCGAAAGCAGATCGGAAATGAAAAGGCGTAAATAACAACAACTGGCAGTTTATGCGCGGCGAATAAATTTAATTATAGCAACGCTCAGTGATTCACGGGAATCGTACATGAATAAACGAGGGGAAGTTCTATACTTGTCAGGAAAATATGTGGTCTACAGGCTTCCCGGTTGCTATTGAAACATCACATTTTACCTACATACCTTCATAAACTCACGGCTTTTTCCCGAGGCAGAAACTATAGAGCGCTACCGATACGATCCCAATATACTCCTTTTGATTTCCTTTACGTCCAAACATTTGAGAGCGTAGCACGAATGCGCGGAGTAAACCTAACGTAATTTTAAATTTGAAAATAATCCTAGTCAGCCTATAATGTTCCCACTGCTGGGATACAAGCGTCCTCTTTGTGAGGAGTGGGCCGTAATCCACCACGTGGGCCCAGTGCGGGTTGGTGGATTAGAATTTTTTTAAGACTTTATTCATATCTGTGGGTGTCCATGGGTGAGGGGCTTGTGGCTAATTAATAACAGTCGCATGGGCCGATCGATCAGGTTAAGCTACGCTTGCCGCGGTTGGTCCATGGATGGGTGACCATCTTTACATACTAAGACCCCTCCGTGTTTCGGATCCCGGCTGTCATTTGTAGATCTTTGACAGTCGTTACGGGTAGTAAGAAGCCCAAAAGTCTGACAACCAGTCTTACCAAGCGGTATCGTGTTACTTAGTAACTAGGTTGTGGAGTTCAGATAGGCAGTCACTCCATGTAAAATACTGGTATTCGGTTAGACTGGAAGCCGATCCCAACACAGTTGGGAAAAGGCTAGGCAGTGATGATGGGGTGATGCTGTAGATATAGATGTCCAAAAACTACTTTTACATCTTATAGCTGACAGCTTTCAGACATTCAATCAACTCAGTCTATCGCTGTCCACTGCTGGCCCCAGCACCCAGGCTGTGCCACGACACACTTTTTTTTTCTTTTTTTTGCGTGGGAAATTATCAAATAAATTCTCCCGTTCTGGGTGGAGCATGGGGTGTGTCAGACTCCTACTGACCAAAACCACCCGTTTTCCTTCAGTTGTATGTTGCCAGGGGCCACGGTATCCCTTTTGGACTTTCCCGCGATCCCGGCAGGCATCAGCCCTAGCGGACCCCGTCAGTTCTGCTGACATCTCTTTGAGGTATGCGTGGAACACAACGCGCTGTTGACCCGGGCCTGGTCCTTATCGGACGGCGAGCTACCCATTGCTCACCGTCTGCAAGCCCGTGCCTACGGTGGCTGGGAATCAGCCTGTGATTCCCGACGCCCAGGGCGTCTCCTTCGGCGGTGTACCACAACACCCTGTCCTTCGCTTTCCACATCCATACTGTCCCAGCCAAAAAAAAATCGGTTACTATTATTGCCATAATACCAATCCCAGTCTCAAGAAGAATCTGATTTTCTGGCAAAGATGAAATAGGTAAAGTTGATCAGTAATGCCCGATTTGTAACATACAAAAAAAAAAAAACAGTGGCACTTCGGGAGTGCCAACAGAAGTAAAACCTTGAAAAAAATCGACACCGCGATAATCAACGCATTGATGTCTTTTTAATGGTCAAAAGTTGGTGTCGTCTCAAAAATGCCCAACGCACCTAAAGAAGTTACATCACATCACGCCTTGTTTCCCCGAAGGGTTGGGCAGAAGTGTACCTGTAGTAGGTACACCCACATTTCGCCAGTTATGTTTAAGTCCCATGTAATAGGAAGCGAGCCTATTGCCATCAACCGGGCAAAAATTCAGACTCCGAACTGCTACTGAGAAATACCTCAAGAAGTTTTCACTTCGAAAACCCGATTCGTCACTTACGATGTTAAACATCCTACGATGTTTTCCTTGACATTCTAGAATTGGCTTAACGTTTCTACTCTTACCGTTCAATAACCCAAAAGTCAGTGACAAAGAAGTACTTCCATACTAATTAAAGGCGTCATGGATCATAACATAACTGACGTAATAATGAACGAATATTGCAAAGGGGAAGTAGAGGAAAACAAACTTTCTTAATGTTGTGTGTCATTGTGATTAAATTAGGGGAGACGGGACCCTCCCTGTCTTGCGATAAGACTGTCTCTACTGCCTTACAGTTGGATGGGTTCCCAGACAAGAATCTGTGAGCCCATGAGTCATTCTTGACTGTATCTTTTGTATATTGAAAATTTTACGAAAATCGGGTAACAATTTAATTTGAGCTCGGTTAAACAGATTTTTAAAAACCGTTGAGCCGATAAAGTCTGCGAAAAAATCTATTCGAGGAAAAATCCGATTCAGCGCTATTTAAATTAAATCTGGAGCCTTGCTTTAAAAAATCTGGATTTTTAGTAATAATTTTTATTGAATTTAATTTTGATTCATTAGGTACTCGTTCTTACGATAAACCAAGCTGCTGTGGAGAATCGAGCCGACAGGAAACTTATACAAAATACATTTTTCACTACTCTTGCTCAAAAAGTCCGTCATTGTAGCGTACTAGAGTGGGGAAAAAATAGCATATCTTGCTCTAGGGGAAAAAGTAGTTTTTTTTTGTAACCAACGAGCCTACAAAAACGAAAAAGTCTTTATTCTATATAAAAATTGCTTTTTATTACCGCATACCGGGATAAAAGTTTCCTTAAAAATTCAGATTGAACAAATTATATATTTCATATTGTATTGGATTATTTTATTTTCTCACAATCGTAGTGAAAAGTAGAGAGGGGCTAAAATAACCCATTCTATCGAGGTAGTTTTACTCCCTAGCTTTAGCGAGGGAGTAAATAGAAACCGAGTTATAATGGGTTATTCTAGCCCATCGTATAACAATCTACTATTAGTTATGTAGCGATAAAAAGCTGGTATTCAAAGAAAATTAACGGAAAGTAAATAAACTCTTACTAAACATAAAAGTCTTCAAAGTATTCATCCATAACAAACCCTTTATGAGCATCAACAACAATTAACCCTTTAAAAAGTATAACAGGGGACAACACCAATAAAAAAACAAAATTCACGTCGACCGTAAAAGGCGCTTTTTCGCGTAAGCTTTTATAAACGTTGCAGTGAATGCAATCTTCGTACAGAACAACAGACAAGCGCGCAATGGCATTGTAAAAAACCTTTTCGCGACCGGCGCGGCGGCATTGCAGTCGTGTGAAAAAAAAAAAACTAACATGGCGAAATATTTGAAGCTGGGATTAAAAGGTTCCGTATTCATGTGTAATTTTTACCCGACTGCCCCAGAAGGAGGGTAATGTTTTTCGAGAGTTTGTATGTATGTATGTATGTATGTATGTATGTATGTATGTTTGTATGTATGTATGTATGTCTATTTCTTTGGCACGCTCTGTAGCCTAAACGGCTTGATGGATTTTAACGTATGAGGTGTCGTTAGGTTCGTCTTAATAGTAGGAGTGACATAGGCTATATAATATTTATATATTGCATCTGCAAATAAAAAAAAGGAGGGGTAGGTTTAAAAAAATACATTATTGGTATCAAATAAAAGTTAGTAATGAGTCAATTCTAAATACATATGTATAATCTAAATATATAAATCCGAAAGGTCACTCACTCACTTACGCGACTCACACTCACTGACTTCATCACGAAGTATCGAAAACCACTTGACGTAAAAAGATGAAATTTGGTAGGGAGGTAGTTTATACTTAGTAGACGTTCGCTAAGAACGGATTTTTGGAAATTCGCATATACAGGGTGGATTTTGAGATGGGGCAATAAGGGCAGGTACAAAACCGTTGTCGCTACAAGAAAACAGTCTTAGAAGACTGTCCTTAACTTTTTGAAACATTTTGATTTGCATTCACAGATTTTGAAAAAATTGTACAGTCAGCAAGAAAATGGCCAATTTTCACAACAACTTTTTTGATACCGGTCGATCCTATTTCTTATTACTAAGATCAAAAAACTATATTAGGCCAACTGAGGTTTGAGTACGAAAAAAGTTAGAAATTGCAAAAAAAACTTCCCATACATTTCGTAGGAAATGAGAAGAGATAGAACACAATATACCTTTGTATGTTGAAAAATCTTTTTAATGAGGTTACCATTATTTAAATGAACACAATATACCACTATACAACAGTTGAATTATTCCAATACTTCACTGGGCTGAATAAGGAACGAATGTAGCAGATAGTTAAAGATTTAACCTTTTAAATGATTATCATCATGCTATACTTTTATAGAGCTAAGCAGTCAATCATCAATTCATCCATACTAATATTATAAATTCGAAAGTAACTGTGCCTGTATGTTTGTTACCTTTTCACGGCTAAACCACTGAACGGATTTCGATAAAATTTGGTAAAGAGATAGATGGCATCCTGGAGATGGATATAGGGTACTTTTTGTCTCAAAAATAATCCTAAAGGGCATGAGATGAGAGATCCTACAGGGGATGACAGTTTGTATGGCAAATCCAGCATTTCTTAAGTTAGAGATATGAAAATTAAAATTTATGCTTTTGTTAAGAAATAAAGAAGTACACATTTCGGCGTTTTTTTTTAAATCATCCCCCAAACCGGTAAACCCCCTATTTTACCTGTTTGGGGGATGATTTTAAAATTCACATGTTAAATTGATTTTTTTTGTGTCTTCTTTTTAAGAGATTTAAGGAAATTGGAAATATAGCCATAGTCTGTATCTTGAATTATATAATTTTGTCTATATTTAATTAAAATCGGCCCACTCTCTCAAAGTTATCACAATTAGTCGTAAACTAACCTTTCTAACATGTGGGTTTTACTTCGGTTCAATGGCGGCACTAGAGTAGATATTACAAATTAATGGTGGTGATAATAGTAAAATGAATAATAATTAGTATTTTAAGTAAGGCATTTAGAATCATATAAACCTGTTTTATTTCTGTTAAAAAGCCGGACAAATATGAGTAGGATTTACGCCCTAAAGGTTCCGTCTCAAAGCTGTGCTTGATTGGCTGCCTGAATTCGCAAATCAGGATTGAAGGACAAACTTAACTTTTCAATTGAAAAATAACTTTTAATAGAGTGGAGAGTACTGATTTGAATGAAATACGTACTAAATGTTACTTCAAGACACGGTCTATAATTTTTGATCCCGGATTGAAGAACACTTTGCAGTTCATAAATTTTCGGATTTTCCTCTTTTCTTGACCTTGCTTTCTCGCCAAACTTCATGCTGCTGGGCCAAAGGAAATTACCAAATAGACTGGTTTATTTGCGAGCGTCAAAATATGCGGCATAAATTGCCGTTTTTTTATTGCGTTGACTTGGAAGTTTGATTTCGTTACAGATCCAAGAGACCGTAGATCTAAGTTTTTGATATCTATTTCAACTTGATGCCTCTTCGTTCCTGAGAAAAAAGGTCTTAACAGACAACGAAGTAGAAAAAAAAAAATAAGTCAACATTTAAGGGTTAAAATTTTTCATTTTGAGATACGGAACCCTAAAATAGATTTATTATGTGCCTGTTACCTTTTCCTGCCGTAAGGGCTGAACGGATTTCTAAATGAAAGGCATAGGATAGGCCATGACCTAGATAGGTTAGGGCATAGGATACTCTGAATCCCGGTAGCACGTTCCTGTGGGTTATTTTCCGACATCCACGCGGGCGAAGCCGCGGGCAAAAGCTAGTTATTTATATATTAATAAAACTAAAAAGTTTGAAATAAAACAAATTATTAAAAAAAACAAAAAACCCGACTGCAAAAACTCAACAGAAAAGAAAAAAACAAGCATTATAATCTATAGGATTTTGGTATTGACAAACCCATTGACAAACACATTGGACAAACCAATAACCTGAAATTTTGGTGAAACTTTTGTTTGTCCCCGCCTGCATTACCAAAATCCTATAGATTATAATGCTTGTTTTTTTCTTTTCTGTTGAGTTTTTGCAGTCGGGTTTTTTGTTTTTTTTAATAATTTGTTTTATGTTTAAATAGGTTTAATTTTTTGGATTTTTTTGAAGAAAGTTGGCAGTGCTGATAGACCGCCTAAGTAAATCTACTTATACTTCATAAAAGATAGCTTGATATCTGCGACAGCTGTCAGTAAAATCACGCCTATGAAGTCCTGAATTTCATAATAGTACAGATAGTACCTGTCAATGTCATACTTTATGTACATGCCAACCTACTTAGTGATGGGCGATGAATCATCGTGACCACAGACTACAAACTATCGATATTTTAAATAAAACTAAATTTAAAATTAATTTATCTTTTAATTTTGTTGTATATTTTAATATCATAACATTATTTACATTTGTATATACTTGATCTAAAATAATAGTGAGTAAATAAAATCCAATTTCTTTGACATATGTCGCAGAGATCAAGCTATCTTATATGTAGTATAGCTTATCGCAGTTCATCACTGCTGGATATAGGCCTCTCCCAGGCTGCGCCACAACACCCTATCGTCCAACTTCCGCATCCAGTTTGTCCAAGTCACCTTTTAAAGGTCGTCGTTTCATCTGGCTGGAGGGCGTCCCACACTACGCTTGCCAATACGCAGTCTCCCGTCCAGGACTCGTCTGCTCCACCGGCCATCGGTCCTTCGACAAACATGGCCAGCCCACTGGCCAATTCAGCTTGTTTATTCTGCCAGATATGTTGGTAGCTCTGGTTCTTTTCTGGATATAATATGTCTTCTATTTACATTATGAGCGTAAAATAATTTGTGCTAAGGGTATTGACCCTTAGCAGGAGCAGTGATAGAATAGCGGACCGTCAGTCTGCCAAGGCTCGAGTTCGAACCCACCTCTGTTTTTTCGGATATTAACGTGCGTATTGTATAAAATTATCACTTGCTTCAAAAACAGTGAAGTAAAACATCGTGAGGAAACCGGCATGCCTGAGAGATATTTCTCGACGGCATGTGATGTCAAGTCAGAGGCCCATGGGCGGCTTTAAAACTTTAACACCAGGTTAGTCTCTAACCATACGAAAAGAAGAAGACCAATAAATAATACCCTTAGATTTAAATAACTTTTAATTAACCACTTTACAAGGTAAACAAATCTCGGCCAAGGTAAATTAAAATTAAATTAATGATTGCTGTGACCTGCTATTTAAAGACTTGATTAATTTAAATACTTACTTGTTTGAATAGGAGTTTAAATATTTGAATTTGTGTCTGAGGTTTAGTTTTATACTTTTCAGAATGGTTTATAACCTTAATTCTCATTACCTAAAATTACGAGTAACGTTTTGTTTTACTAAGTTTGTCTGTACTAGCTTAACAACAATTTTAATTCATTTTTCAATATATTTAACTTACAACATTACGCTCCTTTTATTCCTGTTATGTAAACAAAGAAATAGAATTTCGTTTTTTTTATCATCCATGAATTCTAATTGACGTGGGATGACAGGCTTCACTCATTGTCAGCTTCCCATTCCCAGATCAACTTGACACCTTTTATTCTTCAATAATTTCGACGCGGAACCCTAAAAAAAGACACGATGGAAATTAGATTACGCGCGGTGCATACTCCGTGTTATTATAACTTTTTTTTTAAGTAAAAATGAATGCAAGAAATGTGTGAGTAAATTTTAAATAATATTATTTCGCGGTTTTTTGAACAAAACTATTTTTGTTTGTGGATTTTCGTCGTGAAAAGAATATTGTTTATGATTTCAGCCGGTTTTAATTTAGCGATTATGTTCATTGAGCGCGAAGTTTCGCTTTGTTATTTGTTTTATTCGGCAAAGCATATTGTAGCTACCGTTTGTTATTTTAGCCTGAACTTATACTTATGTTCGCTTTATCCTTCAGTTCTTTTTCAGTTTAGTTAAATGTTTTTAAAATGTTGTCACCTCCCCAAAATATACCTCTTTTGGTTGTCTTTAAAATCTTAACATTAAACCCATACTGGTTAATCTAATACAAGTACCTAGGTGCCCGAGCTGAGCTCGGGTGAAAATAGAGAAAATAAATTTTCTCAGAAATGAGACGTAGCTAGATCGATTTTTAGCCCCGTAAACCCCTAAATTGCAACTTTCATCGAAATTGTTAGAGCCGTTTTCGAGAACGTGATTACAAATCTAGAAAAAATGTAGGCAGAAATATAGACAAATATTGCTCATTTAATAGTATACGATAAATATCAAAACAAGAAAAGGATTTTCTACTTTACTTGCATTGTAACGGTTAGGGCTGCGCAGGCCGTTAACGGATAGTAGCAGTTTAGGTAAAGTAATTAAAACAGCTGGATAGGTTAATAGATAATTATAATTTAGATAGGTAGTAGACTATAATTTAGATAGGTAGTCGTGGGTAATGTACAGTCCTTGGTAGCACGTGGTAGACGTCGGGGCCTGCTCAGCACAGGCTCCGCAGTAGGCCGGACGGTCCTCGTAAACCGTCGATATATTTTGGCAAAGAGATGATACCTGAAAACGATATTATGTCCTTTTATTCTTGAAAAATTAAAACCTAACACTGTCAAAGCCCAATATTCAGAGCCATGGGTGCATATATTCACTAATGAGTAGTTACAGTAATCACTAATTCCCCTATTATTGCTCCACTAGGGTTGCAGAACGTCCGCACCAGTTCGTGATCATTCGGGTTTATTCGGAAACAATCCCCCAACAGCATAGTAGTTTGATGCTACTGTTTGATTGTGTACATTTAGTACGTGCTACTGGAATTAACACCGCTTCAGGGACGCTGATTGATTCTATGTTACCTACTGATTCGTATGTTTAGAAGGGGATTTTTTTAAGTTATTTATGTTTAGCAGATTTTGTTATGGTATTTTAGTAAGAAATTACAAATTTAATTCAAATTCAATTTTTTATTTTTTTATTTCATATGCACATGGGCACTTATGAAATGTCAGAAACTAGGTGCACGGTTCCAATTGGTCGTTTCCTATGGAGAAAAGAGGGCAAGAAACTATACGGTTACTCTTTTAAAAAAATTGGCTTTTACAAACAGTGTTAATAGGAGGACAGTGTAGGTCTTTCAAAAGTGCCAGGTACTTAACAAAATAGAAAGTGGTAAACAAATCTACAGTCCACTAAGCCTACAGCATTCTCACATTCACAAAATAGAAAATAATCTATATAAAAGATAAATAAATCACTAAAAATAAAAACAAATTTCAAACGAAATGACATGATTGCTATTACAACTGTAAAAAATCAGAATAATTATCATGTCCACAAAAGCCACTGATAAAGAGTTGAAATTAAATTGTAGGTAGGTATATAATGTCAAATAATTGGGTGATTATGTCAAGGAAGAATGTAAAAAATAAACATGGTAATTTGGGAGCAGTTAATGGACTCTGCTTTCTTGACAAGGACACGTTTGATGTGGGTTTTAAACTTCCCATCGCTAAGTTCTGTCACCGACTTTGGCAACTTGTTATAAAAGCGGATATTGTTTATAAGAAATGACTTGCTTGTTTTAGTTAATCTAAAGGGTATCAAAATTTCATGTTTACTACGTGTATTTATATTATGGAATTTTATATAATTGAGAGATTTATGTAATGACTGTAAATTTTGTATAATGTGTGTAAATCAAAAATCAAAAATCTAGTTAATTTCTAATGGACGGTCTACTGTTTCGTGTAACACAATATTCCGGAGATCCAAATACGATGAAGTTGAAAAATGGTTGCACTTTGTCCTGTAAAAGTTGCTACACTAAATTTAATTAATTTAAATAACAATATTAATTTTACTTAATACACGTTTCCGATTGACAGCGATGCGGACGAGTACTTCGACGCCTAAGTATCTTTTTGTTTTGTATTTATTTTTACATAGTTAGTCATTTAATTTAGTGTTAGATTGTATATAAGATTTGTCATCTATGTTTGTATTAAAGCATGAGAATTTAAAAATTGTTGAGTGTTTATTTGTTTCGTAATTTTATTTTTATTTTAAGCATTATTTTTATACATTTTGCTGTGCCCTACAGGGTCCGTAATTATATATTAAAAATCCTTTCATGTCCGATCAATCAATCAATCTGCCGAGCGTTTTCCCAACTACATAATATATTGGGGTCAGCTTCCAGTCTAACCGGATGCAGCTGAATACTAATATTTTGCATGGAGCGACTGCCTATCTGACGTCTACAACCCAGTAACAGGGTTTACACCAAACTTTTTTCCAACACTCTCAACACTCCACCCGTAAACACCTAACAAACCACAAACAAGACTCATAGCTCATCTCAACACATCTTGCAAATGACAATGACAGGTAATTTATTATCATAAAAATACTTATTCAAGTACTAAGTCTGCGTTTGAATTTTTCCAAAACCAATTTATATTTCAATTTCGTCGAATGTGCTTGGCAACGTCGTAAACGCTTTGGGTTCAGGTAAAGATGTGAGATGAGCGAGGAATGAGCGAGGTGTTGGAGAATGATTAAGAACAGTGATACTTAATTATCATTCTTTCATCTCTCATGTTATTCTTTTTATAGAAGATGTAATTGGAATAACTGAAATCCCGCAAAAAGAGGTTTTGAACTTAAATAGGTGTAAAGTTCACTAATCCTCTATAGAAAAGCGAGGATCCTCCGACAGGGTATCGTGTCTGGCGGGCAGCTGCCCGATGATTAATGTTGGAAAGTTATATATATGCTGATTGCGCGGTAAACACTGCTTGCGCGATGCAGAATATGTGTGACGTCAGGTCTTTGATGCGTAGTTCACATGTGGCGTTGTAGATGTCACCACAAACTCATCATTATTCGGATCAAACCTGAAATCCGTATCCGGGTGTTCGTTCACTGTTTAGATAATTATCAAATAACATTTTATTTTCTTTACATTTCATTTCTAACTTATATATATACATATACAGGGCGTCGCAAAATTATGGGACATGAAGGGAAAGTACCTTAAATATCGTAGATAGGGTATTTTGCTGAAAGAAGACAAATTTACAAACAAATAAACAAACTTTACCTCTTTATAATATTATTAAAGATATTTGATTTTTATTATTTGTTGTTATAACAGCAATAGAAATACACAATCTGTGATCATTTCAACTGCCTATCTATTACGGTTCATGAGATACAGGCCGCTGACAGACAGATGGATGGTCGGACAGCGGAGGCTTAGTATTAGAGGGTTCCGTTTGGCACCTTTTGGGTACGGAACCCTATACAACAAAATAGATCTTGGTACTTTTTACAGTCGATAGACGATATCGTAGGTTTAGCCTACGATATCAAAGTTAAAGTCAAATCATTTATTTCAAATAGGCCCATGTTTGGCACTTTTGAACGTCAAAGTTTACAAAATAATAGAATTGATTCTAGTCGCCCCTTCCAAAAGGTAGCTTTCGTATGGAGAAGAATGGGCAAGAAACTCCACTGTTACTCTTTTAAAATGTTTTACAATAGTTTGTTTAGGTACCTACATTAGTTAAATAATTATACGTGAAGACGATGCACCTTGAATAAAATTACTATACCACAAAAGTAAAAGAATTAAAAACGAAGCAACGACAGATAATTGAATTATGTGATAGATACATAGTGTTCACATATTTACAAACATTGTAAAAGTAGTCAATTTTTCAAAAATATATAATTAATAAGTCAGTGTGTGAGGGCGTAATAACAGAATATAAAATCGACGTCATATAACAAAAAATAAAAAAAAATTACAATTAAATTAGCAACCAGTTTAATTTTGTCTTGAAATCGTCTTGACACCTACCAACTATTGACAGTAAACTGTCTAGGTAGATACCTGACGCTGTAATTCCGAATAGATGGATTGGTCACAGCAAATTGAATGCATTGTGGTGTGGTGCAATTATCCGAAAGCTATACAATTCGGCTTGGTCACGCGTAATTACTGCGCTTGATCGTAGCTCAGCTGGTATCGGTGGTACTGATGTAGAGGAGATTTGGGAGATGTAAGGTTTTGGGATACAAACCTTTACTGAAATATTAAAAGCTTGTTTAGCTTGTTCTTTTAATCTTAAGAAGGTGAATAGAAATAAGAGGTGGAAAAAGGCCATAAAAATGGCTTCTAAATGATTTTTCTGTTTTTAACACCCGACGCAAAAAGAGGGGTGTTATAGATCGCTATGTGTGTGTGTCTGTCTGTGGCACCGTAGCTCTTAAACGGGAGAACCGATTTGAAAGCAGATTTTCTAGCGATGGTTCTTAGACATGTTTTACCAAAATCGTTTGAGCCGTTTGAAGATCATCAGCTCTTTTCTAGTTGATGAATGGATGTGAGTATCTTCTACAGGTACCATCGATTTGAAATTCGGTATTCTGTTACTTCAATGATGAAGAAGAACATAGTAACCTTGAACTGATGCTGCAGCATCACCTAGAATTTGCAGGATACCCAACTCCCTTACCAACTTACAGCACAGGTATCGTGTTTGGGCTCATTAGAATGGTCTCAATGAATAGTTTATAGATAGATGGTGAACAGGGTCTGGTGATGGAGTAGGAAAGAGAAATGAGGGAATGTTAGTACCGGGGGATTTTTAAATTTTAAGTGTTAAAATTGTACCTACTTGTTTTTACAGTAGTGAGGATGCCCCTGTTTCGTACGGGTGCAATGGCGATTTATGTGCTAAATATAGTTAAATATTATATACGGACTTCATTACAGATGAACCTTCCGGAATAAATGCTCTAAATGATGGTGTAAAACACATCAAAATCCATTGTGTAATTTAGAAGACTTAAACGATCAAACACACAGACACGAAAAGCAGCATTGTTTTATACTACGTATGTATGGCTAAACTACTTACTTGGATGTTTTAAATTCTTCCATGATAAAACTACAGGAACCGGCACTATATGAAAAGTTTATGGATTCTTTTTTTTTCTTTTTTGTTTCTTATTTTTCTTTTTTATTTGATTTGTTTTAGTTTGGATTTTGTTTTGAACTTTTTGGAGATGGGCGTTAATGACTGCAACACAGTGTTATACTAATGCAGTTGTTATCGAAGACAGAGTTTCTGTAAACTGAGTTTTTGTTTTAATAAAGTTTATATTATATTCTTCCATAAACTTTTGAAATTTCTCCGGAATACTATTTATATACCTTCATACTCCTTTCGGTTTGACATAAACCGAAAGGAGTATGAAGGTATATAAAAGTGCCTATATGCGTTGTTATTATCGCACTACAAGCCCGCGAATATTCATCCAAAATTAATTGTTGGTACGCATTGGTAAGGTCGATTTTTGAATACAGTTCGCCGCCATTTAGTGCAGCAAATAACTCCTCGATTCGTGGCATGGGGTACGGGTCACGAATCAACTTTGGATTAAAGGTGACCTTATAATCTCCACAGATACGTATTTCACCAGATTTCTTTATAACCGGTACAATGGGTGTACTGGTTATAAATAGGGCCTTAGTGTGTTCTGCCTAGCCTTTTCCCAACTATATTGGGGTCGGCTTCCAGTCTAACCGGATGCAGCTGAATACCAGTATTTTACATGGAGCGACTACCTATCTGACCTCCACAACCCAGTCAAAAAAAAATTCAAAATATTTTATTTCACATAAACCTACATGGGCACTTATGAAACGTCAGAAGCTAGGTGCACGGTTCCAATTGGTCGTTTCCTATGGAGAAGAGCCGGCAAGAAACTCCACGGTTACTCTTTTAAAAATAATTGGCTTTTACAATACTTTCAAATAACAGTGTTACTAGGTATGGGAGGACAGTGTAGGTCTTTCAATAAGTACTAATTACTTAAAAAAATAGAAAATGGTCTACAGGTCTACAATTCACTAAACCTACAGCGTTCTCACATTCACAAAATAGAAAAGAATCTATTCAAAAAATAAATAAAATTAATAAAAGTAAAAACCTATTTTAATAAGACGCAATTATATGATTGCTATTACAATTGTAATCAATCTGAATAATTATCATGTCCACAAAAGTCACAAATAAAGAGTTGAAATGAAATCGTAGGTATATAATGTCAAATAATAGAATAAATATGTCAAGGACGAATGTAAAAAATAAAAATTAATGATTAAAATAAACATGGTAATTTGGGAGCAGTTAATAGACTCTTACTTATTTATGTCATTAATGATGTACCAGGAAAGCCACATGTGCAAAAGGAATTATTGCCAAACTTCCTTGTCTTCAAAGTAGTCTTTAATTTTATAATATGATTTCTTGGTAAGGACACGTTTGATGTGGGTTTTGAACTTCCCATCGCTAAGTTCTGTCACCGACTTTGGCAACTTGTTACAAAAGCGGACACTGTTTATAAGAAATGACTTGCTTGTTTTAGTTAATCTAAATTTGGGTATCACAATTTCATGTCGACTACGTGTTTATGGAAATCGTTTCTTATTTTGAAAAGTCCTAAGTTTTTGCGAACATACATAATAATTTCTAAGATATAAAGAGAAGGCAAAGTCAGTATATCAATTTCTTTAAATTTGTCTCTAAGGGACTCGCGAGGACCCATTTTATAGATCGCGCGGATTGCCCTCTTTTGTAAGAGTAACTGGGTAATACGATACCCCTCGGTAAGTCTGGTTGTCAGACTTTCGGGCTTCTGACGACCCGTAACGACTGTCAAAGATCCACGAATGACAGCCGGGACCACCGGCTTAACGTGCTTTCCGAGGTACGGAGGAGTCTCGGTATGTAGAAATGGTCACCCATCCACGGACCAACCCCGGCAAGCGTAGCTTAACCTGACAGATCGACCCGAACGGCTGTTAGTACTTAGCCACAAGCTCAAATAGGTCCTTAGTATATACATAGAAATTATATTAAGATGTAATTAGACTACGTCACTAAAATAGTAACCCACTGCACCGTAGACCTACACAGGTAATTAAAATCCCATCAAAAACATAAATGTGAAAATGGCAGCCAAGTTCAATAAATATGGTTGTCGACTTCGCCGACAAAAGAATTGAGATCTAAATGGGTGCCAAGTTCTGTAGATAATCCTGAAATTTATTTATAAGAACATGCAACTTTCTAAAATAAAATTAAAACACAAATTCTTATTTTTTCTGCTATAACAATGTTTGCTATTTAAAAATATAACTTCTTAAATTTGAACAGTCGAATTATTTACACAAAGCACTTAGGATAAATTGAAGCTCAAGATTTGACTTGGCTAGTTTTTACATACAAGTTATCTTACAACTTTATATTTGATTTTATATTTGTCTACAGTGTCGTGGTGCAAAAGAACTAAAACAAACAGGGTAACTTTTTTATGCCGGTGTGCGTTACAGCTACGTCTTACACTCGCGCCACGTCATTGTGCTGTAATTTTACTTTTCTAGTGTGCGTGCATTAAGCGGCTAACAGTTGGATGCTATTTTTTTCATCGACTTTACAGCTTTGACTGTCTACCTAGGCATATTTAATTATTATTATTTAATTTTAAGTAGGCACTCAACATCAAATAAGTCATTCATGATGTGACCTGTAAGAAATTGGTACTCTAGTCTATAAGTTTATTGGATGTATCTCATATCTTTGTATCGGTATACTCAATTGTTGGTGAGTCCAATAAATAAAATAAAATGATGATATCTTTGTTCTTTATGTTATGCGCAAGTTACTGTTTCTTATTATAACTGTTTACAGCTTTGACTGTCTGCCTAGGCATATTTATATTATGCGCAAGATACTGTGTCTTATTGTAACTGTAAGGTCAAAATATCTTCCTCCTCTAAAATTTCAGCTTGCTGGTAAAAACTAGCCAAGTCAAATCTTGAGCTTCAATTTATCCTAAGTGCTTTGTGTAAATAATTCGACTGTTCAAATTTAAGAAGTTATATTTTTAAATAGCAAACATTGTTATAGCAGAAAAAACAAGAATTTGTGTTTTAATTTTATTTTAGAAAGTTGCATGTTCTTATAAATAAATTTCAGGATTATCTACAGAACTTGGCACCCATTTAGATCTCAATTCTTTTGTCGGCGAAGTCGACAACCATATTTATTGAACTTGGCTGCCATTTTCACATTTATGTTTTTGATGGGATATCACAATGACGTAATATATTACTTTTTGTAAAGAAATTATTATTATTTGTCAATCAAACGTGATCTATAAAATTATTTTTGCAAATTATATGCGTAGCAATATTGTGTAAGAATGTAGGTATTTCTTTCGTAACAATTGTTACAATTGTCCGCAATGATGTCAGGTCGCTGAGCCGGCGCGGTAAGTATTATTATTTAAAAAAACTTGTGCAGTCGGGGAGCCCCGTCAGGAACAAAGTTCCTTGACTATTTACTATATTAAACGACAATAGTCCCTAAAACAATAATCATACGATCTATCAATTCAAAAACGTCTCAAGCACAGTACCAACCTACAAACTACCTTGATCATACCAACCTGAGGTTTGTAACAACGTTTTTCGAGATCAGAGAATGAATGAAATGAATTCACTACCGCCTAACATTAAGGACCAAGATTTTGACACGTGACACATCAGTTGACTCGACGGGGTGTTTTGAATTCAGTCATGAAATTCAGGAATTTACATCAACTTTTAGCATTCGAATCAAAAATGTATAGTTAGCTGTCAAATTATAAGACGCTGGAGATCAGCGCCATCTGAAGTGAGCAAGTGGCAGTTTTTAACACTATTTGAAAATTTTTCGTCATGACTGTCATTTTCGGGAGATAGTGCTGATATCGAATTAGATGGAAATTCTGGATTTTAAGATGGCGGCTATTCCAAATAATAATAATATTGTAGATCAATTCTCATAGACATCAATTGCATGCCGATTGTAAACTTGATAATCAAAATCCGTAAAAAAAACGGACCTCTTAATTTCGTCAAGTTCGTCTGTCCGTGTGTCCGGATGTCATACAGCCATTTGAAATAAAGAAAATATAAAAAAGGTGTATTTTTAGCACCGTTAAACAATGGTGTAGTGAAATTACGATAAACATAATAGTGGGGGTGGCATTCTCCATACCTACATATAACCGAGAGATGAAAAAAATCTATGCATATAAAGCGTGTATTGTTGGATCTCATAATTAAAATGTGAAAGATGTTTCTAAGTGACTTTGCTTTTGACGTCAATCGTTTTTGAGATACAGTTTATTTTCGGTTACAACCGCAGAATTAACTTTGTTTTTTATAGTTTTTTCGAGAAACACAAACTTATTTTTGCAGTCGATAAAATTGATACTATGCAATGTTTATGCGTAAATATTCATCCCAATTACGGAACCCTTCACTGTGCGTAGTCCAACATACACTTGGGCAGTTTTTTAAATTTCATTTTGAAACTACCTCAAAATAAAAAGCAATTTCTATTACTCGAGTAAGATTATCCTATTAAAAACAAATACTACCAAACTCATACAACTAACAAAAAATATAGACGTCATTTAAAAGTGTTTGCGGAATACCTACCTAATTTATAGAATTAATTTAACATCATTCCCGAACAAAATTTTCTTGCCTACCTAAAAAATGTATACTAGGCATTCTGTAGCAAACTATCAAAAATAAAATCCTACCAAAGTCATACAACTAACAAAAAATATAGACGTCATTTAAAAGTGTTTGCGGAATACCTACCTAATTTATAGAATTAATTTAACATCATTCCCGAACAAAATTTTCTTGCCTACCTAAAAAATGTATACTAGGCATTCTGTAGCAAACTATCAAAAATAAAATCCACATTAACCTCTCTGCTCGACAAGATTTTGACATGTGACACATCAGTTGACTCGACGGGGTGTTGCGAATTCAGTCATGAAATTCAGGAATTTTCATCAAGTTTCAGCATTCGAATTTATTAAGAAAAATATGTTACCGCGCAAATTTTATGCAATAAGTTTGTCGAAAATATCTTTAATTATATGTTGAGATCAGTCAAACCGCGTCAGTACACTGCGAAAGTTATATAGAATTGGTATTACTACACCTATCCAAAAGGTAGGTAATTTAAATTTGCTGAAAATATGTATATAAACAACGCACTCTCTTGCTGAAAATATGCAAAAAGGAAAAATAAAGATATTATCATTCTCTCTGCATTCTTACTTTTACCATGTTTCTTAACATAAACTACTTAAAAAACACGATCAAATCTTGATAAAAACAATTAAAAATTGTGTTGCGACGTGACACTTCTTAGTGCTGACCGTCTACCCAATTTTCTTATATCGATTCAAAAGTAGTATTCAGCCTAATCGATACTCGCAATAAAATCAGTGTGAAAAAAGTATTAGAAACTGAATAAAAACTCTTTGATATGTTTTCCATGAATTATTTCATTTTTTATATTAATAATTTTATTAGTAAATATACAAATACAGTGTGGATCGGGCAGTAACTTTTGAGGGTTCCGTACGTACCTACAAATGAAAAAACGGAACCCATAAAGGATTACTCGTGTGTCGGTCTGTCACAGCCAATTTGCTCCGAATCTACTGGACCGATTAAGTTGAAATTTGGTTCCTACACATATGAATTTCATAGAAGTGTAACGTAAATAAGTGAATTTTGAATATGGGGTCACTTTTGGTGGCCAAACTAGACAGTAAAAAAGAAAGTTTTGCAAACTATACCGTGTGACATCAAATGGAAGGGCTTGTTGTGGGGGTCCCAAATATTTATGTTAATTATATTATTTTTGGCGACTTGCAGTAGGAGTAAAATGGCATAAATCGTCACGCGAAAAAGTGTTCATACTTGTGACTGAGACTCTTCTAATTTGATAGAGAGAGAGAGAGTGTGAATTTGGTCAAAATGTAAATCCAACATGGCGGCTGCAAAAATTTTCAAATTTTTCATCATGTGAGTAGGTTTCATGGTTGTCGACGGCGTTGAAGCCGATAGTGACGTTAAAATGTAAATCCAAGATGGCGGCTGCGAAAATTTTCAAATTTTTCATCATTGGTATAGTTTTCATAGTTCTTGAGGGTGCTAAAGTCGATAATGAGGTCAAAAGGTAAATCCAAGATGGCGGCTGCGAAATTTTTATTTTGTTTGAAATTATACGTGAAAAAGAACTTGGTTCCCCCTGCCTTACACGTTTTATTTTTTTGATTTATTATAGAAAATAGACCATTATCTACGGAGCCATTGAATATATTTATTTTTAATACTGGGAATTGTTGGTTGATTATAGATTCCTGGAAAACATATAAAAAGTCTATGGTCGTAAAATAATATGAGTTTTTTCTTGAGATAAATTATTGGTATAAAACATGGATGCTATTACAATTTGATAATTTTTCATCATGACTACAATTTTCATGTTTTTCGGGGGGATAGTGCTGATATCGAATAAGATGAACATTCTGGATTTTAAGATGGCGGCAATTCCAAATAATAATAATATTGTAGATAAATTCTCATAGACATCAGTTTAAAGCCTATTGTAAACTCGATAGCCAAAATCCGTGAAAAAAATGGCCCTCTTAATTTCGGCATGTCCGTCCGGATGTCATAGAGTCATTTTACACGGAGACTATTTACTCCATCGATGAAAATTTGGAAAAGGTGTATTCTTTGCATCGCTAAACAATGCTGTAGTGAAATTACGATAAACATAATATAGGGGGTGGCATACATATAACCGAGGGATGAAAAAATATCTATGCATATAAAGCGTGTATTGTTGGATCTCTTAATTAAAATGATAAATATGTTTCTAACTGGCTTTACTTTTTAAGTTAATAGTTTTT
This sequence comes from Agrochola litura, assembly GCA_949152395.1. Taxonomy (NCBI): domain Eukaryota; kingdom Metazoa; phylum Arthropoda; class Insecta; order Lepidoptera; family Noctuidae; genus Agrochola; species Agrochola litura. The sequence goes on from OX424509.1 coordinate 5,769,998, forward strand.
GAGATATGGGTTATTTTCGGTTACAACCGCAGAATTAACTTTGTTTATTATAATTTTTTCGAGAAATACAACCTTATTTTTGCAGTCGATAAAATTTATGCTGTGCAATTTTATGCGTATCATCAAGTATTCATCCCAACTACGGAATCCTTCACTGTGCGTAGTCCAGCATACACTTGGCCAGTTTTTTTTAATTTCGTTGGGAAACTACCACAAAAAAAACATTTATTTTACTCAAGTAAGAGTAACCTAAAAACAAAAACTACCAAACTCATACAACTAATAAAAAATATGGACGTCATTTAAAAGCGTTTGCGAAATACCTACCCACTTTATAAAAAATAATTTATCGTCATTCCCAAACAAAATTTTGTTAAGCCTAATTAAAAAATGTATACTGGGCATTCTGTAGCAAACTATCAGAAAGTATCAAAAATAAAATCCATAATAATTGTCCAAAAAATTTAAATAGTTTTGAACAGCGAGCACATTCCGAATTTAAATTCAAATATAAAAACAATTAAGCGCGAAATTTAATAAATTAGGTAAGTGAATATCCCCGTCCTGTCTGTTGACTCCTTTTATACAAATGTCCAAAAAACGATTAAAATTACATTAGAAAAGTATAAATAATTATTATAAGCAATGCTTAAAACAATTTTATTTCAATTTTCAAGTATCGATTTCTTACATTCGACATATTATTAATCGAGTCGACCAAAATTGAAAAAAAAATCGTTTGGCATAATCGTTTTCGCACATCATTACAATAAAAAAAACAATAATGGTCGGATATTTTTAACACAAATTGAGTAGTGGTAATGAATGTTACTATTGGACCTGTGTTCGTATATTACGTTAAGATCTGGGCATTTTCTAGTTGTTTATAATATTTTTAATAATATTTGTCACATTTTAAATCGTATCTACATGTGTTTAAGTGATATTAGTGAAAAGTTAAAATGTAAACACGCACGATTGGCGCGAAACTTCGACTTTGGATATCAAAAACTTCATTACCACTACTTAATTAACTTGAACAATGGCTGAATTTGTCAAATAATTAAATGATGTAGTATTCACTGCCCCTGTGGTGGAGCTTAGATGTTCGAAATCCCCAACTTTTATGATTTTTAGCTTCGACTTCGACTGTCATCAAAATGGCGATTATCGCATTTACAGACTTGAATTTTACAAAGGTAAATTAATAATCTTGCACGCTAAATATGAAAGATTTAATGGTGTAAACATTTGAGTTTTTTATTCAACTCTCTTAATTAACACACATTCATAAGATTTAATGGGTAGTATAATAAATATTTACATAATCAATTAAGGGTGTCGTATGTGGTAATTCTGGGGTCCAATTGGACCCACTACCGAGCCGGCGGAGGTTTGTGTGTTCGGGTCCAATCGGGGGCGCTTCCGAACTATACGGTTAAATAATTGTCCAATAAATTAAAAATAATTTTGAACAACGTTCCGAATTTAAATTCAAATGTAGAAACAATTCGGCGCGAAATTCAATAAATGAGGTAAGTATCTATCCACGTCCTGTCTGTTGACTCGTTTTATATTGAATGTCCTAAAAACGATTAAAATTACACTAGAAAAGTATAAATAATTATTTTAAACAATGCTTATTGTATTTAATGCTTAAAACAATTTTATTTAAATGTTCAAGTATAGATTTCAGACATTCGACATATACCTAAATTAATCGAGACTATCAAAATTGAAAAAAAAAAAAACGTTTGGCATAATCGTTTTCGCACATCATTACAATAAAAAAAAAACAATGATCGGCGATTTTTAACACAAATTGAGTAGTAGTAATGAATATTACGTGTTATTGAACGTGTGTTCGTATAATAAGTTAAGATCTGGGCATTTTCTAGTTGCTTATAATATTTTTAATCATATTTGTCACATTTTAAATCATATCTACATGTGTATGAGTGTTAATTGTGAAAAGTTAAAATGTAAACACGCACGATTGGCGCGAAACTTCGACTTTTGATAATAAAAAACTTCATTACTACTACTTATTTAACTAGAACAATGGATGAATTTGTCAAATAATTAAATGTTGTAATAGTCACTGTCCTTGTGGTGGAGTTTGGATGTTCGAAATCCCCAATTTTTATGTTTTTTAGCCTCGACCGCGACTGTCATCAAAATGGCGATTGTTGCATTTACAGACTTGCAATTTTATAAAGGTAAATTAATAATCTTGCGCGCTAAATATGAAACCTTTAATGGCATAAACATTATTTTAGCCAACTCTCTTAATTAAAGATGAATAATCTTATTGGTAGCAGCATTTTCAGCGCTTCTATAGGAAGGTTTACTCTAACAAATAACACAACAATAAATACTAAAAACATTTTATTTCTCATAGAATTTAAAACGGCTTCAGCTTCATTCTCATAACTTAGTCATGGTATGAAAGCAGCGTAGGTACAGTAGGTGGTAGGTGTACGCTTTCCCACGAAACAGTAATAAGCAATGATGATCTCTTAAACGATTTGTCCTATTTTGCTCACTTATCAATAATTATGTACACCAAGTCCTGCTGCTCACACGTCACGATTTGATTCTGGCCCTAACCAGATTATTGTTTTGACCTAAGGGTAAATCTCTTAAACTCTAGGGTGGCTCTGTTTTTATCATCACTTGCTTGCCTATAAACATCTCTGGTAGCAGCCTCTCTCAATAAGCATGACAAATTTTATCCAAATGTATGACCTAGAAAGTAAGAAAGTACTTCTTATTGTTGTTTATTTACTTTTGTTTAGTAATTATATCACTCATAATAATTCTGCCATTTTAAAAACACTAACCTGATGACTTCTGTGACTTGCAATTCACATGCCACATGCAAAACATAATATGCTTAGATTTCCATGAGCAAGTAATACTTGGGATAGAGTTGTAGATAATATAATCAATAATTTCAAGTCTTGCAATAACACATGTCATCGTCATACCTGAAAAAGGTAAAAAAAATCAGTGTATTTACTTATGTAATATAATTACATCATACTATAGAAATTTACAGCTGACGACGCGCGACGTACCCCTGACTGAACATAGGCCTTCTACTAATAGGCTGCTAAAATCAATGAGGTTATACAATACGCTAAAATAGTGAAAGGTGAACGGGTGTTTACAACAAATATTTAAAGAACTTATTAAACTTACCCAGGGCCATGGAAAGATAAGCAATAGTTCGTCTGGCTTCAATTTAAATTAACAGTATTAAATCGTAACGTAATTTAACTATAAAGTAAATACGGAAAAATAAATTCAAATCAACTTAAACAAACAGCCAACAATGCCATTGATCTGACAGATATTTTTTTGACAGTTTGACATCATGCATGGTGTCAATGTTACCAGGTTTAATTATTTTGGTAATCGATTGACGAAATCGATTGGCTGATTAGCAGTGATCGGAGTAGGTAGATTGATTTTACGTAGGTACTCGCATCATGAATAGTCATAGAAATCATAACATGGATAAGCCTTTTTTCCGGGATTTCATTTTGGTACTTACGGGATTTAATCAAATATTGTTAAAGTAAGGATTTTTAAACTACTACATTAGAAATTTATAGAATGCGATAGATAAACATTTAAAATATATTAAATTATTATATTGTTTACAGTATACCTATCCTTTTCTTGGAGTCCGATCACCTATATACTATTAAAAAGACAGCAAAAGGGTTAAACATTTCTTATTCATATTGATGTATTCTTTATTTTACACATCACAACATTTGAAATTCCTTAAAAAAATCTTAATAATTTCAAAATCCCGGAATCCCGGAGGCATATCCATACTAATATATACGTGCCAGTTCATTGACACCAAATCAATCTACCTACTCCGATCACTGGTGATTAGTTTATAAAATAACATTCCTGTCTCGAAACACTTTTAAGTTTTTGAGTATATTCAGACCAGATAATATTTTAATTATTATAAAATCATAATTTTACATTATTTGAGTATAATTAGAAACATAGAACAATAGAGCATTTGAAACATACTCGTGTAGTGGATACTCCACGTACTCCATGTGGGTTAGAATCGATTTTTCAATCGATTACAAATTATTTGCTTGGAATAGTCTGTCATTTGGCAACATTCAGGTTAGGATTGAATGGCGGATGTACAAAATTACAATTAGTCAACCAAATAAATATTAATTAGGTTCTCTAATGCTAGCAGAAAGAAATTTAAAAAAAAAACGACTTAACTTGAAAAAAATACGACATAATTTTTGATAAATAAGCTTTGACACAGTACCATACCGTGGGCCTGCTTTCGAGAAATCTCCTTTCAACTTTATAGGTCATCCGGAAGTGGATTAAAGGTTTTTGATGACCATGGCTATGTAGTTGATAAAAATGCCGATTTTTAGACGTTAATATCTCAATAACCGTTTGAGCTTTATTTATGAAATTTGGAGTTCTAGTTAATCTAAGGGGTTTTAATAAATAAACCAAATTTCATGTGCTAATGTTACATAGATTTTGAGTTATTAAGGGGTCAAAAGTGGCTCCAAATGGTTCGTGTAATATAACACACTGCAGCCGTGTCTTGCCTGGAACTTGGCTCGACACGCTATCGCGTGTCTAGATAATTATCATACATATCTATCAAATTACAAGTAGGTATTTATTCATTTATATAGTGCCAAGGAAAGAAAACGCGAAAAACAATCTGTTGTTCCTTAGATTTGTGTTCGCATAACTCGTCAAAATGTAGAGAAACAGTATTTGTATTTTTGTTTTTCAGTAAGTATTTGTATTTTTCGGTGTTTGTATACACCGTGAAATTTGAATCACAGTTTTGCTAGAACAAACGTTGTTCAGACCATGGTCTACTACCATTCTACAGCATCCAATAAAAAAAAAACAAACTTGGTTTTTGAAAAAACACAAAGTTCAAATGTCAAGATTATCTACTGCTTACTAAATTTCGTTTTTGGAGGTACATTTCCCTCTAGACAATGCTGTATCCCGTGCGTGGTGTCTGTGTTGTAGGGAGTAACGATAATCTTGATATTTTAAACTTTGTCTTTTTTGTGTTCCTTAAAAACCAATTATGTTTTTTTTTTATTGGATGCTGTAGAATGGTAGTAGACCATAGTCTGAACAACGTTTGTTCTAGCAAAACTGTAATTCAAATTTCACGGTGTATATTTTTTTACTTTTCGTGTTTTTTTTCGCGATTTTAGGTTTGGTCCCATAGTAAAAGTTGTTCATAATGATGAGTAAAGTCACTTGTTTAAGTTTGTGCACTGGTAAAAAAAATCCCTGTATAGTGTCCAACTCTTATCATAAAAAGTTCATTTTAAAACACATGGAAATAAAGTATGTCTTTATATTTTTATAATGCAAATGTTACTCTGCTAAAAATCATGAATAGCTTTACTCCAGTACTATTTTATTCTAGAATCTTTGAAAATAACAAAGGGAATGTGAAGAGAAAAATAGTCTATTTTCCAGTGAGACCAGTCTTCAAAGTTACAAAATAAATATTGTAAGGCGTTTATTTCTTACTGTCTTCGTAAACTTTGTTTTAAATTGTTCATTTTTGTGACGATAAATCGTATCTTTTTGAAGAACGGTTAAGTTGTAAATCCTTTCTTAAAATGCGACAAACGTGAGTATTCATTGTTGTTGAAATTTCTTTTGCGTTTTATTATGTAATAGTAGACAGTGATAACTTCAATATGGAACTCGTGGCTAAGTAATATCAGCCACATGGCTTGAAGCCGCGCTATACAATGTCACCCATCGGCATGTATTTTTCTGAATATTCATGAAACATTATCGAAAAATAAGTGTATCTTTAATATTTTTCATGTTATTCAATTTTTATATTTTGAGTAGCGTTTGCCATAACTCCGATGGTTCTATTTGGATTCTGTTTATTATTTCTTTTTATTTTTTTTTTTGCTTAGGAGTTATTCTATCGCATTAACTAACATTTTATAAAATTTTGTCAACTATGCAAAAAAACGGAGGTGAAAACATTTTTTTCTAAACAACACAGTTTTTTTTAAACACAAGTGTAAGTTCATGAAATTGTAGATTACGAAAAAAATATATAAAAATGATTTAAAAAAAAGTCAAGCTTTAAAGTTATTTTTCCCCATTTAAAGTTATTTTTCGATAATTTTTCATGAATATTCAGAAAAAAGCGGGCGGGCACATGCCCATGGGCGACATTGTATATATACGCTTGCCGAGGACAATCTGTGAATAGGTGACCACATCAATGGATGTGGTCACCTATTCACAGATTGTCCTAGATATGTAATGACATATCGAGACCCTCTGTGCCTCGGAAAGCACGTTAAGCCTTCGGTCCTAACTGTCATTCTGATCTTCTTTGACAGTCGTTACGGGTAGTCAGAAGTCCGAAAGTGTGACAACCAGTCTTACCAAGGGGCCTTTTTTATTAGAAAATTCTTTCATCTTTTTTTAAATAAGTTTATATTTAAGGACGCGTTTACAAAATTGATAGGTAAAGAATCGAGCTACTACATTGACACAGGTCACACATACAAGTGCAAGCACAGTAAACTGCGGGAATAGTAGTCAAGTGAACAAATTTTGATATTTGAAAGTTTATTTTTTATTTGTTTATAATATAATACATGAGAACCTACAAAAAACATTCGTATTGCTGTTTATATTATATTTGGGCTCGTTTTGTAAGTTATGATGAGACCTTACCTCCGGACCTGATGGAGTGACCTGAAAGTGTAGGTACTTCGGTGACTGCTACTGGATCTCCTAGACTACTAGAACTAGGTCTGCCGAGTTTGGGATCGTTTTGTTAGTTATGATGAGACCTTAGCTCCGGACCTGGTGGAGTGACCTGAAGGTGTACTTCGGTGACTGCTACTGGATCTCATAGACTACTAGAACTAGGTGTGCCGAGTTTGGGCTCGTTTTGTTAGTTATGATGAGACCTTACCTCCGGACCTGATGGAGTGACCTGAAGGTGTACTTCGGTGACTGCTAGTGGAACTCCTAGACTATTAGAACTAGGTGTACCGAGTTTGGGCTCGTTTTGTTAGTTATGATGAGATCTTACCTCTGGACCTGATGGAGTGACCTGAAGGTGTACTCGGTGACTGCTAGTGGAACTCCTAGACTACTAGAACTAGGTGTACTGAGTTTGGGCTCGTTTTGTTAGTTATGATGAGACCTTACCTCCGGACCTGATGGAGTGACCTGAAGGTGTACTCGGTGACTGCTAGTGGAACTCCTCGACGAGTAGAACTAGGTCTGCCGAGTTTGGGCTCATTTTGTTAGTTATGATGAGACCTTACCTCCGGACCTGATGGAGTGACCTGAAGGTGTACTTCGGTGACTGCTAGTGGAACTCCCCAACGACTAGAACTAGGTGTGCCGAGTTTGGGCTCGTTTTGTTAGTTATGATGAGATCTTACCTCCGGACCTGATGGAGTGACCTGAAGGTGTACTCGGTGACTGCTAGTGGAACTCCTAGACTACTAGAACTAGGTGTACTGAGTTTGGGCTCGTTTTGTTAGTTATGATGAGACCTTACCTCCGGACCTGATGGAGTGACCTGAAGGTGTACTCGGTGACTGCTAGTGGAACTCCTCGACGAGTAGAACTAGGTCTGCCGAGTTTGGGCTCATTTTGTTAGTTATGATGAGACCTTACCTCCGGACCTGATGGAGTGACCTGAAGGTGTACTTCGGTGACTGCTAGTGGAACTCCCCAACGACTAGAACTAGGTGTGCCGAGTTTGGGCTCGTTTTGTTAGTTATGATGAGACCTTACCTCCGGACCTGATAGAGTGACCTGAAGGTGTACTTCGGTGACTGCTAGTGGAACTCCTAGACTACTAGAACTAGGTGTACCGAGTTTGGGCTCGTTTTGTTAGTTATGATGAGATCTTACCTCCGGACCTGATGGAGTGACCTGAAGGTGTACTCGGTGACTGCTAGTGGAACTCCTCGACGAGTAGAACTAGGTGTGCTGAGTTTGGGCTCGTTTTGTTAGTTATGATGAGACCTTACCTCCGGACCTGATGCGAGTGACCTGAAGGTGTACTTCGGTCACTACTAATGGATCTCCTCGACTATTAGAACTAGGTGTGCCGAGTAAGGGATCGTTTTGTTAGTTATGATGAGACCTTACCTCCGGACTTGATGGAGTGACCTGAAGGTGTACTTAGGTGACTGTTATTGGAACTCCTCGATGAGTAGATGAGTAGTCGAGGAGTTTCATTAGTAGTGACCGAAGTACACCTTTAGGTCACTTCATCAGGTCCGGAGGTAAGGTCTCATCATAAATAACAAAATGAGCCCAAACTCGGCACACCTAGTTCTAGTCGTTGGGGAGTTCCACTAGCAGTCACCGAAGTACACCTTCAGGTCACTCCATCAGGTCCGGAGGTAAGGTCTCATCATAACTAACAAAACGAGCCCAAACTCGGCACACCTAGTTCTAATTGTCGGGGAGTTTCACTAGCAGTCACCGAAGTACACCTTCAGGTCACTCCATCAGGTCCGGAGGTAAGGTCTCATCATAACTAACAAAACGAGCCCAAACTCGGCACACCTAGTTCTAGTAGTCTAAGAGATCCAGTAGCAGTCACCGAAGTACACTTTCAGGTCACTTCATCAGGTCCGGAGGTAAGGTCTCATCATAAGTAACAAAACGAGCCCAAACTCGGCACACCTAGTTCTACTCGTCGAGGAGATCTATTAGTAGTCACCGAAGTACACCTTCAGGTCACTTCATCAGGTCCGGAGGTAAGGTCTCATCATAACTAACAAAACGAGCCCAAACTCAGCACACCTAGTTCTACTCGTCGGGGAGTTCCACTAGCAGTCACCGAAGTACACCTTCAGGTCACTCCATCGAGTCCGGAGGTAAGGTCTCATCATAACTAACAAAACGAGCCCAAAATCGGCACACCTAGTTCTTGTAGTCGAGGAGATCCATTAGTAGTGACCGAAGTACACCTTCAGGTCACTTTATCAGGTCTGGAGGTAAGGTCTCATCATTACTAACAAAACGAGCCCAAACTCGGCACACCTAGTTCTAGTAGTCGAGGAGATCCATTAGTAGTGACCGAAGTACACCTTCAGGTCACTTTATCAGGTCTGGAGGTAAGGTCTCATCATTACTAACAAAACGAGCCCAAACTCGGCACACCTAGTTCTACTCGTCGGGGAGTTCCACTAGCAGTCACCGAAGTACACCTTCAGGTCACTCCATCGAGTCCGGAGGTAAGGTCTCATCATAACTAACAAAACGAGCCCAAACTCGGCACACCTAGTTCTAGTAGTCGAGGAGATCCATTAGTAGTGACTGAATTACACCTTCAGGTCACTTCATCAGGTCCGGAGGTAAGGTCTCATCATTACTAACAAAACGAGCCCAAACTCGGCACACCTAGTTCTAGCAGTCAAGGAGATCCATTAGTAGTGACCGAAGTACACCTTCAGGTCACTTCATCAGGTCCGGAGGTAAGGTCTCATCATAACTAACAAAACGAGCCCAAACTCGGCACACCTAGTTCTAGCAGTCGAGGAGATCCATTAGTAGTGACCGAAGTACACCTTCAGGTCACTTCATCAGGTCCGGAGGTAAGGTCTCATCATAACTAACAAAAAGAACCCAAACTCGGCACACCTAGTTCTAGTAGTCTAGGAGATCCAGTAGCAGTCACCGAAGTACACTTTCAGGTCACTCCATCAGGTCCGGAGGTAAGGTCTCATCATGACTAACAAAAAGAACCCAAACTCAGCACACCTAGTTCTAATCGTCGGGGAGTTCCACTAGCAGTCACCGAAGTACACCTTCAGGTCACTCCATCAGGTCCGGAGGTAAGGTCTCATCATTACTAACAAAACGAGCCCAAACTCGGCACACCTAGTTCTAGCAGTCGAGGAGATCCATTAGTAGTGACCGAAGTACACCTTCAGGTCACTTCATCAGGTCCGGAGGTAAGGTCTCATCATAACTAACAAAACGAGCCCAAACTCGGCACACCTAGTTCTAGCAGTCGAGGAGATCCATTAGTAGTGACCGAAGTACACCTTCAGGTCACTTCATCAGGTCCGGAGGTAAGGTCTCATCATAACTAACAAAACGAGCCCAAACTCGGCACACCTAGTTCTAGTAGTCTAGGAGATCCAGTAGCAGTCACCGAAGTACACTTTCAGGTCACTCCATCAGGTCCGGAGGTAAGGTCTCATCATGACTAACAAAAAGAACCCAAACTCAGCACACCTAGTTCTAATCGTCGGGGAGTTCCACTAGCAGTCACCGAAGTACACCTTCAGGTCACTCCATCAGGTCCAGAGGTAAGGTCTCATCATAACTAACAAAACGAGCCCAAACTCGGCACATCTAGTTCTGTTCCTCGAGGAGTTCCAGTAGCAGTCATCAAAGTACACCTTCAGGTAATTTCATAAAGTCCTAGACGAATAGGCATTTATGTATAAACCTTACCTACTTTTACCGAAATAAAATATTTGAATCAAAATCTGAGACCATAAAATTATCTTACCGTATCAAGTATCAAATTTGGATTATCGAATATTTTGTATTTGTACAGCGATCTTTTCCACACGAGCCGCTGCAAAAAGGCAATACAGGGTCCACTCACGACAACGGCCGAGCGCAGACTGAGATTTCTTTCCGAATGTATACAATAAATCAAAACAGGAACCAAAAATAAAATAACCCTTAATTCCTTGCTGTTAAGATTCATCCGTAATAGCAAAACATGTGAAAAAGTTAGTTTCGGTTTTCATTTTTTTTTACGACTATTTGTGACATTTTGATCCATTTTTTTGCTTATCTTTAGAATTGAATATGTGTGCCTACTTACAGTATTTTTAGAAATCCTAAATTTGGTTGATAATAGAACAAAAAATGTACCGAAACTCAAACCGATTTCGTTAATTTTGTGGAAAATGCCAACGGAAGATCGTTTTTACAATACAAAAAACTATTATTTTGAACTAAAAAATTACTTATCTTTGAAGATGAAGAACCAATCTATATGTGGTAGTTATTAGTTATATTTGATTCGGTTTAGTTTTGTCACAAAATGTACCGAAAAACAGCATAATTTCGTCCGATTTGCAAACGCGCCCTTAATTCTTTAATGTGCGGCGAAATGTGATTGAATATAATATGGTACTTGCCTTGGTAAAAAAAAAGAAATTCTATTTAGTCCGTCTTTCAGATAATAAAAAAATACTAGACACGTATTTTTTGCTTTGTCATAATCAAAAATAACTTAGAAAACACGCATTAACGTAGGGGAGTGGGGGTTCGCTTCGTCACAACTCAGTATAAAATCTATCAAGGCGTGTCGTCATGCCACATTTTAACTCAATGTATCGCTGTAACCTTTTGGTTACGTCAAAAAGAAAAAAATACGTGTCCAATAGTTTTTAATAATCTACAAGACGGACAAAAAAAATAATTAGACATAGTGTTGGGGTTTCTGCGTCAGGTCGTCGTCGTGTTGGGCACGCCAAAATTGCGGCGATAAGACCCCTCTTTGAGGAGTGGCTTGAGAGGCACCACGGCGTCCTCACCTTCCGCCTGACGCATGTACTCACCGGACACGGCTGTTTCGGGAGGTACCTGTTCAGGATAAAGCGGGAGGAAACGCCCGGGTGTCGTCACTGTGTGGATCGCCCGGAGGACACGGTGGAGCATACGGTGGAGGTCTGCCCGGCTTGGGCAGGGCATCGCCGTGTCCTCGTGGATGCGATCGGCGGCGGTGATCTCTCGCGTCCGGCCCTGATTCGGGCCATGCTACGGACCGAGAGGAAATGGGAGGCCGTCACCTCTTTCTGCGAAGCAGTAATGCTCGCGAAGGAGGAGACGGAGCGCGTGAGGGAGAGGCAAATTTCGCGCCCTCGCGCCCCTAACCGCCGCAGCAGGAGACGCCCTGGGCGTCGGGAATCGCAGGAAGATTAAATCAGACACAAGGCTCCTTAATGATAACGTGTAATATATCGTTTTACAGTTTGGATGTCAAAATTTAAATAGGTTTGCAGTTATAATTTGCGTGAGTACGTTAGCGTGTCACCAAGACAGTGAAAATCCGTAGCGCGTCGCTAGTGTCGCGCCGTGATGTCTGCCCCTCCTCCGTGTGCCGCCTTCGTCTCATCGATTGGTTTTATGTGTTGCCAGTAGATGGTGCTGTGGTCGTCAACACATAGGCCTATTGGCGCCATGCAGAACACATTTTTATGCAAAAGCTGTATCCTAACAACCCTAAAATAGTTGGGAAAAGGCTAGGCAGATGATGAAACAGTACTAACGTTGTTTGGTAACAAAAATGTCAATAAATTCGATCTAGATCGAATTTATTGACATTTTTTTTAATTTTTTTTTTGCAATTTTTTTTTTTATCTAATACTAACAACATATTACACAACTTGCAACAAGTACTGGTGAATTCTTGTTTGTTAGGCCAGCGACCTTGCCTAGGCAAGGACGCTGCTCTAACAAACAATAATATGTTGATCGATAATATGTTGTTAGTACTAGATTAGTTGGTAAAGATAACAGGGACGCTAGTAATGCGTAACCCACAATATTGTAAGGGATTACTGAGGAATTAAATTAGTAAGATGTAGTTGAATAAGGCTGAAAGGGAAATCGTGGCCCCCGGCAACATGGCAACTGAAGGAACACGGGTGGGTTTTAGTCAGTAAGAGTCTGACACGCCCTCCCGCTCCACCCAGAGCGGGAGAAGTTATTTGATAATTCTCCACCAAAAAAAAAGGCTAGGCATAACTATAAAACATTTATTTATTTATTTATTTTAAATAGAACTGCCGAAGCCAGTGACGCAATTTAAAAACATTTGAATATTATCAATAAAAATTGAGAAACGAAATATAAATAAAAAGGAAAGGTAAAAAAAAATATATCAACCTATTCCGCGTAGGATTTAGGAGGTACTGTCAAGAACATAATATAATTGTTCCCGAGCTGTCCGAGTAATCTATGGACAGCTCGGCAACAATATCCGATTTCACGATTCGTTCACCGAAACGATTTATTTTCCGGTTTATTGTTCTCAAGAAGATCTATAAAAACTAACACTAATAATAAATTTGAAGAGTTTGTTTGGTTGAACGCGCTAATCTCTAGAAGTAGGTACCAGTCGGATTTGAAAAAATCTTTTCGCATTAAATAGCCCAATTCTTGAGGAAGGTTATATGATATTTAACAGCACGCTATTAGCCTAAAAAACCAAGGAAAAAGAAAAAGTATGAAAGAAGCTTAGCGAAAACAAAGTAACGGGGGGGAGGGGGCTCAGTTCTAGAATATATTTTATGTTAAAACAAGAAATTTTAGAAGGGCGAATCCGCGTATTCTACATATGTAATAATTAGGACAAGTTCACCACTCGTTTTCCAACCACTGCTACTCTTGTAAGTTAGAATCGACAGTCGAAAAAAACAAAAAATTTCGATCATTGAAGGAAATTTAAATTATTCGGCACATAAAAGCACAGCAACAAAATTAATTAGTAAATTACAAAATAGCGATATCATAGTTACAGTTAAGAGCGTTTATTCATAAAGTTGGCAACGTCGCAAATAACTGTCAAATATTTATCTGTTTTTAATAGTTTGACATGATTACTGCATGGAAATATAAAATATCTCTAACTAGTGAACTAGAATAATTGCAATTATAACACTGAATTTGATGTTGTAACCGTTTTAGGTGTTAAAAAGGCATTTGGAAAGTTTCCAACTACTTTTTTGCATCTAAAACTAAATATTCGGTGTTACCATATTAATATTATTATTTAAACGTCTTTGACATTTCTCGGGACCCAGGGGTCCCGGTCCTTTGGAAGGCGTACGAGGGGCCGAAGCCAACTCGCAGAGGCCCCTTAGACGTTTTTAATGAAATGAGGTACCAACCGACAATTATCCCTGTTCGCACTATGCAAGTGCAGCCAAGGACAACCCCCGGTTGGTGTAGAACTATTGTAAGATATGGAAACAAAGATATCGGACTATGGGTTTGGGTTGCTAAAGTGGACTGGTCACCTGGAACTATGGAAGGACTATGGCCCCTGCCTGATCTATGTTTTATATGCACACGGATAAAATGGCAGGGGGTGACTTGCACACTCAATAATGGGCCCCCGAAAACGGTCGCTAGCACATAGTGTCGTAGCGACAAGGGGGCAACACGTCCTGAGGTGCTTATGAGGAGTGGAGAGGTATTCCACGGCTATCAGGACAATCCCGGAAGTACGGTCAAGATCCCTACCAGCATCTTACTGGAATACTTCCTTCCTCCGAGCACGTTTGCTCTAGCGAATCTCCACTCAAGTCGGCCAATAAAGGCAAAAATGAGGTGGGAGCTCTGTTCCTCGTCAGTGTTCACTCTAGCCGGCCAATAAAGGCAAGCCAGAGGTGAGGAACAAGACTTCTCCCGGAGATAGGGTCCGTGGGGTCGCTATCGCCACATGCTGCCCTGCGGGTTTTTGTATCTCTCTTGGTCTGGCTCCTCATCCCAGACCCGTTCCGGCAAAGTAAACTCTACCAGCACAGGCCTAGAGTTCGGAGCGCGCAAGCCCCACCACGACGTCAACGTAGAGATACGGCGGTGGGGATATTATTATTATTATTATACGGCACGGTTGGCGCAGTGGTTAAGCGATTGACTGCTGCGCTGTGTGTCGCGGGTTCGATTCCCGCACGGAACAAATATTTGTATGACCTACAAGTAGTTGTTTCGGGTATGGCTGTTTGTGTATGTGAGTTTAAATGTTTGTAAACGCACCCACGATACAGGAGAAAGTCCTAGTGGGGGCAACGTTTTTTAAAAAAAAAAAAAAAAAAATTATTGCATTTCATAATCAATATTTTAGTTCACTAGTTAGCGATATTTCTATAAAGTAATATTGCTAAATTAATCAAAACAGCGAAATATTTGACTTCTATTTGCGACGTGGCCAACTTTCAGAATGCACGCTCTTAATAAACACTGCTTTACTTTTACACGTTTGAATCATAAACCGATGAATGTATATCCATTCAAACGAAACATGAATACGGTAGCTATTTATGTTTTGTTTGAATGGATATACAAACAAGGATTAATGTAAAACAAATTGAATTGAAATTTCGCATTACAATTTCAAACGAATTGCGAAAACATAACATTTAGGAATTTCATTATGTCACAGAACCATAATTAAAGTGTTGGTGTTGTAATTGCTTTCAAATGAAATTAAGTGTCTCTATTCTATTTTAATTAGTAGTTTTTTATAATGATAGACAATTTCATGACCTGCCTAGCCTTTTCCCAACTATCTTGGGGTCGGTTTCCAGTCTAACCGCATGCAGCTAAGTACCTGTATTACATGGAGCGACTGCCTAGCTGACCTCTACAACCCAGTTACTGGGTAACACGATACCCCTTGGTAATACTGGTTGTCAGACTTTCGGGCTTCCGACGACGGCCCGTAACAACTGTCAAAGATCTACAAATGACAGCAACAGCTTAACATGCTTTCCGAGGCACAACGAGGTCTTGGTATGTAAATATCTGCACTTATCCACGGACTAACCGCGGAAAGCGTAGCTTAACCTAATCGATCGACCCGTGCGGCTGTTATTATTTATCCATAAGCCCCTCAACACAAACTTGATGTTTTCAAACTTATTGGCCCCATATTAATATTAAACTTGCAAAAACTATTAAGTAAATATATCATTACTTACTACCTTCTTATTAAGTTAACACCCAGTTGCACAAAGATAAACATTAACGCCTCATGATGATTTCATTAGTTTTATCAAAGAGCCATTAAAATCGAGTCTAATCTTGGTTTCTGCAACAAGTTAAAACAATTTATTGGAAGATTTGTATTTAATGACAGCTTTAAAAGATAAAGTTCGTTTCTGCAACTGGCTGTAAGAGCACAAAACATATTGTGACGTTTGGAAAAATTGAAGGTACCTAAATGTTTACACGTTTAGTAAGATGAAATCTATAAATAAACCAAAAAAATTCAGATTATTCTAGAAAGCAATAACAACAAAAATATTATTTATGTACGAGAAAGGAGGAAAATAAACTTTCCATTATGGAAACAGAATAATATTCACAATCTCATCCAATTCTGACACAATCGAACCTTTGGACAATTGTATAGAAAGTTCTGGAAGATACAGAATCTATTCAAGAGGGATAAAGAATATGTTTTTATGTAGAATTTATCAAATAGTTGAACAAACTGTATTAAAGTTTGCTCTAAGAGCGATGGCGTTGCGTGCGAAGGGACGAGACGGTAAGGTTAGGGTTACCACGCGAAAGAATTTTGCCGGCTACTCTTCAGTATTAATTCGCTCTGTTTCAGGACAGTTTTTTATGTGTAACGTCTTTCCGCTTGGTTTCCTGCAAATGAAATATAAATCGAAATAATCAAGTATGTGGTAGTGATTTCGTGAAAAGGGACGGAAGTGTGTAACAGGAAGCCCCCCAGGCGCGCGCTATTTGATTTGAGCAATGAGCGCACGCGGTGTTAGAGTTGACGCCCCTTTAATGCTGCTTATTACCAAGGTGAGATGTCAGATGTTACACATCATATTCGAGTAAAGTAAGGCTCGCTTGTTTTTTTTTCAGGAGCTTTCTGATTCATGTTTGATTATTTATTAACTCACTAAGAAACCACCCTAAATCAAAAACTTAATGTCTGTGCTGTGAGAATTATAGTTTGATAGGTTGTGAACAAAATACTACAATCATACTTTTATCAAATGACACGTCTTGGGCGATTTTATTTTCACTTGTAAAATTTAAACATATGTTAGTTTAATATATGTTTAAGTTCTATTTTACAAGAAAATTGGCAACCTTAGCTAGGTAATCTGTAAAAGGGGCATTTGTTACACCAGTCCGTAACATCGTGTTTTTTCAAAACTAGTACCACATTTTTTGAAATTACTTGGATAGGTACTTTTTAACCGACTTCCAAAAAGGAGGAGGTTATATGTTCGACGCGTATGTTTGTTTTTTTTTTTTTATTTTTTTTTTTATGTATGTCCACCGATTTCTCCGTCATTTGTGGACTGATTTTGAAAATTCTTTTTTTGTTATGCTCCCATATAAATGTTAGTCCCATATAAATTTTATTAACTTTGCTTGGGTAGTTTTTGAGTTAGCTACAAAATACGTATTTTTTTCCCACTTAGTATGTAGATGATATGATAAGTTCCTGACACTGGTAGTAGGTAGTGGTATTCGAATGTGTGTGGGGTAGGTACCACAACTAAAAAGTGAAAAATAAAAACTTTTTACAAAAAAAAAACTACCGAGTTCCAAAAAAAACACTACAAAGTGAAAAATAACTTTAATTTCGGAAGTCGGTGGCAAAAAACGAAAACTCAAAACCCAAGACACCGACTTCCGAAATTAAAGTTATTTTTCACTTTGTAGTGTTTTTTTTTTGTAAAAAGTTTTTTTTAAATATGGTACTGGTTACTGGATGAATTAAAGTATACCTTTCGTTCCCATCATTTACTTGTCTTGCCAGTCTTACCAAGGTGTATCGTGTTACAATATGCTTATTTATTCGCTTAATGTAAAATACTGGTATTCAGCTGCATTCGGTTAGACTGGAAGTCGACCCCAACATAGTTTGGAAAAGGCAGGCGAATTTTACTTGATTCTACATACTCTTAACACTGTTAATACCGTTATTTGATTAATTTTCAATAATGACACACACCACTTAGAACTAATCCGACTCCCCAAATTATAATATGAACATAGTTGAATACAAGATTCAACAATGTCAATTTTCCATACAATGTTTGACATGAACTAGAGATTTCAACATATTTTGTTGTGAATGTTTCGCCAGTGCAAACGCACAGTTACACTGGCTAATATAATATTCCACATATTACATAACGTTCTTACCGTCAGCCTTACAAGACATCCCGGTCCCATCCCGCAGCACTCAGAGAAAACGCTTCCAAACTTGTAAGAAGTTGTAAGTAGTCTGAAATAAAACGTGGCCAGGACTACCTTGCTTCCAACAACTGAAAAGGTCCGTGAAATCCTAATAGGAATGTTTCCTACCCATTTTGACATGTTCGTGTATTTTCCTAGATGGTTCTAACAAGAAATAGGTAGGTTTGTTCGCAGGGTGTTCCAGAAATGTCCAAGGAAAGGTTAGATAGTCTGACACGTCCTAACGGCTAACATCTCGTTTCTGAATTGAGAATTTGATCTTGAGGACATGACAAACTCTTATTCAATTCAATTTACACATAAACCTACAAGGGCGCTTATGAAACGTCAGAAACTAGGTGCACGGTTCCAATTGGTCGCTTCCTATGGAGCCGTCAAGAAAATCCACGGTTACTCTTTTAAAAATAAATGGTTTCTACAATGTTTTCAAATTAAAGTGTAAATAGGTATGAGAGGACAGTGTAGGCCTATCAACAAGTACAAGGTACTTAGTAAAATAGAAAATGGTCCACAAGTCTACAGCCTACAACGTTCTCACATTCACAAAATCTAAAAGAAAGGGTGACTTACTTAAGGTGATTCCTTCAATTTAGCCCAAATAATTCAATAATGCTAAGGTAGAATTTATTAAGTTGTCAGCTTCAATTCCTTAATTCAAAATTTGGGTGTATAAAAAACTTCTTCAAAAAACAAATCTGTGATTAATTGATAAATTAATTGTCCATTCAAATCAAATCTTCCAAATTACTGGAAATAGAATTGTTTTTAGAAAATACCAAGTTTGATGTCATTTGTTTAACAGAGCATTGGTTAAAAGATCATCAAGTAATGTCAATTAATTATGAAAATTATTGTGTAGTTAGCCATTTCAGCCGAAAACGTATGATACATGGCGGGTCATTAATATTGATAAAAAATTCTATTAAATCGAAAGAAAGAAAAGACATTATCGGACTGTCTGTTGAACACAACATTGAATTGTCCTGTGTTGAGCTTGATAAGCATGTTATAGTATGCGTATACAGACCTCCAAGTTACCAGAATCTACCTATGTTTGATTCTGTAATGGAAGATGTACTAAAGAAACTTAGTGCTAGTAGTAAGTCAATAATCATATGTGGTGATTTTAATATTAATTTATTAGAAAATAACTCGAACACTATCAGATTATTAAGTCTTTTTAGGTCATTTGATTTGTCAAATGTTTTTATTGAACCAACCCGAGTGACAGCTTCTTCTGCCACTTGTATAGATAATATATTTTGTAATTGTGATTACTTACATAAACAAATTGTAAATAAGTTGCCATCTGATCACAGTGGACAAACAATAACATTTTGCACCTACATGCCTTTACAAAAAATTCAAATAAGGTTTAGGCCAATTACATGTAAAAACTTAGAGAAATTAGATAACTCTTTGGCAAGTAAATTATGTGTTCAGAGTTTTAATAATATTTTTGACCCTAATGAGTTTTACGCCGAGTTCTTTTCACTATTAAACAAGCAATTTATTGACACTTTTCCACTAAAGACTAAAACTATTTACACAAAGTTCTTATTTAGTGATTGGGCCACTCCAGGTATTCGTAAAAGCAGGGAAAAACTTTTTGAACTTTATGGCCTTAAGCAACATATGAATAATACAAGCTTTCATCAGTATGTCGCAAAATATTCTAAAACTTTTAAAAGTGTGTGCAAAATAGCTAAAGCTCTTTACATTAGCAATAAAATAAAATCAGCTGATGATAAAATAAAAACTACCTGGCAAATAATAAATAATGAAACAGGTAGGAAAAAACAGCGTAATACTGAATTAAATTTAGAGACTGCACATGGCCCCATCAACTCAGATGTAGAAATAGCTCAGGAATTTGAAAACTTTTTTGCTAATGTTCCCCTTAAAACTACCGAAAATTTAAATTCATCACCCGCGCTTTCTGCCGCCTTACTTAGAAATAATGTTAATGCATGCCCTTTAGAGTTTAGGTTTCAGCATACAAACCCCCAGGCTGTTATAAAAGCTTTTAAAGATCTTAAAATTAAATCAACTGAAGATCTATGGGGAATGTCTGTAAAAGTCTGTAAATCTATCATCGAAACCATTGCGCCCTATTTAGCTTTCATATTTAACACCAGTGTAGACCAAGGAGTCTTTCCGGATCTCATGAAACTCAGTAAAGTAGTTCCATTGTTCAAGTCCGGTGATAGTAAGGAACCCAACAATTATAGGCCCGTGTCAATTCTGCCAGTTCTCAGTAAAGTGTTTGAAAAGTTGATGCTTAATCAAATGTTACGTCACTTTAATAAAAATTCCATCTTTCATGAACAACAGTACGGTTTCACCAAAGGGCGTTGTACCACTGACGCCGGTGTCACCCTAATAAAGAACATTTTTAATGCCTGGGAAGAAGCACAAGATGCCATTGGAATCTTTTGCGACCTCTCGAAGGCGTTCGATTGCGTAAACCATGAAACACTTCTGCTGAAACTAGAACACTATGGGATTAGGAATACAGCTCTTGATTTACTAAGATCATACCTGAAAGATAGAAAGATTAAAGTTCAAGTAAACGGCGTAAACTCGTTGGGGTCTGAAATGGCAATGGGTGTTCCTCAAGGTTCGATATTGGGTCCATTCCTCTTTTTAGTTTACATAAACGATTTACCCCAATTACTTCAAAATCAACCGAAGATGGTGTTATTTGCAGATGACACATCATTGATCTTTAAAATAGACCGACGGTCACAAAATCTTGACGACGTGAATAACTCTATTCTTCAGGTCCAAGATTGGTTTACGGTAAATAATTTGGTACTTAATGAGAAAAAAACCAAATGCATTAGATTTAAATTACCGAATGTTAGAAGTAGCGAATGTGACATCATATTGAATGGAGAAAAACTGGAATTTATTCATCAAACAGTTTTCCTGGGAATCACGCTAGACGAGAAATTACAATGGGGACCTCATATAACATCTCTTGCGGGGCGGCTAAGCTCGGCCGCTTATGCTGTTAGAAAGATAAGACAGTTAACAGATGTAGAAACCGCGCGTTTGGTCTATTTTAGCTACTTTCACAGTATTATGTCATATGGCATTTTACTGTGGGGTCGGGCTGCTGACATTGAATCCATCTTTATTTTACAAAAGAGGGCTGTCAGAGCCATTTATAATCTATGTCGTCGCGAATCTCTCAGGGAACTATTTAAAAAGATTAATATTATGACGGTACCTTGCCAATTCATCTATGAAAATATTATGTATGTAAGGAAAAATCTGCATCTTTTTAAGAAAATAAGTGATAGACATAATTTTAATACTAGAAATAAAGATAAAATAGATCAACCATTTTTCAGATTATCCAAAGTACAAACATCTTTTATGGGGTACTGTGTTAAATGTTATAACAAAATACCTTGTGATATATTACAATTAACTGAAAGAAAATTTAAAACGCATATTAAAAGTACTCTTTGTAAACAAGCATATTACAAATTAGAGGATTATATCCTAGATAAGAATGCTTGGGAACATGCTGGTCTAGCTCCATAGGACAATTTTGAGTCTAGACAAAATCAAACTGGTTGCTAATTTAATTGTGTAATTAAATATTACAACATTTTTTTTTTTACATTATGTGATTACTTGAACTCACACACTGACGAATTAGTATCACTTGTAATTTTTTTAGGAATATCGTATAGGTTTTACAATGCTTGTAAATATGTGAACACCATGTATCCATTACATAATTATTTTTTCTATCATTGCTTCATTTTTATTTTTACCTATTGTGGTATATAAATCTTATTCCAGGTGCATCGTTTTCACATATAATTATATAATTAATGTATACAAAATATTGTAAAACATTTTAAAAGAGTAACGGTGGAGTTTCTTGCCCATTCTTCTCCATACGAAAACTACCCTTTGGAAGGGGCGACTAGAATCAATTCTATTTTTTGTTTTTGACGTTCAAAAGTGCCTTTTTGTGCCTAATTGAAATAAATTATTTGACTTTGACTTTGACTTTGAATCAAATCATTTATTTCTTTGCAAAAATGGGTATAGTACATAGGTGTTTTATAATAAAGTTCTCCATATTTTACCGTCACATGGGCATGCAAAGGTTTACAATTTCAAATAAATAAAAAAAAATAGAAATAAGCAGATCATTGGAATTACAAAAAATTAAATAAAATGTCAGTGTGGTCATAGCAATACAAAAATATAAAATAAGACTAAGTAAGCGAACCAATAACTATGTCAATCAGGGTAATAGTATGTCAATTAGTTAGTGAATCATCATTAAGAAAATCGTCAATCGTGTAATAAGTTTCCATAATTAAAAATTCGTTTAGCGCCCTTTTAAATTTTAATGTAGTCATTTTTTTTATAATATTAGGTACTCTATTATATATGAGTGGGGCAATACCAAAAAACTTTTTTGCAATAACGCGGTTGTATCATTCTTAGGTTGCTTGGAAGAGATCGCAGTGAGCAATAAGGCCGCTCATTGTATGTTTTTATTTTTTTGCTATGTATTTTTTGGTGTACTATAAAGTATATATAAATACTAAATAAATAAAACTAGAGTACCTACTGTTATTAAAAAACCATGTTGATTACGATATTGAGACGACAATAGCTTCAGAAATCATTTCTATCGAGGATAGTCAGAAATCGTACTAGCAGATACTTCCAGTAAAGTGCAAGATTCAGTGCATTCAGAAATACGATGACCTGAATAAGAATTTTCCCAGAACTAGTTTGTCGATGGTACCTGCTTCGTGTCAAAAGTATTCAATTTCTTGATCAGTTTATATAAAGCTACTAGCTGGCTACAAAATGGAATCTATGTTAAAAAAAATAATAATATTGATTTTACTTTAAAATTCTTCGAATCTTTATTTTGGGTTCGCTATTGATCCTCTTTTCTGCAGTCTGGGAAATGATTTGTTTATCACATTGGCACACAATAGCTATAACATAGCAAAATGACAGGTTTGTTGGTTGTCAAACACATTGTCAGTTCTATGAAATCAGAACAGACAAAGAATGACAGTTTTGATTTGAATTCACAGATAATTTAAGTTGGTTGGTTGGTGGTTGGTTGGTTGATTGGTTTAATTTTATAAACAATTAATTTCCCTGACCATCTAACTTTAAGCAGTACAAAAATTATAATCTATTTAGCCACTATCTATCTACCCAAACAGTCGCGATAGACATTTTACCACATCATAAAGTATCCCTCACCAAATAAAACAAAAAGGAAGATATGACAGAAAAATATGCAGCCGGCATTGAGGCGACAATCAGGAAGGACCATCTGAATTGCATATTCTATTTTCCCTCCCTTACTTATCAAACCACGTTTGGTGCTCATTGCTTTTTATCGTTATTTTTTCCTCCCACTTCAATTTTAGACGGTCCTTGTAATAGAATATTATATTACGTAGCTGTTGTTTTAGTTTATCATTTTTTAAGACGATTTTTTTCTGTTTTTTTGGTTTGGGTAGCGTTATAAGTTATAAGAAATTTATGTATGTACTTAGTTAAAATTAAAATTTTTGCTTCGTCTGTTTTTGCATTATAATGAAATTCTGCTATTTTATATACAAATATAAGTACAAGCTTCCACCACTGGCTTCACCCGCGTGATATCTTTAAAAATTATAGCTTATGTTACTCAGTGATCTGATAATATAGCAATCTACTGGTGATTTTTTTTTGAATGGGTCCTATAATTTTTTAATTTATTCATTAGAATCAAAAATATAAATATTTTCTCTTTGTAATATTATTGTCTAAAACGACTGAACAACATTCAGTCACTTGTGTTTTTTTCTTTGATTTTGGCTTTTTATCAAAGTCTCATCCTAGACTATTTAAAGTTTAAATTATTGATAAATAGCATTAACAACTAACCAAAGCGTGACCAAAAGCACTCGCACCGAGTTTAAAATAAAAATATTCTACAAAAGCACCTGCATTTTAAAACGCTATGTTCGATACTAAATTGACAAACACGATGCAGATAATCTTTTAATTGTATAAATGTGAAAGTGAGTTTGTTTGTTTGTTTGTTACGCTTTCACGCTAAAACGGGTGAATGGATTTGGATGAAATTTGGCACATGAGTAGACCATGGCCTAGACTAGGATATAGGATACTTTTTATCCCAATATTTCCACGGTATCGAGACTTATGTGGGTAAAACCGTGGAGCGCAGCTATTATGTTCATAAATTCCAAGCCTTTACAACCATAATAAGAAACTCAAACATTGCAGAACACGCTCAATATATGATGAAACTGTCCGTCATTGCTGCACGTAATCCTGTTATCCGGATAATCCAGTTTAAAATTTAAAATTCCTTACCAAAGCCGTTTATATCCGTGATTCACTGTTAGCCGAGTTTAATTATATTTTACATGAATTTGATTGATACCTTAGATAATCGAGTTTGCTTGTATTACTTTGCTACTTAAAAGAGAATGGTGCTGATAATACGCTACTATTTGTACATTATTCCAAAAAATGTGCCATTTTGTCTTAAAATCTATCAACTTAGTAAATCCAAGTCAATTATTTAAAACTAATCGAAATAAAAAGAAGAAGGGTAAAATACAAATTGTCAGAAAGACGTTAGAGCAATTGATCTAAAAAGATTAAAATAAGCAAAACTTGACAGACTAACAACCATATACTGAAGATGGCGTATTCTTATTACTATCACTAAATATGATAGGAATGAAGCAAATAATACTTAAACGTCTTTACCAAAACTATTGTGAACACAACATGCAAACTCAAAGCCCATGAATGTCTCCTATTGACGCAACACACAAGTTATCCTCAAACTTAACAAGATACTCGAAGACAAATTACTGCGTGACAGCTCTAGAATTTGAATCAAATGAATCGATTTACAGTTATATAGGCACTCTTAATTGAACCACAGGGACCGCAGTCACTCCGACCACAATCCAACCACGGTGCTGTGAAGAGCCACCGTCTGCTCTACTTAATTGGTGGTTAATCGATTTGTAATTTACCAAGTTTGTGTGCTGTGCTCATATATAGTTCGTTGCAATCGATTTTTGGGAACGGGTTATTTTTTTGAAAGTGGATATGGGGTCGGGTTATTGTCAGGTTTGTATTTTTTGTTTATGTCGATGATTTTATTGTACATAGTTAATATTTAAAACATAATATTTATAAAATACTTAATTATTGAATCCCTTTAAAATAAAGTAAAATGAAAAATTTAAACCTTATAGATTTGTAATTTATTCCGATTGAAGAAATACAGATTCAATTATGAATCAACATTTTATAAAGTACACATGCAAGTATTTCTTACATATATAAACTCCAACGTTTGCAATTTCAATAAGTAGTTCAATTTCCTTCAAGGTTCAATATTCTGCACAAATGCACATACACAGTCACGGTCCAAATCCCAGGTCTCTAATACCTAAACGTTATTTCGAAGTGCAATGTCAGAGCAAAGAAGAAAATAATACATTTTTACAGCGTGTACAGAACCACATCTAGGTTCTTTTCAGAGAGAATAAACATCTCTTGAGCTCACAAACATTAAGTTTCAAGTGCAAGCGGTTGAAAGCAACTACCATTGTAGACTGACTGTAATTCTGTGAGAATTATATGAATTTTTTTCTTCTTCTTTTCGTGTGGTTAGTGACTAGCCTGGTGTCAGAGTTTTAAAGCCACCCATGGGCCTCTGACTTGCCTTCACATGCCGTCGAAAAATATTTCTCAGGCGGGTTTCCTAACCATGTTTTTTTATTATCTGAATAATAAATTGTGGGGAATTAGATTTCTCAATTGATAAGATTTCTTCTTTCTTTAATTTTCTTACTTGCATGTTTGTCTTGAATAAAAGACATGCTGTATTGCAAAAGACATCTATAGATAAGACTATGAAGATTTTGGTGAGGATAATTATGTCAGTTTTAGATTTAATTAGCAGCCATACATTTTGGAGTTGGGAATTAAAAGAAACCGCCTCTGTGATCTAGTGATTTCCCAGTGCTGCATACTGCTCAGTTTGGTTTGTGGTAGGGCTTGATCTAAATTAGCCTGGCGAGCTATCACCATCTTATCTAAGTCTGTCACCATAACAACAATGTAATCAGCATTGTTGTTTCGGCAGTTAGAGGTAATATAGCTAGTTTCTCTGTGGTTGAGGATTCTGGGTGAAGCTTGCTTCCGCTTTCGGCCTGATCATCACTAACCATCAGGTGAGAGATTCCCCAATGATTAAAAAAAAAAGAAAACGTATTTCTATTTTTACAAAGAAAGATTTTAAGACCAATGTAGAATAGATTTTCGAATCAAAAATATATAATTTGAGCTGTGAAAATAATCTATGATCACAATTTTATATACGCAAGATTACCCTTCAATCCCCTAAAATACGACTTGAACAGTTGTACATCTTCACAGACAGCTGTTACGGTGTAGCAGAATACTTATTTAGGGTGACAAATTATTTACGAAACATCTTTATAAAAACTCCCCCTGTCGCTTCTCAACAATGCCAAATTTTTCCCCATCTAAAAAATCCAAAACAAAAATAGAAGAAAAAATATACAATTCACAAATAGTAAGGGCCGAGTTTCTTTCTGTGTCGCGAAAGAAATTCCTCCCATGAATCCCGTCTACCGCACACCTGCGAATAGAGGACGTTGACCCCCCGTTTTAGGAAGCGTTTTAAACTTTACGTCGTTTCGACGTAGTTTTATAGAGTTGAGGGTACTGGACTGTAGTGGGATGTAATGGGTGACTGTGGATGTAGTTTGGCGTATAGATTCGTGATGTAAGGTGTTCTTGTAAAGACTTGAGGAAGTATATTGACTCGGGGCTGAATCTTTAACCGACTTCCAAAAAGGAGGAGGTCATAATTATGTTCGTAGCGTGTTTTTTTTTTTTTTTTTTGTCCTCTGATTTCTCTGTCAATATTGTAGACCGATTAGGTTTTTTTTTTTTTTTAAAGGGTATTTTCTCAAGGTGGTCCAAAATAAATTTTATTAACTTTGTTTGGATAGTTTTTGAGTTAGCTTCAATAGTACGTATTTTTTCTTACTTAGTATGTGGATTATATGATAAGTTCCTGTGATCGTTATTTACATAGTAGGTAGCGGTATTTGAACTTGTGTGGGGTAGGTACCACAACTAAAAAAATAAAAAAAACTTTAATTTCGGAAGTTGGTGGCAAAAAACGAAAATTCAACACCAAAGACACCGACTTCCGAAATTAAAGTTATTTTTCACTTTGTAGTGTTTTTTTATAAGTCGGTTGTTTTTGTGTACTTAAGTTTTTGTAATGTGATTTTTACAATACGAGTTCATGCATAAGGTATTTCAGTCAAAGCGCGGAAATACTCGAAGAATTGGATCAACATTCTTTTGCCTTCATACACATTTTTTTGGGGTCGGCACAATATGTCTTTTTATTCCATACTTTTCTATAGTCTCTATTAGTCGTCATCTCGAGAGTCACCCCCTTTCCAGCCATGACATCTTTTACACACTATCCATCGTTTCTTTGGTTTTCCCCTACTCTTATACTCAAAGGAGATATTTTCAGCTCTACGACACTAAACTTTATGGTTCCGTGCTTTCACTAATGCAGTAGTATGTAGATGTAAACTGTCCACGACTTACGATTGAACTACACTTTGAAAAGCATTATAGTCTTCTCTGTCGTCATGCGTTACACCATTCATGGTTTTCTTACAATTTATTAATTATTATTATTTATAAAGATATTTGTTTAACATCAATTCAGAAATATTAATAATAGCAGTAATAGCCTAATGGTGTGACCGTCGGACTGCCAAGTCATAGTTCTCGAGTTCGAACCCAAGGCACGCACCTCGAACTTTTCGGATTCATGTGCGTATTGTATAATTATTGCTTGCTTCAAAAACGGTGAAGGAAAACATCGTGAGAAAACCGGCCTCGGCATGCCTGAGATATATATTTCTCGACGACATGTGAGAGGCCCATGGACGGCTTTTAAAACTCTCGACTCTAGGTTAGTCACTAACCACACGAAAAGAAGAAGAAGAGTCTAACCCGAATGCAGCTGAATAGTATTTTAAATGGAGCGACTGCGTATCTGAACTCCACAAGCTGTCAAACTGTGACATAATACTGCGTTTTTTCCCAAACATTACAAAACACAGTCATGTAACAAATCCCTATAACCCATGTTTGTATAACAGCATGTGAAGCCAACCAAGTCAGAGGCCCATGGGCAGTAAAACTCTGACTCCAAGTTAGTCTCTAACCACACGAAAAGAAAAAGAAGTAACAGTAATTGTTGGTTTTGGTTTCATCTTCTATGAAGAATAGATTAACGTTTTCTTATCTCAGATTCTAATACACCTAGAATCTTCAACTTCAAATCTGTTTATGCTTTTCATAACTTAAGTTAACATACAATCTTCATCTCAATTATTATAATGATTGGACTTTAAGATCATTTACAAGTGCCATTAAATTTGCTCTTTACAAACGTTTTTCTTACTGAAATATAAATAAGTTGCTTCTAGCCAAAATAGATGAGCGTCTCAATTTATACAAAATCAGTATAATTGGAAGATCTTGAGCAAACTGAGTGGCCAAACTAAAGGCAGGTCCAAAAGTTGAAGATAAATTTAAATTTGTGAATTCAAAGTTGTTACTTGAAGCTCATTTACAAAGTATCTTTTGAAATTTGGCAAAGGAAATTTAAATCTAAGACTTGTAGTATTGTTGGTAGCTGAATAGAAGCGCTGTGCCTGAAAAAGCAATTTAAACTGCTCTTGAGTCTATGTATGTGCAAGCGATGAGCCCAGAGGGAAAATAAATTGTAATGTAATATCTATTCTTTGTTTGTCTTTGGGTTGATAGAACGCCCAATTGAGCGTTAATCTTTCTTTTTTTTCTTTTTCAAGTGAAAACTTCTTTAGGCGCGTTGGGCGTTTTTGAGATGGGACCAAACCATTAATTTCGCAACACCATAACGACACCT
This sequence comes from Agrochola litura, assembly GCA_949152395.1. Classification (NCBI taxonomy): domain Eukaryota; kingdom Metazoa; phylum Arthropoda; class Insecta; order Lepidoptera; family Noctuidae; genus Agrochola; species Agrochola litura. The sequence goes on from OX424509.1 coordinate 5,799,105, forward strand.
CATTTTTGTAAACGCAATTGTACTCATTATTTATATTACGTTACGGATCAATGTTCTATGCAAGTATTTTTACTTTAAAGGTTTTGTAAACACGATTAAGCTCTGTATTTATATTATGTTACGGATCAATGTTCTATGCAAGTATTTTTACTTTAAAGAATTCGGAAGTATTATTTTTTGTAAACGCGATTGTGCTCTTTATTTTTCTTCCACCAAGGCGATCTTGTTCATGTTTTCACTTCTGTCGGCACTCCCGGAGTGCCACCACTTTTTTTCTTTCTTTTTTCTTTGTCCGCCTTTGTACCTTTTTGAGTGTGTAAAGTTTAAATAAATAAATCTTTTTGGTGATTTTTTACCAGGCAGGGAAAAGACAAAATCATGGTACTTAATACAGTTTTTATAGATATTACAATTTGTGATGATATTTGGCTGTCTTTAGATAATATGATAACGTTGGTAAACGAGTTTTTGACAAGCAATCCAACAGAAAAACAAAAAGAAATTCAAGGAAAGTCGAGACAAAGGATTGAAATATGGTTGCGAGATTCAAGTGTTACCTCTGCTAGCGGATTTCCCACGAATTCACGCCCCCGGTTCAGCTTATAACTAAAAACACAAAATTTAAGGAATACAGTGTGACAAAGAAGGTGAACTCACAAGTTTGCCTTATAAATCTAGTGAACTCGTGGGAATAAATAACTTTGCCGTACTTTGATTCTGTTTGTTGGTGATTAAACATATTTAAATTTAAACTTTGTGTAAAATAGAAGGTTGTTGTGTTCGCTGCAGTGTGTTGTGTTGTGGCGGTATTTATTATTTGTTTCGGTACTGTTTTCTGCTTTATTAAGGTAAATTGAACAGTTTTAGTTTTGAGGACTCTACTGTATTTTTGTAAGACTGCATTAGTAATAATATTAATTATTATTACTGGATATGTTTCACCAGAAAGTTAATAGCATAATCAGCCTAAAATATTCCCCCTGCTGGGACACATGCCTCCACTCAGTGAGAGGGAGTGGGTTGTAATCATACACGCGGGCCCAGTGCGGGTTGATAAATGTCACATGTCTTCGAATGTTTGGTTCTAGAACATGCCGGTTTCCTCCAGATGTTTTCCTTCACCGTTTTGAGAGCAGTGGTGATGAAATAATTTACAGAAAGTATGGGTTCGAACCTACGACCTACAACTCGTAAGTCGCGGCCATTACCACTGAGCCACCACTGTTCTACAGACTTCTCTAGACATTAATAGGACTTTCGGAAATAGACCCACATTCTTACTAACTGATGAATGGTTGTACATGCCTGTAGACACTTCAGCACCAAGGCACTACGCTTTTCACCTGACGTAGATTAAATTTTCATTTTACAAAAGAGTGCAAGCCGCGCGGTCTAGAAGTACAATTTTAACAGTTAAAGGAGATTGAAACGATTACATACACTCTTGGGCCTGAATAGTAACGAGATGTAAATGGTGTGAATATAAAGATTCATACATACATTAGTGTATTGCAGTGACTAGTTGCTAACCCACAATTCACATAGCGATCCATAGTTTCAACAATATCCAATTCACAAGGTAAAATCCATTATAACAATTCCAAGTCAATCGTGTGTGAGATCTTCGGTGTCTAGTGTGAAAGCAAGGGTCGTACAAGGTAGGCAGGGTCAGAATCCGTAAAAATCAAAGCAGTGATCGTTGAAAATGAAAAATAATTGGGAAAGCACTCAAAACACATCCGAAAACACGAAATAAGTTCTAGTAGGGATGGGCGTTGCGACAACGAACCGTTTACAAAGACCGTTTTGTGATGATGAAACCGTTTTACGTCCTGAGTTCAACTTCAAACAGTCTTCATTGCACAAACCAGCCTTCAAATTACTTGGTGCGATTTTTACATCTAAGAAAATACAGTCGGGTACAATGATTCAACTATCTATCACACTCATAAAACAGTCCTTCCTATAAAAAGTGAACTCTTAAAAGGTGAACTCTTTGAAATGAAATACAGTCAGTAATGTATTACCAGTTGTCAATGCTGTCGTTCGTGATGCGAAAAACCCATTTCATACATTTCAAATCGTTGATAGTTTTAAGAAACTGCGCTCGACGAAAAGGCAATTCTATTCCATGTTGGATAAGTTTCGTCCTTTAACCGTTTTCTGCAACCGTTTTCGTCGTCGGGAAAACGGTTTCGGTCGCTAAAAATTCGAGAATGACCCACCACTAATGTCTAGTGTCAAATTGTCAATGTCAGTCTGTACAGAATATGTACCTACTGCCAGTGACCTAGACAAAAAAGTAAAACTGATTTTAATCGATATGAAATTGATAATCATTATTTTCGTTTGTCAGTAATTAATGATGTTTTATTTAAATTAAATGCACTATATTGTATAAAAGTATATATAGTGCATTTAATTACTTTGAGTTAACTATATTACCTAGTGCTACCTAGTGGGTAAGTTTTCTTTTTGTAGTTGTGTAATTGATTACTATAATCGATGATCTCACGAAAACTATCTTTATCATATTTCTACGCTTCCAGACAAAGAATTGAGCTGATTTTTAATATTCAAAGATAAAAAAATATGACAATTTTTTATGATCTAAATCATATCTCAACTTATTACACTTGGGCCCAACATTTTCCATCTCCTTTAAAAAAACCCCGACACTTCCCTCATTTCTCTTTCCTACTCCATCACCAGATCCTGTTTCACCATCTATCTATAAACCTATTCATTGAGATCATTCCAATGAGCCCAAACACAATACCTGTGCTGTAAGTTGGTAAAGGAGTTGGGTATCCTGCAAATTCCAGGTGATGCTGCAGCATCAGTTGAACGTTATTATGTTCTTCTAATATCATTGAAATAACAAAATACCAAATTTCAAATCAATCAGATTTGTGGAAGATACTCACATCCATTCATCAACTAGAAAAGAGCTGATAATCTTCAAACGGCTACACCGATTTTGATGAAACATATCTAAGAACCATTGCTAGAGAACCTGATTTCAAATAACAAAAATCGCATTCAAATCGGTTCACCCGTTTAAGAGCTACGGTGCCACAAGACACATAGCGGTCAAACTTATAACACCCCTCTTTTTGCGTCGGGGGTTAATAAAATGGGTCCTCGTGAGTCCCTCAGAAACAAAATTCAAAGAAATTGATATCCTAACTCTGCCCTCTCTTTAGAAAGAAAGAAAAAAAAAAGAAAGAAAGAAAAAAAAGAAAGAAAAAAAGAAAGAAAAAAAAGAAAGAAAGTAAAGGAATAAAGTATTTTGTATGTTCGCAAAAACTTAGGACTTATCAAAATAAGAAGCGATTTCCATAATATAAATACACGTAATGAACATGAAATTGTGATATCGAGTAAGTTTTTTGCCGGATCTTCTCAATGAGAAACGACCAATTGGAACCGTGCACCTCAAAATTCAAACTTCAATATTCAAAATAATTTATTTCACATAAAACTACAAGGGCACTTATTAAACTTCAGAAGCTAGGTGCACAGTTCTAATTGGTCGTTTCCTTTGGAGAAGAGCCGGCAAGAAACTCCACGGTTACTCTTTTAAAAATAATTGGCTTTTACAATACTTTCAAATAACAGTGTTAATAGGTATGGGGACAGTGTAAGTCTTTCAACAAGTACCAGGTACTTAACAAAATAGAAATCAACAAATCTAAAGTCCACTAAGCCTACAGCGTTCTCATATTCACAAAATAGAAAAGAATCTATACAAAAGATAAATAAATTAATAAAAATAAAAACCTATTTTAAACTAAATGACATGATTGCTATTACAACTGTAATAAATCTGAATAATTATGATGTCCACAAAAGCCACTAATAAAGAGTTGAAATTAAATTGTAGGTATATAATGTCAATTAATAGCATAATTATGTCAAGGACGAATGTGAAAAAAATAAAACTTGGTAATTTGGGAGCAGATTCTTACACGGCGTGTTGCCACACCGAGCCCTAAACGCAGTCAGTGCTCGGTGTGGCAACACGCCGTGTTCGGGTTCGTGATAAGTCAATCGTCACCCTGAGGATGCCTCGTTGAGAGGTGAAACACGTGTCGATTTCTTTCAGGAGTTTTTTATGGCTCTTTAGAAATAGCTAAGCGGGGCAGGTTACTAAATATATCCACGTCTATTGTATTTTATAATGGATTTCCGCAAGGTTACGCCTGAATCAATTAACCATCTATATGTCGGACACGGGTATGTGACTTTCGTTATTATCAGCGATATTTTAACTACTGTGGGTAGTGTTGATTAATGCGCAATAGAAAAACAGTTTGCAGTTCTGATCACGTTATAATTTACTATCAAATTAATCACACTAGCTAAATAATACACACATTGGGTGCGACGGCGTTTATTAAAATCACCAATTAACACAATGATCACAAATTACAACTAACACAATAACTGAGCACCACGAATCGAGAATAGTTCCGCGACGTCTTAACTCCGATGCGATCCGAGGCTGAATCCCCTCCTCGCCGTAGCCTTAAAACATCACGACACTGTAGAAGCGCGCGCTTTAGGTGTGGGTAGATCGGTAGCGGCGCGCTTGCGATTCATTTCGTGTCCGTACTAATGACCGGATCCGACATATACATGAAGTCGCTTTTTGTGACTGTCTGGGGGACCGCCATGTTCTTCTTAGCTACGCAACGGATATTGTTGAAGTTTTCACCATCATTTAGCGAATTGATTCTGGAAGGTTTATGTATATAATACATTAAGTACCGGGGCGACCGAGCTGTGCTCTGGTCAAAATAAAAAATGCTTATTTAATAGTTTATGATATTTCATACTAATTCCATGTTTAGTACATACTAATTCTATGCTGCCATGATAGTAAGTTCTTACTAATTCCATGCTGCCATAATAGTAAGCACTTACTAATTCCATGCTGCCATGTCATTATTCTAAGGTAGCCATCTTATTCTAAACTTTGGGCGATTGAGCTCTGCTTGGGTGAAAATACCAAAAAGATGAATTTTCCCTGATATGAGACCTAGCTAGATCGATTTTTTGCCCCCGTAAACCCCTATATTGCTGTTAGAGCCATTTTCGAGAAAGTGTTTACAAATATATATGTATAAATATACAAATAGGTATTGCTTATTTAATAGTATAGGATAATATTAAACTTACATTTAATAAAGATATTGTCTCTATGTTTTGTCAAGTAAAAACCGTCTGAAGCAAGGACGGATCACTAGTAACTTTATATTTAAATTAACACTAACTTAAAGAATTTTACTTTTCAAATGAAATTATTATCATCTCGTCGCTCTTTGTCACTGTTGTATGACTTTGAGACTCAAAAAATAAAACAAAAGCTGTTCGTGTATTTTATTTAAACAACAAAGTTGAAAGATATTTCAATATCTTTTAAGACAGACATGAAAAAGACAATGTAGTTCTGATAAATTCGCTTTGTTTTAATTAGTTTACATTGTCTTTTGATTAAAAAGCTTTTGACAACTTTGTTTGTTGAATTAAGATTCATCAATACAATATTACTCAAATGAAACTTGTTTTTCTAAATAACAAAATGTTACTGTATTATCTTTATAGTTTCTTGTTGGTGGGCTTATAAGAGTTTGTTGATGACTCTGTTATTGGAAACCCTCACGAGGTTCGCGGTGTTTACATAGGTACCTATTGCACGACTCATAATGCGAAGCATTAGAGAGTGCTTTGCGATCGAAAAATTGGTTTTACCTCCTTTCTGCAACTGTTTTATTGTTACACTCCTGCTAGTGCACAGAACTTACTTAATTTATATACCATTATATACATAATTTAATGGAGATAAATTCTTTACTTTTCAAAAATTGATTTAATGCAGCAGAAAGGAAAAAAACATCAAAATAGTTTAAATTTTTTTCCCGTCTATCAAGTGTGACATGTAAATTTTTTTTTTATAGATTTGTTTCAGCCGTGTGAAGAACCCTATCAAAAATGGCTCTTTTATTCAAAGCAGTTTAAGTACCTAAATTAATAAAAAACGAACTAATATAAATATGTATATCTGTAATATGTATTTCCTTCTTCGACCCTCATCCGTTGCCTAGCAACCAACAAAGCAAACCTAAATAGTCTTTGACAGTACGTAAAGATTGCGAGGTGAGAAATTTTACCCATATTGATGGTTAAAAAAGCGATCAAAACATACTTCATGAAAAGTCGTTTAAATAATTTGTTGTTTTTCTGATTTTGAATGAGCGTTATGAGGCTTGCCCTTTTGGATTTTCCAAATATATTATTGTTATTATTATTTTGCTTGATGTTAAGATCTCTCTGACTATCTCCTGTTTCTTCTTAACAAATGCATCACTCTGTTTAAGATATATTCCAGTCATAATTAGCATCGAATGGCTGCCTGATCCGCACCGTCGCCACTTTACCGGTTTTGTACTTAATTATTACTTCGTTGTTATTTACTAATTCCTCAAAATAATGTTTGTTTGTTTTGTAAAATATTAGTAACCCGCCCCGGCTCCGCACGGTTGCAATTTATATGAGAAGACGGTATTTTGTTCACGAAACGCTGTGCACAAGTTCTGAGCAGTAACCTAACAAAAAGTTCTATTTGTATTATTTAGCTCGCTTTGAGCTCATGGCTTAGTAATAAGAGCCGCACGGGGTCGGTTCATCAAGTTAAGCTACGCTTGTCGGGGTTGGTCTGAGGATAGATGACCATCTTTACATACCGTGACTCCTCCGTGCCTCAGAAAGCACATTAATCTGTTGGTCCCGGCTGTCATTCGTGGATCTTTGACAGTCGTTACGGGTCGTCAGAAGCCTGAAAGTCTGACAACCAGTCTTACCAAGGGGTATCGTTTTACCTGGATTGTGGAGGTCAGATAGGCAGTCGCTAGCTGCGTCCGGTTAGACTGGAAGCCAACCCCAACATACTTGGGAAAAGGCTAAGCAGATTGATTGAACCTTCTTACTTAACAAATTCCAGGGATCACAACAAACATTTCTCGACCTCAACTCACACCTCACTCCTTCCAAAATATTGTTTCTTCAATCCGCGCTACTCACACACATACACGAATAGTTCTGTTACCTACCTCATCGTTGCTTTATTACACCTGTCAGACGCACATACATTTGAAAAAGTAACGAGAATTACCACAATAGACATACAGAGTGTCTGAAAAAAATATACAATTTACACATGACAAGGGAATGGACCGTTTAGAGAACAAAAGAGGCTGTTTTGTATATGAAATAAGTCCGGTTTTATTAAATACTTTTGTCATTTCTGTAATAAAATGTCTGTAAATAAACTTTTTTTTTTCCGTTTCGGTTTTAAAGTGACTGTTTAGAATAAAATTGTTTAAGCATTAAAAACGCGTACGTATAATATAATAATAAATAATTGTGAGTATAATGACTCAATCGTTAGGTACAAATATTTTATTCTATTAGGGGATCAAACTCAGTTCGTTATTTTGTTACAGGATGCAAGTCTAACACTCACGAAAAAAAATTGCAAATTTTAAACAGCTTTAATAAATTATAACAAGCAGGGCTATTTAACATCGAAACCTTTTCAGATACTACGCCAAAGATCCCGGAAAAATAACTCGAAAAAAAAATAAAAAGATCAGGATAAGGTCCTTAGCTAAGAACCTTAAATAGCGGTCCTTTATCCCCAAAGAGCGTGTCTTTAAAAAAAGCGTTCGAGCCCTTTCTTCAGCAAACAAAAAGGCTAAGAATCAGCAAACATTTGTAATCCTGGAAGCAATTTATCAGACGGTATTGTTACACCAGTCTTCTATATTTCATCTCGGTACCTCGCTGGTAATGATACCCATTTGGACACGACGGCTGATGGCGTGTGTTCCCGACTAGAAAACCTTTATATAAATCGTTGTTATTATAGTTGAAAACTGGGCTAGTTTCCTTCAAGGAATTTGTGATGAAAGTTCTTCTGGTTCTGATGAATTCCAAGATATTTATCGCGTATATGAAGGGTCGTGTTCGTTTTTTAAACACGGGTTTAAGAGGTCAAACCGGCGTACGTGGCAAAAAAAAAAGTCTTTTTTTGTTAAAAAAATCTGCCTACACCACAATTTTTGACGTATCGCTGCTTTTTTTTATATACTCCTGAGATAACACACTGGTGTGTCACTGCCACTTTTCCAAATCGGGAAATGAATCAAACTTTTTTTTTGAGCCGTCTTTTTGTACCCGCCATTTTGAATTTTTATAAACAGACAATAAATTCATGACCACGGACCTGGAAAACCCCTGGAAACAGATTTTTGTTAAAAAAATTTTTTTGAAATTGTTTTTTGCTTCATTTCCCGATTTTATGAGGTTATGGTATTGACTTTTAAGGAAAAGTTGCAGTGACACACCAAAGTGTGTAATCTCAGGAGTGTATAAAAAAAATGGCAGCGATACGTCAAAAATTGTGGTGTAGGCAGATTTTTGAACAAAAAATGTCATATTTTTTCCACTGCGGCGACAGGGTATCTGCGTAGCACACATAAAATGACAATTGATCGCAATTGGTTTCATTTTGACAGTGCGCACACGTTCATTGCGTTATTTACATTGTTAAGCATACAAGTTTTTCAAACATAGAAGCAATGGATTATATTATCAATGTCCTTCAAATGTTTTATGTTGAGTTACGCAATTATGGTGCTGGATCACCAAATTGGCAAATGATTTTATTTTAATTACATGCCGATGCTGCCAAGAAAAAAAGAGACGGTATACATTGTGATTGAAACTGTGTTATGAAATTAGGGTGTGGGCATTTACTTAGATGTCATAATTAAGTAGTTTCTATAAAATATGACAAGGGAATACAATCACGATGAAACCGGGTCTTTCCTGGGTGACCAACTTTGGTTTTCAGTCAGTTCTACTATGCATACCTAGAGGTTTTTGCTTTGCTGTGGATCGGAGAATCAATATTTTAAAGGCCGCAGACAAGCCCGACGCGACACCGGTAGAACAATTTCCGTGAAGTTTTCTTAGAATTTTTGCTAACAGAGTCGCGTCGCGCCCTGCGGAAGCCCTCTATGACGTTTGACTTCTTGAAGATTACTTTCAGAATTGTAAAAGTGATACCCGATCTTCAATTTGAAATTATAATTGCCGAAACCGTCCTAGAGTTGGAATCAACGAGTTTTGTGGTAGTATTAAAAAGAGGTTTCCAACAGTGAACTGCAATTGGATCAAACATATATTCAATTTAAAACTGATAACTACAAAATTCAATAAATGCCTGCCATAGTCTAAAGTAATATTATTTTCGATTGGAATCTCCACGAAATTAACAATCACCATCATTATTATCAATCAAATTCGTGAAGAATGGATGTTTTAAATTTTTCAATATTTATTGGCAATTTTGTTTATGTAAATTTAAATTAAATTCGTTGTGAATTATTTTCTCATTTTCCATTATTATTGTAAACTAGCGATTCGCCCCTGATTCGCACGGGTTTTTACGATTTAGCGAAATATCAAGATTTCTTAAAAATAAGTTTAATATTCATGTACTATCTTTTGCCCGCGGCTTCGCTCGCGTGTATGTCGGAAAATATCCCACAGGAAAGTACTATCGGGATCAGAAGTACCCTATATTTATTTTAATTCAGGTAATAAACTATTTGTGTGCCAAATTTCATCCAAATCCAATCCATCCAATTTTAGCGCCAATCCGGAACATACATCCAGACAAACGGACAAAAATTCTACAAAAATCTAATTAATCTAATTCTTCAAAAATTCGACTATTTTTGACTTCAGACTCGTGCCAATCGTGTTCACACCTCGTAGCAATTTTTATTAAGTGAAAACTTCTTTAGGCTCGTTGGGTATTCTTGAGATGGGACTAAACCATTGATTTCGCGACACTGTTAACGAGTTTATCTACACCATGGAGTAAAAGACATCAACGCGTTGACTACCGCGGTGCGTCGAGTAAAAGACATCAACGCGTTGATTATCGCGGTGCCGATATCTTTTCAAGTTTTCATTTCTGTCGGCACTCCCGGAGTGCCATTGATTTTTGTTTTTATATTTAATGTTCAGTTTTGACTTCGTTACTATTTTATTATGTAAAAGATCATACACAGAAACCTTCCTGAATAAATTCTCTAAAAGATGGTGAACACGGCATCAGAATCCGTGGCGTAATGAAAAAGAACAATGCGGTCACACAAACGAATACGAAAAGGGACTTTTTCTAATAATATGTATAGGTATAGAGAGATCCGCAGGAGAACCAAGGTAACCGACATAGCCCGGAGAATTGCCAAACTTAAGTGGCAATGGGCAGGGCACATTGCTCGCAGAACGGGTGGCCGATGGGGCCAAAAGGTTCTGGAGTGGCGACCACGTACCAGAAGACGTAGCGTTGGAAGGCCTCTCACAAGATGGACCGATGATCTTGTGAAGGCCGCAGGAATCCGCTGGATGCGGAAAGCACAGAATCGGTCGAAGTGGCGGTGCTTGGTGGAGGCCTATGTCCAGCAATGGACGTTTTTCGGCTGAAATGATGATAGGTATAGTTGTTAATCTCTTTGGTAGATTTGCTTAACTTTACATAATTAGCCTTAATATGGGATACAGGCCTCCTCACGGTGCGAGGAGGTGGGCCGTAATCCACGGTGCGGACCCAGTGCAGGTTGGAAGATGTCACATAACTTTGATTTTTTGGTACTAGGACATGCCGGTTTCCTCACGATGCTTTCCTTCACCGTTTTGGGAGCAGCGATGATGAAATAATTTACTCAGAGTAAAGAGCCTGTCTGGGTTCGAACCGGCGTCGTGCAACTCGTAAGTCGCGGCTGTTACCACTGGGCCACCACTGCTCCGTCGATCGAAAATAAATGATAAATGATTTTATTTCTGTAAGTAGGTTTGTAGAAACATTTTTACACGTCAATCATATTTTAAAAACTGGATGAGGCTTTTCCTTTCCGACTACTCTGTGAAGAAAGGCCGAAACAAACTCAGAGGTTGCAGCCTCTTTTATAGTTCAGACATAATCTTAGTCAAATCATATGAAGACCATGTAGACTGGTGTATGAAATTGTTTTTTGAGGAAAGAACAACACAGATTGAGTGGACCTGTCCAGTCAGTGTATGCATTTGTCAGTAATCGTGCAGCTCAACTTAGAAGAATAATAATAATAATACGTATGCATCATTGATTATAATATTTCTGGAAGCCTTTAAAAGTTTAAACTATGCTGAGTATGCTTGTAAAACTAGTGGGTTTTTGTTAACATTGCATCAGGCGCGTTTCGAATTTGACAATCCCGACGCTACGCCCTAAGCTTTTTTTATTTGTTTATTCAATTCAAAATAATAATATTCCAAATGATTATACAACGAATAATAGTTATTCCTGGAATAATTTACAACAGATCATTTCAAAATAATTAATTATGTGCGAAACATGAACTTAATGGATGGCTTTCACTAAGTAGTTATTAATAAAGCACAATATATTTCATACAGATAGTAGCAAATTAATTAAAATCTAATTCTGTTTGTATTTAGTGTTTATATTGATTAGTCTTTTAACATTCTTAGGATCTAAATCTTACCTCCTACAATTTTTAATGTGTAATATCTCTCCGCTCGGTTTCCTGCAAATCTGTGAGAGTGATTTCTTGAAATGGAACGGAAGTGTGTAACAGGAAGTCGTCATCACTGTCAACGGTACCAACCCATTTTCCGAGAAAAAATTCAAAATTCAAAAGTCATTTATTCAAACTAGGCTGAGAATCAGCACTTTTCGAACGTCAAAATTACATAAGACAGTCCCCCAAAAACGCCCACCCTTCACCACTTCCTAGTGCCTTTAGCTGGGAAGAAGAAGTGGCGCAACAAACTCCCCAGCAGCACGGCTGTCTGTTCAAGTTAGAGAATGATTCTATACAATAGTATACAAAATAACTTACATTATGTAACACAAAAAATAATTCAAATGATAAATTATAGGCCATATGTCAGCTAGCACACGCCAATATACCAACCAAAACATCGAGAACTATACTCAAGTATTATATTTAAAAAAAAAAAACTAAACGTAAACAGAACTAAATAAAAACCTCCACACATAAAGGGCGTGCCCGCTTACATAAAGCTGTAATTGGCAGTTATAAATGATAAACTAGGACCATCGAGGTAAAATAAATGAACAGTTAATTACTAGTAACAATAACAAAACCATGATCAGCAAGACGACCAGTCACCACAAGCAGCACCTGTTCACGAGCATAACGCAAAGATCAGCCATTACCCCCCTCGCCATATTTGAGGGAAGGAGGCAACCCAACCCCCGACGCTACCGCAAGCAGTGACATCTAAGGGAGCATGACGAACTTGCTGCCGGTTGCTCAGGCAAAAAATAATATGATCAATTGTCGAGGTCGCTAGCTAACCACAAATTGCAATACAACTCATAACAAAAACATTGTAATGAGTAGATTATGTCAACAATAAACAAAAATAAAAATAAATTGACTCCTAAAAAATAAGTTAAAAAAAAATTTTACTTATAAATTCAAATAGAATAGACAATTATATAAACTCATATAAACTGTCAGTAGGTAAGCTAATTCTGGAGAAAGAACATAAACATTGTCTTGAGTTAATCACAGCAACCAACTATTCTTATCATTTAAGTAGTCGTTGATACAATAGTATGCCTTTGAACAAAGGTTGGATTTTACTTTAGTTTTAAACGCATTAAAAGGCAAATCTAGCAAAGAAAAGGGTAGCTTGTTATAAAAAGTTATACCAAGCCCAATAAATGAGTTATGAACCTTATGAAGCCAGTGAAATGGAGCTCGTAGTTTGTCCTTATTTCTAGTGTTAACATTGTGAATATCACTGTTTTTAGTGTATAAGTATATATTTTGCCTAATATATAAGACGTTGGCGAAAATTAATTATGATGCCACCGTGAGAATACCAATATCTTTAAAAAAATCTCTTAGAGAAACTCTGGCACCTAGCTGGTAAATTGCTCGAACTGCTCGTTTTTGAAGAACAAATATATTTTGAATGTCAGCGGCTTTGCCCCACAGCAGAATACCATAGGACATAACGCTATGAAAATAACTAAAATAGACTAGCCGAGCTGTATCAACGTCAGTGTATTGAGAGTGTAGTGAGAGGTTGGTACTGTGGCGATGGCTATATTCAAAGTCAAAGTCAAAAAGTCAAAGTTAGTAAAAATAAAACTCATAAAGTCAAAGTCAGTAAAAGTCAAAGTCATGGTGATGGCGATGACGATGGCGTTAGAGATGATGATGATGAATATTGTTTATATCATTTATATAAAAATGAAATCAAATAAAATTTATTCGTAAATGTAGGTTTCAATACAATAGGATGTTATAATAACATGGTCAACCAAGATGTCAGATGTTGATCATATGCGACTACTGTAAGGGTCACTCGTTTTATTATTATTATTTCTATCAAAATTGTCCAAACAAAACACAAAAATGTCTTAAGAATGGGGCGACGCATGAACTGTCAATACAAACGTAACACATAAATCACCAAAAACTTACCTTTAAATGAAGTGTAAGCGAATTGCATTTCGTACATTTTTACAGCGTAAATGACATGTTTTCATATTCATTCATTTCATTGTTTGTTTTTTCTATATTATAAACAACAATATTTGTAATATTGTTTCCGCAGAAGCATAGTTTATGTTATCAAGTTACAAATTATTGAAAAAAAATATGGAAATACATTAAATTTTCATTCATAATTTTTTGTATTACGGAACACATCCAATATTATCATAAATTTTCGAAAGCTAGTAGTGCTATCGCGTCAAGCAATAATTGTCAATATGTGCGTGGTAGTGTTGCTCACTGTCGATGTATATCGCTCCGACAGGCACTCACACTAGCGCAACGTGCTTGGAATTGAATTTTGCAAACATCTCGATTTGTAGTTGCGAGCCGTGTTCGCCGGCCTCTTATCATATAAACTGAAACCGAACTCAAAACCTCGCACTCAACAACCTGAAAACACCTTCTAATCCCACAAAGGGTACAAGCAGAATGGGTACACCGATATCTCCACTATTTTCCTTTAATTCCCTACTAACTCCAATTTAAATTGTAGAATAGATCCCCCTTGAATTGTCGGACTCACAAGTCTGTAGAGCCCAACACAGATCGATTAAGGAAAGTGCAGCACAGGGGTAATATAAACTGCTCAGTGCAAACAAACTCCCGTCTCTGTAAACACAGAGAAACACTGTGCCATAGTGTGTCCTGTTCCAATTCAGTTTCTAGTTCAACGGGGGTCATTAAATAGCTGTAGGAAAACTTTTCTAATTAGGCACTGGGCATTAATCTTCCTGACGTCCCGCGATTCGCTGTGACTGGCACAAGTTGCCAAATTATAGAAATAATTACTATAGTGGAATTTGTATTGACTGTCGAGAGGTGGAACGATTTGATAGCGTTTGTAGCTTTGATTTGTGTTTTGAACTGTTTTCTTTGTATGTTTATCGGATAAGTTAAATTAGGATAAAAACAGTGGCACTCCGGGAGTGCCGACGGAAGTGAAAACTTCATTCCTTCCTTTTGTGTGGTTAGTGACTAACCTGGTGTCAGAGTTTTAAAGCCGCCCATGGGCCTCTGACTTGGCTTCACTTGCCGCTGAGAAAAATCTCTCAGGCATGCCGGTTTCCTCACGATATTTTCCTTCACCGTTTTTGAAGCAAGTGATATTATACAATATGCACATAAATCTGAAAAGTCAGAGGTGCGTGCCTTGGGTTCGAACTCGAGACCTATGACTTGGCAGTCCGACGGACACACCACTAAGCTATCACTGCTAAAAAAAAAATGCTTCCGAAACCTTTAAAGTAAAAATACTTGCATAGGTTTTTTTTTCAACTTTGGCCTCTCGCTGTTTTGGCCACTAAGGTCTTGGCTGCTTAACCGGACTTTCCTGTAGGTGCCTTAAGCTACTACACTTAGAGCCTCCTGCCAGGAGCAAATAAACTATTCTAAATTAAAATTAAGCGAACGCTCGCTAAGGGCACCCCCTGTGGGGTAAGAACCTCGGCTTAGGGCGGCGCTGGGGGAAAGACAGCAAGAAGGGACAGGCTGGATCAAAATTGGATTATTATCATGATTATTAGGCGGGGTATTTAAAGCTACGTGCTCAGCTGCAACAACTGCTGGCACCTCGTTTTTGAACAAAGATCGGGGAGGAGTATCATTTACTCGGGGGCGCGATCGCGATCGCTTTTGCATAGAACATTGATCCGTGACGTTAATATAAATAAAGAGCACAATCGCGTTTACAAAAATGAGGTGTCGGTAACGGTGTCGCGAGTTCAATTGTTTTTTCCTATCTCAAAAATGCCCAACGCGCCTAAAGAAGTTTTTACTTCAAAAAATAATAAAGACTGAACTTAACTACGGACTGTCTATGACTAAACAGTACTATTTTCTATCGATGTCTGTTGAAATAACATAACATCGATTGATTGATTATATAAGTAAGTCCCATGAAATTGGTGTCTTGTTCATACAAATTTTGCTAAATTTATCTTCTATGTAAAAGGTTGCGAGCTAGTTCCACACTCTTTACCCGACTACGGCGAAGCAAAAAAGAGGGTTATGAATGGTATGGTGGCAGGGACATCGACGCGAAAACTTTTACCATGGATTCAGTACATGATTCTGAACACCCCCTGCGTCGAAATTTTTCGTCAGTTATTTTAAATAAAACCTGTTGTATCATAGAAAAGTGCAATATACCTACGCGGTCAAAATATATGGTATAATTTTTTTTATATCTTGCCATGTTGGGTATCAAATAAAAGGGCTTAATTAGCACCTTTCAAATATATATATTTATATATATTATAACAGCAGAATATTTTAAGAAAAATTAAAGTTATAAAACATACAACCCAACCACAACAAAAAGTCAACTAAAACGGTATAAACAAGACATCACAGACAAATAAATTAAAAACCCAGAGTCACACGTGTTAGGGTATACGAGTAAATCAAACAAATTACGTGTGACTCCGGATTTTTAATTTGTCTGTCTGTGATGTCTTGTTTATACCTTTTTAGTTTTAACTTTGTAGTTTGAACTACAGCAGTAAACAGATAAACAAACAAGTGTCTCAGTTAGCGACCTAAATCTAATTTGAACCGTCTATTCTTAAGGCAGCACCATCGATCTCCAACAAACTAACGTTTCACTGTTAAATGAATACGGTAGGGGGGCATGTATTCTCTATTCCCTGAACGGAGGAGGTATTACGTGTGGGTTTTTTAGGTGGAAGTTAGATTCTATCTGATGGCAATTAATTGGGTTTGGGGTAAGCAGATAATAAAAAGAAAAGTATGAAATAGATTGTGTCCCATAAAATTGGGAGGAGTGAAAGCATATGGGGAGATCTTTGCCCCACAGTGAGAAAAAATGGTTGAAACATAAACAAGCTGTTCTGGTCGATTGTAGCACCGATACCGAAACGTGTCAATATGTTCTAGTTTTTTTTTAAATTTCTATGGGCATGCTCTTGGCCTGCATTTCACCTGATGGTAAGTGATGATCACGCCGAAGGTGGAAGCGAGTTTCACCCGGAATCTTCAACCACTGATGAACTGGCTCTCCAACCTCTAACTGCCAAAATACACTTACCGACTTAGATAAGCTGGTGGTAGCTAGCCAGTCGGACTTAGAACAAGCCCTAACACCAACTAAACTGAGCAGAAAATTTGGTTAAATAGTTAGACTTAAAAAACCTTTATGTTAGAAGAAATCAGTCGCTTTTAAGTATCTACATCGCCATATGCGAACTACCATCAAAGACATGACGTCACATAAAATCCAGTTTACCGCTCGATCGACATATAAAATCAAAATCAAAAGTCATTTATTCAAACTAGGCTGCGAATCAGCACTTTTCGAACGTCAAAATTACATACGACAGTCCCCCAAAAACGCCCACCCTTTACCACTTCCTAGTGCCTTTAGCTGGGGAGAAGAAGTATATAATATATATAGCTTTCCAACATCAATCGTTGGGCAGTTGCTCACCAGATACGACACCCGTCTGGTCGGAGGATCCTCCCTTTTCTATAGAGGATGAGTGAACTCTCGGTATGTAAAGATGGTCATCCATCTACGGACCGACCCCCCTAAGCGTTAACCTGATCGATCGACCTGTGCGGCTGTTATTACTTAGCCACAAGCCCCTCCCTCCCTTCAACCTATATGAAGAGAAAATACTGTTACAGTATAACTATTTTCTTAATGTCCCTCGGCAAACTTCGTGTCTTGTCAGTCGTCGGATTTCTAGCAGTTGCCCTTTGAACTTGGTGCAGACGGACGCTCTCAATTGACTAGGAAGTATATCGAGTTGTTAACTTAATATAATTTATTTAAAAAATGTGAGGAAAGCTGCTAGTCGCAGGCACGAAAATAGGTTTACCGCTCCATATAGTTCACACGGAAATCAAAACAAAAGAACAATAAAGTACTTAGTTCTGAATTCAATTATTATACACGATAAATCTAATAATTGATGGACATGGAAATTTGCATTCGTTTGTATTCGGAAATGCGATGATTCCCGAGGGACATTAAGAAAATACTCAGACTAAACGTTTTTTATCAACGACATGTAATAAGTTCCGTCGTAAGTTACGTTGAAAAACAACGTACGTCGCATTAGAAGCAGGTACAAATAACACGTGCTGTTTGTTTACTTTGTAAATGTAAACGTGTTAGTAATGGGATATTATATTTGAAACGACTACCGTGTTGGGTGTATTTGTTCTAAACATGGCCTTGTTATAACAAAGTTGGGGAAATTGACTTCGGATACGGACAATTCAAGTTAAAGTATCCGTATATTCGAATCACAACTGTCATTGTTTGACTGTTGTATGATACGAATTAATATGCGAAAGTGAGTTTGTTTGTTACGCTTTCACTCTAAAACGGCTGAACAGATTTGGATTAAATTTGGCACATGGGTAGACTATGACCTAGATTATGACATAGGATACTTTTTATCTCGATAATCTTACAGGATGCGGGTGAAACCGCGGGGCGTAGCTAGTGTGACTATAAAAACGGCAAATTGCCATATGGTGTCAATTTGATTAATTTTTGGTAGATGTATGTATGTGTATGGAGCTATGTTGTAGCCGAGAGCGGATCATGTTTAATGATTTCCGTATTTGTAAAACATTTCTAACGGAGAATTCTGAAACTACCTTATTGGTCTAGTGGTTACAAGTGCTACTGGTGAGAGAGGAGTCCTAGGTTGGACCGTGTTGTTTTGCGTGGGAAATTATAAAATAACTTCTCTCGCTCTGGGCGGAGCGGGAGGGCGTGTCAGACTCTTACTGACTAAAACCCACCCGTGTTCCTTCAGTTGCCTGTATGTTGCCAGGGGCCACGGTAACCCTTTCGGACAAACCCGCAACCCCCACAGGCATCGGCCCTAGTGGACCCCTTTAGTTGTGCTGACATCTCTTTGAGACGCGCGTGGAACACAACGCGCCATCGACCCGGGCCTGGTCCTTATCGAACGGCGAGCTACCCATTGCTCACTGTCTTCAGGCCCGTCAGTAGCAACCTTGATTCTGGATTTGTGCTCGTTGGCAAGTGACTCACCCCCTTATACTTACAGTTTATTTTTTAATCCCAGAGACTAATTTGACAGGTGCAAATGTCAAACTCCAAATTGAAAAAAAACAAACAACAATCACTTGAAATGTCTAATTAATCTCCGAGATTAAAAAACGAACTTTAGGATTTAACCTGTCAAAACTTGACAAATGAGACACAACTCAATTAATTTTCTATTTTTACGTTACTCCTGGGAGTTCCACGTGCAGATTTAGATTGTTTATACTTGCTGAAAACAATCAAGCTTCCGTGAAATTAAAACATAAGTCTTCGTCCTTATGAAATAGAAAGTACAAGTAGGTATAATTATTTTAAACTGTTTCTTAATGTCAAGAATTTAGGAATAAACAGGTTTTACTACTTACAGGCTTAACATTGTTTCTGTGAAGGAAACTCCAATTAGTGTAGTGGAAACTAATTAGCTCTCTACAACAATGTTAGAAGAGTTTTCTTCGATTAAAGTGTTTCCTTGAAAACTCCGATTATGTTTGTTACACATGTTTGAAAATAAGGGAGTTAAATCAAATATATACAAAGATGTGCCTACAGGGTCTGTTGGCAGGCCATTATAAAGCCCAATTTCCGCAATTGATTAGTAGTATAAAAATACGAATATGTCGGAAATACGTCATGATTTCGACCTGCGATTCGAATAAAATTTTAACTCGAAAATGAGGGTTTACAGGAGAGCCAAAAAACGTTTTCGTGCACTTTGAATCGCGATAAAAGGGGTATCTGTTAGACTTTCAGGTTTAAAAAAAAACAGAAACATAAATTTTTCAATCCTCATCCATCGGTATGATTCTTTTTTTCGGTAACTAGCTTAACAAAGATTTTTGTGAGATTAACGATACTGAAAAGTACAAAATATCTTTGAAAGAAAGTTGTAACTTCGCACACAATATTATAAGCTGCTTTTAGTACGTTGTTTCTTGTACGAAAAATAATGTAACAATTGATACCTAAGACATCCTAGTTTTTTTTAAGTGAAAAGAAAACGTACCTTTCTTTCTGTTGTGACAATATCTCGGTGAAATAATAACGTAACTAAGTTTCTATAAGCCACAAGCGTGATTCAGTTGGTGAAAGAACATTGTAAGTTGATATACGTTTCGGCTTCACTGAGATTCTTGGTGGGCGCTTGAAAACTGCTGTGATTTTTTAAGTGTAACTCTAAATACGTTTTTCTTTCGCTAACACTTTCATTAATTGGAGTCTAATTGTAAAAAGTTACAATACTATAATATTGGTTAACTTTTTTATAATAAAAAATAAAAATGTTTACATACATCGATGTAGTTACTTTGACAGGAACCAGGATTGAAAACCGGCCAAGTGCGTGTCGGACTACGCACAATGAAGGGTTCCGTAGTTGAGATGAATTTATTTATCCCAAGAACAAACTTAACATTGTAGTTGAAAAACATGTTCTCCCATACATTCCAACTGCAAATCATCGCTCGGCATCCAATACCGCGACTGTGACATTTTTTTTTAAATTGCAGGGTCACTTATTTGAACGTGTAGAATGAAATAAAACAAAAATCAGATTTTCGTAAAAAAAATCATATTCGCGGTATTAATATAATAATAATACCTTTAAACGAGCAATTCTTGTATATACCTATGTATATATAATCTGAATCTCGGAAACGGCTCCAAGAATTTTTATTAAATTTAGTATGCAGGGGGTTTCAGGAGCGATAAATCGATCTAGCTAGGTTTCATTTTTAGAAAACGTCGTTCAAAAAAACAATATCATCCAGATATTTTTCTTTATTCAAGTAACAAGGACTCATTGCGTTACTAAACTTATGAACTATGTTAACTTATTTTACGAGGTCACTTAGAAAGTTTTGCGACTAACAGTTTTTGTCTATAGAATACTGGCTGGTTTTGATGTCAATTAAAACGATGACTATTTATTACAAAAAAACATAACATTCCAAATTCGAAATGCCCTCCACATTTTTTTACGAGCAAAATCAAAATACTTTGTCTTACTGAAAACTGGAAATAACAGAAAAAAGCAAAGTTTAAAATGTCAAGATTATCGTTACTCCCTACAACACAGACACCACGTATACGTTTTTTCAAAAACCAATTATGTTTTTTTTTATTGGATGCTGTAGAATGGTAGTAGACCATGGTCTGAACAACGTTTGTTCTAGCAAAACTGTGATTCAAATTTCACGGTGTATACTGCCGATTGGATCGGGAAGTGTGCATGAAATTCTACACAGGCATCTTCGGTTATGGAAGATAGTTTCACGCTGGTACCGTAAAATCTAACGCAGGGTCAGAAGGAGGTTCGGGTAGAATGGTGCCGAGACATGATAGCAAAATTGGTAGCAGGCTCGTCTCGGCGCGTTTAAGATATCATTACGGGTGATGAATCTTGGATTTATCAATAGAATTGAATTTATCAATATCATTACGGGTAATGAATCTTGGATTTATCTAGACAAAATCAAACTGGTTGCTAATTTAATTGTGTAATTAAATATTACAACATTTTTTTTTACATTCTGTGATTACTTGAACTCACACACTGACGAATTAGTATCACTTGTAATTTTTTTGGGAATATCGTATAGGTTTTACAATGCTTGTAAATATGTGAACACCATGTATCCATTACATAATTATTTTTTCTATCATTGCTTCATTTTTATTTTTACCTATTGTGGTATAATAATCTTATTCCAGGTGCATCGTTTTCACATATAATTATATAATTAATGTATACAAAATATTGTAAAACATTTTAAAAGAGTAACGGTGGAGTTTCTTGCCCATTCTTCTCCATACGAAAACTACCCTTTGGAAGGGGCGACTAGAATCAATTCTATTTTTTGTTTTTGACGTTCAAAAGTGCCTTTTTGTGCCTAATTGAAATAAATTATTTGACTTTGACTTTGACTTTGACTTTGAAATATGATCCAGAAATGAAGCATCAGTCGACCGTGTGGCTGTTTCAAAATGAACCAACGCCTACCAAAGTGAAGCGAGCCAGAAGTGCAGGCAAAATGTTGATCGCAAGTTTTTTTTTTTCTACCAGGTTATCTGGTGTCAATACCCTGACGAGATCAAAGAAGCATCAATGCTGAATGGTATGTTACCAAATGTTTGCCAGAAGTTTTTACTACTGCAAGCAGCAAGCGACCGAACACTGGCCTCCGTGGGCTACTGCTTCACCACGACAACGCGCTGGCTCACTCGGCGCTTAAGACAAGGGACTTTCTGGACAGCACACCGGTCAAATTTATAGGTCATCCTCGTTACAGTCCCGATTTGGCCCCGTGCGACTTTTTCTTGTTCCCCAAAATAAAAAATCTACTCAAAGGAAAACAGTTTTCATCACCTGAAGATGCACTGGGTGCATTTGAGAAGGAGATTGAAGAGGTGTCAGATGCGGACTGGAAAATGTGTTATGAAAATTTGTTTAGACGTATAAAACTGTGTATGCCAATGGAGAGTTCTTTCAAAAGATATAATAAAAAAAAATATAACCTGTAGTATATTTTTTTCTAGTATCACAAAACTTTCTGAGTGCCCCACGTAATCTAGTTTAAATTTATTTCACCCCATGGGAGACGGCACTGCAGTGATTGATGTACATGCAATCCAGACTGCTAACGATATTGTTGGAGCTGGCCCGTACTCTGCGTACCAGGGATGCACACCTCATTCGCATCGTTGCGTAAAAGCAATTAATATGTGCGTCCGCGAATATTCCCGATGCGCTACAAAAACGGGGCAGCACCGACCTATTGGAGTTATACATCAAACCATGTGTTTTGGCATACTGCTCACATTTGGCGACCAATTACTTTCTGAGACCACAGATTGACGCGCTCAGAAGCACCATATCATCTGCATAGCTAATATTATTTACACAAATACCATCTATATAGCAACCTACTCTGGTGCTGCTGAGCTCGCCAATCCTGCCTCACCCCGCATTCCAACCTGTATGGCTTGGAAAAAGTTCCAGCCCATCGTACACTATTAATCTGGTTACCATACCACTATTTAAAGATGTTTATAAGCTCCGTTGGCAACCTATCTTTCTCCATCTTTCTCCACAATACGTCATAAGCAACCTGATCAGAAACCTTGAATAAATCGATGAACCTAGCATAAATCGGCGTCCCACGCTGTGTATAGTAAGTATGTGATAGTATGCTTAAGGCACAACACTGCACTTTCTGTTGACAAACCACGCCGAAACCCGAATTGGTTGTCATGAACATTTACAGTTTTATTTATTTGTGTATTAAGCAGACGGTCAAACACTTTTGATATTTTGATATTATAGTAGCTAGAGAGATGGGCCTTTTGGATGCCGAGCGACGAAATGTAAGTTTTTACGCACAATATTGAGAGATTTACCATGTTATTTTAAAACCATAGACTTCTTATAGGTTTTCCTGTAATCTATGAGTAAAGAGCCATACTATATATTTTTTTCAAAATTTTTGGTCCAGTAGTTTCGGAGATAAGGGGGGGGGAATGGTCAATTTTCATTGAATTTATCAAATATCTTTAAAAGTATTTATTTTAAAATTATATAAAAAATATGTTTAAGATCCTTGCAACAAGCCCTTTCATTTGATATGTCACACGGTACTGTTAAAAAAACTTTTTTTTTTAATTTTCTTGTTTGCGCCCCAAAAGTGACACCTATATTCAAAATTAAATTATTTACGTTACACATTCGTGTTTGGGTCACAGAAATACACATGTGTACCAAATTTCAACTTAATCGGTCCATTAGATTCGGAGTAAATTGGCTGTGACAGACGGACAGACAGACAGACAGACAGACAGACAGACACACGAGTGATCCTATAAGGGTTCCGTTTTTTCCTTTTGAGGTACGGAACCCTAAAAATCTCGTAATAGTGTATCAAGACTTACAATTTTCTTCGAACCAAGGGTCGATTTGACTAATCGGAGCGCCAGCGCCGCCTTGCGGCGCTTGACAGAGTCTACAATATAACGCTCCTCGGACCGGCTGGAGCTGAGCACAGTTCATGGATGGCGGTCAAGCAGTGAAGACGTTTAGAAACTGTCGCGTGTTCCGTATAGTTGTGTCGTGTAGGTACCTACAGTGTGTGAATTGCTAGTGTGATTAATTTGATAGTAAATTATAATGTAATCTGAACTGTACACGGTTTTTCTATTGCGCAATAACCAACACTACCCACAGTGCGCCCACAGTAGTTAAAATATGGCTGATAATAACGAAACAGATACCCTCCTCCGTCATATATAAATATGTGTGTAGGTACACGATCTGACTATTCAGAATTCGCGACAGTTTCTAAACGTGTTTACTACTTGACCGCCACCCATGAACTCTGCTCTCCGGCTGGTCCGAGGAGCGTTATGTTGTAGATTCTGTCAAGCACCCCCAGGCGGCGCTGGCGCTTCCATTAGTCAAATCATGACGTATTTCCGACACATTTATACAAACACCAAAATCAATCAATCAACGCAGCCTATTGCTGTCCACTGCTGGACATAGGCCACTCCCAGGCAGCACCACAACACCCTGACCTCCGCCTTCCGCATCCAGTCTGTCCAAACCACCTTTTTTAAGGTCGTCGGTCCATCTTGCTGGTCTAAACATGATAATTAGTTTAATGGTTCGAATTCGAACTTCGTTTTTTTTTTCTTAGCCGTTATTGTCCCACTGCTGGGCAAAGATCTCCCTACTCTCTTTCCACCTTTCTCTGTCCAGAGCTTCCAAGGACCAATCTTTCTTAAAGGAGTCCAACTCATACCGCCATCTCCGTCTGGGCCTGCTGCTATTGTTTGCCATTAAGCGGGACCCACTGGGTCATAAGTTTGGCCCATTGATGGTATGACATGCGGCAGATGTGTCCAGCCTTATTCCATTTAAGCGTGGCAGTTTTCCGAGTGGCATTAGTTATTTTAGTGATGGAACGGATTCTTGTATTTTTAACCCGGTCCACAAGTTTAATACCACGAATACTCCGTTTCATAGCTATCTGGCAAACCCCGAGCGTGGACCTCTGCTGAATTGTCAAAGATCATGTTTGAGGACCATACGTTTCTTTTATCCATGTTAAATTTTTTTATGCCTAAACTTGCTTTTATTCACTCTTAAGATCCATCATATGTAGCAGTCCATTCCAAGCCTTACATAAATCAATATGTAAAGTCAACGCCCTTTTACGTGTTCTTTTGTGTAAAGACCTAAACACATTTTTGTATAGAAAGGCCCGCATCGTAGAATGGTTACCCCGTGGGTAAATACATAATCAAGAAAATGCACATTTCAGTCAAGAGTCTGTTAAAATGCTTTATTTCACTTTGTTGTTTCATTCCAAATGTGAATATTCCAGATACAAGATAGGTTTTCTTACTGCCAACCATCATACTCGTATATACTAATGTTATAAAGAGGTAAAATTTGTTTGTTTGTTTGTATGTAAGGGGTAATATCGGGAACTACCAGTCGGATTTGAAAAAATATTTTTGCATTGGATAGCCTAATTCTTGAGGAAGTTTATGGCTTGAAGACGAAGTTGCGGGCAGAAGCTAGTTATTTATATTTAAGTATTTTGGTGTCGTTGTGCTTTGTGCTTCCCATTTATGGGGGGTGGTCTATAGGTAAGCCAGGATCGTCACTCATTGGATGCCAGATGGCGGGCGTCGTCACCGGAGCAGGCCTAAAAAACGCTGGCGTGATATTTTGGACTCGTTCTTAACCGATTGGCCGGAGAAGGCACAACACAAGGAAAACTGGAAAATTAGGGGGTAGACCTTTGCCCAGCAGTGGGATAAAAAAGGTAAGAAAAAATGGTGTAGTTATTTTTAGGTTTTTTGTGACAATTTACAGGATAATGCAAGAAGAAAACGTGTTGCACCCCAAGGAACATGGCAGAAGAGCCAGAAGATGATGATAGTAGTGGTGGTGGTAGTGTAGGTATTTGATAACTTATCTCTGTGCCACAAGAAATTGGCCTAAAGTTATCACTAAAGACAGGTTGGTTTTCTCTTCAATATGTAAAAAAAAAACCCTGTTTGATCCCGAAAGGGGCACATAGGTACTGCAATAATATTACCTAAAAGTAATTAAAAATCAAATTATTATTGAAAATAAAAAGTTATTGCCATTTAAAAATTACATTTTTAGTACCAAAATAACAATAAATCCATTAAAAATTTGCAAATTTTCAACAGGGGTCATAAGTTATGACTTGCCACCCGCGTCCCATGTAATAACTCGGTAAAATTCCCCATTGAAAATAAATGTGACGAAATTATTTTATTTATTTTTTTAAAGAAAAAGAAAATGCTTAGAGAAAGAAATACATAATTATTTAAGTCATAACACATTGCCGACAGTGCCGTACCGTACAGATTGCAGTATTGCAAGCTAATTCCAACGTCTATCGATTATGCTATTTTCCTTTGTGACTGGCTTATAAATACAAAATGCATTTGACAAGCTTTTACAATACCGTACGGACTTCTGCCTTCTAATTGGTCTTGGTATTTTAATAAAATATGGTAAAACTGTACAAAGAATTAAACAGTAGGCCATTGATTATTTTTGATTTATCAGAGGTTTTAATATGTTCCATGAAAGCGAACAAGACGGGTGATATCTCCGACAAGAGTAACTACCGTCCCATTTCATTTGCAACTATAATTGCTTAAGTGTTGGACGGTATGCTTGATACTTATTTAAATGATTATACACCGTGAAATTTGAATCACAGTTTTGCTAGAACAAACGTTGTTCCGACCATGGTCTACTACCATACTACAGAATCCAATAAAAAAAAAGTTATTAGTTTTTGAAAAAACACAAAAAAAACAAAGTATAAAATGTCAAGATTATCGTTACTCCCTACAACACAGACACCACGCATGGGACACAGCATTGTTTACAGGGAAATATACCTCCATAAACGAAATTTAGTAAGCAGTAGATAATCTTGACATTTTAAACTTTTCCTTTTTGTGTTTTTTCAAAAACCAATTTATGTTTTTTTTAATTGAGTGCTGTAGAATGGTAGTAGACCATGGTCTGAATAATGTTTGTTCTAGCAAAACTGTGATTCAACACGGTGTATACATCTTCATAGTGCGCAGTTCGGATTTTGTCCCGGACTTTCAACTGAAAGCGCTATTTTGAGTCTTAAGCATACAGTTCAATATTATATAGATCTAGGATGCCGCCGCTGGTGTACGCCTGTTTCCTTGATCCTTCCAAGGCCTTCGATCTTGTCTCGTATGATGTGCTCTGTGAAAAGATGGTTAGCAGGGGTATACCCGCGGAAATATGTGGACTATTGCAGCATTGGTATGGTAATCAGACCAATCATGTGAAGTGGGACGGTTCGCTCTCCAAACCGTATAGGTTGGACTGTGGGGTGAGACACGGAGGTCCGACGTCTACAAAAAATATTTGATTTTTTTCTAAAACATTGGCCTCATTTTTACTTTGACAACTTTTCTCTCCAGCATGCGCATAACCACCGTAGAAACCAGTTTTGTCGACGGAAGAATATACAAAATGACAGAAATATAGTCGTCAAGCTACACGTGCTGTTTTAGGTTAGATTTTCCGCTGCCGTCGGCCTTAAAAATCACCTGTTCATTGAAATTTTAAACAGGAACTTACAAATACACCGTGAAATTTGAATCACAGTTTTGCTAGAACAAACGTTGTTCAGACCATGGTCTACTAACATTCTACAGCATCCAATAAAAAAAAAACATAGGTACTTAGTTTTTGAAAAAACACAAAAAAGATAAGTTTAAAATGTCAAGATTATCTACTGCTTACAAAATTTCGTTTATGGAGGTACATTTCCCTGTAGACAATGCTGTGTCTCGTGCGTGGTGTCTGTGTTGTAGGGAGTAACGATAATCTTGACATTTTAAACTTTGTGTTTTTTCAAAAACCAATTTTGTTTTTTTTTTAATTGGATGCTGTAGTATGGTAGTAGACCATGGTCTGAACAACATTTGTTCTAGCAAAACTGTGATTCAAATTTCACGGTGTATAAGCCTGAATTTAATTGTAATTCAAGTGGTATCAACGAATCGCGTTTATTCAAATATAAGCGCTTCGTTGCAGAGGCCAATAACAGTAGAGAATCTAAAAATATACGTTGCAAAACTAGGGAGTATTTCCACGATAAAATGTTTTGTGAGAAACAAATTGTTTGTATGTATTTTGTATGAACAATTTAGTTTTGTGATTTTTGTCAAGAATTGTGCAAGAGCAGGGTATTGGCAACAACATTATTTTTATGCTAGTAATTATGGCTGTTACAACAGTTATAAATAAACCACTTTACAAATTCAACAGTAAAATGAATCTTGTATTTAGCACGCTAAGGGAACTTTGTCCTTTGTTCGTTCTTATTTGCTGTTTTAGGAATTCCTAGCAAAGGCTCGCCAGGGAATAAATCAAATTATTAGTAGAATTATTATACTGTTTGAGAATGATTAGGGAAAAAATGTATTTCTCAAAAACTATCACAAATGTAAAAAGTGCTTATTGACAAATATTCCAACAAAAACTTCTGAGGAACAAAGTCAGTGCTCTGCCCTGCACCAAAGTGCTCAAATCTGCTTATATTTGAATAATGCCGCGCTCAACGTCATGGGAAGTTTGCCAGAAAATGCTTATTTATGAAAATTGTTTCTCACTTAATGCACGTTTTATTGAATTAAAACTTGAACTATTAGACTTTAACGTAGGTTTTGTAAAATTTTAGTGGAAATACTCGCTCTTTTGGTTTAAGAGCCTTTTGCCTGGATTTTATACAATGGTTTTTGTTTTAAAATTTTTTAATTATAAGTTTTGACATTACATTTTATCAATATTTTCTGTGTTTATAGACTTATTTTAATCCATTTTGTGTATCTTAATGATATTATAATACTTCCTGTCACTATTGTTTACATAGCCGTAGCTAAAAAGTGAAAAATAAAAACTTTTTACAAAAAAAAACAAACGAGTCGGTGGCAAAAACTAAAAAACTGATCCAAAGAAACCGAATTTCGAAATTAAAGTAATTTTTCACTTTGTGGTGTTTTTTTTTGTAAAAAAAGTTTTAATTAATTAAATTTTGTTTTGTTAATCAGCCCCAGTAACAAGTTTTTTTTATAACTATAATAATTTCGTATTCTAACATTTACTTACTCACCAAACTTTAATTAAACTATGAACGTTTGAACAAACTAAGTTACATAACAAAAACAAACAGTATTTTTTGCTCAGTTTTTGCCCAAGATTAACATGAAACTTATTTCGTTTATTTTAAATGAAATACTAACTAAATAACTTTGTAGACGGTCGTTATAACCACTTTGCCGTTTTCAGCAAGAAACTGAAAGCACACTTGCCGAATATAAACGCTCAGTACGAAGTTTAAGTGTGGAAATATACGGGAGATGACGTTTGGTGCGCGTTTGAGTTTGTAAATCAGAGTTGGCAAAACACCTAACACTGGCTCATCTGGCTCCATTTATCGCCCTTTCGTTATTTCGATATAAACGTATTATAAACTCCATTATTTTCTCTACTTCTGTTCATCATTTTTTTATATTTCTATAGTGCAGTCATTTAAATAATATTTACCAATAACTGTCGTTATTGAGCTGTGATTTGTCTAATGCTGTAATTCTTGACTTTTATGCAAACCGATACGTCTTGTTATGTCGAGTAATTGCTAGCATTAATTGGAACTGAATCATCTTTAAATGAAGATTTAATACAACTAACTAACTTTTGAATTATCCTCGTGCAATGACTTGTGGAATGACATACCTTTTCGATGCACAGCAATAAAATATACATCAAAATAATAATATTATGTAAATCGCTTACGTTAAACCTCCAGTGATTGACATAACCGCCGCGTCCCCGTCCCTCTGCCTCCCCCGTATATCCCTCACTAAGAGGTCTGCACTGAACTACTCCTCCACATTTGTATAATGCGGACATTCGTTTATACAGTACGTGGATCATTTACAATCGCCTCGTATACAGGGTGCCGTGATATTGTTTACTTTAAGAGTAGGTAATTCTTTTTTCTTGAGTTGAAGAGATTTCTTAATGAGACGTGGATTTTTCCTCTCTTTGCAATATTAGTATCATTTATTTGTATGAAGTATTTATATCATTATATTCATGATTTTAGCCCGAAATTACCCATTGCTGGGTATTGGCCTCCTTTTTCTTTTGCCATACTTCCTGGTAACGTGCGCCCCTCATTCAGGAGTACCCGCGACTTTGATGAAACCGCACTATTTCTAATCAGAAAATAATTAAGTGAATAAATAAATTAGATAGGTTGGCTACATTGGAAATTATTTTGCTGATAAGAGATAAGTTGAAACGTCATTTACCCCTTTATTCATAGACATAATGATCAGCGACTGTTTAACCATATTTTTTTTAAGTTTAAGTGCCTGTTAACTTTAATCATCGCTTATGAATAAGCCTCGTGAACTCCAAATATAAACCTAGCAATATTGCATGCTTCTAAAAAACGGTATTTTATTCCCTGGACAAATACTATCGCAAGGAGCTCAACAATGTATTACGTCTATTATAATTTGCACTTCCTCTGTCATTTCCAGTGCTTGTCTACCAAATGATAATAATAATTATGTATATTTTGACAGGACTACAAAAATAAACTCCGAACCACTGGACATGGTAACTAAATACAAAATTATTAGTTCCTCCACATCGACCGCAAAACGTATTTTAGTTTCAAACTACCCACAATTTACAATATTAAGTTGCATTAATTATGTCAATAACAAAACCAAAATCCGATATCCTGCCGAAATAACATAAAAAGTAGCAGTAACAGGATTCACATTTGATTTGTAATCTAATAATATTAAGTTATTTACGGGCCGCAGGGCAATAAGTTCTTGTTTCCGATGAAATGTTGCCCGAGGACTGAGATTGTGTGTGGTGCAAGGTTTGATGTTGGAGCTATATTTTGGAATAGTATATTTTTTTTTCTCTATACGGATAAAATTATTGTAAAATTAGGCGAGCAGAATGAATCAGGTGATTTTTCACCTGATTCATTCTGCTGGTCTAATTTTCTAGTTAAATACTTACAATTTTACTAATATAAATTGGGTCGTGGAGGTAAGAAATAACTGGTATTCATCTGTATTCAATTAGACTGAAAGCCTATTAAAAAACAGTGGCACTCCGGAAGTGCCGACAGAAGTGAAATCTTGAAAAAATATCGGCACCGCGATAATCAACGCGTTGATGTCTTTTACTCCACGCACCGCAGTAATCAACGCGTTGACGTCTTTTACTCCACGGTGTCGGTAAACTCGCTAACAGTGTCGTGAAATCAATGGTTTAGTCCCATCTCAAAAATGCCCAACGTACCTAAAGAAGATTTCACTTTAAAAAAAAGCCGCCTGAAAAGGATAGCCAGATAATAATTAATCAGGTGCTTTTAATTACCAGCTAAATTAACGTTCTAAAATTTTGTCACAGCTATTTTTTACTGTTTTATCTTCCATAGAAAATTTGGTATAAATCATGGTTTTATGTCAGGCAATTAAGGAGTCAGTGTTTGCCAGACTCCACTACAAGATTACTGAAACAAAATAAACAAATTAGATTAGATCTTGAAATCTACAATACACTTACAGTTTCCCCCAAAACAAAACCCGATCTTCAGCTCATAACTTACACCTCAATGTTGCACAGGGGAAAATTTATTCATGGAATTCAATTTACTTCAGGTGTGGCTTGACCCTTAACGGGGAATAAACGGGCCTTATTATGAGTGACTTTCGCTTTTGTTTCTTTTTTCGTTCCCCTGGATTCCAGGGTAAGGTTTTTTTTTCAGTACGAGTACCTACCCGTGGTAAATTGCGCGGATAGATTTCAATTTGTTGAATTTGGATTCGTATAATTTGTTTGGTCGTTTTAGGTTCTTTGTGATTTTCAAAATGGGTTTTTATTGTGCATATCAGAGAGTTAGTGATATTCCTTGTATGGCTTCTAATTCAGTTTTACTGAAAACCTTCACTTCCAAAGCAATTAGTACTTACTTAATAACTAACAGGAAAATAACAATACCTTTTTTTTTGCATGTAGATATATATATATTTATTTTGCAGAATCTCAAAGAAAAATACAATAACCTGTTCCGCTTAGCTATTTCTAAAGAGCCATAAAAAGAGAGCTGAGCGCAGAAAAAGTCTGCGCTCAGCGCTTGGTGTGGCATCACGCTATGTTCGGGTTCGCAACAAGTCCATCGTCATCCTGAGGATGCCTCGTTGAGAGGTGAAACACGTGTCGATTACTTTCAGGAGTTTTTTATGGCTCTTTAGAAATAGCTAAGCGGAACAGGTTACTAAATATATCCACGTCTATTGTATTAAGGTCACGCCTGAATCAATTAATTATCTTGCAGGGTCTCATTAAATAATTGCTAAGACTTGAAATGGGCAATTAAATACTCCTAAAATCAACACCGTTTAACTTCCCAAAACACTAAAAACCGACTAAATCATCCCGTTTTTCCTGCATTTAGTTCAGCTTGCCAACTAAACGATTTCCTCAGTAACCAACTCCAAGAGTTTCCTCATATATTTGTGTTTTTGCCTACACTTTGTCTGCATTATGCTAATCTAACTGGAATTACTAATTGCCGCGAAAACTTTGAGCTGCTCGCGATGACAGCAAAAACCGGAACCGGTTTTGTGTCATTATTACTTGCATGTTTTTAACTGAAATATATTACCTCGTAAACGTCTACCGTTTAGCATAAACTTTCGCCACAGTTATAGGAAATAATGCTTGAGGAATGTTAGTATGATTTGAATATTTATTGAGTTTGAATTCTATTTTCAAATCCATGTTATGCTGTTTAGCATCGGTACGATCAGCAGCTAAAATAATAGATATCCTTTCAACTGTCATTAATGAGACACAGTAGAATTTTATTTGTTATCGATCTCAATGAGTCCTCGTGACAGTTGAACTGATAAACATAGCAGTTCAGAGCTGAAAAAAAAAAAGCTATTGCATAGCATTTGTAACCTCCATACTTCCTATTTGTCAACGCTACACTTGGGATGATGACGTGATGACATAAAACAAAAATTACGTTCCCATGACAACATCACGTTGTCATGGGAACCGTCATTACATGGTAGGCGGAGTGGGGGGTGTTAGGTTTTATTTTCGTTACGTTACGGAATTTCGCGCTCAAAGCCTGCACTAAAAGCTATGCAATAGCTTAAAAAAAAATCTGACGAATACTTTGTCTGTAGACTCCGCGCAAGATAAGTCTGCGCGCGGCTGAAATCGTTACTAATTGTATGCCACCGTCTTGTTTCTTTTATGTAAGGTTAAATTAATTATATAATTATTTAATAATATTAATATATTAAGTGATTAATATAGATTTATTATTTTTAATATTACAGTATAGAATTAAGCACGCCAGCGCCACCAGTCGACTCTACTAAAAAAGTTTATATACCACTTCCGTCAAAATGAATTATCAGGTAATCTGAGAATTGAATTGACTCATTTGTACAAGGCGACTAAACAAGTTATTGATTTTTTTTATGGCAGTTCACTGGAGTATAAGTTCTGTTAGTAAATCTATTTATCTATTAAGATGCCTGTAAAAATCAAATCAAATAATCTGACAACAGGCTAACCATTGTTTTTACTCCGGTTTCATAAATAAAGCACGCTTTTCAGTTTAAAAAATCGGCCAAGTGCGTGTCGGACTACGCACAATGAAGGGTTCCGTAGTTAGGATGAATTTATTTCAATTACAAACTTAACATTGTAGTTGAAATACATGTTCTTCCATACATTCCAACTGCAAATATAAGTTTGTACGCACAATATTGGTAGATTTATCATGTTCTGTAATCTATGAGTGAAGAACCATTCTCTGTATTTTTTTCAAAAACTTTTTTTTTTAGTTTTCTTATTTGCCCCCCAAAAGTCAAAGTATTTAAAATTCATTTATTTACGTTATACATCCGTGTTTGGGTCACAGAAATACATATGTGTACCAAATTTTAACTTAATCGGTCCATTAGATTCGGACGGACAGACACACGAGTGATCCTATAAGAGTTTCGTTTTTGCTTTCTGAGGTATGGAACCCTAAAAACAAAAAAAAATTACGAATTTCTAGATAAAAACATACGATAGTGTAGATATCTACTATCAGAATACTATTCGGCAAAGCTTCATCGACAAACATGTAATAAAGTGTATTCCGCGACAGATGCGCGTACGAATTCAAATAACAGAGCTCCACGTCAAAATAATATGTATTTTTCCAATATCTTTCTTATTTTGACAGAAAATTGCATGTATTTAAGCATGATGTGCAGGAAAAGACCCGTCATGATTTAAGGAGTTTGAGGCCCACATTAGTTGATCACCAACCTGCACCCTAATTGCGTAACACAAGATCAATCGCAATCTGTTTCATTCTGACAGTTCAACAATCTTCATTGCGTGATTTACGTTGTTGAGCTGACAATTTTTTCGAACATAAGAAGCATTGCATTAGCAATATCCTTCAAAGTAATTGTGATTGACCGTTTGCTACTCAATTAGGGTGCTGTATCACAAAATTGGCAAATGATTTTCTTATAATTACGAGTACATGCCGATGCAGACAAGATAAAAACAGTTGGTATACAGTCGAAGCCTAATTTAACAACATTAAAATACATTCATTGTTTTGTTTACTTACTCTAGAAGTCCAGAGGGTATCACACGGTTGCCCCACTTTTTTCGCGTTTCATCCTAGCCTAATCTTAATAATATTATAAACGCGAAAGTATGTGAGAATCGATGGATAGGTCGATGAATATTTGTTACTTTTCACGCAAAAACTGCTGAATGGACTTAGATGAAATTTGGCACACAGATAGTTTAAAACCTGGATTACATACATACAGGATACTTTTATCCTCACCTTCCATCTGACGCAGGTCCTCACCGGACACGGCTGTTCAGGATAAGGCGGGAGGAAACGCCCGGGTGTCACCATTGTGTGGATCGCCCGGAGGACACGGTAGAGCATACGATGGAGGTCTGCCCGGGTTGGGCGGAGCATCGCCGTGTCCTCGTGGAGGCGATCGGCGGCGGTGATCTCTCGCGTCCGGCCCTGGTTCAGGCCATGGTACGGAGCGAGAGGAAATGGTAGGCCGTCACCTCCTTCTGCGAAGCGGTAATGCTCGCAAAGGAGGAGGTGGAACGCGTGAGGGCGAGGCAAATTTCGCGCCGTCACGCCCCTAACCGCCGCAGGAGGAGACGCCCTGAGTGGGATGACACAGAATTGACGGGGTCCGCTAAGGCCAATGCCTGCCGGGGCTGCGAATAAGGGCCGAAAGGGACATCATGGCCCCCGGCAACAGGGCAACCGAAGGAACACGGCTGGATTTTAGTCAGTAAGAGTCTGACACGCCCTCCCGCTCCACCCAGAGCGGGAGAAGTTATTTGATAATTACCGACCGAAAAAAAAAAAAAAAGGACACTTTTATCCTGATACTCTCACGGAATCACGACTTATGCAGGTGAAATCGAAGGGCACTACCAGTAAAATCTAAATAAGATTTGTGTCGTCAGGCTGCCGATCTCAGTACAATAAACCGCAGTTCAATGATAACAGTATGAGCTTCAAAGCGTCTTTATTTCCTAGCAGCACGAAAATAGCCCTTGGCTTTCGTAATGCAAATGTAACCATCCATCGGCGGGTTGACTGTACGACGCGAAAAACATGTCATGACTAAGTCAATAAATTGAAAAATATCAATATGTAGATAAGCATAATTATTACATAATATGACATCACGCCCCTAATCCCCGAAGTGTTAGACAGAGGTGTACCTATCTTTAGTACACCCACATTTCACCAGTTATGTTTAAGTCCATGTAATAGGGGGCGAGCCTACTACCATCAACCGGGGACAAATGGACAAATCCAGACTGTGTACTGCTATTGAAAATTCCTAATGGAAAAACCCAATAACACTTTGCTCGACCTTGGAATCGAACCCAGGACCTCATGCTCAGCAGTAACTCTTGCGACCACTAGACCAAAACGAGGCAATAAGCATATTAATACTGAAAAAAATACCACCCTAAAGCAGTACAAATGATGAACAGCCCATTCAGCTAGCATTGTTCTAAAATTCTCCCCAACAAGATGTAAAACGCAGGTGCAGTTGTTCCAGTGAAATATTATGGGAAAATTTCCAGGTTTATGCAGAAAATAAAATATCACAGATAAATTGTGAGATACACGAATGTATTCGTGGACTGTTCTAGACTTGTTGTACTCTTGTTTGTTTGGTTTTGTCATTTGTATTGAGATTTATGTGCAGTTCATATATCTTTTTAGTTGTCATTGTTGAGATTGTCTTGTATTGGTTGCAGTTGATTTGATTTGAGGATGGAGTTATTATTGTTTAGAATGAAGTTTTTTTAGCTGAACAGAGAGCTGTGCTGCTGGGGAGTTTGTTGCGCCACTTCTCTTTCCCAACTAAAGCACTAGGAAGTGGTGAAGGTCGGGCGTTTTTCGGGGACTGTCCTATGTAATTTTGACGTTCGAAAAGTGTTGATTCTCAGCTTAGTTTGAATAAATGAATTTTGTATTTTATTAATATTATTATCATTTATTATTTTTCAAACGCCCTTGACACATCTCGGGACCCTGGGGTCCCGGACCTTTGAAACGCGTACGAGGGGCCGAAGCCAACTCGCAGAGGCCTGTTAGACGTTTTGAATGAAATGAGGCACCAACCGTCGATTATCCCTGTTTGCGCTATGTTAGTGCACCCAAGGAAAACCCCCGGTTGATGCAGGGCTATTGTAGGATATGGAAACAAAGATTGTACTATGGGTTTGGGTTGCTAAAGTGGACTGGTCACCTAGAACTATGGAAGGACTATGGCCCCTGCCTGATCTATGTTTTATATGCAGACGGATAATCATTTATTATATTATTATTTGTATTTATTTGATTTGGCCTGCATAACAGAATTATAATCACAGACTTTAATGTAATTTTAAATAATGTCACAGTTGTAATGTGCGTCTTAATTTTGCAGAATAAACATTTTTTTCTTTTCTTCAGTTCATTTTGTTCTACTATTTTTCTTGGAAATACGATCTCCGTTCTCAGTATGAGTTTTGAAGTAGATTCTAAGAAAAAAAAATAGACATCTAGTACTTTAATACGAGCAATGTTATGAGTAGATTACAGCGGATCTATTTACTGTGGTCCGTCTGATCATAACAATAAATAAAGTGAAGTGTAGTAATCTTTATTATACTGAGAAGAACACAAAGCAATATAAAATAAAAATAAATAAAATCTATATCTTTACATATAATAAAATAGTAACGACCTCAAAACTGTACCGGCAATATTTTTGGGAACGAGTTTGATTCCGAAAATATAGTTTATCTACTCTTATAGCGTAATATTCGAATTATGAACTTCAAAACGAGTTTATATTGACATAATTTATAAACAGAATACCAAAATTTAAAAATAGAATCATATTATAACACTTTTTCTCTAAGAAAATAATACTATAAAACATTTTTTTTTCTATTACAATATAGCGCTAATCCATGAAGTTAATATCACCAAAGAGTTTCCATCAACTTTTGGCGGAGGGCAGCAGCACCCGCTGTAGCGCATGTGCGGTGATGTGCTGGTGCAGGCGACATTCATTTGTTTTGTAGTACTTACTGAATTTCGTGGGATTTTTAAATTTATTCTTGATCTTTAACTTTGATTTTTTATTTAGTATTTGTTTCAATACCAAAGTTTGAGAGTAGATAAAGTAGTGTATGAAACTGCACATAACTAGGTATTAAAACATTCGTGTGATACTATTAAAAACCTCGCTTACGGCTCGGTTTTTAAACACACACTCATGTTTTAATACCCCTCATTATGCAACAGTGTCATAAACTACTATTTTGGAATTTTTGTCCGTTTGTCTATTTCTCTGGATAAATAATAATAAAAAAAAGTTTATTTCTGAACAATAACACAAGACTAAGTACAAGTAAAACGATGATAGCTGCAAAAGTATAAACTGTAGCGCAGCTAACAACGCCCTTCTCCAGATACAGAATGGAATGATTTTCCATGCAAAAAGTGCTTAATAGGTAATTTAGTTAATTAATAATAAAAAAAAAAAATAGATAAAAATAAACAGTACAGGACATTTGATTTGGGATGTATTTTGACGTTGAATATATAATAATATGATATAATATGTTCCGGATTGGCGCAAAAACAACCGAACGGATCTGGATATAATTTGGCACACAGATAGTTTATAACCTGTATTAACGCATAGGATACTTTTAATCCCGGTAGTATTATTATTATCATATAATATTATTCCCGTGGGATTTGTCCCGACTTACATGCGGGCGAAGCCGCGGGCAAAAGCTAGTTAAATTAATAAAGAAAAACAAAACCGCACCGATTCCACGATTACATAGAAATAGGAACTACCGTTTTTAAACGGTACAATTCCTTCAGGCTAGTAATAAAAATTAACTGCAGTTTCCGAACTATAAAACAGTATGAATAAAACAGCTAGTTGCAAAACACTTGGAACGAATCGAAACAGCTTTTTAAATACGAAAAAGTAACAAAGTGATTCAAGCTGTTTTTTTCCTATTGAAAGTTTTCCTTGTAATTTGTAGGTGTCCCTTTTGTGGTTGATTTTGATCAAAGAAAATATCTGCCTCTATAATCAGACACTCTTTAAAACATGCTATCATGCTGAAACGCGGGAATTATTATAAATGGAATCTGGGTGGAGTTATAACGAACAATCAATTTCGATAAAAAATACTTTCAAGCTTTCATTTAAAATATGTATGAGTTTTTCCTTTAAAAACCACTTAATGTTATTTACCATTTTACTCTTTTTGCTCAACCAGTTCGGTTAGATAATTTTTTGTAGGTACAACCCGGTTAACCTCTGCTTTCTTTTTTAATTTAAATTTTACCTTACTTATTTTTTCTTACCTTCATTTTTTATTATCTTGTTGTGTCTTACTTCAGAGCAAAGGCCTCCCTTCCATTTTTTCATGTCTTTTAAATAAATAAATATATAAAATTAATTTATTTCGGGTAACTGGGCCCATAGAAGTCAATTACAAAACATATCACACTAATAATATAATATAATAGAATAAAATAATAGTGATAAAATTCATAATAAATGTCAAAATATCAAAATAAAATAAGATACCATTATAATTAAAATTATACAATTAAAATAATACATACAAAGACACACACAAAGATGACACACTTTTGCAATTTGAGCCCAATCCTGAAGGTCTAAATCGACACTCCTGGGACTACCGCGTCGCCAATTCTTGTTGTTCGGAACCCAATATTTG
This sequence comes from Agrochola litura, assembly GCA_949152395.1. Taxonomy (NCBI): domain Eukaryota; kingdom Metazoa; phylum Arthropoda; class Insecta; order Lepidoptera; family Noctuidae; genus Agrochola; species Agrochola litura. The sequence continues at coordinate 5,838,313 of OX424509.1, forward strand.
GCTACTTTCGCCCAATTCTGATGCGGCATGCGGCAGATCTGTCCTGCCTAGTTCCCTCAATAGTATAACTATATAATAGTGGTCTAATCTATCAGTTAAAACTTTGTAATAAAACTATTACTTGACCTATGGAACTTCATGTTAATGCAACGGATGAATTTCGAACTCACAGCCTCCCGTCGAGTATCTTAGTATTGCAGGGATAGATTGTTAGAAACAACAGGTTAAGCTGCTCCAAAACCCTCAATTCAACAAAAACAAAAACGAATCAACTGCGGCCAACTCTGAACACAATTCGCATCCCCGACAATATTTCCTGAAACTTCTCTCAACGTAATCGCCGCTTGCGTTACTCCAACCCGCGATCTACCAAATTGAAAAATAACTGAGCGTCCTTACGATAAATTTCAGTCTGAAAACTTTCCCGTTTTAATCGTTAAAACGGAATTTTGGTCATTTAAAGTACTGTTATTAAAGTAGGAGACGTAAATAAGTCGGGTGACTTAAAGGAGTCTCCCATAGTATATCTTTGGGTGAGATTAAAATGGGAGGAATTTTCTTTTGTTTTTGGCTAAGAATTTCGAGTTAAGGTGCTTAGAATTTTGGACTTGGGAAGTTTGTGAGAGCCTTTTGAATTTATTGAGGACAACGTTGTGAATTGTGGAAAAGAATTGAAGTGTGAAATGCTTACCTGCTATTGCTCAACTGGAAACCATTAATTTTATGTCACAGCAATGTTATTTCCAATGATAAAATCGATACATAAATTGTAGTAAAATTTTATAGACCACAAAATCATAGAAAATAATTATTATGTTCACTCTTTTTCTTGCATAAAAGGCCCAACTATAATGAATTTCTTTCACATAAGGCATACATCATTGCAAATACAGATAGCAGAATAATCTAGATAAAATATTTAAAATTAGATAATTATTATTTATCAACTGGGTGCATTAATTCAGATTACTACTGGCCAATTAAAATGTGGATCAATACAAATAGAGGAATTAGTAGTTTGGAATTACTATGGCCAATTAGCAACTGATAGCCGATTTAATAGTAAGCGATGTTTATTAAATTGTATCGATTTAATTTTAATGGGATAATCATTTTCTACAATTATTAGAAATTAAGATTTAGGAAAGATGTAGGTTAAATTTTAATGGTACAGCTATTAGTAAAAGCTGACCAATATTAATGCATTTTAAAATAATATTTTTTTAATTTATTCATAGGTACTTCTTTTTACAATTCTAGAACCATAAAGTGAGGTTTAAAAACACAATACCATCGCAGGAGCCAAAATATTAGCTTTAGATTATTATGTATAGGTATCCTACGGAAAGTTTTAACTGTTGGAATCCTTATTTATTTAATGCACCTATTTCTTAGAGTTTTACTTAGCTAAGTACAAAAATACTCTTGCAACCAGTCCTCTCAAAATATCACAAGCTACCTCCAAAATGAAATAAGATAAAATTTCACCGATACTTCTTCTAAATAATTTCATATTATTGATACATCTCGGAGTATCGTTGAAACGTAATCCTCCCTTGACAATTGAAAATAACATTTTCATTACGCTGAGTGGTACAAAACCGAGTTCAGTAAGAGGATATCAGTTCTACGAATAATTCCTGCTGGGAATTGTCATGAAATATTGTCAGTATGTTATGACAAGCCGGTTTTAATAACGGTTTTTATGAATGAGTATGCTTATGGTAAAGTAAGTAGTTGATTTTATTACCCGACTGCCCCAGAAGGAGGGTAATGTTTTTCGAGAGTATGTATGTATGTATGTATGTATGTTTGTATGTATGTATGTATGTATGTATGTATGTATGTATGTATGTATGTTTGTATGTATGTATGTATGTATGTCTATTTCTTTGGCACGCTCTGTAGCCTAAACGGCTTGATGGATTTTAACATATGAGGTGTCGTTAAGTTGGTCTTAATAGTGGGAGTGACATAGGCTATATAATATTTATATATTGCATCTGCAAATAGAAAAAAGGAGGGGTAGGTTTAAAAAAAATACATTATTGGTATCAAATAAAAGTTAGAAATGAGTCAATTCCAAATATATATACATAATCTAAATATATAAAAGCGAAAGGTCACTCACTCACTTACTCATTCATCACGAAGTATCGAAAACCACTTGACGTAAAAAGATGAAATTTGGTAAGGAGGTAGTTTATACTTAGTAGACGTTCGCTAAGAACGGATTTTTGGAAATTCGACCTTTAAGGGGGTGAAAAGGGGGGATTTAGTTTGTATGAAAAATTTTTTTCCTTGAGTTAATAAACTTGAAACTTGGCATGAATACTTATCTTTGTAAATTATAAAGTTTGCCATTTTTAGTTTTTCTAAAGTACCCCCCTAAAGGAGGATTGGGGGATGTCAAAGTTTGTATGGAAGAATTTTAACGAGCGGTCTGATTAACTCGAAACTCAGTATTTATAATTAAAACTGAAACACCACGATTTTTCAAAAATTATTATCACGCTATTTGCTATGGGGGATGAGCAATGTTCGTATTCTTCTATAGACCGCAAATTGTAAAAAGACTAGCCAAAAGGTTAGAATAGTGCAGATAGTTACGGATTTAACATTTTAAAAGATTATCATCACGCTATACCTTTATGGAGCTAAGCAGTCAATCACAGTATATACAGGGTGGATTTTGAGATGGAGCAATAAGGGCAGGTACCTTAACCGTTGTCGCTACAAGAAAACAGTCTTAGGAGACTGTCCTTAACTTTTTGAAACATTATGATTTGCATTCACAGATTTTGAAAAAATGTACAGGCAGCAAGAAAATGGCCAATTTTCACAACAACTTTTTTGATACCGGTCGATCCTATTTCTTATTACTAAGATCAAAAAACTATATTAGGCCAACTGAGGTTTGAGTACGAGAAAAGTCAGAAATTGCAAAAAAAACTTCCCATACATTTAGTAGGAAATGAGAAGAGATAGAACACAATATACCTTTGTATGTTGTTTTTGTTTTAATGAGGTTACCATTATTTAAATGAACACAATATACCACTATACAACAGTTGAATTATTCCAATACTTCACTGGGCTGAATAAGGAACGAATGTAGCAGATAGTTACAGATTTAACCTTTTAAATAATTATCATCATGCTATACTTTTATAGAGCTAAGCAGTCAATCATCAATTCATTCATACTAATATTATAAATTCGAAAGTAACTGTACCTGTATGTATGTTTGTTACCTTTTCACGGCTAAACCACTGAACGGATTTCGATAAATTTTGGTAAAGAGATAGATGGCATCCTGGAGAAGGATATAGGGTACTTTTTGTCTCAAAAATAATCCTAAAGTGCATGAGATGACAGATCCTACAGGGGATGACTGTTTGTATGGAAAACCCAGCATTTCTTAAGTTAGAGATATGAAAATTAAAATTTATGCTTTTGTTAAGAAATAAAGAATTTAACATTTCAGCGTTTTTTTTGGGGGACCTGTTTGGGGGATGATTTTAAAATTCACATGTAAAATTTATTTTTTTGTGTCTTCTTTTTAAGAGATTTAAGGAAATTGTAAATATAGCCATAGTCTGTATCTTGAATTATATCATTTAGTCTATATTTCATTAAAATCGGCCCACTCTGTCAAAGTTATCACAATTTAAAGACGTAAACTAGGTAACCATTCTAACATGTGAGTTTTACTTCGGTTCAATGGTGGCACTAGAGTAGATATTACAATTTAATGGTGGTGATAATAGTAAAATGAATCATTAGTATTTTAAGAAAGGCATTTAGAATCATATAAACCTGTTTTATTTATGTTAAAAAGCCGGACAAATATGAGTAGGATTTACGCCCTAAAGGTTCCGTCTCAAAGCTGTGCTTGATCGGCTGCCTGAATTTCCAAATCAGGATTGAAGTACAAACTTAACTTTTCAATAGAAAAATAACTTTTAATAGAGTGGAGAGTACCGATTTGAATGAAATACCTACATACTAAATGTTACTTCAAGACACGGTCTATACATTTTTGATCCCGGATTGAAGAACAAACTTAACTTTGCAGTTCATAAATTACCAATTTTCGGATTTTCCTCTTTACTTGACCTTGCTTCTCGCCAAACTTCATGCTGCTGGGCCAACGGAAATTACCAAATAGACTGGTTTATTTGCGAGTGTCAAAATATGCGGCATAAATAGCCGTATTTTTTTATTGCGTTGACTTGGAAGTTTGATTTCGTTACAGATTCAAGTTGAAATAGATATCAAAAACTTAGATCTACGGTATCTAAGTTTTTGATATCTATTTCAACTTGATGCCTCTTCGTTCCTGAGAAAAAGGGTCTTGATAGACAACGAAGTAGAAAAAATAAAAATAAAATAAGTCATCATTTAAAGGTTTAAATTTTTCATTTTGAGATACGGAATTAGGGTTCTAATATAATAGGCAGATAATAAATAGGAATAGATTTATTATCTGCCTGTTACCTTTTCATGCCGTAAGGGCTGAACGGATTTCTAGGCATAGGATAGGCCATGACCTAGGTAGGTTAGGACATAGGATCCTCTGAATCCCGGTAGCACGTTCCTGTGGGATATTTTCCGACATCCACGCGGGCGAAGCCGCAGACAAAAGCTAGTTATTTATATATTAATAAAACTAAAAAGTTTGAAATAAAACAAATTATTAAAAAAAACAAAAAACCCGACTGCAAAAACTCAACAGAAAAGAGAAAAACAAGCACTATAATCTATAGGATTTTGGTATTGCAGGCGGGGATAAACAAAAGTTTCATCAAAATTTCAGGTTATTGGTTTATCCCCGCCTGCAATACCAAAATCCTATAGATTATAATGCTTGTTTTTCTCTTTTCTGTTGAGTTTTTGCAGTCGGGTTTTTTGTTTTTTTTAATAATTTGTTTTATTTAAGTATGTCCACCAATTTCTCCGTGAATTGTAGAACGATTTTGAAAATTATTATTTTTTGTTTGAAAGAGTATGCTCTTAAGATGGTCCAAAATAAATTTTATTAACTTTGCTTGGATAGTTTTTGAGTTAGCTTCAATAATACGTATTTTTTCTTACTTAGTATGTGGATGATATGATAAGTTCCTGTGATCGTTATTTACATAGTAGGTCGCGGTATTTGAATTTGTGTGGGGTAGATACCACAACTAAAAAGTGAAAAAAACTTTAATTTCGGAAGTTGGTGACAAAAAACGAAAATTCAACACCAAAGACACCGACTTCCGAAATTAAAGTTATTTTTCACTTTGTAGTGTTTTTTTATAAGTCGGTTGTTTTTGTGTACTTAAGTTTTTTTTTATTTTTGTAGTTTCCTTAGTGCAGATGTACTTCTCAATTAAACGCAAGCCCCTAATCATAATTAAAAATATAGGCAAATGATATAGCAGTTAAAGAATTGTGGTCATTAATTATGTTCTTTCTTTTAAAACTAACGATGATTTTTGAAGTGAAAACTTCTTAAGGCGCGTTGGGCATTTTTGATTGACTACACAATTGATTTCGCGACACTGTTACGACACCAGCTTTTGACCATTAAAAAGACATAAACGCGCGATACATTATTTCCTGCACAATAACATTTTTCAGATTTTCACTTCTGTCGACACACCCGGAGAGCCACTGTTTTTTTTTTGAGATTCATTGAAAAACTACTATTACTTTAAACTTGGAATAAGTTCTTGTATAATTTTGAGGTTTTACGCTAAATCAATTGATGATTTTTTGGTCCTTAAAAATCAATCTACCTAGTCTTTTCTCAGCTATGTTCGGTTCGGCTTCCAATCTAACCGAATGCAGCTGAATACCAGTATTTTACATGGAGCGATTTTCGGGCGCGGTTTTTTGGTCCTTAAACCCCATAATAATGAAACTTCATGATGAAAAAAGAATGATCTCAAATGTACATAGATACCTTTTTTTTTTTTTCTGTGTGGGAAATTGTACATAGATACCTACAACAATCAATCAATCTGCCTTTCCCCAATATGTTGGGGTCAGTTTCCAATCTAACTGGATGCAGCTAAACACCAGTATTTTAAGCGGCTGCCTATCTGACCTATAACAATCAGCAACTTTAAAAATAATTGAAACAAAGATCTCATGAACCAAAGAAAAAATAAAACAATCCCACTTAACAAAAACACTTTCCGCTCAAAGTAACAAGGAGTATCATCGCAATAAAGTAGGTAGAGTAACTTTGATAGCGACAGGATATTAAGGCATTAAAAATCTCGAGTTTTAAGCGAAGTAGGTACTGAAACTTATTTCATTATGTGCGACTTATGCTCTACTTGAGAACATGAATGCCAACGTGAAGGAATTATGGCCGGAGATTAAGATGCACTAGTGGAGCGGCGCGGCTTCTTTTCGGTGACATTTTTTGTATTTTTTATTATGAAAATGACCGTGGTGGCAACAGATTTTAGGTTTAAAAGTATGCATTCTGAAAGAGGGCAACGTCGCAAATAGATGTCAAATATTTCGCTGTTTTGATTAACTTGGCAATATTACTGTTTGGAAATATGAAATATGCTTAACTACTCGACTCCTCCGTGCCTCGGAAAGCACGTTAAGCCGTTGGTTCCGGCTGTCATTCGTGGATCTTTAACAGTAGTTACGGTTCGTCAGAAGCCCGAAAGTCTGACAACCAGTCTTACAAAAGGGGTATCGTATTACCCAGTTACTGGGTTGTGAAGGTCAGATAGGCAGTCGCTCCAAGTAAAATACTGATATTCAGCTGCATCTGGTTGAACTGGAAGCCGACCCCGACCTAGTTGGGAAAAGGCTAGGCAGATTGAGACTAAATTGACGAAGAAACGGAAGGCGTGGGTACAAAAAAACTTAAAAAAAAATAAACAACCGACTTCCAAAAAAAACACTACAAAGTGAAAAATAACTTTAATTTCAGATGTCGGTGTCTTGGGTTTTGTGTTTTCGTTTTTTGCCACCGACTTCCGAAATTAAAGTTATTTTTCACTTTGTAGTGTTTTTTTTGGAAGTCGGTTGTTTTTTTTTTGTAAAAAGTTTTTATTTTTCACTTTTTAGTTGTAGTACCTACCCCACACACATTCGAATACCACTACCTGCTACCAGTGACAGGAACTTATCATATCATCTACATACTAAGTGGGAAAAAAATACGTATTTTGTAGCTAACTCAAAAACTACCCAAGCAAAGTTAATAAAATGTATATGGGACCAATTTAGAAGCATACCCTTTCAAACAAAAAATAATTTTCAAAATCGGTCCACAAATGACGGAGAAGTCGGTGGACATACATAAAAAAAAGAAAAAAAAAAAGAACAAACATACGCGACGAACATATAACCTCCTCCTTTTTGGTCGGTTAAAAATGACAATTACTATTCGATTATGTGTTTGTGTTTCAAACCAAATGATTTATTTCTTTGCAAACATGTATAATTGGTACATGGATGTTTTCACAATAAAATCCTTCATGTAGTTTATCCATGTGAATGTTCGAATAAAACTAAGATCAGAATTACATATACATAATTATAATTATTAAGGGTAGTGGTAAAGAAAGAAGAAAGAAAAATGCGTTTATTGACATTACTGCAGAGAAAATACACCTTATAACTATAAAAAACAGAAAACAATGATTATAATGCCAAAAGGGCCTCAGCTCAGCATATTGTCAGATGACAACACAAAGTGTACCACCTGACGCTGATTTTCAGCTGCAACCCACGAGTGCCATACGCTAGAATAATAAACAGGGAAGTGTGTGTCCGCTTTAATAAATTAGAGGATAATATAAAAAATTGCTCACAAAATCAAATATACTGTAGTGACATACATGTGTGTGTGTTGTGTTGTGAATAAATACCCAATATCTGTGTCATAATAACTACTTAAATTAATGACTATCATCTTTTTCACGTAAGAAGGTAGGTATGTACCTTCAAAGGCAAAATCGTGTGACTGCGTTGATCTTATAAAACTACGAAACGGTAATGGACCCGACTTACGTGTTGTAGGTCGTGGACCCAGGCAGGCGCTTTACTTTGTGTAAATAATTTCATCACCATTGCTCTCAAAACGGTAAAGGAAAGCATCGATAGGAAACCGGCATGTCCTAGAACCAAAAATTCCAAGACATGTCAAACCTACCAACCCGCACTGGGCCCGCGTGGTAGATTACAGCAAATCCCTCTCGAAGAGAGGAGGCCTGCGTCCCAGCAGTGGGAACATTATAGGCTGATTATGTTAATATGCTTTTATTATTTTCGCCCCGAAAGACCAACAGTGGATAGATACCGACTATTTATATAAAAAGATGAAACATTTCCTCAGATCGTTCATAATAAAATGCTAAAATCTGCATTGTAGTAACGGACAATATCCGTACAGCTCTTTTACTATCTGGACGCCGCTTTTCTTGAGACGAAAGAATTTAAATATTATGTAGTTTGTATTCCTGAAGGATATTCAAAGATACAACGGGAATTGAGATAAATGTATTGAAGTGAAGGTCTAACGAGAATATCCGTCTGTTATTTATTATTGACTACTATTATCTATCTCTCTGTTTGTTTGTTTGATAAATGATGTTGTTATTCTGTAAATTGGTTCTACACTTTTACACGTCAAAGGAAACAATAATTTTTGTTTTTGGCTCGTCTTGACGGGGGACTGCTGTGCCTCCAGATGCTTAAAACTAGATGAAGTCGTGGTTTCCTATCCAACTAACTCTTAGAAGAAACACAGTAACAATCTCAGAGAGAGTCGATTTTCTGACTTTTTTTTTCACGACCTTGATTGGGTTACGACTAATCTTCAGAATGAATTTGATAAAAGAGCGATGTCCTTTAAAGTGTATGAATGTATCATCATTTTATTTTTAAAAGGCATCTAGTGAACATCATGCATCGGAAGACTAATGATTCTGGCCACAGAATTATTGGTATTTTCTCCAAAACACTAGATGACATAAACCTTGGCTACTGACAGCCAAAGTAACTGTTAGGTACTTTTACTCTTTTATTATTACATATGTAAAAACAGTTCATGTATTGTTGAACGTTGGTACCCAATATATTATAATTTTTAACTAGTCGGTATTCTGAATATTCTGACCTACTTATCCGTACATGTACTCAAAAACACATTAAATTTTAATTTCCCACAAATTCATAAATCAGAATAACTCGCAAACATCACACTAACGCTATAAAAATATTTATTTAAACATGTCCAAGAGCACAGTTTAAATTTTACAGCCCGTAAAAGTTTTACACCTTTTCAAAACGAGGGGCGGTACCGGGATGTAAAATTTGTAATTTATCGCTGTGCATGGGACAGATATACGGCTATCGCGCGATAGACCAGAAGGGTTTGCATACTATAATTTTACGTGTAATAAACAATTTGAAGAGTATGAAGCAGTACGTGAGCGGCGATGATATATTGTTGTTTTATTTTCGGTTTTTAATGTTAGAGAACTATTGCATTTTTGAAAGAGAAAATAACCCTTCCGCTGTTGATCAACGTGACTTTTTATTCCAAATGTTATTTTTATGTTAACAATGACTAATGCAATCATACTGAAGGAAGTCCGGGAATTGCTTGTAATTGTCGGCCCGCAAGAAGCAGGCGATCAAAATTTAAGTATATTCACGGTATGTTGTGAAAGATTTTTTCCACATTGTTTAAGAGTATTACCGTCTTACCAAAATCTTCTTGGTATCCTATTACCTATTAGGGCACAGCCAAAGCCATCGCCAATAACACAATACCTGGAAACCCCAAGTGGAAGTATCAGATATTATTTCGTGTTTAGCCAGAATTTCATTTCATTTGATTAAAGAAGGAGCAACTTCTTTTTATTAAAAACAAGCCAATAATTATCCTTATTATAATTTTTGGCTGATGCTGCTAAGAATGTACTTGGAAAATACGTAGAAACCTGTTTGCAATGGCTGTTTGAATTCTGTACCAGTGAGTGGGTATTTACTGGAATTGCTTGACTCATTACTCGGCTTGGTGTCATATCTAGTGACAGAAATTACGATTTATAAATTATTATAACGCAAATTAAAATCAAATGTGGACGAATTTTTGTTTAAAAAATGCAATTTGTTACCTGACTGGTTTTACAAATTAGTGATATTCTGTATCTACTTAAAAGTTAAATCCTGTTCGTTGGTAATCGCATGACTTGAAAACTGTTGGACCGATTTGGCAAAGTTTTGTTTTAAAATGTTTGTAATAGTCCGAATAAGATTTCATGGGAAGAAAAAGGTTCCAAGAAAATTTTCAAGTGCGGGAGAAACTGAACGTCCTTTTTTCTTTGGGATTATTATATGAGCTCAAGATCATGACTCACGGTTTATTGGGACTGGACAATTCGTCTGTCGGATCAGCTAGTCGGATATAATTATCATAATTGTACCAATACTTCTTGTACTCTTCAGTGCTGCAAAGATATTATATAAATTAATTCTTATGACTGGTGCATAAAGCGTAATTTTGCATCTAGGTAACTACAATAATATGGGTATGTAACTTCAGCAAAAAACTACATAAATAAACTTCCCGTGGGGGTGGGCAGAAACTACAGAACGCCACCTGCTAAGATCCTCACATAGTACTCCTTTTGCTTCGTTTATGTTCATACATCTGGTCATACACGTACGCCGGTTGCAAGTACTACGAACTTGACCTTTCTGAAGAACATCACCAATAAGGTCACTTGTTAAAATAATGAATGCTATCCGAAAACCGCAACAGAACGCCAAAATATTGACGTACCCAACAAAAATCTAATCACAAAAATCAAAACACGTCGCAACGGCCGGCGTGTAAGCGAATAAATATAAATTCATGAATATTTACAAAATGGCCGCCATTTCAGAACATGACGGAATTTCACGTTTAGATATGCACATTAATAATATTCCGGTGCCACTTTTTAATTTTCACGCCTCACTTATTGGTGAATATTTAAAAAATATATTAATAACTTGTGTTGTTAATTTCCATATTGGTCGGGGAATAACGGAATCATAATTGGCTACAATGTACCAAGTATTGTCATCGATGAAGCCAAAATTGGCTTTGAGAGACAGATATGACTGTCTGTGTAATTGGAGTCAAATTAAATGAAAGGACAGTCTGTTTTTTTGGGAGTCAACTATATTTATAAATTATGACTGTACTCAAGTACCAATTAATTAATCTGTGTAATTAGCCCTCATAAATTATTTATATAATTAGAAGGTTTTAGCGACATCCGTCGAAATAAGGCTTTCAAAATGCTGTAAACAACCATACTTATTATTAGAAATAAATAAAAACAATAACCATTGTAGTGAGCAAACGAATAAACAAATGATATTTACACAAAACTTATGATAAAAAGAGATATTTCTGTATAAACCTTGTACCGAAAGACCAAAACATTCATAACAGTTTTATTCATATAAAAATTCTACCTACAAAAATATAACCCACACACCTTGATAGCATAACAGACGTAGGGTACACATAAAAGATACGTACCTACAGATATATATATGAGAGTCACGAATTCGGAAATGGGATGTCGCGACAAAATCCCGGAATGATTGAAGACAGCACTAGATTGGCGTCCATTCGTACTTTCATAAGTTACCCATCTATGTTTAGGTAGAAAATGCCTTATACGAAGATGTATTTTACGGTTTTGGTCGAAGATTCAGGCATGGATGTGATGGATTTTTGGTTGAATTGGAAATCGTGCAAAAAGTTGTGTCTCACATCTGCTGTGATGAGTAATTGAAATGGATGAATTTCAAGTAGATAGTCTAGTAGACACTACTTAGTAACTTAATTAATGAAAAATAGTTTAAAATAACTTTAACTGGTTTCTGTTGCTTGAAACAAATTTGTTTTGTTGATATATAATAGTCCTCCAGACCGTATTTCAGCCATGGTGGCCAATCTCAACGGAGACTAGCCTTCGGCGCGGGAGATATTATAGTGCACTAGTGTGTGCGCAGACACAGGTGCACTCTCTCTACCCTCACTCTCATAGTCCGATGGTACGGCAATCCGATACGACCGGAGAGAGATCAGGCGCAGGACCAACGGCTTAACGTGCTTTCCGAGGCACGGGGGTATCATACCGCCAACTTCCAAACTCCGGGCTGTTACTAAGTAATTCCTAATGGAAAAACAAAAATAACACTTTACACGACCCAGAAATCGAACCCAGGATTCCACGCTCACTTGCGACCCCGAGACCAACGGTACAATAAAAGTGTTGGTGGTTATTTTGTTAACGTGTTTTAGTGAAACCATCATCAACGCACAAACTATTTCCGGGTAGAATCTTAGTATATTTTGGTAATACAGAATTCTCAAACACAGCAGTTCACTTCTCTTACAAATAAACAATATCATTCACAAATCGTCACACGAATAAAATAACTTATAACATTATTAAAAAAACCAGAGGCCGACGACTTAATATTGGTCCTCTGCCCTCAGTCGTGAGGGATCCTTACCTTTTTTCCAGAAAGTTCAATAACGCTACCTAATGGCTCATGAATCATCCAAATTACGTGAATATTACAATACTTTTTGCGCCATGCCGTGTAGATAGATTTAAAATACGTGTACCTAGTTATTTTTCAATGTAGGGCGTTATTTATAACTGTATTAATTTGATTTATACGTCGAAAAAAGTTTGGGGAAAAAAGGACCAATAACTGTGAACTAAATCAGGTTTACCTTATGTAATACTGCGATGTTGTAGGTATTATAAAGACAGGTCTTTTTTACCTTTGACAAGAAATAGGATGGTCTTTATAAAAACCGTGCCACTTTATTTCTTTTTTGTGTGGTTAGTGACTAACCTGGTGTTAGAGTTTTTATACTGCCCATGGGCCTCTGACTTGGCTTTACATCCCGTTGAGAAATATTTCTCAGGCATGTTTCCTCACGAGGTAAGTTACCGTGATCATACCACGATGACTGTTTAGGATTGAAGGACCAAATCATTATTAACCGACTTCCAAAAGGGAGGAGGTTATATGTTCGAAGCGTGTTTTTTTTTTTTCTTTTTTTTTATGTATGTCCACCGATTTCTCCGTCATTTGTGGACCGATTTTAAAAATTCTTTTTTTGTTTGAAAGGGTAGGCTCCCAAATTGGTCCCATATAAATTTTATTAACTTTGCTTGGGTAGTTTTTGAGTTAGCTACAAAATACGTATTTTTTTTCCCACTTAGTATATAGATGATATGATAAGTTCTTGACACTGGTAGCAGGTAGTGGTATTCGATGTGTGTGGGGTAGGTACCACAGCTAAAAAGTGAAAAATAAAAACTTTTTACAAAAAAAAAACAACCGACTTCCAAAAAAAAACACTACAAAGTGAAAAATAACTTTAATTTCGGAAGTCGGTGGCAAAAAACGAAAACACAAAACCCAAGACACCGACTTCCGAAATTAAAGTTATTTTTCACTTTGTAGTGTTTTTTTTTTGGAAGTCGGTTGTTTTTTTTTTGTAAAAAGTTTTTTTATAAACATAATGTTACTAACCTTGCTGTTCCCAGTACCTAGTTAAATAACAGCAATGGGCAAGCTTGTTAGTCTAACACAACAGATTAGTCCATTTCCTCATTAGCATTTCATATTCAAAGCACATGTAAATTCTATTTTCCTCTAGCATTCATCTTTGCATGAAAACTTCGCCCCACAATACAACGCTCGTAATCAAACCGTCCATGTTAAATAAATAGAAACCAAAGCTTGTTATTTACGTATTGTTTGCAGTACGGATAATATAATAACTAAAATTAACCCCCAAAACTCAAATAATGGTAGGAAAGTTGAGCAGAATGAAATTAAATTATATTGCAAATGTTTCAAGGTAAGGAATACAAAGGTATTAAAACCTTTTGGCTAATTGTGAAGTAGATTGGCATTCATAATTATGGACCCTTTATTTAATGTTGCCAGACCCACGACAAGTTATTAGCTTTGTTACATGTTACTTTTTAGGGATTTTTGTGTTGCCAACGGGTGTATTTGTTTGAAATTTTAATTGTGAAGTATTTGAGTACGCGGGGAAGGTTGCTACTTAGAGTTAATGAAGGCTTAGGGAAAATGTTTTGTTTTATGGGTACGCGTAGTCGTTTTGCATATTTTATTATAAACCTTTATTTGTTATTTATGTATCCACAAAATTTTTTAAATTACCTACTTAGAACTTATTACACAGAGATAGTAAGATCACAAAGGTACTATAATTCGTCGACATTTCTCCCAGCAGACCTGTGCCTTGAACATCGAGTACGAATTAGGTACTTTTTTAAATAATTAAATCAAAAATGTTCTCGATTTTTTTTTCTATTGTTGTAATCGGAGTCTTAAGCAAATTCTTAGAATGGGCTTATCAACTCTTTTTTAGAAACATTATTAATTTTCCAGCCTAGACTAATTTCCACAAACTGGACGCAAACTGAAACCCTCATCATGGCAAACTGCAGGATGAATATCCCAAAACATAAACACAAACTAGTAGTTTATATTAGTAGACGACCAAGTAGAGTATGTCTTATAGTCAGTTGACCAAAGTTGGGTCATAGCCGCCATGTTTACTCCACTTTATAGACCAGGCTGTTGCGCTTACGATATTTTTATTGGACAACTACGGTATTAAGTTTGGGATTGGATGATGTGGAAACATATAGTGGCATGTCGTTCGCTTTTATGAAAAGTTTGGAAATATTTTTTGGTTTTCAGTTTTATAGTTTATGACTTTTATGAGACGTAAAATTGTTTATTAATGTTCACACTTCGCCACTTGGTCAACTTATATGACTAAGAGCTCTGTTGGATTTTGAAAGTTGTCGGGCAAATGTGAATAAAAAAGCCTGAAAATTACCGATCTTTTTGGCATAGTGACTGAAACACGGCAAGCTTAGTCGTCAAATTTTGGAAAAGTCTTTCATGCTTAAGTTAATAACTGATGCAAGACTGGACCTAATTATAATTGCGGATCTTAGGACCAGAAAAATTTGTAAAATTATTCTGAATTTTGAGAAAACCCAACCCAATGTACAACGCATTTCTTGGGTATCCACGTGTAACCAAAATTTTATGAACACAAAGGGTAATATTATGATAATAAATATTAGGTACAAAAAAGGTAATAAAATAAACGGGTTCGCCTAGAAAGTGGATTAAAATCACGATATTTTACCTTTGTTTTTTGTTTCTTAATAAAATCGCTTTGTGTTGCATAATGTTTTGGTATCTTTTTTGTTTCAGCTTTCAAAGAATGAAAAGCAATAATTATCTATGTTAAGAGTCGAAATAGAACCGGAAGTATTGAACATCTAGATTGGGATCTGTTCTCAGAAAGATATCTTAAGGCGCTAAGGTTTCTTATTGTTTACAAATTTATAACATTACACATTCAAAGTTATCTTGTACTATTCAAATGTTAAACAATAAAGTATTATTCTACTCTATGAAAAAGCGAAACAAAATAACTTCCCACATTCTACTGTTACAAAGGCTTAGCTCAAGGCTGAAATAACAGACTACTGATTAGGTACCGAATACAATAAAACTACTCCCTCTCTAAGGCGTAGCTCACACTGTTAGGACGGTACGATAACGTCACAGACAAATCTGCGCTTCTCGCAGCTTTATCTACAGCAGCAGACAAAGACAGCACACATTCTACCCCACACAGCGTTGCCACTGCATGCCTGGTTTGTGCAGTCTACGGCACATTTGCAATGCGTTTATAAAGACTTATGTTAGGCTGTGGCTTTGAAAATTGTATATACTGGAGTAAGCTGCAACGGTGAGAAACAAATGATCATCACTCTGAATGACTTTACTGCTTTTTTACGTTATCTCTATTTTGCCGCAGTTACGGTTAAAGATATTTATTTTCTCAAAAGAATTACAAATTCAATTATAGAGAAAACATGAACAAGTTTAAACAATAGTATGTGCCATCAGGCGTAGCTTAAAAAAAATATTGCTTCACATAGTACGTAATTATCTTAAAACTAACATTACACTTTGGCATAATAGTATTGTCATATCAAACAAAACAAATTAGAAGGACAATGTGGATAGGGTGCATATTGAGTTTTAGAGGTAATCTTCATAGTTATGGAAACGTTTTAAGGGTCCTTGCACGAAAAAAACGCTTTTTCGTCAATAACTTTTCTAACTGTAAGAAAGCTTAAAATAATTGAAACATGAAGTCTATGTAAGTTTAAAAGTACAGTTTTTGTGGTGCTAAGCCATTCGTGTCAGTCACAGCACCTGTATACTCATAAATAAAATTGTGATTTTACTTTAAAGATAGCTGAAGAATAATGTTTGATTTTTAAATTTCTTGATATGGTTTGATAAATAATAGGAAAAAATACATTACGGACTGGGATTAAAAAAAAAAATTGGTTATTTCAAAAAAAAAATCTGCAATATTTTGTATGGAACTTGAAAAAGTGGTTCTCCTATGTGCAAGTAGTCCATACAATGATGTTGATGATATTTTTTAATTTTCAAAATTAAAAGTAGTTTCTTCTAACGAAACGATCAAACTTCAGTCTCGCGTCAATTTTTCGAAAACTTGTCGCGAATTTTGGTGATTTTCCACGAATCCTTAATTTATTTGAAAAATCCCTTTCCGCTATGTACAAGACAAAGAATTCGACTGTTCAAATCACAAATTGAAGATGTTTCCCCTTATTACAACTAATGAACAAAATTGATCATCATTTTCACGCCATACTCGTTGCTCCGCTGACTACTTCTCGCCTCCTCTATGTGAACAGCTCCTTATTCATCCTGCTCCTTCCATCTCACTCACCATCTTATATAACCTAGCCACATTTTTTCTACCGCCACTGCAGCACCAGAACAATTCCCAATTTACCCTGAAGAGTATAAAAACAAGTTCTAGGAACGAAATAGTTTCTCATCTCCCAAGAAAGGCCAGTCTTCGCACAATACATAAATTTATTCATCCATAAACATCCTTCATCCCATATTCCAGAAGGTATAGGATGTCGTAAAGTGTTGCTACCACAATTGTGTTTCCCCTGTTATACTAGAATGTAAAAATTCCGTCGAAATTCAATATGGTCCTGTATCCAAATTTGTCAGCGTCGAAAATTTTATTACCATTCTACCAACTATTTGGTTGTAAAAAGGAATTGTTTTGCATTACATTGTGAGGGAGTTTTTGTAGTTTTACTTGATTCGTTACTGTGGGAAAAAATAAAGAATTAAATATTAATGAGTAATAGTTTCGAATGTTTTCAGTTTCAATTTCGGATATTAGGACCAAAACTTATATTGACTTGCTATATTGCTTATTGGCTCATTCTTTATCTCAACTCAGCCATGGTTCGGTAATAATATTGTCCCATCATGAGCTACATCTTTATCTACCTCATAAGCAAACCATGACAGGCACATTCAAGACCAGCCAACAGCCATACACGTTGTCTATTACTAATCGCAATCACAAGAGCCCTCCATTGATCACAGTCGTTACCAAAGTTTATTAGTAGAACGTGAGATTTCCTCCTATCTCGCGACCCTTGATGAATTGTTGTTGTGCAAAATTAACGGGTATAACATTAATTATTTCTCTTGTTATTTCAAGCTGAGTGGTTTTTGGAATTTTGTTGGTGTTTCTAAATGTTTAGTTGGAGCAGATTTGTGTTAACTATTATTGGGGTTTAGTAAGTTTTGAGTGATAAGGAGAAATTCGAGTTTGAGTTCAAGGTCGCTGTAGGACAATGTCAAATGACCACGTATAGCATTTTCCTGCACTAATAAAAACACTGAAATATCAAAAGATTTTTGTAAAAGTGACTATTTTCTGTCAGTGTTCAATATGGAAATTAATTTCAAATGTAAATAAAGCTCGAATGAACTAGTTTTTTCTTAAATAAAAAAAAAAACAACTGCTATTTATAATTTGCAAAACATATACAAGTTATCGTTTAATACTAGTAATTATACATACAATCATAAAATAAGGTTTAAATACAAATAAAAATACAGCGAGGCATTTTCGTAGTAGGTTAGATTATCACATTCGTGTAACTTCATACCAGTTATTGGGCAGATACAAATTCTTTCTACCTTTACCTAATCCATCCTCAATATCGATAGAACATAGACTGCCTCATTATAATTCGGAAGCCTATCTAGTACCTCTCCAAGAAAGGCATAAAGATAAATAAGCTCCAACAATCCACAAAAGGACCAAGGACGTATACTTAAGTAAAGGTGGCTCAAGTGTCAAGAATATACAGCGTCGTATAGGTGAGGACTAGCAATATGCGTCGCCAAATAAAACCTAGTGTTCGTCTTATTTCCGACATTTTCGTGCCGTTTTGGGTGGCACAATTTAAAAGATGTAGAGACTGCTTTATTGAAAAGTTTGCTTATATGGTTTGGTCATGTTGAGAGGATGAATGAAAGGCGACTAAAATAAAGATATTAACAAGGCAGATGTGAGTGGAAACGACGGGAGGGGACGCCCTAGGAGGACATACACTGGCCTTATTGGTGATGTTCTTCGAAAGGTCAGATGCGTAGTACTCGCAACCGGCGTGCGTGTATGACCAGGTGTATGAACGTAAACGAGGCAAAAGGAGTATGTAAGGATCGCAGCAGGTGGTGTTTTGTAGTTTCTGCCAACCCCCATGGGAAGAAGGCGTGAGTTTATGTATGTATATAGAAAACTACGTTGGTTTTGTAGATGCATATAAAAACTAATAACATTTTGTACATTAAGATGTGAAACTCCAGTTGTAAGCGCGTTCAAAATACCGTAATAAACCTACAGCTTGGTCGTGTTTGATGCGTTTAATTTTACTTCTATACAAAGTTTAGTGTTGTCTATTGTCTGATCGCGGAATCAGTCTGAAAATCCTGTCGTTCTCGATATTAATTTTTATTAGGTAGATATTTTGATTATTTTGTTTTTTTTCTGTTATTTTACTTAAAAAAAAAAAATTATGTGTATCATTGTAATCAAAAAATTGTTGGAAAATTGAATAAAATAACAAAAATAAAATATTTCCGGTTTCCGGGTTCCGGTTCCGGCTTTTTCCGGTTCTGGTGGCCCGTAACACAGGTATTTTATGCCTTTTTCGGGCACCAGTCTCTCATAAATGTTAACCTAATTTTAAGATTAAACACTTCCTGTACAAATCAAGATTTGTGATGAGAAATAAATATATATTGTTATTGTTATTAATTTAAAAACATACACACACACCACACACACACCCCCACCACAAACACACACACACATCACACTTTTTTTTTTTGTAGGAAAACAAATAACTTTACTGCTTCTACTTTGACCCAAACCCCAAAAACTTGGCGTGAATTGTTAGTTCAGAAATCGTAGCTAACTCGAAGCAATAAGTCTGCGACCCGGCGTGACGGCCGCTCCTTTAAACACACGCCACTTGACTCCTTAATGTATGGATTGTTTTGCCACAGTTCGGTGTTCTGCTAAATCGGACCCTTGTACCTTTGCGGCTTGTACCTATGTGGCTTGGGGATAGTTTCTGTACAGCTGCGGTTACATGGATATTTTGTATGTTTCAGGAGTTTTCTTGTTGAGAAACTAAGGTGGTTTAGGTATATTATATTATTATTCCTTTATTTCGTCTGCATACATACAATTTACATTGTTAAATATTTTTATAAAAACAAAAGAAAAAACAAAAAAATAGTAGCCCACCGGTATTGGGAACAGGGTCCAAGCTACCGGCGATCAGGGCTCCAGAGAGAAGAACCTCCTAACAATGCGAGCCGTGTCCAGGAGTACCGCTTTCTGAATCAAGCTCTTTGCAATTAAGCCATTGGCTGATACGACTATCGGCACAATGATTGCCGAGTCCACATCCCACATGTCGACAACCTCGTGAGCCAAGTCAAGATAATTGATTTGTTTATCTTTCTCGGCTTTCACGAGGTTTCCATCATGCGGGACCGTTATGTTAATAATCATTGCGCGCCGCTCTCCTCGATCCACCACCACTATATCAGGCTTATTGGCAACAATAGTCCTGTCAGTGATGATGGATCGATCCCAGTACAGTACGATATTTCCATTTTCATTTATTGTTAGTATTCTTAACATTCTATAAGAACTTAGATAAACTTTAGGTGAATTATCAACTTTAAGAAAAAAGCGCTACGTAGTTGCTACGGCGTAGCTGATGTGCTACGCTGGCTTCGCTTTCGTAGCGGGTATTTTACACACGCCACTTGACTCCTTAATGTATGCATTGTTTTGGCGCAGTTCGGTGTTCTGCTAAATCAGACCTTTGTACCTTTGTGGCCTTGGAATAGTTTCGGTAGTACTGTAGCAACATAATAATTTTGGAGTTTTTTGTTGAAAAAACCAGCATATTTTAGGTTCAGAATATTTTGGTTGGTAATTTTACCATTCTGTGAGAGATTTGACAGAGTTGGCATGAATTAACAATGTTAAGAATAAGGGTTACAAAATTGCTACGGCTTAGCTGTTGTGCTACACCAGCTACGCTTTCGCAGCGGGTAATCGCTCCGATCGTCATGAATTTTGTATTGCGTAAATGTGTTTTTTATCATTTACAACTGAACAGTCGATTTGCCTCTCATTTTCCTGTTTATTTCAACCTCTGAACACATTTAATTGATTCAGGCGTGACCTTGCGGAAATCCATTATAAAATACAATACACTTGGGTATATTAAGTAACCTGTTCCGCTTAGCTATTTCTAAAGAGCAAAAGACACAGAGCTCTACTCTGCGTCCAGGCTTGGTGCGGTAACACGCCATGTTCGGGTTCGCGACAAGTCAATCGTCATCCTGAGGATGCCTCGTTGAGAGGTGAAACACGTGTCGATTTATTTCAGGGTTTTATATGGCTCTTTAGGAATAACTAAGCGGAACAGGTTACTAAATATACCTTTACTCAAAAATGCATGTAATGTGGTCATTATTTTGACAACCTTGTTTGAGCAAAGTCGACCTTGCCGTTCTGTTTAAAGGAGCGGCCGGTAAAGTTTTGCTGGTCGCTCTAACAGGCCGGCAAAACATTGCCGGCCGCTATTTTGACGTTTCAACGTTTTAAAAAATCAAATGCAAAAAGATTTTATTTAAAACACAACTGTTTGTATTTATAGAGATAGGTACAAAAAGATTTTATTCCATATTTGGCTGTATAGTTCCAACAACTATTGTTAAAAAAAAAAAACAAAGAAGTAACAAAAGCGCGATTCAGCGAAAATTTATTTTTATTTAGTTACTTTTTTGCGTAATAAATGAAGAAATAATACAGCAGTCAAACACCGCATTAAAATTATCGCAAACTATTAGTAATATCAAACCGGGAAAGTCGGTGTTGAATTTTAGTAACTGTACTTTTCATAATTGTCATTTTAATTAAATTTCTAGTTAATTAATATATATTTTATTGAAATTACTTGCTGGTTTTATTTAGATTAGGTACTTGCATTATTGAGTAAAGCACTATACAAGCCTTGGCCCACTATGACTGTTTCGTTGGTCACGCTATCTAATTCCGATGCTGAATTTAGAGTATGATTTTAGATAAAAATTCATAAAAAAATATTTTAATAACTAAGATGTTCAGAAGTAAACTACAGTAGACGATAGTACATTACTGCCGCGGTCTATAATGACTACTTTGCTGGTCGCGCTGATGATGGCCGACAGAGCAGCGTAGCGCCGCTCTAGGCCTTCCAGCTTGGCCATCATTGCAGCCTTTGCTGTCCTCGCTGTAAAGGCCTCGACCTACGGCCTCGGCCTTTATCTCAGCTCGTCCATCAAGTGCTGCACGCTGACCGCGCTGTATCGGCCTGGAGCTGCGCTACGCTGCGCTGTCAGCCATCATCAGCGCGACCAGCAAAGTAGTCATTATAGACCGCGGCAGTAATGTACTATCGTCTACTGTAGTTTACTTCTGAACATCTTAGTTATTAAAATATTTTTTTATGAATTTTTATCTAAAATCATACTCTAAATTCAGCATCGGAATTAGATAGCGTGACCAACGAAACAGTCATAGTGGGCCAAGGCTTGTATAGTGCTTTACTCAATAATGCAAGTACCTAATCTAAATAAAACCAGCAAGTAATTTCAATAAAATATATATTAATTAACTAGAAATTTAATTAAAATGACAATTATGAAAAGTACAGTTACTAAAATTCAACACCGACTTTCCCGGTTTGATATTACTAATAGTTTGCGATAATTTTAATGCGGTGTTTGACTGCTGTATTATTTCTTCATTTATTACGCAAAAAAGTAACTAAATAAAAATAAATTTTCGCTGAATCGCGCTTTTGTTACTTCTTTGTTTTTTTTTTTTAACAATAGTTGTTGGAACTATACAGCCAAATATGGAATAAAATCTTTTTGTACCTATCTCTATAAATACAAACAGTTGTGTTTTAAATAAAATCTTTTTGCATTTGATTTTTTAAAACGTTGAAACGTCAAAATAGCGGCCGGCAATGTTTTGCCGGCCTGTTAGAGCGACCAGCAAAACTTTACCGGCCGCTCCTTTAAACAGAACGGCAAGGTCGACTTTGCTCAAACAAGGTTGTCAAAATAATGACCACATTACATGCATTTTTGAGTAAAGGTATATTTAGTAACCTGTTCCGCTTAGTTATTCCTAAAGAGCCATATAAAACCCTGAAATAAATCGACACGTGTTTCACCTCTCAACGAGGCATCCTCAGGATGACGATTGACTTGTCGCGAACCCGAACATGGCGTGTTACCGCACCAAGCCTGGACGCAGAGTAGAGCTCTGTGTCTTTTGCTCTTTAGAAATAGCTAAGCGGAACAGGTTACTTAATATACCCAAGTGTATTGTATTTTATAATGGATTTCCGCAAGGTCACGCCTGAATCAATTAAATGTGTTCAGAGGTTGAAATAAACAGGAAAATGAGAGGCAAATCGACTGTTCAGTTGTAAATGATAAAAAACACATTTACGCAATACAAAATTCATGACGATCGGAGCGATTACCCGCTGCGAAAGCGTAGCTGGTGTAGCACAACAGCTAAGCCGTAGCAATTTTGTAACCCTTATTCTTAACATTGTTAATTCATGCCAACTCTGTCAAATCTCTCACAGAATGGTAAAATTACCAACCAAAATATTCTGAACCTAAAATATGCTGGTTTTTTCAACAAAAAACTCCAAAATTATTATGTTGCTACAGTACTACCGAAACTATTCCAAGGCCACAAAGGTACAAAGGTCTGATTTAGCAGAACACCGAACTGCGCCAAAACAATGCATACATTAAGGAGTCAAGTGGCGTGTGTAAAATACCCGCTACGAAAGCGAAGCCAGCGTAGCACATCAGCTACGCCGTAGCAACTACGTAGCGCTTTTTTCTTAAAGTTGATAATTCACCTAAAGTTTATCTAAGTTCTTATAGAATGTTAAGAATACTAACAATAAATGAAAATGGAAATATCGTACTGTACTGGGATCGATCCATCATCACTGACAGGACTATTGTTGCCAATAAGCCTGATATAGTGGTGGTGGATCGAGGAGAGCGGCGCGCAATGATTATTAACATAACGGTCCCGCATGATGGAAACCTCGTGAAAGCCGAGAAAGATAAACAAATCAATTATCTTGACTTGGCTCACGAGGTTGTCGACATGTGGGATGTGGACTCGGCAATCATTGTGCCGATAGTCGTATCAGCCAATGGCTTAATTGCAAAGAGCTTGATTCAGAAAGCGGTACTCCTGGACACGGCTCGCATTGTTAGGAGGTTCTTCTCTCTGGAGCCCTGATCGCCGGTAGCTTGGACCCTGTTCCCAATACCGGTGGGCTACTATTTTTTTGTTTTTTCTTTTGTTTTTATAAAAATATTTAACAATGTAAATTGTATGTATGCAGACGAAATAAAGGAATAATAATATAATATACCTAAACCACCTTAGTTTCTCAACAAGAAAACTCCTGAAACATACAAAATATCCATGTAACCGCAGCTGTACAGAAACTATCCCCAAGCCACATAGGTACAAGCCGCAAAGGTACAAGGGTCCGATTTAGCAGAACACCGAACTGTGGCAAAACAATCCATACATTAAGGAGTCAAGTGGCGTGTGTTTAAAGGAGCGGCCGTCACGCCGGGTCGCAGACTTATTGCTTCGAGTTAGCTACGATTTCTGAACTAACAATTCACGCCAAGTTTTTGGGGTTTGGGTCAAAGTAGAAGCAGTAAAGTTATTTGTTTTCCTACAAAAAAAAAAAGTGTGATGTGTGTGTGTGTTTGTGGTGGGGGTGTGTGTGTGGTGTGTGTGTATGTTTTTAAATTAATAACAATAACAATATATATTTATTTCTCATCACAAATCTTGATTTGTACAGGAAGTGTTTAATCTTAAAATTAGGTTAACATTTATGAGAGACTGGTGCCCGAAAAAGGCATAAAATACCTGTGTTACGGGCCACCAGAACCGGAAAAAGCCGGAACCGGAACCCGGAAACCGGAAATATTTTATTTTTGTTATTTTATTCAATTTTCCAACAATTTTTTGATTACAATGATACACATAATTTTTTTTTTTTAAGTAAAATAACAGAAAAAAAACAAAATAATCAAAATATCTACCTAATAAAAATTAATATCGAGAACGACAGGATTTTCAGACTGATTCCGCGATCAGACAATAGACAACACTAAACTTTGTATAGAAGTAAAATTAAACGCATCAAACACGACCAAGCTGTAGGTTTATTACGGTATTTTGAACGCGCTTACAACTGGAGTTTCACATCTTAATGTACAAAATGTTATTAGTTTTTATATGCATCTACAAAACCAACGTAGTTTTCTATATACATACATAAACTCACGCCTTCTTCCCATGGGGGTTGGCAGAAACTACAAAACACCACCTGCTGCGATCCTTACATACTCCTTTTGCCTCGTTTACGTTCATACACCTGGTCATACACGCACGCCGGTTGCGAGTACTACGCATCTGACCTTTCGAAGAACATCACCAATAAGGCCAGTGTATGTCCTCCTAGGGCGTCCCCTCCCGTCGTTTCCACTCACATCTGCCTTGTTAATATCTTTATTTTAGTCGCCATTCATTCATTATTGAGTAAAGCACTATACAAGCCTTGGCCCACTATGACTGTTTCGTTGGTCACGCTATCTAATTCCGATGCTGAATTTAGAGTATGATTTTAGATAAAAATTCATAAAAAAATATTTTAATAACTAAGATGTTCAGAAGTAAACTACAGTAGACGATAGTACATTACTGCCGCGGTCTATAATGACTACTTTGCTGGTCGCGCTGATGATGGCCGACAGAGCAGCGTAGCGCCGCTCTAGGCCTTCCAGCTTGGCCATCATTGCAGCCTTTGCTGTCCTCGCTGTAAAGGCCTCGACCTACGGCCTCGGCCTTTATCTCAGCTCGTCCATCAAGTGCTGCACGCTGACCGCGCTGTATCGGCCTGGAGCTGCGCTACGCTGCGCTGTCAGCCATCATCAGCGCGACCAGCAAAGTAGTCATTATAGACCGCGGCAGTAATGTACTATCGTCTACTGTAGTTTACTTCTGAACATCTTAGTTATTAAAATATTTTTTTATGAAATTTGATCTAAAATCATACTCTAAATTCAGCATCGGAATTTAGAAATGCTTTTATTTTATACTCAACATGAAGCTGGTAACTGTAATTCAATTTACAACCTGTGACTAAATCATCATCCATTTTGTACTGGAACCATTATTTCGTTAGCCTTCTCATTGGCTGGCCTTTGCCTATCAATGTCGCTATTATTAGCCTATTAGCCGATATTAGGCTTCATTTAAACCAGAGTTAGGACATTATGAAACGTAATTATCTTATGGGAAATGGTGTTTTGCAGAATTGCATTAGCCGTTAGGTACTGAGTTTGAATACATTTGCATTACAATACTGTTCTATTGGTTCAGATTATTTTTAATTAGTTCTCTGTTCATTTGCTTAGTGGTCCTTTGGTCCGCAAATGTTTTTCATTATGCAATAAAGATTTACACCCGTTTTCAGAGTTGAGACCTTGAAGTTGAGAACTTGTCAAACTATTTAGGTGACGCACGCAAAAATCAAAATTTATTTGCAATAAAAGTAATAAATTTTGAATTTCATAAGCTACCTTGAAGGGATCACTTTGAGTACTTAATGCTAGAGTTAGACAACAAAGTAGAGTTGGAAGTGCTTACTCAACTTCAAACTCTCAGTTCAGAAACCGTTTAAAGTAATAGATAAACAAAGTATTATTTGCTAACAAATATTTGAAAAACCCAGTTCTTCAGGGTTGAAGAATTCTGTCAATAGTTTCCAAGGCATGTAATATTTTGAAAAGACAAAATATTTTCTTGGTATAGTAATAAAAAATTCTCTGAAACACAAAATCTAGACTCAAAATAACAATTCTCAGTAGAAAGGCTTCTAAAGCTAAAAGCTTACTTGATTTAATAACAGTTTTAATAACTCGAAAAGATCTAATAGATTTTCAGTTCCACAACTGAAATTAAATCAAAATCGATTCTACGAACTTTCAACCATTAGCTACTTCAATCATACTACACATTCACAAATCAACGCGAAAATTATTTTCTCATAATTTGTTCGATTAAATTCAAAGATAGACCCATCAGAAATAATAACAGACAATCAATTTTGATAGCATGAAATTGTTCTAACCTGAAACACAAAATAAATAAGTACAGAAGGCTAACTCCATGTAATGAGCGGAAACGCACGTACACATGGACACGCTTCACTTACGGCGAGTGCAAGTGCACTCGCGGCCGGCATTTGTTTGAGATCGCCATACGTCTATGTGTGCGTGCCCCAACGGGGCGGTCCAGTTTGGACTACCCCGTTGGTCTAATGGTCACAAGGGTAACAACCCCGAGTTTGGAAGTTGGCGGTGTGATACCCCCGTGCCTCGGTAAGCACATTAAGGGGGATTTTATTTTATTTATTTGGCTCAACAACAATTGAATACCGATACAAAGATATGAAAAACATGCAATAAACTTATAGACTAGTGTACCAATTTCTTACAGGTAAGCACATCATGCATTACTTATTTGTTGTTTAGTGCCTACTTAAAATTAGATGAGTTCTTATATTCACCGAACATAATTATTATTGAAAAATCCAATTTAAAATCTATAATTGAATTTAAAACAAAAATTATGGGATGCGCTAAGGTAGCCCACGAAATTCAAATTTTCTTACGTTTTTGCAATTAGCAAGTCAATGTCAGATTGTAAGTTAATTAAAATATGACTTGCGACCGTAACAAATATGGCTTAATAGAATTAAAATCATTAGAATCAGCAATACAACTCCTTATGTTAGAATAATCCTAAAATGTCATGATTTCATGAAATTGCCATTCAATAGGATTGTATTTGAACTTAGAGAGTTGTATTGATGATTTTTATTATCTATATGTCGCAATCGAGTCGTATCCGGTACGCCAGCGCCATCTAATGGCGCTTGATGGAGTTGGTGTGGCGCGCGCTAACGATTCTTGACACTTCTCGGTTGGCGGGTGGCGCGTGCGAATCACTGAACCTTCGCGCGTTCTGCGATACGTACCTAGTACCTACTTAGTTATACGTGCCTGTGTTGTGTTGCTATTTACCGTGTTGTAACTGTTGAATTGGAATTATTATAGTTTGATTGTGTATACGAGTCTGTTTTCTTCATCCAACACCACCCACCGACGCCCACAGTTAAGAGGACCAACGATGAGTGCTAATAATGATGATGGAGTCGGCCCTCCTCCGTCATATAGTATATAAAAATCAATTGCTGTCCGTTAGTCTCGCTAAAACTCGAGAACAGCTGGGCCGATTTAGCTTATTTTGATTTTGAAATGTTTGTCGTAGTCCAGGGAAGATATAAACGGTGAGAAAATACGAAAAACCCACGAAAAAAAAAATACGAAAAAAATTAACGTTCTCATACATTTTGTGTGGATCGGCTTTTTTGATATCTAGTTTAAAATTTTTACCCTACCTACCCTAGCTAGGGTAGAAATTTTAAAATCCTAAATATGCACATTCATTGACTGTTAGGCCGAACGAAGTTTGCTGGGTCAGCTAGTAATAAATTATCTAAATAAATATTTCATACGGCCGCGAATCACATTTAGATCAACATACAACCTGATGATGACCTGCAAATTAAAAAAAACGTAAGAAAATTTGAATTTCGCGGGTTACCCTGACACTTTCACCTAAGCCGTTGGCCCTGCGCCTGATCTCTCTCCGGTCGTTTTGGATTGCCGTCCCATCTGACTATAAGAGTGAGGGAAAAAAGAGTGCACCTGTGTCTGCGCACACACTTGTGCACTGTAATATCTCCCGTACCGAAGGCTTATCTTGGCTGAGATTGGTCGCCATGGTCTAAATATGTTCTGGAGGAGGACTGTTGTGTGCGTGCACCTATTCTTGCCCCGCGTATCAGCGAGCTGGCCTTCTGTACCAATCCATTTTCTGTCTCAAGAGAAGGCAGACCGTAATTATTAACAGTCCCTTAGGACCAGTGGTCTCTTTAAGACTTGGTTAAGCTATTATAACTTGAGTTACTTGTTCAAAGCGATAAGAAAGTTTTGATAAAGATTGTGGGTGTCACTCAACTTAGTTTCGAGTTGTGCTTCCTTTTTGTGTTTTGAGTACCTATCAAAAGTATACTTTTTAAAGATTGACGACAGGTTTTTTCAAATAATAAATTGGTTAGACTTTTCGCAGTTTCATAAATGCTAGGTTATGGTACAGTATGATATTTCTAATTAATATTTTAAGTGAATAAATTATGACGACATGTTGTACAAAAAAAAAGCCTTACAGTGGTCGCATATGATGTTTGACATTTGACATCTTACTTTGGTAATAAGCAACATTAAAGGAGCGGGGCCGCGTCAAGGTCGTTTCTGACGGCCAACTCAAGCACCGCGCGCGTTCATTGGTCAAGAAATCAAATAGCGTGCACTTCCCCGGCTTACTCTGACATACTTCTGTCTCTTTTCATGATTATTTGTTTTTTTTTCGATTTTAAGTTTCGTTTTGATTGCAGGAAAGCGGGAGAAAAGATTTTACACATCAAAAATATTTATATTTTCAAACTTGTTTTATTACATCGTATTTTCTCTTTACAGCTATGTTTGCCTCTATGGTGAGAACTACACAAAGGACTTTATGTGGTTTCTACTAAAATGCCTGACGTCATAAACTTTAATTGGCATTTCACGCGGTGACAAGCAGCGATCGTAAAAATTTTAACACTGCCACTGCATGCGGTGCACTTTTCAGCGGTTTTTATTTGGGTTAGAATATCGCACACTTTAAAAATAAAATGTTACACTTAGGCTACATGACATGGCACTTAAAATGTATTTATATCATCTACAGTATACTGAACAGAATGAGACCAAAGAATTTTGACTGGACGTTAACTGTGTGATTTTTTTCGGTGACCATGCGAGAGAACCCTGTTGTTTGCATATCTAAGGTAATATAGATTCATTTTGTCCTTTTTCTTTATTCAAGCTTTATGGGTTCAGTCAACACGTGTACGTGTACGCCCTTCACCAAAGAATACAGAACAATTACATATTAATGATATTATATTATTATCGTACAGTACCTCGGTAGGCCACAAAATATAGCGCTCACGGCAAATTACACGGAACACGTGAATCGTCACAGCCAGTATCACATGTGGCAGAGTTGTGTGACGAATGACGTCATATCTCACACATACACTTACCCGTGAAGTGGATTAAGTGGTGCTTTCAACCGCTTGATGTATGGACGCGGATCTTGCTTGATTCATAAGGACCATTTTCGCGTAACGCGGTTGGTACTATGGAAGCGGTGTGTCATTTTGTTTTCGCTCCCGTCTGCCGTCAGTGCTTATTGTTCCAGTGGTTCTTTAAAGAGAATGATGCTTAATTCATAAGGACCAAATCCGCGTAGCGAGGTAGGCGAGGTTGGCTGAAAATGATTCTCCTGAGTACTTTATTAGGATCATTTTGTGTGGTTTCTCTTTTGTTTTGTTAGTGTACGTTTTCTTTTTTTACTAGAAGTGTGTTCTTAATCTAGTTGTGTTTTGAACTGCTTGATTTATGGACGGATTTGGTGCTTGATGCATAGGGACTATATTCACGTAACGGCATGTATGCTAGGAGTGTTATTTTACTGTGAGATCTTTTATAGTTTATACGTGTTTAAATGTTGTTTTGAATAAAATATTTTTTTCTCACAAAAAGCCACAAGCAATCCACAAATGAAAATAAATTGTGGTATTTTGATAAAAACATCATTAACACTAAATTACCCAAACCTCACGGGTGACAAGCTAATTAAAATATATATATAACACAGATTATTTAGTATAGATAGGTAAAGTACTCATTAAAAACCTTACTTTGATATTTGGTTTGTTAGTATATTTAACCCACGCTGACAGTATTTTGTCAGTATAAAATGTTCAAAGCAAATGTTTTATTTGATTTTCATTGTACTCCAAATATCATAAGTAGTGCCTGAAATAAACAATTTCATTTCATTTCCTATTTAGGTAAATCAGTATGCCTAGCCGAGGAGTCACCAAATGGCGGACCGCGGTCCGGATCCGGACCGCCAACTTAATATTTTGTGCGGACCTTAGGTAAACAATATGAGCACTGTGACCATGTACATTCCATAAAGCTACCATTTACTGGGTACGTCTTTCATTGACTTGAATGTGCCTTAGCGGCTGAGAGTATGTCATGCTCACTCAAATGTCTCGCTGATGGTGGCGTGTGTGTTGGATCATTAAGTTCCCTTTAAAATGGTTGAGCTAAATGGTGCTGATCCATGCGTCATATTCGTGAACAGGCACCGTCAGTAGGGACTGGTCATCTCTTAGCTGCCACGGTTTATTTTAATTTATAAAATTTTTTGTTTTTGTTTTTGTATTTTTATTACGGACGCTTTTAACGTGCACGTCTTTCTATATTGTTCTCACATGTATAATTTCAACACGAATGATGTAACCAATATTTTGTAACAATATTTTGATTTAAAAGAGTGTCCGTGGAGTTTCTTGCCCGTTCTTCTCCATAGGTACCTACTACGCTTTGGAATGGGCAACTAGCTTCATTTTACTGACTGACCGACCCCTTGACAATTCAAAAGTACCTGTAATTGGTTTATTTGAAATAAATGCTTTAAAAATAGTAATTTAATTTAGCCTGCGCTTTGTGTTTCCTACCATCAACGCGACAATTAATGGCGTATTTAATGGTAATAGTCCGCACCAATTTTACTCCATACTTCAGACAGATTAAGTAAAAATGATTTTTTTTACACTAATATTAATTACTTTGTTATTTTTGATCATTACTTAATAAAATCATTGATCATTGTTTATTACTTAATAAAATAAAAAATCTTGGTTGTTGGTGATCGTCTCCCAAACGAACCACGAAAGTCATATTACTTTTTTAAACGAACCCCCAGTTAAACTAATTGATGTTAAACTAATTGATGGCCTAGCCTTTTCCCAATTATGTTGGGGTCAGCTTCCAGTCTAACCAGATGCAGCTGAATATCGTATTGTGTATCATGTCTAATTAGATAGTAAAAAAAATTAAATTATTTAAAATTGGTGTTTAATTTTGAGTCCCAAACAAACTTGTTGGAAAAAATATGATTTCCATGTTTAAAAGTTTTTGACGTAATAAAGTCTTATAAATCGAGGAACGGCTGCACGCACGAAAAAGTGTCACGTTCCGCCTGAGCCGAGCGTGCAAGCGAGAGCGCGGAACAAGCGAAAGAGAGGCACGATCGGCCTAAGCGTTCGGCTTGTGACGTTATCACGTAAAATTATCGTCCGTAAACCGACTTGACAGACAACCAATCTTTTTTTCAAACCTTCTTATAATTTTCATTGAATCGAAAGGACGATATTTCTCAGTGTAGAAAAAATGTATAAGAAATAGTGGGAAGTACTTGAAATCCGACTACGACAGTCTCTTCAGTAATCACGTATGTGAGAACAAAGCGAGTACACACACCCGCAGTACCTCCCCGTGCAATTTTATGTGGCAACTTATCATCTTTGGCGGAGCTATTTTTCGAATGTTTTACCTCGTTTAGCTGATGTCTGGTTCCTTTGATGACATCCTGTCTATTAGGGGTAGCTATCAACCTTTTGTATTCCACCTTTTTCCTTTGTTCATACGTGAAGTTGGGAATATTTTTCAGGCATGTGGGTGAATATTTGCATGAATCACTTTGCTTGTTTTTTTCCTTAAGGTACCAATATATGTATGTAATGTTGTGTTGGGACGTGTGCGGGTATATTATTTTCTTGCTTGACAGGTGAAGACAGAAATCCTGGCATCAATTTTCATAGTTCAAGAGCCTGTGTGTGTCTGTGGGATTGATTTATTTGTTGTTGTCATGTTTCTTATAGTGACAGGCAGTTGCGGTTGATTGCTGGGTTAAAGAGCGTTTGTTCTGAAAGTGGGCAACGTCGCAAATAGGTGTCAAATATTTCGCTGTTTTGATTAATTTGGCAATATTACTGTATGGAAATATGAAATGTGGCTATCTAGCGAACTAGAATATTAATAATGAATTGGAATTATAACACTGAATTTGATGTTTTAACCGTTTTTAGGGTTCCGTACCTCAAAAGGAAAAAACGGAACCCTTATAGGATCACTCGTGTGTCTGTCTGTCTGTCTGTCTGTCTGTCCGTCTGTCACAGCCAATTTACTCCGAATCTAATAGACCGATTAAGTTGAAATTTGGTTCACATATATATTTCTGTGACCCAAACACGAATATGTAACGTAAATAATTTAATTTTGAATATAGGTGTCACTTTTGGGGCGCAAACAAGAAAATTTTAAAAAAAAGTTTTGCTAACAGTACTGTGTGACATATCAAATGAAAGGACTTGTTGCGAGAATCTTAAATATATTTTTTTTATAATTTTAAAATAATTACTTTTAAAGATATTTAATAAATTCAATGAAAATTGACCATTCCCCCCCCCCCCCTTATCTCCGAAACTACTGGACCAAAAATTTTGAAAAAAATACATAGTATGGTTCTTTACTCATAGATTACAGGAAAAACTATAAGAAGTCTATGGTCTTAAAATTACATGGTAAATCTCTCAATACTGTGCGTAAAAACTTACATTTCGTCGCTCGGCATCCAAAAGGCCCATCTCTCTAGCTACTATAATATCAAAATATCAAAAGTGTTTGACCGTCTGCTTAATACACAAATAAATAAAACTGTAAATGTTCATGACAACCAATTCGGGTTTCGGGGTGGTTTTTCAACAGAAAATGCAGTGTTGTGCCTTAAGCATACTATCACATACTTACTATACACAGCGTGGGATGCCGATTTATGCTAGGTTCATCGATTTATTCAAGGTTTCTGATCTGGTTGCTTATGACGTATTGTGGAGAAAGATGGAGAAGGATAGGTTGCCAACGGAGCAAACATATTTAAATAGTGGTATGGTAACCAGATCAATAGTGTACGATGGGCTGGAACTTTTTCCAAGCCATACAGGTTGGAATGCGGGGTGAGGCAGGATTGGCGAGCTCAGTAGCACCAGAGTGGGTTGCTATATAGATGGTATTTGTGTAAATAATATTAGCTATGCACATGATATGGTGCTTCTGAGCGCGTCAATCTGTGGTCTCAGAAAGTAATTGGTCGCCAAATGTGAGCAGTATGCCAAAACACATGGTTTGATGTATAACTCCAATAGATCGGAGATCATGGTCTTTGAGGCTGGGGGCAGACCGGGTTATGTACCACCTGTATTACTCAATGGGACTCCACTACAAAGAGTATTTACGTTTAAATATCTTGGTCATATATTGACCCCTGACCTCAATGACGGACTCGATATTAAGCGGGAGCGAAGGGCGTTGTCGGTAAGGGCAAACATGCTGGCTCGCAGGTTTGCACGCTGCTCACTTAAAAAGCCAAAATTACTCTGTTTCGAGCTTATTGTACAACGTTTTACATGTGCAGCCTGTGGGCTAGATATACCCAAAGGTCATGCAACGCCCTTCGTGTCCAATACAACAACGCTTTCAGGGTATTGGTGGGGCTGCCCCGTTTTTATAGCGCATCGGGAATATTCGCGGACGCACAAATTAATTGCTTTTACGTAACGATGCGAATGAGGTGTGCATCCCTGGTACGCAGAGTACGGGCCAGCTCCAACAATATCGCTAGCAGTCTGGATTGCATGTACATCAATCACTGCAGTGCCATCTCCCATGGGGTGAAATAAATTTAAACTAGATTACGTGGGGCACTCAGAAAGTTTTGTGATACTAGAAAAAAATATACTACAGGTTATAATTTTTTTTATTATATCTTTTGAAAGAACTCTCCATTGGCGTCTATACACAGTTTTATACGTCTAAACAAATTTTCATTTTCCAGTCCGCATCAGACACCTCTCCAATCTCCTTCTCAAATGCACCCAGTGCATCTTCAGGTGATGAAAACTGTTTTCCTTTGAGTTGATTTTTTATTTTGGGGAACAAGAAAAAGTCGCACGGAGCCAAATCGGGACTGTAAGGAGGATGACCTATAAATTTGACCGGTGTGCTGTCCAGAAAGTCCCTTGTTTTGAGCGCCGAGTGAGCCAGCGCGTTGTCGTGGTGAAGCAGTAGCCCACGGAGGCCAGTGTTCGGTCGCTTGCTGCTTGCAGTAGTAAAAACTTCTGGCAAACATTTGGTAACATACCATTCAGCATTGATGCTTCTTTGATCTCGTCAGGGTACTGACACCAGACAACCTGGTAGAAAAAAAAAAACTTGCGGTCAACATTTTGCCTGCACTTCTGGCTCGCTTCACTTTGGTAGGCGTTGGTTCATTTTGGTTCAACAGCCACACGGTCGACTGACGCTTCATTTCTGGATCATATTGAAAAATCCAAGATTCATCACCCGTAATCATATCTTAAACGCGCCGAGACGAGCCTGCTACCAATTTTGCTATCATGTCTCGGCACCATTCTACCCGAACCTCTTTCTGACCCTGCGTTAGATTTTACGGTACCAGCGTAAAACTATCTTTCATAACCGAAGATGCCTGTGTAGAATTTCATGCACACTTCCCGATCCAATCGGTAGTATACATCTATATATCTTGACATTTTAAACTTTGCTTTTTTTGTGTTTTTTCAAAAACTAATTATATTTTTTTTTATTGGATGCTGTAGAATGTTAGTAGACCATGGCCTGAACAACGTTTGTTCTAGCAAAACTGTGATTCAAATTTCACGGTGTATGCTGAACCTCTTCATATGTAATTCGCCTATTCTCTTGAATTTTTTGGCTCCTGTAACACAGGTTGCTACCTAGCTCAGGAGCCAGGGCTTCAAACAAAGTTTGTAAAAGCTGAATTTGTGTCAATAAAAAATATTTTATTATTTATTATTTTTATAATTACATTTTTCACAGCCAGCACTTTTTGTTATGTAACAACCGTCATAGGGCGGGCGGCCACTTCTTTCTTTGTCTGCCAAAATTACTAGACCACCCATAAATTCGTTGAACCAGCGAAAAACAGTCGCTTTAGAAGGGCTTTTTTCTATGAACACCATTCGAAGTCTTTCAAACGATTCTTCTGGTTTTAGTCGACATTTGAAATCGTACAAAATCATCGCGCGAAAATGTTCTCGTTATAAATCCAGTTTTCAGTAAGACAGAGTATTTTGATTTTGCTCGTAAAAAAATGTGGAGGGAATTTCGAATTTGGAATGTTATGTTTTTTTGTAATAAGTAGTCATCGTTTTAATTGACATCAAAACCAGCCAATATTCTATAGACAAAAACTGTTAGTCGCAAAACTTTCTAAATGACCTCTTAAAATAAGTTAACATAGTTCATAAGTTTACTAACACAATGAGTCCTTGTTACTTGAATAAAGAAAAATATCTGGATGATATTTTTTTTTGAACGACGTTTTCTAAATATGAAAAAAAAAAACAAAAACCAAATCAAATCAAACTTTATTTGTGAACATAGGGGTACAGAAAGGTCTTAAAAACATACATTTTAGCGTGATCTCACCTAGCTAGATCGATTTATCGCTCCTGAAACCCCCTGCATACTAA
Organism: Agrochola litura; assembly: GCA_949152395.1. Classification (NCBI taxonomy): domain Eukaryota; kingdom Metazoa; phylum Arthropoda; class Insecta; order Lepidoptera; family Noctuidae; genus Agrochola; species Agrochola litura. The sequence goes on from OX424509.1 coordinate 5,874,600, forward strand.
ATTTAATAAAAATTCTTGGAGCCGTTTCCGAGATTCAGATTATATATACATAGGTATATACAAGAATTGCTGGTTTAAAGGTATTATTATTATATTAATACCGCGAATGTGATTTTTGTTTTATGCCATTCTACACGTTCAAATAAGTGACACTGCAATTTAAATGTCACATTCGCGGTATTGGATGCCGAGCGACGATTTGCAGTTGGAATGTATGGGAGAACATGTTTTTCAACTACAATGTTAAGTTTGTTCTTGGGATAAATAAATTCATCTCAACTACGGAACCCTTCATTGTGCGTAGTCCGACGCGCACTTGGCCGGTTTTTTGGTGTAAAAATGCATAATTTTGACATCTGAGACTCCGAAAATATTCGGTGTAAAGATATTAATTATTACATTTCATAATCAATATTCTTATTTTATTTTTTATTCCTTTTTTTTTTCTAAACTGAATAGATTAATTATACACTATTATTAAAACATCGATCAAAGTTACAACGAACTACAAGAACTTTTATATTATGTTACTTGCTGCTACGGAACCCTTCATGGGCGAATCTGACTCGCATTTGGCCGCTTTTTTGTTTCCTAATTACTTTGACTTTGGACTGGCAAATTTTATTTTATTTAATGACACTATTCTATAGTACATTTATTATAATTTGATTGTCTAAGTTTTAATTTGATACGAGTATGTTAATTGCTTTGAATAATGGACAAAGGAGATGGAAAATGTTGGGCCCAAGTGTAATAAGTTGAGATATGATCTAAAAAATTCGTCATATTTTTTTATCCTTGGATATCAAAAATCTGCTCAATTCTTTGTCTGGAAGCGGAAAAATATGATAAAGATAGTTTTCGTGAGATCATCGATTATAGTAATCGATTACACAACTCCAAAAAGAAAACCTACCCACTAGGTAGCATTAGGTAATAAAGTTAACTCAAGGTAATTAAATGCACTATTTATACTTTTATACAACATACTGCATTTAATTTAAATAAAACATCATTAATTACTGAAACTGCCTCGTTGGTCTAGTGGTCGCAAGCGCTACTGCTGAGCATGAGGTCCTGGGTTCGATTCCCGGGTCGGGCAAAGTGTTATTGGGTTTTTCTATCTGAAATTTCTCAGTAGCAGCTCGGAGTCTGGATTTGTGCCCGGTTGATGGCAATAGGCTCGCCCCCTATTACATGGGACTTAAACATAACTGGCGAAATGTGGGTGTACCTGCTACAGGGACACCTCTGCCCAACCCTTCGGGGAAACAAGGCGTGATGTTATGTATGTTATGTAATTACTGAAAAACCAAAATAATGATTATCAATTTCATATCGATTAAAATTAGTTTTATTTTTTTGTCTAAGTCACTGGCAGTACATATTCTGCACTGGCAGACTGACATTGACAATTTGACATTGACAATTTTACACATCAGTGGTCGATTTTACACTCGAATTTTTGGCGTCCGAAACCGTTTTCCCGATGACGAAAACGGTTGCAGAAAACGGTTAAAGGACGAAACTTATCCAACATGGAATAGAATTGCCTTTTCGTCGAGCGCAGTTTCTTAAAACTATCAACGATTTGAAATGTATGAAATGGTTTTTTCGCATCACGTACGGCAACATTGACAACTGGCAATACATTACTGACTGTAAAGAGTTCACTTTTTAAGAGTTAATTTTTTATTGGAAGGACTGTTTTACGAGTGTGATAGATAGTAGAATCATTGTACCCGACTGTATTTTCTTAGATGTAAAAATCGCACCAAGTAATTCGAAGACTGGTTTGTGCAATGAAGATTTTTTGAAGTTGAACTCAGGACGTAAAATAATTACTATACCTCTCGTCGTTAACACGTAACACTTTTCTCGGAAGGTTTCAAAATTCTAGAATAAAAAAAAAAACAGTGGCACTCCGGGAGTGCCGACAGAAGTAAAAACTTGAACAAATTTGCCTTGGTGGAAGAAAAATACTTGCATAGAATATTGGTCCGTAACCTTATCTAAATAAAGAGCAGAATCGCGTTTACAAAAAAAATACTTCCAAAACCTTTAGAGTAAAAATACTTCCATAGAATATTGATCCCTAAAGTAATATAAATAAAGAGCACAATTGCGTTTACAAAAATGAGGTGTCAGTAACAGTGTCGCAAGTTCAATTGTTTTTTTACCATCTCAAAAATGCCCAACGCGCCTAAAGAAGTTTTCACTTCAAAAATCTTCATAATCAAGACTTAATATTTCATACTTTAAGAATAAATTCAAATTCAAAAGTCATTTATTCAATCAGCACTTTTCGAACGTCAAAATTACATAAGACAGTCCCCCAAAAACGCCCACCCTTCACCACTTCCTAGTGCCTTTAGCTGGGAAGAAGAAGTGGCGCAACAAACTCCCCAGCAGCAGAGCTGTCTGTTCAAGTTAGAAAAAAAATATGATTCTATACAATAGTATGCAAAATAACTTACTTTATGTAACTTAACTAATAACTTTACAATAGATGCTTTAAGCGGGTTATGAACATATTACAACAGTTGCATGTACGAGACTACTTCTCTTTCACATCACGTTTTTCTCTGACGCGAGAAGTATCGTATAATCGCAGCTTAGTTTCAAACTGACCTACATAACTTAGTTTAGTGAGATTCATATGTTTCGTTAGTTGGAGCTAAAACAGTGAATGTGTCTTTGATGAAAGCCTGCGAGCTGTTGATACTGGAGACAAGTGTATGTGCTAAGCTTTTGCTAGAATTAGAATAGAATAAAATTTGTTGTGTTTGTGCGTTCAGAATTTAACAACTGTCAGGAGAAAGGGCGCGAACTACACTAATATTATATGGATAAAAAAAATATATTTTTGTTTGTAATGAATATACTCAAAAACTTTTAAAATTCTTTCACCAGTAGAGTGCTATATTATCACTGAGTAACATAGGCTATAAAATAAGATATCACGCGGGTAAAGCCGCTGGCGGAAGCCAGTGTAACATATAGCGCTACAAGGTTCTTTTGGCGCACGGCCAAAATCAGAACTAACGCCCCATCTTGTTTTTTCAAAACAATTCACTGTGAAATTTCACAAAACAATTGCACAAATGATTACCAACAGCGCCCCCCTGTCAATGTCAATCAAACGCCAAAATATTCTTGCAGTAGTGTATCTATTAGGGATGTTACGGAAGTCGTTTTACTGGAACCAGAACCGGAATCGGAGGTTTTAAATTTAATTGATCGGAACCGGAATCGGAACCGAATGCGGTGTGGGAAGGCTTAATGAAATAATTGAAATATAATTCAGTCTCTTTAATCAGTCAAATATTAGCGATAACATACACAAACAAAACAATAAACTGAGACTTCGAGCGCAAGCGTGTATAAATAGTTATTTATACAACTGTTGTATAATAAGGTGTATTAAAACACGAATGTGGGTTTACCACACGAGGCGAAACCGAGTGTGATAATAGTATTACATGAGTGTTTTAATACCTAATTATATACAGTTGCATACAAAACTTTATCTACACCCATTATATGAATCCTCTATAAAAGTTTCTGCAACCATTGGGTGTTTGTATTTCAAGACCAAGAATTAAAAAATCCTCTACTCATCCAGTACAATTACACGTGTGACTGTCACCTGCAGCAGCACAAAATCTCCGCACATGCGTGCAGCGTGTGCTGCTGTCCGCTTAAACGTTGAAACGAGTTGCATAATGAAATTTAGTACAATATTATAACACTCGTTTGGATGATATTATGGTTACTATGACACTGGCTGTTTTAATTTTGGTAATAAGCTAACTGTTTCAGAAACTTTTATAGAGGATTTATAGCATGGGTTTAGATACATAAACTAATATTACACTGGCGACGAGTTAAAACTTGTTTGTAGGCGCTCTAGTCAGGTGCATCGTTGCGTTTCGAACTTTGCTATAACTCCGATTCAAAATTAACGGAACCGAAGTCGGAATCGGAGGTGTAAAATTAATCGGAAGTTCGGACTTTTCGGAACCGGAACCGAAGCTCCGTAACATTCCTGGTACCTATTTGTGCATGTACAATCTACCTCAGTCAACGAGGAAACAAAGCGGTGTCTTAGCACGTATCAACAGCAGATCTCTCTAAACATCTTTGCCTAGTTTAAAGCAGTACCTAACCAGTCCGATGTCTAACAAGTACCATATCTTCTTCTTCTTTTTGTGTGGTTAGTGACTAAACTGGTGTCAGAGTTTTAAAACCACCCAAGAGCCGCTGACTTGGCCGAGAAATATCTCCCGGGCATGCCGGTTTCTTCACGATGTTTTCCTTTAGGGTTCCGTTGCCAAATGGCAAAAAACGGAACCCTTATAGATTCGTCATGTCTGTCTGTCTGTCGTCCGTCTGTCTGTCTGTCCGTCCGTATGTCACAGCCATTTTTTTCCGAAACTATAAGAGCTATGCTGTTGAAACTTGGTAAGTAGATGTATTCTGTGAACCGCATTAAGATTTTCACACAAAAATAGAAAAAAACAAATAATTTTGGGGTTCCCCATACATAGAACTGAAACTCAAAAAAAATTTTTTCATTAAACCCATACGTGGGGTATTTATGGATAGGTCTTTAAAAGAATAGTTTGCGCGAGAGATACTTCCAAAGTGGTAAAATGTGTCCCTGTAACTTCTAAAATAAGAGAATGATAAAACTAAAAAAAATATATGATGTACATTACCATGTAAACTCCGAAAATTGGTGTGAACGAGATCTAGAAAGTAGTTTTTTTTTTAATACGTCATAAATCGTAAACCGCAATTTACCTTTCATTCAATGTTACTTGCTGCTACGGAACCCTTCATGGGTGAGTCCGACTTGCACTTGGCCGCTTTTTTAATCAAGTGATAATTTACACAATACGTACATGAATCCGAAAAGTCAGAGGTGCGAGCCTAGGGTTTGAACTCGAGACATGTGACCTGGCAGTCTGATAGAGCAACAAGCAGTGATAGCCTAGTAGTGTGAGTACCATAAGGGGCGAGCAACCACGCAACCACGCATGACGCAACCACGCATGACGCAACCACGCACAAATTCAGACCCCTGGCTTCTATTAAGAAATTCCTGATGATAAAAACTTTTTGCTCATCTGAGAATTGAACTGCTCATTTCACTCATGAGCGTTCCACTTCTACTTATTAAATCAACCAAAGATCTTTTACTCTTGAAGAAACTCCAACCTCCGAACAAAGACAAACCGAAATCTTCAAAAACCAACGTTTTCACCCACTATTTTATTCCAACTTTTAACGAGCAGTAGTTCGTTCCGTTTCACGGGTAGTCCGTCACGGCCGCCGACTTTGTTTCAGCACGCCACATAAATCTTAGCCCTGGACGACTAGCGGGCTTTTAGTCTGACATTACTTTTGAGGTTGGAATCTTTCTGTGGAGCGTATTGGAGTTTAAAGAGTTGGACTGCACTCTTTCGAAGATTGGGTATTTTGTTTAAGATTCATGGTGGTTTCAGAGTGAAATGTCGAATTGTGTTTGGCAAATTCAAGAGTCCAGCTTTCTTTAAGACAAGTCGTGTTTCTGATGGAATTTCCCACCAGCAAAAATGACGAACAGCTATACATACTTTTATCCCCTATTTCACCCCTTTACGCTTAATTTCATGCTTCTAGATCCAGTAGTTGTGCGTTGTCTGTCAGTGAGTGTATTTAAAATATTTATTAAGAACATTGTCTTGCACTATCAAAGTGAAATCAGTGTGTGATTTCTGATTCTTATCATAATCTCTGACTCACCATTGCCTGCTGCATGTGTCTGATGATAAAAAGGATTTGGTATTTCATTTTTTTAATACAAAATTATCATTAACAATCTTAAAATCCGCACACAGCCATTTGAGAAGACAAAAAACGCTTGGTAATCGCTTTCAAAGTTTATTTTTTTCAGTGAAAACTTCTTTAGGCGCGTTGGGCATTTTTGAGACGGGAAAAAACAATTGAACTCGCGACACCGTTACCGACACCTCATTTTTGTAAACGCAATTGTGCTTTTTATTTATATTACGTTACGGATCAATGTTCTATGCAAGTATTTTTATTTTAAAGGTTTTGGAAGTATATTTTTTTTGTAAACGCGATTGTGCTCTTTATTTAGATAAGGTTACGGACGAATGTTCTATACAAGTATTTTTCTATCATCATCATCATCATCATCGCTTATAGAATGTCAAGGCTTTGTCGAGGCCCTCTGGAGTGATGATGCCTCCTTGTACTGTGGAGGTAGCCCCACTTATACTTTTCTGTTAATATGCGTTCCTCGGCACAAATATGATATACCTACTAGCTTCCGCCAGCGGCTTCACCCTCGTGATATCTTTATCTAGACACGCGATAGCGTGTCGAGCCAAGTTCCAGGCAAGACACGGCTGCAGTGTGTTATATTACACGAACCATTTGGAGCCACTTTTGACCCCTTAATAACTCAAAATCTATGTAACATTAGCACATGAAATTTGGTTTATTTATTAAAACCCCTTAGATTAACTAGAACTCCAAATTTCATAAATAAAGCTCAAACGGTTATTGAGATATTAACGTCTAAAAATCGGAATTTTTATCAACCACATAGCCATGGTCATCAAAAACCTTTAATCCACTTCCGGATGACCTATAAAGTTGAAAGGAGATTTCTCGAAAGCAGGCCCACGGTATGGTACTGTGTCAAAGCTTATTTATCAAAAATTATGTCGTATTTTTTTCAAGTTAAGTCGTTTTTTATAAACATTTCTTTCTGCTAGCATTAGAGAACCTAATTAATATTTATTTGGTTGACTAATTGTAATTTTGTACATCCGCCATTCAATCCTAACCTGAATGTTGCCAAATGACAGACTATTCCAATCAAATAATTTGTAATCGATTGAAAAATCGATTCTAACCCACATGGAGTACGTGGAGTATCCACTACACGAGTATGTTTCAAATGCTATTTATTATACTCAAATACTGTAAAATTATGATTTTACAATAACTAAAATATTATCTGATCTGAATATACTCAAAAACTTAAAAGTGTTTCGAGACAGTAATGTTATTTTATAAACTAATCACCAGTGATCGGAGTAGGTAGATTGATTTGGGGTCAATGAACTGGCACGTATATATTAGTATGGATATGCCTCCGGGATTCCGGGATTTTGAAATTATTAAGATTTTTTTAAGGAATTTCAAATGTTGTGATGTGTAAACTAAAGAATACATCAATATGAATAAGAAATGTTTAACCCTTTTGCTATCTTTTTAATAGTATATAGGTGATCGGACTCCAAGAAAAGGATAGGTATACTGTAAACAATATAATAATTTAATATATTTTAAATGTTTATCTATCGCATTCTATAAATTTCTAATGTAGTAGTTTAAAAATCCTTACTTTAACAATATTTGATTAAATCCCGTAAGTACCAAAATGAAATCCCGGAAAAAAGGCTTATAGGCGAGTACCTACGTAAAATCAATCTACCTACTCCGATCACTGCTAATCAGCCAATCGATTTCGTCAATCGATTACCAAAATAATTAAACCTGGTAACATTGACACCATGCATAATGTCAAACTGTCAAAAAAATATCTGTCAGATCAATGGATCAATGGCATTGTTGGCTGTTTGTTTAAGTTGATTTGAATTTATTTTTCCGTATTTACTTTATAGTTATATTACGTTACGATTTAATACTGTTAATTTAAATTGAAGCCAGACGAACTATTGCTTATCTTTCCATGGCCCTGGGTAAGTTTAATAAGTTCTTTAAATATTTGTTATAAACACCCGTTCACCTTTCACTATTTTAGCGTATTATTATAACCTCATTGATTTTAGCAGCCTATTAGTAGAAGGCCTATGTTCAGTCAGGGGTACGTCGCGCGTCGTCAGCTGTAAATTTCTATAGTATGATGTAATTATATTACATAAGTAAATACACTGAATTTTTTTACCTTTTTCAGGTATGACGATGACATGTGTTATTGCAAGACTTGAAATTATTGATTATATTATCTACAACTCTATCCCAAGTATTACTTGCTCATGGAAATCTAAGCATATTATGTTTTGCATGTGGCATGTCAATTGCAAGTCACAGAAGTCATCAGGTTAGTGTTTTTAAAATGGCAGAATTATTATGAGTGATATAATTACTAAACAAAAGTAAATAAACAACAATAAGAAGTAGTTTCTTACTTTCTAGGTCATACATTTGGATAAAGTTTGTCATGCTTATTGAGAGAGGCTGCTACCAGAGATGTTTATAGGCAAGCAAGTGATGATAAAAACAGAGCCACCCTAGAGTTTAAGAGATTTACCCTTAGGTCAAATCAATAATCTGGTTAGGGCCAGAATCAAATCGTGACGTGTGAGCAGCAGGACTTGGTGTACATAATTATTGATAAGTGAGCAAAATAGGACAAATCCTTTAAGAGATCATCATTGCTTATTACTGTTTCGTGGGAAAGCGTACACCTACCACCTACTGTACCTACGCTGCTTTCATACCATGACTAAGTTATGAGAATGAAGCTGAAGCCGTTTTAAATTCTATGAGAAATAAAATGTTTTTAGTATTTATTGTTGTGTTATTTGTTAGTAAACCTTCCTATAGAAGCGCTGAAAATGCTGCTACCAATGAGATTATTCATCTTTAAATAAGAGAGTTGGCTAAAATAATGTTTATGCCATTAAATGTTTCATATTTAGCGCGCAAGATCATTAATTTACCTTTATAAAATTACAAGTCTGTAAATGCAACAATCGCCATTTTGATGACAGTCGAGGTCGAGGCTAAAAAACATAAAAATTGGGGATTTCGAACATCCGAACTCCACCACAAGGACAGTGACGATTACAACATTTAATTATTTGACAAATTCATCCATTGTTCAAGTTAAATAAGTAGTGGTATTGAAGTTTTTTATTATCAAAAGTCGAAGTTTCGCGCCAATCGTGCGTGTTTACATTTTAACTTTTCACAATTAACCCTCATACACATGAAGATATTTTATGATTTAAAATGTGACAAATATGATTAAAAATATTATAAGCAACTAGAAAATGCCCAGATCTTAACTTATTATACGAACACACGTTCAATAACACGTAATATTCATTACTACTACTCAATTTGTGTTAAAAATCGCCGATCATTGTTTTTTTTTTTATTGTAATGATGTGCGAAAACGATAATGCCAAACGTTTTTTTTTTTCAATTTTGATTGTCTCGATTAATTTAGGTATATGTCGAATGTCTGAAATCTATACTTGAAAATTTAAATAAAATTGTTTTAAGCATTAAATACAATAAGCATTGTTTAAAATAATTATTTATACTTTTCTAGTGTAATTTTAATCGTTTTTAGGACATTCAATATAAAACGAGTCAACAGACAGGACGTGGATAGATACTTACCTCATTTATTGAATTTCGCGCCGAATTGTTTCTACATTTGAATTTAAATTCGGAACGTTGTTCAAAATTATTTTTAATTTATTGGACAATTATTAATGTGGATTTTATTTTTGATAGTTTGCTACAGAATGCCTAGTATACATTTTTTAGGTAGGCAAGAAAATTTTGTTCGGGAATGATGTTAAATTAATTCTATAAATTAGGTGGGTATTCCGCAAACACTTTTAAATGACGTCTATATTTTTTGTTAGTTGTATGAGTTTGGTAGGATTTTATTTTTGATAGTTTGCTACAGAATGCCTAGTATACATTTTTTAGGTAGGCAAGAAAATTTTGTTCGGGAATGATGTTAAATTAATTCTATAAATTAGGTGGGTATTCCGCAAACACTTTTAAATGACGTCTATATTTTTTGTTAGTTGTATGAGTTTGGTAGGATTTTATTTTTGATAGTTGGCTACAGAATGCCTAGTATACATTTTTTAGGTAGGTAAGAAATTTTGTTCGGGAATGATGTTAAATTAATTCTATAAATTAGGTAGGTATTCCGCAAACACTTTTAAATGCCGTCTATATTTTTTGTTAGTTGTATGAGTTTGGTAGTATTTGTTTTTAATAGGATAATCTTACTCGAGTAATAGAAATTGCTTTTTTTTTGAGGTAGTTTCAAAATGAAATTTAAAAAACTGCCCAAGTGTATGTTGGACTACGTACAGTGAAGGGTTCCGTAATTGGGATGAATATTTACGCATAAACATTGCATAGTATCAATTTTATCGACTGCAAAAATAAGTTTGTGTTTCTCGAAAGAACTATAAAAAACAAAGTTAATTCTGCGGTTGTAACCGAAAATAAACTATCTCAAAAACTATTGACGTCAAAAGCAAAGTCACTTAGAAACATCTTTAACATTTTAATTATGAGATCCAACAATACACGCTTTATATGCATAGATTTTTTTCATCTCTCGGTTATATGTAGGTATGGAGAATGCCACCCCCACTATTATGTTTATCGTAATTTCACTACACCATTGTTTAACGGTGCTAAAAATACACCTTTTTATAAATTTTCATCGATAGAGAGTAAAAAGACTCCATGTAAAATGGCTGTATGACATCCGGACGCATGGACAGACGAACTTGACGAAATTAAGAGGTCCGTTTTTTTACGGATTTTGATTATCAAGTTTACAATCGGCATGCAATTGATGTCTATGAGAATTGATCTACAATATTATTATTATTTGGAATAGCCGCCATCTTAAAATCCAGAATTTCCATCTAATTCGATATCAGCACTATCTCCCGAAAATGACAGTCATGACGAAAAATTTTCAAATAGTGTTAAAAACTGCCACTTGCTCACTTCAGATGGCGCTGATCTCCAGCGTCTTATAATTTGACAGCTAACTATACATTTTTGATTCGAATGCTAAAAGTTGATATAAATTCCTGAATTTCATGACTGAATTCAAAACACCCCGTCGAGTCAACTGATGTGTCACGTGTCAAAATCTTGGTCCTTAATGTTAGGCGGTAGTGAATTCATTTCATTCATTCTCTGATCTCGAAAAACGTTGTTACAAACGTCAGGTTGGTATGATCAAGGTAGTTTGTAGGTTGGTACTGTGCTTGAGACGTTTTTGAATTGATAGATCGTATGACTATTGTTTTAGGGACTATTGTCGTTTAATGTAGTAAATAGTTAAAAGTAACTATTTTCGATTTAAACTTACGAATAGGTAAGTCCATAATGAGGTCAAAATGTAATTCCAAGTGGCGGCTGCGAAAATTAAATAATTAAATCATACGTGCGAAGGAACTTTGTTCCTGACGGGGCTCCCCAACTGCACAAGTTTTTTAAATAATAATACTTACCGCGCCGACTCAGCGACCTGACATCATTGCGGACAATTGTAACAATTGTTACGAAAGAAATACCTACATTCTTACACAATATTGCTACGCATATTTGCAAAAAGAATTTTATAGATCACGTTTGATTGACAAATAATAATAATTTCTTTACAAAAAGTAATGATATCCCATCAAAAACATAAATGTGAAAATGGGAGCCAAGTTCAATAAATATGGTTGTCGACTTCGCCGACAAAAGAATTGAGATCTAAATGGGTGCCAAGTTCTGTAGATAATCCTGAAATTTATTTATAAGAACATGCAACTTTCTAAAATAAAATTAAAACACAAATTCTTGTTTTTTCTGCTATAACAATGTTTGCTATTTAAAAATATAACTTCTTAAATTTGAACAGTCGAATTATTTACACAAAGCACTTAGGATAAATTGAAGCTCAAGATTTGACTTGGCTAGTTTTTACCAGCAAGCTGAAATTTTAGAGGAGGTGCTTTGTGTAAATAATTCGACTGTTCAAATTTAAGAAGTTATATTTTTAAATAGCAAACATTGTTATAGCAGAAAAAACAAGAATTTGTGTTTTAATTTTATTTTAGAAAGTTGCATGTTCTTATAAATAAATTTCAGGATTATCTACAGAACTTGGCACCCATTTAGATCTCAATTCTTTTGTCGGCGAAGTCGACAACCATATTTATTGAACTTGGCTCCCATTTTCACATTTATGTTTTTGATGGGATAAATTATAGCCTATGTAACTCAGTGTACCAGCCCGTCCCATCCTTGATGTCCTCCCTCCGGTAAACACCCTAAGCCGAGGCTCGTACCCCATAACGAGCGTTAACCTAGCTTTTTTAGCTTAGTTTGTATGCCTCTCGCTGGAGGCTTTGAGTTTAGCAGCTTAAGGCAACCACAGGATTGACCGGTTAAATAGTCATGACCTCAAAAGTCAGCTATGAGATGCCCTACAGAAAAATAAATAAAAATACTCAGTGCATGAGTAACACAAACGGATTTGAAAATATTGTAAAAAATCAATTATTTTTAAAAGAGTAACCGTGGAGTTTCTTGCCGGCTTTTCTCTATAGAAACGACATATTGGAACCGTGCACCTAGCTTCTGACGTTTCATAAGTGTCCATGTAGGTTTAGGTGACTCTATTTTCTATTTTATAAAGCATTCTACAGCAGCAGCAGTAGTTTTTGAGTTTACATTACAAACAAACAAACATACAAAAAATCAAATCTTTTTTATAAAATTAGTTTAGATTAGATCATATCGAAGACGAAGAATTTCTTCCAAAAGACAATGTTTCGAACAACGAACCGTTTCAAAAGCGTCATTCACCTCGGTTACAATGAATGAACCAAGAAGTTGTCGGTTTAACGGAGGGGAGAAGAAACAGATTGTGTTAAAACTAAGTTCCATGGAACAGTTTCAACGGAAAATATGTTAATGGTACTTTAAACTTGTTAGAATTAGTTTTCTTTTTGAATCACATCGTATTTGCTTTTTAAATGGCATCGATTTAGAGTTTAGTTTTGTGGAACGATTAATCTGTTAGTGACACTGTAGTTTTGTTGGAGTACGAATTTATTTTGGAGCTGGATTTTTTGTTTGTCCTTGTCAGTTTTGTTATCGGTTTGACATTTTGGTGTTGTTCGTTTGTTTGTTTCACTGGGAGTTAACATCGCTACAATAGGGATGACGCCGGGGTTAAAAAAAAACATTAGTCCGTCAGTTAGATTAATAAAAAATTATTGGACACATATTTTTTGCTTTATCATATTCCGGTGCGTCCGCGGTCCTTTAGCGGTTAATAAAAATTGACTTAGATAAAACGCATTACTGTTGAGAAGCGGGGGTTGCTACGTCACAAGTAAGTATAAAATCAACATACTCGTGACGTCATGGCACATTTTAACTCAATGTATTTCCGTAATTTTTTGATTATATAAAAAAAAAACAAAAAATACGAGTCCAATATTTTTAATAATCTACCTGATAGACAAAAAATATTTTTTAGGCAGCATCCCTATTTTAAACCATATGTTTTACTATCTGTTGGGTATATACATCACGGATCCGGTCATTAGTACGGACACGAAACGAATCGCAAGCGCGCCACTGGCGACATCACGTGATCTACCCACACCAAGAGCGCGCTTCTACAGAGTCGTGATGTTTTAAGACCACTGCGAGGAGGATTCAGTCTCTGATCGCATCGGAGTTAAGACGGCGTGGAACTGTACTCGATTTGTTATGCTCAGTTATTGTATTAATTGTAATTTGTGATTATTGTGTTAATTTGTGATTTTGTTACGTCAAAATAAATGACGTTTTTGACCCACGATTTAGGAAAATATATTTTATGGTAAGAACCACACATAATCATATAAGCAACATTATATCCTTTCAACACTGAATACAGTGCTCAAGATGAAGTTTCTTTCCATATAAAAGAGTTTTTATTATTGCTGAACAATAGTTTTGCAAAACAGTACAGCGCTTAAAATGGAAAATGGTAAACAAACCCTTTCATTTGCAGTGTCACATAAGTAGGTACACATTATAAATTATTATTTTAAAATTCACAACAAAAAAATTCATTTATCTACCAAAATAAACAAAAATAAAAATCCAAGCTATTAGAAAAGCTACTCAATCAGGTTCAAAATATCTTCGGTCGTTCGTAGTGAAGTGCCCGCGCTTACAAGTCGGACCGACAAGCTGCAATATCCGGGGACTGAACACACCGACACTCTTCTATTGCATAACCGGACAACTGCACATCACTAGTAAGATTTTTAAGAAACATTTGAAAATGTTTTTTTACAAAGTAGAAAGAAAAAAGAAAAATAGTATAATGTGCAAAAATAATATTGTTTAAGAAATAATACCTGGGCGACCGAGCTCTGCTCTGGTGAAAATAGAGAATGCTCCATGTATAGTACCTACTTATTCTAATGTCATTATTCTCATGTCATTATTCATTATCTTATTATAAACTTTGGGCGACCGAGCTCTATGAGACCTAACTAAATTGATTTTTCGCGCCTCCAACCCCTATATTTCAACTTTCATCGAAATCGTTATAGCCGTTTTCCAGAACGTGATTACAAATGTATAATTATAAATATAAACAAATATTGCTCGTTTAATTGTAAAGGATAGGATATAGAAATATACTTTTCAGAAAATATGTAATTTTTTAATACAAAATGTATACTTCTTTAATTATTTTTATTTAAGTTTGAAATTTCAACATTTACTAAGTATACTAAAAGTAAATAAATTGGTAGTCAAAGCAAACCCGCAGGATAACAGTATAATCAAAATATTTATAGGTTTTGCGTGGGCACTGGTCAGTAATAATCAGATTAAGAGTATTTTTATTTCATAATATACGGGATTAAGTTGATATGCGTCCATGTCGGGTGAAGCTTATAACTTTATTACTTGGAACGTGAGACCGTGAGTACAAATATATAGATATACAAACAAATATAATATACAAATATTGCTCGTTTTATAGTATACAAAGGATGTAAATAAGTAAATGGAAAAAAATGGAAGAAGCGAAAGTAAATTTCTTTTTATTTATTAAATGTGTGTAAGAATGTATTAAATTAAGTAAACATAGTCTTTAAGTACTAATTTCATCAATGAAACTTAACGCAATCAGCACTTCTAAACCGCGTTCAAGAAAGGGCTGTCAGTGTCAATATTCCATAACATTTTTGACAGCTCTTGAATTCAAATTAATAGTAGGTGAATTATAATTTTAGCTTGAAATGATAAAGCGTAAATTTAGCGTTGAAATCGATATCTCCCTACAAGATAACTATTTATTCACCAATGCAATTCGGATGAACCAGAATATTGACATAAATTGATCTAAATTAATATTTTCGGTGAAATTTTAACAAAATTCCAATTGTAAGCTGAATGTATTAGATAATTATGGCTTATTACTAGGAAATCTACGCCGCTATGACTAAATCATAATATGCTTGTTTACGATAATTTACAGCTAATTTATCATGTTTTAAATATACACAATTTAATTCGCTATCTATTTAATTTATCTCTCTGAACCGTTTTCAATAAATTACACGAAGCACATTTATGATAGGTACCTATTTTTTTATAATTTCGTCATCATAATTTCTTCTCTATAACGTTATAACATACTTTAATGTTCTAAGTTATGTTCGGAATATTAAAAAGACTCGTATGAGTGAGATATTTTCAAGTTTATGAGAGATGAAGAAGTAAATTGTCAATTATTTAAAAAATTCTTGGCCGTTAAAATTTTCATTTCCTGCTACCGCGCTTACTAATAAATTCATGATTTTATATATATGGGGTCGTTTATACACCATAATCATAGATAAAAAGGTATATTAATTTAAAAACAAATATCACCCACTCACTCAATACAAAAGGATTTCGTACTAATTAAATCACGACTCAATTAAAGTTTTAACTATGCAGCTATCTTGATTTTACTAACAAATAAAAGACTTAATTATGTTTACCGATGTAGGTACAAAAAAAATATTTATTTGAAAAATTACTTTTCTTAAATAATATTCCACTGCTACTTACCACGTTATGATGTTGACCAGCAGACTAAAGTAATAATGTGTGGCGCTAGCGATGTTCGCCAGTTCTTTGTCAAAGTCCTTTAAATACACTACTTTTTTATAAAGTACTAAGGTTTAGAAAGTTTTTGCGACATTGTCAATATATTTTGTTTTGATGTGAAAACTAGGGTAATGTTCTTTATTTTATGTAAGATTGTGTGCTTGTAAACCGTGCATGCATTAAGTTTACGGTCCAGTGCAAGTTACAAAGACATTATCGACTTTATTACAAAATAAGGTTTTTCTTTACGACCCATGACCAACAAGTCTTTTTAGAATATTGAACCTTATTTCAACTGTAGTAAAGTGCGTAATACAAAACTTAGTACCAGACAATTTTTTTCAATTTTGAATAAAGAACTGTATTTCGTACAAAGTTACACTCCACCCGATGAGAGAATGCGTTCTTGGCACCATAATAGGTACAAAAGAATACGTGTTTTAAGAATTTAAGAGGAGGCTCCCTAAATTGTATGTTAATTTGCATTAATATTCTGAAAAAGTCACGAATACAATCAAAATGGAACTTTAGTATATGATTTATTGGATCTTTTTCTTTCCAAATATCAGACAGTTACGTAATTGGAATATTTTCGCTCGATTAATTTTATATTCGAAAATCATGTCCTTTTTAATAAAGATCATTTTTAACAAAAACAAGTTTACTCGGCTTTTATGTCTAAAATAATTATTGACAGTAAGAAAATGTAGTTTTTCTAGATCAATTATTACTTTAGTTATAAACGAAATAAGAATTGAGAATTACGACATTTAGTTTCGTGCTCGAACACGACCAAAGAGCGCACACGATATTCAACTTTATTACTGATGTGTTAGCGATTAGTACATAGTGGAGTGGTGGGGCATTTAATAAAAATGGCAGTGGCACTCCGAGAGTGCCGACAGAAGTGAAAACTTGAACAAGATCGCTTTGGTGGAAGAAAAATACTTGTACTTATAGAACATTGGTCCGTAACCTTCTCTAAATAAAGAGAACAACCACGTTCACAAAAAAAAATCTTCCGAAACCTTTAAAGTAAAAATACTTGCATAGAACATTGATCCGTAACATAATATAAATAAAGAGCACAATTACGTTTATAAAAGTGAGGTGTCGTCATGGTGTCGCGAAATCAATGGTTTAGTCCCATCTTAAAAATGCCCAACGCGCCCAAAGAAGTTTTCACTTCAAAAACAATTAAATAAGCAACATAGAATTGTTTATAGTTCAAGAAATTGACACACTATTCGCAGCACATAATTTTCTTTGGTTTTCTTAATTTCAAGTCTAGTGTGCCACCTAAAGCTGCATTTTCACTTAGTGTTCTGAACAGTTCTGAGCTAGCAAGCGTTTGTTCGCGCGGTAAATGAAAACATTTGAGTGAGTGAACATGTTGTTCAGTGATGATCGGTTGGACTTGGCGAACGAATGCTCGCACGCTCATTCTTTCAGTGAAAACGTCATGGCGATCAAGCATTCGTTTTCTCGTTGTAGTGCAAACGGGTGTTTTCTGTTTTGAGCGAACATCGGCAGAACAGCAAACATTTGCTCGGAACAAATGGTCGCTCAGCAGCGTATAGTAAAAACAGATGTTTTCTGTTTTGAGCAAACATCGGCAGAACGGCAAACATTTGCTCTGAATAAAATGTTCACTCGGCAAAAAAAAGGCAAAAAAAGGCTGCTTTTAAGACTCAGCAAGCTGAAATTTTGCATTAGAGCTTCTTAATCTATAGGTCAACAATTCATAAAAGAGGAAAAAAAATCGCTTCACCCTAATAGTACTTACACGCAACAGACATTTTTATATCAATAATATTAAAACAATGGGGTCGTTGGACGCCTTGCAATATCCGTCATCACAGACTAATTAACAGAGCATTCGTTTGTACGTACCTCGGACGTCACGGTCCGAATATTTCCGAGTAAAAGCGAGTATTCCCGAAGGCTGGCTTTTACTTTGGTCAAAGTATTTACGAGCATTGCCGGTATTTGCCATTCGACGTAGCGCTCCAACGTGTATTTTGAGTTTGCTACCAGTTGACAGCCAAATACCCAGAAATGTTTTGAAAACTACTATTTATGTACACACGGCTACACATCAAACTATACACTTCCAGTATAAGCTGACCTCGTATTGTACGGGAATCCTATACAATGCGAGATCAGCATAAACTGGAAAATATTTTCGACCTTATTTTCGTATCCTATGTCCTTAAACCCCCTAAACCTAAACCAACGTTTCAGTACAGGCGTGCCTTTGCGCGTATGAATGGTGAGAAGCTTCAACAAGATGCCTCCAATATTGACTGGTCACCTCTGGAAGCAGCTGCTTCAGTTGAGGAAAAGGTCATATTGTTCAACGATGTTGTGGTCAAGCTATATGACGCCCATGCCCCTATCAAGAAAATCAAATTAAAGCGTCCGCCTGCGCCTTGGATGAACAGGGGAGTTCGGATGGCAATGCGACGGAGGGATCGTGCGTTTCGGAAGTCGCTCGGATGACAATTGGGCCTTGTTTAAGGCTGCTAGGAATCGTTGTAACCTGATGATACGCAACGCTAAACGCCGCCACATCCTAAATAATATCACTTCTTCTTCTCCTGCCGATATTTGGAAGTTCCTTGGAACTCTGGGCATCGGCAAATCGCGACATTCGGACCTTCCTAGCACAATTGGTTTGGACGATCTAAATCGCCATTTCTCTACTGTTCCCACTCTAGATAGTCTAACCAAATGTCAAACCCTCGACTACCTTGCTGGTCTGACGCGTCCCAATATTAACCCCTTTGTTTTCACCCCAGTCGACCCGGGAGAGATCAAAAAGATAATCCTTTCCATTAAATCCAAAGCAGTGGGCTGTGATAATATCAGCCGCCATATGATCGTGGCGGCTCTTGATTAACTCCTTCCTGCAATCTCCCACATCATAAACTTTTCCCTTTACACTGGTGTTTTCCCTTCCCTGTGGCGTAAAGCCCTTGTGCGGCCCTTGCCTAAGATACCCAATCCCTCTCTTCCTAGTCACTTTCGCCCAATATCCATCCTTCCCTTTCTATCTAAGGTGCTCGAGGCCTGTGTTCATAAACAATTCTCCCACTTTATTCACCGCAACTCCCTCATCAGTCCATTTCAATCCGGTTTCAGGCCTGGACACAGTACCGTTTCAGCTCTCCTTAAAGTGACTGACGATATAAGGCGGGGAATGGAAGACACTAAAGTTACTGTCTTAGTGTTAATTGACTTCTCCAATGCTTTTAATACCGTCAGTCACGAAGTCCTTTTATCCATCCTTTCCTATCTTATGGTCTCTCGGGACGTATTGGAATGGTTTTCCTCTTATCTTCAGGGGCGTCAGCAGTCTGTTCGTGCTGGAGACTCTTCGTCGGGTTGGTGTGATCTTGCAGCTGGCGTCCCTCAAGGCGGTACACTATCTCCTCTTTTGTTCTCCATTTTTATTAATCTCATTACCACTGAACTTCGCACTGCGTATCATCTTTATGCTGACGATTTGCAGCTTTACTGCCAGGCTAGTGTGGATAACATATCCGATGCGACTGAGGAGCTAAACCGGGATTTAGGTGTGGTCAAAAGCTGGTCTGATCGTTTTGGGTTGGCGGTTAATCCTACCAAATGTCAGGCTATCATTGTAGGGAGCACTCATAGTATGCGGAAGCTGAATGGCTTAACTGTGCCACCTGTAATGTTTGACAACTCAGTCATCCCGTTTAGCTCCGATGTTAAGGACCTCGGCCTGCATGTGGACACATGTCTTGACTGGCGTAAGCAGGTCACGACTGTAAGTAAAAACCGGCCAAGTGCGTGTCGGACTACGCACAATGAAGGGTTCCGTAGTTGAGAATGTTGAGATGAATTTATTTATCCCAAGAACAAACTTAACATTGTAGTTGAAAAACATGTTCTCCCATACATTCCAAATGCAAATTGTCGCTTGGCATCCAATACCGCGAATGTGACACTTTTACATTTTTTTTTAATTGCAGGATCATTTATTTGAACGTGTAGAATGAAATAAAACAAAAATCTGATTTTCGTAAAAATTCACATTCGCGGTATTAATATAATAATAATCTAAATCTAATACTTTTAAACGAGCAATTCTTGTATATATGTATATTTAATCTGAATCTCGGAAACGGCTCCAAGATTTTTTATTAAATTTAGTATGCTGGAGGTTTCGGGAGCGATAAGTCGATCTAGCTAGGTTTCATTTTTAGAAAACGTTATTCAAAAAAATATGGTCATCCAGATATTTTTCTTTATTCAAGTAACAAGGACTCATTGTGTTAGTAAACTTATGAACTATGTTAACTTATTTTACCAGGTCACTTAGAAAGTTTTTGTCTATACGATACTGACTGGTTTTGATGTCAATTAAAACGATGACTATTTATTACAAAAAAACGTAACATTCCAAATTCGAAATTCCCTCCACATTTTTTTACGAGCAAAATCAAAATACTCTGTCTTACTGAAAACTGGATTTACAACGAGAACATTTTCACGCGATGATTTTGTACGATTTCAAATGTTGACTAAAACCAGAAGAATCGTTTGAAAGACTTCGAATGGTGTTCATAGAAAAAAGCCCTTCTAAAGCGACTGTTTTCCGCTGGTTCAACAAATTTATGGGTGGTCGAGTAATTTTGGCGGACAAAGAAAGAAGTGGCCGCCCTATGACGGTTGTTACATAACAAAACGTGCTGGCTGTGAAAAATTTAATTCAAGAGAATAGGCGAATTACATATGAAGAGGTTCAGCATATAATGCCGATTGGATCGGGAAGTGTGCGTGAAATTCTACACAGGCATCTTCAGATATGGAAAATAGTTTCACGCTAGTACCGTAAAATCTAACACAGGCTCAGAAGGAGGTTCGGGTAGAATGGTGCCGAGACATGATAGCAAAATTTGTAGCAGGCTCGTCTCGGCGCGTTTAAGATATCATTGCGGGTGATGAATCTTGGATTTATCAATATGATCCAGAAATGAAGCATCAGTCGACCGTGTGGCTGTTTCAAAATGAACCAACGCCTACCAAAGTGAAGCGAGCCAGAAGTGCCGGCAAAATTTTGATCGCAAGTTTTTTTTTTTGCTCGGTTTTCTGGTGTCAGTACCCTGACGATCAAAGGAGTATCAATCCTGAATGGTATGTTACCAAATGTTTGCCAGAAGTTTTTACTACTGCAAGCAGCAAGCGACCGAACACTGGCCTCCGTGGGCTACTGCTTCACCACGACAACGCGCTGGCTCACTCGGCGCTCAAAACAAGGGACTTTCTGGACAGCACACCGGTCAAATTTATAGGTCATCCTCCTTACAGTCCCGATTTGGCTCCGTGCGACTGTTTCTTGTTCCTCAAAATAAAATAAAAAACTCAAAGGAAAACAGTTTTCATCACCTGAAGATGCACTGGCTGCATTTGAGAAGGAGATTGGAGAGGTGTCTGATGCGGACTGGAAAATGTGTTATGAAAATTGGTTTAGACGTATAAAACTGTGTATAGACGCCAATGGAGAGTTCTTTGAAAAGATATAATAAAAATAATTATAACCTGTAGTATATTTTTTTCTAGTATCACAAAACTCTGAGTGCCCCACGTAATCTAGTTTAAATTTATCTCACC
The DNA here is from genome assembly GCA_949152395.1 of Agrochola litura. NCBI lineage: Eukaryota > Metazoa > Arthropoda > Insecta > Lepidoptera > Noctuidae > Agrochola > Agrochola litura. Next base: position 5,896,227 of record OX424509.1, read on the forward strand.
CGCATTCCAACCTGTATGGCCTGGAAAAAGCTCCAGCACATCGTACACTATTGATCTGGAAACCATACCACTACTTAAAGATGTTTATAAGCTCCGTTGGCAACCTATCCTTCTCCATCTTTCTCCACAATACGTCATAAGCAACCAGATCAGAAGCCTTGAATAAATCGAGGAAGCTACCATAAATCGGCGTCCCACGCTGTGTATAATAAGTATGTGATAGTATGTTTAAGACACAACACTGCACTTTCTGTTGACAAACCACGCCGAAACCCGAATTGGTTGTCATGAACATTTACAGTTTTATTTATTTGTGTATTATGCAGACGGTCAAACACTTGATATTATAGTAGCTAGAGAGATGGGCCTATTGGATGCCGAGCGACGAAATGTAAGTTTATACGCACAATATTGAGAGATTTACCATGTTATTTTAAGACCATAGACTTCTTATAGGTTTTCCTGTAATCTATGAGTAAAGAGCCATACTTTGTATTTTTTTCAAAATTTTTGGTCCAGTAGTTTCAGAGATAAGGGGGGGGGAATGGTCAATTTTCATTGAATTTATTAAATATCTTTAAAAGTGTATATTTTAAAATTATATAAAAAATATATTTAAGATCCTCGTAACAAGTCCTTTCATTTGATATGTCACACGGTACAGTCAGCAAAACTTTTTTTTTAAATTTTCTTGTTTGCGCCCCAAAAGTGACCCCAATATTCAAAATTAAGTTATTTACGTTACTTATTCGTGTTTGGGTCACAGAAATACATATGTGTACCAAATTTCAACTTAATCGGTCCATTAGATTCGGAGTAAAATGGCTGTGACAGACGGACAGACAGACAGACAGACAGACAGACAGACAGAACGACAGACAGACAGACAGACACAAGAGTGATCCTATAAGGGTTCCGTTTTTTCCTCTTGAGGTACGGAACCCTAAAAAGTCACCGGAACGCTGCGGTCGCTTTATCGGTTGAAAAACCTTCTCCCATCACACATTAAGGCAATGCTTGTACAGTCCCTAATCTTTCCCATAATAGACTATGGTGATGTGTGTTACTATGACCTGAATACAGATCTCCTCAATAAACTTGACCGCCTTCTAAATAACTGTATTCGATTCGTCTTCAATCTTCGTAAGTATGATCATGTGTCTGCGCATCGATTGCTTTTAAAATGGTTGCCCATACGTCAGCGTAGAGAGTTGAGAGCTCTGTCTATGTTGTATTCTATACTCGACAAACCCACTTCTCCTTCTTACCTCACTTCCCATGTTCAATACCTATGCTCTGCCCATAATAAAAATCTTCGTTCTACCAACAATCGTCTTCTACGTTGTCCTTCTCACCGCTCCGGTTTTATTCACTCTTCTTTCTTTGTCTAGGCGGTATTTCTTTGGAATGCGCTCCCTCTGAACATCAGGATGGCAACCAGTCGGTTATCTTTCAAAGTGAAAGCACGTGAACATATTCGTGAAAAGTTGGCAGAGTCTTTGCAGCGCTGATTTGCTGGATTTGTTTTCTCCTCTACCTATCGTTATTTCTCATGACAAAGTTTATTGGTTTATATGTATGTATCTATGTATTAGTATGTATTCATTTTCAAGTTATCTGTCATTTATGTTGCACCTGCCATGTTTTGTCTCTGCATCACCCTAAGGTTGACTGGTAGAAAATGCCTCAGGCATTAAGTCCGCCTTTGTACAGTATTTTTTTTTTACTTGTGCATAAAGTTTTAATAAATAATAAATAAATAAAAAATATAGCGTGATGTGTAGGTAGCCCTGTGTGCTATCTGTACACTGTAAGGACTATTCTTGCTTGCAGCGCTCGGCCGCTATAGTATCGCTTGCCTACGAAAAAAAAGGGTCGTGTGCACGGGATTTTGTATTCAAAATGCTTTGATATGCGTTACCCTGATGGTACCTATTCCTTTGCTGTACTGTCTGTGTTCTGTATGTATTTCAACATCACGACTATATTTCCCGAAGGGTTAGGCAGAGTTACTTTGCTGTAGCCGACAGGGTCCACAATGAGCTTGTATTTGTAAACCTACCAACTTCGTTCACATTACGAAATGCAATAAATATATTGAGGACTAGCTTCTGCCCGTGAATTCGTCCGCGTGAAATTTCTTGTTTTAATATTAAACATATTCTATGATACTCGGCAATAGTGTAGCTTTCTAACAGTAAAAGAATTTTCGGAATCGGATCAGTAGTTCCGAAGATTACCCTCAACATACAAACTCACAAATTTTACCTCTATAAAATCTTTATACAGTGTTGCCGATGGATATATTGCTGCATTTGCCCGCATCTTTCTGAATATTCATGAAAAATTATAGAAAAATAACAAAAGGTGTACTTTAACTTTTTTGGTCTATTTCGACTTTTTTTTCTTAAAATTTTTTTTTTTCATAATATCTTGAGCGTACACTTATGTTTTTTTTTGACACCTAACTCCTCCTAAACAGCTGGACCGATTTTGATGAAATTTTGTGCATATATTTGAGTGGATCCCTGGATGGTTTGAAAATACAATTGGACCCGGTAGGTGATGCTGTTCGGACAGGAAAACGTCTGTAGGGTCCGCTAGTATTAATATAGATTGAGGTATATGTGCTTTACATTCATTATAACACATCCCGTGACATGATTGGTAGCACTGTTCTGTCAATCGCCAATTTGAACTCTATTAGTATTAAAAATAAGCTTAACAAGCAAACGTGCCAACATGACGGCAAGGCACAAGTTATAGTGAATGGTCTGTAGTAACGACCACATTTCATTTTCATTAATTTTCAGTATGTATTGGAAACCAGTCGTGTCGCGGCGATATGTTGCCTGCAGTTGCCGCCTGCGGTCAGCTACGGAATGGTGGTACCTTTACAGGCCACCAGGGCCCACCCGTGGCTAGATGCATTTTATTTAGATACACGAACTATAAATTAAGAAATATAATATATGATTTAGTAACAAAAAACGTGTGTGAGTAACCGAAGAAAGTATGTGAAAGAAATTTAAGAGTGTTTTTGAGAGGTTGCTTGAGGGAGAGTGTGTGCGATAGTTGATGGTATCTAGAAGCAGCAGAGTGAATCAATGTATGACAGGTCGTATATTTTCTCTATTGTATAAATAGTTTTGATCCTATTATTGCTCAGCATTTTTACAGTGTTGGCCAGTTTAACCTACACGTCACCATAATGACAAAATACGATACGATATAACCCTTATCGAGTTGAGACAAAATACAAAATCGCATGACAAATCCCAGGTGTGCCACCCTCTCTAACTTACAATGGTATGCATATCCGCACTTGCCATGCAGCTTTCAAAATGTCATGTTTAGGACAGACTCCTAGGAATACTACGAGATTAAGCTGTGTGTAGCAATGTATCGTGTTTCACGTGAATTTGCTTTAGATATATTAATACATTGACTCTTAGACGGTGAAAGGTAGCTGGTATCATTACTTTTAACTCTCTTCACTTGTCCTGTTTTTGTCTTACTAACTTTTACATGCGCCATCGCTTGCGTGGATTACGGAAATTATAAAAAAAAAATGTGTTTTATTTCAGGTAAAATACCTATATAGAAAAATTTTATAAATAGTAAAAATATTAAAATTTTAAACATGGAGGTATGTATAGGCAAACTCAAAACTCAAACTCAAAGCTTTTATTTCAAATAAACCAATTACAGGTACTTTTGAATTGTCAAGGGGTCGGTCAGTCAGAAAGATAAGTATAAGTATAAGTATAATTTATTTTCAAAAATATACATCAGTTTAATTATGGTAATACACTCTAAGACACTTGTTTGTACGAACAGATTTTGAACATCTGTGTCTGAACTAGATATACAAGGTGCAGTTTTGAACCTGCAAAACATTTCAGGAGGGTGTTATGACACTCGTAAATAATCATATAACAATACGATACCAAGTCAATAATCAATAATACTTTTTATTTTCGATTTTTAAATTTTATTGTTTTTCAGAATAACTCTCTTAATAACCCTCTTCAAATAAACAGAATCACCCATTGCGATGTATCGCGCGTCATGTCACTGTGTGTGTGAAAGCGCAGTTTAAGGACACGTACAGATTGGCCTCGTTTTAAAAACGGGAGTTCACACTTACCGATTTCCGTAAATAAGAATAAAATGTAAAAAAAATACCTGCCCATTTTATTGTTGATTCGGGTCGAGAATCACTAACATAATTACCTCCTAAAATGTTTTGCAGATCCAAAACTGCACCTTGTATAATATCTGTATTTCAGACATCAGCGCTCTCCCCTGTTGTAGGCGACACTTATGATGAGATGACGCTAGTTGCCCATTCCAAAGCGCAGTAGGTACCTAGGAGAAGAACGGGCAAGAAACTCCACGGACACTCTTTTAAATCAAAATATTGTTACAAAATATTGGTTACATCATTCATGTTGAAATTATACATGTGAGAACAATGTAGAAAGACGGCAGATGGTTATGTAGGCAGACCCATAGTCTTCAAAAATACACACCTAACATATTCTTTCGTTATTTTTTATTCCCGTTTAGGTGAACAGAAATCCAGTGCACAAATATGGGACTTGCTAGGTTGCACGAGACAACCCTCAAAATGCTGTTACTGGTGCGTCTCAAACTTTACCAAAAACACATCACACATGGTCATTATCACATGGTCTACTTGTGTCCCAAAAATCATTGAAAAAGGTAACAAATAGACAGAAAGACAGAGCTAATTACGCATTTATAATATCAGTATGGATTAGTACGGCTGCAGGTACAATTTTAATAAGCATATTCTGTTTTATTTTATTATTTACAATTATAATGAAATATGACATTACTTGCCCTTTAATATAATTAACCATTGTCATGCATGTAAAAATAAATTATAATTGATTAATTAATTATTTATCAATACATTTAATTGACATTATTTACTCGAACGTGATTTTGTATTGTATAAATTCAGAATTATTGCTAAAAACTTAATATATTTGTACACCAATTTCATTGGTAGAACATAGAGCTCGACTAAAATGTATACATAAGACATTTATTGTAATACCTGTGTTCACAAATAAAGGTTGATTGATTGATTGATTGATTGATTGATTTTATTTTTATGTATTCTGTATTATGGGAGCAAAATCAGTTACTGCGGTACTTCGTTAAACTTTTATTTTAAGACTGTTTATTAGACTCCGATACAAATACTTAGGTACTGAAAATAATGCTTTGGGCAGTTTCTGCCTTCTGCACCTAGCATTATAGTTTGTGAATTTTTAGTAATCTATAGTACTCACTAAAATATTTGAGATTTGTGCCCGATAAGGCGCTGAGTAGACGATGGACAATTTGTCCGCAGAAAATTTGGTATCGTACGGAAATCTAACGCGCACGTATGACAAAATGCCGGAATTTCCGTGCGATACCAAATTTCCCGCGGACAAAATAGTTTGCTGAGCGACTTAGTGACAATAGGCTCACCTCTTGTTACATGTGACTTTCCAACAATTACCATGTGACACCTTTGGCTACATCTTCGAAGAATACAAGCATAATATTTTGTAGTTGAATAAATTAAGGATAGTGTCACTTTATCCAAAAGCACTACTCACAAATGAGATACGGCAGGAGTTTCCTTAATTGTTTTAATTCGTGTACACTTTTTGTGCACTTCACACTGTACAGAGTAACGTCGGCGTTTTTACATTTCGCAAACACGTAGTTCATTTGCAGTGTATTCAAAATGACCCAGTTCTATTTAGTTTTTAAAGGTAACCTAACTTTTAGACGGGAAGTATTTTTATTTATAATGTTCCTTTCGTTGGTCATTTACATGTGTTTGCAAATGAGCTTTCAGTTTAAAGCTTGGAAGTATTTTTTTGATACTGAATGGATAATTTACTCATTAATTTTGTAACATTTTTTTTTACTTTTTGATGTGTCTTTCCTCCCTTTTTTGCAATCTGTGGGAGTGATTTCATGAAAACGGGACGGAAATGTGTAATAGGAAGCCGGGGAAGCGCGCGCTATTTGATTTGACCAATGAGCGCACGCGGTGCTAGTGTTGGCCGTCATATGGTACCAACCCATTTTCCGAGAGGTTGGTACTGTCAGCCAAGATGTCTGATGTTTCACATCATATGCGACGTCTGTAAGGCTCACTCGTTTTTTTTTACATAACATACTCGTAACATCACGTCCGAAGGGTTGGGCAGAGGTGTACCTTTTAGTACACTCGCGCTTCGCCAGTTATGTAAGAGTCCCATTTAATAGGGGGCCAACCTACTATAATGTTTCCACTGCTGGCATTCATATTATCTTTGAACGAGAGAGTAGGGCGTAATAATGAGCCCAGTACGGGTTAGTGAATATCACAATTTCGTTCAATTAATGATGTTATATTTTTTTTTGTAACAATATAATTTAAAAGAGTTTCCATGGAGATTCTTGCTCGTTCTTCTCCATAAGTACCTATTATGCTTTGGAATGGGCAACTAGCTTCATATTATCTGACTGACCAACTCCTTGACAATTCAAAAGGGCCTGTTAAATTGAAATATATGCTTTGAGTTTGAGTTTGAATAAATCCTGCTTTTGTAAACAGTTTACGCTGTTAACCCACATCCTGCATTTTGTGCAGTCTATTAATACACTAAAGAAAATGCGTTTGACAGCGTTTCATATTGAAATATTCGAGTTGCTCTTGGTACTCCTACGACACACCCACGCCTCATTCACGCTACTTTCACGTCACATCTACGTACCAACGCCGTGCTATATATGTAAAAAATAAAAATATCATCTTCAGTGAGATTTTACTTTTGAATTTTCTCAAAATGTTAGATCGCTAACATAACTGACTATTTTATCGGTCGTTGCCGGTTTTGAGAATAAAGACTTTTACATTCTCAGAACACTTAACGATTTTGTGCTTTCCTTATGTAGGCACGTTTAAAAGTAAATAAAATAGGAACCCAAAATACGTGGGTAGTAATTATTCGAGTACACAATATATTCGGAACCCTATCTTTATTAACTACAGAACAGAACATCATCTACGTAGCCTTTTCCCTACTATTTTGGTGTCAGCTTCTAGTCTAACCACATGCAGCTGAATACCAGTATTTTACTTGAAGCGTCTGCCTATCTGACCTTCACAACCCAGTTACTGGGTAACACGATACCCCATGGAAAGACTTTTTTTTTTGGGTTGGAAATTATCAAATAACTTCTCCCGCTCTGGGTGGAGTGGGAGGGCATGTCAGACTCTTACTGACTATAACCCATCCGTGTTCCTTCGGTTGCTATGTTGCCAGGGGCCACGATTTCCCTTTCGGCCTTAGGACAGAACATTCATTAATATTTTTTACGCAGGTAAAACAAATTCTTAGGTTAAATGAGACTGTTGAAGCAGTTTTCTCTATTCTTCTAAAATCATTCAAAGTTCACAATTAAAACCACATTGTTAATTGATTGAGGCGTGACCTTGCGGAAATCAATTATAAAAGATAATAGAAGTGGATATATTTAGTAACCCGTTCCGCTTCGCTATTTCTAAAGAGCCATAAAAAACCCTGAAAGAAATCGACATGTGTTCACCTCTCAACGAGAACCTCTGAACGCAGAGTCAATAGAGTCACAGAGTTCTCTGCGTTCAGCGCTTGGTGTGGCAACACGCCGTGTTCGAGTTCGCGACAAGTCTATCGTCATCCTGAGGATGCCTCGTTGAGAGGTGAAATACGTGTCGATTTCTTTCAGGGTTTTTTATGGCTCTTTAGAAATAGCTTAGCGGAACAGGTTACTAAATATATCCACGTCTATTGTATTTTTGTAATAAAAAACACTTTAAAACAAAAAGTCTTTTTAAAACTAACATAAACATAACATCACGCCTTGTTTCCCCGAAGGGTTGGTCCTATTCTCGTTTAATTCGATTTGTAGTCAATAAGTGTTTTCCATTAAAAGGAAATGTAATGAGATAGTAAGCCACTTTATACTGTTCCGTTGTGGCTAAGTGAGCGCAATGTAGACCGAGAACAAGCATCCGGTTTTGGCTTTTTGTGATTTATGAATAGTTGAAGTTGAATTCTGTCATGTTTCTTAGGCAGGTACTCAACGCTGCTTGGCGTGGAAAAACGTGTCTAAACGCGTCTACGCATGAACGAACAAAACATGGTCAACACGAACATCGAACACGGAACATTTGGTTCATTCGTGTGGACGTTAATTAGCAAAGTGAACACGAACTACATACGAACACAGTTCGCGCTCACCCGCCCCGCTCTCTGGATTCAAAATTGGATCATCACGAAAATTTTTGACAAACAGTGTTTGATATTCGTTAGTGGTACGCACATGCGAACAAAGTGTACGATGTTCGTGTTCACCATGTTTTTGTTTGTTCGTGCGTACACGCTTTAACGCGTTGGAATAAGGCTCATTTGAAGATGATAAGATTTTACTCACTTATTCATAGGATGATGTGAGACAGGGGCAATGGTCTGGCGATGTTGTGAAACGCAATACCTAATAGCTTCTGTGGCTGTTTACATTACAAACACACCCCACACATACTCAGTGACGCACGTACCACGTCTTTTTTACACTAGAATTAAATTACATAATTGTACACCTAAAAATAATTACTATATACTTACCTGTAATTTTTGTATAATGGACGGATGGATGACCCCTATAATACAGGTTCCACCTAGCACAGGGGTCATTGATCAAGTTTCTGTGCACTTGTAAGTCCTAAGCTGTAAATGCTGCGCATTTTTTGCGTCATGTTTACCGCAAATAAACGTTTTTCTTTCTTTCTTAACTACTTTGTTATTTACTTTTGGAAATAAGTTATTTAGTTATTTATTATTAGGCTCGTTTACGTAAATCTGCTCGCAAATACGACGATCTATGTTTCCATAGAGCTCTAAAAAAAATCAAGCTTCTGAGTCAACGCAATAAAAAAATACAGTCATTTATGTGACATATTTTGTTAATTGCAAATAAATCAAAACCTACAGGGTACTTCCCGTTGACCTAGAATCAAGAAATTTGGCAGAAATTAAGGTCTCATAGCACAAGCAAAGGAAAAAGTCCGAAAATTTATCATTAGTAGCTTAAATACATTTAAAAAAAATGTGATTATAAAGTTACATTTGCAGTTGGAGAATATCGATGTTTGGGAGAACATATTGTTTCTCAACTGTTAGGTTTGTTCCTGGGATAAATTCATCCCGACAACGGACCCCTTCATAACGGTTTTTTTTTCCTCTCTGTTTATTTAAAGAGGATTTTAATCTTAGACAGATTATGTCACCCTTTTTTTTTTTTTTTTTTGGGTAGGAAATTATCAAATAACTTCTCCCGCTCTGGGTGGAGCGGGAGGGCGTGTCAGACTCTTACTGACTAAAACCCACCCGTGTTCCTTCGGTTGCCCTGTTGCCGGGGGCCGCGATGTCCCTATCGGTTTTCTTCGAACCCCCGGCAGAGATTGTGTCACCCTCATTTTTACATATTGACTTTAATAACTTAAGGCGAAAGCGTAGGGTAGCCCGCGAAATTCAAATTTCTTATGTTTTTGCAATTTGCAGGTCAGTAAGTATTAGGTTTTATGCTGATTTAAATATAATTCGCAGTCATATCAAATATTTATTTATCGAATTATAATCATAAAAACCATCAAAACAGCTCTCTAAGTTCATATTATACTATTGAATGACTATTTCATGAAATCATGACATTTGACGCCAATTCTAACTTAGGAGTTGCATTGCTGATTCTGTAAAGCTATATTTATTACGGTCGTGAATCGTATTTCAATCAACATACAACCTGACACTGACCTGCAAATTGCAAAAAGCGTAAGAAAATTTGAATTTCTAAATTGAAGTTCTTAACACAGCTAAAAATTTTCTTAATAATCTCTGCGATTCTACAAAAGGTTAAAGTTACGATACGTCAGGCCCTGAAATAAATGCAGCAATTGACACAACGAAAAGAGAGTAATTTCAATCTGCCTAGCTTTTTCCCAAATATATTGGGGTCAGCTTGCAGTCTAACCGGATGCAGCTGAATACCAGTATTTTACATGGAGCCTATCTGACCTTCACAACTCAGTAACTTGGCAAGTCTGGTTGTCAGACTTTCAAGCTCGAGCACTAAAAAATTATAAAAAATACAAAATTCAAGTGCCTGAAAGATAAGCTAAATACAACGCTTTGCTACTAAATTGTAATGTAATGAGATAGTATACGATTTTATTTTGTTTCCCTTCTAAATTATTTAAAAGATGTGCTGCATGAGAAAATGATGGTAGACGAAGAGTATGAAACTGGTTTTTGTAAAGCAAAATTAGGTCATTTTACCTAATTTATGTTGATGATTGTATGTGTAATTTTGCCTTTTTTAGGGTTCCGTAGTAAACAAGGAACCCTTATAGTTTCGTCACGTCCGTCTGTCCGCGGTCTAGCTCCAAGACTGTTAGTACTAGAAAATTGTAATTTGGCATGGGTATACAAATTCATCATGCCGACAAAGTGGTAAAATAAAATTATGAAAAATATATTTTTTTAGGGTACCTCCCCTACACGTAAAGTGGGGTTGTTTTTTTTTTTCTATCCCTTGTTGTGGGGTATCGTTGGAAAGGTCTTTCAAAAACATTGTGAGTGTACTAAAACCATTTTTGAATTCAGAGATCCGTTTGCGAAATATTAAGCTTTAAAGCGCAAATTGTTGTTAGAGTCAAGTGTCCCCCCCCCTGCCAGCTAAATGGTTGGTTTTAGATATGTGAAAAAATTCACGGCAGTAGCTTATATAACGAATTTAAAAGGAAAACTATCACAGCTGAGTAGGCTTTACAAGTTAACGAGTAATAATCGACAAACTTAAATTTGCGGTTGTAAAAACATGTTCACCCATACATTCTGCATGAAAGATTTTTTTTTTCAACTACAAAGTTAAGTTTGTACTTGGGATAAATTCATCCCAACTACGGAACCCTACATTGTGCGTGGTCCGACATGCACTTGGCCGGTTTTTGTTTTTCAGTCTGTGCTCGGCGCTTGGTGTGGCAACACGCCATGTTCGAGTTCGCGATAAGTCTATCGTTATCCTGAGGATGCCTCGTTGTGAGGTGAAACACGTGTCGATTTATTTCAGGGGTTTTTTATGACTCTTTAGAAATAGCTAAGCGGAACAGGTTACTAAATATATCCACTTCTATTGTATATTATATAAAGTAAAATATTAAAAAAAAAAAAAAAAATGATCAGCTCTCAAAATAATTATTTTACGAACCATGAGTATCAGGACCTTTTTATCACACAAGTGCTATATTTATTACTTGAATAACTTCAGACGTAACAAACGTCAATCAAAAAAATCTCAGAATTAGCTAATTAGTAAATTCTGATTACATTTTATGTTACGAAATAAAAATCTTTGAAGTTTTATATTACCTAGAAGCTTTTTGATTGAAAATTGAATGAACTAATTACAAAATAAATTGCTTGGCCTTATGTCTAGATTTTTCATTATCATTAATTACGTTTTAAGCTAATTAATTAAACCTTAAGTCAGCTAGTTTAGTTTAAGACCTGTTTGTGATTACACAAGCTTTTTAAAGGTTTAATTACGATCTTTTCAAAACTTTAAGTTATCTTGTTACAATTCATAAAATATTATTTTAACTATTGCAAAGCAAGTTTTCTTTAATTTGTGTCTGTTTCCTTCATGTTATGAAGGTGAATCAAATTTTGTTTGGCAGATATTGGTCGAAAAGAAATGGATTTTTTCAGTGTCAAAATGGCCATAATAATTACGGAACACTTAAAATTATGTAACAAAGAATTTTTGAAGTAAGTTTTATTTAAATACGTATTTATTTATATACTAACTGACCCTGCAAACGTTGTGTTGCCTTATAAATGCTTGGGGTGCACCATCTTTATCATTTATTACCTACCCTACCTACCCTACCTACCCTACCCACCCTACCTACCCTACCCACCCTACCTACCCTACCTACCCTACCTACCCTACCTACCTTACCTACCCTACCTACCTTACCTACCCTACCTACCCTACCTACCCTACCTACCCTACCTACCCTACCTACCCTACCTACCCTACCTACCCTACCTACCCTAAAACCTTGTCCTAAAAATAACGAACATTTAAAAAAAAAAAAAAAAAAGAATTGGCCAAATTGGTCTAGGCGTTGTTGAGTTATGCGCTTACCAACACATTTTGCGATTCATTTTTATATTATAGATTAAAACTTAAGGCACAAGTTAAAAAAAATACTGCACAAAGGAAAACTAGAAAGGAAGGAATTAAGAATCAAAGGAAGTAGGTACCTTCGATTTTCTTACGTTTTCATCCACAATAATTCCTTCAAGCATAAAATAAAAAAACTGCATCATCCCAGCTCCCGTGTTATCACTAATGGAGTTAAGTTGCATTTTTCCTTTGTCTTACCTGTAACGTTACCGTGCGCGGAACCCATAACAAACCCCATCGATCATGTTCTGCTGTACCTATGTACTCTCCTGTCTATACGAGTTTAGAATTACACTATTTCTACGTACATTCAATGTACCTACAAAAATACAATCGATCATCGTGATACAAGAGAGATTTAGGATGAAGTATGCATTATCAGCCTATCGTGTTTCCACTGCTGCGCTAGGACACAGGTCTCCTCTCTTGGAGAGATCCACGCGGACTCAGATGTCACATGTAAAATACAATAGACGTTGATATATTTAGTAACCTGTTCCGCTTAACTATTCCTAAAGAGCCATAAAAAACCGATATGTTGCGCAACCAACCACACATTTTGCTCACTTTACGACCATGGTTGCGCCACCATGGTGGCCTTAACGCCTAGGTACGGCAAATTTTTTAGCACTTTATAAAAATAAAACAACAAATTAGTCTTCATCTAGAGTATTTCCGCCCCTAAGGTATAATAGCATTCTCTATGACAGATTGTATAGAAAATGTCAAACATTAGCTTTACATTCCGTAATTTTGAACGCCATATTGCACGGAAAGTGCATTTTATCATACTGTAGCTTTTTGAACGGATTTGTCGTCTAGTTCTGTTGTATGGTTCATGTCACAAGAACTGTAGGGAAGGTCTTGCAAAATCTCTGACATTTTATGAAGTTCGTCCTGTAAAAAAACAAAAAATTGTCCGCTCATCAACGTAAATAACGCAATGAATGTTATTGGACTGTCAAAAAAATGAAAGCCATTGCTACTGTTAGTGTGTTACGAAATTACCCAGCTGATTTAGGAAATTGTTTTTTTTTTTTTAATCGGGTATGAGTTTCATATCGAAGGTTTTTTAGTATCACGGGTATACTCATCACCCCTTTGACTTATGCAGGTGATTAAATCGCCATCCTGTATTATATTATTGTTGTACCAGCTAACCTGCAAGCAAGCATCAACGACCTCACGCGGAAAGCACGCGTCGAACACTGAGGCGCGCCTGCGCCGGCGGCGCGCTATATTTACGTGTGGCCAACTTCCAACCGAGCGAGTGACGTAGCCAGTAGCAACACCTCAGTTAGAACAGGGGACCTCGCTCGTGATTGGTTCATCTAGATTTTACCTATGTAGTAAGTGAGCTACCTAAACATTAAAATTGTATATATAGATAAGACCATGTAAGACAATAAACATTCTAAAATCCTACTCGTCTTTTACTTACCAACAACACTGGTAAATTGTTATTAAGATGTATGTTGACTTGAAAGAGCATGACAATTGAGAGTATGTAATGCTTACTTAAATGTCTCGCTGATGGTGGCAAGTGTGTTGGATCATTCTGTTCCCTACAAAATGGTTGAGTTGGATGGTGCCCGTTCACGAACATGACGCGTGGATCACCACGCGTCATGTTCGTGAACGGGCGCCGTCAGTTGAGACTGGTCATCTCTTATCTGCCAGGGTTTATTTTCAATTGCTTTTGATATTTTTTTTGTACATTGTTCTCACATATAGAAGCAACAAGAATAATGTACCCAGGATTTTGTAATATCTATATTTAAAAGAGTGTCCTTGGAATTTCGTGCCCGTTTTTCTCATAGAGATCTACGTTTTGGAATGAGCAACTAACTTCAACTTTTGATTAACTGACCGACTCTTTAACAATTCAAAAGTGCCTGTAAATGTTTTAATTGAAATAAATGCTATGAGTTTTGAGTTTTTATAAGGTATGACATCATTTGAAATTCAATTGGGAAAAACATTTTTGGGACTTGTACCACGTAAACTATTGACAGGAAAATTTAGTTTTTTTTTACAATACTACATTTTTAGCAGTCCATTCACTTATAACCTGCATCTTGGCTAAACCCGTCAGCGCCAAGCGCCGGCTTAAATAATAACTTCCCTGTAGCTTGCTCTTAGAGGAAATAGTGGCTCATACTTGTATGGGATTACCTAAATCGAGGGTTTGACCTCAGCGAGATTGTATGAGGAAATGGGGAAAATAATTGTTCCTCATCATGACGTAGGTAAGTACATATGTATAATAAACTGTCACTTTTGATCTTATAATGGGATTCCACGAAGATTGGGTAACGACCAAATATGATTGATGACGTACCTAGTTTTTAACCGACTTCCAAAAAGGAGGAGGTTATATGTTCGTCGCGTATGTTTGTTTTTTTTTATGTATGTCCACCGATTTCTCCGTCATTTGTGGACCGATTTTAAAAATTATTTAAAATCTTTGAAAGGGTATGCTCCCAAATTGGTCCCATATAAATTTTATTAACTTTGCTTGGGTAGTTTTTGAGTTAGCTACAAAATACGTATTTTTTTCCCACTTAGTATGTAGATGATATGATAAGTTCCTGTCACTGGTAGCAGGTAGTGGTATTCGAATGTGTGTGGGGTAGGTACAACAACTAAAAAGTGAAAAATATAAACTTTTTACAAAAAGAAAACAACCGACTTCCAAAAAAAAACACTACAAAGTGAAAAATAACTTTAATTTCGGAAGTCGGTGGCAAAAAACGAAAACACAAAACCCAAGACACAGACTTCCGAAATTAAAGTAATTTTTCACTTTGTAGTGTTTTTTTTTGGAAGTCGGTGTTATTTTTTTGTAAAAAGTTTTTCTTTCTATAATAAGAAGAGTTACAGTCGTAAAGGAGATTGCCCATCCTTCTATGGACCGCCGTTGCGTATAAAAATAAGTTGTATGATAGCATAAATTGGACATAAAAGAGGGGAGATGTCATAGTTTCCAAGGAAATAAAATTGAACTGTTTATTTTTGGGGTTTTTATTGTTTTTTGATTTTCTGTTCAAGTTTTGAGGTTAGTTTTGTAGCTAACCTTCTACCAAAAAAAGCAGTCCTTACAACATTTGAATACAGATTTGAATTCTCACAAGACACCAGAAAATAGTTCCATCAAACCCACTGGTTTGCACTGGTTTGGTAAAGCTAGATTGAATACAATAAATCATTTGGGTGCGTACATACAAAATGAAAATATTAATAGAAGGAGAGCCATTTTCCTAACCATAGATGCTGAGCATCCACATTTGGACAGATTTCCAAGACTTACGTTACATGATCTGATGACAGTGGCTCTAGGTTCCTACCAGTTAAAACAGGCTCGGTCGTACTATGGGGAGCATGTCCGTAGAAACGGAAAATACGAAATAGAGTTAGCAAACGATATTAAGGATGACTTGCCACTGATACTGGGAACGGACAAGTATTTAGTAAGGGGATGAATTAAATCACGTCATGTTAGCAATAAAGTGTACTATGGCACATTTTAGGTAATAGGGCTATAAGTAACTCAGTAGCTGATATTGCTGGTTACTATTGCAATTGTTTGGTATCGAACCGTGGGATGCTGCGCACACGTAATGACCATTTTGTGGTATCTTGGTTGGGCTAGATTTAGATCAGTTGAGCCGCCGGCTCCGTTTTTAGACGACATATTTTATGAATATGTTGATCATATGGACCAATAAAACTATTTTATTCCTATATTCAAGCATTATTATTTTCTATTCCCTATACTACTAACCTATAAACCCCTACATTAAAGTAGGTATAACCTTCCTACCATTGTAGCTAAGTGAATAATCCTGAGTAAATAATATTAGCTACAATGGTAGGTAGGTTACACCTACTTGTGGTTGTGTTGGTGGTGTAGGTATTGAGAAATTCCTTGAAGGCACAAAAGTTTCTGATGCACTTTCCACTTCACGACTTGATGTAGCAATATCCATGTGCTCTCGTGTTGCAATGGCTTCTTCACGAACAAACTGCAGTTGCCTATCTTGATCATGCTGAGTCTGTCTTCTCACACTTCTATAGTCATTCGTCCAACAACGTTAGCAAACTCTTTCTAGCCTGTGTACCTAAAAAAAGAAAATTGAAAGCTTTAACCTTAATAGAAAGGATTTCAAGCATAACATTATACACCTAAAACAATTATGATATGTGGAATATAGGTCAAATACAAATGATCAAGTTGAAAATATCATGAGATGTTTTTGTACATTCTGAGAATTATTTTAATGAGGGAAGTGTTATTATATACAAGTATAGATACCTGCTGAGTAGGTATGCACGACATTATGACATTTCCTTCAGGGCTATCAATTGATACTCTGTGTGTCTTAGCTCTTAATATGGAAGATCCACAGACAAAGCACACTTCTTGATGTCCATAAGCTCGTTCAATTGTTGATCCACCCGATAAGTTTAGAGATGCTCTTTCAAGTATTGTATAACATTCTTGACAAACAACATCCTCCTCAACATCTAAAAATAAATATAAAAGATACATAAAACATTCTGTTTAGATATTAATCTTAGTACTAGGTTAACAAAAATTATACATTTCTGTCACAAACAGGCAAAACAAATAAAAAATCAAACTAAGAAAAGTAAGTAGGTACGACTTCTTTTTTTGTGGTGGTATCTCATCATGATGCAATTATTAATTATTTATAATGAAACAGTTTCTAGTATCACCTGTGAAAGTTAACAAAATACAAATGGTGCTAAAAGACTTGGACCTCCATGTCTTGGTATAACTAGGATTTTTTCCTGTATCTATAGTATCAATATTACTTGCTTAGCTTTGCACGGATGTCTAAAAGTGTGCGAGTCTTGAGAAAAGTGGTAAAAATACAATAAAACATAACTCACTAAATTACAAAAAAAAAAACAACCGACTTCCAAAAAAAACACTACAAAGTGAAAAATAACTTTAATTTCGGAAGTCGGTGTCTTGGGTTTTGTGTTTTTGTTTTTTGCCACCGACTTCCGAAATTAAAGTTATTTTTCACTTTGTAGTGTTTTTTTTGGAAGTCGGTTGTTTTTTTTTTTGTAAAAAGTTTTTATTTTTCACTTTTTAGTTGTGGTACCTACCCCACACACATTCGAATACCACTACCTGCTACCAGTGTCAAGAACTTATCATATCATCTACATACTAAGTGGGAAAAAAATACGTATTTTGAAGCTAACTCAAAAACTACCCAAGCAATGTTAATAAAATTTATATGGGACCAATTTGGGAGCCTACCCTTTCAAACGAAAAAAGAATTTTTAAAATCGGTCCACAATTGACGGAGAAATCGGTGGACATACATAAAAAAAAAAAAAAAAAAAAAAAAAAAAAAAACAAACATACGCGTCGAACATATAACCTCCTCCTTTTTGGAAGTCGGTTAATAAGATTATACTGACCGTTGCTGGTGCAATCCAGGATCGTAAAATTCTAACCATTGCATCCGTTGCTTTCCCGAGTTGACGACAGGGTAAAGGATGTACCAGAAAAAGGGCACAGTTCACACAGCGTGACATTTTTAATACAATTGTTTTGATTTTCTGCACAGTCTCGGACCGTAGTCGCAAAAAAAACGAACAAACACTGACGAGGAACGGAACTCCCACCTCATTCTTGCCTTTATTGGCCGGCTTGAGTGGAGATTCGCAAGAGCAAACGTGCTCGGAGGAAGGATGTATTCCAGTAAGATGCTGGTAGGGATCTTGACCGTACTTCCGGGATTGTCCTGATAGCCGTGGAATATCTGTCCACTCCTCATAAGCACCTCAGGACATGTTGCCCCCTTGTCGCTACGACAGTTTGTGCTAGCGACCGTTTTCGGGGGCCCATTATTGAGTGTTCAAGTCACCCCCTGCCATTTTACCTGTGTATTTTATATAAAATATTGGTCAGGCAAGGGCCATAGTCTTTCCATAGATCTAGATAACCAGTTCACTTAGCCACCCAAACCCATAATCCAACATCGTTGTTTCCAAATCCTGCAATAGTTCTGCACCAACCGGGGGTTGTCCTTGGGTGCACTAGCATAGTGCGAACAGGGATAATCGTCGGTTGGAGCCTCATTTCATTAAACACGTCTAACGGGCCTCTGCGAGTTGGCTTCGGCCCCTCGTACGCCTTCCAAAGGTCCGGGACCCAAGGGTCTCGAGAAATGTTAAAGACGTACAAAATAATAATTACAAATAAAAATATGAATCACGCGGGAATATTTTATATTTGAAATATTTTTTAAAACAACGTCTGTCTCTAGATATCAGTTAAAACCGACTACGGGGAAGTTCTTCAAGTTGTCAACACTGCTTTCACTTTAAGAAAGCCAATTTGAAAATAATGCAATAAAATCGAATTAGTAACTATTAAGACACAAAATATTAACCTCACATACGATTTCGATCAAGTTAAGTAAGAAAAGTTAAAAAAAGATTTCATAATTTATGACTATATTTTTGTTGCTATACTGTTTTCTTTTATAGCGATACTGGTTTTGGGCAATGGCCTTTGCCGTGACGTCATTAATAATGCATTCAAACTTTAAAATAAAACAAGTGAAAATCGTTGCTAGCTGATAATGCACAGCTACATAATATTATACACGTTATTCACCTTTTTATTTCTTAGCAATAATATTGAAAGCAACTGGAAATTGTAGTTAATCCTCAAAAACATCGAAAATCTAGATTGCGATAATTTTACCAATCGAAACCGATCAATCAAAACGTAATACTATTTTTACATAAATTCGATTTTTATATTAGGTATTATATTTCCATCACAATATCGTTGCCTATTGATTGACAGGATTACCTAGATCAACAGCCCGAATAGCAATCAAAACGGACAAAAAATTGAGCTCAGTGTAAAATTAGATTCATAACTAGACTATTTTAAATTGTATATTTTTATAACTATTTTTCATAACTATTTTAAATTGTATATATATTTTGCGTTAGATTTACAATCAACTGATAAGAATTTTTTTGTAACCATGTAAAGTGGTTAATTACACACTGATCATAATCTTATACTTTCCAAAAACTATGCTGTATCTATTGAAGTGCTCGTGACTAAGTAACAATAGCTGCATGGTTCGACCTATCAGGTTAAGCTACGCTTGCCAAGGTTGGTCTGTGGATGGGTGACCATCTTAACATACCGAGATTCCTCCATGCCTTGGAAAGCACGTTAATTCGTTGGTCTCGGCTGTCATTCGTGGATTTTTGACAGTCGTTACAGGTCGTCAGAAGCCCGAAAGTCTGACAACCAGTCTTACCAAGGGGTATCATATTACCTAGTTACTGGGTTGTGGAAGTCAGACAGGCAGTAGCTCCATGTAAAATACGGTATTCAGCTGCATCCAGTTAGACTGGAAGCCGACCCCAAGGTGCCTTGTGTAGTTAACCTAGTAATGAGGGTTTTCTGAAATGCCGTTCACTAGATGGCAGCACTGAGACGTCAGGTCTGGGTACCCGTCAGAAGTGTCAAAGCGCCTATTTGTAGTTTCTTAGTCACGTTAGTAGACTGAATGATGAACGTCGTCAGTGATTTAATATTCATTGTCGAAATGGCAGACCTCTTGTCAAAGTGGCGCCAACTGGTGGCGTGAATTGTCATAAAAACCCTCATTGCTTCACCACTTTTGAAAACATTTCCCAGCAAATTAAGGGGTATATTTATAAACGTTGCTTAAAGGTAAGCGATGTTAAAACGTCAGAAATGTATGGTTAAACAGTCGCTAATCATTACTTAATTTTAAGCAACGTTTATAATTAAACCCCTAAATCTTTATTAAAGTTGAAGCTATCTAACTGTCACATAGAGAAAAATGGTCGGTGACATTCAAGTGACATTCAACCTTAGGATTTTGAAGGAATTTTGAGGAGGACTTTATCTAATTTGCGTCTGTCAGACTTAGGGGGATTTCATGAATGAAACTGAACGTGATCAGCACATCTAAACCGCATTCAAGAGTCATCAGTGTCATTGTTGTGGAATATTAGCACTGATAGATAGCTCATGAATGCAGTTTAGATATGCTGCTAAGAATAAGAATAATTTATTGGTCTATTGTTACAAAATAAAGTTCAAAAGATAATGATATTGCATGCTTACTGTAACTAGAATATTTACCATAGTATTAAAACAGTGGTACCTACCCAAACTAGGCAGCGCCTGTATCTTGAGGGCCTTTTTTTGGGTGGGAAGTTATCAAATAACTTCTCGAGCTCTGGGTGGAGCAGGAGGGCGTGTCAGACTCTTACTGACTAAGACCCACCCGTGTTCCTTCAGTTGCTATGTTGCCGGGGGCCACGATTTCCCTTTCGGCCTTATTCGCAACCCTGGCAGGCATCGGCCTATGCATCGGCCCTAGCGGACCCCGTCAATTCTGCTGACATCTCTTTGAGGCGCGCGTGGAAGACAACGCGCTGTCGACCCGGGCCTGGTCCTTATCGGGCGGCGAGCTACCCATTGCTCACCGTCCGCAAGCCCGACCCTACGGTGGCCGGAAATCGACTCGCGATTCCCGACGCCCAGGGCGACTCCTCCTGCGGCGGTTAGGGGCGTGAGGGTGCGAATTTTGCCTCTCCCTCACGCGTTCCGCCTCCTCCTTTGCGAGCATTACTGTTTTGCAGAAGGAGGTCACGGCCTCCCATTTCCTCTCGCTCCGTACCATTGCCCGAATCAGGGCCGGACGGGAGAGATGTATCTTGTAATAATTATGCTTATCTACATATTGATATTTTTCAATTTATTGACTTAGTCATAACATGTTTTTCGCGTCGTACTGTCAACCCGCCAATGGATGGTTACATTTGCATTACGAAAGCCAAGGGCTATTTTCGTGCTGCTAGGAAATAAAGACGGTTTCAAGATCACACTGTTATCATTGAACTGCGGTTTATTGTACTGGGATTGGCAGCCTGACGACACAAATCTTATTTAGATTTTACTGGCAGTAAGTCGTGATTCCGTGAGAGTATCAACATAAAAGTGTCTTTTTTTTTTTAGTGGGAAATTGTCAAATAACTTCTCCCGCTCTGGGTGGAGTGGGAGAGCGTGTCAGACTCTTACTAACTAAAACCCACCCGTGTTCCTTCGGTTGCCCTGTTGCCGGGGGCCACGATTGCCCTTTCGGCCCTTATTCGCAGCCCCGGCAGGCATCGGCCCTAACGGACCCCGTCAATTCTGCTGACATCTCTTTGAGGCGCGCGTGGAACACAACGTGCCGTCGACCTTGAGGGCCTGAGTTGCGTTATCTTAAATTTTTCATTGGAAAAATTGTCATTAAATGATACTGTTAGGGAACTTGTCTAGCTAAGCTATTTAATGAAAAATGCAGATCAGATCCAAAAGACGTGTGCTCCATTTACTGTATTCCTGTACAGTACACTGACGTTGGTGACAATTGACATTGACAGAAATGATGACAGTTTAAACTAAATGTTGTGTTGCCAACAGATATGCCATTTTTCCTTATTCCATTGGTCAGACTCATAATTCTAAACATCGCAATATAAATAATTTCATTTCATTCACACTGACAGAAATTCAATCTCTTTTGGAATATTCTGTCTTATTTCAATAATATTTCTTCGAAAACACAATGTTTATCGTTTATTTCATGTATTTACGTCGTCGACGTGACACGTCTTCACCAATGTAAGGCTGCGGACACATTTTCTTGGTAACACGCTGTGGCTGACTGTCAGCTGTGTTGTGTTCAATAGAGAACAAGGAAATACCGATCAATGTGGATAGACGTTTCATAAATAACATTTTCCTATTTTAATACTCGACATGTACTAATAATACTTGACACGCGGTGATACAATTTGTCACCAGATATAATTTTTTTTTGTGGGTAATTATCAAATAACTTCTCCCGCTCTGGGTGGAGCGGGAGGGCGTGTCAGACTCTTACTGACTAAAACCCACCCGTGTTCTTTCAGTTGCCATGTTGCCGGGGGCCACGATCTCCCTTTTGGTCACCTACTATCAAAACATTCCTGCTATCAACCTGCCAAGACAATTTCCGTCATCAAGTAACATAATACACCTAGTTTAGATAGTATAACGCCCATTGCTAAAAACCGGCCAAGTGCGTGTCGGACTACGCACAATGAAGGGTTCCGTAGTTGAGATGAATTTTTATCCCAAGAACAAACTTAACATTGTAGTTGAAAAACATGTTCTCCCATACATTCTAACTGCAAATCGTCGCTCGGCATCCAATACCGCGAATGTGACATTTTTACATTTTTTTTTAAATTGTAGGGTCACTTATTGGAACGTGTAGAATGAAA
The DNA here is from genome assembly GCA_949152395.1 of Agrochola litura. Taxonomy (NCBI): domain Eukaryota; kingdom Metazoa; phylum Arthropoda; class Insecta; order Lepidoptera; family Noctuidae; genus Agrochola; species Agrochola litura. The sequence continues at coordinate 5,918,901 of OX424509.1, forward strand.
TAAAACAAAAATCAGATTTTCGTAAAAAATTTCACATTCGCGGTATTAATATAATAATAATACCTTTAAACGAGCAATTCTTGTTTATACCTATGTATATATAATCTGAATCTCGGAAACGGCTCCAAGAATTTTTATTAAATTTTGTATGCAGGGGGTTTCAGGAGCGATAAATCGATCTAGCTAGGTTTCATTTTTAGAAAACGTCGTTCAAAAAAAAATTATCATCCAGATATTTTTTTTATTCAAGTAACAAGGACTCATTGCGTTAGTAAACTTATGAACTATGTTAACTTATTTTACGAGGTCACTTAGAAAGTTTTGCGACTAACAGTTTTTGTCTATAGAATCTTGACATTTTAAACTTTGTCTTTTTGTGTTTTTTCAAAAACCAATTTATGTTTTTTTTTATTGGATTCTGTAGAATGGTAGTAGACCAAGGTCTGAATAAAGTTTGTTCTAGCAAAACTGTGATTAAAATTTCACGGTGTATACTGCCGATTGGATCGGGAAGTGTGCATGAAATTCTACACAGGCATCTTCGGTTATGGAAGATAGTTTCACGCTGGTACCGTTAAATCTAACGCAGGGTCAGAAGGAGGTTCGGGTAGAATGGTGCCGAGACATGATAGCAAAATTGGTAGCAGGCTCGTCTCGGCGCGTTTAAGATATCATTACGGGTGATGAATCTTGGATTTTTCAATATGAGCCAGAAATGAAGCGTCAGTCAACCGTGTGTCTGTTTCAAAATGAACCAACGCCTACCAAAGTGCAGCGAGCCAGAAGTGCAGGCAAAATGTTGATTGCAAGTTTTTTTTTTTCTACCAGGTTATCTGGTGTCAGTACCCTGACGAGATCAAAGAAGCATCAATGCTGAATGGTATGTTACCAAATGTTTGCCAGAAGTTTTTACTACTGCAAGCAGCAAGCGACCGAACACTGGCCTCCGTGGGCTACTGCTTCACCACGACAACGCGCTGGCTCACTCGGCTCTCAAAACAAGGGACTTTCTGGACAGCACACCGGTCAAATTTATAGGTCATCGTCCTTACAGTCCCGATTTGGCTCCGTGCGACTTTTTCTTGTTCCCCAAAATAAAAAATCAACTCAAAATAAAACAGTTTTCATCACCTGAAGATGCACTGGATGCATTTGAGAAGGAGATTGAAGAGGTGTCTGATGCGGACTGGAAAATGTGTTATGAAAATTTGTTTAGACGTATAAAACTGTGTATAGACGCCAATGGAGAGTTCTTTCAAAAGATATAATAAAAAAAATTATAACCTGTAGTATATTTTTTCTAGTATCACAAAACTTTCTGAGTGCCCCACGTAATCTAGTTTAAATTTATTTCACCCCATGGGAGATGGCACTGCAGTGATTGATGTACATGCAATCCAGACTGCTAGCGATATTGTTGGAGCTGGCCCGTACTCTGCGTACCAGGGATGCACACCTCATTCGCATCGTTGCGTAAAAGCAATTAATATGTGTGTCCGCGAATATTCCCGATGCGCTACAAAAACGGGGCAGCCCCACCAATACCCTGAAAGCGTTGTTGTATTGGACACGAAGGGCGTTGCATGACCTTTGGGTATATCTAGCCCACAGGCTGCACGTGTAAAACGTTGTACAATAAGCTCGAAACAGAGTAATTTTGGCTTTTTAAGTGAGCAGCGTGCAAACCTGCGAGCCAGCATGTTTGCCCTTACCGACAACGCCCTTCGCTCCCGCTCAGTATCGAGTCCGTCATTGAGGTCAGGGGTCAATATATGACCAAGATATTTAAACGTAAATACTTTGTAGTGGAGTCCCATTGAGTAATACAGGTGGTACATAACCCGGTCTGCAACTAGCCTCAAAGACCATGATCTCCGACCTATTGGAGTTATACATCAAACCATGTGTTTTGGCATACTGCTCACATTTGGCGACCAATTACTTTCTAAGACCACAGATTGACGCGCTTAGAAGCACCATATCATCTGCATAGCTAATATTATTTACACAAATACCATCTATATAGCAACCCACTCTGGTGCTGCTGAGCTCGCCAATCCTGCCTCACCCCGCATTAAAACCTGTATGGCTTGGAAAAAGTTCCAGCCCATCGTACACTATTGATCTGGTTACCATATCACTATTTAAAGATGTTTATAAGCTCCGTTGGCAACCTATCCTTCTCCATCTTTCTCCACAATACGTCATAAGCAACCAGATCAGAAACCTTGAATAAATCGATGAACCTAGCATAAATCGGCGTCCCACGCTGTGTATAGTAAGTATGTGATAGTATGCTTAAGGCACAACACTGCACTTTCTGTTGACAAACCACGCCGAAAGCCGAATTGGTTGTCATGAACATTTACAGTTTTATTTATTTGTGTATTAAGCAGACGGTCAAACACTTTTGATATTTTGATATTATAGTAGCTAGAGAGATGGGCCTTTTAGATGCCGAGCGACGAAATGTAAGTTTTTACGCACAATATTGAGAGATTTACCATGTTATTTTAAGACCATAGACTTCTTATAGGTTTTCCTGTAATCTATGAGTAAAGAGCCATACTATGTATTTTTTTCAAAATTTTTGGTCCAGTAGTTTCGGAGATAAGGGGGGGGGAATGGTCAATTTTCATTGAATTTATTAAATATCTTTAAAAGTAGTTATTTTAAAATTATATAAAAAATATATTTAAAATCCTCGCAACAAGCCCTTTCATTTGATATGTCACACGGTACTATTAGCAAAACTTTTTTTTTTAATTTTCTTGTTTGCGTCCCAAAAGTGACACTTATATTCAAAATTAAATTATTTACGTTACACATTCGTGTTTGGGTCACAGAAATACATATATGTACTAAATTTCAACTTAATCGGTCCATTAGATTCGGAGTAAATTGGCTGTGACAGACGGACAGACAGACAGACAGACAGACAGACAGACAGACAGACAGACAGACAGGTTCCGTTTTTTCCTTTTGAGGTACGGAACCCTAAAAATCATGAAGTAACTAAATATTAGTACAGGCAGTGAAATATTTTCATAATCATAATTTAGCTATCATCAATCCGCACGCAATGATCGCGAAGAGTTAAGTAGACAGGAGGTTCCGCAGATCTAAGAAGGTGGTGTTTTGATATTTGTAACCTAAACATTTCTCCCAACCTTTTGTAAAACTATTGAAATTTTACTTGTACCAAACTAGTAAGAATACGTCACTTTTATACCTACTTCTTCATTTAATCGTTCAACACAATCATACATAGCACATGATCAGTCAACACAGTTTTACACTGAATATTATGAACGTCTGCACGATTTGACGGTTGGAACCCGAATGCCGTCCGCAACTTCAATCTTATGATTATGACGTTAGTCAATGAGATACTTTAATCGTAGCAAAACAATGTTACGTACTTCCGTTTGATAACTGACGTCAAACTAGCTACCATTTAATAATAAACGGAATTAACGAAACGGAATTAATAAACGGAATTATATTAAAACAGAGTAAGTAAAAAAGATTGTTTACACTTTCAGAATATGTGTGGGTCAATAGGGATTTGCGAAAAACTTTTTCGCTGTAAAATCATGAGAGTGAAAATCAAATCACAATTTGTTTAGCTTTTCCAAAAATGTGTCCACATCTTTACCTCATGTAATCAAATAGTTCACAGCGACACATTTATATGAAATTTTACTTTTATGTTTAAGTTTCGATGAAAAGGGGTTAAATACAGCTACAGAAATTGAATCCCGTTGATTTTTGTAAAGAATATAATTTCGATGTGAATCAAACGAATTCGTGTTTTGAACATGAAGGCTTTTTATTGCTTTGAAAATGTAGGTACGATTGAATTTGATAAAAGGAGTGAATGGAATTAAAGGTTTCTAAGGAAAAGCGTTACATTTTTATTATTATCTGCGTCTGAGTTGAGTGACGGGCAAAAATAAAACAATAAAAATTACAATTGTGTTAAATGGAAAAAACTGTTTTTTTTAATGTTTTTAAGGCGGTTGGTCACCAAGACTAAGTTGCTGTGTATTAAGAAGAGTTAAAAACCTGTTAAGTGCGTGTCGGACGACACGCACTTAACAGGTTAACACACACAGTGAAGGGTTCCGTAGTTGTGATGAATGTTTACGCAAGCACAGTATTGATTTTATCGACCGCAAAAATGCTGAAAAAAACACGTTTCTTATACCTTCTAGTTTTAAATTTATTTTATTTTTATTATTTGCTGTTATGGCGGCCATAGTAAATAAACACTTTGTGAAAAAGATTTTCGGTTCAAAAGATGTAGTCCTGTGACAGACGGCCGGACGGACAGCGGAGTCCTTGGGGTCCCGTTGGGTACGGAACCCAAAATTAAAAACTAAAACTTAAGAAAATGAGTAAAAATATATTTCGATATTGTGCCTAATTAAATTAGTTCCCGCTGGGTAATAGCGTTACACACTTACAGTAGCAATGGCTTTCATTTTGACAGTTCAACAATATTCATTGCATTATTAACGTTGTTGAGCAGACAGATTTTTGGAACATAATTATGAAGCAATGGATTGGCAATATCCTTTAAAATCATTCTGATTGTGATTGAAAGTGTGTTACGCAGTTAGGGTGTTATACTCGATTAAAGTCTCAATAGCCTTGTATCCTACAAAATTGTTCTAAAAGCACTCAATTAAATGGCCACTGTATGTTCCTTTACTAGAGAATTTCGGCCGATTTTTTAGGTCATATTTTGGGAGACTATAATGCGCCACTTAACTACACCACAAGACATTTTTGCTAATTGATTTAGTTCTAAACTAGTATGGTTTGAATGCTTTTCTATGAAATAGGTTACTGCTGTGACAGGAGAGAGTTGGTAGAGATAGTCCTTTGCGATAGGGATGATGACTAAAAATATGTGTTTTTCCGTCTTATTATTAAAAAATATTGGACACGTATTTTTTTCTTTTTTTACATTATCAAAAGATTACGGCAATACATTGACTTAAAATGTGCCATGACGTCACGAGTATGTAGATTTTATACTTACTTGTGACGTAGCGACCCCTACTCCCTAACTTTAATGCTTTTTATCCAAGTAATTTTTTATATGATGCAACAAAAAACACGTGTTAATTTTTTTTTATTATCTTACTGACGGACTTAATAGATTTTTTTTTTGACCCATACATAATCCCTATAACCATAGGATTGTGATCAAAATAAGTACTATTTAGGCATTGCATAACAATTTTCTTTTTTTTTCTTGTAGTTATTGATTAACCAGCAGGCCTAACATGACACACGCGACATATATCCACTCTCGCGCGACAAATTTTTGTCTATTTCTGTAGTTTTATCGTTTTCTGACAGCTACGCCATACAAAATACTCGACTCGTTCTGTCAAACTTGATGTTTTGTCGACAAACCCTAACATGACACGTTATTTATCTCGATTTTTGACAGTTCAACACGATATAATCAGTAATTTTGTCGAATTTAGTCGTCGTTTATTTTGACGACGATAGAGAGTAGACAAAAAGACAAAATTATGATACATAAAAAAACTAGAAAAAAAGATGGCATATTCATAGTCGTACTTATTGTAGGCAAATTTTTTTTTTTTTTTTTTTATGCAATTTTTTTTTTTTTGTCGGCTATGTTTTTTTTTTTTTGCAATGTGGGTGTACACCGGTGTACGAGTACTGTAGTGGAGAGAAGCACTATCACGTAGATGACTATTACTTTCAGTAATAACCAGTCGCTTTGCCAATTACGGTGATTAAATAATTAATTCATTAATTAACGATATCTATTTGTACAATAAACTTCGATTTGTCAAATTGCGATCGTCGGCCCATTTGTCATTTGTGGTGATTATCTAATGAGTACAGATGCCACTAATTTTAATTTCCGTCATTTTGTATTTTAATTTCAGCATGCCAAAAAATCATTTAATTTTAATCAAAAAGTCGGAATTACATAAAAAAACTAATCATTAATAATTAAAAGAGAGAATAATTAAGGGAGAGAGACGTTTATTCATTAAAGTACATAATTCCATGCATAAAATTGAATGAATGAAACAGAACTTCAAGCCGATGTTGCTATCATCAAAATAATTTGTTTTTAATAATTTGCAACATCGGTTTATCGTCGCGCGATAAAGAAGTGTCAAAGTGCCTTTGTCGAGTTTACTCGTCGTTTGCGGTCATGTTAGGGATTAGAATGACGTCAGAATCGTAGACAAATTACGATAAAACGAGAAAAAGAGCGTTCTCGCGCTTGTCATGTTAGCCCTGCTGGTGTCAGAGTTTTATGCCGTCCATGGGCTTCTGACTTGGCTTCACATGTCGTCTTCTCAGGCCTCACCTTGATTTCCTTCACCGTTTTTGAAGCAAAAGATAATTATACAATACGCACATGAATCTGCAAAGTCGGAGGTGCCTTGGGTTCGAACTCGAGACCTATGACTTGGCAGTCCGACGGTCATATCACTAGACTATCACTGCTGTCATAACAATTATTTATGCATATAATGGACACTTATATTCCTTGAAGCTGTAAAAAGATGTATTTCACAAATTACGTGCAGCAAGTCTGCTGTTTTGAATTTCCTCCTGAAAACACCCACTAAGATTTGACCCGATTTTTTGTAACAATTTTTTTAGTTATAAAAGTGTTTGTGGAGTTTCTTGCCCATTCTTCTAGATATGTACCTACTACGCTTTGGAATGGGCAACTAGCTTCATATTTCTGACTGAACGACTTCTTGACAGTTCAAAAGTGCCTGTAAATGGTATAATTGAAATGCTTTGAGTTTGAGTTAATTTTCTTGCCGGCTTTTCTCGATAGGAAACGACCGATTGGAACTGTGCACCGTGCTTCTGACGTTTCATGAGTGCCCATGTAGGTTTATGTGAAATAAAATATTTTGAATTTGAATTTAAATTCGTGCTGAACCATCTCACATGTTGCACTAATGATCTTATTTTGGTCCGCTTAGATCTTGTTTTATAAAATTATAACATAACACACACATAACATCACGCCTTGTTTCCCCGAAGGGTTGGGCAGAGGTGTCCCTGTAGCAGGTACACCCACATTTCGCCAGTTATGTTTAAGTCCCATGTAATAGGGGGCGAGCCTATTGCCATCAACCGGGCACAAATCCAGAAATTATTTTTCAATGAAATCCAATAACAATGGTATATTGACACATCATTGTATGTTGAGTACAAGTCACCGTGTAAACAAGCCTCCTCCGTCCATCTCACACCGAACCCCCTTCATCACCAACCAAACAAAAGACGAATAAAACATTTTTTTCACAAAAACTCGTCCATTCTTCGCGATTTTTTTCCTGTCTTTGTTAGTAGAGACGAGAATTTCTAACTGTCATGATATTATTATAAATCTTGCAGATAAGTGGCTGTCGCAGCGGCTCCTTGGTTTACACTAGTCATTTATGTAAAAAAAAATACGAAAGATAAAGGATAGTGGAAGTTTTCGGAGGGCGAGTTTTTAAAAGTTTTTCTTAAGTTCTTTATGTTTATTTTGCGTTGACTTCGTAATTTCGTGGGTAATTGAGCAAAGTTGAAGAAAAGGCTGGTTTATTTTGGCTTTATTTTAGTCTATTGAATGGTTATTGACTCTTAAAATACCACCATTTTGCGGATGGAATTGTCAAGAGTGATGTAAAAATGACAGATATATTATATGTGTTGTAGGTATATATCACCATATAATTATGATCTTCTTTAGTTTTATAAACTGTCAAAAAATTGTGAACTGACACACAATTTACAATTGAACACATTATTTTTCAATAGTTTAAAATCTATCCGTGGCAAACTGACAAATTATGAACTGGTATCAAACTTGCTTGCGACATAACGCACTTTACGCTAACACCTCTAGCTGGGAGCAACTTGGAAGTAGCGCTCGCTTGGCTCGCGCGTAGTTGGTCACAGTTTTAACCTAACCTAACCCATTTCACCCAGTTCACAATTTCTCAACAGTTTATCTAACGAAAATAATACCGATATTATAAAGTAACAGTTCTCACAATCTTACGGTGAAATATACAATGTGTAACTGAATTAGTGCACATCATGAAAGTAGTTTGTTCAGAATCGTTCACTGAATCGATTTCTGTCATTTTAATTTAGGATTTTTTTATTCCAAAAATAATAAAACTACGTAAATTACAGTCACACTTTCGCTGTATAGTTAAAACAAACCTTATACGTGGCCGACTGTGCGTGCGTAGATTTGTAACGTGACCACAATTTTCTCTCACTATCAGTATAGCTAATTTAATAATAACAATGTTTTATATATATTATAATAGTAAAAATTCAGTGTATGTATTATGATTATAACATAATGTTCTAATTGAAGTCTTTGGTTGTGTGCGTTAATTCCGGGACATGTTGTAGTTGTGTACCACCTGATACGTTTTGCATACCTTTTTTTTTGGTTAGGAAATTATCAAATTCATTAGAAAACGTTCATTAAAAAAGGTTCATTAGAAAACCAGCGTCAGACAGCATCTGTCTGGCATTAATGCTGAAATGAACCTTTTTTGGCGCAGCCGTGAGGCACACACTATTGTTAAAATATATATATATTTTTTTAATTTTGTGTATATTTTGTGTTTCACGAACTGTGTCAAAATAAATGTTTTTTCTTTCTTCTTTCTTTCTTTCAAATAATTTCTCTCGCTCTTGGCGGAGCGGGAGGGCGTGTCAGACTCTTACTGATTAAAACCCACCCGTATTACTTCTGTTGCCTGTCTGTAGCTACTGTAGCTAGGGGTCACGGTAACCCTTTCGGACAAACCTGCAACCCTAGGCATCGGCCCTAGCGGACCCCTTCAGTTATGCTGACATCTCTTTGAGGCGCGCGAGGAACACAACGCACCTTCGACCCGGGCCTGGTCCTTATCGGAGGTGACCTCGCGTCCACGGTGGCTGGGAATCGGCCTGCGATTCCCGACGCCTAGGGCGTCTCCTGCGGCGGTTCGTATACCTACGATTTCCAAGACAAATACAGGCTTAAAAACAAAGCCCAGTATCTCAATACAATGGTTGTACTGAGCATTCATGCATTTCGTATGATCTACTGTCCTGGTCTACAACAATATCTTTGCATTTCTGCCACAGAATGTGGCAATAACCATTTGTGTCGAACCGCTTCATTGTAGTTTATGGAAATACTCACGTGTGTGTTTCGGGGTTTCTTGAATTTTTGGTTGGTGGTAGGGCTTGTTCTAAATCTGCTAAAACCAACTTATCTAAGTCTATCGCCATAACAGCAATGCTAACAGTGTTGTTGTGTTTCGGCAGTTAGAGGTAAAATAGCCAGTTCCTCTGTCGTTGAGCATTCCGGGTGAAGCACAAAAAAAAAAACTGGACTCAAATGTAACGCCTGCTTATGAACTGACCAGAAAATAACGTAGGCTGCACGATTAGGTTAACTGCTGATCGGTTCATAATAATAGGAGTTACAGAGTCCCGAAATATCCAGAGTAAAATCATAAACAAATCTTCTGGTCTCGCTTCCAAATCTGCGTATTGTTTAACTAGAACCTATGCTAATATTAATCTATACTATAATATAATAAAGCTGAAGAGTTTGTTAGTTTGAACGCGCTAATCTCTGGAACAACCAGTCGGATTTGGAAAATTCTTATTGCATTTAATAGCACACCTCTCAACGAGGCATCCTCAGGATGACGATTGACTTGTCGCAAACCCGAATACGGCGCGTTACCATAACGAGCGTTGAACGCAAAGTGAGGTGTGGCAACTCACCGTGTTCTGAGGATGCCTCGTTGAAAGGTGAAACACGGTGTCGATTTCTTTCAGGATTTTTTATGGCTCTATATAAACAGCTAAGCGGAGTAGGTTACTAAGTATATCCACGTCTATTGTATTTTATAATGGATTTCCGCAAGGTCACACCTGAATCAATTAACTATCTTGATGTTTTGCAAGGCACAGAATTAGTAAAAGTTAATTAATTGACAAAATACCAGAATTTCGATAGTACTTAATTACTCACATTTCTCTGTAGATCCTTACGTACTAACAATCAAGAGAAGTCTTTATACACCGTAAAATTTGAATCACAGTTTTGCTAGAACAAACGTTGTTCAGACTATGGTCTACTACCATTATACTGCATTCAATAAAAAAAAAACATAAAAAAGACAAAGTTTAAAATGTCAAGATCATCTACAGCTTACTAATTTTCGTTTATGGAGGTAAATTTCCCTGTAGACAATGCTGTGTTCCGTGCGTGGTGTCTGTTCTAGGGAGTAACGGTAATTGAAAATTTTAAACTTTGTCTTTTTTGTGTTTTTTCAAAAACCAATTTTTTTTTTTGGATGCTGTAGCATGGTAGTAGACTATGGTCTGAACAACATTTGTTCTAGCAAAACTGTGATTCAAATTTCACGGTGTACAAATATTCTCCTTGTTGAGATCTTTCCATCGCCATAACTTAACGCTATTGGGTTTCAGGTCAGAATAACCCATTCACCTTTCAATCGTTACTAATGGAGACTCTTTTATAACATTCTTTAACACAATCAATACAGCAATAATCCTCCTTCACTCTCTCATACACACACAAAACCAACAAATTCATGAACCATATAACCCAAAGTAATCGACATCGCACCCATAATGATATCTCGCGCCTTAAATGCCATCTGTCATGGCCGACGGAAGATTGATGAAGACGCCCCCAGAAAACATGTACGGCGGCATGTTCCGAACAATTAGCGTTACACAGATTAGTGTGAATAGAACGTAATAAATGTGTATGAAGAAATTGAGTGATAGAGTTACGTTGTGTGATTTATTAATATTTCATAACTTAGTGTTATCAGTTGTGGTCTTTGGATGTGTTTAATTTTTTGTGTTATTTAACCAGCCCTATTATGTTCCCACTGCTGGGATACAAGTCTCCCCTCTTCGAGAGGAAGTGGGCTGCAATCTACCACGCGGGCCCAGTGCGGGTTGGTAGATGTCACATGACTTAGAATTTTTAGTTATAGGACATGCCGGTTTCCTCACGATGTTTTTATTCACCGTTTTGAGAGCAGTGGTGATGAAATAATTTACACAAAGTAAAGCGCCTGTCTAGGTTCAAACCTACGACCTACCACTTGGCCAGCACTGCTCTGTGTTTAGTTGTTCAATAAAGTGAATACTGTGCTAGACAGAGTTATTACAACAATGAGATGGATCTAACCATTGCCCGGCTCCGATGTTCATGGATCATTATTATGAATGTCACCGTTTGACACACATTTCTAAAAGGTCTGCAATAAAACGTGCAATCACTTCTAAAGGATTACAACTTCAATACTAACCTACGGGTACTTACGACGCTTAAATATTTTCAGAGGGAAATATTGAAGCGTCGAGCGAGCGAATATTAGTAGTAAAACTAACACTGTCTGTATACTCGTATACAGACAGTTAATACAAGCTCTATACAGTCATTAATACCGGCCTGTTACAGTCCAATTGTAGGGTAAAGGTCTCTTCTCATTCAGAGAAGGCACGAGCATTAATCACCATGCTTGCTCAAGACAGGTTGGCGATTTCAAACTTATATTAATAGCAATTGATTTTTATATAAATAGATATAAATGTAGATAACTCCAGATTTCCTAACAATGTTTTCTTTTACCAATGTCAGTGATGTCCAAAATAAACTTAAGTTTAAATAAAACTCATAAAAGCAGGTGTGTTAATGCAAACTTGAGCTCATTCAGTTCCGTTTAAAATCATTTACAATTGCATTATGTAAAGGGAGTTATTTTACATTTAAATACATTAAAATCAGTGCCCCTTTACCACGCAATAAGCATATATTAATCAAGTAACATCAGTAGGTATCCGTAATGCAGTAGTAACACTGCGGTAATATTTCATTCGACGCCCATGGGAATGTCTCGTGAATCGACGTATGTCACCCTGATTTACGTTAACGATACCGCGTTTGATACTGGTATCATTTTTGTTTATTGTGCTATTGATTTAGAGTTGATTTAGTGTCGATGAATTGGCATTTGGATGGTGGAAATGTCAATTATATGACTGAGAAAGTACGTCTCTCTTCATTTTTATCAGCCATATTTTAACTACTGTGGGCGTACTATGGATAGTGTTGGTTATTGCGCAATAGAAAAACCATTTGCAGTTCAAATTAAATTTTAACTTAGGATTAATTAATCGTGTTCACTACTTGACTTTAGAAGCAGTGATAGCCTAGTGGTGTGACCGTCGCGCGTCGAACTGCCAAGTCATAGGTCTCGAGTTTGAACCCAAAGCACGTACCTTCAAGTTTCGGATTCATGTCCGTATTTTATAAAATGCCTGTGACCGAAGTTTTTTTTTGTCATGTATGTTAATAAAAAATATTGGAAACGTATTTTTTCTTTTTTGACGTAATCAAAAGATTACGGCGATACATTGAGTTAAAATTTGGCATGACGTCAAGCCTAGCTAGATTTTAAACTGAATCATGACGTAACGACCCCCACTCCCCAACTTTAATGCGTGTTTTCTGAATTATTTTTGATTAATATGATAAAGCCAAAAAATACATGTCTAATATTTTTTTATTGTCTGAAAGACGGACTTAATAAAAAAAAAACAATAAAACGGACTTATAAATTAATGGATGTAATTTTTATGGTATACATAATTAAGAATATTCTATCTAAATAGAATTTCTTTTTTTTTACCTAGGTTTCATCCCCCTATTATCACTTGATTCAAAAACGGTGAAAGAAAACATCGTGAAGAAACCGAAATGACTGAGGTCCTCGTAACTGTAATTATCCATAGTCTTCATTTATTTTTGTTGCTTATATATTTAGTAAGTATGTATGTATTTATGTATCTATTATTTAGGATATGTATATATCTGTGTATCTATTCTAGTATATTGTATATTTATTATTTGCACCAACGACAGCCCCATTTTATGTCCAGGCAAATCACTGTCCATTCCAAGGTTGCCTGGAAGAGATCGCGGAAAGCGATAAGGCCGCCCATTGTATATTTTGTAGTGTTTAATTTATTTTTTGTTGTGTATTTTTGTCGTGTACAATAAAGTATATATAAATAAATAAATAAAATAAATATATTTCTCGACGGCATGTGAAGCCAAGTCAGAAACCCATGGGTGGCTTTAAAACTCTGAGATCAAGTTAGTCACTAACCACACGAAAAGAAGACTGCTTGAACACCACCGACAAACTCTACTTAACCTCGGATTAGTCAAATCAGTGACGTATTTCATTTTCGATATACATAACTTTGAACTGATTATGATCATAGATTTGTGTAGTAGCCGAGTTAATTACGAGTTCAAATTGAACAAGCAGAAAATTGGGAATAATTTTTTTTCAGTTTGTTGAGAAAAAAAGTAATGTCTTGTTGAAATATTTCAATTTTAGGGTGGTTCCAAACCCATTAAAATATTTTCATCAGTTACCTTTACATTTTGATAGAGTATGTTATGTTTAGGTGTGACAAATCATGAATAGTTCTTTGTTTTCGGAAAACAATTAGGTTGCTGACCCACAAGACTTTTACCATGTTCTACTGACACTAGAACATTCTATACTGTACTTTATTTCCACAAATACCTACTCATAGCAACTGTAAGCCATGTAAAAGTAGATAGGAAATCGAATTCTATTGCGACAACCGAACCGTTTTCATCTGCCTTGCGGCTAAGCAGATGAAAACGGTTCGATAGCCTTTTCCCAACTATGTTGGAGTCGGCTTCAACCAGGTGCAGCTGAATACCAGTATTTTACATGGAGTGACTGCCTATTTGACCTCCAAAAACAGTAACTGGGTAATACAATACACCTTAGTAAAACTGGTTGTCAGACTTATGGATTTCTGACGACCCGTAACGACTGTCAAAGATCCCCGAATGACAGCGGGAACCAACAGTTTACCGTGTTTTCCGAGGCACGATGGGGTCTTGGTATGTAAAGATAGTCACCCATCGAAGGACCAACCACGGCAAGCGTAGCTTAAACTGAAGAACTTCTCGAACAAGCGAACCGTTTTGTTACCTTTAATATCTGATTTCCAAAGCTCTAACCTTCCTTTACGAATATCTAATGCATGATTAATTCGTTCGTTCATAAAACACTATCAATGGCCAACCGAAAGGTCAAAACATTTAACGACCACACACTTGAATATTGTATGAACGTGCCGTGTGTAGGTACCACCTGCTCGTGTCACGCTAACAAATTATACACACCCCTTCCTTTTGGTGTGGCTTTTACAGGCTTGTTAGGGGTGGTCGTAAGCTTTGGTAGTGAGAGTCGAAAATATTGTAGAAATAGCCTAGGTTTATTTATTGTTTCCTAAGTTAGCTATTTCTTAGCATTCAATCAAAATTGGTTCGGTTTTAACTGTATTAACTTATGGAGTATATTCATGACCGTTTTGAAGAAGTGTTTAGCTAGACAAAACACTTGTATATCCTCGTGTAGTAATAATACTCGTATGTTATAATTAGGTATCCGCATTATTTATGCACGTATGGTGATGCTTGCGGATTATTTTTTATGTTTTTAATCATATTTACCTATTATTATAATTGGTTGTATAGTTGTCTTATATTCTAAGCACTGTTTATTTTATTTTGTTATATATTTAATAGAAAAATCACTGAACCTGACTTGATTTCCGTACATCTTTTTTTTTTCGGGTGACCACTGAAAATCAGCGCTGTGCTGTGGGTCCCCCATAGCATAGCATCATGCTGAGTGGAAGCCTTCTTGTCACAGTCATGTCGTGCAGCTGCCGACTAATTTCTGTTTTATGCTCGTGATTTATTATGTACTTTGTGTTGTTCTCTGATTACTCTTGTCTTTTATGTATGCACGTGTTTCTGTGACAGATAAACCTATTTTTCTTTCTTTCTAGTTTCGTAAGTGTAGAGACGTTGAGTTAATAATACAGGGTCAAATTAAGTTAGCTAGCTTAACCACAGACGTGGTTGGTATCGATATCTAAATTATGATTAAAAAAAAATGTTTTTTTTTTGTAGGGTCATCGACCGCAGTTAGCGTAGCCACTTGAAATATCAATTTAAAAATCTGTTTCTTTTTGTGTGTAAAGTTCACAGACCTGATAGGTTTTAATGTCTAAACAGGATAAAATAAAAGAAAACAGGTTTTATCAACTCAAAATTCAAGTATCAAAACTACCAGAGGTATTTGACCTCCAAAAAAATTACATCAATTAATGCTCTTACTTATACCTATTTTAGATAGTTACATCCTATAAGCTGATCCTTATGAATTTCAACCTCTTCACTAATAAATAAATAATAACAATTTATTTCAGAATCGTCCTACGATTACATCCATATCTGTTAGTGCAATTGCGAGCTTATATACTAGTGTTAGTAATAATTAATCTTGATTGACAAATAATAATTTAATTCAATAATATATAATAACTAGCTTTTGCCCGCAGCTTCGCCCGCGTGGATATCGGAAAATATCCCACGGGAACGTACTAGGTACCGAGATTTCATACCAAATAACATAGAAAAAGGTCATTGACTCCTACCGCTGCGCCCGCGTTGCTACGCGTAATTTTGAAACTGTGATATATTAATTTAAATGGTATGATTTAAGGCATATTTTAATCTAAATTAAATGCCCAATTTAAATAAGATATTTTTTTGGATAAGGATTAATACTATACTGATCAAAAAAGCTTCGGAAATAACAATTCAATTTTTATCAAATTCTGAAAGATAAAAATGGTTATTGTGGGTCATCCTTAAAAGATAGACATAATATGCTATTACAGATTTTTTTGTTGAACTTTTTAAGATGAACAATACCGTACAAGGTGAATTTGATGTATCTTTTTCCGTAAACGCAGCGCAGGTCAGTAAAGCTCCCAGTCGGCATGATTTTTTCCGACTTCTTCAACAATAATCGTCAAATTTCAGCCAATTTACACAAAACCTTAATGAATTATACACTAAAACCTTCCGCATGAATTACTTCGTCCATTGGTGAAAATCGTTTGAAAATCCGTTGAGTAGTTTTTGAGTTTATCGCGTTCAGACAGACAGACAGACGCGGCGGGGGACTTTGTTTTATAATATGTAAGGATAATAGCAATTTTATTGTATCCTATTTAATGAAACAGTAAGTGGCAAGCCTGGGTGGACTCCCCGATGGTGGTGACAAATCACTATACGACTGCGTGCAGCCGTATCTAGCGAGCCAGTATCGGAGAGCCCACCACCACCGGTCCGTCAGCGCGCGCAGGATGGTGTTGGGACTGTCGAGCGTACGACGCATGATATAAACCGTACCGGTATTAAACCCGGAAACAAAAAAGTGAACGTTACACAAATTATATCACCTACCTACATTCAGCTTAACCTTTACAATGCGTAAATTATCTGCTAACACAAAGAAATTTCGTTTTATAAAGCGTCTAAAGGGAATACAGCAGCGGACCTAACCCGCCTCAGCTGCATAGTTTTACAACGCAGGAGCTTGAAACAAAACTGTGCAACTGAATATTTTATCAAATAAAATACGTTTTCTTCGTTTTGCGACGCCACCGTCGCTGGCTTTGGTCGTACTGTGAAATTGTTATTTTCGAGTTTTTTTTTTTTTGTTCGTATATTATGGAACGCGGTGTGAATTTGTGCTGTTTTGTTATATAATTTTTACTGATTCAGATTTTTGAGAAATCTTGCATTCTGTCGATTTTCACTTGCTCTTGCATAGGTACCTACTTCATTAAATTGTTGATAATTGAGAAGTTGTCATTTTGCGACAGAGTCTTTCGATAAAGCTATATAAACGTTGTGTAAATACGCATTGAAGATTCAATTTAGATTTATAAAAACCGAGGCTAAAACTTCTTCTCATTCAAATCAAAACCAAACCGCCTAAATAATAAAGAAGTTCAAAATATAAAAATATACTCCTGTCGACAAAATTGCTAAAACAAAAGAAACATCTTGGCATTTCCTTAACGCGGTCATGCTCAGAAATTGTAAAGTATTTGAATGTTTCGTGCGAAAATATATAATATATATAACGTGTGTTCGTCGCGTTTGACATTTTGTTTTAATGTTTTTAATGATGGCGCTTTAACGTTCGGTGTGAATGATGCCATATTTTTTTTCTTTTCAGCTATATTTCTTGTTGAGAATGAATTACGAGACGATCGTTTTTATTTAGTTACGTAATTGATGTGTTTTTATTTTTTAGATTAGCTTCTGCCCACGACTTCGTTCGCGTGGAAGTCGATGAAAGCCTATGTTACTCGCTAATAATATAGCTTTCTGTAGGTGAGAGATTTTTTTAAATTGGTTTAGTTGTTTTTGAGTTTATCTATTACAAACAGAAAATATAAAAATATACAAGAATCAAATCTTTTCTCTTTTTATTATTAGTTTAGACGAGCTTTTACTCACGGTTTAACCCGCGTGGATGTCGGAAAATATCCGACGGGAACGTACTACGGGGATTAAAAAATGTGTTAATCTAGGTTATAAACTGTCTGTGTGCCAAATTTCATCCAAATCCGTTCAGCCGTTTTTGCGCCAATCCGGAACATACGTCTAGACAAAAAATCTTTTACCAATTACTTTTTTACAAAAATATTCAATGTACAGTTTTGACTTCGTTACTATTGTATATTTAGGTATATAAATTAAAGTAAAAAAAACTTTGGCTGGTGAATTTTCTTTGTCATAATATCAATCTTGCAAGTTTCATCTCACCTAGGTTCACCACATCGAATAATTTTAAGACGCTAGCATGCAGTCTTCCTCATTTCGTTTCGTTGGTGTTGGTGCCCAAGTTTATTGCGGCGTCAGAAACGTTGTTCAAATCGCCAAGGGTTAATTGACATTTGGGACACTCCAACAAATAGGACATACTTTGATCAGGAGCACTGCACTCGCACTGGGTGTTCGATGAATTGATAATATCCCTCTTCGCCAGTAAATGTTTGCAGCAGTCTATTTGGGTACGCAATGCATGCAGTACTCATCCTTTTATCATAATGTCTTATTGTCTCAGAGTTTGAGATTTAAGTTTAACCGCCACTGGGAATATTTAAATACGGAACTGCAATAAACCATAACTTCAACATAACGGAACTTAGACACGACTCATCTCCACCATCTGCAATAACTAGAAAGGCAATTAGTTTTCAAAAACTACAGTCAACCACAAAAATATTTATTCATCGACAATATTTTTTTTGTGTAAGTAACCAATATATAATTTGTTTTGTGGCTACATATTAATTTATTAATTATCGAAGAAAGATTGTAGACAATTAAATTAATTATTTATTGTCTATGTATGTATTTTGAGGCTGACTGAATCCATATTAAAACTATGGTCACACATTAACAGTATATTGCCAGCCTGTTTGCAATACAAAAACATTATAAAAAAAATTGAATCTCAGAAACACGCAGTGAATGTATTTCCGTCACCAGCTTGGTCAACATATCGATGGCACGTTAGACTCAATCCAGTTAGTGTCCAAGCGAATGAACGAGTAAACTGTTTGCTTTTTCGGCCAAAATCAATTTGTGTGCTAAAACTGGTTAAAACTTGATCAAGTATGTTTATATAGCGTGTTTTTCTGTTGTCGGTACCTATTACATAATATAGTATCTACGTGCCATCACAAAAGGTATCATCATCATCATCATTTCAGTCGAAAGACGTCCACTGCTGGAAATAGTTTTCCCCCAAGCACCGCCATTTCGACCGAATCTGTGCTTTCCGCATCCAGCGGATTTCTACGGCCTTCACAAGGTCATCGGTCCATCTTAAGGGAGGCCTTCCAACGCTACATCTTCCGGTACGCGGTCGCCCATATAGAACCTTTCGACCCCATCGGCCGAAGCATAAAAAAAGTGTTATAAAAGGTATCATAGCATAACAAAATAGTCGCCCTTAAATGTTTCCACTGCTGAAACATAGGCCTCCTTTTTGTGAGAAGACGTGAGTTGTTATCAACGACGCGGGCCCAGTGCGGGTTGGTGGGTGTCGCATTTCTACGATTTTAGGTTCCAGGACATGCCGATTTCCTCAAGATGTTTTCCTTAACTATTTTCAAAGCAGTGGTGATTAAATAAATCATTTACACAAAGTAAAGTTAGTTTGTTTTAAACATACGACCTACACAACTTGCAAGTCACGGCCGTTTCCACTGAGCCACCACTGCTCTTGATATATCATGCCCAAGCAGAAATATTGGGAGTAACCTAACCTAACCTAACCCTTCGGGGAAAACAGGGTATGATGTTACGTTATGTGCAAAAATATTGGCAGTCAGCAACTAGGCGGTTAAAGAGAGCCCGGGTTGCGTAATGCCAGACTGTATATTACCACAGACACGGGTTGCTCCTGTGCTCTTAGGTAGTTTGCTTTAATGAATGAAGAGCATAGTATATACCAGCACAGACAATGTCTGTGTTGAAATACATTTTGCTTTAGAATATGGAACAAAAGTCATTGTGGCTGTCTGTACTCGTATATATTTACATACAAGTACAAACAGCCATAATGACTTTTTAGTCAAGCTGCTGAGGTTACTACAATGTTACTCCTACTGTTATTAGCAGAACATAGGTTGCAAGAGCGAGCGAAGCTAGCTAGGAACTTGGGGCATTCCGACTCGGACAGGTTAGGTTCGAAGGGGATGGATAGTCATCCCCATTAACAAAACTCCATCGTGGTATTTTTTTTTAAACCAATCAGAAATAGGAGCCTCGCTAAGCGGGGCTCCGTTGACTACGCCGACGCTTTATGTATGTAAATGCTATTATTGATTGTAGTTTGCTTTGTAAATGACGAGCATAATGTATACTAATACAGAGAATGTCTGTGTTGAAAAACATTTAAGTCTTTAGTGTTACGAGCATAAAGCGGTCCAGCACAGACTATGGATGTCTTTGGTAATATACAGTCTAGCATTACACGTCCGAGGTGTGGCAGACGGTATCGCCACTACACTCGTGGCTATTTCAATGCACCTCGTGTTTGAAGGCGCTAACCAACATAGCGCAATGCGCAGCCATTCACTCATAGTATACTCTAGGCACCTACATACCTACCTATTTCTAGAAATGCAGTTCCACGCCAGGTTACGATCTGTCATAGATGAGGTAAAAGTCGTTAAACCGACTGAGTATTCAGGTTGGTCGGTGAAAGCTTAGGAATAGTGGTTTAGAATCCTTAAAAGGTTTTAGATCCAACTGAAATGGCAACATTAAATAATAAGTAAAGTCAACTCATAATATCGGTGTCACAATATTACATTATGCACTTACCCAGCTACCTCCGTCTTTATAATAAAATTATATTAAATTATCTATCCTGAAACAAAAAAGGTGCTTTTTAATGTAAAGAAAAAACAAACCTATTTCTTTTTAATTCTTTTTATTTGTTGTAAACAGTCTTATAATCGAGCGATGAGTTTACATTTTATTTTTATACGTAAACAATATTTCAATTTGGCTGGTTTGTCTAAGCGAATACACGATCTAATCTCACAATTATTTTATCGTTGTCATTACATTACATTTAAAGATACATCTTAAGACAATATTTACAAGAATTGAAACAATGTAATTGAATTACGTTCCCTCGTTTTATTTTTAAGCGTGAGACGTTTTGGGTGTGATGTAAGTTACACGGTTTATGATTCGTGATTTAGTTTCCAAATATGTAAACAAATATTTGGTTTTGGAAAAACAACTTTATAAAGCACACACCTAAAGTTTAGTTTGCACTACAACTTCAAATATTTTTACGACTCTTTCAATAAAACAGGTCATTCCGAATTCAACTATATTTACACTACCATTGAGTTGATATTTGTATAAGTGGAAATAACATCAATTGGAAACAATGATTTGAATAGACTTTAGGTTGAAGATTTTCCTGCGTGACTTACCCTATATTTCTGAAAGCCTATTCAAGTCTCTGCATGCTATTCTGAAAACCAACCTCTTCTTTCTATTTTTTATTTTTATTACAGAACTGGCCTGCTCTTGACCCCGATCTCGCCTAATGGAAAGCGGTGGATGAGGTCTATGATGGAACGAGCAAGCCCAGAAGATGCCTGTTTACTCTTGTTTTGAAGACTAACGGGTTATAACTGGAAGGGAACACAGACATTGGCAGAGAGTTTCTCACTTTGACTGTACGCTTAGTAAATGTGAAGGAGATGTCTTCATGTCACTTTCACTCTTATCCAGTTACACAGTTTTCACATGCGAGTTTTACAGAACATCACTGCTGATTAACATGTAGGTACCGTCTTTTTTATTGAATTTCGCAGTAGCAGTCCGAGGTTTGGAGTTGTTCCCGGTTGATGGCAATAGGCTCGCCCCCTATTACATGGGACTTAAACATAACTGGCGAGATGTAGGTGTACAATAAGTACACCTCTGCCTAATCCTTCGCGGAAACAAGGCGTGGAGTTTTGTTTTCTGATTGATAAACAGAAATAACAAAACCCGATCTACTAAGTAAGTTATCATGAGTAAAGAAGAAACAAATGAACACATTGGCGCGTGAAAATTTTTCTTTGTTTGTCATTGATTCTGGAATTTATAATTAATTTACTTAGTTTGAATTTCCGCGCATTGTTTGAGAAAAGTACTATACAAGCATTGGCCGCATCCAGGCTTTTGATGGACTCACGTATGTGTACCTCGGCGTCCATCAATGCCCTAATTGCTGGCCGCGACAGTAATGTCTATATGTTGGTTCACCTATTATATTATAATGATCGAACTTCAGAGTGATGCTTGTCGTTCAAACAATAACAAAACGAACAATGTAATACATTATCAACAATTATATTATTAAATTATCCTTACATTGATTGGATTCCTTTAACATCAAAATGTTCTGAAACACTTATATTAGTTATAATATTATAAACAGGGGTCTGATTTTTTTCAGGAAAAAAACATTTCAGCCTGAATTTTGTTGCGATTACAATAAAATGAAAAAGGTCTTATTTTCATAAAATAACACCGGATCCGAATTTACCCCTTGTTTAAAACAAAATTATAAAGTAAGTTTTTATCGTATCTAGTGTCTAGCATTCTGATTCTGATTTCTAATACCAAGGGTACTAGCAGAAGGTTAAGATAGGCCATCCATACAAAATGAACTGGCTTTTCCTTCCTTTCAATTGACATTCTCCCTACATCACACCCAAAACCCAACCTAACAGTATGTACAAAGTCACAAAAACTACGTAAACAAGTATAGCAGGGTAACGTAACATAGCAGCAGGGTTAACATCGTCCTCTCCCGGTGGAATGGTCGGCAGCCGCCCTTAGCCGCCTCCGTCAGACCTGCGGTAGGAAAGGGTTAGGTTTAGTTGTGTTTTGATGTGCGATTTGGGAAAGGACTGTGCGTTTTAGTAAATATTAGGGGCTCATTTGCATAGTAAAAATATTATATAAATTATGAAAATAATAAAAAAAACAACAAAAACCAGCATCGTGAAGGGGTCGAAAATATTATTAATATTTTCAACATATCTTTAGTAAATTTTGACAGAACAGAAATTGTTTGTATTGTTATCAAGATGGTTAGCCAAATGTCATCAGAGCACATGTTCGTAACCTATCATTAGAAATAGAAATAGTCACCGTAGTCGAAATTGGAATGGATCGAATTATTATTATTAACCAATACAAACATTTCAACAAAAGAGAGACAAAAGCAATCCCTATAATTTCTAAAACAGTATGTCAAAGAATATCGACTTATTCAACCAATAAAATCACATGTAGGTCATGTATCTTCTATTAAATAAAATTATACACAAAACATTATTTATTATAGGTAAGTCAACCTGCCTAGCCTTTTCCCAACTACGTTGGGGTCGGCTTCCAGTCTAACCAGATGCAGCTGAATACCGGTATCTGAGTAATACGATACCCCTTGGTAAGACTGGTTGTCAGACTTTCGGGCTTCTGACGATCCGTAACGACTGTCAAAGATCCACGAATGACAGCCGGGACCAACAGCTTAACGTGCTTTCCGAGGCACGGACGAGTTTTGGTATGTAAAGATGGTCACCCATACACGAACCAACCCCGGCAAGCGTAGCTTAACCTGATGGATCGACCCGTGCGGCTATCATTACTTAGCCACGAGCTCCTCATTTATTATAGGTAAGTATTAGCACGAAATATGATATAAAACAAGTCGCAAAAAACTTTTAAAAGACGCTAGAGGGCGCGTGTGCCCCCAAGCATAAATAAGATGAAAATTAGGCTCAGACTTGAGTGTCGCAATTTGCTTCGCGAGTAGTCTTTATAAACTTTGCTATGAAATGAATAAACTGTACCTATTCTTTGACTTGAATAGTCCGTTTTCCAATATCGGAACAATTTCAATGAAATATTTTGTAAAAGGCATGAATAGGAATATTTACAATACTGCCACTGTTACAGCTGTTGCGGAGGGAATTTCATTGCAGTGGTTTGAGGTGATAAATAAAACTTCATTTTTATGCGAATGACAGTCATTTAGCTACACGAGTTCTACAGGTATGTGGGCTCTATTGAAAGATGTCGTCATGTTATATGGATATATTACTTACCACCAGCAACGCTGATCTGATTGCCAAAATCTTCTGAGTATGAGTTGAGTTTTATTTCTGCGAACAAACAATTTCTCTTAGCTTTATCTAAAAAGTAAGATTTGGAAATCTAACACAGGGTTCATTGTTTAATCACTACGAAGTTTTACACAGAATACTTAAATAATATTACATCCTTTATGAGCGTTTATACAGAAACTGGGCAACGTCGCAAATAGCGGTCAAATATTTCGCTGTTTTTATTAATTTGTCAATACTTTATGCAAATAAAAAATATGGCCACCACGCGCGCTCATTGGTCAAATCAAATAGCGCGCGCTTCCCCGGCTTCCTGTTACACACTTCCGTCCCTTTTCACGAAATCACTCCCACATATTGCAGAAAAGCGAGAAAAAAGATCAAGGAAGAGAAGACTTTTTTCTTTATCTATGTTCCACAAATAAAAATATTTGAATTTGAAAGATGTTACTCGTCAAAAGATAAGTTAACTACATAGTATAAATATACCATAACCGTACCATTAAATGTGTGCGCAAATGCAGTGAAGGGGTAAATAATCTACATTAATATTATCATTTCTCAACATTCTCTTGTATAAACATCGTTTGATGGAGATCCTAAATTAATACAAAAAAAAATGTACCACTCACCATAAAGTCGGAGCGTCCCCTCACTCTTGCCAAGTGAGTTGGTACTCACACAGTTGTAAGTACCGATGTCACTTCTGGAGAACTGTCTAATAGTTAGCCACATCGTCACCTGGTAGGACTGCTTCTCTTCTGTTATTGTGTATTTGGGCCTGAAACAAAGTGACATTGTTAAATACTTAGATATATTTGCAGATTTCCTTCCATCGATATATGACTTCTCTATAAAGAAGTAGGGGAAAGTGTACTGATCCTAAACTTAAATCTGGCATGGCTTAACTTTGAGAAAATGCTGGGATAAGTTTTAATACTTATGTCAAGTCGGCAATATAATATAAACGCCAATTTGTAGATCACTGTTCCGCGTATGCATAGTGACCATTGAGTAGATTATACCCGCGGGCCAAGGCGCGTCAGTATTTTTTTTGTGTTTTAATTTTGTGTGATCCGTTCCCATGAGATAGTTAGGACAAGGCTGCAATAAGCATGTGGCGGCATCTATATCGGCACATGCGAACTACGCATCAAAGATCCGACGTCATACAAAATCCTGACGTCACACAAATCCTGCATCGCGCTATTAGAGTTTACTGCGCGAACACCATTTATATAACTTCCCCGATATCAATCGTTGGGCAGTTGCACGCCAGACACGACACCCGTCTGGTCGGAGGATCCTTTTCCATAGAGGATGAGTGAACTTTACACCCTGTTCCTCCTACCTCTAAAAGCATTTTATTAATACGTTATTATATAAGTAGGTCATATTATAGTTAGTGTCATAAATCGCGGTTCAAATCATTATTTGAGAATTCTTCTTTCACGATGGGGTTGCACCCTGTTACACACTAGCGGTGTTCATTATGTCATAACCATTTCAGTCGCAAGATGTCCACTGCTGGACTTAAGCCTCCCCCAATTCGTTGATTCGAGTGTACGCGTGTTGTAGATCCAGTTTTCGGAGATTCTTCCGGAGATTCTTAGCACCCCCGTAGCTAAGTGTAGGTGCCCCCCGGGCACTAGGGGCCTTTTGTTATTGGTGCTTGTCATTTTGGGCTGTGGGGGTGCCATAATCCCCACGCTTGACAGTCGGGTTGGCTGTCGCAGTATGGTGTTAAAAATGCACAGAGAACGCTGCTGTTAGTCCCTTAGTAGCCTTTTACGACATTAAAAAAATAGGGTGTTAAGGTGCTGATAAACTTGAGCATTCACTTGTAACAGAACATGGAGCATTTGCCGTTTTTAAATTTGTTGTACTGAACAACGAGCAGAGCCAAGCATAGAACTAAACATCGCTACGAACATTTTCACGATCATTCTAGCGAATGCTATAGTCAATGCTCGTCAAAAAAAAAATCTTCACGAGGATGTCAGACTTAACGGTCGCGTGTGGATGGCTTGGCTAGGCAAAAAACTCCCAGCACGTCCCATCTTTGATGTCCTCCCTCCGGTTGACGCCCTAAGCCGAAGTTCGTAACCCACAGGGGGGTGCCTTTATCGAGCGTTCACCTAGTTTTAATTAGCATAGTTGAATAACACCTGGCTAGAGGTTTTAAGTGTAGATTAAGGCACCCACAGGAAAGCCCGGGTAAGTAGTCATGATCTCAGAAGTCAACTATGAGATGCCCTACAAAAAAAGGCAAAAAAGTAGAAGCAAATTTACTGTCCTTTCGCTAGAATGCTCGCTAAAACGCTCCCGTTTATTTTTCTGTAATGTAACATTCGCTAGAAAGCTCATTACAAGTGAATGCTCAAGTTTATCTGCACCTTAAGTCCAGCACCGCACGGTACTCGTTAGATATCTCATACCAACAAGATATTAGCTATTAACATCATTCTATACATTTTTCAATGTAAACTTTTAATTATGCACAACATGCTAGACCGCTAAGGCGCTAATTGACGAAGTTTTATTAAAACTTCACCAGACAACAGACTAGGTTTTGTAATAATTTTCCAGAAAGAATGTTCTAACTATGCAGCTCTGATTATAACTGACATGATAATTTTGTTTCATAATTACACCTTCTATGTAGTTAAATGCAGCGTAATAAACACGAAAGCAGAACATAATAACTACTTGGTAACTTTTCGTACAATTTCGGTCTGAACATATTATTTTTTGTGAATGGAAATCAATCTGCCTAGCCTTTTCCCAACTATGTTGGGGTCGGCTTCCAGTCCAACCGGATGCAGCTGAATACCAGTATTTTACATGGAGTGACTGCCTATCTGACCTCCACAACCCAGTAACTGGGTAATACGATACCCCTTGGTAAAACTGGTTGTCAGACTATCGGGCTTCTGACGACCTGTAACGACTGTCAAAGATTCACGAATGACAGCCGGGACCAACGGCTTAATGTGCTTTTTGAGGCACGGAGGAGTCTCGGTATGTAAAGATGGTCACCCATCCACGGACCAACCGCGGCAAGCGTAGCTTAACTTGATGGATTGATCCGTACGACTGTTATTACTTAGCCACAAGCTTCTCCTTTTTGTGAATGGAAATATTTTCCAGAAATTCTTACCAACTCTATGATTCAAAAGTGTCAAAACAGCTTTGGGTTTTGGACCTGACATTTTTAGAAATTACTTTTTAGTTACCTACCATTTAAATTATACATCATACACAATTTATGATACGTAATAATACATTGTATGATGAATAATAAGGAAGTCTTAAATTAAACAGGATTTAAAGAAAAAACTTTTTAATGTTTTTTTTTTTGTAAATAGTTTTTATTTTTCACTTTTTAGTTGTGGTAACTACCCCACACAAATTAAAATACTACTACCTGCCAATATGTAAATAACAGTGGCATGAACTTATTATAGCACCATTAAATCATCCATATAGACTAAGTGGAAAAAATACGTATTATTGAAGCTAACTCAAAAAGTGCACAAGTAAAGTTAGTAAAATTTCTATGCGACCACCTCTGAAGTATGTCCTATCAAACAAATAAAGAATCATGAAAATCAATTCATAATTGGCGGAGTAATCGCGTAACAAACATACAAAAAAAATATACAGTCCAATTGAAAACCTTTCTGAATTCGGTTAAAAATATACCAGAATGATCTATGAAATCACAACTCCACCAGTCAACAGGAACCTCACAATCATGACAGTATTTTCCTTACATTTACAGAATATCTCGCTACCAAAGTAACGCTTTACTTTGTAAATATTTATGCACGGTAATTTGAAACACCAGTATGACTGAATGTCGATACATAAAACGTAAAAGGTATATGGGTTGTGTAAACAGACCCCAGGGTGTTTTTATATAAAACAACAAGAACGGAAATGAACGTATTTTCTCTTCAAAAAGGGAAGATTTACTTTATTTTTTGGGTTAATGAAACATTAAACTTTGAGGTTGATGGACAACTTGATAGAAAGAAGTTGCCGCTTAAGGGTAAAGCATCTACGTGGGGATCGTGCGGTCCATGGCCCTTTACGGGGCGCCGGTGTGGGCGCCTTCATTGAGGCGGCAGCCAGGCCGCCGGCTGAACGCGTCCCAAAGGGTCATGGCCATCCGGCTGGCCCGAGGATACCGCACGGTCTCCTGCGAGGCGGCGAGCCTCCTTGCCGGAGTACCGCCATGGGATCTGGAGGCAAAGGTCCTCGCGCACATTTGGGAGTGGCGCGAGGAGGCGAAGCGCCGGGGCTTAACTCCGATGCCGCAAGAAGTCGCGGCACAGCGGACAGAGCTCCGGCGGGATCTCATGGCGGAATGGAGAGTGCGATTGTCGCAACCCAGCGCTGGGCACGCCACAATTGCGGCGATAAGACCCCTCTTTGAGGAGTGGCTAGAGAGGCGCCACGGCGTCCTCACCTTCCGCCTGACGCAGGTACTCACTGGACACGGCTGTTTCGGGAGGTACCTGTTCAGGATAAAGCGGGAGGAAACGCCCGGGTGTCGTCACTGTGTGGATCGCCCGGAGGACACGGTGGAGCATACGGTGGAGGTCTGCCCGGCTTGGGCAGGGCATCGCCGTGTCCTCGTGGATGCGATCGGCGGCGGTGATCTCTCGCGTCCGGCCCTGATTCGGGCCATGCTACGGAGCGAGAGGAAATGGGAGGCCGTCACCTCTTTCTGCGAAGCAGTAATGCTCGCGAAGGAGGAGACGGAGCGCGTGAGGGAGAGGCAAATTTCGCGCCCTCGCGCCCCTAACTGCCGCAGCAGGAGACGCCCTGGGCGTCGGGAATCGTAGGAAGATTTCCGGCCACCGTAGGCGCGGGCTTGCGGACGGTGAGCAATGGGTAGCTCGCCGTCCGATAAGGACCAAGCCCGGGTCGACGGCGCGTTGTGTTCCACGCGCGCCTCAAAGAGATGTCAGCAGAATTGACGGGGTCCGCTAGGGCCAATGCCTGCCGGGGGTTCGAAGAAAACCGATGGGGAAATCGTGGCCCCCGGCAACATGGCATAGGAAGGAACACGGGTGGGTTTTAGTCAGTAAGAGTCTGACACGCCCTCCCGCTCCACCCAGAGCGGGAGAAGTTATTTGATAATTTCCCACCCAAAAAAAAAAAAAAAAAAAAGTGTAAAGCATAAAAAAATTAGTAGGCTCCTCTAGTACTCGCCGCAAGAGACGCCCTAGGAGTCGGAAATCCCAGGCCCATTCCCGGCCACTGTAGGCGCAGGCTTGCGGACGGTGAGCAATGGGTAGCTCGCCATCCGATAAGGACCAGGCTCAGGTCGACGGCGCCTTGTATTCCACGCGCGCCTCAAAGAGACGTCAGCACAACTGAAGGGGTCCGCTAGGGCCAATGCTTGCCGGGGTTGCGGGTTTGTCCGAAACGGCTCCTGGCAATACAGGCAACTGAAGGAACACGGGTGGGTTTTAGTCAGTGAGACTTTGACACGCCTTCCCGCTCCGCCTAAAGTGGGAGAAGTTATTTGATAACTTCCTACCTAAAAAATAAATAAAAGGCTACTCTAGTACAAAAATTGGGTGTAATTGAAATGAACGGCTACAATTATATTCGACGGAACGTAGACCAATGTGTTAATTCTTTGCAATTTAGGTAGTTGTCATAATATGTAGCACCTACAACTATTTAATTCTAACAGTTCTATTTCCAACATAATACTGTTCCAACGCTGTATTACTGCTGTATAGGATAAGATAATATTAATATTTATTGAACAAAAATGGTTGAACAATCAAACACTTACAAACAACACCATGCGTATACAATAATAATGTATTACAATTATAAAACTTTTGTGTTATCAACAGTCTTTGTATGAACTCTGGTAATTAAAGAAAGATTTGACTTGTGTTATGAATACTAGCACAGTTCCAGTTCCAGCCAGTACAGTTCCAGTTCCAGCCAGTACAGTTCCAGTTCCAGCCAGTACAGTTCCAGCCAGTATAGTTCCAGTTCCAGGACTTGTGTTGTGTTAGGGTAAGCGAATGAACAAAACAAAATCAAAAGATACCTCTTCGTTACTTCAAAACGTTGTATCAAGTGTATTCGAGAATTGATCTTTACCCAAACACAGCGCCGCATGGTTTACGTTTGACAACCAATTGGCATGCTTTACGTTATCAACTGAACCAAATAATTGAATCAGTGTTTGTGATTCCTGCGTATTGACTAAAGGCAAACACGGATGTAGGAAGAAATAAATAATTTCAAATGTGTGCGTACGTAAAACAGAGTGAACGGAATAAATCTATTCATTTATTCCGGGACACGAAATCATTTTGCCTGTCAAGGGAGATAAGCAGCTTTCTGGGAGAGAAATCATTGTTGCTTTTAACATCTTGCCTAGCTATAGTTTACATTGACTATCAGTATTTTACACCTGCGCAACCCAGCTGCTAGGCTAGACCGATACCTCTAGTCTTAGGACTACACAATTCTAAAAGGCACTAAGTACTAACGTTATTTTGCACGGGATAGCACACTATTTGTCAAATGAAGTAAAAATGAGCAAAGTTTCTAGAAGAAAACTTAAATCAGAAACAAAAAAACAGAAAAGAGCGAGTCGGACTCGCGCACCGAGGGTTCCGTACCTACCCATTATACCGCCATAATAAAATTGGTACCTATCATTTTTATTGGTAAAAAGATATGTGCAAATTGTGCAAGGTTTTCGACCACCTATAGGGTGCTTCTGGTTGACCTAGAATTGTCAATTTTGGTTAAAAACAAGGTCTTATAGCACAAGAAAAGGGAAAATTCAGAAAAATAAAAAAGTTGAAAATTAAGGTAAATTTTGATATATTTGCCCATATATTTTTATAGTGTTGACTAAGGACCTTGATTTTTATACACCTAATAGGGACTATAGATTTCAGTATCTGGTATTAATTTCAACGTGCTAGGTCCACCTGTGTCTGAGAAAATTGGTGGTGACATACGGACAGACGGGCAAGAGAGTGATCTTATAAGTGTTCCGTTTTTACCTTATGAGGTACGGAACCCTAAAAAAAATGTATTATTTTTTAGCAAGAGTTTGACAAGTGGAGGAGGGGCTTGTGGCTAAGTAATACAGCCCCACGGGTCGATCGATCAGGTTAAGCTATGCTTGCCGCAGTTGGTCCGTGGATGAGTGACCAACTTTACAGAACAAAGCCTCTCCGTGCCTAAAGCATGTTTAGCTGTTGGTCCCCGCTGTCAGTCGTAGAATTTTGACAGTTGTTACGGGTCGTTAGAAGCCCAAAAGTCTGACAACCAGTCTTACCAAGGGGTATCGTGTTACCCAGTAACTGGGTTTTGGGGGTCAGATAGGCAGCCACTCCATGTAAAATACTGGTATTCAGCTACATCTGGTTAGACTGGAAGCCGACAGCAACATGGCTGGGAAAAGCCTAGGCAGATGTTGAAGAATTTACCAAGTGATCAGCTTAAAATTTTCATTTCAGACATTGGCTTATGAGTTCTACCTTATCGAGACCTGGGTCTAGATTTATTTAACAACTAGTGTAATTATTCAACGGATTACCATAGAAAAGTGTAAATTCGCGTTAGACCAAACGACATAAAAATACAACAAGTTTAAGAGCATTTAAATTATTTTTATTTCTAGTAGACAAGACCTATTACTCCATAGAAGATTTTTTAAATGATAATATAAATTAACGGCTATTGACATTTTATTTTTATTCTTTGACATTTAAGATAATTAATTGATTCAGGCGTGACCTTGCGGAAATCCATTATAAAATACAATAGACGTGGATATATTTAGTAACTTGTTTCGCTTAGCTATTTCTAAAGAGCCATAAAAAACTCCTGAAAGAAATCGACACGTGTTTCACCTCTCAACGAGGCATCCTCAGGATGACGATGGACTTGTTGCGAACTCGAACACGGCGTGTTGCCACCCCAAGCGCTGAGTGCAGACTGAGCCTTATCGCAAAAGTAACGGAAAAGATCGATTAGAAAACCACAAAAAATCAGGTGTATACAAGTTACATTGCGATGATTGTAATGGTATTTACATAGGTCAAACTGGTCGTAATTTTCAGACAAGATATAAGGAACATATTGCAGCGTACAGGAATAATTATCCAGAAAAATCCCATTTTGCACAACATTTAATAGATACAGGTCATTCGTTAAATAATAATAACACTTTCGAAATTTTACACACATGTGATAAAGGTTTCAGAATGTCAGTATTAGAGAGTTTAGAAATTGTCAAAAATAATACCGGAAACATTACACTGTTGAACGAATTAAATACGAGTATGCCTAGGTCACCTTTGCTGCGATTGTTCGCCCCTTATCGCACTAATAACGGTCGCACTGATAACGGCGACACTATATAAGTGGGTTTCACGGGCGATAAGGCTCAGTCTGCACTCAGCGCTTGGGGTGGCAACACGCCGTGTTCGAGTTCGCAACAAGTCCATCGTCATCCTGAGGATGCCTCGTTGAGAGGTGAAACACGTGTCGATTTCTTTCAGGAGTTTTTTATGGCTCTTTAGAAATAGCTAAGCGAAACAAGTTACTAAATAATATCCACGTCTATTGTATCTTTGACATTTATCTACATTACATTATATTAGAAATTGACTTAGACTTTTGAAGTCATTTATTTAATCTTAATTAATTCTTTTGATTATTATAATTGCACGTTATAAGTATTTATTAAAATAACAAATTATTTGTATACCAATTGCATTGGTAGAACATTGAGATCACGCTAAAATGTATATTTTTAAGACCTTTCTGTACCCCTATGTTCACAAATAAATTTTGATTTGATTTGATTTTTGATTTGATTTTTTCATGATAATCTTGACATTTTGCCATGGATAGACTAACGAAAGAATGCTCTTTACCTATTTACATAAAATTATTTGATAGAGTAGGGTTTGAATTGTGCGTTCGCTTGTTTGATCGAACCCGATCTTAAGGCAATTTTTTTTTTTTTTACTTTTCCTCTCTCTAGGAATTTCTCCTGTATCGTGGGTGCGTTTACAAACATTTAAACTCATATACACAAACAGCCAGACCCGGAACAACTACTTGTAGGTCAGACAAATATTTGTTCCGTGCAGGAATTGAACCCGTGACACGCAGCGCAGCTGTCAATCGCTTAACCACTGCGCCAACCATACCGTCAAACCTGGGGGCCTACCACAAGCTCATAAAGCGGTATTATTTTAATATTTCTTCAGTGTGGAAAAGAGATGAAGCTCTACAGGACGTATAGCTCCATCTCTTTCTCCCACTGAAGTAATATTAAAATAATACTGCTTTAGAGCTGGTGGTAGGCCTCTTGTCCTCTGGAACGGAAAAGCGAAAAGAGAAGCGGAGCTGTGCCAATATTAACCAATAGAATCCATAAACTCTGGAGCGCAGTTTAGATTATATTGGTTAAAACAGGCACATCTCCGCTCCTCTCCTCTCTTCTCACATGATAACATCTGTAACTGTACCTGATAAGAGTATTCTTACCCATCTAGCAGCATCTCCCCTCTATTCTTGATCCAGTAGTTGATGGTGTTCGGATGTGCTTCTACGTAGCACTTCAGTTTGACGTCGGTGCCCAGAGGAGCACCCAGCAACTGATTTGGCACTTTCACTGTGGGTGCAACTGTTGACAAAGAAATAAATGTGAATTTGGAATACAGAATTATAAAATAATCAGCTTTTATATACAGTACGACACAACTTAGATGAAGCATCGGCAAAATTCGTAAAGACGATCACCATCCGAACTTTGTGCACCTCTAAAATCACCAATCAATATTACTGCTTTAGGTGAAAATGATCTTTATGCAAACGCTATAACTTGTAAAGTCATATAGCCAAATACATTCGTAAAATTGAAAATAAATGAATGAATGAAAGTTTTCAAATTTATGCTACATATACCTAAGTTGTGTCTTACTGTAATTGTTCTACTGTCACACACTCATTTTATTCAAAGTACATACATTCAGTCCGATTTACCACATGATGTTTTTTGCTACCATACACAAGTTGTGTATGTGTGTTTACGTAGTATAATAAAGAAAAGATCATACGATAATACGAGGTTCTCCTTGAGCATAATGATTATGAAGATAGTCGTTATTTATACTCGACTACAGCGAAGTAAAAAAACTTTTTACAAAAAAAAAAACAACCGACTTTAAAAAAAATAAACACTACAAAGAGAAAAATAACTTTAATTTCGGAAGTCGGTGTCTTTGGTTTTGAATTTTCGTTCTTTGTCACCGACTTTCGAAATTAAAGTTATTTTTCACTTTGTAGTGTTTTTTTTTTAAGTCGGTTGTTTTTTTTTTTGTAAAAAGTTTTTATTTTTCGCTTTTTAGTTGTGGTACCTACCCCACACAAATTCGAATACCACTACCTGCTAATCATCAAAATCTATTCATAATTGGCGGCGTAATCGCGTAACAAACATACAAAAAAAAAAAAAAAAAACATACAGACGAATTGAGAACCTCCTCCTTTTGGAAGTCGGTTAAAAAGGAGGACTATGATTTTGACCGGTATGTATGTATGTATGTTCATCTGTTATCTCATAACTTCTAAACTACTGATCATAATTTGACAAATGAGGTATCGTTTGAAGTGTCTTGATCGTCCGCTAGGTATGGGCTATATATGACATTACATTAAATTCAATATGGCACTCTAGAGGACATAGTCATGAACTAAAAAAAATGTTTTTAATTATGCCATGATGGGTATCAAATGAAAGGGCTTGACGAGCAAATTTCAAAAATGTATTCATATTACATTATCTGTATGTTATCAATGATATTATAAACTATAGATACGTTACCCGCGCTCTATAGTGGCAAGATGAATGCAAGGTATTTACCGGACTTCGATTTAGTCGCGTACCAACCAGTGCCGCGGCTGTACGTGATATTAAAATAACTTGTGTGGATAACTTCCTAAAAATAACAAAAAAAAAATGCCGTCCTGTGTTTATAGGAAATGTAAAAATTATACTGCAACTGTGAAAGATAAAAATGTATCATTTCATGCGTAAGTATCAAGAAAAATGTATTTTATTTTATGTTTTTCGATGCCTTCTAATGGCGGCTGGCGCTTGAGGTAAGTCACGTGCCGTTAGGGGAAGATGGGGTACTTTGCATCAGTGTGTGTAAAACCTAATATTGCGTTCCAGGTATTTTGAAATTAAATGGTTTTGTTGACTAGCTTATCTATCCGACCATAGAATAAAAAATCCACAGAGGACATTAGACTTTATTTGAGCGTACAAATAGAGATGTAAGCCGCGTATGTGATTTTTTGCCAAATGGCAACAACGGTCCTTTACGGAATTGGAACATTTTGTAGCGTATTGGCAACAACGGTGCCTGAATTGTAATTTAATTTAAACGATTGTTGTACTTTTTATTTTAAATTTTTAATTATTCACATTTTTTTAATAAAGATTTTTATGTTTATAATATTGTATTTTGTTTTATTTTAAGTAACAGTAATTACCTGCTCTTGCGAAATACTGCATTCATATTTAGATCGAAAATAATATTATTTTACCCGTAAATCTACTACCAGATCAACACGAGAAAATCGAGTGTCCATTTATTCCCCATATGCCTCCTTTTGTACACGTTTGGCCAATGAGCATGCACCACAGAATGACAACGTAATTAAAGAAATATATTTATCTCTCTCTAACAACAGGAATTCCGTAAATGACATTTAATTTTCTTTCCCTTTCTTCGTGCGTCTAAGTAGCTATCTAGCTACCGATAGTATTTACGCTGTTTTCGAGTGCCGTGATGTTCATCCATAACGCGTCTATTTATATTACGTCATTGTATGTTATGTCTTGTTTATAACTTTTTAGTTGACTTTTTTGTCATAGTTGGGTTTTAATTTTTATAACTTTATTTTTAAATGTATGTATTGTAAATCACAATGATTGTAAAGGTTTTTGGAAACAAGTATAGACTTCTCAGTGTGTTGATGATAGTAATCTAAATTATTGTGTCACTCTAATACTTTCTCTCTTCATAATAACATAATTCAACTTTATAAGCATAGTATAAAAACACGCGTTTCATTTCTTGTAGACAATGAGAGCGACCAAGTAGACACGTTCTGATAATCAGATCTTTCTTATGAACGTACAACGAGGACTTTATTGAGGCAACAGCTGTTCGCATCAAGACATTCGTTCCAATGTTCAAGACATTTTGAGACGATTTTCTAGACACTTATGATTCCCTGGTAGTAGTTTATAAGGTCCACTTCCAACCGCACTTGGGCAAACTGCACCTACATAAGTTAATTCCACTTACGGCACCTACCCAACATTTTACATTCGTGGAACATTTTACAAATATTAATTTTATTCCACAAAGGGCACCTATGTAGAAGAAGCTTCTAGTTTAAAGCAGGCTTTACACGTTTCTTCTTCACGAAAGTTCTTAACTTATTCCGCATGATGACTTATTTACAATTTTGCATTAGTTAAGCAGCTCTAAAGTAGTGACGATTAAGTATAATTTTAGGCGAGTCTGGTGTAGGTGCACTTCACCCGCGCGTATCTCTTGACCCGACAGAAACTTGACGACATTACGTGGCACTTTTCAAACCAAACTCCCTACTTTACAGAATGGGTAAGAAATGCTACAGCAAAAAAAAAATATACTTTACCATTCTAGATTCTCTAGGAACAGCAACAAAACAAACCTTGTGAAAAAATAAAGTTCTAACAACATAAATAAACTGCTATTGCAAAACCATTACAGCGTTCGAAGAAATATCAATTTTTGAAAAGTTGACGCCGAACCAAGTCGATGGTTTCTTACGGCTGCCTGATTTTCCGGGAACTTTAATATAAACCGATGACAGAAGTTGGCTTCCTTGTGATTTTAGCCTTTAAGAGTCCACAATTTCTTCTGAGGAATTTTTAAATGAAAAGAACTTCACCTCCAGACTCTTGCCACTTTTTTTTTACGAAATTTTCTTTAAAGCCTCAAACAAAAAAATCCAAAACTTTTTAACGTCTGCAACTAAAAGATAATTCTCAGGCTCTGTCTTTCCATTATAATTCATTAAAATTCATGGAAGATGATTAAATCTCTAGTTTTATACTTGTTTGAAATTTTAATACAACTTCACTAAGCGGCTGTTGACTGCAGTTAATCTTATGCCGTCAAAACTTCTTTCACTTTGCAGTTTTAAGATTATGAATATTTTCTTAAGGCGTTGAATGTTTAGAAGAACTGATATTGGCTTCTGCCAATGCCTACAGCTGGTGTAACATGAAATTCTTTTAGAAATAATACTGATCATTATAAAAAATAACAAGAACGTTATTATGAACCACAACAATCGGATTACTAGTCGTTTTGCAACAAGATTCAAAGAGTCGAATCAGTTAAAGGTAAAAGTCCGGGCGAACATGCTGGCCCGCAGGTTCTCTCGATGTGCAATCGCAGTTAAAATTGCCCTTTTTAAGGCGTATTGCACAACACTGTACTCGGGGGCCCTGTGGTTCAGATATACCCAAAGGGCTTGCAATGCTCTGCGTATCCAATATAACAATGCGTTCAGGATGCTGTTGCGACTGCCACGCTTCTGCAGGGCGTTGGCGATGTTTGCCGACGCATGCACTGACAGCTTTGACGCAGTATGGCGCAAGAAATTTCCCTCGTTACTTCGCAGGTTCCGTGACAGTCCCAATATCATTCTGCACTCGATAGCCGCCCGGGCAGATAGTCCGCTTGAGTGGGCGTTAACTAATCGAACAAGATCTGTTTTAGTTATTAAGTACTAACATAGGCTAAGTAAGATTGTCACTAACAAAAAACTTTTTACAAAAATACAACCGACTTCCAAACTACAAAGTGAAAAATAACTTTAATTTCGGAAGTCGGTGTCTTTGGATCAGTATTTTAGTTTTTTGACACCGACTTCCGAAATTAAAGTTATTTTTCACTTTGTAGTTTGGAAGTCGGTTGTATTTTTTGTAAAAAAGTTTTTTTTTTCTCTTTTTAGTGATTTGGTTTGTAATTTATCTAAGTTACAATAGCCTTATGTCAACTGCTCATCAAAAATACCCAAATCGCTATAGATGTGCCTATAATATTTGAAGAGTTCCCTCGATTTCTCCAAGATCCCATCATCAGATCGTGACCAAATGACAATGAGACCAACTTGAAAGTATATCCTTTCAAACAAAAAAAGATTTTTTCAAATCGGTCCAGCGGTCTTCGAGTAATCGGGGAAAATACATTAAAAAAAAAGTTAAAAAAAATATCCCGATGAATTGAGAACCTCCTCCTTTTTCGGTTAAAAATGGACCTCATTTGTAGTCTGAATATATAAATAAATAATAATAATAAAGGTAGGTTATATAACAGCCTATTTGAGAGTCTGACAACTTCATGGGCACCCAAACTCTCTGACCCTATAGAGCTATGAAGAACAGAGTGTAAAGTTCACTCATCCTCCATAGAAAAAGGGAGGATCCTCCGACCAGACTGGTGTTGTGTCTGGTGGGCAACTGCTTAACGATTGATGTCGGGACGTAGTATATATGCTAGTCGCGTGGTAAACTCTGCTTGGACGGTGCAGGATTTTGTGTGACGTCAGTGTGGTGCATAGTTTGCATGTGGCCATGTAGATGCCGCGAAACACAGTGATCCTGCTTGATGCCAGAAAAACGTATGGAAGCAGAACTTTCAAGGCTCAAATCAATCGCAACGACGCTGACGTCTTCTACTATGCTATGTTCGAAAAGTATCTCATGAAATTGTAAACAAACCCTTATACGCAGTCACTCACTAAAAGGAATTAGTAACACATTCATCTGTATTTAGATTTAAACTTTATACCTCACCACTTTTTCCAACAAATTAATGTTTGAATGTCATTATTTATAATTGAAAAATCATTGACGAATATTAAGGTTATTAAATTAACCTCTAATTGTCAAATTAAAAACGTCTTTTAAGGAGGTTTAAAATTAGAATATTGGATTCAAGTTACATTTTCAGATCCATTTGTTTACATTTTAATTAGATACTTTTGGAATAGACTGTAGTTTTTATTTTTTTGTCTCATAGGCTATATTTTCTCGTTACAAATGAATTAGACATATGTAGCCAAACTAGGCAAAAGCCTGTATTTCGGCTGTCAGCGCCAAACCCCTCAAAAACTTAAAAAAAGCCATCAAGTAGAGATGTTAACAATATGTAAAGTAAAAAAAAATGTGACTACAGTACTATTGCAACTACAGTTCGGCTATCGAGATAATACGTTCCTGACACCTGTCAGTTGTACTATTTCTAGAAGTAATAAGGATCAAATTTGCAAAACACATACTCGTTAGTATGAAACTGACAGGTGTCAAAAACGCATTCTCTCGATGGCTGGTCTGTAAAAACAAAATAATTCAAAAATAGAAAATGGAAAGATAAATCTTGCATCTATTCAGTAGGAACCGTTCGGTGCACAGTCACGTTTCCTGGTTACTGCTACAAAGAGAGACTTGTATCATTTTGGATGCCATCCAAATTCGTGACGGGAGCAACCCTGAACGGATTATATTATTCAAAGTGACAAACAAACCGATGGGGGCATTTTATATTGGTTTTTGGGGGGAAGGGGGCTGTTGATAGTTTTGGTTGTTTGGATAAAGGATAGATATATAGTGGGTACATGGTAATGTCATTGAATTTTGAGAAATAGCCTTTTTAACTTTCGAGAAGTGCTTACTTAAATAAGGATAAGAAAGCGAAAAATTCTAACAGCAACAGTGTCTTCCTTAGATTATTGACCAATTGTTATTATTGGCTATTGTTGATTTTATGGTATTTTCAATGTTATGTATGAATAGTTTTTAAATACATACTTACTTGTCCTACTAACATCTACTGTGGACCAAAAAGTTGTCTTTGAATAAATGAATATAAAAAAAAACAGTAGCACTCCGGGAGTGTCGACAGAAGGAAAAAAAAACTTCCAAAACCATTAAAGTAAAAATACTTGCATAGAACATTGATCCGTAACGTAATATAAATAAAGAGCACAATCGCGTTTAAAAAAATGAGGTGTCGGTAACGGTGTTGCGCGTTCAATTGTTTTTTCCCATCTCAAAAATGCCCAACACGCTAGAAGTTTTCACTTCAAAAATAAAAATCAAGTCATTTGTCAAATAATGTGAACAAAGCCGTATTTATGAACACTTTTTGATGCGATCTGTAGGAAGCTCCATATAAAGCGTCAGGAAATTAATTGTTCATATCAGTTCGTATGCTAAACATGTATGAAAGTTTGATGACCACTGAAAGTTCAAACGGTTTATCAGCGTCAGTTTCTATCTGATTGTTTGAAGCTCGACTTTCCGATAGCAAATTCATGGAAAACAGTGAAATCCGAAGATATTTCTGAAACTATTCTAGCTGATTCGTTACATATTTGACTGTTGCCGTTTGTAAGTGGATTTTCAGAGTATTCGCTTAGGTTTAAACTATCGACAATCTCGTGACTGGTAATTTAGTGACCGATACTTGACACACGTGACTTTACTCACCATTATGAACTACTTTTGTTATGGGACCAAACCTGAAATAGCAAAAAAAAAAACTTCCACAACCTTTAAAGTAAAAATACTTGCATAGAAAATTGATCCTTAATATAATATAAATAAAGAGAACAATCGCGTTTACAAAAATGATGTGTTGGGAACGGTGGGTGTCGCGAGTTCAATTGTTTTTTCCCATCTCAAAAATGCCCAACGCACCTAAATAAGTTTTCACTTAAAAAAATCAACTGTTCACTACATTTTACAACAAAAAACAAAAAAAAAAAACAAAAAAAGTCTATTATAAAAAGCCCAATTATTGTATAACAATCAATGTTACACATTCCCATTGCTGAACGTAATGGCCAGATTTATAATGGCCATTATTTCTGGATTGCCCTTCGTAATGTAATCAGCTATAACGTTCCCACTGCCAAGACTAGACCTGGGCCCTATAACACAAAACTTTATAATTACAAATTACAAGTTTGTAAGTTTTACCTGATCCACAAACTCTAAACCACACAATTGTAACGGAAAAACCTTACAAATATGTAAATTGTAGTGACAAGTCTACATTTTATAAATAGCCGCATGCTTTGTGTTACGTTTTTAAAAATGCGAAAGACTGTAAATTGTAACTCATACATAATTGTAATTTCAGTGTTCCGAAATTTTTGATTTGTTACATTTTTCCCGTTGCTTTCTTGCAATCTGTGGGAGTGATTTCGTGAAAAGGAACGGAAGGTGACTTCTTGTAACACACTTCTGGTGTTACAAGAAGTCAGAGAAACGCGCGCTATTTGATTTGCCCACAGAGCGCACGCTGTGTTAGAGTTGGCCGTCAGATGGTACCAACCCATTTTCCGAGAGGTTGGTACTGTCAGCCAAGATGTCGGATGTTATACATCATATACGACTACTGTAAGGCTCGCTCCTTTTTTTTCATACACTTTAACAGTTTCGTAGAATAGGGTAGTTGCCTAGGTAAAAAAAAAGAAATTCTATTTAGTCCGTCTTTCAGATAATAAAAATATTAGACACAAATTTTTGGTTTGTCATATTAATCAAAAATAACTTAGAAAACACGCATTAAAGTTGGAAAGTGAGGGCTCGCTACGTCACAACGCAGTATAAAATCTAGCAAGGCGTGACGTCATGCCACATTTTAACTCAATGTATCGCCGTAATCTTTTGATTACGTCAAAAAAGAAAGAATACGTGTTCAATATTTAAAAATATATTTGTACACAGGCCTATTGTAGACTTGTTAAGGTTTGTGGTATAAGGGCTGTATTTCTGTGAGAGAGAAATATCCTTACGACTGATAGCTACATAAATTGTGATGTCACTCGTCCATGTCACTCGGAAAGCTGCCACGCTTGAATGGAATTGGGCTGGACACATTTGCCGCGTGTCAAACGATCAATAGGCCAAACTTACGATCCAGTGGGTCCCGCTTAGTGGCAGACGGCGGGATGAGCTGGACTCCTTTAAGAAAGATTGGTCCTTGGAAGCTCTGGACAGAGAGAGGTGGAAAGAGAGTAGGGAGGCCTTTGCCCAGCAGTCGGACAAAAATGGCAAAAAAAAAAAACAAAACTACACGCATCTTCCTAATGTTTCATCTATTTTGCTTTATAAGTTACTGTGGCTCCATTCCCTACTTACCACGGTATTAAAAACCGTTAACAATAAATAAATATTGGTACTCACAGTTAACATTAAGTATGATTCTCTTGCTGACGGCGGGCGGCAC
This sequence comes from Agrochola litura, assembly GCA_949152395.1. Lineage (NCBI taxonomy): Eukaryota > Metazoa > Arthropoda > Insecta > Lepidoptera > Noctuidae > Agrochola > Agrochola litura. The sequence goes on from OX424509.1 coordinate 5,961,008, forward strand.
GTCGTTGGCCGCGATGCACAGGAACGCGCCCATTTGTCGACGATCCACGCGCCATAGGGGAAGAGAACTGCCTGTGTAGCTCTCAACTAGACGAGAAAAAAAAATGCAATTAATTAAGTAATACAAAACAAACAAACACTTTGGGGTTTATCTTATAAAAGTTGCTTAAAGTTAATTAATTATTAATGTCTGCTTATCCATAAATTCTTTGTCGTCTAAGCGTCCCTTAACTTTAAGCAACGTTTATAAATAAACCCTTTCATATAACAGACAATTATTATAATTATAAAAGTAGAAGGAACCTTGTTAGTTTCCAATTTCCGCCTTCAAACTTAATTCAATAAAATGTCAAACGATATTTTTGAAGTGAAAACTTCTTTAGGCGCGTTGGGCATTTTTGAGATGGGACTAAACCATTGATTTCGCAACACTGAAACGACACGTTATTTTTGTAAACGCGATTGTGTTCTGTATTTTCTATTTCGTTACGGATCAATTTTCTATGCAAATATTTTACTTTAAAGGTTTTGTAAAAGTGATTGTGCTCTTTATTTAGATAAGGTTACGGACCAATGTTCTATACAAGTATTTTTCTTCCACCAAGGCGATCTTGTTCAAGTTTTCACTTCTATCGGCACGCCCGGAATGCCACTTTTTTTATTGATTTCTCTTTTCGTTTTTGAGGAGTCCATTACAATATCTGTCTTAGTGGTTCAGAGCATGAATTGGCATTCAAATTTGTTATGTGCAAGTAGACTGCAAGTATTTTCTGGTCCTAAGTATCATAAATACCTTTAAGCACTAATCAGAGGGGCAATTTCCGTTTTTTTTTATTCCCATGGTGTGGGATATCATTGGAAAGGTTCTTCAAAAAAATTTTGAGTTTATGAAAACCATTTTTGGATTCAGGGATCCGTTTGCGAAATATTAAGCTTTAAAGTGCTAATTTTTGTTAGAGTCAAGTGTTAGCCAGCTAAATGGTTGGTTTTGGATGAGTGAAAAAAATCACACCAATAGTTTACATAGGTAACGAAATTAAAAAGAAAACTATCACAGCTAAGTAGGCTCTACAAGTTAACGAGTAATAATCGACTAACTTAACTTTGCCGTTGCAAAAACATGTTTTCCCATACATTCCGTATGGAAAACATGTTTTTCAACTACACAGTTAAGTTTGTTTTTGGGATAAATTCATCCCAACTACGGAACTCTTCATTGTGCGTGGTCCGACACGCACTAGTTTAAGTACGAGAATTGGCCATCAGATCACAGATAACAATGATTGCATTCAATGCTATTCACACGATAAGCTTCGAGATTACAGCATAACCTCTATGGTCGTTAATCATAATAGCCTTCAGGAAAGACCTATATTCAGTAATAGAGGCTTACCGTTTATAACCGCACGGAAGTAGTAACTGTTAACTAGGGGAAATAACTGTGGTTATGAAACCGATACTAATTCTCTGACTCTATACCTACAAGTTTAGTATTGTTATGAATTTTAGAGCCTGTTACTTTAATTTTAATACATACTGACGAATAAAAAAATATTTTATTTTATGGCTAAATAATAACAGCCGCACGGGTCGACCGAAGGTTAAACTACGTTTGCCGCGGTCGGTTCGTGGATGGGTGACCATCCATAACATATCGAGACCCTTCCGTGCCTCGGAAAGCACGTTAAACCGTTCGTCCCGGCTGTCATTTGTAGATTTTTGACAATAGTAACGGGTCGTCAGAAGCCCGAAAGTCTGACAACTAGTCTTACCTAGGGGTAATTGTATTACCAAGTAGCTGGGTTATGGAGGTCAGATAGGCAGTAGCTCTATGTAAAATATTGGAATTCAGCTACATCCGATTAATTCCGGAAAAGGCTCGGCAGATTGAGAGTATAATTTTATTTGTTCTTTGTTATAGGTAAGTGAACAGCTGTGATAGCCTAGTGGTGACCGTTGGACTGCCAAGTCACTGGTCTTGAGTTCAAACCCAAAGCACGCACCTCTAACTTTCCGGATCATGTGCGTATTTGTATAATTATCGATCACTTGCTTCAAAAACGGTGAAGGAAAACATCGTGAGGAAATCGGCATGCCTGAGAGATATTTCTCGACGGCATGTGAAGCTAAGTCAGAGGCCCATGGGCGGCATCAAAACTCTGACACCACGAATTTAAAGATTATCATTATTTAAAAAGTTAGTTGATTTTATGTTTGAGCTCGACTCTGAGGACTAGCTAGTTGAACCTATAGTACTTTGATTTTGTCTAAGCTGGTTAAGACTTGGGCTTGCCTTTTTTGTAGGTAATGCTTAATATGTAGGCTTTAGAACATAATTTAGTCAATAGTGGAGAAAACAAAATAATCTATAGTATAATAACAATAAACTTTTAATTCCCAGATTTTGTAACCAGTAATTTTACGATTATTTTATTAAGATAACCAACCAACCAACATAACCAGTACATGTAATAATTAGCCAATATGTCAAAACGTCAAGCAAATATTTTTTGACAGCTGCTCTACGCGCACAGATTGTAATAAGTCTGCGGCGCGTGAGTCGCCGACGGCAAGAAATGTTGCCATTTTAAATATTAAATTTGTATAAACATTTAGGACTAGTTTTGTATTTATTTTATTTTTGATTTGTTATTTCACTATATGCTGCACCAGTTGACGTCTTCACGTCAGCGCCGGCTATCGCTGAAAACCAGCGCTGGGGCTCTGTCTCGCATGGGGTCGCAGCTTTATGCTGAGCGATGGCCGTTTTGCGTGTATGTGACGCATATTTTCCCCCAATTTGTTATTTACGTGTTTTTTTTTTTAAATCTTTCTTTGCGTCATGTTTACCGCAAATAAACGAATTTTCTTTCTTTCTATTTCTAATTTACTTAGCAAACTTGGTACAATAGAAGTTTAAAAAAAAATTGGTCTCAGTTCCTAATATTTTCCTTCTCACACCTGCTCCACATAAGTCATCTATTACTAAAAGCCTTCCTGGGTGATCAATATTACAGTAATTATCACCACGGTAGCGTTAGTTACACTAATAACCTAAGTAGGTTACACGCAAGCGTAGAACGTCGGCTTTACGAGCTCATGAATGCAGAGAAAAACAGAAATATTAAATGGAAGAAAATTTATTTTTGCTTTTAAGTTTTGCTTAGCAAACGTTATAAGTAAAGTTACTGCTGACAGGTATGTCGTGAACGTAATTCTTGCTTATTTTACTGTAAAGAAAAACTATTTATGTTTATTAATAAAACTTCACGTATTTAGAATTGGTATATAACCGGTTTCTGAATTGAGAATTTGAAGTTGAGGACTTGATATACTCTAGCATTGGTCGTTCCTTAAATGTAGCCCGAGAAAAAATTATTTCAGAAATACGTGAGAAATTTTAAATTTCGCGGGTCACTATGCTCAAATAGAGTTTGACAAGTTCTCAACTTCAAATTCTCAATTCAATTTATGTGCAAATAAGTGGGAGATATAGATATCAGACTTGTTTTTTCTTCGGCTAATTACTGCATACTGCAATCAACAATCCACCAAGAATCTAACTATTTTAATCAGAGTCTAGATGCCTATGCTAAGGCTGATAATTTATGATAACGTATAGCCGGGGAACGGGTGTAAGAGAAACGCAGGTGCTTAAGAATGACACTATAATTACACGAATCACATAAGTTTAAATCTAACAGAACTTTTGAGTTAAAGCGCGCACACATTCGCTCGCTGATGGGTAGCTTACTTGACTAACTGACGATACAATTCGAACTTACTGGAGCTTGCGCGGGCGCTCTCAGACGGGCGGCTAGGTAACCACTCTGGGTTGCCATCGTAGCATTTACATACTGCCGCACGCTATAAACGGTAATTACTTAATCAAAATATTATTATTATTATGAGGTGGTAAAAACCTAGTTTTCTCTTTCCTTTACCTAATTGTGTTGGCTGATAGTATTGATAGAGCACGACAACCTATGACCAAAATTCTCTAAGACCTCGTGGACTCTTCTGTCAAATACTGATATTCAGCTGCATCCGGTTAGACTGGAAGCCGACCCCAACATAGTTGGGAAAAGGCTAGGCAGATTGATTGATTGAATTGACTCTCCCAAGGTCACAACTAGAAAACCTAAAACTTTCTACTTTTATTATACAATTTATTATGCTCGCCATCTTAACCAATTAGGTTAGGAAGACGTTATGTATGTACGTCTATCTGGAAATACTAAGATTCTACAAGTGAATTTATCACAATAATAGTCCATAGATCTACCTATATCAACACTAAAGGCAGTCAATGCCAAAGCTACGCCATTGATTTCAATTGAATTCAATTGAATGATAACTTTCGACACGACAATACGCTGTGCGATGCGTCGATCGATCATTAAACCACAATAACGTGTCTAGATTTTATTTACTCTCATAGCGTAATATTCGAATTTTAAACTTCAAAACGAGTTTATATTGACATACTTTATAGATACAATACCGAAATTTAAAAATAGAATCATATTATAACATTTTTTCTCTAACAAAATAATGCCATAATACAATTTTTTTCTATTACGATACAGCGCTAATCCAAGAAGTTAATATCACCAAAGAGTTTCCATCAACTTTTGGCGGGGGACAGCAGCACCCGCTGCAGCGCATGTGCGGTGATGTGCTGGTGCAGGCGACATTCATATGTTTTGTAGTACTTACTGAATTTCGTGGGATTTTTAAATTTATTCTTGATCTTTAACTATGATCTTTTATTTAGTATTTGATTCAATCCCAATTTTTTAGAGTAGATAAAGTAGTGTATGAAACTGCACATAACTACGTATTAAAACATTCGTGTGATACTATTAAAAACCTCGCCTAACACTCATGTTTTAATACCCCTTATTATGCAACAGTTTCATAAATTACTATTATCGACCTATTTTTGACGTTATAATGTCGGTGTCAGTAGTACCTAGCTATTTTATTTTTCTAATAAAAATTTTTAATAACCAAAATACGGCTGTGTCTTAACATAATTTATTTTACAAGACATATTTTTAATTGAAAGAGTAGCTTGATAGTTTGGTCATATATAGAGGATGAAAGGCGACTGACAAAAGAATATCTTTTGTCAGTCACCATTACTAATTACTCTTACAAGGCAGATGCTAGTAAAAATGCCGGACGCCCTAGAAGGACATATAGTGACCTTATTGGTGAAAGTACTCGCAAATCGGTACATACGGCGTGCGTGTGTGAACGTAAATGAAGCAAAAGGAGTAAGTAATGATTGCATCAGGTAGCGTTCTGTTGTTTTTTGCCGGTCCCCATGGGAAGAAGGCGTGAATATATGTTTTTGATAAAAAACCTTGTTAAAAAATAAAATTGTGGCACTCCGGGAGTGCCGACGGAAATTAAAACTTGAAAAAAATCGACACCGCGTAATCCACGCATTGATGTCTTTTAGTCCACGCACTGCGGTAAAAAACTCGTTGAGGTCTTTACTCCACGGTGTCGGTAAATTCCGTCACAGTGTCGCGAAATCAATGGTTTGGTCCCTTCACAAAAATGCCCAACGCGCCTAAAGAACTTTTCACTTCAAAAATCCTTAATCAACCACAAATTAGCAACAGCAATTTTCACACAAATTGAAAATTCTATACAAATCCTTTACTTTCATACTTTCTGTCACAGATAAGTTTTATTTACTGAACTCACACGTGACACTCCTACTCGTAAATGGAGAACAAAAATTTTAGTATTCCAAATAGGTTCCTCATAAAACATAACGTTTATTTTAGACTTACACTGTTTGTCCACCGCCAACGGTTTGTCAACGAGAAACGAGATTATTCGAACCGAACGTGACGTCCCGTTGACGGGCGTACGGTGGCCACATAGTAAATATACAATGTCACCCATCGGCCATGTGCCCGCCCGCATTTTTCTGAATGTTCATAAAAAATTATCGAAAACTAACTTTAAAAGGGGGGTCTATTTTGTATTTTTTTAAATCTTTTCTATTTTTTTTTCTTTATAAACCTTTTTGATTTTACGAACATACACTTTTTTTAAAATTAAATGTTTTCTCCTCCATATTTTTTTTGCTTAGTTGACAAATTTTAATGAAATGTTAGTTAATCCGATAAAATAACTCATAAGCTTTTAGAAATAATAAACAGAATCCAAATCGAGCCAATAACATCGGAGATATGGCAAACGTTAATCAAAACATAAAAAATTTAATAACATGAAAAATATTAAAGATAAAAAAAGTTAAAGTAAGGAAGTTAAGGTTAAGTAATAGTAGTAGTAAGTATGGATCTTTTAAAGTTATTTTTCGATAATTTTTCATGAATATTCAGAAAAATTCGGGCGGGCACATGCCGATGGGCGACACTGTATGTATCGCTACTTCGGCGCCGTCCTCTCTTTCTCGTTAACATCCCGTTGACGTGGCGGTGGACAAACAGCCTTAGCCAAAGTAAACGGAGGGAAATGACTTAATATGCTGTTGGGCTTGCGTGACTGTTACACATAATTCCCAAAATATACCAAAACCGTATCGAAATACAACCATTAGTTCAAGCTTTAATGTTAAATGAATATTTATACCTATGCAAGGACGTGAAAAGTGGGCTGTCAAAGTGACTTATTACCCTCAGGGCATAATCTGGTTTATTAAACAGCATGTATCAGAAAGGTATGGTCACATTTTTTTAAATATAACCACTGTTTTTTTTCCTTTCTGACGTTGCCCACTTTCAGATTGCACGCTTTTGCGTGCATGTTGAAAGTGGGCAACGTCACAAATTGATGTCAAATATTTTGCTGTTTTAATTAATTTTGCCAATATTACTGTATGGAAATATGAAATATGGCTAACTAGTGAACAAAATTACTGACTATGAAATGCAATAATTAATATCGTAACACCGATTTTTAGTTTTTGATGTAAAACATGTATTTGGAAACTTTCCAAATGCCTTTTTTACACCTAAAACGGTTACAACATCAAATTCAGTGTTATAATTGCAATTCATTATTAATATTCTAGTTCACTAGTTAGCAATATTTCTAAATTACATACAGTAATATTGCCAAATTATTCAAAACAGGTAAATATTTGATATCTATTTGCGACGTTCCCAACTTTTAGAATAAACGCTCATAAAGGTATGGTACAGACTATCAAACAATTAATTGTTCCAAACAAAACTTCAACACCTCAATCAATCTACCTAGTCTTTTCCCAACTATGTTGGGGTCAGCATTCAGTTTAACCAGATGCAGCAAAATACCAGTATTTTATTTGGAGCGACTAGGCAGTTACTGGGTTGTGAAGATCAGACTGATCTTCACAACCTGGGTAAAACGATACCCCTTGGTAAGACTGATTGTCAGACTTTCGGGCTTCTGACGACCCGTAACGACTGTCAAATATCTACAAATGACAACCGGGACGAACGGCTTAACGTGCGGTGCGGGCGGTGGCTTAATATTTATATTTTATAATTAAAAAAAAATTGACCACGCCTTTCTGCTGTGCAACATGCTGTTTAATAAACCAGATAATGCCCTGAGGGTAATAAGTCACTTTGATAGCCCACTTTTCACGTCACCAAGGGATAGACGAGAAAAAGAAACCCACTTTACGTGTAGGGGAGGTACCCTAGAACATTATTTTTTTCATGATTTTATTTTACCACTTTGTCGGCGTGATTAATACATATTAATATATATATAGTGACTGCCTCGTTGGTCTAGTGGTAGCAAGCGCTACTGCTGAGCATGAGGTCCTGGGTTCGATTCCCGGGTCGGGCAAAGTGTTATTGGGTTTTTCTATCTGAAATTTCTCAGTAGCAGCTTGGAGTCTGGATTTGTGCCCGGTTGATGGCAATAGGCTCGCCCCCTATTACATGGGACTTAAAACATAACTGGCGAAATGTGGGTGTACCTGCTACAGGGACACCTCTGCCCCCAACCCTTCGGGGAAACAAGGCGTGATGTTATGTTATGTTGTGTAATATATATAGTAATGTAGTAGTATAGTATACATATACTCATGCCAAATAACAGCTTTCTAGTACTAACAGTCTCTGAGCTAAGCCGCGGACAGACAGACAGACGGACATGGCGAAATTATGTTCCTTGTTGACTACAGAACCCTAAAAATGATTTTATTTGAGAATTTGAATTTACATTATTTAATAATGCAATGACAGTCTAGTAACTCCTGAAACAACAGTTCCTTAGGGAACTTTAGGGTTAAAGGACCACGTCAAACTCTTTACTCTAACATAATCTCTTAACAAGCGCCTTAACGCCCTTTTATCGCTACCTTAAATCGCCCCTAAGGACCATAAATCCTAAGTTCAACCCTTTATAAGTTTTTTTTGCTATTGTGATCAGAAGTTTGTTCCTTGGGTACAAAATAAACAATTATTTTTTAAAGGACTCATAATTCAAGACAGAATATGTTTGTAAAAGCATCCCCCTGCATATGATCTATAGTTAAAAATGAAATAATAAACAATACAACGTTTAATTGGTCAAGGTTCAAAGGCTAAAAAAGAGTTGCTCCATACATTTATGTTTGCATAACTCGACATCTTGTCAAGTTATGCGAACATAATTATGGCGTAGGGTACAACTGTTTTTGTTTTCACGATTTCAGGGTTGGTCCCATAGTTAAAGTTGTTCGTAATTATGAGAACAATGACCCCTTAGGAGGTTTTCAGTTATTTCAATTACACTTAATAGGTTATAAGCTGACTATTTTACTATTTTACTATTATCTTTTACTTTTACTTTTCGCTTTTCTCCCTTTGAAACCCACGAGGGTTTGACTATTTAATGGTAGTGCGTGTGTTGGATCATTCGGTTCTCTACAAAATGGTTGAGCTGGATGGTTCTGATCCACGCGTCATGTATGTGAACGAGCGCCGTCACTTGAGACTGGTCAACTCATAACTGCCTATTTGTAAACTTTTATTTTGAATTGTTTTGATTTTTTTTTTTGAATATTGTTCTTAGATCTAGAAGCAAAAAATATAATGTACCTATCCAGAATTTTGTAATATACCATAATCTTTATTTAAAAGAGTGTCCTTGGAGTTTCTTGCCCGTTCTTCTCCATAGAAATCTAAATTTTTTTGGAATGGGCAACTAGCTTCAACTTTCTGATTAACTGACCGACGACTCTTTGTGCCTGTAAATGGTTTAATTGAAATAAATAGTTTGAGTTTGAATGACTCCTAAATACATTCGAAAAGGGAATAAGTAACTGATATTCTAAAAACTTTTTGGGCTTCTAAAATGATGCATACTTTTTAAAGAAATGAGTCTCTTTTTATTTTAATTTTTGTATTTTCTCACAGTTGATCGCAGTAACTGTTAAGCTAGGATACCCCGAACAAACGGATGAGGTTAGGTTAGAACTGTGACAAATCGCGCGCGAGCTGAGCAAGCGAAGTGAGCGGTGCCACGGTAGCAACCAGCGAGCGCTACATCCAAGATGGTAGTAGTTAATTGACTATTTAGTATTTTTAGGATCCCAAAATAAGAATTATTAAAGGTTCACAAAAAGAGGCGCATTACTTACATTAAAGTGTTCAAGAATGTTTTCGGGAAATCAAAATGGGAGTTATTTGGAGTTTGATTAAATACATGTCATTCGAAAATGTCAAAAGGTTTTTCTTCAAACGAGATCCTTTATCAAAGTGAAGGGTTAAACAATACACAAATAAGTATTTTTCCAAAAATAGTTCATCTATTTCGAAACGCTTATCGATTCATATCAATAAATCATCTTGTTACACCTACGCAACTTATTATGTTTCAATAATGACGTAGTTTGTGGTTATTTATAGGCAAAAGGTTACAGTTATTATAAGTTTAGTTGTTGATAATAGTTTAAATGAAGACACTTTGTTCGATAATTGTTATTTTATGTATTTATATAATTATACTTTATTGTACACCACAACTTAAAAAATAAATTATCAACTACATATTAAAATAATAATGTATTTTATTTAGATTTTAAATACTTTTTCGTCTGTTATCATTGGAACTAAGAAGCTGTTGATTTTTTTTCTATTAAAAAATTAAAACCATGTTTGAGTGATTATGCAGCGGGATTAAGGATCAAACTTCAGCAAAATTATATTAAGTCTATTATGGGCTGATTTTAATTTTCAGAATGATAACTTTAATCTTAATTATTAATTTATTGTTCAGACCAAAGTTATCAGACGATTTATTTAAATTGTTTTTTAATTATGGAATAAAATATAAATAGAAACATCATGAAAACCTCAACAGATTTGTTCGAATGTTAAAACACTTTTAAGCAATCTTAATACTTCGGCATCTACATCGCCAAATGCGAAGTACGCAGCTAAGACCTGACGTCACACAAAATCCCGACGTCACACAAATCTTGCATCGCGCAATAAGAGTTTACCGCGCGAACGGCATATATATAACTTCCCCGACATCAATCGTAGGGCAGTTGCCCGCCAGACACGACACCCGTCTGGTCGGAGGATCCTCCCTTTTCTATAGAGGATGAGTGAACTTTACACCCACGAAATTTAATTACTTATGGTTAACACATACATAATTTAAAAGACTGTGAGTTATTTCATAAAGAATAACAAAAAAAGTGAAAAAAACGACGCCGGCGTGGGTCAGATAGCCCGTCGATGCAAAAAACAATTGAATGAAAAAACAGGATGATGCATTTTTAAAGAGAATCAAAGAAATAAAAAAGAAACGCAAATTAAAATATTCAGCCAGTAGATATGCCACTCACGTCCTTTAATCGATTCTGAATAAAAGCCTGTTTTATTTTGCCATGTATAATTAATTTTGACACTACCTCTTTCGTACCTTACCTTAAAGGACTGAACTGTAGGGGTGATTCAGTCTCTTGGACTTTCTCTGGGACAAAAATAAGTTTGGGAGCTTACAATTTTTTTATAGGTTTGTCCGTGAAAAACGCCGAATAGATAAAATAAGAAATGAATACATAAGAGGAAGTCTGAAAGTGGCACCGGTAACTGAAAAGTTGTGTGGAAATTGGATGTCATGGTATGGGCATGTGATGTGCAGAAATGAGGAAAATGTCGTGAGGAAAGTTTTGAGTATGAATGTGGATGCCGTGGATGGCCATAAGATTAAAGGAAAACTACAGAAACGATAGAAGAACTGTGTAAAAGACAATATGGCTAGAAATGGGGTGACTACTGAGATGATGACTAATAGAAGAAGTATGGAAGAAAAGCATGCTGCATCGACCTGAAATAAATTGATATAGATAAGTCAAGGATGTTGTTAAAGAAACCCTTGAGATCTTGCATTAACAATAGACTTGGCTGTTGTAAAATGGGGTGTTTTCAAAATGTCACCTACTATGGATAAAAAAAAACATAATTGGTTTTTGAAAAAACACAAAAAAGACAAAGTTTAAAATGTCAAGATTATCGTTACTCCCTACAACACAGACACCACGCACGGGACACAGCATTGTCTACAGGGAAATGTACCTTCAAAAACGAAATTTAGTAAGCAGTAGATAATCTTGACATTTTAAACTTTGTCTTTTTTGTGTTTTTTCAAAAACTAAGTGAGTTTTTTTTTTATTGGATGCTGTAGAATGGTAGTAGACCATGGTCTGAACAACGTTTGTTCCAGCAAAACTGTGATTCAAATTTCACGGTGTATTAGACATCAGGACACCAGGTTTTTCTATCAGGAATTTCTCAGTAGCATCCTGGAGTCTGGATTTGTGCCCGGTTGATGGTAATAGGCTTGCCCTCTTACTTCGAAATGTGGGTGTTCTAAGTTACACCTCTATCTAACCCTTCGGGAATTACACGCGTGATGTTATGTTGTGTTGGCTTAAAATTGCTGTTCAATATTATGTTTGTACATCGAATATTTTGAGGTAATGTGGTTACAATATAGTGTAATGTCGTGAATTACCTGTTTTGGTTTGTGCATCGCTAACAACCTGTTAACAAGCCCGAACATTGAAAGTTAGGCGCTGTTTATTGATAGACTCATTTAGTTTATTAAGTAGTTTATATTGCTACACTATATGGGAATTCACCATGATGACTTATAAATGTTTTTAGAAAGTTGGGTCTGATGCATGTGACTAAAAAAGTGATGAATATAAATGTTGAGCGAGAGAGCGAGGATTGAATGGAGAATGATATGAAAGAGAAGGGAGTGAATGATAGCGTGAGGGTTGACCGAGGTGAATGGAAAGAGAAAACGTATTGCGCCAACCCCACGTAATATGGAACAAAAGAAAACGTGTTTCGCCTACCCCACGTATTATGGAACAAGGGCACGAAGATGATGATAATAGGTTGGTTGCATTGTAAATATTATTACGGTTTATGGAGTTCATTTCAAAATAAGTTTGAGATCTGGAACGCAGCCTTTAGATCACCTTACTCACTTGCACTTATATTTTCTATCTCTCTCTCTTACTCCTACCATGCCATATGTTGTTCTGTGCTAAATAAATACTAATTAATTAATTTATGCGTTTATTCGAGATACAACAAGTATAAATAGTCAGTTACCATAGATAACACCACGCTTATAATCCCCGAAGGGATAGGCAGAGCCGGCGTACCTATAGTACACCCACATTTTGCCAGTTATGTTTAAATCTCATGTAATAGGGGGCGAGCCTATTGCCATCAACCGGGTACAAATCCAGACTCCAAGCTGCTACTGAGAAATCCCTGACAGAAAAGTCCAACAACACTGGCCGACCTCGAACCCAGGACCTCTTGCTCAGCAGTAGCTCTTGCGACTACTAGACCAACGAGGTAGTGTTTACCCTAACCGCTATATTTTTTCTGTTCATATTAAAACAATATTTCAGAAAAACACAATATACAAACGTTAAAAAACGTTTCACTAAGTACACATAACACAAGAAGACAAATTCTAAAAAAATAGGTGCAAACTTACTTGCCTTTGCACCTTACTTAATTATCAAAACAAGCGAGCCAAAACCGCGGCAAGAAGCCAGCTTATTAAGGAAAGTTACCTTGGTACATATGTAAAGAGACATTATAAATATGTCTGGTTGAGCTGCTACCCCCGCTCATTTCCTACTTTGTATTAAGAACAAGGACGTGACATAGAGCTAGGAATGTCATGAAGTGGCCTGTCTTGAGATTGGTCCTTTGTTTGTTAGCCCTTCAACTGTCATTAACGAGACACAATAGAATTTTAATTGTTATCCGCCTTTATAAGGCTGCTTAACTGGTGATGAGTTAGTGTGAGATTTAGAGAGGTAAGTTAGAAAGTAAAATTTACTGTCGACTACACAGTTACAAGTCTTGCAGAATATCTGTTTATAATACGGCACTGATGTGGCGTGATGGTGGTGCTTTCCTCAAAAGACCACTTCAAACACCAATCCACATGGCCTTCACATGATCTGACCAAGATTATGTCTGGACTTTAAAAGAGACTGAGACCTCTGAGTTTGTTTCGGCCTTTCTTCTCAGAGTAGTCAGATAGGAAACGCCGACCTCATCTAGTTTTAAAATATGATTGACGTGTAAAAGTGTTTGTACAAATCTATTTACAGAAAAAAAAAAAAAAAAACGATGAGATTGAATTATGTATTTTTAATTTGACGTAAAAGGTTTTGTCGGTTCAAAATGTCAATTGATCGATCGATAGTAACAAAGAAATAGTACACAGCCTAACCCTTCAGGTGTGATGTTACACAGAGTTAAAACTCATGGTTAACTCTTGAAATGTCGCGTGATACCCCATAGGTGCATAAGAAAAAGTGCTCCAAATGTCAAATGCACCTATGCGGTGCATAAGGATACTGCTTGCCATTGGACGATAATATTTGACATTTATTTGCACTTGCAACACGATCTGGTTGTATCATTCGACTAATCGATTAATACTTGACCGGTTTTAGTAACAATTTACTGGGAACACCACCAAAATGAACGAAAAAAAAAAAACAAACAAAATGTATCTGTGGTTTCAGTGACGCGACGCCGCCATACTGTCAAAACTCGGTGAAGTGTGTGTGTTGTTTACATTAGTTCGCAATGTTTTTATGAAGAAAACGGCGAGTGATCTTATTAGAATGTTACACAGAATTACTGAGAAATAAGTATAGATTTCATATTGAGTGTTAGTTTATCGAAAAGTGATAAATATTTCCATGAAAAGATAACAAAAGTTTTGTAATGCACAAATTTTGAAGCTGTCGCCGCCGCCGCCGTGTTTAGTAAAGTTTTTATGATAAATATTCTTGTAAACTGTTTGAAATACACATAAGTACCTAGTTTATTTATCTACGAACGTAATTTGGCATATAGCTACTGATACTATTGCGTATTTTTATCGTATTCGTATTTCCAAAAGTAAAATTCGGCGTAGTTCCCGCGTACCGTGACACGTCAAATTTTTATCGTTGTGTAAACAAAAAGTTTTTATGGTTTAGATAAGGTTTCAAGTGCTATGGGTTTCTGTTATCGTGTTTATGGCGTGGCCTACACATTGTATTGTCGTAATCAAGTGTTTATGTGGTGAATGAGTGTGTGAATTCGATATATTGTGATAAAGTTTCAAGGTTATGTGAGTGAAAATTAACAAAATGAAAAGATATCACATCACTGCAAAATCAGGTGAGTACTATCGTCTGTAAAAATTATTTATTTAGTTAGCTTAACTCATAACGAAGCCAGAAAGGTATAATATGTGCCATGTTAATGACTGTATATTGACGAATTCTTCGTTTTTCCGAAGGCCTACCCACAAATCAAAGCAAATGGCAATTAGGTTGACAAGATGTGTGTTATATATGTAAACCTAGGCTCACAGTCAAGGGGTTAAACGGTACTTCTCATCATAGAAATGAAATACTATTCAAACATTTCTGCTACAGAAAAAAAAAAAGAAAACACAACCCATAACTTTCCTTTCCACTCGAAAAGACACGAAAAACTTATTAAAAAATCCTTACACAGCATCAAACTGGCGAGCACCGCAAAAAAAAAACAAAAACTTAACAAAAACAGAAAAACGACTCGAAGGACCAGATTTCGATCCGTGCACCTATCTAGTATTTTAGACAGTCAACGGACCGGGTAATGGGAGCAACACGTTTCCCTTACCTACCAATTTGTTCCGGCACCTGTGCCCGGTTATCCCATACATGTCGAGCTTAATCTTAAGATTAAACTTTAAGATGTAAACAAAGTTATGTTTACACAAATGTTCTGTTTTGAACTGTTGTGTTTTGTGGTAAGGTTTAGGATTGGGTTTTGAGTGTTGTGTCAAAGGAAGTTATTATAAAATGGTTTGAGAACGTTTGAGCAAGTTTTAATTGCCATCTCAATTTGAGTTAATGGCCGGAATAGGTATTATTTATTATATTGTATTGGTCGTCGATTATAAATGTGTACCCTGCCTATTCTGACTGATGGTGCTCAGATTTGGTCTTTGTCCGAGGCTCAGAAGTTCAAACTCAACGTTTGCCAAAGAGCAATGGAGCATCATCATCATTTCAGCCGAAAGACGTCCACTGCTGGACATAGGCCTCCCCCAAGCACCGCCACTTCGACCGATTCTGTGCTTTCCCCATCCAATGGATTCCTGCGGACTTCACAAGGTCATCGGTCCATCTTGTGAGAGGCCTTCCATCGTTACGTCTTCCGGTACGTGGTCGCCACTGCAGAATATTTGCAATGCTTGCAATGGAGCATAGCATCTTAAAAATCAAACTCACCGAACACATTCGCATCACCATAATACGCTCCAAGAAAGGTGACGCCGATGCTGGTGATAATTCTGCGAGGCTGAAACGGGACTGGGCGGGTCACACCAATAGGATGCACCCAGACAGATGGGCCAGGATTGTCACACAGACAGACGTCACCCCGAAGTAGGCCTAAGAAACGCTGGCGTGACGAATTGGTCTCGTTCCTAACCGATTGGACGCAGAAGGCACAGCATAAAGAAAATTTAAAAAATATGGGGCAGACCTTTGCCTAGAAGTGGGACAACACAGGCTAAACAAAAAAAACTGGCCAAGTGCGTGTGTCCGACACGCACTTGGCCGGACGGCCGACGCACAATGAAGGGTTCTGTAGTTGAGATGAATTTATTTATCCCAAGAACAAACTTAACGCGAATGTGACATTTTTTACGTTTTTTTTTAATTACAGGATCACTTTGTTGAATTTGTCGAATGAAATAAAACAAAAATCTGATTTTCGTTAAAAATTTCACATTCGCGGTATTAATGTAATAATAATCTAAATCTAATACCTTTAAACGAGCAATTCTTGTATATTTATAATCTGAATCTCGGAAACGGCTCCAAGAATTTTTATTAAATTTAGTATGCAGGGGGTTTCGGGAGCGATAAATCGATCTAGCTAGGTTTCATTTTTAGAAAACGTCGTTCAAAAATAAAATGGTTATCCAGATATTTTTCTTTATTCAAGTAACAATAAACTTATGAACTATGTTAGCTTATTTTACCAGGTCACTCAGAAAGTTTTGCGACTAACAGTTTTTGTCTATAGGATACTGGCTGGTTTTGATGTCAATTAAAACTATGACTATTTATTACAAAAAAACATAACATTCCAAATTCTAAATTCCCTCCACATTTTTTTACGAGCAAAATCAAAATACTCTGTCTTACTGAAAACTGGATTCACAACGAGAACATTTTCGCGCGATGATTTTGTACGATTTCAAATTTCAGCTAAAACCTGAAGAATCGTTTCCCTGAAGAAATTTTTGGTCCAGTAGTTTCGGAGATAATGGTCAATTTTCATTGAATTTATTAAATATCTTTAAAAGTATTTATTTTAAAATTATACAAAAAAATATTTAAGATCTTCGCAACAAGTCCTTTCATTTGATATGTAACACGGTACTGCTAGCAAAACTTTTTTTTATTTTTGTTGTTTGCGCCCCAAAAGTGACCCCTATATTCAAAATTAATTTATTTACGTTACACATTCGTGTTTGAGTCACAGAAATACATATGTGTACCAAATTTCAACTTAATCGGTTCATTAGATTCGGAGTAAATTGGCTGTGACAGACGGACAGACAGACAGACAGACACACGAGCGATCTTATAAGGGTTCCGTTTTTTCTTTTTGAGGTACGGAACCCTAAAAATTGAATAAAATACTCTATAGAATACTATACTTAATAGAATAGAATACTATACTTATTAGAATAGAATAGTAGAATACCTACTTATTATGTACACCATAAAAATGCAGAAATTTTACATAGAGTGACACAATGGGCGGTCTTATCGCCAGAAGAGATCTTTTAAAGACAACTTTTGTGTAATTGCTATTGACTTGCCTCCAAGAATCGATAATTATGTAATAAGTACACCCACTTTTTCCTTTTACCCACAACACTATAAAAATTGTGTTCACTAACTTATTTATTTACAAATACCTACCTTCTTAAAGAGTAATTCTTGTATTTCTCACATTAAGTGAATTGTATTCTTTTTGAGAAATAAATGTCTTAAACCGTAAAGACAACTTTTGACCTCGTTTGGACACTAACTCACCCAATGGTAAACGATAATTAAAGGTCTCAATCTAAGCAAGCTTGTACTATCTACAGGTCCAATTAAATTAGCTAACTAAACTTCGTAGACGAGATGGATATCGATAAGGGAATGTCTCTAAATAGAAGCAAGCTCAAGATTGAAGAGCTTTTTAGTTTGTCGAGGTTAAAAGAAAGAAAATACGTTCATTTGCGGTAAACATGAAGCAAATAAAGAACAAATACACGAAAATAAAAAGTTGGGGAAAAACAGGGTTATAAGGTAGGGTAATAAGGTTCAACCCTTCTCCTTCTTACCTTTATCAAACTCCCTAGATTGTGGCTTCTTCAGCAGCACAGGTTCGTGGTCCTCTCTCCTCCAAGTGATCTTTGGAGGCGGATGACCCGTCGCCTTACAGGTGAGGGTTGCATTCTCCAACTCTTGGACTGACACGTCACCAGAAGTCTCATCGCTCATGATGTCAGGTGGTACTGTGGACAAAAAATAAGGTTATTTACTTGAAAATTTATGTGACAGTTCAGCCTTGTACTGCGTTATTTATTTAATGGCTGGAGTATCGTTATCGCAGGCAACAAAATTAAAACTTATTTTTTAAAGAAACCGAAAAAGAATTACCATTTTAAAGGCCCTTATGGGTCTAGCTAGCCTTAAGCTCGAATTCCCTAGTCCAACATGAAAACTAAGTTAAGCATTTATATAAACAGCATCGTAACACCTTCCAGACTCAGACATAAAAAATGTACGATATAACCTAAAACAAAAAGTGTATCATAAAAACGTAGGCACGACTCACCGCAAGGGGCTGGCAATTTTTAACGCAAAAACTTTTTGTACCACTGCCGGGGGTGAACCACGGCGAAGAGGGGTGAAGAGGGGTGCAAAAAGGTGAAGAGGGGTGAAAAAAAGGTGAATTTTCACAATATTGTTGTGATTTATCGTACCGCGTACGTTGTAGAAAACTTTTCGGTACTTTAACCGTTTTCGTTCGACGCCAACGATTTGCATTCAACTGAGACTTGAATTTTGTTAAGTTTTGCTTTATTTATGATTCTGAAATCTTTGTTAATGTCGTAAATTCGTTTGTTAAGGTTTTGTTCTGGAACTGAATAAGTTATTGCGGGTGTTTTGATTGTTTTTACTTGGAGTAGGGGTGGAGACGATATTATTTGATGTCGTATTCACAAGAGTTAAAAACTATTGGAAAATCGAGGATGTTTTGACATTACTTCTTGCAATTATTATATAATTTACAGTAACATTCTAGCATGGTTTATTAAATCAAAACAATAAAATAAAACTTAAATAAACAAGCCAAGACTAGGCTTCTTATTCTTATTAAAATCTTTTACTAGTGCTTTGAGCAACTTAAAAATATTTCACTTAAAAATTAAAATGTTAAAAGTAAATCGGATTTTCTTCTTGATGCATTTATCAAAAAGAAAAGACCTGTCTGCCTTTTAAATTTCTGATATATAACATTAATTAGTAACTAGCTTATAAATTACTAAAACGTGCAAAATGTCAAGATTTGGTCACGCCAACCTAAATTAGGTCAGATTGATTAATGTAAAATATATTGGCTGAAGTTTCTTTTCCACTTTTTTGTAATTAAAAATAAGAAGCGGTTTTTAAGGAACGAATTAACGAGGGCTATGAATTATTCGTGTTATCTGAGGTTTGAATTAATAAAATTCTTCATTCGTTTTTAAAAATGGGTCGAGTTAGGACCACTTCAGTTTTCTTGAATTGCAAAATACTACTTAGGCTTGCTTAAATTTCGTTTCTGTATGCAAATCTATTTAACGGCAGCAAAGATGTAACAGCACACCTTTTGCAGTGCCAGGTTTTAATACGGGGTCAAAAGTCGGTCAAAGGACACTATTCAAATTTAAATTCAAAATAATTTATTTCGGGAATACACCCATATGATATTCACAACAGATTAAAAATTCAATTAATTAATACAATTTATAAATTATTACAACATTATTATAAAACAATCAATATTACAAGAAATTAATAGAAAAGTATTATTTTAGCTGGAAAATTAATTGCCATATACGAAGAAATAATTAACCTCGTATATGGCCCTCAATATTCCATTGTGAGATTTATGTATTCGGTTCATAAAGGAGGCCTGCGACTTTCTCATGACTGCGTAAAAGTCATCTACCCTGTTTTCGGCAAACATGCCGGACGCACTACACCGCCAAGGCAGACCCAGTATGCATCTGAATGCGTATTTATATTGAACACGTAACGTGTTGTAAACCCGCTGCTTGTATTTGTACCATAGGGCACAGGTGTAAAGGTTCCGGCAGTATGCGTTAAACAGAATGATTTTCACTTGATTTGAACATTTCGCAAATCGTCGTGTCAGCGTATCGTCTACTAAACAGTTATCTGTTTTTTAACTACCTAAATATTCGTGAGGACCAACTTTTCGCTTGACGATAATAATATCAGCCTATACTGTTCCAACTGTTGGGACATAGGTCTCCTCTCAGTGAGATGGAGTGGGCCGTAATCCACTACGCGGGCCCAGTGCGGGTTAATTTCTGGTTCTAAGACAAACCGGTTTCCTCACCATGTTTTCCTTCACCGTTGTCAGAGCAGTGATGATGAAATAGTTAACCGATTGACGATAGGTATTAATACTTATTTCTCCAAATAAATAGAGCTCCAATTGCAGTGAAATCGTTGACATTTATGGAATCGTAAAGTACTTCATGAAAAAACATAATGTAGGCCAAATTTTCGTATAGTGAAAATCGTACGTCGCAAAATAAAAATACAACAACAATAACTTTATTTCTAACAGTGTTTTAATTTGCAGCCTAGAAATACTATTTAAGGAAAAAACAATCGATTACTCGTATAATAATATATCGCCGTCATCGTACTGACTGTGTCGGCTCGAGAAGCTACGTTTATGCATGCTGTACTATTTTTAAACCCTTCGCATTAATATTGTAAAGGCATCGAGCAGCATGAACGCAAGTCGTATGAAATAATAATATTGAGTGTATTTTACTTTATTTCTTGAATTATTACGGCTATAATCATCAGTAGACCGTGGGCTGATCTATTTAACGCATTCAAGGACACTAAACGAGACCAAATATAAGTTTTATTGTTATAACGCCCGTGGGCATTTAGTGTGCCTCAAAGTATTAAAATCGGCTTAAAGTTGGTAGTAATTTCATCAAAAAACATAAAAAAAACATTGATCTACATACATACTGAATTATATTTTGTAAAATATCACATCATATGGGCTAAGTTGGCAAATTATTGACATTATTTAGCACTGTCATTATTTTGCGTGGTATAATTTTATGCACTTGGTACTTCTAGGCAAATAATGACAAATTCTTTGGCCACTTATCACATACACAGCTCTGTTAAAATTCAAATGTTGGACTAAGCTGCATAACTTGTATAGGTTTAAAATTGACGTTTTGATCAAACGTAGGTCAGTACCCTAATTGCGTAATACAACACAATCACAATCTGTTTCGATTTGAAACAGATTGCTATCCATTGCTTCATAAGTTGGAAAAAAAAATCTGCACAACAACGTAAATAACGCAATGAATATTGTTGAACTGTCAAAATGACACAAATTAGGCAAAATTGATTTTTAAATTAAGTTACGCAATTAGGGTACAGGTGTGTTCGAAAAGTATCTAATCAAAAAGTAAACAAATCATTTTCAGGTTGCAACTATGATTATTTCAATAACATTATTAACCGCAAAAATAAACCGCATTTGTCAAAATGAAAAATCTCTTTAAGATGATTTAAACTTAGAATATCGGAATAATCAAATCAAAGCACTCAATTTGTAAGTGGCACTATAAATTGGCATCCGCAGATGCGTTTCCTGATTTATTTGTTTACACTTTTAAAAGACTTCCGAAAAGGAGGAGGTTATAATATATTATGTTCGTAGCGTATGCATGTTTTTCTTATTTTATTTATGTCCACCGATTTCACCGCCAATTGTGGACCGATTTTGAAATATATTTTTGAGCTATGCTCTCGAGGTGATCCCATTTAAAGTTTATTAACTTTGCTTGAACAGTTTTTGAATTAGCTTCGATAATACGTATTATTTTCCTACTTAATATGTTAATGATATAATAAGTTCCTGACACTGTTATTTGCATAGCAGGTAGTGGTATTCGAATTTGTGTGGGATATGTACCACAACTAAAAAGTAAACAA
Source organism: Agrochola litura (assembly GCA_949152395.1). Lineage (NCBI taxonomy): Eukaryota > Metazoa > Arthropoda > Insecta > Lepidoptera > Noctuidae > Agrochola > Agrochola litura. Next base: position 5,982,860 of record OX424509.1, read on the forward strand.
TAAAAACTCCAAAAAAAAAAAACAACCAACTTCATTTCGGAAGTCGGTGGCAAAAAACGAAAATTCTAAACCAAACACACTGACTTCAGAAATTAAAGTTATTTTTCATTCACTTTGTAGTGTTTTTTTGGAAGTCGGTTGTTTGTTTTTTATCCGATAATTTTGGAACTGACTATAGGTACCCAAAAGCCGCACATGTAATACTTTGATACAAATCAAACCTACATAGACTAGACATGAAACGTAATAAATAATTGGCTGTTTACGTTTTCAAATTACGGCCCCACGCATATATTTACTGAGTTATTATCTATTTAGGCCACCCTTCAAGGCTGTTGAAATGTCTGTTATTTATTAGGTAAGCTAGTTTTAGTTGGACTTATCAAATTAAATCTACTTGTTAAGGTACCTAGCTAGTAATAATTAAGTAGTTGAAATAAAATTTAAAAAATATTTTTTAAATGTTTTTCATTGTAAAATCTCAATTTCGTAGATGATATTTTAATTACAATTTAATTATTGTAATAACATTTTGATGGTTTTGCAGCCCTTGTTAGAAAAAGATGTGCATCCCTGATGTCACACGTTCGTGGCAGCACCAACAGTATTCTCAGTGTGTTCTCAGATCGGTGGGATTCCCCGATGTTGGGGTGGTGGATGCAGCTCCACGCTGAATTTTAATTTTATTTTAGAATCTGTGTTTGTACCTAGATGTTAAGTAAAATTGTTACTAACCCTATAGACTCTGTCTGAAATAAAAATATTCTATTCTATACTATTATTTTATTCAAACAATAATTTTTGGAAAAAGTTGAAACCTAAATACAGATGAATGTGTTACCAGTTAGTTCTTTTTAGTGAGTGATTGCGTAAGAATTTAATAGAATATAAGTACACCTTGCTTTCGGCAGTTGTGTTTAAGCCCCATTTTATATGGGGTAGGCCTATTGCCATTAATTGGTCGTAAAGTTCCTTCGAGCTGCTACTGAAAGATGCTCCGGAGTGAAAACTTGAACAAGATCGCTTTAGTGGAAGAAAAATACTTGTATAGAACATTGGTCCGTAACCTTATCTAAATAAAGGGCACAATCGCGTTTACAAAAAAAAAATACTTCCTAAAACCTTTAAAGTAAAAATACTTGCATAGAACATTGATACGTAAATGTATCAACATTGTAAAGGAATAGAGGCTAACGTGTATTTGCGACGGCCAATCAAAATCCGACAGGGGCGATCAACGTTTGATCAATGATCCGTGGTTTAAAATTGTATTTTGTGTCACCGTAAGGTGGCCAGACTTTAATGACACATGGGACATTTTACAATTATACAGGGTTAAATTTAATTAGCTGGCAAAACTCCGCAGACGTAATGGGTATTAAACGACAAAAAAAAATGATTTGATGATTTTTTTTTTTTGTGTCAATGAAATGAAATTGTTTATTCTGTAAATAATAGGATATCGAAATAACTTTTACACGTCATATTAAAAACATTGCTAGATGAGTTCGGCGTTTCTTATCTGACTACTCTGAGAGGAAAGGCCTAAGCAAACTCGGAGGTCACAGTCTCTTTTAAAGTCCAGACATAATCTTGGTCAAGCCATTATGAGGACCATATAGATTAGTGTCTGAAATGGCCTTTTGAGGAAAGAACCACATAAATTTGAGTGGACCTGTCCAGTCAGTACAAGCATTTGTCAGTAATCGTGAATCTAAATGACCACTGGTAGTGTTGTTACTTGAAATATGAGTTGTTTTATCGTGTTTAGATATCTATCACGTCCATTCTGTAAAGTTTACACAAAAAACTGAGTTTTTAAACTGATATTTCAACTACAATGACGCAAAAAAATAACATCAAATTATTATTTTTTTTGCTTTATCATATTTAGATATCCATCACGTCTGCAGTTTCCCTAGCTAATTTAATTTGACCCTGTATATTTAGAAATACCTCCACTTAGTATAAAACAAAGTTACTTCTCGTGTCTTTGACCGTTTAGATCTTCTTAACTGCGCAATGAATTTTTATGCGACTTTCACCGTCATTTAGTGCATTTATTTTGAAAGGTTTATGTGTATATTAAACTTACAATTTACATAAAATAACTAAATCTCGATGTTTTATCAAGTCGTAAAACTTTACGAAACTGAGGTGGGTCGCTAGTAAATGAATGATAAAAATATTAAATGTTACCTGTATTTAGTATTTTTACAGAATTATCTTGAATTGACATGTAACTACATTGCACCCGTTCGAAGAAGGGGCGGGTCGCTAGTTAGGATATAAAAGAAAAGAAAGAAAGAAAAGTAAGTTTTGTTGTCACAGAAACACGTGCATAAAAAAAAAGATAATTACTCGAGCGCAAGAAAAAATAAAGCAAATTTTGCCACCATCTTAAAACCCCTTATCAACTTTAGTGGACTCTTACTACTCCCAATCCCAAAACCAACACATGGTAACCCTACACTCGTTTGCCAAAATGTTGTATCCCTGAGTGCAAAAACTGGTCGATCAATCATTACGGATTTAACTGTATAGACTACGGAATTAAAACTTCATTGATATTGAACAGGACGGGAAAATCTTTTAACTACAATTAATTTCAAAAGTCTCGTCTATTATATAGGCCCGTCTGCACTTTTATTTAGAGGCCCTAGCACGAACGTGCGACTTAAACGTAACGTAACTTCGCACGATTTTTTAATCGAAAATATAACTATCCTATAATATTTCGGTTTAAATATTTGCATTAAGCACAATTATTAGTATCACCTATAGGTACAGTCAGTCTTAAAAAGATGTATACATCGACAAGAATTCATTTCATTTTACAAGTGGCATCCTATTAACGCAAACGATAAAATAAGAAGCGCTAGAAATAAACAATAGTTTTAAGTGAACGTATAGGTACATCAAACGTTGTAGTTATAACTTGAGGGTATGGATTAATTTTATAAAGAAAACGTAAGTAAGTAAAATTAATGGATACCCTCAAATTATAACATCTATTGATTAGACAGAGAACTAAAGATAAAGTGACTCGGATGATAGTAGATAACAATTTCTCGCTCGGGCTCGCTGGCTAGTTCATCAAACTGCCGGTATAAGTATGACGACGTTCGGTGATGCGATGGTTCGAATCAAAGTCGAAACAATGAACTCTTTTTGAAGTATTCTTTATTTTATTCGTAACGAATTCAATTTTGTAGCAGTGTAACATTTTAAAACTTGAGGGGTTAGCACATACTGACGCTGTGTGTACATTACGAAGTTTCAGGACATTTTCAAATTAAATTACTTTCGTTTTTTTTAAACCTTTGGAAGGACCGAAGAGCTTTTAATATAGTTAAAAGTCAACACTAAACAGGCCAACCAATACTCTGACACTTTGACAGCTACAAAACTAAGGAAATTACAAATAAAAACGTGCAAAAACGATTCGAACGGCCCGAAGTGGCTCCAATATGGAACAAGTTGGAAATTGGAAACACTGGCGACTTCCGTCTGAGTCATGCAAAACGGAGGCGCGAATAAAAGTAAATAGGTAAACTTTAAAAGTATACGGTGGCCGGTACAAGTAGTGTTAGGAATTGGACCTCGAGAGCGACTCGGACGAGAGAGTTTGTATTTAGAATATTATTTTGTTTTATATTTCTTGGTGCTTAGGACGGTGGCTGCCCACCGTTTAGTGACAACTAAATTACATTTGACGAATGTTTTTTTTTTTTTTATAGGCTTCGATTCAGATCATTGAAAAAAAAAATCATTTGCCTAATGTAAATAATTTGTCATTAAAATAATAATAATTTTAATAATAACCCCACCGCCGTATTTCTACGTTGACGTCGTGGTGAGGCTTGCGTGCTCGAAACTCTAGGTCTGTGCCGATAGAGTTTACTTTGCTGGAACAGGTCTAGGATGAGGAGCCAGACCAAGAGAGACACAAAAACCCGCAGGGCAGCATGTGGCGAGCTGTTGGGTAGTAGCGGCCCCACGGACCCTACGAGTATCTCCCGCGAGAAGTTTTGTTCCTCACCTCTGGCTTGCCTTTATTGGCCGGCTGGAGTGGACACTGACGAGGAACGGAGCTCGCACCTCATTCTTGCCTTAATTGGTCGGCTTGAGTGGAGATTCGCAAGAGCAAACGTGCTCGGAGGAAGGAAGTATTCCAGTAAGATGCTGGTAGGGATCATGACCGTACTTCCGGGATTGTCCTCATAGCCGTGAAAAACCTCCTCATAAGCACCTCAGGACATGTTGCCCCCTTGTCGCTACGACACTTTGTGCTAGCAACCGTTTTCGGGGGCCCATTATTGAGTGTGCAAGTCACCCCCTGCTATTTTATCCGTGTAAAATATAAAACATTGATTAGGCAGGGGCCATAATCCTTCCATAGTTCCAGGTCACCAGTCAACTTAAGCCACCCAAACCCATAGTCCAATAGATTTGTTTCCATATTATGCAATAGTCCTACATCAACCGGGGGTTGTCCTTGGGTGCACTTGCATAGTACATACTGGGATAATAGTCGGTTGGTGCCTCGTTTAATTAAAAACGTCTAACGGGCTTCTGCGAGTTGGCTTTGGCCTCTCGTACGCCTTCCAAAGGTCCGGGACTCCAGGGTCCCGAGAAATTTCAAGAGACGTAATTAATTAAATACTAATATGTTGGGGTCAGCACCAGTCTTACCGGAAGCAGCTGTATTTTAAGTACAGTTTTAAAATTAAATTACCTGGTTGACCGAGCTCTATTCGGATGAAAATAGAGAAAACTAATTTTCCCAGATATGAGACCTAGCTAGATCGATTTTTCGCCCCTATAACCCCTCTAATGCAACTTTCATCGAAATCGTTAGAGCCGTTTCCGAGAACGTAATTACAAATTTTATATAAACACACGTAAACGCGCATTTCGCACCTACAGTCATAAGTACAACCTAATTAACCTATAATAATAATAATATACAGGCGAATAGCCCAAGGATGGAGAAAATACTGGTCACTGAAAGAAATAGTGAAAAGTAAGGATCTAGGCAATCACATAAAAAGAACACATCCGAGACCTGTATTCTACCAGGGCCTCAAGTTTGCTATTACAATAGTGTCTGAATGGTCTATCATTGATTTCATAATTGTTGATATTGACAAGTTTGGTAATCTACTAATATAATGGCGTCATTATGACTTTCCAATGGTCAGCCACTGACACTCCATTGAAAGAAATGGCACTTATTGGTAATCTCGTACATAATGACAAATGAATGACTGACTTAGGCGGTATCATTGGTCGTATTGTACGACAGTGCCATTATAACACAATTCTATTACGAGACCATTGACCAACCAATGATCGACCATTATGAATTTAGCAGATTACGAACTTTTAGCAAAATAACAATGGGATCGTGTTGGAATTACGAATTTATGAAAATAGCAGACTTGGGCCCCAGTTCTTACTTATGGCTGTGAAACTTGGTCAACAACACTTCACCACAGGGAAAGGCTAACAAAATGCCAACGTGCCATGGAAAGTAGCATGCTGGGGTTAAGAATCAAAGACAGAGTCAGGAACGTAGACATGAGAACAATAACAAAACTCACAGACATTCTTACCCGGATAGACGTCCAAAAATGGAGATGAGCTGGACATTTTTTACGCCACCCCATTAACAAATGGAGCAAGCAAGTCACCCTCTGGCAACCAAGAGACGGCAAAAGAAGTAGGGGTCGTCAAGTCAGGAGATGGGCAGATGACTTGAAACAGACAGCGGGACTATTCTGGTTGAGAGTAGCAAGGGACAGGATCCATTGGAAGGAATTGGAGGAAGCCTATGCCAAAAGGCACATCGAACTTAGGGACCTCTTGTAACCCTATGTTTAGGAATAAAAGGCTATTATATCATATTATCATATTATATTAATAATAACATTTTTACGTCACGAGTTCACGACATTTACGTTGACATGACCGCTCTGTACTGCTCCACGTTTGAGGACTGACTCCCAAAGTACAAGCCCTGGCTAAGTTTTGGTATCAGTTTCAGTACCTAAAGCAAAAATAAATAAATCTGTATCTATCTGTGTAACAAATTCTTGTGAATGCTCCCATTTTGTGAAATACATAAACTTAACTTTACTAAAAACATTGCTCATTTAATAGTATAGGATTACTTTTTCATTCATAAAAATATTTAACAGTCATAAAAGTATGAAACACTGTAGTTCAATGCAAGGAGACGCTTTGTTTTGCGCCAGAATAACTATGAAATCGTCAGAAGTGCAGTAATATACAACAGTATGTATTACGTGAGTTGATTCCTAAAATTAAACAAACTTCTCATGAATCTTTAATTAAACTACGTATCTCAATGTCTTGTATTATGGAAACATGAATAAAAGTAAACTGCTAAACTTTAAGTACACTGCAGTCATACAGTTAATAGTGTTGGGAAACAACAGGTGATTCGGCTTTATTTATAATCGATCGATTTAATTTCAACAGCGACTTTTAGGTAGATTCGTTGATTTAAAATATTACGGAAGAATGTACATAATTAAGTTAAGTAGGAAGTAATTATTGTAACGGTTTTTTGTTTTTTTTGTGTCGTTGTATGTATAATTTAGCTATTTTCGTCATTTACTTTGTACAAGGTTGGTATTAGGAATAATTAATAAATCATCTTTGATTTTGGTAATTCTTACAATAAAAGCTGCGTAGAAATTAATTAAACAAACATAAAATAAATTATATATTGCTTGTCATATTATATTATAGTTAGTTGATAATGTACATGATTTTAGTGAATATTATCTAATCGCTTTAAAAAAAAAATGCAATTGTTCTCAAGCCTAGTTTCATCAGAGGAAATAAAAAATAAACCAACTTAATGGGCAAATACCTAATTCTCTCTTTACTATAAGTTTGCGACAACTTGTCCAGCGAATTGAGTCACTCGACTGTAACAAATTGATGTCCCATCACTACATCAAAGAAACTTTTCCTTTTTGTAAACGTGTTAACTTAGCAGCTACAGTAATATTTGTAATATCTGATTTTTATTAAGAACATGAAACATTTTCTATCTTTTTCGTATAGTTAGTGACAATCAGATTTTTCATGCCACCCATGGGCCTCTGACTTGGCTTCACATGCAGTCGAGAAATATCTCTCAGGCATGCCGGTTTCCTCACGATGTTATCCTTCACCATTTTTGAAGCAAGTGATAATTATACAATACGCACATGAATCCGAAAAGTTAGAGGTGCGTGCCTTGGGTTTGAACTCGAGACCTATGACTTTGCAGTCCGACGGTCACACCACTACGCATCACTACTGTTAAACAGTTATTCCTGTAGAGTAAGATTAGTAAGTCGTACACGGATTTAGGGGTTTATTTATAAGCAACATTTAGGGGTTTATTTATAAGTTAGTAAGTCGTACACGGATTTAGGGGTTGCTTAAAGTCAACAGACGTCTAAACATAAAAATGTACGGTTGTAAAACAACGTTTATAAATAAAGTTGTTAAGGTCAATGTTTCCAAACCGTAGAGTGTTCTAAGAATGTCGAAACCGGATGGATATCTTTATACAAAAATGATCTTCTTCTTTTCGTGTCGATGGTACTCTTCTTTATTTATTATTTTATATTATATGAGTCCAGTAGGGGGCCACGTTGATTGCGGCATCAGTGGCATTCTTTAGGTCATCCGAGGTGCAAGTGAACGGGCACCTAGGACACTCCAGCTAGTGGAGCATGGTCTGATCAGAAGCACCGCACTCGCACTGGGTGTTGGATGGTTTAGTGATCCCCCACTTCGACAAATTGTGTCAGCAGCGGCCTACTTGGGTACGCAATCGATTGGGGGCTTTCCATATAGGCCACTGCAGATCACGCCAAAAATTATTTGAAAGGACTAATAAATGATAATATCATATAAAAAAAAACTTGTCCGATCCGTGAGGGTGTTGTTAGGTATCGTACTGAGAGTCTATTTATGTGGTAATTTTCAGGAAAATCAAAAAATAAAATCGCCTTTTTTTTTCAATGGCGGACTTTACTGGATTATTAGTGAATGGAGTGCGGGCGGCCATCGCTTAGCGAGTTCCTACAAGTCATAACTTATGATCCCTGTTGAAAATTTGCTCATTTTAATGAATTTGTGGTTATTTTGGTACTAAAAAGGGTAATTTTTAAATAGCAATATAGATTGTAGGGTTCCGTAGTAAACAAGGAACCTTATAGTTTCATCATGTCCGTCTGTCTGTCTGTCTGTCCTCGGTCTAGCTCCGAGACCCTTAGTACTAGAAAGCTGTAATTTGGCATAGGTATACATATTAATTACGCCGACAAAGTGGTAAAACAAAATTATGAAAAACATTTTTTTTAGGGTACCTCTCATACACGTAAAGTGGTGTTTTTTTTTTTTAGCTATTTGGTTGGTTTAGGATGTGTGAAAAAAATCACATCAGTAATAACGAAATTAAAAAGAAAACTATCACAGCTAAGTAGGCTCTACAAGTTAACGAGTAATAATAGACCAACTTAACTTTGCAGTTGCAAAAACATGTTTTCCCATACAATCCGTATGGGAGAACATATTTTTCAACTACAAAGTTAAGTTTGTTTTTGGGATAAATTCATCCCAACTACCGAACCCTTCGTTGTGGGTGGTCCGACACGCACTTGGCCGATTTTTTTATTTTCAATAATAATTCGATTTTTTATTTAGGTAATATTATTGCGGTAGGTACCTATGAGGCCCTTTTGGATCGGACAGGGTTTTTTTTACATATTGTATGTATTGTGTAGTTGAATCTTCGAGAAATAAATCAGTATACAGTTGGAGTCCAATAATCTCTATTTACGTAGTTCGTAAAGTTTCAACGGCAACATCTTCTAAAGTCGCATTAAATAGATAAAGCATAATGCACAAAAGGAACTCAAGAATGGTACGACTCCATCCAAAAAAGTTACCATCGATCCCTTACCCAATGAAGAGCCCATCAAATTGGGTGCAAAATTTGGTCCTTCCACCTCAACAAAACTAAACAAACATAAACTGGGCTTTACAAAACTCCTCTTTATCTAATACCAACGAAGAAAACATTCGATTTTCATCGCACACAGGTTCAGATAGAAAGCAATCTTAAAGTTTTCACACTATTATGTTTCTGTATATAACAGTTACGTCTGTGTCGCCACTTGAGACCTCACAGATGGAGTTCAGCACAAACTTTATTTATATCAAGTTCCTCGGGAAATGTTTAATGTTGAATTTTTATTTCTTCCCCTTTGAGAGGCGCGTTTTACTTAAGAATTTTTCATTTTAAAATGCAATATGTGCCGGTTGTTTGATGTGCCATTTAGGATATTATTATGTATGTGTGGTGCTGTTTGATGTTTTCTCTCAGGTTCGTGAAAGGTCATTTTTTGGTCTCTTGAGTGCTTGTAAATAACTTAAGGATTCAAAGTGCTTCTTACTTTAAACATTTGAAGTGTGTATGTGCAGTTTTAAGTAAAACATCTGTGTTTTCACTCAGGCTAACGTGGCTGGAGGCCTTAATTTAATAAGGCATCCGCAGGATAGCCCGGTTAAGCAGCCGACAACCTCGTCGGTTAACCTGCGAGATGCCATCCACAAAATAAAATCAAAACTGGTGTTTTAATAGGAAAACACTGATTATACTCGTAATTTCGCAACTGCATCTACTTACATGTACCATGTGGCAATCATCAGATTGTAACAGTTTATTTATTTTATTAAATCTATAATTTCTAATTATTACAGTCACCTTGCATTCAATCCCCCTCTAGAGTAATCAACCCAAATATTACCTACTTAAGAACGCACGGTCAATTACAATGATCAGCCGCGGTCAATAACAATAAGCTAAGACAACGCTAGGCTTATAATCACGGTGAAGCAAACAAAGCTTTTATTCAGTAACTTACGTACCAAGTATACACGTATCTTGGCAGTCTAAGACAGAGGCACTCGCAAAGGTAACAAGATGTCAATAGCAGTATACTGCCTTAGTTTACAGCTGCAGAACGAGATGGAACATAAATATGTTATTTCGACCGACCGTCCGCATCGTGTGAAATCGGCTGGTTCTTCATTAGTATACCGTGTGATTTTAAATCCCTGGGTTTTAAAATCACGCAGTGTATTAATGAAGACACTGGGGCCTGTTTAGTCAAACTGACAGGCGACAAGTTTTAGGCGGCAATCCGACAAATTGTTAGTTTCTTTCATAATTTTCTATTTTGTGTCAATTTTGGCAAAAATTTGCTGAGGCCCATGAACACCGACTCCACCGACATTTAAACATCGAGGCAATTCAGCTGCTAGACCAAACAAATATAGTGCGAAGACTAAAACGAACAAAACCTTTTGTGTTATTGTAGTGTAAAAAGTTTGGAAATAATATAACACATATTATAATATCAGACTAAGAAAGTGGAATGGACTTCTGTAGAGTACAATCAACATATTCTAATACGAAAATAATAATTTTGTAAAAATTAAGTTAGATTAAAATTGCTTATTAGTTAAGACTAATAAGCAATTTTAATCTAACTTAATAAATGATTAAGAACCTGGTTCTTTATAATAACGGATAAAAAAACAAAAAACTGTTTTATTAAATAGAGCCCAGATTGACGACTTTTTCTCAGCAGTTGGACGTTACAAGCTGCACAGATAAAGCATTACACTATCTGCTTAGTTATGCATGGTTCAACTTACATGTTTTATTATTTACTTTTTATTCCTACATACTTTACTGTACACCAGAAAAATACATTACAAAACATAAAATGGACGGCCTTATCGGTTTAGGTTTTCTATAGCTTCAAGTTTGTTAAGACATTTCTTGCTCAATCACGCATAAATGGCTGAACAGATACTAATGTTTGGCATACGATACGTACCTATACGAAAAATATTATTTTCTTCCATCAGTGACGATATCCACTCTATTTATTCCCAGTAAAATAATATCCGTTCCCCATATTGAGTTCTTCTTATGTTTTCTTTGACTCCAAGATCAGCAATGCGACATTTTAAGTTCCGAGATTGTGTTCGTGCGATAAGTTTTAACAAGTTTCCAACTTATCCATTGCCTTCAATAAATTCTTTGAAATCTATAGAAAAATACTTTTCTGTAATCATTTTTATGTGGTAGGAAAATGTGATTGTATTGATTCTGCTTTTCAGGTAAGTAAACTACACATAACATCACGCCTTGTTTCCACGAAGGGTTGGGCAGAGGTGTACCTGTAGCAGGTACACCCACATTTCGCCAGTTATGTTTAAGTCCCATGTAATAGGGGGCGAGCCTATTGCCATCAACCGGGCACAAATCCAGACTCCGGACTGAGAAATTTCAGATAGAAAAACCCAATAACACTGCCCGACCCGGGAATCAAACCCAGGACCTCATGCTCAGCAGTATCGCGCAGTAGTAAGTAAGCTAAATTATGATTATTTACATGGGAACAAAAATATATATAGGTACACGTAGGAATATTATCCTAAAATTGTATGGAGTTTAAAATACTGTAAAATATATCATTAATAGTCGGTACAAACAAAAATTACTTTTACCCAAAATATCCCGCTACAAAGAATAAATTATTCTTCATTTTAATAGTAAACATTCTATAAAATAGAGAAAGTCTGAAGAGTACCAGACTTATTGTCAGGTATAGACTAAAAATAGCCTATTTGCTTTGATCCCGACATCAAAGCTAGAAACTATGTCTCATCAACAATAAAGCAATAATTTTAAATAGACGTGAAATAAAATAATTGCCTTGTCGATGTCATACACCAAAATAAGAAAATCTACACAAATAAATAAAATTAAGAAAGTATATTCAAATTCAAAATAATTTATTTCAGGAATACACCCATATGAAATTCACGACAGATTACAAATTCAATTAATTAACACAATTTATAAATTATTACAACATTATTATAAAACAATCAATATTACAAAAAAAAAAATTATTACAGAAAAGTATTATTTTAGCTGGAAAATTAATTGCAATATACGAAGAAATAATTAACCTCGTATATGGCCTTCAATATTCCATTGTCAGATTTATGAATTCGGTTCATAAAGGAGGCCTGCGACTTTCTCATGACTGCGTAAAAGTCATCTACCCTGTTTTCGGCAAACATGCCGGACGCACTACACCGCCAAGGCAGACCCAGTATGCATCTGAATGCGTTATAATAATACTGATATAAACAAAAAAAAAAAAAATTTTTTTTCTTTCCTTTCTGTCTGTTTGTTCCGGCTAATCTCCGAAACGGCTGGACCGATTTATAAGGCTGACGTTATAAGGAGTAACTTGGCTACTTTCAGACTACTTATAGCCCACGCGGGTGAAGCCGCGGGACGCAGCTATTTAGAAGTAACTGTACCTACCCACTTAGCTACTTCAATAAACACAGTCATTACCACCAAACTTTTAACACGTAATACCAAAAGTTTAACACCTACAAATTATTCACTATTATACTCCTAGTTAGCTCACTAACCACTATTTAAACACCTAGCAATAACATTTTATTCAACTAGCATTAACTACTTGCACACCCAGTAATCACAGTTTATATACCCAATAATCACAATTTATATACCCAGTAATCACTATTTCGCTCGCAAAAGAAACACACAAGTAAAATCTATGTTTAGAAAGCTTGAAGAAGGTTCTCCAGTGTCTCAAAGACAGTAAAAAACGATTTGCAAGGCATCTTTGTCAGGGTTGTTAAAGAAAACACTGTGACTAAGTACTGTACTCGTAGAAAATTTGAGTAGGTATAACTTAACAAAACTATTACTGAGGATGTCATTTGAGCTTTTTTTGAATTGAAAACTTCTTTAGACGCGTTGGGTATTTTTGAGATGGGACTAAACCATTGATTTCGCGACACTGTGACGACACCAGCGTTGATGTCTTTTTAATGGTCAAAAGGATCATTAAAAAGACATCAACGCGTTGATAACCTCGGTGCGTTGAGTAAAAGACATCAACGCATTGATTACCGCGGTGCCGATTTTTTTTCAAGTTTTCACTTCTGACGTCACTCCCGGAGTGCCGCTGTTTTTTTATCCACAACGGGGAAGCTCTTGGCCTGTATCTCATCTGATGATAAATGATGCTCAGGCCGAAGGTGGAAGCGAACTTTACCCGGAATTCTCAACCATAAAGGAACTGGCTATCTTACGTTTAACTGCCGAAACACAACAATAAACTAAACTAAACTAATTGAGGATGTTATTAGGGTTTTTTTTTATTCCACAACGGGGAAGCTCTTGGCCTGTATCTCATCTGATGATAAATGATGATCGGGCCAAAGGTGGAAGCGAGTTTCACCCGAAATCCTCAATAGAGGAACTGGATATCTTACCTCTAACTGCCGAAACACAACAATGCTGTTAACAATGTTGTTATGGCGACAGACTTAGATAAGACAGTGGTAGCTAGCTAGGCGGACTTAGAACAAGCCCTACCACCAACCAAACCGAGCAGAAAATTTTGGCCCACTGGGAATCGAACTGGGGACCTCTGGCAGACCCAGAGGTCTTGACAGGTGGTCTAACCACTAGACCACAGAGGCAGTTAAAAAGATAAAGATAGATGGAATTTAGCGTATATAGTATTACACTTCCACGTTTGTCTAGTGAAAAATTGTTATAATTCCACACAGCAATCGGCATTTTGTTTATGTTTTGATTTTTTGTTTGTTTTCATTTGGTATTGTCGCAACACAATAAGCAAGCAAAATTGTAAATTGTCTTTGGTCTCTGGCCTTGACATCAACCAATAGACAAAATTTGTCGAACTTTTATATAAGAACTGCCTAGCCTTTTCCCAACTACATTGGGGTCGACTTCCAGTCTAACCGGATGCAGCTGAATACCAGTATTTTACATGGAGCGACTGCCTATCTGACCTCCACAACCCAGTAACTGAGTAATACGATACCCCTTGGTAAGACTGGTTGTCAGACTTTCGGGCTTCTGACGACCCGTATCGACAGTTAAAGATCCACGAATGACAGCCGGGACCAACGGCTTAACGTGCTTTCCGAGGCAAAGAGGAGTGTCGGTATGTAGAAAGTCACCCATCCACGGACCAATCCCGGCAAGCGTAGCTTAAACTGACAGATCGACCCGAGCGGCTGTTAGTACTTAGCCTCAAGCTCCTCGGCTCGATTTGTCAAACTTTTATAAGTTTAGAATTTATGTGCGTTTAATTTGTGCAGAATAAACAATTATTCTTTCTTTATTCTAGGGATCGCAAGCGCTACTGCTGAGCCTTAGGTGAATACGATTCCCAGGTCGGACATTGTTTGGGCCATGGTACGGAGCAAAGGAAATGGGAGGCCGTCACCACCTTCTGCAAAGCAGTAATGCTCGCGAAGGAGGAGGTGGAACGCGTAAGGGAGAGGCAAAATTCGCGCCCTCACGCCCCTAACCGCCGCAGGAGGAGACGCCCTGGGCGTCGGGAATCGCGAGCCAATTTCCGACCACCGTAGGCGCGGGCTTGCGGACGTTGATCAATGGGTAGCTCGCCTCCCGATAAGGACCAGGCCCGAGTCGACGGTGCGTTGTGTTCCACGCGTGCCTCAAAGAGATGTCAGCAGAATTGAAGGGGTCCGCTAGGGCCGATGCCTGCCAGGAGTTGCGAATAAGGCCGAAAAGGAAATCGTGGCCCCCGGCAACATGGCAACTGAAGGAACACGGGTGGGTTTTAGTCAGTAAGAGTTTGACACTCCCTTCCGCTCCACCCAGAGCGGGAGAATTTATTAGATAAGTTCCCACACAAAAAAAAAATAAAGGTCGGGCATAGTGATAATTGGTTTTTCTATCCAGAATTTCTCAGCAGCAGCCCGCAGTCCGGATTTGTGCCCGGTTGATGGCAATAGGCTCGCCCCCTATTACATGGGACTTAAACACAACTGGCGAAATATGGGTGATCAGCACATCTAAATCGAGTTAATTATTATAGTGGAATATTGACACTGACAGTTCTTGAACGCAGTTTAGATGTGCTGATCGCGTTCACTGGCGAAATTTGCTCTCACTTAAACAGTATTGTTTTACTCATAGAACTTTTAAACTGCAGATTTGTGCTAACCCTAGTGTATGATATTAAATTCTAACCAGTTGCAGTGCGCTACTAACAAGGTATCGTTTTATACGGTGAACTAGAGAAAGTGTCACAGTGCCCGAGTAGTTCTTGTAATTAAAAAGTTCTCAAGAAAACTGTTTCATTTAATTTGTAAGATAATAGTAGCTTTTAAACCGACTCCAAAAAAAGGAGGAGGTTCTCAATTCTGATGCATACTTTTTTATGTTTGTTACCTCAGAACTTCATCATTTATGAATCGAATTTAATAATTAGTTTTTGTTTGAAAGGGTGTAGTCCTGAGGTGGTCCCACATAAATTTGGTCAAGTTCTAATGAGTTGTTTTTGATTTAGCGACAATAATACGTATTTTTTCCACTTATTGTATGTTGATGATGTTATAATAACTTCCTGTCACTGATTTACATATCTAGCAGACCTAAAAAGATTTTAAATAAAAGTTTATCTTCTATTTATGAACTAACTTCTCTGCATCGCATCACGCTTATTTTTAATAGCTAGGCAGAGGTATTTTTTATAGTACTGATGGTCGTAGGTCCTGCGCGCACCGTCTATAATAAAAATGCTACCCCGCTCCCCGCAGCGAATTCGCGATTCTAAAATCGTAGCGCGCGCTTGGCCTTAATAACGCATTAGTAAGTCGCGTCATTTAATTTCATTAAAATATCAGCGTTGTGACATGCTGGTTAAAAATAATTGGTGATTTGAGTTGAACAGCTTCCTTGACGATTGGCCTTACATGTTAAACAATACCCGAATTTACCTCTAACACCTAAACTTAATCTCCCTACGTAACAGGAATCAAAACGTTTACCATTCTTTACCGCCTTGTCGACTTAAGTGACACAGCGACCCAATAAAGTCACGAACAACTTCGAAATTGAAAAAGAAATCCCGGCTTGGGCATGCAAATATCGCGGGAACACAAAATTGCTAAACTCTGGACCGTCTACTTCGAAATTTTGCCATAAATTAGACAGGACTTGTGTAATGAAATATGATTTCAATAAGGTGTTTTTGTGAATTTTTCGTGCTTTTAGGTGATTAAAATGTTGGTACATTTAACTAACGCAACCAGCCGTGTGCAATGGTAAATCAAATCCAAATCAAATCATATAATTTACAGATCAATAAATCCTTTTTTTTTTCTAATTACATACACGTCTTAAACACTAGAGTTAGTACATTTGCATATTTTGGTAATAACGACTAATAATGTCAAAATAATTAGGTAATAATAATGTCAAAATCATTACAAAAATGTCAAAATCACCATTAACAGTGTTAACAAAAATCCCATCGGCAAAAATTACACTCCACCAAACACCCCAATAAAATATTATGTTATCATATTATAATATATAACACTGGATTTTTACTATCATGTATAAAACATTGTTTATTTGTATAAAACTAGTTATACTGATTGTGGGAGAAAATTGTAATCACATTACGCCCATAGTCGCACACGTCTTATATATGAGTCTAGCGTAGTAGGCATTTCGTCCATTTTGGTTTGTTTTGACTGTACAGCGGAAGTGAGACTGTAATTTACGTAGTTTTAATATTTTTTGGAATAAAATACACCTATATTAAAAATGACAGAAATCGATTCAGTAAATGATTCTGAACAAACTACTTTCATAATGTGCATTAATTCAGTTACACCGTATGTAAAATACACTGATTTATGTTAGTTAGTGAATTAATTTGATGTAACTAGTGACCCATGCAATGTGAGTTACTTTGCAATAAGTGGATAAATTGTTATACGTTCAATTTAACATTGCCAATTAATTGAATGAAATTATTCATGTAACTTTTCAGAGAACACTGAAAAGCTCTCGTTTCTAAAACGCCAATCATGTGGAAACAATACTATTCTATTTTATTTATTTACGTACCAAACAGTTTATATTTGATAAGAGACGTATTATTAAAGTCAGTTATTTTAATATTATAACTAATTCTACGATTCCAAACGTTCCATTGACCTATGACCAGTTTTTTACTTCGAAGATATCACATTCTAAACGTGTAGTCGACCTCGTAATTTCTTTAGTGACATTCAACCTTAGTTTAGACTAAGGTTGAATGTCACTTACACGAGATAAAACGTCAAGAGGGCCTAGACAAAGTGACATAATATCAGTGATAATGATATTGGAAAAGTCAAAAATTTATGGAACTGTTGAAAATCATTGCAGAAATACAAAACGGTTTGAAAGCGATTGCCACTTATCTTGGACGTAACTATACTGCATTTGAAATAAGATTAGACATTTAACTAAACCTGTTTTACAGTCCGTTCAACCGATTTTGACTTCTATTGCGATGACAAATGGCAAATGGCAGCTGCAGTAAACAGTTGGTATTGTAACCACTTTTTTGCTTTTAATGCCATCTTTATGCCTACGGAATAGAAGGCAAAATCGGTTGAACGGACTGTAAAAAAGGTTTGTTTAAATGTCTAATCTTATTTCAAATGGAGTATAGTCTATTTGTAACAGACTTCAAAAATAGGAGGAGGTTCTCAAATCGTTGATGCAAAAAAAAAATCTTTCATTGTTTGAAAGTGTGTAACTTCCTAGATGGTCCAAAATAAATGTCATTAAATGTGCTTGGGTAGTTTTTGAGTATCGTATTACCCAGTTACTGGGTTGTGGCGGTCAGATAGGCAGTCGCTCCATGTAAAATATTGGTATTCAGCTGCATCCGGTTAGACTGGAAGCCGACCCCAATATAGTTGGGAAAAGGCTAGGCAGATTGATTTTGGATAGTTTTTGAGTTAGCTTCAATAATACGCATTTTTCCCACTTAGTCTATGTGGATGATGTTATAATAACTTCTTGTCACTGTTAATTTTATAGCAGGTTATAGTATTCGAATTTGTGTGGGGTAGGTACCACAACAAAAAAGTGAAAAATAAAAACTTTTTTACAAAAAAACCAATCAAGACACCGACTTTTGAAATTAAAGTTATTTTTCACTTAGTAGTGTTTTTTTTTACGGTCTTGTGACTAAGTAATAACAGCCGCACAGGTCGATCAATCAGACGATCGATCGATCTACGCTTGCCGCGGTTGGTCCGTGGATGGGTGACCATCTTTACATACCAAGACCCCTCCGTGCCTCGGAAAGCACGTTAAGCCGTTGCTCCCGGCTGTCATTTGTAGATCTTTGACAGTCGTTACGGGTAGTTAGAAGCCCCAAAGTCTGACAATCAGTCTTACCAATGGGTATCGTGTTACCTAGTAACTAGCTTGTGGAGGTCAGCTAGGCAGTCGCTTCATGTAAAATACAGGTATTAAGCTGCATCCGGTTAGACTGGAAGCCGACCCTAACATAGCTGAGAAAAGGCTAGGCAGATGACGAGTGTTTTTTTTTTTTTTTGTTATAAATTTAAGCTTCTTATTTTCAACCTTAGTGAATTAACAATTTACCGGGACTTTTTGTGAAAGTTATGGTTTTGACATTATAGTTGTGCTTTTGACATTACAGTTATGGTTTTGACATTGTGATTGTGATTTTGACGTTATTATTGATTGTTTCGACATTACTAGTAATTATAACCAAAGTTTGCCGAATATTGTTATGTACTAACACTAGTGTTTAAGATGTGTTTGTATTTACTAACAAATGGATTGTATGATCTGTAATAAATTTTTTGATTGATTGATTGATTAATCAACCATTCTTTTAGATCAACTATATTGATGCGACCCACATAAGACAGTCTAATGTAGTAAGTAACTAAACCCACCTTACCTACATGTCACCACACCCATTTTATTCCATTCTAGTTTCTGGCACACGTAAGACCACGGTGATCGATCGCTGCCAAGGCTCGCGCCACACGGGTGGATTCTGATTTCCGGAGTCTATTATAATTTTAATGTGACCCCACTATAATGTGTTGACCTACTGTCATGTCTTGAAAAAGGTCGAATGGTTGTATGGCCGGATATAATATTTTTGGTTTTGAATAAGCCTAGAAAATTGGACTGAATAAATATAAAATATTGGGTTTTTCTGGGTTTTGGTTTTTACCAACGGTCATATGTAGGAAAGGTGTCAACTTCGTATAAAGAATTGAATACTTATGTAATTTTCGAGAAAGATGTCAGCAACAGACAGACAGGTATCCAAGAATAATCTTATTATTGGTACGTGTTGTAGTTATACATTTTAGAGCTTTCTTGGTTAGACACTACCAGAAAATATTACTAAACGTACTTCACTAGTAAACTCTGTAGTCTGTGGTAATCTCTCAAATAAATTAACGTTACAATTTTTTTTTTACTTGCTTTGTTTAATAAATATATCAGGTTATGGGCCCAGATCCACATAATTCTTCCAAATTAAGTGAAAATAATAATAAAGATAGTTAAAATAAAAGTTTTAAAAACAGTAGTGCAGTTTTTGTGACTCAGTGACTTTAACATTATAAAATACGCAACGTTGACGAGTGGTCGTGACGGCAAAAGCATGATGCAAAAGCTTCAGCTAATCTTTATCAGCTAAAAATTTCTGCAAATACAATAACTCTGATTGAAAGGCTGACGGGATGGGATACCTATCCAAAGTGGAAATTCGCGGTTCAAACATATCTTATTTTCCATTGGTATTTTTTAAAAATAAGGAACCCAATATAACTATTAATAATTTACAAATAAATTATAGCATCACTATCTATAACTAAATCAACGGTCGTCAACACCAAAGATAAAATCTTAGATTTGCCTTCACCATGCTAAGTCGCACGAAAAAGTGTCCACACTGAGAAGAGTAACCTCGCATAATCATAATGGCATTTCCATGACAATAATAAATCGGCCAAGTGCATGTTGGACCACGCACAATGTAGGGTTCCGTAGTTGGGATGAATTTATCCCAAAAACAAACTTAACTTTGGAGTTGAAAAAAAAATTCTTTCATACAGAATGTATGGGAGAACATGTTTTTACAACCGCAAATCTAAGTTGGTCAATTATTACTCGTTAACTTGTAAAGCCTACTCAGCTGTAATTATTTTCCTTGTAAATTCGTTATATAAGTTACTGCTGTGAATTTTTTCACATACCTAAAACCAACCATTTAGCTGGCAGGGGGGGGGGACACTTGACTCTAACAAAAATTTGCACTTTAAAGCTTAATATTTCGCAAAGGGATCTCTGAATTCAAAAATGGTTTTAACACACTCAGAATGTTTTTGAAAGATCTTTCCAATGATACCCCACACCAAGGGATAGAAAAAAAAAAAACATCCCCACTTTACATGTAGGAGAGGTACCCTAAAAAAATTTTTTTCATAATTTTATTTTACCATTTTGTCGGCATGATTATACCCATGCCAAGTTACAACTTTCTAGCACTAACAGTCTTGGAGCTAGACCGCGGACAGACAGACAGACAGACGGACATGACGAAACTATAAGGGTTCCTTGTTTACTAAGGAATCCTAAAAACAAGTCTCAGCGACATTGTGTCCGTCAGAGGTGTCAAAATGAAACGCGACCATCTTTTGACGCGGCGGCAGGGCCAATCTATGATTAAATCTTTGATCAACACTATATTAATAAGGCCATTACTACGTATTTTCCCTTATGTCCACTTCCCATAAAGTAATTACTCCACTACCAATAAAACCCAGGTTTCCGGTACTCAACGTTGATATGAATTATTAAGTGTTTCGTTCAATCCGTCAAAGGTCACGAGTGGTTTTACTTACGTACTTATATCCAATGAGTGTTTACCCAACTATTTTTTGGGTTGGCTTCCAGTCTACCCACGCATGCACCTGAATATTACTAATGAATATGGAGCGTTTACCATCTGACCTTTACAGTCATGTCAGGTGTCAGATTTTCGGGCTTATGACTTCCCGTTACGACTTTTCACGAGTATGCAGTGAGCAGTGATAGCCTAGTGATGTGACCGTCAGACTACCAAGTCATAGGTCTCGAGTTCGAACCCAAGGCAAACCTCTGACTTTCCGGATTTATTTGCGTATTGTATAATTATTATCACTTGCTTCAAAAACGGTGAAGGAAAACATCGTGAGGAAACGCTTGAAAGATATTTCTCGACGATATTTGAAGCCAAGTCAGAGGCCCATGGGCGGCTTTAAAACTCTGACACCAGGTAAGTCACTAACACACGAAAAGAAGACGAGAATGATAGTCGAAAACATAAGTGTAATATACTTGTCAAGGCGCGAATGTGTTCCAATAAGTTGAATAGACATTCATGAGCGGATTGACAGCAAAAAACCTTAAGCTTACTTCCAGGGTTTGGAAAGACTAACCCTAGAGTGGGCGCGCTATGAGCATTTTGCCGCCCGCGCTAAAAAAACGTTAATAATTTTTAAAACAACTGTCCGTTAGGCTTGCGCTTTTTAGTAGCTGGCCCTACTCTCGTTAGCAACGCGTGCCTAAAGGCTGGACGCCGTCAGTGCGCGGGGGACCGCTTGAGGAGAAGTTTGTTACTACCAGGTGTCGCCGAGCGGCAAATTGCTCACCGTGCGCCCACTCACGTAAGGAATATTGTGTAATGTATTTTTTGCAAACTTGAAATGAAGACTATATTTTATGGTGCATTTATAGTCAAAACTAAAAAAAACGTTTGTTTTAGGATTTAAAAGTATCAATTGATAATAATAATAGAATAGATAGATAATTTGAAAGAAATTGCCATGGTACTTGCCAAGCAATGTATGACCACAAGGTCTTCTATAGATACTTTAAATATTCCTTTGAAGAACCAAATTGGTCGCTTTGTACCAGCAGAACAAGCATCTTCTTCAAAAAAGGCAGGCAAATGCAGTATCTATATGTTCCTCGAAGAAAAACAGGTGCACGAAAAAAGGGTGTTCTAGATGCCAAAAGTTACTGTGCAACGAACATTGCACATACCTTTGTAAAGACTGTTTTGATAAAGCATATCCTGTAGATTTAGAAAATATATAAAATAATTTTTTTTAAAGCATTTTGGAGTATTATGTAGGATAATGGAAAAAATGTCAATTAAAATATTAAGTTTCTTAAAGTTTTTTGTAAACCAAAGTTTTTAAAACGGAGTTTAATAAATATGTTGATTTATTATTACTTATTAGTGTATTATTTAAATCCTAAGAAAAAAACCAGATTAAATTGCTGTATTACTAGTTAAAATGGTCAAAGAAAAGGGGCGGCAAAACGCTCCCCACGCGCCCACTGACGTTTCGCCAAAAGACGCGCCCACTCTAGGGCTAAGGGCCTGATTCAACACCTACGATTAAGTTTCCGTTAACTTACTTAGCAGATAATTTCATGAAAAAAAAAAAAAAAAAATTTTTTTGTGGCTATTCGGACATCATAAATTAATAGATTAAAACTAGCTAGCAGCGAGAGACAGGTTGATTTGATTGGATAAACATCACAGCAGAAACATGAGTTATCAGCTAATTTTGACTTGACTCTCAGACCAAAACGATCCACATCTCAGTGACCTACTCTCGAACCCCTCACAAGTAATTTAACCCTCGAAAACACTCCTAATCCTCCAAAAACGACCCCGTACAGAACTGCAGCACACGCGATTCAAGAAGCCACACCTATCACTTAAACTGAGTGACCCATATCTTCAAGACGTTTCTAATCTATTCCTGGTAGGATTAAGTGAGCTTAGGCACGGTCGCCGCCTATACGGGTTGTGTACTGGATAAGCCGCCTATCCGTCACTTAGGACAGATAAAAAGACATTTAAGTTGTTAACCTCGCCTTAATTGGTTGATCTATGGCAGAATTGGGAACTAGGGGGTGGTTTATAAATGTGTAACAAGCGTCCTTCGAAAGTCGGGTGGAAGTTTTATTGTGTTTTTTTTATCAATGTTTGTAATCGTTTTTTAAATGAGCTTGTTACTAAAGTGGTGTGAGGAACGATCAATCTTGAGCAGCTAAGTTGCACCCATTTTTTATTTACCAAGACATCTAAACACGGAAAATACTATCAGTGACTGTTGTTGGAGAGTAAGAGTTGTTCCATGTAAAATGATGGTATTCAATTGCATCCGGTTAGACTGGAAGCTGACCCCAACATAGTTGAAACAAGCCAAGCAGATTTATTGTTGTTGGGGAATAACGAAAATACTGGTATTCAGCTGCATCTGGTTAGACTGGAACCTGACCCTAACATAGTTGGGAAAAGTCTAGGCAGATTGATTGTTGTTGGAGAGTAAAGAAAATACTGGTATTCAGCAGCATCTGGTTAGACCGGAACCTGACCCTAACATAGTTGGGAAAAGGCTCGACAGATTGATATATTGTTGAAGAATAACGAAGGCTGACAAAATAATCTTATCATATATTATGTAAGTCATTGGTATTACTCAGTAGTTATAGGCTGTCAAGTTTGTATTGCAGTCTGCGGAAAAAGCTTTTTTCTTTTCTTTCTGTATCCTATTTGTCCAGCAAAATTTCGTCAAATTTTATTCAACAAAAAACCAACCCAATCAGGCCTCGAAAAGGCTATTCTATAGACCAACATTTATAGCCTTCTAAGTTTTTTTTAAAGCCTCTTGTTTCACAACAACGCTATAGAGCGGTCAACTGAAAAACTGCACTACATCCACGATGAAAAGAAACCGAAAAATAAAATAAAATCAAGTTGCTCGTGTTTTCAAGTCACAGTAGCGAACAACTAAACGTTGACAGGTGATGGATAGGTTGTCAGAGCCCGTTCAACTGGGTGGTCAGCCGACTATAGAACTGGGATTTATCTTGGTGTACGGACCACGAGAAATGTTAGTTTTAATGTCTGAGTTTTGTTTTGTTTTAGGTAAGAGAGAAAAAAAAGAAAAGAAGAAAGATAAGAAATTAGAAAACATTAACAGCTTTTAGAATTTTTTTATTAATCTAGATTTTCCTAAAAGATATTTTACGCTTGCCCGCAGTATTATGGACAGAACCAAGCTAACTAGTTTCAAAAGAGGATCTTCTTTATCACGCGTGGTCTTCAGTTTTCGTAACGATTGTGTTTAAGTTTGCTTATATCAAGCCAAGCATTACTTGGCTCAAAGCTATTCAAATAAAGAATACTCCCACTTTTTCTATTAACTAGAAATTCTGCTTATTTGCTATAAATAGATGACCCTACACGTTACGGCAAAGAATACCTTGTTATTTTTATTTTGTGAGTAATTAATTCGCTTGTGGTCGTCTGGACCTTTAATGAGGGATCTTTTAAGCCATTGATATATAGAAGATACATAAAATCGTAACTATGCAAGTAACACCAACTAATCTGATCTTCCAAAAATTTCACTCACCGTAAACATCAATGCATCCAATCTGCCACTTCATGCTGGGCTGCGTGTTGATCTGGCACATGTAGCAGCCGCGGTCTTCTGCCCGAAGAGGTCTGATCCTCAGCTGCCAAGTCCTGGGCGCGTCCATGTGGACTGAGTACCTCGCGCTGAGGACTGCTCGGTCGTGCATTGTGAGGACTGTCTGGTCTTCTGCTCTTAGCCATCCTACCTGAGGAAACAATGAAGGGGTTAAAACAATTCAAAAACCGACACACAAGATCTAAGATTAAATTTAGTTTTGGACCCGAACATATTTACGTTTATATACTGGCTTAGTACAAAGAAGATTCCGTTTTTTTTTCTAGAAATAAATATTAAATTTTTTCTAGAAGAAGTTATTGTGAATGGAAGTTATCACGAGATTAAAAAGCCAGCATCCCTGTTAATAAAAGCATTATATAAGATCTCACTTTTAACTTTACAACTATACCTCTTTATGGTTATATCCTGAGGGACGACAAAAAATATATTGTAATAGATATGGTGCAATGGTGACATGAAATGAAATGAAATCACATCTTTGCTAAAAGGGGTCAATGTTAAATTAGCTCTCAGAACCTTACCAACATAGCTTTGTGCTAGATCACTGATTCAGTATTAAGAAAATACTTTTACAAACTGAAACAATAATAACTACCGTGTCACAAAATCACTTCGTTTCCGTGTTTAAAAAAGGATGTCTACAGACTGAATAAATAATAACTACCGTGACACAAAATCACTCCGTTTCCATATTAAGAATGGATGTTTACAGACTTAAACAATAATAACTACCATATCACAAAATTACTCCGTTTCCGTATTAAGAAAGGATGTCTACAGACTGAAACAATAATAACTACCGTGTTACAAAATCACTCCGTTTCCATATTAAGAATGGATGTTTACAGACTTAAACAATAATAACTACCATATCACAAAATTACTCCGTTTCCGTATTAAGAAAGGATGTCTACAGACTGAAACAATAATAACTACCATGTCACAAAATCACTTCGTATCCGTATTAAGAAAGGATATCTATAGACTGATAGAATAGTAACTACCATGTCACAAAAGTACTTTGTTTCCTTATGAAGGATGTTTACAGACAGAAACAATAATAACTACTATGTCACCAAATCACTTCGTATCCGTATTAAGAAAGGATATCTATAGACTGATAGAATAATAACTACCATGTCACAAAACTACTCTGTTTCCGTATGAAAGGATGTTTACAGACTGAAACAATAATAACTACCGTGTCACAAAATCACTGTTTCCACGTCGTTTACCTACTCCCCCGTAAATATACTCAAGAATAACTTTCCAATCATCAAAACATTTTAGTTCAACGCGTGTTTACGTTAGAACATTGGCGTGGTTTTGTTCCTAAAGTAACTTGAAATAGAGTAATTTTAGTACCAAGGTTAGTTGTAAACTTTTTAGACCCAAATAAAGGGTTACCTAACTACGAGAGATTAAAATGGGAAAATAATTAGATAGGGTACTTAGTGGGTATCAATGTTTGATAACATAATACATTTAATTCAGAGAGCATAACGGACCTAATGCTTGTTTAGAAGAATGCATATGTAGGTACTTTTAAGGGTTCCGTATGTCTGAATGAAAAAAACGTTCGTATGTCTATTTGTCCGTCTGTCACAGCAAATTTCCTCCGAATCTAATGGACCGATTAAATTGTTTTATGTTGAACACGAACGTGTTATGTAAATAAAAAAATTTTGTATACAGGGACAAACACTTTTAGGAGACAAATGTGAAAATTAAAATAAAAGTCAAACACGCACTTGTTTTGCAGTGAGAAATGTCATTTGATTCTTTTATTTGATTTAGTTAATTAAAATAAAGAGGTTCAGTACATGATTCTGAAAACTTTCAACGCAGCAAACAACATCATTTGTTCCATACATTTTGACCGCCTAGGTATTGCACTTTTCTATGAAACAGCAGATTTTTTAAAATAACCAACGAAACATTTCAACGCGGGGTTCAGAATTATGTACTGAATCCATGGTAACAGTTTTCGCGACGATGTCCCTGCCACCTTGTATGTCTAAATTGATACAAAATGATTCGATATTCGGTTTTCTGCATTTTATGTAATCAATCTGCCTAGCCTTTTCACAACATAGTTGGGGTTGGCTTCCAGTCTAATTGGATGCAGCTTAGTACCCGTATTTTACAAGGAGCGACTGCGTATCTGACTGACCTTTGGTAAGACTGGTTGCCAGACTTTTGGGCTTCTGACGACCCGTAACTACTGTCAAAGATCTTTGAATAACAGCCGGGACCAACGGCTCGCATTCAATCGCATTTTATGATAGCGAGTCAAATTTTAATCAATATAAACCTGACACTGACCTGCAAATTGGAAAAAACGTAAGAAAAAGAAAATTTTAATTTTGCGGGCTACTTTGGCGCACCCCCCTTAAAATACTGAAGTAATCGAATTTTGTCGAGCAGTGATAGCCTAGTGGTGTGACCGTTGGACTGCCAAGTCATAGGTCTCGAGTTCGAACCCAAGGCACGCACCTCTGACTTTTCGGATTCATGTGAGCATTGTATAATTATCACTTGCTTCAAAAACAGTGAAGGAAAACATCGTGAGGAAACCCGAAAAATATTTCTCGATGGTATCTGAAGCCAAGTCAGAGGCCCATGGGCGGCTTTAAAACTCTGACATAAGGGCCGAAAGGGAAATCGTGGCACCCTGGCAACATGGCAACTGAAGGAACACCGGTGGGTTTTAGTCAGTAAGAGTCTGACACGCCTTCCCGCTTCACCCAGAGTGGGAGAAGTTATTTGACAATTACCAAACCAAAAAAAAAAAAAAGGTTAGTAACTAACAAAAAGAAAAAAAATAAAAATCTAATTCAAATTCATTTATTTGCGAGAATGGTTTCCAATGTGTGATCTTGAATGCTGAAGGTTATAATGTTTGTCTTTCTTGATAAGAACTTTTTTTTATAAACATTTATTAAATAAAGTACCCCATTACATTTTACTTTTCTTTGAACAGATTTCAATGAAAGGCACATTTAATTCCAAAATCACACACTTTTCTTGCGAAGATTTTCAGCAAATCCTCTTATAAAAGGTTAGGTAAGCCAAGCTTTTGTCTGCAGTCTTTAAATGTTCGTGTGCTTATCACAAAACTGCAGGTGGTAAGTAATGGTACCACTTTTATCGAACAAATTGTTCCAAGATGTTATTGGTAAAATCAGTGTAATAGGTAATATTTTTAAGCTATTGCATAGCTTTT
This sequence comes from Agrochola litura, assembly GCA_949152395.1. NCBI lineage: Eukaryota > Metazoa > Arthropoda > Insecta > Lepidoptera > Noctuidae > Agrochola > Agrochola litura. The sequence continues at coordinate 6,010,653 of OX424509.1, forward strand.
ATCGCGGGCTTTGAGCACGGCGACCTAATGAAGAAATTCCGTAACGAAAATAAAACCTAACACCCCCCACTCCGCCTACCATGTGAACGGATGATGAAATTAAACAAAAATTACCAAAAAATTGTCAATAAAACAAAAATTACGTTCCCATGGCAACGTGATGTTGTCATGGGAACGTAATTTTTGTATTATTGACAAATAGGAAGTATGGAGGTTACAAATGCTATGCAATAGCTTTACCGCGGCAGTGCCCGAGTGCCACACGTTTTTTTTTTATTTAACAGAATTTGTAGAACAGTGGTTTTTAGGGTTTCGTACCCGAAGGGTGCCAAACGGAACCCTATTACTAAGCCTCCGCTGTCCTTCCGTCCGTCTGTCTGTCAGGGAGCTGTATCTCATGAACCGTAATAGGTAGACAATTTTCATAGATTATGTACTACTGGTGCCGTTACAACAAACAATAAAAATAAAATAAAGTTAAAAATTAAAGGGTAACCCATTCAAGAAACTTGTTTTTTGACTTTTTACAGTGCATAAATCGGAAACGGATAGTAAGAATTGTTAAAAAACCGGCCAAGTGCACGTCGGACCACGTACAATGTAGGGTTCCGTAGTTGGGATGAATTTATCCCTAGAACAAACTTAACGCTGTAGTTGGAAAAAAAATCTTTCATACGGAATGTATGGGAGAACATGTTTATACAACCGCAAATCTAAGTTGGTCGATTATTACTTGTTAACTTGTAAAGTCTACTCATCTGTGATAGTTTTCCTTTTAAATTCGTTATATAAGCTACTGCCGTGAATTTCGCAAACGGATCTCTGAATTCAAAAATAGTTTTAACACACTCACAATGTTTTTAAAAGACCTTTTCAACGATACACCACACCAAGGGATAGAAAAAAAAAAAAAACATCCCCACTTTACGTGTAGGGGAGGTACCCTAAAAATTTTATTTTTCATAATTTTATTTTACCACGGCATGATTAATTTTTTTTTTTTTTTGTGTGGGGAAATTATCAATTGTCCTTACCGGACGGCGAGCTACCCATTGCTCACCGTCCGCAAGCCCGCGCCTACGGTAGCCGGAAATTGGCTCGCGATTCCCGCCCCGGGCGTCTCCTCCTGCGGCGGTTAGGGGCGTGCGGGCGCGAAATTTGCCTCTCCCTCACGCGTTCCGCCTCCTCCTTCGCGAGCATTACCGCTTCGCAGAAGGAGGTGACGGCCTGCCATTTCCTCTCGCTCCGTACCATGGCCTGAACCAGGGCCGGACGCGAGAGATCACCGCCGCTGATCGCCTCTACGAGGACACGGCGTTGCTCCGCCCAAGCCGGGCAGACCTCCACCGTATGCTCCACCGTGTCCTCAGGCCGATCCACACAATGGTGACACCCGGGTGTTTCCTCCCGCCTTATCCTAAACAGTACTAACAGTCTTGGAGCTAGACCGCGGACAGACAGACAGACAGACAGACGGACATGACGAAACTATAAGGGTTCCTTGTTTACTACGGAACCCTAAAATGTAAAAAAAAAGTTCAAAAAAAAATTTAAAACTTCTAAACAAAGAAAATAAATAAACCTTATTACTTAATGTGTTTCTATTACATCACATAATTATCTAAACAGAGATAAAAAAACTGTTTCTACAAGACAAACATGAATCTCCCGTCAAATTCAAATTCACAGCAAACATGGCGATTGGCGCGCTTGGAAAACAAACATTCAATTTTCCAGACATGTGTATGTAATAAGCCAATATGTAATACCTAATATAACTTTATATACCTATCTGCAATGTATCTTATTTTACCTCCACTAGTCAAAATATTACGAGTTGTTAAATACCTAATTCATCATCATCATCATCATTTCAGCCGAAAGACGTCCACTGCTGAACATAGGCTTCCCCCAAGCACCTCCACTTCGACCGATTCTGTGCTTTCCGCATCCAGCGGATTTCTGCGGCCTTCACAAGGTCATCGGTCTATCTTGTGGGAGGCCTTCCAACGCTACGTCTTCCGGTACGCGGTCGCCACTCCAGAACCTTTCGGCCCCATCGGCCATCCGTTCTGCGAGCAATGTGCCCTGCCCATTGCCACTTAAGTTTGGCAATTCTTCGGCCTACGTCGGTTACCTTGGTTCTCCTGCGGATCTCCTCATTTCTGATTCGATCACGTAGGGAAACTCCAAGCATAGCCCTCTCCATTGCCCTTTGGGTGACTTTTAGCCTTCTGATAAGGCCCATTGTGAGCGTCCACGTTTCAGTACCATAGGTACTACAATTAATATATTTTAATGTGATGGCTTTAAAAACTAAATAAAAGCTTAACTGATAAACACTCAAAAGTATTTATTAGCCTAAATCATAAAATCACGTCAAAACCATCATTTGCCTTGGCTTCCCAACTAGGTATTAAAGGATCAGCTTCCAGTCTAACCGGATGCAGCTGAATACCAGTATTTTACATGGAGCGAATGTATATCTGACCTCCACAACCCAATTACTGGGTAAAACGATACCCCTTGGTAAGAACTCAAACTAAATAAACATACATTTAATCTAATCTATTTTATTTTGTATTGTATAGTAAAATTACATACCTTATTTCAATTCATTATTAACGATAACTTGACATGACATGATTTTAATTAACCTATTCCTTATTATTATTTTATTCTACACTAGCTTTTGCCCGCGGCTTCACCCGCGTGGATGTCGGAAAATATCCCAGGGGAACGTACTACCGAGATTTCATACCTAATAACAGAGGAAAACGCCATTGACTCCTACCGCTGCGCCCGCGTTGCTCCGCGTAATTTTTAAACTGTGATATCTTTTAAACTATTCATTTAATATGATATGATTTAAAGGCATATTTTAATCTAAATTAAATGCCCAATTTAAATAACATATTTTTTGGATAAGGATTAATACTGTACCGGTCAAAAAAGCTTCGGAAATAACAATTACATTTTTATCAAATTCTGAAACATAAAAATGGTTATTTTGGGTCATCCTTAGAAGATAGACATATGCCATTGCAGATTTTTTGTTGAACTTTTTAGGATGAACAATACCGTAGAACATAAATTTGACGTATCTTTTACGGTTAACCCAGCGCACGCCAGTAAAGCTCTCAGTCGGCATGATTTTTTCCGACTTCTTCAACAATAATCAAAACCTTCCGCATGAATCATTCCGTCCATTGGTGAAAACCGTTTGAAAATCCGTTCGGTAGTTTTTAAGTTTATCGCGTTCAGACAGACAGACAGACATACGCGGCGGGGGACTTTGTTTTATAATATGTAAGGATTACTAATGCCATCTGACTAAATACGAGTATGACTATGTGTGTTATTATGTTTGATTGCATATTGTTTATTACTATTACTTTTAATTGGAGAACATATCGACGTCTTCACATGTATTTTAATTTCAGAAATGTATTTAATTGTCTTTTCATATGTTTTGACTCAATTTATGATAAATTAATGTTCACAAACTCAACAGCAAACCAAGATTGTGCTTTGCAGTGCCCTGACAGGGTTCATGTACAAAAACTGACAGTAAAATATTGTAAAATGTGTGATTTGCATGAGAGCAAATAAATAAATAAAATCACGTCAAAGTGTTTTGTTTAACACAATGAAATGTAAATAAACACAGTTTGTTTGATTTGATCATAATGTAGATAAAGTGCCTAAAAATATACTGAAATCGTGGTTATTTGTAGTATAAAAATATAAAACGATTATTTTATTGTATAGTTTCTGACAGATATCTATGAGCTCAAATGTCGTGAGACACAATTGAATTTTAATTGTTATCGATCTCCAGGAGAGCTCGTGACAGTCAAGTCGAAGGAGCAGTGGTGGCGCAGTGGTAACAGCCCCGACTTACGAGTTTTAGGTCGTGGGTTCAAACCCAGGCAAGCGCTTTACTTTGTGTAAATAATTTCATCACTACTGCTCTCAAAACATCATGAAGAAACCGCCATGTCCTAGAACCAAAATTCGAAGACATGTGACATTTATCAACCCGCATCGGGCCCGCGTGGTATGTTACATGATTACAGCCCACTCCCTCTCCCTGTGTCCCAGCAGTGGGAACATTATACGCTGATTACCTTAAGGCGTAACTTGTGAAAGAACATTTGCGCCCTACATTATTACTGTTATGGTCTATTTATAGAACTAAGTCTCTATGATCGTGTAATTATGCGTCACGTACGGCGTCAGACATATAATTATTTACTTAGGTACCTACCATGTACACAACGTTGACAAATGGAATTTATTGAATAATATAACAAAATTGGGTAGTGACATGAAAATGAATGGAAAAATATTTATTTTTAATTTGTGGAAAGCACATTACCAACGAAATAGGTATGAAAAATGTGGGGACTGACGAAGGCACTAATGGTTTGTGTTGAAAGCTAGAAATTAGACAGTAAAATTGGAAATATAATAGATGCTTGATGACCTAGCTTGTGTGTAACACATTAAATCGATTGTGGAATACGTCATATTTTAGAAAGAAAAAAAGAAAGAAAGAAAACTTGTTTATTCTGCACAAACAAAACGCACATTTTTTTAAAAACTACAAAATACACACAAAACAAAAGTAGCCAAAAGCCTCGTATTCAAGTAGTAAAAAAGTTTGACAATATTGTTCCTAGTAACTATAACACTGGTTCATTGGTTTTTACTACACGTTGTTACGGCCTGCCGCCGCCAGGTGGCACACAGCGGGACTTACTGGAGCCATGCCATTGCTGCTGATTATGTTAAATAGCCTATAAACCTTCCCTAAGAATTAGACGATCAAATAAAAAAAGATTTTTTCAAATCTAGCTGGTAGTTTCAGAGATTAGCGCGTTCAAACAAACAAACCCTTCACTCTTCGGTTTTATTATACAAGGTGGCATGAGATATCGACGTGAAAACTGCTACCATGGATTCAGTACACGATTCTGAAGCCCCTGCGTTGAAATTTTTCGTCGGTTATTTAAAACAAAACAGCTGTTCCATACTTTTTGACCGCGTAGGTTTCGCGCGACCACTTTTCTATGGAACAGCAGATTTTTTACTTTACACTACTATAATTTTATCAACGCATTATGATTGCAAATCCCTCAGGGCAAACACCCGTACATTTTCACGCATAAATTGTACTAATAAATGGCCCACATTTTCAAAGCAAAAAAACATTACAAACTAAAGCAAGACAAGTTAGAAATCAGTTCAAACATTCGATATCACTGATGAAGATTTCTTTTTAGGTCAGCGATCCAGTTAAGTCTTCGACCCTCGTATCCCTTTGTGTTCAGCCCTTATCTTTCATTCTGATACTTTTCTGGCCTGTCAAATTTCTTCCGGGGGATCACTGTGGAGTTTTAGTGTCGTAAATATTGCTGTGTTGTTTTGTGATTTAGCGGTGATGTTGAAAATGTATATCGGTATTATCTGTTTTTTTTCGTAAATTGATTGATGTGTTTTTATTTTGTAAATAAAAAGCAACAACAGCAGCTGTTTGTTTTGTGTTTAGATGTATTTATATTTTTAATTATCTTTATTGTGAACAAAAATGAATTAATAATATTTCGTGTTTAACCTGTTACACTGGCTGGCTCGCATTAACGCAATTTTGAAATGCAAAACACTAATTAAGTCTGAAAGAAAATTTTAAAACATAAGTTCGAACGCATTTTAATTAACAACACCAATTTCACACTCCCATAATCAAAAGAAGCAGATGTTACAGCAAACAATAAGATGAAATCACTACAAAAGCTAAAAGAAAGCAAACAGGCAAAGGCAACACTGGATAGTACAGCATTCAGCCACCGTGTGTACCGGGTATTAAAATTCACGACGTGAAAAGGTGCAGCACTATTTTGTGCATTGTTATTCTAGGCATCGAGCCAGCCAGTGTAACAACTCTTAATGAAGGATAATCGGTAAATTTTTGTGGCTCTAATTGCTTCAGACAAAGGCAGGAAGATTTTGTTTCCAGTGCCCGTTCTCCGTAAAAGACACCGCCATTTTGACGTTGATTTTCTTTTTCGCGGGAATTCTTTCCCTGTTTAGAGATTGTAAGGATTTAATGTGGAGATTATTAGGATTTTTGTTCGGATTTATCGTGATATTATTATGACATTTATGTAATTTTGGCCTTAATAACAGAATGTGTAAATGATCAGTCTTTTTTTTAAATTTCGTTTTAAGGATTGTAGCGTATCTTCTCATTTTAGCATAAATAAAGTAAGCGCAAGTGTAGATATAGTTTATAAGGGAACCAAACAAGTATATCTTGTCGTTCGTAATGCTCCTATTTCTGTCAGTGAAAGTATAGATTCTGTACCTTCAGTGAAAAGTGATATATCTTGACTTATATCAGTTTTAATGTTCTTACACTAAGTTTAACAGTAAAAAAAAAGCAATTTTTTGGTCTAATCGGTACCCCTCTAAGATTAAAATTGAGCAAGCTTATTTTGGTGTAAAGTGCTCTAACTAAGCATTTTTTACATTTATTAATGTGTAAAAAAATACATTTGAAGTAATATCAATGTGAACTGAACAAATATTTCAAGTACCTTAATGTATATTAATACAAATGTATGTGACTCTTATTACGCGATCTATGTGAGTTAGTACAAACTGATATATTTAGGTACACATAATCATCCAACACCAACTAATAAATAATGTGTAAAATGGTTCAAGTCATTTTAAATTAATTTACACATAAAACGACTTTAATATATGTTGTGTTAGGTGATATAACTGGATTTCTTTTTAAATTATAAAAAAACTATACAAATTAATCTGTTTTTTCTTACACTAAATCATGCTCTAAGATATTGTTTACCAATGTCAGTAATCAGTACTCATTTTAGTGAAGTAGACAAAGAGCCAAATTTTTTTTAAACTTTAACATTAATTTTCTCGAAATCATGATTTTCCAGTTACATCACTTTTCACTGAAGGTACAGAATTATTTACTAAACATATTAACAAGATAAAACAAGACGCAATACAGCGATGCCCTTACTCGCAAAAATCAATAAACTTTCATAACCCGTGTTTTCATTCTAGATTCATACTTTCTGTACTCATTATTCTACAACTAATTCTTTTCTTCTTCGTATATTCCCCTGCTATTTTTACAATGCAAGAATTTTCTCAAGAATTTCTCATTTCATCACTATACAGCTCCCTAAATTGTTCTAGAAACTTCCAGATATAATTTATGGTCTTCTAAAGCTGACGTAACACCAACTTCCTCATAAAAATACAACCATTAAAGTATGAAAAAAAAAAACATTTGAATATTAACATCCTAAATACAGATTGATGTTAATTTTATAGGCTGTACAAGTTGGCCCATGTACGTTGGTTATTGGCGATATATCAACCTAAGTGTGAAAGTTCTGAACATGTTAGGAACTGGCTTACAAGTGGCTTTAAGTGTTGGCTCCGAAGGTGTTATAGTTGGTAGCCATGTTGGGCTTGTAATAGGGTATGTTGGCCGAAGTTGTGTGTAACTAAAGTGTGACTAAATAGGGTAAATTATCTGGGGAAAGTGCTTAAAGTTGCTGCAGTTATGTGCAGTCTCAGCTGCGGCCTTTTAGACGATGGAGTCTGATGCAGTTTAATGTTCATAGCTTAATTTAAGCTTTACTTTGTAAATACAGAATTGAATGATTACTATTACTTACCTGGTACTTCAGCCGACTGATATTCTCTCTTAAATAATATTGTTCGTTTTTTTTGCTGGAGCTTGACAAATAAGACTAAAGATCATAATTTATTATATATTCTAGAAATATAAGCCATCATTATAGAAAAGTTATAAACCTTATCTAAGTTCGAGCATAACATAAGTATATTAACGTTCAACTGCGTAATGGCAGTACGTAAGTATTTAGATTTGTGTTAATCTCGGTTGAAAATAACATTGAAGTCTGTATTTTAAAGTAAATAAAAGTGAAGTATAATCAGCCGGTAAAGTTCCCACTGCTGGGACACCAGTCTCCTCTTTGTGGCAAGGAATGGGCCGTAATCCACCACGCGGGCCCAGTGCCGCTTAGTGGATATTTACGACTTTAAATGCTTGGTTCTAAGACATGTTGGTTTCCTCACAATGTTTTCCTTCACCGTTTCAAAATATTCTATCTATTCTATATTAGATCTAAGTCCTAGTCACATGATAAACGTAATATAACATAACACATAACATAACATCACGCCTGTTATCCCCGAAGGGTAAGACAGAGCTGTACCTATAGTACACCCACATTTTGCCAGTAATGTTTAAGCCCCATGTAATAGGAGAGAGCCTATTGCCATCAACCGGGCACAAATCCGAGTCTGGATAGACTCCGGGCTGCTACTGAGAAATTCCAGATGGAAAACCCAATAACACTTTGTCCGACCCGGGGATCGAACCCAAGGCCTCATTTTAAGCAGTAGCGCTTGCGACCACTAGACCAACGAGGCAGATATAATTTATAATAAAGATAATATAATCATGTAAATGTCTTTTTACCTATTGTGGTATAGTATTTTTATTCTAGGTGCATCGTCTTCACATATAATTACTAACTAATGTAGGTATCTGTACAAACTATTGCAAAACATTTTAAAAGAGTAACGGTGGAGTTTCTTGCCCATTCTTCTCCATACAAAAACTATCTTTTGGAAGGGGCAACTAGAATCAATTCTATTATTTAGTAAATTTTGACGTTCAAAATTGCCATACATGGTCCTATTTGAAATAAATGATTTGACTTTGACTTTGCTCCATCTCGAAAATCCACTCCGTATCTATGCTTTCATTTATTTTGACGTTCAAAAGTGTATTTTATGTGCCTATTTGAAATAAATAATTCGACTTTGACTTTGGCTCTTACACTGTGAGACAAAGAGGCCAAGCACATACGTTAAAGCGTAGTTATCCTTCAAAATTGAAAACCCCAAAGTTCCATAACCATATACCTTAATGATTAAAGTTAGATGGTTCTCAATGCGAGCACGTTAGGTTAATGTGGGCACATCACGATACCGGTCATTAAACAGGCCAACTGTAATCAGTATCATAGTTAATGGATTTTCATTTTAAAATGATTGTTATGGTTTATGTGCGTGTGTGTTTGATGGGAAGGGTAGATGTAGGTATAGGAAAAGTGGTACCTTAGTGTGGAACGAAGACATGTAAAGGGTGAATGTTGAAATCAAAATTCAACGTAACCACATTTTAATTCGGATTATTATTACATTTCACCTTCTTATTATTGACTTCGCATAGTTTTCTATTATCTATTAACTCGTTAATCAATCTGCCTAGCCTTTTCCCAACTATGTTGGGGTCAGCTTCCAGTCTAACGGGCTGCAGCTGAATGCCAGTATTTTACATGGAGCGACTGACCCAGTAACTGGGATACACGATACCCCTTGGTAAGACTGGTAGTCAGACTTTCGGGCTTCTGACGACCTGTAATGACTGTCAAAGATCCGCTAATGACAGCCGAAACGAGACGAAAGAGAGTCTTGGTATGTAAAGATGGTCCGCCCACGGAACGACCGCGGCAAGTGCGGCTTAACCTGATCGATTGACCCGTGCGTCTGTTATTACTTAGCCAATACAGTGACAATACACCCACATTTCACCGTTTTTATTATAAGTTTCACAAAATAGTAGAGTGCCTGTTATCACCGGTCGACACGCGACATAATCTTCAAACCGATTTCAATACTGCGTTGTAATTATTATTATTGGTACTTAAAAATTGTATTATGAGTGCTCAGTCTTGAAATGTTTTCTTTTTTCTAATTTCAACATTTATTTTCTCTATTTTTATTTTTATCATATTTACACCTAGCTATAATGTACATGCTGTGGTTTACTGTAATTGGAGGAGCTCACGTGAAATAACTTTTCATATTGTTGTGATTTATGATGTATTTATCAATATATACAGGGTTATTAGTTATATATTATGTTGTCAATCCGTTAAGGGGATGTAGGAGAAGACATTTACAACCAAATGACCTGTTTTGCAAATGTCAAAATTTTTCGAGTCTTTTGACATTTTGTATTTTTATTTCATACATTTTAAAAACAGTCAAACCTAGGTAAGTGAGAACTGGGTAAGCTAGAAAACTCTATAAATGAGATTAATTGCCAGGTCCCGTCATTTTAACTCTCTTAAACCTTTATAAGTGAGAAAGTCGTTTTTCACTCGTAGACCTCTATAACTGAAACTGCTACTTGCCTGTATACAAGCGACAGTCTAGCGTAATTTAACATCTGTTATTTATGACTCATTCTTCGGCTATTTATGACTCATTCTTAAATTATGTGGAACTGTTCCTCTCAACCTTTCCCAACCAGCCACAACCTCTATAAGTGAGAAAGGCCACCATTGTACCTCTATAAGCTAGATACTCGAGTTTGTAAAAAACTTCTATAAGCGAAAAAGAGATCGCGGTCTCTTGAACTGTCGTTTATCTAGATTCGACTGTATAAAATGTCAAATTACTCGAAAATGGTTGACATTGGCATAGAGGTCATCAGTTAGACAGCTGTTCATCTTGCAGTCTGTCCTCAGAAATCATAGAGCCATGCCCAGGTCCAACCCAAAAAAACGCACAAATGTTCCATCAGGAGTAACACATAGAACTACATTTGCCAAACGCCAATATTACGTCATAGGTACTTATGTATATAAGAAACTACACAAAATACTGAATATATTTGATTTAAACAGACATACGCTAAAACACAAAATCACTCAATGGCTACTACAACAGGATTACTTCACAACGGAGGATCTTCTAGCATACATCACGTAAAAATACAATCGCAAAATCCATCCATATATACACTTGGATGCACGCATACATACATACATGCACACGTACTCACACCTACACGCACATACACGAACACTCACTCACATACACAACACACTAAGTAACCACCTACACTTTCATAGAAAAACTTTACCTTATGTAACATCGACACTGTTTCACTTGTTACAGAATATCAATAATTTATTGTACCCATATGGCTGAACCCTATCTCTTGAGATACAGGCTAGACCTAGTTTAAGGGATAGATATTTGTGCTTATAGTGTGACAAATGTTAATTTATAATCTACAATGTATACAGTGCAATGTGTTTATGTTTTTATGAAATAAATATTTTTACTATTATTATTTATTATTAATTGATTTATTTTTTCAAGTTCAACCTATAGATACATAGTTGGTAGATTAATGCTTAATGGTCGGTACTGTAGCCATTAAAATAAAGTATCGTAGGTATTAGTAATCTAATAGATGGCAGAAAATAATAAAATGTAGGTAATAAAACTAGGTATTAGTATGAAATATGACGCTCTAACTAATATCATTAAATCCTAACTTAATAATAATATAAATTGGTTCTGCCTAGCCTTGAATCCTCTAAGCACACTGCTGGAGGATTCAGGGCTGGGTTATCGATTGAGAAGAGGTGGTCAGGTTATATCTCACCTCCTTTACATGGATGACTTGAAACTCTTTGCCCCCAACAATTTTCAACTGCTGGAGCTACTGAAGGTAACCGAAACTTTCAGTAGTGCCATCAGGATGGAATTTGGTGTGGACAAATGTGCGGTCATGCATGTAAAACGAGGGGAGATTGTGGAATCCGTGGGAACCCACCTCTCGGATTCCATACACCTAAGATCCCTCTCCTCAATCGAAACCTACAAGTATTTGGGTATGTCGGAAGCGTTAGGTATCAACGCTGCTGACATGAAGCAATCGCTGAAGGAGCGCTTCTTTAACCGCCTGAATAAAGTATTAAATAGTCTTTTATCAGGCGGAAACAAGGTGCGCGCCTTCAACGGTTGGGTCATGCCAGTTTTGATGTACTCTTTCGGCATACTCAAATGGACTCAGACGGAACTTGACGCCCTGGATAGGAGGGTCCGCACACTGCTGACCGCAAATCGGATGCATCACCCACGTTCATCGGTGATGAGACTGTATATCCCGCGGAAGTGCGGAGGTCGAGGTTTCTTAAATGCTAAGACTCTGCACAACCGTGAGGTATGCAGTCTCAGGGAATACTTCCTAGAAACCGACGTGGGGATGCACCGAGATGTAGTCTCAGTGGACAAGGGCCTCACCCCGCTATCCTTGGCTAACGAGAACTGGCGCAAACCTATAGTATTAGATACTAATGACCGCAGGGAGGTATGGCAGAGCAAAGAGCTTCACGGGCGCTTTTACCGGGCCTTACATGGGCCCGATGTAGACCTGTTAGCGTCCGTATCCTGGTTGCGATTCGGTGACCTCTTTGGGGAAACCGAAGGTTTTGTCTTTGCGATTATGGACGAAGTTATGATGACGAACAACTACCGGAAATATATTGTGAAGGACGGCACGGTTGACATCTGTCGGGCATGCCACCGTCCCGGAGAATCAATCCGACACATTATTTCTGGCTGTTCTCGTCTGGCTAACGGAGACTACTTGCATAGGCACAACCTTGTAGCCAGGATTATCCACCAGCAACTTGCTCTGAAATACAGTCTTGTGGAATCGGAAGTACCGTACTATAGATATATGCCCGACCCAGTCCTCGAAAATGGCAATATCACGTTGTATTGGGATCGATCTATCATCACTGACAGGACTATTGTTGCCAATAAGCCCGACATAGTGGTGATAGATCGATTAGAGCGTCGCACAATGATTATTGATATAGCGGTCCCGCATGACGAGAACCTCGTGAAAGCTGAAAAAGATAAACAGATTAAGTATCTTGACCTGGCTCACGAGGTTGTCGACTTGTGGGATGTGGATACAGCAATCATTGTGCCGATAGTCGTGACGGCCAATGGCATAATAGCCAAGAGCCTCGACCAACACCTGAGGAGGCTCTCGTTAGGCAGCTGGATCAAGGGCTTGATCCAGAAAGCGGTACTCCTGGACACGGCGCGTATTGTTAGGAGGTTCCTCTCTCAGGAGCCCTGACCACCGGTGGCTTGGACCCTGTTCCCGACACCGGTGGGCTACTATTTTTTATATTTTTAAATGTTTTTTTTAATCATTTTATAAGAATATTTAAAAATGTAAATTATATGTTTGTAAATGAAATAAAGGAAATATAAATACGAAAGAGTTTTTTTGTTACGCTTTGACGCTAAAATGGCTGAACGAGATTGGATGAAAGGCCATGGTAGACCATGACCTTGGTTAGGACTTAGACCAATTTTTATCACGATATTCCCACGATATCTCGGGGTTAAGCGGATGAAACCGCGGGGCACACCTAGTCAATCTAATACCTTTAAACGAGCAATTCTTGTATATATGTAATCTGAATCTCCGATACGGCTCCAACGATTTTCATGAAAATTTGTATGCTGGGGCATTCGGGGGCGATAAATCGATCTAGCTAGGTTTAATTTTAAGAAAACTACCAAAAAAGAAATCATCCAGATATTTTTATTTATTCGTATAGATCTATAGATTTTGCAGAAGGAGTAATCATTGTAAAACATACTCTTTGTAAAATAATCTTTTGATCACGACACGAGAGAAAAAGTAGTATATTATTATTATTCATTTATTTCGGACAGAATCCATAAATAATGTGTTAGTAACAATTTTCTTAAGATCTATGTTAGTAAGTACATAAATTCTAATAAAGTATTGTTTTATAATTTCCCTGTAACTATTCCCACCCAGTGTGCCTGTATGGGACAGTCATGTCGGGATACAATCATTTGCAAAATGGTGTTGGTGCTACCGCGCAGTCTGTGGAATAATGACGGAACTTTATTACGCACTATAGCGTGGAAACCGTCAACGCGCGCATTTGCGAATATTTGCGACGCACTACAAAGCCGCGGCAACCCCAACAGCATTCTGAAAGCATTGTTATACTGAATATAAACTTACTTTATGTTTGCCTAGATTCGTGACAGCACAGCCTAGCACTGCTTCTCTTCCCAAGAAGAAGGTGTGGTTGCCAATAGGTCGCTCAAACTCTGGCTCCTCGGAAAATTTCTTTGTCGTCATCTGAGAATCTGGAACAATAAACATTGTGTATTAAAAAACTACGTTACTTGGCTTTTTTTTTTTTTTTCTTTTTAGGTAGGGCATCTAGTAGTTGACCTCTGAGATCATAACTACTTAACCGGGCTTTCCTGTGGGTGCCTTAAGCTACTACAGTTAAAACCTCCAGGCAGGGGTTATTGAACTATGCTAATTAAAACTAGGTGAACGCTCGCTAAGGGCACCTGTGGGGTACGAACCTCGGCTTAGGGCGTCAACCGGAGGGAGGACATCAAGGATGGGACGGGCTGGATCAAAGTTTTGATCATGATTATTCGTCGGGGAATTTAAAGCCACGTGCTCAGCTGCAACAACTGCTGGCACCTCGTTATCGAGCAAGGGCTACTTGGCTTTATCTGCATGTTTGACTATGGAAGGTTTTGATTGGCAGAAATGATGAACTCTTGCTACCTAAGATTACTAAACAGCCAACTAAAGTTACCAATGGGTGATCCAATGTCCATTAATCGGATACAAATTTAGAGACCGGGTTCTTACTGAAAAAATTCAAATGAAAAACAAAGAAAGAAAACTTGTTTATTCTTCACAAACAAAACGCATATTTAAAAAAACTACACATAAAATACATACAATACAAAAGCCTCGTATTCAATCCAAAAAAGTTTGATATTGTTGTTCATAGCTTAAATATAACACTGGTTCATTGGTTGATGTCAAGACCACAGACCAAAGACAATATTGCGTAATTACTGTTGCAACATTGGCAAATGACAACAAAAACATAACAAAAACAAAATGCCGATTGCAGAGTTAACTACTTTTGTAACAATTCACCAGAAAAATTAAGCTGTGCGACGCAACCGTGCAAAAACAGATCATTGCACAGCAAAAAGCTGTGAATTTGAACGAACCTAATATCAACAGCGCTGGTTTTCAGCAATGACATTTTTTCTTGACCCGGGGATTGAGCCTAGGATCCTACATTCGCCTAAGCAAGGCCATTAGGCCAATGAGAGAGTCAAAATGGCCATCCTACTGCTATAATTTGTCGACATAAACATTACAAAAGGATATTCTCGTAACATAGAATAAAGTATGTCCATTTCTTTTTTTTTTACATTTATTTAGTATATTGCATCACAATAAAAAAAAAAAAAAAACTTTATTTACGCTGTACTTGTACAGCGTCATATTTGTTTGCTGCACCGGTTGACGTCATTACGTCGGCGCCGGCTGTCGCTGAAAACCAGCGCTGGGGCTCTGTCTTGCATAGGGTCGTAGCATAATGCTGAGCGATAGCCGATTTGCGTGGATGTGACGCATGCTTCCCCCAACCTTATCTCATTTTTATATTTTAAACAATTTTTTTCTGCGTCATGTTTACAGCAAATAAACGTTTTTTTCTTCATTCCATAGTATACATATAGTTTAACGTTATTATTGTATATGCGTTATAATCGAATTAAAATATAAACAGTTTGGGTATTAATGGAGGTGTAATGCACCCATTGATTTATACATTCTGCTCACGCAAACGATAATAACATAATTAGTCCAACCAGGTGGTTATTTTCCACGTGGAAAAATGTAGAATGTGAAAAACTAGAGTAAAACAATACCTATATTAAATGAAGCTATTATTTTAATCTAGTTGGGTTTTTTCATAATGGACTATATTTACGGATCCAAAAGCTACAATAACGATCGCTTCTTTGACCTCTGTCTTTAAGACGCAGATATATGCCAATGACCTTGAGTGGTTAAGGCACCATCTCCACGGGCGAGAGAATTGCAGCGATAGTTTCACCTTACCATCAAATTCAATAGAAACTATTTGAATCCATCTCCATATGGCAATGTCATCGCGGCGATATTTGAAGGTACAGCGTGACTATCGCCGCGATTCTCTCCTCCGTGAAGATGGCGCCTTAAGTAGGTATGCTTACTTTACATAAAATGCTAAATTCAGGTTAAGTTTTGTTGTGTTTGTACTTATAGTTATTGTAACATAAAATGTATCTTAATTTAAAAAACTCTATTAGAGCATAGGTATTTTTCTGTACCTATAACATCTTATTAAAATAAGTAAGTACCTATTAGGTATTAATGTAAAATTAATTTGCATGCCCTAAACAGGCAAAATATGGACATTGCATTAAACCACCAACTTTTTACAACTGGTAACACCTGTATTTTCTGCAAATATATGATTCTTATTGAAGACAACCTACTTCTGCGGGTAAAATAAAAGAATACCTTTTTCACTCCTCTTGCTCAAAAAGGCAGTCATTGTAGAGTACCAGAGCGGGGAAAAAATAGTATTTCTTGCTCTAGGGGAAAAAGTATTTTTTTTAATTTTTGTCTGTTCCAACGAGCCTTGAAAAACGAAAAAGGCTTTATTCTTATGTAGAATAATCATGATTATGGACTCGACTTATTACTGGTTCACAAAAAAGAAGAACATTTTATTTTTGAAAATGGAATCAAATGCGGCTATCTCTTCGGTAGAATGCGTACATTGCGTTGTGGCCACAGAAGAAATAAAAAAGGCATTGGTGCGAAATCTTTAGAATTTTTTTCTTATTACGAATTGAATTGGTGACCGTAATATAATTTACAACAGTGAAAATGTCATTATCTAGTGAGAATATCTTCACAGAGGGTTGAAATTAACTTCCCGGAAAAAACAGCTCGTTTAATATCCAGAATTGTACAAATTGTACATTTAAATAAAATAAACAATTTAATATTGTATTGGATTATTTTATTTTCTCGCAATCGTAGTGAAAAGTAGAGTGTAACACATGGCGCTAAAACCCATTATAACTCGATTTCTATTTACTCCCTCGCTAAAGCTCGGGAGTAAAACTACCTCGTTGCAATGGGTTATTTTAGCCCCTCGTATAACAATCTACTATTATTTTACCCGCGAAGTAGGTTGTCTTCCGTGGGGAAATTGCCCAACGCTTATAAAATGACGATTAAACGCAATTCCTTTAATTTTGACAGATCAGCCACGTTCATTGCACGATTGACGTTGTTGAGCTGACGAATTTTTCAAACCTATAAAGCAATGAATTAAGAATTTTCTTCAAAACCCTTGAATTGTCATGGTCTCAGTTTCAACCAATAACAATCAGTAATTTAAAGTAATCGGACCATACTCAAAATAAACCCTTCTGCAATTATAAGCGTAACAACAGCGTTAAAAAAGCCATGTTTAAAACTCTTAGCCGTAAATCAAAAGTTAACGGTTAATTTGCAAGCTAAATTCATAATATTTTGAATATTTTTACTTCTTAGGAGTTGGTAACTTTTTGGGTCATGATTTATTATTCTGCTTTATTTCACAAGGAACTAGGAAAGAGGTCATTTAAAAGGTTAATGAACTTTAGTAAACATAGAATATGTACAGATAGCTGCATTAATAGGGTTAGTCACGTATTTAATTATTTGAACTTTTTAATAAATTATCCATCCTTGTACGCTCTTTATTTTGCCATTTTCATACTAAATAAGTTATTTAATTACGCCCAAAGATGAGTTAAAATTAGTGTTGATATATGGAAGTTTCGACGCTCATAACTTCCAAACCAATATTTTTTTGCCAATTCTGCTTCCATACAGGGCTATATAATGACAAGGCAAATTGATGTAATTTTTAATTTGGAACGTGCACCTTCAAACAGACGAGTAATCACTATACTACATATACAAGCTGAAATTTTAATGGTTGTTTTCAAATCTTTTTCTCTTTTTTTGAATCTTTTTTTTTTCTTTTTTTTTTAGACAAAATAATTTTGCTGTGGAAAATCAAACCATTAAAATCTCAGCTTGTACATGGAATAATGACCTACTAGTGTACCATTTTTTTTTTGTGTGGGTTTTTTTCAAATAACTTCTCCCGCTCTGGGCGGAGCGGGAGGGTTAGACTCTTACTGACTAAAATCCACCCATATTCCTTCAGTTGCCTGTATGTTGCCAGGGGCCACCGTAACCCTTTCGGACAAACCCGCAACCCCGGCAGGTATCCCCCTAGCGGACCCCTTCAGTTGTGCTGACATCTCTTTGAGGCGCGCGTGGAACACAACGCGCCGTCGACTCGGGCCTGGTCCTTATCGGATGGCGAGCTACCCACTACTTACCGTCCGCCAGCCCGCGACTAGTGTACCCTTAAGGGCTTGTCCTATTTAAACGCGATAATCGCGCGAATACGCGATCGGTCGGCTGCATAATCACTTCTTGTACGGAAAACCGGAAAGCGCCCTCTGCCGGTGCGATCATGTGTTCAGGTTTCCCGAACAAAAAGTTCGAACGATTGTGTATTCGCATGACAATCGCTTTTAAGACCAGGCACTCTAAAGAGAATTTCCATTCAAAATCCGCCCCTATGCACCCCACCACTCCACTATGTGCTAAACGCTAACATATCAGTAATAAAGTGGAATATTGCGTGCGCTCTTTGGTCATTTTCGAGCACGGAACTAGATATCGTAAATCTCAATTCTTATTTCGTTGAAAACTAAAGTAATAAATTGATCTAGGGAAAAAAATCTTGTGTCTGGATAATAAACTATAGTTTCTTAATGTCAATAATTATTTTAGATAAGTAATTTTGTTTCTGTTTCAAATAATCTTTAAAAAAGACATGATTTCGAAAATAAAAAATGAATCGAGCGAAAATGTTCCAATTACGTTACTGTCTTATATATGGAAAGAAAAAGATCCAATAAATCATATACTAAAGTTCCATTTTGATTGTATGCGTGACTTTTTCAGAATACTAATGCAAATAAACATACCATTTAAGGAGCCTCCTCTTAAATAGGACGCGGTGTACTAGTTAGTTGCCAAAACCGGAGCGAGCGAATTTCCCGTATTCCCCGCGGGCTACGCTTCAGTCTGGCCAGAGCTAAAAATCCATTTCAATTCTAAGCTGATTGCAAGTTTATTAACGCTAAAAAGAAAAAAAAATAAACACCGTATTAAAAAACCAAGCTAAAAGAAATTACCCACAACGTTAAAATAGACCAGATTATTCAAGAACTCCACATAATCTATCTTTTTCTTTTTCCTATCATCGGAAGCAACAGGCCATTAAACACTGAAGACTGAACTAATAAAGTTGCCAACAAAAAAACTAGTTAACACTTCAAAACTCGCTATCAGGTCTCCGAGACCCAATCAACGTGAATTTTTTATTCTTTTTTCAAGTTGCAACACAGCTCTGACGTCATTCGATCGAGGACGTGTAAATTGTACCAAAAGCTATTAGTTGCGTATTTTTATTTAGAAAAACGAAGTTTTACTAGAGTTTTAGAGCGTGACGGTATTTGAAAGTTTTATAAACTTGCATCACTGCATTTTTCGAAGGAATGCGGGAGTTTTGCTACTGGAAAATGAGGTTTATCTGGTTACACAGGAAATGCTTTTCACACGTTCTTTAACAAAAACAGGCCACGATGGATTTTAATGAATTTAGACCTATTCAGGGTGAGCAATCTGTTGCAGTTCTCAAATAAAGTAGTGTACGTTTACCCCTACCGTCAAGATGGACCGATATTTTGAAGTAGGCGGTGGGGGGGAAAATGGATGCCGAAAGTGTGAACCAGGTGTTGACAAAGTACTTTAGAGAAGTCCATGTCCAGCTGTGGACTGCGATAGCGTTCAGGGGCAAAATGTCCAATTCTCAAAATGTCCAACGGTGTCAAAATGTCCAAATACCAAAATGTCCAACTGTCAAAATGTCCAATTGTCAAAATGTCCAATTGTCAAAATGTCCAATGGTCAAAATGTCCAATTTCTAAAATGTCCAACTCCCAAAATGTCCAACCCCCAAAATGTCCAATCTTTGAGAATGTAGTAAATTTGTTCAATAACTCATCAAAACGCTTTTTTTTAATACCTAGGACTTTATGACAAACAATAAATACAAAATAATTAAAGAATCAAAATATGTTTTGATATAAAACATATTAAGATGGACATTTTGGGAATTGGACATTTTGACCATTGGATATTTTGACAATTGGACATTTTGACAGCTCGACATTTTGGTATTTGGACATTTTGACACCGTTGGACATTTTGAGAATTGGACATTTTGCCCCTGAACGTGCGATAGATTGCGTTAATTTATTGCAAAGCATTGCAACATAAGCATAATCAGGATTCAATTTTATTAAACATTCAAACAACAAACACACGTAAACGCACACTCGCATCCACACTCACAAGTACAAACTAATGTGCTATAATAACAATAATTTTACGTTACGATATTCACGTTGTCAGACGGTACAGTTTGCAAAACTTTTTTTTACAGGGAGACCTTTCCCTGTAAAAAAAAGTTTTGCAAACTGTACCGTCTGACATACTTATCAAATGAAAGGACTTATTGTGAGGATCTCAAATATATTTATTTTATAATTTTAAATAAATACATTTAAAGATATTTATGAAAATAGATGAAAATTGACCATTGGGGCCCTTATCTTCGAAACTACTGAGTCTAAAATTATGAAAAAATACAGATAATGGTTCTTTACTCACAAAACTACAGGAAAACCTATAATAGGTAACAAGGCTATGGTCTTAAAATAACATGTTAAATCTCTCAATATTGTGCGTACAAACTTACATTTGCAGTTGGAATGTATTGGAGAACTTGTTTTTCAACTAAAATGTCACGTTTGTATTTGGGATAAATTCATCCCAACTACGGAACCCTTCATAGTGCGTAGTCCGACGCGCACTTGGCTGGTTTGTTAGCTACACGACCGCTCCTTGTGTCACTCTATATGGAAAATGTCTACTTTTATATCTGTAAATTTATAAGGTGTACATTATAAAGAGTATTCTATTCAATTTTTAATTTATTTTTAAAATAGTAACCGTGGAGTTTCTTGCAGGCTCTTCTCCATAGGAAGCGATCAAATGGAACTGTGCACCTAGCTTCTGACGTTTCATAAGTACCCTTTTTTTTGGGATGGAAATTATCAAATAACTTATCCCACTCTGGAGCAGGAGGTCGTGTCAGACTCTTACTGACTAAAACCCACCCGTGTTCCTTCAGTTGCCATGTTGCCGGAGGCCAAGATTTCCCTTTCGGCCTTATTCTCAACCCTGGCAGGCATCGGCCTTAGCGGACCCCGTCAATTCTGCTGACATCTCTTTGAGGCGCGCGTGGAACACAACGCGCCGTCGACCCGGGTCTGGTCCTTATCGGGCGGCGAGCTACCCATTGCTCACCATCTGCAAGCCCGCGCCTACGGTAGCCAGAAATCGCCTCGCGATTCCCGACGCCCAGGGCTTCTCCTCCTGTTCATAAGTGCCCTTGTAGGTTTATGTGAAATAAAATATTTTGAATTTTGAATTCCATTCATTTCCATCTCAAATCATTGTATACTACGAGTAGGTACTGATCCATAATTGTATGGTTTTATTTTACTTACACTAGTGACGTTTATTTATTTAAACTTTCCGCAATCAAAAAAGGTACAAAGCGGCCTTATTGCCTCAGGCATTCTCTGCCAGTTACATTAGTTCGAGCTAAAGTAAATCTTAGAGCACAGAAAAAAAAAATCTAACAAAAAATGAGGACTAGAAGTGGCATAGTCACTGCTTAATTTTAGGTTAAGACTGAATCATCAAGTATATTACAACTCCGCCACTTTCAAGCTCATTACAATTCTCCAAATACCAGCGGTTAACGGTTCTGTGTTTTGACAGCCTCTCTCAGCGGTCTCATTTACATAGATCACTTCAAAGTTTGATGCTATATCCACAGACTGTTCGTCTGTGTAGTTCATCTTCATAGTGCTTAGTTTAATATCTAGTGATGTTTTAGTGTATTTGGTGAAATGTGGTTCGCTTGTGTCAAAGTCAAATAATTTATTTCGTAAGAAACGCCTTGACACTTGTACGTGCACGTCTTTCTTTAATGTTCTCACATGTATAATTTCAACATTAATGATGTAACCAATATTTTTTAACCATTATTTTATTTAAATCAAGTCAAATCATTTATTTAAAATAGGCACATGTATGGCACTTTTGAACGTCAAAATTTACAAAATAATAGAATTGATTCTAGTCGCCCCTTCCAAAAGGTAGTTTTCGTATGGAGAAGAATGGACAAGAAAATCCACCGTTACTCTTGTAATAATTATATGTAATAATCTATTTAAAATAGTGTCCATTAAGATTCTTGCCCATTCTTCTCCATACGTACCTACTATGCTTTGGAAGGGGCAACTAGCTTCATCTTTCTGACTAACCGACCCCTTGACAATTCAAAAGTGCATGTAATTTGTTTATTTGAAATAATTGAGTTTATTTCAATAAGGTACATAAAAGGCACATGAACGTCAACAGTAACAAGAAAATATAATTGATTCTAGTTGCCCAAAAGGTAGTTTCGTATGGAGAAGAATGTGCAAGATGTGTGAAACTTCATAGTTATATACTCTTTTAAAATATTTTGTTAACAATAAAACACAACATCACGCCTGTAATCCCGAAGGATAAAGGCTTATGCAGAACAGAACGACACGCGACGCGACACAAAGGCACCGCTCGTCGCGGGACGAGCGGTGCCTCTGTGTCGCGTCGCGTGTACTCTTAGCAGATTACTCGTTTCCCTTTCTCTTGGTGCAATCCTATAATAATAACATAATAAGTTTTTAATTTGTACTCTTGTTTTACCTGTGTTATTATTAGATAAGATTTAATTAAGTCTGATTTTGCATTAAAAGTGATATGTGGAGACTGATTGTGATATATTAAAAATAAGTGTTAGTATTTGTTAAGATCAACCATTATATGATTTTTATTATTTTTCGTTTTTAAATGTTGTCTAGACAAATTTCGTGTGTACGTAAGTATGTGTAATTAAAAACATTCTAGTGATTTTTATCAAAATCTTTCATTTAATAACGTCCTGTAAAACATATACATCCCAGCAGTAGGCTGCTGAATCGTAGGTGCTCTTCTGGACTAGGCTAGGTGCTATTCGCGCAGGTGCTATTCGAATGGGTGCTCTAAGTGGACTACTTCATAAAATCTTCCTGGACTTTACTATTACAATACCTTCGAAGTCCATTCACGACCCGAGAAGCATCAAAGTAATCAATTCCATTCAATAATTAACTCTACAAACACTTGTAAGCTAAATTAAGCCTTAGCTGCTCCCAAATTAAGTTTGGAATTGGGTGTCGATACCCTATCATTGATGAGCCGACTTAGTACCGAAACTCTCTTTGTTATTACTAACCTAGTTTCAAAGTTTGAAATTTCGCAGGTAGTTAGCAAATGAACCCTTGCTTTTGGTAGATTTTTGTTTGAATTCACTACGAAGTTGGAATGAAGTTTTGAACATTTATCTTGGTTGGTGACAGTCTGTATTATTGATCGTTAGCAACTCCTTTTTCCGAGGGGCTAGTGGCTAAATGATATCAGCTGCTCCAGTCGATCGAAGGCCGCGGACCGTTCGTGGATACTTATCCACGAACGGTGGTAACCTTACCATCCATAATATATCGAGATGATGACCATGCCTCGGAATGGACGGTAAGCCGTTGGTCCCGGCTGTCATTCGTAGATCTTTGACAGTCGTAGTCAGAAACCGAAAAGAACCAAGGGGTATCGTTTTACCCAATAACTGGGTTGTGGAGGTTAAGATAGACAGTCACTTCATGTAAAATACTGGTATTCAGCTGCATGTGGTTATACTGAATGCCCTCAAAGTTGGGAAAAGGCTAGGTAGGTTGTTTAGCAACTCCTTTTTCTTCTAATATTTTAAGTGTATTTTCTGGTCTAACGTGAACTTAATATTTGTTTTTCTAAACAGAGAAGCGAAGAGGGGAGAATTCTTCAAGACTGCTCCTTTACACAATAACAATTTATCACTGTGGCCTATTTTCAGCAGTCGATTTAACTAAAAATGGCACAGTTTGGGTACCAGCCCGTAACTGTCACACAGCGGGGAAAAGGCATTTTGCTTCAAAATGGAGAAACTTTGATCATCACACCTGGTCACCATGTATTCTCTATTTCAAACTACATAAGAACGGTAATTGCGTAACACCCTCTACTCATAATCCAAGGGTTTTGTAGGAAATTCCCAATTGCTTCAAAGGTTTGAAAAATTCGTCAGCTTAAACTCAAAGTCAAATCATTTATTTCAAAAGGCACTTTGGAACGTCAAAATTTACAAAAAAAATTGAGTTGATTCAAGTCGCCCCTTCCAAAAGGTAGTTTTCGTATGGAGAAGAATGGACAACAACCTCCACCTTTACTCTTTTAAAATGTTTTACAATATTTTGTTTAGGTACATTATTGTATATGAACACGATGCACCTGGTATAAAATTACTATAGGTAAAAATAATAAAAAATGAAGCAACGATAGATAAATTAATTATGTGATAGATACATGGTGGTCACATATTTACAAACATTGTAAATGTAGACGATTTTCCAAAAAAAATACAATTAATAAGTCAGTGTGTGAGGAAGTAATCTTAGAATGTAAAATCAACTTAACGACGTGAACGTGGCTGAACTGTCAAAATGAAAGGCATTGCCATCGATTGCCTTTGTATGTGTTTTACACAATTACCCCGAAAGTATCCTGACTATAGAAAGAAACAAAGAAAGAAATCATTTATTTGCTCATAATGCATATGCATATAAGTTTGATTATTTGTAAACTATCCCGATACATTTTGCCTTACGGCATACAAAGTATTAGATTTGAATTTACTTAATAATATAGTTACAACCATTACAATTATTATGAACACTAGTCAGAATTTAATAGGTAGGTACAGATCATTAAGTTCCCTTCAAAATGGTTGAGCTAAATGGTGCTGATCCATGCGTCACGTTCCTGAACGGGCGCCGTCAGTAGGGACTGGTCATCTCTTAGCTGCCACGGTTTATTTTAATTTATTTAAATTTTTGAATTATTTTTGTTTTTATATTTTATTACGGACGCTTTTAACGTGCACGTCTTTCTACATTGTTCTCACATGTATAATTTCAACACGAATGATGTAACCAATATTTTGTAACAATATTTTGATTTAAAAGAGTGTCCGTGGAGTTTCTTGCCCGTTCTTCTCCATAGGTACCAACTACGCTTTGGAATGGGCAGTTAGCTTCATATTTCTGACTGACCGACCCCATGACAATTCAAAAGTACCTGTAATTGGTTTATTTGAAATAAATGCTTTGAGTTTTGAGTTTTTGAGTTCAGTCTAAAAAATGAATGATTAAAATGTAAATCTCTCGCATATATACGAAGAAGAATATAAATGATGACTTCCTTCAATGAGAGTCATGAAGTTGACAGGAAAAGTACTACGCAAAAATGTTGTCATTCAAAACCATCTCCGTATTTCCAAAGGTTAAATAAATAATAACGGATCTTCCTCTACTTTATTATGCTCTTGGGTTTCGCGTCCGTTTTGTTGAACTTGGTCCCCTGGTCAACCCTTTATGCGAGATTAGGAGGCTTAACTTCAAAACGGTGATAATGCTACAATTCCTGGGACAAAACAAAAAGGTCTACCGTGAGAGATTGTGAGTTTTAGCTACAAGTAAAAAACTGGGCCGTATTTTGGTATTTAATCGACTTCCCAAAAGGAGGAGGTTCTACGTTCATCTGCATGTATTTTTAGGGTTCCTCAAAAGGAAAAAACGGAACCCTTATAGGTTCACTCGTGTGTCTGTCTGTTTGTCCGTCTGTCACAGCCAATTTTCTCCGAATCTAATGGACCGATTAAGTTAAAATTTGGTACACATATGTATTTAAGTGACCCAAACACGAACCTGTAACGTAAATAAATCAATTTTGAATGAATGGGGGTCACTTTTGGGGGGCAAACAAGAAAATTAAAATAAAAGTTTTGCTAATAGTACCGTGTTACATATTAAATGAAAGGGCTTGTTGCGAGGATCTTAAAAATATTTTTTTATATAATTTTAAAATAAGCGCTTTTAAAGTTATTTCAGAAATTCAAAATTACAACATTTTACAAAAAAAAAACGACCTATAGTAATTTTTCACATAATGTAGTAGTGTTTCTTTTTTCGGAAATCGGTTGTTTCTTTTTTTTACTTAAAAAGCTTTTTTTTTGCCTTATCGTATTTACTCACTTACCATGTTCTTTGTCAGTTACAGAAAACAGGAGGCATTAGATACCGCTCAAATCTACACTAAGTTGGCAGAAATCTAAATAAAATCTTGTTAAGCTCATTTTCTTATGTATTATCTACAGTCTATTTCTGTTGACCTTCACTGCTTGAAATGTGTTTGCTCATTGTGGTAGGCATTTATTATGTACACACGACTTCTGACATAAGCAATGGATGAATGTATGATGTTATTGTTATTGTTGGCATTATTAGCGCCATGGACAGGTACCAGGGTGAATATTTTTTTTATTTAACCTTTATTTAATTCAAAACAGATAATTCCTTTTTAACCGACTTCAAAAAAGGAGGAGGTTCTCAATTTGACTGTACTTTTTTTTTGTTTGTTTTTTTTTTTGTTACCGCAGAACTTTCGACTGAGTGAACCGATTTTGATGGTTATTTTTTTATTTGAAAGCTGGTACTTCCCGTGTGGTCCCATATAAATTTTATTAACTTTACTTGGATGGTTTTTGAGTTAGGTTGAATAATACGTATTTTTTTCCCACTTAGTACATGGATGATATCTTAAGTTCCTGTCACTATTATTTACATAGCAGGTAGTGATGTTCAAATTTGTGTGGGGTAGCTACCAACTGAAAAATAAAAACTTACAAAAAAATCAACTGACTTCCAAAAAAAAAACACAAAAAAGCGATAAATAACTTTAATTTCGGAAGTCGGTGGCAAAAAACGAAAAGTCTAAACCAAAGACACCGACTACCGAAATTAAAGTTATTTTTCGCTTTGTAGTGTTTTTTTGGAAGTCAGTTGATTTTTTTGTAAAAAGTTCTTATAAAACAAAACATTTTCCATTTCTTGTAATATTAGCCAGCTAATTGGATGCCTAGGTCGTTAGTTAATTGAACCAGAATCATTCAACGTTTAAAAAATTGGCGTATTGAAAGTCAGCCCTTTGAAGATGACTAACCCAGCTAAGATTGAAGATCACTCGGCTCACGCGCAGTTTGGTCACAGTTCTAACCTAAACTAAGCTATCTCACCCAGTTTTAACTAAATGACTACATGACATTCAGCCATCTGGTTAAACTTTGCGCTCAATGACTTGGCTAGTTGTCCATCAGCTATTTAATTGGATTGGCGTTTAATGAACGGCCAATTAGCTGGCTAATTTAACCAAATGGCTGCGATACAGGGTAAGTTTTTATCCAGTGCGCAAACTTTAACACGTGACTTTACTCATCATTATGAACAACTTTTACTATGGGACCAAACCTGAAATCGCGAAAAAAAAATCTGCTGTTCCCTACATTTTGACGAGTTATGCGAACATAAATATAGGGAACAGCTGATTTTTTAAATCGCGATTTCAGGTCTGCTCCCATAGTAAAAGTTGTGCATAATGATGAGTAAAGTCACGTGTTTAAATTTGCGCACTGGATAAAAACTTATCCTGTATATAGATGCCATCGAATAAAGTTAGACACTTTGCCACAAAATACCTACCACAAACTTCTCGAATTGCCTTTGAAAACTCAAAAAAAGGCTAAAAAACAAAACATCAAAAATAACATAACCTAATCATCAACCAATTTACGATACTCGAAACTCCCGTTTACAAATGTGAACGATAAAGAAAAAGCTCTAAAACAACAATAAAATAAGTAACATAAAATGGGCAAGGCCGGGTGTGGTGTGATCGTGTGACGGGCACCGCACCAGTTCGCACCTGTCACCAAATGCTAATGCATGGGCTTCACACAAAAACGCCTTGGCTTGTGTAAAGAAGCATGTATACAGGGTGGCAGGGACATCGACGCGAAAACTGTTGAACATGGATTCAGTATATGATTCTGAACCCAGTTACAATTTTTCGTCGGTTATTTAAAAACAGAAGTGAAAACTTGAACAATTAAAAAAAATACTACCAAAACCTTTAAAGTAAAAATACTTGCATAGAACATTGATCCATAACGTAATATAAATAAAGAGCAATATTGGTTTACAAAAATGAGGTGTCGGTAACGGTGTCGCGAGATCAATTGTTTTTTCCCATCTCAAAAATGCCCAACGCGGCTAAAGAAGTTTTTAATTCAAAAAAATCTACTGTTTCATAGAAAAGTGCAATACCTACGCGGTCAAAATGTATGGAACAGCAGATTTTAAAAAAAATGCCGATGTAATTTCTTCTACTTTTTCTGTTTTTACCTGTAATTGGCTCTATGTTTCTTAAACAACTGTTATCCATTTGTTAAATAAATAAATTTTCAACGCAGGGGCTTTTTTCAGAATCATCTACTGAATCCATGGTAACAGTTTTCGCGTCGATGTCCCTGCCACCCTGTTTTGAAGTAGGCTGAGGTTCGAGGTGTGGATGTAAACAAAGGAAAATATCAGACTTGTTTTCTCCAGAGGAGTTAGCATGTCGAATGGTATTTTTAACGTCCCATGTAAATGGATGAGTCTATTGCCATAAACTGGGTACACTTCCAGACTTCTAGCTGCTACTGAGAATTCATCACCAAAAATGTAATTAACATTATTGCTCGTCCCAATCGAACCTAGACCACCCAGATCAACGGACGAGACAGTAAACAATAAGTTTTCTTGTAGGTAGGTCTTGTATTTCTCGGCAAGCAAAATGTATTTTTTTTAGGAGAATTAGAAATTCAAGAAAGTTCTTACAGTTTGAGTAGTACAAAGGTGACTCAAAAGGTCAAAAATAAATAACTTAACTTTAAGCACTTAAAATGCTAACTACAAGTAATTAATAATAATTTTAATGTTTAAAAGAATATCTTGGAAAATTAACCTCTAGACTAGAAAATTCTTCATTTATAACTTCATTATCGATCAAAGCTACTGCTTTATTGGAATGAAGGTCCATAACGCGGCTTGCGATAGGAGTTGACCGGTAGAAATCGTCACGTACGGAACTTCGTTCCTGACGGGAGCTCCCCGACCAGTTAGTTTGCCTAGCCTTTTCCCAACTATATTAGGGTCGGCTTCTGCTAACCGGATGCAGTTGAATACCAGTATTTTACATGGAGCGACTGCCTATCTGACCTCTACAATCCAGTAACTGGGTAATACGATACCCCTTAGTAAGGCTGGTTGTCAGACTTTCGGACTTCTAACGACCCATTACGA
Organism: Agrochola litura; assembly: GCA_949152395.1. Taxonomy (NCBI): domain Eukaryota; kingdom Metazoa; phylum Arthropoda; class Insecta; order Lepidoptera; family Noctuidae; genus Agrochola; species Agrochola litura. The sequence goes on from OX424509.1 coordinate 6,040,047, forward strand.
CTGTCATAGATCTACGAATGACATCCGGGACCAATGGGTTAACGTGCTTTCTGAGGCACGGAGGAGTCTCGGTATGTAAATATGGTCACCCATCCACAGACCAACCCCGACAAGCGTAGCTTAACCGAATGAATCGACCCGTGCGGCTGTCATTACTTACCCACGAGCTCCTCGGGAGCCCCCCGACCGAACACATTTTATTCTAATATTCTACTTCCGTCTGAGTTTCACCAGGGTCTGACTAACGCTGATGTTAGTACTATGCAAACATAAAAATCAAGGAGTTTATACGTTAAAATTTCTATTAGAAAACAAACCATAAACTTACCACAGAATATGAAATAACCCACTTCGCACAGAAAACCGTACATTAACTTAAGCGTTACCATTAATTCCTAAGCACCTGCACACAATGTAACAATGGTTTGTGACACAATATAACGATTAAGGAAAACACGTGCAGTCACACATTTATAACAGGTCTGAACGTGCGTATTGCTGGAGTGAGGCAATAAGTATCACCGGCTGTCACTTCCGATATGATATATTGAGAGGACGTGGTGTACACGTCAGATGACAGTATTACTAGAGGAAGCGAGAAAAAATGGTTCAGTGCGGGGATTATTTTGTAACATACTGTTTAGTTTTTTTCAAGAATAACATAACATAACGTCACGCCTTGTCCCTCGAAGGGTTGGGCAGAGGTGTCCCTCTAGCAGATACACCCACATTTTGACAGTTATGTTTGTCCCATGTAATTGGGGGCGAGCCTATTGCCATCAACCGGGCACAAATCCAGACTCCGAGCTGCTATTGAGAAATTCCAGATAGAAAAACCCAATAACACTTTGCCCGACCCGGAAATCGAACCCAGGACCTCATGCTCAGCAGTAGTGCTTGCGACCACTAGACCAACGAGGCAGTACTAAACCTAACATCACGCCTGTAAACCACGAGGGGTTAGGCAGAGGTGTACTTACAGTACATCGCACTGGGCCCACGTGATAGATAAAAAAACACACACCGTTTTGAAGAGAAGAGGCCTGTGTCCCAGCAGTGGGAACATTATAGGTTGATAATGTCATTGCCAATACACAAAGTTAAGTGAGGATATTAGACAAAAAAACCAAGTAGCCGATGCACTCACGCAAGCCCTAACACTGAAATGGCAATAGGCCGATCATATAACACGCTATACAGACAGCAGGTGGACATTCAGAACTACGCGATGGAAGGGACCAACAGGAAAAAGAAGAGTAGGCAGGCGGAAAAGAAAGTGGGCTGATGATATAATAGAAACAGCAGGGAAAGACCGGCAGACTACTGGCAAAGACAGAGACACATGGAAGAAGATGGAGGAGGCCTTCACCCGAAGAGAGGTCCATAACCTAAAAAATAACTAATATACAATGTCGCCCATCGGCATGTGACCGCCCGTATTTTTCTGAATGTTCATGAAAACTGATCGAAAAATAACTTTGAAAGGGGGGTCTAACTTGACCTTTTTTTTCAATTTTTTTTTTCAAGATCCCATGGTTTTATGAAATAACACTAGTACTTTTAAAAAAAAAATATCTAGAAAATAAGTAAAACTACTAACATTTAACCACTAACAATATTTGCAATGTAATTTAATGATATGAGAATAAAAGGCTTTTTTATTTTATTTATTTTATATTTATGCTATAGCCATCAACCAGACCCCAGGCTGCTACTGAGAAGATCTTAATGGAAAACCCCAATAACATTATGCCTGACCTGGGAATCCCATATACTAACGAGGCAGTCAAGAATATGCAGATACAAATCAAGGAGTTGTTTGAGCACTTGAAGTTAACTAATTTGTGGTATTCGATTTCATATATCATGGTACAGCCCTATATAAGATTTTGAAACACTGTAATTATCTAACATGACATTGCGACAGATTTATTAATTTTTTATTGTTCACAAAAGCACATGCATGTAAAAAAAAACTGGCACTCCGGGAGTGCTGACAGAAGTGAAAACTTGAACAATTTAAAAAATACTTCCAAAACCTTTGAAGTAAAAATACTTTCATGAAACATTGAACCGTAACGTAATATAAATAAAGAGCACCATCGCGTTTACAAAAATGAGGTGTCGGTAACGGTGTCGCGAGTTCAATTGTTTTTTCCCATCTCGAAAATTCCCAATGCCTAAAGAAGTTTTCACTTCAAAAACTCGAAAAAAAATTGACAAGATATTTTCAGACCTTTATTACGAAGTTACAGGTACCTAAATTAGTCATCCACAAGGTACGTTAAGTGAAGTATCAAGGCATTCAATCTAGACTTCATTAGCCTATAAACATTTAACACTAAAGGACCTGCCATAAAACCTCTGACGAAATAAATCATTTAGCCATAAGCTTGGTCATATTAGTTATTAACATACAAACACTATGATATTGTGGGTTACAGGATATTATTAGTTGGAGCAGTGGTGGCTCAGTGGTAACGGCCCCGACTTACGTGTTGTAGGTCGTGGGTTCGAACCCAGGCAAGCGCTTTACTTTGTGTAAATTATTTCATCACCACTGCTCACAAAACGGTGAAGGAAAACATCGTGAGACCAAAAATTCGACATCGAATGTGACATCTACCAACCCGCACTAGGCCCGCGTCGTTGATTACGGCCCACTCCCTCTCACAGAGAGGAGGCCTGTGTCCCAGCAGTGGGAACACTAAGGGCTGATTATCTATGTATGTATGTATACTCCATTTGAAATAAGATTAGACATTAAAACTAAACCTTTTTTACAGTCCGTTCTACCGATTTTGATTTTTGCATTAAAGACAAAAAAGTGGTTATAATACCACTGTTTACTGCAGCAGCCATTTTTTATGCCGCCATCGCAATACTGATCATCATCTGGATGCAGCTGAATATCAGTATTTTACATGGAGCGACTGCCTATCTGATCTCCACAACCCAGTAACTGGGTATTACTATACCCCTTGGTAAGACTGGTTGTCAGACTTTTGGGCTTCTGACTACCCGTAACTACTGTCAAAGATCTACAAATTGACAGCCGGGACCAACGGGTTAACGTGCTGTCCGAGGCACGGAGGTGTCTTGGTATGTCAAGATGGTCATCTATCCACGGACCAACCGCGGCAAGCGTAGCTTAACCTGATCGATCGACTCGTGCGGCTGTTATTGCTTAGCCACAAGCCCCTCCGAACACCTTCATCATCATCATCATCAGCCTATAAATGTTTCCACTGCTGGGACACAGGCCTCCTCTCTGTGAGAGGGAGTGGGCCGTAATCCACCACGCGGGCCCAGTGCGGGTTGGTAGATGTCACATGTCTTTGAATTTTCAGTTCTAGGACATGCCGGTTTCCTCACGATGTTTTCCTTCACCGTTTTGAGAGCAGTGGTGATGAAATAATTTACACAAAGTAAAGCACCTGCCTGGGTTCGAACCTACGACCTACAACTCGTAAGTCGCGGCCGTTACCACTGGGCCACCACTGCTCACCGAACACCTTACTGATGCTGAACCCAAAATATATTATTATTTATTTATTTTATTTCATCGAGTTACAATGACTCATACACAAATATACAAAAATACAATATATCACACATAACTTAATCAAACAATACATTTAAACATTAAAATAAAATACAAAACAAAACACCACCTTACATACAACACTTACATTGTCACAACATAAAATTACAGACGACTGTAGGTGACGTGCAAGTCACTGCAGCGTCGCATGTACGGACAGTCGAGCCTGTCAGCTATCATCATCAGAACGCTGTTGGGGCTATTATATCCACAGAAATAATCTTAACCTAATCATAATAAAATTATTCCGTTGTCGGTCAGTCTAAACGTCCCTCAATAACCACCGTTACCTTTCGTATTGGTTCGCACGATTTATTTCCGCGTACTATTTGCTCGATTGACTCTGTCAGGCGTTTCACCGCCTAACTGGTGGATTGAACTGTTCATTGTTGTTTGGCACTCATACTTCTACATTTTTTGGGTAAATAGAAACAGAAGTGAATAAATATTTGTATACTTTTGTGGCTGTAAAAGGGTAAATATTTGAAAACTCTCTGAGTATTTTTTATTAACAAATTATTGCCATTTCTGGCCGCAGGTGACAGTAGGCGTAACCAAATGATTTTATTTTTGTCTGTTGAAAATTTTACAAAAATGGTACTACCTACCTATTTGAGAAATTGGAGTGTGATAAGATACTCTCATATTCTCAGTTATTTTTGTACTACAAATACTACACTCGTATTGCTATTTTCGGTTGTAAAAGAACTCGTGGGTGAATATTTGATAACATAAATAGAGTATCCTATTGACATAAGCTCAGTACATCCCCACGCTACGAGTATCTCAAGAAAACGTTTACGTATCATAAAGAAGAAGCTTTCATTAAAAAAAGTCAAAACAAATGCAGAGCAACGTGGTCAGTCATTAATCACGAAATTGGGAATACAAAATGTGACAATAATATTTCTGAATTACAATTAGATAAGCAGATACTGACAAATCCCACTGACATAGCGAACGCTTTTAATAATTATTTTATTGACTCGACAAACACCTCAACATTTAATCATTTACATAATGACTCTTATATGGGGTCAATTCCTAATTCCATGTTTCTTAGTTGCATGACGGAAGATGAAGTTAAAAAGGAGTTAATGGCTCTAAATAATACTAACTCCGAAGGTTATGATGGAATTAGCACAAAAATAATTAAAGAGTGCAACACTGAATTAATTTCTATATTGACATATTTAATTAATCTTTCATTTTCATCAGGTACTTTTCCTGATGCCTTAAAACTATCAGTCGTGAAACCACTTTACAAAAAAAGCAATAAAAATGACGTGAAAAACTATCGCCCGATTACTCTAATTCCTATTTTATCAAAAGTATTCGAAAAATGTATGCTCAAGAGACTTGTCGACTTTTGTAGCAAATTTAAAATTATAGCAAAAGAACAGTTCGGATTCCAAAAGCACAAGTCGACAACACAGGCAATATTTACCCTTTTGAGCAATGTCCTGAGTAATCTCAATAATAATCACTTAACAGCAGGACTTTTTTTCGACCTGTCACAAGCTTTCGACTTTGTAGCACATGACGTTTTATTAAAAAAGTTAGAGGGCATTGGAATAAGAGGACTAGCACTGCAGTGGATTTCGTCTTATTTAAGTGATCGTAAACAATACGTTGTCATAGATAAAGTGCATGAAAACCTACTTTCTTCCTATTCCTCTGACTCCAGGGAAAATAAATGTGGCGTCCCTCAGGGGAGTGTCTTAGGCCCCATTTTGTTTATATTATATATAAATGACATACCACTAGTGACTAATCATAAATGTATATTATTTGCAGATGACATTTCAATTATCGTGACGTCTGATAAAAAGTATAAATCAATATCTGATCATGAAATGGACATTAATAATACTATTGACAATATTTTAGGATGGCTACAGACAAATAAATTAAAAATTAACTTGGACAAATCTAATTTTATACAATTTAATCAATCTAAACATGCTAAATATAATTTTAAACTTAATATTGATAGACTGAAAGAAGTTACACAAACCAAATTCTTGGGTGTACTCATTGATCAAGACTTAAATTGGAAAGTACATCTAGATAATTTGTGCAATAGGATCAATAAATTTGTTTATGCTCTCAGACAAGTAAAGAACGTGACAAATAGAAAAACGGCAATTATTACCTACCACGCATATATAGAATCTATTTTACGTTACGGGCTTATTATATGGGGGAACAGTACGGATAAGGATAGAGCATTTATTGCGCAAAAAAAATGCATCAGGGCCATTTGTGGACTCCGTCCTGATGAGTCCTGCAAACCGTTTTTTAAAAAGCTAGGTTTATTACCACTTCCCTCACTTTACATATTTGAGGTCTGTAAATTTGTGTATATTAATAAGGAATTGTTCAAAAAAGCATACGAAGTCATCTCTCGACCAACAAGGGATCCACACAGACTTATATTAAAGGATAATCCTAAGTCAGCCAAGTATGCTAAAAGCTGCCTTGTGATGTGTGTACGTATATACAATAAAATACCAAAAGAATTGAAATTATTTAATAATCTTAACTCATTTAAAAACAAACTATTTAAATGGCTTAATGGACATAATTTTTATGACATTAATGATTTCTATAACTTGAAAATATAAAATGTGTATGTACAGGTATTAATGAAAATGTTTGTGATGACTATTATTGTATTATTATTTTATTACCAATTAATCTATCTGAATGACTATTATTGTATTACCAGTTATTAATTATTTTGCATGCAATTGATACAATTATTCTGTATAGCTAAACATGTGGACATTATATCAAACCAGACTGTAACAACTTAATACCATGTTTAAGGCAAATAAAGACTTATCTTATCTTATCTTATCTTAGATATTTTTTAAGAGTAACGTAATGTTTTACATACAATTTCGTTTATATCAAAACCTCACGTCTTGTTTCCCCGAAGGGTTAGGCAGAGTTGCATCTATAGTACACCCACATGTTGCCAGTTACGTAAAAAGTCCCATCTAACAGGGGGCGAGCCTATTGCCATCCTGCGAGCACAAATCCAGACTCCAGGCTGAGGGCTGAAAAATACTTTCACCGACTCGTGAATCGAACCTAGGACCTCATGCTCAGCAGTAGCGTTAATTTAATTCAGAATATAAGTAAATAATATCTTTAAACAAACTTTTCATAACGTTTAAAATATCTTACTTAAAGCTATAAACATAAATTATTACCTACAATAATCATAACAAATCCACCAAAAATCCACTAAGTAAATAAAATCCAAAAATTATGAAGCACTTATAACCGTTGCGGTTTATCTTCTAATTAAGCCCCACTAAGTTAGAAGTAACTTGGTAAGTGGTGCTAAGCTAAGTTAATAAGATATGAATTTTAACTGCCTGCCCAAAAGCCTGGCGTTAATGAATAAGTTTAGTTTAGCTTTAAACTGGCCTTTTGCTGTGGTTTTGCTCGTGAAATAGAGGGTGGATTACTTTGGGTAAAGGAAGTGTGATATTATATTTTAAGACGCAGATATATGCCAGTGAGCTTGAGTGGTTAGCTTGCGTGTTCTGTACTGAGCTCACGCAACGCGTCGTACGTCGAGCCAGTAATAGGACTCACCCATCAAGGAGCGCTGTCGCAAATTAGACGCATTATTAATTTATTATACATAATACTAAAAGTATTTTAAACACGTGTACTAAAATATCAATAATTAAATTATCTTTAAAATTGTGAAGGTTTCAGAAACATACGCTTGATAGATTTTGCGCGATTCGCAGTTTTTTATCCGCGTTAGACATAACTTTACAAATTAATTTCACTGTGTAATATAAAATATTAATATGATAAGTTATTGGTCAGTCAGTTATCGTCGCCTTAAGTAAAAAAAAACAGAATTGTACCTTCCAGATAATGTAGGTATGAGTCAACACACCGACGGAACATATGATTTGATTAGTGTTACTTTATTCTGAAAAAAAAACTAAGTGCCTATTATTTCGTATTTTAACTCAAGTAAGTTCTCAAGCGACGAGATCTTTTATCAGAATCATTAGTTATGTAATAAAATACATTCGTCAGACAAAACAAACGTAAGGTTTCTATAAAACTCTAGTATTTCTTGAGAAGTCCCTTGAAACATTTCTGACAAGAAACGTAAAATATTATATTAGTACACTAACGCAGCTGGCTTTCTCGTTAGTTTGGTGAACAAGAAACAATCCATTATTTAGTAATTAAGATGTCTACGAACACAATACATTTCTTACTTACTACAAACTTGTTTGTCTGTTATTGTTATCATTTCGTTTGATATTCCACTTAGAGTACCAGGCTGTTGATTATGGTGCTATAAGAGGGTTTATCCTAAAAATTGGCAACGTCGTAAATAGCTGTCAAATATTTACCTGTTTTGATTAATTTTGCAATATTACTGTTTGGAAATTAGAAATGTGTCTAACTAGTTCTCTAGAATATTAATTATGAAATGCAATAATACTCAATATCTTTATTGCTTTACCATAATGTGTATTTATGTGGTAACTATATAATTTTGATCATTATGGACCTTGTAGGGCACAGCAAAAAGGGTAGGAGAGAGGAAACCGTGTTTTAGGAGATCATTAAGTTGTAATTGTGGGAACAAGTTTTAACTTACATTTAATTAAAGTCAGGAGATCGCGAATAGTTAATAATATATATATATATAATAAATAATTAATATCGTAATACCGAATATTTAGTTTAAGATGTAAAAAATCGGCCAAGTGCGTGTCGGACTACGCACAATGAAGGGTTCCGTAGTTGAGATGAATTTATTTATCCCAAGGACAAAGTTAACATTGTAGTTGAAAAACATGTTCTCCCATACATCCCAACTGCAAATCGTCGCTCGGCATCCAATACCGCGAATGTGACATTTTTTACGTTTTTTTTTAAATTGCAGGATCACTTATTTCAACGTGTAGAATGAAATAAAACAAAAATCTGATTTTCGTTAAAAATTTCACATTCGCGGTATTAATATAATAATAATCTAAATCTAATACCTCTAAACGAGCAATTCTTGTATTTATGTACCTATATATAATCTGAATCTCGGAAACGGCTCCAAGAATTTTTATTAAATTTAGTATGCAGGGGGTTTCGGGAGTGATAAATCGATCCAGCTAGGTTTCATTTATAGATAAAGTAGTTAAAAAAAAATGGTCATCCAGATATTTTTCTTTATTCAAGAAACAAGGACTCATTATGTTAGTAAACTTATGAACTATGTTAGCTTATTTTACCAGGTCACTCAGAAAGTTTTCCGACTAACAGTTTTTGTCTACAGGTTACTGGCTAGTTTTGATGTCAATTAAAACTATGACTATTTATTACAAAAAAACATATCATTCCAAATTCGAAATTCCCTCCACATTTTTTTACGAGCAAAATCAAAATACTCTGTCTTACTGAAAACTGGATTTACAACGAGAACATTTTCGCGCTATGATTCGACTAAAACCAGAAGAATCGTTTGAAAGACTTAAAATGGTGTTCATAGAAAAAAGCCCTTCTAAAGCGACTATTTTCCGCTGATTTAATGAATTTATGTGTGGTCGAGTAATTTTGGCGGACAAAGAAAGAAGTGGCCGCCCTATGACGGTTGTTACATAACAAAACGTGCTGGCTGTGAAAAATTGAATTCAAGAGAATAGGCGAATTACATATGAAGAGGTTCAGCATATACTGCTGATTGGATCGGGAAGTGTGCATGAAATTCTATACGGTTATGGAAGATAGTTTCACGCTGGTACCGTAAAATCTAACTCAGGCTCAGAAGGAGGTTCGGGTAGAATGGTGCCGAGACATGATAGCAAAATTTGTAGCAGGCTCGTCTCGGCGCGTTTAAGATATCATTACAGGTGATGAATCTTGGATTTATCAATATGATCCAGAAATTAAGCGTCAGTAAACCGTGTGGCTGTTTCAAAATGAACCAACGCCTACCAAAGTGAAGCGAGCCAGAAGTGCAGGCAAATTTTTGATCGCAAGTTTTTTTTCTTTGCCGGGTTATCTGGTATCAGTACCCTGACGAGATCAAAGGAGCATCAATGCTGAATGGTATGTTACCAAATGTTTGCCAGAAGTTTTTACTACTGCAAGCAGCAAGCGACCGAACACTGGCCTCCGTGGGCTACTGCTTCACCACGACAACGCGCTGGCTCACTCGGCGCTCAAAACAAGGGACTTTCTGGACAGCACACCGATCATCCTCCTAACAGTCCCGATTTAGCTCCGTGCGACTTTTTCTTGTTCCCCAAAATAAATCAACGCAAAGGAAAACAGTTTTCATCACCTGAAGATGCACTGGCTGCATTTGAGAAGGAGATTGGAGAGGTGTCTGATGCGGACTGGAAAGTGTGTTATGAAAATTGGTTTAGACGTATAAAACTGTGTATAAACGCCAATGGAGAGTTCTTTGAAAAGATATCATAAAAAAAATTATAACCTGTAGTATATTTTTTTCTAGTATCACAAAACTTTCTGAGTGCCCCACGTAATCTAGTTTAAATTTATTTCACCCCATGGGAGATGGCACTGCAGTGATTGATGTACATGCAATCCAGCCTGCTAGCAATCTTTTTTAGGACATTGTTGGAGCTGGCCCGTACTCTGCGCACCAGGGATGCACACCTCATTCGCATCGTTGCGTAAAAGCAATTAATATGTGCGTCCGCGAACATTCCCGATGCGCTAAAAAAACGGGGCAGCCCCACCAATACCCTGAAAGCGTTGTTGTATTGGACACGAAGGGCGTTGCACGACCTTTGGGTATATCTAACCCACAGGCTGCACGTGTAAAACGTTGTACAATAAGCTCGAAACAGAGTAATTTTGACTTTTTAAGTGAGCAGCGTACAAACCTGCGAGCCAGCATGTTTGCCCTTACCGACAACGCTCTTCGTTCTCGCTCAATATCGAGTCCGTCATTGAGGTCAGGGGTCAATATATGACCAAGATATTTAAACGTAAATACTCTTTGTAGTGGAGTCCCATTGAGTAATACAGATGGTACATAACCCGGTCTACCCCCAGCCTCAAAAACCATGATCTCCGACTTATTGGAGTTATACATCAAACCATGTGTTTTGGCATACTGCTCACATTTGGCGACCAATTACTTTCTGAGACCACAGATTGACGCGCTCAGAAGCACCATATCTGCATAGCTAATATTATTTACACAAATACCATCTAAATAGCAACCCACTCTGGTGCTGCTGAGCTCGCCAATCCTGCCTCACCCCACATTCCAACCTGTATGGCCTGGAAAAAGTTCCAGCCCTTCGTACACTGTTAATCTGGTTACTATACCACAATTTAAAAATGTTTATAAGCTCCGTTGGCAACCTATCCTTCTCCATCTTTCTCCACAATACGTCATAAGCAACCAGATCAGAAGCCTTGAATAAATGTAGGAAGCTAGCATATATTGGCGTCCCACGCTGTGTATAGTAAGTATGTGATAGTATGCTTAATGCACAACACTGCACTTTCTGTTGACAAACCACGCCAAAACCCGAATTGGTTGTCATGAACACTTACAGTTTTATTTATTTGTGTATTAAGTAGACGGTCAAACACTTTTGATATTATGATATTATAGTAGCTAGACAGATGGGCCTATTGGATGACGAGCGACGAAATGTAAGTTTTTACGCACAATATTGAGAGATTTACCATGTTATTTTAAGACCATAGACTTCTTATAGGTTTTCCTGTAATCTATGAGTGAAGAGTCATACTATGTATTTTTTTCAAATTTTTCGGTCCAGTAGTTTCGGAGATAAGGGGGGGGGGGAATGGTCAATTTTCATTGAATTTATTAAATATCTTTAAAAGTATTTATTTTAAAATTATATAAAAATATATTTGAGATTCTCGTAACAAGCCCTTTCATTTAATATGTCACACGATACTGTTAGCAAAACTTTTTTTTTTAATTTTCTTGTTTGCGCCCCAAAAGTGACCCCTATATTCAAAATTTATTTAGTTACGTTACTTATTCGTGTTTGGGTCACAGAAATACATATGTGTACCAAATTTCAACTTAATCGGTCCATTAGATTCGGAGTAAATTGGCTGTGACAGACGGACAGACAGACAGACAGACAGACAGACAGACACACGAGTGATTCTATAAGGGTTCCGTTTTTTCCTTTTGAGGTACGGAACCCTAAAAAGTATTTGGAAACTTTCCAAATGCCTTTTTTACACCTAAAATTGTTACAACATCAAATTCAGTGTTATAATTGCAATTCATTATTAATATTCTAGGGAACTAGTTAGCCACATTTCTTATTTCCATGCAGCAATATTGCCAAATTCAAAACCGCGAAATATTTGACATCTATTTCCGACGTTGCCCACTTTCAGAATAAACAACGCTCTTAAGAAGTTCGGATTTGTTGTACGTCGTTTCCATCACCCATTTTTTTTCTAAACAACACCAGATGAGAGCAACAAAGACGCTGTATGCAACCACATGATTTCTTTACCACTTTTAATAATAGGGATGAAGACAAAATATATTTATTTTATTCGTCAGGTAGTTTATTAAAAAATGTTGGACACGTATTCTTTATTTTTTTACGTTATCAAAAGATTACGGCGGTACATTGAGTTAAAATATGCCATGACGTCACGAGTATGTAGATTTTATACTTACTTGTGCTGCACCGACATATCAGAACAGGCCCTTAGGGTGCAATGAGGTCGACTATACATGTGTGACATTTTCTGTTTAAAATTCCTTAACGTGTGCCTATTCAAGGGTCGTGTATCTACTGTATGTCAATAGGATACCCAGCAACGTACCTCTGTCTGCTAATAATAAAATACCTGGTCCACAAATCTGTCTGTTAAGCATGGTGATAATGACAATTTTGAACATTCCCGATCAGTTCAGCTATCATTGTAAAATCCTGTTCTACTGTGGACGTAGAAACCCGTATCATACCTACTAAACTCGTTTAATGATTTTTAGGGCTCCGTACCTTAAAAGGAAAAAACGGAACCCTTATAGGATCACTTTGTTGTCTATCTGTCTGTCTGTCTATCAGTCTATCAAGACCCTTTTTCTGAGGAACACGTGGAGGTATGAAGTTGAAATTAATATCAAATATCTACGTAAGTCTATGGTCCATTAGAGCTCTAAAGAAATCAAGCTTCAAAGTCAACGCAATAAAAAAATATGGCCATATAAGCGACATATTTTGATACTTGCAAATAAATCAAAACTTATAGGGTACTTCCTGTTGACCTAGAATCATGAAATTTGGCAAGAAGCAAGGTCTCACAGCACAAATAAAGGAAAAGTCCGAAATTAATTTTTCACATTTTTTTTTTTTTTGCGATTATAATCTATCATTTGCAGTTGGAGAATTGACCGTGACGTATTTCGTTGTATGGAACGTTTTTCAACAACAATGTTAAGTTTGTTTTTGAAATAAATTCATCCCAACAACGAAACCCTTCATTTTGCGTAGTCAGACACGCACTTGGCCAGTTTTTTTGTATAGTAAGGAAGAAGTTTATGAACCATTGTTGATAATTTTCATGTAGATACTGACATCGTATTAAATGGTAACATTCATCTCTATCAGGGTCTAAAGACGAAAAACCTTGAAAGCTAGACTGAAGATCTACTGTTTAAACATACATGATATATCTACTTATGTTCACTATCTTCCAAAGCACTCCCTTGAGCATCGTAAAAAACAACTGAGAAATTATAACAGGTTGATAAAGAGCAGGGAAAGCAGTATTACCAAGATAAACAAAACGGGGAACATTCAGGCACTGATAACATCTTACTGTGATAGCTAATCCACCTGCCCAGAGCAGCATTTAAGACATTACTAGTTGAGAATTTGTTTTTGTAAATGGTAATAAAAGGGTCCACGTAGGAGATGGCGGAACGAACTGGATAAGTTCCATCAAAACTGGAAAGAGGACGCGCGGGCTCGCGAAAAGTAGAAGTATTGGAGGGAGGCCTTTGCCTAGGAGTGGAACAGCATAGGCTAGTAAGAAAAAGTAAGAAAAATAAAAGGGTCTAGTATTTTGTGTATTAAAACTACCCTTTTATAATCGTAAAAATCAAAGTACATTATATAAAATCTAGCTGTTATCCGTGACTCTGCTGCGTGTGTTTTGTGATTCATAGTTTTTAATGCAAATATTCATCTCCCTATTTTTGTATTTCATTAGGTCAGTTGAATCCTTTAAGGGCAAAAGAAGGCAAAAAAGAGAGAGTTTTTACGCATTTATAATATTATTATGGATGAGTGAAGGATCCTTAAGAGCGTTTATCCTAAAAGTTGGCAACGTCGCAAATAGCTGTCAAATATTTACCTGTTTTGATTAATTTGGCAATATTACTGTATGGAAATATGAAATGTGGCGAACTAAAATATTGATTATGAAATGCAATAATTAATATCGTAACACCGAATGTTTTTGTTTTAGATGTAAAAATGCATTTGGAAACTTTTAAAATGCCTTTTTAACACCTAAAATTGTTACAACATAAAATTCAGAGTTATAATTGCAATTCATTATTAACATTTCATATTTCCATACAGTAATATTGCCAAATTAATCAAAACAGCGAAATATTCGACATCAATTTGCGGCGTTGCCAACTTTTAGAATAAACGCTCTTAAGAAACTTGAATGTCCTTCCAACGCTGTTTTTGGTAACTACTGCATCTCCAACCCATCAAATAAATGCTTATTTTGTAAAGTAACAAATTATTCATTATTAAGTGTTATTGGGTTTTTCTATCCGAAAAATCTCAGTAGCAGCTCGGAGTCTGGATTTGTGCCCGATTGATGGCAATAGGCTCGCCCCCTATTACATGGGACTTAAACATAACTGGCGAAATGTGGGTGTACCTGCTACAGGGACACCTCTGCCCAACCCTTCGGGGAAACAAGGCGTGATGTTATGTTGTTTTAATAAATTATTCAAAGCTTACCTTTCAACGCCATAGTGGGTAACAAAGCTAAGGCCTGTAGCATCGACCAAAAGTACGTCTTCCCGTTCTTCATTCCGTTTTCATAAACTATTCACACGATTTCACCCAAAACAGTACATTTTACACTCAGAGTCACTCTGTGTTCTTTCATTTAAATGTTCATTTATTTCAGTCACGATTTATTTAATCTCTTCACCCTTTCATTTGTTTTTTTTTACGCGAACGCCGCGTGTTTCCGTACGTGTCGACTTTTATATTTTTAAATGGAAGTTCGTGAAATCTGGTGTTTTTATAAGTTGAAATTTATGTTGACTGTGTAATTGTGTGTCCAGGTGTTTTATATGTTCGGTTTGTTTGGCTGGAAATGAAATATTGGCTAATGTTTTCGTAGCATTTTGATAGAAAGCACAATTTGATTGGTGTTTTTTGTTAACTCAATACTCTTCCTCAATATAATTAGTTTCTTAATACAAACGAAATACTATGCTAAATTCTAGTGTCTTCAGGTGAATAATTGTTCTCCTCCAATTAACAGTGCTTTAAATGGAGCCTTTGTTTCATCGTCATTGTTGTAATTTTGTAGAATATCTACAATAGACTGACAACTATTCAAATATTTATATTACAATATTGGTTTACCGTTATCAAGACTTCAGACAAACTCTAGACCAAGTCCTGAACTCTGAACAATGAAACTCTGAGTACCCCAAAAAGTTAAATTGCTTCTACCAGCAAGTAACTTTATCGGAAAGTAAGACCTAGAATATTTCCAACTATCGCTAAGACAAAGAGATTTCTCTATTTTGGTGGAACAAAAGACCACACATTTAACATGCATAACAAGAAAATATCGCCTTAAGATTTTCACATCTCTGTTCGAGAAAAAAGAAAACACCAAATTCTACAACTCACACAAAAATCATGAACAAAAAGCTCTACAAAAATGTCAAAACACCACTGTTCACTACACACTTTTTAAAAGATTCCGTTCATTTAAAAAACGCGAACATTCATTTAAGAAAACCGAACACAAGTTATAACCGCGAACATCGCATCGTAGCGCTACGAAAGTGAACGACGAAACGTCCTCCCCGCTGCGGGTCTCGTAGCAAACTGGAGCGTAGCGCGTAGCACACAGCTACGCCGTAGACTCACTACGTCATGAAAAGGTTATCGTTCAAACCCTTACACATTGCGCCTTTTGCCTGAATAGGAATGTGTCATTTTTGCCTATTCCGTTTTGTGTCACAAAGTATGTTTGGATTTCTTGCGTGAAGCTGAATGGTGTGCAGTAAAAGTGTCTATGTACAAAGGAATGACGACTTTGAAATAAGGCTGTGCAAGTATTCCTGCTTGTTTTATGACTGTCGTGAAAATTACAAGGGGACTTTGCAAATGGCGTTTGTAATTATATGTGTAAAATATGTTGTTTGTAAAGCCTTATGGTATAAGGCGTGGGGTGTAAGTACTTGTGATTAATGTGTGCATACCTATAATAAATCGGATATTTTGGACTTAGGTCTATAGTCCATCCGTCGAGAAATTGCGTTCTTGACACCTGTGAGTTTCATACTAACGAATATATGTTTTGCAAATTTGATCCTTATTACTTCTAGAAATTGTCCAACTGACAGGTGTCAGTGTATGATATATTATCTAAAGCAGTGAGCATTTATTAAATTTAATAAGGGTATAAATCGGTCTCACAAAAAATATGAAATAAGTTGATTTCTTATTTAGAAGGTTACCGGTACTTTTTCATTTTCGAACGTTTGACATTATTAAATGAATCGGTTTTTCGTTCATACTCTAGTCTTTATTTCGCTATTTGGATTCTTTTGTTATACTTCCTAATGTGGCAACAGGAAAAAGGTCTCCTCATATCCATTACACCTCTAATTGAGTTACTCTATGAGGCCAGCTCTTATGACGTCATCTTTGTCCAGTCTGTTGTAACCCTTATTAAGACTCGTATGATTTCAGAGAAAAATAATAAACCGAATGTTCTGGTAAAAATAAATATTACGATCACAAAATCAAACGTGATTAAAAATGATTTTCGGGGCTAAAAAGAAATAAAATGCGAGGCGAAGATGGAATTTTGTGTGGGGCGAATGGGGAACAAATCTTGTCTTAGTTTTGAAGACCATTACCGTTTATGACATTTTATAGCGGATAAAAACTTTTTACAAAAAGAAAAGTTTTTTTTTGTAAAAAGTTTTTATTTTTCACTTTTTTGCTGTAGTACCTACCCCATACAATTTCGATAACCACTACCTGCTATGTAAATAACAGTGGCAGGAACTTATCATATCATCCACATACTAAGTGGAAAAAAGAAACGTATTAAAGCTAACTCAAAAACTACCCAAGCAAAGTTAATAAAATCTTTATGGGACCACTTCTGAAGTATGATCTACCAAACAAAAAAAGAATCATCAAAATCAATTCATAATTAGCGGAGTAATCGCGTAACAAACATACAAAAAAAATAACATACAGTCGAATTGAGAACCTCCTCCTTTTGAAAGTCGGTTAAAAAGTAAAAATATTTCGTTGATGTATTACTAGAACTATTACACTCTAGCCAATTAAAGGTCACGTCAAATCAGTTGACATTTCAAAAAAATATATACAAAAAGAAGATGAAGAATATGTGCTAGTAACAAAAATGCTGACATTTTGATAATAGACCCACGAATATTTCAGTACATAATGACATTAAAAATAGGCCTTAAATCTTTCCCGACAACGAAATTTCAACTTTGTTTCGCCGTTATAAGATTCAAAATTAAATGTCGTAACGTTTCGATTAGTTCAGCCAGTTTATATTTTATCGCCTGTGAAAAGCACTTGTTGTGCGTTTGGCTATGAATGTTTGATAAGAACACAAACACACCCTGTATTCTCTTAAGGGTCAAAGGTTTTGAAGTAAAGGTCTAAAGTTAAATAAGGGCTGATTCCTATGGGCGTAAGTTTAGAAGTCATTCTATAGAATACACTCATAGAACATAAACAAATGAAGTTTTCAACATGAGCAATCAGTTTTATTAACTTTTAGGCCAAAATAATAAAACATCACGTGAAGTTATGTTACTTTGGCCTGAAAGTGTGGGTGGCGGGGAAAACGCTAAGTCTAAGTCTAAAGTCCAAGTCTAATGTCTAAGTCTAAAGTCCAAGTCTAAAGTCTAACGTCTAAGTCTAAATCTAAAGTCTAAGTCTTAAGTTTAATCCTTAAGGACAACTCTAAAGGATCCTACGATAGTGACAACATTCGTCTATTCAGAATAAGTACTTATATGCCCGATTTCTATTTACTGGTGATTCATATAGATCTGGTGATACAGACTAATGATTGGTTACTCAGAGGTGTCTCAATAGTAAATCCATATTTCACAAGTTATGTTTAATAACTGCCGTACGGGTCGATCGATCAGGTTAAGCTACGCTTGCCACGGTCCGCGGATGGGTGACCATCTTTACATACCAAGACCCTTCTGTGCCTCGGAAAGCACGTAAAGCCGTTGGTCCCGGCTGTCATTTACAGATCTTTGACTGTTGTTATGGGTCATCAGAAGCCCGAAAGTCTGACAACCAGTCTTACCAAATGGTATCGTGTTACCAAACTGGGTTGTGGAGGTCAGATAGGCAGTCGCTTCATGTAAAATACTGGTATTCAGCTACATCTGCTTAGACTGGAAGTCGACCCCAACATAGTTGGGAAAAGGCAAGGCGGATGGTGATGGTTATCGGTTAAGTTTTATGTAATGGGGACAAGCCTAATGCCATCAACCGGGCACAAATATTCTTATATATCCAGGACTATAAAGCACTATCTAGCATCTGTCATCAAATTATCGACTTTTGGAAATGGACGTCTTCTCAGTCTATACCCAAGACCCGTAAGGTGAATAGAAATAATTCATGACGGTGAAGAAAAATCGATCCGATACTGTTTAATTTTTTTTTTTTGGGTGATCACTGAAAATCAGCGCTGTGCTGTAGATCCCCCATAGCACAGCATCATGCTGAGTGGAAGCCTTCTTGTCACAGTCATGTCGTGCAGCTGCCGACTAATTTCTGTTTTATGCTCGTGATTTATTATGTACTTTGTGTTGTTCTCTGATTACTCTTGTCTTTTATGTATGCACGTGTTTCTGTGACGAATAAACCTATTTTTATTTCTTTCTTCTTCTTCGAGTAAAGAGTCCTTATACACAGTTAGAACCTGTCGAAAACTTATGATTCAAACTCATATGCTAAGCATTTATTTCAATTAAACCATTTATAGGCACTATGATACATAATGTCAAGGAGTCGATTAGTCAGAAAAACGAAACTAGGTGCCTATTTCAAATCCTAGTATGTTCCGATGGAGAAGAACGGGCAAGAAACACCATGGACAAGTTTTTAACACAAATGTTTTGTTAATTTTTGAAGTGAAAACTTCTTTAGGCGCGTTGGGCATTTTTGAGATGGGACTAAACCATTGATTTTGCGACACCATGACGACACTTTATTTTTGTAAACGCGATTGTGCTCTTTATTTATATTACGTTACGGATCAATGTTCTATGCAAGTATTTTTACTTTAAAGGTTTCGGAAGTTTTTTTTTTTTGTAATTGCGATTGTGCTCTTTATTTAGATAATGTTACGAACCAGTGTTCTATATAAAATATTTTTCTTCTACAAAGGCGATTTTGTTCAAGTTTTCACTTCTGTCGGCTCTCCCGAAGTGATACAACTTTCACATTGAAATTATACAATATACACCTATGCTCATTCTATAAAAACATTACAAATGAAACGCAGAAACCAAGCCTAACACACATGTATGTCGTGTTTAAGAAGACTTGTTTCCTCCATTATCATTACGCCCATATGGATGGCTCCAATCATACTTGACGAACAAGTGTCGTCACAGTGTCGTCACAAAGGTTGTGGATACGCACTAATGACCCACATATACCACTGTTGCTTTTCTATTTGCACCTGATAGAACTACAATAATATATTATTATGCTGAAAGTTACTGCAACTGCATTTATTTTTACATTACATGTATTGAGTTTGGTTTGGTCACGTTTTGGCGATTAACAAAAGGTATTTACAAGGCAGTGGAAGGACCTATAGTGACCTTATTGGTGATGTTCTTCAGTAAGATCAGGTGTATATTACTTGTGTTAGGTTTCAATTTATTGTACTGGCAACACCGAAAGCTTCGATATGTCAAAAATGGCGCGTCAACGGCCTTCTGGGTCGGGCGCTTATGATGGTACGACGTGTGGTGGCTGTGTCGGTAAAACAATATGGATTGGCATAGAATGGTTGGAGATCTACTGTAAATTAAGGTAACCTATTAGTTTTATCGTAAATATTCGAATATTAAATAAATAGTGATATTCCCAATAGGAGATGTGATGGTATGGTGTAGAATATTGAATTTGATGTTGGCAAAGAAATATAAATGAATGACAAAATATCTTATTGTTTCATTACTTTCCTTATCCCTGAAATATTGTAAATAGGTAGTTTTATTAGACAGTTTTAGATTATGATATCGGGGTAACGATTTGAATAAAGCAAAAACGTTAAGAGTCGGGAAATTGGATGTTTAGTGAATAAACATGTGAATTTGTGACACGCATCGTCGCCAGCGAACAATCAGTTACAAGCTACAAGGATTAGAAGGGAAGGAGACATTTGGGGATTAGTATCTATTTTGAGGTTTTAGAGCTAGGGTAGTTTTTATTGTGCTCGCAACCGCCGCGGTGTGCGTGCATGTAAGGAGCGTAGCAAGTGACACTCTATATTTTCTGCCAACCCATATAGGAAAAAGGTCTTAATTTATGTTTGTATCTATTTAATTCACGCCTGTATTCAAAAAGGCCTAAAGTAAACCAACATTTTTAGAGCACTGGGGGCCCTGCGGTAACGGCCCCGACTAGTTGTAGGTTGGGGGTTTGAATCCAAGCTGGCGCTTTAATTTATGTTAATAATTTCATCACCACTGCTCTTAAAATGGTGAAGGAAAATATCGTGAAGAAACCAAAAATTCGAAGACACGTGACAACTCACATCATGGTTTTGTTATTGTAACTAGTAATTAACTGTTTATTTTTTTTTTTTACCTCGATGGTCCTAGTTTATCATTTATAACTGCCAATTACAGCTTTATGTAAGCGGGCACGCCCTTTACGCCTGGAGGCTTTTATTTAGATATGTAGTTCTGTTTACGTTTAGTTTTTATTTCTGCTTGAGTATAGTTCTCGATGTTTTTGGTTGGTATATTGGCGTGTGCTAGCTGACATATGGCCAATAATTTATCATTTAAATTATGTTTTGTGTTGCGTAATGTAAATTATTTTGCATACTATTGTATAGAATTATTTTTTTTCTAACTTGAACAGACAGCTGTGCTGCTGGGGAGTTTGTTGCGCCACTTCTTCTTCCCAGCGAAAGGCACTAGGAAGTGGTGAAGGGTGGGCGTTTTTGGGGGACTGTCTTATGTAATTTTGACGTTCGAAAAGTGCTGATTCTCAGCCTAATTTGAATAAATGACTTTTGAACTACCAACCCGCATTGGGCCCGCGTTGTAGATTACAGCCCACTCCATCTCGAAGAGAGGAGGCCTGTTTCCCAGCAGTAGAAACATTCTATGCTGATTATTCTTATGCAAAACCAACATTTAACCAATTGGTTAAAGTTACATATCATAGACTGCGAGTCTATTTTAAATTGCCTAAAAACCACCTAATTTGCTTGTTGCCTTCGTTACTAATAAGACTTGTGTTTTTCACCTTGTATTATTTTAAGTGAACAATATAAAAAGGGAACGCGCCTTAGGATAGCTCTTATGTGGTGTTAGTAATTATTGTAGAGCAATTATCAGTTTGACTTCAAGTTTGAATGTCAACTTGAATGTCAAGGTAATGGAGTTTCAACCAGTTATTGTCGGTAATTAGTAAAAACGTGTGCGGTCGGGGAACCCCCGTCAGAACGAAGTTCTTTCTCACGTATGTTTTAAAACAATTTTTTTTGCCGCCATCTTGAATTTTAATTTTGACCTCACTATCGGCTTTTGCACCCTTGAAAACCATGAAAACGATGATTCCCATGATGAAAAATTTGAAAATTTTCAGAGCATCTTGGATTTTCATTTTGACCAAATTCATACTTTCTCTCTCTGCAGCATACAGTGTACTCGGGCCGATGTGTACAATTTTATCTCACGACACTATAATCACTTTACTCCTTTCTTTTGTTTTCTTTGGCCTGCGTTCTCTCTCTCTCTTTCTTTTTCTGTGAATTAGAAGAAGACAGTCGCAAGTATTAACACTTTATTGCGTGACGATTTTTGAAAGTTTACAAGCCGCATTAAAGAACTTCATTCCAATAAATAAAAAGTTTATTGTACACTTAAAGTTAGTCATACACTATGTAAACATGATTGCAGAAGTGTTGGTCAAAATCAGGTAGAACAGATGACTCCTGAACTAAGTAAACATATAATTGTATCTCAAGAGCCAAAGTTCCTCACAAGCATTGAATAATACTCGTATACTAAAATGCAATCAAGTTAAAATGACTCAGTAATTACTGGTTGTATTAGTATTGAGAAAGATATTCATGAGGTGATCGTTAGAATATCTTCAGTATCGTCGTAAGACAAATTCTGCAACCAATTAGTCAGCTTTGCCTTCAGCGCAAACTTGGTCAATGTGTAAATATCAATTAACCGATGTACCCTATTATAAAGACGAGCGCTTAGAACTGAGTAATGGCAGCTAGCAAATGCGGCATTGGACGGAGTCACAGACCGGATGACCTCGACGTCTTAGAAGGATGTTTGAGTCGAGGGGTAGGATGGAGTGACGGTTTAAGACTACATCCAAAATGAAGAGCTGTCGGACAGTTCAGGACTTCGGTTTCAGAGTACAGCAGGGCAGTTGGATAGTACCTTTAGAATCACCCTTTGAGCACGTTCTATTTGAATTGGAAGATTTTTATAAGTGCCTCCCCATACCATAATACAGTAGGTAATTATTGATGCGCATAGACTCCGGTAGACTAATGACAAAGTTGCAGGGTTGAGGTGTAGTATGTGTGTGTAAGTCAAAGTCAAAAACGTTTATTGCGAACTAAGTGTAGAATGTTGGTGTTATGGTATGTTCGGGTACACTTGTTTACAACACATAACAACCCAATCGGGTACAACTGTACTCTACCATAAACAAATACAATATATTTTATAACATAGATCTTACATACTAAGTATATAAAATGCATACTACCGCCAAGTGACAGTGGACGAAAGAACTCGAAAGCGTACGTCACGACTCGCGAAATGTTCGTGTTAATTTTAGTTTAAAGATATTTTTACCCGTTTGTGCCTTTTATACTGTGTTTCTGTATATTCTATTATATACCTTTTACTGTTAACGTGCGTCTAACTCATTTAAAGAACCAACACATACCCTTTTTTTGTTTTTTTTTTTTTTGGGTGGGAAATTTTCAAATAACTTCTCCCGCTCTGGGTGGAGCGGGAGGGCGTGTCAGACTCTTACTGACTAAAACCCACCCGTGTTCGACCCGGGGCCGCGATGTCCCTATCGGTTTTCTTCGAACCCCTGGCAGGCATTGGCCCTTGCGGACCCAGTCAATTCTGCTGACATCTCTTTGAGGCGCGCGTGGAACACAACGCGCCGTCGACCCGGGCTTGGTCCTTACCGGACGGCGAGCTACCCATTGCTCACCGTCCGCAAGCCCGCGCCTACGGTGGCCGGAAATCGGCTCGCGATTCCCGCCCCGGGCGTCTCCTCCTGCGGCGGTTAGGGGCGTGAGGGCGCGAAATTTGCCTCTCCCTCACGCGTTCCGCCTCCTCCTTCGCGAGCATTACCGCTTCGCAGAAGGAGGTGACGGCCTGCCATTTCCTCTCGCTCCGTACCATGGCCTGAACCAGGGTCGGACGCGAGAGATCACCACCGCCGATCGCCTCTACGAGGACACGGCGTTGCTCCGCCCAAGCCGGGCAGACCTCCACCGTATGCTCCACCGTGTCCTCAGACCAACACATACCCTGAGGAGAACATTCCTTACAAGAAAAAAAAAGGGTCAGCTGAATGTTTCAACTCTTTAAATATGAAGATGAACTGACAATACTATCACTACTTGAATATTTTGAAGATACAATCACTGTGTAATAAT
Organism: Agrochola litura; assembly: GCA_949152395.1. Lineage (NCBI taxonomy): Eukaryota > Metazoa > Arthropoda > Insecta > Lepidoptera > Noctuidae > Agrochola > Agrochola litura. Next base: position 6,063,877 of record OX424509.1, read on the forward strand.
ATAAGATAACATCACGCCTGTTTCCCCGAAGGTTTATGCAGAGATGTACCATTGCACACACATTTCGCCAGATAAGTTTAAGTCCCTAATAATAGAGAGCGAGCCTATTGTCCTCGATCGAGCACAAATCCAGTCTCCGGGCTGCTACTCAGAAATTCCACATGGAAAACCCCATTACACTCTGCCTGACCCGGGAATCGAACCCGAGACCTCAAGACCACTAGACCAATGACGCAGTCACTGTGTAATACATAGTAGTTTAAAATTAGAATAAAATTATTACAACTCTTCACTAATGGCTTTTATGGAACAGAAACCGCAATTACACTACAATTATTTTAACCACCTGTGGTCTAGTGGTTAGACCAACTGTCTCAGATCCAGCGATCCCGGGTTTGATTCCCTGTGGGGGCAAAATTTTCTGCTCGGTTTAGTTGGTGGTAGGCCTTGTTCGAAGTCTGTCGCCATAATAACAATGTTAACAGCATTGTTGTGTTTCGGCAGTTAGAGGTAAGATAGCCAGTTCCTCTGTGGTTGAGGATTCCGGGTGAAGCTCGCTTCCACTTTCGGCTTGATCATCACTTACCATCAGGTGAGAAGATTTTCCACACAGTGGGTACAAAAAAAAACTGCTACAAGGATCTGTTGGCGCTTGAATTACATTTACAGGGGGCATTGTTAGTTAACATTTGTGAACTTTATTGCAAAATTGTATTGAAAAAATAAGATAGCGGATTAGTTCCAATTTTGGTCACGCGCCAGAATAACCTTCTAGAGCTATACATTATTATTTAGTTAGAAAGTGACAGAACAGTTTTGTCTTGTGTCAAAACGGTTTTTTAGTACATTTTTCTTTACTTTGTCTCTGACACTTTTTCATGAATATTTTCATACAACGAATCGGTCGAATCGGACTCTGTTTTATCGTCCGTAAATGATTTTTGATAAAGAATAGACTATTCAGTATTGTATGTACGTGTATATCAAATTATTTATTCCAAACTTGGATTGAAGAAAACGAATTGCTTTACCTCGCGCAAAATATTAAATCAAATCATATCCAAAACTGTGCGCAATTGCGAAACATTTTCTGCATATCCTTTCCCAAAAAACGAGGAAAAAGATAGAAAAAGCTGCCGTTCAATAAAATATGAACCAGGTCATCATTTATAGACATGTTAAGGAAAATTCACCTGAAGATTTGGGGGCACAACAATGATGGATGGAAATGTCTGCTAGCATGAAAAATATTTATTTTGTGCGCGATATTACCTGTATGTTGACGTAATAGTTTACCGCCTATGTATAGATTACTTTGTAAATATTTTTTGTGTGTCGATTTTATGTACCTACCAATTTCTTCGGGTTCATGGCTTCCTGGTAGGTATGTACAAAGGGTAAAAAATGTGAATGCGCCATCTGTTATTCATTTTTTTATTTTATTTATTTATTTAGTTCGGACAACAATATGGTCCAATTTGTTAGTAAAATATATATCAGAATTATTTATTAAAAAAATTGAATTAAGAAATATTAAGCATAAAATAATGTCATTAGACAGAAAGAAGATTGAAAAAGTAAATGCATGCACTTGGCTCAATTAACAAAAACACATGTATGCCCATAAGCCGTAGTACCTACTTTTTATATAAATGAACTAGCGACCCCCATGCTTCACACTGGTAAAATATACTATGTGCTGATAAGTCCACGCATTGAGATTTCTGTGCTATAGCTAAGTTAAATATAAATGTATACACATAAACCTTCCGGAATAAATTCTCTAAATGATGGTGAAAACCGCATCAAAATATACGCTATAGCGTTCATACATGCAAAAAAATTTATTAACAAATCGAAAAAATAAAAATGTTTTTTCGTTAAGTACAGTGCCGACCAAAAGTCCATGAGCAATCTCACAAAGCAATAGACTGACGCTTCGGTTTGACTTACGACCTTCTTCTATAAGTTGTTACAATACTGTAGACACGCACATTACACACACACACTCACTTTGTCTGCAACCAATGACTAGTTCAATAATCATCATTCGTTTTTAGTTTCATTCGTCTTGTTCACATAAATATTAAAGTTTAGCAGGTAGACCACAAAAAACTAAGTAAATTATTTCGATTTCTGTGGGGTAGATGCAGTTTGTTACGAGTATTCAATTAATAGAACTTTTTTGGTTCGTGGATAATATTGGTGACGAGTATTTAGCGCAGTGTTGTGGTTATTATTATCAAAAAGCAGGCATAAAATATATTGAAGAGATCAGATCAGATCAGAGAATATTATTGCGCTGCGTAAAAGTGAAGTGAATATCTAATGAAACCGGACTAAGTGTGAGTGTTATCATTAATATATTTCATATTTTACTAAACATAAATCTTAATCAAGGGTATTGTTGATAGAACAGAGGTATTGTTGAGACAGAAGATGCCTTTAAAGTTTTAAATTCATTGTGAGGTTTAATTCGATTAGTGAATAATAAATAATAAGGTATTATGTGTAATAAAAACAATGTTTTTCTTTGTTCTAGAGAAATACTGTGAGGGTTAAGAGATATGAGGAAGGGGCTTATTATCGAGTAGCAGCGACGTCAAATGGTGAATGAAACAAATGGTTTCATACCAACGAGACATTTTGCTGAATTATTAAAAACACGTCATTATGAACCGTTCGCCGTGCACTCTGAAGGCTTGCATCACTGAAGACCAGCTAGAAAACCGTTTTTGACCTTAAAATATTGACCGTACCAACTTAATAAACAACAGATTCGTTATTGCATGAATTTATGGTAACGAATTTTTTAAGCACGTTTCAATAGGGTGTTTGTCGTATTTCTTGCAGATATACCGAAATTGTTTAATATTATTTTAGTAATAGTATTATTTTAGGATAAAAATTTGAGGTTTAGTTTCAATCTTCTTTTCGTAAAGAAAATGAATACTTAAGCTTTAACCTCAATAACAACCAATATTTACTAAAGTCAAATAAAATGTAAAATAATTAATACAAATAAAATATAAACAAACTGCCCATATTTAACCTTAAAATTACCTATTCTGTAAGTAGTTTTTTACATTTTAAGTAGTCTAATATTATTATTTATTACTTAATTACTTCGACCATGATCAAAGCTTAATATTTATGGTGAAAAAATCCATTAAAAATTTAAAATATTTCATAATTTAAATATGTCTAAATAATACAAACTGCTTCTAAGTTTCTTGACATCTATTTCACATCTTATTCAGCTGAAGTAATGATAAATAATTGTAGCAGTTTATTAACTTATGTAAAATAAATATAACGAATAAACATATATTTTTTAATTTTGTTATCATATATCACGCATTTTTTATTCTAAAACCTTTATTGCAATAACAACATAAAAAAGCAGCAATATTTAAAAAATATTATTATCGAAAACAAAAATAATAATATTTGCAAAAAACCGCACTGTGTTTCACGAGATTAGAACCTGAGGCAGATTGAATTCCATACCAACGCTTAACGCTTTCTGCTATCTGCGCTTGTTAAGTTACTATCGAATTTTAGCAATGCCATTAACTGGTCAAGTTCACGCGCATAGTGCGTGTGTGCTAGCATGTTTAAAGCGACGGAAATATATTGTTGTTTCGTGTAACTGCGTTATCTGTGGTGTGTGTATCGTGTTGCTTACACATACAAATGTACGAGCTATACCGCGTGTTCACAGCAATACGACTCTTAGCGTGCTCATGCACTTTTGAGCGCTTACTGTACCTATAGAATATTCCCAAAAAATATTAAATTGATACGTAAAAGAAACACTCTGTACAAGTGCACAAGTGCGCATGTACAGAGTGTTTCTTTAATATTTTTTGTGAATATTTTATTAATAATTTTTTCTTTTTTTTTTCGATCTTAATATTTTTTGCATGTATTGACGCTATAATATTGCGGGTTAACGGGAATGCTTTCTGTTAGTTAACATGCTGTATAATACTCTGCTATCCGTGCGAAGCCGGGGCGGGTTGCTAGTTCAAAATAAAAATAATTCTTATAATCAAAGTAGTAACTTTCCTTTGTAAGTATGAACATCCAAATACTCAATTAACTTAACCACAAAAATCGCTCCCATTATATCACATAAGATTCACGTACATGACAAAAGCGGAGTACCTACACAGGGAGCAAGTAAGCCGTCACTTAATAGGACGAGAACACATTAGTGGGTCGAGACGACTAATGAGTAGGATTTACTAGAGTTGTGGTGCGTTTGAGTTATAGCCGAAGACGCTCGTGTGGATCAGCCTTAAGAACGTTAATGACGTCATTTTGATCAAATGTAGGACGTGAGACGTTCTGTCTTTGGTTTGAGATGCGTTTTGTGCCTGCATTTGGTGTTTGCTTTGATGTATGCTCGTTGATTCTCTGTACTTTTGGTTTGCAACAGTACCACTGATTGTAACAGGTTAACATTGTTGTATCATTGTAGCCTCGGGTAAAGCTTTGTGGTGAACTCAGTAGGATTGAAGTGTATAATTGAAATGCTCTACTAGACAAAATGTCTATAAGTAATGTCGGAGTGAAATAAGCCAAAATTAGTCTCGTTTTCTTGTTTAATGGGAAGAAAATAATAATAGAAAATACTCACTATATCTACTTCATTCTCTCACTAACAGACAACGCATAGCGTCAACTGCTGGGTCTAGAAGCATGCACAAGAGTTCCATAAAAATTAAGGTGAGCGCTAAGGAAGGATTTTTGGAAATTTATAAGAAAATTAAAGTTTGTACGTTCATCATTTTTGCTGATGGGACATCCCATCTGACACACGGTTTGTTTACTAAAGAAAAAAAACACTAGAAAGTGAAACTTTCGAAATTAAAGTTATTATTTTAATTTCGGAAGTCGGTGTCTTTGGTACTGTATTTTCGTTTTTGCCACCGACTTCCAAAATTAAGGTTATTTTTCACATAAAAACCATCGTTTTTAGGGTTCCGTAGCCAAATGGCAAAAAACGGAACCCTTATGGATTCGTCATGTCTGTCTATCTGTCCGTCCGTATGTCACAGCCACTTTTTTCCGAAACTATAAGAACTATGCTGTTGAAACTTGGTAAGTAAGTAGATGTATTCTGTGAACCGCATTAAGATTTTCACACAAAAATAGAAAAAAAGCAATAAAGTTTGGGGGTTCCCTATACTTAGAACTGAAACTCAAAAAAAAATTTCATCAAACCCATACCTGTGGGGTATTTATGGATAGGTCTTCAAAAATGATATTGAGGTTTCTAATACCTATCATTTTTTTTTTAATACGTCATAAATCATAAACCGCAATTTTTTAGATAATGGTACGGAACCCTTCGTGCACGAGTCCGACTCGCACTTGGCCGGTTTTTTTTTTGTAGCAAAAACGTTTTTATTTTTCGCTCTTTACTTTTCGTACCTACTGCTCACAAATTCGTTTACCAATACTTGCTATATAAATATCAGTGACAGGAAGTTATTATTAGATCATCAACGTACACTAAATGGAAAAAAATACGTATTATTGAAGCCAACTATTTTCAAAAAATATTTTCCAAATCGGTCCAGCCGCCTTCGAGTAATCGGGGAACATAAATAAAAAATTAAGATTCCAGCGAACTGACAACCTTCTCCTTTTTTGAGGTCAGTACTAGGAGATTTAAATTTCTTAACTTTATTTTCATCATAACATTATTATTTTCGTTTATTTCATTTAAATACTTATAAATTATATTTTAAATATTAGAATAAAGAAAATATAAAAATAGTAGCCCACCGGTATTGGGAACAGGGTCCAAGCTACCGGCGGTCAGGGCTCCAGAGAGAGGAACCCCGAGGACAATGCGAGCCGTGTCCAGGTCATCATCATAACATTGTTATTGAAACCTCTCAACCCATAAGGTCGGATGTCATGTTCAAAAGGTTTTTACATTCACAACATTATCATAATATTCACGGTCATGGCTTTTAGCATTGAAATAGATCTTACTTATAATGTTCGCGGAAATAGAGACAAGTGCGAGTCGGACTCGCACCTCCGTACAATACACTAAATAATATCCCATCAAAAACATAAATGTGAAAATGGGAGCCAAGTTCAATAAATATGGTTGTTGACTTCGCCGACAAAAGAATTGAGATCTAAATGGGTGCCAAGTTCTGTAGATAATCCTGAAATTTATTTATAAGAACATGCAACTTTCTAAAATAAAATTAAAACACAAATTCTTGTTTTTTCTGCTATAACAATGTTTGCTATTTAAAAATATAACTTCTTAAATTTGAACAGTCGAATTATTTACACAAAGCACTTAGGATAAATTGAAGCTCAAGATTTGACTTGGCTAGTTTTTACATACAAGTTATCTTACAACTTTATATTTGATTTTATATTTGTCTACAGTGTCGTGGTGCAAAAGAACTAAAATAAACAGAGTAACTTTTTTATGCCGGTGTGCGTTACCTCTACGTCTTACACTCGCGCCACGTCATTGTGCTGTAATTTTACTTTTCTAGTGTGCGTGCATTAAGCGGCTAACAGTTGGATGCTATTTTTTTCATCGACTTTACAGCTTTGACTGTCTACCTAGTCATATTTAATTATTATTATTTAATTTTAAGTAGGCACTCAACATCAAATAAGTCATTCATGATGTGACCTGTAAGAAATTGGTACTCTAGTCTATAAGTTTATTGGATGTATCTCATATCTTTGTATCGGTATACTCAATTGTTGGTGAGTCCAATAAATAAAATAAAATGATGATATCTTTGTTCTTTATGTTATGCGCAAGTTACTGTTTCTTATTATAACTGTTTACAGCTTTGACTGTCTGCCTAGGCATATTTATATTATGCGCAAGATACTGTGTCTTATTGTAACTGTAAGGTCAAAATATCTTCCTCCTCTAAAATTTCAGCTTGCTGGTAAAAACTAGCCAAGTCAAATCTTGAGCTTCAATTTATCCTAAGTGCTTTGTGTAAATAATTCGACTGTTCAAATTTAAGAAGTTATATTTTTAAATAGCAAACATTGTTATAGCAGAAAAAACAAGAATTTGTGTTTTAATTTTATTTTAGAAAGTTGCATGTTCTTATAAATAAATTTCAGGATTATCTACAGAACTTGGCACCCATTTAGATCTCAATTCTTTTGTCGGCGAAGTCAACAACCATATTTATTGAACTTGGCTCCCATTTTCACATTTATGTTTTTGATGGGATATCATTACTTTTTGTAAAGAAATTATTATCATTTGTCAATCAAACGTGATCTATAAAATTCTTTTTGCAAATATGCGTAGCAATATTGTGTAAGAATGTAGGTATTTCTTTCGTAACAATTGTTACAATTGTCCGCAATGATGTCAGGTCGCTGAGCCGGCGCGGTAAGTATTATTATTTAAAAAAACTTGTACAGTCGGGGAGCCCCGTCAGGAACAAAGTTCCTTAACTATTTACTATATTAAACGACAATAGTCCCTAAAACAATAGTCATACGATCTATCAATTCAAAAACGTCTCAAGCACAGTACCAACCTACAAACTACCTTGATCATACCAACCTGAGGTTTGTAACAACGTTTTTCGAGATCAGAGAATGAATGAAATGAATTCACTACCGCTTAACATTAAGGACCAAGATTTTGACACGTGACACATCAGTTGACTCGACGGGGTGTTTTGAATTCAGTCATGAAATTCTGGAATTTACATCAACTTTTAGCATTCGAATCAAAAATGTATAGTTAGCTGTCAAATTATAAGACGCTGGAGATCAGCGCCATCTGAAGTGAGCAAGTGGCAGTTTTTAACACTATTTGAAAATTTTTCGTCATGACTGTCATTTTCGGGAGATAGTGCTGATATCGAATTAGATGGAAATTCTGGATTTTAAGATGGCGGCTATTCCAAATAATAATAATATTGTAGATCAATTCTCATAGACATCAATTGCATGCCGATTGTAAACTTGATAATCAAAATCCGTAAAAAAAACGGACCTCTTAATTTCGTCAAGTTCGTCTGTCCGTGTGTCCGGATGACATACAGCCATTTTAAATAAAGAAAATTTAAAAAAAGGTGTATTTTTAGCACCGTTAAACAATGGTGTAGTGAAATTACGATAAACATAATAGTGGGGGTGGCATTCTCCATACCTACATATAACCGAGAAATGAAAAAAATCTATGCATATAAAGCGTGTATTGTTGGATCTCATAATTAAAATGTTAAAGATGTTTCTAAGTGACTTTGCTTTTGACGTCAATAGTTTTTGAGATACAGTTTATTTTCGGTTACAACCGCAGAATTAACTTTGTTTTTTATAGTTTTTTCGAGAAACACAAACTTATTTTTGCAGTCGATAAAATTGATACTATGCAATGTTTATGCGTAAATATTCATCCCAATTACGGAACCCTTCACTGTGCGTAGTCCAACATACACTTGGGCAGTTTTTTAAATTTCATTTTGAAACTACCTCAAAAAAAAAAGCAATTTCTATTACTCGAGTAAGATTATCCTATTAAAAACAAATACTACCAAACTCATACAACTAACAAAAAATATAGACGTCATTTAAAAGTGTTTGCGGAATACCTACCTAATTTATAGAATTAATTTAACATCATTCCCGAACAAAATTTTCTTGCCTACCTAAAAAATGTATACTAGGCATTCTGTAGCAAACTATCAAAAATAAAATCCTACCAAAGTCATACAACTAACAAAAAATATAGACGTCATTTAAAAGTGTTTGCGGAATACCTACCTAATCTAAAGAATTAATTTAACATCATTCCCGAACAAAATTTTCTTGCCTACCTAAAAAATGTATATTAGGCATTCTGTAGCAAACTATCAAAAATAAAATCCTACCAAAGTCATACAACTAACAAAAAATATAGACGTCATTTAAAAGTGTTTGCGGAATACCTACCTAATTTATAGAATTAATTTAACATAATTCCCGAACAAAATTTTCTTGCCTACCTAAAAAATGTATACTAGGCATTCTGTAGCAAACTATCAAAAATAAAATCCACATTAAATAATTGTCCAATAAATTAAAAATAATTTTGAACAACGCACACAGGAGTATTCGACCTCAAAATCCGGTCAAAATTATTTCTTGCAATTTTTTTAATGAAGATGATTTAAAATGCTGACTTTAATGCTATATCGTATATATAACGTAATAATCTTGGAAAAAAATAAAACTATATATGAAATACTTAAGATTTATTTCCAAAATCTGTAATAAACAAACAGGATACAAGTTTACGCACAATAAAATCATAAAAATACCTAACTCAGTCACTCACAACTTTCCACACTCAGTTCTTGGATATTTTCAGGACCCACTTCTACAAACAATTCTATGATTTCTGGTAAAAAACACTGGTTGCTCCTCAGCTTCTGCCGTTTTCGTCCACAGCTCAGAAATGGATCTGAAGTCAGCAAAAGCCTATTGAAGACATCTTTATTGCATAGTTCTCCCGAGAATTTTCAAATCTGATTTAAAATGTCTCAGATCATTCCAAATTATTCGAAACTCATTTTCTGGACATTTCGTAATCTCCTTAAGTTTCTGTTCCATGTCCAATAATTTATGATCTAATTTTCGTTTACTGCTGTCTCTAAAAAGCGTGTATAATGATCTTCTAGACATTTGGATATCACATGGGGCCGAACCTAAAATGAAAAAACAACCTCTTAAGTTAATGTGCAAAATATGAAAAAAAAATTCATTCGAAACATACACAGTCTTTAAAAAAAATGGTGGCAAGATGGGTGAGATATTTGTATTGGGATGGCATAGCTAAGGTATATAGTTACCAATAAAAATTAAAAAATTGCCCGATCATGACCGGAACTATTACAAAAACACCTTTTTTTTGAACAATTTAGTCAAAAATATCAATATTTTAGTATCAGTAATTTTAACCTCGATAAAGAAACTAAATATCAAAAAGAACAATCATATTTTAGCATCATAATTAAGTACATACCCTGTGTTTCGGTATCCATTGAAAATCTTCACAAATATCACCACAAACTACTCAAAATACAAACCGCAAAGTTGTTAAAATATAGGGCGTATCGAAAACAAAGACGTACGCATACAACATCGACTAGGTTCCGACAACCTGCACCAATTACGGGTGGCTTCCAAGCCGTGTTTGGAACCGGTTTATACTAGTTCGTTTAGTGACGTGTGCAAGCAATGCAAATTGAGTGTCAATTGTTAAAATATATTTTTGTGTCTTTTGACCGGATTTTGAGGTCGAATACTCCTGTGTGCAACGTTCCGAATTTAAATTCAAATGTAGAAACAATACTGCGCGAAATTCAATAAATGAGGTAAGTATCTATCCACGTCCTGTCTGTTGACTCGTTTTATATTGAATGTCCTAAAAACGATTAAAATTACACTAGAAAAGTATAAATAATTATTTTAAACAATGCTTATTGTATTTAATGCTTAAAACAATTTTATTTAAAATTTCAAGTATAGATTTCAGACATTCGACATATACCTAAATTAATCGAGACAATCAAAATTGAAAAAAAAAAAAACGTTTGGCATAATCGTTTTCGCACATCATTACAATAAAAAAAAACAATGATCGGCGATTTTTAACACAAATTGAGTAGTAGTAATGAATATTACGTGTTATTGAACGTGTGTTCGTATAATAAGTTAAGATCTGGGCATTTTCTAGTTGCTTATAATATTTTTAATCATATTTGTCACATTTTAAATCGTATCTACATGTGTATGAGTGTTAATTGTGAAAAGTTAAAATGTAAACACGCACGATTGGCGCGAAACTTCGACTTTTGATAATAAAAAACTTCATTACCACTACTTATTTAACTTGAACAATGGATGAATTTGTCAAATAATTAAATGTTGTAATAATCACTGTCCTTGTGGTGGAGTTTGGATGTTCGAAATCCCCAATTTTTATGTTTTTTAGCCTCGACCTCGACTGTCATCAAAATGGCGATTGTTGCATTTACAGACTTGCAATTTTATAAAGGTAAATTAATAATCTTGCGCGCTAAATATGAAACATCTAATGGCATAAACATTATTTTAGCCAACTCTCTTAACTAAAGATGAATAATCTTATTGGTAGCAACATTTTCAGCGCTTCTATAGGAAGGTTTACTCTAACAAATAACACAACAATAAATACTAAAAACATTTTATTTCTCATAGAATTTAAAACGGCTTCAGCTTCATTCTCATAACTTAGTCATGGTATGAAAGCAGCGTAGGTACAGTAGGTGGTAGGTGTACGCTTTCCCACGAAACAGTAATAAGCAATGATGATCTCTTAAACGATTTGTCCTATTTTGCTCACTTATCAATAATTATGTACACCAAGTCCTGCTGCTCACACGTCACGATTTGATTCTGGCCCTAACCAGATTATTGTTTTGACCTAAGGGTAAATCTCTTAAACTCTAGGGTGGCTCTGTTTTTATCATCACTTGCTTGTCTATAAACATCTCTGGTAGCAGCCTCTCTCAATAAGCATGACAAACTTTATCCAAATGTATGACCTAGAAAGTAAGAAAGTACTTCTTATTGTTGTTTATTTACTTTTGTTTAGTAATTATATCACTCATAATAATTCTGCCATTTTAAAAACACTAACCTGATGACTTCTGTGACTTGCAATTGACATGCCACTTGCAAAACATAATATGCTTAGATTTCCATGAGTAAGTAATACTTGGGATAGAGTTGTAGATAATATAATCAATAATTTCAAGTCTTGCAATAACACATGTCATCGTCATACCTGAAAAAGGTAAAAAAATTCAGTGTATTTACTTATGTAATATAATTACATCATACTATAGAAATTTACAGCTGACGACGCGCGACGTACCCCTGACTGAACATAGGCCTTCTACTAATAGGCTGCTAAAATCAATGAGGTTATACAATACGCTAAAATAGTGAAAGGTGAACGGGTGTTTACAACAAATATTTAAAGAACTTATTAAACTTACCCAGGGCCATGGAAAGATAAGCAATAGTTCGTCTGGCTTCAATTTAAATTAACAGTATTAAATCGTAACGTAATTTTAACTATAAAGTAAATACGGAAAAATAAATTCAAATCAACTTAAACAAACAGCCAACAATGCCATTGATCTGACAGATATTTTTTTGACAGTTTGACATTATGCATGGTGTCAATGTTACCAGGTTTAATTATTTTGGTAATCGATTGACGAAATCGATTGGCTGATTAGCAGTGATCGGAGTAGGTAGATTGATTTTACGTAGGTACTCGCATCATGAATAGTCATAGAAATCATAACATGGATAAGCCTTTTTTCCGGGATTTCATTTTGGTACTTACGGGATTTAATCAAATATTGTTAAAGTAAGGATTTTTAAACTACTACATTAGAAATTTATAGAATGCGATAGATAAACATTTAAAATATATTAAATTATTATATTGTTTACAGTATACCTATCCTTTTCTTGGAGTCCGATCACCTATATACTATTAAAAAGACAGCAAAAGGGTTAAACATTTCTTATTCATATTGATGTATTCTTTAGTTTACACATCACAACATTTGAAATTCCTTAAAAAAATCATAAAAATTTCAAAATCCCGGAATCCCGGAGGCATATCCATACTAATATATACGTGCCAGTTCATTGACACCAAATCAATCTACCTACTCCGATCACTGGTGATTAGTTTATAAAATAACATTACTGTCTCGAAACACTTTTAAGTTTTTGAGTATATTCAGACCAGATAATATTTTAATTATTGTAAAATCATAATTTTACAGTATTTGAGTATAATTAGAAACATAGAACAATAGAGCATTTGAAACATACTCGTGTAGTGGATGCTCCACGTACTCCATGTGGGTTAGAATCGATTTTTCAATCGATTACAAATTATTTGATTGGAATAGTCTGTCATTTGGCAACATTCAGGTTAGGATTGAATGGCGGATGTACAAAATTACAATTAGTCAACCAAATAAATATTAATTAGGTTCTCTAATGCTAGCAGAAAGAAATTAAAAAAAAAAACGACTTAACTTGAAAAAAATACGACATCATTTTTGTTAAATAAGCTTTGACACAGTACCATACCGTGGGCCTGCTTTCGAGAAATCTCCTTTCAACTTTATAGGTCATCCGGAAGTGGATTAAAGGTTTTTGATGACCATGGCTATGTGGTTGATAAAAATGCCGATTTTTAGACGTTAATATCTCAATAACCGTTTGAGCTTTATTTATGAAATTTGGAGTTCTAGTTAATCTAAGGGGTTTTAATAAATAAACCAAATTTCATGTGCTAATGTTACATAGATTTTGAGTTATTAAGGGGTCAAAAGTGGCTCCAAATGGTTCGTGTAATATAACACACTGCAGCCGTGTCTTGCCTGGAACTTGGCTCGACACGCTATCGCGTGTCTAGATTTTTTTCACAATAGAGATGTCGCGACGGCCCCGCAAGGGGGCGTGGCGAGCGGGGTCAGGGCTTCGCCCTTCGCCCGCGGAGGCCATACGTTGGTCCATAAATATGAACCCCTCATTGGGTTCGTCTTGAACGGCATAATAGAACAGACCACATTTTGTGAAGCAAAATGCGTCTATGTAATTGGTTGCTCTGAATATTTCTGTAGGCGCGCCACGACGCCAGCTCCTGGCGCCGCTTTCTTCACGACATCCTGGCGGTCTGTCCCCGCCAGGTGAAACCCCCGGTCACCCGGGGGAGGCCCAGCGAGAACGACCAGCGACGGTGATGCCGACTCGACGCCCTACAGGTCTAATATGTAGTCTCCCCCTCGCCCCGCTTACAGATCGAGCCGTTTACGGTTTGAGGGGTAGGCAGTCGCGTATGTGTGAGTATATACGTGCGTCGCGACCCGCATCGCGCCCGCACGTGTTGTGTATGGATGCATGTATAGTTATGAATGTCTGTATTTAGTTATGTGACGTGCCTATATTAACTTAGCACACGCCACACAACAGATGTATCTGTAGAGTCTTTAATATTTTTTGTTTCTTGTGTGGGTTTTTTTAACCCCCGACGCAACAAAAAGAGGGGTGTTTTATAAATTTGACCGCTATGTCTGTGGCACCGTAGCTCTTAAACGGGTGAACCGATTTGAATGCGATTTATTTAAATTTGATTGCAGGTTTTCTAGCAATCGGTTCAGCCGTTTTCAAGTTCATCAGCTCTTTTGTGTTAGCTGCGGTAGGGATTTTAGACGCATAATGGGACTTTACTTTCAAACATGTGTGTGTCCTAAAATTTGAAACACCCATGTATGCTATATAACTATGCAAGATTATGGAATTCATGGTCTGATGCTGCTGCCAGGATATCCAGCACACTAGTACACTCTTGAAAAAAATATAGCAGACTAGCGGACGTCACGCGGTTTCACCCGCGTTTTTCCCGTTCCCGTGGGAGTACGGAGATAAAATATAGCCTATGTTACTTGCTGAAAATGTAGCTATCCATTGCTGAAAGAATTTTTCAAATCGGTTCAGTAGTTTTTAAGTTTATCCGTTACATACAAAAAATCAAAAATACAAATCTTTCCTCTTTATAATATTAGTATAGATATGTAGTGTTTGGATTCGTTTTTGAGTTTTTATATATTATGTTCGATTTTTATTTTCTGCTGGGGTTTTTTTAGATTTTTTATTTAAAACCCAACTTGTACATTTTTATTATTTAGTGTTATAACAGCAATAGTGGTGCACGTTCTGTGAAAAGTGTGCACATGATACGGTTCAAAAATATATCACGATTCATAGGGCTGTCTAACAGACGGTTGAACGGACAGCGGAACCTTAGTAAAAGGGCCCCGTTGACGGAACTCTAATAAGAAAACTGTGCGTGTTTGACGTCCATTTTGTGCCCTGCTAAGTATTGTTTATTAATGCTCTCAATTAATATAAATAGCCCGTGGAAATAGGCATGATGTGTTGTTGGTTTGTTTTAGTGTCATCATAATCAGCTTATAATGTTCCCACTGCTGGGATACAGGTCTTCGAATTTTTGGTTCTAGGACATGCCGGTTTCCTCGCAATATTTTTCTTCACCGTTTTGAGAGCAGTGGTGACGAAATCTTTGGACAAAAAAAAATCTCGAATTGTAGAATTATTTACACAAAGTAAAAGCGCCTGCCTGCTCACAGTCGGAAAGTCGTTGCCACTCGGATTAGACTCAGCGCGCACTATATACTTTTAAGTCGGACGATATTATGATCTGATTGATACTCAAACCTCGGAAAGGTTTCAATGGTACTGTTTAATGAAAGTTATTTCCATGTGAATTTTATCACAAAACATAAAATAAAACCTATGCATACCTAACCGATAAAAGAAACTAAACAAAACAAGTAAAATGCAGGCTAAAAACCGGATTATTTTTTTGTTTTGAATTTTACCTGCATTTTGTGATACGCTATCTGACTTATTATATCAAGTGAAGATGCGGTCGATGATAATACATGCTTTCTTCAAATGTAAACAATGCACTCAACAACAATTTTGTTTTTTTTTTCCTGTTTATAATAATAATAATTTTATCAAAACACAACAACATAATAAAAACAACAAATTAATATATTTAATACTTGCGGACGTCACGCAGTTTCACCCGCGTAGTTCCAGTTCCCGTGGGAGTACAGGGATAAAATAAAGCCTATGTAACTCGCTGATAATGTAGCTATCAATTGCTGAAAGAATTTTTCAAATCGGTCTAGTAGTTTTTAAGTTTTTTCGTTACATACAAAAATACAAATCTTTCCTCTTTATAATATTAGTATAGATAAACAATTTTTCTTAATATTTTTTTTCTTTTCATCGTTTATTTATTTTTCAGACATGATCCATTTTTGTTTCTAAAATAGAGCTTAAAACTAAGTTAGTGCACACAAAAACACATACAATGTTTGAAGAATGGACAGTCATACCTGTCCGCTATCACACTGAGGATGCTGTTGCTACTCACACGCACTCTGTGCAGCAGTGACGTCACGTTCTTGCTATGTCTGTGGGCCTAAAACGGCCACATTAAGCAATTCTTCTAAAAGCAATTAATTTTCTGAATTCTCAGCAGATCATTAGCTATTCCTCTATGATGACACATATTAGCTGTATCATATTCAATTCATATCAGAATCATAATTGGTGTAAATATTGCAGCATGAAAAAAATGAAGACCGTAATTTTACCGGTTCATTTTTCTTTACAGTTTTTATTAATCAAAATTAAAATGTTATTTTTTATTTCTATAGTTTAAATGTTATTTCATTATAATACAAAACTGTCAAACAGATGAATTGCGTAATATGAATTGAATGCAGATAATATTATGAATTGTCAGTTTGTGATTCATAATATTATCATATTTTGATTCTGCCAAAGCAGCCGTTTTAGCCCCCAGGGGGCCATGTGCCTGTAATTAATTAGTTCTAAATCTTAGAATACAGGCTATCCTAGTGTAAGAGACAGGGTTATATACTTTTTGTTCAGATTTTGCTACTTGTAATGAATTGTAATATACATTATAAATGTGTTTCTCTACTTTTTTGTGAATAAACCATTATTATTATTTATTTATATTTCGGTACCATATTGGTACCGAAATATACCTCCAAACCGGTGGGCCTAGCTGAACGTGAGGAGTAAACATACTGTTTTACATAATATTATTTACTTAGTTAAGACTATTCTCATATCTATGGGTGATACTTATTGCGGTCTTCGCAATTTTTTGTAACCTAGATGCTATCATCATCATTATCATCTGACATAAGCTTCCCCCAAGCACCGCCACTTCGACCGTTTCTGTCCTTTCGCGTCCAGGGTATTTCTTCGGCCTTCACAAAGTCATCGGTTCACGTACGTCCGTATCCAAAATGCTATAAGACAGTTGCATTTTCAAATCAACAAGTTCGAATACAGATTACGTTTACGTAGCGCGCTTATAATGGGGTCTCAAACTCAAACTCAAAGCAATTACAGGCACTTTTGAATTGTCAAGAGGTCTGTCAGTCAGAAAGATGAAGCTAGTTGCCCCTTCTAAAGTGTGTAGGTACCTATGGAGAAGAACGGGCAAGAAACTCCACGGACACTATTTTAAATCAATATATGTTATGATTACAAAATATTGGTTATATCATTCATGTTGAAGTTAAACATGTAAGAACGATGCAGAACGTTAAAAGCGTCCGGAATAAAAAATGAAACAGTTAAAAAATTTAATTAAAATAAGCCGTGGCAGCTAAGAGATGACCAATCCGTACTAACAGTGCCCGTTCCCGAATCTGACGCATGGATTAAGTAGATGTCTCTGATCTAGTACTTGTAATTACATCGAAAACGTACCAAGACCAACTGAAATGCAAAAAACGTTGCTTGGTAATTACTTTCCTGGGTGTTCTCTTTCCCAGATCTTCTACTATCTACTAACTAGACTTGTAAACTGTTAAGAGGTCTATTTAGAAATATGTAGTTTAGACCAGTGGTTCCCAAAGTTGACTTGACCGCGACCCACTTAACAAAAGCTTTCCAATTCGAGACTCACCTTTTGGCAGTCATGGAGAAAACAAGGGCATAACAATAAATTCAATCTACCTAGCCTTTTCCCAACTATGTTGGGGTCGGCTTCCAGTCTAACCGGATGCAGCTGAATACGGAACGATTGCCTATCTGACCTCCACAACCCAGTAACTAGGTAATACGATATCCCTTGGTAAGACTGGTTGTCAGACTTTTGGGTTTCTGACGACTCGTAACGACTGTCAAAGATTCATGAATGACAGCCGGGACCAACGGTTTAACGTGCTTTCCGAAGCACGGACCAACCCCGGCAAGCGTAGCTTAATCTGATGGATCGACCCATGCGGCTGTTAGTACTTAGCCACGAGCTCCTCAATATCAATTTTTCAAGGCCCACCCACCAGTGGGTCGCGACCTATAGTTTGGGAACCACTGGTTAAGAGGTCTAGGCACGTATTTCAGTTAAGCCTCTCGCTATCCAGTACTAAACAAAGGCCACTACTCAAAAAGTACGTAAAACCTACTGACCACTGGGTAAGCGGTTTTGTATGTAGACTGTGTGTTCTGCGGCAAAAGTTGTTAAAGTCAAACGGGAGAGTTTCACTCGTAAACAATGAAGCAACTACTTTATGAGCTTTAAACTCTACACGTTATTGTTTTGTGAATACTTTCAGGCCATTTTATCATACGGGTCAGCAGAATTCCAATAGAGTTCAGTTTATTTAGAGTTGCCTGTAAAAGATCGTTGCTTGCAACAAGTATTGGCGCTATTTGTACCTACTGTTTATTCAATTGTCTCTCTTTTAGTATGCAATAAGAAGAAACACTCTTACCTCGTGATCGTTGTCGTCGTCCGTTCGTTCGGGTCGTCGTCGTTGTCGTTCGTTCGTCGTTGTCGTTGTCGGTCGTTCGTCGTCGTCGTTGTAGTTGTCGTTTGTTTGTCGTCGTTTTCGTTCGTTCATCGTCGTCGTCGTTATCTTACTACGTCATTACTAATGAAGAATAATTGTTTAAGAAGTTCTTGTATTCAGTCTAATCTGTATGATAAACAGCTCACATGCAATACTCATCCCAACATGATTTGTAAAAGGCAAAAAATAAACCTCCATTAAAAACTTGACTAGGTATGGGATTAGTCACGTCACAAGTATCAGAGCCTTTCTTTCTGCTAACAACTTTTTTTGTTTTAAATGCGATCTTAACTCCAAATTATCAATTGCTTAAAAAACGGTGAAGGAAAACATCTCTCAGGCTTGCCTGAGAGATATTTCTCGACGGCATGTGAAGTCAATTCAGAGGCCCATGGGTGGCTTTAAAACTCTGACACCAGGTTAGTCACTAACCACTCGAAAAGGAAGAACTCCAAAGTCCAAAGAACAAAATGTCAGCATTTAGACTACTAAATAATTCGTTTGTACACCTGCAACCAATCACAAATGACCAAAAATAATAGATTAACACCTACAAAACATCAATTTATAGAGATAAAACAAACCCCAGAACACACCAAATCGGTTACAAACAACATTATAATCCCCAAAAGCCAATTTGATACTAATGTCCTTATATCTGAGCAACATTAAGCTACCATGTTATAGGTATGGTAATTTTGTATATATTAAGTTGGTTGCGCTGAAAACTTTGGTCATTAGAACAAGGCCAGTATGTAAGTGCTCTGAGACTGTTATGTCTACACACCGTGGGCAGGTGGGACCGCAGAGTGTGGTACAAGTTATAAGCGTTTTGAGCAGTTTTTGCTTTTATCATTTATTTACTAGAGACCCGCTTCGGTTTTTACGACTTGAAAAAACATTGAGATTTCTTTATTATATGTAGGTTTGATATTTAAGTACTGAAAGGTATGATGCATGTTTCTACTTCAGTTACAATTTCCAAAATCATTTGGATCCGAACCTTCATGACTCTTGAAACATAAGGTTTTTCCTTAGGTATATTTTTTAAGCATCTGTGAAGATAAATTGCTTTACTTATCTTATAATTTATAATCGGTTCTTGAGATAATAAAGAAAGTTATTCAAAAACAAAACGCCATGTTTTTTACCCATTGATATCTTATTTAATTAATTTTTATCATATAGCCTCTGTTTATCATTTAGCCTCTAGTTCTGCCCGCGACTTTGTCCTCGTGACATTTTTTGCCCTCCCGTCCCAAGCCGTCGCATATTACATCGCACGCCCGCGCAGTTACTTTTTTTCCATAAGCGTTCTTTCTGACTTTTTTTTCTTTTTGCTGGGCTCCTAAGGGTCGTGGCATGAATGATGTTAAATAGCCTAACCTTCCTTAAGAATTGGGCTATCAACGCAAAAAGAATTTTTCAAATCGTCGGATTTGAAAAATTCTTTTTTCTTGTTACATCTAGAGATTAGCGCATTCAAACAAACAAAAAACAAAAAAAAATGCTCTTCAGCTATATTATTAGTATAGATTAATATTTAACGTGCATTAACCTGCACAGTCATTTATTCGTGCAAAAAATTACAAATTATTATCGTAAGCTTTGAAACCTTCTAACGTCTTCAAACCGCCATAAGTTTCAATCTACCTGGCTTTTCCCAACTATGTTAGGGTCGTCCTCCAGTCTAACTGGATGCAGCTTGAATACCAGTAATTTATATGAAGTGACTGCATATCTGGCCTACACAACCCAGTTACTGGGTAACACGATACAATCCCTTTGTAAAACTGGTTGTCAGACTTTTGGGCTTCTGACTACCTAATGACTGTCAAAGATCTACGACTGACAGCTGGGACCAACGGCTTAACGTGCTTTCCGAGGCACGGAGGGGTCTCGATTTGTAATGGATGGTCACCCATCCACAAACCGACCGCGGCAAGCGTACGCCTTTGATCGACCCGTACGGCTGTTATCATTTATCTGAAAATTGGCAACGTCGCAAATAGCTGTCAATATTTCACTGTTTTGATTAATTCGGCAATATTACTACTGTATCGAAAAATGGAATATCGCCAACTAGTGAACTAAAATATTGATTATGAAATGAAATTATTAATATTGTAACAACGAATATTTAATGTTAGATGTGAAAAAAAAGTAGTTGGAAACTTTCCAAATACTTTTTTTACAACTAAAACGGTTACAACATCAAGTTGAGTGTCATAATTGCAATTCATTTTAATATTTTAGGTCACTAGTTAGCAATATATCATATTTCCATACAGTAATATTGCCAAATTAATCAAAACAGGTAAATATTTGACAACTATCGACTTTTAGAATGAACGCTCTGCGCCATAAGCTTATGACTTGTAAATCATAAATGTCTAGGCGCGCTAACTACCGAACTTTCAGCTATTATATGTCAAAACAAGTTTCATTGGAGCCTTTTGTATCATGTACCGTCTTTGTCAACTATGTAGCAATGTGTTACATATTGTAGTATTTTGGTGTTGGTTTGTTGCAAACGAGGTGGTCGTCTCATTAGAGTAGTTAGTTACAGTATACTTTCAAATGTTAGTTATTAGGTAGGTGCCTACTTAATTGTATGTAGGTATATGTCACCGTAAGATTGTGAGAACCGTTAGTTTATAATCTAGTGTTAGGTTTCAATTTATTATACTGGCAGCACCGAAAGATTCGATGGGGTCTTTCTGGGTTGGGCGCTTGTGACGGTAGGACGTGCTTAGTGGCGGTGTCGGTAAAAATACAGATTGATATAGGATTGGTTGGATGTCTACTGTAAATTAAGGTAACCTATTAGTTTTATGGTAAATATAAGAATACTAATTTGATGGTGAAATGAATTGTGATATTATGTGGGGAATAGAAGATGTGATGGTATGGTGTAGAATATTGAATTTGATGTTGGCAAAGAAATATAAATGACTGACATATATCTTGGTGTTTCATATTACTTCCTTATCCCTGAAATACTGTAAATATGTAGTTTTAGATTATGATATTGGGTTTTATTACACTAGATATCGGTTTTATTTCTGCTAGAATATAAATTGACGAAAAATTAAGAACTAGGTGAAATAGGTCAGGTTAGGTCAGAATCGTGAAAAATCGCGCGCGAGCCGAGCAAGCGTAGAGAGCGGTGCCGCGGCAGTGGCCAGCGAGAGCTACTTCGCAGTTGCTCGCAGCTAGGCAAGCTATTTAGTTTGATAACAGTTCACAATTTGTCCGTTTCCCATGGACGGATTATAAACGATTGAAAAATAATGCGATAAATTGTAAATGATTTGTTGCAGTTCACAATATTTTTCGATAGTATACGAAGTACATAGTTATACGGTGACACATATGTTGTGTTTCAACTGACTGACATTTGAAGTTAACAAGATACACATTCTAACCACTAGCTGTGGACAGGATACATCAAAATGTATCCAGAAACACATTAAAAAAATATGGCTAGTTTTCGAGGTTGTCGAGTTAAAGCGAACTGAGGGTGGTCGCATAGGGGTGCTTGGACAGGAAACCTCCCCGCGTGCCTGGGGGCTGGAGTTCCCTTATGGATGCGTCCGGGGGGAAGGCCAGTCTCCGGGACGGTGCACCCTGGGGTACGGACAATGACTCCCCAGTTAGGGGTCTCGTTGTCCGTATGCCAATATCCTGTCGGAGGAACGCTCTAACGGGTACTCACTAGGGAGCACTCGTTGAGCAGCGTTAGAGGAGGAGCGGGCTCGGCGTGCACTAACCCTGCCGTCGGGCGGGCAGGAGGAAGTATCTTCTCCTGTCACCGCTGGTCTCGTAGCCCCGAAGAGTGTCAAGGTCATGTCTCTGGCATTTGACGGGGGTCGAGGGTCTTGGCTTAATCGCCCGGGCCGCGAGGTAGAAAACCTCTATAAAAAATCACCCCAAACCTCCAAGCGGCGGCGCACCGTGAGGGAGGTTGTTAGCTTGACTAATGGGTAGCTTAATTAGTCACTAGTGCGAACCACACATTTTTGGGATATATAAAGTTTGTACTCGTGGGATTCAATATGGTTAAAAATAAAAATAAAAATAAAACGACGCAAAAGGAGGGGAGTGATGCGGGGTCGGAGTCCGATGCTGCATCTGGAGCAGAGGGCTCAACACAGAGCTCGGAGCGAGAAGTGGTGGGTGCTGACGGAATAATCCGCAAATTATTCCGGAAGCGCCCGAAATCGGATGATGGTGAGTGGTCCTCCGCTGACGACAGGCGGAAAATCCACACCAGTCGGCGGGGTAGGGCCCGGCCTAAAAGTAAAGGTGTGGGTAGAGGGCTCACCACTAAGGAGGGTGGTGAGTCGAGCCAGGCCGGCCCAGACGAACGTTCCCAGCGAGCCGAGAGACTCGCCACGGAGGGGCACCAAACTGGAGGGACCAGCAGCGAGCCGGTCCTCTCAGAGGCTTCTGGTGGTGAGCCGGACGCCGCTGGCGGCGCCAATCCGGGGCAGGAAGCCAGGTTTGCGGAGGTCGTGGCAGCCGCGATCAGGGCTGTGACCTTGAAGAGGCTCCAATCCTCGAAAGACAAGGCCATACCCGCGGCCACGGCCTCTATCTTGGCGGCAGCGAAGGAGTTGCACTTTGGGCCTCCGTCGGACGGTATGTCCGAGATGCGGGCGGAGGTCGCAAAGTTGACTGCCGCCATGGAGCTTCTCCGAAAGGAGAACGAGAAGCTCCGAGCAGACCTGGCGGGGCTAAGAGCAGCCGGCCCCCGGGAGGTGCCACAGGGAGGGGAGCGGCATGGGCGGGGCCCCGTGCCCGTGCCTGCTGAGGACCGGGTTCTGGCCCTGGTGCGGCAGGAGATGGCTGCCCTGCGGAGCAGGTTCTCCGCCCTAGAGGCCATCGTCCTGCGCCCCCCGCTAGCGGCGAGCCAGCCGGCCTTGGACCAGCGGAGGGCGGCGTCATATGCCGCCGCTGCATCTACCGCGGCCAAGTCAGGCCAAGGCAGACAGGGGCAGGCCAAAGGCGTGGCGGCTGCGAAGGCGGCGAAGACCCCGGCCCTGACGGCGAGGGCTCCGGCCCCGACGGCGGCGAAACGGCCGCCTCCGCCTCCTAAATCTTCTCCTCCGGCCGATGCCGGATGGCAAGTAGCCGGGGAGAAGAAGAAGGCCGGTAAGACGGCAAGGGCGGCCAAAAGGAAGGCGAGGCGGCAGCGGCGCAAGGAGCGAACCGTCGCGGCTAGGCTCCGCGCCCCGAAGTCCGCAGCTGTGGTGGTCACACTGCAGCCGGAAGCGGAGAAAAGGGGCGTGTCCTACCAGCACGTGTTCGCGACGGTGGATAAGGTTATGAACCTGGAGGAGATCGGCGCCGCCAGGGGCATAAAAATTAAGATCACGGCAACCGGGGCCCGGATGCTGGAGGTCCCTGGTGCGGCCAGTGGCCCGGCCGCTGACGCTCTGGCCGAAAAGTTGAAGGCGGCCCTAAATGCGGACGAGGCCCGAGTCTCCAGGCCCACCAAGTGCGCTGACTTGCGCATCCAGGGCCTGGACGACTCCGTGACGGAGGCAAAGGTGGTGGCCGCCGTCGCCAAGGCTGGAGGGTGCTCTGTCGAGCAGATTAAGGCAGGCACCATCCAGCCTGACCACACGGGAATGCAAGCCATCAGGGTGAGCTGCCCCGTGACGGCGGCCAAAAAGATAGCCGGGGAGGGCCAAAGGCTTTTGGTGGGCTGGGTTTCGGCGCAGGTCAAACTGCTGGAGCCCAGACCTCTGAGGTGCTTCCGCTGCCAGGTGGGCCACCACGTGGGGGTCAAATGCACCTCGGAGGTGGACCGCAGCGACCTCTGCTTCCGCTGTGGTCAGCCCGGTCACAAGGCCGGCTCGTGTAAAGCCACGCCGCACTGTGTCGTATGTGCGGCGGCTGGCAAGCCGGCCGATCACCGGGCAGGGAGCAGGGCCTGCGCTCCACCCGCCGAGGCCAGAGGCAGGGGCAAGCGCTCCGCCACCACCGCCGTCACCACCGCAGCCGCCGCCACTTCCACCGGGGCCGCTGCCTTATCCACCGTCGTCGTCGCCGCCGCCGTTGCCGCCACAGCAGGGCCCTCACAGGGGGCTCGGGGGGAGGAGGGGGCTGACATGGAATGCCAGTAACGGCCCCATTACGCCTCCTCCAGGCGAACATCAACCACTGCGCCGCCGCTCAGGATCTGTTGCTCCAGAGCATGGCGCAGTGGTCGATTAACATCGCCGTGGTCGCTGAGCCGTACTTTGTCCCGCCCAGGGATGATTGGGTGGAGGACCTGAGCGGCTCAGTGACCCTCATTTCGTCGGCCGCCGCCGGTACTCCGTCCCTCGAGTCGGTCAAGAGAGGACGGGGTTGCGTTGCAGCACGGTTCGGGGAGATTGTCGTGGTGGGTGTTTACTTCTCCCCGAGCCGAACTCTTGCCGAGTTCCACAACTCCCTTGCGGAGTTAAGAATCGTCGTCGTCGGGTTTGGTTCCCTCCCCGTGCTCGTACTCGGGGACTTCAATGCCAAGAATCTGGCTTGGGGTTCCCGGTATACGGACACACGGGGTAGGATGGTGGAGGACTGGGCTCTGGAGACAGGCCTGGTCGTCCTAAACCGGGGTTCTGTCCCCACGTGCGTGCGGATGCGGGGTGAATCGGTGGTGGACATTTCGTTCGCCAGCCCCGCTCTGTCGCCTCGTGTCATTGACTGGCGCGTCATGGAGGGGGTGGAGACCTACTCCGATCACCGGTACATCCGGTTTGACGTCTCCACCCAGACCTCGAGCGCGCCGGTCCGACAGGCCCCGAGTGGTCCGCGGTGGGCGCTGAAGCAGCTGGACCGGGAGCTTCTCCTGGAAGCCTCGATCGTGCAGGCCTGGGTGTCATCACCGGACAGGCCTGCCGACATCAATGACGAGGCGGAGTGGTTCCGGGAGGCCATGTCCAATGTGTGTGACATGGCAATGCCCCGGGTCCATCCTAGACGTGCTTCGCGCCAGGTGTACTGGTGGTCGCAAGAGCTGGAGGCTCTGCGCAGGGCGTGCGTAGCTGCGCGACGCCGGTACGCCAGGCACCGCAGGCTCCGTATCCGCCCTCCGGATACGGAAGCCATCCAGGCGGAGTTGTACGAGGGGTACAGAGCGGCGAAGACCGCCCTCCAAGCGGAGATCCTGCAGGCCAGGGCACTGGCCCGAGAGGAGATGCTGGAGACTCTCAACAGGGACCCGTGGGGGCGCCCATACAAAATGTTGCGGGAGAAACTCCGCCCATGGGCCCCCCCGCTGACGCAGAGTCTCCGGCCCCAGCTTGTGGGGGACGTGGTGAGCGCTCTGTTCCCTTCCAGAGGGGATCATACCCCTCCGCCCATGGCTCCGCCTTCTGCGGTGCCCGATGCGGACCACACCGACGACGACGATGCTCCAGAGGTGACTGAGGTAGAAATGAGAGTGGCGGTACGCAAGATGAGTGCGAAGAATACCGCCCCAGGACCCGACGGCATACCCGGAAAAGCCTGGGTCCTGGCCATGGGGGCTCTCGGGCCTCGACTAAGGGGGCTCCTAAGCGCATGCATGGAGAGGGGCCAGTTCCCACTTCGTTGGAAGACGGGGAAACTGGTCCTCATCAAGAAGCCGGGGCGCCCAGCGGACTCTCCGTCCGCGTATCGGCCCATTGTGCTGCTCGATGAGGTGGGCAAGCTCTTTGAAAGAGTCATTGCAGACCGCCTCGTCGGGCAGCTGGTGCGAGTGGGGCCGGATCTGGCGGAGAGCCAGTTCGGCTTCCGCAGGGGGCGCTCTACGGTAGACGCCATCATGCGCGTGCGGGCCCTCACGACGGGGGATGCTGTGGCCCGGGGTGGGGTCGTCTTGGCGGTGTCTCTAGACATCGCCAATGCCTTCAACACCCTGCCCTGGAGTTGCATCAGGGAGGCACTCCGGTATCACCGGATGCCGACCTACCTCTGTCGTGTGGTCGAGGCCTATCTGACGGACAGGGCCGTCATCTACCCCGGTCACCAAGGAGAGTGGAACCGGCAAGAGATGTCGTGCGGTGTCCCACAGGGTTCGGTCCTGGGGCCGCATCTGTGGGACATCGGATACGACTGGGTGCTGCGCGCCGACCTCCCTAGCGGCGTCAGCGTCGTTTGCTACGCTGACGACACGCTGGTCCTGGCGCAGGGGGGGTCGTACCAGGCGGCGGCCGACTTAGCGACACGCGGGGTTGCGACAATCGTAAATAGGATCCGGCAGCTGGGACTCGAGGTGGCCCTGCACAAGTCTGAGGCCATGGGTTTTCATGGTCCTCGGAATGCGCCACCGTCGGGTTCCCAGGTAATGGCGGGAGGGGTTCACATCGGTGTCGAGTCGACGATGAAGTATCTGGGACTCGTCCTCGACAGCCGGTGGAATTTCGTCGAACATTTCCGACGTTTGGCTCCCAGACTGGACCGGGCCGGGGCTGCCTTGAAGCGGCTCCTGCCCAATCTGGGAGGTCCAAACGCCTCCTGCCGGAGGCTCTATGCGGGGAGATCGTGCGGTCCATGGCCCTTTACGGGGCACCGGTGTGGGCGCGTTCATTGAGGCTGCGGCCAGCCCGCCGGTTGATTGCGTCCCAGAGGGTCATGGCCATCCGGCTGGCCCGAGGATACCGCACGGTCTCCTGCGAGGCGGCGAGCCTCCTTGCTGGATTACCGCCATGGGATCTGGAGGCAAAGGTCCTCGCGCACATCTGGGAGTGGCGCGAGGAGGCGAAACGCCGGGGCTTAACTCCGATGCCGCAAGAAATCGCGGCACAGCGGACAGAGCTCCGGCGGGATCTCATGGCGTCATGGAGGGTGCGATTGTCGCAACCCCGCGCTGGGCACGCCACAATTGCGGCGATAAGACCCCTCTTTGAGGAGTGGCTTGAGAGGCGTCACGGCGTCCTCACCTTCCGCCTGACGCAGGTCCTCACCGGACACGGGTGCTTCGGGAGGTACCTGTTCAGGATAAGGCGGGAGGAAACACCCGGGTGTCACCATTGTGTGGATCGGCCTGAGGACACGGTGGAGCATACGGTGGAGGTCTGCCCGGCTTGGGCGGAGCAACGCCGTGTCCTCGTGGAGGCGATCGGCGGCGGTGATCTCTCGCGTCCGGCCCTGGTTCAGGCCATGGTACGGAGCGAGAGGAAATGGCAGGCCGTCACCTCCTTCTGCGAAGCGGTAATGCTCGCGAAGGAGGAGGCGGAACGCGTGAGGGAGAGGCAAATTTCGCGCCCTCATGCCCCTAACCGCCGCAGGAGGAGACGCCCGGGGCGGGAATCGCGAGCCGATTTCCGGCCACCGTAGGCGCGGGCTTGCGGACGGTGAGCAATGGGTAGCTCGCCGTCCGGTAAGGACCAAGCCCGGGTCGACGGCGCGTTGTGTTCCACGCGCGCCTCAAAGAGATGTCAGCAGAATTGACGGGGTCCGTTAGGGCCAATGCCTGCCGGGGGTTCGAAGAAAACCGATGGGGACATCGTGGCCCCCGGCAACAGGGCAACCGAAGGAACACGGTTGGGTTTTAGTCAGTAAGAGTCTGACACGCCCTCCCGCTCCACCCAGAGCGGGAGAAGTTATTTGATAATTTCCCACCCAAAAAAAAAAAAAAAAAAAAAGGGTGGTCGCATATATGACGGAAGATGCTTCGCGTATCGTCGGTCGCGTAATGCCAGAACGGACAAGTAGATAATAAAAATATCGTCCTTACCGTGCGTCGAGCGAATAAAAAGACGCGACCAAAGTTACGCCCGACGCATCATCCTAAAGAAGTAAGAGATCTTCTTATTTTACAATAAAACTTTAGTATCCGAACGACGAAAAAAAAAAAGTCCAAAATAATAATAAAAAACGACACATTTTGGCAGCCATTTTGAATTATTATAAATGCAGCGATCAATTTCACCGGTTCCAAGTTGGAATCCTCTGTCAATCAGGAATCAGCAGAACCTTCCAACCGGCTTCAAAATTCACTCGCTGATTGACAATAACCTTATTCACACACAAATTGTGATACAAAAGAGAAGAATTTTCAAAGGGCACACCAAAAAATATCCACCGCATTTTTTATTTGATCAATTTTTGTAGCAAGCAATTGATGGCTCCGGGGAAGAGGAATTTGGGAGGGAAACGATCTCATTTGTACGCGTTCTTTGATGAGATGACTGACTCAGTATCGACGTATAAGAGGCTCGTGGTCTTATTCTGGAAATAAATTGTGGTTCTTTTTTGACTAAAATATTTTCTTATTTTATTTATTTAACAGTATATCATAAAAACACGCCTGTATTTCTCCGAAAGGTTAAGCAAAGGTCTGATTATAGTACACCCACATTATGTCAGTTATGTTTAAGTCCCATGTAATAGGGGGCGAGTCTATTGCCATCAATCAGGCACAAATTCGACTATTGAGAAATTTCTGATGGTAAACCCAATAATTTTGCCCAACCTACGAATCGGAACCGGGACCTCATGTTTAGCAGTAGCACCAACGAGGCATTTAACAGTTTATGTACATAAAAATAAACAGACAAGAAGAACCGGATCAGAAAAATACCTACAGAATATTTGTATTTCTGTTATGGTATGGTCGTCATTAAAATGTGTTCTTAATTGACAATAGATAGATAGATGAATGCTCAATTCAATTCAAAATATTTTATTTCACATAAACATACAAAGGTACTTATGAAACGTCAGAAGCTAGGTGCACGGTTTCAATTGGTCGCTTCCTGTCGAGAAGAGCCGGCAAGAAACTCCACGGTTACTCTTTTAAAAATTTAAAAATAATTGGCTTTTAAAATACTTTCAAATAACAGTGATAGTAGGAATGGGAGGACAGTGTAGGTCTTTCAACAAGTACCAGGTACTTAACAAAAAAGAAAATGGTCAAAAAATGCACAGTCCACTAAGCCATTTTATATACGTACGTACACCATAAAAATTACAGACATTTTGGACATTTTACATAGGGTGACTCAATAGGCGATCTTATCGCTAAAAGCGATCTTTTACAGACAATCTTAGGATAGATTAAAGGGAGAAGGAGAGACAATTCGTCAGGTAGTCAGTGGTGTACCATTAACTTATACAATAAATACATACATACATAAATAAAGCATTTACTTACTTATCTATATAATAAATATGCACCGTGACATTTTAGTCGTCTTACAAAAGCACCCCACTTCATGTATCCAATTACCACTAAACATTGACATAAAAAAAATTATATACACCGTGATATTTTAGTCGTCTTACAAAGGGCCACTCAATGTACCCGACATAAAAAAAAACAGCAGACCAGGAGCGCCAACAGAAGCGAAACTTGAAAAAAAATTGGCACCGCGGTAATCAACGCGTTGATGTCTTTTACACCACGGTGTCGGTATATCCGGTAACAGTGTCGCGAAATCAATGGTTTAGTCCCATCTCAAAAATGCCCAACCAAAATTGAATGTTTTGTCATTGGATACATGAAGTGGGCTGCTTTTGTAAGACGACTAAAATGTCACAGTGTATATATACTCGTAGATATATATAAAATAATAAACATGAAACAAGAGCAAGGAACTATATCTAATAATTATGTTCAAGATCTCTTGAGGTTGGCTTCAATTTCTCACAACCATTACCCATTTTATTGCTGAGCATACCTACCTAAGTTCATTGTAATACACTTTATCAGTGAGAAGAATACATAACACAAAAATGTAAGCACAAGAACTAACTTTGAAATAAGTAAAAGACTGCTCAAAGTCCTACCTCTCTGAGAAGGATTATGCAAGTTATTGGAATAATTTCTACGTTACTTTGTGAATATTATAATAAAGTAGCTTAGGTACCGCAGAATATTACATTTTATATAGTGGGGTATTTTAAAGTAATGTAAAATATAATATTTCGCCGACACATTTGATTTCGACCTACATTGTTGATGATAAAATCGATGAAATCAAGGACCTGTATTTGATTATTTTTGACAAAAATTTCACGTAGACTGGTGATGATGAATACTGTAATTTATTTTCTGTGGAGGAGATACATTTTTACCTGAACGAAACCATCAAAATTCGAACGAACATCATAATTTCTTTCATTTTCCGTAGTAATATAGCCTGTGTCCAAAAATATATGTTTTTTTTGTCCGTCTTGTATATTATTCAAAAGTATTGAACACGTATTTTTCCTTTTTTGACGTAATCAAAATATAACGCAATAAATTGAGTTGAAATGTGGCATGATGTTGTTATGGTTGTTGGTTGTGATGCGTCGTCAGGGTTTCTTAGGCTATTCAATAAGACGACCAGACTTGTGTAAGATACGTGTATTCAGCCATGACGGACGGGGGAATCCAAACAGGAACGGGAAGGCATGAAGACCACAGATTATAATAATAATATAATTGCGGATACATACGTAACAGATGTCACGCCTTGCTAGATTTTACACTGAGTTGTGACGTAGCGAGCCCCCACTCCCCAACTCAAATGCGTGCTTTCTTTTGATTAATATGATGAAGTAAAAAAAGTGTCTAATATTTTTTTTTTATCTGAATGACGGACTAAATAGAATTTATTTTTTTAACCTGGGCAACTACCGTATTGTAGTAATTTTAAATAAATTTGTGACACAAGTTTTAGTGTATCTCGGACTGATTTTGCTGGATAGTAGTATACCATATTTGAAATATTCGATTAATTTGACGTAATTATCTTAGTTGGTGAGAAATTGTGTATGATGATACAGACCATTCATACTAGCTACCGCCAGCGGCTTCGCCCGCGTGATATCTTTATAAATTACAGCCTATGTTACTCAATGATCAGTTTTTGGGTAAAAGAATTTTTTAAATCGGTTCAGTACTTAGTTTTTAAGTTTATTCATTACAAAAAAGAACATGAATCTTTTCTCTTTATAATAAAATTAGTATTGATAAAATTTCGAAAAAAAAAGATAACAACCATTATCCACATTCTTGAGTTTTCCTCCAATTTTTTCAGAATACAGCCGCCATCGTCTATCATAACACCGATGGAATCTTTCATTAGGCCGCTGTAAAACTTACTTATATAAAAAGGAAGCTTATCTTTATGCGTTACATTCACAAGAATATCAGATCTTGAAAGGAAATCTTCAATACCGAGATCATTGATAATAGCACGATTGCTTTTTACAAGATTTTTTAATTGGTGAAGTGTGAATAAATATAAAAACAACTCGGTTATAAAAAGGAAGAAAGAAAGAAAAAATATTTTATCTACTCTCATAGCGTAATATTCGAATTATAAAATTCAAAACGAGTTTATATTGACATACTTTATGAACACAATACCGAAATTTAAAAATAGAATCATATTTTAACATTTTTTCTCTAACAAAATAATGCTATAAAACATTTTTTTTTCTATTACGATACAGGGCTATTCCAAGAAGTTAATATCACCAAGGAATTTCCATCAACTTTTGCATTGGAACGTTTAAACGGGGGACAGCAGCACCCGCTGTAGTGCAAGTGCGGTGATGTGCTGGTGCAGACGACATTCATTTGTTTTGTTGTACTGAATTTCGTGGGATTTTTCAAATTTATTCTTGATCTTTAACTTTGATCTTTTATTTAGTATTAGGTTCAATCCTAATGTATGAAAGTAGATAAAGTAGTGTATGAAACTGCACATAACTAGGTATTAAAACATTCGTGTGATACTATTAAAAACCTCGCCTACGGCTCGGTTTTTAAACACACACTCATGTTTTAATACCCCTTATTAAGCAATAGTTTCATAAACTATTATTATTTGGGAAAACGCCATTCTACCTTAATAAAAATAAAAAAACGTAATGTCGGTCCGTTTTTGTGCTAGCTCGAGGAGCAGGTACTTATCCAATGAGGGTTTTCTGAAATGACGTTCTATAGGCGGCAGCCCTGAAACGTCAGCTCTCGGCACCTGTCAAAAGTGTCAAAGTGCCTCTATTTTCTTCAGTCGTGGCTAAATGATGAACGAATGAATGAAACGAATGATGAACGTCATCATTTATTTAATATTCATTGTCGAAACGGAAGACATCTTGTCAATGTAGCACCAACTGGTGACGTGAATTTTCATGAAAAACCTCATTTATAAGAAATTCATCGGTAATAATAAAATAATATAATTACTTAAAAAATACAATAGACGTGGATACATTTAGTAACCTGTTAGCTATTTCTAAAGAGCCATAAAAAACCAGACTGCGTTCAGTCGTCATCCTGAAGATGTGTGATGATGTTAAGACGTGAAACATGTGTCGATTTCTTTCAGGGTTTTTATGTCTATTTAGAAATAGCTAAGCGGAACAGGTTACTAAATATATCCACGTCTATTGTATTTTATAATGGATTTCCGCAAGGTCACGCCTGAACCAAGTAACTATAATTAATTTATATAAAATTCATGTTCTCTGAACAGGCTTTAGTGTATATTTTGTTTGTTTAAAAGAAAAATACGCACTTTGGTATTTTAAAGCATTTCATGTTTCCTCGCCTTGCTTTCCTGAAATGGACAGGGTTGTTGGTATTTTTTTTTTGTGAAATTGAATACAGAGATAAAAAAAGAAGACGGCATCAGTTCCGATTAAAATAAGAGATAAAAGATCAGATTATACATTTTCAGTATAGTCTGATTTCTCATTGTATGGAAATCCTATACAACGCGAGATCAGGGGGCCTACCACCAGCTTGTATAGCAGTATTATTATAATCTTACTTTGACTTTTCGTACCATGACGTCCATAAAATAAGCTTATTGTAATGTTGAAACAATCTTATTTTCTTAGCGATTTTGGTGACGTCACCTCTAAAAGTTCATTCAATTCGTACCACGACGTAACTTTTGACAACTAGCAATATTGTTTTAATGTCAAATTTAGCAATCTTAAAAAAAGTTCCTCGGACTCGACGGAAATATTATTGTTTTGCAAATTTATAAGAAAAAACATTTTCGTGTCATGTGAAGTTGGTAAAATGTATTTATTTACGTAAACTTGCCGAATGAATTGTGTAAGTATCTAGAGATTTTAGTACATGTGTAATTAATTTCTTGTTTGATTGTAGATGGCGAATGCATACGAATCATTTGAGTTTTTGGAAGCTGTTATCGCAGAAAAATAAAAATTCCCAGAGTACCTCTAGGTGCCGCCCGGAAACCCGACTGCAAAAATTAATAATAAAACACTGATTAGTGTTTTATTATTAATTTTTGCATAAAACACTAATCACTGAGTCTGATCACAATATATTGTTTCGAACTATGTTCGTCAAAACATTACACATTTCTTTGTTTTAAAACTTATTTACTGAGTAACTTTAACCTTCCCTTGATTCCATGTCGACTTTGTAGCCAGTTAGATCATAAATTCAATAGCAAATCTGTTAAAATAAGTTCAACCTCGTAGTAGTTATCCACTTGTAAACAAAAATATCGCTACATCGAGTCTGCGTTCAGAGTTACGCTGTAATCGATCAGAGCGTGCTAACACCCATACCGAGTAAGTGTCAGCGCAATAACAACATGCTGTGAATCGTCATAGATGACGTCATAGCATGCGCCATCTTGCGATAACGCCGACCATGCCCTAAAGCCCTAAATTAATATCACTGTGAGCGCTGTCAAAATGATAGTTGTGCTGTTTTGTTTTGAGTTGCGCCATATCTTTAAACTAACGTGGCAATTTCGAAATTTTGCTTCTGGCTGCAGTCGCCACCTAACCAAAGAAGAAGACATTTGTTGTGTATACTCAAAGAAATACTGTAATCCAACCATCTTGTGCAAGCTTAACTAAATCGGTACGCAAAATATAGATGTGAGCGCTGTGAGCGACTAAGGCGTAACTCGGAATACGGCCCGAGTTTCAAATTTCGTTTTGTTCCGATTTATATCATGTAACAGCTTAGCCGTAGCTTATTTTAATTTTTTCAATTGTTTTTCTTATTTTTCAAAGCCAAATCTTTTAATATTTGTGTCAACTTCATGGAAATTACTCATAAAAAACAAATTATTAAAAAAAACAAAAAACCCGACTGCAAAAACTCAACAGAAAAGAAAAAAACAAGCATTATAATCTATAGGATTTTGGTAATGCAGGCGGGGACAAACAAAAGTTTCACCAAAATTTCAGGTTATTGGTTTGTCCCCGCCTGCAATACCAAAATCCTATAGATTATAATGCTTGTTTTTTTCTTTTCTGTTGAGTTTTTGCAGTCGGGTTTTTTGTTTTTTTTAATAATTTGTTTTATTTCAAACTTTTTAGTTTTATTAATATATAAATAACTAGCTTTTGCCCGCGGCTTCGCCCGCGTGGATGTCGGAAAATAACCCACAGGAACGTGCTACCGGGATTCAGAGTATCCTATGCCCTAACCTATCTAGGTCATGGCCTATATCCTATGCCTTTCATTTAGAAATCCGTTCAGCCCTTACGGCAGGAAAAGGTAACAGGCACATAATAAATCTATTTTAGGGTTCCGAATCTCAAAATGAAAAATTTTAACCCTTAAATGATGACTTATTTTATTTTTTTTCTACTTCGTTGTCTGTCAAGACCTTTTTTCTCAGGAACGAAGAGGCATCAAGTTGAAATAAATATCAAAAACTTAGATCTACGGTCTCTTGGATCTGTAACGAAATCAAACTTCCAAGTCAACGCAATAAAAAAACGGCAATTTATGCCGCATATTTTGACACTCGCAAATAAACCAGTCTATTTGGTAATTTCCGTTGGCTCAGAAGCATGAAGTTTGGCGAGAAGCAAGGTCAAGTAAAGAGGAAAATCCGAAAATTGGTAATTTATGAACTGCAAAGTTAAGTTTGTTCTTCAATCCGGGATCAAAAATTATAGACCGTGTCTTGAAGTAACATTTAGTACGTATTTCATTCAAATCGGTACTCTCCACTCTATTAAAAGTTATTTTTCAATTGAAAAGTTAAGTTTGTCCTTCAATCCTGATTTGGGAATTCAGGCAGTCAATCAAGCACAGCTTTGAGACGGAACCTTTAGGGCGTAAATCCTACTCATATTTGTCCGGCTTTTTAACATAAATAAAACAGGTTTATATGATTCTAAATGCCGTACTTAAAATACTAATTATTATTCATTTTACTATTATCACCACCATTAATTTGTAATATCTACTCTAGTGCCGCCATTGAACCGAAGTAAAACCCACATGTTAGAAAGGTTAGTTTACGACTAATTGTGATAACTTTGACAGAGTGGGCCGATTTTAATTAAATATAGACTAAATTATATAATTCAAGATACAGACTATGGCTATATTTCCAATTTCCTTAAATCTCTTAAAAAGAAGACACAAAAAAAATCAATATAACATGTGAATTTTAAAATCATCCCCCAAACAGGTAAAATAGGGGGTTTACCTGTTTGGGGGATGATTTAAAAAAAAACGCCGAAATGTATACTTCTTTATTTCTTAACAAAAGCATAAATTTTAATTTTCATATCTCTAACTTAAGAAATGCTGGATTTGCCATACAAAAACTGTCATCCCCTGTAGGATCTCTCATCTCATGCCCTTTAGGATTATTTTTGAGACAAAAAGTACCCTATATCCATCTCCAGGATGCCATCTATCTCTTTACCAAATTTTATCGAAATCCGTTCAGTGGTTTAGCCGTGAAAAGGTAACAAACATACAGGCACAGTTACTTTCGAATTTATAATATTATATAGTATGGATGAATTGATGATTGACTGCTTAGCTCTATAACAGTATAGCATGATGATAATCATTTAAAAGGTTAAATCTTTAACTATCTGCTGCATTCGTTCCTTATTCAGCCCCGTGAAGTATTGGAATAATTCAACTGTTGTATAGTGGTATATTGTGTTCATTTAAATAATGGTAATCTCATTGAAAAGAATTTTCAACATACAAAGGTATATTGTGTTCTATCTCTTCTCATTTCCTACGAAATGTATGGGAAGTTTTTTTGCAATTTCTGACTTTTTTCGTACTCAAACCTCAGTTGGCCTAATATAGTTTTTTGATCTTAGTAATAAGAAATAGGATCGACCGGTATCAAAAAAGTTGTTGTGAAAATTGGCCATTTTCTTGCTGACTGTACAATTTTTCCAAAATCTGTGAATCCAAATCAAACTGTTTCAAAAAGTTAAGGACAGTCTCCTAAGATTGTTTTCTTGTAGCGACAACGGTTTTGTACCTGCCCTTATTGCCCCATCTCAAAATCCACCCTGTATATGCGAATTTCCAAAAATCCGTTCTTAGCGAACGTCTACTAAGTATAAACTACCTCCCTACCAAATTTCATCTTTTTACGTCAAGTGGTTTTCGATACTTCGTGATGAAGTCAGTGAGTGTGAGTCGCGTAAGTGAGTGAGTGACCTTTCGCATTTATATATTTAGATTATACATATGTATTTGGAATTGACTCATTACTAACTTTTATTTGATACCAATAATGTATTTTTTTAAACCTACCCCTCCTTTTTTTTATTTGCAGATGCAATATATAAATATTATATAGCCTATGTCACTCCTACTATTAAGACGAACCTAACGACACCTCATACGTTAAAATCCATCAAGCCGTTTAGGCTACAGAGCGTGCCAAAGAAATAGACATACATACATACATACAAACATACATACATACATACATACATACATACTCTCGAAAAACATTACCCTCCTTCTGGGGCAGTCGGGTAAAAATAGATTCTAATGCAAAGTAATATTTTAAAGTAAAAGAAAATAATATTTTGTTTCAAGACAAATACTTCGTAGTAGCGATTCGGACCAACGTGTGAAAGGGACAGCGCTATACAGTTCATATAGCGTTGTTTCTTTTCTACTATAGCAGGCAATAGACAAATCTTACAAATAGTTCATTCTTTCCCAGCACTAAGCAGGAATAAAACATTATTGAACGATGAAGGTCATGGTACGAATATGAGTAATGTTATTGTAAGCTTGAAACAAAACTCTCCTGAAATAAGATTGTTTCGTAATAGATTGTGGTCGGCCCCCTGATCATACTGGAAAGTATAGTTTGATATGTAGCCGTGTGTTCAGCAATAAAGAATGTGGCTGAAAAACGTCACAAAAACAAACAATTTATAAAACACCAACTTATTATCACTGGCAATCGTTTACTATCGGTGACAATCCTCTTATCATTTCTAATCTTAATTTGTTATCGTTCAAACAAAAATAGTTGTTAAGTAAAAAATACTGTTTTTTAAAGTGTGCTGTCCAAATTATTTAATCTAGATTTTAATTAGCAGAAATCCAATTACGTTAAGTGGGTCCATAGGATATAAAAAGTAAAGGTACCCAGATTTTAATGAAAATAATTGAATGCCTAATTTCTTCACTTTCTATTTAAGATTAATTAATAATTCCAAAGTGAGTCTGTTTGTCTGTCACGTGTTCATAACTGGTCTCACCACTTCAGAAAAAAAGCTTGAAACCAAAACACTAATCCCTGATGATTACCAATTAATATTCTCATTAATATTATTATTAATTAGTACCTGGGCGACCGAGCTCTGCTCTGGTGAAAATAGAGATTGCTCATATTAGGTATAGGAAAGTTCACACTAATTCCATGCTGCCATGCATGATAGTAGGTACTTACTAATTCCATGTTGCCATGTCATTATTCTAATGTTATTTATTATTTGTTCTAAACTGGGCGACCGGGCTCTGCTCGGGTAAAAATACGTTGAAAACGAATTTTCCCAGATATGAGACCTAGCTAGATCGATTTTTGCCCCCGTAAACCAGAGTATTGCAACTGTCATCGAAATCGTTAGAGCCGTTTTCTAGAACGTGATTAATTATTCCAAAGTATGTCATAATGTCACTCCATTTCTACACTTATGTTTCTTTATTTTATTTTTTTACATTGGCATCTTGTTTTTATTTAATTTGTTATAATTTAATTGTGTTTACGTGTGTCTTTTGTGTGCACTAAATAAATGTTTTATCTATCTATCTATCTATTAATATTTGTTTATGTATATAATGTATAATTATATACATAAACAAATATTGCTCGTTTAATAGTACAGGATAGAAATAAATAAAAAGTATCATAAAATATTTCATTTTGTAATACAATGTCCACTTTATTTTTATTTACGTAACATGCCTTGTTTTCCCGAAGGGTTGGGCAGAGGTGTCCCTGTAGCAGGTACACCCACATTTCGCCAGTTATGTATTAACCGGGCACAAATACAGACTCCGAGCTGCTACTGAGTTTTTTTTATTTTTTTTATTCATTCATTTTTTTTACATATTAAATACATTTTAAAATATTTTTATAAAAATCATTAAAAACACATTTAAAAATATAAAAATTGTGGCCCATCGGCATCAAGAATAGGGTCCAAGCTGCCGGTGGTCAGGGCTCTAGAGAGAGGAACCTCCTCACTATGCGTGCCGTGTCTAGGAGTACTGCTTTCTGAATCAAGCCCTTGACCCAGCCGCGCAATGAGAGCTTCCTGAGGTGTTGATCGAGGCTCTTCGCTATTAAGCCATTAACCGTAACGATTATCGGTACAATGATTGCAGAGTCCACATCCCACATGTCGACAACCTCGTGTGCTAAGTCAAGATACTTGTTAATTAATTTATTAGTATTATTTTTATTTTTTTACTAATGAAATTTCAACATTTACTAAGTATACTAAATATAAATAAATTGGTAGTCAATGCAAACCCGCAGGATAACAGTATAATCAAAACATTTATAGGTTTTGCGTGGGCACTGGGCAGTAATAATCAGATTAAGAGTATTTTTATTTCGTATATACGGGATTAAGTTGATATGCGTCCATGTCGGGTGAAGCTTATAACTTTATTACTTGGGACGATCTAGATTCGATTACAGGATAAAGTAATTAATATTTTTTGTAGAATAAACCCCTTTTTAACAAAAAGGACAACCGACTTCCAAACTACAGTAAAAAATAACTTTAATTTCGGAAGTCGGTGTCTTTGGATCAGTATTTTAGTTTTCTGACACCGACTTCCGAAATTAAAGTTATTTTTCACTTTGTAGTTTGGAAGTCGGTTGTATTTTTTGTAAAAAAGTTTTTTTTTTCTCTTTTTAGTGGGATGGTTTGTAATTTGTCTAAGTTACAATAGCCTAAAATAACCAAATCGCTATAGATGTGCCTATAATATTTGAAGAGTTCCCTCGATTTCTCCAAGATCTTTCAAATCGGTCGAGCCGTCTTTGAGTAATCGGGGAACACATAAAAAAAAAAACATCCAGACAAATTTAGAAACTCCTCCTTTTTTTGAAGTTGGTTAAAAAAATAGGAAGAAAGTGTAAAAGACAGATACAATTAGTGTTCCACTAGACTCTCTGTCCCGATAGTAAATTATCTATAGAGAGCATCTAACTAATTAAGATTTAGTTTAGAAATATATATTATAATTAGTATCTAATTAGGTACATTTATGTAGATACCGAAATGTCTATTCGCATTCGAAAAATAGGTGGGTTCGAATGATAAAATTGATTAATATTTTATTTCAATAAAGCGCTGCGACACATCTGAAATTTTCGTGTGTTTAGGTACCTATGCTTTTCTGTAATAAAATAGCCGATTGCTTTCCGTCGCGTAATTTCAGATTGCCTAGATTTTTAAATTATACGACGAAACAGACTGCATTTCTCTGATATTTAATACATTATACTAAATACAAAAAAATAAAACGAAACAGACTGCATTTCTCTGATATTTAATACATTATACTAAATACAAAAAAATAAAATTGAAGTGTCTGTTTGTAATGACAAAATAACAGCTTTTTACTAAATGCATTTTTAAGTATATACGGTATTTACACCAAAAAAAAATCTCTGTCTGTCTCGGCTAATCTCCAAAATGGCTGGACCGATTTTGATAGGACTTTCACTGGCAGATATCTGATGTTATAAGGAGTAACTAAGGCTATTTATTATTTTAGAAAAAGGAATTAGTGTAGACGCGGGCGAAGCCGCGGGCAGAAGCTGCTACTTCAAAATAAAATGGGTCAGTAGTTTTTTTAAATCTGGAATTCGCACCCGAAAATTTCAAGTTCCACCAACCGGAAACAAGATGCAAAAAATATTTTTACCAGAACATTCCACATGGATTTAAAGCCATATTCCCGAAGGAAATATAAATACTGAATTGAAATATCGTATAATGTGTATCGGAATCCCTTTCCTTAGTGAAGAGTAGACGACCAAAGTATCGAGAGCTCCCCACCCCGTCTTTGTGGAAGAGTTTAAAGGTTTAATGGGAAATGGTGAATGCATGGTCGCGGGTCAAGTAACATTGGCCAAGTGGTAAACGTTCGATAGGTGGGGAGCTACTTATGACTATGAATATTTATAACGTATTAGCCGAACGTCGTTGTGTTGCTACCGGTGAGTATTAAGGGTGGGATACTAGAGTAAAAAAATATATTTATTAAGGTTTTTTTTGTGATTGTAAAAAAGAAAAGAAACGTAAGGGAAATATGATAATTTTTATTTAATTTTGTTAAGTGAATGTGGTAACTTAATTTACACAGCAACAAAATTATATTTTCAGAGTATTGCTTTTAACATTTTGTAGTTAGTATGATTTTACTTATTCACTTGATATGAGATCCTTTTCTGGTCGTTGATTATTAACCGACGAGGTTCTCAATTCGTCTGTATGTTTTTTTTTTTTTTTTGTATGTTTGTTACGCGATTACTCCGCCAATTATGAATAGATTTTGATGATTCTTTTTTTGTTTGGTAGATCATACTTCAGAGGTGGTCCCATATAAATTTTATTAACTTTGCTTGGGTATTTTTGGAGTTAGCTTCAATTATACGTATTTTTTCCCACTTAGTATGTAGATGATATGATAACTTCTTGTCACTGTTATTTACATAGCAGGTAGTGGTATTCGAGTTTGTGTGGGGTAGGTACCACAACTAAAAAGTGAAAAATAAAAACTTTTTACAAAAAAAAAAACAACCGACTTAAAAAAAAACACTACAAAGTGAAAAATAACTTTAATTTCGGAAGTCGGTGTCTTTGGTTTTGAATTTTCGTTCTTTGTCACCGACTTCCGAAATTAAAGTTATTTTTCACTTTGTTTTTTTATTGAGCTAGATAACTAAAATAAATGGTAATGTTCCCCGTTCCCGGCCTCGAGCGATTCGACTTTTGTCAAGCGACATACGCTCGCGTCACTTGTTTCAGTCTGCAAGTCGCGTCGCGGTGACTCGTGGCATGGTCTAAACACCTTTTTTCATTTGTTGTCTCCGCAGTCGCTGTCGCAAGACGCGTGTCGCTTGAGCGTGTAGCTCGTGGCCATGGGATTTTAAATGTCTTATAACGATATCATTAAGAAAGGATACCTCCTTTTTCTTAATAAACCACTTACGAATTAAATACTTTTAATTTAGAAATCAGACAGTATTAACCAGCAACTAGTTGTCTGATCGTTCAATAATAACCTAAAAAATCAAACGTCAAAAATGCGTTTCTAAAATGCTTGAAATTCGATAAAAAGCTACCAACAGACTGTTGGTAGTCAAAATCAAATTACTTAACAGATATTTCTTAGCAATGATATCTAAGCGTATTGTTGTAAGTATTCTCCGCTAGCCAATCAAATCTCGGTACATAATCCAGTCTCTAACACTGCATTTACACCCAAATATAGTAGTGTGTTACTTGTTTTCAACAAGTAAAAAACATGTCGTGTAACATACATGTGGCACATGTGCGTGGTTAACGTTGTTTCAAACATGTTTTGTTATTAACTATTTTGTTCACCTTTTTGACAACTTTTGTATACAACTAGTCTTAGTCTTCTACAACTTGTTTTAGGTATAAACGACAAATGAAATCAGTAGACGTAAACATGTTTTATATGTTGGTGTGAACGCGGCGCTACTAGGATCATCGTCTTAAAACGTCCCCTTAAATGCAAATTATAAATGTTTATATAAAGAGTTCAATTTATATTCTAATTCGATGGCTTGCCGCTAGAGGGCAAGGTGTGGCCAATGACAGCACTTTTCATACTAAATTAAGCTGTTCTAACAAAACTGCGGTTTAAAATACACGATAAAAAGATTGTATCCTGCCCTCAGTTAAGATCTTTAGCAAG
Organism: Agrochola litura; assembly: GCA_949152395.1. Taxonomy (NCBI): domain Eukaryota; kingdom Metazoa; phylum Arthropoda; class Insecta; order Lepidoptera; family Noctuidae; genus Agrochola; species Agrochola litura. The sequence goes on from OX424509.1 coordinate 6,106,576, forward strand.
ATACAAGCTTTTGTAAATATGGTTAAGATATTTGAATTCTGGTTTGAAAGAAAACTAGTTAGGAGTCTTTCTTTTTGTTATGAACATTCTGATAGCCTTATTTCAAGGTTGGTCTGACGAAAGTCGAATGGTTTAGTTCTAAAGTAACGTAACATGATGATTGTTGTCGAAAGATAGACGAGCCACTAACAGAGTCATTACTACAAGGTCTTGGGTAGATTTCCAGTTAAAACAAGGTCAAAATTTATAGGAAACGAAATATTTTTGTTTGTTTCATAGTGTTTGAGCTTCACGCCAACACTATAAGACAGATTGCACCAAAAAGTAGAACACAGGATACTTATTATTCGGGTCGGGCAAAATCTTTTAATCAATAAAGACATCCTTGTTTATCTATAGCATAATCAGCCTATAATGTTCCCACTGCTGGGTCACAGGCCTACTCTCTTCGAGAGGGAGTGGGCTGTCATCTACCACGCAGACCCAGTGCAGGTTGGTAGATGTCACATGTCTTAAAAATTTTGGTTCTAGAACATGGTGGTTTCCTCACGACGTTCCCTTCACCGTTTTGAAAGCAGCGGTGATGAAATTATTTACACAAAGTATAGCGAACTGGAACACATGATATACAACTCGTAAGCCGTTACCACTGGGTCACCACTGCTCGGCACTGTCTATACCTAATATTATACAGAAGTAAAATTTGTAAGTTTTGTACGAACTCATCTTCGGAACTTCTGATTCGATTCCGAAAATTCTTTCACGAATGGGAAGCTGCAGTATTGCCGAGTGTCGAAGTCGAACGCGGACGAAGTCGCGGGCAGAAGCAAGTTCAAGATATTGAGTAATTAAGTGGAAGCATAACATCATCATGGAAAGGATTGAGGTGTCCTGTAGTAGGTACACCCACATTTCGCCGTTATGTTTAAGTCCTATGTAATAGGGGGCGAACCTATTGCCATCAACTGGGCACAAATCCAGACTCCGGACTGCTACTGAGAAATTCCAGATAGAAAAACCCAATAACAGTATGCCCGACCCGGGAATTGAACCCAGGACCTCATGCTCAGCAGTAGCGCTTGCGACCACTAGACCAACGAGGCAGTTTATTAAGTGGAAGCAACAACACAAAAGTAAAATGAACTGGCTATCTGTAATAATGTGGCAATCTTAAATAGGGAGTCCATTATCTTTCGTGACGTTTACTTTGATAGTATTAGTTATCAAACCCCATTTCAAAGTAAAATACGTTTTAATTTTTCCTTATCGTCTAAAGAGTTAATTGGGTTTTAGATACATCGGAATTATGATAAACTAGAGTTTGCCAACGTCTTCGCCTGCGTGGATGTCTTAAATTATCCCACTAATTGGTGGCACTCCGGGAATGCCGACAGAAGTGAAAACTTGAACAAGATCATCTTGGTGGAAGAAAAATACTTGTATAGAACATTGGTCCGTAACCTTATCTAAATAAAGAGCACAATCGCGTTTACAAAAAATAATACTTCCGAAACCTTTAAAGTAAAAATACTTGCATAAACATCGATCCGTAACGTAAAATAAATAAAGAGCACAATCGCGTTTACAAAACCTTTAAAGTAAAAATACTTGCATAGAACATTCATCCGTAACTTAATATAAATAAAGTGCACAATCGCGTTTACAAACGAGGTGTCGTCATGGTGTCGCGAAATCAATCCCATCTCAAAAATGCCCAACGCGCCTAAATAAATTTTCACTTCAAAAATGTCCTATGTGTTAATCCAGGTTATAAACTATCTGTGTGCCTTTCATCCAAATTTGTTCAGTAGTTTATGCGTGAAAGAGTAACAAACATCCATCCTTCCTCACAAACTTTCGATTTTATAATATTAATAGGAAAGGAATAGGAATTAGTGTTACTAGGTACACACGGCTACACATCAAGCTATACATTTCCAGTTTAGGCTGATCTCGCATTGTATCGGATTTCCGTACAATGCGAGGTCAGCTTATACTGGAAATGTATAGCTTGATGTGTAGCCGTGTGTACTATCCTGGGATACTTACTGTATAGGATAGTAGGATTCATTACAGAACGGGGTTTCAGACATTCGTCTGAGATGGTCTTTGGTCTTTAGATTTTGATCATAAGTAATTGTGATCTATCCAAGATTATGTCTGGATTTTAAAAGAGACTGACCTCTGAGCTTGTTCCGGTGTTTCTGTGCAGGATAGTTAGACAGGAAACGCTGACCTCATCATCATCTTCCTGCCCTTGTCCCATGTTTCTTGGAGTCGGCGCAACACGTTTTCTTTTCCACTCTCCCCTATCATTTACTCCCTTACATTCACTCCCTTCTCTTTCATATCATTCCTCACACAATCCATCCATCTTTTCTTTGGGTTTCCTCTCCCGCTCCATCCATCAACATTTATATTCATTACTCTTTTAGTCACATGCGTTTCTTCTCTCCTCATCACATACCCATACCAAGCCAAACAGATTCCTTTCAACTTTTCAGTTACTGGCGCCACTTTTAAACTTCACCTTATATACTCATTTCTTACTCATATAGTTTTTAATTAAACATAAGATATTGTTGACATGTGAAAGTGTTTTTTTGAACCAATTTACAGGAATTAAAATAATTTCACGTCATTAAGACAAATTGATATTCATGAATCGTTAGGAAAATAAAACACAAAGTTCTTTTTATCTTATCATAATATACTCGTACTTATACTGATTGATTACATTAATAAAATTGTTCACGCATCAAATATTTACAAAATACAAAATATTTTCATAATATAAAATTTATAACTACATGTCAGACCGTAGTCTTTCTAATAACTATCCACTTACTGTCTAATTCACAGGACATTAATAATGACAGTTTGGAATTTTAATAAACATTTAATTCAGAAAAGTGTCCAGAAATATCCTAAAGCTTCGTAATAAATTGGTAAACATAATTGAATAATACATTTTTACTAAACATTTTAAAGGCAACAATCCTGTAAGAGTGTCCACAAATATCTTAAAACTTGGTTATAAATTGTTAAACATAGTTAAAATCTTTCACAAAATCGATATCTACGTAAAATCGCTGTTCATATTAGTTTCATAAGGACATTTCCGCTAAGTGTGAAACAAAAAGTCTTTATTTATTCAAAATAATGATTAAATGTAAAAAAAAAAACTAAGCTCAAACATTATCGCCCCTAATTACAAAACTGTACAACAAACTAGTACAGATGGGACACTCCGCAATATCATTTAAATAAAAAGCGACTCTTGCAATGACACAATAAAGTGCAATTCAGGACACGCAGCGCTGATTACCTGCAGTTATATTCACCAAGAAGTTGTCTCTCGTTCTATTACGTAACTCTTATATCTTCTGACTACATTACGCCCACTGAATTTGACAAGTCGAGCCCGCCGCGTACCTACTTGTAACTTCATACTTAAAATTCGGAGTGTCCCATCTGTGTTCATCTGTGACTAGGTATACCCAAAATTATATTTCATAAAAAAGAAGCTGCTATATTAAACATTAGCTTCTTTCTCAACCACACTTGACAGTAATCAAATGCAATATAATATTATCATCTCTTCATGGTATAAGATCGCTACAAGAAACTAATCATAGATGACACATCAAGCATTAGAAAGAGAGTGTCACACTACTATGTGTAACAGAGACAACGCACTACAAAGCCGAACTTTATCTCAAACTCGACGTGCCTTATTAATAACGGCCGGGTACTGTACAATGTACAGTGTACATCAACTCAGGTGGAAAATTTTAATATTTCTAATTTAGTAGATCAGAAAAAATATGGCAAGATTCCATTAAAAAAGTTCTCACTTGACAGAATTACTTATTACATATAAACTTCGTTCCACTCCGAATATCACACGAGCACTTTCACTATGAAAATCAGAGATTAACCTGAAGCACCGCCTAGTAGTTTAAATAAATTTATTTCTTCCGAACCTTGAGGAACAGGAGGTGGCGTAGCCTCTGTAACAGTTGTCTCAGCCTGTGTAACAGTTGTCTCAGCCTGTGTAACAGTTGTCTCAGCCTCTGAAACAGTTGTCTCAGCCTCTGGAACAGTTGTCTCAGCCTCTGGAACAGTAGTCTCAGACTCTGTAACAGTTGTCTGAGGTTCTGTAACAGTCGTCTCTTGCACTGTAACAGTCGTCTCTGCCTCTGTTGAACCAGTTGGTACCGCAGTTGTTAAACTGTTTCTACATTGGTCCAGCTCACCACTTAACCCGTTCTTTTGACCAGCCAAAGTTAACGTAGACACAAATAAGGAGAATGATAGAAGTGATAAGAGAACTATGATCTTGTTGTTCAACATCCATCCCAAAGTCCTCTCAGTATAATATTTGCAAGAGTTAGTCATCTTTGTTTCTGTATTAGCTTCGCTTCACACGAGTTTCACTATCCGATCTGTTGCGATGAATACTTCAATTTCGTTACTATGTTTTATCGATATTAATTTATATCTTTTTTATAAACTGATAAGGTACCTATATCCTCCTTACTTTATCACTTCGGAATTGTGACTTATTTCTTTAACGATAAAGTCTTGTTTGTGTTGACAGGTTGCATGATATTGATATTGGGCAGGATTAGATAATGGTGTCTGCAATTATTTTGGTGGTCAACTATATTTCGATAAACTACTCGTATTGTTTCATCATGATTATTTTTAGATGTAAAAAAGGATTCGTTGTGATGCAAACAGGTTTAATCACCATCCAAATTAATACATCATTGCAAGTTGACGTTTAATTTTCTTGTGATTCTGTTCTACAAGGACTAATTATAGTACATTGCTGTCGCGACCAGCAATTAGGGCATTTATGGACCATCGTGAAAATGTGGGCCGAGGCGAAGCCGAGGCACACATAAGTACATGAGTCCTTCAATGCCTGGCTGCGGCCAAGGCTTGTATAGTACTTTCCTCAAACAATGCGCGGAAATTCAAACTAAGTAAAATAATGAATTCCAGAATCAATGACGGACAAAGAAAATTCACGCGCCAATATGTTCGTTTATTTCTTCTTTACTTTAAACAGCTCTCTCTATTTGCTAAGCCAGTTCGAAAACTAAATAAAATCTTTGATAAGTTACCTCCTTGGTTGCCATGGATCGAGGTAAAAAGTTATTTCCATTTTTAGGGTTCCGTAGTAAACAAGGAACCCTTATAGTTTCGTCATGTCCGTCTGTCTGTCAGCGGCTTAGCTCAGAGACGCTTAGTACTAGAAAACTGTTATTTGGCATGAGTATACATATTAATCACGCCGACAAAGTGGTAAAATAAAATCATGATATATTTTTTTTTTTCAAGTACCTCCCCTGGACGTAAAGTGAGGATGATTTTTTTTCTCTCAATAATCCCATAGTGTGGGGTGTCGTTGAAAAGGTCATCCAAAAATATTGTGAATTGGTACAGAGTATTTTTGGATTTAGGGATTCGTTTTCGAAATATTAAGCTTTAAAAGTGCTAATTTTTGTTAGAGTCAAGTGTCCCCCCCCCCTTTTTTTTTTTTTTTTTTTTGGGTGGGAAATTATCAAATAACTTCTCCCGCTCTGGGTGGAGCGGGAGGGCGTGTCAGACTCTTACTGACTAAAACCCACCCGTGTTCCTTCGGTTGCCCTGTTGCCGGGGGCCACGATTTCCCTATCGGTTTTCTTCGAACCCCCGGCGGGCATTGGCCCTAACGGACCCCGTCAATTCTGCTGACATCTCTTTGAGGCGCGCGTGGAACACAACGCGCCGTCGACCCAGGCCTGGTCCTTATCGGACGGCGAGCTACCCATTGCTCACCGTCCGCAAGCCCGCGCCTACGGTGGCCGGAAATCGGCTCGCGATTCCCGCCCCGGGCGTCTCCTCCTGCGGCGGTTAGGGGCGTGAGGGCGCGAAATTTGCCTCTCCCTCACGCGTTCCGCCTCCTCCTTCGCGAGCATTACCGCTTCGCAGAAGGAGGTGACGGCCTGCCATTTCCTCTCGCTCCGTACCATGGCCTGAACCAGGGCCGGACGCGAGAGATCACCGCCGCCGATCGCCTCTACGAGGACACGGCGTTGCTCCGCCCAAGCCGGGCAGACCTCCACCGTATGCTCCACCGTGTCCTCAGGCCGATCCACACAATGGTGACACCCGGGTGTTTCCTCCCGCCTTATCCTAAACAGGAACCTCCCGAAGCAGCCGTGTCCGGTGAGGACCTGCGTCAGGCGGAAGGTGAGGACGCCGTGGCGTCTCTCAAGCCACTCCTCAAAGAGGGGTCTTATCGCCGCAATTGTGGCGTGCCCAGCGCGGGGTTGCGACAATCGCACCCTCCATGACGCCATGAGATCCCGCCGGAGCTCTGTCCGCTGTGCCGCGATTTCTTGCGGCATCGGAGTTAAGCCCCGGCGTTTCGCCTCCTCGCGCCACTCCCAGATATGCGCGAGGACCTTTGCCTCCAGATCCCATGGCGGTAATCCGGCAAGGAGGCTCGCCGCCTCACAGGAGACCGTGCGGTATCCTCGGGCCAGCCGGATGGCCATGACCCTCTGGGACGCGTTCAACCGGCGGGCTGGCCGCAGCCTTAATGAACGCGCCCACACCGGTGCCCCGTAAAGGGCCATGGACCGCACGATCCCCGCATAGAGCCTCCGGCAGGAGGCGTTTGGACCTCCCAGATTGGGCAGGAGCCGCTTCAAGGCAGCCCCGGCCCGGTCCAGTCTGGGAGCCAAACGTCGGAAGTGTTCTACGAAATTCCACCGGCTGTCGAGGACGAGTCCCAGATACTTCATCGTCGACTCGACACCGATGTGAACCCCTCCCGCCATTACCTGGGAGCCCGACGGTGGCGCATTCCGAGGACCATGAAAGCCCATGGCCTCAGACTTGTGCAGGGCCACCTCGAGTCCCAGCTGCCGGATCCTGTCAACGATTGTCGCAACCCCGCGTGTCGCTAAATCGGCCGCCGCCTGGTACGACCTCCCCTGCGCCAGGACTAGCGTGTCGTCAGCGTAACAAACGACGCTGACGCCGCTAGGGAGGTCGGCGCGCAGCACCCAGTCGTAACCGATGTCCCACAGATGCGGCCCCAGGACCGAACCCTGTGGGACACCGCACGACATCTCTTGCCGGTTCCACTCTCCTTGGTGACCGGGGTAGATGACGGCCCTGTCCGTCAGATAGGCCTCGACCACACGACAGAGGTAGGTCGGCATCCGGTGATACCGGAGTGCCTCCCTGATGCAACTCCAGGGCAGGGTGTTGAAGGCATTGGCGATGTCTAGAGACACCGCCAAGACGACCCCACCCCGGGCCACAGCATCCCCCGTCGTGAGGGCCCGCACGCGCATGATGGCGTCCACCGTAGAGCGCCCCCTGCGGAAACCGAACTGGCTCTCCGCCAGATCCGGCCCCACTCGCACCAGCTGCCCGACGAGGCGGTCTGCAATGACTCTTTCAAAGAGCTTGCCCACCTCATCGAGCAGCACAATGGGCCGATAAGCGGACGGAGAGTCCGCTGGGCGCCCCGGCTTCTTGATGAGGACCAGTTTCCCCGTCTTCCAACGAAGTGGGAACTGGCCCCTCTCCATGCATGCGCTTAGGAGCCCCCTTAGTCGAGGCCCGAGAGCCCCCATGGCCAGGACCCAGGCTTTTCCAGGTATGCCGTCGGGTCCTGGGGCGGTATTCTTCGCACTCATCTTGCGTACCGCCACTCTCATTTCTACCTCAGTCACCTCTGGAGCATCGTCGTCGTCGGTGTGGTCCGCACACCCAAAATAAACCATTAAGCTTGCAGTGTCCCCCCCCCCTGCAAGCTTAATGGTTTATTTTGGGTATGTGAAAAAATTCACGGCAGAATCATATATAACGAAATTAAAAGGAAAACTATCACAGCTAAGTAGGCTTTACAAGTTAACGAGTAATAATCGACCAACTTACATTTGCGGTTGCAAAAACATGTTCTCGCATACAGAATGTATGGGAGAACATGTTTTTCAACTACAAAGTTAAGTTTGTTCTTGGGATAAATTCATCCCAACTACGGAATCCTTCATTGTGCGTGGTCTTAGAAGTAGACTGGCAACACTGCCCGAGTGATATGTCAAATATTTGTTCCGTAGTTTAAATTATTTTTAATTAATAATTAAGTAATATTATGGTGTAATTTTATGTGTAAACGTAATATAATTGCATAAATACTCAGGATTATTGTTTTCCTGTAAATATATGAAGTAAACACAGTGTTTGGTTACTCACCGGTAACCTAAAAATATCAACAGCTGACTATCTAACTACGGATTTAAACGGGGAGTATTGCTTTACTTTTTACTTTATAATAACACACAATCATCGCTTTACCTATGTTACACGTCCTAGATAAGTTTTAACATAAATAGTTCGCTGATTTAGCACTCTGCATTCGGTTTATGTCGCATTGTTTACATAGTAGAAAACGTAACTTAGCCAAGATTCTGTTAATCTCAATGTGATCTTTAATAAAATATACAACAATATAAACGTTCATGATCGTAATTTTTGTATGATCGTTATACTATAATATCAAATATTAACTTACAACCTACCCACTTATAGAAAAGTAAAATCATAAAAGGCAATAAAAGCATCAAAAGTTTACATTCAATTTAATAATATAGCTTTGATAATAGCTCTTTAAGCCAATTCAGTAGCCTACCTCATTTCTCCACTAAATAACGCTAACTTCTCCCATTTTCCCCTTCATTTCTACCTTTACTTTATTTGTCTGTCTACTTGTTCTCACCGTTTCTTTGTTCTAATTCCAGTTACAAATCCTGAAACCATGCCTGTGATGACCCGTAAGGCTACTGCTCAGGATATGGAACTTAAATTGAGAACGGCCCTCCAAAATCTTGAAGCATCTCAAGCCCAATGTAAACAATTGTTACAAGAGAATGACGAAAGTGAGGAGGAAGTTAAGAAGATAGTCAACAAAAACTCAAGCCTTAAACGGGAGCTAGTAGACCTACATCAGCAATATCTGAATGTTGTGAATGAACGCGATCAACTGAGGGTGGTCACGGATGGTTTCAGCAACTGTAGTAATTTGTATGAGGAGGCTTTAGGCAGAGTTAGGGACCTTGAAGATGAATTAATTCATGCCAATAGTCATATTATCCGTTTAGAGAAAGAAAAAGAATGTACTCGGGTTAAAGAAACTAACCACTTATACAATGAATTAATAAATACTAATTGTAACCCTCATTCCATAACAACTATTGACCTTACTGAAGATTCTTTGCTGAAACAGAATTATAGTTATAAAGTTAGTCATAAGAAAATTAAAAAATATGCAAAACTGAATAGAATAATAAAAAAATGTAATCAATTTAAGAAACAACAAAAACACTTTTCCAAAAATATTCCACTGAGGAAAGAACGTGTTAATTTACTCAATAAATTAAACAATTATCAAATAAAATTAGAAGACAGCAAAAAAATCTATGAAATTGATACACAGCGCTTACAGTCTGACATACAGTTACTCGAGGGAAGACTTAGTTCCCTTTATATTAAATATGTGGGTTCTCAGAACCAAATTAAAGAACATATTCTTGCTGCAAATGAGTTAGTTATGTGTCAGTGTACTTGTCAGGTTTCAAACCCTGATGCTGTCCAGCCTGAGGCAACGGAGGACCCGTCCCAGACTGAGAGTTTGAATCAAGGCTTTATTCTCAACCAAGATATATCTGATGTAGTACAAGATCTATCTCAAGTGGTACAGCCTGAGATTGGTAGTTGTCCATCTTTTAGTAGTCATGATTGTTATCATTCAGTTATGTTCTCAGATAGTATAGGAAGAGGTTTAGGTAAATTAATTAGTAACAACCTGTGTTATTCTACTCAAAATTATTGTATGCCAGGGTCTACCTACAAAAGAATAATGGCATCAGTAACTGGAAATGTTTACAATCCTAAAACCAACATTACTGTATTTGTAGGTAATAGTTCTAAGGTCAAAAAAGAAGAAATCACTGACTGTGTAACTGAATTGTTAAAGTTAAATTGTAGTAAAATAATATTGTGTGCTTTCCCATATTTTGAAAAATTGACAAATAGACAAAACAATTATATTCATATGCTTAATAAGCATATGCAATTCTTAGTTAGTCATTATAGTGACAAGTTTGTATTTCTTGACACCAACAGTTTTGTTGAAACTTTAAAATCGACTAGGGATACTGTGTATCTGCCTGTTAGTTTTAGACACATAATAGCACGGCTATTAGCTTTTTATATAAACTCAGACATAAGTAGTATGTCGCAGTCTTGTATTATTAACACCACAGTGGTTAGTAATAATACTAATAATAAGGTGGTGAACCTGAATAAATGTAGCTCAAATGCTATAAATATTTATACAAATTGTACGAAGGAGGTTCCATCTCCCTCACTCACTATGAGCTCACTGCCTGGTGATGACACTGAAATCTTGGGGTTAACTCCGGATAGTAATTTAAACTAGTTTGTAAGACAACAGAAGGCACCAGTAAGAATATTCTTAAACCTAACAACAACAAGGTGTCTTCTTGCTCCAAAATTAATAATTATCAAAAAGGAGATCAGCAGAATGCCTTGAAATTATTTCATCAAAATATTCAAGGTATTTCTTCCAAATTATTAGAAATCGAAATGTTTTTAGAAAAAACAAAGTTTGACATTGTTTGTTTTACTGAACATTGGTTAAAAGATTACCAAATGCTAATTAATTATGAGAACTATAGTGTGGGCAGTTGTTTTAACCGTAAATCTATGCTGCGTGGAGGTTCTCTAATCTTGATAAAAAATTGTTTAAAATCTAAGCAACGTAATGACATAGTTGGTTTATCAGTTGAACATTGCATCGAACTGTCCTGTGTTGAGCTGGATAAGCATGTTGTAGTGTGCGTATACAGACCCCCTAATTATCAGAACTTTTCTTTATTTGAGTCAATAATGGAAGATGTCCTAGCGAAACTTGCATCCAGTAACAAAGCCGCAATTATTTGTGGTGATTTTAATATAAATATTCTGGAAAATAATTCAAATAGCAGTAGAATATTAAGCCTTTTTAAATCGTTCAATTTATCAAATGTTTTTACAGAACCAACTAGAGTAACTTCAACTTCTGCTACTTGTATCGATAATGTCTTCTGCGGTTGTGATTATTTAGATAAAGCCATCGTAAATTATTTACCGTCTGATCATAGTGGACAAACGGTAACTTTTAAATTTAGAACACCTAATCAAAAAGTGCAAATACAAATTAGACCAATAACAACTGGCAAATTAAATAGATTCAATAGTACCCTAAATAATAAGTTAAATGCTCTGGGCCCTAATATGGACGATGCAAATAAATTGTATGAGGATTTCTTTTCAGTAGTGCACACTGAATTCAATAAAACTTTTGAAAAGAGAACAAAAAATATTTGCCCTAATTTTATTTTTAGTGACTGGGCAACTAGAGGTATTAGGATAAGTAGGGAAAGACTGTTCGAGCTTTATGGCCTTAAGCCTTACATTAATACTGAAACTTTCAACAAGTATGTTGCTACATATTCCAAAATTTTTAGAAATACTTGCAAGATAGCTAAAGCTCTGTATATTAGCAACAAGATTAAATCAGCAGAAAATAAAATAAAAACAGTTTGGAAAGTTATAAATAATGAAACTAATAGGAAAAAAGTACGAAACACTGAGTACACATTGGAGACTTCACGTGGTGCCATAAGCTCTAACTTAGAAGTAGCGCAAGAGTTTGTACATTTCTTTACCAATATACCATCTAAAACGACGGAAGCTTTAAATTCTTCACCCGATGTCTCAATTGATTTATTAAGAGCGAACGTTCCAGGCTGCCCGGTTGAATTTCAATTTAAACATATAAACCCAATGATAGTTATAAAAGCTTTTCGGCAAATCAAAATCAAATTGACCGAAGATCTATGGGGATTATCTATCAAAGTTTGTACATACATAATCGACACTATAGCACCGTACTTAGCTTTAATATTTAATTTGTGTGTGGATCAAGGAGTCTTCCCGGATTTAATGAAATACAGTAAAGTAATACCACTTTTTAAATCTGGGGACAGTAAAGACACTAACAATTATAGACCAGTATCTGTGCTGCCGGTATTCAGCAAGGTTTTCGAAAAGGTAATGCTCAATCAAATGCTTAATCATTTTAACGCCAACCAAATCTTGCACGATCAGCAATATGGTTTCACCAAAGGACGTTGTACAACTGACGCCGGTGTCACCTTATTAAAACACATATTTACAGCGTGGGAGGAGGCCCAAGATGCCATAGGAATCTTTTGTGACCTCTCCAAGGCATTTGACTGCGTGAGTCATGAAACCTTGCTCTTGAAACTTGAGCATTACGGACTAGGAAAACTTGCGCTCAGTTTAGTAAAATCTTATTTAAATGATAGACAGCAGCAGGTTCAAGTAAATGGTGTCCATTCAATCGGTTTAAAAGTAAAAATGGGCGTTCCACAAGGCTCGATATTGGGTCCTTTCCTCTTTTTAGTATATATTAATGATCTACCCCATTTATTAAAAAACCAACCACAAATGGTGTTATTTGCTGACGACACTTCCTTAATTTTTAAGATAAATAGACGTGCATCAAATCTTGACGGAGTAAATAACGCCCTACTGCAGGTCCAAAATTGGTTCACTGCTAATAATTTAGTATTAAATGGGAAAAAAACTAAATGCATAAGATTTGCTTTACCAAATGTTAAAAGTAGTGATTGTGACATAGTATTGAATAAGGAGAAACTAGAATTTGTCGATAAAACTGTTTTCTTGGGGATCACGCTCGATTCAAGGCTGCAATGGGGTCCTCATTTAACATCTCTTGCAGGACGGCTAAGTTCAGCAGCATATGCTGTGAGAAAAATCCGTCAATTTACCGATGTAGATACCGCGAGGCTAGTCTATTTCAGTTACTTTCATAGTATCATGTCTTACGGTATTTTACTATGGGGACGGGCTGCAGATATCGAGTCTATTTTTATTCTGCAGAAGAGAGCCATCAGAGCAATATATGGCCTCCGCAGACGCGATTCTCTAAGGGAACTGTTTAAAGATATTAACATCATGACGGTACCTTGTCAATATATCTATGAAAACATCATGTACGTAAGGAAAAATCTAAGTCTTTTCAGTAAAAGAGGTGATAAACACAATTATGGGACTAGAAATAGGGACCAATTAGTTCAACCGGGTTTCAGACTGGCTAAAGTAGACTCATCCTTCATGGGGTGCTGTTTAAAATGTTATAATAAAATACCTTCCCACATACTCCAACTGAACGAAACGAAATTTAAATCATGTATAAAACGCACACTATGCTGCCAAGCATATTATAAGTTGGGGGATTACATCTCTGATAAAAATGCTTGGCTCAGCGCTGGTCCAGCTCCACAAGGGCGCATAAACTAATTGATTAGCATTCAAAAGTATTGTTGCAGCTGCTGAAGATTGTAAAACTATATTTCCTTTGTATAAATTCAATCTCTTTGTATTGTATAATTGCATATCACATGTGTGAGCACTGTGACCATGTTGTACATTCCATAAAGCTACCATTTACTGGGTACGTCTTTCATTGACTTGAATGTGCCCTGGCGGCTGAGAGTATGTCATGCTCACTCAAATGTCTCGCTGATGGTGGCGTGTGTGTTGGATCATTAAGTTCCCTTCAAAATGGTTGAGCTAAATGGTGCTGATCCATGCGTCATGTTCGTGAACGGGCGCCGTCAGTAGGGACTGGTCATCTCTTAGCTGCCACGGTTTATTTTAATTTATTTAAATTTTTGAATTGATATTATATTTTTATTACGGACGCTTTTAACGTGCACGTCTTTCTACATTGTTCTCACATGTATAAGTTCAACACGAATGATGTAACCAATATTTTGTAACAATATTTTGATTTAAAAGAGTGTCCGTGGAGTTTCTTGCCCGTTCTTCTCCATAGGTACCTACTACGCTTTGGAATGGGCAACTAGCTTCATTTTTCTGACTGACCGACCCCTTGACAATTCAAAAGTACCTGTAATTGGTTTATTTGAAATAAATGCTTTGAGTTTGAGTTTGAGTTTGAGTTTGTCCGACATGCACTTGGCCTGTTTTTTTAAATAACATGACAGTTATGAGTTTTCATAGTTAGTACATTACTGCCGCGGTCTATAATGACTACTTTGCTGGTCGCGCTGATGATGGCCGACAGCGCAGCGTAGCGCAACTCCAGGCCGACACAGCGCGGTCAGCGTGCAGCACTTGATGGACGAGCTGAGATAAAGGCCGAGGCCGTAGGTCGAGGCCTTTACAGCGAGGACAGCAAGGGCTGCAATGATGGCCAAGCTGGAAGGCCTAGAGCATAGCTAGGCTAGCTCGAGGCAATCATAGCGTGACCAGCGAAGCAGTCATGGTGGGCCAAGGCTTGTATAGTGCTTTACTCAAAAATGCAAGTATCTTCATTTTGTTGGAAAGATCATTGAAATACGCAAGAAAAACATTTTCGGATAAAGATTTAGATTTTCTACTGATTTTCCACTGCACAAATTTTTATTTATTTATTTATTTATTTAACAATTTATGTACACACATATAAACAGATAAGAAGAAAGGAACAGAAAAATACGTACAAAGGTGATGCAAGCTTATATTTTTCCTTTGAGTTTCGCGGTATTAAATTTTCAACCACTAATTTAGCTTCATCTTTAATGTCTAGCGGTGTTAAACACATTAAATCGGAAGAATTTTCGCTTTGAGAGCTCATTTTTAGCAAAAAAGTCACTAAATAAAAATAAAAATTTTCACTGAACCGCGCTTTTGTTACTTCTATGTTTTTTTTTTTTTAACAATGGTAGTTGGAACTATACAGCCAAATATGGAATAAAATCTTTTTGTACAGTAAGCGCTCAAAAGTGCATGAGCACGCTAAGAGTCGTATTGCTGTGAACACGCGGTATAGCTCGTACATTTGTATGTGTAAGCAACACGATACACACACCACAGATAACGCAGTTACACGAAACAACAATATATTTCCGTCGCTTTAAACATGCTAGCACACACGCACTATGCGCGTGAACTTGACCAGTTAATGGCATTGCTAAAATTCGATAGTTACTTAACAAGCGCAGATAGCAGAAAGCGTTAAGCGTTGGTATGGAATTCAATCTGCCTCAGGTTCTAATCTTGTGAAACACAGTGCGGTGTTTTGCAAATATTATTATTTTTGTTTTCGATAATAATATTTTTAAAATATTGCTGCTTTTTTATGTTGTTATTGCAATAAAGGTTTTAGAATAAAAAATGCGTGATATATGATAACAAAATTAAAAAATATATGTTTATTCGTTATATTTATTTTACATAAGTTAATAAACTGCTACAATTATTTATCATTACTTCAGCTGAATAAGATGTGAAATAGATGTCAAGAAACTTAGAAGCAGTTTGTATTATTTAGACATATTTAAATTATGAAATATTTTAAATTTTTAATGGATTTTTTCACCATAAATATTAAGCTTTGATCATGGTCGAAGTAATTAAGTAATAAATAAGAATATTAGACTACTTAAAATGTAAAAAACTACTTACAGAATAGGTAATTTTAAGGTTAAATATGGGCAGTTAGTTTATATTTTATTTGTATTAATTATTTTACATTTTATTTGACTTTAGTAAATATTGGTTGTTATTGAGGTTAAAGCTTAAGTATTCATTTTCTTTACGAAAAGAAGATTGAAACTAAACCTCAAATTTTAATCCTAAAATAATACTACTTATTACTAAAATAATATTAAACAATTTCGGTATATCTGCAAGAAATACGACAAACACCCTATTGAAACGTGCTTAAAAAATTCGTTACCATAAATTCATGCATAACGAATCTGTTGTTTATTAAGTTGGTACGGTCAATATTTTAAGGTCAAAAACGGTTTTCTAGCTGGTCTTCAGTGATGCAAGCCTTCAGAGTGCATGGCGAACGGTTCATAATGACGTGTTTTTAATAATTCAGCAAAATGTCTCGTTGGTATGAAACCATTTGTTTCATTCACCATTTGATGTCGCTGCTACTCGATAATAAGCCCCTTCCTCATATCTCTTAACCCTCACAGTATTTCTCTAGAACAAAGAAAAACATTGTTTTTATTACACATAATACCTTATTATTTATTATTCACTAATCGAATTAAACCTCACAATGAATTTAAAACTTTAAAGGCATCTTCTGTCTCAACAATACCTCTGTTCTATCAACAATACCCTTGATTAAGATTTATGTTTAGTAAAATATGAAATATATTAATGATAACACTCACACTTAGTCCGGTTTCATTAGATATTCACTTCACTTTTACGCAGCGCAATAATATTCTCTGATCTGATCTGATCTCTTCAATATATTTTATGCCTGCTTTTTGATAATAATAACCACAACACTGCGCTAAATACTCGTCACCAATATTATCCACGAACCAAAAAAGTTCTATTAATTGAATACTCGTAACAAACTGCATCTACCCCACAGAAATCGAAATAATTTACTTAGTTTTTTGTGGTCTACCTGCTAAACTTTAATATTTATGTGAACAAGACGAATGAAACTAAAAACGAATGATAATTATTGAACTAGTCATTGGTTGCAGACAAAGTGAGTGTGTGTGTGTAATGTGCGTGTCTACAGTATTGTAACAACTTATAGAAGAAGGTCGTAAGTCAAACCGAAGCGTCAGTCTATTGCTTTGTGAGATTGCTCATGGACTTTTGGTCGGCACTGTACAGTGCCGACCAAAAGTCCATGAGCGCACGCTTCGGTTTGACTTACGACCTTCTTCTATAAGTTGTTACAATACTGTAGACACGCACATTACACACACACACTCACTTTGTCTGCAACCAATGACTAGTTCGATAATCATCATTCGTTTTTAGTTTCATTCGTCTTGTTCACATAAATATTAAAGTTTAGCAGGTAGACCACAAAAAACTAAGTAAATTATTTCGATTTCTGTGGGGTAGATGCAGTTTGTTACAAGTATTCAATTAATAGAACTTTGTTGGTTCGTGCCGTGATAATATTGGTGACGAGCATTTAGCGCAGTGTTGTGGTTATTATTATCAAAAAGCAGGCATAAAATATATTGAAGAGATCAGATCAGATCAGAGAATATTATTGCGCTGCGTAAAAGTGAAGTGAATATCTAATAAAACCGGACTAAGTGTGAGTGTTATCATTTATATATTTCATATTTTACTAAACATAAATCTTAATCAAGGGTATTGTTGATAGAACAGAGGTATTATTGAGACAGAAGATGCCTTTAAAGTTTTAAATTCATTGTGAGGTTTAATTCGATTAGTGAATAATAAATAATTAGGTATTATGTGTAATAAAAACAATGTTTTTCTTTGTTCTAGAGAAATACTGTGAGGGTTAAGAGATATGAGGAAGGGGCTTATTATCGAGTAGCAGCGACGTCAAATGGTGAATGAAACAAATGGTTTCATACCAACGAGATATTTTGCTGAATTATTAAAAACACGTCATTATGAACCGTTCGCCGTGCACTCTGAAGGCTTGCATCACTGAAGACCAGCTAGAAAACCGTTTTTGACCTTAAAATATTGACCGTACCAACTTAATAAACAACAGATTCGTTATTGCATGAATTTATGGTAACGATTTTTTTAAGCACGTTTCAATAGGGTGTTTGTCGTATTTCTTGCAGATATACCGAAATTTTTTAATATTATTTTAGTAATAGTATTATTTTAGGATTAAAATTTGAGGTTTAGTTTCAATCTTCTTTTCGTAAAGAAAATGAATACTTAAGCTATAACCTCAATACCAACCAATATTTACTAAAGCCAAATAAAGTTTAAAATAATTAATATGAACAACTGCCTTTAACCTTAAAATCAACAATTTTGTCAGTAGATTTTTTTACATTATAAGTAGTCTAATATTCTTATTTATTGCTTAATTACTTAGACCATGATCAAAGCTTTATATTTATGGTGCAAAAAAATCCATTTAAAATTTAAAACATTTCAAAATTTAAATATGTCAAAATAATACAAATTGCTTCTAAGTTTCTAGACATCTATTTCACATATTATTCAGGTGAAGTAATGATAAATAATTGTAGCAGTTTAATAACTATATTTAAGTAAAATAAACATAACGAATAAATATTATTTATTTTTTATTATAACATATCACGCATTTTTTATTCTAAACCCTTTATTGCAATAACAACATTAATAAATAGGCAGGATATTTAAAAATATTATTATTGCAAACAAAAATAATAATATTTGCAAAAACAGCGCTGTGATTTACGAGATTAGAACCTTAGCCATCTTGAATCTAAGACCAACGCTTAACGCCTTCTGCTATCTGCACATATAATTTACTTTCGAATTTTAGCAATGCGATACACTGGCCAAGGTCACGCGTACGAGTATGATGCGTGCTAACAAAAGTTATGGAAATATAAGTGCGGCGCCCGCGAACCGTGACGATACGATAGTGTGTAGTGCGAAACTGCGTTCTCTGTGGTGTGTGTACGGCACTCACACCACAGACGTCTGACTGTTTACACATACAAATGTACGGACTATACCGCGTGTTCACAGCAATACGACTCTTAGCGTGATCATGCACTTTTGAGCGCTTACTGTACCTATCTCTACAAATACAAACAGCTGTGTTTTAAATAAAATCTTTTTGCATTCGATTTTTTAAAACGTTGAAACGTCAAAATAGCGGCCGGCAATGTTTTGCCGGCCTGTTAGAGCGACCAGCAAAACTTTGCCGGCTGCTCCTTGAAACAGAACGGCAAGGTCGACTTTGCTCAAACAAGGTTGTCAAAATGACCACATTATATGCATTTTTGAGTAAACCTAATTTATTTTACCGCAAAACACGACAGTTATGGCTTTTCATAGTAACATTGCCGGCCGCCTACTTGCTTGTTTTTGACCAGTACAGCAATGTCGATTTATCTCGAAGAAGGATGTCAAAATAATGTTCAAATGTCCAAGCATGTTTGAGAAAAGTTAATTTGCGAAATGTCACGTATGTTATAGGTAAGTATAGATAATATACATGGAGACGATAATACGTCAATAAATAAAAACACTGGCAATACTTATGTTTAAGGGTGTTTTGGAACTATCAAGTTAATCCTGACACAGAAATCACAAAAGTACTAAACTATTTTATTTATTTTACTACATCAGGGATGCTCTTGGCCTGCATCTCACCTGATAGTAAGCGATGATCAGGCCGAAAGTGGAAGCAAGATTCACCCAGAATCCTCAACCACAAAGGAACTGGCTATCTTACCCCTAACTGCCGAAACACAACAATGTTGTTAACATTGTTGTTATGGCGAAAGGCTTAGATAAGATGGTGGTAGCTGGCCAGGCGGACTAAGTACAAGCCCTACCACCAACCAAACCGAACAAAACGTTTTTCCCCTACTGGGAAACAAATCCGGGACCTCTGGATCTGAGACAGGTGGTCTAACCAGTAGACCACAGAGGCGGTCAAAAAGTTTGCTTTGACTAGCTATAAGTGACTAAACTATTGGATGTATATTTGATTGAATTTTTGAGGTATTCCACTTAGAGCACTGATTTCAACCGTACTTGTCCGAACCGCACCTGAGCACTTCCACTAACCACACTGAAACAAAAAAATTATAACTGCAGTTCGGTGGAACTGTATGGAGACTAGGAACGTCATTAGATATACGCTGTTTAATTTATCGTCGTGTTATCATCTCGTCTCCATCTTGTATAATAATCATAAAACAAGTTTTCTTTTCAATGCCAGATAAATATAATAATTTCCTCCACTCAGACTGTAGCTATAAGTATAGAAAATTTGCTCCCCTCGCGTTTACGGTTAATGATGTCATCCGTATAACAAATTGTACGAATTTATATGAAACCCTACGAACCTCCGCCCTATGTCTTCAAATGAAGTAATTTCTAAGAATTATCTGACGGTTTGTGACGGAATAGAGGTGAACTACGATATTTCTGGTTCTCTCTGATCAAGAATTATTGCAGAACACAAATAAACAAAAAAAATCCGATGAAAGGTTCTCACCTCCCCCTTTTTTGAAGTAGGTTAAAGGTGAGCGTGTCTTTCTAATATAATTTTTCAATGTCAACCCATAATTAAAATGTTCTATTAATTTATTAATGCAAATAAGTAGATAGATTTATTTGAACGACAAGGCATTAGTGACTTGCTACCTTACCTTACCTTACTTGCCTACCTTTGTCTCACATTGGCCGCACTGTAATCGAATCGAATCCGAGAAATGACTACCCAAACAAAATGTCACACGTTCCAAATTCTAACGGAGTTTGGATCTTGTGTGGAACCCGTTATGAGTTTTAACCACACCCATGCTATGAAACCTCTATAAAAGTTTCAGAAGCAGTTAGCTTATTGCCGTCATTAAAACAGTCAGTGTCATAGTAACCATTACCTCATCCCAATGAGTGATACAAAGTTGTACTCAATTTCATTACGCAACTCGTTTCAATGTTCAAGCGGGGGACAGCAGCACCCGCTGCACGCATGTGTGTGTGATGTGCTGCTGCAGGCGACGTACATACGTGCAGTTGTACTGAATTTCGTGGGAATTTCTTTATTCTTGATCTTGAATTACAAACACCCAATGGTTTCAGAAACTTTTATAGAGGATTCATATCATGGGTGTAGATAAAGTATTGTATGCAACTGTTATAATTAGGTATTAAAACACTCATGTGATACTATTATCATAAACCCACATTCGTGTTTTAATACCCCTTATTTATTATAACAGTTGCATAAATAACTATTAACTGTCACTAACGAGACAATAGAATTTTTATTGTTATCGCAAAATGATACACTACCCCACGCCAATTTGCCATGTTATAGCTAAACAAATGTCAAGGAATAACAGTTGTTATTTAAATAAACGAACAATTTAAGTTGGCTTTACAAGTATTGGGTCCCCACCTATGAAATTGGCGTTTTTTTCTCACAAATAGAGAACCTCGTCACTTCTATGATTTAAAATATTCATCAATTGCTTGGTATTATATCGAATAATGACCATCATAGACAACTACCAATAGTCAAAAAACCTTACTACTTATAATTTTCTAAACATAAAAAATACCTTAAAAATGACTCCTCATTTTGTTAGCAGAAATGACCACTATTTTGTTTGTTAACCCTAGAGTGGGCGCGTCTTTTGGCGAAACGTCAGTGGGCGCGTGGGGAGCGTTTTGCCGCCCCTTTTCTTTGACCATTTTAACTAGTAATACAGCAATTTAATCAGTTTTTTTTCTTAGGATTTAAATAATACACTAATAAGTAATAATAAATCAACATATTTATTAAACTCCGTTTTAGAAACTTTGGTTTACAAAAAACTTTAAGAAACTTAATATTTTAACTGCCATTTTTTCCCTTATCCTACATAATACTCTTTATTGCTTTAAAAAAAAAAAAAAAAATAACTAAATTATATATTTTCTAAATCTACAGGATATGCTTTATCAAAACAGTCTTTACAAAGGTATGTGCAATGTTCGTTGCACAGTAACTTTTGGCACCTAGAACACCCTTTTTTCGTGCGCCTGTTTTTCTTCGAGGGATATATATATACTGCATTTGCCCTCCTTTTTTGAAGAAGATGCTTGTTCTGGTGGTACAAAGCGAGCAATTTGGTTCTTCAAAGGGATATTTAAAGTATCTATAGAAGACCTTGTGGTCATTTATTGCTTGGCAAGTACCATGGCCATTTCTTTCAAATTATCTATATATTCTATTATTATTATCAATTGATACTTTTAAATCCTAAAACAAACATGTTTTTTTTTAGTTTTAACTATAAATGCACCATAAAATAAGTCTACATTTCAAGTTTGCAAAAAATACATTACACAATATTCCTTACGTGAGTGGGCGCACGGTGAGCAATTTGCCGCTCGGCGACACCTGGTGGTAACAAACTTCTCCTCAAGCGGTCCCCCGCGCACTGACGGCGTCCAGCCTTTAGGCACGCGTTGCTAACGAGATTGGGGGCAGCTACTAAAAAGCGCAAGCCTAACGGACAGTTGTTTTAAAAATTATTAACGTTTTTTTAGCGCGGGCGGCAAAATGCTCATAGCGCGCCCACTCTAGGGCTTAGCCAAAACTTATTTTTATCGCTTAATTTAATTGACATATTACGTTATCTTAGTTTTTAAACATTAGTGCATAAAAGTTTTTAAAACAATAGTGTTCATGGTTGTTACATAAATTAGGAAAATGTTAGTATGAAAAATGCAACTTCTTTAAAATTCTCCATACAAAACGCTGATTTCATAGGTCATTTTTCTGATTCAGTGCGCAAGCAGTTTTGCAGTAACTGCAACCAGTTTCTGGACTGTAAATAAAATAAAAAAAAGCTAGAGAAAAACTCAAATAGAATGATGTGATTGGCTGTTGTTCTTTTAGACAACTAATCAAAGCAGTTCACGTAGAAATTTCTATCTTACTTTTCGCCGTATAAAAGCACTGTTTGCACATAAAATCAGAAACAAAATGATTCGGGAAAGAACCGGAGTTACCAACATAGCTTGCAGAGTAGGCAATCTGAAGTGGCAGTGGGCTGGCCATGTTTGTCGAAGGACCGATGGCCGGTGGAACAGACGAGTCCTGGAGTGGAGACCGCGTATCAGCAAGCGCAGTAAGGGACGCTCCCAAGTTAGATGGACCGGCGACCTTAATAAGTGGTTGGGACAGATTAGATGCGGATGGCGAAGGACAGGGTGTGGTAGCGCAGTCTGGGAGTGGCCTATGTCCAACAATGGTTTGCGATAGGCTTAATTTATTGTAGAAGTGCACTTTTTATTTACCTATTTATTTAACTATTTATGTCAAAGTCAAAGTCAAATAATTTATTTCATTGAACGTCAAAATTTACAAAGAATGTAATTGATTCTAGTCGCCCCGATATACAAACATATACGGGGGCAGAGACATCGACGCCAAAAAATGTTACCATGGATTCAGTACATGATTCTAAACCCCATACCTTGAAAATATACGTCGGTTATTTTAAAAAATACAGCGGTTTCATAGAAAAGTGCAATACCTACGCGGTCAAAATTTATGGAACAGCAGGTTTTTTTTAAACCGACAATAAATTTCAATGCAGGGTGGTGTAGAATTATGTACTGAACCCATGGTAACAGTTTTCACGCCCACGATATCCCTATCACCCTGTATATATAAACAGACAAGACAAAAAGAGCAGAAAAATACGTACAAAGGTAAAAAAGTAAGAGTAAGGTGGCTTTTTATAAAGGTTTTGTGACTAGAATAAAAAAAATCGCTCCGCAATACCATAGATTTAACTGAACACTTTATATTTTTCTCCCATTTTCCAGTCTTTTCTAAATGTTACTTGTGTCTACTTTGCGAGTACGTGGCGCCCCATTCTCTTATCTAACGGAGCTCATTCCTTACATCGAACGAACGACAGCAGAGCATTTGTCTACGGAACCCTTTGTATTAGCACCAATGTGTAGGGTTCCTTCAACTTTTATTAGCTGGCTTGTTTTCGGTGTTTGGGGAAAGTTCGGTAAATGCAGTGATCTTTGGTGCAGGTTTCGTCGCTGCTTTAATTTTCTTACTTTTGTGTTTTTTTTAGAGGTTGGTATTTTTTTATTCTGTGGGTGGGAATTACCTCTTGATTTCGACCAACTATTTTCCACGTAATTGAGACGTCAAAACCCTGTTAAAATATGAATGTAATGCTTTCTTAGGTCTGTTTATAACATACTTTTGTTAGCTTGTTTCATATTCAAGTTTCAATTTCAAATGATTATTATGCATTTTCTAAATACATTTGCCTTATTCATTGAAAATAAGTTGTGAATTCTACTAAAACTTATTGATTATTACGGAAGTTTGAATTTAATTGTTTAAATGTATTAATTTAATACCAAAGTATAATATCCACTGTGGCAACACTGTCAAAGAACAATTTAACAAAGATTTAAAATGTATTTTCATTATGGCAGTTGAATGTATTATTTTTACTTTGGCAACACTTAGAAATGACGGTTATGACATTCTCGTTATTCCTGGGTGGGGCAAAAGTCATTTTAAATTGTAAAAGACTGTGCAAAGCCAGTGATCGTCGAGCTATGAAGCAAGTCGGTTGACATAGTAACCAGCACCCTAATTGCGTAATACAACACAATCACAATTTGTTTCGATTTGAAACAGATTTCTAATCCATTGCTTCATAAGTTGGAAAAAATATCTGTTCAACAACGTAAATAACGCAATGAATGTTGTTGAAATGTCAAAATGAAACAAATTTCGCGAAATTGTTTACGAAAATGAGTTACGCAATTAGGGTACAGGATTCAGTGTGTATAATAAAGTAATTTTATACAAGGAACAGTGTTTGATTAAAAAATAGAAGTGTTTTAACACTTTTAACGTCTGAATTACGTTGAGTAGGCTGTTGTTTTTCAATGAATGATGATGGAAAAGGCTAGGTAGATCCTAGCCTTTTCCCAACTATGCTAGAGTCGTCTTCCAGTCTAACCGGATCCAGCTGAAAACTAGTATTTTACATGCAGCGACTGCCTATCTGACCTCCGCAAATCAGTAACTGGGTAATATGATATCCCTTGGTAAGACTGGTTGTCAGACTTTCAGGCTTCTGACGACCCGTAACGACTGGCAAAGATCCACGAATGACAGCCGGGACTAATGGTTTAACGTGCTTTCCGAGGTACGGAGGAATCTCGGTATGTTAAGATGGTCACCCATCCACATATCAACCCCGGCAAGCGTAGCTTAACCTACGGTACGGTTGTTATTACTTAGCCACGAGATCCTCCTATTTTTTTTAATGAATAAAACAAACAAATAAGGACTCAGTAAAAAAACCATTATCATCCCAATTCAAGTGCTCCGCATGGCAGTTTAATTATAACAAACATCTGGATTTTGATCAGAAGAACTACTAACTAAAAACAATTTAAATATACCCAAATGAATTACGGAAAAAATACTCAAAAATAACAATCACCCTCTATGTCCTAAATCAAAACGGAACATACATAAAATTGAAATCAAATTTTCTATCGGTGGCCGCATTCCCCCGGGAAATCAGTGACGTCACACATCAGACGGTAGATTTCGTGTTTCGCTTGCAAAATAAATATTTTATTGATGATCGCTCCCACTTTGATCCGCGTGAAGTTTTTAATGCTGATTACTTCGAAATAAATTACCTGTAACATACGGGAGGGAAAGAGTGACAAGGTTTTTCAGTTTTGTTTGTGTAATTATGGAAAGGAAAGGAATTTTAATAATCTATTACCCGGTTTCTGAATTGAGAATTTGAAGTCACAACTTTCTAGTACTGACAGTCTTGGAGCTAGACCGTGGACAGACAGTCCGACAGACAGACAGACGGACATGACGAAACTATAAGGGTTCCTTGTTTACTACGGAACCCTAAAAACGAGCGAGCCCTACAGTAGTAGCATTTGATGTGTAACATCTGTCATCTTGGCTGACGGTACCAACCTCTCGGAAAATGGGTTGGTACCATCTGACGGCCAACTCTAGCACCGCGCACGCTCATTGGTCAAATCAAATAGCGCGCGCTTCCCCGGCTTCCTGTTACACACTTCCGTCCCTTTTCATGAAATCACTCCCACACATTGCAGGAAAGCGAGAGGATAAATGTTACACATCAGAAAAGTCAGTTGTCAAAATATTTAATTATAGCCGCGATTCCATTAGGCAAGTTACTTGTATGCAAGTTGCAAATTGCATACAACTTGAATAAACCTATTCTCCATTTGAAATAAGATTAGCAAACCTTTTTTACAGTCCGTTCAACCGATTCTGACTTCTATACCGTAAGCATAAGGATGGCATTAAAAGCAAAAAAGTGGTTACAATACCAACTGTTTACTGCAGCTGCCATTTGTCATGCCACCAACGCAATAGAAGTCAAAATCGATTGAACGGACTGTAAAAAGGTTTAGTTAAATTTCTAATCTTATTTCAAATGGAGTATACATACAAGCTACAACTTGTATGAGGTAGTTTGAACTTGTACATTTTTTTATTCAAGTGACGTACAAAGTGAACGTCCAAACGTAAGTTGCTCGTTTTGGATTGCGAACGAGCAGAACGAACAGGCTGGCGACGATGTTTCTTTTTTTATTCAATCGGTAACATATTGTTATCTCAGAAATGACTCGGCAAGCACCACCGACCACAGCAGTACGTCTTCCACCCATGATATCCTACTCAATTATTGAACATCTCCACTTGTAAGCAAGTAAAACCCGCATGCAATTTTCACACTCTCGTAAACATGTTTCCAATGCAAGGAACTTATACGCAAATGTGACGTCATACTTGCATCCAAGACTTGCCTAATGGAATCGCGCCTTTATGGTAATAGAGTGCAAGTAATATAAGTAATTGAGACAAGTCCCTTAAATATTATTGTTTTATTTGTAAATAAATGTTCGTGTGTCATAGTGGCACTCAGAAGGAATTAACTTTTGCATCTGTTGATACGTCATCACTACGAATGAGATACCATATCCATTTGATTGCCTGACAAGATATTTACGGAATCAAAGTAAAAGTTAAATATTTAAAATGCCATACTGAACTTAAAAAGGAGTAATTAAGATAATATTATTAGCACTAATATTGTGCACATTAAAACTCACTGTTATTTTTCATCAAGAAATTCTCATTACAGCCTTTGTTTTTTTGGGTGGAAAGTTATCAAATAATTTCTCCCGCTCTAGGCGGAGTGGAAGGGCGTGTCAGACTCTTACTGACTAAAACCCACCCGTGTTCTTTCAGTTGCCTATATGTTGCCAGGGGCCACGGTATTTCAAGCTTTCCCGCGACCCCGGCCGGCATCGACCCTAGCGGACCACGTCAGTTGTGCTGACATCTCTTTGAGGCGCGCGTGGAACACAACGCGCTGTCGACCCGGGCCTGGTGCTTATCGGACGGCAAGCTACCCAATGCTCACCGTCCGCAAGCCAGTGTCTACGGTGGCCGGGAATCGGCCTAGGATTCCCGACGTCCAGGGCGTCTCCTGCGGCGACTAGGGGCGTGAGGACGTGATATTTACCTCTCCCTCACGCGTTCTGCCTCTTCCTTCGGGAGCATTACTGCTTCGTAGAAAGAGGTGACGGTTTCCCATGCCCTCTCGCTCCGTATCATGGCCTGGACCAGGGCCAGACGCGAGTGATCACCGCCGCCGACCGCCTCCACGAGGACACGTTGGTGCCCCGCCCAAGCTGGGCAGACCTCCACCGTATGCTCCACCATGTCCTCCAGGCGATCTACACAATAGTGATATGCGGGCGTTTCCTCCCGCTTTACCTGGAACAGGAACTTCCCGAAACAACCGTGTCCGGTGAGGACCTGCGTCAGGCGGAAGGCGAGGATGCCGTGGCACCTCTCTAGCCACTCCTCAAAGAGGGGACTTATCGCCACAAGTGTGGCTTGCCCAGCACTGGGTTGCGACAATCGCACTCTCCATGACGCCATAAGATTCCGCCGGCGATCTGTCCGCTGTGCCGCGATTTCTCACGGCAGCTGAGTTACGCCCAGGCGTTTCGCCTGCTTGCGTCTCTCCTAACTCATTAGCAGCCTGGAGTCTGAATTAGGCAAGGCATGGCATTTGATTCGTCCCTCATTTGCTTGAGACTACCTACAAGTTGTTTATAACAAAACTGGAGAAATCTGTGTTATTAAACTAAAATGCTACTTGCACACTTTTAATAAAATAATTGTATCTATTAGTAGAGAGAGCCCTTTTTTTTTTTTTTTGGTGGGAAATAATCAAATAACTTCTTCCACTCTGGGTGGAGCGGAAGGGCGTGTCAGACTCTTACTGACTAAAACCCACCCGTGTTCCTTCGGTAGCCCTGTTGCCGGGAGCCACGATTTCCCTTTCGGCCCATATTCGCAGCCCCGGCAGGATATAGAGAGCCCTGGCACCCATAACACAAGTTTAATCTTAGCTTGGGGCCAGTGGTGATAATCAATGATTTATGCAAGTTAAAAACAATATTGTCATAATAGTAACATAACCTATGTAAATTGTAAATTAGGAAATCAATTTATTATTTACTAGTTTCTACCCGCGACATGGTTCGCTTGGAAGTCGATAAAATATAGCCCATGTTACTCGCTGATAACGTAGCTTTCTATATGTGAAAGAATTTTTTAAATTGGTTTAGTAATGTTTGAGTTTATCCAGTACAAACAAGCAAACATACAAAAAATCAAATCCTTTCTTTTAATAATATTAGTTTAGATTTAATAAAGACAAAAAGACACACCCTACCTAATTATTTCACAAAACTCCATAATTATCAACTTCTATCTTACCGCAAAACACGAAAGCTTGAAGATAAGGATCATAGCTTAATAGTACTCAGTACACAATCGTCTGTTGGTTCAGACACTTGGGGAGTCCATAATTCAGATTGTTATGGTATCAAATGGTATCTTAATTTTACAGCGGGGATCATTCGGGTTTTCATAGCTTCGGATTAACTTTGAGTTATTATGAAAGGTTTTCGAATAAACGTTGTTAAACTATAACATTTATTCATTCGCAAAATTTGTCTGGGGTAAGTCTCCCAAAACAAAACTAATTTAAAAATTGAGATAACAGATCAATCTGTTAATTAAATTTTTCATCGCAGTCAATTTGGGTCTCAAAGGTATTACAGTAAACTGATGGGTATTATCATAATAATTACCAAAGATTTAAATCGTTAGATTCGCCCTACTGCGTCAAAAAATGGTGGCGTTTTTTGTTGATGCCTCTGACACACACAATGTTGCAAGCAGCTATGAAATGCCTTAAATGCAATGTGTCAGCTCACTTTTCTCAGTTTTGTAAATTTTCGCGCGACATAAATACGGTAAATGCATCAAACGATTTCAATCTTTGCATAATTACTATGTTGAACAGATAGATCCTAGTATGCTGTTTATCAGCCCATAAAAGCGACCATTTATATATACCTTGTGTCTGTACAAACTCAAACTCAAAGCATTTATTTCAATTAAACCATTTACAGGCACTTTTGAACTGTCATGGAGTCGGTCAGTCAGAAATATGAAGCTAGTTGCCCATTCCAAAGCGTAGTAGGTACCTATGGAGAAGAATGTGCAAGAAACTCCACAAACACTCTGTTAAATAAAAAAAAATACAAAATTTTGGTTGATGTAACCAAAATTTTGTATTTTTTCATGTTGAAATTACAGAAAGACGTACACGTTAGAAGCGTCCGTAATAAAAAGATAAAACAAAGAACAATTCAAAAATTAAAGTAAATTAAAAATAAGCCATGGCAGCTATGAGATGACCAATCCCAACTGACGGCGCCCGTTCACGAACATGACGCAAGGATCAGCAGCATTCAGCTCAACCATTTTGAAGGGAGCTAAATGACACCCAAACCAAACAGACAAGGCACAAGGGGGTTAGCCTAAACCCAAACCAAAATAAGGACATACTAACTGAATAACTTTCAC
The DNA here is from genome assembly GCA_949152395.1 of Agrochola litura. NCBI lineage: Eukaryota > Metazoa > Arthropoda > Insecta > Lepidoptera > Noctuidae > Agrochola > Agrochola litura. Next base: position 6,136,271 of record OX424509.1, read on the forward strand.
AAATAAACGTATACGAAATCCGCAAAAACAATCACCTAAATCAAAACTCGTAACCTACGATACCATTTCTATAATCCGATTTTAACAAGTTACTGCTACATTGTCCGCCTTAAACACATAGTTCCGGTCTGAGATAGGGCTATCACGCACGCGGAAATATGAAAATAGTAAGATAATTATATTTATTTACCTTACAACGTCATTGTGGTTATTTTAAGAAGAAGCTCATAACATAATTATAAATTAATTCAATGTCTACTTTCCTTGTATGTTTTGACTTCAAAATACCCTATGATTTAATGCTTTAGCTACAGCTACACGCGTACAGTTTTAAGCTTACCACAAAACAAGATTCTAATTTTGCTGTAGTTTCAACCCTACACTACCCCAAGGCAGGTGATGCTCAGGGTAGATCAAGGTGACAGACGTATAGTAAAAAGCTCATGACACATTATGAAGTTACAACATAACTTCTACCTTATAGGAACCTACAGCTTGAACCACAAAAAGTACTTGCTTATAGTTTTTATTTTTTTATTTTTTACGAAAACAATTTTATTTACACACACGTATTTACATTATTTAAAAACGATCAGACTTAAAATAATAATATGTACAAGTATATAAAAAGGGTGGGGGAGGTAATCATAGGGCATCAAAAAATTCGTCCGCATCGCTGTCAATAGGAAAAGTGCCCAAAAGAATAAGCCAGCCCTCTGGTCACATGAAGATTATAGTTACTGAAATCTACGCATAAGGCCTGAATTCCTCTTACTCCTCTAACGCTGATGTCGGTCGCGTAGGCTCGGTCGCGTACGCAACGTACGTACGCGCCGCTGACGTCAGCGTCGCAGTATGATGCTATATAGAACGTAATGTATATAAATATACGCACGCGCGACCGATGTACGCGACCGACGTCAACGTAAGAGGAATTCTGGCCTTACAAATCTTAAATTCATTCATTCATCACTCACTGACAGACAACGCACAGCCTAAACCGCTGGGTCTAGAAGTCTAGAAGCATGACTTCCTTTTACAGTTCCTCCGTTGAGCACTGAGGTAGGATTTTTGAAAATTCATCCCTAAAAGGTTACATAGGGGATGAAAGATTGTATAAAAGTTCGTCATTTTTGCCGATGGAAAGTCCCATCAGGCGCACGGCTTTTATACACTAAAAATATTGCATTGCATTGGCAAGTGGCAACCTTAGCTCACATAGTGTAAAGCTTCAACCGGCAAAGGAGTTAAGCCAGTCCGCTATCAGGGCTGGCAGACCACGCGATTGTTGGCTCAAACGCTTAATTACATTCGGCTCGATTGAGCACTACAGCTCCATTGAGCGTGCTGGATTTTTAGTTTCATACTTTTATTGTCATAAATAGGGGACAGATTGGATTTTATGGAGGAGAAATACATTTTTAACCGACTTCAAAAAAAAAGAAGGAGGTTCTCAATTCGACTGTATTTTTTTGTTTTTGTTTTTATGTTTGTTACCGCAGAACTTTCGACTGGGTGAACCGATTTTGATGATTCTTTTTTTGTTTGAAAGCTGGTGCTTCCCGTGTGGTCCCATTTCGATTTGGACAATGGCATCCATGAGAAAACTAAATCTTGCTAACCTAGTCTTAAATTTGCATAAAGTATGTGCGCGACAAATGGACGAATAACTCTTCCTGTCAGTGTTATTTACATAGCAGGTAGTGGTGTTCGAATTTGTGTAGGGTAGGTGCCACAACTAAAAAGTGAAAAATAAAAACTTTTTACAAAAAAAAAAATAAACAACCAACTTCCAAAAAAACACTACAAAGTGAAAAATAACTTTGATTTCGAAAGTCGGTGGCAAAAAAACAAAAATTCCGAAATTAAAGTTATTTTTCACTTTGTAGTGTTTTTTTTTGGAAGTCGGTTGTTTATTTTTTTGTATGGATTAGGTGGGGAGATTTGAAGGTTTGATTAGCTGAATGGTACTGTCACTTAATTTTCTTTGTTTAGTATATGAATGAGGGAAATTTTGAGACCTGCACAGACCGAGAAAGTATGGCACAAACAGAGTCCATAATACTCACGATTGCATGCGTGGAACAAGGCTGCCAATGACTATAATAAAGTGAATAATTAAAGACTAATATTTCTATATTTTTTTGACGTTCGAAAAGTGCTGATTCTCAGCCTAATTTGAATAAATGACTTTTGAATTTTGAATTTTGAATTTTTTTTGAATTTTATATTGTGCTACTCAATTCTGAAATTCAGGACAGGTTTAAATCTCGACACCAGCACCTACACTTTCAACTTATAAGGTACACCTAGAAGTAGGTATACGTATCACCTGCCACCGGTGAATTCACCACAGGTGAATAACCTGCCACCACCTCTTCGAGCGATAGATACGATCGACACATTTAAAAGACGCTTACGGCAGTATCTCATGGATGCGCAACGGAAGCTAGACATGATCAACCTTAATGTCTCACTGATTTAATTTGTATTATGATAAAGTTATCTATTATTTATTGACGGACAGTCCTTTTAGTCCTTTGTTTATTGTGTAACCATGCCATTTTAATTATTTTGTTAAATACCTACTGTTTAAATCTTTAATTATCTTTTTAACTTAATTATATCATTTCGATTTTATTATTATTTGCTACACATATTTATTTATTCTTTATTTAAATATTTACACACACTATAAAACTGATTTACATCCGTAAGGCGTACTCGTAACATAAGGTTCAGTTGAAAACCAGCGTCAGGCGCTAGTTGTCTGGCATTTATGCTGAACTGGGCCTATTTGTCGCAGCCGTGAGGCACACAATACTGTTTTAAACTTTCTTTGTTTTTACCCGACTACGGCGAAGCAAAAAGGAGGGTTATGATTTTGACCGGTATGTATGTATGTATGTATGTATGTATGTATGTATGTATGTATGTATGTATGTTCATCTGTTACCTCATAACTTCTAAACTGCCGATCATAATTTGACAAATGAGGTATCATTGGAAGCGTTTTGATTGTCCGCTGGTTATAGGCTACTTGACGTCACATTAAATGCAATATGGCGCCCTCTAGAGGACATAAAGTAACAAAATAAAAAATAAAAATAATTTAATTGTGCCATGTTGGGTATCAAATGAAAGGGCTTGACGAGTACATTACAAATATGTATATATATATTATTGTCCAATTAAATAAATAATTTTAAATTGTTAAAAACAAGCAAAAGTGAGACTGTGTTACGTACGGCGCGGCTGTAAAATTAATACCTATTTTATACCATAAATGCCGTGATGGTCCTGTGGTTAAGGCCTCGCCTCTCATGCACGAGGTTGTGGATTCAAATCCGGGCAAGTGCCTATGTAACTTTTTCAATTCAAATGTACTTTCTGAGTTTATCTTAGACATTACTAACATCGTTGAAGGAAAAATATCGTGAGGAAACCTGTACCCTAATTGCATAATACAACACAACCACAACCTGTTTCGATTTGAAATAGTTTGCTAATCCATTGATTCATAAGTTGTAAAAAAAATCTGCTGAACGACGTAAATAACGCAATGAATGTTGTTGAACTGTCAAAATGAAACAAATTAGGCAAAATTGCTTACGAAAATAAGTTACGCAATTAAGGTACTGGACTTATAATTCATACTAGCTTCTGCCCGCGACTTCGTCCGCGTGTAATAGTTACTTTGGTGCTCCGCTCCTATTGGTCTTAGCGTGATGATATATAATCTATAGCCTTTCTCGATAAATAGGCTATCTAAACCTGAAAGAATTTTTTGTTTTTGAAAACTGTGTGCCTTAACCTGTGTCAAATAAATTTATTTTCTTTCTTTCTTTCTTTCTTTCTTCTATCCAATTAATCTCAACCTCTACCTTTCAATATTATTAAGACACTATTTTCCAATCCTCCCAACAGAAAAAGCTACTACCCAAAAAAACATTTGAAACAAAATCCAATTACATCAATTTACGAACAAAAACAAAAACGTTAGCAATATAAATCTTTGTTTTCTAGGTAGCAAAAGGTACCCATAAAAAGCCTTGAAGGAGTTGTGACAAATGTCGCCTCGCGGTTGCAGTGACGTGAAAAATGATCCTTTTAGATAAGGGGACCAACCAATTGTTATGTATAACGTGGCCAGAAACTCTTGAACTACCACCCCCCTTACAATGTATCACCCTAAGACTATTAAAGAGGGGATAGGTAAAAGTTCAAGAGGTCATCGTGAATGGTCGTTGAGAACCCAAGGGATGTCCCTTTAGATCGAAGCGTTCCTTAACTTTGGACCGTTTGAAATAATTTTCGAGCTATGATGCGTGTTTTAGAGGTTTTTCGGTAGTTTTATGAGCGTAGTTCGTTTCGGAAAGTTAATTTAGAATGTTTTGATGTTTAATTGAGGTTTTTCGTGTTCAAAACTGGGGAATGTAGTTGTTAATGTGAAACTTTTGAAATATAGTTTTTGAATGGATGAGTTGATGATTGAGAAGGTTGAATGTTATTTCTCGTTTGAAATTTTAGATTAATTATTATCAGTGATCATAATCATTCTCTAACTATTAACCCAATTTATTTAGGGTCGGGTTCGGGCGCAACACTTCTTTTTTTTTTTCTCTTCGTTATTTTTTCTTTCTTTCTTTTCTATTAGTCGTCATCACTAAAATCATATCGGTAGGTACTTAAAGTATCAGTGATCGTCAACCTTTTTTTTGCTTGCCGGAGGCAGTGGTCGAAAACATTTATTTGTCAAAGTGTGCTATGGCTTTATTTACCTATTTTACTTGCTTATCATTTTTGTAGATACTATGAAATAAAAAATTATCTATAGGTATCCACCTACCAGTTTACGAATTAAAAAAACCAATGCCACTTCAAAACTGTATTGCACGGTTTTGAAGTGAAAACTTCTTTAGGCGCGTTGGGCATTTTTGAGAAGGGAAAAAACAATTGAACTCGCGACACCGTTACCGACACCTCGTTTTTGTAAACGCGATTGTACTTTTGATTTATATTACATTACGGATCAATGTTCTATGCAAGTATTTTTACTTGAAAGGTCTTGGAAGTATTTTTTTAAATTGTTCAAGTTTTCACTTCTGTCGGCACTCCCGGAGTGCCACAGATTTTCTTTCTCCTTCGTCCTACGTCAAAAACCTTTTAATAAATTACCATAAACATAACACGTAGGTACTTACTTACATACAAACCTATATATGTACATACTCAGTGCAACGCGGAGGAAAAACGCGTGACTCCCTAGATGGCAAATGACGTCACATTACCGGATTGTGTCTAAGAGGGGTGGTTAGAAACATTTTTTTAAGAGTTCAATGTTGAAACGCCTTCTTCAGTGCTTGTAATGAAGAAGTGTTTAAAATTGTAATTAATGTCAAAAGTAATTTGGCTTTTCAAGTTCATGAGCTTTTTTTTAAGATGATGAAAAAAAACAAAATTATCTTAGAAAAAACTTTATTTAATGAAACATAATTTTATCACAGAGTTATTTATTCAACTTCAATCATACAGACCGGCTAATAAAACTATTTCAATGAAATAAAAATCTAGCTAAGTTGTCCCTTATTTTGCCTTGTCATAAATGAGTTTCAAAAGTACATATTTTGAAACTCATTTACGACAAAAAAATCCACAGAATTTAAAAATAAATAAACCCAACTTATAGAGTACTTATAGAGTAGTACAAAATTATTCCAGTCACATTTTAATATTGTATTTGACACAACACCCTAGAGCCCAAACTCTGTAGTTCCTTGGTATGGGATGTTTATTTTTACCATGACACCATCGAAATCAAAAACTTTTCCCCTACGGAAAACCCTACCTAGGGTAGAATATTAACAGTGTAGTCCATTGGAATAAAATAATGTTTGTTTGTTTGTTTGTTGTTTGTTGTGTTCTCAGTAGCAGCCCGGAGTCTGGATTTGTGCCCGGCTGATGGCAATAGGCTCGCCCCCTATTACATGGGACTTAAACATAACTGGTGAAATGTGGGTGTACCTGCTACAGGGACACCTCTGCCCAACCCTTCGGGGAAACAAGGCTTGATGTTATGTTATGTATGTTATGTTATATTTACATTTACAAAATTATATCTGTGCTCTACATACATATTAATTTAGAAGTTTTATGCGTGTGTTATTCCGTTCGAAGTAAAAAAATTACTAGTCAAACCATTATGAATAAACTCAAGGCTAATAGGCAGTGCACTAACTATAATTCCATAGTTGTATACATGCATAAAAGTCACGCCTTCTTCCCATAGGGGTAGGCAGACACTACAGAATTTGGCATTGCTTCGTTTCCGTTCATCATCTGGTCATATACGCACGCCAGTTGCTAGTTCTACACACCTGACCTTTCTGAAGTAGGGGTGGGTCGTTACGTGATTTTTGTGAAACGTAACGTAACTAGTGACTTCGAGGACGTCACCGGTTTTGAAAACTAGTGATTTTAGTAACTAGTTATTTTTCAAATTCTATTCTCATTGAAGTGTTACTGTTATTTGCGAAATGTAAATGGTTACCTACGTAATACGTTACATAACACAAGCTTGTTTCGTTTCACTCTTTTCATTCTATCACTGCATTGTGATGGAACTAGTTACAAAAATCACGTGTTTGTGTGTGACTCGAAACTAGTTATTCCGTTACATGCCTCGTAGCCAGTTATTGTAACTAGTGACGTTAAATAACGCCCATACCTATTCTGAAGAACATCACCAATAAGGTCAGTATATTGTCCTCCTTGGGCTTCCGCTTACAGCGTTTCCACTCACATCTGCTTTATAAATACCTTTTGTTAGGCACCTATCATTAATCCTCTCAACATCATCTAACCATACTTTTTTAAAATTTTTGTCACTACAATATCTCGTTTTAAGTTTCGGTTTTGCGTTGCGTGTCGCGCTGGTCTGCACAAGCCTTTAAACCGAATTGTTGCCAGTCATATCATTCCTCAACACACAAAAAATATCTGAAAAATTGAGTTCTATTAATATAATTCACAAAATTATATCCATGCTCTAAATACATTTGAATTAATTCAGAAGTTCTGTGTGTGGTTTTTTCCGCATGAAAACTGAAAATACTTGTCAAACTATTATGAATAAATTGAAGTCTTGTGTTAAAATTCCATGTAGTGCACACGCGGTCTTACTTGCTTTCCTACTTTTCATGGGCTCTCTATCGTGGTCCCGATATTGATGTCAAACACATCAAAGATGAGGTCAGGGCCCATCTGGGCCTTATTAAACTTAGAACCGCAAACATCCCATGTTTGTCTAATACGACGGCAAATATGGCAGCAAAAATATTTGCGGGTACATGTAAATTGAGGGATCGAACGAGAAAAGCTGAAGTTTAATTAAGTTGGATGCATTTATTTGTAACATTCTGTAGATGTTTGCTCTACACATGGTGCTACAAAATTGTATGGAAGGGTATTTTGCAAAAACATGTGGCAAGAGTCAAGAAAAACTTGGCTTAAGCTTCATCTTTCTAACTGACCAACTCCTTGTCAATTCAAAAGTGCCTGTAATTGGTTTAATTTAAATATATGCTTTGAGTTTGAGGCTTTTGTGCATTCAGCACCTTCACAATAGGGATCATCCTAGATCTCAAGAATCATACAAAGACGACAAAAGGTAGTTGATAATTTATTTTTATTTTTAAAACAAAACCGAATCTTCATTAATTATATTAAAGTCCCAGAACTCTTCCCCACAAATTAACCAGAAATGATCCAAGAAGCACCTAATTAAGTTTAGTAAGCCCCACGAAGGTTCCTTTCAGTTATTATTGAGGATGCTCGACTATACACGACTTACGAAGCGTTGCGTTGTTACTGCACCTTGCATTTAATGCGAGTTGTTGCAACGTATGCAGGCTGTGCTTTGGATGTGGTATTTATTTATTGGAACAAAGTTCTTTAACGCGGCTTGTGATAGGAATAAACTGGTAGAAAAAAATAAAAAAGCGTTATACCACCAACCACGCGACTTTTTCTTTGCAAATGAGAGAGAAAATGATAATTTGGTCAAAATGAAAATCCAAGATGGCGGCTGCGAAAATTTTCAAATTTCTCATCATGGGTAACGTTTTCATGGTTTTCGCGGGTGTTAAAGCCGATAGTGACATCAAAGTGAAAATTGCAGAGGTTGGCTTCAAAAATTTACATTTTTTGTTTGTCTTTGCTGTCCGTTTCATTGTTTTCGAGGAAGCTCAAATTAAAATTCAAATTCAAAATATTTTATTTCACATAAACCTACATGGGCACGTATGAAACGTGAGAAGCTAGGTGCACGGTTTCAATAGGTCGTTTCCTATGGAGAAGAGCCGGCAAGAAACTCCACGGTTACTCTTTTAAAAATAATTGGATTTTACAATACTTTCAAATAACAGTGTTACTAGGTATGGGAGGACAGTGTAGGTCTTTCAATAAGTACCAGGTACTTAACAAAATAGAAAATGGTCAACAGGTCTACAATCCACTAAGCCTACAGCGTTCTCACATTCACAAAATAGAAAATAATGTATACAAAAGATAAATAAATTAATAAAAGTAAAAACCTATTTTTAACCGACTTCCAAAAGGAGGAGGTTCTCAATTCATCAGTAAGGTTTTTTTTTTTTTTTTATGTTTGTTACGCGATTACTCCGCCAATTATGAATTGATTTTGCTGATTCTTTTTTTGTTTGGTAGATCATACTTCAGAGGTGGTCCCATATAAATTTTATTAACTTTGCTTGGGTAGTTTTTGAGTTAGCTTCAATAATACGTATTTTTTCCCACTTAGTATGTGGATGATATGATAACTTCCTGTCACTGTTATTTACATAGCAGGTAGTGGTATTCGAATTTGTTTGGGGTAGGTACTACAACACTAAAAACTGAAAAATAAAAACTTTTTACAAAAAAAAAAAAGTTTTTAAATAAAACGCAATTACATGATTGCTATTACAACTGTAATAAATCTGAATAGTTGTCACTATCGTCATGATGCTAAGTAAGTCATAAGTGAGGTCAAAATGTAAATCTAAGATGGCGGCTGAGAAAATTTTGTTTTTATTTTGAATCTGCCGTTGACTCGTGCCGCTCGTGTATATGTGCACTTCATAACGCGATAGTAACTCGCGTCATGTACGGCCGCCATCAAAACACTAGTTCTGTGACATTCTGGCTAAACTGATTCTATTTTTAAGTGTGTTTCCGTGTGAGCTATTCTGTCTTGTGTGTCATCGATAGGAAGGTAGATAAGAAGTTATGTTGGAAAATTGGTCATGTTCAAGAAACCTAAAAACAATACGGAACCATAGAATGATAAGATTAGTCTTATCAGGCTATTGGTCTGCTTACTAACAAAACAGTTGCTCAATGATAACAGAAAATAAAACATTTTTGAAAAAGTGAATCATTAGATTGTTTCATAATTATATTTTTTATTACACTACAAAGTTTCATGTAATAATAATGTTACCAGGCTATTATTGGCCACTGTAGGACAAACGCCTCTTCTCATACAGAGAAGGCACGCATTGATCACCACGCTTGCTCAAGACGGGTTGACGATTTTAGACTTATATTAACTATAAGTCCTGGGGGCCTACCACCAGCTCATAAAGCAGTATTATTTTAATATTACTTCAGTGTGGGAAAGAGATGATGCTCTACAGGACGTATAGCTCCATTTCTTTCTCCCACTGAAGTAATATTAAAATAATACTGCTTTATGAGCTGGTGGTAGGCCCCCAGGTTTCCTCACGATGTTTTTCCTTCATCGATGTCAGTAATGTTCAAGATACACTCACAACAAAAATGTGGAAGAGTGGTATTTTAACATGAAACTCTCATTCGTGAATCATCGACTATTTTCGTACATCTCCGTAACCATGCTATGTTATGAAAGCATAAATCGCTGTGGCTTATTAAGTTGGCAATGCTGTTTGCCCACTTTATTAAAATTATGTTTTATTTACATTGCGCGTTGAAAACTCACTTTAGAGTGTTTGGATTGGTCGGTTTGAATTTATGTTCTATATTTACTTTTTTTTTTCTGTCGGTTTTGCTTTTTTATAGAGTACGGTCTTGTTAATTAGTTAAGTAGTATTTTTTTTATATTTGTTGACTTTCGTGGTCCACTTGGAAGTCCCTGAACCGTCTTCTGACCCAAATGGGAAGATATAACTCCAAACTGGTAAATTAGGGCTTCCTCAACGGAACAACAAATACTCAAAAGAAGTTACTACATATTTTGCGTTTGTATTCTCTCTTGACTTTGCCTCCCACTTGAATTTACAGACACAAACATTTCGTAGAAAGGTAGAATTGTTAGTTTGTTTGTGAGAGCTAATCTCTTAGGTACTAATCAAATTACTAAAATTGATTCACCGATATAAAGCTACACTGTGGTGGCATCTACATCGTCACATGCATACTACGCATCAAAGACCTGATGTCACACAAAAATCCTAACGTTACACAAATCCTGCATCGCGCAATTAGAGTTTACCGCGCGAACAACATTATAATATGACTATCCGACAAGAGCAGTGGTGGCCCAGTGGTAACGGCCGCGACTTACGAGTTGTAGGTCGTTGGTTCGAACCCAGACAGGCGTTTTACTTTGTGTAAATTATTTCATCACCACTGCTCTCAAAACGGTGAAGGAAAACATCGTGAGGAAACCGGCATGTCCTAGAACCGAAAATTCGAAGACATGTGACATGTACCAACCCGCACTGGGCCCGCGTGGTGGATTACGGCCCACTCCCTCTCACAGAGAGGAGGCCTGTGTCCCAGCAGTGGGAACATTTATAGGCTGATGATGATCCGACATCAATTTTTTGGGCAGTTGCCCGTCAGACACGAACACCGTCTGGTCGAAGGATCCTCCCTTTTCCATAAAAAAGGGAGGATCCTCCGACTAAAGTTCACTTATCCACCATTGTGGATGAGTGAACTTTACACCCTGTTCCATATATCTCTAAACCAATCGGTGAGTGCTAAAGGTATGTTTTAGGTATAGTTGACATCCGCGGGGACAAAATTGCAGGCAGATGTCGTTCATACGACGACATCGTTAAAAACGACACCCGGATCAACTTACTGTTCACTATATTGGTATAATATCTAAAATATTTGTCAATTTTTTGATAAACGTACGATACTGTTGTTTACCTTGTTTTGAAAAAAACCTCCAGTGATTAAGGCCACTATTGCATTTGCATACGATAGTCAATATAACGATGTACTTTATGAATTTGACTCATGTTGTAATAATATATGACTCATTTAGCTGTCACAACATTTAAATATGACTGATAAGATGTCATTCGTATGGTGATAAAAAAATGATAATAATATTTAAATCCGGTCTAATATGTAGAGTCAGAAACATTAATTGTATGATCCCTTGATAGACCATACACTAGGTACTTTTAGATGAGGGATAAATGGAATGAAAGAATGTAAAAACACTACTGTATTGTTTCAAAGGTACTTTAAAGTAAAATGAGCTTAATGAACTGATGGTGGGGAAATGAAATGAGTGACGCTGTAACGAGAACGCCTGGCTGCAGTGATAACCCAACGCGAACTAAACTAATTATATGAGTTGAAATTAATGTGTTGCGTAAACTGCTGAATTGCAGAATGTGCGGTTGCACCGTTCACAATTTTTTTTTTCTTTGGCAACTGAGCCGATCTCGACTATTCTGCCAGCGTCCGACTACCAACTTAAATTGTTCGAATATTCGAATCACAACTGTCATTCTTTGACAGTTGCTTGAAATAACTATTGTGGTATATAAATCTTATTCCAGGTGCATCGTTTTCACATATAATTATATAATTAATGTATACAAAATATTGTAAAACATTTTAAAAGAGTAACGGTGGAGTTTCTTGCCCATTCTTCTCCATACGAAAACTACCCTTTGGAAGGGGCGACTAGAATCAATTCTATTTTTTGTTTTTGACGTTCAAAAGTGCCTTTTTGTGCCTAATTGAAATAAATTATTTGACTTTGACTTTGACTTTGACTTTATAGCACATGTGTGAGCAGTGTGACCATGTACATTCCATAAAGCTACCATTTACTGGGTACGTCTTTCATTGACTTGAATGTGCACTGGCGGCTGAAAGTATGTCATGCTCACTCAAATGTGTCGCTGGTGGTGGCGTGTGTGTTGGATCATTAAGTTCCCTTCAGCTAAATGATGCTGATCCATACGTCATATTCCTGAACTGGCGCCGTCAGTAGGGACTGGTCATCTCTTAGCTGCCATGGTTTAATTTTTTTTTTTTTTTTTTTCATTTTATTACATAGGCTTTTAACGTGCACGTCTTTCTACATAGTTCTCAAATGTATAATTATAACCAATATTTTATAACAATATTTTGATTTAAAAGACTGTCCGTGGAGTTTCTTGCCCGTTCTTCTCCTTAGAAACCTACTACGCTTTGGAATGGGCAATTAGCTTCATCTTTCTGACTGACCGGCCCCTTCACAATTTAAAACTGCCTGTAATTGGTTTATTTGAAATAAATGCTTTGACTTTGTGTTTGTGGTGTGGCCCGCCCAGTCCCATTTCAGCCTCGCGGTCTTATCGCCAACATCGGTGATACCTTTGAAAATCCTTGAAAACTAAAATTATTTTACAGGCGCAACACGCATACAAGAGCTAACTGATTATGATTATGGCGTAACTATTTATAAAGTTACCTGCACCTTTTACCAGTGGACAATAAAGGCCTCTTAAAATATATAGAAATAACGAGCAGTATAAGTACTTAATCACCACCCCTGCTCACTGCATTTCACCAGGTTTTAACCATCTCTAGACTCATTTCTCTTCATGTCCTTATCGCAATTCATTTGAGGACGTCACATGTTCTTTTTAACCCCCGACGCATAAGAGAGGTGAGAAGTTAGACCGCTATATGTGTTTCTGTGGCACCGTACCTCAAAACGGGTGAACCGATTTGAATGCGATTTTTTTATTTGAAAGCAGGTTTTCTTTTTTTCTTAGACATGTTTTATTAAAATCGGTTCAGCTGTTTGAAGATTATCAGCTTTTTAGGGTTCCGTAGTAAACAAGGAACCCTTATAGTTTCGTCATGTCCGTCTGTCTGTCCGTCTGTCTGTCCGTCTGTCTGTCCGTCTGTCTGTCCGTCTGTCTGTCCGTATGTCTGTCCGTCTGTCTGTCCGTCTGTCTGTCCGTCTGTCTGTCCGTCTGTCTGTCCGTCTGTCTGTCCGTCTGTCTGTCCGTCTGTCTGTCCGTCTGTCTGTCCGTCTGTCTGTCCGTCTGTCTGTCCGTCTGTCTGTCCGTCTGTCTGTCCGTCTGTCTGTCCGTCTGTCTGTCCGTCTGTCTGTCCGTCTGTCTGTCCGTCTGTCTGTCCGTCTGTCTGTCCGTCTGTCTGTCCGTCTGTCTGTCCGTCTGTCTGTCCGTCTGTCTGTCCGTCTGTCTGTCCGTCTGTCTGTCCGTCTGTCTGTCCGTCTGTCTGTCCGTCTGTCTGTCCGTCTGTCTGTCCGTCTGTCTGTCCGTCTGTCTGTCCGTCTGTCTGTCCGTCTGTCTGTCCGTCTGTCTGTCCGTGGCTTAGCTCAGAGACACTTTGTACTAGAAAGTTGTAATTTGGCATGGGTATACATATTAATCACGCCAACAAAGTGGTAAAATAAAATCATGAAAAATATTTTTTTTCAGGTACCTCCCGTAGACGTAAAGTAAGGATGATTTTTTTTCTCTCAATAATCCCATAATGTGGGATGTTGTTGAAAAGGCCGTTCAAAAATATTGTGAGTTTGCTAAAACCATTTTTGGATTTAGGAATCCGTTTTCGAAATATTAAGCTTTAAAGTCCTAATTTTTGTTAGAGTCAAGTGTCCCCCCTTCCCTGCAAGCTTAATGGTTGGTTTTGGGTATGTGAAAAAATTCACGACAGTAGCATATATAACGAAATTAAAAGAAAAACTATCACAGCTAAGTAGGCTTTACAAGTTAACGAGTAATAATCGACCAACTTACATCTGCGGTTGCAAAAACATGTTCTTCATGTTCTTGTTCAGAGAACATGTTTTTCAACTACAAAGTTAAGTTTGTTCTTGAGATAAATTCATCCCAACTATGGAACCCTTCATTGTGTGTGGTCCGACATGCACTTGGCCGGTTTTTCTAGTTGATGAATGGATGTGAGATGTGAGTATATTCCACAGGTCTGCTCGATTTGAAATTTGATATTTATTTATTTATTTATTTATTTATTAAAACTTTATGCACAAGTAAAAAAATACTGTACAAAGGCGGACTTAATGCCTGAGGCATTTTCTACCAGTCAACCTTAGGGTGATGCAGAGTGATATTCTGTTACTTCAATGATATTAGAAGAATATACAGCTTTTTTTTTTTTTTGGGTGGGAAATTATCAAATAACTTCTCCCGCTCTGGGTGGAGCGGGAGGGCGTGTCAGACTCTTACTGACTAAAACCCACCCGTGTTCCTTCCTATGCCATGTTGCCGGGGGCCACGATTTCCCCATCGGTTTTCTTCGAACCCCCGGCAGGCATTGGCCCTAGCGGACCCCGTCAATTCTGCTGACATCTCTTTGAGGCACGCGTGGAACACAACGCGCCGTCGACCCGGGCTTGGTCCTTATCGGACGGCGAGCTACCCATTGCTCACCGTCCGCAAGCCCGCGCCTACGGTGGCCGGAAATCTTCCTGCGATTCCCGACGCCCAGGGCGTCTCCTGCTGCGGCGGTTAGGGGCGCGTGGGCGCGAAATTTGCCTCTCCCTCACGCGCTCCGTCTCCTCCTTCGCAAGCATTACTGCTTCGCAGAAAGAGGTGACGGCCTCCCATTTCCTCTCGCTCCGTAGCATGGCCCGAATCAGGGCCGGACGCGAGAGATCACCGCCGCCGATCGCATCCACGAGGACACGGCGATGCCCTGCCCAAGCCGGGCAGACCTCCACCGTATGCTCCACCGTGTCCTCCGGGCGATCCACACAGTGACGACACCCGGGCGTTTCCTCCCGCTTTATCCTGAACAGGTACCTCCCGAAACAGCCGTGTCCGGTGAGTACCTGCGTCAGGCGGAAGGTGAGGACGCCGTGGCGCCTCTCTAGCCACTCCTCAAAGAGGGGTCTTATCGCCGCAATTGTGGCGTGCCCAAAGAACATACAGCTGTAGTGGCAATTACGTCATTTGGTTAAAACAGGTCCTTATTTTTATTATTTTAGTTATCTTTTATTTAGATTATTTTCTTTTAGATTTTGTGAATGTGAGAACGTTGTAGGCTTGGTACTTATTGATAGGCCTACACTGTCCTCGCATTTTTATTAATACTGTTATTTGAAAACATTGCTAAACCATTTATTTTTCATAGAGTAACTGTGGAGTTTCTTGCCGGCTCTTCTCCATAGGAAGCGACCAATTGTGCACCTAGCTTCTGACGTTTCATAACTGCCCTTGTAGGTTTATGTGAAATAAAATATTTTGATTTTGATTGATTTTTTATTTTATTTTTTTATTGAATTTGTATAGTAACCTTGAACTGATGCTGCAGCATCACATGGAATTTGCAGGATGCCCAATTTCCTTACCAACTTACAGCACAGGTGTCGTGTTTGGGCTCATTGGAATGGTCTCTATGAATGGGTTATAGGTAGATGATGAACAGGATCTGGTGATGGAGTAAGAAAGAGAAATATAGAAATGTTTGTGTCGGGGGTTTTTAAAATTTTCACTGATAAAATTGTACTTGTCTTCCATTACTTCTCTTTTACTCATCATCTAGGGAGTCATCCCCTTTCTAGCCATATCATCTTCCACACAGACCATCCATCGTTTCTTTGGTCTTCCCCTACTCTTATAGCCATCCACATTCATACTCAAAACTTTCCTCACGACATTTTTCTCATTCCTTCATATCATGACAACCAATTTCCACACAACTATTCAGTCACCGGTGCCAATTTCAGGCTTAACACTTTCAACTCCACCCAATTTTTTACTTAAAAAAAAGAGGAGGTTCTCAGTTCGTCGGGATGTTTTTTTTTTTTGTCTGTTCTCCGATTACTCGAAGACGGCTGGACTGATTTGAAAAATTATTTTTATTTGAAAGGTATATACCCTTTCAAATAAAAATATATTTTTTTAAACCTTTTCAAGTTGGTCCCATTGTCATTTGATCACGATCTGATAATAGAATCTTGGAGAAAACGAGGGAACTCTTCAAATATTATAGGCACATCTCATCATTTTTGATGAGCAGTTGACATAAGGCTATTGTAACTTAGATAGATGACAAACTAGCCCACTAAGAAGTGAAAAAAAAACTTTTTTACCTAAAATATAACCGACTTCCAAACTACAAAGTGAAAAATAACTTTAATTTCGAAAGTCGGTGTCTAGAGATCAATATTTTAGTTTTTTGACACCGACTTCCGAAATTGTTTTCGAAAAGGTTTTTTCATAGAGCTCATACACTATGCCGCCATACATATTGCAAGTTGACTCCAGGACGGTCACTGGCATTACGTTTGCGCTAAAGCTAACCCTTGAGGAGTGTTACTGGCATTAAGTTTGAAATCTTGTTAAAATATACAACTAATTTGATTTTCACAGTTTATATAACTGCCTCGTTGGTCTAGTGGTCGTAAGCGCTACTGCTGAGCATGAGGTCCCGGGTTCGATTCCCGGGTCGGGCAAAGTGTTATTGGGTTTTTCTATCTGGAATTTCTCAGTAGCAGCCCGGAGTCTGGATTTGTGCCCGGTTGATGGCAATAGGCTCGCCCCCTATTACATGGGACTTAAACATAACTGGCGAAATGTGGGTGTACCTGCTACAGGTACACCTCTGCCCAACCCTTCGGGGAAACAAGGCGTGATGTTATGATGTTATGTTATATAATGCCGAATTCGCTAAAAAAAATCTAAATTTAAAATGAGCGAGTGCTCCCGGCATCCCATATGCGACTTGAGTGAACCCCCGAGGAGGGCTCCCGTCACTGAACGAGTTAAACCATCTTCAAATTGCGCTCCGAACACATCGGCACTTCAAAGAAGACATGCACATTCAAACATACAAACACATTAACTCACACACACAAACACGTACACACACAACAACAACACAACACAAACACTGTTTTAAAAATAAGACGCACATACAGTTTCACATAGGCATACAACTACAGTTACACAAAGAGCAGAAAATTAGTTCATAAGTCATTTACTGTTATCTTTTCTTCCTAAATTTAATTTTAGTCGCCTTTTGTAACAATCGTCTCAATATTGTTAATAATTAAGGGAAAGAGCGAGATAGCCCCAACACAAGTATTATCAATTACTTACTGGGGATGTCTCATTTATAATCCATGTAACTGTTTTGGGACCAATAAACATTTTTCATTTTTTCATTTTCATCTAGACTTCAATCGAAAAAAAAAACCAATAACCGTACACCTAAATCATATAAAGTGATACACCACAGAATATCTAATTTCGAAGTCTTCTCGTTACGCGTATCCGAAAAAGTCGATAATACCGGTTGATACCGGTTTAATCTAGTAACGGGTAAATTACGCGCCGTAATCCCTGTTCGGGGGAAAGCAATCAGTATTAAGTAGGAACCAGGTACGCGGTGTGCGTAATAGGTACCTACCTACCTACGTGAAAAGAGTACTTGTACCTTCTAAGACGTGGAATTAAAATCTGGAGCGGAATTGTGAGTGAAGAAAAGACTTTGTTATAATGGGTCTTGCTTGACATTTTTATCCTAAGGTATTGACATGGAAATACAATGTGATTTGTGTGTTTGTAAAGGTATAAAAAGTAGGTTTTTTTTTAGGATAATTAACGTTTAAAGATTTTAAATGTTCAGTAACAAAAGCTAAGAAAAAGCCTTCATTACACTTTTCTCCGGAAAAGAAGCACGTCCCACGCATTCTTAATGTAGGTACCAATATATTGTACTTACAGTATCTAGTGATAAACGACAGAAATTTTATTAAAATGATTTCATTATTCATTACTACTTTTTTTTCCTCTAATTCCAAATGTAAAGGTCGTTTTTTAATCCTGTAGACTAATTTGACGTTTGAAATGATTGTTTTTTGTTTTTTTAATTTGGAGTTTGATATTTGCACCTGTCAAATTAGTCTACGGGATTAAAAAACGAACTTAAGTGAATTCAAATTTCCTTCATCAAACTAACAGCTGATCACTCAACCACACTCGTCATTAACTCAAACACATCTAGTTACAAAATTAATAAATCCGTGTGTCTCGAGTATGTTCCCCATTGATTTCCCTCGAGCTCCACCACCTACATGCAGACAAAATATCATTACTTCACCCCGGGCGCCGCTCTTCATTTCCGAAGTCACTTCGACGAATCACGCGTTTCGAAGGGCTGATCAATCAAATTCAAGATTGTTATCTTTTACTATAAATTCGCGGGTATTTTGAAGTACCAAAGATTGGAGTGTTGACTGGGTTTTGAGGAGGCGTCATTGTAACTGATCAATTAAAACAACTATTATTTACTTTTTTTTTGTAGTTTTACTTTATTTATTACTAATTTTAACACTGGGTATACTTCGTATTCTAAACTAACTAACACATTATTAAAATTAAAATATAATATCCTAACTTGACTAAAACATGGCAAACTAAAATATGGCGTCGAAAAATTCTTCCTCATCGCTGACGACTGGCAATGCTTAGCCTCTGGCCAAGGTAAAAGCCAGCCCTTGGGTCACGGGAAGTGTCAACAGGGCGTTTGGGGATTTCGTTGGACTCGAACCGAGGTTTTCAACCCCAAACTGCTCGAATAAGATAATTATACTTTATTTTCACTTTAACATAAACCAGCTTCGGCGACTATGTGTGCCCTGTCCCTATCACGACTAATTCCGTCATATATTCTTTCTTTAATTTAGGTAAGTAAACATAAAAAAATGTCGATGAACAAAAGTAGCTATAATTTGTGTAATTACTGAACGTACTGGCGAAAATACTTTCAGCAATACGACGATAATTCAAAATTAAAATCAAAATATTTCATTTTACATAAACCTACATGAGCACTTATGAATCGTCAGAAGATAGGGGCACGGTTCCAATTGGACATTTAAATTACCCAAAAGACTACATAGTCATCATCATCATCATCGGTCTATAGCAGTCCACTGCTGGAAATATGCTTCTCCAATTGCACCCCATTCAGCTCGATTCTCGGCAACTCTCATCCAGCTGCTACCAGCCACCCTGCGAAGATCGTCGCTCCACCTAGCCTGAGGGCGTCCTACCTTACGTTTGCCGATTCGCGGTCTCCACTCAAGAACACGTGTACCCAACGGTCATCGGTTCTACGGCTGATATGGTCAGCCCACTACCACTCCAGCTTGCTTATTCTATAAGCTATGTCGATAACTTTGGTTCTCTGCCGAATCACGTCGTTCCGGATTTGATCCCTCAGAGAGACTCCAAGCATAGCCCGCTCCATGGCTCGCTGAGCAACTTTGAATTTATGGACCAGCCGTACCGTGAGTGTCCACGTTTTGGCAACTACATAGTAACATAATTAAAATAAATAGCAACTAGCAATAAAATACATAACACAGTTTTCTAGTAGTAATTTTTTTCTGAGTAATCGTTTTTCTTATTAGATAAACATGAGCTAGAATTAGCTTTATTATATAAGGATTTTTTTACAAAACCTGACACCGTCTGCCTCAACATTAATCCAGAAAGCCCTAACTTTATACAATTAAACGTTAATCACATACAAACTGAAAGTACACAAGGTTTTACTTTTTCCAACGAGCAGAAATTTTCACTTAAACTCGCTAACACCTCAAACGGGGCCAAACAATTAGTAACATCACAAAGCTTTGAATATGCAGAAATAATGCTTTTCATTATAAAAATCTAACTTTCTAATTAGCCCTTTACGTAGCGACAGCGTAAAAACTGTGACCACAACGCTGTGCTTGGACAAAGTGCTCTTTTAACAGACACTGAGAGTGTGGACTATGCTCAATTATGATGCAAATAATTTAAAAATTAACCCATTCATACATAGGTACTTAACCTCACGCTTTTTTCCCAAGGGAGTAGGCAGAAACTACAGAACGAACCACCAGGGGGCCTACCACCAGCTCAAAAGCAGTATTATTTTAATATTACTTCAGTGTTGTAGTTATGAGCTGGTGGTAGGCCCCCTGCTACGATCGTTACATACCTACTTTTGTGCTTCGTTTACGTTCATAAATCTCGTCATGAATACACGCACACTGGTTGCGAATACTATGCACCTGACCTTTCAGAAGAACATCACCAATAAGGTCACCATGTCCTAGGACGCTCCCTCTTGGCGTTTCCACTCGCATCTGTATAGGAAATACCAAAAAAAAAATGCTCTATAGAATCTTTACAATTACGTGATGCCTAGGATTACCGCTTATACAGGGTGATTGGAAGATGGGTGCAAAGCTTTAAGGCGAAGATAGTACAGACAATTTAGAACCATTTAAGCCATGGTTGTCTTAGACGAAGTCTTACCAAATATTTTTAACCAAATTTTTAAGTTTTTTTTCGGAAATTCTCAAAATTTTATGTAAACTGCATAATTATGGCCAAATTGAATGATAAATGAATTCATTTTTTATTTATTTAATTAAAGTAATGTGTAAGCAATCAAGCAAAACATGTTTTAGGCTTCTGTGTCTAAACTTTCACTAATAGATGCAGACTAATGCATTGGTGACGATGTAACATTTTCTTTCTTGTGAATAAAAAAAGCGTTTCCTCATTTTATACTATTTGAAAATGTTTTTGAGGAGATGGTAATTTTGCGTTAGCCGTCTATATTTTCTTTGACGTTATTCCTTAAGACAATGTGGACACATTAATTATTTTTTTCTACCAAAACATGTCATTACATACCCCCACATAACATTCATCTAAAAAAAAACGCAGTATTCTCAGCCGAAAAACATAAAAGCATCAGCCACAATACTCAGGGAATAAAGCCTCCCTTTTCACACACCGTTAGGTCCACATTCTAAGTGGTCGCAGTATTTACTAAGCATACATTCTCGTCGACTCTCATTAAACGAAGCCGGGAAGAACTTTTTGCCAGTTTGCGACCATAAAAATGGCTGGAAAATATAGGGCTTAGCGAATTTCTTTTTGTTTAAAACCTACCCTTTTGAAACTGTGTACAACAATAAATGAGTATTTATTTGGTTTAAAAGGTGATAAACCTGAAGACTAATGAATTAAGTAGATTTAGTGATTATTTTTTGAGCAGTCACGGCAAATACTATTCTTGCGATTCTTGAGATGTTTCTTACTGCTCAAGAGACTTTTTAAATTTATTTAAAGAACAGCCAAGTGCGTGTTGGACCACGCACAATGACGGGTTCCGTAGTTGGGATGAATTTATCCCAAGAACAAACTTGACATTGTAGTTGAAAAACATGTTCTCCCATACATTCCAATATTGGGAGTAAGTTGTTATTTTAAGACCATAGACTTTTTATAGGTTTTCTTGCTCAGCAGTTTCAGAGATAAGGGGACGCCCCCTTATTGCCTCCCCAGCAGCACAGCTGTCTGTTCAAGTTAGAAAAAAATGATTCTATACAATAGTATGCAAAATTATTTACATTATGCAACACAAAACATAATTTAAATGAAAAATTATTGGCTATATAGCACACGCCAATATACCAACCAAAAACATCGAGAACTATACTCAAACAGAAAAAAATAATAAAAACTAAACGTAAACAGAACTAAATATCTAAATATAAGCTTCCAGGCATTGGAAGTTATAAATGAAAAACTAGGACCATCGAGGTAAAAATAAATAAACTTTTAATTACTAGTTACAATAACAAAACCATGATCAGCAAGACGACCAGTCACCACAAGCAGCACCCGTTCACGAGCATAACGCAAAGATCAGCCATTACCCCCCGTGCCATATTTGAGGGAAGGAGGCAGGCAACCCGACCCCGACGCTACCGCAAGCAGTGACATCTAAGGGAGCATGGCAAACTTGCTGTTGGTTGCTCAGGCAAAAAACAAAAAATAATGATCAATTGTCGAGGTCGCTAGCTAACCACAAATTTTAAAACAAAATTTACTTTACATATCCGTGTTTGAGTCACAAAAATACATATTATTATGTGTACCAAATTTCAACATCATCGGTCCACTAGATTTGGAGCGAATTGGCTGTGACAGACGGACAGACAGACACACGAGTGATTCTATAAGGGTTCCGGTTTTACTTTTTGAGGTACGGAACGCTAAAAACAGGTTTTGAATAGTGTTATAACAAACAATTGTGAAATGCAAAGCTCTATCATAATCTGATTAGATGTCAGGGCTTAACTGAAACTGAGATCAAAAGCTGAACTGACTGGATGTTGATTCAGACTTCTGTAGATTATTAGTGATATTTTAAAGAAAGAAAAATAGTTTTATTTATCACAGAAACACGTGCATACAAAACGACAAGAGTAATAAGATAACAACAAAATAAATTACGTAAGGAATCACGCGCATAAAACAGAAATAGTCGGCAGCTGCACGTCATGACTGTAACAAGAAGGCTTCCACTCAGCATGATGCTGTGCTATGGAGACCCACAGCTGATTTTCAGTGGTCACCCGAAAAAGAAGTACGGAAATCAAGACAGGTTCTGTGATTTGTATAATAAATAGGTAGTTCTTTTTTTCGTGTGATTTGTGACTAACCTGGTGTCAGAGTTTTAAAATTGCCCATAGGCCTCTGACTTGGCTTCACATGCCGTCGATAAATATCTCTCAGGCTTGCAGGTTTCTTCACGATGTTTTCATTCACCGTTTTTGAAGCAAGTGATAATTATACAAAACGCACTTGAATCCGAAAAGTCAGAGGTGCGTACCTTGAGTTCGAGCTCGAGACCTATGACTTGGCAGTCCGAAGGTCACACCACTAGGCTATCACTGCTAATAGGTACGAGTAGGTAACAAAATAAAATAAACATTAATTAGAATATAAAACAACTACACAACGAATTAAATGAATAAATATAATTAAATAACATAAAAATTAATCCGCAGGCATCACCATGCGTACATAAATAATGTACCTAACTCTAACATATTACGCGTATCGTGCATATCTTTTTGAGAAAAGACAGCTAATTTGCGTAATGAACTTACACAAGTCGAGATTATATCGACTCCTAAATACGACACTTCGAGCTATCGTAGAGGTGATTATTTTTATCGTAAAAACTTAAAAGTAACTACTATCAGCTTATATTCTGCATTTATCACAAACACAGAAAAATAAAACAGCCTTTCAACAGAACTATATTTCGTTATAAAATCACACTAATTTTAGCAACACATAAGAAAATAAAATAAAATAAACACTAAATAATACGTACATTTCGAATTTCATCCCGAAATTTTATTACTCAAAACAAAAGTGGGGGCGACGGTCTGTGAAATTAGAGGTTTTTAAATCCAATCTTAATATGTTAATGTGGAATATGGGTGTTGTGTGTTTTTAGTTATTTTAGTACTAATTATAAACGTTGTTTTTGTGTAAAAGATTTGCGTGAACGGTTTACTGATTTTGTGGTGTTGTTTATTTCAATTGTTTTATTGTTTCTTAAAGATAAATTGATAGTAAGCGTGTTTTAAAATAATTTTGCTTTACATAAACAATCTATAGGTAATGTTTCCATTGCTTGGACTCAGGACTCCTCTTTGGGAGAAGGAATGGCCCGTTGCCAGTATCATAGGCTATCCTAATTAATATTATAAATGTGAAAGTGAGTTTTTTTGTTTGTTTGTTACGCTTTTACGCTAAAACGGCTGAAATGATTAAGATGAAGTTTGGCATATGGGTAGGCCATATCCTAGGTTAGGATATAGGATACTTATCCACCCGATATTCTCACAGGATCGAGATTTATTCGGGTAAAACCGCGGGGCGCAGCTAGTAATGTATTTATTTATTTTATTTTATTTATTTAGGCAACCAACAGCGATACATAATAGTATGTTACAGAATATGTGTTACAGTATTGTATGGCTAATAATAGGTTTCCCTGTATAACTAGGATAAGTATAAAACATGCAAACGGACTACATAGAAATATTTAAATTCAAAAAGTGCAATTTATGTATTACTTATAGTTAAGTTTAAATTTTAAAAAGAAAAAAACAGTAAAGAATTAAGTTATTAACAGTTTGTCATTTGCCTTCGTCTATGGTTTTTATTATTTGTTTTTTGAATGCAGGTTTAAAGATATATCACGCGGGCGAAGCAACTGGCGGAAGCTAGTTATTTATAATTCTGTATTTGTTATTAATGCCTCTGCATCCAATATTCTGAAGAAAATCCTAATTCAGAAGTCTAGCTGACTTCAGTAACACTGAAATTAACGTAGGTAGCAGAGGTTGACAACCTACGAGATTTGCCTTTTCTTCTAATAATACCTACCTGTAAGTATATAAATAAAAGTAGCTACTTATAAATAAGAATACAATATAGAATAAAAGTTCCTTAAACTTACACAAGAAAACATTATTAATCTCCATTGAAAAATTTTCACAGAATAAGAACAACAATAAATAAAGAAAAACACAGTATTTTCCTTCTATCCGAGAAACCGGAAAAAAATCTAAACAATTCGTTTAAAGTAAGTACATGCGAAAATGTAGGGGACAAATAATTTTATTACTTTTAAATCTCACGGACGGTACAGCCAGCAAAACTAATTAAAATGGAACCGAAACAAAAACTCTGTGAAGCTTAAACAGCCAAGATAAATTACTGAGTTTTTTTTTTTTGCTTCTACTGCAATTGTTTGCTTGCTGTTAAGAGTAGTCTTCTGTACTGTTTTGTCAACTAAGGATCTGTTTGATATAAGGATAATATTGTTACATTCTGCAGTAATTAGCAATTTGCTTGTTCTTCTTTTTTGAAGTGAAAACTTCTTTAGGCGCATTGGGCATTTTTGAGATGGAACTAAACCATTGATTTCGCGACACTGTGACGACACCAGCGTTGATGTCTTTTTAATAATTCTTTTTTTACCGTTGATTAGTTTTCACTTCTGTCGGCACTCCCGGAGTGCCACTGATTTTTCTTTTAATTTGGTTTTCTAGATATTTTTATAGTTGTGCTTCGTTTTTGGTAATGTTTCATAATGTACTAGCTATTTCCTCAGACTAGTCTACAATCCGAGATGAATGCCCATGTCCTTCTCCAGGTCATGGTCTACTCATGTGCTAAATTTAATTCAAATCCGTTCAGCCGTTTTAGCGTGAAACAAACAAACAAACCAAGAAGCAAACTCATTTTTGCATTTATAATATTATTATAGTAAGGATACTGGCTGCGCCCAGCGGTTTCATCCGCATAAGTCTCGACCTGTCTGTCAAATTTCATAACGATTGGTTCAGTGGTTTAGGCGTGAAAAGGTAACGGACAGACAGACAGAGTTACTTTCGGGTTTATATTAATAATATTGGTATGGATGTCCATAATATCCTACAATATTTTCTGCTTACTGTTCCTTATTGAACAGTGGATGAAATTTATCTGCCAATGGTCATCTGCGCCACCAGGATGTACCTAAACGTGCAGGAATGGTTCTTGTAGTTCCCATTAAAATAGATTGAGACCGAGACTCGTCCGTCACGTTAAACCGTTGGTCCCAGCTGTCATTCGTGGATCTTTGACAGTCTTTACGGGTCGTCGGAAGCCCGAAAGTCTGACCACCAGTCTTACCAAGGGGTATCGTACTACCCAGTTACTGGATTGTGGAGGTCAGATAGGCAGTCGCTCCATGTAAAATACTTGTATTCAGTTGCATCCGGTTAGACTGGAAGCCGACCCCAATATAGTTGGGAAAAGGCTAGGCAAATTGATTTGACTTTATGATAGTGCCAACTGAGCACTGCGAATCAGACTCTTAAAATATTATCAAACAGCAGTGCTTGCTCAAATCAATTCTTCATATGAGTTAGTTACCCACCACGTCTTTTAAAACTAACAACCCTACTATTTCCTCATACCCCAAAAACAAAACAAAACAAAAAACGCAAGATACGAACCGGAACATAAGAACAAGCGAACAGCTTCAAGAACATACAACATTTCCTTTATTACCATACATTTTGAACATCACTCGGTCTGTTTGTCCGGCGTTTGGCACAAAAGAGGCTGAAATTATCGCGTCCGGCCGGAACTTGGGGTACGGAACCACCCCTTTAGCTGAAAGACGGTTAAAAGCCGTTGCTGCTTCGTTCGGGGGTAATTGAGATGTGTACGTTGTCTTATAGGCACTTGTGACATCATAAATGTTGTTTAAGGGGTAATTTAGCGAGCGATATTTTGATAGGAGAACATGTATTTTTACTATCGACAGATTTCATACTCATTTCAACACGAATCTTATTTGAGGTAGGTATAGGATCGAAGTCAGCAGTACCTACTAAAGCGTTTCAAATAAAACTAGAACAGTGCCCGTGACTTCGTCCGCGCAGATTTCAGATATTCCGATTTAAACTTCAATACCCCAATATTTTTACCGTTTTACACATGAATCTACATTTATAGTATAAAGTCAAAAGTCGCAAAGTCGGTATTTGTAGTGTAAAGTCGCTTTTTGAAGTGAAAACTTCTTTAGGCACGTTAGTCATTTTTGAGATGGGAAAAACAATTGAACTCGCAACACTGTTACCGACACCAGCTTTTGACCATTAAAAAGACATCAACGCACGATACATTTTCTTTGGGATTAATGACATTTCAAACATTGAGACATGACAACGACATGATTGACATTTCCCTTTTTTTACCGACTTCAAAAAATAAAAGCATTTCCTGCACAGTAAAATTGTTCAAGTTTTCACTTTGGTCGGCACTCCCGGAGTGCCACAATTTTTTTTGTCTGTCTGTCTGACCGCTTTTCTTCTAAACTGTACAACGGATTTTGATGCAGTTTTCACCTTCATTTAGAGAATTTAATCCGGAAGGTTATGATGAGTGTATTAAATTACATGTTATAAATAATTGTGTCAAGTCGTAAAAACTTCGCGAAGCACAGGCGGGTCGCTAGTTTATAAGTATGTATAGGTAGCTACCTACTGAAATAACAAATCAGTCTTCTAAGAGTATTTTTCCCAAGTTGTTAGTTACTTAAGAGCGTTACTTATAAAAGTTGGCAATGTCGCAAAATCTGTCAAATATTTACCAGTTTTGATTAATTTGGCAATATTACTGTATGGAATTATGAAATATTGCAATTATAACACTGAATTTGATGTTGTAACCGTTTTAGGTGTAAAAAAGTATTTGAAAAGTTTTCAAATAGTTTTTTTACATCTCAAACCAAATATTCATTGTTACGATATTAATTATTGCATTTCATAATCAACACTTTAGTTCACTAGTTGGCCATAGGTATTTCATATTTCCATACAGTAATATTGCCAAATTAATCAAAACAGCGAAATATTTGACGGCAATTTGCAGCGTTGCCCACTTTCAGAATGTTAAGTTTAAATATAACGCTCTTAAGTTTAAATATAAATTAATAAATATATATTAATAAAGTTAAAAAGCCACTATTATTATTTAGAGAAGGGTTTACCAATTTTTCTCGAAACTGAAACTCGCCAATATGTGAGTAAAAAAACTCCGCAGCATCGACGTATTCGCCAGATAAGACAAACAAAACTGTTATTGGACGCTGGAATGTGGACAGGCTTTATTGGAGAACTTCTAAAAAATTTTCTCTTCGCTTTTGTTTACCTTCCTCGTTACATTTTTTCTATACCCAAGAAAATAAGAAAATAAAACTTCTGCATCAATTCGTAGTGTAACAATATTAGTTGCTCATGTTTAATTTAATTTATTAATTATTGTTTAGAATCTTTATTCAAACAAAGAAACCATTTTCTTATGCCCGATGTGCTCTTCCTTTTTTTTTTCTTTATCTACTTATACATTTTATATACTTTAGTGTTAGATTGTATATTGGTTTTAAGATTTATCAAGTGTACCCATATACATTTTTTTTTTCTATTTTATTAATAAGTAATTCTCTACATGACATTCCATGGAACTCTTGAAATGTATCCAATACGAACCTTCTATAAAATCAAACAAAATCTAAAGACAACCTAACTGACTCAACTTCAATCCTCCATTGACATCGGCAAATACGTGGCATGTCCAGTATTGAGGACGAGACTGTCCAGAGCAGGGTTTACGTAAAGTGCTGACCGTGCCACCGGGCTGTATGATCCGTTCAGACATTTAGAGACACGAGTGGATTGTCCTGATTCACGAGAGATTGAGGGACGCACGCATCGATGGGTGAACACTGGTGAAGTGGAGTTGGGTACATTTTTGTAGGCTTTTTCGAAACTGTATGACCTGTGCTGCGCTGCGGTTGACGTGCCTTCTCGCAGTCTGAAGGACCTGCGCGAGAACCAAAAAAAGGACCCGGAGGTAAGTAAGATCGTCGAAGCTCTGGAATCCGACAATCCCTCTAGGGGTAGGGTATGGGCGAACAAAGGGTATGTGCTCACCAAAGGTGTGTTGTATACTCGTAGATATTGCCCTGAGAATGAAGAGCATGACGACGCCAGTCTGGTGGTACCAGAACAGGAACGCACCAAAGTATTAAGTATTGACTTATTCTGGAAACTCGGAAGTGTAATTCATTTACCACATTAGGAACTCTTTAAATAGTCTCTGGACTCAGCTGGGTCGAAGCAAGGAAAACCTGCTAAGGTGGAGATGCACGGATGACTCCACCCTTTTTTTGGGTGGGAAATTATTGCCAGGGTAACCCTTTCGGACAAACCCGCAACCCCAGCAAGCATTGGCCCTAGCAAGGGGTCATGACCATGACTCCACCCTGAAGTGTAAATGTGGTGCTGTCTCACAAACAATGGGGCACTTAATATGGTGTCGAGCGTGTCCTATTGCCTGCACGATGCAGGAGCTGATGGACGCTACTGAAGGTGCCAAACTCGTAGCCAGATGCTGGGCTGACTCAATATAAATTGCCATCGATACGCTAAAAAGAGAAGATTAGGAATTCACATCATGCAGTATTGTAATAACCTTCTAAATCCAATATCCAAAAGATGGTCGAAAAAAAGATTACTTTCTTGTCGATATCACATAAGACTCAATCTACAAGAAAATTTTAAAGGCCATTGCACACACATGGCGTTTATTCCACGCACCATCAAGGCGCATATTCGTGCTGCAAATGCATAATGGTGCTGAGTTTTCAAGGCAGTTAATTTTAAATCTACCTATTATTTGTTTTCAATATTTTCTAATTTTATTTAATTTGATTTGAATGACATATGTATGTGTTTTAATTTTATTTGATTTGAATGTTTGAGTACTTATTATTTAAAATACAATAGACTTAGATATATTTAGTAACCTGTTCCTCTTTCCTAAAGAGTCATAAAAAACCCCGCAAGAAATCGACGGCGTGTTGCCATGCCGAGCGCCGGACGCGCGTCCGGCGCTTGTTGTGGCAACACGCCGTGTTTGGGTTCTCGACAAGTCAATCGTCATCCTGAGGATGCCTCATTGAGAGGTGAAACACGTGTCAATTTCTTACAGAGTTTTTTGTGACTCTTTAGGAATAGCTAAGCAGAACAGTTTACTAAATATATCAGCGTCTATTGTATTTTATAATGGATTTCCGCAACGTCACGCCTGAATCAATTAAGTACCTTTTATTTTATTATGTGTGTGTGATTTTTAAATCAATTTTGTGTTTTAATTTAATTTAATGTAATGGACTTAGTCTGAAAATAAATGAATTATTATAGTAAGGATAGGTGTCACCCCCGTTATTGCCCCTGGGAATAATATTGACCAAGCTTTCAAAGTAAATTCCTAAATTGATCACAAGTTCTCAGTTTACATCTGCGAACCTAAGGTGTACCTATCGGTTTAAGGCAAATTGTATTGAAATCTGTTCGAGTCCAGTTTCGAGACTCACTACATAACGTTTACATACACCTATCAGTTCTAAGATATGTACAGGTATTCGTACGATGTATTTGAAGACATTATTTTAAAAACCACCTTAGTCAAATTAGTTAGTTTTACAGTAGATTAAAAAAACTTCATATTTAACTTTGGTGGCGTAACTAACTCATATCATGAAATTTTTGACAAAGGTGGTTTTTGATATAAAGTCTTCATTTGTTGTGAAGACTCCATGATTAGATATTAAGGCATTCTAATTTTAATTTACAAAATGGGGCATCTCCTTTAACAGAACAAATATTTTTTTACCATGATCTACTAAAATTTTTCTTATTATAATTACATATTTAGTTGGTTATTATTAGCTCGTGGCTAAGTAATAACAGCCGCACGGGGCGATCCACCAGGTTAAGCTATGCTTGCCGGGGTTGGTCCGTGGATGGGTGACCATCTTTACATATCGAGACTCCTCCGTGCCTCGGAAAGCACGTTAAGTCATTGGTCCCGGCTGTCATTCGTGGATCTTTGACAGTCGTTACGGGTCGTCAGAAGCCCAAAAGTCTGACAACCAGTCTTACCAAGGGGTATCGTATTACCCAGTTACTGGGTTGTGGAGGTCAGATAGGCAGTCGCTCCATGTAAAATACTGGTATTCAGTTGCATCCGGTTAGACTGGAAGCCGACCACAACATAGTTGGGAAAAGGCTAGGCAGATTGATTTTTGAGTTGGTTATTTAATACCATCTTCTGCCCGCGACTTCGTCCGTGTACATTTTTTTGTTTTAACATAAAATAATTATATTCTATGACACTCGGCAATAATGTAGCTTCCCATTAGTGAAAGAATTTTCGGAATCGGATCAGCTGTTCCGAAGATTACCCCCTACATACAAACTTACAAACAAATTTTACCTGTTTATAATTTTCGTATAGATATAGACTATGACTCTTATTTAATCCTACTAAATAATATTACTATAAATTATTATTATAACTGCCTCGTTGGTCTAGTGGTCGCAAGCGCTACTGCTGAGCATGAGGTCCTGGGTTCGATTCCCAGGTCGGGCAAAGTGTTATTGGGTTTTTCTATCTGAAATTTCTCAGTAGCAGCTCGGAGTCTGGATTTGTGCCCGGTTGATGGCAATAGGCTCGCCCCCTATTACATGGGACTTAAACATAACTGGCGAAATGTGGGTGTACCTGCTACAGGGACACCTCTGCCCAACCCTTCGGGGAAACAAGGCGTGATGTTATGTTATGTTATGTTATGTAAATAATATTATAAATGTGAAAGTTTGTGTGTTCGGATGTTTGTTACTTAATCACGTAAAAACAGCTGAACGGATTTAGATGAAATTTGGCACATTGATAGTTTATAACCTGCATTAACATAAAAGATACTTATTATCTTGGTACTACGTTCCAGTATGATGATTTACGACATCCACGCGGGAGAAGCCGCGGGCGAAAGCTAGTAATTAATAAATATATTAATCGATTTCTATTAGAAGGCGAATCTATTATGTATTGATAGCGTTTCTATTATGCATGTAGGCTTCATAATAACCGCTGTCTTTATCATCACTTTACACACTTCACACTCTGCAATACAGACTTACTTGATATAAAATGTACTCCTTTAGAATCAGTGAACAATATTAATTAATATTTCACGAACATTGGTAAGAGCCTTGCTCAAAAAATCGAGCCAAATTTAAACTATAATCAAAATTAACTTTGTTTACTGCTAGTATGTACAATAAATATTTACCGGCCATCCCTTGTCAAAATCAAAATCCCCGAGAGAATCAAAACTTTGACCAACCCCGTCAACAGCTCATACATATCTAATAAACCATCCACCAATGATTGCAGGTAACAAGGTCCCAAACTGCCAATCGACTGATTGAAATATAAAGGCGCATACACAATATCACTAAACACAGCGGTCCCGGGGGAAATCACGGGACGACGACAAATCTTTCCCACGATTGCATAAAAATACCGTAGGACTGATAATAAATTCAGTTTATTGCGACCACAGGCTCGCTTCTGTGTGTACCTACGCATTTTTTTGAACAAATAATGTGCACCCAGCTTTAGGATACAGATGGGTGTGGATTAATTGTCTTGTCTCTCGTTGTTTTTTTACTTCGGTATCGTTATTTATAGCCGTTTTTGTTGAATTTTAATCAGTGTTAACATTTTATTGGAATTGTTTTCGCAAATTTTGCTGTTGGTCTAATATCTGCGTTGATTCTGCTTAAAAATGTTCCGCCTTAGAGCGGCAATACACGGGCAGCTTGAACAGTCGGGACTGACTGCTTCAAGCTGCCCGTGTATGGCCGCAGTCTTTGACCAGTGTATGTTGCCAGTGATGACCTATGGTACTGAAACGTGGTCGCTCACAATGGGCCTTATCAGAAGGCTAAAAGTCACCCAAAGGGCAATAGAGAGAGCTATGCTTGAAGTTTCCCTAAGTGATCGAATCAGAAATGAAGAGATCCACAGGAGAACCAAGGTAACAGATAAAGCCCGAAGAATTGCCAAACTTAAGTGGCAATGGGTAGGGCACATTGCTCGCAGAACGGATGGCCGATGGGGTCGAAAGGTTCTGGAATGGCGCCCACGTACTGGAAGACGTAGAGTTGGAATGCCTCCCACAAGATAGACCGATGACCTTGTGAAGGCCGCAGGAATCCGCTGGATGCGGGTAGCACAGAACAGGTCGAATTGGCGGTGCTTGGGGGAGGCCTATGTCCAGCAGTAGACGTCTTTCGGCTGAAATGATTATATTTCAGCCGATGTACCCAGTACCTACTGGGTACAGTGTTATTTGGTTTTACCATCAGGAAATTTTCAGTAGCAGTCCGGAGTCTAGATTTGTGCCTGATTGATGGCAATAAACTCGCCTCCTATTACATGGGACTTGAACATAACTGTCGAAATGTGGTTGTACTATAAGTATACCTCTGCCTTACCCTTCGGAGATTCCAGGCGTGATGTTATGTAATTTAGGTAATATATCTACCTACAGAGGAATACATTCAAAGACCTTACTTGATAGTACCAACGCTGCTAGCTTTAATGTTTTGTGTTGCGTTGCAAAATTATGTTGAATAAGTACGAGTACTATTGTATAGAATCAAGTTTTTTCGAACTGAACAGACAGCCGTGCTGCTGGGGAATTCGTTGCGCCACTTCTTCCCAACTAAAGCACTAGGAAGTAGTGAAGGGCGGGCGTTTTAGGGCGACTGTCTTATGTAATTTTGACGTTCGAAAAGTACTGATTCTCAGCCTAGTTTGATTAAACAACTTTTGAATATGAATTTGCTGGGTCTGTCTTAGTATTTATTGAATGTATTAGTATATTCAAGTATCGTTGTCGGCAAACATATGGTAGGAAGCCCTCAGGCTAGGTGGAGTGACTATCTTCGCAGGGTGGCTGGTAGCAGCTGGATGAGAGTTGCCGAGAATCGAACTGAATAGCGTGCAATTGGAGAGGCCTATGTCCAGCAGTGGACTGCTGTAAGGTGATGATATAGTGTCGTTGTAGGTAGGTACTTGAAGAGGCCAGTTCAATTATCGTCAAAAAATAAATTTCGTATAAAACAAAAAGAAAGTGCCTAACAACAACCACCGTTCACGTTCTAAAAATATTATTTTAACAAAAAATACTCCGTTACAGGTTTTTATAAAACATCTTCTTTTTTTTTTGTAAAAACGATGTTTTATAAAAACCGATACCGAATATTTTGAAGGGTAAAATAACAACTTCCTTAATGAAGATAATAATAACTAAAAATTAAAGCGTCCTCATTTTGTTTATCCTCCTTAATAATATTATTATTAATATAAAAGCTCCAAATTGCTCCTTATTAAGAGTTATTCTTATTACCGACATAAGGAGCGCTTAGCAACGATAAGGATTAATCATGTTTATTTTATAAGTTACGATTATTGGTACGGTACTTAGCTGGTTTCTTGTTGCTCCCTTGTGAGTAGGAAATAAAGCCTTGGTAAGACATTTTGTTTTGAAATAAGAGTGAATATCTAATACAAAGTCTAAAGCCGGGGTCTGCGCGTGTTTTTACACAAAAACATCGCAACAAAGAGGCCATTTGTGTATGCAAACACGATATTTTGTATGAAAGCAAATGTTTATGTGTAAGGTTTTTCGTGTAATTTTTCAAAAAAACACGCGCAGGAGACCCGGCTTAATACAGGCTGCAGAGAGCAGTGGTAACGGCCGGCATAGATATACACTTAAATACGGGACTCTCTATTTGTTGGTCGTAGATTCGAACCCTTTCAGGCGCTTTAGTTTGTGTAAGTTATTTCATCACCGGAGTGGCGACCGCGTACCGGAAGACGTAGCGTTGGAAGGCCTCCCACAAGATGGACCGATGACCTTGTGAAGGCCGCAGGAATCCGCTGGATGCGGAAAGCACAGAATCGGTCGAAGTGGAGGTGCTTGGGGGAGGCCTATGTTCAGCAGTGGACGTCTTTCGGCTGAAATGATGCTGATGATGATTTCATCACCACAGCTCTCAAAACGGTGAATGAAAACATCGTGAGGAAACCAGCATGTCCTAAAACCAAAAATTTGAAGACATGTGACATCTACCAACCCGCACTCTCGCGTGGTGGATTATGGCCCACTCCCTCTCACAGAGAGGAGGCTTGAGTCCCAGCAGTGGGAACATTATAGGCTGATTATTATGTTAATACGGGCTGACTTTGAATTCATTGGCAATCTTTCCAGGGGCGACAGTCACTTTTTCTGTGGGACCATCTTCAAAAAAGCGAAAAGAAAAGCATCGACTACATAGGTACCTTCGCGGAAAGCCATAACTAACCACTATAAGGACTATTCTTGCCTGCAGCACTCGGCTGCTATAGAACCGGGACGGTAACAGATGTGGTAATCGTGTGCACGGGATTTTGTTTTCAAAATGGTTAATTATGGGCTTCCGCGATGGAACAATAAAATTGGGTAAATATTTTATTTTATTTATGATATCGGAATTATTTTTAATTACTTTACTTAGTCTAAGTATCTTGTTTTCAATTTACTATTTATTTATATAACAGTTGTTTGCTTGCTGCATGTCCAGTAAACAAATGCGAAAACGCCCAGCAAGCCAACAACAACATTTAGCTAAAAAACTTCATGTAAAAATTTATCATAGATTGCTATACATAAGTATGTCAACATAGCCGCCTGAGCAATCAGGGCGTTCAGCAGATTGATCACCTGGGTTGTGGGAGCATATTGAGCAGTATCGGTACAGTAAGCGCTCAAAAGTGCATGAGCACGCTAAGAGTCGTATTGCTGTGAACACGCGGTATAGTCCGTACATTTGTATGTGTAAACAGTCAGACGTCTGTGGTGTGAGTGCCGTACACACACCACAGAGAACGCAGTTTTGAACTACACACTATCGTATCGTCACGGTTCGCGGGCGCCGCACTTATATTTCCATAACTTTTGTTAGCACGCATCATACTTGTACGCGTGACCTTGGCCAGTGTATCGCATTGCTAAAATTCGAAAGTAAATTATATGTGCAGATAGCAGAAGGCGTTAAGCGTTGGTCTTAGATTCAAGATGGCTAAGGTTCTAATCTCGTAAATCACAACGCTGTTTTTGCAAATATTATTATTTTTGTTTGCAATAATAATATTTTTAAATATCCTGCCTATTTACTAATGTTGTTATTGCAATAAAGGGTTTAGAATAAAAAATGCGTGATATGTTATAATAAAAAATAAATCATATTTATTCGTTATGTTTATTTTAATGATAAATAATTGTTATTACAATTATTTATCATTACTTCACCTGAATAATATGTGAAATAGATGTCTAGAAACTTAGAAGCAATTTGTATTATTTTGACATATTTAAATTTTGAAATGTTTTAAATTTTAAATGGATTTTTTTGCACCATAAATATAAAGCTTTGATCATGGTCTAAGTAATTAAGCAATAAATAAGAATATTAGACTACTTAAAATGTAAAAAAATCTACTGACAAAATTGTTGATTTTAAGGTTAAAGGCAGTTGTTCATATTAATTATTTTAAACTTTATTTGGCTTTAGTAAA
This sequence comes from Agrochola litura, assembly GCA_949152395.1. Classification (NCBI taxonomy): domain Eukaryota; kingdom Metazoa; phylum Arthropoda; class Insecta; order Lepidoptera; family Noctuidae; genus Agrochola; species Agrochola litura. The sequence continues at coordinate 6,172,459 of OX424509.1, forward strand.
TATTGGTTGGTATTGAGGTTATAGCTTAAGTATTCATTTTCTTTACGAAAAGAAGATTGAAACTAAACCTCAAATTTTAATCCTAAAATAATACTATTACTAAAATAATATTAAACAATTTCGGTATATCTGCAAGAAATACGACAAACACCCTATTGAAACGTGCTTAAAAAATTCGTTACCATAAATTCATGCAATAACGAATCTGTTGTTTATTAAGTTGGTACGGTCAATATTTTAAGGTCAAAAACGGTTTTCTAGCTGGTCTTCAGTGATGCAAGCCTTCAGAGTGCACGGCGAACGGTTCATAATGACGTGTTTTTAATAATTCAGCAAAATATCTCGTTGGTATGAAACCATTTGTTTCATTCACCATTTGACGTCGCTGCTACTCGATAATAAGCCCCTTCCTCATATCTCTTAACCGTCACAGTATTTCTCTAGAACAAAGAAAAACATTGTTTTTATTACACATAATACCTAATTATTTATTATTCACTAATCGAATTAAACCTCACAATGAATTTAAAACTTTAAAGGCATCTTCTGTCTCAACAATACCTCTGTTCTATCAACAATACCCTTGATTAGGATTTATGTTTAGTAAAATATGAAATATATAAATGATAACACTCACACTTAGTCCGGTTTTATTAGATATTCACTTCACTTTTACGCAGCGCAATAATATTCTCTGATCTGATCTGATCTCTTCAATATATTTTATGCCTGCTTTTTGATAATAATAACCACAACACTGCGCTAAATGCTCGTCACCAATATTATCACGGCACGAACCAACAAAGTTCTATTAATTGAATACTTGTAACAAACTGCATCTACCCCACAGAAATCGAAATAATTTACTTAGTTTTTTGTGGTCTACCTGCTAAACTTTAATATTTATGTGAACAAGACGAATTAAACTAAAAACGAATGATGATTATCGAACTGTCATTGGTTGCAGACAAAGTGAGTGTGTGTGTGTAATGTGCGTGTCTACAGTATTGTAACAACTTATAGAAGAAGGTCGTAAGTCAAACCGAAGCGTCAGTCTATTGCTTTGTGAGATTGCTTATGGACTTTTGGTCGGTACTGTACATACGCACTGGTGGAGCCGCGAACAGGCACGGCTAAGGCTTCCGCCTTGAATCTTGCGGCCAGCGGGGCGGCGGCGGCGGCGGCGCGGCGATGCATAGTTTTAAATGGGACCGCTCGCTCCCCGCGCTGCTGCTTTCGACGCCAGTTACATATAAATCTATGCATTTGAACGCGCCGCTTTCGCGCCGTTGCCGCCGCTGCCCCGCTGCCCGCAAGATCCGATGCAGAGGCCTAAGGCACAAGAGCGCGACCGCCACTCGTTTCGGAGTAAACAATAAACAGCGAGCTAGGTAGTCGAGTGGTACTATGTAACTAATGAGGCAGTATATTCTATATTACAGAGGAGGGTAGGTGTCTCTTTCGTTATTATCAGCCATATTTTGGATCACATTATAATTTACCATCAAATTAATCACACTAGCAATTAACACTGTAGGTACACGACACAACAGTTTCTAGACGTGTTCACAACTCGACTACCACCAACAAACTCTGCTCAGCTCCGGTCGGTCCAAGGAGAGTTACGTTGTAAACTCTGTCAAGCGCCGCTTGGCAGCGCTGGCGCTTCGATTAGTCAAATTATGACGTATTTCCCACATAATATAGATGTATTCATAAAGATCATATATATATATTTATTTATTTATTTATTAGGCTCTTCAACAATGAGTACACTATTACTTTACAATTGGACGGTGCTACGCGATTCTGTTTGAACAATTTCCATGAAGTTCTCATAGAAATTGTTCTACTAGAGTCGCGTCGCGCCTGTGTCTGCGAGAGCTTTAATGCTTCATTTTCTTGCTATAACTCCCCGCGATGTACCTGCTACAAATCTCAGTACCTCTTTAAGGTGTTTCGAATCTTCAACTAATGAATATTCATCGAAAAGTACTCAAGAAGAGATTGCTTGAATTACATTTTGTATTTTAGGTTCAATTAGCTAATTTCATTAGGATTTAGCGCTTACAGGCACGAAAAATTAGGAAGAAACGGCCATGAATCAATGCTTAGAGACTGAATATTTTGTTAAAGATGTTCTTATTCTTGAATATAAAACAAGGAGATTTTAAAGAGAGGATTTGCTTTAAGAAATTACTTAATAGAGATATTTATCACAGTTTACACCATCGTGGATTCACACATTGACATCGCTCTAAGGCTGCCTGTGTACTGGAGCGGAGTGAGGCAGCGGAGCGGAGAAATGTGCCAAAATTAACCAATAGCAGCGGAGCTCTGAAGCGGAGTTTAGATTCTATTGGTTAATATCGGCACATTTCTCCGCTCCACTGCCTCGCTCCGCTCCAGTAGACAGGCAGCTTAAATCTGAAGTAAGGATGCATTTCCACTAAGGACGAGACGAGAAAAGTGGAGATGTGTACGAATCGATCAATCACATAGGTTGAAATACACATCGTGTCTCTGGTCTCACCTGTGATTGGTTGATTCTTGAATATATCCGCTCAGCTCCGCTCGTCTACGTTTCTGAGGAAACGCACCCTGATGCGTTACTTGTAGTTGTTGTTACAAAATTATGTTAAGACCAGGCACTCCAAAGACAATTTCCATGCAAACTCCGCCCCTATGCACCCCACCACTCAACTATACTAGTTTAAGGGATAGAGTTGAAATTTACTGTACTCCTACGCTAAAGTTGTATTGAATAGCGTCAACTGAATGTATGCAGTGCAATGTGATTTTGTTTTATGCAATAAATTCTTTTATTATTTTATTATTTTATTTTTTTTTTTTTAAACTCTAACACATCAGTAATAAAGCAGAATATCGCGTGCGCTCTTTGGTCGTATTCGAGCAGAGAACTAAATGTCGTAAGTCTCAATTCTTATTTCGTTTATTACTAAAGCAATAATTTATCTAGAAAAAAAATATTTTTTGTTTGGATACTAAACTATATTTTCTTACTGTCAATAATTATTTAAGACATAAAAGCGGAGTCATCTTGTTTTTGTTTCAAAAAATCATCTTTAGAAAAAGACATGATTTTCGAATAAAAAATGAATCGAGCGAAAATTTTCCAATTACGTAACTGTCTTATTTATGGAAAGAAAAAAATCCAATCAATCATATACTAAAGTTCTATTTTGTTCAGAATATTAATGCAAATTACATAACATACAAGCAAAGCATTGTAAGCAAATGTTTAAATACTCCTATAGGTATACGTCTATCTTTTATAGTGGACGTGATACAACACTGATAGCTTAGTGGTGTGACCGTTGAACTGCCAAGTCATAAGTGTCGAGTTCAAACCCAAGGCACGCACCTCTGACTTTTCGGATTCATGTGCGTATTGTATAATTATCACTTGCTACAAAAACAGTGAAGGAAAACATCGTGAAGAAACGAACGAACTGAGAGATATTTCTCGGAGACATGTGAAGTCAAATCAAACGCCCATGGGCATAAAAAGTCTGACACCTGGTTAGTTCGTGACTACACGAAAAAGAAAAAAGGATTTAGTGGACGTGATCTGTCGTCAAGCAAGACATCTCTAACAAGTCTAGAAAGGATAGCTATGATAAATGCCTGTACATCTTTCTCTGTATCACGAATTTTTTTTCATTAAAAATATAATAATTTATAATATTAAAAATTCAATACATAAATTAAAAAAACAATTAATTGGTATTATTTGTGGGATAAAATAAGGCTTATGTTTAACTTACCACCAGATATAGTAACATATAACAGACAAAAATAGTAAATGATCACCAAAATTAAATCCGCATTTTAATGTAAAATTATAACCAAAGTTTTAACATCTCGCTATCCTATTTAAGCAAAATGACTCCAAATAAATAATTATTAATCCAAAAGTAGTTAATGAACACCAAACTATTAACCACATTTCAATATAAAATGACATGCAACAAAATAAAATATGGTTATCCGATTAAAGTAAATTACCCTCGGCAAAAAAAATATTTTGCCAAACATAGTAAATAAGCTCCTAACCTTTTTGTCTCCAAATTGATTAACCACTAACAAAAAAATAATTTCTTGAGCGTTTCGTTTATTCAACCAAATGATATGCCTAAGATAAAAATGAAACTCTTACAATTTCAATAATCCTTTTTTTAATTATTTAGGTTTAATTGCGGTGGGAGGGGATTGCAAGCCGGAGACATAACTTAATATGGCATCATAATAATTGATTTGGTAATAAGCCTACATTTTATGGCAATCACAGTGGTTTATTTAGGCAGAAATAGCGCATTAATTTGCTCGCTAAGATTTGGTGATCATTTACTACATTTGGTGTTCGAATACAATTTGAAGTGCAGTCGTGACTAAAATAGCTAGTACTATTGTAATTTTAGACTTTATTTTTCTGATGTCAAGTATATATTTTTGGTAAAAGAACTAAGGGTATCAAAGCAATTTATGGTGGTCATTGTATTTAACCCCATAAAATAATATTACATTATAAAGTAATAATTTAAATTTAGTTCTAAATTCATTGTGAATTTTTAATAAAATAAAACAAATACGAGTATGCCAAGGTCACTTTTGCTGCGATTGTTCGCCCCGTATCGCACTGATAACGGTCGCACTGATATCAGTGCGATAAGGGGCGATAAGGCTCAGTCTGCACTCAGCGCTTGGTGTGGCAACACGCCGTGTTCGAGTTCGCAACAAGTCCATCGTCATCATGAGGATGCCTTGTTGAGAGGTGAAACACGTGTCGATTTCTTTCAGGAGTTTTTTATGGCTCTTTAGAAATAGCTAAGCGGAACAGGTTACTAAACATATCCACGTCTATTGTATTTTATAATGGATTTCCGCAAGGTCACGCCTGAATCAATTAATTATATTAAAATAAAACGTCAAAAATAATAATGACGATTTGGAATTACTCAAAATGTCCTTTCCATGTTGTCTTACCTTCGACCCATAACCTTCATTTTTTACTGCCACATTTCATCGTTATCAATATGACGATAAAGGACACTTTATAATTTAAATTCATGCCCACACATCAGGTAATAAATTATTCACATGATATTATCCACATTCCCGTGACCGCTATGCGCCCAATTTTTGGTATATCAAAAATGTTGTGTGCACAAAATAACCAGTGAAACATTATATTAATTTTAATCCTCTTAAAAGGAGCAATGCATACGGTTTAAAACTATTCAAAATTGGTGAAATGTGCTGGCTTTGTGGTGGAATCCATTGTTATAATATTACTAGATATTATGTTGCAGCAGCTGCTTTGATAGACTGTAGCATACACATAATATTTTTGTATTCAGTTGAATATTGCTATTATTTTTAAATAAAATAGCTTACCATCATCCATAGCCACCACGGCTACTTGGGTTCAGGCCTCTCTTAAATCAAATAGGTATTCAGAAGATCAAAATATTCTTCTTGACCTTGTTATGATACACCATTTCAGTACTAATATTTCTGTTTTTATAATCTTGCACACATACAAATTTGGTACACTTTTAGCATTATTTAACAAACTATTTAATTAGGTACTTAATATAATAACGTTATAGACTTAAGACTTCTTGACTTTAGACTCAAGACACCTTTAGGTTTCGAGGCTCAAACCGAACTAACTTAGAAGCTAAGCGACGCTCCAAACATCACATTTCCAATTCCATTCCGTTAAAAACCAGTACTTTTACGGTAAATGTCAAATGAGACACTTTTGAACTTCATGATTACACTGATACAAAAATCATTTGAGGCAAATCACATACTTTTTATATTTATATTTAGTATTTAAAATCACTAAATCTTATTAATATTTGGAAGTCATGACAGCCTCGAGTAACTCGAATCCAATTTTGTGCTGCGACACTAAACCGTTAATATTATGAATTCCAAAGACGCGAGGATAGATCGTCAGTAGTCATGAATTCAAGATGGCGAAACTAGAAACCAATGCATCCTTCAAATATTTCAAATACGTCGTCAAAAATATCTTAAAATTCTTCAAAACACCTCTGAATACTTTTTTGAAGTGAAAACTTCTTTAAGAGCGTTGGGCATTTTTGAGATGGAAAAAACAATTGAACTCGCGACACCGTTACTGACACCTCATTTTTATAAACGCGATTGTGCTTTTATTTATATTACGTTACGAATCAATGTTCTACACAAGTATTTTTCTTCCACCAAGGCGATCTTGTTCAAGTTTTCACTTCTTTTTTACCTATTAGTAGCACGCTATTTGTATAGATCAACAGTCCACCAAGCGAAATACTCAGCTGCCTCCATTTTAGATTTTTGCCATCTTTACAACTAATTGAACTCCCACAGCCTATATTAAGGCTGTCATCCTAAGCTGCAAGACTAATATTTACCAATACCTCGTCAGAAATCGTCCAAATATTCTTTGAAATCATCATCAAAAATAACCAAAAAATTCTCCAAATACAAACCAGAGCAGAAACATTATACTCGGTACAAACAGAGTCATAATGGCGCAAAATTGTACGTATATATATACAGTATGAGATACGCGTTACGTTGCACGCTATCTGTATAAATCAACGTTGTGTAAATTGACGGTCCACCAAGCGAAATACGCAGCTGCCTCCGTCGGTTTACGGAGACGAGGGACGAAGAATGGATGTGGTTGGTTGAATTTTTGAAGTGAAAACTTCTTTAGGCGCGTTGGGCATTTCTGAGATGGAACTAAACAATTGATTTCGCGACACTGTTACGACACCGGCTTTTGACCATTAAAAAGACATCAACGCGCGATACATTATTTCCTGCGCAGTAAAATTGTTCAAGTATTCACTTCTTTTGGCACTCCCGGAGTGCCACTGTTTTTTTTTTTTTGTGGTTTATGACTTTTACTTTAAAAAGTGGGATAAAAGCACGTTTGAACTGAAATAGATTTCCAGGAATCGTCAGGATTTTTGTGAGATGTCAGAAGGCCAATTCTCGTACTCACAAAAAGTTCACATTCATGTCGCAATCTGTCAGAAACGTTCTTAAAAATTACGGGAATTGCCTCTCAGGTCTTTGATGCGTGGGAGTTGCAGGCCGATTTCCGGCTACCGTAGGCACGGGCTTGCGGACGGTGAGCAATGGCTAGCTCGCCGTCCGATAAGGACCAGGCCCGGGTCGACGGCGCGTTGTGTTCCACGCGCGCCTCAAAGAGATGTCAGCAGAACTGACGGGGTCCGATAGGGCCAATGCCTGCCGGGGATGCGGGGAAGTCCGAAAGGAATACCGTAGCCCCCGGCAACATGGCAACTGCAGGAACACGGATAGATTTTAGTCAGTAAGAGTCTGACACGCCCTCCCGCTCCGTCCAGAGTGGGAGAAGTTATTTGAAAATTTCCCACCCAAAAAGTTAAGTCTTTGATGCGTAGTTCGAATGTGGCGATTTAGATGCCGCCACAAGAAAGTAAGGTACTACTGTTACTTCTCTAAATAGTCTAGATAAATAACATTTGAAAGATTAAATAAAACAATATTCATTAATTGCTTCAAATTATAAAGCTGCAGATGATAAAAATTTACCAAAAATAATAGGTAATAAGCGGTTTCAGTTTACACAAAACGTATGCCAAGTTTGGCCATACAAGCATTGTCAAAACACCTTTTCCCTTCATCCAAGTCCCTTCGTAACTCCTAACATTATATACTTGTATGTGTTGGGAACAAAATAGCATACGATGTTCGTTGGCACTACATTATTCAAGCAGTAAATTTGATTGTCCAACTCTAAATAGAAACTCACATCACTTAGTTACGTTTCTACAAATGGTACGTCTGAATGTGTTCAAGATTTATTTTCAGTTATATTCTGATCTCATTCCAAATTTTTATGTTATTTGGGAGAGAGTAAGAAAATATTAAGGCCTCTAATAGCAAAGGATTCCGTCTACGAGCAGACGAAATACGATAGATCTTGGTTTTTTAGCCTTACGCTTCTTAAAAATTGTCTCGCATGCAATTAAAATAGGTTTCTATTTTTATTAATTTATTTATCTTTTATAAAGATTCTATTCTATTTTGTGAATGTGAGAACGCTGTAGACTTAGTGGACTATAGATCTGTTGACTAATTTCTATTTTGTTAAGTACCTGGTACTTATTGAAAGACCTACACTGTCCTCCGATACCTAGTAACACTGTTATTTGAAAGTATTGTAAAAGCCAATTATTTTTAAAAGAGTACCTAACCATGGAGTTTCCTGCCGGCTTCTTCTCCATAGGAACCGATTGGAAACGTGCACCTAGCTTCTGACGTTTCATATAGTGCCCATACAGGTTTATGTGAATTAAAATATTTTGCATTTTGATCTTTTTTTAGGGTTCCGTAGTCAACAAAGAACCTTTATAGTTTCGCCATGTCCGTCTGTCTGTCTGTCTGTCCGCGGTCTAGCTCCAAGACTATTAGTACTAGAAAGTTGTTATTTGGCATGGGTGTACATATTAATCATGCCGACAAAGTGGTAAAATAAAATTATGAAAAATATTTTTTTTAAAGAAAGTAAAGTGGGGATGTTTTTTTTCTCTATCCCTTAGTGTGGGGTATCGTTGGAATACGTCTTTCAAAAACGTTGTGAGTGTGTTAAAACCATTTTTGAATTCAGAAATCCGATTGCGAAATATTAAGCTTTAAAGTGCAAATTTTTGTAAGAGTCAAGTTCCCCTGCCAGCTAAATGGTTGGTTTTAGATATGTGAAAAATTCACAGCAGTAGCTTATATAACGAATTTAAAAGGAAAATTATCACAGCTGAGTAGGCTTTACAAGTTAACGAGTAATAATCGACCAACTTAGATTTGCGGTTGTAAAAACATGTTCTCCCATACATTCCGTATGAAAGATTTTTTTTCAACTACAAAGTTAAGTTTGTTCTTGGGATAAATTCATCCCATCTACGGAACCCTACATTGTGCGTGGTTCGACATGCACTTGGCCGGTTTTTTTTTTTAAACGAGTCATGTCTAATTTCATTGATATGATTCACCACGACATTACGGACTGAAGCATCAGTGTAAATTATGTCAATAAGCGAACTACTATCACATAAGAGGGTTTATCCGAAAAGTTGGCAACGTCGTAAATAGCTGTCAAATATTTACCTGTTTTTATTAATTTGGTAATATTACTGTATGGAAATATGAAATATGGCTAACTAGGGAACTAAAATATTGATTTTGAAATGCAATAATTAATGTCGTAACACAGAATATTTAGTTTTAGATGGAAAAATAGTAGTTTATGAAACTGTTTTAATACCTAGTTATGGGCAGTTTCATACACTACTTTATCTATTCTCAAACATTGGGATTGAAACAAATACTAAATAAAAGATCAAAGTTAAAGATCGAGAATAAATTTAAAAATCTCACGAAATTCAGTAAGCACTACAAAACAAATGAATGTCGCCTGCACCAGCACATCACCGCACATACGCTACAGTGGGTGCTGCTGTCCCCCGCTAAAAGTTAATGGAAACTCTTTGGTGATATTAACTTCTTGGATTAGCGCTGTATCGTAATAGAAAAAAAAATATTTTATAGTATTATTTTGTTTGAGAAAAAGTGTTATAATATGATTCTATTTTTAAATTTCGGTATTCTGTTTATGAAGTATGTCAATATAAACTCGTTTTGAAGTTTATAATTCGAATATTACGCCATGAGAGTAGATAAATACTTTTATCTACTCTCATAGCGTAATATTCGAAAACACTTTTTCTCTAACAAAATAATGCCATAAAACAATTTTTTTTCTTTTACGATACAGGGTTAATCCAAGAATTTAATATCACCAAGAAGTTTACATCAATTTTTGGTAATAGAATGTTTAAGCGGGGGACAGCAGCACCCGCTGTAGCGCATGTGTGGTGTTGTGCTGGTGCAGGTGACATTCATTTGTTTTGTAGTACGAAATTTTGTGGGATTTTTAAATGTATTCTTGATCTTTAATTTTGATCTTTTATTTAGTATTCGTTTCAATCCCAATGTATGAGGGTAGATAAAGTTGTGTATGAAACTGCACATAACTAGGTATTAAAACATTCGTGTGATATTATTAAAAACCTCGCCTGCGGCTCGGTTTTTAATCACACACTCAACTCAAACTCAAAGCATTTATTTCAGTTTCACTAAAACGTCACAAAATTTCACTAAATTTCACTCATGTTTTAATACCCCTCATTATGCAACAGTTTCATAAACTACTATTGGAAACTTTCCAAATGCATTTTTTACACCTAAAACGGTTACAACATCAAATTCAGTGTTATAATTGCAATTCATTATTAATATTCCAGGTCGCTAGTTAGCCACATTTCTTATTTTCATACAGTAATTTAGCCAAATTAATCAAAACAGCGAAATATTTGACATCTATTTGCGACGTTGCCAACTTTCAGAATAAACGCTCTAAATATCATTTTTGTCTGTTCCATTTACATCGTCACTTTTAAAGATCAGAATTAAATAGTTAACAATACTATTTGGAAAAACTGCTTTTTTGGTAAAGTGGTCGCAACCGCTACTACTGAGCATGAGGTTCTGAGTACAATTCCCAGGTCGGGCAGTGTTATTGGATTTTTCTATCTGGAATTTCTCAGTAGCAGCCTGTAGTCTGGATTTTTGCCCAGTTGATATATATGAAACTTAAACAAAACTGACGAAAGGTGGGTGTTTTATTGGTAAGTACATCTCTGCCCGGCCCTTCAATGAAACAAGGCGTGATGTTATGTTATTAAACTATACGCTTCACTTCAATAATTAGTAAAAGTATAAAACAATTGACATTCGCCGAATAACTTCGTGTCAAGTTTCTATTGTTAGGTTTCAATTGATTAATACGTAATTTTTAAATATAGTACTGGCAACATCGAAATATTTGATATGTCAAAATGAGGAAATAGCGACCTTCTGGGTTGGGCGCTCGTGACGGTAAGACGTGCTTAGCGGCTTTGTCGGTAAAAAAATAGATTGGCATAGTATTGGTTGGAGATCTACTGTACATTAAGGTAACCTATTACTTTTATGGTAAATATTAGAATATTGATTGAATTGTGATATTATGTGGGGAATAGGAGATGTGATGTAGAATATTGAATTTGATGTTGGCAAAGAAATATAAATGACTGACAAAATATCTTGGTGCTTCATATTATTTTCCTTATCCCTGAAATATTGTAAATATGTAGTTTTATTAAACAGTTTTAGATTATGATATTGGGGTAACGACTTTAAGATTCATTTGGGGATTAGTATCTATTTTGAGGTTAAATAATTATGTTCGGAATTAAAATTATTTTAGAGCAAGCATGGTTCTTATTATACTATGAAACCTTTGAATGCAATCATTGTTTCTAAATTCAAGTGCCTTTCATTCATTTTCAACAATATCATTTTAATTGGTGGAGCAGATTTGAAAAACAATTCAAAGTAGTATCTATATCTTCCTACTATTGAAAGTGTTCAATACTATATGTAAAAAAAAACCTTTTTTTTTGGATGGGAAATTATGAAATAACTTCTCCTGCTCTGGGTGGAGCGGGAGGGCGTGTCAGACTCTTACTGACTAAAACCCACCCGTGTTCTTTCGGTTGCCCTGTTGCCGAGGGCCACGATGTCCCTTTCGGCCCTTATTCGCAGCCCCGGCAGGCATTAGCCCTAACGGACCCCGTCAATTCTGTTGACATCTCTTTGAGGCGCACGTGGAACACAACGCGCCGTCGACCCGGGCTTGGTCTTTATCGGACGGCGAGCTACCCATTGCTCACCATCCGCAAGCCCGCGCCTACGGTGGCCGGAAATCGGCTCGCAATTCCCGCCCCGGGCGTCTCCTCCTGCGGCGGTTAGGGGCGTGAGGGTGCGAAATTTGCCTCTCCCTCACGCGTTCCGCCTCTTCCTTTGCGAGCATTACCACTTTGCAGAAGGAGGTGACGGCCTGCCATTTCCTCTCGCTCCGTACCATGGCCTGAACCAGGGCCGGACGCGAGAGATCACCGCCGCCGATCGCCTCCACGAGGACACGGCGATGCTCCGCCCAAGCCGGGCAGACCTCCACCGTATGCTCCACCGTGTCCTCCGGGCGATCCACACAATGGTCACACCCGGGCGTTTCCTCCCGCCTTATCGAACAGGAACCTCCCGAAGCAGCCGTGTCCGGTGAGGACCTGCGTCAGGCGGAAGGTGAGGGCGCCGTGGCGCCTCTCAAGCCACTCCTCAAAGAAGGGTCTTATCGCCGCAATTGTGGCGTGCCCAGCGCTGGGTTGCGACAATCGCACTCTCCATGACGCCATGAGATCCCGCCGGAGCTCTGTCCGCTGTGCCGCGATTTCTTGTGGCATCGGAGTTAAGCGTCACTCCCAGATGTGCGCGAGGACCTTTGCCTCCAGATCCCATGGCGCTCAGTAGCAGCCTGGAATCTGATTTTTTGCCCAGTTGATATTTATGAAACTTAAACAAAACTGACGAAATGTGGGTAAGTACACCTCTGCTCAACCCTTCAATGAAACAAGACGTGATGTTATGCTATTAAACTATACGCTTCGCTTCAATGATTAGTAAAAGTATAAAACAATTGACATTCGCCGAATAACTTCGTGTCAAGTTTCTATGTAACGTTTGAATGCAATCATTGTTTCCAATTTCAAGTGCTTCCATTTATTTTCAACAACGTCATTTTAATTGGTGGAGCAGATTTTAAAAACAATTCAAAGTATTAATATGTTAAAAAAACCCTGTCCGATCCGAAAGGGGCACATAGGTACTGCAATTACAATATCAAAAAATTTACATTCACATTTTTAGTACCTACCAAAATTAAGCCAAGTCCATAAAAAAATTAAAAAAATTCAACAGGGGTCATAAGTTATGACTTGTAGACACCCGCTAAACGACGGCCGCCCGCGTCCCATGTAATAACCCGGTAAAATACCCCATTGAAAAAAAAATGGCGATTTTTTTTTCTTTTTTCCTTAAAATTACCACTTAAACAGACCCTCAGAACGATACCTAACAACACCCTCACGGATCAGACAGGGATTTTTTTTATATGTTGGAGAGATAAAAGTCAGTCAGTAGTACCGGGGTATAGGTATTATAGTTACAGTCAGGGAAATTAATTGTTAAGCATAAGTTAAGCAAGTGATACCGCATGTCAATTTGCCGTGTCATTTCATACGATGATGGTGGTGATTTGAATATGAAGACAATTTATGTTGGTATTGTCAATTTGCTTCTCAATTAATTTCCCTAATTATACTTTCAGGTCTTTCACAGTAAACGGATTATAATATTTATTTAAACACTAATGCAACAGCTAGAAGAAATAGCAGGTAAAAATTGTTATACATGTTTCTAGATTTCAATTTCATTTTACGGCATCGCTAGTTTCAGTGATTTCCGCCCTCGCTCAGATTTGTAAGGAGGTGCTCGGAAATGATGACTCACGACTTTAGATTTAGCGCACAAATTCTGCTATCGTGCATGCATTATTTGACCTCGAGAGCGTGCAAATCCGTGCTAGTCTCAAATTGACGAAAAGGAAATGGCTTTCAACTAATGCTGAGCCGTTTTTCAATGTTTACTTATTTTTAAACTGTATCATTTATTTTATTATCGTCATAAAATGTTAAGACGCAGATATATGCCAGTGACCTTGAGTGGTTAGCTTGTACGTCGTACGTCCAGCCAGTAATAAGATTCGCCCATCAAGGAGCGCTGCCCCAAATTGGACGCAAAATTAATTTATTACACATAAAACGAGAAGTATTTTAATAAAACACGGATACTAAAAGATTAATAATTAAATTATCTTTAAAATGGTGAAGTTTTAAAAAAAATACGCTTGACAGATTTTGCGTGATTCTCAGTTTTTATCTGCGTTAGACATAACTATACAAATTAATTTTTCTATGTAATTTAAACATAATTTAAAATATTCCTATATTAAGTTATTAAAAAAAATCCTCTAATTTAACATATATTTTTTCCAGATCATTAACACTACTCGTTTAGACGTGATCTTCAGTATAAGATCATTCAAAGTCGGTTATCGTCACCTTAAAGCGGCGAGCGTATATGACCAGATGTATGAACGTAAAAAGCAAAAGGAGTATGTAAGGATGGTAGCAGGTACCGTTCTGTAGTTTCTGCCTACCCCCAGAAGAAAATGTATGTGTATGCAGCTAAAAAAAAATCAACCGACTTCCAAAAAAAAACACTACAAAGTGAAAAATAACTTTAATTTCGGAAGTCGGTGTCTTGGGTTTTGTGTTTTCGTTTTTTGCCACCGACTTCCGAAATTAAAGTTATTTTTCACTTTGTAGTGTTTTTTTTTTGGAAGTCGGTTGATTTTTTTTTGTAAAAAGTTTTTATTTTTCACTTTTTAGTTGTTGTACCTACCCCACACACATTCGAATACCACTACCTGCTACCAGTGACAGGAACTTATCATATCATCTACATACTAAGTGGGAAAAAAATACGTATTTTGTAGCGAACTCAAAAACTACCCAAGCAAAGTTAATAAAATTTATATGGGACCAATTTGGGAGCATACCCTTTCAAACAAAAAAAAATTTTCAAAATCGGTCCACAAATGACGGAGAAATCGGTGGACATACATAAAAAAAAAAAAAAAAAAACCTCCTCCTTTTTGGAAGTCGGTTAAAAAAACTGGCGCTCCGGGAGTGCCGACAGAAGTGAAAACTTGAACATTTAAAAATATCCTGAAGCTAGCACAGTTTTCTTGGGCTTAACTTTGGATGCTAAGCTTCAGTGGGGCCCACACATAGAAATTGTCAAAAAAGCTAAGCTCCGCAGCATAATGCTGTTAGAAAAATTCGTAATTTTACTGACATAGAGACAGCCCGTTTAGTGTACTTTAGCTATTTTCATACTGTAATGTCGCACGGTATTCTGTTGTGGGGAAATGGCGCCGACATTCATACTATCTTTGTTTTGCAGAAAAGAGCTGTTCGATCAATTTATAAATTATGTCCGAGATACTCTCTCAGAGATAAATTTAAGGAGATTAATGTAATGACTGTGCCTTCTCAGTATATTTTTGATAATCTTTTATATGCCCATAAAAATATAAAATTGTTTAAAAATACAGTGATATCCATAACATAAATACTAGAAACCAACACAAATTTGTTTTACCTACAACAAGGCTCAAGAAAATAGGTGGCTCGTTCAGATGTCAATGTATACGCTTTTATAATAAACTTCTAAGCCACGTACAAGATCTAAGCCTTAATAAATTTAAATCATTCATTAAACGTAAGTTGTGCCATAAAGCTTTTTATACCGTTAAAGATTACGTTGAGGACAAAAAGGCTTGGTTTAGCTTGGGATTGAGCTGCTCCAATTATAATTTTTATTTTTACTTTCGGAACTTTGTTTACTTTGCTAACTTTAAAATTATATACACAATGACATGAATATTTACTTTGTGAAGTACAATATTATTATTATTTTAATTATTGTGAATGTGAAGACAATGTGGGTCATTTATATATTTATTTATTTTTTCTCAGTTACTTCTAATGATAATCTGGCAGTTTTGAGTACTTTATGCGGCCTACCCAAATGTCCCTTCTTTGGTATTGTTCGTCGAATCGTTGAGCTCCTTTTAAGTTCTGAGTTGAGCTACACTATTACTGACAAATGCGTGCACTGACTGGACAGGTCCACTCAAATCTGTATGGTTCTTTCCTCAGAAGACCATTTCAGACACAAATCTACATAGTTCTCAAATGAAATGCTCTGACCAAGATTATTTCCGGGTTTTTTCCGGGTTTTTATATACACATTGACATTAATGAATTTTATATAAACAATGACATGAATATTTACTTTTAAAGTATTTTATTATTTTAATTATTGTGAATGTGAAGACTATGTGGGTCATTCCTTTTTGGTTTGTTTTTAATTTTTTCTCAGTTAGTTCTAATCCTGGTCTGACAGTTTGAGTAATTTAAGTGGCCTACCCAAATGTCCTTTTTTTGGTATTATTCGTCGAATCGTTAAGCTCCTTAAATTCTGAGTTGAGCTGCACGATAACTGACAAATGCGTGCACTGACTGGACAGGCCCTCTCAATCTGTGTGGTGCTTTCCTCAAAAGACCACTTCAGACACCAATCCACATGGCCTTCACGTGATCTGACCAAGATTATGTCTGGACTTTAAAAGAGACTGAGACCTCTGAGTTTGTTTCGGCCTTTCTTCTCAGAGTAGTCAGATAGGAAACGCTGACCTCGTCTAGTTTTAAAATATGATTGACGTGTAAAAGTGTTTGTACAAACCTACTTACAGAAATAAAATCATTTATCATTTAACCAAAACCTTTAAAGTAAAAAATACTTGATAACATAAATAAAGAGCAAAATCGCGTTTACAAAAATGAGGTGTCGGTAACGGTGTCGCGAGTTCAATTGTTGTTCCCATCTCAAAAATGCCCAACGCGCCTAAAGAAGTTTTCACTTCAATAACACACTTTAAATCTGCATAAATAATATAATATAATATAAATAAACTCTTCCTCCAATTTGCAACAGCAAACGAACAAATACAAAAACCTAAAACGGCTTAAACACAGTTTCCTAAAACAGCAAGCGTCAGCGCTAAGAAATGCCAATTTCTAAAACCAAAAGTTGGCCTCAATAATCCTGAATGTTCCGTTCACAACTTCACGTAAGCCTCTTACGTCGTTTTTGTGTACGATTTTTTCTCCCGATAAGCTAGAAAATAGTAAGCTAGGAGTTGGAAGTTAATCTTTGGCCCTTAAAATTTCTGCAGTGAAGTTTTGACGTGCGATGGTGTTTTGGTGTAATTGGGAGTAGTTACATTTTCTTTACTGTAAAACCGACATGTCACACAAACATGTCAGGAACACAAAATCAATTTAGGGAAAACAAAAGCTAGTATAACTCGATTTTTATAACTTGGAGCTGTCAAAATCGTAGGTTGTTAGTATTGAATTCACCGCCCGGGTACCTCCTCAGTGCCCCGACGCGACGCCTCTTAATACGGTCTACACAACTCGTGTCGTCTCCATAGTTCTCTCTTATTGAAGTGAAAACTTCTTCAGGCGCGTTGCGTATTTTGAGATGGGAAAAAACAATTGAACTCGCGACACCGTTACCGACACCTCATTTTTGTAAACGCAATTGTGCTCTTTATTTATATTACGTTACGGATCAATGTTTTATGCACGTATTTTTACTTTAAAGGTATCGGAAGTTTTTTTTTGTAAACGCGATTGTGCTCTTTATTTACATAAGGTTACGGACCAATGTTCTATACACGTATTTTTCTTCCACCAAGCCGATCTTGTTCAAGTTGTCACTTCTGTCGACACTCCCGGAATACTACTGTTTTTTATTCGTTAATTTGGTATTATTATTATTTAAACTACATACACTGTAAAATTTTGACGTTGATAGGCGCACATTTATAAAAATTGGGTTATAGTCGTTGGTATTTCGACTTTCACAATTATTGTTGTCAATACCCTAATGGTTGAAAAGAATTCGAAAATGCATTGAATAAACTTCTTCCAAGTTCGGTAATAACCAGAGATCGGATAATCGGATGCATATTTGGCTAAGAAATTATGTAAGCGGCTTCGTATTTTTTTTCTTAGTATAAATCCCGGAATTACAGAAAATCCGGGAATGCACAACTAATCGGATACATGGTATGGACGATGACTTATCAACCCTCTTATGAAGATTACTTTCGCGGTGTTAACATAAAAATAAAAATGTACTGTAAACATTTTTTAACAAAAATCATGGCACCGAGTTGTTTGTCGCCTGTATGATATGCCAGTTTGGCAACCTACTTTTCAACATTAGCTAGCTTTTCTATAGTCATAAAGCATTCAATTTATTAATTCCGGAATCGCAGGATTTTTACGATCGATACATAAGTGCATTCCATGTTAGCCAACACCTGAACGTTAGTAAATATACATTCGATTCTATAAAATCAGAACTCTAAATTTGTCGATCCCGGAATCTCAAGATTTTTTCGGTACAAAAGTGCATTCCATAATACCTAGCATTTCAACTTTATGTAAATATGTATCCGAATATCCGATCACTGGTAATAACACTATTTAGGTCTTGACCATATTCGTAGTCTACAACCAGCGAAGTCAATTATAACACATACACACGTGTGAACATTGTACACACTGCTGATGACGACCGATGAGGACTCAAACCAGCATATCAATCTAACACACAATATTCATCGCTCACCATCACCAATAAAGCAATTGAACTGAACAGACCATTAAAGATTCCGGCTCAATACGTACCCAAGATGAACGCCAGTGACGATATCACGCCAATCTGATGAAAATTGGCGTAGATAAACAGACGGACAGCCGGATTGCACGGTAGATAGACAGCGGCCTAATTGGCGCTATAATCATACACGGCAAAATGAGGAATTCGAAATTCGAAGCCCGGTTGACGTGTGAATGGAAATCGTGAGGATTTCGGGAAGGATGGGGAAAGGAATGAAAATGTTTCTGGTTTAGAGATAGATTCTCTTTTTGAAATGGGTGTTCGGGATTTGTGTTGACAGTTTTGTCGGCTTACCATTTTTGTGTAACGGTTCCTTTGGTCCTTATTTTCATGTTTTCCCAATTTTCTGCTATAACAAGCTCTACGAATTATGAACTAGCTCTTTCCATGGCACGGCTAAGTTCAATTTCGTTTATACCTTTGCTGTAGCAAAGACGATTTTTTAAGTGAAAACTTCTTTCTATAGGCGCGTTGGGCATTTTTGAGATGGGAAAAAACAATTGAACTCGCGACTTCGTTACTGACACCTAATTTTTAGGGTTCCGTAGCCAAATGGCAAAAAATGGAACCGTTATGGATTCGTTATGTCTGTCTGTCTGTCCGTCCGTATGTCACAGCCACTTTTTTCCGAAACTATAAGAACTATGCTGTTGAAACTTGGTAAGTAGATGTATTCTGTAAACAGCATTAAGATTTTCACACAAAAATAGAAAAAAAACAATAAATTTTGGGGGTTCCCCATACTTAGAACTGAAACTCAATTTTTTTTTTCATCAAACCCTTCTAGGTCTTCAAAAATGATATTGAGGTTTCTAATATAATTTTTTTCTAAACTGAATAGTTTGCGCGAGACACTTCCAAAGTGGTAAAATGTGTGTCACCCCCTTTTTTTTTTTTTTTTTGGGTGGGAAATTATCAAATAACTTCTCCCGCTCTGGGTGGAGCGGGAGGGCGTGTCAGACTCTTACTGACTAAAACCCACCCGTGTTCCTTCCTATGCCATGTTGCCGGGGGCCACCATTTCCCTATCGGTTTTCTTCGAACCCCCGGCAGGCATTGGCCCTAGCGGACCCCGTCAATTCTACTGACATCTCTTTGAGGCGCGCGTGGAACACAACGCGCCGTCGACCCGGGCTTGGTCCTTATCGGACGGCGAGCTACCCATTGCTCACCGTCCGCAAGCCCGCGCCTACGGTGGCCGGGAATCTTCCTGCGATTCCCGACGCCCAAGGCGTCTCCTCCTGCGGCGGTTAGGGGCGCGAGGGCGCGAAATTTGCCTCTCCCTCACGCGCTCCGTCTCCTCCTTCGCGAGCATTACTGCTTCGCAGAAAGAGGTGACGGCCTCCCATTTCCTCTCGCTCCGTAGCATGGCCCGAATCAGGGCCGGACGCGAGAGATCACCGCCGCCGATCGTATCCACGAGGACACGGCGATGCCCTGCCCAAGCCGGGCAGACCTCCACCGTATGCTCCACCGTGTCCTCCGGGCGATCCACACAGTGACGACACCCGGGCGTTTCCTCCCGCTTTGTGTGTCACCCCCTGTAACTTCTAAAATACGAGAATGATAAAACTAAAAAAATATTTGATATAAATTACCCATGTAAACTTTCACCGAAAATTGGTTTGAATGAGATCTAGAAAGTAGTTTTTTTTTAACACGTCATAAATTGTGAACCGCAATTTACCTTTCATTCAATGTTACTTGCTGCTACGGAACCCTTCACTTGGCCGCTTTTTTGTAAACGCGATTGTGCTCTTTATTTATATTAAGTTACGGATCAATGTTCTATGCAATTATTTTTACTTTAAGGTTTTGGAAGTTTTTTTTTTTTGCAAACTCCATTGTGCTCTTTATTTAGATAAGGTTCAATGGACCAATGTTCTATCGGGTATAACCCTTCATGGGCGAGTCCGACTCGCACTTGGCCGCTTTTTTGTAAACGCGATTGTGCTCTTTATTTATATTACGTTACGGATCAATGTTCTATGCAATTATTTTTACTTTAAGGTTTTGGAAGTTTTTTTTTTTTGCAAACTCCATTGTGCTCTTTATTTAGATAAGGTTCAATGGACCAATGTTCTATCGGGTATTTTTCTTCCTTCAAGGCGATTTTGTTCAAGTTTTCACTTCTGTCGGCACTCCCGGAGTGCCACTGTTTTTTTTTTACGATGTTAACAGTAATTGATGTTAATTTTCATTACAGAATTTTTTTTCATTACTTTCAATGTTGCGTATCTGTAGGTTTTAATCTTAAACCACGTCAAATTTTTCTATATTTAGCTTTTATTTTTTACTTCATACTTCTTACAATCGATTTCGTTTTCAATTTAAATCATACTTATTGTTGCGTTTGCCCTCA
Source organism: Agrochola litura (assembly GCA_949152395.1). Taxonomy (NCBI): domain Eukaryota; kingdom Metazoa; phylum Arthropoda; class Insecta; order Lepidoptera; family Noctuidae; genus Agrochola; species Agrochola litura. Next base: position 6,193,229 of record OX424509.1, read on the forward strand.
TCATCTCCATGGAAAAGAATCGTTCCAATAAATCGACATTTTAGGGGAAAAACCAAGACATCAAAAGGGCAAAATCCCCTCACGATTATTGTAGCCATAAACCAAGGCCCATAAGGCGAAGACTATCAATCGGCTATAAAATTAACTATAGCCCATGTAGGCTATATTATGGGCTATATGGTACGGAATCCTTTGCCACTGTTTTGTTTGTGTTTGTGACAAACGGAAGCCCTTATTTATTTTGGAGTTTGTCGACATTGCTAGCAAATTTGGAGCGTTATGCTGAGAATTAGGGTTACCACGGCGTTAGAATAATTGGTTGCAGTTTCTGGCCAATTAAATGACCAGTTTAATGTTGGCCAATTTAAAAGTAAATTATTTTTATTTCTAGTAGAGAATACCTATTACTCGATAGAAGATTTTTTTAATGATAATATAAATTAACGGCTATTGACATTTTATTTTATACTTTGACATTTATCTACATTATATTATATTAGAAATTGACTTAGACTTTTGAAGTCATTTATTTAATCTTAATTATTTATTTTGATTATTGACATTGCATGTTATAAGTATTTATTAAAATAACAAATTATTTGTATACCAATTGCATTGGTAGAACATTGAGATCACGCCAAAATGTATATGTTTAAGACCTTTGTTATGTTTGTAGGAGGAAGGCAAGTGATACACATGGAAGTGGTTTACGCACTCACGCTTTATTTGACAACAATGTGGGCTTCTGTCAGTTGTGTCACATGTCAACCAATCACAGCTATGGCTGCGTTCACACATCATAACTTAATATACAACAACCTTTCTGTATAATACAAAATAAAGTTTGATTTGATTTGAAATTGACATTTGGAGGTATTTAATTTGGAACACGCTTGGTCGCTCACAATGGGCCTTATAAGAAGGCTAAAAGTCACCCAAAGAGCAATGGAGAGGGCTATGCTTGGAGTTTCTCTACGTGATCAAATCAGAAATGAAGAAATCCGCAGGAGAACCAAGGTAATCGACATAGTCCGAAGAATTGCCAAACTTAAGTGGCAATGGGCAGGGCACATTGCTCGCAGAACTGATGCCGATGGGGCAGAAACGTTCTGGAGTGGCGACCGCGTACCGGAAGACGTAGCGTTGGAAGACCCCCCACAAGATGGGCTGATGACCTTGTGAAAGCTGTAGGAATCCGCTGGATGCAGGAAGCACAGAATCGGTCGAAGTGGTGGTGTTTAGGGGAGGCCTATGTCCAGCAGTGGACGTATTTTGCCTGAAATGATGATAATGATAAAGTTGGAACACAAACACATACACACATAAACTCACTAAACTATAGTTTAAACTAAAGTTAGTTTATCCTAGCAACAAGTTCTTCCAGACACTGAACGAAACTTTGAGTTCCGTCTAATAGATTGGTAAACAAGGCGATGACTACCTGATGGGAAGTGGTTACAAACAAGAAACAACTTGGCTTGGATGTTGACAGGCAAGACAAAACGTCTCGAAAAGCATGTATGTATCATAGGGAAAAGTGTGATGATTTTAATTAATTTTGAACCTGCAACTGCCCAGAAAGTAGCAAAGTTTTGGGTCAAAAAAAGAAAAACTGTCGTACCAGCGACAAAAGAAGAACTGCTCTTAAAGAGGTTCAAATAATAGGACCTACATAAACTCATGTCTTCTCCCCAAGGGGGTAAGCAGAACGCCATTTGCTACGATCCTTATAATACTCTTTTTGCTTCAGATAGTTAATTGAATCAGCCATGACCTTGCAGAAATCCTTTATAAAATACAATAGACGTGGATATATTTAATTATGTAACCTGTTCTGCTTAGCTATTTCTAAAGAGCCATAAAAAACTACGAAAAGAAATCGACACGTGTTTCACCTCTCAACGAGGCATCCTCAGGATGACGATTGACTTGTCGCGAACCCAAACACGGCGTGTTGTCACACCGAGCGCTGAATGCAGAGCCTTTTAATTCATTTTACGTTCATACATCTGGTCATACACGCAACCCGGTTGCGAGTAATACGCACCTGACTTTTCTGAAGAACATCACCAATAAGGTCACTATGGTATGTCCTCCTAGGGCATCCTTTCCCAAATTTCGCGCCCTCACGCCCCTAACCGCCGCAGGAGGAGACGCCCGGGGCGGGAATCGCGAGCCGATTTCCGGCCACCGCAGGCGCGGGCTTGCGGACGGTGAGCAATGGGTAGCTCGCCGTCCGATAAGGACCAAGCCCGGATCGACGGCGCGTTGTGTTCCACGCGCGCCTCAAAGAGATGTCAGCAGAATTGACGGGGTCCGCTAGGGCCAGTGCCTGCCGGGGGTTCGAAGAAAACCGATAGAGAAATCGTGGCCCCCGGCAACAGGGCAACCGAAGGAACACGGGTGGGTTTTAGTCAGTAAGAGTCTGACACGCCCTCCCGCTCCGCCCAGAGCGGGAGAAGTTATTTGATAATTTCCCACCCAAAAAAAAAAAAAAGGCGTCCTTTCCCGACGTTTCCACTCACAGATATCTTTTGTTACCTTTAAGTTTGTATGTGATATTATTTTCCTGGGAATGGTTTTATGTAGGTATAACTCGATTTTTATAACTGTGCGCTTGGAGCTGTCAAAATCGGAGATTGTTCGTATTGAATTCACCCGGTTATCTCCTCAGTGCCCCAATGCCTCTTAATACGTTCTACACAACTCGTGTCGTCTCCACAGTCCTGTCTTATTGAAGTGAAAACTTATTTAGGCTCGTTGGGCATTTTAAAATAATTGAACTCGCGACACCGTTACCGACACCTCATTTTTGTAAACGCAATTGTGCTCTTTATTTATATTCCGTTACGGATCAATGTTCTATGCAAGTGTTTTTACTTCAAAGGTATTGGAAGTTGTTTTTTTTGTTTTTCTTATTCTTGGTTCGTTAAACCACATACACTGTAAAATTTTGACGATGACAGGCGCACTTTTATAAAAATCAGGTTATATTAAGGTTTTCTTCATAGGAAACGAAATAAATATGCACCTTTACGATTATTTCGAGAATCTTTGCAATTTAAAGTTCTTGTTTTGCTAGTGTTAGAATTTTAAAGTATAGTTTTGTAAAAGCTATGAATTGTAAATCACGTTATGATGATATTATTATTGTCCAAAATGATTATCACTTTGATCAAGTTATCACTGATCAAGTCGATCACTGATCAGCAATAACGAATATCAATAGATAAAGCCGTAAATAACATAAAATACATTCATAGCACTATTCACAATTTACAAATATCACACATTACCGTAAACATTCACTATCGTCCATATTTAAAATATAAATATTCTCAAATAAAATTTCATGACGTCATAATTTCAGTCCTATCTTAGCGATCCAAGATGGCTACCCTAAGAACGATAAATACAGACTGTTTGCCAACGAAGGAGAGAGAGTACAGTAAGTTGGCAAAATACAATAGTTTGTGTTGCACTGTTTTATATCCGATGGGGTAGAAACCCCATAGCAAAGGGATCGCATACCCTTTAAATGGGGAATTTATATCGTCAAGACCTTTGTATGAAAAGACCAAGAAACTACGATCTGTCATCTTCATTTTGATTGAAAGTTTTATGTTGAATTAAACAGTGCGTTCATCAAACAGCACAATTCGACCTGCGATTCGAATAAAATTGTAACTCGAAAATGAGGGTTTACAGGAGAGCCAAAAAACGTTTTCGTGCACTTTGAATCGCGATAAAAGAGAAACCTGACTGTTTAATTCAACACAAAAAAAACAGAAACATAAATTTTTCAATCCTCATCCATCTGTATAATTCTTTTTTCGGTAACTAGCCTAACAAAGATTTTTGTGAGAGTTACGATAGTGAATAGTACAAAATATCTGTGAAAGAAAGTTGTAACTTCGCACACAATATTATAAGCTGCTTTTAGTACGTTGTTTCTTGTACGAAAAATAATGTAACAATTGATACCTAAGACATCCTAGTATTTTTTAAGTGAAAAGAAAACGTACCTTTCTATCTGTTGTGACATTATCTCGGTGAAATAATAACGTAACTAAGTTTCTATAAGCCACAAGCGTGATTCAGTTGGTGAAAGAACATTGTAAGTTGATATACGTTTCGGTTTCACTGAGATTCTTGGTGGGCGCTTGAAAACTACTGTGATTTTTTAAGTGTAACTCTAAATACGTTTTTCTTTCGCTAACACTTTCATTAATTGGAGTCTAATTGTAAAAAGTTACAATACTATAATATTGGATAACTTTTTTTTTATAATAAAAAATTTAAATGTTTACACACATCGATGCAGTTACTTTGACAGGTACCAGGATTGACAAATCTCGTAATAGTGCACCAAGACTTACAATTTTCTTCGAATCAAGGGTCGAATTATTCATCCCTAAAAGTTAGTTGGAACTACATCACGGACGTGACTTTAATATGTATTACAGAATTTTGCACTGAAAATAATAACATTAAAAGGGTTGGGCAGAGGTGTCTCTGTAGCAGGTACACCCACATTTCGCCAGTTATGTTTAAGTCCCATGTAATAGGGGGTGAGCCTATTGCCATCAACCGGGCACAAATCCAGACTCCGAGCTGCTACTGAGAAATTTCAGATAGAAAAACCCAATAACACTTTGCCCAACCCGGGAATCGAATCCAGGACCTCATGCTCAGCAGTAGCACTTGCGACCACTAGACCAACGAGGCAGTCTGAAAATAATCTTTATATTATAATAATCAATAGCCGTGCGTCAATCTCGCAAAAACTCAAAAATGGCTCGATCGATTGTGATGAAACTTTGGTAAGTTGTTCTGTCGTTGATAATACACGGGTGCACTTTTTTCGATGTTGACTGTACCTTTTCTAAGTTTAGTCCAAGGTGAATCAATTAAAATTGCTAGTAATAGTAACAAATCATATCCACAATATTGCAAGAAAACTTTAGCTCGAACCGTGCATCTGGAATACCTAAAAACTACCTATAATATCTATCTCTGAGAATACGAGTATGGGCAATGCCCTGAGGACTTCTATACGAAGCGACTAGCGCCATCTGTCATACTGAACATGAGCTATCGGCGCAACGTGTGCGATTTGTACTCTGAATGCATTCCCTGCTTTTGAAGTAAGTAAGTGGGTTTATGCTACCTGAGAATTGAACAGTATATTTCTCATTGGAAAAGCGTCGAAATAAATTGTAATTTTAATTGAATTTGTATTCTATTCAGATAATTAGAAACATCCCAATACAAACAGGATTTTTTCTAAAAGCACATTGTATTGCATAAAACTTCTAAAAACACAGAACAGCTGAAATATCAAAGTAAAATGTTAAAAACTCACAAAGAATTTAACCACCCGATAATTTAATTAGCAACAGACTTTTTTAATTAATTTTATTAGGTACCTATATTTCAACTTTTTCCATGAAATTGACGTGCTATATGATTTGGAACTGTATCTTCATCTTTACATAACTTAATTTTGATTACAACTGAAATAACTTTATGACCTTTTCAGCAGTAGGTACTCGTAATTTGTTATTCTAAACCCAACTTATTTTTTAATTGCATAAAGTTTATATTTGTGTAATTAGTAATACTAATACATGTATTTCTTTCATATTGGCTTTTAGTATAAAAGTGGTGTTTCTTTGTGAATGTAATTTTCTCTTTAGAGAGAAAATGGTGGTTTAATTAGATGCCGACCGACGCTCAAAGCTGACTGCGTTTCAAAAATTAAAAGCAAGCGCAGTTTCAGTTTTGCATAAATGTTTTATACGGGTGTTGTAGTTACCAAGTCAATATACGCTTTTAATGTTATTTTATTATAATTAATTGATTCAGGCGTGACCTTGCGGAAATCCATTATAAAATACAATAGACGTGGATATATTTAGTAACTTGTTCCGCTTAGCTATTTCTAAAGAGCCATAAAAAACTCCTGAAAGAAATCGACACGTGTTTCACCTCTCAACGAGGCATCCTCAGGATGACGATGGACTTGTTGCGAACTCGAACGTGAAACCCACTTATATAGTGTCGCCGTTATCAGTGCGATAAGGGGCGAACAATCGCAGCAAAGGTGACCTTGGCATACTCGCATTTAATTCGTTCAACAGTGTAATGTTTCCACTGTGTGTGTGTGTGTGTTGTTTAAAAAAATAATACCGGAAACATTACACTGTTGAACGAATTAAATACGAGTATGCCAAGGTCACCTTTGCTGCGATGGTTCACCCCTTATCGCACTGATAACGGCGACACTATATAAGTGGGTTTCGCGGACGATAAGGCTCAGTCTGCACTCAGCGTTTGGTGTGGCAACACGCCGTGTTCAAGTTCGCAACAAGTCCATCGTCATCCTGAAGATGCCTCGTTGAGAGGTGAAACACGTGTCAATTTCTTTCAGGAGTTTTTTATGGCTCTTTAGAAATAGCTAAGCGGAACAAGTTACTAAATATATCCACGTCTATTGTATGTTATTTCATTATTTTTTTACTCGTATAAGTAATAATCGGGTTGTACAAACTTTTTTTTACTTTATCAGTGGTAGCGCAGTGGTAACAGCCCCGACTTATGAGTTGACGGTCATGGACAAACCCAGGCAGGCGCTTAACTTTGTGTAAGTAATTTCATCACCACTGTTCTCAAAACGGTGAAGGAAAACATCGTAAGTTAACCAAAAATTCGAAGATATGTGGCATCTACCAACCTGCACTGGACCCGCGTGGTAGACAACAGCCCACTCCCTCTCAAAGAGAGGAGGCCTGTGTCCCAGCAGTGGGAACATTATAGGCAATGGTTTTGTAGAAGTTTATCATTCCTAGTAGTCGAATTTCGTACCGGGATCGCACTAGGGCCCTGTTCAAAACATAATATTAATTTAAACCACGTTTCTAATAAATCCCACAAAGTGGGATCCGATCGGAAAAAGCACTAATGGGTTAGGGAAAACTAAAAATCGGACATTAGACAATTATTACTTGTTTTAAAAATGGTGCAGCAAAACATCGTCAGGAGTATCACCTGAGCGATATTTCTCGACGGCATGTGAGGGCAAGTCAGAGGCCCATGAGCGGCTTTAAAACTCTGACTCCAGGTTAGTCTTTAACCACACGAAAAGAAGACCAGGAAGAAATTCAATAGTTTTATAAAAAACTGAAAACGAAAAACTTAAAGAGAAATTGACCCGAAAAAATCCAAATAGAGATTTCAAAGAGCCACCAACAAGCATTATATATTCAGCCAGATTTCCCCAAAACGGCCTCCCATTGATTTCGATACCCTATTTCGAAACAAAATGGCTGAAATTCCCAGTCAATTCCATAGGTACATATGGCACCCGTCTAGACAGAGGGGCGTACATTATTTGCGCTTAATATTTTAGAGCTAGGTCTACGAACGAAGTGAGTTTTTTGTCAATAAGTTTTTGGCTTTCGAGTAGAATTCCTTTTAAAAATAATGGGGAGTAATGATTATTATTTTACTGAGGGTTAAAGTACAAGATAGTTAATTGATTCAGGCGTGAACTTGCGGAAATCCATTATAAAATACAATAGACATGGATATATTTAGTAAACTGTTCCGCTTAACTATTTCTAAAGACCTATAAAAAACCCCTGAAAGAAATCGACATGTGTTTCACCTCTCAACGAGGCATCCTCAGGATGATGATTGACTTGTGGCGAACCCGAACACGGCGTGTTGCCACACCGAGCGCTGAACGCAGACTGAGCCTCAAATTGATTACTAGTTATGTTAGTTCCCTATAATATAGAGTGAGTCTATTGCTGCTATCCAGATTACAGGCTTTGTCCAACGAGGGGTTTGATACCCGGGACGCCATAGTCAACAGCAGGTCAACGAGGACGATATGCCCATATAACCCAATCTGTCTATGTTATAAATAAATAAAATCATTTTATTTCAGACCAGCTTCTGCCCGCGACTTCGTCCGCGTGGAATAGTTACTTTGGGCGTATTTATTTGGATAAGGATTAATATAATGTTTATAAAAACACCTTCGCAGATAATGCATTATTTTAGAACAAATTTGGTTAACATAAAAAAGGTTATAGTGAGCCAACCTTAAAAGATAGACATATACTGTTGTGGATTTTTTTGGTACTTTTAAAGGAAAACAATTCTGTCACACATGATTTTTGCGAAACTTTAACCGTTTACGCAGCGCACGCAGCGGAAGCTCACAAAAGGAAAAAAAACCCCCGATTTTGAAACATTCTTCATTGGTGCTCCGCTCTTATTGGTCTTAGCGTGATGGTATGCCTATAGCCTTCCTAGATAAATGGGCTATCTAACACTGAAAGAATTTTTGAAATAAGATTAGCGCGTTCAAGCAAACAAACAAACAAACTCTTCAGCTTTAGTATAGATAGATAACTAAAAGATCCATAAATTGTTATTAACATTGTTAGTAACTTAAAACTAAAGACGAATTTGTGAGAAGACCACCCAACATCTAGACACAATAAGAAATGGTAATGGTCTAACTATGGTATGAGTCTTCGCACAAATTGCCTTATTATGGCGGAGGAAGTATCTGCCGCCACAGCCTTCAGGATACTATTGTGACTGCCTCTTATTCTGCTCAGGAGTGACGCCGTTTTTTTGCGAACGATGGCATGAAATCCATCGGTATGGGTTATCGCGAACATTTCAGATGCACTGCAATAACGAGGCAGTTGCAAAAGCCTTGATTCTGTAAGCGTTTTATAATTATGTGTGATTTATTTCCATAATATTCTTCTTACCGGATATCTATGCCTAATCTAAGCATGTTTCATTACAAGAGAAGAAAGAAAGAAAAATAAGTTTAATTGTCACAGAAACACGTGCATAAAAGAAAAGAATAATAAAATAAAATAAAACAATAGACTTAAATATAATCACGAGCACAAAACAGAAATATGCGGCAGCTGCTGGCACGTCATGACTGTGACAAGAAGGCTTCCACTCAGCATGATGTTGTGCTATGGGGACCCACAGCACAGCGCTGATTTTCAGTGGTCACCCGAAAAAGTCATACGAAAACCAAGTTAGATTTAAGAGATTTTTGCAATACCTATTTTATAATTCCTGTTACCTTACATACTACACTAAAGATGAATAGCGTAGGAGTTACAAGCAGATTTAAATACCACAATCGCTAATCGCGCATTGGCGGTAAAGCATAACTTCAACATTTAACTTCCTACCTCCAATAGTACATTTCTGCCGCGGCGTGCAAAAGGGGCATTAAAGACGAACGTGAAAATGCGGGCCGAGGCACACATACGTGAGTCCATCAATTTGGGTTGCGGCCAAGGCTCGTATAGTACTTTTCTCAAATAATGCGCGGAAATTCAAACTAAGTAAATTAATTATAAATTTCACAATCAATGACGAACAATGATAGGTACTCGTAATTTTTCACGCGATATGTTCATTTGTTTCTTCTATACTTTAAACAGCTCTATTTGCAAGCCAGTTCGAAATTTAAATAAAATCTTTGATAAGTTACCTCCTTGGTTGCCATGTGTCGAAGTAAAAAGTTCGTTCCATTTTTAAATTACACTTCAGAAATGAGTTTTTATACAGATATGGATTTTCATACTAACATTACCGACCGTCTACTCGCAAGTATTTGACCAGTACAGTATTTTCGATTTATCTTGAAGAAGCTTGTCAAAATAATGCTCGAATTTCCAAGCATGTTTGTGAAAAATATTTTACTCAAAGGAAATTAACGTAAGAAACACGTTTTTTTTTTAAACATTCTAACGACCTCTCAAAGGTCACAGGCTGTTATCCTGTGACCCTACAGCCTTAGCTAACAGTTAGGCTAGAATTTCAACACAGTAATTGGGAAATTGAATTTTCATGTCGCTTTCAGCCTAGGCCGACGCAAATTTGCGGCAATTTTTGAATTTGCGAGACTAGCTTTTCGACCTTAGTTCGGTTGACTGAACATTTCCACCACTTAAGTTTATTTGCGTGTTTGTTTATTTATGGTTTTCTTTGATACCTTTGCGCTTGGAAATGTACTTTTTTGTCAGTAATTTGTGGTCTCCTGCAGCAAAAGGCTTCTCTTGCCTAGGTTAGTAAATTAGTGTTGATAATGAATGTATCGGCGATCAATATTTACAATTTTTTAAAACCTTTTATAGTCGAATAAATTTATAAAAATTTGTCACTTAGGAACAAAGTGCCATGCACTGATCAAATCAAAAAAATCAAATCATTTATTTCTTTGCAAAAATGGGTATAGTACATAGGTGTTTTTATAATAAAGTTCTCCATATTTTACCGTCACATAGGCATGCAAAGGTTTACAATTCCAAATAAAATAAAATAAATTGAAATATGCAGATCATTGGAATTACAAAAAATTAAATAAAAATGTCAGTGTGGTCATAGCAATAAAGAAAATATAAAATAAGACTAAGTAAGCGAACCAATAATTATGTCAATTAGGGTAATAGTATGTCAATTAGTATTCTGATGCACTTCTGGATTTACCTAGTTCCATACATATTCTTCAAGCCGGAACACAAAGGGTAATATTTCTGAGCTGCAGCAATAGTAATAGCGGTTGTGCTTTCTTAATTTTTTTTTTTCAAAACCAGCTCTTCTCCATATTTGCTATAGTTGACATACCTAAATATTAATACAAAAGGGTTACTATAAAGCCAAGATCACAGTATCGGGCCCATTAATCTTCAAGTTAAGGCGAACCCATCTGGTCGTTGTCTCACGCATGTTGCTAAAGTCGGTTAAGTGAGATGGGCTGCTAAAATATTCATTACTTGAATCTTCGTACTGGAATCACTTAAGTGAAGGCATGCGGGTTGGTGTAGATGTAACTTGCGAGTTGATATTGTAAAAGTTATTTGTTAAAAGCCAGTCATTAAAAAAAAACCTAAATACCTACCTAAAAAAAACGTGCGACAGTGTGCACACCTGCGTCACAACAGTAGAGTCTGCAATAGATAAAATTTATTGAATGATTGATTAATCTTCTGGCGCTTGTCTAATATTGGATCTAACGCCGCCATCTTGTTTTATCAATACAATTTTGCGAAACCATTTTACAAATGCTTACCAATAACGCCCCCCTGTCAAAATCATTCAAGCGCCAAATTTGTTTGCAGATAGTTTTGTCAACTTTTGTGTTTAAAGGCTTGTGCAGACCAGCGCGACACGCGACGCGACACAAAGGCACCGCCCGTCGCGCGACGAGCGGTGCCTTTGTGTCGCGTCGCGTGTCGCGCCTGTTTGAAAGAGCCTTAATGATGCGCGTCATCATTGTTTTCATAAAGTGATAGTCTGTTTAAAGACATTTTTGACTTCTGCGCACTTTACCTTAAACCCCAATAAGTTAAATAAAAGTCAATAATTAAAGTCAAGAAATAACATTTATTAATGTGTAGTAATGTTTTTCAAGGCTAACTTAATCTTAAACTGTTGCGTAGACTTTTATTTCTAAGGAAATTGAGGAAAATCGAGTTATGCCACGTTTATGTTGAAATGCCTTAGTAACTCAATTATGCGTTTAAGTCCCTTCAGGGAATCCCCTGGGAAGTTAAGATCATAATGATGTTTAAGTACAAGACTTTAATTATTTTCTTATTACTTTTAAGGTTCCGTAGGTACCTCAAAATAAAAAAACGGAACCCTTGTAAGATCACTTTTTTGTCCGTCTGTCTGTCTGCATGTCAAGACTCTTTTTCTTACGCGTGGAGGTATCAAGTTGAAATTAATATCAAATAGGTACGGAGGTCTCATAGCACAGGTAAAGGAAAAAGCACGAAAATCGTTAATTTGTACTTTTATCACATAAAATTTTATTTTTTGCGACTACGAACTTGCACTTCAATTGGAGAATTGACCGTGACGTATATCAAAGTATGGGAGAACAATTTACCAGCAACAAAGTTAAGTTTGTTCTTCGGATAAATTCATACCAACTACGGAACCCTTCATTGTGCGTGGTCCGACACCCAATAAGCCGGTTTTCTGAGATAGGAGCCTTTTCGCCTCGTACAGGACTTTCTACTTTTGGTTTTTTACCTTGTTTTTTATTTTTTATTTTATTTTTTATTAATGTTTTAAGGTGAAGGTGTTTAGTTTAATTTTTTATTCCTTGTGCGAGTTTCAATAAATACTTTTTCTTTCTTTCTTTCTAAATTTGTTGAATCCTGACGTTAGCAAAAAAGTCCGGATATTTAACTTTAAATCTTTTTTTTTCAGTTAATCATTAGGTATATCTTTTTAAAGAAAATCCCCTTAAATCGAAAAGTCCGGACAAATGAGCAGGCCGGACATAGTCGGGACGGCGGCCAAAAACTCGGACATGTCCGGACAAATCCGGACGGATGATAAGCCTAACCGCACGTCAGTAGTAACAAATCCAGTATGAGCTGGCCTCGAATTCTATTGAAACTACGTACTACGATAAGCCAGCTCAAGTTCAAAGTGTTAACACTGACGTGCGATCGACTGTACTTTGAAATGATTGTATAGAACTGTCCTTTTGGTCTATAATTATTATTTTTAGGGTTCCGTACCCACCGCTGTCCGTCCTTCCGTCCGTCTGTTTGTCAGCGGGCTGTATCTCATGAACAGTTAATAGGCAGACAGTAGACATTTTCATAGATTGTGTATTTCTATTGCCGCTATAAAAAAAACAAAACAAAAAAATAAAGAAAACACACAAAGCACAAATAATTAAAATTAATAATTAAAGAAGCACATAGATAGAATACAGATACTTTGTCGTCATAGTGTCGTGAAATCAATGGTTTAGTCCCATCTCAAAAATGCCCAACGCGCCTAAAGAAGTTTTGACTTCAAAAATATAGCCTGAAATTACATTACCACCTCACCTGTCCCTTACAACAGATTAAACTCTCATTATTACATTGTAATACATACCAGTTGTTCCAACAAAGCAATAAATTCTGGCTGAAAAACTACACGAAGCAATTCATGCTCTGTTTAACAAAGATATTTGGACGCGACCACTACATGTAATGATAAAATTTAATATCACGGCCGAAGGGAGCACATTGCGGCTATAATTTTTGCTAGAAGAATTCTATCCCTAATAACCGTTATTGGTATTTTATTATTACAGTATTTTTTTCTTTTTCGCCAAGAATTCGAATTATGATTGTCCTTTTATTAGATTGAGGGTGTGTTTTTTTAATGAGTTTCGGATGATTTCATGGCTTTTTGTTAGGGTCGTTGGGAGAAATAATTTATCTCAAATAAGCTTGGAAATTCAAATATTATTTTGACAACATTTTTCGAGCAGTCGAATTTGCTGTTCTGATAAAAAACAAACCAATAGGCAGGCGAAAATATTACTATGAAAATCCATAACATTCGTATTTAGCGGCCAAATAAATTACGATGAAAACTCATAACTGTCATGTTACTTAAAAATGGAACTAACTTTTTATTGCGACCCATGGCAACCAAGGAGGTAACTTATCAAAGATTTTATTTAAATTTTTAACTGGCTTAACAAATAGAGCTGTTTGTAATGTACTATAATTGTATATTTTCAGATCTCTTTGGTAAATTGACGCAGATAACAAAACCACCTCAGATATTTCAGGGTTCTGTACAAGTTGTGGGGAGATTCAGGGTAAGGGCATATTAGTTCAGCTTACTTTTATTACTCCTCATAGTTCGCTGAGTTGGATTTAAAGAAAGCCCACAATTTCTGTCAAAATTTTGTCTGCAAGAGAACTGTTGTACATATCCCAAACTCAAGTTTGACAGATTATTGAAGTGAAAACTTCTTTAGGCGCGTTGAGCATTTTTGAGATGAGAAAAAACAATTGAACTCGCGACACCGTTACCGACACCTCATTTTTGTAAACGCGATTATGCTCTTTATTTAGATAAGGTTATAGACCAATGTTCTATACAAGTATTTTTCTTCCACCAAGGCGATCTTGTTCAAGTTTTCACTTCTGTCGACACTCCTGGAGTGCCACTGTTTTTTTGTATTATTACTAATTCGACAACATTGGTTGTGCTATTTACGTTGTCGAACAAACGAATTTTTCTAACATATGTATGAAGCGTAGGATTTTGAAGGAAATTCATAATCCATTATGTTTGCGCTGTTTCTCACTGATGGCTTTCATGCCATCATTCGCAAGAGGACGGTATCTCTGATCTGCAGAATGGGTGGCAGCCGCAACGAAATCTTGAAGACAATAGCCAATAGGATTTCATCCTCGTTTTGGAGGTCACTTGTTAAGTCAGTCATCTGACTTTTATTTTTAATATTTATGTATTTATAATGAATTTCTGGATTTTAATTGACATTAATTTTAATGAATTTAAAGATGCGATTAATTATTTTACAATTTGGTTTTATGTACCTACTTCTATGTAGTTATTTATTTCGTTAGAATAATTATTATTGTGGCATGTATTTTAATATTTGATTACTAACGTAATTTTTAAATAGGTAAACTAACATAAATATGGATCACTGTATCTGATTTAAATAAATAAATAAAATTATTACGAATTTCCTTCAAAATCCTTCTGATGGTAAATGAAAGTGTGTTACGCACTTGGAATGCTGGTTTTAATACCACTGACGTACTGTCTAACATGTCGTTGGTCAACTTCTGTAGTAATATACAAGTTAATATTATGCCATTCAATAGGCTCATTCCCTTATTACATGGGACTTAAACATAACAGGCGAAATGAGGGTATACTAAGGCAGGGGTTCCTAAACTTTTAAGATAACGGAACACTCACCAAATACCTTTTGTTTTATGGAACCCCATATCAAATGATAACAAATTAAAGACACTGTACCTAATTTAAATAACATTAAAACTTTTAGTAGAAATATTTTAAAATTGAAACACTTTCATTCTTTACTTTAATTTTTAACCGACTTCCAAAAAGGAGGAGGTTATATGTTCGACGCGTAGGTTTGTTTGTTTGTTTTTTTTTTTTTTTTTATGTATGTCCACCGATTTCTCCGTCATTTGTGGACCGATTTTGAAAGGATATGCTCCCAAATTGGTCCCATATAAATTTTATTAACTTAGCTTGTGTAGTTTTTGAGTTAGCTACAAAATACGTATTTTTTTTCGCACTTTGTATGTAGATGATATGATGTCCCTGACACTGGTAGTAGGTAGTGGTATTCGAATGTGTGTGGGGTAGGTACCACAACTAAAAAGTGAAAAATAAAAACTTTACAAAAAAAAAAACTACAAAGTGAAAAATAACTTTAATTTCGGAAGTCGGTGGCAAAAAACGAAAACACAAAACCCAAGACACCGACTTCCGAAATTAAAGTTATTTTTCACTTTGTAGTGTTTTTTTTGGAAGTCGGTAGTTTTTTTAATGTGAAGAATGAAATTATTTCACTGTTTTATCTATAATTGATTTATAGTTCGGTATTATGTCCAACAGTTGTTTGTGCATATCTGGGGTAGCATCCAATCTCGACCTAAATTTGTTTTTGGTATAACTGTAAGCTAAAAAACCTATTTCACAACGATACGTTGTGACAAATGGGAGCACAGTTAAGATAACCTTTTTGGCTACTTCAGGGTATTCACTCCTAACACCAACCCAAAAATCATTCAGGGATATAGACTCAAATGTGTGTTTTTAATAAGCTGCCAGGGCTTATTTTTATTTTTATTTTTTGAATTGTTCTTTGTTTTATCTTTTTATTACGGACGCTTCTAACGTGAACGTCTTTCTACATTGTTCTCACATGTATAATTTCAACATGAATGGTGTAACCAATATTTTGTAACAATTTTTTATTTAAAAGAGTGTCCGTGGAGTTTCTTGCCCGTTCTTCTCCATAGGTACCTACTACGCTTTGGAATGGGCAACTAGCTTCAAACCTATTTCTGACTGACCGATTCCTTGACAATTCAAAAGTGCCTGTAAATGGTTTAATTGAAATAAATGCTTTGAGTTTGAGTTTGAGTTTAATGTGGATGAACTTTCAAGATCTATGAATGCTTCATAATCCAGGACGGTCAGCATCGCATCAAAATAATATTTGTACTTAACTGTAGTATTATTTAACCCAGGTGACTTTTATACGGAGCCCCTAGGTTCCGCGGAACCCACGTTAGGAATCGCTGCACTAAGGTACACCTCTGCGTAACCCTTCGGGGTTATACCGTTTTCGTACACTGTTATTGTGTTTAAACAAAAACCAAAAAATAAAAACAACAAAATAGCTTCATATTTTAAAACAAAATCGTTCACCGGACATAACCCTAAAAATCCCCCCATCCGTCAACACACACTTAACCTTTTCCCAGGTCGCATATACCCCTAGATTTATCACCACATTATAACTGGTAATCACTGTTGATCGATCACGGCTGTCAGCTTCAGGCCACAGTCTATCAATCAAGCTTTTTGTCAAGCTCCCTCTATTGTTTAGCTGTTTATCTTACACTGTGGCTCGACGTAATCTTTGACTCGTCATGTGAGGTTCGATGTTCGAAAAACGATTAGCGTTGATCCTTTTTTGTTGAGGTAGTGTTGTCTTTGGTTATTTGGGGACACAATTTCTTTTTTACCCGACTATGGTGAAGCAAAAAGGAGATATGATTTTAACAAGTATGTAAGTTCATCTGTTCCTTCATAACTTCTAAAAAACTCATAATTTGACAACTAAGGTATCATTGGAAGCGTCTTGATCGTCCAATGTTTATAGGCTTTCTGACGTCACATTAAATTGGCACATGAATATGGCGGCCTCAAGAGGACATAAAGTAAAGAACTTAAAAAAAGAACCTCCGAAATAATTTAAATAAAAATAAAAGTTGTAAAAACTAAAACCCAACTACGACAAAATTAGTTCGGTTTCAGTTTTTATAACTTTTTAATGTTATAAGGATCTCATTTTGCAATCGGTTTAAAATGTATCAATTTTAATGTCAATCTAAATAATAGTGTGTATATTTTGGTTGCTGATACCGTGACAAACGGACTTGTACCTACTGGCACAAAAAGTGAAGGCAAACATTATTCGACATCGGAGCCCTTTACTTTGCATGGTTGGTCACGCACTTGCCGTATCGACATGTTATAGTCGGTTATGTCCTGAATACATACGTCACTTCACTACAAACTGTATGCAGGTGCCGTTCGGGGACTGAAAATAATATTATTAATGAACTGTTCCACCGAACTACAATTATAAAAATACTAGCTTCTGCCCGCGACTTCGTCCGTGTGGAATAGTTACTTTGAGCTAACGCTAACTATTTGGTTATGGATTAATATCATGTTTATAAAACACCTTCGCAAATAATGCATTATTTAAGAACCAATTTGGTTAGCATAAAAAAGGTTAGAGTGAGCCAACCTTAAAAGATACACATGATGTCGCGGACTTTTTTTAGAACTTTTAAAAGGAAATTTGTGTAATACTTAATTTTTGCGAAACTTTAACCTTTTACGCAGCGCACGCAGCGTCGCTCTCAAAAGGAAAAAAAACCCCGGTTTTGAAACATTCTTCATTGGCGCTCCGCTCCTATTGATCTTAGCGTGATAATATATAGCTTATAGCCTTCCTAAATAAATGGGCTATCTAACACTAAAATAATTTTTCAAATCGGACCAGCAGTTTCTGAGATTAGCGCGTTCAAGCAAACAAACAAACAAACTCTTCAGCTTTATACACCGTGAAATTTGAATAACAGTTTTGCTAGAACAAACGTTATTCAGACCATGGTCTACTACCATACTACAGCATCCAATAGAAAAAAAAAACATAATTGGTTTTTGAAAAACACAAAAAAGACTAAGTTTAAAATGTCAAGATTATCTACTGCTTACTAAATTTTGTTTATGGAGGTACATTTCCCTGTAGACAATGCTGTGTCCCGTGCGTGGTGTCTGTGTTGTAGGGAGTAACGATAATCTAGACATTTTAAACTTGTTTTTTTTTAATTGGATGCTTTAGAATGGTAGTAGACCATGGTCTGAACAACGTTTGTTCTAGCCAAACTGTGATTCAAATTTCACGGTGTAGATTGTTTCAGAGCGGTTAGTGGAAGTGCTCAGGTGCGGTTCCGACAAGGACGGTTGAAATCAGTGCTCTAAGTGGAATACCTCATTTTTTTCATTTTAACACGCTTAGGAAGCTGTGGACTCTTGGAACATATGATAGCTACGACTATGATGGAGTTTTCTTAACATAACATAACATCACGTCTTGTTCCCCGAAGGGTAAGTCAGAGGTGTATCTATAGTACATCCACATTTCGCCAGTTATGTTTTTAAGTCCCATGTAATAGGGGGCGAGCCTATTGCCGTCAACCAGGCACAAATCCAGACTCCGGGCTGCTACTGAGAAATTTCAGATAAAAGGTTAGTGGAATAAGACATACTCGTAACATAAGGTTCAGTTGAAAACCAGCGTCAGGCACTAGTTATCTGGCATTTATGCTGAACTTGGCCTATTTGGCACAGCCGTGAGACACACAATTCTGTTTTAAGTTTTTTTTTTTTACTATATTGTGCCAAAAAAATTTAAAATAGGTATTTAGTCACATTCTCGTCTGAAATAATAAATTAAATTTAGAAAATCAAAAAATGTCAATATAAAATAATTATTAGAATATTAACTTATGGGAGCAACATTTTAGCAAAAAAAATTCTGATAAAAACTCAGTCACACTGTAGTACGCCTTATCCTTTAAAAAATTACGTAGTCTACTCTTAAACAGCACTGATAAAAAAATATATAAAAACCCAATAACACTTTACCCAACCCGGCAATCGAACTCAGGACCTCAATCTCAGCAGTATCCAATAGCAACGAGTTTCATCAAGCTAAAACTTTTGATATTAACAAAGCTGCAAAATGATCAAACAAAACCTCAAAATTACCAAGGTTAGTAATAACCATTCTAAAACAGCTCTAAAACCCACACCCGTAACCGAACCCATTATATTTCTAAAACACAATTACATAAGACACTTTGAAGACTCGGAGACCATAACTTTGGCGGGCTAGCAAGCACCGGGAGCAGTTGTAAAACCATCGTAAAGACTCTCAGCTGTTCTCCATAAGGTAAGAGCTGAGGTAATGAACCATTAATTCGCTGGAAGAGTTAGTGCACTTACAACGAACAATTGCAGATAAAGCTGGAAGAAGTGTTTTTCGAGCCGTTTGGTTTTAAAGGAAGATGGAAAATTGGATGAGTATTTTGGTTTTGGTTTTGAAGATTAAATTAAACGCTACAAAAATATTAGTCAATCAACCAGTGAGATCTTAAGTTTTTAGGGTTGCGTAACTCAAAAGGAAAAACGGAACCCTTATAGGATCACATTATAGGTCTGTCCGTCTGTTACAACCAATTTGCTCCGAATCTTAATGTACTGATAAAATTGAAATTTGGTACACATTATGTATTTCGGTGACCCGAATACGGATGTAAAATTTAAATAAATGGATTTTGAATAAGGGGTCACTTTTGGGGGCAAATATGAAAATTTAAAAAAAAGTTTTGCGAACGGTACCGTGTGACACATCAAACGAAAGGGCTTATTTCGAGGATCTTAAGTACATTTTTTTGTAATTTTTAGATAAATACTTTTAAAAATATTTATGAAAATTTTATGAAAATTGACTTTTCTGCCCTTATCTCCGAAACTACTGGGCTTCAAATTTTTTTTTAAATACAGATAGTTCTATGCAAATAGATTACAGGAAAACCTATAAGAAGTCTATGGTCTTATAATAACATGGTAAATCACTCAATATTGTGCGTACAAACATACATTTGCAGTCTGTTGGAATGTATGGGGGAACATGTTTTTCAACTACAATGAGTATGTTCTTGGGATAAATTCATCCCAACTACGGAACCCTTCATTATTCGTGGTCTGACACACTCTTGATCGATTTTTTTTACATTAAACCTACTCTAAGGTTTGATGTAAACTAGCTTCAAATCTTGCTGGCTGGTTGACTAATATTTTTGTAGTGTTTAAGAAAACCACAGAGTTTAAAATCTCATGCTAGATATTCTGATTGAACAAAACAGTAATAAAAGATCATTGTCGTAAAATCAACTAAACAACAGAATACGATAGTTGTCTAGGTACAAAAAAAAATCTATTTATTCCGTCTTTCCGTTGATAAAAAATATTAGACACGTATTTTTTGCTTTATCATATTAATCAAAAATAACTTAGAAAACACGCATTAAAGTTGGGGAGTGGGGGCTTGCTACATCACAACTCAGTATTAAATCTAGCAAGGCGTGACGTCATGCCACATTTTAACTCAATGTATCGCCGTAATATTTTGATTACGTCAAAAAAGAAAAAATACGTGTTCAATATTTTTTAATTATCTACAAGACGGACAAAAAAAATATTTTTGGACACAGGCCTATTGTAAGCTTTCAAGAACCAGGGTAAGTATATTTATTTTTGTTTCAACATGTTATTCTATGTATTTTACGACTTCATATAAAATTCAAAATGTTTGGCACAATATTATTTCGTTTTATGAAGCAAATCATTTTAAGGATGTAAGATTGGACAAATAATATTTTCTTTTTGTTTTTGGGCATCCTCATTCTGGCGTAATAATTATTCTGGATCCTCAGGATACCCAAAATCATAATGATAACAGATAAAATAATAAAAACCCAAGAGCTTTTACCTCTCTGTAATATTCATCACTCTAGTATGAGAAAACGAAATGAAAATTCATAATGAAATAACTTTTCCGCGATGTAGTAAAAGTTTAGAACAATTTTATTTATAAGAAAAGTTTTAACAATATGCTCAAACTTTGCTACTGTAGTTTTAACTATTCGCTAACTTTTCTCGATTGAACTTTGATTTACGTGAGATCTGTCATCTTTTGAAACTTTTGAAATAAATTTTTGTCAAATATAAATTCGTTTTTGAACGATAAATGTACCTAAATCATGAATTGTTGTGTTGTATAATTTATAGACAGAGACAAGTGTACAAGATTGCATAGTAAAATGAATTTGTTTTACTAATTTTTTCTTTGATTTTTATATTGCAAAATCCTCAAACTTAATTTTGGTGTACTAAATTTTTTTGCGGATATTGGTTCCGATTCCCTTGTTCACTTACTAAACTTAATTTAAGTTCAGTGCATCTTTTTCTTTCTATTTCATTAAGAAAAGTACAGAAGATAAATTTTAGTTTGGTCCTGTCAAATTAGTCAGCGCCTGTCACTACTCCATACAAATTTAGACGTGATTAAATACTTGCCAACTAAAATTACGTCAATTTACGTCAAGCGCTGATTAATTTGACAGGACTGAACTAAAATGTATATTCTGTCCTTTTCTTAATAAAATAGAAAGAAAAAGATGCACTGAACTTAAATTTAGTTCGTGAACAAGGAAATCGGCACAAATTATAAGTATTTAAAACTAAAATACTTATAATCAAGCATTTTATAAGTATTTTAGTTTAAAATCTTTAACTGATCACCAGACTGATTTTCCTTTCCTGAAATGAGTCATAAAAAACTAAAACCAAACAACGATCAACACAAGAAAACACAGTGTCAACATTTACTCGTTTTTCGAAGCGAACTATTTGCACAGTTCAACACGGTACACCATCTGGAAAACGGTGAATTATAAAAAGCTGTTTGCAAACCTTGGACCACTGGACCGCATTGCGGTCGGCACCGGGACGAGGGTAATTACCGGTGCCGACTAATTCATTACATGAACGGTTTCTGTGCACAGCGATTGATGGAATCAACGATCATCAATGCAACTGACATTTAGACACGAGATTTAGATCGAGAATAAACGAATGAATCATGATTAACTTAACTTAACCTTAACTTTTTTATTCAATTCTTTTATTCAAAAAGCCAAATACAATTTGTTCATCTCAAACAAAACATACAAACGCCACTATACGGGGTGGCGGGGACATCGACGCGAAAACTGAAACCATGGATTCAGTACATGATTTTTCGTCGGTTATTTTTTTTAAATCAGCTGTTCTATACATTTTGACCAATTGCAATTTTCTATGAAACAGCAGATTTTTTTCAAATAACCAACGAAACTTTTCAATGCAGGGGGTTTCAGTTTTCGCGTCGATGTCCCTGCCACCTGGTATTAATACATCGCTAAGCATTACTTGAGACAGAGTGAGTGTGTGTGTGAGTGAGTGTGTGTGGGTGTTTGAGTATGAATGTGATTAGATCAGAGTTGTGATTGGTCTGGAATTTGACAGATCCAAATTCAAAAGTGAGTACCCTAACCTAACCTAACCTAACGAAAACATTGATCACTTTTGGACTTTGCCATAATTTAAATTGTTACTTATCAAGTGATGCAGTACCTATAGAAATTGTCACCATTTGTCATCGTATTATTATGGTTTCAGCTACATATGTAGAAAGTAAGGTTTTTGTAAGTCGACTATACTAGCCACATGACAGAATTGTTAAGATTATTTTTCCTTGTCTTTCACTTAAGAAGAACCTGTGCGCTCGATGAGATTTCCCGTCGACAAAATGACGAAATTCAATATAAACTTTCATTCCCTTTTGGGGATGAATTTTCAAAAATCCTTTCTTTGTGCTAAACTTTCGTTATTTATGGAACTTTGGGTAAAATTTCATGTTCTAGACCCAGTGGTCTGTCAGTGAAGTAGAAAAGAAGAAGGAGAGAAAGATATACTAAACTGCTGAGATGGTCAGTCTTTGTACGCTGAAAGACTATATTCTAGTTAGACTAAAGATTACAAAAAAAGATTTAGGTACTTCTACTAAGCAATTGGTTACCATAAAGGTACATATAATCATCAATCGATGTTGATTGATATAATCAATCAATCAAACTGATCCAATGTGAAATAAGATATTTTGACATCGTATATATATTATAATAAAATCGTAGCGTAGTAAAAACTTTTCATTTAATTATTTTTGAGAAAAAAGTAATTGCTACAAATAAATTTAATTTAGGCAAAAACTATAAACCTAAAATATAATAAAAAATCACAATACTGCAACATAATATAATAAAATGTCAATGCTTTTATTATTAAATTACATTACAATTAAAATAAAATGTCAGGGTCATAAAATTAAATAAAAATGCCAATGATGCCGAAATAATGTATAGTTTTTAGAATTTTTGTCTGATTGTCTGAATGTATGTTCCAGCATTACGCAAATACTACTGGATAGATTTTGTTCAAATTTTGCATAGATATTCCCTATAAGTCTGATCAGTCTGTAGCTTATAAATTATCATGCTCAAATTGCTATTGGAGTTGATCAATATTGCATTATGTTCGTGATTTTCTATCGTTTAACGCAAATTGTAAAAAGATGAGACAAAAGGCTAGAATATTGCATATTATATTAGCCTGTGATTGTTAGTTCGACTTCCAACAATTATTTATTGATATTGTTTGCGCTTCTTTTTTTTACATTTTGTAATACTACTTTATGATAGTTCGTATGTCGTACACAAAAAAAGTGTGTTTAAGCTTAGGTGATAAAAATAAATATCAGTTTTTAGGTGACTGTTACTTCAAATTCAAATAATTTTATTTATTCATTCATTCATTTTTTTTTTCATTTTCGTTTTGTATTTCATTTTTGAGAGATCCCGTGTGTTTACATAATCTTCTCTTATCTTAGTTTAGTGATAGTTGTTCGTAAGGAACTCGTGGTGGGAGGAGCTCGTGGCTAAGTAATAACAGCCGCATGGGTCAATCCATCAGGTTAAGCTAGGCTTGCCGGGGTTGGTCAGTGGATGGGTGACCATATTTGAATACCGAGACTCCTCCGTGGCTCGGAAAGTATGTTAAGCCGTTGGTCCCGGCTGTCATTCGCGGATCTTTGACAGTCGTTACGAGTCGTCAGACGCTCGAAAGTCTGACAACCAATGTTACCAAGGGGTATCGTATTACCCAGTAACTGGGTTGTGGAAGCCGACATAGTTGGGAAAAGGCTAATCAGATGAATTATTTCAGTTAGGTGTCGCTTAGTCTTGGTGAAAAGGGGCATCAGTGTTCCCTATCAACTGAAATATCGGTGGTGCCGCTCATTTTGATACAAGTTCTGTTTGTATTGCCGATAACTTAAACATTAATATTGCTCCTATGCTGGTTTAAGACGAAATTGTTTAATTTGTGTTTTAGTTTATGCCGTCATGCAAAACGTCGAGTTTTGTTTGTTGACTTTATTTTTACGTTTTTGAAAGTGAAAACTTCTTTAGGCCCGTTGGGTATTTTTGAGATGGGTAAAAACAATTGAACTCGCTACACCGTTACCGAAACCTCATTTTTGTAAACGCGATTGTGCTCTTTATTAATATTACGTTACGGATCAATGTTCTATGCAAGTTTTTTACTTTATAGATTTTAGAAGTATTTTTTTTTTTTAAAACGCAATTGTGCTCTTTATTTAGATAAGGTTGCGGACCAATGTTCTATACAAACATTTTTCTTCCACTAAGGCGATCGTGTTCAAGTTTTCACTTCTGTCGGCACTCCCGGAGTGCCACTGTTTTTTTTTTTTACTTTTAAATCTGATAGCTTTTTTCAGGGTGTATTTTGTTTTAATATGCCTCGTTGGTTCTATGTTCCTGAGGTCCTGTGTAGTTCGGTGCCAGAGTTCGGCAAAGTATTACTGTATTTTTGTATTAAGATTCTTAGTAGCGGTCCATGGTCTTGATTAGATATAAGATATAATCAGCCTATAATGTTCCCACTGCTGGGACACAGGCCTCCTCTCGGTGAGAGGGAGTGGGCCGTAATCCACCACACAGGCCCAGTGGAGGTTGGTAGATGTCACATGTCTTCGAATTTTTGGTTTCTTCGCGATGTTTTCCTTCACCGTTTTGAGAGCAATGGTGATGAAATAATTACACAAAGTAAAGCGCCTGCTTGAGTTAGAATACACCACTGAACCATATTTGCGCTCATCTTGATTTGTCCCCGGTAAATGGCAATATGCTTGCCCTAAAAAGAGATTTGAAGAAACTTCCTTCACAGTGGCAACATTATGGGTATGCAGAAACACGTCTGGCGACCGCAGAAGGGTCGCAAGTATCTTCTGTATTGCAGTAATGTGCCGGATATCCGTATCCGTGGATATCCGAGGGAGAAAAAAGATCTGTATCCGTATCCGTTACTTTTTGGCGGATCTTGAGCGGATCTTTTATATTAATACATTTCATTACGTATACGAAATTTTAAAGATATGTAGCAATGAAATACTGTTAACTTCAACCAAAATTAGGTAGTAAAAAAAAAAAAAAATCATATTTATTATAATTAAGTAGAGTAAGTACCAGTACATTAAGTTATAAGGTAGTAAATAAACTATCTTTGTAGTGAGATCAAACCTCTAATATTTGTGCTATGCTGATTGAAATAATTATGTGCTATTAAAAATATGTTGTTTTCAAGAACTTAAAAAAAATATACGTCATAATTAATATGGAGTAATGGTAAATTGTATTTCAAAAAGAGTAACTTGGCAGCTTTGTCCCCCAAAAGTTAGTTACGATGAGGATCATAAATAATTCTTAATGAACCTGAAGAAAGTTGAGATCCGTATCCGTATTCGCGGATCTAGACCCTTATGATAGGTATCCGCGGATCACATTTTTTAACATCACTAATTAAAAAAAGTCAGTTACATTTCTGTAAACTAACTATACAAAAATTACAGTATACGCGGTAGTCACATACAAGTGACCTACCGGTACAGTAGTTATGTTATGTTATTGCGATAAGCAAACATTTGCTATTTATACGTCCGGTGTGAACGAAACCATAGCGCGATCTAATTCGACGCCAACACCATCTAGGGAAGCGATGTGTAAATTTTGTATTAAAATCAATAATTTCAAAAATATTTACTTTATTGGTGACTTTTTTCTACCGTCGACTTCGTTCCCGTGGAATTCGTAAGACACCATAATGTTATACCAAAATTAAAGCCACATTTTTATAAAACTTCCCTGCATACTACGTTTGTAGTTTTGGTCTCAGCAGCCACAATGTAAAAGGACTGGTGACGCAGTAGCAAGCGACGTTCAGTTGTCCGTGTGAGACACAGCTCGTCCTGAGATCGACACCCGCAGCCTTCAGGAGCAATTACCCATTCCTTGCGAAGTTTTTCGTTTTTAGTGAATAAAATGAAAAGTAAACCCCTACTCCCTCCCTCCGGAGATACAGTTTTTTTTATATGACAAATAAATCTCATAAAAAAATTGGATAAATGAAAAGTAGAGGGAGGTGGCAGAAAAGAAAAGGGCAAGTCATCCCCAGTCAGTCCCCACCTTCCCGTTACAGTAGCCACATTTTCAAGGTCAATGTCAAACGTCTCGAAGGTTCTGTCTGCAGAGTAATCTAACAAGAAGGATAGGACGGGTCATCCCCTTCAAACCTAGCCTGTCAGATCCGGGGTGCCCCAATTCTCAAGCTCGCTAGGCTCGCCCTTGCATTTTTTTTTTCTCGAAAACTGTACGTTTGGTAGCTGTGACATTTTGCAAAAGCATTCTACAAGAAGACACCAATGCGTAAAAAAAAACAGTAGCACTCCGGGAGTACCTATAGAAGTGAAAACTTGTAGATACTTGTATAGAACATTGGTCCGTAACCTTATCTAAATAAAGAGCACAATCGCGTTAGCAAAAAAAAAATTACAAAACGTTTATTAAAGTAAAAATACTTGCATAGAACATTGATCCGTAACGTATTATAAATAAAGAGCACAATCACGTTTATAAAAATGAGGTGTTGGTAACGGTGTCGAAAGTTCAATTGTTTTTTCCCATCTCAAAAATGCCCAACGTGCCTAAAGAAGTTTTCGCTTCAAAAATTAAGCTTCTCACGCGTGGTCCATAAAGTACAGTTGAGCTAATATTTACGTTCCTAACCCAAATAAAAAACTATTATATATTTTATTTCTATTTAAAAAAATTAAGTGTTCAGAAAAAAAAAAATTGCGGGTAGTTCAAGAACCCCTAAATAACCTGACGTTCTCATTAAGCATCTTTTTACACCCATTGTAATGCTTGATTCCAAAACTTTCAAAGTCAAAAGTATCACTAAAGTTGATAATAGAAGTTTATGTAAAAATTTAACCAAAAATTAAATAATTTCCATAACAAGCATAGTTTTTTAGAAATTTTCTCTAACAACCTCTTCAAAAATATGACTTAATTAAAAACTTTACAGGTTCACTATCTGCGAAGCTAATTTATAATTATTTTCTTTCGTAAGACGTTATTTAAACCATAGAAATAGCTGTGCCCCGCGGTTTCACTCGCATAAGTGTCGATCCCGTGAGAATATCGGGATAAAAAAAAAGTTTTCTATGTCCTAACCTAGTGCCAAATTTCATCTAAATGCGTTCAGCCGTTTTAGTGTGAAAACGTAACAAATAAACAAACTCACTTTTGTATTTGTAACAACCATAATATAAATACTAGGAGCACCCCGCGGTTTCACCCGCATAAGTATCGATTCCGTGGGAATATCGGGATAAAAAGTATCCTATGTTCTAATTCAGGTCATGGTCTACTCATGTGCCAAATTTCAACCAAATCTGTTTAGCCGTTTTAGCGTGAAAGCGTAACAAACAAACAAACTTACTTTCGCATTATACTCGTAATATTAGTTAGGATTAGGATTAGAGTTAGGATTAAAAATAAAAACACCTAATAAAACCTTAAAGTTCAAAAACCTCTTTGAAACGAGCAAAAGAAAGTTTAAGTTTCGTTTTGTTAGACATAAAGAGAATTGTTGAGTGTCTGGCTAAATGCAATTAATAGTGATTATATAATGATAGCAATTAATATAACTTTAATTAATTTAAATCTAATTTGAAATAAGGAGCTTTGCTATCTAAAAAGTTATTTGTAAAACGAAATGCTTATTAAGTCGTATAATAGGTAAGCTTAGTGAAATTCATTAAGATAATTTATTTTTAGTTTTGGTGCTTAGGTACGCGTACAGTCAAGGGCAAAAATATGTCTTTTTTTTTTTGTTAGCCTCTATCTTATTCCTCAGCTCGGCAAGGACCTCCTGTATCCCCTTCTAAACCATGTATATAATTAGTAAAAAAAACAGTGGCACTCCGGTAGTGCCGACAGAAGTGAAAACTTGAACAATTCTATCGTGCAGGAAATACTTTTAGTGAGGTGTCGGTAACGGTGTCGCGAGTTCAATTGTTTTTCCCATCTCAAAAATGCCCAACGCGTCTAAAGAAGTTTTCGCTTCAAAAATTATTTTTCTGTAAACAGCATTTTAAATTCTCACTAAGTATAATTTTTGGAGTTTAGTTTTATAAAAAAGGATCAGTAGATACTGTTATAATTTTACCACACTTAAATTTTTACTTGTTAAACCAAACCGTTTCAATAAAAAATTTCAAACCTAAAATACACTTGGTGGGTGGAGGTGGTCCTGGAAAATGATGCTTGGAAGGATTTGGGGGAGACATTTGCCCAGCAGTGAGATACTGTAGGCTAACATTAAAAAAAAATGTAAATACTAGGTAAGTTCGGAAAAACTATTCACAATTTTCACTCACCGTTCATACGAGTACCGATGTATATATTTTCCACGTCGCATAGTAATCAATTTGGAATATACGAGTCCCTACCTAAATGTTGCAGTATTACGAAATTGAGACCAACATTTTATTGCAAAAAATCTTTTTACTTTTTTACTTGCCTTGATCGAACAAAATATTATAAACTAGCTGACCTGACAGACGTTATCCTGTCCATGTTTCAATAATTCATACAAAAATCCCTTTGAAAAATAGACGAACCCGAACACGGCGTGTTGCCACACCGAGCGCTCTCTGTCTCTGCGTTCAGTGCTCGGTGTGGCAACACGCCGTGTTCTAGTTTGCAACAAGTCAATCGTCATCCTGAAGATGCCTCGTTGAGAGGTGAAACACGTGTCGATTTCTTTCAGGGTTTTTTATGGTTCTTTAAAAAAACCTAAATGGAACCAAATGGTTACCAAATATATCCACGTCTGTTGTATTGTTTTTCCCATAGAAAAAAGCAAATTTCAGTTTTTCTGGCCCCGTAAACATCTTTTTGAGGCTGACTGTAGTAGTAATTAATTTGTTGTTTGAACGTTGAGTTTAAGGGATCAAAATGTCTGATCTGTATTTAATGTTCTTATTTATTTAGATAGTTTTTAAAAAATAAACAAAAGTTGATATTTTTATGCCTTAATGTAATAAAAAATCATACAACAGCTGGATTCGCATCTGCTAAAATTCAGTCTCTACTTGCAATTTAAGCGGTGTGTTGTATTTTTTTAAGTTCTCAGCTTGTTAAGGGAAAATCCTCACAGTTGAATTCTTAATTAGTGTTGACTTTTTAAATTAAGTTCGCGGCTGTCATCGCTTGCAGCTTTAGCAAAAAAAGGAAACTTTAAAAAACATGAATACGTTGAATTATCTCGAGACAGCAATTTTTTGTTGATTTTATGCGAAAAATTGTAGGACTCAGTAATGAAAAAATGTCTAAATGGTTTAAATGTTTGTAAACGCTCCCACTATACAGGAGAAATTCATAGTGTGGGGCAACGTTTAAAAAAAAAAAACCGAGTGGCACTCGGGGACTGCCGCGGTAAAACTATTGCATAGCATTTGTAACCTCCATACTTCCTATTTGTCAACGCTACACTTGGGATGATGACGTGATGACATAAAACAAAAATTACGTTCCCATGACAACATCACGTTGTCATGGGAACCGTCATTACATGGTAGGCGGAGTGGGGGGTGTTAGGTTTTATTTTCGTTACGTTACGGAATTTCTAGATTCGGTCGCCGCGCTCAAAGCCCGCTATAAAAGTTATGCAATAGCTTAAAACTGGACATGTGCGTGTTGGACCACGCACAATAAAGGGTTCCGTAATTGCAATGAATTTATCCCAAAAACAAACTTACCATTGTAATTTAAAAACATAATTCTCCGATACATCGATATACGTCACGGTCAATTCTCCAAATAATAATTGTGTGATCTAACTACAAATGAACTATTTTCGGACAAATTTTCCTTTACGTGCTTTCTGCCAACTTTCATGATTATAGGTCAAAGGAAGGTGGCTGTAGGTTATAATTTATTTGCGAGTGTCAAAATATTATGTCGCATAAATGGCCATATTTTTTTATTGCGTTGATTTAAAAGCATGGGTTTTTAGAGCTCCAAGGGACCATAGACCAACGTATTTGTTAATTTCAACTTAATATCCTAAGAAAAAGGGTCTTAACACACTGACAGACAGCCGGACGGACAGACGGAAACGAAGTGTTTCTATAAGGGTTCCGTTTGTTTCCTTTCAGGGTACGGAACCCTAAAAAAGAAAAAAAATACATTCACTCTTACAGGGTGGCCCGTGAAACGGAGTCCAAAGGAAAATTTTAGCAGCCTCTCTTCAAGGTCTTCCCGAAACACCCCCATGTCATCATCTGACTAGCTTTTTCGCAACCATGTTGGGGTCGGCTTCCAGTCTAACCGGATGCCTATCTGACCTCCACAACCCAGTAACTAGGTAATAGTTACCCTTAGTAAGACTGGTTGTCAGACTTTCGGATTTCTTACGACCCGTAACGGCTATCAAAGATCCACGAATGACACCCGGGACCAACGGCTTAACGTGCTTTCCGAGGCACGGAGGAGTCTCGGTATGTTAAGATGGTCACCCATTAACAGACCAACCTCGGCAAGCGTAGCTTAACCTGATGCATCGAACCGTGCGGCTGTTATTACTTAGCCACGAGCTCCTTGGAAACACCCCCATGTATGTTTAGTTTATTATAGTTTAGGAGCTAGACGCCTTTTAATATTTTTTTGGGAAACCATCTCATTTTCCCAGGTTATGTCCATTTATCCAAATATCGTGATAACAAAGAATTCCTGGACAGCTGCAAATCCAAGGGAGACGCGGGAGGGTTCAGACACACCCATCATGAGACTTAACGCCCAACGCGGCGTGATCCCTGATTTCCCCCGGGGCAGCGGTACTGCGCCAGTTACAGATGTACTAGGATTTGGATACGCTAGTTTTTCATAGAAAGTAATTGTGAGTAAACATATTATGTGAAACGAACATACCGTCCAAATTTATGCAATGCAACGTAAAATATAACAAACATTAAAAAAAAGCCTAATTGGTCATTCTTTAATTAATTAAATAATTCTTAATTTTTTTTACATATTGTGTGGTATGGTAATTTTATTCTAGGTGCATCGTCTTCACATATAATTATATAACTAATGTATCTATACAAAAGATTGTAAACCATTTTAAAAGAGTAACGGTGAAATTTCTTGCCCATTATTCTCCATACGAAAACTACCTTTTGGAATCGACTACAATTAATTAAATTTTTTTGTACATTTTGACGTTCAAAAGTGATTTTTATGGGAATATTTATTGAAATAAATGATTTGACTTTGTTGTGTTACATTTAATGTTATGTTTAACATAATTATACTATATGTAACCACTATAAATTCGTCCGTCGTCTTTTTGTAACTACTACCTTTTGCCCGCGGCTTCGCCCGCGTGGATGGCGGAAATTATCCCACGGGAACGTACTACCGGGATAAAAAGTAACCTGTATCTTAATTCAGGTTATTTTCTACCTATGCGCCAAATTTTATCCAAATCCGTTAAGCCGTTTTAGCGTGACAGCGTAACAAACAAACTGCTTTACCTTTGCTGATTTTGTGTTATTTCCCTCATTGATTTTCTTGCTAATTTATGATATTTATTTTGTGGTTCATCTTGTAACGAATTTTAAACCAAGAAATCCCCGATTTTTCTCAACCGCTTTTTAACACTCCTTGCCCAGTGGATCTATTCTGTAACCATCTCACCGTGTTATCTTAGGTGAAGTGAGCGTGGAGTGAGCTGTCAGTTGCTAAGGATTGACACTATTGGCAGCTCACTTCACCTAAGTTATCACGGTGAGATTTTTACAGAATAGCACTACTGATCTCTTGAAAGATAACAAACAAAAGAACTTATAGTGGTTTTTAAGTTAAACGTTATGTTGTTGACTTGCTGCGCGTTTTAAGAGAGAAAGAAAGAAAAAGTATTTACTGAGACTCGCACAGGAAATCACAAATTAAACCAAACACACTCATTAAAACATTAATAAAAAACAATAAAAAATAAAACAAAGTAAAATAAAAGTAGAAAGTCCTGTACGAGGCCAAAAAGCTCCTATCTCAGCATATGCTGCGACATTTAAAAAAATAAATGTCGCAGCGCTGGTATTCTGATAGGGCCTGATAGGGTATTCTGATATTCTTTTAGTGTTTACTGTAAGTGCAGCAAGCAATTGTTATAAATCTAATAAAATTACAATTAAAAACAATAATTATAAGGAGGTTCCTCTCTGGAGCCTGGACCCTGTTCCTGATACCGGTGGACTACATTTTTTTTATTTTTAAAAGTTTTTATATGCCTTTATATTCTAATATTTAAAAATGTAATTTTAAGTATTTAATTGAAATAAAGGAGAAAATAATAATAACTATCACTTCCTAAAATACTTCAACCAGCAATTTCAAAATATACTCGAATTTTGTTCAGCCATGATCGTATCCTATAATTGGCTCATCTTTCTTTTCCAAGATCCATGGAATCATGAAATATTTAATTCCGTCGCGCATGACGAGGGCTCTCCTTATTGCGTTTGCACTTGACAAATTATATTAGAGGCCAAGGTATTATGATTTTCACGGTTCACCTGACGACGTTTAATCAGTATTCTTGAATTGAATGTCACCAATCTTTGTCGAGATGGGAGTCAAATATGAATTCCGCTGAAGTGATTGTACTTATCAAAATATCTGTCTTTTAAAGTCAGAGAATTTAATTACCAAGCAAATTGATTACCAAGTTAAATTGTCATTCTTAACAATTGTATGAAATGGCTTTAACTCGGCAGATTGACGTAGAAAGCTTTACAATTATTTTACTTTATTTATAGTGTAAATTTGCTTTACAATTAATTTTCCTGAAATAGAAATCCCATCAAAAACATAAATGTGAAAATGGGAGCCAAGTTCAATAAATATGGTTGTCGACTTCGCCGACAAAAGAATTGAGATCTAAATGGGTGCCAAGTTCTGTAGATAATCCTGAAATTTATTTATAAGAACATGCAACTTTCTAAAATAAAATTAAAACACAAATTCTTGTTTTTTCTGCTATAACAATGTTTGCTATTTAAAAATATAACTTCTTAAATTTGAACAGTCGAATTATTTACACAAAGCACTTAGGATAAATTGAAGCTCAAGATTTGACTTGGCTAGTTTTTACATACAAGTTATCTTACAACTTTATATTTGATTTTATATTTGTCTACAGTGTCGTGGTGCAAAAGAACTAAAACAAACAGGGTAACTTTTTTATGCCGGTGTGCGTTACAGCTACGTCTTACACTCGCGCCACGTCATTATGCTGTAATTTTACTTTTCTAGTGTGCGTGCATTAAGCGGCTAACAGTTGGACGCTATTTTTTCATCGACTTTACAGCTTTGACTGTCTACCTAGGCATATTTAATTATTATTATTTAATTTTAAGTAGGCACTCAACATCAAATAAGTCATTCATGATGTGACCTGTAAGAAATTGGTACACTAGTCTATATGTTTATTCGATGTATCTCATATCTTTGTATCGGTGTACTCAATTGTTGGTGAGTCCAATAAATAAAATTAAGTGATGATATCTTTGTTCTTTATGTTATGCGCAAGTTACTGTTTCTTATTATAACTGTTTACAGCTTTGACTGTCTGCCTAGGCATATTTATATATTTATATTATGCGCAAGATACTGTTTCTTATTGTAACTGTAAGGTCGAAATATCTTCCTCCT
Organism: Agrochola litura; assembly: GCA_949152395.1. Taxonomy (NCBI): domain Eukaryota; kingdom Metazoa; phylum Arthropoda; class Insecta; order Lepidoptera; family Noctuidae; genus Agrochola; species Agrochola litura. The sequence continues at coordinate 6,227,203 of OX424509.1, forward strand.
CTAAAATGTCAGCTTGCTGGTAAAAACTAGCCAAGTCAAATCTTGAGCTTCAATTTATCCTAAGTGCTTTGTGTAAATAATTCGACTGTTCAAATTTAAGAAGTTATATTTTTAAATAGCAAACATTGTTTTAGCAGAAAAAACAAGAATTTGTGTTTTAATTTTATTTTAGAAAGTTGCATGTTCTTATAAATAAATTTCAGGATTATCTACAGAACTTGGCACCCATTTAGATCTCAATTCTTTTGTCGGCGAAGTCGACAACCATATTTATTGAACTTGGCTCCCATTTTCACATTTATGTTTTTGATGGGATATCATTACTTTTTGTAAAGAAATTATTATTATTTGTCAATCAAACGTGGTCTATAAAATTCTTTTTGCAAATATGCGTAGCAATATTGTGTAAGAATGTAGGTATTTCTTTCGTAACAATTGTTACAATTGTCCGCAATGATGTCAGGTCGCTGAGCCGGCGCGGTAAGTATTATTATTTAAAAAAACTTGTGCAATCGGGGAGCCCCGTCAGGAACAAAGTTCCTTAACTATTTACTATATTAAACGACAATAGTCCCTAAAACAATAGTCATACGATCTATCAATTCAAAAACGTCTCAAGCACAGTACCAACCTACAAACTACCTTGATCATACCAACCTGAGGTTTGTAACAACGTTTTTCGAGATCAGAGAATGAATGAAATGAATTCACTACCGCCTAACATTAAGGACCAAGATTTTGACACGTGACACATCAGTTGACTCGACGGGGTGTTTTGAATTCAGTCATGAAATTCAGGAATTTACATCAACTTTTAGCATTCGAATCAAAAATGTATAGTTAGCTGTCAAATTATAAGACGCTGGAGATCAGCGCCATCTGAAGTGAGCAAGTGGCAGTTTTTAACACTATTTGAAAATTTTTCGTCATGACTGTCATTTTCGGGAGATAGTGCTGATATCGAATTGATGGAAATTCTGGATTTTAAGATGGCGGCTATTCCAAATAATAATAATATTGTAGATCAATTCTCATAGACATCAATTGCATGCCGATTGTAAACTTGATAATCAAAATCCGTAAAAAAAACGGACCTCTTAATTTCGTCAAGTTCGTCTGTCCGTGTGTCCGGATGTCATACAGCCATTTTAAATAAAGAAAATTTAAAAAAAGGTGTATTTTTAGCACCGTTAAACAATGGTGTAGTGAAATTACGATAAACATAATAGTGGCATTCTCCATACCTACATATAACCGAGAGATGAAAAAAATCTATGCATATAAAGCGTGTATTGTTGGATCTCATAATTAAAATGTTAAAGATGTTTCTAAGTGACTTTGCTTTTGACGTCAATAGTTTTTGAGATACAGTTTATTTTCGGTTACAACCGCAGAATTAACTTTGTTTTTTATAGTTTTTTCGAGAAACACAAACTTATTTTTGCAGTCGATAAAATTGATACTATGCAATGTTTATGCGTAAATATTCATCCCAATTACGGAACCCTTCACTGTGAATAGTCCAACATACACTTGGGCAGTTTTTTTTAATTTAATTTTGAAACTACCTCAAAAATAAAGCAATTTCTATTACTCGAGTAAGATTATCCTATTAAAAACAAATACTACCAAACTCATACAACTAACAAAAAATATAGACGTCATTTAAAAGTATTTGCGGAATACCTACCTAATTTATAGAATTAATTTAACATCATTCCCGAACAAAATTTTCTTGCCTACCTAAAAAATGTATACTAGGCATTCTGTAGCAAACTATCAAAAATAAAATCCTACCAAAGTCATACAACTAACAAAAAATATAGACGTCATTTAAAAGTGTTTGCGGAATACCTACCTAATTTATAGAATTAATTTAACATCATTCCCGAACAAAATTTTCTTGCCTACCTAAAAAATGTATACTAGCCATTCTGTAGCAAACTATCAAAAATAAAATCCTACCAAAGTCATACAACTAACAAAAAATATAGACGTCATTTAAAAGTGTTTGCGGAATACCTACCTAATTTATAGAATTAATTTAACATCATTCCCGAACAAAATTTTCTTGCCTACCTAAAAAATGTATACTAGGCATTCTGTAGCAAACTATCAAAAATAAAATCCTACCAAAGTCATACAACTAACAATAAATATAGACGTCATTTATAAGTGTTTGCGGAATACCTACCTAATTTATAGAATTAATTTAAATCATTCCCGAACAAAATTTTCTTGCCTACCTAAAAAATGTATACTAGGCATTCTGTAGCAAACTATCAAAAATAAAATCCACATTAAATAATTGTCCAATAAATTAAAAATAATTTTGAACAACGTTCCGAATTTAAATTCAAATGTAGAAACAATTCGGCGCGAAATTCAATAAATGAGGTAAGTATCTATCCACGTCCTGTCTGTTGACTCGTTTTATATTGAATGTCCTAAAAACGATTAAAATTACACTAGAAAAGTATAAATAATTATTTTAAACAATGCTTATTGTATTTAATGCTTAAAACAATTTTATTTAAATTTTCAAGTATAGATTTCAGACATTCGACATATACCTAAATTAATCGAGACAATCAAAATTGAAAAAAAAAAAAAAACGTTTGGCATAATCGTTTTCGCACAATAAAAAAAAACAATAACAATGATCGGCGACTTTTAACACAAATTGAGTAGTAGTAATGAATATTACGTGTTATTGAACGTGTGTTCGTATAATAAGTTAAGATCTGGGCATTTTCTAGTTGCTTATAATATTTTAAATCATATTTGTCACATTTTAAATCATATCTACATGTGTATGAGTGTTAATTGTGAAAAGTTAAAATGTAAACACGCACGATTGGCGCGAAACTTCGACTTTTGATAATAAAAAACTTCATTACCACTACATAATAACTTGAACAATGGACGAATTTGTCAAATAATTAAATGTTGTAATAGTCACTGTCCTTGTGGTGGAGTTTGGATGTTCGAAATCCCCAATTTTTATGTTTTTTAGCCTCGACCTCGACTGTCATCAAAATGGCGATTGTTGCATTTACAGACTTGCAATTTTATAAAGGTAAATTAATAATCTTGCGCGCTAAATATGAAACATTTAATGGCATAAACATTATTTTAGCCAATTCTCTTAATTAAAGATGAATAATCTTATTGGTAGCAGCATTTTCAGCGCTTCTATAGGAAGGTTTACTCTAACAAATAACACAACAATAAATACTAAAAACATTTTATTTCTCATAGAATTTAAAACGGCTTCAGCTTCATTCTCATAACTTAGTCATGGTATGAAAGCAGCGTAGGTACAGTAGGTGGTAGGTGTACGCTTTCCCACGAAACAGTAATAAGCAATGATGATCTCTTAAACGATTTGTCCTATTTTGCTCACTTATCAATACTTAATTATGTACACCAAGTCCTGCTGCTCACACGTCACGATTTGATTCTGGCCCTAACCAGATTATTGTTTTGGACCTAAGGGTAAATCTCTTAAACTCTAGGGTGGCTCTGTTTTTATCATCACTTGCTTGCCTATAAACATCTCTGGTAGCAGCCTCTCTCAATAAGCATGACAAACTTTATCCAAATGTATGACCTAGAAAGTAAGAAAGTACTTCTTATTGTTGTTTATTTACTTTTGTTTAGTAATTATATCACTCATAATAATTCTGCCATTTTAAAAACACTAACCTGATGACTTCTGTGACTTGCAATTGACATGCCACATGCAAAACATAATATGCTTAGATTTCCATGAGCAAGTAATACTTGGGATAGAGTTGTAGATAATATAATCAATAATTTCAAGTCTTGCAATAACACATGTCATCGTCATACCTGAAAAAGGTAAAAAAATTCAGTGTATTTACTTATGTAATATAATTACATCATACTATAGAAATTTACAGCTGACGACGCGCGACGTACCCCTGACTGAACATAGGCCTTCTACTAATAGGCTGCTAAAATCAATGAGGTTATACAATACGCTAAAATAGTGAAAGGTGAACGGGTGCTTACAACAAATATTTAAAGAACTTATTAAACTTACCCAGGGCCATGGAAAGATAAGCAATAGTTCGTCTGGCTTCAATTTAAATTAACAGTATTAAATCGTAACGTAATTTAACTATAAAGTAAATACGGAAAAATAAATTCAAATCAACATAAACAAACAGCCAACAATGCCATTGATCTGACAGATATTTTTTTGACAGTTTGACATTATGCATGGTGTCAATGTTACCAGGTTTAATTATTTTGGTAATCGATTGACGAAATCGATTGGCTGATTAGCAGTGATCGGAGTAGGTAGATTGATTTTACGTAGGTACTCGCATCATGAATAGTCATAGAAATCATAACATGGATAAGCCTTTTTTCCGGGATTTCATTTTGGTACTTACGGGATTTAATCAAATATTGTTAAAGTAAGGATTTTTAAACTACTACATTAGAAATTTATAGAATGCGATAGATTTATAGATGCGTTTTAAACATTTAAAATATATTAAATTATTATATTGTTTACAGAATACCTATCCTTTTCTTGGAGTCCGATCACCTATATACTATTAAAAAGACAGCAAAAGGGTTAAACATTTCTTATTCATATTGATGTATTCTTTATTTTACACATCACAACATTTGAAATTCCTTAAAAAAATCTTAATAATTTCAAAATCCCGGAATCCCGGAGGCATATCCATACTAATATATACGTGCCAGTTCATTGACACCAAATCAATCTACCTACTCCGATCACTGGTGATTAGTTTATAAAATAACATTACTGTCTCGAAACACTTTTAAGTTTTTGAGTATATTCAGACCAGATAATATTTTAATTATTGTAAAATCATAATTTTACAGTATTTGAGTATAATTAGAAACATAGAACAATAGAGCATTTGAAACATACTCGTGTAGTGGATACTCCACGTACTCCATGTGGGTTAGAATCGATTTTTCAATCGATTACAAATTATTTGATTGGAATAGTCTGTCATTTGGCAACATTCAGGTTAGGATTGAATGGCGGATGTACAAAATTACAATTAGTCAACCAAATAAATATTAATTAGGTTCTCTAATGCTAGCAGAAAGAAATTAAAACAAAAAACGACTTAACTTGAAAAAAATACGACATAATTTTTGATAAATAAGCTTTGACACAGTACCATACCGTGGGCCTGCTTTCGAGAAATCTCCTTTCAACTTTATAGGTCATCCGGAAGTGGATTAAAGGTTTTTGATGACCATGGCTATGTAGTTGATAAAAATGCCGATTTTTAGACGTTAATATCTCAATAACCGTTTGAGCTTTATTTATGAAATTTGGAGTTCTAGTTAATCTAAGGGGTTTTAATAAATAAACCAAATTTCATGTGCTAATGTTACATAGATTTTGAGTTATTAAGGGGTCAAAAGTGGCTCCAAATGGTTCGTGTAATATAACACACTGCAGCCGTGTCTTGCCTGGAACTTGGCTCGACACGCTATCGCGTGTCTAGATCATTTATTTGTTGCATTTGTTTTTTTATTTGACTGTACATTTCCATTTTCTTAATGTCCCTCGGCAAACTTCGTGTTTCGTCAGTCGACGGATTTCTATCAGTTGCCCTTTGCACTTGGTGCAGACCGGACGCTCTCAATCGACTTGGAAGTATATAGAGTTGTTAATACTCTTTAAACTTAATGTAATTTATTAAAAAAATAGGAGGAAAGCTGCACGACATAGGAAAATAGTTTGACAGCTCTATATAGTTAACACGGAAATCAAAACAAAACAACAATAAAGTACTTAGTTCTGAATTCAAATGATTAAACACGATAAATCTAATAATTGATGGACATGGAAATTAGCATTCGTCTGTATTCGGAAATGCGATGATTCCCGAGAGACATTAAGAAAATAGAAATACTGTACAAATGTATCTGGAATACCATCAGTTTCATTTGTTGGATTAGATATAAAAATCCAAAATATTCATATTGAACATCGCATGGTTTATAATTACGTTAAGTAATTTTATTCACATACAATGTTTCATAATTTCCTTTACCTTTCTTATTTATAAACTACAATAAGTTGTGAATGGTTGGAACTCGTAGCTAAGTAATAACAGCCGGAAGGGTCGATCCAACAGATTAATTTACGCTTGCCGGACTCCTCTGTGCCTTAGAAAGCACGTTAAGCCGTTAGTCCCGGCTGTCATTCGTGGATCTTTGACAGTCGTTACGAGTCGTCAGAAGCCCAGAAGTCTGACAAACAGTCTTACCACGGAGTATCGTATTACCCAGTTACTGGGTTGTGGAGTTCAGATAGGCAGTCGCTCCACGTAAAATACTGTTTTACAGCTGCTTCCGGTTAGACTGGGAGCTGACCCCAACATAGTTGGGAAAACGTTAAGCAGATTGATTGATTTTGTTTCATTGTTTTGGAAAAAAAAATCGAAATTCAGAATATAATCACGAAGTTGCATCATTGGCTATTATGCTCACCTTTCTTACTTAAATGCCACAATACAGGATAAGGTTAAAAAAAAAACAGCTGTTCCCTACATTTTGACAAGTTATGCGAACATAAATGTAGGGAACAGCTGTTTTTTTTTTTCGTGATTTCTGGTTTGGTCCCATAGTAAAAGTTGTTCATAATGATGAGTAAAGTCACGTGTTTAAGTTTGCACGCTGGTAATTTTTTTTTTCTGTATTTCGTGAATGGTTGGCTTCATCAGTTCTGGTGCACATTGCTCCATCTCTTGTCAGTTGAGTATTACGTTTTGGCACTGTCAGGATCTGTGGTGTCAAATATAAGGATAGGTACTGGAGAGATTGTTTCTGCATATCCAACGAGATTTCCAACTTTGAATATTGCACCAATATTCAGAGTGTATTGTAATTTAGACCTACGGTCAAGTGGAATGAAATATGCATTTGTTTTTGTAAAAATATGCAATGTTGTGTACTCTGTGAATCCCCAAGCGATGTTTGTTTTATGTGCTATTTGTATGTTCTGAATTTTCTTTGTTTTAACATTCTGCATCCTCATTTCTTCCACATATTTCTTACAACTAAACCTAGTTACCGAAATTTTCATAATTCCATTGCCTGCAGGATTAAATCACTAATCTCGCAAAGGGTATTTAAATTATGCATCTGGGTTAACCATTTTTAAATTTAAGTCCAAACTCAGGACGTACTTCTATCCTTTTCCCACAAGTGACAGTTTAAAGAATTTTAAACATATTACTATCTCGCTCACCGTAATCGTATTTAAATTTGCATATTTAAAAAGATGCCAGGGAGAGCTGCAATATCCTCTCATTTTGTATGCGTTTCCTATTTTAGATGGGGAAATATTTTTTGCTGCAAAGCGAGGGGATGACGTTTGATCTCGGTGTAGAGGAAAGAGGGGTTTTAACTTCGTATTACACTACGCTATATTTTACTATGGCAAGTAATGATTGCGGAAATACAACTGCTAGTTTCGGAAAAACGAATAAAATTTATTTAAGGCGACGATAACCGACTTTTAATGATTCAATACTGAAGATCACGTCTCAACGAGTAGTGTTAATGATTTGGAAAAAATATAATATATGTTAAATTAGTGCACTTTTTATAACTTAATACATGAATATTTTACGTTAGATTTATATTACATAGTGAAATTAATTTGTAAAGTTATGTCCAACGCGGAAAAAAAACTGAGAATCACGCAAAATATATCAAGCGTATTTTTCTGAAATCTTTCCCATTTTAAAGATAATTTAAGTGTTGATCTTTTAGTATACGTTTTTAATTAAAATACTTTATGTTTTTTGTATAATAAATTAATAATGCGTCTAATTTGAGACTGCGCTCCTTGATAGACGAGTCATATTATTGTCTGGACATACGACGCGTTGCGTGAGCTCAGTACAAAACACGCAAGCTAACCACTTAAGGTCACTGGCATATATCTGCGTCTTAATTCAGATTTTTTACTGCTTGGTGCTTGTTTGCTGCTGCTATGTAAGAATCGTAGTAAGTGTTCTGTAGTTTCTACCTACCCCCATCGAAGGAAAGGTGTGAGTTTATGTACGTGTTATTACTGCTTTAGTTGCCGGTAAATTATTATTTTTCATATTCGACACATATACTTAACAGAGACAGGCATTTGACTATTTCGTTATTATCAGCGATATTTTAACTACTGCGGGCGTACTGTGGGTAGTGTTGGTTAATGCGCAATAGAAAAACCGTTTAGTTACATATTATAATTTACTATCAAATTAATCACACTAGCAAAACACACACTGGGTTCGATTCATGGCGTTTATTAAAATCACAAATTAACACAATAATCACAATTAACACAATAACTGAGCATAACGAATCGAGTACAGTTTTGCGACGTCTTAACTCCGATGCGTTCAAAGAATGTCCTCCTCGCCGTGGCCTTAAAACATCACGACTCTGCAGAAGCGCGCTTTAGGTATGGTTAGATCACGTGATGTCGCCAGTGGCGCGCTTGCGATTCGTTTCGTGTCCGTACTAATGATCGGATCCGACATACATATCTCAATTTATAAATATTGGGATAAAACAAAAATGTATTGAAAACTGACTCTCAATTGGACGAGTTTCATACGCTTTTCAAATGTTCCAATCTGTAGCAGCAACAATAACTTCAATCTAAATAGAGTTTTCTAGAACAATGCAAAAATGTACTCATATCGGACTTTCCAGCCCGGCTCAACAGTCCGGCTCAACTTTCAACCAGCGCGCTCGATTTTGTTCAATGCATTAGAGGAATGAGTAAAATTTTGTACAGTCACTGGGGTTTGGTTGAACATGTTGATAAATTCAGATTTGACTTTAGACAATAGGTATAGTCAACCTCGAAATTCCTTTATCACTTTTGACTACAGCTCCTAGAAAATTGAAATTTCACTAACGTTTAAACTATCCAACTGTCACATAAACAAATATAACATAACATCACGCCTATATTCACCGAAGGGTTAGGCAGAGGTTGGGTATAGTACACTCACATTTAATAAGGGGCGAGTCTATTGCCATCAACCGGACGCAAATCCAGACTCAGAGCACTGAGAAATTCCTATTGGATAAATCCAACAACACTTTTGCCCGACCTGAGAACCACACAAACATAAATCACAAATATACCTTGTCGTTTTATGACGTCCAAGTGACATTGAACCATTTGTGATAAAGCAATTACGAGGTTGACTGTGCTATTACAACATGCCTGTAATAAAATACAGTCGTATCTGAACATCTTTTATGTAACACATGAAGGAGTTGTGTGCATTAGTCATTTCTGGTTACAATAGATTCTCAATTTCTGAAAGAGAGACGTAAAAAATATTGTAGATAGATAGATAGATAGATAAAACATTTATTTAGTGCACACAAAAGACACACGTAAACACAATTAAATTATAACAAATTAAATAAAAACAAGATGCCAATGTAAAAAAAAAAAAAAAAGAAACATAAGTGTAGAAATGGAGTGACATTATTTATGACATACTTAAACATTTTAAAAGAATACCTAACAGTGGAGTTTCTTGTCCATTCGCTGTCCTCGGCGAATAAAATCGTAATCGTAAAAACTAAATTTTACAGGAAAAATAAATAACAGTTTTTTTGTGAATATCTTATTAACTAATATAGGTACATAGCGGAATTGTTCAAATACCAAAAGAAAAGTGATTTTTTAAATTCATTACAATACACCTTAAAATCTTGTAACTTCTGAAATAACTGTAGGATATGTATGAAACAAAATGTCAGAGTGTAATCGGACCTCTAAATATCGAATATGCAATAACGTTAAAACTATAGTATAATAAGTAATTGTGATTTAATAAGTAATTTTATAATGTAATTTTGATAAATCTCTCTCTTCTTACCAATTTATACGCCACGATACGCGGCTGAATATGTTTTTTTTTTTCTGTAGTGCGTCTCATAGCTGGCCTCTGAGGCCATGACTATTTAACCGAGCAAACCTGTGGGTGCCTTAAGCTGCTACACTCAAAGCCTCCAGCCAGGGACTTATAAACTAAACTTATAAACTAAACTTATAAACTAAACTTATAAACTAAACTTATGAACTAGGTGAACGCTCGCTAAGGGCACCCCCTGTGGGGTGCGAGCCTTGGCTTAGGGCGTTTACCGGAGGGAGGACATCAAAGATGGAACGGGCTGGACATGATAGAACATTATTTTCTGTATTTAATATCTTGCATGCAATGTATGTACACCATGTTAACACAAATAAATAAACTTACTTACTTACTTACTATCGTAATAGCACATTACCATTTTATTCGCCGGGGACAGCGCAGCCTTCTTCATTAAGGCTTCTGCAGACCAGCGCGACACGCGACGCGACACAAAGGCACCGCTCGTCGCGCGACGGGCGGTGCCTTTGTGTCGCGTCGCGTGTCGCGCTGGTCTGCACAAGCCTTTAACCATTTGTAACGGCAACCATAAATGATTCTATTTTCTTGTTTTTGACATTCAAAAGTGCCTTTTAAGTGCCTGTTTGAAATAAATGACTTTGACTTTGCCATATAATTTTAATTGGACCGAAAATTGCACCCCCTACTCTCAGAAATAGCTGTTGAAAATACCTCGAAAGATGAAGACTCAAAACAATTCATAGAACTGACACCTTTTACGAAAACCGGCCAAGTGCGTGTAGGACCACGCTCAATGAAGGGTTCCGTAGTTAGAATGAATTTATCCCAAAAACAAACTTAACTTTGTAGTTGAAAAACATGTTTTCCCATATGGAATGTATGGGAAAACATGTTTTACAACTGCAAAGTTAAGTTGGTCGATTATTACTCGTTAACTTGTAGAGCCTACTTAGCTGTGATAGTTTTTATATAAACTACTGCTGTGATTTTTTCACACATGCAAAACTAACCATTTAGTTGGCAGGGGGGGGGGGGCACTTGACTCTAACAAAAATTAGCACTTTAAAGCTTAATATTTCGCAAACGGATCCCTGTATCCAAAAATGGTTTCCACAAACTCGCAATGTTTTTAAAGGACCTTTCCAATGATACCCCACAACATGGGTTAAAAAAAAACAAACCTACCACTTTACGTCTATGAGAGGTACCCAAAAAAAAAATGATTTTCATAATTTTGTTTTACCACTTTGTCGACGTATACTTATGCCAAATTACAGCTTTGTAGTACTAAGGGTCTCGGAGCTAGACCGCGGACAGACAGACAGTCAAACGGACAGACAGACAGACATTACGAAACTATAAGGGTTCCTTTTTTACTACAGAACCCTAAAAAGGAGCGGAAAGTAAAATATTAAAATTTGAATGAAGGAAACATCAAAGTTTTCAACGCTGCATTTTCTTTTACCAAAGAATCAGGACTATACAAGATTTTTTTTTGGTCTGACAGAAAATTCGAAAGCTCTTTTATCTACAGAAATTATGAAGCTCGGTTCAAATTATGGAATATTTGCGGGAGACAGTAAAAAGGATAAAACGTCTTCTGGCGGTGAGGTTTTTCCTTGATCTCATGATCTGTGTTGGTGTTGGTGACAGGGATGTTACGGAGCATCGGTTCCGGTTCCGAAAGATCGGAACTTCCGATTAATATTACACCTCCGATTCCGACTTCGGTTCCGATAATTTAAAATCGGAGTTATAACGAAGTTCAAAACGCAGCGATGCACGTGACTATAGCGCGTACAAACAAGTTTTAACTCATTGCCAATGTAATTTTAGTTTATTTTATAAGTACCTACACGCTCGCGGTCGAAGTCTCAGTTTATTGGTTTGTTTGTGGATATTATCGCTAATATTTGACTGATTAAAGAGACTGAATTATGTTTCAATTGTTTCATTAAGCCTTCCCATAACACATATTTCTTCTACTTCCACCTTCGACTGCGGTTCCGGTTCCAACTCCGATCAATCAAATTTAAAACCACCGATTCCTGTTCCGGATCCAGTAAAACGACTTCTATAACATCCCTGGTTGGTGGGTTTGGAATTGTATCTGTGTACTGTATTAAAGATTTTATGTAGGTATTACTACAATTATATTTGTATTTTCTACAGTCATTTAGTTTGATCCTTATTTCAATGATAAATGATTTTATTTCTGTAAGTAGGTTTACATGTCAATCATAATTATTATAACAGCTAGATGAGGTCAGCTTTTCTATCTGGCTACTCTGAGAAGAAAGGCCGAAACAAACTCAGAGGTCACAGTCTCTAAGTACAGACATACTCTTGGTCAGATCATATGAAGACCATGTAGATTGGTGTCTGAAATAGTCTTTTGAGAAAAGAACCACACAGATTGAGTGGACTTGTCTGTGTCCAGTCAGTGCACGCATTTGTCAGTAATCAAGCAGCTCAACTCAGAACTAAGGAGCTCAACGATTCGCCGAATAATACCAAAGAAAGGACATTCGGGTAGACCGCATAAATTACTCAAACTGCCAGACCATGATTAGTGAGTCGGAAAGCACGTTAAGTCGTTGGTCCCGGCTGTCATTTGTAGATCATTGACAGTTGTAACGGGTCTTCAGAAGCCCGAAAGTCTGATAACCAGTCTTTCCAAGGGGTATTGTATTACCCAGTTACTAGGTTGTGGAGGTCAGATAGGCAGTCGCTTCATGTAAAATACTGGTATTCAGCTGCATCCAGTTAGACTGGAAGCCCACCCCAAAATAGTTGGAAAAAGGCTAGGTAGATTTATAGTATATATATAGATAATTCCTGATATCGCCAATCCGTCTTGAGCAAGCGTGGTGATCAATGCTCGTGCCTTCTCTGTATGAGAAGAAGCCTCTGCTTGTCAGACAATAATAGGCTGTATTTTATTTATTATATTATAACTAAGTACCTGGGCGACCGAGCTCTGCTCTGGTGAAAATAGAGAATGCTCTTTTAATAATAGTATAGGATAGTACCTACTAATTCATACTGCCATGATAGTAGGTACTTACTAATTCCATGCTGCCATGTCATTATTCCTTCGGACGACCGAGTTCTGCTCGGGTGAAAATACGGAGAAAACAAATTTTCCCAGATATGAGACCTAGCTAGATCGATTTTTCACCCCCGTAAACACCTACATTGCTACTTTCATCGAAATCATTAGAGCTGTTTTCCAGAACGTGAGTACAAATATATACAAATATTACTTGTTTAATAGTATAGGATAATTACAGGACGTTTTATGATTGACAAGTTGCATAATACATAAATTCCCATAGACGAAACGTTATTGAAAGGTAAATTATAGAACTAAAATCAGTATTTAATATACTGTGACAATGTGAAGCTCACCACATAATCCGATGTGACTGAGAACACTTACGTGCGCCATACGCTTCCAAACATGATGGAGTTTGAAACTACCAACTAAGAGTATGTATTATCATGTAAGTTATATCGGTACCTCTTGTCACGTTTCAAAGTTAGTGATAATGTTCCTGCTACTTTAAAATAACACTGGTACACACGGCTACACATCAAGCTATACATTTCCAGTATAAGCTAACCTCGCATTATACGGAAATCCTACACAATGCGAGATCAGCTTATAATGGAAATGTATAGCTCGATATGTAGCCATGTGTACCAACTGTTTGAAGTTTCCATTTGATTCCCATACTTCAATGAGGGTTTTATGAAATGACGTTTACTAGGTGGCAGCACTGAGACGTCAGGTCCGGACACCTGTCAAAAATGTAAAAGTGCCTATATTTTCTTTATTCGTGACTGAATGATGAACGAATGATGAACGTCATCATGTCTGAGAAGTTTTTTCTTAAAAATAACCGACAATAATATTTTATCAGCTAATAACTACACTATTAAAGATTATATTGAGAAGGACACATACAATAGGATAGTGTATAAAACTCAAAATCGTAAGAAATGTAGTTATGCTTCTCAGGCACAGATTTTATATTCATTGTCGAAATGGGAGACCTATTGTCAAAGTGGCGCCAACTGTTGGTGTGAATTTTCATTAAAACCCTTATTATGAAGTGTTCGCATGGCTAAAATGTACCTAATAGATACGTATAGTGCGCGCCACGAAAGAAGGCCCGCGGAAAATTGTGGAACAAATTTTTTTAAGTGAAAGCTTCTTTGGGCGCGTTGGGCATTTTTGAGATGGGAAAAAACAATTGAACTCGCGACACCGTTACCGACACCTTATTTTTGTAAACGTGATTGTGCTCTTTATTTATATTACGTTACGGATCAATGTTCGATGCAAGTATTTTTACTTCAAAAAGTATGTTTTTAAAGTATTTTTAAGAAGTATTTTAATAGTATTTTTACTTTTAAAGGTTTTGAAAGTATTTTAAATTGCTGAAGTTTTCACTTCTGTGGGCACTCCCGGAGTGACACTGTTTTTTTTTTTAATGCAATGTGTTGCAATGGCATCTACACTAGCACCGCGTCAAAGAGCCTTCTTTCATGGCGCGCACTATATCACGTCGGTGGTTACAATAGACCTTCAGCTAGCATAGCGTTTCATGGAGTTCCAATAGAATAAATGAAAACAGCTTATACTGGTTTTACGTGTAGCCTACTGTACGTGCCAGAAAGCACTACCTAAAGTCAATAGACATCACATTGATGACAGTTACACAGTTTGTACTCTCCTCCTTTCTTCTTCGTGTGGTTAGTGACTAACCTGGTGTCAGAGTTGTTATGCCGCCCATGGGCCTCTGACCTGGCTTCACATGCCGTCGAGAAATATCTCTCAGGCATGCCGGTTTCCTCACGATGTTTTCCTTCACCGTTTTTGAAGCAAGTGATAATTAATAATTAAACAATACGCACATGGATCCGAAAAGTCAGAGATGCGTCCCTTGGGTTCGACATCGAAATCTATAAAAAAAAAAAAAACAAAGCATTTATTTCAAATAAACCAATCACAGGTACTTTTGAATTGTCAAGGGGTCGGTCAGTCAGAAAGATGAAGCTAGTTGCCAAAGCGTAGTAGGTACCTATGGAGAAGAACGGGCAAGAAACTCCACGGACACTCTTTTAAATCAAAATATTATAATGATTTGGCAGTCCGATGGACCGACCACTGGGCCATCCCTGGGCTGGCTAGTTTGTACTAGTAGGTAGTTTTGGTTTTACAACTTAATTGTGAAATAGAGGTAGGTATCAATAAATCACCTACTCCAAAATTTTGCTAGCCATACGTCCAAAATGAAATCTCGTATCATTATCAAATAAAAAACTTTTTACAAAAAAAAAAAAATCGACTTCCAAAAAACACTACAAAGTGAAAAATTACTTTAATTACGGAAGTCAGTGTCTTTGGTTTTCGTTTTTTGTCACCGACTTCCGAAATTAAAGTTATTTTTCACTTTGTAGTATTTTTTAGAAGTCGGTTGTTTATTTTTTCACTTTTTTTAGTTGCGGTACCTACCCCACACATATTCGAAAACCACTCCCTGCTATGTAAATAACAGTGACAGGAACTTATCATATCATCCACACACTAAGTGGGAAAAAGTACGTATTTTTGAAGCTAACTCAAAAACTATCGAAGCAAAGTTAATAAAATTTAAATGGGACCACCTCGAGAGCATACACTTTAAAAAAAAAATTCAAAATCTGTCCACAATTGACGGAGAAATCGGTGGACACACAAAAAAAAAAACAATCATTTGCGACGAACATATAACCTCCTCCTTTTTGGAAATCGGTTAAAAAGACAAATAGACGAATTTCTAAGATACGGTCTTATAGAATAGAATAGAATAGCTTTATCTTTATTTAAGTATCGTATGACTCACAATTTATTAATAACACTTACAACTATATTACTAAAAACTGATAAAAATAGTAGTGGATCACCGCTGTGACAACCCATGTGAGATGGCACAACAGCGACCCACGAAAACACAGTCTACGCGACTTGAAATCATGCTTAGGATACTGTTGGAGCTGCTCCACATCCTACGCACCATGGAAGCGCACCTTTTGCGCACGGTTGTGTAGAAACAATCTACATGCGCATCAGAAAATCGAATTTATCGAAATTCGTCTGAAAATTTCAAATTTCCAAGACTCAATGTGAATAGATGACATACCCGAACAGAGAATACCAAACACAACCTTATTAAGGCATCCGTAAACTCGGAAACACGCCAAAAATCCTCCGACAATAGTTACAAGTTTATTAGAATTCATCTGAAGACTGTAACAAAGCTCGTCCGAGCGTGTAATGGAGACAAAATGAAAACGACCTTGTAATCTTACAAATTGGGTACTCCGGTACTTTGAATGTATTATCTCCTCAACTTAACCAACTTGCACACTACGCGACCTGCCTCTGCGACAGTTTGACGACAAAACGCTGACCTGTCGCATGCCACCTGTCATCGAGTGTTCGCGTGCCCCATGCTTCTAGACGTTACGACAAGTAGCGAGAGCGTGACCCCCGCCCCCCACCCCTAGCCTGTTGAGGCGACTCTCCAACTCAACAAATAATAATAAATACAATTATATTAATGGATGAAACGCGTTCCCGTTAACCCCCAATAGTATAGCGTCGATACAAGCAAAAAGAAAAATTACCATTCAAAACAATTTTTTTAAGTTAAAACTTCTTTAGGCGCGTTGGGCATTTTTGAGATAGGAAAAAACAATTGAACTCGCGACACCGTTACCGACACCTCATTTTTGTAAACGCGATTGTGCTTTTTATTTATATTACGTTACGGATCAATTTTCTATGCAAGTATTTTTACTTGAAAGGTTTGAGAAGTATTTTTTTATAAACGTGATTATGCTCTTTATTTAGATAAGGTTATGGACCAATGTTCTATTCAAGTATTTTTCTTCCACCAAAGCGATGTTGTTCAAGTTTTCACTTCTGTCGGCACTCCTGGGTTCTTTTACGTAGCAATATTTTTATGAATAATTTAATATAAAAAACTTTTTTTTTTTGCATGAGTGGTCGATATGCTATTGCGGGTTAGCGAGAACGTCTTTCAATAATTAACATACTGTATATAAAAATTGACAGATCCAGCTTGTCGTTGCGTCTTGTCGTCGAGCTGTCGCAGTCGCATGTCGCATAGTGTGCGAGGTGGTTTAGACTTCACTCATTCCTCGGTAATGAGTTCACCGCAGAATTAGGAGAAAAACTGCTGAAAATGTAATGAGAAAATGTATTAAATTCTTTCTAATCTTCTCAACTTTGAAGAGTATACATTTTTCTGAAGAAATCTTCCACAAAATTAATGAGAGGGACGCGGATTGTTTTTAAAGGGATTTTGTTTTTAAAAACGATAATAACTTATTTGTTTTCACTGACTTTTTGCTAGAGGTAGATATGAAAAAGCTGCTTATTATCAAGCGCGTAATGAATTGTTAAAGTTTACTAAGAAAAAAGCTGTAGATGATAGGTTGGGAAGTATCAACAAAAAAGATTTAAGCGTTTAAGAACAAATCGAAACTTAAATAATTTTATTTGCATTAGTAATATTTATAATTTCATCACTAGTTTTTATGTACTGGTTACATTGCTTAAAATCCTCAAGCATTTTTATTGTACATGTCTGTTGTGGTCCTTCGAGCCGGATATGAACCAGCAACATATGGAATGATGCGGTATTACGCCCTGAAGGGCGTTGCTTTCCTCTGCAAAATCATTACTGAAACATTTCCTCATAGAGGTCTCGTCTCTCGTCAGGGTCATCAGTTTGGAGGCATGAGGAACAGAGTGTAAAGTTGGTAAAGAGGATCCTCCGACCAGATGGCAGTCGCGTCTGGTGGGCAACTGCCCGACGATTGATGTCGGGAAGTTATATATATGCTGATCGCACGGTAAACCCTGCTTGCGCAATGCAGGATTTGTGTGACGTCAGGTCTTGCATGTGGCGTTGCAGATGCAGCCACGCCTTTCTATTAAGTTCTCTTCAAACTTACTAGAAACTTAGGTACTTAGCGGTAACGTTAATTAAAACTAGAAACAAAACTTAGTACTAGAAACTTTTTGCTTATTGTAAGAATACATACACAACATTACATCCGTATTCCCCAGGGGGTTAGGCAGAGGTGTAGTGTTGGGCATAGGCTGTATGTCGATAATACCTTGACCAAGTAACGCGCCTGTTGCGCCACCCGCCATATTGAATAAACAGTGTGTCTCTAACCGGCGTTTGAGTTCGACGTATCCCTTCCCGTAATAAGTACCTCTGACGCGTGTGCAAACCTAACAGTGGCGACGAGGATGAACGGGACTTACGGAATTTTGGCAACTTTCGATCATAATGTTCACAACTGGCGGACGTACAAAGGCCGTATCACGCAATGGTTTATCGCGAACGATATCGACGCGAAAACTGACGAGAAGGGAACGAAAAGGCGCGCCATTTTGTTGAGCGCACTCAACGACGCCACCTTCAAACTTGCTTCAGATTTGTCCTCGCCAAACGACATACAAAATGTGGCGTACGAGGAAATAATTCGGCTACTGGATAGCCATTTTATACCCAAGCGTTGCGGTTTCGGAGAGAGATTTAATTTTTACGCAGCGTCGCAGCAGCCCGGCGAAACGCACACGCAGTGGGCGGCAAGACTTCGAGGGCTTACAGTGCACTGCAACTTCAGCAACGTAGAAGAAGCGCTTCGGGATAAATTCGTGATGGGTATGCTAGCGGGTCCAGAGCGTGAAAAGCTGTTTGCACGGGACGAGTCCTTGACGTTGGCGAAAGCGGTGGAGTTAGCAGAAAGCGTGCGCTGTGCGCGCGCAGGCGCTGCCGCCGTCCTCGCATCGTCGGGCTCCTCCACTTCGCAGCAGGCTGAGCTATACAAGATAGACAAAGAACAGGATGCTAGCAAAACGGCTAGTTCGTCAGATGAAAATAAGTGTACAGTGTGCGGTGGTAAAAACCACAAGTCATCTCAGTGCCGGTTCAAAAGCTATAAATGTCAAAAGTGCAACTTGAAGGGTCATTTACGGAGGATGTGCAAGAACAAAGTGAATTTTGTGACGGCTCAAGAGGCCGGTGAGGTAAGCGAGGGCGACGATGGTAAGTCATTATTTAATATTGGCTCGGCCCGAGGGGAACCTATGACAGAAGTGATTGCAATAAATGGGGGTAGGTTTAAATTTCAGTTAGATAGTGGATCTGCTGTGTCTGTGGTATCGGAAAAAACATACAAACAAAACTTTAGCGAGATACCGTTACTAGCTGCGGAGCAAACGTTTCATAGTTACACGGGTGACGTCATGGAATGTGTAGGTTACATGCGGCTGCCTGTTACATACCTGCAACACACACACACGCTCAACATGTACGTCATACGTGACGGAGGCCCGCCGCTTTTAGGTCGAGATTTCATTTCTAAGTTTCAACTCAAGCTTACTAGTTGTAATTTCCTAAATAATCAAAATAGTATAGTTCAACAATTACAAACTCGTTTTCCCGATGTTTTTTCTGACAAACTAGGTAAATTTACAAAGTATTGTGTTAGGTTAGAATTAAAAAAGGATTCAAAACCGATATTTTTTAAGGCACGCCCGATTGCATTCGCTTTACGTGATAAAGTTGAAAAAGAAATAGAGCGCTTGGTGAACTTAGGAGTTTTAAAACCAGTACAGCATTCTGAGTATGCATCACCAGTGGTACCAGTGCTAAAACGTAACGGTTCAGTTAGACTGTGCGCTGACTACTCTGTCACAATTAATAAACAGCTTGTTATTGAACAATATCCATTGCCGACTGTACATGAGTTGTTTTCTAAGTTACATGGTGGTCAGCAGTTCTCTAAAATAGATTTATCTATGGCATATAATCAGTTTTTATTAGATGAAGAGTCGCAAAATTTAACATGTATAAATACTCACCAAGGCTTATTTAAATATACTCGATTGGTATTTGGTCTTTCTAGTGCACCCTCTATATTTCAAAGGGCAATGGAACAGGTGCTGGCGGGGTTAGATGGGGTATTATGTTTATTAGATGATGTGTTAGTGACCGGAAAGACTCCAGAATTGCATAGGGAAAAGCTTCATGTAGTCCTACAAAGACTCCAAGATGCAGGGTTAACTTTACAGAAAGAAAAATGTGAATTCTTTAAAGATGAAATAAGTTATTTAGGATATGTAATTAACAAGGAAGGATTAAAAAAGGATCCATCAAAAGTTAAAGCTATTATGGAGGCCCCAGTTCCCACAGACGTTCACAGGTTACAATCTTTTTTAGGACTTGTAAACTATTACAGGAATTTTGTACCCAAAGCATCTAGTATCTTGTGCCCCTTATACGATTTGCTGAAAAAAGGGATTAAGTGGGAATGGACAGCGGTACACAATAATGCTTTCATGGAAATAAAACAAAGGTTAACATCTGATCAAGTATTAACACATTTTGATACCAGTGCAAAAATAATTTTAACGGTTGACGCCTCTCCATACGGTTTAGGTGCCGTGTTATCACAGATTGGGAATGATAGAGTTGAACGACCGATATCATTTGCATCCCGCACACTTAACTCAGCTGAGAAACGGTACTCACAAATTCAAAAAGAAGCAACAGCCATTATATTTGGGGTACGGCGGTTTCATCAGTACCTGTATGGAAGATCAGACTCTTTTGTTTTACGCACAGATCACAAGCCACTAATATCAATTTTCGGGCCACATAAGGGCATACCAGAAGTGACAGCTAATAGGTTACAAAGGTACGCAATGTTTTTATCCGCATACAATTACACAATTGAATACATACGAAGTGCCGATAATAACGCGGACTTCTTATCACGGGCCAGTTTACACTATGAACTACCGCGGGTGGGCGCGGAGGGGGAGGGCGGCGCTCACGCAGCCGCTGCCGCTGCGCTCATCGACCGTGCGTCATACGTCCACTTTGTAGTAGAGGGTAGCTTGCCAGTAAGCTTAGACGAGTTGCGCGAAGCAACTGATAACGATGCTACTTTAAAAAAAGTTGTTAATTTAGTTCTTAATGGTTGGCCAACGAAAATAGTAGATTTACGTTTAAAGCCTTATCATTTGTGTAAAACCCAATTATCCTATGAGAGTGGATGTTTAATGAGAGGACATAAAGTTGTACTACCGGAAGGATTACGTGATAAAGTGTTAAAAGAATTGCATAATTCACATTTAGGGATTGTCAAAACTAAAGCAGAAGTCAGATCACGCTTTTGGTACCCGGGTATAGATGAGGCTGTGGAGTTGATGATCAATTCGTGTGATATTTGTAAACAGCTGCGGCCCTCTCCGCCACGAGCGCCTCTCGCTCCATGGAAATACCCACCAACGCCGTTCCATCGATTGCACATAGACTTTCTCGGGCCTATCAATAACCTTGTGTTTTTGGTAGTTGTAGATGCACACACTAAGTGGGTGGAAGTTTATGACGTCAGTAACTCAACCTCATCCGCGACAGTAACCGAGAAACTTTGTGATTTTATGTCCAAATACGGGTTACCGCATACGATCGTTAGTGATAATGGTACAGCGTTTACGTCCTTCGAGTTCAAAAATTTTTGCTCACTAAACGGTATAAATCATTTAACATCACCAGCTTACAATCCAGCTAGTAACGGTCAAGCGGAAAGTTTTGTAAAAATCGTAAAGAAGGGAATTAAATCTAGTATTTTATCATCACACAGTAAAAGGGACTGTAAGTTAAAGCTTTTAAAATACTTATTTGATTATAGAAACTCGGTACACTCTGTCACAGGTTACTCACCGGCTGAGCTGGTGTTCGGGCGTAAACTCAGAACACGGTTAGATGTTCTTAACCCGACGCCACCGCCGCCTCCGCTCACATCACTTGTAAATAATGTTAAACGTAAACAGTGCTCGCAGATTAAGTTTAGTGGAGGAAACAACCGGCAAGTGTTTAAGCCGGGAGACGAAATTTTATATAAAAAATATTTACATAAAAATAAATATCAATGGTGTATGGGTGTCGTCATAAAAAGACTAGGTTCGGTGTTATACCTCATTAAAGACAGTGTTACTTCTACGAACGAACGAAAACACAAAAACCAAATGGTTATCAATATAAGGGATCCTCATTCTTGTAACATAGAGGATGATGACTTGACAGCTGGGGTGTATGAGCCTCAACCACAAACGGGGGAAGAAGAGGTTGCTAACAGTCAGGGGATACCGATTTCTAGATGTCCACACAGGCTCTTGCGCAACGTACCAAGGGTGGATTATGCACCCTATTTGTAAATGTATATTTTATATCTTGTGCTATTACTATTTGTTGATTGTGTACTTATTATTATTATTCTTATGGGTGTTGTCAACTAGGGTGGGGAGATGTTGTGTTGGGCATAGGCTGTATGTCGATAATACCTTGACCAAGTAACGCGCCTGTTGCGCCACCCGCCATATTGAATAAACAGTGTGTCTCTAACCGGCGTTTGAGTTCGACGTATCCCTTCCCGTAATAAGTACCTCTGACGCGTGTGCAAACCTAACAACACCCACATTGCGCCATTTATGTTTAAGTCCCATATAATAGTGGACTATCAGACTGCGGGTTACCACCGAGAAATTCATGATGGAAGAACCCAATACGCACCGCGGTGTATGCTGCACAGGTCGACGTCATAACGTCAACCCGGCTATCACTGAAAACCAGCGCTGTGGCTTTGTCTCGCATAGGGTCGCAGCATTATGCTGAGCGATAGCCGTTTTGTGTGGATGTGGCGCATATCTTCCCCCAACTCGTTCATTTTTGTTTTATTTTCTTTCTTTGCGTCATGTTTACCGCAAATAAACGTATTTTCTATCGAACCCAGGATCTCATGCTCAGCAGTACCACTTGCGACCTCTAGACCAACGAGGCAATAACGCAAGAATATCAAAATTAAAACAGAACAAAATCACCCCAAAAGGTTCCAATATTGCCAATATATTCGTTATTATTACCCTGAACGTAACAAAAAGGACACAAGCTATCCAATTTTAAGCACCCTTCAACATCTGCAGAGTTCTGATCGACCCTTGATGATGTCTTTTAACGCCCGAAACCACTTAGTAACTTACCAATATTATAGCAACCTTCATAGTTAACGCCGACCCAAGGCTAATCTCTTATTAATTCTGACAAAGTTACCCAAACTCCGACCAAAGGAAAACCTACCTTATCTTGTTAAGTAAGGGTCGTAGAAGTCTGTATCGGAAACTTTGCACAAAAGTCACGAACTATAGAACTCCTCATTGTTTTAGCAGTCCCTTGAAAGCGGGAAGTTATGGCTGAACGCATCATAGGAATGATTGAACTCAATACTTCGGTAATGGTTTTTTAGAGAAGTTACACAGACTGTTAAGATTTGAAACGATTTTCTGTAGCGGGTTATTATTTTATTGGCTTTTTGTTGAGATAGGAACGTGAAATTAAAGAAAAGGGGAATCAACTTTTTCTAGACGTAAAACAATTGTGAAATAACACGGCAATTTTTTTTTCAACGT
This sequence comes from Agrochola litura, assembly GCA_949152395.1. Classification (NCBI taxonomy): domain Eukaryota; kingdom Metazoa; phylum Arthropoda; class Insecta; order Lepidoptera; family Noctuidae; genus Agrochola; species Agrochola litura. The sequence continues at coordinate 6,250,726 of OX424509.1, forward strand.
TTTTTTATACCTACGCAAACTTCCCTTTGTATCTAAAGCTTTTGCAAAACTATTATGTAAGCACTGTGCCAAAACTAGCGACGAAAAAAACTTTTTTACAAAAAATACAACCGACTTCCAAACTACAAAGTGAAAAATAACTTTAATTTCGGAAGTCGGTGTCTTTGGATCAGTATTTTAGTTTTTTGACACCGACTTCCGAAATTAAAGTAATTTTTCACTTTGTAGTTTGGAAGTCGGTTGTATTTTTTGTAAAAAAGTTATTTTTTTCACTTTTTAGTGGGTTGGTTTGTAATTTATCTAAGTTACAATAGCCTTATGTTAACTGCTCATCAAAAATACCCAAATCGCTATACGAGTAGATGTGCCTATAATATTTGAAGAGTTCCCTCGATTTCTCCAAGATCCCATCATCAGATCGTGACCAAATGACAATGGGACCAATTTGAAAGTATACCCTTTCAAACAAAAAAAGAATTTTTCAAAACGGCCCAGCCGTCTTCGAGTAATCGGGGAACATACATAAAAATAAAAAATCCCGACAAATTGAGAACCTCCTCCTTTGTTTTGAAGTCGGTTAAAAAGACATTACTTTTTTCATCTACTTCGAGGTCTTCGAACTTTGAGAGTTTATCAGTTCAAAGTTCGAACACCTCATCATGGGAATTTTTTAATGTAAAGAAACATACTTTCAAGTACCTACTATCGATTCAATACAATTATACCTGAATAGGAAGACTACTAAAATATGTTGATACAATGAACTCAAATTTCACCCAAATATTTCCAAAACCAACACAGACCACTCCCTCTTACTTCATGCTTCTCACGATTCCACTCGACCTGATCAGACCATCTCCTCAGGTCTCAAGCAATTACGTCACGACAACTCGATCAAACCGCACGTCAACGCAGCCATTCGGATTTCGTTGGAGTAAGCTCAGCAATATGTCGTCACCGACGCGTCGACGCCCTTATTCGTCGGAATGACGTTTTCGACGTCCGACATCGAGCGGCGAGCGTTCGAGTGTAAATGATGTGCCAATGGTGGAATAAACGTCAGTCGTCCGCGATCCGGCCAATTGTGAGGAGATACGAATGTGGAGGATGGGTTATGAAGTGTTTTGCTTTTGTTTTTTTAAGGTAACTTAGTGAGGAAACTTAGATCGTGTGATCTTTGAATGATTTTGGGTGTAATTTATTTCTATTTTGGGGCTATTTTATTTTCATGCTTCAGTTTAAGGTGTGATTGCACCACAAATCTCTCAACACATTTAACGCTAACCGAATTTGAAACTTTGGTCTGTTTCTATCAACCTTTTGAAGATGACAGATGTTTTAAATAAGTTTTGTGCTAAATGCATTATGTGATTTATAGTGCAATCGGGCCTAAGAGTGGATAGCAGTATTGCACCAGTATGCTTTTATCATATGTAGAACAATTCATAATCAGTCAATAATGTTCCCACTGCTGGGACACAGGCCTCCTCTCTTTGAGAAGGAGTGGGCTGTAATCTACCAAGCGGGCCCAATATGGGTTGGTAGATGTCACATTCGGATGTCATATTCTAATTAAATGAATTAAACCAACCACCAACTATGGACAACAACTGCGATTATAGACCAAACAAAGTGTCAGTAACCTACCTAAACAGTCACAAGCACGTAGATTAAATTAAAACCTATTATAACAGATTCCCGAAGGGTTAGGTAGAGTTGTACCTATAGTACACCCATTTACTAACTTATTACTAACTCGCTCACTCTCACTCACTCACTCACTCACACCCAACTCACCCACACACACACTCACTCTTATGAACTTATTGTCTTTTATTGATGAACTTATTGCTGCCAATAATAATAACTCATCTGAACATCGTAGCTCTATGGCTCAAAGCACACTCAATTTAAATTGTGAGCTGGATTTAGATCCATGATTTCAATCAACTAGCACATGCTACGTGCCTTTTGAAACACCATATTCTATTGATTACATAATATACAACGATGTAAACTTTAAGTTTTTTTTTAATATTTAAATCTGACAGCCGGTCTTGCCAAGGGTTATACATAAACATTCCGGAATAAATGCTAAATATAAATGATTGTGAAAATCGCATTGAATCAAAATGCGTTGCGTAGCTTAGAAGAATAACGCGGTCACACAGACAGACACGAAAAGCTAGTGTTCTATACTATGTACATGTCGCAGCGATGGTATTACCATGGCTCCATCTTTTGATTTAATTAATAAACTAAGAAGCTACGTCAATATAAATTAATCAAACGGAAACGTCAAATGTGACACTTGGGTAAGGTCGATACGGCTGTGGAGACATTTAATTGATAGCCATCACATGACTGACAGTAGACATCTGTCAGTCACAAACATTTGTTATCTTGCGGAAAATGACAGTGACGGTGAGAGCGGACATTCATCATTTTGTGAGACGCAAAGGCGAACGGTCGTGTTTTCTATTGTCGCCACGTGCTGTATCGAATTTACCGCGTTTCCAATTCTAATCTGCTCTGATCGGCTTAATCGTTGAACATTTTTGTAATTAGTGTGTGTGAAGTAGTAAATACACAGTTCCTTCAAGTTTTCGGAGTATTATTTTTTAATCTATGGACATGTGTGACCATACTGATAGCGAGGCGCCCCATCTACCTCGTTATATAGATTTTTATCATGCCTTTCCCAGGTTGTCATGGTTTCCCAGTGGTTAGTCTTATAAAATTCATCATAATGATTTCGATTGCAAAACTGCATGTTGTCGTTACAAAACGAGTTCTAAATTTAAACACGTCATGTTAGATACAGATTTAAACCATCGAGCCATTTTTTAATTTCGGACTTCCTTCCAACTGTGGTTTTTAATACAAAATTAACAACTTACATCCGCTTACATCATAAATCTAACAATAAACGAATTTAAAACATTGTTCTGTTTCTGTCAACCATTTGAAGATGACAGAGAGTGAATGACGTTTTAAATATGATTAGCGCTAAACGTAATTAGTGATTTGTGGTGTAAGTCGGCCTTAGACTCGGTTTCAAAGTCCGTCTTTGTAATCAGAACTTTTACTTTTGTCGGAATAAAGTTCGTAATAAAAAATTACTCGATGGTTTAAACCTGGGTCTGAATTTGCTCAACAATGAGACGGCTGATGTTTATTTCAATAAAACTTCCAGATTATAATACTTCATAATCTTTTTAATTCCACACTCTAGCACAAGGTGCTCAACCTCATTTTTTGAAGGCCTTAGTAGCATTTTACGAGATTCACAGGAAAATACGGGTAGTACTTGAACTACATAATATTATTAAAGACTCGTGGTTGCCGGCTTGACTCAACAATAGATTTTACGACCTCCACGTTCAAAACTCACAGTCCATTTGAACTGCGGCTCGATTTGGAGCAGGATTTCAATCATTGGTCACAGGTTGGGCACAGTGCTGGCCGCAAGAATGCCATTACCTTTCTAACATGAATGAAATGAAAAATATATTTTAGAATGTGAATCTGTCTCGCTGGTCTAGTAGTCGCTGGCGTTACTACTGAGGAAGTGATCCTAGGTTCGATTCCTAGGTCAGACAAAGTGTTATTGGGTTTTTCCATCACAAATTTCTCAGTAGCAGTCAATTGTTGTTGATTGTTGTCAATAGGCTTGCCGCCTATTACATGGGACTTAAAAATAACTGGCGAGATGTAGGTTTATACTGTAATAGATAAACCCCTGCCTAACTATGTATTTTAAATCGTTAGATTCACCCTATCACATAACAAATGCTCGCATTTCGGCTTCATTTTGACACCTCTGACACATACAATGTCGCATGCTACCAAGGAAATTCCGTATACGAAATGTGTGAATTCACTCTTCTCAGTATTGGCACTTTTCGCAAAGTACGATGAAGGCAAATCTAACGATTTAAATCTTAGGTTAAAGGAATAATGTCTAGAGGGTGGGCAACAGTGAGATCTAGCTATACGTGCCTGATAATTTTATATTTCTTCAGTATCTGTCCAGCACATTTTAGGTATAGTTTAATCAACAAATACCTTCAAAACTTAAAGGACCATAATATTATCTTGTTAAAATCCTTTTTAGTGTAGTTCTAAGTCTGTTTAATGTCTCAAAACGGTACTCTAGGCAATAACTTAACTGTAAAATTGTCTAGACATAAAGATAATGCCTCTAAAACTTTAATATAGGACTTAACAAAAACGTAAATCTACTGTGAACGGACTATGATAAGACTGAGCAAGACAAAAAGACTTTTTTCTAATCATAATCTAATGTTCATCCAAAAACTACTACAGTCCGGCCGTCGACAGATTGCGTTCTTGACACGTGTCAGTTTCATACTAACGAATATGTGTTTTGCGAATTTGACCCTTATTACTACTAGATATTGTCCAACTGACAGATGTCAGAAAAGCATTCTATCGACGACCGGACTATAAGCCCTGTTTACAACAACATTTAGGCCCACGTGCAACCCAAATCACTAAATACATTCTACGCTAAACGTATAAATAACTAGCTTATGCACGCGGCTTCACCCGCGTGGATATCGGAAAATATCCCACGAGAACCACTATTGGTTTACGCGATACACGCCAATAAAACTCCCAGTCGGCATGATTTTTTCGGACATCTTCAACAATTATCGTCATATTTCAGCCAGTTTACATAAAACCGTTATGAATTATACACTGAAATCTTTCTCATGAATCACTCCGTCCATTGGTGAAAACTGTATAAAAATCCGTTCAGTAGTTTTTGAGTTCATCGCGAATAAACAGACAGATAGATGCGGAGGGGACTTTGTTTTATAATATGTAATGATAACATTTTGTGTCTGTCATCTCTAACGATGACAATGTTCGAAATAGAACGTTGTTTTAAATTCGATTAGCGTTAAACGTGATTATTTATGTGTGGTGCAGGTTGGCGTTAATCAAACGATGATTAAATTTAGCTGTCAAAAAAAATTTTCATGTCAGCATATTTTGCAAGGTAAAACATGACTACATTGGGTTCCATACCAAAATGGGAACCCTTACTCTTATCAATGGTCACTCGTTGCTTGACGATATATACGCTTTTGAACACTCTTACAGTAAGCTAAAACATCACGGATAACCCATTCATATCTTCCAGAGGTACTCACGGTCCAAGAGAGCTAAACTTAATACATTTTCCATTAAGTACTGATTACTTGAAAGCTCTTCATCGTCACGTCGTGAGACAATGCACCGTTATAGAGGACAGCATTAAGCATGTAGGTGTTTATATGATGGTATTGAAGATGACACGTTTTCAGGTTACTGGCTGCTGAGCATGTGAGAATTTGTACTTAGAATAATTAATAAAAAGGTCCGCGAAATTAAACTTTTTTTTTTTTCAATTTCTAGGTCAGTGTTAGGTTGTATCTTGATCAAAAAATAATTTGACTCCTCTTGCTCAAAAAGTCCGTCATTGTAGTGTACCAAAGCGGGGACAAAATAGGCATATCTTGATCTAGGGGAAAAAGTTTTTTCTTTAATTTTTGTCCGTAACCAACGAGCTTTTTTCTACCGCATACCAGGATAAAAGTTTCCTAAAAAATTCAGTTTGAACAAATTGTATATTTTTTAAATAAAATAAAAATAATAATATTGTATTGGATTATTTTACTTTCTCGCAATCGTAGTGAAAAGTAAAGTGTAACACACGGCGCTAAATCCCATTATAACTCGGTTTCTGTTTACTCCCTCGCTACAGCTCGGGAGTAAAACTACCTCGATAGAATGGGTTATTTTAGCCCCTCGTATCTACTATTAGAATCATTAATGTTTCGTTTCACGTTTCTGTAGTGCGTCAGGGATGTTTGTAGCAGCGCGTAGAGATGACTTCTTTGCGATCATGCGTAAAAGATCCGCGTCATTACTGCGTCGGATGCGACACAGCGACAACAGTCTCCTGAACATTGTTGCTAGTAAGACTGAAGGTCACCTGATGGGCACCTGTGCGCAGTACATGTATTGTTACAAATTTGTTTTATTTTGACAGTTCAACAACATTCATTGCGTTATTTACGTTGTTGAGCGGATTTTTTTTCCAACTTATGAAGCAATGGATTAGCAATCTGTTTCAAATCGAAACAAATTTTGATTGATCGTGTATTACGCAATTAGGGTACAGGTATCTCCAGAAGATGGCTTAGCAGATAAAGTGTTCTGTAAGTTTTGTTGTATTATTGTTTCTAGTCATATAAGTTTGTATTAATTAATAACATTAACATACTTGTAAGCAACAGTAACAAATTATGGGTAATGTGCTTGAATTATGAATTAAAGATGAATAAATAAATTAATACATCTCTCTAAGTAAGAATTGGTCTCAAATGTCATGATTTAATTGAAAAGTCATTCATTAGACCAATTTAATTAGACTAATAACATAATTGGCGAAATGTAAATGTACTATCAATGCAGAGGAGTAAACCGGGTCTGCATATAAAATGAGCAGGTTTTCGAAAGGCAGAAGTTATGTTATGCTATCATAAAAAGCCAATCTATAAACGCTCAGCCAGAATTTTATAACCATCAGAAAAACATTTTATTTTTTCCCTCCATTACTGACTTTACTACAGCCAAACCACATTTTATCAATGTTTAAACAGCATGATCAAATGAAACCGTTTGAAGCGAGGGTTTGAAGAACGCAATAAGTGGAGTACTTAGAGTTAGCGGTCTTGTACCACGTACTGCCTTAAGTAAGGCGCTACGTGATCACGGGAGTACTTCTAACGTACTTACGTAAGTATGTACAGGATGTGGGATTGTACAGAGAGAATCTTGTAGGATTGTCTTTTTAAAGGAGCTAATAGGTAAGTGTTTTTACGGAATGTATGGTGTACCGTGTTTTACCGTGGAGTTTTTTGCCGGCTCTTCTCCATAGAAAACGACGAATTGGAACCGTGCACCTAGCTTCTGACGTTTCGTGATGTGAACGGTGGGCGTTTTGGGGGACTGATGTAATTTTGACGTTCGAAAAGTGCTGATTCTCAGCCTAGTTTGAATAAATGACTTTTGAATTTTTTCATGTGTCCTTGTAGGTTTATGTGAAATAAAATATTTTGAAATTGAATGAATATTTCATTATTGGTTTACTTTGATTGGCTTGACAATTCTTGAAAAATTACAGGGGTTTTTTGCGCCACTTCTTCTTCCCAGCTAAAGCACTAGAAAGTGGTGAAGGGCGGGCGTTTTTGGGGAACTATCTTATATAATTTTGATGTTCAAAAAGTGCTGATTCTCAGCATAGTTTGAATAAATAACTTTTCAATATTATTTATTTATTTATTGAATACTTCAAGAATACAAATGTACAGAGGCGGACTTAATGCCAAAGGCATTTACTACAAGGCAACAAAAAATAAAATATAATATTGAATTATGAAAAAAAAAGTATACCAAACGCGACGACATACAGAAATTTTTGACAAGGTACACTGACTTTCATAAAACACTGACTTTTAAAGACGGAAATAATTTGAAAAAACCTAGAATTCAAAGTCTGAATCTGACAATCTGCCTAGCCTTTTCCCAACTATATTGGGGTCGGCTTCCGTCTAACCGGATGCAGCTGAATACCAGTATTTTACATGGAACCACTGCCTATCTGACCTCCACAACCCAGTAACTGGGTAATACGATACTCCTTGGTAAGACTGATTGTCAGACATTCGGGCTTCTGACGACCCGTAATGACTGTCAAAGATTCACGAATGACAGCCAAAATCAACGGCTTAACGTGCTTTCCGAGGCACGGAGTCTGGGTATGTAAAGCTGGTCACCCATCCACAGACCAACCGCGGCAAGCGTAGCTTAACCGGATGAATTGACCCGTGCGGCTGTTATTACTTAGCCACGATCTCCTGACAGATGCAAAACACAAATGCAGATCAGTGCTTGTGCTTTACTCCTCAAGACAAAATTTTGCCTTAACGTTTTCAAGAAATCTGTAATGAATTCTGTAAGACTGCCTCGTAAGTCGAGCGGTCGCAAGCGCTACTACTAAGCACGAGGTACTGGGTTCGATTCCCGGGTCGGGCAAAGTGTTATTGGGTTTTTCCATCTGAAATTTCTCAGAAACAGCTCGGAGTCTGGATTTGTGCCCGCTTGATGGCAATAGGCTCGCCCCCTATTACATGGGACTTAAACATAACTGGCGAAATGTGAGTGTACTATTTGGTACACCTCTGCCTAACCCGTTGAAGAATACAGGTATGATGTTGTTATGTAACGAATTCCAATAAAATCTATTAACTTTTCCAAATCAACAATCACACTCTTAATTCAAATTCCACTCAACTCCAAAAACAAAAAAAACATCGTAAAAATAACATTTGAATTGTTTTATCAATGACAAATAAACATGTTCTCGATTCACATTCAATCGTGACTCGAGACAAATTCCTCCGTTTCTCTGTTGTCTATACAAAGGTAATTTACCCTTTTTTACTAACTCAACCAGATTTCTCAGAGCAACGGACTTGTAAGGCTGTGTTCGTATGTGGCGTTTTTTGTTGAAAACTTTTTTTAAAGCTTGGGAAAACATATCGTAGGTAGGTACATAATTTGACTGTGTATTTTGTTGGTCGATCTCAATATTATATTATGTCACTGTATAATATTATAAACTTTGTTAGTTTACAATCTATCAGTATTCTTTCCGTTAGATTATAAACTGTCAAAAAATTGCAACGTTGCTAAACAAAAGTTCCACGCTATCTTTCAACATGTTGTGCAACATGTCGCACGCCAAATGTTGCCTAGTGGATACGAAACTTTAACAAAAACACTGACAGGATTATTTTGAAACTATCAAAAATTTTAAACGTGATTTTTTCAATGTAATTAATTGTATACTTACAATCTGTACGCAGACCTGAGTCAAAGTTTTTAGTCAGACTATCACGCGTCAAAAACTGTTCTGTCTATCAAGCAAACCGTTTTAAATCTTTTTCTTTACTGGTTTATCTTTCATCTGAAATTCTTTTTATGTTCTAGAATTATGTATGTGTGTTGTGTATTGTGTTGAGTGTGTAAGTGTTATTATGTTTTCTTCTCTATATCTTGACAATTTAAAACTAACTGATCTTATCTATAGGTACTTTATATAAAATAAAGTCGCTTTTCATGTCAGTTAGTTCTTCTAAACTACGCAACGGATTTTGATACGGTTTTCACCATCATTTAGAGAATTTATACTGGAAGATTTTTGTGTATAATACATTTATATTATCTTACATATAGTACTGAAATCTCGATGTTTTGTCAAGTCTTAAAACGTTGCAGGGGCGAGTCGCTAGTCTCAATATAATCGAAGTCTAGTTTTTCAATCAAGTATCGTTCTAGAATACGGACAAAAGTGAACAGAGTTCACTCAAAGCTTAAATAAATAGACGCTGCAAAAATTCTCTTGATTTTTATATGGAATTGAGAATTAAAATAAGCTGTTTATATAGAGAGTCAAAAGGAAGAAATCAATAAGGCTAGACGAAGAGACGCTTTAATATTAAAAGTAATAGAATAACAAGTATAGTCCGTGCAATCCACGAAGACGCGCCCCACTTCACGATAACTGTACTGTAAGCTGAACTCTAGTACGGCGCAGAGCGGAGTGGGGCGCGTCTTCGTGGATTGCATGGACTGTAAAGTCAGGGAAACTAATTGTTCAGTAAATTAAAGAAAAGAAAGAAAGAAAAACATTTATTTGGACACAGTTCGTGAAACATAAAACACAAATAACTAAGTGAAAATAAAAAAATAATGCTATGTTGTTGTTATGTTGGTGTTAATGTATTGTCACTATGTCAATTTGCCGAGCTATATAACCATTTCATATAATTGTCAAAGCATGACAGTGTCTCAAGACGAAAGTCTTTGACCAGTGCGTGTTGTGATGACCTATGGTACTGAAACGTGGTCGCTCACAATGGGCCTTATCAGAAGGCTAAAAGTCACCCAAAGAGCAATGGAGAGGGCTATGCTTGGAGTTTCCCTACGTGATCGAATCAGAAATGAAGAGATTCGCAAGAGAACCAAGGTAACCGACATAGCCCGAAGAATTGCCAAACTTAAGTGGCAATGGGCAAGGCACATTGCTCGCAGAACGGATGGCCGATGGGGTCGAAAGGTTCCAGAGTGGCGACCACGTACCGGAAGACGTAGCGTTGGAAGACCTCCCACAAGATGGACCGATGACCTTGTGAAGGCCGCAGGAATCCGCTGGATGCGGACAGCACAGAATCGGTCGAAGTGGCGGTGCTTGGGGGAGAGTGCTACAACTTACTATAGAGTACGACAAGGATCTTTTGGCGTTTGAATGACTCATGGGGGAACTGTTGGTAAACATTTATGTAAAATATTGAAAAAAACAAAATGGCGGCATTTGTTCCAATTTTGGTCACGCGCCAAAAGATTTGTGTACATACGTTATTATTAGGTAATCAAAATAAACGTTTCTTTAACTAACATAATTACATAAAATAAAAAAAAAAATTATTTAAAAACTATTATGAGATACACATAACATCACGCCTTGTTTTCCCCGAAGGGTTGGGCAGAGCTGTACCTGTAATAGGTACACCTACATTTCGCCAGTTATGTTTAAGTCCCATGTAATAGGGGGCGAGCCTATTGCCATCAACCGGGCACAAATCCAGACTCCGAGCTGCTACTGAGAAATTAAGAGAGAGAGATAGTAGGTAATTATTATACCAATTTATTAACGTCAATCCAGAACAATCTCATCCGTTTCTTAGCTAAATTCGACATAATTAAATGTCAGAAGCCATCCAATCATAAATCATTTCTAACTTATAAAAATAATCAAAACATTGGGAAGTCGGTAGAAGTTAAGTGAAATATTCACATTTCCTGCGGCAGCTTATCAACGAAAATAGGGCTTTGCCATGAGGGACGCGACATTTGGAAAACTTATAAATAAATGGATGAGTAATGGCAAGATTTGTGAAATAATAACGAAAAAACTACATGTAGAATTATTATTAGTTTTAATTCAAAGCATCGAAAGAACAGTTGCATCATTATAATATTTCTTTGTCTATGAATTATTTGTCCTTATGCCCGCGGCCTCGCCCGCATGGAGATCATAAATTATTCAACGGAAACGTACTATCGGGATAAAAAGTACCTACCTACTTATTATATAAATATATCTTAACCTAAGGTACCTTTTTTTTTTTTTTTTTTTTTTGGGTGGGAAATTATCAAATAACTTCTCCCGCTCTGGGTGGAGCGGGAGGGCGTGTCAGACTCTTACTGACTAAAACCCACCCGTGTTCCTTCCTATGCCATGTTGCCGGGGGCCACGATTTCCCTATCGGTTTTCTTCGAACCCCCGGCATTGGCATTGGCCCTAGCGGACCCCGTCAATTCTGCTGACATCTCTTTGAGGCGCGCGTGGAACACAACGCGCCGTCGACCCGGGCTTGGTCCTTATCGGACGGCGAGCTACCCATTGCTCACCGTCCGCAAGCCCGCGCCTACGGTGGCCGGAAATCTTCCTGCGATTCCCGACGCCCAGGGCGTCTCCTGCTGCGGCGGTTAGGGGCGCGAGGGCGCGAAATTTGCCTCTCCCTCACGCGCTCCGTCTCCTCCTTCGCGAGAATTACTGCTTCGCAGAAAGAGGTGACGGCCTCCCATTTCCTCTCGCTCCGTAGCATGGCCCGAATCAGGGCCGGACGCGAGAGATCACCGCCGCCGATCGCATCCACGAGGACACGGCGATGCCCTGCCCAAGCCGGGCAGACCTCCACCGTATGCTCCACCGTGTCCTCCGGGCGATCCACACAGTGACGACACCCGGGCGTTTCCTCCCGCTTTATCCTGAACAGGTACCTCCCGAAACAGCCGTGTCCGGTGAGTACCTGCGTCAGGCGGAAGGTGAGGACGCCGTGGCGCCTCTCTAGCCACTCCTCAAAGAGGGGTCTTATCGCCTCAATTGTGGCGTGCCCAGCGCTGGGTTGCGACAATCGCAGTCTCCATTCCGCCATGAGATCCCGCCGGAGCTCTGTCCGCTGTGCCGCGACTTCTTGCGGCATCGGAGTTAAGCCCCGGCGCTTCGCCTCCTCGCGCCACTCCCAAATGTGCGCGAGGACCTTTGCCTCCAGATCCCATGGCGGTACTCCGGCAAGGAGGCTCGCCGCCTCGCAGGAGACCGTGCGGTATCCTCGGGCCAGCCGGATGGCCATGACCCTTTGGGACGCGTTCAGCCGGCGGCCTGGCTGCCGCCTCAATGAAGGCGCCCACACCGGCGCCCCGTAAAGGGCCATGGACCGCACGATCCCCGCGTAGAGCCTCCGGCAGGAGGCGTTTGGACCTCCCAGATTGGGCAGGAGCCGCTTCAAGGCAGCCCCGGCCCGGTCCAGTCTGGGAGCCAAACGTCGGAAATGCTCCACGAAGTTCCACCGGCTATCGAGGACGAGTCCCAGATATTTCATCGTCGACTCGACGCCGATGTGAACCCCTCCCGCCAATACCTGGGAACCCGACGGTGGCGCACTACGAGGACCATAGAAACCCATGGCCTCGGACTTGTGCAGGGCCACCTCGAGTCCCAGCTGCCGGATTCTGTCGACGATTGTTGCAACCCCGCGTGTCGCTAAGTCGGCCGCCGCCTGGTACGACCTCCCCTGCGCCAGGACCAGCGTGTCGTCAGCGTAACAAACGACGCTGACGCCAGTAGGGAGGTCGGCGCGCAGCACCCAGTCGTATCCGATGTCCCACAGATGCGGCCCCAGGACCGATCCCTGTGGGACACCGCACGACATCTCTCGCCGGTTCCACTCTCCTTGGTGACCGGGGTAGATGACAGCCCTGTCTGTCAAATAGGCCTCGACCACACGACAGAGGTAGGTCGGCATCCGGTGATACCGAAGTGCCTCCCTGTTGCAACTCCAGGGCAGGGTGTTAAAGGCATTGGCGATGTCTAGAGACACCGCCAAGACGACCCCACCCCGGGCCACAGCATCCCCTGTCGTGAGGGCCCGCACGCGCATGATGGCGTCCACCGTAGAGCGCCCCCTGCGGTAGCCGAACTGGCCGTCCGCCAGATCCGGCCCCACTCGCACCAGCTGCCCAACGAGGCGGTCTGCAATGACTCTTTCAAAGAGCTTGCCCACCTCGTCGAGCAGCACAATGGGCCGATATGCGGACGGAGAGTCCGCTGGGCGCCCCGGCTTCCTGATGAGGACCAGTTTCCCAGTCTTCCAGCAAAGTGGGAACTGGCCCCTCTCCATACATGCGCTTAGGAGCCCTCTCAGTCGAGGCCCGAGAGTCCCCATGGCCAGGACCCAGGCCCTTCCGGGTATGCCATCGGGTCCTGGGGCGGTATTCCTCGCACTCATCCTGCGTACCGCCACTCTCATCTCTACCTCGGTCACCTCCGGAGCATCGTCGTCGTCGTCGGCGGTGTGGTCCGCATCGGGCACCGCAATGGGCGGAGCCATGGGCGGGGGCGTATGTTCCCCTCTTGAAGGGAACAGAGCGCTCACCACGTCCTCCACAAGCTGGGGCCGGAGACTCTGCGTCAGCGGGGGAGCCCATGGGCGGAGTTTCTCCCGCACCATCTTATATGGGCGTCCCCACGGGTCTCTGTTCAGAGTCTCCAGCAACTCCTCGCGGGCCAGTGCCCTGGCCCGCAGGATCTCCGCTTGGAGGGCGGTCTTCGCCGCTCTGTACCCCTCGTACAGCTCCGCCTGAATGGCTTCCGTATCCGGAGGACGGATACGGAGCCTGCGGTGCCTGGCGTACCGGCGTCGCGCAGCAACGCACGCCCTGCGTAGAGCTTCCAGATCTTGCGACCACCAGTACACCTGGCGCGAAGCGCGTCCAGGGTGGACTCGGGGCATTGCCACGTCACATATATTGGACATGGCCTCCCGGAACCACTCCGCCTCGTCGTTAATGTCGGCAGGCCTGTCCGGTGATGACACCCAGGCCTGCACGATCGAGGCTTCCAGGAGGAGCTCCCGGTCCAGCCGCTTCAGCGCCCACCGCGGACCACTCGGGGCCTGTCGGACCAGCGCGCTCGAGGTCTGGGTGGAGACGTCAAACCGGATGTACCGGTGGTCGGAATAGGTCTCCACCTCCTCTATGACGCGCCAGTCGATTACACGCGGCGACAGAGCGGGGCTGGCGAACGAGATGTCCACCACTGATTCACCCCGCATCCGCACACACGTGGGGACAGAACCCCGGTTTAGGACGACCAGGCCTGTCTCCAGAGCCCAGTCCTCCACCATCCTGCCCCGTGTGTCCGTAAAGCGGGAACCCCAAGCCAGATTTTTGGCGTTGAAGTCCCCGAGGACGAACACGGGGAGGGAACCGAACCCGACGACGACGACTCTCAACTCCACAAGGGAGTTGTGGAACTCGGCGAGAGTTCGGTTCGGGGAGAAGTATACCCCTACCACGACAATCTCCCCGAACCGTGCTGCCACGCAACCCCGTCCTCTCTTGACAGACTCGAGGGACGGGGTACCAGCGGCGGCCGACGAAATGAGGGTCACTGAGCCGCTCAGGTCCTCCACCCAGTCATCCCTGGGCGGGACAAAGTACGGCTCAGCGACCACGGCGATGTTAATCGACCACTGCGCCATGCTCTGGAGCAACAGATCCTGAGCGGCGGCGCAGTGGTTGATGTTCGCCTGGAGGAGGCGTAATGGGGCCGTTATTGGCACTCCATTTCAACCCCCTCCCTAGCCCCCTGTGAGGGCACCGCCGCGGCGGCAACGGCGGCAACGACGACAGTGGAGGCGGCAGCGGCGGCGGCACTAGTGGCGGCGGCTGCGGCGGTGACGGCGGTGGCGGAGGGCTTGCCCTTGCCTCTGGCCTTGGCGGGTGGAGCGCAGGCCTTGCTCCCAGCCCGGTGATCGGCCGGCTTGCCAGCCGCCGCACATACGACGCAGTGCGGCGCGGCATTGCACGAGCCGGCCTTATGACCGGGCTGACCACAGCGGAAGCAGTGGTCGCTGCGGTCCACCTCCGAGGTGCACTTCGCTCCCACGTGGTCACCCACCCGGCAGCGGAAGCACCTCATAGGTCGGGGCTCCAGCAGTTTCACCTGCGCGGAGACCCAACCCACCAGAAGCCTTCGGCCCTCCCCGGCTATCAGTTTGGCCGCCGACACGGGGCAGCTCACCGTCACGGCTCGCATCCCCGTGGAGTCAGGGTGGATGGTGCCTGCCCTCACCTCCTCGGCAGAGCACCCCCCAGTCCTGGCGACCGCGGCCACCACCTTTTCGGCCGTCACACAGTCGTCCAGGCCCCGGATGCGCAAGTCAGCGCGTTTGGTGGGCCTGGACACTCGGGCCTCCTCCGGATTCAGGGTCGCCCTGAGCCTATTGGCCAGAGCGTCCGCTGCCGGGCCGCTGTTCGCACCGGGGATCTTCAGCATCCTGGCCCCAGTCGCGGTGATCTTCAGGCGAACGCCATTGGCGGTCTCCTTCAGATCAACCGCCGCATCCACCTTGGCGAGCACGTGCTGATAGGACACGCCCTTCTTCTCCGCTTCCGGCTGTAGTGTAATCACTACAGCTGCGGACTTCGGGGCGCGTAGCCTATCCGCGACGCTTCGCTCCTTGCGTCGCTGCCGCCTCGCCTTTCTCTTGGCCGCCCTTGCCGCCTTGCCAGCCTTCTTCTTCTCCCCGGCTACTTGCCATCCGGCGTCGGCCGGAGGAGATTCAGAAGGTGGTGGGGGCGGCCTTTTCGCCGCCTTAGCCGAGGCCCCCGCAGCCTTGGCCGGGCCCCTTGCCGCCGCTTTCGCCGCTTTCGCTGGGGCCCCCGATGAACCTAAGGTACCTACCGCCCTTATAGCAGTATTTTTTTAGAAATGGATCTATAATACGTCCTGTACAGCTCCATCTTTTGATTACACACCCACACTGATGGAATATTAAAAAATATACAATATAATTATTTATTTAAAAAAAAAAGTGGCAATCCGGGACTGCCGAAAGAAGTGAAAACTTAAAAAAAAATCAGCACCGCGGTAATCAACGCGTTGATGTCTTTTTAATGGTCAAAAGCTGGTGTCGTAACAGTGTCGCGAAATCAATGGTTTAATTCTACCTCAAAAATGCTCAACGCGGCTAAAGAAGTTTTCACTTCAAAAACTGCTTTAAGAGGTGGTGGTTTAACGGCTGATTGACCATGACCTGGGCGCCCATGGTCAATCCGTGTGCTAAAGTACAGCCGTACATCCGATACAGGTACCATTCCGTAGTAGACTGCAGGCAGCAGTAGGCGACGTGTCAAAGTTACTTTTGTATTTGTAACATTATAGTGTGTAGTCTAAACTACTTTTTCCGACTCTGAAGTGCTTTGCAATTTTCCTATATAGCTTTTATAAAGATAACATAACATCACGCCTTGTTTCCCCGAAGGATTGGGCAGAGGTGTACCTGTAGTAGGTACACCCACATTTCGCCAGTTATGTTTAAGTCCCATGTAATAAGGGGCGAGCCTATTGCCATCAACCGGGCACAAATCCAGACTCCGGGCTGCTACTGAGAAATTTCAGATATAAAAACCCAATAACACTTTGCCTGACCCGGGAATCGAACCCAGGACCTCATGCTCAGCAGTAGCGCTTGCGACCACTAGACCAACGAGGCAGTCAAAGATAATGTTTAGTATTTTCCATATTAGTTTTCACCCGTGGCTTTTTTGATGTTGCTTGTTTCATTGAATCTCTAGAGGACATTAATGTCATTCGTAATTTTAAAAAACATCGGAAATGAAAAAAAAAACAGTGGCACTCCGGGAGTGCCGACAGAAGTGAAAACTTGAAAAAAGAACTTCCGAATCCTTTAAAGTAAAAATACTTGCATAGAACATTGATCCGTAACTTAATATAAATAAAGAGCACAACTTCGTTTACAAAAATGAGGTGTCGGTAACGGTGTCGCAAGTTCAATTGTTTTTTCCCATCTCAAAAATGCCCAACTTATTATTTTACGGAGAGACTTCTGAATAACATGGCTGCTCTTTAAATATTTTTTGTTTGTTTCGTAAAGAAGATTTCGTTTTAAAAAAAAACGCTTTACATTGGAACGGGGGTAGTTACAGCAATGCACAATATGCAAGAAGTAGGCATGTTTTATAAAATGCATGGGCTAATGTCGCTTAATATTACTTATAGGTACCATTTTTTTATCGTCACGCCATGCGCACAATCACGTTTTATGGGTACTATTGGTACCACTAAATAATAATAAAATATGGAGTAGCAAACCAAAGGTATGCTAGAGAGGTTCTTAGGCCACTGATCTGACTCATAAGTAAAACAAAACGCCTAGTAGCTATTCTAGAAACTGAAAAAGTTAATATTTTAGAGCAAACTGAAAACTAGCAGAACCATAGCTTCCTGCCGGAGAATAGACGAGAATAGTCCTGTAAAGCCACTTTTACAATAAAAAATAACCGCCAAAAAATTCACAGCGTTTTCCCGCCAAATCTATAACTGGACTAAACCAGTTTCGTCCTGTCACGCCCGTCGAAAACGGGACACAAAGGGGCACTCCGCAATCACGCTGTTTGTAAATCTTTCACGTAGGCACGTGAGCCGGAATATTGAGTATTGACTCACACGGCTGCATACTAAATAATAATCGTGTTGCCTACTAAATATTGCGGTTGCTGGTACTAATGTTATTGCTATCACGCTTTCCCCAAAGGGATGCGCAGAAGAGTTATATTATTACTTTAAAAAAAACAGTGGCACTCCGGGAGTGCCGACAGAAGTGAAAACTTGAACAAGATCGCCTTCGTGGAAGAAAAATACTTGTGTACAACATTGGTCCTTAACCTTATCTAAATAAAGAGCTCAATCGCGTTTACAAAAATGAGGCGTCGGTAACGGTGTCGCGAGTTCAGTTGTTTTTCCCATCTCAAAAATGCCCAACGCGCCTAAAGAAGTTTTCACTTTTAAAAATCATTGCCTTGCCTGAGGTTATTTCGATTGCTATGTACTTTTATAAACACACATTATGGCTTGTTCTAAGTCCGCCTGGCTATTATGGCTTGTTCTAAGTCCGCCTGGCTAGCTACCACTATCTTATCTAAGTCTGTCGCCATAACAACAGTGATAACAGCATTGTTGTGTTTCGGCAGTTGGAGGTAAGACAGCCAGTTTATCTGTCGTTGAGGATTTCTGGTGAAGCTTGCTTCCACCTTCAGCCTGGTCATCACTTACCATCAGGTGAGATGTAGGCCAAGAGTTTCCCCATTGTGGATTTAAAAAATGGCTGATTCGGTGGCAGTCACCCACTACCAATAGCAGTGATAGCCTAGTGATGTGACCGTCGGACTCCCAAGGCATAGGTCTCGAGTTCGAACCCAAGGCACGCACCTCTGATGCTTCGGACTCATGTGCGTATTATATAATTATCACTTGCTTCAAAAACGGTAAAGGAAAACATCGTGAGGAAACCGGCATGCCTGAGAGATATTTCTCGACGGCATATGAAGCCAGGTCAGAGGCCCATGGGCGGCTTTAAAACTCTGACACCAGATTAATCACTAACCACACGAAAAGAAGACCCACTACCAAGATGACGATTAATAGAGAAGTTTGGAACAAAAATACAATAAGTTGTCAACATAGAAAGGCTTCTGGAGTTTTGATTCCTAGAAACCTTCCCATCTTCTGTGGCAACAGTTTCGTTGTCATCCGATCTCCTTCCATTCCGTTTTCAACTTACTTCGTCCTCAACTTCAACATAATCTCTTCAACGTACGCACAACTTTATAAAAACAGATTTCCTTTTTCAAATAAATATATATTTACATAGATACAGCAACATCAAAAGTATGCGAGAATTTGTCTCCAAACTTATTTAATGAAGGTTACTCATTAATAATTAAAAGTCGGACGATTCGCGGAGACTCGAGCAGAAATTACTTTGAAAAGTTAAGCTGGAGCCAAGTTTATTTATTTGATGGAAACATATTTCCAAGCATTTATCTCTGAGAGTTGGATAGGGATTTGGGAGCTCTTGGCTAAGTAATAACAGCCGCACGGCTCGATCTATCAGGGTAAGCTACGCTTACCGGGATTGGGCTGTGGATGGGTGGCCATCTTAACATGTAACCGAGACTCCTCCGTGCCTCGGAAAGCACGTTAAGCCGTTGGTTCCGGCTGTCATTCGTGGATCTTTGACAGTCGTTACGGATCGTCAGAAGACCGAAGATCTGATAACCAGTCTTAAGAAAGGGTATCGTATTACCCAGTTACTGGGTTGTGGAGGTCAGATAGGCAGTCGCTCCATATAAAATACGGTATTCAGCTGCATTCATTTAGACTGGAAGCCGACCCCAACATAGTTCGGAAAAGGCTAAGCAGAGATTCAGTTGGATAGGGATTTGGAGGATTTTAGAGATGTGCCGACTATGACTTTGGCCAACTAGCCGACTAGCTGATTAGTGAGTTGTAATAAAGAGGCCGATCACGGTTTCGGGGGTATTCGGCAATTTCCGTGTTGCTTCGTTACTCTTTTATTTAATTATAAAAAAGTATTTATAAATGTTCATTGAAGATAAGAAGACATTGTGTTGTTTTGTTTATTAGTTAAGATACTAATTAAAAAATATTGATTTTAATTAGATAAATGTCATAGATATTTTTTCTTTACAAGTAAGTGATTTTAGAGACTGATTACCAAAGGAAAGGTTGCCTTACATTTCAAAATGTGTAAAACTGATTCTTAAATAAAAACATTAATTAATTGATTCAGGCGTGACCCTGCGGAAATCCATTATAAAATACAATAGACGTGGATATGTTTAGTTCTTTATAAAATACAATAGACGTGGATATGTTTAGTTTTTTATAAAATACAATAGACGTGGATATGTTTTTTTCAGGAGTTTTTTATGGCTCTTTAGAAATAGCTAAGCGGAACAAGTTACTAAACATATCCACGTCTATTGTATTTTATAAAAACATTAATTAACAATGAAGCTTTTTATTTAATGTAATTCTTCCTATTTACATTTTATTGAGAAATACCTACAAGGTAAGAAGCCGGATAGTCGGCGCTTTTTGCTGAATAGTCGCCGACTAGTAGCCGACTGGTCACCGACTACGAAAGTGGCCGGATATTCGGCTTTACCGACTAGTCGGAATATCTCTATAGGGTTTTTTTTATTTTTTATTAACTTACCTATTGTCGCTCGGCATCCAATATCGCGAATGTAACATTTTTTACGAAAATCATTAAAAAAAATATGCAGGATCACGTATTCGAACGTGTAGAGTGAAATAAAACAAAAATAAGTCAAAAATGTCACATTCGCGGTATTGGATGCCGAGCGAAAATATGTTGGCAAATACAGTCAAACTTAATTAGTTAGCAAAACTTCACAGAAATGATGGGTCATAATCATAATCATAATCATTTATTCGCTTTGAGAGTAGGTACATAAATGAAGGTACATAGGTATGTAGGTATATGTATACCTACATTATTAGCAAATGATTTCTTTCTTTCTTTCTTTCTTAAACATTAAAAGTAAATTTTATTACAATAAAAAAACAAATGAAAATCAGAGTCAAATTAAAATTAGCAAAAAAATAAATTAATCAAAAAATTATAGAATTTAGAACTAGCATAATAATAGTAATAAAGAAATATACAATGTCAATAATTAAATCTAAAGATTAGGGTCATTTAAAAAATCATTAATTGAATAGTAACACTTATCAAGCAATAGGGCTGTCAGTTTCTTTTTAAACATTTGGATTGGGTAATTTTTTTAAATATTTGGTATTTTATTATAAATGGTGGGACCCATGCCGAAAACACTTTTCGTTAGTAAAGCTGTATTGTAACTACCATTCTGTAATAGGTTCTTATATTGACTTCTAACAGGCCCCTTTCTAGTTCACTATAAAATAAAAATTCGTGATTTTTTTCTGGGGTCAATAAACCACCGGTAGTGTAGTTACTTGAAGTAAGCAGTTGAGAAAATCTGTTTTTTTTTTGTTTTATCGTGTTTAGATATCGATACCGATAACGTCTGTGAGGTTTACACAGAAAAAAAAAATGATTTTGAAACTAATATTGTAGTGGGACACCCCCAAGCTAAATGGGTCGACGATCTTAAAAAGGTGGGTGGGACAGACTGGATGCGGAAGGCGAACGACAGGGTGTTGTGGCGCAGCCTTGTTCAGCAATGGACTATGATGGGCTTAGTTGATTGAAACCCAGAATATGTTAAGACCAGGCACTCCAAAGACAATTT
Organism: Agrochola litura; assembly: GCA_949152395.1. Lineage (NCBI taxonomy): Eukaryota > Metazoa > Arthropoda > Insecta > Lepidoptera > Noctuidae > Agrochola > Agrochola litura. The sequence continues at coordinate 6,272,059 of OX424509.1, forward strand.
CCACGCAAACTCCGCCCCCATGCACCCCACCCCTCCACTATGTGCTAAACGCTAACACATCAGTAATAAAGTTGAATATCGCGTGCGCTCTTTGGTCGTGTTCAAGCACGGAACTAAAGTCTCAAGCGAAAAAATATCTAATATTTGGATAGTAAACTAAGAGTATATTTCCTTACTGTCAATAATATTATTTTAGACATAAAAACCGAGTAATCATGTTTTTGTTTCAAATCATTTTCGGAAAAAAAAATGGATCGAGCGAAAATGTTCCAATTACGTAACTGTCTTATATCTGGAAAGAAAAAGATCCAATAAATCATGTACTGAAGTTCCATTTTGATTGCAATCGTGAGTTTTTCAGAATAATTATTTAGGGAGCCTCCTCTTAAACAGATTAAACTTACTAAACTTACACTACACCTAAAGTCTCTCGTAAAACACAAAACTACGAGGAAACTACAATACTTTACCACTATAACTAGAAAACTATGAAATGTTTGACCAAACCGCTCCAAACACAACTCGGGAACAAGCACACACAATTACACCCTTTGAGAGAAAGTTTCCAAATAGAACCTGACCGCTAACATACGTCACAAACGACGATTAATCAATTAGCTATCGACTTTACTGCGGAACCCTTGTTTATTTCGCGACGACATTTTAGGGGTATGCGGTTTTGGGACTGTAGATCTGTTTGCGATAGGTGATAGGTGTTGGATTTATAGAGATTTTTGAAAGGGCACTGGGCTGACTGGATGCGAAAGGTGGAGGACCGGTACCCTAATTACGTAATACAACACAATCTGTTTCGATTTGAAACAGATTGCTAATCCATTGCTTCTTAAGTTGGAAAAAAAAATCTGCTCAACAACGTAAATAACGCAATGAATGTTGTTGAACTGTCAAAATGAAACAAATTAGGCATAATTGTTTACGAAAATAATAATAATTAGTTACGCAATTAAGGGTTTGTGTTGTGGCGCAGCTCGGGAGAAGCAGGTGAGTTGATTGTTTTGGTTCTATCACTCAAGTTGCGTAGTTCAATTTGGCGTTTCCATAGTTGAAATGGAGGTATTGACACGTCACTCTGTATTGAAAATAACACATGTAGGAAAGGCGTTTAAACTGGCATTAATTCACATTTTTATTCACAAACTTTTGAAAAGATATGCAGATTTTAAAACGTTTTCTAAATGCTCCACAACTACAGAATTCACAACAACTCTAATGAATTGCAAATAAACGATTAAGTTTACGTTCCCCAATGCATAAAATATTCGCTATTATTCCTATTCTGTCTACGAAAAACGGTATAAAAGAATACAGTATTGGAAATAGTTGATTTTCGTTCGTGTAGAATGGACATTTTCATTTTATTTTAGCAACGGTGGAATTGGAATTCCGCGACTTACGAGTTAGGTCGTAAGTTCGGATCCAGACAGGCGCTTTACTTTTTATCGATGATTTCATCACCACTACTGCTCTCAAAACGGTGAAGGAAAACATCGTGAAAAAACGGGCATGTCCTAGAATCAAAAATTCGAAGACATGTGACTTCTACCAACCCGCACTGGGCCCGCGTGGTGGATTACAGCCCACTCCCTCTCACCGAGAGGAGGCCTGTGTCACAGCAGTGGGAACATTTATAGGCTGATAATGCTTTGTTAATTTTATTTATTATTTTTTTATACAACACGATCCATTTTGTTAGTAAAATAGTGCTCAAAACTATATTAGTACGCACATAAACGCATACAATGTTTGAAAAATGGATAGTCATACCTGTCCGCTATCACACTCAGGATGCTTACGCTGTCCGGATTTTAAAATGTAGGCTCGGACTTGGTGAAGCCATTTTTGAGTATCGACATACTCATTGGTTATCCTATCTTATACTATTAAACAAGCAATATTTGTATGTTTCTATATATATTTGTACCTACTCAAGTTCTCGAAATCAGCTCTAACGATTTCGATGAAAATTGCAATACAGGGGTTTACGGGGGCGAAAAATCGATCTAGCTAGGTCTCATATCTAGGAAAAGTCGTTTTCTCCGTATTTTTCACCCAAGCAGAGCTCGATCGCTCAAAGTTTAGAACAAGATAATGAATAATGACATGACATTGATATTAGAATAATGATCATGGCAGCATGGAATTAGTAAGTACCTACTATCATGGCAGTATGGAATTAGTATGTACTTTCCTATACTATTAAATGAGCATTCTCTATTTTCACCAGAGCAGAGCTCGGTCGCCCAGGTAGTAATAGAGAAATGGTGAATAATAAATTTGGTAGTATTTTTAGCCTATGTACCTATCTAGCTACGGACGGGGCTGGGTAACATTCCAGTCGGTGAGAGTTTTCAACTTACAGAATAACATTAAATATGCTATGCTTTGAATGAAAAAGATTTTATTTTAACTACTTTCTCGTTAAATACCAACCGGTTTTACCATTCCAATCTAAATTAAGTAACTATTTTAACCGACATTTTCATTGAAAAAAAAAGGTCATAAAAGAACATTTCTAGTGGAATCAGAAATAATCCGTACAGAACAACAAAGTAACCGAAATTCACAACTATTTTTGTTACCGTTCGTTATACGCAGCGTATTGCCAAAACTCAGCGGACTTCAACCGACTTCGACTTCAAGAGGTTGTTTGTGAGCACGCCAATGTGGCGTGTAATGAACTGACTTCGGATCTCTGTGGTTGTCACGAAGTTTGTATTCTTGTACTTATTTGGGAAAACAAAAATAAGGTGGAATATTGAATTGTGTGAAGATTATTAGCAGCGGGTGTAAAGTCGATGACTGTTATTTTGTAGAAGAAAACCAAACTTCAGGGTAATTTTGAACTTCTTCTTCTAGTTCATTAATATATAATCGAACGTATAAAAAATAATATAAAAATAAAACCATACAAAACATACTATCTGTGAAAATTTCAACTGTCTACCCATTACGGTTCATGAGATACAGCCCGCTGACAGACAGACAGACAGCGGAGGCTTAGGAACAGGGTTTCGTTTCGCACCCTTCGGGTACGGAACCCTAAAAAGAAGCTCAAAAGCCCCAAAAAGTAAACCCAGACACAGACAGTATCCCCAGTATATCTAGTGTATTGCCAAGAACAACCCATCCAAACTTCAGAGCGGTTGTTTGCAACGAAATGTTCCGTATAATGAACGTCTTCGACTGTAGTCTGTTTGTCAGAAAGTTTGCACTTTTACGCGTTGAAACTTCGTGTTGAAACTGTCTATTGTTTTTGTGGTCGTGATTTATCGTTACTTTCGTTGTTTTGTTAGGTGACTTAACTGTGGAGTTGTAAATAACAGGATATAGTTAGGCACTTTTATTATCTTTGGGCTGGCCATGTTTAGGAGCTCGTGGCTAAGTAATAATAGCCGCACGGGTAGATCCATCAGGTTAAGCTACGCTTGCCGGGGTTGGTCCGTGGATGGGTGACCATCTTTACATACCAAAACACGTTAAGCCGTTGGTCCCGGATGTCATTTGTGGATCTTTGACAGTCATTACGGGTCGTCAGAAGCCCGAAAGTCTGACAACCAGTCTTACCAAGGGGTAATTAAATACCCAGTTACAGGGTTGCGGAAGTCAGATAGGCAGTCGTTCTATGTAAAATACTGGTATTCAGCTGCATCTGGTTAAACTGGAAGGCGACCCCAACATAGTTGGGAAAAGGCTAGGCAAATTGATTTTTGGGCTGGCCATGTTTGTTCAAGAACCGATGGCCGGTGGAGCAGACGAGTCCTGGAGTGGAGACCGCATATCGGCAAACGTAGTGTGGGACGCCCCCCAGCTCGACGGACCCAAGACCTTAAGAAGGTGGCTGGGACAGACTGGATGTGGAAGACGGAGGACACAGGGTGTCGTGGTGCAGCCCGGGAGAGGCCTATGTCCAGCAGTGGACTGATATAGGCTGAGTTGATTGATATTAATTTTTTTGCAGTTTTTGAAAACATTTGATCATCAATTTCATCTTTCTGCCTTTATCCCAAATGATTAAGTTTCGCAGTATGTCTTCATCGATTTCTACTAACCTGTCTGCCAATATTTTCTGCGATAGTTCTTGTGAGCATTGCGGTGACATTTTATAATTCTCTCGGCACTAGAAAATAGTACTTTAAAGGTTTTATTTTTGAGAGGCTAAGCAGCAGCTACGTTTAAGATTACACACGGCACAGATTACTTTAAGGCGACGATAACCGACTTTTAATGATTTTATACTGAAGATGACGTCTAAATGAGTAGTGTTAATTATTTAGAAAAAATATATGTTAAATCAGAGCATTTTCTTAATATTTTAATATAGGCATATTTTAGATTATGTTCATATTACATAGTGAAATTAATTTGTAAAGTTATGTCTAACGCGAATAAAAAACTGAGAATGACGCAAAATCGATCAACCGTATTTTTCTGAAATCTTCACCATTTTAAAGATAATTTAATTATTAATCTTTTAGTATACGTGTTTTATTAAATTTCTTTTTTTTTTACGTATAATAAATTAATAATGCGTCTAATTTGGGACAGCGCTCCTTGATGGGCTAGTCCTATTACTGGCTGGACGTACGATGCGTTGCGTGAGCTCAGTACAGAACACGCAAGCTAACCACTTAAAGTCACTGTCATATATGTGCGTCTTAAGCCGGCGGCGCGTGAGTCGTTGCCGATTGAACGGAATGTTGCCATTTTAAATGCTATATTTATATAAAAATTTAGAATTATGTAGGTACCTACTTATTGTGTATTTATTAAAAAAATATTTCTTATTTACATCTCATTGTATGCTGCACCGGTCGCCGTCATCACGTCAACGCCGGCTGTCGCTAAAAACAAGCGCTGGGGCTCTATCTCGCATAAGGTCGCAGCATTATGCTGAGCGATGGCCGTTTTGCGTGAATGTGACGCATATTTTCCCCCAACTTGTTCTTTTTTGTGTTTGTATTTTTTCTTTGCGTCATGATTACCGCAAATAAACGAATTTTCTTTCTTCCTTTCTCCTAAGATACGTAGGTAATAAAAACAATTAATTTATTTGTACCTTTCAAATTCTACGTGGATATCAAATGAATAATTAATAAGGTGAGAGATATAGCCGTGTTGTATTACGTAACAGCAGGTACTTAAACACCTATTTATATGAAGCAGGATTAGTAACTACGCACATAAAATTGTCTCCTAATTATTTCCCGACCTTTTTCTAATTAAGATAATCCGGTACCGTTTGTTTACATGAATAGGTAATATTTACCTTTTGTGACCTTTGAAGACCAAATAAATTAATAACATCGACAACCACTTATGGGTAGTCGGTAAATTATTAAAGAAAAATATGGCGCCGAGAGAAATGCCCCGAAAATTACAAAAGAAAATAATAACTGGTGCTACACAAAAGCAATCGTATTTATTCCGGTATTACGTCTAAATAAATATATACGGATGTAACTGTTGGAATATTAAATCATAGTTTTTGAGTAAATACTAGAATAGCTAAGGTGTGCTTTAGGAGGTTAAATAATAGTAGTTTATGAAACTGTTGCATAATGAGGGGTATTAAAACATGAGTGTGTGTTTAAAGGTTTTAGGTTAGGTTAATATCACACAAATGTTTTAATACCTAGTTATGTGCAGTTTTATACACTACTTTATCTACTCTCATTCATTGGGATTGAACCTACTAAACAATAGATAAAATTTAAAAATCAAGAAAAAAAAATCCACGAAGTTCAGTACAACTGCACGTATGAATTTCGCCTGCGCCCAGCACACCACCGCACATGCGCTACAGTGGGTGCTGCTGTCCCCCGCTTAAACGTTCAATTACAAAAGTTGATGGAAACTCCTTGGTGATATTAACTTTTTGGATTTGCCCTGTATTGTAATAGAAAAAAAAAATTGCATTATTTTGTTAGAGAAAAGGTGTTTTAATAAGATTATATTTTTTAAATTTCAGTATTGTATTTATAAAGTATGTCAATATAAACTCGTTTTGAAGTTTATAATTCGAATATTACGCTACAAAAGTAGATAAAGCTCAAAATTAAACAATAGCGGCGTTTCAAACGTGTCACATTATTTTTTACCGTTTTTCATTATCAGCATGCAGTAAGTAGGTGCAAAGCTAGAATAGAGGATAAAATACGGTTGTTTTCTGTTTATTTTATTGAAATTGTTTATTTAATAGACACCCATTTAGTTACGTAATGCTTGAGTTTTAGTATCAACACGATGTTATAGACACCACACATTATTAAACTAAATGCAAAACAAAAACAATTTACGTACGCAAATATTTTCACAAAACATAATTAAAAACAAGATCCCTATAATCAAAGCCATGTCCCACCATAAACCTCCATCCCAAACCCATTACAAAGACGCACGCAATTTAATAAAACCTTATTCACACTGTCGGTCGACCGTCCAGTCATTCCACTAATGGTCCGGAATCATACTGAGACCGCAACACGTTACTAATAACATTGGCTGGGGCAATAATAATGTCCAATAACGCCCTTTTATGATTTACTTTTGTGGGCGAACGTACGAAATAAAATCGTATGTGATATTTCCTTAGTACATAAACTATAGTGATGGAAAACCATGATAACCGGTCCTGGTAATAGGAGTTTACTTGTGTTATGGGGTATCAATGGGAGTATTTGGCGAATGATATGGTAAATTGTATCGGGAAATGGAACTGGTATCGTTTTTGTAGGATTTATGGAAGTAATGTTGTTTTGCGGTTTGCTTGTGACTGCATTCGCGGCGACGACGCACAGTAGGCTAAAAATCGACAAAAATCTCGCACGGACACAAATTTAACTGTAACCCATTAATTTTTGTTTTGAACTACTCAGGATAACCTACTTTAACAGTGGAATTGCGAACGGACTGTAATTTTTTTTTTTTTTTGTACTTTGCGCTATATTAACGGTAACAACCACCTCAGCTTAATTAGAGGTTTTGTGGTAGTAGATTGACAGTTTGAAGGTTTCAGTTTAGGTTTCATGGGTTAAGTGTTTGTGGGTTTGGGATAGGTATGTGGGTTTAAAACTTGTATAATTGTGGTTTTGCACTTTTTGGGTAATTAAGCTTAGGTGGTTGTTGCTGTTAACATAGTGCCAAGTATTTTTCTTTTTCACAGTCTTGTCACACTTCCACTATCGAAATAGGTTATCCTGAGTAGTTCATAACAAAAACTAATGGGTTACAGTTAAATTTGTGTCCGTGCGAGATTTTTGTCCATTTTTACCCACTGTGCGATGGTTTGATTATTTAAGTCCGATTCAGATATAAGCGATATCGTTCTCGCTCTGTTTCGATACTGGTCCAAAGTGGTCCAAACTGGTCCAGAAGGCGGACCAGTATCGCTACCGAGCGTGACAACGATATCGCTTAAATCTAAATAGGCCTTTAATGTTTCAGGTACAGTCATCGTTATAAGTCGATGAAAATTTCTGTATTTTTAACCGACTTCCAAAAGGAGAAGGTTCTCAATTCGTCTGTATGTTGTTTTTTTTTTTTGTATGTTTGTTACGCGATTACTCCGCCAATTATGAATAGATTTTGATGATTCTTTTTTTGTTTGGTAGATCATACTTCAGAGGTGGTCCCATATAAATTTTATTAACTTTGCTTGGGTAGTTTTTGAGTTAGCTTCAATTATACGTATTTTTTCCCACTTAGTATGTAGATGATATGATAACTTCTTGTCACTGTTATTTACATAGCAGGTAGTGGTATTCGAATTTGTGTGGGGTAGGTACCACAACTAAAAAGTGAAAAATAAAAACTTTTTACAAAAAAAAACAACCGACTTAAAAAAAAAACACTACAAAGTGAAAAATAACTTTAATTTCGGAAGTCGGTGACAAAGAACGAAAATTCAAAACCAAAGACACCGACTTCCGAAATTAAAGTTATTTTTCACTTTGTAGTGTTTGTTTTTAAGTCGGTTGTTTTTTTTTTGTACAGTTTTTTTAATATTAATTATTCAGAGTTTTAGTTTTAATATAATCAGCTTATTGTTCATTTTTGAAGTATTTTCTTCTCTTCAATAGGTGAATTAACACGTACTAATTCGCCAGTTTTCATTAAAAATCTCTTCTGACACTTTGCTCGGTTGTTCACTGACTTATGTCAAAGAGGCTACCTATCCTTTTATTGTGGAAAAATATAATTAGTTAAGATAATTTAAACAACCTAATTAAGGAAACTATGTACCTACAATATTAATCAAAATAATAATAAAACTGCTAGGTACACTTTGAAACCTCTTGAGAATTTCTCAAGAACTCAAAGTATTTCCACGACATTGTTCGCAAACAAAGAACCTTATAACTATAAACTAAAATAACGTAGTTAATGAACGAAGTAAATTTTAATAACTATAAAGTAATAATGCTGTATTTATGGAACTTTAACTTTATTATTTTGTGACAAAGGTTTTATTGAGAAACTTAAAACAGAAGAAGCTCAATAATCTATCAGAATAATCCTACTAATATTATAAATGTGAAAGTTTGTGTTTTGGATGTTTGTTACCCAATCACGCAAAAAAACCTGAACGGATTTGGATGAAATTCGGCACACAGATCTTTACTAATATTATAAAGAGAAAAAATTGTTTGGTTGTTTGTAAGTTTGTATGTGTTTGGGGTAATCTCCGGAACTATCAGTCAGATTAAAAAAAAACTTTTTGCAATGATAACCCAGTTCTTGAGGAAGGTTATAGGCTCGCAAACGAAGTCGCGGGCAGAAGTAGTTTATTACCCGAATTAGCACATAGGATACTTTTTATCCCGGTAGTACACACAGCTACACATCAAGCTCTACATTTCCAGTATAAGCTGACCTCGCATTGTACGGAAATCCTATACAATGCGAGATCAGCATAAACTGGAAATGTATAGCTTGATGTGTAGCCGTGTACGTTCCCGTGGGATAAATTTCGACTTCCATGCACGCGAAGCCGCGGGCGAAAAATAGTGCGTATTTATAAATCTTTTTTTTTTTCTAAGCCTGATGAATCGTCAAACTATCGTGTACGTTTGCAAAAACATAATCCTAACCGGACACGAGAAGCAAATCCAATAAAATTCTAACCTAATAAAAATACATTTAAAACAAACAACCATAAAAAATACAATAACGGGCCTACAATAAAACTTGAATCGGCCTCACCTACAACGAATCGAGTACGACTCTAGCAAATCGATTTAATAAAATTTCACCTTTTATCGGATTAGGCGCCGATATCTGCCGATTACAAAACGCAAGGCTCCCGGGGTTTTGTCTTTGCCCCGCTCCCAGCCGTAATTCTTCGCATAGCATCGTTAATTTAAAACTAAATGCTCCGAGCTCGAAACAATAGATTGTCACATAAATAACTTTAAAGGAAAAAAGGGGGAACACAAGAGGGGGCGAAGAAATTTATACTCCACCAACTTTGCCAGAAATTTCGGGGCCAAAAACTCGAAATTCGAGCGGAATACTCGGCTCGATTGGTAATTCACGAGGATTATACAGCTCTCGCGTAATTCAGGACTTTATACGTTGATTAGTTGGAAAGATCTACATGAAAAAAGTTGAATTATTCATTACTGTTAAGAATAGATTTGGGTACGAGTAATCCCGAAATTGAATGTAGCTTAATAAAATGTTCGAATTACATAAAGTAATCTGTATTAGTGCAAAGGCAGTCTTTTTGTACTACCTGGGTTCTTTTCGTGAGTATTTCATTTTGTTTAGTAAGATTCTGCTTTTGCTCTGTATCATTTTACTTTTGGGTCGGCTTTTAGTAAGTAAGAAACGATCTTCGGACGAGATTCTGTTGCTTCTATGATCCGATTTAAAGGTTTTTCATTTCAGTTGATGAGATAACAGTACCTACCTAATTGTATGTTAAAAATAAAGAAATAAAATACATTTATTTGCGGTAAACATGGCGCAAAGAAAGAATACTAAAAAACAAAAAGAACAAGTTGGGGGGAAATATGTCACATCACCATCCATCCATTCTACACTATTTTAATATGAATCAAATAATAAATAAAACTGCAGGTATATGCACATAGCTACACTCTTAATTTTGGGTGGGTAATTATCAAATAATTTCTCCCGCTCTGGGCGGAGCGGCAGGGCGTGTTAGACTCTTACTGACTAAAACCCACCCGTGTTCCTTCAGTTTCCTGTATGTTGCCAGGGACCACGGTAACCCTTTCGGATAAACCCGCAACCCCGGCAGGCATCGACCCTATCGGACCTCTTCAATTGTGCTGACATCTCTTTGAGGCGCGCGTGGAACACAACGCACCATCGCGTCGACCCGGGCCTGGTCCTATGCACATAACTACTGACATTAACACATTTGATCATTCCGTTCTGCGAATTACAGTGTTTTTACAATTAACTTCACAATTATGAACCTATGTTTATGACGCTACTTTTGTATATTATAAACGTAATGTCTGTAACAATGTTGTCACTTTTAGGGTTCTGTATCTCAAAAGAAAAAAACGGAACCGTTTACTGTATAAGATCACTTCGTTGTCCGTCGGCGTGTTTGTCAGTCTGTCAAGACCGCTGTTTTCAGAAACGCGTGGAGGTCTCAAGTGGAAATTTATATCAATTACGTAGGTCTACGGTCAACGCAATTAAAAAATACTGCCATTTCTGTGACATATTTTGATACTCGCAAATAAATCAAAACCTATAAGGTACTTACCGTTGACTGAAATTTGGCAAAAAGCAAGCTCTCACAGTAAATGTCAATGAAAAAGTCCGAAAATCATTAACTTATAGTTTTATCACATAAAAAAAATACGATTCCAAACTTACATATTTTGCAGTTGGAGCATTGACCGTGACGTATTTTTCAACTACAAAGTTAAGTTTGTTTTTGGGATGAATTCATCTCAACTACATAACTCTTAATTTTGCGTGGTCCGACACGCACTAGGCCGGTTTTTTTTTAATGTGTTTTTTTTTTTTTTTTTGCAGAATAATTCGGCCGATCTTTGCATGAAGGTGGAACAATTTCAGGCTTGTATTTATGGGTACCTCATTGAAACCCTTTATGCATGACTTAATGATTATGACGTACCTACATTTCCTCCTGCCACTTAGTTCACTGCCTTCCCCATACAAATGTGAAGCCCTTATTAATAACTAAGCACAGTGAAACGTAACCACAACATAACGCGTTAAGGGTGCTTGCACACGATAGTGCTTCTCATAAAACTCACTGTGAAGACAACATTACAATACATCGCTTGCAGGGTGCCCAAATTTTGGGGTTCCTTGTGAAAATTAGGATAAGCATGTTGGGTTTCTTGGTTTTCGCAGTCTTAGCGGACTGCCTTACTTATCTTTTTATATGCACGTGTTTCTGTGACGAATAAACCAAATTTTCTTTCTTTATTAATCTTTCATTTACTTTAAACATATTTTTACTTATTATCTAAATTGATGTACTTGACAAGTCGTTGTTTGTTGTTCAATAAATTAGACGGAGGTCAAAAATATAATGATGACTGTAGGAAGTTAGCTTATTGAAATATATCAATCACTATAGCTTCGAGCTACCAGTAACTATAACTTGATATAAAATAAAATAGCCTTTATTTACTACTACTAATCAAACTTGATATAATTAATCTAGTTTATAACAATAGATATGCATGTGAGATTATGTTAAATTATGTATGTATAATAAATAAAATAATTTTATTTCAGATAGCAAAAAGATCCATAAATTGTTAGTAACATGTATGCTCTTAAACCAATATTGTTAGTAACTTAAAACTAAAGACGAATTTGTGAGAAGACCACCCAACATCTAGACACAATAAGAAATGGTAATGGTCTAACTATGGTATGAGTCTTCGCACAAATTGCCTTATTATGGCGGAGGAAGTATCTGCCGCCACAGCCTTCAGGATACTATTGTGACTGCCTCTTATTCTGCTCAGGAGTGAGGCCGTTTTTTTTGCGGATGATGGCATGAAATCCATCGGTATGGGTTACCGCGAACTTTCAGATGCACTGCAAAAACGAGGCAGTCGCAACAGCATCATAAATACATGGTTGTATTGGACGCGTTGAACATCCAGCAACCATTTCGAGTAGTTGACCCAAAGATTACCGATGTAAAAACTCTGATAATAAGCTTTAAAAAGCGTAATCTTTACTTGGTCAGTACACAGAGCAAATCTTCGTTTCAACATGTTACCCCTGATCGCCAGAGCTCTACGCTTCCTCTCAATATCACTATGGTCGCTGAGGTTGCTAGTAAAAAAATGCCCAAGATATTTAAACTTTGTGACTCTACGAATTGGCGTACCGTTTATGGCAAGTTCGAGGGCATCTTTCCGGCACTTACCAGCGACCCCAAAGACCATGTATTCACATTGTTTGGCATTATAGACCAATCCATATGCAGCAGCGTAGGTCTCACATACTTTGAGCATCTCGGCGATTGACCCCAGCGACGAATATAATAAGCTTAGTTAACTTCTTTTATTAGAAGTCGCCTCTGCAGCGTGGGCCTCTCTTAAACCCTTCCATACATCTTTACCGCACCTCTCACATCCATAAGGGTCCACATCTCTGGTTGAAGAAATCTCTCCACCTCCCTTTTTTTCCTTTTCCTGTCTCTTGGTACCCATTCTGTTAATCGTTTTGTCCATTCATCCTACAAACGTGTTCTGCCCAATGCCACTTGAGTAATCGTGCTCTTTTCCTTACATTTTTGTATTGTTTCAACTTCTTAGAACCAGCCTAATCTTTGCTCCGGCAAGACAACGACCGAGGGAACCTATGCTTGGCTGCTATGACTGTGAACACTGGGTCGGGAATGACTGTTATCATTATGCTGTCTTAACTTTCCACTATTCTAAAGGCAAACCAAAAACGGGGAAGGAAAACATCGTAAGGAAACCGGCCTGCCTGAGAGATATTTCTCGACGGTTTGTGAACCCCAGTCAGAGGCCTATGGGTGGCTTTAAAACTCTGACACCAGGTTAGTCACTAACCACACGAAAAGAAGAAGAAGAAAGCCAATCTTCACAGCCCATATCAGAAAAAAAAAACAATGGCACTTCGGGAGTGCCGACAGAAGTGAAAACTTGAACAAGATCGCAAAAATACTTGTATGGAACATTAGTCCGTACCTACCCTTATCTAAATAAAGAGCACAATCGCGTTTACAAAAATTAGGAGTCGGTAACGGTGTTGTGACTTCAATTAATTTATCCCATCTCAAAAATGCCCAAGGCGCTTAAAGAAGTTTTCACTTCAAAAACAAAGCAAAGCTAAGCACGGCAAAAGCCATCCCAAAAAATGTACCAAACAAAATCAAGGCGTACAGAACCCGAACAAAATCCAGACAAACATCCCATCCCTCTTTTCTCACAACAGACGGTAATAAGTATTTATGGGCCACACACAATAACCCATTAGTTGGCTATGTTAGCACGGGCCATAGCCCCTAATGGCCTTACGTACTTACTAATTACAGCTGGCTATATATCTGCTAGTCCTCTATTGTGATTAAAGGATTTATGAATGGTAAGATTAAAGAGTGCGAGGGTTAGGTCGATCCTTCCGTTTTCTTTGCTATGTATAGAAGGTCTCAGTGGTTGCAAATCTTTTATAAAGAAAACGCCTGTCTAAAAAAAATTTTGTCCGTCTTGTATATGTATTATTAAAAAATATTGAACACGTATTTTTTTCTTTTTTGACGTAATCAAAGTAAATTCGTAGTCGTTCGCAAAGTTAAAGTTCGCGAGCACATTCGCAAGAAGCTGGCAGTATCATCACAACGGTAATGATTTCCCATTGTTTGTCTTATTTGCTTTAGTGTTTTTATGTGTATTTATTTTTGTTTAAATTTATATGTCGGAGACGGGTATGTCACTTTCGTTATTTTCAGCGATATTTTAACTACTGTGGGCGTAGTGTGGGTAGTGTTGGTTAATACGCAATAGAAAAACAGTTTGCAGTTCAGATCACATTATAATTTACTATCAAATTTATCACACTAGCTAAATTATACACACACTGGGTACGACGGCGTTTATTAAAATCACCAATTAACACAATGATCACAAATTACAACTAACACAATAACTGAGCACCACGAATCGAGAACAGTTCCGTGACGTCTTAACTTCGATGCGACCAGAGGCTGAATGCCTCCTCGCCGTGGCCTTAAAATATCACGACTCTGTAGAAGCGCGCCTTTTTTGGTGTAGGTAGATCAACCTTGATGTCGCCATTGACGCGCTTGCGATTCGTTTCGTGTCCGTACTAATGACCGGATCCGACATAATATAATTGGAAATATATATTTATGTATACCACTATATTGAAATAAATATTTATTCCTCAATTCTCGCTATTGCATTTACCACTGTTTGTCTCTGCATCACCCAAAGGTTGACTGGTAGAAAATGCCTTTGGCATTAAGTCCGCCTCTGTACATTTGTGTACCTACTTGAAGTATTAAATTAATAAATAAATAAATCAAAAGATTACGGCGATACATTGAGTTAAAATGTGGCATGACGTCCTTGCTAGATTTATACGGAGTTGTGACGTAGCGAGCCTCCACTCCACAACTTGAATGCGTGTTTTCTAAGTTATTTTTTATTAATAATGATAAAGCAAAAAATACGTGTCTAATATTTTTTTATTATCTGAAAGACGGACTAAATAGAATTTCTTTTTTTTTTAGGGGTACTACAGTGCGTTCATTATAACTTGTCTTGTGACGCTTTTGGTAGCACTGAATTTTGCAGTCTTAGTTTTAATACCAATAGAGTTCAAAATGGCTACTGACAAAACTGTACTATTACCAATCACATGACTAAGAAACTAAGACTGCAAAATTCAGTGCTGCCAATCGCGTCACAAGACAAGTTATAATGAACGCACTGTTACCCCTAATGCACGTCAATACGGTAGTTGCCTAGGTAAAAAAAGAAATTATATTTAGTCCGTCTTTCAGATACTTAATAAAAAAAATATTAGACACGTAGGTATTTTATTTTGTATTTTTTTTTCAAGTTATTTATTGAACACACTGTAAATTCTAAGTCAAAGTCAAATAATAAAATTCATTTGAAATAGGCACTTATAAGTATTTTTGAACGTCAAAGTTCACAGGAAAATAGAATTGAGAATAGTTTCCCCTTCCAAAAGATAGTTTTGTTAGGAGAAGAATGAGCAAGAAACTACATGGTTACTCTTTTACAATATTTTGTATACTTTAAATTATAATTATGTGAAGACAATGTCCCTAGAATAAAATTACTATACCAAAAATCAATCTGCCTAGCCTTTTCCCAACTATGTGGGGTCTAACCAGATAAAGCTGAATACTAGTATTTTACAAGGCGCGACTGCTTATCTGATCTCCACAACCCAGTACCAAACTGGGTAATATGATTGAACTTGAACAGACAGCTGTGCTGCTGGGGAGTTTGTTGCGCCACTTCTTCTTCCCAGCTAAAGGCACTAGGAAGTGGTGAAGGGTGGGCGTTTTTGGGGGACTGTCTTATTTAATTTTGACGTTCGAAAAGTGCTGATTCTCAGCCTAGTTTGAATAAATGACTTTTGAATTTTGATACCCCTTGGTAAGACTGGTTGTCAGACTTTCGGGCTTCTGACGACCCATAACGACTGTCAAATATCCATGAATGACAGCGGGGACCAACGTCTTAACGTGCTTTCCGAGGCACGGAGGAGTCTCGGTATTTAAAGATGGTCACCCATCTACGGACCAACCCCGGCAAGCGTAACTTAACCTGATGGATCAACCCGTGCGGCTGTTGTTATTTAGCCGCGAGCTGTTGACTATTAGGTACTATAACACAATGGGTAAAGGTAATTAATTATGTCTACGTTTTTACAAAATACCAATAATACTTAGTAGTCGTTTTGTATAACCTTTATAAACCTTTTAACTTTTAGTTGATCTTGTTTCTGTTTGATATTTTTGAACTAATCACAAAAACGGATGGCCATGATTGCGTAATGAGGAGCTTTGATGTATTTTAATTTTAAGCCTGTCGAGGATTTCTGCTGCTATTTAATATTATCTTATTTTGTAGAACAGGTATTTTATCTACAAATTAATCTGTAATTTTATCAGTAAACGGTGAAAGAGGCCCTCGGGGTTGTTTCGAAAATGGATAATTTTAGCTAAAGAGTTTTTACTCGCAAAATTTAATGAGAGCGGAACAATATTATTTTTTCTTGCGAACCTTTTTCTTAAAACAGGCCTTTCGTTTTCCTTGACACACTGGCCACAAAAAAGAGGAACAAAAACTTCAAATTCAAAAATAGAACACATCAAAAAGCGCGGAAAACAATCGCTCACTTTTTGTTTCTGTCAACAGACAAAGGGGGTTTGTCCGCTGCGGGCGATACATGTCTTCAAGTTTCACCCGACCAGGTTCAGAAGCCCTTCATTTCTTCGCTGTTTTATTTTACTACATTTCTTGTTAAAATGGTCGCTTACTACTGCTTCAGACATGAAATACGGAGTGTTTTCATATGAAGCGCATGTCATGTATGCGTCCGCAGCTGTCAGAGTGATGCCTTTTGATCGTAGTTTACTGTTGAGAGTTTTAAGATGGTTTTAAGATCTTCCTACGAGTCTAGTAACATGGTTTAAGATCTTGATGCTTTATCTAAGCTTTGTGGGATGACAAGACAAAAGTAATGAGTTTACTTGGAAATTCTTGTCTGAATTGCTTATTCACTATAAGTAGGTAAAGTTCATTACACTTCTCAAAATGTACCGGACAAATTTATTTTTAGTAAGAAAACACAGCTAGCATTCCCGCCAACCATTAAGTGCTAGAAATATCGCGGCAAAAGTCGAACATTTCACCAAACTATTTAACACTCAACCACAAACTTGGAACTTATTTCTTTTCCCGCAAGTCATCGGCACTTCTGACCGCCACTTTCGTACTAATTAGTTTGAAACTGTCAAACAAAACATTTTTGAGGCCCCTCTAATGAGCAGAACACAAACTTTGAAGTACAGTTATTGAGAAAATCAAGGGAACAGGGGCCCTAACGTAAACCCGCGGGTTT
The DNA here is from genome assembly GCA_949152395.1 of Agrochola litura. NCBI lineage: Eukaryota > Metazoa > Arthropoda > Insecta > Lepidoptera > Noctuidae > Agrochola > Agrochola litura. The sequence continues at coordinate 6,289,207 of OX424509.1, forward strand.
ACGTATTAACGTAACGTTAAGTCGAACGATTTTGAAAGTGGAACTATTAGCCGGCGGCGTTTTTTTTTCGTGTACTGGATTTTCAACGCTCTGCTTAGCGCCGAGAGTTGAAAATCCATTGCGCGATAAAATCCAGCCGTGATTTTATTACGTCCGTGCGAACGTCGGCTTGGTTTCGCACATATACCTAATACACTAAAGAGCAATATAAAAAGGCCAATAACTTAATATGAAATACTTCCGAAACCACGCAAGATAGCTTCTTGAAGTAAAAGCAACATTCAAGTGTATTTAGTGGCACATAAAACACACTCAACTCAACAAACACACTCACTCCCACAAAAAACTGTTTTCAAGATATTTTTACTTCATGTAGCTTGCGTGGCTTAGGAGATATTTAGATTTTTTTGGCACTTTGCAAATGACTTTTTTATCAGTGTATATTATTTTAGATTAAATACTTTCTTCCTACCTATGGGTGATACTGTATTGATGATTTTGCGATCGTCGTAATTTTTTTTACCGAAATGCGTAAAAAAAAATATATATATATTTAGATAGTCGTATTTTCGATTAAAAAACCGTTCGAATTTACGTTACATTTACGTCGCACGTTCGTGCTAGGGCTTCAGAAGCTTCTGTTAAAAAGTTTCGAACTGCAAAGTGTGCGTCAAAACTTACGCCATCTGTAGCGGCGATAGTTGGACACGTTTGATTTATAAACGCAGCGAAGAAATGTGGCTTTTAAAATGGCGAACAAAAATGGTGATATTAGAAGCTTTGTACCTACATTAACACGTTCTGTGTCGGGAGCCCTCCTGGTGGTTCCACTTACGTCGCATATGGGATGCTGAGAACCCTCGCGGAGGGCTCATTTTAGATGTAGGTTTTTCTTAGCCAATTCGGCATTATAAACTGTGAAAATAAAATCAATTGTCTATTTTAAGGGGGAAGCGACAGGGTAGCACCCAAAGAAAAAAAAAGTTTTTTGCATTTTGCAGGTCAGTGTCAGGTTTTATGTTGATTAAAATATGATTCGCGGTCGTAACAAATATGGCTTTACTCAATTATAATCATTATACACTGACCTGCAAAATGCAAAAAACATCAGAAAATTTTAATTTCGCGGGCTACCCTGACACTTCTCCCTTAATAAGATTTCAAACCTAATGCCGATGACACTCCTCGAGGGTTAACTTTAGCGCAAACGTAATGCCGGTGACCGTCCTGGAGTCAACTTGCAATATGTATGGGGGGCATGGCGTATGAGCTCTGTGAAAAATGGGTGGAGTCGAAAGTGTTAAATCATAATCGAATTCTACACAAATAAGATCATATTATTATGTTAACTCAGTCACCAATAATCTTGTTAAAGTTTTTCATAAGTGTTCCTAAAATTATATTCGTGTGTCGTATTTGTTCAGTTTTTTTCCAAGCAGTGCGTGGTTACTTTCGTAAACTGGATAACCCAAAAAATGTTTAATTAATGACTGAGACTTAATTCGTTCATCATTTTAATTAAAAACTGTCTTCCGGAAAAACAGCGTAAGGTTCTGAATACTTTTAAAAAACTCCAGTTAGTATACAGTACTGTCCCATCAACCCATCCCCTCAACGATGCCTAGAGTACCACAGATACTAAAGGCATAGACAAGTAACTGATGTTACGTCGGGTGCAGACACGCGGACTACATAAAGTTTATTTTTTTTAAGTATTTCTCAGATTTATTTTTTATTTTATTATATTTAATTCTGTATTTTATCTATCCGTGACATCACTGCGGGCCCTATCAGAATACCAGCGCTGCGCCATATTTTTTTTTCTTAAATGTCGCAGCATATGCTGAGATGGGAGCCTTTTGGCCTCGTACAGGACTTTCTGCTTTCATTTTAATTGTTTTTATTTTTTAATGTTTTTTTATTTTTATTAATGTTTTCATGAGTGTATTTTAGTTTAATTTGTGATTTCCTGTGCGAGTCTCAATGAATACTTTTTCTTTCTTTCTTTCTTTCCTTCTTTTTTCTTTTCCTTATAAAACTACCTACTCGACCCAAATTTATGGGATGACTGGTTATTTTTTTGAGATTACTATTTTGGTCCCATGGAGATAGATGATGAATGGAGACAGTTGTTCAGTTTGATGATCTGTGTCACTCCCTAAAAATTTGCCAAAGCTTTCTGATACATGCTGAGACAACAAACCATTTAACTAGAGTTATTTTCAATCCATATTAATATTTGGTTTTGGTGATCCATTTTGATCCTGTTTTCAAAATGTTATCTCTTTGTGCCGATGTTTATAATTTTTATAAATTTTAACATTATTAATGTATGCTTTTTTAATTTATATTATTATTTATAAATTATTACCATTTCTATTTTTATGCAATTTTTATCAATTTTACTAATGTTATATTGTCGAAGAATTTTAATTTTAATTTTACCAATTTTATAATTATTAATCAGAATTTCGTACATTTTAATTTACTATAAATGTATCTTTTTACCGATGTTACCAAATTTTCAATATTAGCGCTTATTACTAAGTAAGTTAGCTTATTAGTACCTATAAGTAACTGATGCACTGTTATTTTACTTTAAAAAATGTATTATGTGCGTATTGTATAATTATCACTTGCTTAGAAAACGGTGAAGGAAAACATCGTGAGGAAACTGGCATGCCTGAGAGGTATTTCTCGAAGGCATGTGAAGCCAAGTCAGAGGCCCATGGGCGGCATACAACTCTGATACCAGGTTAGTCACTTAACACACGCAAAAGAAAGAAGATTTAACTAAATCATTACTTTGTTTAAACAAAAATTTATTTCCTACGTAAACTGAAAACCTTTTTCGACAAAACCAAACAGAATTTAATAGTTATTAACAAACTTAAGTCTAAGCTAAATTACATAGCGTTTTCGTAAAACAAAGGGTTTTAATTTCAATCAATTTGGAAGTTAATTGGTGTTGTTTGTTCTCAATCATGAAAATTCCTAAATTGAAATAGATTTCCGCTTTGAAAGTTTTTTTTTCTTTATTGGTTGGTATTTGAAAGAAAGAAAAAAGAAAGAAAATACATTTATTTGCGGTAAACATGACGCAAAGAAAGAACACAAAGTAAAAAAAGAACAAGTACAAGTTCAAGCAAGTATTTAAGCAGACGACCCAGCTGATGGTATGTAGTCACGGCCTTCTATGGACATTTGCAATATTAAAGGCATCCGTGGAGTTTCAAATTTCAGTTTACAATAACAACAAAAATACAATACAACAGCATACAACACAACAGCCCACAATACAATACAACAGCACACAACACAACAGCACAAAATACAACAGCACACAATACAACACAACACAACAGCACACAACACAACAGCACACAACACAACAGCACACAATACAACAGCACAAAAATAACAATTATTATATATTATACAGTGGACATTACTAGACATCCCCGAAACCCTTAAAACCAGAATACAATAACGCTACTAGGCGACAAGAATAGGTACGGTGGTAGGACTTTCTTAAGTCCTTTCCTGATTCTATCAAGAAAGAAACACACGTAGGTAAAATGACTTTGAAACCATACAACAGTACCACAGTCACGACGTGCAGCTGCTGTCTATTTCTGTTCTGTGCTCGTGATTATAGATCTACTTTTGGGGGACAAAGAAAATAAAAATAATAAGTTTCGCAAAATACTGTATGACATATTAAATTTTAAAATTAAATAATTTTAAAATAAATACATTTAAAGATATATGAGAAAATAAATTAAAATTGACTAATCTCCTCCTCTCCGAAATTACTGAGCCTAAAATAAAATAAAAAATACTGATGTTGTTTCTTTACCCTTAGATTACAGGAAAATCTATAAGAAGTTTATGGTGTTGAAATAATAAGGTAAAACTCTCAATATTGTGCGTACAAACTTACATTTGCAGTTGGAATGTATGGGAGAACATGTTTTTCTACCACAATGTTAAGTTTGTCATCATCTTCCAAGCCTTTTTCCCACTATGTTGGGGTCGGCTTCCAGTCTAACTGGATGCAGCTGAATACCAGTATTTTACATGGAGCGACTGCCTATCTGACCTCCACAACCTAGTTACTAGGTAACACGATACCCCTTGGTAAGACTGGTTGTCAGACTTTTTGGGTTTCTGACGACCAGTAATGACTGTCAAAGATCCACAAATGACAGCCGGAATCAACGGCTTAACGTGCTTTCCGAGGCACGGATGAGTCTCGTAATGTAAAGATGGTCACCCATCCACGGACCAACCCTGGCAAGCGTAGCTTAACCTGATGGATCGAACCGTACGGCTGTTATTACTTAGCCACGAGCTAAGTTAATGTTAAGTTTGTTTTTGGGATAAATTCATCCCAAATACCCTTCATTGTGCGTGGTCCGACACGCACTTGGCCGGTTATTTTTTTTTTTTTAACACACGAGTTAATATTTTTTTATGCACGTGTTTTGTGACAAATAAACCAATTTTTCTTTCTTTCTTTTATTTTGTTTTCATCATCATCATTACCTATTGGAAGCTTTGTTCCATTCACTCTTGAGAGGCCATCGCATTTTTGTACCCTAGTCTTTTCGAGTCTCACCCGTTAAAACCGTACAATTTCCCGAAATTCCTTTCGCGGTTTTCGTGGCTACTCACATATTAACACTTCAAGTAACGCCGGGGGCTACTCAAGTATGTGTGGGGCTATTTGCCACAGTTATGTTTGCACAGTTTGCATCCCCTCATATTGAACTAGTTTGTCCTTTATCAAACGCTTTGCTGAAATACTTCGTTCACACATTTCAAGTTTTTGCTGGGATTTCTCATATATATACTAATGATGTTTGACCGCGCTAATCTCTGGAACTCGGTCGGATTTGAAAAAATCTTGCATTTGATAGCCCAATTCGTGAGGAAGGTTACAACCTATTTAACATCACGCTACCACCCTTAGGAGCAAACAATAAAGGAAAAAAAAGAACGCTAAGCAAAAATTAAGTAACCGTAAACGCGGGCGGGGCAACAATAAATTTGACGCGGGCAGACGCTAATTTGGAATAAGTCGACATTATGGATGTTATGGATATGATTTGGTTTATGAACATAACATAACATCACGCCTTGTTTCCCCGAAGGGTTGGGCAGAGGTGTGCCTGTAACAGGTACACCCACATTTCGCCAGTTATGTTAAAGTCCCATGTAATAGGGGGCGAGCCTATTATATTTATTTCAGTTTCTCAAACACACTGTACACACACATGTACCTATGTCACAACATTTATTTGATTCAGTATGAGCTTTTTTATTTTATCCTATCTTATATTACCTTTAATTTATTTATTAAAACGGACTGACACTTCGTTTATTATTATTCTAGCGTATGACACTTGTGGGTTGCAGCTGAAAATCAGCGTCAGGTGGTACACTTTGTGTTGCCATCTGACATTATGCTGAGCTGAGGCCCTTTTGGCATTATAATCATTGTTTTCTGTTTTTATAGTTTTAAGGTGTATTTTTCTGTTTTAATGCCAATAAACGCAATTTTCTTTCTTCTTTCTTCTCTTCTTTCTTCTTTCTATTGCCATCAACCGGGCACAAATCCAGACTCCGAGCTGCTACTGAGAAATTCCAGATAGAAAAATCCAATAACACTTTGCCCGACCCGGGAATCGAACCCAGGACCTGATGCTCAGCAGTAGCGCTTGTCATCATATTTAGAATAAATGACTATCTGAGTATGATTACTTGATAGATAGATCCACAAGCCTAAGCTGCACTAATGGCAATCTGTCAGCGGATGGATGACCATTTTTTTACACATCAAGTCATCTCCTTGTCTTGCTATTTACCTATTACTGTACATAGTCACGGGATTTGTCAGAAGTCTGAACACTCCTTAAGTTTCTCACTAAACCTTGAAGAAAAGTTAATGTTCTGGATCTTCGCGTTTCCGCATTAGCCTGCAAGAGAGAATTCAATATCTGTACCAAGGAAGTTAACAAAATCTTATTACTATGATGATGCAGCAAGTGCTTCCGTCTAGTTTTAGGTCGGATAAGGCACTAGGCAAACGCAGACACTTTTGTGTCTTGTCTTGGATACAAGATACCAGTGAATATTTCATTTTCATATAATCAATATGAAATCAACCACTCACTGCGCAGACGTAGACACTGTTTTTCACCATTACTTTTACTTGACACGTACGGATTACCAATCAAAAAGTATTCGGTGTAGGTAACTGGAAACTAAAAAAATTTTAGTTGAAGATACAAGCAACATTAACAAATTTCCATACAATTGTACGGCGCTGCGCACATCAACTATGGTTTCTTGTGGTGCGCCGTATCGGTAACAGGCAACCGACGACTGTGTCCGATTGCCGCTACGGGACACAGCAACTACGGTTTCCTGTGATGGTGTGCCGTGTCGGTAACAAAAAGTGTCTACGTTTGCGCAGCGCCTGAGAGTGACACTGGCTGGTGACAATCACTCTAGCAGAGCGTCGCATCGATGGTTGCGTGGCGGCTGTCTTCTGATAACAAATAATGTCAAGGGTTGCGGGCGTGGCACGACAGCGGCCACACCACGCTCACAACGAACTTTTAGACATTGAAGCTGCTGAACCATTCATACGATGACCACTTCTGGTAAACGCTATTCTGCACCGTTAACTATATAAAAATAAAAGCAGTGGCACTCTGGGAGTGCCGACAGAAGTGAAAACTTGAACAAGATCACCTTGGTGGAAGAAAAATACTTGTATAGAACATTGGTCCGTAACCTTATCTAAATAAAGAGCACAATCGCGTATACAAAACCTTTAAAGTAAAAATACTTGCATAGAACATTGATCCGTAACGTAATATAAATAAAGAGCACAATCGCGTTTACAAAAATGAGGTGTCGTCATGGTGTCGCGAAATCAATGGTTTAGTCCCATCTCAAAACTGCCCAACGCGCTTAAAAAAGTTTTCACTTCAAAAACATATTTACATACACGTGCTAGACATAACAAATTCCCAACTAAACTACCATTTCTATTTGAATGTAAACTAAAGCAAACACCGAGGACGGTAGCGAAAGCTTCTTAATGTAAGGTACTTGGAGAACTTTTAATATACGCGTTCTAATAGAACACGCGCCAACTTTTACACGGAGTTAACCTTAGTATGTGGTACATACGGGGGAGGAGGATGATGAATTAAATAGCAGACAAAAGGAATAGAAGAGGTTATAGAGGTATGATGAACAGAGTGGTAAGTTAACTCATCCTCCATAGAAAAGGGACGATCTTCCGACCAGACGGGTATCGTGTCTGGTGGGCGACTACTCAACGATTGATGTCGGGACGTTGTTAACGATGTCGCCCATCGGCATGTGCCCGCCCTTATTTTTCTGAATATTTTTGATTTTTAGGGTTCCGTACCTCAAGAGGAAAAAACGGAACCCTTATAGGATCACTCTTGTGTCTGTCTGTCTGTCTGTCGGTCTGTCTGTCTGTCTGTCTGTCTGTCTGTCTGTCTGTCTGTCCGTCTGTCACAGCCATTTTACTCCGAATCTAATGGACCGATTAAGTTGAAATTTGGTACACATATGTATTTCTGTGACCCAAACACGAATAAGTAACGTAAATAACTTAATTTTGAATATTGGGGTCACTTTTGGGGCGCAAACAAGAAAATTTTAAAAAAAAGTTTTGCTGACTGTACCGTGTGACATATCAAATGAAAGGACTTGTTACGAGGATCTTAAATATATTTTTTATATAATTTTAAAATAAATACTTTTAAAGATATTTAATAAATTCAATGAAAATTGACCATTCCCCCCCCCCTTATCTCTGAAACTACTGGACCAAAAATTTTGAAAAAAATACAAAGTATGGCTCTTTACTCATAGATTACAGGGAAACCTATAAGAAGTCTATGGTCTTAAAATAACATGGTAAATCTCTCAATATTGTGCGTATAAACTTACATTTCGTCGCTCGGCATCCAATAGGCCCATCTCTCTAGCTACTATAATATCAAGTGTTTGACCGTCTGCATAATACACAAATAAATAAAACTGTAAATGTTCATGACAACCAATTCGGGTTTCGGCGTGGTTTGTCAACAGAAAGTGCAGTGTTGTGTCTTAAACATACTATCACATACTTATTATACACAGCGTGGGACGCCGATTTATGGTAGCTTCCTCGATTTATTCAAGGCTTCTGATCTGGTTGCTTATGACGTATTGTGGAGAAAGATGGAGAAGGATAGGTTGCCAACGGAGCTTATAAACATCTTTAAGTAGTGGTATGGTTTCCAGATCAATAGTGTACGATGTGCTGGAGCTTTTTCCAGGCCATACAGGTTGGAATGCGGGTGAGATAAATTTAAACTAGATTACGTGGGGCACTCAGAGTTTTGTGATACTAGAAAAAAATATACTACAGGTTATAATTATTTTTATTATATCTTTTCAAAGAACTCTCCATTGGCGTCTATACACAGTTTTATACGTCTAAACCAATTTTCATAACACATTTTCCAGTCTGCATCAGACACCTCTCCAATCTCCTTCTCAAATGCAGCCAGTGCATCTTCCGGTGATGAAAACTGTTTTATTTTGAGAAGAGCGGCTCACCTGACATCATCTGTCATCAGCCACCACCATAGATAATATACTCGCAACCATCTATGCGACGCTCCGCTAGAGTGACAGTTATCAGCCAGTGTCACTCTCATCCGAACTCTTCGGTGGTAATAGAAACTTTGCTACAAAGAAAAAAAGAAAGAGAGAAAATATGTTTATTTACGGTTAACATGACGCAAAGAATGAACAAATACACGAAAAGAACAAGTTGGGGGAAATATGCGTCACATCCACTCAAAAGGGCATCGCTCAGCATAATGCTGTGACTTTATGCGAGACAGCCACAGCGCTGGTTATCAGCGACAGCCGGCGTTGACGTGATGACGTCGACCGGTAAAACATAATGAAATAAACAAAATAAAATAAATACAATACTTAGCCTTAATATTTAAAATGGCAACATTCCGTTCCACGATGGCAAAACTAGACGGGTACCACTTGCTGTGCCGTCACGCAAATAATCACAACAGTTGGTCAACCATAACCGCAGTATGTACAATCAGTTAGAAAAGTGCCCCGACTTCGCCACGTGTTCACTCGTTTGGAAATTAAAAACATGGCTTTTGAAGTTCTGAAGAGGAAAGTTAACTGCCTACGACTGTACCTACATCTTAAAGGGTTTCGGGGTACACCCCTGAAAAGTTATTACCCAATTCTATAAACAGGGAAAGGATTTTTGAAGTTTTGCGTTTGGGAAAGATGGAATGTTATTTTCCTTCAATATGCTTGGAAATTCTTATACCTTCTTCGAGATAAATCGAAAATGCTGTACTGAGCAAATACGTATGAGTAGGCGGCCGGCAATGTTACTATGAAAACCCATATCTGTCGTGTTTAGCGGCCGAATAAATAACAATGAAAACTCATATCTGTCGTGAAATTTAAAAACCGGCCAAGTGTCGGACTACGCACAATGAAGGTTTCCGTAGTTAGTATGATTTTATCCCAAGGACAAACATTGTAGTTGCAAATGTTAGTTAGTCGATTATTACTCGTCAACTTGTAGAGCTGTGATAGTTTTCGTTTTAATTTCGTATGTATGCTACTGCCGTGATTTTTTTTCACATATCCAAAACCAACCATCTAGCTAGCACCTGACTCTAACAAAAATTGGCACATTAAAGCTTAATATTTCGCAAACGGATCCCTGAATTCAAAAATAGTGTACAACCTTTCCAACAAACACCCCCAAACCAAGGAAGAGACGAGAAAAAAAAAGAATCACTAGTTTACGAGTAGGTATCCAAAAAAAAACATGATTTTATTTTACCACTTTGTTGACGTGATTAATAATTATGTATACCCATGTTACCCATGCCAAATTACAGCTTTCTAGTACTAATAGTCTCTGAGCTAAGCCGCGGATAGACAGTCAGACAGACGGACATGGGCAAACTATTAGGGTTCCTTGTTAACTATGGAACCCTAAAAATGGAACGAATTTTAAACATCGACACATAGCAACCAAGGAGATAACATAAGAATAGTACATTACTGAAGCGGCCTGCAACAGGGGCATTGATCAACGATTGTGGAAACTAGCAAATAGAGCTGTTTAAAGTAAAGTAAAAAAGAACCAAATGAACATATTGGTGTTTGAAAAATGTTCGTGGGTCGTCATTAATTCTGGAATTTCAAAGTCAAAGTCAAATCATTTATTTCAAATAGGCCCATGTATGGCACTTTTGAACGTCAAAATTTACAAAATATTAAAATTGATTCTAGTCGCCCCTTCTAAAAGGTAGTTTTCGTATGGAGAAGAATGGGCAAGAAACTCCACCGTTACTCTTTTAAAATGTTTTACAATTGTTTGTATATGCACGTACATTAGTTAAATAATATTACCTATATGTGAAGACGATGCACCTAGAATAAAATTACTATACCACAATAGGTAAAAAGAATTAAAAATGAAGCAACGACAGATAATTTTATATGTGATAGATAATGGTGCTCACATATTTACAAACATTGTAAAATTTTGTAATTAATAAGTCAGTGTGTGAGAAAGTAATCACAGAATGTAAAATCAATGTCATAAAACACAAAATAATAAATTTTACAATTAAATTAGCAACCAGTTTGATTTTGTCTTGATTCTAAATTGTCCTATGGAGCAGGACCAGCATGTTTCCAAGCACTCTTATCTTGGATATAATCCTCTAATTTGTAATATGCTTGTTTACAAAGTGTACTTTTTTCCGCGCATTATTTGAGAAAAGTACTGAGCAAAAGTCCTAGGTGCCAGAAGTAAGTATGGTGGTAGTTCTGCTCCGGGCGAGCTCCTTTACAAAGAGCTGCTATACCAGATTAATAACCAGCAATGAAGAGCTTAAAAAGCGATCACGACATCTTAACAATTTTTTTTTTCTTATGGCCTCTTGACCTCGGTCTCGCCTGATGGAAAGCGATGGATGAGGTCTATGATGGAATATGGAATGAGCGTGCTCAGAAGATGCCTGTTCACTTTTGCTTTGAAGAGTTGTATATCTGGGAGGGAACATAGATGCTGGCAGAGAGTTCCACACTTTGGCTGTGCGCATGATTTAATGTGGAGGAGAAGCGCTGAGTACGACTGAACTGGATATCAACGTCACCGTCACCGTCAATGGCGTATCAGTACGTTTGGTAGTCCGGTAATAAAAGAGCGACACTGCCCCATGTCCATTGACGCGGAGCGAGGTAGTGGAGCGGAGAAAGGACGGAAAGGAGGAGGAACAGAGTTGCGGACTGTGTCTGTCCATTGATATGGAGCGAGGTAGTACGGAGCGGAATTGCGGACTGTGCGGAGCTAGGCCGAGTTCTTGCGACGAGTAATTTGAGCGGGCTGCAATGCCCCACGGCTGGTTTATTCTGCTTCTATTGCTATTTCCCCGCTCCACTCCCCGCTCCGCTTCCCAGCTCCGCTTCCCGGTTGTGTATAATTTTTTTAACTAGTTCGCAAATCCTAGTCCACTGAAGCAGAGCGGAGTTTATGCAATTCCATTGGTTAATATTGGCACAGCTTCACTCCGCTCCTCTCCTTTCTACTCCAGTGGATAGTCAGCCTAAGACTGCCTGTCCATTGACGTGGAGCGAGGCAGAGGAGCGGAGTTGCGAACTGTGTCTGTCCATTAATACGGAGCGAAGTAGTGCGGAGCGGAGCTGCGAACTGTGCGGAGCTAGGCCGCGTGCACGCGACGAGTAATTGAGCGGGCTGCAATTCCCCGCAGCCAGTTGTTTTCCACTTCTCCGCTCTGGTTCCCAGCTCCACATCCCGACTTTGTATGAATTTTCAAACTAGTTCGCAAATCCCAGTCTACTGAAGCGGAGCGGAGATTTTATGCAATTCCATTGGTTAATATTGGCACAGCTCCGCTCCTCCGCTCTCCGCTCCAGTGGACAGTCAGCCTAATAGTCTGGCAAATAGGTTTTATAATAAAATCGCATAAATAAAGCTTACTAAGTGCACATTACAGTTTCGCGTTACATAATTTAAAGGAATTCTACTTATTCACCTCACGTTCGTAAGCCTTGAGGCTGTGGTCGCGTTTGTTCCTAACTCGGACATCTTTAATTCGGTGTTCGGCTAAAAATAGGTTTGCATGCCGAAAATAAATTTTGTGCTGTCTGGTTGAATAGGAGACTTGAATAAATTTTTGTGGGTCTAACTTACTAACTGAGGTAATAACTTACTAAATACTCGTGATAAGTGCAGTGAAAGTAGTTTCTTTTAGTTTGGAAACAATTTTTTGGAGTTTTTATTAAAATCTAAATAATTGGGTCGAAGTTCTGGGTACAATTTGAAGTGGTATTTTGCACCGAGCCTGTGACTAATTAAACATGGAATAAGTCTGGTAAAATACTGGTATTCAGCTGCATTCGGTTAGACTGGAAGCCGACCCCAACATAGTTAGGAAAAAGCTTAATCCTAACTTCCTAACTAATATTAAAAATGCGAAAGTGAGTTTGTTTGTTTGTTTTCACGCTAAAACGGCAAAACGGATTAAGATGAAATTTGACAAATAGGCAAACCATAACCTGGGAAAGGACATAGGATACTTTTTATCCCCATATTCCCATGGGATCGAGATTCATACGGTTGAAACTTCGAGGCGTAGCTAGCTAAATAAGAGTCTGCTCAGCCTTAAAAATATTTCGTTTAAACAGATCGGTAACCTGAAATCAGGGTCTAAAAATCACACCACTCCCAAACAAAATACTACCCATTCAGGACCCTACCTTAAACATTGAGTGTCATCCATCAACCTGTTCGGAGCAAATCTCTAGACGTGTCCTCTCCCTGATCCCACCGGACCGAGTCTACGCCCCGTACGCCTCATACGCCCGGGACACCCGGAGCGCGCGGTTTTTCCCCAAATTACGGACCCGCTCAAATCCACGTTGAAATGTGGGTGCTATGTCCTAATAAGCTGGGCGACGCCGTTTTTTGTCAGATGTAACTGTGATCTTAAGGAATTAAAGGGTATTTTTGGTACTGTAACCTGAGATAAAAGTCTGGAATTTGGGCTAGGTTTCTCTGGAAAATATTTGGAAAAGTTTCCGGTTGAAACCTTAATCTTGAGATTAAGTGGGAAAGAGTTATTGAGGTCGCGTACAGCTTATTGGCTTCTAGCTTTTTCAAGTCATTAGAGAGCAAAACGTGAGAGTATAAAGCTGTGAAGAAATCTAATCGAAATGTTAGTAACAAACTTCTTACAACCTTACTTAAAGTTAAGAGAAATATTTCTCGCCCATGCCATCGCCATTTTAAGCCCATGCTTCTGACTTAGGTTTATGTGCCGTCGTCACATTTTTTTTAATTCAATAAAAAATGTAAAAATGTTTTTTATTTTTTTTCCGTCGATAAAATTAAGCATAGATTCCCTAATTTCGATATGTTCACATTTTAAAGACTCACACTGTATTATGAGCGTAGGAAGCTAGCTTATTAATATATATCAATCACTATAGCTTCGAGCAACCAGTAACTAAAATTTTATATAAAACAGCCTAATCTGTGCTCGGGCAAGACAACGACTGAGGGAACTTATGCTTGGCTGCTATGACTGCGAACACTGGGTCAGAAATGAGTGATACTCGTATCATTACGCTGTCTTAACTTTCTACCATTCTAAAGAAAACCAAAAACGGTAAAGGAAAACATCGTGAGGAAACCGGCTTGCCTGAGAGATATTTCTCGACGGCATGTGAAACTAAATTAGTGAGAGGCCCAAGGGCGGCTTTAAAACTCTGACACCAGGTTAGTCACTAACCACACGAAAAGAAGAAGAGTTAAGAGACTTTGAAACGTCCAAAAATATATGGCTAATCATTATTTACCTTTCAACAACGTTTTTAATGTAACATGATCTTTATTTGCCAAAAGAATAACAACCTTACAACAAATTTTACACTAGTACTTATTTTCTATGAATCTAAAAGATAAAGGTGCCTCACCGCGAGCACTCACCTGTAATGTAACAGTTCGCATTACATCAGTGAGGGAGGCTAACCGAGCATTACAGTTCGCAATAATGCTCAAAATCGAATCTGAAATATTACATTACAAGTGAAAGCTCCCGGTGAGCACCTTTGGATACCCATTTAGTAACTCAGTGCACAATAATAAATTCAGGTTGTTACGAAACCAATTAACCCTGACCGCCGTACTAGTTATAAACTGTATTACGGTGGGACAGCATTCCTCGTTCTTTGTTTACAATAATAGTTTCTAGGCGACCGAGCTCTGCTCTGGTTTAAATAGAGAATGCTCATTTAATAGCGTAGGAAAGTTCATACTAATTACATGTAAGTACATACTAATTCCATGCTGCCATGATAGTATGTACTTACTTACTCCATGCTGCCATGTCATTATTCTAAGGTAGCCATCTTGTTCTAAACTTTGAGCGACCGTGTTCTGCTCGGGTGAAAATAGAGAAAATGAATTTTCCCAGAAGTGAGACCTAGATAGATCCCCGTTAACCCCTAGATTGCAACTTTCATCGAAATCGTTAGAACTGTTTTCGAGAACCTGATTACATTTATATCTATATACAAATATTGCTCATTTAATAGGATAGGATAATAAGCCGATTAAGAGAAAATAATTTTATTAGATAATCTCACTTTTCAAATAATACAAAGCAATATTTTTTGCCTGACCAAGATTATGTCTGGACTTTAAAAGAGACTGCGACCTCTGAGTTTGTTTCGGCCTTTCTTCTCAGAGTAGTCAGATAGGAAACGCCGAACTCATCTAGCTTATTTTTAATATTTTTTTATATGACGTGTAAAAGTGATTTCGATATCCTATTTACAGAATAAACAATTTCATTTCTTTTCATTTCATTTCATTTCATTTATTGTGGGTAAAGTTTATAAATGGGTTTGTGATTATAGAGGCGTGTTCCCAGTAAATCTATCATTAAAACCATTTTGTCTTGTTTCCTTAGAATCACTTTGAGAACCTTTGCTTATCAGGAAGGAAATATCACAAATTATTCCACAAAACACTTAGCATTCAAAAGTCTGAAATAACACAAATTTTCTCTTTCCCAAATTAATAATTATAATTTTGTGTTTACTCAGTAATTTGCTACCCCATAAACATAGAACGTGACAAGAAAACTTGATTAATTATTTATTTAACTGATAAACTGCCCATAAAGTATGGTGTTTATCAAAAGTAATTTCGGAGACTTCTTGGGTAGAGAACTTAATTTTACATGTTATGATTCTGATCTGAGATAAGTATTTGCTATTCATAAATGATATTTGAAAAAGGATATTTTTAGGGTTCCGTACCTCATAAGGAAAAACGGATCCCTTATAAGATCACTTCGGCGTCTGTCTGTTTGTCTGTCAATCTGTCAAGACCCTTTTTCTGAGGGCATCAAGTTAAAATGAATATCAAATACGTAGGAGTGTGGTTCCTTAAAGCTCTACAAAAAATCAAGCTTCTAAGTCAACGCAATAAAAAAAGACGGCCGTTTAAGCGACATATTATGATACTCTCAAATAAATCAAAACCTACAGGGTACTTCCTGTTGACCTTGAATCACGAATTATGGCACTATACAAAGGTCTCACAGCACAAGTAAAGGACAAAGTCCGAAAATCGTAATTTTGTAGTATAATCACAATTTTTTTTTGCGGTTTCAAACTTACATTTGCATTTGGAGAATTGACCGTGTTGTATATCATCGATATACGTCATGGTCGTATGTAAAACATGGTATGGTAGAACATGTTTTTCAACTACAAAATTAAGTTTATTTTTGGGATAGATTTATCCCAACTACGGAACCCTTTATTTTACGTGGTCTGACATGCACTTGGCCGGTTTTTAGAGTAAAAACTTCTTTAGCTGCGTTGGGCATTTTTGAGATGGGAAAAAACGGATCAATGTTCTATGCAAGTATTTGTACTTTAAAGGTTTTGGAATTATTTTTTAAATTGTTCGAGATTTCACTTCTGTCGGCACTCCCGGAGTGCCACTGTTTTTTTTTTCTAAATTATCTTTGCTTTTTGCATGTTTGCAATATTCTTGAAAACCATCATCAGTCTCCTGTCTTTATCCCGATTCATTAGTGGTCGGCGCAACATGTATTTTTCCTCCATACTTCTCTAGTAGTCGTCATCTCGGAAGTCACCCCCTCCCTAGCCATATCATCTTCCACAAAGTCCATCCATCGTTTCTTTGGTCTTCCCCTACTCTTATAGCCATCCACATTCATACTCAAAACTTTCCTCACGACATTTTCCTCATTCTTTTTCTCGAAAGCCAATGAAATATTTTACATTTTAAACTACGAGCCATCCGAGTTCATAACATGCATAATAAGTAATATTACCTACCACTTAGATACGTAACCTAATTTATTTAAAACCGTAGCATTCGATACCGTGACCTACTTGACAATTTCACGTCGGCAAATTTTGTGAAATCCTTTGAAATATTTAAGTGAAATTTCTAGAATAATATTACTGGACTTTACTTGTAATCATGATACCTAACTAGGGTTACCCGAAACAAGTTTTCTAAAAATTTTGACTAAAGTCAACATTTTTAGAAAACTTGTTTCGGGTCTACTACATATTTTTTTTTTTTAGGGAAAAAACGGAACCCTTATAGGATCACTTTGTTGTCCGTCTGTCTGTCTGTCAAGACCCTTTTTCTCAGGAACGCGTCAAACTTCTAAGCCAACGCAATCAAAAGATACAGCCGTTTATGCTGCAAATTTTCGACACTCGCAAGTATCAAAACCTACAGGGTACTTCCCGTGACCTCAGAATCTTGAAATTTGGTACGAAGCAACGTCTTATAGCACAGATAAAGGAAAAATTGCGAAAATCATAAATTTTTAGTTAGATCATATAATAAAAATATTTTTAATAATTTAAATATTTTTTTACGGAACCCTCGGTGCACGAGTCCGACTCGCTCTGGACCGGTTTTTTTCTTATTCTTTTAATGATATGTTTCTCATTCTAAATTAGTAAATTATTTATACTATGTATGTACAGCTAACTATTATATAATTATGTACAAGTATGTAAACGAAAAAATATAAAAATAACAATAAAGGGAAGAGATCATTTGGCGTCAAAAAATTCATCCGCAACGCTGTCAGCGGGAAAAGTGCCCAAAAAGCTAGCAGCGTTGCCACGTTGGATGGCAATGCTGATTCTTTGGCCTAAGAATTGGCCAGCCCTCTGGTCACGTGAAGAGTCGACCAACCGCTTGGCGATGATCCGAAAAAAGTACTCGGACCCCACGACCCTAGTGTTTAAACCCCTTTTTTTTGTGTGGGAAATTATCAAATAACTATAGAGGGCGTATCAGACTCTTACTGACTGAAACCCACCCGTGTTCTTTCAGTTGCCTATATTGCCAGGGGCCACGGTAACCCTTTCGGACAATAACCGCAACCCCGGCAGGCATCGGCCCTAGCGGACCCCGTCAATTCTGCTGACATCTCTTTGAGGCGCGCGTGGAACACAACGCGCCGTCGACCCGGGTCTGGTCCTTATCGGACGGTGAGCTAATTCGTAACCGAGCCTTAGCACATCGTTTTTAGCCATTTATTTTTAGCCTTCCGAAGCTTTAATCTCGAGAAGTAGGCTAAAGGTAATGTCTGACATTCTTTCATCTTATAATAAATATTATAAGAAAGAAAATCAGACGTCGCCTCTTGAATAATTGTTGTATAGTCCCATCAACATAGTGTTCCTTGCATTAATATAGTACCAAAATCAATCTGCCTAGCCTTTTCCCAACTATGTTGAGGTCGGCTTCCAGTCTAACAGGATGCAGCTGAATACCAGTATTTTACATGGAGCGACTGCCTATTTAACCTCCACAACCCAGTAACCGGGTAATACGATACCCCTTGGTAAGTTTGGTTGTCAGACTTTCGGGCTTCTGACGACCCGTAACGACTGACAAAGATCCACGAATGACAGCCGGGACCAACGGCTTAACGTGCTTTCCGAGGCACGGAGGAGTCTCAGTTCGTAAAAATGGTCACCCATCCATGGACCAAGCCCAGCAAGCGTAGCTTAACCTGATGGATCGATCCATGCGGCATACCAAATAAAATAAAATCGTTCTTACTTCCCAAACGATCAATTGCAATTGTCAATTTTTACGTGATTGATACACATTG
Source organism: Agrochola litura (assembly GCA_949152395.1). NCBI lineage: Eukaryota > Metazoa > Arthropoda > Insecta > Lepidoptera > Noctuidae > Agrochola > Agrochola litura. The sequence continues at coordinate 6,307,524 of OX424509.1, forward strand.
ATGCGCAAATTGATCGTCTAACAAATCCAATTGAAGCGATTGACAATATTACTACAATAGAAATTGATCGCAATTGATCGTTTCGGGGACCCCTGATTTATCTGACGTAGTGGCTTTTGAAACTCAAATAAATCAAAATCAAATATTTTATTGATCTTCACGTGACCAGAGGGCTGGCCTATTCTTTGGTCAAAGAATCAGCATTACCATACATCGTGGCAATGCTGCCAGCCTTTTGGCACTTTTCCTATAGACAGCGATGTAGACAAATTTTACGATGCCCTATGATTATTTCCTCCCCCCCTTTTTATATACTTATACATATTATTATTTTAAGTCTGATGGTTTTGAAATAATGTTAATATTTTATTGTAACAAAAACAGGTTTACAATTTTTTGTGGGAACAGATACATTCGTTTTTTTTAGTTTAAACTGTGTTGCAGCCATTAGCGCCCACCTCCGAGAGGGGAGACGTTGGCGTAGTGTACAAAAACATTAAAAAAAAAAAATGAAAATATTATGAAAAGTAACATAGTATTATTTTTTGATTACCGCCACCGGGCCATATGGGTTTATCGGTTGAACCGAAATTCAGAGCTAAATACGGTCCATAATTTCAAAATTTCCGTTAGCAACCCTATCACACACGAAGTACGATCATTTTATTATTAACGTGTGGCCTTTCGGCCAGGGGCTTAGGACTCATACATTTTATATTTGGTTACAAACGAACAAAACAGAATATTTTGACTAAATAACAGTTTCCAGACACAATTCAATATTCTTTGGTTGGTTAGGCCTTTACGGTTGTGACATTTTTTGTAAATTATCCTTTTTTGGGGTATTGAGCTTTCATAAATAAATGTTTTGAGTTAAATTCTTTTGTATATATTTTGTGTTTTGATAAAAAAAGAGGAGTGATGTAAGCCGCTGTCAGCTGTGGTTGGCCGTCGGATCTGTGCCAAGAATAACATGTCCAAATAGAAATATTATTTTAATTTCTAATTTTTAGACTGCCTCGTTGGTCTAGTGGTCGCAAGTGCTACTGCTGAACATGAGGTCCTGAGTTCGATTACCAGGCCGAGCAAAGTGTTGTTGGGTTTTTCTGGCAGGGATTTCTCAGTAGCAGCCCGTAGTCTGGATTTGTGCCCGGTTGATGGCAATAGGCTCGCTCCCTATTACATGGGACTTAAACATAACTGGCAAAATATAGATGTACTGGTACTCCTCTGCCCAACCTTTCGAGGATTATAGGCGTGATAATATGGTATCTAGTTTTAGAGAACGAAATTACAGTTTTTTTTTAGGATGCCCCACACCCTTCTCTTTGACAGCCTATTTCCTTAATTTGAATATTTAGTACCTAAATCCTAGGACTCGAAGATAAAAATTCCGCGCCTAGCAATAAAACAATCTAATACAATTCCCCCACTATACACGCCTAGGTATACAAATAGGGGTAAGATATAATAAAATCGCAGCTAGGTAGCCCCATAGGGATTGTTTCGGCAAATTTGGACTAAGGAATTTAATATAAATCCGGGGTGAAAAGGGGTTGGACCTTGCCCCATGATTATTAGTCTTTGGGGCCTAAAATTGCGCTTTGCGTTGATCATTTTTATTAAAGACAACGTTTCTTTTAAAGAATTAGCAGTCGCTCATATTCAGCTGCATCTGGTTAGACTGGACGCCAACCACAAAATTGTCGAGAAAGGGCTAGGCAGATCGTTTTTTTTTTTTTTTGGAGTGAGAACTTCTTCAGGCGCGTTGGGCATTTTTGAGATGGGAAAAAACAATTAAACTCGCAACACCGTTACCGACACCTCATTAAAAGTATTTCCTGCACAGTAAAATTGTTCAAGTTTTCACTTCTGTCGGCACTTCCGGAGTGCCACTGGCTTTTTTTATTTATCTCTACGGGTACGCTCTCGGCCTGTATCTTACCTGATGGAAAGTGATGATCAGGCCGAAGGTGGAAGCGACTTTAACGGGAAACCTCAACCACAGAGTAATTATTAAAGAATCAGTATTTGGAACACTATCTAAGTCAAATGGAATATAGGTAACAATAAGGATATAAATAAATATCTGAACTTGACAATTTAATGATATTTATTGCTCGGTTACGAACCGCTTTTGGGTTCGAACTTAGTCAGGTGCGTTACTTTGTGTGAATAATTTCATCGCCACCTCTCAAAACGGTGAAGGAAAACATCGTCAGGAAACCGGTACCTATGTCCTAGAACCAAAAATTCGAAGACATGTGACATCTACCAACCCGCACTGGGCCCGCGTGGTAGATTACTCCCACTCTCTCTCGTAGAGTGGAGGCCTGTGTCCCAGCAGTGGGAACAATGATATGCTGATTATGCTTATTGTTCAGTATAATTAGAAAATCAACAGTCATCAAGTGAACCAAACAGATTATTTCTGAACTCTCAAGATGAAAATCAGAACGCTGCTTTTTTGCAAGAGTGCGACCATGATTAGTAGCAGTAATAGATCAAGTTTTTCCACTAGTACCTAACAAATACGACAGAGAAGAAAAATTCCACTCTGTACCAAATCTGACTCACAACACTAAAACGAATATTCCAAACACTAAGTAAAAATATAAGAAAAAAACAAATTCCAAGACAAGCACTGTATACATTTTAGGCCCACTCAAACCAAGTACCTACTAAATGTAGGAATTACAAAGCAATTTCTAGCAAAGACTTCGGAGGCAATTCATTTTATCTGAAACATTAGCTGCGAAGCATCTATGCTCTCAGTGTTATATCCACTCAATATCGAGCATAATCTTGTTTTTTTTATATACAAGATAAGTTGTTTCAAAGCTGTCGTATATTTATGTTGACGTATTTGATGTTTTATGTACGTACTTCTTGGAGGCCTGAAATTCTGACTTTACGGGGCTTAGCGTCATTTCAGCCAGCATTATAGGTATTTTAGAATAGAATAGAATAGTTCTTTATTTGCACAGAAAGTAGGTACAAGTTACAGATGTTAAGTTAAAAAAATATCCTTATACTAACTACCTTAACTAAGGCATGCAAACAGTTTAAGTTAAAATGATAAAGACTCCCTCATTATAATATTATTAATAACACAATAAAATATCATATCATATCAATACAAGTTTACCATGTCAAGATGAAATTCAAATAAGCAAAACAATTACAATTAATTTGAAATAAGCAATACAATACATAATGTCAAGTTTATAAATTCGTCATGTTCGAGGTCAATATAAACTCAAACTCAAACTCAAACTCAAAGCATTTATTTCAAATAAACCAATTACAGGTACTTTTGAATTGTCAAGGGGTCGGTCAGTCAGAAAAATGAAGCTAGTTGCCCATTCCAAAGCGTAGTAGGTACCTATGGAGAAGAACGGGCAAGAAACTCCACGGACACTCTTTTAAATCAAAATATTGTTACAAAATATTGGTTACATCATTCGTGTTGAACTTATACATGTGAGAACAATGTAGAAAGACGTGCACGTTAAAAGCGTCCATAATAAAAATATAATATCAATTCAAAAATTTAAATAAATTAAAATAAACCGTGGCAGCTAAGAGATGACCAGTCCCTACTGACGGCGCCCGTTCACGAACATGACGCATGGATCAGCACCATTTAGCTCAACCATTTTGAAGGGAACTTAATGATCCAACACACACGCCACCATCAGCGAGACATTTGAGTGAGCATGACATACTCTCAGCCGCCAGGGCACATTCAAGTCAATGAAAGACGTACCCAGTAAATGGTAGCTTTATGGAATGTACAACATGGTCACAGTGCTCACACATGTGATATGCAATTATACAATACAAAGAGATTGAATTTATACAAAGGAAATATAGTTTTACAATCTTCAGCAGCTGCAACAATACTTTTGAATGCTAATCAATTAGTTTATGCGCCCTTGTGGAGCTGGACCAGCGCTGAGCCAAGCATTTTTATCAGCGATGTAATCCCCCAACTTATAATATGCTTGGCAGCATAGTGTGCGTTTTATACATGATTTAAATTTCGTTTCGTTCAGTTGGAGTATAGTTAAATTAAAATGATTTAGAACAATTCAGGAGTACAGAGATGTCATATTATCAATTTAAATTCTTATCGGTAAAAAAATCGCCAATTGAGTAATAATATTTATTAATTAATAGATCTGACAATTTTTTTTTTGAAAATAGTGGAAATGTCTCATTTTTTATTACATCGAGTATTTTGTTAAAAATGATTGGACCCATACATAAAATGCTCTTCTTTTTTGTAAATACAATGTTGCCTCATTGGTGTCGCGGTCGCAAGTAGTACTGCTGAGCATGGGTTCGACTGCGTCGGACAAAGTGTTATTGGGTTTTTGCAGCTGGAATTTCTCAGTAGCAGCTCGGGGTCTGGTTGGTGGCAATAGGCTCGCCCCCTACCACATAGGTGCGGGGGGATTCGAAATTCCGAAACGGAATGCCGTTTCGGAATTCCGGAAGTATGTGGCCGGCCTAATGCGTTATCCAAAAGAAGGAAGATCACGCTGGTGCAATTTCTTTTGACGCTTGTCCGACACGTTTCAGCGAAGAGGGTGGAAACCGCAACAGACGTACCGTTTTAATCAATTCATAGACCCTGTTTTATAGAAAATAGCAATTTAATTCAACTCATGATTTATCTCAATTCAGTTTGATAATTATCAAGATTCAGGGAAATAAAACTTAGATAGAGTCGATTTTAGAACGAATTTGACAACTTGCTTGACGTACCCCGGGTACTGAGACGGTGGCCCGCCAAAATGGAAAATAAATGAAGATCGAGGGGATCGATCGAAAAGCCGAAATTTGTTATTGATCATTATGACTCAGTGCATACATAGTCAGTTGATTGATTTGCGCTCGCGCCTCACATACTCGCTGGAACGTCATTTACATTATTGTTCATTCCCTAAAGCCAGTACATGTTGGGCTCGCCCATCGCTGGGCTAACGTATACTGGGCCTTTTTGCGTGATTTGCTGTTTGATTTGCGTATATTTTGGGTTGGTTGAGCGAGCTCGGCCAACGGGCTCGCCCAACGTGTACTGGGGACTTAATGTAATCAGAGACTTATGATTATGCAGAATATTATTGTCTTTCATTTACTTACATCTCCTCGCCCGCCTACCCACGCACAAGAGATAATAAGACCTCTACCAATAGATTTCAGCCATCAATATTTCTGATCGGCAATCCATTTCATCCCAAAACAACACTAAAATCAAAATATTGTTTCGTAAACAAAAGAATAAACAAATCAAACCTCAAACGATGCTGTTGTAAATAATAATGGTTTTATAACAAGATAAGGGCGCATTGTCTTTAACGCGATCTCTGATACTTCGCAAAAGTTAATCTGAAAACGAGTCCAAGTTTGTTTGCACTGCGTTAGGAGAATGGGGTGATAAAAATAATAATATTGCGGGTAACAACGTTGGCAGTGTTGATGAAACTTTTACTCTTGTTGAATGAGTAAAACTATGGCTATACTGTGTATTTAGGTACTGTGGCTATTGTAGAGAGGAATGGAAAACATTACTGGAACGGAAGATGTGCGTTCCTTACTTTGTTTGACCAGGCATGGGGTCCATAACCTGCTCAAAAGGGGGAGGATATAACGCGAACTCATTTCGAACTGCTCCCGCCACAATCCGCTCGTCAATAAGGGTGCAGCTTCTAGAATGTTCTAGAATCCGTCTGAAAGACAGACAACGCGCATCTTTTTTGACACGAGTCGTCTGTCATCCGTCAGCTGTGCAGCGCACCAGGATAAATTTTTACGAAACCGGTTCTTCACCCTGAAACCCCATTGTTTTCATATATGTATATTATATTGTGACATAACGCGGCTTGCGGTAGAAATCGTCACGTAAGGAAAAAGCGTTATGGCCCCTCCATGCGACTTTCTGTCTTTCTGTCTCTCTCGAGCACGAAAGTAGTATCGAGTAATATAGACGAGTGTGTGTGCGAGTATCGTGTAAGGAACTTTGTTCCTGAAGAGGTCCCCCGATCGCACACTTTTTTTTTATACTGTACTAGCGACCCGCCTCTGCTTTACACTGTTTTTACGACTCGTCGAATAGAAAGAAAAAGATGCACTTAACTTAAATTTAGTTTAGTTTGTGAACAAGGGAATCGACACCAATATTTGTTATAACTTTTAAACATTCTACGTGATGCCCACAGAACATAGAATTTGTTTAAAAATATATTTGAATTTTCTACAAACCAATTTGACTTCCATATTCTACAGCTCCATTACTAAGGAAAACTGATATCCTACAATTCGACGGGCTGTCAGATTTTCAAGCTTCAGACTTCCCGACGGCTGTCATAGATAATTATACGTATGACATTCGGGAGTCGGGGCCAATGACCTATCGTGCTCTCGGAATCCCGAAGGGGTTTCGATATAAAATGAGCGGGAAGACACGAAGGGGTGTCGGACTATCGGTCAACGGGCAACTTAATCTTACCAATCAGTGATCAAAACGGTTGCAGTAAAGCTAAAAGCTGTTCAAAATACTTATGTAAATAACACTTTAAATAAAAATATAAAATACCGGCCTGTTTTTGTCCCACTGCTGGGAAAAGGCCTCTTCTCATACAGAGAAGGCACGAGCATTGATCACCACCCTTGCTCAAGACGGGTTGGTGGTTTCAGACTAATATTAATTGTAAGTCCAGGTTTCCTCGAGAGGTTGTCCTTCAATTATGTCTGTAATGATTAAGATAAACCTAGAAAGTACATATGAATAATAATAAGTCACATTGGTAAATAAAACCAGGCACTCTAAACACAATTTCCACGCAAACTCCGCCCCCATGCACCCCGCTACTCCACGATGTGCTAAACGCTAACACATCAGCAATAAAGTTGAATATCGCGTGCGCTCTTTAATTGTGTTGGAACTAAATGACGTGAGTCTCAATCCTTATTTCGATTATAACTAAAAGTAATAATTGATCTAGAGAAAAATATCTTGTGGCTGGATAATAAACTATATTTTATTACTGTGAATACTTATTTTATACATAAAAGCCGAGTATCCTCATTTTATGTGTATTTAAATAATATTTAAAAAAAGATATGATTTTCCAATAAATCATATACTAAACAAAACACAAACACAATGTGAGTGAATGCATGTGTGTGTGTGTGTATTTGTGTGTGTGTACATAATAAAGAATATTCTATCTATATATCTAAAGTTCCATTTTGATTGTATGCGTGTCTGTTTCAGAGTATTAATTCAAATTAATATACAATTTAGGGATACCTCTTAACATTAGATACATCACGCCTGTAATCCCCGAAGGGTTAGGCAGAGGTATACCGTAGTACACCCACGTTTTGCCAGTTATGTTTAAGTCCTATGTAATAGGGCACAACCCTATTGCCAACAACCATTGCCTATTGTCACTAATCCAGACTCGATGATAATTTTAAATTAAATAGAACAGTTGCATTATCTTCCTCAACTAAATCGTGTATTAAATCTTACTAAATGCTTTTAAAGCCTTTCCTAATACTTCCCAGATATTGTTTAGATCCTTTAAAATATACAGCATAGAGTAAAAACAGACATTAGAATGGTCATACCACTTATTATACTGCTAATTTAGTCTTTATATACTAAATTTTACAGTATATGTAGGTAAGGCTAGCGCAAAAAGCAGCAGAATATGATACGGCTCCGTGCACGAAAAAACCCGTTTTCGTCAATAACTTATCTAATTGTAAGAAAGCTTGAAATAATTGAAACAATAAGTCTGAGCAAGTATAAAAGTATAGTTTTCGTGGTGCTAAGCCATTCGTGTCAGTCACAGCACCTGTTAATAGTTACATCACTTTTGCGCTCTCGAATCTCAAATATAGTTTATTTCGCCTTTGATTTACTTTATGAAGATAATAGTATAATCATTAAATTTTGATTTTATTTCAAGGATAGCTGAAAAATAATGTGTTTTTTTTTAATTTCTTGATATGGTTTGCTAAATAATAGAAAAAAATACATTATAGACGTGGTTTAAAAAAAATGGTTATTTCAACATTTTTTTCTGCTATTCTTTGTATAGAAGTTGAAAAAAGTGGTTCCCTATGTAGTTACAAGTAGACCATATAACGATGTTGATGATATTTTTTTTAATTTTCAAAATAAAAATAGTTTCTTCTAACGAAACGATCAAATGTCAATCTCGCGTCAATTTTTGGAAAACTTGTTACGAATTTTAGTGATTTTCCACGAATGCTTAATTTATTTGAAAAAACCCTTTCCGCTATGTACAAGACAAAGAATTCGACTTTTTAAATCACAAATAATTTTGTTTAAATACTGTTTCCCTTTAATAAAATTGATCAAAATCAGTCAATTTTGTGCACGGCTCCTTAAGGCAAACCATGCTTGAAGGCTTACATATAAAGTATTTTATCTACTCTCATAGCGGAATATTCGAATTATAAAATTCAAAACGAGTTTATATTGATTACTTTATGAACACAATACCGAAATTAAAAAATAGAATCACATTATAACATTTTTTCTCTAACAAAATAATGCTATAAAACTTTTTTTTTTCTATTACGATATAGGGCTATTCCAAGAAGTTAATATCACCAAGGAGTTTCCATCAACTTTTGCATTGGAACGTTTAAACGTGGGACAGCAGCACCCGCTGTAGTGCATGTGCGGTGATGTGCTGGTGCAGACGACATTCATTTGTTTTGTTGTACTGAATTTCGTGTGATTTTTCAAATTTATTCTTGATCTTTAATTTTGATCTTTTATTTAGCATAGATAGATAGATAAAACATTTATTTAGTGCACACAAAAGATACACATAAACACAATTAAATTATAACAAATTAAATAAAAACAAGACCCCTCATTATGCAACAGTTTCATAAACTACTATTTCAGTCAAGAAGATACTACCATAAAATTTAACAAAATATGAATACCTTTTTGCTTTTCCTTAAGATAGCACCGAGCTTTTTGCACATGTTTTTATTAAGCTTGTTTGAAGTAGTAAACAATTAAATTAAAATCTAGGGAAATATGTTGGTAAAATTATTATTGTGAATTATTATTATACTAGACATTATGCGCGATGGAAATACGATTTGATAAATTTGGCTCGATAGAATAAATTCGCAAAATTACCTCTTATTGAGTACGTAATTTTTTTTATCAGTTTTGCTACTTTTTTTTTTAATAAATAAATTAATTAATATTCTGATTCATTTACTAAAATAAAGTTCATATATGACTGGAGCATTTATGCGCGTAATTTTTTTATTTAAGAGCAATGTGAAAATAACAACGAAAAACATTGAAAAAGTGCAAAAAGAAAGTGAAAGTTGAAAGTGTGGTTATTTTCTTTACTCTTTTCACGTAAAGAAAAAGACAGAGACAAAGGCAAATGGTCGATACGCTCTTAACAAATCACGCGAGCAAATCAGAACAACGTAACTAGTATCTTGATAAATTTTAATCAAAATCTTTCGGCCGTATTTGCATAGCCCTCTAAATATCATGAAACCCTTGAATTTGCATCGAAATGAGCGTAAAATGACCAAAACCCTCATTAAAGGGCCGCGAGGAGAGCCAGGCCTTTATTCTTTTGTCTATGCTTTTGTTAGGCGGCCATTTTGTGCCCCCGCCATTTTGTGACGGCAAGACTTGTTTATGAAAAAGTTCTATTGTTAGCTATTGTCGTTTTTATTATGAAAATAAGTTTTTTTTGTGGATTTAGCGACATTATTAAAGTTTTATGAATACATACTAAAGCCTAATGTTTTTAGTTTCATGAGATTACGGGATTTTTACTGTTCATTTTCATATTTTCGCTATACACACATACCCTAAAACAGTTTTATTAAGCTTACATAATTATATTCATAAACCTCTTTTTATAGAGCTCAATTTACGTCTTTTATTAATACTAGCTATTGAAATAACATCTCATAGACACGTAAATGATAAAGTTAATGGCCGACTTAACTTAATTAGTTTAAATGAGTTTTGTGACCTGCAACATTGGAAAAAAGTTCAAAAGACAAAGGTGACTTTGTCTAAGTTTTACAAAGGTGCATTTATTTTAATTGAATTGTATCAGAAGGTATTGCTTTAGAAAACTAAGACCTTAAAAATCAATTGAGTTTAAATCATTAATCGCCGAATCGAAGATATTCATTATATTAATACTTGAAGTGCTTCACATAATAATGGAAACTCTATAACAATATTTGACAAGAATAAGGCCACATTAGGAAAGCAGTGATTCTTTATATACACTTACTTAACTACAGAACCAGTACCCTAATTGCGTAATGCACGATCAATCACAATTTGTTTCGATTTGTAACAGATTGCTAATCCATTGCTTCAGAAGTTGGAAAAAAAATCTGCTCAACCACGTAAATAACGCAATGAATATTGTTGAACTGTCAAAATGAAACAAATGAGTCATAATCGATTACGAAAATAAGTTACGTAATTAGGGTACAGGTTAGTACCTACAGTTTCAATACACATTTTTTTTAGTTTCATGTGTGTACATTGCAGCATTTTATATAAAAATCCTTTTTTAAGCAAGTTACTAATAATGTAGGTCACATAGGTAGCATTTCTTTGAGGTGAGAAAATGTTAATTACATTGCAGCTAAATTCACTTTTTTTTTTTTTTTCTTTTTGGGTGGGATATTATCAAATAACTTCTCCCGCTCTGGGTGGAGCGGGAGGGCGTGTCAGACTCTTACTGACTAAAACCCACCCGTGTTCCTTCGGTTGCCCTGTTGCCGGGGGCCACGATGTCCCTATCGGTTTTCTTCGAACCCCCGGCAGGCATTGGCCCTAACGGACCCCGTCAATTCTGCTGACATCTCTTTGAGGCGCGCGTGGAACACAACGCGCCGTCGACCCGGGCTTGGTCCTTATCGGACGGCGAGCTACCCATTGCTCACCGTCCGCAAGCCCGCGCCTACGGTGGCCGGAAATCGGCTCGCGATTCCCGCCCCGGGCGTCTCCTCCTGCGGCGGTTAGGGGCGTGAGGGCGCGAAATTTGCCTCTCCCTCACGCGTTCCGCCTCCTCCTTCGCGAGCATTACCGCTTCGCAGAAGGAGGTGACGGCCTGCCATTTCCTCTCGCTCCGTACCATGGCCTGAACCAGGGCCGCCGATCGCCTCCACGAGGACACGGCGTTGCCCCGCCCAAGCCGGGCAGACCTCCAGTCCTCAGGCCGATCCACACAATGGTGACACCCGGGTGTTTCCTCCCGCCTTATCCTGAACAGGTACCTCCCGAAGCACCCGTGTCCGGTGAGGACCTGCGTCAGGCGGAAGGTGAGGACGCCGTGACGCCTCTCAAGCCACTCCTCAAAGAGGGGTCTTATCGCCGCAATTGTGGCGTGCCCAGCGCGGGGTTGCGACAATCGCACTCTCCATGACGCCATGAGATCCCGCCGGAGCTCTGTCCGCTGTGCCGCGATTTCTTGCGGCATCGGAGTTAAGCCCCGGCGTTTCGCCTCCTCGTGCCAGCTAAATTCACTTCACACCACATTTGAGTGAAAAAAATCTAATTCCAACACTGTATTTCTGTTAGGAAACTGTTTTTTAAAGACTCCAAATAGTTTGGGAATTTTCTCTTGTTAGTGGGTCATGCAAGCTTAGGGGTTTGTTCCAAGTGATAGGAGATAGCGACATTTCAAATAAACGGTTATACGTTGTTTTATAGCTTTCATTTTCAAAGAATAATCAATACACAGAATACTTTGTATAAATTTAAATCGTAGATTTTTGTTACAAATATTTTTTTTTTTTTTCAATATTCTTATCATAGAATAACAAATCAAATATTCTTTATCCTCATATTGTTTAGTTAATATAAAACTTATTACCAAGAAAAACATTTTATCGTTTTTTTTTTGTTTTTTTTTTTGTTTCGTTGTTGACTCTATTTCTATGTGGTTTAAAAAAAATAACCACGAAGGGGATGGCGGGGTTTTTTTTACTAACAGCAGCACAAGATCAGCGATGAAACTCCGCTATGAATTTGAACGCTTGCTTACTTCTCATACAATTTATCTTCCTTTTCATCTACAGTCTATAACTCAGAGTAGAACGCAATAAAGCACGCAGTGGGACATCGTTCCGCGTTCCAATGCCTCCTTCCAGTTCGCTTTCAAAGAAAATATACAGCGGAAAAATGCGTTCCAAATGCGACCACTTTTGCTATTTGACACACTGTATAAGATTACCCTAAATTATACTGAAAGAAAGAAAACCTGTTTCGATTAAAGTTTTCCCTTTTTTAGAGTAAATAAATAGTGTTTTCTGTGTTTTGACTGATCAATTCTGTTGCTTCATAAGCAGAAAAAAGCCCATGAAAAACGATTCTGAATGAGCTAAGCCTTACGTGGTACCTCCCCAAAAAACAGACAGCACAAAATATAATAATAGCCCTCCAGACCAAACTTCGGCCATAGCGGTGCGGCAACCAATCTCAAATAAAAATAAAAAAACTCATCGGCGACCAACCTTCGGCGCAGGAGATTATTATAGTTCTCAAGTGAGTGCGCAGATACAGGTGCACTCTCTCTTCCCTCACTCTGCAATCTGACACGACCAGAGAGAAATCAGGCGCAGCGTCAACGGCCTAACGTACTTTCCGAGACACGAAGGTATCACACTGCCAACTTCCAAACTTCGGGCTGTTGCTAAGAAATACCTAATGGAAAAACCCAATAACACTTTGCCTGAGCCGGGAATCGAACCCAGAACCCCATGTTCAGCAGTCGCGCTAGCGACCACGAGATCAACGGGGGGACAGTCAAAATAATAAATAGGCAATTACAAAAAACTCTTTCCCCCATTTAAGAAACTCGAAATAATCTGTTTTTAACTAAATTTGTTCCTTCAAAACGCCATCAAACATTCAAAACATAATAATTTTTCATTTTTAATTAGTTCATTACAAACTGTTATGTCCATTTTCTTCGCCAGATGTTACAATAAATTTTTAAAGTATTGCTTTCACCTTTTTATTGTACATTTTTTTTTTCATTTTGTTAATGTTAGATAGTCAATTTTTGTAATTAACTTTTTATGTAGCTAGAGGCTTTAATGGCCGAATTGGTAGTAGGTATCGATATTTTATTTTATCCTATTACAATAGATTAAGTTAACGATCTTTTGATACTTTGAATAGACAATTGATTTGATTTATAATATTTTTATAGTACAGCCGACGGCAGTATATTATACGGCCGACGAATCATGGCCAGTCTGAACATAGGCTCTCCGAACATTCGCACATGTTCTCTCACTCATACTCGCCTCATGTCACCATTTGGTTCCTAAAAAAATTTATTGTGCAGACTTCTGCACAAAGTTCGTTCGGCCATGATTCATCGTTGGCCATATTGTAGTAAATTCACTAATGAAAGATGTTGACAAGTCCGATTCAGATGTCAATTTAAAAAAGTCAAAAGTCAAAGTCAAAGTCAAATAATTTATTTCAATTAGGCACAAAAAGGCACTTTTGAACGTCAAAAACAAAAAATAGAATTGATTCTAGTCGCCCCTTCCAAAAGGTAGTTTTCGTATACACCTCAAAAACTAATTATATATGCTTTAGTATATGTAATCGCACACAACCAGATAAGGACCTCACAATTAAAGTTCACAAATGTGGTGACACTCAAAGCGAAACCTGTGACTGCCCTACCATCAATAAGGTCACCCAAACTAAATATTTGGGTATCATGATTGACCAGAGATTATCTTGGTATCCTCACCTTGAGCAGGTCTCAAATAGGATTCGTAAACTCAGCTGGATTTTTAAAACACTGAGATATGTTGTTCCAAAAAATGCTACTGATACCGGAGACCCATTTGGAAATCTATTAAAGGATATTTATATTGCTTTAGTGCAGTCTGTTTTGGTGTACTGCATCCCAATTTGGGGAGGGGCAGCTAAATCCAAATTTATTACTGTGGAACGAGTTCAACGAGCCCTAATAAAAATCATGTTCTTTAAAAGGATTAGATTTCCCACCGAGAGTCTTTATCAGATAAGTGATTTGCTTTCGGTGAGAAAACTTTACATTGTTCAGACTATTTTGAAAAAAACCGGCCAAGTGCGTGTCGGACTACGCACAATGAAGGGTTCCGTAGTTGAGATGAATTTATTTATCCTAAGAACAATCTTAACATTGTAGTTGAAAAACATGTTCTCCCATACATCCCAACTGCAAATCCTCGCTCGGCATCCAATACCGCGAATGTGAAATTTTTTACGTTTTTTTTTAAATTGCAGGATCACTTATTTCAACGTGTAGAATGAAATAAAACAAAAATCTGATTTTCGTTAAAAATTTCACATTCGCGGTATTAATATCATAATAATCTAAATCCTAAACCTTTAAACGAGCAATTCTTGTATTTATGTACCTATATAATAATCTGAATCTCGGAAACGGCTCCAAGAATTTTTATTAAATTTAGTATGCAGGGGGTTTCGGGAGTGATAAATCGATCCAGCTAGGTTTCATTTATAGATAAAGTCATTAAAAAAAAAATGGACATCCAGATATTTTTCTTTATTCAAGTAACAAGGACTCATTGTGTTAGTAAACTTATGAACTACGAGTATGTTAGCTTATTTTACCAGGTCACTCAGAAAGTTTTGCGACTGATACTGGCTAGTTTTGATGTCAATTAAAACTATGACTATTTATTACAAAAAAACATATCATTCCAAATTCGAAATTCCCTCCACATTTTTTTACGAGCAAAATCAAAATACTCTGTCTTACTGAAAACTGGATTTATAACGAGAACATTTTCGCGCGATGATTTTGTACGATTTCAAATGTCGACTAAAACCAGAAGAATCGTTTGAAAGACTTCAAATGGTGTTCATAGAAAAAAGCCTTTCTAAAGCGACTGTTTTCCGCTGGTTTAATGAATTTATGTGTGGTCGAGTAATTTTGGCGGACAAAGAAAGAAGTGGCCGCCCTATGACGGTTGTTACATAACAAAACGTGCTGGCTGTGAAAAATTTAATTCAAGAGAATAGGCGAATTACATATGAAGAGGTTCAGCTATATGCTGAACCTGCCGATTGGATCGGGAAGTGTGCATGAAATTCTACACAGGCATCTTCGTTTATGGAAGATAGTTTCACGCTGGTACCGCAAAATCTAACGCAGACTCAGAAGGAGGTTCGGGTAGAATGGTACCGAGACATGATAGCAAAATTTGTAGCAGGCTCGTCTCGGCGCGTTTAAGATATCATTACAGGTGATGAATCTTGGATTTATCAATATGATCCAGAAATTAAGCGTCAGTAAACCGTGTGGCTGTTTCAAAATGAACCAACGCTTACCAAAGTGAAGCGAGCCAGAAGTGCAGGCAAAATTTTGATCGCAAGTTTTTTTTCTTTGCCGGGTTATCTGGTATCAGTACCCTGACGAGATCAAAGGAGCATCAATGCTGAATGGTATGTTACCAAACGTTTGCCAGAAGCGTTTACTACTGTAAGCAGCAAGCGACCGAACACTGGCCTCCGTGGGCTACTGCTTCACCACGACAACGCGCTGGCTCACTCGGCGCTCAAAACAAGGGACTTTCTGGACAGCACACCGATCATCCTCCTTACAGTCCCGATTTAGCTCCGTGCGACTTTTTCTTGTTTCCCAAAATAAATCAACTCAAAGGAAAACAGTTTTCATCACCTGAAGATGCACTGGCTGCATTTGAGAAGGATATTGGAGAGGTGTCTGATGCGGACTGGAAGACGTGTTATAAAAATTGGTTTAGACGTATAAAATTGTGTATAAACGCCAATGGAGAGTTCTTTGAAAAGATATAATAAAAAAAAATTATAACCTGTAGTATATTTTTTTCTAGTATCACAAAACTTTCTGAGTGCCCCACGTAATCTAGTTTAAATTTATTTCACCCCATGGGAGATGGCACTGCAGTGATTGATGTACATGCAATCCAGCCTGCTAGCAATCTTTTTTAGGACATTGTTGGAGCTGCCCGTACTCTGCGCACCAGGGATGCACACCTCATTCGCATCGTTGCGTAAAAGCAATTAATATGTGCGTTTGCGAATATTCCCGATGCGCTACAAAAACGGGGCAGCCCCACCAATACGTATAATGTAATAATGAAAGCGTTGTTGTATTAGACACGAAGGGCGTTGCACGACCTTTGGGTATATCTAGCCCACAGGCTGCACGTGTAAAACATTGTACAATAAGCTCGAAACAGAGTAATTTTGACTTTTTAAATGAGCAGCGTACAAACCTGCGAGCCAGCATGTTTGCCCTTACCGACAACGCTCTTCGTTCCCGCTCAATATCGAGTCCGTCATTGAGGTCAGGGGTCAATATATGACCAAGATATTTAAACGTAAATACTCTTTGTAGTGGAGTCCCATTGAGTAATACAGGTGGTACATAACCCGGTCTACCCCCAGCCTCAAAAACCATGATCTCCAACTTATTGGAGTTATACATCAAACCATGTGTTTTGGCATACTGCTCACATGTGGCGACCAATTACTTTCTGAGACCACAGATTGACGCGCTCAGAAGCACCATATCATCTGCATAGCTAATATTATTTACACAAATACCATCTAAATAGCTACCCACTCTGGTGCTGCTGAGCTCGCCAATCTTGCCTCACGCCGTATTCCAACATGTATGGCCTGGAAAAAGTTCCAGCCCTTCGTACACTATTAATCTGGTTACTATACCACAATTTAAAAATGTTTATAAGCTCCGTTGGCAACCTATCCTTCTCCATCTTTCTCCACAATATGTCATAAGCAACCAGATCAGAAGCCTTGAATAAATCTAGGAAGCTAGCATATATCGGCGTCCCATGCTGTGTATAGTAAGTATGTGATAGTATGCTTAATGCACAACACTGCACTTTCTGTTGACAAACCACGCCGAAACCCGAATTGGTTGTCATGAACACTTACAATTTTATTTATTTGTGTATTAAGTAGACGGTCAAACACTTTTGATATTATGATATTATAGTAGCTAGAGAGAAGGGCCTATTGGATGCCGAGCGACGAAATGTAAGTTTTTACGCACAATATTGAGAGATTTACCATGTTATTTTAAGATCATAGACTTCTTATAGGTTTTCTTGTAATCTATGAGTAAAGAGCCATACTATGTATTTTTTTCAAATTTTTCGGTCCAGTAGTTTCGGAGATAAGGGGGGGGGAATGGTCAATTTTCATTGAATTTATTAAATATCTTTAAAAGTATTTATTTTAAAATTATATAAAAAATATATTTGAGATTCTCGTAACAAGCCCTTTCATTTGATAAGTCACGCGATACTGTTAGCAAAACTTTTTTTTTAAATTTTCTTGTTTGCGCCCCAAAAGTGACCCCTATATTCAAAATTAATTAATTTACGTTACTCATTCGTGTTTGGGTCACAGAAATACATATGTGTACCAAATTTCAACTTAATCGGTACATTAGATTCGGAGTAAATTGGCTGTGACAGACGGACAGACAGACAGACAGACAGACAGACAGACAGACAGACGGACAGACAGACAGACACACGAGTGATCCTATAAGGGTTCCGTTTTTTCCTTTTGAGGTACGGAACCCTAAAAACACAAAGAGCTGCCTTATGATACCGCTATCTTATCAAAAAGGAGGAAAGATGTTATAGCACCGATTCCTCAAACAAAAACCAGGTTTTGTAGCAGGCAATACGAGAAACGGTCATCTCAACTCTATAATAAAATAAATAAAGAAATATATATCTACACCAAACAATTTCTAGAATGTAAAAAACTTGTCATCAAATGGATAAAACCACTATCATATGAGGACACTGAGGCCCTCCTGCAGCACACATCATAACTCACTCATTCATGCACACACTTACTCTCCTGCACAACTTTTACAACTACACACATACAGGTCACACACACACACACACATCCTACACTAACATACATCCCATAACACAAATCACATAATTATGCCCACCTCACCTCACATTACATACACAAAACGCACACTAAGTTATACTTAATCTAATCTAATCTAATTCTTAAAATTGTAATTAATTTATAAATAGTAAACAGTGGCATCTCTTGTGTACATTATGTAAATTTAAGTTACGGAAGAGTGGAGTGTCCTAATACAGGCATTTACTTGCTTAAAGGGACACTTCTATCACTAGTATGTAGTACAAGCTTGTTAAAGAAAATAAACTATTTGTATTTGTATTTGTATTTGTATTTGTATGGAGAAGAATGGGCAAGAAAATTTTAAAATGTTTTACAATATTTTGTATACATTAATTATATAATTATATGTGAAAACGATGCACCTGGAATAAGATTACTATACCACAATAGGTAAAAATAAAAATGAAGCAATGATAGAAAAAATAATTATGTAATGGATACATGGTGTTCACATATTTACAAGCATTGTAAAACCTATACGATATTCCTAAAAAAATTACAAGTGATACTAATTCGTCAGTGTGTGAGTTCAAGTAATCACAGAATGTAAAAAAAATGTTGTGATATTTAATTACACAATTAAATTTGCAACCAGTTTGATTTTGTCTAGACTCAAAATTGTCCTATGGAGCTAAACCAGCATGCTTCCAAGCATTCTTATCTAGGATAAATTCCAAGCATTCTTAATAGGAGAAAACTAAAAGTAAAGGAGTTATTATGACGGAAACCAAACCATAGGACAACATTCGAAAATTGCTGCAAAATCTAAATACTATTAAACATTATTTTATTTCACAGAATATCTAGATAAATGAAATAAAAGTTTTATCTGTAAGACTTAAAACAGTACAAATCTTACCATTGCTATTTTTTCTACTCGTCCGTTGGTCCCGTCTGTCATTTGTAGATCTTTGACAGTCGTTACGGGTAGTTAGAAGCCCAAAAGTCTGACAACCAGTCTTACCAAGGGGTATAGTGTTACCTAGTAACTAGGTTGTGGAGGTCAGATAGGCAGTCACTCCATGTGAAATACTGGTAATCAGCTGCATCTGGTTAAACTGGAAGCCGACCCCAACATAAAAAGTCATGAAAAAGTCTAAGCAGATGAAGATTTGTAATACTTGAAACACTGTACAAATCTTACCACTGGCCATTTGTCTCCTCGTCCTTTAAATCGATATAAACTGCAACCTCGTAACTGTTAGTTCTGTTCTCCTTATAATTGCGGGAACTCAACGTCCATTCAATTTACAGACAGTTTGAATTGACGTTCACTTGTCGATAGTACCTATATTCAATAACTCAGCGGGTTTACTTCTACTGAAATAGGTGAGATTTTTGTTTGAGTTTTGAAAATTTTGTGAATACGTATTTGTTGTTTCAGTATTTTTTTATTTTATTTTATTTATTAAGGGATAATAAACAACCACAACATATAATAAAACTTAGGGTTAACATAACTTTTTAGTAACAATGTTGCAGTCCACTGCATTATCCGCAAGTAAAACATATTTAAAAAATTGTGGTTGCCACTAGACGAGCATTACCAAAATCTACAAATATTTTTAAATAAATAAATAAGTTACATAAAGCTAGATAAAAATAGCTAAATCAGATAAGAAACAATTTCATTTACATAAATTAAGCAATAAATAAATAATAATAATAAGATTCAATTAAGATAAAAATGTTATAATATTAGATTTCAATTTATATTTATGGTATTGTCAACGAGCAATGTTTTTACTAACCGACTGCGGCAAAGCCCAAGGATTACCATTTCCGGGTAACAAGGTATAGAGTGGGTTCCAACTGCAATTAAATATTTTTTGATGTTTTGTTTTCAGATTTATCGCCCCAGAGAGCCGCCGCGTTTTTTTTATTTTTTTATTTTGTAACATTTTTTCTATTCATACTTATATTTCATCACTATCACCGTCACCGTCATCGTCATTGTCATCAACATCGTTATCGTCATCATCATCATCATCACCATGGTACCATCTGAAGGCCAACGCTCATTGGTCAAATCAAATAGCGCGCGCTTCCCCAACTTCCTGTTACACACTTCCGTCCCTTTTCACGAAATCACTCCCTCAGAGTGCAGGGAAGCGAGAGGAAAGATGTTACACATCAAAAATTCCTTCCTAATTTGCCTCCAAAAATCAAAAATCTCAACACAAAAATCGAAAACTATATAGAGATACAATATAACATTATAGCAGCTCGAACCTCGAAACCCAGCGGCATAAAATATAGATTATGAGTTCAACCCCCACACTTCAGACTGATCCTGGCTTTATAACACCATGAATTCGTATTGAAGATATTAATGTTTGAATTATGTCTTGGGATATTGAAAAGCGAGTTTTTTTGTAGAATTACTTATATTTCTTCGAGTATTTATTGGATACGTGCTGTGGTTCCATTATGGGGTGTAGGTACAGACACGAGTAGAAAACGCAGTCTTATTTTCTGTAGAGCTTTCGAAAAGTACCGACATCTGTCAATAAAGTTAGTAAAACATTTGTAAAAAAACGAGAGTGTGCTTATCCAAACGATAGAAGTAAAAACTGAGCCGAGTATTAGCGTCACCGACCGATTGGAGCCGAGTTTACGCGATTCAGCGTCGCCGACCGATTGGAGCCGAGTATACCCGATTTAGCGTCACCGACCCGAACCAGTCTAGTTTTGTTCACTGTTCATAGAGAACGCAAAGTGCGCATTAAGTTTTCACTTCAAAAACTATTTAAAATACAGTTAAAGTCACGTAATATGCGTTTTCTTACTGTCGCAAAAAATGAAAATCAAACATAATAATCTTTATTTCCTCCAAAGACAACGAGAATCATGCTTATCATGGCATATATAGGATCCACTCTATCTTATGGGATACTATATTGGGGGAACTCAACTGATAAAGAAATTGCGTTCAAAGCACAAAAAAAGTGTATTAGATCAATATGTGGGATACACCAAACAGATTCATGTAAACCTCATTTCATAAACCTCAAGATATTAACCCTCCCTGCTCTATATAATCTACTCGGCCTCAATTTTAGTTAAATCAAACATCAGTAGCTATGACACATTAACAAGCAGTAGACTTAAAAATACATTACGCAATAAAACATCCCACACTGCAGTATATAGCAATAGTATTTTTTGTATGGACATTAAAATATACACCGTAAAATTTTAATCACAGTTTTGCTAGAACAAACTTTATTCAGACCATGGTCTACTCGTACTATCATTCTACAGAATCCAAAAAAAATAAACATAAATTGGTTTTTGTAAAAACACAAAAAGACAAAGTTTAAAATGTTAAGATTATCTACTGCTTACTAAATTTCGTTTATGGAGGTACATTTCCCTGTAGACAATGCTGTATCCCGTGCGTGGTGTCTGTGTTGTAGGGAGTAACGATAATCTTGACATTTTAAACTTTGTTCTTTTTGTGTTTTTTCAAAAACCAATTTTTTTTTATTTTTTTTATTGGATGCTGTAGAATTTTAGTAGACCATTGTCTGAACAACGTTTGTTCTAGCAAAACTGTGATTCAAATTTCACGGTGTATAATAAGTTACTCATAGATATTAAGCAGCAACATTCAATTGATATTTTTAAACGGAAGCTAAAAGACTTCCTGATGATATAATATCAAATGTATGAATAATGATAATTAATATAATATAATGTAAAATGTATAACTGGAATATTGAGTACGTTTATGTTTTATTTTATTTTTTTAATTAAATTTTTAAAACCATTTAATTGCAACGCCTTACAGGCAACTAAGTTCTAAGAACCTACCTACTGTTAACATCTTCAAAATGTTGTACACTTAGTTCGCAATAAAGAATCTGAATTTGAATTTGAATCTGGAGAACCTAGAAAGACAGATATTAGGAGCGTAACTTAAGACAGGCTTATGTCCAACTGTAATAAAATGAAATGATCTGTAATTTACTGAAGAAGGTATTTTATCAGTAGCGTAGCTATGGGCCGACAGCTTAAGGCGAAAGCGTCAGAGTAGCCCGCGAAATTCATTCATGAAATCATGACATTTGACACCTTTGCTAACTTATGGAGTTGTATTGCTGATTATAATGATTATAATTGACTAAAATCATATTTGTTACGGCCGCGAGCCATATTTTAATCAACATAAAACCTGACACTGACCTGCAAAATGCAAAAAACGTAAGAAAATTGACATTTTGCGGGCTACCCTGACGCTTCCCCCTTGAGGTAGCTGCGTGCTGCGGGAGGGTGTGTTGTCATGATACGAGAGCTCAGTAATTCGTCTACTTGTGACAACTGTCACCCTTCCCGCACCGCGCACGGACTCAATTAAGCGGTCAGCCTATAGTCCTAAAGGAGCCCTGTATAAAAATTTGTTGCAGCCCTTTTTACCCGACTGCGGTGAAACTCAAAAGAAATGTATTTAATACTTCAAGCACAGAAATGTACAGAGGCGTGTTTAATGTTTGTATTGTATTTTTTTTTTTACTAACTATATAAAATCAACCATCCTGGAGCATCATGACAAGGAAGAGCTTGAAAATTAGACCGCTCATGTAGCATGAAACCTTTTAAAGTCATAAAGTAATTACGTTTTTTTTTTTCATTAGTTATTCATTATTAAGGGCCCCTTATCAATAAGAATTTGAGGTTTTGGATAATTTTGGACGATATTTTGCTTACCCACGTTCGAGGGGCCCCTGTAGCTTGGGGGCCCCGTATCTTTGATACGACTAATATGACAGTACCTACGCCCCTGTATTAATACACTTAACTGTTATACCCTCCCTAAATGTCTCGCTTGTCTAGTGGTCGCAAGCGCTACTACTGACGTTCTGGGTTCGATTCTCAGGTTGAGCGAAGTGTTAACGGGTTTTTCTAACAGGAATTTCTCAGAAGCAGTCCGGATTCTGGATATGTGCCCGTCGTGCCCGATTGATGACAGTAGGCTCGCCCCTATTACAAACTTGCGAAATGCGGGTGAACCTCTGCTTAACCCTTCTGGAAAAACGTACCATAGCAAAGGCGCCCCATCAGCAAAGGCGGTGTCAACCTAGACATAGTGAAGTTCAAGCATGACGACGTTGGATTTTCTGGGTGCATGTTAGCACATATTATTATTTAATTTGGCTGACACTTGGCCTGGTGTCAGATCTTCGCGATTCGTTCGTCCTGACTTAAGCCTTCTCTTGCAAGAGAAAGACCTCACAACATAATTTGATTTCCATCGTTAGGTTAGGTTAGGTTAGGTTAGGGTATAGGCAGGAAAGGCACCATTGTTCGAATGCAGAGTTGTTTTCTTAAGACGCAGATATATGTCAGTGACCTTGAATGGTTAGCTTGCGTGTTCTGTACTGAGCTCACGCAACGCGTCGTACGTCCAGCCAATAATAAGACTCGCCCATCAAGGAGCGCTGTCCCAAATTAGACGCATTATTAATTTATTATACGTAAAACAAAAGATATTTTAATAAAACACGTATACTAAAAGATCAATAATTTAATTATCTTTAAAATGGTGAAGTTTTTAGAAAAATACGCTTGATAGATTTTGCGTCATTCTCAGTTTTTTATCCGCGTTAGACATAACTTTGCAAATTAATTTCACTATGTAATATAAACATAATCAAAAATATGCCTATATCAAAATATTAAAAAAAATATCTAATTTAACATATATTTTTTCCAAAACATTAACACTACTCGTTTAGACGTCATCTTCAGTATAAAATCATCACCTTATCAGCCTGCATAACATAAGTTTGCTTATTGCATAAAACCTTGCAGTACCATAACCCAAAGATCATCAAATTAACTTTCAAGACATACATCTTAAACCTCGCCCCCAATTAACTGCATAACGTGGCTTCGTTAACATCCGTCTCCCATTTAAAGTTGTAATAACAAAAATAACTGTCTGAGTATGGGTTCATCAAAATTCGTGTTCGTTAACTTTCGCCCCGAAACAATTCCGCCCCGATGCGAGTCTGCTTAAAAGATTCACTCGTGGTACTGTCGGAGTATTCTATCCTTTAGCTCTTCATTTGCATGTCGAGACCCCTCCGTGCCTCGGAAGCACGTTAAGCCGTTGGGCCCGACTGTCATTCGTAGATCTTTGACAGTAATTACGGATAGTTAGAAGCCCAACCGTCTGACCACTAGTGAAGCATAGGGGAATCGTGTTACCCAGTAACTGGGCTGTGTCCAAGTCAAAGTCAAATAATTTATTTCAATTAGGGACACAAAAGACACTTTTGAACGTAAAAATTTACAAAAAAAGTAATTGATTCTAGTCACCCCTTCCAATAGGTAGTTTTCGTATGGAGAAGAATGGGCAAGAAACTCCACCGTTACTCTTTTAAAATGTTTTACAATATTTTGTATATGTTACCGTAAGATTGTGAGAACCGTTAGTTTATAATCTGTCGGAATTATTTCCGTTAGATTATAAACTGTCGAAAAATTGTGAACTAGGTGAAATGGGTTAGGTTAGGTTAGAACTGTGACCAACCGCACGCGAGCCGAGCGAGCGAAGCGAGATCGGTGCCGCGGTAGCGGCCGGCGAGCGCTACTTCCAAGTTGCTCGCAGCCAGGCAGGCTATTTAATATTAGCGCAAGGTGCGTTACGTCGCAAGCAAGTTTGATAACAGTTTACAATTTGTCAGTTTTTCATGGATACATTATAAACTATCGAAAAATTATGCGTTAAAATGTAAATGATTTGTCACAGTTCACAATTTTTCGACAGTTTATAATTTAACGGAAATAATACCGATAGATTATAAACTAACATCATCATCATCAGCCTATAATGTTCCCACTGCTGGGACACAGGCCTCCTCTCGGTGAGAGGGAGTGGGCTGTAATCCACCACGCGGGCCCAGTGCGGGTTGGTAGATGTCACATGTCTTCGAATTTTCGGTTCTAGGACATGCCGGTTTCCTCACGATGTTTTCCTTCACCGTTTTGAGAGCAGTGGTTAACACAGTGGTGCAGTGGTGTAGTGGTGGTGTGGCAGTGGTGGTGGTGGTGGTGGTGGTTTGATAAACTAACGAAGTTCATAATTATACGGTGACATATACATTAATTAGATGTGAAGACGATGCACCTGGAGTAAGATTACTAGGTATACCAGAATAGGTAAAAGTAATTAAAACTGAAGCAATGACAGAAAAAAATATTATGTAATGGATACATGGTGTTCAATAATTATATTCGGAATTAAATTAGTTATTTTAGAGCAAGAATGGTTCTTATTTCACTTGCAATAAAATCGTGAGACAGTGATTTCAAAATGTTTTGAGGGAACAAAATACAGTGTGAAAAAATAAAAATAAAATAAAATTTAAAATAAATAAATATTTAAATACTAAATATTTTTTTTAATATTTTTTATGGAATTAAAAAAAAATTGTAACAAAACTGTGTAACTTTTAAACTAAATCATCTATCGCGATGAAACAAACTCCATAATGATTGGAAGTAATTGGGTGTCCACATAAAATGAAAATTGAGAAAAAAAACTACCCTCAATTGAAAATAAACATGTTTTTTTAGAAAAAATCTGTTGTTTTTATAAATTTTTACAATAATTGTAAAATTTATAAATAAGATGCAAAAGAGAACAAAAAATTTTTTTTTATTATTATTAATGTAAAAAAACAATTTTTTTTTTTTTCCATCGATAAATTAAGCATAGATTCCCTCATTTTGATATGTGCACATTATAAAGAATCACACTGTATAAAGCCTAGCAGCTGACTTTCACAATACTAAGAGAAAACATCAAAAATAAAGTTGGAATAAATGAAAATGAAGAAAATCAAAAACACAAGCAAATAAATGTAACAGCTTTTGATATCAAACGCACTATCATTAACGGATATACACGAGAGGAAACTGTGAACCGAGACTTTCCGAATGTTAACAAAGGAAGCGACAAAACGCGAACTCCTAACTTCTACAGTTATATTGCTCTATCGCGTAATTATAACACTACTCATTTATGACGTAGTTTGGGTAACCAAGCTTGCATCCATAACTTTCTTAATTGATTGTGGTTATCCTATTATTATTTATTTTTTCTTGGCCATTATTGTCCCACTGCTGGGTAAAGGCCTCCCTACCCTCTTTCCACCTCTCTCTGTCCAGAGCTTCCAAGGACCAATCTTTCTTAAAGGAGTCCAGTTCATCCCGCCATCTCCGCCTGGGCCTGCCGCGATGTCGTTTGCCATTAAACGGGACCCACTGGGTCGTAAGTTTGGCCCATTGATCGTTTGACATGCGGCAGATGTGTCCAGCCCAATTCCATTTAAGCATGGCAGCTTTCCGAGTGACATCAGTTATTTTAGTGATGGAAGGGATTGTTGTATTCTTAACCCGGTCCACAAGTTTAATACCAAGAATACTCCGTTCCATAGCTCTCTGGCAAACCCCGAGCATGGATCTCTGCTGAATTGTCAAAGACCATGTTTGAGAACCATACGTGAGGATGGGAAGAATTATTATACAACATAATTAATTGATTCAGGCGTGACCTTGCGGAAATCCATTATAAAACACAATAGACGTGGATTTATTTAGTAACCTGTTCCGTTTAGCTATTTCTAAAGAGCCATAAAAAACTTCTGAAAGAAATCGACACGTGTTTCACCTCTCAACGAGGCATCCTCAGGATGACGATGGATTTGTTGCGAACTCGAATACGGCGCACTGATAACGGTCGCACTGATAACGGCAACACTATATAAGTGGGTTTGACGGGCGATAATGCTCAGTCTG
The DNA here is from genome assembly GCA_949152395.1 of Agrochola litura. Classification (NCBI taxonomy): domain Eukaryota; kingdom Metazoa; phylum Arthropoda; class Insecta; order Lepidoptera; family Noctuidae; genus Agrochola; species Agrochola litura. Next base: position 6,334,402 of record OX424509.1, read on the forward strand.
CACTCAGCGCTCGGTGTGACCACACGCCGTGTTCGAGTTCGCAACAAGTCCATCGTTATCCTTAGGATGCCTCGTTGAGAGGTGAAACACGTGTCGATTTCTTTCAGGAGTTTTTTATGGCTCTTTAGAAATAGCTAAGCGGAACAGGTTACTAAATATATCCACGTCTATTGTATTTTATTATACAACTTGTAAAAAAAGAAACTCTGACCGATCCGTGAGGGTGTTGTTAGGTATCGTACTGAGAGTATATTTATGTGGTAATTATTATCAGAAAAAAAAAAAAAAAAAATCTTTTCTTTTTTGGGGGTAATTTTACCGGGTTCTACAAGTCATAACTAATGACCCCTTTTGAAAATTTGCTCATTTTTAATGGATATCAGGTAATTTTGGTACAATAAATATGATTTTTAAATAGCAATAACTTTTTTATTTTCAATAATAATTTGATTTTTTTATTATTTTAGGTAATGTTATTGCAGTACCTATGTACCCCTTTCGGATCGGAGAGGGTTTTTTTTTACATATTTTACATTATACAGGGTCAAATTAAATTAGCTGGCAAAACTCCGCAAACATGATGGATATTGATATCTAAACATGATCAAACAAAAAAGAAATTCATTTGAAGAGTAAATTTGTGGTCATTTGAAATATCAGTTAAAAGTTTTGTTTTTTACTGTGTAATCTTTACAGACGTGATGGATATCGATGTATAAACACGATAAAACAAAAAAAAAGATTTTTTTACTCATACTCCAAGTCATTTCATTTTCAGATATCTTTGTTTGACATCGGTACAATGAAAAAAAATGCACTTTCCTAAGCCGCATTAAGACTACTAACTAACACTTTATGAGGCTAGCGATTCACCTTTCAAAGCTTTTAAGGGATATTTTTGCTGAGGTCCTGGGTTCGATTCCCAAGTCGGGCAAAGTGTTATTGGGTTTTTCTATCTGAAATTTCTCGGTAGTAGCCCTGAGTCTGGATTTGTGTCCGGTTGATGGCAATAGGCTCGCCCCCTATTACATGGGACTTAAACATAACTGGCGAAATGTGGGTGTACCTGCTACAGGGACACCTCTGCCCAACCCTTTGGGGAAACAAGGCGTGATGTTATGTGTGTGTGTGTGTGTTATAATTTACTCATTGCTTGTAGGTATGACAAGAAAAATAGTATTAAGTAAAAAAATAATTTTAAGTAAATTAGCTATACGTTGTTACTTCAAGTAACAACACCACCACCGGTCGTTGACCAAAAAAATTTTATTTATTAAAAAAAATTGTCGTGTTTGGTTATTGCGGAGTTTTGCTAGCCAATTTAATTTGACTCTGTAATTTAATTTAATTCCTATACTCAGCTATGGGTGGAACAATGCCGTCAACGATGATGATGATGATGATGAAATTTAGTTATTAGGTAATTCGTGTGATGTTACTCAAATAATAGTAAAAAACCAGCATTCACAAGTTACAGGGACGATGTGAGGTTTTGAAAAAGCTTAAATTTTTCAAATGGCGATGCACCTTGTATACGCTGTGCTACGTCCATTTTGTAAACAAAACGGAGTTACCCGTTTGTTTATTGAAACCCATGAACTCAGGAGAAGCAGAATTGCTGGCTGCAATCAGAATCATTTTAACTAGTTTCCGCCAGCGGCTTCGCCTGCGTGATCTCTTTATAAATAATAGCTTATGTTATTTAGTGATAATATAGCATTCTACTGGTGAAAGATTTTTTATAATCGGTCCAGTAGTTTTTGAGTTTAAACATTACAAACAAAAATATATTTTTTTTTTTTTCTTAACCCTTATTGTCCCACTGCTGGGCAAAGGCCTCCCTACCCTCTTTCCACCTCTCTCTGTCCAGAGCTTCCAAGGACCAATCTTTCTTAAAGGAGTCCAGTTCATCCCGCCATCTCCGTCTGGGCCTGCCGCGATGTCGTTTGCCATTAAGCGGGACCCACTGGGTCGTAAGTTTGGCCCATTGATCGTTTGACATGCGGCAGATGTGTCCAGCCCAATTACATTTAAGCGTGTCCAGCCCAATTCCGTTTCTCTTTATAATATTATTATTAGTGTAGGTAGATTAACAATTCAAAAACAATAAACTCCTCCAATAAAAAACCCGTCAAATGAACACACGGAAGTAACACAAGTTTCGACACTAAAAACAAAACTTGCAAACCATTAAAATGTTCGCAACCCAACCCTCATTATTCTATGAATGCCGCCGTTCCTTTCATAAAACTATCCCATATGCTTTAATTACGACACCATCATTAACCATAGGGTTATTACCGTTCGGTTCCCGCCACTAATTGCACAAAGTTCACTCGGATATTCTCTGTTAAGCCGCGTACAGACACCGCGAGGCATGCGCCGCGAATGGTTTGTCACGCAAGACAAAAACTCAACGTATTCGTTGAGTTCGTCAAATTTACCGCAGCGACGGGTGCTCGCTGTGAGCACCCCGTCCATACAGGCTACCACCGCTTGCGCTAATCAACCAATCCGAATTAGAGAAATACAGATACCCAAATGAAATAATACCTCTATTACTGAAGGATTTGTTAGGAGCTGAGGTGATTGAGGGAAACGACCAGTTCGAGTCACTAAACGGTAATCATTTTATTTCGGAAAAACTTAGCTACTTATACAAATTCTTTATAATATAAAAATAATTTGCGGGCAACATAAAAAAACATATAATTTGGAATGGACCAATCACTGCACAGCACGTATTGTCTGTAGTTCACGAAACTCACGACGGGGGCGCCACCATCGCGGTGGCGATAGCAGAACGCTAGGGCTCCGCGGTCGGCCACTCAGTCGGCGCGCGTTTTAAAAGTTTATTGTTCTATAAAGATCACGGTAACAAGCCTCACATAAAAACGGAAATGTCAGAGAAAAAAGCAGAGCCATCAGTGTTAAAAATGTGTACTAACAGAGGTTGCGTTCACAAATACTCAACAATTACGTCACAAAATGTTCTAAATTGAAACAAACGGAGTTCTGAGGGGCAATTCCCGTATTTTTTAAGAACGTTCGTATTCGCATCTCATTCGCAATCTGTCAAAAATACAATAAATTTACCAACATTTTTGACAAGTTTGACAGATTGCGACTTTAATGTAAAAATAGAATAGAAGTACGAGAATTGGCCTTCAGATATAGTGCGTAAAACGTTATACACATCGTACTATTATGACTTCGGATAGTCATTTATTTTCTCAGCAATGCAGAACAGCTCTAATGTGAGGCATACGTAGCAAACTATTCGCGGTGCACGCCTCGCAATGTCTGTACGCGGCGCAAAGTTCACTCGGATATTCTCGTTAAAAGTCGTCAGATTTCGTCGAGACGACGTCTGCGTCAGCCCTTTAGGAACAAGTTCAAAGTTGCACTTTGCTCGTGCGGTTTCTGAGTTGACTTGTGTGACGTGTCTTTTTGAAAGATGGCGTCGGGATTATGATGAGGGTTTGTTTTGTTGTGTTTGGGACTTTGTGTGGCTCAGTTGGAGGGATTAGAAATAGAAAAGATAGAATACGGAAAAACTCCATTAAGATAAAAAGAGAAGATCTCTAAACACCCGTATTTATAAAGCTCTTGCTTACAGAATATTTATAATATTTTTTTTAGATTATGTCACGACCTTTAAATCAAAATTACAGTATATATCAGTTGACCAGTATTGCTAGCAATTCGACTCGCGCCTAAGTACAAAAAGAGACTTAGGTTTTTGAGATTTTTAACTTAGCCTTATTAGGGTTCTGTACCCGGAGGGTGGCAAACGGAGCCATATTAATAAGCCTGCCCCATCCGTCCGTCTGCCTGCAGTGGGCTGTATCTCATGAACCGTAATATGTATACAGATGAAGTTTTCACAGATTGTGTATTTGCTGTTCTTACAAAAAATTATAAAAATTAAATAAAGTTACAACGAACGTTTTGTTTTGGCGTTTTATTCTCGATCTTAATAATACGGTACCTACTGAACCCTTCGTGCTCGTACTTGGCCGGTTTCTTACAAACGAACATAAATAACGACGAAGTAGCCTAGTAGTGGTTATACATTATTTTCTAAGTGCCTACACAATGAAATCTTTTAAACTAAGTCGTTGACCTAATCTTTCCCGAAAATACAAGTCCCGCTAAGTATTCTATTCCCAAATTAGATACAAAATCTTTACAAAGAGCCTTAAAAGGTTCCGACCGAAGTTAAAATGGATATTTGTTAAAAAGATCTTGTTTATTCGACTTTGCGATAAAACTACTTACCTAAATATTTTAACGGTATCAGAAGGGATTATGTTTTAGACAAAATAAAATATTTATTTATGGATTCCTAGAATTATTAATTCGTTACTTTATAATTTTAGGGAGCTAAAGTTACCTATACTAAATAATACTCGGAGGAAGGAAGTATTCCAGTAAGATGCTGGTAGGGATCTTGACCATACTTCCGGGATTGTCCTGATAATAAAATGACAGAAAATTGTTTATTATCTAAATATGATATCGGAATCACTTTTACACGTCATATTAAAAAATAAAATAAAAATAAGCTTGATGATTTCGGCGTCTCCTATCTGACTACTCTGAGAAGAAAGGCCGAAACAAACTCAGAGGTCGCAGTCTCTTTTAAAGTCCAGACATAATCTTGGTCAGGTCATATGAGGACCATGTAGATAGCCGTGGAATACCTCTCCACTCCTCATAAGCACCTCAGGACATGTTGCCCTCTTGTTGCTACGACACTTTGTGCTAACGACCGTTTTTCGAGGGCCCATGATTGAGTGTGCAAGTACCACCACCTTTTACCTGTGTATTTTATATAAAATATTGGTCAGGCAAGGGCCATAATCTTTTCATAGTTCCAGATAAACAGTTCACTTAGCCACCCAAACCCATAATCTAAGATCTTTGCTTTTATATCCTGCAATAGTCTGGTGACCTATGTACAGTAAGCGCTCAAAAGTGCATGAGCACGCTAAGAGTCGTATTGCTGTGAACACGCGGTATAGTCCGTACATTTGTATGTGTCAGTCAGTCAGTCAGACGTCTGTGGTGTGAGTGCCGTACACACACCACAGAGAACGCAGTTTTGAACTACACACTATCGTATCGTCACGGTTCGCGGGCGCCGCACTTATATTTCCATAACTTTTGTTAGCACGCATCATACTCGTACGCGTGACCTTGGCCAGTGTATCGCATTGCTAAAATTCGAAAATAAATTATATGTGCAGATAGCAGAAGGCGTTAAGCGTTGGTCTTAGATTCAAGATGGCTAAGGTTCTAATCTCGTAAATCACAGCGCTGTTTTTGCAAATATTATTATTTTTGTTTGCAATAATAATATTTTTAAATATCCTGCCTATTTATTAATGTTGTTATTGCAATAAAGGGTTTAGAATAAAAAATGCGTGATATGTTATAATAAAAAATAAATAATATTTATTCGTTATGTTTATTTTACATAAGTATAGTTATCAAACTGCTACAATTATTTATCATTACTTCACCTGAATAATATGTGAAATAGATGTCTAGAAACTTAGAAGCAATTTGTATTATTTTGACATATTTAAATTTTGAAATGTTTTAAATTTTAAATGGATTTTTTTGCACCATAAATATAAAGCTTTGATCATAGTCTAAGTAATTAAGCAACAAATAAGAATATTAGACTACTTACAATGTAAAAAATCTACTGACAAAATTGTTGATTTTAAGGTTAAAGGCAGTTGTTCATATTAATTATTTTAAACTTTATTTGGCTTTAGTAAATATTGGTTGGTATTGAGGTTATAGCTTAAGTATTCATTTTCTTTACGAAAAGAAGATTGAAACTAAACCTCAAATTTTAATCCAAAAATAATACTATTACTAAAATAATATTAAACAATTTCGGTATATCTGCAAGAAATACGACAAACACCCTATTGAAACGTGCTTAAAAAATTCGTTACCATAAATTCATGCAATAACGAATCTGTTGTTTATTAAGTTGGTACGGTCAATATTTTAAGGTCAAAAACGGTTTTCTAGCTGGTCTTCAGTGATGCAAGCCTTCAGAGTGCACGGCGAACGGTTCATAATGACGTGTTTTTAATAATTCAGCAAAATATCTCGTTGGTATGAAACCATTTGTTTCATTCACCATTTGACGTCGCTGCTACTCGATAATAAGCCCCTTCCTCATATCTCTTAACCGTCACAGTATTTCTCTAGAACAAAGAAAAACATTGTTTTTATTACACATAATACCTAATTATTTATTATTCACTAATCGAATTAAACCTCACAATGAATTTAAAACTTTAAAGGCATCTTCTGTCTCAACAATACCTCTGTTCTATCAACAATACCCTTGATTAGGATTTATGTTTAGTAAAATATGAAATATATAAATGATAACACTCACACTTAGTCCGGTTTTATTAGATATTCACTTCACTTTTACGCAGCGCAATAATATTCTCTGATATGATCTGATCTCTTCAATATATTTTATGCCTGCTTTTTGATAATAATAACCACAACACTGCGCTAAATGCTCGTCACCAATATTATCACGGCACGAACCAACAAAGTTCTATTAATTGAATACTTGTAACAAACTGCATCTACCCCACAGAAATCGAAATAATTTACTTAGTTTTTTGTGGTCTACCTGCTAAACTTTAATATTTATGTGAACAAGACGAATGAAACTAAAAACGAATGATGATTATCGAACTAGTCATTGGTTGCAGACAAAGTGAGTGTGTGTGTGTAATGTGCGTGTCTACAGTATTGTAACAACTTATAGAAGAAGGTCGTAAGTCAAACCGAAGCGTCAGTCTATTGCTTTGTGAGATTGCTTATGGACTTTTGGTCGGTACTGTACTTACCGCCACACTGTTGCGCAACTCGTTATATTCTTTGCGCAAATCGGTGACGGTGTTTTGGGATGCATCTAGTTTCGCTAGAACATCCGCGAGGCGGGCCTTCAGAAAGACAATGTCCTTCAGAAGGCTCGTTACATCAACGTGGTCGAAGGTGACGGGAGGAAGCTTGTGTAGCTCCTTTGCCACAAACGTCGGCACGTCGTCCAGGTCGGTCTCTTTGAACAGCGTGATTATGTCTTGCAGGCTTCTCTTAGTCCCGTCACGCCGGCGGGACACCATCTGGTCGCGCTTGTTAAGAACACTGAACAACAACAGCTTAGCAGCAGTTATGTCATCTTCACTGAAGTTCGTTGCGCAGATCTGGACAGCGGACACCTCGTCCATCACATCCAGCTTCTGCTATAGGAACGCCAGCAGCTCATTTGCCACAAGTTCATTGCTCATAGCGAGTAAATTACGAGTGCCGTGCTTGTCAAATGCAAACATGTCCGCATTGGAATACGGCACAAGCGAAACTCCTACCTATGACAATGAAACTTCGATAAAATGAACATCACCCTCAATTCAAAACATTGATTCAAATTGAGAGATCTTTTCGGGATTTCGTTAGTTGTAATTGCTCCTTTCTTCCTTTTCTTCTTTTTTCTTTCCTTTTTTTCTTTCTTTGTTTTTCTTTATAATTTTTTTCTTAAAAAAGGATTACGAAAGTTATTATGTTTATTACTGTTAGTATTTTCTGTGCGTGTCCCAAATAAAATATTTTTTATTTATTTCTTTCAGTCAATGGCGATGAACGAAATGATTTTCATTCTTTTTTTTCAGAAATTTTAACTTTCCGGTATCAAAATTATCGCATCAGTTTTTATAACGTAATCATAACATCACGCCTGTATTTGCCCCGAAGGGTTAGGCAGAAGTGTACCTATAATACACCCACAATTGTCCAGTTATGTTTTAAGTTTTTATAACCTTTTTTCCTAATTCCATTCCACAAATTCTAGTCGTAAATAATGCTTCCAAAACAAAAAACCTTATTACCAAATAAACCTAAATTCAATCCGCCAAGCAAACAGTACCGAAATTCCCGATAAAGATTTAGGAACATCGCGACGTTTATCGAAGGAGGCATTATCATGCATTAAAATTCGGCTCCACAGCAAATTGTTATCGTTCGAACCTAATGACGTATTTGCATGGGAAAAGAGTTCCAGTTGCCGGCAAAAGAAACAGAATAAACAGTCTACAGAAGGTCAGCTCTCAATCTGCCTAGCCTTTTCCCAACTATGTTGGGGTTGGCTTTCAAGTCTAACCGGATGCAGCTGAATACCAGTATTTTACATAGAGTGACTACCTATCTGACCTCCACAACTCAGTAACTAGATAATACGATACCCCTTGGTAAGACTGTTTGTCAGACTTTCGGGCTTCTGACGACCCGTAACGACTGTCAAAGATCCACAAATGACTGCCAGGACCAACGGCCTAACGTGCTTCTCGAGGCACGGAGGAGTCTCGGTATGTAGAAATCGTCACCCATCCACGGATCAACCCCGGCAAGCGTAGCTTAACCAGTTTCCTAATTGCGTAATACAATACAACACAATGTGTTTCGATTTGACACAGATTGCTAATCCATTGCTTCATAAGTTGGAAAAAAAATCTGCTCATCAACGTAAATAACGCAATGAATGTTGTTGAACTGTCAAAATGAAACAAATTAGGCAAAATTGTTTACGAAAATAAGTTACGCAATTACGGTACTGGTGGATCGACCCGTGCGGCTGTTAGTACTTAGCCACGAGCTCCTCACAGAAGGTCAGCTCTATGTAACGAAAACGCACGCACACATAAACACGTTTCACGTACAGCGAGTGCAAGCGCACTCGCGACCGGCATTTGTTTGAGATCGCCGTACGTACGTGTCAATGTCTGCGTGCGTCTATTATTGCTTGTTGTATGGAGTCCGCCTTCTGTACCTATCTATTTTGTGACAGAAAGTTGTTACCAACACTGCAAGGAGTACCGACTTATATTCTGATTTTATGAGTGTTTTTAAAATTGGTTTTTTACAAGTATTGTGTATTGGTTTTGTATGTAAGATGCGTCGTGGTTAGGTTTTGTGTCTTCTTTCTTAGTGTGTAATTTATTATCGCTGAATGAATGCTTTTATATTGTTTATCTACACCCTTGCTATAAAACCTCTACAAAAGTTTCAGAAACAGTTAGCTTATTGCCAACATTAAAACAGCCAGTGTCATAGTAACCATAATATTATCCAAATGAGTGTTATAATGTTGTACTAAATTTCATTATGCAACTCGTTTCAACGTTTAAGCGGGGGGACAGCAGCACCCGCTGCACGCATGTGCGGTGATTTACAGCTGCAGGCGATATTCATACGTGCACTTGTACTCAATTTCATGGGATTTTTTAAATTCTTGATCTTGATTTACAAATACCCAATGGTTTCTGAACCTTTTATAGAGGATTCATATCATGGGTGTGGATAAAATCTTGTATACAACTGTACATAATAATTTAGGTATTAAAACACTTATGTGATACCCACATTCGTGTTTTAATACCCTTTAATATACAACAGTCGCATAAATAACAATTTTTTGTTGTTTTCAAATGATTCTCTATCTTTCTGGTCGTTCTTTCGAATGGTATTCATCGTCATTCATCATTTCAAAGACGTGAGATATTTAAATCCAGGTTTCTCTATTACATTGTCTCTGAGTTTCTAAAACCCCATTTACACGGTGCAAGTTTATTGCATGTGGCATACCTACCATAAAATTGAAGCAACAATTGACTGACACCGTCTAAACACCTCGTACATTGTTGCACGATACGGGCAAGTTATTTACTTGCCGTTCACAACTGGTATAGGTGTAAAGAATAAACGTACAATAAAATTGCACGAATCGCATTCAATTCTGGCATGAAATTTTTCTATCATTAAAACATAGGAAAAGAAACAAGTAAAAAATCTTGAGAAGACATTCAATAAAAATTAATTAAACATAGCAGCGCAAATATGGACAATTCTTGAATCAATGGTGTGCACGTGCAACTCTGTGTTTAGTTGATATAAAATTTGCAAGCAATAATTGCCTTGGTGTAAACAGAAGTTGCATGCAATTATTGAATGGCAATACGTGCATTCAATTATGGTATGTCAATTTAGATTTTTGAGCAGTGGTAACGGCCCCGAATTCCGAGTTGTACGTCGTGGGTCCTCCCAGCCAGGCGCTTTACTGTGTATTTAATTTCATCACCAGTGGTCTCAAAACGGTGAAGAAAAACATCGTGAGGCAACCGGCATATCCTAGAACTAAACATTCGAAGAAGACATGTGACATCTACCAACCCGCACTGAGCCCGCGTAGTAGATTACAGCCCGCTCCTTCTCACCGAGAGGAGGCATGTGTCCCAGCAGTGGGAACATTATAAGCTGATTATGATGATGATGATGTCATTTTATGGAAATCACACGCGTGTAAGTGTTTACTTACATGTAATTCTTGAATAGCAATAATTGAACGTGCTTGCCTGCTTGTATGGCATGCCATTATTGCGTTCCAGAAACTTGCACCGTGTAAATAGAGCTTATATCAGTAACCACAGATGAATTCAGATGGGACACTTCGCATTTTAAGTATGAAGTTCTTGTAGCTTAGGTACGCGGCGGGCTCGACTTGTCGAATTCATTGGGCGTAACGTTGTCAGAAGATATAAGAGTTACGCGATAGAAAGAGAGACAACTTCTAGGTGAATATAACTGTAGGTAATTAGCGCTGTGCGACCTGAATTGCACTTTATTGTGTTGTAGAAAGAGTCGCTTTTTATTTAAATGATGTTGCTGAGTGTCCCATCTGTTCTAATCTGTGATAACCTCATCACCTTCTTCTTATGCTTGTTATCTCAATATGGAAAATTCCCTTACCATTTTGTTATTTTCCTTATTTTCCGAACACAAATCTCAATACATTGTGCGCATGTTTGATAGTGAATGGAAGTTTATGGTGAAACAAAGCCATAGATCTATGGGGGTGAATAAATCAGCATAAACGTCTCGTTGGGGTAGACGTGAAAATCAACAGTCTTTGGATTTATTTCTTGTTGTATTCAAGATGCAGAAGATGTTAATTGGTGGTCAAATATTTAAAGGTTCATTAAAAAAAAAAAAAAAATTATAAGTTTCAAAAAAGTTCGGTACAGTCTGTTACAATAAATATAATTTTATAATTTACGGATAAATCAGAAAATAAGTACCATTAGCAGAATTGAATCTGGCATTCTAACTAGGTCTTCGAATTTTTTTGTTCTAGGGCATCGGTTTCCTCACGATGTCAACAACGTTGGCGACGTTGACGTTTTTTTTATAGCTGCGCAATTTATAATGATGACTCGTACGACTAAAGAGTTCCCTCGTGGTACCCTAAAAATCTACAATGCATCTCAAACAGTGTAAAACAAGTCGAACTAACTGATTGATCTAGCAACTGAAGTTGGGAAGCGCCAAAGTGAAAAAAATTGAAACAAATGTGTTGAAGAGTTTCTTGCATGGAAATGGAGGAGAAATGGGACATAAAAGTGGATGCGAGGAGAGGACGTAGTTAGATTCTTTGACAAAAGAAGATAAGTAGTGTCGTCATCACAATCGTAGAATTAGAAATGAGCCTCTATACAACATGTAACGTTAAATGCGCAAAACCTCAGACACCCCAACTGATTTTTAATTCAATTGACCTATTTCAGAGAGAAAAAAAAAAATTAAAAAAATTGTAAAGGTTTTGTAAAAAATTAAGAATTTAATTCAGACTAATTGATATGTCCATAAATTGTTAGTTACAAAGGTCTTAAAACTATGTTGGTGATCATTGATAAATTAAATTCAAAATACATAAAAATTCCAAATACAAATAATTAAATCATCATCTTGTCACGTGAAGCCGAATGAACCTACCCAGCAATGCAGACTCTGGCCTCTCAGAGATCATCCTTAGGATTCTGTTGGTGCTCCCCCGAATCCGGCGCATCAGAGAAACTGTTTTCTTACGGATAATGGCGTAAAAGTCATCGACTCTTGCGTCAGCAAACATGCCCGACGCGCTGCAGAATCGAGGGAGCCTCACCAGAATCCTAAAGGCGTTATGTGCTGTTTTAGTTCGTAAGATTCGTATTTGCATTGAAATTATTATCCCGCGTATGAGAAAATTTAAATTGGTCGACAACAATTTGTATTTATTTACCTATTTTGGCGGGTTTGCGCATGTGGTGGATTGACCTATTAATAAATAGACACCGCAACGTTTTTAATGAAGATTTTTTGAAAAATGTGACCTATATTAAAAAGTGGTTCAATTGATTCTGCTCGTTATTCTGATCAAACTATTTTCAGATTTTGCGCATTTAACGTTACACGTTATATATTAGATCTTCTTTTATGAACAAAATTCTTGTTTTATGAGAGCATTCAATCAAAACATTTTATTTTTTCTATTTTTTTCGTGACTAAAAGTTAAGTACTCGGTTCTAAAACTGAGTATCATGTTGCTGTTTGTTAATACAACAGCCACATAATATCCTCACAATTTTACTTCCTTATATTAAACCCTTAAACATGCATAAGGAATTAAAACGTTCTTCCCCAAGTTAAATGCTCACCTCAACATCACGATGTAAACTAGGTCAATTTAGATGTACTAGATCTTATTAGAGTTAAATATTTATTTTAACCGCGGCAAAGGTATTCCCTAAGGAGCACAGGTTCAGTACATATCCGTACTTACATTAGGGATGGGACGATTGAGACTTTAGAAAAAAAAATGTATCGATTTGGCGGGAATCGATACTTTTGACGTTTAAATGTTTATGTATGTTAACTGTCATAGATAAGTTTTAAATTTTCATTTTATGGGTGCTAATGCCTGAAATAAACGATTAATAAAATAAATAAATAATTATATCTAAGTACTTAAATAACTAGGTGTTTATTTTTAATTAACTACTTTTGATATTTTTAATTTCTTCTGTTTCAGTCGGGAATGAGTTGTATTTCATCAAAACCTAGGACAGCTACAGCTTTAATGCAATACCAAAAATTACAGGGTATTTTATTCTTTCTTAGCGATCAATGCTCGTGCCTTCTCTGTATGAGAAGAGGCCTTTGCCCAGCACTGGGACAAAAATGAGCTCGAACTATTATTTTTATTTTCCATTCGATTTCAATTTATCAGCCACAGATATGTATAGTAAACGAAGGAAATTAGATTTATTTTTTACTCATTTTATTTTTATTTTTTTCATGTATCAGCTATTTAGAATTAAAAGATTACCATTGTTATATAATCTGCACAACACCACAGATGATGATGGCCACCTACTGGACCCAAGCGATTGAATTACGATAGTGTAGGTAAAATGGAAAGAAAAATTAAAATTAAAGCTAATCGATGATCGAAAAGAATAAAAATTCGCTGCAGCTAATTACGAATCTTTTCCCAACACTATCCCGTTCGTTAACTCCCCAGGGGAATGCTAGCGACACTACATGTTGTGAGCTTATTTCCCAGTCCCGTTTGTTAACGTTTAGATACCAGCAGCTTTGTATACAGCCACAAAATAGAACGGTAAAGAAGACTAGCTCGACACAACGAGCGTAAACGTACGCACATAATATATATCGCGCACTCGCCACCGGCATTCCCTCGGGAATCATCGCATTTCCGAATACAAACGAATGCTAATTTCCATGTCCATCAATTATTAGATTTATCTTATATAATAATTTGAATTCAGAACTAAGTACTTTATTGTTGTTTTGTTTTGATTTTCGTGTGAACTATATAGAGCTGTAAAGCTGTTTTCCTATCTGTCGTGCCTGCGACTTTAGCAGCTTTCCTCCCATTTTTAAAATAAATTACATTGAGTTAGAAGAATATTAACAAATCTATGTACTTCCAAGTCGATTGAGAGCGTCCGGTCTGCACCAAGTGCAAAAGGCAACTGATAGAAATGAAACGACTGACGAAACACGAGGTTTGCCGAGGAACATTAAGACTATAGTTGTACTGAACGTGTCTATGTGTGCGTGCGCCTGTTTCCGCTAGTTTTATGGATCCGGCCTTCTGTATCCATCTATTTTGTGCTGCTGCGCTGGGAAATCGTTACATAAGCAGCTCTATAATCGACGCGGGAAATAATTCGATTGCTGCAGAATCGATTATTGAATTAGGGTTATTGTACTCGATGGTTTTATTGTGATACTGTTATTGATAGGGTTTTTAAGTAATGGGAATTGAATATTCCTCCCATGGGGGTTGGTAGTAAGCAATTTTGGAAACAGGTGTATCATATATGTAGATAGCATAATCGACTTACCAAATGTTCAGTCCCAACCCGGTTCAAAGTTGAGACTGACAGGTCCGCGATACGCGGAGACAAATTTAATTAAAAGGACATACGAGCAGAATTTGTTGGAAAACGTGTGAGGTTATCTTTGTTTGTCACCTCGCGGTATATGTGTTAAAAGTCGGTTTGCTGGCGTGTTACCAGGCTCACAAGCCTTGCCATGACTTTAAGTGGAATTCTTGGACAGTGCTGAAGGGTGTGATTGAGGTGCCACGTGTTGGGAGCTGCCACGCGTTTTGAAGGTTTGTTCACTACACATTTACATACATACCACAATACACTATACTCGCATTGATACATACACGGAATTGGCCTGATAAAACCACTCGCCGGTGGAAATTGGTAAGTGATAACACTATTACGCTTATTCTGTCTGTATGTCCTTTTAATTAAATTTGTCTCCGCGTATCGCGGACCTGTCAGTCTCAACTTTTGAACTGGGTTGGGACTGAACATTTTGGTAGCAGAGCGTGTGTCATGTATTTAATTGAACCTCAAATAATTCCCATTTTTGCTATCCTAAAAATATTATTGAATACTTTTTGCCTTATTTTGTGAACCTTTAACAATTCCTTTTTTGCGGTTCTAAAAATACTTAATAGCCATTTGAGACCAACTTGGGTGTAGCGCTCGCCGGACGCTGCCACGGCACCGCTCACTTCGCTCGCTCGGCTCGCGCGTGATAAGTCGCAGTTCTGACCTAACCTAACCCATTTAGATAATATTGTGTTGATTTCACATACCAGCCTGTTTTTGTACCACTGCAGTGCAAAGTTCTCTTCTCATGCATAGAAAGTTTGAACATTGATGACCACGCTTGCTCATTGATCACACATCTGACGAAAATGTAAACATTACTACAGTACTACAATTTATAAGGCAAAGTGCGTTTTATAATTATTTCTAACTTGACGATATTACTGTGGCAGGTCCATAAAATGTATGGAATACGTGCACGTTATAAAGTTATTGATTTATTTATTAGTAGGCTCTTCAACAATGAGTACACTTTTACTTTACAATTTGTACATTGCAAATTTAAGTCTAAGTTCCTCATTACTTATATAAAAGCACAGCATGCACTATGCGTAGATAATAACACAGTTAATTAATAATTAAAACAAGTAATATTATACATATTTTAGATGTTTTTAAACGAGCGAGCCTTACCGTAGCCGCATATGATGTGTAACATCTGACATCTCACCTTGGTCATCTCACCCCACCCCTTTAATGTATAAGCAACATTAAAGGGGCGGGGCCTCGTCAAGGTCGTTTCTGACGGCCAACTCTAGCACCGCGCGCGCTCATTGGTCATGGTCAAATCAAATAGCGCGCGCTTCCTCGGCTTTCTGTTCTAACAGAAAGCCGTCGTGTCGTCGACTTCCGTCGCTTTTCACGAAATCACTCCCACAGATTTGATTATTTAGATTTTATAGATTTAGATTTTTACAGCAGGAAAGCGAGAAGAAATAATTTCATCAATTTTAAATTATACGTTCAGCACTACAAAAATCATCCTTACTGCTACGACGTAAAGGCTTTGTCACTGTCAAATTGTTCCCACAAATGTGCGGTTGACGGTACTATTTACAGAAACTCGGTCGTAGTGAAAATATTGTAATGAGGTCATAGCAGAGGTTAATAGGAATCAGCATATTTATTATGAAATATGAATCTTCTCGTGTGTTTATAAGCAATTACATTGAGAAACATGTAATGAGTTCCCAGAAAAGTTCCAAGAAAATAAACAAGGAAAATGCAAGAATGAAAATAAATACACACAGCTCTTGGAAAATTGAGGAAAACTCACTATAATAATGTTGCTAATTGGTTCAGCTTCTTCTTTTTCATGTGGTTAGTGACTAACCTGTTGTCAGAGTTTTAAAGCCGCCCATGGACCTCTGGCTTCACATGCCGTCGGGAAATATCAAACTCAAAGCATTTATTTCAATTAAACCTTTCACAGGCACTTTTGAACTGTCAAAAAGTCGGTCAGTTAGTCAGAAAGTTGAAGCTAGTTGCCCATTCCAAAACGTAGATCTCTATGGAGAAGAACGGGCAAAAAACTCCAAGGATACTCTTTTAAATATAGATATTACAAAATCCTGGATACATTATTCTTGTTGCTTCTATATGTGAGAACAATGTACAAAAAATAATCGAAAGCAGTTGGAAATATAAGATTAAAAATAAGCCCTGGCAGATAAGACATGACCAGTCTCAACTGACGGCAGGCATGCCGGTTATCTCTCAAGCATGCCGGTTTCTTCACGATATTTTCCTTCACCGTTTTTGAAGCAAGTGATAGTTATACAATAC
Source organism: Agrochola litura (assembly GCA_949152395.1). Classification (NCBI taxonomy): domain Eukaryota; kingdom Metazoa; phylum Arthropoda; class Insecta; order Lepidoptera; family Noctuidae; genus Agrochola; species Agrochola litura. The sequence goes on from OX424509.1 coordinate 6,351,042, forward strand.
GCACATGAATCCGAAAAGTCAGAGGTGCGTGCCTTGAGTTCGAACTCAAGACCTTATTTATTCAGCTTAAAACCCTATTTACACTAAAAATAAGTAAAAAATAACACAATGTAACTTTGAAAGGACAATGCATAGGAAAAAGCTGTCATTACCATATTTTATTGGCAAACAAAGAATAAAGTAAGTATGACAACAATAATCCTGAAAGCTTAAGAAAAATAGTGTGGTTACAGTGTTGACAAGTTTACGATGGACACGGAGGTAGAGGTGGACTGGATGTGACATTTTCCTTTAACACATTGAGGACCTTATTTTGAAGTGTGAATGCCACCATTGTTCGGTGTTTCTTGTCAGAATAGTCGGCTAGGAAATACCGACCTCATCTAATTTTAAATAGAGGAAATATGTAAAAATAATATGTTTATTTGCGGTAAACATGACGCAAAAAGAAAACAAAAAAAAAGAACAAGTTGGGAGATGCGTCAAATCCACGCAAAACGGCCATCGCTCAGCATAATGCTACGACCCTATACGAGACAAAGCTCTTGTAGTAGCCCTTAAAGTGTTTTTTAAAACTAATTTACAAAAATAAATCAGAAATAAATCATTAATCATGGTTCCGTGGCAAGGTTACTATTCGTACTGTATTCCTCTAGCGTATTTTTTTGTAAAACGAACCGTTGTAAAAAAATTACAATTTATTTAAGTATATATTTTATAAATTACATGTTACTTACACTTAAAAAATCACACAATTAGACCTCTGGGGTCTATCTTAGCAATGCCATAGCCTGAGATTTGATCAACGCGCTAATAATAGTTAATTATAATCGAGTCGATGTAATGTTTCTTCAACTTACGCTTTGTTTTTACTATTCATTGAGTCTCTAATGTCTACAGGTATTTGGTTTAGTAAATTAGGTATTATGAAAGAAGCGGTACGCCTGCCATAAAAGTTATTTTTGCGTAGCACTTGAAATGATTTAGATTTGGCTTGTCGCAATTATAAGAGGCAAAAGGATTAACCTGTCAGTAAGTCTGGTAAGCGAGGTTAACTCCTTACAAAGCTGTTAAAGATGCTTTAACAGCACAACACACTATTCACATAGCGATAGTAAGACAAACGAAAATGGGTAACAAAGACACTGCAATAAAGAAATAAATACTAACAGATTTATCCCATTTCTTATTTGAACAGTTCCAGCTATTATAAATCCGTTTTCTGTTCGCGGTCTGCGCAGGACATTGTTGTTTATGCTGTTCATTTCAGTTTTTATCGCACAAGGCCACGAAACGTGCTGCCTAGGGCGGAACTGATCGATAAGGAAATCGTGGCCCCCGGCAACATTTGATAATTTCCCACCCAAAAAAAAAAAAAAAAAAAAAGGCTTGGAACTGATACTAAAAGAACAGGTTCTGTATCAGTTTCTAGCGGTTCTTGTTATTTAGGTACCTGTTACCGGTGGTATTACAGACCCGTATAAGTCTCGATTCCGTGGGAATATCGGGATAAAAAGTATCCTATGACCTTCTCCAGGTGCCAGATTTTATCCAAATCCGTTCAGTTGTTCACGCGTGATGCCGTGACAAACGGAAATAGGGGTTCATTTTTATATAAATGGATTCATCGCTTTTCTAACGGCCCCAAGCTTAAAACTAAAAAATGTGACGGCACTTTCTGGACGAACGAGCTTCGTTTTTGTTGCAATTGTACACAACGAACGTTTTAGAACGTTTTTATTGGCAACTGTTGCCGGCAATATGTTTATGGCGCTTCACACTCTGTTGCTAAGGACAAAAATAAAACTGTGATTTGCTGGACAAAGTGTTGTGGTTTTATAGAATTTACTTTAGGTAATGTAAAGTGCATTTACATTTACAGCCACTATGTGTATGATGCTAACTTTAGAGTGCTTTTATGTAAGTAGTTTGTGCCATAAAAATGTACTAGTTAGGTCCCACTTACTTCGCAGCCCCGGCAGGCATTGGCCCTAGCGGACCCCGTCAATTCTGCTGACATGCGAATATGGGCCGATAGAGATATCGTGGCCCCCCGGCAACATGGCAACGGAAGGAACACGGGTGGATTTTAGTCAGTAAGAGTCTGACATGCCCTCCCGCTCCACCCAGAGCGGGAGAAGTTATTTGATAATTTCGCACCCAAAAAAAAAAAAAAGTTCCCACTTACTTGTAATTTTTTTTAAGGATTCTTGGATTGAAAGAATTCTTTGATGCCCTATTCTTTCCGTTCTTGTTTATATACATGTACAGTACCGACCAAAAGTCCATGAGCAATCTCACAAAGCAATAGACTGAAGCTTCGGTTTGACTTACGACCTTCTTCTATAAGTTGTAACAATACTGTAGACACGCACATTACACACACACACTCACTTTGTCTGCAACCAATGACTAGTTCAATAATCATCATTCGTTTTTAGTTTCATTCGTCTTGTTCACATAAATATTAAAGTTTAGCAGGTAGACCACAAAAAACTAAGTAAATTATTTCGATTTCTGTGGGGTAGATGCAGTTTGTTACGAGTATTTAATTAATAGAACTATTTTGGTTCGTGGATAATATTGGTGACGAGTATTTAGCGCAGTGTTGTGGTTATTATTATCAAAAAGCAGGCATAAAATATATTGAAGAGATCAGATCAGATCAGAGAATATTATTGCGCTGCGTAAAAGTGAAGTGAATATCTAATGAAACCGGACTAAGTGTGAGTGTTATCATTAATATATTTCATATTTTACTAAACATAAATCTTAATCAAGGGTATTGTTGATAGAACAGAGGTATTGTTGAGACAGAAGATGCCTTTAAAGTTTTAAATTCATTGTGAGGTTTAATTCGATTAGTGAATAATAAATAATAAGGTTATTATGTGTAATAAAAACAATGTTTTTCTTTGTTCTAGAGAAATACTGTGAGGGTTAAGAGATATGAGGAAGGGGCTTATTATCGAGTAGCAGCGACGTCAAATGGTGAATGAAACAAATGGTTTCATACCAACGAGACATTTTGCTGAATTATTAAAAACACGTCAATAAGAACCGTTCGCCGTGAACTCTGAAGGCTTGCATCACTGAAGACCAGCTAGAAAACCGTTTTTGACCTTAAAATATTGACCGTACCAACTTAATAAACAACAGATTCGTTATTGCATGAATTTATGGTAACGAATTTTTTAAGCACGTTTCAATAGGGTGTTTGTCGTATTTCTTGCAGATATACCGAAATTGTTTAATATTATTTTAGTAATAGTATTATTTTAGGATTAAAATTTGAGGTTTAGTTTCAATCTTCTTTTCGTAAAGAAAATGAATACTTAAGCTTTAACCTCAATAACAACCAATATTTACTAAAGTCAAATAAAATGTAAAATAATTAATACAAATAAAATATAAACAAACTGCCCATATTTAACCTTAAAATTACCTATTCTGTAAGTAGTTTTTTACATTTTAAGTAGTCTAATATTCTTATTTATTACTTAATTGCTTCGACCATGATCAAAGCTTAATATTTATGGTGAAAAAATCCATTAAAAATTTAAAATGTTTCTTAATATTAATATGTCTAAATAATACAAACTGCTTCTAAGTTTCTTGACATCTATTTTACATCTTATTCAGCTGAAGTAATGATAAATAATTGTAGCAGTTTATTAACTTATGTAAAATAAATATAACGAATAAACATATTTTTTTTAATTTTGTTATCATATATCACGCATTTTTTATTCTAAAACCTTTATTGCAATAACAACATAAAAAAGCAGCAATATTTAAAAAATATTATTATCGAAAACAAAAATAATAATATTTGCAAAAAACCGCACCGTGTTTCACAAGATTAGAACCTGAAGCAGTTTGAATTCCATACCAACGCTTAACGCTTTCTGCTATCTGCACTTGTTAAGTTACTATCGAATTTTAGCAATGCCATTAACTGGTCAAGTTCACGCGCATAGTGCGTGTGTGCTAGCATGTTTAAAGCGACGGAAATATATTGTTGTTTCGTGTAACTGCGTTATCTGTGGTGTGTGTATCGTGTTGCTTACACATACAAATGTACGAGCTATACCGCGTGTTCACAGCAATACGACTCTTAGCGTGCTCATGCACTTTTGAGCGCTTACTGTACATATTATTGTTTTAAGTCTGTTAACTTATAGCTCCATCAATAACAACATCAACATCGCAAACGCGCATTTAACTACGATTTTTTTATATGTTGTTAGGTCCTCTGAGTAGTTTATACCCAAGTTTGCAACCCTGAAAACCTGCAAAATTTTGGCATTTCTTTCAGTTTTTTTAAGTGAAAACTTCTTTAGGCGCGTTGAGCATTTTTGAGATAGGAAAAACAATTGAACTCGCGACGCTGTTACCCACACCAGCTTTTGATCAAAAAGACATGAATGCGCGATACATTTTCTTTGGGATTAATGACATTCCAAACATTGAGACATGACAACGACATGGGAAAGTATTTCCCACACAATAAAATTGTTCAAGTTTTTACTTCTGTCGGCACTCCCGGACCGCCACTGTTTTTTTTTTTACTGTTGTAAAATTTACCTTATGGATGCGTTTTTGGACGGGCTCAAATTACAGCTTAGAAGTTAGCTTGCTTCACAAAAATATAGATAGATAGATAGAATATTCTTTATTATGCACACCAAAAAAATTACAGACATTAATTTAGAAATTTTACATTAGGTGACACAATGGGCGGTCTTATCGCTAAAAGCGATCTTTTACAGACAACCTTTGGATGGATTTAAATGGAAAAGGAGAGACAATACTGCAGGTAGTCAGTGGTGTACCATTTACATATATAACAGATACACAAATACATAAAGCATATAATTACCTATTTAAATATATACATAGACATATTAGATAAATAACACATATACATAAAATTATAAACATGAAACAAGAGCAAGGAACTATATGTAATGATGATGTTTAAGGAGAGAGGAAGTGTTTTTTTACCAGAATTTTAAAAGTGGACAAAGATTGAGCACGCCTTATCGACACGGGCAAGGCATTCCATAACCGTACTGCTTGAACTGTAAAAGATTTGTCATAAAAGCCGGTGGAATGCATCGGCATCTCGAGTCTCAAATTTTCCGATGACCTCAGATATCTATTATGTCTGTCATGAAGGAACTTGAAACGTTCTTTAAGATAAAAGGGGGTTGTAGGATTGAACAGAATACTGTAGAGCTGAAATAAGATATGAGAATTCCGGCGAAGACGTATGGGAAGCCACTTGAGCTTTGTACGAAATTCAGAAATGTGATCATATTTGCGCAGGCCAAATATAAATCTTATGCAAAAGTTTTGAAGTCGCTCCAGCTTATCTAGTTGTGCCTCAGTGAGATCAAGATAACTGACATCAGCGTAGTCAAGGATGGGAAGTAAAAGGGATTGTGCAAGCGCAGTTTTAGTGGCAGTCGGAAGAAAGTTCCGCAGTCGTCTCAAGGACTTACCAGATGCAAAAATTTTGCGACACAAAAATATAGATCAAAGAAAGCTAAAAACGCGTCCTTAAGTTATATTTAAAACAAAAACTGAAACACGTGCCAGAATTTTGCAGTTTTTTGAACACCATGGGAGCAGCACAAGGTTTTGGTTGCAAACTTAGATATAAACTACTCTCAGGGGACCTAACAACATAAAAAAATATCGTAGTTAATGCGCGTTTGCGATGATTATCTTTTTAACCGATTTCCAAAAAGGAGGAGGTTATATGTTCGTAGCGTTTGTTATTTGTGGACCGATTTTGAAAATTATTTTTTTGTTTGAAAGGGTATGCTCTCAAATTGGTCCCATATAAATTCTATTAACTTTGCTTGGGTAGTTTTTGAGTTAGCTACAAAATACTTATTTATTTCCCACTTAGTATGATATGATAAGTTCCTGTCACTGGTGGCAGGTAGTGGTATTCAAATGTGTGTGGGGTAGGTACCACAACTAAAAAGTAAAAAATAAAAACTTTTTACAAAAAAAAAAACAACCGACTTCCAAAAAAAAACACTACAAAGTGAAAAATTACTTTAATTTCGGAAGTCGGTGGCAAAAAATTTAAATACAAAACCCAAGACACCGATTTCCGAAATTAAAGTTATTTTTCAATTTGTAGTGTTTTTTTTTTTGGAAGTCAGTTGTTTTTTTTTTTGTAAAAAATTTTATTGTGTCGATTTTGACTGGACTATTTATACTTAAATTATGGAATTAATATTACATTGTTTGAAAATAAAGTATAACGATTCTTGGCAACCTAGTAAAAACTAAAAAGCTATTAAGTATTGTTTATTTTTCTTTTAAACTAAATGCGTTGTCGCTAATATTATTGACTGATAAACAGTCCGTCTATTACTTGAACAATGAAATATATAGAGCGAGGTTTGTTCCAGTAACATCCTGAAAAACAGGACGTACTCTCTCGAAGAACTGAAAGAATTCCAAAGATTCTCAATTCATTTTCATCACCCTCTCATAACGTCATCGCCATATCCAAAATATTATGTAAATCAAAATCAAACGTCAATAGAAATTAATATCAAACACTGACAAAAAGATTGACTGACTGACAAGCAGATTGATTGCGTTTTAGCCACCGAACCCTTTCATTTCGCGTCACAGCCATGGCTTGGGGTTGCGTGGTTACGAAATACTGTTTGGGTTGCGCTGGAGTTGGGTAGGATTTTAAATCGGCAGTTCATTAAGGAAAATATTTTCAAGCTATCTTTTCTCTTATCGGCATTGAACTAGTATAGGTAGGCGTGTGACGGAATCTTCATCACGGCATGTGAACTATGCATAACAATGACGTCACGCAAAATCCTTAATCGTGAAAGCAGTTTACCGCGCAACTAGCATATATACAACGTCCCGACATCAATCTTCGGATAGTAGCCCACGAGACACAACATCCGTCTTGTCGGAGGATCCTCCTTTTTCAATGAGTGAACTTTACACCCTGTTTCTCATACCTAGGTATACCTATGAGAACAGCTCATGATTCAATTTAAAAAACTGCCGGTCAGAAAGGTGGTACCTACCGGGATTGACATGATGGTCAGGATGTTCATTTATATAAGTATCGCTTCTCTCAGGCTATTTTCAACCTATCATTTTCAGCCAGTAACTTTATCGTTATAAGTTTGGAAGTTTCAGAACCAACTTTATGAAGAGAACTTACAGGAGTATTTATTAAACAATGTTACCTACTCTAGGCTAAAATACAAAACTTGTTAAAAGATTAAATCGATGAAGTATGAGAATAGACCCTTTGGATGCAGTTTGTTATCTTGCAATGACTTAGCAATTTTACTCAACAAATCTTAATTATTTCCACATCACTCCAACCAGCTTTCGCTCATACGCCTCCAGGAAGCACGTGTCATCAATCACAGTTCGCCTGTAAGCGTCTTGGCCGGGGTAAATCTCTCTTTTTTACCCCCTGGCATCATTCGGGGTAAAACTTCCCCTACATCAGATACCCGCATTATCGGGCCTGTTTGTGTTTTGAGGTTTTTTTTTTATTATTTACCTCCTTTGGTCGGTGTATGGAATAGATTTCGGGGAATGTTTGGTATATTTCCTCAAGGGATATGGTTGTATCATGTATTTTCGGGGTGAGAACTGGCGCTTACCTATATCCTGATTCTGAATAAAGGCTTTCTTATAGGAAACAAACAACGGATTTGGATTTTCTTTTGCGTTAGATATTTCCGTCAGATTTCATAGATATACAATTTTTTTTAATTTTTTCATTGAACAAATAGCAATTTTTTTTCTTCTTCATAACAAGTTGTAAAATTACAATTTGGGACTACTTAGTAAAAGTTTCTAAACATAAAAACAAAATGTGTGCAATAAAGATTTTACAGAAACAGAAAATACCTAGGGGGCAGGGGCAAGTAGGTACACTAAAATAATAATTATTTCTAAACCCCTATTCTACAACAACTTTCTAAGTAATCAAAACCTTTTGAAGAGCGCATTTCAGAACATAAACGCAAAAAAGAGCGGTGCAATCACAAAGAGAGTCCAAATTATCAACTACCCGAGTACAAGGCCCCCTTTCACAGTTTGAATGAAGCCCCCAAATCAGTCAGAGACAGTAATCAGGAGCAGACACTCCCCCAGAAATAGATAATAGAAAAATAAAAGATTTCAACATTTAGCTCTATACGGAATGAAAGGAGAATTAATTTGAGGGAACATCTGCTAGTAAAATAAAAACAAAGATGGTTTCTATAGATTTGCGGAGGGGAATGGACGATTATTGTAATGAATGTGAAATGCATTTTTTTTATTTTTTAATCTTTCATTACCGTTTCATACTGTAGGTAGTCAGTCAATTCACTTTTCACAAACGATTTTGTGTAAGCTGCAAAATGATTTCCATTTTCACACAAATATTATGAGGCGAAAGTTTGTGAGTGTGTGTGTGTTTGTTTTAAGTACCATCCGAGGACGTGCGTATGAATACACAAGGCACGACCGAGGACCTTTTCAAAGCGAGGACCTTTTCGAGGGTCCTCGGTTTGACTTGACCAAAGATTCGTATTCTGCAAGCGATTTTGAGCCTTTCTGTATACTTAATAAGAAAAAGTGGTCTGAACCTCGGTTTGATCAAGGTTTTTCATAATCTTACACACGCATTGTGTATCCACCAGGTGGCGCCACTGTCGCCTCATACACAGCCTCTTTACATTCATTTCACGTTGGTTGTATTATCCGAGGACTTTTGTGTTAACTTTAACACAAAAGACCTCGGTAAGGTAGCTTTTCCAAACAATGTGTATTTAAGACCTCGGTTTGCTAGATTTTCCGAACAGTGTGTATTCTAGTCCTCGCTTAGACAGTTTTCCTCGTGTGTACAAGACGAATTATGTGCTATCATTTAAATACAATTATGGAAGAGAAAATTGAAGGTACACTGAATCCTTAAACAAATCGTTAGTAGCGACTAGGTGCACAAGAAATAAGGAGGCTTCTTCTGCAGTATGTGCCTACTTAGATTACACAACATTATGATTTGAACCATAAAATATTGTATTGTCATGGGAGCTGAATGCATGTGCTCTTCATGAAGAATTTAAAGTAGAAATGCCTTCCTACGTGAAATGTCGGCACCAAGATTTGAAGCAAACAAAGAGTATAAAAAAATAAAGAAAGTGAACGTAATAAAGAAGACAACATAAACTTTACTGAAATAGAAGTAGGTTTATTCTAAATTGAAACGAATTATTTAACTAACTTTTACCAACGCTATACTCATTGAAATAATAATCAAGTTGCAGCGACATCTTTGATAAACATGAGCAGAAAACTTACTTAACAGTTATAAAACGATTCAAACAAGGTAATTATTTTTATTTCACTAGATACATCTAACGCGTATGCCAAATTTGATGACGATACTATCAACTGTTGAGGAGTTCCCTCATGAAGAAACGACCTTGGCTGCAGCATCAGGACAAACTGATAATTATTTTAGTTTTACTATATAAACCAAACGCGTTTGCCTTTGAAGTCGATACTATCAACAATTGTGGAGTTCCCTCATGGGCACGCCACAATTGCGGCAGTAAGTCCCCTCTTTAAGGAGCGGCTAGAGAGGCGCCACGCCGTCCTCACCTTCCGCCTGACGCAAGTTCTCACCGCACACGGGTGTTTCGGGAGGTTCCTGTTCCGGATAAGGCGGGAGGAAACGTCCGAGTGTCACCAGTGTGGATCGCCCGGAAGACACGGTGGAGCACTGCCCGGCTTGGGCGGAGCATCGCCGTGTCCTCGTGGAGGCGATCGGCGGCGGTGATCTCTCGCGTCTGGCCCTGGTCCAGACCATGGTACGGAGCGAGAGGGCATGGGAAGCCGTCACCTCCTTCTGCAAAGCAGTAATGCTCGCGAAGGAGGAGGCGGAGCGCGTGAGGGAGAGGCAAATGTCATGTCCTCACGCGTCTAACCGCCGCAGGAGACGACTTGGGCGTCAGGAATCGCAGGCTGATTTCCAGCCACCGTAGCCACCCATTGCTCACCGTCCGCAAGTCCGCGCGGCTTGCGGACGGTGAGCAATGGGTAGCTCACCGTCCGATAAGGTCCAGGCCCGGGTCGACAACGGCGCGTTGTGTTCCACGCACGCCTCCAAGAGATGTCAGCACAATTGAAGGGGTTCGATAGGGTCAATGCCTGCCGGGGTTGCGGAGAAGTCCGAAAGGGATACCGTGGCCTCTGGCAATATGGCAACTGAAGAAACACGGGTGGGTTTTAGTCAGTAAGAGTCTGACACGCCCTCCCACTCCGCCCAGAGCGGGAGAAGTTACTTGATAATTACCCACCCAAAAAAAAGGAGTTCCCTCATGTAAGAACGACCTTGGCTGGTTATTATTTTAGTTAAACTATATAAACCTAACGCGTATGCTAAATTTAAAGATGATGCTATCGACTGTTGAGGAGTTTCCTCATGAAGAAACGACCCTGGCTGCAGCATCAGCAAAAACTGGTAGTTATTTTAGTGTTACTAGATAAACCTAACGCATATGCCAAATTTGAAGACAATGCTATGAACTGTTGAAGAGTTCCCTCATGAAGAAACGACACTGGCTCCAGAATCAGCACAAACTGGTAATTATTTTAGTTTTACAACCTAATGCGTATGCTAAATTCCAAGACGATGCTATTAACTTTTGAGGAGTTCCGTCATAAGGAAACGACCCTGGCTGCAGCATCAGTACAAACTGATTATTATCTTAGTTAAACTATGTAAACCTAATACGTATGCCAAATTTGAAGACGGTGCTATCAGCTTTTGAGGAGTTCCGTCATAAGAAAACGACCCTGGCTGCAGCATCAGCAAAAACCGGTAAATATTTGAGTGTTACTAGATAAACCTAATGCGCATGCCAAATTTGAAGACAATGCTATTAACTGTTGAAGAGTTCCCTCATGAAGAAATGACACTGGCTCCAGAATCAGCACAAACTGGTAATTATTTTAGTTTTACTAGATAAACCTAATGCGTATGCTAAATTTCAAGACGATGCTATCAACTTTTGAGGAGTTCCGTCATAAGGAAACGACCCTGGCTGCAGCATCAGCAAAAACTGGTAATTATTTGAGTGTTACTAGATAAACCTAATGCTTATGCCAAATTTGAAGACGATACTATTAGCTTTTGAGGAGTTCCATCATAAGGAAACAACCCTGGCTGCAGTATTAGCAAAAACTGGTAATTATTTGAGTGTTACTAGATAAACCTAATGCGTATGCCAAATTTGAAGACGATACTATCAGCTTTTGAGGAGTTCCATCATAAGGAAACGACCCTGGCTGAAGCATCAGCAAAAACTGGTAGTTATTTTAGTTTTACAACCTAATGCGTATGCTAAATTCCAAGACGATGCTATTAACTTTTGAGGAGTTCCGTCATTAGGAAACGACCCTGGCTGAAGCATCAGCAAAAACTGGTAGTTATTTGAGTGTTACTAGATAAACCTAATGCGTATGCCCAATTTGAAGACGATACTATCAGCTTTTGAGGAGTTCCGTCATAAGAAAACGACCCTGGCTACAGCATCAGCAAAAACCAGTAAATATTTGAGTGTTACTAGATAAACCTAATGCGCATGCCAAATTTGAAGACAATGCTATTAACTGTTGAAGAGTTCCCTCATGAAGAAATGACACTGGCTCCAGAATCAGCACAAACTGGTAATTATTTTAGTTTTACTAGATAAACCTAATGCGTATGCTAAATTTCAAGACGATGCTATCAACTTTTGAGGAGTTCCGTCATAAGGAAACGACCCTGGCTGCAGCATCAGCAAAAACTGGTAATTATTTGAGTGTTACTAGATAAACCTAATGCTTATGCCAAATTTGAAGACGATACTATTAGCTTTTGAGGAGTTCCATCATAAGGAAACAACCCTGGCTGCAGTATTAGCAAAAACTGGTAATTATTTGAGTGTTACTAGATAAACCTAATGCGTATGCCAAATTTGAAGATGATACTATCAGCTTTTGAGGAGTTCCATCATAAGGAAACGACCCTGGCTGAAGCATCAGCAAAAACTGGTAGTTATTTTAGTTTTACAACCTAATGCGTATGCTAAATTCCAAGACGATGCTATTAACTTTTGAGGAGTTCCGTCATTAGGAAACGACCCTGGCTGAAGCATCAGCAAAAACTGGTAGTTATTTGAGTGTTACTAGATAAACCTAATGCGTATGCCCAATTTGAAGACGATACTATCAGCTTTTTAGGAGTGTCCTCATGATGAAACGACCCTGGCTGCAGCATCGGCACAAACTGGTTATTATCTCAGTTATACTACGCAAACCTAACGCGTTGGCCAAATTTAAAAGTGATGATAGTTTCTTTCTCCTGTTGAAGAGTTTCTTCATTAAGAAACGACCCTAGGTACAACATCAGCATAAAATGGTAACTAAGCCGTTACTTTTAGAAAGCGCCGGCAAACGTAAAGACTCGTCCTCGCTTGGTACTTTATTTTAGAAAATGTGTGTAAGAAATAAATCGGAACGTTCTACAATAAGTTACCTTACACGTAAAATGGTTTAGGTAGGTAGATTTTCATGTCCTCGCTTTGTACAAGTTCTACGCGAAAAACTGTCCTCGGTTTAGTAATATAAAGTCTAACACAGCGTCCGCACTTTGTACAAGATATAAGAAATATTGTGTAAAAATACGTCCTCGGAAGGGCGTCGCAGGGCTTACATAAGGGGTCCTCGGTTGGCCTACACAAAGTCCTCGTATGTGCATCGCTGGTCACATTTAGCTGTGTATTTCAGGTCCTCGGTATGATAGCCGTAATTCATACAGAAAAATGTTGAGATAGCATTATTCCAATAAGCTCATCACTATAGATTTACTCACCTGTCTCTTTCTATCTCATTCAAAAAGGCCAACGACGTATTTAAACCAGTTTTTTGGAGGGTCCTCGGTTCGTTCTAAAACTAACAAGGTCCTCGTAAGGGTGTCTGTACAAACAAGGGTGTGTGTGTGTATGTTTGTCTCTTCTTCACGCTCAAACGGCTGGACCAATTTGGAGAAAATTTGGCACACAGATAGTTTATAACCTGGATTAACACATAAGATACTTTTTATCCTGATATTCCCACAGGATCGAGATTTACGCGGGTGAAACCGCGGGGCGCAGCTAGTCTGTATATAAAAGTTTTAGCGATACATTTGTCAAGATGATGATATTATTATGATGATTATGAATCATTGTGAAGTTTTACTATTTATTGTAAAGTATGTTTTTAAGGTGAGGATTTTCATGAAAATTCACGCCACCAGTTGACGCCACTTTGACAAGAGGTCTTCCATTTCGACAATGAATATAAAATATATGATTACGTTCATCATTCATTTGTTCATCACTAAGTCACGACTAAAGAAAATATAGGCACTTTGACACTTTTGACAGGTGCCCGGACCTGACGTCTCAGTGCTGCCACCTGGTGAACGTCATTTCAGAAAACCCTCAATGACAGCGTTTGTCATTCAGACTACTCGAGGTCTCGAATAGGTAATTGAGTTATACATACAATGGTACAAGGATCTTTTACGAGTTGGATGTCGTAGGTTCGAACCCAGACAGGCGCTTTACTTTGTGTAAATTATTTCATCGCCACTGCTCGCAAAACGGTGAAGCAAAACATCGCGAGGAAACCGGCATGTCCTAGAACCAAACATTCGAAGACATGTGACATCTACCAACCCGCACTGGACCCGCGTGGTGGATTACGGCCCACTCCCTCTCACAAAGAGGAGGCCTGTGTCCCAGCAGTGGGAACATTATAGGCTGATGATGATTTCTTTGAGAATTTCACGAATGTTTACCAATAATGCCCCGTCAATGTCATTCAGACGGTGAAAGATCTTTGTCGCACTTTATTTAATCTTTAAAAATGCAAGAGCAATGGACTTCAAATGTCGAGTAGTTAAATCAATGGTTATAGTCTGCAGAACATCGTTATCTTCACGAGATGAGCTCCAGACCTAATCATAAAACCAAATGCTTTGTCTCAAGTGCCTTAAAAACTATTCGAAAACTTCAACTTGATATGTTTCAGTAACTACCACGAACACAAGACTAAATAATCTACATGTAATTGGTATTTATCGAAGAAAGTAAGGCTGGGCAAAGAATCTTACTGTTCTACCCAAAAAACGTACTCAAGCTTATGCAACCCCATTTCATTATGCGCGGAAATAAGTAAACAGATTCAGATCAGGTTAAGATTCACTAGAAAAATATAGTGAACACCAAAAGTTAGTTGACATTTCTCCACTTCAGCAGTGACTGTGATGCCATATTATGATTTAAAATTCTAGTGATTCCATTCATGGTCTCATTAATAAAATCTCGAAACGGCCGGTTGACACTTGCCATGACCCAAGGCCTGGCTTTTACCTTAGCCAGAGGCTAAGCATTGCCATAAAACGTGGCAATGCCGCCAGTCTCTTGGGTACGTTACCAGTCGACAGCGATGCGGATGAATTTTTTGACGCCATATTTTAATTTGTGAATAGTTTTAGTTAAGTTAGTAAATCTATTATTTATTTTATTTCTGGTATAACCACCAGAAGAACGTTGTCAAGTGGGGAAAAGCTTATTCTGAAGAATACTCACTGGAGTGTGGAGTGAGGCAAGGGGGACTGACCTCTCCAAGCCTATTTAATCTTTATGTCAATCAGCTGACAGGTGAACTCAGCAACAGCCATGTTGGATGTCACATAGATAACGTTTGCGTCAGTAACATCAGTTACGCTGATGACATGGTGTTGCTGAGTCCATCTGTTGGAGAGTTAAGGAAGCTATTAAGTATTTGTGAGACCTACGCTGAGGGTCACGGTTTAAATTACAACGATAGAAAGAGTGAGTATATGCTCATCAGAGGTAAAAATAAACAACCTGAGCATATACCACCAGTGTATCTCAACGGGGTGTCTTTGAGTCGGGTCTCTCAGTTTAGGTACCTAGGGCATGTTGTGACCGAAACCCTGCATGATGACGCAGACATTGAGAGAAAGCGGAGAGCATTATCGGTGCGAGCTAACATGTTGGTACACAGGTTTGCGAAGTGCACAGAACAAGTAAAGGTAACTTTGTTCAGAGCCTACTGCCAAAGTTTTTACACCAGCGCCCTATGGACCAACTACACGCAGCGTGCCTACAATGCTCTCAGGGTCCAATATAACAACGCCTTTAGGATTCTGGTGCGACTACCTCGATTTTGCAGTGCCTCGGGCATGTTTTTACGCTTTAATGCGCAAAAAGTCAGCCTCACTAATTCGTGGAATTCGAGGGAGTGGCAACGGAATCCTAAAGATAATTGCAGACCAACCAGTATCGCCAACTGTGGGAAGGCTCATCAGGCTGCATGTTGCCTAATGAGTTTTTGTATTTTATTTGATTTTATTTCGAATTATTTAATTTTACCGTATTTTAATTTATTTTCAATTATTTCATATAATTTTAATTTATTTTCAATTGTTTATTTACTTTCAGTCATTACTAACATAGTTTTAAGAGAATGTAAAAGGTACTAACAAAATATGGACAAAAATTTTCTGAATTAAATGAATTTTATTTTTATTTTATATAATTTATACAACCATTTATTTATTCATTTTTAACATATAATATACACACACATATTTACAACTAACTACTATATATATTATGTACAAGTATGTAAAGGAAAAAGTTTAAAATAAAGATAAGAGCTCATTGGGCGTCAAAAAATTCGTCCGCATCGCTGTCAGCGGGGAAAGTGCCCAAAAGGCTGGCAGCATTGCCACGTTGGATGGCGATGCTGATTCTTTGGCCTAAGAATTGACCAGCCCTCTGGTCACGTAAAGAGTCGACCAACCGCTTGGCGATGTCCCGGAATACTCGGTGAGCACTCGGACCCCATGGCCCTAGTGTTTCAACCCCAAACGGCTCAAAGATATAGCTACCAGTAAGGTTGCTATATTTGCGCCGTTTGAGGTTTTCTGCACCTGCAGCAGCCGCCCCGGCACAGCCCGCAGTGCTAGGAAGATGGGATGGCGCAAGGGTGTCGACACAGGTTGCATCCCACACCAAAGGCCTACCCAACTTCCAAGGCATTATGGTCATTCCGTCTGGCCTCTTTCCATCGTCGCGTGCCAAGCCATTGGGTTCTAAAACAGCTGGCACCCCGGCGGTGACAAGAGCCCGACGGAGGATGTCATTAATGCTTGCGTGCCGTGCGAACCGACCAGCGCTTTTGCTGCAGGAAAGGCCATGGTGTGCGAGGCGGTCGACAGCTTCACCGCACTGACAGCGATGTGGAGCCCCGCAAGGAGCACCCAGACGCAGACTTGTAGCGAGCCGGAAAGTGGTGTCACCCAGCATAGTGCCTATGTTGGGTGACGGTAGCGCCTGAAGCCAGAGACATCTTTATATAATTTTGTTTTTTTTATAAATTAATTAGGTATAAGTCTGTTGTTATTTACGGACAGATTATTTTAATTCCCCGTATTTAAAAAACATTGTTTAGATAGTGAACACAAAAAAGCAACGCAACGCAGAGCGAGCTCTGCGCGCAGCGCTCGGTGTGGCAACACGCCGTGTTCGGGTTCGCGACAAGTCAATCGTCATCCTGAGGATGCCTCGTTGAGAGGTGAAACACGTGTCCATTTCTTTCAGGGTTTTTTATGGCTCTTAAGAAATAGTTAAGCGGAACAGGTTACTAAATATATTCACGTCTATTGTGTTTTATAATGGATTTCTGCTAGGTAACGCCTGAATCAATTAACAAAAAAAATAAATAAGTTACGATTACCTTTGAAAAGATTCATAACATAACATAACATCACGCCCGTAATCCCCGAAGGGTTGGACAGAGGTACACTTATAGTACACCCACATTTCGCCAGTTATGTTTTTAAGTCCCATGTAATAGGGGGCGAGCCTATTGTCATCAAAAGATTCCCGATATAATTTTACAATATTGGTAGGTATAACAATGAACCATGGTCGCAATAGGCCTTATCAGACGGCTAAAAGTCACCCAAAGGGCAATGGAGAGGGCTATGCTTGGAGTTTCCCTACATGATCAAATCAGAAATGAAGAAATCCGCAGGAGAACCAAGGTAATTGACATAGTCCGAAGAATTGCCAAACTTAAGTGGAAATGGGCAGGGCACATTGCTCACAGAACAGATGGTCGATGGGACTGAAAGGTTCTGGAGTGGCGACCGCGTACTGGAAGACGGAGCGTTGGAAGGCTCCCACAAGATGGACCGATGACCTTGTGAAGGCCGCAGGAATCCGCTGGATGCGAGAAGCACAGAATCGATCTAAGTGGCGGTGCTTGGGGAAGGCCTTTGTCCAGCAGTGGACGTCATTCGGCTGAAATGATGATGATGAATAACAATGAAAAGGCAGTCTCGACGCTAAGCTTTTAAGACTACACGAGGTGGTGTTACATTTAATACAATAAGAAAACAGTAATTGGACATAGATCAACAAGACGGGAACCACAATCACGAAATTCCTAATCATATTTAAAACCACGTAAACATTGCGTAACGCAATCAAAGAAAATTCCCAGAAACAGCGAGTTCTAATAAAGACAGTGTTAATTAAATAATTTCATATGTATCTAATGAACTTTATTTATCCGAAGGCCTAGTCTGATGTTTATTATGGAAATCTTACGACCCTGTACCACGGTATTGTGGCTATTGATATTACAGTAGACTTTTGTAATTCTTAGAAATACAGAGAAAAATAAAGCCATTCTTTGAAATTCATGTGGCGTTTTCTAAATAAGGATGTCAATCAGTTTTGAAGTATTCCTTGGAAACTGTAAGTAAGCAAACAAAAATGAAATACTCAGAAGTTACATACCTACTACAAAATCTGTTATATTAATGAAAATGTCAACCCCAGAAGCCGTATAATAAGGTTTTTCCGCGAAATAGATGGACATACATATTTACAACATTGGGTACCGAATACTGACTCCTTTCCAAAAATATTTTAACAAGACATCCAATAAAACTGACTATCCCGATATTGCGTATCGTTCCACATCTTGGTAGTGAGGCCTGAACCTAATTATGGCGACGCTCATTTTCGCGCGAAAATGTGACAGTTCGTTAGATGCCGGCCGCATCTTGGCGGGAAATGGAATTGTTAGGTTATGAGAGAAATAAGTTTATACTCGCAGACGTTTTAGCTGATCCTTGTTATTTCTTGCTTTCGTAAATGGGAAGCGTAATGTAGAAATTTAGTAATGTGTGCCCTGTTTCTGGAGCAGAATATTAAGTTATTTCGGCTGTGACAATGAATCAAACTGTCTTGTTAATGTATTTATTACTTTGCTTGCTGTTGCATAAAGCATTACAACCATTACTATACGCTTTGCAGAATTTGTTAGTAAATACAACTGTGAATAACAACAAAAACAGAGTCATTAAAAATAATCATTTACTGCACAAAATGGTGGACGTGTCGGAAAATGTTAAATACAAAAATCAAATTAACGACAGAAGCAGACAGGTAGCGACGGCGATATTTTTAAATTAAAACAAGATTAAAACAGGAAAAAGAAGTAGGTATTTGGCTGTGAAATAAGTAATCTCGGAACAGACAAAGACACTTGATGAAAAACTTGAACGAGATGAAAAAGAAACATTGGAAATTAATTTTGTCGGCTTTGAAGTTTGTCATAATAATGAGAGATTTTGTCAAAATATATTATTCTGCAAATGTAGCTGGGGGTTCTGAGTTCTGAAATGTTAGATTACTTGCCGGATTTGTCTTAATTTTAAAGACGAGGTTCTTTTTCCAGTTTTAACTGAATTTGTGTAATATTGACGTCAACGCAGGGCTTTCTGAGGTTGAAGCATTGGTTGAAATTATTTATGTTACAGGCGAAATTAAAAGCACGATCAACAGGTTTAGAAATGTAAATAGCCGTTAGGCTATTTACATTTCTAAACCTGTTGCATGCTAAACCTGTTCCATGGGCTTTTCATAGTCTTTCAGACGATAACTCGTCTGAAAGACTATGAAAAGCCCATCTAAACCTGTTGCATGCTAAACCTGTTCCATGGGCTTTTCATAGTCTTTCAGACGATAACTCGTCTGAAAGACTATGAAAAGCCCATCTAAACCTGTTGCATGCTAAACCTGTTCCATGGGCTTTTCATAGTCTTTCAGACGATAACTCGTCTGAAAGACTATGAAAAGCCCATCTAAACCTGTTGCATGCTAAACCTGTTCCATGGGCTTTTCATAGTCTTTCAGACGATAACTCGTCTGAAAGACTATGAAAAGCCCATCTGAGCATCAGCAAAAGTGTCATACAAACATCCAAAAACACAAGTTACATTTTCCAAAATCGTGAACGAACAAATAAATATTTCCAAAATAAAAACACATCTTACCTGAAACCTGAAGGAAATTACGTGGAAAATAATGACGTTGACAATAATTTGACGCCTCCGAGATGCGTTGAGGGACCCTTTTCACACCTTTTTTATAAAAACCCCGTGTCAGTTGAACACGAATTGGCTTATCCGAACCGTAAATATAACCGGGCGATACATGTTGGAATACAATACAATTTCTGGTTGAATATCTTTCGGAAGGTTTTCGGAATGTTTTATAAATGATATGAGGTGTTTGCTTCTCACAATACTGCTGGTCCATAAATTCAAGGTCGCATAACTAGCTATGGAACGGGCTATGCTCGGAGTATCGCTGAGATATAGAATCCAGAATAAGGTATTCCAGCAGAGAACCAAAGTTGTCGATATAACTCAAAATCAAAATCAAAATATTTTATTTCACATAAACCTACATGGGCACTTATGAAACGTCAGAAGCTAGGTGCACGGAACTCACAGAATAAGCAACCTGAAGTGACAATGGGCCGGCCACATTCGCCGTAGAACCGATGACCGTTGGACACGTGTCCTTGAGTGCAGACCGTGAATCGGCAAACGTAAGGTAGGACGCCCTCAGGCTAGGTGGAGCGACGATCTTCGCAGGGTGACTGGTAGCAGCTGGATGAGAGTGGCTGAGAATTGAACTGAACGGCGTGCAATAGGAGAAGCGTATATCCAGCAGTGGACTGCTGTAAGCTGATGATGATGATGATGATTTGCTTCTTTGGAAACAATAAAATAAAATGACTGGTTACCACTTCACAAAACTGCTTTCAAAATATACAAATGATTGTTGGAAATAGCCGCGTAAATATATTGTACTGTGCAAGGAAAGAAAGGCATGACTATATTTATGTATATTGTGCCATTTTATTGTGTTTTGTTTTTACTTATTATTTTAAAATTGTTTATTTTTTTCATATGGATCATGTAGTCTGTAATAACGATTTTTAAAACAACAAGCAATTGTCCAAAAAATTAAACAGAGATAAATAATTATACAAAAGGTAAACAGTATCAGAATAGAAAAACAAATTAAAAATTTACAAACAGCTGTTTTACAATTACAAAACTAACCAAAGTTAAATCTAATAAATCTCTACGAAACATTTATTTAGACATTGTAAATATTATTTGAAACGTTACAAATGTGAAATATTATTTATTCACGTTCACAACTGTCGCATAAGTTTGAAACACACCTGTGGAGGCATAAATAGATTCGCGAAAGATTTGAAAGTTACATTAAAATTCAATTCTTTGCATTTTATTTAAAAAGAAAATGTATCTTTTGTAAAAATATGGGAGTCTTGAATTAATTTTAGCCGGGCTTTTAGAATAATAATATGATTTATATTCTGGAAAAGAACCGGAGTTACCGACATAGCTTGTAGAGTAAGGAAGCTGAAGTGGCAGTGGGCTAGCCATGTTTGTCTAAGGACCGATGGCCGGTGGAGCAGACGAGTCCTGGAGTGGAGACCACGTATCAGCAAGTATAGTGTGGGACGCCCCCCAGCTAGATACAAAAAAATACAAAAAAAAATACAAAAATATTTATTTCAACTAAAACATTTTTTCATACATAAATTGAGGCAGCCCCAGTAAGTTACAATAGTACTTGTGTCGGAGCTGTCTCACTCTTCCTTTAAGTGGTAGCTTTACAATGATGAGGTTAAAAGTTGAGTATATAGAAAATTAAAAAACCGGCCAAGTGCGTGTCGGACTACGCACAATGAAGGGTTCCGTAGTTGAGATGAATTTATTTATCCCAAGAACAAACTTAACATTGTAGTTGAAAAACATGTTCTCCCATACATTCCAACTGCAAATCATCGCTCGGCATCCAATACCACGACTGTGACATTTTTTTTTAATTGCAGGGTCTCTTATTTGAACGTGTAGAATGAAATAAAACAAAAATCAGATTTTCGTAAAAAAATTCACATTCGCGGTATTAATATAATAATAATATCTTTAAACGAGCAATTCTTGTATATATCTATGTATATATAATCTGAATCTCGGAAACGGCTCCAAAAATTTTTATTAAATTTAGTATGCAGGGGGTTTCAGGAGCGATAAATCGATCTAGCTAGGTTTCATTTTTAGAAAACGTCGTTCAAAAAAAAATTATCATCCAGATATTTTTCTTTATTCAAGTAACAAGGACTCATTGCGTTAGTAAACTTATGAACTATGTTAACTTATTTTACGAGATCACTTAGTAAGTTTTGCGACTAACAGTTTTTGTCTATAGAATACTGGCTGGTTTTGATGTCAATTAAAACGATGACTATTTATACCAAAAAAACATAACATAATTCGAAATTCCCTCCACATTTTTTTACGAGCAAAATCAAAATACTCTGTCTTACTGAAAACTGGATTTATAACGAGAACATTTTCGCGCGATGATTTTGTACGATTTCAAATGTCGTCTTCGTCGAAATCAGAAGAATCGTTTGAAAGACTTCAATTGGTGTTCATAGAAAAAAGGCCTTTTAAAGAGACTGTTTTTCGCTGGTTCAACGAATTTATGGGTGGTCTAGTAATTTTGGCAGACAAAGAAAGAAGTGGCCGCCCTATGACGGTTGTTGAAAAAGTGCTGGCTGTGAAAAATTTAATTCAAGAGAATAGGCGAATACAGAAATGAAGCATCAGTCGACCGTGTGGCTGTTTCAAAATGAACCAACGCCTACCAAAGTGAAGCGAGCCAGAAGTGCAGGCAAAATGTTGATCGCAAGTTTTTTTTTTTTTTCTACCAGGTTATCTGGTGTCAATACCCTGACGAGATCAAAGAAGCATCAATGCTGAATGGTATGTTACCAAATGTTTGCCAGAAGTTTTTACTACTGCAAGCAGCAAGCGACCGAACACTGGCCTCCGTGGGCTACTGCTTCACCACGACAACGCGCTGGCTCACTCGGCGCTCAAAACAAGGGACTTTCTGGACAGCACACCGGTCAAATTTATAGGTCATCCTCCTTACAGTCCCGATTTGGCTCCGTGCGACTTTTTCTTGTTCCCCAAAATAAAAAATCAACTCAAAGGAAAACAGTTTTCATCACCTGAAGATGCACTGGGTGCATTTGAGAAGGAGATTGGAGAGGTGTCTGATGCGGACTGGAAAATGTGTTATGAAAATTTGTTTAGACGTATAAAACTGTGTATGCCAATGGAGAGTTCTTTCAAAAGATATAATAAAAAAAAATATAACCTGTAGTATATTTTTTTCTAGTATCACAAAACTTTCTGAGTGCCCCACGTAATCTAGTTTAAATTTATTTCACCCCATGGGAGATGGCACTGCAGTGATTGATGTACATGCAATCCAGACTGCTAACGATATTGTTGGAGCTGGCCCGTACTCTGCGTACCAGGGATGCACACCTCATTCGCATCGTTGCGTAAAAGCAATTAATATGTGCGTCCGCGAATATTCCCGATGCGCTACAAAAACGGGGCAGCACCGACCTATTGGAGTTATACATCAAACCATGTGTTTTGGCATACTGCTCACATTTGGCGACCAATTACTTTCTGAGACCACAGATTGACGCGCTCAGAAGCACCATATCATCTGCATAGCTAATATTATTTACACAAATACCATCTATATAGCAACCCACTCTGGTGCTGCTGAGCTCGCCAATCCTGCCTCACCCCGCATTCCAACCTGTATGGCTTGGAAAAAGTTCCAGCCCATCGTACACTATTGATCTGGTTACCATACCACTATTTAAAGATGTTTATAAGCTCCGTTAGCAACCTATCCTTCTCCATCTTTCTCCACAATAGGTTTCTGATCAGGTTGCTGTCATAAGCAACCTGATCAGAAACCTTGAATAAATCGATGAACCTAGCATAAATCGGCGTCCCACGCTGTGTATAGTAAGTATGTGATAGTATGCTTAAGGCACAACACTGCACTTTCTGTTGACAAACCACGCCGAAACCCGAATTGGTTGTCATGAACATTTACAGTTTTATTTATTTGTGTATTAAGCAGACGGTCAAACACTTTTGATATTTTGATATTATAGTAGCTAGAGAGATGGGCCTATTGGATGCCGAGCGACGAAATGTAAGTTTTTACGCACAATATTGAGAGATTTACCATGTTATTTTAAAACCATAGACTTCTTATAGGTTTTCCTGTAATCTATGAGTAAAGAGCCATACTATGTATTTTTGTCAAAATTTTTGGTCCAGTAGTTTCGGAGATAAGGGGGGGGGAATGGTCAATTTTCATTGAATTTATCAAATATCTTTAAAAGTATTTATTTTAAAATTATCTAAAAAACATATTTGAGATCCTCGCAACAAGCCCTTTCATTTGATATGTCACACGGTACTGTTTGCAAAGCTTTTTTTTTAATTTTCTTGTTTGCGCCCCAAAAGTGACACCTATATTCAAAATTAAATTATTTACGTTACACATTCGTGTTTGGGTCACAGAAATACACATGTGTACCAAATTTTAACTTAATCGGTTCATTAGATTCGGAGTAAATTGGCTGTGACAGACGGACAGACAGACAGACAGACAGACACACGAGTGATCCTATAAGGGTTCCTTTTTTTCTTTTGAGGTACGGAACCCTAAAAATAGAAAAATAAATTAAAATTAAACATTAATTTAGCAGCTCTCGGTGTATGTGTGTGTGCATATGAGAATGTGGAGGTGCGTGTGTGAGGGAGTGTGTCTGTGAGGGTGTACAGTTTTTTTGTTTTTTAGCTTATTCTTGTCAGAATGTTTTCTGTTTCTTCATTTATGTTAGGGATCTCAACCATTCTGTTATTGTTTTTTTACAGTCATATAACAATATAACAACAGGGGATACATATCTAATTTACGATTCAGTTTATTATAGATGGACCGACGACCTTAAAAGGGGGGCTAGGACAAACTGGATGCGGAGGACAGAGTGTTGTGGTGCACCCTGGGGGAAGCCTTTGTCCAGTAGTGGCAATGCTGGACTATAATTTCCTGGACGAAAAAACATACATAGTACATACATACATAACCAGCCTATAATGTTCCCACTGCGGGGATAGGCCTCCTCTCAGTGAGAGGGCCATAATCCATCTCGCGGACCCAGTGCGGATTGGTGGATGTCACATGTCTTCGAGTTTTTGGTTTTAGGACATGCAAGTTTTCTCATGAAGAAAATAGCAGTAGTAATGAAACAAATTACACAAAGTGAAGTGCCTGAGGTTTGAACCCACGACATACGATACGTAAGTCGGAGCCGTTACCACTGAGCCACCGCTACTCCACTGTACTGCCGCTGAGGCTTGTAGTGCTTAGAAACTAGCTTTTGCCCGCGGCTTCACCTGCGTGGATGTCGGATACTACCGGGATAAAAGTATCTTATGTCCTAACCTAAATCATGGCCTATCCGTATTAGGGATTTCAATCCTGCAAAACGGGATCACGCATTCCCGTGGGATCCCGCTGCTTTTATTAATTTGCTGGATCCCGCACCTTCAAAGCGCGGATCCGCGAATCTCGCAAATTTATAATTTGGCGCTAAAACTTTCGCGTAAATCGCGAGTAGCACGAGCGCGACGTTGCTGATCCGCACAGCGCAAAAATACACAAAAATCTGTAGTTTCAATTTGATTATATAACATAATTTCAAAGATGCGGGATCCCGCGTGATCCCGCGCGAGATTGAGTAATCCCGCATATCAATCCCGCGGGATTGAATGAGCTGCGGGATTGAAATCCCTAATCCGTATGCCTTTCATCCAAATTGTAATAACTTTTGATCCAGTGAACCGATTTTAATGAAATAAGGACTAAATATTATCTCAAGATACGGACTGTGACTATATTTCCCATCCCTTAAATATCTTTTAATGAAGTAATAAAAAAAAAAAACCTTATTTCTTACCAAAAGCATACATCTTAATTTACATTTTGCCTTACTTAAGAAATGCTGGGTTTCCCGATTACCTGCTATAGGATTATTTTTGAAACAAAAAGTAGCCTATGTCCTTCCTCAGGATGCCATCTATGTCCTTGTCAAATTTTGTCGAAATCCATTCTGACGTTTAGGCGTTTAAAAGTAACAGACAGACAGACAGAGTTACTTTAATTACAATTATATAATTAATTAATAAAGAATGGATTCTCAGTTCTCAGTAATCTATTCTAGTCTAGCTACTCATCTAACAATTTTTATCAAATGTTTTTAATTTTTGTTCCTGTTACTTCGAGAAAGAGTGACTGAATACGATGTTTATTGACGGGTGATGAATTCGTTTACAACTTGAATGGGCTGACATAGCAGAATATTTCAAACTCAATTCGTTTCATTATTGTCGAAAACTACCAAAGAAATTTCAATAATTCTTCATCCCCCATCCAGAAAAATGCTTAACAAATGTACGAGAATGTCTCTAAATAATTCATGACCCAGAACGAACAGCAACGTTTAATAATAAGCTTCCATTACTTACCAAAATATAAATAGATAGCTACAAGTACAGTCGACAAAACCGTTTGGTATGCAGGCAAGAAATAAACATTCTCGCTCAGTGTAATTGTGTACGTGATGTACTTTTTGAACATCTAGAATAGGTACCGGTACACTCGTGCAATCTGCCAAGAGATGTAACACACGTAAAAGGGTGCACGCTAGAGTTGCCAACTTTTTGTACAAGAAATAAAGTATTTATGGTCAAAGTGGAAAAATAAACAGTATTTTGAAAAAACATCTCGGAAATAAAATACTTTCCTTACAAAAACCGACTTCGGAAAAAAAAACTCGAAATAGGTAATTTCGGAAGTCGGTGTCTTTGGTTTTGTATTTTCGTTTTTTGCCACCGACTTCCTTTTTATTTAGGTAAAGCTTTGGATATCAGTGAAAACGTTATATTCATACACTTTATTTTTGTTGAACAGTAAACAGAATTTTAGAGTGAAAAACAGTATTATACTATTTTTAACAGTATGTTTAGCAATCCCAGTGCAAGCAGACCTCAGTCGGTGGACGACTTTTTATCGTAGGTATTTTGAGTCTTACCCCGTAGCCATGAGCTACATGCTCAAGCAACACACTTGTAGTGACAGCGACTGCGGAGTAAACAAATGAAGGAAGTTGGCCATGCCACGATTCACCGCGACGCGACTTGTGGAGTGACCGACGACGGACGGAGTCAGGTGACGCACACGCGTGTCGCTTGACGCAATTCGCATCGCTCGAGGACAGCTCAGTTATGATGTATGAGGTGACTCATTTAGAATCAATCAACAAAAAAAAAGTTTTACTTAATGGCGCGGCCACTTTGACAAGAGGTCTTCCATTTCGACAACGAATAAAAAATGTATGATGACGTTCATCGTTCAGTTACGACTAAAGAAAATTTGACACTTTTGACAGGTGTCCGGACCTGACGACGCAGTGCTGCCTAGGTGAACGTCATTTCAGAAAACCCTCACTATAGTAAGCTGCCTGCTTACTTGTCTCATTTGTCGACTATACCTAAACGTTCGTAGGAATGCGTAGACAGTTTCTGTG
Organism: Agrochola litura; assembly: GCA_949152395.1. Lineage (NCBI taxonomy): Eukaryota > Metazoa > Arthropoda > Insecta > Lepidoptera > Noctuidae > Agrochola > Agrochola litura. The sequence goes on from OX424509.1 coordinate 6,378,057, forward strand.
TATAGTAAATATTAATATTACGTTTATATACAGGCTGAATCATGCCCGTAATATTATATGGAGACGTTATTTGCTTTTTTTTGCTTAATTCATCATAACGAGGTAGGGTTGTCGCTTATGTTTGAGATATTTTTCTATTTTTAACATAACATAACGCCTGCATTCCCTGAAGGGTTAGGCAATAGGCTCGCCCCCTATTATATGGGACTTCCACAAAACTGTTACTGTTATAGTAACACCTACATTTTGCCAGTTATGTGAGGTGAGCCTATTGCCATCAACCGTGTCTATTTTTTTGTTCAATACGTAATGAAGCAATCATACCAAAGCTATTTAATAAAATAAAAAAATGACTGCCTCGTTGGTCTAGTGGTGACTGCCTCGTTGGTCTAGTGGTCGCAAGCGCTACTGCTGAGCATGAGGTCCTGGGTTCGATTCCCGGGTCGGGCAAAGTGTTATTGGGTTTTTCTATCTGAAATTTCTTAATAGCAGCTTGGAGTCTGGATTTGTGCACGGTTGATGGCAATAGGCTCGCCCCCTATTACATGGGAGTTAAACATAACTGGCGAAATGTGGATGTACCTGTACCTGCTACAGGGATACCTCTGCCCAACCCTTCGGGGAAACAAGGCATGATGTTATGTTATGTTATGTGTAAAAAAATGATTGATTTTTTATCTTCTGAATAAATACTATTAAAGAGGTAGGAGGTCCGACCAGACGGGTGTTGTCTCTGGTGGGCTACTGCCCGATGATTGATGTCAGGACGTTTCCTAGTCGCGCGGTAAACTGTGCTTGCGCGATGCAAGATTTTTCGTGTCGTCAGTGTGATGTGTAGTTCGCATTTGGTGATATAAATGCCGCCACATTATCAATACTTGACCACATTGACCTATGTAATAATTTGTAGCTAAGCAGCTGGTAAATCAACAATTTCAGATTCTCAAGATTAAAGATACCTGAAAACCAGAAAGCATTTCACATAATGCTAGTTAAAATTTAACTACAAAATCAGGAAGAGATGACGAGAACTAGATAAGTCTAAACGTCATCCAAACATAAAGTGAGTGCTAGAGAATCTTTTGGCGCCTGAATGACATTGACAGGGGGGCGTTGTTGGTGAACATTTGTGAAATTATCACAGAAATTGTATCGACAAAGCCGGATGGCGGCGTTGGTTCCGATTTTAACCACACGCCAAAGAACCTTGTAGCGTTGTACATGTTAGGTACCTATAGAGTTTGTTTACGTAATTTTTGTCATAATTTGACTGGCAATAAAACTCATATACTCATACAATCAATCTGCGTAGCCTTTTCCCAACTATGTTGGGGTCGGCTTCCAGTCTAACCAGATGCAGCTGAATATCAGTATTTTACATGGAGCGACTGCCTATCTGACCTCCACAACCAAGTAACTGGGTAATACGATACCCCTTGGTAAGACTGGTTGTCAGTCTTTCGGGCTTCTGACGACCCGTAACGACTGTCAAAGATCCACGAATGACAGCCGGGACCAACGGTTTAACATGCTTTCCGAGGCACGGAAGAGTCTTGGTATGTAAAGATGGTCACCCATGCACGGACCAACCCCGGCAAACGTAGCTTAACCTGATGGATTAAGTGCAGTGCGGCTGTTATTACTTAGCCACGAGCTCTTCATATACATGAGTGTATAATTCAGCTCATTCAATTTAACGTTTTTCTTTCGACCGTGAAATTAAATAGGCCTCGCAAAACTGATGTCACCAACGGCCGCGTTTTTTTTAGCGCCGCCGCTGTATAAAACCAGTCAATGTGTCAACTCTTTTTTGTGTAGGAAATTATCAAATAATAAGGAGAGGAGACTCTTACTGACTACAACCCACCCTTGTTCCTTCAGTTGCCATGTTGCCAAGGGCCACAGTATCCCTTTCGGACTTTCTCGCGACCCCGGCAGGCATCGACCCTAGCAGACCCCGTCAGTTCTGCTGACATCTCTTTGAGGCGCGCGTGGAACACAACGCGCCGTCAACCCGGGCCTGGCCCTTATCGGACGGCGAGCTACCCATTGCTGTGAATGTGTCAACCCTGAAAGTGGAGCAGTCAATCAATTGAGCGAATCACATCGTTGGCCATTCTGCCGAGTCGCTAACTACAACAAACACAACACAGTTGCGGCGTTTTTTTGGAATATCTGCGGAATTCCGGATTTGTATGTATGGCAAGTACCTACCTATAATTTTTAGTCTGTATTACATAACACCACGTCTGTCTTCCCAGAAGGGTCAGGCAGAGGTGTACACCCACATATCGCCAGTTGTGTTTAAGTCCCATGTAATAGGGGGTGAGCCTATTGCAATCAACCGGACACAAATCCAGACTCCGGGCTGCTACTGAGAAATTCCTAAAGAAAAAAAAACAGTGGCACCCCAGGAGTGCTGACAGAAGTGAAAACTTGAACAAGATCGCCTTGGTGAAAGAAAGATACTTGTATAGAACATTGGTCCGTAATCTTATCTAAATAAAGAGCACAATCGCGTTTACAAAAAAAATACTTCAAAACCTTTAAAGTAAAAATACTTGCATAGAAAATTGATCCGTAACGTAATATAAATAAACAGCACAATCGCGTTTACAAAAGTGAGGTATCGGTAACGGTGTCGCGAGTTCAATTGTTTTTTCCCATCTCAAAAATGCCCAACGCGCCTAAAGAAGTTTTCACTTCAAAAAACCCAATAACACTTAGGCCGACCTAGGAAAAGGTCAGTATTGTTTCTTCTTATTGTATTTTTAATCAAATGTTAACAATGGCAAAATAATGTTCGTTTAGGTATAAACCAGCATTATCAATAGAGGTATCGACTGTTTGTCTGTTTTCCTAATGACATTCTACGAATTTGTAGCACATCGGTTACGTGCAAAAGCGTAGCGGTCGTAGCACGTAGCATTCTCGTAGGCATATACTTTCATTCGTCTTGTCACAGTTGAGTATTTTAGTGTAGTTTGTAATGTTTGGTGTGTTACTGCTGAAGCCGTTCTTGCTCAAAGCTGACAACATTCTGTCAACATAATTATTTTTATTTCTCAACATAATTTTCCTAAGCAAACAAACAACTAATAAAAACTAAGCAAAACTTCTCCCTTTTACGTTTCTCGGCAACATAAATAAATCTCATCGCCGAAGCGAAGACAAATTATTAACATTCTATAATTAACAGCGAAATTACCAAAGTACTACAAACAGTATTGGAATGACGCTATCGTGGGCCACAGAAACGTTTAATAAATTTACAGAGCGCTTGCTTTTAATCCCCACTGATATTCAGACTAGCGAAAGGTTTGAGGGATGAGATGTAAGCGATTAAGGTTTTTTAAAGTAACTTAACATTGCTCCAATAAAAGTGAATAAAAGTACTCTTTCCTATGCAACTGCTTTGATAGCTGATACTTGTTTGTTACTAGCTTCCGTCAGCTGCTTCGCCCGCATGATATCTTTATAAATTATATAGCCTATGTTACTCAGTGATAATATAGCATTCTACTTGTGAAAGAATTTTCAAAATCGTTACAGTATTTTTTGAGTTTATTCATTACACTTCATATTAATATCTGGCCACACCACTGAAGCGAATATCGCACAGAACGTGGGACTTTACTACGCGCATCGGTAGTTTTTCAGAAGTCACAAGACAATTTGCACCAGTTTAAGACCAGGCACTCCAAAGACAATTTCCACACAAACGCCGCCCCCATGCACGCCACCACTTCATTATGAACTAAATGCTAACACATCAGTAATAAAGTTGAATATCGTGTGCGCTCTTTGGTCGTGTTCGAGCACGGAACTAAATGTCGTAAGTCTCAATTCCTATTTCTTTAATAACTAAAGTAATAATTGATCTAGAGAAAAAATGTCTTACACCTGGATATTATATTTTCTTACTTTCAATAATTATTTTAGACATAAAAGCTGAGTAATCTTGTTTTTATTTCAAATAATCTTTAAAAAAGACACGATTTTCAAATAAAAAATTAATCGAGCGAAAATGTTCCAATTACATAACTGTCTTTTAATTAAAAAGAAAAAGATCCAATAAATCATATGCTAAAGTTCCATTTTGATTGTATGCGTGACTTTTTCAGAATATTAATGCAAATTAACATACAATTTAAGGAGCTTCCTCTTAAGCACCTCCATTAAAATTAGTTGGTATAATCGAGACGAGCAAATTTCATCTCGCATCCCACGCGGGATTTGCTTCGATTTGTCCAGAACTTTAATATAGACTTGATTTTTTATACGAAAACAGTCAAAAATCGCTCATTCTTATAACATGCACCCAATCTATTTCGAAATAGATTTTAATTCAAATCATCGATTTTCTTTCAAGTTTAAACCTAACAGGTTTAGTTTTTATTTGAGTCCTGTTATTGATACGGTTACATTTACTGAACTTAGCAAGCAAATATGTAGAAACCAGATTTTAACAGCTTTTAGAAAGACCTAGTTTCTTTCTGTATAGGTATATACTGGACTGCTAAATGAGGTAGAATCTTCAAAAACTGTGTGTGTTCCAATCAAAGACATTTAAAAATACTGATAGACGAGACAAAGCGAATAACATTGAAATCTACTTGGTATTACCTACTGATAGGGGAGCCCAGAGGGTTTTGGAGCAAGCACATACAGAGAGAATGTATGGGAAAACATGTTCTTCAACCACCATATTATAAGTTTGTTCTTAGGAGAAAGTTATCCCCACTACGGAACCCTGCATTGTGCGTGGTCCCACGCATACTTGGCTGGTTTTATTTATATAGCACTGAGAGTGGTTTCGCACTACTTCCGTTCCGAATCCGAATTCAAAATCCGAATTAAATCCAAGCTCGGAATGTTCTAAATTCGGACGGACAAAGATCGGATCTAGTGCACAACCCCTCATACAAATAGTACTATGGCTACTTCAGACCAGCATTTCTCGGATTCGGATCGGACGTAGTGCGAAACCGCCCTAACGACCCGCCTCTGCTTCGCACGATTTTTACGACTTGACAAAATATCGAGATTTCTTTAGTAAGTGTCTGTTTAATGTTAATATATTATACGCATAAATATTCCGATGGCGTATCGCGGACACTGAGTCGCGAGTGGCCGCCACCGGTGGCGTATAGTGGACACTGAGTCGCGAGTGGCCGCCGCCGATGGCGTATCTCGGACACTGAGTCGCGAGTGGCCGCCGCCGATGGCGTATCGCGGACACTGAGTCGCGAGTGGCCGCCACCGGTGGCGTGTCGCGGACATTGAATCGCGAGTGACTGCCACCGGTGGCGTGTCGCGGACACTGCAAATGTAATTCCCGCAGTTACAAGCTTGTATCTATGTTGTACATTATACAATTGACATAAAGTACATTTTGCTATGTACAATATCGTATCAAAAACTAGCTTCCAGTCCGTTCCGTGGCAACGTAAATTTAACCTTAATAAAATTAGGGAAATATGCTTTTACTCATTCAGTATTGTAAACAAACATTCATTTCATGATCATACAAAGGGAAAAAGACCTGCCAAGTGCGTTTCGAAACACGCTCAATGAAGGGTTCCGTAGTTGGGATGAATTTATTCCAAAAACAAACTTAACATTGTAGTTGAAAAATATGTTCTCCCATACCTACATCGTTATACGTTAAAGTCAATTCTCCAACTGCAAATGTAAGTAGGAAATAGCAAAAAAAAAAAGTTTGGTTGATTATACTACAAAATAGGGATTTTCGGAATTTTTCCTTTACATGTGCTGTGAGACATTGCTTCCTGCCACATTTCATGATTCTACGTCAACGGGAAGTACCCTATAGGTTTTGATTTACTTAAAATATGTTGTATAAATGTCTATATTGTTTTATTGCGTTGACTTAGAAGGTTCTGGACCGTAGACCTACGTATTTTGTATTAATTTCAACCTGATGCCTCTACGCGTTTCTGAAAAAAAGGATCTTGACTGACTAACGGACAGATAACGAAGTGATCCTTTTTAAGGGTTCCGTTTTTTTCCTTTTGAGGTACGGAACCCTACAAATGGAAGCAAAAATGTAACTGTGTCCAAACGATTTTACAATAGAATATTGTTTATGGTTGTTGGAGGTGGTTAACAAATAAAGTTGTTAATGGAGCACGATGGGACACCAACCAATGTGTAGAAGGCAAAATCAACTCGGGCGCTTATTATATAATTAGTCCCTTTGGCCGTAGTTATAACAGGCGCCCGAGGTTCGCACTCAGTACGCTGCGTTTTGGCGGACACGGACAAAAAAATTATGTTTAAGAATGTGCAAATAGCGCTCTTTCATATGATACCCCACATGTCCTAGTAGACCTACTTCGAATTTTTAAGAATACCGCTCAGAACGTTGCAAAAATAAAATGTGCCACTCCGGGAGTGCTGACTAAAATGAAAACTTGAACAAGATCGCCTTGGTGGAAGAAAAATACTCCGTAACCTTATCTAAATAAAAAGCGCGAAAACGCAATTGCGTTTACAAAAAAAATACTTCCTGATCCTTTAAAGTAAAAATACTTGCATAGAACATTTATCCGTAACGTAATATAAAGAAAGAGCATAATCGCGTTTACAAAAATGAGGTGTCGGTGACGGTGTCGCGAGTTCAATTGTTTTTTCCTATCTCAAAAATGCCAAACGCGCATAAAAGAAGTTATCACTTCAAAAAAAAAATCTTTCTTATTTGCAAAATAGGCAAACGTCATCTAAAACTATTCCAAATTTCAAGTTGATAGCATTAGTAGTTCTTGAGAAATCCATCTGTGACAGACAGACGGACAGACAGACTGAGTCGCACCATAAGGGTTCCTTTTTACCATTTTGGTACGGTACCCTAAAAAAAAGGAACTTGCGTGCACGCGTCGAGGGCGCGCTAAGGGCGCCCTTGGACGGCAGGGCTTGATGTAATTCGTTACATAGAAATTCATAAAATTTTATTGAGCGCCCAAAACGCAGAGTACAAGACGCGCGTTTTGGGCGCCTGTTATAATTAGGGCCTATGTGTCACTTATTACCTTCCGTAATAATGCTTGGAACTATTCATTTCCGCCATCTTTTAATGTCGTAAGGACCTGTTTACAGCATATTATACTCCTTGGTTAACTGTCAGTAACGGTCAGTATAAAAAGAAAGCCACCCTTGCTCTTTAGACAAAGTTTTTCTGGCGAGACCCAATAAAAAAAATGCTATCTTTACCTTTTATCTGAATTTGATTTCCGAGATCTATCTTTGAGAGTATTTTTAAGAGGGTTTTATCCTAAAAGTTGGCAACGTCGTAAATAGCTGTCAAATATTTACCTGTTTTGATTGACCGAGCGAGCGTAGCGAGCGAAGCGGATCAGGTCTGGCAAAATTTGCTTTTGTGTGTCAGTTTGTACGTACTCGTCTACAGGTCGTATTTTACAACCGATCTAGACGAAATTTGATGAACAGGTATCACGAATTTTTTGTAATTTTTAATCGTTGGGGATTTTTGATTGGAGGGCTGCTTCCTCCAAAATGGGTCAAAAAGAGGGGCTACTGGATATCTCCGCCTTATGAGATTCGATTTCGATGGTTCTTTTTTTATTTGAAAGGTAGTAACTTTATGTTGGTCTCAAAAAAAATTGGTAAAGATCTGATGAGGATCTTCGGCATGATGAGCAGAATAGCTTCTCAAAATGCAGTAAATTGCTCACTATTTGTTAAAACCTATTAGTTAATTTTTCTAGCTGTCCTACAAATTTTTACTCATCATTTTTCTGATTATTAGGGTTCTGTAGTCAACAAGGAACCGATATAGTTTCACCATGTCCATACATAACATCACATCACGCCTTGTTTCCCCGAAGGGTTGGGGGCAGAGGTGTCCCTGTAGCAGGTACACCCACATTTCGCCAGTAATGTTTTAAGTCCTATGTAATAGTGGGCCAACCGGGCACAAATCCAGACTCCGAGCTCCTACTGAGAAATTCCAGGTAGAAAAACCCAATAACACTTTGCCCTACCCGGGAATCGAACCCAGGACCTCCTGCTCAGCAGTAGCGCTTGCGACCACTAGACCAACGAGGCAGTAACCACCATGGACCATGTCCATCTGACTGTCAAATCAAATCAAATCAAATCAAATGTTTTTATTGTGGGCATAGGTTATACAGACAGATGTTAGGTAAATTATTATAGTTCCATTATGTCCTGCCTAATAGGCATACAATAATTATATCAACATGCAGAAAAAAAAAAAAAATCTTAGGCATCACATAAAAGTAAATCTTAGAAAATAACAATAATGGTGACGGATTGTAGTAGGCACTAATTATTTAGAAAGTCTTGGATCGCGTAGCCAGCTTTGTCAATTAAAAAATTATGCAATTTATGTTTAAATAGTGGCAGTTCTTTGGTGCTTAAAATGTCCACAGGTATCTTATTGAAAACTTTAGATGCCATTCCAAAAAAACTTTTGCCCATAAGAGCAGTTCTTTGTGGTATACTAGATATTTTCAGTATGTATCTTTCTGATTTCAATTCACCGAATAGATTTTTATTTATTTTAACAAATACTGCAACTTCAGAGATATAAGCTGACGGAAAAGTTAAAATTTTAAACTTTTTAAAATATGGTTCGCATGATTCTAAAACAAAGATACCAGCCATTGCGCGAACGCATTTTTTTTGCGCTTTAAACACGGATTCTTTATTTGTGGCGTTGCCCCAGAATATAATAGCGTATTTTAAGGTTGATGATACGTAGGCATGATAGGCAGTTAATAGAGCTGACAGATCGACAATTTTGGATAATTTATATAGAGCATATGAGTACTGGTTCAGTTTACTGCATATTGTGTCAATGTGTTTTTGCCATGTCATATCATTAGGTATATATCCAAAGTCCTAAAAATTTTACGCAGCTGACTTGTTCAATTACAGTACCATCATATTTATCATATATCAGTAACTGTCTGTCTATCCGCGGCTTAGCTCAGAGAATCTTAGTACTAGAAAGCTATAATTTGGCATGGGTACCTATACATTAAACACGCCCTGGCCGACAAAGTGGTAAAAAATAATATCATGATAAATATGTTTTTAGGGTATCTCTCCTTCCAACACGTAAAGTGGGGATGATTTCCTATGTTATGGGGTATCGTGTGAGTGTGTGTAAACTGTTTTTTGACTCAGGAATCCGTTTGCGAAATATTAAGCTTTAAAGTGCTAATTTTTGTTATAGTCAAGTGTTGTACCCCCCTTTTTTTTGTGTGGGATGTTACCAATTAACTTCTCCCGCTCTGGGTGGAGCAGGAGGGCGTGTCAGACTCTTACTGACTAAAACCCACCCGTGTTCCTTCAGTTGCCATGTTGCCGGGGGGCCACGATGTCCCTTTCGGCCTTATTCGCAACCCCAAGTGTTGTCCCCCCTGTCAGCTAAATGGTTGTTTTTGGATAATTGTGAAAAAAATCACGGCAGAAGTATATAAAATATAAATAATTTACAAAAACAAAAAAATATATATATATAATTTAAAAGGAAAACTATCACAACTAAGTATGCTTTACAAGTTAACGAGTAATAATCGGCCAACTTACATTTGCAGTTGGAATGTATAGAAGAACATGTTTTTCAACTACAATGTTAAAGTTTGTTCTTGGGATAAATTGATCCCAACTACGGAACCTTTAATTGTGCGTGGCCAACGCGCTTGGCCGGTTTTTAAATTTGAATTTGACGTATTGAACGATGTCATGTTTTTTTGATAGAAAAAAAATGGGTCATCGCCGTCAAATCATAGAAGTGCGTTGGTAGCATAAAATATTTTCGAACGCTAAAACTACGAACTGTCGCAGGTCTACATACTCTCTAAACATGAAATCCAAAGGTTCGGTCGAGGTTACGTGCAGATTAGTTTGGGGCCTTGTACACGCCAATGTTTTTGCCGGTTCAAAAAAGTTAATTATTCGGGTTTAGGTACTCGCTGGTTGAGGGCAAGAAAAGCCGATCGCGGCGCAGCTGCAACAAACACCATACCACTCCTGCAAGCGAGGATTGTTGAGCTGCAGTGCTCACCATCCTCGTGCTAATTTCCCGGTTGGACCCACAGACATCGAGAGAAAAGGAGCCAAGGTCTAATCAGTGCCGAAGGAAGAGCGTTGCAGTCGAGCAAGACCATAAATTTTAATTCCGACATCCTCCAGGTTCCCGCGCTGCAAAAGGCCTCAGCCCAGAATTTTTGCCGGCTGGAGAAGCATGACCAAAACTAATGTGTGGTGTGTCATTATCATTAACTAATTATATTTTTTTCCATGAAAGTCCTAAGGCATGCATCTTATTTGTTGTTGCTGTATTTTTTTATTTAATTAACATTGTGTAGGACAAAATTAAATATTTGCACACCATAAGTAATAGTAGAATGTAAAGGAGCCATTATAGTTTTAAGATCATACATTGTAAACCTACATTCTCGCAAATAAATTAATTTCAATAATATTTATTTATTTATTTAATACTTCAAGCACACAAATGCACAGAGGCGGACTTAATGCCATTGGCATTTTCTACCAGTCAACCTTTGGGTGATGCAGAGACAAACAGTGGTAGGTACAATAGCGAGAATCGAGGAATAAATATTTATTTAAATACTAAAGATATACAAACACCTATTAAAACTATACATATAATTAATATATACATCTAATTATATATAAATATAAGCACAAATAATTACTCTCTAATAATTACTCTGTCTTATCTGTTTTAGTATATTTATTATACTAAAACAGATAAGACTAAACATTACCGTAATATGTTTTTGTTGTTTAAACTGGGTGTATACTGATAATGATATACCTACTCGCCTATTATTATTGTACCACCAACATGATGCAGTGTTTCAAAAGCATTTAAAAACGAAAGATTTCAAATGTTTTTATTTTTAGGGTTCCGTACCTCAAAAGGAAAAAACGGAACCCTTATATGTGTCTGTCTATCTGTCTGTCCGTCTGTCACAGCCAATTTACTCCGAATCTAATGGACCGATTAAGTTGAAATTTGGTACACATATGTATTTCTGTGACCCAAATACGAATGTGTAACGTAAATAATTTAATTTTGAATATACGTGTCACTTTTGGAGCGCAAACAAGAAAATTAAAAAAAAAAGTTTTGCTAACAGTACCGTGTGACATATCAAATGAAAGGGCTTGTTGCGAGGATCTTAAATTTTTTTTTTAATAATTTTAAAATAAATACTTTTAAAGATATTTAATAAATTCAATGAAAATTGACCATTCCCCCCCCCCCCAAAATTTTGAAAAAAATACATAGTATGGGTCTTTACTCATAGATTACAGGAAAACCTATAAGAAGTCTATGGTCTTAAAATGATATGGTAAATCTCTCAATATTGTGCGTAAAAACTTACATTTCGTCGCTCGGCATCCAAAAGGCCCATCTCTCTAGCTACTATAATATCAAAATATCAAAAGTGTTTGACCGTCTGCTTAATACACAAATAAATAAAACTGTAAATGTTCATGACAGCGAATTCGGGTTTTGGCGTGATTTGTCAACAGAAAGTGCAGTGTTGTGCCTTAAGCATACTATCACATACTTACTATAGGTACACAGCGTGGGACGCCGATTTATGCTAGGTTCATCGATTTATTCAAGGTTTCTGATCTGGTTGCTTATGACGTATTGTGGAGAAAGATGGAGAAGGATAGGTTGCCAACGGAGCTTATAAACATCTTTAAATAGTGGTATGGTAACCAGATCAATAGTGTACGATGGGCTGGAACTTTTTCCAAGCCATACAGGTTGGAATGCGGGGTGAGGCAGGATTGGCGAGCTCAGCAGCACCAGAGTGGGTTGCTATATAGATGGTATTTGTGTAAATAATATTAGCTATGCAAATGATATGGTGCTTCTGAGCGCGTCAATCTGTGGTCTCAGTAAGTAATTGGTCGCCAAATGTGAGCAGTATGCCAAAACACATGGTTTGATGTACTCCAATAGGTCGGAGATCATGGTCTTTGAGGCTGGGGGCAGACCGGGTTATGTACCACCTGTATTACTCAATGGGACTCCACTACAAAGAGTATTTACGTTTAAATATCTTGGTCATATATTGACCCCTGACCTCAATGACGGACTCCATATTGAGCGGGAGCGAAGGGCGTTGTCGGTAAGGGCAAACATGCTGGCTCGTAGGTTTGCACGCTGCTCACTTAAAAAGCCAAAATTACTCTTTTTCGAGCTTATTGTACAACGTTTTACACGTGCAGCCTGTGGGCTAGATATACCCAAAGGTCATGCAACGCCCTTCGTGTCCAATACAACAACACTTTCAGGGTATTGGTGGGGCTGCCCCGTTTTTGTAGCGCATCGGGAATATTCGCGGACGCACATATTAATTGCTTTTACGTAACGATGCGAATGAGGTGTACGGGCCAGCTCCAACAATATCGCTAGCAGTCTGGATTGCATGTAGATCAATCACTGCAGTGCCATCTTCCATGGGGTGAAATAAATTTAAACTAGATTACGTGGGGCACTCAGAAAGTTTTGTGATACTAGAAAAAAATATACTACAGGTTATAATTTTTTTTATTATATCTTTGAAAGAACTCTCCATTGGCGTCTATACACAGTTTTATACGTCTAAACAAATTTTCATAACACATTTTCCAGTCCGCATCAGACACCTCTCCAATCTCCTTCTTAAATGCACCCAGTGCATCTTCAGGTGATGAAAACTGTTTTCCTTTGAGTTGATTTTTTATTTTGGGGAACAAGAAAAAGTCGAACGGAGCCAAATCGGGACTGTAAGGAGGATGACCTATAAATTTGACCGGTGTGCTGTCCAGAAAGTCCCTTGTTTTGAGCGCCGAGTGAGCCAGCGCGTTGTCGTGGTGAAGTAGTAGCCCACGGAGGCCACTTTTCGGTCGCTTGTTGTTTGCAGTAGTAAAAACTTCTGGCAAACATTTGGTAACATACCATTTAGCATTGATGCTTCTTTGATCTCGTCAGGGTACTGACACCAGATAACCTGGTAGAACAAAAAAAAAAAACTTGCGATCAATATTTTGCCTGCATTTCTGGCTCGCTTCACTTTGGTAGGCGTTGGTTCATTTTGAAACAGCCACACGATCGACTGACGCTTCATTTCTAGATCATATTGAAAAATCCAAGATTCATCACCTGTAATGATACCTATCTTAAACGCGCCGAGACGAGCCTGCTACCAATTTTGCTATCATGTCTCGGCACCATTCTACCAGAACCTCCTTCTGACCCTGCGTTAGATTTTACGGTACCAGCGTGAAACTATCTTCCATAACCAAAGATGCCTGTGTAGAATTTCATGCACACTTCCCGATCCAATCGGCAGTATACACCGTGAAATTTGAATCACAGTTTTGCTAGAACAAACTTTATTCAGACCATGGTCTACTACCATTCTACAGAATCCAATAAAAAAAAAACAAATTGGTTTTTGAAAAAACGCAAAAAGACAAAGTTTAAAATGTCAAGATTATTTGCTTTGCTTTTTTTGTGTTTTTTCAAAAACTTATTATGTTTTTTTTTTTATTTGATGTTGTAGAATGGTAGTAGACCATGGTCTGAACAACGTTTGTTCTAGCAAAACTGTGATTCAAATATCACGGTGTATGCTGAACCTCTTCATATGTAATTCGCCTATTCTCTTGAATAAAATTTTTCACAGCCAGCACTTTTTGTTATGTAACAACCGTCATACAACCGCTTCTTTCTTTGTCTGCCAAAATTACTAGACCACCTATAAATTCGTTGAACCAGGGAAAAACAGTCACTTTAGAAGGGCTTTTTTCTATGAACACCATTCGTAGTCTTTCAAACGATTCTTCTGGTTTTAGTCGACATTTGAAATCGTACAAAATCATCGCGCGAAAATGTTCTCGTTATAAATCCAGTTTTCAGTAAAACAGAGTATTTTGATTTTGCTCGTAAAAAAATGTGGAGGGAATTTCGAATTTGGAATGTTATGTTTTTTTGTAATAAATAGTCATCGTTTTAATTGACATCAAACCAGCCAGTATTCTATAGACAAAAACTGTTAGTCGCAAAACTTTCTAAGTGACCTCGTAAAATAAGTTAACATAGTTCATAAGTTTACTAACGCAATGAGTCCTTGTTACTTGAATAAAGAAAAATATCTGGATGATAAATTTTTTTTGAACGACGTTTTCTAAAAATGAAACCTAGCTAGATCTATTTATCGCTCCTGAAACCCCCTGCATACCAAATTTAATAAAAATTCTTGGAGCCGTTTCCGAGATTCAGATTATATATACATAGGTATACAAGAATTGCTCGTTTAAAGGTATTATTATTATATTAATACCGCGAATGTGATTTTTTTACGAAAATCAGATTTTTGTTTTATTTCATTCTACACGTTCAAATAAGTGACCATGCAATTTTAAAAAAAATGTAAAAAATCTCACATTCGCGGTATTGGATGCCGAGCGACGATTTGCAGTTAGAATGTATGGGGAGAACATGTTTTTTAACTACAATGTTAAGTTTGTTCTTGGGATAAATAAATTCATCTCAACTACGGAACCCTTCATTGTGCGTAGTCCGACACGCACTTGGCCGGTTTTTTCAATGTAAATCTTATATTACTAAAACGTCACGAATAGTCGGTGTCATGTATCGCGCGCTGTCCGCGAGCTTAGGAATCACCATTTCACCTCTTGCCCAGTCTTCTTGAATTTCGACAGATGTTTATATGTAAGTACAGCAGCGTTGGTGCAGTACCCAGTACCGCACTGTTTTCGAAAACCACACTTCTTCTTTTTCTCGATCTTGATAACCACTGATGTTATTGTGGTAGTCATCAGTTCACTTATAATACATAAATACATACATAAACTCACGCCTTCTTCCCATGGGGGTAGGCAGAAACTACAGAACGCCAATTGCTACGATCATTACTTACTCCTTTTGCCTCGTTTACGTTCATACATCTGGTCATACACGCACGCCGGTTGCGAGTACTACGCACCTGGCCTTTCTGAAGAACATCACCAATAAGGTCAGTATATGTCCTCCTAGGGCGTCCCCGCCCGGCCTTTCCCTTCACATCAGCCTCGTAAATACATTTTGTTAGTCGCCTTTCGTTCATCCTCTCAACACTTTCACTTATAATAGTATTGTTATTTTAGTCATTCTGTTTTTGTATAATTACTTAATTTATGTAGATAGCCAAAATAAACAAACAATAAAATAATGACTATTTAAGCATATTAACTATGATTATGACTTTAATTTGACGTTATTATTCTAAGATTTGACGTGACAAATAATCGTTGACATTGACAATTAATCAGCAACAGCCATGAATTCCGCTGTAGCAAATATGTACCAAGGAGAACGTATTTCAATGTTAATAATAATAAAATATAAATGGAGTTACGATCAATAATGATGATAATATTGATATCTACATGTTTATGAAATACGTACTCGTAATATATAAAAAATGTTGCTTAAAACCTTTAATACGCTTAACAGTCATTTTTAATAGGTACACTCTACATCTTTGGTTGCGTTTAAAAAGTAGCATCGTCATGTGGAATGGATTGCTTCGCGCGACGTAAATGGCAACATTTTTGTCCTTTGACTCGTGATGTGTACTGTTATACATAATTTTTAACCGACTTCCAAAAAGGAGGAGGTTATATGTTCGACGCGTATGTTTGTTTTTTTTTTTTTTTTTTTTTTTTTTTTTTATGTATGTCCACCGATTTCTCCGTTATTTGTGGACCGATTTTGAAAATTATTTTTTTGTTTCAAAGGGTAGGCTCCCAAATTGGTCCCATATAAATTTTATTAACTTTGCTTGGGTAGTTTTTGAGTTAGCTACAAAATACGTATTTTTTTCCCACTTAGTATGTAGATGATATGATAAGTTCTTGACACTGGTAGCAGGTAGTGGTATTTGAATGTGTGTGGGGTAGGTACCACAACTAAAAAGTGAAAAATAAAAACTTTTTACAAAAAAAAAAACAACCGACTTCCAAAAAAAAAACACTACAAAGTGAAAAATAACTTTAATTTCGGAAGTCGGTGGCAAAAAACGAAAACACAAAACCCAAGACACCGACTTCCGAAATTAAAGTTATTTTTCACTTTGTAGTGTTTTTTTTTTGGAAGTCGGTTGTTTTTTTTTTATTGAACAGCAATTATTGCTGACTTTACTTTAATATGCTATATAAAACTGCTCGCCATGCATAGCGAGGCAGTCAACCCACAAAATTCTATCCAATTAACATCTTTTCCGACTAATTGTAATTTTGATGTACAAGTATAAATAAATTCAGTGTAGCAGAATCAAAGTGTTTTAATTAAAAAGGACCCACGGAGCGCCATCCTAACAAATTGGTGTCAGAAGTGGGATCCCAGGAAAAATCGTTGAGTACTGGGATCTATAGGTGTAGGCGTCGCGAATTCGTTTCCACTCGTCTGCACCATAGTATTTGTTGGCTCCGTGGCCTAGTAGTCCTTTCGGTAAGTGGTCGACGATAAGCCTTGGGTTCCTCTAAAGCCTAAGCCCGCGCTACTGCATTTCACGTGATCGACGATCAGCCTCCGCTGTTGAGCGTGAGCCCGCGTCACCCCAGAACACCTCCTGCTGCCCGTGATCGACGATCAGCCTCCGCTATTGAGCGTGAGCCCGCATCACCCCGGAACACCTACTGCCCTGTGGTCGACGGTCAGTCTCCACTTGCGAGTGCGAGCCCGCATCACATTAGGACCTTCCATCGAGGTCTCGCTGACGACCTCTACCTGCACATCAAATCCATCATCAAACCAGAAATCCTTAATCACCATCATCGGACGGTTGACTCGCCATCATCACCAGCTCACGTAGACCTTCCATGTGACAAGTTTCACGAGCATCGCAACGAGATTTCAAGGTACCGCATAATACGACTCCCTGAGTTGCCGAATCGCCGGACACCCGAAGTTGACGTCATCGCTGCGTTTCTAGCCACGTTTTGCTCTACTTTTTAGTTTTCGGAAGTCTACAAAATTTTAGTGAGTGCTGTTTTCCTTAATGTGAGTTTTTATTTTATTTAAATGTTTCAAAAGTGAATTTTGGTGAAAGTGATTATTCGTAATTTCAAACTTTTTTTTGCATGCTATATTTTAAATCTATTTTTATTTAAGTGCGTTTCTGATCTGTACTGCATTTTAATTGTTTAACGTTTTTAGTAAGGTCATAGTTGAAGAAGTCCAGAAATGTCTGACAAAATAACACTTTCAGTGTTAATCAAGTTTATTAAAACCTACAACGGGGATCGCGAGTCATTGCCCGCATTTTTGACGAATTGCGAAAATGCAATGTCGCTAGCCAGTACAGACCAACAGAATTTTATGTGTAAATATATTATTTCACAACTTGAAGGTAAAGCACAATTAGCAATATGCTTAAAAAAACTTAATACGTGGTCTGAAATAAAACAATTTTTAAAATCCACTTTCGGGGAGAAAAAACACTCGACCCATTTACTTGTAGATTTACAAAACTGCAAGCAATTGCCTTCTGAGGATGTGACTCAATATTCCATTCGACTTGAATCATGTCTCACACGTATTCTATCTGACGTTCATTACAGCTGTGAGGATGACAAAGAACTTATAGGTAGATTAGCTGCTATGGAAGATTTGGCCCTAAATACATTTTTGTTAGGTTTAAATCCAAACTTTTCACACATTGTGCGATGTCGGAATCCCAAAACATTGTTCGATTCTATTTCTCATGCAATTGAGGAAGAAAAGATCTATAACCTTTCTCAAATGTCTCAAAGATCATTCAAACAATGCACAATTTGTCAAAACTTTGGCCATGTCGCTTCCGCTTGTTATCATAAAAATGATTCTACACCTAATGTTCATCAAATTAACTCAGAAGATCATAATTTAAAAAATAATAATTCCTTTTTTTACAATTATAAAATGTGCGCATACTGTAAAAAACGAGGTCATACAATAGGCGAATGTCGCAAGCTGAAGTTTAAAAATGATTCTCGCAACGCGACACTATCCAGTACACATGCACTAAAAACTCACAGCTCTGCAAATGAAATCCATTCTAACGTGCATGTTGTTGACACTTTAAATGATAATCAAATAAGCAATAATTTAAACTAAATAAGGTTCCGGTTCCGTGTCTGCCGAAACCTATTGTTATTCATTTAAATGACACAAAAAGCATTTCTAAATCCTGTGTTCCTAAATTTTCTTTAACACAGGTTAGCGCAAGTAAAGATACTACAAGTCCTTCAAACTGTGTTCCTAAATTATTTCCAACACAGGTTAGTGCAACTAAAGATACTATGTGTCTTTCAAACTGTGTTCCTAATTTTTCTCCAACACAGGTCAGTGCACACACAAACTCGTCTAGTAGTTTATTTAAAGGCCGTATTCCTAAATTATTTAAAACACGGATGTCAAAGAAAATAAATTGTAATGAAATTAAATGTCTTCCTACTAAGTTCCCACTGAAATTCCAAAGCCATTCTCCTTGTGGTCAATTCTCTGTTGCACAAGTTAATGTGTTGCCGGTTCAGTTTAATTGTAACAAAGAAAAGTTACCGAAGACTCAGTTCATTCAGTTCAGTTCCTAAATTATTTTCAACACAAGTTTCAGAAAATTCTAATATTAATAATTCTAAATGCAATTTCTCATCTCGTGAAAATCTGAGTTCTTTTCCTAGGGATTGCTCACGTGAGATCAACAATAGTAGTCTACTTCACGTTTACTTAAAACCTAACTTTAATGATAAACTTTTACGGTTTTTACTTGACACAGGTTCCACGATTTCTACTGTGTTTCCTTGGTTTCTAAACCAATCAGTGGTTGAGCCTGATCTTATAACCACTGAGTCTCAATTTTCCAAATTGACTGATGTTTATAATTCAAATCGCTTAATTCGTAATTTATTAAATGCAACTATCAATTCTAATTTAAATCATTCAAGTTTACATTTATCAAAGCAACAATTAATTTCGTGTCCAGTTTCACTGGACTTTGTCAGCACTGTTACACGCTTCAAACAGCTGTCAATGGTACCAAATTCCGCTGAGTTGCAATCAGCTGAATGCAAACTTGTAATTGAACAGTTCGTTAACTCCAAACATAAAGTATTCTTTCTCATATTTGCTAATGTTCATAATTATGACGTAACATTTTACAAAACTATTAGCATTCCATCTATTTCTATAAACTTATATAATCGTAATCAATTTACTAATTTTACTATTTACAAAAATGAAATGAAAGAGTTAGCTTTTTTGGCTTTTATAGATACATTTACTAAACTAGTTTGCGTGAAAATAATTTCCATTTATCTTTATTACCTCATGTTCTTATTCATTCCACTGTGTTTTACATGGCTGTAACGGATGCAAGATTTAAGATTCAATCTAAGTTGTTAAAATTAGTGCAATATTTTTATTCTATTAACTTTTATTTTTGTTTGTGATCAACAATCCTACTTCTAAATGATGTGATTTCAAAGTTATATCTGAACTAAAACCCTCATTATGTAAGATTTGTTTACATTCAGTCCAAGCCTAACCAATGTACTACTTTATTCATAATTAATAATGTAATTATAGACTTCACATTTCAATGTATTGTATTACCTACACTTTTCTTCCGTATTTTATGTATTTATGTTTTTGTTTACCAAGCCAATATTAATAAGATTGACTTGTATCGTTATCTAAAATCTTTAAAAATGATTTTTGTTGTTGTACCATTTTTTTCTATTAACATTGTATATATATTTTTTTTAAATAAAATTATTATTGTAAAATTATCAACATCAATAGTAGTGCTCTATATTATGCTCTCTCCGATTACAATGAGCGTCGCTGAACACTTTCTTTTACTTTGCTAAAAATGTATAACGTTGACAAAATATGAACACTATTGTCTATTATGTTTCTTTACTCATGTACTATTAGATATACTTTAAGTTATATTTTTTGTTTTAATTCTACTTATTATTTGCCTATAATGTTGATGTTAGTAATGTAATTTTTTATCTATTAAGCACATTTTGTCATAAAATTATTTTTGTTCTCTTTCCTTTTTGTTTTGGAGGAAGTATTTAATTATTATCTTTTTTGGATTTTACACTGCGCTTAATTTTATAAAATATAAAGCTCCGTCTTAAGCGGGGAGATGTTATACATAATTTTATTGAACAGCAATTATTGCTGACTTTACTTTAATATGCTATATAAAACTGCTCGCCATGCATAGCGAGGCAGTCAACCCACAAAATTCTATCCAATTAACATCTTTTCCGACTAATTGTAATTTTTATGTACAAGTATAAATAAATTCAGTGTAGCAGAATCAAAGTGTTTTAATTAAAAAGGACCCACGGAGCGCCATCCTAACAGTACGAACGACTTTCAAGTAGTGAGAATACAAGTATCTGGATAATACCACTGTTCTAAAAGCGACATAGGTAGACGAGCGACATTGACGAATGCGACAAGTACGAGTGCAAACACGAGAATTGGCTTCCTGGGACCACCTTCTCATCACAAAACTAGAGAATTCTGAAAATAATTTTCAGAATTACGTTTTACAATAAGGTCACCAGATGGCGCTACTGTACACCGCTAGATCACGTTGTCGTTGTCGCTTGCCAAATAGTTAGGTCCCGTCGAAGATTTTGTGTGACTGAGTTTTGTTAGGTGTAAAGTAGCTTCAAAAGTAAAGTCTCTGTTTAATAGATAGCAGTTGGTTAGTTTTGGGTTAGTTTATTTCTGTTTTGTTATCGTTTTGCCACCACATGCTTTTTAGTAACCTACAGCTGCAGTCGGGTTTTTTTAAGTTGGATAGGTATATTAATTATAGGATTTTAAACTGACATGGTTATTTTCACCACTAAAGTTCTTTAAAACGGGATATTTATCATGTTTTTAGTTTTTTTAACAAAATATCCAATTTTAAACAAAAAACATGGTAAATATCCCGTTTGAAATAACTTTAGTGGAATATTAATTGTTGTAAAAAAGTTTGTGCTCGCGAGATCTACTGTTCGCAGAACTACTAGTTTATTTAGCAATATTACTGTATGGAATTAAGAAATGTGGCTAACTAAACTTCGTTTGAAATAAGATTACAAATTTAAATAAATCTTTCATACAGTTCGTTCAACCGATATTGACTTCTATTGCGTTGATGGTATGAGAAATGGCAGCTGCAGTAAACAGTTGGTTTTGTAACCACTTTTTTGCTTTTAATACCATCCTTATAACTACGGCATAGAAGTCAAAATCGGTTGAACGGACTGTATAAAACGTTTGTTTAAATGTCTAATCTTATTTCAAATGGAGTATAGGGAACTAAAATATTGATCATGAAGTGCAATATGTAATTAATATCGTAATACCGAATATTTAGTTTTAGATGTAAAAAAAGTATTTGGAAACTTTTCGAATGCCTTTTTTACACCTAAAATTGTTACAGCATCAAATTCAGTGTTATAATTGCAATTTCTTATTTCCATACAGTAATATTGCCAAATTAATCAAAACAGCGAAATATTTGACATTTATTTGCGACGTTGTCCACTTTCATAATAAACGCTCTTAAGAATGTACGCGAAAGCTAAGGCCCGTATTACAGAACCGCGTTCAAAACTCAACCATTACTTAAAACTCGTTTATTAAATAAAGCCTTTTGATTGGTTGAAACTAGTTTTAAGTAATGTTTGAGTCTTGAGTGAGCTTCTGTAATACGGACCTTAATTAATGCGACACCCAAATTACAAGTCCTGCCAGTTTTCTTTACGAGAGCCTCGGAGACCAAGACATAGCGTTGCGTACAATACTGTGAAGCATGCCAAAACTACACCTCTGCTCTGTGCATACACGCTCACACGCACACATTTACAACCATTTACAATTATTGTAAAAACCAATTATTTTTAAAAGAGTAACCGTGGAGTTCGTTGCCGGCTCTTCTCCATAGGAAACGACCAATTGGAACCGTGCACCTAGCTTCTGACGTTTCATAAGTGACCATGTAAGTTTATATGAAAAATAAATATTTTGAATTTTTTTAATTACACTGCAATCAAACTACACCTCCCTAAGTGCACACTTGTTTACGAAACCAGCTTCACGTTACTGTTGACAGCCCTGTCTTGGTTTTTTATTTGGTCTGAGACTGGCATTATTCTGTCAGTATATCTTTATCCATCCGGATGAATTGTTGATATTCTAAACAATTCAGTATTAGTTCCAGGATGATCCCAACTTTAATACCAACTATATCGATTAGCCGCACAGTTTATCATGTTATGTTTATGTTGGCAACATAACTAGTGCTTAAAGTTTCCAAGTTGCAACATCCAAAACTGTTACGCAACCCTGGGGTACAAGTTTCTAGTGCTTACTACGTACTTAGTTAAATGTAACTTGTAATCGTCCAACAAATTGATCAGAATATCCACTGTGAACAATCTTAAAAAGGTGGCTGGGACAAACTGGATGCAGAAGGCTAAGGCCAGAAAAAGAAAAAACTTTTTACAAAAAAAAAAAAACAACCGACTTCCAAAAAAAACACTACAAAGTGAAAAATAACTGTTTTTTTTTTTTTTTGTTAAAAGTTTTTATTTTTCACTTTTTAGTTGTGGTACTACCCTACATACATTCAAATACCACTACCTGCTACCAGTGACAGGAACTTGTCATATCATCTACCTACTAAATGGGAAAAAAATACGTATTTTGTAGCTAACTCAAAAACTATTACAGCAAAGTTAATAAAATTTATATGGGACCAATTTGAGAGCATACCCATTCAAACAAAAAAAATAATTTTCAAAATCAGTCCACAAATGACGGAGAAATCGGTGGACATACATAAAAAAATACGTTTATTTGCGGTAAACATGACGCAAAGAAAAAACATAAAAAATTTTTTACAAAAAAAAAAACAACCGACTTCCAAAAAAAAACACTACAAAGTGAAAAATAACTTTAATTTCGGAAGTCGGTGTCTTGGGTTTTGTGTTTTCGTTTTTTGCCACCGACTTCCGAAATTAAAGTTATTTTTCACTTTGTAGTGTTTTTTTTTGGAAGTCGGTTGTTTTTTTTTTTGTAAAAAGTTTTTTATTTTTCACTTTTTAGTTGTGGTACCTACCCCACACACATTCAAATACCACTACCTGCTACCAGTGACAGGAACTTATCATATCATCTACATACTAAGTGGGAAAAAAATACGTATTTCGTAGCTAACTCAAAAAATACCCAAGCAAAGTTAATAAAATTTATATGGGACCAATTTGGAAGCATACAACAACCAACCAACAACAAACAAAAAAATAATTTTCAAAATCGGTTCACAAATGACGGAGAAATCGGTGGACATACATAAAAGAAAAAAAAAAAAAAAAAAAAACAAACATACGCGTCGAACATATAACCTCCTCCTTTTTGGAAGTCGGTTAAAAACTAAAAGAACAAGTTGAGGGAAAATATACGCCACATCCACGCAAAACGGTCATCGCTCAGCATAATGCTGTGACCCCATGCAAGACAGAGCCCCAGCACTAGTTTTCAGCGACAGCCGGTGTTGACGTTATGACGTCGACCGTGCAGAATACAATGAGATATAAAAATATAATAAATATACAATAATTCGACATATTTTTATATAAAATATAATATTTAAAATGGCAACATTCCGTTCAGTCGGCATCAACTCGCGCGCCGCCAGCTTAGAGTAATCTGTGCGCGCAGCTGTCAGAAAACAGGGTACAGGGTGACAGGGTATTGTAGCTCAGCCTGGGAGAGGCCTATATTCAGCAGGGGACTGGGATAAGCTGAGTTGATTTGTTGATTGAATGTGAACAAACCTCACAAATACTCATCATCATTTATCATTTAAACGGTACTGGTGGAATGCATTTTTGAAGTGAAAACTTCTTTTTTAAGATGGGACTAAACCATTGATTTTGCGACACTGTGACGACACCTCATTTTTGCAAACGCGATTCTGCTCTTTATTTATATTTCGTTACTGATCAATGTACTGTGCAAGTATTTTTACTTTAAAGGTTTTGTAAACGCGATTGTGCTCTTTATTTATATTTTGTTATGGATCAATGTTCTATGCAAGTATTTTTGAAAAGGTTTCGGAAGTTTTTTTTTTTTTGTAAATGCAATTGTGCTCTGTATTTAGATAAGGCAACGGACCAATGTTCTATACAAGTATTTTTCTAGTTAGAAGGCTATCTTCTTCAAGTTTTCACTTCTGTCGGTACTCCCGGAGACCCACTGTTTTTTAGTCGTGAAGTTGGTATGTTTAGTATGTTTTAATATCTAACTGTAATTCTAGTTTGCATGTTTTCTTCATTAAATTTCTGCTAGTGCTGTCCACTTCTGCTAGTGACGAATACACAATACCTAAAACTGAATGTGACCTTTGTTTGTGTATGCTTTAGTGAGTAAGTCGTTGAAGTGCCATAATTTAATAAATAAATAAACCTACCCTAACCTTATCCTAACTGTGTTGGGGTCGGCTTCCAGTCTAACTGGATACCGCTAAATACTAAGTACAGTATTTCCATTTTCTTAATGTCCTTCGGCAAACTTCGTGTTTCGTCAGTTGTCGGATTTCTATCAGTTGCCCTTTGCACTTGTTGCAGACCGGACGCTCTCAATCGACTTGGAAGTATATAGAGTACTTAATATAATTTATTAAAAAATGGGAGGAAAGTCGCAGGCACGATAGATAGGAAAATAGATTTACAACTCTATATACTTCACACGGAAATCAAAACAAAACAACAATAAAGTACTTAGTTCTGAATTAAAATTATTAAACACGATAAATCTAATAATTGATGGACATGGAAATTAGCATTCGTTTGTATTCGGAAATGCGATGATTCCCGAGGGACATTAAGAAAATAGAAATACTGTATTTACATGAGTGACAGTCTCTCTGACCCTCATTACCACGAGTAACACGATAATTATCCTTTGGTAAGACTGGTAAGGGGCTCGTGCTAAATAAATAATAACTGCCGCACGCGTCGATAGAAGGTTAAGCTACGCTTGCCGCGGTCGGTTCGTAGATGGGTGACCATCCATTACATATCGAGACCTCTCCGTGCCTTGGAAAGCATGTTAAGCCGTTAGTCCTAGCTGTCATTCGTAAGTCATTGACAGCAGTTACGGGTAGTCAGAAGCTCAAAAGTCTTACCAAGGGGTATGTGTTACCCAGTAACTAGGTTGTGGAGGTCCGATAGGCTCGCTCCATGTAAAATACCGGTATTCAACTGCATACAATTTGACGGGAAGCTGACCACACCATAGTTGGGAAAAGGCTAGGCAGATTGGTAAGACTTTAGTGGTATGAGGAACAGGGTGTAAAGTTCACTCATCCACCATAGAAAAGGGAGGATCCTCCGACCAGACGGGTGTTGTGTCTGGCGGGCAACTGCCCATTGGTTTGAAGTTGAAATCTTGTATGTATGTCGATCGCTCGGTAAACTCTAACTGCGCGATGCAGGATTTGTGTGACGTCATGTCTATGATGCGTAGTTCGTATGTGGCGGTGTAACCGCTACAGTTTTGAAGTCGAAATCTTGTATATATGTCGATCGCTCGGTAAACTCTAACTGCGCGATGCAGGATTTGTGTGATGTCATGTCTATGATGCGTAGTTCGTATGTGGCGGTGTAACCGCTACAAGACTGGTATTGACATACAAACAATTTAAGTCCTATCACTGTCCCAACACAGATCAAAGGCCTCTTCTGCAGAAGGAATAAGCATTTGAACGTAGCATTTTGCCCTCGAATTTTCAAACGACACTTCACTATAAGACGTCCTTAAAAGTCTTTTTGTCGCTACAATACACTTTAAAGTGAAAGAGACAGCATGAGTATTAAAAGCGACTTAAAAACGTTTGAAAAAAGTACACAAATAAATAAAAAGTCGAAACAAATATTGGCTTAAAAATATCGGCTCCAATATTGAGTTACATACAACCGCTGGTTTCACTTTCATTTCAAGCATAACATTTAACGACACGTCAACAATACAGAATTATGTGGCGTAATATTGGACCGAACACATTCTAAAAGACAATAACATACAGGGCTATAATAAATATCGCTTTCGCTTATTTCCGATATACGGGCAACACTGAGGCAGGCTGGTCAGTCACTAAATCAGTCATAATTACAGCTATAAATGTCGCGAGCGCGAGCATTTTGTATGGCTAAGCTGGTGTTGCCAGATAAAAGGTACAAAACTCCGGAAATAAAGTTAAAAGTACTGAGACTGATTTTCCTGTTGAATAATTGGCTCTGTTATGTACGAAATTATAATCATAGGACTGAGCTTTGCGCCAGTTACTTATTGTTTACGATTGTTTTTGGAGTTTAATCCTTAAGAATCAATTTTTATGCCCCGGTATGGAAATTTTATGAGAAGTGAAAGGAGACGTTTCATTTTTGTATAGAACCCCGGCCATAACACGCTTTAGAAAACCTGGGAAATTAACCCCTGAATACAATCAAGAATGTTTTTTTTTTCTAATAACTAATATTTATTAGGCAGGGCATCGGTGGGTAGGTTTTTTTTTAAGAACTGTGTTTTTTTTACCCTCTTTGTCTATTACATATTCAAAGACAATCGTAATAAGGAGTAAACTCCACGTGCGTCGGAGTTAACATACACCCTTTTTTTTGTAAAAATCATGACCTCCTTACTTGTTGAACTTAATTTTCCTATACCTAACGCCAAATCAATGGTAATAATGTTTGTTGCTCTTTCTGTCAACCAAATATTTCGTGATATTCTACAAAAGATTGACTGATTAGGCACTTGATTAGCCTTTCAGAATCCAAATGTCACTGTCAATCTGACAGTAGTTTTAGTTCCGATCTCGCGTTGTATTGCAAAACTATTAAAAAACCACCCCACATTTAATCCCCTTTTTTCCCAACTTTTTAAAGCTGGCAACCCAGAGCTAACCCGGCGAACATCAGCGACAAATAAAACGCACGATATTGGTACGATAAAACAATTTTATTGTTGTTGTTAGCAATAATACTGTATCGCTGTTTGGTATTAAGGGTTTTTTCGGTGCGTATCATTGTTGACCTTTCGAAGGTCGATGAGATCATTTTTGTAACCTCTGTCCTCTTGTAGATGCCTTAACCCTTGGTATGCCGAACGTGGATCCACGCGAGACACAATGGTTTTTTAATTGTTTCTGTAATTACGGCATTCAAGAGGTTAACCGGCAAATGAAGTGTTACATTGCGTATATAGTCCAATCTCTAGCCATTTCAAAGTAATAAATTTAAATCTAAGACATCGGGATCCTTTGTTCATGGAGTTGCTTGCCCGTTCTTCTCCATAGGAAGCTACTAAGCCTTGAAATGGGCCACTAGCTTAATCTTTCCGACTAACCGACGCCTTCACGCCTGTTTACAGTTCATAAGTGCTTTCAGATTGAGTTTTGATATGTCAAATAGGTAGCAGTTGCATCCCAGCACACAATACCGCAACGCGACCTCTAAACGTCCTCTCCAAAATATTATGTGCTTACTGTACGTTAGCTAAATAATTTTCAAGGTATTGGTAAATATATTCTCGCTTGATAGACGTATTTGTGAAACTGCAATTTACTGTTATCATTAACAAAAAACTTACCACGTGCCCCCTAGAAGATTCACACTACTTTTAGTATACAGAGTGGCAGGGACATCGACGCGAAAACTGTTACCATGGATTCAGTACATGATTCTGAACCCAGGGGGAGGTCTGCCCGGCTTGGGCTTGGTCTTGTTATTCTTTTAACTAAAACATACTGAAAACAGTATTTTACAAACTCGTATAACAGCGCAGGGAATGTCCCTACAGATTTGATCCCATCGTGAAAAGTGAAGGGAATAACATGTTCTAACGGAATATAACTTTTTTTTTGTTTGGCACTTTCACATTTAGCCCAAAAATGTATGGACGGTGAATGATCTCCTTTGTGTAGACTTTGTGACTTATAACATCACCTTGGATGAGTCTGTGAAGGTGTTATAATTGTGATTTTAATAAATAATAAATATTTGTTTGCAACAAAAACAATACCTTAATAATAGAAAATCCATACTTTTAAAGTTACCGTCATTAAGTGTCGGAGCAGAATATTTGATAATGTGCCAACAGCCCGTCCCGAAGGACCAAGTTATTAAATATTAAACGTTTACCTATTTAAATCACGTGAAACGAAGACACATACATATTTGTTTAAAATTTTAGTTGTAAATGGCGATTTATTAGTTTGTGTAGCGGTGTATAATTTGTTGTGAGAGACTTTAACCATACTGATATTATGAATGCGAAAGTAAAGGCTCTTACAAACAGGCGCGACACGCGACGCGACACAAAGGCACCGCTTGTCGCGCGACGAGCGGTGCCTTTGTGTCGCGTCGTGTGTCGCGTCGCGTGTCGCGCCTATTTGTAAGAACCTTAACTCTGTCTATGTTACCTTTTCTTGCCTAAACCACTGAATCGATCGTTATTAAATTTGACAGATACATAGTCTGGAACCTGGAGAAGGAGTAAGGCTATTTTTGAGCCTGGATATTTGTATAAAAAATTATGAAATACAAAAACGTAATATGAATATGAAATACACGCCGAAGAAGTCACGGGCATGTTAATTATTTAACTTACCAGCAAGTTAAATTATTATTACAATGTTTGCGATGAGCAAAATAATATTGAAATTAATTTAATAATTAAAAAATTAGTTTTTTTTTTTTTTTTATTATTTGATTCATCTGCCTATTCTTTACCCAACAATGTCGGGGTTGGCTTCCAGTCTAACCAGATGCAACTGAATACAAGTATTTTACATGAAGCGAGTGCCTATCTGACCTCCACAACCCTGTAACTGGGTATTTAATTACCCCTTGGTAAGACTGGTTGTCAGACTTTCGGGCTTCTGACGACTCGTAACGACTGTCAAAGATCCACGAATGACAGCCGAGACCAACGGCTTAACGTGCTTTCCGAGGTATGGAGGAGTCTCAGTATGTAAAGATGATAACCCATCCACAGACCAACCCCGGCCAGCGTAGCTTAACCTTATGGATCGACCACATACACATCACTACACTACATATTATTATTATAAAACAAAGTCCCCCGCGTCTGTCTATCTGTCTGAACGCGATAAACCATGGTTGGTGGTAGGGCTTGTTCTAAGTCCGCCTAGCTAGCTACCACTGTCTTATCTAAGTCTGTCGCCATAACAACAGTGTTAACAGCATTGTTGTGTTTCGGCAGTTAGAGGTAAGATAGCCAGTTCCTCTGTGGTTGAGGGTTCTGGGTGAAGCTCGCTTCAACCTTCTGCCTGATCATCACTTACCATCAGGTGAGATGCAGGCCAAGAGACTCCCAGTTGCGGCCAAAAAAAAAAAACAGTGGTACTCCGGGAGTGCCGACAAAAGTGAAAACTAGAACAAGATTGCAAGAAAAATACTTGTATAGAACATTGGTCCGTAACCTTATCTAAATAAAAAGCACAATCGCGTTTATAAAAAAAAAAACACTCACAAAACCTTTAAAGTAAAAATACTTGCATAAAACATTGATCCGTAACATAATATAAATAAAGAGCACAATCGCGTTTACAAAAATGAGGTGTCGGTAACGGTGTCGCGAGTTCAATTGTTTTTTCCCCATCTCAAAAATTCCCAACGCGCCTAAAGAAGATTTCACTTCAAAATAAAAGTTTATGTGTATTAAGGTTTTATGTACGATATTTTATCAAGCCCTGAAAACCGTGCAAAGAAGGGGCGGGTCGCTATATATACATAATCTCAGAATATAACAATTGTATTCATGCATTATAGCTTTAGTTTCCATTTCCACAAACAAACACATATTACATAATAAAGGTTCGAACCAGCCAGCAAAGTAACTTGAAAGTCTTGAAAACAACCTAATCAAGAAATAAATATCCTATTATGAAAATCTTTATCCGCCATTCTCGCCGCAAAAATACACAAACACTCACATAAATAGGTTTTATAGTAAATAAATCTCTAAAAGGGATCTTTAATAACATTATGGGATGTCGCACTGAAAGTAATTTTCTCTACAACAGTTGATAACCACGTTTTTGTTTATAGAATTTTAGACGTTATGATTTGGAAACGGTGTTGTTTACGGCTGATGGAAGTACCTATTTTGAAATAAGATTATCTTATTTGCAAATACGGGCTTATTGGTGATTTGCCCGGATTTACTCGCCCGAAACGGGCGAATCGACACTTTCAGATTAGGTATATTATTTTTTTCTTGTGGCAATTCGTACGAAATTAATTTATTTGTTGACGAATTGATTTCTGAAGTTGTCGATTCGCCTACAAATAAATTAACTTCGTGCGACTCGGCTCAAGATATGTGCGAATAAATTTGGGTGGATCACTATTAAACAAAAATTAGTATTAAGGCTTGTGCAGACCAGCGCGACACGCGACGCGACACAAAGGCACTGCTCGTCGCGCGACGGGCGGTTCGAGCTTTTAGTCTAATTTTGTGAATGACTTCTTTTAACGACTTTCTCACCACAACACATAACAAAATTAAAATTAATTGAATGACGTACCTGCAGGATTATCTAATTCATCCGACGTTTGAATCATTCAACTGCAAAAAATCAAAGTTTTAAATTCGCGCACCGTTGCGTAAAATAATCAAAACAAAAGAAACTCTAAAAAATGAAGAATAAACCATTAAAATGATATCATCCGCAAACAAAGGGTGATTCCGCGACGAAAAATGGAAGAAGCCGCAATAATATTTAGCTAATCTAACGAGATACCGTCTCGTAGGACCAATTAGGTCACATTTAGTGCTAAAAATCTAAAAGCAAAAACAGAGCTAACCTTAATAGAAAGAGAAAGGTCCCCGAAGCAATAACAGTTTTAATTACGTTAAAAATTATGTTGGAACCAACTTTTCCGGTTGTTATCTTCGCCAGTCCGTTTCATTTTACGGTAATGTCTATTTCTCTGAACGTAACGATGCCCGCAATTTAATATTTTTACTCTAATATTGAAAAGGGAGTTTAAAAAATAAAATTTGAATTTTATATTTTTCCCCTTTTTTCTTCTATCTATTCCGGAGATTAGTTTTGAAGCTCCGCTTCTCCCCAAGCGTATTGATAAGATCTTTTATTTAGAAAACGGTTGTATAGAATCTGTATATTTATAAGTTCCGCTCATTTTGTTAGCTCAATGCAAACTCGTTAGCATTTTCGTCGTATGGAGCTTACTAGTTCGATCGAATCAAAATATTTAATTAAAAAACTGGCCAAGTGCATGTCGGACCACGCACAATGTAGGGTTCGGTAGTTGGGATGAATTTATCCCAAGAACAAACTTAACATTGTAGTTGAAAAAAAAATCTTTCATACGGAATGTATCGGAGAACATATTTTTACAACCGCAAATTTAAGTTGGTCGATTATTACTCGTTAACTTGTAAAGCCTACTCAGCTGTGATAGTTTTTCTTTTAAATTCGTTATATAAACTACTGCCGTGATTTTTTTCAAATATCTAAAACCAACCATTTAGCTAGACACTTGACTCTTACAAAAATTTGCACTAACTACTACACTACACTACTACTACTTTTTACTTTTTTTTGCGCAAACGAATCTCTGAATTCAAAAATGGTTTTAACACATTTACAATTTTTTTAAAAGACCTTTTCAATGTTACCCCACACTAAGGAATAGAAAAAAAAAAAAACATCCTCACTTTACGTGCAGGGGAGGTACCCTAAAAAAAAATATTTTTCATAATTTTATTTTACCAATTTGTCGGCATGATTAATATGTACACCCAAGCCAAATTGCAAGTTTCTAGTACAAACAGTCTTGAAGCTAGACCGCGGACAGACAGACAGACGGACATGGCGAAACTATAAGGGTTCCTTGTTGACTACGGAACCCTAAAAAGGGGCAATACCCGTAATTTTTAAGAACGTTCGCATTTGCATTTTATTCGTAATCTGTCAAAAATACAATCTATTTACCAACATTTTTGACAAGGTTGACAGATTGTGACTTGAATGTGAACGTTTTTTAAAGTACGAGAATTGGCCTTCTGTTAACATAACTAGGAAGAAAACATGAACATACTCGTAACAATTACTTTTTATTATAAAATAATTCAACCGGTTCTGTGCTTCCCGCATCCAGCTGATTTCTGCAGCCTTCACAAGGTCATCGGTCCACCCTGTGGGAGGCCTTCTAACGCTACATCTTCCGGTACGCGGTCGCCTCTCCAGAATCTTTCAGCCCCATCAGCCATCTGTTCTACGAGCAATGTGCACCACCCACTGCCACTTAGGATTGGCAATTCTTTGGGTGGTGCTTGCGGGAAACCTAAGTCCTGCAGTGGACGTATTTCGGCTGGAATGATGATGATGATAAGATAATTAAGATCGAACTTAAAAAACCTCAGTGTTTTTAACGTTATTTCTTTCCCTGACTGAAACGAGCAAACAATTTCGGTCTTTCAGTTAATAGAATAGAATTTTCTTTGTTCGAGTATCGTATGACTCACAAATGATTAATAACATTTACAACTATATTAGTAACAAAATTAAAACTGACTTAAATAATAATGGATCACCGCTATGACAACCCATGTGAGATGGTCATTTCATACCACCTTTGCCGAACACCAGTTCTCTTACCTGAGTCAAAACCTGTATAACGCGATCAATAAACTGCTCGCGATACAAAAACTTAATTTACACAAATATAAAATCTCAGTGGAAAAAAACTACGACGAAATAGAAAACCTTCTATTCTCTCCAACTCAATAGCCCAACACAAACATCCCATCTCCATTTATACGCTTGATACTCCTAAAACACACACACACACCCTCACACACACACACACTCACTCATCAAACACACTCACTCTCAACAATGTGCCTTTTGTTTTATTTTTCACTACATGTTTTAATAACCAACAACAAACGTAACGACTTTTATAATGGAGAAACACTGACTCCCAAGTCACAAGTATAAACCTAGTTTGGGAGCCAGGGGACCTATGTTTAAGACACTTCTTCTGTATTTTGTAAATGTAATGTCTGTAACAATGTTGTAACATGGCACAACAACCACCCACGAAAACACAGTCTAGGCGACTTGAAATCATACTTAGGATACTGTTGGAGCCACTCCACACCCAGCGCACCATGGAAGCGCACCTTTGCGCATGGTTGTGTAGAAACAATCGACATACGCATCCGCCAACATCCCCGACGCACTACAGAAGCGGGGCAGTCCCACCAGCATCCTAAACACGTTATTATACTGAACGCGGAGAGCGTTGTACAATCTAATGTAATGAAAAACAGTTTTCAATGTCAACTATACCCAAGAATCATAATTAAAACTCCCACGACCATAACCACCATCAAATGTAATAAACTTAATGCATTTTATACCCAGAATCACAGGCAATAATACTTCGAAATTCCACAAGCGAAACTCAAACGAGTTGCCAATGGGCAATGTAGGCTTAAACAATCAACATCGCAAACTCCTGAGCAGTTATCAGCAATTAACAGACCTTACAAAGTTACTGACTCGATAATCGGCTGAAACAAAATTAACACAACTTCAAAATCAGTTTTCTTCGCTCCTTCACGACTTTCAAAGCGTCCCTTCTTATCGATTTTAATATTAACAGCTCGAATCTACTTTCTTTCGAAGTTTCTGAAAGTTTTCTTGCTTCGAGTTTTCAGTTTGTAACTTGGATTTAGAGTTATCTTGGCTATATATCTTGTGGTAGGTAGAGGTACGATATTCGATATTATGAGACTGACCTTTCTGCAAAACATTTCATTCATTACCATAAAAGCCAATGTTCAATGATTAACTCTAACATCAATTGACTACACCAATTTTGCAATTAAAGCTAATCTATTTTACGGCTAGATTATCATCGAGCACAGTGATTTCCAAACTATGGGTCGCGACCCACTGATAGGTCGCTAACAAATATTGGGTGGTGGTGGATGATTTACATTAAAACTGTACCGAAATAAATATGACGGAATATTAAGTTTTCATTCATCATTTTTGGTATTACGGAACACATCCAAAATTATCATAAAGGAGATGTCCGCTTTTTGTAGGCACGTTGGTTTTTTATTCCGAGAAAAATCTAACCAGCATCAAACTACATCTAAATAAAAACCGGCCAAGTGCGTGTCGGACTACGCACAATGAAGGGTTCCGTAGTTGAGATAAATTTATTTATCCCAAAGACAAACTTAACATTGTAGTTGAAAAACATGTTCTCCCATACATCCCAACTGCAAATCGTCGCTCGGCATCCAATACCGCGAATGTGACATTTTTACGTTTTTTTTTTAAATTGCAGGATCACTTATTTCAACGTGTAGAATGAAATAAAACAAAAATCTGATTTTCGTTAAAAATTTCACATTCGCGGTATTAATTCGGAGAGAGAGAGAGTTCTTTGAAAAGATATCATAAAAAAAATTATAACCTGTAGTATATTTTTTTCTAGTATCACAAAACTTTCTGTGTGCCCCACGTAATCTAGTTTAAATTTATTTCACCCCATGGGAGATGGCACTGCAGTGATTGATGTACATACAATCCAGCCTGCTAGCAATCTTTTTTAGGATATTGTTGGAGCTGGCCCGTACTCTGCGCACCAGGGATGCACACCTCATTCGCATCGTTGCGTAAAAGCAATTATTATGTGCGTCCGCGAACATTCCCGATGCGCTAAAAAAACGGGGCAGCCCCACCAATACCCTGAAAGCGTTGTTGTATTGGACACGAAGGGCGTTGCACGACCTTTGGGTATATCTAGCCCACAGGCTGCACGTGTAAAACGTTGTACAATAAGCTCGAAACAGAGTAATTTTAACTTTTTAAGTGAGCAGCGTACAAACCTGCGAGCCAGCATATTTGCCCTTACCGACAACGCTCTTCGTTCTCGCTCAATATCGAGTCCGTCATTGAGGTCAGGGGTCAATATATGACCAAGATATTTAAACGTAAATACTCTTTGTAGTGGAGTCCCATTGAGTAATACAGATGGTACATAACCCGGTCTACCCCCAGCCTCAAAAATCATGATCTCCGACTTATTGGAGTTATACATCAAACCATGTGTTTTGGCATACTGCTCACATTTGGCGACCAAATATTTTCTGAGACCACAGATTGACGCGCTCAGAAGCACCATATCATCTGCATAGCTAATATTATTTACACAAATACCATCTAAATAGCAACCCACTCTGGTGCTGCTGAGTTCGCCAATCCTGCCTCACCCCGCATTCCAACCTGTATGGCCTGGAAAAAGTTCCAGCCCTTCGTACACTGTTATTCTGGTTACTATACCACAATTCAAAAATGTTTATAAGCTCCGTTGGCAACCTATCCTTCTCCATCTTTCTCCACAATACGTCATAAGCAACCAGATCAGAAGCCTTGAATAAATCTAGGAAGCTAGCATATTTTGGCGTCCCACGCTGTGTATAGTTAGTATGTGATAGTATGCTTAATGCACAACACTACACTTTCTGTTGACAAACCACGCCGAAACCCGAATTGGTTGTCATGAACACTTACAGTTTTATTTATTTGTGTATTAAGTAGACGGTCAAACACTTTTGATATTATGATATTATAGTAGCTAGACAGATGGGCCTATTGGATGCCGAGCGACGAAATGTAAGTTTTTACGCACAATATTGAGAGATTTACCATGTTATTTTAAGACCATAGACTTCTTATAGGTTTTCCTGTAATCTATGAGTGAAGAGCCATACTATGTATTTTTTTCAAATTTTTCGGTCCAGTAGTTTCGGAGATAAGGGGGGGGGAATGGTCAATTTTCATTGAATTTATTAAATATCTTTAAAAGTATTTATTTTAAAATTATATAAAAAATATATTTGAGATTCTCGTAACAAGCCCTTTCATTTGATATGTTACACGGTACTGTTAGCAAAACTTTTTTTTTAATTTTCTTGTTTGCGCCCCAAAAGTGACCCCTATATTCAAAATTTATTTATTTACGTTACTCATTCGTGTTTGGGTCACAGAAATACATATGTGTACCAAATTTCAACTTAATCGGTCCATTAGATTCGGAGTAAATTGGCTGTGACAGACGGACAGACAGACAGACAGACAGACACACGAGTGATTCTATAAGGGTTCGTTTTTTCCTTTTGAGGTACGGAACCCTAAAAACGACAAAATATGGAACTAGGAACCACTGAAATAATATTTTTAGACCCCTCCATTTATGAGAAAACTTATAAACTATTTATAGTACAAATATTTTATTTGTTGATGGCAACTATGACAAATAAGATATAAATTGACACATGGTTCTGTCATTACTATCAATCAATTGAAAGTGATGACAGTAACATGTGTCAATTTTGACAAGTTTACTATTTGAATATGTCAATATGACATGAATTAACACATAGTACTGTCATTACTGTCGATGAATTGACAGTAATGACAGTAACATGTGTCAATTTTACTATTTTACGGGGTGTGTTCACTAGATTATCCTAGATAATTAGAAAGGTTTGTTCGTTTTAGGAGTAAATTCTTACAAAAATAAAAAAGATTTTTCTCAAAATTGGAGGTCTTCAAAAATGTATGAGATAGTTAGAAACACTAGTTTTTGGGATGTCTATTCAAATATATTTAACTTATCCTAGTTAGAATTATTTAATAATAAAAAACCATTTTAGGACATGTCCTTTTCGAAAACTAGTAGTACTATCGCGTCAAGCAATAATTGTCAATGTGTTCGTGGTAGTATTGCTCACTGTAGGTGTATATCGCTCCGACAGGCACTCACACTAGCGCAACGTGCTTGGAATTGAATTTTGTAAACATCTCGTAACAAACAAACAAACTCACTTTCATATTTATAATATTAAGTTAAGATTATGTCATTTATATCATGTTTAAATATGATGAATGAAAATAATTTTCTTTTTTAGACTGTCACACATGGAAATACAAACTACTATCCATTTTTTGGGACGTCGGTCGACAGAGCAACATTCCCTCGAATTCGTTTGGACCTAATCTGCATCTTTTAAGACAAACATCTAAACGAGCACTGATAATAACTTCTGGTTTGATGTACTATCACATCAAACCAGAAGTTATTGTCAGTGCTCGTTTAGATGTTTGTCCCAATACAAAAACAAATACTTATTAAGGTATATTATCTCAATAAAAGGCAGTAACAAAACTGTAAGATGCAACAAGAAGAAGGTCATCAAAGATGGCGACGGACCTTATCAACAGCTGCATGTGCCAAATTCGCACAGTTTTAAACTTAATTTCCTTACTGCAATCATCTTGGCAGTGGCATGCTCCAATTGAATATTATTGCGCTCGTGTAGATCTGAAAGGTAGGCGAAAAGGGGGCGATGGTCATTTGTTTTTTAACCGACTTCCAAAAAGAAGGAGGTTATATGTTCGTAGCGTATGTATGTTTTTTTTTTTAATGTATGTCCACCGATTTCTCCGTCAATTGAGGACCGACTTAATTTTTTTTTCTTTTTAAAGTGTTTGCTCTCGAGGTGGTTCCATACAAATTTAATTAACTTTGCTGGAATAGTTTTTGAGTTAGCTTCAATAATACGCATTTTTTCCCACTTATGCGGGTTGCAGACCAAGAGCTAAGCTAAGTTATTTTAGCTTAGCTCGCATAGCTGACGCAGTTTTTCATACTTGTACTACACAAGTATGGAAAACTGCGTCAGCTATGCGAGCTAAGCTAAACTAACTTAGCTTAGCTCCTGGTCTGCAACCGGCTTTAGTATGTGGATGATATGATAAGTTCCTGTCACTGTTATTTACAAAGCAGGTAGTGGTATTCGAATTTGTGTGGGGTAGGTAGCACAGCTAAAAAGTGAAAAATAAAAACTTTTTACAAAAAAAAACAGCCGACTTTCAAAAAAAACACTACAAAGTGAAAAAAAAACTTTAATTTCTGAAGTCGGTGTCTTTGGTTTACAATTTTCGTTTTTTGCCACCGAAATCCGAAATTAATTTTTTTTTTCACTGTTGTGTTTTTTTTTGGAAGTCGGTTGTTTTTTTTTGTTAAGGTTTTTATTTAGAACTGTATACAATTTTAGAATACTCAACCTAGTCTGTAGAACTGCAGTTAGTTCCAATTTCCGTGTTATAGGGGGCGAGCCGGATGACATTAACTGGGTACAAATTCAAACTTCGGACTCCTACTGAGATATTTCTAATGGAAAACCCAATATAGCTGTACTCGACCTGGAGTTCAATTCCCAACAAACATACAAAAAGAAGTTTACACTTCAATAAACATAAAAATTTTACCTTTTTATAATATTAGAAATACACTAGGAGCCATCCTGGATTTTCTAAAAATACAAAGAAATTCGAGAAAACTCTGCGATGTATTTTCACATTGACACATGCAGGCAATTTTCGCTCCATACTCGCAAAATATTTTGGTATATGACGAATGTTGGGAATCTGCAGCGAAATGCCGGCTACATACCACGTATGGAGGCTTTTGAAATGGCATCTAAAATTTACAATAAGATACCTGTGGACATTTTAAGCACCAAGGAACTCCCACTATTCAAATATAAATTGCGTAATTTTTTAATTGACAAAGCTTACTACACGATTTTCGTAATAATTAGTGCCTACTACTATCTGTCACCATACATATAATTGTTATTTTGTAAGATTTCCTTTATAAGTGACGCCTAAGATTTTTTTTTTATACTTCATGTTGACATAATTATTGTGTGCAGGACATAATGGATCTGTAATTTACCTAACATCTGTCTGTAAAACCTATACCCACTATAAAAATATTTGATTTGATTTTGATTTGTATATTGAATTCAGTGCTTTTATACGAATAGTAGGTACCAAACGCACTGAAAACAGACACCAGATTTATGTCACAAGTGCAGTAACACAATTTTGTCACGGCATTGGCAAATTCCAATCCCCTTCTTGTCATTTAAATAAAAGTACAGTGAGCAAAACAAATGCTAACATTATCAATTCATTTAGAAATGGGGTGAGACCACTTCTGAAATAACGTTAATGTTTTTAAATTACGTCATCATCGTCATATCAGCGTGTTTACCCTTAACTTGACTCCTACACATTTTACATAATAAGGATGATGCCTAATTAAAATAAAAGGAATTCTATTTAGTCCGTCAGTCAGATAATAAAAAATATTAGACACGTATTTTTTGCTTTATCAAATTAATAAAAAAATACTTAGATAAAACACATTAAAGTTGAGGAGTGGGGGTCGCTACGTCACAAGTAAGTATAAAATCTACATACTCGTGATGTCATGGCACATTTTAACTCAATGTATCGCCGTAGTCTTTGATTACGTAAGAAAAGAAAAAATACGTGTCCAATATTTTTTTAATAATCTACCTGAAGATTTTTTTTTTTGTCCTCATCCCTATTAGGTCACATAATGTTTGAAGCAATAAACTCTCATACCCATAAAATTTTCCAAAATCACCTGATTGTCAATAATAGATAGATTGCATTTAATTATTTCCCCTACTAGTGGAAAAAAAAAAATGTACACAACAGATACTGCAAAATAAAAAATACCGACCAAATGCGAGTCAGACTTGCACACGAAGGGTTTTTTGGGCGTTTTTTTTTTTAATTCTGTCGGTTACCATATTAAAAGACGCCCAAAAAAACACGTTTTTTGTATGATTCCCTTCAATTATTAACTTTGTTTATAATTAATTGAATTAATTATCACTTGCTTCAAAAACGGTGATGAGGAAACCTGGCTGAGAATGCCTGAGAAGTATTACTCAACAGCATATGAAACCAAGTCATTGAAATCTCTGACACCAGGTTAGTCAATAACCACACGAAAAAGAAAAGCATCTTATCGCCTCTCCAGCATCAATCATCTCGATTCGTCTTCATCAACAATGTATCACGAAGGATACAGGCAACTAACAATTATTCAAGTGAACTAACCGTAGAACAATGTTTGTTCCGCACAATATCGAACTTTGACTAAGATATATAGGTTGGGTGCACACTGAGGGCGCGGATATTTTACTCCTAAAACTGTAAAAAAAGGCAGGAAATATGGAG
Organism: Agrochola litura; assembly: GCA_949152395.1. Taxonomy (NCBI): domain Eukaryota; kingdom Metazoa; phylum Arthropoda; class Insecta; order Lepidoptera; family Noctuidae; genus Agrochola; species Agrochola litura. The sequence continues at coordinate 6,418,379 of OX424509.1, forward strand.
AATGCTAACAAATATACGGGCAAAAACCGAGAGTTGATTAAAACGTATGTGGGGGTAAAAGGGATAAATATATATAACAAATATGAAATTACTTTCTTTAAAAATTATCCCCATGATTGGCTATGTATTTTTTATTTAATAACAATTATTTTCTTGCTTACTTCATGTGAAAAAAGTTGGTTAGTAGTATAATGTAATAATAATAAATTCTTTATTTCACCGAAAGCCCTTATCAATATCCTTATGACTAAAACATAAGTAAAACTAACATAAAGTATTAACATTTGATATTTACCGTATACTTTTTTTATGTATGCAGAGTTATTTTTTGGGTATTCTCTTTTATTTACACTAAATTTGGCGCACAGAAAATTAAAAAGAATAAGGAAAGTAGTGTTGTGTGTACAGACCAAAGTAGTTACAAGATAGAGCGGAGATTTTACCTGGGGTTGTTCAACAGAGTCAAACTAAATTACCTAGTGAAACTCGACAGACGTGAAGGGTTTCGAAATCTTAATATAATAAAACTTGTTTTTTTTGTTTCTATTACCGCAGGTATTAGTAGGTAGTGTAGTATTACTTATAATACCAGTTTAAAAAAAAAACGTATTTTTGCGTAAAATTCGTGATGAATATCGGTAACTTAATGCGATAAAACAAAAAAAAAATATTTTCTCAACTCATACTTACTTCAAATAACTACACCACCAGAGGTACACACGGCTACACATCAAGCTATACATTTCCAGTTTATGCTGATCTCGCATTGTGTAGGATTTTCGTACAATGCGAGGTCAGCTTATACTGAAAATGTATAGCCATGTACATGGTTTCATCATGTTTAGATAATTATCGATTCCCATCACGTCTGCGGAGTTTCGCTAGGTAATTTAATTTGACCCTGTATAGATAATAGACCAGTGAAAGTGTGAACTGTGATTAACCTTCTATAAATTCGTCCGTCTGCCAGCAGTTTAAGTTCTTAAACGAAAGTCAAAGTCAAATCGTTTATTTCAATTAGGCACATAAAAGACACTTTCTTGTCAAAATTAACAAGAAAACAGTATTGAATCTAGTTGCCCGTTACAAATAATAATTTCGTGTGGAGAAGAATGGGCAAGAAACTCCATAGTTACTCTTTTAATTATTTTACACAAAAAATAAATAAATATGTGAAGACGAAATAATGATGATTGAGTCAGTGACATTAGTGTTCCTTACCTAAACTGTTATTAATAGTAGTAACATTTTTCTTTTTTATCCATCATCTACGTGTAGATATTCGAATTGAATTAAGCATCCAAATGCAAGCAAAAAATTACCTACGCCTTATAAAGATACCAACAAATTGTTTACAAAGAAAAGAAAAATACTTTTAACTCCACTTCCAAAGAAAAAACGAGTTATCAACACACAAAAACTGCGCAGTCAAAACAACAAACTATCTTGTGTGTCACCACCTTTACCCCGGGTAGTGATAGCAGAGTCAATTTAAGTTGGCAACTTAATTTATACAAGTTTAGCCATACCTGTTCGAGACTTGTGGCCATTGTTGAACATTGCCCGTCTTAGCTAAAGCGAACAAATTGAGCGCCCAAACGCTTGAACAATGTTGTTGGAAGTTTTTATCGCGTATTGTGAAGCTATTTATATGGAAATTGGGCTGATAACGTTGATAACAATGGGGAGCTTTGATAGGAATGTTCTGGGAAAATCTTTATCGTTTTCAGTATAGAAATTCTGTACTGTATTAGAAATTAGTATCGATTGGTTGACAGCCTCATTCGACTAGGTTTAGACATGGCATATTTATAGGTCAAATGATCCGGGCGGACGTTTTACGGACAAGTGAACTTCAGGAAAACGTGACGCGTTTGGAAAGAATAAACTACCTCACACACTATGCGACATATGACTGCGACTGCTCGGCGACTAGACGCAACGACAGTATGCGGCCGACAATATTTTCTTATACACTTGGCGTCGAGTTAGCATAATCAGCCTATAAGGTTCCCACTGCTGGGACTCAGGCCTCCTCTCTGTGAGAGGGAGCGGGCCGTAATCCACCACGCGGGCCCGGAGCGGGTTGACGGATGTCACGTCTTCGATTATATTTTTTTAGTTCTAGGTCATACCGGTTTCTAACAATGTTATCCTTCACCGTTTTGAGAGCAGTGGTAATGAAATAATTTACACAAGGTAAAGTAAAATACAATAGACGTGGATATATTTAGTAACTTGTTCCGCTTAGCTATTTCTAAAGAGCCATAAAAAACTCCTGAAAGAAATCGACACGTGTTTCACCTCTCAACGAGGCATCCTCAGGATGACGATGGACTGGTTGCGAACTCGAACGCGGCGTGTTGCCACACCGAGCACTGAGTGCAGACTGAGCCTTATCGCCCGTGAAACCCACTTATATAGTGTCGCCGTTATCAGTGCGACCGTTATCAGTGCGATAAGGGGCGAACAATCGCAGCAAAGGTGACCTTGGCATACTCGTATTTAATTCGTTCAACACTGTAATGTTTCCTGTATTATTTTTGACAATTTCTAAACTCTCTAGTACTGACATTCTGAAACCATCGTCATCCTGAGGATGCCTCGTTGAGTGGTGAAACACATGTCAATTTCTTTCAGGAGTTTTTTATGGCTCTTTAGAAATTGCTAAGCGGAACAAGTTACTAAATATATCCACGTCTATTGTATTTTATGATGGATTTCCGCAAGGTCACGCCTGAATCAATTAATTATCTTAAACCACGTAAAGTCCCTGCTTGGCTTCGAACCCACGACCTACTTACTACTCGTAAGTTGCAGCCGATGACAGTCGCATGCGACAGGTCAGCGTCTTGCCGTCGAGCTGTTGCAGTCACATGTCGCATAGTGTGCGACGTCGTTAATCCGAGTGCGTCACCATTGCCCGAAGTTCACTTGTCCGAAGAACGTCCGGCCACAAGATCGTTTGATCGTTTAAGTCTAAAGAACGACTGCCCAAAGAACGTTCGGCCAAATTATTTTTTTGGCCAATAGAGCTTTGGTTTCCTTAGAAAGTGGACAACGGACACGCAATAACTGCTGTCCAAATTTATTTTTGAACTGTGACTACATCGTGATCGTGACGCACTCATTCTTTCCTCGTATTACCACAAACTGCGGCTCGTTAACTTATGTTTTATGGATATTTAATACTTATTGTATGTGTTCAGTAAAATAACGATTTGCGATTGAAGGAAAATGGTTTATTGTGAACCAATACATAATCTCGTTTCTGTGAATAGATATCCAGTGCTCAAATATGGGGTTTGTTAAATGAAACAATTTTCAGACATAACTACGGTCAGCGACAAAAGTCGATTAGAACTGCTACTTTTACACATAATCTAAATTGACACAAAATTATTCGATATTTTGTATTTCAGCTTTTTCTAAAATAAAACTCATTTAGTTTCACTTCTGTTCCGATTTTAATTGAATATTAGCTCAATAATCAAAACTCAAAACTTACCGCAAACAAACAATAAAGGAATATTTGCTCACCCTAAATTATAACGACAGAAAAGTATTACCTACCGAAACCATAACTTAAACAAATCAGGCACTCACTCACACATACACACCTACACTCACCCCTGCATATCTACACTCACACTTACACACCTACACCCACTCATACAACACACTCTCGGCACATAAATAGATACTACCTTTTCCTTGTTATTAATGAACTAGCTGCCCGCCCCGGCTTCGCACGGGTAGCACTTAGTAGTTATCCAGAGCGCTACCTACCCTACCTACCTATCTACCCTACCTACCTACACCAACCTACCTACACCTATCTACCTACACTGTGGAATACTCTCGAATACTCTCAAATGTTCTGGACTATTCTAGAAATTTCTTGAGGGCGAAACTTCCAGCCCTTATATCTTCAAAAGCACGCCCTTCAGGTAAAAACGGGATCCTTCTTCATGGACGGGTGATACAGGGCTACCACACCATATAACTCCCTTGATCGTACCAGCACTCGTTTCTGAGTTTTAGCGGCACGCACATTGTATACTTTCTTTTATAATATAAATGATGTACACTATTTACACTTCAACCTTTCTGGAGGTTTTCGAACCTTCTAGAATTGCCTTGAACCTTCCAGAACCTCTCCGAAGTTTTCGAACTTCCTAGATACTTCTAGAAGTTTTGGTTGAGTTTCAGGTCAAGTTGACCTCATTCTATTATTCCTCAGCCGAAAACACAAACCTTCTTCATGGATGGGAGGGTTGGGGCTACCTTACGGTTAAACCTTTTTCGGGCTGCATTGGTTCGTTTTTGAGTTTTATCGGAACATACCAACGCACCACGCTTTCTTTTATAATATATAAATTGATTTAAACCCCTTTTACTTACTTTCTTCCCCCGTTTCTTATCCCTAAAATCAATTTTATTAGCCTAGTTTTTTTTTTTTAAAAATTACACATTACTGAATTGTAATTAATTATTATAACATCCATAATGGATGGATGGATGACTCCTGTAACACAGGCTTTTCCTAGCGTGGAGGTCATTGTTCAATATCTTGTACCAGGCAATTTCCACGTTAAATCTATATCTGTGTACTTTTTATGTCAAATAAATATATTATTATTATACTGTCATATCAGTACCCTAATTGCGTAACTTATTTTTGTAAACAATTTTGCCTAATTTGACAGTTCAACAACATTCATTGTGTTATTTACGTTGTTGAGCAGATTTTTTTTTCCAACTTATGAAGCAATGGATTAGCAATCTGCTTCAAATCGAAACAGATTCTGTTGTATTACGCAATTAGGGTACAGGTTAGTCACTAACTACAAAAAAAGAAAGAAGAAAGCTCAATTAATAAGATTAAAAAAACTGAAGAGTGAATCGACTTTAGTCGCTGGTTGTACCTACTCAAATTACTAAATGACAAGTAAACGAACGGAATACAAGGCTTCAAAAGTGTTGTTTAATTATTTGTGTCAAAAATATGACAGTACGAAAATACACCTAAAACATGATTTAGCGTTTATCTGAATGTCAGGAAATCTCCATAAATATCATGTCACCAGCCAAACTGTGGTATCACATTGTACGAAGCCCACAAATCTATTTTTGTCAAAATATTTTGATACCCCCCGGCAAACGAGTCCGTGAGGTTTTTCCTACAAAACGACTGGATGGCTGTTACACCGAATTGTATCACTATAATGAAAATCAGGAAAATAAATTAAAGTATCACCTGAATACATTTCTAAAAAGGGTGAGCTAACGTAGGCACGGGCGCTTTTTTTTAAACGAGGTTTCTTGCCGCGCACTGAATTTTCAACTCTCGGTGTCGAACCGAACATTGAGAATCTAACAGAGTGCATCCCTAGCGTGTTGAAAAGATGTACTGTTGGATTTTCAACTTACGCCTCTAAGCCGAGCGTTGAAAATCCAGTGCGCGTCAAGAAACCTCGCGTTAAAAAAATTGTCCGTGCTACGTGAGCTTAAACTTGACTTTGATGAGACTGCCTACTGTCTTAGTGAGCAATCTCTGATATTATCAATAAAACGTCCTTCGGATATCTTAGTGTAACTTGGTTAAGTATTAGTTAAAACTAGTTATCAACACACAAAAATAATGTACGCAAAACAACAAAGTATCTTGTATCTGTAACAAACCACCTTTACCCCGGGTAGTGATAGCAGTCAGAAAAACTGAAGCTTCCATTGTTAAGATTCACTTTTTGTCCTGCTGGTTGACCTGCAGAACCAAATAATTGTCTCATGTAAATAGGGAAGCTGTCTAAAAGTATTTTTTTTTGTCCGTCCGATAGATAAAAAATATTAGAAACGTATAATTTTCTTTTTTTACGTAATTTAAAAATTACGGCGATACATTGCGTTAAAATGTGCCATGACGTCACGAGTATATAAAGTTTAATTAATACTTACTTGTGACCCCCACACCCCAACTTTAATGCGTTTTATCTAAGTATTTTTTTATGATAGATAAAGCAAAAAAAACGTGTCTAATTTTTTTTTATTATTTGCGGACTAAATAGAATTTCTTTTTTTTTACCCTGGTATCATCCTTATACCACTGGTTTGTCATTCTTTTCTTTCATACCTATGGGTTACTTATTTACAGTTAATTTTATCTTAAATTCATGCACTCCACAATAACGTATTTTTTCCGTTTCATATACGTGTGTGTGAACTCAACACCAAATCGCATACGCACCAGGCACTTCAAAGACAATTTCCACGCAAACTCCGCCCCGATGCACCCCACCACTCCACTATGTACTAAACGCTAACACATCAGTAATAAAGTTGAATATCGCGTGCGCTTTGATCGTGTTCAAGCACATAAAATGTCGGAAGTCTCAATTCTTATTTCCCCCTTGACTGTCACGCGCTCTTCTGGTGATCCTGCAAAAAAGGGCCGTCAGAGCCATCTACAACCTCCGCAAACGCGAATCTCTAAGGGAACTGTTCAAGAAAATTAACATCATGACGGTACCTTGTCAGTATATATATGAAAACATTATGTATGTTCGAAAAAATCTACACCTTTTTAGTAAGATAAGTGACAGGCATAATTTTAACACTAGAAATAGGAACAAATTAGATCAACCACGTTTTAGATTGTCTAAAGTTCACACTTCTTTTATGGGGTACTGTGTAAAATGTTATAATAAAATACCACTCGATATTCTTCAACTAAATGAGAAGAAATTTAAAACATGCATTAAACGCACACTATGTAGACAAGCATATTATAAGTTGGATGATTATATAGTAGATAAAAATGCTTGGCTTAATGCTGGTCCTGCTCCACAGCCACTTGGGCTCACTAGTTAAAATTTTAATATTTGGAAGAGTTGCTTTCCCTTTTTTAAATTCTGTTTTTGACATTACAAACTTAATGTTTATTTTTTATTTTACCAAGTAAATTGTTCAATGCTCCAATTAGAAAATAATGATTTTCTTACTTTTTGGTAGTAAAATTCTATTAATTTCTTAAATACATTGCAAACTATAGTTTTGTATAATTTAGAAGCATTTTTAGATTTTTGTAAATGTGAGTACCATGGAGCCGTTTACTATGTTATTAAGATGTGTGTTGACTTGAAAGAGCATGGCAGTTGAGAGAATGTCAAGCTCACTTAAATGTCTCGCTGATGGTGGCGAGTGTGTTGGATCATTCGGTTCCCTACAAAATGGTTGAGCTGGATGGTGCTGATCCACGCGTCATGTTCGTGAACGGGCGCCGTCAGTTGAGACTGGTCATCTCTTATCTGCCAGGGCTTATTTTTTAATCATATATTTGCAACTGCTTTGATTATTTTTGTACATTGTTCTCACATATAGAAGCAACAAGAATAATGTACCCAGAATTTTGTAATATCTATATTTAAAAGAGTGGCCTTGGAGTTTCTTGCCCGTTCTTCTCCATAGAGATCTACGTTTTGGAATGGGCAACTAGCTTCAACTTTCTGACTAACTGACCGATTCTTTGACAATTCAAAAGTGCCTGTAAATGGTTTAATTGAAATAAATGCTTTGAGTTTGAGTTTGAGTTTGAGTTTGAGTTTGATCGATAACAATTAAAATTCTATTGTGTCTCATTAATGACAGTTGAGCTCATAACTAAAGTAATAAACGAATAATTGATCTAGAGAAAAAATTACTTATATTTGGATAATAAACTATATTTCCTTACTGTAAATAATTATTTTAGACATAAAAGCCGAGTAATCTTGTTTTTGTTTCATATAATCTTTAAAAAAGACATGATTTTCGAATAAAAAATGAATCGAGCGAAAATGTTCCAATTACGTAACTGTCTTATATTTGGAAAGAAAAAGATCCAATAAATCATATACTAAAGTTCCATTTTGGTTGTATGCGTGACTTTTTCGTTGGTATTGTTGATCGAAGCTTTTTCAGAATATTAATGCAAATTAATATACAATTTAGGGAGCCTCCTCTTTATAGGGAATTCAAACGGTTTAGTCCACTAGCATAGTAAACTATTAACACACAATCCCACTTGAATGAACCAAACTAACCGGTACATAATTTTCTAAACAATCATCAGATGATTAGTCATAACCATATCAATATGGGACGCCATTCATTGCCTGATAACACAGCCATTAAGTAAACTAATGCATTTATTATTGTTAGTGACGTTAACATTAATAATAGTGGGTAAGGTCGAGTTTAATGGGCAAAGAGGGTTCTGTACATTTATTTATTTAATACTTCAAGCACATTGCATTAATGCCCTAAGCGCTGTCTACCAATCAATCAAACTTTACATCTGTCATTTCCTGTACCTACATCTTTTTAGAAAGTAGAAAATGCCATTATGAAGAATCGTGGGGCCATAAATGGCTAGTAAGTACATACCTAAGTTGTTTCCACAGCTTCCGTGAAAAGAAAATCTTACCATTATATTATTTGCTTATCTGTTAGTGTCGTTTTTGTTCAGATCAATCAGTAGAACAAGCTGTCTTTAGCTGATTAGACGCCTCCTAAGAATTCACCACGACACCTTCTGCACGCAGGTTTCAGATCAAAACAAACGGACTGTACCAAAAACAAATGAAACGTCGACGTTCAGGGCGTAATGCCTCCACTTTCTCTTTGAAGACGCTAATAGGTTACTTGCGGATAAATATTGTAAGATTTATAGACAAAAATCATTGATAATTGGTATTTAATACATAACATAACATAACATCACGCCTTGTTTCCCCGAAGGGTTGGGCAGAGGTGTCCCTGTAGCAGGTACACCCACATTTCGCCAGTTATGTTTAAGTCCCATGTAATAGGGGGCGAGCCTATTGCCATCAACCGGGCACAAATCCAGACTCCGAGCTGCTACTGAGAAATTTCAGATAGAAAAACCCAATAACACTTTGCTCGACCCGGGAATCGAACCCAGGACCTCATGCTCAGCAGTAGTGCTTGCGACCACTAGACCAACGAGGCAGTCAATATTACATTAACTAATATTTAATATTACATTACAATACAATAAGAAACTGATTAAGGATCCCTAATTACAGCTTCTAATGATGCAAAATTAGCCGATAACAGGTAAAAATATAACCGCGCACTTTGCGACCATCATTCGAGAAACCGACCTCAGACTGTCAAGCAAAAACCAACTCTTCAAACTTTTTGACAAAATGAAGGTGTCCATTGTAGTGCTGTTGCTTGCTGCTGTGGTCATCGTGGAATGTGGCCATACCTTCATGGGGACCAGCTTCTTGCGGCCGCTGGTGCACCACAAGGAGGCTCGGTACTCCTCGAAGATTTTCCAGAAGAGGATTGAGTATTTGAACTTCACGCTGCCCGCTGTCCGAGGCAATTCAAGATACATTCATGTAATTTGTTGATGATATCTCTTTCGTACTATTTAAGGAAACATTCAAACTGCAAATTTGCAGTTGAAATGCAGTCCGTCTGTCTAGAGCCTAAATAGGAACATTACCTGACACTTCCCAATTTCCTCCTTGATCTTGAACTTCTCAGTAGCAGCCCGGATTGTGCCCGGTTGATGGCAATAGGCTCGCCCCCTATTACATGGAACTTAAACATAACTGGCGAAATGTAGGTGTACTATTAAGTACACCTCTGCATAAGCCTTCGGGGATTATAGACGTGATTGTATGGGATGTTATTATTGCCCGACACTGATTAGTGATTACTAATTAGTCATCTCCTCTCCTCCCAAACGCAGACAGCCATGTAGGTATTCTCACACGTAAGTTGGTTTCCATGGAGGGTGATAACAATCCTATACTATTAAACGAGCAATACTTGTATATATAATATTTATAAGTATATACACCGTGAAATTTGAATCACAGTTTTGTTAGAACAAATGTTGTTCAGACCATGGTCTACTACCATTCTACAGCATCCAATTTAAAAAAAAACATAATTGGTTTTTGAAAAAACACAAAAAAAACAAAGTTTAAAATGTCAAGATTATCGTTAGTCCCTACAACACAGACACCACGCATGGGACACAGCATTGTCTACAGGGAAATGTACCTCCATAAACGAAATTTAGTAAGCAGTAGATAATCTTGACATTTTAAACTTTGTCTTTTTGTGTTTTTTCAAAAACCAATTTATGTTTTTTTTTTTTATTTGATGCTGTATAATGGTAGTAGACCATGGTCTGAATAAAGTTTGTTCTAGCAAAACTGTGATTAAAATTTCACGGTGTATATTTGTACTCACGTTCTTAAAATCGACTCTAACGATTTCGATGAAAGTTGCAATATAGGGGTTTACGGGGCGAAAAATCGATCTCATATCTGGGAAAATTCGTTTTCTCCGTATTTTCATACGAGTAGAGCTCGGTCGCCCAAAGTTTAGAACAAGATATTGAATAACAACATGGCAGCATGGAATTAGTAAGTACCTACTATCATGGCAGCATGGAATTAGTAAGTACCTACTATCATGGCAGCATGGAATTAGTAAGTATCTACTACCATGGCAGCATGGAATTAGTAAGTACCTACTATCATGGCAGCATGGAATTAGTAAGTACCTACTATCATGGCAGCATGGAATAAGTAGGTACTATACATGTATTAGTATGAACTCTCCTATACTATTAAAATGAGCATTCTCTATTTTCACCAGAGCAGAGTTCGGTCGCCCAGGTACTGATAATAATTGATAGGAGATAGCGATGAATTACAAAGTAAAGTTTATTGTACACACGGCTACATATCAAGCTATACATTTCTAGTATAAGATGATCTCGCATTGTATAGGATTTCCGTGCAATGAGAAGTCTGCTTACTGGAAATGTATTCCTTGTTATGTACTCGTGTGTACCCAAAGATCACTTATACGAAACATATTTCGTCCGTCAGGCGTCAGAGCATTAATATAAAACAAACCTAACATACCATTACCACTGTAATCCCCGAGGGCTTAGGCAGAGGTGTACTCATTTCGCCAGTTACGTTTAAGTCCCATGTAATAGGGGGCGAGCCTATTGCAATCAACCGGGCACAAATCCAGACTCCGGACTGCTACTGAGAAAATCAGAAGAGATTAATAATATATTATATAATATGTTCTTTTATTTCAGGGCATCTTGGCTTATGACTTGACGCACTCCGGCGCATCGGCTAACGTGACGCAGGGCGGCCTCGGCTTCAACTTCGTGAACCTTCGGATGAAGAGTGACCGCGCCAAGGATTTGCATTATGACGTTTATATTTATGCTTGAGTTTGTTTATTGTATTGAAATTATGTTGTTCCAATAATTTATTGTTGGTATTACTTCAGTTGCTCTGTTTTTTTTTTCCTTCGCCACAATTTTAATCAGTACCTTCTTACTATTGGCCAGTAGGTACCTGAGTTGAACCTAAATGTCAGCAATCGGTCTCTTAAAAATTTTAAATCATTAGGTTTGGACAGTCAAATCCTTTTAAAATTTTATTTTCATTAATAGGAGGCTCCCTAAATTGTATGTTAATTTGTATTAATATTCTGAAAAATTCACGCATACATTCAAAATGGAACTTTAGTATATGATTTATTGGAGCTTTTTCTTTCCAAAAATAAGACAGTTACGTAATTGAAACATTTTCGCTCGATCCATTTTTTATTCGAAAATCATGTCTTTTTTAAAGATTATATGAAACAAAAACAAGATTACTCGGCTTTTATGTCTAAAATAATTATTGACAGTAAGGAAATATAGTTTATAATTCAAACATAAGATATTTTTTCTCTAGATCAATTATTACTCTAGTTATAAACGAAATAAGAATTGAAACTCACGACATTTAGTTCCGTGGTTGAACACGATCAAAGAGCGCACGCGATATTCAACTTTATTACTGATGTGTTAGCGTTTAGCACATAGTGGAGTGGTGGGGTGCATGGGGGCGGAGTTTGCGTGGAAATTGTCTTTGGAGCGCTTGGTCTTAAAGGTAGTTTTACATAATAAATAAAATAATAAAAAATCCTCTTTATTTCATGCAATCTTTGAATACAGTGCAAAGAAATTAAAATTACGATTACTTATGCAAAATTTCATATTATGATTATGGAACATAGTTTATTATTATAATATGTTTGATAAGTTTCGAACGCTTCATTTGATATAGTGACATAAAAAATTGATACTCCATTGATACTCCATTAATGATAACAATACAAATGATTGAAATTTTTGAATTTTAGAAAATAAATAAATAATTATTGATTATAGTTAAAGGTATATTTGAGGCATTAAAATTGATATTATAACAATCATAAATTATTCCCCAAAAATTATACGTAACAATAAATAATTTGACTTACATACACAACACAAATAGAACTGAATCATCTCAGCATTCCAATGACGATTTATAAAAGAAAAGTCCCGGAAAAGGCCAGTCAAATATACATGAGGAAAAAAATGCCAGTAAATGAGGGGAAAAACTCCACTTCTATGTAAAGGCGGCCTCCCACCGCCGCTTCTGTCGGTCTGTCACACGCTATCAGGTGAAGTCAGTTTTTTACCATTTTGTTATTTCCAAGCCAATCCGAGCCGCAGAGACTCGAACGACGGGACTTCGGACTTCATTTTATGTTTAGCTTTTTTTCTGCTATTAGTTTGTTAATATAGAGGATTTAGAATGGCAGGGATTTTTTTTTGTATTTTCATCTGAATGTTGTTTTTAAGTGCACCATGTTATTAAGGGGGATGCGCTAACGTAGCCCACGAAATTCAAATTTTCTTACGTTTTTGCAATTTGCAAGTCACAGTGTCATATTGTATGTTGATTAAAATATGATTCGCGACCGTAAAAAATATGGCTTTACAGAATTATAATCATTAGAATTTAGAATCAGTATTTTAGAATCGGCCTTAAATGTCATGATTTCATGAAAATTGTCATTCAATATGAACTAAGAGAGTTGTATTGAAGATTTATATGATTAGGTATAATTCCATAAAAAAATATTTTATACGGCTGCGAAACATATTTCAATATAATCAACATAATAACGTGACACTGACCTGCAAATTGATTTTTTTTACAAAAATTTGAATTGACGCTTTCGCCTTAAGGTTTATAAATAAATCAATGGTTGAAAGGCAATATTGCCATGATTATCACTAATTGAAAACTGCTTGATCATCACTGTGTGTGACTAATGATCACCCTGCTGAAATAATCGTCTTAAATAATTTACTACTGATGAAGGGGGGAAATACCGATAGAACTACCTGACCGTATTATCCGGGATCATCATCATCTATCTGCCTAGCCCTTTTACCGAATACGTGAAGGTCGGCTTCCAATGTAACCGGATAAATCTGAAGTACCCGGGCGACCGAGCTCTGCTCTGGTGAAAATAGATAATGCTCAGTAGGAAAGTTCATACCTACTAATTCCATGCTGCCATGATAGTAGGTACTTACCTACTAGTTCCATGCTGCCATGATAGTAGGTACTTACTTATTCCATGCTGCCATGTCATTATTCTAAGGTAGCCATCTTGTTCTAAACTGTGGATGACCGAGCTCTGCTCGGGTGAAAATACGGAGAAAACGAATTTTCCCAGATATGAGACCTAGCTAGATCGATTTTTCGCCGCCGTAAACTCCTATATTGCGAAATCGTTAGCTCCCGTTTTCAAGAACATGATTACAAATATATATACACAAGTATTCCTCATTTAATAGTATAGGATAGGAGACCAGTAGGTAGTTTACATGTAGCAACTGCCTTGAAGAATCTCTTCGATACGAACATTATTGTGTTTTCTGATCTCAATGAGATGTAGGTAATATAATAAGAACCTACAAAACCCTGTTAATGGGTAATATAATATCCCTTGGAAAGGCTGGTTTCACAGCTGTTCGGGAGACCCATGCAGGCCGCCCGTACGGGCTCCCAGAACAGAAGCACACGTGAGGCGCTAGAACATTGTTTCACAGCGACGCGGATTGGTCCGTAAGCGACCCGCTCCGGGTAGAGCCCGTACAACGCTAGCAACCGTATCGTACTAACAAGCTCGTTTCAGAGCACTGCGGGCGCTACCCGTACGGGTCTCCCGTGTGCGGGCGGCCCGTACGGTTCTCCCGGACAGCTGTGAAACCAGCCTAAGACTAGTTGTCAGACTTTCGAGCTTCAGACTACACGTGACGGCTGTCAAAGATCAATAAATGACAGCCGGGACCAACGATGCACGGATGGATCTCGATATGTAATGGATGGTCCCCCAACCACGGACCGATCGCGGCAAGCGTAGCTTAACCTTCGATCGACCCGTGTCGCTGTTATTATTAAGCCACGAGTCGTCCACATTTATAGGAACCAAACGGTGACAATATTTCCAAGCAAAATCGAAATTCGCGGTCACGACAAAAGTTTGCAATAACAAGACCAAAATAATACAGATAATAGTTATTTATGCAACTGTTGTTTATTAAGGGGTATTAAAACACGAATAAGAGTTTATCACACGAGGCGAAGCCAAGTGTGATAATAGTATCACATGAGTGTTTTAATACCTAATTATATACAGTTGCATACAAGACTTTATCTACACCCATGATAAATGAATCCTCTATAAAAGGTTCTGAAACCATAGGGTGTTGTACAATATTGTTTTCTTGACTTTTCTGGTAACTATTTGTTAGAAATATCCTTTGCTGCATTAGAAATATCTTGTGGTGTGTTAGAAAAGCTTTTAAGTATCACAAATTTTTGTAAACAACAAAGTAATACATTTTTGGAATACTAATATCGAACAAAAATGGCGGAATACGACATGAATTCGAATAACCCATTAGTTTTTTTATTTTTATTACGGCGCTGTGGTATTGAAACGCGCGTGCATGACAAGATTCTTTTTTTGAAATTTGAGTTACATAATGAAATTTTGTACGTCATAACACTCGTTTGGATGATATTATGGTTTCTATGACACTGGTGCCGAGTCCCTTGTTCACAAACTAAACTAAATTTAAGTTCAGTGCATCTTATTCTTTCTATTTCATTAAGAAAAGGACAGAAAATAAATTTTAGTTTAGTCCTGTCAAATTAACAACGCCTGTCACTACTCCATACAAGTTTAGACGTGATTAAAAACTTGCCTACTAAAATTACGTCAATTTACGTCAAGCGCCGATTATTTTGACAGGACTAAACTAAGATTTATATTCTGTCCTTTTCTTAATGAAATAGAAAGAAAAAGATGCACTGAACTTTAATTTAGTTTAGTTTGTGAACAAGGGAATCGGCACCATTGGCTGTTTTAATGTAGAGAAACTTTTAATAAATGAAATTATAATTAACTGTGACATTATGAACAAACTATGACACCCAGTTTATCATACAGAGATAAAATGTAGAAACATATCTACATAAACACAACTTCAGTTAACTTTAGTATCCATTCACGTTCGGTCCGTCGAGTCGTTCAGACGTCTGATTCGAAATTCAAATATTTTTTATTCTTTCTTTTTGAAAATGAAGCTGTGTGCTTTGGCCTTTTTGCTGGCAGCTGTAGTATTTGTGGAGTGTAACCATACATTCTTGGGCACTAATGTGTTGAGGCCATTAGTATACCATCATGATGTCCAATACAATTCTAAAGTCTTCAGAAAAAGGGTAGAGAATCTATACTTCGCGTTGCCGGCTGTACCTTCTAATTTTGGACGTTCTATTCAGGTGAGGTTTTTAGTTCTGTTACGGTTTAATAAGAAGGTAATTAACTTAAAAACTTTTAAATGTAATGTACTGTTTCTACATTACCATTACATTTAAAAGTGTTAAAGTTAAAAAAAAATAAGTTTAGGTTGAAACATTAACGTTTTTTTTTTATTTATTTAACTTATTTATTTAGTGTATATGTGTGGTTCAGTCTTCTTCCTGTGTGGTTAGTGACTAACCTGGTGTCAGAGTTTTAAGGCAGCCGCTGTTTCAATAATACTTATCTACATAGATATATTCATTGAATTTTTCGTAAATTATTATACATTATCTTTGCAAACAATATCGATATGAACATTGTAATTTGGACTATTGAAATAATTGCCGGCAATTATTTAATACACCGATATTTCTTTATCTTATGTTTTTGTTAAATGTAGTGATAGTTTATGTGGTTCAAAAACAGGTTCGGATATTAAAATACTGGTTTCCAAGCAGTACTTTTATTGTTATTAATAAAATCAATGTAGTCATTATGGTCAACAACCGCTTATGCAATCAAATACCGGTATTCTTCTCGGTTAGTGACCGGGTGAACCTGGTGTCAGAGTTTTAAAGCCGCCCATGGGCCTCTGATTTGGCTTCACATGTTCTCACGATGTTTTCCTTCACCGTTTTTGAAGCAAGTGATAATTATACAATACGCACATGAATCCGAAAAGTCAGAGGTGCGTGCCTTGGGTTCGCACTCGAGACGTATGACTTGGCTGTCCGACGGTCACACCTAGTGATGTGACCGTCAGACTGCCAAGTCATACATCTCGAGTTAATTAGTACCTATTTATGTGTTATCTATGGGTTTTCTGAGCCAGGTACGTAAATATCCAAGAGTCCACACTTGTCTATTATGATCAACAGGAAATTAAAAAAAAAAAATCACGTAATTTATTAGAAAAACCTAATAAGATAACGACGGGAGCAAAAGTCTCTATTGGTACAATCCGCCTCAAAAGATGTACCTATACATCGAAAAGAATTCATTGTATTGTCTACAATTTGTGTTCCGTAATACTGTATTAATGTGTAACTACAATTAAGTATTTATTTATTTATTAGACCAGAAATAGTAAACATGTAACACAATTTGTTTTAGCTACTTAAAATTATTATGCGTAAAACTAATTTAGTAACAAGTGTCTCCAATTATTAGCATATGCTGCCGAACTAGGTTTTTAGCCTGTGTTTCAGTATAAAGTATATACAGCCATGTTTTGTGGCTACACAATGATACAATATTATGGAACCAAGTATCAATCGACTGCGGATCCAAGTAGGCCGCTGCAAGCACAATCTCTCCTAAATACAGATTACTCAGTGATCTATGTAGCTAGGAGAGCAGCGATTCACCCAACAATTATGTACTTACACCATGTAATTAATAATGTATATATACTTTATAAGTCCCTCATGTACTACAAAACCTTTATGTTCCTAAATAAATTATTATATCATTATAATCTAGCAAAATGGGGGATAAAAGAACTCGCCGATACCCAGTGCGAATACGGTGCTCCTGACCAAACCATGTCCCATATGATGGAGTGTCCAGAGTGTCCACATACCTGCACTTCTGGGGACCTAAAAATGCCAGTGATGCCGCGATTAGCGTAGCCACCTTCTTGACCCAACTCGTTTAGCATAATATTTACCATCGACTTGAAAAGAAGAAGATGTAACCAAGATTGTAGACAATTAAATGAATTCTTGTACATCTTTTTGAGGGTAACTGTACACAGTCAAGGATTTTTTTAAATAATGAATTCTCGACGACGCGTGACATCACTTCATCGCGTATAGGGCATCCCCGGAAACCCGAGATTTTACAAAAACATTTCAATAGCAATGATTTTCCTGTAGTTTCCGTTTATTTTGTGTTTTAAGGATAAAGTGTAAATTAAATGTGAATGAAGTGTTATTTATTGTGTAACTCACAGTGATTTACTTTGAACGGAACAATAAACAAAATGACAGATTTTGATTGTGAATCTGTCAATTTGTCTATTCTTCTGTCGACAAAACCCGTTTCTATTATGCTCATGCTTATGGGTGCTAGAGAGAGGTGGTTTACAAAATTAGAAGAAGATATTTATTACCTGATAGGTACCTTGGTTCAACTATCTACTTCTGAATCCTAAACTTGCTATTCTACCTAACTTTTTATTTAATTTGGGTGTCAGAATCAGAATCAGTTTCAGCATCACACAATCAATCTGCCTAGCCTTTGCCCAACTATGTTGGGATTAGCTTCTAGTCTAACCGGATGCCGCTGACTACCAGTATATTACATGGAGCGACTGCTTATCTGACCTCCACAATCCAGTAACTGGGTAATACGATATCCCTTGGTAAGACTGGTGTCAGACTTTTAGGCTTCTGACGACCGTAACGACTGATCAAAGATCCACAAATGACAGCCGGGACCAACGGGCTAACGTGCTTTCCGAGGCACGGAAGAGTCTCGGTATATAAAGATGGTCACCTATCCACAGACGAATCCCGGCAAGCGTAAAAAATAAAATAAAATAAAGCTTTTATTGATTCCTTATAATTACAAAATACATTAATAATAAATTCGATTATAATAAAACATAAATTATTGTTTACTTAATACTAATATAATATCACAGTTAGTACAGTGGAAAAACTAATTAAATCTAAATTTGAAAGAAAAATGTCAAAAACAAATAATTGAATAAATTATACATTGAAATGATTAGATGATGATGTTGATTAGCAATTATTATTGTGAGTACATAAATTTATAATTAAATAGTAAGTAATCAACAATAAAATAGTAAATATATAAATATATATTTTTTTATTTTTGTTTATTTATATTTCATTCAAAGTCAAAGTCAAAGTCAAATAATTTATTTCAATTAGGCACAAAAAGGCACTTTTGAACGTCAAAAACAAAAAATAGAATTGATTCTAGTCGCCCCTTCCAAAGGGTAGTTTTCGTATGGAGAAGAATGGGCAAGAAACTCCACCGTTACTCTTTTAAAATGTTTTACAATATTTTGTATACATTAATTATATAATTATATGTGAAAACGATGCACCTGGAATAAGATTTATATACCACAATAGGTAAAAATAAAAATGAAGCAATGATAGAAAAAATAATTATGTAATGGATACATGGTGTTCACATATTTACAAGCATTGTAAAACCTATACGATATTCCTAAAAAAATTACAAGTGATACTAATTCGTCAGTGTGTGAGTTCAAGTAATCACAGAATGTAAAAAAAAAAAAAAAAAAAAAAAACAAAAAAAAAAAAAAAAAAAAAAAAAAAATGTTATAAGGACATTATAAGGACCGCCTATTGAGGTAAAAGCCTCCTCCATCTGTCTCCATCTTGTTCTATCTCTAGCTAATCGGCAAGCGTAGCATAATTTTAATTAATTACTTAGCCACGAGCTCCTCCAGTTTCAACATCATACAAAATTGAATATTTCTTCTCGTTCCTTGTTCATACAAAAAATTCCGTAATCAGTGCATTATCGTCGTTATGGTCACGGATACGTCATGAAGGTGTCACTTTTGTTTTACTTCTGTGATATTTATCACACAACATTTTATTCAAGGCGATAGGTTATCTTTATTTTACTAGATTAAAGCTATTATTCTTCTTTTCGTGTGGTTAGTGACTAACCTTAGTACCCTAATTGCGTAACTTATTTTCGTAAACGATTATGCCTAATTTGTTTCATTTTGACAGTTCAACAACATTCATTGCGTTATTTACGTTGTTGAGCAGATTTTTTTTTCCAACTTGTGAAGCAATGGATTAGCAATCTGTTTCAAGTCGAAATAAATTGTGATTGATCGGGCATTACGCAATTAGGGTACTGGTATCAAAGTTTTAAAGCCGCCCATGGGCCTCCGACTTGGCTTCACGTGCCGTCGTGAAATATATCTCAGGCATGCCGGTTTCCTCACGATTTTTTTTTCTTCACCGTTATTGAAGCAAGTGATAATTATACAAAACGCACATGAATCCGAAAAGTCAGAGGTGCGTGAAGGAAAACATCGTGAGGATGCTTGAGACGTATTTCTCGACGGCCTGTGAAGCCAAGTCAGAGGCCCATGGGCGGCTTTAAACCTCTGACACCAAGTTAGTTCGTACGGCCTTCACAAGGTCATCGGTCCACCTTGTGGAAGTTCTTCCAACGCTATGTCTTCCGGTACAGGGTCGTCACTCTAGAATTTTTTGGCCCATCTGTTCAGCGAGCAATGTGCCCTGCCCACTGCCACTTAAGTTTGGCAATTCTTCAGCCTGTAGGTATGACTCGATGAAAGAAAGGAAATAAGGTTGAGCTCACAATATTACACACACAAAAAAAAATTGGTTGCCTGTAAAGTCGGTATACGGGCGAAAGTTTTACGTGACAACGACTTTGAGTGGTAAAATAATTTTAATGTGAATATTCATTCGTATAGTAGGAAGAAGGATGAAATAATAGTAACAATTTAAAACATTTATTTATACACATGAACCGGTGTGTATGCCTATCTCTCTCACTCTCTCTCTCTCGCTCTGTCTCTCTCGCTCTTAGGCGGGCTAACTGTGCTCGAGTGGAAGGGACGCGTGCCTTTCACTTTTTATGTCTGGCTCTCTCGCTCTTAGGCGGGCTAACCATGCACGCGTGCCTCTCACTCGCTCTCATTGTGAGCGCATAACGTGAGCGGAGCGTAACGCAGTTTCTTGAAGTGTCACCCGGCAAACCAATTTATAAGACGTTGTCACGTCAAAAGTAAATAATATAATTTCCGTATCACCCACTTGAACAAACATTGTCCAATTTGCAGGGTATTCTGGCGTTCGACATGACACACTCATCTGCAAGCGCCAACGTGACTCAAGGCGGCCTCGGGTTTAACTTCGTGAACCTTCGGATGAAGAGCGCCCGCGGAGACAAGATACACTTCGACGTCTATATTTACGCTTAAATTTCAATAATTAACAAAATAAAAGAATTGGTGTTACCAAGTTAATTTTCTGTTGGTTTCCTATTTTTTTAAACTGTTCCTGAATTATTTGAAAACTACTTCTATACTATCTATAGGTACTAATATTATAAAGAGATACTCCGGAACTCCTAGCCGGATTTGAAAAATTATTTTTGCATTGGATAGCCCAATTCTTGAAGAAGGTTATAGGCTCGCGGACGAAGTCGCAGGCAGAAGCTAGTAGTTAATAAAAATCTTTATTCATTCATTCTTTCACTGAAAGAACGTACAGCCTTGTATGCTTTTTGCACAACTGTTCCTAAAACCGGGTCCAGATATGCATCATTTGCCCGATCCGATAATCGTACCCAAAAATAAAAAAAAATACCATTCAGTTGTACAAAAACACAATCTAATAAAAACTATGCAGTGTTAAAATTAAAGGAAAGAGTGTTTCGACGAACTCTGGCACCCAAAGTAAGATTAAACAGATTAAACTTGTGTTTAGGGTGCCAGCATCCTCGCCTGTAATTTGAACATATATCAGTAGTTTAGAACGAGCACAGTATATTATTATTTAGATAACTACTTACTAGTAAATGCATATATCGAACATCTAGAAGAAAAACGTACTAATTACATATACCTATGTCACTTAATACAAATGTACACTCACAATTATTTAGGCTGAAAGAGATGAAATTTAAAAACTCAAAATTTTGCACTTAGCACTTTTGTCTTCTAGCCCATCGATATGATGTGGTGATGTGTTGTGGCGTATTTTAATACGCCACATCTAGGTACTATACATATAGGTACTTTAGTACCTATGTGGGGGTATGTGTATGTATTGAGAAAAAGATAAATATGGTGGAAACTTGTGTTTATGTCAGTCTGTGTAAATATAATTATAAATATAAATAACACCTATCCCTATCGCCAACGCGTATCATGATGGCCTATGTAGACGGGTCATGATACGCGATCATGATATGCAATCTCGATACGCCGCTCTGATACGATACGACCCGATCCATGTCGAGATGCGTCCACAACTAGAGACGGAGCTTGACACGATACAATGAATGATACGGTGATACGGATACGGTGATCGGATCGGGCCAATGATACTTATCTAGACCCGGCAAGAGATCACTAAGGACGGCACCTCTGACTTTTCGGATTCATGCGTGTATTGTATAATTATCGCTTGTTTCAAAAACGGTGAATGAAAACATTGTGAGGAAACCGGCATGCCTGAGAAATATTTCTCGACGGCATGTGAAGTCAAGTAAACTTATGTCTATAAAAACCTACATAAATACTGCAATACAATCTTTATAAATGACGATCGCTAAGACTGTCCACTGCTGGGACACAGGCCTTCTCTCGGTGAGAGTGGGCTGTAATTCACCACGCGGGCCCAGTACGGGTTGGTGGATGTCACATTGTCAAATTTCTCACTCCAAAAAATGTTCTGTGATTGTTATAGAAGGTAAGACAGCGTACCTAATTGTATGGCTTATCTTACCATAAGAAGGAAAATAATATTCTTCCTAATTCTTTGACCAGACACGAGTAGATTATGCAAACTATTTTGACCATTTCCAGATCTTTCTTCGTAATCTTATCAAGAAGTATTGTTTAATAATTTGGCATTTAAAATAGCTAGAAGAGATAACTTTAGTGAACCTGTGTATAGTTAAGAACAGACTTATCTACGGGATAATATAAAGCTGAAGAGTTTGTTTGTTTGTTTGAACGCGCTTATCTCTGGAAATGCTATTCGGATTTGAACAATTCTTTTTGCATTTGATAGCCCAATTCTAGAGGAAGTGATTTATCATCACGCTAGGAGCCGAGCAAAAAGAAAAAAAGTAAGTTCAAAAACTAAAACCCGACTACCGAAAAATTACGCTATAAAAAGTATGAAACAAGAAAATATTGTACCTATGTCTTGATTTCTGTCTGAAATATTTTCTTGCTTTAATTTATTTAACTTTTTTAACTTACTTTTTATTTAAATTATTTTGGGGTTATAGTTTCGTGTTAAAGTATTTGCAGAGCAGCTTAATTTTTATTTGTTTGGGTTTTATTGTACAATATGTTATTAATTTTACAGCCGCGCCGTACGTAGCAGTCTCACTTTTGCTTGTTTTTAACCATTTAAATATATTTATTCACTAAGACAATTATGATATTTAAACATATTTATAATGTGCTCGTCAAATCCTTTCATTTGATACCCAACATAGCACAATAAAAAAATTGTCAGTTCATGACTTCATGTCCTCTAGAGGGCGCCTTATTGCATTGAATGTGAGATCTCATAGCCTGTAACCAGCGGACGATCAAGAAATTTCCAATCATACTTCATTTGTCAAATTATCATCGGTAGTTTAGAAGTTATGAGGTAACAGATGAACATACATACATACCGGTCAAAATCATAACCCTCCTTTTCACTTCGCCGTAGTCGGGTAATTAAAAATCCGGAGTCACACGTAATCTATTCAATTTATTGACACGACACGACACGTCTGACTCCGGAGATTTTATACAAATAAAAAATCAAAAGTTTATCCCGATTACAAGAAAAGTTAACTTATTGCATTTTAAGAATCTTATCATTAAATTATAGGCTGTGGGCGTCAAGAAAAGAATATAGAAAGATATGAAGTTATCGGTTCACTTAGCAACGAATTTGTGATCGCAGGGCTGGGCATGGCTGGGGTTCAGCGATATTCCCTCTCTCTAAACAATTTACTGGCCATATGGTGACACCACTGGGGATGTACCAGTTGGGGACGTTAGGGTGCCTTAGGATAACAAGAACAGAATAGTTAAAAAATACAATAGACGTGGATATATTTAGTAACCTGTTCCGCTTAGCTATTTCTAAAGCGCAGTGTCTGCGCTCAGCGCTCGGTGT
Source organism: Agrochola litura (assembly GCA_949152395.1). Classification (NCBI taxonomy): domain Eukaryota; kingdom Metazoa; phylum Arthropoda; class Insecta; order Lepidoptera; family Noctuidae; genus Agrochola; species Agrochola litura. The sequence goes on from OX424509.1 coordinate 6,442,042, forward strand.
GGCAACACGCCGTGTTCGAGTTCGCGAGAAGTCTATCGTCATCCTGAGGATGCCTCGTTGAGAGGTGAAACACGTGTCGATTTCTTTCAGGAGTTTTTATGGCTCTTTAGAAATAGCTAAGCGGAACAGGTTACTAAATATATCCACGTCTTTTGTATTTTATAATGGATTTCCGCAAGTTCACGCCTGAATCAATAAACTAACAGAATGGTTGTCAATTATTGTTATGTTCGTGTAGTGGTGATGGAGCAAATGCGACTACTGAGCATGGAATTCTGGGTTCGATCTCGTTGTTGGTCAGAGTGACTAGGTTTTTCCATCAGGATTTTCTCCTTTTCAGTCAGGTGTTTGAATTTGTGCCCGGTCAGTGGCAAAAGGCTAGGACACTATTACATAGATCTTAAGAGCGTTTATTCTGAAAGTGGGCAACGTCGCAAATAGATGTCAAATATTTCGCTGTTTGGTCAATTTAGCAATTTTACCGTATGAAAATAAGAAATGTGGGTAACTAACGAACATTAATAATGAATTGCAATTATAACACTGAATTTGATGTTGTAACAAGTTTAGGTGTTGTAAAGGCATTTGGAAAGTTTTCAAATACTTTTTTTACATCTAAAACGAAATATTCGGTATTACCATATTAATTATTACAGTTCAAAATGAATATTTTAGTTCCCTAGTTAGCCACGATTCTTAATTCCATACAGTAATATTGCTAAATTAATCAAAACAGGTAAATATTTGACAGCTATTTACGACGTTGCAAACTTTTAGGATAAACTCTCTTAAAACATAACTGCCTAAATGTATTGTAACACTGACAGAGAAATTAATTGTTAAGCAAATTGTCAACCTCTGACATTTGCCGTGTTAATTATAGTCGTTTCATATAACTCTTATAGAATGACAGCTGTGATGTAAATACACAGACAATTTAAGTTGATACTTGGTAGTAAAGCTAATCAATTAATTTCCCTGAATTTACCTAGACGCTTGTATAAACCTCTTCGGAAAATATAAGTACCTATTGTCAGTCGTAATTATTTATTTTAACATAAAACGGCCAAGGCCACTTTCATAATTACTAGTCATCTCACAATACTCCAGACATATTGACAAGATCTCCATATCGCAGCATCATGCTGAGATAGGAGCCTTTTTGGCCTCGCACAGGTCGTTATTAATTTTGTTTGTTAGTTTAAAATGCTCCTTTTTTATATTTGTTAAGTTTTTTTATTTTTATTTTTTATTATTACTGTTTTATATTTCCTGTGCGTGTCCCAAATAAAATATTTTTCTTTCTTTCTTTCTTTCTTTATCTCCTTCCATGCTTCCGCGAACCCGTCATCACAGTCAGGCTTAGAGTCCATGAAAGCGTTGAGCACAGAGAGTGTGCAAGGGACAGAAGACTCGGCTCGAGCGGTGCCGACGCCGACGATTCAACTCCGAGGCACGGCGAACATCATGATGATTTGATAAACAAATCACGGAAACCAATACTCCAGCACGATTAGCATCATTACCACAATAGAAACGGGTTTTGTCAACGGAAGAATTGACAAAATGACAGATAAACAATAACTTAAACGTCAGCAGCTGGTTACTGATGATGTAAATAGCGCGATCTCAAAAGTAGTTCACTGGTTCAATGTTAACAATTTACTTCTTAATGAAAAAAAAACCAAATGCATTAAGTTCACCCTACCTCATGTTAGGCAGGTGAAAACTAGTGTGTTAATAAAGGGCGAAGAATTTAATCCTGAAGATAGCACAATTTTCTTGGGCTTAACTTTGGATGCTAAGCTTAGTGGGGCCCACATATAGATTAATTGTCAAAAAAGCTAAGCTCCGCAGCATATGCTGTTAGAAAAATTCGTAATTTGACTGACATAGAGACAGCCCGTACAGTGTACTTTAGCTATTTTCATAGTGTAATGTCGTACGGTATTCTGTTGTGGGGAAATGCCGCCGACATTCAGACTATCTCTGTTTTGCAGAAAAGAGTCGTTCGATCAATTTATAAATTAAGTCCGAGACACTCTCTCAGAGATAAATTTAAGGAGATCAATGTAGTGACTGTGCCTCCTCAGTATTTTTTGATGATCTTTTATATGCCCATAAAAATATAAAATTGTTTAAAAAAACAGTGATATCCATAACATAAATACTAGGAACAAACACAAATATGTTGTACAAGGCTCAAGAAAATAGGTGGCTTGTTCAGATGTCAATGTATACGCTTTTATAATAAACTTCCAAGCCACATACAAGATCAAAGCCTTTATAAATTCAAATCATTCATTAAACGTAAGTTGTGCCAGAAAGCTTTTTATACCGTTAAAGATTACATTGAGGACAAAAAGGCTTGGAATTGAGCTGCTCCAATTATTATTATTATTTTTTTACTTTCGGAACTTTGTTTATTTTGCTAACTTTAAAATTATATACACAATGACATGAATATTTACTTTGTGAAGTATAATATTATTATTATTTTTTCGTTTATTCATTTTAGTTCTTATTCTATTACATTTTTAAATATTTCTTAAAATAAAAAGGATAAAAAAACATTTAAAAATATAAAAAAATAGAGTTCCGCCGGTGTCGGGAGCAGGGTCCAAGCTACCGGTGGTTAGGGCTGCAGAGACAGGAACCTCCTCACAATGCGAGCCGTATCGAGGAGTACTGCCTTCTGAATCAGGCGCTTGATCCAACCGCCTAACGAGAGCCTCGAGAGATGTTGGTCGAGGCTTTCGGCCATCAGGCCATTAGCCGTTACGACAATCGGCACAATGATAGCCGAGCTCACATTCCACATGTCAACCACCTCGTGTGCTAAGTCGAGATATTTTATTTGTTTCTCTTTCTCAGCTTTCACGAGGTTCTCGTCATGTGGAATGGTAACATCGACTATCATTGCGCGGCGCGCTAATCGATCTATCACTACTATATCAGGCTTATTTGCTACAATAGTCCTGTCAGTAATGATAGACCGATCCCAGTACAACGTGACATGGTCATTTTCGAGAACTGGGTCGGGCACATACTTGTAATACGGTACCTCAGAGTCCACAAGTTTATATTTCAAAGCAAGTTGCTGGTGAATAATCCTAGCCACTTGGTTATGTCTGTGCAAGTACTCGCCGTTAGCTAGACGCGAGCAACCAGAGATAATATGTCTGATGGACTCACCCGGACGATGGCATGCCCGACACACGTCAACCGTACCGTCCTTCATAATATGTCTCCGGTAGTTATTCGTCAAGATAACTTCATCCATAATTGCACAGACGAAACCTTCGGTTTCCCCGAAAAGGTCACCGAAACGTAGCCAGGATACGGACGCTAGGAAATCTACACCGGGCTCATGGAGAGCTCGATAGAAGCGCCCGTGAAGCGCCTTGCTTTGCCATATCTCCTTGCGGTCATCTGTAGTAAGTACTACAGGTTTGCGCCAGTTCTCTTTAGCCATGGAAAGCGGGGTGAGCCCGTTGTCCACTGCGACCACATCACGGTGCATACCCACATCGGCTTTAAGAAAGTAGTCCCTGAGGCTGCACACCTCGCGGTTGTGGAGGGTCTTCGCATTTAAAAAGCCTCGACCCCCGCACTTCCGCGGGATGTACAGTCTCATCACCGATGAACGTGGGTGATGCATCCGGTTTGCGGTCAGGAGTGTACGGACCCTCCTGTCCAGGGCGTCGAGTTCAGTCTGAGTCCATTTGAGTATGCCGAAAGAGTACATCAAAACCGGCATGACCCAACCGTTGAAGGCGCGCACCTTGTTTCCGCCTGAAAGAAGACTATTTAATACCTTTTTCAGGCGACCAAAGAAGCGCTCCTTCAACGATTGCTTCATGTCAGCAACGTTGATGCCTAACGCTTCCGACATACCCAAATACATATAGCTTTCGGTTGAGGAGAGGGATCTAAGGTGTATGGAGTCCGAGAGTTGGGTCCCCTCGGATTCCATAATCTCCCCTCGCTTTACATGCATGACTGCACATTTGTCCACACCAAATTCCATACTAATGGCGCTACTGAATGTTTCAGTTACCTTCAGTAGCTCCATCAGTCGCAATTTGTTGGGGGCAAAGAGTTTCAAGTCATCCATGTATAGGAGGTGAGATATGACCTGACCTCCTCTCCTCAATCTATAGCCCAGACCTGAATCCTCCAGCAGTGTGCTTAGAGGGTTCAGGGCTAAGCAGAACCAAAGTGGACTTAAACTGTCGCCCTGGAATATTCCCCGTTTAATCCAAACAGGCTCGTCATTCTTCTGGATCTGTCGACATCCTGGGTAGCGAAGGACCGTCCTCCATTGCCCCATACACGACATCAGGAAGGTGCGCAGAGTTGCATCTATCTTGTACAGCTCCAGCACCCTCATGAGCCATGTATGTGGCACCGAGTCGTAGGCCTTCTTATAGTCTATCCAGCATGTCGACAGATCCTTGCGGGATCGACGAACCTGTTGGCTTATGGCCATGTCGATGAGGAGAAGCTCCTTAGTACCGCGGGACCCGTTCCTACATCCATTTTGAGAGGCTGACATGATTGAATTACTGTCAATGTGTGTGTTAATTTTCGTTCTCAAAATGGATGTAAGAAGTTTATAGACCGTCGACAAACATGTGATCGGTCTATAATTCTTGGGTTCCGCGGGACTACCTGACTTATAGAGCAGGTGAGTAACGCCTGTTATTATTTTAATTATTGTGAATGTGAGGACTATGTGGGTCATCTATATATATATATTTATTTTTCTCAGTTACTTCTAATGACAATCTGGCAGTTTTGAGTACTTTATGTGGCCTACCCAAATGTCCTTTCTTTGGCATTGTTCGTCGAATCGTTGAGTTCCTTTTAAGTTCTGAGTTGAGCTACACTATTACTGACAAATGCGTACACTGACTGTACAGGTCTACTCAAATCTGTATGATTCTTTCCTCAGAAGACCATTTCAAACACAAATCTACATGGTCCTCAAATGAAATACTCTGACCAAGATTATTTCCGGGTTTTTATTTACACATTAACATTAATGAATTTTATTTGGACAATGACATGAATATTTACTTTTAAAGTATTTATATTATTTTAATTATTGTGAATGTGAAGATTATGTGAGTCAGTTAGTTCTAATCATGGTCTGACAGTTTGAGTCATTTATGTGGCCTACCCAAATGTCCTTTTTTTGGTATTGTTCGTCGAATCGTTGAGCTCCTTAAATTCTCAGTTGAGTTGCACGATAACTGACAAATGCGTGCACTGACTGGACAGGCCCTCTCAATCTGTGTGGTGCTTTCCTCAAAATACCACTTCAGACACCAACCCACATGGCCTTCACATGATCTGACCAAGATTATGTCTGGACTTTAAAAGATATTGTGACCTCTGAGATTGTTTCGGCTTTTCTTCTCAGATTAGTCAGATAGGAAAAGCCGACCTCATCTAGTTTTTAAAATATGATTGACGTGTAAACGTGTTTGTACAAACCTACTTAAAGAAATAAAATCATTTATCATTTAACAATCAGTCATTTTGTGTATTCTTCCGTCGACAAAACTCGTAGAAAACCCGTTTCTATGGTTGGCAGAACATACCCACGTAGTAGAGATATTTTCCAATTGCCGAACCATTGGAAGCTAATATGAATTCCTCTCGGGTCAGGTCTCACGCAGTCATATTTCATTTTAGTGAAATATGCCGCGAATGTGCTGTAGGTAGCTAGGCTACTGTTTCATATCTCGTTTATGTAATGTCAGTTAAAGTTTATAAAAAACTTTTTACAAAAAAAAACAACCGACTTCCAAAAAAAAACACTACACATTCAAATACCACTACCTGCTATCAGTGACAGGAACTTATCATATCATCTACGTACTAAGTGGGAAAAAATACGTATTTTGTAGCTAACTCAAAAACTACCCAAGCAAAGTTAATAAAATTTATATGGGACCAATTTGGGAGCATACCCTTTGAAACAAAAAAAGAATTTTCAAAATCGGTCCACAAATGACGAAGAAATCGGTGGACATACATAAAAAAAAAAAAAAAAAAAAAAAAAAAAAACAAATATACGCGTCGAACATATAACCTCCTCCTTTTTGGAAGTCGGTTAAAAATGAGGTGCCGTCATGGTGTCGCGAAATCAATGGTTTAGTCCCATCTCAAAAATGCCCAACGCACTTAAGGAAGCTGTCACTTCAAAAAACCCTGTCTGATTCGTGAGTGTTGTAGGTATCGTATTGAGCGCTTATTTATGTGATAATTTTCAGGAAAATCAAAAAAATATGTATCGTTTCTTTTTTTTATGGTGAATTTTGCCGGGTTTCATTTAGTGGGTGTCAACAAGTCATAACTCTTCACCTCTGTAGAAAATTTGCTTTCAGTAGTATACTTATATCTTTATACATAATAAGTTGGTGCAAACATAAACTCATTAGAGTTTTACCGTGCACCAAAATCATCGACCACATGATTTAGACAATTAAAACAAACTTAGTTCTTAATTATAAAGTGAAACATTAACAAAAACACAACGAGGGTAATAAGCGAAATATTTATCTATTACTAACGAGCGAACATCGATGACCAATCTACTGACCGTCCTTAAAACAAAAAGTAGTGGAGGTATGTGATTTACATTGATACAGGTTGTTCCTAAAAAGTATGTTATTGTATTAGTAATATGTAGTTAATTTACCTATGAAATTGTTGGGTTTTTATTAAGTTTATTTACTATTTAAGTATATTTATTTACAACATTTAGTTTCATTCACATAACATATATTAGATATTTTTATTTTTTAAGAAATGTTCCTTTAATTTGTACTTTATGTTTTTATTCGTTATTTTGTCCCTCAATGATATAGGTAGCTGATTAATAAGGTAAGGTATTATATACTTTAACGATCTCTTGCCGTGTAAATTATTATACTTAGGAAGTAACAACTTAGCATTGATGATACTACGGGTATTAATTTCATTATTAATATAAGAATAATATGTAAAAGTTAAACAAAACAAGTAATAGTGTGTGAAGTGGGAGGGGTAATTTTCTGATGTGTATCGGTTGGAGTGCGGGGTGAGGCAGGGGGGATTGAGCTCACCTCGACTTTTCAATCTGTACATGAATCGGCTGATCGTTGAGCTCAGCAACACAAATATCGGTTGTCATATAGATGGAGTGTGTGTTAACAACATTAGTTATGCTGACGATATAGTGTTGCTAAGCCCATCGATCGGTGCCTTGAGGCGACTGGTGTTAATCTGTGAAGCATACGCGGTAGCTCAAGGACTCAAGTATAACACCAAAAAGAGCGAAATTATGGTTTTTAAAGCAGGTGCTATAGGTTACCCAACTATAACAGACTGTTCCCTTAAATAGGGTGACCAGTTTTAAGTACTTGGGTCATTGGGTTACCGACGATTTGAAAGATAACATGGACATTGACAGGGAACGTAGATCGCTGTCGGTAAGCTGCAACATGCTGGCCCGCAGGTTTGCACGATGTACAGAGGCGGTCAAGATGACTCTGTTTAAATTTTTTTGCTCGTCATTTTACACGTGCAGCCTGTGGACTAGTTATAGTTTTCGTGCATATAGCGATCTACGTGTCCAGTATAATAACCCACTCAGGATACTGTTGGGGCTGCCATGGCGATGTAGCGCGTCAAAGATGTTTGCGGAAAGGCATATAGATGGTTTTGCGGCCATCATACGTAAAAGAAGCGCTTCTCTGCTTGCTCGTCTTCGTGGCGGGACCAACACTATCTTGAGTTTGTTCGCAGATAGATGGGAGTCTCCAATACATTGGATGAAACTCCACACTAATTAGAACGTGTATGTCTACTAACACTAGTTTATAAGACCGTTGTTACTAACACTATGGGCGTAGCCTGAAATAAATGATATATAGTCCTACACCAACCTAGGGTTGTCCTTCGGTGCACTTGCATAGTGCATACTGGGATAATCGTCGGTTGGTGCCTCATTCCATATAAAATTATCGAAGGGGGCCTCTGCGAGTTGGCTTCGACCCCTCGTACGTCTTCCAAAAGACCGAGACCCTAAGGTCCCGAGATATTTAAATATATATAAAAATAGTAATAATAATATAAAACAATTATTGGAAAAATATTTTTTGTACAATAAAGAAAATCAAGCATAAATATAAATATCGTATTTCAACTTCTTGCCGACTTCACTCTTCATCCGAAAGTTCACGAAGTTGTGGCCGAGGCCGCCCTGCGTCACATTAATTGATGCGCCGGAGTGTGTCAGGTCGTACGCCAGGATACCCTGTTACATAAACATAAACATTTATAGATTAATTAATTAAATTCGCTAACCTAAAACCTAAAGGAATGTGCGTCACAGCCAACATTTCATTTTAATAGGGTCGTCATCATTGATTTTTAGCATTGAATAAAAGATGTTCTCATGGTAATTTCTGGATAGAATTACCTTTTATGAATCTCTCAGTTGAACAGTCTCATTCCAGGGGTATATTACCACACGTATGTGAGCACGTAGGTTCGAAGGAGGTGAATTATCTTATATGAGTATCAAATAATTAGTGAAAGAACACTATCTTTCCACTTCGTCATAATTTTTTGTTATTTTAGTGATATTTATTATGTTTTGTTTTTTGCAACCTCCGATTTTAGTGAAACAAAGCTCAAATTAATATCTGTCTACCTGTGCAAACTACATGAGAATCCGTTCAGTAGTTCCGGAGATGTGCGCGAACAAACAAACAGACAGACACTGGATATTAAATGTTTTATTTTATTGAATACTAGCGACCCGCCCCGGCTTCGCACGGGTATAAACCGGTTTATTATACATATTAACCTTCCTCTTCAATCACTCTATCTATTAAAAAAAACCGCATCAAAATCCGTTGCGTAGTTTTAAAGATTTAAGCATACATAGGGATATAGGGACAGAGATAGCGACTTTGTTTTACGAGTATACTATGTTGTGATAAGCATTTTTTTAAATGAAAACTTATTTAGGCGCGTTGGGCATTTTTGAGATGGGAAAAAACAATTGAACTCGCGACACCGTTACCTATTTTTTGTAAACGCGATTGTGTTCTTTATTTATATTAAGTTACGGATCAATGTTCTATGCAAGTATTTTTCTTCCACCAAGGCGATCTTGTTCAAGTTTTCACTTCTGTCGGCACTCCCGGAGTGCCACTGTTTTTTTAATCTGTATTTTATTTTCTCTTCTACTCATACACACGGTGTCTACATCTCTTTTTATCCTCTGTCCTATCGCAGGTATGCTGGGAGAGATTTATTTAGAAACAAGCATCACTTTTGTACGTAGTTTTCTGTTTTTTTATCAACACGCTTTTATTTTAACTTGACCTGTATCTATGTAACGGAATCTTTCAACGTAATTTTCACCAACTTCAAGACGTCCGATTAACTTGAAAATTTGCACACGTATCAAGAACCAATGACAATACAATAATTTGGTATCTTGGAGTTGATCTGATGATGAAGCCAGGAGGTGGATAGTGGAACTCTTCAGCGGCTTCTAGTAAACCCCTCGAGTTTGGGCTCATATGATTCATTTTGATGAGTCAAATAGATTGGGCTTAGTAACGAGGGTCTGATAATGGAACCAGGAGGTGGATTGTGGATCTATTCAGTGGCTTCTAGTAAACCCCTCGAGTTTGGGCTCATATGATTCATTTTGATGAGTCCAATAGATTGGGCTTAGTAACGAGGGTCTGATGATGGAGCCAGGAGATGGATAGTGGAACTCTTCAGCGGCTTCTAGAAAACCCGTCAAGTTTGGGCTCATGTTATTTATTTTGACGAGTCCATTAGATTAAGCTTGGTGTCAAGGGTCTGATAATAGAATCAGGAGGTGGATTGTGGATCTATTCAGTGACAACTAGTAAACCCCTCGAGTTTGAGCTCATATGATTCATTTTGACGAGACCAATAGATTGGGCTTAGTAACGAGGGTCTGATGATGGAGCCAGGAGGTGGATAGTGGAACTCTTCAGTGGCTCCTAGTAAATCGCTTAAGTCATAACTTTTTTTAATTTTGACATATTAACTAATTAAAAAAAACACTAGACTAAAAAGCAAAAAATAAAAATATGTAGTTTAAAAAACTTTTTACAAAAAAAAAACACTACAAAGTGAAAAATAACTTTAATTTCGGAAGTCGGTGTCTTGGGTTTTGTGTTTTCGTTTTTTGCCACCGACTTCCGAAATTAAAGCTATTTTTCACTTTGTAGTGTTTTTTTTTGGAAGTTGATTGTTTTTCTTTTGGAAAAAGTTTTTATTTTTCACTTTTTAGTTGTTGTACCTACCCCACACATTCGAATACCACTACCTGCTACCAGTGACAGGAACTTATCATATCATCTACATACTAAGTGGGAAAAAAATACGTAGCAAGCAAAGTTAATAAAATTTATATGGGACCAATTTGGGAGCATACCCTTTCAAACAAAAAAAGAATTTTCAAAATTGGTCCACAAATGACGGAGAAATCGGTGGACAAACATAAAAAAAAAAAAAAAAAAAAATACAAACACGTGACGAACATTATAACCTCCTTTTTGGAAGTCGGTTAAAAAACAAGAAAATACGCTTTTGCCACGCACTAAAATAATAAAATAATTAAATTGACTTGTATTAGATATGATATAAGTACCTATGCAGCTTGTCACTTCTTTTATGATGAGATATCTGTCGCAGGGATACTGTCAAACCAGTGATATTATAATTTCACTAGTGAAATTATAATTGCATGAAACATTGTCAACCGCCTCCATTTCTAACAATCTACCGGACTTTTTTTTATGTTATTATAATTCCACGGGAACGCTGTAGTGATTTTGTAATAACCCTAGGTATATAATGAATCAAGTTTTTAGTGGGGTCTTCGTGCGTTTTGATTGGTCAACTCTTCTTCATCCGTCTTTAAGATCTGCATAATAACGTGTAGAAGTTTATTCATTTTATGATATAAGTAAGGCATGACATTGGAAACGGACCAATCATTGACCGTCTCACAATTTAACGGGCTTGCACATACAGTGAAATTGTCAAAATATTACTACCTTGTAATATCACTGCGTGGGTCCAGTGGCATTACAATATCACTGAAATGAGCCTGTCAAATTGTGAGATATGGAGGCGGTTGACAAAGTTTCGTGCAATTATAATTTGACTAGTGAAATTATAATGTCACTGATTTGACAATATCCCTGCGACATATCCAATGATTTATTCAAAAAGCGTGGAGTGCTTTGTTTAAATTAATTGAAAGTGACATTTAAAAACTGTCTGTTTATTTGTGTGTACACAAACGGTTAAATAAATAATGATGACTAATTGAACATGTATATGTCACCGTATAATTATGAACTTCGTAAGTTTATAATCTATCGGTATTATTTCCGTTAAATTATAAACTACCGAAAAATTGTGAACTGCAACGAACCATTTACAATTTAACGCATTATTTTTTGCTAGTTTATAATCTTTCCGTGGGAAACCGACAAATTGTGAACTGGTATCAAACTTGCTTGCGACGTAACGCAACTTGCGCTAATATTAAATAGCCTGCCTGGCTGCGAGCAACTTGGAAATAGCGCTCGCTCGGCTCGCGCGCGGTTGGTCACAGTTCTAAGCTAACCTAACCCATTTCACCCAGTTCACAATTTTTCGACAGTTTATAATCTAACGGAAATAATTCCGACAGATTATAAACTAACGGTTCTCACAATCTTACGGTGACATATACAAATAACTTATAAAGAAGATACTTCTCCTTACAAAATTTATTAATTGAAGATATGCCAACAACTAGAGTGTGTTTATCAAAGAGAGCAAAAACTAATGGACGTAATAACTAATTAAATAAGCTTTTCTCGCCATCAAACTAGAAAGTTTGGTGAGTAAAACTGAAAAAACAACAAATAATGTAGGTATGCACTTTTCCTATTGACAGCGATGCGGACGAATTTTTTGATGCCCTATGATTATTCCTCCCCCCTTTTTTATATACTTGTACATATTATTATATTAAGTTTTTAAATTATGTAAATACGTGTATATTTGAGAATAATAAAAAAATTAAATTACCTGAATACTTCTACCACGGACATTGGCCGGCTTGACGTCCAAATACGCAATCTGCTTCAGGAAAATCAACGCTTTGTGGCAGACCTTCTCGTGGTACACAAGAGGCCGCACAATGCTGTTCCCCATGAAAGTATGACCACATTCCACGAACACCACAGCAGCAAGCAACAGCACTAAAGTGTACACCTTCATTTTGCCGTAGTTTTGAAGAATTGTTGTTCTTTTGCTCGACAGTGTGAGGTCGATTTCACGAATGATTGATGGTCCCAAAGTGAGCAGTTATATTTGTATCTGTTATCGTATAATTTTGCGTCATTACAAGCTGTAATTAGGGATCCTTAATCCTTTTTAATGTAATGTTTATATTCAATCTGCCTAGCCTTTTCCCAACTATGTTGGGGTCGGCTTCCAGTCTAATCGGATGCAGGTGAATACCAGTGTTTTACATGGAGTAACTGCCTATCTGACCTCCACAACCCAGTAACTGGGTAATACGATAGATACCCCTTGGTAAGACTAGTTGTCAGACTTTCGGGCTTCTGACGACCCGTAACAACTGTCAAAGATCCACGAATGACAGCCGGGACCAGCGGCTTAACGTTGATATTCATTGACTCATTAATTATTTTTGTCTATAAATATTACAATTTATTTCTGCGAGTGTAACTGTTAGCGTCTTTATAGAGAAGGTTAATACATTACGCCCTGCATTAACATCATTTCATTTGTTTTTGATACTGCACATTTGTTTTCATCTCAAAGATGCGTGCGGAAGGTGTCGTGGGGAATTTGTAGGAAGCATGTAATCAGCAAAAAGCAGCTGTTCTTGAGATTGATCTGAACAAAAATGACACTAACAGAAAAGCAAATAATATAATGGTATGATTGTCTTTACACCGAGGCTAGGGAAACAACTTTGGGATGTATTTACTGCCCATTTATGGCCCAACGATCCTTTATAATGGCATTTTCTACTTTCTACGAAGATGTGAAATGAGAGATGTGAAGTTTGATTGGTAGAAAGTGCTTAGGACATTAAGACCGCCTCTGTGCACACAAATGTGCTGAAGTAGGTACGCATGAAAATAAATGTACAGAACCCTCTTTGCCCGTCAAACTCGACCTTACCCACTAAATGTCACTAACAATACTGTGCTAGTGGCCTAAACTGTTTTGAGGGAATTCCCTTTTAAGGAAAAATGGTGCGTATGCGATGTGATGCACACATACGTTTATGAAACGGAAAAATAACGTTTTTGTGAAATGAATTTGAATTTGAATGAAAAAAAACCATTCCACAAAAACGTAATTTTTCCGTGCAACAATCTAATGTAACTATAACATACAAACTCACTTTCACATTTATATCTGTAATATTTAATATATAATATCTGGATAACCGGGATCCGGTTGGATCGGACCGGATCTGATTTTATTTTTTATTTTTTGTACGACGTTTTCTAAAAATTAAACCTAGCTAGATCGATTTATCGCCCCCGAAACCCCCTGCATACTCGTTGGAGCCGTTTCCGAGATTTAGATGCCGCCCATTGTATATTTTGTAGTGTTTGATTTATTTTTTGTTATGTATTTTTGTGGTTTACAATAAAGTATATATAAATAAATAAATAAGAATTGCTCGTTTAAAGGTATTAGATATATACATTAGTTAGGATGTCAGAGATTGCTAATTATATTGCTTACTAATACAGTAAGCAGTCTCAACAAAGACGAATTTTTTCGCTTTTAGAAATATATTTAGGTGATGCTTAAACTTATTTTCTTGAATTTCCGTATAGTGAAACAATTCGGTGTAACATCCATCCAGTCGTTTTGTAGGGAAAACCTCACGGACTCGTTTGCTGGGAGGTATCAAAATGACATGACGTGATATTTATGAAGATTTTCTAATATTCGGATAAATGCTAAAACATATTTTAGGTGTATTTAGATTTTCGTACTCTTTTTTATTTTTGACGTGAATAATTAAATAACATTTTTGAAGCCATTTATTCCGTTCGTGGTAACGACACTGTCCTTTTCCTATTTTATTTTCCTCTCTCCAATAACCTCTCTCTATCTTCTACCTCTCTCTTCAACACACTGTTCGTGAAAGGGATTTAATCCGATCCAGCCTCTCTTGCTGTCCTCCCCCAGCGACGCCCTAAGCCGAGGTTCCACGGAGGGTGCCCTTAGCGTGCAGTCGCTTAGTTTGTAAGTTTCATGCCCTGGCAGGAGGCTTTAATTTATTGAAGCAGCCATAGGAATGTCCGGTTAAGCAGTTAAGCAACCGACAACCTCCTAGGTTGACCTGAGAGATACCATACGAAAACCGGCCAAGTGGGTGTCGGACCACGCACAATGAAGGGTTTCGTAGTTATGCCAAGAACAAACTTAACATTGTATTCGAATAACATGTGCTCCCATACATTCGAACTGCAAATGTAAGTTTGTACACACAAAATTGAGAGATATAACCATGTTAGTTTAAGACCATAGACTTCTTATAGGTTTTCCTGTAATCTATGAGTAAAAAACCATTCTCTGTATTTTTTTCAAAATGTTAGGCTCAGTAGTTTCGGAAATAAGGGAAATGGTAAATTTTCATATTTTTTTTTTTGAATATCTTTAAAAGTATTGATCTTAGAATTATAAAAATAAAATTGAGATCCTCGCAACAAGTCTTTTCATTTGATACGTCACATGGACAGTTTGCTAAACTTTAATTTTTCTTATTTGCCCCCAAAAGTGACCCCATTATTCGAAATTAATTTATTTACGTTATACGTCCGTATTTGGGTCACAGAAATACATGCGTACCAAATGTCAACTTAGTCGGTCCATAAGATTCGGAGCAAATTGGCTGTGACAGACGGACAGACAGACAGATAGGGTAGGGCGAAGTGATCCTATAAGGGTTCCGTTTTTTTTTCTTTTGAGGTACAGAACCCAAAAAAATACTGTAATAATAAATAAATAATAAAAAGTTGTTGGAATATTACAAAAATCCCAGTGTTAACAGATTAGAATAATTACTCGATTCAATCACACGATTATCACAATCGATCTTTCATTCATTCGATCATTCGTTGATGTCGGTCATTCTAATATTTTCTGTATCATTATAAATCGGACCGTCAAACAGTACACCGTCTTTTCTTTCCTCCTGCGACCTATTTCCCAAAGGTTATGAGCCCAGGCTACGTAGTAATACAGTGTTAAGATTATAATTAGTGTTAAAAAAAAAAAAAACAAAAAAAAAAACTACCGTTAGTTCGTTAGAAAGTAAAAATTGAAAATGGAGTCGCGAAGTAAAAGAAATATTCAACAATTTAACGGTGAACGATATAGCACGTGGAAATTTCGCGTTAGATCACTTTTAGGAGAATTGCAAGTGTTGAGTGTGATTGATGAACTACCGCCATCAAACCCAGATGAAGAGTGGAAAAAGAAAAATATGTCGGCAAAAGGTACGATAGTGGAATATTTAGGCGATGCATTTTTGAATTTTGCTAAAGGTGCTGCTACGGCTAAAACTATAATGGATGATTTGGATAAAATTTACGAAAGGAGGAGCTTAGCTACACAATTGGCACTGCGAAAACAATTACTAAATTTAAAATTGCAACCGGATGTGACGTTATTCCAGCACTTCAATAATTTCGACAACATAATTACGGAACTAATTTCAGCTGGTGCAAAATTAGATGAGATGGACAAAGTATCACATTTATTGTTAACCATACCTACTTCTTACGACGGCGTTATAACAGCATTAGAAACATTAGGAGAAGAACAATTAAATCTAGCGTTTGTCAAGACACGTCTTTTAGATCACGAAGTGAAATTAAAAGCTGATACTACAACCGAACTGAAAGTGTTACATACATCTGCAAAGAAATTTACATCAAGACCTGGATTTGACAAGAAAAAGTTCCGTGATAGTACTCGATACAAGAAGAAGCCACAGCCTGGAAACACAATGCATAAGATTTCGAAGTTATATTGTGATCATTGCGGTCGACGAAATCACGTCAAGAAGGATTGCCATTACTTCAACAAAATTCAGCAAGATAGCGGTGGCAGTAGCCAGACACCAACTGCAAATACAATGCAGATATCCGGCAAAGATCAGGACAGTTTCGCTTTTATGTTTACAACATGTAAGTTATTTCATTCGCATCTTAATTCTACTAATGATACAATAACTTTTCTTTTAGATTCGGGCGCAACTGACCACATTGTAAATACAAAGGAATTTTTCTCTTCATACTCAGAGTTACCCACTCCGCTAAAAATTGGGGTAGCTAAGAACAGCACTAACATTCCCGCATTTGGTAAAGGACAAATAAACGTTAATAGTAATCTAGGTTTTCAAGGATCAATCGATAATATTCTATATTCACCAGATGTGCCATATAATTTATTATCGGTAAATCGTATTCAAGAAGCAGGTATGTCGGTTATTTTTAACAATAATAAAGTTCATATTTACAAAAACAACAAATGCTTAATGTCCGGTATAAGTAGTAATAACCTTTTTAAGTTACATTTTAAAGTACTACGATGTAATTTAAATTTATCCGAGACTTCTAAATCTTATGATTTATGGCACAAGCGTCTCGGTCATTTGAATAAACAAAAATTTTATATTTTAAAAAACCTAATTGAGGATAATCATATTGTCAATGATGTAATTCCAAGTGATGACTTATGTGAGTCTTGTATACTTGGTAAACAATCACGACTACCCTTTGCTAAGTCAAAAGTGAAATCTAATAACAACAGACCACTTTTTATTGTTCATTCTGATGTTTGCGGTCCTATAACACCACCTACATTTGATGCTAAAAATTATTTTACTATTTTTGTTGATGATTTTACTCATTATACAGTCACATATTTAATGCATTCTAAGTCAGAAGTATTTTAATGTTTTAAGGATTTTGTGGCTAAAAGTGAGAACTTACTTAATTCTAAGATAGTTAATCTATATTGCGATAATGGCCGAGAATATCTTTCTAACGAGTTCAAAGAATTTTGTGTTGAAAAAGGAATAATGTATCATTTAACGGTACCTTACACTCCACAGCAAAATGGTGTATCAGAGAGAATGAATCGTACGTTAACCGAAATGGCTCGAACATTGGTTACAAGTGCGAAATTAGATAAAATATTTTGGGGTGAAGCTGTTTTAACAGCAACTTATTTGACTAATATTCTACCCACTAAAGCTCTGATAAATAAAACACCATACGAAATGTGGCATGGTAAAAAACCGAAAATAAATCATTTAAAAATGTTTGGCTCTACTGCATACGTTCATAATAAAACTAGAAAAACTAAATTTGATCAAAAATCTCTTAAGTCAATATTAGTTGGTTACGATGCAAATGGTTATAGATTATTTAATGTTGAAAATTGTGAAGTATTCATAGCTCGTGATATTTGATGAGTTGAATTTTACACAATCACGACCAACAAGTAGCAGTAGTGACAACATTGTGATTCCCTCAAAAATTAGTAAGCCCGACAATGATTCGGCAAAACTAATAGAAAGTCAACCTCAAGATTCTTTGAACGAAAATTCGTCATTAGGAAGTCAACCTAATAATTTAAGGCGAAGTGAAAGAATTCTCAATTTACCCCCGAAAGATTATAAACAGATGCATGATCCTGATTTATTTTTGTCATTAATTACTTTGCAATCATTGCCATCGTCATTTAAGAATATGTTTGATAGACATGATTCTGACAAATGGTTAAAAGCTGTACAGAGTGAAATTGAGTCGCTTCGAAGCAACCAAACGTGGACTTTAGTAGAAAAACCTAAAGATGTCAATATAATAAGTTGCAAATGGGTATTTACTATTAAAAACAATGAATTAGGTGAACCCGTACGTTATAAGGCTCGCTTGGTTGCTCGAGGTTTTACTCAAGAGTACTTGCAGGATTATAACGAAACTTTCGCACCAGTAGCTCGGATCACTACATTTAGATTCATTTTAGCTTTAGCTAATCAATTTGATTTACATGTACACCATATGGATGTTAAAACGGCATTCCTTAATGGAATACTAAAAGAAAATATTTATATGGAGGTACCAGTAGGCATTTTAGCTAAAGATAATCAGGTGTGTAAACTAAACAAAACATTGTATGGCCTAAAGCAGTCGTCCAGATGTTGGTTCGAACGTCTGGATCTCGTTCTTAAAGATATGGGTTTTAAAAATTCTGAAGTAGATCCTTGTCTGTATGTGTTAGATAAAAATGGTATAGATAAAAATGTTTATATAGTATTGTACGTCGATGATTTAATCATTTCCACTAAAAGTATTGATACATTACAATTTTATAAGAACAGTCTTATGCAAAAATTTTAAATGTCTGATTTAAAAGAAATAAAATTATTCCTTGGTATCAGAATCGAAAGGTCAAAAAATACTATCTCTTTAGACCAATCTACATACCTACAAAATGTTTTAAATAGATTTTCTATGAGTGATTGCAACCCTTCTAAATCACCTTTACCTTGTAAACTAAATTATTTGACTCTAAATTCTGACACATACTATGAAGCACCCTGTAGAAATGCAATTGGGTGTCTTATGTATGCAATGCTTTGTACACGGCCAGATATTTGTGCTCCTATAAGTATATTGAGTAGATATCAATCTAAAAATAATGAAGAATTGTGGAAATGTTTAAAACATCTTTTGCGATACATAAAAGGTACAGTCGATATAAAATTGACTTATCATAAAAGTAATTATAAGGAATTAATAACTGGCTATGCAGATTCTGATTGGGGAGGCGATGAAAACGACAGAAAAAGTACAACAGGCTATTTATTCAAAGCTTTTAATAATTGTACAATTTCGTGGAACACACGAAAACAAAATACTGTCGCCGTCTCTTCAACGGAAGCTGAGTACATGGCTTTATTTGAGGCTGTAAAAGAAGCAGTCTGGATTAAATCACTACTAAATAGCATTTTAATCCAAATAAAAGAGCCTATTATAATATACGAAGACAACAATAGTTGCATTTGTATTGCAAATAATCCTTCAAACCATAAAAAATCTAAACACATAGACATAAAATACCATTTCATTAGGGAACAAATCGCTAGTAAAATAATAAAACTAGAATTTATTTCCACAGGAAATCAACTAGCTGATATGTTTACGAAAGCGATTCCTTCCAAAAGGTTTCTAGATTTAAGACACAATTTAAATTTGTATTAATTTAATTAGAAAGATTTTTTTTTTCACGTGATTTTCAATTGAATAGTAAAATAAGATTAGTCATTAACTTAAATTAACATTTTGTTTGTTATATTATAGTTAATGTATTTTAATTACTGTATTAGGTACACACACAGTTTATTTTTGTTATGTGATTGAAATGAGCTTTATTTTTCTGTATACTTGCATTTTTTGAGGGGGACTGTTGGAATATTACAAAAATCCCAGTGTTAACAGATTAGAATAATTACTCGATTCAATCACACGATTATCACAATCGATCTTTCATTCATTCGATCATTCGTTGATGTCGGTCATTCTAATATTTTCTGTATCATTATAAATCGGACCGTCAAACAGTACACCGTCTTTTCTTTCCTCCTGCGACCTATTTCCCACAAAAGTTTATTTCGGAACAATAACACAAGACTAAATACAAGTAAAACAATGATAGCTGCAAAAGTATAAACTGTAGCGCAGCTAACAACGCCCTTCTCCAGATACAGAATGGAATGATGTTCCATGCAAAAAGTGCTTAATAGGTAATTAAACTAATTATGTTAATTTATATTAAGTTAATTAATAATAAAAACAATGGTAGATAAAAATAAACAGTAGGTAGGTATAGGACATTTGATTTGGGATGTATTTTGACGTTGAGTTAATGTGGTGAGTGTGTAGTGGTTACACCGCCACATACGAACTACGTATCATAGACATGACGTCACACAAATCCTGCATCGGCCAATTAAGAGTTTACCGAGCAATCGACATGGATACAAGATTTCAACTTCAAACCGTTGGGCAGTTGCCCGCCAGACACAACAACCGTCTGGTCGGAGGATCCTGCCTTTTCTATGGTGGATGAGTGAACTTTACACCCTGTTCCTCATGCCACTAGGTAGGGTGAATGGATGTGTGTGGGTGATTGTTAATGAGGTATGCGAGGGGTTTTTGTGGCATGTGTGTTGTGTGTGGTTTTCTTAGGGTATGTGAGGGAGTGATGAGTATTTAACACTTCCACGAGTTTCTCTGTTTCATCATAATTTTGTGATTTGAACCAGGAGTCAAGTCTCATTTTGCATTTGCTCTTGGTTAATGGGTGGATATGTAAGCTTTTGTTTAATTTGTTGTACTTTCTTGAACTTATGTGTTTGTATTGAAGACTTGCAGCTACGGTCCTACGAGACTCAGTGTTACGAACCCTATTCGAGCGGCGTGTACAGCATTTAGGATCAAAGGTAAGTTGGCTGTTTGCGAAGAATAGTTTGGAGGATAAATAGCTGTCTGACGGTGAGGACCTGGGAGAAGGTATATAGAGAGAATGTCGAAAATTGAATCGGTTTCCTTACCAGCACTCATGACGGTGCTCAAGGCAAACTCCGACTTGAGGCGAATTTCAGTCCAGTCCCGGCCATGAACAATTAGAGCTGTGTCATAAGCTATAATTTTGCAGTTGGGTAAGGATAACTGACACAGCTCATTCACGTATATGAGAAAAAGTGGGGGTCCCAGGACACTGCCCTGGGGGACACCAAAAGTAAAAATGTGCGTGAAAGGGCAATCAGAAGCGTAATAATAGCCATCCACATTTCACAATCCACCGTTATTATAAACCCAGGAAGCTGGGTGTTGGACTCAGCAGCCTCACTACCAGCTGACTGGCTCATATTTTTATCTAGACATGCGCTATTCTCAGACCAATTAAAAAACCAAGACATACAAATTATCAATTTTTTATGATAGGTATAAATACTTGTGTACAATTTTCCTCATCGACAAAAACACTAAAATGATTCAAATAGCATACATTGTCGTGCCTAATATGTATTCAACCCAGATAAAAAATTGTATACTTGCAACAACAATAGAAAAAATACCCCAGTGCAAAATAAACGGGAAAGTTAATTTATTAAAACCAATTACCCGTAAGCGACCAATTCACCGCGATTAACCTAACACCTATAAATATTTGTCCAGTATGTATGTGCTTACCTGCCGCCTAAACCAACACAAGGTTAGTTATAACCAATTCAGGTTATGTTTGTTATATTTACATAAACACACAAACTTTAACATGAACATCAAAACAGTTTGAACTAGGTTACAACTTGGTGAAACTGGGCAAGTTTTCATTGTTATTTCCCACATAATATTATTACTAGTAGTTCTACTAACAGTAGACCTCACGAGCACAAACTTTTTGCAACATTAATATACCAATTTCTAAATTTATGTCTGTAATTTTTATGGTGTACATAATAAAGAATATTCTATATTTCTATCTATATACCATTAATATTATTCAAAACGTGTTATTTACCATGTTTTTTAAAACAAAAAAGATGGTAAATATCCCGTTTTAAATTACTTTAGTTGTGATAATAACCATGTCAGTTTAAAATCCTATAATTATGTAACTATTCAACAAAAAAAAAACCCGACTGTGGCTGTAGGTTAGAATTCTGAAAATTTATTTTAGAATTCTCTAGTTTTGTGAGGAGAAAATGGTCCCAGGTGCCAATCCCTACCTAGTAGTCAAAGGGCCGATTTCACTGGTAGAAATCTTAAAGTGAGCGATTTACCGCATTTTGAGGAGCTATTCTGCTCATCACGCCAAAGATCCTCATCAGATCTTCACCAAATTTTTATGAGACCAACTTAAGATTGACCGTTCAAATATTTTTTTTTTCCAAAAAAAACTTTCGACTTCCAAAAAACACTACAACGTGAAAAATAACTTTAATTTCGGAAGATGGTATCTTTGGTTTTAAATTTTCGTTTTTTGACATCAACTTCCGAAATTAAAGTTATGTTTCACTTTTTAGTTGTGGTACCACACAAATTCGAATACCACTACCTGCTACCAGTGACAGGAACTTATCATATCATCCACATACTAAGTGGGAAAAATACGTAATAATGAAGCTAACTCAAAACCTGTTCAAGCAAAGTTAATAAAATTTATTTAGGATCAGCTTGAGAGCACACCCTTTCAAACAAAAAAAGAATTTTCAAAATTGGTCCATAAATGACGGAGAAATTGGCGGACATAAATAAAAAAACAAACGCTACGAACATATAACCTCCTCCTTTTTGGAAATCAGTTAAAAAGAACCATCGATCGGATCTCATAGGGCGCAGATATCCAGTAGCCCCCTTATTGTCCCTTTTTGGAGAAAGTACTTCTCCAATAAAAAATCCCCGACGATAAAAAAAAACTATGAAGTCGTTAAACCGGTTGTAAAAAACGACCCGTAGAGGATGATGGCAAATTTTGCCAGACTTGAAGCAGAGATGCTTCGCTCGCTCGGTCAATTATTTTTGTATGAAAATAGGTACTTGGTAAGTAATTTTGAGCCTAGCGGATGTTTTTTGTCATTTTGGAATCTAGGTAACTAGATTGTTTTAAAAATACTTTCTTGAGTCAAATAAAAACTTCTGAGGAATTCAGCGAAATTGATGCGTTTTTTTATATATGCAGCACCCTAATTGTGTAACACACAATCAATCATAATCTGTTTCATTTTGACAGTTCAACAACATTCATTGGGTTATTTACGTTGTTGAGCAGACAATTTTTCGAACATTATAAAGCAATGGATTAGCAATATCCTTCAAAATTATTCAGATTGGGATTGATTGTGAGCTACGTAATTAGACGATCAATCACAATTTATTTCGATTTGAAACAGGTTGCTAATCCATTGCTTCACGAGTTGGAAAAAAAAACTACTCAACAACGTAAATAACGCAATGAATGTTGTTGAACTGTCAAAACAAAACAAATTAGTCAAAATCGTTAACGAAATTAAGTTACGCACTAAGGTACAGGTCAGTGTCAGGTATTGTGAATGTGAGGACTATGTGGATATTATTATTATTTTTATTTCTCTGCTAGTTTTAGTGATGGTATAGCAGTTTGAGTAGTTTATGCGACCTACCCAAGTGTCCTTTCTTTGTTATTGTTCGTCGAGTTGAGCTCCACGATTACTGACAAATGCTTGCACTGACTGGACAGGTCCACTCAAATCTGTGTGGTTCTTTTCTCAAAAGACCATTTCAGACACTAATCTACATGGTCCTCATATGGCCTGACCAAGATTATGTCTGGACTTTAAAAGAGACTGCGACCTCTGAGTTTGTTTCGGCCTTTCTTCTCAGAGTAGTCAGATAGGAAACGCCGAACTTATCCAACTTATTTTTTGAAGTGTAAACTTCTTTAGGCGCGTCGGGCATTTTTCAGATGGGACTACCTAAACCATTAATTTCGCAACACCATGACGACACCTCATTTTTGTAAACGCGATTGTACTCTTTATTTATATTACATTACAGATCAATGTTCTATGCAAGTATTTTTACTTTAAAGGTTTTGTAAACGCGATTATGCTCTTTATTTATAGTACTTACATGACGTGTAAAAGTGATTCCGATATCCTATTTAAAGAATAAACAATTTCATTTCATTTCATCAAAATAAGATTCGCGACCGTAACATGGATAGATGTATTTGTTATTTTTGTTTTTTTTTTTTACTAATTATTATAATTCTGTAAATAGGTACTAATTTGGTACGGTCCCAAATCATATTTTTATCAAACTCAGACCAAATAAAAAACTAAGACATAGCGCTGTCAATAGTGACGTGAAGCCGGTTACGTAAATGTGTGTGCACTTAGTGAGATGTAGTTTGATTATAATTTAATTGTAAATGTGTGCGTGTGAGCATGTATGCACAGAGCGGAGGTGTAGTTTTGGCAAGTTTCGCTGTATTGTTCACAGTCTGTCTTGGTTTTTATTTGGTCTGAGTGAGCAAATTGAAAAAAACGTAGGAATTTTATTTTTATTACTAAAAAGGACTGAATAATAAATCTTTAGGTTGTAACTTTTAGTTGTGTAGGGGCTTGTGCCTAAGTAATAATAGCCGTACGAGTCGATCGATCAGGCTAAGCGACGCTTGCTCCGGTTAGTCCGTGGATCAGTGACCATCTTTACATACCAAGACCTTCCGTGCTTTGGAAAGCACATAAAGTCATTTGTCCCGGCTATGTCATTTGCAGATTTTTGACAGTGATTACGGGTCGTCAGAAACATGACAGACCAAGGGGAATCGTGTTACTCAGTAGGTAACTGAGTTGTGGAGGTCAGATAGGCAGTCGCTCCATGTAAAATACCGGTAGTTAGACTGGAAACCGACCTCGACATAGTTGGGAAAAGACTAGGCAGATGATGTTCTAACTTTTAGTTATGGTACGCCTGAGGCATTTTTGCGAGCAATCACACGCGGTGCATGTTGCTTGTTAAGTTACACTCATTTCAATAGTTCTTTTCTTGCAAAAATTCGACTCTTTCATAACAGGCCAAATTCTAGTACCTAGCTACTTAGTATTTCCTTAGTATCAATCTAGATACAGCCTCACCAAACTTCCAAAGATTACGAAAAAAGAACAACCTCCTCATTTTCCCGCGCCAAAAAAAAGTTTCGTAAACGCCTCGTTGAGGCAAAGGACACAACAAAATAGATCTCACTTACAAAGATCGACACACAAGTCGTCAGAGGGCGACACTTTAACAGGAAGACGGTCTTCACTGGAGTGGATATCAGGAGGCTGTAAGTGTGCTTCCGGGGAGGGCCTGCGTCAAAGCGCCCGCCGGATGTGTCAATTTGAAGCCGGGGCCATCTTGGAATCTCGTTGACTTCGGGATGTGTGGGATTTAAAAATCTTTTATGGAACTTGACCTAGATCTTAGGGACACTGTGAAGTATTTTATGTGTTCAATTTAAAGGAAGTTCCTCAATAGGAATTAGGTATTTCAAATTTAGATGGAGGAAATTCAGCGGGATGGGGTTTGTGGCCAAGTAATAACAGCCGCACGGGTCGATCGATCAAGTTAAGCTATATTTGCCGCGATTGGTCCGTGGATGGTTGACCATACTGACCATTTTTACATACCAAGACCCCTTCGTGCCTCGGAGAGCACGTTAATCCATTGGTCCCGGCTGTCATTCGTGGATCTTTGATAGACGTTGTAGCGGTTACACCGCCACATACCAACTACGCATCAAAGACATAAAGTCACACAAATCCTGCATCGCGCAATTAGAGTTAACCGCGCGATCGACATATATACAATATTCCGACTTCAACCGTCGGGCAGTTGCCCGCCAGACACAACACCCGTCCGGTCGGAGGATCCTCCCTTTTCTATGGTGGATGAGTGAACTTTACACCCTGTTCCTCATACCACTAAATTGGTGACTCCGAGTATGAACGTCAGCGCAGCCTTCGTGCAACTACTTCAGCCTGACGTCATCATCATCGTCATCACTCCCGCAAGCTTTCGTGAGACGAGTCACACAGCCAGCACCTTCGGCTTCAACGGGTATCCTGACCACCAGCATACAGCGAACGCGCATTCCTGGTCATCACCCTCAGCCTCATCAGCAACCTTGGCACAGCACCTACACTTTCGGCCGGTCTCACAAGCAGAGCCCATTCTACCCTCTCCTGGTCGATGCCAGCAGTCAGCCACAACCGACCACATACCGCGCGATCGACATATATACAAGATTCCGACTTCAACCGTCGGGCAGTTGCCCGCCAGACACAACACCCATCTGATAGGAGGATTCTCCCTTTTCTATGGTGGATGAGTGAACTTTACGCCCTGTTCCTCATACCACTAAATAATATGATTAAAAGTATCTGAATATCATAAATAGCTCAATCGACGCCGATAATCCATACAAAACCTATTATGCAGACAT
Source organism: Agrochola litura (assembly GCA_949152395.1). NCBI lineage: Eukaryota > Metazoa > Arthropoda > Insecta > Lepidoptera > Noctuidae > Agrochola > Agrochola litura. The sequence continues at coordinate 6,468,196 of OX424509.1, forward strand.
TCGTCTAACTTAACACATCGATACCTACGTAATTACATACATGCAACGAATCAATTTAAACCAACATAATGAATAGACAATCATTGTCCAATGTATACAAGAGAACAACACTATCTATTCGATAATTGAATAATCGATTTACTTTATAGTCTGTGCACGAGTTATCGCCATTAAACCTCATTCACTAATGAAGTGTGCGATCATTTATCACGGAGAGGTGCCCGCACTGAATTTGTTGGTTCGCGGGCATTTGTCCTCCAAATATTTTGACAGGGGTATGACAAGCAAACTAATTACTTATCCGCGTCTTTACACAATCAGTCCGTTTTGAATTTTAACCTTGATGGGCATTAAGTGTTAAGATTCACTACTACTTACTATACTCTTAAATAGAAGGATCGAAATATCTGAGAGGGTGATTGCAGAGCATTTTTTAAACCTGGCTACCTCCGAGTCTTATCTTAACAGGATCAAATCTGCAACCTTGCATGTGCGGCTGCCTAATTTAATATTGTAGAATCCTGTTGATCCCGTATTTAAGCTGATTATATCACTCACCACACCAAGCTTCTCGTGCAGGCACTGCTTCGCTTAAGTTCGCTTTCAACTGTTTCCCGCCTTTCGTGGTGATTGACAGTTGACATTAGTGACAGCTACCTCAAGTGATGTACATGAGATAGTGTTTACATATCTATTAAAATTGATAGCTTACAAATATCATCAGAAAAAATAAATATAAATAACCCGACAATTTTTAGTGCTCCGCTTGAAAGGACTGTTATCTAAAGACAAGCTAAGTGCTAAATACAGTCTCCATTATATCCGCACATCATACAATAGTTCGACTGTCTCCTTGGTCTAGTGGTCATAAGCACTACTGCTGAGCATGAGGGCCTGGGTTCAATTCCCAGGTCGGGTAAAGTGTGATTGGGTTTTTCCATCAGGAATGTCTCAGTAGCAGCCCAAGTCTGGATCTGTGCCCGATTGATGGCAATAGGCTCGCCCGCTATTACATGGGACTTAAACATAACTGGCGAAATGTGGATGCACTCTAGGTAATAACCTCTGCCTAAACCTTCAGGGAGAATAGGTGACAGGCGTGATGTTATGTCATCATACAATAGTTTCCATGAATTTGTGCCTTTGCATAAAATAATAAAGACACGACCATGAGATCAAAAGTCAAGTAAAACAGTCGAAAGCAATAAAAAAGTTAAGCAAATAAAGATACTCCTGCGAAGTTTGGAGTAATCTCTTTCTGCACGTACTAATATTCAGTGGAGCGAAGTTTTATTTAATTTTTTACGTGACTTTCTTACAGCACCTTGGAGTCTCAGGCCTCGAATAATGTACGGGGTTCATGTGAACTGCTTTTTAGAGCAGTGGAGGTCCAGTGGTTTCGTTCCCGACAAAACATCATGAAAAAACCGACATGTCCTAGAACCAAAAATTCGAAGACATGTGATTATCCACCAACCCGCTCCCCAGAGAGGAGGCCTGTATCCCAGCAGTGGGAACATTAAATAAGTGGATTATGCTTTTTAATGTTGACGTTATTTTTATTCATTACTAGCTTCCGCCAGCGGCTTCGTCCGCGTGATATCATTATAAATTATAGCCTATGTTACTCAGTGATAATATAGCATTCCACTGGTGTTTAAATTTTTTAAATCGGTTCAGTAGTTTTCAGTTTATTCATTACAAACATCCAAAAACATAACAATATTTTCTCTTTATAAAAGTAGAGCTTCCAACGTCAGGTATCTCAAATCCTTGGAATAAAATTGTCATTTTAAGTACAGTTTTTGTATGGAAAATTGTAAAAATCATGCATAGCTACGATGTCTTCTATTATGCATACATACATATCTACACTCATGCCTATTATGTCTTCTATTGTGTTCTTGGTATATTTGTGAAAATATAGGTATATATTCATATCGGACTCAGACCAACAAATCGGACTGTCAATTTCCTACTGCAGAGCAAAGGCGTCTTCTCGCACAGAGAAGGAACAAGCATCAAACACATACCGTTTCCTTACGATGTTTTACTTTGCCAGTTTGCCGTATTCAGATAAGTATGTCAAAGTCAAAGTCAAATAATTTATTTCAAATAGGCACTTAATATGTCACTTTTGAACGTCATTTACACAAAAATTAAGTTGATTCGAGTCGCCCCTTTCTAAAGGCAGTTTCTTATGGAGAAGAATAGGCAAGAAACTCCACAGTTACTCTTTTAAAATGTTTTTCAATACTTTCTATTCATTCATTATTTAATTATATGTGAAGACGATGCGCCTAATAAAATTACTTTATCTACCACACTAGGTAAAAAAAAAAAGATGCACTGAAAAATAAATTAATTATGATATTTACATGGTGCTCACATATTTACAAACATTGTAAAAGTACCTATATGATTTTCTGCAATAAGTCAGTGTGTGAGTTAAAGTAAGAAGAAGGTAGGGTTGCATAATATACTTAATTATGTAAGTACTTACCTTCAATTTAACAAAGGTCAGCCAAAAGAAGTTTTAGTTTCCTATATAGACAGCTCTTTTCTTTTCAGTAGTAGTTATAATAAAACATCTTAACGAAGACATACAACTCTCATTTCCAAAAGCTTCCCAACACCAATAAATAAAGTATTTTGATGTAAATTTCGGTATACACATTTCCACACCATGTAATGTGCGTGGAAACACAAGCGTCGCCTGAATACTCGTATATCACGTCGGGTCGGTTCACACATGAAATGTTTTACAATTTACTTCACACGATAATGTATGGATCGAATCGCCCTACATGTACAGTAGGTAAGGGGCTAAAATATGTAAACACTTAGGAAAATTCTGAAGCGACTTTCTCGTAGAGTATCGGAAAAGTATTTTTTCTCAAACACGCTTGGAAATTCGAACATTATTTTAACAACCTTCTTCGAAATAAATCTAAATTGCTGTACTGGTCAAAAACAAGCGAGTAGGCAGCCGGCAATGTTACTATGAAAATCCTTAACTGTCGTGTTTAGCGGCCAAATAAATTACAATGAAAACTCTATTATTTGAAATGGAACTAACTTTTTACTTCGACTGCATGGCAACCAAGGAGGTTCCATAACAAATATTTTTTTTTAAATTTCGAACTGGCTTAGCAAATAGAGCTGTTTATAGTACAGAAACAAATGAACATATAGATTTGGTGCGTGAAAATTTTTCTTTGTTCGTCATTTATTCTGGAATTGTTTGAGAAAAGTACTATACAAGCCTTGGCTGCAACCTAGCATTGATCGACTCACGTATGTGTGCCTCTGCTTCGCCTCAGCCCACATTTTCACGATCGTCCATCAATGCCCTAATATTGCTGGCCGCGACATTAATGTACAATAGCGAAGATGGTATACACAGCAGCAATCAATACTTACTTTACGAGAAAACAGTTTTTTTTATTTCACTAAGTCATCAATTGCCTTTTCCCAACTACATATGTTGGGGTCAGCTTCCAGTCTAACCGGACGCAGCTGAATACTAGTATTATAAATGGAGCGACTGCCTATCTGAACTCCACAACCCCATTCCTGGGTGACACTATACTTACCCATTGGTAAGACTGGTTGTCAGACTTTCGGGCTTCTGACTACCCGTAACGACTGTCAAAGATCTATGAATGACAGCCGGAACCAACAGCTTAACGGAGGAGTCTCTGTATGTAATCATCATGCTCATCCATCCACAAACTGACCTCGACAAGCGTAGCTTAACCTTCAATCGACCCGTACAGCTGTTATTACTTAACTACGAGCTCCTCCGTATTTCACTAAGTGCATGTAACGTATTTTTACCTTTGACTTTATCTATTGCAGTTCGGTTTTATCTCGGCTCTTAGCTAAAAGGTCATAATTCAAAGTCTGAGATAAAAATATTTTAGATAATGTATTTTCGTAAGTACTTTTTGATAGTAGGTAAGTATGATTTTATCGGTTTAATGTCCAGATTCGATTAAAGATTCTTTTTGAATGACAATGTGAACATTATTGCAGTCAATTTCAATAAAATTGTAGGAGGTTCAGTAAAGTTTGAATCTTTTTGTGTAAACAGCAAATTCTTCTCCTCCTCTTTTGGATTTGACTAAGGTTTTCTCTGAAGCACACACTGAAAAAAAAACAAAATGCCTACTTATGAAACGTAACACCTAACTACCTATAAAAATCCAAAATGGCGGTTTCGTAAGTCTACAAGACCTTGCTTTTTGCAGACTATTAAATAAAAAAACAAACCGTTAAAAGGTACCTAAGTAATGGACAAATCGTGTTATAATAGCGAAAAAAATTGTATTACCCTTAGTTTTGCCGAGCGGCAAATAATTTTTTCCCTTTTCCTTACTCAGTTTTCTTTTATTTTTCCTGTAAAACTTTGCTAAGCTTTCAGAGCCCAGTTTAATTGCCAGTTCGAATTTGTTGAGTCGATTCCTTAGTTTTTTGTTCGTTAAAATAATCCGCGCCCATGTTTTGTGCGTGCGGACTGCAATTTGTAGTGATGTGTCGTCCAAATATCTGTGCAAGAAAATAATTGTATCACTGTGTGTTTGCACTGGCGAAACATTCACAACAAAACATGTTGGAATCTCTATTTTCTGTCAATTTTTCATACAATTTTTGACAGGAACTAGAGATTTCAACTTGTTTTGTTGTGATGTTTCGCCAATGCAAACGCACAGATATTGTTGTATTCTGTCATAACATTTCAACAGTTACCTAATGTTAGTCCAATGTACAATCAACCGCACACCAGTGGTAACAATTTGATACTGACGCCGGCTTTATGTCGTAGCACTAAGGGTGATTTTTGTAGTGCAAGTGTTATCCTTAGCACTGATGTGCGGTTGACTGTACCTAATAGCTGGTCATAAATCTAAAATATTCAAATAAAAAAATCCTAAAAATTCTAAAATATTCAAATAAAAAAACCCCGGTATCTAACCCAAGGCAACAATCACGTATGCGACCACTAAATAAGCGGGGCAGCAGCTATGTTATGTTATTTTTTACCTTTTTTAAGACAAAAAAAAAACAATTTATGCATGCCAAAAAAAATACAACACAAAAAAGTTAACTTATAAAATACGACCTTTCGTCGCCAGTTACTCACGAAAATATTTTCCAAGACATCTCCAGTGGCAAAGCAGAAATGGCATCCCGCCTCCTTTCTTTGTAAAATGTTTTAGCGCCAAAAACGAAAATACCACCGCTGTACATTGTCAACAAGTTACAAATAAATTACAAGAATTATGTGGGTAATTTCGAAAATGGAAATAATGTGTGGGGTACACATAATAGGTATCCATATAACTATCGATCAAAATAATAATCTTGGTAGGTCTCTTGAAGAGGAGGCCTGTGATTCCCAGCACTGGGAACATTAAAAGATGATTGAGCTATACGCGGTGGTTCAAGTTGGTCACGCTATTCCGAAGTATAGGCACAGTGCGCTCAGTATATTTTCCCCGGAGAGAAAATGGTAATATAAACCTATGTTCTTTGTCAATATTATAGCTAAGTATTCCTTGGGGTAGGTGTGTAAAAAAATTGCCAGCAGTGCCGTATCTGCAATCCGCAACTGGGTAGAACATGCTGGTGTCCATAAATAGTACCTAGGTAGGTAGGTAAGTCCCGCCACTTGTGCTGTAGGGTGCCGTAGCACAGGCTGTGTTGTAGGTGCATATACCTACATGTGTGATCGTCCGAGCAGAGCGTCAAATCGCTAGTCAGTTATCAGTGCTTCTGCAGTGAAGAGCGGAGGCATAGCATAGCTGACAGTGATTATTTTTGTAATTAAATTCTGGTTATGGTCTTAGAAACCTAGGGATAGCTTTTTTTTTGCATTTGACAGTTTGACTACAAATTAAAAAGTGCAAAACTTTCCCGTTCATACTAACAATTTATTTCTAACATTAATAAAATAGGTAAATAAATGTTAAGTACAAAATAAGTACAGACGCCAGCACTTCAAGCTACTACAATCTGTCAAATTTATTTAATAGTTTTTAAACTTCATTATTGAGTTTTAAGGTTCAAAGTTGATTGGGAAAATTTGACAGTTTCGGGTAGCTTGATGTGCTGGCCGCCTACCTACCGCTTTGCCGATCTACCCAATAAACAATAAAATTTATGGAGCAATGGACATAAACTGCCACAAGGATCTTTTGATGTCTGGCTTGAATGATGTTGACAGGAGGGCGCTGTTGGTAAACATTGTTTTGTTTAAAACAATGATGGCGGCGTTAGTTCCGATTTTGGCCACGCACCAAAAGAATCTTGTAGCGCTAATAAAACATATTTTTGTACATACACAACCTAGTATTAGAGTTGCTGTTACCATAAAATACTTGTAGAATTGGTAGTTAATTAATTAAATTCCGAATGTACCATTAAATATTCCTAATTCACTTTTATTTATTGTAAAAGTGATAAATTACACTATCAATATTGTTTTTAATTTTCATATACATCAAAATCTAAAACTTCTTTTATAATTCCCTGGTATTTGTCATTTGCGATCAGAAACGACGTGGTGCCTTTTGCCAAAAGATTGCCTTGTTCGTTGGTGAAATACGTTTCTATCACTGAAGAATTGCCACTTTTCAGTGTTTTGGTTTCAATATTTACTTTTTCACCATCGACAGCTACTCCGACGTAACTGTTGACAAAAAGAAATTATTAAAATATGGAAATAGAAGCCAGCACTAAAATATTATCCTATTAAAAAAAATAGTTTATATTACACAACTTTTGCGATTTAACGGTGAATTTCGTTACTGCCAATTTTTAGAATAAAATTATTACTCAACAGAATTCAATGACGAGACAAAATGTCGGTAGCGTTTTTTTTTGGGAGACCGTCCACAAACAGATTCTGTTGTGCGTTTTCTACTTGTTTTAGGTTAAAAACTAGATAAAACTTTTATCTTAGGACTTATTGTTAAAACAAAAGTTTAGTATGAGAAGTACAAGTAGGTACAAACGCCAGCACATCAAGCTATCCGAAACTGTCAAATTTTCCCAACCAACTTTAAACCTAATAGTTTAGCGATAAAGTTGAAAATCTATTAAAGAAATTTGACAGATTGTAGTAGCTTGTGGTGCTGGCGTCTGTACAACCACCTACTTGACATTCATGCTGGTGGTCCAGCACAATCTGGCATCAGTGTTGCTGACCAGTGTATAAAACGATAACACGTCGGTCACAGACGCAATGTATCCTCCATGTAGTGATCCTCCCATGTTGCACATAGTTTTGTCCACAGTAAATGTGCCTTGAAACGTCCCATTTGAAACAGATTGCAATTTTACCTAAAAATAAAAATTGAATCGTGTAGGTATTGTATTGTTCTATTGTTGTTCTATGTTGTGTACTCAGACCAACAAAAAAAGAAAGACGGCGCGCCGCGAACATTAAAAGTGAAGCCACAAAACCGTGCTCCTGCAAGTAAATACACCCGCTCACGCACACACCTACACTAAAACCATGCTCATCGCTCTTAGTACGTCATGAGTCGTCGTCTAGTTAACATTGATTAAAAAAAATATAATTATGCTTTCCTGTGTAGTGAAAACTTATAAAAACAATAGCAAATCACAAAAAAAGTCTCACGGAATCACTTTTCACCCCTAAGCATTGATGTACAGACGCCAGCACATCAAGCTACCCGAAACTGTCAAAATTTCCCAATCAAATTTCAACTTTAACTTTCAGTAATAAAGTTGAAAATCTATTAAATAAATTTGACAGATTGTAGTAGCTTGATGTGCTGGCGTCTGTACTTGAAATAACATCGTTTTTTATTAAACGAATTTTAGGTTACTTGGAACAAATAACCTCAACAAACGAAAGCAGTGACTTAAAGTGCGAGGGTTGCCATAATATGATTTAAATCTTTCCCATTCGATTCAACAAATTTAAATGTGATTTCTTACTTCGAGTTAAATTCATGTTCCCTTTTTTATTTATTTAATATTTTAGATTTCTAATTAATACTGAATTAAAAAGTAAATGGATAGTAGATATAAGATAAAGTCGGAATGATCCAGAATGGCTGCCTTCGAAAACCAGTGTGGTTTGTTCCGATAATTTTGATAATAACGACCTTTATTCAACTAATCGTGGACCAAAGGCTATATTATGGTTAAAAAAACTTTTTGTTTGTTACGATTTATCTTGATATTACTTTTTCTTCAGAGTCAGTGATTTTGTTGTTGTGATCTTTTTGTATTTAATAAAGGTAATTGACAATATAATTACCTATATTATTTCAAAGTAATTTACGTAATGACTTCATACATACCTACGACAATGTTATGATTTACGCTTCAACAAACTTATAATTGAATTTCTATGTGCATGGTTATCGAAAGAAGCTGTATTTCACTTCTTTCAATCCCAAGACACTGTCGCGGGTAGGGTTAACTTACACCTAAAGATATACCCTATAGTAGAACTAAATATATGCAAATTTTAACCCTTACACACTTCACACTCTCGTACTAGCGCACTCTCACCCACACTCGCACACGTCACACAATTAGGCGCATTTTTGCCTTTTTCTCTGTATTAAGCTCGTTCATTTATATAAAGTTATTTGATTTTTCTATAGTTTAAAACTAACCTATTTATTTATATTTTAATTGCAAATTAATGGATATTTCTAAGGCCCGTATTACAGAACCTCACTCAAAACTCAAGCATTACCTACATAAAACTCGTTTAAAGCCTTGTGATTGGTTAAAACTAGCTTTAAGTAATGCTTGAGTCTTGAGTGAGGTTCTGTAACACGGGCCTAAGTGGAACAGCGGAGTCTTCCAAGGCCCAACACAACAATTCTTGCTTTAAAGGTGCACTTTATAATTGTTTTTTTTTTCTGATGTAATTTTTTTTGTTTTGTTCGGAATAGAGGTCCTTCTAAACAATGTTGGTACAATGCCATACTTAACAATATCTTACTTGTACAATATTAGCCTACCCATAAAATATTATTACCCAAGTTATGGGGTATTTTTTTTACAAATGGCAACCCTTCGACTCACACATAGATAAAAAGGTGGCTTCAGTTTTGATGTTCGCAGCGCGCCGTCTTTCTTTTTTTGTTGGTCTGAGGTTGTGTATTGGATCTAAGTACGGTATTTAGTTATAATTCACTTTGGGACCAATGGCATAATATGGTAGTATTATAGTGACTCAAGCTTGAGTATAGACATAAGCAATTTACACTAATTTTACTCGTTCTGTTGCATAATATCGTACTTACGCTGTATTTTATAAACAACGTCATCTATTACAGCGTTAAACTAATATCAGTAGGTAGGTACAGACGCCAGCACATCAAGCTACCCGAAACTGTAAAATTTTCCTAATCAACTTAGAACCTTACGCTTCAACAATAAAGTTGAAAATCGATTAAATAAATTTGACAGATTGTAGTAGCTTGAAGTGCTGGCGTCTGTACCTAACTGGTAATTGCTATTTATATGTGTAAATTATGCAGTTACAGTACTTACATATAAATTATGCATTTATACACATATAACATAGGTACTTCATAAAGTACAGACGCCAGCACATCAAGCTACCCGAAACTGTCAAATTTTCCCAATCAACTTTGAACCTTATGCGTCAGCGATAAAGTTGAAAATTTAAATAAATTTGACAGATTGTAGTAGCTTGCAGTGCTGGCGTTTGTACACTAAATAATTAATCAAAAAATTACATCGGTTTTGGTCCTTCAAAATAAATTGCCATCATTATAGATTCTTTGTTTTAGGTAACTTATGCATAAATAGGTACTTGATTTAAATGAATAAGTAAATAGTTTTTTTCCTATCTTTCAAAAATAACCTTACCGAAAAACCAATCTATGATGTGATTTTGGTTTCAATTTTGCTGAATTTCAGTCTCATCCGAACCACAAATGATAGTCATAATACCTTATGATGATGCTGCGATTAATTAAAATGGCGGTTAAAATAATATTACTAGATAAAATAATTAAAGATGCTGCTATACTATCTGTAGATGCAGATGCAGCTATACTACTAGATCTAATCATACAGCGTATACTATAAGACAAAACTTACACTAGCGCTGTCAAACTAATAATTATTATTCCAAAAAAAAATTGGTACGAGTATACACATCAAGCTATACATTTCCAGTTAATGCTGATCTCGTATTGTATAGGATTTCCGTACAATGCGAGGTCAGCTTATACTGGAAATGTATAGCTTGATGTGTAGCCTACCTACTTGCCCAAATTGCATCATTTTAAGATCCGTATCAGTGTCATTAAATCCCAATTTAGTGAAGAAAACAAACACAATGCCATCAGATCAAATCGTAACGATGCTTGGCGATTTATTAGTAGGTACTAAGGTACCCATAATAAACTTTATATAAGTACATATCTTGGTATTTTTATTAGGTAAGTACTAGAATCAATTCTATTTTTTGTAAATTTTGACGTTCAAATGTGCATAATTGAAATAAATTATTTGACTTTGACTTTGACTTTGTACAGACGCCAGCACATCAAGCTACCACAATCTGTCAAATTTATTTAATAGATTTTCAACTTTATCGTAGTTACGTATAAGGTTCAAAGTTGATTGGGAAAATTTGACAGTTTCGGGTAGCTTGATGTGCTGGCGTCTGTACATAATAATGAGTAACAAAATACATTTGTCTCTTTAAGCAACTTATTTTTTGACATTCTACATGCTAGCCCAACCCTTCGGGGAAACAAGGCGTGATGTTATGTTATGTTATGTTATGTGTACATGCTAGCACTATTGTAAACAATAAGACAATAAGTAGGTACCTACTTAGATTGTTTTGTCATGCTCTAGTTTTTTTTTTTTGCTAAATGTCAATTTTGATAGCTATTGCATCGAAATTGATAAGAAAAAGAATCGAGCATTTTACGGTTTACCACGTAAGTACCTACAGACACTGTCGAACACGCCTGAATAGAAAGTTATTTTAGCTAATAGGTATCCATATTCAGATTTTTAAGAACAATCCCAAGAACCAGCGCAGTTGAACAAAATAAGTCAAAGGGCAAACCCTGTCTGCACTGCATTTACTTTTAGTATTTTTAGAGGACTGCAATTAAACGGAGGAACTCCTATATCACAAATCCTAGCGATGCTCAACATAAAGATATGTATTTATACAATATATACAAACTTTATTAACTTCAAAGGCCCATATCGTGTTAGTATTACAAATTACTTAAATCTACGTTAGTACACACGGCTACACATCAAGCTATACATTTCCAGTTTATGCTGATCAGCTTATACTGGAAATGTATAGCTTGATGTGTAGCCGTGTGTACAATAATTAGGCCCACACACAATCATGTGGGACATTATAGTCACTTAATTTCTCAAAACAACAAAAAAAAAATAGTATCTAAGGAAAGTTGTGGTTTACATTTATCATAAAACCTAATTAATAACGTGCATGGAACCACTTAATTTCATTTAAAAAAACATGGCTCGCCTCGTACATAAATACGGTCTATAATTTGTTAAAAAAAAATCAATCTGCCTAGCCTTTTCCCAACTATGTTGGGGTTGGTTTCCAGTTTAACCGGATGCAGCTGAATACCGGTATTTTACAAGGAGCGACTGCCTACCTGACCTCCACAACCCAGTAACAGGGTAATACGATACTCCTTGGTAAGACTGGTTGTCAGACTTTCGGGCTTCTGACGACCCCTAACGACTGTCACAAGATTCACGAATGACAGCCGGGACCAACGGCAACGTGCTTTCCGAGTCTCGGTATGTAAAGATGGTCACCCATACACGGACCAGCCCCAGCAAGCGTAGCTTAACCTGATGGATCGACCCGTGCAGCAGTTATTACTTAGCCACGAGCTCATCCTTTATAGTTTATTGAAAGAATAAATAAAATAAAATATCGTACCTTGCTGAGAACAGTACCATGATCAAAAGTAGTCTTCTTCGCTAGAAGTTCCATTGCTTTTAGAAGACGAGTAGCCCTGCCGCCCGATGCCATTTTTGTAAGCGCTTCAAAAATGAGCGAAAATGTAAACCATTCGCGTTTTCGCGCTCTTTTATATTATTTTTCCAAATCGAACATTTTGGTGTTGCTAGACTGTTCTATGCAGGATTTTTAGTAATAGCAAATAATTACCATAAGTAAAAAACTTACTTTCAAATAATAAAACCTACTTTGATAATTTTTATTTTCTAGCTCTACTTATTTTTATTTTTAGGAAAGAACGCAAATTATTTATTAACTATTTTGGTTGATATTATGAGACCGCAATCTGGCAACTCAGGCCGGATCAACAAGCGAGCGGTCTGCTTATGTCGGTTTGTTCGCAAAATTTACAAAAATATAATTTTCCAAGTAGTTTCCCGCGACTTGTTATAATCTCAACGTGTATTAGTTCCAGTTATTCCATTGTGTTATATCTATAATTATTTATCTACTTAGAAATGTTTGGAGATTCAACGTAATCTAAGTGACAGATGTTACGGTGTTAACTCGCGCCACTTTTGGATCAATTACTTGTTTTTGATTGAATAAAATATGGAAGAAAGCAAGGATACCACCGTTGAAATGGAGTGTAACCTACCAGAGTCAGGTAACGGTAGTATTCATTCAGTAATTGCCTATTATTTTCACACTCATGTTTGACGTTCGTTCTTATAACCCGACCGAAATTAAAATGCCGTCATGTAACTATCAATCCATTACGAATTATCGTATATTTTCGCGGTTACCATCGAATGTAAATGAAATTTATATACCAATATAATATTTTTGATAGAGTCTACTATTCTGTATCCGAGGATATTCATAAAATTAGCAAAACTATTAGATGAACATAATTATTACATGCCCTAGAATCGACCTATTTTTCTTGGTCGGGTTATAATCCAAACATCAATAAGGTTTTGTATCTATTTTTGAGTTACAAATACATTTCCTTTTAACTTTGCTTTTGTTGTTTCTTCTAAGAAATGGCAGCAGATATTGATCTCTTATGAATGTTTCGAGATATTATGCGTATATCTAGACCAATTTTATTTGTGGTTTCTTTTTTTAGGTTATAATGAAAGTTGGACTCATTGTGCCAGTTCTGTATTATAGATTTGGGTTTTATTTTATGAAATGCTATTTATATAAATAGGGAATAGCAAAAAAGTTATGTATTTCTGTGTAGAATTGTTATTATTTAACAGCAATACATAGAAGACTTTCACTCATTAACATTTTATGTAGGTATGTACAGTAACCCACATACATTGAAACAAGTGATAATGAACCATATTTTAGCAAAGGTAGAATACTAGCATCCTTTAAATCCCTCACTGCTAAAAACACAAAAATGTTTAACATAAATAACTAAGTATTATGATTAAATCTAAATTACAAATTACTATTTACCTAGTCTATTGATTATTTTAAAATATTTAGTAAATTGACTAAAAATAATGTATTATGTGTTTCTGTCTTTTTTTTAAGAAGTTGAAATTATCTGATTGATATAAGATTGTTGAAATAGAATTTTCTCTAAATGGCAATATTTAAATGTACTGTCCCTAATATGAACATATTTTAATAGAATTACTAAATCATTAGCCCGTTCAACATTAAAACTCAAAATAGTAATTAACCAAGGCCTTGAACATAGACCGCCTAACATAACACTGTTCCATTGGGTCCGTTTACAGACAAGTTGCAACATGTTCACATAGGAACTAGTTTAGTCTAGACAAGAGTTATATTAAACAACTTCGAAAATTATGGGCCTCTTGAGTGCTGTATCCTTGATAGCGACTAGCGAGTCGGTTAAACCACTTGCATTTTTTTTTAACACCAACCATTTCTATATTTAAATATCTATATGGTATTTGGCATGGCTCTCATTATATTTAAATTCGATGATAAGAATAAACAAAATATTACACGTTTTTTTTTAATGTTTTTTTTATTAGATTGTGATTACAAACTTGCATAATTTTGTTATCAGCCTAGACTTACTAGGCTAAACAGATAGAATAGAACCTTTAAAAAAAAACTTTTATTGAAAAATGATTATTAATTTTGACTGAGTTATTGAACTTATTTGATACTTAAGTCGGGAAATAAAAATTGCTATAAAAATATTTTCCCATTTACCCTACAAATAAATAGGCAATTAGAGCTGTCATCAGTTAAGAGCGTTTACACTGAAGTGGGCAACGTCGCAAATAGCTGTCAAATATTTTGCTGTTTTAATTAATTTGGCAATATTACTGTATGGAAATCAGAAATGTATTCAGAAATACATCACTATTTCATGTTTTACTATTGTTAGAGATGGGTTGATTTATTAAAAGATGATATGACATTAAATAATTTTGAAAATTGATTATTTTTCAGAACCAACTCCTCAAGTGCCTCTTGTGGATGCCGCAGGAGACAGTTTGGGGACTAAAGAAAATAAGGATGATTCTCAAAATCTGTTCCCAGATAGTCCTGTTTACGAGCCTGATGATGACATTGTGGTTTGTTTTTATTTATTTTAAAAATAAAAATATTTTCATGCATAGTAAAGTTTAATCGCATTAGGACTTTTTGTTTATCATGTCGACTCGCCATAGTGGGGAAAATCTTACCTATGTCGCCATGTTAAATGTACTTGAAATAGATACCGCAAAATTTGCCACAGCTCTAATATGTGGGAGTCTTTAAATAAGAATTTCTTTATAAATAACTGTTTGTTTTATAATTTTTGTGGTGTACAGACTTATGAAACCTTGGTATATTTTTACATTTTCAGACTATTAGCAGTGGAACTGACGACGTCAACGTTATTTCGTCAGATACAAAAGGTAAGAGGGAAAAAAAAAATGTTTTTCGTAAACAAACCACATTCATATAATTAAATACTGTTTATAAATGTGTGTACATAAATGGTTAAATAAATAAAAACTTTTTTTAATAAATTACAGAAGAACCAACCGCCCAACCTAAAAGAAAACTGTCAGACGACCCTTCAGACAGCAATGCAAAAATCCAAAAGCTAGAACTGACCGACGATGAATTCGCCGTGTCCACCCAATCGCTGGACAATGAAGTGTCCGAGATTACGAGCGCAACCAAACGGAAGCTCGAAGATTTAGAGCTTCCATCGACCTCCCGCGTTCGTACTCCCGTCCGGTCAAGCCCTAGGAGACTTAAAAGATCCAATAGCGCTGAAATATCCAAACCCAAAACGCCAAAGACCCCTAAATCCCGACCAGCCAGCGTCGACATCACCAAGTCTATAAAAACACCGCGCAAAGTACGAATAGAACTGGCCAAAGATGAGCCAAAGGAAGTCCTAGTTATCTCCGATAGTTCGAGCTCGCGACCCAGCATAGAGTTCGTTGCAGAAATACCTCCCCCGAAAGTCCCAGAGACAATTGCCGAGGAAAATTCGGAGTTTGACGACTCTCAAGGTTTTCATCTTGAACTTTCGCCGACTCCCGACAGCGCAGAAAATGACGATAAAGCAAAAACTCCGGGCAACAGCGACCCAGTGCTTGTTAGGAATAGGAACGAAGAACTTAATCCTGGAAAAATAAGTGAAACTAGAAGTGAAGGGTACAAATACTCAGATCAGGGCAACTACTCGCAACCAAGATCAAAGGATTGTCATATTGAGAAAACTACAGACCAGGAAAGCACTGATAGTGTCGGGTCGCTTAACTTGGAGAGCCCAGAACACATTATGCCAACTGTCACATCCAAATTGATTTCGAAACTGTCCAATGGAGACTCATCTACTCCTACTGAGATTGTGGAAGGCAAGATGAATAGTGAGGACAGTGATAGTACTCCTGATATGACGAAACTTAACTCTATTAAGAGCAAGAGAGGGAAGAATGATTCTTTCCGGTCCAGCAACAATGCTACTCCGTCGACGATTTCGCCACTTGCGAACGGCCATTCTTTGCCAATCAACACGCCACAAATACCAGTGTTTGACGTCCATATCAGTCATAACGAAGACAACGAATTTCTGTCTCTCTACGTCGTGCGAACAGATAATGATCTCGGTATGGACATGTGTCGAGAATACCAGAGGATTTCTAAACGGTTCACGATAGATCCGTACATGGCTGATGTGTCTGTCAGCAATTCTCCGTCAAGCGTTACCAGTGGCGGAATGATCAATTTGCCGAATAGAACCTCTTTCGCATCCACAGTCGGTTCGACGTCAACTTCTAGCAACCGAACAAGTGACGGCGCATTTGTCGTCCCGCAACCGCCGCGAAAATCGATCTCTAACCCAACAACTTCAGTCAAGGGATATGAAGCCTTAATGAAGAAGCTACATGACATATTCTCGCATATCCGAGAGACTTCAGTAGATGAGGGTCTGAGTGATGATAAAGTATCCGTTGGTATTCAAACATCTGTTTCAAATGATAGTGCCTTGAGTAACGGGAATGCTAGTCCAGAGGAAGTGAACAAATGCGATAAGGTGACTCCAAAGAGCTCGTTGAAAAAGACTCGTGTGCGTGGTCGACGGCATATTGCCGGGAAAACTAAGCGAGCTCTGCTGCCAACCCAGCCTGAAGAACCAGAATACATGCACGGAATGAACTCTCCCGAAATGGTGCCAACTAACGGCGAAAACGGCAAAGTTTCGCCAGTTAAATCTCCAAAAGATGAGAAGCCTCTATCATCTTTGGTTGCTACGCCAAAATCTGTGAGCAAATTGAAGACGAAACGACGACCAACCTCACCACGACCGGCGACCCCAGTAGAAAAAGCAGTCGTCAAGCCTGAATACCCAGGATTTGCTCCAGAAACGGTGGTGTTGGCCAAATGGGTGGACAAACGTTACTATTCAGGCAAAGTGTTGGAGATAACTGAGCCAAACAAATATTTGATCAAATTCGACGATGGCCAAAGCAAGGTGTTGTTGGACGATTTCATAATTTTCGGTGATATGAAGACGTTGCCTTTGGAGGGTCAGTCGGTGTATGCTATGGTTGATGAGGAGCAGAATTATGAACCTGGGTTGGTACTTGGTGTTGAGGAGAATGATAGTGGAACTGTGACCTACAAATGTACTACTGATGGGTGAGTTACTTTACCTCTGCGTTTTAATTTCCCACGTAGTAGATCATCCTTTTTAATGAAGTTTGAGAAAAATATATTAGACACGTGTTATTTTTACTCGACGTTATAAACAACTAGCTTCACCCCGAACTCGCCCATCAAGGAGCGCTGTCCCAAATTAGACGCGTTATTAATTTATTATACGTAAATAAAAAGGTATTTTAATAAAACACGTATACTAAAAGATAAATAATTCAATTATCTTTAAAATGGTGAAGGTTTCAGAAAAATACGCTTGATAGTTTTTGCGTGATTCTCAGTTTTTTATCCGCGTTAGAAATAACTTTACAAATTAATTACACTATGTAATATAAACATAATCTAAAATATTCACAGACTAAGTTATTAAAAAATGCTCTTATTTAACATATATTTTTTCCAAATCATTAACACTGCTTGTTTAGACGTGATCTTCAATATAAAATCATTAAAAGTCACTTAGTGTCGCCTTAAGACATTTTCTCAAACATCGTTTTTCAATACCTTTCTATGCCCGATTAATAATAAAACTTATTTTTCTTCCAGCGATACCCTAGTGATGGTAACAGCTAGCGAGCTATACCTGACTGAAGACCAAGCGCGCTCGCTCAAAGAGTCCGCGCGCACTCGCTCCCCCTCCGCGCCCTCCACGCCTCGGCGCCGGGCCAACAGAGAACTGGACCTCGATAATATTATACAGGTACACACTGAGTTACTAACATTCATACATTTCGAATAATTTATACAACGTTAGTTTTTGTTTACACTAAACCTCTTAAGGGGTCATTGTACTCATCATTATGAACAACTTTCACTAAAGGACCAAAGTTGAAATCGCGAAAAAAAATCAGCTGTTCCCTACATTTTGACGAGATATACGAACATAAATGTAGGGAACAGCTGATTTTTTTTCGCGATTTCAACTTTGGTCCTATAGTGAAAGTTGTTGTATCTTTTGGCGTGTGGCAAAAATCGGAACTAGCGACGCCATCTTGTGTTTTCAGTACAATTTCGCAAATATTTGCGAACAAAGCCTCGAATCAATGACATTCATTCGCAAAAAGATCCTTGTAGAGTCTGGCCACGCTAAGTCTGCTATGGAAAAAATGGGCAACCCCAAAAAAAATTATACAGGGTGGCAGGGACATTGACGCGAAAACTGTTACCATGGATTCAGTACATGATTCTGAACCCCATGCATTGAAAAGTTTATAAATAACCAACGAAAAATTTAAACGCAGGGGGTTTCAGAATTACGTCTTGAATCTATGATAACAGTTTTCGCGTCGATGTCCATTCTGTATATGGTATACTTTAAAATCAGTCAGTTATGTCAGTTTCTGGGTTGTAAGTAGATGTAATGATTTTGATATTTTGCCTATGTCGTACCTATGCTCTACTTCCATACAATGACAAAATGTATCAAATCCACACTGCATCGTGCTAAAGTGACTATTCTTTACAGAATATAAACAAAATAACCTATCAAAAACAAAAAGACAAAGTATCAAATTCTTTTTTCGTAGGACAGGATGGTGTTGCCGTCTATAGATTTTCAAATTCCACCGTTTTTTTACTTATGCAGACTTAGCGTTGCCAGACTCTAGCACTTTAACCTCGCGTCAAACTGGAGAACTTGAACGCGGTGTCGTGCCAACAGAGGGCGCTTTCCAGTTTTCTGAACAAAAACTGACATAGACGCGACGATCGCTTTTGAATTAATTATAATAATTATATTCATTCATTTTGATGAATTCTACTCTATCTGACGAAAACTTATACTTCACCAAACTGGTAACCTAACTTGCTTGATCATCTAAATCTTTGATTGGGCTCTCATATCGGCTCTCTATTAAATAATTATTGTGGTTGATTACAGGGTCCCCGCAGCGCTCGAAGCCGAGATAAGGGCAGTTCGAGCGCACGCAAACGTGTCACCTCACCAAAGAGTCCTAAAGCTTCCACATCCGGTATTTCAGGTAAAGAACGAAACACATATCATCACATTTTCATATGGCAATACCGCCCATGGAATTCATGAGACAGGCTCGTCCTAATTTGGAGTTCATAAGTAAAGTACTTCCTTTGCAGCTTGTAAAAAAAATGTAAGTCCTCAGCGCCTGTCACTACTCCATACTAGTTTAGACGAGATTAAAAACTTGTCTACTAAATTTATGTCAACTTACGTCAAGCGCTGATTAATTTGACAGGACTAAACTAAAATTTATCTTCTGTCCTTTTCTTAATGAAATAGAAAGAAAAAGATGCACTGAACTTAAATTTAGTTTAGTTTGTGAACAAGGGAATCGGCACCAATGACGAACAAAGAAAATTTTTCACGCGCCAATAGTTTCATTTGTTTCTTCTTTACTAAATGCTATGCCAGTTCGAAATTTAAATAAAATCTTTGATAAGTTACCTAGTTGGTTGCCATGTGTTGAAGTAAAAAGTTCATTCCATTTTTAAATAACACGGCAGTATGAGTTTTCATAGTAATTTATTTGGCCGCTAAACACGAAAGATAAGGATTTTCATTTTAAATTTCGATTTATCTCGAAGAAGGTTGTAAAAATAATGTTCGAATTTCCAAGC
The DNA here is from genome assembly GCA_949152395.1 of Agrochola litura. NCBI lineage: Eukaryota > Metazoa > Arthropoda > Insecta > Lepidoptera > Noctuidae > Agrochola > Agrochola litura. The sequence continues at coordinate 6,487,952 of OX424509.1, forward strand.
ATGTTTGAGAAAAACATTATTATATTGTTATTAACATCACACATTAATGGTACACAGAGGAGTAAAGAAAGGAAAAACAATAGGTTTATTTGTCATAGAAACACGTGCATATAAAAAAGAAGAATTAACTCTAATAAAACAAAATAGATTTATAATTACGAGCACAGAACAGAAAGTACAGAAAATACGTTTATTTGCGGTAAACATGACGGAAAGAAAGATAAAAAAAAACACGTAAATAACAAATTGGGGGAAACATGCGTCACATCCACGCAAAACGCTCAGCATAATGCTGCGAGACAGAGCCCCAGCGCTGGTTTTCAGCGACAGCCGGCGCTGAGGTGATGAAGTCAACCGGTGCAGCATAATGTACACCCTTTTCGCAGATTTAAGTCCCATGCGATATAATAGAGCATGTAAAAGAAGGTATTACGTGGTGTCCTACCTTCTACATTCTGGGCTGCTTTCGAAAAATTGCATTAGGAAAATAATAATAATACAAAAAACTTTGCCCGACCTGGATATCGAACCCAGGACCCAATGCTCAACAGTCGCGCTAGAAACCACTAGACCAACAACACACGTAACAGTTTATTTTCTATTCAATATAGACTGCTATTTCGGCTAGCTTGCTACAGCCCGGATAGCTCAGTCGGTAGAGCATTGGACTTTTAATCCAAGGGTCCAGGGTTCAAGTCCCTGTTCGGGCGGCTACTTTTTTAAATATTTTAGTGTTTTATTTGTCTCAATAAGTATAATATTTTTGGGAATATTCAATAGTATTTAATTATCAGTTTTGATAATAAAGCAAATATTCAATAACTCATATTCCAAATTGCACTTTTTATCATTTGAATAATATAATATTTAAAAGATTTTAATTGTTCTTTATTTATTTATAAAATAAAATTCTCATACATGAAATACAGTCAGAAACAGTGCCAAAATATCTTCTGCATGACTCAGCTAAGATTCAGACATACAATTGATGTAGACCAAACCTACTTTTATGAAAATTAGCACTTTCTGATATCGTATTCAGCAGATATCCATCATAAGGTAAATTAATGTTCTCTAAGATAAAGACATACCTATTAATAGATATTTAGATAAGCATTGCTTTGGGTCAAGAAAACTAAGATAAGTTGATAGCATTGACATGACAACAGGTAGTAACATAACTAATCTGTGTTCGCGATTTAGTTTTCAAACAAATATGAGTTTTTTGGAAAAATAACCTTAATACCTTCAAATAAAGTTGAGTTTACATACGCTACAAATTCAATTTTTTTAATACCTTTTTCTAGTTCTAGTACTAGTCACTCTTAAATCAACTTAAGAGCGTTTATTCTGAAAGTGGCCAACGTCGCAAGTAGATGTCAAATATTTCGGTGTTTTGATTAATTTGGCAATATTATTGTATGGAAATGAGAAATGTGGCTAACTAGCGAACTAGCATAATAATAATGAATTGCAATTATAAAACAAAATTTGATGTTGTAACCGTTTTAGGTGTAAAAAAGGCATTTGGAAAATTTCCAAATACTTTTTTTATGTCCAATACTAATTATTCGGTGTTACGATATTAATGATTGCATTTCATAATCAATATTTTAGTTCCCTAGTTAGCCACATTTCTTAATTCCATACAGTAATATTGCCAAATTAATCAAAACAGGTAAATATTTGACAGCTATTTACGACGTTGCCAACTTTTAGGATAAACACTCTTAATTTACACTACAATAAAGTTGATATTTGTTTAAATGGAAATAACATCAATTGGAAACATAAATTTGAATATACCTTAGTTTTTAAGTGGGTGATAGATACAAAAATATTGTGTAGCTAAACATTACAACAGTATTCCTTATCCTGCTGTACAATCAATAAATAGTTTGAACTATTTATTCAGATATAATAAATGTATCTGTGTTTAATATTAACATAATTATTTGATATATGGAACAAAAAAAAAGCTGCTGGAGCGTGTAACATATCCCTCGGCAGACAGCGGTTTATAAAATGAAAATGAAATAAAATCTTTTATTGCCAGATATAAAATCCACAAACAAGTTACAATAAATACACATATAGATCACACACATACATACGCGCACGCACGCTCGCGCTTTATGTACGCGCTGTAGCCTGTAAGGTTAAATAAGCTACTTACTCTTCAAATTCCTTATCCTAGGTGCAAAAACCAAGAGCACACCGATTGGTCGCAAACGCTTGGCGAGCGAAAGCAGCGAAATGAGTGAGAGTAGCAACTCGGCGCCGCCCGTCAGACTGGAGGAGGTGGCCGGGGTCGAGCCTGAAGTACAGCGCACGCCCCGGAAGATTGACGGCGTTAAAGGTGAGAGCTTAAGTGAGAAACAAATTTATTATTAAAAGCCATATTTACATGATCATTGATCACGAAGAAAAACATCATCAAGTATCTATGTACTGTATTTCTATTTTCTTAATGTCCCTCGGGTATCATCGGATTTCCGAATACAAACTAATGCTAATTTCCATGACCATCAATTATTTATTAGATTTATCGTGTATAATAATTTGCATAATAATTCAGAACTCTAAGTACTTTATTGTTGTTTTGTTTTGATTTCCGTGTGAACTATAAAGAGCGGTAAAACTATTTTCCTATCTGTCATGCCTGCGACTTTAGCGGCTTTCCTCCCATTTTTTAAATAAATTACATTAAATTAAAAGAGTATTTACAACTCTATATACTTCCAAGTCGATTGAGAGCGTCCGATCTGCAAAAAGTGCAAAGGGCAACTGATAGAAATCCGACGACTGACGAAACACGAGGTTTGCCGAGGGACATTAAGAACATAGTTTGTCTGTATTAGTATTTATTCTTTCTCGAATTATCTATCAATTATGTTGCACCTGCCATGTTTTGTCTCTGCATCACCCTAAGGTTAACTGGTAGAAAATGCCTCAGGCATGTCCGCCTTTGTACAGATTTTTTTTTACTTGTGCTTAAAGATTTAATAAATAAATAATCTTAATTTCCCGAATGTGAATTTAAATTTTTTCATCTGCTATACAGTAGCAGCATATCGTCGACCGTAGGTTCAATTGAGGTAAGGGACAAAATACGATTTTTCAGGAGAGGCCGACAAAGTTTTTTTTTCGGACTAAATCGCCCATAACTTTTTTCTTATTAACCTTTTTCGGGTCTGTTTTTTTACGTTAGAATTTTTTCATATTCACCATTCTATAGAACGAAAAATTCTGAACAAAACTGTATACTCAACTCATTTTGGGTATTTTGTCCCTTACCTCAATTGAACCTACGGTCGTCGATATATAGACTAGCATATATTCAACGTCGCGGTTTCGATCGTCGGACAGTAGCCCACCAGTCTACTCCCTAAGCACGTAAACCCGTAGTTCCGGCCTAAATTACGGGCGTTTCTCACTCTATCACTTACGGGCATTAGATTAGTTCGAGGCCCGAACTAAGAATGCATGACAACAAGATTTGACAATAGGGTAGTTGCCTAGGTAAAAAAAAAGAAATTCTATTTATTCCGTCTTTCAGATAATAAAAAAATATTAGACACGTATTTTTTGCTTTATCATATTAATCAAAAATAACTTAGAAAACACGTATTAAAGTTGGGGAATGGGGGCTCGCTACGTCACAACGCACTATTAAACCTAGCAAGGCGTGACGTCATGCCACATTTTAACTCAATGTATCACCGTAATCTTTTGATTACGTCAAAAAAGAAAAAATACGTGTTCAATATTTTTTTAATAATCTACAAGACAGACAAAAAAAAACTTTTTTGACACAGGCCTATTGTCACTAATGCCGATGTGTTTTTACCCGTCCGAAAAATAGAATTTGTCACTTGTTTCGACGGATCAACTACTTTTAGACGGACTCGTACCTTCGTGATAGATCTTAATGAACGGACTTAGAGAATCCCCAGACACGAAACCCATCTGATCGGAGGATCCTCCCTTTTCTATGGGGGATGAGTGAACTTTACACCCTGTTCCTCATACCGCTATATATCCATCTGTACTAAAGCTAGGGTTTCCTAAGACGGTGGTGTTACCACAAGTACCACATAGCGGCAGCAATATAGCGCGAATGAATACTGTCTACGGAAAAACAGTGGCACTCCGGGAGTGCTGACAGAAGTGAAAACTTGAACAAGATCGCCTTGGTGGAAGAAAAATACTTGTATAGAACATTGGTCCGTAACATTATCTAAATAAAGAGCACAATCGCGTTTACAAAAAAAAGTACTTCCAAAACCTTTAAAGTAAAAATACTTGCATAGAACATTGATCCATAACGTAATATAAATAAAGAGCACAATCGCGTTTACAAAAATGAGGTATCGGTAACGGTGTCGCGACTTCAATTGTTTTTCCCATCTCAAAAATTCCCAACGCGCCTAAAATAGTTTTCACTCAAAAAATGGCGTGGTTTTGGTAGAGTGCGTGCGTCAAACATCTCGTCGTAGATAATGTGGCCCCTATGTGGCACCAACGCTGTCTTAAGAAATCCTACCAGTGCAGCTTGTACTATTGCCCTTTGTATGTACACCATCTATATAACTCACCCGTTTGTCAGCAGTGTCACTGACACAACATGAAGAAATCTAAGATCCAAAAAACAAAAACAAATCAGCAGATATGAAGTTAATCGGTATTTCGTTTCAAACAATAATCTTACTTACCCTGCAAGAAATAAGTCACAATATTATTTAATTTTGCCTCGCCCCAGCCGGACCATTGCAGCTAAAAGGCGCTTCGAAACAGAACATTGGCAAGAAGAACTCCAAGCTGACTAAGTTTGAGAACGATGAGGACACGGTATCTAAAATGGGACCGATACCGGGACCGGATTCCAAGCTGTTTGCGGGACTGCACTTCTTGTTGACCTGCACCGAGACGCCACGACGGACGCGTACCGCTGCTATGGCTGATAAGGTAACATTAGTTTAAAAAACTTAAAAAAAAAACAACCAACTTCCAAAGAAAACACTACAAAGTGAAAAATAACTTTTTTTTTTTTTAGTTTTAGTTTTTCACTTTTAGTTGTGGTACCGAATACCACTACGTGCTACGTACTTCTCAGTGACAGACAGGAAATTATCCTATCATCCACATACGAAGTGGAAAAAAATACGTATTATTGAAGCTAACTCAAAAACTATCTAAGCAAAGTTAGTTATAATAAAATTATAACCAAAAAATATTTTCAAAATCGATTCACAATTGACGGAGAAATCGGTGGACATACATAAAAAAATAAAATAAAAAACATATACGCTACGGAACATATAACCTCCTTCTTTTTGGAAGTCGGTTAAAAACCGGCCAAGTACAGTAAGCGCTCAAAAGTGCATGAGCACGCTAAGAGTCGTATTGCTGTGAACACGCGGTATAGCTCGTACATTTGTATGTGTAAGCAACACGATACACACACCACAGATAACGCAGTTACACGAAACAACAATATATTTCCGTCGCTTTAAACATGCTAGCACACACGCACTATGCGCGTGAACTTGACCAGTTAATGGCATTGCTAAAATTCGATAGTAACTTAACAAGCGCAGATAGCAGAAAGCGTTAAGCGTTGGTATGGAATTCAATCTGCCTCAGGTTCTAATCTCGTGAAACACAGCGCGGTTTTTTGCAAATATTATTATTTTTGTTTTCGATAATAATATTTTTTAAATATTGCTGCTTTTTTATGTTGTTATTGCAATAAAGGTTTTAGAATAAAAAATGCGTGATATATGATAACAAAATTAAAAAATATATGTTTATTCGTTATATTTATTTTACATAAGTTAATAAACTGCTACAATTATTTATCATTACTTCAGCTGAATAAGATGTGAAATAGATGTCAAGAAACTTAGAAGCAGTTTGTATTATTTAGACATATTTAAATTATGAAATATTTTAAATTTTTAATGGATTTTTTCACCATAAATATTAAGCTTTGATCATGGTCGAAGTAATTAAGTAATAAATAAGAATATTAGACTACTTAAAATGTAAAAAACTACTTACAGAATAGGTAATTTTAAGGTTAAATATGGGCAGTTTGTTTATATTTTATTTGTATTAATTATTTTACATTTTATTTGACTTTAGTAAATATTGGTTGTTATTGAGGTTAAAGCTTAAGTATTCATTTTCTTTACGAAAAGAAGATTGAAACTAAACCTCAAATTTTTATCCTAAAATAATACTATTACTAAAATAATATTAAACAATTTCGGTATATCTGCAAGAAATACGACAAACAGCCTATTGAAACGTGCTTAAAAAATTCGTTACCATAAATTCATGCAATAACGAATCTGTTGTTTATTAAGTTGGTACGGTCAATATTTTAAGGTCAAAAACGGTTTTCTAGCTGGTCTTCAGTGATGCAAGCCTTCAGAGTGCACGGCGAACGGTTCATAATGACGTGTTTTTAATAATTCAGCAAAATGTCTCGTTGGTATGAAACCATTTGTTTCATTCACCATTTGACGTCGCTGCTACTCGATAATAAGCCCCTTCCTCATATCTCTTAACCCTCACAGTATTTCTCTAGAACAAAGAAAAACATTGTTTTTATTACACATAATACCTTATTATTTATTATTCACTAATCGAATTAAACCTCACAATGAATTTAAAACTTTAAAGGCATCTTCTGTCTCAACAATACCTCTGTTCTATCAACAATGCCCTTGATTAAGATTTATGTTTAGTAAAATATGAAATATATTAATGATAACACTCACACTTAGTCCGGTTTCATTAGATATTCACTTCACTTTTACGCAGCGCAATAATATTCTCTGATCTGATCTGATCTCTTCAATATATTTTATGCCTGCTTTTTTATAATAATAACCACAACACTGCGCTAAATACTCGTCACCAATATTATCCACGAACCAAAAAAGTTCTATTAATTGAATACTCGTAACAAACTGCATCTACCCCACAGAAATCGAAATAATTTACTTAGTTTTTTGTAGTCTACCTGCTAAACTTTAATATTTATGTGAACAAGACGAATGAAACTAAAAACGAATGATGATTATTGAACTGGTCATTGGTTGCAGACAAAGTGAGTGTGTGTGTGTAATGTGCGTGTCTACAGTATTGTAACAACTTATAGAAGAAGGTCGTAAGTCAAACCGAAGCGTCAGTCTATTGCTTTGTGAGATTGCTCATGGACTTTTGGTCGGCACTGTACATGTCGGACAATGCACAGCGAAGGGTTTTTTATAAATAAAAAAATTACGATTTCCTTTACTTGTGTGCTGTGAGACCTTGCTTCTTGCCTTTCATGATTCTAGGTCGACGGGAAATACCCGGGTTTTGTTTAATTTGCTCCTAAAAATGGAGTATTATAATGGAGTTACTTGACCATTCTTCTCCTTAGCGATCTACGTTTTGGAATGAGCAACCAGCTTCAACTTACTGACTAACTGACCAACTCGTTGACAGTTCAGAAGTGCATGTAAAAATAATTTAAGCCATGTAATGGATGTTTGCAACTTGGATATAATATGTTGCCATGAACATAAAGAGGGAATTCTCTCCGGAAAAAACACGAGAATGGGGTCAACGATAAAACGCAACTGTGGGCAAACAAAAATAAAACAAATGTTATTTTTAACCGACTTTTAAAAGGAGGAGGTTATCAATTCGGAAGTTTATATTTTGACTGCCTCGTTGGTCTAGTGGTCGCAAGCGCTACTGCTGAGCATGAGGTCCTGGGTTCGATTCCCGGGTCGGGCAAAGTGTTATTGGGTTTTTCTGTCTGAAATTTCTCAGTAGCAGCTCGGAGTCTGGATTTGTGCCCGGTTGATGGCAATAGGCTCGCCCCCTATTACATGGGACTTAAACATAACTGGCGAAATGTGGGTGTACCTGCTACAGGGACACCTCTGCCCAACCCTTCGGGGAAACAAGGCGTGATGTTATGTTATGTTATGTTAAGTTTATATTTTTTTTTAATGTATGTTCAGGCATAACTCCGTCATAATTATATAGACGGATTTGAAAAATATTATTTTTGTTTGAAAGGTTATCTTCCGAGGTGGTCCCATTGTGATCAGGTCAAGATCTGATGATGGGATCCTGGAGAAATCGAGGGAACTCTTCAAATATTATAGGCACACCTATAGCGATTTGGGTATTTTTTTATAGTAACTCGTGCAGTTGCTCTCGGAAAGCACCATTTGGTGAAGTGGAACTGATGATGAAGAACACAGATGGCCACTGAAACTACTCAATATTAATTATTTCATCGGTTGCGATTCGATTACTTTAATATGATTGCAATTTATACTCGTCACAATGCATATGGAGGAGTGGAGCTGAAGGTGAAGTACCAGGAGAACTCAACAATTAACGTCCCTGCATCCGGAAAAGCAATATTTTGTAAAAGGTGATGAGCAGTTGACATTAGGCTATTGTAACTTAGATAAATTTTATTACAAACTGACCCACTAAAAAGCGAGAAATATTTTTTTATAAAAAAAAAAAACACTGCAAAGTGAAAAATTTTTCAAAACCAAAGACACTTCCGAATTTTTTTGTTATTTTTACTTTGTTGTGTTTTTCTGAAAGTCGATTGTTTTTTTTATTGGAAAAATGTTTTTACATAAAGGAACAGCATTTAAAAAAAAACCGATACACGGTTACGAAAGTACGTTGTAAAAAAAAAAAATATTCAATGATCAGAGACGTAATTTAGAAATAATCTAAATGTAAATCCAAGCATCTCTAGATTTTTTATTAAATAATGTTGCAGTTACGATAACTTAAGTTTTTAGTTACGATAACTTTTTGTTTTATAAAGTCTTGTTCCTTTATTTTAAAGGCCACTCAAAGTGCGGAAACCCGCCACTACTCTTCCGAAGAGGACGGCGAGACGACTTCCTCAGTAGCCGGCACCGACACTGAAGACCTGGAGTTCTGCGACCGACCCTTCAACAAGGAGCGCCTCAAGGAACAGCTGGAAGCCGGTGGAGGGACCGTGTACAGGTAAATACAAAGAAATAAATTAGAAAAAAGCTATACAAGACCAGTAAGTATCGATATTCTAATGACTTTAAAAATATGTACAGTACAAATATGTTCTTAATGTCCCTCGGCAAACCTCGTGTTTCGTCAGTCGTCGGATTTCTATCAGTTGCCCTTTGCACTTGGTGCAGACCGGACGCTCTCAATCGACTTGGAAGTATATAGAGTTGTTAATACTCTTTTAATTAATGTAATTTATTTTTAAAAATATAGGAAAGCTGTTAAAGTCGCGACAGATAGGAAAATAGTTTTACAGCTCTATATAGTTCACACGGAATTCAAAACAAAACAACAACAAAGTACTTAGTTCTGAATTAAAATTATTATACAAGATAAATTTAATAATTGATGGACATTTAAATTAGCATTGGTTTGTATTCGGAAATGCGATGATCCCGAGGGACATTAAGAAAATATAAATACTGTACGTGTTTCTAAAAATGTCGGTAAACATTTGTGGAGTGATTCTGGTTGGAAACTTACTTTACAGGCTAGATACTCAGACCAAATAAAAAACTAAGACAGCGCTGTCAACAGTGACGTGAAGCCGGTTTCGTAAACATGTGTGCACTTAGTGAGGTGTAGCTTGATTGTAATTCTATTGTAAATTAACCGTAAATGTGTGCGTGTGAGCGTGTATGCACAGAGCGGAGGTGTAGTTTTGGCACGCTTCACTGTATTATTCGCAGCGCTTTGCTTGTTACAGAAAATGTTTACTATTGCACTCAGCAATCGGCATTTTGTTTATGTTTTGAATGTTTGTTGTTTTTATTTGATAATGCAAACAAAATTGTAAATTGTCTTTGGTATCTAGCCTTGACATAAGCAATAGACAAAATTTGTCGAACTTTTTATTAGTTTTCGAATCTGAATACTAGGCTTTTGGTGAATGTATATTATATTTCATGATTTACGTATTTTTTTGTGTAATGTGCGTTTATTTTGTGCAGAGTAAACAATTTTTCTTTCTTCTTTGTCTTGGTATTTTATGTGGTCTGAGGCTAGATATGAAATAGAATTGTTTGTTTCTGATTATAGCCAGGTGTGAGCTAATCTGTTATTTATCAAACATTTCTCATGCATGAGTTAATCTTCACACAAACCAAAGAAATCCACAATAGGCCTGTGTCCAAATTTGTTTTTTCCGTCTTGTAGCTTATTAAAAAATATTAAACATGTATTTTTTTTCTTTTTTGACGTAATCAAAAGATTACGGCGATACATTGAGTTAAAATGTGGCATGACGTCACGCCTTGCTAGATTTGATACTGCGTTGTGACGTAGCGAGCTCCCCACTCCCCAACTTTAATGCGTTTTATCCTAAGTCATTTTTTATTAACCTCTCGAATGCCGTAATTACAGACACAATTAAAAAACCACTGTGTCTCGTGTATATCTACGTTCCGGCATACCAAGGGTTAATATGATAAAGCAAAAAATACGTGTCTAATATTTTTTTATTATCAGAAAGACGGACTAAATAGAATTTCTTGAACTTCTTTTGTCTTATAAATCGATGAACGCTGGCTGCACGCACGAAAAAGTGTCACGTTCCGCCTGAGCCGTGCGTGCAAGCGAGAGCGCGGAACAAGCGATAGAGAGGCACGATCGGCCTAAGCGTTCGGCTTGCGACGTTATCACGTAAAATTATCGTCCGTAAACCGATTTTACAGACAACCAATTTTTTTACCTAGGCAACTATCCTATTCAATCATTTACCTTTACAGCAAAAAATAACATACATTTTTGCCTTCAACTTTCCAGCCACTTCGACGACGTACCCAAAAACAAATACACCGTCTGCAAGTTAATTGCGCCTCGACCCTGCCTCACAGCCAAGTTCATCCAGTGCCTCGCAGCGGATATCCGTTCTGTATCGCACGGCTGGGTCATTATGAGCTGCATCGAGAACACTCTACATGACATCGACTCGTTCGCTCTGCCAGCTGGCTGGTCTATACTCAAGCAGAGGTTCATTAACTGGGTGAGTAGCAGGGACTTGAAACGTTACTCAAAATAACGTTACGCGAAGTTCCGGTAACGATAATTTGTACCGATCCACCAGGATCGCAACAAAATTAATTCCTTGGCTATAACGGTATTAACAAACGCAACGAAATCTTAAACTGTTTAAAACTGTCTGTAAAAAATGTGCACTCTCGTACGAACTTATGTTTGAATACGGCGGTGGCTTACCACCAGCCGGCCGCCGGCCGTTGTAACGGGGGTGGCCGGTGGTGGTGGTGGTGCTGGGCGACGATGGAGCGGTGGTCAGCGGGAAAAGTTCTTAAGAATAACGTTATACATATGCATCTGTAACGTTATTACAAGTGGATATAAGCATAATGTTACTGATACCTATAACGTTACTTAAAATGTTGTTCTACAAAAATGATATTCTATAACGTTTTTTTTTGTAAAGTTATTAATATTTTTAGGTTTTAGTATCGTTACAAAATATGGAGCGTTATTAGATAACATTTTGTGTAACGGAACGAAATTAATTTTGTTTTCAAGTCCCTGGTGAGTAGTAACACAAGTACCATCTAAGAAACGCATTCTAACCAATTTGAAAACAAAATCCCGTGCATACGACCCTTTTTAGGGTTCCGTACCTAAAAATGAAAAAACGGAACCCTTATCACTCGTGAATGTTTTTCTGTCTATCCGTCTGTCACAGCCAATTTGCTCCGAATCTAATGGACCGTATAAATTGAAATTTGGTACACATATATGTATTTCTGTGACCCAAACACCGACATGTAACGTAAATGTTTTTGTTTTAATATGGGGGTCACTTTTGGGGGCAAATAAAAAAATTTGAAACAGAGTTTTGCGTTTGATATATCAAATGAAAGGGCTTCTTGCGAGGATCTCAAATATATTTTTAATATAATTTTAAAATAAATGCTTTTAAAGTTGTTTAAGAAAATCGATGAAAATTTACTATCCCCCCTCCTTATCCGAAACAACTGGACCAATGTTTTTTTAAATTACGTAGTATGGTTCTTTACTCATAGATTACAGGAAAACCTATAAGAAGTCTATTGGGTTTAAAATAACATAGTAAATCTCTCAATATTGTGCGTACAAACTTACATTTGCAGTTGGAATGTATGGGAGAACATGTATTTCAACTACAATGTTAAGTTTGTATTTGCGATAAATTCATCCCATTACTTCGTTTTTCTTCATTAGTCAATTTGTTATTCCTTCTATTAGTCGGATATCCGTTCATCATCATCATCATTTCAGCCGAAAGACGTCCACTGCTGAACATAGGCCTCCCCCAAGCACCTCCACTTCGACCGATTCTGTGCTTTCCGCATCCAGCCACCAAATAAATAAAATCATTGGAACATACAATAGTGCAAGTACAATAGTGCTCAGTGGATGGCAATGGGCTCGCCCCCTATTGCATGGAGTTAAAACATAACTCTGGCCAACCGTTCGGGGAATGTTATGTTATGTTACATACAATATTGCGACGTAACCACTATGTTGTATAGTGCGACACAGATCATGATAATGAACGTGGCGAAATAGAGAACTAATATTAAATTTACTTACTGGATTTGGCAGGTCTTGTACATAATATCCATTACAACCGCCGCCATAATTTTCACAAAAGTGTTTTTCGGACTATTTGTATTTATTGTGGTAGTTATCTAATCTAACTAGCCTGTATTGTCCCTGTGCAGGGCAAAGGCTCCCTCTCCCTTTTCTAAACAATTCTATCTTTTGCTAGTCCTTCCGGTAGGAGTCAAGCTCGTCCCGCCATCTTCGTCTCGGCCTGTCACGATGTCGTCGTGCGTTTCGTGGGACCCAATTGGTAGTTCTCTTAGCCCATTTGCCATCTGACATGCGGCAGACTTGTCCGGCTCAGACCCACTTAAGCTTAGCGGCTTTCTGGGTAACGTCCGTGACCTTGGCTTTGGCGCGAAGTGTTGTTTTCTACGGTCCGAAATTCGAACCCTTGAAATTGAATTCGCATTGGTAGTTTTTAATAAGTGAAAAATGCGAAATGGCGAAATGTGGATGTACTATTAGGTACACCCCTGCCTAACACTTCAGGGTAACAAGCGTGATATTATATTATTTTGTTATGTTATAAATACAAAAGTCATTTATTCAAACTAGGCTGAGAATCAGCACTTTTCGAACGTCAAAATTACATAAGACAGTCCCCAAAAACGCCCACCCTTCACCACTTCCTAGTGCCTTTAGCTGGGAAGAAGAAGTGGCGCAACAAATTCCTCAGCAGCACAGCTGTCTGTTCAGTTAGAAAAACAAATATACACTTTGATGTTGGTATATTTTTCTCTCTGAATTTTAAAATCTGACTGCTAACTAACTGACTAACTTATTCCATTTATCCAGGTGCCGCCCTCAGGCCGACGCAACGCAACGTTCTTCAAAGACAAGATCATCTTACTATGCGGAGACCAGGACACCTTCGTGAAATTCTGGGAGCGAGTATGCACCCTAGCTGGCGCTACAACCCGAGTGGTTAACGAAGAAGACCTGAATATGTCGGGCGCCCTAGCACTGGTGACAGAATGGGACTGTCCTCACGAAGTACAGAACAAAGCCAATCAAGATAACATCCCCCTGGTGTCCACTACATGGGTCGTGCAAAGCCTAATAGAGGCTCGCGTCATCGCGCCCACCTCCCACGAAAAGTTTTCGTTTATGTTCGCTGAGCCAGAATGATCCTGGGACTTCAGGAAGATCCTCATAATACGTGAAAATTGACACTTGAGGTGAAGCGACAGTGACGCTTAGTGTTTAGTGAAGTGATATAGATGAATTACTTGCTTTGCCAGTGGTTTAGGTAGTGGTGGCGATTGTACAGTCGACGAAAACGTTGATCACTGTTGGACTTTGTCACATAAAGTTACTTTTTCGTCATCGTCATTTGCATCGCATAATGTGACAAAGTTTAAAGCATGGTCACAGATAAATACAAATGGTTCTCTCCGCAAAATTATTTAAATAAAAAGCGACTCTTGCTACGACACAATAAAGTGCAATTCAGGTCGCATAGCGCTAATTGCCCACAGTTATACAGGGTGGCAGGGACATCGACGCGAAAACTGTTGCCATGGATTCAGTACATGATTATGAAACCCCCTTCGTTGATATTTTTCGTCGGTTATTTAAAAAAAAAATCTGCTGTTTAATAGGAAAGCGCAATACCTACGCGGTGGAACAGCAGATTTTTTTAAAATAACCGACGAAAAATATCAACGCAGGGGTTTCATAATCATGTGCTGAATCCATGTTAACAGTTTTCGCGTCAATGTCTCGGCCAACTTTTTTTTTTTTTTGGGTGGGAAATTATCGAATAACATCTCCCGCTCTGTGTGGAGCGGGAGGGCGTGTCAGACTCTTACTGACTAAAACCCACCCGTGTTCCTTCGGTTGCCCTGTTGCCGGGGGCCGCGATGTCCCTATCGGTTTTCTTCGAACCCCCGGCAGGCATTGGCCCTAGCGGACCCCGTCAATTCTGCTTATTATTATGAAACCCCCCTGTGTTGATATTTTTAATCGGTTATTTTAAAAATCGGTTTCATAGAAAAGCGCAATACCTACGCGGTCAAAATGTATGGAACAGCTGATTTTTTTAAAATAACCGACGAAAAATATCAACGCAGGGGTTTCAAATCATGTCGATGTCCCCCTGTATTCACTAAGTTGCCTCTCTTTCTATCGCATAACTCGCGTATCTTCTGACTGCGTTACGCTCATTGAATTGGGTCGACAAGACGAGCCCGCCGCGTACTTGTAGCTTCATACCTTCTTGCCCATTCTTCTCCATACGAAAACTACCCTTTGGAAGGGGCGACTAGAATCAATTCTATTTTTTGTTTTTGACGTTCAAAAGTGCCTTTTTGTGCCTAATTGAAATAAATTATTTGACTTTGACTTTGACTTTGACTTTACCCGAAATGCGGAGTGAACCTTGTGTATTAATTTGTGGCATCGTCAAGGTTTTCATACGTCGACTGCACAAGGTTGTTAAAGTACAAAGCATATTGGTTACGCTAGACATAAATTTACAGAGAGTTTATAATAGACATTGGTGCCGATTCCCATGTTCACAAACTAAACAAAATTTATGTTCAGTGCATCTTTTTCTTTCTATTTCATTAAGAAAAGGACAGAAGATAAATTTTAGTTTAGTCCTGTCAAATTAATCAGCGCCTTTCACTACTCCATACAAATTTAGACGTGATTAAAAACTTGACTAATAAAATTACGTCAAGCGCTGATTGATATGACAGGACGAAACTAAAATTTATCTTCTGTCCTTTTCTTAATGAAATAGAAAGAAAAAGATGCACTGAACTTAAATTCAGTTTAGTTTGTGAACAAGGGAATCGGCACCAATGTATGTTGACAGCTTACAATGTTCAGAGGTTTATAAAGTATACAAAAAAAACATTTAAAAGCTTTAGCTTCGGATGTTAAAGCAATATGTTGCTATTTTTGTAAACAAAAGTTAATCAAAATTAAATATTTTATTCACAACCTGAAGTGCTGCCTATACCAATGGCAAGTAAGTTTTCAAAGTGGAACAAGAAATGTTTAAGTGTGAAACTATAACTGCAAGCAAGTGCAGGTGAAAGACTTGAGATTTTTATTCTAAAAACGGAATAATCTTTGTGTTAATAGTGTTTAAGGAATGTGTAAAGGTATTCGTAAAATGGATTTATTATTATTGTTGTTATACGGTGGCGTCGCGGTAATTCGGCCTTTATGGAATCAGCACCCTAATCGCGCAACACACTTTCAATTTTACAATCTGAATAATTTTGAAGGATATTGCTAATCCACTGCTTCTTATGTTCATAAAGTTTGTCTGCTCAACAACGTAAATAACGCAATGAATGTTGTTGAACTGTCAAAATGTAAGCCATTGCTACTGTCAGTGTGGTACACAATAGGGATGATGAATGAAAAATATTTTTTTATCCGTCAGGTAGATTATTAAAAAATATTGGACACGTATTTTTTTTTCTTTTTTATGTAATCAAAAGATGACGGCGATACATCGAGTTAAAATGGGCATGACGTCACGCATTGGTAGATTTTATACTGAGTTGTGACGTAGCGAGTCCCCCACTCCCCAACTTTAATGCGTTTTATCCTAAGTCATTTTTTATTAATATGATAAAGTAAAAAATACATATCTAATATTTTTTTATTATCAGACTGACGGACTAAATAGAATTTCTTTTTTTTTTACCCAAGCATCATCCATATTATCCTGTTGTATGTTCTTACATGGACTTGAGTATTTTCCTTTAGCAGCATGTGCAGCTATGTAAGCTTAATTTCGAGCATCCCAGTGTATTTAAATAATATGGCGGCTTTCGCTGACCGCATTATCGCGACGTAGGTAATCCTTGCCTGTTGCGAACCATAAATGTGTGGTAAATGGCTTGGTCTAATTGTGGCACTTGACATCGATATTCGAATTCGCGTATTCGTCTTATTGGTCCAAATACGGCGATGTGAAGTTATTCTAGTCGCCTATTTTTACTAACAATAATACACGAACACTCATAATCCGTCGGTTGTCAGTTTTTGGTCACATATCAAAGGATTGCGAATATACCAAATAAGTTCGTTTACCGTCCACACATGGCTTGCTCAGTAGAGTGCGGTGTTTTATGTATGCATAACATGTATTGGTAATTAACACAAGAAGAAATAATATGTCGCCGCTGCCGGCCATTACGTCCATCTTTGCGTTCAGATTAGCACAAATATTGTTGAATGTTACATTCGCTGTTCATGACAATGTGTGGACGGTGTGTTCGAGTTATTCGAATAAAACACAGTAAAAAAGCCGAATAGCGATTTGAAGTGCCACCAAAAGGTAGGATCACATTGGCCATAGTCGTCATCGGGTTAGCTAAAATTTGATGTTCTAAATTCATATACTAAGATAAAATAAATTCGTTACTTCTAAATTAAATGGTACTGCGACTGATTTCTAAACTTATATCTATTACAAAAATATACTTAATTTCTATTCAAGGCCTTACTATCTGGTTTTCTATAAACATTATGGCTTATACCATTTCCGTCATTTGTAGGGTGGGGGGAGTTTGAACCCAAAGCACGCACCTCTTGACTTTTCGGATCCATGTGCGTATTGTATAATTATCAAATTATCACTTGCTTCAAAAACGGTGAAGGAAAACATCGTGAGGATACATGCCTGAGAGATATTTCTCGATAGCATGTGAAGCCAAGTCAGAGGCCCATGGGCGGTTTTAAAACGAAAGAGAAGGGAGTGAGAGAGAGGGGTGAAATAAAGCTGTCGAAATGGGATTAAGCCTTAAATAAGTTGCAGGAATCATGTATTTTAATAGTAAGTGACACTAAAAAGTTCAAAGACTTGCTGACTTTAAAAGAATGATAAAATAGGTAGCTAAGTATAATCTAATAGAAATAAATTGGTATTCAATTGTATATGGTCTCATTTAGCGTAAGAATTTATAAAAAACTGTCATTTCTGTGAATAATTATGTATAGTTGATACAGTCATCAATTAAAATTGTATCGATTTAAAATCGATGTTTAGCCAAAGTGAGCTAATAATAAATGTTTAAATTACTATTCTTGAACAATATTATTAAGTATCATGTCTTTTTGTTATTTATTTTTTATTGATTTAATTTCGATCTAGCGAGTATTAGGGACTTGTTTGTGTTATGTAGGGTAGGATTGAGTAGGATCAATAAAATCAGTTTGTTATTTTTTCTTTAAAATTGACATTCGTTCCTTTAAATTAATAATAATATGATTGAATCATGGATTTTCGACAGTATTTTGTATAATTATTTGACATGTAGTGTAGTTTGTCACAAAATTAGAATTAGGGTGGCTCGATCGATGTTAATAATTGTTTATTTCTAATTGTCATTGACATTCTGTTCTATTTGATTTCTCAATTTTTTCTTTGATGTCGTTCAAATAAAGTTCTTTTTACTCTTTGATTAAGTGCAAGTAGTATTTTAGGAAAAATAGTAAGGAAACACAACTGCTTTTGACAACTTGATGTACCCAAGCTATGTCGTAAGATTGTTACATAAAGGGATTAATCAAGCTATTCCAATAAGGCTAGCATCGTCAAAAGTAGATAACTAATACCTAATCTCGTTTGTCCAGTCGAAACATCTAGAAATAAAATCGCGGCGATTTTTTTCATGCACTGTATTTTCAACGCTCTGTTTAGCGCCGAGAGTTGAAAATCCAACAGTGAGTTTTTTCAACGCGCTAGGACGAGAGTGCGTCCCAGCGCGTTGGATTCTCAACGCTCGTCTTATTATCGAGAGTTGAAAATCCAGTGCGCGATAAAATCCCGCCGCGATATTTTTACCTCCGTGCGAACGTGGGCTAATAAGCGGCTGCTCTTGTTACTTGCACTACTCAAACTGTAACAAATACTAATATTTCTCTTGTAAATTACTATAATAAACTATGAAGGAGATTTAAAGAGGGTGGGTAGAAATCGAAGGATAGGCAATGCTAGTAAATACCTGATGTACTAAAAAATATAAGAAATCAGTGTAAAAGTAAATTGTGTATGTATTATTAACAAATTCGGTGAAAAGTTCACTTTTTGATCTCTGCGAAGGGAGCAAAAATATTAAGGGGAATACTGGAATTATGTACAAGTAGATAAATGTTGAAATTTTGCATAATTCGATCTGACTTTGTTCGAAGTAATTGTGGTGTTTTTTCTAATTGTAGCACACACTAGTTCTTCATGATTTTTGACAGCTGCTTAGTATAATATAGTGGTGTTATTGTCTATATAAATAAATATGTGTTTGTGTGAAAGCGGCGTGTGGAGTTAGATGTAAAAAGAAATTTCAATTAATCTGTGTACTACGCCAAATGTGGCCGCAAAAACAATACTGCGGTTTGTCAAATAACACAATTTGTTCTAAAATTACATGTTAGTAGTAATAAATGTTCAGTACCTATATAAATGATTGATATCCGTAGTCAAATAATTAACGGGCTTTGAGGCCCGAAATATTACAAAATCCCTGCCAAATTATTGTACATTTTGCAATAGTAATGGGTGGCCAATGATGTAAATCCTGACATATTTAATGTATAGTCTTAGAATGACAGTTTAAATGAATCTTGTACAGTAAAGTATAATCTATTTTTACTTGAATGTGTACATAATACTAGATTTGGATGTTTTGAAACTAATTAGACTAATTACATACAATATAGAGAATATTCCTGTGTATGCGTGGCTGCCAATAGATAATGTTCTAAAATCTAAAAATGGCTACGTAAATAACTGAGGGCTAGTGTGTGCCAATCAAAATTGATATAGTTTCTTAAAGTGACCTTTAGTTTGTAATTGCATTTTTTGTCTTTAACTGGATTTTTTTATTACGTACATTTTGGCGTCATTTTGTGTTGCATTTTCTTTTTGATGTTTGTCTTTTTTTGTTATTCTATCATTGTATCTTCGTTGTTAAGGAGTCAGATAGACTTGTAATGTGTAAACTATAAATAAAATGATAGAAGTAAATATGGTTTTGTTTTTTATCTTACACAAGCGTGCTTCGCACGTGTCCTGTGTAACCTATTGATGTGATGACTTCTTAAATTTTTAAAATATTAATTTATCAACTCAAACTTTCTGGAATAATTCTCTAAATGATGGTGAATGAAAACACCATCTAAGTCCATTTTGAAGTTTCGAAGAACTAACTCATTTCGTCAAGACTCAACTTTAATCCATCATACAATTTTTTAATTGTACACATTTTTGAACACGAGCAAGCTGAAAATAATGCAAAAAGCCAACGTCACGTGGTGTTCCCAGGCGGTCACCCATCCAAGTACTGACCACGCCCGATGTTGCTTAACTTCGGTGATCGGACGAGAACCGGTGTATTCAACGTAGTATGGACGTTGGCGAATACTGTGTCGAATTTTTAATTTAAGGTCAACTTTATGACGTCAGTTAATAAAAATTAACATGGTTATATTTTTAACATATAGTAAAAAGCGACAGTTTTTTTAAGCGGTCGAAAGGCGTTTCCCTCGTGGTGTGCGGTATTAAATGCTTGCTATGTAAATTAATTGGTGAAGTTTCACCAACACTGAATAAATAACAGGTCGAAATATTAAACATTTAAAATGTTTTGATGAGTTTTTATTTTAAAAATGCAAAAAGCCAACGTCACGTGGTGTTCCCAGGCGGTCACCCATCCAAGTACTGACCACGCCCGATGTTGCTTAACTTCGGTGATCGGACGAGAACCGGTGTATTCAACGTAGTATGGACGTTGGCGAATGCTTTACTGAATTTTTCGTTTGGTATCAACTTTATGATTTCATTTATTTTCAATATTACACAATTATTACTCAATGTTTCGAACACTCCAGAATAGTCAGCCATGACTATTCTCGAGTGTTTGAAACATTGAAAAGTTGACGGGAAAATTGGTGTATTTTCTATGAATTTTGTATGAATTATTGAAATTTGGACTGGACAACGTCTGTCGGGTCAGCTAGTAGGCTCCCTAAATAAAATATACTCTGTGCTGGTAGGTACTGAATAAATAAATAAATGTTGAAATAAAATTGGTACTGTTTCAAACAGCGCCATCTTGTATTGCGAAATAGAATCTTTACTTTTAGCGACATCTAGCCAGTGGATTATTTACTTACGTACTGAAAGTACAGCTAGCACTTCATCCTAAACTTATTAAAAAAAATCCGCTAGATGTCACTTATCCTGAATCTGCTTGTACTATTTCCCAATAGATGGCATTGCTGTTCTGTTATTTGCATCGAAGAAATATATTGTCTTGTGGTTGTGGGTCGTCTTTATTTCCACGGGTTGCTCACATCGATAGATGATAGCTCCCAACTTGGTACTGTTCATGTTCTACTTCCAGTATTTACCTACCTTTATGTAATTGGGACATAAAGTTTTATGGAGAACAGGGTACAGAATCGTAAATCGTTGTTATAAAAACACCTAAGTATTTATTCTATCATCATATTAGGTAGGCAGAGGTTGTTACAAAAATATCAATTGATTGAGCAGGTAGACCTAGGTGGCACACGGGGTCCGCTAGGGCCAATGCCTGCCAGGGCTGCGAATATGGGCCGATTATCGTGGCCCCCCGGCAACATGGCAACTGAAGGAACACGGGTGGGTTTTAGTCAGTAAGAGTCTGACACGCCCTCCCGCTCCACCCAGAGCGGGAGAAGTTATATGATAATTTCCGACCCAAAAAAAAAAAAACGACCTAGGTGGCACAACTTTTTTAACAGACGGAAATTCATTGGAAATTCATCATGCTATGCTATTTTTGTTTTAATGTACCAACTTACTATAGTTAAGTACAAAGATACCCTGAAGGCGTACGCACGAACGAACAAAACATGATGAACATGAACATCGAACACGGAACATTAGCAAAGAGAACACGAACTCCGTTCGACATATTTATATAATTATTTATGTAACAATTGCTTCTTGCACTTACCACTTGTGTTCAAGCTCAACCGCTCCGCTCTCTTTAGTAACCATGTATTCGAAATTGGTTCGCCACGAACATTTTTGACGAACACAGTGTTTGATTAAAGTGTGCGATGTTCATGTTCATCAAGTTCTTGTTCGTTCGTGCGTACACGTCTTAACACAAGTCAATGACATATATACGAGGCGACGAACTACTCAACGATACCTAGATACTGAAGCACCTATAAGTATAATTCAGACTAGAAACTGATTGGTAAATAAATTTATATAAGCATCTTACCTAACCGATAGCAAAGCCTTTAGAAGATATAAATAATAATATGCAAAACTTTAGAAGATGAACTTAATTCTGCGAAAAAATGACAGGAATCTTTGTAGGATTCCTAGAAAATTGTGTCCTACAACTTTAACCAAGAAATAATTAAAATAATAACAGTAAAAAATACTTAAATTCCTTTGAAAAACAACACCGACCTCATTGAAAGATAATGAATAAAAAGCAAAACTCATTTATCACGAAACAATACAGTCAGTATGCCTGACCTGGGGTTGAGTGGTAGATACCGTGAACCCACAGCAAAAGTGTATCGTTATTAACCCTAGGCCAGCATAGGGCCAAGCTTAAGGTTACCTATATAAAGCATCTTTAGAACGTTTTGTCAATCCAGTTAACTTGAAACAGACGATATTGGTGGTCGTTTAGGGGTTGGTTGTGAAAATTTTGACAAGTTTAAAGTTTCTTATACTCGTTTTGGGATATAGAAAGACTCTGGTTCAAAGATATGAAGATAACAAGCAATAATATAATGATTTATGATAATATGGTGTTGGCAGAGATGTGGTTGATAACCCTTCAAGTGGATATGGAGTTAAAAAGTGGAGTGACGTAAAAGCGCCAAGGATTTTGTGAAGTGAAATGTTTAGTGGAATGGATTGCAGTGCGTTATCGCTTTGATGATTTTAAGGACATGCGGTAGAGGATAATATATCTTGGTTTACACCCTAAGATGCTGTCTTTACTTAGTGCTGACAAAGTTTTGAGAAGCATGAAACGCGGCGAGCATCTTATCAATTATATTATTAAATCAAAATGACTGTGTGAAACCGATCATATTAAAAGAAATCTTGGATCGGCTCATAGACTTCTACTTTTCAAAATGAGCGGAGATAATCTTAGAACTACTTAGTAGTTTGTGGAAATATTTCTACGATAGTAAACAAAGAAGTGGCTCTCGAGGAAGCGACGGGAAAGCTCTTGAAAGAATGCAATGCAAACCAGAGAGTTGTATGTTTTTCTTAGCAATAATTTATTTACTTCAGAAAATCTCCATAAAAGTTACATAATCATAATAGCACAAAAAGAACATATTGACGGTTAAAAGGAAATAGGGTATAAGCGACAAAAACTGAAATGTTCAGGAGAGCAGTTCAAAGTTTTAAATTTTTGAAAAACTGACGTATTTTTAGTGGCATAAACTGGCATAAACGCCAAAAAAAGATTCGCCAGCATTCGAAAGAGCGGAAAATTTTACGTAAGATGGCATATATAACTCATTTTTGACCAAAATGTCGCTTATACCGCCCTACTTCCTTTTTACCGTCGATATAATTATAAAATTTTAGTATTTTAGCAATAAAATTGTACCTAAAATTACTTATCTATATTAGTATTGTTTGGCTGTCTTTATCCACTGATTTTGGAAAGGACAGTCAAAACTAGCAGCAATAGTCATAAGGATACTGTTGCTTCGTGTACGGTACAGCAAGGAGTTTTCTTTTATACGCATGATGGCTTGAAAGCCATCCGTATGCGCTTCGGCAATCATACTAGACGTAGACGCGCTACGTTATTTAATGTGACGGATTGGCAGGGATGGGATATCATTTTCAATAATGCAAACTTTTGTTTTGTTAGTAAAAACTAGAAATATGTAGGACTTGACTCGGTTATTGTTATCGTAATAACGCGTTCCATCTGGAACTTGTGAGCGAGTGACTTTTCATATTTCAGTGGGCACGAACGCACGGAGTAAACGTAACGTTAATTCGAACAATTTGAAAATTTAATATACCTACTCGTTTCGCACACAATATAATTTTTCACTCCTCTTGCTCAAAAAGGCCATCATTGTTGAGTCCCAGAGCGGGGAAAAAACAGCATTTCTTGCTCTAGGGGAAAAGTATTTTTTTTTTAATTTTTGTCTTTTCCAACGAGCCTTGAAAAACGAAAAAGGCTTTATTCTTATCATAATCATATCATATCTTAGAATAATCATGATTATGGATTCGACTTACTACTGGTTCACAAAAAAAAGAAGAACATTTTATTTTTGAAAATGGAACTAAATGCGGCTACTAAATGTCTTCGGTAGAATGTGTACATTGCGCTGTGGCTAAAGAAGAAATAAAAAAGGCATTGGCGCGAAATCTTTAGATTTTTTTTCTAATTACGAATTGAATTGGTGACCGTAATATAATTTGAAAACAGTGAAAATGTCATTATCTAGTGAGAACATCTTCACAGAGGACTGAAATTAAGTTTCCGGAAAAAGCATCTGTGTGTTAAATATCCAGAATTGTACAAATTCTACATTTAAACAAAATAAACAATTTAACATTGTATTGAATTATTTTATTTTCTCGCAATCGTAGTGAAAAGTAGAGTGTAACTCGGTTTCTATTTACTCCCTCGCTAAAGCTCGGGAGTAAAACTACCTCGTTACAATGGGTTATTTTAGCCCCTCGTATAACAATCTACTATTATATATTCAAATCAATGGGTGATACTAATTGTGTTTTAGCAAAAATTAAAACCAAAATGCTATAATCTTTCTATCCTTATCCTTCTTTTTATCCTTAATAACACTGTATTTAAACTACACCTCACTAAATGCACACATGTTTACGAAGCCGGCTTCACGTCACTGTTGACAGCGCTATGTCTTAGTTTTTTATTTGGTCCGAGTACTGGGGTAGTTTAGGAAAAATTAAAATTAGAAAAAACCCAAAGGAACAGCCGAAAAATAATAAATTTATGTCGATCTCACGTGGTACTAAGTTCACCGGGTCATCTAGTAGGATAAAAAATGTATTTTAGATTTTTTTAAAATGTTCGTTACGGTGCTAGAGTCTCTGGTTAAATACAGTTATTATTAATTTAACTACCTACTCATTAATTTACCTTTTGAATAGTTATGAATAACTAGGTATAAGTGACCAAATGCGCATAAACTGTTAACTGTGGATCCGCAGTTGTAGCCCGCGAAATTCATTTGCAATGTGCAGGTCAGTGTCAGGTTGTATCTTGATCAAAATATGATTCGCGACTATTACAGATGTGTATTAACAGAATTATAATCATTGAATCGTTAATACATCTCTCTAAGTTAGATTTGTTCCATAAGAAATTTGCGGGCTACAACTGCGGATTCACCTTAAAACTTCTGTTGCATGATCAAATTTTGTAACAATAATTATACCTAAGTCATTGAGCTGCTGTGTTCTAAATAAATGCCTACGCGCAGTACATATTCTTACATAATAATTTACATTATATACCATACCTACTTACTGTTATCGGGCTCTTGTCAAAGTTTATCATGCTCGTTTATTTCAACATTACTCTTGTGACTATCACGTCTGTGTTTAATTGGGACATTTTAATATTGCTCTGTTTTATAAATAAACTTTTAAACATTACAAAATGCATTCTGTCTTATTTACCTACAACTTTATTCTGAGAACTAATTTCCAAGTACCTAGGGCGTATATTCCAAACGAGATTTTGCTTCATAACAAGGGATTAAATTGGCATACTGGTATGGAAAATACGCGGTTGGACGTGGCGTTGCTGTCAACAGCACGCGTACAACCATAGAAACGGGTTTTTCTAAGAATATTGTCGACGGAAGAATGGACAAAATAACAGATTGTAATTGTTTATGTCATTTTGTCTATTCTTTCATAGACAAAACCCGTTTCTATTGTGGTCATGCTAAGCCCGCTATACAATTGACATAAAGATAAATGTCAAACTGATTTGCTCTCAGAAACGATACCAACACTTTGATAAAGTAAAGAGTCAGCAAGGTTAGTAAGTACTTATCTAATGGGATCTGCAAGGGTAATTGCTCCCAATACAAAATTTTTACAATTCAACAACATTCATTGCGTTATTGACGTTGTCGAGCAGACGAATATTTCAAACATATGCTGCAATGGATTACAAATTTCCTTCAAAATCTTTAGGATTTTGATTTTAAGTGTGTATTCCGTGATTGGGTGCAGGCTTAATACCTTGCTTGGTTTAGACATACCTACATTCCTTTTGGCTTTCTGCAGGAACCAAGGAGTATTTTTTATAAAACAACACTTCATTCCCCAGACCTCGCCAGGGGACGTATCCTAGCCACCGATAAGCACAAGACATGTCAGTAGCAAGATAAAACTTTATGAACGTTATAAATGTTATAACGAACAGTGTTGTTTACGTCCTGCGTTGGTGATAAAGAACGTTGAGATCATACGTTTCATATAATAATGTTGTTACTATATGTCGGTATGTTTTTATTTTATTTATTTATTGGATTTACGCGGCTTAAAATACCAATTACATAAATCGAAGTAAATTTAAGTACAAACATAACACATAAACGAATAAGAACAATTAAATACAATTATTTTTATCATCGAACAGATCGCAGTCCGGGTTGGCTTCCACGAGCTTATTTAGTGCGGTCAACACGCGCGGTAGGGGAGACGCAGCACGGGCTGCTATCCGACACGAAGGCACGCCTAGCAGTCGATGTTTTCTGCCACGGAGATAATTATTCGGTGTGTATAGTCGAATCAGCTCATTATGGATATCAGGCGCATTCGTCATACCCTTCCACACCTTGAGCATAACGCCTACCTGGCCACATGCCCTTCTGGTCTCCAGCGTATGATAACATGTTAGTTGAGTTGGTTGAGTTATGTTTCTTTCATTATGTGGGGAGGAGGAAAAGAAGATTGAGCTTGTCTTCACAGCCTCCGGATATGCCACTATCTATCAATCACTTAAATAAAAAAACAAGCGAGCCTTACAGTAGTCGTATATGATCTTCTGACATCTTGGCTGACAGTACCAACCTCTTGGAAAATGGGTTGGTACCATCTGACGGCCAACTCTAGCACCGCGCGCGTTCATTGGTCAAATCAAATAGCGCGCGCTTCCTGTTACACACTTCCGTCCCTTTTCATGAAATCATTTCCACAGTTTGCGGGAAAATGAGAGGAAATATTTATGTTACACATCAATAATAGAATTGAATTTGGGTCTAATTATCAGCCAGATAAGCTACGGATCTTATCCTAGCATGGTGAAACAGGACATCCAAATGTGATTCCTAATGAACGTAGGCCTTCTAATGCTAATACATTGCGATTTATTTAGAATTAAGTAGGTACAATTATTAAACATTGAAATTAAATTTATTTTGACATTTGAATAATTCCTCATTTAGTTCTGACATAATTGGAGTAAGTATTAGATAATACATATATGTATAATTCGGCTGCCCCATTTCAAAACCTAGTAAGGGACATAACATCATAACATCACGCCTTGTTTCCCCGAAGGGTTGGGCAGAGGTGTACCTGTAGCAGGTACACCCACATTTCACCAGTTAAGTTTGAGTCCCATGTAATAGGGGGCGAGCCTATTGCCATCAACCGGGCACAAATCCAGACTCCGGGCTGCTACTGAGAAATTCCAGATAGAAAAACCCAATAACACTTTGCCCGACTCGGGAATCGAACCCAGGACCTCATGCTCAGCAGTAGCGCTTGCAACCACTAGACCAACGAGGCAGTTAAGCTAGTAAGGGACACTTTTTACAAAAATCGTTTTATTGCATAATCTTGCTAATCTAATATGTCCCCATCCAATACAAAAACACCAGCGTTGAAAACTCACTTATAAGCATATATATTTAAACATCGAACCGATCACTTTAAAACCTAGTAAGTTACTTTAACCATTTGAAAACCTGGACTTTTCAAAGGCAGACCATATGTAAGTTTTTGCGCTCTCCTGTAGAATTTCGTTTTAAGTCCTTACTATGTTTTGAAATGGGGCAGCCGAATTGTTCAATTTAATACACTAAGTAATTATTATGCGTGATTTTCAAATATATTTAGGAAATTTTAATTTGTAATCCTCAACTAGATTTGTACACCATATTTGTACGCCTTTTGGCTTAACATAGCGCTCTATTCACCAAACATAAGATCTGTATTTCTTTACTTATGTTAACAAATAAACCAACAAGTTTTCTGCTGTGTACATTTTCACCCATCAATGCAGTTCGTTGTTGCTAGCAGCAGATTTATTTTGAAAAAAGTGCTACTCATCCATTCCTTTTAACTTTTTACGACAGCAACGGAAGAAACTACATAAAAAAAAAGAATTCTGCAACAAATACTTTGTTTTTAGAGTTTCTTGTTTACCATAACTTTTATGTATTTGTAGGTTTTCCCTCCATAAAAAGCGTCAAAAGGCATAGACAATACACAAAATATACGACGTCAACAAGTACCACAGATAAGAATAATATGGTGTTAAAAGAACCCCCAAAAAAATCATATTCTGAGGAAAAGTGTCCCTAGAGAACAGTCACTACTATCTCTTACCATTTGGAGCAACGAAATATATAGCGGTTATGATAATAAACGGTTTTTTGTGATATCGGGAAAAGATATTTTTGACAGATTGTTTTTTTTTTGGTTTCTCTCGAATTGAGATTATGGTACGTTCTTCTGATACTATCAGAAGAGCGTGTAAATGTATTGTATCTAAGTTTTTGCAACTATTAAAAAACTAGTGAATAAAAACGACATCTCCAATTAAATATTAGTCAAAGTCTGATTCAATGAAATATTAAAACCCGTCAATGCAACGCAGGATTTCACAGTAGGCTGTTATCTATATCTTCTTCTTCTATACTAATAAGGAGAAAAGATTTGTATTTTTGTATGTTTGTATTTTTGTTTGTAATTAATAAACTCAAAAACTACTGGACCGATTTTAAGAACTCTTTCATTAGTAGGATGCTACAAAACACTTGTATATCCTCGTGTAGTAATAATATGTTTTAGTTAGGAATCTGCATTATTTATGCACGTATGGTGATGCCTGCGGATTATTATTTTTTTATTTATTTTTTATGTTTTTAATCATATTTACCTATTATTATAATTCGTTGTACAGTTGTCTTATATTCTAAGCACTGTTTATTTTATTTTGTTACATATTTAATGGAAAAATCACTGAACCTGACTTGATTTCCGTACATCTTCTTTTTTTTCGGGTGACCACTGAAAATCAGCGCTGTGCTGTGGGTCCCCCATAGCACAGCATCATGCTGAGTGGAAGCCTTCTTGTCGCAGTAATGTCGTGCAGCTGCCGCCTTAGTAAATTCTGTTTTATGCTCGTGATTTATTATGTACTTTGTGTTATTCTTTGTTTACTCATGTTTTTTATGTATGCACGTGTTTCTGTGACAAATAAACCTATTTTTCTTTCTTTCTTTCTAACATCATAACTATATTATTATAAATGCAAAAGTGAGCTTGTTCGTTTGTTACGCTTTCACGCTAAAACGGCTGAACTGATTTGGATGAAATTCGTCACCAGAGTAGACCATGACCTGGGTTAGGATATAGGATACTTTTTATCCCGATATTCCCACGGGATCGAGACTTAAGCAGGTGAAACCGCGGGGTGCAGCTAGTAATTTATAAAGATATATAACACGCGGATGAAGCCGCTGGCGGAACATTGTGATTTCAAACTTTGGTAGTTTGTATTGGAAAGTCAACTCTAAGAACATAGGCCAAAGCGTATTAGTCATGTGTCGTATATCTACTTATGTATTTTACTGTATAACAAATAATAAAAACCATATTGCAAATGATAAACTGTTAATAACTTAATTTTTTACTGTTTTTTCTCTTTAAAATTTAAACTTAACTGTAAGTAATACTTAAAATTGCACTTTTTAAATTTAAATATTTCTAAGTAGTCTGTTCGCATGTTTTATACTTATCCTAGTTATACAGGGAAACCTATTATTAGCCATACAATACTGTAACACAAAATCTGTAACATAATATTTATTAGTATCCCTGTTGGTTTCATAAATAAAGAAAATAAAATAAATATAAATAATAACTTAACCAAAACTTTAGAAATCAACCATCATTATTTTTTTATGTGACTTTTTTTCTTTTTAACTTTTTA
The DNA here is from genome assembly GCA_949152395.1 of Agrochola litura. Classification (NCBI taxonomy): domain Eukaryota; kingdom Metazoa; phylum Arthropoda; class Insecta; order Lepidoptera; family Noctuidae; genus Agrochola; species Agrochola litura. Next base: position 6,517,867 of record OX424509.1, read on the forward strand.
CCTTAGGCGTGATACGAATACTTGTTCGGATCGGCACATTGGCTTCAGCAGTATTTGTTGAACAAAAAACCCGACCCGATGCAATTACTTATTTACAACATATCCTAAATAATACACCACAACACACACCACTTCATAATTTATAAGGTAATATTTTGCCGCCCGGCTGTGCCGATTAATGCGGCACCTGAACAGTGAACCAGTGTATAGCGCTTATTTTTCCAATTCTATACGACATCCTAATCCCTATGTGATCGTAAATTCGTAACTGAAACCCGCCTAACATAACTGAAAGCCCATGAAATCGCTGTGAATGTGTGTGTGTCGTTTCAGCCAATGGTGACACTGCCCGGGTCGTGACCCCGCGTCATTGGTAGGGTCACGCCTCGCGTAATTACTTACTGAAGCCGCGACTATGTCTCAAACATGGAATTAGTATGTACTATATAGTACAACCTCGAGTTTGTCTAAGTAGAGGATGTAGGTAGACAGTAACTTGAAGTGATTTATTTACCATTTTTTTCGCTTATTGTCACTTGGTGCACCAAATTGAAATTTGGTAACATTAGAAACTCAAAAGTAAGTTAATTCATAAAACTGTCAAAATATATAGTATTTATACAGTTAAAGAACATTATTAGCGTAACTGGTACGTAGGAGCATCGACAAAAATTTTTTTTTTTTTAAGTGAAGACTTCTTTTGGCGCGTTGGGCATTTTTCAGATGGGAAAAAACAATTAAACTCGCGACACCGTTACCGACGCCTCATTTTTGTAAATGCGATTGTGTGCTTTATTTAGATAAGGTTACGGACCAATGTTCTTCACCAAAGCGATCTTGTTCAAGTTTTCACTACTGTCGGCACTCCCGGAGTGCCACTGGTTTTTCTTCTTTTTTCTCTTTTTTGTAGATGAAAAATCTGTCGTTTTACAAAAATAATGAACGTTCCGTACTTTCTTTTATACTTAAGTAAACATAAGACTGATTGCACATATATGTAAGTATGTGCCTACTTACTTAAATATGTAGGTATGTTAATGCCACGCACCCGGAAAATGCACAATCGTATGGAAATGAGTAGTGTCAATGCAATTAACTTAACTCTACCTTATCCCATTACAATAAGAGCTATTTTAGCACGACTCTTAACACGGCTTCATTCGGTCTTTGACCTGCTACACACATAATGAGTAGTAAAAAATAAATACTGACTAGTGAAGTAATTTAATGTATGTATTCTTATTATTTTTATTCATGTGCGTATTGTATTATTATCACTAGCTTCAAAAACGGTAAAGGAGAACATCGTGAGGAAACCGGCATGCCTGAAAGATACTTCTCGACGGCATGTGAAGCCATGTCAGAGGCCCATACTATTAAACGAGCAATATTTGTATATGAGCGTTCTCGAAATCGGTTCTAACGATTTCGATGAAAGTTGCAATACGCGGCGAAAAATCGATCTAGCTAAGTCTCGTATCAGGGAAAATTCGTTTTCTGCGTATTTTCACCCGAGCAGAGCTCGCTCGCCTAAAGTTTAGAACAAGATGGCTACCTTAGAATGACATGGCAGCATGGAATTAGTATGTACTATACATGTATTAGTAAAACTTTTTTATAAAAAAAATTTTTTAGTTATTTATAAATTTTATTCATCTGTCTTGATACAGGTTCATGTTTGTGTACCCAAAACACAAATGGTCAAGGTAAAGCCCTGGTCGCATGCCTGTACACCTACAAAATTATAATGGCATGCGACCACGGCTTTACCTTGACCATTTTTGTACCTATGTCTTTGATTTCTGTCTGAAATATTTTCTTGTTTCATACTTTCTTGAGCGTAAGTTTTCAGTAGTCGAGTTTTAGTTTTTGAACTCACTTTTACCCGACTGCCCCAGAAGGAGGGTAATGTTTTTTTATTATTTATATAGATTATTATAATATTGGTTCTAACTGACTGCTTCGTTGGTCTAGTAGTCGCAAGTGCTACTGCTGAGCATGAGATCTTGGGTTCGATTCCCGGGTCGGGCAAAGTGTTACTGGGTTTCCTATCTGCAATTTCCCAGTAGCAGCTCGGAGTCTGGATTTGTGCCCGGTTGATGGCAATAGGCTCGCCCCTTATTACATGGGACTTAAACATGACTGGCGAAATGTAGGTGTACCTGCTACAGGGACACCTCTGCCCAACCCTTCGGGGAAACAAGGCGTGATGTTATGTTGGTTCTAAAATACCTAACTATACTGAAAAACCGTCCATTTAGCTTATAATCCGACCTGCAATGTCAAGGTAGTGGCGCTGACCGCGTGTGGCGCGGGGCGGGGTCACCACCCTCGCTCTATTGATTTTCAGCAAGATGCCGCTTTCTTGCTACTTGTCTGCTGAAAACCGCTGAAAATTCGCCACCGTATAGAGTGGGAAGTTTTCTAAGATTTGTGATCCTTGATGAAGGCGTTTGAAAGGTTTCAGAGGTAAAAGAAGACATGAGTAGATGTAGATTAGGTTTTGCTTAGCTACTAATATCTTATTAGGTATTTATTTATTTTCTGAATGTTTTTGGTCACTATTTGTATAACTAGTGTTATCGTATCAAATATATCGTATATATTAAGTACTTATGTAGAAGTTTGTTTAGGGTCACACTGACCAATTTATTTGTTGAAGCCATTTCATTTATTTCTTTTACCAATGTTTAAATACTAAATGATTGAGTTTGTAAGTTCCATTAAATTATATTGTTAAGAATATCTAAGATATTAATTTACTTATCAATTATATTTTTGTAAAGGCATTGTTACAATGTTTTGTTTAAAAGTATTTGTTTTGTATTAATAGTTCAGTTCATTTTATCTGTTGCAATATTCATGTTAGTTGAGTTGTAAGGATAGACAACTATCATTTGAAATGTTATAAAAGATCGTGTAACTTTAATATTGATCTCTTTCCAGTACGTGTCGCTGAACTGGTAACAATATACAAAGTTGTAAGTAATTGATTATCATTTGTCATCAACCTCCTTCCCAACACCTGCATCACTAGGCATCAACTTTACTATAATTCGATTCTGAAACAGAAGTTTGTTCGCTTTTCTTAGCAATCATGGCCAAAACAGTGTTTACAATACGTTACACACTTAAGAATACTAAGGAATGCTTAATTAATAAGTTCTCATAATCAACAATTTCGCCACTTCTTCTTCCCAGCGAAAGGCACTAGGAAGTGGTGAAGGGTGGGCGTTTTTGGGGGACTGTCTTATGTAATTTTGACGTTCGAAAAGTGCTGATTCTCAGCCTAATTTGAATAAATGACTTTTGAATTTTTGAATTTCAACTGCTATAACTTAGACTTACGCAAATTCCATGTAAACTTACTATTTTGTCAAACACACAACCACAACCAACCACAACCTTCATAAACCACAACAACCTTCATAAATTCCATTTCAAAGTAAATATTTAAAAAAAAATCTACATTCAAAAGTCATTTATTCAAACTAGGCTGAGAATCAGCACTTTTCGAACGTCAAAATTACATAAGACAGTCCCCCAAAAACGCCCACCCTTCACCACTTCCTAGTGCCTTTAGCTGGGAAGAAGAAGTGGCGCAACAAACTCCCCAGAAAAAATTGATTCTATAGAATACATACGAGTACTATGCAAAATAATTGACATTACCTAATTCAATACATATTTTAAATTATAAATTATTAGCCATATGTCAACTAGTACACGCCAATATACCAACCCAAAACATTGAGAACTACTCAAGCAGAAATAAAAACAGAACTGCCTGCCTGCCTAGCCTTTCCCAACTATGCTTGGGTCAACTTCCAGTGTAACCGGATGCAGCTGAATACCAGTATTTTACATGGAACGACTGCCTATCTGACCTCCACAACCCAATAACTAGGTAATACGATACCCCTTGGTAAGACTGGTTGTCAGACTTTCGGGCTTCTGACGACCCGTAACGGCTGTCAAAGATCCACGAATGACAGCCGGGACCAACGGTTTAACGTGCTTTCCGAGGCACAGAGGAGTCTCGGTATGTAGAAATGGCCACCCATCCACGGCTTAACAGATGGATCGCCCCGTGCGGCTGTTAGTACTTAGCCACGAGCTCCTCAAAAAAAATAAAAACAGAACTACCTAAATATATAAATAAAAGCCTCCAGGCATAAAGGGCGTGCCCGCTTACATAAGGTTGTATAAAGCTATAACTGGAAGTTATAAATGATAAACTAGGACCATCGAGGTAAAATAAATAAACAGTTAATTACTAGCAACAATATTCCGTTTCTCAAAGAATGACTAGATTCAAGCATACTAGTTACATAGCAATTACTTTTAAGTTAAATCGCACTTCATATTCCAAAGTAGTCAAACACATTCGCCGTGTCCTCGTAGAGGCGATCGGCGGCGGTGATCTCTCGCGTCCGGCCCTGATTCAGGCCATGGTACGAAGCGAGAGGAAATGGCAGGCTGCCACCTCCTTCTGCGAAGCGGTAATGCTCGCGAAGGAGGAGGCGGAATGCGTGAGGGAGAGACAAATTTCGCGCCCTCACGCCCCTAACCGCCGCAGGAGGAGACGCCCGGGGCGGGAATCGCGAGCCGATTTCCGGCCACCGTAGGCGCGGGCTTGTGGACGGTGAGCAATGGGTAGCTCGCCGTCCGATAAGGACCAGGCCCGGGTCGACGGCGGTTGTGTTCCACGCGCGCCTCAAAGAGATGTCAGCAGAATTGACGGGGTCCGCTAGGGCCGATGCCTGCCGGGGCTGCGAATAAGGGCCGAAAGGGAAATCGTGGCCCCCCGGCAACATGGAAACTGAAGGAACACGGGTGGGTTTTAGTCAGTAAGAGCCTGACACGCCCTCCCACTCCACCTAGAGCGGGAGAAGTTATTTGATAATTACCCACCCAAAAAAAAAAAAGAAAGTAGTCAAACACATCAATGATCGCTTATCAGTATATCGTCTTCCTCGTACCTTTATTCCAATTTAATTGTATTCGGAATAGCTGGTTTTATGATCAAAAACCGGCTGTTATTATTGAAAGGCAAACATTAAAACCAGCGTTTACAAAACACGAAAACGCTCAAATAATAACAGCTCATTCACAAATGAGTCTCAACTGACATCAAACACAGTACAGAGCACCACCCTCATTAGACCTTCCCTTTGATCTCGACCTGCTGAATGTAGGCACACTATACACCTATGTACAGCGTTTACACGACGTGTGTGGATAAAGCCTATGTGCTGTTGTATTTACTTTGTGAGTCTGGGGTTATTTTTTTTTTGTTGACTTTTTATAAACAATTGTCTTTGTTGTGAGAAGTTGAATGTCTACGAATGAGCTTGAAAGTAATGGAGTAATTTAGGAACTGTTTGTTCTGTCATTTAATATTTTTAACCTACTTCCAATTCGATTGTATGTTTATTTGTTTACTTTTTACCCGACTGCTCCAGAAGGGTAATGTTTTTCGAGAGTATGTATGTATGTATGTCTATTTCTTTGGCATGCTCTGTAGCCTAAACGGCTTGATGGATTTTAACATATGAGGTGTCGTTAGATACGTCTTAATTGTGGGAGTTAGGCTATATAATATTTATATATTGCATCTGCAAATACAAAAAAGGGGTAGGTTTAAAAAAAAACTAAATTATTGGTATCAAATAAAAGCTAGTAATGAGTCAATATAATATAAATTGTTTTAATAAAACTAAAAAGATTGAAATAAAAAAAAATAAAAAAAAACCCGACTGCAAAACTGAAAAGAGAAAAACAAGCATTATAATAGAATTTTGGTATTACAGGCGAGACAAACCAATAACCTGAAATGATGGCGTACATTTTGTTTGTCCCGCCTGCAAATCCAAAATTCTACAGATTATAATGCTTGTTTTTCTCTTTTCAGTTTTGCAGTCGGGTTTTTGTTTTTAAATATTTTTTTTTTATGTTTGTTACGCGATTACTCCGCCAATAATGAATTGATTTTGATGATTATTTTTTGTTTTATAGGTCATACTTCAGAGGTAGTCCCATATAAATTTCATTAACTTTGCTTTGGTGGTTTTTGAGTTAGCTTCAATAATAATGTATTTTTGCCCCACTTAGTATGTGGATGATATGATAAGTTCCTGTTACTGTTATTTACATAGCAGGTAGTAGTTTTTGAATTTTTGTGGTGTAGGTACCATAACTAAAAAGAGAAAAAAAACTTTTTATTAAAAAAAAAACAACCTTCTTCCAAAAAAACACTACAAAGTGAAAAATAACTTTAATTTCGGAATTCGTTGGCAAAAAACGAAAATTCAAAACCGAAGACACCGACTTTCGAATTGAAGTTATTTTTCACTTTGTAATGTTTTCTAAATAAATGCCGTCATCATCATCAATGTCATAATGTTGTCCTTTTCCCAACTATGTTGGGGTCGGCTTCCAGCGTTATCGGATGCAGCTGAATACCAGTACTTTACATGCAGCGACTGCCTATCTGACCTCCACAACCCAGTAACTGGGTAATACGATACCCCTTGGTAAGACTGGTTGTCAGATTTTTAGGCTTCTGATGACCCGTAACGACTATCAAAGATACACGAATGACAGCCGGGACCAACGGTTTAACGTGCTTTCCGAGGCACGGAGGAGTCTCGGTATGTAAAGATGGTCACCTATCCATGGACCAACCCCGGCAAGCGTAGCTTAACCTGATGGATCATACAGTCGCCATATGAAAATGAATATACTTAAAAATTAAAGAAAATCACAATGTTTCAATTACTGAATGCTATCATCCAGTTCATAGTATACAGGATTTTTTTTATCCAGTGCGCAAACTTTAACACATGACTTTACTCATCATTATGAACAACTTTTACTATGGGACCAAACCTGAAATCACGAAAAAAAAAATCTCCTGTTCCCAAAATTTTGACGAGTTATGCGAACATGAATATACCTATATAATACCCATAGTAAAAGTTGTTCATACTGATGAGTAAAGTCACGTGTTAAAGTTTGAGCACTGGTTAAAAATTTACCCTGTATTAAAAAAAAATACCTTGAAAACAAATCCAGAAAACCAAACTGTCACGGCTACCAACTTAAGAAAGGAAAAACCGGAAGAAAAAATTACCTGAAAATTGATTGAACTGACAAACAGGTACAGAATATAAACCCCAAATCTCAATAATTAAATCTAGTCACTTTATTACTTTCCACAAAAGATAAACGCCTATATTGTAATCATCTCAATCAGTTCCAGTAACAGGCAAGCCAAGGTTGTAAGGGGATGATCCGCTTTCATCCGTTCGGCCCCCATTCATCCCCCATTGATGCCGTTCATCCGGCCCGTCCTTTGATCCGGCACTGCTGTACGGTTGACGCAAATTGTAAGCTAGTGGGCTTATTGGAAAATATTGGAGGATAGGAGGATTAACTACGGTTTTTTATATAGTTGTTAGTGTTGGTTCATGTAACTTTTTTTGCAAAACAAAAAAGTTTCAAATCGAGACTTTACTATTGGTTGACAAAAATATATCAAGCTTGATATTTTCCTCAAATACTGATGAATTATGTACCATAATACTTAACTCAAAATATAAGATATTATTTACTTTTGACTGCCTCGTTGGTCTAGTGGTCGCAAACGCTACTGCTGAGCATGAGGTCCTGGGTTCGATTCCCGGGTCGGGCAAAGTATTATTGGGTTTTTTCTATCTGAAATTTCTCAGTAGCAGCTCGGAGTCTGGATTTGTGCCCGGTTGATGGCAATAGGCTCGCCCCCTATTACATGGGACTTAAAACATAACTGGCGAAATGTGGGTGTACCTGCTACAGGGACACCTCTGCCCAACCCTTCGGGGAAACAAGGCGTGATGTTATGTTATTTACTTTTACTTTATACAGTCGAACCTGGATAAGCGAAAATGTTCAAGGGACCGCGATCTCTTTTTCGCTTATAGAAGTTTCTGACTAACTCGAGTGTCTAGCTTATAGAGGTACAGGAGTGGCCTTTCTCACTTATAGAGGTTGAGGCTGGTTGGGAAAAGTTGAAAGGAACAATGTTCATGTCCATGAAATTTAAGAATTAGTCATAAATGGCAGATTTTAAATTACGCTCGACTGTCGCTTATTGAGGTACAGGCAAGTAGCAGTCTCAGTGTATATTTGTGAGCTTGAAGTATTAAATAATTTAATAAATAAGATAAACCAAACTGAAAAATAAAAGTGGTAATCACAAAGAACAGTTAGACTACGAGATTGTAATACAGCGTGCTACGCCGTAGCTCGCGCGCTACGCGAGTCGAAGTAGTTAGGATTATTGTTTTTTAGTTTTTGACTGACCGTCTTGTTGCTACAGTTACATAAAACATGCTACCTACATCACTACAGTTCGGCCGACGAGAGAATATGTTCTAGTAGTAATAAGGATCAAATTCGCAAAACACATATTCATTAGTATGAAACTGACAGATGTCAAGAACGCAATCTCTCGACGTGACGGCCGGACTGTACGACATAGCGTAAGTAGTAGGTATGTTTGTATTACGAAATTAAACCTACGATTTAATTTCAACTCTTTATTAGTGACTTTTGTGAACATGATATTTATTCAGATTTATTACAGTTGTAATAGCAATCATGTAATTGCGTTTTAAAAATAGGTTTTTATTTTTATTAATTAATTTATCTTTTGTATAGATTCTTTTCTATTTTGTGAATGTGAGAACGCTGTAGGCTTAGTGGATTATAGATCTGTTGACCATTTTCTATTTTGTTAAGTACCTGGTACTTATTGAAAGACCTACACTGTCCTCCGATACCTAGTAACACTGTTATTTGAATATATTGTAAAAGCCAATTATTTTTTTAAGAGTAACCGTGGAGTTTCTTGCCGGCTCTTTTCCATAGGAAACGACCAATTGGAACCGTGCACCCAGCTTCTGACGTTTCATAAGTGCCCATGTAGGTTTATGTGAAATAAAATATTTTGAATTTGAATTTTGAATTATTCAATTTCCTACAAAAGGACAGGTTCATCATCATCATTTCAGCCGAAAGACGTCATGGACAAGTTGAAATATGTATAATTCCAAATATATCTCTTCCTATTTCGCTTTCGTCAGTAAATAGAGATGATGTAGGCATTAAGCTTATAAAAAAATAAAAAAGTAAAAATATTTAGTCTGTCAGTAGATAATAAAAAAATATTAGACACGTATTTTTTGCTTTATAGTAAAAAATAACATAAAACGCATTAAAGTTGGGGAGTGGGGGTCGCTACGTCACAAGTAAGTATAAAATCCACATACTCGTGACGTCATGGCACATTTCAACTCAATGTATCGCCGAAATCTTTTAATTACGTAAAAAACCGGCCAAGTGCGTGTCGGACCACGCACAATGAAGGCTTCTGTAGTTGGGTTGAATTTACCCCAAAAACAAACTTAACTTTGTAGTTGAAAAACATGTTCTCCCATACGGAATGTTTGGGAAAACATGTTTTTGCAACTGCAAATATAAGTTGGTCGATTATTACTCGTTAACTTGTAAAGCCTACTTTGCTGTGATAGTTTTCCTTTTAATTTCGTTATGTAAACTACTGCTGTGATTTATTTCACACATCCAAAACCAACCATTTAGCTGGCAGTGGGAGGGGGATACTTGACTCTAACAAAAATTACCACGCTTAATATTTCGCAAATGGATCCCTGAATCCAAAAATAGGTCCGGAATATTCACAATGTTTTTGAAGGATCTTTCCTATGATACCCCACACCATGGCATAGGAAAAAAAAAATCACCACTCTACGTGTACCCTAAAAAAAATCATATTTTTTTTCCATAATTTTGTTTTACCACTTTGTTGGCGTAATTAATATGTATATCCATGCCAAATTACAGCTTTCTAGTACTAGGAGTCTCGGAGCTAGGCCGTGGACAGACAGACAGACAGACATACGGACGTGACGAAACTATAAAGGTTCCTTGTTTACTACGGAACCCTAAAAAAAAAAATACGAGTCCAATATATTTTAATAATCTACCTGGCGGTAAAAAATAAAGTTTTTAGTCATTAAGTATTCCTATTTTTTTAACTTGACAACAGCAATACTTTGGTACTAACCTAGGTATGTACTATCGAAGAAATGCATATCTGTACACTGTACCTAAGGACTATTCTTGCTTGCAGCGCTCGGCCGGCCGCTATAATAACGCTTACCTAAGAAAAAAAAGGGTCGTGTACACGGGATTTTGTTTTCATAATGGGTTAGATATGCGTTACCCCGATGGTACCTACTACATATTTAATGGTAACACATCTATTGTACAAAACAATATGAAATCAGTATTCGCAATTAATTACGGGAAGTGAACCATGGTCGTGAGACAGGTTGACGCGCAACAAACACTGCTGTGCTGCCAGTCTAAATATTGCTGCAGTTAGAATTGTAGAGGATACGGTTAGATTACCGTACCGTACCATACATAGTGTTTATAACAATGTTGTTAGTACTTATGTCACAGTGGGCCAGCCTGGTGACCTTTCCGTCGCTGAAATGAAATTGTTTATTCTGTTAATAGGATATCGGAATCACTTTTATATGTGTAGCTGCATCATCAATCCTAAAGACGCGCGCCGCGCGCGCCGACTGAGTGGCCGACCGCGGAGCCCTAGCGCTCTGCTATCGCCACCGCGATGGTGGCGCCCCCGTCGTGAGTTTCGTGAACTACAGTCAATACGTGCTGTGCAGTGATTGGTCCATTCCAAATTATATGTTTTTTTATGTTGCCCGCAAATTATTTTTATATTAAGTATAAAGAATTTGTATTAGTAGCTAAGTTTTTCTGAAATAAAATCATTACCGTTTAGTGACTCGAACTGGTCGTTTCCCTCAATCACCTCAGCTCCTAACATATGTATAAAAATATAAAAAATAATAAGCTAGTTTAATCGGCGTTTCCTATGTGACTACTGTGAGAAGAAAGGCCGGAATAAACTCAGAGGTCACAGTCTCTTTTAAAGTCCAGGCATAATCTTGGTCAGGCCATATGACGACCATGTAGATTAATGTCTGAAATGGTTTTTTGAGGAAAGAACCACACAAATTTGAGTGGACCTGTCCAGTCAGTGCAATTTATCAGTAATCGTGGAGCTCAACTCAGAACTTAAGGAGCTCAAACTCGACGAACAATACCAAAGAAAGGACATTTTGGTATGACAAGAGGCCTCTGCCCTGCAGTTGTAGAATTATAGAGTGACAATAATCTCATTTACTACTTGGAACCTTGGGATTATCTGAATTAAATGACCCCAGTGACAAAAGTCTATTTATACACGGGTGAAATTTAATTCATAGGCATACAATATATTTTTATATTAATTTATATTATACATTATATTTAATTTTTTTTTTTAATTTATTGGCGTAACTTTTACATAACATAACATCACGCCTTGTTTCCCCGAAGGATTGGGCAGAGGTGTCCCTGTAGCAGGTACACCCACATTTCGCCAGTTATGTTTAAGTCCCATGTAATAGGGGGCGAGCCTATTGCCATCAACCGGGCACAGATCCAGACTCCGGGCTGCTACTGAGAAATTCCAGATAGAAAAACCCAATAACACTTTGCCCGACCCAGGAATCGAACCCAGGACCTCATGCTCAGTAGTAGCGCTTGCGACCACTAGACCAACGAGGCAGTTAACAACTAAGCATAACTTTTACTCTTGGACCAACCCTGAAATCGCGAAAAAAATCAGCTGTTCCCTACATTTGTGTTCGCATATTCGAAATGTAGAGAACAGCTGATTTTTTTCAATAGTTTTATTTATGACTTCACGTAAGTATTTATAAGACCAACGACTTTTCGTTTAGTGATCTAGTTTTCAATTCAAATCCCAGTATTACTAAAATATCCAATTCTAATATCAAATCATAAAAGCGTACCAGACTGCCACTGCTCGCCTATAGAGCAAGTCCCATATCATACCTATCTTGGATTAATAATTGATAACCGATTCAACTGGAGTTACCAGTTGGAATCTGTTTGCGGCAAGTTACGTGCGTTTCTCACCAAGTTTTCCATTATAAAGCGCAATATACCGTACAAAACCCTCCTTCAAATGTATACAGCTCTTGCTGAGTCGATAGTCTCCTATGGACTCACCAGTTACGGACGCACATTTAAAACTTATCTGGATAAAATACATAATTTGCAAACACGTTTGCTGAAACTTGTAGTACCAAACTATGTAATAAATAAATACCAAGACAATTACACGGGGTTATTTAAACATTGCAAGGTATTACCTGTTCTGGCACGCGCTGAGTATATGTTCCTCATAGAACATTTTGATAACAGTGATATTCAAATTCCAGTTAAATATGACGTGAATACACGACAAGCCAAATCTAAATCATTTCAAGTGCCACGCAAAAATAACTTTTATGGCAGGCGTACCACTTCTTTTACAATACCCAATTTACTAAACAAAATACCTGTAGACAGCAGAGACTCAATGAATAGTAAAAACATAAAGCGTAAGAAGAAGGAACATTAGGTACATCAACTCGATTATGATTAACTATTAAAAGCGCGTTGATCAAATCTCAAAACATGGCATGCTAGGATAGACCCCAGAGGTCTAATTGTGTGCTTTTTTTTCAGTTTAAGGAACATGTAATTTATAAAAAATATCAAAAAAATAAAGGGAGGTCATAATTTATCGTCGCTCGGCATCCAATACCGCGAATGTGACATTTTGACGAAAATTAGATTTTTGTTTTATTTCATTCTGCACGTTCAAATACGTGATCCTACATTAAAAAAATGGCCGAAAGTTAACCAGTCATATTGTTTTAGTTTAGTATAAAATATATTATTTTAAAATAATACTAAGTATAGGTATGTAGTACATTTTGTAAAGTTTTTTTTGTCTCCTGTAAAATTTAATGAATGTTGCATTCGCGGTATTCGCGTGGCATTCCGAGCGACGATATGTAATTATACTGTTATAACTTTGCACTCAGAACCAGACTCATTACGCAGTTATGACCTAGGAAGGCTTTATAGTATCTGTGTACAAAAAATATTGTCCTCCACCATTCGTACCGAAGTCTGTGTCCCACTCAATTATTAGCAAATCCGCCTAAATAGGCACGTAGTTAATTAGCGGGATTGAACCGCGATACCCGCGCTAATTTACCAACGCAACCTATCGACAGACAGCAAATACACTGGTAGAACTACTGCAACTGGGGACTTTGTCGAGTCACGATAAAATAACGTCATGGAGAACTTTCGACTCCACCCAGCTTTTATAGAGCTCATACGCCATGCCGCCATACATATTGCAAGTTGACTCCAGGAGGGTCACGTTTGCGCTAAAGTTAACCCTCGAGAAGTGTCCCGGTGACACATTAGGTTTGAAACCTTGTTAAAATATACAACTGATTTTATTTTCACAGTTTCTATTGCCGAATTCGCTAAGAAAATCCTACATTTAAAATGAACTTAGTATTACGTAACGCAATTTGGGGGGAGGGGGGTCTTCTGAAAAGTTACGATGCGTTACAGGGGTGGGAGGGGTTTGAACTACCCGTTACGTAACATTGTTTTAACCCTTCAGAACGGCTTTTTTTCTCACGCTTTTTTTCTTAAAATTTCAAATGGCATGACCACTTGAAAATTTTTTTACCTTCACAAAATTTCCTTCTTGCTTTACAGGATAGTGAATAATTTTCAAATGTTAAGCAAAAAAAAAATTATCAACAGCTTGTACTTTACGCCACATAATTGTGACTTTCAGGTAAAAAAACGTCACTTGGTGGTGGTTACGTAACGTTTTACTAGGGGGGGTAAAAAAAAACGTTACGGCGCGTTACATGGGGGGAGGGGGGGGTCAAAAATCTCCAAAAATTGCATTACATAATACTTGAACGCTCCCTTAGGTGAAGTGAGCGGTCAATAGTGTCAATACTTAGCATCAAGTGGAATGACAGCTCACTTCAGCTAAGTTTTCACCAAATAGATTGGCTGCTCACCTAAAGACACGTAAACTATTTTGTTACATAGCTTGTCCACTCCAAAATGAGGCGCCCCACTACCGCATTTTACGCACACGACGTATTACCACGGCGTATTACACAGTAATTCGCCGTGTGCGTAAAATGCGGTAGCGGGGCGCGTCATTTCAGAGTGAATTCTAAAAATGTTCCACAGTTTTACTAGTCATCGTTCAGTAGGTAAACATTGCTACTAATTGAACGAAATGTATTAGCTCTTCATTGTGATGTTAATTTGTGACTGATTGTAGCCCATATCAAACTTTATAAACTTTAAATTAAACAATTGTAACTTTCCCATAATTATTCTTTATTATAGTGTTACTATAGAAAAAAATGTATGGAGAATCGTTTCGCAGTTTCATTTATTACTGCTAGAGTAAAGATACGGTTTCATAGAAGAGCAGCTCACGTAGCGTCCGAAATTTACCGGCGAATGACGTCACTGAAACCGTTATCGTCGAGAGAATGCGTTCTTGACACCTGGCAGGGGGCCTACCACCAGCTCATAAAGCAGTATTATTTTAATATTACTTCAGTGTGGGAAAAATATGAAGCTCTACAGGTCGTATAGCTCCATCTCTTTCGCCCACTGAAGTAATATAAAAATAATACTGTTTATGAGCTTGTGGTAGGCCGTCTGGTTTTGGCAGAATCATATTATGATAATATTATGAATCACACAAACTGTTCAATTCATATTACGTAATTCATCTGTTTGACAATTTTGTATTTTAATGAAATAACATATAAACAGTAGAAATAAAATAAAAAATCTCATTTGATTAATAAAAACTGTCAAGAAAAATTATCCGCTAAAATTAGGTACGGTCTTCATTTTTTTCATGCGGCAATAAGTATTTACACTAAATATGATTCTGATATGAATTGAATTGAATATGATTCAGCTGAAATATATGTCACCATTGAGGAATTGCTGGGAATTCAGAAAATGAATTAGTTTTAGAGGAATGCTTAATGTGGCCGTTTTAGGCCCCCTGCAAATTTGATTCTTATTACAACTAGAAATTGCCCAACTGAGAGGTGTCAGGAACACATTCTGTCAACGGCCGGACTGTAAGGGCGTTTTTCGACACAGTAAAATAAATAAATAAAAAATAGCCCTTATTTTCTCCGACCTTAATATATAAGAAGTAATAATAACATTTTGTTTTATGGTCGTTAGCCTTTTATTATCTATTATCAGCTACCAAGTCAGGCTGTCTGGTCTGGCGGGGCTGCGAATACGGGCCGAAAGGGAAATCGTGGCCCCCCGGCAACATGGCAACTGAAGGAACACTGGTGGGTTTTAGTCAGTAAGAATCTGACACGCCCTCCCGCTCCACCCAGAGCAGGAGAAGTTATTTGATAATTTCACAGCCAAAAAATAAAAAAGACTGTCTGGCGACATAGGCCTCCTCAATTTCCCTCTATTTATTCCTGTCACAAGCTGTTCTTCGCCAACATTTTGGCAGATTATCCTCCCACCTTTTTACCTGTACATCCTCTACGTCTTTTTCCGTTCATAGGTACCACTCTATGACTTTTTTAGTCCATTTGAAACAGTACCTTAAAGTAAAGTAAAACCCCGCAGCCGCACCGCTCTTCTAAAAAATCGCAGCTTTACACCTAATGCGTTCACGTTAACAGCAGCTCAATTTAAAACCCCAAAAAGTAATCACACATAACACGAATGAAATCCAAACATTTTAAGCACAAATAAAGATCGGATAACAAATCCGAACGGGGTGTCGATAAGTGGTGTAAAACCCGTATTATAGCAAAACCATTTTAGTATGACCTGCGATAACCCACCGAATTACCTCTTCAGTTCCTTAAAATTGCATAGTAGGGGGGAACAGGGGGGGTCGTTGTAAAATGGTTGTCGATTACGACTCGGATTGTCAAGTCTTCGAGTGGCAGAAAATCGCGTCAGTGATCGAATAGGGATGGAACTCGCGATTTTTTCGGATCTCGTTTGCATTTCGATAGTGAGAGGATTACTCGTAATGCGATCAGATTGCCTGTTGTGTTTGTGTATTTATGTTTGTGTGTGTGTATGTTAATGCGTGATGATGTGATTATGTTTGTTAGGTGTTGTTCAGGAAGATTTGGGTGAGAAGTACACATTGTGACTTGTGTGGTTGCATTTAATTCTTATAAGGATTGCGTAAATGGAATGATTAGATGGATTTTAAATAAGCAAGGTTAATTGTTATTTATACCAATGATATTTTTAAACCAGTATGAAGCAACTGCCTATCTGACCTCTATAACCCAGTTACAGGGTCAAAATCAAAATTAAGATATTTTATTTCACATAAACTTAGGTACATTACGCACTTATGAAACGTCAGAAGCTAGGTGCTCGGTTCCAATTGGTCGTTTCCTATGGAGAAGAGCCGGCAAGAAACTCCACGGTTACTCTTTTAAAAATAATTGGTTTTTACAATATTTTCAAATAACAGTGTTAATAGGTATGGGAGGACAGTGTCAACAAATACCATCATAATACCCCTTGGTAAGACTGGTTTTCTAAGTTTTGGGTTGTTATTCAGCTGCACCCGGTTAGACTTAGGTTATTTTAAATGCGTAATGAATTTTAAATATGAATGTTATGTTTATGCTTTTTATTATTTTATTTTATTTATCATCATTTTGTTATGAAATAAATGACTTATAACTAGAAAACCTAGACTAGAAAGGATAGATTTTGATGTTGATTTATGAATTTTTGATATTTTTATAAAGAAGCTGTTGGTAAACCTTTATAAATTAACTAGTTGTTGCCTGCGGCTTCGCGCGGTTGGACCCTAATTATTTTGCTAAAATAAATGTAGCACAAGTTCTTCCTTATAACATCAGCTATCTGCCAGTGAAAGTCCCGTCAAAATCGGTGTAGCCGTTTCGGAGATTAGCTGAAACAAAAAGAGACACACAGACAAAATTAAAAAAAAAGTTTTTTGTTATAAAAATACCGTTTAAACTTTCATATGCATTTAGTAAAAAGCTGTTATGTTAATATTACAAACAGAAACTTCAATTTTATCCATTTGTTGGAATAATACCTACCCTTTTTAGCTATTCCTTAATGTATTTTGGCGTGGGCTTTCAGTCTCTTGAAGTATTCTTTCTCAACTTATTTTATGCAAAATAGGTACAAATACACCGCCCTCTGTCTACCCCACAACGTTTACTGTCGTGATAGTGTAAGTCTTGTAATCTGAAGATTAGCGACTGTTGAACAAACGTATCGGGGGAGCGGTTTGGCCTTTCTTATCACCCTTCGTGATGACAGCTTAGAACGAATGATAAAGTAATTTTTAAATAAAGAATCTTGGATTTTTTTAAATTTGAGCTCCTACTAAGTACACCAGCCTTCAAAACTTAGCCATAATAAGGCGTAAAACATACTTATTTTGTTTGAGTTTTATGCCAGTAAATTAAAAATGGAATTTTTTTTGTTTAACTTTTTTTATGTTAAAAACGTTAGTAATGTGTAATAAACTATAACTTCAAAGAAAGTTGATAAAATTTGCTATAAAACGTTTTTTATTTCAATACTCTGACTCTGATAGTTTATGAGAAATAGCAATTTTAAAAGTGTGGTACTAAGATTTGATAGCCAGTATATTTAAGAAGGAATCGTCTTCTTGAGTCGAGCGATCAAAACTAACTGTGAAAAATAGAAAGAAATGAGAGACTGTGAAAAATAGAATCTCTGTGTTATCTGGAGTTTAGCCCTTTAGTTGTACAGACAAACATTGCAAGGCCGTCGCGTCGATACTAAATGAAATGAAATTGTTTCTTCTGGAAATAGGATATAGGAATCACTTTTACACGTCATATAAAAAAAATATTAAAAATAAGCTAGATGAGTTCGGCGTTTCCTATCTGACTACTCTGAGAAGAAAGGCCGAAACAAACTCGAGAGGTCGCAGTCTTTTCCAGACATAATCTTGGTCAGGCCATGTAGATGTCTGAAATGATCTTTTGAGAAAAGAACTACACAGATTTGAGTGGACCTGTCCAGTCAGTGCAAGCATTTGTATCAGTAATCGTGGAGCTCAACTCAGAACTTAAGGAGCTCAACTCGGCGAACAATACCAAAGAAAGGACATTTGGGTAGGCCGCATAAACTACTCAAACTGCCAGACCATCACTAAAACTAGCAGAGAATAAAATTATCGAATAAGCCTACTCTTATTGCCTATAGAACAGAAATTATATCCTCATTACATTATGCACAGAGCTCAAACCAGCATGCACAACTTCTCACAAACTGCAATTAGCGACATTCGTTCTAGAGCCGAACGTCAAATTAAAGAAAGTTATTTTCAATTCGGAAATCCTTGCACAGAGTGAGCGGAATTCGTACAAAAAGTACGGAATTCCGAGGGGCGGAACCACCTGTGCATAATCCGCATACTTTCACGGTTCTATGATACAGGCCGGTTCAAAAGTTTGAATTTGGAATATTTTTTCTTGTTGGAATTAGCTTGCAGTTCGAAATTAGATAATAAAATATCAATTTAGTTATTCTAGGTTCAAGACACATACATAATTTTTCTAAATAGATAACATATGATAGATAACGCGCGTTTTCTTGTAGTCAAAAACAAATAACAAAAGCAGTTTCTTGAAATCTTATTTAAAAAAACATAATTATTCAAACATTTATTCATCATTAATTTAAAAAACCGGCCAAGTGCGTGTCGGACAACGCACAATGAAGGGTTCCGTAGTTGGGATGAATTTATCCCAAAAACAACTTTGTAGTTGAAAAACATGTTCTCCCATACGGAATGTTTGGTAAAACATGATTTTACAACTGCAAATATAAGTTGGTCGATATTTTTTTTATAATTTTGTTTTACCACTTTGTCAGCGTAATTAATATGTATATCCATGCCCAATTTCAGCTTTATAGTACTAAGAGTCTCGGAGCTAGACCGCGGACAGACAGACATACAGAAGGACATGACGAAACTATAAGGGTTCTTTGTTTACTACGGAACCCTAAAAAATATAAGCAGGTAACACCATAATTGTATCCTTGAGGTATTCACTATTTACCTTAGATAATAACCTATAAGTTCGTTTTTTGAATTCCAGATAGTAACTTGACAGGTGTAAATGTCAAACTCCAAATTGAAAAAACAAACAAATATATTTGAAAATTCAAATTACTATCTGGGATTATAAAAACGAACATTAGGTGCACTTAAAAATAGAAATCGCCTAGTAATCTACCCACATATTATTTCTGAATTCTCTTAACATCTCACACCCTGTATCCCGCAACTCGATCCCGTGGGAACGGTAGACGCATCATTTCTACCAATATTACTTAACCAGGAAATAACTGTTTTTGCTGGAGCATTGGGTAGAGAGAGTAAATCATACGAATATTGTGAGTATCGATACTTGCGGTCGAGTATGGGAATTAGTACTGTAAACAAAATTAGATCCTTCTCTTTAATTTTTGACTTATTATCTGCAATTTTCTCGAAACTGTTTCATGTAGGCACCTACCTGGATATTAAACAATCGTTAGTATATCTTGCTCCGGGTAATAAAAGATACCTAAAACTAAAGCTCTGACCTGTACCTTATATCAATGCACATTACTATGAGCAGTTCTTTAAATAAAACTTTGATTAACTTACTTGCTTATAACAAATGGAGCATATGCATCAAAATAAGTTTAACATAGGAATCTAATTGACACTAATAAGAAAGATACATTACAAGTTATTTGAAACTCACCATTACTTAATTTACCATAACCAATAATACTAGTCCCATAACAATCGCCACCCCACTTATTAGCCACTGCTTGTCTATGGGAATGTTGTCCAAACTTTTTTTCCATTTCCTGATGCGTGATTTGTACGCTGTCAGCGAAAACATTTGGTTTTCGAACGTCACCTGTTCGCTGGTTCCCACGAAATGGGTCGCATGTGTTCCAATTACAAAATCTGCATAGAATTCGATTATTTGAATGTACTTACATTGTTTTTATGTTAGAATGGATTTGGACTTTGGATTTCGAATTTAGGTCAATGATAGTTTGGGGCGTACACATTTTAATCAATTAGGTAAATACCTAACTCATAATTGGATTATTTTTGTAAAAGTTAGTTTGTTCTTAACAATGAACCATTTTGGCTATTAAATTAAATCCTAAAATATTTACACTGTCTAATTACTTTTAAGAAATCCAATATTCTAATTCGCCATAACATAAAGGCTGCTTCGAAGCTCAAAATTCTCACTAAAAAGTTTTTGCCTATAAAAGTTTTAATAGCCCACAAAATGTATTTAAGTGTTTTTCCAATATTTCAATAAAATAAGTCATAAAACTTAAACAAGGTGGTTTGTTACTGTTAAGGGGTGTTAAAACTTAATTTATTGCGACGTTTTCTATGAAGACTTGATATCATAATTTTTTTGATGTTTAGAAGGCAGTTTGGCAAGCCACAAACTATTAATAGGACCACGCTGGAACCAGAAGAGGGTTATGTATTTTTGTGAAAAAGTTCAGACAAAATGTCGAATGAAGAATTGAAAACCACACTACAATTAATTTTTAAAAAATATTGGTAATCTAGAAATAATTTGGAAATAGCAACAAGCACCCTTAAATAAAGTTATGAAATAATAATATCCCATCAAAAACAATACTTGTCAAAAAAACCAAGTCTCGCAACTCAGTTGTTCTGCGGTAAAAAGTTGTGAGATCCATGTAATACCAAGTCGGTTATTAATTTATTCAGTCTCTACTTAAGCGACTTTCTGTCTTAATACGTCCAGTCTCTAAGACCACGATCGTGGTCCATAACAATTGAAAATCAATTGTGTCTGGAATCTCCGTACTCGAAGCATTAAGTTGTTACGTAATAATTAAGAGCATCTTATTTGACGCATTTCAATATTAAAATTCTTTAATGTTTTATATTAGTATATTGAGACTTGACCATCGCCTGAAAACACGTGTAAATTCAATCGCCTGAAAACACATGTAAATTCAATTATTTAGTGCGATGGCCAAGTCTCAATATATTTATATAAAACATTAAAGAATTTTAATATTGAAATGCGTCACTATAAGATGCTCTTAATTATTACGTAACAACTTAATGCTTCGAGTACGGAGATTCCAGACACAATTGATTTTCAATTGTTATGGACCACGATCGTGGTCTTAGAGACTGGACGTATTAAGACAGAAAGTCGCTTAAGTAGAGACTGAATAAATTAATAACCGACTTGGTATTACATGGATCTCACAACTTTTTACCCCAGAACAACTGAGTTGCGAGACTTGGTTTTTTTGACAAGTATTGTTTTTGATGGGATCTCATTTCTTTTTGTATTTTGTAGACAGTTCTACTTTTTTCCTTTTCGGTACCTTCTACTTATTGTATATATGTATATCTACCAGCAACGAATTTTCTTAAAGCCCTCTCTCTGACTTATGAACTTTTCTTATTTTTGTAGGTAGCCTTCCGTTTTCTCTTTTCCGGTACTACTTCTTGAGCTTCAGCTACAGTTTTTCTAAGAGCCCACTCCCTGTCTCTATGCGTTTTTCTGGGAGGCTTTGATGTTACAATTTTTGACAAATCTGGACGGTAAATGCTTCTTAGTCTGTTGTATTCACAAATTGAGGATTCCTGCGCTTTAACACTTCCAAAGTCGACATTAATTAGATGTAAACCGCCCAGACTTGTAACTCTCGAAAGTGCCACGTAAGCTTGACCGGATGTGAATACTGTAGAACCGATATCCATCAGTGCATTATGTAGACTTAGTCCTTGACTTTTATGTATAGTTATAGCATAGGCTATACATATGGGAAACTGTTCGCGATGAACATAAGCTTACAACCTTACGCACTCGTAATAAGTACGAATACGCACGTAGGTACGTTTTTCGCATTAAATAATTTAATTTACACGTGTTTTCATGACGGGAATACCCATTTTTTGCTCGATTTGGCAGGGGCACTACCATGCGCCTATATTTATATGGGACTAGCTTAAACCCGCGGCTTCGCACGCAATATAATAATAACTGCCGTAAAACATCGTTACGAATAAAGCCAATATTGAAAAATTTAACTGAAGACTTGGCTGTATGGGCTTAATTTTTTTTGCGGTCTTTTCTAGATTTTTTAGTTTTTCCTTGATTCATACACTAAACACTACTTATATTCCAAATTTGAAGCTTCTAGGTCTGCTAGAAGTGCCTTAGAATTTTGATGATCGGTGAGTCAGTGAGTGACAAAATTAAGAAATTTGACCCGTTATAATTCTTAAAATACTGGTTCAAATTGAATGAAATTTGAAATATACCGTGTCTTTACAATGCCTGCATGGTTACTGAAAATTTCAGTCTTCTAGTTTTATCCACAACGAAGTTACAGGGGGTCGAAAATGGTCTGAATTGCTTCGAGAAAAGGATGGTACGGCCGTGATGCTTTTTTGCTCGACTTGGTGGGGGCACTGCCGTGCCCCCAGATTTGTGCCCGGTTGATGGCAATAGGCTCGCCCCCTATTACATGGGACTTACACATAACTGGCGAAATGTGGGTGTACTATAGGTACACCTCTACCTAACCCTACGGGGAATACTGGCGTGATGTTATGTGATGTTGTTCCAAATTTTATTGCAATCTGCAAGCACCTTAATGGAAAAGAAGGGTTACCTTCAATAAGAAATAAATATGTTTATACAACATGTAAAAAACCTTTCCGATCCGTGAGGGTGTTGTTAGGTATCATACTGAGAGTCATTGTGTGGTCATTTTCAGGAAAATCGAAAACAAAAAAAAAAAACAAAAAAAATTAAATTGAGAATTTCCCCGGTTTATTACATAGGGTGCGGGTGGCCGTCGTTTAGCGGGTGTCTACCAAGTCATAACTTATGACATCTTGAAAATTTACTCAATTTTAATGAATTTGGGGTAATTTTGGTACCAAATATGTAATTTTTCATATTCATATTCATATTCATATTCATTTATTTGCGTTCCACAAGGTAAAAACAAGATGTTAACAAAAGGCTTAAAGCTAAGAGCCGTTGTAGACCCTGTCAGGGCACAGCAAAATTTATTATTAGATTTAAATTTATAGCTAATACTTAAAGTTAAAAATACAAGTCGCAGAAAACTAAAAATTAAAACAAAACTACACATGAAAACTGAATTATCACATTCGCATAAAAGTCAATAACAATAACATAAATAATTCTATTTTTGGTAAGTAGGTAGCTATTTTTATAAAGTTATATTTACTTAGGTAATATTATTACAATCATTTAATGAGAGATCATATTTTAAGGTTACAAATTATAAGGTTACTTATTATATATCACAAAAATAGCAATAATTTTTAAAATAGCAATAACTTTTTTGTTTTCAATAATAAATAATTAGAGTTTTATTACTTTTAGGTAATGTAATAACATTACCTACGTGCCCCTTTTGGATCGGACAGGGTTTTTTTACATATTGTATAAACAGTCGAAGCTGTAAACTCGTCGAAAAAAATAGTATCCAACTGTTGGCCGCTAAATGCACGCACACTAGAAAAGCACAATGACGTGGCGCGAGTGTAAGACAGCTGTCACGCACACCAGCATAACAAAGTTGGCTTGTTTGTTCTAGTCCTTTTATAACACGATATATAAATAATCAAAGCCTTCCCTGTACAAAAACAGTCTCTTTAATCTCTAAAGAAACTCAGGTGCGATACTGGCTCATTGAGGTGCAATAAATCATTGCCTGGCTGATGGCAATCGATCTCAGATTAATTTCACCGAACGCTATCAACTTCGTCTTACAAATTTTTAGGGTTACTACGGGTTGTCAAGTCGAAATTGGGGGACATGAAGTCGTTTTCAAGTTTTTTTTTAAACTATTCTTTTAGAAGTTTAGTTGTAGACCTACTTAACAAAAAAATGTTGTCGATAATAATTTTATGTACTCGAACTTAATTAAAATTAGCTACAGTTAAATGACACTTCTCACTGACATTTCGTCAAAAAATGTTCTAGGTTATTTATAGTAAGTGTCATTTATATTTACATTGTATTATTTATAGTATATTTATATTGTATTTATTCATTTGTTTTGATTTATGTGTGATTTCGTATTTATTATTAAATAATTTAATTTAAAGATGCTTTCTAATATGGGTTATGTTATGTGGTAAGTACCTGAATAAATGTTTTTTTTTTTTTACTTCAGCCCATTAAAATTGCGACGGATACAATCGTTTTTCTTCCTTCATGTTTTCAATCCTTTCCGAGTCTCAAAACTTTTCAAATTCACTGGGACATCTTATTAAAAAAATCTTATTAGCAAACCAAATATCCAATTAGTTTGAAAGAATTATTAGATACTCACAAAACAGTTTTTAACACTTCATTCATTGTACAAGTTACATCCGTGCCAAGACATCAAAGTACCGGAACACAACCCACCCACATGTCCAGGTTTTCCACGACAATTGTACAGAAATATCCATAAAATTAATTGTTACTAATGTAACTACTTTCACACGAGACACCGCCCGAAATTACCGTGACACTACCCGTAATGGCCAATGTCTCTTTTATCTCAATTTACCAACATACCTTTACAAACAAAAAACAAAGGAACACTGAAAAATATACCCTGTGGTTTACACCATAAGAGCCAATGCTAGAGAAGACTGGCCGCAAATAAAACTTTGTTCGAATTTTGACGTCTCAATACTCATTGACAGCTGCGGTCAGCCATTTTGTGTTTTTTGACAGATTTACGATGTCCACCCACATTTGGCATGCGACCAACTTTTTATGGGGATATTACATGGTCATTAATGTTTTCCTATTGTTGATTGTATTGAAATGTCATTATTATATTGTGGAAGAATATTGTGCGAAGCTCGATAGGCGTTTAATTTCGAATGACAGTTAACTTTGATGGGTTTTTGTCTATGATTTACTCGTCTCCCAAAAATAACTTCTTATGGTTTCTTTATACAATGGCTCACGTGCCGTCTATAGGTAGGTAGGTGGGTAGGTACTCATTTTGTCGTTCCGGATTCTTGTCCGTGATATTCGAGCAATAAATTCATTGAAGTTAGGTTTGTTGTTTTGAATGTTGCGACTAGGGTTGCCAACCCTACTATATATTATAGTATCTTGCTATATTACATGCCTAAATACAAAAAATAAAACAAAAACTCAACTTTTTTTCTGAAAAAAAAAATTTTAGGCGAAACTAGTCTAATTTTATTTCAATACAAAATGGCGCGATGATCGCAACAGAACCAGTATTAATCTCATAAAAGCTGAATTAACGGTATTTTGTAACCTTAATTTAGAGAGTAAAAATAATTTTACGAGAAATGAAAAAACAAAACCTGTTAATAAAGTTCATAGTAACAAAAATTATGAATTTAGAGGATAAAACTGTTTTTGAAACACACCGGTCTACAATATTTTTTAATTTTTTACAGACAACGGCTTCGAAAATACTACCTATATTTAATATAAAAAGTTGGTAATCCTAGTTGCGATACATACGCGCAATATTAAAAAAAAATACAGTGGCACTCCGGGAGTGCCGACAGACGTGAAAACTTGAACAAGATCGCCTTGGTGGAAGAAAAATACTTGTATAGGACATTGGTCCGTAACTTTATCAAAATAAAGAGCAAAATGGCGTTTACAAAAAAAAAATACTTCCAGAACCTTTAAAGTAAAAATACTTGCATTTAACATTGATCCAGAACGTAATATAAATAAAAATAAAGAGCACAACGCGTTTACAAAAATGAGGTGTCGATAAGGATGTCGCGAGTTCAATTGTTTTTTCCCATCTCAAAAATGCCCAACGCGCCTAAAGAAGTTTTCACTTCAAAAAACACTATTGAAGAGCAAGACGGGGTACAAGAATTATCATCATTATTGGTGCCGATTCCCTTGTTCACAAACTAAACTAAATTTAAGTTCAGTGCATCTTTTTCTTTCTATATCATTAAGAAAAGGACAGAAGATAAATTTTAGTTTAGTCCTGTCAAATTAATCAGCGCCTGTCACTACTCCATACAAGTTTAGACGTGATTAAAAACTTGCCTACTAAAATTACGTCAATTTACGTCAAGCGCTGATTAATATGACAGAACAAAACTAAAATTTATCTTCTGTCCTTTTCTTAATGAAATAGAAAGAAAAAGATGCACTGAACTTAAATTTAGTTTAATTTGTGAACAAGGGAATCGGCACCATTGTGTCTTGTGTCTTTATCCCAATTTATTTATGGTCGATGCAACATGTCCTTTTCTTCCATCCTTCTCCAGTAGTCGTAATCTCGGGAGTCACCCCCTCCCTAGCCATATCATCTTCCACAAAGTCCATCCATCGTTTCTTTGGTCTTCTCCTACTCTTATAGCCATCCACATTCATACCCAAAACTTTCCTCACGACATTTTCCAAAGACGCGATACAAGAATGCAAAATAATAGAAGTATCTAAAGGTACCATTCCATACCCGACCGCAGGAGGCAACTACAGGCGACGTGTGGCGGCGTCATGTGCGGCAACACGTCGCGGCGTCATGTCACTGCAGTCATGATTCCGAACCCGACCGCAGGCGGCAACTGCCCGTATTCCAGTCGGTAGATACAACATAGAAAAACGTGACTATCGCTCGAGCGTTCGCGGCACTACAAGGGGCCTACCACAAGCTCATAAAGCAGTATTATTTAATATTACTTCAGTGTGGGAAAGAGATGAAGCTCTACAGGACGTATAGCTCCATCTCTTTCTCCCACTGTTTTGAGCTGGTATTAAGCCTCCTGGTCTGCGGTCGGGCTGCACGTGTCGCCTGTCACTCGCCCGTTGCTGCCAACAACGTGTCGTTAGCTACGAAAAGTATTGTTCATAGAAACCAGTTGTAACGCGGCGACACGTAGCCTGCAGTTGCCTCCTGCGGTCGGGTACGGAATGGTACCTTTATTCTTATGCAAAAATAATACCTTATTAGTTATTACCAACTTAAAATATAAAGGCATTACAAACCAAAGACCGAATCTAATTATACCGAAGCCCTAGTAACTATCACTAGGGCACGGACCTACCTATTTACAAGTAGATATACTTGCACGACTAACTCTACAATAGAAAAAGTTACAATTTCGTTTCCGTCTTTCGTGACTTAACTTCCGTTTGCTTCGAGGCTTCTTATTAGGGTGACCAGGTATCTCGAAGAATTTATAACTTTTTTCTTGGAGGTATATCCAGAGAGCTTGGATAGAACAGAGCAATGGTGGCCCAGTGGTGGCCTAGTGGTGACCCAGTAGTGATGGCCCCGACTTAAATAAAGTTAATAATTAAAGGGGGTCCCTACACAAGAATAGTAGATTGTTATACAAGGGTCGAAAGGAATTGATGACTTTCACCCGTGTTAAACAATCTACTTTTCATTTTGAATATAAGGAAAGTGAAAAATAGTAGTTTCATAGAGATTTTTAATTTCGGGACAGCTTACAGAGTTAGTATCCCGCCAAATGATATAGTCTTTTTAAAATTTAAAATAGGGAGCACATCGCGTCACCGCCGCGCGCCGCGGGCCATCTCGCACTCACAAGACCGCCGCATTTTTTTTAGTAATCGAAATTTTTCTTTATTATGTAAAAATTTTCGTAGTCGACTACCTAACCAAATTTAGTTCTATTTTTAAAATTTATTTCCACCCTGGAGAGTGGAACAATTACTATGAGTCTTTCCCACCCGAAGACGGGGAGCAGCGTTTTCCAGCCACTACCCGGATCAAATAAACACTACTTTCCGAGTATGAGAAATGAAAACGTGTTTTTTACCATTGCCACTCGAAAAAGGGCATTTTATTCATCGATAACAGTGAATAAAACTCTCTTTTACTCACTGAGTGAATAAAAACATTTTGAGTTTGGAACAATTGCGAATTGTACGAATTATGTACAAACGATGAATAAAACGTGCTGAAAGTACATACTGGCTGGCTAAATGGAGCTATAGAGCTATACAATTTTTTTTTTTTTATCCTGCCAATTTTTCTTAGGTTCTTTTCTATCTGTTATCGTGGTTGTTTTATGTTATTGGAAAATCTATACATAATTAATTATAATAAAATGAGTTCTTCCAGTGACGAAAATGAAATACTGACTTCGGAATCATTTCGTTCTAAAGCAGCAATTTAATCAATCAGCCAAGCCTTTTCTTGCCGGGGTTGGTCCGTGGATGGGTGACCATCTTTACATACTGAGACTCCTCCGTGCCTCGAAAAACATATTAAGTCGTTGGTCCCAGCTGTCATTCGTGGATCTTTAACAGTCGTTACGGGTCGTCAGAAACACGAAAGTCTGACAACCAGTCTTACCAAGGGGTATCCTAATACTCAGTTACTGAGTTGTGGAAGTCGACAGGCATTTGCTACATATAAAATAGCGGTATTCAGCTGCATCAGGTTAAACTGGAAGCCGACCCCAACATAGTTGGGAAAAGGCTATCATCATGATGATGATCTATGAGTGACTTAACTTGTGGCGCCATCTACAACGCCACATGCGAACAACGCATCTAACTGAAAAATGCTGCATCCATGCAAAATGCTGCATCGCGCAAGCCGAGTTTACCGCGCGACAATAGGTCAGTGTCCAAAAAATTTTTTTAGTCCTTCTTGTAATTTATTAAAAAATATTGAACACGATTCTTTTCTTTTTTGACGTAATCAAAAGATTACGGCGATACATTGGGTTAAAATGTGGCGTGACGTAGCGAGCCCCCACTCCCCAACTTTAATGCGTGTTTTCTAAGTTATTTTTGATTAATATGATAAAGCAAAAAACACGTGTCTAATATTTTTTTATTATCTGAAAGACGGACTAAATAGAATTTCTTTTTTTAATCTAGGCAACTACCGTACAACGTCCCGACATTAGTCGTCGGGCAGTTGCCCAGCAGACACAACACCCGCCTGGTCAGAGGATCCCCTCTTTTCTATGGTGGATGAGTGAACTTTACACCCTGTTCCTCATACCTCTAAAAACTCATATTTCTACCCAGCATGGTCACCTCACAATCACTGTAGTGGTCACCGCAATAGTATTACATGTCAAACGCAATCCTCTTACCCCCCCCCCCCCCCCCCCCCTCTCGCCTTACGTTTGCCCGTCTTTAACCGCCGTTTGTAAGGCTTCACGCAAAACTTGAGGAGTTCGTGGCCCGAATATGTTTTTAAGATTGGTGTGTATTTGTGCTGAAGAATGGTTCAGGTATTATTCCTTGAAGAAAAATAATTATTTAATGTTTAAATGATTGTGATACTTAATTATAATGTGAAATAAATTATAAGAATAGTATGATATAATATAAAATGTAATTAATATAATATAATGTAAAATGTAGGTATAACTGGAATATTGAGTATGTTTATGTTTTATTTTATTTTTTTATTGAGTCTTAACCATTTAATTGCAATGCCCAACTAAGTTCTAAGAACCTACCTATTGTTAACATCTTCAAAATGTTGTACACTTAGTTCGCAATAAAGAATTTGAATTTGAGGAACCAAAAAACAATGCCCAGTCCTACAAGTATAGAACATCCGATTTCGGTTCTCAAGAATATTATTTTTTTTCCGGTTTTCGCTAATCTAAAAAAAGCTTAAAATGTCCCATATCGTCGTTCGGCATCCAATAACGCGAATGTGACATTTTTGACGAAAATCAGACGTTCAAATATGTGATATGCATTAAAAAATATTTTCGTCAAAAATGTCACATTCGCGGTATTGGATGCCGAGCGACGATATTAAACTTAATCTCATATATTTCGAAGATTCATTAGATTCTGACGCCATTAGATTTGCTCTCTCTCATTTTAGTCTATTTTGCCAACCAATGATACCAAAAAGATCAAAATAAATATCATCTGCTTAGCCTTTTCCCAGCTATGTTGGGGTCGGCTTCCAGTCTAACCGGATGCAGCTGAATACCAGTATTTTACATAGAGCGACTTCCTATCTGACCTCCACAACCTAGGTACTAGGTAACACGATACCCCTTGGTAAGACTGGTTGTCAGACTTTTGGGCTTCTGACTACCCGTAACGACTGTCAAAGATCTACAAATGATAGCCGGGACCAACGGCTGAACGTGTTTTCCGAGGCACGGAGGGGTCTATACAGGGTGGCAGGGACATCGACGCGAAAACTGATACCATGGATTCAGTACATGATTCTGAAACCCCTACGTTGAAATTTTTCGTCGGTTATTTTTTTTTAAATCAGCTGTTCCATACATTTTGACCGCGTAGGTATTGCACATTTCTATGAAACAGCTGATTTTTTTTTTAATAACCGACGATAAATTTAAATGCAGGGTGGTTCAGAATCATGTACTGAATCCATGGTTTCAGTTTTCGCGTCGATGTCCCTGACACCCTGTATAAAGATGGTCACCCATCCACGGACCAACCGCAGCAAGCGTAGCTTAACCTGATCGATTGACCCGTGCGGCTGTTATTACTTAGCCACAAGCCCAAGATCAAAATAAATAATGCAGGAAAATAAATTATCAAAAAGAAGAAGTACCTACAGATAAGTGCATGATATTTCAGTTGTTTTTAATTACTCTTCTTGAATCTTTATCTAATCTTCTTCCTGAAAATGATGCATTACTAACATAATAATATTTAATTATCTAATTTGTTTTGATAATCTTATCATCATGAGCGTCTTCAAAACAGATGCATGTTTTTACAAACTTCTTACCTAACATATTCTATTAATTTAAATCCTAACTGAATGAGATTACGAATCAAAGTCCTTTAACAGAACTGCATCTACGAATCGCTTTATTATGAACGATTTTAAGTCTTATTACCAATATAAATTAAGTTCAATTTTTTACATCAATTGTCTTAGTAAGAAATCAAGCCATTTTCAACTCTACACAAGAATGTGAAAGTCCAATTTCAAATGAGCAGATTTTTCAAGTGATTTATGAAGAAAATGAACTGAAACTTATTAATAAACTACAAGAATTTAAGGGTGGAAGTGAGGTTAGGGGTGAGTTCCGCCATTAGGGTGTTTGAACATGTCTAATGGTTCCTGAAGGATATACCTTGGGGTAAAGGTGACGTCACATTACGCACGGAGAATACCCATATGCTGATAGATAAGTTCTGTAACTTATGAGATAGGAAATGCAAATGGCGAGCGAATTGTTCCGGTATGCAGTAAGTATGGTCTTCATAACTACAAAACTCAAACTCAAAGCTCATCACTCATTTATTTATAATAAACCAATTACTAGCACTTTCGGTCAGTCAGAAAGATGAAGCTAATTGCCCATTCCAAAGCGTAGTAGGTACCTATGGAGAAGAACGGGCAAGAAACTCCACGGACACTCTTTTAAATCAAAATATGGTTACCAAATAAGTATTGGTTACATCATTCATGTTGAAGTTATACATGTGAGAACGATGCAGAACGTTAAAAGCGTCCGTAATAAAAAATAAAACAAAAAAACATTAAAAAGTTAATTAAATTAAAATAAGCCGTGGCAGCTAAGAGATGACCAGTCCCTACTGACGGCGCCCGTTCACGAACATGACGCATAGATCAGCACCATTCAGCTCAACCATTTTGAAGGGAGCTAGTAAAGCTACATAGTTATTTATTCATTTCTTAACATAGGTAAATAAAGAAATACAGATCTTATGTTTGGTGAACAGAGCGCTATGTTGTATGCGCCAGGAGGCGTACAAATATGGTGTGCAAATCTAACTGAGGATTACAAATTAAAATTTCCTAAAAATATTTGAAAAACATGCATAATTATGATATTAAACTAGAAAATAAATTGAAACAATTACATACTATCCAATTCTCCAATTATGTCATACTTAAATGAGGAATTTTAAAATGTCAAAATAATTAAAATGTCAAAATAATTTAATGTCGAAATTAATAATTGTAATTCTAAATTAATTCATCATTTAAATATAGTAGAGTGAGTGTAGTATAAATAATATAAATACACGTAGTAAACATGAAATTGTGATACCCAAATTTAGATTTACTAAAACTAGTAAGTAATTTCTTATAAACGGTATCCACTTTTATAACAAGTTGCCAAAGTCTGTTACAGAACTAAGCGATGAAAAGTTCAAAACGCACATCAAACGTGTCCTTATCAAAAAAGCATATTATAAGATTAAAGACTACGTTGAAGACAAGGAAGTCTGGCAATAATTCCTTCTGTACATGTGGCTTCCCTGGTACCTCATTAACGGCATAACAATGTAAATGTCTATTAACTGCTCCCAAATTACGATGATTATTTTATTTTACTTTTTTTACATAGGTACTTCATTGACATAATCTTTTCAGTATTTGACATTATATACCTACAATTTTCTATATTTTTTAAAATCAAATTAGATTTGTTACAGCTGTAGTGGCAATCATGTCATTTGGTTTAAATAGGTTCTTATTTTTATTATTTTGTTTATCTTTTATATAGATTCTTTTCTTTTAGATTTTGTGAATGTGAGAATGTTGTAGGCTGTAAACTTGTGTACCATTTTTTATTTTACTCAGTACCATCGAAGAAACCTATAACTAAGCAATTTAAAAACAAAATCCCATGCACACGACCCTTTTTTTTCGTAGGTAACCGTTACTATAGTGGCCGAGCGCTGCAAGCAGAAATAGTCCTTACGGTGTATAGGTATGGGTTTCTTCGATGGTACCTGGTACTTCTTGATAGGCCTACACTGTCCTCCCATACCTATTAACACTGTAATTTGAAAACATTGTAGAAACAATTTATTTTGAAAAGAGTAACCGTGGAGTTTCTTGCCGGCTCTTCTCCATAGGAAGCGACCAATTGGAACCGTGCACCTAGCTTCTGACGTTTCATAAGTGCCCTTGTAGGTTTATGTGAAATAAAATATTTTGAGTTTGAGTAGTAGTATTTTTAAATAGGTATAGTATTAGGCATAGTCACCAAACCCACTAACTCATATTTAAAAGCTAATTCAAATCGTCTTCCAAGGTATCCAAAAAAAGTAAAAGTCTATCGTTGTTTCGTCAGGGCTCAAAACACCTACATTCTTCCTTGGTCACTTTTTGTCTCCACCTTAAATATTACTAACCTTTACAATTCGCTAGCGTCTTCAGTCATCACTTTGAAAAGCGATATTTAAAGTGTATTTATTATACACTACTAGGGGTTTGCCACAGTCGCACGGGTCGATCAATCATCATTGGTCCGTGGATGGGTGACCATCTTTACATACCGAGAGCCCTCCGTGCCTCGGAAAGCACGTTAAGCCATTGGTCCTGGCTGTCATTTGTCTTTGACAGTTGTTACGGGTCGTCAGAAGCCCGAAACTTTGACATTCAGTCTTACCATGGGGTATCGTGTACCCAGTAACTGGATTGTGGAGGTCAGATAGGCAGTCGCTCCATGTAAAATACTGGTAATCAGCTGCCCGGTTAAGACTGGAATAGTAGACATAATTGGGAAAAGGCTAGGTAGATGATGCCTTTATTGTACACCAAAAAATATTTAGCAAAGAATAAATTGTCTTATTTGTTTTATAAATATATTCGTGTATTTATGTGTATTTATTTGTTCTTATATATATATATAGTTATATTATATATTTTGTTTTGATAGGTATATACATATATCCTTATATTTATTCCACAATTTTCGATATTGCACTTACCACTGTTTGTCTCTGCATCACCCAAAGGTTGACTGGTAGAAAATACATATGGCATTAAGTCCGCCTCTGTACATGTATGTGCTTAAAGTATTAAATAAATAAATAAATTTAACACTAAAAAACTTTCAATGGACGGCCGCTATCGCTTTCTGCGATCGCTTCCAGGTAACCTTGGAATGGATGACGATTGCGTGGTGCTATAAGAGGGTTTATCCTAAAAGTTGGCAACGTCGTAAATAGCTGTCAAATTTATTTTTATTTATTTTATTTATTTATTTTATAAATTACATGTTCCTTAAACTTAAAAAGGCACACAATTAGACCTCTGGGGTCTATCCTAGCATGCCATAAATATTTACATATTTACCTGTTTTGATTAATTTTGCAATATTACTGTATGGAATTAAGAAATGTGATTAACTAGGGAACTAAAATATTGATTATGAAATGCAATCGTTAATATCGTAATACCGAATACTTCGTTTTAGACGTAAAAAAAGTATATAGAAACTTTCCAAATGCCTTTGTTACACCTAAAATTGTTACAACATCAAATTCAGCGTTATAATTGCAATTTATTATTAATATTCTAGGGAACTAGTTAGCCACATTTGACGAAATATTTGACATCTATTTGCGACGTTGCCCACTTTCAGAATAAACGCTCTTAAGGCGCCCACAGACAGGCACAACGCGACAGTGCGACACGATTCTGCGACATATCCGTAGAACAATTTCTATGAAAACGAGAGTCGTAATGCGACACGTCTTACGACAAATCGCACCTGTCGGTGGGAGCTTTTAAGTAATTAAACAGTCTATAGATAGAACTAACATCAATCAGAAGGCCAATTCTCTTATTTAAAATATAAAAAATCAGTCGCAATCTCATCTTAGCAAGAATAAAAGTTGAAAATTAAATAAATTAGAAATATTTTGGACAGATTGAGACAAAGCGAACGTTCTTAAAAATACGGGAATTGCCCCTCTGGTTGCCAAACAAAAGGAAATACAAGTAACCCAACATTAAGACACTCCCCGGAAGTCCAGTGGTAACTCGACACCGTCGGGGACACGTGCTACTTCCTCACAGGACACTTGAGAACTGAGACCACTTCCACGCTGCCACTGGTCAAGGGTACTTCACCGTGAGTCCCTGATTAGATATCTGTGTTTCTAATTATCTGACTCGTCATTTAAAGTGTTAAGAGACGACGACAAGTGAGAGAGAAAAATTATCATATTACACACGACAGATTTTTTTATGAAAAAAAAAGCTTGTAGTTCCCGCAACATGCGACGAAAAGGTGACTTTTTCCTCGGAATATGAGCTTAGTAGATTTTTTTATTTCTTACGATAAAATGCTTTAAACACTTATTTAAAGTATTTTATCGTAAGAAATAAAAAAAAAATGGAATTTCATGAAATGCCTTCACTTTCTTTGTGTTGTGTTAATATATACAATTCATCATAGAATTATCCTATTGGTCATTGGCATATTAATCTACATAATAATATCTCGAAAAAATGCGTGGAAATCAGAGGTAACTTTTATCGAGAAATTTGTATTTTTATACGATAATTGTCTTTTCCGCAAAATATTTGAAAATATCATGCAGTTACTCATATTATTTTAATTTTATACCTCCACCAGTTTACGTATTTTTCAGTTCTTTTCTTCTTGTCCGTTTATATATTTGTGTACATAAATGGTAAAGTAAAAAATAAGTCTTTCTAATTTCATAAAAAATCTAATTTATGTACGATTGGCAATTTTGATTAAGCTCGCTCTTAAGGTACCTAGGTAACTACACACACTTTGTTTGATATGCTAATTACCTCCTATTTACTTTTCAGAAAACGGGTGTTAGTCAAATATTTAAATTCGTCCTAATTTATCTTAGATTCGCCCTGCCCCGTTACATGATGGTCGCGTTTCTTCTGACACCTCTGACTCGCACAACGTCGGAGAAAAAAATTTTACTTGATTGTCATGGAAACTGCGACTTAGTACGCTGAGTACCGTCCTTATACTATTTGTACCTACTGATGTTTAATTAGATTAATTACCAAATGTTTTAAGACGAGCGCTAATCCTGCCGACAAACTGTCACGCAGTTGGCAGGTTTATAAAATTTTATCAAGTGTTTGGTCCAAAATAAATGATTTATTTATTTATTTTATTTTTTTAAACAAATCTAACGATTTAAATCTTTGGTGTTAGTTACTTGCGAAAACGATTCTGGCTGCAACATCGGGCAGGTCATCTCCAAATTATTCAACCATACCTACTTAAATATTTCTCAAAACGTTCTACCAAAAAATAGGTAGGTATTTGCATATTTTTATAACTTTCCTAGTATTTTATTATCTTAAATCCATTAAAATAAAGTTAATAGCCTCTTATGAATTAATTGATCTGGTTCCTCACCAATTTCATTCCGACAAGCTTGCATTTTATAATAATTAAGTGCCATAAAAACCATAAGAAATTAAAAATACATCCTAAAAATGAACTACCTAATGAAATAAATGTGTATGATTTTATAAACCACATAAATAGCTATAAAAATCACATAAAATCTTTTGAAAATAAAAAAGAATCCTACAAAGAAATAGCATAACGCTTTTGTAATAAATGTTGTCTTAAAAGCTGCCATTAAAATTCATTGCCGTTGAGCATATTTTTCCCTTTTTACTGAGTTACCAGTTGTGAAATTTAAAATTCCCTGTAGAAGTGTCAAACTGATGGTGTGACTTAAATAAATAAAATCAGTAGTCACGTTATCAAGATGTCATTAAGTGATTTATTGAGCACAAAGTTAAAGTTTTAAGTTAGGTTGTGATTTGTAGTTGCGTTTGAATTAAGTGTCTACGTTTCATGCAATAACTTTGTTTTCTACTTATTGTACGAGTAAGTAAGTAATTAGAAGACTTGTTGATGTTGAACTCTTATGTTTAAAAATTCTTCATAAATGTATTTTTTCAAGGATATAAGTAGTACCTACTTCACACACATCCTTGAAAATACCTAGCTATATAATAAAAATAACTAGATCCGTGTATTTTTTTCCAATAAGGTAATTCAGATCAGAGTAAAAAAAATATCTTATAAGACACCCTAAAAAACTTTAAAACTTCAGAAACAAGACCATCATCCAGAAAATACTAGAAAAACAACATCCTGAATTTGAGCAAAATTCTTCACAATTGGCAACACACGTTTTTATAACAAGACGATTCGTAGTCTTCGCGCCATATTATTTCCATACTTACAGACACAACGACAAAATTGCAGATGCTTTGCAAAAACATAAAATTGACGCAAAATTATCCTTACTTACTTGCAATAAGGTGAATTTCAGGTTCTGTGAGTGTAAAATGTAAGTTTGTGATAGTATTGCGATATTAAATCGCGAAGACAGGGGCGTAGACAAAATGTGTCAGCTTTATAACCACATTTTATGGGAAGTTGGAATAATTTTGGCCTGAATAGACTACTATAGAATAGTAGGTTTTCTTTTATTCATGATTCCGAAAAATAATTGGCTTAAAATTGAATCGGTCTGCCTGCGTGTTATACTTAGTTAATTATACCTGAATTTCTCAGTAGCAGCCCGGTGTCTGGATTTGTGCCCGGTTGATGGCAATAGGCTTGCCCCCTATTACATGGGACATATATTAAGTAAACCTCTGCCCAACCCTTCGGGGAATACAGCCGTGATGTTATGTCAATAGTCTGTCAATCAAATGAGTACCTAAAACCAAATTTCATTGTTATTTAAAAAATATTAATTAAAAATATTTTTAGGATTTTTTTTTGTTTTATGCACAAGTTGGGTTTTAAATAGAAAATTTAAAAACTTGGGGGTTTTTCGCAGAAAAGAAAAGCGAACATTTATATCTGCAATTATTTTTTCAAGAGTGTTAGAGTGTGTGTGGGAGAGCAGTGAAAGCCCAGTTCTAACGGCCGCGACTTACAAGTTGTAGGTCGTGGGTTCGAACCCAGACAGGCGCTTTACTTTGTGTAAATTATTTCATCACCACTGCTCTCAAAACGGTGAAGGAAAACATCGTGAGGAAACCGGCATGTCCTAGAATCGAAAATTCGAAGACATGTGACATCTACCGACCCGCACTGGGCCCGCGTGGTGGATTACGACCCACTCCCTCTCACACAGAAGAGGCCTGTGTCCCAGCAGTGGGCACATTTATAGGCTGATGATGATGATGCTTACATTTCTGATAAGCAATTTATTTGCTTATCAGGAAAAATTCGGTCTGCTGAAAAACTGATTCGAACGCTTGTAATTCTGCGCAACAACGCATAAGTATACCTACTTATATCGAAACCAATTTGCTGTACCGATTTTACTTAAAAGTCACATCAGCTAACCAAAAAAGCTCTTAAAGCCTAGCAAAACGTCTGCATTAAATCGAGTTACATGCGCAATATATCGCGTTCCGCGCTCAATGTAGCGGAACGCATCAAATCCATACTTGTAATGGGGCGACGTTCCATTTTTAAACTTATTACGATTTATTGCTTTATATTGCACGGTTTCTGAATTCAAATATTTTTGGGTCCCCCACCGTGAAGAATTGGCGGGAATTTACCAGATTTATTGAAAAAAAATGTCGTAATTTTTGCTTTGTCCGCCGTGTCCGGTGGAAACCGAGATTCTATTTTTTTTTGGTAGCATATTTAGACACTGATATTATTAGGAGGTTCACTTTTCTGGGGAAAATCTAAGTTTGGAAATCGTCAGTTGAGACTTTCATTCGTTACATTGATACCACTAATAACCGTTGAACCGTTCATCTATCTACTTCATAGACATTTCCTGGTACAGCCATAAGTGTTCATTGGCGTTCTAAGAACTGTATCAAAATTCGGAGCAGCTGTTTTCTAAATAACCCAAACACAGACAGCCAGACACAATCAAGTTTATATTCTACAAACATTGTGTCTGAAACACACCACAAACTGCAGTAGCCGAAAGCTTAAGATAAGATTACTCGTATCTTTAAACATTCACTAAGAAAATAGCACTAAAGTTCATATTTCTGACAGCTGGTATCAGTATTCGGTATCCATTAACTCCGGTCAGAAGTCATGGACGAAAGATCTGGCGGTTGCGCGGTTTATTTTTAAATTTAGAATGAATGAGTGATGTTTTGCCAGTGTCTTTTTATCAATGGTTAGGCTGAATACTGAATGAGTTTTTCTTTGGTTAAAATTCGAAGAAATGGAATGAAGAATTTTTTTACGACTCGAACGTTTTTTTTTTCGATAATTTGTTGCACTGTATCACGTAATGTCGGTTTCCTTCTGCTTTTTTATTAACGTAGGTATCTACCTTCCAATGTTGCTGTTATAATCAAAACATCAAATAATGATCTACCTACAATGTATTTTAGCACTGTTATAACCCATTTGACAGCGCATAATACAATTTTCAACCCATCAGACAACATCACAAGACAGGTGACAAACTGTCTGTAACTTTATTTCCCGTGTTCTTTTGTTTTGGCAATCTACGACGAGTCCAATCAGAAATAGATAGAGATGGACTGTTTGTGCTTTAACCTGTGGGCTATTCCTACTATTTTCGACCACAAAATCCTCCCAAAAATCGTATCTCCAGAAATACATAGCCCCATATGTATAAAGTCACGGAGCGAACATTATCCGCTCCGTAACTCCGTTTCCTAAAACCCGGAGTTTATTTTCCTCGGAAGATAAGATGTCCCATTAATAGCACTTCGGGCACCTATCTGAAGCTGAAAGATCTCTTACAGTTTAATGGGAGATATTTTTTGTGCATGGGAGGGGTTAAAGGTGACGGACCAATGGCGGCTCGTGACGTCATGCAGATAAAGAAGTGAGATAGAGTGGGATGAGAGATTTCTATTCTTGAAGCGTCTGGTTCGGGTACAGGCGTGGGGAAATTGATTAGTTCGGGAAATTAATTATTGAGTTAAAGAAAAGGGGAAGGTGGATGTTTGGATTTAGTTTAAATAGGTCCTTATTTGTACCCGACTACGGCAAAGCCAAAAGTATGTATGTATGTTTGTATGTATGTATTTACGTGTGTTCCACCGTAGCGCCTAAACTACTGAACCCATTTTGATGAATGAGTTATCAATAGATTTGTAATAATGGTCCGGGTGATATAGGCTATAAAAATTTTCCCTAAATTTAATATGGTGGAATTAACACGTAAATTTCTAACATCGAAAAAAAAATTGAGATAATCATGACATGTTTGGTATAAAAAAGGTCTTGATGTGCACATTACAAATATGTATATAATATCATATTTTTTAAGTAGGTAAATAAATATGTTTAACTATTATTTTATTTATCTTTTATTTAGATTCTTTTCCTTTAGATTTTGTGAATGTAATAACGTTGTAGGCTGTAGACTTGTGGACCATTTTTTATTTTGCTAAGTACAGTAAGCGCTCAAAAGTGCATGAGCACGCTAAGAGTCGTATTGCTGTGAACACGCGGTATAGCTCGTACATTTGTATGTGTAAGCAACACGATACACACACCACAGATAACGCAGTTACACGAAACAACAATATATTTCCGTCGTCATGCTAGCACACACGCACTATGCGCGTGAACTTGACCAGTTAATGGCATTGCTAAAATTCGATAGTAACTTAACAAGTGCAGATAGCAGAAAGCGTTAAGCGTTGGTATGGAATTCAAACTGCCTCAGGTTCTAATCTCGTGAAACACAGTGCGGTTTTTTGCAAATATTATTATTTTTGTTTTCGATAATAATATTTTTTAAATATTGCTGCTTTTTTATGTTGTTATTGCAATAAAGGTTTTAGAATAAAAAATGCGTGATATATGATAACAAAATTAAAAAAAATATGTTTATTCGTTATATTTATTTTACATAAGTTAATAAACTGCTACAATTATTTATCATTACTTCAGCTGAATAAGATGTGAAATAGATGTCAAGAAACTTAGAAGCAGTTTGTATTATTTTGACATATTTAAATTATGAAATATTTTAAATTTTTAATGGATTTTTTCACTATAAATATTAAGCTTTGATCATGGTCGAAGTAATTAAGTAATAAATAAGAATATTAGACTACTTAAAATGTAAAAAACTACTTACAGAATAGGTAATTTTAAGGTTAAATATGGGCAGTTTGTTTATATTTTATTTGTATTAATTATTTTACATTTTATTTGACTTTAGTAAATATTGGTTGTTATTGAGGTTAAAGCTTAAGTATTCATTTTCTTTACGAAAAGAAGATTGAAACTAAACCTCAAATTTTTATCCTAAAATAATACTATTACTAAAATAATATTAAACAATTTCGGTATATCTGCAAGAAATACGACAAACACCCTATTGAAACGTGCTTAAAAAATTCGTTACCATAAATTCATGCAATAACGAATCTGTTGTTTATTAAGTTGGTACGGTCAATATTTTAAGGTCAAAAACGGTTTTCTAGCTGGTCTTCAGTGATGCAAGCCTTCAGAGTGCACGGCGAACGGTTCATAATGACGTGTTTTTAATAATTCAGCAAAATGTCTCGTTGGTATGAAACCATTTGTTTCATTCACCATTTGACGTCGCTGCTACTCGATAATAAGCCCTTTCCTCATATCTCTTAACCCTCACAGTATTTCTCTAGAACAAAGAAAAACATTGTTTTTATTACACATAATACCTTATTATTTATTATTCACTAATCGAATTAAACCTCACAATGAATTTAAAACTTTAAAGGCATCTTCTGTCTCAACAATACCTCTGTTCTATCAACAATACCCTTGATTAAGATTTATGTTTAGTAAAATATGAAATATATTAATGATAACACTCACACTTAGTCCGGTTTCATTAGATATTCACTTCACTTTTACGCAGCGCAATAATATTCTCTGATCTGATCTGATCTCTTCAATATATTTTATGCCTGCTTTTTGATAATAATAACCACAACACTGCGCTAAATACTCGTCACCAATATTATCCACGAACCAAAAAAGTTCTATTAATTAAATACTCGTAACAAACTGCATCTACCCCACAGAAATCGAAATAATTTACTTAGTTTTTTGTGGTCTACCTGCTAAACTTTAATATTTATGTGAACAAGACGAATGAAACTAAAAACGAATGATGATTATTGAACTAGTCATTGGTTGCAGACAAAGTGAGTGTGTGTGTGTAATGTGCGTGTCTACAGTATTGTAACAACTTATAGAAGAAGGTCGTAAGTCAAACCGAAGCGTCAGTCTATTGCTTTGTGAGATTGCTCATGGACTTTTGGTCGGTACTGTACCTATTAACACTGTAATTTGAAAACATTGTATAAACTATTTATTTTTAAAAGAGTAACCGTGGAGTTTCTTGCCGGCTCTTCTCCATAGGAAACGACCATAAGTGCCC
Organism: Agrochola litura; assembly: GCA_949152395.1. NCBI lineage: Eukaryota > Metazoa > Arthropoda > Insecta > Lepidoptera > Noctuidae > Agrochola > Agrochola litura. The sequence continues at coordinate 6,560,160 of OX424509.1, forward strand.
ATGTAGGTTTATGTGAAATAAAATAATTTGAATTTTTGAATTTTTTGTTATTTTGGTTTAAATGATATCGGCACAATTCTGATCCGTTGGTTGGTGTCTAAAAAGAATGGGCAATAGCGGTAACGATCATTAAACCTGTCTTCCAATTGAGAATATCAGACTTCATTCTCCATTGCCAATGTTCAACATTGGAAATTGTGTAAAATATGCTCTTTAGTGATTTTTTTTAAAGTACTCTCTAATCTAATACATAGTGCCTTTAGTTCAACGAACACTCGTGCACTTTTGCATGTGATTGTACTACTTCGGTTTATTCTTGTCGACTGCACGTGAACGCTGAGCGTCGGATTCGGAATAGGTACTGCGGTACTTTATTTAATGTTTTACATATTTGGTACCTATAGGATATAGTTACATAGGTAAGTACTTCCTACAACTTATTGATATCCATACCCTAATTGCATAACTTATTTTCATAAACGATTATGACTAATTTGTTTCATTTTGACAGTTCAACAAAATTCATTGCGTTATTTACGTTGTTGAACACATTTTTTTTTTCCAACTTACAAAGCAATGGATTGGCAGTCTGTTTCAAATCGAAACAGATTGTGATTAATCTTTATTACGCAGTTAGGGTACCGGATACGGTGCTTTACAGTGACTGAATGATTCATTTAGCTTACTACGACTCTTTATTTTGCTCCAAATTCATTCGTTCATATTTTCCAATCTATCATTATGTGGCTGATTTATAATTTCAATAAAGTTATCACAAACCAATGTGATTGATTTAAATTCATTTCAAATTCGTATTTATTTTGTTTTTTTATTTTATTTTTATTCAAAAGGAACAACAAACAGCTACAATATAAAACATAGGAACAAGAAATACATAAAAAATACAGACAATATTGCAACCCACAACGCTGGACAGTGACAATGAAAATAGTCGCTAGGGTTATAAATACATTGTTTTTTTCTTAACTAACGTGTTTATAGTATTTATGGCTAGTATAATCTCAAATCCTTCTTTCCCATGTAAAGAATAAAAAACTAACTAAGAAATAAAAATCGATTTGCGAAACGGAAACCCATCTAACTACTCATGACACCCCTTATAAACGTCAATCGTCAACCGTCAAAAATAAAAACCAATAAAAAACCACAATTGTTTTTTCAAAATTCTAATTCCGTGCACACTCATTTCGAATATTTCACCAAAAATCTGTCCCCAGCGGGCCATATTTAGTAGTTCAAACGCTTATAAGAGACACTTCATTTACACATCACAGTCGACTGGCAACGAAGTTCCCGCAATATTTACTGTCGAACAAATCACTGTGGAAACGAAAATAAATAAAATACGCATAGAAAAAATTGAAAAAACTCAATTAAAAAAAGCTCTCTGTTATTTAGATTTCCATAAATACTCTACGCTCGACTAAAGTTTTTGAGATACATCTTCCTGAATGGTTTTTTGAGCGTCGACCGGGAAGTTTCGAGATCGCGTCGAAATTGTCGGAACTCGAAAGTTGAAGCGATAAGCTTTCGCTTCAATTTTTCTGTTTTTTTTTTCAGGGAATAGTATCGTAAAAGTTATTTTTGGGAATATGCACTAAAAATGAGCACGTATTAAAATAATATACTTTACTAGCTTCCGCAAGCGGCTTCGCCCGCGTGATATCTTTATAAATTATAGACTATCTTACTCAGGTATAATATTGCATTCTACTGGTGAAATAATATTTTAATCGGTCCAGTAGTTTTAAAGTTTATTCATTACAAACTAACAAACAACCACACAAGCATACAAAAAATCAAATCTTTTCTCTGTTTAGAATGCAAATAAAGTAAAGCTATGCTCAATATTTTTTGGGTACAAATACACACTTAAAGGGTTTTGAAAACCAAAGTTAACTAGTACAGTATCGTAGGTATAGTTATTGATAATTAAATAATATTTAGACTTGATATACGTCATTCGGACATTTGCTACTTGTATAAGTAGGTACGTTTACTTATCTAATCGTATTTCTTAAATTATGCCAACTTTTAAGAACATTTTATCTGTTAAAAATTAAGCAAGATATCCAAACATGACTTCCGAGGAGCTAGTCTTATTTTCGAGAACGTTTGAATTCAAATTTGAAACTTAATCTGTCAAATTCTCCAACATTTTTGACTTTGATTGGCGCTTAAATGATAAAACGACTAGATTTTGAACGTTTTTATTTACGGTTAATTAGCCTTCTGGCTATTAATTAAATTCATATTTTTACGACAATAACAAAAAACTATCGCAATCGAAAACGCTCGGGCTTGTCCACATATCCACCTCATTGTATTTATTTGGGTTTGTAATCCTCGCAACAGTTTCTGTCGACATAAATCGTGAGGGCGACATTTCCGACAAATACGCGCTTTGCCACGCTAACGACGTTTTGTTCACGATTGTACTTCATTCTTTTGATAGATAATTAAATGTTTTAAATAGGTTTGTGCGTGATTGTATTTTGAGACCGTTTTCAAAGAAAATATTAAATTTTTATCGTATAACAAGCTTGCAATACCTACTTTTCATCGATGATTTGCAATTAATTTCAGTATTGAATATGAAAGTGTGCAAGTAAAATAATGCTGTTTACAAAAAAAAAATCGTACTTATCAATAACAAAAGAAACAAATCGATAATTTTTATGGGTTTATAAGGCCCTTTGTACATGGTTTCTTTAGAAAAAACGTGTCTGTCACTAAGTGATTCATACAACACTAACGACCATGCCTACACACGGCGAATAAACCGTAGTTTTTCACGGCAAGAAAAAAGTGTGTGTACAATGGCCTAAAAGTTGCAATAAGTATTTTTCAGTCATGCTTTGCAATTAATTTCAGTACTGAAAAAGAAAGTGTGCAAGTTAACGATGTATAAAATAAAATATCGTAGCCATATCGAAGAGCCCGGATTGATACATCATCAATACGAATATTTCGAAATAGCCACGCACCATGACAATAGCGTGGAAGGTGTTACATGTCTGACTCAAGGTAACGCTGGACTCATTACAAAGGCTTGGCTAGACTGTGCTTCCCATTGAGGGCTTGACAGTCGAGCAATGTGGAGAAAATTGAACGGAAGGCGAGCCGAGAGAACCGATGAGTTTAAAATAGGAATCTATGAGAGAAGCCAGTGATGTCACATCCCTTTTTCCTCTGTATATCACTGACGTAAAAAAAAAAACTGGATGTTTATTGCAGCCAGTGATTACGGTTCTATTTTTAAAATTGCATGTGAACTTATTCCGAGTGCTACATTTTTTTTAATCACCCGGGGTCAATATAACAATAAGAAAATCCTATTCAAATCTAACGGACTTATAGGCAATTAATCATTTCCACTGCATACTACAAAAACGAAACAAACCGGAAGGTCGAGTCCACAATGGTCAGCAAGTGGACGAAGTTCTCAAGGGCCCCTTATCAATATTCAAGAAATTCTACTTTTCTATTCACGCATAAATTGTGTCCGCGACCATTATCCGCGAATTCGGACAGAAGGACTTGCAAGAACATTAATTATAAATCCTTCGCGAATGACTAGAGGTCACGTATGATGCGTGAGAATGCGTACGACTCAAAGGACCCTATTTGAATATGCCCTTCGGTGAAAGAAAACATGGCTTTGTGAGCCATCGGTCAGCCATTGTTGTGCAGTGCAGTGTCATTGTATTATTATTCAAATTTAAGCAGGTGATGCAAACAGAACTGACCTATGGCTATTTTTTTATTCGCAGTAAATTTTTATTTACAATACGCAATTATTGGGTTGCAGGAATTCGAATTTTGGTTTTATTAAAATTTTGCAAATGGAATTTTATCGAAAATATTCGTTTAACGGGGGTCATCCAAAATTTCAGAAGTTGAGCCCAAAAACTAATTTTCTCTTTTGGTCTTTTGGATGGATGGATTATCCATGAATATTTGAATAGAGAATTTAACTATGACGTAGTTTTTCAATCGCCGAATTCTATATTTTTTTTGCATTTTGCGTCAAGATCGCCAGTATGGCTGTCACTAAATTTAATTAACGTGTAATTTCGCTGACTAATTATAACTTAGATAGGTATATATCTATCGGTATTATTTAGTGTGTCATACTACAAGACATTCTTCCTACTTAATTCATGTTTAAAACATACCTTAATTAATACAAAAAAAAACTACTACTATTTTAATAAAATCGCTCCTTAATTTATTGATTAAATTAAGGAGCGATTTTATTCAATACCACAAAAATCTCATATCGCAAACATAATTCATCAAATCTACTCCAGGTCCGTATACTTATTATGCCGCCCCTGTTTAACAAAGATTTGGGAAAAAATGGGAAAATATCAGCTAGCGGACTGGTCATCAATCAATGTGGATTACCGGACGATCGCTATTTTAATCATTATACCCTCGAGGATTGAAGTGGATGAAGGGATATGAAGATGTTCTGGACTGAATTTTGTTGGAATATCTTTTGATTTTTATTTGGTTATGATCTTTAAAATTAAAATTTTCAGATATTGCACTCACGACTGGTCGATGATAGTATAAAGTTATATTTTTTATAAATTGTAATTTTTGTAAACTGATCGCCTAGTTCAATAGGGATGATAATTAAACATTTTATTTCTATAATATAATTCGTAAGTTTTTAGAAATAATAAACAGAATCCAAATCGAGCCAATAACATCGGAGATATGGCTAACGCCATTAAAAAAAAAAAAAAATAATATGAAAAATATTAAAGATAGTAAATTTTCGATAATTTTTAATGAATATTCAGAAATATACGGGTGGTCACATGCCCATAGGTGACATTGTACATGTATATCTCTTGTCCATGCACATTTTCTGGCCGTTGACTCTCATTATTATGTGAAGGTTATCATTACATTACGTCGTAGATAGATAGATAGAAGATAGAATATTCTTAATTATGTACACCAAAAAAATTACAGACATTAATTTAGAAATTTTACATTAGGTGACACAATGGGCGGTCTTATCGCTAAAAGCGATCTTTTACAGACAACCTTTGGATGGATTTAAATGGAAAAGGAGAGACAATACTGCAGGTACTCAGTGGTGTACCATTTACATATACAACAGATACACAGATACATAAAGCATATAATTACCCACTTAAATATATGCATAGACATATTAGATAAATAACAGATATACCTACATACAATTATAAACATAAACAAGAGCAAGGAACTATATGTAATGATGATGTTTAAGGAGAGAGGAAGTGTTTTTTAACCAGAATTTTAAAAGTAGACAAAGATTGAGCACACCTTATCGACACGGGCAAGGCATTCCATAACCGTACTGCTTGAACTGTAGATGGTTTTTGTATCATCTAACTTCTGCCAATATTGAAGCTGCCAAGTCTTAATACACCACAAAACTCCTCTCGATCAAGAACACCTACTTCCTATTTTTATAAGCAGCATCTTTACCATATTGAAGGGGAGTGTTTAGCTCTGGTTTAAGCGTCAGTGATAAAATTTTACGAGTTCTGTGAGGGAAGGAATCAGTCAAGCGTTGGATTGTGTCCATTATAGAGATTGGATGGACGGTATTTGTGGCGTGTAGTACGGCTTTTTAGCATACGTACTGGGATAAGGAAATTGTAGAAACTAAAGAATATTTATAACTAGAATGGATTTTTTGAAGGAGCTACAGCAATTGATGGCGAAGGCTTGAGAACAAAACCGATGTCACGAAGTAGGTAAACGTAACATTATAACCTCCTCTGTGGTCTAGTGGTTAGACCACCTGTCTCAGACCCACAAGTACCAGATTCGGTTCCCAGTGGAGGCAACATTTTCTTCTCGGTTTGGTTGGTGGTCGGCTACCACCATCTTATCTAAGTCTGTTGCCATAACAACAATGATAACAGCATTTTTGTGTTTCGGCAGTTGGAGGTAAGATTGCCAGTTCCTCTGTGGTTGAGGATTCCAGGTGAAACTCGCTTCCACATTCGGCCTGATCACCCTTACCATTAGGTGAGATGCAGGCCAAGAGCAACCCCGTTGTGGATAATAAATTAAAAATTAGAACGTTTTTATAATATTACTAGCTTCTGCCCGCGACTTCGTCCGCGAGTCTGTAATCTTTCTCAAGAATCGGGCTATCCAAAGCAAAAATATTTTTTCAAATCCGACTGGTAGTTCCAGAGATTACCCTCTACATACAAACAAACAAACAATAGTAGATTGTCATACGAGAGGCTAAAATAACCCATTCTATCGAGGTAGTTAGTAAATAGAAACAGAGTTAGAATAGGTTTTAGAGCCGTGTGTTATACTCTACTTTTCACTCCGATATACAATTTGATCAATCTGAATTTTTAAGGAAACTTTTCATTCGGGTATGCAGTAGTAAAAACCTAGTTTTTCAAGAATAAAGACTTTTTCGTTTTTGTAGACTCGTTGGTTACTTTTTCCCCTAGAGCAAGATATGCTATTTTTTCCCCGCTCTGGTACGCTACAATGACGGACTTTTTGAGCAAGAGGAGTAAAACAAATAGATACCTCTTTATAATATTATGTGTAGAAATACAAATATTAGCATTTTAGTTTTAATTTCTACGACAAGCATAATTAGTATCACCCATAGATAATGAATAGTCTAAAAACGAAATAAATATTAAGATAAGATAAGATGTCTCTCGCCGCTGTGCCTCGTTGGTCTAGTGGTCGCAAGCGCTACTGCTGAGCATGAGGTCCTGGGTTCGATTCCCGGGTCGGGCAAAGTGTTATTGGGTTTTTCTATCTGAAATTTCTCAGTAGCAGCTCGGAGTCTGGATTTGTGCCCGGTTGATGGCAATAGGCTCGCCCCCTATTACATGGGACTTAAACATAACTGGCGAAATGTGGGTGTACCTGCTACAGGGACACCTCTGCCCAACCCTTCGGGGAAACAAGGCGTGATGCTATGTATGTATGTAGATAAGATGTAATTTATTTCCAAGTACATGGTACAGACGCCAGCACATCAAGCTACCCGAAACTGTAAAATTTTCCCAATCAACTTGAACCTTAATGTTCAGAGATGCAGTTGAAAATCTATTAAATAAATTTGACAGATTGTAGTAGCCTGATGTGCTGGCGTCTGTACATTAAGATCCTAAAATTAAAAAGTTTCACATATACTACTGTTGCCGGTGTAGAAATATTAAAAAACCCTACAAACTGAAAAATAACTTTAATTTCGGAAGTCGATGTCTTGGGTTTTGTATTTTCGTTTTTTGCCACCGACTTCCGAAATTAAAGTTATTTTTCAGTTTGTAGTGTTTTTTTTTTGGAAGTCGGTTGTTTTTTTTTTTGTAAAAGTTTTTATTTTTCACTTTTTAGTTGTGGTACCTGCCCCACACACATTCGAATACCACTACCTGCTGCCAGTGACAGGAACTTATCATATCATCTACATACTAAGTGGGAAAAAATACGTATTTTGTAGCTAACTCAAAAATATGGGACCAATTTGAGAACATACCCTTTCAAACAAAAAAAGAATTTTTAAAATCGGTCCACAAATGACGGAGAAATCGGTGGACATACATAAAAAAAACAACAAACATACGCTACGAACATAAAACCTCCTCCTTTTTGGAAATCGGTTAAAAGTAAAATACAGTTTCCAATAAAAAAAATCGTTCAAATTAACGTTACGCTTAATTTGCGCGTTCGTACTGGTCCTGCAATTGAGTAACATACTTCCAATCACAATCTGAATGATTTTGAAGGATATTGCTAATCCACTGCTTCATAAGTTCAAAAAATTTGTCTGCTCTGCGACGTAAATAACGCAATGAATGTTGATGAACTATCAAAATGACAATCATTGCTAAGTACTGTTACTTACGCAATTACGCCGCTGGTTTGCTCCTCAATTTGAAATTACCATGTATGTTTATATAAAATAACAGTAATGAATGACCACATTTTTTTTTGTTGTCTTTTGTCCTCCTCATGACGGACAGTATAAACAGTCGTGCCACCATAGACATAGACAATGGAGTCGAACCCCAATCCTTGCACAGTCAAAGGGTTGTCAGTTGATCCGTTGAGCCGGCCTCCTATCGCGATGGTGTGAAGATAACGCATGCCATATTTATGCCACATTAATGCCACTTACGTAGTTTGGTGGATTTTTTGCCAGTTGCCAGAAAGTCGTAAATTTTTATGGCATGGATTAGTTGGCTGTTATGGTTTGTGGTGAAATCAATTCCTCATAGTTGACAAACGTTTTATGGAAAAGTACCTACGAAAGACAAGTTTTGACTGAAAAATAATGTACCATCAAAGAAACGCATAACTATACACCATAAGGACTATTTCTGCTTGCAGCGGTCGGCCGATATAGTAACGCTTACCTACGAAAAAAAAGGGTCGTGTGCACGGGATTTTGTTTTCAAACTGCTTAGGTATGCGTTTCTTCGATGTCAAAGCTCAGTTTGAGCTTACAGAATATTATTGTACCTACTGTAACCTCAAATGAAATAAAAACCAAGACATAGTGGTGAGGCCGGTTTCGTGAGGTGTAGTTTGATTGTAATTCTATTGTAAATGAACCGTAAATATGTGCGTGTGAGCGTGTATGCAGAGAGCAGAGGTGTAGTTTTGGCATGCTTCGCTGTATTGTTCGCAGCGCTCTGTCTTGGTTTGTTATTTGGTCTGAAACTGTAACTACAAACTAAACTAACTACGTACTAAAATTTGTATGCCGCTGGCAAAACAGAGTCGACTAATTGTTACTGAAGACCAAATGAATGTTCCTGTGTTTACCAAATAAAATAAAATAATTGATTTCTTTCGATGTTTTAACTTTATTTACAGTTTCTACTTTATTATTTAAAATTCGATAGCTCGGTGAGACGATAATTTTCGGACATAAAGACCAAGCCTATTATCGTTACGATATAAATTTGGTCCTTGCGTCCGAATATTTCAAGTTGAACACAAAATTTAAATAAACAAAGTCAAACTTACCCACAATTTTATTCATGTGGAAATGAAACGAAATTGTATAAAATGCACATAGAGGAAGTATTAGCGCTATTCGATGGGTGGACCTTCACGATTTATATTTTGATATCCATACCGGGTCCGAGGGCTAGCTACCGCGATTACTATCCAATGGACCTGACGAATACAAACAGTGGAATGGACTTTTCTAAACTAATTATTAATAAAACAGAAAAGATTTGAAAGAAATATTTTTTTTTTATTATTATTGAGACTCGAACAGAAAATCGCAAATTAAACTAAAACACACTCATTAAAACAGAAATAAATAAAAAAAAGCAAAATTTATTGATTTGGTTTTTGTGTTTGTTTGTTACGCTTTCACGTCTAAACGGTTGAACCGAATTTGATGGAATTTGGTATGGGGATATTTTGAACCCTGGGGAAGGACAAAGGCTACTTTTTATCGATAAAGCACGTGGGCGAAGCCACGTGCGGAAGCTAGTTTTATATTAAGTTTTTTTTTACATTTTTATCTTTTTTGTGAAGAACGCTTTTATGTTTTTTGTTCTGAAAAACATTAAATCGAGAATCAGGTCATTGCGGTTTTTAAATTGATTCCTTGGAACTATTAAATTAAGTAGTTACTAAAATTACTTTGGACATGCATGATTGTCTTTTCATTTCGTTTTGTTTTGTTATTTTAAAACTAACCTAGTAATATCATTAAATTTACTCAATCCTATATATCAATGTTGTCCCTAGTTATTCTTGCAATTATTACTAACGACAAACTAAACAATAAAAAAAAACAAAAACAAGATTCCACTGCCATCTTAACCCTCAACTACGTATGTCCAAGAAATTTTACAGTGCAATTTTATTTATAGCAAAATTATACGGTGGTGGCCACGTCCGTGAGAAACGTACAGCGGGGACATCGGGGAAGCCGGACAACGGCTTATTCTTATAGATTTTAGGACATTTGAATAATGCACCCGATAGTTTGAAAAAAATAGGGAGATTCGCTATGATAGGGCGAATCGTTTTTTTTTTTGGTTTCATTGCAATACTGGAAACGTTTTTATAATAATAACAATTCGGCGGTCTGCCATTTGGTGACTCCTGGTGTAGATGCTGATGACATGGACGCTACATGGATGATATCTTACATCAATGTATTTCAAAATGAGTTACTCTTTTTTTTTTTAAATCTAAAGAAAGGATTTTTTCAAAGAAAGCGCAAGACTTATGCATGCATACCTCTATAACGTATAGGTACTAGGAGGGTCGTCTCTGTAAATATTAATCTCGTAAATTTTATGTCAATAGTTTCCCTCCTACCCTCTTTGATGGATAGGGGTACGATATTGATGTAATATATAATAATATTTGCACTGAAATGCCTCATTTTGGGGTTAATATATTCATCGTGGGTCTTTATGACTTTTTGACGAAAATGGGTAAGTAAACGGTGTGTTGTGTGTCGACGCCTTTTTTTTTAATGCAAAGAAGAGACAATATTTTTTAAATAAAAATATTTAGTGGTCCAGCTTTATAAACAGAACAATAAAAAAAATGTTTTTTTTTCTCAGCATGACCAAAAATTTGACAAAAAAAAATAACTGCAGCTGTTTGGTTGTGTGAGCAACTTAAATTATGAGACTATAAAAAAAATCTGAAGATTCATCTTATAAATTAATTAACTTATTTTAAGTTTGCATCGAATTTCTTGACAGGTGTTACCTTTTACAGTGCAAGTGTTACCTACACGTATGTTAAAAGTTTTCCATTAGTTACTACCTATATAGTGCTAGAAAGAAATAAGTTATCTTTTTAATGTAAACAAACTCAAACTCAGAACATTGATTTCAATTAAACCAATTACAGGCACTTTTGAATTGTCAAGGAGTCGGTCAGACCGAAATATGAAGCTAGTTGCCCATTCCAAAGCGTAGCCAACGGAGAAGAATGCTTGTTACAAAAAAAAAAATGTTGCGAATTATACACTATGAGAACGATGTAGAAAGACGAACGAAGCAGAAAGTTTTATTTTATTTATTTATTTAGTTTTAGTTAAAGTTTTCCCTTAGGTACTGATTATTAAAAGACTCATATTTTTAATGTAAACAATTTTTATACGTAATCTCTAGAGTAGCCAAAGATGGTGACACATATCCACCCCAATTTAAACATACCTGACAACAAGGCTGGTAAATATTTTTTATAAAAATCACCATAAATATTTAATCCCTGGACGCACATCTAAGAAAACAACACAAAAAATGTTTTCACAGCCACTCACAGTGAATAGCTTGCCAATTTACCAATCTATAGAAATCTTTTTTTATAAAAAAAGATATGGAGTGACCACTAACAAGCTCTATTTAAAAGAGAGCATCTCACGCCCTGAGAATTTTGGAATACTTTCCCTATTTTTAACTTTTTTTTGGTCCTTTCGTATCTTTGACCAGGGGACAGAAAAAATGTGCCACACAGCCAGCTGGCACATTTTTCTGTCCTCTGGTCAAAGATCTTAAGCCTCGCCGAATTTAAGGTAAGTTGGATACCTAGTTATGTGTTTCTAAAGTAAAAAATATATTAAAAAAAGAAATATATAAGCGCCTTGCTAGGTAAATCCTATACCTACTCCAATTGAAAATAGATAGGTATTATTCAACGTCACTGATCTGTTTTACGAATCAAATTATTACAATTTTAATAGTAATCTTCTGCGTAGGTCTGTAGATCAATGAATTATCATAAATGCAATGGTACTGCCGTATTTTTGGACGTGACCCTACCTAGTTGTAATCCAAAATTTAAATAAACATTCATACGAATCGCCGCCAAAGTTCCAATTTTAAAAGATACGATCTAATGTTCTAAATTCGAAAGCAAAACACGTCGGCATAATAAAGACGGTGCAGACGACCGCACAAAAGTGCAGGCATGCATTGTCCGAGCTCCTTGCGTAAACTTGGCACAAAATATAATTGCCTTGGCCCCCTCGGCCATTCACGCATTATGGGATTTAAAAAAAAAGTACACAGAAAAAAGTTGAGATGACATTTCGTATTCAAAACATATGTCATTTTCTGAATCGATGTGTCCATTGTGTCATCTGGACGATCCTTATTAGCGAGACCGTGAAGTCGCCGACGTTTCCCATGACGGCTAAATTCTATATTCGAATTATTTTTACGATTTACGCATTTCTGGACGACATAACTTTATTGTTGTTATTTCGGAAGCGATACGGATTAGTTCTGCGTATGCATCGATGCATGTTTATTATTTAGAATAATACAGTTTTGTATTAAAGGTAGTGTGAATTTGGGAATTTGCGTATGTTGACCCATTTATGTCTTGTGTCCAAGTGACATTCTTTTGTTAATTCTGGCAGATGCAGGAATTAAGAAAGAATTTTATGACAAATTAAAAGGGACAGATTTGATATGGATACTGAAGATGTTGGGAACTGCATGACAAAAATAAAAACGATTCCAATAACTGTTAGGATTTTCAGTAAATGTCGTATTAAATTGTCCAAAAAGTAACATAAATAAATATTACGCAGTACTAAAATGCATGTTAACACATTCAAAAACCGCATGTGGGTAAAAACGACCCCATCAGTTAATAATCCTCATCGATATGGCTCTGATTACGTCGACAACAAAAGTCTAGATGTACCAGATAACCCTGCACTGGGGTGTATTACACCCCCAGGGTGAAGTAGGGTTGAACGCAGAACATTGCATTTCCGCGTTCATCTCTAAATAACTAAAACTAAAATCCTATCGTAAAAGGTTGAAAGTCTTTAGTAAAATTATACAAATGTTTCGAATAGAATAAAATACACATACTGTTCTATGCTTGTGATTTGTTATGTACTTTGTGTTGTTCTCTGATTACTCTTGTCTTTTATGTATTCACGTGTTTCTGTGACAAATAAACCTATTTTTCTTTCTTTCTTTCTTTCTACATACTTAAATGATAAATATTATCAAGTTTGCAAATGTTTTTTCCTCACTGCAGTTGATTCAAGGAATAATTATTATAATGAGGATATTTTATGTTAATATTCTGAATGTTAAACCTACAAAACAAAATTAAATACAAAACTGTTTTTTCCTTTTACTAAATTGATGTAATTTTTCAGCAGAAAAATATTGCAAACTCTTTTAGTACGAAATATTTTTTTGTTGTGGCAGCCCTATTTCCACAAAAGGTGACTACACTGAAAGCCCACGCAATGAGTGACATAATAACCAAACTACAGATCACAGATAAGCTATTAATTTGGCTCAAGTATCCTTTTCCATATCGAAATTATGCCTCGAGCTCCAAATTTATATTTACTACTTCAACCATTCACATCAACCTTATCTCTGTCACATAAGATATATTTTCGTGTAGATTTTGTTTTCGGAACTGGAAATTTTAACATGGTTTTTTAATCACCAAGAAATTGATACGAAGCTCTTTTATGTGGCAACACAAAAGCTATATTGTTTTCCCAGCGTTTGAACCGCGAATATGTTACCCTTGATTGGGGCGAGATTATTTTATATGGCAACCCTCTGATGATTGATTAATAGGGAGATCTGTGAGGACTTCATTTGAGAAAAAATAAAAGAATTTAATAAAAGCATTCACCATTCACCGTACATATTCTATACTGTTCTACATAATATTATTTGTATTGTTCTCTTCTATAAATTAAAAAGGACTTTATGTCCCAAATCAATTGACCAAATTAAAATACGTGGGTTAGTTAGTCCCAAACATGGATTTGCCATTAGTGATGTGGCCTACCAGACAATTCCAGTTATATGAAATGTCTACCCATTAGTACCCATGTGCCAAATTTCATCCAAATCTGTTCAGCCGTTTTAACGTGACAGCGTAACAAACAAACAAACTCACTTTCGCATTTATAATATTTGTTAAGATTGGAAATATTTGTGAAAAAACTCATGTTTCTAGATCCAGTGGCTATGAGTTGTATGTCAGTAAATTGTTATCTATTTTACTTTTTTATTTACACACACGTATTTACATGATTTAAAAACTAACAGACTTAAAATAACAATATGTACAAGTATATTATAGTAAAAACGGATGACCGATTGGCGTCGAAAGGTTCTGGAGTGGCGACCACGTACCAGAAGACGTAGCGTTGGAAGGCCTCCCACAAGATGGACCGATGACCTTGTGAAGGCCGCAGGAATCCGCTGGATGCGGAAAGCACAAAATCGGTCGAAGTGGCGGTGCTTGGGGGAGGCCTATGTCCAGCAGTGGACGTCTTTCGGCTGAAATGAATTAATATAAAGGCCCCCCCCCTTTATAGAGAGAGAGGGAGAATAATCTTAGAACATCAAAAAATTGTCAGTAAATGAATGATTTTGAAATTTTTATTTAAAAGATGATTCTGCAGACGCAAACACAGGCTAACTGTAATTTATACAAAACAATTTCAATTATAATTGAAACTATTAATCTCAGGGTTAATAATCATGTCATGTTTGTATGTAGATGTACGATGTTAGTGGGGTCATCTGATTGGAGCCAGTTCAGAGTTATAAACACTTATATTATGTCTAATAGTGTGCAAAGGTCTTTTGTTTTCATGGAACGAGGTCGGCTCTGATTAAGTGTCGCAAATAGTATTTAACAGCTTCTGTGGTGTAGTGTTATGACTACCTGTCTCAGACTCAGAGGTTCCGGTTTCGATTCTCATTGCAGCAGGTTTGATTTGTGGTAGGGCTTGTTCTAAGTCCGCCTGGCTAGCTACCACTTTCATATTTAAGTCTCTCGCCATAACAACAATGTTAACAGCATTCTTGTGTTTCGGCAGTTAGAGGTAAGATAGCCAGTTCCTCTGTGGTTGAAGATTCTGTGTGAAGCTCGCCTCCACCTTCGGCCTGATCATCACTTACCATCAGGTGAGATACAGGCCCAAGAGCTTGCCACTTGTGGTTAAAATAAAAATAACATGACGCAAATTAAGAACAAAAACTTTGGTCGTAATGATTATCTACTTGATAGCATAAGCATAATTAGCCTATAATGTTCCCACTGCTGGGAAACAGGCTTCCTCTCTGTGAGAGAAAGTGGGCCATATACCACCACGCGGGCCCCAGTGCGAGTTGGTAGATGTCACATGTCTTTGAAATTTTGGTTCTAGGACATGCCGGTTTCCTCACGATGTTTTCTTTCACCGTTTTAAGAGGTAATGACGAAATAATTTATACAAAGTATAGAGATATTTTATTTATAGAGCCTGCCTGAGTTCGAACCATTGACTGACTACGCACAGCATAAACCGCTGGGTCTGGCTGGAACCATGAAATTTCACTTAAGAATTCCTTATAACGAAGGTGAGCACGAAGGAAGGATTTTTTGAAAATTCATCACCTTATAAGGTTAAATTGGAGATGAAAGTTTATATGGAATTTCGTAATTTTTGTCGATGGGAAATTCCATCGGGCAAATGGCCTGCATACGAAGGTGAACACGAAGGAAAGATTTTTGAAAATTCATCCCCTTGTAGGGTTAAATAGGAGATGAAACTTTGTATGGAAATTCGTCATTCCTGCCGATGGGAAATCTTAACGGGCACACGGTTTACCTGTAAATAACTCAGAAAGCTAAAGATTCCATACATTGGTGCCGATTCCCTTGTTCACAAACTAAACTAAATTTAAGTTCAGTGCATCTTTTTCTTTCTATTTCATTAAGAAAAGAACAGAAGATAAATTTTAGTTTAGTCCTGTCAAATTAATCAACGCTTGACGTAGATTTACGTAATTTTAGTAGGCAAGTTTTTAATCGCGTCTAAACTTGTATGGAGTAGTGACAGGCGCTGATTAATTTGACAGGACTAAACTAAAATTTATCTTTTGTCCTTTTCTTAATGAAATAAAAAGAAAGAGATGCACTGAACTTAAAGGCTTGTCGTCGCGCGACGAGCGGTGCCTTTGTGTCGCGTCGTGTGTCGCGCTGGTCTGCAGAAGCCTTCAATTTAGTTTAGTTTGTGAACAAGGGAATCGGCACCAATGTTTTTTTTTTTATTGTGCCTAAGACATTCTTAGATTTGCAGACGGCAGGCAATACGTAATCAATAGTTCTGAATACATATTTACAAAATATGCTCAACCAGAAATTGCTACGAGTTATGCAACAATTATTAATTCAATCACAATATTATTATTTAAAACTGTGCATACCGTTATGCGGCCAAACTTTGCTCCATATATTTTTGTTGTAAATCTCTGAAATGCCACTCATATTTTAAAGTAACGGTAAAAACAAACCCTCTCGATGCCGAGGCGTGGTCACATTGACAAATTTACGACCGTTTTTTGCTAATTTTATCCCTTTTTTTTTCTAAAATTGTATAGTTCCCATAAGTGGCGAACGGTTCTGCGGCGTTTTTTTGTTATTTGTTTTAAGAGATTATCAACCTGTCTTGAGGTGTTAAGTCAATCTTATCGGGACCCCGGTTCGGACTTGACAGGTTTTTGAGATAAATAACCAAATTTTTCTTTGAGTGTAAACAAAATTGATGGGGTGGGTTTATTTTTGGAATGGTAGAGTTTTTTTTTGCTTTAACTCAGTAGTTACGTTCGATATCGTATGCTGGGGACACGTATGTAGTTTTCTTTTCTAATTGTTTTACTTTTTTTTAACCGACTTCCAAAAAGGAGGAGGTTATATGTTCGTCGCGTATGTTTTTTTTTTTTTTTCTTTTTTTTTTATGTATGTCCACCGATTTCTCCGTCAATTGTGGACCAATTTTGAAAATTATTTTTTTGTTTGAAAGGGTATGCTCTCGAGGTGGTCCCATATAAATTTTGAGTTAGCTTCAATAATACGTACTTTTTCCCACTTAGTATGTGGATGATATGATAAGTTCCTGACACTGTTATTTACATAGGAGGTAGTGGTTTTCGGATTTGTGTGGGGAAGGTACCACAACTGAAAAGTGAAAAATAAAAACTTTTTACAAAAAAACAACCGACTTCCAAAAAACACTACAAAGTGAAAAATAACTTTAATTTCGGAAGTTGGTGACAAAAAATGAAAATTCAAAACCGAAGACACCGACTTCCGAAATTAAAGTTATTTTTCACTTTGTAGTGTTTTTTGGAAGTCAGTTGTTTTTTTTGTAAATGTTTTTCACAACATAACATCACGCCTTGTTTCCCCGAAGGGTTAAGTAGAGGTCTACCTATTGTACATCCACATTTCTCAAGTTATGTTTAAGTTCCATGTAATAGGGGGCGAGTCTATTGCAATTAACCGGGCACAAATCCAGACTCCGGGCAACTACTGAGAAATTCCAGATGGAAAAACCCAATATCACTTTGCCCGAAATATTATCAAAATATTTATCTTGGATTTACATTTGAAACCATACCTTTTAAATCTAAATTTAAACCCACTTAACTTATGACCAATTGTGTAGGTATCCAAGAGCAGTTACAGGAGCATTTTGACACATAAACTTATTTATGACCCCACAGACGTGTTTTGCTATTCCGCAAGTTAATTAGAGACCTCAAATAATCACATGGAAGACGTTAAGGTCACATGAAAGTCATAAACTTGTCAAAAAAAAATTAATACTGACTACTGTTCTGTTCCGTTATGTTCTACTAATAATATTATAAACGCGACAGTTTGTGAGGATGGACGGATGTTTTTGCTCTTTCACGCAAAAACTACCGAACGGATTTATATGAAATTTGGCACACAGATAGTTTATAACCTGGATTAATACATAGCATACTTTTTATCCCGATATTTCCACGAGATCAAGTATAATGCGGGTGAAACCGCAAAGCGCTGCTAGTTTAACAATATTTTATACTAATGTATGTATTAAATCGTTAAAAATCTAATATTGAAACTTTCTGGTAAAGTCCTCATTAAGTAGGGATACTCAATTTATAATAAACTAGCTTTTGCCCGTGGCTTCGCCCGCGTGGAGCTCGGAAATTTTCCCACAGGAACGTATTATCAGGATAAAAAGTATCCAATGTCTTAACCCAGGTCATGAGGTCTATCCATGTGCCAGATTTCATCCAAATCCTTTCAGCCATTTTAGCGTGAAAGCGTAACAAACAAACAAACAAACTCAGTCTTGCATTTATGATATTGTTAGGATTTATTAATTCGAAATCAAAACACCGTAACATTAATAATATCAAACATGACTGTCACCAAAAATCAACAAAAGGGGTAAAAAGTACCCCAAATTACGCTAAAACCAGATTTTAAATACTTCTTTAACCCGTCGTCTCGTGCCTCTGCGCAGCATCCAACCCTACCGCTGCCACTGTTAACCCGAGAACGCGTGCCGGGATCAATACGACCCACCTCCGAGATACCTCAACCCCTATTGTACCCGTTTATCTCGGGCACAATCCCTTTTTATCCCTTTTACAGGGCTAAAGGGTACATGAATCGTGCGCATGGATTCTGTACTTATCGCGTGCGTATTGTTAAGATGGAAACGAGATGGTAACCCTTACTTTTTGGAGACTTTTTGCCCCTTTATGTAACAGTTAGTTTTTATCTTTTATTGGGTATCTTTTTTTCCTTTTTTACATAAACTTATGATTTTATAAGTACCTAGCTCTATTTATTTATTGTAATTTTTTAATGTTGTCATACCCGAGTTTGTTTTTTTTAATAATAATAATTTAAATCCCAGTGATAAAAATGGTGACTTCAACGTCTAAGTTCCCAATGAAATAATCCAGTTTTCTAAAGAACTTTCAGTTCAAATCAAGTTTGAGCGCGATCCGCGATTCTCAGAACATTATGGAACACGTGAACCCACCCCGTGGGACCACACATGCGTTTGAATGAAACTTCTACAATCTTCAATATCCAAAACCAGATTCCTTTCTTCATCAATATTCACAATATTAGAAGAAGCCCCTTTTTTACTTATCTTTTTTTCTATAGGGGTGTTCGTAACGTCTTTTTTCTTTGGACGAAAAATACGATGATGACCCATGACCCCAGGACCCTTTGAATGTTTGAAATCTAGTTTGTATGAAAAAAGCGTGTCTGGCTGTTTTGTTTGGGATTCACAATGAAGTGAATACATGTCCAAGACTGATTGTATGTGGTCGGGGTAGTTTGCGTTCTCCTATATGTGACTAACAGACGTTAGATTCTATGTAAACGTGTATGTAACGAAGATACATATACGAGTAAGTCGTATAACGTCCTGGCAGTTTTTTCTGAATATGGCGTATGAAACGGTTTATATGGAACATTCATGTATAAAACTGTAGTTATATAGCAACGCTTACTTTGTTATCTAGATTTTGGGGAAAACATGCTCTTTTACTTACTATAGTTAGAAAGATTAATGATTTATAAAATAAATATTAACGTATTGCAAAAAAAAGATGGGAGTGCTAACCATGATAACACTTCGAGATGACTTCATCATTAATAACTGCGAATTATCTAAGATCTATTAATAATATTTCTAATCGCAATATACTCGTGCCAACCGCCTCTTTGTATCACGTGTTCAAAACTTTAAAAAAAAGTAACAACATTTTTGTTAAAAACTTTTTTGCAAAAAGTCCCCCACGACACACAATAGACTGCGCTCCCGTTAAGTAACCCAATTTTGACACCATAAATAAAAAGAAAAAAAAAACGTAAAAGGTAACGGTCTTCCATGTTTCTTTTTTTAAGTAAAAAAAGGTCCGAGTATGTAAGAATTAATTTATATAACGCCTCAATGCTTACACAGAAAGTGGGTATTGAGAGCGAAAATTAGGCCACATTCATAGGTTTTTTTTTTTCTTAAAGTTTTTTTTACTATCTTTTTTACCTTTTTCATAATGTTTTGTGACAATATTGACAGATCAAGCCCCGTTGAAGCATTGACGTTGAGTTCGAGGATTTGTAAATAATCTCATTGAAAATTAATACCGTTTTTGAAAGTTTTTTGATGCTGATTGGCTTCATTGTTGAATGTTTTTTGTTGGTGTCTCAAGTTTTCAGTAGCTATGAATTTTGATGAGTTCGTTTTTTGACAGCTTTTTAGTAGGTTTGTAGGACAAATAATAATATTTTCTTGTGAAATGTTATGTAGGTGTAGGGGACTTAAATTAACTTTTTACGGTGTGTATATGATACGCCTGCTACAGTATTCGAGGTTTTTTTGGCATAAAACGGTTATTTTAAAGTTTTTTCTTAAAATATGGTTTGTAAAATAGGAAAAATATTTAAAGAAACTTCTCGAAATTTTTACTGATATTTCTGATGACCTACCTACGTTATTTTTTTATCATGTCTTTTTAACCCCGCCCTAATCTTTTAACTCCAAAAAACGAGTTCTCAACAATAAAAAGTCTCAGCATCCGTAACCGTTTAAGGGTTAATAATGGTAATGACTACCATAACCCTTATCCACGTGCCGAGATGAGGGTTAAGTTAAAAATGTGAAGATGACAGAAAGGGTGAGTTTAGGTAATTGTTACTCAAACTTATCATTATCAGATTTTTTTATGGGGTAGGTAGAAGTGTTGTTTTCTTTGCTCTTGTCGAAGTGAATTAACTAGCAGATACTGCTGTCGGTTGATTAAAAGCGTTTATTCTGAAAGTGGGCAACGTCGCAAATAGATGTCAAATATTTCGCTGTTTTGATTAATTTGGCAATATTAAGGCCCGTGCAGACTAGCGTGTCGTGTCGCGCGACGCGACACCGGTAATGATTTTATTAGAAACTGTTTTGTTAGAGTCGCGTCGCGCTGTAGCGTCGCACCAGTCTGTACGAGGCTTTAGTGTATGGAAATAAGAAATGTGGCTAACTAGCGAACTAGAATATTAATAATGAATTGCAATTATAACACTGAATTTGATGTTGTAATCGTTTTAGGTGTAATTTGGAAAGTTTCCAAATATTTTTTTATATCTAAAACTGAATATTTTGTGTTACGATATTAATTATTGCATTTCATCTTCAATATTTTAGTTCCCTAGTTAGCCGCATTTCTTAATTCCATACAGTAATATTGCCAAATTAATCAAAACAGGTAAATATTTGACAGCTATTTACGACGTTGACAACTTTTAGGATAAACTCTTTTAAGAAAAGTGACAATCGCAGTGGTCACTCGAACACATATCACACTCTCAAAGACCAATCTATTTTCGATATGTTTACATTACCTACTTTGGAATTTGGAAATTATGTCCAAATGGAAAAATCTTTAATCAGCTTTACTTTTTAGTTTAGGACGGTTCTGTTATAGCCACACGGGTCGATCCATCAGATTAAGCAAAGCTTTCCGGGGTTGGTCCGTAGATAGGTGACCTTAACATACCGAAACTCCTCCGTGCCTCGGAAAGCACGTTAAGCCGTTGGCCCCGGCTGTCATTCGTGGATCTTTGATAGTCGTTACGCGTCGTCAGAAGCCCGAAAGTCTGACAACCAGTCTTACCAAGGGGTATCGTATTACCCAGTTACTGGGTTGTGGAGGTCAGATAGGCAGTCGCTCCATGTAAAATACTGGTATTCAGCTGCATCTGGTTAGACTGGAAGCCGACTCCAACATAGTTGGGAAAAGGCTAGGCAGATTGACTTTTAACTAGTAGATACAGGTAATTTCAAATCTTTGAAGATAGGTAGAAACCTTAAGTAGATTACCTACTTATCTACCTTTGTAATTCCGAAACCCAGTAAAAGATCGAATCACAATATTATGGAGTGGTCAAGTACAATAACTTGTGCATTGATTAATCCTGTCTCAAGGGAAATATGATGTTGTCAAGGGTGATCCGTACGATTGGGATTGTATGAAGCCTCTTGATGATAAAGTTATAAAAGCATCCATAGATATGAAAATATTCTTCCTTCATTTTTATGTCTCCCACAAAATTGAGACATTATTAATGCGAAAGTGAGTTTTTTCCTTGGTTTGTTTCTTTGTTACGTTTCCACGCTAAAACGTCTGAACGGATTTGGATGAAAGGAGACTGAAACGAGTACATGCACTCTTGAGCCTGAATAGTAACGAGATGTAAATGGTGTGAATTTATAGATTCATACATACATTAGTGTATTGCAGTGACTAGTTGCTATCCCACAATTCACATAGCGATCCATAGTTTCAACAATATCCAATCCATCAATTCCAAAACAATCCATTATAACAATTCCAAGTCAATCGTGTGAGCGAGCTTCGGTGTCCAGTGTGAAAGCAAGGGTCTTACAAGGTAGGCATGGTCAGAATCCGTAAAAATCAAAGCAGTGATCGTTGAAAATGAAAAATAATTGGGAAAGCACTCAAAACACATCCGAAAACACGAAATAAGTGACAGCTGTCTAGTTCTAGTAGGGATGTGCGTTGCGACAACGAACCGTTTACAAAGACCGTTTTGTGATGATGAAACCGTTTTACGTCCTGAGTTCAACTTCAAACAGTCTTCATTGCACAAACCAGTCTTCGAATTACTTGGTGCGATTTTTACATCTAAGAAAATACAGTCGGGTACAATGATTCAACTATCTATCACTTTCATAAAACAGTCCTTCCAATAAAAAGTGAACTCTTAAAAAGTGAACTCTTTGAAATGAAATACAGTCAGTAATGTATTACCAGTTGTCAATGCGTTTTTAAAGTGTCTTTGTCTTGTCATTACTAACATTAGTTTCTCATAAGCATTTCTGTGTTACTAACAACTATATGGATGTATGTTAAAAATCCGAAATAAATGAATTAATAAAAAAAAAATAATGCTGTTGTTCGTGATGCGAAAAACCCATTTCATACATTTCAAATCGTTGATAGTTTTAAGAAACTGCGCTCGACGAAAACGCAATTCTATTCCATGTTGGATAAGATTCGTCCTTTAACCGTTTTCTGCAACCGTTTTCGTCGTCGGGAAAACGGTTTCGGTCGCCAAAAATTCGAGAATGACCCACGACTAATGTGTCAAATTGTCAAATTGATAATCATTTTTTTGGTTTTTCAGTAATTAATGATATTTATTTAAATTAAATGCACTATATTGTATAAAAGTATATATAGGTAGTGCATTTAATTACTTTGAGTTAACTATATTACCTAGTGCTACCTAGTGGGTAGGTTTTCTTTTTGTAGTTGTGTAATCGATTACTATAATCGATGATCTCACGAAAACTATCTTTATCATATTTCTCCGCTTTCAGGCAAAAAATTGAGCAGATTTTTGATATTCAAGGATGAAAATATGACTTATTTTTAGATCATATCTCAACTTATTACACTTGGGCCCAACATAGACCATGGCTAGGTTTAGGATATAGGATACCTTTGATCCCGGTAGTACGTTCTCGTAAAAAAAAAATCCGACTTGCACGCGTGCGGAGTCTTGGGCACAAATTATGTAGTGTTATGTAAATCTGGAGATCAGGTTTTTCTGCAAAATTGCGTGGCTTTGTGAAATCTGTCTTATAGAATTCTTTATAGGTAATCGCCGTCATGCATATCTAGCGACTTTGAAAACAAAATTCCGTGCACACGACCCTTTTTTTTCCTAGGTAAGCGTTATTATAGCGGCCGAGCGCTGCAAGCTAGAATAGTCCTTACAGTGTACAGATATATGTTTCTTCGATAGTACTTGCCGACACGAACTTGAGAGATACTTACATTTTAAGCAGAGCTGATGATGAGAGGAAGGTGAGCTGAAGAATGAAGAATGATTGTTGTATTCACAAGGTAAGTTGATCAAAGAAACTTTCAACTACCAAACCTCTATTCTCTCATAAGATACTCATACGCTTTCAATGAGTAGGAATTTGGTCTGCTGAATGTGGGGTCTAGTTCGATTCCCGGGTCGGGCGAAGTGATATTGGGTTTTTCCGTTAGGAATTTCTTAGTAACTGCCCGGAATTTGGAAGTTGGCGGTGTGATACCCCCGAGCCTTGGAAAGTCCGTGAAGCCGTTGGCCCTGCGCCTGATCTCTCTCCGGTCGTGTCGGATTGCCGTCCCATCGGACTATGAGAGTGAGCGAAGAGAGAGTGCACCTGTGTCTGCGCACACACTTGTGCACTATAATATCTCCCGCGCCGAACACTGGTCTCCGCTGAGATTGGTCGCCATATCCGAAATTCGGTCTGGAGGACTACTATTATTTTGTATATTCTTGAAGTTATTTACTCACCAATTCTTAAAGAGGAAAGATTTGTATTTTTGTATGTAACGAATAAACTTAAAAACTACTGGACCGATTTGAAAAATCCTTTCAGCAATGGATAGCTACATTATCAGCGATAACATAGGCTATATTTTATCCCCGTACTCCCACGGGAACGGGAACTACGCGGGTGAAACCGCGTGACGTCCACTAGTTAGTAATATTTTCCATCACCACCCAATCTTTCAATGGGGAGGTTCTCATCCCAAAATCCAATATCGTGCGTAACTAGCACCTCTGGATGCACTCGACTGCCTCTCTTTGAGCTCAGCCGCGAATCAACAGTCCCCGGTTAATCGTTCAGATTAAGTGGCATTAACGCTCCCACACAATCCCATCACTTGCCAACAAATCTCATTTCGACTGCACTTTAATCCCATACCACAACCCGTACTATGAAACTTGCATAATTTTTATCACGAGAACCATTGCTGAGTCAAAACTGTGGGGCGTTTAGTACGGTTAAAGAGATGCGGTAATGTATGACGGATGCAGTGAAATTGTAGCTGATGGGTATCGTTTCCCCCAAAAGCTCTCGCTCGCTAGTCAATTAAGTGATCAGCACAGGGGTTCTGCACAATTGGTCGCCTCCGCACAAAGCGACGGTGGCGCCGCGCTACGATATTGTATACAACTCGCTACGGTTTTATTAGACGGATTGTGAGGGATGACGCTTTTTTGAAGGATTATAACTGAAGCATATTTGAGGTATTAATATTGAGGGTATTACGAAGCTAATAATGCACGAATTGAATAGATGCTAATACGCGAATGCACATCTCATGTGATTGTTGTGATTATACGAAACAGTTTAATCGCATTCTGTTTATAATTTGAAACTGAATAGCTGCCGCATATTTCTCAAAACCGAGTCAATAAACTTTCAATTTCCAGGAAAACAGACACAAAGCTCAGATTTCTTACAGTAAACTCCGATTTATTTCAACCCGCCCATCTTTCAGTGGAACTGAAACAAAAAAGCCAACCGGATCTATTTTTATCGCAATTTTTTTCGCATTGCAGACGCGGCGAGTCGTCAGGCCCCGGGCGTCCGTGCGTAAAATCGGATCATGAACAAGTTACTCGCGCGCGACCAATAGTTGAGAGCCTCTGACCGAACCATGGATTTTAGAATTACTTTTTTCCGGGAAACTTTTAGAGTTTTAACGCTTCGCATGAAAGCGTGGATTACTGTATAGCCTTTAGGGATTTTAGGCAAAAAATGAGCGATGTGGGAGTAACTAACAAGACTCTTTGATAAACTCAGATCTAGGTACATTTAGTGTTCATGATGAAAAAACTAACTTGCCTTATTGTATGAAGTTGTGGAAGACTTACATAATATAATAATGGACTGCGTTCGATATGAGTTTGATAGAAATGATCTGTTTTGGGACTGAATCGTAGAACCGACTTGATTTAGGCGTATCTATTCCATACAATTCTTCTTCAAATAGTGAGTCTGTTCAGGTTCATGGCCCAAATGTAATCCGTAGCAGTGTGTATTTAGAGTATGATGAAACTGTCACACGCATTGCGATTATAATAATAAAGAAAAAAAATACCCTTTTATAATTTTAGGACATCACTTTTATCAATCGAGTTCATAATGTGCATCTGTATATACTGGAAGCGACTATAACATATCAAAAGCTCATCAGAATAAACACTAGTTGATGTGCTCGAGAGGGACATTTTTCAAATAATTCTATGAAACATCTTCCTTATTCATACAACTATTATATAGAACACAAGACAGGGAAGAACATACAACAACAAAGATAAAGCTTGCATGGAGCCACTACGTGAGGTTGGCAGATAACCTTAGACCGACGCGACGTCTTATCATTTAAGAAAAATAACCGACTGAGGAACTGCGCGTAGTATTATCGATATGTTTTATTATAATATATCGAAATATTCGATTTTATAAGTTAACAAAATAATATGGATCGAGGTTAGAAAGATGTTGAAGATGAGATGTTTTTGTTGGTGAAGAGTTTGTTGGAAGATTACAGATTTAAAAATGATGTCATGAACGTATGAATAATTATAATGAATGATGCATCGGAGTTATATTAAATGCTATAAATATAATAGAAAGGCAGATATTACCAATTAAGTAAAGTGCTAATGAGCAATATACAGATTTTTCAGTAGTATGAATAAAACACAATACAATTGAAGCAGGCACAGCTCTAAATTAAAACACACGACCCAAACAGCATATGACAGAAACATTAACGGATGCAGTGCCAAAAATACATAATAATAAAAGGTGATAAATACATCATTTTTACAAACAAGACCCGACAAGACACATTGGCAGACGTTCTTAATTTATCCAGTAGCACACAAACAAAGAGTCAAGCGGACAAACAGACAAACAAAACAACAAACGCGTGATTTAACGCTGACATACGCGGTTCTTGTTTGTCGTTTTATCGTATCGATCTTAGTGTAAATTGTAATGGGGACTGATTGATTTATTCAGAGCTTTACTGGGAATATTTGAAATTGCTGTTGTATATTTAGGGTTGTTTGTTAGTGCTTGTTTCGTGGTGATGACGTCAGGTTTAGCTCGTTTATCCTGCCTTAGGTATGTGTTGTTCTAAATGCATTCTATCTTCTTCGGTATCCTTAACTCCCAATTATACTGCTTCTTCTTTTCCTTCAAACAAACTATTCGAATCTCATACCTTGTCACCAGCTATTATGTCATTGTGTACTCAATAGATATCGACCGAATCATCTCCTCTTTTATAATATGTTTAGTAGTAGCATCTTAACACATTTCCATGACCTAAATTTTAGTATAAGGTACAAGATGATGCCTTTATAGAAGAAGTACTTAAATTCATGGTCCTTCAGAAACAAATGCTCTTTGACTTTTTATCCTTATGGTCTAAGCAGATGCGCAAAAATACTCTTCCAAACAAAATGTCTCTGCTACCATTACATTCCGTCGCGAGTGCCGCTGAATGGCCAAGCTATCTCAAAGTCTGACGATTGATACATGTGACATTACACGACAAGTCTTTCTGTTTTTTTTATTTGACAATTTATGTCTCCCACAAAACGTAAAGTACTTTTGAAGTAATGTGACTGTCTTAGAGTTTTTATTTTTTACGGTAAGTGAAATTTTTAGTGTCCATGTCGTTTCGGTGGGGAACGCTTTGGGCTTTAAGCGGTGACGCGTTGATTTCTTTTTTCCGATGTAAAGATTTAAATTGGCGTGAGGTACGGTCAAGCAATTGCTTGGGAGGGCTATTTCTATCGTTTAGTACCTTAATTTGTTCGTTCTCGGAGATTAGCGTAGCTATTTTACTTTGAGGTTTTGGATTTTAACTTACGACATTAGTACAATTTCTACCATTAGATAAGAATCAAGTAATTGCAATCAAGTAAATGATAAATGATTTTATTTCTGTAAGTAGTTTTGTACAAACACTTTTACAAGTAAATCATGGGCAGAAGTGGAACGAATAATTTAAAAAAAATATAATAAGCTTCAGTAGCTCATTTCAAATCTTAAGTTAATTAGCACAAAATAACACCACAATTTTCACACAAAAGCAGCAACTTCCCAAATTAAGAATCTAGCCCCCAAACTCAACACAAGCACAGGACAAAAACCACGAAAATATCCTGAAAAAAGTAAAGTAAGAAAGAACAGCGCGGTCGGGGGACGTCTCGGGCACTCGGGTACCTGCACCCAATTACTCAGTCACCCAAATGGGGGGAATGGGGGAAGGGGGATGACATACAGACACCGCTGTCACGATCGATGATAACTCCGGAGATAAGTTTACTGCGGCAAGTCGGCAACCGCCTTCGACGGATCGGAGAATATGGTTTATTTAAAGGATAGGTCTTTTTAAAAGTCTGTTCGTTAGGGATATACTTTCGGTACTAAGTCTAAGTAACTACCTACTAGACCACTTGGTTGTTTTTTAGATATTATATCTATCCTAGTATCAATTTTAATATAGTACCTCATAGATATAAGAATTTATATTTCTATGGTATACCTAAGTATAGTAAAGAGTTTTTAATCTTTATGAAGGTAGATAAACTTTTTTTTTTGTCATAAACCGTCCAAATTCAATCAGCAAGGTAGGTATATTTATTCATTTGTTTCCAATTGATGTTATTTCCACTACAAACATCAACCTTATGTTTTTTAAATAAAGTTGATTTTAAACTGACTAGTAGGTACTGTTGAAAAAGTCATAAAAAATATGAAGTTGTAGCCTAAACTGAACCTTATGTCTAGGCATTACAGTTGTTTTTCCTAAAACTCGTGTTTGTTTACATGTTTGGCAAATTAATTGCGAACGCAGTTTAGTTACTTTGCAAGCATAAAGATACTGATATGAGTGACTATAATTTGATGGCTGTAAATTCTGTCGTAACAAGTTGATTTGGAAAACAGACTGAATTAGATGAAAAAATAAATTAATCTCATCAGAAATAAAATATATACCGTAGTCATTGAGTACAAAATATTCAAATTAAAATACCCATCAAGCCAAGTAGACACTACCAGTGGGTTCCTCACGACAATTCATCTGGAACGGAATTGAACACACGATTTCTTGATAACCAGCCAACGTTTTAGACATTGAGCTATGGTACTAAAGAAAGGGTACCAATCACCTTGCAAAAAGGTTGATCACTTTTAGACTTTGTTACAATAAACTAATTACACTACTACAAGGTTTTTTGACACTTGTATGACTTGAAGGGGGGGGGTTGATAAATATTTGTGCAATATTTTTGACTTTAACGAAATAAGTATGTGAAATCACCAAAATGGAGTCACCAAACATCTTAATTATAATTATAATCCTATCGAAACCAGAATGGTATCATTTTGAAGCCCTTTAAATTTTACCAAGACTACTTTTTTTTTTTCGATATCTCTTCTTGTTTTTGAGAAGTTTAAGATTCATTGAAAAAAATCCCAACAGAAACGATAAAAATTAGAGTTTTTTTTTTTTCATTTTTGTCGCCTTTTCTACTAACGCATCTTTTGATATCATTTTCTTTCCCTATCTTAATCATTGAGGACACTAGCTTCCGTTCGCACTTTTCTTAAAACCCTACTGAAGCGATCAAAAAAGCATTTCCTGCAAAAAATAAAATGGCGGCATTAGTTCCAATTTCGCCCACGCGCCAAAAGAACTTTGTAGCGCTATACTTGTCAATTTGACAGTTAATGCCTGTTTCACTTATGACATTTCTAATTTTAACATAGTTTTATGCGTGGATAAGGTTTTCACAGCCCGACTATACACAAGACAATAACTTACGATTCAAAGATGTCTCTTCAAGACATTTTACTCACACGGGACCAATAATCTATAGACTATAAGTAACAATACTTGGTACACATAGATATATGCGTAGGTGTGCGGGGCGGGGTCGACCTCTGACCCGCCCTCGCCACCCCCTCACCTCGCTCACTTCACCCCCGCTCTTTCACCTCGGGGGTGAAATCCAAAGCTTTCTTGTTATTTATTTTTAAAGGGAAATTTACTTGAGGCTTTGAGGCGGTAAATGGCTGGTTATGTAGTATGTATAGAGGTAAAAGGTTTTTGTGCATGTACGGGTGGGTAAAGATGCTATTTTCAGAAAATCATTTAGGTTGGTAATGCTTGCATAGTGAGTCTGCAAATATGAGACGGAAAGACACGTTATTCTTGAAATGTACCTATGTTTACGAGGCCATAGAATAATGCCCAAATCTTTAAAATATTCTACGATTGAATGTTTAATTGTATTTACACCTAATCTTCTCTCGAATCAACCTATAATGTTCCCGATGCTAGGACACAGACCTCCTATCTGTGAGAAGTACTGGGCACACCACTGGGACAATCCATAACGCGGGCCCAGTGCGGATTGGTAGATGTCCCATGTCTTCGAATTTTTGGTTCTAGGACTAACGGTTTCCTCACGATGTTTTCCGCATGATGATGAATTAATTTACACAAATTAAAGCGTCTGTCAGGGTTTGAACCTGTTCTGTGGTTTGAATCTATGACCTACAACTCGTAAGTCGTGGCCGTTTCCACTGGCCACAACTGCTCTTCAATCTTCTCTACACCCCGAGAACTTATTTTTCTGCTATCTCTTTCATACTTTCCTAGCTATAAAACGGACTTTCTCATCTAATGAGCGCCTCAAAATTTATCTTCTGCAACTGCAAGTTGAATACGTCAAAAAAAATTGTGTCCGCTTTGTAGCGTCACATAACTATAATGTTCGAAATAATTTTAGTATCTATGATAATAATGTCCCAGCCTGTGTATCTGTGACTCGTTGGTACAGTTACGCGAGGCAATCTCTAGACTTTTTATACGAAAAAGTGCTAAGTGGCAACCCTAGTCATGCAAAAAGTTTCGTATATTTAGAGACAACCCTATGGTACCTACATCTGTCACGTAGACCGGCCATAGCTTGTCTCGTCTAGGGTCGTCTGAATCTAAGGTAAAGTTACTAACTATGGCAACAAACTACTTACAGGTAATATTCTGAACATCTACTTAATTGTAAGTATATTGGAGTGGTATCTGTGGTCCGGTGGCGACTGCAGTGTTTATTCTAAATTCCCTTTTCTCACTAATAACTATTGAAAAGTTCAAAAACTTAATTTTACTGATGGGTAAGTTCAGTTGCTAAGTCCTAACAATCAGAACTTCAAGAGCGTTCATTCTAAAAGTTGGCAACATTGCAAATAGCTGTCAAAGATTTACCTGTTTTGATTAATTTGGCAATATGAAATATAGCTAGTGAATAATGAATTGCAATTATTAATACAGAATTTGATGTTGTTACCGTTTTAGGTGTAAAAAGGGCATTTGAAAAGATTCCAAATATTTTTTTTACATCTAAAACTAAATATTCGGTGTTACGTTATATTAATGATTGCATTTTATAATCAATATATTATTTCACTAGTTAGCTAAATTTCTTATTTCCATACAGAGATATTTGAGTGATATTTGACAGCTATTTGCAATGTTGCTCATTTTCAGAATACACGCTCTTAAAAAATTTGGACAAAAGCTTTAAGATTTTGCCAAAATGTCGCTAAGAAACTCCATTGTAATAATTTATACTCAGTCTCGATGTTCTGCACTCCATTAAATTGACTATTGAATTCGAGATCTTTGTGGTACCTAATATATGATTGTAATTTGATCTTGAACAATCTATCAATGTTGATGTCATGTCTGTTGCTTGTAGCCAGACCAATTAAATTAAATTGATTTTACGTCTCAGTCACCAAGGTTGATCGAAAATTCTAATTTTCTAATTAAATTGTATGTCTTAGTAAATGTTATAAGTAGTTGTAGAAACTAACCTCTTTTCAGTCGAAATTCAGTAAGTAATCACGTAGTTTCTATTATCATGTAAAATAAACAACACTGTATTGAGTAAGATTGTGCAATGTTTTCTAAATAAATTAATTGAAATCTAAAAGAGAAAAAGATATAGTTATGTTCGGGAATGTTCGCGGACGCACATATTTATTGCTTTTACGCAACGATGCGAATAAGGTGTACATACATCCCTGGTGCGCAGAGTGCGGGCCAGCTCCAACAATATCCTAAAAATTATCGCTAGCAGGCTGGATTGCATGATCAATCACTGCAGTGGCATCTCCTATGGGGTGAAATAAATTTAAACTAGATTAAAATAAACTAACTTATCTTAAGTTTACTAACACAATGAGTCCTTGTTACTTGAATAAAGAATATTTATATATTTATGAACGATGTTATAGTAGAAAAAAGATTATTTGTATTAAAAAGTCTAATTAGAATTAGGTAAGAATTTACCTATTCAATAACAAATGACGTGCTACATGTAAATTTCTATTGTTTCAACCACTTAAAACGTAAAATATCTACCAAAAGAAGATTTAATTTGATGTTCTACGTTATGCTGGTAATATAAAATCTGATGAATGACTCCTGAAACAATTAAACTGAAAACATTCAAATCAGTTTAAATTTAAAACATTAACCCACAAAAATTAAATTAATACTCCACATCATTCATTTCATCTCACAACAAATGAATAAAAAATTATGGCTCAACATCTAACCGCAAACCAAAAAAGGCATAACTCTTAAAATTAACAAAAAATTGTCGAATCATAGTGTCGCGTCGGCGATGCGTCAAACTGCGTCGACGTCACGCTGACAAGTGCGCGGGAGTGCCGCCCCCCCTCCCGCGTGAGGCCACGCCCCCGGCGCACGCGCCGCCTACCGGCCATCTAGATTGATCTAGATCTAAATAACGCAACTTGCGTCTCAATGTGAGCCATTGTGCTTCACATGTATTGGTGTGGAAATACAAATATTCATTCAACGAAGTGAATATTTATTAGTTCATGTGTTATTTATTGATTTTCAATTTATTTCTATTGGTTTATTTTTTATAAGGCCGTTGACTCGGCCGGTCATGGTACTCAATGATTGTTTCAGCTTATCTACCAGTACAATTTCCCACGTCAAATTAGAAACCTAAATCACTAATGTAATAAAAATAACCAAAAATAAACATAACCTAAAACCACACAGCTCCACAAAATGCTAAAATAACAGCCATAATAATACATACATTACAGTTAAAAGGAGAGCCACTTGATCACCTGTATGTGGATAGTTAAGTATACGGAGTGCCTATCAGCCCGCAGAAATATGGAGGCAGCGGGAAAGTTGATACAAAGTAGGATTTTCAGGTACCGTCTGCGCCTCAAGTACAGGAATGTCGACGAGATTATTTTTATTAACATATTGTAAAAGAATGTGTTGAGATAAAGGAATACTGAATGTAAAACGGTTTAAATAAGGCGTAGTGTGCCTTGAAAAGTCTATTGGGATAAAGTGAGATCTGACTTGAATTGTATTTGTATTAAATGCTGAGAAAACCTATGTGGGACTGAAATACGCGAGAACGTAAATGATGATAAAAAAAATACCCAAACAAACGATAAAATCGTTATACTAACGTCCAACCACAAACCACTTCGCTCTATTCATAAACAGAGTTAGAAAGAGACAGTAATACATTACATAATAAAACACGACTCTTCTAAAAACGTTGCACAAATAAACAAAGCCCAAACCGCCCAACAAATTTTCTTACCGACGGTACTCGGGTATCTCGGCTGAAAGATTTCCACCCCGCGTCCGGGGGGGGGAGGGGGGCCGCGGTCGAGGTGGCGGGGCCTTCGCTCCCTGCCCCTGCAGGCCACCGGGCCAATGGCGGAGCGGCGCGCCCTGGCCCGACCCGGCTCAGTCGCGACTGAACCGCGACCCTTGACACACAAGCGCGTCGCGCGGTCTCTTGCCCTGTGACGGCAACCGGCATCATCACGCACGGAGCGCTAGTTTACGGCGGGGTCGGAGGCCCGGGGCTTTGTCCTCCGAGAGCCCCTGACCTCCCGCCCCTCGAACTCGGCTTTCGCGGCAGCTGGCGGGAAGACGAGCTTCTACCGTCTACGCCCGCGAGCCAGGCCGCGTCGACGCAGAGCGGGTCCTCTGCGACGGATAAGGGCCAGAATGTGGAGTGTGTGGTCTGCGGCGACAAGTCGTCGGGGAAACACTACGGCCAGTTCACTTGTGAGGGTACGTAATCTTGTGTGAAGTGAAAGTGAACTAGTGTCTTAGCGACGGAAATTAGCCGTGTGTATGTGCGGTGCCCCTTTGATTTGAGTGATCGAGGACTCTGGTTCTTGGTGTGTGATTAGAAGTTTTCGCAAAGTTCATTAGTATAGTTAGGGCAGAATTAGGTTACCTAAGTTATAGAAAATGGGACAAAAGTCCAAAAACTTACCAATATGTAGAGTTAGCCAAACTTTACTTAATCGCTGTCAAATGATGCGTAGTAACCCAAAACTTTTAAGTCAACTTGAAAACTCGTGGTTTTAAGTGAGAAAAACTCAAAAGTCGCAAAATAAAAAAGTCCGTCGATAGTAGATCAATGACTTGATACTAAAAACTAAACAAGTTACGATACGAGACTATTAGTTAACTTGATTGATGATCGAATGAAACGCCAATTATCGTATCAAACGGAATTATTACTACGATTTTGCCCATTTTTACCGCGGCTACAAATTATATACTACGCAATGTTCCCAATTTGTGCCTCTTGAAACCGTCATGAATTAGTAAGTTAATTTCAGCATACGCCAATTCGCAGTTAGGTGTTTTGTCATGTTTAATTCTCATTTTCCCTTCAATTTTATTTTTGATACAACCTAAAATCTTGTTAAATTTAATTTAATAAAGACTTTAATAAAACCAAAACGGTTAATTCTCGTCCCCCTTTGACCTTTAAAATCTCAATTACCTACCGGGACTCGACTCGCGATGTTTCTAATCAGAATGCAATA
Organism: Agrochola litura; assembly: GCA_949152395.1. Classification (NCBI taxonomy): domain Eukaryota; kingdom Metazoa; phylum Arthropoda; class Insecta; order Lepidoptera; family Noctuidae; genus Agrochola; species Agrochola litura. The sequence goes on from OX424509.1 coordinate 6,594,832, forward strand.
AGACAAAGTTTTCACAAAGTGTCTGTCTCTAAAGATAAGGGGTTCCTCACTTTTATGCAAATTACAGTGAAATTGTTGTTTTTTGAGTTATGCCGTTTTGGTTTTATGGTGAAAATGGGTAGTAAGAGAACGTTTGTTGTGGAATTTGTTTAATGACGTTTTGAATTGTGATCTTGAATTGCTTTACTAATTATACAAATAATAAATTGCTGTTCATCTAAGTCTTAGTACGTATTTGACTAAATAAAACCTAGTTAACATATAAATTAAAATTATTTAACTAACTAAAAGTTAAATAATCACACAAAAAATATACAAAAAAGAAAGAACTTAATAAAAACACAGACGGTAAATAAAACTTCAACAAATTTATAAAAAAAAAAAACAAAATCGCACGTAGCAACACTAAAACTAAAAAAAACTAAAAAGATAAAACATCAAGTGAAACGTGTCTCCGTAAACCACAATTACGGGTGCATGTCACCAAATAATTATGTTCAAGTGGCGTAGATGACCGCAAGCGATGTGCTTGGGAACGCCGTCTTTACACCTTATTGTTTCAGAAAAACTGCTTTCTACACATAATCTGATTACTTTGTTAACTCTAGACTGTTAATCATAATAGTTACTACAATCATTTTCTACGGCCAGGTTTCACCAAAAGATTTTCAATTTTGAGATGATTTTTGAAATAGGGTAGTTTACCTAGACGATGTGCTCGTTGTTATTTGCACTTGATAGTAGCTTTCGGGTAAGTCTAATAGAATTTATGATGAATTAGAGGTGAATATTGATAAAAAAGATACTTATAGAGTGATAGATGAATCTTTTTGCGTTACTCAACAGCTTGTACCTGGTTTTAATTGTAATTGATTGATATTATTGCAATAATAATTTAGCTCTCTTCTTATAACAATTCCAGTAACTGTTTAAGCGCTTCCCTACATCATAGATTTAAAGTGGGTTTTTGTTTAAAGGTATAGAAGTGTGGACCCGAACATTACATCATTAACTATAGCTACCTACTAAGTACTAGTGAATTCGATTTCTTCTTTAATTGTATTTTATAAAATGACCGAACATACAAAACTGAAAATTCTCAAAATTAATTTTGAATCCGCAAAAAAACAAAATAAAAAGGCGCCACAACCACGATAGTAACCTGACCCGTTGATGACATAATAGTTGGCATCAAGTGTAGTCATTACATTGGTCTCTCAGCCTTGACCCTCGGTCCTCGGGTGAGCCAACCTGCATGAACCATACTTTCGTGATATGCGCTTGTAAACAAAACGCTTTCAAAAGGGACGCTCTCTTTGTTGTCGTTGTTTTTTTTATTTTTTAGTTTCGTAACCTGTTCTTTTTTTTATTTTTATTTGATTTGGCATTCACAACACAAAGTGCAACTAGTTTTTGAATATCATGCTGGTTTTTCGTGTCAATGTCAAATTAAAAAGAAATTTAGAGATAAAAGAAATTTATGTAAATCTTAGCTTTTGTATTAAAAAAATCCACCCGGAGTAGATATCTCATGGTCTCTATTGGTAGGTCTTACTTAATACCTACTTTTCGAATGTTCATGTATTATCATAATTTAGGGCGTACTGTATTAAGTTATAAGATTTGCATAAACAGGGTCTTATGTTCTAAACAGCAACGAAGAGTAAATTCACACTGATCAATTTGCACATAGAGAATCCATTAGTGAGTTTGTTACATACATTATGTTCCCTAATTTCGCCAAAGGAAGCTTTTTCTTCACCTAACATTCTGCATTCTGCAAAATAACTAACATAACGGTCCGTCTGTTATTTTTTAACACCAACAAATGCCCATATTTTTGTCGTCAAAGTTGTTCAATTATCAACCTTCAGCTACACTAGAGTTGACACTGCTTGAGAGTTTCTTGCCCGTTTTTCTCCATAGCTTCATCTTTCTGACTGACCGACCCCTTGACAATTCAAAAGTGCCTGTAAATGGTTTAATTGAAATAAATGCTTTGAGTATGAGAGAGGTAAGTATATGTCTAGCAGTGTCCACTGCTAGACATATACTTACCTCTCTCAAACTCAAAGCAGATAGAATCAGTTTGTAGTAGTCCTACTACAAGCTAATTTTATCTGAATAAAAATAGCCAAAGTCAAAGTCAAAGTTTTATTTGTAGCCATAAAACAATTTAAACCAATAATGCGGTTTTCACAGCCTGCTGCTTTTGGAGATAGATATAGTAAGCAATTCCATCTTCACATAACTAGTACTCACTACGACAAGGTAGGAACTTCCTACTTACATCTACTCAATGCAGATACTCCGTACAACCATTGCATTGTCTTTCTAACGTGTCAGAATTAAAATTGTTAATTCATACAATAGTTACTGTTGCCGTTGGTATTTTAGCTTTTGTTGGTTGCGTAACCATGATAGCTGGCTTACAGGTTGTCAGTCAACTTTCAAGTGAGGTTATGAAATGTATAAGGGATTTTGTAAGTTGGTTTGGTGAAGATATATGGAATACTTGCCGATGGTATTGTTGAAGTTGAAGGCTTAGAAGTGATAGAAGATGATTCGGTTGTGTAACGGCTTTTCTTTAATTCTTCTTTAGATGTTCTTGTTTACCTAATTGATTTCCTTGGTTTATAAGCTCGTGTGCTTTTAAGATAACTTAAGTATAACTACTTCCTTAATGGCAAGATTAAATTGATTCTAGTTTCTTTCAAATTAAACACAATTTTAAGGACTCGGTACAGTTAAATTTGAACTAGTAACTTTATGATTTGCAATTAAACCAGGATCTTTTGAATCTAATCTTAGTACTGACTTTTATTCAGCACTCCAACAAAATAATATTACAAGTATAAATTCTACTTACTTCTTATTCTTTATTCCATTCATTCCTAATTTATCAACTTCATATTCTAATTTAATCAACACAACTACCTTCACTCTGCCATTCACTTCACCGCTTTTATCACTCTACCAAAGAGTTCAAGCTTAAATTATTCCAAAATAAAGCCAAGTATCCGGTACATTTTTTACAAAACTAATTGGTCGCAAACTATTTTCGTCATGTTATCGAAATAGGCAGACCTGGCGCCAGTAAGGTCCCGACCTTTGATATCAAACGCCTCGGAACCGATAAATATAATTTAAACTAGAAAATTCATTATGCTTTGTCTGTCATCGGGTTATGATTACGTAATTCTGGAAATGTCACGCGGATTGTGAATGAGAGTGGAAGGATGTTTGTGGAACTAATTTTTTACTATTTTGTGAGTAAGCTTTGTAAGTTCATTAGCTTCGTGATGAGTTATTTCGTCTATAGTGTGAAGAATTTGTGGTTGTTCATTTAAAGATTGGTGACTGAAGATATCTGTACTTCTTAATTAAACCACGTTCAGAATTTTTGACATATAATGCCACTAGTGCTGATGTCCTTCTATTTCGTATAAATATTGACTTGTTCATTAAACACATCATTTCTCAAGGTATTGATATCTTCAGAAAACACGTGTGAAGCTTTTGCTTATTCAAAAACTTTACCGTGCAACCGGATTTCATTATTCCCACTGTATTCTTCTGGTTATTTGATATTTCTTCATATTTGAAAATTATCCATGACAGATAGGAGATATGCATTATGCAGTCTCAGACACTATTAACGTTCGATGGCTACCATCCAAGTAATAAGATTTGTTTATCCACTAAATATGTAAAAATCCAACTAAATGCGTACGTTAATATACCACAAATCTACATAAGTTGTACAATATTTCAGCTCCGCTATCACATGATAACTCCCTAAGAGTGTATCGATAAAGCGCATTAGTGTTGTGCTCATAAAGTGTTATTTTGATGTCGACAAATCCACTTTATTAGCGCTCGGACCCCCCGCTGATGGAATTAGAACCCTGTCGAAGTGAGACCGTGCAGTCTCTGAGGTCAACTTGTACTAAAAGTGTTTATAGGCGTTATAACGACAAAGTCCCTGGCCGATGCGCTTCTTTTGACTTAAATGCTCGCGTCCGTGAGCGACAATAGTGATCGCAGTTGACACCTGGGTGAAGGGATGTCTGGTGTCGATGAATTGTTTTTGTCGATGCTTTTTGAGTTAGGTATCGAGTGTACAGTTTTACTAAATGTTGAAATAAATTGCAGATCATACATCTTAAAGGTCTAATATAATTTTTTTAAACAGCTAGAACAGATACAGATTCCAACCTATCGAATTTTAAAATCCACATCGTCTTGTCAGTAGACAAACCAGTAAACAAAAAATATAAAATATTAAAATTCAATAGATTTTCAATCATAAAACATTTACTTTATCACCTTTACTTTGATAACACACCTCGTAGATCTTATTTCGAAAACATCGCTTTGTACTGACGCAAAACATGCAATAAATTATTATTTAAATTTCATTATACAAAATAAATATCGCAGCAATGAATAACGCCGTCGTGCTATCGACAAGCGGTGGCATCACTATCGACCACTACAACCGGTCAGTTTATGGTATGTTTTGTCCGGCGATACCGTGGCAGTTAACCTTATCTTTACGAGCGACTCTAAACATAAGTGTCTTTCCGAACTTATTTATTTTTATCTCATTCCACTTTTTAAATTGAATCCAAGTTCGGCGCGTGTGTGGTTCTCCTCTTTCCACTAAAACTGTCAATAAAACGCTCGAACGTCTTGAATCATGTCGCCTTTTAATGAAAATTTGACTCTTTTTAATATATTATTTATGTGAATTAAACAAGTACTAGCTACACCTTAATAAGGTAAACATTCGACCGTGTGACGTTAACGACCATTTTCGAAATTTAAAAGCCGCCATATTGTTAAAGAGTACGCGTGTTTGTCACGTCGTAAATCCAAAATTTATATTTTTTTCTTCACGATAAACGTGAGTAGTTTTATTGGGAATTTATTGTGAATTAATTTTATTGTTGATTTAAAAAGAAAAGTTGGATGCATAATGTTGATTGATTAAGAAAATTATATATCCGAGTTTTACGATAAAATGGATGGTCGCTGTCCGTCTATCGATACATTTATATGTAAATCATCAGTCCTTTATGTTGCGTTTTAAATGGTTTATTGTTAAACCATATTAATATTCATTATTTGCTTCATTAAGCGCCTCAGGGTAACATAAATTAAAACTGAGGTGCTTTTGTGAAGGAAATGCAAGCAATGAAAAAAATCTAATCAACAAAACTGTATCGTAATCTGTTTCCGATCCATCCTAAAACCCAATCCCATCAGGTTACAAAGGGAATTAATTTACAATTCAGATTTTTATTCAAATCAAAGTTATTTTGCTGTACGAACACTTGACGATAACCAAAGATGTATTTATTTATAAAATTTAAAGACCGGTACCTATTTCCATAAATCACGTTACCCAAAATAATCATTTAATATTATTCACTTCAAGTTACAGTGCTCTTTTGTTCCTATTTCTATAAACCAATTTTGGTCAAGTGTCCATCTACATACATTAAAATTAATAACAATTGTTCGCTAACACAAGCCTCGTATGTGCGCATGTGTGCCGATACATTCTCAAGAACAGGACCTAGATCATTAAGGCGATCCGATGGGTCATTAAAGCGAGTAATTTTTCATTAGACTCCTTCTTTTGTGCATTCGTGTCTTAATGAAATGATTAAGGGAAGTTGAGTATCGATACGTATGTTGATATACGTGTATGTGCGCATCACTATTTCGAATGCATGTTTAAATTTTCGTTTTTTTTACAGATGGCACATGGATTCTGTTGAATTCGTTTTTCTTTGTGGACTTTTGCCTTCATAATTAAGATCATAATCATCGCACTCTTTAGCATCTAAAAATCCCTGTTTCTTTTATTTTGCTATTAAATCTTCTAAACCACAATTTCCATTAAAACTAAAATTACAGACATTAACACAAATAATTCCATATTATTTTGCACCTGTATTACCATGTCAAGGCCAAGTCTACCTACCTTAGAATCGAGAACTTGGCCTTATAGCTAATCGAAGGCCCTAACGACCTGAGTCCTAACTCAGTGATTGATGGATAGCATAATGACCATCTCGAATAATTGATTTACTTCTAATTCAATTTTAAGGGTCGGTACGATTTTAATGTACTTTTGGGTGGGTTAATTTAAGAGTATGGTTAATTACTGAATAGGAAGTATTGGAAGAAATTGTGCTAGTTTAAAAACTGATTGCAACCATACTGTGATCAAAATAATATCAATACCATTCCCTTTGCAACTGGTGATGATTATTGCAAAATTAATGTGGGCTGATAAATTTCAACTAATATCTAAACTAATATTGTAAAGATAAAAAGATAAAAGATTTGATTTCATGTATATTTGTTTGTAATGTAAACACTTTAAAACAACTGGACAGATTTTAAAAATTCTTTCACCAGTAGAATGCTATATTATCACTGAGTAACATAGGCTATAATTTATAAATGCGCGAAGCCGCTGGCGGAAGCTAGTTGTAAATATAACTGAATATTTAATTTTGAGAACAATAAAATAAAAAACATATTTCTTGCAATTCGGATAGATAATGGAATGAAAATGATCACTGTGAAGACGTTACTTTTTTTTCTAAAAAAAAAAATCAAGCTATCTACAATTAATTATTTCCACTACTGCCACAAATACATAAATCTGGGAGAAAAGCGGAAACTCTTGTCTTACAAGACAACAGCACTGGTCACTAAATGAAGATTTAACCGCTCAAGGCCCGTTTAGCTATCTTTATTTATTACACTAGCAACACCGACAGGTGCTGTAAATACCTATTATATCAAATTAGGCTTCTTTTATTTTATTTTGATATTGTTAGTTTTGGAAAAATAATGATCTGTAATGTAAATAATAATTTTGTATTTGACTGGTGATTTTTTGTGTTTTTTATTTCAATATGATTTAGACTTCCAAACTATTTTCATTTATAAAAATGTTTGGACCATTTATAGGATCTTATTTGTTTTCAAAAGAGAATTTCTCATTTTTATCTCATCATAATTTTGGCAAATACAAAATATGATAACATGTTTCACATCACATTTGTCACCATTAAAATGGCGACGTTTGCGTTCAATACGAATGTTGCCTGTTACAAAATTGCCAGTAGGTAAAACATTACGAGGTCACGTTCTCAATAAAGGCATTTGAGTAGATGACTGATATTTATTACTAATCACTTTGATGGGATTTTTATGGCATACAACAAAATACTTGCAAGCCTATAAATTTTAAATTCCACCTGACGTTTCAACTATGATAATAGTGTTACGCTCGTCACTGCATTTGATTTTTTGTTTATCTCTGAGGTTACAAAGAGATTCCTTATTATGCGAGGCTTTTTTCTTGACATTACTTGGAGGCACATACCGTGACGTGTGCATTCCAACTATTTCAATGTTGTCTTCTTCAAATTCCTTTTCGACTAGTAAAATATCTTTGACAGCTCCTTGGCAATCTAAAAAAACAGTCGTTAGCTCTCGTGAACACTGCTTCATATGACTGTGTAAGTAATTGATTATGCTGTTCGTCATCATTGAAAGAGCCTTCATCAATATACGATACCAGTAGAAGTCTGATTCCGAACATACCAAGCCAAATGTAAAGTGGCGACTTAAAACATTACTTCAGTTTCTCGCAACTTGTCGACCAGTGGTCGATAAGCCGTAGAGCGCTCTAAACTGACAGGCAGTAAATAATGTTACCGCTTTCCCGGACGAAACCATCCGTTACCTTCATTCTCTCACAAGCTTCATTCATAAATCACAAGACAACATATGCGCATAATTGCAATTTTAATGAACCTAAATTCTTCAATGAATCTCTTCTATAAATATCAGCAGTACAGCAATATTCAATTGTGTTTATGGTACAATAATGTCGTCCGTATGCCCGGTCAGTCGCAAGTCACATTGCGCAACAGCCCTGCGACTTTTATTGCGGTGATAACTCATTGTGGCTATAATATTCGCTAGTGAAGTCGTAAATGTGATGCATGATGCTTGGGATGGGATACCAACCTGCCACTTACACTTTTTCGAACTTTGATCCCGACTGGTTATAAAATGTATGGTGGACAGAGATTCTATAGTTTTTGTAGTATCAATATGTTGGTACTACAAAAAAATAAAATAAAAATGTTTATTTCAATTACCAAAGGTATTTAGATACATATAATTGGAGATCACCTTTTAAGCAAGGAATTGCTTGTGTTAGGAGACTCCGCGCTTCCATTTATCATTATCTTATGTAATTGAATTGAATGTAGACAATGTAAACATGCAGAAAAATAAAATAAATGGGTAACTTAAAATTAAACAAAATGAAATGGTGACTGATTTGTAAATGAGTGAGCGTTATGCATAGAAAAGGGCCAAGTCGCGCGTTTACGTGTGTGATCCTTTCTTATCGGATGCCTACGTCGTACAAAGAACACACCCTCCAAGTTTCAGGTCTCTACGATCAGCGGTTTAGACTGTGCGTTGATCCGTCAGTCAGTCATTCAGGACAAAGCATTTTATATGTATAGATAAGACGTTTATTTTCTCCACACAAGTTATGTACTTAATGCTAGTATTTGACAATACTGCACGAACAAGGAACTAACTTTGTGAGAGACTGGTGCCTGAAGTAGGTTTAAATAAAAACCTGTATTACAGGTCACCAGGGCCCTCCCGCGGCTAGATGCCTGTGATATGGGCCATGATGACAATGTATACTTAACTAACGTTGAATTAAGAACATGAATAAAGTAAAATAAAATTAAAATTAAAAATACAAAAAGAGTTAGTGAAAATACCAGTGTGTGTGAGTGCGTGAGTAACTAGAGGAAGTGTAAAAAGAGATGTGAGAGGTTGCTTGAGTGAATGTGGTGTGAGTATGGATGATGGTATGTATGTACAAGCAGCAGTGGGGATGAATAGTAGTAGAAGTAGTCTATCTGAGAGGGATCAACAAATTCTCCGTTCCCTGATAGTCTAGTGTTTTCAAATACGTAGTCACAGAATTTTTACATTTGTGTTTCGTTTGAGGATATATGATTATGTGTGAGTATGGGTGAGAGTGTGAAGAGTGAGGGTGTGTAGTGTGTGAATTACGCTTTTCGCATTTTAAGTAATATGAGCAAAGATTCATAATTTTACTGATTTTAGAAACGATAATTCGTCATTTAGACGGCACATTACCTAGTTTGTTTGCCAAAATCGATTTTATAGTTCTTTAAAGCACTTAACACTAGTTTCTACATGCTCAATCTTCCTAATCCCTTCTTCATTGTTAGAGCAGTTCTAAAGGTCTCGATTTTCTCTTATATACTACTTGACTAAACAAAATGTTCAACTGTTATCATCTTTTCATATTCTAAACTCTCATGCACACCATTTAGCTTCCATTTACCAGAAACCCAACCAAAATTTTCTCGTATCCATCATCTAAGCCGCCATTACGGTCAAGCCGGTGTTACGTCATATCTCGTGCTATATGTAGGTCAGCAGTAACCTGTAATCTAGGCGTCATTAGTTCGCCAATAATTGTGGACACTACACTTTACTGCCGATGGAGTTCCGCATCTGTGAATACTTCTTAAGTTTTATTATTTAGTGCTAGTATATTGTTAAGATTACTTTTATGACTATTCTGTCTTTATAATTTAGATTCTTGGTTTGCCCTTCTTTTGATCTTGATAATTTATGAGTGCTACGATTCAGTTGATTTCTCATTTTTCGATTACTATGTCACCATCTTGATTGTTATTACTTACGGTATCAGTTAGCGCTAGTGAAAGTTTCATGTTTTTCTCATTGTTATATTCTGGCTCTTCGAAGCCATCACGAACATCTTTCGATACTTTAATCTATACTAAAATACCAGTATGTTTTGTTTTATATACTGAACCCAACACAGCAGTAATAATCACTTGACGAGTTTATTTCTTTATAATGCGTCAACCATTGCCAAGTTGACATTCAAGCAACCTGTTGGTTTATTCACATTTCGATTGTATTTAATGATATCATACCTAGTTCTTTATTTTACCTACTATTAGTCACCTGTCGAAGATTTAGCAAAAATATTGTTGTATCTTCAAAAGGTCTTTGCCATTTTAACTTTTACTAGATGACAATAACAAATTCTTTATTTAGTGCTTGCTAAAGGGTATCATTGAGTTTGGCATATATTTTATAACTTCCCGTAAAACAACTGGTATTGTACTTTCTAATGTACCTAATCGACGCCTGATCAGTTCAGTCAGACACTGGATATCATCATCATCTGCTTAGCCTTTTACCAAATATGTTTGGGTCAGTTTCCAGTCCAGTATTAGTGCATTGGTGGCCCAGTAGAAACGGCCGTGACTCACGAGTCTTACGTCGTAGATTCGAATTCGAACCCAGAGAGGCACTTTACTTAATGTAAATTATTTCATCACCATTGCTCTCAAAACGGTGAAGGAAAACATCGTGAGGAAACTGGCATATCCTAGAACAAAAAATTTGAAGACATGACATCCACCAACCCGCACTGGGCCCGCGTTGTGGATTTACGGCTCATGTCATTAACGAGACACAATAGAATTTTAATTGTTATCCACCTCAATGAGGCGTCGTAACAGATGATGAGTTATGAGAACCTTTCAGTCTAACCAGACAGTTCAGACACCTGTGTTAAGTCAATAGTACAAGATCTAGTTCCAAACAGTAGGCTGCGACAAGGGCCGAGAGAGAGGCTGTTTAAAGTCCCGGTGGCCCGTACAAACCTGTTAAAGTTTGCACCAGTGGGGCGAGCAATAAAGATACTCAACAGCGTCTCTCTGCAAGTGGATATCTTTACATGCTCATTGGCGGAATTCCAGAGGGTGACACTTAATATATTGTATGACTTGTGTATGAATTGTGCCACACAGTGGATATTGTGACTACATTGCTGTATTGGGTTGAACCTGTTAAAACAAATGTAAGTGTGAATAGTAAATAAATAAATAAAGATCAGAAGTTTTTCTTTAGATTTATACACCTTTGATTCCCTTTTGCTCTATGAGAAAATAAAACCATGCCGTGAACTATGAAGTCTTTCAATTTAAAGTTTATTGGTACAGAAACCTTTACCAGCTATTAATACAAGTAAGAAAGCACGATAGCTCCATAAAATTTATCTTCCTTTAGAACACCAGTCTTAAATTATGACCAGTATTTCAATGATTTTAATGACAGTTCATATAAAACAGTTATTTATTCCCTTTTATTAGGAGAATACTGTTAATTTATCGTTGGTATTCAGTTTATATTAGTTTGTCAATAGGTCTTGGTTATTTATGAGATCTTAAAAGTTGCCTACTTTACCTAATGTGGGTTGCTAAGGGGTTCGTGTACCGATTATTTTGATAAGCTCTAGTAGTGTAACTTCTAGCCTTCTTATCTGCTTTTAAAGGTTAAGAATCAGAATCTAACCAACCTGACTAATCTGATTATCTACGTCTCTCAGCCTTTTCAGATTAAGAAATAGATTTCCCAAGATATCTTTTCCAAGGTTGTTTGCATCCACACCCGTATACCCTAAGTTTGTCGTCCAAGTCAACTCTATAAATTCTCCTTGAGAAACAAACCACAGTAGGTTTAGCCGCGATGCACTATCTATTTCCTTCCAGTTCACTTTCTCAACAATTCTCGGGATTTATGTCAAAGAATCTAAGCCTGTACCATTGTTTTTATTTTCACTTCAAATCTTTGTGTCGATGCACTCTTTATCATCTCGCGTGGAATACAATTTGCAACTGCTGATGTTCCCAACGATAAGTGGTAATTGGGAGCCAGTGTTCCCGAAGAGGTGGTGTGCCGTGCTAGCGGGGAAACGCTGCGGTTGGAACGCGCATATGGCTAGGGATGACAGAATGTAGGATGTGTATTTTCGGAGTGAGTGAGGAATGATATGAAAGAGAAGGGAGTGAATGATAGCGTGACGGTTGATAGGGGAGAGTGGAAAAAGAAAACGTGTGCGCCAACCCCACGTAACATGGGACAAGGGCAGGAAGATGATGATGATGATGATGATTTTAGGAAATAATAGACTGAATTGACTTTTAATATTGCAAGCACATCATATTGTGTATGAAACTAAAAATTTAAGTGAGAGTGGAAAAAACACGAAAGTTAAAAAATACTCAAAGACCTAAGAATTTTTTTTTCATCAAAATTTAATTTGCGAATCACTACCTTCTCTAAAACCAACACTAACATTATACTAAAATTCTAACAAAACGTAAAAATGAATCCAAAAAACCACAACCATTTTCTAACGAGCGTCTAACCCGTCGCACGTACCGACAGCCTGCGCTAACCGCACAGCGGCTTATCTGAGCACTGGGTACGTGAGCAAACCTCTAACGGTATCGCAACTAGCAAAAAACCTCGCGAGAGCTGCGCTTTGTTGCCTAAATACGCTGAATTTTCAGTTCCCTGCTTATTCTGTAGCATCGTCTGGCTGTTTAGCGATATTTTTGAGATTATGGTTGTGTTTTGTTTTTTGTGGGTTCTTCATAGCAGCTTTCTTTTCTATGCCAAAAAGGATGTTATTAAATCTCATCCCATCGTCTTGAGGTTTATTATCTTCGTTTGCTTAGCGTGTCAGAATTTTCTTTCCTGCTAAAACTTCTTTTCTTTCTAAAGTATTTATTTATTACCATCAACATCCTCAATAATAATGACTCCATTGCTATATGCAATTTTCCTGTCTGTAATTGCGTCTAAATGTATATTTAGAACAATTTTACCGTCACCTTTAGTTCACCAGACATCTTCCAATCTATGGTCACGATTTTGAATGGTGAGATAACTTTAATTGCTGAGTGCACTTTGCCAAAGACAACTCGTTCAATTAAATCCTTATATCGATCCAAATTTATAAAACATCAAACAAAATGGCGAGTTTTAGGTTAATGCCTCAAAATTACCTCCGTAAACGTTCATTGGCTACTTCAATAGGTATTACTATAGTTTCGAAAGACTATTTCCTCATTATTCATTCTGAATAACAAACACCTTGGGACTACGAACAATATACAAATATTCAGTAAATAGTTACACAAGAACAAGTACCTAGAAGAAAAAACAAGATATTGTACTTTATGACGTAGGACACTTTTAACATTTTACTGTAACTGGGTCTATAAGGCTATAAGGAACAAAGTATTCTTACTTTGACATTAATATATGGACAATTTGCGCGAGTAAAATATTACAACAGACCATTATGAACGTAATTTGTAAATATAAGGAAATCTTTAGGCGGATAGATATAAAAGAAAAAAAAAACTGTGGACAACACTATTAATTTGGATAATGTTAAATACAAAGAGTTGATACAATTTTAAGATAATAAGAGAAGTTCGTACAAAATCAAATAAAAAACATTGGTAATATGCTACAATATTTGCTAAAAGAATAACAATAATCAAGGGACACTAACTTGAGAAAATTTTCCCTCAACAGTAGCAACTATTTTTATATAAATTCCACTTAGAAGAAAATATCAGATACTTAAAAATACCCTAATTTTATTACCATATCAAGCTCCATATAAAAAAAACGTGATAGCCATAATTAAATTAATAGTAATTAAAATGAAGAAGTTTACTTTATAAAAAGAAACGATATCTTTTATGGCTCTGATTTTATTTCGGAAGTCAAAACGTTTAAGATATCGAGTCATTCGATTGTAATCTAAGATCATTGGTCCAAGTCGATAGATGGGAGTCTGTGCACGATTTGTACAAGTATCGACTTTCTTTTGGTTTCGAATAAAAGAAAATGGATGCCTAATGTAACTTGAAACAACTATAAGCTTGGAGTGTTGATGGGACTCGAGGAGCCTTAAGTATAACTTACAATAAATCCAATAGCAGGTCTACTTAAGGAATATGAATTTATAGTCCAACTAGGTACCAACACACACACAGACAGGCACACAGCAGGTGACGTCTTGTTATAATGTCCATAATTTAATTAAATTGTAAATGCATTTAAATCCAGTTTAAAAATTGGCGTTTATTTTGCATCATTTAGGTCGCTAAGATCGTCTATTAGTTTTCTATATACATAATTTTATTTTCAATGCGTTTATGCCCAAGAATCAAAATTCGCATTTTTAAACTGCTCCATTTAGGTCGCCAAGATCACTAAGTATCTCTTAGATAAGTATCTACATAGGTAGTCTAAACAAGCAAGCCTAGTAATAAGTAACAGATACAGCTCCCTTCATTTACAGATAAACATGGATAAATGTCTTTGATATTTAAATGTACTAATACATAATGATTAGATGTTTGCATAACTTCCTTACAAACGCACGGAGTTGTCGAATCACAGTATTTTATTAGTTTATCTAATAGCCAGCAAACATGATATTTGTACTCTGAATTCCGAAAAAGCATATAAATGTAATTTAATTGGTAATTTGCCTCGCACTTGTGACAAAATTGAAATTTTCACGAACACCGATGTTCTAAATGTCTACATGGCTTAAGGTAGTATAGTACCTGTAGAAATATGTGATGATTTCTCATAAATGATTACGTTCATATGACAACCAAGATGTTTTTCTAAATAATTTATTGCGATGATCATCAGTTTTATATGAAAATTCGATTTCTTTTCTTAAACGTCAAACTATGTTTAACTATTTTCTTGTGGAACATCACACGATTTTCAACCTTATTGCTGTCTAAATTCCAGCATACTTCATTGTATTTTGACTAAAGGCGCCACGTAGCGCGTTTCAAAGCAAATTGTTTCTTATTCTAATATTTACGCATAATATATTCATGAGATTGGTCTTAACTGTCTTAAGATCGTTAAGTTGGTATTTTAACTGTTTTATAAATTCGTATATATCCGACGCTTCCATACAAATCGCCGTATTTCGATATCGAGTAGCCATTGATATATGGTATTATGCTAATAATTTTAAGCATATTAACAAAATAGGCTAACAAGTAATTACTACCGACAATCATAAAGTATAGTAAATTATTGGGATATCCCCATGTTTGCATACGATCAGAAAATATGGAAGCTTGTTGACAGTCTCGAATATTTTACACGCCAATGATGATATACGAACAAACTTCCGAATTTTAAACACGCTGTCGTATCGAAGCCAGATTTATGAAGTGATTATATCGTAAATAGCAATAGAAGTCAAAACCACGTTATCAAAATAATTTAAATTCTTCTCAACGAAGTATTTCCAACAAATTATGTTCAAAGTGAAAGTGTAAAAAATAATATTACAATTTAAAATCTCTCCCACAGGTTGCAAATCCTTTTTCAAGAGGTCCGTGAGAAGGAATCTGACGTACTCCTGCAGGGGAAATAGAAACTGTCCTATCGACCAACACCATAGAAACCAATGCCAGTACTGCAGGCTAAGAAAATGTCTCAAAATGGGCATGAGGAGAGAAGGTGAGTCAAAAATATTTTGAAAAAATTTATAAAATTTTGAAGAAAGTCAGCATGAAATTTTCAAATTGTTTACCAGGTCAAAATTTTGGTAAATACATACTAACAAAATTGGCAACGTAGATAGAAGAGCAACTAACATCCATGCCTATATTGAGACATTTCATACGCGTTTTAAACTGAAATTTTCTTTTGTTCACCGGTACTTTTTGTCAGTATGTAAGTATTAGGTGATAAGATACTATAAATTCGCAAGTTTTTTTGCTTTAGTATGATGACAATATGAATGTTCTCACACCAAATCCTTTACATTTGCGTATTTCGTAGACATTTTTTTTATAATTTACCCTTTCATTAGATTTAAGTTCTATTGAACTTTCCCTTTTATTTTTATAGTTTTTTGTTTAACTGCTTCATTCCTTTATTATTTTTAAACGTAAATCTACGTCTACATTTAATTACCACATGGAATTTATTTAATTGAATCGTGACCTCATATTCTGTTACAATTGCAACAAAATTATTAGTTGCTACTGATAAATTACATAATACATCAATAATACTAGAATATGCGGTGTAACTAACACAAAAAGCTCGCTTTAAAGATACATTGATTGTCACAAGTATAATTAGTGAAATCATTAATCTTGTCGAGTCATTAGTGGAGAGACTGCCCAAGGGCACTGCTCTAAGTAACTGTTGACGATCAATGTAAGTATTAAGTTATGGGCTGTAATAGGTTATTATTACGAGGGAATTAATATGGCCGGTTATTGTTTTAAAGACAGCGCTGTGATTGATGGTATTCAGGAATTCATGTGACCTCGTACGTTTCAAGAGGTAGTGATAACAATTTTGAAACTAACAACAAACTTAATGACTCAAAGTTTGTTAGTTGGTCGAGAAAAAACGGTTTTCTTTTGTTTACTTAAATCCGTAATATTTACTTGTATTAGGTAATAGTTTAGTGTCAGGTCAAGGCTGTTCAGGAATGAGTGAACCTTGACGAACTGTCAGCTTTATGATGTGCGACAATATTGCTTTTAATAGCCCATTGAATACAACATTGTGAAAACATTGATGTAAGGTATTTCTTTGATTTTTAACGAACAATGGAAATTGTAAACTACTGCAGCGTAACTAATGCTTTTTGCTTTTCCATATCGTCCAGCAATAATAAAAAATATATAATTTTCGTATGATATTTGCCTGTTTCGCATAACGAAAAATTGTGCTCTTGATCACTTCAAAACATTTTATGTCCAAAATTTGCGTGTAGCTAAAATTATTTACCCAAAACTGGAACGGCACAGGTGCACATTTTAAAAGATAACACGCGACCGAAGTAATTTCCTCATGTCATAAAGGAAACGGTCTTGACGGAGGGCACCGAGGTTGAAGAGTTCATAACGTGGACGGAACACCCGCTGAGGCGCTTATTATAACCCATATAGCCTCCAATGGCACCCGTTTGACGACCTCTCACATTAAATTTTTGTTTCTAAATATATTTTTTTCTTCGCAAACTATTTCGGCAGCTTTAACACCACCTGCCGGTTCTATATGGACCTCGTTATAGCCATCCATAACATTTATTATTTTCCAAATATGATCACCGACTTCATTATCGTTCTCTGTATCTGTAAGTCCTACAAAACTTTTTACGAGTCCCACCTTTGCGTCATTAGGGTTGCTCCCTTTGATAATGCAGAGGCCAGCTCGTACCGGAAAGGACACGGTAACCCGCTGCTCTCATTCAACCCTTGACGACAACATTGAGTCTCTCGACCCCGTCATATTTTGGGCAACAAACGATTTGTTTGCCCTCAGAACAATAGAAAGGTGCGAACTCCAGTCTCCTTTTTATACGAGATTAACTGTTAATAGAAAAAAAAGTAAGTGTGCCCCTTTTGTCGCTTTGTAATCGTCTTAGATATCAAACTGGTAGATGCGGAGATTAGAGAATATCTTTTGTACTTTTTTTATAATATTGTTTCACAGTTGGTGGATGTTTTGTAAAACGTTTTAACTTTGAAAAGGTCCATTGAGGATGAAGCTACCACCTAATACGTTTAATTGTGATGGAACTTGATGTAAGAGATACGTTTTTTGTGTGATGTCCGTTCTTTAGTTTATGTAACCGTTGTAAATGAGTGGTCAGTTTTGCTTTTAACCTTTTATACGTGTTAGTTATTTGTTTGGATTTGAAATTCAAGAAAGCTTTTGTCGTCATCACGATATGAGATAATAATAATATTATGAGTTGCTCAATATTGTTATTCAGATTTAGCTTTCCTACTTTCTCCTTGACAATACATCCTTTTCTAATTACCAGTACTTACTATTCTAACGGTCGATTATTATTACTAGCAGTCCATTCAATTTCAGTCATTAATCCTGGTACATTATTAATCTATCACAGGAGAATGGGACACAAATGGTCCATAATTTCAGTACAGTTATCAACTCTATGCAAATTCAAATATGAGACAAAGCTTACATATGGATTGATTAATTAAACGCATTAGTGGACCGGTTTATTAAAAAGTGCATAAAAGGTGAACATGTAGTATTCCTCGGGTTTGCTCGTCAGTTGAACAATGGACAAGCACCTTTTGTTCACGGCACATCAATCACTTCTCATTGTTTGCTATATCTTAATAAGTTTTTGTGTTAGGCCGGTCATTTAGAAAGATTCCGGGTCCCCCAGGCCTGAATTATAATGGGCGATTTTTGCGGGTAGATTGAAAAGTATCTTCCGTGTTGTTTTTGAAAATGATGAGCGGTATTTTGGAATAAATTTAATTTTCATTAATATTCAAGGTTTGAACGGGTTTGGACTTGAGTGATGGTTTTTAGATCAATACTATTTTCGGTTTCAAAATTTTTACTTTGCTTTATACTTTATATTACTTATGGTCCAGATGTTTTACATTCAAAGTAAGTTCTATTATTTAGCACATACATTTACTGCTCACATAAACTTTAAACTCAACTTTTCTTAACCCATAAACAGTTCACTTAGCAACAAAAGTTTCAAGCTTCCTTAACCTTTCGCTGCGACTGCCATCACAAATGAATCCATGCACAAATCACCACTGACCATACACAATATGCATTGTCCCGAACATGTCAAAAACATCATCTTTGCGTTCCCAGGGCAAGATCGAAGGGGCAATATTGCAATATTTGTCCCTTACGCCTTAAACACGCCTCTACGTCACAATGACGTAGGTTCTTAGAGGGTGGGTTTTCGGACACCTGGTTATTATGGGTCAACTGACCGTAAGGACCGTATTGCCCTGGTTTGTTTGGATTAGACCAGTCCTAGTTTTGCAAATATTGAAGCGTGAGAAATGTAACGTTTTTGCTTTTTGTTACTAATGGATTGTGGTTATGATTTATGATGGAGGATTATAGGTTGAAGACTGGAACTGATTCTTTTAGTTTTGGTTGGAAGTGTGGGATTGAGGATGAAAGTGTAGGTTTGTCGGTAACTACAATTTAGGGAAACACTCTTATTATATTTGCAAAATATTGGTGAAAATGTAAAAAAATATGGAATTCCACAAACTGCCACAAATACATTTTTAAACCAAACTGTCCTCAACGATAACACAGCACTTACAAATAACGTTTCATACGGTTTTACCCACAGATTGATCCAACTTAATCGTGTCAACAATCAGTACCAACGCTTTGGACGACGAGAATAACTCAGCACATACGAACCGCCTCTGTGTGCGTCATAGCCGAAAGATTATATCGCTTCTAGTGAGCATAATAACTGTGACATGTCTTACGATGCTCTTGTACTGCGTGTAATGGCCTCTTTCTCGGAAAAACAGACTCTTACCGACCAACATAAAGATATAATCGTAACGCACGCTTTCCCACGGAACGTCGCGAAAACACCCCAACCCTAGTGGACACTGGTCAAAAGTTACAACACTACCAAAACATTAATTAAAAGACGAAACATAAACCAGTTTTTGGCAAGGTGCACGACCCTTCGATACCAGCTAAGCTAATTATATTTCCGCACGTTTTATCACGCATTTGCATGAGAATCGGGGTACAACTACAATAGAAAACGCCACGCTAATCTCTTCTAGTAAAGGTTTTTGTACAGGTATATGGACGGGTCTCCGCTCAATAGTTGTTAGAAACTTGATAGGTTTTCACTATAAACATTGGCTTTACAGTGTACGGTAGTGAATATTAAATTTCACATTGCGATGAAAGGAGATTTCATCGAGTTATTGTGCCCTTAAAATAGATAGGCACTTAAGTAACACAGTCTTTATGTCATGCTCGTGCACTTTTCCGCATGGCGTACTCCAAAGTAGCACCATTTGGAAAATAGCAGCATGGGGTCACGTACGAAGATATTGGATTTAAAGATTGCAATTCATAGTACACAAATACTCGGGTCAAACTTCACAATCGATGGAACCGTTCGCAATAGACGACTTTTACTAAATCATAAACTAGGCGTAGAATTACACATTGAATTTGTTAACAGTATTAAAATTACTTTTACAATATAAAGGCTAGCTTCGATGGCACGCTTCCACACAACCTTTATTAAATCTAAACCCATTCAATATGATCAAAAGGCTCTTTTAACATAAAAAGGTGGTCAAGTCCCAACAAATTCAGGTGTACAAAATCCATTCCGAACAAATCGTAAACTCCGAAGCGAAATGGCGTCACAAAAAGGAATCAAAGTGTAAAATCATTTGTGTCGGATTAAAAAAGGAGCTAGCGAACGAGCGTGAGATGTATACCACTATCAATCAACCGGTGATTTATATTCGTTCGTATGATGTATCGCCGAGCGAGCCACACGAAATGGTAAAAGTATCCGATAATTAACTTTTTAAAATTTGACGGACGCCTTCATCTCGGTCAGGGAAATAAACCTTTTATTTTGGTATAAAAATATGAACAAGTATTATCACCGAATGTGGCAGATTGTGAAATTCCTTTGTCTGTGTTGTAGATGATGAAAAAACCTGTTGCTTACGACAAACACGCTGGTATGCGGAATGTGTCTATGTTATCATCTCTAATGGCGCCAACAATAGATTTTGTTATTTAATTATTTAAATATGTTCATGCATTAAGAATATTACATAGTTTTAGCATTGTATTAATTAATTGCTACATTTTTGTCGATTAATTTCGTCGAATATGGTGTGAAAGCTGATATTAATGTTATCAACTGTGTGATCAAAGGCGATTGACTGACCTGTCAAATGATGTAATCTTTCAACTTGGTCGTTGTTCGTAGAAGATTATTAATAATTCATTGGCATGTCCTTATTAAACGAATTAATAATCAATTAGAAGAATTCCTTAACCATAAAAGGAGTTAATATTAACGAAAGTGCTGATGATAATTTTGAAGCAGCAGCATAACTTAGAAGAAATTCCAGAGCTTATAAAAGAGCAACGAATCGTAAATTCACCATTCATCAACCAGTACCCAACATGGCACTGTATGGCCCGTCAAAATATTCTACAGGGGGTTCCTCAATAGCGTTCCACTTGCCGGCACGGGATCGAACGTGGAACCCCGCGGCGCGCAGCCCGTTCCTAACGAACTGTGTAGGTGATTTATCTGTACGTACTCTCACACTCTCGATACTAATTCCTTTACGATGTGTGATGTTGGCTCATGAAATATATCTGCGGCAGATTTAATATCTAATTTACGTTTATTGGCATGTATTTTAGTGTTTAGTTCTTCGTTTTATTTAAGATTGAATTCGATATCAATGGAGGCACAAATTGCCATATGAATAACATATTTAAATTCAGAAATCGTAAGATGATCAGTAAAGTTTAAATCAAATTCCAAATCAATTGGGTTAAATTTGTAATTTCTCAACATCTTCATTTTCGGTTTTACATCTTCCGTAATGTTAACCAAAAAATCTTACTGTACTTGTGCAGAAAACAACGTAAAACATTTTGCTCATACCAAGCCACGTGAAAGGTCGTCTAAATCAACATTGATAGGGCTCCTACAGGTGAAATTTTCTCACAGCCAACTCGTTTCGTTCTAACGTCGTATAATCTTGAATACTTGAGAGTAATGCACGGTCCGCATGTATATTGGTTACTACGTTAGTAGTCTCAGCAAACCTGTTCCGTCTGGTCGTGCCCTCTGTACCGTATCCAGCGTATAGCACATCTGCATCCAACATTATATTTTCACTTTATATTTAAACATCATTGCTTATGATTTTATAAACTTCACATACAGTAGAGTCTGCGTCGGAATTCAAAATTTCCATGTCATCCGGCCAGATACCAATCAAGGTCACAGAATGCCAACAAATGCGGATTCTTCCAATTATATATTGCTGACAGTTTAATGGAATAGCGAAGCTCCCATCAAAATCATAGATTACGAACAAATAAACACAACAGATCGAGATATCTAAAAACAAAAACTAATTTAATATGTTAATGTCAGTGATGGCTCAATAAAATTAACGATAACAGTCCATAGTAATCATGACCGTATTTAAAATTGAAACAACTTTTTCTCCCGACCTGTCGCTTGGAATTCATCTAGCGTCCGCATCTCTATATGTCAGTCCGTCTGTACGTCCGTCATTACACGTGAATCATCCTCGGTATCGTGCGCTGAGAATTTCGTGAGGTCACAGTTTACTATAGCGGTTTAGGCGCCCTGCGGTCGTTTGCCTGACAGAGACGGCGCCATCCAACTGTCCATGTGCTTGAAAAGGATACGGTATGTCTTCTCTGTCTAACACCGACCGTTTCGTGACCCCACAGCTAATCACATATCTGCAAGCGTATTATGATTATCGCAAGGCTTCGTTTCGTCTTCGTCGCTCGTACGTTGTTGTGGTCAGTGACTCTGTGCATGCTGCCTTCGTTTTATTTCTCCCTAACATCATTTTATATGCACAATTTGCTTAAACATATCTTGGAAATTTATTATACATCTTAGGAGCTTCTTGTGGATTTATTCATGCTCTTTTGTTGTCAAACATAAGTAAATATGGATTAAATGAGGGTTAATGTGGTTTGTAACGTGTTAAGTAATATGCACATTAATGTCATCGTCAGTTTCCGATACATTTGCACGTTCATTTATCAGCGCATGGGGGTAACGAAACAGATTTACCTGTTGCCAGCCTGACATAAATCTCTCGCGGCATTTAATAAGTCGATAATTACAAAAAAACCCGGCGCGAGCTAATGGGGTTGTGGAGTGCTCAAAAGGAATGCGCTTAATTCTCAGCACGTGCTTACCAATAGCTTTATTATACAAATCTTTAACATTTCCCAACTAACTTTATCTTTACGATAACTTTAATTATTTGATTTTGTACTGTTTTGATGTCTTCCGTGTCCGGTTTTTAGTGTTCATTTAGATATGCACTTCTCGGTGGGCGGCTTTGTTTACATTCCTTAGAGTTAACGACTTTCTATCGAATGTCGATATCGTCTCCGACATTCTTTTTCGCTTAGGAGAATCTATATCTACCGCTGGGTGCAACAAATCAAAATCGTACGTTTATCGTTCCATGTCGCAGTAATCGAGGTTCTAATCGTGTGTCCCATCCGTCACTGACTTTGAGTTTACTACTTTCTACATTAGTAACAGACAAATCTCTAATCTGTATATTAGAAACAATATTTCTCACTGTCGTAAAAGCCGAGAATTTCCTAATGATATCAAAACACAACCGTTAGAGCAACAAAAGGTGGATGGTCGACCATTTGTCGGTGTTCAAGAGTCGGGCGACAAGTCGCGTGCTAGGCTCTTGTTGAAAAATGTCCGACATAAATAACGGATTATCAAGTTGTATCGAGTCGTAACGAGATAGTGGCTAACAACTAAAATAAATAGGCGAACGGTAAATGAAGTTGTGTACCAAACTTTACAATTTAAAATGTACGGATGATGTATAATATGTATCTTTTAAAGTAAGTAATGACTGCGAGTTGCCTTCGTTAATGTTACAATTTATTGCTGGATATTTCTACGTTGTTGGTCGTTTTGTGAGCCATTAGCCGTGAAATGTTATCTTGATTAGTGTTTATGTATTGATGGACGAGATAACTTATTTGGATGACTTTATAGTCTTCATTTGTAGTTTTGCTCTTTAATGGCTCGTCTTCTTGTATTGTGTTTGTTGATTCTGGTGAAGCCTAGTTTAGATCTTCATTTTGTTTACAACAACTTCAAGGTTTCACTTGATCATCACATCTTAAATATTCGATAGATATTCAAGTCTGGTTTTTCTGAAATGACGCTGACAAGGTGGCACCACTGAGACGTCAGGTCCGGACACCTGTCAAAAGTGTCAAAGCGCCTATATTTTCTTTAGTCGTGACTGAATGGTGAACGAATTAATGAAAGGAATGATGAACGTCATCATATGTTTTATATTTATTGTCGAAATGGAAGACCTCTTGTCCAACTGGTTAATAAAATTGTTTCGTTCTATAATTGTTAGTGAAAAATTTCTTAAAACAAATACTGTACATGTATAATTCACACTTAATTATTCAATGCCTCCTTCCTTCTCCGCTATCTTGCAAAAACGTAAAACAGCAAAGTTTTTATTGTTAAAGGAATTAACAATATTACTTAGAATTATAATATTATTACTGCTACTTCTTGGGAAGTAATTAACATGGTTCTGTAAAAATTATAACATATGTAATTAATTCTTTGTCACTTCACCTTGTCATGAGGCATGTGTTACTTATGCTTATATCGTAATAGGGGTAATCAGTAGTCTTCTGGTGCCAAATATTAAGACGCAGATATATGCCGGTGACCTTGAGTGGTTGGCTTGCGTGTTCTGTACTGAGCTCATGTAACGCGTCGTATGTCCAGCCAGTAATAGGACTCACCCATCAAGGAGCGCTGATCCAAATTAAACGCATAATTAATTTATTATACATAAAACAAAAAGTATTTTAATCAAACACGTATATTAAAAGATAAACAATTAAATTATCTTTAAAATAGTCAAAGTTTCAGAAAAATACGCTTGATAGATTTTGCGTGATTCTCAGTTTTTTATCCGCGTTAGACATAACTTTACAAATTAATTTCACTTTGTAACATAAAGATAATCTAAAATATTCACACATTAAATTATTAAGAAAACGCTCTAATTTAACATATATTTTTTCCATATCATTAACACTACTCGTTTAGACGTGATCTTCAATATAAAATCACTAAAAGTCGGTTATTCTCACCTAAATGTATGGACTTCTTTCATCCTGATTGCCTCGTTGGTCTAGTGGTCATGAGGTCCTGGACTCGATTCCTTGTCCGGGCAAAGTGTTATTGGTTTTTTCTATCAAGAATTTCTCAGCAGCCCAGCGTCTGGATTTGTGCACGATTGATGGCAATAGGCTCGCCCCTATTACATAACTGACTGACTTAAACATAACTGGCGAAATCTGGGTGTACTATAGGTACACCTCTACCTAACCCTACGGAGAGAAAAGGCGTGATGTTATGTTAAATTTCTTCATCTTTTATTCTGAAAACTTAATCAAGATTCTTAAACTAATAAAATATCTCTAACCAGATAGAGATTTGGCCAAATCAAATAACAACTAATTATTTAAGTGGCCACGAGATAATTTTTTGCCAAACTGAACCCTATTACTAAGCCTCCGCTGTCCGTCTGCCTGTCAGCGGACTGTATCTCATGAACCATATGAGGTAGAAAGTTAACATTTTCACAAATTATGTATTTCTATTCCCGCTATAACAACAAATATAAAACTAAAAATTAAAGGGAAGAAACATACAAGAAACGAAATTTTTTCCGCGTTTTTTTGCTCGATCTTAAAATGGTACGGAACCCTTCGTGTGCAAGTCCAACTCGCACCGGGCTGATTTTTTTTTCTTTTTATCTACCTTTATACCAACATTAATCTTCATAATATTTTAAAAACTAGATGTGGCCGGTGTCTCCTATCAGTCTACTCTGAGAAAAATCACCGAAACAAACTCAGAAGTCACAGTCTCTTTCAAATTTAAAATTGGAATGCTTAATGTTAGAGCCCTTCAAAAAAGTTCAGGGGGCCTACCCCACAAGCTCATAGGTACCCCCAGTTGTATGTTTAATTTTCATGATAATTCTCGTTTTCTTCTCTTTCTGTGATTATTACAAAACCGATTGACAGTAGTTTAGTTATTACAGATCTACAAGGAACTATCCTAATCCTAACTAATATTATAAATGTGAAAGTGAGTTTGTTTGTTACGCTTTCACACTAAAACGGCTGAACGAATTTGGATGAAATTTGGCACAATGATAGACCATGACCTGGGTTAGGACATAGAATACTTTTTATCCCGATAATCCCACGGAATCAAGACTTATGCTGGTGAAACCGCGGGGCGCAGCTAGCAGTTTCTAATAATGTTCCCTTTTTTTTCTTTTTTTTTTTTTGGGTGGGAAATTATCTAATAACTTCTCCCGCTCTGGGTGGAGCGGGAGGGCGTGTCAGACTCTTACTGACTAAAACCCACCCGTGTTCCTTCAGTTGTCATGTTGCCGGGGGGCCACGATTTCCCTTTCGGCCCTTATTTGCAGCCCCGGCAGGCCTCGGCCCTAGCGGCCCCGTCAATTCTGCTGACATCTCTTTAAGACGCGCGTGGAACACAATAACACAACGCGCCGTCGACCAAGCGTTGTGTTTATGATATTTCCCTCTCGTTGAAGTAGTTTCCTCTACTGAATATGGTCTCACACCTTAGAGCTATCGTTATGCTGTCACTTCTAGTCTCAGTATGTTCCGGCTGTCAATACCAAAGACAGTCATTCACATGACATTTACTGACAAGCCATTTCATCAAAGATATAAATATATCTAGATAGACAGTTAAACCTGTGAACTTGTCGAAAAAAATAGCGTCCAACTGTTGGCCGCTAAATGCACGCACACAAGAAAAGCACAATGACAGCACAACTGGTCCGTCTTCCACAGCCAGTCTATCCAGCCACCTTTTTCCATATCCTGTCTGTCTCAGCCACCTTTTTAAGGTCGTCGATCAGTCTGTCCTCCGTGTTCCACTTTTAGTCTAATCCCAGCCACTTTTTTAAGATCGTTGGTCAGTCTGCCCTCCGTCTTCCGCGTCCAGTCTGTCCTGACCACCTTTTAAAGGTCGTCGGTCAGTCTTACACTTACAGCTTTTTTAAAATAATTACCTATAAGGTTAAATTATAATTAGCTTTTAGTCTATCATTAAGACACAACTTTTGGAATATATCATCGCTCTTATAAATTAACACTTAACACATTCTTAAAATAATTCAATCACCATTCGGAAATAAACGTCATTTCAAAGATTTCTCTATAATTAAATAAACATAACTCTATTTTAAGTTTTTGCTAAAGCTGTTAATCTAAACAGTATAAACGGTAACACGCCTATAAAATATATATTTAAAAACAAAATGACATAACTTCCACAAACATGATTTTGAACATCAATTCTAATAACGTTAATACTAGTTAATTTTTAGCGACCATTAAATCTTCGAATTGGGACTTAGGTCGTTTTACGTCCAAGTGCAAATTTTGCGTGGTATCAAAATGTTGGAATCTAAATTGGGTACCAGTTTAGTTTTAATAATATTTGTTATGCAAATACAAGTTTATTGAGTATCAATTTAATAGATAATCTTCTTGGCATCCATCAGTTCACTGGAACAAATTAGTACAGGGCCGGTAATTTAGGGTTGTGCGGACTGGAAAACGTCAGTATGATTTAATAAATGGTTTTGATGAAGCCCTGGGTCAAGTCTTTCCATAAATGTCATTGTGTTGCAATATCAATAAAATTGTTTTGACAGTTCAACAACATTCATTGCGTTATTTGTTGCTAAGCAGATTTTATTTTTAAAGACTTCCAAAAAGGAGAAGGTTCTATGTCTAAATGTTTTTTTTTTAATTTCCGTAGATATTTTCGTCAATTGTACAACCGATTTTGAAAATTATTTTTTCATTTGGTAAAAAAGCTTGCGCGGTGGTTCCATATATTTTTTTAAACTTTGATTTGGTAGTTTTTTTTCAAACATATGAAACAATAGATTAGGAATTTCCTTCGAAATTATGTGGATTGTGATTGAAAGTGTGTTTTGCAATACGGTAGTTGCCTAGATAAAAAAAAAGAAATTCTATTTAGTCCATCTTTCAGATAATAAAAAATTATTGGACACGTATTTTTTGGTTTATCATATTAATCAAAAATAACTTAGAAAACACGCATTAAAGTTAGGGAGTGGGGGCTCGCTACGTCACAACTCAGTATTAAATCTAGCAAGGCGTGACGTCATGCCACATTTTAACTCAATATATCACTGTAATCTTTTGATTACGTCAAAAAAGAAAAAATACGTATTCAATATTTTTTAATAATCTACAAGACGGGCCAAAAATTTTGGACACAGGCCTATTGGTGTGCTGGTTCACTTCTGCAGAGGTAACGCTGCTACTGCCTACTCATCATCTACCATATCACATTTCATTTTATTTCAACCTTGGCAGTGAGACACTTTCCCAAAAGCTGGTTTTTTCAATGCCAACATAGCTAGTGTCAGGTCGACGTTTTTTCGTAGACCGACAGTATTCCCATTCACTTTTGTAAAACCAATTCACAATACAGCAACAGTAACTGGTCCACTTAAAGAGGAAAAATGCGATCAAAACTATACAAATAAAAGTTCTAACTTACCTACTGATATTTCTGTTAACAACTTACGTATTAGTGCCAAAGCGTTACTAAAAACTGTACATTTATAGGACTGGATTAAGTGAAGGACACTTTTGATCCAAGACGAATGATTTTAAGCTCTAAAATGTACGGAATATAGTCGTTTATATCATCATCGTCATCATCATCATTGGCAGCCTTGTTCCAACTACTGTTAAGTACAGGCCTCCTCTTTTGTGCCATGCTTCCCTGGTCTGTGCGAACATATTAGATTTTTTGTATTTTTATTTGTGACGCTTTCACGCTAAATCGGCTGAATGGATTTCAATGAAATTTGGCACATGTGTAGACCATGACCTAGGTTAGGACATAGAATACTTTTTATTCAGATATTCCCACGGGATCAAGACTTATGCGAGTGAAACCGCGGTGCAAGTTAGTCATTCGTATATTGAAGTTCAAAGTTGATAAATATCCATTTAGTAGGTCAGCGCATCTCCTTTCTGTTACTAACCTTTTCCCTTTAGCAAAGGTACTATTAAAAGTTTATTTATGCTCGATTTCTATGTCTTAGCGTGCCTTATTGTTCAAAGATCTCATATCTTCACGAATATTTAAATGAAGCTTAGCTTAAGTTCTACTTTCCATCCTTGAAACGACTTTATAGGCAAAATCTACTTCAGAGCTTTTCCAAGAGCTAAGTTATTGTCATCTGCGCTAACGCGTCACTCCAATATAACGCTTCATCATCAAGCCATTTTCCAACTATGTTGGGGTCGGCTTCCAGTCTAAACGGATGCAGCTGAATACCAGTATTTTACATGATCATTCCACTACATTTATTACCCAGAAATGAAACCAAAAACTGGGTTTTCCTGGCATTTTCCGACACTCTAACAAGAAACTTTAGCGTCCTACAAAATAGTCAGTAATAAAACTAAGCCTAAATATCACAACTGACCATGAGCGCGTTTCGACAGCCCTGTCATAATTGTAGGCCATTTAAATAGTTATAAACGATACACTAACTACAGTTATGTTATCCTTATGACAATCGTTAATTGTAGCAAATTATACTTTAGAATATGTACTTGAGAACGTCGATTGGTATTGAGTTATTGAGTCAATAAATAAATAAAATTACGATTAGTAGAATCAAACATATCGTAGTGCCCTAGAACTTTTACTAGCCCATTTCTTAATAGGAAAAGTGAAGGAAACGCTACATCGGAGCTTTCTAAGTGGGTTATTCATATAAGGCACAACTGACAGCACAAATCAAAAGGAACTATAATTTTCGGGAATATTTAACTTTATGTGAAACTGATATTCTCCGGAATCTTTAACTTTATGCGAAACTGTTATTCTCAAGAATCTTTAACTTTATGGGAAACTGATATTCTCGGGAATCTTTAACTTTATGAAAAACTGATATTCTCGGGAATCTTTAACTTTATGGGAAACTGTTATTCTCGGGAATCTTTAACTTTATGCGAAACTGATATTCTCGGGAATCTTTAACTTTATGAAAAACTGATATTCTCGGGAATCTTTAACTTTATGGGAAACTGTTATTCTCGGGAATCTTTAACTTTATGGGAAACTGATATTCTCGGGAATCTTTAACTTTATGGGAAACTGATATTCTCGGGAATCTTTAACTTTATGAGAAACTGATATTCTCGGAAATCTTTAACTTTATGGGAAACTGTTATTCTCGGGAATCTTTAACTTTATGGGAAACTGATATTCTCGGGAATCTTTAACTTTATGGGAAACTGATATTTTCGGGAATCTTTAACTTTATGGGAAACTGATATTCTCGGGAATCTTTAACTTTATGAAAAACTGATATTCTCGGGAATCTTTATAGTGTGTTATCACCGATACGCTGTGAACAAGCGTGGTGATCAAAGCTGATGCCTTCTTAGCCTTAGTCCTAAAATGGGACAACAATAACAGAACGGCAATTTAAGTTATGATCATTTTGCATGTGTGTGTGTCCAAGTTGTTATTCCAAATAGTAATTGTAAGTTGCCGTAAGCTGGTGGCGGGCGGGAACGAGATTGGCTGGTTCCTGGTAACACCATCCAGGCCCTGAGCGGTGACCGCCAGCAGTATCCCCTTTGGGGGAGACCCTACTAAGGTTTACATCCCACGTTAAGGTAACTGGGTACTTTTTGAAGGTGATAAATTTGAATTTTGGAAGATGTATAGGCGCGCTTACTCGCATATTTAAATACTAGTATTTTTTTTCATTTCGTCTTATAGGACAATCATGCAAAAATTCCAGAAAATCTATAGTTAGTAGTCTCTAAATAAATTCATGACGTGTGCGTCCATCGTTAGTCGTGCCATATTTTTACGAGCTTAACAGTTTTTCTTCATGGCGCGAAAATGATTTAATGTTTTATTGACGCCAGTTCGATATTCAAACAGGTTGTTTGTATTTTTTTTTTAAGAGCCCTATGAAGTATAGAACGATAACCTTTGACCTAAGGCTGCCAGCATTGTTGACCGCGTTCTTAAAAAAACAAACATAACTGTTTGATGCTTTATTTATTTGCCTTAGTTTTAGTAGGTGCCTCATAATAGATCGTTGGATAACCTATTTGGTAGTATTGCCTATTTAACTCCTTATAATAATACTATAGCTGCGCCCCGCGGCTTTACCCGCATAAGTCTCTATTCCGTGGGAATATTGGGACAAAAAGTATTCTATGTCCTAATCCAGGTCATGATCTACTCATGTGCCCAATTTCATCCAAATCTGTTCAGCCGTTTTAGCGTGAAAACGGAACAAACAAACTCACTTTCGCGTTTTTATTTTTAGTTAGGATGTGCCGAAAGAAAATAAGGAAGATGGCCTTTTCCTGCCTAGCCATGATTAATTTATTTTTCGAATATTATTGCGGTTTACTACTAAATCATGTCCGTAGTTGACGACCATTATTAATATTTAACTTGTAAAAATATTGCCAAAGTATACACGTATCAAGATTTAATTTATCTTCATACATTCATTTCATGCTTTTTGTTTAGTAAGTATTATTGAAGTTTTCGCTATAGAGGTGTCAAGCCGTCAGTCAAATGGACATGACTGATTTTGTATGAAAAAAATTTAAGTAATTATGCTAGCATTTTTTTTTACTTTTTGAAGTTGGTAAAGTTTTTGACGAGAACAGTGTTTTAGCGAATTATTTAACTAAAGAAAAGGAGAGAGCTTTTTGGTACACAAAAAAAAAGTGCCGTTTATTTTTCGCTTCATGAATAGCAATAAAATAATTATGCAGTTCTAAATACCTACCTAAATTAAAGTAAAAAAATAAATAGGTGAGTATGACGTATGTAGGTATTAAATAAATCAATTCTAACTTAACTACGTCTATTCTAAGTTACTGTAAGTATACTTATTGCAGTCGTCGCATCTCAGAAATGACATGACATATTATTTCCTCTACGCAATTTTTGTCAAGATCACAATTGGTCAATCACAATCAATCTTCAACCACCCTTATCTAGAGGCCATAAGGCCGAAAATTCTTTATACAAAACGAAAATAATAACTTTGTTGTGATCTGTGTACGGATCTCGAATAAAAACAATGTAAAGAGATCATTTAGTGTGGTCTCCACGTAAATAGGTTGGACGTGTCATGATTTCTGAGTCTTGTGTCGCAATTTTCTAAGACGTTTCTACATTTTTCCCTAATAAAGAAGATCCAAAACAATAACAATGTTCTCCTTCCAAATTAACTTCAATATTATTTTTATAAACAAGGCTATTTTCGCTCGCGTTTGTCACCAGTCCACCAGAATGCCTGTCCATGACTCACCTTTGACCATAAATAATTATAATAAGCTCTTTCCTTTCACATTAATAAAAAGTAATAACAATTTTTTATTTACCAAACTGACGCGTTATTAACTGAACCGTTATCAGGTAGCTATTTAATTTATAATAAACACATTGCTAATTTCACTTAATCCCGCGAAGTATGCGCCGTGGGTGCCGAACGATTTAATCAATGTTATTTATGCAAGAGAAATTCGAAATGAGACGTAGTCTTATGCAAATCACAGCTAATGGACCTAGTTGTATTAACCTTACGGGAAGCCCACTCATATTAACGCTAATTTACATTAATTTCCATTCATAAACTTCCACCTGTCAATGACTAGAATTGATTCTCTATACTTAAAGCAAATTAAGAAAATATTCAGTTTGAAATGACGTTTTCGCGCGTTCGAAATCCGAATCGTAATTAGTGTTGAACGCGATCGAACAATCGCTTTGTTGGAGTCGCGCCGAGTGGTCATCGATTATACGAGCAGATAGTGATGTTCCGTCGATGTCGAGACGTACCGGAGATGTATCGGCAGATAGTGTAATGACGCGCTATTAGGCTAGGTGTCGACGCGGCGCGGCGTGGGAGAGCCCGCGGCCTACATTTCCTTCTGAAACCGGCTAATCACGCGCGCAATTACTCTAATTCAAACGGAATTATTCCGGCGATGTAACACTTTAATTGAATTGTTGATGCGAGCCGTAATTCGTGAATGCGTGTTATTTCGATGATTGGTATCGTGATATTTGGTTGGTAAATATCGATATTGAACGAAGGTATGAATCCGTATGTAATCGCTATAATAATAACCTGAATCTACGAAATCAAATGTCATAACAATTTATAAGAATCAGAATTTAGTAAGTTTTACTGTGGGAAGCGCTCGTTACGAAACAACTCAACAATTCCAGTCATCTTGTCATTCAAGGAAAAAATAATAATACAACCTGTTTACGCGTTTATTTTTTTCTTGCTGCACTGACAAGAAATAAAAAGGCGGTACGCGCGTGCGCGGGCATTCGCGCCGGCCCGCGATGCGTTCCCGCCAAAAAACGTGGCGCGCTCCGAATGCTTGGCGCGCTATACATTTTTGTTCCCCTGTGAGCATTTCCGAATGAACGATTAGAAGCGACGATTCCGCGTTTTCACGTCGATTCGTCTCGGATCGTATCGATGATTTGTGGCGTCACGATCTTTGAAATGCCTCGTTGTACTGAGAAACAACAGGTTAATTCTTTAACGTCGTACGTCTGTGAAGCTGACTCGTAATTTAGAATCCACTAAAACAAATGTTGTCCATTATAGTAATAGATACTAGGTTTTGGAATCGAGATTTTTGCATTTTTCTGATTGCTGTCGATTTGTAAATGTTTGTTTTGAAAAAAATGTACCGTTACGTGCGGTTTTTTATTTAAATTTACAGTAGGCTTCACTTATTTGCATGCTATTCACCTGTTCGGCAAAATCATGATCGTGACACCTAAAAAAGTTTAAGAATTGATAGAACTTTTTTTAAATTGATTGTGACAGTTTCTCAGCAGGTATTTGAATTTGGAAATGTCAATGGCTTTTTAAGATTCATGAATTAAAATCATTTCGGTTCGACATTGACGTATGTACCATCGAAGAAACCCATACCTATACACCGTAAGGACTATTTCTGCTTGCAGCGCTCGGCCACTATAGTAACGGTTACCTACGACAAAAAAAGGGTCGTGTGCACGGGATTTTGTTTTCAAATTGCTTAGTTATAGGTTTCTTCGATGGTACCTAATCGTTAGTTTTTCCATCAAATAAAGCAAGGCATTACTTTTTGAAAGCGATAGTCAAATTATAGTCGGCTCATATGATATAGGAACTCTTAGTACAAAAGCCAGGGCTACACAGATGTTTGTGACTTTAAAGTGTAGTAGAAGTAAACTTTATTTCAAATCTTTCTTTTTTAAATCTTTTTTTTTCTATTTTTTTTTTTATCCATTACGGGGCAGCTCTTGGCCTGTTACCTGATGGTAAGTGATGATCAGGTCGAAGGTGGAAGCGAGCTTCACCCGGAATCCTCAACCACAGAGGAACTGGCTATCTTACAGACCTCAAACTGCCGAAACACAACAATGTTGTTATGGCGACAGACTTAGATAAGATGGTGGAAGCTAGCCAGGTGGACTTAGAACAGGCCCTACCACCAACGAAATCGAGCAGAAAATTTTGACAGGTAGTCTAATCACTAGACCACAGAGGCAGAGACTTAGTTATAAATAAAAAATAAAAAAATCCTAACGTTAATGTTCCGCATGCAGGTCTGAAAGATGAAGAAAGAAAGAAAGATTTTTTTAGTGTCACAGAAACGAGAAAGTATATTATTAAAAAAAAATAACTTGAAGCAAGCATTAAAGCATCTCTACTTTTGCAAGGGAAAATTTTGAATACAAAAATACAAAATAGTTTATTGTGTCAAATAGAAAATTACATTACATTTTAACGTGTTTGGAGCCTCCTTTTAGGCAAACAATGCCTGTATTAGAAGGCTCCGCTCTTTCACAACATTGTAACACATTTATGGGTAACTATATAATGTAAGTACCTACATTTTTCTGTATTTAGCTTAAATTTATTAATCTTTTAAAAATTAAATAAAAAAAATTATGAAGCTTATTCCTAGAATAGAATCAATCTTCTCTTCATAATATTTGACATCATTGAATCTATCGTCAGAGTCGTCGCGTGCGTCGTTTAATATTTGTTTAAATTTTCTAAAATTAAACAAGCTAATGATTCATTCCATCTTAGTTAATTTTATGCACTATGATAATCTAGTTTTTATTCAACATACTTAAATTCATTCTTATCTCAATCTCGAACATTAAGATTGAAAAATTAACACAAACAGTAATTTGGCAAAGTTAGTTTATTTTAAAAATGCGAACTCAATCAAGATAAACAAAACTAATTGACATTATATATACACGAGATAGCGACCGGAAATCTTTTGTTAAAATGAATAAAATTTAATATGCAAGACTTGGCAAGCGTAAGAAAATACTGTTCTTTTTACAATTTTGAATTGGACACCCGCTAAACGACGGCCACCCGCGCCCCATGTAAAATTCCCCAATGAAAAAAAAGTGGCAATTTTTTTTTCTTTTTTCTTGAATATTACCACTTACATAGTTTCTCAGTACAATACCTAACAACATCCACACGGATCTGACAGGGTTTTTTAACATCATACTAATATTATAAAGGCGAAAGTTTGTGAGTGTGTGTGTATGTTTGTCTCTTCTTCACGCTCAAACGGTTGAACCAATTTGGATGAAATTTGACACACATATAGTTTATAGCTTGGATTAACACATAGACTACTTTTTTTCCGATATTCTTACAGGATCGAGACTTACGCGGGTGAAACCGCGGGGCGCAGCTAGTGTTTCATAAAAATGATGTAAAATATAAAACAGAATAATATATAGAACATAAAATATGTCGACATCATTTCGTATCCGAAAATACATCTCTATTTTTGGTTCTGTTTAAAAAGTTCTAAGGAACAATTATGTTCTATCAAGAAAATATACTTTGGAGACAATAGATACCGGGGCTTGTAACTTACTGGGGCTGCCTCAATTTATGTATGAAACAATGTTTTAGTTGAAATAAATATTTTTGTATTTTGTATTTGTATACCTTATTAAGTTTTCTACACCTCTCTGATTTATCCAATTCTGGTCCATTTGTGATAAACGTCATTAGAATAAATAAAGCAAAATAGTTATCCTTCCATTCGATTCTATCATTGTAACTCGTAGAGATTCGAATGAATCATGGTCGATCTGAACACAGGCTTTCCGAAATTTTGCGCATAATATACACTCACTCACACTTGCCCCATGTCACCATTCAAAATTCAAAATCATTTATTTGCTTATATAAGGTATAGAAGGTTGGTAAAATGTACAAAATTGTTCTCTTATTCTGCCTTTAATATCGGCGTGCAAATATAAAATAAAGTTACATTTTATTTAAATTGATTATTGATCATAATCATGCAGTCATTAAACAGATAATCCCATTAAAATTTTAAGTACCTATTGAATTAAGTAAATTTCAATATTATGAAAAAAAAATTAACAAGTAATAATAAAATAAAATAATAATTATAAATGTCAATAATAATCATGTCAATAATGGGAGAGGTTCGCCACACAATAATAATAACAATAATTTAGAAAGACCGTGCAATTTACAAAACTTACAATTTATAATCTAAAAATTCATGTACACTATAATATTAGTTTATGAAACTGTTGCATAATGAGGGGTATTAAAACATGAGTGTGTGTCCCCCGCCAAAAGTTTATGGAAACTCTTTGGTGATATTAACTTCTTGAATTAGCGCTGTATCGTAATAGAAAAAAAATTGTTTTATAGTATTATTTTGTTAGAGAAAAAGTGTTATAATATTTTTAAATTTCGGTATTCTGTTTAAAAAGTATATCAATATAAACTCGTTTTGAAGTTCATAATTCGAATATTACGCTATGAGAGTAGATAAAAGCATTTTTCAATTAAAAACCTCGTCAAATTACTTTTAAATCTAGAAAATGGTAGGCTTTTGGTTCCTTAAAAATGTTATTGCGCAGCCTATGTACAGCGCAAAGTTCGAACCGGCCATGATTAATCGGCCGTATTCTGCTTCTCTACAAAAAAAAAACTCCATTTCCAACTTACATACAAACTTCGAACAATTATTTAAAACAGTAGGTACCTATTGATAACGATTTGCAAACGCATCAATTCGATTTACGAATCTGTGTAAAACACGCGTTATAGTGTTGTAAACAACTGGTATTTACTAAGTATCCATAAAATACTTGCAGAAACACCAGTAGGTACATAACTACATGCCATTGTGAATATTTACGAGTAATTCACAGCTAATAATAGTCTGTGAACGAATCAATCATGATTGTCATGTAATTATTGTTTTAGACATTAATTTGAGTTTGTTGGCTCAAGATTTTCCTTGTCTTTTAATTAGTTTTGAACCTCGTGTTTTTACTTTGTTAGAATGCTTTTTTAGATAGGTAGATGTACATAACATATATGCAATATACCTATGGCCGATTCCTATAATTTACGGACCGTTTTCGGTTAAAATTAAAACACTTGTAACTTTAGCAATAATTAAGCAAATACCTCATAGCTTTGCATAATAGACCCTCCCATAAGGAAGTAGATATCACAATTAAAATTAGCTTACAAATCGATTTATACGCAGTTTGGCAATAAAAAAGTTACCATTGGTAAGTATAACGATTTGTTTTTGTTTATAGGAACCGAGCCCTAGTTTTACGCATCAACGATTTAGGGGTATCGTCTTACCCAGTAATTGGGTTGTGAAGGTCAGATAGGCAGTCGCTCCATGTAAAATACTGGTATTCAGCTGCAACCGGTTAGACTGAAAGCCGACCCGAACATCTTAGTTGGGAAAAGGCTAGGCAGATTGGTTGATAGACATGAAATAAAACATCGTGAGGAAACCGGCATGTCCTAGAACCAAAAATACGAAGACATGTGACATCTACCAACCCGCACTGGGCCCGCGTGGTAGATTACAGCCCACTCCCTCTCACAGAGAGGAGGCCTGTGTCCCAGCAGTAGGAACATTATAGGTTGATTATGCTGCACGAATAATTTTCTGAATTATGGAAAGAAACAGGCGCTCTTGTAACTAAAATGATTTAAAGTAGTGACAATATAGGGCGCACCCTATACCATAGTATGAAGAGAGGTAGTAAGCTATCTTCATAGAAACGCACCGCGCGCGCCTTAATTGTGTGCGCGGCTTGTATCTATGCGTCGCCGCACGCACACGTAACAAAATCTCGACCCGTTTCTCGTGAGAAACCAGCCGAGATTTTGTTAAGTGTGCGTGTGGCGACGCACCAGCTGCGCACACATACAAGCCGCGCGCGGTGCGTTTCTATGAAGATAGCTTACTACCTCTCTTTATACTATGCCTATACTGTCACTATTTCACTTCGTAATTCTCCAGAAAGGAGGAACAATGATGATTCGATTCGTAAACAAGCAGTGTTTACCTTTCTAAGCGTTAACGGACCATGCACTTACAGATTTACATTTAAGATAGTTAATTTATTGAGGCGTGACCTTGCGGAAATCCATTATAAAACTGCACACTGTGGTCCACTCTGCGACCAGCGCTCGGTGTGGCAACACGCCGTGTTCGGGTTCGCGACAAGTCAATCGTCATCCTGAGGATGCCTCGTTGAGAGGTGAAACACGTGTCGATTTCTTACGTGGTTTTTTTATGGCTCTTTAGGAATAGTTAGTAATATTGCCAACAGTACAGAAATCGATAGAGCCTTATGTAATACTCGATTGATACCAAGGACGACTCGATCATAAGCGCTTTTAACACCTCCCACACTTCGTCTGTAACTCTCATTATTCGTAAGCCATAGAAACTATCAAGAAGACCAATACGGCTACCGTTTAGTTTTAGATAGTAGGTAGTATCCTAAACTATTAAACGAGCAATATTTGTATATAGATCTGTACTCACGTTCTCGAAATCGGCTCTTTTCGATGAAAGTTGCAATATAGGGGTTTACGGGGGCGAAAAATCGATCTAGCTAGGTCTCATATCTGGGAAAATTAATTTTCTCCGTATTTTCACCCAAGCAGAGCTCGGTCGCCCAAAGTTTAGAACAAGATAATGAATAATGGCATGACAATATTGACATTAGAATAATGATCATGGCAGCATGGAATTAGTAAGTACCTACTATCATGGCAGTATGGAATAAGTAGATACTATACATGGATTACTATTAAATGAGCATTCTCTATTTTCACCAGGTACTTTAGTACTAACATAGCTATTTAATATACCTTGTTTATTTCTTACAGTTCCGTCGTCGAGAGAATGCGTTTTTTGACAGCTGTCAGTTTCATACTAACGAATATGTGTTTTGCGAATTTGATCCTTATTACTACTAGAAGTTGTCCAACTGACAGGTGTCAGGAACGCATTCTCTCGACGGCCGGACTGTAGTAGCAGCCCGGAGTCTACTTATAAAGGAGACTTAAACATAACTGGTGACATGTGGTTGTACTATGCATCTCTGCAGCCTTCCCCTTTCGAGGTATGCGAAAACAAGGCTATAAGCACGTAATATATAGCTGTGCGAATCCCGCACTTTCTAGCTGTTATAATATGTATAAGTACTGGGAACTGCCTCTTGCAGTAATTTTTTTAAGTCATCTCTTAAAGTCATTTGTTAAAGTCATCTCTTAAAGTAATTTCTTAAAGTCATCTCTTAAAGTCATCTCTTCTTAAAGTCATCTCTTAAAAGTTAACTTTATTGAAATCTTGTTTATTGGTTGCATTCTATTAAAGTTACCATTGCATACGAGGTCCGGTCATAAAAGCAGCGGCAAGAGAACTGCCTGTTGTTTTAGTGCAAATTATGTATTTACGGCTTCGACTACTAATTGCAAACATGTAGTAATGAGCCAACTAATTTACAATATCGTAATTATTTCTAAAGGAGGAACTGGTAACATTATATCGAATGTTACAGCTGAATTATTGGGTGCGAACTTCGAGTTCAGAGAAATGTAATTGAGATTTGTGAGAAATAATGTGTGGTCGTTTCATGTAGAACTAATGGTGTGAGAACTTCTTGGTCTACTGCTTGATACTTAAGTGTTCTGCTTTTAAATTTAGAATGTAATCCCTAACGTGTTTTATTTTTCTTTTGTTGCAGCTGTACAAAGAGGTCGAGTTCCCCCGACTCAGCCGGCGGGGCTCTCCCTACCTGGCCAGTATGCGCTGGCCAACGGCGATCCCTCAGCCGGCCTCAACAGCCATCCCTACCTCTCTTCCTACATCTCTCTGCTCCTCAGAGCAGAACCCTACCCCACCTCCCGGTACGGCCAGTGCGTCCAGCCTGCCAACGTCATGGGAATAGACAATATCTGCGAACTAGCCGCGAGGCTACTCTTCTCCGCCGTCGAATGGGCGCGGAACATCCCCTTCTTCCCCGAACTCCAAGTTACCGACCAGGTCGCGTTGCTAAGACTCGTCTGGTCGGAGCTGTTCGTCCTGAACGCGTCTCAGTGTTCCATGCCCCTCCACGTGGCGCCGTTACTGGCGGCCGCGGGACTCCACGCGTCGCCGATGGCGGCCGACCGAGTCGTGGCCTTCATGGACCACATCAGGATCTTCCAAGAGCAAGTGGAGAAGCTGAAAGCGCTTCACGTCGACTCAGCGGAGTATTCCTGTCTGAAGGCCATCGTCCTCTTCACGACAGGTAAAATTTTAGACAGTCTTTTTGGGGAGGCGCGGTTGTTGCTTTACAGAGTGGCGGGGGCTGGTGGCTCTGTGACTAACTACGGGGAGTTGCTTGTTTTGGTGAGGACGCACTTGGATGCGTACACTGAGGCGGCGCGCGTGCAGATACAGCAGCCGCCAGCTCCGCAGCCGTCTACTGCCTCATCTGGGTACTATTCCTCTTTGGACACGTCTTTGGGCGTCAACTCTTCGCTGTCTTACGGAAGCTTCCTATCTACACCTTCTAGGTTACCACCTAACTACACTAGCAGTCCTAGAATGCCTGAAGCTAGCATATCATCGCATTTATCACCTTTCAAACTGTGGGAGGGAAGTGGGAAGCTTCCCAAGACGGATCAAGGAAGTTGACGTGTTACCGTATGGGTTACGGGTCGGAACTGAGGTGTCGGGTTATGACGGAACGCTTGGCGTATGTTCGGAGTCGCTCGCGTATTTAACCGTTAACGTATTGCTAGAATATGTTTGTATACGGGGATAATAACTCTCGCTCCCCGAAGTGGTCGGTCTCCATTCGTCCGGGGAGAACGCGACTTATTGTTCTCGAAGATTTCTTCGCGTATCTCGCGTTATTGTAAGTATTACGTATAAAATACGTGATATATAGGCATAGCTTCGTTGAAAACGATTACTAATATCGTCGAGACGTCTTAACGTATTAAGTTTAATTTATTTTCATGTAGATAACTAACCTTTATTATGAATACACGCGCGTAATTTATTACTAACTACTTTCGTTTTATTTTCATTTTATGTTTTAACCCTTTTTATTAATTTAATTAAGCTTTCGATGATAAATTTGGATTAACCGATGTTTTATAAATATGTTGATTTTGGCAAAAAATATTCGTAATTAACAGTAATTTATTAGATAGATGATTTATAAATCAAATTACT
This sequence comes from Agrochola litura, assembly GCA_949152395.1. Classification (NCBI taxonomy): domain Eukaryota; kingdom Metazoa; phylum Arthropoda; class Insecta; order Lepidoptera; family Noctuidae; genus Agrochola; species Agrochola litura. The sequence goes on from OX424509.1 coordinate 6,636,187, forward strand.
TTGGTGTTTATAGTTTGTTGGCAACAGATTTATGAAGTCTATAGATCGTTTAGGGGATTAGTCGACTACTGAAGTTACAATTCATGTCTTATTTGATAAATGTGTCGCTGTCTACAGTTTTTCGAGAAATATATAGACTTTAATTTAATCTTTATAATAAGGAAGTTGATTAAGAAATTTCTTGTTTGGAATGTGGTCTAAAATGATTGCGTCAATATTGTGCAATCAGAAATGAATCAGTATTTATAATTTATTAGAAAATAAAATAACTTTAAGTTTTTGATTGTAGTTTTGGAATATTTTTGCCACAATGAACAGAGATTTGAAAAACTCCGTAAATCATAAAAAAGTTGAGTAGGATTACCTATACTTCTTCAAAAATAGGTTTTCATTCATTTTAAATTTTAAAAGAAAATACATCACACTAACACATTATACACCCCTACATTATAAACAATGACTTAAAAATTACCATTCATATTAATTTATATGTAGATAAGATAATTAGATAATTATTAGGTAAAGCTAAATATAATTTTTCGTAAAATTCATTATAGATATACTTATATCAATGTAGATACCTAAGAAATTTTCATTTCAAGGATATAATTAAAGAAAGCAATTCTCACGGACTCCACAATTTTTTTAAATCATTGTAAAACCAGCATATTATTAATCAAGTAAGTACTGCACAGTAACTTAGCTAGAAATTAATACAGACATAGGTAATAAACTTTCGCTTTCCCAGGCTTACGATCGCGAAATTTCCAGTTTTACAACATATTAAAAGTCTTTGACAAATTTTAATGGCTACTTGTATAATTTTATCCGACATTAACTTTTAGGGTTGTAATCGTGGCATAAAGCGGATATTTTGCGCGAATTACGCGGATTTTAATTTCTTAGTGATTATTTGAAGTTAGAAATTATTACTAAGTAAGTATTACTTCGGAATTATTATCTTACTTTTTATTGGTCATTATAAAATTTATAAGTACCTACCTATTCTTAATGTTTTATTATTGTTTTAATATAATAAATTTCTAAATACGGTTATTAAGTGCACATTTCATTTACACTTAGGTAAAAGTAACTGATAATAGGTAACCAAGTTTTTTCTTAGATTCCTATAATCGTACATATAATTTCTGTGATATGTTTAACGCTTTCTACTAAATCAGACTACTGGTAGCTCGATGACATTAAAACATCATAATTAAGGCCTCAAATAAGATGTAAACAAATTCGTAAAACAAGATGTTCCGTATAATTAATAAGTTTGTATTTATTAATAAACTTATAATTATACAAGATCACATTTCACGCGTGGATACATAAAAATCGACTATAAATGAGACATAGGTACATACAGAAAATTGATGTAACATGCAAACTACACAATATTGTCCGGATAGAATTACGTTGTCCAATAAATGAATGTAATATTATGAATTTTAAGTTTAACCCTTAAACAACTAGTTACCAATTCATTGAAAAATGCGCCTGGCGACCATAATTTGCAAACACGTATCCCATAGAAAAATTAAACACACCTACTACATTTTCACATACCTACAGTGTTTTATTCAACGTCCCTCAACTTACTATTTTGTACCGTCGCAACTAGCCGTCCCCTACGATTGTATGCAAAAACTCGTCCCGCACTCGTCGGTTAGTCGTACGATAATCTCTCGAGCGCGTGACGAGACACTTCCGACGTGACGACGACACTTTCGCCACACACACCGGGGTGTTAGACTTTTGATAGCAGACCAGTAATAGTAGCCTGTAGATTATTGTCATTTTCTGTGTGGGTCGGTTTTGTTTGATAGGCGAACTAGGAATTCCTACCAAGTTTTTATAATAAATTATATAGATTTAGAATTTGGACTAAGCTTCAAAAATATTTTTAGACAGACTGTTTCTTTACGGAGTCTGTATTAGTGCCCGATTGATGGCAATACGCTCACCTCCGAATACATAAACGAAATTTGGGTATACTATAGATACATCCCTGCCTAACTCTTAGGGGATTACAAACGTTTGTAGAACTTTGACTTTTTAAAGACATTATTTTAATACTTGTATCAAATAGACTAGTTACTTTAGTACGACATCTAAGTAATTCTAATACTAGCACTAAAATAACAAGCCAAAACAAATAACAATCAATTGTCAATTTCAATAACTAGTCTGATCGTATGGCAGCCTTACTAAAATTCAACTTCACTACTTCAATAATGATTATAATTTAGTGCTGTATCATAGTTTTAGTGGTCGTTCGCGGCTTGCGGTAGGCAACGCAACGGTAGTAAACAGTTGAATGCGTAAAGTTAGCAGACAGGCAGTGATTAAAGGATATTACAAGTTCGGATATATCCGAGATATATCTGGCTGTCAAATGGGCATCGCATTGAAAGGGTTGGGCCCGGAGTTCATCGTTCGAATTTTGAATGTACATTTTGACATTTTGAAGGGCGTCTCTGGCGAATAGATACATGGAATTAGTATGTACCTACTATTTAAAGGTATAAAATTCTATTTCTATTCTGTCAAAGTAAAATTTGTAAGGTAGTAGTCTGTGTCAATTATAAATCGATGGTTTCTATTGAGTTTAATCGAAAAACACCCAAAAGAAATTAATCTATTATCGATTGAAATGCTTGGTATTTTATTATGTTTTTACTGATCGATTTCTTTAATGAAGTTTTTGTAAGTAAAAAGTGATGGGCATTAAAAGTGTGTTGAATACAGTATACTTTAGTCATTATGTGGGCATAAAGTGTAATTTAAACGCAGCATGACAGGTGTCGTGACTTCGATTTTTATTAGAAAGATTGATTCGTCATTTTCATTTAGTTTTCTTGTGATTGATTGGTCATTTTTTGTAGCAAAATGTAGAGTTTAATACTGGATCTGAAATAGTCAATAAAAAAATAAGAATGTCAGTAGCGTTAAATGACACGATTTTTTTAGGGTTATCTGTAACACTACCAACTAGGTACCCCTTTAATGGTAGAGAATCTCTGTCTACGACTATTATTGTACTCTTGCCGTATGGGTAGTTTTTTTTCGTGGTTCACGTCATGTTCAACATAGACAAACTTTACTAAGCCATACTTTTTCCAGATCCTTATTGCGATATAACTTACAGCTATAAGTACGACACCTAACACAACACTGTCACTACTCTAAACTGAATATAAAACTAGTTACCTAGTAGGTACCGAACGACCAATATACCTTGAGCTTCCATGTTCCTCTCTACCTACAAGGAAGTATTAAATAGGGAGGATTTTGCTCCTCCATAGAGGGGTCTAGTGTGATTGGTTCGGTATTACGCCTGGGGGTACGATGAATATGCAACACCAATAAATGTAGTTTTATCCACGCTGGCTAACTTTCACCGACCACGGGCCCAACTCTACTCTGTCGGGTAATAGTTGTACGAACTAACTTTGCGATGTAGTTGGATTATTGCAGATTGATTTTTTAATTTCAATTCTGCTGGTGGGCGGCTAATTGAATTAAATTAAAATTATTACTATTTCTGTAGGTGTTTAAAAGACAAATATATAAAGCATCTAGCGTGTTTTAAAATGTGTCATATATTCTCCAATACTGTCAAGACATATTTTTTTATGACACACGGTCTGTTTTCTAATAATGCAATAAATTTGAATATGACATAATTATCGTGTTTTACAAAATAATTCATCACATAAGATAGGTGCATTTAAAACATCACACATTTTAGCAAATACCTACCATCTACAAGGTAAATAATTCAAACTTATAGCTTTATTCGCTTCTACAAAATGGCAGCCGAACAACGTTGTATCTATCCATGTATGATTCGACGAAAACGGTCCTACTTACCTATTGGCAATCGTGTAGGTACCTTATAGGTACAAAGCCATAACTTATAAACGTAGGTATATAATATACATTTTATATTACAATATTGCATGCGACCGCCACAATTTATGTTTGAAACTGAATGAACAGTATTTTTATTGCATGACTTGACTTTATTATTATTACAACAGGAAAACTAACTAATTATGAGATACGACATTATTACAGACTGAGCAACGCTTAACAAGCTTATCAATTATTTTTTTCACAGAAAACAAACGAAGGTAATTTATATTAAAATTTACATAAACGTCAAAATCCGTTAAGAATTCAATATTTTATTCTGAAGCTTAATAATTAAATGCGAAAAAATATTAGGTTTGTTGTAGATGATTAATATTATCAAATGGCTTCGTAGGTATTTGTCGTGATGGCTATTCATACAAATGTATTTGTATTCAAAACTAGACGAATTGAGTATTTTGTAGGAAGTATTGTCCTTATTTTAGCTTGATAAGCCGTAGTTAGGTAGATACGTAGACATGAATATTCGGCTAAATTTCGGTTCAAAATCAATCAATCTGCCTAGCCTTTTCCCAACTATACTGGGGTCGGGACGATCGATCAGGTTAAGCTATGCTTGCCGCAGTTGGTCCGTGGATGGATGACCATCTTTACATACCAAAACCCCTCCGTGCCTCGGAAAGCACGTTAAGCCGTTGGTCCCAGCTGTCATTTGTAGATCTTTGACAGTCGTTACGGGTAGCTAGAAGCCCAAAAGTCTGACAACTAGTCTTACCAAGGGGTATCGTGTTACCTAGTAACTAGGTTGTGGAGGTCAAATAGGCAGTCGCTCCATGTAAAATACTGGTATTCAGCTGCATCCAGTTAGACTGGAAGCAGACCCCAACATAGTTGGGAAAAGGCTAGGCAGATGATGACTGGGGTCGGGTCTAACCAGATGCAGCTGAATACCAGTATTTTACATGGAGCGACTGTCTATCTGACCTCCACAACCTAGTTACTGGGGTAACACGATATCCCTTGGTAAGACTGCTATTCGGCAAAACTTCGATTGTTGAGCCAAATACTGGATGTGCACCGAATATTTGTCCCATCTCGATTAATTTACTTTTAAAACGTGTTAAGTGATCATTCATGGTGTCAGTAATAAAATATTTAGCGAAATATTTGAACGCTGGTAAAATGTTGTAGCGTGCAGAATTTTAATTTATTTTTTCGTGACAGCTTATTGAACGAGTTTTTATTAATATACTTGAGCCGATAATTTATAGCTTGTTTGATTAAATAAATCTAAATCGATCTGCTTGGATTTAACACTAAGTAATCAATAAAATTTTAAATAAAAAATGCATTGGAATAAACATTATTTAAATATTCTCATCGTTTTATCTCAATTTCTCGTAAATGATATAGTAGTTTATCTTAGTTTTGTGCATTGTTTCGTATTCCGAAACGATTTTTTCTATATTTAAAAAAAGAATGTCAATTCACCAACTGTTAGAGATACCTATAGTATTTCTATTTTCTTAATGTCCCTCGGGTATCATCGGATTTCCGAATACAAACGAATGCTAATTTCCATGTCCATCAATTATAAAATTTATCATGTATAATAATTTAAATTCAGAACTAAATACTTTATTATTGTTTTATTTTGATTTCTGTGTGAACTATATAGAGCTGTAAAATTATTTTCCTATCTGTCGTGCCTGCGACTTTAGGGGCTTTCCTCCCATTTTTTTGAAAGAAAGAAAGAATAATATTACCAACTCTATATACTTCCAAGTCGATTGAGAGCGTCCGGTCTGCGCCAAGTGCAAAGGGCAACTGATAGAAATTCAAAAACTGACGAAACACGAAGTTTGCCGAGACACATTAAGAATATCGTTTGTCTGTACATATCTCAATACAAATTATAGGTACAATTCTAGCGACCCAACCTCAATTCGCACGGATTTTACGACTTGACAAAACTTCGGGATTTCCTTATAATATTTAAGCTTAATATTTATGTACTATGCGCATAAACCTTCCGGAATAAATTCTCTAAATGATAGTAAAAACTGCATCAAAATCCGTAGTGCAGTTTAGAAGAACAACGCAGCTGTCACACAGACAGACACGGAAAGCGACTTCACCAACTGACTGGTACCTATATAACTCTACAGGGTGGGTAAAACATCGTGGATCAAACGAAACAGGGTGATAAGTAGTTGGGGTTATTTCCAGTAAAAAATATATATGTGGCAGAGCCCTAACTTGTATTTAAAAAAAAAAACAATTTTTTTTAATAATAGGCAATTAGACTAAAATGTTTACCTAGGTGTTTAGTTGCTTCTACGAAATGTATCGTCACTACAAAAGTGCTTTTATGACTGCCAGTACCATGATTTATGAATATTGGCACTGTCTCACGAAAAAATATTTGTATTTTTATTTTTATTTTATTTCATTTAAATACTTATAAATTATATTTTTAAATATTAGAATAAAAAAATATAAAACTGTCTCACGAAAAAATATTTGTATTTTTATTCATATTTTTTACTGCAATTAACCCCAACTATCGCCCTGTTGTTCTGTTGCACCCTACAGGGCGGGTAAAAAATCATAATTATGCAATACAATGTAATCAGTTTAGTACGCAAAAATGGTAGGTACCCACAGAAAACGAGTCTCATACATTCAATTCGAGACTACAATGTAACAAACTCGGCCAATCACTGCACCGTAACCATGACAACGCACTTTGTAACAGAAATCACAATTACAACTTATTAGACACAAATCAATAATATATAATTATTCTTATGGCCGACCACCTTGTTCCCATACAATTTATAAGAGGTTATGTAATTTTCTAAGTGCCGTAAATGTTGTATCGATGACTGCCCAAGTGCCCATTGAAATATATTTAAAGGGCCTTACACACCTTTTTTTGGGCATTAGATTCTAGACAATCGATGTACCTGTTACATTCGTCAGATAAACAAAAGATGCCGCATGAAATAAAGTTCTATAAGATAGACAGAATTATATTATGTAGTTGTATCTTTTTGGCGCGTGACCAAAATCGGAACTAGGGCTGCCATTTTGTTTTTTCAATACAATTTCATAAGTGTTTACTAAAAACACCTTCCTGTCATGTACCAAAAGATTCTTCTTATAGTAGTGTGTATAGAAATTCGGAAAATGGAGCCATAAATCTATATTAGATATGGCTTAGGCCGCGTTCACACCAAACGTATAGTGAGCCATCGACTATGAAAGTCAAGTTCAAGATATATGGAAACCCAGTGTTAGCCGCGGAGGCGCTGTCTGACTGCTGATTGTGATGGCCGATTGTGAGCGAGGGTTACGTTTCATGTGAACGCGGTCCTAGATAGACCATGTCCTAGATTTTTCTAATCTCAGCAGCTTGCAAACTAAGTCAAACTCAAACCATTTACAGGTACTTTTTTTTTACGATCAAAGAGTCAGTCAGTTGAAGCTTGTTGCCCGTTCCAAAACCTAGCTCTCTATATAGAGAAAAACGGGCAAGAAACTCTAAAGAAAACTATTTTAAATCAAGATATTTCAAAATCCTGAGTACATTATTCTTGTTGCTTGAGTGTTACCAAAAAAGGGCAAGTTTGCCCATATCTTGGGCAGTATATTGCCCAATCTAGTCGCATAGTGAGACCGACTCTTTAGTTTCAGTTTACGCGTAGTCACGTTTGACGCGTGTGACTACATTTTATTTATTTATTTTTATTAGCTTATGAAGTTCGTGAGGAATTTAGGTGACGATTGTAGGTTACTGTCCTTTTGTTTAACTGTAATCGTTTCTAATAATAAACGTTTTGTTCTTTCTGGAATGTCTTGCTTCATTCACGAAAAGTCTGTGAGGGAACTTACGTCTCCTTTTCCTTTTTGAATCATATTTACAATTCTTCGGAGAAGGAGCTCGTGGCTAAGTAATAACAACCGCACGCGTCGATCCATCAGGTTAAGCTACGCTTGCCGTGGATGGGTGACCATCTTTACATACCGAGACTCCTCCGTGCCTCGGAAAGCACGTTAAGCCGTTGGTCCCGGCTGTCATTCGTGGATCTTTAACATTCGTTACGGGTCGTCAGAAGCCCAAAAGTCTGACAACCAGTACCAAGGGGTATCGTATTACCCAGTTACTGGGTTGTGGAGGTCAGATAGGCAGTCGCACCATGTAAATATTGGTATTTAGCTGCATCCAGTTAGACTGGAAGCCGATCCCAACATAGTTCGAAAAAGGCTAGGCAGCTTTACAATTCTTCGAATACCCATCAAAATCTTACTGGTACTTTACATCGACCCATCGATTCGATCAGGTGCGATTCGATTAATACAAATTCTTCGGTAGGTAGGTACACACGGCTACACATCAAGCTAAACATTTCCAGTATAAGCTGACATCGCATTGTACGGAAATCCTATACAATGCGAGATCAGCATAAACTGGAAATGTATAGATTGATGTGTAGCCGTGTGTACTAGTCCAATCCCTGAAATCCACTGAAATAAATCCAATGTTCTAGGAGCTTAGCTAGGAGTTTCCTGATCTGAAATAAAACGATTAAATATACCTAAATATCGTATTTTTTAGCACTTGAATGCTCTTTGCCTCATAATGAATCATAAACCTCTATAGGTATTCCTAAGAAGGATTTCCCAGTTCCCTACGCCATTCTATTTTTAATTCAAACCCAGTTCCATTCTATTTTTAATTCAAACCCAGTTCCACATCGAACACACTGTTTTAATACGTTAACACGTCAAAAACAAAAACTGTTCCCTCAAGCATATCCTTCAGCCTAAAGGCGGTGGTGACAAATAAAACTATCTCTTTCTAGCCATAGGTTCAGCAGGTTAGTGTGAGTAGTGTGTACGTCTGGATAACGGTACACAGTTCGTGACGACGAGGCCGCGGGACGAGTCACGATTTGAAAAAGTGTCGGGCCGACGGGACGAAGTCCCTGCGTTCCGAGATGATATTGCTTGGTACAAGGTGTAGGCTAAATACCTTAGATTTGAACCATGCTGACCTATCCAATTCGGTGTCATAAGGTGCCAATAATATATTTGTGGAACAAGCAGGCATTAGGTGAAATGCAAACTAAATATTACCTACCATTTATTATCAATCAAAATCAAAAGTCATTTATTCAAACTAGGCTGAGAATCAGCACTTTTTGAACGTCAAAAGTACCAACATAAGACAGTCCCCCAAAACGCCCGCCCTTCACCACTTCCTAGTGCTTTAGCTGGGAAGCAGAAGTGGCGCAACAAACTCCTCAGCAGCACAGCTGTCTGTTCAGTTAGAAAAAATTGATTTTATGCATACCTATAAGTATGCAAAATAATTTACATTACGCAACACAAAACATTAAATTAAATTATTTGCCATATGTCAGCTAGCACACGCCAAAAACAAAAAGAAAACTTCAAAATCTAAACTCAAGCGAATCTCAATGACACAACTGTTCTTCAGTTCTTCAATTAATCTGTCTTGCTTTTTCCCAACTATGTTGGGGTCGGCTTCCAGTCTAGCCGGATGTAGCTGAATACCAGTATTTTACATGGAGCGACTGCCTATCTGACCTCCAAAACCCAGTAACTGGGTAATACAATACCCCTTGGTAAGACTGGTTGTCAGACTTTCGGGTTTCTGACGACCCGTAACGACTGTATTTTACCACGAATGATAGCCGGGACCAACGGCTTAACGTGCTCTCCGAGGCACGGAGGAGTCAACCGACACACATCAACACACCGGTCACAACCTAGTTACTAGGTAGCGTGTTGTGGAGGTCAGATATTCAGTCGCTCCATATAAAATACTGGTATTCAGCTGCACCTGGTTAAACTGGAAGTCGACTTCAATATATTACTTTACAATTTTCTTCATTCAACCGTCCTCTCCCCTTACTTAGACCACACTCACCAAGCTGCATACTGCAACAGTATTACACGTTCTTTATATCAGCGAAACTTTAATACATGAGACGCTCGCAACATGTATACTTAGGGAAATTCACTGCAAAGTACCTTCAGCTTGGTTATCTGAAGATACGGTTACAGGAAGATATTTTGTAGAAAACTGACTAGTGTAGTGGTCGCAAGCGGAACTGCGAATAGTGGAGTCCAGAGTTAAAATATATCAGATATAGTTACTGGGTTTTCAAGTCTAGAATTGTACCCGGTTAATAGTGTGGGTGAAGGAAAACATCGTGAGGAAACCGGCATGCCTGAGAGATATTTCTCGACGGTATGTGAAGCCAAGTCAGAGGCCCATGGGCCGCATAAGAACTCTGACACCAGGTTAACTACAAACCACACAAAAAAAAAAAACGTGTGGCACTCGGGGACTGCCGCAGTAAAGCTATTGCATAGCATTTGTAACCTCCATACTTCCCATTTGTCAACGCTACACTTGGGATGATGACGGATGATGACATAAAACAAAAATTACGTTCCCATGACAACGTCATGGGAACGTCAATGGTAGGCGGAGTGGGGGGTGTTAGGTTTTATTTTCGTTACGGAATTTCTTGATTCGGTCGCCGCGCTCAAAGCCCGCGATAAAAGCTATGCAATAGCTTAAAAAAAGAAGAATAGTAGAATAGCCCCACTGGTTCGCCCCAAACCAGGGATCTTAAATATAATTATGGCGGATGTGGGTGTATCTATTAGGTATATTTCTCTGTCTTCGGGGAATTGAAACGTGATGTTTTGAAGTGCCTACCTTCTCTCATTTCAGCCCATAATCATAATAACCATAATCAGCCTATAATGTTCCCACTGCTGGGATACAGACCTCCTCTCAGTGAGAGGGAGCGGGCCATAATCCACCACGCGGGCCCAGTGCGGGTTGGTGGATGTCACATGATTTTTGGTTCTAAGACTTGCCGGTTTCCTCACGATGTTTTCCTTCACCGTTTTGCGAGCAGTGGTGATGAAATAATTTACACAAAGTAATACGCCTGTCAGGGTTCGAACCTACGACCTGCAACTCGTAAGTTGCAGCCGTTACCACTGGGCCACCACTGCTCTTCAGCCATATCAGCCCAAGCTAAATAAAAATAGGTCATCCAATGGTCCCGTGAATATTTCAGCTTAAGACCCTCCGAGTCTCAATAAATACTTTTTCTTTCTTTCTTTACCTATTTCGTCTTGTGAATTTCACAAACCTTTTTTTTTTTTTGGGTGGGAAATTATCAAATAACTTCTCCCGCTCTGGGTGGAGCGGAGGGCGTGTCAGACTCTTACTGACTAAAACCCACCCGTGTTCCTTCGGTTGCCCTGTTGCCGGGGGCCACGATTTCCCTTTAGGCCCATATTCGCAGCCCCAGGAGGCATTGGCCCTAGCGGACCCCGTCAAATTTCACATACCTAAATAATGACTATGTTTCCAGCAGCTTCCACAATACTTACCTAGATATAGGATAGAATTTTTTAAGTATCTATATAAATAATTAAGTATGTATATATTAGTAATTTTTTTAAGTGTATCCTACTTAAAAAATTAGAAATATTTTCACCAAACTTTGCAGATCTATATGAATAATACTTTATTCTAGACATCCCAATACGTTGTTGCATAATAGCAATAGTCCTTAACATGTCACTACTTAGCCGATAGCCGATGGTCTATGAACATGGCCGTGGCCCGGACGATAGCCTCCGATCCTTGGAACCTGTTCCCGCGGTTCACATTTAACAAATTGCACGAATATACTATATTGAGATTTAATGTAATTTAATATATGACCATAGATAAATATGAACTAAAGAAAAGAAAGAAATAAAGAAAAATATTTTAACACACAATTAAAACTAACAAATGGAAAAAAAGACACCAAAACTGAACCGAAAATATTTTGATTCTTTTTTTTATAAATACATTTGACAAAAAAAATACACCTTGACTTAAGAATCTCCCCATTTTTGTCGACTAAAAAGGAGGAGAAAAGTTGTTGGGAAATTGTGTTCTACAATTCCTTACGAACACTGTATTGTGCAGCATTATGAAACTATGTTATTATTTGTTCATTTTAAACCTCGAATGAATCGGCATTATTTTCATCCGTTAATATCACAAAGTAAACCAAATAATATCTTTACATTATACCACAGGCCCACAAACTAATATAATTCTAAGCGCCCACAATCTGAATGACAAATCAAAAACTTTTTAAAACCTCAACAATAAGTTTGCCGCGTCCAAATTTGGCTTATTGTTGGAACCAAGATGGCAACCAACCAGCTTTCCGAACGCTTCCTGACCGCGCCAATCACCAACCTATTGTGCCCAGATTACTTGCAAATTCTATTAAAATATACCGAAGAAATTTTCGCAGAGCCAAAAATTTTAACAACCATTGTAGCTTCAGTACCAGTCATTGTAAAATGGAAATAAAGGAACCGCGCAGTGTATACGGTAGTACAAAATAATTGGATAACGGCAGCCCAACATGTGGTGTTGTGGTCAAGATATATGGATTTCCTATGACTATCGAGTTTATGATTGAAATGTCAGTTACACGATGTATGATAGGAATTTGTTGAGAAATTGATTGTAGGACTATTATTCTTGGCTTGTCTTTGCGTACAGCTGACCAATACAAATATGCAGACGTAGTAATAAATATTAATATACGAAGAAAATAGAGGGAATTTGCATTAAGAAGTATCTTCCTAGCTATCAAGTACTGATTGTCAAATGATATTCAAGCAAAGATATTAACACCTTCGGAGAAATTTTATTCGTATACATCTAACTGCCTTGCATTGCTTAATTCAATATGGCGCCACAAACTTCTCAATATGTTCCATGGCAAACAATTTTCCCGCGAAAAACACAATAAACAATATGAAATGGAACAAAAGGGAGACGAGCAATAAAACATACACAGATGCGTACCGAATTTTGAGGTCACACTCGTTGCATAATATTAATATACACCAAAAAACAACAAATATAGGCAAAATTGATATTCGCCCGTTTCCAATTGGACCCTCGTCACGTGTCAAAGAATCAAATACAAAACCATTGCATCCCAGACAAGAGAAAACGCACTCTAATTTCTAACACACAAAATGCAATTTTGTTCAACTTAATTTATTGAAAGAAATCGACGTCAATCCATCAATCGATTAGAGTCGTAACTGTTAATCTTGACAATTAGATAAAGACTTTATTTGCACGTAATAAAATCGCAATTTGAATGATAGAAAAATGGTAACCCTAAAAAGATGAATGCAAATATTAATCAGGATGATAAGTGTGGGGTGTTACATTCCTGTTCGGATTGCGTTTGTCTGTCTGTTTATCTGATGACATCGTGACGGGTTGGTAAGGGTTGTAACAATAACACGCGCAGGTTTTATCAGTGACCAGCGATAATTCGCTTCAACGCTTGAAATAAAAGACCTTTTTGCTTTTCGGTGTTGTGGATTCATTCATCTTGTTCACCTCGTTATACGGGGGGAGTCATTTTCTCAAAATGTACCTACTTAAGTTGCTTAAATTCGTCTTAGGTTTTTGTGGTAAGGATTTTATATTATTATTTTTTTCTACGATTTCTGTCAATTCAAGAAAAATCGTTACATTTAAAAAATATTTAAAAAAATATATATTCCATAAAACTTTTATGTATGACTTCCCACAATAAGTCCCCAGTAACTGTAGAATAGGTGTACCTATTTCTAGTAACCAAAAATGCTCATCCCGTAAACTCACCCTTTAATCTCCCAGATAACGCAATCGGTTTCGAGTACCCAAGCGACCACTCGAAACCAAATAAAGCAGAACATTAGTTCGTGCAACCAATATTAATTAGCAGATGGTTATCTCGTCTTATTTAGAGTCTGCCGTGAGCATGTCCGCCTGACCCTGCCTAGGTCGTCATATATACCGCTAGAGGGTTAAACCACGGAATAAAGTACAGAATGTCTGGTCGACAACGTGGTATTGGCACGCACACAATGACGACGCGTTTAATTTAATTTTCGAAATTCAAATTGCAGTATTCTGGATTTGGTTCTATTTCTAAGTATTTTACCATAAAATATCAAATGGGAGTACAATATTCCGTAAATATCTCATCACGTAAAAATGTTAGTGACGTGTGCTTGAAGTGAACTGTCATCCTACCTGACGCTATTATCTAGGGTTTGACAACTCATTTCATCTAAGTTTACAGGGTGAGATTTTTTACACTATTAGTCTGTGTTGCCATCTGACAGTGCTGAGCTGAGGCCCTTTTGCCATATTTAAAAAAAATACGTTTAAGTTTTTGTATTTTTTTATATTTATGCTAATAAACGCATTTTTTCTCTTTCATTCTTTATAAAATATGAATCGCATATTTAATAGATCCGTATTTTCTGTCATCTACAATGATACGTATCTGTAGAAATCACAACGACTAGTCTCCAATGAGGCTTTTGGCCAAAATGGCCACAACACCACAATACAAAATATCGTAGTGTAGCCATTTTGCTAAGCCACTAAAGTTCGCTTGAAGACGAAAATATGGCCTGTATTGACATTTTAATAGCGTATTAGTAGATATTTACTTTGTGTTGTTGCTTGTTTTCGTGCTAAGTGCCTGTAGAGTTTATAGGATTAGTGTTTTGTCTTTAATGGCGCATCGTTAGAAGTACAGTTATTCTGAAACAGGTTTTAGTTATGTTGAATAACCCACATAGCAGTCGGTCTATTCTGTAAAAACCTAACCGTGAAAAACTTCGGTAACGTGAGTTTGAATTGAGCTGTCATTCCACGTGATACTAGGAATTGACACTATTGACAGCTGTCAGGTGCTGCTGTGACAGCTGTCAGGTGAAATCACCTGAGTTTTCATGATGAGATTTTACAAATATTCCGGCTGGTTTTAGTACATAAAATAAGTACAGATTAACTCTAGTCAAATTAAGGATTGATTACTATTTCGTCACTTTTTACCTAAAATTAAAATACATTTACGCATCCTCAAAATGCCAAGGAAACAGGAAAGTTTAACAATATTATTATATTTCAATTTATTGATCCAACATTGGTGCATCGAATTATTTTTGTAAAATATAACTATAAACAAAATGTATTCGGATTGGATACGGCAAGGTGTTACGTTACGAAATATAATATTGAATATTTTATCGACCATTGTTTTCAGGTCAGTAATATTATGGACAATTTGCAATTTTTATTTGTAAAATTGATTTTATTTTAAAGAATATAAACTGACCACGAGTGTTTGAGGTTGAAAGAAATCGATTTTGTATCACTTTTTTTCCAATGTCACCTCTTTTAACAATGCAGTCATCGCAGGTTAACCGCAATAAATAACCTGTAATTAATGGCAGTTAACTAAACTATAACCATAATAAATTACTGTTCAGTTAACCCTAAATAGCGCTCGTACGTGATAGGTTAGCAACCTGGCTGTTATCGTTCGATCTTTAACCTGAATCTAATAGATCTTCTACACAATGGCGGATGACGTCTTTTTGACATAAGACGTCAAGAAATTCTTTATTTATTTTTGGAACAGGTTGTATGTAAATCGACCGATTGTTGTCAACGTCTCATTGTAAAATTTATAATAGGAAGCTTTAGGCAAATAGTGCTAATTCCGTCTAAATTTTACTCACTATATACGGGTCGAAAAAATATCTTAAAAAGTGTGCTTTCACTAATTTATTTAGAAAAGTATTCGTAATATACTAAAAGTCATTGCAAAAGAATCTTATCTCCATTCATTCATTTCCTCTTAAATTTCATTTTTCAAAAAGCATAACACAAAAAAATAACAACACAGTCCTCAAACAGAAATCAGCATAATTATCCATAACCCATCAACTACGATCGATAAATGAGAAGCTAAAAACAGTGAGTCAAGGGGTCGGCGGGACCGAGACAATGGCGTAGGGTTGCGGTCACAGATGTCGTTTATCGGACGCTCGCCTAATCTTTAACCCTCCTAGCATTTGAGGGTTGTGTTTACGAAAACGGTAAATGAATTTGATTGGTTTTTTTTGGCGTTTATATTTCTTTTAGTTTTTTTGTCACGAATCTTTACTCGGAATAGTCGGAAGTAACGATAAAAAATGATGTTCCATAAAACCTACAAAAAAACGTCTTCGGCGGTGATTTCAAGCTGTGCTTACCTTACTTGAACAAACTTAATCTGGCAAGCTGGACACATGTTTAAGGCATTACAACAGTGTCCTATTACAAGACTTCCAAGGCCAGAAAATAGTCAATAGTTTTGCTCTTTTTAGTAAATAAATAAGTCTTCAACATCGAATATATTTCCTAATCATCAAAAACTCACAGAAAACTCATCCCAATAATATTCAGTTACCCCTTCATTCTGCAGGATATGTAAATACCCCTCGCAATGATAGCGGTATAACTTTTTAGACCGTGTTTGTTCAAATCACTCTGGTAAGGGGTGACCACATTAATTGAATTACGTGTCGCTTCACATTATGCCTGCGTCGGGTTTACTATTTGAGTTTACTTTATGACTACTCCCACAAATTGGTGTAAGAACTTCCCTACTTCCATGGTGTTATGATTGTAAGTAGACATTTTAGTTGCGAGCGACATGTGATAACTTTAATTTGATGAAGAAAATATTAAAGGACATATTCTGAAAAGAAAGCATGAGTCTACGTTAACATGAAAAAAAAAACCTCCGAATGCATAACCTTTTTTGAAGTCGGTTTAAAATAGGTTTGAGCGGACAGGGGGTTGAAAGAGTTTTCTAATAGAGGTAGTAACGTTTTAGAATAAGAGTCATACAATTTCTCAAATTCTTTAGTAAAATCCTGACCATTTTCCCACAATTCTGCAACACCTCAAAGAATAAGCTCTTTTCCTATCTCTTGACAGCAAACACCCTTTTAATTCACACCGATTAGATGATTGTACGTGCTTACCACCCCACTAGTTCCGAGGCAAACAATCCGAACGGAATGATTCCGCCCAAAGTAAGGACAGACGTCACCAACTACTTGTATCTTGCCATTGTCTTCGACCGCCGAAGTTCGGGTCTGATAAGGAGATGGGCCCACAATGTATAGGTCCCAAGTTTGTTAACATGGGGATTTGAAAAGCCGTTGAAACCGTTTAGACGTTGCAAAAGCGACAGGTGAAACGCTTTTCTTTGCTTATCTGTGTGTTTACTCCGATAAGTTCGGAATAAGGCGCCCGACGTTTCTGGTTTTACCAACGTGTTCTATTTTCGAATTTATTCTTTGTTGTCAGTAAAAAAAGAATTGGTTGTCGGAATAATTTTCCATTCTATAAATAAATGAATTTAGTTGCATTACTTTGAGAGAACTTTAAACATCAAAATGTCTCCGTAAATTACAAGTTTTTTACGACGCCGAATTTCATTTTCCATATCGAAAACGACAAATTACAAAACGACAGTTTACACTTGTCGCTTAAAAATAAATTAGAAAAATAATTGGATTCGGTGTACACATGTGACAAAAAATAGTAAAAATAGCCACAAATGTCATGTAAACTCGTAATATTCTCGTAAAATGTGTGTGTAACAACAGTTTTGAGTCGTAAAAGGGCGTAGAGTGAAGAGTGGGATACTTTACGAATGTGCTCGTTGACGGCACCCCGGGGCTCACATTAACACCGATATTACTATTATCGCGGTGTATTCGTATTTAATGCGTTGAGATTACATTAACCAAACTACCGGCCGGCGACGGGTTAACACTTAACACTGTTTGAGTTTGTAAAGAGCGCGTTTTATTTACGTGGTGCGGTTAGGAAAATTCACGCCCTATTTAATTTGGAAAACATTTTTCAATTTGCAATCAATTATTAATATATTTTAATAATTAAAAAAAAATATAGGTGGGTTATCAACAAAAATATTACTATTTTCACCTATTCCTTAATGATCTGCAGATCTGATCAAGAAAAAAAACCATTGAAAAGTAATCGTTTTACTGTCATTTTTTTATAATTACAACATTAAAAAACAAACCCACCTGTCCTGTTTAATATTCACGAAAAAATAAATATGACAAATATTACCTATTTATCATATTGATTTTTTCGTGAACATATCCCACGATATTTCTCTAGTTTTTTTTTTTTAATACTAAATTCACGTTTAACGTTCAGATTTACGCCCCTGGACGTACGTTTAGCCCATTCGCCGGTTGCACAACACAGCATTGTTCGCAGAGGTCGAGGTCCAATGCTTAGCTGACCCTTAATTGATTTGTGTCAGGCTTAAACACAGCTTAGCGTCATTACGAGCTAATCAAATGATAGTTGCGCTTATCGTTGTAATGATGTTCATTAAGAATTAGGGTTCGTTGTTAGTAGGAAATGGTGGGTTAATGTTTAGTACTTATGTGTTGGTTTGTGGTTAATAAAGGGACAATTTCTTAAGAAATTGTAGCTGATTGAATCTTTTATTAGTAAAATCAAAAGTCCTTCCTTGACTTACCTTATTTTTTTTTTTATAAGAACGTAATAAACAAAGAAAAATTGTTTATTCTGAACAAACAAAACTCGTATTACAAAAAAAAAACCATAAAATACACACATACAAAGTAGCCAGGATTTTTTTTTCAATTTTATTTTACGTTTTAGTTACTTTTATTTTATTAATTATAATAAGATTTGAGGAATTAATACAACTATCAGTGGTGTCAAAACTGGATAAATATTAAAATAATGTTGCACAAATGAATCATTGTTTACTGTACTCATAATCTTTTAAACACAAAATAAACAAAACTACCACAAACCACTAAAACAATTTTCTCGAAACCCCGAACCACTATCCTAATATTTCTGTACCTGACCACACTGACCACGTAAACGACCATTAAAGGGTTAACAGCCCCGCACGAAACAAGAATAGCCACAAATCAGTGAGATATTCAATCTCGGGTACAATAACATTAGAATATCGGCTAAACGGCTAAACTAAGGGGGTTTAGCGACATTGCGATAACTAAGGGTTAAGTCTAATGTTAGAGCTGGATATGACAATGTTTAACACTGTTTAACATGCCATTAAAGATTGTAATGGCGGCTTCTGGCATTTTTTGAAAAAAGAACAAGTATGAAAAAAATAAAAATGGAAAAAGTGTTGATAGTGTTAGGCCCAGTTGCACCACACGTCACTAATTTAATTTAACGCTTAACGAATTTAAAACATAATTCTATTTCTGTCAATAAAATAGCAAGTTTTTTTACGCTTAATTTTTTGTTCTTTTACCTGGTTGTTCAAAATAACCGATTTTTTTATCAAATTAAAATTAGAACTTCCTACTCCATTCGCGCACGTTAGTAGTAAAAAAAACCCAAATCAAACCAAACACAAACTGCCATTATACCACCACAAAACTAACATATTCGTTGCTCATCCAGCTCCACTAATTCCTTACTTAACGATCTGTAAAGGGAGACGGAAGGGATAAGGTGAAGGGCTCTGAACAAATTAAGGGATCCTAATGGTTATCGGCGGGATCTACGGTGGGCAATGTTTAAGCTGGCCCTTACACGCGCTAGATGAATTTTAATGTCCCCAAGTGTAGTGTGAGATGTTATGGCTGATATTTTGATATGTATTATAAGATGGTGGATGTAATAGTGTTATGAGGCGTTTGAGTACGTTTTGAATTGTTTATTGACTGTTTTATGTTTGGAAGCCATAGAATTAGTCCTGCACCCTAATTGTGTAACTTTCAATCACAATCCGAGAGTTTTGATATTGCTAATCCAATGCTTAATACATTTGAAAAATTCGTGCGCTCAACAACGTAAATAACGCAATGGACGTGCGTGAACTGTGAAAATGAAACCCATTGCGATCAATTGTCAATTTATGTGTTACTTAATTACCCCGTAGATTGGTGATACTTAGTAGTTTTCATCATTGTATTGACTCAAGAATCCCGTTAAAAAAACTTACAGATTTGAAGCTAATCTTGACTCAAATTTAATTTAAAAGGGGTCCTAAAACTAGACATCGCTTAAGAATATGAGGATGAGAATTAAAGGTAATCTTTAAAGTCGAACTTTAGAGTAAACTTACGTTTAACTTAACAGTATTTTATGTCGGATTATTTGAACTGCGTTCAAGAACTGTCATTTTCAATACTCCACAACAATGATGACACTGACAGTTCTTGAACACAGTTTAGATGTGCTGCTCATGTTCAGTTTAATTATTGGTGAAATTCACCCTGAGTCGAGAATTTTATTACTCAAATTGTAGGTAGTTTAAATATTTGTACAGAATGCAGGATATCACTGTAAAGTTTACAGTTATATCCTGCATCCTTCACAGTGAAAAGTGTAAATTAAAATTCACTCAGTTGGAGGTCCATTAATCAGAGATAACTTGTCCAAAGAATTAAAAACAGCACCAATAACACTATATAATCTGCCTAGCCTTTTCACAACTATGTTAGAATCGGTTTTCAGTCTAACCAGATGCAGCAGATTAACCGTATTTTACATGGAGCGACTGCCTATCTGACCTCCACAACCTAGTAACTGGGTAATACGATATCCCTTGGTAAGACTGGTTGTCAGACTTTCGGGCTTCTGACGACCCGTAACGACTGTCAAAGATCCACGAATGACAGCCGGGACCAACGGTTTAACGTGCTTTCCGAGGCACGGAGGAGTCTCGGTATGTAAAGATGGTCACCCATCGACGGACCAACCTCGGAAAGCGTAGCTTAACTTGATGAATCGGACCGTGTGACTGTTATTACTTAGCCACGAGCTCCTCATCAATAACACACACACAGTAATCAATTTGACGCCTGAGTTTGTTTGGCCATTTTTTCTCAGTAGCAGTCTGATACCAGATATCGACTCCACTAAGTAAGCTATTTCACGATTTCCGAATAGCCACTACTTACCGAATAAATTCAAAAATGGAACAGAATTTGTAGGATATTATCTACCAAGTAAGTTAACGAGAACCTAATCGAAGGTGGTGAAACAGGCCCTAAGACGTGTAAAAGTGATTCCAATATTTTTTTTTATTTACAGAATAAATTTCATTCTATTCCATTTTTAAATTTTTTTCATTCGCCGCCATCTTGAGCAGCCATAAATTGTCAGCGATATTAATTACGATGTTGTCTTAATTTTAAGACGTACGCGCCATTCATCTTCCAAGTCTTACTCTCGTGTGCCGTAATTATTCAAATTATCTTCTTATCAGGTCAAAACAGTTTTCCAACACCCTCCTGTATTAACACATATTTCATATCAATTTGAACTTTATGAACTGTGCGGTGAGGTTGATATTCCATTGGTGTGAAACACGATTTTTGTTTTGCAAATGTCTCCTTTATCAGTCTCGCTTTTGATATTTTAATTTACAGTTTTGTTTTAATTAATCTTTGTTTTGGTAGTGTTATGGTTTCGCTTTTGTCGTTTAATTTCGTTTCGTTGTTTATTATTTGGGCTGCCTGCACAAATGCATTGCCAAAAAAGTAATTAAAAGTTACTAGATTCTGCCCGCGGCTTCGCCCGCTTAAATGTCGGATTTTATTCCATGGGAACATATTACCGGGATAAAAACTATCCTACGTCCTAATCCTGGTTATAAACTATATGTGTGCCAAATTTCATCTAAATCCGTTCAGCCGTTTTTGCGTGATTGGGTAACAAACATCCAAACATACAAAAAATTTCACTTAGCTCAAAAATAACATCCCTATTAAAAAATATAACTTGTGATGATACTACGTCTTTAACTCAAAAGCTCTTTCTATTGTCCAACACTGAACAAAAATCACTCCGGTATTTCGTGAGGGTTAGGCAGAGGTGTAGTACCTACTACATTTCGCCAGTTACCTATGTTTAAACCCCATGTAATGTTATCTATTATAAACTCGGTTGGTACGTGGATGGATGACCATATAGATGATTATGTCCTACAAATTCTGTTCCATTTTTGAATTTATTCGGTAAGTAGTGGCTATTCGGACATCGTGAAATAGGCCCTTAATAAAATTAAAATAACTTTACTTAGTGGAGTCGATATCTCGTATCAGACTGCTACTGAGAAAAAATGGCCAAACAAACTCAGGGGTCAAATTGATTACTGTGTGTGTGTGTTATTGATGAGGAGCTCGTGGCTAAGTAATAACAGTCACACTGTCCGATTCATCAAGTTAAGCTACGCTTGCCGAGGTTGGTCCGTCGATGGGTGACCATCTTAACATACCGAGACTCTTCCGTGCCTCGGAAAGCCGTTGGTCCCGGCTGTCATTCGTGGATATTTGACAGTCGTTACGGGTCGTCAGAAGCCCGAAACACTGACAACCAGTCTTACCAAGGGGTATCGTATTACCCAGTTACTGGGTTGTGGAGGTAAGATAGGCAGTCGCTCCATGTAAAATACTGGTATTCAGCTACATTCGGTTAGACTGGAAGCCGACCCCAATATAGTTGGGAAAAGGCTAGGCAGTTTTTATTTTATTTGTAAATCTATTATAATTTCAATAAACTTCAAAAATCTACAGAAAACCGTAAAAGAACTTCTTATATAATATCTACGAGTGCACGCTACTTTCATAATCTCTATCTCCTCCACACAAAGTCGCAAATCGAACAACACTTGAACTAAATCTCATTTGTATGTTAAATGCAAGTAGCGTGGACATCGAGTATCTTAGGCCATAAGTTACACCCTACCAATATCGAGATATCGATCTAATCTATCGATGCACGTTTATCGAGTCGTTTGAATCGATACAAACTTATCGATACCGCATTTGTCACGAACACTCAGTGCGTCGGGACAAATCTTGTTAAGGGGAGGTAATTTCGTTAATTGTAATTTGTAATTGGTCTGATTTGTGGTAGAAGGAGTTTAGTGAGAGCTTGCATGCTAATGTAGTAATCTTATCAAATAAATTAATGATAATTATGTCGAATATCTGTTGTGTCTATCACAACAGTGTTAACTACTAAAGTCAATCAATACTCCTAGCCTTTTCCCAACTATGTTGGGGTTGGCTTATAGTCTAACCGAATGCAGCTGAATACCAGTATTTTACATGGAGCGACTGCCTATCTGGGTAATACGATTCTAAGACTAAGCCTGGTTGTCAGAATTTCGGGCTTCTGACGACCCGTAACTACTGTCATAGATTCACGAATGACAGCCGGGACCAACGGCTTTCCGAAGCACGGAGGAGTCTGGGTATGTAAAGATGGTCACCCATCGACGGACCAACCTCGGCAAGCGTAGCTTAACTTGATGAATCGGACCGTGTGACTGTTATTACTTAGCCACGAGCTCCTCATCAATAACACACACACACAGTAATCAATTTGACCCCTGTCATAGATTCACGAATGACAGCCGGGACCAACGGCTTAACGTGCTTTCTGAGGCACAGAGGAGTCTCGGTATGTAAAGATGGTCACCCATCCACGGACTAACCCCGGCAAACGCAGCTTAACCTGATGGATCGACCCGTGCGGTTGTTAGTACTTAGCCACGAGCTCCTACTAAAGTGTAAAACTTAAGCCTTCCAAAATAAACAGAGACTCCAATTTTCATTTTTTTCTCCATAAAATTCCACTTTATAATCTAAAAGAAAGTCATCAACTTTCTCTTCTTTCTTTTTTCTTTCTTTTTCTTTCTCTTATTAAAAAAAAACTTTCACACATTTTTTTCACATTACCAGCATTCACCGATGGATTTTTTTTTTGCGAATACAATACCTACCCAATAAATTAAAAATCCACATGACCTCATAAGAAGTTCCCCTTAAAATTGACACAAAGAAAGAATCCTAAGATTTATCTTAAGACACCGCTACGATGTAGATTCAATCGATTGGCCATTGTTTCAATTTATTCGATTTACCGATCGATGTAATGCGAGCATCTATTAGTATATAGAGCGTGGGAGAGTAGATATTTCATTATTATTTTCATACCTATAGAATAGTATCAGTTCAATCTGGATCTAAGATATTTTGCGAATAAATTGATGATCCAAAGTTG
Source organism: Agrochola litura (assembly GCA_949152395.1). Classification (NCBI taxonomy): domain Eukaryota; kingdom Metazoa; phylum Arthropoda; class Insecta; order Lepidoptera; family Noctuidae; genus Agrochola; species Agrochola litura. Next base: position 6,660,128 of record OX424509.1, read on the forward strand.
GATCTTTGTACAGTCAAAGAACTTGATTGTTAGTCTCACTGTGTAACGTGTTTAAGGCCAAGTCATAAGACTGAAAAAGAATAACAGTTGTGGTTTGAATTTACGGACAATTTAAATGGATAATAAATTGTCAAGTACATAGGAACCTTGAATTTTGCATTCAACACAAAATGGTAGTAAAAAAAATATTTTTCTCGTACTTAAAATAGCGAAATTGTAGATATTTTATGTACGAAGCAGATATAAAACCAATCTAATTATTCAAGCAATTTTCCTATATCCTAATTATAATGAACTAAACTGTCATATTTTTCTTTTTTTTACCTAGTCTTCAAGATGCAATCAGTGTACAAATATCTGACAGAGCAGACATATCGTAACAAACGTAACGAATTTCTGAGATAACTCCGAGTTAATTACTCAAAAAAACAACACTATCTTACTTGATCTTTTAGATCAGCGCATAGTGCCCATGTTTTATAGTTTTGGTTTGAGGTGCGGTCCGAGACATGAGCGAGAGCGATTTGGGGTAGTGGGCACTCGGAGAAAAAAAAGGTTCCGCAACAAATTTTATACTGACGTAAAAAGAAGAGCTCTTAACTTTTATAACGAATCACAAATGCTAACTAAAATTCACGTTCGTAAAAACTACGATTTCTGCGTGTATATAAAAGTCTGTATGCATACTGAATAAATTGGCGTCTAAATTATCTTTATATTTACTTAAAACTGAAACTAAACTCATATTTTTTTTGTAAGAAATAAAAATGCAGCTAAGTTGTGAACCTGAATTGATTGTAAAAGTAACGTAAAATATTCCTAGGTATACCTATAATTTTATAGCTCCAGTACAGAGCCAATAATTCCTAGTCCCGATATCGTGATTTCGAAACCTACAGCTAAATTGCTACGTGTATGTGCATACCCATCAAAAGTTATCGTTTACGACAGATTGGAAATGGAAGGTAATGCGATGCCACGATGAAGAAATATTTTGGTTATAATACTCGGCTATACCTCGCAGTTGTCTATTCCAACTACGTTCTCAGAAATGAAAGCATTATTCGTCATCACTCCTTCGACATACTCTTCTGAACAATTAGACTCTCCCAAATTACAGAAAACCTGTCAAGTGCGAGTCGCACTTGCACACGAAGGGTTCCGTACCACTGTACAATATTTAACAAAAAACGCCGAAAAAACACGTCTCTTGTACTTTTAATTTTTTACTTTATTTTTAACGGCAATAAAAATACACAATCTGTGAAAATTTCAACTTTCTACCTATTTCGATTCACGAGATACAGCCCGCTGACAGACAGACGGAAAGCGGTGGTTTAGTAATAGGGTTCCTTTTGGCACCCTTCGGATACGGAACCCAAAAATACCCGTCTCTTGTTGTACTTTTCCAAATTGCTCAGCAGCCGCTGCCATTTTTTTATCGCTTTCCGCATTCTGATGCATGTCGTCTAGTTTTTAGGATAAGTGTTTATCCAACTTATAAATAAATTAAATAAAGTAAACTCTAGACTGCGGTACGCTCAGCTTGGCAAAACAAGTCTACTAGTGTAAAGTTTCACATCAAGCGAACTTAAAACAAAATATCTTTCTTCTATTAAACCATTAACGTAACGATCTACAAAAAAACCTATAAAATTCTCTACCCTTGCACTGGACGCACCACACGCCGCGTCTGTCCGTCTGTCAGAGCAACGTTGACAGGTGTTAAATCGTACGCAGAGCGGTGCGCGTACGCATCGTAATTAGTTGAGTCATGGCTATTAAGTAATACCTGTTTGGCTCTCAACGGGGTACGGAAATGTTGAGTGTCTTTTGGACTAGATTTTTAGCGTTACGAGAAATATTTTTGTTAGAGATGACGTTACCAACGTATTGTTTAGGAAAAAGCTCCAAATATTATCTCTCAATCATAATTTTGTAAGTAATTTGTTGCTGCTTTATCAGTAATCACGTCAATATAACGACTAATCTAAATGCACTATTATTCTACAAGAAATTATATTAGAAGAATAACCGTGGAGTTTCTTGCTTCCTCTTATCCATAGGAAACGACCAATTGGAACCGTGCACCTAGCTTCTGACGTTCCATAATTGCCCATGTAGCTTCACTGAGTTAAGCCTTTCCATCTTCTGCTCCTTCTATTTCAGTCTCCATATCATCTGTCTAATGATGAATCTCCAATTTGCTCTTCAATTAATAAACCCCTTCAACACAATTTACTTAACTTACGATGAAACTGATATCTTCACGTTTCTATACATAAACAGCGCTAGATTTTCACCCGTCTAACGGCTTATACCAATAAAGCGTAGATCAAATGAGCATATCTGAGCGTAGGGCATCCATTCACGCTGCTTGCCTATTAAATCAATGTCCACCGTATATGTATTACAGTACAGTCTGTCTGTCTGTCACGCGATACGAAGAAACATTGGCGCTGGGCGAGCCCCTGACTCGAACAGATGTTTTGACTTTATATTTCTGTTTTGTTGAAGAATTTCAAGAATTATCGCCGTGAAACACTACCAAGCAAAATAATAAATAATTTTATGGACCAAAAGCCTGTACAGAACTCTTACAAGAACTGATTTACGACTCTCAAACAGCCGTGTAATCCATTGAACCGATGATACACTACAATTTAAACAATAATATACCATCTTCTAAACCGTAGAACAAAAGGCGTGACCCAATATGAATAATCATAAAACCACATTAAGGAATTAGACGTTGCACGCCCAATAACTCTATCTTAACATCTACAACGCGACCGATTGAAATAGTCATCAACAAACAAACAATATAGTACACCTGACACACCAACATAACACAGCAGGTTAATGTAAGTTCACACGTGAACCTAAGGTGAGAGCGATCCACCGGCGGCAAGGCCGAGAAAACCGATCAATTTAAAATGAAACTTACCTGACACGTAATAAGGTCAACATTCCCACGGTCGATGTTTAAAACACAATTAAGAAAGTATCCAATAAGGCTCGGAATGTGTGGATGGAATGTGGACTGTATTAGAAGGAGGTAAGGTTGTTATTGTGTGGGTCGTTGTTCGCGAACCGGTTGGATCGGTCGCGAACTTTTACCTATAAATTTGTGTCGGCTAGCCGGCATGCGGCGGGCGTGCTCCGTGTCTAGAAGCTCTCGTATATTTGCGTCTTATGTTATAGGAAATTAGAGGAAACAAGCTGAAGGTATACGGCATCAGCTATATTATATAATTTCTGCTCGATTTGGTTGGTGATAGAGCTTGTTCTAAGTTTTACCACCATTTTATCTAAGTCTGTCGCCATAACAACAATGTTAACAGCATTGTTGTGTTTTGGCTGTTAGAGCTAAGATAGCCAGTTCCTCTGTGGTTGAGGATTCCTGGTTAAGCTCGCTTCCACCTTCGGCCTGATCATCACTTACCATCAGGTGAGATGCAGGACAAGTTTCCCAGTAGCGAAAAAAAAAAACAAAAACTATTCAATGACGTTGACATTGTGTCATGGCAGGACATTAGTTCTCCTAATTATGATCGAATACAACTCGATTGAAGTTAGATTTTATTTTTAATTAATTCAAAACAAAATCATTCAGTTAAATCTTTAAAATTCAGATTTCCCAATTAGTCATTTGAAATATCCTAAAAATAAAATGACCTAATCCATTACCATTAAACAAAACGAACTTACCTACAAATCATATGAACACTTTTGGCATAACTACAATAACTGAAAAAAAAAACAGTGGCACTCCGGAAAAACTTGAACAATTTAAAAAAAATACTTCCACAACCTTTAAAGTAAAAATACTTGCATAGAACATTGATCCGTAACGTAATGTAAATAAAGAGCACAATCGCGTTTACAAAAATGAGGTGTCGGTAGCGGTGTCGCGAGTTCAATTGTTTTCCCATCTCAAAAATGCCCAACGCGCCTAAAGAAGTTTTCATTTTAAAAAAATACGCCTATTAAAAATCGCTCCCGCTCACACTCGCGCCCCACCCCAAGCCAAGGGCTGATGCATTTCACAACAAGTCAATTAAAGGCAGCATCATTACCGCAATCTGTTTTTACCGAGCACGGCTAAATGTTAATACTGTTGCACTTTCACGCAGAACCATGACAAAACGAGACATGTGTCGAGAAAACTGAAGATTTAATTACATTTTCTCATCTCCTTGTCGAGATGCGACAAAATTCTTGAGACTTCTCTTACTTTCGTCACGCAATCTCATAGCAATTTGCTACAAAACTGGTAAATCGTGTTGAAAGTCAGATTTTTAACAAGCCATTCGTTATCAGCTTGGCTTCTTCCAAATTGTACTCTCCTATAGATAATAGGAGAATACTTAGTTGGAATGCCAATTTAGAAGAATTTCTTCCTAAGTTTTCATAGCAAAAAGCGGGATAATAGCGTTACAAACTAACAATAGGAATGGCTTTCATTTTGACAGTTCAACAACATTCATTGCGTTATTTACGTTGTTGAGCAGACAAACTTTTCGAATATATGAAGCAGTGGATTAGCGACATCCTTCAAAGTAATTTACATTGTGATTGAAAGTGTGTTACGTAACGTTACGTGTGCCAGGTTTTGCTCCAGTGTGTGTGCTAAAAAAAGTGATAAATTCATTTCATTTTATTTTATTTCATTTATTTATTTCAGCCATAATTCTAGTCCATAGTTTTCACTCATACATTTAAATTCTAAATACACACACACATTTGTTTTAGTTCAAAATGCCCTTTATATACCTAGAGGGAAATGAATTATTAAGCAGATTGGCACACTAAATGAAAATTGGAACTATTTAAGTTGTCAGTCAATTTGCTTAACAATATATTTCCCCTTACTGTACTCATTACTTTCAACATAACGATGTTTAGAATTCACGATGTTTCGAATCATTAACTACTTTGTTGCTCATACAGAACTGGCAAAGCTGGAAACAGATATGTAACATCTCCACTAAATCCTTACTGTCTTATTAAACACCCGACTCCACGCGTCTTTTGTGCCTTGTTACAAGTCTGTTCCGATCTTTAAGTAGGTAGGTACTCTATGACCTGGCAGATGCTGTAAACCTGATTACATGCACACTTTGACCCGGTTACGGTCTAAGATTATTATAGGCAATAATTGCCCGATATTATGGGGCTATAAATCCAGCTGTAAATGGCAGAGTTTACTTCGTTATAGTTATAATTAATGATGAGTTTGAATAGAGAAAAACGGTACCTATGTATCTGTGAAATGGCTTAGCTGGACAACCTCCAGATTTTTTAATAAAAAGATATGTTCAATCAGTTGGACTATCAAACATTACCTAATGGGTCCTTGTTACTACAATTAACTACAATAAAAATGCTTTGTTGAAATCTATACCACAACCACAGATATACAGATGGTTAATTCCGCAAAATCATTTAAATAAAAAGCGACTCTTGCTACGACACAATAAAGTGCAATTCAGATCGCACAGCGCTAATTACCTACAGTTATATTCACCTAGGAGTTGCCTCTCTTTCTATCGCGTAATTCTTATATCTTCGGACTACGTTACGCTCACTGAATTGGCCCGACAAGCACTATAGCTTCATACCTGAAATGCGGAGTTCGCTTTCTGTACTAGTGCCACAACACAATGGTCTAGCATCCCATTATTCTAATATAGATTTACTACAGGGTGGCAGGGACATCGACGCGAAAATTGTTACCATAGATTCAGTACACGATTCTGTTGAAATTTTTCGTCGGTTATTTTTAAAAAATCTGCTGTTTCATAGAAAAGAGCAATACATATGCAGTCAAAATGTATGGAACAGCTGTTTTTTTTTTAAATTACCGACGAAATATTTCAACGCCCCCTGCGTTGAAATTCTTTAGCTTCAGAATCATGTACTGGGTTCATGGTAACAGTTTTCACGTCGATGTCCCTGCCGCCCTGTATATCTTCTATACCTACCTACAGTAAGGTAAGAAATATAGCCGTTCTACTCCTAAAGTAATATTTAATAGTAACGAAACACATTACTTGGGCTACTTGATACGCTACTTAATCAAATCGTTGCAAACACAGGTGAAATACGGCCCTGCATCTTCATAACATATTCCCTGCATCTAACAGAAAGATTTAGTGCTAAAAGATGTACTAAATATCGTTCTGTCAGGTTGTCTGGTCTTAATAAAAACTACGATGCATTTTTCTATTTCTTTGTAGAAATTATCATTACAAAAAGATTAAAATAGGATGAGATTACGCTTTTATTAATCAGTTTACTATTTGTTACTCATGCAATATTAAATTATCATCCAAAGGACCAGTAATTATATTTTATTATTGTTTGTCACGTACATACTAATTCCATGCTTTGACAAGCATAAATACTTTTCCCGCCAAAATCCTTCTTGTCTTTCATTGAACCTGCCATAGATGTAAGTAGAAGTTTTTTTTAATGGCGTACACGTAAGGCATAGATTATGAATTTATGATATAAACAGCCTACATAATAATATTTTAATACAATTTAAGAAAGAGCCCTTCAGACTTATACATGCAGTGTGAACGCACTTAGCACTAAAAGCCTAATTCTTTATGCACCCTTACGGCTTTTTACCACCAGGCGCCATTTTACTTTGTCCAAGTGTTCGAGTTATTTATAGCAAGGTATTAGAGTATTCGCTAAGAGATTGTCAGGAAAAAACTGTTGTGATTTTCTTTATTGAGTGTATTTTTTCAACTGCTGAAAAGCTGGTAGTGTTTTTAGTTATTTTGATTTATGTAAGCGCATTATAAACTAACCCCAAATACATTTTTATTTACCAACTTAGATTCTACACACTATAATATAGGTTTATTATAAAAACTTACTTAAGTACCTAGTACTTATTGAAAAACCTACACTGTCCTCCCATACCTAGTAACACTGTTATTTGAAAATATTGTAAAAGCCAATTATTTTTAAAAGAGTAACCGTGGAGTTTCTTGCCGGCTCTTCTCCATAGGAAACGACCAATTGGAACCGTGCACCTAGCTTCTGACGTTTCATAAGTGCCCATGTAGGTTTATGTGAAATAAAATATTTTGAATTTGACTAAACTCAACAAAAACTAACACTAAACTGAATTTAGATATTAAGCAATAAGTCATAGGTAGGTACAAAATAATGCATAATATCTCAATTTATTTTCTAATGAATAACATAAAATAAAATAACATAATTAAAAATGCAAGCCTAATTTATTTGTAAGCCAAATAAAATTATAAACATTATAAATTCACGAATTATCCCAAGAAATTAAAATCTCAAATTACGAATTAATGAAGGTGGCATACGCTACAGGCCGTCGTAGTTTGTTTATTTATTTATACCATTACTTTATAAAATTTACATAAAACTGTTTACAAATAATTTATTTATGCATAAAATAAATAAACTAATCAACGCAGCAACATTATTAAGTTATCATTTAAATTATATGTGATTAAAGCCCGTTGTCACCAACCAATTAAAACAGCGGGAGAAAAAAAAAGATGTCTTTAAAAAAAATGTGAATATACGTTTGGCATTAATGACTTAATACATAGATAAAATCACGCCTTTAATCCCCGAAGGATTAGGCAGAGGTGTACTTCAGTACACCTACATTTCGCCAGTAATGTTTGAGTCTCATGTAATACGGGGCGAGACGAAAAGAAGCAATTCCTGCATTAGTAACTTCTTGGTGTTATTTACGATAATACAACCAAGTTAACATGACAAACCTCGATTTTCTAGTACCTTTCAACTTTAGTCAGATTTGTTAGAAGCCTGCTTAAAAGCAGCTGTGATATCGTATTTCATAATTTAATTTGAATAAGCAATTGGATATAATCTTGCAATTACCCGTTTGTATTTATTGCATCCTGAACTGGAAACTAAGTACGTAGTGTATGCAGTATTTTAGAGAATAAGTAGGTGTGTTGACTGGTAAGCCACAGTTAATGTAGATAAGTACTAGGTATACTACAGGTCACTTTCGATTTCAAATTAAATCTTATATACATCCAAATTAATAAAATGTACGTCTGTTGTCTGTCAAAGTTTGTAATGTCAAAATAACAGCTTTTTACTAAATTCATAAATGAAAGTATATTATACAGTACCTACTTATATTTAAAATTTTTTCTGTCTGTCTCTTTGTTCCAGCCGATCTCTGAAACGGCTGGACAGATTTTAGACAGACTTTTGTTTAGAAAAAGAATTAGGATTTACGTGAGCGAATTTTCGAGCAGCAGCTACACTTAGATAAACTACGTCTCTGTATTATTTACAAAAAAGGCGTCTATTCTAAAGAAATCAAATTAATTGGACACGTAATCTTGACCACTCCACAAAACCCTGGGCAAACACAAATTACCCTTTTCAAAGCAGTGTTACATAAGTAGTCTTGCTAGTACTTACAACTTAGGGTGAATTTCATCAATGAAACTGACAGCGAACAACACATCTGAACCGAGTTCAAGAGCTGTCAGAGTCATCATTGTTGTTTAATATTGACACTGACAGCTCTTGAACGCGGTTTTGTGCTAATCGCGTTCAATTTCTTTGGTGAAATTCGCTCCAAGTTATTCGTGGTAGCTAACACTGCTTGTGTCTTGTTAACTTCCTTAAACCAATAACTTTATACTTCCTATCTACAAAGACAAAGGAACAAGAGTATGCCACATACAGCCTCTATAAAAGCTACAGCATTCGCCATCTCGGTCCTCGTCCACTCGCGCCATTGCTATTGACGCGCGCCCATTGATTTATACGCGCCAACCCCCGGAATGAATAAAGAACTAACGGCCCCGAGCGGCCATTTGTCTCTATCCTTTATGGTAAATGCGAGATTTAGGAGTTTTTATTTACTGGTAAGAAAACTCGCCAACAATGGACACAATATTGTAAAACAAGATAACAGTGTTTTTTTTTTGTCTATGGACTTTTTTATGTATAATTTTGCAATGCAGTTCCGTTCATGTAGTAAACATAAAAAATACATTTAAAATGTCAGACACGAAAGAACTGTAGACTTTTATGAAACAAAAATGACAAATGGTGTTGGCAGATCGCCTATATTTCATCAAAAGAACATTTTTAAAACTGCAATACCGAAAAACATTAATAACTAAGTGAAAATATAATGTCCCCTCGCATTCCGCGACTCCCCCAAACTATATTCCGAAAAACAAGAGGAAACTATTTTCGTCGAACAAAAAAATGTTTCCGGCAGAAGATTTATAGGCCACCTTACTCACAGCATAGGCCCTCTTCGTATAAAACGCGTGAAATGAAGTGTTTCCCTCCCCCTTTGGTTTTTCTTCACTTTTTCCTTAGCCACAGATTTTTTATTGCTCAATTAATCCAATAAATTCGCGTTGATGTGCGTTTTGACTCGTGTAACAGGGCTTTTAAATTTTATTTCTTCTTTTTGGTTTGAAAATGGAGCGGTGTTTATACAGATCATTAGCAGCTGTCACATTTAAACATGGAATGAATTTTAGCGTTTCATTTATTTTTGTTTAAGTAAATAATTAATTGGCCTGTTTTAGTTTGTAACAAACATCATCATGTAGCTAACGGTTTACGTAAGGACATTTACTTACATTAATAGTTATTTCAACTGCATAATACGGAATTCCCCCTCAAAAAAACATGTAATACTACCCGGGTGTGTGTATCTAACTTTCAAATATCATATGGTCAGTCAATAAAAAGGTCCACCAATGGACATTCGCGTCACGTTCGCCCTCACTTGTCGCTATGCCCATTGCTGAAATTGATATACACCACTCACCAATATCCGATACATTTCGAATAACTCTTACTACAATGGAATAAAAGCCATGTTAGTAAAATTCGCACGCAGACATGAATTGGCCGTCTCACCTATGCCCAAAATTGGCTGACCTCTCTAGTCCGATTTTCAATGGGTGAACATGGAATATCCGGAACAATAAGAAAGGTCTTATTCAAATGGTGTTCTTAAGCTTGACCGCGCACTTTCTTCAGTGCTCTGGGCGCCTGGTACCAATTGCTTGAGAAATATTATTAGTATGAAGGTCTGTGGACCGTCAGAGTTGATAAAATAAAAAAGTTGGAATTGAATTTGTCTTCTTGGGTCAGTAAGAGGGTGTTGGTTACTTTTGAGTTTTTTAAGACTTTTTTTTCCTCGCATAGTTTACAAAAACTTCATTATATTTCATTATTCGTTGAGATACTTTTTTTTTATTACACGTAGGTACCGTAATAGTACATAAATGGTACATTTTATCTAGAAACATGTTTTTTTTAATTTTCCACTGTGTCGCGGCCAGGGAGTAGGTACACACGGCTACACATCAAGCTATACAGTTCCAGTTTATGCTGATCTCGCATTGTATAGAATTTCCGTACAATGCGAGGTCAACTTATACTGGATTTGTATAGCTTGATGTGTAACCGTGTGTACCACACCATAGGCAGTAGTCCTACCCTTTCGAGAATATTTTTTTGTCGCTAGAGTCATTGAATATTGTACCTAGTTAGTTCGGTAAGAAAGAGTCTACTTTACAATGGATTAACATAACATAACATCACGTCTCTATTCCCCGAAGGGTAAGGCAGAGGTGCACCTTAACAGTACACCCACATTGATTACCAACTGCTAAATCACAGCAGCCGTTGAGCTCTTTGCCTCTGCTTCGCAAGAAACTTAAGGTAAAATTCCGTAGCCGACTGCAAGCAGCAGGTGACGTGTCGCTGCGACACTACTGGTTTCTAGTATTTCTATGAAATACCGTTGTCGCTAGCTGTCGCCAACGGATTTGTACCTTTTTCAAAATGTTGCCAAATTTAATAACCGCATTCACAATCAAAGTCCGTCGATTCAACCCGTTCGCTGCGACGATAAAAGTCGCAACGTTAACATTAACAGATTTCGTTCAGATAAACGTTATGGACACGACGTAGGCGGCGCCGGGGGCGTCTCCTTGTGATATACGATACCCGACAACGATTGTATCGATTCAATTAATTAACATATCTATATGTAACATATTTGTATTACAAATAAGCGTACGAATTAACTTTCTATAATTTATATTCTACAATTTCTGTTAACGATATGTTCGACGAATTCTGTTTGTTACCTTTAAAAAGCTTTGGTTCTATATTTTAGAGAACTTTCCAATAAAATATTTAAAAGTAACATAATTACTGTCAAAATAAACATAGAATTAAAAATACTGCTCTTTTAATTTTCGATTAGTGTTATTAACATGGAAACGATTTTATTAAGTCTCCTTTTGAGTAAATATAGGAATATTTTACTCACTTTATTGTCAATTTAATTTCTAATTATTAATTCATATCGATTAATATTGAATATTTATTCAAGAATATTGACAATATTGAATAAATTAGTTAGAAAAAAAGTTTTTTTACGAATTTTGTGAGAATAATTTATTGAAAACCTGTTATTTTTATATTTTCTCTAAGACATAAGTTTATTTTTTTCTAAAATTGATTTGTTATTTCCTGTGCCCTATCTCTGTAGCTAATTTATGCTTTATTAAAAAACCCTAATTGAAAAACATTTTTTGTTTTTAAATAACCTCTATTTTTAATAATTGGATCTTCCTTACCGAATCCACAACGCAAAATGCGTGTCTGTTCGTCGAAATAGAGCGCTCATGACCAATCGCCTTTCAGAATTATCACGTGAAAAATTAACAGTCACAGATTTTACAGATTTACTATAAGTCACGATAATTTTCACGGTCGCATTTCACGGTTGACGTAAGATCGCCATGATAAGCGATGTTACTTAAAAGGTAGTAATTGATTTTCAACAGTGTGTTTAAAGTATTAGGTTATTAGAGCAACTGTCGCTTGTGCGTGATGAAATAACAGTTGCAACTGAAGTGACATTCTATTGTTTTTCTTTTGTCACTTGATGTCAATCTATTCTAAAAAATATCACCGTGAAAACGTAGGTGAAGTTAGCTGTCATGTCATTTCACCTGATACTAGGGATTGACACTATTTATTTATAAAGGCTTACCAACTAACACATATACAGCATTAACCCAGTCTTTGTTATAATATAGATCTCTTTCTAAATTATAGGAAAGCACGACACTATCAATTAGCGTACTAGAACATTACTTTAAAAGAAAATATCTGTTTAAATTTTCACAAACAATAATTAAACAATTAGAAAGAAAATAATTTTGAATACCTACTTACTATGTTATAGCTTACAAACTTATATATAGTAACTTTTATTTTATTTTTGTTTTACTATAGACAGGTCACTCCACCTATGTTTTCGAGTGAGATTTTTACATAATGCATCGGCTATTTTATTACTAGACATTGGTGTTGGGGTCATTTGGGAGAATTTTGAACTCGTAATTTTTTTACTCATCGTCTGCTTAATTTGACCTTTCACAGGAAGTTTCAAATTGAAATTCATTACAATAATAAGTAGCTGCGTGTAAAAAGATGACACTTAGCGAAGCTCAAAAGTGTTTTTTTTCTAAATTGTTATAGCCCAGTCAATATCGACACAAGAAAATGCAAACGTCCATATTAGTTCAGCCGGTACTTGTCTTGGCAAATGACCCTAAATCGATATATTTTTTAACTTTTTGAAAAATTATGCCCATCTTTGACTAACTGTATCTTCGCAACCAATAGACCTAGAGTACTTGGATTGAGCTCAAACTGTAGCAAATTTAGCTTGCTTCACAAAAATATGGAACAAAGATACCTAAAAACGCGTTATTAAGGTATATTTTTCAAAAAAACTGAAACAATTGCCAGAATTTCGCAGTTTTTTTAGCACCATATGAGTAGCACAAGATTTTCAGGGTTGCAAACTTGGGTATAAACTACTCTCAGGGGACCTAACAACATATAAAAAAATCGCAGTTACATGCGCGTTTGCGATGTTTTATGTTGTTATTGACTGGGCTATTAGTATCACACACTATAAAAACTACAATAAATTAATACTTATCTACAGGTTACCTACTTGTTTTCAATATCGACAGTTTTTAGAAGAAAATCACACTTTAATTTCGCTAATCGAATATATAATACTTCTTTTTACTCATGGCTACTATAGACTGTTGTGTTGTTTTATTTTTCGTCTTTTGGTTTTGCTTTTGCATGCGTTTTCATGTTTCTGTTTTCCTTCTGTAATTCACTCTGCATGTCCTAAAAATAAATGTGGTGGCGGTTACTCTTGGTGGTGGTAAACTGTTAAAATATCATGATAACACTATACTAACCACATATTCTTTCTGTTGAGCATTATTCACCTAAAGTAACCAGTCCACTGTAACACTGTCAATCTGTCACCTGTCACTAATATACTACCATTGGAGCTTCGGGGTACAATCGACCATCATCATGACGGTAAGTAAAAAACACTAACTCAGCAAAACAGGGTTGGTTGAAGCGAATCATTGTAAAGTGTGTTTTTTCTTAACTTGACTTAAGCCCCATTTACACGATACAAGTTTCTTGCTTAACATACAAAAAAATGATGCAAATCAAAATCAAATCTAATCAAATCAAATCATTTGAACAACAATTGAGTTGCATCGTCTAAACACTATTTAGACGGGGCAACTTTTATAGTTGCTTCAACTTATGTTTTAATGGCGAATAAATCACATCGTGTATATCAGACTTTGTTAGGTAACAATAAAAAATTGGAACACTGAGATTTCAGAAGATGAAAATAAATGTAGGTAAGAATTCTCAATCTTATGTCATTTCACAAAACATAAAGATATGATTCGCTTCAATGAACGCGAGGCCTATTTTTAATGATTATGTCATTGTTAAATTACTTTTAAGTGCAATCTGCAACACTGTTATGTAATTTTCGTTCTTAGTGACTTATGGTTTTCATGCTTTTGTAAAAGATTTTTCTATAGCATTACTATTACTATTACTGTGATGTAGATTTTTATAACAATTAGTATCAAGTTTTTGTTATAAACAGCTATTTTCGTAGACTCTACAATAAAGCTATAAACAAACATAGTTTTGCAGATTGCATTTAAGATAAAATGTAGTAACTTAATTTTATGCTAGAATCTATTTTATTTATTTTTTATTGCACTTTTTATTTTAATTTTTTGTGACAATAACATCATAAAAATCATGTTCCATTTTATTTAAAAATCGTGCTAAAAATACTAACACGACAAACTAACCCTATTTTGCAGTGGTGGGTCCAACGGACCCCGCTAGGGAGACGCGGCTAATAAGTGAAACAGAGATTTATGAGTGCACAGATATGCAAATAGAAATTTGCGGTCCCCCGCCGATAAAAAGACGCCGGGGGCCCCGCGGGGCACTGTTTGTCCAAATGTCGGGGGATGACGGCCTTCTAATTATTTTGGATCATATATATCTATGAAGTCCGCATAGCTTTTTATGTTTTTTTTTTATATTTGTTTGATTTGAAAAGATTTTTCAAGTAAAAAAACTGCATAAGTTCCTGAAAATTAAACGAACTCGATACCGTTAGATGTCTAATCTCAGTTTAATTTTATACAACAAAGTGCATATTATTAGAGACTAAACAACGAAAATCTCAAGAGGCCTTTCACGTGGCCTCCTATCTCCGCCCATAAGTTGACTCATAGATTATTTACTGTTTAGTCTTACCACTAAACTCTGGTTGCGAGGTGTTAACTTGAAGCTATCTCAGCAACGTATCAGTAATCCCTGTACTTAATGGTTTTTATCAAACCCGGTCCTATCTGCTAAGGAGGTTATCGTGTAATTCGTGAAACTTGTTAATCCTAGATTCAGTTATCTCGCTCAACGCTCTTACTTTGTAAGGGGATTGCTAATTATTCGCACCGCCGGTGGAAGGTGACGGCATGCCTAACAAGATTATATTATTTCATTCGTTCGTGTTAATCTCGTTCCTGTTCTGGAGTACGGAAGTTTTAGTGTTAGATTAGATGTTTTCAAGTGTGTTTCCGTCTGCAGAAGTGAATTTAATTGATGCTTGAGTTTGTACTCGAAGATAACGAAGGATTTTTGAGTGTTGTTTTAAGCACATTTAATGATGAAAAGATAAAATGTATACAAAAATATCTCCGTAGTAAATAAATAACAGCACAATGAATACAAAATATTGGTATAATGTTATGTGAAAAATGGAAATACCAAAATTAGACGTATGCAAGATAAATTGTGACACACACTAAACGCAAAAAAAAACTAAATCCAATTACTGATGAAATAAAAACTAACTTTGCAATTTTAGTAAATCAAAGCGGATTCCGGCAAAGCAAACACCAAGAGTGCAGTAGACCATACGATGTATGTCCTATGTCCTCGTTTGAGCTTGTTTGCTCATTAGTGGCAGGGAAGGGAGCATCGGCCTGTCACCGCCTGTCACTCGGAGACTGTCACCTCTGTGGATGTATGAATAGTTGATTGATATGTGGATTTAGAGGCCTAGGTATTTTAGGGTTGAAGATGGACTTAGTACTTATATTTTTGAGTATTTTGTTTGCTTATCATGTAAAATACGGACATTCGAGTCTTAGATACTGATATTTAAGCTTTAGGTGAGATTCTTTTCACTACTAATAGAAAAAAAAATCTAGATAGATAGTCGTCTTTTAACCCGTTTTTGGTTCATTCTTTTTGCAGTTTTATTTCTTATTCACTTAAGTTGTTCCCTGAGTGAATTCATAAGGAATGCATTGTTTGTAATTAGTTATAGATGTTAGTATCCATTAAATTAGGATACGCGCATTTATTGCATTGAGTTATCCTGTAATGAAATACTGTAAATTGATAAATAAATAAAATTTAAAACCTATTTTATAAGGCATGTTCTAAACAAAACTCCTTATTTTTTCGTCTCCTCAAATCGATATTCCGTCATCCAGTGAACTTTCACACAGATGCAAATTTCGCCCCAACATAGGTATACATTACAGCTCCGGTGTAAAAGTCTAGTAACAAATAATTCCGGGATTCTGGACCCCTCGGCGACAGATTGTTAATACTGACCGTCGACGACCTAACGAGCTGTGACCGGCCATGAATATGCAGCGGTCGTGCGCTACAAGGACGAATTAATTAAATTTTTCCACACCAAGCGATGTATCGTAGTTAAAAACGGATTTTTAATTAAATTAGTGGTCAATGGAGAGAGTTTCAAAATTAAATAACTCTTTGGATTGGAAACAGTAATGGCAGTTAAAGCACCCAGATCTTCGCTGGTCTGGCCTAAACTAAAATTGACGACTGATTGAAAAAAAAATACCTACCAGTACGGTTTTCACCAATCGACGGACGGCTTGATTCATGAGGAAGGTTTAAGTGTATAATTCATTAAGGTTTTTATAAATTGGCTGAAATTTATGACGATAATTGTTGAAGATATCTGAAAAAATCATGCTGACTGGGAGCTTTACTGGCGTGCGCCGCGTAAACTAATAGTAGTAGTAATATGAAAACAATGTATTACGGAATTATTCCTTCTTATTTATATATTTTTTGGAAGTTGTAGATCACAAATACTGTTGTAGCAGTTAGTTTTATTATTATTCGTCTGTGAATTCTATCTTTCAAACTGCGAAGGTGGCGCCTCTTACTTTAGAGGCGCCACCGTCAACAATCTAGAAGTAGTTAATTTTAGAAAGTTCCGGTAAGGTAACGATAATTTCCATCATGGTATCTCAGTAATCATAATAAATTTATATTAAAGTTTTAAGATTCCTTAATGTGCACAAATTATGGTATCTTATCGAGATAATATTGCCATTACTTATAGATAAAAAGCCTTGTTTTTAACTAAGCTCATAAAAGTTCCAAGTTTTATTCAATTACATTATCTCTATTTTAGAAAAACTATTTTTATTACACGTTAATATATCGAACTTAAAATGTGTCACAATAATAAACAGTAGTGGAAAACGTAGGCGGTACTCTTTGTCCGAACAAAAACATAATAAAGCATGCGCCCGCGCAATTCCAGTGGCGGCGCCGCCAGCGACATCTGTCGGTACCCGCAATTATGGCGGATTTATAAGTTAATCGCGCGTTTGACGCGTGAGATTAATACCTTGTGAAAATAATCACATGGTTTTTTGTCTCGTGTGTAATCAACAGTAAATGGGAAGCTGTAATTTTATTTTTTTCGCGGTCGTTTTGACGCATGCCCTGCAGCGTAGGGTTACTTGATCACTGGTTGCGGAGTTTTTTGTTGTGGTTATAAGTTACAGTTCCCCTACCGAATTCGATGTTTAATAGTAGGTAGTACAGTTCGCAATTTTCAATTTTACACTTAATAACGGTTATCTGAAATGCTTTTGAAAAGTTTTTTGATCAATGATTAGTGGTCAGAGTGTAGGGGTGTCAAGTCGACGTGTCGCGACTCAAGTGACGTGTGTGCAGATATGATTATCCTCACCCCTAGGGGTGACGGATAAAAAACTGCATACGTGCATGCTTAGGTCGTGGATAAATCTGATGAAATTACTCACGAATATTTGAGTATTGTTCACAGAATGCTCTTTTTTAAGAAAACTGTTTTTGGCAATGGACATTTATAAGGTTTAAAAAAGATACATCGAACTACTATTTGATAAAAACATGTGCCTTAAATAGATTATGAAATCTAGAGACGCTTACTTTTGCTTTACGTACATAACTTACACAGGTTTATAAACCAACCTCACTTTTTCTTTTAAATAAAAACTAAGTTTTTATACAAACAATCTTTTATTCAAACAATCACCAGATTTATCCCACTTGTAACACCCATGTGTCAACCCACCGGATTGTAGAGGCAAAAGTCGCGGTAGATACGGGATTGCGTCGCGACCGCGGGTCGTTTAGACCCGAGGGTCGCTCCCCGCGTGTTAGGGTTACAAGGTTTGTGGCTTGTCACACTTTAGGCATTCGGGTTATCCTATTGAGGAATGAGGTTTACGGCTATTTTAGGGTTAACTGAGATATTTTATGTTTTCGAGTAAGGAGACGGTAATTTATTGGGGATTTTCTGACAGTTTTCCTAAGAAAAGATGTTTAATGATAAAAATGTATTAATTTTAATCGTATTTATTTTATTTGAAGAGAATGACTAGCGTTTTTATTTAAGTTAAAGACAAATTATTCACACGTACGAAATCAGAAAATCATAGTCCAAAATAATGTTCCCTCGTTTTCATAACATAAACCTCTCGTTTCACAAATAAAATTCCCTAAAAAAACAGTGGCACTCCAGGAGTGCCGACAGAAGTGAAAACTTTAAAAAAAATCGGCACCGCGGTAATCAACGCATTGATGTCTTTTACCCCACGGTGTCGGTAACAGGTCGCGAAATCAATGGCTTAGTCCCATCTCAAAAATGCCCAACGCGCCTAAAGAAGTTTTCATTGCAAAAAAGCTCATTAAAAGTATCATCAGTGTAATATCGAGTCGTGATTTCCGTTGTCGTCGAAGTTCTTCTTTTGTGCTGTTTAATTGTGGAGCTACACACGGCGAATTAACCAAATGAGGCCGATACACTGCTGTGGTGCTCTCCTTAGTACAATCGAAAGGAGTCTGCTTAGCAGAAATAGGAAATATTCTCCCGTATTTGGCAACTCAGAATTGTTTTCTGTGACTGTGATTTGGTTTTATGCCGTGTGGTTTTGTTTCTTTTGGTTCGCTCATTGTAGGTATGTTTAGCTCTAAGAACCTAATTTATGATAATTATGCATATTTTTATTCGATAAAAATGTTTCGGTAGCCTTCTCATTAGTTTTTATTATTTATCGCGACTTTTTCAAATAAGGAAATAAAAAATATTATAAGACTATAAAATATGACTCCGCAGTTCGTTAACTCCGAACTAAAAAATAATCTCCAAAATCAACTTTAAAAACAAATAAAAAAATCATTTCTCATTTTACTGACGAATACGAAACATGATCTCACATGACACTAAATCACTTTATAAAACCCATAATTAGTACTAAAAACTAATGCGTTTGCCCACACAGGGGCTTATCCGAAGCCCATCTCTTTAGAACTGTACAATTAAACAAAAGGACTTTCGTGATCGGCGCAGACGCTCACGAAGCCGCCATTAGCGCAGCACCGTGGGCGTAATTAAAAGAGTTACAATACAGTACTGGCGAATTAAAAACAATTAACTGGGACCCGAATTGAGCACAATGGTCGTCCTGTGCACGACTTACACAGAATGTTCGGCCGTACGGCTGGCGAACACGGCCCCGGGACCGTGTTCCCGCGTGAAATGCGACCCGTCCGATGCGGAAGACGCGTTTGTTTGGCGAAATTAATTTTGTAATTAGTGAGGTTTTTGATGCGCGCGGAGGAAGGGTTAATTTCATGATTTTTGTGTGGTGACGTATTTATTGGACGTATCGTTGAAGTCTTTTTGGTGAAATATTAAAATGAGTCTGAAAAATGATTTTATTTAGGTTGAACACCGTCCGTCTACTACACTCGCCATTCTCGCCGTTCACAGTCAAGTCCATTTCTGTATAACGAAAATCAATCATGTGACGTGAATAAAAACCCGACTGTGCTAATCGAGCCGTCAAATTGGGTTTTCAACGTTTAAGCTTATTCTGCGAAAGTGCTGAATCGCACTGACACCCCAGCGCCACAGGGCGAGGGTGTGACGTCACTGGCATTTTTCTCTTTTTTCACGGTACTGCGATTCTATTACCGCCTCTTAATCTACGAGCCCGCATTGCTACTGACGTCATTATATTTAGTCACGCTTGACATTTTTATTAATTTTCAAAATTCGAACTGTGATACGGTTGGAAATATTTTTTTATTTAATTAAGTGGCAATTCTAATGAGGGTTGCGGCCAGTATCGTATTTCGTTGTATAGAATTCGATTTTTGAGGGTGCCTGAGGGCAACTCTTATTGTTAATGTCCCTCGTTTTAAATTATCAGTTATCAGTGCTGTATCGTTTTACAGCTGGTAGTGGGTTCTTTGTTGTATACATAGGTTTTTTTTTTCACATAAAAAACTTAGCGCTCGTGCCATATTTACGATATAATCTGTGTACTTTCTTTACGTTATCTGAAATTCAGAATACGAAGATTTCTAAACAAATATTTCTGTTAAGTACACCATGTTCGCATATCATTTCTCATTAACGTATCGACACAAACAATACATTATAAAATCTCTTCAAAGCTAGACAGACGGTCGAAAAAGCGAACAAAACCGCCTCAATAGTCTGGCGAAAAAATCGTGCACTACATGCATCGTGTAGTACGACAATGCGACTTTTTGTCGGTCCGTCCGTGGCTTTTTGAACTGGAATTTTTTCACTCCATTCGGTCGACGGGCAGGAGCTTTATTTCACCCCGTCAGCGGTTAGGGTTGATAGGGTTTTGTTTCTTTTATTTGGAAAAAGATACGGTGTTAATTTTTGAATGATTTTTTTGAAGATTGGTTTCGAATTTAAGGCTCTGGTGGAACAATTTCTATGAAAACTTCACGGAAATTGTTCTACCGGTGTCGCGTTGCGCCTGTCTCCGGGACCCTTTAGTGCAATATTTTTTATAAGTCTTATTTTGCACGTATATAAGTAGTTTACAGAAGGTCGTACAATAATACCAAGAGCATTCCAAAACCCTTGCTTTTTAAAGTTTTCCTTGGCCTACAATCTTCAGCTATAAAAGTTTTCAAGAAAACTGACAGTTAAAGAAAAGCTTAATTTCGATTTCTGGTAAAAGTCTGTAATTATTCTATAGCAGTAGGAAAAATAGGAAAAGCACGTAGATAAAAAAATATTGGCAACCCTAACTCTGCATTAGTTTCCAACTCGGACAGTAGCCGTCCTCCTGTTCCATGTAGTACAGTCGTGTCCAGCTCAACGCTAAGTGTTGGCAGTGTCACAAATGAAACTGTACGCTACTGTACACTATTCAAATATTACCATTTTTGTTTTTCATGTCACGAACAGCTTGTTTTTAAATGTTTAGTAATTGAAAATGCATGTAGAAAATTAATTTTCAATAAAAACAAATGCAATAAAGCTCTGGTAGATATTTAGGAATCATTCATTCATTTCAGTCTAGGTCACCTTCATTCCATAACCAAAATGGCGCTCATTTATGTCATTAATAGGTACCTACTCGTGTTCGCAAGTAAACCGAATGGAATCGATTGTAAACCGCCATTCACGCACGTAATCAGTTCAAGTTACATCATAAAAAAGACAATCCACTTGTTAATTCCTTTAAAAAAAACATAATAGATAATGCCCAATGAGCAATAATTGCGTTTAATCTTTAAATTGAGCAACAATTATGTCGTTACTGGACCGATTATAATCTCCGATCTTAAACAAAAGCTACAACATTTTTGTTGTTATTAAAAGCTTAGTGCCATAATATCGATAAAGATCGATTCGAAGCACGTGTTACACGTTTTAGACAATACGTTAAGCTGAGCACTTTCGATCCGCTTGAAGTGACTTTGTCAAGAGGTATCGTCGGTGTCAAGTGCGCACTGATCTTCGTCGATCGCCACTACAAAGCTTGTAGTACGTGATTAAAACGCGAATGTCAAAGTGCAAAGATCGGCCCTTTGTTGCGCTCCCATCAGTCAATGCTTCCCGTACTGATGTGTTCATTCATCAAAAAATTGCTCGCGGCAAGTAATATGTGTGTATTTTATGGGGGTTTAATGGAAACTTATAGATACTTAAGATGGGGAAAGATTTATGTTTTAATACCAACAACAATATCTATTTTTATTTTCCTCCGGCAAATATTGCTGTTTCCAAGAACAAAGTGTCTATTATGGAGATCGGCGGTGTTAGTTGCTCATTGACTTTTCAGCATACGTTAACACGCGTGCAAGGTGCAACGTAACTTCGTTTTGACTTCAAAGCAGGCCTCAGTACAGGAGATAAATCAGAAAACAAATAACGACCATTACTTGGTATTGTCTTGTAATTCTTAACTAATTTCAAAATAGTATAACTATCTAAGCTTTATGGTTCGCCTCAAAATATGTGCATTTTTCAGACATAATATCTACTGATGCCTGTCGGTAAACGAGTGTATCTAAACAGCTATTCATTACAAGCTAATAAATTCTGGCTTTTAATGCCTTTATTCTGATTCGCGCCACATATCATAATCGGTGGCTCGCCCCCGAACATGAGTGTGTGTCAATCTTTCGTTTTTCCGCCACGAGCGCGCGGTCAGACCTCTTTGTTATTCAAATTAAACACGCCCAGATGGACAGACGCGCACGGGGGAATAATTAACTTATGTATTTTAAAAATACCTTTTTACTACGTAAATGGAAACATTTTAGCATCCAAATTGTGAATTAAAGAGGTTCTAATGTATTCACGTGGGTGTGTAAATATTTTCAGTATTAATCATCGCTTTGATAATACATATCGGTCATCAAATTCTTCATGGCGATGAGCGACGAATCAACGGCATAAAACAAGTTTTCTATGCGTCGTGTGATTTAAGCTTACTTTAAATTTAATCTCACTACTAAAGCTAGGATCCAGCCTAACAGGTGATTTACTCCATCGTTAGTGAAGGCTAATTCTTCCGCGTTCTCGCGTATCTGCGTTGTTTCTATCTCGCTCTAGCGATGCAGGGCAGGTTTACGACGTCATTAATGTTATCACAACGATGCGATGGGACGCCGCGCGCCGCTACAAACTCACAGCGTACGGCACTTGCGTTAGTTGGGGTCCGACTATGAAAATAATAATGTTGGGATACTTATTTCGGATTTCTTGTACACCGCTGCATTTTTCCTTGTTACAAAATTTACGTTATTGCAATCAGTGTGGTGCTGCAATGGAATTTGTGGCGAAACTTAATCCGCGTTTCGTTTAATAGTCTTACAGTACAAGCCATGTACGGTTTGTGATACCGCTCGTTGAAAATTTATGCGAAAACGATAGCCCGGTTTATAGTGTCAGCGTAGTGTTGTTTGATAATACGCTATTTGTATTAGTTCCGTACCATTAAAGATAAAAGTTATACGTTTTAATATAATGAAAAGCGGAATTAAACAGAAATATGTGATTTAATGTTCATTTTCAAATTGATTGGCGCTATTTACATGTATATGAGGTGTTTACAACTTCCTTTTGATGGAATATAAAAGAAAAAGGTTTTATATTGGGTATCGTAAAACTGGGAAGTAGGTTATTCTAAATGCCATAATAATTATCACTATGGTTGTAATAAACTTTCTATACGAAAACGCTGTCGCAAAATAATCGAAACTACGATGTTATGTTATTTTTATTATTTGATTGGTTTATCATAAAATTTATGAATAATTAGTAAACTAAAATATTTAGGGGTGTGACATACCGGAACCCGTTGTAATCATAATTTTAGAAATTATGTTTTTACATAAATGTCATAACTTCTAAAATTATGACAAATGTAAAAACATAATTTGTCTCATGTCTATAAATATTTGACAACCGTTTCTTTAATTGACTATAACTTCTGTGATGCATCAGATAACCTAAAAATATCTTTCCAATATTCTAATCATCATAAAAATCAAATCAATCAGATCCAATCAACGAAAACTACTGATTAACCTTTCGTCTGTTTATTAACAACATAATTAATTATTTAAATAAAATGGCCCGACTAATTAATACCCAATCAATAAATACCAATATTAACTTATTGGATTTTCACCCGATTGCGGCAGAGCTGAAAGGTTAACTAATGGTTTGACAGTTCGTATGTATGTATGTATGTGTAAGAATGTTTTCTCGGAGATAGCATCTAATCTTTGGATCAAACAAATACAAAACAGACAAATAAGGCTCTTGATTTATCGTGCGTGTTCTTGATTTTTCCAACTACGAATAAAAATAGTTGTATTTTTTTTTGGTAGATACTTTCTCTATCAGAATCTATTGGCCAAATATGGGTTTTATTTTCTCTACAGTACCCAACTTTTTGCGATAGTAAGTACTCATCGATTAGGTTCGCGCCAACTTCAATTTCCTAAAGAAAACGCTACGAACTAAGGCAACATACACACTGACCGCATTCCGTCTTGCGTGGTGTCAGCTTGCCATTATGCGGGACGAACTCGGGACCTCGCTATCAGTGACGTGACACCGGGCCAGTGTTGTGAACGACTCCCTGACCCACTTGGGAACTGTATTGTTCTTTTGTCAGTCAAATGACTGTTCAGGAGGATGTGCTTTGTAGTGTGACGTCACGTGTGACCTGACGGGTTACTTCTTGCCCTTTTAGAGAATAGGCAAGGGTTTGAGGAAAATCTAATGAATTTTCAAATCGAAATGGGTTGGAACATTACAGTTATGTACGTTGCTAAGAAAGCAATTTCAAGTTGTGATTATGTGAGAGAATTATGTTCCCCTAACGCATAGGACTATAAACTTACACCAGTTCCTTGCTGTTTACTGGAAACTTAAATGTGCTGAATATAAATAAAAGTAAGCACAGTTAAGTCCTGTCAACTTAATAGGTCTATTGTACGTTACCTCAACACTGTTTATAAGTCGTTACACAGTGAACTTCAAAGACCAGAACTTGACTTTTCTCCAAAATTATCAAGTCCCGTTACAATATGACTCTATTAAAAAGACAGTTCCACGATAACTGCGACGCATTCTCTGCATATACATCTTAAAATTATGTAGGTATGTCATTCAAGATGCCGTTACAATATCATTATGTTTAAAGAATTCACATAAACGCCGGAAAATATTCTTCAACAATTTTTGTAATTTCTTCATCGAATAATTTTATTTTTTACTTGGTAATATTGTGTAGGTGCCGTAAAGGTCGGTACGGTAGCGAGTATTTTTGTGACGTCGTAAAGTGTAGTTGGTACTCGGCGCGTCGCGCATCGGTAGCGCCACCCGCCGCGTAGTTTATGCCGCGCGATCGTTCGATATCGCGCCAATGTTATGTGCACACACCTTTATGGTATTATGTTACGTGCCTTAGAAGTTATATGCGATTTGCCTTAAGTTATTCTTAATCCGTATTAGGTAAATCTAATTTGCAGATTAAATTTACAGTATGAGGTGTATTCTCGTTATGACGTAGCTACGTAAAATGTTATACAATCTCGCGCCTAAAATGGTAAGCGATCGCTGACCATGGACAATAAATGCCTTATTAATATTATTTATGGAATGCTTACATATCAATTTTCCGTAGACGGTTCTAGCTTCCAAGATTAAATTGTTTTTGTCTGCATAATACCTATCAAGTTTAATTTGATGAGTTTTTTATTGTGATTCGATCTCGCTTTAAATATAATTGTGTGAAATAGGAGAAAAAGTATTTGAATTATACTTTTTTACTCTACCATTTATGATAAGCGATTAGCCATTTGATTGGAATAATCTTCTTTCGATTTACTTAATCGGCTAAGCTTGATCTGTTTACATAGTTTTTTTTTTAATTAAAGTCCATTTCTTCGTACAATTGAATCAATAAAGAAACATTTTAGATAGTATGTGGGCACAAAATCCAGGTAAACTGTAACTACAAATTATTATTTTTTGACACAGCAACAATACAAATGCCAATATTAAAAGCACGTGGCAACATTACGAGACTGTCAGACAACACCCCTGCAGGGAACCGTTGTTAAAAATACCATTGTAATATCAACAAAAACCTATTTACAAATACTCCGCTAACGCCCACTCAAAAGGTGTTTATTTAAAATTTTATTTCACAATGCTAAAATGTCACATTTTTTCACTTTTCGCGCCATTTGATGCTGTTTGACATCACCAACTTTACATTGCATTTCTCAAAATATCTGCCAAATAAATGACATCCTTCCTCCTTCGTTTTAAGAATGACAAAGTCCGATTTTAAATTTTCATAACGGTAAATACAACGTTGTTCGATAAGGCAGGCCGTCTCTTTTTTCTTCTTTCGGACACGTGTCTATGGTTCCTATGGACGTCCAATTTGTGTCTATTGATCTATTGTTAGGAACCTTTTGAATTTAATACTTTTCAATGTTATTAACTGTCATAAAAGTTAGATGTATTTTTTCTTTTAGTCATTGAATCATTTTGCCGACGTCTATGTGCTAAATGTCCGATATAACAAATGAATAGGTATTACTTAGCAGCTTTTCGGATCGCTTACGGTTTTTTTTCATTACAGTTGGCTACTGTTCAATAATAAGTAATTATAGCTATTAAGTTACTGTGTCTAGCTTAACTCCCATTGGGGTTATAGTGCAAAAAAAAATCTATAAGTAAGTATCATCGCGGTCACGCTTACCTATCTATTTAATCACTTTGAAAACTAAACCCCGTGCACACGATGACCACATCTATTTAGCGCCCCTTTTTTCTGTTAGTAAGCATTACTATAACGGCCGAGAGCTGAAGCAGGAATAGTCCTTACGGTGTTCAAATATGCGTGTCCGCGATAGTACTACCTAGTTCTTGGTAGGTTCCCAGTTGCTTAAAACTGTTAGTAAAAATTACTTATGACGCAAATATAAGCCAGTGACCGTGAGTTAGCTTGCGTGTTCTGTACTGAGCTCACGTAACGCGTCGTACGTCCAGCCAGTAATAGAACTCGCCCATCAAGGAGTGCTGTCCTAAATTAGACGCATTATTAATTTATTAAACATAAAACAAAAGGTATTTTAATAAAACACGTATACTAGAAGATACCAATAATATAATTTTATTAAATTATCTTTAAAATGATGAAGGTTTCAAAACAATACGCTTGACAGATTTTGCGTGATTCTCGGTTTTTAATCCGCGTTAGACATATCTTTGCAAATTAATTTCACTATGCAATATAAACTTAATCTAAAATATGCATAAATTAAGTTATTAAGAAAATACTCTAATTTAACATATATTTTTTCCAAATCATTAACACCACGCGTTTAGACGTTATCTTCATTATAAAATGGATTACAAGTCGGCCATCGTCGCCTTAACTCACCGAACAGAAGACGCAAATAACATACCTATATTTACAGCACATTATGAACGTAAATAAACATCTCGTAGGTACCAGATAAGAAGGGTGTTATTCTCAAGATCCCAATCTTGGTGACAAACACCACGGGCCTATTGTGGTAGCTAAATTTGCTTCGCTATATCCGATCTACTTACAAGATTATTTTATTATTGTAAAACCGTTCGAGATTGTATCGGGTGGAGCGTGCCCTAAAATGTGGAATTGGATGTCTTAAATGGGTTACGTTCTATAACAGAGTATCGGTTACATTTTGTAATAATCTTATGTCATGTTAAATGATTAAAGAAAACATGCTTTTGCCGTTTTTCTCAAATCTTTGACAAGTATTATATATAAGGCGTCAGTTAACTTAAATGAACCAAAAGTCCATAACGTGTTCCAAAACTAGATTAAAAAATGCATCACATCAGACGCATCAAAATTGGATAGCCCATGTAGAACATTCATTGACAAACCTCTCTTTTCAAATTATTGTTCACCAAATTCTTGAGGCATCTCTGTACGTACCGCTTCGCATATTGTCGGACATTCTTCGTGCATCCTCGGACGCTGATCAAACATCTGCTCTGCCGCCTACAGTTTGCAGTTACGCCTCCTTGCATCAAAAGATTATAGATTTCTAAAGACGGTTGTTTGCTCTTTCATTTTGTGGCCTTTTAAATACGTTTATGGTCTGTTAGGATTAATAGATATTTATTATAATGTTATAAACTTTTGTAGATTTTAAACGGATTATTGTATTTGTTACTTTTTGAGTTCTGATTATCCGTAAGCTTCTAATAAACTTGATATTGGTAAAGTAAACAACAAATATTTGAAATTCTTAACTTGAGCACCTCAAAACGTAGACGAGCGTATATATCAATTGGTAACAGCCAATACAAGAATCATTTAACGGCCAATTACAATCACTATAAACTTCCAAATGATAAAAAATGCTCCAATCACTCGGAAAATAAACCAAAAAGAAAACACAACACAAATAAAATACAATCAACGGAATGATGAAAGTTAAGAGCCATTGATATAAAAAGCGTGTCACTATAAACACCCGCATAACCCGTAAATCGACTAATGAGCGACGATTATTTTATTTTCATAAACGATACACTCGCCATGCCATCGATGCGGGCCATCGATTTAATTCTCGATTATCACCCTTTAGTCGAGAATTTAATGAGAGTCAATGAGATTCGTCACACTGAAATCTGGAGGGCAATCGTTTTGTGGAATAACGATTTATTTATATTCTAGTCGGTAATAACTTAGGTCACTTAGACAGCAGTGACAGCAGACAGCTTTGCAATTGAAGAAGAAATTTTATGACGTCCCTAAGACGAGTTAGAAAATTAAGCTAAATTAAAAGATACAAACAATGTCACAGCTGTAAATGAACATACAAATAATGAAAACGAAGCTAAAATCAACAAAATTACAACCAACTGGTTTAATTATGATTGATACATTAAATTACTCGACTATCTGGCTCGCTAACAAACAATTGTTACGACCTCTGTTTGTATGTGCTACTCTAAATTACTCTAAATTTTTGCCATTCGATAATAGGCATCAAGTTCATTTATATTATTATCATCATTGACTACTGAATGATTTTTTTATCATCCTTGGCAAAATCATCATCTAAAACACTTACGGAGTGACGACTATCTTCTAGGCTTATGATTTTCTTAAATTTTTCATTACTAATAATCATCACTGATATCCTTTCAATATATCGTTTTTTGATTGCCACATATCCACGTTTCTACCAGTCTTCATTACTTTGCTAATTTCTTTTTCATCTTTAACTTTTGTATCATCACTCCGAGTTTCTAGCTCTTCGTTATCAATACTGCTACAAAGAACTTCACCCAACCTATCAATAGGTATTTCAAACCGAGCCCTCGACTCATCGGCGCCAAGAGGCAAACTTATAAGTTTATAAGCATTCATTGGTCATGATAGAACATTGATTCACTGGGTCAAATCTGTTGACACTACCATCAATACTGTTTAA
The DNA here is from genome assembly GCA_949152395.1 of Agrochola litura. Taxonomy (NCBI): domain Eukaryota; kingdom Metazoa; phylum Arthropoda; class Insecta; order Lepidoptera; family Noctuidae; genus Agrochola; species Agrochola litura. The sequence goes on from OX424509.1 coordinate 6,689,222, forward strand.
GAACGGGCTTCGAATCATGCGCATGCAGGGTTTATTAGTGTGCGCTGTCTGTACCTACTGGGTTTGTTTCAAATGAATTTTGGGAGGATTTTTAAAGAAAATACTATTTCGTTGGAGAGGAGCTTGTAGCTAAATAATAACAGCCGCACGGATCAATCTATCAGGTTAAGCTACGCTTGCCGGGGTTGATCCGTAGATGGGTGACCATCTTTACATACCAAGACATCTCCTTGCCTCGGAAAGCATGTTAAGCCGTTGGTCTCGGCTGTCATTCGTGAATCTTTGACAGTCGTTACGGGTCGTCAGAAGCCCAAAAGTCTGACAACTAGTCTTACCAACGCGTATCGTATTAACCAGTAACTGGGTTGTGGAGGTCAGATAGACAGTCGCTCCATGTAAAATACTGGTATTCAGCTGCATCTGGTTAGAATGGAAGCCGACCCCAACATAGTTGGGAAAAGGCTAGGCAGATTGACTATTTTGTTGGAGATTTACGGATCTGTTAAGTTTTTAAATTCAGTAAAGACAAGATTCAGTAATGTGACTTAGAACGAAAGCTATTTAATTTCTCTGTGGAAAATGACCACAGCAAAAACATGTGTTCTTTGACAAAGCAAAACAAGCTCCGTCAACATATCATAACAATCAACAATTACACAACTAACGAATGACGTCACTCATTCAAAACCTACTTTAAAATTTAACACGACACTCCTTCATCCATTCAATTAGGTCCATTCGTTCATTCCGACCAATATTTACTGCATCTACGGCGGGGTCGTTTCAATTAAAATATATTACATTGTTACGATGTCCAGCGGGCGCAGGGTTAATTGCTATTGCACCGTCTTTGCCTGATCTTTGGTCTTTTGGATCATTGTCGTACACCTTTCGATTTGATAGCGCGGGGTTGAGATTGCCTGCCCTTGGATTCTTTGGAGAATTTGGAATTTATGTGCGTTTTTTTAATTGATTATTTTTTCTTAATTTTTTGTATCTTGAGAATTATGAGCAGTTTTCAAATCACCCTCTTTTTCTATGTAGATCTATATCTACTTTTACATAAATATAACTTCAATTAAAATTAGATATTGAATCAGTTTTGCATTCATGAATCTGAACTTCATGTTTTAGTTTGGGGTTCAAAAAGTTCTAAGACAATTCCAGTATTCTTTAAAGGAAAAGGAATTCCGTCTCACCAACGAAATTAATGTTTCTTAAGCTTTGATTTTGTCCCAATCATGATAATCTTATCTAAGTATATTCTTGAGGGTACCTTGTTTTCCAGATTCCTTACTTACTCTCACACTTGTAATCATGGGCGCCTGGGCGCTTCAAAATATAGGTGTAAAAACATTCAGATCTAAAGAAATATCCGAAAACGCCTAAAACAATAATAGATAACTTAACCTATTCGAGGCGGGATCCGAAAATTTTCGATTTTTCTAAGTTTTTAAAGCTTCTGCGCATTAGCAGAAGCTTTAAAAACTTAGAAAAATCGAAAATTTTGACAATTGACAAAGTACTAAACTCCTATTTCCGAAAATCGAATCGGCCCTACGTGGGGTGCTATGGCTGACTGCCCACTGGAGCAGAGAGGAGAGGAGCGGACCGGAGCTGTGCCAATATTAACCAATGGAATTGCATAAAATCTCCGCTCCGCTTCAGTAGACAGAGATTTGCAAACTAGTTTAAAAATTCACACAAAAACGGAAAGCGGAGCGAGGAAGCGGAGCGGGGAAGCGGAGCTGAGAAGCGGAAAAAATCCGGCCACGGGGTATTGCAGCCCGCTCAAATTACTCGTCACGTGAACTCTGCCTAGCTACTCACAGTCGGCAACTCCGATCCACAATAACTCGCTCCGCAGCAATGGACTGCACAGTCTGCAACCCGCTCCGCATTACTCCTTCGCTCGCTCTTGCATCCTACTCTATCTTAATTCTTAAGCATATTTGTATAAATCGACACAGTCAGTCCTCTTTCTGTATGAATGGACAAAATAAAACCTATCCCATTCGGGGTGAAAAGGAAAAATCTCAAATTTTTAAGCTTTTCTGTATAAGTCGACTAACTTAATCCTTGTATGAATGGACAAACGATAACCTAGCAAATTCGAGGTGAACTGCATAAATGATCGAACTCGCTTCGTGAAGTTGCAGATGCACCCCCCTTATAACAAACCTGCCGGTGCCCGTGCTTGTAATAACCTCATATTTTTGCCTGAAAGCCATATCATTACGCCGGCAGAAGGTCGCTCTATTAAAGAAAGAAAAGAAAAAGAAATACATTTATTTAGCACAGACCAAAAAAGCACACAATATAAATAACAGCAGATAAAAAAATAAAAAGTGTGAAGAGCGATGTAAGAAATTAGCAAGGGAGTGTGCCTCACGGCTGCGCCAAAAAGGCCCAGTTCAGCAAAAATGCCAGACAACAAAAAGTGCCTGACATGACGCTGGTTTTCAACTGGACCTCGGCCACCTGCTTCGCTTGCCTACTCTTGACCTCCTTCGTGTGGCTTCCAATCGTCGTAGTTAACTATCCTAGTTAGTAGAGAGATGCTTTGTTAAATGGAGGAAGGTATTCTACTTTCATAGGGTTTGTTGTTAGTGGGTAAGTTGGTGTAGTTTTTCCTTAACTTTATCACGATTAACATCGAAACCCGGGTATCACTGGTTGATCCCATCTCATCGCTGCCTCTATTCAAAGTCATGATGTTCTGAAGGGTCATCAATGTGAGGAGATGGTAGGAAAAATAAATTATGTTTTAAATGTAAAAATAATAAAATATATTTCGTAAATTTTTCTTGACAGCCGATGACAGAAGTCAAAGTGAAAACAAAAAGGCAAATAAAGATCGTGAAATTTCTTGAAGTTGAGGTTCCTACAAATTCAATGGTATACTAAGCCATCTTTCTCCGTCGTTTTGCGCGGAAATGCAAATTACACAACTTATTGTCCAGCTTACAAACAAACGCCTCACAACATCCTTCAATAAGCTCAAAAATACCTCATTCAAGTTTCAACTTTAACACTGCAGTTGAAACCTCAAAATCGTTTCCACAGATTTTTGTGTTCTTTTCTTTGAGGTCTCCCAACCTAAAACCAACTTTAGCGCTATATTGATAAGGTAGAGTATCTTTCGTGCCGGCAAAGTGTATCAATTATCAAGCAGCTGTCACCATTTAGTGGCATCGCTGGAACAATTAGGACAAGTGACCACAATTATGGTCCCAGGATTGCGTCATCTTGTCCCAAGACGCTGTGAAGCGTAGACGCACGAATTAGAATTAATAGTTGCCTTTTATTGAATGAAAATGTAGGTTGTTGGAGCTTCGGGCCTCCTATGACGTCATTTTGGTTGATAACATGATATAGTGGGGTGTTGTTGTGTTATGTAGTGTGATCATCAATATTATCTTTGCTAGATGCTGTAGTTATCTTGGGCATAGCACCATCTATGGAAACTTACAGTCATCTCACCTTATCATTCTTAATTTTTGTCATTCTAGTCTTCTTCCTTTTTTGTGTGGTTCACTGACACCAGGTCAGAGTTTTTATGCCGCCCATGAGCTTCTGACTTCGCTTTAAATGCCGTCGAGAAATATTTCTCAGGCATGCCGGTTTCCTCACGATGTTTTCCTTCACCGTTTTTGAAGCAAGTGATAATTATACAATACTTGACCTATGACTTAGCAGTCCGAAGGTCACACCACTAAGCTATCACTGCTATCCAAATGTCAATGTGTGTATGTCATTCTAGTAGCCTTGCAGCTCTCTCCTTTTCTCTCAAAAGTATCATTCATCAGCTCGAAAGGTTCATTATACCAAGAACAATACAATTTCGTAAATTATAAACACTAGCTTCTTCAAGATGGCCAAAAAGTTAGGGTCGTCAAGAACCATTCTGAATTTTAAAACAGCTCTTACGAAACAAAATTCAAACATTATGCAGTTTATAGCATAATCAGCCTATAATGTTCCCACTGCTGGGCCACGGGCCTCCTCTCTTCGAGAGGGAGTGGGCTGTAATCTACCACGCGGGCCCAGTGCGGGTTGGTAGATATCACATGCCTTAGAATTTTTGGTTCTAGGATATTGCAGTTTCCTCACAATGTTTTCCTTCACCGTTTTGAGAGCAGTGGTGAGGAAGTTATTTACAAAAAAGTAAAGCGTCTGCCTGGGTTCAAACGCACGACCAACAACTTTTAAATCAGGACCGTTACCACCCCGTTACCATTATGAAGTTAACTCCAACTGAATCTCAGTTCAATGCACATTACTTCCATCATCAAACTACCTATATTTCCAGTATAAACCTGCATTAACAAACAGATAATTGTCTTATCCACTTGAAGCATTCTCATCGCACAAGTAGGTTAATTTATAATTACCCGTGATGATTACTTGTCAGTTTTAATGTTAGTTGAACATACAACTTGTTTCATTAGATGTAACGTAGGTTGATTAGCTTTTTTATAACCTTGTCGCTGGTTGAAGACTTTGCTGAATATTATTGGATATAATATTTCCTATTTTTAGCACCATAAGCTGAGCATTACCTACTCAAAGATGCATATCCGGTATGGCTCGCAAATATTTTCATATCCTACGGGCATGTCTTCCTTACCATTACCGCGCCACCCGGCCTACTCCATATGCAATGGCCTCTGTAGCCCCATGAAGTATGAGGCTCCAGGGGCTAGTGCAAGTCTTGGGGTTCGTTTTATCGAATCTGGTTAAACCACGCTGAGATCCCGGCATTTCATTCATTCATAAGCAAAGCCTATGGCAGTTGACTTCCTGTACACATTACTCGCCCAAATTACCCTTCTGCATACAGGTGATACAGTCAGTTTCTTTGCGTCACCGGTCCATTCGACTAGGGGGTTAATTATTCCAAATCTATCATATCATGAAGGGGTGCTAAGTAATTGAACGTAGACATTGGTATATTATTTTACTCAGATACATTTTTGATCCATAGTGTCGAATTTGCAATGCCAGTTAAAGTCAGTTAGTAGCCAAACGCAGTATCATCGAAGGATTTAAAATTTTCTCGCCAAAGAATTTCCAAAAAGATAAAAAAAAATCTAAAGCTCCTCATATCACCAACTATATTTCTCCACCCAAAACAAGAGACGATCCACACTAATCAGCTCCGACATTCATAACACTTACCGAGAGCCACTGAAGCAGACATCTGGTCGAGCTCATAACGACGTTGTTGTTTACCGAGCCATATCTTAGTATATAACAATAAAAAATATTAATGCGCCTCGCCAATGTGCCGGGGGCCTAATCGCATTACGACCTACGGACCCTACGTCCCTGGAACCATTCACGGGTTATTATGCTTATTCGTTTTTATTTGAGGGTAGCATGGATTAATCTTTTCTTTGTTTTCGGTTAGTTCCGAAGTCCCGAGCTTTCTTTAAGATTTTGAGGACGGTTATTTTTTGGGTAACGGGTTGGAGGGATTATGGTTATAAATCATTTATGCATTTTGTACCAGCAAAGAGACGTATAATGCCATAGTAGAAACGTTCAAGTGACTACTATAACTTTAATTCTGAAAAAAACTCTTTTCTATTTACGTAATGTATTTTATGGTTTGGTAAAGATCACCTGCATTGTACCTCTCTTTATCCTTTTTAAAATCTATCCACTATCCAATACAATATTTACTCATACTTAACTACAACAGTGACTCAACACCATGTTTATCATGGTTTTTGACAAACACAAATCTTGGTACGATGACCCAACTTCTTCACCTCGCCATTAAAGACAACAATAAATCATAGATTTGTTTATCTTAGGAAATCCACACATTGAATAACACGCGGCAAAATAATCGCGCATTGAACGCGATTTTCCAGTGATTCTCATGGAATCGACACTCGCTTTTCAAACTTTTAGTTTTATTAGTAAATGTATCGAGGTTCAAGCGCGAACCACTTTTCTTTTCATATTGAATTATTTAGGTATGAGAAATAGTGGAAAAGAAACTTAAAATAACATTAAATAAATCTCTTTTCTATTTTTTAAAGTTTTTCTAACGTGGGAGATACATTTATTATATATATATTATGTACAAGTATGTAAATAACTTATAACTAATTTGATAAAATAACAAAATTATATACTAACTTAACTAAAACTATTTACAAACTAAAATATAGCGTCGAAAAATTCTTCCGGTTTTCTTTTAGGTTTAGGTTTAAAGATATTTATTCTAAAAAAATACACAAAGTCACTTACATGACAACAATGCTTCTAAGCTAAATTATAAATACAATCGCCACTGCATCAATTATGCTACTCAGTTTATTATGACAACGTGCGATTTCCGCGATAAACACACCATAATAAGTCGCTTTATACCTTATGGATTCATCGAATTCATCGTTAAGAAATAACATAATACCTTTGACGCCTTGGTGCGACAATTTAACACATAAGTGCTAATTGTCTCAATACAAAGCTTTTGCGGTAACATGATGAAACCCGCTGATAGAGACTTAAAACTCCAACTGACAGTTAATTAGGATTCTTTAGAAGTTGTTACAACACATAAAATAATAATGAATGCATTCGGGATGCAGGTTATTGTGAAAACTGTTAAATATTGCGATATTTAATTGAGTGTTAACTGACTAAGAAAATAGAATTCAGAGATACCAAATTAAAACAGATAGCTTAAAAAAAAAACGCGCGTTAAAAAAGCTGGCCAATGTGCCAGCACCCTTAAAGCTTAAGAGCTTATTTTATTGATAAAACGTAATATTAAGCAAAAATAACCAAGTTAAATGTAGCAAACGTTTTTCTATTACATTAAACCTTTTTTTGATGGCAACATTAGTATAAGCACAGGTATTTTCGCCGTTCGAGGGACATAAAATAGATTTATGACGCATTAAAAACAATAATAAGAGATTATGACGACAATTTGGAGAAACAAAGGTATAAAAGACAGGAAAAGGGAAACTTGGGGGAAAGGAGGATAACCAACAGTTATGAGAAAATAAACCAAGAACCTCTCTTTTAGCATTTAAGACACTCACAGAGTCCGTCTGATGGTTTCCCGAAGTCCGCAATCCTTATCCTTACATATTATAAAACAAAGTCCCCCGCCGCGTCTGTCGGTCTGTCTGAACGCGATAAACTCAAAAAGTACTAAACGGATTTTCAAACGATTTTCAGCAATGGACGGAGTGATTCATGCGGAAGGTTTTATTGTATAATTCATTAAAGGTTTTGTGTAAATTGGCTGAAATTTGACGATTATTGTTGAAGAAGTCGGAAAAAATCATGCCGACTTGAAGCTTTACTGGCGTGCGCGCCTAACACGAAAAAGATACATCAAATTTATGTTCTACGGTATTGTTCATCTTAAAAAGTTCAACAAAAAAATACCGCGATGGCATATGTCTATCTTCTAAGAATGACCCACAATAAACATTTTTATCTTTCAGAATTTGATAAAAATTTAATTGTTATTTCCGAAGCTTTTTTGACCGGTATAGTATTAATCCTTATCCAAAAAAATATGTTATGTAAATTGGGCATTTAATTTAGATTAAAATATGCCTGTGTATCATATCATTTAAATGAATAGTTTAAAAGATATCACAGTTTAAAAAAAACGCGTAGCAACGCGGGCGCAGCGGTAGGAGACCTTTTCCTCTGTTATTAACTTATTAAGTATGAAATCTCGGTAGTATGTTCCCGTGGGATATTTTCCGACATTCACGCGGGCGAAGCCGCGGGCAAAAGCTAGTAAAATATAAATATCAATGCAAAAACCTAACGTGTTCCTTTCTTCCTTCCAGATGCGTGCGGCCTGTCAGACGTGCCACACATAGAGAGCCTACAGGAGAAGTCTCAGTGCGCCCTCGAGGAGTACTGCCGGAGTCAGTACCCCAACCAGCCCACCAGGTTCGGCAAACTCCTACTACGACTGCCCTCCCTACGGACAGTCAGCTCTCAAGTCATAGAACAGCTGTTCTTCGTGCGACTCGTCGGCAAGACGCCCATAGAGACCCTCATCAGGGACATGCTACTCTCCGGAAGCTCCTTTTCTTGGCCTTACATGGCGACCATGTGACATACGATGTGGAGGCAGCTGGCAGCGGCATGATCCACGCCCTACGGCTTCCCGCCGTACCTGCCCAGCCAGCGGTTCGACCCTTTCCAGAGGTACCAGCGCGAAGCCCAGCCTGAGGATGCAGTGACCTCCTCGAGCGAATTCCACGAAACAGAAGCGAGCGAAGAGTACTTTGGGTCCAGAACCAGCAGGGAAAGCGAGAGAGCCGATCCGACCTTCGATCCCATATCAGCTTTCTATGCTCCGAAATCGAACGAGGAGTTCGAAACGACTTCGGAGACTCAGAAAAACGCGCAAAAATCCCTGATGATAGACAATCTGTTGAACATACGCCAAGAGTGTAGCATACCGGATATGAAGTAATGTTCTTCAGTGGGGTCCGTAGTGTATTAGTTCAAGTTTTTTTTGTTCCTCTGTAAAAATAGTTTACTATTTAATATTGTAAATAAAAAATGTTTTATTATTGTAAATTGATAGTTAAGAGTTTTCTACGATGATGGATGGATTTTTTTTTATTTTATATATTTTTTTCTGATTCTTCCTGTGTAGAAATTGTATGAGCAATTTTTGTAAAAGCAATTTTGGATGGATAACGCAATAATATGTACATCGGTCGTGCAATGTTGGTGTGTAGTTATATGTATAGAAATAGATAAAGTTTTTCGAAGATTGAGAAATCTTTTTATACGGCTAAGTAGGTATGAAGTATTCTCAAGTTTTTAAACTGGGAGGGGGAACTGAGAGCATATCAGAGGATAGAAAGAATACTTGTTCAACTATTTAAAATTATCTAATGAACTTGGTGATCTAATGATACTTCTTGTACATAAACTTTTTGTTTTTGTTTATGTTAAACTTGTTTTCAACATGTTTTTTCGTCGGATAACATTCCCAGTTTAAAATCGTAAATAGACAGATGTACAACAAATACGATTGGACGAGGTTTTTTCTTTTTATTTTCGACTGGTGCTGTAATAACTCAAATATTTACGTAATTATACGTATTTTCTTATTTACTGATTCCGTAAAGCATTTATAGGTATGTATCGTTCCTTTAAAAAAACAAATTTTACATAAATTTTATTCTTTTTAGTAAAAATGTAAAACATGTTTGAGTAAAATTGTTTTTGTTCTTTTACTTATTGTGTGTCTATATGTATAAACAATAGTGAGAAATACAAATTATATAAGAATAGTAACTATACAGAAATGTTTTATTTATAAATTATAATCTTTAGCGCAACGATTTTTTTATTAAAATATATCTATTTTAATTTTTTCGTATGACCATAGTCATTTTAGATATTTTTGAATTTGTAATTGATGCAAATTATGGAATTGTCATGGTAATCTTATAAGTTTGAAAAGTAGAACATTTGCTTGTAACGTAACATTAATTGAATCAGTCTATCGCAATTCGCACTCCACGAGTAGAAAAGGACCTATTATTTAATCTCTAATGTAAAATTATCAATGATAAGACAAATCTTTCTCCTACTATTTCATAAATAAACTATGATAACAAAACGATTTCAATCATCAAAGAACCAAAATGTTACTTTACAATCAATTGTTTACACATCGAGCAATTGTTTTAGTTTACAACAAAATAAAGAAAAATATAAACATTTAGTAAAAGAGAAGCAATGTATTTATTCGCAATAATATGTACAGTGAACGGTTGTAAAATAATGTCGGTGTGTGTATGAGAATGTATGGAGTTGTATAAAAAAATTAAATATTAATGAGGAATAAAAGATGTCTCTCTGGATTTTGATTAATTTTGTTTTATTATCACCAAATTTTCAAACACTTATTAATACAGAAAAAAAAGAAAATTATTATGAAAAAGAAAAAAAAATTCGACAACGAAAGCAGATCTTTACAGATTCACCATTTGTGGTTTTCTGTTACTGCAATTTGTCAATTCAAGAAATTATCACATTACTTTTACGCTAGTAGAAGTTATCGATTCGTATGAAATACAAAAATAGTCTTCATTTACTAAATGAAGAAACAATCAAGACGTGCAAAAGTCACACAATCTTATCAAAAATCACTTCACACTATCTACTAAATCACTAACATCAATCTAAACACCGAACTACCCTCCCCCAAACGAAATCAAAAGTCAAAATCAAATCGCCGCACACGGAAGCGGCCATTTACACTAATCACCCAATTATAACAAACAGGAGTCTATCCGGTGACGATGTGGTCGTGAACGCACGGAAATACAGAAAACCCAGTTTGAACAAAATACGATAAGAGTGAGAGATTTTTAAGAGGGTTTGTCCTAAAAGTTGACAACGTCGTAAATAGCTGTCAAATATTTACCTGTTTTGGTTAATTTGGCAATATTACTGTATGGAATTAAGAAATGTGGGTAACTAGCGAACTAAAATATTATTAATATTCTAGTTCGCTAGTTAGCCACATTTCATATTTCCATACAGTAATATTGCCAACTTAATCAAAACAGCGAAATATTTGACATCTATTTACGACTATGCCCACTTTCAGAATAAACGCTCTTAATAAACCCTTGCAAAGTTTGAACGTGCTTTACTTACTTGCTAAAGTTTTTGCTTATGAAGTAAGTAATTCTAAATAACATGGTGTTAGGTTAGAATGTGTAGTCCAATAACTGGGTTGTGGAAGTCAGATATAGGCAGTCGCGCTATGTAAAACTGGTTTTCCGCTGCATCCGGTTAGACTGGAAGCCGACCCCGGGAAAAGACTAGGCAGATTGACTGAGATTAGAATGTGTAAAAGTGTTTGTATAATAGCTTTATAATATAATAGCTATAATAGCTTACAGAAATAATCATCATTCATCATTAATTCAATGATTATCCTAGCACAAGGCAATTCATCCAAAAAATCAGCAATGTTAAAATGTAACAGGTTCTTTTGCTCAGCAATCTTCCTACATGCATCCAGAATTTCGCTACGAGAAATAGTTATAGACCATGGTTCTGTGTGCCACAATCGCTACAATATACTGATGATGCCACATTTCTAATTTGAATCTCATCAATGCTTATTACAACATTGCAAAAATCTTGTCGAATTTTCGCACTGCTCCAGCGATCTTTGCGTCACGACACGACTTCAGTGATCTTCTGCAAGCAAATTGACCACAACATAAATTGTTAGGAATAGGCAATTAGCTTCATCTTTCATACTAACCGACTCTTTGAGAATTCAAAAGGGCCTAAAGTAAATATTTTAATTGAAATACATACATGTTTTTAGTTTGAGTTGAGTCAGGCTACAATGGATCCAGTGGTCCTTCTGCCTTACATGTTAGTACCGCTGTCACCGTGTGAAACTATAAGTGCGCGTGAGAGTGTTGTCTGTCGTGTGCGCCTGCGCAGGTGGGCAGCGCACGCGATACTTCTGTTTACGTGGGAATGTACACTTGTTGGGCAATTAACTCGGCGCTGATTGGTGCTGTTCATTTGTGGAGATTGAAATTAGGTTAGTCGAGAGGTGAGATGTCCGGCAAGAAACGATGGTATATTAAAATTACAAATATACAATGAAAATAAATATTCCAAAAATACGTATTTAGACATGCATGACATGAGGTCATTATGCAAAAATATAACTGTTGTCTATAATATGGTTTTCCGCAAACATCAACAAATTACATAACATAACATCACGCCTTGTTTCCCCGAAGGGTTGGGCAGAGGTATACCTATAGTACACCCGCATTTCGCCAGTTATGTTTAAGTCCCATGTAATAGGGGGCAAGCCTATTGCCATCAACTGGGCACAAATCCAGACTCCGGGCTGCAACTGAGAAATTCCAGATAAAAAAACCCACTAACACTTCACCCGACCCGGGAACCCAGGAACTCATGCTCAGCAGTAACGCTTGCAACCACTAAACCAAAAAGGCAGTTACAAAATAACAACAAATAACTTTTGGAAAAGACGTTTTTGGTTAAGGCAGGTAGCGTGAGTCAACTCGATGGACTGATGATGTCATCAAAGTGATCGAAAATGGTAAATGTAACAAAAAACCGGCTAATTATCGACCACACGTCAATTTCATAGTAATATCACCGCCCCTAAGACGACCCACTGACCAAAGCACGTCTTAACTTTGACATATATGTAAAAGTGTTTGTTAAAATTAATCAATTCATATCATACAACGTGGCAATGCTGCCAGCCTTTTGAGCTCTTTTCCCACTGACAGCGATGCGGACGAATTTTTTTTTTGCCCTTCTGTATATTTGTAGATAATTTATATATTTTAGTGTTAGATGTATATTTTAAAGTAAATAATTTTCAGAAATAAATATATATAATTCGAAAAGTGCGATGTGTGTGTGTGACGTGAAGTGTGGCTTGGGATGTAAGTAGTTCTGATCCGATGCTGATTGTTCGTTATTTACAGATATCAATTAGCAAACTACAGCAGGTAATACCAAATATTGCACAAATTTTTATCCCACAACAATTAATATGTAATTAAAATACCCATAAACTACAAATCACGAAAGCTCCACGGATGTCATACCACATTATATTAAACAGCCTTTTCCTCACACCTGTTCTAGGGTTGTCACTGCGGGAATGTTGTGTGAAATCACGGCAGGGGACTCCCACGCTACTGTGTAACTTTTATTTTAGACTTGCAATGTTCTATGTATGGTATTGATTATGAAATAATAGCCAGCAGAATTTGGGGGTAAAACACTTGAGGTTCCACTAGTCGACGGCTCGAACTCGTTGATGGCGTAGCTAATATGCATGCTATTTAGTAAAGTTATTTATTTATTTAGTTTTATTTCTCTAGCATTTATTTTTGTAGTCAAATAGACTATGATTTATAACGAAAACGAGCGTGTAAAATTTCATGAAGAGACCTTTGGGCGTATAGATTTGATGGAAAAACTACTGGATGTATCTACTCAAATAAAATTATTTAAACTTTTCGATAAATTATCTATCTCTGTACCGTTTCTATTTTTCTATTTTTATACTACATAAGTTATTTATTTACGCCCAAAGATGTGTAAAAATTAGTGTTGAAATTTGGAAGTTTCAACGCTCATAACTTCTAAACCAATATTTTTTTCTCAATTCTGCTTCCATACAGGGCTAGATAATTACAAGGCAAATTGATATAATTATTATTTTTGAACGTAGGTACACCGTCAGAAAGAGGTGTAATCACAATACTACGTTTGTATGGAAAAAATACCGACTAGTGTACCCTTAAGACCATTCATCAGCAGTGCAATTTGCAATTATCCGTGGCTAAAGAACTAATTAATAATAATACCAGCCTATTAATGTCCCACTTCAGGGCTTCTCTTCTCGTACAACAAAAAAAAACTAATTACTAAGCCATAATTAATATTTGCAAGTGTTCATTGTATCATCGCTCTTATATTGTAGGAAAACGGACTTCAGTAAATAAATCAGTCGTCGCCTTTGTTTTGACGACTGATTTAATTATTGAATTCTGTCTCAGAGTATAGACTCCACACTGAATAGTGTGATTACGTCGATAATAATAATATGTAGGAACAGTACGGTAAAATTACAGCAGCCCTTTCCGCACACCTGTGTTCTAGGGTTGATATTGCGGGATTGTTGTCAATCGCGGCAGGAGACTCCCACGCTACTGTATTTACGGTACGGATTTTATTATGAGGCTTATAATATTGTACGTTTAAGGATTAGCAGATTGGATGGGTAGCTGGTAGGTACACTGAGTATCCCGCATCTGCGGGATCATGCAGCTGGCAGTCTTCTAGAAACTTTATATTGTTTAAGGTTGTCATTCTTGCGAATCATTTCAGTAATTGCTGATCATGGGTCCTCCCAATTTAAGTTCTAGGGATATTATTATCAATTAATACGAGTCATAATATATCTTGTTATATTTCTATGAAGATGATGCTACCGTCTGACGTAGTTAAGGCATTTTTCACACCACCCTGGAAATGGTTCATGTATTTGCTGAGTGTTGCAAAAGATTTTTAAATCATATTCTGCCCTTGCCACTTTAGACTTCGTTCGTATTCAGGAACATGTTGTATGTTGTTATTGTTAGTTGCTGTTGTTAGCTTACAGTTTTTCAGTAACTGCGGTTCCCATGCTATTTACTACATACTACAAAACACAAAGCAACCAACGATAATAAAATCATCCACTCAATCAAACATTTCCATGATCACATACACCTCTAATTTATTTTTATTTTGTCACGGCGGGTAGTCTGTTCAATCACGCGACTGACACCTGCAGCCCACACATTATGACGTGACCAACTTTTTTAATACTAGAGCTGCGATACAAATCACTAGAGGTGAGCCTTTTCATTTTAAATACATGTTTTTGTAAATTAAATGCTTTGGTGAGTTGTAAAACAAGGTTGTTTATTATGTGTGTGCTTTATTTATAAGGTATGTATGTCTAAACATGTTAGGGATATTATGTACGCTGCAGGAGGTTTCACGGTTTTGAAGTTATTAAGGTATCGAGTGATAAGTGTTGAATTAAATTAAAAACATAATTAAATTAAAAATACGCTACTATGTAAATAAATAATATGGAGAAGAGGGACTTTCTGATTCTTGTGATCCTGTATTAAGTTTGATTCCTGGATATGTCTGTTAATATGACTGATTCCTGTACCCTAATTGAGGAAACTATTTTCGTAACCGATTATAACTAATTTGTTTCATTTTGACAGTTCAACAACATTCATTGCGTTATTTACGTTGTTGAGCAGATTTTTTTTTCCAACTTATGAAGCAATGGGTTAACGATCTGTTTCAAATCAAAACAAATTGTGATTGATCGTGTATTACGCAATTAGGGTACAGTTCTTTAGAGAATTTACAAGAGTATGTGCAGCCTATAGGTACCTACTTAAGTTTATATCTTCCTATATATTTAATGCCGGCTGTCGTCTATCAGTGTCATTAAGTGCTATAGAGATTTAGCACTTAATGACACTGATAGACGACAGACGGCATTAAATATATAGGAAGATGGAAGCCAATCTTGAGCATGAACTAAAATCTTAACTTCGTTCATTGAGCTCCTTAAGTTCTGAGTTGAGCTCCACGATTACTGACAAATGCTTGCACTGACTGGACGGGTCCACTCAAATCTGTGTGGTTCTTTCCCCAAAAGACCATTTCAGACACTAATCTACATGGTCCTCATATGGCCTGACCAAGGTTATGTCTGGACTGTAAAAGAAACTGCGACCTCTGAGTTTGTTTCGGCCTTTCTTCTCAGAGTAGTCAGATAGGAAACGCCGAACTTATTGAGTTTTTTTTTTTTCCTAATGTTAGGTTTTTCTACAATTCAATTTTAACCGTTAATAATACTTTTAAATGAATTCTATTATAGTGCAAAAGAAATAAGCGGGCCACATCCCACTTCTGAAATATAATAAAACTACATATTTACAGTATTTCAGGGATAAGGAAGTAATATGAAACACCAAGATATTTGTCAGTCATTTATATTTCTTTGCCAACATCAAATTCAATATTCTACACCATACCATCACATCTCCTATTCCCCACATAATATCACAATTAATTTCACCATCAAATCAGTATTCTTATATTTACCATAAAACTAATAGGTTACCTTAATTTACAGTAGATCTCCAACCAATTCTATGCCAATTTGTATTTTTACCGACACCGCCACTAAGCACGTCCTACCGTCACGAGCGCCCAACCCAGAAGGACACATCGAATCTTTCGGTGCTGCCAGTATAATAAATTGAAACCTAACACTAATAATGTCCTATTTACAGAATAAACAATTTCATTTCATTTCTTAATTATTTTCATGAAATATAATATGGTTAACAATGTGATTGTGTTTAGAAGCTACCTAAAAATCACAATCTTGAACGTTTCGACTTGAAATCTGAACAACCGATAGAGCAAGCGCCTCGCTAACTATATCACGCTGCGTGACAAATGAAAGTGACATTTAACACGCACATCGTGACAGTGACCCACCTTTCAAGCAAAAAGTCATTTGACAAAAAAGTATCAAGTCATCAAAAACCTTCCGTTCCAAACAGGTGCATGACAATCAGTGCAGGAGGTCAAAATGTCACCAACTGTCGGTCACGCGAGAAACGGATGGTCAACGGTAAGTACATTATTGAAACTCGTGTTCTATGGAGGTACTATGATGAAGATAGTGTGATCACCAAGTTGTTTGACAAGTGTGGTGATTATTGAAATGTTAGTTGATAAATGAGATGATGATTAAATTTTTGAATTGTTTTTAGGGTTCAGTATCTCAAAAGAAAAAAAACGGAACCCTTATAGGATCACTCGTGTGTCTGTCTGTCTGTCCGTCTGTCACAGCAAGTTTGCTCCGAATCTAATGGACCGATTAAGTTGAAATTTGGTACACATATGTATTTCTTGTGACTCAAACACGGACGTTTATCGTAAGTAAATGAATTTTGAATACCTATATAAATACAAACAAATATACAAATATTGCTCGTTTAATAGTATATTTGTAATCACGTTCTCGAAAACTGTTCTAACTATTTCGATGAAAGTTGCAATAAATGGGTTTACGGGGGCGAAAAATCGATCTAGCTAGGTCTCATATCTGGAAAAATTCGTTTTCTCCATATTTTCACCCTAGCAGAGCTCGGTCGCCCAACGTTAGGAACAAGATAGTCACCCATCCACGAACCAACCCCGGCAAGCGTAGCTTAACTTGATGGATCGACCCGTGCGGCTGGTACTTAGCCACGAGCTCCATATTAATGACATGAAAATCGTCAACACGTTTTGACTCAATATCTTGGTGTCATTATAGACTGCCCACATGAAGAAACCTATTATCTGCTAGAAACCACAAGCCTAGCACCCATAGGACTACATTCCACTATATACAAAATACGCTAACCAATAACAAACAAAATTCAGGCATTTTCTACAGGAAAACGAACATAAAACTGATTGTCCTTGCAACAATACCTACAATGGAATACTATACTTGAAGCAAAGCAGTGTTTACATGTTACATTAAAGTTGAAAATATTGTTGCAAGAGTTGACAAGCTGGCCTATAATCAGTAATAACACCCTTTAAAGTATATTTCAATTGGTAATTCAATCTTCAAGAGGACTTAAAGTTTAACTGTCTCAAGTTTTCAACAGAATAAAGTAACCATTTACCTCTTATCTTAAACATACTCATAATATACTGAAATTGTCCTCATGCCATCCTTCTTCGGTGCTTTCAGCGAGGTTTCAGGGAGGTAGAGGGCGGGAGGCGTGTCAAAGGTCGCCCAATAAGGTCACAGGTCGCGACCCCCGACCTCCCGGGCGACCCGCGAGTTCGCGCATACTCCTCCGCGGAGTACGATTGATTCGTGCCTGGTTTGCCGCCCCTGTTGTAAGTACGTAGGTATGGATTAGAAGCTAAATAGCTGCGCAGTTCAAAGGTGGAGTGTTGCTGAAGGGAATGAATTTGATAATAGGTTAAAAAAAGGAATTCTATTTAGTACGTCAGTCAGAAAACAAAAAAAATATTAGACAAATATTTTTCTTCACCTTATTTAAAAAAAAATTACTTAGATAAGACGCACTGAAGTTGGGGAGTGGGGGTTGCTACGTCACAAGTAAGTATAAAATCTACATACTCGTGACGTCATGTCACATTTGAACTCAAAGTTTCGCCGTAATATTTTGATTAAGTAAATACGTGTCCAATATTTTTTATAATCTATCTGAAGAAAAAAAAATGTTTTTTTTTAGTTATCATCCGTATTCAAAAGTGCCTGTAAATAAAGGCCTTGAGTTTGAATAGTTATGTTTTATGTTTTTATCATAAATTCGCTTAGCTACAAGCAATTTCTTAGTTAAAATCAAATAAATTTGAAATTGTTGCTTTGCTGTCACAATCATGTAATTTTAATATTTAATATATTTATTTAGGGCCGGTTTTTCAATCGCCAGTTAACTTTCATCCGACGAATAAGTATGTCATTTTGACAGTTTGGACAATCTGTCAAAACGTCACATTTATTCTTCAGGTAAAAGTTATCTAATTAGTGAAAAATCAGCCCTTAGTGAATCATGATGGTACACAATGGTTTGGTAACCACCAATCACGTTTCGTTGATGTCCTTTGTAAGAAAAAGAATCTTGTTACTACCACGCCAGAACATGTTCCACCTTATCATCATTATCATTCACCAGTTTATTGCTGGACATAAGACTTAGGACATCAATCTACCTAGTTTTTTCCCAACTATGTTGGGGTCGGCTTCCAGTCTAACCGGATGCAGCTGAATATCAGTATTTTACAAGGAGCGACTACCTATCTGACCTCCACAACCCAGTAACTGGATAAGACGATACTCCTTGGTAAGACTGGTTGTCAGAATTTCGGGCTTCTAACGACTGTCAAAGATCCACGAATAACAGCCGGGACCAAACTCAAACTCAAACTCAAAGCATTTATTTCAATTAAACCATTTACAGGCACTTTTGAATTGTCAAAGAATCGGTCAGTCAGAAATAGGTATGAAGCTAGTTGCCCATTCCAAAGCGTAGTAGGTACCTATGGAGAAGAACGGGCAAGAAACTCCACGGACACTCTTTTAAATTAAAAATTGTTACAAAATATTGGTTACATCATTCATGTTGAAATTATACATGTGAGTACAATGTAGAAAGACGACCAACGGCTTAACGTGCTTTCGGAGGCACGGAGGTATGTAAAGATGGTCACCCATCCACGGACCAACCCCGGCAAGCATAGCTTAACCTGATGGATCGACCCGTGCGGCTGTTATTACTTAGCCATGAGCTCCTCTAACTACATTTCACACTAAGCTATTTTAATATTTCCAATCACAGTATACTTAACAATATAGCAGACATCTACTAGGCTACACAAGGACAGCTATTCCGAAACTGTGATCTGATGTACAATGATCTGACACGGTGATCTGATGTGACGGGAAGATTCTGTAGCTTGTACCTGTTGTCACGACACTGTGTCGTTGTTGTAAAACACACACCAAACAGTCTTAATTTTATTAAAAATCTTTAAAAAATATAGTACCCTTCTCGGAGAGAATACTTGTAGTTTATCTTTGTGTGTCTTAATGGAGTACTTTGTGTTGTGAGTCAAGAAGAAAGTTTTAATAACTAAAATAACTGATACATTGCTCTAGTTGCATTTATACAATGTCGCCCATCGGCATGTGTCCGCCCGAATTTTTCTGAATATTCATGAAAAATTATCGAAAAATGACTTTCACAGTGGGGGTCTATGCTTAATATTTTTCATGTTATTCAATTTTGTATATTTTGAGTAGCGTTTGCCATATCATCGATGTTATTGGCTCAATTTGGATTCTGTTTATTAATTCTAAAAGCTTATGAATTATTTTATCGGATTAACTAACATTTTTTTGTAAAAATTTGTCAATTGTTTATTCTAAAAAAAAAACACAAGTGTAAGTTCATAAAATAATTGGGGGATTTTGAAAAAAAAAAAATTAAAAAATTTAAAAAAAGAAAGAGCCTAGATAATTTTTCATAGACCTTCAGAAAAATGCGGGCGGGGCACATGCCGATGGGCGACATTGTAAATTTGATTCTCAGTTACTTAGAGGCTCTTTTTTACTATCTAACGTTCATACACACAAGAGACACACTAACGTTACCATTTATCTTACTCTATGGTGACTTTCAGACTTTCTCAAGGTACCTTATGTGTCTAAATACTTAGCATTAATGTTCAAGATCAAATTATCTTTCGATAGTCTCTGAACCCGTACTTTTGAGACACCTACAAAGGCTCACTTATCAATTGGAACTCCAAATTCGCACAAGACAATGCTCTAAACATCCACCTCATATACCAAACCCGCATACCAGCCGTAAACAATACCTAACTACGAATGGTTAACGGTAACCCAAACAGTATAATGTGGAAATCAAAAATATTGTTTTCTCCATCCATTGTGAGGTGTGGAGATAGGACCGATAAGACGGACAGACAGACAGATATCTGGTAAACGTGGTGCTTGTACACCTAGATGATTGGGAATAGAGGTGGCGTGGAGTCGCATGTTGTTTATTTAGTGGCTTCGAAGTAGACCAATAGGGTGATGCCTGGGTAAAAAAAAAAGAAATTCTATATAGTCCGTCAGTCAGATAATAAAAAATATTAGACACGTATTTTTTGCTTCATCATATTAATAAAAAATTACTTAGATAAAACGCATTAAAGTTGGGGAGTGGGGGTCGCTACGTCACAAGTCAGTATAAAATCTAATATTCGTGAAGTCATGGAAAAATTTAACTCAATGTGTCGCCGTAATCTTTTGGTAACGTAAAAAAAGAAAAATATGTGTTCAATATTGTTTAATAAGACGGACTAAAAATATTTTTTTAGCCATTATCCCTATTGTCTACTCAATAATTTATAATTTGATTTATGTTTTGACGGACACCCGAGATATTGAATTTTATTGAAGATTTGCTAACTGGCTTGGTTGAGCTGGTATTCAAACACCTGCGGTTAGACTGGAAGCCAAACCCAACATAGTTGGGAAATGGGTAGGCATGATTTTGCTTATTAGTTGCTTCCAAAGAATGAAAGTTTTTCTGAATATAATCAACCATGGGATCAATTCTGAAAATGATCACAGAATGGATGCCAAATCACCTGGTAGATTTAAGAAATTTCTGAAAAGCAGTTTCAAACTGAACCCAGAAAGAACAACTATTAAAATGTTGAACATTTTAATAGTTGTTCTTTTCAACTTCTTAAAAGTATTTAGCTTTTAAAGTCGACTCCACTGCTTTCTCATTCACTATCCCGCGCCTAATCGTGCGGGTGGTCGAGCTTGATTGTGATTGACAACACAACGTCACAGCACTGCATTCACTCCAACACTACCCATACAATTCCACTTAACACACCATACATTACCGCTCCAAGATCAACAGTGAACTTTTAACTCTATGAAACGCCAGCAATGTATGTTGTGTTGATAATTTTGGTGGTTAAATAAATGGGTGTTCAGACGATAGTAGGCTTTCAAATGTGCCTTTTGAATGTTGGTTTCTTGAAAGTGTCGGTGCCAGTAACGCCTGAGCCTGACAGGTCAGTGAAACTAAAGAGTTCCCCAGTGAGTGCTATACTTATAGAATAAAAGATATGTGTGTGTATCGGTTTTGTGTGCCGACGGAACCACATGTTCGGTCGTACTAGCGCTCGTTTGACGGGAACCCAATCCTATCACACCCAAGACAAACAGATACAATTCTAAATAACGTAAAAGTAATTAAAGCACCATATTTCTTTCAATCTTTTCTTTCATTTAATTCAATAACTGCCTCTTTAATCTCGTCTCTCTCACGAGGAGCTCGTGACTAAGTAATAACAGCCGCACGGGTCGATCCATCAGGTTAAGCTATGCTTGTTTGGGTTGGTCCGTGGAAGGGTGACCATCTTTACATACCCAGACGCCTCGGAAAGTACGTTAAGCTGTTATTCGTGGATCTTTGAGAGTCGTTACGGGTCGTCAGAAGCCCGAAAGACTGACAACCTGTCTTACCAAGGGGTATCGTATTACCCAGTTACGGTTGTGGAGGTCAGATAGGCAGTCGCTCCATGTAAAATACTGGTATTTAGCTGCATCCGGTTAGACTGGAAGCCGACCCCAATATAGTTGGGAAAAAGCTAGGCAGATTGAACTGCCTCATTAATCAAATGACGTTAAATTATTGATTTATTGTTTCAGGATGCCATCAAATATAGCTTCAAGAAACAAGTGAATACATAGTTTAATTTTAAACAAACATATTATGCACTATCGTTGACCTTGAAACAGACTATAAAAAAACCGGCCAAGTGCTTGTCGGACCACTCACTTTGATGGGTACCTTAGTTGGGATGAATTTATCCCACGAACAAACTTAACATTGTAGTTGAAAAACATGTTCTCCCATACATTCCAACTACAAAACATAAGTTTGTACGCACAATATTAAGATATTTACTAAAGCCTAAATGGTAAATTTTTATCAACTTTCTAAATTATCTTTAAAAGCATTTATTTTAAAATTTTAAAAAAATAATTGGGATTCACAAAACAAGCCCTTACATTTGATATGTCACATGCAAAACGTTTTTTTTTTTTAAATTTTCTTATTTTTCCCTAAAAGTACCCCCATATTCAAAATTCACTTATTAACGTTACGCGTCTGTGTTTGGGTCACAGAATTTCATGTGTACTAAATTTCAACTTAATCGGTCCATTAGATTCGGAGCAAATTGGCAGTGACAAACGAACAGATAGACAGACAGACACACGAGTGATCCTATAAGGGTTCCGTTTTTTTTCTTTTGGGGTACGGAACCCTAAAAAGGAGATTGCAGACATTTATGTTCATGATATCCTTCAGATGACAAACAGAAAACGTTTGTACAGATTTCATGTTTTCGAGATAACCAGTAATTGAAACCCATCAACCAAATGCGGTCCAGAACACAGCATTCAACTGTAGTGGTACTGTGTGATCTTACAAACACAACTTGTAATTTAGAACACAATGATACAGCGGCGATGCTTTTTGTAATCCAATTTGCTCTATTTGGAGCAAAAGACGTGTAATATGTGGATTGCCTGCAGGTTGGTAATTTTTAGAGTTCCGTACCTCAAAAGGAAAAAACAAAACCCTTATAGGATCACTTTGTTGTCCGTCCGTCAGACTGTCAACACCCTTTTTCTCAGGAACGCGGGAATGTATCAAGTTGAAATTAATATCAAATACGTAGGTTTACGGTCGCTTGGAGTTCTAAGAAAATCAAGTCAAAGCAATAAAAAAATACGGCCATTTATACGACATATTTTGATGCTCGCAAATAAATAAAAAAAACCGGCCAAGTGCGTGTCGGACTACGCACAATGAAGGGTTCCGTAGTTGAGATGAATTTATTTATCCCAAGAACAAACTTAACATTGTAGTTGAAAAACATGTTCTCCCATACATTCCAACTGCAAATCATCGCTCGGCATCCAATACCGCGACTGTGACATTTTTTTTTAAATTGCAGGGTCACTTATTTGAACGTGTAGAATGAAATAAAACAAAAATCAGATTTTCGTAAAAAATTTCATATTCGCGGTATTAATATAATAATAATACCTTTAAACGAGCAATTCTTGTATATACCTATGTATATATAATCTGAATCTCGGGAACGGCTCTCGGAATCGATCTAGCTAGGTTTCATTTTTAGAAAACGTCGTTCAAAAAACAATATCATCCAGATATTTTTCTTTATTCAAGTAACAAGGACTCATTGCGTTAGTAAACTTATGAACTATGTTAACTTATTTTACGAGGTCACTTAGAAAGTTTTGCGACTAACAGTTTTTGTCTATAGAATACTGGCTGGTTTTGATGTCAATTAAAACGATGACTATTTATTACAAAAAAACATAACATTCCAAATTCGAAATGCCCTCCACATTTTTTTACGAGCAAAATCAAAATACTTTGTCTTACTGAAAACTGGATTTATAACGAGAACATTTTCGCGCGATGATTTTGTACGATTTCAAATGTCGACTAAAACCAGAAGAATCGTTTGAAAGACTTCAATTGGTGTTCATAGAAAAAAGGCCTTCTAAAGAGACTGTTTTTTGCTGGTTCAACGAATTTATGGGTGGTCTAGTAATTTTGGCAGACAAAGAAAGAAGTGGCCGCCCTATGACGGTTGTTGAAAAAGTGCTGGCTGTGAAAAATTTAATTCAAGAGAATAGGCGAATTACATATGAAGAGGTTCAGCATACACCGTGAAATTTGAATCACAGTTTTGCTAGAACAAACGTTGTTCAGACCATGGTCTACTACCATTCTACAGCATCCAATAAAAAAAAAACATAATTGGTTTTTGAAATAACACAAAAAAGCAAAGTTTAAAATGTCAAGATTATCGTTACTCCCTACAACACAGACACCACGTATACGTTTTTTCAAAAACCAATTATGTTTTTTTTTATTGGATGCTGTAGAATGGTAGTAGACCATGGTCTGAACAACGTTTGTTCTAGCAAAACTGTGATTCAAATTTCACGGTGTATACTGCCGATTGGATCGGGAAGTGTGCATGAAATTCTACACAGGCATCTTCGGTTATGGAAGATAGTTTCACGCTGGTACCGTAAAATCTAACGCAGGGTCAGAAGGAGGTTCGGGTAGAATGGTGCCGAGACATGATAGCAAAATTGGTAGCAGGCTCGTCTCGGCGCGTTTAAGATATCATTACGGGTGATGAATCTTGGATTTATCAATATGATCCAGAAATGAAGCATCAGTCGACCGTGTGGCTGTTTCAAAATGAACCAACGCCTACCAAAGTGAAGCGAGCCAGAAGTGCAGGCAAAATGTTGATCGCAAGTTTTTTTTTTCTACCAGGTTATCTGGTGTCAATACCCTGACGAGATCAAAGAAGCATCAATGCTGAATGGTATGTTACCAAATGTTTGCCAGAAGTTTTTACTACTGCAAGCAGCAAGCGACCGAACACTGGCCTCCGTGGGCTACTGCTTCACCACGACAACGCGCTGGCTCACTCGGCGCTTAAGACAAGGGACTTTCTGGACAGCACACCGGTCAAATTTATAGGTCATCCTCGTTACAGTCCCGATTTGGCCCCGTGCGACTTTTTCTTGTTCCCCAAAATAAAAAATCTACTCAAAGGAAAACAGTTTTCATCACCTGAAGATGCACTGGGTGCATTTGAGAAGGAGATTGAAGAGGTGTCAGATGCGGACTGGAAAATGTGTTATGAAAATTTGTTTAGACGTATAAAACTGTGTATGCCAATGGAGAGTTCTTTCAAAAGATATAATAAAAAAAAATATAACCTGTAGTATATTTTTTTCTAGTATCACAAAACTTTCTGAGTGCCCCACGTAATCTAGTTTAAATTTATTTCACCCCATGGGAGACGGCACTGCAGTGATTGATGTACATGCAATCCAGACTGCTAACGATATTGTTGGAGCTGGCCCGTACTCTGCGTACCAGGGATGCACACCTCATTCGCATCGTTGCGTAAAAGCAATTAATATGTGCGTCCGCGAATATTCCCGATGCGCTACAAAAACGGGGCAGCACCGACCTATTGGAGTTATACATCAAACCATGTGTTTTGGCATACTGCTCACATTTGGCGACCAATTACTTTCTGAGACCACAGATTGACGCGCTCAGAAGCACCATATCATCTGCATAGCTAATATTATTTACACAAATACCATCTATATAGCAACCTACTCTGGTGCTGCTGAGCTCGCCAATCCTGCCTCACCCCGCATTCCAACCTGTATGGCTTGGAAAAAGTTCCAGCCCATCGTACACTATTAATCTGGTTACTATACCACTATTTAAAGATGTTTATAAGCTCCGTTGGCAACCTATCTTTCTCCATCTTTCTCCACAATACGTCATAAGCAACCTGATCAGAAACCTTGAATAAATCGATGAACCTAGCATAAATCGGCGTCCCACGCTGTGTATAGTAAGTATGTGATAGTATGCTTAAGGCACAACACTGCACTTTCTGTTGACAAACCACGCCGAAACCCGAATTGGTTGTCATGAACATTTACAGTTTTATTTATTTGTGTATTAAGCAGACGGTCAAACACTTTTGATATTTTGATATTATAGTAGCTAGAGAGATGGGCCTTTTGGATGCCGAGCGACGAAATGTAAGTTTTTACGCACAATATTGAGAGATTTACCATGTTATTTTAAAACCATAGACTTCTTATAGGTTTTCCTGTAATCTATGAGTAAAGAGCCATACTATATATTTTTTTCAAAATTTTTGGTCCAGTAGTTTCGGAGGTAAGGGGGGGGGAATGGTCAATTTTCATTGAATTTATCAAATATCTTTAAAAGTATTTATTTTAAAATTATATAAAAAATATTTTTAAGATCCTCGCAACAAGCCCTTTCATTTGATATGTCACACGGTACTGTTAAAAAAACTTTTTTTTTTAATTTTCTTGTTTGCGCCCCAAAAGTGACACCTATATTCAAAATTAAATTATTTACGTTACACATTCGTGTTTGGGTTACAGAAATACACATGTGTACCAAATTTCAACTTAATCGGTCCATTAGATTCGGAGTAAATTGGCTGTGACAGACGGACAGACAGACAGACAGACAGACAGACAGACAGACACACGAGTGATCCTATAAGGGTTCCGTTTTTTCCTTTTGAGGTACGGAACCCTAAAAACCTACGGGGTACTATCCGTTAACCTAGAATCATGAAATTTGGTAAGAAGCAAGGTCTCACAACACAAGTAAAGGAAAATGTCCGAAAATCGTGTGTGACCTGTGAATCTAATTCGACCGTAACGTATATCGATGTATGGGAGAACAAGTTTTTTATCTCAACTATAAAGTTAAGTTTGTTTTTAGGATAAATTCATCCCAATTACGGAACCCTTCTTTGTGCGTGGTCCGTCACGCACTTGGCCGGTTTTTCCTTTATATCGTTGACATTATATGTCGTCCTAGTCGTATCCTAACTCGATTGGGGTTGGTATTCCAAGCAAATCAGTATTTTACGTGAAGTGACTGCCATCTGACCTCCAAATTCCAAATTGGACAATACTGAATTTGTAAGATTAGACCAGCTGTCAGACTGTCAGAATAGGAATAACGACACTTTCTTGTAGATTATTAAAAAATATTGAACATGTATTTTTTCTTTTTGTACATCATCTCTATTCTCCCTAATATCGGGATATCTTTGGCACAATTTACGGGGAAAAGATGTCAAAGATATTCGCCTGATAACTGTGACCGACGGTATACCGTGCTTTCCGAGGCGTTGACAGTAATTCTACATTTGAAATGAAATGTTAGCTACAGACGGACGGATTGATTCGCCTGATTCTTATTTAGCCACAAGCCCCTCTTGAAAATGTGTAATAAATAGTAACATAATATCACGCCTGTAATCCCCGAAGCGAAATGTCCGGCAGGAAACGCGATGGTATATTAAAATTACAAATATACAGTGAAAATATATTTACAAAAAATCCGTAGTTAGACATGCATGACATGACGTCATTTTGCAAAAATAATTAACTGTTGTCTATAATATGGTTTTTCGCAAATATCAACAAATTATATAACATAACATCACGCCTTGTTTCCCCGAAGGATTGGGCAGAGGTCCACATTTCGCCAGTTAAGTCCCATGTAATAGGTACCATCAACCGGGCACAAATCCAGACTCCAGGCTGCTACTGAGAAATTCCAGATGGAAAAACCCAATAACACTTCGCCCGACCCGGGAATCGAACCCAGGACCTCATGCTCAGCAGTAGCGCTTGCGACCACTAGAACAATGAGGCAGTCTAAAAATAAATAGTACCTAGTTCATTAATCACGTCTCAACTAAAACCAATCATTAGTCTCCTCACACATTTTCTAAAAACCACATAACTTTTCCCTTACGGCCAAAAAATCCCAAAGAAAACAATAAACACTTAGGAGAAACAATAAAACAGTTAATCCGGAGCACTATCGACGGTGACAATTTATAGAGAGGCTCTCCCGCCCTACGCCGCCCTACGCCGCCCTACGCCGCCCGCCCTGGACGGTTTACTGCGACGCGCGACCCTAATGAAATTGATGAGTTATGTTGCACAAGAGGAATATATCCGGAGATTTCTCTTAAGATGAAACGAATAAGGCAAGTTGTAGACATAAAACTTGGCTATTAATTTTACAGAGAATTATTTTTTGAGAGCAGTGGTGGCCCAGTGGTAACGGTGCGACTTATGACTGTAGGTCGTAGGTTCGAACCCAGACAGGCGCTTTACTTTGTGTAGATTATTTCATCACCACTGCTCTCAGAACGGTGAAGGAAAACATCGTGAGGAAACAAGCATGTCCTAGAACCGAAAATTCGAAGACATGTGACATCTACCAACCCGCACTGGGCCCGCGTGGTGGATTACGGCCCACTCTCACAGAGAGGAGGCCTGTGTCCCAGCAGTGGGAACATTATATAGGCTGATGATGATGATGATTAATTTTACAATATTTGTACAGAGACATTTTATTTAAATACAAATTCAGTTTTATAGAAATTGTTGTACATAATTCAAAAGTAATTCCTACAATACTTTTGTAAAGTGAATTTAGAAATATGAAGTGTTTTCAACCACAAATCATAGATGTTGTATGTAGATTCGTCGAAATTCTATTATTGCTACTTCAATATCTTGCATAAACAAACAAAATTGAAGTAACATCATTACTCCGTTACAGTCAACATCCTGTTAAATAACAGTAAAACTAGATTTACTCCAAGTTTAACGCTTCGCATGCAATAAGTTAGTATCGACAGCTCGAACCTTGAGGCATTTTGCCACACACGAGAGCCACCGGTTTACATAATACCATAGCTATAAGTCTTTACGGGACATTACGGGACATGTATGTAGAATAGAGATGATGACTAAAAAAATATTTTTTGTCTTGTTTTTTTTTTTACTTTGTCAAAAGATTACGTATGTAGATTTTATACTTACTTGTGACGTAGCGACCCCCACTCCCCAACTTTAATGCGTTTTATCTAAGTATTTTTTTATTAATATGATAAAGCAAAAAATACGTGTCTAATATTTTTTTATTATCTGACCGACGGACTAAATAGTTTTTTTTTTTTTTGATCCAGGCATCATGCCTATTAGCCCTATTAGTTCGCACGGACGTAATAAAATCGCGGCGATTTTTTTTCGTGCACTTTTTCTTTCGCATTTTCAACGCTCTTCTTAGCGCCGAGAGTTGAAAATCCAACAGTGTGTTTTTTCAACTCGCTGGGACGAGAGTGCGTCCCAGCGCGTTGGATTCTCAACGCTCGGCTAAACACCGAGAGTTGAAAACCCAGTGCGCGATAAAATCCCGCCGCGATTTTATACAAAATACTATTTTATTTGGCACAAGGATTTATATTAGCAAAGTTATTTAAATGTCTATAGTTTATGTGAACAATCTTTGATTTAATTACATCAGCATCGTCATTACACTACTTCCCTAACCTCAATTTGGGGTACTACGTCTTCGACGACGTCTTTTGATTTTGCCATCTTATAATTTTACTAGCTGCGCCCCGCTGTTTCACCCGCGTAAGTCTCGATCCCGTGGGGATACCGGAATAAAAAGTATCCTATGTATTAATCCAGCTTATAAACTATCTGTGTGCCAAATTTTATCCTAATCCGTTCAGTAGTTTTTACGTGAAAGTACTCTTTCACGTAAAAACTACTGAACGGATTAGGATAAAATTTACTGCGTTTTTTTTTTTACTAAACATCCATCCATTCATCCTCACAAACTTACACATCTTTATTATTAGTAGGATAGGATTAAAGTTACATGATCATCGTCATAAATATCAACCATTTCGCATACACTAAGTAGGTACTAAATATTTGAACTAGACCTCCTCCATAAACTTCTACATTACACATTTCTAATCTGTTTGCCTTAAAGTTTTCAAAGAAGACTTTTTCACATTACGATCACTCGTAAAGTGGAATTTTCCTTATACAACTTTTCAATAAAAGATTTATCTGCATTCTCCCTCCTCATATGTCGCCGGCCACATTCACAAGAATTGGCGCGGACGTGTAAAAACAAACGTCTCGTCCCTTGTCCGCTTATCCGCACTTTTTGCGGACATCCGTGACGTCATCCACTTAACGCTAAAATATATCCGCACTTTTTTAGGGCGGTAATAAGGAAAACCTGTTGGCTTGTGGCTTGCTCGCGTTTCCATTTACTATACAGGGTGGCAGGGACATCGACGTGAAAACTGTTACCATGGATTCAGTACATGATTCTGAACCCCCTGCGTTGAAATTTTTCATCGGTTATTTTAAAATAAATCTGCTGTTCTATACATTTTGACCGCGTAGGTATTGCACTTTTCTATGAAACAGCAGTTTTTTTAATAACCGACGAAAAATCTCGACGCAAGAGCGTTCAGAATCATGTACTCAATCCTTGGTAATTTTTTTTGCGTCGATGTCCAGCCCTGCCACCCTGTAATGTGGGAGAGAGTATAATATTTAGGTTTTACGTTTTCTTCGAGATGGTTTGCTTTTTACTTTTACTAGCAAAATACTTAATTAAAACAATTATGTATAAATTACATCTATTTTAAATTCAAAGTTCAAAATCATTTATTTGCAAATTTGTGCAAACAACATGTAGATATTTATTTATTTATTTGGCACCTCAACGACTTGCTCACTTAAACATAGAAAACGAGATGTATAAAGTTCACCCTACCAAATGTTAGAAATCTAGGACCCAACATCGTCTTAGATAAAGAGGTGCTTGAAACTGTGAACTCAGCAGTTTTTCTGGGCATAACAGTAGATGCCAAACTTCAGTGGGGCCCACATATATCGAGCCTAGCGGGAAGGCTCAGTTCGGCCGCCTACGCTGTCAGGAAAGTAAGACAATACACTGACGTTGATACAGCTCGGTTAGTCTATTTTAGTTATTTTCATAGCGTTATGTCCTACGGTATTCTGCTGTGGGGCAAAGCTGCTGATATTCAAAATATATTTGTCCTTCAAAAACGAGCTGTTCGAGCAATTTACCAGCTAGGTGCCAGAGTTTCACTAAGAGATTTTTTCAAAGATATTGGTATTCTTACAGTGGCATCGCAATTCATCTTCGCCAACATTTTATATATTAGGCAAAATATACACTTATACAGTAAAAACAGTGATATACACAATGTTAACACTAGAAATAAAGACAAACTACGAGCTCCCTTTCACCGGCTTCATAAGGTTCATAACTCATTTGTTGGGCTTGGTATAGACTTTTATAACAAGCTTCCCTCTTCTTTGCTAGATTTGCCTTTTAATTCGTTTAAAACTAAAGTAAAATCTAACCTTTGTTCAAAGGCATACTATTGTATCAACGACTACATAAATGATAAGAATAGTTGGTCGCTGTGATTAACTCAAGACAATACTTATGTTCTTTCTCCAGAATTAGTTTACCTACGGACAGTTACATAATTGTTTATTTTATTTGATTTTATAAGTCGATTTTTATTTTTTTTTAAATTCAATTTATTTTTATTTTATTTTATTGTTGACTTAATCTACTCATTACAATATTTTGTTATGAGTTGTATTGCAATTTGTGGTTAGCTAGCGACCTCGACAGTTGATCATTATTTTTTTTTTTTTTTTTGCCTGAGCAACCGGCAGCAAGTTCGTCATGCTCCCTTAGATGTCACTGCTTGCGGTAGCGTCGGGGGTCGGGTTGCCTCCTTCCCTCAAATATGGCGAGGGGGGTAATGGCTGATCTTTGCGTTATGCTCGTGAACGGGTGCTGCTTGTGGTGACTGGTCGTCTTGCTGATCATGGTTTTGTTATTGTAACTAGTAATTAACTGTTTATTTATTTTTTTACCTCGATGGTCCTAGTTTATCATTTATAACTGCCAATTACAGCTTTATGTAAGCGGGCACGCCCTTTACGCCTGGAGGCTTTTATTTAGATATGTAGTTCTGTTTACGTTTAGTTTTTATTTCTGCTTGAGTATAGTTCTCGATGTTTTTGGTTGGTATATTGGCGTGTGCTAGCTGACATATGGCCAATAATTTATCATTTAAATTATGTTTTGTGTTGCGTAATGTAAATTATTTTGCATACTATTGTATAGAATTATTTTTTTCTAACTTGAACAGACAGCTGTGCTGCTGGGGAGTTTGTTGCGCCACTTCTTCTTCCCAGCGAAAGGCACTAGGAAGTGGTGAAGGGTGGGCGTTTTTGGGGGACTGTCTTATGTAATTTTGACGTTCGAAAAGTGCTGATTCTCAGCCTAATTTGAATAAATGACTTTTGAATTTGAATTTGAATTTGAACATACACATACAAAAATCACATATAGTAATATAGGTATTGTGAACTCGTCACTTACAGAAGTGCACAGCACTAGCAGAGAATTTAATGATTACAGGAAGTTTTATTTATCATTAGTTGAATTATTTACAAAATAAAAATAGATATTAATTATGAATAATGTTCACAACTACGATGAAATGTTTAACTAAATAACAAAAAAGACCTATGAAGAAGGAAATGAAAGTGGATACAATTTTATTAATAGGCGGCTTTGGCTTGTATAGATATCATGGAATCATGACTGTAACAATGGTGTACAATCTTGCCAACCATAACCAACCAACCTTCACACCTCAAATTATAATCTACCTTTTATATTTCTCCCAAAGCGTTTCAAAATCAAAAATCAAAATCAATATATTTTATTTCACATAAACCTACACGGGCACTTATGAAACGTCAGAAGCTAGGTGCACGGTATATATAACGTTACGGTTATATACCGTTCATATATTCATATTAATTTATTGCATACCATACCTATAGTAAAAAAAAATGTTACAAAGGGCTTAAAGTTAGATACAAAATATGGACTCTGTAAAGGCACAGCAACAGGATTAAATTAAAATTACAAAAATCAAAAATACAACTAATACTTACATAAAAATCTAGTGGTCGCAAGCGCTACTGCTGAGCATGAGGTCCTGGGTTCGATCCCCGGGTCGGGCAAAGTGTTATTGGGTTTTTCTATCTGGAATTTCTCAGTAGCAGCCCGGAGTCTGGATCTGTGCCCGGTTGATAGCAATAGGCTCGCCCCCTATTACATGGGACTTAAACATAACTGGCGAAATGTGGGTGTACCTACTACAGGTACACCTCTGCCCAACCCTTCGGGGAAACAAGGCGTGATGTTATGTTATGTTAAATTAATCACATCATCATCTTGTTTCTTCAAATAAGTTTGCTAATAGTAATAAGTATAAAAAAGGGTCTACGGTTAGGGAAATATATGAAAACTGTAATACAAACCAATTAACTTAACAAATTGTTCTGAAATTCCAGTCGCGAATCGTCATAAAAGTATTACCACACCAATAGGTACACAATTTCCAATGTTATCGTTTCATTCTCGTCTCTACGCACCTTAATAAACTGGAAAACGGAACGTAAAAAAATACAATTTCCAGAAAAAAAAACAAAGAAAATCAAGAAAACCCCACTCAAAGACATCTGGTGCGAAAAAATAAATTTTACCTTTTACTTTAGCCAACCTTTTAGCCAAATTCTGAATTCTGCTGTGAATTGAGCCAATTTACATAGTCATAAATATATTTGATTCCCGACATTGCATTGTCTTTTGCGTGGGGTGGGTGAGGCACCCCAGGGGTTTTTTACGCCAAAGATAAGACATGTCAAGTCTTGACAGATGTCGCCGTGTTCGTTGAGTAAAACAAGAGATTGTCAGTTGTTAAGTTGCGGTATCGTATCTTTTCCTTCGTTGATAAAAAGTTGGGAAAGTTGTTGATTCGACTGTTTTAATTTTTCTTGAGATGTAAGTTTGCTACTCTTATTTTGATCACGGTTTTTATATGAGCCCCATTATTAAAAAACGTGGGTAAAAAAAATTAAGAGCGTTTATTCTGAAAGTGGGCAACGTCGCAAATAGATGTAATTTTTTTTTTGTTTGTTAATTTGGCAATATTACTGTATGGAAATAAGAAATGTGGCTAACTAGCGAACTAAAATATTATTAATGTATTTCAATTATAACACTGAATTTGATGTTGTAACCGTTTTAGGTGTAAAAAAGGCATTTGGAAAGTTCCCAAATACTTTTTTTCATCTAAAACTGAATATCCGGTGTTACGATTAAAATTTGCATTTCATAATCAATATTTTAGTTCACTAGTTAGCCACATTTTTTAATTCCATACAGTAATATCGCCAAATTAATCAAAACAGGAAAATATTTGACAGCTATTTGCTAACTTTTAGGATAATGATTAAACAAACGTTTATAAAAATATAAGGGGTGAATCTGAAACAATCTAAAATGTTTGAAATTATTAGTTTTCTGTGAACGACATACGTTTTGTGTTTCATAACATCACGCCTTGTTTCCCCGAAGGGTTAGGTAGAGGTGTACTTACCAATAGTAGGTACACCCACATCTGTCTCGCATAGGGTCGTAGCATTATGCTGAGCGATGGCCGTTTTGCGTGGATGTGACGCATATTTTCCCTCAACTTGTTCTTTATTGTTATATATTCTTTCTTTGCGTCATGTTTACCGCAAATAAACGTATTTTCTTTCTTTTCCTTCTTTCTTTCTTTAATTTAATAAATCTAATATCGTCAATATCATTTTCTTTAGAGCTTTCAATCAACCAAAATCTTGATAGGTTACATTTTAGTAGATGGCCATAAACATTAATACACAACACTGGACATCTATACGGGTCGATGATGGATGATAGGAAAGCATCATGAATTCTTTTATAAGCACAATTTCCTACAGGATCTTCCCACACGTCAGTATCAGATCGACACAAAACTATTATGTCTATCAAACCAAATATAAATTCCTTGACACAATACAATATACGGCAACGGTATCGAATCTTCCAGAGCATTATCACCCTTCATGCCAAAGAAATAAGATTAAAAATTCCATGAAATATCAAATCTGAAGTCATTTCTCGTCACCACATTCCCATATTTGCTTAAAGCAAAAAAAAAAATACTTTTGTCAAGATAGCGTCCGAACTCCGAAATCTTTTGATTAATGATATCAACCCGCCACCGCGCGCGGGGTCCAAAAGACCCCGACTAAGAAAACAAACGCCGAATAAACGCATGTACTAATGATACGTGTAATGTGTTCAAGTAATTGTTGTTAGAACCATTAGCGAAATAAACGGTTCCCTTTAAGAATGACCTGTTTACTTATGATCGCCAGTTGGACAAATAGATGGCTGTCGCGACATCATTAATTATTAGCTTTGTTAACCAATATTCGCACGGATTTGTCGGCGGCTGTGTAAGATTCGTTAGCACCCTTGCTTTTGATGGTATTTGTCGGAAATTATTTTAAACCTTGCTTTGAATGTAAAAGTTTATAAGCGGCAATTCTTGCCGTCTAAATATACGACCATTCTCAGTATGTATCAAACTGTTATCAAGTAGAAACTAAACGCAATTCGTTAACTTACGTCGATTAGTTTGCTACAAAACACTTACAGATAAATGCATGCACCCTTCAGCAACTTTTACAAGACACATATGTCTAATGCATTCAGGAGTTACTAACGACTTATTTGCTTGTACGCCATACATCACTCTTCCATCTCGCGAACAGAGGAAAACGGTGGCAATGTCGAGAAATGGATTGTAAACAGAACATTCTGGACTGAAGAACGACACGTGTCTGCAAGTCGCACAGCCCTTGTTTAAAACCACCAAAATGACGAGAGTTGTCATCAAATACGCATCCTTGAGGGCGGGAATCAGTTTTAAAAGCCATTAGAGGACGCGGGGGACGGGGGTTGTAATTAGACTGCGTTAATATTTAACAAGTGCGACGCCACACAGATTAGCGTAATGCCGTCCCAGCTGCGTCCGGGCCCCGGACACCTTCTGTGACTCGGGCTTTTAAAAAAGCCACTCTGTCAACGGGATCGTCAAAAATTAATTACGTTATGTCCTGCTCTGTAAAAAGGAGATTTTGAGCTAATGGCTTTGTGATAACCGCCAGTAAAGCGAGCACTGGAAGAATAACAAACCATTCTTTGTTCACAAATTAATTCAGTGAAACAGAATCTAATGTTTTTGTTCCATTACAAAAGATTCAAAGTTACACCTTTACGAAAATATGGTAGCTAATTAATTCCCAAAAAGTAAGGTACGAAGTTAAAACAGATTCGGGTAAAATCGGGCAAGTGTAATCCTTTCACCCTTTCTGTGCAATTAGAATTAGAGGCAAGACGGGCTCGGCATCTGCGGGTTAACTAATGGCGAATGCATTATTAAAGCCGTCCGCAGCGCGCGAAGGGTTGGGGACAGATTATGTTATTATAGATTTAGGTCCTGTTTAATATGCTGATGTGTTGATGATGGATATGCAAGTAGATGCATGTATGCAATAGCTTCACTTATAAAAGTTATGTAGATATTTCCTCACTAAGCAAGCAGAGTTCCTTTTTAACCGATTTAATTTTTAAGCTTTGTTTACTGTATAAACATTGAATTTTCTATACTTATTACCTAAAATATATAATTTAATAATATAATATTATAAAGAGGTCTGTAAAGGGATAATCTTGGGAACTACCAATCGGATTTGAAAAAATCTTTTTTCATTGGATAGCCCAATTTTTGAGGAAGGTTACATAGGCTCGCGGACGAAGTCGCAAGCAGAAGCTAGTGTGAAATAAAACAGTAACTGCAGTTGGGCAAAAAAATTATAATAAAAGGCACCACGAATATGTTAAAGGCGTGTTTTGGTTATTTTTAACGAATTTCCGCCGCTGTATCTAAATAACATTACTGAAATCTTTTTCTTCTAGTCGGTTATTAATCGTTTTTCTTAGTTCCCACATCCTAACAGGTTTACAAAGACACAATATACGAAAATTTGTCAAGTCATACACCAGAACTTTCTCATCATTACTGACCGTCACCCTGCCATGAGAATCTCAGTACCAATCAGTCACACTTCCACCCGGAACCAAGATTAGCATACGCAAAAATAACAATGGCGGCTTCAAGAAGTTAATGGGATGTCCCTTGGGTAGCACAAAAGGGTTAAACAAAGCCAAAGGTATAAAAAGCTATATTAATTCGAAAGATGAATCATTCGGGGTCCGTTAGACCGGTCGTGGACATTCTAGTGTTAAGTCCATTAACCATTAAGGTAAGTTTTACAGTTGTTTGTTTAAGTTATTATCTTATTCTTTGGTTAGAGTTTAAAATTTATTCGGTTACGCTAATTTGAATTGTTTTGAGGTATGACTTTTATCGTTATTTAAAAAAGTTAAGCTGTCCTTAAATGGACTGTAGGATACGTGGGTAATATTGTCACTTTAAATTCTAATAATAATAACTTAGTTACTGCATATTTTTTTACCAAAGCAATCAATTTGCCTAGCCTTTTCCCAACTATGTTGGGCTCGGGTTCCAGTCTAACCGGATGCAGCTGAATACCAATATCTTTCATGAAGCGACTGCCTATCTTACCTCCACAACCCAGTTAGGTACTGGGTAACACGATACCCTTTGGCGACTGGTTGTCAGACTTTCAGGCTTCTGACGACCCGTAACTACTGCCAAATATCCACGAATGAGCTGGAACCAACAACGGCTTAACGTGCTTTCCGAGGCGGAGTCTCGGTTTGTAAAGATGGTCAC
This sequence comes from Agrochola litura, assembly GCA_949152395.1. Classification (NCBI taxonomy): domain Eukaryota; kingdom Metazoa; phylum Arthropoda; class Insecta; order Lepidoptera; family Noctuidae; genus Agrochola; species Agrochola litura. The sequence continues at coordinate 6,726,719 of OX424509.1, forward strand.
CCAACCACGGATCAAGCCCGGCAAGCGTAGCTTAGCCTGATCGATCCGTGGGGCTGTTATTACTTAGCCACGAGTTCCTCAAATTAACAACCAGTGATATTAACAAACCATAGAATAATAAATCCAAAACAAAGATAGCTGACGTGGCTCAAAAGGCTGCCTTACTTAAATGTGACTGGGCAAGACATGTCTGCCGCATGCCGGACAAACTGTGCACAACACAGAACTGGTGCCCTAAGACAGTGAGGCGGGGTCGCGGCAGACCACGTAGGAGATGGCGGGACGAGCTGGATAGGTTCCATCAAAACTGGAAGGAGAACGCGCGGGTTTACGAAAGATGGAAGGAGTGATGGGAGGCCTTTGCCTAGAAGTGGAACAGACAAGGCAAGTAAAAAAAAATTGCATCTAACTGATCCTGGTCACAGATAGGAAGAATAAGCATAATTATGCAAAGTGAGAGTACCAACCAAATGTTGATGCAAATGACCGTTTAGCACTCCCAAAATGAGAGAAGGATCTTCTTACTAAATCAAAAGCAGAAAACTTACCCATTGTGAATCTCAAAGATTTTAATACAACTACAAAACAAAAGTAACCAATACCCAATACAATAGAAAGTAATCTCTAACTGCTAGAACATGGAAAAGTCGAGACGTATCAAGTATCATTATAATAGCCAATTAGAACTGTGAAGAACCACATTATGTACCAGGAACCCATGATCTTCCTGAAGCTCCGAACTCAAAACATGACACAGACCAAGTTATACTGGACGATACTATCAGTATAACAAGAACCGCGTCATCAATGAATATGGGAACAGTTGGAGGTCTGGCTATAATGGATAGTACGAAGATGGGGTTGCTACTTATTCTAAAAAGGGCTATTTGTTTTCATCCGTCACTTTTTAGTAAAACAAACAATGAATAAATACGGAGGACTTTTGTTCTGTTTCCCATAGGTCCTATTGTGTTCATTGTCACCTTTGTGAACTATTGTAGACGTTTTTTGTTAGCTTTTGTGTGGCAACTGAAATTGTGTGGCTGTTTGATGCTACTGTTGGTTAATTAAGGAGAATACAAGTTGGGTTTCAGTAACAGCATCTATAGCAACGAGACGTTGGCAACAAAAATCCGATACTGCATTAGTCCCGACTTACCAATATCCTTACTGTTCAAGTAGGCAAAGTTTTGGACATGTAAACCAATTGGACATGTAAATTGTGAAATCCAGCTAAATAGGATGTCGAATTTTGTATAAAGTGTGGAATATGAAATAAGAACGAATGAAAGGGTTATTTGTTTGATTTCTCGAACTAATGTCGAAACTGGAAATAATGATTTATCAATAAAATTGTTGTTGTGAATCTAGTTCGATAAGACAGAGACATGATAAAGTAGGTATCTAATAGAATCAAAGACGTTGTAATTTATTCACAACAGTATTAGATGAATTCAATTTTTTACGTAAGTTTAAATATTCATTAATGATTTGCATATTCACACCTATTGTCAAAAATATAAAAAAAAAACTTATTCATATTCATGAAATATCCCAAATATTACAGTAGTTCATAAACTTCCATAACAATTAGAAAACATAGTCGGAATTCTCAAAATTTCTCCGGCTGCGCGCGTCATACAAACGTCAATCAAGAACCGCGCTGGGTGGCAGAGGTCACCGATCATCGTCTTCTACAAATATACCACCTCTCTGGGTACCCAAACAGAATTATAAACCAACCAAAACTATTCTTTATCTCGTAGCATCAATATGAAAATTAACCTCACTGAGCCGCAACGGTATCTTTGTGAACTTACTACGCTGTATCTCCCTTTTTTGCTTCTAAACATTCATGTCATTCTGTAGAATAAACAAGTCGGCACAAAGGGCTTAGTCACTATCCCTTTTTATTAATATCGGTGGCTGAATGGACACAAAGGGTTTTGTACTCATTATGCGTAATCGGGACAACTCAGGTGTTACATTATAGCAATAATGGGGTTATAGATAATAGACCGCAAATGAAGGGATACAATTTCATGGGTGGTTTTTCGCTTTATAGTTTGATGAAGTGGTCAAATTGGGAAATGTCGTGTTAGATCTTTACCTGTAATGGATTTTTGATAATTAAGGTCCATTTACCAAGGCTTTGGAATTTGGCATTATAGGTAGGTTTAGCGTGGAATGGTAATAAACTAATAATATTATCAATATATTTGAAACTAAGCTTAATATTTTCAATTAACGCATTCAAGGACACTGAACACACTGAAGTTTTATTGGTATAGCGTCTATGGGCGTTTAGTGTCCCTCAAAGAGTTAAAGTAAGTATCTCTACAAGCCCTACTTAAATTCGTAAACGATAGATAGATAAAACCACGAAATAGGTAGAAGTGCAAAAAAATACTTTACGATTCTAGAATTCTTGTGGCAAAGATTTATTACCCTTGCTATTAATCCATAGAGAACTAGAATTAATTACCGTTTTTTTTTTATTATGAGGTAAATTATAAGTGACAGGTGAGGTATCATCCGTTTCGCGTTCCAAATCATTATTTATATTGCGACTGTCATTCAATAAAATAAAATAAACTTTTAATTTTCAATCAGTTAATTTATAATAATGCTAAAAATACCAACTATGTAACAACTTATAGAAATCTTTATAGTAGTAGTATATCAGTTCTTTCTAAACTACCCAAACAATATAAAGTGGTATATCGAAAATATTCAGAAAAGATAACCGTTACAAGTTCTTTCATAGTTGGACTCTCATTACCAATGTTTACTGCACTTTAGCTACTTGACTTTTATTCCAGTATACATAAGCTTTGGATTCCGGACGGTACACAAGCGTATCATCACCGATTAGCCTTCTTAAAACAAAGAACATCAAAGTCACGATCATAAAACTTTTCCAATTTCTATCCAAAAGAAGCCCTCGAAGAGATTTGCATGAGGTCCACACAATGAACGGTGTATTTTGCAATATTTTCAATACCCCAGCATGGGTCCTACTACTCGGGGGTCCTTCTTTTGTCCTCCACTTTAATATCTGTGGGAATGGACATACCGACTCCATTTAGGTAATTTATCATTCTTAAACGAGTGAGGAGACTATCCACTATTATCCTTCGTCGTGTAGTCTTTCTAGTCTTGAAAGGGCGCAGTCTTCGCCCTTTGTCCGGACTTGTTCAAATTAATGACGTATTTGGCCCCAACGGGTTTTGGTATTAGCGATTTTGAGCACCGGACAGGAGTCCGGTGTCCGATATTTATGAATTATTAGCTATTTCGGGTTCCCATAAAATCTATGTGCTGGTATTTACGGCGCTGGACAAGGGTCAGTCTTCGAAAATATTATTACTTTGATTTATTTTTTCGGACCTCAAATAATGTTCGTGAATTTGCATAATTCGAAAATAACGGACCGTATATCTAAATGAAATGAGTTTCCAAAATTATGACATGAACGAAGAAATTTATTCAAACAGCCTAATTTAGTTTAAACATGTCAAGTAAATATTAATAACGACTACAAATTTTACAATCAATGTCTCTCATTCAGAAGTTAAACTACGTAAAAAATGCGAAGATCATCAAAATTAACATATCAATGTAGGGTCACTATAAAAAGGCAAGATGACCACAGCATCCCTGGGTCAAAGGTCAGATGTACAGGTGCCACGAGCCGAACACGCTTTCTTTACAAATTCCCAATAAAGTTGGGGATGACGTAGAAATTAAGATGTTTTTTAATGTCCAGTAGTGACAGTGGACACGAGGCGAAGTAAAAAATGGGGAGATGAATGAATTTAAAAGTAAAATGTATGTGATGCGGGAATTATAACAGATTGACATTAGCATAACTTGAACGCTGCATGCTGCGATTTGTAAAATGGTAATGATACTCGACATTTCTGAAAATTTATTGTTGCGAGATATTTTTCTTGGTAAATATACAAGTAGATACAAGTTAATTTTATACAAAACCTGTATGGAAATAAAATAAATGACTTAGAGAGTGGATTTTTGGAAGAAAACGTGATAGAACATTTACGAACAGCGTTAGTAATGCAAAAATACGAGTGAGTAGCAACGAATGCATCGCAGTCACCAATCATATAGCAACAAAAGAAAATTAATGAATATACTGGAGACAGTAATGAGAAAACAAATTTAGCGTACATTAATGCTTCAGACAGATCTCCCAAAGAATTCAATGTCGCATGGAAATTAATGGTTATCCACACAAGCCGACCGGTCGGATTGTACGTCCGTTAATTTATTACACATAAACACTTCCCAATGACCGTTATGCCATGATGACGGATAGTAAAATTTAAATAGAAAGTAAACAACACTTGGATAAATATGCACGTTTTATAAAAGTGTCAAAGCTTATATTGCTAGTGTTAAATTTATATGCAGCTAAAACGATGAACTCGAAGACAATTTGTGGGATGTCAATTTTTTTGGAATGTTTACTGATTTTTTTATATTGCCTTCTTTTATTAAACTTATTAGTCGAATATATTTCGTTTTTTATGCTTTCTATTAAGAATATCTAATTTTTTTTACGTGCATATTAGTATGTAGTAGCTCGTTTTGTGTAGTTATGATTAATTTTTCCATTTTATGATGTTTTTCAATCTCATACTGGTTTGATCTTAGACTTCAAACTTTTAAATTTTTGCTCGTTGTTTCTGTTCACCGTTTTCTTTTTGTAATGTCTTAATACTTTGCATTTATCTAAATATACCTTAAATAAGCTACTCTAACTCAATTCTACAATAACCTTATTTGTTATGTTATGTTATTTCCTAAATAGGGTCTTCAGACTGACTGTAGGTACATTCTCCTTTGCATAAACCAAGTATTTCTTCCTCATATCAAAACAAGGCACCTTCTTTCTCCGAACTCTTAGCATCACAAAGCGGCTGATTTTCATCGGCATGTTGCAGCATAATGCAGAATAATGTTGTATAATACTTTCATTAGCGTGTCGTGAGTTGTGTCATTTGTCAACCAGTTAATCGTGGTTGCTGTCACAGCTTTTGGCTTGATTGGCTCTTTTGATCGCTTGAGGGAATTTTATTTAAATATTGTAGATTAAGTTTCTTTACTGATCCTAGTTTTGATTATTAGTATATATCTCTTCTCAGCATGTAATCATCATACAGGACGCGAGCGTGAGCTTATTTCCAACAATTTGCATTTCGAATTATGTAAAGATTTTTCTCATTTATCAAAGAAAATAACTGTTAATAAAATTTATAGTTGGTCAAGACATTGTGATACATACATAACCTGTATTTGCAATATCTCAATCGTCTATCTCTATTATAATTTCCAACATAACACGACTGTCCAAAATACGCTTCTTAAAACCCGGAACAAAACGCAGATGTTTCGTAAAAGTAAAACCTATCAAATATCAGTTGTCGATCCCGAGTTACGCGACTATACCGACTCGGACTTTAGACGTGAACCTCACTACCGTGCGCTAAGGCAAATCGTAGAAGATTTTATCGCAGGATTATCTTGGGTTATCGCACATCTGTCTCTTACCAACGAACATTGCTTTACTTCCAGTGATCTTTACTCATAGCCACCAATCCATTGCCGTCCCAGCTTGACTCTTCAAATTCAAATCTGGAAGTAAACTCGCAATGTATGGTGAAATTTTTCCGTTCATCGGCATGTGGTGTCTTTGAAACGCTTGCAAAACAAGCGTGATCTTAGTTACATAAGGTATTTATGTAAAGCTGTATCGTCTCGAGCGATCGAACGTTTTGATAGTAACATTGTCTGAGAGAACTATTGGCATTGTTCGCTGTACTAAGAGCAGATGGGAAGTGATCGATGATATTTCGTTGATATAGGATGTGGATATCGGATACCGTTTTCTGGGCTATTGATTTTTTCGTGATTTTTTTTTAATTTGTGTGATGCCAGCGATAGATAGAAAAATAGACTACTCTTTGTTATATACACCATAAATATTACAGATATGGATTAAGCACAGGTGTACATATCGCACACACACACACACATACATAGATGTAGAAATTCGATTTGATTCGATTGCGATAATCAATTAGAATGTTAGACATAGTATACTAGCCAACATTTTGTTTTGCTTTTGGCTAGATTTTTTCTTTTCATTCATATCTTTCTAGATAATAATATTCTGCGAGATGATTTACTGTTGCTGTTAAATTTAACTTGGCACGTTACATTAATTTATTGCACAAAAAGCTGAATGCACTAACATAGTTATAAATCCTACAATTCTTTTTCTAAATCAACCATGATAAAAACACCAATAACCACTTCGCAACTCCAAATTAGTTCCCCTAACCACGAAACCCATAAAACAGAAAAACAAAACAATAGAACATCTTAGGACCAATTGTAAAACCACTCAAGAAGTTAAAAACAATTAGCTACCTAACTGGCTGGTTACAAAACCACCCTTTTTTAAATTATAAACAAAAAGATTAAAAAGCAATACGGGGGGAGAAAAAAAAAGTGGAGTAAAAAGTTGTCTCTGAATTTGTCCGCTGACAACATCCATCTCAATCAATTGTAGCCTCATCCCTGAGGAGTTAACCCTTCCCTCCCCTGAGGTAACCCTCTGTAACCCAATTAATGAAGGGTTTCGTGTGACCGCAAAAAAATCAAATTGAAATGTTAATTTGATATGTGAGGAAAAGATGTGGTGTCGTTAATCAGGGAAAGTTTGCTTTAAAAATGTGAAAAACTTGATCGAAGATGTTGATATTTTTACTACCTTAATTAAGAGCTGAAAGCGTTGTTAATCCCTTCATATTCAGGATCTTGACTCTTGTTTTCAAGTGCTATGGTCCTAAATCTGACCCCAAAAGATAAAAATCCATTCAATCAAGAATCTTCGATCACTTGAATAATGATAGTTTTGGTCAAAACTTAATTACTTCAGACATAATTTAAAGCATTACACAATAAATGGCAAATGTTTATAGAACACAAACCGTCTAAGTAATAGATAAATTGATGATTCATAATTCTGTGATTAATTACCTATTAATAATGTAGTGCGACATTTCACAACTTTGCAGCAATACCAAACATTACGGTAACATACATTTTGAATCTGTTATTGCATGCAATCACGGGTTATAAAAATATAATGTAGGTATCTAGAATATTACAATAATTGGAAAATTGTTCACAATATCAATCTGTAGATAAGAACTATGAATGGTTTTTATTAATTAATTAAGAAATAATTTAAAAAAAACTGCTTTAAAGCTAAAATAAATACGACAGTCTTATAAAAATTCTTCTGATTGATACCTGCATATTTTTACAACCCATAAATTCAAACGAATGTCTAGGCATTCAACGCTAGGGACATACAGACGGACAGTAAGTACGGATAGCAATATAAATAAAACAGCGTGTTACTGATTAATAGTGCAGTCAACGACGTGTCACTTTGCCTCGCTAGAGTGGTGACCAAACGATCGCGTGTTAGAGATGCACGTGAGGGTTGTAGGAAATCGACTGGCAAGTTACTGTTGATTTAAAGTTAATGTAAATGTACTAAGAAGTATTTCCCAGTTTAAAAGAGTACCATTTCTCTAACTGCTGTTGAAACTAGAATTTGCTGAAAACTTCTTCCTACTTACTGATCAATTGTACCGATTGTCTAGATCAGCCTTACTCAAAGTGTGCTCCGCGAAGCCCTAGGACTCTGCAAAGCCTCTATGGGGGCTCCGCGAAAATATTAGCCTATGGCCTATGTCCAGCAGAGGACGTCATTGCTTTGTGATATTTTAGCTGCTTCAGAATCATCCTAATCTCGTACGAACAGGTACGTTTTTTTTTTTCGCCATAATATTTGATGAAATCCGACAGTGCCAGCCCTAGTAGGAAAAAGTGAACTCCGAGTTTATGCAAGTGTTATTTGCCCCACAAAAATCAATTAGTGGGACACAGTGGACGACAAAACTGTGAACAATCCATTTTGTGCCACTGGTGGGACTTATTGGTGGGCCAAACTGGAATAATCCATAAAACGCAGTTTTTTATTATTTTAGGGCTCCGTCAAATATTTCGTTTTCCAAAAGGGTTCCGTCGCCGAAAAAGTTTGAGAACCACTGGTCTAGATATAGGATGCTTGGCTAACTATCCAATTGACTCTCTTTTTTTCCTACCTCATTTGCATTATCAAAAACTTCTGTGGACTTACACAGGCCACCCCTATTAAATAATAATCGTCGCGTTAGTTTAATAGATACGTTTGAGTAATAACTTCAGTCTGCACTGCACTATCTAGATACTAGAAAGTGATACTAAACTACATTACCTATATGTTAGTAGAACTAGGAATGTGATTGGCAGGAAAACCACGGTAACCGACATAACGCAAAGAATTGCAATGGGTGGGACACATTGCTCGCAGAACGCGGACGGCCGATAGGACCAAAACTTTTTACAAAAAAAAAAAACCGACTTCAAAACAAAACACTACAAAGTGAAAAATAACTTTAATTTCGGAAGTCGGTCTTTGGTTTTGAATTTTCGTTCTTTGTCACCGACTTCCGAAATTAAAGTTATTTTTCACTTTGTAGTGTTTTGTTTTGAAGTCGGTTGTTTTTTTTTGTAAAAAGTTTTTATTTTTCACTTTTTAGTTGTGGTACCTACCCCACACAAATTCGAATACCACTACCTGCTATGTAAATAATAGTGACAGGAAGTTATCATATCATCTACATACTAAGTGGGAAAAAATACGTATAATTGAAGCTAACTCAAAAACTACCCAAGCAAAGTTAATACAATTTATATGGGACCACCTCTGAAGTATGATCTACCAAACAAAAAAGAACCATCAAAATCTATTCATAATTGGCGGAGTAATCGCATAACAAACATACAAAAAAAAAAAAAAAACATACAGACGAATTGAGAACCTCGTCCTTTTGGAAGTCGGTTAAAAATTAAATAGGCATGTACCCTAATTGCGTACTAATATAACACAATCACAATCTGCTTCGATTTGAAACAGATTTCTAATCCATTGCTTCAAAAGTTGAAAAAAAAATCTGCTCAACAACGTAAATAACGCAATGAATGTTGTTGAACTGTCAAAATGAAACAAATTAGGCATAATTGTTTACGAAAATAAGTTGCGCAGTTAGGGTACTGGACTGTTCCTCAAAATGACACACATAAAATTAACGTAAATAATTCATAACCAAAAGAAGAATAGTATCCAAAACAAACTATTGTGTGTAATAAAACACGTCGATATTTGCATAAACATAGAAATAAAACATAAAAGCAAACGCCTGCTAACATTTATCTTATTTTTGTATATGTTTATGTTATCTCTTGAATAACACCTCGTTTGTCAAAACTGGATGATAGCTTTACGAGACTATCATGAGGATCCATTTAATGTGCTCTTGGCTTTAATTTATTATGGGTTATGTCGTTTTCTCTATGACTGCAATATAATTTTTATTTAATATTTTTTTGTTATTATTTATTTATTTCGGGTCGATGCCTTAGGTTAAGCTATGCTATCCGGGGTTGGTCCGTGGATGGGTGACCATCTTTACATACCAAGACTCCTTCGTGCCTCGGAAAGCACGTTAAGCCGTTGTTGGTCCCGGCTGTCATTCGTGGATCTTTGACAGTCGTTACGGGTAGTCAGAAGCCCGGAAGTCTGACAACCAGTCTTACCAAGGGGTATCGTATTACTCAGTTTGGGTTGTGGAGGTCTGATAGGCAATCGCTCCATGTAAAATACTGGTATTCAGCTGCATCCGGTTAGACCGGAAGTACGTACAGAAAAACCTAGGCAGATTTTTATTATTTATTTATTTTATTCCAATACATTATAATTATTGTTCTCAATGCTCCTAACTCTAATAATTCAGTAGTCGATTGAAATCTCGACAGAAAGACACAGATCTGTCCTTACTTAAGGACCACACTTTAATAGATTTAGAAATGGATGCAAATACGCATCTTTACCATGTAGCATATTGACCCGAACCAAATGATTACACGTGAATTTAATCGCGGTTATGTAAATCTATTACATAAATATCATAGATAGTATTTGTAGACATAGCAAAAGCTCTTCTTAATTTTTGCGCTTTTGAGACGTCATCGTCGTAAATGCGTAATGCTGTTACCAATACCACAATATAAATAAGTAACAGTATTATATAGGTATGTATATATAGTTACCCATAAATATGTTACAATATTGTGAAAGAGCGGAGCCTTCTAATACAGGCATTGTTTGCCAAACACGTTAAAATGTAATGTAATTTTCTATTTGGCACAATAAACTATTTCGTATTTTGTTTTTGTATTATAATAAAATTATCTTCGTAGAAAACGGTCGAAACGAAACGCTTCTAAATCTCTGTGTATATCAATCAGTATGCAACAGTATCGAGTGCGCGGCAATTACACTACACGGACGCGGAAGGTTTATCTACAGAGCGGCCGTAGGTATTATTTCAAAGTCACTGCCGAGACATAATACTGTTATTTACTATACTGTGACAATACCTAATCAAAAATAGCTAAGTGTTGTACCAAACTATAACCTTATAGAGTATTCGCCTTAAGATATACCCTATCACCAGACCACTTACATATCATTCCCACTTCAACACAAGAAAGCGTAAATCATTTATACACCATTTATAAAAAGCTGAGCACAATAGGAATTGATTAGCGATGATTGGACCCAGTCCGGGAGGGGTACTGACCCGAAAGAATTAATTATTCAAAGTATGTCCCGACGAAGGAACTTGTTAAAGATATTGTTTGTGAGTTTCTTATATTTTTGGTGTGACTGCCATGCTGATGGTGGCAATTAATTGGTTTGTTGAAGATTGGCAATCTAATTAAATAGGAAGTAAGGACTGCTGCTGTCAAATTAAGAGTCATATTCTTATTCTAATAACAGACACACGGGTCGATCCATCAGGTTAGATAGATCGCCCGACGACTTGTCCTGCAGTCCTGCTAGCAGTACGCAGTTTGTACAAAAATTTGTCTGGTCCTTCCAGCAGTACGGTGACCTTGATTTTGAACATGCGATCACGCTAACAATAAATAAAAAAAGGAGCTAGTGACGATGAACTCACAAAAAAATTAAAATCAGGAAAGTAAAAAAAACTTGTCTACGCTGGAATACCGAAATGTTGACGACTCCATGCGTTTTCGGTACCGGGGCGTCGAAAAAGTCGCGCGAGCGCGCTACCCCCGTGCGCCATCGCGTGCTGACGGAAGGTCAGTTGTGTTTAGAAACCATTTCTTGTACAATGTGAAAGAGACAAAAGTAGTCTATATTTTCGTGCTGAATTTTTTGCTGTATACCATTACGGTACTGTGTACCGAAAATAGTTGCGTCCTTGGACTCCGGGCTACGCTTGCCGGGGTTGGTCCGTGGATGGGTCCATATTAACATACCGAGACTCGAAAGCCGTTGGTCCCGGCTGTAATTCGTGGATCTTTGACAGTCGTTACGAGTCGTCAGAAGCCCGAAAGTCTGACAACCAGTCTTACCAAGGGGTATCGTATTACCCAGTTATTGGGTTGTGATGGGCAGGTAGGCAGTCGCTCCATGTAAAATACTGGTATTCAGCTGCATCTGGTTAGACTGCAAACCGACCCCAACATAGTTGGGAAAAGTTAGATAGTATATAGTTATTCTATATCTATCATTCGAAAGTTTTATTTAATTAATACAAAGATTGTTTGCTTTGCATGCTCGTCAAGAAGTATTTTAGCAAAACCGCATCAGCGGTTCTCAGTTCTAACTAGAATTTTTCAATTACATTTCTTCTCTTACCTACAAATGCCAGGAAAATCGATGTATGATGAAGTCAAGTCCTTGAAATGACATCGACTGCTATTGCTTTTTTCGCCAATGCCATTTTCCATGTGCAAAAGAACATCGTATTTAATACCAATACCAATTTGACCTAGACCAAAATAAAAGCAAACCTCACAAAAATCTAATGCAGGCACAAAATAAATTAATAAAATCTATACAGGGACATCGACACGAAAACTGTTACCATGGATTCAGTAAGTACATGATTCGGAACCCCACAGCGTATAAATTTTTCGTCGATATTTTTTTAATCTGCTGTGTCATATAAAAGTGCAATAATACTTACGCGGTCAAAATGTATCGATAGCACATTTAAAAAAAAAAACCGACGAATAATTTCAAAGCTCAGAATCATGTACTGAATCCATGGTAACAGTTTGCGCGTCGATGTCCCTGCCTCCTTGTATACTTTCTACATGCGCATAAGCACGTAGGTATACCTCTACTTACCTTTTTTCACCCACCTCGCATAAAACCTCTAAGCAGGACAAACAGAGAGGCCTCCCCGGGCCACAAAGGACTCAAAGAGCGGGGCCCATATTAAAATTTCCTTCGAAATAATCCGTACACAACACAATATCAAAATTTAATATCATTTTAATCTTAATTCTCCTTATTAATGTTGGCCAAGGAGGGTTGTGCGTAGGGCTGTGAGGTTTTACCTGGCGGAGGTTTGCAAATTTAAGAAATGAAAAGGAAGAGAAAAGAGGATTATGCTCGTTTTAAATGTTTGACTGCTACAATAAACGCAGTGGTGGATCCAGGATTGTCATTTGGAAGGAGCTTGACCCCGCTGAAGGTAGGTTTTTGCAAAGTAAACACTAAAAAGCACACAACATTTTACAAACCTTCTTGGATTACTTTTCTCAAATTCCTCAATGACTTCTTTAGGTAGTAGACTACCAGAGATATCTCGGTGAATATACATGGCGGCCAAACCGGACAGCGTGTGTGGCGGAATGAGTGGCGCGCGGATTCAAAATTCGTCACGTAAACCAAACATCTTATAGAAAAAAACTTAAAAACATAATATTTATTAAGTTAAGGATAATTGATGACAATTGTACATTAGGTAGTGTAAATACTTGCTAAAAATTTAAATTAGAATTATTCAAGTTCACATTAAAATTTGTCACGGAAGAACTCAGACTCTTTTTATAAATTTCTTTATTCGGACAACAAAAGATCCATTATGTTGGTAATACCTTAAAGCTAGTGTTAGTAGTATATTATTATGATTGACAATGAGATTGAAACATTTTACACAGAAGATGACTAAGAACTTAGGGCACAAATTTCTCACTTGGCCATCTTCTCCACAAAATGCCTCAAAATGGGAGAATAAAAACTCTTAGACACTGTTATCAGAATGCTGTTGCTACTGGCCCGCGTTCTAGTTACTAATGATGCGATTTTTTTTTGAATGGTCCCATTACAGCCGTCAGTTCGATTCTGTGCAAACAATTCCGACGCACTACAGAAACGGGGCAGTCTCAACAGCATTCTGAAAATATTATTATATGTGGGGGGCTTGAGCTCCTTAGCCTGGATCCTGTACTGAATAAACGGACAAAGAAGTAACCTCTGTAATATACTAAACTAGTATACAGTATCTGAATTCCTGGCCACTGGCCCTAGACTGATTTCAGCTCGAAATTATCAATTCTAAAAAAGATACCTTCGAGCTGAAGACAGTAAAGTTAAGTCAGTTAAATCAATTTTCTTTTGAATTTTCTATCACTGTCTGTGGTTTCACAGTAAAATTCACGGAAAACTGCAACCAATAGAATAGATGAAACTCTTATTATAAGTTCTAAACCGATTTTATTTCAGGTAACCCTACTACATCGCGAAAATCTTCGACTCTCAGTCCTTAACACAGAATAACCAACTCTACCTCTCAAGCTACAAAGTTGAAACTCACTTACAAACCCATGTAAATTCCCAGCAGAAGGTAGAAAGGCATTCAAAAGCAGGTAAGTTCAAAGATAACGCTTGTCTTTGGAATATGGCTTAATTAGGTCGAATTACTTCAATCGAAATCTTTGGAATTAACATTTTATGATTCTGCATAATGTAAGGACGGTTCAAACAGACAATGGTGAGATTAGCGCTGAGAGGGATATTAAAAGATCTCTTCGAATATTTCCAAGGTCTTCTATCTGCACAGGTAAAATTATCTAAATAGGTTTAAATTTTTTACACAACTGCCCAAAAAGGAGTGTAATGTTTTTGTACGACGTGAAGAGGTTTTGGTAGGCCTTGTTTACTTAAAAAATGTTTTTTTTTCATAATTAGATATCTCTTTTTTGCAGATTTTAGCAGTCTATGTATGTTTGTTGTTACGGCCTGCCGCCGCCAGGTGGCGCACGGCGGAACTTACTGGAGCCAAGCCGTTGCACCAGCCGGTAATCTATACGCCGTCAGGGGCGCCGCGAGAATTTGAAAAACGAATATAGAAGAATTCCTTCCTTCAGATTCGATGGTGGACGACGCCTTATGCATTTTTTAATTAAAATATTCAGATCTTATTTCAGCTCAGAATACAGAAAATAAAACAAAATTGTACCTGTATCGTGTGTTATTTATCGAAACCTTCACAGCGGCAACAGCTGTACCACTTGTATTTCCGTGTGTTCCACAGTAGCGCCTAAACTACTGAACTGATTTTGATTAAGGTATCACTAGATTTATAATACCTAATGGTCCGGGTAACATAGGTTATATAAATTTTCCCAAAATTTAATATGTTGGACTTTACACGTAAATTTCAATCCTCGAAAAATATTAAATTGAGAAAATATTTAATATTATATTGTTTAAGTAAATGAATATGTTTAAATAGTCAAAAACAAGCAAAAGTGAGACTGCGCTACGTAGTACAGCGCGGCTGTACATATCCACAGGACAGCACCAGTTCATTACTCATAAAAAAGGGTGAATATTGTCACCACCTCGTTATCAGGGTGGATTCTTTAATTAAAACATTGAAGCCTCCCCCTGATGGATCACTGACCGCTAATTGATGGGCATTGTGTGTGCCGGGTTCGAGTCCCAACTGTGTTTAATTAAATTAACTTTTTACACCTCTTCTGATTGTAATTGATATGTGATCTAGCTATAAGTGAGTACGTCTATGATGTCAGTCTGTTATGATATAAAAGACTTACCAACACCCGTACCCTAATTTCGTTACTTATTTTCGTAAACAATTATGCCTAATTTGTTTCATTTTGACAGTTCAACAACATTCATTGCGTTATTTATCTTGTTGAGCAGATTTTTTCTTACAACTTATGAAGCTATGGATTAGCAATCTGTTTCTAATCGAAACAGATTCTGATTGTGTTGTATTACGCAATTAGGGTACCGATTTCTGGAACGAAAAACAGCTGAATATCAAAAGTAAAAGCATGTCATGTGATCTGATGATCTGTTGATAATTCAGTGCGGGTTTTACCACTGAAATTGAACGCGTTCAGCATATATCTAAACGCGTTCAAGAGTTGTCAGTGTACTATATTCCAAAACAATTTTGACACTGACAGCTCTTGAACGCAGTTTAGAAATGCTGACCGCGTTCAGTTTCATTGATGAAATCAGCCCTAAGTCAACCAGTTACCAAATTCAAATTCAAAAGTCATTTATTCAAACTAGGCTGAGAATCAGCACTTTTCGAACGTCAAAATTATATAAGGTCCCAATAAAATACTTAGATGAACAAATTTTAAAACGGCATTTAGTAAGTCTAGCAAAAAAAAACACAAATTAAAGTAATTTTATTTTGTAATAAAATAATTAACCAAAATTTTTAGTGTATTTTCGTTAACAGATTTTTTTCTTGTAAGTATCTAATGCGTTTTTCTTATTATTTTTTTACCACTGTCCTTATTTTGGTGGTATGAATGATTTCTAAAAGTTTGTCCATCTATTTTAATGGGACCTTATTAAGACAGTCCCCCAAAATGCCACCACTTCCTAGTGCCTTTAGCTGGGAAGCAGAAGTGGCGCAACAAACTCCTCAGCAGCACAGCTGTCTGTTCAGATAAAAAAACTTGATTCTAAACAATAGTATGCAAAATAATTTACATTACGCAACACAAAACATAATTTAATGATAAATTTATTGGCCATGTATATTATGTCAGCTAGCACACACCATTATACCAACCAAAAACATCGAGAACTATACTCAAGCAGAAATAAAAACTAAACATAAACAGAACTAAATATCTAAATAAAAGCCTCCAGGCATAAAGGGCGTGCCCGCTTACAAGCTGTAATTGGAAGTTATAAATGATAAACTAGGACCATCGAGGTAAAATAAATAAACAGTTAATTACTAGTTACAATAACAAAACCATGATGCAAGACGACCAGTCACCACAAGCAGCACCCGTTCACGAGCGTAACGCAAAGATCAGCCACTAGCCCCTTCGCCATATTACCGTAGTTGACGCGTGACTTAAAATCAAACAATTTTTTTGAAGTGTTGATTTATGTTTCAGAAACCGAATGTATTATATAATGTACTCACCATAAAGGAGCAAGGTTTTGTGATTCCCCTTTGAATTTGCAATTACCTAATCGGAAAGTAGAAAGTCTTAAATTAGCTGGCACACTAAACACTTGGGTTTAAAGGATATATCCTTGTCCTTTTAGACTGCAAAATAGATCATCATCATCATCATTTCAGCCGAAAGACGTCCACTGCTGGATATGGGCCTCCCCTAATCTTCGCCACTTCGACCGATTCTGTGCTTCTCGCATCCAGCGGATTGCTGCAGCCTTCACCAGGTAATCAGTTCACCTTGTGAGGTGCCTTCCAACGTTACGTCTTTCGTTCGGAACGCAGTCACCACTTCAGAACCTTTCGGCCACATCTGCTATCTGTTCTGCAAGAAATGAAATGAAATTGTTTATTCTGTAAATAGGATATCGAAACCACTTTTATCTACTCTCATAGCGTAATATTCGAATTATAAAATTCAAAAACAGAATCATATTATAACATTTTTTCTCTAACAAAGTAATGCTATAAAACATTTTTTTTTCTATTACGATACAGGGCTATTCTAAGAAGTTAATATCACCAAGGAGTTTCCATCAACTTTTGCATTGGAACGTTTAAACGGGGGACAGCAGCACCCGCTGTAGCGCATTTGTGCGGTGATGTGCTGGTGCAGACGACATTCATTTGTTTTGTTGTACTGAATTTCGTGGGATTTTTCAAATTTATTCTTGATCTTTAACTTTGATCTTTTATTTAGTATTAAGTTCAATCCCAATGTATGAGAGTAGATAAAGTAGTGTATGAAACTGCACATAACTAGGTATTAAAACATTCGTGTGATACTATTAAAAACCTCGTTTACACGTCATATAAAAAAATATTAAAACTAAGCTAGATGAGTTCGGCGTTTCCTATCTGACTACTCTGAGAAGAAAGGCCGAAACAAACTCAGAGGTCGCAGTCTCTTTTAAAGTCCAGACATAATCTTGGTCAGGCCATATGAGGACCATGTAGATTAGTGTCTGAAAAGGTCTTTTGAGAAAAGAACCACACAGATTTGACTGGACCGGTCCAGTCAGTGCAAGCATTTGTCAGTTATCGTGGAGCTCAACTCAGCAACGTACCTGCCCACTGCAACTTAAGTTTGGCAATTCTTCGGGCTATGTCGGTTACCTTGGTTCTCCTACGGATCTCTTCAGTTCTGATTCGATCACGTAGGAAAACTCCAAGCATAGCCCTCTCCATTGCCATTTGGGTGACTTTCAGCCTTTTAATGAGGCCCATTGTGAGCAACCACAAAATAGATACAGAAAGACATTATTTTTAGGGAAAATATTTTTCCTCGCCGCATAGCAACATACAAACCCCAGATGATTATGTAAGCACAACTACTTAATAAAAAAACGTCCTGAATATTATATCGAAGAAAAACAGTACAAATACCAAAACGAAAATCGAATAGAAGTTAATCAACCCCGAAAAATTAAGGCGCACGAACGCGGAACATAAGGCACTTTCCACATTATTGCTGGCTGAATGGCGCTGTAGACAAAACGCGCGTTATTAAAGAACCCATCTCGACACAATGCGCCGATGACAAAACTCTTACTTTGAACTCCTTCCTAATCGCAGGGAAAACTTTATTTTGTGGGGTAAGGTTCGCGTCAATGTTGGCGCATTCGACGCTCTTGAAATAAAATAAAACTTTTCCTGTATTCAAATTTTCATGATTGTTTACTAGGCAATTAGGCATGATGCTTTTATATACTAATAATATTATAAAGAGGTAAAATTTATTTGTTTGTATGTTTATTTGTTTGTAAGTTTGTATGTAGGGGGTAATCTCCGGAACTACCAGTCGGAAATGAAAAATTCTTTTTGCATTGGATTCTTGAGGATGGTTCGCCCGAAACTTCAGAAGTTTCGGGCAGAAGGTAGTGCCATATAAAACTAAAAATTTTATGCTAATCGCTAATCTCTTTTAATCTTTTTGTATTTTTTTTTCACAAAAACTACTGCACTATTCATAATTATTTTTTGTCACTTTTCATTACGTCATTTCATCCTGAAATTATTTTCATTCGTTTAATTTTTTTCATTTTCATAAATAAAATCTAAACAGAATATTAAATAAAAATCACTTTTATGATAAGTAAATTGTACCTAGACAGCTTACTATAAATCAATCACACTTAATGGACGCAAAAAGTGCTATAAACGACCATCGGCGTATAATATTGTCGGAGACATTGATGTGGTCACTGTGGTCAGACACCACTTTATTGGTGTCACATCGTAAAATAATAACTACTATATGTTTTTTGTTTTTATCGAGCCTGTGATGGTAACTGTATGTAATGATGTTCAATAATGTATCTGTCTTGATTTATAAACAGCTACATACACCGATACAGAATTTTAAAAGTTTGTGAATGTAAAATAAAGTAGGGCCATCGAATCATAGAAATGATATTAACACTGAGAGTAATGCTGCGGCTGCCGTGGCATTGTAGTGCGTCAGGGATGTTTACGGATATATGATGGTTTTGCCGCCATTGTTAGAAAAATATGTGCATCCCTGATGTCACGTGTTCACGGCAGCACCAAGAGTATTCTCAGTGTGTTCGCAGATCGGTGGGGTTCCCCGATGTTGAGGAGGTGGATGCAGCTCCACGCTGAATTTTAATTTTATGTTAATCTGCGTCTGTACCTACTAACACTAGATGTTAAGTAAAACTGTTACTAAACCCTATAGACTCTGTCTGAAATTAAAATAAGTATTCTATTTTATTATATAGAAAACTTTGGAACTATTGACGCAACTACTAACTAGTGAATACGGACACAGGGTATCCTAAAGGTGTGTCCAAATATTGAACGGCAAGAGCGCGGCAGCAACACGCGGCGTTGCAGGACACATTTCTGCCGCGCTCTAGTTAGGACTAAACCGACGAATATTTGCGCGGCAGTGCTGCGCGGCACATCCGAGACACGCCGCGCACTTCAGTTGGCAATATTAATCTGCGTAGCGTGCGCGGCAAGCAGACAGAAGTGTTCGCGCGCGACATTCGTCCAAACACAGCACAGCAGCCGCGCACGATTGCCGTTCAATGTTTAGACACACCTTAAGATTTAACTATTTTCTCGTAAATAACCAGTATCTGTATTTAGAGACTTCTAATTAGAGATACTTGTAGCACTTTTAAATTACACAAGATTTAGTTCAATTATCTAAGCTACCACTAATAAGTGTGAAGAGGTACTGTAGACTATAAATATCTCCTCGACAGGAAACAGCATAATCAGCCTATAATGTTCCCACTGCTGGGACACAGGCCTCCTCTCGGTGAGAGGGAGTGGGCCATAAGCCCATAATCCACCACGCAGGCCCAGTGCGGGTTGGTAGATGTCACATGTCTTCGAATTTTTGGTTCTAGAAGATGCCGGTTTCCTCACGATGTTTTCCTTCACCGTTTTTGAGGGCAGTGGTGATGAAATAATTTACATAATAAGTTATGCGTGCAGTTTAAGGCTACATACAAACCAATCACAGGTGGAACAGTTTTTTTTGTTATTGCTTCATGTCATATTATTTTAAAACAGTATCAATACGCCAACCTTGACGCGAGTACAGTCAACCGCAATGGTTAGAAGACAATGCCACCATGGTTTTGTTCGACATCGGAGAGGGGCGAACGGTAATGAAAAACATGGGAGCCACCGCCCCATGTCCCGATTGACTTGCATATCGATTCGCGACTCGATTCAATGATTTTAATTAGAATTTTAAAAGTGTGACTTTGTTTGGAGAACGTATGCGTAATTCTCCAGCGTCAGGCACTAGTTGTCTGTCATTTTTGCTGAACTGGGCCTATTTGGCGTAGCCGAGAAGCACACTTTTCTGCTAATTTCTTATTTTACACCTTTTATTTGTTTCCTTTTTCTATTTATTTTTTACTTATAGTATAATTATGTTGTATTGTGTGCCTTTTTGTCTGTGCTAAATAAAAGTATTTTATTTATTTTATTTTCTTTCTTTTCTTTCTTTTCTTTTTTTTCTTTCTTTTCTTTCTTTTCTTTCTTTTCTTTCTTTTCTTTCTTTTCTTTCTTTTCTTTCTTTTCTTTCTTTTCTTTCTTTCTTTTCTTTCTTTTCTTTCTTTTTTCTTTTCTTGCTTTTCTTTTTTTTCTTTCTTGAATTAAAAAGCTGAGGGTTACTTTATGTTCCTATTTTTGGCAAAGGGCCAATTCGGCGATAGTCATTTACTTGCTAAATGGATGGGTTGAAGGTATCCTAGAAGTTTGTTTTCTACTGCCTATGTCATTAGCTGGTCTCCTTAGACCTTTTTTCATATCCCAATATATGAAATTATTGATGTTCCTTCCTGAATATTTTATATAAGACAGACACAATTTTTGTTTCAGAAAATGGTCCTTTGAATTTCAATCTACAGTTTCATCGAGGGTGTAACTCAGTGGTAGTGTCCGCTTCGCATACTGAAAGTCCTGGGTTCAAATCCTAGCACCTACAACATTATTCCTTTTTTTTGATTATTGCAATCAAACCATAGATTTTCTTTAGAGTCTTGTTAAATAGGTAGCTAGTACATTACAGAAGCATCGTCCGGGATTTTTCCTGTAGATCTTAGACAACTTTGTCCTGTTTTAGTTTAATTAAGTTATCTTCTTATCTTATTGTGATAGCCCACTGGTGTGACCGTCAAACTGCCAAGTTCTCGAGTTCGAACCCAAGGCGCGCGCCTTGACCACCACCTCTGACTTTCCGGATTCATGTGCGTATTGTATAATTATCACTTGCTTCAAAAACAGTGAAGGAAAACATCGTGAGAAAATCGGCACGTCTGAGAGATATTTCTCGTCGCCATATGTGAAGCCAAGTCAGAAGCCCATGGGCGGCTTTAAAACCCTGACACCAGGTTAGTCACTAACCACACGAAAAGAAGAGGATCTTATTGTTTTTTTCTCTTGTCTGTTATTCTATTTTCATCTTGTAAAACTCAACTCTCACAACATTAATGACCAAAGTGATCCCTAAGAAATATTTTAACTGCAAAAGCACCAAAATAAATTCCCTATATTTACAAAAACAAGGTACATTCTTACATGACAACATCACTCGAGCTCTCGTATCGAGTCGAGTGTATCGAGTGGAACAATACTCGTACAATGAATGTTTGTGGCTGTATATCATCGCGGCTCGCCCGAACAATGGCGCCCGCGCAGCCGGCGCTAGCGCATGCCTGCGGGAAGAAGTGGTTTTGATACTTGAAGAGTTTGTTAATGGCAGGTATGTACCATTTTAACAAAACTTTACTTTAATTTCCTGAAGATACTCTTGTCTACCATCTGAATTTCTTCTTCTGGCCGGCCCATTCTGCGTAGTAATCAGACATTGTGGGTGGAATCACATTTTTAAACAAAACTACGAAAGTATGATCACATGATCAGAAACGAAAACGACGTTCAAAAAGGTTTAAAGATGACCATTAAGCATCTTCATCGTCATTGACCAAGCAAATTATTAATGTATAATCATTCGATATCTAGAAAAAATTAAAGAGAATAAATTAATCAAATTATTTTTCAAAATAACCCAAAGTATCAAAACCTCTACCTCTAACAACAACCGCTAAGTACCGCATTATAAACTAACCGACAATGTCCGTCGGTCAATAATACATTCAAGCTTAAACACTGAAAACACACCCTCACTTCCCATGACCCACGACATTGTCCCACAAAACAATTGAAACTGTCTCAAAAATACTACCAAGATCACCAAACACCCTAAACACTTTTAAAAACTCCCAGCTATCCTTATCACAAAGGATTAAACTTTATAGTTGCACAACTTGGGGTTTCATAGCTGTAGAGGTATCTTTGTGAGCAACAAAACCTCTTTTGTATAGCATCATGTAGTAGTCCAAACACATGGTAAGGAGGTTGTGTTCCAAGTTCCAAGGGTCGCTCTTTGGTCAGCCGCGATTTATTAGATGTCGTAGGCGCAGGATTAGTGTTCCGATGTCCTTAAATATTATTTAAGTATCGTGGGAACACGGTATTGGCAATGGAATTGTGATCTTTTGACAGTTAAGTTGCTAAATGGGTCGGAATGGGAGCTTTGTTGAAAATTGATTCAAATGTTGATGATAAAGATGTTGTGGTCATAAATGGAATGACCGTTAGCGGATTTTGTGACAAGTAAAACATAATATATTAAAATAACAGAGCTCTTAGAACAGCCAATGACACAAGTCATGGTTACTAGAGCAATATTTATCAAGCAATTAAAAATAAGCACTGTTACAGTACACAACTTAGATGTAGCATAAATTTGAAAATTTGCGTTCATTCATTTCAATTTTACGAATATATTTGGTTATATGACTTTAATGATAATTTTCACCTTTTTTTTTTTTTTTTGGGTGGGAAATTATCAAATAACTTCTCCCGCTCTGGGTGGAGCGGGAGGGCGTGTCAGACTCTTACTGACTAAAACCCACCCGTGTTCCTTCCTATGCCATGTTGCCGGGGGCCACGATTTCCCCATCGGTTTTCTTCGAACCCCCGGCAGGCATTGGCCCTAGCGGACCCCGTCAAGATAATTTTCACCTGAGCTAGTAATAAAGATTGGTGATTATGAAGGCGCATTCAGTTCGATGGTGATCGGTTTTCCGAATTTTGCCGATGCTACATCTAAGTTGGGTCGTACTGTACAAAACAACAAGATCCGTAATAATTTTCTGTTAAAACAAGCAATTTTCAAAAATGCTTCCTTAGTGTACACTTAAGGAACTTTTGTGAAAAATTTCATGCTTCTGACCCAGCAGGATAGGTTGTGCGTTTTCTGTCAGTATTTGTCTGAAATATTAATAAAAAGATCATGCACGTGTTTGTCATTATCTTGTTAAATTACGAACATAACTAATGTCAAACCCACCCAATTGTATAATATGCACATTTCCAGATTTATTACATTAGTCATATGCATCCCTAATAAATGATATTGCACCCTCACATAATGGAGCACTTGCAATTATTCAGTGGGATCACTTACTGGGCATGGATCCACAGGGCGCGCTTTTATTTACATCTGTTCGTTTTGGTGACCATTGCTTATGGGCACAACTTGCTGTTCTAACATAAAGTAAATCTACGGTTCTTAAAATCTTAACTTTGCATCTGCTGATTTTGTGCTAACCATTATATCACAAAAGGTCAGGTCAGGAAGCTTTTGCACCCATGAACAATATTCAGTAGACCAGTTGACCATTTTCTATTTTGTTAAGTACCTAGTACTTATTGAAAAACCTACACTGTCCTCCCATACCTAGTAACACTGTTATTTGAAAATATTGTAAAAGCCAATTATTTTTAAAAGAGTAACCGTGGAGTTTCTTGCCGACTCTTCTCCATAGGAAACGACCAATTGGAACCGTGCACCTAGCTTCTGACGTTTCATAAGTGCCCATGTAGGTTTATGTGAAATAATATTTTGAATTTTGAATTCAACATTTCATTATAAGTAAACAAGGTAAATAATCTGTAAGCATGAGTTCTTTAGGAAAACCCAAAGAGCCGAAAGATTGGGTAGGTAACATAATTCTGAGATTTCTTACACCTGCCATATACAGGAAAATTCATTTTTGGATATAATGTATTTATGGATATTATTATATTTATAACATATAACTTTGTTTGTTCCATCATTGAAAGTTCGTCAGTTCATCGAAACTGGTTGCTACAATAAGCCTGTGTCCAAAAATGTTTTTTTGTCCGTCTTGTAGTTTACAAAAAAATATTGAACACGTGTTTTTTCTTTTTTGACGTAATCAAAAGATTACGGCGATACATTGAGTTAAAATGTAGCATGACGTCACGCCTTGCTAGATTAATACAGCGTTGTGACGTAGCGAGCCCCCACTCCCCAACTTTAATGCGTGTTTTCTAAGTTATTTTTTATTAATATGATAAAGCAAAAAATACGTGTCTAATATTTTTTTATTATCTGAAAGACGGACTAAATAGAATTTCTTTTTTTTTACCTAGGCAACTACTGTATCCTTCACTTATCATTTAATTTACTAACACCATTAACATTCTCATCTTCACCCCTATACCTTGACACTTCAATAAAACAATTATCCACTACCACTTCCCCCCTTCCCCTCTCTCAACATACAAATGGTATAATTCATCAATAGCCCGCGGCACTCGCTAATTGATTTCTATTTGCCCCTCTATAATTGTTGCGTGTGATTCGATGGTCTCTGAATTATTCATTCAACTGCACTGTTATGCATACATGTTTGCGAGCAGTGCATTTGGTGGCTGTCGACTATTTACCATATTGTTTAGCAGTGTGCAATGTCGCGATGGTCTAAAAACTTTGATGAGAAGCCTAAGGCCCTTTCCTCACTGATCGGTACGTCAGCAGTGCGGGATCAGCATACTCGGTACTGACACGCACAGGAATTACAACATTAAAACTAAGAAAATTATAAAAACAATAGTAGTTTTAAAAAAAGAAAATTAATATAAAAAAATAGTGAAAACAAAAACAGACCTGTGCGTGGCCAAAAAGTCCTATCTCAGCATAATGCTACGATATTTGAAAAAAAAAACCACAGCGCTGGCATTCTGATAGAGCCCGCTGCCACGGACACACCTACGGACACAAAATAAATCCCAATAAAGAAGTAAAAAATAATAATAGATACAAAAGTAATTGAAAACCGTGTTTCTTACGATATTAGTTAAGATCAACCCACACCCCACGCTCCAACATCGCTTGTCCATGCTAGTACTACTTAGTCTGTGTGCATGCTACAAACTATTGTCTATGGCAAATGAAGGGACGCGAGCTCTGGCGATGGCGATGTAATCGGGAGCGGGGCGGGATCGTATCGGTTTACCGCACAGAGTACTTTTTTAAATATTGGTTTACCGCGTCTCGGTAGAAACATCCAGTGCGGTACCCGGTCACATTACGCGTTTTACAGCATGCTCGGTATACTTGATACCGAAAACTTACCCAGCGCCTATATTTCAATGAATTAAGCGGTACTGCACAAATTAAGTATACCGAAAACATAACGTCAGGTCCGTAAATGAAAGCAGTGCGGTATCGTTTCGGTATACCGAGCATACTATACCAAAACGATACCGACCAATGTCACTTTCCATATTGTTTAGAAAAACATTATTTCAGGAGTTGATATAGAATACTTAAAAATACCACAAAAATTCTTGTTAGAATTTTAAATCTTAACAGAATTATAATCTTAGTTAGGCAGAGGTGTACCTGTAGTACACCCACATTTCGCCAGTTATGTTTAAGTCCCAATAGGGGGCGAGCTTATTGCCATCAACCGGGCACAATGCCAGACTCCAGGCTGCTACTGAGAAATTCCAGATGGAAAAACCCAGTAAAACTTTGCCCGACCCAGGAATCGAACCCAGGACCTCATACGCGGCAGTAGCGTTTGCGAACAACGAGGCAATTCCAATTCCGATTCCTATGAATCAAAGAATATCGAATTGAAAGAAGCACAAATAATCAAAAGCCTCTATCTAAAACAGTCGACAATCCCCTCGAAAACTTAGACCATTTAAAATTACTTACTCAAAGACGCGGAAGTATTCGAGAAACTGAAACTATGCCTGAGGGGCGGACGCAAAAATTGTTATTTTATTGCATCCGGGGCCACACATGTCATATTTTATTCTCCACTCGGAATTTTGTGGATTTGCAACTTCCTTTTCATTTACCGTCACGAACTCCTGATTTTCCTGCCTTATAGTCCTTATTGCTTTGGAATAAGGACTTCGGTCACCATCTTCTGGGTTTTCGGGATTATTTTTATGTTTGTAAATGATGTGCGTGTCGTCATACGCACGGATGACTAGTATATCATTTTCTTTGTACAAATGGCTGGTGGTATCCTGTGAGGCGTCCTAATCTAGTGAATATAAACAATGGCATCGTCTGTCTGTCTGCCATTTTGTCTAGGCGGGAAATGAGGTGTGATTTACATTTGAAGATTTTTTGTTTCTGAATTTTTTCGCGACTGACTGGCAATTTTTGTATGTCCTGCCGCGTCTTGTGTAAGTGTGGCGGCATCTGCATCGCCACATGCGAAATACGTATCAAAGACCAGACGTCACACAAAATCCTGACGTCACACAAATCCTACATCGCGCAATCAAAGTTTACCGCGCGAACACTATATTTATAACTTCCCCGACATCAATCGTTGGGCAGTTGCCCGCCAGACACGACACTCATCTGGTCGGAAGATCCTCCCTTTTTCTATAGAGGATGAGTGAACTTTACACCCTGTTCCTCATACTTCTAAATAAGTATACAGCATATATTTATAAACTAACAATAATTTTTGTTATGATTTTAGCTTTATCCAGTACCCTAATTGCGTAACTTATTTTCGTAAACAATTTTGCCTAATTTGTTTCATTTTGACAGTTCAACAACATTCATTGCGTTATTTACGTTGTTGATCAGATTTTTTTTTTCCAACTTAGGAAGCAATGGATTAGCAATCTGTTTCAAATCGAAACAGATTGATTACTAATTGGAACATAAATCCAATTAGTAAATCTGTACCATAATGATCTTTTCAGAAAGATAAAGGTAAAGCTACAGAAAAAAGTAAAAAAAAATAGGCCACCTGGAAAATTATTCTAAAACATTGTACTCGAGTTTTATCGTTTCAAATTACCACGTATCTTTCACATAATTCATTTATATGTTGTTGCTTCATTTTTAATTATTTTTACCTTTTGTGGTATATTAATTTTATTTTATTCTCGGTGCATCGTCTTCACAAATATAACTATTATTAGGTGTAGACGAATGTAGGTACCTACACAAAATATTGTTAAACATTTTAAAAGAGTAACGGTGGAGTTTCTTGTCCATTCATCTCCATACGAAAACTACCTTTTGGAAGGGGCGACTAGAATCAAATCTATTATTTTATACATTTTGACATTCAAAAGTGCCATACAAGGGCCTATTTGAAATAAATGATTTGACTTAGACTTTTCGACTTTTACAATTAAATCGTTTGGCAAAATACTCGTATACTTCACATACCTACATACAACATGTCCTTTCCACCGTCCAGTCATCGGGCTATTTTTACACAGTCGGGAATCGAAGCCGCGACACCGCTCGTAAATCACCAGCGGTATAAGCACTAATGTCGTGGAACTAACTCTGCATTTCACGCACCGTCAGAATTGTTAATGTGGCCCAAATAATGTTTTGCCAAAGGAGAGCCATAACAATTTCTTATTGGAATCAAATTATTTATTTTTTAGAACAAAAATGTTAATGGCAAGTTGACGAGGAACCTTTTCGGGGTTAGGAAAAAAAAGGTTTTCTCATAGTAATAAAAACTTGAATTTTGGGAGTTAATTTTGTAAGAAGAGTCCTCTCTCTGAAATCTTGACCACCGATAGCTTGGGCCCTGTTCCTGAAGCACGTGGACTCATTTTACCTTTCGATCTACCTGTAATGATAGTTATACAATATGCAACTGACCGTTAAGACGCAGATATATGCCAGTGACCTTAAGTGGTTAGCTTGCGTGTTCGGTACTGAGCTCACGCAACGCGTCGTATGTCCAGCCAGTAATAGGACGCGCCCATCAAGGAGCGCTGTCCAAAATTAGACGCATTATTAATTTATTATGCATCAAAATAAAGGTATTATAATAAAAATGTACACTAAAAGATCAATAATTAAATTTTCATTAAAATGGTCAATGTTTCTGAAAAATACGCTCGATAGATTTTGCGTGATTCTCATTTTTTTATCCGCGTTAGACATAATTTTACAAATTAATTTCACTATGCCATACAAATATAATCTAAAATATTCCTATATTAAGTTATTAAGAAAATGCTCTAATTTAACTTTTATTTTTTCCAAATCACTAACACTACTCGTTTAAACGTGATCAGCAGTATAAAATCAATAAAAGTCGGTTAACGTCGCCTTAAATGGAACCTCAAACACTAAAACCAAAGAAAAATTGTAACTTATATAAACTATTAAAACGAAAAACATCGTGAGGAAACCGGCATGTCATAGAACCTAAAAGTCGAAGACATGTGACATCCACCAACCCGCACTGGGCCCGCGTGGTGGATTACGGCTCAATTCCTCTCTCAGAGAGGAGGCCTGTGTCCCAGCAGTGGGAACATTATAGGCTGATAATGCTATCTTATTGGCCCTACAATCAATTAACCTGGCCTAAAACTTCAAAACTACGGCTCAATGACGTCCTTTTCAAAGTACACTGCTCAAATATTCGTACTCAGTTTTATTTTTACTTTAATAATAACTAATAAAATTAAATTTAAATAAATATTTAAGGGGGGCTCCCATACAACAAACGTGATTTTTTTGCCGTTTTTATAGATAATGGTACGAAACCCTTCGTGCGCGAGTCCGACTCGCACTTGGCCGGTCTTTTTACTCTTGTCTTTGTATGCACGTGTTTCTGTGACAAATTAATCTATTTTTCTTTCTTTTCTTTCCTTTCTTTCTTTGGTGTCCAAAGAGTCAAATCAGACACCAAGACAGAACCTACACAAACATAGTTCTTAACATCGTACCGTATTGTACTGTCTAGTTTTTAAAATATGATTGACGTGTAAAAGTGTTAATACAAACCTACTTACAGAAATAAAATCATTTATCAAATCATTTATCATTTATCGTATAGAAGCTTAAACGTATCTTATTCTTGTCCTAGGCAAATTACTATAAAATATTTTATAAGAGATACATCTTGACCGATCCGCCCGTTCCCGTTCCGCCTGCACTTAAACTTCATATTATTCATCAATTTCGTTATTCAAATGGCCTTCCGAATTGCCGAAGCCGAAACCCAAAAACCACCATAGCCGATAGGCCATAACCCACAGCCTAAAGCCCATGGCCTAAGGCGAAGTCGCTATGAACCCATAACATCTCACCCGAGAGCGTTCACCCCTGACCCCTAACTGCCTCTGGTCATCTCGAGACGTGTGCTGTCTCCTTCACTCTCGTGCTGCCGTGTGTATAGCTGTCCTTGTCTCGCCGTGCACGATCCGATGCGAGTGGATCCGGGTATCCTCAGAATTGCAGTTGGTTACTCGGAACAAGAATTGAGGATTTAAACGTTTTTATTAGGTTTTAATTTTGATTTTGAATTTCATATGGAATTCATGTTAGTAAATTATTTATATGATGATATTTATTTAATGTACCCGCGATTCTTTCAATAATCTGATGCTTGTTTTTTTTTTAAATGCTTATGGGAATCGGTCGAGACTGCCCTTCTCATTTCTTAAGGCAGATACGAAAGAAAAAGTATTTATTGAGACTCGCACAGTAAATCAAAAATTAAACTAAAACACACTCATTTGAAACATTAAAAAAAAACAATAAAAATAAACTAAGTAAAATTAAAATAAAAGCAGAAAGTCCTGTACGAGGCCAAAAGGCTCATATCTCAGCAACAACAACAACTTTTTTTTTTTAAAGTCGCAAGACTTTAAAAAAAAAAATGTCGCAGCGCTGGTATTCTGATAGGGCCCGCAGTGATGTCACGGATAGATATATACAGCTTTTGTGTTTACGTCTTAAATTGCCCAATTTTCCATTTAATTTCACGGAAATCTGCAGAAAACATAGATAACCTAATGTTGATCAGACATAGACAGAAAACCACCCAATGCTGTCATGGCGTTAAAAATAGAACTGTCAGATTGGAATTTCTCAGATATTTGAATTTACTAATAGGACTAAAGATTCAATCTGATTGAATTAATGCCCCCAGTCGTATAAGAAACTTAGTAAAAATTCACGAACATTAAAATTCAACTACACGAACAAAGCCCTTGAAACCTTCTCACCCAACTCGTGAACCGCGCCACTATCAAAACTGAAGACGCGCTTACCGCTCGCTCACACACACACACATATTAACTGTACACCCAGTTTACACATACCTGTACACTTATTATATTATACTAGGTACTTATTATATTTACTAGTTGTACCTGTGGCTAAGTACTAACAGCCGTACAGATCGATCCATCAGGTTAAGCTATGCTTGCCGGGGTTGGTCCGTAGATGGGTGGTCATCTTTACAGTCGAGACTCCTCCGTGCCTCGGAAAGCACGTTACGTCCCGTCTGTCATTCGTGAATCTTTGACAGTCGTTACGGGTCGTCAGAAGCCCGAAAGTCGGACAACCAGTCTCACTAACGGGTATCGTATTACCTAGTTACTGGGTTGTGGAGGTTTGGCAGTCACTCCATGTAAAATACTGGTATTCAGCTGCATCCGGATTGACTGGCAGCCGACCCCAACATAGTTGGCAAAAGGCTAGGCAGATTGATTGAGTAGTGGTACCTGTAAAAGATTTACCTTTAATTTTCTTGGGTGTAGGTATTGGTACGGGAACTGGAGAAGGGGTCGTATTGGATACTTACTTTTAGTCCAGTTTTGTCTTTTCGTGGGTTCCTTTTGATTCAGGTTTACTTTTTTTTTTCATTATGGCTCGTGTTTTTCCACTGTAACAAGTGTAACAGTACCATCAGTGCTCTGTATATCAAAACTTACTACAAGTCTACACGTTCACAAACTACATTACATTACAAGGAAGTTTTTACATATAAATTACGTTTATCAAAAAAAAATCTACAGGGTTTGTAAGATTTAACGCTTGTAGATTCTACTTAGAACCCTGTTAAGCAGAATAGATCCAGCCAACATTTTGTTAGTTTTGAGTAAATGATATTTGAAGTTTAGAAGTGTAAACAAAAATATCAGACCAAGTTATAATCATCATGTAGTTTTTGTTAGGGCAATGTCATCAGACCGCCAGGATCTTTTGTGCAAATATAAATCTCGATGTGTAGATTCTCGTCATGTACGTAACTCAATTTCATAAAAAATTGTTGGTTGGATCTATTCTGCTTAACAGGGTCCTTGTAAGTTTTAAAATCAAAAAGGTAGGTATGCCGCCATATTATTTTTCTCAAACATGCTTGGTAATTTGAACATTATTTTAACAACCAGAAGGTTGTCGAGATAAATCGAAAATGCTGTACTGGTAAAAACAAGCGAGTAGGCGGCCGGCAATATTACTATGAAAATCCATTTCTGTCGTGTTTAGCGGCCAAATAAATTACTTTGAAAACTCATATCTGTCATGTTATTTAAAAATGGAACGAACTTTTTCTTCAACCCACTGCAACCAAGGAGGTAACTTATAAAAGATTTTATTTAAATTTAGAACTATGATTTTCTACAAGTTTTAACTTACGGAGGATTTTTTGATGAACAAAATCACGAATACAAGTGAAAAAAAACACTTGTGAAATAAATAACGACACTTGTAACTCGTAATTTACACGTGTAGTTTTGATAAACACATAAGTATTTGTAATTATGAAAAATTTTACAGGAAAAATGCTTGTAAGTTTGATAAACAGGGCAGTGTAAGTAGATGGTAAAAGCGATGATCCGGTTAAAGATGGGACTGGTTGCGTGAAGATAAACTCTAGTTTTATTAAAAATAATTGAAGTAGAAATCTGTCGAGTAGGTAGGAGTGGTATTTTGATTAAATAGATATATTTGATTTAAATTAAGGCCCAATCCCCAAATACAATTCAATCAACTGTCAAATATTTTGTTTGTTTGTTTTTATTTTGACCAACCATCAATCACAACGTTTTACATTCGATTGACAGCTATAGTTAACTGATCAAGGATATAATCAGGTTTGGAAATACAGGGGATAGGGCTTCAAAATCAAACCAATACTTAACTAAATTAAATACTACACCTATTAAAACTGTAGTGCCAGCCATAATGAGACAGTCCGGGTGCCCGCCATTGTGATTACGTCATTGACTGACGTTAGGGTTGAAAAGGGGATGCCATTGGGAACAAAAGAGGCGCGCAATGATTTTTATTTGATTTTCACGCATCGCCGGACAGGCACAGGAAATGTTGTAATGCCAATGTTTTTGTATTTGATTGTGGTTTCTTTTTTGCGGTAATGAATTTTTATTCGGTTTTTCGATAATTTATGCATCAGCTAACATTTTTATTTAATGATAAGAGCTATTCTTTTTGGATCTATTTATTTCAATTGGCCAAACCTTAACTTAAAATGAAAACTTCTTTAGGCGCGTTGAACGATTTTTGGCAGGAGATAAACATATGGATTCGCGTCACCGACATGCTCGCGCCGGAGTGCGGTACTATAGAATATACCTAGATGGCGCGAATAGTACGAGCTTTAAGTTTTCACTTATGTCGGCAGTCCCTATGACTGCAATTTTTTTCTTCAACCTGTATTGAGAAGACAAAATTTGGGAACTTATTACAAAAAAAAAAGTGTAAATAGATAAAACGAATTAAGTTAGGATCATCCTACAATTATTTAAATAGCATAAATTTAAACGTCTGTCGATCATAGATAATAATACATCTATGGTGTCGATAGTAGGCTTAGCTCGTAGTCGTGAAAAGGTAACGCGCTTTTCATAATACCTATTTTTGCATTCAACTACAACGCACACTACAGAGTAATGTTTAAATTATGGTAATCATTCATTTCACCCCGAATCTTTAATATTTTCACTAGTTAATTAAAAGGGAAGCTCTGTAAAAACAGTTCGCATGATAATACTCACAGAAGAGATAAAAGAAGTTTTATCTGTTCTGTGATAATACTGAACGCGGGAAACAGTTCGCATGTTTTAATGGCGGACCGAGTAAATTAAGAACAGCGCCATCTAGCGAATTAAATGAGAGAAAATAAATATGTGTTACATATTAATTTTATTTGTAAAATGCATAATGAAAAGCAAGATAATTGATAATAATGTAATAAGAAATCGCAAATACTAAAAGGAACTATATCTACCAATCTTCTGAATCAATAATACATCTGAACGAAAATTTACAAATACTTATCAAAATGACCACCCACTTTGTTAAGATCATTTTGATGATGTTTTCTTACGAAGGTTATGGTTGACTATTTCGACATGGCATTTATCCGGGGATGTAACTCAGTGGTAGAGTGTCTGCTTCGCATGCTGAAAGTCCTGGGTTCAAATCCCAGCATCTCCATACGGTTCTTTTTGCTACATTTTATATTGAACATAGTCCTCATATTTACATTTAATTTCTTCTATTTTTTATTTTTAATACTCCGATTTTTGAAATTTTCTAACTACATAACAATATAATACATATTTCTACGCAATGTAACTTTAAATGGGGTGCAGACTTGTAATCACATCAGATTGTAAAACCAATGTGACTAAAAATATTGTTTTTCCTGTTTGTCACACTAGTAATTTTTCTACACCATGTAGGTACCTACCACTTGTCATTATCAACTAGTGCGGTGAAATAAATGTTTGTTTCAATAAACAAAAAAAAAACAACCGACTTTCAAAAAAAACAAAAAACAAAATTACTTTAATTTCGGAAGTCGGTGTCTTTGGCTTTGAATTTTCGTTGATTGCCACCGACTTCAGAAATTAAAGTTATTTTTCACTTTGTAGGGTTTTCGGCTGCACATCAAGCTATTATTTCCAGTATAAGCTGACCTCGCATTGTACGGAAATTCTATACAATGCGAGATCAGCATAAACTGGAAATGTATAGCTTGATGTGTAGCCGTGTGTACCTACCCCACACAAATTCGAATACACTACCTACTATGTAAATAACAGTGACCGGAACTTATAAATATTGTAGATTACTTATGTGAGAAAAATACGTATTATTGAAGCTAACTCAAAAAGTACCCAAGCAAAGTTAATAAAATTTATATGGGACCACCTCTGAAATATGACCTACCAAACAAAAAAAAATATCAAAATCAATTTATAATTGGCGGAGTAATCGAGTAACAAACATGCAAAAAAAATGCAGTCTAATTAAGAACCTCCTTCTTTTCAAGTCGGTTAAATACGACTGAATTTATTAAAATTTAAATACGCCTTAAAACCCTCAAAATAACTATTCATACACAATCACAGCTGTCAAATGTCTTCACGCGCCAATAGAGCGAGAAACCGCGACAGACACGTGGACACACACACTTTATTATTAGAGAATCCGTGATTGGCACCCACCTGGACAATCAAATCTAATGACTGACGAATTGGTGCAGTATTTATTTTGAGTTTTTAGCACGTGCTGTGCTTTATTCATTTATTTTATTTTTAATTGGCTTTGTCTGCATGGTTGACTTCGTATGACGGCTTGACCAGCTGTCTCTTCAGAATAAAATTGATCGATGTCTGCCAATGACATACTTAGTTGATGTTATTTGTTGAGTCTAGTGACTTAATGAAAGAGACTTGGTACTAAAAAACGTGTATTCTAAAAGTGGGCAACGTTGCAAGTAGCTGTCATACAAAGGGTGGCAGGAACATCGACGCGAAAACTGTTACCATGGATTCAGTACATGATTGCACTTTTCTATGAAACAGCAGATTTTTTTTAATGACCGACGAAATATGTCAACGCAGGGGGGTTCAGAATCATGTACTGAATGCATGGTAACAATTTTCGCGTCGATGTCCCACCGTGTATTTACCTTTTATTTTTTTTATTTTGTTAATATAATAATGAATTGTAATTTTAACACTGAACTTGATCTTGTAACCGTTCTATGAGTAAAAAGGCATTCGGAAAGGTTCCAAATACTTTTTTTTACATCTGAAACTAAATATTTAGTGTTACGATATTATTTAATGCATTTCATAACCAATATTCTAGTCCACTAGTTAGCGATATTTCATATTGCCAAATTAATCAAAACAGCGAAATATTTGACAGCTATTTACGACGTTGCCCACTTTCAGAATGCACGCTTCTAAGGTCCATTATGGAAGAAATAAGAAGTTGTTAACCACAGGCTTGGTTACATGAGGTGAAGTGAAGGACATCATTCCAAATTGAATGAGCTTTCAGAATTCTCAGGTTGGGCGCAGT
The DNA here is from genome assembly GCA_949152395.1 of Agrochola litura. Lineage (NCBI taxonomy): Eukaryota > Metazoa > Arthropoda > Insecta > Lepidoptera > Noctuidae > Agrochola > Agrochola litura. Next base: position 6,762,218 of record OX424509.1, read on the forward strand.
GACGCTGACTCAATATGAACCAGCACTGAATACATTTTTGTACAATCTCCGTGTTTTATGTTTGTTTTTTTTGGTATTTGTGCTTGTGTAATTTATGTAAGATGAAATCGTTTTATAAGATTATTTGGTACACGGAAGAAAAACATTGTATTGTTTTCCTTTAAGACGCCGATATATGCCAGTGACCTTGAGTAGTTAACTTTCGTGTTCTGTGCTGAGGTCACGCAACGCGTCGTACGTCCAGCCAGTATAAGACTCGCCCATAAAGGAGAGCTGTCCCAAATTAGACGCATTATTAATAAAACACGTATACTAAAAGATACATACCTAAATTATCTTTAAAATTTTAAAGATTTCAGAAAAATCCGCTTGACAGTTTTTGTGGGATTCTCCGTTTTTTATTAGCGCTAGAAATAACTTGACAAATTAATTACACTATGTAATTTAAACATAATCCAAAATATTCAGAGATTAAGTTATTAAAACAATGCTCTAATTTAACATAGTATATTTTTTTCCAAATCATTAACACTACTCGTTTAGACGTGATCTTCAGTATAAAATCATAAAAGTCGCTTACTATCGCCTTAAGTTAGCACATAACATACTATTGTTAACTCCTTACGCCAATCAATCTGCCTAGCCTTTTCCCAACTATGTTGAGGTCAGCTTCCAGTCTAACCGGATGCAGCTGAATACCAGTATTTTACATGGAGCGACTGCCTATACGACCTCCACAACCCAGTCACTAGGTAACACGATACCTTATTACTATAAAAAAAACATTCCCAAATAAAAACCAACAAAATGCCAACCAATTAACACAACGCAAAAGCAATCAAAACCCACCACTGCTCAAAGGTCAGACCATCATTCTATCAGGTGGCAACAGTGTGGCCACCACCATTCCAAATGGTAAACCCCACTAAGTAGATACAGCGGCCTAAATGAATAGTTGATGGCCGCCAAAATGTCAGGGCAAATGGAATAACATATGAGGGACGGCTTCATCAGACGAAATGGTGATTAATATTTGAGTGGTGATTATGGATTTCCTGATCAAATGCCTAGCTAACAAGACCTAAGGACCTGTGTTTGGTTGGCAGGTGTGATATGAACTTAAGTTTGAAGGTGATCGGGCAAATTTAATTGCACTTTAGTTAAGATATTTTTTACCATAACATTAAAACGTGTCTTGGAGAGATATACCTACACTACATATTACATAAGTTACGATGTACCTAAGTTAAAAAAAACTTTTTTCCAAAAAAAAAAACAACCTACTTCTAAAAAAACACTAAGTGAAAAATAAATCTTATTTCGGAAGTCGGTGTCTTTGGCTCTGTATTTTAGTTTTTTGCCACCGAATTCTGAAACTAAAGATATTTTTCAATCCATAGCAAAGTTAATAAACTTTATACGGGACCACTGCGTAAGCTTGCTCTACCAAATGAAAAAAGAATTTTCAAAATCGGTCCACAAATTGGCGACAATATCGATGAAGATACCAAAAAAAAATACATACAGATGAACAAATAATATCCTGCTGTTTTGAAGTCGTTTAAAAATCGTCTGAAGTCACACATTTTATGAGTTGCTTTCTTGAATCAAATTCTGATAAAAATGGTCGCTATTCCACTGCATCACATCTTTTGTTACAAGGTGCGAACCAAAAATGGTAGATAACAACATAAGTGCAGTACATTATACTCCTAAACAATTGACAGACGTACAGTATTTCTATTTTCTTATTGCCCCTGGGATATCATCGGATTTCCAAATACAAACGAATGCTAATTTCCATGTCCATCAATTATTAGATTTATCGTCTATAATAATTTGAATTTAGAACTAAGTACTTTATTGTTGTTTTGTTTTGATTTGATTTCCGTGTGAACTATATAGAGCTGTAAAACTATTTTCCTATCTGTCGTGCCTGCGACTTTAGCGGCTTTCGTCCCATTTTTTAAATAAATTACATTAAGTTAAAAGAGTATCAACAACTCTATATATTTCCAAGTCGATTGAGAGCGTCCGGTCTGCACCAAGTGCAAAGGGCAACTGATAGAAATCCGACGACTAACGAAACACGAAGTTTGCCGAGGGATATTAAGAAAATAGAAATACTGTACTAGGTTCACAACAACCTAACACTGGTGTAAAACACATCGCTTACGGCTCTACAGTTCCCGGTTACGTAGAAATGTGCGTCAGAAGATAGTCTTCATTATGAACACACGGATTAGGCGCCATTTACTTTTGATATCTCTTGTTCTTGGTGTACGATTCATGGGTTTCCGAATTCATGCATCCGACAAATCGGTAGTCACGCTCCAAGACTTGACAAATTCGGTCGTTTCAATGGAAGGTTTTCATGAAAATTCACGCTACTTACCAGTTGGCGCCAATTTGACAAGAAGTCTTCCATTTCGACAATGAATAAAAAATAAATGATGATGTTCATCATTCGTTTCATTCATACGTTTACCATTCAGTCACGACGACTAGGGAAACTGCAGGCGCTTTGATACTTTTGACAGGTGCCCGAACCAGATGTCTCAGTGCTGCCACCTAGTGGTAGTGGCAGAAAACCCTCATTGAACGACAAAGCTCTCAACTTACTGGGACATCGACGCGAAAACTGTTGTTCCATACATTTTGAAAAAAAAAAATCTGCTTTTCCATACATTTTGACCGCGTAAGTATTGCACTTTTCTATGAAACAACAGATTTAAAAAAAAAATAACCGAAGAAAAATTTCAACGCACGGGGAATCATGTACTGAATCCATGGTAACAGTTTTTGCGTCGAATATTTGAAGTTTATTTTTCTATTAATCCTATCCATGTTATAATATTATTTTAATATTCTTATTATTCTACACTCTAGAAGTTATGTTTTAGAGATACTTTTTCTAAACTTTATTTGTTAAACACCTGCAGTAACAATAAACAACCATTCTATTCGATTCTACTGTTAATTTACACTTCATCCGATCGTGACAACATTTTTCATTGGCATCTGGATTCGGGTGAAAGAAATACCTAGCATGTAGAAGGTATCTACAATGATTCAGCCTTCCCAATACTTCCCATTGTGGCCCACACAAGAGAAGAAGAATCGCCTACAACACTATAAACATAGAGTACAATCCGTTATACTCAAACTAAGATAGTGCAACATATTTACTAGCACAAAAGTTAATTAAAACCCCTCGAGAATAACACCATCAGTTGGCAATGTTTTTTTTCAACACCCATTCGCCATTCGTACCTGCCTGATTTAAAAAAAACGTCCATGGATATAAAATAACAAAAAGGCAAAAGGTGTGATATTGTCGCGTTAGATTTCCGCGCGGATTACCCGGAGCTGTGGAAATTGAGTCGCAGCTTCATTTCCTGAGTCGAGCAAAGTTTTCACTTGCTGCGTTCGCGGGAAATATATATTTATGTGGCTGCTAATCTTGTTTAATTCAGTAAATGGATAAATGATATTTGATTTGCATGTTCTGAGAATATGATTTTATGGGATAGCACGACATCTTAAATTACCTACTTGACGACAATAGATACAAAAAAAATTGGTAGTCTGTAAAGTCGGTTTACGGGCGATAATTTTACGTGATAACGTCACAAGCCGAACGCTTAGGCCGATCGTGCCTCTCTATCGCTTGTTCCGCGCTCTCGCTTGCACGCTCAGGCGGAACGTGACACTTTTTCGTGCGTGCAGCCGGCGTTCATCGATTTATAAGACGTTATCACGTCAAAAAATGGTAAAAAGGAACGCTTATGTTTGGATTGATGCCTTTTGAATACCTCTGAAGTTTACTACCGAAAAAGACGAAACAAATGATAAGGATCATTTGTTTTCTCAATCTTAATAATTATCAAAATCTTGTCTAGGTACTTACACTTGTCTACTATCACTGTAATTATTTGTTTACCTCGGCCCACACTTTCTTAATACGCAGTCCCAATTCCTCAAATATTGTGATATAAAAATCGGGAAGTACTCGTATTTCAAAGGGTTCGCTAAAAACTTAGTCTTTTCATCGGGGGTGTAACTCAATGGTAGAGTGTCTGCTTCTAACGCAGAAAGTCCTGGGTTCGAACCCCAGCATCTCCAAGCGCTTTCTTTTACCATTTAGTCGAATTACTTAAAAAAAATATGAGCACACAAAGTTAGCTTTTACGCAAGTAAATATCTATGTATTAAAGCAATATATTATTTTCTACCTTAAAAGTTGAAAAATTATTCCAAAAAATCTTTACAAATCCAAAATTACATATCATGAAAATACCTTCAAAACTCCATCAAACACAAATAAAAAAATGTCTTTCAAAAAAATCTCGGCACGTCGTTTGTGCATTACCGATAGGGGGCGGCACAGCTATGATTGACAGCTAATAACCGCAGATTTCCCATGGGGACGTACAATTTGTCCCCTACACCCCGTGGGTTTTCCGCGGAGTCATAGAAAAAGCTATGGTTTTTGAACATGTAGGTTGTTGTAGTTAGAAATATTATCATGTTTTTTCTGGATATAGGTAACCCATTGATTGGCCTCAAATATTTCGGAGGAGAACCACGAATACTCCTGTTATTTAGAAAAACAAAACTACGAGTTCTGTTTTGAAAAGCGCCTTCTTAAAAGTTAATAGCAAATATTAAGATCACCAATATTAAACTAACTACATTTTTATTTCAACTTTCAATCAATATTAGAAATCATAGAGTAATATAACAATTTTTTATATTGGGGGTGTAACTCATTGGTAGAGTGCCTGCTTCGCATGCTGAAAGTCCTGGGTTCAGATCCCAGCACCTCCAAGCAACGTTTTTTAGTATTTTTTTTTTAATAGATATAGATCTTTTCACCACAAACAATATGAAATACATCATAAAAAGAAGGGAAGGAGTACTTATAAATTTTAGTACGTGAGCGACCGAGCTCTGCTCTGGTGAAAATAGAGAATGATCATTTTAGTAGTATAGGATAGTACCTATTAATTCCATACTGCCATGATAGTAGGTACTTACTAATTCCATGCTGCCATGATCATTATTCTAATGTCAATAATGTCATGTCATTATTCATTATCTTCTTCTAAACTTTGGGCGACCGAGCTCTGCTCGGGTGAAAATACGGAGAAAACTAATTTTCCCAGATATTTATTTATTTATTTATTATTATTAGGCTCTTCAACAATGAGTACACTATTACTTTACAATTTGTACATTGCAAACTTAAGTCTAAGTGCCTCATTACTTAAAGAAAAGCACAGCATGCACTACATTATGCGCAGATAGAACACAATTAATTAATTAAAACAAGTAATACATAGTTTAGATAACAGTAAAAATAAATTATTAAAAGCTAAATTGATTACAATAAATTCAGTGATTAAATTAAATTAAGTTACATAAAAATTTTAAATATGATTAAATTAAAATAATTTGATTTGATTTGATATGAGACCTAGCTAGATCGATTTTTGCCCCCGTAAACACCTATATTGCAACTTTCATCGAAATGGATAGAGCCGATTTCGAGAACGTGAGTAGAAATCTATATACAAACTAAGAAATACATATAAAAATATTGGTCGTTTAATAATATAGGACAGGATAGGATTATATTCACGGTTACATAAAGTAAACACATAAAGGAGCAATTTTATTAGTTCTGAAAATAACATAATTACTTCCATGCTGCCATGATCATGATTCTAATGTCAATAATGTCATGTCATTATTCATTATCTTGTTCTAAACTTTGGGCGACCAAGCTCTGCTCGGGTGAATTACGCTTAAAATTCCCGAAAGTCTAAGCAGAGCTGTACCCTCATTTCGCCAGTTATGTTTAAGTCCCAGTGAAAATAGATCAATAAAGCAGTGATAGCCTAGTGGTGTGACCGTCAGACTGCCAAAGGTCTCGAGTTCGAACCCAAAGCACGCACCTCTAACTTTTCAGATTTATGTGCGTATTGTATAATTATCACTTGCTTCAAAAACGGTGACGGAAAACATCGTGAGGAAAATGCCTGAAAGATATTTCTCGACGGCATGTGAAGCCAAGTCAGAGGCCCTTGGGCGGCTTTAAAACTCGGACACCAGTACCCTAATTGCGTAACTTATTTTCGTAAGCAATTATGCCTAATTTGTTTCATTTTGACAGTTCGACAACATTCATTGCGTTATTTACGTTGTCGAGCAGATTTTTTTTCCAACTTATGAAGCAATGGATTAGCAATCAGATTGTGATTGTGTTGTATTACGCAATTAGGGTACAGATTAGTCACCACACGAAAAGAAGAAGTCTGAAAATACTGATAAAAAATGCAAAAAAACTCAGCAACTCAAAATACCTGAAAGCGTAGGTATACCTAATAATTTGTACTAACTTATGTTACTCCTAAAAATAAGTTTCTAATTTACCATCAAACACTCTACCATAGTTCATGGGCAGTAGAAAAATATAAATAGAATAGTATAGATGATCATCCGCTATCGTTCAGTATACAATATTAACATCATGCCATTACGCGGAGAGCTTTTTACGCGCGCAAACAGACCAACCGACGACGGATAATCTGTTAGGAGTCGTAGATGTCAGACGAGTGGAAGTGTTAGGGATTTTTGTGTTGGAGTTAAGGCGAAAGCGTCAGGGTAGCCCGCGAAATTCATATTTTTTTACGTTTTTTGCAATTTTCAGGTCAGTATCTTGTTGTATGTTGATGAAAATTTGAATTCCGCGGGCTACCCTGACGCTTCCCCCTTAAGCACGCAGCTATATAGAGTGGCAGGGACATCGACGCGAAAACTGTTACCTACCATGGATTCAGTACATGATTTTCAGAATCATGTACTGAATCCATTTTAAAATTACTAAAAAAAAAATTGAGACTCTCACAACAAGCCCTTTGATATGTCACAGGATACAGTTTGCATTTTTTTTCTGTTTTCCAGTCTACCCCCGAAAAGCGACCCCCATATAAAAAAATCATTTATTTACGTTACACATCCGTGTTTGAGTCACATAAATTCATATGTGTACCAAATTTCAACTAAATTGGTCCAGTAGATTCAGAGAAAATTGGCTGTGATAGATAGACAAGCAGAAAACCAGCCAGCCAGACAGACACACGAGTGATCTCGAGTGAACTAAAACTTTTGCAAGTCTATTGGTAAAATATGGCTGAATCTATTTGTTTTTTTATCACCATGTACTGTACCCATATTTGCAAAATAAACGAGTTACTTACTATAAGGGTTCCGTTTTTTTAATTCGGACGTACAGAACCCTAAAAATGCAATTGAATCAAGTAATTTTGCAAATGGCTGATGTGACTCTCTCCGTTATGAAATATCATAACACGTTAGATATTATTATTTACAGTTATGAAACGAAACTACGAAGACTGGTATCTCATTAAATATAATGTTTTCCTTCATCATCATCATCATCTTCCTGCCCTTGTCCCATGTTACGTGGGGTTGGCGCACACGTTTTCTTTTTCCACTCTCCCCTGTCAACCGTCACACTATCATTCACTCCCTTCTCTTTCATATCATTCCTCACACAATCCATCCATCTTTTCTTTGATCTCTCCAGCTCCATCCATCAACATTTATATTCCTCACTCTTTTAGTCACATGCGTTTCTTCTCTCCTCATCACATGCCCATACCAGGCCAAACGATTTCCTTTCAACTTTTCTGTCACTGGCGCCACTTTTAAACTTCCTCTTATATACCTGCTCATTTCTTACTTTATCCATTTTTCATCCATCTCAACATTCTCATCTCCGCTACATGCAATCTTTTTACATACGTCTTTTTCACGGCCCAGTATTCCGATCCATACAATATGACAGGCCTTATCACGGACTTGTAGATTTCCCCTTTAACTTGAGGAGCATCCGTGGGTCGCAAGTTGTTCCAGTGACCTGTCGCTATTTTATCCATCCTGAGTTGATCCGGCGCGTTACCTTTCGGTCTACTCTGTCATCCCCCTAGACAAGCGACCCGAGGTACCGAAAATCGGAGCAGATTGGTAAGGGGTTCCTTAAAAAAATATTATAACTCTCGCGGTACGCTCATAGAGACAGCCATTTAACCAAGCCATTTCCATATCCCCGACATCCACACACTCTAACTAACCATAAGGTGCTCATCGGGCGCAGACGCACAGCGATAAATCCAAGTGCCTTCACTATAACTCACAGTGAGAGTTACCCCTAATTAAGGGTAGCGGTAAAAATAATTACCTGTCATGGTTCTAGTGGTACTGTATTCATTTCATATTGAGATAGATGTTGTGATGATGTTGGACTGAAAATAATGAATAAGTAAATGTAGAATTTAAAAATGATCTGTAACTTTCTTGTCATGTCAATTAATTAAGACAGTGGTCCCCAAACAAAGCAGACAACCACTTAATTTGGGGACCACTGTCTAAATCGATCAATTCTGTTAAAAATATTACCGTGAAAAATTTATTGACATGATATGTCATTCCACCTTTCAATTCAAGCTCACTTCATCTAAGTTTTCACGGTGAGTTTTATTTTTATAAATGAAACAAAAATAAAAATAAAAAATTCTGACTAATTTCTTTTTTTTTTAAAGTTCAACCCACAGAGTATGTCCAACCCATTGAATGCGTTGGTGAATTAATGAGTGATGTAATAAACATGAGTTTTATGTGCCATTAAAAGTGTAAAGAGATAGTAAAATATTAATGAGACAAATGTATATTCCAAGTAATACGACCAGAAATTAACACAAATTCCACATACAAGGCAATTAAAATAGAATGAAATAATTTAATAATCGTCTTTAGTATCAGTCATTTGTAGCAGCCATCAAGTCAACCCTTCTTTGCTGCGTCTAAATTAACATAAATTTTATGAGACTAAAATTAAAGAAAATAATTATGCTGGTTGTGTCTCTATCACGCACTAAAAAAATCTGAAATTTCTCTGCCAACAGTATCCAACTAAGCCTTCAGTGTGAATTAGAATTAACGTCATTTACGTATTCCTACAGCTATTCAACATGCAACGAACATTTGAAAACTTATGCTTATTTACTACCGGTAATAACCAGTAGCTATTTAATTACCCAATACAAGTAAATAGCTCAATCACTGTTGATTTAGTTGCAACGAATTTTCCTTTTGATGTCCATTGTGTACATATATGGAGCTATGGGGCATCGACGCAGTCAACACAAATTAATAGCAACATAGTTTATAACATCAGTCATCAAGTCATTAATGACATGACGACTATCAAACCCCTTCGTCGCCTTGTTTTAGTTACTGACGTTGTCTCACGACATTTGACAAACAATAAGGTGTCCACGTGTTCGTAGCAATTAGGTAGTCTATGAAATGTAGATGTCAATAAATATACATATAAAATCATTGCCTTGTTACATTAGTCATTTATTTATTAGGCACCAACTCTATGCCAGATTGCATTACTTTTATAGTTACGTTTCTTTGGTCTGACTCTACTCTTTTTTAGGGTTCCGTACCTCAAAAGTAAAAAACGGAACCTTTATAGGATCACTCGTGTATCTGTCTGTCCGTCTGTCACACCCAATTTGCTCCGAATTTAATTGACCGATTAAGTTGAAATTTGGTACACATATGTATTTTGGTGACTCAAACACGGACGTGTAACGTAAATAAATGAATTTTAAATATGAGGGTCACTTATGGGGCAAAAAAGAAAAAGAAAAAATAAAGTTTTTCAAACGGTATCATGTGACATATAACATGAAAGGGGTTGTTGCGAGTGTCTCAAATATTTTTTTTAATAATTTTAAAATAAATACATTTAAAGTCATTTAAGAAAACTTTTTACAAAAAAAAAAAACAACCGACTTCAAAAAAAAAACACTACAAAGTGAAAAATAACTTTAATTTCGGAAGTCGGTGTCTTTGGTTTTGAATTTTCGTTCTTTGTCACCGACTTCCGAAATTAAAGTTATTTTTCACTTTGTAGTGTTTTTTTTTGAAGTCAGTTGTTTTTTTTTTTTGTAAAAAGTTTTTATTTTTCACTTTTTAGTTGTGGTACCTACCCCACACAAATTCGAATACCACACTACCTGCTATGTAAATAACAGTGACAAGAAGTTATCATAACATCTACATACTAAGTGGGAAAAAATACGTATAATTGAAGCTAACTCAAAAACTACCCAAGCAAAGTTAATAAAATTTATATGGGACCACCTCTGAAGTATGATCTACCAAACAAAAAAAGAATCATCAAAATCTATTCATAATTGGCGGAGTAATCGCGTAACAAACATACAAAAAAAAAAATTAAAAAAAACATACAGGCGAATTGAGAACCTCCTCCTTTTGGAAGTCGGTTAAAAATAGATGAAAATTGACCATTAAAATTGACGTAGCCCGACACGCACTTGGTCGGTTTTTTTATATTCATACTCAAAACTTTCCTCACGACATTTTCATCATTCGTCATTCCAGATTCAGTGGCTCCAAGCAAGTCAATAATGAACATACACGACACAATTAAAATCAACTTAATGCCGACATCGGCTCATAACATCGGTCGTTTGTAGCCACTATCAACCCTCCGCTGCCGTGTATTAATTGGTGGCTCTCCAAACAACGGCGCGATAATGTTTGATTGATACCGACGATACGGCCGTAAGGGGACGCTCATGTGGGCAGGAAATATTGATGAGATTTGATAGTGCGGCTGAGATAGATTTTTGATAAGGGGTTTTATGAATGATAAAGTTTTATTTTTTTAAAACAAGTAGTAAGTAGGTGAAAATAGAGAATGGTAATTTAATAGTGTATGATAGTTCAAACTAATTCCATGCTGCCATGTCATTATTCTAAGATAGCTATCTTATTCTAAACTTTAGGCGACCGAGCTCTGCTCAGGTGAAAATACGGAGAAAACGAATTTTCCCAGATTTGAGACCGATTTTTCGCCTCACTGCCACTGCCACTTTCATTGAAATCGTTAGAGCCGTTTTCGAGAACGTGATATTGCTCTATAATATTATAGGATAAAGTCTTTTTTGTCATTGATGCTTTAGTTTGAAAATTGGTGAAAGTAACTGCATATTCATTTAATTATTGCATTCCATATTGTATGAAAGATGTTACAAAAGGCTAAACCTAGGTACAAAATATGGACCCTGTTAGGGCACAGTATAAGGATATTTATTCCAACCGAAAGAGATGTAAATTGGTAGACATGAAAAAAAGGATTGTGTGGTTTTATGAAACCACGGTAAAAGTGAAACTTTTAAGCGAACTGTAGGCGTCGCCATATTGGCCTTGGCTGCTCTGACGAGCGCCTTTCACTTTATCCCTACTCCGCGGCCGACCGTCACGCGACATGCAACACACAGACGAAAAAGTTTGAGACGATGTAATAAAAGTTTCACTTTAATAAGTTTGATAAAAACTACAAATTTTCCTGATTGTACACATTGGTGTTATCTATACTATCGATTTCTAGAAGGTAGAACGTACGAATTGAACAAACATTCACATAAGTTTTATATTTTCAATGGGACGTCGAAGCGATAGCAAAAAATTCTACAGAAGACAAGAAATTGGAAGTTTAACCAATAAAACAACTCATAAAAGAAAAGCCTAGAAAAGAAGGTACTGAGTTAGTATTTTAGGGTATTTATTTAATACTTCAAGCACACAAATTTACAGAGGCGGACTTAATGCCATAGGCATTTTCTACCAGTCAACCTTTGAGTGATGCAGAGACAAACAGTGAATAGCGAGAATTGAGGAATAAATATTTATTTAAATATAAAGATATACAAAAATATATACACCGTGAAATTTGAATCACAGTTTTGCTAGAACAAACGTTGTTCAGACCATGGTCTACTACCACTATACAGCATCCAATAAAAAAAAACATAATTGGTTTTTGAAAAACACAAAAAAGACAAAGTTTAAAAGATCAAGATTATCGTTACTCCCTACAACACAAACACCACGCACGGGACACAGCATTGTCTACAGGGAAATTTACCTCCATAAACGAAATTTAGTAAGCAGTAGATAATCTTGACATTTTAAACTTTGTCTTTTTTCAAAAACCAGGTATGTTTTTTTTTTTATTGAATGCTGTAGAATGGTAGTAGACCATGGTCTGAACAACGTTTGTTCTAGCAAAACTGTGATTCAGATTTCACGGTGTATATAATATATATTCGAAATGACTAAGTAATAACAGGTGCACGGGTCGATCCATCAGGCTTGCCGGGGTTGGTTCGTGGATGGGTGACCATCTTTACATACCGAGACTCCTCCGTGCCTCAGAAAGCACGTTAAGCTGTTGGTCCCGGCTGTCGTTCGTAGATCTTTGACAGTCGTTACGGGTCGTCAGAAGCCCGAAAGTGTGACAACCAGTCTTACCAAGGGGTATCGTATAACCCAGTTTCTGGGTTGTGGAGGTTAGATAGGCAGTCGCTCCATGTAAAATAAGTGTATTCAGCTGTATCCGGTTAGACTGGAAGACAACCCCAACACCCCAACATAGTTGGGAAAAGGCTAGGCAGATTGATTGAAATGACTAAGGCTCGCTTGCACCACAGAACAGTGAATACGTTTAGCGCTAAACATATATAAAACGTCATTCCATCTCAATCATCTTCAAACGATTGACAGAAACAGAGTGTTGTTTTAAGAGCGTGCATTCTGAAAGTGGGCAACGTCGCAAATAGATGTCATTTCTCTGTTTCAATTAATTTGGCATTATTACTGTATGAAAAATGGCTAACTAGTGAACTTTTTTTTTGCTTTTCATAATCAATATTCTATATTGATTATGAAAAGCAATAATTAATATCGTAACTCCAAATACTTAGTTTGAGATAAAAAAAAAATTGGAAATTTTCCAAATGCTTTTTTACACCTAAAACGGTTACAACATCAAATTCAGTGTTATAATTGCAATTCATTATTAATATCCTAGTTCAATAGTTAGCGATATTTCATATTTCCATACAGTAACATTGCCAAATTAATCAAAACAGGTAAATAATTGACAGCTATTTGCGACGTTGCCAACTTTTAGAATAAACGCTCGGGGGATGCGCTAAGGTAGCCCGCGAAATTCAAATTTTCTTCAGTTTTTTGCATTTTGCAGGTCAGTGTCACACATTTCATGAAATCATGTCATTTAACACCTTAATCATATTTAGATCAACATACAACATGATACTGATCTGCAAATTGCAAAAACGCCTTAAATACTTTTAGCCGTAAAACTATTTAGCTATTTATGATGCAATTTTGCCTTAATAAAATTCTAAACTTATGACCATCCCTAATCACGTATTTTAGTCAACACATAAAAATGTCTTGCGACTTTTAATCGCAACATAAACAGCCCAGTCCGCACGTGACTTAACCCTACATATCCACAAGGATATTCCGTTACACGCGTCATTAAGGTATGGTAAGCGTTACACAGAGCATGGGAGGGTATCGGCTCGACATACTCTTTGATTACCGATACATAATCAACTATTATGTCAGATTAGTGTGTGTATGTAAATGTAAACGGGCTTTGTTTATTATATCTAATAGCTTTTGCCCGCGGCCTCTCCCGCGTGGAGGTCGGAAATTAAGCCACGGGAACGTACTACCGGGGTTAAAAGTAACCTATGTCCTAACCCAGGTCATGGTCTATCCATGTGCCAAATTTCATCCAAATCCGTTCAGCCGTTTTAGTGTCAAAGCGCAATAAACAAACTACTTAACAAACTCACTTTCGCTTAATATTATTAGTTAGAATGATTGATAGGTAAAGATGGGTTCGTCGATTTCAATCATTGGTTATAGAATGAATAGTTTCAAGTCTTAAATTAAAAATAATATAATATAATAATATTATTGACATAAAAGTGGGTCATAGATGGTAGGCTGGGAAGGGACGCCCTAGGAGGACATATACTGACCTTATTGGTGATGTTCTTCAGAAAGGCCAGGTGCGTAGTACTCGCAACCGGCGTACGTGTATGACCAGATGTATGAACGTAAACGAGGCTAAAGGAGTACCTATGTAAGGATCGTAGCAGATGGCGTTCTGTAGTTTCTGCCTACCCCCATGGGAAGAAGGCGTGAGTTTATGTATGTATGTGTAAAAGTAGGTATGTTACATTTATTTATGGAAAACCTGACTCCTGCGCTAAACTGTAACCTTTGTTACAGGAATCAGTATCTTCTGCCAAATTGTTTGTCTTTGCTGTTGTTTGTTTTGCAGTTCGATTTTTATTTCCTTTGCAAGTAATTTTGAGTAAACCGACCTGTACTGGGTATGCGTGGTGGATTATGGCCCACTCAATTTTACAGAGAGGAAGCCTGTGTACCAGCAGTGGGAACGTAATAGACTGATTATGCTTAATTCTAAGTATCGTTTTGATGGCATTCAATATTGGTACTTTCCCTAAGACAGTTGGCTTAAAATTACCAAAAAGGTTTTTCATAAAATTCAAATTCAATATACAGGGTGGCAGGGACATCGACGCGAAAACTGTTACCATAGATTCAGTACATGATTCTGAACCCCATTGCGTTAAAAAATTTGGTCGGTTATTTAAAAAAAAAATCTGGTGTTTCATAGAAAAGTGCAATACCTACGCGGTCAAAATGTATGGAACAGCAATTTTTTTTAAATAACCGACGAAAAATTTCAACGCAGTAGGGTTTCAGAATCATGTACTGAATCCATGGTAACAGTTTTCGCGTCGATGTCCTTGCCCCCAGTATTTTATTTCACATAAACCTACAATAGCACTTATGAAACGTCAAAAGCAAGGTGCACAGTTCCAATTGGTCGTTTCCTATGGAGAAAAGCCGACAAGAAACTCCACGGTTACTCTTTTAAAAATATGAAATTAGATTTTACAATAACGGCATATGAATATTTTAGCAATTCCTCATGCATCCTCCACCATTAATGGCACCATGGCTTTATAGCAGAAAGCACCATGCCCAAACTTATTACGTAAGTAGGTATTTCGTCAAAACATAATTTAAAATTATTCATAAATACACGACACAAGTTTTATCACCATTCGGTTTTACTACCTTTTCAATACAAAATTCTACAATGAAATTGAACGCGATCAGCACAACTAAACCGCGTTCAAGAGCTGTCAGAGCCAGTGTCAGTGTTGTTGTGGAATATTGACACTGACAGTTCTTGAACGCGGTTAAGATGTGCTGATCGCGTTGAAATTCATTGGAGAAATTCACCCTAAAGGTACCATTGCTAACGGCAAGCGGCAGCAGCAAGCGACTTCATGAAAATTCGATTCAATTTCTTAGAAACACAATAGAAACCAGTGTCGCGGCGACACTTCGCCTGCCGCTGCCGCCTGCCGCTGCCGCCGCCGCCTGCCGCTGCCGCCTGTGGTCGGCTACGGAATTTCACCTTTAGACAGCACAGCATAAAAATGATAGTTTGCAGGCTCGATTGCATATAAATACATCAATAACTACAGTGCCATCTCCCATGGGGTGAAATAAATTTAAATTAGAATATAATAAACTAACATAGTTCTTAAGTTTACTAACACAATGAGTCCTTGTTACTTGAATAAAGAAATTTATAAATATACAGGGTGGCAGGGACATCGACGCGAAAACTGTTACCATAGATTTAGTACATGATTCTGAACCCCACTGCGTTGAAAATTTTCGTCGGTTATTTTTTTTTAAATCTGCTGTTTCATAGAAAAGTGCAATACCTACGCGGTCAAAATGTAAGGAACAGCTGATAAAAAAAAATAACCGACGAAAAATTTCAACGCAGGGGGATTCAGAATCATGTACTGAATCCATGGTAACAGTTTTCGCGTCGATGTCCCTGCCACCCTGTATAGTGCGTGCAATCCACGAAAACGCGCCCCACTCCGCGATTACTGTACTGTAAGCTGAACTCTAGTACGGCGCGGAGCGGAGTGGGGCGCGTCTTCGTGGATTGCACTATCTATACATATATATAAACGCCCCTTATCAAGTCCTACATCCCTCAATATACAATCGTGACATACCATCCTAAAAGTAACCACACCACCATTCAGTTACATAGTTACATTTAACATTCAACAAGCATGTCATTTGTCACAATAACGGCAATTAAAGTGACAACGATCACCGACGTGGAGGACTGAAGTCACGCCATCCTTGACTATCAGCCTTAATATGTTAATTTGACAATTAATTATAATATGAATATGTTGGTCGACGACCCACGCGAATGTGTAATTAGTGTGATCAGTAATTCTGGTCAGAGGTATGTGGTATGTGGGCATTTCATCTTGGGGGACCACTTGGTCTTAGCACTGAAATTGCTTGGGCAAGTTTTCGTTACACCTACTTACAGTATTTCTATTTACTTAATGTCCCTCGGCAAACTTCGTGTTTCGTCAGTCGTTGGATTTCTATCAGTTGCCCTTTGCATTTGGTGCAGACCGGACGCTCTCAATCGACTTGGAAGTATATAGAGTTATTAATACTCTTTTAACTTATTTTAAAAATCTGCGGAAATCGCAGGCACGACACATAGGAAAATAGTTTTACAGCTCTATATAGTTCACGTGGAAATCAAAACAAAACAACAGTTAAGTACTTAGTTCTGAATTTTAATTATTATTCACGATAAATCTAATGATTGATGGACATGGAAATTAGCATTCGTTTGTATTCGGAAATGCGATGATTCCCGAGTGACAATAAGAAAATAGAAATAGTGTACATTCTACAGTCAACAGAAATTGAGAAATAAGGTGAAATGTGCAGTGTAAAATGTTTGTCGATATTATAAAACAACTTGTAAAATAAAATTATTATTTATTATTTATTTATTTTAACTAGCTGCGCCCCGTAGTTTCACCCACATAAGTCTCGATCCCGTAGGAATATCGGGATAAAAAGTATCCTACGTATTAATCCAGATTATAAACTATCTGTGTGCCAAATTTCATCCAGATCCGTTCCGTAGTTTTTGCGTGAAAGAGTAACAAACATCCATCCAGCCTCACAAACTTTCACATCCTTACATATTTCAAAACAAAGTCCCCCGCCGCGTCTGTCTGTCTGTTTGTCTGTCTGAACGCGATAAACTCAAAAACTACGTAACGGATTTTCGTAGACGGAGCGATTCATGCGGAAGGTTTTAGTGTATAATTCAATAAGGTTTTGTGTAAATCGGCTGAAATTTGACGATTATTGTCGAAGAAGTTGGAAAAAATCATGCCGACTTAGCTTTACTGGCGTGCGCTGCCTAAACCGAAAAAGATACATCAAATTTATGTTCTACGGTATTGTTTATCTTAAAAATTTCAACAAAAAAGTCCCCAATGGCATATGTCTATCTTCTAAGGATGACGCACAATAACCATTTTTATCTTTCAGAATTTGATCATTTTTTTTTTGTTATTTCCGAAGCTTTATTGACCGGTACAGTATTAATCCTTATCCAATAAAATATGTTATTTAAATTGGGCATTTAATTAAAATTCAAATATGCCCTTGATATCATATCATTTAAATGAATGGTTTAAAAGATATCACAGTTTCAAAATTACGCGTAGGAACGCGGGCGCAGCGGTAGGAGTCGATGACATTTCCTCGGTTATTAGATATGAAATCTCGTACGTTCCCGTGGGATATTTTCCGACATCCACGCGGGCGAAGCCGTGGCCAAAAGCTAGTTTATAATATTAGTAGGATACTTGCGGAATCCAATTTAATAACATGAGGAATTAATTTGACCTCCAAACTTAGGTTATTCCATTATTTTATGTGCATCTGAACTGAGGGCCCATTTTTTATTCTTGCTTATCAAGTTGAGTTAAATAGGGAAATTTGTTAATTTTTTTAAAAACTTTAAGCAAAGGTCCATGCAGTTTTTAAACGTGAATTAAAACTTTTATGAACAAATGACTTGGGCTCTCAATCCAGACGCTTGCATAAAGTGGCATAGCATAAATCTCAGAAAGTACAATCTCTGTGTTAATAATATTTATTTGAGAAATTTGTTAAGATTTTCTTAAATCTTCTAAGGAATTTCCAACTCGCTAGAATACGACGTTACAGATTTATGGCGGTTTAACCTCAGTCTGATTCGCAAGAAAAAAAAATGGGCCCTCACTCCAGATGCACATATTATTTTTGCGTAATTCTCTGATTTTAATAACCACTGCACTTTTAGCATACTCTGACACCAGGTTAGTCACGAACCACACGAAAAGAAGAAGCACACCATTAACATAACTGCAAGAGTCCCCAAATCAATTCTGCACCGATGTCATTTCCCCCAAACTCTCAAAGACACCGTACCCCACATATGTGTAATCCCCTAATTTGATACTGGTTTTAATTAAACAATTTAACGTGTCGGTCTCGTAGCGCCCCCTCACCCCCTGCCTCTGTCCCCGTAGTTATAGCGCCTGTGATTTATTGCCCAGACACCTGGATGCTGTGATGTAAAACAAATCACATGTATGATCATTGGAAAAGTCTAAAGATAGATGTACTTAAGAGTTGCCATCCGTCCGGATAAAACCGGACAGTGTTAGGCTATTGACCTCTTGTCCGGGCCAAATTGACTGCGTCCGGCCCGTCCGGCTTTTGTAAGGCTTTTTATTCTCTTTAATAGGCTAACAATGGACGAAACAAAGAAACAGGTTAAAATCGGAAACTATTGCAAAAATGTTAATAGTGGAATTTAATTTAAGACATGTAACTTGCAAAATGTTTAATGATAAAATTATTAAGGAGGTTGAGCTTTTAAAGCATGTTTATACCAAAGAAAAATATGCAAATTAAAATGATAATACCGATAAAAAAATTCTTTTATAAAATATGTTTTATTTGAAATTTTAGTCAAAAATCCTTATTTTTGGCGTCCGTCCGGCAGCGGAACCCAAAAGTCCGGCTTTTTTTGCGGGTAAGTCCGGTTTTATGATTTTTAGAGATGGCAACGCTAGATGTACTAAAGCCTCGGTCACACACAGCGAATACTCGCTGCGAGTGTATTCTTTGCGAATAATACTCGCAGCGACAATTCGCTGCCTGCCTGTCACACACAGCGAGTCCTACACGCGAATTTCGACAGTCATCGAAAACCTGTGTTGTGGGCCTGTGCCCACTGACTCGCAGCGAGTGCTGCCACAGCGAGTTCTCAATGCGAGTGCCTAATCGAGCGAGTAATAGTGCGAGTATTCACTGTGGGTGACCGAGGCTAAGATCACAAAATTATTGGAGGTCAGAATATACCTATCGATGATGAGACTCGCACAGACCAAGGAAGCATGCCACAAGAGGGAGGAGATCTATACTCAGCAGTGAGTGGTACAAGGCTACCAATGATGATGATAATGAACGATACAAAAAAAACAAACAACTTCCAAAAAAAAAACACTACAAAGTGAAAAATAACTTTAATTTCGGAAGTCGGTGGCAAAAACGAAAATACAAAACCCAAGACACCGACTTCCGAAATTAAAGTTATTTTTCACTTTGTAGTTTTTTTTTTGGAAGTCGGTTGTTTTTTTTTTAGTTTTTTTTTTCACTTATTAGTTGTGGTACCTACCCCACATACAGTCGAATACCACTACCTGCTACCAGTGACAGGAACTTATCATATCATACTAAGTGGGAAATAAATAAGTATTTTGTAGCTAACTCAAAAACTACCCAAGCAAAGTTAATAAAATTTATATTGGACCAATTTGAGAGCATACCCTTTCAAACAAAAAAAGAATTTTCAAAATCGGTCCACAAATGACGGAGAAATCGGCGGACATAAATAAAAAAAAAAACAAACAAACATTCGCTACGAACATATAACCTCCTCCTTTTTGGAAGTCGGTTAAAAAAGTGGTTACTGTACAGCTGAGGCGCGTTGGGCATTTTTGAGATGGGACTAAACATGGACTAAACCATTGATTTCGCGACACCATTACGACACCTCATTTGTGTAAACGTGATTGTGCTCTTTATTTAGATAAGGTTACGGACCAATGTTCTATACAAGTATTTTTCTTCCACCAAAGCGATTTTGTTCAAGTTTTCACTTCTGTCGGCACTTCCGGAGTGCCACCACTTTTTTGTTTACTTTTAAGCTCGCTTGTACTACAAATCACACCAAAGCGCTAAACCGATTTTAAATTCATCGGTCCTGGGTTCGATTCCCATGTCGGGCAAAGTTTTATTGGGTTTTCCCATCTGGAATTTCTCAGTAGCAGCCCGGAGTCTGGATTTGTGCCCAGTTGATGGCAATAGGCTTAAATCCCCCTCTTAATGCCCCCTAAATGTGAGTGTATAAGCCGCGCAGATAAAGAAACGATTTGTAAATGGCGGCGGCTAGTATAGACGGAGCGAGCGTGTGAGCGAGATAGCATGAGAGCGGACCGCCATGTGAGCGAGATAGCATGAGAGCGGCCGCCATTTACAAATCGTTTCTTTATCTGCGCGGCTTATACTATAGGTACTATCGAAGAAACGCATATCTGTACACTGTAGGGACTATTCTTGATTGCAGCGCTCGGCCGCTATAGTATCGCTTACCTATCAAAAAAACCGGCGAAGTGCATGTCGGACCACGCACAATGTAGGGTTCCGTAGTTGGGATGAATTTATCCCACGAACAAACTTAACTTTGTAGTTGAAAAAAAAATCTTTCATACAGAATGTATGGGAGAACATGTTTTTACAACCGCAAATTTAAGTTGGTCGATTATTACTTGTTAACTTGTAAAGCCTACTCAGCTGTGATAGTTTTCCTTTTAAATTCGTTATATAAGCTACTACCATGAATTTTTTCACATATCTAAAACCAACCATTTAGTTGGCAGGGGGGGGGATACTTGACTCTAACAAAAATTTGCACTTTAAAGCTTAATATTTCGCAAACGGATCTCTGAATTCAAAAATTATTGTAACATACTCACAATGTTTTTGAAAGACCTTTCCAACGATACCCCAAACCAAGGGATAGAAAAAAAAAAACATCTCTACTTTACGCGTAGAGGAGGTACCCTAAAAAAAAATATTTTTCATAATTTTATTTTACCACTTTGTCGACATGATTCATATGTATACCCATGCCAAATTACAACTTTCTAGTACTAACAGTCTTGGAGCTAGACCGCGGACAGACAGACAGACAGACAGACGGACATCCGGACATGACGAAACTATAAGGGTTCCTTGTTTACTACAGAACCCTAAAAAGGGTCGTGTGCACGGGATTTTGTTTTCAAAGTAGTTAGATATGCTTTACCCCGATGGTTTCTACACCTCTGTCCAACCCTTCGGGAATTACAGGCGTTTATGTAAGATGACGTCATCGTTTGTCAGCAATACTCATGGCAGGATTACAAACAAAAAATAATACAGCAAAGAATCTAGGCTATTTATTAATCAGAGGCTTTCTATCAAAGGCTACAAGCCTTAGCTTCTTTGACTGTATACAGGGTAGCAGGGACATTGACGCGAAAACTGTTACCATGGATTCAGGGGGCCTACCACCAGCTCAAAAGCAGTATTATTTTTATATTACTTCAGTGGGAGAAAGAGATGGAGCTTTACGTCCTGTAGAGCTTCATCTCTTTCCCACACTGAAGTAATATTAAAATAATACTGCTTTATGAGCTTGTGGTAGGCCCCCAGTACATGATTCTGAACCCCCTGCGGTGAAATTTTTCGTCGGTTATTTAAAAAAAAATTGCTGTTCCATACATTTTGACCGCGTAGGTATTGCAGTTTTCTATGAAACAGCAGATTTTTTTTAGCAACCGACGAAAAATTTCGAAGAAAAGGATTCAGAATCATGAACTGAATCCATGGTAACAGTTTTCGCGTCGATGTCCCTGCCCCCCTGTATAACATTTGGTAGGACATAGAAAGGCGACATTGGCTACGGTTTGGGGAGACGTCGTTACACTGAGGAGTGACAATCCTCTCTGGAAAAAATTGTGAATGTGGCCCAATGTGGCCCAACCCAGCCGGCTGGTGGACGGCAAACTTTTTTTGATGTCACCTTCATAAAACTAATAAAACTCTGCTTCATACAGAAAAATCAATGAGAAATATAAAAGTGTCACTGTCAAACTTAAAGTACTCTGTGCTTACGAAATATAATTGTCATTTTGTGTCGCGTGTATTTTATACTAATTTATTTTGTAACATTTTGTAATTGATATACAAACATGATATTATATTACTACGCATGCACCATATTTTTTACAGTCACGGTCGTAAGCTTTCCATATGATAGAGAATATGCAACTAATGTAGGCACAGTACTATTCTCTGCCAGTGATATTCATAGGAAACAGTGGAGTAAGAGCAAAATAGGACTACTGCAAGCCAGAAGGTATTTCCAGAACCTTCTCCCCCCACCAATCTTGATAAACACTTTCAATGAAGGTCATGTCAACATTCTACTTGGATATTTCAAAGACGCTTATTCTTCCATTAAAAAGGAAGCAAAAGATCCTGAAACTGACACAATCATGACAACAGCACTCTCGGATGTTATCGGAGGCTACCTTAAAGTATGGGTCCTACCGGTCGCTAAACTAGACTACTACGGAGGTACGATCTCACAAGCCAACGTGGTCAAATTATTCCAGTTTTACAATGAAATAAAAAGATACTTAGACACCAATGGTGATGGATGGCGCAAACCTGATGAGAAGATCCTCAATTCTGTGACAATCAACGTTGCCCCTCTTCAATTATTTTCGAATACCAGAAGTATGAAAGACCCTTGTGATCATTTAGCGTACTTTGAAAAGTCCCCTACAGGCTTAAGTATACCAACCCCATACGTGAATTGGAATGACAAGTCGAGCACGATGTTTGTGCCTCTTAAGAATGGATCCTTAATATCGATGAACACTCCAGATACATCTCATAGTCTCATAAAATACTACAATGCAGCAAGAAGTTGTATTAAAACCAGTGACCCTAAACAGCAAGGAGACTTTGACAAAAAATTCCAAAAGTGGCTGGTAGAAGATGTTGTGCCGCATTTAAAAGACGATAATTTGTATCTTGCGTTAGGTAGTGTTCTAACTTTAGTTAACAGGACTCAAGACCTTTGCAATAACGTCTTAGACTTATATGCTGCCACCCTCAACCCATGTAAGAAACCAAAAATCATCATACCATGTGATATATCAAGCAAAAAGATGTGGATTTTAACTATAATACTGCTTATCGAAATAGCCTGGTGCGTACCAGCATTAATTTTTGTATTATGCTTTAAAAAGTTCAAAAAAAAAGACTGTAGCAGCAACGTCTATCTTTTTATAGACAATGATAAAAAGGATAAAGATAAAAGAGAATCAAACATAAATTACGGTGAGAATCCTTGTGAGGCATGTTTAGAGAATACTCCAGGCGGCACTCAAATACTTCGTGAAACAGTATACAGTAACATTGAGTTTATAGGCCAATGTCCCTCTTCAGAGAAAACGACTACCCTTGGAACTGGAATGGTACCATGTAGAAAACTTTCCGCCAAAACGTGTACAAGTTTTGAAACTAAAACTTCTGAAATGTGTGATGCTTCAAAAAAATCTTCATTAAAGAAAAACTCCTCTACACAATTTTGTAACTCTACACAAATGATGGCCCTAAGGAGTCACGATGCTTTGGACTCAAAACAAAATGAAGTCTGTTTAACTAGTTCAAGGTTGATGGAACGTCTATCGTTCGTGGTAGACGTTCCATCAAAGAGTAAAAAAAGATGGGGTAAAAAGTCAAATGACTGCTGCAAGAAACCTAGTGAATGCAGGCAATTCGAGGATAGTGTAAAACTTGAAGAACGTAGAAAAGCTGAAGAATGTAGGAAACTACAAGAACGAAAACAAGCTGAAGAATGTGGAAAACTTGAAGAACGAAGACAAGCTAACGAATGTAAGAAACTTGAAGAACGTAGACAAGCTAAAGCATGTAGGAGACTTGAAGAACGGAAACAATCCGAAGAAGGTAGGCAACCCGTAGAAAATAAACAATCTGCAGAATGTACGAAACTTGAAGAAAACAAAATGTTTGGAGAATTTCGGAAATCCGACGACAGTATAAAATTTGATGAGCTTAGAAAACTTGATGAACTTAGAAAACTTGATGAGCTTAGACAACTTGATGACCCTAGAAAACTTGATGAGCTGAGAAAACTTGATGAGCTTAGAATACTTAATGAGCTTAGACAACTTGATGACCCTAGAAAACTTGATGAGCTGAGAAAACTTGACAAATGCAGGAAACATCAAGATCTCAAAATACGAGATGAATGTAAAAAGTTTGAAGACCGCATAAAACTCGAAGAATGCAGGAAATTCGATGAAAATTATACTGAAGTCGATGAATGTAAGAAACTTGAAGAGCGCAGAAAACTTGACGAATGTAGAAAACTCGAGGAACTCCGAAAACAAGAATGTAAAAACCTGGAAGAACTGGGAAAACCAGATGAATGTAAAAAACTGGAAGAACTCCGAAAACTAAATGAATGTAGAAAACTCGAAGAACAACGAAAAGTTGACAAATGTAAAGACGTCAATCAATGTTCAGATGTCGATAATTTTTTCGTTTTCGATGGAAGGAGAGAATACGAAGATTATAGAGAATTCGATGAAAACGGGAAACCCAACGATTATCTATTATGTGGCAGTTTCCATGCTGATGATTTTTGTGAACTTACCGAAGTTAAATATGACAACATGGAAACTAGGAGAGATAATGTAGATGATTGCAATGACCACAATGCTTCTGATGAACCAATGAGCTGTAAACAAAGTGTTACTCAAGAAACTCCTTTTGAGCCAATTTGTCCATGTACAGAATGCATGAAGCAGAGTTCTATCGATTCAAATTTGACTTATGGAATGAGTCTTATCGATATGCAGTTTCCGTTAGACAAACAAGTTGATACAAAGAAGGGAAAGAGTGAGACCTTTAGAGTAAAAAAAGCAATAAAGATAAAGGAGGGGAATGGAGATACAAATTTTTTTTCTGGAATGCCTTACCTAGAGATTAAAATTGAGAGGCCTGGTACAGAGATTTGCGTAGATTTGAGTCAATGTAGAACACGTTCTTTGCCGTACAAACCAAGCAAGATCCCTAAACTTGCCTGTAACATCACATCAGGAAGAGAGTGCACCTGTTCAAGTCCTGTGGATAAACACAAAAGCTTAATTCCTCAGCTCATGAAGAAACCTGCTGATGACTTGGATTTGGCATCGTGCCATTGTTTAGAATCAGCAGAGAGCAAATTAAACAGTTCATTTTAATGAGACTTACTTCCCTTTTTTTTTCAAATTCAATCATTTCGAGAACAGATACTTACTACGTGACATTTCAGAACGAAACTAGCTATAATTTAGTTCCTATTTTACTTTATAATTTTAGTTGTTATGTCCGTGTTATAATTAATTTGATACTGTTATTAATATAATTGGTTTTCAGAGTTAAAAAAATATTTTACTTCACTCCTGTAATGTTTAACCCCACTGTTTTGTAACCGAAAAACACACTCATATGATTTGTAATAATTTTTTTAAATGATTACTAGATACAGGGGCACTTTCTTTCTGTCAATATTCTTTGTAAAGACCTCTCCAATTCAGGAGTATTTCAGGGGTATCTCATTTCAACTACAATGCTTAATATTTTTGTTTCATAACAGAGTATCCTACTTCACACAATTCCCTAAGTACTACACTAATCACTGTGACGAATTTATTGGCTCGGTCCGGGTGAATTAGAGGGGATCCTGAGTTATTGCATATTTTGGCCAGCTCAGGTGGCCGACCGGGCCGCTAATCTGTCATTACACCGGCCCACTTGCCACTTTGTGAATTGACTATACTGGACTTTTGTGGTAGGTAGGTGTTTCGGTAAATATCACTGGTTTCGTGTGCTTTTTGAATGGCTAAAGGTAAAAATGCATTGCTACATAAGTTTGTATTGTGAGTAAATTGTTAAAGAATAAAAATTTTGTCTAGAAAAAATATCATTTTGAGAATACACTTACGGCCGAATTTTCAAACCCAATATAATAAATAGTATATTTTCCTATCGAAGGAAAGACAAGAAAAAAAAAACGTTTATTTGAATAGAATAGAATAGAATAGTTCTTTATTTGCACAGAAAGTAGGTAAGTTGAAAAATGATCTTTATACTAACTACCTTAACTAAGGCATGCAAACAGTTTAAGTTATAATGATAAAGACTCCCTCAAAATAATATTATTAACACAATAAAATATAATATCAAATCAATACAAGTTTACCATGTCAAGATGAAATTCAAATAAGCAATACAATTAATTTGAAATAAGCAATACTATACATAATGTCAAGTTTATAAATTCGTCAAGTTCGAGGTCAATACAGTTAAATTAAAAATGATTTACCTAGTACAAGTCAGGAGTACAGAGATGTCATATTACAACAGCACAGTACCAAGGAAGAAGGAGAAGGAAGAGAGGTAATCTTAAGTTTTATCATAAAATAAGGAACAAAAATAGGTCAGTTAGATCTTTTGACATTGTCACTAGACCCGTTGAAGAACTTTTAACTTTTTAAAATTTAAAGCAGCCTTTTATAGAACAAAGTATTTTACAGACTTAAGTTTGTCGTTTCACTTATCGTAAAGTGGTCGAGAGGACACTAGAGTATATAGAGTAGGTATTGCTAAAAATATTTACTGACACTGTAGGTTTCTTTTTGCCTTAAGATTATAAAACAGTTACTTAAGGGTGATTTTTAGAGATTCTGCTCTCAAATTAGTAAGGGGAAGTAAACCTCATCTCTACAAATAATTTTCACGCACCCCTCTGTAGAAAACCTAAATACCTAAAATCATTTACAACTAAATACAATTCCTCAAGAGTCAAGACCAATGGCATAGGGTGACCAGCCCCCAATAAATACTGGACTCAGTAAATTGGTACAGTGTTGTGGGATTACCACATTTACCACCAATTGTCCGGATAATCCCCGATCGACAGGGATTATCGGACAAATTGTCCTTGTTCTTGGCTAATTTATGTGTGGGTTTGAGATAATTGCACACATCTGTGTGGATTATAAAATAATGATAGTGGATATTATGTATCGTTCATTGATTAGTTCGAATAAATTATGAACTGAAGTGTTGTTCCAAATTGATCCAAAAACTAGATTCTTACCTAGTACTTTTTTAAAGAAGATTTTGAGTAACTTATTAGTTTTTATTAGATTACTAGCAGCGCCCCGCGGTTTCACCCGCATAAGTCTCGACCCCGTAGAAATATCAGGATAGAAAGTATTTTTACTGTTAATCCAGGTTATATTATATGTCACCGCATAATTATGAACTTCGTTAGTTTATAATCTATCGGTATTATTTCCGTTAAATTATAAAGTGTCGAAAAATTGTGAACTGCAATGAACCATTGCGCTAATTTATAATCTTTCCATGGGAAACCGACAAATTGTGAACTGGTATCAAACTTGCTTGCGGCGTAACGCACCTTGCGTTGTATATTAAATAGCCTGCCTAGCTGCGAGCAACTTGGAAGTAGCGCTCGCCGGCCGCTCCCGCGGCACCGCTCGCTTCGCTCGCTCGGCTCGCGCGCGGTTGGTCACAGTTCTAACCTAACCTAACCCAGTTCACAATTTTTCGACAGTTTATAATCTAACGGAAATAATTCCGACAGATTATAAACTAACGGTTCTCACAATCTTACGGTGACATATATATATAAACTATCTGTGTGCATAATTTTATCCAAATCCGTTCAGTAGTTTTTGCGAGAAAGAGATACAAAAACATACATCCAACCATCTATCCTCACAAACTTTCGTGTTTGTAATACTAGCAGCACCCCGCGTTTCACCCGCATAAGTCTCGTTCCCGTGAGAATATCGAGATAAAAAGTATTTTTTATGTTAATCCAGGCTATAAACTATCTGTGTGCCAAATAGCATCCAAATCCGTTCAGTAATTTTTGCGTGAAAGAGTAACAAACATCTATCCATTCATCCATCCTCACAAACTTTCGTGTTTGTAATACTAGCAGCACCCCGCGTTTCACCCGCATAAGTCTCGTTCCCGTGAGAATATCGAGATAAAAAGTATTTTTTATGTTAATCCAGGCTATAAACTATCTGTGTGCCAAATAGCATCCAAATCCGTTCAGTAATTTTTGCGTGAAAGAGTAACAAACATCTATCCATTCATCCATCCTCACAAACTTTCGCGTTTATAATATTAGGTATTTAAAGTAGGATAAGATTAGTAGAATTTAAAATCTACTTATTGAACCAGTTGGCATTCATTCTAGCCCAAGTCTTACCTATCCTATGAGCATATTTGTATAAATATTTCTAATTACCTTCTCGAAAACGACTCTATATGATAACAATTTCGATGAAAGTTGCAATCGATCTAGCTAGGTCTCATATCTGGGAAAAGTCGTTTTCTATATTTTCACCCGAGCAGAACTCGGTCGCCCATGTAAACACCACGATGCTCACACAGTTGGCATTAATACTAGCCCAAGTAGAATATTAAATAACCATGTATTTCCCAATATCCTCATATCAATTCAACATAAATTGAAACACTTAATACTAAGAGATTAATACGTCCAGATGAAATAAACATAATACTTCAGGTTTGGTCGAAGTTCAGGTTTGATTTATAGCTGGTCCTCAAACGGACTGCGGACCCGGGGTTTATAATGTCCAACACTAATCCCGCTGATAAAGTACTTCGGGTCCGTTTTGTAAAAGTATGACAAATAATAATTGCTGGGCTGGTTTTTCTGGGATGATGTGTAAAATAAAATACTGACCACAGATATAGATAGACCTAGATAACGCAAGAATAATATATAATATCTGTATGAAAACCAAGCGTGCCATTTTTTGACTACCTACTATGACGTCACAAGCACTAGAAAACTTTTCTTTTATTGTTTATCCTCGCATTTTCACAGTTTTTACAATTTATAACAGCGTAATTAACCATTTTCAATTTTTAACTGACTTCCGACAAGCGTGGCACCGACGCAGACTGAGCGCGAAAGTGGCAGCTTCCGATTATTGTACGTAAGTTGGGCACGAAAATGGCACGCGAAGTAGTTGCTCTTGCGTTATCTAGGTATATCTATATCTGTGATACTGACTCTTTTGAGTGTAGGTACATGTTACCGTTAGAACTCAGAATACGTTGATTGTGCATTAACTATACTACATTTGAAATAAGATTAGACATTTAAATGAACCTTTTTTACAGTTCGTTCAACCGATTTTGACTTCTATTGCGTTGATGGCATGACAAATGGCAGCTGCAGTAAACAGTTGGTATTGTAACCACTTTTTTAGGGTTTCGTAGTAAACAAGGAACCCTTATAGTTTCGTCATGTCCGTCTGTCTGTTTATCTGTCTGTCCGTCTGTCTGTCTGTCTGTCTGTCCGCGGCTTAGCTCAGAGACGCTTAGTACTAGAATGCTGTAATTTGGCATGGGTATACATATTAATCACGCCGACAAAGTGGTAAAATAAAATCATGAAAAATATTTTTATTTCAGGATGATTTTTTTTTCTCTCAATAATCCCCTATTTTTATAATTATTGATAATTATTGAAAATACTTAGATATTAATATTTATAATTATTGAAAATACTTAGATATTAATGAAAGTACTTAAATATTTTTTGTGTTGTTACTAATAGATAAATAAATGGATTATAGATATTAAATGGATTATATTATATAAATGATGATTAGCTTCAATTATTTTATGTTATAAATGAATTAGCGAATCAAATATATTACTGATGAAGTAGAATAAGATAGGTATCTATTATTATTAACATTTTGAATGATTGAACTATTATTAAGTTGAATTATCGAATTATTGAATTATTATTTTTTAACATCTTGAATTATTTTATTGTTTTTGCTGCATGTTAATTGAAATATTTATTGTATGATTGTTATGTTTATTTTAATTAAGGAATAAATAAAGGCTATAATAATAATCCCCTATTTTTGGATTTAGGGATCCGTTTTCGAAATATTAAGCTTTAAAGTGCTAATTTTTATTAGAGTCAAGTGTCTCCCCCCCTGCAAGCGTAATGGTTGGTTTCGGGTATGTAAAAAAATTCACGGCAGTAGGATTTCCAACTTAATGAGTAATAATCGACCAACTTACATTTACGGTTGCAAAAACATGTGCTCCCATACAGAATGTTTGGGAGAACATGTTTTTCAACTACAAAGTAAGTTGGTTCTTGGGATAAATTCATCCCAACTACGGAACCCTTCATTGTGCGTGGTCCAACACGCACTTGGCCGGTTTTTGTTTTTAATGCCATCCATAAGACAACGGTTTAAAAAAAAAATCTGCTGTTTCATAGAAAAGTGCAATACCTACGCGGTCAAAATGTATGGAACAGCAGATTTTTTTAAAATTAACCGACGAAAAATTTCAACGCAGGGTTGTTCAGAATCATGTACTGAATCCATGGTAACAGTTTTCGCGTCGATGTCACCCTCTATGAAAATAAATTGGTAACTAAACTAAAACGTAAAAAACAACATCAATAGTAGATTGTTATACGAGGGGCTAAAATAACCCATTGTAACGAGGTAGTTTTACATACACAAATCACGTAAATAGAAACCGAGTTATAATGGGTTTTAGCGCCGTGTGTTACTCTCTACTTTTCACTACGATTGCGAGAAAATAAAATAATCCAATACAATATTAAATAGTTGATCAACTTAATTTCAATTGACGCAACTTAATTTCAATCCTCTGTGAAGATGTTCTCACTAGATGATGACATTTTCACTGTTGTAAATTACGAGTATATTCCGGTCACCAATTCAATTCGTAATTAGAGAAAAATTCTAAAGATTTCGCGCCAATGCCTTTTTTATTTCTTCTGTAGCCGCAACACAATGCACACATTCTACCGAACAGATAGCTGCATATAGTTCCATTTTCAAAAATAAAATGTTCTTTTTTTGTGAGTCGAGTCCATAATCATGATTATTCTACATAAGAATAAAGACTTTTTCGTTTTTCAAGGCTCGTTGGAACAGGCAAAAATTAAAAAAAAAAAACTTTTTCTTCTAGAGCAAGAAATGCTATTTTTTCCCCGCTCTGGTACTCTACAATGACGGCCTTTTTGAGCAAGAGGAGTGAAAAATTCATAACACAGCAATCAAAACAAAGCGTTTATAAATAATTCCTATCCCCACAAAAAGTATAATCAATTTATGAACTCCTCGTATCAAGACGCAACAAAAAGAAGAAAATCTCAAATTAACCCGTTGACAACGCCCTAGCCACCCCTGTCGGCGATTTGCGACCATAATTTAAGGAACCCCTTGTTCACCGAAACCCAAGATTTTACACTGATACCCGTTTGTAACCCCTTATCGAGCTGATGGAGTGCAACCAGGAATGGGTGAGGAAGGATAAGAAAACGTTTTTATGCTTGTATCAATGGTTGTAAATATATAAATAAAAAATAAATAATTTATTTTAGACCAAACACTTGTTAACATATTTTATAAACTTGCCAAACTGCGTGACAGTCTGTCGGCAGGATTAGCGGCTCGTCTAAAACATTTGGTAATTAATCTAATTAAACATCAGTAGGTAGGTACAAATAGTATAAGGACGGTAAGAATAGTTTTGTATCAATAGAATAGATTAATTCTGTACCTTCAGTGAAAAGTGATGTAACTGGAAAATCATGATTTTGAGAAAATTAATGTTAAAGTTTAAAAAAAATCTGGCTCTTTGTCTACTTCACTAAAATGAGTACTGATTACTGACATTGGTAAACAATATCTTAGAGCACGATTTAGTGTAAGAAGAAACAGATTAATTTGTATAGTTTTTTATAATTTAAAAAGAAATCTAGTTATATCACCTAACACAACATGTATTAAAGTCGTTTTATGTGTAAATTAATTTAAAATGACTTGAACCATTTTACACATTATTTATTGGTTGGTGTTGGATGATTATGTGTACCTACCTAAATATATCAGTTTGTACTAATTCACATAGATCGCGTAATAAGAGTCACATACATTTGTATTAATATACATTAAGGTACTGAAATATTTGTTCAGTTCACATTACTTCAAATGTATTTTTTTACACATTAATAAATGTAAAAAATGCTTAGTTAGAGCACTTTACACCAAAATAAGCTTGCTCAATTTTAATCTTAGACGGGTACCGATTAGACCAAAAAATTGCAATTTTTTACTGTTAAACTTAGTGTAAGAATATTAAAACTGATATAAGTCAAGATTTTAGACTTTTCACTGAAGGTACAGAATTATTGTCACATGTTGCGATTATTTCATTGAAAAATTCCGTTTTTAATTTATTTCCCAGTGCTCGCCTGCTAATTACACCACTTTTCTTCTCAGCCAGTCGATACTATTGAACAGTATAAGGGTCAAATACTTATTGGTTCTTCTGCCATAGTATTTTTTTTTTTTACTGGTGCTCGCTCGAATTTACGTTCTCCAACACTTCTTGTATTGTAAATGTTTTGAATTGATTGTTATAAAACTGCTCTAGAATCACTAAGTACTTAACCTTTTCATTCACGGGAAGCACCTTACATACAACAAAAAGTTTTTCATAATTTTCTTTACACTCGGGACTCGGGAATCGATATGGCTAGAAAGGAGGCGGCCACCGTGATGACGACTCATAGAGAAGTATGGGAGAAATAAAAACTTTTACAAAAAAATCAACCGGCTTCCAAAAAACACTACTAAGTGAAAAATAACTTTAATTTCGGAAGTCGGTGACAAAAAACGAAAATTCTAAACCAAAGACACCGACTTCCGAAATTAAAGTTATTTTTTGGAAGTCGGTTGTTTTTTTTTGTAAAAAAAAAATATTTTTCACTTTTTAGTTGTGGTACCTACCCCACACAAATTCGAAAACCACTACCTCTATGTAAATAACAGTGACAGGAACTTATCATATCATCCACATACTAAGTGGGAAAAAGTACGTATAATTGAAGCTAACTCAAAAACTGTCAAAGCAAAGTTAACATTTATATGGGACCACCTCGAGAGCATTCCCTTTGAAACAAAAAAATAATTTTCAAAATCGGTCCACTATTGACGGAGAAATCGGTGAACATACATAAAAAAAAAAAAACAAACATACGCGACGAACATATAACCTTCTCCTTTTTGAAAGTCGGTTAAAAATATATTGCGACGATTACAAATAAATTAGGATAAGAGCAACAGAGTGATGATGATGATGATGATCATTGGTTGTAGTTTGATGGTAGATTCTAACGCCTGAAGGTCTGTAGAAATCTTAGGCTTAAATTCCTCTTACGCTGATGTCGGTCGCGTAGGGTCGGTCGCTTACGCAACGTACGAACCTACGCGCCGCTGACGTCAACGTCGCAGTATGGTGCTATATAGAACACAATGTATATACGCACGCACGACTGACGTACGCGACCGATATCAACGTAAGAGGAATTCAGGCCTTGATGCGTACCGGGGTTGCGGGTTTGTCCGAAAGGGTTACCGTGGCCCCTGGCAACATACAGGCAACTGAAGGAACATGGGTGGGTTTTAGTAAGCAGAGTCTGACACGCCCTCCCGCTCCTCCCAGAGCGAAAAGAGGTAGTTTTCGTATGGAGAAGAATAGGCAAGAAAAGGTTTAGGTACATTAGTTAAATAATTATACGTGAAGACTATGCACCTAGAATAAAATGACTGTACCATAATAGGTAAAAAGAATAAAAAAATGAAGCAACGACAGATTTATGTGATAGATACATGGTGCTCACATATTTACAAACATTGTAAAAGACAACTATTAAGTCAGTATGTGAGGCAGTAATCATAGAATATAAAATAAATGTCAAAGTGAACTCAACTCTATAGTCAATCTGTCCAAAAACCAGATCCTACGTACTTGAGTTTACTGAATTTGTTTAAGAATGAGGTGGTTTTTTTTCTCCGATGTGAAGGGAGAAATATCCACATAAAATATTTTGTAATTATAACCAACTTTTCCCAATCTCATCTTACCATAATCTTCGTAAACCACAAACAGCCACAGGCCGCCATTCACACCGTCGTCGCCAACGATTCCGGGTAAGCAAATAACTCTTAGTTTCTAATTGAAGCAGATAGGTGTCCCAGTAATTATGGCGGTGTAACTAGCTCCCAGGGGATGGCTGAGATACCGTCAAGATACCCTCCCTTACCAGATGCCGCGTGAAAAACGAACCGCAAGATAAAACCGTCACGTAGTAGATACCTTGGATTTGTTTTAGGAGAATACGGAATTAGGGGTCGGTGGAATTGCATATTCAATTGTTTTATGAACCTTTTTACCCGATTACGGCGAAGCAAAAAGGAAGGTTATGATTTTGACCGGTATATATGTATGTTCATCTGTTCATTATCTAATAACTTCTGAACTCCTCATCGTAATTTGACGAATGATATATTGTTGGAAGCGTCTTGATCATGCGCTGGTTATAGGCTATATGACGTTTAAATTCATTATGGCGCCCGATAGAGGACATAAAGTCATGAGCTAACCAAATATTTCAGTTATTAAAACTAAAACCCAACTACGACAAAAAAGTCAACTAAAAAGGTAAAAAAACAAGACATCACAGACTGACAAATTAAAAATCCGAAATCACACGTAATCTGTTCGATTTATAAAATAATGTTTGTCTTGTTTACATCTTTATTGTTGACTTTTTTGTCATAAATGGGTTTTTTTTTAAATTATGAACAAATTTTTTGACAAAATATGCTACTGATTTTCAGTTCAATATAGGATAGAAGACTGTTTATTTAGAAACGATACCCACTCTATACAATGTCTGCTGGAACCAACAGCATTTTGTGCCATGAGAGCCCATTTTCTTTGAAGGAAAACTTTGTTGTTAGAACATAATGTCATAATTAGGACAGAAAACCACCATTCAACCTTGTTAAGCTTCTCTTTTTATTTGAACTATCACGCTTTATTATTTCCATCAAATTCCTTCAAGCAACCAGCTTCAGAATCATTGGAGCAAAAGAAACAAACACGTATAATTACTTCTCAGCAAACATCTCGTGAATTTCACTATTTATTGAGCTCCCAATGTCAACTAACCAAATAAGCAAGGAATTTTAGGAGCACCCTGACCATTTTAACAAGACCCCTCTTTTTCCACACCTTGCCTTTTCAACTCTAGAGTTTTGTTCGTAAAAAGAGGGGTGAGGGAGATCAGGAAATAGTTGTTGATGACAAATTACACGGTGGGGGAGTTAAACAAATTAATCACGGAGTCCAATTTAGCGGAAAACAATGTGGGGCGATGCGATGGTCGGATTTTGTCATAGTATACCATGTCGAGTGTGCCGTACTCGCACGAGATAAATTAGAACCTGTCTTAGGAATGTAGGTAGGTAGTTACTTATTTTCGCCCTTAATGTTTCACTTATATGAAATGCCTACAGTACTTAGCTTCAGAGGCGGCGTACGGCGTGGGCGACGTGGGCCACCGCCTACGGCCTCGCGGTCCGACGGGCCTCGCACCTCGAAGGTTTATGCATTACATAAAAGCCGTGAACGCGTCGAAAAAAATTAACTCGTCCTAAAACGATAAATATATTGACATGAGCCCTCCAGGAGGGTTCCCGGCACTGAACATGTTAAAGCTTAATATTACGCAAACGGATCCCTGAATAGAAAAATGTTTTTCACATACCCGCAATATTTTTGAATGGCCTACCCTAGAACTCGACCTATACCTACCAAAAATTTAACAACTGTTCAACGGTTTTTTTTCGTCTTCTTGCGGCAACAGAGGGCCTCGCAAAATGTACCTCGCCCACATTAAATTTTGATCTTGCCCCACCACTGCTTAGCTTAAATCATGATTCCTGTTGTTCGTCTTCTTCAATGTCCCACCCACCGCACAGACTTCATTCACTCTTCCTTCTTCGTTCAGTCTATCTCTCTGTGGAATGCGCTCCCCCAGGAAATTAGGATGGCGACCAACCGATTATCTTTTAAAGTTAAAGTTCGCGAGCACATTCGCAAGAAGCTGGCAGTATCATCACAGCGGTAATGATTTCCCATTGTTTGTCTTATTTGCTTTAGTAGTATTTTATATGTATTTATTTTTGTTTATATTTATATATAATTGGAAATATATATTTATGTATATCTTTATATTTAAATAAATATCTATTCCTCAATTCTCGCTATTGCACCTACCACTGTTTGTCTCTGCATCACCCAAAGGTTGACTGGTAGAAAATGCCTTTGGCATTAAGTCCGCCTCTGTACATTTGTGTGCTTGAAGTATTAAATAAATAAATAATATTGGGTATGCGGGTGGTTGCGCACGCTTAGTGATTCTCCGTCCTTTGCTGGGACAGTTCTTGTTGTTTTCGTATGTTTTTTGTTATTGTATTATATTTGATTACGTGCTTATTTATTTATTTCGTTTTTAAGTATACAAATTATGTATTAAGTATATTGAAACTGTTTGTACTCCTCGTCACTTGTCCTTTAGGGTTCATTAGAAAACCAGCGTCAGACAGCGTCTGTCTGGCATTAATGCTGAAATGAACCTTTTTGGCGCAGCCGTGAGGCACAAACTATTGTAATGAAAACATTATTTTCACTTTTTCATTTTGTTATTTATATTTTGTGTTTCACGAACTGTCTCCAAATAAATATTTTTTCTTTCTTCTTTTCGGTGCTATATCTAGGGAAATTATAGACAATTTTCTTGTAAAAAAATTTGTAAGTTAGTGATAATGTTGTGTTTTCATACAAAAGTTTGCTATTTTCTGTGTTGTTGCAAAATTTTAATATTACCTTTATTTACCTGTTTTTTTTAGTATAGAGGGATAATTGCATAACACACACAAAACGGCAATCGATCGCAATACCTTTCATTTTGACAGATCAGCTACGTTAGAAATTTCCTTCGAAATCCTCAGATTATGATTGAAAGTGTTGTTACGCAATTAGGGTGCTGATGTCCAACAGATAAAATACAAATACCTGGGTAGGTATTTGTATTTCTAGCTTTCGTGGCTTTCGTACATTTTAAAAACCATTTAGGATTTGTCGGGTAACATTTCTTCAAGTTTTATAGAGACACTATAAAACTTGAAGAAATGTTACCCGACAAATCCTAAATGGTAAAAGTACGTTTACTTAGTTAATTCTAATTGTATGGATAGTATGGTTGTAAAATGTACATGGCTAGATAAAACGTAAACATACCTTTAATTTGGTACGTAGCACATAATATAATGTTATATATCTAATATTACTAAAACAAACCAAAAAAACGTTTTAAAGCCCTTTTCACGAGTACTTCCACTTTGCCCCACCAAGCCTCCCCACTGGTAGGGCAAAATGGAATGCCTAAAATTTTGCAGTGGAATCTTGGTGTGACAGATTCCACTAGTTTTAAATCTTGTGGATTCTGCCCCACTAGGGTTGGCACCTTTGAATTTGTGTAGGTGCTCGTATTTTATATTTGTTTGGAAAAGAAAGAAATGTATATCTAAGTAAAAATGTAACTAGACTGGTAACGTTAGACTTAGTACATACTTAGGTAGCGTTTTTAAATAAAAGTACAAAAATAATAGTTCGGTAAATATTATTTAGGTAGGTAAGTACTATTTGTTTCTGAAAGGAATCGGGTTGTAAATCACAGATGAATAATAACACGATTTGTAACAAATAAAATAAAATCTTAGTAAATACACTAAAGTAAATGTTTAAAATCACAGATATACAATAATTTGTTCTTACTGGTTCATTAATGTTTGTTATACGGGAGTGCCTCCGCCGCCGCCGCCGCGCGCCGGCTCCCCCACCAGTGGGGCGGCTTAGTGGGGCAAAGTGGAAGTACTCCTTTTCACGAAATAGGTATTTCTGAGATACAAAGAGTAAGACCCTATCACCTGTCATCTCTACTATTGCACGTATGCGTCCCTATTTCTTCTTAAGGTGGATCCAGTTTTAGCAATTAAGAACTAAGTTAGATTTGTTCCATAGATGTATTAATTATTCCAATGGTTATAATTCTGTAAATACATAACTGTTATCGTCGCAAATTATATTTTGATCAAGACACAACCTGATACTGACCTGCAAATTGCAAAAAACGTAAGAAAATTTGAATTTTGCGGCTACTGCTGCAGATTAACCTTAACAATATTAATCTACGCTATCATTTTTAAACGAGCCTAACAAATCTGTATTCCAACTATTTGAGCCAAGTCAAATGGATCCATCCTGTTGGTCACCGCGTGACAATAAAACTAACATCTTGGTTAAGACCTCCTTAATTTGTATTTCCTGCTTATGCTCTTTTGTTAAGATGTTGGTGTTGTTTGTATTAGTCAAGCTTATTTCTAAGTGGTGATTACGATGAACAAGTAATAGCTTGACATTGCCTTTTTTTTTGGGTGGGAAATTATCAAAACCTTCTCCTGCTTTGACATTGCCTAAGCTGCTTCACTCTTGGATGAAAACTTATGCGAAACGAAATTAAACTTATTGAGAACATGATTTACAATCTCAATTACATCCCCTGTGTGCTACAGTCAACCGCACATGAGTTAAAAACAATTTGAAATTGGCTGTAAGAGCTATTTTCGTCGTGCACCACGTGTGACCACTGATTTGCAGTGACTGTACGTTATCTATGAATTAATAAATGTGCTAATTCCTCAAATAAAGAATGCGGTAAAGTTTGTATTTATATTAAAATACACATGAGAAACGTTACCATGATTAAACTTCCAATACATATAAAAAAATCAAAATCCAATACAAATTCACCACACCTGGCGGAAGCCAGTGCCTCAACCAATGCGATAATTAAAAAAATATCGTCCGGAAGTAAGTTCCGCTCTGGTAGCCGCTTCCGCTTGCCATTGGCCGACACCTTTGACCCCACCCCACGTGAGGGTGTAGGCACACCCTATGGTGAGCACTCACGTGTGGTGACGTCATATATAGCCCTCTGTTTTAGGGAACTATTATTTATTTTTAGTTACTTTTGTTTTTTGAAACAATTGGAATTATTCTAAATGGGTTACTGTTAATATGAAGGGTAAAAATATGAGCAGTTTCTTTATTTTCCTCGTATGTACAACATGTATCTATGTAGGTAAGTGGGTAAGTGTGTGATTTTCTGAAAAAGTATCGATTTATTACGAGTCTTTCACTTATATAATCTTTCTTATTTTGTTTAATACGTAAAAATGATCGTAGTGCCTTTTTCTTAGTTATATAAGAACGACTACACATTGACAATTAAATACAGTAACTACATAAAATTGTTAATCGATTAACATTTTTCAACCTCTACTAATCGACTTCTACACTTAAAAACCTAATAATAGAATTTAAAAGTCCATTTAAAAACTTTCCGGAGCGTGCTCTCAAAAGCGCGAGAGATAAAAACTTCTTACTTCAAACGTAGGG
Source organism: Agrochola litura (assembly GCA_949152395.1). Lineage (NCBI taxonomy): Eukaryota > Metazoa > Arthropoda > Insecta > Lepidoptera > Noctuidae > Agrochola > Agrochola litura. Next base: position 6,801,812 of record OX424509.1, read on the forward strand.
ATAGTCAGAGAGTGGTCATAAATCTGAAGTTGTGATAAACAAATTAATAGAGATATGATAGTGGAGCTTCATAACTCATTGTTAGATAAGAAGCTTGTAACTGTTAAAGCGGCTATTATGGATTTTTAGGTATGTCTGGTTTGAGGATTGGAAGTATTTATTTATTTTTTATTTATTATAAATAAGTCGTTTTTTGAAGTGATAACTTCTTTAGGCATGTTTGGTAGGGGGTAGGGTTACCATTCGTCTGGATTTGTCCGGACTTGTCCGGCTTTTTGACACCCCGGCCGGACTATGTCCGGACTTTTCCATTAAAGGGGATTTTCTTAAAAAAGATAAATTTTTACTGAAAAAATAAGATTAAAAGTTTTATATCCGGACTTTTTTGCAAATGTCAAGCTTTTTGTCAGGACTTTTCAAATTTCGAAATGGTAACCCTAGTAGGGGGTAAACTTATTATGGATTCACGTCACCAACGCGCTGTAGTGCTTTTCTATAGAATATAGATGGCGCTAATACCAGTTTTAAGTTTAAACTTTTGAGAAGTGAAAACTTCTTTAGGCGTGTTGGGCATTTTTGAGATGGGAAAAAACAATCGAACTCGTGACACCGTTACCAACACCTCATTTTTGTAAACGCGATTGTGTTCTTTATTTAAGTTACGTTACGGACCAATGTTCTATACAAGTATTTTACTTCCACCAAGGCGATCTTGTTCAAGTTTTCACTTCTGTCGGCACTCCCGGAGTGCCACTGTTTTTTTTTACTATTTCAGAATTGCTTTTTTCTAGAATTTCACTGTTATAGCTACTATGTTCGAATACAAAACAGCTACATTGGCATGATCTACCTACCTGCATTTTGGAACCTATTAGCTATTAGCAATCTGTGCTATTAGTAAGTGATGAGCTAAATACTAATTAGTGTCATCATGACCATGGACACTCACTACTGAAAACTCCCAAAAAAAAATATCTTTTTCCTAGTTTCCACACTTTCGGGAATCGAACCCGGGGACCACTAGACCAACGTGGCAGTATAAAATAAAACTTATGTGTTTTTTTTATTGTAGTTATTGTGTGAATGCAGCTAAATTACTAATGTCTTCCACTAATTTATTTTAGCAAAGAAATAAACTAGTACCTAATTGGTGGTCTAATTAATATTAATAAAAACAAGCAATTAGCACCAGAGCTATCTGCGAAATACGCTCAACTTTATGCCAGTGTGAAATGTACGGAGCACGCGGCTATTAAACTATTCCTTATGGCACCGAGCGCATATTTCAAACAATTAGACGGTCCAATCGCGGCCAATTTGAGCCTCCAACGACCGCCATCGTGTTGCATGGAGTAGCGAGTATTCGGACTTTTGGAAATTTCCTGAAACAAAAAGAAAATTAAAATAAAATTATAACAGAAAGTTGATGATCAATTTTGCTGAAATGCTGACTGATGACAGTCAAGTAAACCCAAACTAATTAGTGATGTGCCGGATATCCGTATCCGCGGATATCCGAGGGAGAAAAAAGATCTGTATCCGTTCCTTTTTGGCGAATCTTGAACGGATCTTTTATATTAACACATTTCATTACGTATACGTAATGAATACGTAATGAAATGTATACAGATACAGGATACAGATCTTTTTTCTCCCTCGGATATCCGCAGATACGGATATCCGGCACATCACTAAAACTAATACACTCTTTATTAAGCGATGTTTGTGTCTCGTTAATAAAGTTTTAATTTGTATTAGATAGGAAAATCAAGAGGACAGGATGTTGTGGCGCAGCCTAGAAGAGGCCTATGTCCAACAGTGGACTGCGATAGGTTGAATAGATTTTTGTTGATTGAGGAAAATCTAGTGTATTTTTTTTGTGAAACAATGAAAATGAAAACCTATTGCTACTTATCAAAAAACGCGCCATGCACTATATTTGATATTTGGTACCAACCTACATAATAATAAATAAATAAAATTAAAAAAAAGCCTTTTATTTCCATATCCTTAAATTACATTGCAAATGTTTATTTTATTTCCATATCCTTAAATTACATTGCAAATGTTTATTTTATTTCCATATCCTTAAATTACATTGCAAATGTTTATTTTATTTCCATATCCTTAAATTACATTGCAAATGTTTATTTTCTCGCAATCGTAGTGAAAAGTCACATACGGCGCTAAAACCTATTATAACTCGGTAAAACTACTTCGATAGAATGGATTATTTTAGCCCCTCGTAAAACAATCTACTATTGTAGGATATTGACCCCTCCTCGGGTGAAGGCCTCCTCCATCTTCTTCCATGTATCTCTGTCTTTGCCAGTAGTCTGCCGGACTTTCCCTGCTGTTTCTATTATGTCATCAGCCCACTTTCTTTTCGGTCTGCCTACTCCTACCGACCTACACACAACTAGTTAATTCAGTTCAAGTTTGTTTGTTAAATTCCACCTCATATTAAAAACCAGACGTTCTCCAAACTTCCCTATTCCTTACTACAACCTATCTATCGACTACAACCACGCAGTACGTCCAGCGGCTATAACTCAATGAACAATAGCCAGCATTCTAATCCAGCCGGCCGTCCGTGGCCTGCTGGTCGTAATGAAATTCCCGGGTTATATGGCCCGGAGCGGGGCAGGCCACTGTCATCAAAACAATTAGCTGGATTACTGGCTGACACTCGACTGTTTGGATACAAATGTTTTGTGTTGCATAGATTTGTTGTAGATACAAGTTACTTATTAGTGCACTATTTTTTTTTTTTTTTTCGAACTTCTGTTATTAAAAGCAATGGAAAGGAAACGTCGTGTGGTATTTATTAAAAGAAAATATATCAATAAACAACTTAATTTTAAGATAAGCTGTTACAGGATTGCGGCAATGTTTCGGATTTCTGAGGATAGTATATGAATGTCACGAGTTCACGACTAACTTTGCCAAACTAGAAACTCACGTGTCTCCTTGACATGTTTAGCAAGGTATATTTACTATATCCTATAGGTACACAGGGCACTCAGAAAGTTTTGCGACTAACAGTTTTTGCCTATGGGACACTGGCTGGTTTTGATGTCAATTAAAACTATGACTATTTATTACAAAAAAACACAACATTCCTAATTCGAAATTTTCTCTTACGAGTAAAATCAAATATGGATTTACAACGAGAACATTTTCGCGCGATGATTTTGTACGATTTCAAATGTCGACTAAAACCAGAAGAATCGTTTGAAAAACTTCGAATGGTGTTAATAGACAAAGGCCCTTCTAAAGCGACTATTTTCCGCTGGTTCAACAAATTTATGCGTGGTCGAGTAACTTTGGCGGATGAAGAAAGAAGTGGCCGCCCTATGACTGTTACATAAAAAAACGTGCTGGCTATGAAAAAAAATATTTAAGAGAATAGGCGACTTACATATGAAGTGGTTCAGCATATACTGCAGATTGGAAGTGTGCATGAAATTCTACACGGGCATCTTCGGGTAAGGAAGATAGTTTCATGGTGGTACCGCAAAATCTAACGCAGGCTCAGAAGGAGGTTCGGGTAGAATGGTGCCGAGACATGATAGCAAAATTTGAAGCAGGCTCGTCTCGACGCGTTTAAGATATCATTACGGATGGATTTATCATTTTTGTTCCCCAAAATAAAAATCAACTCAAGGGAAAACAGTTTTCATCACCAGACGATACACTGGCTGCATTTGAGAAGGGGATGGAAGAGGTGTCTGATGCAGACTGGAAAATGTGTTATGAAAATTGGTTTAGACGTATGAAACTGTGTAGGTATAGATGCCAAAGGAGAGTTCTTTGAAAAAAAAAATTTAAGAAGTTATAACCTGTAGTATATTTTTTTTTAGTATCGCAAAACTTTCTGAGTGCCCCATGTACACCTCTGCCAAACCCTTCTAGGAATTCACCATTCAATTCTTGACACCTGTCAGGTTCATACTAACGAATAGGTGTTTTTCAAATTTGATCCCTATTACTATACTAGAAATTGTCCAACTGACAGGTGTCAAGAACGCACTCTCACAATGGCTGGACTGTAGCAAGTAAGGTAAAAAGTTGCTGCACTAAGCACGTTGTCTAATTTCTATTCGAATTACTGTCATTAAATACAAAACAATAACACCTTTGAATGAATGAATGAAGTGTTTCATTCAAAACATTGACGCGTGTGGCCCACCTTCCGTTATACTCTTAATATATGCCTCAATTAAGGTCTCACTGTATATTAAATATGAATAATGATCGCTCAGACGTTGCAGGAATACTAAACGCATTGCGATGATCGTGTCATCGTCGCGTAATCACTAGCGATGCGACCTCATAAATTTTGAAGAACAATCGTAATTGGTGTAAGGACTAGTCCCATTGTGACAAGGCGACATAAGAAGTGCAATAATAATCCAGTATATCATTGTATTCTTCTGCTTTGTAACTCAGTCCTACATTTTTCGAGCTTGCATTAACTGAACTGTGAAGAACATAGTTTACGGAAATCCTGTTTTTTTTTTTGCAGCAATCGTTACTGTCCCTAACTATTATTTCACTTTTTTTTTCATAATACTTCGTTGAAAATAGGTTGGCTTATTTTATTAACTACAATACTCCATTTGAAATAAGATCAGACATTTAAATAAACCTTTTTCACAATCCTTTCAACCGATTTTGACTTCTATACCGTGGGCATATGGATGGGATTAAAAGCAAAAAAGTGGTTACAATACCAACTGTTTACTGCAGCTGCCATTTGTCATGCCACCAACGCAATAGAAGTCAAAATCGGTTGAACGGACTGTAAAAAAGGTTTATTTAAATGTCTAATCTTATTTCAAATTGAGTATAGGTACAAGGTAATCAATCATAACAAAGTTAATAAACTATACACCGAGTAAAAAGAGCCGTAATCGACTTGGCAAAAAAAATAGTTCACCGCTGTTTGCCGCGGTGAGGCCTTGTCTCAACTTATTTGTTCGGTCTGTCAATTTTTAACACTCTCATCTCTCTCCCACATACCCATTTATCACAGGAGAGAAAGAGACAGGAGCACTTGTAATTTGCGCGACAATGAAACTGGATCGTTCACGAGAGATTTATACGCTCATTTGTAAATAATGAAGGCGCCACTCATTGTGATTGAAGCCCCATTGATGGCGACCTAACCACACCCCTGTGCGTAGGGCTGCCACCTGCCACTGATCTTGAGGCTAACATTCCGATGATAAATTATCATACAACTTCTATAGTTTGGCAATAAATGAATTAAGGCACGTCCGGGCTGAAAATGCAAAGGACTTCCTTCAGTACCGACAAATTCGCTTTAAACTGAAAGTTGTCTGGATACTGAAATATATGCTGTCAACTGATGCTGACCTTCCTCTTCTTCAGTGTACTTAAATATAATTGATGTGTACAGAATTAGTTATGGTAACTATTTGTAGAACTTTCTCCATCAAAATTAATCACGCGCATATTTTATCAGATAGACACTCTGAGTTGAGCTCAACCATTACTGACAAATGCTTGCACTGACTGGACAGATTCACTCAAATCTGTGTGGTTCTTTCCTCAAAATACCATTTCAAACGCTAATCTACATGGTCCTCATCTGGCCTGACCAAGATTATGCCTGGACTTTAAAAGAGACTGCGACCTCTGAGTTTGTTTCGGACTTTCTTCTCAGAGTAGTCAGAGAGGAAACATCGACTTCATCTAGCTTATTTTTTAATAAGACGTGTAAAAGTGTTTCTGATATCCTATTTACAGAATAAACAATTTCATTTAAGATTTTATTTTTTTATTTAAATAAACAAATTTTCTATCTTTCATTTAGTTTCAATGCAACAGAAATTCTTAAAAAATTGGTTCTTGTCTAATGATTTATGTATTCAAGTTAGCTATTTTAAGATCGAAGGGTTTTGAGCAGAGACATAGTTAATTTTTAAAACAGAATAACATTCTTATCTCTTGGCAGCCCTATACTAAGGCCAATTACTTAAAGTCAGTATGCATAACGGCGTAGACAACTACACCTGCCATTGTCTATCGTTTAATACGTGGCGCCCTCTGCAGACTCTTACTGACAACTCTTATGAGCACTTTGTACAATTAGCAAGCTATTTTAATAAACACCTGGGACGAAGCGTATTTCAGAGTAATTTACTGTAGCTTTTGAATCTTTTGGGATTGAAATTGAGAGGCGACATTTTCTTTTTCAAGTGTTTTTTAAGTGAAAACTTCTTTATGCGCGTTGGGCATTTTTGAGGTGGGAAAAAACAGTTGAACTCGTTATTCAAAATTTTGTAAACGCGTTTGTGCTCTTTATTTATATTACGTTACGGATCAATGTTTTATGCAAGTATTTTTACTTTAAAGGTTTTGGAAGTATTTTTTTTAGTAACACTATTGTGCTCTTTATTTAGATAAGGTTACGGACCAATGTTCTATACAAGTATTTTTCTTCCACCAAGGCGATCTTGTTCAAGTTTTCACTTCTGTCGGCACTCCCGGATTGCCACTGTTTTTTTTTTCAGCTTATTTCTGTAAAAGTTGGGTGGAACTGCGTTCATAGCTTACAGTTTGAAAGTCAGAAAAGTTGAAAGCGCTATTAGAAATCCATGTTAGGTGTAGTGTATAGGCAGTTGATCCATGTGAAGCAGGTAGGTTCCGGTATTCAGCTGCAACCGGTTAGTCTAGAAGTTGACCCTAGCATAGTTGGGAAAAGTCTAAGCAGAGGATGGTAAGTAGGTATAGTGTATCTAATTTGTGGGTAAATAGGATTTCTTTAAAGAAGTGAAAAAGAGAAGGATTCTATGCTACAAAATATTTTAAAGACGGAACTTTCTTGTAAGGCAAAAATATAATAATCCTACTATTTATTTATTTTATTTAATATTTTATTTTATGTTTTATTTTATAAAAATGAATTAGAAACCTCAATATCATTTTTAAAGACCGATCCATAAATACCCCACACGTATGGGTTGGAGGAAAACATTTTTTTTTGAGTTTCAGTTCTAATTATGGGGAACCCCAATTTTTTTTTTTTTTTTCTATTTTTGTGTGAAAATCTTAATGCGGTTCACAGAATACATCTACTTACCAAGTTTCAACAGCATAGCTCTTATAGTTTCGGAAAAAAGTGGCTGTGACATACGGACGGACAGACAGACAGACAGACATGACGAATCTATAAGGGTTCCGTTTTTTGCCATTTGGCAACGGAACCCTAAAAAACTTAATCTATAAGACGTACCTAGGTAAGTATTATAGTTTACAAAAAAAACAGTATTGAAACAGGTGCTACGCGCTACGCTTTACGTAGCGCTACGAAATAATTTAAAAGCATTATTGAACATTTAGAAAGTCTACGTCTTATCCGCAACATAAGTCCGCCTAAAAGCCCGCGAAAACTTATCTATGGCACATTTACATTTTTCTTAACTGATTAATCCACAGATAAAAAGAACCCTCTTTAAAAAAAATACCAACAAGGAACGAGGTGCGTATTCTCAAGTCAACAACGTCTTAAAACGATTACCGACAGTCTTCAAGGTGTGAAGGGGGACTGCGACACGTAAATCGCATTAGGTATGTTAAATCCCGGCCCTCAGGGGGATGTGAGGCGGTTGAGACGATATTTTTATTCGTATCGCTTACTTTCGTGATTATTGTTCGGCGGCCATTTGCATTGCGAGTTGTAGTGTAGTGGGAGTCCTTAGTTTTGATATTTTGAGAATTTGTTTTAATAGGTCTGTGTGTGATGAACTTAAGCCGATGTTATAATCATCGTAGAGGGCTAATAGGCTAACAATAATTGATTGTATAACAGAGAACGTAATACCTATTTAGTTTTAGCCATCTTCATGTTTATCATAAAAGTAAGCAAGCAGCCCAAAACAGAAAGGTATTACCTACTGGAAACACTGAGTTGATTACTGAGTTTTTAAACGAATTTCAATACCTACACCTACCTATGTCTGCATACCACCTTTCACTTTACAAAAATTTAAAATGCTAAAACAAACTCAAGTATCAAAACCTCTCTACTCCGTTTCACAGGTGACATTTCCATGATTTTCCCGCCAAAAGCGTGACGTAAAAAAAACCCCAAGACGCAAAGCAAAGTCAACGACTCCGCAGAATGTCGGAAGTGAGTTTTTTTATTCAGTTTTATATTTATACAGTCTTCTTGTCTCTCTTGTCAATTTGGGAGTGTCACAGATCTTTTACTTACGACAATTTGACTACTCTTTGTTGTGAGCGAGTGTTTTGCGAAGAGTAGGTTTGTAGGCGCTTAGCAAATCGAAGAACAAGGGAGGTATAATGTTGTTAATGGGGCTATTGGTTCGTATTTTAAAAGCTTAAGCTAAACATTTTCGTCTACTGAATAATTTATTGATGTTCAGAATTTGTTTACTTCAGTTTAGGTACCTACTTTAATCTTTGATCAACCCTACGGCTTTCTTTAGTTAGATATCTTCCAATCAAAACCGAAAACAAGACACTTGACAGCAAATTATAGGTTAGTTAAGCTGTAAGAAACCAGGGTAAGAATTAATGTTTTTTTTTTTTTTGACTTTACAAAATTGTGTGATCTACGTACTTTTAATTTCACAACGAATTGTCCCAAAACTCGATATACTTATTCGACTTTCAAAACCGACATCATTAGCCATAATAAATAATACAAAAATAAAATAATCAACGTTCTCATATCTCCCCTCAAAATGCCTTCTGAGTGTTATTTGCTGTTTTTATAAGTCGTCGCCGCTCAGATATGTACAGTCGAGTACACGATTTGTTCACAACCCCCTTACCCCTTTGTGTGCAATCGGATAGACGGAGCTCACCGTTTCGATCTGCCTCATTGTTAATTTTTCTTCGTCGTGTATTGTGGATTAATCGAGCAAAAATATTGTGATCTAGAATTGTGAAGGTGATTGTGATGTTGACTGTACTTGATTGGAGACATTTTGTGACTGAAATCACTGAATAATAATGTGTGGAATTTATTGAAATTGAATGTAAATGCTGCCTTGAAATAGATATTTCTACATAAAAGTGACACTTTATTTGAGAAGACGTGTTTATCGAACCCATGGTAATTTGTGCTATAACATTGTAGAACTGAGGCCGAAGAAATGGCAAAATCAGGGCTACTGACAACTCGAACAAATTTACTATTCGCTGGTAGTTCATGAGTTCGTTTATAATTATATTTTTACAACACAAAATAAGCCCAAGCGACAGCTCATCAATTTCCATAAATTTCATTAAGGTGCGTCCAGACAGTGCGAAGTGTGCACAGCAAACACATTTTTTACATGTGTCATAGGTATGCCTCAGCTTATTTATGCATACGTCACGTGTGTGGCAAATGCTTCGCTTTTTCTGGACGCACTTTAGGAAAATGAATTTCCTTACAATTTTAAACATAACATAACATAACATCACGCCTTGTTTCCCCGAAGGGTTGGGCAGAGGTGTCTCTGTAGCAGGTACACCCACATTTCGCCAGTTATGTTTAAGTCCCATGTAATTATAATTGACTGCCTCGTTGGTCTAGTGGTCGCAAGCGCTACTGCTGAGCATGAGGTCCTAGGTTCGATTCCCGGGTCGGGCAAAGTGTTATTGGGTTTTTCTATCTGAAATTTCTCAGTAGCAGCTCGGAGTCTGGATTTGTGCCCGGTTGATGGCAATAGGCTCGCCCCCTATTACATGGGACTTAAACATAACTGGCGAAATGTGGGTGTACCTGCTACAGGGACACCTCTGCCCAACCCTTCGGGGAAACAAGGCGTGATGTTATGTTATGTATGTAATTATAATAATTTCAAACCAGTGCCAACTTGCACATTACTTTCTTATTAAAGGGAACACCACCATACTCAGTAAGGATAACTTATAACCAGAGATTAAAGAATGTCTTTTTTTTCATTTTGCTTTCTTATAACAATACATTTTGAAATTGACATAATTTTAGTACAGAACCCTAAAAATGTAATATGATTCATCAAATCAATCATTTGTAACTAAATATAAAGTCCAATAAATAATTTGCAATTTCTTAAATCCCGGAACTTAATCGTCATGTTTATGATTACTGGATTTTAGAGGTATTATCCACTCTATGCTACTTACTTTCTCGAAGTTTAGGTAAATATACTCTCGTACATAGGTACGAGAATATATTTGGAGATTTCAGAGTTTGGAATAGTTCAAACTCTGCTTATAACAGCAGTAAAACAAAAGTGCCGTTCCCATTTCATTCCTTGACTTAGCCACAGGTGCTCATAATTATCTAAAAGAAAGGGTTCTTTCATGATCCCTACAATATCAACCATCCATTTATAATAATATAACCCTTATTCTGTTGAGCATTAGAGGTTTTATTCCACTGATAAAATGTCACCAGTACATTCCTTGATTGCTGACATAACCAATATTAGAAAGATCTATCATAGAGCTCCTAATCTCCCTTATAACGTCAATTTTGTCTATGCAAAGCGGGGGGAAGGGAGGTCATTGTTAATTGGTTTGCTTTTATAGCAATGTTAGTACAAATTCCAAGTTAATAGCACAGAGTGACGGTGTTCGTAATAATAGTATCGCGATTTATGAAGATAATCTCGGTGTGTTAGCGGCTGAGTGCTAAATGTAACTGTATTAAATCTGAAAGATTTTTTATAAAATCACGCCTCAATTAATTATGTATGGCCCGATTAATTGAAGACGTCCAAATAAGATGTATGTCATCATTTGCTCAATGGGGTTGGCAACTGTCAAAGTGGCGCTAGCAAAGCTTTAACCAAAATAGAAGAATTTTTAAGGAACACTTGATTTGACATTGATTTGACATTTGATTTGACGTTTGTTCCTTTCGTCGTAAAGATGCACCTCGTTTCTTCAATTTAGCTTCTCTGCCATGTCGAATACATGTTTTTTCACAACAATTCTTTCAATATTATAAAAAAGGCAGTTAACAAGGAAAGCCAAAACACAACACAAATTTGACAGGCGAAAGCTATGCTAGCGCCATCTATCTAAAGTTTTCACCGGCCAACCCCATTGTGGACACATAGGAGCTTAGACCTATTCCGATCTGTATTTAAAAATATCAAAGGAAAATAATTTACAAGTACAGACGCCAGCACATCAAGCTGCCCGAAACTGTCAAATTTTCCCAATCAACTTTGAACCTTATACTTCAGCGATAAAGTTGAAAATCTATTAAATAAATTTAACAGATTGTAGTAGCTTGATGTGCTGGCGTCTATACAATGCGTTCATTATACCTTTCCCGCGTGACGCGATTGCTAGCACTGAATTTTGAAGTCATGTGATTGGCAGTACTGTTCTGTCAGTCGCCATTTTGAATTCTAGTAGTATTAAAAAGACTGCAAAACTATGCTACCAATCGTCACGCGGGGAAAATTATAATGAACGCACAGTAGGTATGGCACGCAGAATTGCATGCAGTTCACGGTGCATAATAATATGTGAACTCTTCTAAACAAGATCGTAGTTCTTATTTTTAGCCCCTACTGTCCCAATGTTGGGCGAAAGCCTCTCTCCGATCTTTCCTTTGCTCACGAATCTGCGCATTTTCTAGCCAAGTCCTAAGGAAGACATTCAAGTTGTCCCTCTATTTACTCCATGGTCTCCAACGGCCCGTCACGTTGTTTCTAGTCATAAATCCTGTATTTATAAATATAAACGAAAGAAAACCGAATACAAACAAGGCACCTCCACTTGCCAGTGACCTATAACCATTCCTATTTCGCAAGACAAGCACCACTTTTCCCCATAAGTTGACAAAAATGTCACCACTATTAAAGACACCGCATAGATTTTATGTATTTGGCGCCCTTTGCGGAATCATCACCATATCGTCTGAAAGGTCGCGACCCCATAGCCAAATGTCATGCCCTTTGCGCTTTGGCCCCATAGGAATACCATAAACATCGCCGCTAAACACAAATTGTGTGACTGGTAGATACCTATGGGCTGAACTGACTGTTTGTCTAGAACTCATTCGGGAAAGATTAGATTCAAGCCTCCATTATTATTTGTAAATTCTTGTGTGGAACTTATAGTGTCATTTTGAAAAGCTGACTTTTATTTCGACAGCTCTTTCCTTGAGATTCCGCTCTCAAGCTCCATTTTGAGAATGGTCTTTAAGAGTCGGGAACTCGGGACTCTTAGAAATATCGGAAGAAACGACAACTATGCAAATTGGAAATTAGACAAGCAGAAGTTATCGAAAGGTACCCAGCAAGACACCACAGAGGGTGGTGTCTTGTTGAGTTAGCCTATAAGATATCCACTCTTCATTTTAAAAATACTTTTTAACCTCACGACTCACGACCTTATGAAAAGGTGATTTTACAATACACAAAATGAACCGAAAACCTCACAATTTCGAAAATGGATTGCGTGTAATTCGAAATTTAAAACTGTCCAATGTCTTCCCTAGCCCTGATGACGTATGGCACCCTCGGGGGTGATCAACTCCACTCTAGATTGCCAACTTTACATTACAGTTAGGAATGTGGAAAATGGACTCTAGTTTTGTAGTACTAAGGGTTTTTAGGTGGTATGAACTATTGGCAAGTAAATTGTTGTATGACGAATCTGTACTGTCAAGGAGCTATGCAATTATTAATGTGGTGTACGGTAGGTGGGTGACAAAGTCACATGTAGAGATTACTGAACAAGTGTTGTGGGTACAGAACATTAATCTCTTGTTTTGTTTGTTTTGAGGGAACAATTCAACCTCTAAAACTGTTATAATGACAGGGATACTAAGTTTTGAAATAATCGCACCGGAACAAGAAATAATTGCAAGCTTAGTGAAAGAATAAAATTATGAACAAAAGTTCGAATATTTGGAAAATCTGATATTACATACGCTGTGACAACAAAAATACAGTCATGGCTTTATAGCCACCTCCGGCTGTGAAAAGGTTAACTTTTCTATAAGATCATTTTATACAACTTCTGTTACCTACATTTTTGGTGGATAGTGCCTATCCAGACACCATAAATGGCTTGCAAATAAAATAGTCCCAGACTAGTTAATCAAAATTTAATTATTTTCAGTATCTGTACACACTCTCGGAACTTCGAATTTCAACTATTTAAGTAAAAATGAGAAAACAAAACAACATCTTCTAACAAAATATAATAAAGCAGAATTATAGCCATATGAAAGTGAACACAAAACAGTATCAAGTGCAATAATTATAATTAGTGGCAATAATTGGATGGGTCGCGAGGGCCGTCCTCCGTCAGAGGGTAGTAATTCAATAAAACGCTATGATGGATCGCACCCGCAGACTAGTTGAGATGAGAGGTTATTACGTGTGAAATGTATGTGCTTTCTTGTCTATGGCATGTGTCTGGATTTATGCAGTTCTTGTTCACAAACTTTTAAGGAAGGAACAATGTAAAATATAGTACCTAATGCACTATGCTAATAGGCTTTAGTCATTCCATTAAAGACAGTATCATCTTAAATTCTTACCCCTTGATAATCCCACTCCGATATACCCTTAGAATTAAATCTGACAGACAGATGTCATACTTTTTATTAATTGGAAGCTCAAGTAGTGTCTCAAGTCGAGGTTTCAGTGATGATTAATTCTTCAGAATAGCTACTGGCCTTAAAGTCACACGCACGCACGCACGCACGTCAGTCACGTCAACGTCAAGTCACCGGTCAGTCACGTCAAAAAATATAGTTACGTAGAAGATGTAGAACGTCGGCTACACATATATCAGTCATCAACTCAACAGTCACGTCACTACCGGCGCGTCTCTGTTAACGTCGCGTCACCGCCAAGTCAAAACTTGTATTGCTAGGAACGAAACAGACGTTGCTATGGCTGACTCACTGACTGACTGACTATCGATTATTGTTTGGGCGTGTTCAGTCGAACGGCTACTTGACGTTCACGTGACTGATGTGTGTGCATGAACCTTATTCGAATTTCAAATAATCGATTTTTTTCTTCTCATCCTTACAGCCAATACATACCTACTTACATTTAGTTTAGAAAAACACTTTCTATTCTTCAGTACATTTAAACCATAAAGAACATTATAATACATTGAATTTTAAACGATAAAACGCGTTCAGATACTGTGTTCGTACGAGGGTGGTGTGTGTTCTATTGTGCGGCCTTCACATGACACTAAAGGGGTTTTCGAGTGTGCTTTTCAATTTGCCTCAGGCGAGTAGGACAGGGAAATCCTTTGAGTCTCCTGTTATTTATATTTTTTTAATAAATATTCTTTAGTAAATTGGTCTGGTTTGAGGAGGAGGTTTGGACCCTATAGTAGCTAAAGTTATCAGTTATGCTGGGGCTACATTGTCGCGTGATCGCGAACTATACTTCGCGCGCTCTCTGTTGCTCAGCGAGATGTGGAGTAGTGTGCGAGAGAGAGCGCGCGAAGTTTAGTTCGCGATAACGCGACAATGTAGCCCCAGCATTCGAGTTTTCGAAAGAAAGAAGGAAAAGGCGAGGAAACCCCGGCGTTACAAGAACCTTTGTAGAACTCTCTACTTTGTAGGTGGCTAAAACGATTATTTATCTATACACAAAAATTATTTAATGTTTAAAACATTTACCATACGTCTCACCGGTTTTCTTTGTTCTTGGTCAAATCAAGTTCGTGTAATAGTGAAACTTTTTTTTACAATGGATCCGTTCAAAAACCTCTCGCACCGCGAACAGAGTGCAACGGAAATGAAACGGAGCATGTGTCGATGAAATCGGCCAGCGAACTATTGTCGTGTGCCCACGTTCCTGAACGAAACGACACTTGTCAAACGTGGCGGGAATTTAGAAAAAAATATCAACGTCATCAATCGAAAAAGGAACGCACCTGTGTTGCTGTTGTGGTAAAAAACGAAATTGAAAAAAGAACATTTTGGCATCTGATGATGAAATGAAAAATCTATGTGCATGAAAAATTTGTAAGCGAATCGCAAGCTAGTAAGGTATCTACCTAATCCTATAACAAATTAGGATTGGACTAAATTGGACTGCTAACTCTGTAGTGTAGGTACTCCAAAGATTAAAATTAGTTTGCCATTCTAATTTATTTACTCAGTTTCATTCAAGAACCATTGAAAACCACTTAATATATGTACAGAATTAATTAGGTCAAACCAAAACGACTAGACTGTATCGTTATAACACTTGTTTTGTTTATTCAATCACTATGATTGCAGTTTCAAGCTCTTTCTATATCTCGTCTTTTGTCTCAACTCAGAGATTTACAGCATTTTCTCTTTAACATTTTCTGTTTCTTTTCACGACACAAACGCACGCAGACAATAGTAAAATGCTGATTTCTTTGACGATATAAAAATAAAGGAGCCTCTTTGTGAATTTTATTTTTCATAGATAAGTACGCTCTATGAATAAATATGGCGACATTCGGAGGAGACAACCTGTTTTTTGTGGAAAAAACAGTTTTCAAATGTAAGCAGTTTTTTTTTTTACTTAAACCATGCTTAGAAAAAATAGGGCTTTTCCTGCCCTTTAAGCCTCTGCCCCACAGGTGCGTTTTTATAGGTCGATAATAACGCAAGCGTTATTACGATATCAGTACATTTTGTATTAGGGCCACGAAGTTACGAGTACACACTGCTGCGATAATAACGACGCAATAGAAGTAGGATACGCTTACAGTCGTCCTGCGCTATCCTGGTGATCTTATAACATTTTGTATTAGGACGCATGCGATCTTACACAAACCTGCGTTAGTACGGTGTAGTGTGGTTGGGGGCCCTGTAGTGTACAGGTTACACGCAGACCTTAGAAATATCAGACGATTTAAATGACAGCTGTGTGCAAGGAATCGGGACGCATTATCGCAATAACGCATGCGATATTATCGACCGATAAAACGCCTGTGGGGAGAGGCTTTATTCCGTTTTTAAGGCAAAATCCGGAAGAACTTAAATAGTTTTTCTTCTCGAAAAATTTAAAACTATTTCAATAGTTTCAAGATTAATTTATTGACGACATCAATAAGCATAGTCCACTTCCTTTATTAAAATTCTTACTCACTAATTACAAAAAAAAAACAGAAACAAATCTCCACATTAATTATCTGTCGCACTAATTTACATTTTTTAAAACAAACCCTCAGGCCAAACGTGCATCTAAGTTTAATGAGAAATTAGAAGGAAAAATTGAAACAGCCATTCGTAAATGAAAAATTAAAAAAGTCCCCGCCAGATGCGGAAACGCGGCCATGTTTCATGGAACGGCCTTAATTACGGCGACAAACAAACCGACGAAACATTTATTGTTTTTGATCGAATTAAAAATGACTTCAGCTTTAGCTTTGCGGGGTATTGTTTTTTGGCTTTTGGTTTCTAATTAAGAAAAGTTCTGTTTCTCACTATAATACTTACCTATTTGGCATTCATCATAATAAGTTATAAAGTTAGTATACTTCGATCAACAATGGTGCCGATTCCCTTGTTCACAAACTAAACTAAATTTAAGTTCAGTGCATCTTTTTCTTTCTATTTCATTAAGAAAAGGACAGAAGATAAATTTTTGTTTAGTCCTGTCAAATTAATCAGCGACTGTCACTACAACATACAAGTTTAGACGTGATTAAAATTGATCGAAGTTATTATACAATATCGCTTATGGGCATGCCCGCCCGCATTTTTCTGAATATTCATGAAAAATTATCGAAAAATAACTTTAAAATCTTGACATGTTTTCATTTTTTTTTTTTTTTTCAAAATTCTGATTTTATAAACTTACACTTGTTTTTTTAAGAAAAAAATGTTTTCACCTCCGATTTTTTTTCACAGTTGACAAATTTTAGTAAAAATGTTAGTTAATCCGATAAAATGACTCGTAAGCTTTTAGAAATAATAAACAGAATCCAAATCGAGCCAATAACATCGGAGATATGGCAAACGCTACTCAAAACATAAAAAATGTAATAACATGAAAAATATTAAAGATCCCCTTTTAAAGTTATTTTTCGATAATTTTTCATGAATATTCAGAAAAATACGGGCGCCACATGCCGATGGGCGACATTGGTGCCGATTCCCTTGTTCACAAACTAAACTAAATTTAAGTTCAGTGCATCTTTTTCTTTCTATTTCATTAAGAAAAGGACAGAAGATACATTTTAGTTTAGTCCTGTCAAATTAAATCAGCGCTTGACGTAAATTGACGTAATTTTAGTAGGCAAGTTTTTAATCACGTCTAAACTTGTATGGAGTAGTGCTGCGACAAGCGCTGATTAATTTGACAGGACTAAACTAAAATTTATCTTCTGTCCTTTTCTTAATAAAATAGAAAGAAAAAGATGCACTGAACTTAAATTTAGTTTAGTTTGTGAACAAGGGAATCGGCACCACTGTATAGTTAGTTTGACTGCAGTAGCCTAATTGCGTAACTTATTTTCGTAAGCAATTTTGCCTAATTTGTTTCATTTTGACAGCTCAACAACATTAATTGCGTTATTTATGTTGTCGAGCAGATTTTTTTTCCAACTTATGAAGCAATTAGAGATGGGCCGAATGTGGTTTGAACCGAATCCGAACTTCAGCCGAACATTCGGTTAAAATGAAAAGTTCGGCCGAAATCCGGCCGAACTTCGGTTCAATTTCGCGCTTTTCTAGAGAGCGACACGTCGTGACTTGTTTACGTATTTACTTCAATAAAATTATTGCTAGATGTACCCCGCCTGCACACCGCGCTTCCACCGCGTGGCCTAATAAGAACAGATTTTTAAGGCTAATAAGAAGAACAGATTTAATTTAAGGTTTACTTTTACAATGTTTCTAACTAAAATAAAGGACCATGAGTGAGTAAAAGACATAATTTTATTTTACAGTAATGCTATTCTGATTCTATTAAACAGTCAAAATGGTGCAAGTAGGTATTATTTTTCTTGTGCCGAATGTTCGGCATCTGAACCGAATTTCGGCCGAATGCCGAAGTTCGGTTCAAGCTGCCGAAATTCGGTTGAGCCGAATGTGAACCGAATTTCGGCCCATCCCTAGAAGCAATGGATTAGCAATCCGTTTCAAATCGAAACAAATTGTGATTGTGTTGCATTACGCAATTAGGGTAGGTACTGGTTATTAATAAATGCTACTGAACAGCGGGGTAGGTAATTGCCTAAAACTTATAAAATGGCAAACGATCGCAATATCTTTAATTTTAACAGTTCAACCACGTTCATTCGATTCGTTCGTTCGTTCGTTCGTTTGAATAATAGGTCTTGAGTTCGAACCCAAGGCACGCACCTCTGACTTTTCGGATTCATATACGTAAGTATTGTATAATTATCACTTGCTTCAAAAACGGTGAAGGAAAACATCGTGAGGAAACCGGCATAACTGAGAGATATTTCTCGACGGCATTTGAAGTCAAGTCAGAGCACCAAGGGCGGCTTTAAAACTCTGACACCAGGTTAGTCACTAACCACACGAAAAGAAGAAGACCACGTTCATTTTGCGTTATTTACGTTGTTGAGCAATCCAAATTAAGCATTGGATGTCATTGCAATCGATTGCCATTTTTTGTGTTACGGCAATTTTCCTGAACTCTACCTAAACATCTTACTTAAAGTCAATCTTTCCAAAATTAGACGTCAATCTGATGGGATGTTTATTTTAAAGTACATGCAATAACTATAGTTTGACCAATACCACTGTACCGCGCCTTAGGCAGTGTTGACCAATGAGCGGCGGGCGGGACGCCGCCCGCGCCGTGCGCCGTGAGCTTTGACGAATTAGCGGCCTGCACTGCTCCCCGGTCTCGCCGCGCGCCTTCCTAAGGCGCGGTACAGCGATATTGGTCAAACTATAATTAATTGTTAACCTAACCTTAGTATCGTCGATAAAACAATCAATCAGTGCTAGATTATGTTTCATTCAACACTGATAATTATGTTATCATGGGCCACTCATTGTAATTTACAGTTACATTGATCATTCATTCAACCAATCACAGCAGGTTACGCGCGCTTGACAATTTTTAAGAAAATTTAATGTGCTTAGTTTTGTACCAGAAGCCGGGCATAACTGACCGTTCCAAACTCAAACTCAAAGCATTTGTTTCAATTAAACCATTTACAGGCACTTTTGAACTGTCAAGGAAACGGTCAGTAAGAAATATGAAGCTAATTGCCCATTCCAAAGCGTAGTAGGTAGGCACCTATGGAGAAGAACGGGCAAGAAACTCCACGGACACTCTTTTAAATAAACAAGATACGAACATCGGTAGGTAACCTATTCTAACTTATTTTACATTCCTTCCCCATTTAACCCTTTACTGAAGTACTTAACAATATAAAATAAAAATAATTTGGAGGGTAGGTGTAAATAAAAGTGCATTTTGTGTAGGTACATGTCGCGAGTGCTCCCGTGACTTCCGGCGACACCGAGATGACACTACACGCAACCCAGTTACCGCGTAGGGCTGCCACAGAAAAATAAGGATGAAAATACTGGAAAGGAAAATTGTTTTTAAAATATCTGCAGTTTGAACAGCAGGGTAATTGCGTAACACACTTACAGTCTTAATGGCTTTCATTTTGACAGTTCAACAACATTCATTGAGTTATTTACGTTGATGAGCAGACAAATTCTTCGAACTTATGAAGCAATGTATGAACTCGCTATCGCTTAGTTTTCACTTATCTTCATGACGTCATCGAGGTAAACGCGAAAGATAGAACGCCAGATTTTGATAATCACTGACGATGTCAGAGGGCGACGCTCGGCCGATCACTTATTTTAGGGGAACACCCATAATTATTTATCCATTACTAGCGGCGCATCATTGGCTTTTGAAATATTTGCGATAATATAATAGCAAAAGTTGTTGAAAGTTGGAATGAAGCTCTAAATTGTTCAAAGATGCTTTCAATAAACGATTTTGAAGAGTGGAAATTTCATCGCAGGTGCAGGTCTATTCCGTAAAAATCTTACCGTAAAAACTTAAGTGAAGTGAACTTAGGTGAATTCCACCTGATGACTGCTAGGGATGGACACTATAGAAGTATAAGGAACAGGCTGTAAAGTTCACTCTTCCTCTATAGAAAAGGGAGGATCCTCCGACCAAACGGGTGTTGTGTCTGGTGGGCAACTGCCCGACGATTGATCTCGGAAAGTTGTATATATGCTAATCGCTAAACACAGCTTGCGCGATTCAGGATTTCGCGCAACGTCACTGTGATGCGTATTTCGCATGTGGCAATGTAGATGCCGCCACAACACTATTGACTTTACTTCAAGCTGACTTCACATAAGTTTTCACGGTAAGATTTTTACAGAAAACACCTTTAGAGTAGCAGATTTAATTATTCAATTACTCACAGTTCGAGCTGTCCCCTTTATCGTCATTCAGCCGAAAGATATCCACTGCTGGACATAGGTAGGTAGGCCCCTAGCATCGCCACATCGACCGCTTCTTGCATCCAGCAGATTCTTGCAACCAGGTCATCGGTCCGCCTACCTTCTTGAGTTACTGTCTCCAAAGGATACTTCATTAAATACTACACATCTGCGCTCGATGCCACCAACGGCATTTGGTATTCGGCAAAATACGAGTGGTAAAATATCTATTGTTCAAACTCAAGCGCTTGCTGTTCTGCTGCTTGCATTGCCAAGTATTATTGTGATTGCAGACATTAGAAACATGTATAAACACCGGCGCCAAGCAGTAGTTTCCGATGAAAACTGGACCTTGAGTTCTTCAGCACGAAAATATATTTTTTTCCAAAAAATTCCGTTCGTTTTTTTTTCTTTTTTCGTCAAGTGCCAACCCTAAACCAAAGACATCATTATTGTAATGGATGTCACGGGCTGCAACTCCACAAGTGCTCTAGAAAGTAGTGGCTTTACCAACAACTGTTCCCCTACACACGCAAAAACCAACTTTACCCCCTACAAAATAAGTTGCAAATAAAATGCACCACAATGTTTGCAGTTTCGAAGACTAGATGGTGCGACAATCGCGAGAGCAACACATTAGCGACATCTCTCGGCGAGTGAGAAAATTACAGAGGAATTACGACGACGTTGGCGAGTGTCGGAGCTTTCAGCATGAAGCGTGTACTGTACTTCAGTTTTTTAAAGTGCCACCCTCGTAGACATGGTCGTAAGGAAGTATAGGCAAGTGTTAAGTCGGTTTTGATGTGCCTTATTGAATTTCGCGGCTTTATTGACCATCGTGGAGACGGACTGTTGTTTTGCGAGTTTCCTTCTAATTTTCTTTGTTTTCACACAGAGGCAGGGCCGGCCCGTTCATATAGATAGGCGAACTAGGCGACGGCCTAGGGCGCTCGTATTAGGGGGGCGGCATCGAAATTAAAAAATAATACTGTACCTACCTTAATTTTTATTTACATACCTACAACTTGAAAATACTCCCAATCTTTTACCAATTTTTCTACCAAAATGCGCTCATTGACATTTACGAAACCATCGGTACGGAAATCAAAAGCGAGTTTAGTTGATAGCCTCAACTCGCTCCATTGCTAAAAAAATCGCGATATCAAAATTGGTTCTCTTGTTGTATGTTATAGTGTTTTGTTCAAAATTGATTTGACTATTATAGTTTGACCGCGATCGTTGTACCGATCGCGCCTGAGAGATATTTCTCGACGGCATGTGAAGCCAAGTCAGAGGCCCATGGGCGGCTTTAAAACTCTGACACCAGGTTAGTCACTAACCACACGAAAAAAAAAGAGCTTAGTTTTATTTTGTCACGAATTTTCTTAAAAGGGCGCCGTTCCAGCCTTTCGCGTAGGGCGCCAGGAATTCTCGGGCCGGCGCTGCACAGGAGGTCTGTCAAGCATATTAAACTGTATTTTTTTTAAAGATCCTTGTTTTCTATATGGAAAACTTATCATCATCATCGTCTTCCTCTTGCCCTTAAATAAATAAATAAAATAAAATAGCCTTTTATTTCTTGCTTTTTTAAATTACAAAAATTATATAAAAAAAGTGCATGCAATCATTCAAGGCGAGTACCAAATGTTACACTAACGTGCCAGATGTGACTATAAATGATACTCCGTTAGATAGAGTAACAAAATTTAAGTACCTGGGTCACTGGGTCACTCATGACCTGAATGATGACCTGGAGATAGAAAGGGAACGCAGGGCGATGGCTGTCCGAGGTAATATGCTGATCCGCAGATTTGCACGTTGCACGACGCAAGTCAAAATAACCCCTTTCAGAGCATACTGCCAGTCTTTTTACACGTGCAGTCTGTGGGTCAGGTATACGCCGAGGGCATACAACGCCCCGCGCGAAGGTGGGTCTACCACGCTTTTGTAACGCTTCCGGGATATTCACCGAGGCCAGGGTTGATGGTTTTCATGCCATTACACGGAAACGGTGCGCTTCTATTCTCGGTAGAATACATGCTAGCAGCACCCACAGCATCCTGAGTGTATTGTGTGATACTTAATTGGGACAGCCCCATGCTGGCTCACTGGATACGACTGCACACGTAGGTGTCAGTCGTTTCAATTTTGTATATAGTGTGGTTTTTACTAACATTAGGTTAAGAGATTTACTAACAACCTATGGGTCGTGTAATTTGGTCTGAAATAAAAATAAATATATTTATATAATTAATTAATTCATAATACTATAACATTCCTATCTTAGATAAATGATTGGTCTCGCTGCAGTCGAGCGCAGCAATCATTTATCTAAAAAATCTGCTCAGCAACGTAAATAACGCAATGAATGTTGTTGAACTGTCAAAATTAAACAAATTAGGCAAAAAAATTTACGAAAATAAGTTACGCAATTAGGGTACCGGTTCTACATATTGTCGACCGTAGGTTCAATTGAGGTAAGGGACAAAATACGATTGTTTTTTTCATATTCACCATTCGATAGAGTGAAAAATTCTGAACAAAACTGTATACTCAACTCATTTTGGGTATTTTGTCCCTTACCTCAATTGAACCTACGGTCGACGATATAGCGGCCGAGCGCTGCAAGCAGAAATATTCCTTAAGGTGTACAGATATTAAATTATTTAATAGTACCTTATTGCTTGAATAAGTGCACTGCCCTAAGTCGTCCTTCATCGAACGCCTAACAAACTAGGCATGCGTCCCACTTCCACGTAACGAGAACCTTTCTAGACTACTAATAAACACACTGGTAGGTACCGATCAGACCGGCTAACAGCATACACATTTAAATTCATCAATCATACCGGTTGTTAAATGTATCATAAACTGCGCAGATCTAAATAAAATAAATGTGTTTTTTATTATTACTATTGTGTTTTTCTTTATAGCTAACACGTAATGTTATGTCATGGTTATCTTCCACGCACATTGTCATTTTGACTATGGTTTTCTTCAATCTTTCCGGACTTCTTCGTTTATTTTTATTTCTGTTTAACTATGAGCTCATCTATCTAATGTTATAAAGAGGAAAGATTAGATTTTTGTATTTGTATGTTTGTTTGTTACGCTTTAACTCTAAAACGGCTGAATAGATTTTGATGAAATTTGGCATACGGATAGACCATGACCGGTACCCTAATTGCGTAATACACAATTTGTTTCGATTTGAAACAGATTGCTATGCCATTGCTTCATAAGTTGGAAAAAAAATCTGCTCAACAACGTAAAACGGAATGAATGTTGTTGGACTGTCAAAATGAAACAAATTTGTTATAATCGTTTACGAAAATAAGTTACGCAATTAGGGTACTGGGGATATAGGACACATTTTATCCCGATATTCCCACGAGATCGAGATTTATGCAGGTGAAACCTCGGTGTGCAGCTAGTTTCTTATATCTATGGTCTATCCACCTTTCCATTGATTTTCAATACCGCATATTTCCTTCACTTCCTTATATAGCCTTCATCTTGGACCCGTTTACTAATTATTTTTGCATGTAGGTATAATTGCAATATACATATATTTATATGGCCACGAGGCACATTAGCCACGAGGGCCCCTTGGCTAAGTAATAACAGCCACACGGGTTGATCGATCAGGTTAAGCTACGTCTGCCTTTTTCAGTCCGTGAATGGGTGACCATCTTTACATACCGAGACCCTTCTGTGCCTCGGAAAGCACGTTGGTACCGGCTGTCATTCTTGGATCTTTGGCAGTGGTACCGGGTCGTCAGAAATCCAAAAGTCTGAGAACTAGTCTCACCGAGGGGTATCGTATTTAGTCGCGACGAGACGACGCAAGACGCGACACCGCGATGGAAAAATTTCCGAGAAGTTTTCATAGAAATTGTTACAGCAGAGTCGCGCCGCGCCTGTCTGCGAGAGGCTTTACCCAGAAACTGGGTTGTGGAGATCAGATAGGAAGTCGTTCCATGTCAAATACTGGTAATCAGCTGCATCCGGTTAGACTGGAAGCCAACCCCAACATAGGTGGGATGATGAATTGATACTTATTTTGTAGCTGTGGCTTAGTAATAGGGTTCCGTAAGAGGTTCCTCTTTAATTAATTTAATTAAAGATGCTCTCAAATGGACCAGTGTCAAAAGCCTCAATTTTCTGAGCATCTATCTACACATCTATTCCTCAATGTGTACGGCTAACATCAAGATGTATGCTTAAATAAAGCAAAATTTGGATTGATTTTGATTTCATAAAAGTTACTCTAATACGAATATATTAACTGATGAGCGGCTCTGAGTAAATAATACTAGAATAAATTGATAAAAACCTTTTTTTTACAAAAAATTCAACCGTTCACTTTGTAGTTTGAAATTGGTTGGATTTTATGTAATAAAGGTTTTTTTTCACTTTTTAGAGGGTTGGTTTATAATTTATCTAAGTAACAATAGCTTAATGTCAACTGCTCATCACCTTTTACAAAATCTTGCTTTTCCCGATGCAAGGACTTTAATTGTTGAGGAGTTCTCCAGGTACTTCACCATCAGCTCCACTGCACTATATGAATTGTGACGAGCATCAATTCCTCACCAACCATATTAAAGTAATCGAATCGCAACCCGTAAAATACATATTACTGAGTAGTTCCGGTGGCTAAATGGTGCTTTCCGAGAGCAAATGCATAATTTACTATAAAAATACCCAAATCGCTGTAGGTGTGCCTATAATATTTGAAGAATTCCCTCGATTTCTCCAAGATCCCATCAGATCGTGACCAAATGACAATGGGACCAACTAGAAAGTATTCCCTTTCAAACAAAAACAGAATTTTTCAAATCGGTTCTGACGTCTTCCAGTAATCGGGGAACATACATTTTAAAAAAACGATGAGCTGAGAACCTCATCCTTTTTTTGAAGTCGGTTAAAAAGACATAATAATAACCTATTAAGACTATCTCAAATAATATACTTACTTAAGATAATGAGTAGGTACCTAGTGGAAACAGTAACTACTCTCATTTACAGCTTCCTTAATGAAGCAATTATGCTAATATCGGGAGAGAATAAAAGAAAACTATTATGATAAGAGTTTATCGACAATTTCTAATCACCTCTGTGTGTGGGATTGTTTATTGTATGTTTGTATGTATATTATCTACTGTTTTAAGTTGTTGCCCGCGACTCCATCTGCGTGTATTTTGTATTTCTTCATTTTTAGGGTTCCGTACCCGAAGGGTGCCAAACGGAACCTATTACTAAGCCTCCGCTGTCCGTCTGTCTGTCAGCGGGCTGTATCTCATGAACCGAAATAGGTAGACAGTTGAAATTTTCACAGATTGTGTATCTATACTGCCGATATAACAACATTTAATAATAATTTAATAAAGTTAATAATTAAAGGGGGTCCCCACAAGAAGCGTTTTTTTTCTCGATCTTAATACGGTACGGAACCCTTCTTGTGCGAGTCCGACTCGCACTTGGCCGGATTTTTACACAATTATTATCCAGGATGAAAAGTAGCCTAAGTCCTTATTCTCCAGGCTACTTTTGTCAAACATGACGATTGGTTCAGTGGTTTAGGCGTGAAAAGGTAACAGACAGACAGACAGAGTTACTTTCGCATTTTTATAATAATATAAGTATAGTATGGTTTTGGTTATGGATGGTTTCCACTGAACATAAAATGAATGAATTGAGCCCAGTATTGAAAACCCTGCAACAGAATTCGTTGAATGCTTCCGGCAAACTATACTAAACTGAACAATATACCTTTTTTTTTCTGTTGGACATCTCATAGCTGACCTCTGAGGCCATGACTATTTAGCCGGTCAATCCTGTGGATGCCTTAAGCTGCTACATTTAAAACCTCCAGCCAGGGGTTATTCAACTAAGCTAATTAAAACTAGGTGAACGCTCGCTAAGGGTACCCCCTGTGGGGTACGAACTTCGGCTTAGGGCGTTTACCGGAGGCAGGACATCAAAGATGGGACGGGCTGGATCAAAATTTTGATCATGATTATTAATCGGGGAATTTAAAGCTACGTGTACAGCTGCAACAACTGCTGGCACCTCGTTTTCGAGCAAGAGTCGGGAGGGAGTATCATTTACTCGGGGACGCGGTGGTCGCGATCGCAAAGGACCTCGGTGGTGGGGTCGGAATTACGGGAGGCGTCTGTGTTTGTACACTGGGCTTGTTTCTCTATTGCTCTCTTGGAGGAGGGTTATGGGGTCATCAGGGTCGGTGAGAATGTGCCTTGGACGGCGGGTATGACTAATCCTACTTGGGACATAACTGGCGGCCTCGACAACCAGAGGGTTGCGATGTTTGGCCGCGGACTCAAAATAACGCTTTGCAAGGCGTCTTAGGAATTGGTGGATAGTGGGAATCTTTAAGCCGAGATGGAGACTCTCGTTCCTAACGTACCAGGGGGAACCGGTGGCTCTACGGAGGAATCGATTTTGGAGACAACAATATACCTACCATGAACTAAGTAGGTTAAATAAAAAAACAATTACACACGCCGTACCTGGTCAACCAAGCTCTGCTCGCGTGGAAATGGAAATAAACATATCGTCCAGGGATACCAACGTTGTATCATATCTCCGAGGCTGTGAAAATAGAGAAAACAATTTTCCCAGATATGAGACCTAGCTAGATCGATTTAGCGTCCCCGTAAACCCCTAATATACTGCAACTTTCATCGAAATCGTTAGAACTGATTTCGAGAACGTGAGTACAAATATATATACAAATATTGCTCGTTTAATAGGATAGGATGTACCTAAAGCCCACTATGTAAACATTTCACAGGTCAACGTTAATTAAATAATACCTAAGTATTTAAAAAGATAAACATGTTGACTTTTTCTTAGTTCCTTGCATGTTTACTTTTAAAGATAATCACAGTAGGTATGTTTTAAATTAATTAAATTATGTGGAAAAAAACAACACAGATGTTTTTAAATATTTTATTAAAAATATTTTCACAGGGAATCAAGACTGTTATGACATTCATGAGATTAGTTAGGTATTGCATACATTTTCCGGCATTATTTTCATACAATTGTTAATATCGCCGGTTTTCAAAGCTTCTATTACAGATTCACTTTTCATTTTCATGGACAACTTGTGGCTTATAATCTAACTCGAGTACCTTGCTGAGACTGTTGACATACATATCCAGCCGCTGTGTCATGTAGTAACAGCGCCTGTCCTTAATTTGCCTGTTCTTGTTCAGATCCATCACGCTGATCAGCAAACCATCCCTCGTGCGCGAGAGACCAGGGCACCTCACGCCATCAGGAGCGGTGAAATAACTTGAACCGTAGAAGAGACCAATGTCCTTGTGGGCAGGTTTCCCATCAGCCGATGTGAACTCATTAGGGAACTCCTCATACCCAACTCTGTTGATAGCCGCTGTGTAGTAGCAGTTAGTGATCGCAGCATTCCTTGCCTCGATGTTCCACATGTACTCGCTACCAGCTTCAGCAGCAATAGTACATGATGGGTTGAACACAATCTCCGCTCCGTTCAGCCCGAACATCATCCAGTTCAGCACGTGATGACGCCCGAAGCAAATGTTCACCGCGATCTTTCCGTACCTGGTCGCAAAGACTGGGTGGCCAGTGTTGCCTTCCATGTAGTAGTTAGATTCGTTGAAGTCTCCTACCCTCGGGATGTGGTTCTTGCGGTGTTTACCGATGACGCTGCCGGTGTCGCTGATGATCACGGCAGTGTTCCACAGAATGTCGGAGTGGTTCTCGTCTCTTTCAAGAATAGAGGACACGAATACCATTGCGTATTTGGCAGCTAACTCACTCAGGAATCTCGTGGTAGGGCCGTCTTCAGCTGACTCAGCAAACTCGCACCATGGCTGCTTCTCCCTCGTGCAGAAGGCAAAAGGCATGTTCCACAGCTCTTGGAAGCAGATAATGTTGACTCCTTCTTGACCGGCAACGTCGATCATCTTCTTAACTTTTTCGAAGATGGCTTTCTTCTGCTCGTTGACTGGGCGGTCGGTGGGTACGCCAATGGAATTCTGGATCAAACCCACCTTCACAATCCTGGGAGGTCTGGTCTGTTCTTTCTTGGCGGGGAATGCGTAGGCAGCGATTTCGAAATCGGCTTCTTTTGCTGCTGCGATCGACGAATCCTTCAGCTTAACTTCGTGGTTATCAATTCTTCCATAGTGGATTCTGTTGAACTCATCAAGATCACGACCACTGAGGTTGTTGTTGATGATGGCTTCTAAACTCAGAGTTTCATTCTCCATTTTGAAATATTTATGTGTAATATGTCTGCTCCCTTTGATTACCCGTCAACGACTGTGCTTTCCAGCGTGCGCCGGCGTTTAAATACCTTCGAGGTTGTTAGTGATGCATTGGCCGTAGGTTTGTTTGTTTTATCTGTGTGGTCCGGCTGGTGTGACCTTCGACCCTTCGTGATAAGTTTAGAAACGAGTCTGAAAAATATTTGGTTATCTTGCCGGCTACGTGACCGGAGGAATAAGAGCTATCCGGTATGTCGTACGATGATAGTAGAATGTGAAAATACATTCTGATATTACAATATCTAGTTGGTAACTGTTGTTTATTGAATTTTTTGTTTGTTTATTATTTTTGCGTTTTATGCGTTGTTATGAGCGTGTATGAACTTTAATCATGTGATTTTGTTTACAGTCAAAATTAATTTGCTATCCTTTAAGTAGGTATAGTACCTACTTTTAACCATGTCGTTAGCGCCATCGTACTTAATCATTATCTATTTACCACATACCCACATTCATTGACGAAGACTGGTCTTCTTCAACGACCTTCGATCCTTCAACAAACATGTCGACTTGACCAGCCTGTGGCAACCAAGAGTTACTTAGGTACTTATTTATATCTAAACCTGATTGGCCAACTATCTGAAGAAGGCACCTAGTTGTGCAGCATGTCTAAAGTTTCTGGCATTGGTCTGAGTTGAATGATCGTTGTTCTTAAGAAAGCGCTAGAACTTTTTCCCTTACAAACATAACGAAGATCTAGGATCAAACTCAGCAAGAAATAACTATAATTTCCTTATCCTTGCCAACTAGAGTTGCCATCCGTCCGGATAAAGCCGGACAGTGTTAGGCTTTTTGACCTCTTGTCCGGGCCAATTTGACTGCGTCCGGCCCTTCCGGCTTTTGTTAGGCTTTTTATTCTCTTTAATAGGCCAGCAATGGACGAAACAAAGAAACAGGTTAAAATTGGAAACTATTAATTATGGAATTAAATTTTAAACATTTATCTTGCAAAATGTTTTATGATAAAATTATTAAGGAGGTCGTTTCAACCCAAAAAAAAAAGGCAAGGCAAGAAAAATATGCAAATGAAAATGATAATACCGATTAAAACTTTCTTATAAAAGATGTATTTATTTGAACTTTTAGTCAATAATCCGGTTTTTTTGCGGGTAAGTTTGGTTTTCAGATTTTTTGAAATGGCAACGCTATTGCCAACGCACTGATAACTACATATTTACCCTGTTTTATTTTAACTCCTTTGGTTTAAAAAAACCATCAGTAAAATGCAATTACCATGGCAAGGACAGAGAACTCTATCATTTTATTGTACATATTGTTTTATGTCAATTATTTATTTTATTATAATTATTTATTCATTTAATTCTGTCCGTAAAAAAAAAACAGTGGCACTCCGGGAGTGCCGATAGAAGTGAAAACTTGAAAAAAAATCGGCACCGCGGTAATCAACGCGTTGATGTCTTTTACTCCACGCACCGCAGTAGTCAACGCGTTGATGTCTTTTAAATGGTCATAAGCTGGTGTCGTCACAGTGTCGCGAAATCAATAGTTTAGTCCCATCTCAATTATACCAAAAAGTTTTCACGTAAAAAAAATTTGTTAGGTTTCGAAATGAACGACTTGTATCAAATATTGCGGTTATGGCAACTTAGACGACCTTATTACGTGATACAGTAACCACAGGACGCCCTAGATTGAGGAAGGCTTTTATTATCTCTATTCATAGACTATACTTAGCGGACTAAGTAGTACTAATAAGTATACAACATGTAAAAAATCCGATCCGTGAGGGCGTTGCTAGTTATCGTCCTTGCTAGTGCTGTTTTGTATTTACTTGTACACAACATGGTTTTGTATTGGGATCTAAGTTGAGTGGTTCGAACTGAACACGTGTTTTTTTCTTTTTTGACGTAATCAAAAGATTACGGCGATACATTGAGTTAAAATGTGGCATGACGTCACGCCTTGCTTACTGAGAATCTATTTATATGGTAGGTAATTTTCAGGTAAAAAGAAATAAAAAATCGTCACATTTTTTTTCAATGGAAGTATTACCTGGGGGGCGTATACATGGGGCGCGGCCGGCCTTTGTTTAGCGGGTGTCTGTCGCTGTGCGGAAAATTTTGGAATTTTTAATGGATTTAGGATAATTTTGGTATTCAAAATGTGATTTTTAAATAGCAATAACTTTTTACTTTCAAAAATAATAATTTAAAAAAAACTTTTTGGTAATGTTATTGCAGTAGGTACTTAAATGGCCCTTACGGATCGGACAGTTTTTTTTTACATATTGTAGTTAAGGGGGAAGCGTCAGGGTAGCCCGTTTTTTGCATTTTGTAGGTCGGTGTCAGATTTAGGTTGGTTAA
Organism: Agrochola litura; assembly: GCA_949152395.1. Classification (NCBI taxonomy): domain Eukaryota; kingdom Metazoa; phylum Arthropoda; class Insecta; order Lepidoptera; family Noctuidae; genus Agrochola; species Agrochola litura. The sequence continues at coordinate 6,832,879 of OX424509.1, forward strand.
AATATGATTCGCAAATATGAATCATCAACATAAAACCTGACACTGACCTGGAAAATGCAAAAAACGTAAGAAAATTTGAATTTCGCGGGCTACCCTGACGCTTCCCCCTTAAGTAGTTTGTGAATAGGCACTGACTTATACCTACCTAGCAGGATCAGCCTATAATGTTCCCACTGCTGGCACACAGGCCTCCTCTCTGTGAGAGGGAGTGGCCCGTAATCCACCACGCGGGCCCAGTGCAGGTTGGTATTTATGTCACATATCTTCGATTTTTTTGATCTGGGACATGCCGGGTTCCTCACGATGTTTTCCTTCACCGTTTTGAGAACAGCTGAGTGATGAAATATTTTACATAAAGTAAAGCGCCTGTCGGGGTTCGAACCTACGACTCCTAGTAAGTCGCGGCCGTTACCACTGGGCCATAGACCTAGCTGATTTGAATACAGAACGGGCTTGAATAATTGAAACCAACATAGGATGGATAGTTGCCCATCAAAACCAGGTTGCGTCCCATTCGGTTATCCCCTAAAACTTAATGCCTTTTGCAGTTACAAATCTCACAAACAGAAAGTTCGGGAATCGAACCCGCAACCCGCGTTGAAGCCAGACACAGTGACTGTGCTAAACTGCCAATCCAGGAATTTAATGAATGTAAGTATGTACCTATCATATATTCAAAGTAAAAGTTGTAGATACCTACTTGTATGTTTTAATATTTTTTAGGTAATCAACGTTTCAACGAACTCACTATTACAATATAACAAGCCCCTCTCATTACCTATATTAAATTAAGACATAGATAGATTCGTTGTCCTTTGTTAGGCACCTACCTACTGAACTTAGGTACCTACCTAATAATACCCCAATACTGGACAAGGAGAACACGGGTTCTCCCCAGCCCGTCCCGTCCTTGATGTCTCCCCTCCGGTTGACGCCGTAAGCCGAGGTTCGTACCCCACAGGGGGTGCCCTTAGCGAGCGTTCACTTAGTTTTAATTAGCATAGTTGAATAACCCCTGGCTGGAGGTTTTAAGTGTAGTAGCTTAAGGCACCCACAGGAAAGCCCGGTTAAGTAGTCATGATCTCAGAGGTCAACTATGAGATGAGACTCCTTGCTTGTCCAGTTTTTAAAGTTGCTAAAAGCATTCAAGAGTTATCTGATCTGCTAAAACAGCAAAATTACCGATTTAGGTAATCACATCTTTTAATCAAATGTTGACCAATCATATACCAGTGTTAAAAACGAGTCGTTATGTTAAACATCGATTATTATTTACACAAGCCACGCTTATTTACATCGCACTCAACATTACGTAACTTATCACTTGTTTATAATAATATACTAGAGCTATTTATAGGTATCATTCCACTTCAAACATGGACTCCCAACCAGTGCGAAGTGTGGACGAAATTATTAAAAATAATTTGAACTCTGAGCAATTGAAAGAGTACAACCGAATACATTATGGAAGAAGTGATCATTGTGAGCTAAAACTTCAAGATTCAACATTAGCTGCAGGTAAGGTGCATGATTTTGAAGTCGCAGCCTTTTCTTTCGATGCTGCAAAAGAGGTTAGATCTCCGAAAATCGTCAAGGTCGGTTTAATTCAACATTCAGTTGTTTTGCTGACTAATGAACCCATAGACAAACAGAGAGATGCTATTTTTGATAAAGTGGAAAATTTAATTGATGCTGCAGCTTCGGAAGGGATCCAGATTCTTTGTTTGCAAGAAGCATGGTCTATGCCATTTTTCTTGTGTACGCGAGAGAAGGAAGAATGGGAAGAATTTGCGGAGTCAGCAGAGAATGGTCCAAGCTTTCAGTTTTTGAGTAAATTAGCTAAAAAGTACGATATGGTTATCGTGTCACCAATTTTGGAAAACGACAACGGTGTTTGGTGGAATACTGCAGTCATTATAGATGAAAATGGAAAGTTCATGGGAAAACACCGCAAAAACCATTTACCCAGTGTTGGTAGTTTCAGTGAGACGTTTTATTATTTACCTGGCAACACTGGTCATCCGGTATTTGAGACAAAATACGCGAAAATTGCTGTCAATATTTGTTACGGTCGACATCATGCTTTAAACTGGTTAATGTTTGGACTCAGTGGAGCTGAAATCGTTTTCAATCCTGCTGCAACTATTTCTGAATTTGGAGAATCGTTTTGGGGCATAGAAGCCCGCAACGCAGCGATTGCCAACAGTTATTTTACTTGTAGCCTCAATAGAGTTGGCACTGAAGATTTCACAACTAAAATCAATCAGAAAAAGATAACTAGAAGTTACTATGGATCGAGCTACGTCACAGCTCCTAATGGATGCAGAACTCCTGGACTATCAAGAGACAAAGACGGTTTTCTCATTGTCAAAATGGATTTAAATCTTTGTCGTCAAGTAAAAGATCATTGGGGATTTAATATGACAGCTCGGCTGGATGTGTATGCTAAAGAAATAAAAGATGCATTGGGTAATGCATCTTTTCAATAAAATTGTGAGAAACACAATACTGAGAAATCTTTATGGTTTTTGCATGGTTTTTAGTACTGATTAAACAAATAAAATTGTTACTGTAGCAATGATTCCGAAGTTTTGATTTTACATGAAAGTTCCTACTGTGCCATACATCCGTAACAGAGATCCTCGTTTTGTATAAAGTCGGTTCTAAACGCACAATGGCTACTGGCTGCCCTTTACTTAGCCTAAAGCTTGGAAAAAAAAGACAGGCTGGGCCTTAAACTCTATGGGCTGGCCCCTATAGACCCTAGCCCAGCTCTATTTAGAATTCAGAGACAAAAATTGTCAATGGCAACTTTTGGTCTTTGGTATAATTTTTTTAATCTGTGATTCAAATTGTCGCCGATGAATTGTCACTTTTTCGGTTTCCCGTGTAAAGTTTATTGCTGTTTTTACTAGAAAATATCTGGATTTATTTACATAAAGCAAAAATGGTAAGTATATTTTTCAAAACTAAACTCATAATAGCTGTTCTAGGGCATTTATTTTGAGAATCCTTTATATATTGGTTATGGTAGCGTCATGAACATTACAAAGCATAATTTGTATTTTGTTGTAAAACAACTTGGTTTGAAGTATTACATTGTCCTAATAGCTTCATATTCATTAGAAATTCACTTATTCTGCAATATTCACAATGTTTTACAGTATTATTTGTTAACTTATCCAAAATACTGTCTGTGTTCACTTCCCTCTTTCTAATATCCCTATGGTTTTCAGTCTATTTTAGCCTACAATGGAGGTGCAGTGGTCGCAATGAAGGGGAAGGACTGCGTGGCAATCGCTACAGACAAACGTTACGGTATTCAGGCCCAGACTGTGTCAACCAACTTTCCGAAGGTGTATCAAATGGGACCCACGCTTTATGTCGGCCTCCCCGGCTTAGCCACGGACACACAGACCGTGTTCCAGAGATTAAAATTCAGGTAAGAAACTATTGCTTGCTATTATTTTGGTCAAAATTCATGTCATTTCAATACCTGAAACTAATCATTAACATATCAAAAGTGCTGTGTTGTCGGTAGCACAAAAATGTTGCCTATCATGTCATAAATATCAGATTCTACCCTTCATTAACATTTAAGAACCATTGCCTTGACAACTTTCAGAGGATATTTATTCTCAAAAATTTACTAAAAGAATCTCACATTTTTGTACAACTATGCCACACAACCCCTCGAAAAAATTGCATTATATAAACTAGATTTATGTCTGTAATTCCAGAATGAACCTTTATGAACTGAAAGAGAACAGAATGATGAAACCCAAGACATTCTCAGCGATGCTGTCCAACCTGTTATACGAAAGGCGCTTCGGACCCTACTTCATTGAGCCTGTTATTGCTGGACTGGACCCTTATGATAACCAGCCCTATGTGTGCAATATGGATCTGGTAAGCTTTCTAGCACCAAGTAGTTGCATATCTCATCATCTGTTACAATGCCTCATTGAGGTGGATAAAAATTAAAATTCTATTGTGTCTCGTTAATGACAGTTGAAAGGATATATCTCGAACCTACATCATGCAAGTATAGTTAACAACAAAATCTGATCATGTTATTACATGCAGATGCAACAACAACTGTTGGGCAGTGGCCCGACAATTATGGTAAGGAGCATCCTCCTTCCATCTGGAAATATTTTACTTGTTCAGCCACCTCAAAAAGTGTATTAATGTTCATATAATTTCAGCTAATTTTAATGTTATATTTTATTCACATTTAACCTTTTAAGCGCTTGGCTAAATATCAATTGGCGTGCCCCTAGCGCGCGGCTACAAATCGACAAAATAATACCTACAATAAATAAGGAGGAGCAATCGTTGTACTTATCGATAAAAAAAATAGTCAAAAAGTTTTTATGTTTTCTAATCAACAGAAAGACAGACAGAGTCGTTAAAGTCCATACCTACGGATTTTAAAGCAGGTAGGTATAATATAAACGGAGGATATGTAGATAAGTAATAACAGAATTACATCACAATATTTAAATAAAAACGTTTTTACAAAAAAAAAAAAAAAACACTCGACTTCCAAAAAACTACTACAAAGTGAAAAATAACTTAAATTTCGGAACTCGGTGTCTTTGGTTTTGTATTTTCGTTTTATTTCTCGCTTTTTTGTGGGTCAATTTGTAATTTGTCTAAGTTACATTAGCCTAATGCCAACAGCTCATCTCCTTTTACAAAATATTGCTTTTCCCGATGCAGGGACGTTCATCGTTGAGGAGTTCTCCTGGTACTTCACCATCAGTTCCACTTCTCCATATGCACTGTGACGAGCATAAATTGCATTGCAACCATATTAAAGTAATCGAATCGCAACCCGTGAAATGCTTATTATTGAGTAGTTCCGGTGGCTATATGTGGTCTTCATCATCAGTTCCACTTAACCAAATGGTGCTTTTCAAGAACAACTGCACGAGTTACTATAAAAAATACCCAAATCGCTATAGGTTTGCCTATAATATTTGAAGAGTTCCCTCGATTTCTCTGAGATGCCATCATTAGATCCTGGTTTCCTTATCATGGTACTACCCTTGGGATATCTCCTTTCCAACAAAAAAAAAGAATCAATAAAATCGGTTCACAAACGACGAAGTTATCCGCGAACACATAAAAAAAAACTCAGTAGTCGTCATTGTTGAAAAGTGACTATTTTATCGACAATGCGTGTACCCACGAACAACATTATCCATTCGTTTGATCCGCTTGTGACGTAGGCAGTGGTCGCATTAATGCGACAGCCGCGCTAGACTAACTAGAGAAATGTGTTGCAAACATAAGCTTCTAGGGATGGGAACTAACGTGAAATGTTATCATAATACAAAGATCCTGAGGGATATTTTTCTTATGAAAAACAAGGAAAAAAGAATTCATAACACAAGGCAATATGTTAAATAAACTTTATTTCGTATAACACTGTTTATTTTATGCTGAATGATGCATTATACCTGATTATTTAACTGTTTGTTATTTAGTTTTTAAAATGCGCATTATCCCATCCCTATGGTCATATTTATGCGACACGCGCGATACACACCGAAGAAAGGTCCAAGCTTCCAATTACTTATTTTTGTTTAAGCTTTTTCAAAACTTAGAGCAACGAGACATAATTTTAAGTAATTGTTTTATTGGTAGCTCTATTTAGTAATGGTTTTAGTTGTACCACGCAGTTAATAGGAAAATTGAACGAAAAAATCATACATGTTCTCTGTCGCAGAAATACGACACGAGCGGTAGGGGCACGGAAATATTTGTCGCATAAATGCGACACAAGCGGTCAAAAGGTTAAAGGTACTTGCCTTTTCTTATCCATTCTCATCAGTGTATTGACAATAATATCACTTTTTTTTTCAAAGATTGGCTGCCCCAATGAGCCTGAAGACTTTGTAGTGTCAGGAACCTGTTCAGAGCAGCTGTACGGTATGTGTGAAGCTCTGTGGGAACCCAACCTGTCACCTGATGAGCTCTTTGAAACCATCTCACAGGTAAGATAATAATTTGACAAATTACTCAACTTCTTTGTTGAAAAATTTAAAATAAAAGTAGAGCTCATTCTGAAAGAGTCCAGTTCAGGAAAGTAATACTAACCAACTCGGCAACTCCACCACAACTGTAGCTAAACAGCACTCGCTATGCTCTGATTTGAAGAGTATGTGTCTAAATAATGGCAAATGAGACATTCCAGCATTGTCTCAACCTGCCATTTTTCTCCATAGTACCTGGTCCATGGAGCTCTGCTCGGGTGAAAATAGAGAAAATGAATTTTCCCAGACCCCTATACTGCAATTTTCATCGCAATCGTTAGAGCTGTTTTCGAGAACGTGATTACAAACGTATACACAAATATTGCTCATTTATTATTAAAGGATGAAAGTAACTTTTGGAAAGGCCACCTAGAATCAATTCTATTTTCTTGTAAATTTTGATGTTCAAAGTGCCTTTTAATTGCCTACTCGAAATAAATGATTTGACTTTGATTTTAACTCACCTGCCCGATAAGCCACCAAATAACATAAAACCACTAAATAGCAGAACACAAGTCACTCAAAGACTCTGAGACAGTTCCAAGATTCTTGCCTCCAATGACCATATTTTTCTCTTGAACTACAAAGGTACACACAGCTCCATTAAGTAGTTACCCCCCCAAAAGACATGTGCGTTCAAATTCATGATAGGCCCCAAGTCGTCTAAATAGACCGGAGGTTTCAAGACAGCTTGCCGTGCACAAGATAGAAGGTTTAATAATATTTATTATTGCTATTATCTAACAAAACTTTGGTCTTATTTTACTATGTCAAAGATTTATATTGATAATTTTCAGTTATCATAATATACATATTTTGCCAACTAACACAAACGGGTCCCTAGACAAATGACATCCTAACGATAAAATAGGAGGCGCCAAAAATAAACAATAGATTTAAGTGAAGTCAAATAATTTATTTCAATTAGGCACAAAAAGACACTTTTGAACGTCAAAATTTACAAAAAATAGAATTAATTCTAGTCCCCCCAAAAGCCCCTTCCAAAAGGTAGTTTTCGTATGGAGAAGAATGGGCAAGAAACTTCAACGTTACTTTTTTTAAATGTTTTACAATATTTTGAATACATTAATTATATGTAAAGACGATGCACCTGGAATAAGATTACTATACCACAATAGGTAAAAATAATTAAAAATAAAGCAATGACAGAAAAAATAATTATGTAATGGATACATGGTATTCACATATTTACAAGCATTATAAAAATAGGTACCTATAAAAGTTAAGTAATTTTGTAACCTACTACCTACAATTTTTTATATACCTATTTAAAAATACAAATTCCTAAGTAAGTTATTCCTAAAAAAGTTACAAGTAATACTAATAAGTCAGTGTGTGAGTTCAAGTAATCACAGAATCTAAAATAAATGTTATAATAATTAATTACACCATTGAATTAGCAACCAGTTTGATTTTGTCTAGACTAAATTGCCCTATGGAGCTAGACCAGCATGCTTCCAAGCATTCTTGTCTAGGATATAATCCTCTAATTTGTAATATCATCAAGAGTATCATCATACGTTGTAGTTATAACTTGAGAGTATGGATTAATTTTATAAAGAAAACGTTAATGGATACCCTCAAAATATAACATCTCATTTTAAAACTTGAGGGGCTAGCACATACTGACGCTATCTGTAACTACATTATTCCTTCTCTCAGGCGCTAGTGAACGCCGCTGACCGTGACGCGATCTCCGGTTGGGGCGCCATCGTCTACATCATTGAGAAGGACAAGATCACTGAGAAGCATGTCAAGACGAGGATGGACTAGTTTTGTTGTAAGATACGCCGTGGTCTGGGAGCTTTTAATAATAAAATTATTTTAAATTTTTTGTGTGTTTTATTTATTGCCTGTCTTGGAGGCTCGCCCGGTCGAAACACGTTAAAGCAATCACGCCTTAGCAACCCATGTGTGTACCTTGCAACGATTTATTTTCGTCATCTGTGCTTTAATTTATTTATTGTTATCTACTTTATGCACAAGTAATAAATGACAAAGGCGGACTTAATGCCTTTTGTTTTGCAATGTGTAGTATATCCAGTACGGTATAGTCTTTTTATCTCACGAAGCGACACGCGCTTTACTTGTGGTTACCAAGTGTACAAACACACCGTGAATGTTTGTGTAAGCGCAGGAGCTCTCTGTACCATCCACAGACTACAATTATATACAGGGTAGACTGTACCGTCCGAGACACGGGTGAAGTCTGAAGTGTGTGTGTGTGTGTGTGTGTGTTGTATGCTGATGCTACTCGTCTGCATGCACACGTTCACAGCGTATTTGTACACGTCTTGGTTACCACAAGTAAAGCGCGTGTCGCTTCGTGAGATAAAAATACTGTAGCAAAAGGAAAACTGACTTGTGCTTATAAAAAATACTTCTTTTGTTCTATACAACAATAAACTGACCAATAACAACGGGCCAGTTTCGACTAACTAATAGCTAACAGTGTGCCTTAGGGGGGTACACTATCAAATCTTTGATCAAAACCGGCCAAGTGCATGTCGGACCACGCACAATGTAGGGTTCCGTAGTTGGGATGAATTTATCCCAAGAACAAACTTAACTTTGTAGCTGAAAACAAAAATATTTCATACAGAATGTATGGGAAAACATGTTTTTACAACCGCAAATCTAAATTGGTTGATTATTACTCGTTAACTTGTAAAGCCTACTCAGCTGTGATAGTTTTTCTTTTAAATTCGTTATATAAGCTACTGCCGTGAATTTTTTCACATATCTAAAACCAACCATTTAGCTGGCAGGGGGGGGGGACACTTGACTCTAACAAAAATTTGCATTTTAAAGCTTAATATTTCTCAAACGGATCTCTGAATTCAAAAATTTTGTTTGAACACACTCACAATGTTTTTTAAAGACCTTTCCAATGATACCCCACACCAAGGGATAGAAGAAAAAAAAAACATCCCCACTTTACGTGTAGGGGAGGTACCCTAAAAAAAAATATTTTTCATAATTTTATTTTACCACTTTGTCGGCATGATTAATATGTATACCCTTACCAAATTACAACTTTCTAGTACTTCAGTCTTGGTGCTAGACCGCGGATAGACAGACAGACGGACATGACGAAACTATAAGGGTTCCTTGTTTACTACGGAACCCTTCCCTGGCTGGAGGCTTTGAGTGTAGTAGCTTGAGGCAGCCACAGGATTGACCGGTTAAACAGTGACGGTTTCTCAAAACCACCTGTGAGATGCCATTCCGAAAAAAAAAAAAACAGAACCCTAAAAATATAATGAAACTGTAAAATAAACAATGGGTAATTTGTGAACTTCGTAGATAGGTATTGACAGAGTAATATCCCCTTGGGATACACCCGTATTATGTCTATTTTCCAATTTCATTATAATATTATCTTTGATCAAAGATTTGATAGTGTAATACCATCCTTAGACCGCGGATTTTTTTTCCATAACTCATTGTTGATGTTTCTAAAACACTTCGGAAATTTTAATATACAAGATCTTTAGCGGATTTCGAAGATATACATGCAGGGCAAAGGCTATAATGATGATGATGACAACACACGTTACTGCTATCATGGGGCCTTTGCTCTGACAGAGGATCTGGCCCAAAGCTGGCTGGTTCCGTTGGTTGGAGGGCGCGACCAGGCGCCGCACTGGAGTTGGAGGCGCTTCTTTTTCTAACTCTTGTTTCAAGCTGTTTGCAGTCTGAGCCTCAATCATCTAAAGAGCTGTTTCAAACTATATTTGACTCCCAAGGCAAAACATAAATCTAATTGGAACAAATTATTAAATATAATAATAAATCGAGACCGCAATATCGTGCGGTCATGCCCATTTGTAGGTTGACACCATAGACTACGTTGACACCCCATTCGAAACTTATTCTACTCCACAGAGTAGGTACTTTTTTTTTACTAGGTACTCTTTGGTTGACTGCCGACTATCGTTTATCAAACCCATCAAACGCTAGATTGATCCAAAGAGTATGTTTATGGGTTTAACTTGCTAGTTGCTTTAGACTCTGCCAAGGACCAAATTAAGGCTCCTGCAAACAGGCGCGACGAGACACCGATAGAACAATTCGGCTGCCCCATTTCAAACCTAGTAAGGACATAAAACGAAATTTTACAGGAGAGCGCAAAAACGTAAACAGGGTCAGCCTTTGAAAAGTCTAGGTTTTGAAATGATTAAAGTAACTTACTAGGTTTAAAAGAGGTCACGGGGCAGTAAATGGGGCACTTAGGTCTCGATATTTAAATATATCTGCTTTTAAGTAAGTTTTCAACGCTGGTGTTTTTGTATTTGTTGGGGACTTATTAGATTAGCAAGATTATGCAATAAAACGATTTTTGTAAAAAGTTTCCCTTACTAGGTTTTAAAATGGGGCAGCCATAGATATAAGAAAGAAGGAGATATACCCGGTAGTTGAAAATGTATCGAAACCCAATGTCTCCACTTTGTCCCCACTACCTCGCCACTAGTCGCCACAACTACACATGCAGATCAGTAAACCAAATAGATACGAGGCTGCGCTTACTCTTGCAATTCATAAATCAGAACGTACTACACAATCAATTATAAACCTTATCCCATCAAACACAGCGTGCATTTACCATGCACCGTACAACTCACTCACACGAAAACATCATTTCTATCGTTGTGCTGTACAGAAACAATTTATTTTACATATACGCTAGTGATTGACTAAATCGGAAAGGTATCGATTCTTCCATTTAATATTATCGACGGTGAAGTATCAACATCTAATAACTAAAATTTTGGCGGTTTTCACTTACTAATGTTTACTTCAAATGGTCAAAAACTATAGAAATTAAACGTTTTTTTCTCCTCCTGTAAAACCATGTTTTTGTAGTTATTAGATATTGATACTTCACCGTCGTTATACTTAAAAAAATTTGGTGTCCTGAAAATAAAATAAATAAAAACGATAAGTCCAGAAAATATTATAATAAAAATACATAATAAGCAAAAAATTCAAACTATAAAAATCCAGTTACGTTGGTTTAACCTGTCATAGTTTATTTGAAACAGTAGATATTGTTGAACCCTGCTATGATGTTTACTCACTGACCTGTAAAGTGGAGGCATTTGTGCAGCACTTGACGCTTTGATATTACTGGAGTGGCATTTTTTGTCAAATAGTGTATCTTAAATTAATATATTTTTCATTATGTGATTATTCATCGGAGACTGCTCAAATTGGTGAAACTTAATATTTTCAAAGAGACCTAATCTTATGAAGTGAGGCAAAGCCTTTGCCATGAGTTCCTGTTTGACATTTTTAGTTTTAACTGTTAATTTATTATTGGTGAGACAAGCTGTTTTTATGATTATTTCCATTATCTTACAAATCATGACGACATCAGGAGATGGGTACATAAGCCCACCTTTGTCCTTATACTTTATAAAATGATGTGTTTCTTCATATTTGTAATTATCTGAACCATGCCGATTACTATAACGCATTCGAAGCTTTTGAAGACTTTAACGGAAGTAAAATACCAAAACCATAAAAAAGTAAGGAAATAGCACGAGTATAAGGCATAATAGACCAGCGATAATTCAAACCCAAAACACTCCACCTAAAATTTTATTAACTTTGCGACCGTTGGTTACGCATTTCTCTACCACGCTGTAAAATAATCAAAATAAGTAAAACACATTATTTCACATCGATCTTCCACCCGGGTAAAAGAGTTGACAAATTGAAGAATAAAGTATAATAGCAATAAATTCATTCGCCAAACGACATTGTTGTCGATAGCCTACGTTAGTGGATCTGCACAACCACATCACTAGCTCGTCGCCAGACACAGCGGCCGTACCAGGGTTACCAGATTGGGTATTTTTTTCGCAATTTTGGGTAAAAATTTGACTCGTGGAGAAATTTTGGAGAAATGAAATATTTGGAGAAATGATTGGAGAAAAGAAAAAATCCATGGAGAATTTTGGGGTTTTTATTTTTATAGTTTTCTACGTTGTGTTTCATATTTTCCGAACACACACAGTACCTACGCTGATAAAACAGTACGGTCACAGATATCGAAATCTGATAAGATTTATTTCGATCTATCAAAATTATCTTCAAAGTTCAAAGATAAAATGAGTTAGTGTTACGTACTATTTATTTAAATCATGTCAAAATCAAGACGTCCACAGAATACAGTCCAGCTTAGGAAGCTGAACTGCATATTTCTGGTAAATTATGTTTTAAATTTACTTCATTTGCCAAAAGAACGCAGGTTTTACACTTTGTTTTTAACCGACTTTCAAAAAGGAGGAGGTTATTATGTTCATAGCGTATGTATGTTTGTATGTCCACCGATTTCTCCGTCAATTGTAGACCGATTTCGAAAATATTTTTTTTATTTGAAAGGGTATGCTCTCTAGGTGATCCCATATAAATTTTATAAAAAGTGAAAAATTTAAAAACATACAATAAAAAAACAATCGTCTTCCAAAAAAACACTACAAAGTGAAAAATAACTTTTATTTCGGAAGTCGGTGGCAAAAAACGAAAATTCAAACCAGACACCGACTTCCGAAATTAAAGTTATTTTTGCTGTTGTGTTTTTTTTTTTGAAGCCTGTTGTTTTTTTTTTTTTTTAAAGTTTTTTTCATTACAATTTCTTGATAGTACAAATTCCTTGCCTTTGGGTAAAACTTAGAAAAATGGTATCATTTTGGAGAAAAGTTATTTCAAATTTGGAGAGAAATAAAAAATCACATCTGGCAACCCTGGGCCGTACTGCGCGATGCATCCGCAGTCCACAGTATCGTTTTGTGATTTTTACATTGCTTGTTGAGTCACTGAGCGACATATTTAGGTAGTGGTTAACGAGCAATGTATGTAGTGCAAAAATAGTACAGTCGCTGTGATATTTGGAAACAAAAAATAACGTAGTAAAAGCAAGAAATATTTTACGATTTGTTGTTTTTCATTATTTTAAAGACAAATATAGTAAAATACTTGTAATTACATATGGTAAGTGATTCCATGATTCACAAAGTTTTTGTTTTGACTTCAGTTTTTACAAGAAACCACTGAACAACACGGCATTCTTATAAATTGTCCCGATCACAGCCGAAAGCACACTAGTTCGCGGAGACGGCCATTTTCGTATGCAATGAGCACTTTGATCATTACGCGCGGACACAGACACGCCCCCATGCCACTTCTCCTGTTTTTTATATTTCTATGGGGGCAGCCGAATTGACTGATGTACCTACCTAAAAGTATTCCATATAAAAAAAAAATTGGGGTCACCCATTTATTCCACTGCAGAGGTAGCGTGGCCAGACTCTATAAAGAGTTAAATTTTTAAGTATAGGTAGTCCAAGAGCTAGATCGAACCATTTTTCGCAAACTCTGATCTAGCTTTTGGACTATACCTACTTAAAAATTTAACTCATTATATCTTCTAAACTAAGACCCGACTAAATCTGTGACTTGGCGGAAAATTTCGACTAATTAGCGACAAATGTTTCTGTTTTTACTAGAAAATAACTGAATTTATTTACATAAAGCAAAATGGTAGGTAAGTATATTTTTCAAAACTAAACTCATAAGTAAAAGCTGTACTAGGGCATTTATTTTGAGAATCCTTTAAATATTGGTTATGGCAGCGTCATGAACATTACAAAGCATAATTTGTATTTTGTTGTAAAACAACTTGGTTTGAAGTATTAGATTGTCCTAATAGCTTCATATTCATTAGAAATTCACTTATTCTCCAATATTCACAACGTTTTACAGTATTATTTGTTAACTTATCCAAAATACTGACATCGGTGTTCACTTCCCTCTTTCTAATAGGTATCCCTATGGTTTTCAGTCTATTTTAGCCTACAATGGAGGCGCGGTGGTCGCAATGAAGGGGAAGGACTGCGTGGTAATCGCTACAGACAAACGTTATGGTATTCAGGCCCAGACTGTGTCAACCAACTTTCCGAATCGCTTTATGTCGGCCTCCCCGGCTTAGCCACGGACACACTGACCGTGTTCCAGAGATTAAAAAATTCAGATAAGAAACTATTGCTTGCTATTATTTTGGACAAAATTCATGTCATTTCAATACCTGAAACTAATCATTAACATATCAAAAGTGCTGTGTTGTCGGTAGCACAAAAATGTTGTCTATCATGTCATAAATATCAGATTCTACCCTTCATTAACATTTAGGAACCATTGCCTTGACAACTTTCAGAGGATATTTATTCTCAAAAGTTTGCTAAAAGAATCTCACATTTGTACAACTACGCCACACAACGCCTCGAAAAAATTGCATTATATAAACTAGATTTATGTCTGTAATTCCAGAATGAACCTTTATGAACTGAAAGAGAACAGAATGAGAAACCCAAGACATTCTCAGCGATGTTGTACAACCTGTTATACGAAAGGCGCTTCGGACCCTACTTCATTGAGCCTGTTATTGCTGGACTGGACCCTTATGATAACCAGCCCTATGTGTGCAATATGGATCTGGTAAGCTTTCTAGCACCAAGTAGGTAGTTGCATATATCTCGAACCTACATCATGCAAGTATAGTTAACAACAAAATCTGATCATGTTATTACATGCAGATGCAACAACAACTGTTGGGCAGTGGCCCGACAATTATGGTAAGGAGCATCCTCCTTCCATCTGGAAATATTTTACTTATTCAGCCACCTCAAAAAATGTATTAATGATCATATAATGTCAGCAAATTTTAGTGTTATATTTTATCCACATTTAAAGGTATTGATCAATCAGTGTATTGACAATACATCACTTTTCACAGATTGGCTGCCCCAATGAGCCTGAAGACTTTGTAGTGTCAGGAACCTGTTCAGAGCAGCTGTACGGTATGTGTGAAGCTCTGTGTGAACCCAACCTGTCACCTGATGAGCTCTTTGAAACCATCTCACAGGTAAGATAATAATTTGACAAATTACTCAACTTCTTTGTTGAAGAATTTAAAATAGAAGTAAAGCTCATTCTGAAAGAGTCCAGTTCAGGAAAGTAATACTAACCAACTCCACCACAACTGTAGCTAAGCAGCACTTGCTATGCTCTGATTTGAAGAGTATGTGTCCAAATAATGGCAAATGAGACATTCCAACATTGTCCATTTTTCCTCTTCCCCCCGGACCGCCATAAGGTGCAGACGTGTAGAAGACCGTATCGTTTTAAAATATAAATAAGAAAACTATTAAAATTCATATTTGTGCCAATTAAATAGAAGTGAAAAAATAGGACAGCATATGCACAGAGGAGGTGTTTGTGCGCAAGAAGTTACGTGAGTACAATTCACGCACCCATAGTAATTATCTCTGCCACCAAAATTCCGTCGAGGTAAACTCCTAATTAACCTACTGTCCTGGTACCTGACGACGGCTCAACAAATCAGCGTACGCGCACACCGTCGCATCATCACTACAAGGACATCTCTGTCGCTTGCGCGGCACCACCCTTCACCTGCGCTATTAGTCAGCTGACCTGAGGCCGCGCCCTTGGGCTATTCTAAATCTACGCCCACTTCGTTGTCATTGAACAAAATAGGCCGCAAAGTACCTCCTTCCTGCTCGGGGGAGGCTGGATCGCTCCAACGCGAATGTATACGTACATCCGTGGTGGGGCGATCCGGACTGCCAGGCACTTCTTCTCTTGCAACCGAGCGGGTGGGCAGGTTGCGGATAGCCCAACTCCGGCTGGGGGACCGACCACCGATGGTTACATTGACTGTCGGTGGGCGATCCTACACTCGGAGCATCTTCCTAAAGAGATCCCGGACAAGAGAAGTTCCCGAAAGCCAAATCCCAGGCTTAGGGTAACCCATTTACCCCTTCCTATGTTACCCATCACCGAATCAAGCCAACCCTCCCCATCCATACATTTTCCCGTCGATCCTAAATCCCTAGGCCAACTCCCAGGCCTAGGGTGGCCCCCAAGAAACCACACCTCCATCCACCAAATACCTTCCCTCCTATCCCTTTATCCCGTCGGTCCCAGAGGAAGGGTAACCTCGATTCCAAAAAAGCCCACCCCCCACACCATGAACATGCAGAATGACAACAAACCTACCCAGGTGGGTCCCGGCCAAGCCGGGGAATCCCACACCGCTCCGGCGGTTAGCCCCCATCGTATTATGGGGGGGGGGCATCAACCTGCAATATGGAAAACTTAATGCCGCGCTTTTCAGCGCGGCCGGCTGCTGACTTAGCGCCCACTACACAGGCTGCGATTACCGCGCCCACGAACACGACCTCGGCCGCGACTAACGCGCCTCCAATCACGACCCCGGCTGCGTCCAACGCGCCAACACCCACGACACGGGCTATGCCTCCCACGAGTCTCTGGCAACAGAGTATCGTGCGGAACAGCAAGACCAACCCGGACAATGACCCCGACCAGCACAAACAGACAGAGACAGGGAAAGATGACGGACCTGGCAACTCTGGCACTCTTCCGGTTACCTGTGATGAAGTACGCCCGCTGACAAAGCGCGAAAAAATCCAGGCCCGGAAGAATAGAATCGGCGAACGAAAGCGCAATATCCGCGAAGGCACTAGCCAGCGCGAAGCGCGATCGGACGCCGAAGGGAAGGTGCGCGACCAGCCCCAAGTCCGCGAAGGGGAAACCCAGCGCGAAAAGGGGCTGGACGCACGCGACCGACCGCAAGAGCGCGAAGGGGAAACTCAGCGCGCAAAGCGGCCGGACGCGGAACCGCGCGTGCGAGGGCAAGCTTGCGAAGGGGCAACCCAGCGCGAAAAGCCTCCGCACGTGACAGAGTCCGCCGGGACCGACAGCCGACCCCAAGACACAGACGGACCCCACGACCGACCTCGACCTAAGCACTGTAGGGGCAAGCGGGGTGGTACCTCACACCTGGCGGCACCGGCAAAAAAGACCCAGCCTGGCACCTCCAAGCCGCAGCCTGGACCGAGCGGTACAGGGCAGGCGAAGAGGGGACGCCCTGATGATACGGCTTCACCGAGTATGCTTCAGGGGGACGCCAAGCGGGTGAGGATCCACTCCGCTCAAGGGGAGCAGAGGACCTACGCGCGAGCCACGAAGGACATCCCTGCGCGGCTGGCTGTAGCAATCTGCCTTCCCCCCCCCTCCAGAGACCTAACAAAGGAAGAGGCCGAACACATTAAGACGGACCTAGAGAATTTAGTTATGGACACTGACCCGACAGCGCCACTCCCTGCCTTCCGCGGATACCCAAGGGTAGCGGAAGGTACCGTGCAGATGTGGTGCGAGGACGACTATGCCCTGACCTGGTTGACCCAGAACGTGCCCAAAATTAGACTCCCGAATACTGACCAGACACTTACGGTACTGAGACAGACTGACGTGCCCACCCGTGTCCGAGTCTCGCTTTTTGTCCCTCGTTACAGAGGTGACGTAGCCAGACTCCATGGTGTTCTGATCCGTCAGAATACCTGGTTTGACATCGCTAGGTGGTCACTATATAGGGCGACTACCGTCGGTGGCGACAACTATGGGACGTATTTGACCCTGGGGTTGCCACCGGAGGAAGCCGTAAAGGTTCGGGCCCGGGAGCGACGTATATCATACCTACTTGGGTCGATATACGTACGCTTCTGGCCCACGACCGAACCCTCTGACGTCCAGACCGATAGAGACACAAAGACCGCACAACCGACGCTGACACAGACGGACGACCCAGACATCGACCGACTTGAGGAGGTCATGGCCCGAGCGGCAATGGCTGACGATGTTGACTCCATACCACCCGAGTCACCCGGCTGGAGCGAGCGTTTACTCGCCTCGTCACCGCCGCCGGGCGAACGACACGACGACAAATACGAGTATAGAGAGGAGGTAGTGGAGAGGCTTTCCGATGGATCCATCTCCGACTAACCCCTCTCCACCGCCGTCATCGCCCCTCTACATCATCCAGACAAACCTCCAGCATAGCCAGACTGCCACGGCTAGCTTGCGCAGGGCGCTGGAGGTAAAACCACGAACAATCGCACTGATCCAAGAGCCGTGGATCAGGAACAACAGAATATGTGGCCTCGGTAACATCGGAGGTAAGATAATTGTCAACACTCACACGTCAGACAAACCAAGAACCTGTGTCTACGTACCCAACGAAATTCCTATCACGCCACTCAACCAATTCTGTTCCAGAGACCTGACAGCTGTCAGGCTCCAGACCCAGGGTAGCGCTCCAGATGTTGTACTAGCCTCGGTATACATGCCAGGCGAGGGCGCAGATTGCCCGCCTAAAGATATGGCCGACCTGGTGCAACACTGTGAGCGTGCCAGTCTGGACCTGATCATCTGCACCGACTCGAACGCCCACCACCCGCTCTGGGGCAGCGACGCACCGAACTCCAGAGGAGAGGTACTATCCACCTATTTATTCTCTACTAACCTCAATATTATTAACCGCGGCTCGGAACCCACCTGGGTCACAGTCCGAGGACAAACGATCATAGATTTAACACTTGCCACAGAAGACGCGACAAACCTAATCACAAACTGGCACGTATCGGATGAGCCTTCTTGCTCAGACCACAGAAAAATCCGCTTTACACTAACTACCAACACGAGGAAACCCGCACCGAGGCGAAACCCGCGGCGCACCGATGTCCCTGGGTACAAACGCCTGCTAGCCTCCCTTTTGGCGAGGCATCTATCACGGGTAATCATACGAGACAAGGCACAATTAGAATACACCGTAACAAAACTATCACAATACCTAACCGAGGCATACCATGCATGCTGCAAACTAAGAGCGCCACGAACCAAGAGTGAGAGAAACCCCTGGTGGAACGCTGAACTTAGTAAACTCAGAGACACACTACGTAAACAATTCAACAGAGCCAAAAACACCAGACTCCCAGAGGACTGGGAGGTATACAAAGAGACCCAATACACATACAAGAAGCAAATCAGAACTGCCAGGAGAAAAGCATGGCGGAAATTCTGTGAATCAATTGAAACTAACAACGAAGCGGCACGAGTACGTAAGATCCTATCAACTGATCAGGACCGAACTCTCGGCGCGCTGAAAAAACCCGATAACTCATACACACTAACTGACTATGAAACCAGCAAGGTCCTTCTTGAGACTCACTTCCCAGACTGTAAGATCCTGGAGGACAGGTCGTGGGAGGCTGAACCAGAATGGACCCCAACGGATCAAGACTGGTCAAGAGCCCGCAATATAGTAACAGAAGACCGCATAAAGTGGGCTATCAACACCTTTCAGCCATACAAGTCGGCAGGGCTGGATGGCATCTTCCCAGCCCTGCTGCAATGGGGGGTAGATCATCTGACACCATGGCTGGTGGAGATCTATCGAGCCTGCATAGCACTTAGACACATACCTCTCGCATGGCGCGAGGTGAAAGTAATTTTCATACCCAAACCTGGCAAGACCGATTATACACAAGCCAAGGCATATAGGCCTATAAGCCTCACATCCTTCCTACTGAAAACCCTCGAGAGACTCTGTGACAGGCACATCCGAGACGGACCTCTCCGGGCTAAACCACTTCACAAACAACAGCATGCGTACTCCACAGGCAAATCAACAGAATCAGCGCTACACAGCGTGGTTTCTAAAATTGAATGCGCAGTGGACCACAAATGCTCAGCACTGGCCGCCTTCATTGACATTGAGGGCGCCTTTGACAAAACCATGTTTAACAGCATAAAAATGGCCCTCGACCGACACAGCATAGACTCGACCCTGAGTGGCTGGATCACCAACATGCTCAAATTGAGAGCTGTACAAGTCACAGTAAATGACACTACAAGGGCCATCGTTGCGAAGGGCTGCCCGCAGGGGGGCGTCCTCTCACCGCTTCTATGGAACCTGGTAGCAGACAGCCTCATCAAAACACTTAATGACAAAGGTTATTTCACTGTAGGCTACGCCGATGACATAACCATAATAATAAACGGGACCCACGAAAACACCTTATGCAATCTCATGCGTCAAGCCCTGAAAATAGTAGAGGAATGGTGCAACAAGCACCAACTCTCAGTGAACCCTGCAAAAACCGAACTGATCCTCTTTACAAAAAAGAGGAAATTGACCACACTACAACTACCACGATTCTTTGGAACAACCCTAAGCCTCTCAACTGAAACCAAATACCTGGGCATCTTTTTGGACAAGCAGCTGAACTGGGCAAAACACACGAACTACATCACCACGAAAGCCAGCATATCCCTGTGGCAGTGCAAGCGACTGCTTGGCAGGAATTGGGGCATTAGCCCCAAGGTCACCCACTGGCTATACACCACAGTCATCCGACCAATTATCACATACGGCTCACTAGTCTGGTGGCCCAGGACAGACCTGAGTACAGCCCAAAGAGATCTCGAAAAACTGCAGCGGTTTGCGTGTGTTGCAATCACTAGCAGTATGAGAACTACACCCACTGCCGCCCTACAGGCAATGCTTGGACTACCGCCTCTGCACCTCATTGTGCGGGAGGAGGCGGCCCTGGCCGCCTTTAGGCTCCATCTATCAGGAACCCTAAGCAAAGACTCCAGAGTTAAGCACATACGTATAAAGGAAGATGCGATCAAACGACGACCAATGTTGGCATCACCCTGTGACAAAGCCCCGAAATCACACCACTTTCAACAGCACTACAACATAACACTTACAGAAGAACAGTGTGACTATTCAGGCCCGAAAGAGCTGAGAGTATACACAGACGGATCGAAGACCGACTCCGGTACCGGAGTTGGAGTCTTCTCACACGACCTCAACATAAATATATCCCGCCCGCTGGGAATGTTCAACACCGTCTATCAGGCGGAGTGTGTGGGCATCATACAAGCGGCCCATGCTATAGAGGCCAGGAGAGTTACGGACACCCAC
Source organism: Agrochola litura (assembly GCA_949152395.1). Classification (NCBI taxonomy): domain Eukaryota; kingdom Metazoa; phylum Arthropoda; class Insecta; order Lepidoptera; family Noctuidae; genus Agrochola; species Agrochola litura. The sequence continues at coordinate 6,853,822 of OX424509.1, forward strand.
ATTCGCATACTCTCCGATAGCGCCTCAGTTCTCCAATCCTTACGGAAAAAATATATTACTTCAAAGTTAACACTAGAATGTCACAATGCACTAGAACAAGTAACGGTATCTAGCCGCAACACGGTGACGCTGCAATGGATAAAAGGACACAGCGGATCGCTAGGTAACGACGCAGCTGACGAACTTGCTAGAAGAGGATCTAGCACGGCAGTCTGTGGACCCGAGCCTATCGTGCCAATCCCCTTCAACCAAATACGCAGGTGGCTACAGGAATTCACCCACACACAAGCAGAGAACTGGTGGACCTCGACACCAGGTTGCAGGCAGTCCAAGGAAGCTATGCCATCCTTGGATGGCAGGCTAACCAGGCGTTTATTACGCCTGGACAGGAACGGCCTGCGCATGGTGACGGGGACCATCACGGGGCACTGCTCGCTAAACAAACACTTCCACACAATAGGCATAACGGACAGTCCTCTGTGCAGGGCGTGCATGGAGGCTGAGGAAACAGTAGCGCACGTGCTCTTTGAATGCACAGGCGTCACCCAGATTAGAACAGAAACCCTCGGGTCACCCAGATCCTACACAGATGTTCTGAACAGACCAGGAGACTTGATTAGCTTCTGGAGGGAGGTGGGCTGGTTGGAATAACACCAAATGGCCGCCATGGCCCACGCACAATGGTCCACCTTACGGACTAAGTGCGGAAACCAAACCCTATAACATAGAACCTCCTTCCTGCCCCGGCGCATATTTAGCTAATTAGCTTAAGAATCTTCGGCACTCATCGTATCCTGGTAACTTGGAGCTACGTAGTATTAAGAATTTAAGATGAACAAATCTATTTCTGACGGAAACATTTGTGAAATGGCCACCGATGTTACCCCTCCAAACTTCGTTTCCAAAAGCTATAAAAGGCTGAGGGAAGAAGACTTACCCTCGGAATTTGGCAAATTTAAAGAAGAAATGAAAGAGCTGCTTCAGTCCTTCATAAATACCCAGCAAACCGAATTAAAAAATATCACTGCCAACCTTAAGGAGATTCAACTTACAAATAGCAACATAGAAACATCTGTCGCGTTTTTGACTAAGCAAAATGACGAGTTCCAAAATAAGATAACTCAGAATTGCAAGCAAAGAAAGATAAAGATTATATCACTGTGTTGGAGGATAGAATTGAGGACTTGCAACGGTGCTCGCGCAAGAATAATATCGAAATAAAGAATGTCCCTCGGAAAAACCAGGAAACCAGAGAGGATTTAATAAATATGGTTCTTAGTCTTGCTAAGAATATTAATCTTGATATGAGTAAGCGAGATATCAAGGACATCTTTAGATCGAAGGGGAAGAAGGAAGGGGTGAATAGCCCCCCTATCGTAGTGGAACTGGACTCTGCAATTCTAAAACAGGATTTATTGAAAAGTACTAAATCGTACAACATAAAAAACAAGACGAAACTTCAAGCGAAGCACCTTGCTATCACTAGTAATGGGGACGTTCCTGTGTTCATTTCAGAACAACTTACCCCCAAGAACGCCCGCCTATTTTTCTTAGCCCGGGACTTAGCCAAATCAAAACAGTATAAATTTTGCTGGACTGCTTTTGTTCGTGTTTTTCTGAAAAAGGACGAGGACGCTAAGATGATCCTCGTCAATAGTGAATCACAGGTGCATAGCTTGCTTCAAAGTGCATGACTAATTCTAGTTATTTTTTTTGTTAATTTACTTTGGTTGTCTTTATTACTGGCCTTTACTTTGTTTGGATTATGTTATAGTTCCTGTGGTTTGTTAAAATTATTTAGATATAACTTTCATAAAAACATTTTTACTGTAAAACATAATCATCAAATATCAACACAAAAAAAAACTCACCTCATACAAACATTACATGCATCATTCATCAACTAACATCCAAATTACAACCATCTCCCGCTTATATCACACATCCACTCATACACCCATTATACCCCATATTGAACTAAAACCTCGGCATATTTATGTAGTCTTTGTGAATAACACTTGTTTTCCTCAATGTCTGTTTTCAACCAGCCATCGTGAGTTATGCCTATTAGACTTTTTACACGATAATGGATAGTAACTTAAATACACTTGACGAATTAGACCAGAGTGAAATTGCAAATTCAGCTTTAGCCAATATCGAACACATATCCACGTCTTTAAACCTCAAAAATATTTACTTAACGGTTGTGACTCAGAACATGAGGAGTATTTACAGTAATTTTGACGACTTGCAGATGAATTTGGCTCTGATGAAGTTCGACGTGGATGTTCTTATTCTTACTGAGTGTAGATTAAATAATAAGAAAAAAATACCACTTCTAAATAACTACACCTCTTATTTTACCTCAATCCAGCTAAACCAAAACGATGGCGTGGTAGCCTACGTAAGAAACAAACATACGCCCTTGGTAACAGAACTAACTTTAACAAATGCTTCTGCTCTTAGAATCACAGTGTCTAATTTTACTGTTATAGGTATATACCGTTCCCCGTCTATTGCCTGTGCTGACAATTTCATTAGCTCATTAAACAGCCATCTTGAATCTTGTAGTACGCACAAGAATATTATTGTTACAGGCGACATTAATATTAATATAATAGAAAAACCTACAGAAACTTCACAACACCGATCAAATAGGCTCAGTTACCTAAATATGCTATCTGTTCACGGCCTCCTTCCAGGACATAACCTACCCACTAGAGAACAGAATTGCCTTGACCATACATTTCTGAAGTTTGATAAAACTAAAACCTCTGCTTTTGTGGCAGTGCTATGGTTCTCTTAAATATAACTAGCTCAAATAAAACACAAATAACTTGTTCAAAAACCACAACTGTAATAGATTTTGAAAATGCTTATAAAAGCCTTATCAATGTTTTATACTTACACGCTCCCTGACAGTTTTGCCACTAAACTGGTGGAAGTGATTAGGTCGTCCCTCCTATGCAACTCAAAAACCAAATCCGTTTCTTGTGGTAGGAGAACTTTGAAGCCCTGGATTACTACAGGAGCACTGCGGTGCATAAGGCTTAGAAACAAAATGCAACGTCAAACAAGATTAGATCCTTTCAACATAATTTTAATAATAACTTATAAACACTTCCGTAACTTTTGTTCCAATCTGATAAAAAAGATAAAGAGACAATATTATCGAAAACAAATAGAAGATTCATCCAAAAGTCCGAGACATCTTTGGTCTACAATAATTGAAATCACACAGTTTAAAGCACCCAAAACTTCAAATACCCACCTTCTCAATATTACCGCACACCCTCTAAACTCACTAAATAGGGTCAACTTGTTTTTTACCACCATAGGCAAATCGTTAGCGGAAAGTATCGTAACTCAGACTGGGATGCCGGTTGTGACCAGCTCCTGTAATAGCTCTAGGGTTTCCTCGTTTGTCTTATTGGAGACGGATCCACAGGAAGTGGACGGTATTCTAATGAGTCTTGACTCTGAAAGTGCACCAGGCTGGGACGGTATACCAACAAAATATTTAAAAATTTCCAGGGATTATGTGGAATATGTGGTTCCCCTGATAAGCCAGCTAGCTAACTTATGTCTCAAAACGGGAATGTTCCCAAAAGATCAAGTGGTCACTCCTGTGCACACGGGCGGGGACGTAAACGATGTAAACAATTATCGCCCCATATCTGTATTGTCAACAATTTCAAAAATTTTAGAAAAAATTGTAAACAAGAGACTAATTAACTATTTACAGAAATATAATATTCTATCAAATGCACAATATGGGTTCAGAAGAGGACGTTCAACTCAAGACGCTATTACGGCTTTGACTTCTGAAATTGTTGATAAAGTGGATAGGGGTCGTAAATGCTTGACAGTGTTCTTAGATCTCAAGAAAGCTTTTGATACCGTTTCCGTCCCAATCCTTCTGCACAGGCTAGAAAGCATAGGTATAAGAGGTACCGCTCTCTCCCTTTTTGAAAGTTACCTTAAAAATAGACAGCAAATGGTTAAAATTAATAAGTTATTTAGTGTTGAAGAGGACGTCTATTACGGAGTTCCACAGGGGAGCGTTTTGGGTCCGCCACTCTTTTTAATTTATATTAACAGCCTATGCAATATGCAGATCAATGGAGGACAAATCTTCTCATACGCAGACGACACTGCGGTTGTTTTCTCAGGGACTTCATGGAAACATGTAAAAACTGTTGCTGAAGATTGATCTTTTGGGAACATTCCCGTTTTGAGACATAATCAAAACGGGAATGTTCCCAAAAGATCAAGTGGTCACTCCTGTGCACACGGGCGGGGACGTAAACGATGTAAACAATTATCGCCCCATATCTGTATTGTCAACAATTTCAAAAATTTTAGAAAAAATTGTAAACAAGAGACTAATTAACTATTTACAGAAATATAATATTCTATCAAATGCACAATATGGGTTCAGAAGAGGACGTTCAACTCAAGACGCTATTACGGCTTTGACTTCTGAAATTGTTGATAAAGTGGATAGGGGTCGTAAATGCTTGACAGTGTTCTTAGATCTCAAGAAAGCTTTTGATACCGTTTCCGTCCCAATCCTGCTGCACAGGCTAGAAAGCATAGGTATTAGAGGTACCGCTCTCTCCCTTTTTGAAAGTTACCTTAAAAATAGACAGCAAATGGTTAAAATTAATAAGTTATTTAGTGTTGAAGAGGACGTCTATTACGGAGTTCCACAGGGGAGCGTTTTGGGTCCGCCACTCTTTTTAATTTATATTAACAGCCTATGCAATATGCAGATCAATGGAGGACAAATCTTCTCATACGCAGACGACACTGCGGTTGTTTTCTCAGGGACTTCATGGAAACATGTAAAAACTGTTGCTGAAGAGGGTCTGACTGAGATAGCTGGCTGGCTTAAAGCAAACCTTTTAACCCTTAATACCACTAAGACTAATTTTATTTGTTTTTCCCCAAACCAAAGGTCACAACCTGGATCTGACTATGGTATTACGATTCATGTGTGCCAAAATAAAACAGTAATTGTGGCTGTCAAATCATTCAACAAGTCAGCTCCACAAAATATTTGGGCATAATTGTGGATCAAAGACTGTCATGGCACGCTCACATCGAGCTTCTTATGAAAAGAATCCGGAAGCTCATTTGGGTCTTTAAAACTTTACGACATGTTATGCCCGCGCAACTTATAAACAAGATCTATCTAGCTCTGGCGCAATCTATAATAACTTACTGTATTCCGATTTGGGGTGGAGCTACCAAAATTAAATTCCTCGGTCTGGAAAGAGCTCAGCGATCACTTATCAAGGTTATGTATTTTAAACCATTTAGGTTCCCTACAACTGACCTCTATAAAGTTAGCAACTTGCTCTCAATTAGAAAACTTTATGTTTTAAACATATCCTTAGCCCTACATAAGTGTCTACCCTTTGACTCGGCAACTCAGAGCAGAAGGCGTAGGGATATAGTGGCCTACTCCCCAGGGATTCGAACTGTCTTTGCTAGACGTCAATATGTTAAACAATCCACCTACATCTATAATAAACTGAATCGTATATTAGATATGTATATAGAATAAACTTAAAAAAAAAAAAAAATGTTCACCCTCACACACACACACCCCACACACACGCACCTCCACACACTCATATACACACACACAGTTGAAATAAATATTTTTGTATTTTTTGTCTCAACCTGCCATTTTTCTCCATAGTACCTGGTCGATGGAGCTCTGCTCGGGTGAAAATAGAGAAAACGAATCTTCCCAGACCCCTATACTTACCTACTGCAATTTTCATCGCAATCGTTAGAGCTGTTTTCGAGAACGTGATTACAAACATATATACAAATATTGCTCATTTAATAGTATAGGATTAAAGTAACTTTTGGAAAAGCCACCTAGAATCAATTATATTTTCTTGTAAATTTTGATGTTCAAAGTGCCTTTTAATTGCCCTACTCGAAATAAATGATTTGACTTTGATTTTAACTCACCTGTCTGATAAGCCACCAAATAACATAAAACCACTAAATAGCAGAACACAAGTCACTCAAAGACTCTGAGACAGTTCCAAGATTCTTGCCTCCAATGACCATCTTTTTCTCTTGAACTACAAAGGTACACACAGCTCCATTAAGTAGTTACCCCCCCCAAAAGACATGTGCGTTCAAATTCATGATATGCCCCAAGTTGGTTTCAGTATTTTGCAAAAACATTTTATTACAATGAATGTATTGTTTAAGTGAATAGGGTTAACATTTACAAAAAAGTTATTTAACGTCTAAATAGACCGGAGGTTTCAAGACAGCTTGCCGTGCACAAGATAGGAGGTTTAATAATATTTTTTATTGCTATTATCTAACAAAACTTTGGTCTTATTTTACTACCTATGTCAAAGATTTATATTTTACAATTTTATTTGATAATGTACAGTTATCATAATATACATATTTTGCCAACTAACGCAAACCCTAGACAAAATGACATCCTAACGATAAAATAGGAAGCGCCAGAAATAAACAATAGATTTAAGTGAAGTCAAATAATTTATTTCAATTATGCACAAAAAGACACTTTTGAACGTCAAAATTTACAAAAAATTGAATTAATTCTAGTCGCCCCTTCCAAAAGATAGTTTTCGTATGGAGAAGAATGGGCAAGAAACTCCACCGTTACTCTTTTAAAATGCTTTACAATATTTTGTATACATTAATTATATAATTATATGTGAAGACGATGCACCTGGAATAAAATTACTATACCACAATAGGTAAAAATAATTAAAAATAAAGCAATGACAGAAAAAATAATTATGTAATAGATACATGCTGTTCACATATTTACAAGCATTGTAAAAATAAGTACCTATCCGATACTCCTAAAAAGTTACAAGTAATACTAATAAGTCAGTGTGTGAGTTGTTATAATAATTAATTACACCATTAAATTAGCAACCAGTTTGATTTTGTCTAGACTCTAAATTGTCCTATGGAGCTAGACCAGCATGCTTCCAAGCATTCTTATCTAGGATATAATCCTCTAATTTGTAATATCATCAAGAGTATCATCATACGTTGTAGTTATAACAACTGGAGGGTATGGATTAATTTTATAAAGAAAACGCTAATGGATACCCTCAAAATATAACATCTACCGATTAGACAGAGACCTAAAGATAAAGTGACTCTGACGATAGTGATAAAAATTTCATCGCAATACTCGGCTCGCTGGCTACTTCGTCAAACTGCCGGTATGAGTATGACGACGTTCCGTGATGCGATGGTTCGAATCCAAGTCGAAACAATGAACTCTTTTTGAAGTGTTCTTTATTCGTAACGAGCTCAATGTTGTAGCAGTGTAACATTTTAAAACTTGAGGGGCTAGCACATACTGACGCTGTCTGTAACTACATTATTTCTTCTCTCAGGCGCTAGTGAACGCCGCTGACCGTGACGCGATCTCCGGTTGGGGCGCCATCGTCTACATCATTGAGAAGGACAAGATCACTGAGAAGCATGTCAAGACGAGGATGGACTAGTTTGTTGTAAGATACGCCGTGGTCTGGGAGCTTTTAATAATAAAATTATTTTAAATATTTTGTTCGTTTTATTTCTTGCCTGTCTTGGAGGCTCGCCCGGTCGAAACACGTTAAAGCAATCACGCCTTAGCAACCCATGTGTGTACCTTGCAACGATTTCTTTTCGTCATCTGTGCTTCAATTTATTTGTTGTTATCTACTTTATGTACAAGTAATAAATGACAAAGGCGGACTTAATGCCTTCTGTTTTGCAATGTGTTTATAATGTGTAGTATATCCAGTACGGTATAGTCTTTTTATCTCACGAAGCGACACGCGCTTTACTTGTGGTTACCAAGTGTACAAACACACCGTGAATGTTTGTGTAAGCGCAGGAGCTCTCTGTACCATCCACAGACTACAATTATATACAGGGTAGACTGTACCGTCCGAGACACGGGTGAAGTCTGAAGTGTGTGTGTTGTATGCTGATGCTACTCGTCTGCATGCACACGTTCACAGCGTGTTTGTACACGTCTTGGTTACCACAAGTAAAGCGCGTGTCGCTTCGTGAAATAAAAATACTGTAGCAAAAGGAAAACTGACTTGTGCTTATAAAAAATACTTCTTTTCTTCTATACAACAATAAACTGACCAATAACAACGGGCTAGTTTCGACTAACTATAGCTAACAGTGTGCCTTAGGGGGGTACACTATCAAATCTTTGATCAAAAATATAATGAAACTGTAAAATAAACAATGGTGCTGATTCCCTTGTTCACAAACTAAACTAAATTCAAGTTCAGTGCATCTTTTTCTTTCTATTTCATTAAGAAAAGGACAGAAGATAAATTTTAGTTTAGTCCTGTCCATGAGCGCCGAAAAAGGGGACATGCTAAAGATATTCTAAGTATACAAATAATTAGTACCCTAAAATGTGATTCATTGCGTAAAAAAAACAGAACTGAAACATTTATATTTACCGAGAAATCAACGATGATAACTTTCGTGCGCTCGTTCAGCAGGACCACGACTTTGAGTGTTGATTTCAAGTTTGAGGAGCTTGTCGCTTTCCTCAAACCTAAATAGAAAATTAGTACCCTGCAAGATAAAATTAGTGCCCTTATTCAAAATTAGTTCTTCAGTAGTTTACGAGATATACCATGCCTTAGGGTGGGGTGGCGGTAGTCACGGTGTATAATTTTCATTTCTAGATTTCCCTATTAAAAACTCTGTGATTTCTTCCCAAATTTATACAAAAATTAGTGCTCCGAAAGAAGTTATAGCGACCAAAAATTCAGATTCCTAAGTGTTGTATTTTAAGAGAAATTAGCATTCATTACTTTTGCATACTAAATCTCCGCGTATAACCCGACCAAATTAAGTTGTCAATGGTATTGAGCAGTCTATGTCCGTGACTACCGCAGGACCACCAACGCCAATCGCTTCCATATTTAGTAAATAATTAGTACCCAATTGGTACTAATTAGTGCTCGAACGGCAATATTGGTACCTTAGCAGTTTTCGAGAAACTCGACTTTGAAGGTGGTCCGGCCGTAGTCGCGCTCCCTTCAGCAGGACCACCATGAGCGCCGTAAAAGGGGGCATGCTGCAGCTATTCTAAGTATACAAATAATTAGTACCCTTAAATGTGATTCATTGCGTTAAAAAAACAGAACTGAAACATTTATATTTACCAAGAAATCGACGATGATAACTTTCGTGCGCTCATTCAGCAGGACCCGACCAAATTAATTTGTCAATGGTATTGAGCTGTTTAGGAGATGTACACTCGTGCACATCACTTAATGGATGTCGGAATAGTAATAACAACAGTTCAATATCTATAATAATAGGGTTCCGTACCAAAATGGTAAAAAGAAACCCTTATGGTGCAACTCAGTCTGTCTGTCCGTCTTTCTGTCACAGTTGGATATGTCAAGAACAACTACTAATGTTATCAGCTTGAAATTTGGAATAGTTTTAGATGACGTTTGCCCAATTATTTTGCAATTAAGAAAGAAATTGGGTCTTACAAATTCGAAGTGGAGCTACATATGGAGGGCTTATGGGGTATCATATAAAAACGCGCTATTTGCACATTCTCATTTTTTTTTTTAATGAGAATTTGCAAATAACATGTTCATTAAAGAGCAACAGAGATTTCTTATTTATTTCTTTATTTTTTGCATTCTAGTAACTTGTTGTACAGACGCCAGCACATCAAGCTACCCGAAACTGTCAAATTTTCCCAATCATCTTTGAACCTTATTGTTTCAGGGATAAAGTTGAAAATCTATTAAATAAATTTGACAGATTGTAGTAGCTTGATGTGCTGGCGTCTGTACCTAACAACACAGAAAGTAGGTACTTGAAAAATAATTATTCGAGTCATTATGAAAGGTATGTATCACAGGCCATGGATATTTTTTTTCTTAATATGTACCTGGGTACATAGTTTGTATAAAAATTATAGATATTGAACTGTTGTTATTACTATTCCGACATACATCAATTTAAGTGCACAAGTGTACATCTTCTAAATTCTATTCCGTGAAAACTTAGGTGAAGTGAGATTTTTACAGAATAGACTGCTCAATACCATTGACAACTTAATTTGGTCGGGCTATACGCGGAGATTTAGTATGGAAAAGTAATGAAAGCTAATTTCTCTTAAAATACAACACTTAGGAATCTGAATTTTTGGTCGCTATAACTTCTTTCGGAGCACTAATTTTTGTATAAATTTGGGAAGAAATCACAGTTTTTAATAGGGAAATCTTGAAATGAAAATTTTACACCGTGAGTACCGCCACCCCACCCAATGGCATGGTATATCTCATAAACTACTGAAGAACTAATTTTGAATTTTGGGCACTAATTTTATCTTGCAGGGTACTAATTTTCTATGTAGGTTTGAGGAAAGCGACAAGCTCCTCAAACTTGGAATCAACACTCAAAGTCGTGGTCCTGCCTGCTGAACGAGTGCACGAAAGTTATCAATTATCATCGTTGATTTCTCGGTAAATATAAATGTTTCAGTTCTGTTTTTTTTTTTACGCAATGAATCACATTTAAGGGTACTAATTATTTGTATACTTAATATCTTCAGCATGGTTCCTTTTTCGGCGCTCATGGTGGTCCTGCTGAAGGGAGAGTGACTACCGCCGGACCACCTTCAAAGTCGAGTTTCTCGAAAACTACTAAGGTACCAATTTTGTCGTTCGAGCACTAATTAGACCAATTGGGTACTAATTATTTACTAAATATGGAAGCGATTGACGTTGGTGGTCCTGCGGTAGTCACGGACATAGGGAATCGGCACCAATGGGTAATTTGTGAACTTCGTAGATAGGTATTGACAGAGTAATATCCCCTTGGGATACACCCGTATTATGTCTATTTTCCAATTTCATTATAATATTATCTTTGATCAAAGATTTGATAGTGTAATACCATCCTTAGACTGCGGAAAATTTCCATAACTCATTGTTTATGTTTCTGAAACACTTCGGCAACTTTAACATACAAGTTCTTTAGTGTATTTCGAAGATATATATGCAGGGCAAATACTATAATGATGATGATGACAACACATGTTACTGCTATCACGGGGACTTTGTTCTGACAGAGGATCTGGCCCAACGCTGGCTGGTTCTGTTGGTTGGAGGGCGCGACCTGGTGCCGCACTGAAGTTGGAGGCGCTTCTTTTCCTAACTCTTGTGTCAAGCTATTTGCAGTCGGAGTACTCGGAGCCTCACTCATCTAAAGAGCTGTTTCTTACAATCTTTGACTTCCAAGGCAAAACATAAATCTAATTGGAACAAATTATTAATATATTATCTAATAAATGGAGACACCACAATTTTTCGATCGTGCGGTCGTGCCCATTTGTATGCACAGAGCATATAATTTGTATGTACCTATGTTGACACCACAGAGTACATTTTTAATTTATACCATAATATATTACTTTCCTCTATGGTTGACACCCCATTCCATAGATAATACACTTAAGCCCCATTCTAAACCTATTCTACTCTTTGGTTGACTGCTGAGTACAGACGCCAGCACATCAAGCTACCCAAAACTGTCAAATTTTCCCAATCAACTTTGAACCTTACGGTTCAGCGATAAAGTTGAAAATCAATTAAATAAATTTGACAGATTGTAGTAGCTTGAAGTGCTGGCGTCTTTACATTGAAATAGAAATAACATATGTCTATGGCTGAGTATCGTTTATCAAATCATCCCATCCCATCAAACGCTAGAGATTGATCCAAAGAGTATGTTTATTAAAAGTGGTTTAAGTGTTTAACTGTGCCTGTGGGTTTAACCTGCTAGTTGCTGAGACTTGGCCAAGGACCAAGTTAAGGCTCCTGCAAACAGGCGCGACACGACACAGATAGAACCACAGATATAGATATACCTAGATAACGCAAGTATCACGTTCTGTATGAAAACCAAGCGTGCCATTTTTTGACTACCTACTATGACGTCACAAGCACTAAGAAACGTTTCTTTTATTTTTTCTCCTCGCATTTGCACAGTTTTTACAATTTATAACAGCGTAATTAACCATTTTCAATTTTTTTACTGACGTCCGACAAGCGTGGCACCGATGCAGACTGAGCGCGAAAGTGGCAGCTTACGATTATTGTACGTAAGCTGGGCACGAAAATGGACCGCGAAATAGTTGCTCTTGCGTTATCTAGGTATATCTATATCTGTGGATAGAACAATTTCCGAGTTTTCATAGAAATTGTTCCACCCGAGACGTCGAGAGTCGAGCCAGTTTGCGGGAGCCATCAGGCTGGGCAAATTAATGCCTACACCATTACAAAATTAACATGTTGATTAGTACGTGCTTCAGGGATTAGCTAGACGTAGGTAATGTTTTATTTGTGATTTTATAGACCAAAAATATGCTATCAATAAAATCATAACATGTTACGAATTATATTTTGGTCATACGTCGCAAGGAGGAGCAACATACAGAGATAAAAGTACAAGGGACTTTAGACGATCAATTTATTGGGTTCCGTTCCCAAAGAGTAAAACGGGACCCTATTACTAAGCTTCGCTGTCCGTCCGTCTGTCACCAAGCTGTACCTCATGAACCGTGATATAAGACAATTGAAATTTTCACAGATGATGTATTTCTATTGCCGCTATAACAACAAATACTAAAAACAGAATAAAATAAATATTTAGGGGCTCCCATACAACAGATATGATTTTTTTGCCGTTTTAATCAGGGATCGAAACGTTGAAATCTATAAAAACCAGAGATGGGCCGAAATTCGGTTCAGAACCGAATTTCGGCAGCTTGAACCGAACTTCGGCATTCGGGCGAAATTCGGTTCAGATGCCGAACATTCGGCACAAGAAAAATAATACCTACTTACACAAGTCACGACGTGTCGCTTTCGAGAAAGCGCGCGAAATTGAACCGAAGTTCGGCCAAACTTTTCATTTAAACCGAATGTTCGTCCGAAGTTCGGATTCGGTTCAAACCACATTCGGCCCATCTCTAGTTTTTATAGATTTCAAACGCGAGTCCGACTCGCACTTGGCTTTTTTTCTTTTTCTTTTTGTTTTTGATAGATTATTTTGTTTATATTCTGATTTATTTCTGGTAAATAGTCACTTTAGCACGTTGCAATATGGATTTGATACAGTTTTGTCATCGTATGGAGGTAGAGCGTTCTATTACACATATTCATAAAACACAAATCAAAAAGTAAAATATCAAAATCATTAGATCTACTTACAACCCCGAAACTGACTGATGTAAAAGTATTCCATATAAAAAGAAATTGGGGTTGCCCATTTATTCCACTGCAGAGTTAGCGTGGCCAGACTCTATAACGAGTTTTAAATTTTTAAGTATAGTCCAAGAGCTAGAACCATTTTTCGCAAACTCTGATTTAGCTTTTGGACTATACTTAAAAAACCGGCCAAGTGCGTGTCGGACCACGCACAATGAAGGGTTCCGTAGTTGGAATGAATTTATCCCAAAAACAAACTTAACTTTGTAGTTGAAAAACATGTTCTCCCATAGGGAGTGTATGGGAAAACATGTTTTTACAACTGCAAAGTTAAGTTGGTCGATTATTACTCGTTAACTTGTAGAGCCTACTTAGCTGTGATAGTTTTCCTTTTAATTTCGTTATATAAACTACTGCTGTGATTTTTTTCACACACACAAAACTAACCGTTTAGCTGGCAGGGGGGGGACACACTTGACTCTAACAAAAATTAGCACTTTAAAGCTTAATATTTCGCAAACGGATCCCTGTATCCAAAAATAATTTACACAAACTCCCAATGTTTTTAAAGGACCTTTCCAATGATACCCAAAACTATGGGTTAAAAAAAAAAAAAAAACTTTACCAATTTACGTGTATGAGAGGTACCCTAAAAAAAATTGTTTTCATTATTTTGTTTTACCACTTTGTCGGCGTAATTAATATGTATACTTATGCCAAATTACAGCTTTCTAGTACTAAGGGTCTCGGAGCTAGACCGCGGACAGACAGACAGACAGACGGACATGACGAAACTATAAGGTTTCCTTGTTTACTACGGAACCCTAAAAATTGAACTCGTTATATCTTCTGAACTAAGACCCGACTAAATCTGTGACTTAGTGGAAAATTCGCGACTAATTTGCAACAAATGTTTTGCGTTATCAAAATTAAAATCCCTGATGGTGGCCATGTCAGTGTCAATCACGCGCTAGTGTGTAACTCTTCATATCTACTCCTTGTGTGGCTAAGTACTAACAGCCGCACGGGTCGATCGATCAGGAAAAGCTACGCTTGCCGGGGTTGGTCCGTGGATGGGTGACCATTTCTACGGGTCGTCAGAAGCCCGGAAGTCTGACAACCAGTCTTACCAAGGGGTATCGCATTACCTAGTTACTGGGTTGTAGAGGTCAGATAGGCAGTCGCTCCATGTAAAATACTGGTATTCAGCTGCATCTAGTTAGACTGGAAGCCGACCCTAACATAGTTGGGAAAAGGCTAGGCAGATTGATTGATGTAACCACTTTATTGTACTTATACAATGTACTGTAATTTGCTGACTATACAGGTGTCCCCTCCGCTAGTAGTAATAGTGTCCTGTGGGTGTCCCAAACATACTGATTTAGGTCAATCAGAAACATTCAGTTACTTTCTATACCAAAATTTCAGGTTTCGAAGTGTAAAGGAATAAATAAAAAACTTTTTTAATGCAGAATCTTTATAAACCGAATATTTAAAAAATTAAGTTTTAATTTTTCTTACACATTTTTTGTCTTTACAAGAGTAGTAGACTAGAGAATTAACATTTCAACCGTGTTGCTTACATGCCGAATATGTTTGTATGTAGCGAAGCTATCGTTTAATAAATATATGCCGTACACTGCGGGCTCGTGGCTTCAACCGTCACCGATAACAAGATAAAACCTATTCGAAATAACATAACTACAAATTAAAATACAATTACCGACCTAAACAATGGCAACATATATGACATAATTTGAATCATTTCATGACTAACGCATTGTTCAGGAATATGTAGAAAAGGGTTAAGGATAAAGTTAAAAAAAAGCCTCTTCAATAAGAGGGTAACAAAGGATTTCTAATGATTTTATTAAAGTTGACCACCCTGTAACAAAACAGTACTTCACTTCGTTTTTAATTTAGAAACATAAAGAAGTGGACAACTCGAAATCTAATATAAAATTAATATCTAAAAGTAAACAATATCTATCACAAAAAAAAAAACTAACGTCTGACAAATTATTTCAAATTGAAGGCATACCGAATAGAGCCCTGAATACTGATTTTCATGAATAAATCTTGTAATATTTACCCGATAAACAGTTAAAATTTAAAAAGAATTACATGAAGAGCGATATAATTATTCTGAGGTCAGCTAAACACTCGATATGGCGCGTTCGATCACGCTAAGCTAATCGATGGCGCGAAGAAATCCACGCCTAAAAAGTATAAAATTTACCAATATTATTAGTACACCGTCAACGGTACATGAATTTTCACAGAATAAATCACAAAAGACTTCATAACAATCCAAGTCTTATTCGAAATATAGAATAATAAATAACAAAATCTTACATCGTACTATTAAAAACACTACTCTAGGCAGAAACTAAGCGAACTAGTTATGGGTATATTGGCAAAAACGACATTATGTAATGGGCGAAACACCGACTCTTAACAATGGCCGTTTCTTTTATACAATTTTAGACTCAACCGTCCTTGTAATAGAATACATAGTTAACGAGTACAATACCGAATATGATACACTGATAACCAGAGAATCGAACATTATGAGGTTTATTGAGTTCTGACTACGAGATATTTGGGATAATCCTGACATTTTCAACACACTTTTTATTTTTTATAACAATAGACCTCATGTTCCTCAAAGTATGGATCGATACAAATACATTTTTATTAACAACAATTCACGTCTAGATTTACTACTATTTAAAATCATTTATTGACACTTTCATAAGTTAGTTCTTTGAATCGATCCATACTCCCCAGGGGAATATTCTCACAACGTTTTATTATGAACAAAACATGTATGTACTTCAAACAATATACAATATCGAAGGCATTACAATAAGATATATAATACAACGGCCAGTTATAATAGTATACATGTAATTTCATTGATAAATTTAAATTGGCCAACCGTAACACGTCAACATCCTAATTCAATGATATTTTAACATTTTTATTTATTCATTATAATTTTTCAATACTAAAACTACGCGTTAGCGGAACATTATAAAAAGCTAATAACGAGTTATGAAAATTATTGCGAACGTGCTTTGAGGATATAAGAGAAAATTTTAATGACTGCACTGCGACTGCTAATTGCATTCAGGTATAGATTGTGCAATCCACGAAGACGCGCCCCACTCCGCGATTACTGTACTGTAAGCTGTACTTAAGTACGGAGCGGAGCGGATTGCGCTATCTATAAACTGAATGCCGACATCTCAACTGCATGCAGTATGTAGTCAAAACGCAGTTTACACAAGTTTAGATGCATATACATTGGCAAACACGTCCATTTTCAAACAACGGCTTGTATGTAACACACGGGCACGGGTCAAAGAAAATTCCATACCGCTGTGAAAGGCCAACGTCACCTGATCACAAGATGCGGTGACCATGGAATTAGTATGTTCTATTTAGCACAACTGGAATGCTTACAAACTTCGAAAAGTCTGTCTAGAAAAGGAGAACACTGGTAATGCAAAAGAACTTTAAGTCAAACGTTTAAAGTTTATTTCTATTTAAAATTTTAAAGACAGCAAGCACTCCCAGATTGATTTAAGCTTCTTGACGGTGACCTATCACAATGACATTTGTACGTGTGATGCGAATTTTTGTTCGCGTGTTTGCCGACGTGTACGCACTTTAAAATGTTCTATTTTCGAATCGCTCAGAATAATGAATTTTGTTCGAGATTTAAACGAAAAAAATGAGCGATTCATAAATTGAACTAGTGAATTTTAAATGGATATTTCATCGGGTATTGGGGGACAGTGCGCAGTAGCTTTATCACTAAATTCGAGGCTGCCGTGAAACGCTTTTTGTTTCAAATACAAAGCTCACATCGCAGATTCGTAAATTAACTTTCTTAATTCAATCTCACATCACTCCATCTTAGATCCTACCTACTCTAACTCGTATGCGTAACGTAAATATACAACCGCGAACAGTGGCGGTTGACCACGTTTCAACCTTATGCCCTTAGTAATAAGGTTGAAAAGTGATGTCCGCGGTTGTACGAGTCACAATAGAAATTGTATTGTGACTTGTGTGCAAAGGACAACAGTCTTAATACCAAACATCAAAAACTCACTTATACAAATACAAGGCAGCCTCGAATTCACCTGTTTTGGTGATATAAGATTGAAATAGGACAAAACAGGGACTCAAGTGTAAGAATAAAATGTGAATATTGTCAAAAAGGGTCCGCTTATTATTATTATTGCAAACATCAAGACGAAAGTGTAGAACATTATTAATTGTAAAAATATGGGTCCCTTTCAACCCGTAACCGTCCCTGTTTCGGACAATGACCGACCCGGAACTTTGAATCGTGCTAGATCGTAGAATACCCGACCCGAGAGAAGAACTTACGTCGTAAATACAGCACTTCGAGTTTTCGGAAACGTTCGGTTTTATTAAGCGTCTTCTCTGTTACTCGTTACGGCATACCCTGCTTGCGGCCTATATGGCAGTGTGCGGCGAGATGCGATGTAACGCGTACTTGTTTTGAGGGCGACTAAATGCGACACCACGAACTTTCAAGCAAAATTGTACTGTATTCTCCATGATTTGAGAAGTAATGACCAAAATCACGCAGGACATTTGTCGCGTGTAGCATCGCGTCGCTTTGCATCGTGTCGTGTCGCGTTGCGTCGCGTCGTATTTGTCGCTCACGCAGGACACCCCGTCATATTTACGCCCAGTTACTAAAATTTTTTGACGAAATTCGGGGTTCGTTCTTTCCACGATATAGCACAAAGCAGCCTTTAAACGTGTCTATTGCACAACTGTGTTAATTCGCACGCAAAGCGAATAAAATACGATATTTAATTTGATAAAAACGACAAACTTCTCGCCAAACTGTCCGATAGTTTCACATAATCGCTAATATCAATTACATGCCTTCTCACTACGATTTTTTTTAACATTATGAATTTTATTTATTTTTCCATTTATTTTCTCAATAAGAATCGACGTTATTACACTTACTGTATCGTGGGACTTGTCTTGGACAAGATAGGCATGTTACATACTTGTTCGGGTCGGCATGAGACAGAATAGCCCGGCGGCAAAATATATTCGGTTTTGCCGCCCGGCTATACCGAATCATGCCGACCCGAAAGTGTGTAGCACCCCCTTATAACAACATTTAAGCGGTGCTTCTTTCAGTACGTAACTACGTGGAAATAATAAACGTCAAAAGCAGAGACCACCTATAATTTATCGATATCACCCGAGTAACGCCCACATTAGGTCACACATGCACAAATCAGTATTAAGAGCGTTTATTCTGAAAGTGGGCAACGTCGCAAATTGATGTCAAATATTTCGCTGTTTTGATTAATTTGGCAATATTTACTGTATGGAAATAAGAAATGTGGCTAACTAGTTCCCTAGAATATTAATAATAAATTGTAATTATAACACTGAATTTGATGTTGTAAATATTTTAGGTGTAAAAAAGACATTTGGAAAGGTTCCAAATTCTTTTTTTACATCTTAAACTCGGTACAATGATATGAATTATTGCATTTCATTATTAATATTCTAGGGAACTAGTTAGCTACATTTCTTATTTCCTTACAGTAATATTGCTAAATTAATCAGAACAGGTAAATATTTGACAGCTATTTACGACGTTGCCAACTTTTAGGATAGACCCTCTTAACCTTTTCTCTATCCCTTTCTGTCACTCAGAAGTGTAATTCACTAGAGCGAGAAGTCCATTCGCACGTAAAAACACTTGATATGAATGCGTGCGGATTGCGTACTTCTCGCTCTAGAAAATGGCGGCTCTAAATGTCAGAAAGAGAAAGATACAGAAAAAATCTTGATACATGCGTGTATGATATTACCAGAAATTAGCCGGGTACACTGAGTAATTATTTTTAACTGTGTAAACTGAAAACGCGTCTAAATAAACTACCAGCCCTTTATAATCTACGTCACCCTGTAAACTCCAATTATTTAACAACAAAGGATCATGAGCGAACTTAATTAGGTCTAATAAATGAGCTAGCGGGAACTAAACGATGAATGTAGCGGATACATTCGAAACTTCGCCCAGGTACGCCACGGGCGATTTAATTACGGGACGTTTTTTATACGCACACTGGATTTTCAACCAGGGACTTGAAACGTTACTCAAAATAACGTTACGCGAAGTTCCGGTAACGGTAATTTGTACCGTTTCACCAGGATCGCAACAAAATTAATTCCTTGGCTATAACGATACTAACAAACGGAACGAAATCTTAAACTGTTTAAAAGCATTATTAAAAGTATATCGTTATTAATATATCGGTATAACGAAATAATAACGTTTTTCATTCCGATACGCAACATTGCCAAAAAAATTTGTGAAGATGACACTATCACATGAATATAAAAGTAGGTAGGTAACCATAACTATTCATTCACAACACTGTCTGTAAAAAATGTGCACTCTCGTACAAACTTATGTTTGAATACGGCGGTGGCTTACCACCAGCCGGCCGCTGGCCGCTGTAACGGGGGTGGCCGGTGGTGGTGGTGGTGCTGGGCGACGACGGAGCGGTGGTCAGCGGGAAAAGTTCTTAAGAATAACGTTATACATATGCATCTGTAACGTTATTACAAGTGGATATAAGCATAATGTTACTGATACCTATAACGTTACTTAAAATGTTGTTCTACAAAAATGATATTCTTTAACGTTTTTTTTTGTAACGTTATTAATTTTTTTAGGTTTTAGTATCGTTACAAAATTTGAAGCGTTATTAGATAACATTTTGTGTAACGGAACGAAATTAATTCCGTTTTCAAGTCCCTGTTTTCAACTCTCGGTAGTGAGCCGAGCATTGATAATTCAACAGAGTGCATCCCAGCGCGTCAAGAGCAGAGCGTGGAGAATCTAGTGTGCGAAAAAAATCGCCCGACATAACTTAGATGTAGCATTCAATCATTTCAATTTTACGAATGCATTTCGTTATATGACTTTACAAGTTATTACGTTTGTGTAAAGATCATTTTCACCTAAAGTAGTAGTAAAGATTTAAAATTTTGAAAGCGCACTCAGTTCGGATGGAGATCGGTTTTACGAATTTTGCCGATGCTACATCCAAGTTGTGTCGTACTGTACCTGGGCTTATTGAACTCGTTCATACATTATTATTACGTTTATTTCGTTATGAAGTAACGTTGTATCTATACTGATAAAAAAACTACGAAAGAGAAACTAGAAAAAATTGTATCTTTTCAGTCCCAAATATTCAATAATGGCGCTACAGGTTCTTGAGTAACTTTTTAAAATTTTTATGTGTAAGTTTTTAAAGTTTTGTGCCATTAAAGACTCTCAAACAAAGGTCCCCTTTTTATGGTGTGTGGAAGTCCTGATGGATGTCCTCCGCCCTATGTTTTTACAGTACGGAACCCAGATATAAACAATTAAGTCAATTTTGCCGATTATGAAAAATAATTCTAACGTTAGGCAATTTTTTCAATGCCTCAAGATACAGTAGCGCCATCTATAAGTATAAACACAGAGTAGTAACCAAATGGAGTGCTAATGTACGGGCAAAGAAGTATTTTTGGTATTATAGCAGAGGTATTGCCACTCTGTCGGCCAACTTTTTAGTAACATTTACAATAACATGAACGCACCGTTTGTAAGTCCACTAAAAAGTTATTTCTTGATTCAAATTGAAACATCCGCGTATCGCATAGATATGACCGTCGCACACAGTAATGACTCAACACCAAACTCGTAGCAGACCAGCCGACTCCATTAAGATGGCCATAGACTAGACACGCTAAGAAGACAGCAAACGCAACTCACATGCCATTGATTTACTTTGGATCGAGTTACACAGTTTGTCCACCGCACGTCAACGAGAAACGAACGTGACGTCCAGCGGTGGTGTGCGGTGGAGACGCAGCCATAGTGCAATTATTTCTGTGCGCGACGACCTTTAGAATGCTATTGCTGAACAATTTACACCCTTAAGACATTAGCCCTCCATTTTCTTACCAATCCGTGACGTGTAATAAGTACTAAAAGAAGCACCGGTGTGCGCTGGGCCCGCCTAGTTGCCCTCGATGGCCTTAGCTACGAATTCTATGAACCTCTTCCCGTACTGCTCGGGATCGCAGGTCGATATGCCGTCGACGTTACTGCCATATTTCACTGTCTTCGCTGCTTTCGCCGCCTAAAATATGATAATTAAATTACTGAAGTGAAAACTTCAAAAGGCGCGTTGGGCATTTTTGAGATGGGGAAAAAACAATTGAACTCGCGACACTGTTACCGACACTAGCTTTTGACCATTAAAAAGACATCAACGCGCGATACATTTTATTTGGGATTAATGACATTCCAAGCATACATGACAACAACATGATTGACATTTCCCTTTTTTACCGACTTCAAAAAAGAAAAGTATTTCCTGCACAATGAAATTGTTCAAGTTGCCACTGTTTTTTTTTACTTTTGAATGTCAAATCTTCTTCTTTTTGTGTGGTTAGTGGCTAACCTGGTGTCAGAGTTATAAAGCCGCCCATGAGCCTCTGACTTGACTTCACATGCCGTCAAGAAATATCTCTCAGTTATGCCGGTTTCCTCACGACGTTTTCCTTCACCGTTTTTGAAGCAAATGATAACTAACAATACGCACATGAATCCGAAAAGTCAGAAGTGCATGCCACAATGTCAAATAATAATATGACAAGCACGAAAAATTATAGTTTTTAGTTTTTGAAGCAATAGTTGAAAGGGTCAATGATTTCTTCAGACGGCAAGAAACTCGTAATTTTCTAGTCATTAGGCCGTGTGCACTTTGGATGCGTTTTCGTACGAATTTTACTCGTGTGAACACATACGAATATGCACGAATGATCCCGACCTTCCAAGTACTAAGGGAGCGCGCAGACTGAGTGCGTATTATACGTACGTATACGTACGTATACGTACGTATAATTCCGACGTCCGAAAACAATCCGAACTTGTTGGGATTTTTCGTGCGTTCAATGTCACCGGAACACTACCTATTTGACGGAGAAAAACGTATTCAGTGTGCGCACTGCATTTGTGTGCGACCACGATCCTACGTTTACTATACAAATTCGTGTCCAAAGTGCCCGCGGCCTTACGCTGTTATGCAAAGTGAACCGGTTTTGATGCTTTGTACCAAAATCCTGGGATCCTATCCTAGTATTGTATTTATTTTATTTTTTGTTTTGTTATTTCATTATATGCTGCACCGGTCGACGTCATCACGTCAGCGCCGGCTATCGCTGAAAACCAGCGCTGGGGCCCTGTCTCGCATGGGGTCGCAGCTTTATGCTGAGCGATGGCCGTTTTGCGTGGATGTGACGCATATTTTCCCCTGATTTGTTATTTACGTGCTTTTTTTTTATCTTTCTTTGCGTCATGTTTACCGCAAATAAACGAATTTTCTTTCTTTCTTTCTTTCTATAACCCTGTCTTTGCTAGTGGGTAAAAAATATAAATTTGTCAATATTTACCTGTTTCTTGACACCATAGTGCGTCAGCACATCAATCAAGGCCACGAAATAAATCTCCTTTTTGGGGGCACCTGAAAAGACAATAAAGCACAAAGAAAATAAATTAACTGCCGTCTTTGATAATAGATACTTTATGTTCGCAGATACCACTATACCACAGTAGGTATAGACAAATACGTTAGTAAACCTACAGGTCAGATTTAACTTTTTGAAGTGAAAACTTCTTTAGGCGCGTCGGGCTTTTTGAGATACGAAAAAATTATTGAACTCGCGACACCGTTACCGCCACCTCATTTTTGTAAACGCGATTGTGCTCTTTATTTGTATCACGTTACGGACCAATGTTCTATGCAAATATTTTTACATTAAAGGTTTTGAAAGTTTTTTTTTTTTTGTAATCTCGATTTTGCTCTTTATTTAGACAAGGTTACGACCAATGTTCTTTAAAAGTATTATTCCACCAAGGCGATTTTGTTCAAGTTTTCACTTCTGTCGGCACTCCCGGAGTGCCACTGTTTTTTTTTCCAGCTAAAATAGGGATGGTGACAAAAAGTTTTTGTTGTCCGTCAGATAAATTATAAAAAAAATTACTTGTGACGTAGCAACCCCCACTCCCAAACTTTAATGCATTTTATCTAAGTAATTTTTTATTAATATGATAAAGCAAAAAATACGTGTCAAATATTTTTTTATTATCTGAAAGACGGACTAAATAGAATTTCTTTTTTTTTACCTAGGCAACTGCTGTATTCCCGTATATTTAAGAACGATCGCATTCTAATCTCAGTAATACCTTTAGTGTAACTAAATTTTTGACAAGTATTTGACATTGATTGTAGCTGAGATGAGATTGTAGATTTTGAACGTTTATAAAAACGGGCATTGGCTTTTTGATATTATTATAGTTTTGACTCACTCTCTTGGCTGGGTATGGCGTATATGTCGAGTTCGGGAATGATGCCCTCGTACCGTAGCGACGACTGACGAGCAAACCCGCGCGGACTATCCGGCGGAGTGTTGTAGCCCCATCTGTGGGGAAGCATTGGAATATTAAGAATATTAGACACAATATTAAAACGGTCGTGTTACCGTATAACGGCTCCTGCACGGCAGTGTGAGGCAGCCTTTAAGATTGTGCATTCTGACAGCTATTTGCGACGTTGTCAACTTTCAAAAAGTTAACTGATTCAGGCGTGACCTTGCGCAAATCCATTATAAAATACAATAGACGTTGATATACTTAGTAACCAGTTCCGCTTAACTATTCCTAAAGAGCCATAAAAAACTCTTAAGAAATCGACACGTGTTTCATCTCTCAATGAGGCATCCTCAGGATGACGATTGACTTGTCGCGAACCCGAACACGGCGTGTTACGGCTGCATGACTGCTGACAAAACTTTGGTAATCACTTAGATTGTTTTCAAAAATAAAATATGCTATTACCGGTCGCCATGATGCCTGGTATCGGTATCGCTGTCGGTATCGGTGTCTCCGTTGTCGCTGTCATTCTCTGCGTCTCGTTGCCTCGCCGCCTCGGCCTCGGCCTCCCCGCGCCCGCACTCGTGCATGCCCAGCAGCAGGGAGTAGTCCATCAGGTGGAGCTTTGTTAGGAACTGGAAATGAACATGTTTTATTAATTTAAATATAACTATTTGCTCCCCACGGCTTCGCCCGCGTGGACCCTACTTCTTTTTCTAAAATAAAAGTAGCCTAAATTACTCCTTATTTATAATATCAGCTATCTTCCAGTAAAGGCCCGTCAAAATCGATCCAGACGTTTCAGAGAATAGCCGGAACAAACAGACAGAGACAATTTTTTTTTTTTTTTGTGATTGTCGTACCTTTTATATTTAGTAACAAGTTTAGTAAAAAGCTGTTATTTTGATATTACAAACAGACACTTAAATTGTATTTATTTGTATGTCTAGATAATACAAACCTATTATTGTCCCGCTGAAGGGCAAAGGCCTCAATCTCATTTTAATGATTACTTAGTTATTAAAATGTTACTGGCTATTAAAATCACGAAACGCTCTCTATCGGCGTGCTAGTTTTAAAATAGCAGACTCGGACACTGCGCTGTTTTGGCACTTTTATGTACCATCGCGGAAGCCCATAACTAACCACATTGAAAACAAAATCCCGTGCACACAATGACCACATCTGTTACCGCCCCTGCTCTATAGCGGCCGAGTGCTGCAAGCAAGAATAGTCCTTACGGTGGTCAGTTATGGCTCTCCGCGATGGTACGCCTGTGAAAAGTGCTAAATAAATTTATTTTGCACAGACTAAACAGCACATTCTGCAAAAAAATAATTTTCCAATTTGTTTTTTTTTTTAAGCAACTCGCAGGTTTGTTTCTTTTCTCGACGCAAACGAATTGAATGGAGTCCTATGGCATGGTAATACAGTTGCGATTTGTTTGTAATTTTACAACAACGATTATTAGAAAACAAAATAGATGAATGTAGTATAATGTAGGTATTTTTGGGCCTGTGACCAGCAATGGACATGCCTAGGCTGAAAATAAAAAACAGTGGCACTCCGGGAGTGCCGACAAAAGTGAAAACTTGATCAAGATCGCCTTGTTGGAAAAAAATACTTGTATACAACATTGGTCGAAACCTTCTCTAAATAAAGAGCACAATCGCGTATACAAAAAAAAAATACTTCCAAAACCTTTTAAGTAAAAATACTTGCATAGAACATTGATCCGTAACGTAATATAAATAAACGGCACAATCGCGTTTACAAAAATGAGGTGTCGGTAACGGTGTCGCGAGTTCAATTGTTTTTAAAAAAAATGTTGTTAAATGCCCAACGCGCCTAAAGATTACCTCAAAAATTTAAAAATTACCTCAACATCAGCAGTAAGGGTCTCCAACAACTTCTCTTTGGCGGCATCACCAATGTCAATGCGTACTCCTTGTTTGATGAAGTCGTTATCTTTGAGGGTGGGCAGGTCTTTCTCCAGCTCCTTCTCTGAAGCCTCGCGGTCTACTGTCGAACCTTTTAAGTCGTATTTCCTAGAAAGAAATAGATCGAGTTAATTATTGGTACTTTGGGATTTAGATATAGAGGTGAAACCAAGTTACAATCCGATGATGAGAAACATTTTGCAGAAAACTGGTTAATTGCGAGTCGGTCTTCCACACGAAGGGTTCCGTACCGTATTAAGATCGAGCAAAAAAACGAAGAAAAAAAAACACGTTTCTTTTGTGGGGGTTCCCCCGCTTTTTTTTTTTGTATTGCGGCAATAGAACTACACAATCTATGAAAATTTCAACTGTCTACCTATTATAGTCCGTGAGCCAGATAGTATATTTTGTCAGTCATTTCCTCTCAAGCGATAACTCGTGAAATGCTTCAGAGTTGTATTAAACAGCATGGTGAACGTCAGCTGCCGCTCCGTGTCAGCGGCAGCCTCACAATCACGTAAAAAAAAAATGTTTTCAGTCATTTCCTCCCGACTGAAAATTTGTTAAATAATAGTTAACGCAATTATTCGAAGATAAAAAAAGTCCGCTGGCCGTACCGTGGTGGATTATACGTCAGCTGATCACACGAAAATGCAAAAAAAAAAATTTTCGTTCAGTGATTTCCTCTCACTTGAAAATGTGTCAGATGATAGTTTACATGCTGTTTTGAATAAATAAAAACGTCAGCTGGCTCTATGTTGGTGGAAAGGTCGTCAGCTGATGCAGTGAAAGGTGGAGCAAGGGAGCCATCGCTTATTAAAATACTTGAAAATGTGTCAGATGATAGTTTACATGCAATTTTGAATAAATAAAAACGTCAGCTGCCTCTATGGTGGTGGAAAACCCGTCAGCTGACGTATTTAAATAAGCGATGGCTCCCATGCTCCACCTTTCACTGCATCAGCTGACGACCTTTCCACCAACATAGAGCCAGCTGACGTTTTTATTTATTCAAAACAGCATGTAAACTATCATCTGACACATTTTCAAGTGAGAGGAAATCACTGAACGAAATTTTTTTTTTTTTGCATTTTGACGCATAATCCACCACGGTACGGCCAGCTGACTTTTTTTTTATCTTCGAATAATTGCGTTAACTATCATTTAACAAATTTTCAGTCGGGAGGAAATGATTGAAAACATTTTTTTTTTTAACGTGATTGAGAAGCTACCGCTGCCCCACCCACCCACGGAGTGGCAGCTGACGTTTACCATGCTGTTTAATACAACTCTCTGAAGCATTTCACGAGTTATCACTTGAGAGGAAATTGGTCCGAAAAACCTGTTGCTGGCTCATGGACTATTATGTTTCATGAGATACAGCCCGCTGATAGACACACTGACAACGGAGACTTGGTAATAAGGTTCTGTTTGGCACCCATCGGGTACGGAACCCTGAAAATTTGTATTTCAGGGCCTTCCTAGCGTTTACGTCTTAAATGGGTAATGGTCATGGTTAATGTGTTATCAGGAGCTTTAAAACTATTGGCACTGTGGCATTTACCGCAATAAACCGTCTTGCTCCAAATCTTCCTCAACAGACAACCCGATAATAAAATCGCGCAATCACAAACTGTACCCTAATTGCGTAACTTAATTTCGTAAACGATATGACTAATTTGTTTCATTTTGACAGTTCAACATTCATTGCGATAATTACGTTGTTGAGCAGATTTTTTTTTCCAACGTGGAATGGATTAGCAATATGTTTCAAATCGAAACAAATTGTGTTTGATCGTGTATTACGCAATTAGGGTACTGGTTAGATTGCATTTATGTTAAGCACACGATTTGTAGATTTGTATTAAAAATACTCATGCAATCAAAACTAATGAAGAATCATTATTTAATTTTGGTTACATTTTATTTTACTGCTAAATATTATGGGTGCTTTCATCGGTCGCTGCAATTAACGATCATTGACTATAAATGACCGTATATTCTTTGTTAGATTCTATGACATCTCAGACTCAATAAAATAATGTACCGATACAAAATCATTATTTCACGCAACCGAGCACAAATGCACTAACCATACTGATTGACATTTGATCAATTATCAACTTGATATAAATACTATGATAAGAATTTTCCTTATCTATAAGGAAAACTTGCGGGTAGACGCTAATCACCGAAACTAGTTAAATGTCACGGATGAAAATCCTGAGAAACAACCCAAGCTTGTTGGAAGCGGAATCGACCACCAAGTCTGTCTTTTTAGAGTTCAGACCAATAATAATTTTGCTAATAGGGATGATAAATCGGTAAAAAAAAAAACTATTTAGTCGGTCCGTCAGATAACAAAAAAATATAAGACACGTATTTTTTGCATTATCATATTAATACAAAATGACTTAGATAAAACGTATTAAAGTTGGGGAGCTACGTCACAAGTATAAAATCTACATACAAGCGACGTCATGGCAATAACTCAATGTATTGCCGTAATCTTTTGATTACGTAAAAAAATAAAAAACACGTGTCCAATATATTTTTTAATCTACATGACGGACAAAACATAATTTTTAGTCATCATCCCTATTACTTACTAGCAGTCTGTGCGCGACTGCTAGTCACTGCCTGAGGTATATAAGCAGTTAGACGGGGGAGGGCGCCACTGACAAGATTGGCAGACTGAGTTATGTATGTCCTCAAAAATTACCTTGCTTACATATTAAATGCTTTTTTTTTTTTTTTGACTGGAAAATTATCAAATAACTTCTCCCGCTCTGGGTGAGGGCGTGTCAGACTCTTACTGACTAAAACCCACCCGTGTTCCTTCCGTTGCCATGTTGCCGGGGGGCCACGATATCCCTATCGGCCCATATTCGCAGCCCCGGCAGGCATTGGCCCTAGCGGACCCCGTCAATTCTGCTGACATCTCTTTGAGGCGCGCGTGGAACACAACGCGCCGTCGACCCGGGCTTGGTCCTTATCGGACGGCGAGCTACCCATTGCTCACCGTCCGCAAGCCCGCGCCTACGGTGGCCGGAAATCTTCCTGTGATTCCCGACGCCCAGGGCGTCTCCTCCTGCGGCGGTTAGGGGCGCGAGGGCGCGAAATATGCCTCTCCCTCACGCGCTCCGTCTCCTCCTTCGCGAGCATTACTGCTTCGCAGAAGGAGGTGACGGCCTCCCATTTCCTCTCGCTCCGTAGCATGGCCCGAATCAGGGCCGGACGCGAGAGATCACCGCCGCCGATCGCTTCCAAGAGGACACGGCGATGCCCTGCCCAAGCCGGGCAGACCTCCACCGTATGCTCCACCGTGTCCTCCGGGCGATCCGCACAGTGACGACACCCGGGCGTTTCCTCCCGCTTTATCCTGAACAGGTACCTCCCGAAACAGCCGTGTCCGGTGAGGACCTGCGTCAGGCGGAAGGTGAGGACGCCGTGGCGCACATATTAAAGGCTTAATGTGATTCTTTTTTTAGGGCAATACTATTTTGGAAAAGCAAGTATTGTTGCGAATTAACACTTTTCATGATTTTTTTTTATATTTTCTTATAGAAATAGTTTTATTTTAATCTCGATCTCCCAACTAAACATCCCAAGCTGAAGTAAAACAAGGTTTTCAACAATACCTGTGTATGTTGAGGTGGTTGGAGAACACGTTCCTTGTGGCGACGAGGTAGTGCTCGATGCCGTCTACTGTCAGCCGGTACATGCCCAGGTACTGAGGCAGTAGGGTCTTACCGTGGCGCTCCACTATGTACTGGAAATAATTACAATATTGTTTAGACTCGTGTGTAAAAGAAGAATAATAATCAAAAAATAGTTTCCATCTTTAACATCTTTGACTAGTTCATTTAACAGCATGTATACAGAATGAGCATAACATGATGAAAACTCTATTGAGCCAAGTAGAAAAACGGAGATAGTTGTGCATTAGTTGGTTACAAGTTTTAGAAGTATATTTGTCTTCATCACGAATGAGAAATCGTTTTATGATAATATTTCTGCAAAGATCGTGTAAAAATACATTAGTCTTGTCCACTGAAAAACCAACAATAAGTCGTTTGCTGTTGACGCATCCTTGCAATACTTTGCAAGCAATTTACCCACATAGTAACAAACCGCAAATAAAAACGCCCCATATTCTTCTGAAACTAAACCAACTTGTCTTAAGAGACAAAGATAACCTGCCTTACATTTACAACAAACCGTAATTTACACAAAATTGTTCTATATTACTGACACAAGTGACAATGACGCTATCTTTCACAAATTATCGGAAGTAACACATTACATACTTTCTACGATTAGATAAGGGGAGACTATCTATTGTTTACATGCCGATTGATAACTTGTCAATGATCTCTTAAATTATAATGATACATTCAAGTGCATGGTCCTGAAGATGGCTTGCTGCATTTAGGTATATCAGCCGTGAGCGATGATAAACATCCATCGTTAATCGTATGCCCAATTATCGATACAAAAGAGGGTATACTGACGACTTGGTCTTTTAGGCTTTCAACTGTCATTAAAGAGACACAATAGAATTTTAATTGTTATCCACCTCAATGAGGCGTCGTAACAGATGATGAGATAATAACCACGATTAGGATAGGATTGGTGATAGCGGATAGGACGATACTGACTTTCGTCTTGACGTCATATAGCCTTTTTCGACACCTAAAGTTGGCAATTTGTTTGCCAAGACTACAAAACGATTGCCATAAAATTTTGTAGATAATGGTGCCGATTCCCTTGTTCACAAACTGAACTAAATTTAAGTTACACAGGACTAAACTAAAATTTATATTCTGTCCTTTTCTTAATGAAATAGAAAGAAAAAGATGCACTGAACTTAAATTTAGTTTAGTTTGTGAACAAGGGAATCGGCACCATTATGTGGTTTTAAAACTACCTACGTGAAAACCACTCGTACTCAGTTGGATCATTCGTTTGTTACCAAAATGACTCAAACACTTTATTTGTCAGGTGACTTACGACTGAAATGCATGAATAATTGGCATATTGAATTATAATGCATAAGGCTACGTATATGTGTGTGCAGGCTTCGAACACATATGCAGACAGATACCATTCATTGCATTACGGCGAGCAGTTGACTTTTCCGCCCAGAGGCCCAAGTCTACTAATTTACAAATGTTACAATGGTTTCGCCATTGTCAGTTTTTGACAGATTTTGTCTGACAATGGCGAAACCATTGTAACATTTGTAAATTAGTAGACTTATGCCCGTTTTCACTGACAACTAAGTGACACTTGAATGAATCCCAAAATAAAAGTGCATTGTTGGATTTTGTCAAGCGAAACAAATGTTACAATGGTTTCGCCATTGTCAGTTTTTGACAGATTTTGTCTGACAATGGCGAAACCATTGTAACATTTGTAAATTAGTAGACTTATGCCCGTTTTCACTGACAACTAAGTGACACTTGAATGAATCCCAAAATAAAAGTGCATTGTTGGATTTTCAACTGTCAGCGCTGAGTCTAGCGTTGAAAATCCAACAATGCACTTTTATTTAGGGATTCAGTGTCACTTAGAGGTGAAAACGGACATTAGGCCCCCAGTTCACTGCACTGCCGCCGTTCCTAGTGAAGCACTGTACTGACATCACAATATCATCGAAAAGCATTCTAAAACGCTGATGCTAATGATTACCAAACCGCAAGCCATACAAGGTACACAGCCTACCTCTGAGTTTGTTTCGGCCTTTCTTCTCAGAGTAGGTAGTAAGATAGGAAACATCGACCTCATCTAGTTTTTATTTAAAATATGAATGACAATCTACTTACAGAAATAAAATCATTTATATGCCGATTACGTAGTAGGGAGATAGAACACGATAAGTAATTCACGCTTGAATTCCTCAGAACCTCTACTACTTCTGCAGCAAAGGACGGTGTATCAATGTTACCTACCTACATTTCCATCAATGGCAATTGTTTGCCGTCAACCGGGCAAAACATGCCTCATGCTCGGGCCACACCAACGGGAAACGCCGTTAATTATAACGATGATGGACCTTAACCCGTCGGAATAAAGTCTATCATCGCGACGTGTACAGTTATTAGTGCATAAAGCTTTAATAAATAAATATAGCATAAGCAGCCTATAATATTCCCACTGCTGGGACACGGGTATCCTATCAGTGGGAGGGAGTGGGCCGTAATCCACCACGCGAGCCCAGTGCGGGTTGGTAGATGTCACATATCTTCGATTTTTTTTGTTTTAGGACATGCTGGTTTCCTTCACCGTTTTGAGACCAGTGGTGATGAAATAATTTACATAAAGTAAAGCGCCTCTCAGGGTTCGAACCTACCTACAACTCGTAAGTCGCGGCCGTTACCACTGGGCCACCACTGCTCTTATAAATAAATATTACTCAAAGAAGTAAAGCACATTTTCAACAGCCCATAAACTAGTAATACTCACAGGATGGTATTGCTTAAGGAACGAGTGCATCCTCTCAACCTCCTCGGAAGTCAGGGTCTTGAGGATGAACAGGCGGTCGTAGCTCTGGTAGAACTTCGCCCCCGACTTGCCAGAGGAGTCGTCAGGGATCGGCTGAGATCTGTCGACAAAATGTCAGTGTTTGTTTAACTTACTTCCTCAACTGGCTGCCCTACCACCATTTACCTGACACACTTTTCCGATAACCTTACTATAGCCAATATGATCCCCGTTACCCCGCGTATGCTGAAGTCCTTATACATAGATCCAATACGACCCCCGTTATAACCCGATTTTTATAACTGTGCGCCTGTCAGCGTCAAAATATTGCAGTGTTTGTGGTTTAAATAATAAACTATATAACAAATTAACGAATAATAAGACAAAACTGTGGAGACAACACGAGTTGTGTAAACCGTATTCAGAGGCGTCGGGGCACTGAGGAGGTAACCGGGCGGGTGAATTCAATACTAACAACTTACGATTTTGACAGGTCCAAGCGCAGTTATAAAAATCCGAGTTATACCCCACGTATGCTGAAGTCCTAATACATAGATCCAATATAACCCCCGTTACCCCACGTATGCTGAAATCCTAACACAGATCAATGGTTTGCCCAACAACCGCCGTTTAAGGGCCGGCGCCCAGTGGCGGCACGGCATGGCAAGGGATTTTTAGGCGACGAATAGAAATAAAACTTTTATGTATGACAGTTAAATTGAAATTTCAATGATGATGCCTAAGGACGTCGCGACATGCTTAAGGATACCGCGGCATCGTTGCCGTTACAATTTAAATTTTATTGTCATGCTATTAAATTGTATTTCTATTCGTCACATAAAAATCCCTTGCCATGCCGTGTCGCCACTGGGCGCCGGCCGTAAAGCACTTTTTCAATGACCTTACCTACTTTTGAACCGATGCCACCCCATATATTAATAGCGTTTATACAGAAAGTGGGCAACGTCGCAAATAGCTATCAAATATTTCGCTGTTTTGATTAACTTGGCAATATTACTGTATGGAAATATCGCTAACTAGTAAACAAAAATATTGATTATGAAATGCAATAATTAGTGTCGTAACACCGAATATTTAGTTTTAGATGTAAAAAAAGTATTTGGAAACTTTCTGAATGCCTTTTTTACACCTAAAACGGTTACAACATCAAATTTAGTGTTATAATTGCAATTCATTTTTAATCTGGTTCACTAGTTAGCCATATTTCTTATTTTCATACAGTAATATTGCCAAATTAATCAAATAGTAGCTGTCAAATATAGCAATCAAATATTTGACAGCTATTTGCGACGCTGCTAACTTTTTGGATAGTCCTTAATTTGTAGTCAAATTTTGTAGAAACAAGGAAAACAATGAACAAATATGTAAAACATCTATGTATCTACTTTGCCCTTATTTGCAAAGGAGTAAATGATTTGATTTACCTTTACTTTGAAATAAAATATCTGGGCCAGAAAGGTTATTTGAAAACAACTATAAGTGGGTACAGTCAGCCTCAAAAAAATAAAACGGGTGTGGTCGGGGGAACGAAGTTCTTTCTCACGTATGATTTAAAATAGAAACAAAAATTTTGCAGACGCCATCTTGGATTTACATTTTGACCTCATATCGGCTTTAGTACCCTCGAAAACTATGAAAAAGGCACCCATGACGAAAAATTTGAAAACGTTCGGAGCTACTATCTTGGATTTTTATTTCGACCTAATTCACACTTTCAGTCTCTCTCTCTCTCTCCTGCAAACAATGTGCATTTTATACCACGACACTGTAATCACTTTACTCTTTTCTTTTGTTTTTTTTTGCCGGCGTTCTCTCTCTCTTTCTATTTGAATTAGAAGAAGACAGTCGCAAGTATTCAGACTTTTTAGCGTGACAATTTCTGAAAGTTTACAAGCTTAAAGATCATTGTTCCAAAAATTCAAGAATTAATTTGATTGTCTATAATTTGTATTCCATATTACTGTATCATTGATACATTGTTATGGAACAAAGATTGTAGACAATAAAACGAATTATAATCGATGTATACATCTTTTTAAGGCTGACTGTACACAATACAAATTTTATAGGTTGTCCTAAAAATTCCGGAATCTAGAACGATACCCAGTCGAACATCTCCTTGAATAAACTAGACTAGAATATGAGACATAAACTATTTTAAAAACAAATTCATGAGTAGGTATTGATGAATGAATGAATTTAGAATACGAGCCTGATTGTTCTATGATGATTGATGGTGATATGAATACCTATGTAATTACAGAATTTATATTTATGTCTGTGTTATGGTTGCTATAAAAATACACGAGGTCATTCTATTAACACGAGACATCAACTCGGCTTTTTGCCTAGTGGAGCTACCCGCAGTTACTACCCACTAAAAGCCAGCGCTCACCAACACGCGTACCAAGGCGACCATAGAAACAGGGGGTTTTCTACGGGTTTTGTCGACAAAATGACAGATTGTGATTGTTTATCTGTGCTAAGCGAGCAGTAGTCACCAGGAGTCACGGCGGTGGCGCGGCTTGGGATGGCAAAGGGTTTTCATAAGCGAAAACGATTTTGAATCTTATTTTCACACCCTTAGCACTCACATTTCGTTGATATCGCCACAAAGGGTGTTGAGCATATCGCGGGAGACTGCGGTATGCCACGGAAGGCATCGGGACATTCCTACAAATGTTAACAATACTTTTCCGTGCCATGCCGCGTCGTGCCGTCTAGTGAGCAATCAATCTACCTAGCCTTTTCCCAACTATGTCGGGGTCGGCTTCCAGTCTAACCAGATGCAGCAGAGTACCAGTATTTTACATGGAGCGACTGCCTATCTGACCTCCACAACCCAATTACTGGGTAACACGACACCCCTTGGTAAGATTGGTTGTCCTTCGGACTTCTACAACCCGTAACGACTGTCAAAGATCCAAGAATGATAGCCGGGACCAGCTTAATCATGCCGTCTAGTGAGCGCCGGCCTTAAATACGAGTGGCAATGTGTAGTATTGTGACTACATAATACAATATATTCAATATTAATAAATTGTTACTTTACAACAGTGTGTCTGAGAATGAAAGGAAATTGATAGTAGTCCTTCCCGTTTAGGAGAAAGATTTGATAAAGGACATAATATTCCGGCTGTTATCACCTAGAACGGCGGTTCGAAATTTTTGTATAATTTTTAGGGTTCCGTACCCGAAGGGTGCCAAACGGAACCCTATTACTAATCCTCCGCTGTCCGTCAGTCCATCTGCCTGTCAACGGGTTATATCTCATGAACCGTAATAAATACAGTTGAAATTTTCTCAGATTGCGTATTTGTATTGCCGATAAAACAACAATTTTAAAAAATCAAAAATGTTCAACAATTAAAGGGGGTATACGAAACATGTTTTTTTTTGCGTTTTTTTGCTAAATATTGTACGGTGGTACGGCTACGAAACCCTTCGTGTGCGAGTCCAACTCGTACTTGGCCGGTTTTTTGTAGTATTTGAGTTTTCCTGTTACGATGGCAACGATGGTGTTTTTGTGGAAAACAAAGTTAATTTTTAAAGTGGATTAATAATTTATTATTTAGAATGTCATGTTACCATGTTATGTTAATCAATATCTTTCTTGTTGTATCTAAAGTTCTACTGATATGAAAATAATTTCCCATTAATACGAAAGCTGAACAAAACACGGTACTGTATCATTATTTTAATGTATTCCTAATGCTTTTATTTTCGAAGGACAAAGTGCCGGCGACAAACAACGTACTTATAATTTTATATTACTTCTGAAAAAGTCCATTTTGCTCTGTTTTTCAGGTTTCCCGGGTGTCGTAATTTTCAGGATGTCTGGGCAAAGGCCAGATGGTTTTATAAAGAATCTGGGTAAAAATGTCCACCCTTCGAAGAAATTGGCTGCGCAACTCCGGCAATTGTTTGAAAAGACTGGGTTTCAAATTTGATAAAGTTTTGTAGGGGCATTTAAACTGGATGGCCGGGCAAAACTGCTTCATAGCTAACAATCACACTATAGGTACTGCGTTCACGATTTAGTTTCCAAATATGTAAACAAAAATGTGGTTTTGGAAAAACAACTTTAATCACCACACATAAAGTTCAGTTTGCGCTACAACTTCAAATATGTTTATGATTTTTTTAAATATTACTAGTTATTCTAAAATCAATTTAATTTACACTAACATAAAGTTAATATTTGATTTTAGCATCAGTTGGAAACAAGGACTTGAATAGACTAAATGTATTTTCCTATAAGTGCTGCGGTCTACTTTAAGAAGGTGTTAATTTAACACCAAAATGGAGTTCTCGACACCTGTATAACATAGTTGGCAAACAAAGAACTTTTATCAATGACTCAGAGATTTGTGCAAACATTATAATAATCTTACAAATCTAGGAACATACCAACATTACTCAGTTTTTAACCGACTTCCAAAAGGAGGAGGTTCTCAATTCGTCTGTATGTTTTTTTTTTTTTTTTTTTTTTGTATGTTTGTTACGCGATTACTCCGCCAATTATGAATTGATTTTGATGATTCTTTTTTGTTTGGTAAATCATACTTCAGAGGTGGTCCCATATAAATTTTATTAACTTTGCTTGGGTAGTTTTTGAGTTAGCTTCAATAATACGTATTTTTTCCCACTTAGTACGTGGATGATATGATAACTTCCTGTCATTGTTATTTACATAGCAGGTAGTGGTATTCGAATTTGTGTGGGGTAGGTACCACAACACTAAAAAGTGAAAAATAAAAACTTTTTACAAAAAAAAAAACAACCGACTTCAAAAAAAAAAACACTACAAAGTGAAAAATAACTTTCATTTCGGAAGTCGGTGACAAAGAACGAAAATTCAAAACCAAGACACCGACTTCCGAAATTAAAGTTATTTTTCACTTTGTAGTGTTTTTTTTTTTGAAGTCGGTTGTTTTTTTTTTTGTAAAATGTTTTTTTATCATACAATTTTAATACCAAGAAAGGTTTTCCTTTGTCAGGACGATACATAGTATACATATGACACCATCGATAAAATAAATCCCAAGCTATTCTCAGAATATAAAAGATGCAAGATAAAAACTAATATTAAAAAGATAATTCGTCATTTCACGAGTTGACAACAAAAGACCTAATAAATGTCGTATGGCTATAGCGACATTGACGACTTTACCTTGACCTTACTATTAATTTAAATTAAAGAACAAAGCAGTCTTGATAGCGTTCTTATGATCTCTTCAAAACCCTATCGGAATCTAGTCAGTTTTATTTTGAACTATTATACACCGTGTAATTTGAATCACAGTTTTGCTAGAACAAACATTGTTCAGACCATGGTCTACTACCATTCTACAGCATCCAATAAAAAAAAACATACTTAGTTTTTGAAAAAACACAAAAAAGACAAAGTTTAAAATGTCAAGATTATCTACTGCTTACTAAATTTCGTATATGGAGGTACATTTCCCTGTAGACAATGCTTGTCCCGTGCGTGGTGTCTGTGTTGTAGGGAGTAACGATAATCTTGACATTTTAAACTTTGTATTTTTTGTGTTTTTACAAAAACCAATTATGTTTTTTTTTTTAATTGGATGGCGTAGAATGGTAGTAGACCATGGTCTGAACAACGTTTGTTCTAGCAAAACCGTGATTCAAATTTCACGGTGTATATGTATTATACAGGATAAGTTTTTATCCAGTGCGCAAACTTTAACACGTGACTTTACTCATCATTATGAACAACTTTTACTATGAGACCAAACATGTAATCGCGAAAAAAAAATCATTTGTTCATTTTGACGAGTTATGCGAACATAAATGTAGGGAACAGCAGATTTTTTTTTTCCTTCCTCTTTACGTATCTACAAAATGGACAGACTGATGTGGTAACTTTTTGTAATTAAACTAATAGGTATTTGTAATGAATTGATCCCTAATTATCAATTAATATAATTTCACATGAGCAGAACCTGATCATAATATTTAAGTGTGTATAGTATAAGTACCTACTGCAAGACACTCTATTACATGATGAAACTGAATTACTTTACAAAGTATATGGTTATGAAGTCAAAGTGTATGTAATTACAATCAACAGTGATTTGTGACATGTGAGTGAGTTTGTGACGTTATTTCTTGCACACACCCTAACAAACAACAAATTAAGGACACTCAAAGAAAATTACAGGTCCTAATGCCCGTTTTTACCGACAACTAAGTGACACTTAAATGAATCCCTAAATAAATGTGCACTGTTGGATTTTCAACTGTCAGCGCTGAGCCTAGCGTTGAAAATCAAACAGTGCACTTTTATTTAAGGATTAACTTAGTGAAAGTGAAAACAGGCATTAGACTATGGGGCTAAGTAGACGACAGACTTTTTAGGATATCGAAATTCTTTTGCGCATGAAAAGTCGTATGAATATTTTGATGGACAAAAAGTACACAACTGATTGTCTGTGGTCTGCGTCGACCCTAAGAGGAACATAAAAAGTAACACGCGAACGTTCCAGAAAGGCCAACCAAAGTATTCAACTACCTTAATGTCATAATAATTACCTAAGTCCTTGAATATCCTTTCATTAGTCCAATTCATAATGCAAGTTGATTCGTGTGACGTCTTTCTCATTCATTACTATTTCGTGTTTCGTGCGAAAGAGATGCGCATATTAACATAATACTTACCAACCGGTGAAAGTGCACATGAATGTGCTTACAGCATTAATGTGCACAAGTAGTGTTAATGTTAAAGAAAAAATACATACGATATATTAAGTAACTGAGACATACGGGACAATTGCGGAGGTTATGGAACGTAAATGGAGGTCACGGTCAATCAAGGATCGAGGCACTCTTGACACCCATTTAACCTAAACTGGAATGGACAACAGGACAGTAGGCATACAAAAACCAAAATCCAACAAAAACCAGTTTTATATCCAAACTTTTGGAACCATCTCTCATGAGGTCTCTTTCAAGCGGTTAGACAAGGGAATGACTTCACAATACAGCCAGTGATCGTGAATGCTTATGCTCGCCGTGTCAGTTCGAAAGGCACACTACATACTGTTATTTGAGAAAAAAAAATAAAAAACTGAAAAAAATCGTACAGCTGCTTAGTAAAACTCCGCTGACCTCAGGCGTTTTATCGTCAGCCCTCGTTTGACGAACTCGCTTGCATCGTGGAATATGCTCTCTTGATGTGTTTCGTTTTTCAGGTTGGCAACCCCGGTGGGCGCCGTCGCCGAGCGCCGCAGCATGCTGCAAGGCCTCTTCTGAGCCCTCGAGCACAGGTAGTTATCTGGCTTTCTAAACCTAGGAACCACAGGATGGGATGTGGGATCGAGGATGCCAGATAATACAATATGGGGATAAAAATAAATATAAATAAATACATAATCAATAAAGAAATAAATTATCGTTAGCGTATCACTCGTGCCAGTCGAGTTTGACTTAGTATTGGCTATGGTTGGGTTTTACATGTAGTTAGGGTTGTACCTTGTGAGTGATTCCTTGTAGTCAATATCGTCGATTCCGAACCTCTCTCGTAGATTCCTGAACACAAGAGGACAGTACTCCTTGACCTTGAAGTGAGATGGCATGTTTTCTCTGAAACAATTGATTATTCAGTAAATCTTTTGTCAATAATTTTCATAAAAGGCGCAACCCTAGCAACTCTTAAGAAAAACACCTGTATGGATTATGGTAATTCAATGATGAGGCAGACCTCATCATTGAATTACCATAAATCCATTACTATAATAAGAAATGGAAAAGTAATTTCGGAGAAAAGATAACAAACAAATACATATTTATAATCATGAGATTGATTACATTTTTTCCTAATCTAGGAGGATATACAATATGTAAAGGGGCTCATAGGTATTGCAATAACATTACCTAAAAATAAAAAATATTATTATTGAAAATAAAAAGATATTGCTATTTAAAAATCACATTTTTAGTACCAAAATTACCCCAAATTCATTAAAAATGAGCAAATTTTTAACAAGGGTCAACAGTTATATCTTGTAGACACTCGCTAAAGGATGGCCACCCGCGTCCCATGTCATAATAACCCGGTAAAATTCGCCATTGAGAAAAAATGAGACGATTCAAGTATTTTTTTCGATTTTCTTAAAAATTACCACATAAATAGACTCTCAGTACGATATCTAACAACACCCTCACGGACCGGACTGGTTTTTTTTTACATGTTGTATACTGTCTTAAAATAGTATCTTAGTACACAAAGTAAATTGCCTTATGAATTTAATTTAGATAGGTACCACAATAAATTGTGTAAAACTATTAATATACCACTAAGCGAATCATTTAGCTCTATCAGTTTTATACATTGACGAACCAGTCGTTTATTAGCAACGAGATTATAAAATGGTTTAATAGATCTTAATAGTCTACAAATTAATGTTTGTATGATGGCGTAGCGTAGCTATTTACGTATAATTGACTACAATGACTAAGGTAATATCATAGAAGATATAGGTATTCATATGTTTGTATTTTCTTTCGTATTGGCTCGAGCGACGACAATAGCGAAATTAGTAGCAAAATGATTAGACTGCAAAGTCTGTGGGGTGAATTAAATTAGCTTCCAGGAGTGGCGCACTCTGGACTAAGTCACGAAACCACCTACACTTAAATTTAGAATCTCAGATAATTGACATGTTTTGGAAGTTGGAGCCACAAACGTTGTGGTGACAAAGTTCAAATTCCATTGCAGTAAAAAAATTTAAGGACTATTTTATAGTCACAGTCGCTCAAAAATGAAACTAGACTACATAACGCTAAAGTAGAGAATTGAGAAAGTGGCAATAAATGAAAATTATCTGAGATTCTGAATTAAAGAATAACAGGCCTAATATACTAATCATAGCATGAACTACTAGCATTCTGTGGGAGAAAAAAAATTGCATAACCCCCTGAATGCAATTTCGCTTGCGTCGAGGGTTGAGCATCGATACTCACTGGCGCTATAAACATCATAAAGTAGTATGCCAAGTATAAATAACGAGTATTATAATGGCTATGATAATGATGCTAATTTTCTA
Source organism: Agrochola litura (assembly GCA_949152395.1). Taxonomy (NCBI): domain Eukaryota; kingdom Metazoa; phylum Arthropoda; class Insecta; order Lepidoptera; family Noctuidae; genus Agrochola; species Agrochola litura. The sequence continues at coordinate 6,895,139 of OX424509.1, forward strand.
GAAGATAAGTGTAGGATTAACTTTTCCAGTGATGGTAAAATTCTAGTAGTTAGAAGATGATTAATTTAGTATATAAGTTTGACATTTTGACATTAACCTGTGACATACATATATCTATTGAATGTGAATTTAATTTTTTATGTTATATTTTACTTTTTATTTTCTTGAAGATAAGTGTAGGATTAACTTTTCCAGTGATGGTAAAATTCTAGTAGTTAGAAGATGATTAATTTAGTATATAAGTTTGACATTTTGACATTAACCTGTGACATACATATATCTATTGAATGTGAATTTAATTTTTTATGTTATATTTTACTTTTTATATTAATTTAATCTGTGACCTTTTTAATTTCAAATTAATTGAACTTTGAATAAATCCTAATTATTCATTTATTTTATTTTGTAATTTAAATTTGTGTTAAGGATTGTTACATTCAATTTGTGTGTGATCTTATTTACTTGAAATGAATATTGATTCTTGCTTGATTGATTCTTCCTAATGATTTCTAGAGGTAAAATTTGCAAAGACGTATATCACAAATTTAAATGTGATATTATATAATGTAATTTTATTAGATTTTTTAATGATAATTATTTTTAATTTCTATTTACCGCATTTATTTTAAATCATGCTACTACTAATATCTTATGTAATTGTTGTGCCCGACAGGGTCCATGTGAACTTTATTATTATTATTAAGACCTTGTAAACACATGTGATATGCAATAAAGATTTGAATTTGAATTTGAACCAAGTTAATTCAACTTAGGCATCTGAGAGCGTTTATTCTGAAAGTGGGCAACGTCGCAAATAGATGTCAAATATTTCGCTTTTTTGATTAATTTGGCAATATTACTGTGTGGAAATAAAAAATGTGGCTAACTAGCGACCTATAATATTTATAACTAGCGGACGTCACGCGGTTTCACCCGCGTAGTTCCCGTTCCCGTGGGAGTACGGGGATAAAATATAGCCTATGTTACTCGCTGATAATGTAGCTATCCAATGCTGTAAGAATTTTTCAAATCGGTCCAGTAGTTTTTAAGTTTATTCGTTACATACAAAAATACAAATCTTTCCTTTTTATAATATTAGTATAGAGTATAGATGAATTGCAATTACATAACATAACATAACATCACGCCTTGTTTCCCCGAAGGGTTGGGCAGAGGTGTCCCTGTAGCAGGTACACACCCACATTTCGCCAGTTATGTTTAAGTCCCATGTAATAGGGGGCGAGCCTATTGCCATCAACCGGGCACAAATCCAGACTCCGAGCTGCTACTGAGAAATTTCAGATAGAAAAACCCAATAACACTTTGCCCGACCCGGGAATCGAACCCAGGACCTCATGCTCAGCAGTAGCGCTTGCGACCACTAGACTATTGCAATTATAACACTGAATTTGATGTTGTAACCGTTTTAGGTGTACCTACCTAAAAAAGACATTAGGAAAGTTTCCTAATACTTTTAATATTTACATCTAAAACTAAATATTCGGTGTTACGATATCAATTATTGCATTTCATAATCAATATTTTAGTTCCCTAATTAGCCACATTTCTTAATTCCATACAGTAATATTGCCAAATTAATCAAAACAGGTAAATATTTGACAGCTATTTACGACGTTGCCAACTTTTAGAATAAACCCTCTTAACGAGAAACGAGTAGAGAGCTAGCAACTAAAAAAGAGTTGGCGAGCAACGAGCCATTACTCGTTGGTATGCGTATATACCCAGCGTGAGTCTGAGCGAGTGTTCTGCCCGCCAAGCGAGTGTCGCAGAGCGAATACTCTCTTTGATATATAGCTCCTATCGCTGCGACAAACGAGTACAGTTCGCGTAAAATAACTTTGCCGCTCTGAAGTAGGCTACAATTGACTGCGCAGTAGTCAATCTTACTTAAAAAACAGTAGCGCGCATGCCAGCGCGCATGCGCAGCCTAGCTTCAGAGCGGCAAAGTTATTTTACGCGAACTGTACTCGCCGGCGCGGGCGGTGCGAACAGTCAGCGATCAACTATTAATATATGTATCTCTTTTATCTACAATCTATTGTAAGTTTCTTGAATGAGGAAAATCTTTGATAGCTACTCGCTTCCTCGTGAGTGGGGCAGGTGACTTAAGGTTTTCCACCACAGTAATATATTTCTGATTATGATTAAAATATAAGGAAAATAGATGACTCAACTTTGTTCTTATCAGATATTATTTTTATCCTTATATTGAATTTAATAACAAGACATTACACTTATAATCTTCTAACAAATTCCTTATCAAAATAATACTGATTGTAAGTTCACTACGAAGTGGTGAAGGACAGGCGTTTTTGGGTACTGTCTTGTGTAATTTTGAACTTCAAAAAGTGCTGATTCTTAGCCTAATTTGAATTAATGACTTGATTTTTTGAGTCATTTATTTTTATCAATAATCTACATCTGTGTCTTTATTTTCTTCAGAATTCAATCTAGAATCTTTACTCAGGCTATATATAGCAAAATAATAATAATAGCTGGCTGTTGGATGGCTTTAGTTATATAGTCGTAAGTGTTTTTAATAATTTGTGAGTCATAAAATACTTGAATAAAGATTATTCTATTCTGTAGCAAGTTTGCTGGGCAATGAAGTATCCTAAAAATTGCTCTCAAACCTGAAAAATGGAATGGTAGTGCTGATTAATTATGCTATTTTACAAAGTGGATACTCAAAAATGGGAAATTCAGAATTTAAAAAATTTTACAACATATTTTACTCTAGCATTGAATCAACAAATGGAATTCCTTCTTTTTATTTATAATTACAAGTATTTGTAAATAAGTCAACTGTAATGTTATGTACATTACAGTTGACTTATTTCAAAATAACTACAAGATATAATCAACAAAAGGACACAGTAAAATGCACTACAATGGAGTAACAATAGAATAAAATTACAAACAGGTAAAGTCACAGTCTGTCTGTGGTAGACCTTTTGTTAGTTTGGGTTTTTCTATAACTAAATAACTGAACAGATTTTGATGAGATTCACAGAGAGATACCTGGGTTTTAGAGAAGGATAGGGGGTCTTTTCACTCCCAAATTGTTATCTTTAACATACAGGAAAAGCTTAACTGACCAGAGTTATAGTATTATTTTTAAATTCTAAAGCATAAGCAGTATGTTTTGCAGTATTTGCAAAAAATCTGTTAATAACTATTTTTCTATCTCTATTTTTTTTCTACAGTTTGCACATATTTTCCTCAATTTTCATCACAAATGACTAATCTTCACTAGAAACCTATTTCCTTGAAGGAAAACCTATATTATGTAGCAATACATTGTAAAACACATGTGTTATAAATTAGCAATAACTAGTATAAAAATTATTTGACCTTGAATGTCTACTTTGTTTACAATACAAATTGTAAATTCTCTCAAATTTGTTTTAAAAAGAATTTAAATTTTGAGCACAATATGTCTGGTATAATGTAACAAAAGGTTTATGTTATTGCATTTTAGATTTGAACTCTGACTTGTTTTGTGATAAACTATTGTTACAGGAAATACTTTTAGCTTCGTCACAGTTAATAACAACTGAAGATCATCTAATCATAAGTTACAAGGTTTCTGAATGTATTATTAATATTACTGCACATGTCATCATTATCATACAAGACACAATTAACTTTCATTTCATTTAACTTTTAAAATTTATCGTCTTTATTTTACTACATAATACCTAGATAAACTAATATAAAGAGCAAAGATTAGATTTTAGTATGTTTGTTTGTTACGCTTTCGCTCTAAAACGGCTGAACGGACTTGGATGAAATTTGGCACATGGGTAAACCATAACCTGAGTTAGGACATAGGATGCTTTTTATCCAGATATTCCTACGGAATCGAGACTTATATGGGTGAAACTGCGGGGCGCAGCAAGTATACAATACAGGGTTTCCGGTAAATAATGGATAACCTTGAAAAAGAATTTTTAGAGCTATTCGCCGTTCTAAAAAAAATACAAATAAAAATATATACTAAATCCCAAATAGTACCTTTTCGTTTTTGGGTGGGAAATTATCAAATAACTTCAAGCGGGAGGGAGTGTCAGACTCTTACTGACTAAAACCACCCATGTTGTATGTCGCCAGGGGCCACGGTAACCCTGTCGGGCAAACCCGCAACCCTGGCAGGCATCGGCCCTATCGGACATCTTCATTTGTGCTGACATCTCTTTGAGGCGCGCGTGGAACACAATGCGCCGTCGACCCGGGCCTAGTCCTTATCGGACAGCGAGCTACCCATTGCTCACCGTCCGCAAGCCCGCGCCTACAGTGGCTGGGAATCGGCCTGACATTCCCGACGCCCAGGACGTCTCCTGCGGCGGTTAAGAGCGTGAGGGCGCGAAACTTGCCTATCCCTCACGGGTTCCGCCTCCTCCTTCGCGAGCATTATTGCTTCCCAGAAGGAGGTGATGGCCTCCCATGCCCTTTCGCTCCGTACCATGGCATGGACCAGGGCCGGACGCGAGAGATCTCCGCCGCTGATCGCCTCCACGAGGACACGGCGATGCTCCGCCCAGGCCAGGCAGACCTCCAACATATGCTCCACCGTGTCCTCCGGACGATAAACACAGTGGTGACACCCAGGTGTTTCCTCCAGCCTTATCCGGAACAGAAACCTCCCAAATTAACTGTGTCTGGTGAAGACCTGCGTCAGATGGAAGGTGAGGATGCCGTGGCGCTTCTCTAGCCACTCCTCAAAGAGAGGACTTATCGCTGCAATTGTGGAGTGCCCAGCACTGGGTTGCGACAATTGCAATCCCAAATAGTACCATAGATACGATTTTTTTTTTTTAATTCTGTGCAATTTCTAGTCACATTAATATTACAACAACAAATAATCAATGGAATTCATTCATTTGTGGTTGTGGTGAAGAAGAATGTAAAATAAAGTAAAAAAAATTTGTTCAAAATCTTAGGTACTGCTTGGGATGTCGACGATGAAGTATCTGGGACTCGTCCTCGATAGCCGGTGGAACTTCGTGGAGCATTTCCGACGTTTGGCTCCCAGACTGGACCGGGCCGGGGCTGCCTTGAAGCGGCTCCTGCCCAATCTGGGAGGTCCAAACGCCTCCTGCCGGAGGCTCTACGTGGGGATCGTGCGGTCCATGGCCCTTTACGGGGCGCCGGTGTGGGCGCCTTCATTGAGGCGGCAGCCAGGCCGCCGGCTGAACGCGTCCCGAAGGGTCATGGCCATCCGGCTGGCCCGAGGATACCGCACGGTCTCCTGCGAGGCGGCGAGCCTCCTTGCCGGAGTGCCGCCATGGGATCTGGAGGCAAAGGTCCTCGCGCACATTTGGGAGTGGCGCGAGGAGGCGAAGCGCCGGGGCTTAACTCCGATGCCGCAAGAAGTCGCGGCACAGCGGACAGAGCTCCGGCGGGATCTCATGGCGGAATGGAGACTGCGATTGTCGCAACCCAGCGCTGGGCATGCCACAATTGAGGCGATAAGACCCCTCTTTGAGGAGTGGCTAGAGAGGCGCCACGGCGTCCTCACCTTCCGCCTGGCGCAGGTACTCACCGGACACGGCTGTTTCGGGAGGTACCTGTTCAGGATAAAGCGGGAGGAAACGCCCGGGTGTCGTCACTGTGTGGATCGCCCGGAGGACACGGTGGAGCATACGGTGGAGGTCTGCCCGGCTTGGGCAGGGCATCGCCGTGTCCTCGTGGATGCGATCGGCGGCGGTGATCTCTCGCGTCCGGCCCTGATTCGGGCCATGCTACGGAGCGAGAGGAAATGGGAGGCCGTCACCTCTTTCTGCGAAGCAGTAATGCTCGCGAAGGAGGAGACGGAGCGCGTGAGGGAAAGGCAAATTTCGCGCCCTCGCGCCCCTAACCGCCGCAGCAGGAGACGCCCTGGGCGTCGGGAATCGCAGGAAGATTTCCGGCCACCGTAGGCGCGGGCTTGCGGACGGTGAGCAATGGGTAGCTCGCCGTCCGATAAGGACCAAGCCCGGGTCGACGGCGCGTTGTGTTCCACGCGCGCCTCAAAGAGATGTCAGCAGAATTGACGGGGTCCGCTAGGGCCAATGCCAATGCCGGGGGTTCGAAGAAAACCGATAGGGAAATCGTGGCCCCCGGCAACATGGCATAGGAAGGAACACGGGTGGGTTTTAGTCAGTAAGAGTCTGACACGCCCTCCCGCTCCACCCAGAGCGGGAGAAGTTATTTGATAATTTCCCACCCAAAAAAAAAAAAAAAAAAAAGGTACTGCTTGGGATATATTTATATAAGTTTTTTTTTTTTTAGAACGGCCTTTGGGTCTATGCTTCTTCAAGGTTATCCATTATTTACTGGACATCCTATTTATATAATACTTAACTACAAGATGGATATTTCGGTCAGAGCCTAGTTTTCAATTAGAACGTAGGGCGAGTTTTAGTAAATTCTTACTTGTTAAATAAATGGTTGTCAACTTTGAGCTTGGAGTAAGCTCTGAAGTCGTCCGGGAGAAGCATGACTGGTATTGTGACATGGCTTAGCTCATTTATCTGAAAAAGAAAAATACTATTTAGTTACCAACACAATACTCTATGCAAATTAATGTTGATGTGACCAACATGCTTAAATGTATTGGACCTGTGTCCAACGCAATAAAGCTGATTAGTCTATTTATATTCAATGGCAAGGAGACTTATAAAAACATAATGTATTGACAAAGTGCCAGAATTTACAATACGATTTGGGCGTTTTAGTAAAGTTTTTTTATAAAGGTAAATTCAAACGTAAACATTGTAAAACCACAACAAACCAGTTGTGTGGGAAATGACATAATTATGATGCTTCGCTCGCCGAGATCAAATAGAAATATACACCCGCCATACTACTGCAATTAGTGCATTAAATATGAAGTAATTACCGTGTGATTCACACCCCACATAAACACAGATAGTAATGGTTCATTTGCACGAAACAATTTCACTTTTTGATGTTTTACACGAATGTGTTTCTTCTTCAATTTGCTTAATCCAGAGCTAGGAACGGACATTTTGGATTTGTTTACAACTTCTTCCAGAGTCAGAGAACAACCACTGTACGTAATTTATAGCGCGAGGTAATAATTAAACCATTTTTAGTTAACGGGGAATATATTGAATCGCAAAGAAAGACGATTAAAATGAGAAATTTATAGAAACTCGACACCCATCAACAGCAGCAAACGGCTTTTTGACAGACAGACACAGAAATTCACAGAATGAAAAAGCAATAGGAATGAATTTAGTTGCCTAATTAGAGACGTACCATTCATTTACTTTTAGTCGATGGTAGTTTATTAAAAATAATGGTAGAATTCAATGTTGAAAAAATTGGGCTTTTTCTATAACGTGTACCTTTTTAATTATATGGAATAGGAATTTTAGTGTATGTTTTTTGACTAGACCTAGTATCCTGAAAAAGTAATACACAATACAATCTTGATACAAAAAAATTGCAAAGGTCAATGTTTTTTTGAGTATCATGTTCATGACCCCCGGAGTCCGGAGGTTGATAGTGAGCTGTCTTGTATCTTGCGATGCTTCACAGTGCCAGTTGAGGTTCCAGTGAGTTGGAACCGGGTGCCGCATGGTTCACGGTGAGTCGGAACTATCTGTGATGATTGCGGCGATTGTGGTGAATAGTGGTGATTCCCCAGTGAGTCGGGGTGGTAGTTTGTGGCTGACTGCTGGCACCGGCCAGGAGAGGGTAGAATGGGCTCTGCTTGTGAGACCGGCTGCTAATGCAGGTGCTGTGCCAAGGATGCTGATGAGCTTGGGGGTGATGACCAGGAATGCGCAATCGCTGCATGCTGGTGGTCAGGATAGCCGTTGAAGCCCTGGGGTGCTGGCTGGCTGTGTGACTCACCTCACGAAAGCTTGCGGTAGTAATGATGATGATGACGTCACGCTGAAGTAGTTGCACGAAGGCTGCGTTAACGTTCATACTCGGGGTCACCAATTTAGAGGCACGAGGAACAGGGTGTAAAGTTCACTCATCCTATATAGAAAAGGGAGAATCCTCCGACCAGATGGGTGTCGTATCTGGCGAGCAACTACCCAACGGTTGTAGTCGAGATCAGTGACGTCAGGATTTTGTGTGACGTCTTTATCGTTGTTCAGGCAGAGGCAGTGGTAGTGACAGATTAGGGTGCGTTCATACTAGTGCGAACTTTTTCATCGCAACAACGCGCCTGCTTTCCCGCGCCCCGGTCTCACCTCAGAGACTTTGAAATTCATACTAAGCATATCGCACACACGCGGTTCGGTTGCGATTACGACGTGTATGTTTTATGTTTTACTACCATTTTATAAAAAATAAAATACTACCAGAAAATGAAATCAAGGAATCTGGGGGTTAAGCTGACAACATCCTTAGCCGGTCGGCTGCTGAATTCGGCTGATAGATTGACAGGTCAAAAATATCTCACTTTTCTGATAAAATTATTAGAAAATAACAATTCTAGTAAAATTTTGGATTGTTCTGGTAGAATATTTACACCGTTGTGCAGTGAATTTGAGTGAGAGACAAAAATGATCATCCCAAGCCCGTTTGTTTACTGGGCACAAACTGAGAGTGTAATATCATTGAAGATAGAGCTGAAAAATGTTGTAGAACCTGATGTGAAAGTTTTCGAGAATAACTTGAAATTCTCGGCTCAAGGCGTTGGCGCGCGTGGCGAGAGTCTCTATGAATTTAATTTAGATTTATTTTCACCTGTAAAAACAGTAAGTGCAAAGTGTTATTTATTTTATCAAGTATTGAAACGCCGAATCTAATCCCTTTTATCTAAGAAGATAGGGTGTAAGTACTTATTCCTGACCTTTAAGCTTGTTGTTACTATGTGATTTTAAATATTTTATCTCTTATAAAACTAGGTATTTGATTAAACGTTAGCACAACACAAATCCTTATTAGGAAAAACAATTTTTATGTTAATTTCGAGGCATACTATACTAAATTATGTAAATTAGTCTTGCTATGTTACATGCTAATATATGCATGAATTGGCTCCTCTTGTCAACCTCACTTGGTCAGCATACAATAGTTTAAATCATTACAATGTATTGGTAAAACTATTTTATGAGTTTTTGATTAACTGTGCCATATTTTCATAAATTTTGTATTCTGAACTGTTATGTTGTAGAACTATTATTTGTGTAAAATATTCTAAACAAAACTTCTGTTAATTAAGATAATTAATTGATTCAGGCGTGACCTTGCGGAAATCCATTATAAAATACAATAGACGTGGATATATTTAGTAATTTGTTCCGCTTAGCTATTTCTAAAGAGCCATAAAAAACTCCTGAAAGAAATCAACACGTGTTTCACACGTTGAGAGGTGAAACACGTGTCAATTTCTTTCAGGAGTTTTTTAAGCGGAACAAGTTACTAAATATATCCACGTCTATTGTATTTTTGAAACTTCTGTTATAAAATTTTTTTTTAAGACCCTGTTCACCTTGAAAACTAGTAAATTATTATTATATTTGATGGCAACACTAGCATACCAAAGCTAAGCTATAATTTAACCAAGTCTATGAAGTCTAAACTAGTTTATTTGAGTGTAGTTTGTGTTATATTACTAAAGTTTAAAGGCAGTGTAATATTAACTTTAATAAATAAAAACTTTAATTTAAAAAGTATCTGAAAGACCTATGAAATAATTAAGACAATATTTTTAATTTATTGAAACAGCAATGTAGGCATGCACTGTGTATCACTCAGCAGTAATAATTATTTATTATTTCAGGTTGAAAATGATCACATTACCACAGTCCGTGTGTTTGAAAACAGAGTGGAACTTATTCTGCAGAAGGAAAAGGCTGCTTGGTGGCCCCGACTGACTGCTCAGCCACAAAAACCGGCATGGCTCAAAGTAAGATAATGCTTTCAATAAGAACTTTTTTGTTCTGAACAGTAAAATTAAAGTGAAATGTGTCATAACAGGATTGGCACGATTAAATCACAATTTAAATCTAATCATTTTTTCAATAAAAATTAATGATTTAGTCAAATGTGATTAATTTTACTTTCTTTCACAGAAATAAACATAAAAAACAAATTTAGAAAGTAAACGTGAAAATCTTTCCATCTTTTACATCTGAAAAATCAATATCATTAACATTATTATAATGCTTGAACAAAAAAACTAGTTTTCCAGCCTTTTCAATTCCCAATCGGTTTCTTCATTTACTATGGTAATTGCATGTAAAGTTTACAAAACACTGCGCAGGGATTCCCCTTTTCTCTGACACCCAAGGGCGCGTTGTGGTTTACCCAGAAATATAATTACTGTATGATAAAATGAAAAAAAAATATCGTGATAATTCAAATTTAAAAAAAATCGTGATTTATTAGATTTTTTCTAAAAATCATGATTTTTCTAACCCTATCATAGTAATTTTATTTTTCCAACCCTATCATAGTAATTTTATTTTTCCAACCCTATCATAGTAATTTTATTTTTCCAACCCTATCATAGTAATTTTATTTTTCAACCCTATCATAGTAATTTTATTTTTCCAACCCTATCATAGTAATTTTATTTTTCCAACCCTATCATAGTAATTTTATTTTTCCAACCCTATCATAGTAATTTTATTTTTCCAACCCTATCATAGTAATTTTATTTTTCAACCCTATCATAGTAATTTTATTTTTTGTACATTGTTTGATCTTCATTCTCCTGCCTTTATCCCAATTTATTTTTGTTTGTAGTATATTTAGTAAGAGATTTATTGAGTAGAAATAATTACAAAACTTATAAAATCTTGCTGTATGATTATTGATAGATAAGTTAGAGATTGTAAATCTTTAACTTATCTATCTATGAAAGATTAGTGCTGCTTAACAATCTTTAAATTATTTTAAACATTTTAAAATATACCAGCTTTTTACCCGCGGTTTCGCCCGCGTGGATGTCGGAAAATATCCCACGGGTACGTACTACCAGGATTACATACCTAATAGCCGAGGAAAAAGTCATTGACTTCTACCGTTGCGTACCCAACCATAATTATTTTGTTACGCGTAATTTTGAATCTGTGATATCTAAGTATTCATTTTACTGATACAATGTCAAGACATATTTCAATCTAAATTAAATGCTCAATTTAAATAACAGGTTTTATTGGATAAGGATACATATAATACCGCTCAAAATACCTTCGGAAATAATAATGAAATTTTTATCAAATTCTGAAAGATAAAATGGTTATTGTGGGTCATCCTTATGCCGGAGCCACACCAACGGGAAACGCCGTTTATTATCGCGATGAAAGACTTTATTCCGACGGGTTAAGGTCCATCGTCGTGATAATTAACGTTTCCCGTTGGTGTGGCCCGAGCATTAGAAGATAGACATATGCCATCGCGGACTTTTTTTTGTTGAACTTTTTAAGATGAACAATACTGTAGAACATACATTTTATGTAACTTTTACGATTTCCGCGGCGCACGCCAATAAAGTTCCCAGTCAATGACCTTTTCCTCGGCTATTAGGCATGTAAACCCGGTACTACGTTCCCGTGGGATATTTTACACGCGGGCGAAGCCGCGGACAAAAGCTAGTTATATATAATAAAGAAATCTTGACGTTTTATCAAGTCGTACAAACCGTGCGAACAGCGACGGGTCGCTAGTTCATTATAAAGCTTATCAGTCGCACGGGTCGATCTATCAGGTCAAGCTACGCTTGCCGGTGTTGGTCCGTGGATGGGTGACCATCTTTACATACCGAGACTTCCCCGTGCCTCGGAAAGCACGTTAAGCCGTTCGTCCCGGCTGTCATTCTTAGATCTTTGACAGTCGTTACGGGTCGTCAGAAGCCCGAAAGTCTGACAACCAATCTTATCAAGGGGTATCGTATTACCCAATAACTGGGTTGTGGAGGTCAGATAACCAGTCGCTCCATGTAAAATACTGGTATTGAGCTGCATCCGGTTAGACTGGAAGCCGACCCCAACATAGATGGGAAAAGGCTAGGCAGATTGATTTCCTTACAACAATCCATTGTAGTTACCTAAAGCAACACTAACTCAATCATAGAATTTATATTGAGAAGCTTTTGTAACTTTTACAGATAAACTTCGACCTGTGGATGTCAGAAGACGCTGCAGACAGTGAAGACGAGAAACGTGACGTCATGAAAGACTACCCTGGCATGTACGACAAACTGCACAAAGAAGAAATGGGTTACAGAAGAGGTAAGTTGTTGAATATATTCATACATTAGCCACAGTATGCAAAACGCAGCAACGTAGCTAGCCTGTATATCCTTGACATCCATGTCACAGTGATTAAACAATAATAACACGCATAGAATATCAGCTATATTACATACAATTAATGTCAAGCTAAAGATCAATGTAGTTTCCTATTCTTAGAAGCAATAATTAAATAATTGATATCCTTGTGATTGTTAACGACTTTGGTTGCCTATTAAGAAAAAAAAAAAAACAGTGGCACTCCGGGAGTGCCGACTGAAGTGAAAACTTGAACAAAATCGCCTTGGTGGAAGAAAGATACTTGCATAGAACATTGGTCCGTAACCTTATCTAAATAAAGAACACAATCGTTTTTACAAAAAAAAAACTTCCAAACCTTTAAAGTAAAAATACTTGCATAGAACATTGATCCGTAACTTAATATAAATAAAGAGCACAATCGCGTTTACAAAAATGAGATGTCGGTAACGGTGTCGCCAGTTCAATTGTTTTTTCCCATCTCAAAAATGCCCAACGCGCCTAAAGAAGTTTTCATTTCAATTATGTCCTTCTCATAGATATAATTTATATTTCTATGGTCCTTCTCCAGTCACTGGACAAAGAGATCTATCAATAGACAAGTGTGCGTTTTAACTAACACCAACCTAAATGAATGTCTAAATAATAGGGCGCTGTTAGATTTTCAATGCAAACGACGTCACAGGCAACTAGTCTAACATAAAATAGTCTGGTTATTGAATGCTAATGAAGCCAAACATTTCCATTCCAAATAAGAACAATTATTGGTAAACTTCATTGAACCATTCCATCGCCGAAATGTGCATTACATTACATAAATTACAACACAACATTTGAATTGAATGGTAAAGTGAATACTGTTTGCATAAACTACTGCATAGTAATTTCAAGAAATTTATTTTTGTTTTAAATTAATGCTGTTACCTACTTAAAAATCGGATCTCTGCAAAATACTTTTGAGTTTGACTAAACTGAAGCAACTCAAGATCTTGAAGCCTCAGCCATTGTTTGTTTTAAAATGTTTGTCATTATGAAAGATATAAAATAAGGCATTTGCAACTAGTAAGTGACCAAGAAGCTTTCGTGAACTCACTTTAACTCAGCAAATGACGCTTTACCTCCGTATGGCGTACTTATCTGTTTATTTCCCAGTTATTGTTATAAGAGTATCCATCCATTGCATGAACTTTCTTACCCATTCTTCCCCATAAATATGAACCTACTACAACCTAACCTACTACGGTTTGGAATGGGCAATGCTTTGACTTTGAGTTTCTGAACATATAATAAGCATATTTATTATTATTTAATTATTTTATAAATAACTAGTTCCTCACATAAGTACTGTAACTGTAATAACAAGTACACTTAAACAAAGCACACAACTCAGCATGGCCTGACATTTGATTAACGCGGTATTAACAGTTAAGTTATAATATATTTTTAATTTAATATTAATTATGTGACCCTTATAATTTCACATTATCATTTTAATTTTGAATCTGTGACCCGTATAATTTGTATTACTCATTCGTTTATTTTACTTGCATTTGACATTATAATTTTTGTAACCACCTTAAGGGTCGATTTCGACATACGTTTATTTTTTACTTTACTAAGGGTTTTAAGGTTAACATAAAATATACACAAACATATTTACAACTAACTACTATATTTATTATGTACAAGTATGTAAAGGAAAAGTTAAAAATAAAGACAAGCGTCAGTTTTAGAAATCAACAATTTTTCTTCTGATAAGAGGTTATTTTTTTTTTATTTAGAATTAGAATTCTGTGACTTTTATAATTTGTACCTATTTTAATTGCATTGACATTTTATTAGGGTTCCGTAGTAAACAAGGAACCCTTATAGTTTCGTCATGTCCGTCTGTCTGTCTGTCTGCCTGTCCGCGGTCTAGCTCCGAGACCCTTAGTACTAGAAAGCTGTAATTTGGCATGGGTATATATATTCATTACGCCGACAAAGAGGTAAAATAAAAATTATTTTTTTTAAAGTGAAACTCTTATTACATCGTCTCAAACTTTTTCGTCTGTGTGTTGCATGTCGCGTGACGGTCGGCCGCGGAGTAGGGATAAAGTGAAAGGCGCTCGTCAGAGCAGCCAAGGCCAACATGGCGGCGCCTATAATTCGCTTAAAAGTTTCACTTTTACCGTGGTTTCATAAAACCACACAATCCTTTTTTTTAGGGTGGTGATTTTTTTTTCTGTCCCATGGTGTGGGGTATCATTGGAAAGGTCCTTTAAAAAAATAATGAGTATGTGAAACCATTTTTGGATCCAGGGATCTGTTTGTGAAATACTAAGCTTTAAAGTGCTAATTTTTGTTAGAGTTAAGTGTGTGTCCGTGCCAGCTAAATGGTTGGTTTTGGATGTGTGAAAAAAATCACAGCAGTAGTTTATATAACGAAATTAAAAGGAAAACTATCACAGCTAAGTAGGCTCTACAAGTTAACGAGTAATAATCGACCAACTTAACTTTGCAGTTGCAAAAACATGTTTTCCCATACATTCCGTATGGGAGAACATGTTTTTCAACTACAAAGTTAAGTTTGTTTTTGGGATAAATTCATCCCAACTACGGAACCCTTCATTGTGCGTGATCCGACACGCACTTAGCCGGTTTTCTAATGTGATTTATTCTGTTGCAGTATAGTGAAATTTTATTTTAGGTATGTAATATGAATTTTGCCTGAATTAAACAATAAAAAAAAAATGTTTTTACTATTCATTGAGTCTCTAATATCTACAGGTATTTTGTTTAGTAAATTGGGTATTGTGAAAGAAGCGGTACGCCTGCCAAATAAAAGTAATTTTTGCGTGGCACTTGAAATGATTTTGGTTTGGCTTGTCGTGTATTCAAGTCATATATCACTGTTATCAAAATGTACCATCCATGTATATACCATCTCCCATTTCAGAGGACCTCAAAAAAGTATACCTGAAGCTATACAACCTCTTCCAATTTATCGGCTACACATACGTGCTGGCTGTCATAGCCGTGAGATACGCTAAGCTCGAGTATGAATCAGTTGCTGATACATATGAGCATGTTGGACCAGCCATGAAGTTCTTACAGCTGCTACAGTATCTTGAAGTTATGCATCCGCTGTTTGGGTACACTAGGGTGAGTTGAAAACTTGAAATACTTTATCCTGTTAACATAATTTGAACCTTATGCTCAGAGACATAGAAGTCATGAAAAGTAATTTAATATTTTATAGCAGTTGAGGTTCTTCCAATTCGGAACAAGAAAGTTGGTTTGATAATAATTTCCTATGTAAGTAAAGTCCCATATGGGAGGAAACATTCATGTTTTATTTCTTGTGAAATTAAAACAGTCTATGACAATAGAATTTTGTAAGATAAGTAAATGGAGGTGGATGAAGATCAAGCTGTTTTCGCATATTGAAGTCACCTCCGAGTTTATTTTGTTTATTTTAGGGGAATGGCAAATGGGGATGTTGGGACCGATTTCCTTTTTTTGTAATATAAGGTGAAATTTAATTTTTAAATTAAATTAGCTAGCTAAACCCTGCAGACGTGATGGGAACCGATAACCAAAGAAAAAAAATTGATGATTTTTTTCTGGGGTCAACGACCGCTACTTTTGTAGTTACTTGAAGTATGAGTTAAGAAAATCAGTTTTTTAAATTAGATATCGATACCCATTCATTACGTCTGTGAAGTTTATATTAAAAAAAAACAAATATTCCAAGTAACTACACTACATACTTTTTTGTTTTATCATGTTTAGATATTGTTAGCGGAGTTTAGCTAGTAAATTTGATTTGACCCTGAATAACTCATTTTTAGGGTTCCGTAGTAAACAAGGAACTCTTATAGTTTCGTCATGTCCGTCTGTCTGTCTGTCTGTCCGCGGTCTAGCTCCAAGACTGTTAGTACTAGAAAGTTGTAATTTGATATGGGTATACATATTAATCATGCCGACAAAGTGGTCAAATAAAATTACGAAAAATATATTTTTTTAGGGTACCTCCCCTACGCGTAAAGTGGGGATGTTTTTTTTTTCTATCCCTTGGTGTGGGGTATCTTTGAAAAGGTCTTTTAAAAACATTGTGAGTGTGTTACTACCATTTTTGAATTCAGAGATCCGTTTGCGAAATATTAAGCTTTAAAGTGCAAATTTTTGTTAGAGTCAAGTGTCCCCCCCCCCTGCCAGCTAAATGGTTGGTTTTAGATATGTGAAAAAATTCACGGCAGTAGCTTATATAACGAATTTAAAAGGAAAACTATCACAGCTGAGTAGGCTTTACAAGTTAACGAGTAATAATCGACCAACTTAGATTTGCGGTTGTAAAAATATGTTCTCCCATAAATTCCGTATGAAAGATTTTTTTTTTCAACTACAAAGTTAAGTTTGTTCTTGGGATAAATTCATCCCACCTACGGAACCCTACATTGTGCGTGGTCCGACATGCACTTGGCCGGTTTTTACTTTTAATATCTCACCTAATCACCATTTTTATTAACATTACACAGGGTGGAGTACTAGTTCCGTTCCTGCAAGTGAGCGGTCGAGCGTTTGTCCTGTTCGTGATGATTGAAGCTGAGCCACGCATGCATTCGAAGCCTGTGGTCTTCTATCTCTTCGTCATGTGGAGCATGATTGAAGTTGTTAGGTAAGTCAGCCTCTAAGAGACCCTTAGCCCAGGTTTGTACGGACGATTTTTTCCCGCGGCTATTTTATTTCACACTGGATTTTCAACGCTCTGCTTTGCGCCAAGAGTTGAAAATCCAGTGCGCGATAAAATCCCGTCGCGAAATTTTTACGTTCGTGCGTCGGGCTCACTGAGGCTTACGCCTTCTGAAAGCCAAATTAATTTAAACTGTTTTCCAATATCGCTCAACAAATCACAACTAACTGTTATGATTTTGTTGACATTTAACAATAGATTAATTTTAATTAATCAGTCTTGTTTCCTGCGTAGACCTCCTGCAAGTCTTTTTTTATATTACTCAAAAATAGATCGTTAATCTTAAGAATATCACTATCGATTCTTCTCCTATTTATCCAGTTTCGGCGGTCCAGAAATATTATGATGGTGTTTTATGGTTTTCTTTTTGTTTTATTTCAGGTACCCGTACTACATTTCACAGCTATATAAAAAGGAGATCTATATACTGACTTGGCTACGCTATACGATGTGGATACCTCTATACCCCATCGGCATTATATGCGAAGCCATAGTCATACTCCGAAACATACCCTACTTTGAAGAAACTAATAGGTTCACAGTTGGACTGCCAAATGAATGGAACTTCGCCTTCCATATGCCAACGTTCCTTAGAATCTACCTCCTGTTTCTGACCTTCCCAGGCATGTACTTTGTGATGAGTCACATGCATAAACTTAGGTCCCACAAGCTGAAGCCAAAGATTATCATTAAGAAGTCCAAATAGGTAAGGCTGAGTCGTTTCCCACCTATATAAGAAATGGTGTGAAATTCTTAGGTATATGGAAAAGAAACCCTTAAGTCCACGTTTAATATAAAAAATATTAACCATTTAAAGGGAAGACTTGTTTGTAAATGATTTAGAAAACTGATTATTTACTCAAATATGTATTGTGCACAAAATGTGTTTTGGATACCACTTAGTGTAAACTTTTCTTTCATATTACTATGTAACCAAAGAATTCAGAGTTAATACTGTAATGCTGGGGCCGCATCTGCGTCTATCGTGCTGAAGTTTCGCACAATGACACGATACACGCAGGTGTGACCAACCATTATCGGTTATCGTCGCGATAGTTCGGGCTGCGTAGTACTTATCGCCCGGGTGGCGGTACATAATAAGCGTGGCGCCTGGTTGGACTAGTGTTGGTCATTTCGACTGTTGTTTCCGGACTGCGTAGACACTGTCGAAATAATGGAGAGCCATCTTGGATTATTGCACGATAATTCCTTAAAATTATGAAGCCGCTAATGTGACCACCGCATTAGCGCGATAACTTTTAAGAGAGGAAAACATACGAAGCTTCGAGACGCATTGCTTTGTCACTATAGACGCAGATGTGGCCCCAGCATAATAAATATTCATACATTTAATATTTACCTCAATAGTTAGGTAGAACAGTTTCAGCCATTTCTCCTGCCATGACCACTTTAATTACATTAGCAGTACATTCGCCTAGTTTTGTAAAATATAGCTCAAATCACAGCACGGAGATGCACTGTCAGCAGTTTCCATACAAACTAAACATGTCACTGTTTTACTCGCACTACGACTCAAGTGACGCGAAGAAATTGCTTTGAATGACGAAGATGACAGGTGTGTGCTCAATGCGCTTTCTGCGCCTCGAATTTTATTATTACTGCCATCTCTAGACGCTGCGCATGCAGCGATGCCGTGCTCTGTGGCCCAAATCAATAGACAGTGTTTTATTTTTTTCAACCTAATATTTCAATTATGGTGAAATTAAGAACATTTTTAATCTTCTTCTTTTCGTGTGGTTAGTGACTAACCAGTACCCTAATTGCGTAATACAACACAATCACAATCTGGTTCGATTTGAAACAGATTGCTAATCCATTGCTTCATAAGTTGGAAATAAATCAACTCGAACTCTAAAATGAAACAAATTAGGCATAACTGTTTACGAAAATAAGTTACGCAATTAGGGTACTGGTGTCAGTTTTAAAGCCGCCCATTCTCTGACTTGGCTTCACATGACGTCGAGAAATATCTCTCGGCATTTAGGCGTTTTTTAGGGCATTTAGTGAAACGTCGATTTTATTAAATATAAAACCTCGTTCACACTGACAGTAGGTGACTATGAGGACATAGACTGCGTTATAAATTACGTAAGATATTGTGTAAGGTAAGTCTCGAAGTACCGTATCAAGTATTACAAATTAACGTCATTAAAATTTAGCATGTCGAATCTTGGGCAGAATGTATGGCTCAATTTTAATTCTTCACGACCTTATTTGTATACCTACATTCTAGCAAATAAATAATTTGATTTTTATTTATATTTTTTTTTTTTGTACTATTTTGCCCGAGGGAGGACGATACTTAACAAAAAAACAAATAATTTGCGAACTTGCGATCTTGAATCCCAAACACCCATTTTTGTTGGCAATCATAAATGGTAAAAGTTTTTGTTATTTTTAGTACATCGTGTTATTTGCATAGTAATCAGAGATTTGGTGCACACAAATTATGTTGGCACCCTAAAAATTGTTTTTTGTGTTGATGCAGTTAATAGATAGGCTGTAGACATCTATTTAAAAATCCCTCTTAAGTTTAAATTGATTTTCCTATTGGGTGTAGGTATTATTAGTTCTGTTACTGAAAAAACTTATTGAAAATTAGGATATAAGTAATAAGTCTTATGTCCTTAGATAATAAGACTACGTACCTACCTACTTGAATATAATGAACTTAGATTTAAAATGTATACATTATTTGTTGCATTTTACGGTTTAAATCATTGCAGTTTAAACCTTATGTCGATGCAATACAGTTGTAGAGTGCTGGTGCATCACGGTGAAATGCAATCTTTTTTCATGAAATTGGTGGTTAAGGATGAGCTTATATTATGCATTTAATTTGCAAACTTGTTTTTTGGTGATGTGATCAATTTATTTAAATACTTGTTTGTTTATTGAAATGAAATTGTATTTTCATTTCAATGAATAAATAATGTAACTTGTATGAAGTGATTTTTTATAAGAATTATGTTTACATTTTTGTATACTGGATGGTGAAAGTAATAAATGTTTTGTTTATAAAATGGAGAACTTGTTTTTATGTTACTTAACTGTCAATAACGAGACACAATGGAAAGTTTTATTTCTGTTGTATTATTTTCAGTGCTCAAACTTATTTTAAGTCCAAAATTGCTTGTTGCATTAAAAGTTAGGAACCAAGGTTGCACAGTTTACATTTATCACTGGCTCACAGAATAAACGTGCCCATATATTGTTAGTTCATTTTAAAATACCTTCATTCCATCACTAGTCTCTTCTCCCTATCCCAGTTTATAGATAGTGCAATCCACGAAGACGCGCCCCACTCCGCGATTACTGTACTGTAAGCTGAACTCTAGTACGGCGCGGAGCGGAGTGGGGCGCGTCTTCGTGGATTGCACTATCTATAATTGGCGTCCGCGCAACATGCCTTCTTCCATAGTTCTCTATTGGATGGGTCTCATTACTGAGACTGCACGTTTTTAGGGTTCCGTAGTAAACAAGGAACCCTTATAGTTTCGTCATGTCCGTCTGTCTGTCTGTCTGTCTGCGGTCTAGCTCCAAGACTGTTAGTACTAGAAAGTTGTAATTTGGCATGGATATACATATTAATCATGCCGACAAGTGGTAAAATAAAATTATGAAAAATATTTTTTTTTAGGGTACCTCCCCTACACGTAAAGTGGGGAAGTTTTTTTTTTTTTCTTCTATCCCTTGGTGTGGGGTATCGTTGAAAAGGTCTTTTAAAAACATTGTTAAAACTATTTTTGAATTCAGAGATCCGTTTGCGAAATATTAAGCTATAAAGTGCAAAATTTTGTTAGAGTCAAGTGTCCCCCCCCCTGCCAGCTAAATGGTTGATTTTAGTAAGTGAAAAAAATCACGGCAGTAGCTTATATGGTAACGAAATTAAAAGGAAAACTATCACAGCTAAGTAGGCTCTACAAGTTAACGAGTAATAATCGACCAACTTAACTTTGTAGTTGCAAAAACATGTTTTCCCAAACATTCCATATGGGAGAACATATTTTTCAACTACAAAGTTAAGTTTGTTTTTGGGATAAATTCATCCCAACTACGGAACCCTACATTGTGCGTGGTCCGACATGCACTTGGCCGGTTTTTTTTTTTGATAAGGACACGTTTGATGTGGGTTTTGAACTTCCCATCGCTTAGTTCTGTAACAGACTTTGGCAACTTGATATAAAAGCGGATACCGTTTATAAGAAATGACTTACTAGTTTTAGTTAATCTAAATTTGGGTATCACAATTTCATGTTAACTACGTGTATTTATATTATAGAAATCGCTTCTTATTTTGAAAAGTCCTAGGTTTCTCGAAATCGACTGTTTCCTATAGAAAATGGCCACAACAAGACATAATGAAACTATCAAAACAAATACTTAACTGTCAAAGCAGGGTGTAAAAATAGTAGGTACGTATGAAATTGTACATCATAGACATTCATTCATTCACTAATTTCAGCCAAAAGACGTCCACTGCTGGACATAGGCCTCCCCCAAGCACCGCCACTTCGACCGATTCTATGCTTTCCGCAACTAGCGGATTCCTACGGCCTTCACAACTTCATCGGTCATCAATTCATCATAGACATTATTTATAGTTAAAAAAAATAATTAAGAATACTTTTCAATTCTATTTATAATGGCAAACCAAAATCGAACTTTGGTGATGGTATTTCCATAAAAAATTTACAGTAAGTATTTTCTTGGTCGCGAATAGTCGCGGTATAAAAACGCAACAGGAATAGTGATAAAAGTAGTACTTTTATTTCATTAGAATACTTATAAATTACATTTTTTAATATTAGAATATAAAAAATATAGAAACATTTAAAAATATAAAAAATAGTAGCCCACCGGTATCGGGAACAGGGTCCAAGCAAGGTCAGGGCTCCAGAGAGGAACCTCCTGACAATGCGAGCCGTGTCCAGGAGTACCGCTTTCTGAATCAAGCCC
Organism: Agrochola litura; assembly: GCA_949152395.1. Classification (NCBI taxonomy): domain Eukaryota; kingdom Metazoa; phylum Arthropoda; class Insecta; order Lepidoptera; family Noctuidae; genus Agrochola; species Agrochola litura. Next base: position 6,917,123 of record OX424509.1, read on the forward strand.
TTGATCCAACTGCCCAACGAGCTCTTTAGGTGTTGGTCGAGGCTCTTGGCGATTAAGCCATTGGCTGTCACGACTATCGGCACAATGATTGCCGAGTCCACATCCCACATGTCGACAACCTCGCGAGCCAAGTCAAGATACATGATTTGTTTATCTTTCTCGGCTTTCACGAGGACCACGTCGGTCATGCGGGACCGATATGTCAATAATCATTGCGCGCCGCTCTCCTCGATCTACCACCACTATATCAGGCTTATTGGCAACAATAGTCCTGTCAGTGATGATGGCGAAAGTAGTATCATTATTACCGTCAATGGGAAAGCTCAACGGGAATAGTGTATGCTTTTCACCCACCCCCTATTAGTTGTCATTTGAGTAGTCACCCCCCTTGCTAGCCATATCAAAAGCGTGCTTTCTCGAAAAGCACGTTAAGTCGTTGGTCCGGCCGGCGCCTGATCTCTCTCCTGTCGTGTCGGATTGCCGTCCCATCGGACTATGAGAGTGAGGGAAAAGAGAGTGCACCTGTGTCTGCGCATACACTTGTACACTATAATATCTCCCGCGCCGAAGGCTAGTCTCCTTTGAGATTGATCGCCATGTGTGACTGACAATGGCATGACCACCATCAGGGATTTTAATTTTGATAATACAAAAAATTGTCGCTAATTAGTCGAAATTTGTCGCCAAATATCAGAATTTGTCGGTCACTGGTTCAAAAGTTATAAGGGTTTATAAGTGGCCGATCTGGGGAGCATCTCTCCTCAGCTTAGCCTAATTGAATCTCCAAAGCTAGGGCACCTAGCGAAGATCCGTTTTCTTCCAAATTTTGTCGCTAATTAGTTGCAATTTTTTGCCAAGTCACAGATTTAGTCGGGTCTTAGTTTAGAAGTAATAATGAATTCAATTTTTAAGAGCTAGAGCAAAGTCCAAGAGCTAGATCGAAGAAAACTCTTTTTTCGTAAACTCTTCGATCTAGCTCTTGGACTATACCTACTTAAAAATTGAACTCATATCAACTTCACACAGTACATCGATTGTTTCTTTGGTTTTCCACTTTTGCCCTATTCTTATTTTCATAAAAATAAAACTCACCATTTCATACTATGCTTTATTAAAATGAAATCACCTAAAGACACAGTAACCGCACTTTAGAGTCACCAGCAAAAATAATAATAATAAACTGTAACTTTGCAGCAACGAGGCTTTTTAGATCACAAATGGTATTATGAGCACCATGTCTTTGCCTTCTTAAGTGCGCAGCTTCAGGTGAGCGCGCTGGTACCATTCCCAGGACCTAGTGTGGGCGTAGTACTCATGGAAGATGGGCTCCACCAGGGTATCAGGAGGGAGATTTGTGTATATTTTCTCACCGTAGTAGGTGCCGACCTGAAAACATCAGAAATTTATTTAGTTTATGCTGTAGGTAAATGTAGTAATCGGTTATTCCGTTTGTCCACAAAAACAGCCACCCTAAAACAGCCACCCTAGGGTGGATACTCGGAAATCACTTTTGATTGTTCTTCCGAGTTTTTACTCCAAGTACAGTCAATAAATAAATGATAGGTACACACAGGTAGGACAAACGATTTCAGCTTCAAAGAAAAAGTATATATGTATGTATTTTTATAGGTAAGTAAGTACCTAGGTTTGTTAATATCTACCAAATATGTTGGACCAATTTTTCTATCATATTTCTCTAAATTACTGTTCAAAGTCGAGGGAGAAAATCGGAAGAAAAATAATACACGAATTCCGATTATTCACCCCGTCTGGGGTGGATTCTCGGATATACCTACGTTTCCGATTATCCACCTTAGGGTGGAGAGTCAGAATAATCCGTAGCAATATATGTACCTATCAATTTTGTCAGCCTTTAGAAAATCCTTTATCAAAAATATACATAGATACGCGTGAAAAACATAGCCCTGCTGTCGAGTAATAAAAATGGTTATTACATGTTTATTGATTTATCTTTAGTTTCATTAGTATACTTATTACAATTAACTGAAAATTTAAAACTCATATTAAAAGTACTCTTTGTAAACAAGCATATTACAAATTAGAGGATTATATCCTAGATAAAAATGCTTGGAAGCATGCTGGTCTAGCTCCATAGGACAATTTTATTTAGAGTCTAGACAAAATAAAACTGGTTGCTAATTTAATTGTGTAATTAATTATTATAACATTTATTTTAAATTCTGTGATTACTTGAACTCACACACTGACTTATTAGTATTAGGTACTTGTATTTTTTTTAGGAATATCGTATAGGTACCTACTTTTTCAATGCTTGTAAATATGTGAACACCATATATCCATTACTTATATAATTATTTTTTCTGTCAGTGCTTCATTTTTAATTTTTACCTATTGTGGTATAGTAATCTTATTCCAGGTGCATCGTCTTCACATATAATTATATAATTAATGTATACAAAATATTGTAAAATATTTTAAAAGAGTAACGGTGGAGTTTCTTGCCCATTCTTTTCCATACGAAAACTACCTTTTGGAAGGGGCGACTAGAATCAATTCTATTTTTTGTAAATTTTGACGTTCAAAAGGTGCCTTTTTGTGCCTAATTGAAATAAATTATTTGACGTTGACTTGGAATCTACACTACTAAAGTTGCTGCAACTAAAGTTGTAAGGAACAAAAAGGATACAATCCTGTTTACTTACAAACCTATTACTACATAATAAATTATGTTAAGTCCTAATAGGTTTTTTCACTTTACAGTACTTTTTCAACAATTGAGATAGGTTTACCTAACTATGCTTCTAACCTAACCTAACCCTTCGTATACCGGTAATTACAGAAACAATTAAAAAGCCATTGTGTCTTGTGTGGATCCATATTCCATACAAAGAGTTAAAGGAAGAAAACTAGTTATAGTTTGACCAATACCGCTGTACCGCGCCTTAGGAAGGCGCGCGGCGAAACGGGGGAGCAGTGCAGGCCGCTAATTCGTCAAAGCTCTCGGCGCACGGAGTCCCGACCGCCGCTCATTGGTCAACACTGCCCTCCGCCTCGCCGCGTATTCCTAAGGCGCGGTACAGCGGTATTGGTCAAACTATACCTATTTAGATTTTACTTTTTCTGTGCAAAAAATGGCAGTGGTGAAAGGATATCAAATATAGGTATTGTTAATACAACCTAAATTAGTTCAATTTATTTCCTGTAAGCATCTTTACTAATATCCACGACAAGAGTAACAGTTTTATGTGAGTTACTTGCGGTAACTTTAATATATATTATTAGTTCTATGATTCTATGTTATGGGGTTTGGTTTCCGCACTTAGTCCTTCAGGTGGATCATTTGAAGCTTGGGCCATGGCGGCCGTTTGGTGGTTTTTAATATATATAATTATATTATTGTCTAGTAGAGACACTAGCACTCCTATGGAGCATGAGGTCTTGTGTTCGATTCCCAGGTCAGGCGAAGACTTTAGGGTTTTTTCATCTGGAATTTCTCAGTCATCATCATCATCATTTCAGCCGAAAGACGTCCACTGCTGAACATAGGCCTCCCCCAAGCACCGCCACTTCGACCGATTCTGTGCTTTCCGCATCCAGCGGATTCCTGCGGCCTTCACAAGGTCATCGGTCCATCTTGTGGGAGGCCTTCCAACGCTACGTCTTCCGGTACGCGGTCGCCACTCCAGAACCTTTCGGCCCCATCGGCCATCCGTTCTACGAGCAATGTGCCCTGCCCATTGCCACTTAAGTTTCGCAATTCTTCGGGCTATGTCGGTTATCTTGGTTCTCCTGCAGATCTCCTCATTTCTGATTCGATCCCGTAGGGAAACTCCAAGCATAGCTCTCTCCATTGCCCTTTGGGTGACTTTTAGCCTTCTGATAAGGCTCATTGTGAGCGACCACGTTTCAGTACCATAGGTCATCACTGGCAACACGCACTGGTCAAAGACTTTCGTCTTGAGACACTGTGGTATGTGGGACGAAAAGATATTGCGTAGCTTCCCGAACGCTGCCCAGCCGAGTCGGATTCGACGATTGACCTCTTTCTCGAAGTTGGACCTACCTAGCTGGACAGTTTGTCCTAGGTAAACATACTCGTCCACAACTTCGAGCGTAGCGACTCCGATCTTCATGAGAGTGGGTGTAACATGGGCATTTGACATGACCTTTGTCTTGTCCATATTCATTTTAAGACCCACTCTTTCGGAGGCTCTACTGAGGTCATCGAGCATTGTACTGAGGTTCTCCATGGTCTCAGCCATGATAACTATGTCATCGGCAAACCGAAGGTTAGTGATATACTCGCCATTGATGTTGATGCCTAGCCCTTTCCAATCCTAGAGCCTTGAAAACATCCTCCAGTGCAGCGGTGAACAGTTTCGGAGAGATAACGTCTCCCTGTCTCACACCTCTCTGCAGAAGGATAGGTTTCGAGGTCTGGTCCTGGAGTCGGACTGACATAGTGGCGTTTTTGTACAGACACTTTAGCACCTCGATGTACCGATAGTCAATCTGGCACCGTTGAAGAGACTGCAGCACGGCCCATGTCTCGATCGAATCGAAGGCTTTCTCGTAGTCCACAAACGCTAAGCAGAGAGGCAGGTTATACTCTTCGGTCTTCTGTATAACTTGCCGCAGCGTACGTATGTGGTCTACGGTGCTAAAGCCTTTACGGAATCCGGCTAGTTCGGGAGGCTGGAAGTCGTCAAACCTGCGCGCGAGACGGTTCGTGATTACTCTTGAAAACAGCTTGTAGACATGGTTCAGAAGTGTGATGGGCCTATAATTCTTAAGCAGGGCATTGTCGCCCTTTTTAAAGAAGAGTACCACCACACCTCTGTTCCATGCCTGTGGCGTTTGGCCCTCGAGTATGACGGAATCGAAAAGCTTCTGGAGGGCCTTAAGAACAGGTTTTCCACCGGAGGAGTTCGGCCGTAATTCCGTCATCACCCGGCGCTTTGTTGTTTTTAAGCTGCTTCAGGGCCATCCTAATCTCGTACAAGCTGACGTCCGGGATGTCTTCGGTATAGTGTCGGATTTCTCAGTAGGAGCCCAGAATCTGGTTTGAGCCTGGTTGATGGCAATAGGCTCACCCCCTATTACATGGGACTTAAACATTATTGGCGAAATGTGGGTGTTCTATAAGTATGCCTTTAACTAATCGTTCAAGGAATACAGGAGTGATGTAATGTTATGGTTAATATCTAAAAGCAGCATTTTACCTCCCATCCGGGGACATCCTTCATGAGTTCACACTCAGCATCACGGTTCTTACGGAGCTGCTTCAAGTATGCCCTGTCCCTCTCAGCCAGTAACATCGGGAATATTGCCATCCTGGCTGACCGCATCTCAATCTCGTCTTTTTTTATTTGCTTGTAGTTCTTACTATACAGATACATTGCAAATGCTGTAATGCCAAAGTAGCCAGCAAACATAGTATACCCTGAAAATAAATACAAACAAAATGATAAGTGTAGGCTTTTAGTTAGTCTTTCAGTATACCAATTAGTGATGTGCCGGATATTCGTATCCGCGGATAACTGAGGGTGAAAAAGATCTGTATCCGTTACTTTTTGGCGGATCTTGAACGGATCTTTTATATTAATACATTTCATTACGTATACGTAATGAAATGTTACAGATATAGGATACAGATATTTTTTTCCCCTCGGATATCTGCGGATACGGATATCCGGCACATCACTAATACCAATGCAAGACAAGGCTTGAATATCGACAATATCCTATAATATTTATCTTACAACTAGTCTAAGCTAAGGTGTAACAAAAAAAATTAAAAATATAGAGGTCATGATTAGTGAATGTGAAACATGAGTTACAATCAATACATCATAATTTTGTTGTTATTTTTTTTTATGTCTTATGTTACAGTTTTTAACATTTATAATGTGTAGGGGTTGCTTTGTGTTCATGTGGCAGTAGAACGAATTAAACTGTACTTATAGAAAACAAAACAACCTAACCTATAAACGTAAGTTACATAATCTGTATTAGACTTGTTTGCAAATCAATATGAGTGAAACCATTATTTTACTTACCGCTAAATAACAATTTTGCAGGAATCCTTTTATAAGGAATCGGTTTGTAGCCCCCCGGAGGGGGCAAATCTTGTTTACGGGCTACTTGACAATCCATCTTTCTTCCGATTTGACAAAAGCCAATTTTCCGATGATTATCAGTCAAATCAACAGCTGACTGACATTTAGAATTTTTTGACTTTTGCGTTCCAATTCAACAAAGCTGGGGTTTCGTCTTTAAAAAAAAGTAACATTATTATTCGTTTCCATAACAACCACTAAGACGCTTTTGAGTATGTTTTTCGCGTAAAATAATTTAAGTTTAGCAAAACATGGATCCTGCAGCTACCGATGTTGGTGTTCAAGCTGATATTCCGGAACCAGAAAATCTAGAAGAGACAGTGAAGATAAAACCACTAGAACGAATCAAGCTCCATCCCAAAGTTCCTATTGAACCGTCTGCGTATGGCAAAGGGAAGAATTTCAGCCGACCATGGATTCTACAAGATGGACGTGAAGCTCCTGATAAAGGAAGCGAGATGCGCCACTGCTATAAAGTCCCCAAAAAATCAACACAAGGAGAAGGTAATTTATTGTCATTCGTTTCTTTGCAGAGGCTTTTATAATATTCAGCAGTCTAAGCTCAAGTCTCAGTATTCATATCAATAGGTTCACTCCACTTCAAAAGATTCAAGAAGGCCATGATGGCCTCCTTGAATCTTTTGAAGTGAAGATCTTACATTTTCAATTTTACTTCTAGGTATTCGCAAGCGAATGCTAACAGATTTCTTTTGGGAACAAATGCTGGACGAAGTGATCGAAGAGCTGAAGACATCCCAGCCAGTCTCCGAGTATTGCACGGAATATGACGCCAATTACGTCAAGGAAGAGTTTGAGCCACGCAATTTGCAAGTGACTGCTGATAAAAACGTAAGTCTGGTCCAACTTTTCTCAATCTACCTTCATAAATAGGGTGTCGTATTACCCCACCCCCACACCCCTCCGAACTGGAGAGCACTCAAGCTACTAACCAAGGTCAGGCTCAATTATCTAGAGCCAATGGTTATTTTACCAGTTAGGTATTCCCTTGTTTCAGATGCACCTTAAGTATCCCTTGTACGGCACTGGATCCAGCGCCATTACTTATTACAGCGAAACTACTACTAAGACTGGGCCTGTAAGTAACATCAACTTAATATCCCCTTTTAAAGGGCTCTTCCGCCCTTCATTGAATATTCATTGATCTTTAGCATAACATCGCCCTGTACGGTGCATGATATTGCGGACGGACCCGGACCAGCCCGCACGGCCGACAACCACGGACAGCCACGCACTGCACACCAAGGCTCTTACCACGGTCCGTAACATAGCGGACGGACGCAGACCAGCTCGTTGCGATTGGATCCATTTTGTCATTCCGAAATGCAAAGTAAAAGAGGAACTAACTCACACAGCACGTTTGAAGTTATCGACTCGCCGTGGATCGGACGCACCGCGACTAGGGTTACCATCTGTGTAAAGGAGAATGCCCTGTCTGGAATACCTATGCAAACGGCCAGATAAAAAAAAAAAGTCTTACTATTGTAAAAGTCTTAAAATAAATAATCGTTTATACATTTCGTATGTGAACGTGGATCCACGCGAGACACAATGGTTTTTTAATTGTTTCTGTAATTACGGCATTCGAGAGGTTAAAGACTAACATTTATTCGGAATGAAAAAGTATGAACATTTTACGACCACTAAACTAATTTAGAAAAAACGAACTTACTACACAGTGTGATATTTTTTCCGAAGACATTTAATTTTTTTCAAAAGTTCTTTTTTTTCTCTAATATAAATATAAAAATCTTCACACGAAACGTTTTAAAGTTCTTGGGTTACTAATAACGCTTTTGACGACTTTTGTCAGGCGATTCCTTTCTTTACTCAACTGTGCATTTATTAGGGAAATAAAAAATGCCTGTCTCAGCTTAACGCCAGCCGCACGCCTGTCTTAACCGTTAAATGTCTGTCAAATGCGGCAAATGCCTATCAGATGGTAACCCTAACCGTTAGGGAAATAAAAAATGCCTGTCTCAGCTTAACGCCAGCCGCACGCCTGTCTTAACCGTTAAATGTCTGTCAAATGCGGCAAATGCCTATCAGATGGTAACCCTAACTGCGACGGACGTGTCTGCGCTACCACGGACGATACTCTTCCCGTGGTGCGTCGGTGCGGGCTGGACCGCGTCCGTTCGCAATAACATGCACCGTGGGAAGCCGGCTTTACTTTTTAGTAGAGATATTTTGATCTCATCTGCCCCGTTATTAACTCTTACAGGGAGAAATTTTGGAGAAGTTCCGAAGATGCCAATACTTTACTCGGCCTATGGAGGAGAGGCTGGATGACGGTTGGGTTTTGTAGATTATTTATATTAGTTTCCTTACAATAAATTATGTTGAATAATAAAGTCTTACAAAACTTATCACTTTTGAATTTCAAGTTTACTTCATTTGTAAAAGCATATCCGGGTGGGATATGCTTTTACGCGTCAGTCAGTATAGCGGAAATGACGTGACCTAGACTCGAGTATCTACTATAAATGTAGGTACGTTTAAGTACCTATATAATTTCTAATTAACGTCCACGTCACGTTATCACACAATATTAAAATGTATGGAAATATATTAGGCCGATTTTAAATTTCCGACCACGATAACCGAAAACATACCTACACGTATTTACATACATTTTATCCTTTTCTAAATGTTCTGTGCATTTTATGGACGTGGACGACGACATGCGCACATTGGTTATTGTCGATTGGAAACCACAGAGCATATAAATATTGGAAACTTGGCCTAGCTAGGCTAAGGACACTAATCCATTCCTACTGATTTTTAAACCCAAGTCAACGCATAGCTTCCTGTTAGAAAGCTATTGACAGTCATGCTCATGACACTTGCTAGAAGAAATCAAATTCTCAGCAATCTTGAAATTAAAATATAATTTGAGTTGTCACATGAATATGTATTAACAGAATAAAAACAGAGGAAATTAGGAACGCATTCAACACTACACAGGATGCGGCGCGGAAACTTGCCGATTTGTATTTCGCGCCAAGCGTCGAGATGGGGTAGGAAAGGGCGGGAAGCGTCTTATTCGAAATACGAAATCATGAAGTTTTGTTACCCGCGTAGTTAGTCACACAGAGCAAAGCATGTAACTTTAGTTAGTCAGTTCACGCCATAATGTTGAACCAACGAGCAGCGCGCGTTTGCCGGCTTACTTTTTTAAAAGCCGCCAGAGCGGAGACTCTCTACTACCAATGTATAAAAAAGTACTCTGTGCTCTAGTACTATACACTATGGATGAGAATCCATAGAGTATTAGTAATAGATTGATCGTATCTCTTTCTCCCACTCGCCCGATTTGTCTCCTTATGACTTTTCTAGGGGGTTCTTTGAAATCAATTGTTTACAAAGACCGTCCAAGGAGCCTATCTCACCTGAAAAACAATGTACGCCAAGCCATCGCCAACGAAGAGTTGAACGAAACTTCAGAAATCGGGGTAACTCAATGCATTGACAGTGAGGACTGTTATTTGACCAATGTCATCTACAAAACTATCTAATAAAAAAAATTAGGTGATTTATTTTACAATAAAATTTACAGTGACATCTCTACTACTTTCTTTTGATTGACCTTTAATACCTATTCAAATCAGCAAGTTTCCGCGCAGCATCCTGCACACCTTCAAAAGAAGATGGGAAGGTATGAATTAATTAGATACTAGGTTTTAGAAGTAGTTAACTTTAAAACAACAGGTCGTCGTCATCCCAATTGTGGGGATAACAAACAGGCTTGAAGTCTCCAGAATCCGTAGTCATGGAAAGTGTGGAAGTGTAGGTTAGAATACCGGTGAGGCACTCTATAGAACGGCGTGCGGGCAACGCGAACGGTGCAGGGACGTCGAGTACCTCTGGGAAACGAAATACAGATTATTCCTGTACCTGCTACTTTTAGGAGAGAAACTGATATTCCTGTCTGTTCATTACAAAAGATACCAATAAATGGATACCTAATTTTGTTATGTATGAAACCAACATGTAGAACCTCGTAAATAACCTCTTGTTGTCTGTGTTCATTGTAACTTGGCCCAGGAAGCTAGAGTCTCATTTGTTCGAGGACATGATTACCTATTAGAGATTCTGGCTACAATATTTATGTGGTACATGCCTTGAGATTCCCCGGATCCAACTGCTCTAATGGATTTCTGCAAGAGAAGGCGCACTTGAGTTCTGACCTTCTTCGCTTTTAACATTTTCAAACGATGAAACTCTTCTCTGTTCTGTTTACAAATAATACATTTCTAAATTCAGATCATATCTCAAGGATTAAGCTATCTTCGGACCCGTAATTTTTGGTGCTATCACTTTAGTCCATTGAATTAATAAGCAATATTTTATGGAAAAATTGTTACCCTTTCATCCATTTCCGTTATAATATAAGATTCAGTGTTACGTAACTTCGGCATGATAACTTTTTCGATACCATTTACCTTCCTGTGAAGATTTATACAAACAGTTCACTTGAAGTTTTGTTACTATCACGCCGAGTGATAATTAGGTAATTCAATTTAGATGAATTCTACTGTTCTACCTTAATGTGGACCTAATAGCTCCGTCCAGGAGTATGCAAGTATTCCTTAATGAGGCAAACTTGACGAGTATTCGCAGGGCTTCTCTGAAAGCTTTCTTAGCTTCCCCGGTGCGATGGCCGCCCGCACCCAGGCCTGCATAGCGCATGGAGTCCTCGACACCAGTCTCTTCTAAAGCTTGAAGACATACTGTGGAAACTCCTGATATGTTCTCGGGTACACGCTGAACTCGAACTTGAGCCTGAATCGGTATGGGATAGAAGAGTTGTGAGTTTAAAGTACCTTCCGATATTTTGAATCAGGTGTGTAAGTTACTATATATTTTAATTTCGCGGAACACAGAATAAGGTATACCGCGAAATAAAAAAAAAAATCTTATGCGTTTTGTAAAGTTTGCAGACTGCACGTACTTTTGTTTAAAACCTCATCCGCATCGCCACAAGTTGCGTTAAGTAGGGTCTTGTTTCGATCGAGAGTTTATGGAACGTATAGTTAAAGAAATTAACTTACTTGGCCAATATTCTCAAGCACCAATGCATTTGACTCTCCATTCGTGAACTTGATAGCTGCCAAAGTTATGTAAGCTTCTCTTAGAGTATGGCCCAAAATGGCCTGAGTTGAGGCCAACTCTGAGGCCGCTTGTCTGCCCCTGATGCGTAGAGCTTCAGCCTTGCGTTTCAAGAGTTGGAACCCGCGGTTTACCTGCTCCTGCCTATGTTTTATTTCTTTCAACATGAAGAGAGATGCCGTCACCGGGTATCGGTTCTCTGTATTCATTGTTTGGCTTGTTCTATGAAATGTTTTTTTAATAGGTACGTTTTAAACTCTTTTTGAGATGGTTTTAGTGAAGATTTTAGTTGATCAGTCAATGTCCAATTGTGAAAGATAATGATGACGTTCGGTGAGAAAAATAAATCGAGCATAGGGCTAACTTTTAGTAGACTACAAACTTTTTAGTAACAATATCGTAAAAGATGGCAAGACCCATGCCATAACCTAGCCGTAGCGTAGGTGAGTGGTGGCAGGGACATCGACGCGAAAACTTTTACCATGGATTCAGTAGGTACATGATTCTGAACGCCACTGCGTTGAAATTTTTCGTCGGTTATTAAAAAAAAATCTGCTGTTTCATAGAAAAGTGCAATACCTACGCGGTCGAAATGTATGGAACAGCAGATTTTTTTTTAAATAACCGACGAATAAAAAATAAGTAAAAAACTGTAACCCGACTACAGGAAAATAAAAATGATCTAAAAATTACGAAACAAGAATATATTTCAGAGAAATCAAGACATAGGTAGAAAAATGGTCAAGGTAAAGCCTTAGTCGCATTGTATACCACGTGGGTGCCAGGAACACCTTCAAAATTATAATTGCATGCGACGACTGCTTTACCTTGAACATTTTTGTAGGTACCTATGTCTTGATTTCTGTCTGAAACATATTCTTGTTTCGTACTTTTTAGATCATTTTTATTTTTCCCGCAGTCGCGTTACAATTTTATTTTATGCTTTTCCGTTTTTACGCTTGATAAAAGTTACGACAACAAGAGTAATACAATAGGTCAGTAATTAACCTATTTTAAATTCCATTAGCAGTGCATAGTGCTTTGAACGAAGCCATAGCGCAAATTATTTCAACGCCAACTCCATATTATATCGAGCTTAGAAGAAATCCAAAATATAAATATTTTGTTGTAATACTTGTTTTTCTAGTGGAATTAAAAATCGTCGCGTTGGTATCATCTCGCGCCCGCCGTCCGTGGCGGAGTCTCACTTTTGCTTATTTTTAACAATTTAAACATATTTATTTACTTTAAAAATACAGGGTGTCAGGGACATCGACGCGAAAACTGAAACCATGGATTCAGTACATGATTCTGAAACCCCCTGCATTGAACATTTTAGTCGGTTATTTAAAAAAAAATCTGCTGTTCCATACATTTTGACCGCGTAGGTATTGCACTTTTCTATGAAACATCAGATTTTTTTTTTAAATAACCGACGAAAAATTTCATCGCAGGGGGGTTCAGAATCATGTAATGAATCCATGGTTTCAGTTTTCTCGTCGATGTCCCTGCCACCCCGTATTATATTAAATAGGTACATATGCCGCACGATATGAAAATAGCGTGTGGCGTCAGCAATATCCATGGAAGTGGACTTAATCTATTGAATGCTCACACTCTACTTGGCGTATCTAAGAAAAGATTTGCGGTTTTTTTAGCTAATCAAAAATGAAACGTATTTCGTCAGTGAAGTTCTAACAGTGTGTAAGTCATTTTATGAGTGTTTTGAGATTTGAATGTCATTGGATAAAGCTAAATGGCGCGCATTCAGTTTTTTCACTATCCTGTAAAGTAGCCATTTTTGACTTCCGTACTGTTTGTTAGAACTTCACTGACGATTTGTAAAGTTCTGTATTAGCGAAATACGCTAAGTGTAGTCACACCACAAGGTGACGTCCATCCCGAAGTGGCCGCTAAATGCTACTATCGAAAGCTTTCGTACCTACATAATTATGAATAGGGGCAAATTTACTTTTATTTTACGGTACTTTTGACGGTAGCTTTGGTTTCCTAGGAAAACCGTTCAGTCTTATTATAACGACCATCATGAAATCTGACATTTACACCAATATTTGACAAACTCCGCTGCCCAAAGATTTAAATCGTTAGATTTGCCCTCACCGTACTACTTAGTCACAAGAAAAAGTGTCCATAATGAGAAGAGTGAGCTCACACATTATTAAATAGCGTTTCCATGACAATCAAGTGAAGTCACTGCGTCATTGTGTGATTGAGGTGTCAAAACGAAACAGAAACGCACTATCTTTTGACGCGGTAGGGCGAATCTATCGATTTAAATCGTTGCCGCTGTCGTCATTTTTATGAGAGCCGTCACTGACGACCGGTCTTCTAGGAAACCGTAGCTAAAGCGGTGACATCGATGAAGGTACGACGCTACAAGGTCATTGTGGTGCGTGGCCAAAATTGGAACTAACGTCGCCATCTTGTTTTGTCAATACAATTTCACAAATGTTTACCAACAACCCCCCGGCCAATATCATTCAGAGGCCAACATATCCTTGTAGCACTCTAGTATCCGATAACTCTAAAGAAAAATGTCTTGAAATAAGAAATAGATCACCATTTATTCGAGGCTGTGCACGTGGTAGTGCCTTTGTTACCGTCAAAATTCTTGCAAAATTGTGCGTGAACAATAACGTGCCAGTTTAAACAATATAGGATTCATTTCATTTACTATAATACTAAAGCCATACCACATGAATACAGATGTTTCACTCCGCAAAATCATTCAAATAAGAAGCGACTCTTATCACGACACACTAAAGTGCAATTCAAGTCCTGCACGCTTAGCATGACCACAATAGAAACGGGCTTTATCGACGGAAGAATAGACAAAATGACAGATAAACAATCACAATCTGTTATTTTGTGCATTCTTCGTCGACAAAACCCATTTCTATGGTTTTCATGTTACGCGTGCTGCAGTTATATTCACCTAGAAGTTGCCTTCTCTTTCTATCGCGTGACTCTTTTATTTTCTGACTACGTTGCACTCACTGAATTGGCCCTACAAGACGGGCCCGCCGCGTACTTGTAGCTCCATATCTTATATGCGGAGTGAACCATCTGTGGCCACACTAACACAACAACTCATGACAATGACGCATAGACAAAATGCTACATTGCCAATGAAATAGAAATAACATATGTCTATGTACATTGCACACATTATAAACGTTTAAATTGAGGTTTACGTTAGTGTGACCCCATAATATTATCAACCATTTCAGTACATCTTAAAAAAAAAAAAATCGACATGTCTACAATAAAATAAAAAAAATATATAGGAAATACTCATTATTTGATCTAAATTCTAAAATATTTCTTTACATTTCATAAATGTACATTTACAAAGCAGTCTCTCTTATTACAAATAATTCTATAGCTATCACTGATCAAATTCAGTCCCAATAAAAAACTCTAGGTCTCAGCTGTCCGGCCAATAGTTATAGTTTCCTGAGGGGGGAGGAACGGGCATGGGGGGACCGTTCGGAGGGGGTCCTGTCCCCGCACTGTAAGGTGAACCTTGTGGGGACCCATACCTTGGTCGGAACCATGGCCTACTTGTGTATTGATACTGGTTACTCGCGTAAGCTGCCAAGTTCTGTCCAGTAGCGTTTGGGTAAGGGTTTTGTGGTGTCTGGTTAGGCGCGAAAGCCACATTCGGCATGTTCGGAAGGTTAGCAGCAGGATATGTCTGTGGCGCTGGCGTCGTAGACGGAGAGAAGCTAGTTTGCTGCGAGTTTTGTGATGTTGGTGTACTTGGAGGCGCGTAGGATTGATTAGAAGTCTGATTCGACCCGTTTGTAGGGTTGTAGGTGGGAGGAGGTTGTGTTGTCGTCGTCTGACTGACGTAAGTTGCGGTTTGGCTGCCATTCGATGATCCGTACGTCGGTGTTCCATTCTGATTGGTCGGTGTAAACCCTGTCGTCTGTGTTGATTGGCCGTCAGACGTAAATGTTTGCTGATTTTGCACTGTACCCGTCATTGAGTACCCGTTATCTTGTGATGAAGATGTGATGTAATTAGTTTGGTTGTTAGCCCCGTTTGTTTCAGTTTCCGGGGATGTAGATTGTCCGTTGCCATTGTTGGAGGTGTTCTGAGTGGCTGGTATACTGTACTGCACCGTAGGATTGTTAGTGGGTACGGTAATAGTACCAGAATTTCCTTGCATCATATACTGTTGGGGCATCCCTGTATACTGTGACGTGGGCGTCAGAAATGAATTGGGTACTATTTGGTGTACAGGCGGTTGTGACCCAGGGATCGTTTGCCCAGGGTTTGTCATAGGAGACGACGGTGGAGGAGCTTGCACAATAGGGATCGTCCCTAAATTAGGGTTCAATTGATGTCCCGCTAGAGCTGCGTTCAATTGCTGGGCTGATAGCTGCGTATTAAAGTTGAGTCCCGTAGGCATATACTGCGAGGTAGCTGGCATGTTCATTAGAGGCACGTTGTATTGAACTCCGCCCGGCATACCCAACTGGTTGGGTTGCATCACTGTGACATTCTGACCCGGTTGGAGGACTTGTTGGAATCCTGGAGGTAAAGCACTTTGCATGAGATTTGGATGGTTTGCAGGTATCATGTAGACCTGGCTGTTTGGCTGCCCCAGCATTGTTGGAACCTGGCTTATGTTTAAAGGGTTCTGTAACACAGTCATGCCTTGAGGAACTGTGATCATTTGCACGTTTTGTGCAGTATTCTGGACTTTGCTGAGGTCTTGCTTCTGTCCATCTTTGCTGGTTTGGATCTGTATCGCGTTTCTGTCGATCTGGCGGATGTACATTCCTGTACCATCTTGGCCCAATCCGGGGGATGAGACACTGTAAAGAGATATTTTATAGTTAGTACATATCTTAGAATTAAAGAAGATGCAGGACGAGCTTGATTTCTACAGGAACGACTGGCCGTATTAGATAAAATAAGTTTTTTAAATAAAGTCACCCTGCAATTAAACAATACAGGTCAGTTAGAAACTTTTTGTTTCCGTATTTAGGGTCAAAATTGTAGTTTCTTACTTCGTCTGCTGTCCCGAAGACACTTGTATAATGGTGCCGTGTGCCGGGTTAATTTTCATTCCCATACTGACAATGGTGTTGTCCTTAGCTGTAAAATAATGTAAAGTTGTAGTACAAACTCTAAGTTTCAACAACGCTGTGCTCTCTACGCATAGGCTTTGCAGGAGTGAGGTACTACTATGCTGTTAGTGTAATAACTAGGTAAAAAGTGCTACATTAAATTACGCATTGCATCGATGTCGGATCTCGGAACTCCCCATCGAATTCTGTAAATAATTATTTTAATGCTTCTAATGTACTGCATACTTCTTCCGCACCATTCGTTTGTTTATCTTCAGGGAAAAAATAGAATAAAAAACTAAGTTGTAATATGAAAATACGCAGTGAAAAAATATACGCTTTGACGCAAAATGGCAGTGTTTATAATAGAATCAGTTTATCGCAGTCAACTGCTTCATAACTACGCTTGGCAAACGTTAGTAAGAAGTATTTGGAAGTCGGCTCTTCAATTTCTTACACTGGGTTCCACTGGATTCTGTATATTTTGCCATCGTTATTCGTTGGAGATATTCTGCAAAGGATAAGGTGTTGTATAACATAAATTGGTAGAAGTAAAAAGAGAAGATTTTTTTCCGATGAAGTTCTTTTTAGTGGTAGCTGCAAGGCTGTCGAGAAGATTACGTATTTTTTTTTTAATAAATGCGGGGCAAGGAATAAAGCAGTTTACTTCTACGCAATAATACAATACGTGCCACTAAAGATGAGACTTGGCAGACGACGTGGTTTGACATGCGCAGTAGACGATTTACAGGTCTCTTTAGCGGTATGAGGTCTGCGCCGGGGCGTCATCGGGGCGGTGAATGGAGCGCGGGAGGCGCGGTCAAGTCTCACCTTTTGTGGCGCGTATTGAATTAGTTAGAATTTTATTGTCTTATACTTAATTAATATTGATGACGCCAATGCTTTTACGCTTTCGAAATAAATATCACGCTTAAGCATTTTCGCTAAAAGTGTCAGTGAGTGAAAACTAAGGACAGATTTTTTTTATAGCGTGTTCTAAGACATAAAAAAAGAAAAATAGACTTGCTAATCAGAATATTTTTTACAATCGCAATTTAGCTATTAAAATCAGGGACCGAAAACCTTTATAAATTACCGTACAGTTATCGAAGAAATTTGCTTACGTCTAAGACTATACGTATAATTATGACTACATTCAAATTTAAAAGGGCGCTAAACGAATTTTTAATTATGAAAACTTATTACACGATTGACGATTTTCTTAATGATGATTCACTAACTAATTGACATACTATTACCCTGATTGACATAATTATTGTGAACCTGGTTCGCTTACTTAGTCTTATTTTATATTTTTTATTGCTGAGACCACACTGACATTTTTATTTAATTTTTTGTAATAGCAATGATCACATATCTAAATTTTTTATTTGGAATTGTAAACCTTTGCATGCCCACGTGACGGTAAAATATGGAGAACTTTATTATCAAAACACCTATGTACTATACCCATTTTTTGCAAAGAATTAAATGATTTGATTTGACTAAGGTCGCCGGGGCGCGCGGGTATATTCGACTCTTTAACACACACTCAAGCGATGCGCGCCCTTTGACTAATGCCGACGGCACGTGTAAGATAGAGGTAATTTTAGTTTCGGTAACCGGTATTAATATTGGTTGTGTTCAATTTAAGAATTAAGGTAACCTTTAAAAATACCTGTAAAAAATGTTGTAACCGTAAAAATATCCGTATTGATCATACCGGTTTCGATCCCTGATTAAAACATAGTATATGCTTAAGGCCTGAATCCCTCTTACGCTGATGTCAGTCGCGTATGTCGGTCGCGCGTGCGTATATATACATACATCGTGTTCTATAGCACCATACTGCGACGCTGACGTCAGCGGCGCGTAAGTACGGACGTACGTTGCGTTCGCGACCAACATCAGCGTAAGAGGAATTCAGGCCTTACGCAAAAGCAGTCAACATTCTCCCGCCCAATTTATTTGGGAGTCAGCGCGTGACTTCTTCATCCATAAATTTCTCTATCAGCATATCAGTTCACTAATATAATCTTTCACACGATCTGTTAAACGTTACGCAAAAGCAGTTCTGAAGATAAAAGCCAAATCCACTGCCACGAGTGTCCGCTGAAAACACAGAAACTCTAATGCAAGGGAGGAGAATTCAAGATTTTAAATTTTTGGCTGCCTCCTTCGCCGAAGTCTAAATTCATCACAACTGCCGTCTACATTGAACACCTACACAAAAAAATTAAAAAAACTGTGAACAAAGACGATTGATCCAAACAGCCCACGTGATGAGCGCTGACAATCAGGTGATGGACTGTCGGTATATTTGTACATAATTATAGCCAATATACCTGGATTTTGGCCCTGAAAATGTAGAAAAGCTTTGTTTGCTGTCTTGATGCTGTACACTTCGTTGTACAGAGCGCGTGAGCTAGCCAGGGACAGAACGAAAAAAAAAAAGTGGTAGAAACTCAGTCCGAAAACAAAATACCTAGTGCAGGATCTGCTTTCCGATTCTAGTAGGCTATAAACGACATTGAAAAACAATGGATCGGATGGCCTGCTGTATGTACATGTATAAAAATAAGTACTTATATCTGAGTAAATCGCTCACATCGCAATCTTAACAGGTAGCTGGACGCTGGTGAATTTTGCAGACGCCGGTAATGTTATGCTACGCAACGCTAAAATCTGCACAAAAACAAGGTAACATGCTTAAGTCCAAGAGGTCTTGTTGCAGCGATGTAATTGTTATTTTCTCAGGTCTCAGTCAAGGAAAGCTGCTGTAAAGAAAATAATTATTCGCAAATTGCTCTCCCCCTTCTTTGACTTCGACTAACTGATAGCGGAACGCAGATGCCTTAAAAATAACACAGATAAAAAAAAATACGCAACTCAAGCCTTAATTAATTGATTATTATTATTGTAAGTAAGCAGGTGCTCGTTACGTTACATAAATATTTTATACACGAGATGACTTGAAGAAATTGTTGCCCTTTCAAGTTGATGCTGAATCATATTTAAGGTAGGTATACAGGGTGGCAGGGACATCGACGCGAAAACTGTTAAATAACCGACGAAAATTTTCAACGCAGGGGCGTACAGAATCCTGCCGGGGTTGCGGTTTTATCCAAAAGGGTTACCGTGGCCCCTGGCAATACAGGCAACTGAAGGAACACGGGTGGGTTTTTAGTCAGTAAAAGTCTGACTGCTGCGTCTGACCCTCCTGCTCCACCCAGAGCGGGAGAAGTTCAGAATCATATACTGAATCCATGGTAACAGTATTCGCGTCGATGTCCCTGCCACCCTGAATACTAAGCCTGTATAGGTTGCTGTTTTAGAATGTTTTGCTAACAACTCGGAAGTAGCAGTGCACCAGTGGTCTATAAAAGTATCCCTATACAAAACGAAAAAATGTCTACGCGAAAAAAGAGTTTCGCATACCTAGGGCCAGAGCTCTTTAATATTTTTTATGTGTAACATCTTTCCTCTCGCTTTCCCGCAATCTGTGGGAGAGATTTCGTGAAAAGGGACGGAAGTGTGTAACAGGAAGCCGGAGCGCGCGCTATTTGATTTCACCAATGAGCGCGCGCGGTGCTAGAGTTAGCCGTCAGATGGTCCCAACCCATTTTACGAGAGGTTGGTACTGCCAGCCAAGATGTTTGATGTTACTCATTATATGCGGCTACTGTAAGGTTCGCTCGTTTTTTTAGTTCGTAGACAGAAAACCTGCCATTCCATTCCAACTATATTGAGTCTTATTGAGTAACTATTCTGAGTCTTCTAAATAGCAACGTTCGAAGAGAATCTTCAGATTACGCAACTATTTCAACGCAGATAAAACGCTGAATGCAATAACAAATAGTACGCAAATGCTTAAGGCAGAGCTAGCGCAGACAAAATAATGCTTGCTTCGAGTCATCTCATATAAAAACAGCAGATAATCTTCAAAGTACCTGGTGCCGCGGTCCAGGTGCGCGAATCTCTCGTGGAGTTCTTGTCATGGCTCACATGCGACCTGGAGCATCACATCGTTTCAATACACGAACAGAACAAAAAAAAAAAAACAATTTGAAAAAAGAACAAGAGTTGGAAGGTGTTCTTCATTTGAATTCTTCAGAAAGGCGATGGATATGAAGGTTCAAAGAACTGTAGAATTCCTTTTCTGTAACGAGAATATCTTCTGTGATTCTTCTTTTTCGTAGAACTGGCCGATTTGTATTGATTTTGGGAAACGCGTCGAAAACAGAACCTCCTTGTCAGAAGTCGGATAAAAAGCGTGTTCCATTACTATTGTGACCTAAGTGGTGAACTTATGGTTTAAATTAAGTATTATTATTTTGAGATGCATCGAAAAATAAATAGGTAAAAGAGATGTTTGAGACAGAGGATAGTCAGAATAGTAATAAAACAAAAATAATAAAGCTTAAAAAGAAATCATCTAGTGTCTTCATTCTTCATTTGTGGCAACTTTCTTCATAAAGCTTCATTCCTCAGCTTTATGAGAGAGATTTTAATTTTTGCAAGAAAAGATAGGATCGTAACGCCAATTGCTTGACATCTTTGGTTGATTTTTTTATGTTTATTGTAATTTATTACATTAATCCATGTCCACGTCTTTTCAGCAATTATTAAAATCTTGTAGAAAAGATAGTTGCTATATTGACAAGAATAATAAAAACGAAGATGAAAATAATAATGAAAACTTTGTCTAACAGTATTTAGAAGCAAATCTACATAGTTACGGAATACAGATAGCAAATACCTTTTCTCATTGCAAAAATAATCTGAAAGAGAGTCAAAATTAGTTGAACTAAAACCCTTATTCTATTCAACTTACACAGCGGGAGCTATGGGTCTTAGCTGCAACTGGCTTGGTGTCCCATCAGACAACCTTTTTTGACCTCGAGATTCCTGTCCAACACTTTTTGAAGAAGTAGTCGAGTTCTGAAAAACGGATTTTTTTTTAGACATATTTGTCATTTAAGAGATGAGTTAACGGGCGCTAATAAGGGCAGAAGCAATTGTTATTTTATTAATTGGGTTGAAAAATATTGGAGAAATTAAAGAAGCAAATGAATTCAGCAGTGGCAGAGCTAGATAGCCAATTGGTTGTATTTTTTTTTAAATTGGTGTTTCAGGTTTTTTTTGTCTTGTTGCCAAATTAAATTGCTACATCATAGCTTTGCCACTAGAAAGGGTTAAACATTAATGGAAAAGAAACATTTCAAAAGTAATGAACAAATGAATAGTACTTAGATGCAGGTTTCAGCAGGGATGATGGCAAAAGAAATGGCTAAATAATCTGTGAAAATAAAACCCTAGACCAAACACCAAAGGCATGTGAGGTTAAGCATCATATATTAGTATGTGCTAGTATTTAAACCTAATGCTCACAGAAATAATTTGTGGTGAAGACGCTTGTCCAGTTGATATAATGTTTATCAAAGAACCACTGCTTACTATTGGCTGTAGGGAAAATTTAAAACAATATCAATGTTATGTCTTAGCCCTGTGTCTATATTTTATTATACTTTTTATGGTACACCAGAGGAAACATAATGTATGTGTATATTTGCAGCAGTAAAATAAAGTGAATTTCATTGAATTTTAAATTTATTTTTAAACATTGGATAACTTAAAAAGATAATGTGTATAAATATTTTATTTATTTTTCTTTTATATTTTTTGTTACGAAATCATTCAAAATAATGTTTTGTAGTAAATTGTAAAGCAAGTAATAAAATAAGAACTAACTTTATAATTTTGCTAAAAGTAAGTTTATTGTTTTGAGAAATAAAGTGTTACCTTTTGGTTCAGCTGCATGAAAGTGCCAGTGGCCTGTAGCTGCTGCAACTGACCTGCTGTTAGAGGTAGAGTTTGTTGTAGTCCGCCAGCTGGGGCTATCTATAAACATAAATGATTAATATTCAAAAAGACAATTCTAAGGCTTTTAATACAGAACCTCCATCAAGTATTACTTAAAACTATACTCCATTTGAAATAAGATTAGACATTTAAATAAACCTTTTTTACAGTCTGTTCAACCTATTCTCAAACTCAAACTCAAACTCAAAGCATTTATTTCAATTAAACCATTTACAGGCACTTTTGAATTGTCAAGGAATCGGTCAGTCAGAAATAGGTATGAAGCTAGTTGCCCATTCCAAAGCGTAGTAGGTACCTATGGAGAAGAACGGGCAAGAAACTCCACGGACACTCTTTTAAATAAAAATTGTTACAAAATATTGGTTACATCATTCATGTTGAAATTATACATGTGAGAACAATGTAGAAAGACGTGCACGTTAGAAGCGTCCGTAATAAAAAGATAAAACAAAGAACAATTCAAAAAATTAAAATAAAATAAGCCCTGGCAGCTAAGAGATGACCAGTCCCAACTGACGGCGCCCGTTCACGAACATGACGCATGGATTAGCACCATTCAGCTCAACCATTTTGAAGGGAGCTAAATGATCCAACACACGCGCCACCATCAGCGAAACATTTGAGTGAGCATGACTATGAATGTGAATGACTATGAATATGACTATGAATATGATATATTTTGACTTCTATTGTGTTGGTGGCACGACAAATGGCAGCTGCAGTAAGCAGTTGGTATTGTAACCACTTTTTTGCTATTAATGCCATCCTTATGCCTACAATACAGAAGTCAGAATTGGTTGAACGGACTATAAAAAAGGTTTGTTTATATGTCTAATCTTATTTCAAATGAAGTATAGTTTAAATCATTCAAATGACTTTAAACTACAGTCCAGCCGTCGAGAGAATGCGTTCTTGACACCTGTCAGTATCATACTAACGAATATGTATTTTGTAAATATGATTCCTATTACTACTAGAAATTGTCCAACTTACAACACGCTTCAAAATTACAAAAATAGAAATGGGTTTTGTCGACAGAATAGACAAAATGACAGATAAACAATCACAATCTGTCATTTTGTCTATTATTCCGTCAACAAAACCCGTAGAAAACCCGTTTCTATTCAAAATTCAAATTCAAAAGTCATTTATTCAAATTAGGCTGAGAATCAGCACTTTTCGAACGTCAAAATTACATAAGACAGTCCCCCAAAACGCCCACCCTTCACCACTTCCTAGTGCCTTTCGCTGGGAAGAAGTGGAGCAACAAACTCCCCAGTATTGTTGTCATGCTGTGCATACTGGTGTCAGAAACGCATTCTCGTGATGGACTGTAGTTTTAAGTAATGCTTGAGTTTTGGGTATGTCACTTTAGCAGGGTGGAGTATGATAAACATAATTTGAGTTAAATTGCAGGCCTCAAGCTGAGGCACTATTTTGGGACTACCTCTAAAGTTCGAAGCATGCAATAAGATAGTGGTTCCTTGAGTTGTTTTAATAGAAAGTCCTTCTAAAGAGAAAGGCATTATGTGATATGCTTTCATTTTTAATTTGTATTTTAAAGTAAAAACAACATATTAACTTACAGATACAAACTGTTGAGGTTGAAAGTTGGACAGTCCTTGCTGACCTGCTGCTAAGTCCTGCAGCTGTTGATAGGGAATCAACATTGTTTGAGAGCCAGGCATAGTCCACTGCACAGTGTCTGCCCCTTGTATGTGATACTTCACTTCTTTGTCCCCTTTGTCAGTGCTATACAGGATCTTCTGACACGCATTAGTACTTTGAGCAGCACACACAACAGGAGTAGAAGTTGCTGTGCTTACAGTAGTACTGTCAGATGTGGAAAGACTTGCTTGAGGAAATGTTAGCCCATTCGGTAAAATCATTGACATAGAAGATGGCACACCACTCAGCCGCAAGGGAGTCACATTCACCGGCTGCATACTAGATATATCTACAATCTGTGTCCCAAAGTTAGGTTGCTGCAAACTTAATGTTTGACCAAGAGGCAGAGATGTAAAGTTAGCATTGGAAACTTGCATCCCAGGTTGTACTATAGGTATTAGCTGCCCATTCTCTTGGTTCAAGACATACTGCTGCTGAGGTTGGAGCAGTTGTAACATAGTGGGTTGACGAACTGTCATGAGAGGAGCTGTCGCAGGTGCCACACTAACCACTGGGGGGATGACGGCGGGGTGGGCGGTGGACGTTAAGGTCTGAGGAGTCGACAGCGCCGCCGTCACGACAGGCGGCGGCACGGCGGGAGGCGCGCTAGTCGTCGTTAGCGTCGGCGGAGGCACATTCAGCGCAGGCGGCGGTCCCCCAGCCTGCGCCGCACTCCATTGCGCCAACTCAGCCCTTATAGTCTCTATCAAGTTCTGTGCGAGTGACCTAGCGCCTGCCAAAGCTTCAGATCTCGTATGATGCAGAGCCAAATGCAATGGCTCAATTTTATCACTTTTTAACACAGCTACCACACCAGTCTCTGACCTAATATATTCCAAGTTAGTGCCATTCTGAAACAAAATTAATTATAATGTTTTTTAGGAAGTTTAGAATGTGAAAATCAAGTCCAAAGATACAAAAACTTACGGGTCCCAGAATACGTCCTTTTATATCAAATGCGGCCGGCGCATTATCCAGACCGATATAAACTTTATCTATAAGACCACCAGACATCATTTAGAATCGGTTTTTATAAAATTTTATAGCATTTACTTAATTTTAGGAAAAAGCATCTTTCTTCCACAAGAGGGGGAGAAAAGCGTTTTTGACATTAATGCGTTTCGTTCTAAAGTAAATTGTAAAGAAGCCACATAAGAAGCCATAAATGTTTTTTTCTGAAATCAACAGCGTATTGGCAATTTGTTGTAAGTTTATAATAGGATTTTCAGGAATAATAACGTTATCTGCTTTAACTATTACTACATAACAAACAAAAATTGTTTTTTTACGCTCCACTCAAACAAAAGAAACATCGTTTTTGAACGATTAAAAATACTCTGTAAGGGGTTGTTATTCTCGATACAATAACGAAAAGGTGAAACACAAAATTTCATAATATTTCAGAACTATTACTTCTATTTTTAGGTATTTTTGTGATTTTAATAAACCTTAATTAAGCACGCTCAAGGTTTGCCAGAGGGCCATGGAACGGAGTTTTCTTGGTATCAAAGTAACAGACCGTTTTTGGAATACGATCATCCGTTCCATTATAAAGATAGCTGATTATTACTTGGCAAACTGCCACTGCATTTCAGACGCCAATATTATGAGCCAATGATGGCATGCGACATCACGGCAGGCCCAGTAGATGGCGGGATGAGCTGTACTCCTTCAACAAGAGCTAGTCCTTAGCAGCTTAAACAGAAAGAAGTGGAAAGAGTTTAGGGAGGCCTTTGCCTTGCATTGGGACATCACAGGCTTTTAATAAGCACGATTGACTACAAATCCATAATCCACTTTGGTCTGTTCAAAACTACTCTTTACATGTCTGTGGTTCAAAAGCTGTAAGAGAATCTTAGGAGAATGCACCTTAATGCACTTAGGAATAAAGTTACATGCTCTGTGCTTAGGAATGCACGAACGATAGCATTGACAGCCGCGCGCCGCGGTTCACTCAGAGAGCGGCGGGAAAATTTAGGTAATTTTTTGGTTGTATTTAATCATTTACGGTGTTTTATTAGAATTATATTTTTTCAATGATGTTCACTACGAATGTCTATATAATTATTCGGAATGAAACCTCAGACTAATCACGTAGGATCATCATGGAATTATGTAAAACTTGTTTTGTCGACTCTCACGCCCGGACTCCACCAAAGCGGAGATGTGCGGAAATGTCTGAAGCGGAGACGAGAAGAGATGTTTTTTAGATAGGGTGTATCCACCGAAGCTGTGCGGAGATACGTACTGGCCAGACTGGAGCGGAGATGTGTGCTGGCTGCTGGCTAGAGTGGAACTGTCAAGGAGTTACATGCTCTGTGTGTCAAGGCGCCGCGTACTGCACGCCGCTCACATCTCTTTTCGTCTTCGCTGCACGCCGTCGCAAGCTTGCGAGGCACATCTCACATCTCCGCTTTGTACCGCCGCCCAGCTCTCGGCGAGACACAGCTCACATCTCCGGTTCGATCGCGCCATACAAATATGATACATCTCCGCTCAGTGGTCTCCACTGAAGGAGATGAGATGTGTGAATAACGAAATTCTATTGGTTGTTTAAAACACGTCTCCTCTCGTCTCGTCTCGCTTTGGTACTACTTGCAGGGCTTTCTCTAGCGCCGCGCCGCCTGTTGGTACATTTTTACCACGATTTCATTTATTATTGTTTCTTTCTAGTAATTCTAGGTACTTTGAACTTTGTTATTAGTGCTGATCATTATTTAAAAATAATTTCCAATAAAAAAACTAACTACTTATAGTGTTTTGGATATTTTGTGATGTGTGGGTGGTGGGTTTAATTAAATAAAATGCTTTCATATTAAATTTGCATATGTAATATCAATTTATATTTCTACAAAACATGATATGCTGTCTCTATATTGTTAAACATATGAAAAAATATAATGTTACCTCTGATTTTAACGATGATTTATTATTGTGTACATTTTTACTTAAAATATGAAAGATTTATATTTGTCATGATTTCTCACAATCTTGTTACAATTTCACAGATCTATTAAGCTATACAAAATGTATAGTACTTATTATATTAGACAACAGATATTAGTAGGACAGAAGTTTGAAAATTAACAATTAGAGCGAAAACATAAACAACATGATCATACTATGCAACTGATTTTTAAATAGTTTTTCAACATCAGTAACTGATTAATCACTGGACTTAATACTATCACATTTACAACTAAGTATCCTATTATACGGGACTAGAAGATCAAATTTTTATAATAAAGGCTGGGTTTCACCACTACCAAAAAGCCTAATGAAGAGATATTATTTATTGTCTGCGTCAGGATGGACTGGACCAAGAGAGATTTTGGAAGTTTGAGCAATACCAAGATTTTGTACCAATTCAGAATTCAGAATGGCTGGCCACTTTCCTCGTAATAGTTTGCCCTCTTTAGCGAGGTACCAAAGAGGTACAAAAACTTTGGTATTGCTTAAACTTCCAAAATCTCTTTTGGTCCAGTCATCCCGACGCAGAGCATTTATTGGTAGGAAGTTAAGATACAGTTCAGCAGTGGTAAAATAAAGCCTAAATATAGTTTTTCTTAAACCAGCAAATTAAGGACGGAGACGAACTCCAAGCTCGTTATTTTTATATTGGAGAGGATATAATTACTAGTTAATATCTTAGGAATTTTAGTGCATCGATTTTTTTACCCTGAGTCCAAAATATATCGGGCAATTATGGCTGATTAAGATACTAAAGTGGTTTTTATAAATATATCCTATCAGAGAGAATACTGAAATTAGTCTAAAAACGGAAAGAACAAGTCTTAAAACTTTTGTCCCGGAATACCGTATTTGTTGGCACTAGAAAATGAAAGAAAAATAAATTATTAAGTTACAGAGTTTTGTTTTGAATAGAATATAAAAAAGGTATTGCCGAAACTTTAATGGAAGCACTATCATCTTCCACCATAGTATTTTAGTCAGCCATAGTTTTTCGTCTTCTATTTTTAACACTAGATTGCTGCATCAATGAGGTAGTCGGATGATTTAAATGAAAAAATATACATCTGTCTCTTCTCTATTAGTACATAACCTCTAAATCACAATTCCACAAGGCTATGGTCAGAATTTAAGCTGCAATAGTTCCTACTTAAAGTAGGTATATCACTATGATAATTATTTTAGTAATAAACTCTTCCTAAACATTTATAATAATGGTAATATAGATGATAAATATAATTTATAACATTTTGTCTCTTTTTTTATAAGTATTATATTTTTTTATCATCCTCTCTATGTTGTTATAAGTTTGAAAAGTTTAGCCGCCAATATATTTAAACATTTATTACTAACACCCTAAATATAATCTTCATTTTAAAATACAATAAAATACTCATGGTACATTGTCCAATGCGAGAAGACACGATTATAAAGGCAACATAATGTTAAGGTAAGTATACACTGTTGGTGTCTAAACAGATTTTACCCTGTTTTATACACTGTCAATTTTTTAATACATTTTATTAATAAACAAATGTACGAAACACATCATAGTCGCCGTATTGTCCAAAATGTACTTCCCGTTTCCAACCTGGCACTGAATTTTGAACACATTTGTTACTTAAACACTCATAGACATTTTAATCCTCCAAATACTTTTGTAAAATACGTTTAGAAGCCACTTTTTGGCACTTGATAATATAATAACAGTCGCATAGATCATTCAGACCGCAGGCGTATATAAAGGGGAAAATAATAATTAATATTTTTATTAATCTGGTTTTTCTAAGATATCTGGGATATTATTTGGTGTAAAATGAGATATAACATTCATTGGTCATTTATGTTTTAGTTTCCGTTACATTTTGAATACACCTTTACACGCCCATGGTTGGTTATCCAAGTAATGACAGTAATAATATATCTTATTAAATCACAGATGTTATCTGTGCTTACTTATTTATTATGCATTATTAATAATGGTGGGGCAAACACAAAGGTGACTTACTAAATCTAAGTAACAATAAAAAAAATATCACCCACGCAAACGATAATATTACTTTTTTAATAATTATTAAAGTAATAAGCCTAATTCGAACGAAATTAACGCTTAACATAATCTAACATCGTGTTAGTATGAGAGAGGTATAAAAAATAATCGTAAAAAAAAACAATTTTCAAATTTTAAGTTCGTAGTTAAAATTCAGAATACTCGGCGTACAGAATATTTTAGATCAACTTTTTATTAAAATTTTAATAAAACATAGCTTCACGGGCTGCTGTCCGGACTAACCTAAGACTCCTTAGAGTTTATCACACAGTTTGGGGTAGAAGGCGGTTACTGGAGCCGCGAGCATCGGGAACAGTAGTCCCCGTTGGCAGGGCTGCCGTAGTACATGCACAGTGGCGCGCGGCACGGCGCGGGCGACGGTGGGCGGTCGTCGTAGAACGTGGAGCGGCTCAGGTACAGCGTCCTGTCCACGGGCGCTCGGCCGGACTTGTTAGAAGTGTTCGTAGCCGCTCGGACTGCGTCGTGAGCGGGTCTCTCCGCTTCTGCGTAGAACTGTGATCGGCCAGTGCCGTAGCGAGGTTGGCTCGGGGCGACCGGTTGTTCCTTGCGATTTTTTTCGGCTGTGTACCTAGAGTTTTTAGGAAAAAGTTAATGACCTTCTTAGAGCTCATACCATAATAACACATAACATCTAGGTTAGGCAGAGGCAGGATGTAAAGTGCACAAACTAATGACTAAGTCCCATATAACCCCGCGTCCTAACCAAAAGTGATCGTCGCTTGAATGAGAGTTTGTACGTCATCAATCAACTCATCCTATCACAGTCCACTGCTGAACGTAGGCCTCTCCCAAGCTGCAAAAATTCAAAATATTTTATTTCACATAAACCTACATGGGCACTTATGAAACGTCAGAAGCTAGGTGCACGGTTCCAATTGGTCGTTTCCTATGGAGAAGAGCCGGCAAGAAACTCCACGGTTACTCTTTTAAAAAACTGCCACAACACCCTGTCCTTCGTACAAACGAGACTTGATCGATCGCCCGAGTATGTCATATTCTTATAAAAGAGTGTGATGATTACTTTTGGCCAGGGTTGGAAAAATCATGATTTTTTTAAAAAATCGAATAAATCATGATTTTGTATATTTTATCATATCGAAAAGAAGAAGAAGAGTTACTTCTTCTTTTCGTGTCGATGGTACTCTTCTTTGCAATTATATTATTTCATATTATATGAGCCCAGTAGGTGGCCACGTTGATTGCGGCATCAGTGGCATTCTTTAGATCATCCGAGATGTAGTTGAACTGGCACCTAGGACAGCAAAGTGACTATATTTCTGCGTAAAACGAAATGCGCCCTAGAGTGTCAGAGAAAAAGGGAATCCCCGCGCAGTGTTTTGTAAACTTTGCATGCAATAGGGATGATATCCAGGTAAAAAAAAGAAATTCTATTTAGCCCGTCTTTCAGATAATACAAAAATATTAGACACGTATTTTTTGCTTTATCATATTAATCAAAAATAACTCTGAAAACACGCATTAAAGTTGGGGAGTGGGGGCTCGCTACGTCACAACTCAGTACAAAATCTAGCAAGGCGTGACGTCATGCCACATTTTAATTCAATGTATCGCCGTAATCTTTTGATTACGTCAAAAAAGAAAAAAATACGTGTTCAATATTTGTTAATAATCTACAAGACGGACACAAAAATATTTTGAAGTCTTTAACATATAATTTCTAAATCTGTTTTTATGTTGATTTCTGTGAAAGAAAGTAAAATTAACCACATTTTATTAAATCATTGATTTCTATTGAAAAAATCATTTGATTTAATTTGCTTTTGGCTAGGTGTTATTTGCCAGGCTCAAATCCAGATTCCGGGCTGCTATAGAAAAAAATTGAGTACATATTAAAATGTGTGAATGAAAAATTAAAGCAACTCACCCAATCCAAGCCTCATTAAGATAATTCTTGACCATCTCCTCTTGCACGGGCGCCCTCGCCGCTAACACTCGACAGCACAACACTTCACACGTAGACTGGGTCCTCATCAAACTCTCTTCAGGATTGCTATGACTCCCACTGCTTTTACCCGCCAATTTCGCCATGGAACCAAAATTCTTCTTCAATTTACTGCTCATAGACCTGCCAATACTTCCGAATTGTTTGGCCACTGAGTTTAGCTGCTTCGAACTTTTGGTTGATAGTGCGTCGAGTGATCTTCGCAGTT
Source organism: Agrochola litura (assembly GCA_949152395.1). Lineage (NCBI taxonomy): Eukaryota > Metazoa > Arthropoda > Insecta > Lepidoptera > Noctuidae > Agrochola > Agrochola litura. Next base: position 6,948,219 of record OX424509.1, read on the forward strand.
CTTCAGGCGGTTGGCTAAGGGAGATGCATTCTATTGGCTCGAGGTCTAAGTAAGCTGCTAGCATTGAGGAACGTTGGTATTCGTCGGGTAAGATGTTGTTTATGGTTTTCTGGTCGGGTTCGACGTCCCAGGGGAAGTCTTCGCCGGGGTCTACGTTGAATCTGAAATGAAAGATATATTATTATTTTTGTGAAGAGTAAATGTTTATGGAATTTTTTATTCTATAAAAATGTACTATTCACCTATGTTGTCTTGTCGAAAAGACGAGAAAACCCACATAAGGTGTCAGGATTGGGATTAGCGATAGTTTAGTGACGGACGCAAGGAAATAGTTCCAAGGTCTATATTATAGACAGATAAATGCTCGACGTAATTATGATATCAAGTACGAGGGTAGGCCGTAGGAATTCTCTTGCTTAATATCTGATCTTTTTTTCGCAATAACTTTTGTGAACCAGACTGTTTTTTTCTATATGCACGTTTTCCTGTGACGATAAAAAAAAACTTTTTGAAGTGATAACTTCTTTAGGCGCGTTGGGCATTTTTGAGATGGGACTAAACAATTGATTTCGCGACCTGTTACCGACACCGTGGAGTAAAAGACATCAACCCGCGGTGCCGATTTTTTTTCAAGTGTTCACTTCTGTCGGCACTCCCGGAGTGTCAGTTTTTTTTTCCCCACGACAGGAATCCTTTGGCCTGCATCTCACCTGATGGTAATTGATGATCAGACCGAAGGTGGAAGCGAGTTTCACCCGGAATCCTCAACCACAGAGGAACTGACAATTTTACCTCTAACTGCCGAAATACAACAATGCTGTTAACATTGTTGCTATGGTGACAGACTTAGATAAGATGGTGGTAGCTAGCCCTGGGAATCGAACTCGGGACCTCTGGGTCTGAGACAGGTAGTCTGACCACTAGACCACAGAGGCGGTTCGATTTCTTTTCTTTCTTTCTTACCTGATCGGCATAGGATTCCCGGCATGGTCTTCCAGTGGTACCCTAGCGCCGTCCGTGGGCAGCGGCTCGCACGGCACGAGCGCGGAGAAGTGTCCGGCGTCGTAGGCGAGCAGGATGGGCGTCTTGCTGCAGGCGTCGGGCGCCAGCTCCAGCGGCAGGTACACGCCGCCGAACGGGATGGGGGCGATGGGGTCGCCGCGGAAGTCCTGCACGTGGCAAACATTTTGACATTATTTGACTGGTTGTATAATATCGCTCACATCCTATAATCTTTCATTCAATCGCTTAAACTTGGTCTTTGACAGTTCAACAGAGGACCACGCTCGAGGTTTGCTAGCGAGCAATGGAGCGCAGTATTCTTGGAGTTCGACTTACTATATTCTGCTCTAAAACAAAAATTACTGACGTCACCCAAAAAGCAGCCAAGCTCAAGTGGGACTGGGCCGGACACGTTTGCCGCATGTCGGATGCATTGTGCCTGAACATGGGTGCCTGAAAACATCCAGCGGCATCGTGGAAGACCCAGGAGTAGATGGTGGGACGAACTTGACGCTTATAGGAGAGATTGGTCCATATTAGCTCAGAGATCGAGTTGAGTGGAAAAAGGAAAGGGAGGCCTTTGCCCTGCAGTGGGACAATACGGGCTAATTATTTTATTATACCTAATATTGTATGTTTTCAGGATGTTATCCTTTTTTTCAAAATCCATATTTCGGGTTTTGTGATCTCAAGCAAAGACTTAGTAGATTGTCGAACTCAAAATTGCTTTATCACCCTAAGGTTGAACGTCACTCTCACGTCACAAAACGACAAGTATACGGGATGTCAGGGACATTGACGCGAAAACTGAACCCCCCTGCATTGAAATTTTTCATCGGTTATTTAAAAAAAAATCTGCTGTTCCATACATTTTGACCGCGTATGTATTGCACTTTTCTATGAAACAGCAGATTTTTTTTTTTTTTATATATATTTTTTTTTTTGATCATCTCGTATTAAACTTGTATTGAAATTAGACCTGAAATAAAAAATGATACCAACCCTCAGCGCAACATCAGCGAACACAATAACCGGTCGTCTCATGACGTGCGCCAACGCGAACACGTGCAGGTGCTCGAGCGCGGCGTAGTGCGGCGCGGCGGCCGGCGTGGCGCGCGCGGGCTCGGGCGACGCCGCGCTCACGCACTGCGCCCACTCGCGCTCCCACTCCGCTTCCGACGGCGTGAGGCCTGCTGAGCGGAGGGATATGCTCTCTGACCAACGCCAGCGGCGTTTTATTGCGTCTGGGAAGGGGAGAAAACATGAAGGATGGCAGCAGATTTTGCAGTATTTACAAATTAACAGATGGGTCTTAAACAAAAGAAAAGTCTAGAGTCATATCAGACTAATAAAAATAATATAGCAATAATTATTATTCAAACGATAACAATTTATTTATATGAATAAACATAATTATAATACACATTTACAAGTATTTAAAAATAATCTAAAATATTTAAATACTTTTTGCAGATAAAACATAAATTAGTTTAGCGAAATGTTAGTATCTTATTCGCGATCTCCTTCCTGACTTTGATTATAATGTAAGTTAAAACTTGTTCCCACAATAACATCTTAATGATCTCCTAAAACAGGGCTTCCTCTCTCCTAAACTTTTTGCTGTGCCCTACAGGGTCCATAATGATCTAAATTATATAATTACCACGGTACCTAAGTACACATTATGGTAAAGCAATAAAGATATTAAGTATTGACTTTAATAAACCACTGCTGGTCATAGGGCTCTTCAATAACACATCGCTGAGCTGGATCCTCGGCATCTTACACCATTACCAGCCACTCCCCAAAAATTACTGCTTCACCTGGTCTAAAACTTACAGGTAAATTGAATAACACTTACTAGTCAGTACTTCACCACCTTCTCCAGACAGCAGCGCCTGAACCTTAGTTCTCAATGCAAGCAGTCTGTCATGGAAGCCATAGGCCGCGAGTGATGCAGCATGCGGCAAACAGTTGCCGTCGCCCGAAGTGGCCAGTGGAAGTAGTCGAGGGGCACCCGGGACGCGACCGTGGCGCCACCAGTTAAGTATGTTGGCAGATTCTAGAGTTACTAGTGTCGCAGTCTCTAGGAGGTCCTTTTCTAAGAATGTTCTGGAAACGGTGAGAGGATTTTGGATTAAATTTTTAGTGATTTTGGTGTGAAATCGTGAAAACAAATGTTTTGGGGGATCTAGAACTTTAGTTATCTACAATATAAAAGAAATGCTTCTCATTTGCTAAAAGAAATTTGATAGTCCTAATGATTCTTAATCTAATATGGAATTCCAACGTATATAACTTCAAAAAGTCAATTATGAATTGATTTTGATGATTCTTTTTTTGTTTGGTAGGTCATACTTCAGAGGTGGTCCCATATAAATTTGATTAACTTTGCTTGGGTACATTTTGAGTTAGCTTCAATAATACGTATTTTTCCCACTTAGTCTATGTGGATGATATTATAATAAGTTCCTGTCACTGTTATTTACATAGCAGGTAGTGGTATTCAAATTTGTGTGGGGTAGGTACCACAACTACAAAGTTTAAAATAACTTTAATTTTGGAAGTCGGTGACAAAAATTAAAATTCATAACCAAAGACACTGACTTTTTCACTTTGTAGTGATTTTTTTGTAAGTCTGTTGTTAATTTCTTTGTAAAAAGTTTTTGGAAGTGAAAACTTCTTTAGGCGCGTTGGGCATTTTAGAGATGGGACTAAACAATTGATTTTGCGACACTGTTACGACACCAGCTTTTGACCATTAAAAAGACATCAACGCGCGATACATTATTTCCTGCACAATAAAATTGTTTAAGTTTTCACTTCTGTCAGCACTCCCGGAGTGCTACTGTTTTTTTTTCTTTACTGATTATAATCGAGACGGGGAACATACTCAATTTTTCCTTAACGTTAACCATGAATTAGAAACCTAGTAATTTACGTACGCCAAAATCAATGTGGCCAATGTCGAATTCATGTGTCCGAAACACGAAAAGGTTAAAGAACGGTAAACAATAACAGAAAGTTCAACGACAACAAACGGTCTGATTGCGTGTGCGACGATAATGAATATTGGCCAGCTGCCGACCGTACGTACGCACCAACAACGGCCATATACACGTACACGGGTCTAACACTATATTTGTCATTCGTGACTACGGTTACCATCCGTCCGGATATGTCCGGACTTCTAGACTTTTGTCCGGATTTTTTGGCTTAGATGGAATACGAGTAATAAAACTTATTTAAGTAATATCATATAAGTCTTTAATATTTATTAACTTTTCATTCATTTAAAAACAAATAAAGACAAAAATGAGCCGTCGCGGGACGCCTGGCAGATGTGAAACATCGAAATTATTATGTACAGGTAATATAACATAAACATAAAACATAACATCACGCCTTGTTTCCCCGAAGGGTTGGGCAGAGGTGTCCCTGTAGCAGGTACACCCACATTTCGCCAGTTATGTTTAAGTCCCATGTAATAGGGGGCGAGCCTATTGCCATCAACCGGGCACTAATATAGTTTGCGACAGGAAATAAATATGGCGACTGTTGATGACGCGTCGCCACGCCAACAGTCGGTCTGACCCGCCGCTATAGATGTTTCACATCAAAATATAAATCTTTAACAATCAACTTAACGAGATCAAAAAATAATTGGATTTTGTGACTAAAATGTCCGGACTTTTAACCCTATTCGTGACTAATTTAAAAGGCATCAATCCAAAAAAATGCATAATGTTGAGCGTTGGCGTGCGGGCCACGCGCTTGTCATCTTTTATTTTCTGTCTGGCAAGTCATTCTCATATTTTTATGCTACCATTCTCCAAATGCTCCCTTTATGAGTTTGGATTTGTAAATAACCGAGCGATAAATCAAATCGAACATCGGTTTGCGGAAATCCATTTGGTAATCAAAACAAAGACACGCGGAGTGCTCCTAATTTTAGGCTGTCACTGACGAGCTGTCATGACATGTTTTTCTTGAACATACCACTGCAGTGGCCTTGCGTCGAAAATAACCAAAAGGCAATCCACTTTTAGTACCAGATTAAGTAGTCCGACCTTAGTCTGTTCGCATAATATTAAATTACCAAGATTATATGCTTACCTAAAATCAGGTGGGTAGACAGAAATATCTGGAAGCAGCAGTATGTGATCGGAATTGATTGTGTTTGGCTCTGGTTCTGTATTGTTGCGCAACGCCCACACGAGGCCTTCGTTGTCTGTCGCACGGGAGATGCCTCTGGATAGCTTTCGACCTAGTAGAAAAATAAATTGGTTTTCAAGCTGTTATGTTCAGCACGACAACACAATGACAACCATAGAAACGGTACCCTAATTGCGTAATACAACACAATCTATTTCGATTTGAAACAGATTGCTAATCCATTGTTTCATAAGTTGGAAAAAAAAATTGCTCAACAACGTAATTAACGCAATGAATTTTGTTGAACTGTCAAAATGAAACAAATTAGGCCTAATTGTTTACGAAAATAAGTTACGCAATTAGGGTACGGGTTTTCTACGGGTTTTGTCGGCGGAAAAATAGACAAAATGACAGATTGTGATAGTTTATCTGTCATTTTGTCTATTCGTCCGTCGATGAAACCCGTTTCTATTGTGCTCATGCTAAACGTGTTGGAAAATTTTGATAGGATTAGAAGATCTATGGTCGTGTCCCACGAGCGTTAATAAGGCTCGTTAGAAAAGGTTCGGTGTTGTAGACCTTTGTCTTTGTAAGTCATACTTGTGTGGCAGTTTAAATTGCGATGGACCATACTAAGGTCTATTTACAGTACATGGTTGTCTTTTTTGGACTCTACCAGGCTCAAGAAGTTATTTTAGTGTAAAGAAGCAAAGAAGAATTGCCAAACTTAAGTGGCAATGGGCAGGGCACATTGCTCGCAGAACGGATGGCCGATGAGGCCGAAAGGTTCTGGAGTGGCGACCGCGTACCGGAAGACGTAGCGTTGGAAGGCCTCCCACAAGATGGACCGATGACCTTGTGAAGGCCGCAGGAATCCGTTGGATGCGGAAAGCACGGAATCGGTCGAAGTCGTGGTGCTTGAGGGAGGCCTATGACCAGCAGTCTATGTCTTTCGGCTGAAATGATGATGATGAAAGAAGCTAATCAATCTCAATTGAAAAATCAGTATAACTCACATTCAGGAGCAGGTGTGAGTACCAGGTTGGAAGGTGCTGTGAACGACATGTTGAGGTCGAGGGTGCTGACAGAGCGCTCCGGAGAGATGACGTCACCTCCAGCCCGCGCCTTCAGCGATGCACCGTGCACTCTCTCTGAAAGAGACAATCCGTGATAATATAACGCATCGGGTATTACGTGCGACTATTTATAAGACACACTGATTCATATTATAAATTTTAGTCTGCGATCTGCGTAGGCATACATGGGTTTATTTTGAGAACGCCCGAGTTTCGATATTCCAAACATGAGCTAAATTGAGGCTAAACTGCGCTTAACTTATGCAATTAACTAAAACATACATACTTGTCTCGTTACTCATTCTGACGGCCGTCTTCAACAACTCTACTTAAGCTCCTAATAGAATTTAGCACTGACCTATTGTAAAACTAGGTGGCTATTAGGGAATTTGTTTGACAATACAAATGCACAATGCTGTGACTGATTGAACACTAAACACTAACTAAGCATTGTATACTAAATACTGAATATTTGTCAAACTGGAACGGAAAATGCCACCTCTGAATTAAAAACCCATAGAATTCATAATTAAAGAAAAAAAAACCCAGGTTATGATGTTATTTCCATGTTCAGTAATGAGGATAACTTTTGTCGACTGTAGATCATTGTAGATAAGTCACGTAAAATGATGGCGGCAATGGCGACTATTTCCATTTCCTGAAGGGAAGTGTGTCACGAACAATGGATTGGGTACGACTTTATACGCTTGATTGGGAACAATCCTTCAATTGGAGACACGATGGACTGCTGTATTTGGGAACCTTGTATTCGGAACATTTATGATAGCTGTGGTTCAACAATTTAGGCCACATCCTGTAGAAATGATCATCATAGCAGGCATAATACGGGTAGTAAATAAAATGGAAGTTTGAAATAGAATTAAATAATTAAAAACAAAGAGAACGTCGGATTTTATTTGATTACCTAAGTATCTATATCGATAGTAAAAGATTTATCTATCGATCTACATCATAAAATCTACACCAAAGCACCATCCAGAGCACTACCAAAGCACCTAATTATTTTGGATGTTGAAAAAGCCGCGCCCGATTATCCAGATGAATCCGAATGATTATTGCTCGATTGGTTGCTTTATGGATTGTGAAACGGTGGTAGGTAGTATGGTATAGCCAGATGATGGTAATCACTAATCACCCCAAAAGGATGAATTTAAGAAAACATAAATTGAATTATCAGTGGCGCTACACCGCGATGTTTCCGATATTCAAATAAAAATCAAACACAATAGAAGCGACGGAGCAAGACCGTACGATTCGATTGACAACATCAATGGCCAATCTGAATAATGGCCGCCATTCAAAGTCATCGGATAAAGTTACGCTACATTGAATCTCTGTAAATCGTTGTTTCAATTTGAAATGCAATTTGCACATTTAACTTTTTGTGCTTTGTCTTTAAATCAGCGTTAACTTTACATGATGTGGTTTGAAGCTGTCAAATGTCGAAGAAAGTAGATTCGCTATCAGATAGATGATGAATGGCATAAGGTTGCCAGACTCCCAATATCGAAGTAAGATCAAACTTTAGCAAATCTTGCAAGAAGAATAAAACAACACTATTATTAAATATGTGATTGATAATGACAAAACATAATGATCAAAGGGATTCATTAGTAAGAGAGACTAATTGTTTCAATGGAGTGGTAACAGTGCATACAAAAAACGTAGGTATGCACATATCAATAAGCGTGATATTTTTTCAGAATGTAGCAAGAATGTAACAATACAGTGAATAAAAAAAAAGCTATAAATAATGATGCAGTAAATTGGGCACAGGAAGACCAAGACACTACACAGAAGTTTTCAAGGAGGGAACCGGTTACAAATCACGCTCGAAGATCAAAGCAGCGTTTTGTCTGGCTCTGATTTGTGTCCCGACAATTTAGTTTCCGTTCTCGCAAATTAGGTGATTCCAACAGAATTTTATGGGTTTATAGCTGGCAAGCTAGCACATTGGGATTTACATGAACTAAATATTTCTACACCTGAAACTGTATTTTGTAAGAATTTCAGTTATGCATAGATAATCCTAACCGCAAAAAAAAACTGAGACAGTTTAAAAATATTGCTACAGTTTTACAGAAATCAGAAATAGATTTTATCGACACGTTCAACACGCGAGAAAAAACACGCTTATCAAATTTCAATCTAATAATAAATCTAGGAAATACGTTCAACGACAGTCGTATCGTAATTGAATTGATAACGATCGAACCGTCGTCCAATAGCATAATGATAATCTAATAATGTGGTCATAAACAAACATGATTCATATTATCCGTCAAAAATGTGTTTATAACTTAAGTCAGACATTGAGATAAAACAGGAACGTGCCTAGATTACCCAGTATTTATAGCGTAGCATCAAACACAAAATTTGGGCCACCGACTTTGTGAGCGAAAGTGGAAAATGGGAGACAAAGAAATAGGACGATAGGCGTCGAACGCGACATGACTCGTCTGACACGTGGTATTAATCAGCGTACATAAAGCAACACGATATTACACAGTAAATCATAGCACAAAATTATACTTAGCGCCCTACACGGTCAACGACTGACAACGTCAACTCTAGTTGACGTTGTCAGTCGTATATTTCAAGTTTCAGTATATTTCAAGATTTTCTATAGATACAAAAACCAGAATGATTAATTTTATGATTTAGAAAAATTCAAACGCGTCTAAAAGAAAATCACGAAATAAACCAAGCATTTACATATTTGTGGTAAAAATATGTAAATGAACACGCCTACAAATAGCTACGAATTCTGAATAGTTCTATATAGCGTTATTGCAGTAAGTGCTCCATGAATTACTTTCTGGCAGTCATAAAGACCTCGACATAATTCAATTACAGACCTCAGTTTGTTATGCATTCAGAAATTCAATATAACTAAATAAAACTTCGAAATAGACGTGACGCCAAAATTATTGGAGAAGTATCTTTTTCATATTTACCATCAGTATGTTTGCCAGCAATAGGGTCGGCTTCCATCACCATCCCGGCTTACCTACCCTGCAACAAAAGTAATTCTTCAAATCCAAAGTTTTATAAAAGGAAATACTACGACAATGTCACAAAATAGTTCTTGTTCGGGCTTGAATGTGAATCGATAGTACCTCGCTTGCCAACAAGTCAGCTGCGTCAACCTAATGCACACAAAACACAACTCAAATAATATTTAGTTATTTATTAGACAAAAAATACTGTTTACAGCGAGACTTGCCAGCGTGGAAAATGACGAATTAAGTCCAGAAATATCGTCATGAGCAATAATGACACGTACCACCACCCACACAGGGTTTTAAATAAATTTAAATTGCCAGATCTGATCGTCAATTTAATTGTGTTCTTGGACAAACATGAAAATGGCTTAAGACGCTTTGTTTAGAAGTCAACAAGACGGGCAGGAAGGTCTTTGTGAACTGGTGTCTTTTGTGTTTACATCTGACGTAGATTATGGTGACGATATCGAACAACAAACCTTATTAGCATACCTAATCGAACAGGTAAATGCTCACTAATGTTTACTTATAGTATCTTTGATCAAATCTTATAGCGTACGGATTGTGTGTTGGCGAATTATGTAATGTGATATATTATCATGGTCTACGGAGAACAAACTACGTCGTAGCAAATCACCCATCATTGTAAAAATGCAATTACATCACGAGAATTTGCGCCTCCACCTACATCATCTGCCATTGCTGTTTACAGAGATGGTTCGTTAAAAGCAGCAACTGCTTTGAAATCGGTACAGTCAAACACAGGTTAGCTGCAGAATTACTTAATACAAAATGATAAATATATTTGTAATATCTTTGCAATTTTACATCCTACACTAAGCGACACCTACCTATATACATTAGGAGCTTGCTGTCAATGGCCATAAAAGCAGAACTTGACTAAGATTCGTGTAGGCATTACGTCTCAGTACCTGCCGTTGTTTTTGTTATATTAATAGTGATTAATACCTGATATGGATACATTGAAAACGGTTGGTATACATATAAATGTAAACATGATGCATGCATGTTTTGTAACGATAAAGCTGTTTCAACAGAAAGAAGCCCTGGCATTGTATGCACCACTAAGATATTTGAGGTTTTTATCCGCGGTTGAACGATAACTTCGCATTCTAATGACACATAGCATGCTGTAGATAACAGAGCGATTGAAACAAGGCTGACTGAGACCTAGCTATGACTCATGTTTGTATTCGTTTCGACGTATCAAAACATGAGGAAATGAACCGATCGGCATTGCCTTCCTTGAAGAAAAAAAACAAAAACAAAGCAATAAAGGAGGAAATATGGAGGTCAGTTTTACTAATTACTCAACTGAAAGCGATATACCTACATATTACCCAAATTGAGCAATATGGCGGTCCTGACTACGCTTTTGTTTACTTAATTAGCACTTAAGTGCTAAGAATGTGGCTGTAGAGAACATTATCACATTTTACATAACTTATTAAGTAGTCGGGCTTCACATGTAGCAAATCTAGGAAATACTTCACTGTTATTTAATTTTACAAGGTGTTTGCTAGATATAATATTGCAATCATGTGTGGTTTCAAAACAACATATAAGTAGATATTATGGTATATCAAAAATTGTTGTTATTAGTACTTACTAAACTAGCTGGCCTTGCTACTTGCTAAGCAAGGTTAGCTTTGTTTTTAATACGTTAAACCATTTTGATAGTCAATTCAATATCATAATGGTATGCTCTTTTGAAGGACTCTGAATACATATCACGGGTTTTCTCCCCGAGTCTCCTATTATTATAGTATGATATTCTGACGTAGTCGGAACTTTATAACCGTAATCCCATACAATAAAAATATTGAGCGGGATGACGTATACGCCGGATACGTCACGGCCAGATTAATAAGCGGTCAACTCATGAATGGGGATGACATTGAATTCACAATGGGACACACAGAGCGGGATATTACTTTATATGGTGGTGAGGTAGTATGAATATTAATGCAGTGCAGATGAAATTGACGTTGTGCTTCAGTGACGCCACCCCTGATATTTGGGAACTGGGAATGGAAAGTTTTCTCATCAGAAACACCACGTGGTATTGCTTGAAGTTAGGGAGTGTATTTTTATACTTTTGGATTCGTTGTGTGTCTACTGTCTACAGTAGCAAGGATGGTTTTATGGTCTGCGTTTGGTTTTTGTGTTTTATTTTTATCCCGCTCCGTTGTTCCAGCTTCCAGCCGAATAAAATTACTTTTGGCCTTTTGTGGGGAGTGCGTAGGAAGCAGCGTTCGTTGCACCAATGTTAATTATTTTTAAAATACATTCTGTACACTTCTTCAAAAATAATATGTATAACGTCTATTTGTATTTACTCGTATGAAACTTTAAGCATTTAGAACCTAAGTCGTTGACTAATTTAATTACCTTACGATGCCTAAGTGTAATATGTTTAATTAACTTAGCTGTAAGTATTGATTTTTAGCATGCGTAGGCAAATTGCTTTACAACAATTCAACCTTGCTTAATGAATGCCTGAGGGTCGACGAATTTGCCGTAAACGTACCTAAGAACAAGTGAATGCCTTCTAAAAAAGTCAATGAAATTACTTTTTTTCAGCATTCATAGTCGAAAAACTATTGTCCAATAGATCCATGTTCAAACTTGTAGAAAGAAAAACTGAAAAAGGATGCTTGAGAAATCTCCAAGACGCTATTCACTTTGGACTATATCACTTCGGGAAGTATCTTTAAGCTTTGGCGGTCTGCCAAACTTCCATCACCAATTTTATGTCAATAACCACCATGACTTTCAGATGTTTCGATGTCATCGAGTCATTTGATGGCACTCGTGTTTTATTCCATTCTTTATCTGTATCAGAGTTAACACTTTCTCGATGTTTTTATATCAAAATCTCAGGCGGTTTTCATTCTCACAGTTCAATAATGGCCTCAAGCCTCATATTGGTTGAAATCATGCAATCGCGAACACTCTTGTATATGTTACTATACAATAAACACGCTATTCTCAGTTCTAGGGTTCTGGTTGATCGCACTGTAGGAATCTTTGACCTTATTATGCATGGCTTGTCACGGCTGAATTTTGTTTAGTCCTTTAACTGGGAACTAGGGCTAGCGAATCATTGAATCGATGCTATATCTAAAGTAGAACAATTTGGTGACAAATTCATCATTAACATTGCCTTTCTGACTCCTCATGGAGTAATTGTTTTCCGATCTTCAGAAGGGTGATCTGGCAAATTTTCAATGCAAGCTCTGGTTCTACTTGCCAATTCGCAAATACAAGGAGTATTGGCCATTTGGCGAGTACCTAAGGTGACTTGCCAAATGGCCAAGCTTGGCCATCCTGACAAGGCTGTTCTGACTCCTGATCTCAGTAAAATATCTCATCAAATTCACAGCGTGTAAGATTTAGGAGTGAAAGGTTTTAATGCTATATATTTACACGTTGGCCATCACCTACCTACAGTACAAGTGTACAAAATCTACCCATTTAAGTCTCAGCGAGTTATCAATACGAACAGCAACTTTCGCATCGAGTTTTTGTGAAGAGCAATGGTTATTGCGAACCGAATCGTATTTCTACACAACATGTCATTGCACGAGAGAAAGTTGTATTGTATTAGGCATTGGTATGCGGCAGTTCGAACGTGGTAAGTACCTTCTTGTAATTTCTACTGGAAAACGTCTCAATATCTCGTATATTGAGACTTATTCGGTATTTGACTAATGTTTTCATGCTCATAATTATATAGATTTGTAAAAGCATGTGACTCTAAAAGAGTGATTAATATAAATGTTGATGGATGGAGAGGGAGAGGAAAGCCAAAGAAAAGACAGATGGATTGTATGAGGAATGATATGAAAGAGAAGGGAGTGAATGACAGCGTGACGGTTGACAGGGGAGAAAGGAAGAAGAAACATGTTGCACCGACCCCAAGTTATATGGGACAAGGGCTTTAAGATGATATCGTTTTGTGGTGGTTTAGGCAATGGAAACTTGAATCATATCGCTATTTATTTAGGGTCGACGTCGTAGGGACTTCTTATTCTTCCATACATTCTTACGTACGAAACCTACATCTATATTAACCGTCATCTCAGGGTTCAATCCTCGGCCTAATGTTTTTTATATATGTTTGCGTATGCGACACCTAGTCTAGATAAGGTTTATTTCTACCATCACAATAGTTGATTGCAGATAACTTTTTCTTGAATGACGATGGATGTCGATGAGATGAGAATATAAACATGAGCCAGCGAGATTTCTATCAGCATTGTTTTATTTACTATCTTATCTATAAAGTCTGTCTCTCTGACTAAATCTCAGTCGTGTTTATAATGCAAGGGCTTCTGTATATAAACAGCTTCATCCTTGACACACATAATGAAGATATCTTGAAGCTCAAGCGGTTGTGTTCCAGGGATTTGTAAAACGCGGTCTACCTAGCTGTCGTTCTGGGACTTGGGAGTCTTTGACAATATTAAGGTCAACATTCAAGCAAGGCCAGACCGCGTCGGATGTTTTGGCGCAACTTGGGAGACATCTATAGATCTATGTGTAGCAGTATACCTGCAATAGGCTGACTTGAGGTATCATTTCCAGTGGCATATCTAGTCAAAGGGGCCAGGTATCAAAATATGTTGGGAGCCCTTTTTACTGATTGCGACAAAGCTCAAAAGGAGTTTCCTTTTGCATAAAATAGCAGTAGTTTGGGGCCCCATAGAGGGTGGCAGGGCGATATCGCGCCAAAAATTGTTACCATGGATTTAGTACATGATTCTGAACCCCCCTTGCGTTGAAATTTTTCGTCGGTTATTTAAAAAAAAATCTGCATAGAAAAGTGCAACACCTACGCGGTCAAAATGTTTGGAACAGCAGATTTTTTTTTAAATAACCGACGAAAAATATACTGAATCCATGGTAAAAGCTTTCGCGTCAATGTCCCTGCCAGCCTGTATAATTGCTACGGCTGATACGGCGGTAGCTACGCCCCTATAATTCGTTGTTAGAAATCGTCGCCGTAAAACAGTGCCTTTCAAGCCTACGTGCTTCTATTAAATGCTTCAAACTATAAACCCTCATGTCGATGTCTCATTAAGGAGCTTAACTCGTGACGAAAAACGTGATAGATAAGGATTAAATAAGACTAAACATGAAATAATCTAATCAAACGATTAAATGAAAAGGGCTAGTTGTTATCATATCTAGCGTCATTAATTCTTATCTGCGGTGTTAAATACTGAACGATTTTCCTCTCTACAGGTAACTACTTCAAACTGAAGTGGGGTGTTTACTAGCTAGCAAGAACTCTGAATTGTTAAGTTGAATTTGATAATAGTTGATCGTACACAAATACAAATAATGAGTTATAAATATCCGAAAGCTTTCTTTAAATATTTACAAAAATGTAAAAATATAAATATGTAAACAATCGATGACAAAGAGTGTACAAGCATAGATAAATATTTTTTTAAATATGCTCTGACAAACTCAGGATATCGCCAGACACATATGACGGGTGATAGTGACGTCAATTCGTATGCAAGATTGTACAAAAAATAATGAAGATTACGAAAAAAATAACTGTACAATACTGTTTCTTTTTTTGACACAGATGTTCCTTTGTTTGTCGTATGTTAGACATGAGATAAGAATAATGGTTGTTGTTTACGTGGTTATTTTAAGCTTTTCTGTAACTACTATTTCCATAATATTAATACACGTAGTCGCCATGAAATTGTGATACCCAAATTTAGATTAACTAAAACAAGCAAGTCATTTCTTATAAACAGTATCCGCTTTTATAACAAGTTGCCAAAGTCGGTGACAGAACTTAGCGATGGGAAGTTCAAAACCCACATCAAACGTGTCCTTATCAAGAAAGCATATTATAAAATTAAAGACTATGTTAAAGACAAGGAACAACACAACATAACATCACGCCTTGTTTCCCCGAAGGGTTGGGCAGAGGTGTCCCTGTAGCAGGTACACCCACATTTCGCCAGTTATGTTTAAGTCCCATGTAATAGGGGGCGAGCCTATTGCCATCAACCGGGACAAGGAAGTTTGGCAATAATTCCTTCTGCACATGTTGCTTCCCTGGTACCTCATTAACGGCATAAATAAGTAAGAGTCTATTAACTGCTCCCAAATTACCAAGTTTATTTTAATCTTTAATTTTTATTTTTTTACATTCGTCTTTGACATATTTATTCTATTATTTGACATTTTATACCTACGATTTAATTTCAACTCTTTATTAGTGACTTTTGTGGACATGATAATTATTCAGATTGATTACAATTGTAATAGCAATCATGTAATTGCGTTTTAATAAAATAGGTTTTATTTTGTGAATGTGAGAACGCTGTAGGCTTAGTGGATTGTAGACCTGTTGACCATTTTCTATTTTGTTAAGTACTTGGTACTTATTGAAAGACCTACACTGTCCTCCCATACCTAATCACACTGTTATTTGAAAGTATTGTAAAAGCCAATTATTTTTAAAAGAGTAACCGTGGACTTTCTTGCCGGCTCTTCTTCATAGGAAACAACCAATTGGAACCGTGCACCTAGCTTCTGACATTTCATAAGTGCCCATGTAGGTTTATGTGAAATAAAATATTTTGAATAGAATTAAACCGATGCGATAAAAAATAAATATGAAATGCTGTTCGTTGGTTGGCGGTAGTCTGAATTAGATTTGTATGAAAAAAAAAAAATTGATAAGTTTCCCAGAAAAATTTCAAATTCATGAAAAACTGTACATTTTTTTTTCTATGGGTTTTTGTATGAATTATTGAAATTTGGGCACAAACAGGACAATGTCTGTCGGGTCAGCTAGTTTAAAAGAAAATTTACATTTTATACATGAACATTTTTACCTTTGGTTTGTATTTTATTTGCATTTAACATTATAACTTGTTTGAAGTACCTAATGGACCTATGCTTTACTTATGAATTTAAAACAGACCAGAATAGCTAGATTTTTTTGGTAACCATTGCACATACCAAAATTATGCAGGTTCCTGCATGGTTATCTAATATTGAAACAGTCATCTGATCCACATATTAATCTTTTTAGTAATATAATATTTAACTAAGCTTATCAGTACTCGGTACTAATATTTGTGTACTACTTTTTTACATTATTTGCTAGATAGTTAAGCCGTGAGTGATGGTTTAACACATGACGCATCATACCATTGCCTGATTAGAAGCCTTATCTTTACAGCTGTGCGTGGACAGAACACCAGCTTTTAATTTGAATTGAAATACATAATTATTTATTGTACTTATTTTGCAATATGATATGGAGATTTTTATTTTATCCAATTTTATTTAACGTCTTTTCTTCCATAGTTCTATATTTTGTCGTCAACAGTCATATTATAATCTTTCACACAGTCTATCTATCGTTTATTTGGGAAATTATTACCTATTATTGTTAACTAGCAGCGGTAGCCTCCGCGGTTTCACCTCGATCTGTGTGCCAAATGTCATCCATATCTGTCCAGTCGTTTTTTGCGTGAAAGAGTAACAAAAATCCATCCATCCATCCTCACAAACTTTCGCATTTATAATATATATATATTTTACATATAGAAGGATTATTCAGTGGTGGTAATGACTTGTTTGTTTTAATCCCATCAGAAAAATATCTTTTTTTATTGGCAGGTCTGCATTTACATATTATGTGACAAGTTATTCATAAGTATTACCTAACTTAACTGTGTGTGTCTAACTACAAAATATGATCTTAAACTTGAAATATTTGATTTCTAGTTAGAATTATTACATTATCCTTTCAACTGTCATTAACGAGACACAATAGAATTTTAATTGTTTTCCACCTCAATGAGGCAACCAGTTTCTAACAGGTATGTTAGAAACTGGTTTTATTAATGACCAATTTATCTCATCATCTGTTACGACGCCTCATTGAGGTGGAAAACAATTAAAATTCTATTGTGTCTCGTTAATGACAGTTGAAAGGATAATGTAATAATTCTAACTAGAAATCAAATCATCATCTGGTACAAACAACAGCTGTTCTAATAAATATCTATATAAAAAAAAAGCTCATGTAATAAATACGTATGCAGCACTAGTATAAAATAACATAATTCTATGATCAGAAACAGATTACCTATCTATTTATTTCAGTAGGTATCGCAATCTCGAAATAAAAGTAAGTTAGTTGTGTTTTCTAAAAATAACAAAAGCTACTGAACAAAGGAGGTGTTGAAAGCACCAGTTCCAGAATTAAATATTCTGAAACCACAGAGTATCAATATCATGTATTATATTACTGGCCAGCGAGAAGTTGCAAACTCCCTAGAAATGAGATACACTCTGATTCCAGATAAAACATACTTTCAATAACAATTATTTACCTACTATGGGACAGTCGATTTTAAATTGGCAGTCGATTTTACATTGTTCTCACATGTATAATTTCAACTTGAATAATGTAACCAATATTTTGTAAAAAAAAAAAAAATATTTAAAAGAGTGTCCGTGGAGTTTCTTGCCCGTTCTTCTCCATAGGTACCTACTACGCTTTGGAATGGGCAACTAGCTTCATCTTTCTGACTGACCGACCCCTTGACAATTCAAAAGTACCTGTAATTGGTTTATTTGAAATAAATGCTTTGAGTTTGAGTTTGAGTTTGAATTATTAGTTTACAACTTAAGAGAAAGAGACATACAAATATGAAATTATGAAACTGCTTGAGAGCGGGTGGTGACCCATTGGAAACAGCCGCAAATTGCGAGTTGTAAGTCGGAGGTTTAAACCTAGACAAGCACTTTGTGTAAATTATTTCATTATCATTGCTCTCAAAATGGTGAAAAAAAAACATTGTGAGGAAACCGGCTTGTCCTAGAGCCATAAATTCAAAGACATGTGTGACATTAACCAACTGGCACTGGGCCTGCACGGTGGATTACAGCCCAGTCCCTCTCCTAGAGAGGAGGCCTAAGTCCCAGCAGTAGGAACATTATAGGTTGATTATGCATAAGCTATGAAACTGCTTTATCATTTCTTACTCAATAGTAGTACATGCAGTCTATAAAAGTAGTTACTAAACTATAAGCACTAAGGTTTTGTAACACCAGGCCATAATACAGAAGAAAATTTTTATTAGGATAATTATAGGGTGAGGATCAACCTACAAAATCATCAGGCAATGTACTTTGTTCTACATTGATGATAATGTACCAAAGAGGTGTAATATGGTAGAAAAGTCTACTTGCTTATGGGGGTGTGAACAATTCGGTCTGTGGACTGTCTAATGAGGATAATCTTTTCTACCATAATGAATACATACCTACTTAGATTATTATTTGATTAGGCAATTGGTTGCTAATTGAATCACAAATAGCAATATTATGTTACTTGTACGATGATTATTTCAAAGGTAGCGCAGATTCTTTTGTTTCAGTTTCCGCACAAAATAAACATAACCATAAAAAATCTTTTATTTTTTTAAATTTGGAACAAGAATTTTTATTCTATTGGCAAACAAAAAATATATGTAGGTAGTACGAAGAAAACGTATTATAACACGTGCGTGATAAGTACTGCTTGTTTTCTCTACAAGTACATACCCGAAGTATTACGTTGCCTTATAAATACTTGTAGGGCACAAGCATAAGGCCGAATTAGACGATGACACTCCACTTTGCTCACTCAAGGTTACACGAAACAGCGCAACTGGCCCACGTTCCAGACAAAACAACAGATATAAACTCATTACGAAACTATAATGACCCTATATTTAACAATGAATTGCGTTTGCATAAAAATTACGTACAATACGACAGGTGTTTGATCATCGTTCACAATTTAATAACTCACCTTATAAAACACAAAAAGTCCTTAAAATGTATTGTATTTCCATAAAACACTTTCACTTCGATTAATATCACAAATCCAAAGATAAAACACTGAAAATTATGAATATTTACAATTTTACAATATTTACAAATAAACACCACTGTCTACTGCGCGCAGCACTTGTAAAAACCAAAAACAAAAATAGACTGACAGCTGGGCGGCTAGTGTTGTTGACACTATAATAAATTAACAGTCGATTTTAAATTTAATCGAATATTAAAATCAAACCACATTTTGTGAAATTAAAATTAAATTATGCATCAAAGATTTAGCAGTTTCAGCGGATAGCAAAATCTAACATGAAAGACTCTTTTTAACTATTTCATAACATTGACACGTTCGTGACGATGGCAAGGTATGACGTTTTTGCCTTGAAAAGTGGGTAAGCCTCCGGTGTGGATCGCAACTTGTGTCGACAGCTTGCTCCATCTCATGTTCCAAGCACAGCTGGCTTTACTGCTAAGATCATCAAGCAGCGCAAATGCTGTAACCTTATGGGTAACTACAGATTTGAGCCGTTTGAAGTCGAAACGCTTAGGTCATGCGACTCGAGAGCGCGTCTCCTTTTTAAATAAACTTCTCGCCGACTGGTTGACACTTCACGTGACCGGAGAGCTGACTCGTTCTTTGGCCAAAGAATTAGCATTGCCATTCAACGTGGCAATGCTGCCAGTCTTCTGGGCAAGTTTCCAGATGACAGCGATGCACACGAGTACTTCGACGCTTAATGTCCTTTATTATGTTTTAAGTTAGTCATTTAGTTTAGTACCTACCTAGTGTAAATAATTAGTTATGTTATATATTGTTTAATAAAAATATTTTAATGTATTTTAAAAATAAACAACTAAATTGAATTTAGTTAATATTGTTCAGGTAATTAGATGGCAAAATATTTCAATCGTTTCATTCGACTTTGCATTGTTCACAACCATTCAAATCGATTATTCGTTGAAATAGATTTGTGTATCGTCTATGTCACAGCACAATGTCTATGAAAAAATGTTGCCAGGTTAAAAGTTTCTCCATTCATAAGGGGAATATTATTAAACTTTCAGGCATTTGTCGAATACTT
Organism: Agrochola litura; assembly: GCA_949152395.1. Classification (NCBI taxonomy): domain Eukaryota; kingdom Metazoa; phylum Arthropoda; class Insecta; order Lepidoptera; family Noctuidae; genus Agrochola; species Agrochola litura. The sequence continues at coordinate 6,968,460 of OX424509.1, forward strand.
TTATGTCCAAACTAATAATATGATGCGTAATCAAAAGAAATTATGCTATGTATGATTGCGATTATGCTATATTAAAAGTTTAGTAAAAAAAAAAAAAAATCGTTACTCGTTATATTTATGTTGAAGCAAACTAAGAAGTCATTTTAAAATATTATTAGTTGTTTAATTTAACCAGATACCTCGTTTTCAGTATAATTATTTTCAATTATATAAACAAAATTTAAAAAAATTTAATCGTCTTGACGTTTGACAGCGACTTTGGGGAGACTTCTTATATAAAGTGGCAACACCAATCTGAATTTCCGGGTTCCAGTCGGGCGGGCCGAAATGGCTCGAAGGTCCAATCAAATCATTCAGCTCGCGATCCTATGTGGGCGATACCTATCAAAACAACGTTCTCTATTGTAGACCGCGCGTGTTATTTACAAATTAAAAATTCTAAACATTGACTGAAAATATTTAGCTTTTAACGTTTACAGAGTTGCAGTGATATATTTAAGTGGTATTTGTCGTAATAAGGCTTGCCTTTTGACTTATTGACTGTGTGCGAATATTTATTTTGTGTCGAAAATGACCGCTTCCACGATGATTGAATTGGAATCCTGGATAATCTACCAGTGTGTGCTGAATGAATGCCATGTGTCCAACAGCTGTAAGTAGTAATTGTATCAATTATTATGATAATTAATTCATCAGATATCCACCGCACGACACAGCGTGTGCTTAATCACGTCAAATATTTTGTAATTATTTGTTTTTTAACTAATAAAAACAGGTAAATAGTTTCCTCAATTTATTTTTGCATAAATTGTTCCTTTTTCCGTTACCTAGCGGTATAATTTTAATTGTATTGAATACACACATGTATCTTTTTTTTTTTTTTTTTTAAATATCTTTCACTATAGTAATTACTAATGTAACCTAAGCCTGAATAATGATGGAGATTATTTTAGAAAATTTATAGAAAATAATAAAAAAAAAAACCCTTTTTTTATCTTTTAATTAAAACAAACAACGAAGGCAACGAACACAAAAAGTAACGATTTTAGTAAGTAGGTAATTTAACAAATAAATATGTTTTTTTATAGTACCCGTCTGACTGAACTAATGTACCTCTAGGTACCGACAGGTCGGGAATTACCTCATATGACTCACACCAACATGGAATCAATTATTTTTATTTTAATTTCAATTTTATTTGTATAGGCATAAAGTCTTCTATTCGTCCATTTAGGTACCTACAGTGGATTATTGGGTCGAACTAAAGTGATTTCATGATGACCAACGCATAACATTTTTACGACAAGAAAACGAATCCGAATTGTTGCTGAAGATTAAAGAAAGAACCAGGTTAAGGAGGTGGGAACTAAATAACAGCTTGGGTGTTTATGGGAGCCTAGTACCTAATAAGGAAAGAGTGAACATATTCGTAACCTCTACCTAGGTTATTCAGTAAAAGTGCTCTAAAAAGCCCTTGCCCTAAGGTCTAAGGTTCCGTAAAAAAATTCAGATTTTATGTGAAGGATTCCCTAAGCCACCATAATACTATATTATCTATGGGTACTAGACTTCTGTTTAGAAACATTTGCGTCCTGATCACTTTTAGAAAGAATACCTCTCACGTAGGTATCATATTATTCCTAAAAGTTATCACGAAATTATCATCGAAACGGCAAGCTCTAACAAAATCAAACAAAAAATCGTTACCGTACAAACAAATCAATTTCAATCACGAAACGAACCATAAACAATCTTTATTGAATTGTTCTGCAGATAAGAGGCGTCTCCAAGAAACAAGTAACGATCACGGGTAATCGTGAACGCTCGAACGGCACCCCTAATTAACGTTAATTGCTTTCCATCTTCATAAATGAACACATGCCCTGTCCGAAGCGGTGTCTGTTAGTCCTTAATGGAGCATGAGCATTTGGAAGCGTGCTGCTAATTATACATACTTACTTGGAATTTTTTTGTAACTGTATTTTGGGAGCATGTCAACACTCAGTAGGATTTAAAAAAACAACCGACTTCTAAAAAAAAACACTACAAAGTGAAAAATAACTTTAATTTCGGAAGTCGGTGTCTTGGGTTTTGTGTTTTCGTTTTTTGCCACCGACTTCCGAAATTAAAGTTACTTTTCACTTTGTAGTGTTTTTTTTTAGAAGTCGGTTGTTTTTTTTTTGTAAAAAGTTTTTATTTTTCACTTTTTAGTTGTGGTACCTACCCCACACATATTCGAATACTACTACCTACTACCAGTGTCAGGAACTTATCATATCATCTACATACTAAGTGGGGAAAAAAATAAGTATTTCGTAGTTAACTCAAAAACTACCCAAGCAAAGTTAATAAAATTTATATGGGACCAATTTGGGAGCATAACCTTACAAACAAAAAAAAAATTTTCAAAATCGGTCCACAAATGACGGAGAAATCGGTGGACATACATAAAAAAAAAAAAAAAAAAAAACAAACATACGCGTCGAACATATAACCTCCTCCTTTTTGGAAGTCGGTTAAAAACAGAGCATTTACCTACCTGTAATTATTTATGATGTAGCTAGAAAATTTTGAACATTGAGAAGACTGATAGAGATAGGAAGAAGAGGTTCCGCGTCGACCCCGGGTAGGAGCAAGAAGGTGATGATGACACTTGACTTTTCAAGAAGTCTGTCAGACATAAAGTTGAATAAGAACTTAGTCGACCTTTCCAAGACAAGAAATTCCATGGTCTCTAATTTCCAAAAGATTCAAGAGTTGTTTCGAAAATGTATTACACTATCGGAGTATTAAATTAAGGCTGAGATAAGAAACAACAAGATCGATAACAGTTTGCAACAAGTACACGAACAAGTTGTCCGGAAGAGGCTTTTGCTTGGAACCAATCACGTTTGATCCCAATCAGAAACATGCTTTCGATGTCTAACGCGTTGCCATTTCCTATTAAATACACAGTCACAGTCTTGATGTTCAGATAGTAAAAATCTGTGTAACAATAAAATTGGACGCGTACAACAGCTTTGCACATTTACGGAAAATCTGTGGAAATTGATTTATGATTCTGAAGTCAAAGCAAAGAGTTTTCTCGCTTACGGTGTCTTTGAAATTGATTTGAAATGCCAAAAAAATCCTTTCCACGAATAGAATCTTACTATAGAAGTGTCATTGTAATGGATGGATTGCATTTAACAGTTTTATTTCCAAAGTAGATCCTGCTACTGGTTGTCTCTGTTGTGTACATAAAATTTGGAGTGTTTTGAAGGTAAACTGTCGATCGATTGAGTCTTCATGACACACAGGAGCTCTATGAAGGACATGTCCTTGGCGTCGGCCAGGTCTTTACGACCCGAACAACAAGGAACGTGTAAAGTATATAACGTTTTATGTTTACTGTGACGTACTCAATAAATACGCAATGTAGGTACAGGTTAATACTCTGTTGTTGAGACCACACACCCCTTTGTTGACTTTATGCTATGCATATGAATAGGTGGAAACCTACTAACAACATCTATAATATGACGCATTTTTCCCATCGTGGTAAGAAACTGCGTTTTGCCACGACCTACGCTTCCTTCCTTTTACGCCAGATTCCACATTTCTGCATTTGATAAATACTCGGTACTTTCTTACCGGAGGAACATCAGATGTAATAGAATAGAATATAATATTTTTATTTCAGACAGGGTCCATAGGGTTAGTAACAGTTTTACTTTACATCTAGTGTTAGTAGGTACAAACACAGATTATAAAATAAAATTAAAATTCAGCGTGGAGCTGCATCCACCTCCGCAACATCGGGGAATCCCACCGATCTGCGAACACACTGAGAATACTGTTGGTGCTGCCGCGAACACGTGACATCAGGGGTGCACATCTTTTTCTAACAATGGCGGCAAAACCATCAATGTTATTATCCGCAAACATCCCCGATGCACTACATCGCCACGGCAGCCGTAGCAGCACTCTCAGTGCATTATTATATTGTAATAACTTCTGATATTCTTCTATGTATCATAAAGTTACCGAAACATTGAACGAAAATGTTTTCAGGAAAATAAAGAGTTGTTTAAAATCAGATTCAGATAGAACGACCCGCGGTTCAAAGTAGGAATTTCCGACATCGATCAAGGAGCGCCGCCTAATAATTACGATACTTAAACCTAATGGAGAACTTAATTATCCAGCAAAATAATTAAAGACATTTACGTGAGGAAGTTTATGGAATAAATCCAGTCTTTGGCGTAACATACCAGGTTTATAGTGGATCCTTATGTTACAAGATTCATGCCGAGAGCTACTAAAGTAAAACATCGTTCAATTTTGTTATAAAAATCTAGAACGTCTCGGAATCTCAGAACTTAGCCGAAGTTAAGAAGAAAAAAAAATATTTTACAGTTTTCAAACTTTCTAAAAAAGTTAATGTAAAGCGCAGACAGCAACTTTGAAATGGCTTTTCTATAGGAACACTGTAACGAACTCAAAAATAAATTTCCAATTTTGTTCTAGGCTTGTAGCTGTTGAGGCAAAATCGTGACTGCCATAATATTATTTAAAGTTATTTTTAACACTGAATGACATAAAACCAGTGTCGCTGTGATAGCTCACATTTGCGGTTAGGGTAAAAAGAAAAAATATTAAAATCAATTTATGTGTTTTGGGAATGGGCTATTTTACCTAAAAACGTGCTCTACATTTTGAGAACTAATAAAGTTCTGATGCTGTAAACTGAAATATTATCCCCAAAATCAGAATAACGAGTGTAAAAAAAACCCATACATGTCTCGTAAAAAAAAATTAGAAAGATAATCTCCCGAACTTTACAATACTTACGTTACCAAAATTGAGTCTATAAGATAATTTCCGAAGTAACCCAAATGGAAATGTTTGTGGCTTCTTCGAGTGTTTGCAAACCTCCTTTAATTCTAAAGACACGGATTAGAAGTACTTAAGTATAGTTAAAACGCGTTTCTTGTTCCAATTAAGATGTGGTTAACGCCGGTTAAATCTTCTTAAAAATTACCGTTTAATGGCTTAGATCTTCTTTTTGGTAAGTTTGTGACTCTTCCCCAAACTTTATTAAACATTGAGGAGACGACAATAGGACAATAAAATAAAAAGCTGACTATACTAATGCATAGGATTATTTTAAAATCAAATAAATCCTAACATCGAAATTGAAAACGTGATTTTTTCAAACAAACTAAAGGTCGATTATGGGTTTTGCCAATATTTAATTAGCTATAGTGACAAAACTATTAGTTAATTTAGTTTAATTTTTGCATGCAGACTTAAAGTCAGTAGATTTGACGAAGTTTAATTAATTGTCGTATTTTCGTCTACAATTTGTATGTTATCACATTATTTTCATTCTAGCTGGATTCATGTAGATAATGAATTACCGCGGACTCAATGTGATATTCGTTCATTAAAATAAACGAGGATAACAAGGTGTAATTGGGTGTTGCAATACCAACAAACTCAACCATGCGAGGACCGACTCTGATGCTTTGTATGATATAAAATAAGGGCAAGAGTCTTCACCGTCTAAAGATTATAATGATTTTGAACTGTTTTGAAATGTTCTTTAGTATTTTTTGTTCCACGGCTGCAAGAACATGAAGATAGGGGTTATGGTTCATGATATAAATAAGGAACAGCCTTCATAATCGGCTTTTCCAAAGCTGCGTTTTAGTTTTAAACTTCTTTTCCCATTGCTCTATGGCCACGAAAAAGCAAGATTACGCAGAATGAATACCACAGTTCAGCGGCTTGACCGCAATCTACCAAAGTGCTCGGCCAAGGATTACTCTGAATTCCACGTGTGGAATGTGGAGCCCGAAGGTCACGAGCTTTTGTCCAGTCTTCGCACATCGGAATATCGCCACGTATGGTCGACCTGCATTCCCTAACGGTGCGTGTTATGTACCATTCCAAGTATTATCAAGTTTATTTAGGCACAAAAGGTTGTCGATTGTCTTTATTTTAACTCATTTCAATCCTTCTGTACTGCGTAAAAAATTGTCTCACGTTTGATATGTCCTCGGTTTTAAACGATTCATCTCGGTAAGTTTGTTAATAAATAAGGGAAAAGTCAAAAGTATCTTATGGACGTTCAAAGTCTCCCTTCGTTTACAAGAGTCCTTATCGGAACTAAATAATGCGTCGCGTCGGTTCCTTGCTCAGCTGTTGCGTGGCAGGTGCGATCCCAGCTGCCCTTCCCATCGTTGTAACGGTCGCTGGCGTGTGCGGCCCGCCATTCTTCTTTCAAATTCAAACTAAAAAACTGTTTGCTTTTAAAAATTCAATGCTTGCAAAAAGTACTAAGGTGAAAAGTTCTTCCAGCCAGGTAGTTTTTTATCTTGGCACTGCGACAGTACCATGACTAAGCGGGTATGAATTTTAATTGGAATATGGCTGCCTCGCGAACCTTGTTCGGTAAACTGTGGATTGTTTAGAATTCGATCTGGATTCTGCTTACCTTTAAAATACTTGTATAAATGAGTACATAACTACGATAGGTGAGTCAACATTCTAAGTTGCATTTTAGTATTCAAGATTGTGTTTAGAATTTCTGTAATAATCTTGATTAGAATAGAAAAAAAATTGAGTTAAAATCCATGTGGACACGGCTCAAATTCTTTACATTTCCATCTAAGGAATTTAAGGCGTGTATACTTACACATACGATGTTGTTTACGCCATTGGTTGGGTTGGGTTTGGCATGAAATAGGTATCTAATTCCACCATTTAAATCATAAATGTGGTTTTTCATTATCCTTTTGACTTTAATCATGTTAATTATTTTACTTCAATATTTTCCCTTTAAGTAGTTATCTATCATCAAGTTTATTTAGTTATAGAGCCTAGAATCTACTTACCCGATTTCTCACGAATTCCATTATAATTAACGAGTTGTCATTTCTGGTACCCTTACAACTAAATGCCTTACTTTCCGTATACGATCATTAAAGACAAATTCCTCTATGTACGAGAATAGTTGTTGTAGAAGTTCATGTTCCTCCAGTCTTAAAAAATATTTCTGGTCCTTTATAAACTCTTCGTCTTTGTCCTGCAGATAAAGAGGAATATCTACAATTTCGATATTAGAACTATCTTTTCGATCCAAATGAAAGCCAGGATCTCTATTGTGCCTTAATGCCAGATATAATCCGAACCATGCAAGGTTCGTTCCTTAATTAAATAACTAAGATCTCGTCCGTCTGTCGGCTTGGCCATTAATACTGGGATTTAACGAGAAGGTTCCAAAATGATCGATTGCTTGTAGACATCGACTCAAAATGCATTACTGAGTTTAAAATTGATCCTTTGCCCAAACTCTGTTAAGCTCTATAGCCGCAAGCTTTCAAAATCCGGTGTTTACTTCAAGCTTCATAGCTGATAAGAAATCTATTGTATGATCTAGACAGCAAAGAAAAACGTGTGACAGCCTGGTAGATTGCTTCATGACCCAATAATGATTCGGGTCAGGGTCGCCCAATACCGTTTAATGCTCTTATGAAAATCAATAGGGGAGATCTATATTTAACATTGTAGGTACAGTTATTACGTGACTTGTCAGAATTATAAAACATTCTGAAGTTTTAATTTTCCTTCGATTTCTTTATTTTCGGTTTTGATGAGGCCTATGTCCTAAGTTTCAAGTAGAAAATCTGTCCTGTCGATACATTTATCATCGGTTTAGAAGAGGCCTATGTCCCTAGAGCTAAACACGTGCTTAGTGTTGAAACATGTGTAATATCCAATTCTTAGTTAAACATAGTATGAACATTCAGGTCCACCTACAATCAAACAATAATTCACATATGAAATGACGACAAATCCGCAAGGGAATGGCGCGCCAGCTATCAATATAAATAAAATTCTTGTATCCGTCTGTCTTAGAACATAATAAATTCATTGTCACGTTCCCGCGTGTGGAATATTTCGTAATGAATGATTAATAACGAACTAACTGTGCACGTTTATGATATTTTACATATTGACGATGTTTATATCTGCATGCAAAATGCAATTGCTATGATGTAATTAGTTTTACAAACCATGACTTACCTAGATGATCTTTTCGTTTTTATGTTCAGGAAAGTTCCACTGTTGAATGGAAGACTGACTTCAGCACGAATAAAAGCAAAAGAGTACAGTCTCCGTTATCCTGATGCTATCGAAAATATATAATTTAAAGAAATTATAACAGCACCATTTGTGAGGTTTGAAACCATTTGGATGGAACTAAAGAAGCACCTTGATGAATATAAAATGTAGGTGTAGGAAGGAACGACTAGCAAATAACACATCAATCGAACCATGCTATTACTAGGGAATTCATCCTTTTGGGTAAAGTCTAAGACCGAAAAACTACAGCTTATAACATGTGATATGATAAATTCCTCATACCTCTAAAATCTCCTCAAGGTTGATTGGTAATCGGTATGTCCATCCATTTGATTTAATATAGGTACCTCACTCGCCTCCTACTAAAGTATTTAGATCAAGTATTTACGTGGGCAGCCCAGTTTTCTTTCAAAATTTCTTCGCCTTACCGCTACCAAAGCAATGACCCTTAAAAATATGTCAAGTACAGTACGGTTCTTGAGGTATTCATTAATGGAAGGTTTTTGCATACTTGTACACGATACTATTATATTTTCAAATATTTTAGCTGAAGAGAAATTAAAACGTAATTGAGGTTGGTTCATGTTTTCTTCAACAATTTGGCCCTTAAGCAGGTCTTAGTGAAGCGGACGAACTTCTTAATGGAGCGTCAAATATGATTCTTCTTTTTTCACCTTCAGGCCAGGCATTGTAATTTCCTTTGCCCCGAGATCTCCTCTGGTAATGCTCCCGATTTCAGGATGAAAAAAAACACTACATATTTTTGAATTCAAATAGTTCTACGTTTTGTTCGATCGTCCGTTGTTTATTTTCTTGATCTTAACATTGACCTGATGACTTTCAATTAATGGTCCTGTTTTGCTTTTAATTATTCAAAACAAGCTCCTCAAAATAGACTCAGACACAAACTAATAACACAATTTCTTGGAGGATATAAGAGTTTTGGAAAGATATTTCAAAACTCAATCGTAGTTGGCAAACAAAAAGTTTGATTGGTTTCTTCACGAGTTCTTAACTTCAGCAATCAGATCAGATGGCTTTCCGCGCTTGAGGACGTTATTGAACTATCTTTAGTGCTAACTGATATTCAACTTAATTTGTCTTTACTTTGTTATATTATTTGAAGAAGCAAATGTGGCAAATAACAGAGAGTTGGCAACTTATCTTTTGAATTTTTCCCAAATTGTATTTTTAACTCCAAGTAGGGTGTTATTTGTTAATATTTTTTCATAATTTTGGGGTTTTTAGGGAAGCCTTTAAATGTGATGATATTATTGGTCCATCTTTCTATCATAATGAATATTTTTTATAAACTACGAGGTATTATAAAAAAATATATATGTGGTCACATCGTTTTATTACAAAATACTGTTCGTGCAAGTTTTGGCATTAACCATTGCGTTTCGTTTGGTACTATCGCAATAATCTTTTGCAAAAATACCAAAAGTGAATGGTTACGTAGTGACATCATTTGGGTTATTGTTTTAATTTGTTATTCTTGCAAGTCTATTGTTGTTTGCAGCTCTAAATAAAACACTTCTAGACAGAGGCACTAGTAGGTGCCATTCTGAAGATAGTCCCATTGCATGTCTTTATTTGGCCACGCTACTACTGAGTTTCTAAGTATATAGGTACTTATTTCGTTGCAGAGATCAAAATTGTATTTCGCCTAAAAAACAACTGATACATAAATGAACATGTTGGTGTTTCTGAATGGAACGTGTTATCTCTATTACTCATTTATACATGTAGCAAACTATAGAATAATGGTGAATTTGTTCGCTTATCTGCAAGCGAAAAAACCGAGTGTGTCTCAACAGGCACAATGAACGAAGCGAATTACTAATATGGTTTTCTTTGCTGATAAATTAGTTAACTATTCATTACTATATGACTTAGACACAGTGCATGATACATAATATACATATTAATCTTACCAACTTTATAATGGGTCCTTGTAACTCTCAGAACATAACCACGGATGCTCCAGCCTTTATAGCAAACTTTGAAGTCAAGATGTTACTGAGAGAAACTTTGCTTATAATAGTTCTGTAGTCTTGTTTCTATTTGTTCTCTAACAACAAATATGAAGACGCGATCAAATCGTTACCGCACTGTAAGGATCTTTATTACTCACCGAATTCGTCATGCATATACGAACGAATTGTTTTTCATACCTCTTAAGGAGTGCCAAACTGGGTCTGGTTTTTAACCGTTAACCGATATCTACGTTTTTATGAACACTCTTCACACATATTCTGTCTAGTACAAACTTAGTCGAACCGATCGATTTTATACGCCGACTACCGTTGTTAACCTTTGGACCAAACAATGTAAGGAGTCTATTTTAGTTTTGACTTGGTGTGTCTTTCATCTTTTATTGAAGATTATGATTTGTAAATGTTTGTCGTAAAATTAGATATGTTTGAACTCTAAAGATTTTTCCTTGCTTCAACTTTGGTAGTTACAGTTTTAACAGTTTATTGAATAAAATATTCAATCGTCCACTGACCAACAATTGTTTCTACTGTTCCAAGAATTGTGCCCATACATGGCTTTTCCTGCATCAGGTGTCGCGGTCTACCGCCACTATTATTAACTTCTGTATTGTCGTGTCCAGGATTCTAGGGCATTGTCATGTTCAGGGGAATTCTTGTTCCCTGATTACTGACAGTAGGAACTTTCTACAAAGGAGTTTCAATTAGATTTCATTTCAATGAATTTGTCATGATATGACTAATAATTCTGGAGATGATATTTGATAAACAAGCAATGACTATAATTCAGGGAAGCTAGGCTTGTACTGACTAATCGCAAACAATTCTACGTAAGTTCCTGTCTGCAATTATGAAGTACCTACCCAACTAAATCATATCTCCAATTATTGTTGCAGCATTTAGTGCTAAATTTTCTGACCGCATTTATTTTATTTCCAATCGTCGATCATCTTAAGTACTTTGCAACAAAGACTATAATGGCTTGTCAATTATTCAAATGATAAATAATGGTCCTCACCTCTATACAATACAGGCATTATTTTGCAATCTTTCAGACTATCACTTGAGAAATTGTGGTCCTTATTGCTATTTGCTGAGGAGCGAAAATGCGTAGGCTAAGGTTAGGCTGACAAGGTCGTTAAGTCTAGCCTCCAGACAGTCTGTTTTGCTAGCTTTAATAATGATATGTTTATGCTTGAGTTATAAATACTAGCGGGAGATTTAGCAGCAAGCCATGTAGAGACATTTTAATAAACTGTTTGAATTTAGTTTTAAAACATTGATTATTTATGATTGAGTAGGTATTAATTTTATTACTCTGGTTTTTAAAATGCGAATCGCGATGTTGCTTGTAAACAAGATTCTGTAACAGTAATGGTAACGGTAGGTAATTTTTGGGCCGCGATGCGCCCGCGCCGGTCTGCATAATTGGTTATTCCGCTTCAGTATGAACAGTTTCGATGCTTCTGTGAAATTGACCGCTGAATTCGAGTGTCGTGTGTTTTTGTTTTCTTAATACTTGCACATGTTCGGTTTTAATTTATTTGTTTTTGTGATATGGCGCCTGGTGTACTTGGCAGTTGGATTTTACTTTCATGGAGTCATGATTAATGGATTTGTAAACTTGAGAAGCTTTGCTGCTTATATTATTTCTAAAGTTATTGAGAGTGACGGTTTGTTTTGAGTCGTCGTAACTGTCTTTTACTTGCTACGTTAATAATCTTACTTTAGGTGTCGAACACCCATAAACACCGATCATTTGTAATATCAAACATCCTTTCTAGAAAGCTTGTATCCAAAACTACCTATTGTCTGCGATTCTGAACTAGCCCTGTATCCACATAACATACTCGGATACTTGATAGCTCCATTGTCACCACAATGTTGGCCTTTGTTATGTGAAAGATTGTATTACAATACTGTAAGACTAGCCGACTTGTTCCGGGTTGCCGATCCATGACACACATCCGAAACAAAAGACTAATCGTTGTTCAACGACGATTAATATCCCGTCGGCTTTTAATTAAGTTCGAAACTATCTTCCGTTATGCTATTATCAATATTTATGACAAATGTTACTGTAAATTCTTCAGTTTATTGTGGACACACTTTATCATAGGCGTTTATGATTTTCCTCAGTTTAATTGGCGGTCCAAGCATTAACCAATCAATGACCCCGGTTCCGGTTTCTTCGCTCAAATAATTCGAATTTGTCCTCACGGTCCTGGTCCTGCAGAATGACGTCAACTTCAAATTTAATTTAGGCTGATACCAGTTTATTAATCATACACATTAAATCCGCAATATGAAAAAAGCCTACAAGATGTCGAGCTTTGATTTGCACAAGAGCAAACGTTTTGTTGCTTCTAAACAAATTGGGCCTAAATTATTTTGGCCATTACATTCCCTCCTCTTCAGTAATCCCTGTCATCTTTTCAGAACTTTTTCGTGTAACATTTTGATTAAACGGGAAATCGTTTAAACAGATGGAATGAACGTACATCCTTGTACGTATATCTTTCAAGATCTGTCAGCTATAAAGTTGTATGCGCTGGTCCACTGAATATGTTTGCACATTTTATTGCTCACATAAACTGGCGCGTTATGATAACTATTTCCTATTAGACGGCAATTTTCTGGTATGGTATTTAATAATGAAATAGGGTCTTTGTGGCCTTGTATGTAGGGACGTTCTTTGTACAAAGGGAGTCCATTAGAGTCATATAGGTATATAGGGAGCCTAACATCGTTTTTATTTGCCGGTAGACTTGCTTTCATACGCTTTTAAGTCTGGGACAGGATGTCGAGGGAAATGTTTGTGTCGCGTCGGTGTCACGATTCTGAGAATCACTAAAGTGATTTACTCAAGTAATACTGCTACATATTTTAGGTTAAGTGATTTCTGTTGGTATGGAACATGTATGTTCAAATACGTAGTGTAGTGTAAAAAACGTGTTGCTTACCAGTCACCTGTATTGTTCTGAGAAATCTTGTTGGTAGTTTGAATCATTCCGTAAAGTTATCTTACTTTGTGGATTTTATGATATGGTAGATTTATTGAACTTAATCTACATTTGCTTTATACTTAACAGTTTGTTTTTCTAATCTTTTTATTTGTATCGTCAATTGAAAGTTATCTTTATGATTATTTGCTACTACTACTAATACATTTATTATTATTAGTATTTTATCAAGGTTTATAAATTCTCAAAGATTCAGTTTGCTAGAAATGTGTAAGCAAATAAAAAGTAGAGGAGAGATACTGTCTCGTTCTATTTAACATATGTTAGCAAGAAGCGTATTAATGTCTGCTATAATTGCAACCGCGTTGCTCTTATGAGACGTAATATGAGCGGCGTCGACTGCTTATTGTTCAACGTCTCTCACGATTTTACTTGTTTCTCGAAAGTCAGGGGAAATGATTCATTTATTATGTTTGTACTCCACAGTGTTTCCGCTATTATTTAATTGACAGACTGCGTCTTCGCTTTCGATACGATCTCCTTGTAACCAACTAATTGACTAGATTGAGGTTTATTGTTAGAGTTAAAAGGCAATAACTTTTTATTTACTTCGACTTGGATTGAAATTGGTACGGCGTGGTACTTACCTCTAAAAGTAAATTCAATTCTGTAATCAGGAACATTTTCCTCAACTCTTTCAAGACTTTATCGTCTGTACTTTCTCATGTAACCTTTCTATTACAGCAAGATTGATAATTTAACAAAAAACCCTATCGATTAAAAAAAAACATTGGGTATTTCAACGTAACACAATATTCAAACGCGTATCTAATCTCATTTGCTTACAACCGGACGCTTACAAGAAACTTGTCATTCCCCATACAGTGGAACGAGTTTTTGCTCCACATCAGGCATTGACCGCGGGGACGATAATGTGGTAATTAAATATGCAGTCTAATCTTAAGGACGGAACATCTATATTTGCCGGGAAAGAAACCGGAACGGTGTGAGACGAGATCGCGGTATTGAATGTTCTCACGCACCGCATTCTAGCTCACCCCGCTGCTTTTACACCGAAAGAATATGAATATTGTTATTGAAAGTTGAATAGCCAGATGTAAATCTGTTGTAGTGTAGTGTTTGAGTCAGGAAGTATAGGAGCAAAACTGGCTCTCGCAAATTTTGATGTAAGCATAACTTTTTTTTATTTGGTTTTTTATTATACTGGGGTGTTTTTGTCATTTTCTAAACCGTTCTTGCTGTCAGGCGTATCTAATCCCAGCTTTGGTTTGGGTACGCCCGCCGCGCCGTCCGGCTTAATCTTTTCTTCGCTATCTCATTTGCCATTCATATTTTGGTGCTTCATAACATCCAAAACTGTTAAAATACTTTTTATATTTGCATTCGCCTTATTTAAAATCCTCAACAGTTTGTCACAAAAGTTTTCAAGCTCAAAAGTTGTATCATCTAAATCAATAGCTTGGGCCTGATTTTAAAATAATGCTACTCAATATTCACAATCATTTTATTTGATCACAACAAGTTTATATTTAGAATAGAATAGAATTATCTTTATTCTAGTATTGTATGACTCACAAATGATTAATAACTCTTACAACTTTAGTACTAAAAACTGACACAAATAGTAGTGGTACAACAGCGACCCACGAAAACACAGTCTACGCGACTTGAAATCATGCTTAGGATACTGTTGGAGCTGGTCCACATCCTACGCACCATGGAAGCGCACCTTTTGCGCACGGTTGTGTAGAAACAATCTACATGCGCATCCGTGAACATCTCCGACGCACTACAGAAGCGGGGCAGCCCCACCAGCATCCTAAACGCACGCATATTTGTTCATTGTATATGATGTGTCAAAAGGGGGCGCTATGTTCTACATGATCAAAGGAATAGGTATCTATGTAATTGGATGGTCCCCCATTCAGCTATACCGTTGGGTCGGTATTATGTGTCTATAGGCGAAGGGATTTCCTCGGGTGCCTTATTCGAGCCTGTTGTTGGGTTTGTTATTTTGTATTGATCGTTTTGTATGTTGAATTCGGATTGGTCTTTACGATTTTGTTCATTGTTAAGTTTCCTGTGTGAACAATTTTCAAATTGTTTGTTTTTGTGCTTTATTGCCAATTAAAAAACATGTTTTCGTCTTCTGAGTTTGTCTCATGGCTAATGTACTTACTCATTTCTTCATAAATCTTACAATGACTGCCTGCAATACGTGGGAATCGAGAGCTTGCCATCTGGACAATATTCATTGCATCTTTTGCTGTATCAAACTAATGAAATAAAACAATATGTAGACCTACCATGTAACCGTCTCAGTGCCGTGAAAACGATACTAATTACTGAAGTTGGGTTTCAAGAAAAAATTAAACAAATCTGAAAACGGCCGAGTCGATGTTGTTCAAACATTTATAAACACAGTGAGTTAATTATTAGCTCCGTACAATTATATGGAAAGGAAGGTCTCGACCTTAATTCATTATTTTATCAACGCCTGTAATGACAGTCTCGTTGGTCTTCTGATCGCAGGTTCACTGCTGAAGTCTCCAGGATTATTCAGTAGTAGTACTAGTAACTCAGGGTGCATAGTTGATGGCAATAGGTTCGCCTCTTAGTCCAACATTGAAGTTAAACATAACTGGCGAAATATATGGTCTTATTATTCACCTCTGCCAGTAATATATGTATCTTCTGTGGAATATAGTTGTGATGTTATTTTAAATATATTACATAATATAATTCATGAGATGTAAGGAAAAATTACGTATGTACCTATATGCAGTTATACCAACATGGTTTCCTTATTGTAATCATAATGTATTGCGTTGTAAACCAGCCAACTAGCGACTAGGGGGACGGATGCAAATTTTTTTTTTAGTCTTGTTACGAAGTATTGCTCGTATGTAAATTGTTCGGTTACGCATAAACTAGGTTGATATACCATAACCACTGATTCTCGTGGGATCTCAGCAATGTGACTTAAGGTAATCCACCTTTACTTATAGTACAGTATGATTATGACCTACAATGTGAGAGTAGGTACCTACAATGGAATTACCATCTGCGGTTTTTAGTCTCACTGAAAGCAGTGATAGCCTAGTGGTGTGACCGTCGAACTGCCAAGTCATAGGTCTCGAGTTCGAACCCAAGACACGCACCTCTGACTTTTCGGATTCATGTGCGTATTGTATAATTATCACTTGCTTAAAAAACGGTGAAGAAAAACATCGTGAGGAAACCGGCATGCCTGTGAGATATTTCTCGACGGCATATGACCAAGTCAGAGGCCCATGGACGGATTTAAAACTCTGACACCAGGTTAGTCACTAACCACACGAAAAGAAGAAGTGAGGCCATATTAACGTTGGTCATCTCTTTATATTCGTCTTGTTTTCATTCATTATATTAATTAACTACAAACACACCACGCAATTAAACGTTTTACAAGGAAAACGATGACCCCAATAGTGTTCATCGTACGTTAAACCGTACAAAAATAACAACAAGCTGTACAACGCAATAGTGCAAGATAAATGTTCAATTTAAGGATGGTGTCAATAATGATTAGGTCACCGTTAACCGCCTGTTCAGCTGTGAGTAAGAATTTGTGTGTTCGTTTGACTGGTGTCGTGTGCTTGAAGGATGGGAGTCTTGAGAACCGTGAAATCTTGTTGCATGACTGGCTCGCTAAGTCCTACGTCATTGTGATGGTTCTAGACTCACAGTCCTGTTAATTAACGTTTGAAAGTTTAAAGGAATCGTTGTAAATTGATTGGAGTTTGCAAAAATCTCATCGGACGTCCTTGCCGAATTGTTTATAAGCTAGTTGACGTTATAGCAGAAAATTGGGCTGTTGGGTAACATTTTTTGATCAGATAGATCAGTTTCATGATCTGCCTGTATAGTATTTGTTTTACCAATTCAATTTTATCAGTTAAGTTGTCATTTATTACAAGCTTTTTTTTTAAAGCCATGTTCTAATCCTTAATTGTTTTTGAATTAGAGAAGCCGTCCGTCCATTATAACGACTCTGATTCATCGTGCATTTGTCTGTTTGTATATGTTTATAAACCATTGTATGCATGTACATTTTGTACATACGTGTCCAGTCATCTGAGACGCCTTTGTAGTTTGTCTTTCATCGGTGTTTGAATATCTAGCAATAAACAGCATCAGTCAATCATGATTATTTTCGCCTGCTGCAATGTTCTTAGTAAATAAATCTAAAAAGTGAAGTGAAGAGTGAGTGAGTGTGTGTCTTTTGGACTCGGTTAGTTTAATATTAGTTGTGTTCTTTTTTGTCAGTCGAATATCAAGCCATAATACCATTAGAATGTTCCAATAAAATATTTATAAGCAATAGAATTAGTCTGTTTCGGTTACAGCTTTTTACGAAGCTTTGCTTTAGATGAATATTTAAAATCAAAACTAAACTCACAGCTTTAGCTCTGAATATAAAAATTCGAATTACACTTCTCACGACTTCGAGCCACTCTAACATTTATTTCTTTCTCATAAGCCATATAATCCCATGAAGCAGATGAGGTTAAATTGTCGTGCACACGGATGAAACTTTACCAGCATAAATCTTTCAGAGGTTCGCTAATGTATTTAAACGTTTCTGATGAAATATTATGGTGTGGGATTCAGGAACATTTCATATTCCATCGTATTTTTAGATCTTCAATCATCCAAAGAATTTTGGGTCAAATGGATACCGTTGCGATTTTTCGTTTGGTTGCTCACTTGATATGTCTATGGTTGCTCACCGTCGTGGAGTTCAATGACAGCTTCTAGTTGTTTATGGCACACGTTTGGTATAAAGAAAATCTTTGTCAATATAGCTAGTTCTGCTTTAGTCTACCTATCGACTCTCACCTATTTCGTGCTGTTCTCCTCTAAGGTCTTTGGCGAGAATACGACATAAAATATTAAAATAATTAATATTAATTAGTTCCATACGTTTACCTAAACGTAATCCTTTGAAATCGAAAGTCTTTGACCAGTGCGTGTTGCCTGTGATGACCTATGGCACTGAAACGTGGTCGCTCACAATGGGCCTCATTAGAAGGGTGAAAGTCACCCAAAGGGCAATGGAGAGGGCTATGCTTGGAGTTTCCCTACGTGATCGAATTAGAAATGAAGAGCACCGAACCGACATAAGACGAAAGAGAATCGACATAACCCGAAGAATTGCCAAACTTAAGTGGTAGTGGGCACATTACTCGCAGAACAGATGGCCGATGGGGCCGAAAGGTTCTGAAGTGGCGACCGCGTACCGAAAGACGTTGCGTTGGAAGGCCTTACACAAGGTGGACCGATGACCTTGTGAAGGCCGCAGGAATCCGCTGGATGCGAGAAGCACAGAACCGGTCGGTGGACGTGTTTCTGCTGAATTGATGATGATGATGAACGTAATCTCTTAACCAAGCAGGTATTACCAAGGGTGTAGGTAATCAGAATAGGACTCTCACGTAATATTCCTAAGTTTAGACCTAACACGTTCAGTGCCAAATGAGATCGTATTTAATAACGTTTCCCTTATTTACTCGGCCAACAGACCTGAAACCCGGTCAAGTATCAGTATCTACATTGAGAGCCAAGTGACTCTGAGTGTCACGTGTTTGCCAATTGAAATATGAGCTTGTTGTCTCGTTTACAAATATATAGATTAAAAATGTATAAAAGGCAATAACGAATAGATTGAAAATATCAGATGGCTAGACACTATTAGAAGTACAAACACAAGTTGTGCCGTTAACTATATTGTTGTGAACCGTAAGAACATAAATATCGAGGAAACATAAAACCAAACTTTCAACACGTGTGAATACCAATAACCTATGAATATTATGCAAACATTCGATACTATGGTACCGGAAGATGACAATTTTCCGTTGTAGCAAAAAAAGCGCTTTATATTTCATGTAAGTATACAGAGTAAACACGATAAAGCGATTAAAGCGGCTCTAGGCATCTGTCAGAAACTGCGTCGCATATGGCATCGACCGCAGGGTGCATTTTCTTTTTTTTTTATTCCGTGACCACGGCGGCATCCGGACGCTACTGGCGACGTACGAGATAAAAGGATTTTAAATATAGAACGGGGAATATGTAACGGCTATTTTGTTACTCATCTGGCTTGTTAGTAAAAGCTTGGATTACCACAATATGTTCATTGAAGTGGTGCAAGCGAGACCATACTTTGCATCGTCTGGGAAAATATATAGTTTAGCAGATAGAGACACTACATTTTGCTTTGTTATTGCCATTTCATACGAGTGATAAATAATGACAGTTGTTATTTGAATATACCGCCATACTATGGTGACGAAAACCGACTTTTAATGATTTTATACTGAAGATCACGTCTAAACTAGTATAGTGTTAATGATTTGGAAAAAAATATATGTTAAATTAGAGCATTTTCTTAATAACTTAAAATATGAATATTTTAGATTATGTTTAACGCGGATAAAAAACTGAGAATCACGCAAAAACTATCAAGCGTATTTTTCTAAAACCTTCACCTTTTAATTTAATTATTGATCTTTTAGAATACGTGTTTTATTAAAATACCTTTTGTTTGTATAATAAATTAATAATGTCTGTGTCTAATTTGGGACACCGCTCCTTGATGGGCAAGTCCTGAGCTCAGTACAGAACACGCAAGCTATCCACTCAAGGTCACTGGCATATATCTGCGTCTTAAGTTGATAGTTGCTGAACAACCAGTTTCCCTGATTGTACCTACACATCGTATTTTGCTTTTATTCAAATGTGTGTTTTAATTTGTGGCAGCACTGGCAACATGAAAGTCATTTGTGAATCATGTTTGTTGTTTGTTATATTTTCGTTGGAGTTGTTTACGTTTCAACTGAACGTTCAAACGGAGATTGTCTGTGTGATTAAACGCTCTGTAAATGAATGTACCTCTAGATAGTTCACTTCACAAAACTAATTTGTTTTGCATTTTTTTTTTCTTTTGATTACCTAGAAAGAAGCATTATGCTGAAATGCGACTTTTGAAAAACCACATTTACACTTTCTTATATATTAATTTATTTTTATTTTCTTTTTGTTAATTTTATTTTTTCTTTTTCTTTACAGGAGCTGGATGTGTAGCTGATATTTTTATTTTTACCACAAGTTTCTTTAAGTTTTCTTCATGGTATCATGTAAGTTTTATTTTATTTTTGGTTCTTCATTTTTATTTATGTTACTTTTTATGTTCACTGTTACTAACACATTTCTCCACAGAAGCAAAATATCTAACATTATTTAAGAACATCAGGATCACTGATAACCTTTGGTCCTTTGCGCCGCCAATTTCATAAACCAAAAGGATATTCTTTTGGTTTCATCACATCACATAATACAAGACTCATAATCCTTAATAAACGGACATGTCACTGGTCCTGCACGGGACGGCGGGACAATTCAATTTGACGTTATTTTCCGGATGTTTGACATAAAGCCCACCCTGACGAGAGATGCCGTATAAATAATCCGGTGAACCGGGTTCGGTATCTCAGCTATTCGAATCTATCTACAGGATTCCTGGAAGGTCTAGATGTGGAATTTGCTGTAGATTTCTTTAGGATACGCGAAATATGGTTTGAGGAATTTGGGGTTTATGAAGCGTCGCAAATTTGTTATAGCGGTTATTGATTGAACCGCCATGTTTGTCATAGTTTCCCACTAAAGTAGAACAGTTTATTTAATACTTAAAGATGGCATTCATAAGTAATATCAAAGAAATAAGAAAATTTATTAAAAACAGTTAAGCGAGCCGGCCAACCGCCAGCTGAACTAAATTATTTTAAGGTTTGTTTAGTTTAGCTGGTGATGGACGCCTAATTAGCCTTCTATCACCACATAAATAATACAAATGAAATAGTTCAAATCACCACTCAATTCGTACAACGAAACGAAACAAAACACAACGCCCTTACAAAGTAAAAAACATAAAAAACAAAAAGGTCCATCAATTCCTTGCATGACAAAAGCAATATGGAAGCGTAATTGTGAACATTTATGTTGACCATAAAACCTCCCAATTCCAAGGTGTCTCCTTGGTCGGGTAGCAAGGTTACCGAGTTCCACCCGGAAGGTCCAAGGTCATTGCAGCAATGTGGCGTACTTCCTCAGAAAAGGGCATAAAGTTATTCTCATGATTTATCGATCCTTTGATACAAATTGTGGGCAACTAGTGTGTAATTGCTAGGTTGTATAGAGCGGAAGTTAATCTTTTCCTCATTAGGTATAATATGTAATTAATTACCTATTCGATGAAGCTTTGCCGGATGTGGTTATCTTAGAACAAGTTTTAATAGCTTAATATAGTACCGTCCAATTAAGATTTGCATAGGTTACTATGAGTACCTCATATACACTGCCTCTACATTTACATGCATATTAAAAATACCTTGAAAAAAAAAAAGACTTTTGAAGGCAACTTTATTGCCACTTTAGCTACAGTACGAACCTATTAAAAAAGTTAAAAAAGAGTGGCTCGTGGCTAAGTAATAACAGCCGCACGTATAGAAAGATCAAATAAAGCTACGGTTGCTGCGGTCGGTCCGTAGATGGGTAATCTTTACACACCGAGACCCTACCGTGCCTCAGAAAGCACGTTAAGCCGTTGGTCCCGGCTGTCGGGTCGTCAGAAGCCTGAAAGTCTGGCAACCAGTCTTACTAAGGGGTATAGTAACTCAGTAACTGGGTTGTGGAGGTCAGGTCAGATAGGCAGTCGCTCCAAGTAAAATATTGGTATTCAGCTGTATCCGGTTAGACTGGAAGCCTACCCCAACATAGTTGGGAAAAGGCCAGGCAGATGATGAAGCGTGGTACTGTTGATATTATAGCGAGTAGTTATTAATTTCTAAAAACTTCTATGTACTTATGATGTTTTCAACCATTTGAAGTTGTTCTTAGCAGACAGGTGCACGGCTGCTTATCGTCTTGATAATTAGGAACACCCACGGTCGAAACGGGTCAGTGACAGTTCGGCCCGAGTCAACTCAACCCGAATAATAATACCAGATACTACGTCGTCAAATCTATTAAACAAAAGTATAAAATATGCTATCTTTTAAAATCAATATCCTCTTCTTCAGACCTCCCCACTGATTGTATAACATTGTTCGCAGAAGAATCAAAATATCTGATTGTCAAAGAGCTTTCCTCCTTGAAACTTCTAAAAGCAATTAAGCTGTAATTGAGGTAGCTAGTTAGTCTCGATATTGCTGCCTTTATTGGGAAAAACACCCTCTAATATTGGGTTGAAAGAGACGTATTTGTATTCACATATTGTTCTAATATCAGCGGAAATGTTCAATACCTTATAACAGTTAATTAAGTGTATGAAAATTATTACTGAAGCGGTAATTACACCACTAAGCGCTTTTTTCGTTCTCGATAAGATCTTGCAAAGTCAAAACCACTCGATTTAAAGACGATACGTGATCTTATAGATGGTACACACGGCTACACATCAAGCTATACATTTCCAGTTTAAGCTGACCTCGCATTGAACGGAAATCCTATACAATACGAGATCAGCATAAACTGGAAATGTATAGCTTGATGTGTAGCCGTGTGTACCAGATACAATGACACCGTTTCCATTTTATTACTAATTGCCTTGACAGCTGTGTTTCCAGTATTCCTATTATAATTGGTCCTTAAAAGCATATAGTATAGAAGCTCAGAGTAGTGGTGGCCCAGTGGTAACGGCAAGGTTCGAACCCAGACAGGCGCTTTACTTTGTGCAAATTATTTCATCACCAGTGCTCTCAAAACGGTGAAGGAAAACATCGTGAGGAAACCGGCATGTCCTAGAACCAAACATTCAAAGACGTGACATCTACCAACCCGCACTGGGCCCGCGTGGTGGATTACGGCCCACTCCCTCTCACCGAGAGGAGGCCTGTGTCCCAGCAGTGGGAACATTATAGGCTGATTATGTATGTATGTATAAAGCTCAATCTTAGCAATATTACTAAGGACTTTTTTGAAGCAAGTTTTAGCGATTTAAAATCGTAGTGTATTAAAAAAATACCCTTTCTTTAACTCGTCTCACAAGGTCAAACTTAACATACTGCAATTATAAATTCTTGGCTAATAAATCACTGTTAGCATAGTCCTTGCATCCGAAGGTCTGAACTAAGTGGAGCAGCACATCCTTGACACGCCCTATAGGTGACTGCATCACATATGCGAAGCAAATATATGGCAAACATTGTTATGGTAAATGGTATATTAAACATGCTTTAGGGTTCCCTAAGGGAACGTTGTGTCTTCAATTTACTTGAGTTCATACATTAATGGAAACTTATAAGTTGATATGGATTAAGGCGCAAGGGAATTTGATTTATTATTAGCATTGTGGCGACATCTACATCGCCATATGCGAATTGACCTGACACTGACCTCACGCAAAATCCTGCATCCCGCAAGCAGAGTTTACCGCGCGACTAGCATATATATAACGTCCCGACATCAATCGTCGGGCAGACACAACACCCGTCTGGTCGGAGAATCCTTCCTTTTCTATGGAGGATGAGTGGACTTTACACCCTGTTCCTTATGCTTCTATAACATCAATACAGAATACTAATTCGGCCAGTTTATTTTACCTCTAGACTGCTGAGATAAGCCTCTCCAATCGGACGCCATTTTCCGCAACCCTCGGCTACTCTCATCCCGTTGCTATCAGCCACCCTGCGAAGATTGTCCAACCCTAATCATTGCCACTTCAGCTTGTTTATTCAATGGCTAAAGTCAAAACTCCGCCGGTCCATTCTGTAAAAATCTCAGGTGAAGTAAACTGTCGTTCTACCTGATGCCAGGAATTGACACTATTGACTTCAAGCTCATTTCATCTGAGATTTTTACAGACTCACTGCCTCGTTGGTCTAGTGGTCGCAAGCGCTACTGCTGAGCATGAGGTCCTGGGTTCGATTCCCGGGTCGGGCAAAGTGTTATTGGGTTTTTCTATCTGAAATTTCTCAGTAGCTATTACATGGGACTCAAACATAATTGGCGAAATGTGGGTGTACCTGCTACAGGGACACCTCTGCCCAACCCTTCGGGGAAACAAGGCGTGATGTTATGTATGTATGTATTTTTACAGACTAAATCGCCCGATCTTAGTTAGAATTGGATCCCTCTAAGAGACTACCAAGTATAGCCATTTCCATAACTGCCTGAGCGACTTTGAATTCCAATGCAAGTTGCAGGTCTTACAAATATGTAGATCATAGAGATAAGCAGCTGATTAGAAGGTTGTTCTTAAGCAGGATATTACCTTGTACTGCTTGCATATTAGTCAATTGAATGCGATGTTAAATTGAAGGTTTTTTGATACATTACTCAGTCTTCCTTGCAATTTGTAAGATAACTTGTGTTCCAAGGTTTATATAACGACTGCTTCATGAAATATATCTACTAAGTATACATACTTTTAATTGCAAATTGAATTGTATACATAATCAGCCTATAATGTTCCTACTGCTGGGACACAGGCCTCCTCTCTTCAAGTAGGACTGGGTTATTATCTACCACGCGGGCCCAGTGCGGGTTGGTAGATGTCACATGTCTTCGAATTTTTGGTTCTAAGACTTGCCGGTTTCCTCACGATGTTTTCCTTCACCGTTTTGAGAGCAGTGGTGATGCAATTATTTACACAAAGTAAAGCGCCTGCTTGGGTTCGAACTTCAACTCGTAGGTTGGGGCTATTACCACTGGGCCACCACTTCTCTCTTCTTATCTCTCTCTTTGCAATTAAAAGTTTATGTTTTAAATCTCTGAATCGCACATTCCTCGGAATTCTAGAAAACAATCATAGTTTTTCTTTCTACTTCATACTGACTGAACCTGCTTGAATATTAAACTAAGAAAATATGTAATAACAACAATGTGTGCCAGACTGTTTAATTAAAGTTATGTTTGTAAATGCAATCTACATTTCAATCGACGAAACCTTTGTTTTTCTTGCTTCTTAAAACATACTTCGAGCTCAGAGGCAGGCAGCATTTCAAATTTAATTTTACCTTGATAAAATTTCACAGACGAATGCTTTTTATATTCCCGACGCACGTAGAAAAATGTGAGCTGTTTTTTATGAGGGAGGCAAAATAAAGGCGGCTTCTCCTCTTACGTTATAATATAATCCGAAAAAATTAAGTGTACATATAATATTCTCTTGGCTCGGCGTAATATCTTGTGGAACATGATAAGGCTTTGTTGGCAGGTCGTTAGGGTATCCTTGGAGACTGGGAGCCTCTGAGCCAGCTCGTGCAGGGTTAGATAACGCCTTTATGGGTAGATAGCAGCAGATTCAATTAAATGTGGCGTTTTTAAGGTTGCGTGCTTGGTTCTTATCTTGAACGGATCGTGAAGTGAAAGAATGGTTGCTGCCGATAAACTTTGCTTTACTGCCTTCTTGTCTTCCATTGAAAACATATTCTCAGAAAATGTACTCAAGTTTCTCGATAGATTTTGCAATGACTTGACAATATTGGTAATAAATTGATTATGATACCCTAAATAAGTTATCACTCATTCCAAAACCTACATGCAATGATGCATATTGTTCAGTCTGACCACATGCTAACCACAGTTAAAACATACCTACAACAGTGACTTTTTGGTCATCAGCATAAATATTATTATTTTCCAGTTACTAACAATAGCCATTATAACAAATTCTCCTTCCAAAATCGAAACCCACAATGTATTCCGTTCGTTTAACTAAACCCATAAGCATGCTTTACCGAGGCTATCAAATGACGTTACGTCGTACGTGATTTATCTTGCATCAGTACGGAACCTCTGGCTTAGTTAGATGATAGGCACTCCCACGTACAGACAGAATATATACGAACATACATATGTCTATGAATGTCTCAGAGTAGGAAAGTTGATCTTTGAGTGATTAACCTTTCTCTATTAATATGTTTTTAACTACAGTTTGAACGCAGTGCACTAATGAAACCGTTCTTGCAGTGCTTTCTAAATGACATGAGAACTATTTCGTTCTTCAAATTCGTTGAATCATCTTTTTATATTTATAGTACGATTAAAGTTACCTATAAGTAGTTTTCTAATTGGTAACGTTAAGGGGACGATAACTGACTTTTAATGATTTTATACTGATGATGACGTCTAAACGAGTAGTGTTAGTGATTTGAAAAAAATATATGTTAAGTTTGACCATTTTTTAATATTTTAGTATAGGCATATTTTTGATTATGTTTATTTTAGTACATAGTGAAATTAATTTGTAAAGTTATGTCTAACGCGGATAAAAAACTGAGAATGACGCAAAATCTATCAAGCGTATTTTTCTGAAAACTTCACCATTTTAAAGATACTTAAATTATCGATATTTTAGTATACGTGTTTTATTAAAATACCTTTTGTTTTACGTGTAATAAATTAATAATGCGTCTTATTTGGGACAACGCTCCTTGATGGGCGAGTCCTATTACTGGCTGGACGTACGACGCGTTGTGTGAGCTCAGTACAGAACACGCAAGCTAACCATTCAAGGTCACTGTCATATATCTGCGTCTTAATAATAAATGCGACATGTGTAACATATTGATTTTTCCGGCCATTCATGACGAAAAAATACAAATCAAATATGTGACAAAGAAACAATAGAACGAGGCAAAAATTTACGAAACAACCATTATGGAAACAACGAAATTAAATTTAGTGAAGGTAAAATCTATAAATATTCAGTTGCATCCGGTGCATTAATATTTTACAGTATAATTTTATTTGTAATAATAATAATACCAGCCTATTATTGTCCCGCTGCAGGGCAAAGGCCTCTTCTCATACCTGAGACAAAGCACGAGCATAGATCTTGAATGTAGAAAAATGAGGGTTATGATTTTGACCGGTATGTATGTGTGTTCATTCATTTGTTACCTCATAACTTCTAAAATCATGAACAACTTGTGTATTAAATGAAAGGGCTTGACGAGGACATTTATAAAAAAAATATTATAAGCCCAAAATAATTTAAATAAAGTTATAAAACCTAAAACCCAATTGCGACAAAAAAGTCGACTAAAAAGGTATAAACAAGACACTAATTAAAAATCCGGAGTCACACGTATTAGGGAAATTGAATTGATAACGTGTGACTCTGGATTTTAATTAGTCTGTCTGTGATGTGAGTTTAAACCTTTTTAGTTGACTTTTTTGTCGTAGTACCTAACTACAACAAAAAAGTCAACTAAAAAGGTTAGGCTATATGTAT
Source organism: Agrochola litura (assembly GCA_949152395.1). NCBI lineage: Eukaryota > Metazoa > Arthropoda > Insecta > Lepidoptera > Noctuidae > Agrochola > Agrochola litura. Next base: position 6,995,855 of record OX424509.1, read on the forward strand.
TTTTTTTTACAGTTTTTATATGAGTTTTAATTTAAAATTGTGAATGGTTCCGCTGAACAATGTGCAAAGTCTGTGCAAAAACATAGACTATTTAACTATGCAGAACGGAGACTTGGACATAAATCTTTCCGAGCATAAATTGGACAAAGTATTGTAACATAACTCATCGTAGAATTTTGATGGCGTTTTTCCGTGAATTTGTAGTCTAGTCGCAAACTTGCTTGTTTATACGCCGCTGTTTTTACAAGGTTTTATTAACTTTTTAATTGGTTTGAAGATAAATCATGATGCAAGGCCCTGAACTTTGAAGAAGTTTTAAAAGCTTTTAAGAAATGATTGGTCTACACTGTACGTTAAAATTACAATACAAAATCACAACAACAACCAACAATCTTCTGGTGTTTCTTCTTCTTGACATTTTCATAAGTTATTGTTAAAAGTGTAAACCTTTTTAAAGTTTTTGGTAAGATCCATACCTTCATATTGACAGGAGGCCTGTGTCCCAGCCGTGGGAACATTATAGGCTGATTATGCTTATGCTTAGGTTAAGATCCATCAGGGCCATCCTACAGTCCCGCCATCGACAGAATGCGTCCCTGACACCTGTTTGTTGGGCAATTTCTAGTAGTAAAAAAACAGTGGCACTCCGGGAGTGCCGACAGAAGTAAAACTTGAAAAAAAAAATCGGCACCGCGGTAATCAACGCGTTGATGTCTTTTGCTCCACGCATTGCGGTAATCAACGCGTTGATGTCTTTTTAATGGTCAAAAACTGGTGTCGTAACAGTGTCGCGAAATCAATAGTTTAGTCCCATCTCAAAAATGCCCAACGCGCCCAAAGAAGTTTTCACTCATTTTCACTCATCGGTACACACTTCGAATCCGGAACGAGGCGATCCGACAGAGAACCAAAGTTGTCGACATAGCTCACAGAATAAGCAAGCTGAAGTGGCAATGGGCCCGCCATATTAGCCTTAGAACCGATGACCGTTGAGGTAGACCTGTTCTTGAGTGGAGACCGTGAATCGGCAAACGTAAGGTAGGACGCCCTCAGGCTAGGTGGAGCGACGATTTTTGCAGGGTGGCTGGTGCTGGTAGCAGATGAGAGTTGCCGAGAATCGAGCTGAATGGCGTGCAGTGGATTATAGGCTGATGATGATGATCATAGAGAAGCAGTAAATTGAGAGTACAAAGGTTTTATCACTTAAAATCAATTTCTAATTATTTCCTCTCAATATTACTGGCCAGTGTTACCTAAGAATCCAGACTATCGTATTTCTCCTGTGGCACTGTCGAAGCACTTAAATAGCACCTGTCTTAGAACACAATTGAATTTTATACCGTCACGTAACTAAGGATCAAAGTGGCTTAACTCCGCCGAATCGAATTGTTTCTGGAAAGTGCTCGGAAAGAATAGCTATCTAATGTGATTTGGTGAAGAAGTTTCAAAGGCCAACAACCCAATAAAAATACCTTTTTAAATAAAATTGTGATATATGGTCAAGAAATATGTATCTAAAATATATAAATTAAATTATGTCATCTATATCCATTCTGCCTGCGAACTTCCGCTGTTTGACTTGGCTATAATATATAAAAATAATTATTATCAATGTCAACCTCAGTAGACACAGAACATTTGACATTTCATATGAACAACAACTACTTGATATTCCATTTACGAAAACCCAATTAAAACCTTCGGCAGAAAATAACACGAGTTCAAAATTCCTGAAATCAAATTACCCGAATTCAAATACTAAATTGGAATTATAATTTCGTTATTAACTTCCTGTACAGAGTAGAGTACGTGTATAAGTACTTTGATAAACGGTTCTCATTGGGGTAAATCAGGGAAAGGACTATTCGAGGTCGGTGACCCAGCATTACTCCCTATTCCCGCTTCCCCGGGTACTATTACTTTACAAAATAAATTCGACGAGAGAGCTTTGAATTCTATTACGTTTTCTTGTTGTTTTTCGTAATAATATTCTTTCTTATAGCTATGTCTACTTATATAGGTTGACTGGTAATTAGTGACCGATACTTAAACACGTGATTTTATTCAAAATCTGCTGTTTCCTACAGTTATGCGAACATAAATGTCAGCAGCTTTTTTTTCGCGATTTCGGGTTTGGTCCCATACTAAAAGTTGTTCATAATGATGAGTAAAGTCACGTGTTTTAGTATCGATCACTAATTACCAGTCACCATGCATAGCATTCATATACAATGTTTTCAAGTATACCACTACTTATACGTTTCGTTTCATCTTTGAAAAATGTTCAAGATCAATCGTCTTCAACCAATTTTCACTCCCTCAGTTGGTATTGGGTGTTAGTTTGTGTCTGTAGATGGCTTCGTCCTTGCTTCTCCCATGGTTTTGATTGATTTGCTTTTGTTTTTGACGGTAGATACCACTACCGAAATGCAATATTTTGTCTACTCACCTTTCTCTATAACATCTTCTAATGCTGGGGCCGTGTCTGCGTCTATCTTGACGAAGCTTCGCACAATGATATGATACACGCAGATGTGACTAATCATTATCGGTTATCGTCGCGATAGTTCGGGCTGCGTAGTATTTATCGCCCGGGTGGCGGTACATAATAAGCGTGGCGCGTGGTCGGACTAGCGTTGGTCATTTCGACTGTTGTTTCCGGACTGTGTATGTAGACGATCTGTAGAAATAATGGAGAGTCAATTTTAACGAATCAACATGCAATAATGCACGGTAATTCGTTAAAATTATGAAGCCGCTAATGCGACCACCTCATTAGCGCGATAACTTTTTAGCGAGTCAAACATACGAAGCTTCGGCACGCATTGCTTTGTCACGATAGACGCAGGTCTAGCCCCAGCATAAGAAATTGTATTCTGTGGTTTCTGCCTTCCCCAAAAGAAAAAGGTCTGAGTATGTATGTATGCTCTTATGATTTCAGAGGCTCTACCTAAAATCCTCTTCATTTGAGAATATAGTAAAAAAAACAGCTTACCAAAATATTTCTATAGCTAAGTTCGCCATATTTTTTCACCACGGATCACTGGATAGATTAGGGACCTACAATCTGATACAGGGGTGATTGACACGAAGGTCGAAATAGGCTTTATCGCACGCACCTTATACCAAAACTACGCAACTAACGTCGTCGGTAGATTCGTAATTATATCAGAAATTGAACATACGAGGGAATTAATGAATATTATAAGACGATAAATACCACTTTGTTAGGCGTTTTGACGACGTAGTATCTGGTATTATTTTTCGGGTTGACTTGACTCGGGCCGAGCCGTCACTGACCCATTTCGACCGTGGGTGTTCCTAATTTATCAAGACGAAAAGCAGCCGTGCACCTGTCTGCTAAAAACAACTTAAAATGATTTGAAACATGATACATAGAAGACGGAAACCGGGAGTTAAGCCAGTTTAGTTAAAATTTATTATATTATAGGGTGATGATACGATCTGCAAAGCCGTCTGATTGTGTAATGTAAAAAAAGTTTTTAATAAATTAATAACTACTAGCTACAGTTCGTTTTTTAATCTCAGAGGCTAATTTTACAGGTGCAAATGTCAAATTAGTCTCTGGGATTAAAAAACGAACTTTATAATATCAACAGTACCACGCTTGACAAACGTAAATGCCCTACTTACAAGTACACAGGTAGAACCGACCTCCCGACATAACCTCACCACCAGCCTTTTACGGCACCCTTGGGAAATGTATGGTGTATATTCTATTTTTAGGCGAAAACACGACACAATTCAAACATAAACATAGCTACAAGTAGTAAAATAAACCTAATCCCGGAGCAAATTGTATTGGATTTAAGTGTTACCGAAGTTACGGAAGTGACGGTTTGTTTGTTTACCATTCCCTTAGGTAACATCGGTAAATTGGCCAGTGAATAAGGAAGGAAGTTCATACATCATTATCCATCCTTGTCGCACTAAAATAGAACAGGGGATCTCTACAGTCCTATTGGGAATGTAGAAATCATTAAGAGTTTTTCACTTGTTGCTTGGAAGTAACAAAAGCAAAGTGTATGTGTGTATGTAAGGTGGGGTGCGTATGTGTGTGTATGTAAGTGTGTGTGTGTACCAAAGTGAGGGTGTGTGCGTGTCTTGTTTCCCTATTTCATTGCTTTAATAATGTTGTCAACCTTTGAGTGTCATAAAAGGCGAGAATTGTTTTACGTCAAATGAATAGGCAGCTGCGGTGATCACTGTGTCCACTATAAACAACAAAAATACCTACGCAATGAAAATGTGTAATTTCCCTTCAGATAATTATTATATCGAATCAGGCATAACTTCAGTAACCGTTAACGAGACGTTAGAATGGAATAGTTCTTTATTTGCACAGAAAGTAGGTATAAGTTACAGATGTTAAGTTTAAAAATGATCCTTATACTAACTACTTTAGGTTTTTTGCTGAAATGTTGCTCCCATAAGGTAATATTCTAATAATTATTTCATATTGACATTTTTATTATTTTTATTTAATTTATTATTTTAGACGAGAATGTGACTAAACAAATACCTATTTGTTTATGTGCCGTCTTAATTTATTGACATTTTATTATTATTAAGTAGTAACTATTAGTGTTTGGAATGAAATTGTGACATGTACCTTGACTTTATATTTTTATTTTCATTTTGATAATGTTACATTTGATTATCTATTTACCTAAACAATTTTGTATGCCTTCTGGCGGGACGTAGTATGGACCCATATATTTATTTGTTCACAAAATTAATAAATGAATTTGAATTTGAATTTAGACCTTATCAAGTTAATTTTCGATAATTTTTCATGAATATTCAGAAAAATGCGCACCCCACACATGGTCGGGTCGACACACGGGTCACATGAGCGACATTGTATGTTATAAAGTTAATAAGTTATTCCCATCGTTATGTCTATGATGGTAAATACATGTTAACAAACCCTCAGATAATGAATAGAACCCCCATTTTTTCGTTCAGCAGGTGTGGTAAATGTCAAGTCGCTCGTTACTCGTTATACCGACTTTTGCAATGTTAGTAATGAAAGCTGAGAGCTGCCGTTTGTTTACGCTTTTTGCTTCAATGAAACGTTCTAATGAATGCTGCTGTCATTCGGAACGGATGTTGCAGAGCTGAAATGTAGGTCGAGAGAGTTTTTGAAGAGGATTTTCCATCCCTTGGGGTTTAATTAAAGCCTTTTGTAGTGGCTTTTGAGTATTTGCTTTGATTTACGATCAAAGCTAGATTGATAATTGGGAACAACTGGATTTCTTGAAGAATCTATTGGAGATTAAGGCTGATTACGATAATAAACTGAACTGCGTCGTTGGTCTAGTAGTTGCAAGCGCTACTGTTGAGGTCGTGGGTTCGATTCCCGGGTCGGGCAAAGTGTTATTGGTGTATTCTATCTGGAATTTCTCAGTAGCAGCCCGGAGTCTGGATTTGTGTCCGGTTAAAGGCAATAGGCTCGCCCCCTATTACATGGGACTTAAACATAACTAGCGAAATGTGGGTGTACACCTCTGTCTAACCCTTCGGGGATTACAGGCGTGATGTTGTGTATGTTACAATAAAAAATCATACCTACTTGCTATAGGTACAGTAAGCGCTCAAAACTGCATGAGCACGCTAAGAGTCGTATTGCTGTGAACACGCGGTATAGCTCGTACATTTGTATGTGTAAGCAACACGATACACACACCACAGATAACGCAGTTTTGCGCTACACGAAACAACAATATATTTCCGTCGCTTTAAACATGCTAGCACACACGCACTATGCGCGTGAACTTGACCAGTTAATGGCATTGCTAAAATTCGATAGTAACTTAACAAGTGCAGATAGCAGAAAGCGTTAAGCGTTGGTATGGAATTCAAACTGCCTCAGGTTCTAATCTCGTAAAACACAGTGCGGTTTTTTGCAAATATTATTATTTTTGTTTTCGATAATAATATTTTTTAAATATTGCTGCTTTTTTATGTTGTTATTGCAATAAAGGTTTTAGAATAAAAAATGCGTGATATATGATAACAAAATTAAAAAAATATGTTTATTCGTTATATTTATTTTACATAAGTTAAAAAACTGCTACAATTATTTATCATTACTTCAGCTGAATAAGATGTGAAATAGATGTCAAGAAACTTAGAAGCAGTTTGTATTATTTTGACATAAGTATTTAAATTAGGAAATATTTTAAATTTTTAATGGATTTTTTCACCATAAATATTAAGCTTTGATCATGGTCGAAGTAATTAAGTAATAAATAAGAATATTAGACTACTTAAAATGTAAAAAACTACTTACAGAATAGGTAATTTTAAGATTAAATATGGGCAGTTTGTTTATATTTTATTTGTATTAATTATTTTACATTTTATTTGACTTTAGTAAATATTGGTTGTTATTGAGGTTAAAGCTTAAGTATTCATTTTCTTTACGAAAAGAAGATTGAAACTAAACCTCAAATTTTAATCCTAAAATAATACTATTACTAAAATAATATTAAACAATTTCGGTATATCTGCAAGAAATACGACAAACACCCTATTGAAACGTGCTTAAAAAATTCGTTACCATAAATTCATGCAATAACGAATCTGTTGTTTATTAAGTTGGTACGGTCAATATTTTAAGGTCAAAAACGGTTTTCTAGCTGGTCTTCAGTGATGCAAGCCTTCAGAGTGCACGGCGAACGGTTCATAATGACGTGTTTTTAATAATTCAGCAAAATATCTCGTTGGTATGAAACCATTTGTTTCATTCACCATTTGACGTCGCTGCTACTCGATAATAAGCCCCTTCCTCATATCTCTTAACCCTCACAGTATTTCTCTAGAACAAAGAAAAACATTGTTTTTATTACACATAATACCTTATTATTTATTATTCACTAATCGAATTAAACCTCACAATGAATTTAAAACTTTAAAGGCATCTTCTGTCTCAACAATACCTCTGTTCTATCAACAATACCCTTGATTAAGATTTATGTTTAGTAAAATATGAAATATATAAATGATAACACTCACACTTAGTTCGGTTTCATTAGATATTCACTTCACTTTTACGCAGCGCAATAATATTCTCTGATCTGATCTGATCTCTTCAATATATTTTATGCCTGCTTTTTGATAATAATAACCACAACACTGCGCTAAATACTCGTCACCAATATTATCCACGAACCAAAAAAGTTCTATTAATTAAATACTCGTAACAAACTGCATCTACCCCACAGAAATCGAAATAATTTACTTAGTTTTTTGTGGTCTACCTGCTAAACTTTAATATTTATGTGAACAAGACGAATGATACTAAAAACGAATGATGATTATTGAACTAGTCATTGGTTGCAGACAAAGTGAATGTGTGTGTGTAATGTGCGTGTCTACAGTATTGTAACAACTTACAGAAGAAGGTCGTAAGTCAAACCGAAGCGTCATTCTATTGCTTTGTGAGATTGCTCATGGACTTTTGGTCGGTACTGTACCTATTACGAAAAGTTCTGTCAGAAAGAACTCCTAAACAAAAGAAATAGAGCTCCTTCTTACTTTGTGGTTTCAGTGGTTTCTTTTGTATTATAATAATGCGAAAGCTTAGGTAATGTTTTGAGTCATAGGTAGGGCATATTAATGTTTCTGATATACACCTCTTTCGTAACTGAAGTGCCTACAACATCTATTATTTACCAAGGGAGGATAAACGGTTATGCTCGCATTGTCGAAAACACTCATGTCACATGAAGTACATAGGTACCTACTTATGTTGTATAGTAAATTCTGAAATTAGTCCTGTTAGTCATTGAATGTCGCATTAATTCAGCGTCAAAATACACGTGTCGAATTAATTAAAAGCATCCATAATTAGGACACTTGTCTTAATTCCAGACAGTTATAAATGAGAGTTCCATTTGTGTCATACCGAAAATCACAGCAAAAACTCAAAAGAAAAAGTAATGTTTGAGAAAAAGATCTGAAAAGAATGGCCCATCTTTTTATTTCTTTTGTACGAAAAAGTTAAGAAAGAGCAATAAACGAAGGTGTCGCATCCATCACCTAGACTGCCTGACGACAAATGGGCTCAGACTAATAAATGAGCACACGGTACTTAGCCCTCGTACCTCCTGGCGATTTTTTTCCGCCACGATTTATGTTTCGCGGACTTTTTTTTTTTTTTTTTTTGGGTGGGAAATTATCAAATAACTTCTCCCGCTCTGGGTGGAGCGGGAGGGCGTGTCAGACTCTTACTGACTAAAACCCACCCGTGTTCCTTCCGTTGCCATGTTGCCGGGGGGCCACGATATCCCTATCGGCCCATATTCGCAGCCCCGGCAGGCATTGGCCCTAGCGGACCCCGTCAATTCTGCTGACATCTCTTTGAGGCGCGCATGGAACACAACGCGCCGTCGACCCGGGCTTGGTCCTTATCGGACGGCGAGCTACCCATTGCTCACCGTCCGCATGTTTCGCGGACTGGATTTTCAACTCTCGGTGTTAGGCCAACTGAACAGACAGCTGTGCTGCTGGGGAGTTTGTTGCGCCACTTCTTCTTCCCAGCTAAAGCACTAGGAAGTGGTGAAGGGCGGGTGTTTTTGGGGGACTGTCTTTTGTAATTTTGACATTCGAAAAGTGCTGATTCTCAGCCTAGTTTGAATAAATGACTTTTGAATTTTAATTGATTGAAAATTGATCAACAGAGTACATCACAGTGCGTCAAAGAATACACTGTTCGATTTTCAATTCTCGACGCTGAGCAGTGTGTTGAAAATCCAGTCCGCGATAAAAAATCGCCGCGGGAAAAATCGCCCGTGGGTACGAGGGCTTACCTTTGAATATTTAACTTGTTGGAGTGAACAAACATGTTGTTGATGTTGGCTTTAGAAGCTCTATTTTGTATTGTGTTCTATAATGCTTAAAAGTCATGAATTTGGCCAAGGTTTCGACTATCGTAAGTTAAGGGTTAGCCCAATGCTTCGTCAGTCATGCTGACTCTTTTTTTCACAGTCTTATTATGTATTTCTACGAACTTAACAACAGTCGACTCCGAATACGAGCATCCCAATTGCGTATCATACTTTCTTTCACAATTCGAAGGATTTTAAAAGAAATTCTTAATCCATTGCTTCATATGTTTGGTTTGAAAATATTCGTCTGCTTAACGTAAATAACGCAATGAATGTTGTCGAATTGTCAAAATGAGAATTCACGCCACCAGTTGGCGCCAACTTTGACAAGAGGTCTTCCATTTCGACAATGAATATAACATATATGATGACGTTCATCATTCCTTTCATTCATTCGTTCATCATTCAGTCACGACTAAAGAAAATATAGGCGCTTTGACACTTTTGACAGGTGCCCGGACCTGACGTCTCAGTGTTGCCACCTAGTGAACGTTATTTAAAAAAACCCTCATTATCCATCCAGTAGCCATAAGTATCATCATAATCGTTTTAACCTTAAGTTGTCCACTGCTGGGCATAGGCGTCCCCCAAACGTCATCACATCGATCGGTAATGTCAATAGTCACGTCATCATCATTTCCTAGCCTTTTCAAACTTTGCTGGGGTCGGCTTCCAGTCTTACCCGGTTGCAGCTAAATACCTACCAGTATTTTACCTGTCAATAACCATATCCTATACTATTAAACGAGCAATATTTGTATATAGATTTCTACTCAGGTTCTCGAAATCGACTCTTAACGATTTTGATGAAAGTTGCAATATAGAGGTTTACGGGGCGAAAAATCGATCTAGCTAGGTCTCATACCTGGGAAAGTTAGTTTTCTCAATTTTCACAGCTCCGGGAATGTGATACAACGTTGGAATACCTGCAGGGCTAACATGACAAGCGCGAGAACGCTCTTTTTCTCGTTTTATCGTAATTTGTCTACGATTCTGACGTCATTCTAATCCCTAACATGACCGCAAACGACGAGTAAACTCGAAAAAGGCACTTTGACACTTCTTTATCGCGCGACGATAAACCGATGTTGCAAATGATTAAAAACAAATTATTTTTATGATAGCAACATCGTCTTGAAGTTCTGTGTCATTCATTCAATTTTATGCATGGAATTATGTACTTTATTGAATAAACGTCTCTCTCTCTTAATTATTATCTCTTTTAATTATTTATGATTAGTTTTTTGTGTAACCGACTTTTTGATTAAAAGTAAATGATTTCTTTGGCATGCTGAAATTAAAATACTAAATGACGGAAATTAAAATTAGTGGCATCTATACTCATTAGATAATCACCACAAATGACAAATGGGTCGACGATCGCAATTTGACAAATCGAAGTTCATTATTGTAACAGTCACCATAAAGTCCATGACATTGCAAATTTTGTTAATCACCAAACTCACCAAAAAGACTGACGTTCAAATAAATTGGCAGATGGAGTTGATTCCGCTATTATAACCATAAAAATTGTTAATCACCACCCTTAGGAAATAAACTGGTGATTTTAGTAATTATGTTGCGAAGGTTTGATATTACCATACAGCCATTGATTTGCCTAGATTTCGTAAATTTATTTATTTAATCACCATAATTGGCAAAGCGACTGGTTATTACTGAAAGTAATAGTCATCTACGTGATGTGCTTCCCTGCAAAACAGTACACCGAGCACATTAAAAAAAAAAAAATCCTACAATAAGTACGACTATGAATCTGCCATCGTTTTTTCAAGTTTTTTTATTTATCATAATTTTGTCTTTTTGTCTACTCTTATCGTACGACTAAATACGACAAAATGACTGATTATCTCGTGTTGAACTGTCAAAAATCGAGATAAATAACGTGTCATGTTAGGGTTTGTCGACAAAACATCAAGTTTGACAGAACGACTCGAGTATTTTGTATGGCGGAGCTGTCAGAAAACGATAAAACTACAGAAATAGACAAAAATTTGTCGCGCGAGAGTGGATATATGTCGCGTGTGTCATGTTAGGCCTGCTGGACGATATAATATATCGTCCAGCAGGGCTAACATAGGTGAAAATAGATAAATATATTATATTTATCTATTTTCACCCGAGCAGAGCTCGATCGACTAGGTACTGAATTAATATCAATAATTAATATATATTAATATCTTGTTTATATTCTTAAACAAGTCTTATTTGTGATTTAGCGGTAGTATGTTCATCTGTAGAATTTATTGTAGATAATTTAAAAGACATAGGTACTTAGGTATGTTATGTATCTATTGCTTGTTGGCTAGAGTCAAGTGCATCAGAAGTTAGTCAAACTTAATAAACCGGTTGAAACGCAGACATTGGCATTTTATATTTGCATTTTGCAAACAGCTGCAGTTGTTTCACGTTCACGGCTATTTTGCGAACTTTACGACTCTTTGCCTTACAAAGTATGGGCAATTCAGATATTTTTATCTTCGGAACCGACAGTGCCATAACATTTTTCATATATTTTATGTCTTTATTCAAGAAAAAGATTGATTGGTTCAAGTTATAACTTTACGATACTTCACTCAAATTAAGTATTTTTGTGCGTGGGAGGATGATAATGATCGGCCAATTAAAACTTTCCTTTTTAAACAACGTAACAAGACAATTATAAAAAAAAAATGTACAGGAAGTAAAAACAATATTACTTTATACCAATCAGTAAATTAATTAGCAGAAATACTTTAGGTAAATAAATTGCTTTTGTTAGTCACTGAATATAATCGGAAAATACTTTCTACGGTATACAAACGTTAAGTAATGATTTCCCTCCCCAAAGGTCGCATGAAAGACATTCACGGTCATGACCATGGGGTCAATCACTTCCATGAAAGTAAAAACGCGGCTCTTTTCATGAAAACACCTTGGTATAATCTCAATTTTCTTTATAGCGTGCAAGCTTTTATGTATTTTCCATATCCGTTTGGCATGTTTGCGATTTTATCGAAAACTAATGTATTTTATTTCACTAATGTTATTTTTATGAAGATCCAACTGGGTTGTGGAGGTCAGATAGGCAGTCGCTCCAAGTAAAATACTGGAATTCAGTTGTATCCTAGCCTTATCCCAAGTTGGGGTCGGCTGCCTAGGCAGATGATGATATTTTTGATGAAGGCAAGGTTTATAGTATGACCACCGCAACCTTTTTTAAATAGACAAAGTATATAATAGAGCTTAGCAAAGAGAGTTTAAAAGATAAACAAAACCCCGGGTAACTCTCCGGGAGGCAAGACGAGGTGAAACTAGCGCGATAGTGTGGATGGCGCCCTCACCTCCTCTCGTCGTCTCTCGGCTCCTCTCGTCGTCTCTCGCGGCTCCTCTCGTCGTCTCTCGCCTCCTCTCGTCGTCTCTCGCCTCCTCTCGTCGTCTCTCGCCTCGCCTCGCGCGCGCTCCGCTCGGTGTCGGTTTTTAACCGAAGTCAAAAGCCGCGAGGCGCGAGGCGTGGCGAGCAACTGAATAAAACGAGAGTGTGGATGGGTAGCACTCGTGTGGCCTCCGCTTGCCGCGGCTCGTGCAAGGGCCTCCACGAGGCGCCATTGCGAGAGTGTGAACCCGGGGTATGAATTTTGGGTAATTTAAATTATTTATGTCATCATACAAGCCTTAGTTACCTAGATAATAGTTAATCCATTAGTCATAGAGGATTTCTCGTCGGTTCGCAAGTCTATGTCCCGTCCAATTAGGTTAGTGGTGCGACCACGACGTAATCTGTCTCTTTGACGCATAGCCATCAGTCACGGTTGTATGTTTTAAAGAATATGAAGGTATTTTAATTTGTTTGAGGGTTTATTGAGAAATAGGGCGAAACGTCAATGTATCATCCGCTGTCTATGTCTTGTAAATGGGTCAGTAAAGCTAAGAGCACATTCATGGGCGTACCCAGCTTTTGGCATCTGATATTTCTCTTAAGGCGAGTCCCTCGCACATGTTATACCTTACACACTACATGGAATATAATAATAATTAATAAATATCTTTATTTCCAGTTTACAATTTTACATATGCCACTTGGTATAACATAATAGATTTTCATATAAATTGTAGGTTTAATGCAGAGTTATACACTTGTGACACCCAAGCTAAAATTAAACTTGTGTTATGGGTGTCAGGGCTCTCAAGTTAACACAAGTTAGAAAAAAAAATCGGAATTTCTCTGTGTAAGTACTATCGACGTAAACAAAGACAATAAAGAATTTTTAGAAAAAATTATTAAAGAGAAAAACCATTTGTAAAGTGTGTTGTGATGTGTAGTGTTTGTTTGTGTTATGTTGTGTTGTGTTATGTCGGTACATGAGGTAGGTGTATGTAGTTTGTAGGGGAGGAGATCCTGTTTTATAGGTAGTAAAATAAATAAACTGTTGCCTGCTGCGTTCGCGTATTCTGCATGACACCACATGAACGTTCGACACGCCTATACTGTGCGTTGGTTCATAGAAAATGTACTAAAATTATGGAAGAGGTTTTGCAATATTTGCGTTGCGGCGTGCCCCATCCGATTTAGCCTTAACTATGCAGTGTTGATTTTGTCACCTGCATGCTTTATTAACACGTTCAGTGTCCTCCTGGAGGGTTCATCTAGTCGCATCTGGGATGCCGGGAGCCTTCGCGGAGGGCTCATTTTAAATGTACTTTTTCTTAGCGAATACAGCATTATTAACCGTGCAAATAAAATCTGCTGTATATTTTATTAACAAAATTTATTAGTATAAAAGTTGGTTTTAAAATCAAAGCTTTTTTTTTTGTTTTTTTCATAGTTACAAATATCCACAAAAAAATTTAAAGGTTGGAAACTATGTATAGCGACAAGACGCCCTGAAAACGTCGTTTCGTTCGTTTTACAGTGTTTTATAACACGGTTTTAAACTTAATGCCGTTGACCGTTCATGATGGTTAACTTTAGCGCAAACGTAATGCCGGTAACCCTCCCGGAGGGTTCACTTCCAATATATATGGCGGCATGGCGTATGAGTTCTATGAAAAGTGGGTGGAGTCGAAAGTGTTAAGGGGGTGATTTTACTCGTCATACTAAACAATTACCCATGTAAAATATATTTTCGATTCCAAGAAAAATTACATTTTAAACAGCCAATACGTACTGTGATGACTCAAGTAATAAACATTACGGTGGGACATAAAACTATCCTCATTTAGTAATTAAAGATATAATTAAATACCACTAAAGATACCACGGGAATTATAATGATGTGCACCGTTTTCAAACACAGTCGATATATTTATCCGCTCGAAGACTCGTGTCTGTTTACAAAAGTTAGGTCGTAAAACACGAGGAAACACGTAACGGTTTTTTTCAATAAAACTAAATAATAATGTGGAAATATTAATATTATACCTCGTAAAACTAAACAAGAAGCTTTATACGAAATATCCCAAGTAATATGATAGCTAGGGTTATTCTGAATTACTGTGTAATAAAAAACGAATGTCGTTGTAATAGGGTCATATCCAGCTAAAGGAGGTTTCATATTTTTGTGAAGAGAGAAAACGGATTTTGGGTATTCGAAAACATGCAGTCTATTGTTGATAAATGCTTAGTTGGCTGACACAGTTATGTTTGCTTGTCTTGGCGGCACTGCTTGAAAAGAGAACATGTCAAGAATCTGTCAAATCCAGTAAATCCCATGTTTCTAATCTAATAAATGGGCAATATTTGTACTTATATATATTTGTAATCACGTTCTCGAAAACAGCTCTTACGATTTCGATGAAAATTGCGATAAAAGGGCTTACGAGGGCGAAAAATCGATCTAGCTAGGTCTTATATCTGGGAAAATTCGTTTTCTCCGTGTTTTCACCAGAGTAGCGTTCGGTCGCCCAAAGTTTAGAACAAGATGGCTACCTTAGAATAATGACATGGCAGCATGGAATAAGTAAGTACCTACTATCATGGCAGCATGGAATTAGTAAATACCTACTATCATGGTAGCATGGAATTAGTATGTACTATACATGGAATTAGTATGAACTATCCTCTATTAAATAAACATTCTCTATTTTTACCAGAGCAGAACTCGGTCGCCCAGGTACTGGTTCGCTACTTCGCCATATGCACAAAGTAACGTCCACTATTTATGGCGTTAAGTCAATTATAAATAATGTGTGTGTCAGTCATAGAGGTCATGTTATAGTAATTATATTATGGAATGACGTTTGTACTAGTTACTTTGACATTTAATACTATTTATAGTAATGTATCTTAACATACAACCTTTACAATGTTCTAAGTATGGCTATTTATTTACAAAAAAATATCAGTTATTTTATTAGTCACCTACTTTTTGACGTAAACATGATGTTGAATATACTTGGCATTACTTGGAAGTCTCTTTGAACAGTATCACAATTTAAGTATTTTCTCAGAACTTAATTATGAAAAAAGCTTACTGTCAAGCTTTTTGTGAGGACCGCCGCGCTTTCATGGAAAATTAAATTGATGTAAACGATATGATATAATGCTCCTAAGTTACAAAAAAATAGCCTTTCTACATGGAATCATACAAAGCAATAAAGAAGCACAGACATCAAACAGGACAGACATCAAAACTAAATACATTCAGGCCGAGATCCATAAACGTTACTAGCACGTACTTTGGTTAAGCTTTACGCAGAGTGAAACGCTTTGCGTTCAGCGCTCGATGTGACAACACGCCGTGTTCGGGTTCGCGCCAAGTCAATCGTCATTCTGAGAATGCCTCGTTGGGAGGTGAAACAAGTGTCAATTTCTTTCAAGTTTACGGCTGAATCAATTAACTATCTTAAGCTTTATTCTGTCATTTTCGCACAACTGTCAAACTACTACTAAGTGTAAGGTAGAGACAGGAACATGTCTAAGCCAAAGCATCTAAGTAAAGTTTACAGATCTCGACCATAGAATAAGGTAATTAAGGCGACGATAACCGACTTTTAATGATATTATACTGAAGATCACGTCAAAACGAGTAGTGTTAATGATTTGAAAAAAATATATGTTAAATTAGAGAATTTTCTTAATAACTTAATATAAGAATATTTTAGATTATGTTTATACAGTGAAATTAATTTGTAAAGTTACGCTTAACGTGGATAAAAAACGGAAAATCACGCAAAATCTATCAAGCGTATTTTTCTGAAACGTTCACTGTTTTAAAGATAATTTAATTATTGATCTTTTAGTATACGTGTTTCATTAAAATACCTTTTGTTTTATGTATAATGAATTAATAATGCGTCTAATTTGGGACACCGCTCCTGGATGGGCGAGTCCTATTACTGGCTGGACTACGACGCGTTGCGTGAGCTCAGTACAGAACACGCAAGCTAACTACTCAAGGTCACTGGCATATATCTGCATCTTAATGTAGTGCTATTAATGTTAAATAATCTTCTTTTACATCATTTAAAAATACGGCAGTGTTTAATAACCTTCGAGGGGCTTGTGGCTCCGTGGATGGGTGACCATCGATACATACCAGGATCCCTCCGTGCCTCGGAAAGCACGTTAAGAAATTGATTTCGGCTGTCATTAGTGGAACTTTGACAGTCGTTACGGGTCGTCAGATGCCCGAAATTCTGACAGCCAGTCTTACCAAGGGGTATCGTATTACCCAGTAACTGGGTTTTGGATGTCAGATAAGCAGTCGCTCCATGTAAAATACTGGTATTCAGCTGCATCCGGTCAGACTGGAAGCCGACCCCAACATAGTTGGGAAAAGGTTAGGCAAATTATGATGCTAACATACGATATCTTTACAAAGATCGGTAGAGGGGAGGGATCAGCTCTGATTGGAGCTTTTAATAGTCATCTGTTTTAACATCCTACGGTTGACGTACCTACTAATGGCGTACTTTATAAATAAATCTATTTTATATACCTACTTAGAGACAGTTTCGTTCTGGAAGCACGTGGATCGATATGGTGGCGTGTGTCACGCAACTAGTGATGTAGTAAGTATACCTAGTATCCGTAATTCCGTATTCATATCCGAGGATATCAACAGATGTCCGATGAATAGAGATATATGTATCGGTTTCTTGTAAACGCCTTTTATAAAAAAAATGTAGTGGCACTCCGGGAGTGCCGACAGAAGTGAAAACTTGAACAAGATCGCCTTGGTGAAAGAAAAATACTTGTGGTGAGGTGTGGTGGTGGTATAATACTAATACATTGGTCTGTAACCTTATCTAAACAAAATATTCCGAAACCTTTACAGTAAAAATATTTGCATAGAACATTGATCCGTAATATAATATAAATAAAGAGCACAATCGCGTTTACAAAACCTTTAAAGTAATAATACTTGCATAAAACATTGAACCGTTACGTAATATAAATAACGAGCACAATCGCGTTTACAAAAATGAGGTGTCGTCACAGTGTCGCGAAATCAATGGTTTAGTCTCATCTCAAAAATACCCAACGACTAAAGAAGTTTTCACTTCAAAAATTACTTAAACCTCAGGTAATGGGCGGATATTCATTTTGTTCTGATAGGTACGAGTTAATGCAGATTGAGTAGCAGAATTCCAAATTATGACTCCTACTTTATGATGATTCTTAAATCGATATGATTTATGAAATATGTGATACCTGCAGAAGTTACGCTTAGTACATCTTGTGTAACTTGTGCTAAGCCGTATTTTACGGTAAAAACGTTAATTCTCGTATCTGCGGATTTAATTTTTTGTTTTATTGCCACGTCCCTATTTCTAACACCGTTGGACGACACCTAACCGCTGATGCCTCTAATTTACGCTGTTCTTGAATTACTATGTGTTCACACAATTTATGGCAAAATTCCCTACTGTTTTATAGACGTTATTCTGCATAATTAGGAATGAAAAGCTTAGTTTTTAAAACCGGAAAGTAATAAGTAATTGTAACAAAATTCAATATTATGTCCATTCATAATTTTGATATAAGCAAAAACGATATACCTACACGAAAAAAAAAAACTAATAATGCAAGAAAATATAAATCATTCTACATGAATAATACGAAAGAACCGAGGGACCTGATAGAGCCAGACATAAATACGAACAAGACCACGAAATAATATCTTTATGCTACGAACACTAATAGAATACCAAACGAGAACAAAATAATACCATATTTGCCTGATATTCTATTATTCATGAACACAAATTATGACTCACAGGAAAGCAACTACCCTATATTGAAAAGTGTTTAAAAATAGAGCGAGTGCCATTAGTATCCAACTTAAAAAAAAAAAGGAATTTAAAAAAAGAACTTTGGAAATTAAGGGCACTCGCTCATGGGCCACTCAAGACTTTTCACTTGTACATTTAACGATTGGCCGCCGCAGTGAAATATATGAAATGTATGGACAGCCTTAAGGGCGTGTAAAGGACAGTTGAGACTGCGATAAAAAATAATAAATATCTAAGCACTGCGGCTGTCAGGGACATTGTCTGTGAATCATTCATGCCCCAAGAGTTCTTGTCTCTTTTTCTTGTTTTTTGTCATAAAAGTATAAATTTTGTTACGTAAATTGAGTACCGGAAAGTTTGAGGCAAAGGGGCCTTCTTTGTTATAAAGTTTGTTCGTTCGATCATAAGCTGTGAGCGTAGATTGATTCGATGGTTCTTCGTCATCTATTATTCAAAGTCGTCGTCGGTCCAAAATTGTCAATAGTCCTACATCAAACATTTATGAAGCAATTATGTATTGTATCGAAAAATATTGTGACGTAAAAGGCAGGGAAATTAATTGCTTAGCAAATTCAATTACAACTGTCATTATGTGACTATTATATGAAATGGTTATAACACATTTATATATATAATACATTAAATAAATTAAAAAAAAATCAAAACCAAAAAAAACGAAAAATTTTAGCCAAACTTAAACTCAAAGCATTTATTGCAAATAAACCGATTACTTTTGAATTGTCAAGGGGTCGGTCAGTCCGAAATATGAAGCTAGTTGCCCATTCCAAAGCGTAGTAGCTACCTATGGAGAAGAACGGGCCAAAAATTCCATGGACACTCTCTTAAATCAAAATATGGTTACAAAATATTGGTTACATCATTCATGTGAGAACGATGCAGAACGTTAAAAGCGTCCGTAATAAAAAAAAAAAAACATAAAAAAGGAAATTACATTAATATAATGTTTTCTGTTTCTTCTAGGGCTCAAAATTAATATACTTTAGAGAGATGACTCTCAGACCAGAAACTTATCAAAATCTGTAATGTAACATTAGTATCAGAGAGCTGTTTACCAAGTATCATGAATAAGATAAAACTAGGTCATGTCAGGAACAAGTCTCCACCATTCATGGCAACCCGTCTGACAGGCGAGATATAAACACCGACACTTTCCAGTAAATATTTACTTCATGAACTCCTTGTAAAGAAGCTCACCCTTCGCAATAAACAACTAGGTACACTTCGATCAATTTAATAATGATTTATTGAACAGGAGACAAGAAATCACATTTTAAGATTAGATCAAAATTTTCAGATTTAGGAAAAAGGTTTGAACAAATATCATTTCTCCTTACGAATGGTCTTCATTGTTTGCTGATTGCCTGTCCCACATTTCGGGACACTGCTGGGACCGGCCCTAAACACTTTTTTGTTAAAGACCCCCGACTCAGCATGAATTTTGAAAAGATCCTCTTAAAGTCTTCGATATCGCAGACGACGGCCTCTTAAACTTTTAACATTAACATAACATCACGCCTTGTTTCCCCGAAGGGTTGGGCAGAGGTGTACCTGTAGCAGGTACACCCACATTTCGCCAGTTATGTTTAAGTCCCATGTAATAGGGGGCGAGCCTATTGCCATCAACCTCTTAAACTTGTGATTAAATATTTCGTGCTAAAGTAGAAATGTATGCAAATCACTGAACTAGATTTATATCTCAACAAGTCGTATCGTATAAGCTAATTGGCATGGACCAGTAATACAACTTCCTAAGCACTTCATCAGTTGAATTCTAGATCCCAAACGGGACTAAGAAACGTTGAATTTATTCCAATTAATGTACTGTTAAGTTTATTGGTAGGAAAATGCCGTTAGGATGCTTAATTATTCATGAAACTATGGAATAGAACTTGTAAATCACAATATCAACAAATACTACCCTTGTCTTACAGCAGCTGACGACAAGTTTTGCAAAGTTTTGTCGAAAACCGAAAGTTTCGCTATCCCGACTCCACGGGAAACGGGGAGTGAGGGATTTTTCCAAGTTATGGACTAAAAGTTATTCACTTATGAAAGTACCTACCTTAATTATATTGACATTGAGCAACTTTTTAAAGTTTGCAGCTGAAGTTGTTGACATAAATGAGTTTCGTCTGAAAAGTTTTGGAAAATTTTGTTTTGCACCGACATTACCTAAGATCTATATTACTTACTTAGAAAATATGCTTCATAAGTCAAAGCTTTAAAATCTACTTTCATCCTTCTGACTGCCCGACTCGTTGACATTTCAAAAATGCCAGTAATTGGTTTAATTGAAATAAATGCTTTGAGTTTGAATCATTGATCATCAGTTGGAATGCTTTCATCAAACAATGCC
Source organism: Agrochola litura (assembly GCA_949152395.1). Lineage (NCBI taxonomy): Eukaryota > Metazoa > Arthropoda > Insecta > Lepidoptera > Noctuidae > Agrochola > Agrochola litura. Next base: position 7,016,381 of record OX424509.1, read on the forward strand.
TTTCTTTCGTTTCCATCATTTGTCATTTGTTTTCACCCGGCATCAGCGCCCGCGCCGTCCACTTGAGTTTCAAAGTCTCACTTACTCCAATTAACAAAACATTGTTCTTAATTGTCTTCTCGGGCGAGGTCGTTGACCTAGCCCTCTTCCTAGGGCTGTACCGTAATAATCCATTGTTCAGACTTGTTCTGAGTTGAGTGTATACTCCAAGTCTCGAATGTCTTTGTGCGTATAACGATTGTTTATCGATAACAAGGTGGAGTTGGAACTTGGAAAAGTTTGAGAGAATTCCGCGAACAATCTTTTAATTATACTGGAATCTTTGTTTGGAAAAGAATCACTTCGCTCCACTAAACATTTTTAATGATGCTTGTTAAGAAAAATAATGAGTTCTTTGCATACAATTTTGTAATGCTCCAAAGTTTTATAATGGTTTCTTAGATTTATATCAAAATACTTACATAAAAGTAATCTCACAATAATGGCCAGCGCTTACATTATACTGACGCATTGCATGATTTATAACACTTGCAAAGAAGAAAGATACAGAAAGAGCCGAGGACCCTAAAAGAGGACCGTTCAGTCGTTCACATTTATTAATCGATTCCATAAATTCTGCTGTTGGGTACGATGACCTAACAGTGTTAATTTCCGTAATAATTCATCTTTGTACCATCGTTAATGATGGTCTCGCTTTCCGAGGCCCTGTGACGAAGGGAGGGTTTACAGAATTGTGATTTTATTCTAAAGCTTCGTTCCATATTTATGCATTTAGATGCGCTTTTACAAAATACGGTTGTATACATCTTATGGTTCTCATCTTATGGTTTTCGACTAGAGCAACAATGTCTTTCCAGAAAATATTTTCATCCGAGCTATAAGAAAAATAGAGAGTTTGAAAAAAAAAGTCGAAAGCTCCGAACTCGAAAACGGTGCGTCGTAGGGCCATGATTATGAGAACCTAAATGGTTTCTATGGTCAAGGTTAACCCGATACTGTAATAAAATTGGTAGATTACCCAAAAAAAAAATATTGTAACGAATTAAAAAAAAAATCTTGCTCCTCATACTGCCCCTAAGCGTATACTCCAACTCCTACAACTCCGCCCCTAAGAGGCCCCACTGACCCAAAATACCTTTTACATGATGGTTAACATTAGTATTGCAAGTTTGTAACGGATAGAAGTCTATTTTAAACCTATCGAACATCTTTTTAGCAGAGACTTTCGTCTCGAGAAAATTATAACTTCATACACTCCCGGAGCTAGCACAGAATACTTTCTCGTCAAAACAGGTGTATGATTTAAAAATAACTCCACTGAAAGGAAAAGACAACCTTTAAACTTTCTTGGCACGTGCAGACCCGGTGAAACATGTTCTTTTGTTCTTTGAGGAGCATGGAGGCATTAATGAAGGAATATAAACTATGTACAATTTGTAACTTAGAGATGCCAATAGACCGATAATATCACTACCTATAGGGCAGTGGTCGGCAAACCGCGGCTCGCAACCCGCATGCGGCTCTTTGGCCTATAGAGTGCGGCTCAACCTATAGAGTGCGGCTCAGCCTATTGAGTGCAGCTCAGCTGCTCAGCCTATAGAGTGCGGCTCAGCTTATAGAGTGCGGCTCGACTGTACAAATTTCGATGAGTGTGGGCGTTAATACGCGCGGGAGACGAGGTTTTCGGTAATAAAGCAAGATATCAAGTTTTGTTCAAAATTCAAACTATATTTCAAAGATTTATATCCACCAAAAATTAATAGGACATCGAAAATTTATCATTTACCTTTTAACATTTTCCAAGGTTTACTTGTTAATAAGTAAGATGCCTTCATCATATTTTATTATCAGCCGATATGATGATGATATGATGAAGGCATCCTACTTTAGGAAGCGTTGTGGAGTGAAAAAGGATGGGAGTTTTAAGGATTAAGAAAAGTGTATTGAGACAGTTTGGAGACACAGAAACGATTGGCTCTCATAAGAAATTCTAGTCGTTATAGTGTTGATTTTTGGCTCTATTGACTAATGAGTTTGCCGACCACTGCTATAGGGGTTCTAATTCCGTAATCGGATTACCGGATCTAAAGCCGGAAATGACAGGTAGCTTCTAAGGGATTAGCTGTCAAACTATATCTGACTAGGAGGTAGTTTCTGACAAATCCCTGAATATGTAAATGACAAGCTTGAGAATCAAAACAATTGAAAATTACCTAGTCGGGGTCCCTGAACTCAAAGTTTGTGTGGGTGAGTTCACAATGTAAACGGTGCCTGTACCGGTGTGAAAGAACTCTCTTCGTAGAAACCGTTTATGTGCTATTTTGGTGTTTCAGGTAATTTTGAAATGAGAATAACAGTATAATTTGTATCCATACATAATGAAAATAGTAAGATTTTAGTTTGACTGTCTGTGATATGCCGAAAATAAAACTATTAGTACAGATTAAACATAAACATAACATCACGCCTTGTTTCCTCGAAGGGTTGGGCAGAGGTGTCCCTGTAGCAGGTACACCGGTACAGATTAAGTCTTGGCAAAAACTGCAGAAGTATCCTGAGCTATAAGTTTACCGTTTACCTTATAATGATTTTATACTGAAGATCACGTCGAAACGAGTACTGTTAATGATTTGGAAAAAAATATAGGTTAAATTAAAGCATTTTCTTAATAACTTAATATAGAAATATTCTAGATTATATTTATATTACATAGTGAAATTAATTTGTAAAGTTATGTCTAACGCGAATAAAAACTGCGAATCACGCAAAATCTATCAAACGTATTTATCTGAATCCTTCACCATTTTAAAGATAATTTAATTATTGATCTTTTAGTATACGTGTTTTATTAAAGTTCCTTTATATTATCTACTATAATATTATAAAGAGGAAAGATTTGTATGTTTCTATTTTTGTATGTAACGAATAAACTTAAAAACTACTGGACCGATTTGAAAAATTCTTTCAGTAATGGATAGCTACATTATCAGCGAGTAACATAGGCTATATTTTATCCCCGTACTCCCACGGGAACGGGAACTACGTAGGTGAAACTGCGTGACGTCCGCTAGTGTATAATAAATTAATAATGCGTCTAATTTGGGACAGCGCTCCTTGATGAGCGAATCCTATTTTTGGCTGGACGTACGATGCGTTGCGTGAGCTCAGTACAGAACACGCAAGTTAACCACTCAAGGTCACTGGCATATATCTGCGTCTTAAGCTTTGGTTTCGTAAGAAAGCGGACAATAACAGCTGTCCAAATACAGACAGTTTTTGACACCTTAATGTCAAATAATTAGTGAAAATGACACTTTCTCATGACGGCCGATAAAATATGATGGAACCGTTTTCCTAGGAACCCCAAGCTGTAGTAAAACCGGTCTACCATAATTGGTTAGATAATAAAAGCAAAGTTTTCATATCATTTTCAGTTTAAAGCTTTAAAGTAACCCTGATTGCTTGCTCGAGGTTGAGTTGAGTATTAAATTGAATTTCCCTTGTAGTTATAATGAAAATGCGGCTTTTCTGCCGTTTCCGAGCTATAAAACAAAGTTGTACATTGCACTACTGTAGTTGTAGTTTATTTAGTAGATAACAGAGAAGCCTTGAATTAAAGTAGACTGAAAATTATTAAAGCAGACGCTTTCAGGGACCATGTTGTTGGATATTAGTTAGTTGTAGTTCCACTTAAAATAAATAATTGTTATCAAAGTTGAAATGTTGACTTAGTAGGCTCAAACCAAATAAAAACAGTGGTACTCCGGGAGTGCCGACAGAAGTGAAAACTTAAAACAAATTTATTGTGCAGGAAATACTTTTCTTTTTGATGTCGGTAAAAAAAAGGCAAATGTCAATCATGTCGCTGTCATGTCTCAATGTTTGGAATGTCATTAATCCCAAAGAAAATGTATCGCGCGTTGATATCTTTTTAATGGTCAAAAGCTGGTGTCGGTAACAGTGTCGCGAGTTCAATTGTTTTTCCCATCTCAAAAATGCCCAACGCGCCTAAAGAAGTTTTCACTTCAAAAAACCAAGACAGCGCTGCGAAAAATACAGTGAAACATGCCAAAACTACACCCTCTGTGCAAATACGCTCACACGCACACATTTACAATCAAACTACAATCGAACTACACCTCACTAAGTGCACACATGTTTACGAAACCGGCTCACGTCAATGTTGACAGCGCTATGTCCTGGTTTTTTATTTGGTCTGAGTTAGTAGCCTATGCCAAAACCTTGCGGGCATGCACCCACCTACCTCCTGCAATCTCTTAAAACATAAAAAACTTTACACCTACAAAAACGTCCTATGCCGAACACCTATAGAATTTGAAGATCGAAGACCATTGTAATATTTTCAGAGTAGCCTTCGCCCGACAGTTGATTGCAAAACGCTCAGCTGATGAATTTCTAAATTAAAAACACTGACGCAGAACGGTATGGCATCAAATCAATGACTTACAGGAATTTCAATTAAAACTCAAATATCTATCAAAGTTGTTGATCGAAGGGATTCTAGGAAGATTCAATACACTACGAATACCCTATTATTCTCGGCACAAGTTTGGAACCGTGTGAATGCATTCAGTATCCGTAATATCCAATATCAAGATATCCGATACAAACGGCTTATAACTATCTACTGGTTTCTCCGGCGTTGCCATGGTTACGGGCATACAAGGTATAACTTTTTTATATATTTGTGTGCTTGTATGTAATAGATCTTGATACTTATCTTCATGATATTCAAGTTTTGAGAAACTAGGTAGTGAAGTCAAGCGTTTTAACTTTGATATGGAGAAGTATAGAGTTACCTTGTTTAAGTTTTGTAGATGGAAATCTAGCTGAGGTACACGTAGTTTCTAAATGGTTTTGAAGTAGACTGCATTCTGTAAAACTACCTTGTCAGTATTCGCTGTCAATCCAGGGGCCCAAGTCTGCTATTTTTATAAATTCGTCATTCCAACACGATCCCATTGTCATTTTGCTAAAAGTTCGTAATCTGCTAAATTCATAATGGTCGATCATTGGTCAGTCAATGGTCTCAAATAGAATTGTGTTATAATGGCATTGTCGTACAATACGACCAATGATACCGCCTAAGTCAGTCATTCATTTGTCATTATGTACGAGATTACCAATAAGTGCCATTTCTTTCAATGGAGTGTCAGTGGCTGACCATTGGAAAGTCATAATGACGCCATTATATTAGTAGATTACCAAACTTGTCAAAATTAACGATTATGAAATCAATGATAGACCATTCTGACACTATTGTAATAGCAGACTTGAGGCCCTGTTCTGTTGTGTCTATCTACATTCTAGGCTGATCAAAAAGTAATGATAATCGGTTCATATTTTCTATACTAATAATAAAGCTGAAGAGTTTTTTTGTATGTTTGAACGTGGCAATCTCTGGAACTGCCAGTCGGATTTGAAAAATCTTTTTGCATTTGATAGCCCAATTCTTGAGGAAGGCTACAGGCTATTTAACATCACGCTAGGACCCATAGGCGCAGAGCAAAAAGAAAAATAACCGATTATCATTACCTTTTGATCAGCTCTGGTATAGTAATGGGAAACGAGATACTTATATAAAAGGTTATCCATAAAATATTTTCAAGGGCTGAAATCTCTCTAGGCAACAAGGTACCTCAACACTCCGATGAACAACATAAAAAGCAGTTTTCTCCTCCACCAGTTGTAAATTATAACGATAAATCCCTACTTTATCGTTTTTCTTTTGAAGGTAGAAAAAAGTAATTCGACCTTTTTACTACAAGATTCTTTTTGCCTAGAGCGGTTGCCGTTTTAAGGATGTATAAGCTCACTTCGTTTCTTTTTAACCGACTTCAAAAAAAGGAGGTTTCTCAATTCGACCGTATATATATATTATTTTTTTATGAGAAAACTTGTTTGTATATTTTAGAGGTATTGTTTGTAAATATATCTATATACAAGACACCTTTTAAAACACAGATGAACTACCCATTCAGGTACTCCCATTTTTTGACCCAATTTGGGTGCGTCAGCGTTGTTTGGTGAGTCTCCCATAGCAAAGCATCATGCTGATTAGAATTACCCTTCTTGTTACAGTCGCGACATGCAGCTGCCGAACATTTGTTTCGTAGTAACATTACAAGGATTTTAGATGATTATATTTTTGTATCGTAAAACAATATTCTTGAGTTTCTTGAAGTGAACTTGTTTGTTTCTATTCAATTTGAGCTATTGTCTTTTTTTGTGACAATAATAGTTGATTGTTATACGAGGGGCTAAAATAACCCATTCTATCGAAGCTCGGGAGTAAATAGAAACCGAGTTAGAATGGGTTTTAACGCCGTGTGTTACACTCTACTTTTCACTACGATTGCGAGAAAATAAAATAATCTAATACAATTTTAAATAGTTTATTTTATTTGAAAAAAAACATACAATTTGTTCAATCTGAATTTTTAAGGAAACTTTTTATCCCGGTATGCGGTAGTAAAAAGCTAGTTTTACATAAGAATAAAGACTTTTTCGTTTTTGTAGGCTCGTTGGTTACAGACAGAAAGTACTTTTTCCCCTAGAGCAAGATATGCTATTTTTTCCCCGCTCTGGTATGCTACAATGACGGACTTTTTGAGCAAGAGAAGTGAAAAAACTCATTTTTCTTTATTTCTTCTACAAATTTCAAATAAAAAGGTATTATGGTTCAAGCGAGCAAATGTGGTATTATTAAGGGGTTAACGGCTACCCCAGGGGGCTATTTCCTGGGCGGGCCGCCAAGGTCGACTGCGTATAATGGACGAACTTAATGTACCTGTGTTACACATTTTAATATTGACAAAGCTTTGACTACGCACTGTCTGCTAGAAAAGGTATACGTCGAAAAGATTTCAAAGAATCTACAGTGTTCAACAGGAACCCAGCCAGCTGGTGCCAGCTGTTTTCTATAGCCATATTAAGGTGATAGATAATACTACAATATTTTACGTTTATGGTTTACCTACAGGAAAATTATAAACGGAAAGCTAGCTACGATAATATTTACAAAAAGGGTACCTGAGCGTTAATATGTCACATAGGCATAGAAATAGGCTAACAGGCACTCGGGGTATAGTGGTGAAGAAGACCCTGTGCAAAGACGAAGTCTTCCCAAAACTCGGTAAGCCATAAAGCCAAATTTTGTACACAGGGTTATTGGTTATACGCTGGCAATCCGTCAAGGGGGTCATTTGCAACCTAATTACCCCTGATAACCTGATGAGTCAAAAGACGTCTTTCTGTTCTAAATGACCTCCCCTTATTTATTTTATTATTAGATTATCCCCTTAATGTATTGCCGACGTATAACCATTAACCCTGTATGTCAGGGTTATTGGTTACATTTTACATTTTTATTTCATACGTTTTAAAATATAAAATGTTAAATTATTTGAAAATGGTTACGTATTAATCCTGTATATCAGGGTACATTTTATATTTTTACTTCACACATTAAAAAAAGTCAAATTACTCGAAAATGGTTGACTTTGGTATAGGGGTCATCAGGGATAATTTGGTTGCAAATGATCTCTCCTACATCCCCTTAATGGATTGCCGATGTATAACCTATAACCCTGTATATTGGTGCCGATTCCCTTGTTCACAAACTAAACTAAAAAGTTCAGTGCATCTTTTTCTTTCTATTTCATTAAGAAAAGGACAGAAGATAAATTTTAGTTTAGTCCTGTCGTACGTTTAACGTTGTAGGCTGTAGACTTGTGGACCATTTTCTTTTTTCTAAGTACCTGGTACTTGTTGATAGGCCTACACTGTCCTCTCATACCTAATAACACTGTAATTTGAAAACATTGTAAATACCATTTATTTTTAAAAGAGAAACCGTGGAGTTTTCTTGCCGGCTCTTCTCCATAGGAAACAACCAATTGGAACCGTGCACCTAGCTTCTGACGTTTCATAAGTGCCCTTGTAGCTTTGTGTGAAATAAAATATTTTGAATTTAATTTTAAATTGGAACTTAAAAGTATACTTAATATAAAGAGGTAAAATCGCAAATTTGTTTGTATAAAAGTGTTAATCTTCGGATCCGATTCTGAAAGTTTTTAACGTGATAACGTCTTATAAATCGATGAACGCCGGCTGCACGCACGAAAAAGTGTCACGTTCCGCCTGAGCCGAGCGTGCAAGCGAGAGCGCGGAACAAGCGATAGAGACGCACGATCGGCCTAAGCGTTCGGCTTGTGACGTTATCACGTAAAATTATCATCCGTAAACCGACTTTACAGACAACCAATTTTTTACGCTACTGGGAAGCTATAGTATTTCCAAGTATATATGTATTTAACGTTAAAACAACGAGACATTTCACCCGGATGACGTCGCAGAGAAGCTAGTTTGTAATACATGGGTAGCAACAACAAAATCTAATAGGAAAAAAAAAGTGGTGGCACTCCAGGAGTGTCGACGAAAGTGAAAACTTGAACAAGATCGCCTTGGTGGAAGAAAAATACTTGTATAGAACATTGATCCGTAACCTTATATCTAAATAAAGAGCACAATCGCGTTTACAAAAAATAATACTTCCGAAATCTTTAAAGTAAAAATATTTGCATAGAACATTGATCTGTAACGTAATATAAATAAAGAGCATAATCGCATTTACAAAACCTTTAAAGTAAAAATACTTGTATAGAACATTGATCCGTGACGTAATATAAATAAAGAGCACAATCGCGTTTACAAAAATGAGGTGTCGTGATGGTGTCGTGAAATCAATGGTTTAATCCCATCTCAAAAACGCCCAACGCGCCTAAAGAAGTTTTCACTTCAACAACATCCTGCTCATCCTTAGCGTATACCGTTATTTTATATTCAGCCTCGAAAATCGTAAAAAGGGTAAACCTAAAATCATACACGTTATATTCTTCTGCCAAAAAACATTATCTAACACATGTTTAGTACAAATAGGGGCTCTTAAAGCTTGCCAGGGTATTGAAAGAGTCTTGATATGTTGGCACGAAGAGGTGTCGAGGTAGGGATTACGTTGGCTGCCAACTGCCCATCACATCGAATAAAAAGCTAAAGTATTTGTGTGTAAAGGCTTTACATATCATTAAGCTGATGGTAAAGTAATCAAGTTATTTGTGGAAGATTAGTTTCGCAGTTTTGTTTTTAATAAATTCTTTTTTTGCCTTCAAGCACATGAGTGTATGGTTATGCACGATTTAAGCTAACATTTACTTAGTAAATGAACGAAATATAAACAGTGCCAATCAAATTCATTGGGTGAATTGGATTGGCACTGTTTCTATTTCGTTGTCATAAAGTTAAGCAATCTTTTCAACCTTTTTTTCGGATGGGAAATTATCAAATAACTTCCCCCGCTTCGGGCAGTTGCCATGTTGTCGGAAGCCACGGTATCCCTTTCGGACTTCCCCGCAACCCCGGCAGGCATCGGCCCTAGCGGACCCCGTCAGTTGCTGACATCACTAATCTTGTCACCCTGTAGGTACCCTAATTGCGTAACTTATTTTCGTAAAGAATTATGCCTAATTTGTTTCATTTTGACAGTTCAACAACATTCCTTGTGTTATTTACGTTATTGAGCAGATTTTTTTTCCAGCTTATGAAGCAATGGATTAGTAATCTGTTTCAAATCGAAACAGATTGTGATTGTGTTGTATTACGCAATTAGGGTCAGGCGCGGTCGCAGCCCAAAATTTTGGGGGGGGGTCACCATGGGTGCCACCGAGGAAGTTTTAGGGAGGTACCTCCCAAAAGAGCACGCGAATAGCGCTTGCGACCACTAGACCGACCATTAGTTATGCTATTCTGGGACGCATCTTTTACATGCGGCGGGGGGGGTGTACTTGCGGGCAAATTGGTCACTGTCGCAGCACTTTTTGATAGATAGTAGGTATTAGAACAGTAGATTATGAGAAGAGCGCGCGAACAACCCGCCTTGGATAGGTTAGGTTTTGTTTGATATTTTCAATCATAAGAACCTTTTGAACTGAATGCAGAATGCAAGATGTGAATGAAGAAAATTTTGCACACACACGGATAGGTTAGATTTTCTTTTGATCATTCCAATAGAGCTAGGAATTAGTTGCTTTATCGACTTATAAAGAAAAGATTCAGAATTAAGAGAATGTAGAAGGCAAGAGCGAGCGAAGCGAGCCTGAAAATTTTGCGCTCCAACCAGAAAAGCTGTTTTCTTTTGACTATTATACAGAAATAGAACCAACTTACTTTGTCGAGTTATGAAGAAAAGCTTAAACTGAACAGTTTTAAAGCAGTTTAGGTTTTGGAATCTGATGGCCTTAGCCTTAGACTTTCAAACCTTACATACGACCGGGGTGCCCAAACCGAGTTTGCGTCGCTCGCTCTTGCATCCAAGATACTCTATTTTTATAATTGACTTTTTGAAGTGAAAACTTCTTCAGGCGCATTGAGCGATTGTAGGGGAAAATCTTATAGGTTCGCATCACCGATATGCTATTGTTAACAGCACAGCACCTATGAGTATGACGTGTTGCGCTTGTTGTTGCTCGGAAGTGCCGATATATGTGAAAACCAGACTAATGTTAATAATATTAATTTCAATTAATTGTAGGACCGAACATTTAAATTTTGTATTTTAATTTTTGGTCTAACAATTCATTGGAAAATTTCAAGAAAACACTGTTATTTCATAGTTTTAAGTTTTCATTTTCGGGCAAATATTTAATTTCCCCAAAGGTAAATTGAGGTTCAATTACAAAACATAAAAGCATCAATAAACAAACATGGTACTTCATTAAAATATCCATTAACTCTTGATGACTTTATTAGGCGGTAACAGAGTTCCAATAAAGAAAAACGCGGAAGGGAAGCCACTCAGGAATTTGACCACGTTTTTGTTTATTATCCGCAATGTTTGTATTACCAAGTGTTTATGGGGGTGACCTTTTTATTTTATTTGCCTTTAACACGACCTCCGACTGTTTGCTGGAACCACTGAGTGCGGAAATAAAACCTTGGTTATAAAAAAACATAACATAACATAAAATCACGCCTTGTTTCCCCGAAGGGTTGGGCAGAGGTGTGCCTGTACACCCACATTTCGCCAGTTATAAAAAAACATGTTAAAGTTTTTTTATGTGTAACACCTTTTCTCTCGTTTTCCTGCAATCAAAACCAAAATCTAAATCTAAAAAAATCTAAATAATCAAATCTGTGGGAGTGATTTTGTGAAAAGGGACGGAAGTAACAGGAAGTCGGGGAAGCGCGCGCTATTTGATTTGACCAATAAGCGCGCGTGGTGTTAGAGTTGGCCGTCAGAAACGACCTTGACGAAGCCCCGCCACTTTAATGTTGCTTATTACCAAGGTGAGATGTCAGATGTTACACATCATATACGACTACTAAGGCTCGCTCGTGTTTTTTTTTATTGAAAAATGTCTCGTTTGAACTCGCTATGATGCAGTCAACGATGGTGCCCCTGCACAAACTTATTCTAAATAGGGTCAAATTTAATTAAAGTTTTATTATGTTTAGATATCGATACCGATCACGTCTGCGGAGTTTAGCCTGCTAATTAAATTAAATTAAAGTTTTATCATGTTTAGGTATCGATACCGATCACGTCTGCGGAGTTTAGCTAGCTAATTAAATTAAAGTTTTATCTTGTTTAGATATCGATACCGATCACGTCTGCGGAGTTTAGCTAACTAATTAAATAAAATTAAAGTTTTATCATGTTTAGGTATCGATACCGATCACGTCTGCGGAGTTTAGCTAGCTAATTAAATTTGACCCTGCATAAGGTAACCATGAGAATGATGATGGAGAAGCTCGTGGCTAAGTAATAACAGCCGCACGGGTCGATATTAAGCCGTTGGTCTCGGCTGTCATTCGTGGATTTTTGGCAGTCGTTACGGGTCGTCAGAAGCCCGAAAGTCTGACAATCAGTCTTACCAAGGGGTATCGTATACCCAGTTACTAGGTTGTGGAGCTCAGATAGGCAGTCGCTCTATGTAAAATACTGGTATTCAGCTGAAAACTAACACTAACTAACAAAACTATCAGGTTGAACCGCGTTGTCCAGTATATGAACTGCCTCAATACCTACTCATTACCTGACGAAGTAACGATCGAGCATGCCGTGACATATATCACGTATAGTCCGTGTAATCCACGAAGACGCGCCCCACTCCGCGATTACTGTTCTGTAAGCTGAACTCTAGTACGGCGCGGAGCGGAGTGGGGCGCGTCTTCGTGGATTGCACGGACTATACTTGGCTAGATTCGTATTGCAAATAAAATAGGTACCTTTAATATGACGAAATCATTTCTTAGCCTAATAAGGGCTATATTCCAATTAATAATATTCCCCATTATAAATAATTATTCTAATCTAAATATTATAAACTGCAGGTAATTTTTTTGTTTGTTTGTAAGAGGTAATCTGTGGTATTCTATTAAAATTAAAAAAAAACAAAATTCAAAAGTCATTTATTTAAACTAGGCTGAGAATCAGCACTTTCCGAACGTCAAAATTACATAAGACAGTCCCCCAAAAACGCCCACCCTTCACCACTTCCTAGTGCCTTTCGCTGGGAAGAAGAAGTGGCGCAATAAACTCCCCAGCAGCAAGTATAGCTATAAGGTAGTATTATATTATCTGTGCTATAAGTAAGGGAGGATAATTGTGTGTTGATAGATTCCTCGGGGCAGGATGACAAATTAAATATTACAAATCAAAGACAATCAATTGCAATTTTTTCTCGTAACCTGGTTGTCGTCTAAAACAAGGATTTAACAGAGCACTATCATCATAACATAACACTGGCTACTGCAAAACATCCGCTTCATATGTAAACAATTCACAGTGTAACTCCCATACTAGGCAGGATTGATGATAATAACATTCAGGTAATTAGAGCAATAACAGGTGCTACAGAAATCTTTGTGATTTTTCCCTATCTATGCTTACTCATAACACACACACACACGCTTCAACGATAAACGAGGAGCTCGTGGCTAAGTAATAACAGTCGCACAGGTCGATCCATCAGGTTAAACTTCGCTTGCCGGGGCTCGTCCGTGGATGGGTGACCATCTTTACATACCGAGACTCCTCCGTGCCTCAAAAAGCAGGTTAAGCCGTTGGTCTGGTCCCGGCTGTCATTCGTGGCTCTTTGACAGTCGTTACGGGTCGTCAGAAGCCCGAAAGTCTGACAACCAGTCTTACCAAGGGGTATCGTATAACTCAGTTACTGGGTTGTGGAGGTCAGATAGGCAGTCGCTCCATGTAAAATACTGATATTCAGCTGCATCCGGTTAGACTGGAAGCCGACCCCAACATAGTTCGGAAAAGGCTAGGCATATTGATACTTCAACGATAAGGGGGTTGATTAATTGCCTAAATGAAATGATTTTAAATCAATACAGATCCTTACAGTACAAATTCAGTGATCGATATTTACTAACCTGTACCCTAATTGCGTAATGCAACACAATCACAATTTGTTTCGATTTGAAACAGATTGCTAATCCATTGCTTCATAAGTTGGAAAAAAAATCTGCTCAGCAAAGTAAATAACGCAATGAATGTTGTTGAACTGTCAAAATGAAACAAATTAGGCAAAATTATTTACGAAAATGAGTTACGCAATTAGGTTACCGATCATTTTGCTTCTAAATTGACCCAATTTGTATATACATGGTGACATGACATGCGTGTCCATATAACATTTCGAAATTTCCAAGTACTCTCACTACAACAACAATATTTAATTTCCTCGAAAATATTTAAATACTTTCAGACACCAATTATTTAACCGTAACACGAAAACCGCTCACACACATCTTGATGGTATTTTATACGTATCGGTACCTACTTTCCTGTTTGCGTCCATTGGTGCGTATGCGCCTTCGATTGTTATTCAAATACGTGTGTCACACGAGCACAATATACGCGGCGCATCCAAGAGCCGATCGTATCGGCAACCAAGGGGTTAACGGATTCTGTAATTAGAATACGCCTAGGTATGTATATAATGCACGATTACACTTAAACTAAGGAAAATGGTACATTAAATGGATTAAGGATCATTTTCAGCAGATGAAATTCGTACCCCGAACTCTAAGATACAGATTACTGTCTAGTTTTGGGTTCATTGGCAGAAAATACTCAGTAACTTAAGTGTAGCATATCTGTTAACCTTCTTACTGTATTACCTGGACAATTAACTATTTTCTATTTCTATTCTGGCGGCATCTAAATCGCCAGATGCGAACTACTCATCAAAGACCTGACGTCACACAAATCCTGCATCGCGCAATTAGAGTTTACCGCGCGAACACCATATAAATAACTTCCCCGAAATCAATCGTTGAGTGGTTGCCTTTTCTATGGAGGATGAGTGAACTTTACACCCTGTTCCTCATACCTTTAAACTATAGATCTATCAATCTTTCTTGATCTTTCACTGTTGAAAATAATTCTCTTTATGATTGATTTAAGCGATTTGTAATGCGCCATGCTCTAGATATGTTGATGTCATTATTTAGGCTTGAGGTGAACCACTTGTTAGTGAGATCACCAGCGGGCCTAGACAAGTGGACATCTTTAAAACGACTTTCCACAGGATTGATAAAAACTTATCCTGTATAGTATATATTTATTTATTTCAGACCAAATTACACGATCCATAAGTTGTTAGTAAAGGTCTACCTAATGTTAGTAAAAACCACGCTATATATACAAAATTGAAACGCCTGACACCTACGTGTGCAGTCGTATCCAGTGAGCCAGCATGGGGCTGTCCCACCTATCTCACACAATACACTCAGGATGCTGTGGGAGCTAGCACGTATTCTACCGAGAATATAAGCGCACCGTTTCCGTGTAATGGCATGAAAACTATCAACCCTGGCCTCGGTGAACATCCCGGAAGCGCTACAAAAGCGTGGCAGACCCAACAGCATCCTGAATACATTATTATACTGGACACGCAGGGCGTTGTATGCCCTCAGCGTATACCTGACCCACAGACTGCACGTGTAAAAAGACTGGCAGTATGCTCTGAAAAGGGTTATTTTTACTTGCGTCGTGCAACGTGCAAATTTGCGGATCAGCATATTACCTCGGACAGTCATCGCCCTGCGTTCCCTTTCGATGTCCAGGTCATCATTCAGGTCATGAGTGACCCAGTGACACAGGTACTTAAATTTTACATTGTACATAAGCTTTATTTTTTAGCTTATTGCAACCGAATATATGTCCGACTGTTCCATTATCGTAATCGCTAGTAGAATGTCACTTTGATTAGGCCCCCAAGTGTAAACCAGGCTTGTTGATGCACGCTTGCTTAAAACTAATCTATTAACTTTACCTATGACTTCGTTTCCTTCCTATTCTAAAACCCCGATGTAAATTGGAATCAATAAGTTAACGTACCAAACTACCCATGTAAAACTAAGCTTTTCGTATTTGACGGATAAGTAATAGGCTCTACTTCTGACGCGGCATGACCTCTTATGCCGTCTAAATGCGGCATGCCGTTGTGCCGGTGGCTTTGTGCTTTTCCGGCTTCCAGATTACCCGATTGTATACCATTGGGCTATAAATTTATAAGCTCTTGTGCAGTTAGACAACTTCCAAACTGGGCTTGTTCCGTAGCCGCTGGCATCGATATTCCTTATAAGCACGTACTTATGTTCGGACTCCATTACTCACCGGTCTTTCTGCCGGTCTATTTTTTACAAACTCCGTGAATTGAGCTGTCATTTCACCTGAAGCTGTTGACTTGGATTGGCACTATTTTGACAGGTCACTTGAAGCTTTCACCTAAGTTTTCACGGTGAGATTTTTGCGGAATAGAAATGAAATGAAGATCGGCTGGTTTCAGCAATTTCAGTTAAGCGTTGATGAATTAGTCAGTCAGTCAGAGTCGGAAAATTGGATAGGTACCTAACGCGCTCACTTCCATTAAGTTTTGCGGATCATAAAATTGCAGATATTTTTTTAACTTTAATTTAAAGATGATTTAATGTTATATCCAGCAATTGCTGCATGCTTTCGTGGCAAAATCTCATTATCATAAATTAAAATATATCTACAATCTAGACTGAAATGTAGATTTTTTGGGGCTCTGATAAAAATCGGGGCGTTATTGGGGACGGGTCTGTGAACACGTTTAATATAAGTCATAAATAAAGGGTAGGTCCTGCTGTTAATGAGGTTACTAACCTCTGGTACACATAAGGCTCTTTCAATACGATCTGTATGGATGTTGGACCTTTGCTGTATATATTTATATGTGATAATATTTGCAGAAACTCTGCTATCTAATTCAATCTGCCTAGCCTTTTTCCAACAATGTTGGGGTCGGCTTCGAGTCTTACCGGATGCAACTGAATACCAGTATTTTACATGGAGCGACTGCCTATCTGACCTCCACAACCCAGTATCTAGGTATTACGATACCCTTTGGTAAGACTGGGTGTCAGACTTTCGGCCTTCGGACGACCCGTAACGACTGTTAAAGATGATGAACCACGAATGACCGCCGGGACCAACAGCTTAGCGTGCTTTCCGAGGCACGGAAGAGTCTTGGTATGTAGAAATGGTCACCCATCCATGGACCAACCCCGGTAAGCGTAAGCTTAACCTGATAGATCGAACCGTGTGGCTGTTAGTACTTAGCCACGAGCTCCTCTGTCCAATTGCGTAACACATTTTCGTAAATGATTTAAATACTGGGGCCGCATCTGCGTCTATCGTGACGAAGGTTCGCTCAGTGATTCGATACACGCAGATGTGACCAACCATTATTGGTTATCGTCGCGATGGTTTGGGCTGCGTAGCACTTATCGCCCAGGTGGCGGTACATAATAAGCGTGGCGCGTGGTCGGACTAGCGTTTGTCATTTCGACTGTTGTTTCCGGACTGCGAAGACGCTCTGTCGAAATAATGGAGAGCCATCTTGGATTATTGCACGATAATTCGTTATAATTATGAAGCCGCTAATGTGGCCACCGCATTAGCGCGATAACTTTTTAGCGAGCAAAACATACGAAGCTTCGGCACGCATTGTTTTGTCACGATAGACGCAGATGCGGCCCCAATATAAGACTAATCTGTTTCTTTTTGATAGTTCAACAACTTAATTGCGTTATTTACGTTGTTGAGCAGATTTTTTTTCGAACTTATGAAGCTATGGATTAGCAATCTCTTTCAAAATGTTTCAGATTTTGATTGATCGCGTGTTACGCAATTAGGGTGCTGGGCATTAGTAAAAGGAAAATAAACAAACTAAATGATTGCTTATCAACGAAAGGATAGTGATAAATAAGGTCATTTATCACTAATTATGCATGTATGGTATTTAACCTAACAATAGTTTTGGACATCTACACATAATTATGAATAACTAGCTTTTGCCCGCGGCTTCGCCCGCTTGCAGGACGGAAATTATTCCACGGAAACGTAGGTACTACCGTAAGAGCGGTTTTGCACTACGTCCGGTCCGAATCCGAGAAATGTCGGTCCGAAGTAGCCATAGTACAATTTGTATGAGGGGTTGTGCACTAGATCCGGGCCTCAAGTCTGCTATTACAATAGTGTCAGAATGGTCTATCATTGATTTCATAATTGTTGATTTTGACAAGTTTGGTAATCTACTAATATAATGGCGTCATTATGACTTTCCAATGGTCAGCCACTGACACTCCATTGAAAGAAATGGCACTTATTGGTAATCTCGTACATAATGACAAATGAATGACTAACTTAGGCGGTATCATTGGTCGTATTGTACGACAATGCCATTATAACACAATCCTATTACGAGACCATTGACTGACCAATGATCGACCATTATGAATTTAGCAGATTACGAACTTTTAGCAAAATGACAATGGGATCGTGTTGGAATGACGAATTTATAAAAATAGCAGGGCTCCTGATCTTTGTCCGTCCGAATTTAGAACATTCCCAATTCGGATTGAGTTCGGATCTTGAATTCGGACTCGGATCGGATGCCGTGCGAAAACGCTCTTACGTGCACGCCAGAAAAGCTCCCTTTCTTCCGATTTTTTCAACAATCATCGTCATATTTCAGCCAATTTACACAAAACTGTAATGAATTATACACTAAAACCTTCCTCATGAATCACTCCGTCCATTGGTGAAAACCGTATGAAATCCGTGGTTACGGTAGTTTTTGTGTTTATCGCGTTCAGACAGACAGACGCGGCGGGGGGACTTTGTTTTATAACACATAACATCACGCATTGTTTCCCCGTAGGGTTGGGCAGAGGTGTACCTACACCCGCATTTCGCCAGTTATGTTTGAGTCCCATGTAATAGGGAGCGAGCCTATTGCCATCAACCGGGCACAAATCCAGACTCCGGGCTGCCACTGAGAAATTCCAGATAGAAAAACCCAATAACACTTTGCCCGACCTGGGTATTGAACCCAAGCCCAGGTTGTTTTTACCCGACTACGGCGAAGTAAAAAGGAGGGTTATGATTTTGACCGGTATGTATGTATGTATGTATGTATGTATGTATGTATGTATGTATGTTCATCTGTTACCTCATAACTTCTAAACTGCCAATTATAATTTGACAAATGAGATATCATTGGAAGCGTGTCTTGTGATTGTCCGCTGGTTATAGGCTATGTGACGTCACATTAAATGCAATATGGCGCCCTCTGGAGGACATAAAGTAACAAAAAAATAAACTAAAATTATTGAATTGTACCATGTTGGGTATCAAATGAAAGGGCTTAAAAAGTAAGTTCAAAAACTAAAACCCGACTAAAAGGTATGAAACAAGAAAATATTTCATTCAGACAGAAGTCAAGACATAGGTACAAAAATGATCAAGGCATGCGACCATGGCTTTACCTTGATCATTTTTGTACCTATGTCTTGACTTCTGTCTGAATGAAATATTTTCTTGTTTCATACCTTTTAGTCGGGTTTTAGTTTTTGAACTTACTTTTTTATAATATGTAGTGATATCACAGGGAAGAAAGTTTAAATGCCTAGCTAGTTTGGTAGATTTTGGATTCCAGTACCCTAATTATAGTCCGCGCAATCCACGAAGACGTGCCCCATTCCGCTCCACAGTAATCGCGGAGTGGGGCGCGTCGTCGTGGATTGCACGGACTATACGTAATACACGATCAATCACAATCAGTTTCGATTTGAAACAGATTGCTAATCCATTACTAAATAAGTTGGAAAAAAAAATCTGCTCAACAATTTGCGTAAATAACGCAATGAATGTTGTTGAACTGTCAAAATGAAACAAATTAGTCATAATCATTTACGAAAATAAGTTACGCAATTAGGGGGTCATCTGGCTAAGGTGGTTATGCCTATTGGATGTAAATCCACTTGACAAGCAAACTTAATACCTACTGGTTGGAGAGCATAAATCAAATGATTCGAGAATACTGGTGTTCTGCAATCACATCACGTTGTAGTGCGTGACAGATGTTAGGTATATCTCTTTACCGTTTTCTAGCTGATTTTATGTAGACCACACAAGACACAAGCAACTTGTGAAACATTCAGAAACAAAAGCTTTTTCGGGTCCGATGTACGCACAGCGGGTCTAAAACGGCCACATTAAGCAATTCCTCTACAAGCAATTAATTTTCTGAATTCCCAGCAATTCCTTTATGGTGACACATATTTTAGCTGAATCATATACAATTCAATTCATATCAGAATCATATTTGGTGTAAATATTGCCGCATGAATAAATGAAGACCGTAATTTTACCGGATAATTTTCCTTTACAGTTTTTATTAATCAAATGAGATTTATTTTTTCTACAGTCATGTTATTTCATTATACTACAAAGCTGTCAAACAGATGAATTGCGTAATATGAATCCCATCAAAAACATAAATGTGAAAATGGGAGCCAAGTTCAATAAATATGGTTGTCGACTTCGCCGACAAAAGAATTGAGATCTAAATGGGTGCCAAGTTCTGTAGATAATCCTGAAATTTATTTATAAGAACATGCAACTTTCTAAAATAAAATTAAAACACAAATTCTTGTTTTTTCTGCTATAACAATGTTTGCTATTTAAAAATATAACTTCTTAAATTTGAACAGTCGAATTATTTACACAAAGCACTTAGGATAAATTGAAGCTCAAGATTTGACTTGGCTAGTTTTTACCAGCAAGCTGAAATTTTAGAGGAGGAAGATATTTTGACCTTACAGTTACAATAAGACACAGTATCTTGCGCATAATATAAATATGCCTAGGCAGACAGTCAAAGCTGTAAACAGTTATATTAAGAAACAGTAACTTGCGCATAACATAAAGAACAAAGATATCATCATTTTATTTTATTTATTGGACTCACCAACAATTGAGTATACCGATACAAAGATATGAGATACATCCAATAAACTTATAGACTAGAGTACCAATTTCTTACAGGTCACATCATGAATGACTTATTTGATGTTGAGTGCCTACTTAAAATTAAATAATAATAATTGAATATGACTAGGTAGACAGTCAAAGCTGTAAAGTCGATGAAAAAAATAGCATCCAACTGTTAGCCGCTTAATACACGCACACTAGAAAAGTAAAATTACAGCACAATGACGTGGCGCGAGTGTAAGACGTAGCTGTAACGCACACCGGCATAAAAAAGTTACCCTGTTTGTTTTAGTTCTTTTGCACCACGACACTGTAGACAAATATAAAATCAAATATAAAGTTGTAAGATAACTTGTATGTAAAAACTAGCCAAGTCAAATCTTGAGCTTCAATTTATCCTAAGTGCTTTGTGTAAATAATTCGACTGTTCAAATTTAAGAAGTTATATTTTTAAATAGCAAACATTGTTATAGCAGAAAAAACAAGAATTTGTGTTTTAATTTTATTTTAGAAAGTTGCATGTTCTTATAAATAAATTTCAGGATTATCTACAGAACTTGGCACCCATTTAGATCTCAATTCTTTTGTCGGCGAAGTCGACAACCATATTTATTGAACTTGGCTCCCATTTTCACATTTATGTTTTTGATGGGATATCATTACTTTTTGTAAAGAAATTATTATTATTTGTCAATCAAACGTGATCTATAAAATTCTTTTTGCAAATATGCGTAGCAATATTGTGTAAGAATGTAGGTATTTCTTTCGTAACAATTGTTACAATTGTCCGCAATGATGTCAGGTCGCTGAGCCGGCGCGGTAAGTATTATTATTTAAAAAAAACTTGTGCAGTCGGGGAGCCCCGTCAGGAACAAAGTTCCTTAACTATTTACTATATTAAACGACAATAGTCCCTAAAACAATAATCATACGATCTATCAATTCAAAAACGTCTCAAGCACAGTACCAACCTACAAACTACCTTGATCATACCAACCTGAGGTTTGTAACAACGTTTTTCGAGATCAGAGAATGAATGAAATGAATTCACTACCGCCTAACATTAAGGACCAAGATTTTGACACGTGACACATCAGTTGACTCGACGGGGTGTTTTGAATTCAGTCATGAAATTCAGGAATTTACATCAACTTTTAGCATTCGAATCAAAAATGTATAGTTTGCCTTCAAATTATAAGACGCTGGAGATCAGCGCCATCTGAAGTGAGCAAGTGGCAGTTTTTAACACTATTTGAAAATTTTTCGTCATGACTGTCATTTTCGGGAGATAGTGCTGATATCGAATTAGATGGAAATTCTGGATTTTAAGATGGCGGCTATTCCAAATAATAATAATAATATTGTAGATCAATTCTCATAGACATCAATTGCATGCCGATTGTAAACTTGATAATCAAAATCCGTAAAAAAAACGGACCTCTTAATTTCGTCAAGTTCGTCTGTCCGTGTGTCCGGATGTCATACAGCCATTTTAAATAAAGAAAATTTAAAAAAAGGTGTATTTTTAGCACCGTTAAACAATGGTGTAGTGAAATTACGATAAACATAATAGTGGGGGTGGCATTCTCCATACCTACATATAACCGAGAGATGAAAAAAATCTATGCATATAAAGCGTGTATTGTTGGATCTCATAATTAAAATGTTAAAGATGTTTCTAAGTGACTTTGCTTTTGACGTCAATAGTTTTTGAGATACAGTTTATTTTCGGTTACAACCGCAGAATTAACTTTGTTTTTTAGAGTTTTTTCGAGAAACACAAACTTATTACTGCAGTCGATAAAATTGATACTATGCAATGTTTATGCGTAAATATTCATCCCAATTACGGAACCCTTCACTGTGCGTAGTCCAACATACACTTGGGCAGTTTTTTAAATTTCATTTTGAAACTACCTCAAAAACAAAGCAATTTCTATTACTCGAGTAAGATTATAAAACAAATACTACCAAACTCATACAACTAATAAAAAATATAGACGTCATTTAAAAGTGTTTGCGGAATACCTACCTAATTTATAGAATTAATTTAACATCATTCCCGAACAAAATTTTCTTGCCTACCTAAAAAATGTATACTAGGCATTCTGTAGCAAACTATCAAAAATAAAATCCTACCAAAGTCATACAACTAACAAAAAATATAGACGTCATTTAAAAGTGTTTGCGGAATACCTACCTAATTTATAGAATTAATTTAACATCATTCCCGAACAAAATTTTCTTGCCTACCTAAAAAATGTATACTAGGCATTCTGTAGCAAACTATCAAAAATAAAATCCTACCAAAGTCATACAACTAACAAAAAATATAGACGTCATTTAAAAGTGTTTGCGGAACACCTACCTAATTTATAGAATTAATTTAACATCATTCCCGAACAAAATTTTCTTGCCTACCTAAAAAATGTATACTAGGCATTCTGTAGCAAACTATCAAAAATAAAATCCACATTAAATAATTGTCCAATAAATTAAAAATAATTTTGAACAACGTTCCGAATTTAAATTCAAATGTAGAAACAATTCGGCGCGAAATTCAATAAATGAGGTAAGTATCTATCCACGTCCTGTCTGTTGACTCGTTTTATATTGAATGTCCTAAAAACGATTAAAATTACACTAGAAAAGTATAAATAATTATTTTAAACAATGCTTATTGTATTTAATGCTTAAAACAATTTTATTTAAATTTTCAAGTATAGATTTCAGACATTCGACATATACCTAAATTAATCGAGACAATCAAAATTGAAAAAAAAAAAACGTTTGGCATAATCGTTTTCGCACATCATTACAATAAAAAAAAACAATGATCGGCGATTTTTAACAAAAATTGAGTAGTAGTAATGAATATTACGTGTTATTGAACGTGTGTTCGTATAATAAGTTAAGATCTGGGCATTTTCTAGTTGCGTATAATATTTTTAATCATATTTGCCACATTTTAAATCATATCTACATGTGTATGAGTGTTAATTGTGAAAAGTTAAAATGTAAACACGCACGATTGGCGCGAAACTTCGACTTTTGATAATAAAAACTTCATTACCACTACTTATTTAACTTGAACAATGGATGAATTTGTCAAATAATTAAATGTTGTAATAGTCACTGTCCTTGTGGTGGAGTTTGGATGTTCGAAATCCCCAATTTTTATGTTTTTTAGCCTCGACCTCGACTGTCATCAAAATGGCGATTGTTGCATTTACAGACTTGCAATTTTATAAAGGTAAATTAATAATCTTGCGCGCTAAATATGAAACATTTAATGGCATAAACATTATTTTAGCCAAAGATGAATAATCTCATTGGTAGCAGCATTTTCAGCGCTTCTATAGGAAGGTTTACTCTAACAAATAACACAACAATAAATACTAAAAACATTTTATTTCTCATAGAATTTAAAACGGCTTCAGCTTCATTCTCATAACTTAGTCATGGTATGAAAGCAGCGTAGGTACAGTAGGTGGTAGGTGTACGCTTTCCCACGAAACAGTAATAAGCAATGATGATCTCTTAAAGGATTTGTCCTATTTTGCTCACTTATCAATAATTATGTACACCAAGTCCTGCTGCTCACACGTCACGATTTGATTCTGGCCCTAACCAGATTGTTGATTTGACCTAAGGGTAAATCTCTTAAACTCTAGGGTGGCTCTGTTTTTATCATCACTTGCTTGCCTATAAACATCTCTGGTAGCAGCCTCTCTCAATAAGCATGACAAACTTTATCCAAATGTATGACCTAGAAAGTAAGAAACTACTTCATATTGTTTTTTATTTACTTTTGTTTAGTAATTATATCACTCATAATAATTCTGCCATTTTAAAGACACTAACCTGATGACTTCTGTGACTTGCAATTGACATGCCACATGTAAAACATAATATGCTTAGATTTCCATGAGCAAGTAATACTTGGGATAGAGTTGTAGATAATATAATCAATAATTTCAAGTCTTGCAATAACACATGTCATCGTCATACCTGAAAAAGGTAAAAAAATTCAGTGTATTTACTTATGTAATATAATTACATCATACTATAGAAATTTACAGCTGACGACGCGCGACGTACCCCTGACTGAACATAGGCCTTCTACTAATAGGCTGCTAAAATCAATGAGGTTATACAATACGCTAAAATAGTGAAAGGTGAACGGGTGTTTATAACAAATATTTAATTAAACTTACCCAGGGCCATGGAAAGATAAGCAATAGTTCGTCTGGCTTCAATTTAAATTAACAGTATTAAATCGTAACGTAATATAACTATAAAGTAAATACGGAAAAATAAATTCAAATCAACTTAAACAAACAGCCAACAATGCCATTGATCTGACAGATATTTTTTTGACAGTTTGACATTATGCATGGTGTCAATGTTACCAGGTTTAATTATTTTGGTAATCGATTGACGAAATCGATTGGCTGATTAGCAGTGATCGGAGTAGGTAGATTGATTTTACGTAGGTACTCGCATCATGAATAGTCATAGAAATCATAACATGGATAAGCCTTTTTTCCGGGATTTCATTTTGGTACTTACGGGATTTAATCAAATATTGTTAAAGTAAGGATTTTTAAACTACTACATTAGAAATTTATAGAATGCGATAGATAAACATTTAAAATATATTAAATTATTATATTGTTTACAGTATACCTATCCTATTCTTGGAGTCCGATCACCTATATACTATTAAAAAGACAGCAAAAGGGTTAAACATTTCTTATTCATATTGATGTATTCTTTAGTTTACACATCACAACATTTGAAATTCCTTAAAAAAATCTTAATAATTTCAAAATCCCGGAATCCCGGAGGCATATCCATACTAATATATACGTGCCAGTTCATTGACCCCAAATCAATCTACCTACTCCGATCACTGGTGATTAGTTTATAAAATAACATTACTGTCTCGAAACACTTTTAAGTTTTTGAGTATATTCAGATCAGATAATATTTTAGTTATTGTAAAATCATAATTTTACAGTATTTGAGTATAATAAATAGCATTTGAAACATACTCGTGTAGTGGATACTCCACGTACTCCATGTGGGTTAGAATCGATTTTTCAATCGATTACAAATTATTTGATTGGAATAGTCTGTCATTTGGCAACATTCAGGTTAGGATTGAATGGCGGATGTACAAAATTACAATTAGTCAACCAAATAAATATTAATTAGGTTCTCTAATGCTAGCAGAAAGAAATGTTTATAAAAAACGACTTAACTTGAAAAAAATACGACATAATTTTTGATAAATAAGCTTTGACACAGTACCATACCGTGGGCCTGCTTTCGAGAAATCTTCTTTCAACTTTATAGGTCATCCGGAAGTGGATTAAAGGTTTTTGATGACCATGGCTATGTGGTTGATAAAAATGCCGATTTTTAGACGTTAATATCTCAATAACCGTTTGAGCTTTATTTATGAAATTTGGAGTTCTAGTTAATCTAAGGGGTTTTAATAAATAAACCAAATTTCATGTGCTAATGTTACATAGATTTTGAGTTATTAAGGGGTCAAAAGTGGCTCCAAATGGTTCGTGTAATATAACACACTGCAGCCGTGTCTTGCCTGGAACTTGGCTCGACACGCTATCGCGTGTCTAGATTGAACGCAGATAATATTATGAATTGTCAGTTTGTGTGATTCATAATATTATCCTAATATGATTCTGCCAAAACGGCAGTTTTAGGCCCCCAGTTTTGTGTTACAGTTTTGTTAAAAACTCATAAGATATTTACTATTTATCCCACACTAAGTTATTAAATAAACTATACTGCAAAAGGTAAAAAATTACACTAGGTAGGTACTTACACTTTTGACAATGTAGGTGCACATCAGTCATCACTTCGGCATATTACACACTAGCTTCTGCCCGTGACTACGCGTGAAATTTCTTGTTCCCCAACCTCCCTGCATCGCATCGCCTGCCGGCGCCATTAAGGGTCCACTAAGAGTCGTAGCGTGATGTTAAAATAACTTTTCTCAAGAATTGGGCTATCAGATAGATATATAGATCGTTTATTTGGTGCACACAAAAGACATAGCATAACATACAAAAACACGATTAAATAATTTAATAACTAAATACAAAAAAGAAGTAAACAAAATATTGTGATCACACAATTGGTTATGAATGACACACTTTAAAATAATGAAACATATAAAGTAAAAAAAAAAACAATCAAATCAAATCAATCAAAAAACATTTGGGAATCTGTTGTTCTAAGGTTGAGGAAGGCTATCCGCTCGTGATACAGTTTTACACACTAGTACGAGGAGATAGGGCGAATCAGTCCAAAGACAACCAATCCTTTTTTTTTTACAATCTTCCATTTCACATTCTCCATCTGTTGACCTGCCTAAATTTTACTGTCAAAATAACTTTAAACGTTTTTTGGTCCATCCTGGGCTTATTATTAAGTTACTCTGTGTGGTTGTCTCATATTCATGAATAAATAAATATTATTATTATTATAAAATAAAAATAAAGAAAAAAACAAATCCGACTGGTATCTAGTTCTAGAGCTTAGCGCGTTAAAACAAAAAAAAAAATACACTTCAGCTTTATTATTAGTATAGATGTATAAAGCTAGTTATTTTCTCCTTCCATAAACACAACGCAAAGATCCTTCTAAGCTGAACTTGACCGAAAAAAAGCTCAATACACCTCATACCGGTAATGTAACCGCATCCATTACCATTGGGACAGAAGGGTATGTTACGCAAGCCGTAATCAAGATGACCGCCCCAAGGTCTGGGCCAGCTAAATCAGACCATTGACATTGTCGGGGCGCGTTTAGAACTTGACATTGTGCCTATAGTGCCAGAAAAGTAGGAAACAGTGGGTTCAGTTTGGTCAGTCCTTAGTTGTGCCTGCTTTGGATAGTGCTAGTAAGGTAATATTATATTTGTACTGTTTTTAGCCAACCTAATAACAATACCAAACGATTTTATGAAAAAATAAAATAAGCGAATCTTACAGTAGTCGCATATGATATGGAACAACTGACATTTTGGCTGACGTATTTATAAATGAACAATATTCATCACCGTCATCGTCACCGTCATCATCATCATCATCATCATCTTCATGTTTACAACCTGTCGGAAAATGGGTTGGTACCATCTGACGGCCAACTCAAGCACCGCGCGCGCTCATTGGTCAAATCAAATAGCGCACGCTTCCCCAGGTTCCTGTTACACACTTCCGTCGCTTTTCTCGAAATCGCTCCCACAGATTTGATTATTTAGATTTGTTTAGATTTAGATTGCAGAATAGCGAGGGGAAAGATGTCACACATCAAAAAAAAAAAAACATCCCATAGAGCAAAAATTACATTCAAATTAAAAATTCAAATTGCGTATTCGTTAGCGTTCTTTTTATTGTCTTTATATATCTACATATTGCGCAAAAGTTAAACTAGCCATATTTCTTATACTCGAGCCTGTCCCTTCCTCTAGCACATACTAACACGCATTCATAAAATGATATAACAACATTGTCCTGTCTGCGTACTAAAACCTAGGTCATAAGAAAGTTTCACACACCTCATAAACTCAGGCAGACGACCGCATAAGTTTCATCCCCTTTATAGCAGCTCTAAACTACTGCAAATGACTCCACCCTGGTGTAGGTAGAAAGTTTGGCACCCCTCCAATCTTCAAGGCTTGTGGAGCACGCTATGTGGTAATATTCGCTTATCAGTATCCGGCGGAAAATGCTGTATGGGCTCACCATTTTTATACATATACACAGAGAAAATTACTCGCTTAGTCATCAGTTTGACTAAAGCACTTTAAGTTCAAGTTGCAAGGCTGTCTTCGGCTTTCGACCTTAGCCAGTCGTTGTAGATTTACAAATTGGTTGTTCTTTTGTTGAAAACAATTACTTAGGAGATACTTAGTCACTGTTACCAAGGTTAGTCATTGTTTGATTGAGTATTTAGAATTTTAATTTAGTCTTGTGAGTCATGTGGTTTACAAAACAGCTGTCGAATCAAGCTGCTGTTGTCATGCATTATTCTTATTGATTAGGCACTGTGTTTTCATCTTGAAAGGTGAGCTTTGGGATATGTATCCGGAGATAGACAGAGGTATCCTCTTTCTTTAAGGATATCCAAAAAGAATCTGCGTTTACCTATTTGCAAAAAACTATCGAGTTTTAAGTACTAGTTCTTTGAGAAAATCCAATCAAGAAAAGGACAATATTGATGTCCAATATAGATGCCTATCAGATGTCCTATAATCATATCCATTTTACCTTTCTACAGTCCGGATGTTTGAATGTAAAATAGCAGGTTAATTTAACTTTCAGCTGGCCAAATTCTGAACGCAATTCATTTCAATCAGTCGGGTCTCTTCACGCTTCGGATTTTATCGATTGAGCTGATTCAAAAGAATTGAAAGATATCTTAAATTGGACGGTAGGCGAGTCCTTTTCTATCAGGATAAAATTATAAAGAACAATTGACAGGATTGACTTGGAATCTTGATCGGAATTCAGAGCAAAGTTAGATATTTAGGTAATTTGATTAAATTTTAAGATTTGGAGAGTGAATAGGTTAGTACAGGAATTTGTAAATTATCCTTTTCACAAAAAATGCATTAAATACCCATTCGAATAATACGCAAAGAGACAAACAAAGGCTTAGCTAAAATAAAATGAGTTGCTTCAACAATGCAGCAAAATTACCATGCAAATCTTAGACTTCCAACGAACCGTTACAAAACCACTTTAAAACTGAATTTGAAAAAGTTTCGACGAGTAATCTGATAATATTATGCATGCAAACTAGTGGAAATAGAGTAGAGTTAGTCATAAAACCTAACACTCACTACCTAACTTCAAAGTAGTTTCTAACTTTATTAACATTTGCTTTTTATGCGTAGGGTTTTTAGTTTATAATGAGAACACTGTTGAAAACGACTTTAATTACAAGTTAGCTTCCATACCATATTTCACCGTGGGTTTGTAATGGACTAAAACAGTACCAATTTATTCGCATTCCACTGCTGGACCTCACATTGCGCCATAACACCGGGGTTTCCGCCATCCGCATCCAGGCCGTCCCAGCCACCTGTTTAAGACGCAGATATATGCCAGTGACCTTGAGTGGTTAAGCTTGCGTGTTCTGTACTGAGCTCACGCAACGCACTGTACGTCCAGCCACTAATAGGACTTGCCCATCAAGGAGCGCTGTCCCAAATTAGACGCATTATTAATTTATTATACATAAAACAAAAGGTATTTTAATAAAACACGTATACTAAAAAGTCAACAGTTAAAATATCTTTAAAATGGTGAAGGTTTCAGAAAAATACGCTTGATAGATTTTGCGTGATTTTCATTTTTTTATCCCCGTTAGACATAACTTTACAAATTTATTTCACTATGTAATATAAACAAAATCATAACATAAAACATTCATATATAAAGTTATAAAGAAAATGCTCTAATTTAACATATATTTTTTCCAAATAATTAAAATTACTCGTTTAGACCAAGGCCTCAAGTCTGCTATTACAATAGTGTCAGAATGGTCTATCATTGATTTCATAATTGTTGATTTTGACAAGTTTGGTAATCTACTAATATAATGGCGTCATTATGACTTTCCAATAGTCAGCCACTGACACTCCATTGAAAGAAATGGCAGTTATTGGTAATCTCGTACATAATGACAAATGAATAACTGAGGCGGTATCATTGGTCGTATTGTACGACAATGCCATTATAACACAATTCTATTACAAGACCATTGACCGACCAACGATCGACCATTATGAATTTAGCAGATTACGAACTTTTAGCAAAATGACAATGGGATCTTGTTGGAATGACGAAGTTATAAAAATAGCAGACTTGGGCCCCTGATCTTCAGTATAAAATCATTAAAAGTCAATTATCGTCGCCTATGTCTCCAGTTATTTAAGATGCCACGATTAATTCCTGTATTTTGCAAAAAATCGTCTATTTTCGACCAATTTTCCGTCGCCCAAAAGGTGATAATTTTTAAAATATAGAAAGCGATTTCGATTGCCATTCAAGTAACATGATTAATCTATGTGGATGACGAATATCATTAAACGATAATAATGCGTTGGCAATCAAATCGATAGCTGTGCACGTCCTTGGTTGTATTTTTGACAATGAACTTTTGAAATCAGGTGACTAAGCACCGTTGGAATGACTGACTGAAAAAGTTAAAGCAACAAATGGTAGGTCCATTAGTTGCTTAAACTGTAAAGTCTAATAAAGAAACAGCATTGTCATTTCCCTGCAAATAAATAAATACGAAAACATCAACAACATGAAACACTGTTTATTTGGAAAATAACGACGAATTACCTACAAGTTTATTTTGAAAAGCTTTTTTTAAATAAATGCACTTGTACATTTCCAGGGGTATGTAAGAATCGTAGCAGATAGCGTTCTTTAGTTTCTGTCTATGTATGTACGTTTGTCTTCTTCGTCGTTCCCTCAATGCTGAGGATCGCGACTACATACGACGCGTCTCCAAGCTATGCGGTCTTCTGCAGTGTGGGCCACTTGGTAAATGTTGCCTCCAACAGCCTTCTTGATCGCGTCTGCCTATCTCACTGGTACTATGCCTTGAGCGCGTTTTCCTTCTTAGTAACATAAGTCTTTCCAGACCATGCTTAGGTAAACACATAATAAGTCTGAAAACTGAGGGCACGCTCCTGGCATATTGTAGATAGCCGCTTGGCGAAGTTGAGTTCCTCCAGTATGGATTCATTCGTCATGGCGGTCCATGGTATACGAACTAGCCTACGCCTGTATGTATCGTTGACATGAAGAAATGAACAAAAAATAAGCTGATACTCATTTAAGCCCATCTAACTATCCTAATACTAGTTCACCAAATTGACAATCCCTAACCCATTAAACACATATCCAACTCCATACGAGTCCAATACTAGTCTGCAATAGAGTCCGTTTATACGATCTCGTTGGAGATTCAGCTGGCATCCCGCAGCTGTACGAGTAACCAGTGCTGCCAGTACAAAATATTATATCGGTTTTGGCAACACTTCAAATGGTTGTTTCTACCCCCAATCGGTCGTTTTGATTTTTGAGTACGTGAGGATTATCTTTTATAAGAGCTACATATTATTTTTCACGTGTTATAACTACTTGCGCTAGCTTATTATTTTGGTTTGGTTTCTCATCTATCACCATTGTTGTTTCTTGCATTAAGGCATCCTGAATCTCTTGGACCTTTGCCACAATATCGGATTTATTCACTTCAGCTGTATTCAAACCCGAGTTATTATTGACATAGATGAGGTCATAAAATAAATTCTAAATTATTACTACATAAACAATTGCTCAGTCTATTTTTTCTGCTTGTTTGACGATGACAAGCCAATTAGTTTATTGATGTACGAGCTAATTGTAAGAATTAATAGCTGTTGGTTTTAGCAGCTGCAATTTCAGCTGGTTTTTATGTTAATAACATTCAGCTGCTCTAAGGTCAACATGAATGACGAATTGACACGGTACACGACCGTTAATAATGCAGATCCAGTTCTAGAAAAGTACCGTAATATGACAGTGTGGCAGAATCGAAGCTTTATAAAGCCATTTTTTTCTAAAACTCATGTGTATAAACTCATATTAGCAGCCTGTACCGTAACAATATTTCTATCTCGGAATATATTCTTTATCAAACAGCCACCAACAAAAACCTATCTATAAATAGATTCGGGATCATCATGTAACAGGCCATTCACAAATCGAAGCCCACCTGCTCGAGCAAGGCTGTCTGAATCCTCCTCCCTTCGGACACGATCGCAATATCCGACGACGATTTGTCTGCTACCGTCGCGTCGGTTGCCATGGTAAACGCCGACAAAGGGATAAGCTTTTTTGTTTACAGACATCTGAGTTTAGCTAAGTGGTCGATTTTTAGATACAGCAAGTTGGATATCAGTGAAATAATATTTGAAACAGACAATACGTGTTGATTGAAAGTTTATATTGACCACGTCGTTGTGTAGCTGGAACGAACGAATGGAAGTATTTGGTAATGTAATATTACGTGTTGTTAATATATATTACTAATTAATTAATATTATTTAAATTTTCTTCATTGGCATTAAAATAAATGTGTTGCTATGGAATTAAAACCAGAAATTGATTTAAATTCGTTAATGTGACAATGATACATAAAATAATTTGTTAATGTAATTATTTTAGTGAACGGATATTCCCAATTACCCTAAAAAGACATTTCACCTCATGAACACAATGCACTTAGAGTAATATCACATAATAATATTCATGTTAATGTAGATAGATAAACGGAATATTCAATGAAAGCAAGCAGCCCACAATGCAATGTCCTTGTTAACAGAGATTCAATTGAAAACAGTATTGTTCATTGCACAAATTCCTCTAGGCAATTGTAAACAGTCGAGATGACAGATGTGGGCAGATGCGATACTGCATAAATTCATAACATCGTGAATATAACCATGGTTCTAGCAAATTGTTTGATCTCTAGTATTTTTATTGTATTAGCTTTCGTATAGGTATCGTTCATCATTAACTAGTCTAATTTGGGCTATCGAGGTCACCATTTTGTTTTAGAATAAATTATCGATCTTTTGATCATCACTCGCTTTCAATTTATTAGTCCAGATTTGGTTCGCGAGTAATTACGAATAATCATGAGCTTATTGAACGGTGACATTGCAAAAAGTTTATTCTTATGAGCACGGAACGTTGGAATGCTCTAGTAATGGCGTGGTACTGCTTATCTTTAAATCGTTTACATTAAATGCCTTTCTTTTATCTTTGCTATGTTGGAAATTGCTTTCGTATTTTCTTTCGTTTGTAACATTCTTTTATTTGCGTCATAAAGCTTTCTTTATTTCTTGTTTCGATCATAATGAATACCTAACTTCCTTTGTATTATAGCATCGACACTTAACAACGACCCATGATTCATTATTATAATAGTTCGACTCATACTAACGATTGTGTTTTGCTTGTTACCAGCAATGGAGGGCGGCGCGTGGTGCGCCCGAGACATCTCGCTGCGCGCGCAGAAGAAGTTCCTGTCGCGCGTCGGCGGCGCTGCCAGTGCGCGTGCGCTCGTGCTTGACGAGCATGCTGCCAAGCTGTTGGATCAGGTACCACTTGTTTTATTTTTATTTTATACTTAGATTCAGACCTATCCATAGTCCTATCACTCTAATAAAGAGAGCATAAGATATCAAACCAAAGAGGCTGGCTCTGTGGTCACCAATCGACTGATGTGCCAGTCGATTGACTATAGAGCCAGCCTACCTAACATAGGTACCTACTCATAAAATCAGGGTATCGACATATTTATTTATTTGGCAAGTATACCTAAGGAGTAACAGTTTTTATAAACCAACTGCTTTTTTATCTCGATTGCTGTCCACCGCTAGACTTAGGCCACTTTTCCAAGGTGCGTCACATGGTTTTCTGCCTTTCACATCTAGTCTGCCTTGCTTATATCTAACCTTCTCAATTCCAGTTCCTGACAGTACTCCGCGAGCGCCTGGAGAAGAGGGAAGCAGAGAAGTTGGTGAAGCACGTGATCAAGTCAGCTGTGAAGCTGGGCGTGCTTCGCCGACATGGTCAGCTGTCCGCGGCTGACGAGCGAGCACTGGCGGCTTTCCGCTCTAAGTTCCATGTATGTATTGACAATAGCTAAGTTCCTTATGGACACTAGTAGCCTAGTAGGTACTTGTCACTAATACTTGGCATACAGCCCAGTACCTTACCTTACTTACAACAGATTAATGTATGACTTGTATGTTATACAAGATTGTCCGTCTGTTCTTCTTATTTTTTCTAGTAAGTATTCTAGGATTAAGATAGAAGTTCAATGTCTATTTCCTCAGATTACTTTCAAAACTCACCACCATGTGCAATACTTACGTTTTTCTATTTTTCTAATTTTCAGACTGTGCTGATGGCGGTCGTGTCGTTCTGCGAAGTCGACTTCTCATACGATCGCGGATTCCTACAGGACGCACTGCGCGAATCTCATCAATCCCTGAAGTAAGTAATAATTTACTAAAAGCGGCATGTTAGTGTTGAGTTGATAGGATTTCGAGCTGTTAATGGATACTTTGAAAACCATCTTGCGAATTAATAATATTTTTAAATCAATGTTGTTTTTAATTTCCAGAGCCGTAGTAGAGCGACATCTCACAGACAAGTCAGTATCTAGGCTCGCTGGTGTTTTCGCCATCGCATCTCGAGGTGAGCTTCTCGACTCTCTATTCGCCGGCCAGGTCGACGAGGATGTGCTCAAACTATCCAGGATGCTGCGCAAAGAACTGGACAGAGGCCTTCTATAATCTCACACTATCACACATCCTGTGCCGTCCTTAACCAAAGCTAGACGTACCAACGTATTTGGACGATTTTCCTCTGACGAGGCTTCATGTCGTTGGGACACATGTTCCTGAAACTCGACTATGGGAACACTTACAATATCGTTATCTCCACAAATGGAGATTTGATTTTTTATTATTAACAATATTTGTAGTTAGATTGTATGTACATACAATTTGCACAGTCGGTGGTTCGATTAAGTGCCGGCTTTGAGTTTGGCTTGTTTAAAAATTGCAATTAAAATTCGGTGAACAATTGAAAAAAAATGTTTTGCTTGAAATGATAATTAATTTATGAACAATTTTCGTAATTACAATTAATCATAGATGAAAGAATTTAGAACGAAAAAAAAAGTCTGTTTATTACAGTTAATTTAACCACAAAACTGAGATATGACAAAAATAGCATCATTCGAATCAAAGCCGGCACTGTGATGTAGGGCATTATCGCTTCAGCATTCGTTTCACTAACTGCACACAAAATGTTTCATACATACGCCAATTGAAAAGCTCTCTCAAGTCTACACGGCAAAGAAGTTCGTGATTCCAAATATGACGTTAGTGGCAATTTACAAGACTTTTATGAATACTCAGTGAGTTTATATTGAAATATGTATTTATTGTCATCAAAATTATTATATCATTATGTATATGTCCGTTATATGCGCGTAACTAAAAATATTTTATTGGCATTATGTTTGGATCTGACTGCGGGCTATCGCCAAATGTCTTTCGTTTTAATATTGTACGTTGGATCGCGTTGACATCCACGGTTATTGATTATTAAGCATGAAACTACAATTTAATGATTACTGTTTGTGGTTTGACACCAATCAACCATAATGACACCATTAAAATAGGTTTAGGAATTTTTATATGGATGACTGTATTTGAGTGTGAACAGTGAAAACACTCTTTAATATCATTCATATGTGTTTGATCAATGCCAACAGTTTCTGAGGACTCATATAATAAATTATAATGCCAGTTATTTTGAATATTTGACTGCTTATTATGTTCGTAATATTTCTTTCCAAAATAAACTTGCCTGTCGTATACCTGCCAATTTTATCGATTGATTTGAAAAGTAAGGAGTATGTTAACATTCATGACTATGTCGAAGCATATTATCTTGCCTTGTCTTAAGACTTTTAAGATGATTACACAGCATTATTATTTTAGAATGCATTTAATAGTTTGTATATAATATGTAATACATATTTTAAGGTATATTCGAATAATTTAATTTTGTAATTATATTTTAGTTTTACGCAATAGACGTTAAGAGAACAGTTACCAGTAAGGTAAGTCGTTCTTTTAAAAATATCAATAAAGTGGTTTTTAACATTTTTACATTCAGATCCCTAGATATTTTAATGAGTCAATCAATTTCTTGGTACAATGTCATGTATGCTTCTAATGGAGAAATTACTTATCTAAGGATCTGGATGTAAAGCCTTGAATTGTAATCTACTGTTAACTTATGTAAACGAAAAAAATAGACTTTAACAAACATATTCAAGCCTACACATCTACGAATATACGGAATCTATCACTCTAAGGCCCTATTGCATTATTCAATAAAATCAATTCATCTATAGTTAACTTGGTCATTTGTAGTTTGTACTTTTCAGAATATGTATTGGTTCTAAGTCTTGTATTATTTTATGCTATCAGAATGTTTGATTTCGTAGTTTAGGTAATGATCAAATAAATATCTCTTAATGTATTCTTCATATTTGTATAATTATGAAAGTTTCAACGATTTATGTATAAAGGTTTTTGTATAATTAAATTATCATTTATCACCTTGTTAGGAACCTACAACTCAAGTATTCGATCGAACACAAATCACATAAAATTAATCTTAATAACAAGTCGGACTCTTGCAAAATTTTATAAAATACTTTGGACCAAAACTTTAATATCTACACAGTTCTAACATATCTGAACTAGAATTCATATCTTAATTATTTTATTAGCAATAAACTTGGATAGTCATAGTTCGTAACTATATTGTTTTGTATAACTACTTATTTGTAGTCGTAGTGCGGTACTCTCACTATAGAACGCACATCTCTAACTCTCTTGCCTAATTGTGTCACTGTTAAGTGTTTTATACTATTTGTGTTGATGTTATGGCGTTTTCCATTTAGAGAATTCACATATTCAATTTAATGAATGCAAGATAATTTTCAGTAGCAAGGATCATGGGAATTTTTGTCATGGCCCTTGACATAACTAGAAGCAGTGTGATTGGTACGATATATGTGGTCTTTCGTCTGAAAATAAATTGCCAAGGATGTAATGTAATGAAGCGTAATTTCGAATCTAGTTGCTTTATAGAATCTCGAGGTAATGCGTAGTTTCGTATGTGCATCTCTGAATGGGAACCACCAAATGTCATAGCTAGATGAAATCAAAGAGACGTCCAAGTAGGGATTGTATTAAAAAAGACAATATCAATGTGTAATATAATAAATGTTGACTCCTAGACGACTCTCTACGAGGTGTTACTGGATTGATGTGAAATGAATGTTTAAAGTTAGTTGTTTTTTACAAAAAAACTGGTGTGATTTATATGTTAGCTATATGTTAGGAGTTAGTTTCTCAACTTTTGAATGTTTCATTGTATATACGTACTTTGTGAAGATGACGTTCACCTCATTGAAGTTAAGTGTTTTAGGTACCTACCTATTCTTCTTCTTGTGAATCGGTGGCTAGTTTGAAATTTCAGTCAAGTCATGTCGGCCGAGAGTTGTCGGTTGAGAGTTCATGTTTTGAGACATTTTCATGAACCGGACTAAATGTAGTGTGGCCTGTGGGTGAATTGAGGTGAGCGTTAGTTCTTTAGTAAAACCTATTTGTTACACAATTACACCACATACCTAGGTACCTATTTAAATGGATTTTAATACAATGTCGAAATCTCAATGAATGAAGCGTTAAGTATCAAGTTCTATGGTTGAGTCAGGTTTTAAAATGAAACATCGCAGTCTTTATGAGGTATTTTTAATTAAAAAATTTAAAAAATTAAATGTTCTAATAGAGAGACACATTGCAACTTTGTTACAGAACACATTAAATGCAAAAATGACAGTGAAGCGTTTTATGACACAATGATAAACGGTATTGAAATTGAAATGACATAACATAAAATTACGCCTTGTTTCCCCGAAAGGTTGGGCAGAGGTGTACCCATACTACACCCAAATTTCGCCAGTTATGTGTTTAAGTCCCATGTAATAGGGGGCGAGCGTATTGCCATCCACCGGGCATAAATTCAGACTCCGGGCTGCTACTGAGAATTTTCAGATAGAAAAACCCAATAACATTTTTCTCGACCTGGGAATCGAACCCAGGGTCGCATGCTCAGCAGTAGGTACCGCTTGTGACCACTAGATCGTCATTGAAATGAGCAATATTTACTTTCGAATTTCTTTAAAATTCAATATTTCTTCATCAAGTCTCAAACACTAAACAATCTGTTATTTTTATATCGTTACTTATTTATTGTTGATTAGTTATATTTTTAGACAAACATATCCGCACACTAATTCTTTTTCACCAATTTCAATACCGTTAAAGACTTATAATTCTATTACTGAGCACATAATGGCACGTACATGACATTTTACTGATCGTAGGTCTATTACACCTTACTTCCCAGAAACGTCGTCAATGCGTTCGAGACGGGTGGAGCCAGAAACTTAAATGTAATAATTTTTGTTAAGCTGTGTTATTGTAATAAGATTTTATATCAAATATACAATTGATAAGAGTTTCTGAGTATTTATTTCAACTGCGATACAAACCCTTTATATTTTGCTTGTAGTAACAGCACTTACTATTTTCACAGTCGCATGTTATTCATCAATGATATTAGTCAAATCAAATTCACGTTTTACTGGATGCGGTACGTAAATGGGAATATTATCAATTGACTCGGGGGTAACTCCGTCAGCTTGTAATTCGTATCGAGAGAACAAAGTTGCTATGTCTAGTTTTAACATTATTTGCATTCTAATTGGTAACTTCTTAAAAGATTGAGCATAGCTTAGGAAAAAGTGTTCTACTCCGTCCATTGTAGAATTTTCATAATTCTTTTTTTTAATGATATGGTTCTCTTGGTCATCGTCAGTTGATTCTTGTTCCTCTTGTTCCGATTTATTTAACTGATCTATTGAGGAATTTGAGTTAGTCATGTTTTCAGCTGGTATGTCCAATTCGAAATTACTAAGAGTTTGTAGTTTTGGATCATGAGCCTCTCCTCTAGTTTTAGGTCTATACTTTGGTATTCTTCTACTGCTGAAGCAATCATCTAGAAACATTAACTTTTCAGCCCAGGGCCAGTTTTTGTAGTTCTTATAAGTGTTGGCGTGGGTAGATTCCGAGGACTTCTTGAACTTTACAAAGTTGTCTTTTAGACCTTTCCACTTGACAAACCAAATGTCCGCTAAAAATGAAACTGGTTTTAGTAGGTATAGTTTATACAAAATATCTCATTTTTACAGTAGTATTAGTATATCATCGAAGTATAGACAGTCCCTACCATAATGAAATGCTTTGAAATTAAACGAGTCAATCTAAGATTTTTTTAATGACATAAGATAATTGTAATAATTAAAGAAAGCGACACACACATTTGCTGGTTCTATGTCTTCAGTCTCTTCTATAGGTTATGGTCTCTTTGGCATTCTTATATGGTTGTTGCAATCAACTAGAAACCTCAAGTGCTCAGCCCAGAACCAGTATTTGTATTTTGTGCACTAAAAATTAAATTTATTTTAGTAGGTTCAATGTTATCTCGTAATTAAACACTTTCTAGGGGGACATACTAGACGAGGACGGTATTTAGGTAACACGGGACGGTTTTTGTGTGGATGTAGCAGCTTTTAATCCACATTTCAGAGGTTACTGAAGGTCTACAAATGGAACTTAGGGCTGTCGCGCTATCGAACTAGTAAAATAATACTATGTAATAGAAAAACCTACCCAACCACTATACCCTTTGCAAGAATATTAAAAACAAATCGACGGTTCTATGTCAAAGCATTGTCAAAACAATTTTATTGTTTAAAAAATATGTTAAAAAACAGATTAAGTTTTGGGGTTGAGTCAGCCTCTAAAATTAAACAACGTAGTCTTTAGGAGGTTTTTTATTGGAACAAAATAAATGTATTATAAATATATATGACACATAAGGCATCTTTGTTTTTGACCACAATTTAAGAACAAAAAAGTTTAATCGTTTTTTGACAAAACGTTGTACAGTAATCGATGTGCGATTTTTTTTTTCAACCTGCCCATTTTGTTTTTTCTGTCAACGAAATCCTTTTTTATGGCGTTTTTTTATGTATTGTTGATTAGGTATAGATGTTTTCTTATGTGTCACAGTCTCATTTTAATCGCCAATGGTATTAGCAAAATCAAATTTACATTTAACTGAATTTGGTACGATCCGGGGAATATTATCAAATAATTCGGGGGTAACTCCGTCAGCCTGTAATTCGTACCGAGAGAACAAAGTCACTATCTCAAGTTTTAACATTATTTGTATTCTACTTGGTAACTTCCTAAAAGATTGAGCATAACTAAGAAAGAAATGGTCTACACTGTCCAATGTAGGCTTGTTATTCTTTTTAATCTTATGATTCCCTTGATCTTCTTCAGTTGGTTCAGTGTTATGTATATTTCTCTTTCTATTTTCTTGTCCCTCTTCTTTTGTTTTATCTGACTGGTCTTTTGAGGAATCTGGGTTAGTCGTGTTATCAACTGGCATGTATAATTCAACCATGCGTTGTATTCTTTTAGTGTTGGTGCAATAATCTAGAAACCTCATGACATCAGCCCAGGGGCAGTCTCTGTACTTCTTATAAGTTTCGCCCCGTACAGGTTCCGAGGACTTCTTGGAGTGTAAGTAGTTGTTTTTCAGAATTTTCCATTTTTCATACCAACTGTCCGCTAAAAATGAAACTTGTTTTAGTAGGTTGAACGATGTCTCGCAATAAATTGAACATTATTGCCTCCTCATTAGTGAAAAATTTTTTGCGCTGAGTTCAGCGCAAAAAATTTTTCCGTCTGATGAGTTCATCAGACGGTATTTAAAAAACATGTAACCGATCGCATTGTTGTGTGGTTATAGCAGTTTTTGGGCCTTTTAAACTGTTTACAAAAAAAGGAATCCCGACTTCTGAATAATGTAAAATTATCGAAAAAGAGATAACTAAGTGAAAAATAATTATTAGTTCAGGAAATCGGTGGCAAAAAAACAAACAAAACCAAAGACACGGACACTTTAATATGGCTGAGTAAAACTTTTAAATGAAACAACGCAGTCTTTATGAGATTTTTTTAATTAAACAAGTTAAATGTACTATTAAAGAAAGACACTCACATGAACCTACTATTTTTAGATTGCATTTTAATCAATATTGTTGCCAGCTACATTTGTATATGCGGGCAACAATGCTGCGCAATTGTTTCTCAACTTTGTTTCCAATGGATACCTTGCAATTACTTTAACAGAAGCGTCATAATCATAAGACACAATGTTACAGTCTGTTATGATTATGATTCGTTATCCGTTATGAGCTTGTGATTCATGATGAACCGTGTTTTATTTTGAATAGATTCTACTGTTTTTTGAGTTAATATTTACATTTTTATTTCTCTGTTATGCTGCGTTATCAAATAAGCATAGAATTTTTGAGTACCTACGTATTTCTAATTTTTAGTAACAATTTGTTCTTTAAGTTAGTTTGAAGTTTAAAAAAAAATGTAGGTACACCCACACATTAAAAATTACAAGCTACACATTTCCAGCATAAGCTGACCTCGCATTGTACGGAAATCCTATACAATACGAGCTCAGCACAAACTGGAAAAGTATAGCTTGATGTTTAATTGTGTGTACACTGTTTATTTTACAAACAACCAAAAAATATTCTGCATAGTTAACATTTAGGTAACCTGAAAAAACACCACGGGTCATCGTTATTCTGTTAGACGAAATAAAAGCATTTAGCGCGTTTTCACACGTATCGCAACCACACGACAACAGTAACTGTGTGAAAATACATACCTAGTTTTATTTACACAGACCTCATCATAGTCACAACGCAAAATACACCTTTCTAATAATAATAATAAACGTGTTCAAAAACATGTTCTTTCTGGTTATGACAACGCAACTACAAGATGCAGCAGAGAAACTATTCGTACGTAACCACTGCTTGTCCAACGTTTGTCGCTGCGATGTGGTGTGCTGTGGCACATGTGAATGGGCCCTTAGGTAGACACCTAACATCGCCTGAAGGACTTCAAGCGATGTTATGCGATTGCACACTTTTTCATACTTTAAGATTGCACATTGCACGAGAACCAACTTAGAAGGGTTAATATAGTCTGAAGCTACCATTTTCTAAATTATGTCTTATCGCATAGGTACTAGAGTCATATTTTAATCGTCAATGGTATTAAAGAAATCAAATTCAAGTTTAACTGGATGCGGTACGATCCGGGGAATATTATCAACTGACTCGGGGGTAACACCGTTCGCTTGTAATTCGTATCGAGTGAACAAAGTCGCTATCTCTAGTTTTAACATTATTTGCATTCTACTTGGTAACTTCTTAAAAGATTGAGCATAGCTTAGGAAAAATTGGTCTACTCCGTCCGGTGATGACTTGTTATTCTTTTTAATTTTATGGTTGATCTCTTGATCTTCTTCACATGGTTCGGAGTTATGTCTCTTTCTTTTTCTTCTGAGTTCTGTTACTTCTTGTTCTGCGTCATTTGACTCTTCCGTGTTAACATCAGCAATGTTGTTAGTAGCTCTTCTAGGTGTACATCTTATTCTTCTGCTGCTGGTGAAGTTGCATTCATCTAGAAATCTCACGTGTTCAGACCAGGGCCAGTTTTTGTATTTCTTATAATTTTCGGAGTAAGGAGGTTCCGTGGACTTCTTGAACTTAGCGAAGTTGTCTTTCAAACCTTTCCACTTGGCACTCCACATGTCCGCTGAAAATGAAATTTATTTTAATAAGTTGAATGTCGATTCATATTTACCACTAGGTATACGTCAGACTAACATCTTGTCATGTTCGTCGAGGACAATATTTAGGTAACGTGTAACGGGTACTTATGTTCATTTGTTCCGTATTTGTTGAAATTTTTAAGTCTTAATTCATACACAAGTGGGTCACTGTTAATTTCCTAATAACTACGCCTCGTGTCTCGTTGGTTTCCGGACGGATTGCCGTACCGTCGGTCTGTGAGAGTTAAGGCCTATTTAGATATAAGGGATATCTCTGTCGCGCTCGGTAGCGATACTGGTCCGCCTTCTGGTTAATCACTTTGGACCAGTGTCGCTTCTTCTTCTTCTTTTCGTGTGGTTAGTGACTAACCTGGTGTCAGAGTTTTAAAGCCGCCCATGGGTCTCTGACTGGCTTCACATGCCGTCGAGAAATATTTCTCAGGCATGCCGGTTTCCTCACGATGTTTTCCTTCACCGTTTTTGAAGCAAGTGATAATTATACAATACGCACATGAATCTGAAAAGTCAGAGGTGCGTGCCTTGGGTTCGAACTCGAGACCTATAACTTGGCTGTCCGAAGGTAACACCACTAGGCTATTACTGCTATACCAGTATCGCACCGAGCGCGACAGCGATAGGTATCGCTTACATCTAAACAGGCCTTTAGGGAGGAAAATGCATGTGCTTGCGCACACAGGTGCATTGCAATTGCGTTAGTCTCCGTTGAGATTGGTTGCAGCGCAGCGTACCGTGACCGTGACCAGAATTGGTCAAGAGGATATTGTTTTTAACCTGTCAAGCAAGTCTTGACTAAGACTTGAAACACAATTAGTTGTCTATTGTAACGTTATTCCCGGGAGCCACACATGCAGATTTAATTAAAAACCGCCCAAGTTCG
Organism: Agrochola litura; assembly: GCA_949152395.1. Classification (NCBI taxonomy): domain Eukaryota; kingdom Metazoa; phylum Arthropoda; class Insecta; order Lepidoptera; family Noctuidae; genus Agrochola; species Agrochola litura. The sequence continues at coordinate 7,060,164 of OX424509.1, forward strand.
AGTCAGACTCGCACACGAAGGGTTCCATACCGTATTAAGAGCGAGCAAAAAACACGCAAAAATTTAATATGTTTAATAATGGAGTACGTACACTCTTTAATTATTAAATGTATTACATTTTTATTATTTGTTGTTATAGCGACAATAGAAATACACAATCTGTGAAAATTTCAACTGACAGACAGACGGACGGACGGACAGCGGAGGCTTAGTAACAGGGTTCCGTTTGTTATTTGCGTTCACTGGTTTGGCACCCTTCGGGTAAGGAGCACTAAAATGTAGGTATGGAGATAAACAAAGCATACGAATATGGCCTTGGCAGATACTAGATATCTAGTTTTATAAATTGCATAGATCCTATGCCAACATTGATCTTATGCCCAAGTAAGTAAGTAGATAACAGCTAATGTTAACTGTTTATTCTAATCAACTTCGATTAGGTTCTTATCTACTCAACGACACTATCGATTGGTCCAAGATGACCATTTTAACTAATAGGCTACCTGTTCAAATGTTTCTGTACGCTTATTTCTACTAAAACAAATATAAACTTAGCAGCATGTACGTACAGGTAGAATGTCCAGTTAAACTATCGAGAAAACAAAATAAATAGTTCCAAACGCATTTTGTATTCGACGCTCAGAATAAGAACGAAAACACCGAATGAAATTAAGAATGAGCTAACCCGGCCCTCGGGTTGTGTTCAATCCGCAAACGCGTACTATAAACTTACACACTAGAAACATAGATGGCGCTGTAGGGTACATGCGCTGTAGTGAGGAGTTAAGAACATGGGGTAACTTACCATTGCCTGAGCCCATTTCACTGGCGATTTCCTTCCAAGTTGCAAGTCTCTTTGGCCGATTTTTGTATTCCGGATCATTCATATCATATAGGAAAGGTCTTTCTCTAACTAAATCAATCAATTTTTCTGTTTCAGACATGGCGGCGATGGCGGTGTTTACGTCAGTGAGAAGAAACGTAGAACGCGAGCTACGTGCGTTCCTATTGACCGCCGCGGTCGAACTGTCAGCTAGCGCGAAGTTTCTAGAAATCGTATGCAGGACAGAGAGCGCTGAACTCCTATCGCGGAACGCGTGACCGCTCTCTCTTTCACACACAGAGGTTATCTTTTTATGATAACAACAAAAGAGTCTGGTATAAATGAAAGAAATAAGCATGTTTTCACTTCGACGAAGCGTTTAGTTTTCGTAATTGCAAACTTACGGTTAAGTGTATAATTTACTTAGGGAAATAATAAAGCTTCCGAAAAACAAATTAACTTCCGAAAATCTGTGGATGATGGATCTGTAATTCAAAACAAAAAAAAAAACTTCCGAAAAAAAATTACTTTGTTTCCGAAGGGTCAATATGTTGTGCTACAAAATTTAGTGATAGAAACGAATCGCTGCAAAACCGACTCCACGTAGTCTTGTCTGCCCTACCCCTAGAGCGTAATAATAAGCCCGCATAGGCGCGGAGGGACGAGGCGGTCAGAAGTTGCGGTCTCCGACGATAAGCTCGCGTGGGACCGCCCGCCGGAGCCTCGCAGCGCCGGAGTCGTGATAGAAACCATACCAGTCATTTCCTCTCGCTCCGTACCGTGCCGGACGCGAGAGATCACCGCCGCCGATCGCCTCCACGAGAACACGGCGATGCTCCGCCCAAGCCGGGCAGACCTCCACCGTATGCTCCACCGTGTCCTTCGGGCGATCCACACAATGGTGACACCCGGGCGTTTCCTCCCGCTTTATCCTGAACAGGAACCTCCTAAAACAGCCGTGTCCGGTGAGTACCTGCGTCAGTCGGAAGGTGAGGACGCCGCGCGCCATGGCGCCTCTCTAGCCAGTCCTCAAAGAGGGGTCTTATCGCCGCAATTGTGGTGTGCCCATTGCATGCTCGCTTGCATGCTGCATTCATGGTGTATGCTTGTTTGCATGTTTGAAAAAATTACGTCAGCAAATGCTGTTTTATTTTTTGTATTCGCATTTAAGTTGTAGGAAAATTAGTATTTATAGCAGTAAAGTTAATATTTTGAGTATGCTCATATTTTAATTTTTTCGGAACTTTTATATTTACTACCCATTTACTTATAACTTATATAATTAATGTGATATTACAGGACCATACTTACCTAGTAGGCAATGCCTTGTGCAGTCAGGCGCGACGCGACTCTAACAACGCAATTTCTAAGAAAACCTCACGGTAGAACAATTACCGGTGTCGTGTCGCGCCAGTCTGCATGAGGCTTTACTCATTCGAGCGATAACAGATAGGTACTTACTTAAAATATACGGTGAAGGAAAACATCGTGAGGAAACCGGCATGCTTGAGAGATATTTCTCGACGGCATGTGAACAGGTCAGAGGCCCATGGGCGGCTTTAAAACTCTGACACTAGATTAGTCACTAACCACACGAAAAGAAGAAGACTTGCGTAGCCCTAGCCGTTACAATGTGTAGTTTCTAATTACTAGGTAAATACTTTAAATCTAAAAACGCATGCAACAAAAACAACTATCCCAACACAATCAATATTATTTCAAACTAGAAGTCCACCGGTCTAGTGGTTGGACGTTTGACTGCTTAGCGACTGGGTTGTGAAAATTTGATTGGGTATTTTTTTCGAGTAGGTGATTATCACACTGCACTGCATCACGCTCCATCTCGCGTAGCGGCGGCAGATTATCAGTTGGTATATAAAACACTATCTGCGCGCAGAACGCTTCCCGCGCGCAGATTGTGTTGTTTCTTAGGGTCTAAACAGACGGAGGTACGGAGGTACGGAGACTGAGAGCTGTAGTGGCCCAGTGGTAACGGCCGCGACTTACGAGTTGTAGGTCGTAGGTTCGAACCCAGTCAGGCGCTTTACTCTGTGTAAATTATTTCATTACCACTGCTCTCAAAACGGTGAAGGAAAACATCGTGAGGAAACCGGCATGTCCTAGAACCGAAAATTCGAAGACATGTGACATCTACCAACCCGCACTGGGCCCGCGTGGTAGATTACGGCCCGCTCCCTCTCACAGGGAGGAGGCCTGTGTCCCAGCAGTGGGAACATTTATAGGCTGATGATGATGATGAAACAGACGGACGGCATTTGAACAGCACGCCAGCTGCAAGATTGCAGTTTGAATGCTAGTGAGTTGCAGTTTGAATGCTTGCGAGTTGACATAACTGCATCGAAACTGCCAACCGACTGCGCAGTCCGTTGAAATGCAGTCCGTCTGTCAAGAGCAGTGGTTCCTAACCTTTTCAATATTGTTACCTCTGTGACCTATTGGGAAAACTGATTTTACCCCGACCTTAAAATGTTATCAATACAAACAATACAAGCTTATAAACAATACAAGATTATTTGTCTATAGGTTATAATTATTGTAGTCATATTTTATTTTTTGATTATTGTTTGCTAGTATCTTGCTGTTGATTTTTGACATATGCTTTTTTAATTACGTTTGCATGGTATTTTTTTTTTTATCGATTTATTATTTCCAAATTTAAATTGAATTGCATGTATTTTAATAATATTTTTTTGTGTATGCTTGTTTTCATATTCGAACACATTGAGAATTGTTACAGAATAAATGAATTGAATTGAATTGCTTGTAATGCTTACGTAATTTATATTTAAATATAAACAATGAATTAATTAAAAATACATAGTTAGTGTGATGGTTGGTATTGTTTTGCATTCAAAAGTTTTTTATGTAAGGTTTAGTTTCGCTTAAAGCGCATCTTAAGTCATGTTCCACATTGAAACGGTTTTCAGTGTACCCAAAGTTGAAAAACCACTCTCACATCTATAGGTGGTGGCAAAGGGTACATTTTTATTAAAGTTCTGTTCGCTATTAACAGTATATTCGGCACCAGCTTTGATCCCACCAGATTAGGTCTTAATTATTAGGTTCTTTGGCACCCCCACATTAATAGCTGAATTACCCCCAAGTTCGGAACCCAGGGTCTAGAGCCTTATGGCTGCCCCGTGCTCAGCGTGTCACGTAATAGCTCGGAGCCTTGATTTCCGCCCAGTAGGAGGCATTAGGCACCTATTGTATGAGACTCAATCGAGCGATTATCAACAGTTTCGAAACTGCGCAAAACTGCATCTAAACTGCAATACGGCAGCTAGTTTGCTATACCAATGCAGACCATCAGAGGGGCAATTCCCGTATTTTTTAAGAATCTGTCAAAAATACAATCAATTTACCAACATTTTTGACAAGTTTGACAGATTGCGACTTGAATTTGAACGTTTTTTATGTATGAGAATTGACCCTCTGCACAGCCCTCTGGTTCCACGGGGACATGGCTAGGAGGAAAAGTCAAACAAAAGTAAGAAATAAAACGAACGATTATTGTGAAAGCACCAGTCAATAAATTTTATTCACTAAAATTCCCTTAGTATACAAATCTGATATTGGTGATGTGGATGACGTGGTCTATATACTACAAGTGCTATATCTGGTTATCTGATGTCATTCTCACCAAGACATTATTGAACTTGATTGTCACAATCCCAAAAAGGAGACAAGCCAAATTATGCCTAGCATGTGACAATCTTCCGGTTTCTGGAACGGCAATCACCGACGACGTGTCCAAATAAAACTTATGTCAAGAGATCTCATCGGCTATGGACCATTTGACTGAATGGTCAATACCTAATCGGATTGGGCGACTAATTGCCACAGTCCCAAAAAGGAGACAAGCCAAATTGTGCCCAGTCATCCGGTTGACAGTCACATGTCATCCATGTGACAGTCTCCCGGTTTCTGGAACGGCAATCAGCGACGTGTCCAAGGGATCTGATTGGCTGTGGATAATTCAGTCCAACCAATCACAGGCTACAGCAGTTGACATTTGTTTGACGATTTGTTAGATAATTTTTGAGTCGAATCGAAAATCAGTTCCAGAAACCAGGTGTCTGTCTTTCAGTCGTGACTGTGGCGTGCTGGGCACTACCTGGCTCATCTTCTGTTTGTGTGGTGAGTCTTGGACAAATGCATATCCTTTTTCAAAATCCTCCTTACATTTCTGACATGTTTGTTTGTTCCCATGAATAGTTGACCATTCTCTTCCTTTTTTGTTCTTATATCTTCAAGAACTTCTTCAGCTTATTTCATAATGTCTTGGTCAGAATAGAACTTAAATATATTATTAAAACCTAGGATCTGTTTCATTGCTTACACAAAATCATACAAAAATTATACTTCGTCAACTTTTCTAATTACTTACAGCATATCCTAGTAACGAAACAGACCATAAGTCATTAGCGATAAGAACCAGTTTCGCATGGGTTTCATCTACTACACATGAACAATTATTATGAAAGTATACAAATAAAACATATGAGATCTTTAAAACAGAAACATTTAGTGATAGTAAAGTTCTTACATCTAATTATAATTTCTTATTTAAACAGTTAGAATGAGAAAGCGGTTTACCGATGATCAAAGCAATGACTATTTACAATTTTACTTATTTTTGGAATGTTTAAGTATGGAGTTAGTTAAACAAAGGGATAGTGATGTTATTAGTAACATATTATAGCTACAACGCTTTAATTTCCACTACGACAACGAAGTTAACTAATTCAACCGTTGATTTCAAAATCGGCATACATAGTGAGTGACTGTACATATTATGGAAATACTTATTATATTTGTAATTCGTATATTGTCACTACGATTTCGGCGACATTATAAAATACGTTACCAATGAATAAATAATATATTCCCTACAATATCCGACAATTTCAAAAATATGTATATCAATGAAATGAGATCATTAGTGAAAGCGCCATCTATGGTGACACAGCGACACTATGAGAGTACATTACGAGACAGAAAGCTCGAAGCTTCGTCCTGAGCTTACACAATACCTAAACAACTATCAAAGTAATTTTAGGTATAAAATAGATTTATTTCTCTAACCTATAAACTATACATATTAGGTTCTAGTCGACCAATGAGTATTACTTTCGTCCAATCCTGCGCATGCTTGCATTTGAAAATCGAATGTTTGATTCCCGCCTAAAGCATGAACAGTATTGAAATCACTGACTACATAATGGGTGATTGATTAATACTTCGACTTTTTGGTGTTAATTAAGAGCGTTCATTCTAAAAGTTCGCAACGTCGCAAATAGTTCCTATTCATTTGGCAATATTACCTACTGAATAGAAATATGAAATATTGCTAACTAGCGAACTAGAATATTAATAATGTATTGCAATTGTAACACACTGAATTTGTTGTTAAAACCGTTTTAGGTGTAAAAAAGGCATTTGGAAATTACCCAAATACTTTTTTTACATCTAAAACTAAATATTCGGTGTTACGATATTAATTATTGCATTTCATAATCAATATTTTAGTTCACTAGTTAGCCATATTTCTTATTTCCATACAGTAATATTGCCAAATTAATCAAAACAGCGACATATTTGACAGCTATTTGCGACGTTGCCCTCTTTCAAAATAAATGCTCTTTTCGATCAAAATGTTAGGTTAACTTACCTGTCAGTGTGTCGTTAGCATAAATTTAAGTCTAAACAATTCTAGTAATGTTATCGAAGTATTTGTCTGTACCTACCGAGACTGATAATCTTGCTCAAAAATACAACATTTGATGTCATAGTCAAAACAGACTCAAAATCGAATGACCTTATTTGAGATTTCGTAGAGACTACCACCCATTACTGGAATTGTTTAGAGTTAAAATTAAATATTTTACCCGAACATTTCAACTAAACATTGCACTAAAGGTGACAAGTCAGTGAAATCTGTACATATGCTTAGAGCGATTTTTTACTTTGCACTTGACAGTATAACTCGATTTTTATAACTGTGCGCTTGGAACTGTCAAAATCGTAGGTTGTTAGTATTGAATTCACCCGCCCGGTTACCTCCTCAGTGTCCCGACGCCTCTAAATACGGTCTACACAACTCGTGTCGTCTCCACAGTCCTGTTTTATTATTCGTTATGTTGTTATTGTTATTATTTAAACCACATACACTGTAATTATTTTAACGTTGACAGGCGCACAGTTATAAAAATCGGGTTATAAACCTAGATTTTGTCAATAGATTTCCAGAATCATTAACTAAGGTTGATGAGAGCTAGACTGAAAATTAATACATCTAGGCTTAGGAATAGTTTGTCAGACATTACATAAATATCCATAACGAGTGAATTTCCATTACATCAAGTGTTCTTACATTTAGATATGTAGAGTAATTAGAAGACATTGAAACGGGAGAGATTGATTTGTTTCATACCGGCTGTCAAGTTTACTATAATCTCTAATCTTGAAATAGTTTTGAGCATTCTGTTCGATTTTTGAAGTTTGAAACGGCGATGGTACAGTTGTATGTAGATCTAATTCTCTTTGTACTCTCTTCTGTTCAGATTCTTTCCTTCTTCTCGACCGCCATTAGTTCACTCCCGTTTCAAAACATTAAGTTAATCTACATTTGAATAAACACAAGTTTGCACTGTGTTCTGTGATTACACATTATACATCAATGTTTTACAACAAAGGGGAGGGGAGGGGACGCTGTGCGCTTTCAAACATATACAAAATATTTCACGCGAATAAATTCCAAATAATTTCGTCTATCTAATATACAATATCATTTTTAGTTTACAAATTAACGCTAAAACAAACTCTTCGTAATCTCCGCTGGACTTTGGCTTTGCCATCCTACTTCTTACCGTACTCTGTGCAATAATAAAAAGTGAGAAAATAAACGAACCTAACGATTATGGCCGATCTTAAGAAAATTAAATGTGAGTGACCTTCAGTGTCAAGTCTCTCTGACAAAATAATTTAACTATTTTTACACCAAAATTAGATGGAATTCTAATGAGACAAGACTCAGACACTCCTAGAATGCTTCCCAGATCAGCAAATTGGGTAATATACTTGTTAGAGTTAAGATCTGTACAAATAGCTGTTGTACTCTTTGAAGATATCAAGTCTGAAGCTCAATGTGCTGAACATAGAAAGGATTACAAAAGCGTCTAAGCCTTTTATTAAATTAAAAATGTTGAAGAGTGAAAGGGAAATCCTTGGAGTCCTTGTTGATACTGCACAAGCTTCCTGATCCTTGTTTAATAGACTTTCTTTATATGTAATCGATGGTGGATTGACGTCTGTATTTTCATTCAAAACAGGTGTTGGACCTATAGCTATGAGTTTACAAGCATTTATGATAATAATACCGTCTGCTTGTAAAATCGCCTAAAAGTTATGATGAATATTCTGACTTTGGGTGATCTGTACCCTAATTGCGTAACTTATTTTCGTAAACAATTTTGCCTAATTTGTTTCATTTTGACAGTTCAACAACATTCATTACGTTATTTACGTTGTTGAGCAGATTTTTTTTCCAACTTATGAAACAATGGATTAGCAATCTGTTTCAAATCGAAACAAATTGTGATTGTGTTGTATTACGCAATTAGGGTATAGATCTGCAAGGCACGAATGTATCGTGGCTTCGTTCTTTACAGACTGTCCATGGGATCGTGGTTCATAATGAAAAGATAGAACATCATCATTTTTAAGATGAACATCATCATCATTAATTTTTAAGATTTTTAAGGTTTACTCTCAAAATTTTCTGGTTACCAATTGAATCGAATTCGATACAAATGTTGTTGTGTCCAATCGAAACATTGATTCGAATCAATTCCAATTTGATTAAAAGTTCAAAATGTCGATAGTTAGGTAAGAACCAGTTGATTTCCAGATTTCTTTTGCAGTTTAGCATGGAATCCAGGAAGTTCGTACAGGTAGAGTAGTGCAGTATGAACGTGGGACGGGGATGGGACCGCGGGAGTGCGCGGTGGCGGTTCACTCCTTGAGCTTGTGCCAGTCGGCGATCTGTCGCCGCGGCGCCGCCTGCACCTCGCGCCAGTGGTGCCGCGCGCTGCCCGCGCCCACCGCGCCCAGCTCCAGGCGACCGATCACCTGCCATGTGGGACACTCATTGTTACTTCCTACATTTGGAAACATCAATTGACCACATATGAGTAGAAGAGAGGGTTTGGCTCGATGCCAATTGTGGAAGAAAAAAATTCAGGAGTTTAGACGTATGAGGCTCAGGGTGAAAAGTTCATCCTCCGACCAGACGGGTATCGTGTCTGTTGAGCTACCTACTGTCTATTACGTAGCAAAAAAAAAATATCAGTGGCTCTTCCGGGAGTGCCGACAGAACTGAAAACTTAAAAAAAAAAATTGCCACCGCGGTAATCGACGCGTTGATGTTTTTTACTCCACGTACCGCAGTAATCAACGCGTTGATGTCTTTTACTCCACGGTGCCGGTAAATTGCGTTACAGTGTCGCGAAATCAATGGTTTAGTCCCATCTCAGAAATGCCCAACGCGCCTAAAGAAGTTTACACTTCAAAAACAATCATAGCTATTTTCTGCATTAATGTGCGGTTGAGGTGTCCGTATGGATTGAGGAGCCATGCCTCATATTTAAACGCGGGTACTACCAATTTTTAGTAATAAATTAGGCGATTTTGTAGGCCCGATCCTGGAATTTGTAGTAAAATACTTTAAAAGATACACGACTTTTAAGGTGGCTCCTCAATTCAGCCGTCTGAATTGAGGTGCCACCTTACAACTCTAAAACTAGCCGACGGATATTTTTGAAAATTTGATAGGATTTAGTAGTACTTATGCGTAATCTCTACAAAAAAAAATGGATTATGTACGGCTGAATTTGAGATAGCTACAATGTTTTGATTTTTCATAAAAATCCATAAATTTCACCGCGCTGTTTCTCGGAAAGTAATCAACCGATTACAACATACTTTTAGTATAATTTTGTAGTGCACTATTCGCTTTTTTAAAATTGGAATGCATCTACAAGGCGAAATATTTTAGATCGTTGCGTTGACTGCTAAACAATATCCCATCCGTTCAGTAATGTTGAGTCAAAAGGCACTCACCTCATTCTTGGTAACCCTGTCCCAATCCAACACGAGGAGTTCCAGCGACACGTGGTCCAGGGTCGCGTTGGGCGCGGCCGGCACCTCGAACACGAACGACTCGTTGAACACCGGGTTCAGTGTGCGCTTCTTCACGTGAGTCTTCTTCTTGGCGATGCGTTGGCCGTTGTATAGCAGGTACATCTTTACGTAGCTGATGAGGAAGAGTTGGTTACAGGTTAGACTGCTGTAGGTAGAGGCCATGCTTCTAATGGAAACAATGAGTGGCGAATACTCTTTGGTGAAGGTTTGATGGAGGAAAGTATGATGCAACAGTTGCTTAAGTATCTACTTTAGCTTTGTTTAAAGTACGTACGAATTTGTAAAAATCTCGAAAATATTTTATGTTGGTGATACTTCACAAACACCTCCTGCTTTAAATTTGTTTAATAAGGTAGGTTCTTCGTGTTGCTTTAGAAAGTTCTATCTCTAATGTTTGCGAATCCTGAAAGCTGAACCTGTTTTAGATATCATCAAATTAATGTGCTTCAAGGGGCTCATTATAAAGATCACGTAATTTTAAATTATGCTGTCCTTTTGTTCAGAGACGTTTATATTGAGATGATAAGATAGTATAGAGACAAAATTTATGGTGTTAAATACTAACGGGTCAGCAAGTCCGGTGACGTCCATCTTGGGCAGGTTGCGCGCCTTCAGCAGCACCACGGTGAGGCGCGCGGCGGCCGGCTGCCAGCACAGCGACACCAGCACCTCGCCGCGACCGACGCTACGCATCTGCAACACACAAGGAGAAACATTTTTTTTTTTTTTTGTAAATTAAATATTTATTTATTTTCTCATCACAAATGCAGATTTGTACAGGAAATGCTTAATCTAAAAATTGGGTTAACATTTGTGAGAGACTGGTGCCCGAAAAAGGCATAAAATACCTGTGTTACGGGTCACCAGGCAACCCAATACTTAAAAATGTACATATTAATTTAGATTAATTAGCAAACGCAAATGATGAAGTTAAATTATTTTCTAGGTACAGTAACAATATAAAGAAAAAATTAAATAAAAATAAATCTAGGCTGGACATTCATATATGTGGTTTAAGTGTGTGTACGTATGTGTTGTGTGTGAGGGTGTGTATGTGAGTGAGTGGGGTGTGTTTGTGGGTGTGTGTGCGTGTCTGGTGGTAACATGTTAGGTTGGTATCTGTTAGAGGTAAGGTTGCCAACCATACTGTTAAAAACAGTATTGTAAATTTTTCGCTCTAAAATACTGTTGCTTAAACAAAAAGTTTCATCTACTACGTAGAACATTGTACATAGGTATGGCAGCAGTGGTTTAGAAAACCTTAATTTCAGAATGACACTGTTAATTAATGTCTCGAATTTTCAGGACAAACTAAATAGATAATTCTTATCAGAACACCTTTTAAATACTAGTATTATAGTTAGGTCTGCAGTATTCACAGAATGAGTGTTTTCAGTGACGAACGCTAAGTGATGAGACGACAGAAATAAAGCTTCAATACATTCAATAAAAAAATTGCTCCTCGTCTATTTGGCGAGGCTTAGATACGAAGTCTTCAAAATTGGTGCTAAATTGATGAGTTGCACGACCAGTAAGTACTAATGAATTACGTATCTATTCAAATCATAAAAAAAAAATTAACTACTGTTTATTTTTTCGAGCTGCTGTTTAATTTTCCGAAATACTATGTTTATTTTCCCACTTTGACCATAATGTACTTTATTTCTTGTACAAAATGTTGGCAACCCTAGGTAGAGGTGATGTAAGAGTGGTTCTGTCATAGAAGTTATGTTAAAAAGGCAGCAGGGCAATGATGGAGTCGGGCATTAAACAAGTTCAAAATTTAATTATCCCTAAAACATAATTCTCAAGTTAAAAATTCAAAATATGAATCACTTTATGTCATGGATTATAATAATATCATCTATGTGCAGAGGCAGAGCAGAGGACAGCACAAATAAAAATTTAAAACTTCATAGTCGCCGGTAATTTTACCGTAATTTATATAAATGACCGTAAAATACCCGTATTTTACCAGTGTTTTTAGTAAAATTACGTAATTTTGCAACCCTATCCGAGAGTGTCGACAGAAGTGAAAACTTGAAAAAAAATCGGCACATCGGTAATCAACGCGTTTATGCCTTTTACTCCACACACTGCGGTAATCAACACGTTGATATCTTTTACTCCACGGTGTCGGTAACAGGTCGCGAAATCAATGGTTTAGTCCCATCTCAAAAATGCCCAAAGCGCCATAAGAAGTATTCAATAAAAAAAATTGTGATGTATACATAAAGTTTCCATTGAATGTACCTTGAGACTACGTGGTTGTATCTCGCGGCAGAGCGCCATGGCCTCGCCGCTCTGTAGCTGCAGGCTCGTCAGCGGGGACACCACCTCTCCAATTATCTCATCACGGGAATATCTGGAACATAAAGGTAACACTTAAGCCAAACTTCATATTTTTCAAGTCTGAAGAAGTACCGATTAGAATTTCGTTCAGCAGCAAACAGTCGAGTGAATATCTCTTGGAAAAGTAACATTATCTTGAATCATGTGAGGAACATGTAGATATTGTCTGAAATAGTCTTTTGAGGAAAGAACCACACAGATTTGATTAGACCTGTCCAGTTAGTAATTGTGTAGTCATATCCAGTCATGGATAACTCGTGTAGGTACGGGCAGTGACAAAAGTCTGTTAACTCTGCTACTTTTACGCATCACCACAAAATTATTCGAGGATTTCAATAGCTAAGAGTTAATATTCTTTTAATTTTACTTTGTTTCCGATTTAAATTAAACATTTAGCTCAATAATTAAGACTTTAAAACCTGAAATGTTAATCGCCTTTTGTCGCTGACTGTACAGTCCATATAAGAAAACGGTCGCTGTTGAGGGTAGAAAAATTACCTGGGTAAATAAAATTTTCCTATTTACCTGTCAAAGCTGAGTACGACGAAGTGCAGGGTGATGGCAGCGATCTGGTGCGGGGCGATGCCGTAGAAAGTGAAGTCCTCGTCGTATACCGGGCAGCGGGTCTTGCGAACAACTCTGAAAGTGTTAAAAGTGATAATAAGTAACTAAAGAAAGAAAGAAAAGAAAGAAAGAAAATGCGAAATATCTTGTTATAAAAGTTTTTAGGCAACTATAATACCGTAATCAATCAGCAAACTTTTGATACAGACGTCTAAGGCTTCCCCTCCTCTAAAACTTGGTATAACTAATGTCCCGTTTGTCATAAGAAAAAACTTGGCTGTTAAAAAAATGTTGGTTGCGGTCACAGTCGGTGCTTTTGAATTGCAGTATTTGCAACACAGTCGAACCTTTGTCTATTGAATTGCAACACGGTCGAACCTTTATCTTTTGAATTGCAGCATTTGCGGCACCCTATCATAACGCAAATGATGTCAGTCGGTGTCTATGAGCAAAAATAAAATGTTTAGTTGTTTCTATATCCTGGCTAGATCATTGGTCCAATTCTTGTGACGATAGTCTATAATCTATATCTTTAACATATTGTAAAAACATAGTCGCTTTTAGTATCTGTCTGTGTGACCGCGTTGTTTTTCTAAACTGCACAACGGATTTGGATGCAGTTTTTACCATCACAAAGTGTTTATTCCGGAAGGTTTATTAATAATTACATTATACTTAAACAAACTCGAAGCTTTGTCAGGTCGTTAAAACTGTGCGAAGCAAGAAAGGGTTTCTAGTATATATAATTATAAGAAAAAAGTATAAATTGTTTATTCTGCACAAACTAAACGCACATTACAAAAAAAAAAAAAACTTATAATACATATTTATAAATTAGCCAAAAGCCACGTATTCAATATTCAAAACTAATAAAAGTTTGGCAAATTTTGTCTATTGCTTGATATCAGGGCCAGAGAGCAATTTACAATTTTGCTAATTTTGCATCTTTTTCTTTTTAAAAAGGAACTGTTGTACTGACCGTGTCTTAACCTTGTGCTGCTTGTCGGGCAACAGCTGCAGCTTGACGTAGGGGTCGGGGCCGGCGGGCTCGCGACCTGGCAGACCCTGGCACGACACCACCGACACCACCAGCGCGTTCTTCTCGTTCTCATATCTGTGGACGAAATAAAGAGAAATTTAAATAACGAATGGTAATAAGTGGTAATAAGCAAGCGCTACTGCTGACCATGAGGGGCAAGTGTTATTGGGTTTTTCCATCAGGAATTTCTCAGTAACAGTCCGGAGTCTGGATTTGTGCCCGGTTGGTTGCCTATTACATGGGACTTACATACAGGTTGGCAGGGATATCGACGCGGTATCTGTTACCATGGATTTGGTACATGATTCTGAACACCCCAGCGTTGAAATTTTTCGTCGGTTATTAAAAAAAAGTCTGCTGTTTCATAGAAAAGTGCAATACCTACGCGCTCAAAACGTATGGAACAACAGATTTTTGTTTGAGGGGTGTTCAGAATCATGTACTGAATCCATGGTAATAGTTTTCGCCTCAATGTCCCTACCACCCTGTACATGTGTAACTGGCAAAATGTGGGTGTACTTTGTCTATAGGTCCACCTTTGCCTAACCTTTTGGGGAAAGATAGATAAGTAAATTATCAACAGTATATTGAAGTCCATAGTTGGGCACAAGAGCTAGTATTTAAGATACTACCTTTGGATGTTAGAAGCCAGTGAAGTCAGTTTATTCCATCCAGGTTTGCATCGATCGAATAAAAATATTCAAGTTAACCATGCTCATTTTTTCAATTTCTTGCAAGCAACGATTTTATAGGATTCATCGCCTATTCTATATTTAGATCAAACCTCATTTGCCTGGGCTCGGAGCGCGAAATGAAATCAATTGCTTCTGAATAACGTTAGGGGAGTCACTTGTTACACAATTTCTTGTCAGGTAGGTCTAAGATGAAGATTTTTTTTTCGTTAGATCCTTAAAAATAACTTTTGAAAATAAGGTTCTTAGAGGTAGTTTTAGTTATGTTAGGATATTATTTTGATATTTTTTATTATTATTTAGCTAGTTTGTTAGTTAATTTAGTATAAGAAAATTATCCAGCGTATTTATTTTTTATCGTATTAATAAATTCCTGTTTATAAATAAAATTAGAATTCTTACTCGGTAACAAAACTACTAAATTCTGACGAATAAAATACAATTGACGTTGATATATTTAGTGAGCTGTTCCACTTAACTATTCCTAAAGAGCTACAAAAAACCCTGTAAGAAATCGTGACACGTGTCACCTCTCAACGAGGCATCCTCAAGATGACGATTGACTTGTCGCGAACCCGAACAAGGCGTGTTGCAACACCGAGCGCTGGACGCAGACAATGCTGACGAATACTTATACGTTTTTCTGTAACTCCATACAACGCCGAAAACAAAACATCTCAAAGTTGTAATACAAATCAATATACGAAAATACAAATATAAACTCATTTCATATCTTTAGCCAATACGACTAAGTTGCACGGAAACCGATATTCGCTATACACGAATATTCAGTACTTTCCAAATTACGTCTGGTATTTGTTATCGATTACACCCCGTCGTGAACTAAGGCAATAACCCTTGTAGATATATGCGTTAGGTTCTAGACGTTGGTAAACTAGGTCATATTGGGACACTAGGTCGAAATACAGGCAATATTGTAAGTAATACTTGTTCGGATTTGTATCAACCCCGTCGCGCGTCGGTATCGCTACGAAGAATTGTTATATCTGGCTATTTCCCTACTTGTTTTCTTTAATTTTTCTTCAAGATTTTTGGAATATTTATAAGGAATTGAAAGTAGCTTAAAACTTTCATAAAACCAACTTTGAAACTCCGTCTTCATCTATAAGAATAACAACTGCTTTCCATTATTTACAAATGTTTATTTATTTAAACTTCTCGCACACAAAAAAGGTACAAAGGCGGACTTAATTAATGACTTAGGCATTCTCTACCAGTCAACCAAGGGTGGTGAAGAGATTAGATGACAGGTGCTTTGTGAAAATAATACTAAAAAATAAAAACATATTTTTAAATGTTTTTTTTTTGTTTCTATAAAAATATTTAAAAATCTAAATTTTATTTCTATAAATGAAATAAAGGTTATTAAAAATTAAAAATATGTATTAATGAATTGTAAATAAAATAGGTACACAAGTACATTAAAATAGGTTATAAACTTACTCATATCCCCCACAACCTACATAAATATATAAATGTTACAATTTTTCCTAACTTCCCGCAGATGTTTTTTTACCAAAACACAATCTTGTAATCGAGTGGCGTCTACATCCCGAAAACTAATAAACTTTCTATTTGGTGTCCACAAATAGATAAGGACACTCCTGTAAACTTACGTGAGCCCTGTGTAACTGTAGGTACAGTGAGCGCCAAAATATACGGACGAACAGGCTGTTCGAAATGATTAGGGTCTTACCTGCCGGATATTTTGACAAAGGATGAAGCGAGTCATATGAAGTGTCAGACGATTTTGTCCTATGTGCAGTGCAACTATTACCTAATGCCACCTTGACTTGCTCTGATACTGCCCTGCAAATAATATGGAACTTGCTAGCAACTAGGAAAAATAAACTAGGTTTATCTAAATGACGGGGTGTTTCGGAATGAACACTGTACCTATAAGACAAAAACTGCCGTTCTGACTAGAATATTTCCATCTAGGTTTGTTTTTTTTTTTCGTGTGGTTAGAGACTAACCTGTTGTCGGAGTTTTAAAGCCGCCCATGGGCCTCTGACTTGGCTTCACATGACGTTGAGAAATATCTCTCAGGCATGCCGGTTTCCTCACGATGTTTTCCTTAACCGTTTTTGAAGCAAGTGATAATTATACAATACGCACATGAATCCGAAAAGTCAGAGGTGCGTGCCTTGGGTTCGAACTAGAGACCTATGACTTGGCAGTCCGACGGTCACACCACTAGGCTAACACTGCTATAGGTTCAATTAGGTAAGATTAGGTTTCAAAGGAAGGTAAGATCAGGTTTAAAAGGCCTGTTGGTTCCTATATTATTGCTGCTGACTGTACCTACGTGAGTGAATAGGGGTCGAAAGAAACACGTTACAAAGTTTATAGAGATGTCGCTGGAGCGGGCGCGGGCGACACTTTCCCGATATTTTACGATTAGACCTCTAGGGACTGGTTTAGTTTACGTTTTATTGGTAAATATATGTGAGAGGGTGTCACGTTATGTAGTGAATCAATCAATTAATGTCAACTGTCGGAAAGTGTTAATATATGAATGATGGCAATTAGAAAAGTGGCAGACATAAGGAAATGATGGATGGATGCCTGGATGGTAAAAAGATGATGATATAGCATAATCAGCCTACTATGTTCCCACTGGTGGCGTGTGGGCCTCCTCTTTCTGTGAGAGGCAGTGGGCCGTAATCCACCACGCAGGCCCGTGCAAGTTGGCATGTCTACGAATTTTTTGTTCTAGAAAATTCGGGTTTCCTCACGATGTTTTCCTTCACCGTTTTGAGAGCAGTGGTGATGAAATAATTTACACAAAGTAAAGTGCCTGCTTGGGTTCAAAGCCACGACTTACTACTCGTAAGTCGCGGCCGTTACCACTGGGTCACCACTGCTCACATTGGGCCACCACTGCTCACACTGGGCCACCATTGCTCACACTGGGCCACCATTGCTCACACTGGGCCAACACTGCTCACACTGGGTCACCACTGCTCACACTGGGTCACCACTGCTCACACTGGGCCAACACTGCTCACACTGAGCCAACACTGCTCACACTGGGCCAACACTGCTCACACTGGGTCACCACTGCTCACACTGGGCCACCACTGCTCACACTGGGTCACCACTGCTCACACTGGGTCACCACTGCTCACACTGGGCCACCACTGCTTACACTGGGCCACCATTGCTAACACTAGGCCACCACTGCTTAAAAGATGATGATATGCTAGGAAGAAACTCTGTAATGACAAGACACCTAATAGAGTCATGCGCTAACTCCCAAATAAATCCTCCTGAAGGAGGAAGAAGGAGGATGATCATTATGTTGATTCTTAAACCGTAGGAAAGAATCTTACCATGATCGTGATCGTATTCACTCCCTTCGAGTGGGGTTTGTTAGTCTAGTATAAATGATTAAATTAGTCGGTACGTAGGTAGATAAATAACAAGAAAATCAACATAGCTATTTCACGTTAAAGGGTAGGTAAACAAGAAAACATTTATCATTGTAAATATTTGGAACATCTTAGCAAGAAATTTTGTAACGAAGATAAACTTCTTGTAGATAGGAAAAGTATTCTAATTAAAAGTATGACAGGAAAATCTTGTCGTATTTACGTTCAGGAAACATTCAATATAAAACGACTTTTTATCCCGGAAATGAGTTACTTTCCTTACAAATTCTACCTTATTGGCCAACGAATTGATTCCAGGAAAAATGTTGTAGTCTACAAACCTTTTTTTTTTTTGTTTTCGCAAACAAAACGCCCGGGGTTTGGGGATAAGATGTGGGATTTTTACATCACTAAAACCACCCCTGTGGTCACCAACTTACATCAGAGAGCTTTATATTATTCACAAGTGATTCACCCCTTTCGTGAAAAGTGAAAACATAACAAAAAAACAAAATCTTACCGAACAAGTACCTTCATAAACAACTACTTTCGTACGTCTACCTACTTCCAATTTATCAAACTTGTTATCAACGAAACAACTCCAAAAACTTTTACAACAACAATAATCCTGCAAATAGTTGATTTGTACCTGATAAGGAGAACATTTTGCGAGCGGCTGACTATCGTAAAACGAATATATTCAAGTTTATAACCTGTGCCAGACGCTACGGCAGTTTATTATTAAAACACAGTAAAAAGGCTTAGATACCATTAAAGGCTTTTATATTCTATGTAACAAAACACCCCCTAGGGCTGTACAAATGGATTACTTTTTAGTGAGACTAGAGTAATATTCCGAAAGGTTTAGTGCGAGCGAAGTTTAGCGAGAGGAGAGGTGAATTATGATGATGTAAGTACATCCCTAATAGTAGTAAAAAACTTGAATGTATTATTTATGTAAAGCGGTAAAGTTGGTAAGGTTGTGCTCGAGTTTAATATCAATTTAGTCTCGGCTGCTTATACAGCGTACGTAAGTACCGCATTTTTTAAAGAGCTTTAGAAATTATATTGAAAAAGCGATTTAAATAATTAGAGTAAGTGATATTTTGTGAGCATGAAGGTATTCAATTTAGAGAGACGAAAACAATACAATATCTATAAATAAGTTCATAAATAAAAAGTGGTGGCACTCCGGGAGTGCCGACAGAAGTAAAAACTTGAACAAGATCGCCTTGGTGGAAGAAAAATACTTGTATAGAACATTGGTCCGTAACCTTGTCTAAATAAAGAGCACAATCGCGTTTACAAAAAAAAAAGACTTCCGAAACCTTTAAAGTAAAAATACTTGCATGGAACATTGATCCGTAACGTAATAGAAATAAAGAGCATAATTGCGTTTACAAAACCTTTTAAGTAAAAATACTTGCATAGAACATTGATCCGTAACGTAATATAAATAAAGAGCACAAACGTGTTTACAAAAATGAGGTGTCGTCATGGTGTCGCGAAATCAATGCTTTAGTCCCATCTCAAAAATGCCCAACGCGCTTAAAGAAGTTTTCACTTCAATAATTATTAATTTATTCCATCAAAAGATTAACAACAAAATTGTATTAATCGATGCCTACTTACTTAGTTGAAGCGATCAGATCCCCGAACCTGTAGGACTTACCAGTACAATAACTTTATAAATGCGATTAAAAGCTCAAGGAAGCTTAAAGCTCCGTAATTATTTAAGAGATAACGCTATACATGAGTAATTCTTCTGTGAAAAGCGCTTAAGGTTTATAAGAGCATTTACCTACATCAGATTTTTTTTCTTTTACTTGTAAAGCGGATTTTTTAAAATTTTATACAAAGAAATGAGTTTTGAAATTTTAAATCATAATATTATATCCTAGTCGGTTGAGTAGGATTAAGTTTATAATTGCTAAGTAGTTTAACTACTAACAATAATGATATATCTACACGTAGATAGGAAAATCCTATATTGTAAAATACATGTCCAAACCTTTCAGCTGTTGACAAACTGTAAATAAGACCGAAACTTATTCAAAACACTTCATTATCACTGTCAAAACCACAACATAATTATCTCTTCAAACAAAGACATTAGACAAAGTAAACTAAACCCTAGAACTCAATTTGATCACGGCGTGAAGTACTCCAGTCTTCATTATAATGACCGCGGGGTGCCCGCGGCAACCGCAGACAAACATTGTTATAAGTCCGCAAATTACCGGAACTCCGTAGACTCCGCAAGTTCCGTAGATCCGGGGAGACAAACAAAATGTCGCCGGTGCGTAAACAACCGAAACTATTTAATGAGACAATTTAACTTTGTTGAAAAAGTTAAGGGTTTGCTGGTGCGTGGCGACATGGAGTTTTACTTTTAACGGCATATTACAGCGAATTAAAAGTCGAGAGTTTTCGTACTAAATAATGAATAAAAAACTTTTTGTTACCTGGACTACGAAATACATACAACAATACTCTGACGAGAGAGAGAGCCATGGAAATAAAAAACAGTGGCACTCCGGGAGTACCGACAGAAGTGAAAACTTGAAAAAAAATCGGCACCGCGGTAAGCAAGACGTTGATGTCTTTTACTCCACGCACCGCGGTAATCAACGCGTTGATGTCTTTTTAATGATCAAAAGCTGGTGTCGTCACAGTGTCGCGAAATCAATGGTTTAGTCCCATCTCAAAAATGCCCAAAGCGCCTAAAGAAGTTTTCACTTCAAAAATCTGTGTATTCTTATACCTACTTTGAAAATTGTGTCTAAGTAAGTGAGGCATGTTATACATAATATATAGTCAGAATTTATATTCTCTGTTGCGATATTTTCTGTATCTTATATTGTAATTTTGACCCAGTACCTTTCATCCAAGTATGGACTGTATTTCGTATCATATTACGTAAGATATTCTGTTAGGACAAAAACTTAATATAGAGAGAAACATCTGCGACTAATCTTAGGTCAAAAACAACATAATATATCGACCTTGTCTACTTCACGCTGAAGAACACTTGTCCCTCGAAAGGTTATACTCTGAAATACCCTTGAAAATGATCTTAGGCCGTTGTTACGGCTTAAGTTTGAAGAAATTGTTATCTTTATGATCACAGTCGTCCCGAGTCGAGTTTTTTACCTCGCCGTGGGACGATTATCTACTGGCCGGTATTCAGAGATGAGACTTTGTTGATTTTAGTTAGGTTGTATGAATCAAAATCGAGATTATAATTTATAACTCTATCAATCTGCCTAGTCTTTTCCCAACTGTGTTAGGGTCGGCTTCCAGTCTGATACAGCTGAATACCAGTATTTTACATGGAGCGACTGCCTATCTGACCTCCACAACCCAGTAACTAGGTAATACGATACCCCTTGATAAAACTGGTTGTCAGACTTTCGGGCTTCTGACGACCCGTAACGACTGTCAACGATCCACGAATGACAGCCGGGACCAATGGCTTAACGTGCTTTCCGAGGCACGGAGGAGTCTCGCTATGTAGAAATGGTCACCCATCCACGGACCAACCCCGGCAAGCGTAGTTTAACCTGATGGATCGACCCGTGGCGGCTGTTGTACTTAGCCACGAGCTCCTATATGTAATTTACACCTATCTAGATATTAACTAAAACATCTCATAAACTAAAGCTTCTAAAAGAAAACTATTTAAAGAATCCTTCCTCTCCTCTCTTTATTCCAATATTCCGTCCTCATTATCTCGTCTCGTATAATCGTCTCACAGATAATACGGCTTCCATTTTGATCCTTCCAGCGCTAATGAGAAATGATGGACATAGTCGGGATTCTTTCCTAGAAAATAAGGAGATTATGGACTTAACCTTTGAAAATACGGGTAAAGGAGACTGCTGTGACCATGGGCGATATAAGGCTAGGACCGCTATTCTGATAGTGATGGTTATTTGCATGTGGTCATGGTCATTATGGTTGCTTACCGTTAGGTGACATAGTGCTTCTGACATCGTGACATAAGTCGCCATACTTAAAGAGGCATGCTTTCAACAATTAATTAAAGCGAAGTTGATTTAGGTATAATCAATTCTTACTTCTTAGCACTTTATCTCAAAAGAGTAGGTATATATGTCGTTGCCAGATCTTAATGATAATTTCATGATAAGTTCGACCATTTCATGTGTTAGGTTTTTCTACAATTCAATTTTAACCGTTAATAATACTTTAAAATTTTTTTTTTTTTTTTTTTTTTAATAATAATAATCTTTATTACGATACACACAAGATTCATGATACACAAAAAACAGACTTACAATATAGCAAGGTATGTCTACATAAATCTACACAGGTTATGTAACCCTGTCTCCTAAACTAGGTAGTCCTGTATCTTAGGAGACAATGAATTCTATTATAATGCAAAAGAAATAAGCGGGCCACATCCCACTTCTGATTAGTAACTGGTCGACCGAGCTCTGCTCGGGTGAAAATAGATAAACATATCATCCAGATAAAATAGAGAAAACGAATTTTCCCAGATATGAGACCTAGCTAGATCGATTTTTCGCCCCCGTAAACCCCTATATTGCAACTTTCATCGCAATCGTTAGAGCCGATTTCGAGAACGTGATTACAAATATATATATATGTTACGGCTAAGACCCGAATTGCGGCTACACCTAGTTTTAGCCGGTTACAACTAGGTGCGGCCGGTAGCAGTTGGTTAAACTTGCCTAAATGGACCCTGGCACTCGCCGGCCGCTGCCGCGGCACCGCTCGCTTCGCTCGCTCGGCTCGTGCGGTGTGTTTAAGTGGTCACAGTTCTAACCTAACCTAACCTACCTTTCAGCCATTTTCATTTGCCACAACTAAATTTAACCAACTGCTACCGGTCGCACCTAATTGTAGCCGGCTAAAACTAGGTATAGCCGCACTTCGGGTTTTAGCCGTGACATATATACAAATATTGTTCGATTAATAATATAGGATTTTGTTGAATTGAATGCTGCATATATAGCATATCCTTCGCAAACACGGGTTACAGCTTATTGCCAAGGTCAGCCACTGACCGTGTTCGTGGCGCAAGTGCATGTCTAGCCGAAGACCTTGGACGCGTGGCGGTTTCCGCTAGCATTTCATTTGTTTTATATCACACGGCAAATCTGTGTTGCCCTAAGTGCATTAGAATTACTTTACGGAAACTTTTGTGTAACTGAAACACGCGGAAGGAAATATTTTTCTTTTCAGTATAGATTTCAAAATTCTATTCCTACTTAATAGTGTTCCAATTAAAACAGTTACACAAAATCAAGCTTACGAAGGGGGTTACGAAACCACAAGACAAATTCAAACTGGTTGCTAATTAAATTGTAAAATTTATTATTTTGTGTTTTATGACATTGATTTTACATTCTGTGATTACTTTCTCACACACTGGACTTATTAATTACAAAATTTTAGGAAAATCGTCTACTTTTACAATCTTTGTAAATATGTGAGCACCATGTATCTATCACATATTAAATGATCTGTCGTTGCTTCATTTTTAATTCTTTTTACCTATTGTGGTATAGTAATTTTATTCTAGGTGCATCGTCTTCACATAATAGGTAATATTATTTAACTAATGTACGTGCATATACAAACAATTGTAAAACATTTTAAAAGAGTAACGGTGGAGTTTCTTGCCCATTCTTCTCCATACGAAAACTACCTTTTGGAAGGGGCGACTAGAATCAATTTTAATATTTTGTAAATTTTGACGTTCAAAAGTGCCATACATGGGCATATTTGAAATAAATGATTTGACTTTGACTTTGACACAAACAAATAAATAATTGTACGAAAATATGAATCGATGACA
This sequence comes from Agrochola litura, assembly GCA_949152395.1. Classification (NCBI taxonomy): domain Eukaryota; kingdom Metazoa; phylum Arthropoda; class Insecta; order Lepidoptera; family Noctuidae; genus Agrochola; species Agrochola litura. The sequence continues at coordinate 7,084,099 of OX424509.1, forward strand.
CAATTACTGCCCTTTGCAGAAAACTATTATTTTCCTGAATGAAACAGCCAGCCGGCTTCGGAACCCGGTTCTACATCGAACAAAGGTACAGTACAATTTATCGTGAACAAAGACTTGCTACTACAAAGGCATACTCGATGGGCATACGTTACGACAAAGCGTCGCCGCGTCGACTCAAAACAAATCCTGTGTCGTGCGGCGTCGTGCGGTGTCGTGCAATATCGTGCGAAGTAATTGTGGGCGACGGGGCAGGAGGGCAGTTATTGATTCGTAGACTTTCCCATTACATGGAGTGGTGACGTGTCGATAATGTGGGAATATCGGCTTTGTAATGCATGGTTTGTAAGTACTCGACTGTTGTGACAGCCTGTCGACATGAAATACTAAGTGAAATCGTGTGCCGATGTTATCGTTGCGTGAGTCATAAACAGAGAGACTAGGGCGAAAATAAATTTCCATGTTGTGTATGTTGTATTGGTTATACGTCGGTAATCCGATAAGGGGATGTAGGAGAGGTCATTTACAACCAAATTACGCCTTTTGACTCCTATGCAAATGTCAACAATTTTCGAGTCATTTGACATTAGATATTTTTATTTCATACATTTTAAAATATAAAATGTCAAATTACTCGAAAATTGTTAAGGAAATAAGGAAATAGTGGTCATCAGAGGTAATTTGGTTGCAAATGACCTCTCCTACATCCCCTTAACGGATTGCCGATGTATAACCAATAAACCTGTAGAGTATATGTGGTGTGTATATGTAGCTTTCATAAAGATATAAGTTTACCTACATTAATATTAGTGTAGCTAAACCTATATATGTATATCATATGTAGATAGAGCTCTTAAATCAGTCGGGTTATAATATTATATAAACTAATATTGTAGAGATAAAATATTTGATTTTTTGTATGTTTGTTTGTAATTAATAAATTTAAAACTGCTGGACCGATTTAAAAAATCCTATAACCAGTAGAATGCTATATTATCAGTGAGTAACATCGGCTGTAACTTATGAAGATATCACGCGGACAAAGCCGCTGGCGGAAGCTAGTAATATATAAAGTCGTATTATTACGTTTAGTTTGCTAGCTATCTTATCGTGTATTGTTTAATAATGAAGTTACCAAATCCTTTCATCGAAGTACTCAAAGAAAATTAATAAGAAAATGATCTAATCACAATTTATGATTGGTAGAGAACATTCGCAAGCTTAAGAAGGGTAGGTACGTCTTAAACTCTTAACACAAGGTAATATAATCTTCCGTTCTTTCTAGAACACTCTAAGTATTAAGTTTAATTCCAATTTAAATGCAAAAAAAAAATACATGACTCAGAAATAATAGCACTACTCCACAGTAGTTTTATTCTTCGTACGTACTTATTAAGTATGGCGGATACATTACATGGCGCCTAGAGTCGACTGTGGAGCAGTTAATTAAGAAATCACTTTTATAATTGCAATGACCCCTAGTTAGTCTCGATGAGGTGTCAGGTTGCTACTAATTAAGAGTCGTTAATGGCCACTAATCCTATATTATGTGTAGGTAGCCGACAAAATTACGAAAGATATACTGAAACCAAATTCACGTTGCAAGGTAACAGCGGTTTTGACATTCATGAAACGGGATTATGTCTAAAAATATCGTAACTAAGTAGACTAAAATAAAGTAGGTAGTCTGCAAATAATCATATTACGAACAAGAAATTGAGATATTAAATTAAGCCTACTTGAATAAAACGAAAAAATCTCTGAAGCTGATTACATTTTGACGTATCATGCAAATTCCCGGCGGGCTCCCGACATATTGAATATTCATTTAATATTTCACGAAAAGCAAACCGAATCCGTCAGTTTCCGACATTAAAAAGAGATGTTGGAATCGTGAATACGTCAAAATGATGCTTTTGACAAATTGCGGAGTAGATTATATGAGGGACGAATGAATAGAGCACTTATTGACATTGGACGTTCAGATTGATCGGGCACCTCTGTGGATCGGATGTAACGGATTATGACCAAGTCTGCGACGACTTGGTACGTAGGTGTACACTATGTAACCGCAGGGAATTCGAGCAAATATAGCTCTATTTACTTTGTGTTAGTGATTTTCACGACTTGCGATCCTGTTTAAATACGTGGGTACTCTGTAAATTGAGTACTACGATTAAGTAGAATCTCAAATTGAATGGCTTTGCAGAGCGTATCTAAAGCGTTTAAATATTTCGTTTGCAGTATTTACGTCTGCGTGTAGTATATCGATTGCGGCCCACTCCCTCACGAAGAGAGGAGGCCTGTGTCCCAGCAGTGGGAACATTATAGGCTGATTATGTATGTATGTACAATCGAAGGATGTGATTAAGCAGGTACTTAAACTAAAATGGAGATGGGCAGGCCACATTTAGAGGCTGGAACTACAAAGATGGGCCTAGGTTGTGACAAACTGGATCCCCAGAAACAAGAAAAGAAAGAGAGGGAGACCTTTCAAAAGGTGGGTGGACGGTATAGAAAGAATATCTGGCAAATTTTGGGCAACATACGAAAATTGGCACTGGCAAGACTACGGGACGAATGGAAACATTTGGAGGAGGCTTTTACCGCCTCAGGCGGTCCTTACGTAGAGGAAACAAACATTGGAGATACTTCACAATACAAAAAATATTTAATTCACTACTAACATACTTATAATATATAGTGTCTTATACTCTAAGTGTAAAAACCTCATTGATGTAGTTGTAAGGAATTAATAAAAGCTTTTTATTTTATTTTTATGTATTGTTGGTTATTGATATAAGAGTATATACTTATAGTGCATTTAATTACTTTGAGTTAATTATATTACCTAGTGCTACCTCGTGGGTAGGTTTTCTTTTTGTAGTTGTGTAATCGATTACTTTAATCGATAATCTCATGAAAAATATCTTTATCATATTTCTCTGCTTCCAGACTAAGAATTGAGCAGATTTTTTATATTCAAGGATAAAAAAATATGACAAATTTTTAGATCATATCTCAACTTATTACATTTGGGCATTTTCCATCTCCTTTAGTAACCTATTCCGCTTAACTATTCCTAAAGAGTCTATAAATATACCCTGTAAGAAATCGACACGTTTTCACCTCTCAACGAGGCATCCTCAGGATGACGATGTTCGGGTTCGCGATAAGTCAATCGTCATCCACTTATCGCGAACCCGAACATCGTCATCCTGAGGATGCCTCGTTGAGAGGTGAAACACGTGTCGATTTCTTACAGGGTTTATTAAGACTTTAGGAACAATTAAGCGGAATAGGTTACTGAATATATCTACGTCTATTGTATATTAGAATAGATAATGAGAATACTTAGATAGATTATTTACTTAATAAAAACGTAAGGGCAAAATCAAAATTCGGGTTTCTATATTACCTATCCCACTTTTCTTCCTGAAAACACTCAATATCGATCCGGAAAACTGCAACCTTGTTAAGGTTTGACGTAGTTAGTTATTTAATTTAGTACCTAGTGAAAATAGTTTTTATAATTATTTACTATTGTATACCCATTAAAATAAAGTTAACAGCACAGACCTGTAATTTTGAGAGTTTTAGATTTAGAATTACTTACCGCAGCTTAAAATGCAGATCTCCTAGACGTCCGTCGTTAATCTCTGGTTCAGTAGTCTTGGTCTTCTCCGTGGCATTAGCATCAGCGAGCTCCTTGCTGAGCGGGGTCGGCTCGGTCGGCGCGGTGGGCGAGTGCGGGCTGTTGCCACCAGTTGGCTACACCGAGACACGAGTTCATTATTACACGTGTCTACATTCCCCCTCTTCCTTCTTTATGAGAGAGAGAGAGAGAGAGAGCAGGACATAGTCCACCACGCGGAGCCAATGATAGATGTCAGATGTCATGTCTTTCAATTTCAGGTTTTCGACAAACCGGTTTCATTACGATATTTTACAACTTTGAGTATTAAACTTGGAGAATTTGAGACCAAAGTGGTTATTTAATGTTGATTGATAGATAATGTGTTATCACTAACAATTGGGTGCGGGCACGGGAATTCCTACACCTGGCAGTACGGACATCAACGACATAGTATGCCTAGTAACCGTTATCGTGTTGCCATTGACTATAGAATTGGCTAGAGTGAGTGTATTATTTTGAAATCGAATCAAAACAAAACGTTACAAACAAAAAAACGAGCGAACCATACAGTAGTCGTATATCGTCGACCGTAGGTTCAATTGAGGTAAGGGACAAATTTTTTTTTCATATTCACCATTCGATAGAGTGAAAAATTCCGAACAAAACTGTATACTCAACTCATTTTGGGTATTTTGTCCCTTAGCTCAATTGAACCTACGGTCGACGATATGATGTGTAACATCTGACATCTCATTTTGAAAATAAGCAACATCAGGTAATTAATAAGCAACATTATAAGGGCGGGGCCTCGTCAAGGTCGTTTCTGACGGCCAACTCTAGCACCACGCGCGCTTATCATGGTCAAATCAAATAGCGGGCACTTCCCCGGCTTCATGTTACACACTTCCGTCTCTTTTCACGAAATCACTACTACAGATTTGATTATTTATATTTTCAGGAAAGCGAAAGGATAGTTGTTACTCATAAAAAATATTACGTTACGTTGGCCCTGCACAATATTTGTGCTGCACACAGGTACAAGGCTGTATAGGAAGAGGTGGTGTGCGTTTTGTGGGCTATCAAGATTAAAGATAAGCCCTGGCAGTTAGAAACAACCAGTCTCAACTGACGGCGACCGTTCACGAACATAACACGTAGATCATCACCATTCTACTCAACCATTTTGAAGGGAACCGAAGCAACGAACAGTATATTTAACTTACCGTGGTAGCAGGGTTGATGGTCGGCGGTTGTGGCGTCGGCTGTGGCGGGGAGGCGGCTGGTGGCGCGGGCGCTGTTGGTGACGGTGACTTGCGCAGGTAGTGCGTGGCCGAGCCCGGCGAGCGCACGGCGGTGGCGCGGCGAGGTGGTTGGAAGACCAGGGCCTTATCTGGGCCGCGCTTGCCGCCTGCGTAATGCAATAGTTATAAAAGTTCTGATTTACAGAATGAATGTACAGTACAAATATGTTCTTAATGTCCCTCAGCAAACCTCGTGTTTCGTCAGTCGTCGGATTTCTATCAGTTGCCCTTTGCACTTGGTGCAGATTGGATGCTCTCAATCGACTTGGAAGTATATAGAGTTGTTAATACTCTTTTAACTTAATGTAATTTATTTAAAAAAATGTGAGGAAAGCCGCTAAAGTCGCAGGCATGACAGATAGGAAAATAGCTTTACAGCTCTTTATAGTTCACACGAAAATCAAAACAAAACAACAATAAAGTACGTAGTTCTGAATTCAAATTATTATACACGATAAATTTAATGATTGATGGACATGGAAATTAGCATTCGTTTGTATTCGGAAATCCGATGATACCCGAGGGATATTAAGAAAATAGGACTGTATGATATAGTGGTAACTTGACGTATTTCTGTTACTGTCACGGCGATGAAAGGACTAGGCTTTGATCTATAGGAAACTGAGATAGAAAACCTGTATGATTGGAATGGAATGGCTTATGGAATGACAACTAACCGTCCATACTCAACAAAAAAAAAGTTTTTGTTATTTTTAACCGACTTCCAAAAAGGAGGAGGTTATATGTTCGTCGCGTATGCATCCTTTTTTTTATGTTTGTCCACCGATTTCTCCGTCAATTGTGGACCGATTTTGATGATTTTTTTGTTTGAAAGGGTATGCTCTCGAGGTGGTCCCATATAAATTTTATTAACTTTGCTTCGATCATTTTTGAGTTAGCTTCAATAATACGTACCTTTAATTTCGGAAGTCGGTGACAAAAAATGAAAATTCAAAACCAAAGACACCGACTTCCGAAATTAAAGTTATTTTTCAATTTGTAGTGTTTTTTGGAAGTCGGTTGTTTTTTTTTGTAAAAAGTTTTTATTTTTTTTATCAAATAAGTCTTGTTATCCTGTTTACGTTAAGTTGCTACGGCCAATACCAGCTTTGCATAAGAAAAGCCAAAATGATTCGACATGGCATTCATATTGTATATCGTTATGTGCCTCTACAGCTGCGTTATAATGTAGGTACCTAGTTTGTGGGCGAGCGAGTTCCTCCGACGTGCGATCCAGCAGGCGAGGGCGCCGAGCGCGGCAGCCACCAGAGCTGCGGCGCCGCACACCACCAACCATAGTGTGGCGCCATGCAGCTCGCCAGCTAGAAAAGAAGAAAAACTGTTATTTACGATTAAAAAAACAAACATTGACAAAAGAGGTGCAACATCACCGTGATATCATAGTGGTCCGTGAAAGTTTTATTTATCTAATCATGTAGATGGTTGTATCTCGTGCGGATTGCCCTATCCAATAGGTACCTATAATTGTAATAATTTATTTATTTATAATTTAATTTAAAAAATATTTATTTCTCTGTATTTTTATAATTTGTAATTTTAAGGATTAATTTTTATCTGAAATAAACTGATTAATAATAATTATTATTATTATCACCTACTTCTAGAACGCTAGCCCATATTGGTGCCGATTCCCTTGGCACCATTGACTATTATTTAGATTTGAAGAGCTCTCAATTTTGTACTGAATATACCAGATGTAGTAACTGGTAAGACATTATTTTGTAATGGTATCAGAAAGGACGTAATTAAATAAATCATGACAGTTTACTTAAGCATAAATAACTTCAGTAGAACTGGAGCTCTTTGTAACATGGCTAATTGTCTGGGAAAGTTCTGATAAGAGCATTAAATTTAACTTTGTCTCAAGATTAACAACAAGCCAAATCTCTTCGATATGTGGCTAGAAGTGGCGATACCAATTTCCACGAGATAGCAGCCTGTTTGCCATCCTATCAAGTTAAATCTGACTACTATAGTTTGACCGAAACCCAGTGATTTCGGCCTACGGCGCGGAACAGTTTCCGCGCCGTAGGTATGTGCGCGGCAAGACGGAGGGCAGTGCAGGCCGCTCATTCGTCAATGCTCTCGGTGCGCGACGTCTCGCCCACCGCTCATTCATCAACGCTGCCCCCCGCCTCGCCGCACATTCCTAAGGCGAGTAAACCCAACAATACTCCATTTGAAATAAGATTACACATTAAAATAAACTTCTTTTACTGTCCGTTCAACCGATTTTGACTTCTATACCGTAGGCATAAGGATGGCCGTCGGTGGCCGATTCCCGGCCACTGTAGGCGCGGGCCTGCGGGCGGTGAGCAATGGGTAGCTCGCCGTCCGATAATGGCCAGATCCGGATCGACGGCGCGTTGTGTTCCACGCGCGCCTCAAAGAGATGTCAGCAGATCTGACGGGATCCGCTAGGGCCGATACCTGCCGGGGTTGCGGTTTGTCCGAAGGGTTACCGTGACCCCTGGCAACTGAAGGAACACGGGTGGGTTTTAGTCAGTAAGAGTCTGACACACCCTCCCGTTCCGCTCAGAGCGGGAGAAGTTATTTGATAATTTACCACCCAAAAAAAGGCATAAGGATGGCAGCTGCAATTTGTCATGCTATCAATAGACGTCAAAATCGGTTGAACGGACTGTAAAAAAGGTTTATTTAAATGTCTAATCTTATTTCAAATGTAGTATAGCTATCTACACAAAGTCTTAACCAACATTACCTATCTATAATGAAAACATTACAGAATTTTCATTCATACTAAATACGCACATATAAGAGCTCGTTACCTTTCATCGATCCCTTGAATCTACTTATTCACATGGTGATAGCCTATTACCGTGATTTGATGAGCCGTTCGCATACGAAATGAGAACAACTATCCAATAACCGATCAATAGGCACGTTGTAATATTCACATTATAGGTTATTGTGGGGAGGGATATTGCCTAAGTTTGCCTGTAATAGTGCTCTCAGCTACGTAGATTAATATGATAGGTACTTAGATCTATTTATTTGAGATTGTTTTTCTGTAAATAAGTACCTCCAGGCTACATTGCGTACAACAGTGACGAAGATAATGGTAAGCGTAAATATTTTTGGACATTTTTCGTATTGGACATTTTTGAAGTGAAAACTTCTTTAGGCGTATCTTTGAGATGGGAAAAAACAATTGAACTCGCGACACTGTTACCGACACCAGCTTTTGACCATTAAAAAGACATCAACGCACATACATTTTCTTTGGGATTACTGACATTCCAAACATTGAGACGCGAACGACATGATTGACATTTCCCATTTTTTTACCAATTTCAAAAAAGAAAAGTATTTCCTGCACAGTAAATTATTCAAGTTTTCAATTCTGTCGGCACTCCCGGAGTGCCACTGTTTTTTATTTTTGGACATTTTTCGAATTGGACGTTTATAATTTATGACAATATTATAGTAAACCAAATAATCTTCTTTTCAAATAGGTACGGTGCGACTTTGTTGTTTGTTTTTAAGACCCTAGTAGATAAATCCTTCTTGACATAACAAAAAGTCATTGATTTCATTTTTCAATGACCATGATAAAGGTTTGTAACGCAATTTCCTAAGTGCAGTCAGAAATATTGGTTGCGGCCAAAAATCATTTTAAAATCGATTTTACTAGTGGGTAAGTTTACTCATCTAAAACTTCGATCATGAATCTGTATAAAACCACTGTGTTTTGAAAGAAACTGTTAACATTTCATAATTCGTGCAAAACAAAGAAAAATTTAAACCCTTTTGAAGTTTTATCCATTAGATCAGAGTTTTTAAACATGACTCATCGCTTCGACGCGGAAAAACACAAACATTTGAATAAATTCTGGTCGTTATGAAAATTCTACGTCGACAATAGCGATCGACCAGTTTTCACTCTTATTGTCTTAGTAATAAGATTGAAAGGTGGTCCACCGCCAGTGTCTACGATGTAGGTACAGGTATATAAGGTCAATTTAAATCTTTGTTTCCACTTAAACAAACATCTACTTTATACTAGTGTAAATAAAGTTTGTTTTAGACTGACAAATACTGTTGAAAAACTAAAAATATGAAGATGTAGCGCAAACTGAACCTTACGTGTAAGCATTACAGTTGTTTTTCCTAAAGCTCGTGTTTGTTTACATGTTTGGCAAGTAAATTGCGAACGCAGTATAGGTGTGTTACTTTGTTCCTATGTTTGTGACACGTGTATAACTGACGCGTGTTCGTTAATTGTTTGTTAACACATTACATTAGGACTGTCGTCTGCGGAAGGAACTCACTAATTTGCTACGAGTACCAACGATGTAGGTGGGAGCTTTGTCTTTCTTCATTAACATGAGATAGAGCCTTAATTAACACACTGGCGAATTGCTGGCCTAGCCTTTTCCCAACTATGTTGGGGTCGGCTTCCAGTCTAACCGGATGCAGCTGAATACCAGTATTTTACATGGAGCGACTGCCTATCTGACCTCCACAACCCAGTAACTGGGTAAAACGATACCCCTTGGTAAGAATGGTTGTCAGACTTTCGGGCTTCTGACGACCCGTAACGGCTGTCAAAGATCCACGAATGACAGCCAGGTCCGACGACTTAACGTGCTTTCCGAGGCACGGAGGAGTCTCGGTATGTAAAGATGGCCACGGACCAACCCCGACAAGCGTGGCTTAACCTGTCGGATCGACCCGTGCGGCTGTTATTACTTAGCCACGAGCGAGTTATCAGTGAGGCGATTATTCAACGTATTCGCTGCGTGAACGAGAACGATTGACGTGAGTGTACGAGAGAGAGCGGGACAAGCGAGTGTACAACACTGTGAAAACGCGGCGTATACGTCGCGTAGTCGTGGTTAGCGCGCTTCGCACCCGCGCAGAGCACGTTCACAAATCGCTTCGCTGGCAAATTGTCAGTGTGATCACGCTTTTAAGTAGTCACAGTGACTTTATTTTTACATTTGGGTGGGAAATGTTGCCGGGGGCCACGATTTCCCTTTCGGCCCATATTCGCAGCCCCGGCAGGCATTGGCCCTAGCGGACCCCGTCAATTCTGCTGACATCTCTTTGAGGCGCGCGTGGAACACAACGCGCCGTCGACCCGGGCTTGGTCCTTATCGGACGGCGAGCTACCCATTGCTCACCGTCCGCAAGCCCGCGCCTACGGTGGCCGGAAATCGGCTCGCAATTTCCGCCCCGGGCGTCTCCTCCTGCGGCGGTTAGGGGCGTGAGGTCGCGAAATTTGCCTCTCCCTCACGCGTTCCGCCTCCTCCTTCGCGAGCATTTCATTAGGCTGCCTGTCTATTGACGCGGAGCGAGGCAGCGAAGCGGAGCGAGAGCGGAGTTGCGGACTGTGCTAGGCCAAGTTCACGTGACGAGTAATTTGAGCGGGCTGCAATACCCTGCGCTGATTTTTTTCCGCTTCCTCGCTCCGCTTCTTTTCTCTTCTCTCTCCGGCTTTGTATGAATTTTGAAACTAGTTTGCAAATCCCTGTCCACTGAAGCGGCGCGGGGATTTAATGCAATTCCATTGGTTAATATTGGCACTGAACCATGCAATTCCATTGGCACTCAACCGCTCCGCTCCTCTCCTCTCCGCTCCGCTCCAGTAGAAAGCCAGCTTCAATGTATTAGAAAGTAGTAATAAAAGGTTTTTTGGTTATTCTGTTCGTGCTAACGGATATTTTTCTATGGATTAATTAGGCTTTCAGCTGAATACGGTTTTACGTGGGTATCTCGAACTTAAAAAAAGTACGGCAATTTTAGGTCAAATAACTGTGAATTACTTCGTATCAGACACTTTTCTATTCATCTTACTTAACCTCAAAAGATACAGAAAGAAACAAGACGACATAAGTAAATAAACTACATTGGATCTCTACATAGAGTCCGCAGTGCTTTCACAAAAAAGAAATAGTTTTATAGAGAAAAGCCGAGAGACGTCGACGGCGCCCTACTTCTGAACTATACATTTTTTATACGAACTCTATGTAGCAGCTAGATCTATGTAGAGTCGGGTAATAAAATGTTCTCCGGCATCCGGTGAGGGGAAGCTCTATGTCAATTTAGGTTAAAGTACCTGGGCGACCGAGCTCTGCTCTGGTGAAAATAGAGAATGTTCTTTTAATAGAATAGGATAGTACCTACTAATTCCATACTGCCATGATAGTAGGTGCTTACTAATTACATGCTGCCATGTCATCATTCTAATGTCATTATTCATTATCTTGTTCTAAACTTTGGGCGACCGAGCTCTGCTCGGGTGAAAATACGGAGAAAACTAATTTTCCCAGATATGAGACCTAGCTAGATCGATTTTTCGCCCCCGTAAACCCGAAAACTTGAGTACAAATATAAACAGGGTGGCAGGGATCGACGCGGAAACTTCTACCATGGATTCAGTACATGATTCTAAACCCCCTGCGTTGAAATTTTTCTTCGGTTATTTTAAAAAAATCTGTTGTTTCAAAGAAAAGTGAAATACCTACGCGGTCAAAATGCGGAACAGCGGATTTTTTTTAAATAACCGACGAAAAATTTCAACGCCCTGGGGTTCAGAATACTGAATCCATGGTAACAGTTTTCGCGTCGATGTCCCTGACACCCTGTATAAACAAATATTGCTCGTTTAATAGTATAGAATAGGATAAACAAAAAGCTAGAAGTTTTAAACTAGACTCCAGTGGAGGTAAAGATCTTAATAGCTCTTTCCTCTGGCTATTTACTTAAATACCTACCATTTATAGATCTCGAGTTCTATTTAGCTTGAAATTCAAAGCGAATGGTGCCAATTTTCCAAGTTCAAGTTGAAAGTGGGTTTTTAAAATTGAGTTAAGAACTTTGAGCTTTACTCAGAACTGAGTAATACGAAGCAAAAGCGACGAGTGACGTAATAAAATAAAAAATAAAATAAAATCTTTTATTTCAGACACATTTGGCCCATAATGTAGAATGACTTACAAACTATTATTAGTTAATAATTAATCTAATTTAAGTATTTATTTTTGAATACCAGTTTGCAGTATTTTTAAATAATTTATTTAAATATACAGGAAATGCCAACTCAGTTTCTAAATAACCATGCAATATATTTAATCTATTTAAGCTCTATTTAAAATACTTATGCTTTATCGTAGGGGTGGGTCGTTACGTGATTTTCGCGAAACTTAAGTGACTTCGAAGGCGTCACCTGTTTTAAAAACACGTGATTTTAGTAACTAGTTATTCTATTCGGTGATTCAACATGGTGATTCTATCGAAGTATTACAATTATTTGCGAAATGAAAATAACTGATTATCCACGTAATACGTTACATATCACAAGATTTACGTTTTTGGCACAAATAAGTTTTTGTAGCTATATATGCAGTTACATCATTAAAGTAAAAATGACACAAATAAATTACAAATAGGTACAAACTGAAAAACTATGTTTTTCTCAAAAAACTCATGCAGATTATAATAGTAGTTTATGAAACTGTTGCACAATGAGGGGTATTAAAACATGAGTGTGTGTTTAATGGTATCACACGAATGTTTTAATACCTAGTTATGTGCAGTTTCATACACTATTTTATCTACTCTCATACATTGGGATTGAACCTAATACTAAATAAAAGATCAAAGTTAAAGATCAAGAATACATTTGAAAAATCCCAAGAAATTCAGTACAACAAAACAAATGAATGTCGTCTGCACCAGCACATCACCGCACAAATGCGCTACAGCGGGTGCTGCTGTCCCCCGTTTAAACGTTCCAATGCAAAAGTTGATGGAAACTCCTTGGTGATATTAACTTCTTGGAATAGCCCTGTATCGTAATAGATTTTTTTTTGTTTTATAGCATTATTTTGTTAGAGAAAAAATGTTATATTATGATTATATTTTTAAATTTCGGTATTTTGTTCATAAAGTATATCAATATAAACTAGTTTTGAATTTTATAATTCGAATATTACGCAATGAGAGTAGATAAAATAAATTATCAATTAACATTTTTATAAGTTGCGTAAAACAAAGAACACATAGGTAATTAGCTATTGTACAGATTCCATCTTCATTTCTATTCCCTGCCCACTTGATCTGTGTACAATCGATATATCGGCTCTAAAAAAAGATCTAGGTCATATTTCGCTGTTTCTGGACCAGACATAAATATCGATTGGGAAATGCATACAGCGACTGCTTTATGAGCAGTTTTAACAAACGTTTTAGATTTCGACAATATTATTATGTACTTTACTTCATAGTAAGTTTACTACCTTTTGCTATGCTATAAACAGTGTTATTCTTAATAATGTGCACATATTGAAATGATCGAACCCATGCTTAATTTTATCGACGGAAAAAATATTAAAAAAAAATATTTTTTGGCGTTTGAGAAATTTTACGATTAGATTTTTGCTAAAAAACATGTTTATTTTCAATTGAGGGTAGTAATTTTCATTTCATGAGGACGAATAATTACTTCCAATCATTATGGACTTTGTTTCATCGCTATAGATAATTTTTTTTTAAAGTTACACCGTTTTTTACAATTTTTTGAAAAATTACAAGAAAAAAAAAAAGATATTTTTCGTAGATAAAATTAGGCATAGATTCCCTCATTTCGATATGTGTACATTATAAAGACTCACACTGTTTAGGTACAAAACTGCAATTCTCCATTTTGGTGGAAGCAGTTATATCAATCTACGGGCTTACTACACGAAACGTCACACCATTTTTTTGCAACTTTTAAAATTGGTTTTATCTATTTCGGAAGAATGTGAAAACGACTTGCTTTTTGCTGAACCGGAGCGGAATCGACGAAAATTGATGGATTCTAATAGTCTACATTCTAGTCTGTCTTTTCTATGAATTTAATTTTGTACTTATTATGATATTGATCGCTCTCTCTTAAGAGACAAGAGATGACACTTTTCATCAAAACAATCGTTTTAAACATAAAACACAATAATAAAATAAAAGCTACAATGAATTCAATTATAATTAGCATACAGATTACAGGCAGAACCTACATAGTACGTAACCAACGTCGAGTTAATTCAAGGATCAAATTGCATTACCGGTGACGCACGCAATGGCTATAACTCCCCTACCTCCCTTCGACCATGGAACGAGCAGATTTCCAATAAGCCCCTTTCCGTAAACATTGTCGCTGTCGGTGACAGTCCCAAATACCCTGTTTTACTAGCAGACGGGTTAACTAGAGGAGAGAGGGGTAAACGTGACATGGTTTCGTTTGTTTTATAGTTACATTGAGGTGGGATCTTAGCGTTTCATAGTGTGTGTAGGTAATGACTTATTTATTTATTTATTTAATACATTAAGCACATACATGTACAGAGGCGGACTTATCATCATGATTGAGGAAAATATTTAGTAATTGGCTAAACCACAGTAAAAATAATACATCAATTCATACATAAATTGATAAAATAAACCCATAATTATTATGTTAAACTAGTTAATTATATCCGTTGACAGTTTGACATCGATGGATACCACACCATTTATTGTTTCAAAATTATACGTTATGCATATCAAATATTACCACCATCAATTGAATAAAATCAAATCAACAACCCAAGTAATAATCATGTTAAACTATTTTATCATAATTACCATCAGACTTGGTGAGTGTCAAGGTCAATTTAGGGAAATAATTAGGTGAACTGTGACAGCCAACTTCTATTCTATTTTTATTAATTGGCAAGCAAAGCCGATGTCGACTATTCTGCCAATGTCTAAAGTGCATTGGAAAAACAAGTGTGTATGATTGAAAAAAGAGAAAAATAAAAAATTGTTCATCATAAATAAAAAAAAATAAAACAACAACTGCAGACACAAGTAAAATTTAAAATTCTTCGATTGAATTGTCCGTACATTCAAAACACAACTGTCATTCTTTGACGTTAAAAAATGTCGCAATGACCCGCATTTTTCTGAATGTTCATGAAAAAATTATCTAAAAATAACTTTAAAAACAGTCCAGTAGTAATCGAGGTGCCAATCTTCACATCGTCATGCCGCGAGCGTGAGATAGTGATACTGCGCTCTGACACCGACGAGACCTGGCAGGACCACTACCTACACGGGGGGTCTATCTTGACTTTTTTTTTTTAAAAATGTAATATTTTTTTTTCAGAATCCTCCAATGATTTTATGAACTTATACTTACAAAAAACATTTTTTTCTAAAAAAAAAAAAACGTGTTTTCACCTCCATTTTTTTGCATAGTTGACAAATTTTAATAAAACGTTAGTTAATCCGATAAAATAATTCAGAAGCTTTTATAAATAATAAACAGAATCCAAATCGAGCCAATAACATCGGAGATATGGCAAACGCTACTAAAAACATAAAAAATTGAATAACATGAAAAATGTTAAAGATAGCCCCCTTTTAAAGTTATTTATTGATAATTTTTCATGAATATTCAGAAAAATTCGGGCGGGCACATGCCGATGGGCGACATTGTATAAAATGGCTGTAACACGCCAAATTGACGTAGAGTGATAGAGTGTCAATTTGCTTCACAATTAATTTGTCTGAGTTTACAAGAACGCTCACGCAGGCCCCTACACCCACCAAATGAGACTAGTTAGCACGTCATGACGTCACTCTCCCACCGCAATCTTTCACAATGTCCTGAGCGGCTCATTTCCACAGGAAATTGTTATTATACCGTCGGGAAAGACGTGTGGGATTCCAGGAAAGAGCCGCGTTATGTTTCTTTTTAGATGAAAGTGGCTGTTTTGTTTGCCTTTGAGTTTTATACAAGGGAAGAATGGTAATAGGTTAAATGTGGGTGTTGTGACTTTATTTGTCTAATTTATGATTACATTTTTTTATACTTCTTCTTTTCGTGTGGTTAGAGACTTATAAATTTAATAATAATATATATATTTTTTTAAATAAATAACATAACGTCACGCCTGTAATCCCCGAAGGGATACGCAGCGGTGTACCTATAGTACACCCACATTTCGCCAGTTATGTTTAAGTCCCATGTAATAGGAGGCGAGCCTATTGCCATCAATCCAGACTCCGGGACTGCTACTGAGAAACTCCTGATGGAAAAACCTAATAACACTTTACCCGATCCGGGAATCGAACCAAGGACCTCATCCTCAGCAGTAGCTCTTGCGACCACTAGGACTTAGACGATCCGGGAGTTAGTTTTTATAAATATTACTTGGATTTTTCATTACTTATTTACGTTGTTGAGCAGATTTTTTTTCCAACTTATGTAGCTATGGATTAGGCATCTGTTTCAAAACGATTCAGATTGTGATTGATCGTTAGTCAGTAACCACGAGAGAAAAAAAAACAGTGGCACTCCGGGAGTGCCGACAGAAGAGAAAACTTGAACAATTTAAAAAACCTTTAAAGTAAAAATACTTGCATAGAACATTGATCCGTAACGTAATATAAATAAAGAGCACAATCGCGTTTACAAAAATGAGGTGTCCGTAAGGGTGCCGCGAGTTCGGGGGTTCGAAGAAAACCGATAGGGAAATCGTGGCCCCCGGCAACATGGCATAGGAAGGAACACGGGTGGGTTTTAGTCAGTAAGAGTCTGACACGCCCTCCCGCTCCACCCAGAGCGGGAGAAGTTATTTGATAATTTCCCACCCAAAAAAAAAAAAAAAAAAAAGGGTGCCGCGAGTTCAATTGTTTTTTCTTATCTCAAAAATTAAATACCTCTGCCTCTCTCTCCAAAGAATACAGGTAACGTGCTAAGTCTAGAATATTATTTTCCTTTTATTGGAAAACTGAGACAGAATATTGTATATTAGTAAGAGTTTCGACACTTTCCTTTTAAAGGTAATCTTCTAAAACACTAAGAGAAAGCTTCAGTTCAAAATTTTTTGTATAAAGTCTATAAAATATAAGTCGAGATCACTAAACAGGAGAGAATCTAAAAAGGAATAGTGACAGTAAAGCAAAGATTTTAGAGTATTAGAAAGTCTAAAACGTGTTTACTGGAAAGAAAATCTTTAATGTTTACAAGTAAATAAAAAGGGAGTATCTAGTGACAGACATTTTAAGACTTTTTAGGGTTCCGCATGACCGAATGAAAAAACGGAACCTTTATAGGATCACTCGTATGTCTGTCTAGCTGTCTGTCACAGCCAATTTGCTCCGAATCTAATGAACCGATTAAATTGAAATTTACTACACAAATAAAAAAAAAAAATAAAAAAAAAAAAAAAATCAAACAATCATTAAATCAATTTCTGTGACCCAAACACGGACGTGTAACGTAAATAAATGAATTCTGAATATCGGGGTTACTTTGGGCTCCAAATACGAAAATTTTAAAATGTGTTAAATCCTGTACCGTGTGACACATCAAATGAAAGGGCTTACTGTGAGGATCTCAAGTATATTTTTTATAATTTTAAAATAAATAAGGGTGAACATGTTTTTGAACCACAATGTTGTTTGTTCTTGGGATAAATAAAATTCATTCCAACTACGGAACCCTTAATTGTTCTTGGCCCGACACGCATTTGACCCTTTTTTATGAAAATCCAACTAGAAGCGAAAAATAAAGAAACTAAAGTTTAATAAAGTCTATAAAGAAGAAGAAAATAAAGTTTTATAAAGTCTAAAATCACTGGATAAGTGGGGATCTTCAATGTTTACTAAAAAGGAGTAGTGACAGACAGCTTGAAGCAATAAATCTCGGGAAGCGCTTATTTAAGTGCGTCCTTGCCCTTCTCAAGTGCGACCGCCCCCGCGCACTTCACGCTCAACTTGATGAAGACTTATAATAAAAGTGGAAACCTACTGATTTTTAACTGAAGTGCTTTTATAATTTAATTTGTTGGAAATCTTCGTTAGAATATTTTGTGTGTGTTTTAAGATTTGAAGATCTTTTGGTAATGAAGTTACACAGAATGACAGTTTTCGTAATCCTAAAAGTTGGCAACGTCGCAAATAGCTGTCAAATATTTATCTGTTTTGATTAATTTGGCAATATTAAGGAAATATGAAATGTGGCTAACTAGCAAACTAAAATATTGATTATGAAATGCAATAATTAATATGTAACACCGAATATTCAGTTTCAGATGTAAAAAAGTATTTGGATACTTTCCAAATGCCTTTTTTACACCTAAAACGATCACAACATCAAATTCAGTGTTATAATTATTGCAATTCATTATTAATATTCTAGTTCACTGGTTAGCCATATTTCATATTTCCATAGAGAATAATATTGCCAAATTAATCAAAATAGCGAATTATTTGACATTATTTGCGACCTTGCCAACTTTTAGAATAAACGCCCTTAATGGACCAGTTATTTTTTAGAAATTAAAGATAAATTATTTATCTCTAGTTTCTAAAAAAGAACTGGTCCATTATTCTTTACGTTGTGTAAATAAATAATATCAAGGATATTACATTCCTGAAAATTCATCAAAGCAGTAAGTATTTCCGTACAACATTTCTCAGTAGGTACTAAAAGTCAACAGGAAAATTTTCCGTCTCTCAATAATATTATCCTGACAAACATAATAAATTCAACGGAACATTTTCTCCATACACCTTGACATATAATATTCGCAAACGTGTTAATGAAACCGAAACCTTACAATTCTTTGAAACGATAAAATTAATTCCGTCGATTGAAAGCACTTTACTCTGACGTCAGTTCCTGTTATGTAGAGGGGTCCAATATTCCCCCCACTCATCATAAAAAAATTAGTAATCATTAAAAAGTTGTGTGAAAAATACTGTTATTGTTTTTGCAAGCTTGTGTAGTTATACTGAACGGTAATTAAAAAATAAACGAACTTCAGACTATGCTGGTTTTTAATTACACCGTTTGAATATCTAGTTTTAAACAGCGGCCAAGTGCGAGTTGGACTCGCACACGAAGGGTTCCTACCACCGAACCATTTATAAGTTTTCTTTTTGTATTTTATTTAAAAAGAAACACGTTTCTGGTACGGGGGCCTTTTAATTTTATTATTTGTTGTTATAGTGGCCATAGTAAAAACACATTACACCACACACTGTGAAAATTTCAAGTGTCTATTACGGTTCAAAAGACGCAGCCCTGTGACCGATGGACGGACGGACAGCGGAGCCTTAGTATTAGGGTCTGGTTGGCACGCTTCGGGTACGGAACCCTAGAAATAGTTGATAGATACACCTACGCAGGATCGCTTTGATGGTTTTGTTTTACTGGCAAACGAATTAATGATTACGTGATGAAAGTTTTATTAATTATGTAGTAGTCGAGATATTGCTTCGTGTTTTACACGTTTTTAATTAAAACGCCATATGTTCGGGGAATACGGATGACGTATATTTAATTTACATTACTCATTTTTATTCCCGAAGGGAGTATGCAGAGCTGCAGCTATACTGTTGGTGATTATAAGTTAGCAATGACTTTTCCATAAGGGGAACTGTATGACGAATTTACGATATATAATGTTAATTGATTATTGTTTTTGTTGTTGTTATTGATTGCTTTTAAAGTGAAACTTTTATTACATCGTCTCAAACTTTTTCGTCTGTGTGTTGCATGTCGCGTGACGGTCGGCCACGAAGTAGGGATAAAGTGAAAGGCGCTCTTCAGAGCAGCCAAGGCCAATATGGCGGCGCCTATAGTTCGCTTAAAAGTTTCACTTTTACCGTGGTTTCATAAAACCACACAATCCTTTTTTTGTTGTTGTTGTTGATTGATTCAAAATAAAAACTCATTTATACAAATTAGGCTGAAGTTCAGCATTTTTTGAATGTCAAAATTATATAAAACAGTCCCCGAAACGCCCACCCTTCACCACTTCCTAGTGCTTTAGCTGAGAAGAAGAAGTGGCGCAACAAACTCCCCAGCAGCACAGCTATCTGTTCAGTTAGAAAAAACTTGATTCTATACAATCGTATGCAAAGCAATTAACATTACGAAACACAATATTGATTGTTGTTGTTGATTGATTTTGATTACTAATGTTTTTTTTTAATTGCTGATAAACTAACAATTTTATAGAAGGTAAACTAAAAACTTCTTCCAAATAACACATTTCGATTTGAATTACGAACATTTCTCGGTTTCACAATATTTTCAAACTAGCTGCGCCCCGCAGTTTCACCCACATAAGTCTCGATCCCGTAGCAATATCGGGATAAAAAGTATCCTCTGTCCTAACCCAGGTCATGGTCTGCCCATGTGCTAAAATTCATCCAAATTCGTTCAGTCGTTTTAGCGTGAAAGCGTAACAAACAAACAAAGTCAGTCATTTATAATATTTTAGAGGTATGAGGAACAGGGTGTAAAGTTCACTCATCCACCATAGAAAAGGGAGGATCCTCCGACCAGACGGGTGTTGTGTCTAGCGCAATTGCGCAACGGTTTGAAGTTGAAATCTTGTATCTATGTCGATCGCTCGGTAAACTCTAATTGCGCGATGCAGGATTTGTGTGACGTCATGTCTATGATGCGTAGTTCGTATGTGGCGGCGTAACCGCTACAATATTTATAACGCTATTAATAACGCGTAAAAGTCGATAAAATACAACCCATGTTGGTCATGTTACTTGCTGATAATGTAGCTTTCTATAGGTGAAATAATTTTTTAAATCGGTTAAGTATTTTTTGAGTTTATCCATTACAAACAAACATACAAAAAATCTAATCTTTTCTCTTTAAAATATTAGTTTTTTTTTTAATACTAAGATCTGTATAACTACTTTATTCATTTTTTAGTAATGTATTTTTCATAAAAAATAAAAAACAAAAAATACAATATCCTAACCTAACTAAAACTATTAACGAACTAAAATATGGCGTCGAAAATTCCTCCGCATCGCTGTCTACTGGTAAATTGGAAATGTACCCAAGTGTTTGGATAATAACATACTTAGTTAGGATAATTACGTACTCCGGAAATGACCTACACACGCTTACATTAAATATAGATAACCATCTGTTAACTTACACGTGTGTCAGTGTATAATTATAAAGTTATTGACACGGAAACACAGAAATCAATAGCAGTTAAATTCGTCACAACGTAAAGGCGCACTATACAATGACGTCACTGTTATAAAATGGCCGCCAATTATCACTAGTTTCATGGTATTTGTTATTCATACTAGAATAGGGTTTAGAAATATGAATCTTTCCATTAATTGTATGTAGGCTTTCTTGGAAGTTTTCTAGAACCTTACTTGTATTGTTATTGAGTCAAAATCTGCCTTGCCTTTTCCCAACTATGTTGGGGTCGGCTTCCAGTCTTACCGGATGCAGCTGAATACCAGTATTTTACATGGAGCGACTGCCTATCTGACCTCCACAACCCAGTAACTAGGTAATACGATACCCCTTGGTAAGACTGGTTGTCAGACTTTCGGGCTTCTGACGACCCGTAACGACTGTCAAAGATCCACGAATGACAACCGGGACCAACGGCTTAACGTACTTTCCGAGGCACGGAGGAGTCTCGCTATGTGGAAATGGTCACCCATCCACGGACCAACCCCGGCAAGCGTAGTTTAACCTGATGGATCGACCCGTGGCGGCTGTTGTACTTAGCCACGAGCTCCTATATGTAATTTATACCTATCTAGATATTAACTAAAACATCTCATAAACTAAAGCTTCTAAAAGAAAACTATTTAAAGAATCCTTCCTCTCCTCTCTTTATTCCAATATTCCGTCCTCATTATCTCGTCTCGTATAATCGTCTCACAGATAATACGGCTTCCATTTTGATCCTTCCAGCGCTAATGAGAAATGATGGACATAGTCGGGATTCTTTCCTAGAAAATAAGGAGATTATGGACTTAACCTTTGAAAATACGGGTAAAGGAGACTGCTGTGACCATGGGCGATATAAGGCTAGGACCGCTATTCCGTGGATGGGTCACCGTCTTTACATACCAAGACCCCTCTGTGCCTCGGAAAGCACGTTAAGCCGTTGGTCTCGGCTGTAATTTATAGATCTTTGTCTCTTGTTGCGGTTCATCAGAAGCTTGAAAGTCTGACAACCAGTCTACCAAGGGGTATAGTGTTATCCAGTTACTGGGTTGTGGAGGTCAGATAGGCAGTCACTCCAGGTAAAATACTGGTATTCAGCTGCATCCGGTTAGGCTGGAAGCCGAGCTCAACATAGTTGGGAAAAGGCTAGGCAATGATGACGTAATTGTAAGTAAAAATAGTTTAACAGTTACCGAAAGACCATTAAATAGAAGGAAATAATGATGATGTAGACGATATAAAACCAACCATAACCTACACTCTAGATAAACAAATGGGTTATCAGTTTGTCACACAGAGGTTACCTATTTAGTTTAAGAAGATAAAATGACGCTACTGCATCCTTTTCGCATAAATCCTTAGCTACCTTTTACGACAATTCATCAGTGTCAGTACCTGGGCGACCGAGCTCTGCTCTGGTGAAAATAGAGAATGCTCATTTAATAGTATAGGATAGTACCTACTAATTCCATACTGCCATGATAGTAGGTACTTACTAATTCCATGCTGCCATGATCATTATTCTAAAGTCTTGTCATGTCATTATTCATTATCTTGTTCTAAACTTTGGGCGACCGAGCTCTGCTTGGGTAAAAATACGGAGGAAACTTATTTTCCCAGGTATGAGATCTAGCTAGATAGATTTTTCGCCCCGTAAACCTATATTGCAACTTTCATCGAAATCGTTAGAGCCGATTTCGAGAATGTGAGTACAAATCTATATACAAACAAATATATAGATATATATAATATTGCTCGTTTAATAATATAGAATATTCAATGCCGGAACCTACGATACAGTGACATTTGTTGCAGATAAATTCTATTACTTGGTATATTGGCGTGTGCTAGCTGACATATGGCAAATAATTTAATTTAATGTTTTGTGTTTCGTAATGTTATTACTTTGCATGCTATTGTATAGAATCAAGACTTCTAACTGAACAGACAGCTGTGCTACTGGGGAGTGGTGAAGGGTGGGCGTTTTGGGGGACTGTCTAATATAATTTTACCGTTCAAAAAGTGCTGATTCTCAGTTAGTTTGAACAAATGACTTTCGATTGTGATTTGAGTGTACTTTTGTTTTGTCGTTTGTACAGAATCCGTCCGTATGGCACATCGACTTTAGGAAAAGATTGACTCGATAGAGCGTCGCTTTTATCTCTTGTACATACTGTGTGATAATCTCTATCCATATCTAGCTGTGTTATATTAACGCCTGGGTACTGTATGTAACAATACCAAAGAGACACATCACAGCCCAAAAAATATCGGCATGAAATGCTATAAAATCCAGTCAAAATCTCCGAAAGATTCCCTAGCACTCCATAAATAAGAGAAACAATTTTCGAGGCCTAGAATCCAGATTTGTTATTCATAGTTTTACCTACACGTGTATCCTTTGTTATAAAGTAGAGAACCCTTTGCAACGACCCTCTGTGTATATTTGATGGACTACATTTAGGATTCATAGCCATCTTTGTGCCGCTACCTTGGATATGATTTATACCGACTGACCTGTCACTTTATGAATAGCTTATGGCGTACGCCAGAGTATTTATTTTGTTTTCTCGACTTTTCTGGTATTAATTGGTTAGAAATGTCCTTTGCTGCTTTAGAAATATCTGGTAGTGTGTTATCAAAGCTTGTCTCACTCATTTTTGTAAACAACAAAGTAATAAATTTTTGCAATACTAATATCGAACAAAAATGGCGGGATACGACGTGAATTCAAATAACCTAAAAGTTTTTTTTTTTTTAATTACCGCGCAGTGGTAGTGAGACGTGCGTGCAGGACATTGTTCTTTTTTTGAAATTCGAGTTAAGCAACTTAGTACAACATTTTAACACTCGTTTAGGTGATATTATGACACTGGTTGTTTTAATGTTGGCAATAAGCTGTTTCAGAAACTTTTAAAGAGGATTTATAGCATGGGAGTAGATAAAAAAAACAATGTAATTTTATAATTGAATTTTTATTACAAAACATTATTGATCGAAGACCCTTCAATCATAACAAAACATCACATCTTTCTTTCCTAAAGGGTTAGGCGCTGGGCAGAGGAGTACCTACTTATGTTCAATCCTTCAATCATGTTTCCTGCAAATAAAGATATACTTCATCTTTCTCCTAATATACGAACGATTCATCCTTAATAGCTGATAACCTAAGCTCATTCTAACTTACTTTCCCCCATGAATGTTGTTAACAAAATAACAACATTCTCAAACAAAATAATCCCTGTTCTAAAAATATCTTCTAACTTAAACACGCCACATTTACGCACGTAATACTAACAGAGATTCAAGGGTCGTTTGAGCAAGAAATAATATTTGTTACACTTACTGAAAACGTGTTAAACTTTCCCAGAGCCTTAAGGGTTTTACTAAACATATATTTGCAAAGAAGTCCCCTCGAAGCTTTCAAATGGGCTTATCAACAGACCTAAAGGTCAAGTATTCAACATGTTTTTACGAATAGTTATTGCTAGAAAATTCTCCCTGGAATACTGTAGGAAACTATTTCTATTTCATGACGTTGAAACAGCCTTTGACCGGAGAAAAGGTTAAGGAATAATTGAGCAGTTTGCAAGTGACGTATGATATTACAATCTTCGCAGGAGATCTTGGATGCAAAGCAAAGTGACTGTTCTGGAAGTTTCAGTGGGCGATTAATTTCAGAAAGATGGATGACAATATGGTAGTTAGGTAAAAAAAAATCTGTTTAGTCCATATTTTAGATACTAAAAAAATATTAGACACGTATTTTTTGCTTTATCATATTAATCAAAAATAACTTAGAAAAGACGCGTTAAAGTTGGGGAGTGGGGGCTCGCTACGTCACAACTCAGTGTTAAATCTAGCAAAGCGTGACGTCATGCCACATTTTAGTTCAATGTGTCGCCGTAATCTTTTGATTACGTCAAAAAAGAAAAAATATGTGTTCAATATTTTTTAATAATTTACAAGACAGACAAAAATTTTTTTTTGGACACAGGCCTATTTTAACTGGGGTGGCATGATAATGTACCTAGACGTAAATGATTACATGATATCTGACAGTTTTCAGTCTTTTTTTATCATTAAACTTTTATTAGAATAAATAGAACCATTTAAAAAAAGAAGAGACAAGTTACTCTTTACAAATTGTTATAAAAACGTTACTGCCTAAATAAAACGCAAAAGGCGACACTGAAATAATAAGACACGTACACAATATCATTATGCAAACCACACCTGAAGTTACAGAGCCCAAAAAAGTTCCCCAAAAATAATCTCAAAAAGTAACAATGAAAATGATCTCATTTAAAAACAGCTGTGTTTACAAAGGGGAGTTTTGTGGTCACAGGTCACATTCCGTGGTCACGTCTGCGTCCCGACCACAGAGTAATAAAATTAGGTCCGTTCGGGATCGCGTGGGTTTCCGATGTTGAGTTGGCAACAGACGGACCCGTTGTTCGTAACGTGCTCAATTATGAAAAAGTATGAATGTCTCTTGAAGGGTAAGGTCAGGATTTTTCTCTGCGTCTATATTTTTGTTGTAAAAGAAACTTGGAAAGTCTTAAAGAGAGTAATTTGGGTCAAGTAGCAAAAGCTTTCATTTTTTTATCTGCTTATAATTTCATTCGCTACGTCGTAACAAAATACCTTCTTTTAAGTATTTTTTAATTAACGTGGCAAACTTGTAAAACATTTTTGTATTCTTTTGACTCTAAAATCAAATCAAATTATTTATTATGTGTGTATTTTTTATAAATGGTCCTGATTCATTTGACCATTTTTACGGCGTGCAAAATTTTCAAACAGTAGAAACACTTTTCCAATTTATTATTTCGTAAAAAAAAGCAGTGGGTAAGTGAATTTACACATAAAAGAATCTAACACACAAATTACATAAACCTTTAATAACAAATAGCAAAATTCACAAAAAAGTTCCGTCTTTCAAAAAATCCTTTTATGTATAATAACATACCTACCTACTTGAGTATGTCATTATAAAATCCTCTTTGCTACCCTAAACTCAAAGGGAGGGCTTTTAAATACAAGGGTTGGTACCCGTGTGGTTAGTCCCTCACTCTTGCTGTCTGTTCAAAAAATAAACTTATGTTATTAAATATGTCCTTATGAATGATGAAGTTGTTGTGGTCACATTTGAATAACATATTATAAATTTTCAAGATCAAAATTTTTGAGAAGGGACTAAACCATTGATTTCGCGACACCATGACGACACCTCATTTTTGTAAACGCGATTGTGCTCTTTATTTATATTATGTTACGGATCAATGTTCTATACAAGTATTTTTACTTTAAAGGTTTTGTAAACGCGATTGTGCTCTTTATTTATATTATGTTACGGATCAATGTTCTATGCAAGTATTTTAACTTTAAAGGTTTCGGAGGTATTATTTTTTGTAAACGCGATTGTGCTCTTTATTTAGATAAAGTTACGGACCAATGTTGTATAAAAGTATTTTTCTTTCACCAAGGCGATCGTTCTATACCAGTAAGTTTCTTCCACCAAGGCGATCTTGTTCAAGTTTTCACTTCTGTCGGCACTCCCGGAGTGCCACCACTTTTTTCTTATGGAAACGCTCTGAGCATGAGGTATACTGGGTTTGATTACCTGGTTGGGTAAAGTATCGTTGAGTTATTCCATCAGAAAATTAAATTCTCAGTATCAGCCCAGAGTCTGTATTTGAGCCCGGTTGATGACAATAGGCTCGCCCACTATTACATAAGACTTCAAAATAATTGGCAAAATGTGGGCGTACCTACTACCTTCGGGAAAAACGATGTTATGTCTTATTATTCGTCGGCTATTCAATTAAATAGTACCTGGACGACCGCGCTCTGCTCTGGTGAAAATAGAAAATACTCATTTACTAGTAAAGTTCATACCAATTGCATGTATAGTACATACTAATTCCATGCCGCCATGATAGTAGGTACTTACTAATTCCATACTGTCATGTCATTATTTTAAGGTAGCCATTTTGTTCTAAACTTTGGGCGACCGAGCTCTGCTCGGGTGAAAATACGGAGAAAACGAATTTTCCGAGACACAAGACTTAGCTAGATCGATTTTTCGCCCCGGTAAACCCCTATATTGCAACTTTCGTCGAAATCGTTAGAGCTGTTTTCCAAG
Organism: Agrochola litura; assembly: GCA_949152395.1. Taxonomy (NCBI): domain Eukaryota; kingdom Metazoa; phylum Arthropoda; class Insecta; order Lepidoptera; family Noctuidae; genus Agrochola; species Agrochola litura. Next base: position 7,111,215 of record OX424509.1, read on the forward strand.
ACGTGATTACAAATATACAGGATCTTTTTTTAACTCCAGTGCGCAAACTTAATTAAACACGTGACTTTACTCATCATTATGAACAACTTTCACTATGGGACCAAATCTGAAATCGCGAAAAAAAATTAGCTGTTCCCTACATTTATGTTCGCATAACTCGTCAAAATTTAGGGAACAGCTGATTTTTTTTTACTTAAAAAATACTACTAAATTAGCAAAATGTATACAGGGTAAATACATTTTGCTAATTTAGTAGTATTTTTTATAGTTGACATGATTGTTGTGTATTATTAACTTATTTTTGTTTTAAAGTTCTGTTTGATTTTTGTTATTTTGCTCTTTAACTTTTTAGTGTTATTGGAAGAGAATGTTTTAATTAATTAATTAAATTCTTGGATATTTGCACGTCACATCATGTGGCAAACATGCCTGTACCTAATAATATTCTTACCATCTTGCATGCATGTATTTTCTTGTATGTATGACACATGTTTAAGCAAATAAATATTATCTTATCTTATGGGATTTTAAATTCATTGCTTTCAAATCTCATGCACTTATTTATTAATGATCCGAAATAAATCTCCTACCCAAGTCGATTGATCATGCTCCTGCCTTTATTGCGCGCACAATAGCTTTCAAAATACGTGACGTAGTTTGAAGTTATGCGGTCTGTCTCCGGTAACAGTCAGCGTTATAGAATAATGTCCGCTCCACTGACCAATGCTAGACATCTGGACATTGTTTCTAAGTGCTTTAGTTTGCCGACTAGTGAGATTCAATAGGTTTAGTGTTACTGGGAAATTTGCTGACAGTACAGCTATAAAGGCAATCTTTGCTTGAGAGGATATTTCGAAACATTTTCAATTTTATGTTTTATTTTTGTAATGTCAAAATATCAGCTTTTTATTAAATGCATATGAAAGTATATTTACAGTACAAATTAAAAAAAAACTATTTTGAATTTTTTTGTCTGTTTGTTTGTTCCGGCTAATCTCCGAAACGGCTAGACCGATTTTGACGGTAATTTCATTGGCAGGTAGCTGATGTTATAAGGAGTAACTTAAGCTACTTTTATTTTAGAAAAAGGTTCCACGTAAAACTTGTAATTAGCTCTAAGTCTTTTTGTTTTGCTGTCTTCCAAAGGAAATAAATAAAAATAAAAAAGCATATATTCTTATATAAATATAGAAAACAAACGTTCCCGTGGGATATCTTCCGACATGTACGCGGGCGAAGCCGCGAGCAACAGCTAGTAACTGGATGAATGTGGTGTTCTAAACACCTCTGCCTATTCCGGGGAATGCAAGCGTGATGTTGTGTTAATGAAATTGCTTCACTAAATAATCAGTAAACCTTCAAACACAAAAGGCAAAGATATCAAATACCGTACACAACATAATATCAAAGATAACTACTACGGCGTAGACCGTAGCGGTACGCCGTAGCACCTCTACGACCGAACGGGATATTATTATTTTATGAACATAGCGGCTACGTATATGGCGTAATATTATTATTATCATCGTGTATTAGTTTTATTAAAGGTGGCTTTTTATAATATTAAAATAAATTCGCTGTCCCCGGCGAATAAAATATTAATATGTGCTATTACGATAGTTTTAAGTTTATTGCATATTCGATATTTAGAGGTCCGATTACTCTCAAAAACTTTTTCATTCATTTCCTACGGTTATTTCAGAAGTTACGAGATTTTAAGGTGTATTGTAATGAATGTAAAAAATCTCTTTTCTTTTGGTATTTGAATAATTCCGCTATATATATTAGTTAATAAGATTTTCACAAAAAACTGTTTTTTATTTTTCCTGTAAAATTTAGTTTTTACGATTACGATTTTATTCGCCGGGGACAGCGAATTATCGTACATTTCGTTTTAAGAAAATATTTTTCGTATTCGTAATAAAATATTGTATGAAAGGGAAATTATGTCTTTAGGCACATAAACCAAGGAAGATAATCTAAAGAACAACAGCTATAGGTATTATATATTTTAACTTCATTATAATATCAATCTTTTGACTATACATGATCATGAGCCGCGCATTGGACAAATAAAGGCGAAAATTATGAAATCACTACACAGGACAGGTTTTTTAATAAATTGGTCGTTGATAATAGAGAAAAAACTTCGCTACTGTATATTCTTTTTCGAAACCCCCTATATTTCTGACGTCACATCGGAACACACAACACATCCCGATCGCGGTCTTCGGTCCGCCAATGGTGTTAATGTGCTGAATGGTGCTAATCCATGCGTCATGTTCGTGAACGGGCGCCGTCAGTTGGGACTGGTCATCTCTTAGTTGCCAGGGCTTATTTTTAATTAATTTTAATTTTTGAATTGTTCTTTGTTTTATCTTTTTATTATGGACGCAAATGTACAATTTCAACATGAATGATGTAATTGATATTTTGTAACAATTTTTTATTTAAAAGAGTGTCCGTGGAATTTCTTGCCCGTTCTTCTCCATAGGTGCCTACCTACTACGCTTTGGAACGGGCAACTAGCTTCATATTTCTGACTGACCGATTCCTTGACAATTCAAAAGTGCCTGTAAATGGTTTAATCGAAATAAATGCTTTGAGTTTGAGCCATTGACTCGCTCGCCGACACCTTTAGCGTGCGCTCACATCGGTCGTCTTAATGATTGTTATCAGTACCTACCTCAAGAAATACAGTATTTGTTTTAACTTGAAAACAAGTAGTTTAGACCACCGGCAGCACACCTGGAGCTTGATATTTCTCACCCTATGTTAACAGTTAATTATTTGCCGAAATCCAATCAATCTACCTAGCCTTTTCCCAACTATGTTGGGGTCGGCTTCCAGTGTAACTGGATACAGCTGAATACCAGTATTTTACATAGAGCGATTGCCTCTCTGACCTCCACAATCAAGTAACTGGGTAATACGATACCCCTTGGAAAGACTGGTTGTCAGACTTTCGGGCTTCTGACGACCCGTAACGACTGTCAAAGATCCATGAATGACAGTCGGGAACAACGGCTTAACGTGCTTTCCGAGGCACGGAGGAATCTCGGTATGTAAAGATGGTCACCCATCTATATACCAACTCCGGCAAGCGTAGCTTAACCATTAAAAAAAACTAAATTTTACTTGTAACAATGAAACTAATGAATAGTAATACGCTTTTGTGTTAATGTATAGCCAAAGCTATATCGATTTCTTGAAACGTTTCAACTCCAGCTAATATCATTTGGCAGCCAGTCAGAATGTACGTACTTACACGGGCACGGATAACATAATATTATTGTAATAGTATAGAATTTCGTTTACTGTAATGCGCTCAGGTCGTTCACCGATCAATACTCTGGCCCATATCATTACTGTGGAGTTGAATCTAGGTAACTGTATTTTGTTTTTGATTGTGACCTTTAAGAAAAACATTGTGCTGATTCTTTTCAGCAAATATTGTTAATATTGTAATGGAACAGGTACTTATTGTTACTTGACTGGTTTTCATTATCATATAGACAGACTTATGCTTCTTAAATAGAGTTTCGCAAGACAAGATGCAGCTTTCAACAAAAATAATTGACGTGGATATATTTAGTAACTTGTTCCGCTTAGGTATTTCTAAAGAGCCATAAAAAACTCCTGAAAGAAATCGAAACGTGTTTCACCTCTCAACGAGGCATCCTCAGGATGTCGATGGACTTGTTGTGAACTCGGACACGGCGTGTTGCCACACCGAGCGCTGAGTGCAGACTCATTCAGCCCACACTCAGTCTGCTCACTAAATATATCCACGTCTGAATCAATTAATTAACCGAGTTTATTACAATACAACATTAATTAACAATTAATATCGGATCGGAGAACGAACAAATCTATTCTCGAACAACTACGCATAAAAGATAGACTATCCACGATCTGTTACGAAATGATTCTCGGTTACTTTGGTCACATTGCCCGTCGGGAACCGGATAACCTTGAAAAGCTGGTGGTGATGGGCAAGATAGATGGGAAAAAATCTCGCAGCCGGTCACCTAACTGCTGGTCAGACTAAGTAACCGCCCTCACTGGTCTCTGTTACGACCGCTGTTAGGGAAGCGGAGAACCAAACGAAGTGGAAAAACATCATACACAAAGCCACGAAGGCCTTTCAGGGACAAGACCTTCAATCGAAGTACGCGACCAAGAAGAACATCGGATGATAACTCAAAGCATTTATTTCAATTAAACCATTTACAGGCACTTTTGAATTGTCAAGGAATCGGTCAGTCAGAAATATGAAGCTAGTTGCCCATTCCAAAGCGTAATAGGTACCTATGGAGAAGAACGGGCTAGAAACTCCACGGACACTCTTTTAAATCGAAATATTGTTTCAAAATATCCAGTTTTACAATCAGCCTATAATGTTCCCACTGCTGGAACTAGGCCTGCTCTTGATGAGAGGGAACCGGCTGTAATTCACCACGCGGGCCCAATGCGGGTTGGTAGATGTCACATGTCTTCAAATGTTTGGTTCTAGGACATGCCGGTTTCCTCGCGATGTTTTCCTTCACTGTTTTGAGAGCAGTGGTGATGAAATAAATTACACAAGTAAAGCGTGTTCACCCGTGTTCCTTCAGTTGCCATGTTGCCAGGGGCCACGGTAACCCTTTCGGACAAACCCGGTGGGTAGCAACCTTCAATTAAGTTTTTAAGATAATATTCATCATTCCAGCCTTTGGTATTTAAAACAGCAATTACTTGAAGTCCTGAAACCCTGAAAGGAAGGCTAGTTTCATGCAAATGAGTTGGCTTGATAATACCAGTAATAACATGACTGTGTTACAGCTCCCTGCCATCTATATTTATAATAAAATAGTATCGAAGTCAAACCTGTACATTGAATATTTATGAAGAAATAAAAATTGCTACGAGGTCGTGTGGGAAAGAGTTTGATGCCGAAAATACAGTTTTTAGAATTTTTATCTGTTTGTAAAAAAAGAAAATACATTTATTTAGCACAGCCTAAAAGGTACACAACACAACAAAACATACTACAAGTAAAAAAAGAAATAAAATAAAAAGTGTCTGGGATGTATATTCCGGATTATCGCAAAAATAGCTGAACGGATTTAGATGTGGCACACAGATAATTTATAACTAGGATTAACACAGGGTTAGGGCAAAGCCGCGGACAAAAGCTAGTTTTCAATAACACAGTAACATTGATTTAAAAACGCGAAAATTATGTTTAATATTCAAGTCGTTCCCCGAGCTTACATAATGCCTACTTATTCTTTTTATATCAAAAAAATAAACGTATCAAGTTATGTGTTTATGTTTTATATAAATGTTATGTTATGATACACAAGAGTTTCGTAAAATCATTTGAATTCATAAATATTTATGAGAAGGAACTTTTATTATAACGTGTGAGAAGCTACACGAAGGTACATAAATGTATGTAAATATGTCTGTACATCTGTTGTATGTATTAAGTTGATTTATTGCTGTTCCCTTAAAACGCTTAGATGATATTATTATATTTTGTTGAGATCCAGTTTTCCATTAAAACAGGTTTCATAGCCAACAAGCAAAAATTACAAATTATTTTCTACGACGAACTGTCCATACTCTATAGAAATATAACTTAAGTTTCCAGAAGGTAGTTGCATAAATTTTTGTAATAGATTTATAACCCACATGTTTAGAAAACTGATACAGAATTCAATTCAACAAGAGAATGATGATAATGATAGGTATAGAATTAAATCAATACCAGGTCGTCTAGGCTTTGTTCAGCAATATCCTGCAATAGGACGAGTTGATTGAATGTAATTAATGACGTTATAAACTAAATTGGATTAGCTCTAACGCACTCAAGGTTACATTGACATTCTAGACAAAATGGTAACCTATCGGATTTCTTTGCTAGACTGAAGCACGTCGTCTGTCTGTTTTTTGTTTGGTTTAATCTGGTGATTGTATCAAAAAGACTTTCCTTTCGAGACGATGGTGCCTTCTAAATTAGTTGTACCCAGTCGGGGGCCACGCTAAAAGCACCGTCAAAGGTGTTCATGCAAAAACCTATTACTTGCTAAGTGTTTTCAATTAATGTTTTATTAATGATACTACACTTTAGATTTAATTATAGACATTTTGTATTTTCTTATTGTTATTATGGTCACTTTAAATTCAATTTTTTTTTTGACAATTTTTATTTGATGACGTCGTGTTTTTTGTAATTACTACTGTAATTTCAATGTTTGCATGCCTAATTTAAAATTTATTGTTCAGGGATCTAAAAAAAATTGTAAACTACACAGAAATCAAAACAAAACAACAATAAAGTACTTAGTTCTGAATTCAAATTATTATACACGATAAATCTAATAATTGATGGACATGGAAATTAGCATTCGTTTGTATTCGGAAATCCGATGATACCCGAGGGACAATTAAGAAAATAGAAACACTGTACATAAGTAGGTACCTAAAGCCTGTTGTACAACGGAAGTAGGGGGTGCCAACTGGAGGAAACTCGAGTTCCGGTTGTTGTCGCGATGACCTCGCTTCGTGTTACCCTCTTCAATATTCACCTTTTTATTATTATAAATGAGTAGGTATTAAAGTTCATTCGTTTAATTAAATAGATTTGAATATCGATGTGTTGTTAGAACCGATATTTTTTTATTAATATCTGGATCTTGGACATTACTAACATCGGTGAAGGAAAAACATCGTGAGGAAACCTGGACTTAAGTCAATATAAGCCTGAAATCGCCAACTCGTCTTGAGCAAGGTGATCAATGCTGCCTTCTCTGTATGAGAAGAGGCCTTTGCCCTGCAGTGGGACAATGATTGGCTGATATTATTATTAATATCAGGAATTTAAAAATAATGTTTAAATTTCTGCTTAGCTTCCTAGCCCATTATAAAAATTTAAAAGTCATTCTTCTTGCAATTTATTCCTGAGCAGAAAAATCGAGGACTTCAAAAAAAAAATTGACATTATTAATCATAACTTATAAAATGTTCCAACATTTAACATCGCTATTATTAATGTACAAGCCTATTGATTTTTACATCGTCTACGAATGACTCATAAATAGGAACTCATTATGATTTAACCAGACATCAATCAATCTGCCTAGCCTTTTCCCAACTATGTTGGGGTCGGCTTCCAGTCTAACCAGATGCAGCTGAATATCAGTATTTTACTTGGAGCGACTGCCTATCTGACCTCCACAACCCAGTAACTGGATAATACGATACCCCTTGGTAAGACTGGTTGTCAGACTTTCGGGCTTCTAACGACTCGTAACGACTGTCAAAGAGCCACAAATGACAGCCAACGGACAAACGGATTAGCATCCTTTCCGAGGCACGGAGTAGTCTCGGTGTGTAAAGATGGTCACCCACCCGCGGACCAACCCCAGCAAGCGTAGCTTAACCTGATGGATCGACCAGTGTGGCTGTTATTACTTAGCCACGAGCTCCTCCTACCAATTCCCACCACTATCTAACCAGACATATAAGACATAAAAACCTATTCATCAATTCTTTTATACTTGTAATAAATACAGGTGTGCCTCTACTCGACCTCTGAGAGGACAAACGAGGTCTAATTGTATTAGCTTAGTGTCGCCATCTGGCGTCGGCTCACGTAACTAAATTAGTTAATTTGTGTCCGAAAGCAACGCATTACGGTGTATTAGATCTTTCTACTGTGGGACCGTAATTCGTTTATGGAGAATTTGTTAATTTTTTTGTGGATAATTAAGGTTGATGCATTGTTATTGTTATGTGAAACAACGGAAAGAAAAATCGAGAAGCCTCTGGAGGAGTGGACTTTTTCAACGCTTTTACCATGTATCTTAAACCGAAATTGAAAAGCGTTTCAGTTCCAAATATAATGATAATCGCCACTAATTTTAAATTTTGGATTTAGTCAAGACTGGTCTTGCACTAAGCCTAGATGTTTAATTTAATATACTAGAAGTAGGGTCGTGAACTCGTGAAGCAGTTTTTTATCTGAAAGGGATGTAGAAATATGGTAGTAAAATCGTATCCACATTCGGTTATCTGTAATTCTTATGGTGTTCAACAAAACTATCTAGGTGCGTTTGTATTATTCAGAAGACGAGCATGTAAAGTCAGAGAAACTTGTTGCTAAGCAACTTGACTACCAAATTAAATTGTCCCCATATTCAATTCAATTTCAATTTATTTATTCAGTAATAATTCACATTGTGTTATAGTCATATTATTCCCAAAATTAATTGTTTGGCAAAATGACACACATATTTTTTTTGGGTAGGAAATTATCAAATAACTTCTCCCACGCTGGGCGGAGTGTCAGGCTCTTACTGACTAAAACCCACCCGTGTTCCTTCAGTTGCTATGTTGCCGGGGGTCACGATTTCCCGTTAGGACTTCTTCGCAACCCCGGCATTCAGCAAATTGACACCCTAGACCCTAGTCTAGGGTGTCAATTTCCTTTATTAATTTTCCTGACTATATCTTTATTTTAGGTATGGCCATCTTTATATAACGCTAAGAGGACCAAGTAAAGCGTACCATTGGTAGCAGATTTATTCACGTTTTGCAATTCAAACCTTTCCTACACTATCTATTAGGTACATAATTTATAGTTCTGGAAAAGACTTCAATCGACGTTAACGATCTGACACGTGACCACAGACACGTGTTGACAGTATTGTTACACGAAAAATTACTAAAGGAAATTGACACCCTAGACCCTAGTCTAGGGTGTCAATTTCCTTTAGTAATTTTCCTGACTGTACCTTTATTTTAGGTATGGCCATCTTTATATAACGCTAAGAGGACCAAGTAAAGCGTACCATTGGTAGCAGATTTATTCACGTTTTGCAATTCAAACCTTTCCTACACTATAAATTAGGTACATAATTTATAGTTCTGGAAAAGACTTCAATCGACGTTAACGATCTGACACGTGACCACAGACACGTGTTGACAGTATTGTTACGTAATCGTGTAGTTTAATCACGAGGCGTATAGCGTGACATTTTCAATTACCTACCTGACTTACATTAACTAAACATAGGAAAAGCTCCGGACTGTCTTTATATTTTCTATTAGAAGGGGTCAAATTACTGATACGAAATGTTGGTAAAAAGGGGTTTAGGCTAATACGGTTGTAGGTTCCGTTTTGCAAGATTTTCATGAAATGGACAGTAACAGATATTTGACCAAGTCCAGAGACTTTAGAGGCTTTAGGCTTTTAGAGGAATTGCTTAATATGGCCGTTGTAGACCCGCAGGACAGATCCTGCGGGTCTAAAACGGCCACATTAAGCAATGCCTCTAAAAGCAATTCATTTTCTGAATTCCCAGCATTTCCTCAACGGTGACACATATTTTAGCTGAATCTTATTTAATTCAATTCATATCAGAATCATATTTGGTGTAAATATTGCCACATGAATAAATGAAAACCGTAATTTTACCGGATAATTTTTCTTTACAGTTTTATTAATCAAATGAGATTTTATTTCTAAATTTTAAATGTTATTTCATTATATTACAATACTGTCAAACAGTTTTATTTTGTTTTATCTTCTGTTTTATAGAAAAGTGCAATACCTAATCTATTGTTTTATTTTATTATTCTTTTCTTATATGCACGTGTTTCTGTGACAATTAAACTTATTTTTCTTTCTTTCTTTCTTTCTTACGCGGTCAAAATGAGTGGCTCAGCAGATTAAAAAAAAATAACCGACGAAAAAGTTCAACACGATTCAGAATCATGTACCTACTAAATCCATGGTAACAGATTTTGCGTCGATGCCCCCCCCCCTGCCACCCTGTATTTAGTAACCTACTAAACTAAACAACGAACTAGCAGAATAGGTTACTAAATATATCTACTTACGTCTATTGTATTTTATAATGGATTTCCGCAAGGTCACGCCTGAATCAAATAACTACGATAAAAAAATAGGTGGACCTAGTTTTCACCCCTCTGGGTCTTCATTGTCACGAGCATACTTTGACGTACCCAGCATAACTATTGTAATGTTTTTCCACCGGACGTCGCCGAGAAACGAGGTTGCTCGAACCGAACGTGACGTCCCAGTGACGGCGATCGTTTGTCGAATGACCCGGTGCCTTTAAACCCTGACTTGTAACTAGATAGGTTTTTGCCTCTACAACATTTTCATCTCATCAATAATTTCAGTCCAGTTTCCAGTAAATGCTCTCTCGCTCTCTCAACATAATGCTGTCGCTCTCAGTGGGTGGTCCGACAAGGGATTATATTAGGCCTCCGCAAACGTTTGTGAGATAATAGGATCACACGAGTAATCCGGCTGTCAGGCGCATAGGTTACACACAAATCGGTCATGAATGCAATATACAGTTATTGAATGGGTGTATGACAGTTACGGCTTACGATCGAGAATATACTTACTTTATGGAGGATGAGCTAAGATAGCCCGCGAAATTCAAATTTTCTTTAGTTTTTTGCAATTTGCACGTCAGTTTCAGGTAGTATGTTGATTAAAATATGATTCGCGACCGTTAGAAATATAGCTTTACAGAATTATAATCAGCAATACAACTCATGAAATAGGATTACATGGACTTAAAGAGTTTTATTGATGATTTTTATGATTATAATTCTATAAATAAACGTTTGATACGTACGGCCGCAAATCATATTTAGATCAACATACATCCTAATACTGACCAGCAAATTGCAAAAAACGTAAGAGAATTTAAATTTCGCGGGCTACCTTGATGCTTTCGCCTTAAGATGGAAGAAAAGTGCTTGGAAAAATGTTTGAGTATCATGACAAAATATGTAGTATCTTTTAGTTAGAAACTCAATATTTTGTACCAAAACATGCAGTCAAAGTGAGCCGACACCGGCGACATCGTGGAACTGGTGAAGTCTTGGGCCAAAAAGAACTAATATACAGTCTTGCCAGAAAGAAGAACACTCAATATTTTCATGTAAATTATACGAGTTCATAAGACAGTGGCAGAGATATCCTAGTGGTGTGACCGTCAGACTGCCAAGTCTTAGGTCTCGAGAGTTCGAACCAAAGGCATGCACCTCTGACTTTTCGGATTCATATGCGTAATGTACTATAATTATCGCTTGCTTCAAAAACGGTGAAGGAAAACATCGTGAGGAAACCGGCATGCCTGAGAGATATTTCTCGACGGCATGTCAAGCCAAGTCAGAGGCCCATGGACGGCTTTATAACTCTGACAAGAAACCAAGAAGAAGATAAGATAGTGAACGATTTTTTGTGACTTTCCTCTTCAAAAGGTATTCCTTCAATATGAGGTCAACGAGAAACTAACGAAGAGCTATTTTAAGTATAAAACAAACTCAATCAGCATTGCCAAGCAATCATAAAATCTCAAACCAATTGGAGGGAATAATATCCAGACTTCAGAGCAAAGAAAAGAACTAGGGATAAAATTAATAAATCCAGATTTTCCATCATTATCCACACAATTTCATCGCACAACGCAATCTGCATCAAATTAGTTTGACATTTTAAAAGCTGGATGTCAGATGAAACCATTTGCAATCATGATTGAATTCAATTAATCGAAGTGAAGTGCATTTAGCATATAAAATGAGATTCCCATAGCACAGTTGTCTAGATACCGGATAAGTATGTAGGTTTATCACATCTTTTTATTTTTTTTGGGTGGAAAATTATCAAATAACTTCTCCGGCTCTGGGCGGAGCGGGAGGACCTGTGCTAGCGAATGTCATAAAAGATGACAGGAGATACCAGGATGTATAAGAATCTTGTCTCTCACAAACGAATGTCACGTAATTTTAGGTTGTTCTAAATAATATGAGATATGATGTCATTGTTTGTGAAGAGAAAATAAATCTATAGATATGTCACCGTAAGATTGTGAGCACCGTTAGTTTATAATCTATTGGTTTTATTTCCGTTAGATCATAATCTGTTGAAAAATTGTGAACTGGGTGAAATGGGTTAGGTTAGGTTAGAAGTGTGACCAACCGCGCGCGAGCGGTGCCGCGGCAGCGGCCGGCGAGCGCTACTTCCAAGTTGCTCGCAGCCACGCAAGCTATTTAATATTAGCGCAAGGTGCATTACGTCGCAAACAAGTTGGTTACCAGTTCACAATTTGTCAGTTTTTCATGGATACATTATAAACTATCGAAAAATTATGCGTTAAATTGTAAATGATTTGTCACAGTTCACAATTTTTCGACAGTTTATAATCTAACGGAAATAATACCGATGGATTATAAACTAACGAAGTTTATAATTATACGGTGACATATTTAAAATTCTTGTATCACAATGTTAGTTGCCATACTCCTCCGAAACGGCTTTATCGATTTTTATGAAATTTAATATATATATTCGGTAGGTCTGAGAATCGGTCGTAATCTATTTTTTATACCCGTAAGTGATAAGGGTGGTCCACCCCAAACATTTATATGGCAAAACAACGTTTGCCGGGTCAGCTAGTTATTTGAATATGTCTAAACTAATATAAAAAGAAAAGATTTTATTTTTGTATGTTTGTTTGTTACGCTTTCACGCTAAAATGGCCGAACGGATTTTAATGAAATTTGGATATGGGTAGACAATAACCTGGGTTAGGACATATATACTTTTTATCCCGATATTCCCACGTAATCGATACTTACGCGTATGAAACCGCGGGGCTCATCTAGTAAAAAAAAATAAAGCCTCTGTTGAAAATAGGTAGTAGATATGCTATTTTACCTAACATAACAAAATAAAAACTTGCCAGAGCAGATATTTATCGAATAAAAGAGAAATCATGTAAATTGGATTAGTGGTTCTCTAGTTGTAAGCGCACTAAGCCCACGTGCCGTGCGTACGGACGTAAAAATATCGCGGCGGGATTTTATAGCGCACTAGATTTTCAACTCTTGGCGCTAAGCAGAGCGAAAAAAAATTGCTTCGAGTAAAAATCGCCCAACGGTTAGACAAACATAGAAACGGGTTTCTACGGATTTTGTCGACGGAAGAATAGACAAAATGACAAATAAACAATAACAATCTGTGTGTGTCTATTCTTCCGTCGACAAAACCCGTTTCTATTGTGGTCATGCAGAGAGACATTCTGTTTTATATTTTGTCTACAAGGATTAAATTAATTTTTTTATTTCATAAGCCTAATACATAAGGAGAGAAAAGGGTTAACAATGAATTTCTTAAGTAACTTGTATCCTTAGATAATTAGACTAAGCACATGCACGAATTTGTGAAACTCCGGATACCCAAACTAGGACATGTACAGCAGAATATCTCAGGTGTCAGCGTTCCTAGTTCGTCAGGATAGTATGACAACACCAGTAAAACCTATGGGAATGACATTGGAACAGTTCACGAGACCACTGAGAACTTACATAAACTCACACCTATTTCCCATGAGTACAAGACAATACAAGCTTCCACGTGTTACGATCCCTACATACCTACACTGTTTGTCTTATCCACGTTCAAACATGTAGGTACACACGCGCCTCAGTAGCGAGTGCTATTCGTGACCTTATCAATCATGAGAACTGGTGTCAATCAATTACATTAGCGACTGAAAACGACACGTGCATTTCAGGGTATACCGTCAACTGGGGTTTATCCGAAAGGGTTACCGTGGCCCCTGGCAACATATAGGCAACTTAAGGAACACGGGTGGGTTTTAGTCAGTAAGAGTCTGACACGCCCTCCCATTTCCACCCAGAGCGGGAGAAGTTATTTGATAAAATCCAAAAAAATATAGTATACCGTCAACTGGGGTGCAATTTTATAAGTGGTGGAGGGTAGTAGCAACATATTTTTTTTAAGGAGTTCTTTAGAAAAAGTAGAATCTATCTTAAAAGATGTAAAGGGGACCTATTTTACTTTAGAGAACATATATTGATAGTCCTCCTGGTTTTTTTAATTAAACAGCTCTTAGAGAGCCGATACTCAACACTCAATCATTTATAGCATTCAACAATGTATGCATTGTTGGTGGTAACTTAAAAAGAGAGATCATTGTGGACCCTATCGGGCACTGCAAAATAGTAGGAGAGAGAAAGCTTTAAAAACGTAACTTATCAGTCTTCAATGTTATCAGGGTTTTCTCCAATTCAAGGACTTAGCTGAATCTGGTTAGAAACTAGGCAAAAGTTATTAAGGGGACAGAAATATTGAGACCTGGATCGTTTGTGTGAAACAATTGCTTTTGTAGTTTAGAGAACCTATTAATGGTCTTCCAGGCTTGTGTAATTAAACTGTAAATTTAAGAACTGAGTTTTAATTAGGGCCCTTGGAGAACCTAATTTCGTTTCAAATGTTATTTAATGTGAAAATTTTATTTCATATATTTTAATCTATACAATGTCGCCCATCGGCATGCCCGCCCACATTTTTCTGAATGTTCATGACAAATTATCGAAAAATAACTTTAAAAGGGGTTTAAGATTATCTTGTTTTTTTTTTTTTAAATTCTAATATTTTTTTCAATATCCCCCTATTATTCTATGAACTCACACTAGTGTTTTAAAAAAAAAACCCTTTTTTTTTAATGTTTTCACCTCCGTTTTTTTGCAGAGTTGACAAATTTTTATAAAATATTAGTTAATCGGATAAAATAACGCATAAGCTTTTAGAAATAATAAACAGAATCCAAATCGAGCCTATAACATCGGAGATATGACAAACGCTATTCAAAACATTTAAAAAAAATCATATATATTTCAATAATTTTTCATGAATTCAGAAAAATTCGGGCGGGCACATGCCGATGGGCGACATTGTATAGGTACTCCAGAAACTCAGAACCGTTGTGTTTGATATTCTCAGTAGCAATCCGTAGTCTGGATTTGTACCCACTTAATTCATAGGCTCGCCCACTATTAAATGAAGGTGACATATACACCTCTGCCTAACCCTTCGGGGAAAAGGTATGATGTTACGTTATTCGTCCGCTATTAAATTAAACAGTAATTATAATTCAGTGCTTTCAAATCTCCTGCAAAAACAACAAGAGGCGAATTATGGGGTATACCAACTATTCATCTCCATTTTCTATTTTGCTAAGTACCTGGTACTTGTTGATAGGCCTACACTGTCCTCTCATACCTATTAACACTGTAATTTGAAAACATTGTACAAACCATTTATTTTTAAAAGAGTAACCGTGGAGTTTCTTGCCGGCTCTTCTCCATAGGAAACGACCAATTGGAACCGTGCACCTAGCTTCTGAGGTTTCATACGTGCCCTTGTAGGTTTATGTGAAATATTTTTTGAAGTGAAAACTTTAGGCGCGTTGGGCATTTTTGAGATGGGAAGAAACAATTGAACTCGCGACACCGTTACCGACACCTCATTTTTGTAAACGGATTGTGCTCTTTATTTAGGTAAGGTTACGGACCAATGTTCTATACAAGTATTTTTCTTCCACCAAGGCAATCTTGTTCAAGTTTTCACTTCTGTCGGCACTCCCGGAGTGCCACTGTTTTTTTTTATCTCTGCCTGCCTCTTCGGAAAATACAGGCAAGATTTTATTTTTGTATTTATATTCTGCTAATTCTATTCCTACAAATTATTTTGCTGCTTCAGACAGATAAATCATAGTAGGAACTTATGCTAAGAATACTATTTTATATAATTAATTAATACGTAGGTACATATCTAGTTGTCATTTACCACAGCTTGTTTTGACAACGAGTTGTTTATGCTAGGTTGGTTAAGACTAAGGCCGTTTGTCCACCGCCACGTCAACGGGACGTCAACGAGACTGAGATGACGGCACCGAAGTAGTGATACATAAATTTTAAAACAGGCCAAGTGCGAGTCAGACTCGCGCACAAAGGGTTCCGTACCATTATCTATAAAAACGGCAAAAAAAAATCATGTCTGTTGTATGGGAGCCCCCACAAATATTTATTTTATTCTTTTTTTTGTGTTTATTGTTATAGCGGCAACAAAAATACATCATCTGTTGAAAATTTCAACTGTCCAACTATCACGGTTCATGAGATGACAGACGGACAGACAGACAGACGGACGGACAGCGGAGCCTTAGTAATAGGGTCCCGTTTTACCCTTTGGGTACGGAACCCTAATAAGGCGGGTCCATCGCATGCCGTCACCGGGACGTCACACTTGTTACGAATAATCTCTTTTCTCGTTGACGTCCAGTTAACGGTGGCGTGTGGACAAACGGTGTAAAGGTCTAAACTCTAGTTAGATGCAAGGATAATAATTTTCTATTAAATCTTGTATCATTTGGTTCACAAAAAGTAAACATAAAACAAGGTGAAGTGCTTTAAAAGATAGCCGATAGCCGACAGGCCTCGTCGACTCGGGCTTTTATATTTTGTGCTAATTGACTAATGACTTGTAAAGCTGACGAGTATTTATAGATTATTTCAGTAGAGATTTGACTAAGGTCGACTCAACATGATGAAGAAATATCAATTTTTTCATACCATTGCAATTGCCAAGACATTTTCCTCCAAAAATTTTGAAGCAAGAATATTTATATTCTTGAAAATTATATTAAATTATTTATATGCTTACTCATCTTTAAATAATAGTGTAGCAGTTACACCGCCACATACGAACTACGCATCATAGACATGACGTCACGCAAATCCTGCATCGCGCAGTTAGAGTTTACCGAGCGATCAACATACATACAAGATTTCAACTTCAAACCGATGGGCAGTTGCCCGCCAGACACAACACCCGTCTGGTCGGAGAATCCTCCCTTTTCTATGGTGGATGAGTGAACTTTACACCCTGTTCCTCATACCCCTAAAATAGATAGGAACTATGACTTCCTGTACCAAATAAGGAGAAACACTTCAAATATTACAATTTCCAAAAATAAATAGCAACCTCATTTGGCAGATAAAGGTTTTTCATGTTAACAAGTCGATAGAGAAACATAACATTCTCATTAGCGTTGTTCTGATAGCCGACGAGACTGGGCTCCAATACTATCACTTCCTATTTTATTAAATCTAAACGATTAATAAACAAAACAAATGACTAGTGTTGCACATCACTGCACACACAACACTGGATCGCAGCAAGCATTGGAAGTCATGGAGAAAAGCCTTTGCCAAACAGTGTGATAAAACAGGCAAAACAGTAAACGCAGTAAGCCTCCAATATTACATTTTCCAAGAATCAAACTCATAATATCATCATTTCAAACGAGACAAAACATCGTCACTAGCCGATAGCCGTCGGGTCTCTCCACTTTCGAGTTTTAAATTCTGTAAAAATTGACTGATGAGCCGCAAAGTTAACAAAAATTGATTGTTTATTTTTACTGCCAAAACAAAATTCCTTGCCCTGAAATTATGATTTTTAACTTCCTTTAAAAACCAACTGAAAGGCATTTTCATATAGGCATTTCAGTACAGATAAGGGCATAATCGAGACAAAACATTCTCTTGAATTTACGAAACCAGGTTGAATTATTTCACTTCCTTCATGGTTTTATATCTAAACCAAGAACTATATCACCTTAAATTTTGCATTTTCCAGGAATCAAAATCATTATAATAATCATCATTCTTGTCAGATAAGAGCCTCTCAACGAGACAAAACATCGTCGTTAGCCGATAGCCGTCGGGACTCGTCCACTCCGGCTTTTATATTCTGTGAAAATTGACTAATGAGCCGGAAAGTTAACAAAAATGGATAAAATCTTTATTTATTTTTAATTCTAAAACAAAATTACTTGCCCTTTTTTTTTTTTTTTTTTGGGTGGGAAATTATCAAATAACTTCTCCCGCTCTGGGTGGAGCGGGAGGGCGTGTCAGACTCTTACTGACTAAAACCCACCCGTGTTCCTTCCTATGCCATGTTGCCGGGGGCCACGATTTCCCTATCGGTTTTCTTCGAACCCCCGGCATTGGCATTGGCCCTAGCGGACCCCGTCAATTCTGCTGACATCTCTTTGAGGCGCGCGTGGAACACAACGCGCCGTCGACCCGGGCTTGGTCCTTATCGGACGGCGAGCTACCCATTACTCACCGTCCGCAAGCCCGCGCCTACGGTGGCCGGAAATCTTCCTGCGATTCCCGACGCCCAGGGCGTCTCCTGCTGCGGCGGTTAGGGGCGCGAGGGCGCGAAATTTGCCTCTCCCTCACGCGCTCCGTCTCCTCCTTCGCGAGCATTACTGCTTCGCAGAAAGAGGTGACGGCCTCCCATTTCCTCTCGCTCCGTAGCATGGCCCGAATCAGGGCCGGACGCGAGAGATCACCGCCGCCGATCGCATCCACGAGGACACGCCGATGCCCTGCCCAAGCCGGGCAGACCTCCACCGTGTCCTCCGGGCGATCCACACAGTGACGACACCCTGGCGTTTCCTCCCGCTTTATCCTGAACAGGTACCTCCCGAAACTGCCGTGTCCGGTGAGTACCTGCGTCAGGCGGAAGGTGAGGACACCGTGGCGCCTCTCTAGCCACTCCTCAAAGAGGGGTCTTATCGCCGCAATTGTGGCGTGCCCAGCGCTGGGTTGCGACAATCGCACTCTCCATTCCGCCATGAGATCCCGCCGGAGCTCTGTCCGCTGTGCCGCGACTTCTTGCGGCATCGGAGTTAAGCCCCGGCGCTTCGCCTCCTCGCGCCACTCCCAAATGTGCGCGAGGACCTTTGCCTCCAGATCCCATGGCGGTACTCCGGCAAGGAGGCTCGCCGCCTCGCAGGAGACCGTGCGGTATCCTCGGGCCAGCCGGATGGCCATGACCCTTTGGGACGCGTTCAGCCGGCGGCCTGGCTGCCGCCTCAATGAAGGCGCCCACACCGGCGCCCCGTAAAGGGCCATGTACCGCACGATCCCCACGTAGAGCCTCCGGCAGGAGGCGTTTAGAAATCTAATAATTTGTATAAAAAATGGGACTTACACATAAAATATCGACGATCACACACCAAAATACCACAAAATCACAGCACGGTCACTTTTTCATTCAAATGTTTGTTTACACTAATTTTTGTTTGGGTCAAAATAGGTATAATATGATGTTATTTAGTGCGAATATTATCTAAAACGATGTAATTACTTCAAAATGAAAATATCACCACTTTCCGATGATTTACACACAAAAACCATTAAAAAACGAACTATTACAGCGAACGCGCGCGTCGGAGTGACGTTTGACTGACATTTTACGACGCGGGAACGTCATTTTCAATTTTTTTTTTAAATGTTGCCTATTAATATTTTTGCTTTTAGTCGATTTATTTGACAAGAATATTTTTCCGACCATAGACTGAAAAATTCACAGACAATAATAGCCATTACAGTTAGTACAAATAGAGATATAAGCCGCGTGGGTACTTGGAGCCGCTTCAAGGCAGCCCCGGCCCGGTCCAGTCTGGGAGCCAAACGTCGGAAATGCTCCATGAAGTTCCACCGGCTATCGAGGACGAGTCCCAGATACTTCATCGTCGACTCGACGCCGATGTGAACCCCTCCCGCCAATACTTGGGAACCCGACGGTGGCGCACTACGAGGACCATAGAAACCCATGGCCTCGGACTTGTGCAGGGCCACCTCGAGTCCCAGCTGCCGGATTCTGTCGACGATTGTCGCAACCCCGCGTGTCGCTAAGTCGGCCGCCGCCTGGTACGACCTCCCCTGCGCCAGGACCAGCGTGTCGTCAGCGTAACAAACGACGCTGACGCCAGTAGGGAGGTCGGCGCGCAGCACCCAGTCGTATCCGATGTCCCACAGATGCGGCCCCAGGACCGATCCCTGTGGGACACCGCACGACATCTCTCGCCGGTTCCACTCTCCTTGGTGACCGGGGTAGATGACAGCCCTGTCTGTCAAATAGGCCTCGACCACACGACAGAGGTAGGTCGGCATCCAGTGATACCGAAGTGCCTCCCTGATGCAACTCCAGGGCAGGGTGTTAAAGGCATTGGCGATGTCTAGAGACACCGCCAAGACGACCCCACCCCGGGCCACAGCATCCCCCGTCGTGAGGGCCCGCACGCGCATGATGGCGTCCACCGTAGAGCGCCCCCTGCGGAAACCGAACTGGCTGTCCGCCAGATCCGGCCCCACTCGCACCAGCTGCCCAACGAGGCGGTCTGCAATGACTCTTTCAAAGAGCTTGCCCACCTCGTTGAGCAGCACAATGGGCCGATAGGTGGACGGAGAGTCCGCTGGGCGCCCCGGCTTCCTGATGAGGACCAGTTTCCCAGTCTTCCAGCAAAGTGGGAACTGGCCTCTCTCCATGCATGCGCTTAGGAGCCCTCTCAGTCGAGGCCCGAGAGTCCCCATGGCCAGGACCCAGGCCCTTCCGGGTATGCCGTCGGGTCCTGGGGCGGTATTCCTCGCACTCATCCTGCGTACCGCCACTCTCATCTCTACCTCGGTCACCTCCGGAGCATCGTCGTCGTCGTCGTCGGCGGTGTGGTCCGCATCGGGCACCGCAATGGGCGGAGCCAATGGCGGGGGCGTATGTTCCCCTCTTGAAGGGAACAGAGTGCTCACCACGTCCTCCATAAGCTGGGGCCGGAGACTCTGCGTCAACGGGGGAGCCCATGGGCGGAGTTTTTCCCGCACCATCTTATATGGGCGTCCCCACGGGTCTCTGTTCAGAGTCTCCAGCATCTCCTCGCGGGCCAGTGCCCTGGCCCGCAGGATCTCCGCTTGGAGGGTGGTCTTCGCCGCTCTGTACCCCTCGTACAGCTCCGCCTGAATGGCTTCCGTATCCGGAGGACGGATACGGAGCCTGCGGTGCCTGGCGTACCGGCGTCGCGCAGCAACGCACGCCCTGCGTAGAGCTTCCAGCTCTTGCGACCACCAGTACACCTGCACGTCCAGGGTGGACTCGGGACATTGCCACGTCACATATATTGGACATGGCCTCCCGGAACCACTCCGCCTCCTCCCGGAACCAGGCCTGTCCGGTGATGACACCCAGGCCTGCACGATCGAGGCTTCCAGGAGGAGCTCCCGGTCCAGCCGCTTCAGCGCCCACCGCGGACAACTCGGGGCCTGTCGGACCGGCGCGCTCGAGGTCTGGGTGGAGACGTCAAACCGGATGTACCGGTGATCGGAATAGGTCTCCACCCCCTCCATAAAATTACTTGCCCTGAAATCATAATTTTTGACTACCTTTGAAAAGCAAGTGAAACGTTTTTTCATATCTTTCAGTTCAGATCAGGGCTTGTAATCCAGACAAAACATCTTCATGAATCTACGAAATCGGATTGAATTTCTTCACTTCCTTTATGATTTTATCTAATCCAACAACGACACCCCAAAATTACATTTTCTGAAAACAAACACTTCATATTAACATATCTGTCAGATAAGGACCACTTTAATCTGCCTAGCCTTTTCCCAACTATGTTGGGGTCGGCTTCCAGTCTAACCGGATGCAGTTGAATACCAGTATTTTACATGGAGCGACTGCCTATCTGACCTCCATAACCCAGTAACTGGGTATCGTATTAAAGATACCTCTTGGTAAGACTGGTTGTCAGACTTTCGGGCGTCTGACGACCCGTAACGACTGTCAAAGATTTACGAATGACAGCCGGGACCAACGGCTTAACGTGCTTTCCGAGGCACGGAGGAGTCTCGGTATGTAAAGTTGGTCACCCATCCACGGACCAACCCCGGCAAGCGTAGCTTAACCTGATGGATTGATCCGTGCGGCTGTTATTATTTAGCCACAAGCTCCTCCAGATAAGGACCACTTATCCAGAGAAAATATCCTCGTTAGCCGATAGCCGTCGCGTTTCGTTAACTCGGGTTTTTATATTCTGTGAAAATTGACTAATGAATCGTAAAGTTAACAAAATGACTCGACTGCGGCAATAAAAAATTGTTTATTTTAAACGAAACTTGAGAAAAAAGAAGTGTAGCCTGAAATCGTAACTTTTAACTTCCTTTAAAAAACAACTTATATGCAGTTAAGTTTCAGTTATATACATCAACTGCCTGATAAGGGCTTGTAATCGCGATAAAACGTCCTCGTTAACCTACGGAAGCGGGCAGAATCCTATCACTTCCTACATGATTTAATCTAAACGAAAAACTACCATCGAATATTGTATTTTCCAAGAACAAACAAATAGTATTATCATATCTGTCAGATAAGAGACAAAACATCCTCATTAGCCGATAGCGGGTCTCGTCTGGGCTTTTATATCGTGTTAATTGTGAAAAGGAAGGTGCTAATTTTTTTTTTATGTATGTCCACCAATTTCTCCGTCAATTGTAGACCGATTTTGAAAATTATTTTTTTGTTTGAAAGGGTATGCTTTCGAGGTGGTCCCATATAAATTTTATTAACTTTGCTTCGATAGTTTTTGAGTTAGCTTCAACAATACGTACTTTTTCCCACTTAGTATGTGAATGATATGATAAGTTCCTGTCACTGTTATTTACATAGCAGGTTGTGGTTTTCGAATTTATGTGGGGTAGGTACCACAACAAAAAAGGGAAAAAAAAAAAATTACTTTAATTTCGGAAGTCGGTGACAAAGACACTGACTTCCAAAATTAAAGTTATTTTTCACTTTGTAGTGTTTTTTGGAAGTCGGTTGTTTTTTTTTTTTGTAAAAAGTTTTATTTAATAGACTATCGCGTGAACTAACATCTGGTTATTTTTCCCAATCTTATGCAACTTATCTTGATTTTTTTACAATCATCTGCTTTATTATTAATACACAAACAGTTAAATCCCTTATGTTACGATTTGTAAAGCCTCATTTAGCTGATAAGAGGCTTTTCAAAAAACCGCCTGAGAGACATAACATATAATTATTATCATTACCCAACAGCAGAACTTGCTCCAATCCTATCACTTCCTATATTATTTTTAATCTAAACGAACAACGAATAATATCCATTGTTAAAGAACAAATACATAATATTATCATATTAAACAGATAAGAAACAAAATATCCTCAATAGCCGATAGCCGTCGGGTCTCGTCTACTCGGACTTGTGATGAGAAAGGTGCTAAATATTTTTTGTCTGATTCAGAAAAGAAATAGACGTCTTAATAGACAATCGTGTGAACTAACATCAAGTATTTTTTTTTCATGTTACCCATCCAACCTGATTTATTAATAGTACAAACAAGTACAGGCTAACTAAACCCGGACTTTACAATTTTCTAAAACGATAGCCTCAATCATAGCTGATAAAAATCTTTTCAAATGACCGCCTAAGAGACATAATATATATAATTATTATCATTACCCAACAGAACTTGCTCCAATCCTATCACTTCCTATATTATTTTTAATCTAAACGAACAACGAATAATATCCATTGTTAAAGGACAAACACATAATATTATCATATTTGTTAGATAAGAGACAAAACATCCTCGATAGTCGATAGCCGTCGGGTCTCGTCTATTCGGACTTGTGAGGAAAAAGGTGCTAAATATGTTTTGTCTGATTCAGAAAAGAAATAGACGTCTTAATAGACAATCGTGTGAACTAACATCAAGTATTTTTTTTTCATGTTACCCATCCAACCTGATTTATTAATAGTACAAACAAGTAAGGCTAACCAAACCCGGACAATTTTCTTAAACGATAGCCTCAATCATAGCTGATAAAAATCTTTTCAAATGACCGCCTAAGAGACATAACATATAATTATTATCATTACCCAACAGAACTTGCTCCAATCCTATCACTTCCTATATTATTTTTAATCTAAACGAACAACGAATAATATCCATTGTTAAAGGACAAACACATAATATTATCATATTAAACAGATAAGAAACAAAATATCCTCGATAGCCGATAGCCGTCGGGTCTCGTCTACTCGGACTTGTAATGAGAAAGGTGCTAAATATTTTTTGTCTGATTCAGAAAAGAAATAGACGCGTGAACTAACCTCAAGTTTTTTTTTCCTTGTTTCCCATCCAACCTGATTTATTAATAGTACAAACAAGGGCTAACAAAACTAACTAACTAAGTAGGATGCCTTCATCATCATCATCATATCACCTGCTAATAATATGATGAAGGCATCTTACTTATTAACAGGTTAACCTTTAAAAACTTTGAATTGAAAGGTACAATTAAATGAAAAAATTTCGAGGTCCTGTTAATTTTTGGTGAAAATACATCGGAAATAAATCTTTGAAATATAGTTAGAATTTTGAATAAAACTTGACATCTTGCTTTTAATGACCGAGACCCCGATACCCACGCGTAACTGTTCTACGCTCGCACTCATCAACATTTATACAGATAGAGCCGCACTCGGCCAAAGAGCCGCATGCGACTCGCGAGCCGCAGTTTGCCGACGAACAACTATTATCACCTCAAATATTATATTTTCTAAGAACAAACCACTTATAGTATCGAATCTGACGGATAAGAGAAAAAAAATATCTTGGTCGCCGATAGCCGTCGGTTCTCGTCCACTTGGGCTTTTATATCGCGTTGATTGACTAATGACTTGTGAAGTTGATGAAGATTTATCGAGGCGAGATGCGATGCTACTTTTAATGGTTTTACTGCAGTTTTTATGATGAAAATATATTTTTGAGCCTTTTATCTTGAATACCTGTTTTCCTGTCTCTATATCTGTACTTAAATATTCTACAGATCAGATTTTTTATTTGTATCGAATAGGAAAGAAAAAATACGAGGATTAATGGATTCCTTTATGTTACAATTATCTTTCAATATCTGTTTAGTCTTTTCCTGACACGTTGCGGTTGGCTTCCAGTCTAACCGAATGCAGCTGAATACTAGTATTTACATGAATCGACTGCCTATCTAAACGATACTCCTTAGTAGACTGGTTGACTTTTGTCAAAAATCGAATAACAGCCGGGACCATTCTGAGGCACGGAATCAATAGAATGATACGCCTGTATACCTTGTATACCATACAGTTTATGTTACACTGCTAAACTTTAAGAACTACAAAACGAACGAGGGTTGACAGGTTGCAAGTCATTGCCACAAAATATATCAAGTTGACGTTTCCTTCTAAGTTATTGTTTACTTAGAAGCGTAACTTAGAAGTTTATTCAATATCCCGAATGATTGTGGGAAAATGTATGGGTCGGCGAATGTGAGTAGCTAAAAGGTGTTATAATAATAATTATTAAACTGTCTCAAACTCAAACTCAAAGCATTTATTTCAATTAAACCATATACAGGCACTTTTGAATTGTCAAGGAATCGGTCAGTCAGAAATAGGTATGAAGCTAGTTGCCCATTCCAAAGCGTAGTAGGTACCTATGGAAAGGAACGGGCAAGAATCTCCACGGACACTCTTTTAAATAAAAAATTGTTACAAAATATTGGTTACATCATTCATGTTGAAATTATACATGTGAGAACAATGTAGAAAGACGTGCACGTTAGAAGCGTCCGTAATAAAAAGATAAAACAAAGAACAATTCAAAAAATTAAAGTAAATTAAAAATAAGCCCAGGCAGCTAAGTCTCTGGATTTAGCTTGTAACAAAAATAATCCTCAACAATACATACTCACTACATAGCTCATTTCGGGCTATTTCTAAGCATTGTCACCAAAATGAGCTTTTCCACAACATGTATGTAAAATACCCAAAATGTCTGGCAATTACCCACGTCAGCTTCAAGTCCGAGCTCATAATAATACTCTTGAGTGGGTAGATTATGTATAATAGAACCTATCTGCTCTGTATTTGTGCCCGAGTGGGTAGCAACCCTTAATGATGCCTTGTTCATGTTACAGAAAAGCGCCTCAAGCGTTTATAGTTATTTTAATCTCCAGAGGAAAGCAGGATGCCATTTGTCCCCTTACTTATAATATCAATTTATTTTTGTATTTAGACGGAGTAAACAAAGGCGGTGACATTTAAAAAGTAACAACAACATGTTTATAGAAAAAAACACGTATCATTTTACATATTTTTCGATGGGGTAAGCAGAGATACATACCTACACCCATTATTTTTCATTATGTAAGTCCCATGTAACAGAGGAGAACTTATTACCACCAAATCTAGACTACGGGGTATTTTTATAAACTGTTCAATAATAGTCTCTTACATTTTCTAGTAACAATGAGAATGCATATTTAATTTCAATGCTCTATTATAGCTACAATACAAAACGTACCTGGTTTAAAAGGTTACCTACAATATCCTATACTATTAAACAAGCAATATTTGTCGTATATTTATAGTTATTTGTAATCACGTTCTCGAAAACGGCTCTAACGATTTCGATGAAAACTGGGAAAGTTAGTTTTTTTCTATTTTCACAGCCTCGGGAATGTGATACAACGTTGGTATACCTGGATGATATGCTTATCTATTTTCACCCGAACAGAGCTCGGTCGACCAGATACTTATTATAATAATCACATGTTTAATTATTTTCCTTCCTTTACAAAAATAGATCAATAGTAAATAAATTAAAAAAAAACCATGTAAAACCATTTATTTTTAGTTAAACAAAAGAGTTTCCTGTTGTGATAATTTTATTATCAATTATTATCATTGTATAATAACTTTATGTGGCCGTCATTTGAAATTGATAGAATCAATTTGCACTTAATAAATAGAATGGAGTTTTAATTATAAATAATGCAAATTTAATTTAGTGAGTCACGGTTTAGAGAAAGAAACCTTCTAAAATAAAAATAAAAAATGTATAATCGTACGTATAATAAAAAGTAAAACAAAAGTAAAGAATCTATATCCCACTGGCTGGAAAAATAATAGCCTATATATAATTTTCTACGGCGCACAATAATATTATGAAACATAAATATTTTATATATGCTATAAAGTTTGACATTATTTTATTATCCTTTGATACATTTATTTTTATGATATCCCTACAATATGAGGTAATAATAAAAGGACAAAGACCTGAATATAATATTATCTAGTTCGTGTCACTGACTGGATCATGTCGATATAATGTACATAATATAATTATAATGATTATGACTCTCCGGAAATACTGGTCCATATAGGAAGGAGGTTGCATAAGCCTTCTGCGTAGGTCTTGGCATAAAGGATAAAAACATACATCCAAAAACATACATCCATAAAGTCAAACACTGTATCATCTCAAAAACTTAGATTAATCTTGTAACTTTCGCAATTACTGGATCTCATATTTTCCTCATAGGAGGTTCAAGAAGTTTTCAATCATTTGCTACCAAAACTAATCATTAGATATTTATTTATAGGGTGTCGACATAACAAAGCCCCTTTCTCTATATTTTATGTACTGCGTACCAAGTATTTTGCTTTTAATTTTACTTTCTAACTAACCCAACAGCTATATTTAGTTCAAATATTGGTGGGTATTAGACAATGTACTAAATATGCAATTATAATGTGATTTTAATGATTGTTTTCCACTGACCTGAGTCGACTGGCGCTATGTCAGGGCCGTCGTGGGGCGCTAGCATCTTCATAGTGATGGCTCCAGGTAACACGCTACTTGACACCGACACGATGACGAATTACTTCACAATTTCACCGAAAAACGACGATTTATCGGGAAAATCAGGGAAAATAACTGGAGCCCAACAGGCTGTTTCAACACTGCACTATCGATCTGGTTCTGAGGGTAGTCACGCATGCGTGTGGCGGCTGTCCTCGCGCATGCGCTCTCCCGCCGCCGCCATGTTAAACCGGAAAGACGTCATGTGACAGTTGACAGCTTTGAGGCGCGTTTCCGCTGTTAATAATTGACGTGCAATCTAATTTTCCGATGACAAATGTGTTTATCCGGCTTTCAGTAGGAAAATGGATTGATATAATAAAGCTGGTTTGTAATAGAATACGTTTGTTATGCAAATGCGAGGCTATCTAATACAGTGAGTTGTGGCAGTTTAATGTTTTGACATTGTTGAGCATAATTTAAACAAGCTTCATCTGTAACTTGCTTAAAATAATTTGAATATCGGATGTAAAATGTAGTGACAATAACTGAATTTTACTATGTGGTTCTTAACGTTCTCTGTATTTAAACTTGAAACTTTTCTAACCGCCTACAGCAACATCTTTTTTCTTTTCTTTTGATACATTTTAAAGCGTCCTGTAGACTTATACGGGAACATATTTTGACATTCCTTTTTCAACTTCAACTTGAATCTTTCTCTGGCGTTTGTCTTTATATATATTTGAAGCTCAACTGCTAGAACGAGATAAGCCTGATTTTAGGGAAAACCTATCATCATTTTCAGAGGAGAGAAACAACAAATCCAAAACTAACTTGTTATAAATTAATTTTATTGAAAATCGTAAATAAATTTACATAAAATATTAATAAATATTACATCACGTGTACAAACGTATTTGTTTGTTGTGTTGTGTGTCTGTGGCGGTGGCAGCGGACTGCGTGTGTGTGTACGTGTGTGTGTGTGAATGTGTGGAAGGAGTGGTGTCTAGTAGCCGGCCAGCTCGGCGAAGGTCGAGTCCATCTCGTCAGCCAAGCTCTTGTATCTGTCCTTGTTGATTCCGAGCTCATCTGTTAATAGATAATGATATTAGAATAATGCTTGGACAGGAACGAGGGGCTGTACCATTAACTTTCAGTTTAAGTAGTTTTATAAATACTGATAAGTATCCAAGCTTAATAAGAACCTCTGGTCCTCTTGATTAAGAGACACTTAGAGCAGTCGTGAATCTTGAAATGTCATGTTGCAAAAGTATTGGTGACTGAATAGCAGGGAAAGTTATTGACAAGCCCCTTGATAGAATCAACTACTGTAAACTAGAAGAGGACATTTACCGTCCTAAAACTGTAATATCTCTACGTCTAAAATATAATTATCTAGAATAGTATCAGGTTACATAAATAAATAGAAATAAGGTTGAAGGAATAGTGTCAATAGAATTAGAATTGTTACTTTTTTACCATTGTAAATTATATTTTAGTGATAATGTTCTTTAAAACATATTTATGGCGAAGCGGATAGCTTTATAGATCATTTTATATAGAAAAATTAAGAGATTACCAACGTTACCTTGGAAGCATTGGTCCGCGACGGTAGCAGCAAAGCGATAGACATGTTAATCACAAACAAAAAAAGCAGGGCTCAACAAAAAAATAGTGTAAAGGATTGTCGCAAATGCTTCGTAAATATACATCTACACTATTCTGTACAGAGACAATCCTTCACACATCCAGCAAGAGGTTAGGCGTTAGAAGAAACAGTTTAGAGAATCTGAAAAAAATAGAACTCGTTCTTGACAGCTAATCTACAGTCGGTCTAAACGATGAACTTTGTAAAGGGTTGAAGACAATGCAAGGTGACGTGTCAAAATGAACTTTAGGGTGAAGTGATTCGGACGGTTTTGACTTAAACTATGTGCTGTAAGGGCTGGTTAGTATCCTGTCAGCTCGGCGAATGTGCCGTCCAAGTCATCGCATATCGCCTTGTATTTCTCCTTCTCGCCGAATACTGCGTCTGTTAAATTTTGTGATTTGATAACAACTTATGAAACTTTATCCCGGCCTCTGGACTTAAAGATAAGTAAGAAAATGAGTTTTTATTAGAAAAGTTTTGATTAAGAAGCTTTTGCAATTGAGAGAAGCCATAGTATTCTCATTTTGTTAGAATAGTTATCAAGTTATAGAATATTTCATAACTTGATATTTAGATTTGTTTTAGTTGAATCTTTGATATCAGTCAAAAAAAAATTCTTAGTTTTGTTTCATTTAAGTTGATCTTATGTTACTTGATTAGAGAGGATATTGGTTAGAGTCATACCTTCGAGCCTGTCGACTTCCTTCTGTAGTTTCTTGACAGTCTTCTCTGCGAACTCAGCGCGGGCCTCGGCCTCCTTGAGCTTGCCGGTGAGGGTCTTCAGCTGCTTCTTGAACTCCTCGACACGCTGGTTGGCCTTCTCTTCCGATACTTCGAGAGATTTGAGGGAGTTACCTACGACCTGGATGACAAGTTTCGTTAGTGGATATTTGCTCATTGACTAACTCTTTATTACGGGAGTAGCAATGTGTTTTCTTGCAGTCTAAACATACGTGTAGATATACTCGTATAATGATCTATTTAGCCATGGTTATCTATATTCCTTTGACAATTCACCTTTAATTCCTCCTCAAGTTCCGAGATCTTGGCGTCTCCAGACTTGACACGGTCCTCAGCGACTTCGAGCTCGTCTTCAACGAAGGCCAGCTTGCGGGATACCTGGACATCATACGTTATCATTTAGTACCTATCAATTTTTGTGTTCAAATTCATGTTTATGCATATCGTTAAATTGTGTTTTCTTTGATTCTCCATGGATGAAGTACCCAGATGAGGACCCAGATTATAATGAGTAAAAATTCAAAATTATGTTCGGAACAGAAATCTGCTTGCTGGTACAAACGTTTTCATTTTTATGACACTGGATAGGACAGGTAGGTCCAAAAACAAATAATAATTCTATCTACATCATAAATATCTAAAGGAAATGTTGTGAGGATAGTTTTGAGTATGAATGTAGATTTATAAAAGTCGGGGACGACCAAAGAAACGATGGATGGTGTGAAAGATGATAATGGCAAAAAGGGGGTGACAGATATATAATCAATAACAAAGAAGACTTGGAAGATGACGCTTACCTCGTCAGACTTGCCGTCAGCGTCCTCAGCGAGCAGACGGGCCTCCTTCAGCTGGTTGGTGAGCTGGTCCATGCGCTCCTCGTCTTGCTGTGCCCTGTTCTCCAACACTTTGCACATACTGGAACAAACGATACGTCATTTATTATATATAGTTACACCAAGAGCTTGATACGGGTGAAGTTGCACCTTGTCTTCTGAACTGGACTGAATTATACCTATGATAGTAAGTCCTGATGTCTACCAAAAATTTATTTTGCCTAAACTATTTGAGGATTAAGAACAGATTCAGTGCAGTAATTACGCTGGTTTATCCATCCTAGTCCTAACTAATATTATTGATGAGCAAGTGAGTTTGTTTGTTTAATTGTTTGCTTGTTTGTAACGCTTTCACGCTAAAACGGCTGAACGGATTTGGATGAAGTTTTGCAGATGGGTAGACCATGACTTAGGTTAGAACAAGGGATACTTTTTATCCCGATATTCTTACGCTATCGAGACTTACGTGGGTGAAACTGCGGGGCCCACTAGTTTAAAATAAAAACGAAAATGATCTATGTAGGTAGGTACTTTATGAGACGTTTGAGTATATGACGGTTTATGTTTGAGTATAAATAGATCTGAATATTCTCAGTAGTCACCTCACTTACTGGAAAATTCTTAGTTACTGTTTCGTATGATGTACATTAACTCAAATAGAATTACATAAACGAAAACATTTCTGTTATTTCACAAAATTATAATATTTCATAAGCTAATCTCCAATTCACACTATGTTTCTAATTATAGTGCCTCACGTAATCCAACTGTTGCTTTTATAATAAATCTAATGCTGCCGGAAAAATACCTACGTTTAATACTAAGATTATACGTATTTAACACGTTTAAAATAGTCATGATTATAATCATGACATGCAACTAAAACTAAAATTTTAAGAAGCGTGGTTATAAAAAGAGATGTTTTTGTCTCTAGCTACGATGAACATGACAATAACATTGTTCATTAAGGAAATTGTCAGTAGCTTAGTGAGACATGAGAGAGAGACATGATTTTCCATCTCTTAAACTGGACTAAGTATACAGGTTTGCTATTATAGTAGAAACGCTAGAGATCTCGATTGCGAGATCTCTAGCGTTTAACTATTGAGTCAAGTTTAAAGTGTAAAGTAATTTTTTAGATCATCTATTATGTTTGCTCATACCTTCTCCGTCTTAAAGGCCTTTGTCCAGGATAATAGGCTGGTATTATAAATATTTATTATGTATGAAAGTATTATCTTACCGGTTGTTCTCGTCAGCAGACTGCTGGGCCTCAAGCAGTTTCTGCTGGGCGGTGCCTGACCTCTCCTCAGACTTCTCGAGGTCCTCCTCAATCTGCTGCACCTTCCTGTTGAGGGAGGCGACGTCAGCCTCGGTGGCGGTCAAATTCTTCTCTTTCTCTTCCAAGTCCTTGTTGGCCTGTTCCAACTTGTTCTTGTTGACGATCAGGTCTTCCTCCACCTGGGCGAGCTTCTTCTGGAGCTCACGGACTTCCTCGTTGACCTGGAAAGGGGTACAGATTTTGGAGTTAGAATCGGCAGCATCGGGCTTAGAATAGTCCCTTGGGGAACCCAAAAGCCCACATACTCCCTTCTGAAGGTTGCGTAGTAAGGGACGCAAATTCCGTTGGGAAATACCTCCCGACCCTAAGTTTCAAGAAAACAATAAATATGTTAATTCTGATCAATTTCAATGAAAGTTTATTCCAAAGAATCGAGAATTATTTCTTTTCTCTCACATAAATATCAACTAAAAATACATTTAGCGTGAGTACAAATGGGACAAGTCTCTTAGGATTTAAATAGATTTATCAAATGTGTTAATAGAGGCCTAGAAAAACGTATATTTAACTTGAAACATTCAAAAATATGGGTCGTTCATATGTTTTTAGAGTGACCACATCAAACGTGACCCTCTGACCTCAATTATCCCAAAGAGATCAGGGGACTTATCTAAATACCAATTTAGTAAAGGAGATTACGAAATGTTGTTTTTGTATTCATATTTTATGTCAGTACTTGAGTACCGCGATCTATACCGGAATAAAGGATTTGATCTATGACTTGATCTAAATTTGAATTGCTGCAGAGACCTTCCTACTCGTATCTTTTTTATTCTGAGAATGCAAATTAAGATTGAAATATATTAATAGTCAAGCAGGGCAATATAAAGCTTATTCGATTTTTTTTTAAATTAATTTATTTTAATTAACTCTCCACGAGTTTCACGAGTATACTCAGGCCGGAAGCCAGCTTGGCTGTCATCTTGCTGACTGAGAATAGAATTTTGTCTGAAACCACCTACTTTATACTTCAACTCTTAGAGAGGCTTGTGCCCAGTCGCCTGTTGGAAATATAAAGAATTTATAAGTCCTATAAGATTATGACTTCATATCTTTAGGAAGCAGTGCCCAGTTGAATATAAAGATGTAGTAAATGGGGGGTTCGGGTTTTTCCATCAGGTATTTCTCAGCCCGGAGTCTGGATTTGTGCCCGGTTGACAGCAATAGACTCGCCCCTTATTACATGGGACTTAAACATAACTGGTGAAATGTGGGTGTACCTAATATTATAGGTACACCTCTGCTTAACCCAAAAAGGAATAGGGATAATGACAATGTTTTTTACTGTCGTCATTTAGATTATTAAAAAGTATTCGACACGTATTTTTTCTTTTTTTACGTTGTCTAAGGATTACGGCGATACAGTGATTTAAAATGTGCCATGACGTCACGAGTATTTTATATTGTGATGTAGCGACCCCCACTACCCAACTTTCTCTTCTCTCAACTTTTAATCTAAGTCATTTTTAATTAATATGATAAAGCAAAACATACATGTCTAATGTCTTTTTATTATCTGACTGACTGACTAAATAGGATTTCTTTTTTTTGACCCAGGCATCATCCCTATTACAGGCATGGTGTTGTCTAGTAATTTCTGTACCTTTTCGGCGCGGAGGTTGGCGTCCCTAGCCTGCTGTTCACAGGTGTCGGCCTTGTCCATGGCGTTGTCCTTCTCCAGCTTCATCGCTTGCATCTTCTTCTTAATCGCGTCCATGGTGGCGGCTTTGTGTCTTCTACGGTCCGGTCAAAAAATACGCCAGTTACGGCCTGAAAGAGAACAACGATTTTGAATAAGTATAAGATGTTTTAGACATAGTACGATTTCGATGATTATCAAAACATTAGGTGTGGCTCAGAATCGCATACTTTCTACAAACGTAAAGTAGGTACCAAATTTTTTGTCGGATGTTCATACATTACGAAAAGGTCCATTATCGGGTATAAAAATATTAGTTATAAGATTTCAAATAATTGAGTCAATAGATGGATTCAAATTAATTGGAATACATATCTATTTTAAGCTTTTCAGTTCTTTTGAATCTAGAGACAATTTCATCGTCGATATTGCAACAAGTATTCGCACAAGCATTTTCTGTACCGGACGAACAGAAAATGTAAAAAAGAAAGGAAGTAGCCGGATCAATTTCAGTAAACCGTTCTCTGTGTGTGACATAACCTACAATTCAGCAGGGTTGAATAAAGCTACTGCTATAGTACACAATAGGTACGAAAATTGAAATCGTGTTAATGCAGTTTGAAACGCTCGGCGCTCTACTGTGCTTTTAGAGGAAAACTCATAACATGAGGAGTTGGCTTCTTGAAATTGTACTGAATGTTTGGAAAACACACCTCTGACCTGCTTGTTTCAAAAAGGAAATTTGTATTCTAAAGAAAAAAGATTTGTATTTTTGTTTGTAATGATTTAAAAAATTCTTTACCATGGTAACATATGCTATAATTTATTATGACATCACGCGAGCGAACCCACTTGTAGAAGCTAGTCACCGAAAAATCCTAAACGTTTGATGATTTATTTATTTTATTATAAAGTACGTAGTTTTGGCAAAATTGTGGTGACTCTACCACAAATCTATATTTAAATCAAATCTTGAAGATGAACTTTATTGACTAGTGCATCCCAAGCCACAAATAATGCACGCTTCCTTTATTCATAAATCTTTATCACAAACTAACTTCGTTGTATAAAAGCGAAACATTCCTATAAACTTATTTAAAAATACAAACTATTCCAATTTGAAAAGTTTGACTCTGCCATTCGATATGGCACTCTGCCAGCTTGCCAGATGTGGCAGTGCATAATTATTGGGTCTACGTTCCTGATACTAAATTATATTCTAACCTAATAACGGAGGGGCACACTTGGCTTGCTGAAATATTAGTGCTCAACACACCCCTGTTTCGGGAGTTCATAACCCTTGATATAAGACTCGAGATATATAAATGGACTTGTAAAATATATATGTTATGGAATCTGCTCGATGTCTTAATCATAGTAAACCTTACAAAAAGTAAGACTAAAAAATACGACTATAAGACTAAAAGACTTGTAAAATATATATGTTATGGAATCTGCTCGATGTCTTAATCATAGTAAACCTTACAAAAAGTAAGACTAAAAAATACGACTATAAGACTAAAAGACTTAAATACTAGGCATAGTCAAGCTCAAATCAAGAGAGAAAAAAAACAGTTTTTGTCCTTGCTTTGTTAATTCTAGTCAAATCGTAAACTGAGTTTTTATGGAATAATTTATTTTGGTGTTTTATTATGCATCCTGTAAGCTGTAGGTCCCTATTGTTTTCCAAATAAATATTAACTTTGTATCCAACTCAATTACGAAACACCAAACTCATTCCGAAATACAAAGTTCGTGTCAAAAGACAAATGACGTTAAAGTTATAATTTTATTTGCTACAACTGAATTTGATATTGGACACATAATTCAACCCTTTGCTCGCGACTTGTGGTAGACTGTTTTACCCTTTACTGTGTTGTAATTCAATATAACAGAGTTTAGCGGCCGAATTATATTACAGGAATAGATACTTTGTTGTTTGTTTTTACTCTTGTTTGGCTCTAGTAATTAAATCTTTGTCTTTCACAGTATTGGCAGGGTTAAAAATATTAGCTGCTATGTCTATGGGTGGGTGTAAAGCAGAGTGGGTGTTAAACTATGGTGTGACGTCAGTAATGGCGTCTGTGTTTACACATTTTATGTGAGAATGTATTGGGTTGGGAAATCTTTTTAAATAGATGAACACGTCGACGTCGTCGTCGTACACAGAAACTCGTAAATCGTTTTTTTTTTCGTAATTTGGTTTATTACAGTAGGTATATGTTCCCGTTTATAATCCACATGTGGGTAGGTATGAACTTTTGTACACCCACTTCCAGTTTTCCAATTTCTAGGAATAATTTTTCTAATCAAACCCCACTGTGTTTTCTCAAAGTCTTCATTTGTTTTCTCAATTCGATCATCATAAAAGATATCGGTATCTTCTGAAAATCGATACATAGAGAAAACATTTACATAATCTCTTGTTTTGTGTTTACAAAAGTATGAATTATGATTACTTTTTTCGTAGAACGGCCATGGCCGATATTTTCCTAGCTGCACTATATTTGTATTGACTGGTTTACGTGATGAGAGCATCGGCAACTCAGTTTGTTTACAATAAGTGAACAAAATGTAGCTCAATGTATGTGTAGACAGAAATAACGATGCTGGAGAATTTTTGAAGGGCATTTTATTCGCGAATGTTACGTCAATGATGAAATGTGAGCTTTTTGCCTGTTGTTCTTCAGTTTTTTGTGTAAATATTTGAAACTTGTCTGTATGCGGATGTGTATTATGTCCTCATGTATGAATTATTGTGTTCTTTGTAATATAAAATGTCTAAAATCCAATCTCTGAGAAGCTTCTATAAAACCGGATCATTACACAAAAACACCTAGCAATAGATTTAACGATCATTCAACATCAATATTTTACAACCATTGGTTGCCGCTATAAAACTCGAGTTAAACGAAACGGAACAAACGCCGCCCGCGATGGCGAACTCTCGAAGTTGCGAAAATAACGCGAGTAGTCGCGCGGTGACGTGGTGCTGGCGTTCTGACAACGCCACCAACATTGTTCACGAAAATAACCGTGTTTTCACATCACTACAGCTGTTGCAGGCCGGAGACTAAATATAAGTCCGGAATTTTAGAACGAACGCTAATTTATGTATCGTTTACGCTTTTTCCTAACTTGGTTGGCACAGCTTTTCAGTTGGTTTCGATAGAACTGTGGGAGATAGGACATGTGCCTATCTCCCCAATTAAATAAAATTGATAGACCTCGAGAGAACCTTAGGATAGAAGCGGATAAGCGTGGGTTTTCTACTAGATATTTTAGATTATTTGAAAACAAAAAGTTCAAGGTTTTGTATCACTTTCCCGTCTTG
The DNA here is from genome assembly GCA_949152395.1 of Agrochola litura. Classification (NCBI taxonomy): domain Eukaryota; kingdom Metazoa; phylum Arthropoda; class Insecta; order Lepidoptera; family Noctuidae; genus Agrochola; species Agrochola litura. Next base: position 7,148,154 of record OX424509.1, read on the forward strand.
TATTTCTATTTGTTCAATTTAAACCTTATCCGTGTCATTCTTTACAAAGCTCGGGCTTGAACAAAAGCTTTAATAGAATAAGAAATGCTTTTTTTGGTTGTCAAACAGTGATAAGAATATATGAAACTTGGGATTGAAAGGAATAGTTTATTGAGGTGCTTTTCTCTACTATCAGAAAAAATACAGTTTGTTCAAATAAATCGCCTTGTGGTAGACATCTTCTATATCCAACCAATAGTTCTATTATTTTCTGTTAACAGTTACTTTCTAACTTTCCATTGTAATATAATTATCAAATTTTTCACTAGCCTATTATGCTAAAAAGGTAGTAGCTAGAATTCAACTAAAAAACTAGATTTTTCATTCGCTAGGCAGTGGTGCGTACCTGTATTCCTCATTTTCAAAAGCTTTAACTTTTAAATTTTAATTTTTTACGAGTAACTTCTGATGAAAAATAACAAAAGACAAATAACAAATACAACTTCTTTGAAACTAATCCTTAAGAAATAATATTTTTGAATTCAGATAATGTTTAAAGGTGAAATTTCCACGAAAAAGGTTTTCAATTAAAACTATCCAAACTTATAAAAGAATTTCACGATGCGGTGCACATTGAGATAGTTAATTGAATTAAGTTCAAAGTGTCAATACCAACCCTTAATTCAAGGGCAGAATACACAATGCGTCACTGTGTACGTCACTACTCATCTATGTCTTAACTAGTTTCCAATGAACTTCAAAATGAACTATCTAATCAAATTGTTCAGATGAACGCTTCCCGAAAGTAACTCGCTTACTAATAAGTTTTAGAGTTCCTCAAGATGTGGACAACAATGTCTTATTCACATTTCAATAAGCAAAGTTACTTAAAGTTGCTCCAAGTTCATTTAGAACTTGTTACCCCGAAGGAAAACATGTTTATGATTCTACTTTATTCATGCTTTTGAAAGCTTCAAGTTATATGAAGTCAATCAACGTCACTAACAAAAGTTGGCAAGTTCTTGATGTAAACAATAACTTATTGTATCGTAAAGAAAACTTTAAGTAAATATATCAAAATTAAGGTAACGAAAGATGATGGAAAAGTTTTGATAAGAAAAACTTAAAAAAAAATGCGTCAAAGTTATAGACTAAGTAATGGTCAGTTGAACGGGTTGTCGACCAGATGTGACATGACAGATGGCATCAGTTTCACGTAGTAATTAATCATTGTGTTAAGGTGAATTCGCGGTGGCTAAACGGGCAGCCTTGTGAAATAATGTCCACGATGTATGAATATATTCGGAGAAGAAATAGTTCGAAAAAAATCGAACTATTGTTTAACTGATTTAGTTTATAAGATGACTTTAAAATTCCAAAGTGAAAAATGTGTGAAGAATTTTAATTAAGTATCGAAAACTGCCAATGGCAAAACCGAAGATTGATTAAATGTTTGCTACGTTTAAAAGAGATGATCCAAATATACGACACAAAGTATAAAATAGTATAATATGAAAGCTATAACTGTAACTATCTCCCGAATTTCAGGGATAGTTCAGCTTGTATGTAATAGTAGGCGCTTTGAAGAGGTGCCAACACTCCGAGTTCCAGGCACGCCGGTAATCATGACGCGTTCAAGTGACAACCGTCATCTCTCATACTATAATCCAAGATGATTTATAGTTTGAGATGTAGCTGTCATATTATGCGTGTTATCTTAAATGTAAATGTTGTAAATAACTATCTACAAATAAGGCTCTAGTATTGTTATAATAGTCTGTTTAAATTACTATTGTTTTGCTTAAAAGAAAGAACCAAGTCTTTTCTGTAACTTCTGAAATGTCTCGATGGTTTCGTATTTAAATGTGAACATGGTGTGGTGTTTGGGTGAATTTTAAATATAACAACTAAGTTATTTAAACTATCATGAACATCCATTAAGTCAGTGACTTCCCAACAATGTCCAAATAGCTGGACAGTCGGGGCTGTAATCGGAAACCGAACATCAGTAAACAACAGAGTTGTGAACCGAACGTCCTAATTACACGATATATGGGCCACGACTGAGGCTAAATAAAAATTGAGACGAGTTTCCTCATCTCGCTAAATAAATACTGATGTTCGGGCATGCCGCAAATAGGTTACAAGCGGTGTGAGCGCGCGGCGTGGGCGGCGCGCGGGGGACTCACTATTTTCAGCGAGGACGCGCGGGCGATGAAACCCGAGTCATATCCATGGAAAACGCGAGCCGCGCACGCACACCGCCCGTCCTTACTCGCTACAACTGACACTCAATACACACTGACGTACTGCCGTACTAACACGAGATATGCCAACCCGAGCCAGAAAATACAGAACAACGTATCACAGAACGAAAGCACAGAATCGCCGGAATCAAAATCCAGGAGCTTGGATACTCCACACATGATGGCACTGATGTGTCACTGGCACAGTCCTGGGCCGCGGCTGGGTGTGGTGACTGGGGTCCAGGTGAAGTATCCAAGCTGCCGGCGTGGCGGCGCGCGGCTGCACTCACCTCACGAGCGGGCTGTTCAAACGGCGGAGCGACACGCACTGCGCCGCGCCCGCCCTCGCGGTTTCGCCGCGCTCCCACCCGACTATTTTCGGTGCCAAAAATCCAGGATTCCGATCCAGCATAGCAATCGCAACGAACATGCCGACCGCCACCCGTCACGCTCCCACACACAGCTACTCCACTATTTTTGCCACGATCGCTAACAGACGGACCTGTGACGACGTCGGCGGATGTGAATATCGAGCAGATTGATAGATCGATGATATAAAAACACGCTCGCTGTCAATGCCGGCTATATCGATCAGGTGGCACTGTCCCGCTCCCGCGACGCTAATCGCGACGCGATTCGTGTTGCAGATTGCCCAAATTCCGAGAGCCATCCGGCTGGCCGACCTTACTATATTTAGCGTAATACCGAACTCATTGAGATCGACACGCGGCTTTCATCTGGCTATAACTAATAACAGCAAACTATTTGCAAATTGGTCCACTCAATGATTCATGTTTGTTTGGCTGTTAATTGCTGTAGGCATATTTCATTCATTTGATTCCGGAGATCTCAAATAGGACAGAGGAGAAGTAATAGGATACCTTTCCGCTTACACCATTTCTGAGCGTGGGTCTCATAAGACACACACTACCAAAGATTTTAGACGATGTTACCGTGTGCTACCGCTACGATCTTCATAACTACGACTAGTTTTTACTTTTCTCAACGAAACAAAAACAAAGATATCAGGGAAAAACGAAGTGTGCTGAAAGACATTTATTTAATTGAACATCCTCTATTTATTTTCGAATTGGTATTTGAAAGCAGCCCACAAAAGCTATCATAACTTCAAACACCAAGTTTGCCTACCCCACCACTTGCACAGCTCTGACGATCGACAGAGTGCGAGATAAACATCCAACTTGTTACCCTAAATACCCACCACGTTCAAGGGCAGCAACAGCAATGTCACTAGTGCGAGTGGGAAGACATAGCTAAGCAGCTTCCAAGCTGCTTGTATCTAGATTTGAAAGGAAAATAAAATCAGGGAATATCGCAGCTCAGATTTTAGGTTTAGATTGAAAAAAAATAGGAAAATGTTTTTTCTTTTTCATTTTAAAAAAAAGTAACGTTCTGGAAGGGACAATGAAGACTTTTGCCTTAATTTTCCACCTTATGTATTCTAACCACTTGGAAAATTGTAGTTACTTTTTTATTGTTTTTCTATGAAAAATATGAGAATCATATTATTTTGTTTTTTTTCTACCATGAGGTTTGGTTGTTTTTTTATTAAATTGTTTATTAATTGACTATTTGTAAAAGCTTTTTTCAGTTATAATACAATATAAAAGTTGGTAAGCTACATATACAGGGTGGCAGGGACATCGACTCGAAAATTGTTACCATGGATTCAGTACATGATTCTGAACGAGCGTTGAAATTTTTCGTCGGGAATTTTTTTTTTTATCAGCTGTTCCATACATTTTGATCGCGTAGCACTTTTCTATGAAACAGCAGATTAAAAAAAAATAACCGACGACAAATTTCAATGCAGGGGTGTTCAGAACCATGAACTGAAGAATCCATGGTAATAGTTTTCGCGTCGATGTCCCTGCCACCCTGTATGTAGAGATGCTGTCATTTCAAAATGTTTAGTCCTCAGCATTGAAAACTCTGTTATAAAGTAAGCCCTCCTTCTCTCGTATCACCACGAACACGTTATTCATAAAAAATACTGATGAGTCAGCGCAAGGTGTTCACAGCTGACGGTCCAGGATGCGCCAGACGGACATTTTAGGATTACCACTCATGGAGGCTATTTTAATGCACCCGGTGATCAGCTTACTGGCCATTGACGCATGTTCTCCTGCACGGTGGCTTTGCAGACACAAAATTAATCACAGTCGTTTTTAGAAATGTTCACCGTCTTAAAGCAATTTTCTCACCTCAGCACCTTATAGGCCAAAGCTGTCGCTTTACGCTTCCTGTACATGACGCCGGAGCCGCACCGGGCGGCGCCGGACCGCAAGATGAAAAAAATTCAGAACATCTCAGAATGAAAATGTAAAATCTACACGGCGGCGATGTGATGAAGTGAAAACTTCTTTAGGCGCGTTGGGCATTTTTGAGATGGGACTAAACCATTGATGTCGCGACACCATGACGATACCTCATTTTTGTAAACGCGATTGCGCTCTTTATTTACATTACGTTACGGATCAATGTTCTATGCAAGTATTTTTACTCTAAAGGTTTTGTAAACGCGATTGTGCTCTTTATTTAGATAAGGTTACGGACCAATGTTCTATATAAATATTTTTCTACCACCAAGGCGATCTTGTTCATGTTTTCACTTCTGTCGGCACTCCCGGAGTGCCACCACTTTTTTTTCATCTTGCGTTCTGGCGCCGATGCGGCTCCGACGTTCAAGAAGCCATACTCTCTTATCATACCGTGAAGTTTAGAGCAAAGGATCGGCCCTGGTGCTATTTAAATAAAAGATTACGGCGATACATTGAGTTAAAACGTGGCATAACGTCACGCCTTGCTAGATTTTATACTGAGTTGTGACGTAATGAGCCCCCACTCCCCAAGTTTAATGTGTGTTTTCTAAGTTATTTTTGATTAATATGATAAAGCAAAAAATACGCGTCTAATATTTTTTTATTATCTGAAAGACTGACTAAATAGAATTTCTTTTTTTTTACCTAGGCAACTACCGTATTGCCTTTTTAAAGAGGCTGAAATTAATTCATTCATCAAAACCTATTCATATACTCACCCATATATAAACAACACCTTGAAACTTTCAGTTTCTCACTTTAAAAACTTAAAACTTATAATTTTCTTTCTTTTTCTTATGGCTAGTGAATAACCTGGTGTCAGAGTTTTATGCCACCCATGGGCCTCTGACTTGGCTTCACATGCCGTCGAGAAATATATCACAGGCATGGCCGGTTTCCTCACGATGCTGCCTTCAACGTTTTTGAAGCAAGTGATAATTATACAATACGCACATGAATCCGAAAAGTCGGAGGTGCGTGTCTACTACACTAATAATGTACTCAAAGTTTTTCCAACTTTATTTTCATACTTATAGGCTGGTTTTCTTGTCACGCTGACAGCACGCTGATGGTCGGCGCTGATGGGTCAATATGTATGTAGATATAGGTAGCGTTTTTGAGTCGCGCTGACCGCTCAGCGCTTTAACTACAATACATATTAACATCAGCGCCGACCGTGAGCGTGCGGTCAGCGTGACAGGAAAACCAGCCTTAAATAGGTTACTTTATTTAGTTACTGAATGCACATCCTCGTGTGATTCAACCCAACAGGGGTTCCTTGAGATGTAGAAACTGGCAATTCTACATCTCAAGGAACCCCTGTAACATTTAATAATGACGCATTTCTCGCAATCCAATCCCCTATATTTTTAAAGATGCAGCTATAGTTCTTAAAATAGTTACATGGCGCTGTTATTTCTATATACAACAAAATTTTCGACGAGAACGATAATATTATAAATCATTTGCTCATGCTAACGGTATGTACAAAAACTTATTTTCTTTATAATTCATAGTGCTACGATGTTTCGTAGCATTTTCGTAGCGTGGCGTAGCACGTAGCACAGACCTTACCCGCTAACGTAAACCCCTATTGTCTTCTTATGAATTATTTGCCATTACGAAATAGCTAAGTAAAATATGCATATCGGGTGAGGCACCCTTGATTTGTAGATCACCTAAAGTTGTAGAGGTACTTCGCAAAATATTAATACTGAAAATCGTGGTTTTAATATTGACTTCCTCATACGTTTTTATAGATCAATTTGAAAGCTTCCTCTCTTCTAATATTTTACTATTCCTGACAGGGTACATAGTGATCTTAAAAAAAATTAAGTTACCACCTTAAGCATGTGGACATTGAACAATATACTAAATCAGACTAAATCTATGGTGCAATGCAATAAATGTATCGGTGCATAATCTTTACCTATTAAAAAAGTTTTTTTTTTAATAATGATATGTATAAATAATAATAATGTCTGCCTCGTTGGTCTAGTGGTCGCAAGCGCTACTGCTGAACATGAGGTCCTGGGTTCGATTCCCGGGTCGGGAAAAGTGTTATTAGGTTTTTCCATCTGGAATTTCTCAGTAACAGCCCGGAGTCTGGATTTGATGGTAATAAGCTCGCCCCCTATTACATGGGACCTAAACCTAGCTGGCGAAATGTGGTACAGTATAGGTAACTATTTTCTTAATGTCCCTCGGCAAACTTCGTGTTTCGTCAGTCGTCGGATCAGTTGCCCTTTGCACTTGGTGCAGATCGGACGCTCTCAATCGACTTGGAAGTATATAGAGTTGTAAATACTCTTTTAACCTAATGTAATTTATTTTTAAAATGGGAGGAAAGCTGCTAGTCACAGGCACGAAATTAGTTTTACAGCTCTATATAGTTCACACGGAAATCAAAACAAAACAACAATAAAGTACTTAGTTCTGAATTCAAATTATTATACACGACAAATCTAATAAATTATGGACATAGAAATTAGCTTTCGTTTGTATTCGGAAATGCGATGATTCCCGAGGGACATTAATAAAATAGACTGTACACCCCTGCCTAACCCTTCGGTGAATACGGGCATGGTGTTATGTATAAATAAAACACTGATTAGTTTTAATGTAAATTTATTTTACAAGAGTGAACAGTTTAAAGCGCTGATAGGTACACTTCCTCAGAAACTGCCATAGAAAGACATACTGTTATGAAGAAGAAACTTACGGGAAGTATGAAGCGTACATAGAAGGTACAATAATAATAGGGAAGATGCCTGGGTAAAAAAAAAAACTATTTAGTCCGTAAGATAATAAAAAAATATTAGACACGTATTTTTTGCTTCATCATATTAATAAAAAAATAACTTGGATAAAACGCATTAAAGTTGGGGAGTGGGGGTCCTTACGTCACAAGTATAAAATCTACATACTCGTGACGTCACGGCACATTTTAACTCAATGTATCGCCGTAAGCTTTTGATAACGTAAAAAAAGAAAAAATACGTGTCCAATATTTTTTAATAATCTACAAGGCGGACATAGCATGTTTTTTATTCATCATCCCTATTGAAGGTACAATCATATTGTCGTACAAAATCTAAGCTAAATGAGTACAAACAAGTACAAAAGTTCTCAAACCTATGTGTAATTGGCTGTCTTAATCACACTTTGACTCTGGATGGATAACTCTTAATTTTTTAGAGCATTTAACACTGTTTAAAACTTAACCTACTGTGATACATTCCTTCGTTTGGTAAAAGCTATTGCTATATTTAATGTGATGCAAAATGATGCTTATGTCCGGCAGACAAAATTCTATATTCGATGTATCTCAAAGTGTGACCAAGACATAAAACCGTGCCTTAAACTCAAACAAAAAAACTCGTTACATTTCATAAGATTATGTTTTACACATCATAAAAAACGGTTCTTGTAAAAAAACTCGCGGCGAAGATACACAAAACTCCGGCAGTGTTTTTAGGCGCATTCAATGCTACATAAAAGTGAGCTTTGAAGTAATAAAATAGCTGTAGATATATATTTATAATTTTCTTTGCACAAACTCAGTTTACGACAGCGTTTGAGCTACTCCGAGGGCGTGTCTACACGGAACGGAAGCAGTAGTTTCACATTACATGTTATCATACTTTATTTTTCCCTCTCAGCACAGACATTTTTATTTTAAGATTCTTCTTTTTTTTCAACACGACTTTCACTACAACCTTACACAAAGCAAACGTTTTACTTAGTAAGATATTTTGAGTGAGCTTCAAAGTGTATTGTGTATTCACACTGATTCATATATTTTTTGGTATTCTTCTATACTGTAACGTTAATTCCGCTGCTGATATTTTTGGAACGAAGTTCTTTAACACGGTTTGCAGTAGGAGTTGCCTGGTAAATCGTCACGTAACGAAAAAGCGTTATGCCCGAAAAAGTCAGTTTCAAGTGTCAATAGTTTTTTTTTTTAATACAAAGCCAGTATTAGTTTTAAGCTTCTAAAAACTTATACTAGATGGCTCTGTATTAATACATAATATACAGCGAAAGGAACTTCGTTCCAACCGGGTGTCCCCGACTTTTTATACAGTCAGGTTGATCCAACATAGTTTCGTTATATATAACATGCAACTAATGTATCTAGTGCTTCACATTCCAGCTATAGACAAAATATTGTGGAATTAGTTCCTAACTAGAGCAAATATGCCCAAAAATGTTTCGAGACATCCCATATCAAATTAATCTGACAAATTAAAGCAATTTAGATTTAATGATTAAAGGTATACATGAATATTTTGTATGGATAGGTAGTTTTTAATCGACACTACACTACATATTGTACAATTTTCAAAAATATTTATACAAATAGACATTTTGATAACAACGATAATTCTGGACATCCTAATTTTGAATTACGCAACTGTTTCTCTATAATTTAACAAAAAAAGCAAGGCTGCTTTTTAAACTTGAACATTTAGGTACTTATTTCTTAAGAGACTGTTTCGCCTGACCGCAGTGATGGCAATGAGGCGTCTGAGTGAGAATAAACTACTTTTTTTACATCATACGTTGAAGGAATAGCGTTACTAGAGACGTCTAAAGTAAGGCATAAAACAGTTCGCGAGAAAGTCTCTTAGGTAAGCGTTAACTCTCTTTAGTACCTACCCAATGTTGAACTCTGTCATTGTTCTCTTTAGCACATTATTAATTTTGCGACTATAGATACCTACTTCATCTGAGCCTTAGCTCTTTAATGCCAACCGGCCTACTTTCAGTTATATTCATCGATTACGATGTAATTTTCTACCAACAGAACATAACTTCAAAGCGTCTAGAGAAGTTAGGTAGTTACTGTTCAGTCCAAAACATTTCGTTACTTGAAACGAAACGGTACCTAATTAAGCAGTCGTAAGAATTTTTCAGATGCAAACAAAATATCCGAAGTGAACTATCGTTGAAGTAGTTTGTCCATTTCTCAACGTGAGCTCTGTGCAAAGAATATGGAGACCATCATAAAGTATGTGTTGTTCTTTTATAATAGGCACGTTTTCGAAGCAACATCCACCGCGTGCGCCCGCAGTCTTCCCGCCATTTCTCCAGAAAATGGCTGCCGCCCCAAAATGGCCGCTTTCAGTTTAGTATCCTGACAGATCAGCGAACGTCTGATCCACTTCCTCCGCTATAGCCTTGTATTTACTGCGCTCCTCGACCACCTCGTCTGTTAGTAATTTTAGTTGGTTAGTAACATGGATAGAAAGTTAGTAATTAATTGGTTTATTTGTTTAAAAAGGGTCAATCCAGGGACGATGGAAACAAAAATATTTTTAAAAGATAATTTCTTCGTGTTTTCCTAAGTTCTTAGTATAACCTCATGATGCTAAATCTCTTTTGAATATAGTCTTGCAGTGCGTGCAACTTAAAATGAAAATAGCTTTCTATCTATTTAAATACATAAACTCGCTACTTACCTACTTACCCACAGAAGCAGTTTTACAGGCACTATCTACTGGAATCTATTTAGAAAGCATGGTGTTCAGTCTTCAAGCATGACTTTGGCAACAGGTACTGTATTATACCTTATTTTGATTCGATGCTATCCAGTAGGTATTTTCAAAAAACTGATGCAGAAATTTTGAACACATCATCCATCAGGTAATTTTTAAATTCTATTTATATTCTTTTCATTTCAAATTAAATGATGTTTCAATTTTATCTTACCGTCTTGTCTTACCTTGTAGTCATTTTCGCTTTTAACTAGTCTTCCAGAAAGAATCTACAAAGTAAGTACAAGGTGAATTGTGGAGAAAATAATTGAGACTAATTAATCACCAAATCATTGCAGTTTTATTATTACCAAAAAATACATATACACTGTATTTTGTGTTCATCAGTGCAATTACAGTGTTGTTTTGGTTTGCAGATAAAATACAGTTGTTTGAAGCCAAAGCAGTCAATATTGCAATCACATCACCATTTCTACATCAGCAGATTTCTACACTACTCAAATCGTCCATTACTTTAGTTACGAGTAAAGGTAGGTGCTATCTACAGGAAATAAAATAAAACCAGTCATAAGTAATAAATTAATTTATTATATTACTCGAAAATAAATACCGCCATAAAGCTATGGATTTTAATACTTTAAATTAGGAGTATAAAATTATAAAGTAAAATACATGTATTCGGATATTTGAATGGCGGGAGCTGGTAGTTGCCGCGTGGCGGACGGACCCGAACATAACCGAACATGACCGAACGCGCCAGTTTATTCCTTGAGGATAAGCTCCACGAAAGCGGTGTCCAAGTCGTCTCCGATGTCCTTGTACTTCTCCTTCTCGGCGACAAGTTCGTCTGCGTATTGGACACAACATTACATCATTTGCCCAAAAATTATAATACAATAACTCAAATAATATAACATCCTGTCTTAGATTCCTTTATATTTATGTAGAATTATCTCTTTCCTAAGTCAAGTCATAAGGAAAATTAGTTTCAGCGTAATGGCGGTTACAGACGGTGCGATGTGTTGTATGGTTGCGACTCGCAACTGTGCTATGCGCAAGCGCATTCTTTCAAAGCCTCATGCTTGATGGTTGTAAGGCAATGATCTGATCTTAGTTTCCGTGTTCAGGTCAACATGATGTGCCATTAGGTATTACCGACTGCTTGCAACATATCCGTCTGTAAGCGCACTAAGAGCAGCGCAGCGGTAGTAATAAAAATTAAATGCTTACATGTTTAGATCCTTGTTATTCTGAAGCCATGCGTCGGTCTCGCTGGGTTATAAAGCTTGTTTGTTTTTGCGTCGATAATGAATGGTTCCGATTCGTCGAAGTGTAGCATGCAAACTCAGTTAGAAAGCTTTCGGTAGTAGTTTTGTTATGGTTTAATGATTCACTAGAATATCAAGACGCGTTTTTCGTGTAACGTAAATGCATATGAGCGTGGTAGAGCGCGCGGCGTCAGTGGCAGCACGTGCAGCGCTCGCAAGCGCGCCCTGGCGCCACGGCCGGCGTGCGCAGGCCCAGGTCGTCGAACGCGCTGTCCAGCTCGCCACCGATCTCGTGGAACACCTCCTTGCTGGCGATCAGATCGTCTGCGGACAGCGGCGCGGTCACTCGCAGCGGCACGATACGTTAGTGCCACACTCACACGCATGCAGACGTGGACCCGGCGGGGGCAGAACGGGGACAGAAATTCCATCAGCTATAGTATCAGACGTTTATTGCCAACATAAAAAATAAATCTCCGGGGGGACGTCGCACTAGATTTCCACTGGGACCACGACCCGGGACGCGGTTGTAGAGTAAGAGAGAGTCCGAAAGTAACGAGCAGAGGGTCGTCGTATTTAGGAGGGCGGCGCTTCGGCAGGTGCTGCCGGGGCCGTCTCGGCCGCCGGCGCCGCGGGGGCCGGGGCTGCTTCCGCGGGCGCGGGTGCGGCTTCTGCTGGCGCCGGGGCTGCAGCCGGAGCCGCAGCCGGAGCTGCAGCCGGAGCTACATCGGCGGCCGGCGCGGGGGCTGCAGCTGCATCGGGTGTCGGTGCAGCCGCGGGCGCAGGGGGAGCTCCTTCCGCAGGGGGTGCAGCTGCCGGCGCACCCTCTGCGGGTGGGGCGGGGGCGGCTCCCTCTGCAGGGGGAGCAGCGGGCGCGGCGCCATCCGCAGCGGGAGCGGAGGCCGCACCCTCTGCGGGAGGAGCTGCTCCGTCTGCTGGCGGGGCCGCCGGGGCAGCGCCGTCAGCAGGCGGAGCGGCACCCACCGCCGCTGGAGCGGCTCCATCGGCGGGAGGAGCGGCGGGCGCTCCCTCCGCCGGTGGGGCAGCTCCGGCAGCTGGTGGGGCTGCGCCCTCGGCAGGTGGAGCTGCACCCTCGGCAGGTGGAGCTGCACCCTCGGCAGGTGGAGCTGCACCTTCGGCCGGCGGTGCGGCGCCTTCAACCGGAGGGGCTGCGCCCTCTGCCGGGGGCGCGGCGGCGGTGGCTCCGTCAGCGGGAGGCGCGGCTCCGTCAACGGGCGGGGCGGCGCCATCGGGCGGCGGCGCGGCGGCTTCGGGTGCGGGTGGCTCCTGCGGCGGCGGCGTGGGCTCCTTGGGCGGCGGCGTGGGCACCTTGGGATGCAGCCTCTCGTACTCCTTGCGCGCGGCCTCGCGGATGGCGGCCATCTGGCGGTCGTTGGGGTCCACGCCGGGGATGAGCTCCACGAAGGAGTCGTCGATGTCGTCGCCGATATCGTTGAACCTCTCGGTCTCGGTGATGAGATCATCTGCGTCAGGCGGCGCGTGAGAGCAGTGTGTTCGCATGCGTTCGTTAGCGGCGCTACTCTACGGGGACGTGCAGGGTCCTCTCATGCCGCCCACATGATAATGTACAATGCTTCGTGACTTTTCTTCTTGTTGTGCGATAAATTTTGGTTCGCCCCGAACTTCCCGAAGTGATTACCGGATTACATTTCAATGATGGTGCAGATGACTTTATATTACATTAATGATCGACGTTATACTTAGCTGATAGAATCGTCGTCAGGGCGTTAGTTGAAGGGCAACCACAGGGTAACACACGAGTTAGTAAAAAAACACAACGGGTTAAAAATAATAATATATATTCATAAACACTTTTATTAGAATACTCTTAAAAATCATTAAATTATTTTTCACGAACTTATCTATCAATTCATTAATCGATAATATTAAAAAAGACGGACTCCCTACGTTACTGTATCGTACGGACGTAGTCTATGTACCGGGCGCGTGCACGTCACACGTCACACGCGTGAGCATGCAGCTAAGCCGCGGTGTTGCCAGCGCGAGCGAACAGACGACGCGCGAACTTTACAACTTGGAACAGTCGCCATTTATTCATCGATTAATTTAAATAAATAACAACAAACTCAATTATGACACGAGAAAATCATCCTTCAAACATAATAGAATATCAATTATTTCCAATTTAGCAAGAATATTCCTATAAATATCATTATTTATTGTATTACCGTCACTCTTGAATAAAAATATCTAATCTCTTCACTAACATTAAAGTAAATTAAGTTCATAATAAATTGCAAACAGTGCATATGAAAAATATAGCATACGACGTATTGTATGCACTATCTCCTCGAGTGAAATATAAAATTATCGAAACAGAATACAGCGACTAATTTGTTCTACAAATACATAGAGAATTTAAATATTGTACAAAAACTATGTGCATTTCTTTATAATTAATGCAAATAATGTCTTTTTAAGTTGAGTGTAAAATGCATAACATTTTTGGACCCCTTTTGGAATGTCGATACTATCATTTTATACCTTACACTAGAGTGCTAGAAGCGATTACTGCATACGTCATATAAATATCGATCATTGACATAACAGGCACGCTCGTAAAGTAATGACTATAAAACAAATTACACGTTTCAACTATACGGACATAAATATTAGTAATTTGTGGATGAAATAAAAAAATTGCACATGGCAGTGCTTTCGTAGCAAACACTCGATTTTGAAGTTACATTAAAAAGCGGCTGGCAATTATTCTATCGCTAATAACATCTAGGCGCCCGCTCGGCTCACTTTCTGTAGTCTTGAAATAAAAGAAGTTCGAAAATATGTCAATTAAATAAAAACTTCTTTCGTTCTAGCTCACTGCACAACATAGATGGCGCCTTTTAAATATTTTCGCGGTGGCAATTCTAAAGTGACAGGTGTCAGTGTGTCAGTGCTAGTGCTGCGAGTGAGCGGAGCGGGCGCATGCAGGAGTGTTCACATGTTCTGTATGTCGTGCAGCGTGGCCTCCATCTCCTCCTGCAGGAGTTTGCTCTTTTCGCGCTCGGACACCAGATCGTCTGCAAGGGCGACGTGGCCACAGTCAGTAGGACACACAACAAACAACCGTTTGGTCCAAACGTTCAAATCATCGGATACCACATTTAACTCCGGTTTCTGAAAGACTGTTCCATGTGTCATATCTCATATCAATTATTCGATACTATTTTGAGTCGAGTGAGATTTGACATCAGAATAACAAATCAGAAGGTTGATTGGCCTTTCCGAAATCGGGTATAAATGGCTGATGATAACATACAAGCGAATGATAAAATCGCAATTTTTGTTGACGAAAAGGTACCAATTTTGACATTTGAACCAAACAGCACAGGCAAAAAAACAACATCAATATAAAACCATGCCAAAATTACAGAAAAAAAAATCACATCAAAGGATCGAGCAGTCTAGTAGGAGACACTTAAAAGTCATGCTAACAAAATATATTGCACAGAACAGAATTGAATTTGAGTCACAAAATAGTGTGGTGATAGAAGTTTATAATAAGATGTTTTTTTTAAGCATGGGTTGTGAATTTAACAAAAACAATCCTGTGTGCAATTAAAAATAAAACTCTAACACTGTTACTATGAAATTGAGATAAAAATAAGCTTGAGATTGTAGCAGAAATGACAGAAAAAAGCTTTCAAATCTATTGTACAGCATTATAACTCGTTAAGCCAGATCTAATGGCGGCTGATATGGTATCGTTTAAGTGCGTAATGTCCAAAGCATTGTTATTTTCAAACATGTTATTTTAACTTGACTTGTGAAATATTTTAATTTAAAACTTAACCAAACTGCTGTACGTTGTATATTCTGTAATATATCTGGAGACCCTTGAAAACTTGGAAAACTAGCATCAATAAAATGTTACCAGTACAAATAATTTTGACTTTTGTGTCTTGCTCTAAAAAACATTGAATAAAATATGGCTACAATTGTATCTTATTTTTCTTAAATATTTTCTATGGAGTGCCTCTTCGGGCAAATATAATATCAGATTGTATACATTTGTGAATATACGAAATGATAGATTACCTTCAAGCCTGTCGACCTCCTTCTGGAGTTTCTGCACGGAGCGCTCAGCAAATTCAGCGCGTGCCTCAGCCTGGAATCATTTTATGTCTATTTAACTTCTGTTCTTGAGGCAAACAGCCTATTTTCTGCTTGTCATTGTTCTTTTTATTTGAATACATAACTGTTACCATTCGTTATCTTTAAAAATATAATTTTGAAATGTTGCAACATTATTTCACAATATTATTTTTTCATGTAAAATATTATCTATACTCATCAGAAAATAGACTGTTTTACTACATAATCAGGCATGCAATGAATTTAAACTGTTATTTTCATTTTTTTTCTTTTTAAAATCTTTAAATATTAACAAAAATTAAAAAATATTTACAATTTAGTAAAAAAAAAAACAAACTATGTTATAAACAATAAAAGCCTCACAATCACCATGCATTTTACCTTTACCGAAAGCGGCTAAGTGCTGAGTGGTGAAACTACAACACTAGATACCAAAAACCTTTTACCCAAGTAAAGAAAAATAAATAATCGTGAAAATATATATAAAAACATATTACCAACAAAGTGCCCTGGTCGCCCATAGATATTGTAAATAGAATCTATATTATCAAGTACATATTTAGATTGGATTGGATATATCTCGTATAACATTTGTACTTATAAATAGTAAATAATGGAATGATGACTAATATTAATCTGAATTGATAAAAATGTCCTTTAGTTATAAATATGAGTAATATCAAAATCACCTTTATGCAAAATATAACTCATACCCAAGTTATGTGTCACGGACATTGACATTATATTAAATTTTTAATCTACCAAAATTTTTTTTAGGTTGTTTATAGGACGACCAGAACCCCCTGCATCGAGCACAACTTACTTGCGATAGTTTCTGCGAGAGGCTGTGTATCTTATCCTCGACGTGGTCGCGAGTCGCCATTGCCTAGCCACACAGGACGAATTACTAACGGCAAGCCACCGACATGCCACTACCGTGTTGTGACTGTACTCTTTATCCAATATAAACGAATGTAGGAACCATAACATGCCTGATTATTGTGGAATTAAAGGCGTCTATGGCTTTGTTCAACCCAAAAAAAGGTGGTGTTCTTCATCTGGTGCAGCGGGACCACAATACTTGAAAACCAGTATTAAGATTTTGAAGTTTGAGGCAGAGAAAACTATCATTTAAGAATATATGATGCATTGACAGTTTGCATCAGAAGTATAAATTGATATAAAATCTTGAAAGTGTAAACAGAATTCTTGATGAAGTCCTGTGTAATACAGAAGTTCCCTAAGTAAATAATTAAGAGTTTCTCAAAGAAACGAACTATAGTAAAGCAGGTATACAATAGCAAAAGTATTCCCATCACAAATTGTACATATACAAAACCCCAAACTAATAAAGCGTACAATCACAACACAGGCATAGTTCTTACAGCTAATATAGAAGTAATTAATACACAGGTAGGTACAGAAATAGGAGATAGTCTTGTACATAGATACATAGATGAAGCACCAACCGCCGTCAGCCACTCGACACTCGAGACCTACACCAACGAACGTAGCCTTTACGAAGCTGAATCATGAACGCACAAAAACGACCACTTAATAATATACCATGATATTGAAGCAAAATGTAACGTTTGATTGATAATGTTTTATTATTAAGTTGTCATTTTTGAAGCCCACGACCCAACATACTCGTACTATCCCAGAACACTGAATGGCAATGAACATGAAACGAAACTACAACCGAAACCGTCTATCTACGGAAATCCTCCGGTCCGGCTGTCCTTTTACCTCTTTGAGTTGAGCATCCAGCACTTTTACTTGACCCTCGTATGTCTCTTCCCTTTGCGTAGCCTGCGAGTATTATTGGTTAACGAAAAAACACAAAACAGCGAAAACTGAGTCATGCGGCATCGCACAGAGTTGCAGTTACTACAGACAACGCTGCACGATACTAAAGTAAAAATAAACGGATATAAAGTACGCTAAAACTATATTACAGCGACATAACTGTTATAGAAAGAAAACATTCAAACGGCAAACAAGAGGGAAGTATCAATATGGAGGAAAACTGAACACGAGTTATAGACGCACTACCCTCTAAATCCTATTTACCATCACCAAAGTCGGGAGACTAGTATATTGAATGGTAAATCAGATAGAGAGACTAGACTAGAGGTGTGCAGCAGAATGCAGTTAGGCAAGCTAACATAAACACTCGCTATATGAACCGATCTCGTTCGATATCACACCTCCTTTAGGCGGGTGGTGAGTGTTTTGATCTGATTTTTGTACTCCTCTTCGCGTTGGTTGGCCTGTATAGAACGTCACTTGGTTACTCTTGGCGTACATAATGTCGGGTAGAACAGTCAACGCTTCATATACTCGTTCATTTGCATCTTACATACAATTAGCATTACTTAGAAGTTCAACTGCTTCGGCTTAGTCTTATTCATTAAAAACGGAGTTCAAGACAATGTAGAGAACTTACTGCGATACTTTGAAAGTATTGCAAAGGTTGGTGCATCATTCGGAATATTTCATCCATTATCATTAACAAGATCAGTAACAAAATATTTGTCGATTTCTAGGGATTTCGATATCATCCCTTGAATAGGATTACTAGCTTATTTCTTTCTAGCCTAAATAGTCTACAGTATAAAATCACAGAAATATACCTTCTCCTCGGAGACTTCCAGGGACTTCAGGTTGTTACCAACGACACGGAGTTCTTCCTCAAGCTCGACGATTTTGCTGAGAAACAGAAAGTGAAACAATCAACTTCTACTGCAATCAAAGAGTCGAATAAATCATTTTTATTGAAACTTCTAGGACAAGATTTTGTAACATTCTGATGTATTAATTTGGCAAGTTGCAATTCAGTTTTTTTCAAACACCAATTAAATATTTCGACAAGATAAATACAGTCATTATGTTTAACTATTTGCTCTATTTAACTCGAAAATTTAACAGCTTCTAATCAATATCAATTAACTGACGGCCGCCTTGATCGGTGACCGACATATTTGACAATTTAAAGTGTGTCGTCTAACATATATTTCTAAGTGTAATAAATAAAAAATAAGCATGCATGTTAGGGTTAATAATTAAAATGAACTTTGTTATTTGAGTAGTTGCTTAATTTTCTAAAAATAATTTATTACTCATCACAACAGTAATGATAAGGAATCAAGCAGCTATCAAACAACACAATCATGCAATGTTGCAAAGACGATGAATTTAGGTGTACCCAACTTTTTAATCACAAATCTGAAGTGCCTTGAATTAACGAAGTCGCGATACAATTATCATCGCCTCAGCAACTTACGATATATACAACTTATCAGCATGTATCAGTGAAAATAATTCAAACGCATACAGATAAGAGTTTAATTTGCAATTTAATTACTTCAAGCTAAGACTTTCTCGTTTTCACTGACACGTACTGTTACTATAGCATGATCTCGTGCATTGATTTTTTCGTCAAATTCTTTAATGAATTCAACATTATCGTGTGGAACTATCCACACCAACAGGTCTCCTGTTGATATCAACAGTTTTTAAGCTGCCTACGACACAAGGTCTTCTCTTGTTCAATGAAATCCGAAATTCGGGGGATTTAAATTATCTAGTTTTTGTATAGCTTCAAGTACTTTAGAATAACTCTTTACACTATCGAAATTTTGATCACGAACAAGAGTAAACCTGAGGGCAGTAGCTGGAGAGCCGACGACGTGTTCTGTTTCTTCAGCTTGTTAAACCACTCGTATATTTGGCTCCAAATTATTATTCTTACAGGTGTTTGTTTCAAACAACCATTAACAGCCATAAAAATCTGTTAAGCATTCATTCCAAGATCAATTCACATTGATTGCAGAACATCTGGAGCCGAGTACACGCATGGTAGCCCAGTGGCCACGTGGTCTCTGCCAGTCAAGAAGCGCTACTCACCAGTCGCTCTGCTCCGATCGCTCCTCGGCCCGCTCGAGGTCCTGCTCCATCAGCACTAGTTTCCGCGCCACCTACCAGCCGAGCGTTAGTACACGCCAACGCACACACACACAATACTACAACTACCGAGCCGGGCACCGCTCTCCACGCGCTTCGCAGTGCAGTGCTACATACAAGTGTCCAACTTTGTGACAACGTTTGTGTTTCAAATGCAGGTGAAGTGCACCAATGATTATGTTTCAGCTAAATCTTTTAAAGTCGCCAGATGGCTTACAACAAATTACTAAGTGACAAGTAGAAAGTACTCAAGAAAATGAAACCTTACTACCAGTGTTTACCGAGCTCTTTCGAGACTCGCACTTTATGTTAATGGACTTTCGTCCGTAGCAGGTGCACGTATTTATCAAGTGCAGACATTTGTAAGTTAAGTGCAGAAATGAGTATCCTGGTGATGTCCTGCTAAAACTAAAAAGCAAAGCAGTGGTACTTGAGCAAAAACACAAACAACAAAGTCAGAAAGGATCACACAAAGCAGGGGGAGTCGAGAGCGGTGTCAGAACTCACATAATTAAAAAATAAACGAGGGTTGTCCCAAAACATTTAGTTCTAAATATTACTTTTTTCAATAAAACATTATTAATTATCTAAGTGCTATCTAGTGCATTATCGTATTCATTAGGTGATGTGTGCGCTTGCATATGTGCGGCACGCATACGGCCAGTAATTCTGGTGTAATGCGGTGCATATCTGAAAACGAAAATTGCCCTATACCACACATATTTCCTGACATCCTAACCTATAGCCACGTTTAAGATTTATACACACACTGAAGACAGAAGTTTAGTCGACACATGGACATGATAGTTAACATTTGCATAAGAAATATCCATGAAATGGGGCAACCCTTGTTTTAGTCTGATAGAGAGCAGCGACGCTCGAGTGCGACGTCGAGGGTCACTGATCTGCACCGTGTCCTTATAATTAAGCAGTGCTGCCGGTTCAATCAACAGCATGAGCCGGCAGCACCGTATTAATGTCATGACAATGCAAATTAATTAAATGTCCTGTTGAACAGCTTCCGTCTGGAACGCGACCTAGAATGGGGCATGCAATAAGAATAATAGTGAGAGCCGATGTTAGAAATACCTATGGAGGTAAATCGGGTTACTGTGCAGAATGTTAAGAATGCAAATGAACAACCATGCAGAACGGAGGCGAAAACTTGCAAAACAACGCGTCGGGACCACCGCGCTAACGACCAGTATCGCGTGACACGCCGAAATAACAATGTCCGACTGAGACGCGCAAGGGAACCTTCGTGTCATTCTTATTTCAGCGCAATGTCAGCGTCGCAACGCGGCAGTGGTCCGTTAGCGCTTTGGATTGGAAACCTACGATTCGCCGGACTCAGCACGCTCCTCCGCGCGCTCCAAGTCAGCCTCAACCATGGCCAGCTTACGAGCAACCTGGAGATACCATACTACGTTATACAACCAATAATCACAACTTTATTGACACCAACAAACATGTATGTCATTCGTTAAAGTTTAATGTCTGTCACGCCGCAGTCTTGAGCAAGTACACCCTACATATATGGAAGTAATGCTTATGTAACAACATGTGCGACGAAGGAGGCTAGTCCACCATATATGGCGAACTGAGCAAGATCAGGCGCGATACGATTCCTTCTTGGGACGCTGGCTTTTACGACTGCCTTCACTTCACCACGCAGGGTCATATGTCAGGGGAATTAGGACGTATAGCTCTGCTAACCATCTGGCATCGAAGCACGGTGACTACTTCTTCAAAGAAAACACGTCGTAGATGGATAGCAGTATCTAATCATGATGTGATAATACGTCGCTTTCGAGAATCATCGCTCTATATTTCGTGACTATTTGCTCAATGACGTAACGAACACGAAATCAAGCTCACACGAGTTAATTTGCGGGGTTTGGTTAATATCACTTCGAAATTCACACCTCAATGTTTAGTAGGGAAGATTTTGAATTTTACAAAGGGTTCATTGGGGGTCATTTTCACGTTGAAAAACATCAATGGAGTTATTTTAAAGGAAAAAACAAAGTCAGTAAGTGGGAAAACAAATTCAACACTGGAAACGCAGCTCGTTCACATGAACTTAGGAGCCTTTCGGTAAACACTGAAACACATTGACCGAATATGGAAAAATAGCGATATGATTATTCAAGACGATGCAACAGATGGCATCTTTATGAAATATTCATTACATGCGTATTGCAAGCAAGACAAGCCAAACCAAACGACATCTAAACTCCCATATAAAGACCTCATCGTATTTCTTGTCGGCTTCCTCGGCGAGGAACCTGGCTTCCTTGAGCTGGTTCTCCAGGGCGTCCATACGCTCTTCATCGGCCAACGACCTGTTCTCGAGGACCTTACGGGCGCTGGACCACGAAATACAACTTTAGTAAATGATCGAGTGGTATCTGTAGGTGGGGGCGTAGTCAAGGGTAACCCATTTGTTAGAAGACATGCAAGTAACGAACACGCTAGAGAGGAACATATAAAGCGACAAACAACCTGGAACCGGACAGCTGAAATATAAAGTGAACCGAGCAATAGTGAGCTCATCGCCGTGTGTATGCGATGTTTAATTTATTGCCCGTTTCGATATAAAGTGGCAAATGAAAACCCGTGGCAGGATTTTAATTTGCTTTAAAATGCAAACGTAACTTTGAGCATTCCGAACATTACATAAAGGCTTTTCCTTACAGTTTTGATAAGACAAACCGGTTTCATTAAAGTGAAAGAAAATTCTCATTAGAAATAATGCTGAGTCATTTTCATTGCAAGTTATTTTACGTAATTTAACCTTCT
Organism: Agrochola litura; assembly: GCA_949152395.1. Taxonomy (NCBI): domain Eukaryota; kingdom Metazoa; phylum Arthropoda; class Insecta; order Lepidoptera; family Noctuidae; genus Agrochola; species Agrochola litura. The sequence goes on from OX424509.1 coordinate 7,170,395, forward strand.
CGAAAACTTCGCTTTCTGCAATATTCGGAATTAACATTTAAAACCCAATAATCTAGGTCTCTCTTATGTCACTAATGTGAATATGTTGCATTTATAATGATTACGAACTGCCAATTCAAAACAAGATTATCAGGTTTTAAAATGCCATAAATCTAATGCAGTTTGTGTTATTACTAATATTCTTATCAACGTGACACCAAAACTCTTCAATTTATTCACCCAACTTTATTATAAATCAATTTGGTATTCATTTTGTATTTCGACATCGATTAATGATGTTTTAGATTAGCTTGAAAACCACAGCTATCTTTTTAATGGAATCTAACACTTAACGGTCGATAAGTCATGGTGTCACAGTAATTTGAATATGGAACGCACCCCCCTCTCCACTGATGACTTTTAACTTAATTATCACGGCACGACTACGGTGCTAAAATATGCTAATTTTTTGTGGTACAGGGTACAATGCTCGTAATAACACGTCACTGATGTCAATAGAAGTTCCTTTTTCAATTTCGCATTCCATTATGGTTAAACATGGAGTGTTAAAATTGTGACATGACAGAAATACCGTAATGGAATGAGAAGTTTTGAAGGAACTTCGATTGGCGGATTCTTTAACGAGTTGGACGTTGGACAAGCATTCACCTCTTCGTATTTCTTGTCGGACTCTTCGGCGATGAGCTTGGCCTGCGACAGCTGTGCCTCCAAGATGGCGACGCGGTCGTCCTCCATATTGGTTCGGTTCTCCAACGCCTTCCGTATTCTGGTTAGTGCGGGGTCAAACACATGCGTGTTATAACATCGATAAAAACACTCGTTATGTGGTATGTGGCTATTTTGATTTAAATTATCCGATTTGAAAATCATTTATTTTCAGTGGCAAATAAACAACTTCCAAAATTATTTCGAAAACAGGGAAAATTTGAACAGAAAACAGATTAGGAAAGACAGAAATCGTGGAAACAGTTGTAATAATCAAGAATATGGTGGTTATGGGCATAAAAATAAAAACAATAGAAACAATCATGCACACAGTTATATAAAAGGATAAATATTTACAACAAAACATAAAAATAGAACTACACTCTATTGGTACTAGTAATCCAATTTAGCTTTGAATTTGAAGAAGCCACTCAATAGGTTGGTATGTATGTATGTGGGTTCAATGTCGTTGTCTTGAGTTACTAAGGACAGTTGGTTAAATCCTTCTCATATGAATTTATTAGTTAGTACCTAACAGGATATGAGGTAGCATTTAAATTTGAAATAGATTTTATATACTTCCGGTACTCTTCTAAACCCATGTGAACCAAAATGGTTTCTTCAAATTCAAAATAATTCTTAACAATATTGAACTCTGTATGAGTTTCAATGTAATTTTCATCTACTTTATAATTATTGGTATTAAATCTATACACTTCGTGGCAAACAACAGTAATACTCTAGGCTTTGAACCCAGACATATTCAAATCCAGCAATCCAGTTATTTATGTGGACTCACAACGAGTGAGCATTCTATATCCTCCATTAAACTAAGTGGTCGTCTGTTACGGCGTGGACTCACCGTTCCGACTCATCGGCAGCCTGGCTGGCCTCCGACAGCTTGGCGGTGGCGGTGGCGAGACGCTCCTCAGACCTTTCCAGGTCTTCCTCCAGCAGTTGGATGCGTCGGTTGAGGGCAGCCACTTCGGATTCGGCCTGGATCAACGAATAAACTGGTTAGAATTTGTTTGGAGAGTTGTAGCAAATGGATCAGTCTGTTTCAATAAAAACGCATGTATATATCTTCGTATGTGAAAAGAAATACGAATACCAATACATCTAATCAATGTTAGAGTCCAAAGGTTCTAAACTGCTAAAAATATGCCTTCCTTTTTAGAACCTATAGTGCTGGTAAAGTCACCTGCAGACATTAAATTATATTTCGAATATTGCCTCAAACTAAAAACAGAGACTAACAATATTTTTATTCCCAAGATTTATGACAAAGCCGTGAGCCCTCAAATTCCAAGAATTTCCTATGCTTCGCTTAGCAATGCAGAGAGATAAGGTTACAAATCTTGGTAAACCTATGCTCACAGCTATTTATAGTGATGCGCGTAATTCTACGGATTCTTATGTAATTTAAATATCGGCTCATTACGTTTGATATAGAACTAATCCGAAACTGGATTAGCTTATATTGGTATAATCAGTCATAAGAATAGTTGACGGAACTCAACAGAAGTTCGAAAGTTTTTGAATATCAAAAATACTTCTAAGATACAAAATTATACCATCCATTTTGGGACTGTAGGAATATTGAAATGAGTAAATGCAGACATATATTTCATGCTTGTGCAAGCAACGTAGTCAGTTTGAATATTCTGATAATTTTGGTTTCCAAAGTTGGCGACCGATACACAGCTACTTTTGGTCGTAAGAATGTCAATGTACAATAGACATTGTTAAACGTTGGAACACTATACGTGTCAAGAATTAACCATAAGACATAGGAACATTTTGCGTTACGTTATTTATATTCAGTCACTGCATGCTCATGACATCACGCGTCCTTGCCGCGAGGAAGCACACACGACACGAGTCCCAGTTTCTCCTCCTTTTATCCTGTGTCGTCATCAGTGCGTGGATGCTAATAATAGTCGTGACGGGAATAGCCAACTATATCAGTTTTATTCTAATACTTTTCTTCGCACGCGATATTAGCAGCAATTAACTAAGTCACCAAGTGTATCTTTATAAAAAAGACTTCCATTTCTAGCGAATCAGTCGACAAGAAAATTTAAAGTTCGATACATATTTTTTGTTAGGAGAACTCAAGATAAATAGCTGTCTAGTCGTGGACTCGAGGCTATGTTTTAGAAATCAGTAGCCAAGCGTCACCTTGAACTTCGGGTATAATTCAAATTGACGTTTACTCGAGTCTATTTTAAAATTGATGAGTAAAGCCTCTTATGGAAAGTTCGACGACCTTTACCTTTAGATCAATGGAATTCGAAAAGCATGGAACGTCATTTTCTCGTTCTCAAATCGATTACTGGATAGTTGTGGAGTTTGATCTCTACAGGTGCACATATTACCTGTTCACGGTTTACTTTCACCGAGAGTCAAGCACATTGTTTAAATTTTGTGGGATCGGTTAGGGCGGTGGCATTGTGTCTATTGAAACGTCGATCACAAAAGACTAGCCCTTGCAAGCTCCATAAATTGTAACACAACACCGTCACGCGAAGGGCCCGTAATTTTGGATGCCATGTTGGGTGCAATGAATCGAATTCATTATCGTTGTTAGTTCCTGTTGCACTTATCAGGCATCAAACATTTTTCGTTTATATATCATTGTTACGTTCTCAAAATCAGTAAGATATAGTACAAGGTTCTTGTAATAAGAATTTCAATGCCTTGTGCAAGTTAATTAATTCTAATTTGATAAATGTTTAACACTTCACTTGTAGCAAGTCTAAAATAATTTATTTATTTCATAGTTTTATCTTTTAACATAAATTTCCTTATTATGATTGCTTTTTGTTTATATCTGCAGGTTTCTTTTGTTTATTTAGCAACTGTGTTATTTTTCCCAAACCGTTTCCTTTGAGCAGTATTTTTAATGACCTCAACTATCAATGTTTAAACAGCGTCAACTCTACGCCCACGTCGTGTCACAGAAATTGTGTATGTCGTTTTTGACTAAACGTTTTCCATTTAAAACTCTTTAGACAAACATTATTTATAAAGACCGCTTTTTTCCTCAATTAGTAATTACTCTTTCACGCTATCTCAATTTAACAATTTTCTTATCATCGTTTTGATACACTTAAGACGATAAGACGTATTGCTAATGTTCTACGAGATATCACGAACATAGCCTAGCATAGAATATGGGCCACTCATTAAGGACCGTGAACAAGCGTGTCTTCAATTATTTGTGATTGAATGAGAACTAAAATGTTCAATTGTCAAATATAGTCTATTTGCAGGTGTTTATGATCTGTAGGAGCATTACTGGCTCGTGGAGTTACGTCATACAACGATAACGGCGAGCAAGTCGGACACGCCTTCACGGCGCCAGCGGTCCTTCGAGGACATCCGAACAACAGGAATGTACTAAAGGGTGTTAAGCTTCACGAATCCAGCCGGCTCGCTCTACATGTGCCACAAAAGACCGGTATACGACCTCCAACGCAACGAAACCTGTTACGTGTAACAGAAACCGGCGCTCAAGCAAGCACCAATAAAATTATGTAAAGACACATTTCAAGAAAACCTTCACATCCCTACATAGGTCTGAGAAGCAACACTTTTTGGGAACAACACTCAAGTCGACGAAAGGAATCGTGTTCAACGAAAAGAATAAGTATTCGCCTTCTCTTTCTGAGAGATTAAGCTGAGATGAATCCGAAAGAGAGGTCAATATGCGTACGTTGCTTGCACACCTAAGTATGGCCGGACATTACTCACTATAGGTAGATAGTACAAGACTGATAACTCTCATATTATGACCCAATATGAACTCAACACAGGTACACATAGGAACTGAATTTTCACAAAATTCACAGCACAAACTAAAAACACGTTTTCTTACTTCTTCTCTCCGCATTATTTCCACTTGTAAACGTTTGTGATACTCCTCGCACTCGTCCTTATATTTCTCCATTTCCTCTTTTGTCTGGCGCATTTTTCTTTTCAGAACATCCAGGATCGTTCCTTGCTGCATGTTTGTCGTCATTTTTATGCACTTTTGTGTTTAAATGGAATGCTTAAATGCTAAAAACTAGAAACACCTCCGCTCTACTCGCGAAAATGCCAACTGACTGGCCCCGCTCGTTATTGCCCCGTATCGTCGAGATGGGCACGGCACGAATGAACACAGCCGGCAAATAAAATGGCCGCTACCGAACCTAGACGCTGCAACTTTATCGGAACGGTGCTAATTAGCTTCGTTTCTAAATTACACCACTGACTAAATAATCAGTAACCGATCACGAGCAATTAATTGGAATTATAGGTACTAATATTTCACTCAATTAGACATTCTCAAAATGACTTTGACAGCGAAACATGGACAGAAACGTCACCCGCGCGGACACGACGAACGCGATAAGCACAATCGACCGTACTGCCTGCAGGGCAACTAGCTCCACCTGTTTGAGTTCGTCGGAAACTACATCCGTAGGGTCACAAGCGGTGTTTGGGAAGAAAACCCAAAAATGTGGGATGGGCGAAACGGTAGACTGACCTTATACAATAAACACTACGGAAGTGGAACTTTTTAGATTTAGTGGAGGGCTATTACCGCTTTTGTATTCGAATCATGGGAAATACGAAGACTGTCATGAATAGGATGAACTCGGTCATTTCAAAATAGAGAGAGGCAGGGATAACAACATGATTATTCTGATTCTTGTAAATATATAAAATCATTTCAATGATATAAACTTGCAAACTCGAATTGAAATGGAATAAACAGCGCCATCTAGTTGATATTTCGCAACTAAAGGAAGTTGTCTGCAGCCAATGATAGAACAGACGAGTGAACAATTTACACAAGACTGCCGAAATTGTATGACGTCATTTGGAAAGTATGTGCCTGTTTTAAATTCCGTTAAGTAACCGAGCGATTGGAACAAAAAAGTCTGTCGGTAAAGCAGCTAAACTGTACTCCCACGACGAGGCCAGTGATAACTAAAGTGAAATTCAGGTAATAAACACGGTCGAATTAAACTTTTACAATGCACAGGTAGACAGGTTTTTTTTGCAATGTTTGACTACCGACGAAACTTTTTTCGTTAGTGTGGAGACCAAATTTTTCCGTCTCTCAGATCTACTTCTTGCAGAAACAATAACCGACGAACATTTCGTATCTACTAGTCGTTATGCTTTTTGAATACAATGGATAATATGAATAGATGATTCTAATACTCGATTGTAATTTTAATTTTATGCGACATTAACTGAGCAATAACCTCTGCAAAGGTGACTCATTTTTACATCAGAGAAACAAGCGCAAAATATGTGCACTAATTTTATTGACCTTGCCAGTTTTCAGCTACACGGTATACGGTATCTTTTATACAGTGAATTCCGTCTTCTTTTTACTGTCCATCGAAATAATCTCGAGCTCAACTGCTCCGACTTAGATGATAAAAAATGGTCACACCAACCAATTCTTATTACACAAAAAATCTTTGAAGAACTTCGAGAGAAAATATGATATCATTAGCCATTCTTGGTAACTTTGTATAGGTTTCGAAATATCGGTGTTCATTAACACTTCTTCAGCTGATTGAAATACTTCATTACAAAAGTCAAGGCTCGTTATCCCAATATGAGATTCTTCCATATGGTATATGGTAGAAAGTTGGTCATCCGTCTGTCACTGCCATATGGTCAGTAATAACTTATTGAACCTGAAGGCTATAGCGTACATGGGCATGGTCATACGGTCGAATGCAATGTAATTACATACTTCTGTTATGAACGTATGATACATAGCCACTCTGAATAGGCTCAGTGTGACGTGCATGGACATATGTCGACTATTGATAGATTACGCAAAGTGGAGCATTAATTGAATTACATAAATCGTTACGATTTATTTACAAATCACTGGGGTGATACGGAGTTACGGAGTTTTACGACAAAATTTAAACTTTCCGAATGTTGAACGAGCTCAAAGTCTTTACATATCACATTACATTTTGTGAAAATCTCAAGCTAAATATCATAATATTTCTGTGGATTCTGATTTAGTATCTTTGTGGATTTTTTTGGCACAAAGTGCTGCAACAGAGCATCTTAAGTCTTATACTCGTAATTTGGCAGCATGCACAATAATTGTTAAACTATGTGCAGTAGGCGGCACACAATGAGTGAAACACCTTCAGCAATTTATAAATAGAATGTTGTTTTAATTAGTAACTCATTATAAGTCTTGGCGAAATGGTTTTCATTTTAACACTTCCCGGGACACTAAACGCCCATAGACGTCATAACAATAAAACGTGTCTCGTTCAGTCTCCCGGAAAGTGTTAAAAACTATGCATTGTTCATGTTCTACTCCTATTAGATTACCTACAAGATTATGCCCCCATGTTTTATTTCCGGTATCTTTTTATACAGAACAATTTGAGCAATACTTCACTGTGGGAAGTGCAAGTTACAGGTTACGTAACTACTAGTTACTTTAATTAAGACCTGAATTTCTTTTAAATTTTGTATAAGATTAATACTCAGACACTGGACCAGGACACAGGTATTACCGTCAAATCGTGCCTTGAAATGACATTAATTTTAATTATTGTATATATGTGGTTGTCTTATTAGTATTGTTGACATTTTTAATGGTGATTTTGACGTTACAGTTATGGTTTTGATATTATGGTTGTGTTTTTGACATTACAGTTATGGTTTTGACATTGTGATTGTGATTTTGACGTTATTATTGATTGTTTTGACATTACTAGTAATTATAACCAAAGTTTGCCGAATATTATTATGTACTAACACTAGTGTTTAAGATGTGTTTGTATTTACTAACAAATGGATTGTATGATCTGTAATAAATTTTTGATTGATTGATTGATTGATTAAACATTTATCACATGGTTGAACAGCAGTACTTTCACCTGTTAATTGAACAAAGGTTGATGATTCTAATAAAACTCTCATGTGATTTGGTATGGTCAACCCAGCGAAAGCATTGAGCAAACAAATAGCAGTTTTGGGCATAACGGGATATGAGTTTCAATATCGGTATGAAACGCACCATTTGCAGACGTCTATTATCTAGGGTAAACACGCAACAATATTGGTTGCTAAGGAAAAATTGGCCAAATGCGCATCGAACACGAATCATACTTTGTAGGTTTCCATTGAACAGAATTGACTAATGCTAAGAAACGACTTTTTCTAAATGACGTAGCGCCAGCTCATCCTAAAGAGTGTTATAATACTGTTTTTTAACAAAAATAAGAGAAACATAATAAAAATGATGAAGGTGTTGGATGAAATGTCGTTGAATCAAAAAAGAATAAATATAGCGATATGTAGACAAATGTTCTTTCATTGCATGAAAACAACAACGTTGCAGCTATTGTAAATAATGTGAAATTATTGGTTGACGTATATAAAGTGGCCAATATAAGTGCAAATGTATTTAATGTTACAAGTAATATTGTACAATAACAATTGTATGAAGTTAATGTGTTACAAAGTCAGTTGTATCACAAAAAGCGTGTGGTTTAATAACAGACATGTGTCTATTCGTTAATATGGCACTAATTGTTAATGTTTATGTAGCTGTTTCAAGTGTTTTTCGTCTTAGTTTGAATATATGCTTACTTTCTATTTTCATTTTCGTTTGTACCTACTCAACATTAATTAGAATATTCATTGCAGCTACCGCCTGTGCAGACTTGTAGCTATATTTAAATCAAGATTTCTTTTTCCATACAATAGTGTTTGTGTTTCAGGCTTGACTGGGTCTAAAGTTATTGCAAATATTCTGATGATGATCTATTTTTACCACCCCATTACCTATATTATTCAAACGTCACTTAAACCTGATTGCATTTAAGTTTTGTAAGGAATTTTGGCTCCTGAGATACAAGTATCTTTTTACTTAGTTCAGGAGCCATCTGTTCTACCTGATTTTGCTCACCACTTGTACAATCAGACTAACTTTATGTGTTTCTCTTTGTACAATAAACTTATTATTTATTTTATTTATATATCACAGGTTTTCTTAATATATCATCATTACAGCCGTATTCTAACATGACGTGATAATGTTTATAATTTGTTGTAAAGGTAATTATATCCGTTTGTGTAAAACATTGGTACGATTATGTTCTAATATCAATTCGAAATTCTACGCCTTGTAAATACGATTGCCCATCGCAACGTATTGTTCATGAATAATTTAGAAAGTTGTAAAGAATAGAATGTATTATCATGCGGAATGTAGATACGCGCTAACTATACTTTAATTGAGTAAAAGCTAAGAAGTCTATTAACTAACTGACTGTCCTTATCTTCTTCTTAATGAGTTTAGATAAAAATAATAACGATGGTTCTGTCTGAACGTCTATGAAAAAATATTGTCGCCATTACGATATATCGAACTACACTCATGCTTCATCTAGGAATTCTGGTTGTATTTTTGTGAAAAAAAGTAAGATAAAAAGAAAAAAAATGATAATCCACGTAGTATATAATTCATCATAATCACAAAATAAAGCAATTGAGTTATCTAAACATAGGGCAAACCAGAAAAAAAATGTCAGTGGCGATAACTCTATAAGGAATTGAATTTGTTTCGAAAATAAGGGCAAGGGCTAGAAGGTAAAAGCCACGTGCGCCTTTCGACAGCAACGACATCTAGCGGCGACATGTGTAATCGTCCGAGTAAACATGTCAAATGGAATGTCAATGGCTCAGCTGATCGCCACGCGCGAGATGTGCTGCCTCTGCCTCGCTTCGTGGAGCAGATTCAACGCTTTCCCGACGGTACGCGATTAAAAATAGTTCTGTGCGCATTTGGCCCACGCCTGCCTCACTCACACTACCGAACAGAAGCATAAATAACATAGGACATTACCCTTTTCAGTGCAGTGTTCTTAATGTTCTGCAACTCATTCTTGATGATGGAAAATTTCATCATAGTGTCCGAAGAGAATATAGAGCTGCCGAACGCCAAACCTGGGTAGTCGGCACATCTTCTCCTTCGCCTGTTCTCCCTTTCTGCCAGGACCTCCGTGCACTCACTGGTACACCTGAGCTTTGCAAGTTCTGCCGTTTCAGGGTCATCATCTGATATATCTGAGGCGACAGTCGTAATAAATTCAGCGCCATCTCCCGCCGTCCGCTCTTCTCGGAACGAAAATTCATCGTCCGAAGTATCAAGCGACTCAGGGTCTTGTATTCTAGGTTCGAATTCAATTTCATCGTCAATATTCGCATAGTCCTCGGTTATATTATTCTGATTCGAAAGTGCATCGTCACTATTCGTCCTTGTCACTTCTTGAGATTCACTAACACTATTGACACAAGGCACAACATCGTCTGTTTGTAAGGTCACTCGTTTGGACGGATCAGTGTTCGGGGGCGCACCGGGGGCGGGGGCGCGCTCGCCCCGCAGGCGCGGGTGGTGCTGGTGCCCCCTGCGCCGCACGGGGGCGCGCCCGTGGGCGTGGGGCGCGGACGCGGACATTACTACGCTCGGCGCGGTCCGACCGGCCGCGCAGCGCCGGCGGCCATGTTGACTGACTGGCTCTCCTAATGAACCACCGCAGCGCTGTAGTCGCACCTAACTTGCTGCCATCTTTTGTTTTTATTACACTGTTTTACCCACCGAGCTGCGCCCATTTGTTTATCGTTAGACGCGGGAATTTTAAATGTTTCCTAAATGTTTTGGTATTTTAAATAATAGCTTCTGTTTGTTATGCTTTGCAGGGATTAAGTATATTTAATTTAAATAAAAAATAAACGCTTGTGAATTTATATTGAATGTTACCAACTGAACTTCTTTATCGACAGCTAATTGTTTCTAAAACACTTTTTAGAGAAAATTCCATAGTTTAGCTAATGTAGGTGGCTGACGTATCAAGTGAGTCCAGCGGCTATTTTTACTGAAACACCGGGCAGCGGGCCCATATTAGGTGCCGAGCGCTGAAAATAACTCGGTGCGCATAGAACGCAGCCCCCTACCGCGCGGCATTCCGGTACACAGGGCATCTGGTATTACTACACGTGTTCCATTGAAACTCTATTAGAATAATATGACGTCATTATAATGAATTTTGATAGTTGACAAGCAGAATAACACTGGAAAAAACGCAATGAAGGAAGGTGCAATTTTGAGTTCTATATATACTTTCGTTTTGGTACATTATTAAGTAGTTTGGTTTAACCATATTTTATAAGAAATCACATACGTATTTCAGAATAAGTAGACTGATCTTGATTGAATAAAAGATAAATCGATTCTGACAATATGATCAATATCATCTCTAAAATCATCGACGATCATAATTCAAGGCTACATAAGGCGCTTGTTGTCTTTCTCGTTTATTTTGGTTGAGGAGAAACATCACAATGGTATTTTGTCTTCATTATATCGATGATTATTTTTATCGCCGACCATTCAACTGATCGGCACATTCATCACTTGGATATTTGCTTGTCAATTGTCATTCGGTCTCTCTGCCAACCGGCCAAGGTTTTTGGCTCGCATCATGATCTATATCATTTGTTACATTATTGACACATGCGAGATCTAATTTAATTTCGCACTGTTAATTATTGCAATGAGATCATTCGTTGTTTACAGTCGGCACATCATAAAAATTCGTTAGCTACAGATCAATCAGTAGGTTTTGTTTGGCAATTCTTTACTTCTTGCTGCTGCCTCGACTGCCTCGTTGGTCTAGTGGTCGCAAGCGTTACTGCTGAGCATGAGGTCCTGGGTTGGATTCAGGGTTGGGCAAAGTGTTATTGGGTTTTTGCATCTGGAATTTCTCAGTAGCAGCCAGGAGTCTGGATGTGTCCCCTTTTGATGGCAATAGACTCGCCCCCCATTTCATGGGACTTAAACATAACTGGCTAAATGTGGGTGTACCTACTACAGGTACACCTCTGCCCAACCCTTCGGGGAAACAAGACGTGATGTTATGTTATGTTCTTTACATCTTGTAAAACGTTAGGAGCCCTAATATTTCCATATTACGTAGGTAATATAGCTACTTACCTACTACAAATCTTTGGCGTTAAACTTAGGATAAGACAACAAGTTATGTAAATAATAAGATAATTCTGCTAAAATTGATCCGAGACCGATCCGACGATCTTATCTTTTCCTCATTATGAGCCCCATTACATTTTTTACGTAAATTCCTGATTTTTGACGCTGTAATTTTCAGCAGCAGTAAGGTATTTTCATTATTTGATTATAAATAACGATAGTGCCATACTCTTTCTTGTAAGTTGGGAGTTACACATTATTTTCGTGTAATTTGCTGAATAGACACGAAATACATATATAGTAAGTACCTACTTTATAGAATAATAATAATATACAGTGTGATTCTTCATAATGTGTACATATCGAAATGAATCTATGCTTAATTTTATCGACGGAAAAAATATTAAAAAAAATTTTTTTGTTTATTTTTTTAATAAAATTAAAAAAAAAAATTTTTTTTTTTTGTTCTCTTTCGCATCTTATTTATAAATTTTACAATTATTGTAAAAGTGGATGAAAAAAGAAACAGATTTTTGCTAAAAAAACATGTTTATTTTCAATTGAGGGTAGTTTTTTTTCTCAATTTTCATTTTATGCGGACGCCTAATTACTTCCAATCATTATGGAGTTTGTTTCATAGCGATAGATGATTTAGTTTAAAAGTTAAGTAACTTTTTTTTTTATTCCGTAAAAATAATAAAAAAATATTTAGATTTTTTTTAATATTATTTCTCTTGATAAAATTAAGCATAGCCTAGCCTCATTTCGATGTGTGCACATTATGAAGAATCACACTGTAGGTATAGATTATTTGATAAAATAGTGTTTATTACACGGTAACACGGTAATTGTAACTTAACCACAAAATTATACAGAACCTAGAACCTATAAGGCTGCCGCAGACAGACACAACGCGACACCGGTAGAACAATTTCCGTGAAGTTTTCATAGAAATTGTTCCCCCAGAATCGCGACGCGCCTGTCTGCAACAGCCTTTACATTTTGGAATTATGATTTACAAGCTGCAATTACTTACTGCTTCTTTAAACTAGGAAATTAAAACCAATGGACTCCAACATTCAACTGATGACATAGCATCACCAATAGCAGGACAGTACTCACGTTCTGAAGAGCCTTCTCCTTCTCCTCAAGCTTGGCGTTGACCTGCATGAGGCCCTCCTGGGTCTGATCCAGGTCGTTCTCAATGGTCTGGATCTTCTTCTGGAGTTGCCTCGCCTCTTCCTCGGCCTAGGAGAGCGTAATAAGCAAATTATTATCAATATTTTTATCATAGGTTGCTGGCTGAATATGATCAAGGACTTCAAAAAGCATCATCTTCCTACTTGTATTCGATATTTTGGCTTATTGGTGATTCGCCCGAAGTCACTCGCCAGAAACCATCGATCACAAATAAGTTCTTTATTAGTGATCGATGCCCGAAACGGGCGAAGAGACACTTTAAATTTATTAGAGTAAATTCGGGCAAATCATCAATAAGCAGATTTTTTGGGGACGGTGCAGTACAGTCACGAGCAAAAGTATGCAAACACTAAGCAACATTCAAAATTATTTTCTCGTGGAATAACGATTACAACTTGACATAAGCCCTATGTAGTGTGGGACTGTGGGTTCTAAAATATCCTAACAACATACAATTACAAGCAATTTAGTAGGAGAAAATAACTCAAAATTTTTGATAATTGTTTACATATTAGTGCTCGAGACTGTACATCTCTATTAGCTGTCATCTCAGTAGTTATCTCCTTTCTTACAAAAATTATCATCTTTCACACAAGGAATAAGTACCTAAGTTAAGGAAAATGATCAAAGGCACATCGTAAAATTGTGCTATACACGTTACCTTTATGAAACTACTTTCTAGTTATCTAATTGATTTACTACCCAGGTCACCGCAATAGAATGTCTAGTTAGTTTGTGTCCAGGATAAAGCTGTACAGGACAGGAAAACAGGATACATTTTACGATTACAACACTGTTTTGCTAAATCTCTTTCCTGTACTAAATTCATTCATATTAGTTCTCACGTTGAGTCACGTCAAAATTCTTTTGTCAAGCTCTCATTATAAATTATTTCGAGATAGTAATTTCTGAATTTATTTCAATAATAATGCGGTAGTTGCTTTGGTAAAAAAAAAGAAATTCTGTTTAGTCCGTCTTTCAGATAATAAAAAAATATTAAACACGTATTTTTTGCTTTATCATATTAATCAAAAATAACTTAGAAAACACGCATTAAAGTTGGGGAGTGGGGGCTCGCTACGTCACAATACCCTATTAACTCAATGTATCGCCGTAATCTTTTGATTAAGTGAAAAAAGAAAAATACGTGTTCAATATTTTTTTATTAATCTACAAGACGGACAAAAAATACATTTTTGGACACAGGCCTATTGTACAACTGTTACATTAAATTCTATCGTCTTTTATGTGAAGTCTTATTCATAAACACAACACATGCTATGACTACATATATATAAGTCGCAATGTGCATCTGTGCCTGCATTATGAAGAATAAGCAAGAATAAGCGCATATTGCAATAAAATACATACATACAGACAATAATATATCTAACTTGTCAGAGGTTGCTGTCCTTAGCCCTGACACATCGCCCGTGGTCGAGGCTTCGCCGTCATACGGGAAAGCGACATGTTTTTCTCGTATATTTTTTAAAGTAAATAATTACAAAATATTTACAACTGGCCTTGCAGTTGTATAATCGGTTAAGAATTCCTTAATTTACAGCTGTTTAAACTGTGTTTAAGATATAGCTTTCTTTATTTAAAACAATATATTTTCAGAAGGTACGGCACCGTATTGTCTCAGTTATAAGGTGTGCGTACTTATGTATCGTACGTAATTTGTAATGGATACTTGATCTAATTTATAATTAGATCTCAACGTGACAGTGCTATTGCAATAAATTTGTAAATTATTATGTTTTTTACAAAGTTCAGTGTCCTGCATTGCACTTGTAAAAACAAAAGATTTTTCACGCTTGACACCAACTAATAAAAACTCGTTGAAAAAGTTCTAGAGCAAAAAACGCAGTTCTGCAATTAAATAATTTGTTTGCGGATACCTTTATGTGTTTCATCATTTGTAAATGTGTGAATATCAGACAAATTATGTCTTAATTTTAATAGTGCATCGATTTTGAAATTAATTATTTTCTTGACAATCAAATTAAATCGCAAAACAAATGATTGTTTTGTTTTCATCTTGACCAGGAAAGTCTTTCTTTGACTGAATTTTCACACACAGCTTTCTTTATGATTTTATTTTTTATTATCTCTTGTACTGGTGGTGTAACTTGATTGCCAATAATCGACTATTATAATAATAAACTATACATACACTGGCCTGCAAAAATAAGTACTACACTTTTAAAAATTTTTTTTTTTCTAAACTGTAGAAGTTAGAGATTTAAAATAAAAAACGTTTTATAGCAATTTTGATCAGGTTTCTTTGAAACTATAGGAAAGTATACATTAGTAACATTTTTGAATCTAAAACAAGATAAAACAATAAAAATGGCAATTTTTAGCTTAGTGTCATAAAACTCAATTAACATTTACAAGAATGTTTTACATGTTATTTATTTTTTAATAACTGGTATTGCCTCCTCGGGCTCTGCTTACAGCTTCGAGTCGATTTGGCATGCTGAACACGAGGTTTCGGAGCCGATGTTGGGGAATATTCTCCCATTCTTCTATCAGGGCCTGTTTTAGTGCCCTGAGGGTGCTTGGTGGTGGTCTGCGGCTTCTGACTAACCTCCCTAGCTCATCCCAGGCGTGCTCAATTAGGTTGAGATCAGGACTTCTTGATGGCCAAGCCATCACGCTGATACCAACCTCCTGAATATACTCTTGCACGACCCGAGCCGTGTGTGGCCGGGCATTATCATGCATTAGCATCGATCCACCACCCATATTTACTAAATACGGCCCTGCATACTCATTGAGGATCTCCTGGGCATATCTTTCCCCAGTCAGAGTGCCATTTTCTATGGCCACTAACTCTGTACGACCTTCTGAAGATATGCCAGCCCATACATGTACATTGCCTCCACCGTACTGGACTCTTTCTGAGAAGCAGGCTTGAAGGTATCGCTCACCAGGTCGCCTGTAGACACTTCGCCTTCCATCAGAAGTGTAAAGTGAGAATCGAGACTCATCTGTAAACAAAATTCTTGACCATTCTTCTTGATCCCACTGTATGTGTTCACGGGCGTATCGCAGTCTCGCTACTCGATGCTCTCTCTCTAGTTTGGGGCCACTCGCTGGTCTTCGGGGTTTCAGGTTTGCTTCAGTCAGTCTTCTTCTCACTGTACTGTCACTAATGTAGTCCCTTCGGGTCTTAAGAAGCTGTTGCTGGACTTCAACTGCATTTAGGTGGCGATTTCTCAACACAGTGAAAACAATATAACGGTCTTCTCGGGCACTAGTATACCTGAGTCTGCCATTACCAGGTCTCCTCAAATGGTTTTCAGTCTCTTCGTACCTTCGCTTCACCTTCTGGACCGTTCGTAACGTCACACCCACCATTCTTGCAGTACGACGCATACTGATGCCTAGTTCCAGAAAAGTCATGATCCTAGCACATTCTTCAGGTGAAAGAGGCATGATAAATAAGTTTATGTGCTGTTGTCTAACTTAGCTTTTGTAACAAGACTCATCGACCAAGAAAAAAATTGAAAACAAAAATGGAAACAAAAAATGAATGGTAAAATTGTAATTCGAAAAGGATTATTTTTGATTTTAAAGTTTTTTTCAGCCATTTCTTAAAATAAGTTTACCGACTATGAAGTTTTTATGTTCAAAATTAAATTATTTATCGAATCCTTTTTGTTTCGAAAGTATATCTTGTGTACTTAAAAAGTTATTGCAATTTTAAAAGTGTGATACTTAGTTTTGCAGGCCAGTGTATATGCCAATAATAAACTATACATAAAGCAATGTGCACACGGTGCCCTTTAACCATAAACGGTCAAGTGTGTCGCGTACCTTCTCGGCACGGAGGTTGGCGTCCTTGGCCTGCTGCTCGCACATGGCGGCGCGGTCGAGCGCGTTGTCCTTCTCCAGCTTCATCGCCTGCATCTTCTTTTTGATCGCGTCCATTTTGGCGGTTTGTGTTTGTTTACTCCTCTAGATGCAAAAGCTGTAACAAAAGATGATGGTGAAAAGTTGTTTGTGACACTATGAAGGTACTCTTTGCCGTCCTCTCATCGGAACTGTGTTTGTAAGGCAGGCAGTATCTATGGCTTCCCAATAACTACTATACCCCACAATTTCTGGGCCAAATTGTATTTATAACTTTGATTTTTTCACGACTACAGTCAACATATATTTCAACGCTCTGTTGAAAAAAAAGAGAATATTGTTGCTACCCTGACACTGAGCACATTTCTGATTTATATTTGTATTCTAACTTGACCACAACTTTTTTTACAAATTCAACGCAAAAACCACAAGCACCTCAGCGCGAATTGCCGAGCTGCCACAAAAATAAACAACCTTCATTGGAACGTGTAAAAATGACGAATAAGTCATGTTTTGCGACCTGCCTGCCTTGTGTTTGTGTGTGCCTCATCGAGGAAATTAAAAAGAAAAGGCATAAGTGCCAGTGTACCAGTGCCCATATGTCAATAAGTTTGTAGAACAGCTCTAGCTATTTATGGAACCGGGGGTGCATTGATCTTGAGTGCAGGGATTTACTTTCGGTTTAGTTGAGTTGGTACCGTTTCATTCATGTTTTGGTGCTCGTAAAATTCTCAAATATTGTTAATTCGTTTCCAGGAACAACCATATCAAATGTGTTCTACCTTTTATTAAAGTCATTACTTTTCAGTGCTTGAGAAAAAAAACTATCTTCGACTAGAAAAGAAGCTCTAATTAGGTACAAGAAAGCTAAAACAATACTAGCAACTGAACTATTACAAATCCCATGTATAAACAACAAAGTAAGAAATCTAGATCCATCACAAATAGTTAAAAACTTCAGTCAGTAAACGACTGCACAGAGTTACTCAAATAAAGTGAAATAAGTCTACCGATTATCGGAATGAGTTAACAAGCCATTAACTTTTTTCTAGTCATTACAGCAGACAAAGGTTAAGAACCTCTGCCACTATATTACCGGCAACCGATAGAACGGTAATGCTTCATGGCGATTAAAAAATAATGGGAGAACCGATGTTTTAGATCACTGCGAAATATTTCCCTGTTTATGATGCATTTTGTAGACGAATGAATTTTTATGAATCGTCGCTCGGCATTCAATACCGCGAATGTGACATTTTTTTATGAAAATCAGATTTTGTTTTTTTTCATTCTACACGTTCAAATAAGTGATCCTACATTTAAAAATTATTTTCGAAAAAAAAAGGTCACATTCGCGATATTGAATCCCGAGCGACGATATGGATGATTATGATTAATGTTGGGCAGGTCATGAATTCCGTCACGTATTGTTATATGCTATACATGCAAAAATGCGTCCTACATGAGACGTGTGTGATCTATCATAATTTAATTTCGAAGACATTCTTTCTACCTCCAGTTTTAGTCAAATCATCAGAATGGGCAATAAGGATGGGACTTTTGGGATAGTATTTAAAATTCGAATAGCATCGTACATGCATGTCATGTCCCATGTCCACGAGCAAGCGATTTAAAAAGTAACGATAGATCCCATTGTCTATGTGTTCCAAATCTTCATTACGAGGTCATCGTTCTCCTTACATGGCATATTCCTTCATAAGGGATAATTCGAATTCAGTGAAACCGACACTCTACTAACATGACAGTCTTGTAACGATTATGATACGTGTCTTGGTGTCTCAATTGCTAAAATTGTTGAAACTGGATTCCTTTAGTAAAGACCTTAATAGCTCTGAAGTGGAAAGAGAGTAGGCCTTTGCCCAGCAGTGGACTCAATAACTTAAACTCTTAGAAGTTGTATAGAACCATATAAATGGGCGAGCAAACCCGAAAACGTCTCCGAAGAATGAACCAGTTTAATTACATCCGAAATTCCATTAAAATATATTCATAACGACAATAAACCTTACTCAAACAAAATCCTTTGTTTTACCAATGCACACACCTAAGTCAACATCATCTCGCAAAATCCTGCGCCGTGTGTGATTCAAAAGAAAAGCATTTGCGCGTGAGTCACATTTCGCGATAAATTTCAAAGGGCCCAGTCAGCGGTCAATGGACCAGCTACATTAAGTAATGAAATTCTTTAGGCCACAAGCCACTATAATCTTGTAGAATGATGGGCCTATTTCTCTTAAACCGGTACTCGCTAAGATATTGTAATATATACAAGTGAGCAGTAGGTATTGTTTGGCAACATCTCGAATCAATATAATCTAGATCTTTTGATTGAATTTGGACAACAAATAATTTGCTTTTATTTCATAGCTAATAGCTCTATTGTCCTTATTCTTAGACTCTATTGGCACGACGAGTTTAACAGGGCTAGAATAGTAATATCACAAATTGAAATTGTCTTAGCAAGATTGATGAATTTCGACATAGCAATCCGGATCTTAGTTGCTATATATCAAATGTGATTTTCGTGACTTGAATCCCAGAAAACACATAGCTATTTACCTATTTAGTCCAAGATAATAACATCTATGAATACACATCATGATGTTGCAAAATACAATAAAAAGTATTTCATAATGCATCCATCGAACAAATTGTTACGATACAGCGCACGCGCCGAACAAATAAACGCATTCTCGCCATATTTGCATTCTCTAGATAATGCAGACATTTGTTTCCTACATTATATACTTACGTCGGTCATAAGTTAATGTTGTTTGTTTGTATTCACATTCCTTTCAAGCTCTTTCTTGAACACAGATCATGCAAAATTGAGAGAGTTTAATTATTTGGACAGCTTTATTTTAAAGAGCAAGTCATAAATTGGGATTGGACTTGCAAGGCTTATTAAACTTGGTCAGAACCTTCAGACAAATTGACTTTTTTAATGTAGGTTCTCACAAAAGACTGGAAAACACAAAACCACAAACGACCTTCCAAATGAATAAGATTATGGATACATAGGAGCATGTCTTTAGTAGCATTGAGCGATTATAATATATAGCTCATTGTTTACAATTTAATTTAAATATTAAGGTTATGTGTGCTATTGTTTAGAAGACCGGATGACGTCAGACAACAGTTTTTGGCGCCGGTCCAAAAACATTAGATATATTGTAATAAAGTATGCCGGCCGACTTGACCCGCAAGTCACCATCATCATGTTTGGTGAGCACACTATCAGAGGGGATATTGATATGGACCAAGTTTGAATTTAACATGACTAATGAATATCTCAATTCAATGTAAGAGGGCTTTTCAACCGGATTGATCAGGGCCAAACTTCTGCCTCAGCAAATACAACTGTGGAAAGATTAGAAGAAGTAAAAATAAACTCTTTTTGAAGCTTCCGAAGCTGTTATTTGATTATGCAGGAGTCAAATTCTGTGCCTAATGCCAACTTTTTAGATGTAGACTAAATAGAAGGCAGAAAATAAAATACCTATTGGCAAAGAAGTTTAGGTACGCTCTGGTGGCAATGGCAATCTATTCTTGAGGG
Source organism: Agrochola litura (assembly GCA_949152395.1). Taxonomy (NCBI): domain Eukaryota; kingdom Metazoa; phylum Arthropoda; class Insecta; order Lepidoptera; family Noctuidae; genus Agrochola; species Agrochola litura. The sequence goes on from OX424509.1 coordinate 7,190,776, forward strand.
ACATCCATCCGTGAATTGTTTTGGAATTTTGGGCCCAACTGCCCAAAGTTTTTGATGCAAATATTTCATGAGGGATTTAACTACAACCGTAAGATATGGAAAGAGTGAACGCCTCCCGCGTTTGGCTAGAATTGATACAGCACTCAGCAGTGCTTACATATACTTTCTTTTCGTCATCTTAATAGTAAACTAAATAAATTGATTTTGATTGAAATATTTTCATAGTCTCCAACTTATGGTGACAATAATTACAATTCGTCATTACCTTGGCTTTCTTTACAATCGACTCGGTCTCAAGGCGGCCATCAATTTTCCGGTATTTCAAGTGTTTCAATGTTTATTGTGAAATTGTTGTCTTTAATGTACTGTGTTTAAATAAATTTTATGTATTGAAATCAATCAATAATAAAATTGAAGGTGGTTTGAAGAGGATCATTTGAAAACGGATTTAAAAGAACAGGAGACGATAAATAGTCTACGACATAACAGCATTCACAGTTCATACATTGTTAAAAGATGAAGTTCAGGTAAGCGCTCTCTTTTCAAAAAAATATATAGAGCACCAGCTGGCTAGAAATTTATATCTGGTCTAAATATATAAAAAATTGGCGAGCTGGAAGTTTGACAGCGCCGCGCGCGCAACCGCGCATGCTCGTCAGCCGCCCCCACATCCCGCGCTTCAACGCCATTGGTCGGCAACTGGCAACCTGCCAAAAGCGCGGGAAAATTTCAGCGTAGCCCGCACCTATTGGCCAACCGAAAATGAAACCGAGCACCGCGATATTCAAAAATAGAAATGGATACACGATTACAAAACTACTGGCATGTTAGGACACGTATCGTAGATCGAAGTAAAAAGTATTTATACACCATATTTTTTTACAAAAATGTTGTAAAATAATCGCTAGACTTTAATCAAAAGTTCCGCATTAATAATTATGTTTAAAAATATTTTATCTTAACGTTTATTCCCGTCATAAAACGAGTTCAACAGAATTAACTTTGAAGAATTACGAGCACATAATTGTAAATTACCGATAAATGCACCATAACATCGATAAGCACTGCACTACCACCCTACTTACCAGGACGGACAATCGATTAAAGGACAAGGCAAGATCAATGCACCTTGGCTTTATAAAAAAACACTTTATTTTTTTCACTTGGTACACTATGGGGCACTGACAGAGCGTAGTCGTACTTACATGTCGAGTCGACGCGTGCTGTGGTGCGACTGGCGAGAGTCGCGGGAGTTCTCGCGGTGTCGCCTTACCGCCGCGAAAGGAGATGAGGCGCAGCCGTCTCACCCCGCTCCGAGAATACAGCTCTTGGGGAAAAGCCTTCGAAAACTTTAATTTTCGAACATGATTAAAGGATGCTTCCAAGGCCGTGCCTGATGTCAGGTAATGGGGTCATGCGATTTGCATATACGAATTAATTGACCTGTTATGAAGACATTACGAATACTTGAGCGGTTGCTTCTAGAAGACCTTAAAAGCGCCGGTTGTTTTCAAGAAGAAGATATAATGGCTGGCCTTACCCAGCCATTATATCTTGAGACCTGATTTTCATTACAAACATTTATCTATTAAGAAGTTTTATTTTCAATTCCTTTCGTTTTCTTCAGTTTGAAAGCTAAACAGACATAAGAAAGAAGGCAAATATTGACAATATCCATAACTTGCGATATAGTAACGTGAATTTTCTCATTAAATCCTAAACGAGTGTTGATAAATAAGGTGTCATTTGGTGAAAATCATTTGTGGGATAGTTAAACACTGTTATTCTTCAGTTTCATGAGTTTGTGGCCGAGGAATCATTGACGTCATGAGATTTCTAATAAACATGTTGCTATACTTAAATCTTGGATATCTACCATCATGGTTGATAAATTATATTAAAGCTTTAGAAAACGTCTGAAGTTTGAAGAAGTTTTCCTACTTCTAGGATTGGGACTTTCAAGCAAAGAAATGTGCTCTAAGGTTTTGAGATTCAGGGCAACCACGTTTAATAGATACTGGGATCAAAAAAAAATTTCTGGGTTTCAATTTTGAATCGTTGTTTTGGCGAAGGTGCAAAAACAGTGTCAGTCTTTAAAAATATAAGAATCCCGTCAAACTAGGTGTCAGAAACACATTGGACTTGATTTTACCAGTTTTTATATGTACCTAAATATGGGTTACTGAACAAAAAGACCAGGAGACCTGTAGATAAAGCATCTGGCATAGTATCCTGGGATATATGTGTTTGTTCATATATGCTAGGAACTGAATTATAATTGTATGAATATATTAGGACGAATAATATGTTTGGTTTCGGTTATAAGGCCTTGGGCCAATTCAAAATTGAATTGATAATGATATAAACAAATGATGTTGTGTACACCATAAACGTTAACCTACCTAATGTGCTATTGATAGACGGTATCTAGATATATACCAGGGCTATGCTTGAAGTTTCCTTACGTGATCGAATTAGAAATGAAGAGATCCGTAGGAGAGCCCAGGTAACCGACATAGCCCGAAGAATTGCCAAACTTAAGTGGCAGTGGGTAGGGGCTCATTGTTAGCAGAACAGATAGCCGATAGGGCCGAAAGGCTCTTGAGTGGCGACCGCGTACCGGAAGACGTAGCGTTGGAAGACCCCCACAAGGTGGACCGTGGTGAGGGCCGCAGGAATCCGCTGGATACGAGAAGCATAGAACCGGTCGAAGTGGCGGTGCTTGGGGAGGCCTATGTCCAGCAGTGGACGTCTTTCGGCTGAAATGATGATGACCTATATACCTACCTATTATGTGCAGTACCTGGTAATCGATATGTACCTACGTAGTATTTAACACTAATTGTAACCACAATAAAACCTTGGTCCAAATACGTCACGCCGTGAACTCATGAACTGATAACTCCCTAACAATAACCCGAATTCTTTGAATACGTTTTTAATTAAAGTAAATAAATAAACCCATAGATAGCTCTTCTTTATTTTATAACTTTTTCAGCAAAGCTTTGGTAGGTAAATGATTTTCTGTAAACTAACAACGGAGAGAAAAATCAAAATGTTGTGGGTAACGAGTTTACGAGTCTGTAATCCTGGGTTGATTTTTTGTAAAATCTTGAAAAGACTATTAATTCAAGGATAATTTTAATTGTTGAATTGTTAGAGCCTTTCAATTAGAAGTATTTTATTTTTCTTTTCAAAGTACCTGATCACTAGCCTTGCAGGAAAAATTTTAACAGGATGACAACAAACAAGTAGGTAACCTACTGAAACTTAACCCAATCAAAAATAATTAAATGACGTACAGCAAAGTTATGAAGAAACCACGTCAATAATAATTAATTTCGAAATAATTCACCGTATGTCGATGAGTCAACACGTACGTGCCATTTTATGTAAACTGTTGACCCAGATGGCTCTTAAGAGTGTTACATAGCTCACCATAGATCACTGTAGGTACCAGTACCACAACTAACTGACCTTCGCTATGGTCATAGGCTGTAATTGGCTTATCTACACATCGGAGACTATTATTGTCCAAATGTGTTTGTTTTGTTTGTGCTTTGGTGAGGTTAATTTTTGGAGGTCTTTAAATACTTATCAGTTAGTTCGTTTCCTTATCGCTGTAAGTCTTTGGACTTAGGTAAAACAATGGTGGTTAACTCAATATCAGAATGTTTGGAATTTTTACATGATAAAGTTTGAGTAAACGGGATTCCCGCTTTGGTCCACATGACGAATTATTATTAAGTGATCACAGCAAAAAAGTATGTAAACGTCAGTTCAGGACTTCAAAGAAAAACTGTATCATGAGTTCGTGAGTTTAATATAGATAGGTGCGTTATTTCTAATAGGAGGAGCTCGTGGCTAAGTAATATAACAGCCGCACGGGTCGATCCTGCTTGCCGGGATTGGTCCGTGGATGGGTGACCATCTTTACATATCGAGACTCCTCCGTGCCTCGGAAAGGACGTTAAGCCGTTGGTCCCGGCTGTCATTTGTGGATCTTTGACAATCGTTGCGGGTCGTCGGAAGCCCGAAAGTAACGACCAGTCTTACCAAGGGCTATTGTATTACCCAGTTACTGGGTTGTGAAGGTCAGATAGGCAGTCGCTCTATGTAAAATACTGATATTCAGCTACATCCGGTTAGACTGGAAGCCGATCCCAACGTAGTTGGGAAAAGGCTAGGCAGATTTACGTTATTTCTAATAACTTTATGACATAATTATTTTGAGGTCCTACTTCGCAATTTTACTGTTTTTAACTGAAACTAAGTATATCTATTGCATAGATTTAGCTATCATGACAAAGCGAGAGAATCAATTTTCATATGCAAATGCTTTGTATCCTAGTGAAGAACCTTATGGAATTCGTAGGGCACCATCGTTGATATATAATTTTTAACCGACTTAAAAAGGAAGAGGTTCTCAATTCGACTGTTTTTTTTGTATGTGTTGAGAAGCACAGCGATCTGAATCAATCTATGTGTCCATATAGTAAGGTACTTTGCATCATTTTGTTAGGATTAAATAAAAATATCTGTTGTTGCCTGTTTTTATTACCCTATTGTAGAGTAACCTGACCATATTAATAGTTATAAATAAAGAATATAGCTAGAGGACAATCATCCCTAACGATTGTACCTAAATTTGTAAAGATTTCCCTTATATACCAGATAAATGGTGAAACAGAGGCATGAGGCACAAAAAACAGAGGCATAAAATAAGGTTTCTGGAATACAGATAGTCTTAGTTTGGCTATTTACCATAAGTAGGCGCCTTGTATATAAGGAAAAGTACCGGGGTTGTACACTTTGAGGGAAGAACAAAGAGAATACAAAGGAAGTTGTACAGTATGTTTGTTACGCGATTACTCCGCCAATTATGAATTGATTTTGATGATTCTTTTGTTTGTTTGGTAGGTCATACTTCAGAGGTAGTCCCATATAATTTTATTAACTTTGCTTGGGTACATTTTGAGTTAGCTTCAATAATACGTATTTTTCCCACTTAGTCTATATGGATGACGTAATGATGTTATAATAAGTTCCTGTCACTGTTATTTACATAGCAGTAGTGGTATTCGAATTTGTGTGGAGAAGGTACCACAACTAAAAAGTTAATAATTTTAATTTTGGAAGTCGGAGGCAAAAAACGAAAATTCAAAACCAAAGACACAGACTTCTGAAATTAAAGTTATTTTTCCCTTCGTAGTTATTTTTTTTGAAGTCAGTTGTTTTTTTTTTTATAAAAAGTTTTTTTCATCTATCAATTCATTAAATTAAAGTCAGAATCTAGACTAGAGGTTCAGACTGTTTTTTTTTTAACGTTAAATAGATATGTCTTCAATTTCCATTATCAACAGCTCTATAAACGCATCATTAAACCGAGAACCAGTTAGTAAGTAGGCTAACTATCAAGCCAGGCGCTGAGGAGTAAGCAGTTGGCTCGACAAGAGCACATGTTCGCCAACGCGACCCGACACTGGCTACAATACTGTTACTGGGTCTAGGTTGCTGATTAGCGATAGTCAACTTGTTTCTTTCACGGGCCGCATAGGTAGGAGTGAATTAATTACTACTAGACACGGGCTGCTATCAACAGAAGAAAAACTGGAATAAATGAATGAATTAAATGCACCGATCCCAGCGTGATTTAACCAGACTCAATAAATCGAATGAACCCCAAGATTTGCACTAGCCCCTGGAGCCTCATGCTTCATGGGGCTACAGAGGCCATTGCATATCAAGGAGTAGACCGGGTGGCGCGGTAATGGTAAGGAAGACGTGCCCTTAGGATAAGGAAGGATTTGCGAGCCGTACCGTAGGCAATGGAATAGTGGAGAGACGGGTGTTATTTATCTATGGATGGACATATTTTTGCGACGTCGCCGCTGTTGGTTCAGGTCCGTCTTCACCGGTGAATCTTTTGACATCAACAGAAGCTATGTAAGCTAAGCATAACTATCAACAGAAGAAAAACTAGAAAGCAAAAATTTTAGATCTTACAGCTTAGCTCTTGAAAGATTCAGTCAACCTAACATTCAGGATAGAAGCTGCCTCGTGCTGTCTGAAACCTAACTGGAATCTAGTGTCCTGGTTAGAACCAATAATTCTATTTTGGGACATTACGTTGCCTCGTCAGTAGGTATGAGTTGAATCGGTGAACTCCAAACTCCCTCTTTACAAGAAAGTCAAGCGGCCCGCTAGTTGAGAACCTGTGTTATGGATTCATAAGCTACCGCTTTTTCTATCGATTCTACAAGGTTGGAGTTATCAGCTTGCTATAGACATCCTATTTATATTCAGGGATCTTTAAAAAGTCAGCGTCGTAGGTAAACACAGGGCCGTAGATAGGGGGGGGGGATGTTTGAAACAGAAGGAAGATTTCCAGGCGGGATGTTAAAATTTCTAGGTCGCTTCGCTCGCTCTACCATCCTGTATTCTCCATAGCGGCTACATTATGTTAAAGTGGCCTTAAAAAAGATGTCCCTTTTTTTGGTCTTGATTGTAAAGTGCGGGAAGAGAGAAGCAGGTCTTTATTTATAGAAATCTATAATAACTACAGCTCTTCAACAATTTGAATTCTGACTTAGAATGTCGAAAATCGTAAAACAGTTTTTTTTATGATTTTCCACAATAGTAACAAAAAATGCTATTTAAAAAATAACAATAACTTTTTTTTTATATAACTGTATGACTGTACTCTTTATTTACCCTCTCTGAAATTTGTTTCTAAAAAAAGTTGGGAACCCTTACCCCCCCGAAATGAATTCCTGGCTACGGCCCTGGGTAAACACCTAAACACAGATGTGTAAAAGTCAAGAAGTAAAACTTTGTCTTGACAAAAGGTCAAATATAAAAAATGAAGAGAGGTCAGTAGAGCAACAGCAGATGGTACCTTATGGTATGGCAGTTGTGTTGTGGCCCACTTGAATTAGGAGATACCTTTTATAAAAAATTTGAAACTTCATGTAGACACTTCTCACTTTTTTATGCTCCAGGAGAAGACTGGATGAGTTTAAAATACAAGACCAGCAAGATTCGACCTACTCGTAGGTTCTAGAAATAGGCAGTTACACTTTTGCAGATAATAAATCAATTTATATCAGCAGTGATAGCCTAGTGGTGTGATCGTTGGACTCTGCCAAGTCATAGGTCTGAGTTCGAACCCAAAGCACGCACTTCTGGACGCGCCTCAAAGAGATGTCAGCAGAATTGACGGGGTCCGCTAGGGCCGATGCCTGCCGGGGTTGCGAATAAAACCAAAAGGGAAATCGTGGCCCCCAGCAACATGGCAACTGAAGGAACACGGGTGAGAGACACGCCACGCCACGACACGCCCTTCCGCTCCGCCTAGAGCGGGAGATGTTATTTGATAATTTCCCACCCAAAAAAAAAAGGCATGCACCTCTGACTTTTCGGATTCATGTGCGTATTGTATAATTATCACTTACTTCAAAAACGGTGAAAGAAAACATCGTAAGGAAACCGGCATGCCTGAGAGATATTTCTCGACGGTATGTGAAGCCAGGTCAGAGGCCCATGGGCGACATAAAACTCTCGACAGCAAATTAGAAAAAAAATGTATAAATTCATAGGCCTTATCATATTCTACGTCCATCTGTAAGATGACAACGTATTTCGTCGTATGAGATTGTGACCTACTAAGTATTTATGGCTTAAAGTGACAAGCGTCATCTGTTTATATAATATGTGAAATATTTCATTACATCAATATTAATTTTCTTTTGAGGTAAATTATGCAATGCAGAAATAAATTAACGGCTTGCATCTGATATTTGTGTGTATACGAAATATGCATTTTTGCATAATTTTATATGAGTTGATCTCGACTAAAGATACAATCAATAAAAATCCGCAGCTGAATAAATCGAAAGAGAGAAACGTGGTTTGTTAGTCACAGAAACACGTGCACAGAGATGTTAAATATTTTGAAATTAATAGATTTTAAAATAAAATCATAAGAGTTATAACATGGAACATTAGATATGGAATACCTACTTACGTTGGCAGGTGCACGTTCGTGGTGGTGACAAGAAGACTAACACTCAGCATAATGCTGTGCTATGGCGGGAACCATATCTCCACGGTAGCTTTTATAGACTTATTACAGGAAATTCGAGTGTATGGCCTGTGTCCAAGAAAAGTAAAAGAAGTGTGTTACAACAGTAGCTCTTGGTGTTCATTAATTTCTGCAAAACCCCGGACGAAAATGGAGTAGCCCTGAAAACCCTATATTTTTAACCAGTTACTGCATAACAAACAGATACCTATTAATAATTTCGACTTCACCCACTTTTCAAAGAACTTATACGTCATGCCGCCATACATATTGGAAGTGAACCCTCCGGGAGGGTTGCCGGCATTACGTTTGCGCTAAAGTTAAACATCGCGGACGGTCAACGGCTTGAGGTTTAAAACCATGTAATAAAACACTGTAAAACGAAGTAAAATTATGTTTTCAGGGGGACTTGTTGCTGCTATACGTAGTTTCAAACCTTTTAAATTTTTTGAGAATATTTGTAACCCTAAACAAAAAAATAAAAAAATGCTTGGATTTTAAAACCAACGCATATACAAATGAATCTTGTTAAAATATACATCAAATTTTATTTACACGGTTTATAATGCTGTATTCGCTAAGAAAAACCTACATTTAAAATGAGCCCTCCGCGAGGGCTCCCGGCATCCCATATGCGACTAGGTGAACCCTTCAGGAGAGCTCCCGGCACTGAACGTGTTAAGTACTATAGACAACATATTATATGGTAATCTTCCACTGCGTAATTAACCATAATATTCGAAGTAGACAAACCTTTACCAACAATAACAACGTTTTTATTGAAAAGGTGTTTTATTTAACTGAAGCTTCTAAAAATGGTTAAACATCCTCAATACTAAGAATTTAGATAGGTACCTATTTACGCAATATTTTCATGACGGACCAGCCGCAGCCATATTGTAACGGACATATGGCATCTCGTACCTCAGCACATTAACAAAAGACGGTGATTCATGGAGGCTAATGAAGAATATTTTGACTCACAATAGGAAGTCAATTCGGAAAGAAGTTACTCAACTCGTCGCAGACGCATCGAGTTGGTATTTCGAAATTCGAAGTTCCAGTTTATGACACGGAAAATTTGGAATTTTAATTTCGTCTCATTTGTTATTTTGACATTTTCACGCTTCTATCCGAACACACTGACCTATAAAATTTTAAACTTAATAAAATAGGAAGGTATGGGATTCGAATAAAAAATCCACGACTATTCGCTAAGCATTGATTTCAGTTGCACAACCATCCACATGACTAATTTTTAGGGTTCCGTACCTCAAAAGGAAAAAACGGAGCCCATAAAGGATCACTCGTGTGTCTGTCCGTCTTTCACAGCCAATTTTCTCCGAATCTACTGGACCAAATTAGTTGAAATTTGGTACACATATGAGTTTCTTTGACCCAAAGATGGACGAGTAACGTAAATAAATGAATTTTGAATATGGGAGTCACTTTTCGGGGACTAATTGGAAAATTTTAAAAAAAGTTTTGCGTACTGTACCGTGTGACACGTGAGATATCAAATGAAAGGGCTTGTTGTGAGGATTTCAATTTTTTTTCTTTTATAATTTTAGTATTAATACTTTTTAAGATATTTAAGAAAATTTATGAAAATTGACCATTCCCCATCCCTTATCTCCGAAACAAAAGAGCCAAAAATTTAAAAAAAATACAGAGAATGACTTCTTATAGAAATAAGAAGTCTATGGTTTTAAAATACCTAACATGGTAAATCTCTCAATATTATGCGTACAAACTTACATTTGCAGTTGGAATGTATGGGAGAACATGTTTTTCAACTACAATTTTAAGTTTTTCTTGGGATAAATTCATCCCAACTACGGAACCCTTCATTGTGCGTGGTCCAACACGCACTTGGCCGGTTATTTATTCATGTGCCTATACTACTAAATGAGCAATATTTGTATTTATATTTGTAATTACGTTCTCGAAAACGGCTCTAACGACTTCGATGAATGTTGCAATATAGGGGTTTAAGGGGCGAAAAATCGATCTAGCTAGGTTTCATATCTGGGAAAATTCGTTTTCTCTATTTTCTCCCGAGCTGACCTCGGTCGACCAGGACTACATACTACCTAATCTTCTTCCGGTGATATCAGTGCTGTTTAAGTAGGCATAGCACTTGTTATGATGGCTAACTGGATGTTAATTAACGCTCATGTGGTGTATTTCTATTTTCTTAATGTCCCTCGGGAATCATCGGATTTCCGAATACAAACGAATGCTAATTTCCATGTCCATCAATTATTAAATTTATCGTGTATGAATAATTTGAATTCAGAACTAAGTAGGTACTTTATTGTTGTTTTGTTTTGATTTTCGTGTTAACTATATAGAGCTGTAAAACTATTTTCCTATCTGTCGTGCCTGCGACTTTAGCAGCTTTCCTACCATTTTTAAAACAAATTAGTATTAACAACTCTATACTATACTTCCAAGTCGATTGAAAGCGTCCGCTCTGCACCAAGTACAAAGGGCAACTGATAGAAATCCGACGACTGACGAAACACGAGGTTTGCCCGGGGACATTAAGAACATGCATAGTTTGTCTGCACCTATGTATGAATGTGCGTGACCATGAGAAAAGACATAGACCAAAGGAAAAATAGATGGATTGTGTGAAAGATAATATGGCTAGGAAAGAACTCTGACGTGACGGCTAATAGGGATGTCCCGCCGACCTCAAAAAAATTACCCAATCAATCTGCCTAGCCATTTCCCAACTATGATGGGGTCGGTTTCCAGTCTAACCGGATGCAGCTGAATACCAGCACTTTACATGGAGCGACTGCCTATCTGACCTCCACAACCCAGTAACTGGGTAATACGATACCCCTTGGTAAGACTGGTTGTCAGACTTTCGGGCTTCTGACGACTGTCAAAGATCCACGAAAGACAGCCGGAACCAAGAGCTTAACGTGCTTTCGGAGGCACGGAGGAGTCTCGGTATGTAAAGATGGTCACCCATCCACGGACCAACCCCGGCAAGCGTAGCTTAACCTGATGGATCGACCCGTGCGGCTATTATTATTTAGCCACGAGCTCCTCAAAAAAACTGCCCAGGAGTTTATAAAAGAACGAGGATATTGTGTATAGGTATACCATAGATGCAGCCATTGAATACCATAGATGCAACCATTGAATACCATAGACGTAACCATTGAATACCATAGATGCAACCATTGAATACCATAGATGCAACGATTGAATACCATAGATGCAACCATTGGATACCATAGACGTAACCATTGAATACCATAGATGCAACCATTGAATACCATAGACGTAACCATTGAATACCATAGACGTAACCATTGAATACCATAGATGTAACCATTGAATACCATAGATGCAACCATTGGATACCATAGATGCAACCATCGAATACCATAGACGTAACCATTGAATACCATAGATGCAATCATTGAATACAATAGATGTAACCATTGAATACCATAGATGTAACCATTGAATACCATAGATGTAACCATTGAATACCATAGATGCAACCATTGGATACCATAGACGTAACCATTGAATACCATAGATGCAACCATTGAATACCATAGATGCAACCATTGAATACCATAGACGTAACCATTGAATACCATAGATGCAATCATTGAATACAATAGATGTAACCATTGAATACCATAGATGCAACCATTGAATACCATAGACGTAACCATTGAATACCATAGATGCAATCATTGAATACAATAGATGTAACCATTGAATACCATAGATGTAACCATTGAATACCATAGATGTAACCATTGAATACCATAGATGCAACCATCGAATACCATAGACGTAACCATTGAATACCATAGATGCAATCATTGAATACAATAGATGTAACCATTGAATACCATAGATGTAACCATTGAATACCATAGATGTAACCATTGAATACCATAGATGTAACCATTGAATACCATAGATGTAACCATTGAATACCATAGATGTAACCATTGAATACCATAGATGCAACCATTGGATACCATAGACGTAACCATTGAATACCATAGATGCAACCATTGAATACCATAGATGCAACCATTGAATACCATAGACGTAACCATTGAATACCATAGATGCAATCATTGAATACAATAGATGTAACCATTGAATACCATAGATGCAACCATTGAATACCATAGACGTAACCATTGAATACCATAGATGCAATCATTGAATACAATAGATGTAACCATTGAATACCATAGATGTAACCATTGAATACCATAGATGTAACCATTGAATACCATAGATGCAACCATTGGATACCATAGATGCAACCATCGAATACCATAGACGTAACCATTGAATACCATAGATGCAATCATTGAATACAATAGATGTAACCATTGAATACCATAGATGTAACCATTGAATACCATAGATGTAACCATTGAATACCATAGATGTAACCATTGAATACCATAGATGTAACCATTGAATACCATAGATGCAACCATTGGATACCATAGATGCAACCATCGAATACCATAGATGTAACCATTGAATACCATAGATGTAACCATTGAATACCATAGATGCAACCATTGGATACCATAGATGCAACCATCGAATACCATAGACGTAACCATTGAATACCATAGATGCAATCATTGAATACAATAGATGTAACCATTGAATACCATAGATGTAACCATTGAATACCATAGATGTAACCATTGAATACCATAGATGTAACCATTGAATACCATAGATGCAACCATTGAATACCATAGATGCAACCATTGAATACCATAGATGCAGCGTAAGCGTAGGAAGGTAATAGGCGTAACTAACATAACATAGCATTCTAGGATATTTTTAGTTTAAGTATCTACGTTGTTAGAAACATCACGTCTAATAAGAAACCATCGACCGGAATACATTCATAAATCTTCACTTTGTTACAGTTCAAAACGGAATGGAAATTTGTATAATAGCAGAACATTGACGTCTTTCAGACGGAAATTCTGTATGAAGCGCTATGAACATAAAATATATATTGGCATTGCTTTGCAGGAAATTCTACTTCCTCGGAATAATACGTATCCGCTATCCGCCAAAATCTCTTGGTTAAAGATTTTATTTAAAAAAACAGGCTTCAGACGTTTAGGTATTGCCATAAAAATTAGCACTACCTAAGTAGGTCAATAAATCTATAGATATTCCAGGGGAATCGACCTTGAAGAGATCTAACCCTCTTTTAAAACGTGTTTTAAAAATCCTTAGTTTATCAAATCGCAGCTCATTAATAGAGAAAGCAATGCAGCACATGTAACATACAACTATTTCTGTCCGCGGACGTGCTCTGGCGCATGCCTGAAATAACTCGGTTTCATCATAACACACAATCGACTTGCCTACAGCTTTTTATTTTCATACTATACGTTCTTGTGTCGGTTTAAAAAACGAACAGGGGAACGTTTAGCAGCTTGGTGAATGAAGGAATGTTTAACGTAGGATCTGCTTGAGGGGGATTTTTTGCTGGTGGAGTTAAAAGTAAACCAAAGCTCAACACTAACAAAACTTAAGGGTGCAAAGAGCTTTAGATAAGGACAACAAGACGCAGTTTCGTTCTGAGAGGATTTTGTTCGGGGTGAGACGATTTAATCAACGTATAAATAATTGTTGGTCTGTATGGGACGACTCCCATTGTCACCCATCAACACTTGGACAGCACAACTTTTTTGGCATTACCAGCTTTTAGCTAGGTGCTTGCAATATGTTTTGTAGGTACTAGAAAGAGTTCCACTGTCATCTCTCTTATACCCACAAAGAGACATGTAGGTATACAGTAACACACCCACACCTATGGTCTCGTGAATATCTATGGTCTCGTGTCGTTGTGTCTTGCGTTATCCGGTTACAGATGCGAGATCAGATTAAATCATAAATCACATTAATCATTGATGATGATTTAATCACTGTTATTTGTTGTACTTAATCAATTTAGCTTTTAATCATTTATTTTTACTGTTATCTTACTTGTTTTAATTAATTAATTGTGTTATTATCTGCGCATAATGTAGTGCATGCTGTGCTTGTATATAACGATACCGGAAATTTCAATTGTCGTAAAGGACAGGGAATACAATGTCCTTTACGACAATTGAAATTTCTGGTATCGATAAGTAATGAGGCGCTTAGACTTAAGTTTGCAATGTACAGACGCCAGCACATCAAGCTACTACAATCTGGCAAATTTATTTAATAGATATTCAACTTTATCATTGAGGTATAAGGTTCAAAGTTGATTGGGAAAATTTGACAGTTTCGGGTAGCTTGATGTGCTGGCGTCTGTACTAATTGTAAAGTAATAGTGTAGGTACTCATTTTTCAAGAGCCTAATAATAAATAAATAAATGAGCTTATATCCATTATTATCCATATATGTCTGGTAATTCATTAGCCATAGCTATTAATACACAGCTGTGATCCTTCTAATCCTAACTACTTATATATCTAAATAAACTAATATTGTAATAGGAAAGATTTGATTTTTTGTATGTTTGTTCGTAATGGATAAACTCAAAAACTACTTAACCAATTTTAAAAATTATTTCACCTATTTAAGCTATACGGGGTGGCAGGGGGACATCGACGCGAAAACTGAAACCATGGATTCAGTAAATGATTCTGAACGCCCCTACGCTGAAATTTTTCATCGGTTATATTTTTTTTTAATCAGCTGTTCTATACATTTTGACCGCGTAGGTATTGCACTTTTCTATGAAACAGCAGATTTTTTTTTAATAACCGACGAGGAATTTCAACGCAGGGGGGTTCAGAATCACGTTCTGAATCCATGGTTTCAGTTTTCGCGTCGATGTCCCTGCCACTCTGTATTATCAGCAAGTAACATGGACTATATTTTATCGACTTCCACACGAACGAAGTCGCGGCAGAAGCTAGTATAATATTATAAATGCGAAAGTTTGTTTGTTTGTTACGCTTTCACTCTAAAATGACTGAGCACATTGGAAACAACTTTATTCGAATCTTCGTATCACTCCCCGTCCCCTGGAGTGATACGAAGATTCGAATGAAGTTCCGACGCACGCTGTTTCGAAAAAAATTGTGAGCAGTACGCCAGTTCGAAAACACATAAAATCGAAAACCGCTTTATCGTATGATGTGATCGCGAACACGCTCGCGCTGATGCGAATTTTTTTTTGAATGGTATGGCAATAATGGCAATTTTTTTCGAAACAGCGCGCGTCGAAACAACGTCATTCGAATCTTCATATCACTCCCAGACCATGACCTGGGTTAGGACATAGGATACTTTTTATGTTGGTAGTACGTTTCCGTAGGATAATTTCCGACCTCCACGCGGGCAAAGCCGCGGGCAAAAGCTAGTAACATTATAAATATGCATTTAAAACAACTACTGCATCATGAAGATTCCTTTTCGAATAGTAAGCAATGGTGCCGATTCCCTTGTTCACAAACTAAACTGAATTTAAGTTCAGTGCATCTTTTTCTTTCTATTTCATTAAGAAAAGGACAGAAGATAAATTTTAGATTAGTCCTGTCAAATTAATCAGCGTTTGACGTAAATTGACGTAATTTTAGTAGGCAAGTTTTCAATCACGTCTAAACTTGTATGGAGTAGTGACAGGCGCTGATTAATTTGACAGGACTAAACTAAAATTCATATTCTGTCCTTTTTTAATGAAATAGAAAGAAAAAGATGCACTGAACTTAAATTTAGTTTAGTTTGTGAACAAGGGAATCGGCACCAATGGCTTGCAAATTAAACGTAGCTTGAGGTAGGTTTGCCTACCGATCAGACGGTTGAATAGATACCTATCATTCAACCAACACATTCCGAATAGATCTCAAAAAGGCAAACATAAAAATAACACCTTTATTATCATAAATAATTCATCCAGACCTTGCCATGATACTGACAAAGTGCTATAAAAGTGCAGTGAACAACTGGACAATGCATAATTTTGCAAGTGACAATTAATGGCAGGCAGGCTGGCGGCCGCCTCGGCGCCGACCTCCGACCGACTGGCGCGAACTCGACGGAATGTTTTCTACCATTTATGGCAGTCGCAGACCCTGATTACGTTTTCACAAGTATGTACCGAGTGTTAACGGCTGTCGGGTTGCGTTTTAATCAAAATAATTATCTCATACCAGCACAAAAGCTTGGAGATAATCTACGTGCACAGAAGCACATATTTTGAGGAAATAATAAGTCAAAGGATACTACTAAAAATGAAACACGTAAGTTGTGAATATGGAACTAAAAGCAAATCCTGGCATTTGTAGGCTACGATTATCTACTATAAATGTTAGAGAATGGGCAAAACGAAGAGAGCCAGATTTAGACATGGATGGCAACTGTTCTAAATGTTTACGATGATGATAAAGAGCTATAAGGTTGGTGCCGAATAGGTAACACGTTCAGTGCCGGGAGCCCTCCTGGAGGGTTCACCTAGTCGCATCTGGGATGCCGGGCCCCTCGCGGAGGGCTCATTTTAAATGTAGATTTTTCTTAGCGAATACAGCATTATAAACCGTGAAAATAAAATTCGATGTATATTTTAACAATATTTATTCGTAGGTATAGCGTTGGTTTTAAAATCCAAGCATTTTTATTTATTTTTTAATTTTTGTTCACGGTTACGAATATTTATTAAAATTAGCGACAAGACCCCCTGAAAACACAATTTTACTTCGTTTAATGGTGTTTTATAAAACGGTTTTAAATCTAATGCCGTTGACCGTGCGCGATGGTTAACTTTAGCGCAAACGTAATGCCGGTAACCCTCCTGGAGGGTTAACTTCCAATATGTATGGCGGCGTGGTGTAAGAGTTCTATGAAAAGTGAGTGGAGTTGAAAGTGTCACACTATTTGGGAGTGTAGTAAGTAGGTAAGTACTTAGGAAAATGAACAACTTCCACTATGGGACCAACCACGGATATATAGGACCAACACTGAAAATATGAAGATTTCTCAGACTGTTTCTTCGCGATTTCAGAGTTGGTCCCATAACAAAAGTTGTTTATATTCTTGAGTAGGTAGGTACTGCCCGCTGGTGAGGGAGTGCCCTTAAAGTATGTCCCTCGTTTAACCTAGCATAGCAAAGTTCCCAAATAATTTCAGAAGTTTTGCCAATTAATTATTTATCGCTACGAGGAGCTCGCGGCTAAAGTAATAACAGCCGCACGGGTCGATCCATCAAGTTAAGCTATACTTGCCGGGGTTGGACAATCTTTACATACCGAGACTTCTCCGTGCCTAGGAAAGCACGTTAAGCCGCCGTTGGTCCCGGCTGTCATTCGTGGATCTTTGACAGTCGTTACAAGTCGTCAGAAGCCCGAAAGTCTGACACCGGTCATCTTGTTTTTTTTTTTTTTTTTTATAAATTACATGTTCCTTAAACCTAAAAAAAGCACACAATTAGACCTCTGGGGTCTATCCTAGCATGTCATGGCCTGAGATTTGATCAACGCGCTTTTAATAGTTAATCATAATCGAGTTGATGTAATGTTCCTTCAACTTACGCTTTATGTTTTTACTATTCATTGAGTCTCTGCTGTCTACAGGTATTTTGTTTAGTAAATTGGGTATTGTAAAATAAGCGGTACGCCTGCCATAAAAGTTATTTTTGCGTGGCACTTGAAATGATTTAGATTTGGCTTGTCGTGTATTCACGTCATACTCGTATTTAACTGGAATTTGAATATCAATGTTATCAAAATGTTCTATGAGGAACAGATACTCAGCGCGTGCCAGAACAGGTAATACCTTGCAATGTTTAAATAACCCCTTACCAAGGGGTATCGTATTACCCAGTTACTGGATTGTGGAGGTCAGATAGGCATTCGCTCCATGTAAAATACTGGTATTCAGCTGCATCCAGTTAGACTGGAAGCCGACCCCAACATAGTTGAGAAAAGGCTAGGCAGATTGATTGATTCATCATTTATCGCTACAAATGCGGACAAGGCGCCAATATAAATTAACATTTGTTGACATACGTTACATAATTACACTTAATAGTAATTCGTATCCTGTTTACTCAAGCATATTGTTAACATGTCGTCGTTGACGCTTGCAACACATTATACATTGCAGCCATATGTTCTAGAGCCTTGTAATGCTATAAATAGTTAATTTAGTATTATTGTACTGGAATGGTCAACTAGGCATGTGGCGCGTTGAGTTGCCAATCATTAGAGCACCTAGTCGATGACTAAGCGGAGAAAATATTTTCCGTTTCTCCTGTCCTTCGAAACGCCTATAGATAGGTGCCTATTTTGATTTTGTCGAGATTATGAAGCTGATATAGGTAATGCGATAACTCTACGTGCGTTATCTCCGTAAAATACCATCTTAGTGTATGTATAAGCACGCCTAGTTTTATCTAATCCAGCGCATGAGGCAGAATAACAAACACTATTTTATTATAATCAGCAACGTATGCAAATTAAAAGTCCAAGTGCGAATTAAATACCTTTTACAACTTCTTCATTAGCCATTTATGACAACAGAAATATCATAACGACAGCTTAATAATCCAAGATACGGTTTTTATATCAATTAAATGGTTACGATATCATCAAAACTTATAAACAACTACTTTAATAAGGGTCGGGCGGCCATGTTCGGTGCGGTCGAGTTTTTCCCGCGCTGACTCACGACTGGGCCAGCTACCAGTCTTGTATGGCATTTTTATACATGTAGCAATTAAAACGCAATATTTAAGTCTGTAGAGGTGATTATTTATCCGTCGTTTTTGTAATAAACACCTATAAATATTTTCACGTTTTACTAAACTGATCTCGTTATAAAGGTGAAGTTGAGTATCAGTTACTTTCTCATTAAAATTAATTAATGTTTTTGCTGTATACATTTTTACAGATAATTAAGTGGCATAATATTGGCATTACTTCATATCTACTACACATTGTAACAGCGAATCAATTTTTACGCCTCCCTCTTAAAACCTAGGCCAAATATGTTTTTGATATTCGGATAGCTTATGAACTAAAGAGGTGGAAGATATGGAATGTGAATAAAAAATCTCAACTTATTAAAAAGTTACGCAACAACGCGAAATATCGCAGGTATTCTGGTAAATTACAAAACAAGAAAAACCAAAATATTGAAGATTCAAAGTCATTTATTTTAACAGTCAACTTAAAATAACTATATCTACTACTGAATTTTTCTATGATATTCAGGCGTCGCATTACCGTAGTCTTGCAAATTAAACAATGTAGATCTATTGGTCACCATATACTTCAGAAAGTCTTGTATATGCGTCAAGACATGTTGCAAAGATTTCTCATCTAAAGCCGTGTAGGCCAACATTGGTCCCATCTTCGCAAACAACCTCAGCAAATGTATGGAGCCGTATATTTGGGCCATTGGTGTGTCAGGGTATTCTGATAATATCTCGCTGTACTGAGGTCTTTCAAATTTGTACAGCAGTTGCGATCCTAATGTCGCATTGAAGTACTCCTTGATACCTTCTGTGATGTCAAGTAACACTGACTCTTTCGCTTGGTTGTGTGATTTGCTGGACTTCTTAAAAGCTAGATAGTTGTCCACAATCTGTGAAACAGTTAGTTTAGCAGGCAGAATAGCCAGCTTCTGTTGTCGTGTGATAACATCCCAGTCGTCAACGAGCCAAACTTTCAGTTCTTCCGGTATTTTGATCTTCACTTCGACCTTTGCTAGGTACTGCTCTTCGGATTCGATTGACAAGTCCAAGCGGCCGCGCTTTTTCCTGGTAAAAAATATAATTATTAATTTTCATCTTTCGCATGTTGATCTAGGAATGAAAATGAGTGTGATTTTCATCTTAAACCCCTTAATTATTAAAAGGGTTCGTATTCAAAATAATAGATTGAAAGTATAAAAAAATATTTGGAAACAAATACATGAAAATGGTAAGAGAGTCACCTGAAAAATTATTTATATTATGGTTTCTGAGAAACATGCAAGTAAGAAAATAAGCGTCACGAAGTACCATGCAGATTAGCATAAGACAAAATAGATGCCACCAGGTGAAAAAGCAAGCATGATCAGCATGCAAGACAGTATGCAAACATACTGTTCTTTGCAGTATGCAAAAAAGGTAATGAAGCGAGAAAACAAGCATGCAATTAAATGTGTGCTCCGCCAGAAGAACTGCCACCAACCTTTTACGAGCCTTGACAGAAAACTCACGCTGACTTTACGATACCACTAGCGCCATCTATTGGCATTTTTTTGGAAGTTTATACACGCAATCAATACGATGATGGCCTATTTTTCTGCATTCCTTGTTTTCGATTTTAAACCACTTTAGCATTTGTTTATAAATTTAACATAAAATGGCCAAGGCCAACTACATGTATTATGGGTGCATTTTATAGACAAAATATCACATGCACAAACAGCCAAACCCTGAAACAACATTCTACAGTGCGCGCGGGTGTCATTCATTAGTATCCTAAGGCCGCGCGCACTTTGGATGCGTTTTCGTACGAACTTCACTCGTGCGTACACGTACGAAAATGCACGAACGAACCCGACCTTCCAAGTACAAAGGGAGCGCGCAGACTGGGTACGACTTAGTCGTACGTATAGTTCCGACGTCCGAAAACAATGCGAACTAGTTGGGATTTGTTCTATTTGACGGAGAAAAACGTATCCAGTGTGCGCACTCAATTCGTACGACCATGATCGTACGTGTACGCACGAGTGAAATTCGTACGAAAACGCATCCAAAGTGCGCGCGGCCCTACTGGACGCGAGTTGTAGTCGTACTAAAATAACAAATGTTATTGTTAATCTAATTTCGTAATTAATATCCACCTAGCAAAAATATTTAAAACCTAAGAAGGTTCAAAATAGGATAACCGTGTTATGATAGTTAATTCTATCGTTTCTAATGAACTCACGCGCATAATGGATGTTAGACCAATTTAATGAAGCAAGGTTATTCACCACAACAGCCATGATAGGATAAAATCTTAAGAAACCAGAAAGCTGACGGCATAAAATAAAAAGAAAGAAAAAAAAAGATTATTCTTGTTGTTAGTTCCACAAAATTCCACAAAAGCAGATACATGATTGCGAGACAGTGCCACTATAACAAACAACTTACTTGGGCTGATCAGAACCTGAGTCCGCTGGGGTATCTTTACTCTGAGTCTTGGTGGCTTTAGCCGGTACTGGAGTGGTTTCCACTTCTTTACCTGAAATAGTTTTATTGAAAACAGAACAATTTAAAACTTGATTTTTAATTGGAATCATAAATTTTTTGTTCAATAGGGTTTTCTATCTGAAAGAGGTTTAGAATCTATTTTTGGGATAACATTATTGTCTTGTATGGACATTAGCTGAACTATACCAGACAAATAAGAAATATAAGAGGTAATGGTGCCGATTCTCTTGTCACAAATGCCTCTAAACTAAACTAAAAATCACCAAAATTTAGTTTATTCCTGTCAAACGACGATGTCCCATTCTGAAATAGACTAAAGTGACACAACTTAACTATATTTTAGTTTGACAGCACTAAGATGGCAACGAGATATTAGTTTAGTGAAAATAGCAATTTTGCTATTCTGAATTTGACGTTTTTCACCTAAAATTTAGATTTTTTAACTAAATCTGACTATTTTTAATCGCGACTAAAAGCGTGTGGAATAAAATTGGTTGTCATGAACTATAAATTCACACCAACACCTCGACTTCAAATGCAAAAACAGTACTGAATCTTTTTTTTTTCTTTTGCTTATATCTCGAAAACGGTGTGTCCAATCGCAAAAATAATGAAAATTTCGACCCCCTTTAAAAAACTTTAAACCCCTGACACTCTACATGTAGGTAATAATTTTTCTTATTTTCCATACAAAAAGTGAAAAATTCCATATAAAACACGACGAGGCTGCCCCCCCTGCGCGCCTCCGGCTCTAAAAAGATCACGTGGTTAGGTATCATGTGTGGAGTCGCGATTGTCAAATTCGATTTAGATGTGTCAAAATTATTTTTAAATTTAGAGAATTTATTTTTCAGAATAGCTATAAGATTCTCATAGTCAAAAGTAAGGAATTTTAGTGATAGTTTAGTTAGTTTAGTTCGGTGTACAAGAGAATCGGCACCAATATCTTCATCATTTCAGCTAAAAGTTTTTCACTGCTGGATATACACCTCCTCCAAATTTTGCAACCACAACTGATTCTGCATTACCCATATTAAAGGTAATTTAAACACCATATTGTTTTCTGTATGACGAGTTACTTGGGATCTATTAATCATTTGCATTAATAGACAGGTATAAATTAAAATTCTTTCAGTCAAAAATATTACAGAGAAACATTTAAATTTTGTTAGTAATGGTGTCCAATTGGTTTTTGGGTTACATCTTGCAATTAGTGACTACTTTATTATACTGGGTTCCCACCTGTAAAACAAAAATGTTAATGATAATAGTAAATAAATCAATAAAAATAATTACCAGCAGGTGTGGACGCCCTGGACTCCTCCCTTGCTGGTGTAGCACTAGCAGCCGCATCAGACTTGCGACCCTTAGCAGGGGCTAGAAAGTTAAGAATTAAACCCATTATAATAGGAACACGAATTAGTATCTGGTGGACTGTCTTATGTAATTTTGACGTTCGAAAAGTGCTGATTCTCAGCCTAGTTTGAATAAATGATTTTTGAATTTGAGAACAAAGTGCATTATGACTAACCTTGATAAACTTATTAATTAGTGATAAGGGAAGTAGCCTGAGGAGCTAACAATTTAATAATGTATTAATTATTTGCTTGTATAGCAATCATAGACACAATCAAATTTCTATTGTGTCTTGTGTAGATAATGCGTTCAGGCATACAGAGGTTCATTCTGTCTTAGTTCGATTGGTAGGTGGGTGTGTAATAGAATAAGAATAAATAATGAAGAAACTTTAGATATAGCTAGATAAAATCCACTAGATAGTAATATTCAAAAGATTTCATTCGTTGATGTTGATTTGAACCTGTAATTAACATAATTTAATGGTCTACAAATTTTTAGTTCAAGATAATAATAACATCATCGACATTATAGGTTTTTCATTGTTTATATTTTGACCGAAATTGATTTCTTGATTCCTTTAAGTTGGCAAGTATAATGTATGCAAACATCAGATAATGAGGCGTTGTAGCATATACATAATTATAATGTATCCAGGCTTACTAAAACAATGATTAAGTTTGGTCAATGTAAACAAAGTGACATACTTTTTTTAGTCTTGGTGGGTTGCGCAGAGTGTGCCCTCTGGACCTCCTTCTGCCGCTGTACATTCGCCTCATTGTATTTCAGCACACGGCTTTCAGGAACCCACTCATCCCAACTGAAATGACATCATATCTTCTATGTACAATTGTTAAGTTTACAAAACTGAGAGAAAAAGAATACTTAGTCACCAACAATGTGCAAAAGTCTATGGATAACTTACTTTTTATTCCAGCCGGCGTAATGTATTAGATATCTTACATGCTTATCCTTCGTCACAGAACTTTTGAGGCATTTTGCCTCGTAAATTAGAGGGCCATGAAAACATAACACTTTTTCACCTGAAATAAGAAATATTACAACTTAGATCATCTATTAAACAATACATTAATTAGTGAACAATACACAGCAGTACGACTTTCTAGTTTTAAAAACAACAATAATCCTTACCGTCGGCAAACTTTAGCTTCGGTGCCATGTTTATCTTTATTTATTTACAGCAGAAATTACAAATGGCTGCGCGGCTGCAGGGCTGCCAATTTCAAATTTGACCACAGACTTAGTAAATTTGACTTATCTGTGGTGAATTCGGCGACAACACTTATTAGTCGATTTCAAGTTTTAGTCGATACTGTGCCGTTCGAAATCTACTCTCACATGTTATCATACTTATCATTGAAAAGAAGGATGCAGGTCGCTGGCAGGATCATGATAACATAACAATAATAGTGTGATAAGAGTGAGTGAAGCGAGCTCGAAACTTTAAGGACACCCGCCTCGGATATGTTGGGTTTTGATAGGAATACAAAATAGGAGTTATTTTGTTGAATTATGCAGAAAAGAACAAAGATGTAAGAGTGAGCTAAGCGAGCTCATAAATTGCACTCTTTCTTGAATAGGTTAGATTTTCTTTTGATCATTCAAACAGAAATGGGAGTTACTTTGAAAATATTTTATTGTGAAGCCGGGTCTCCTGCGCGTGTTTTATCGAAACATTACACAAAAAACCTTACACATAAACATTTATTTTCACACAAAACGTCGTGTTTGGTGTTTGGCCACGCGATGTTTTTGTGTAAAAACACGCGCAGGAGACTCTGTATTAAGCTTCAGCTCATTTTACAGCGCTTAAGTATTAAACTTTCACTTTGAAGCATGTTGAAATCTCTATTTTTATTTCGCCAGTACAAACGCACAAACTGATTAGAATCTTGCCTTATAACCTCAAACCTTCGAATTCTCGAGTTTGCTTTTCATTTTTGTAGCTCTAGTAGTTTTATGGTTAAAATGAATAAGTAGGTAAATCATACAAGCTCTCGACAGTTTTAATGATTTTGGGGATTGGATCATGACCCCCGAGCGAGACCCCCAGCCTGGGACACCCTGGACTGCACGTGGTACGCGGTTGGTGCGTTGCAGTTGGTGCGTTGTACTTAACTCCATATGTTAGCAATGTCATGATTTCATGAAATCATGACATTTGACACCTTTATCGTCTTCTTAATCACTATTGCTGATTGTAATGATTATAATTGAGTAAAACCATATTTGTTACGACCGCGAATCATATTTTAATCAACATTAAACCTGACACTGACTTGCAAAATGCAAAAAACATAAGAAAATTTGAATTTCGCGGGCTACCCTGACGCTTCCCCCTTAATGTTTTTGTAAAACTGCCAAATTCAAGGTCAAAGAGGAAAGTACAAGATGTAAAGTTTTGGTTGGAGTAGATGTTGTGAGTTGTTTCGTGTATAGTGTAGGTATGTGTATTTTATTTTAAATAACGAGCTTCTGCTCTGAGCTATTTAAGTATAGGTACTCCTAAAGTAGGTGCCATTACGTTTGTTTACCCATAGTTTTACCCTCTGGAACTATGCAGTAGAAATTGCCTCCACTAAGGCTAAGGTTTAAAAGCGAAAAAAAGAAGACAAAAGCGAAAAAAAGAAGACAAAATTTAGATTAAAATATGCCTGGACATCATATCATTTAAATGAATTGTTTAAAAGATATCACAGTTTCAAAATTACGCGGAGCAACGCGGGCGCAGCGGTAGGAGTCAATGACGTTTTCCTCTGTTATTAGGTATGAAATCTCGGTAGTACCTACGTTCCCGTGGGATATTTTCCGACATCCACGCGGGCGAAGCCGCGGGCAAAAGCTAATTATTATTATACAATTTATTCTACCAAAACAATCTAATATACACCCTATGACCAAAACAATGTATATTGATATTGATACAAACACAGTGATAATTCCAGAACAAGGTAAACAAGACTGACAACGTCATACGAGTTATATCGAATGACACGTCTATAACTTCGTAAGCACAATAATTTTATTTTTGTAACTTCACCAAATCACCGCCCACTTGGCTTCGCTCCCCGATTCAGACAGAGTTATTAACTCCAATAGCAGCCTGGAATCTAGAGTTGTGCCAGGTTAATTGCCATGCCGTGTCCTCGTTTCAGAAGTGGGGAATGACCTGTCGCTGCCGACCGTGGTTCGTTCGATGGTCGGCAGTGCAGAGTCCTGGGACGTGGTGGTATCCTTTTGTGAAATAGTTATCTCGCAGAAGGAGGCTGCGGAAAGGGAAAGGGAGATCACAAGTACTCTCCCGTCCCGCAGCAGGCGCACTGGGCGTCGGCGGAGGGCAGATAATGCCCTCTTCCAGCCCCCCTAAATGGGTCCAGGGGTGGCGGACTCGGGGACATCCGTCACCCCCATCACACAGGACCCGAGATGGCGGCGCGTAGTGTTCCACGCGCGCCTCTATAAGACGTAATTGGGGGAGTTTCACTCCCCCTACGGATCGGGGCCCGCAGAGCACGGGCCGTCACCAGTCCGGGGCAGCGGAAGTCACATTTGCACTCGCAGCCCCCGACGCAAGTGTGAGAGGGAACAACACCGGGGTGGTTTCAGTCAGTAAGAGTCTGACAGACCCCTTGTTTAATTGCCATAAGCCATAAGTTAACTGGCGTGTATGCCTGCCTATCCGTTCGAGAAATACAGGCGTGATGATTTTCGTTTTTTCGTGTCAAGCTTCATTCGATACCCACAATATGCCTTAGGTTGGTATGTACTGTTTTAAATTGTCACGAATCTGTATCGTTGAGGTCCTGTTAAACAGTTAAAGCGAAGATTCTGGTGGAACCTAGTGGAAATCTGGATTTCGTCTCACGAATTCACGATTTTATCATTCTTTTTTTTAACTCAACCTCTATCAATAAATGTACTTTCCGATCCCAAAATACAAAACTCATGCCTGAATAGCACTGCGCGACCTCGATAACAATCGAACATTCACAATCACTCATCGTCGAGTACACGCCCCCAATTCTACGTCTGATAACAAGTTCGTAAACAAAATAATATCACAAACTAGCTGGTTCTTACATCATTACGCCGAACTGCGAAAACTAGCAACCTTCTTTGGGAGGCACGGCACGGCCATCGGCAACAAGCTTCAGTCGGTTGCCGGCAGCTGGCAGAACATCACGTGTATTTTGTTTAAACTGTTCTACATTCACACGTCATCATGTCTGAGCAAGGCCCGGCGTTTGACGTCAACGCAATGACGTTGACTCGGTGGGTGCTGCACCAACAGCGGACTGCACCAACGGCTACTGGTGACTTGACTCAACTACTGAACTCTATCCAGACTGCTGTCAAGGCTATTCAGTCGGCCGTAAGGAAAGCCGGCATCGCTAAACTGTTCGTATATTTTTTTTGCTGTTACAATTTTAATTGGCATCTTATTGATGTGTTATGTTGTCTCTTTTAGAGAAAATAACATAGTTTTGATCAGTGTTAAATAAACCTCGAACAGATAACTGTATTAGAGATTACTATGTGCACTTGTTATAAAACTTTCCGGCCGGCAAAGCCGGTCTTTACCCACTTAACTATTGCAGCTCTATTTACTAATAAGTAGTTAGATATCTCCTTAGTAGCTTCTCTAGGCGTTTAAGCCGGAAATGAAAGTAAATAATGTACATACTTATATCAAGTTTATATTATTTACGGTAACCACGATAACAAAATGCAAATGATGAGAACATGACCTTGTCCCTCTGGCTGCATTCAAAGAGCTAAAATGTAAACAATGACATTCAAATCAACGATGTCTCCGAAAATAAACTTTTGAGCATGCTACCGAGACATTAAGAAATTTACAGAACCATTCAAATAGTATTTTTTTCTTATTGATATTGCTCAACACAGTTTGTAACATTGCATTTGCCACACCTCCAAAGTCGGACCATAGGTAATAGACACACCCACGACTGGCCAAACGGGTTGTAATCAAAACTAGTTGTAGCTTTTGGATGTTATCTTTAGACAAGGAAATAACTCCGAATAAACGTTAATTAATTAAAAACTGACTCTGCTGCTAAGTTCCGTGTACCTACCCCGAACCCGAATGATAAATCTATAACTTTTCTGGTGTTTCGGAAAACTTCATAGCGTTCAAAAGTTTAGCATTAACAATTCGAGGACGAGTTGTTAGTGCAAAACTGATGAGGACATAAGTACAGCAGTTCACTGCTGAACATAGGCCTCTCCAATCGACCGCCGCTGAAATCGGATTATCACAATCCACTGCATTCTTTTGTCAGTTTGTTGCAGACTTTTACCAATAGTTTTGCAACACACTTTAAGTAGGTATAGGATTGTGTACGAGTTAACCCAAGACTGCCTATGTTCAGCAGTCCAATTTTGGACATCTTCCAAGTTGCTCCAATACTTTCGCAAGACTGTAGAAACTACATTTTGTCATCAGGCATGGAATATCCGGCGACACCAACGTCCAGGGCGAGCAGGTGAAGAAGTTGGACGTTTTATCCAATGACCTCTTCATCAATATGCTCAAATCTTCCTTCACCACGTGCTTACTGGTCTCAGAGGAGAATCCCACTGTTATCGAAGTAAGTATCCTGATGAAAATATTTAAGAGTAACAAAGACATATATTTAATCTTTTACTTATACATAAATATTGATAGAGATAATTGCGCTGTTTTCCGAGAACTGATTGTTTTTTTTAAGCATGACCAAGGAATGATAAGAAAACCTAGCGACTTTACCGATACGCAGCTGAACCCATTTAACTTTATAATGAGGTGGCAATTAACGAGAAATATAAGGTTTTAATTGCGTCCTTACCTTAAGCGTGTGTGGATTATTCAACCAAACTCTAATGACCGTTTTCACTAACACTAAAGGACACCTAAATGAATGCCTCAAAGCACGCTGTTGAATTTTCAACGCTCGGCAAAGCGCAGAAAGTAGAAAATCCAACAGGACGCATTTCGTTCGGGTGTTAGTGGAAACGGGCATAATATTTCTACGACATATTCTTCGTATCGTCAATCAATCTGCCAAGCCTTTTCCCAACTATGTTGGGGTCGGCTTCCAGTCTAACCGAATGCAGCTGAATACCAGTATTTTACATGGAGCGACTGCCTATCTGACCTCCACAACCCAGTAACTGAGTAATACGATACCCGTTGATAAGACTGGTTGTCAGACTTTCAGGCTTCTGACGATCCGTAACGACTGTCAATGATCCATGTATAACAGCCGGGACCAACGGCGGCTTACGTGCTTTCCGAGGCACGGAGGAGTCTCGATATGTAAAGATAGTCACCCATCCATGGACCCAGCCCGTCCCATCCTTGATGTCCTCTCTCTCCTTGATGACCCCACAGGAGGTGCCCTTAGCGAGCGTTCACCTAGTTTTAATTAGCATAGTTGAATTTAAGTGTAGTAGCTTAAGGCACCCACAGGAAAGCCCGGTTAAGTAGTCATGATTTCAGAGGTCAAAATGCCCTACCATTAAAAAAAAAAATACCATCCATGGACCAACCCCGGCAAGCGTAGCTTAACCTGTCGGATCGACCCGTGCGGCCATTATTACCTACTTAGCCACGAGCTCGATTTCTCGTATCGTAACTAAATTATTTACGAAACATTAACACTCCTTCGATATTTTTATGTTTAAGTTATCAGTCAGGGTCAAATGTGTCACAATGAATGATGCAGATACCCTGCTGCCTTGAGTTAAAACAAGGTTACGTTTTAAACTGTGAATCTGTTATTTTGCATCTAAAACAATAGTAGATAATTAAATCTGATTCAAGACAAGTTGTGTGAGTTTCACGCCAGATCAAATGGCAGATAATCTTAAAATGAGATATATAAATGTCTGCGCCACTATTACTTAATTAGTCTTTTCCTACAAATGTCGAGGTCGCTTACCTTGACATTTGCAGAGAAAAATCTCCAGTCTAACCAGATCCAGATCAAGTTGACGCCAGTAGCACACCTCCGCCGCGAAACCATATCAGCGACACTGTAGTAGTTCAATTCAAATGGTTTGCGTCATGTTCCGCTACTCGAGTTTCGCTCCTCGAATTTCGAGTAGCCACAGACTGCGGTTTCGCTGGTATGGTTTTGCGGCGGAGGTGTGCTACCGGCGCCAATCAATTCCGCCCAGCCGAATTAGTACAATTTTTTTTTGAGGTTGAAACACCTTCGTCCCACTACAGCTCAAAGGCCTCCATAACCTATACCTATCTTCCACTTGTCTCTGTCTACAGCCAGTCTGCCTGACGCGAGTGTACGAGTCCTTAGATATTATATGAATCCAGTTCATTCTGCCAACCCCCCTTGGCCCTAAGGCTAAGGCTGCGAGCACGAAACCAGCGGCCATCGCTCCTCGCCGCTGGTTTCGTGCCCGCGACCTTATAATCAAGCACTAATTCATCCCATTTGTGTTCTAGGTAGAAAGTGATAGACGAGGTAAATACGTGGTGTGCTTCGACCCGCTCGACGGCTCCTCCAACATCGACTGTCTGGTGTCAGTTGGATCTATCTTCTCTATTTTCAAGTAAGTATTAACTATCTAACGTTCTAGGTATATGCTGTGCAGTGTCATCAGAGCGGTTTTGATTCTTTTTCGACCACGGCACTCCCTATTTTTCGGTCATATACTTAACTTTGATTGAAGCACGTTTTAGTGAATCAAATGAAACTGGCTCCCGCAGAAGGCGCGACGCGAGTCGAGTAGAATATTTCTAGGAAAACTTCATGGAAATTGTTCTACTAGAGTCGCGTCGCGTTGTCGCGTTGCTCCTGTCTGTGGGAGCCTTCATATGGGTAGGTAATAAATGCTGCTTGGCAACGAATATCCGCGATCATACTCGTACACCGGACCTTAAGAACGCGGCGACGCATAAATTGTCCATATAAACGTAATACCTAAATCATTTGCAATTTGGGCATATTTCCACCATATTTGTTGTTATTCGGATTTAGACAGTGTTTATCTAGGCTCCTACATCTTTTTTTTTCCATAAAAACTTTTCTAAAATGAAGTTTATACGAATTTAATTTCGCACTTTCTATAGCGTAAATGACATGTCTTCATATTGTTTTTTCTGTATTATAAACAACAATATTTATAATGTTGTTTCTGCAGAAGCATAGCTTATATTATCAAGTTACAAATTATCGAAAAAAAAAAATGTTTTTTTTTTTTAGTTTTCTTTCATCATTTTTGGTATTACGGTACACATCCAAATTTATCATAAATTTTCGAAAGCTAGTACCTAGTGCTATCGCGTCAAGCAATAATTGTCAATGTGTACGTGGTAGTATTGCTCACTGTAGGTGTATATCGCTCCGACAGGCACTTACGCTAGCGCAACGTGCTTGAAATTGAATTTTGCAAACATCTCGATTTGTAGTTGCGAGCCATGTTCACAGGCCTCTTAAGTGAGTATGTTACATAGGCGTCTATAATGATAAGTTCTTTGGAAACATCCATTGTATTGAGGCTTTTAACCACTAACCGTATGTACATAACCCTTATAAATAGCAGACAATACAACAATAATCAAATATGCACTGATTTCAAAAGTTTATAGGTAATAGAAGATTAGATACTTTAGGTAATTACAGTTTAAAACCATAATAAAAAGTCATAAACTAAGAATCCACGTGCTATCTATTGTTAAATTACGATAAATACTGCGTCATAAACTCCACCTCGTGAAAGAGAACCACAACGATAATACCGAAATTTTCTGGGTCGGTGACAGCTCGGCCCGAGTCAACTCAACCCGAATAATAATACTAGAACCGCAATATGAGGAAAACGGAGTTTTTTTTCTTGTAATGTAAGAAGAATATTAATATTATTAATCATTCGAATATAGGCTAATCGATTAAGTATTACCACCCTGTTCTTCTTCACCACCTCAATGACGTATTCAATTCTGAATTAACGTTGCTAACTACTCGAAATAAGGCAAACAGCGCCCATGGGCTGTTAAACAATCCTAAGGTAGGTGGCCTGCCAAAAAAGACCACATCGAACGTTTACCTACGCTCAATACAAAAGACACAATTTAACAACAACAAGATCTTCGATTTGACATCACTCTCCGATCGAATTCAAATGAATGCATTTTTTTTTCCTTCTAGAAAGAAATCTAAAGGCGACCCCGTCGTATCTGACGCCTTACAGCCTGGCAGCGAACTGGTGGCCGCCGGCTATGCCCTATACGGCTCTGCGACCATGCTGGTCCTGTCACTCGGAAAAGGAAAGGGCGTCAACGGCTTCATGTACGATCCTTCTCTCGGAGAGTTCATTCTCACAGACCCTAACATGAGGATACCTGAGAAGGGGAACATCTATTCTATTAATGAAGGTAAAAATTTATTTACTTCCTTATCCTTACATATTATAAAACAAAGTCCCCCGCCGCGTCTGCCTGTCTGTCGGTCTGTCTGTCTGTCTTTCTGTCTGAACGCGATAAACTCAAAAACTACCGAACGGATTTTCATCACATAGGTATTTATTTATTATTTAGGTGACATAATAAATGACATCAAACTTAGCTATATAACGAATTGACTGAATAAAAAAAACTGAATAATCAACCGGTTTTCCTAAAAATTAATAATAATTATCTGTCTAGTAATTTCAATAAAATCAATTAAACACTGGTTCAAAACTCAGTGTAAATAGAACTCAGACCTATGTCCATATAAGATATTTCTTATGCTTGATGAGATCTTACACAAAAACTTAAAAATATTTATGCATAAATCCGAATCAGTCTCACTTTCATGGCCAGCAACCGCGCATGTAGTTACTTAATCATAAAAGTAGTAGATCTGCAAGATCATCACACGCCTATCATAAACAGAAAAATACAAAAGATTTCTATGAAACTTTGGTAAATATGGACCTTGACTCCTTGACTTAATTTTAAAAAATAAGTAAAATATCAACAAAACTTCTCCAAATAAAATTTTCTTCTTAGCTTCTTCTACTTTGGTTTAGTCTGCAAGTAGTGCTGTTACTTTAGAATTAGGACTCTGCAGTCGTTTTTTTCTCATAATAATTTTCCTTTACGTATTATTTTTTCGTTGCAGGGATTCTAATTGTAATTTGTATAGTTGATCTTTTTTTTCTAATATGTAGCGCATCTTTCTCAATTTGCTTCTTAAGTTCTTAACGAATGGTTAGTTGGTTGGTTGGGTGTAGTCTTCTGGGTCTATTTTCATTATTATTACTATTTTCTTCGCTGTCACTGGAACTTGGTGTATTTTCATTCATATGTTTAATTCCTTCCTTTATTAATTAATTTTTTTGAAAATGTTTTCTTAAGTTTTCTCTCCATTTCTTTCTCTGTAGCCTTCTAGCTCTTGGCATCATTTCTTCAACTGACAAAAGATTTTTTTATCACATCTATTCAAAAAGAGCTAATTCGTTCTTCGTAAACAGGGACTAAAATAGCTTTTTAATCCCTAGGGATTAAAAGTGATTTGAATTTGGAATGTGGATATTGTTAGTAAAAGTTTCAATTACCAAAGAGATCAAACACGAACATTGTATGAACAAGTAATAAGGGCCTGGCCACAGCTTCTGGCGGTGCGGGGCGCGGTGCGGCGAGAGGCGCGTCGGGCGGCGCGATTTGCGGTGGTATGCCACAGCTAGATGAGCTAGACTAGTTGCGACCGCGGCGGCGTCAACGGTGGACGTATTTAGAGAACGGCTAAACTATTAAAATGCCCCTATCAAAAGTGCCACGGTATTGCCTTGAAACAAGTGCGGTCTTAACGCAAGATATCATACTTACCACTACTACCAGGAAATTGTTGTTTTATTTCGTCCCACAATTTTTTTATAATATACCTATATTTATGATGTGGATGTTTTGACATTCATATTGCTGAACTACTTAGTATTTCACTAATAAATTGATCCATATTCATTATTTTTATGAGCTCAACGCGCGACAAAAACAAAATGATTTGTTTCGGTCGCGCGATGCCTGAATGCGTCCACCGATGCCGCCGCGCGCGCCGCTCTGAGCTGTGGCCGCCTCGATACTCGCTAGTACATTTGTTTCAATCGCACACCGCGCAGCCCGCCGCCGCCGCATGCCGCGCGACTCTCCCCACGCCGCAAATCGCGCCGCAGTGCGCGTCGCCGGTAGCTGTGGCATACTTCATAGGTTGTCTACCATTTGTTTTCACCGCTCACCGCTTGCCGCGCCTCACGCCGCGCCGCAATCCGCGCCGCTCTTGGCTGTGGCCAGGGGGTAACAGGCTGGCAAGAGAGAGAAAGTGTGAATTTGGTCAAAATGAAAATCCAAGATGGCGGCTTAGAAAATTTTCAATTTTTTTGTCTTTGGTGTCGTTTTCATAGTTTTCAAGGGTGCTAAAGCCGATGGTGAGGTCAAAATGTAAATCCAAGATGGCGGCTCTGAAGATTTTCAAATTTATCATCATGGGTATCGTTTTCACGGTTTTTAAGGGTGCTAAAGCCGATGGTGAGGTCAAAATGAAAATCCAAGATGGCGGATGCAAAAATTTTAAAATTTTTCGTCATGGGTATCGTTTTCATGGTTTTTAAGGGTGCTAAAGCCGATGGTGAGGTCAAAATGAAAATCCAAGATGGCGGCGGCAAAAATTTCAAATTTCTCGTCATGGGTATCGCTTTCATGGTTTTTAAGGGTGCTAAAGCCGATGGTGAGGTCAAAATAAAAATCCAAGATGGCGGATGCAAAAAAAAACATATTTTTCGTCATGGGTATCGTTTTCATGGTTTTTAAGGGTGCTAAAGCCGATAGTGAGGTCAAAATGAAAATCCAAGATGGTGGTGGCGAAAAATTTAAAATTTTTCGTCATGGGTATCGTTTTCATGGTTTTTAAGGGTGCTAAAGCCGATGCTGAGGTCAAAATGAAAATCCAAGATGGCAGCTAAGAAAATTTTCAAGTTTTTCGTCATGGGTGTCGTTTTCATAGTTTTCGAGGGTGCTAAAACCGATAGTGAGGTCAAAATGTAAATCCAAGATGGCAGCTGCGAATAATTTAAAATTTTTCATCATGGGTATCGTTTTCATAGTTTTCGAAGGTGCTTAAGTCTATAGTGAGGTCACAATGTAAATCCACGATGGTGGCAGTGATTTTTTTTAAATTTTACTTGTTAAGGAACTTTGTTCCTGACGGGGGTCGGATCATACACGTTTTTTTTTCTCATAGAGGGTGATAAAAAGTAGAGTGTTCACCTCGGGAGCAACACTATTTTAAGCTCGAGTGGCGTACTTTGAATCCCTCGCTGCGCTCAGGATTCTACTATAGAATCCCTCGCTACGCTCGGGATTCTACTCTAGAATCCTTCGCTCCGCTCTGGATTCAAAGAAACACTCTCGCCTTAAAAATAGTTATTTGCTCCCTTGGTAAACAATCTACTATTCTGTTCTCTTCATTTTTTGTATCGTTGTCGTTCTTTTTCTTTTTCAAAGGCGTATAAAATAGGGTCAGCTTTGATTTTAGCGTATCGATTCCGGCGTGCGATTTTTTCCTCCTTCGATTGCTGTTTTTTCCGAGGCATGTTTACTCTGAAAAAAAAAAATAAGTTAGTGGTGGGTAGGTGGGTAGTCAGTATGCAGGTTTATTTTGTTGCGGAAGTGTCAGTTCACACCGAATGATCAATAATCGATCACTTCGACCTTGGGATGGCCTAGCGGAGTAAGAAGTTTCAATATAGGTACCTAATAAGAAGCCAGCTTATACTAGTACTAATTACCATTTTCAGTTTCTCATTACGCCAAAATACGAACGGGAAAAATGGTAATTATATAAACGGTAATTAGGAATTTGTACACTCTCTCACATTATACGTTCTTTCTAGAACTTAATAACTTGGGAACTTAATCAAAGCAAAGAGTTTCCTATGGCGACTATTACAGTGCATAAAAAGGATAAATAAGAATAATAGACTTACCACGGGCAACTCGAACGGTAAGGAGATGTTTGTTTGCCAAACACGATTTCTGGGCGATTAAGGTACGCTACAGTTGGCGCTAAAACACTCTTTGACGTGTGACTCGCATGAGTCGTGACGTGGAACTAAGCGCGACCGCTGAGTTACTCTTTCAGATACCAATAAACTACGCGGAAGCAAAATAATCCTGCGACTGTTTGAACAAATGGTAGTGAGCATAAAGTGTTGGGACAATTTTCAAAGTCGTTAAAAATTACTTAAAAGTGTTCTTTATTGTGTATAGTTTTGTTATTTGGTAAAGCATGTCGTGTACTATCTAAATTACTACAAAAAAATACGATCTTTAGGGTTTATTTATAACTTTTCGAGCATGAACTGCTAAAATTTGGAAATTGGGACACGAATGGTGATGAGATTTGAGGGACGTTTATGAATATTACTTATTTGTTTATAACAATAGGAATATGTTAAGTCCATCTGTATATATAGTGCTGGAATTATGTTTTACGTGAAATAAACAAAAACATAACTTTATATCTCACTAAGTAGTTATTTGGGGAGGGCCGCGTAATATGCATATGTTCAAAGAATCACCCGGGGAATGGTGAAGGGTGGGCTTTTATGCTGTCTTTTGTAACTTTTATTGTGTATACTCCTGAAGTCCTGACCAAACCACGTCCCATATGTTGGAGTGTCCAAAGTATCCATACACCTGCACTTTTGAGAACATTGACGCGTGTGTATAAAGGGCTAATTTGCTCAGCCTGGTTTGCGTGAATGTAATTTTATTTCGAGTTTTTGATATAGTGTAAAAATATTATGCCAAAGATTAAGTAGGAAGTACGTCTTCCTAGACCGTAGTTAATATTTGTCAACATGAATATAAGTATTTGTAGCAATAATAGGAATAGTTATTGAAACAGTCTCCACTGTGTACAGTATGTAATGTAGGTGTACCAAGATCAAACGACTTACAACAGATAATAAATAGTACAATGGATGGTTTATCACAATGAGCCATTGTTGCCGATTCCCTTGTTCACAAACTAAACTAAATTTAAGTTCAGTGCATCTTTTTCTTTCTATTTCATTAAGAAAAGGACAGAAGATAAATTTTAGTTCAGTCCTGTCAAATTAATCAGCGCCTGTCACTACTCCATTCAAGTTTAGACGTGATTAAAAACTTGCCTACTAAACTTACGTCAATTTAAGTCAAGCGCTGATTAATTTGACAGGACTAAACTAAAATATATCTTCTGTCCTTTTCTTAATGAAATAGAAAGAAAAAGATGCACTGAACTTAAATTTTGTTTAGTTTGTGAACAAGGGAATCGGCACCATTGTCTGTCAGAAGCTATAAGATGAAATAATGGATGAAGCAGTTGATTAATTTGTTTAATGGTTATCAGTGGATAACAATTTTATTAACTAGGTAGGTATCATACATTCCTAACCATTTTTTGAAGTGAAAACTTCTTTAGGCGCGTTGGGCATTTTTGAGATGGGACTAAACCATTGATTTCGCGACACTGTGACGACACCAGCTTTTGACCATTAAAAAGACATCAACGCGTTGATAACCGCGGTGCCGATTTTTTTTCAAGTTTTCGCTTCTGTCGGCACTCCCGGAGTGCCATTTTTTTTATTTTTTATAATTAGCCTTTACCGTCCCCCTGCTGGGCAAGGGCCTGCCGACAGTCCTTCTGGAACTCTATTCCCGACCCACGCGCCTCCTCAAACCAGCCCTCGCGATACGCTGTGTTCCTAACATTATAAAATCTAAAATATTCCTTTTATAAATTCATTTCATGTTTGTTAACGCTTCAACGCTAAATAAACAGCGCTTTTACAGTTGCTACAAAGTACACACTGATTTACAATCTCACAAGATAATTGTAACTGTTTTTCTGTAAATGACGTCATCAGGTTATTAGTCCACGTAAAATTCGGTGTTGCGAATGCCAACGTCCATACTACGTTGAATACACCGGTTCTCGTCCGATCACCGAAGTTAAGCAACATCGGGCGTGGTCAGTACTTGGATGGGTGACCGCCTGGGAACACCACGTGACGTTGGCTTTTTGCTTATTTTTTTAACTACTTCCTTTTTAATATTTCATGTTAGCAATAAAATTATTAGCATATACTTAAATAAAATATACTAGCTGACTCAACAGACGTACTTTCGAAACAATAATTCTCACAAAAATCCCATAAAAAGAAAGACGTTCAGTTCTTCCCGAATTTGAAAATTTTCTGGGGTGTCGATTTTTTTTACCATAAATAAAAACCTAATTCGGTATATTACGAACATTTTAAAACAAATAAAAAAAGCCAAATCGGTGCAATCATTCTCAAGTGGTGTGCTTACCAACGAACAGCATTTCATTTTTATTTACATAGACTTAGGGTTGGTTTTTCAATGGTCACATTATTCGTAACTGAGGAATAAATATTGCGATTTGATAGATATTGTATAGAAAATTCAAAAAATTCAAAAGTCATTTATTAAAACTAGGCTGAGAATCAGCACTTTTCGAACGTCAAAATTACATAAGACGGTCCCCCAAAAACGCTCACTCTTCACCACTTCCTAGTGCCTTTAGCTGGGAAGAAGTGGCGCAACAAACTCCCCAGCAGCACAGCTGTCTGTTCAAGTTAGAAAAAAAAGATTCTATACAATAGTATGCAAAATAATTTACATTATGCAACAATGTGTCAACCTGTCATAATTTAGAATAGAAAAAGTTATCTGATTACTGGAAATCAGCCCTTATCCACTTCAATCAATAATAGTACCTACTTATCCATGTTAGGTAATTTATTTGGCAGCGTTAGCGTAATGTCCCAGTTCAGTTAATGCACTAACACTACAAGTGAAGTCTTAAACTCGATACTCTTCTATCTAATGCTTAGCCATTTTTATAAAATGACGTCACAAAGTTGCTGCTAAACGAAAAATTCGACGTAGCATTCGCCAACGTCCATACTACGTTGAATACACCGGTTCTCGTCCGATCACCGAAGTTAAGTAACATCGGGCGTGGTCAGTACTTGGATGGGTGACCGCCTGGGAACACCACGTGACGTTGGCTTTTTGCTTTTTAGAAATAAAAACTCTTCAAATCATAGTATTTTTAACTTATTTTGAATGTTTTGTGTTTAGTACCCATTTATTTGTATAGACAAGCAGCGTAACGCTCCAGAATGCTTAAATAATAATTTAAAAAGACGTCACAAAATTGATAGTAAACGAAAAATTCGACTTGCCACTCGCCAACGTCCATACTACGTTGAATACACCGGTTCTCGTCCGATCACCGAAGTTAAGCAACATCGGGCGTGGTCAGTACTTGGATGGGTGACCGCCTGGGAACACCACGTGACGTTGGCTTTTTGCATTTTAGAAATAAAAACTCTTCAAAACATTATTAACTTTTTTTTCTTCTATTTTTTGTTTAAATTATTCAGCTTCGTTAGAAAAAGAATAATGCCCCAGTTATTTACAATCTTCAGTCGAACCTACTAACCACCGTACTGGAGCAAGCGAATCATTTTTCAAACGCTCCGTGATGTTCAGTAATTTTTTAACAAGTTTTTTATTAATAGAAAAGGACAGAATATAAATTTTAGTTTAGTCCTGTCAAATTAATCAGCGCTTGACGTAAATTGTCGTAATTTTAGTAGGCAAGTTTTTAATCACGTCTAAACTTTATGGAGTAGTGACAGGCGCTGATTAATTTGACAGGACTGAACTAAAATTTATCTTCTGTCCTTTTCTTAATGAAATAGAAAGAAAAAGATGCACTGAACTTAAATTTAGTTTAGTTTGTGAACAAGAGAATCGGCACCATTTAGGTACCTACATAATACTACTTCACCAAGATAACAGTTTTTAATTATTTATCTCATTACCATACCTAATCGAGATCTTACATGGAATGAAAAGTCATTATTACGAGCATGTACTGATTCTATCATTAATTTCTGTCATGCTTTAAAAGCCACTCATCGATAAAAGTCTCTATAACTCAGAAACATTTTGCATTATGTAGGTACGGTCAGCTAATAAAGTTGATTATCATTATTAATTTCACGATATATTGTGACTAACACAAACCTAGCCTAAAGCACAGACTAAAGCAAGTCATTAAAGTCCTAGGCTCTAGCCAGGCAATAAAATTGAACTGGGTTTCATTATGACCCGCTGGTGCATAATGAGATTTGAATTTGAAATCTCATTTTTTTTTTTTTATGGAAATTTTGTCGCAAAAAAACAATTTTTCTAATAAAGTACCTACAGCTTGACCAAACAATTTCTGTACCACAATATAAGTAATTATCTCATATATAAATATCTCAATATTGTGCGTAAAAACTTTCATTAGCAGTTGGCATGATTGTATGGGAGACCATGTTTTTGAACTACAATATTAAGTTTATTCTTGGGATAAATTCATCCCAACTACGGAAACCTTTATTGTGCGTGGTCCCGACACGCACTTGGCTGGTTTTTTAAAACATGACATTCTAATGTCCAAATGGGCACATTAGATACACTGCTTTACAGCATTTCATGTACAGACGCCAGCACATCAAGCTACCCGAAACTGTCAAATTTTCCCAATCAACTTTGAACCTTAAAATTCAGAAAATCGATTAAATAAATTTGGCAGATTGTAGTAGCTTGAAGTGCTGGCGTCTGTACCTACAAGTTTGTGTGTTCCCTTTTTCTATTTCAATGAAATTGTGTTCGGTTATGATTTAAATAAACTGAAGTAAAATCTGACTGTCAGTGCTGACTGTACAAAATGCTTCGGTAAATAACGATGAGTAGTACGTACTCCGTTTATAATCTAATCTATGTACTCAGGATATGAAAGCCTAATATCTATAAAGTACTTTTACAAAAACGCTGTGGGTGTGTCAAAACAAGTTTGTGAAGTTCAACAACTGACCTTTGAATTTATTTTTAACTTACTTCGAAAACATATTATGTATTTTAATTTATACACATTAACATGTTAAGTTATCTTAAATAAATATTTGATGATAACAGGATTGTTTCCATAGAGATAATGAGAAAAATAATTATTAACACCCGCAACTTCTATGTTATCTTTGGACATATTACAG
The DNA here is from genome assembly GCA_949152395.1 of Agrochola litura. NCBI lineage: Eukaryota > Metazoa > Arthropoda > Insecta > Lepidoptera > Noctuidae > Agrochola > Agrochola litura. Next base: position 7,231,579 of record OX424509.1, read on the forward strand.
TTGAAGTATTGAAGAAGCTAAAGTTAAAATTACTTTACGTTCCTTTTAATATAGATTCATGCCTTTTTAACAGACTTCAAAAAAAAGGAAGAGATTCTCAGGGGGCCTACCACCAGCTCAAAAGCAGTATTATTTTAATATTACTTCAGTGGGAGAAAGAGATGGAGCTATACGTCCTGTAGAGCTTCATCTCTTCCATTTTCATACTTTTCATACTGGAGTAATATTAAAATAATACTGCTTTATAAGCTTGTGGTAGGCCCCCTGTTCGTCGGAATCTGTTTATTTTCGGTTCTAGGACATGCCGGTTTCCTCACGATGTTTTCCTTCACCGTTTTGAGAGCAGTGGTGATGAAATAATTTACACAAAGTAAAGCGCTTGTCTGGGTTCGAACCTACGACCTATGCTATTGTAACTTAGATAAATTACAAACCAACCCACTAAAAAGTGAAAAAAAAAACTTTTTTTAAAAAATACAACCAACTTTACAAACTACAAAGTGAAAAATAACTTTAATTTCGGAAGTTGGAAGCAATAAGTTCAGTGTATTTAAAATAAATTAAACCTAACCAATCCATTTTCCTAGCCTTTTCCCAACTATGTTGGGGTTGGCTTCCAGTCTAACCGGATACAACTGAATACCAGTATTTTACACAGAGCGACTGTCTATCTGACCTCTACAACAACCCAGTAACTGGGTAATACGATACCCCTTGGTAAGACTAGTTGTCAGACTTTCGGGCTTCTGACGACCCATAACGACTGTCAAAAATCCACGAATGACAGCCAGGACCAACGGCTTAACGTGCTTTCGAGGCATGGAGGGGTCTCGGTATGTAATGAAATGATGGTCACCCATCCACGGACCAACCCCGGCAAGCGTAGCTTAACCTGATGGATCGACCTCTCCTCTCCTTAAATTAAACCTAACCATCGCACCATTTTCCAGGGTATTCCGCAGAGTGGGAGGAAGGTCTCAGACAATACATAAACGATAAGAAGAATCCTAAGACCGGCAAGGCGTACGGCGCTCGTTACGTGGGCTCCATGGTCGCTGATGTGCACAGAACTATCAAGTATGGTGGCATCTTCTTGTACCCCGCGACTAAGTCTGCACCTAGCGGAAAAGTAAGTAGACATTTTTGAAGTAAAAACTTCTTTAGGCGCGTTGGGCATTTTTGAGATGGGAACCATTGATTTCGCGACACCATGACGACACCTCATTTTTGTAAACGCGATTGTGCTATTTATGTATATTACGTTACGGATCAATGTTCTATACAAATATTTTTACTTTAAAGGTTTCGGAAGTTTTTTTTTTGTAAACTTATTGTGCTCTTTATTTAGATAAGGTTACGGACCAATGATCCATACAAGTATTTTTCTTCCACCAAGGCGATCTTGTTCAAGTTTTCACTTCTGTCGGCACTCCCGGAGTGCCACCACTTTTATTTTTATATCCCTTATTAATTGCAGGGCGCAAAGTATTTAAAAAAAACTCTACGTTTTATTTAATATTAATTTTATGCAAGGTAAAAATATTAATATTGTACAATTACTTCACCGATACACAGCTCGAGTTTGAACCATTTATAGGGTTTATTTGAAATCTACTGTAACTGAGAATCTATATCAGTACTAGCTGACCCGGCAAACGTTGTTTTGCCACATGAATGTTTGGGGTGGACCACCCTTATCACTTAGGGGTATAAAAAATGGATTACGACCGATTCTCAGACCTACCGAATATACATATAAAATTTCATAAAAATCGATCAAGCCGTTTCGGAGGAGTATGGCAACTAACATTGTGACACGAGAATTTTATCTATAGTAGTACTAGCTGCCCGCCCCGGTTTCACACGGGTAGCACTTAGTACTTTTCTTAACTACCTACCCTACCTACCCTACCTACCATACCTACCCTACCTACCCTACCTACCCTACCTACCCTACCTACCCTACCTACCCTACCTACCCTACCTACCCTACCTACCCTACCTACCCTACCTACCCTACCTATCGTATCTCTCAAGTTGGATCGAACTGCACATGGTGTGCAAATTTTATTATAATCGGTTAAGTGGTTTAGGAGTCCATTGAGGACAAACATTGTGACACGAGATTTATATATATTAAGATATACCTAATACTTACTTATAATAAAACAGTAAAATCCGGTGTGTTTGTACATTGAAGAAAAGTAATAAAAATGGAAAGGGCTTATAGCCGTAACTAAAGAGTAATAGAATGTATACCAGCGATTTTTTTAAATTATTTGCTGTCTGTCTGTTTATTTTTTCGCGCACATCTCCGGAACCAATGTACAGATTTTCATGTAATTTTCACAGGTAGACAGAGATTAATTTGAAGCGGAATATTGTTTCATTAAAATCAGATGCTGCAAAAAAAGTTATCGTCATGTTTGGAATTTACTTTTATATTGTTAGAGATACGCGGGCGGAGCCGCTGTCGGAAACTAGTTTTGGAACTAAAATAAATACTCTGCCCAAGAGGTATATTTTGATCAGCTATCTAATATAAACGTTATAAACGATTTACTTACTTTACTATCAAAATATCGAAACAATCGGAAAGTTTTATTAGCTTGACCCCAAGTGCGTGGATTAACAATATTAATATTAATGAGCTATGGATCTACAAGATTTATAGATAAGACTTTCAATCTACAAAACAGGATCCACAACTAAGAACTTTCTGAACTTTGATTTATTAAGTGAGTGAAAGATATCAACTTGCATCAGACACAATATAGTCGTGCGTGACCCCGTATAGCAGGCTATCTGAAAGGGCACCGTTTCATTAGTAGCTATGGTAAACAATTACGACACTTCCATTCTTGATACGAAAAATATACGGTTACTGAGGTATAACCAGTTTCGATCCCAAATCTAGCTTAGGTTCTAAACACTTCTATTCTTCGGAATTTTGGGTACGTTGATCTTGCATCTTGAGTTTCTTGCCCGTTCTTCTCCATAGGTACCTATTACGCTTTGAAATGGGCAACTAGCTTCATCTTTCTGACTGACCGGCCCCTTGATAATTCAAAAGTACCTGTAATTGGTTTATTTGAAATAAATGCTTTGAGTTTGAGTTTGCTAAAGTAAAAAACCGGCCAAGTGCGAGTCGAACTCGCACACTATGGGTTCCGTACCACCGTACAATATTTAACAATACTTTATTAAACAGTTTAGTAAAAGGAATCACGTTTCTCGTATCGGGACCCCCCTTTGATTTTTAACTTTCAACTGTCTGCCTATTACGGTTCGTGAGATGCAGCCCGCTAACAGACAGACGGACGGACAGCGGAGGCTTGGTTCCGTATGGCACTCTTCGAGTACGGAACCCTAATAAAGACAGCCGTGCTTAAAAATCCACACACATCAATGCCAACTTCTAATTGAAAATAATTTCCGCGACACACTTTTAACAAGTAATATTATTTTTTATATTCTTTTCAGCTTCGTCTACTCTACGAATGCCTCCCAATGTCTTTCATCGTGACGGAAGCCGGTGGCCTGGCTAGCAACGGCCTGATCCCCATCCTGGACATCGTACCCACGGCCATTCACCAGCGAGCGCCATGCTACCTCGGATCTAAGAAGGACGTTGAAGAACTACTCTCCTATTTGGAGTAGAAGACTTTAGTAAATATGTGGAGAGAATTGTGTAAATGAGGATGTTTTTATAAGATGTTAACTATTTTGTTATGAAATACAATAACGTTGTTATATTTAGTTGTTACGTTGTTATGTTACACACCGAGCGCTGGTCTGGTTCTCGGTAACACGTCGTGTTCGCGACAAGTCAATCGTCATCCTGAGGATGCCTCGTTGAGAGGTGAAACAAGTGTCGATTTCTTACAGGGTTTTTATGGCTCTTTATGAATAGTTAAGCGGAACAGGTTACTAAATATAACAATGCCTATTGTATTTTATAATGGATTTCTGCAAGGTCACGCCTGAATAAATTTACTATTTTGATATGATTATTATATTGTGTAAGAAGACTGATGAGTTGTGTTTTTTTTATATCAATTAGTTTCTATTTACTCGTGAAGATTAATATGATAGGTTATAGCCATAGATGAAGAAATAATGCTTCGTGTAAGTGTTATACGAGCCGTCCCTAAAGCTAAACTTAGTTTGCAGTTAGTTTAGTTAGCGGTGGAAGGCTCGCTTAATAGTCCCTTTCCGAAACCATTTAAAATGACGCAATAAATAAATAGTGGCGGATTTGCAGTCTTGGCCGCCCTAGGCCCCAGGCCATGTAGTGAGTATCAGCCACCATCATAGGTAATACGGGCTGGTATCCGCAACTCCACGTCAAAGCGCGTATTTTGTGTACGGGTGGGAAAATCTGTTACTCGATCCACCCCAGCTCCTCAAAGAAGGCCAGCAGCGCCTTGGTGTCACTGACAATCTCACGTAGGGTACCTGGGTTACCGAAGTACTTTGCCCTGTATGTGGCGACCGCCGGGCAGTTTAACAGCACATGGGCTGCTGTCTCGTCGTCCTCCATGCAAGCTCTGCACAGCGGACTGTCTGTGACTCCTATGACAAAGAGGTGTTTATTAAATGACCCATGGCCAGTTAGGGCAGCTGTAACTGTGCGCAGCTGCTGTTTTGTTAATCAAAGTCAAAGTCAAAGTCATTTATTTGCTATAAATGCGGTTACAAAGGTGTTATTTATTTATGTATTCTTGTGCGATGACACATTTCGCCATATTTTGGCATGCAAATATTAATGGTGAGGCTAAAAAGCAATTATCTCTAACTAAAGTTGAAAATATTGATTAGATATGAAATTAAAGTAAATTAATCCTCAATTTACACAACTAATTATTTTTTTTTATATATGATACATTTGGCACAACACAAAATAACAGGACAAAATTACATCTACAATCATAAATTTTAATTCTAGTCTGTTCTACAATGCATTCCTGTAATGATAGGACCGACAAGAAGTCTGTTTTAGAAATTCACCTATTGAATAATAACTATGTGAAATGAGCCATTTTTTTAGTACTACGCAGAATTTTCTGTAAGGAAGATCAGTTATAAAATTTGGAATTGAATTATAAATAAGTGGCGCCATATATACGCAACTGCGTCGGAATAGTTCGATCCTAGGAACAGGCATTTTTAATAAATATTGTGTGGCTTTTCGTTTATTTGTATTATTATTAAGTTCAAAAAGTGAATGATTTGTTTTAACAAACTTAGCGATTTCATAAATATAAATGCAAGGAACTGTGAGAAGGTTGTGGGATTTATACACTGGCCTGCAGGAATCAGTCCAGTCCATATTGAAAATTGCTCGTACGCATTTTTTTTGTGCTAACATAACTCTAGAAATTTCAGAAGAGTTTCCCCAGACAATTATACCATACCGGATAACGGAGCAAACATAGGCGTGGTACACCATTAAAGCAGTTTGTCTGGATGTCTCATTTTTAACTTTCTTTAATGCAAAAACAAACCTATTGATTTTGATACATATCTCATCGATATGCTGCTTCCAGGTGAAATGTTCATCAAGTGTTATACCAAGAAATTTTGTTTTATGTAATTGTTCTACTATTTGATCTCTATGCGATATTTTAAAGTGTGTATATTTATTTTTCTGTGTTTTGAAATTGATTATTTTAGTTTTTTCTACGTTAACTTTTAAAGCGTTGTTATCTAACCAAGTAATAATTTTATTCAAAGTGTTATTTATATCAGACTCGTATGATTCCTCATTTTTACAGTCAAGGATAACCGTTGTGTCATCAGCAAACAGAACACAATCCTGTTCTATAGCTTGTGGCAGATCGTTAACATATATAAGGAATAGTGGTGGCCCTAAGATACTTCCCTGTGGAACTCCAAAGTAATTTGGTCGGGGCTGAGAGTTAAAGTCGGTGATAATATTTAATTTGTCATCAAATTTTGTGATTCTTGTGATCTGAGTTCTATTTGTTAAGTAAGATTTGAACCATTCCAGGGCTGGACCTCTTATACCCATTTTACTCAGTAATCGGAGAACCTGTTTCGTGAGGCGGCCGTCGATTGTAGGGAGAGCCTCCTTGTCCTGCCTGCACTCACCGTGGTCCACCCATAGTTTGTGATGTTGTTCCCTGGTTCGTTTCCTTACCAGAGTGCGTAGGTACCCGAAGGGGAGTGGCGTGATGGGTTCAGGCCCCACTGGTGCCATGCTCGACCCCCTTCTGGCAAGTTCGTCGGCTGCGTCATTGCCCCGCGAACCGCTGTGTCCCTTGATCCATCATATAGACTACATACCTAATGGTAATGAATTTACTTTATTGCCAACTTTTATCGAAATCGGTTCAGAAATTTAGTTGACTATCATAAGCTGCTGGTTTATTATATTTTTCAAGTATTCCAGGGTTAAATGAATTTAAGTTATTATTGTTATACGATGCGGTGTAGTGCGGCCCGCCATAATATGCGCGAATGTTTAGAATATGTACTTTGAGTTATTTCTTGTTATCATCAGTAAATTTTTTGTCACGATTGGCCGCCCTAGGCCCGGGCCTACGGGGCCTTAGGGCAAATCCGCCACTGAATAAACCAAGCTGCAGAAGCAAAACAATATCTCAAACACGTTTTAAGCGCAGGCCACACTGGAAACGAAGCTAACTTCAATTAACTTCGCTCATGTAGGTACCGCGTGTTTGCATACTTCGGTTCACACCGCGGACTAAAGTATGAAAAGAGGTGGTACCTACATGAGCGACGCTAAAAAAACTTAGGTTAGTTATTTTCTTTTCTACATAGTAAAACACTGAACTAATTAAACTTAAATAATATTTATTTACATCAAAATAATAATACATACACTTCGCTTATTTTTTTCTCAAAAGGTGCTACACCCAGTCTTGACTCAATATTCAGAAATCGTAAAAGAAATAGATTTACAATACATCTTATTTGTCTTTTAGTCATATTTTGAAAGTAAATGGTCTTGTGTACCATGACCAGTATACGGGTTGGTTTAGTTACATACCACCAAAGATCAAATTGGCTTGAGCAGTAAGAAATTCAACACAGGTACAGTACGAAACAGCTTACGATGTAGCATTGGCAAAATTCGTAAAACCGATCACCATCTGGGGGCCTACCACCAGCTCAAAAGCAGTATTATTTTAATATTACTTCAGTGGGAGAAAGAGATGGAGCTATACGTCCTGTAGAGCTTCATCTCTTTCCCACACTGAAGTTATATTAAAATAATACTGCTTTATGAGCTGATGGTAGGCCCCCTGTACTGAGTGCGTCTTCAAAATCACCAATATTTATTACTGCTTTAGGTAAAAATGATGTTTACGTTAAATTTAATTAATGCAAATTTTCGCATTTATGCTACATCTAAGTTGTGTCGTATGTACTGTAGACGGGGATTATAAAACTGGTCATAGTAATAATAGTCTTATACCACGCAACACTTATCACATAACTGTTAACGCACCATCACTTTGTAGCAAGTTCATAAATATTAATCAAACCTTACTTATATTAAGCTATAATAAGTCTTCCTTTTTAGGAGAGTTGTGTCCTGAGATATTGGAGATGGCGAAACTGTGGTCATACTAAAATCAATCATTACTTAAGGCGCAACTAGCCGATTTTCCATACAAAATTTCGGGGTGGGGGGGGGGTTTACTCCACTGTTACACATTGTACATCCAAAGTAAAACATGAAATCGTTTTGTCTTATTATTAATTTTGTCTGTACAGACGCAGAATAGTAAAAAAAAAAGCAATTAAAAAGTTAGGAGCCAACAAAGATTCGTTTTTCCTGCTAATTTTAACGCAACTTTGGGAGTAAATAAGTAATAAAAGAAGTATAAAATCTCCAAAACAAAGCTCATTCCGACAAAGCTCAATTGTCGAAGATTATAATGTACTTTATTCGTAATTGATTTATGCAGAACTTTTCATAAAAATCCACTTTCCAAAGGACTTTTCGTAATTTTGTACGCGCTCGTTTTTACTAAAATCGTTCTGAACGGTGTTTGTGTGCGTGCGAACTAGAGTTTGTGCATGTAGACCAGCGTCTAACTGTTCATCACTGATACTATCTCTGTCGGACACGATGCCAGGTGAGATAGCGTACTTTTTGACCAAACCCACCAATGAGTTGGAGCCCGCGACTAGTTCAACCTTAAATAACATCTTTGCCTTTTGCTACAGAATTAGGCAGAAAGTGCAAGCCCCACATGCTACGAAACTAACATAGCCTTCCTTCTGCTTCATCAGAAGGTGAATTCAAGTATTAACGCCGGTAACACACCTCCGCTGCGAAACCGCAATAGTTCAATTCAACTGGCTCGCGTCATGTGCGGAACTCTAATTGCGGAACATGACGCAAGCCAGTATAATTTCTCATATCACAGATTGAGACTATAGATCGATTGAGAAATTAGAACGCCATCGTTCTTAGAAATACGGGGACTGCACCTGTTGTTATACACGCGAGCTGGTATAGCACAATAATTAGGTCAATTATTTCATAGGCCTCCCCGTAATATTTATTTCTGTGCGCACTGCGATGCGGCTACCCGCAGACCGCTGCGACCGAGTGCCGGCCGGACGGTTGCGATACGCACTGTGCGGCTCAGTCTGCGGCTGTCCGCTATTGAGTGAGATTGTGTACTTGTGGTACGTCTACTTACGTTTTACGTAAAATTGAATACGATACGATTTTTCTTCTTTACGTAACGTGTGTAAATGTAGTAAATAGCTGCAACTTCTTCCGCGTCCATCTTTGAAATGACTTGATATAATCGCAAATCGCAACGGTTCTTCAACCGCATCCTGCGGTCAGCCGCACGGGTAGCAGCATTGCGGCTACCCGCATAATGCGTACGAACCCTTACAGTGAACGTCTTTCGGTTGAAATGATGATTATGATGATAAATTATTTCATTAAAATCACGTCTTAGATACTCTAAGCTCAATTAAATTTATGCTTGTGTCCTCTACAATTAAAGGCTAGCTAGCGCAGATTGGGGGGGCGCGCCGCAACGCAACGCATTGCAAATTCCTCATTCATCACTTTCGTACATTTTCTATGAACCAACGCACACTACAGGCCGCAACGCACGTTGTATAAAATGCGTTGAAAATATAAAGCATACAGTTTCGCCAACCCCATCTTATCTATACTGGACAACACTAGAGGGGAAATTCCCGTAATTTTTAAGAACGTTCGCATTCTTTTCTTATTCGCAATGTGTCAAAAATACAATCAATTTATCAACATTTTTGACAAGTTTGACAGATCGCGACTTGAATGTGAACGTTTTTTAAGGGGGAAGCGTCAGGGTAGCCCGCGAAATTCAAATTACCTTACGTTTTTTGACATTTGACACCTTTGCTATATTGCTGTTTGTAATGATTATAATTAAGTAAAGCCATATTTGTTACGACCGCGAATCATATTTTAATCAACATAAAACCTGACACTGACCTGCAAAATGCAAGAAACGTAAGAAAATTTGAATTTCGCGGGCTGCCCTGACGCTTCCCCCTTAAGTACGAGAACTGGCCTTCTGGTCATATTATAACTATTAAAAACTCAGTTTGTTCTCAATACATATATCTAAGCGGTGAGAGCAATAAACTGATGGAAAACGTCGAGGATGTGAGGGTCCAAGTCTTGAGTGAAGAGAAGCGTCTCCAGCGTGCTGCTGTACTTCTGAACTTGTTCGTGGTGCTGAAAGGAATAAGGTTCATTTTAGTATGTGGTATTTCTGGATTTTGGGTCTTTTTTTCTTTTGAGCATCATCGACAACGAGCCACATTTTGTTTGACCGGAAAAAGGCAACATCACTTTTCTTGTTTTGTTCTCGATGGTTGTTTGAAAGCAGAACTTTTCATAGAAAGAAACTCCGACAGGCTATTTAAAATACCATCCTGGTAATCCAAGTTGCCATTGCAACAAAAACCAGCCAAGTGCATATCGGACTACGCACAATGAAGGGTTGCGTAGTTGGGATGAATTTATCCTAAAAACAATCTTTTTTTTTTTTTTTTTTTATAATATACAATTTTTATTATTCAGTAGTACACATACTTAATATACTTTTTTTTTTTTCATATATATATAATATAGTAGTTAGTTGTAAATATGTTTGTGTATATTATATGTTAAAAACCATCTTAACATTGTAGTTGAAAAACATGTTCTCCCATACATTCCAACAGCAAATGTAAGTTTGTATGTACAATATTGAGAAATTTACCATGGTGGTGGAGTCTATACTTCTTATTTTTTCTGTAATCAATGAGTAAAGAACCAAACTCTGCATTTTTTTTCAAAATAAACCTTGTAGGAAACAAGGTTTATTTGTCAAGGTTTGTTGTATTGTCTTTCTTTTCATGCATTTTTTCAAAGTTACTTGTGTTTTGCCCTATGGCATTCAGTGGGGAAGATATCTAAAATCAATTCAATGTTGAAGGTACTCACGATCAAGAAGACCTGTCGCAGCCTGCCGACAGTGCTGCGGTACCAGTGCGTGTCGGGGTCGCGCGCGTCCGTGTCGCAGCGCACCAGATGTTCCGACAAGATCATGATGAACCGTTGGAATACGATCAGGAACAGACGCTTTTGGTCCATGTGGGCCGCTTCTAAGCGCTCCTCCATGCGTTCTACGGCCTGGAACGAGGATTTTACAGCATTACTTTATGAACGCTCGATTTTTGGAAATTTGATCAAGTGTCTGTGTCTGTGTGTGTGTGAAGCACGTTAAGCCGTTGGTCCCGGCTGTCATTCGTGGATCTTTGACAGTCGTTACGGGTCGTCAGAAGCCCGAAAGTCTGACAACCAGTCTTACCAAGGGGTATCGTATTACCTAGTTACTGGGTTGTGGAGGTCAGATAGGCAATCGCTGCATGTAAAATACTGGTATTCAGCTGCATCTGGTTAGACTGGAAGCCGACCCTAACATAGTTGGGAAAAGGCTAGGTAGATTGATTTTTTGATTAAGTGTCTAAACGAGCAGTAAATGTGTAGTTGTGTTGATTTGACCAAAACCACATCTAAGGACATCATATGGTTATTAGGATTTTAGTGTTTCAGCCATTTGACATGCCGTCAATAAAGTCAGATTAAATTATTCAACAAAGTTGAATCAATAATCCTAACTACGTAATATTATAAATGCGAAAGTGAGTTTGTTTGTTTGTTACGCTTTCAAGCTTTTTACGACATAGGATACATTTTACCCCGATATTCCCGATTACCCCGGAGCGAGGCAGTGGAGCGGAGAAATGTGCCAATATTAACCAATAGGAGCGGAGCTCTGAAGCGGAGCTTAAATTCTATTGGTTAATATTAGCATATTACTCCGCTCCGTTGCCTCGCTCCGCTCCAGTGGACAGGCAGCCTTATGCGGGTGAAACTGTGAGGTGCAGCTAGTAAATTATCATTTTGTCAAGAGGTTAGCGAAGTTGGCAGTCAATTAAAGACAGCAATTTTATTTAGTTGGAATGGACAATGTCCTTTGGAATGTTGACCAGAATATAATGATGATACCTCCTCTGTAGGTTTATCCTGGTCCTTCTTCTTTTTGCTGTTGTTTTCGTCTTCCGAATCGGAACTGCTGGAATCAGCTCTGGCTAACGCTTCCCTCGCTTCTTGAAGCTCACCGCCTGAAAAATAAACACATTTTTTATGAATATTTTGCAATAAAACTTGCTTATAAATACATAGAATTACTTTGCTTCCATCCAAAAATCAACGTATAAGTACAGGATAAGTTTTTATCCAGTGCGCAAACTTTAACAAGTGAATTACTCGAAAAAAAAATCTGCTGTTCCCTACATTTATGTTCGCATAACTCGTCAAAATGTAGGGAACAGCTGATTTTTTTTCGCGATTTCATGTTTGGTTCCTTAGTAAAAGTTGTTCATAATGATGAGTAAAGTCACGTGTTAAATTTTGCTCACTGGATAAAAACTTACCCTGTATACCAGATTTCAAGACAATATAAGTAACTAAAAAAAAAAAGATTCTCTGCAGTCAGCGCTCGGTTTGGCAACACAGCGTGTTCGAGTTCGCGGCAAGTCAATCGTCATCCTGAAGATGCCTCGTTGAGAGGTGAAACACGTGTCGATTTCTTTCAGGGTTTTTTTAGCTCTTTAGAAATAGTTAAGCGGAACAGGTTACTAAATATATCCACGTCTATTGTATTTTATAATGGATTTCCGCAAGGTCACGCCTGAATCAATTAACTAAAAAAGATTCTGTCTAACTTACAACTAACAAGAGATTTAAATAAAAACTTATAAACTCACTTAATTTCGACACATGCTTATTCATCTTATCAATGGTCAAATGCAGCACTTCCCACAGGTAGTTATGCGTGAAGAAAGGCGCCATTTCCTTGGAGAACAGCCATGTGGCCACGGCGTTACACTCGACTATCTGAGTCTTCAGCATCTTGTCTACTAACACGCAGACCATCTGTGGGTGGCGCTGCCATAGCTCCCATACGTTGCGGAGAATGCAGATCTGGGCTTCCTCGGATTCCGCTAAGATCTGAAAAATAATAATAACTAATTAATTTCAAAACCGCAGTGGTGGCCCAGTGGTAACGGCCGCGACTTACGAGTTGTACGTCGTAGGTTCGTACCCAGACAAGCGCTTTACTTTGTATAAATTATTTCATCACCACTACTCTCAAAACGGTGAAGGAAAACATCGTGAGGAAACCGGCATGTCCTAGAACCGAAAGTTCGAAGACATGTGACATCTACCAACCCGCACTGGGCCCGCGTGGTGGATTACGGCTCACTCCCTCTCACAGAGAGGAGGCCTGTGTCCCAGCAGTGGTAAAGTATCCTCCTAGTGCAACTGGGTATATAGTTATATACCAATATCTCAAGGTACTTCCATGTTAAGGCTTGAGAAAGACTACTGAATAGCAGGGCGACAAACTCTTACTGTATTTCTATTTTCTTAATGTCCCTCAGCAAACTTTGTGTTTCGTCAGTCGTCGGATTTCTATCAGTTGCCCTTTGTACTTGGTGCAGACCGGACGCTCTCAATCAACTTGGAACTAAAGTCGCAGGCACGCACGACAGATAGGAAAATAGTTTTACAGCTCTCTATAGTTCACTCGGAAATCAAAACAAAACAACAATAAAGTACTTAGTTCTGAATTCAAATTATTATTAATATTATACACGATAAATCTAATAATTGATGGACATGGAAATTAGCATTCGTTTGTATTCGGAATTCCGATGATACCCGAGGGACATTAAGAAAATACAAATACTGTACATAGCTTAACTTTTTATTTAAAGTCGGTGAGATATTACAAAACGGCCGCGTACCTATACCGTAATGTTCAAATCACATAATACCTTCACAAGCAGCTAGCTTGACATTTTAGTACCACAGTATTTTTGGTTTACTTTTTTTGTAGAAATCTTCAAAATTCACATTAACTCCATTCGGTATCACAGTCTTCATCTCAAAAACAAACTTCAACTAACCTTAAAAACATAATGAAATTTGGAAATAGCAGCAAAGCTATGCGATATACTCTTGCTGCCGAGATTGAGCAGCGTCTGCACAAAGACATCGATCTTCAGCGGGTTGTAGGCCGCTGCTTGCGCGGTCGCTGCCTGTTCGCCTTCACGAAGAGGGTTCGGGAGGTCTCGGAGAACGTTCAGCGCTTCCTCAGGAGTACATTTGTTGCGGACGCAGATTACTAACTGGTGAGCAGCTTCGGTGCCGGGGAGTGATGCTGTAAAGAGAACATAACAATTGTTTTAGTTTACACGAAAAGTACGACGACCAAGTGAAGGTCGCAGGTCTTCGGTACCCGCACCGAAGGATCTGTCGTTGTAGTGATGCTTAGGCGAAGAAAATAATTAGAAATGGAACAATTGAACTGCAATGCAATACGTTTATCTGTTTGATAATAAAGAATGCAGCAGTTTGTCCATTATAATTGCAATTTTTATTCAACTAAATATAACAATAACTAACGCATGTAACACGGTTAGAGCCTGTCTTACATTTCTATTTTATTACCCGGTAAACTAGAAAAATCCTTAAGCAATTAAGGAAAGTCTTCTTCTTCTTTTCGTGTGTTAGTGACACCTGGTTTCAGAGTTTTAAAGCCGCCCATGGGCCTCTGACTTGGCTTCACATGCTGTCGAGAAATATCTCTCAGGCATGCCGTTTTTTCACGATGTTTTCCTTCACTGTTTTTGAAACAAGTGATAATTAAACAATACGCAAAGAAAGTGTGTGAATTGATTGTCACTTTAAGGAAAGTGACAATCAATGATAAGTACTTACCTACTTTCAAACTGCGTGTATGGATAAGTAATATATGAACGTGAACTCCCCACTCCCCAAAAAGAGTATGTAAGGATTCTAACATGCCCGGGTCGACGGCGCGTTGTGTTCCACGCGCGCCTCAAAGAGATGTCAGTAGAATTGACGGGGTCCGCTAGGGCCAATGCCTGCCGGGGGTTCGAAGAAAACCGATAGGGAAATCGTGGCCCCCGGCAACAGGGCAACCGAAGGAACACGGGTGGGTTTTAGTCAGTAAGAGTCTGACACCAGCTCCACCCAGAGCGGGAGAAGTTATTTGATAATTTCCCACCCAAAAAAAAAAAAGTAAAAAAAAAGGATTTTAACATGCGGTGTTCTTTAGTTACCACTATCATGGGAAATCGACGTGGTTAATGTCAAAATTATCTACCATATTCCGCCATAGCTACAAAATTTCCCAACCACACCATGCAATTCTTCACTAGTTCGAGCGATAAAAGATATAATAAGAGTGCGCGCTAAGAGCAATATGGCGATAATTAACGTAGATTCGGTGAGAGATAGACAGCGAACAATGCCGGGTGTGTTGCGCAAACTCACCGTTTTCGCACTCACAGAGATCATGAGAACTGGATGGGATTAGGTGGCAGTGCGTAAATGCAGCGATTTTTATATATATTTGTTAGGCCTGAAACTGCGTTAAGCGGGCACCCGCTACGGGCACCCGTCGCGTGTCTACGCGCGTGGACACGCGGATGGGCTCCGTGGGAACGCGACGGCCCCCGTTGCGGGTACCCGTCGCGGAGAACGGATTATTTTATTTACGCAGTGTCGCTAGTTCCATTTTAACGGTGTGCATGCACAGCCGTGTCGATGAAGAACTTAATATATTAAGTAGTACCTAGGCAACCGAGCTCTAGTCTGGTGAAAATAGAGAATGAGAATGCTCGTTTAATAGTATAGGATTACAGTGCAAAACCGCTGGCGCCACCGCACGTGCTCCCGCGCGGGCGTCCGTCGCGCGGAGGCGGGACACGTAGCGCAAGCGTGGGACCCGCTTCCCCGCGACGGATACCCGCGCGTGTCCCCGTAACGGAGCACTTTTGTATGGAACCGCGCCGACGTCCGCTTAACGTAGTTTCAGGCCTTAGCCTAATTTAGAAAAAATTAATGAATATAAGTTCCAAGTCGTGAAACTTCACCTTATCATAATCAAAATCAATACATGCATACATTCAATGAAGAATTGAAGACAGATTTTTTTAGTTTTATTTCTCAACATCAATCCGCCTGCCTAGCCTTTTCCCAACTATGTTGGGGTCAGCTTCCAGTCTAACCGGATGCAGCTGAATACCAGTATTTTACATGGAGCGACTGCCTATCTGACCTCCACAACCCAGTAACTAGGTAATATGATAATACCCCTTGGTAAGACTGGTTGTCAGACTTTCGGGCTTCTGACGACCCGTAACGAATGTCAAAGATCCACGAATGACAGTTCGTTCTCGACATCATTCAATTTAATCAAAACTAAATTTTCAGGAACTTAATTTTGTAAAGATGTGAGCCTGAACAGTTATGAAAATCTTTATACTCAACCTTCCAAGCCTTACTAATTAATTTGTACTCGCTATTTCTTCTTACGTTTAAACCTAAACCCTATACCGGTGATTTCGAAGCATGCACACATTTATTTCTTTAGTAAACGTGTATTTTTTTAGCCTATCTCTACAAAAGTCCGCGAATTGAAAGATTCTCATAAATTCAAGAAAAATAAATCATATTTCGCGAAATAAACATAAATTACACAGTCAACAAGGAAAGCAGTCGGATTCCCTATTCGTTCATGCATAACGTCTCATGTTCTTCGTGTATTCAACGCAAACCAATAACAACAATTATTGACAAAGTAATATGTACACTTGATTTCAACAAATCAACAAACAATTTACAACCCTATTTATAGACTTATTAAGTTGCAAGTGTAACAAAGTTTTTGAAATAAAGAGAACGCTTTATAAAGCAGACTTCAGACTAGCGTTCCGCGGGCGATTGCGAGTCGTGTATAAAAACGGCGAAATGTCCACGAGATGGAAAGTGTGCACGCAAAGTAGGAATTTCACTCGACCACCCCTCGCGTGGAAGATAATAGTTTTTCAACGGACGTCGTTTGTAAAAACAATCATGAGATATTGTTGACTGGAAAAGTGGGGACGTAGTTTAAGATAGCGATATGTTAATTCTAAATTTTGATAAATTCCTAATTATTAATATACAGCCATTTTTGGAAACAGCCGAGTGTGAGCTTCTGTCCTTTTATTTGAGCTAATGCATTGTGTAAAAAATTAAGAATATCATCATTATCGCCTTTTCGCGACTATGTTGGGGGTCGGTTTCCAGTCTAATCGGATGCAGCTAAATACCAGTATTTTACATGGAGCGACTGCCTATCTGACCTCCACAACCCAGTTACTGGGTAACACGATACCCGTGGTAAGACCGAAAATTAAAAATGTATTCTTTCTTAAATACAGTACAGACGGCTTATGCTTACCTTTGCGAATCGTAAAATCACCAAGAATGACACAATTAAAACTCGTTCACTTGTGTAATTTTGATTGACTTAACTATTAAAAGGAAAACTAGCATAATCAGCCTATAACGTTCCCACTGCTGGGACACAGGCCTCCTCTCTGTGAGAGGGAGTGGGTCCCATTAGTTGTGCATTCCCGGATTTTATGAAATTCCGGGATTTATATTAAAAAAAAGGCCACTTCAATAATTTCTTAGCCAAAAATTAAGTTTAGGTAATTATGCATCCGACTATCCGATCTCTAGTCATGATTTATGAAATATTGAAGTATTTCATCGTATTTAGATGATCCAATCAATCAGACAGCATTTCGCAATCTACTGCTGAACATAAGCCTCTCCTAAGTTGCGCCAGAGCACACAATTTCGATGAATATCGAGACTTTATTATAAAAATGGCGTATTTAAAAACTCGTTAACGCGCGGACGTTCTGCTTGCGTTACGTCAGTTTCCTTGTTTACCGACAAAAGGGGTATTGTAAAGATAAGTTACGTACATTGAGAAGTGCCTTTATTTACGTCAATGCCCTATTCAATCACAGGTTTTACCAAAACATCCCGAAAACACATATGTAAGTATGTCTGAAATAAGCCGCAGGGATCCCAAGCTATAGATAAAGCAATGGCACGTAAAATTTAATCGGAGAGGCAACCGGATGGCGAGTGGTAATCTGGGTCTTGAAGTGATACCGAACCCCCCCGTACCGTCCGAATGGACCCCAAATGGACGAGGGCGGAGATATGGGGGATAACATCGTTATAATTGAAATAATGTCTTTACACTGTGTATAATTCTTGAAACTCCTTACCGATGATTTATCACCGAAAATGAGGGCGAATTTAATCAAAACCAGATGGCATTGATTCCTTGCACTTATCTTAAATTTTTAATGCCAGGTTAAGAAAAAAAATGTTTTGCCCCCATCCCCCATATCTCCGCCCTTGTCCATTTGGGGTCCATTCGGACGGTACGGGGAGGTTCGGTATCACTTCAAGACCCAGATTACCATTGGCCATCCGGTTGCCTCTCCGATTAAATTTTACGTGCCATTGCCTTGATAAATATGATGACATACGAGTTGGCATCAACGTTAGATCTTGGGGCAGACAGCTTCACAGACATACTTTAAGAGGATCCAAGTACACCTATGTATGGGTATACTATCAGGTACACCTCTGCCCAACCCTTCGATGATTACAGTCGTGATGTTATGTGCGGGTGTGTGGTTATTGGTACCACAGAATGTTATTACAGGATGAGAGTAATAAGAGTAGTTGCCTAGGTAAAAAAAAAAAAAATCTATTTAATCCATCTTTCAGATTAGACACGTATTTTTTGCTTAATCATATCAATCAAAAATAACTTAGAAAACACAAATAAAGTTGGGGAGTGGGGTCTCGTTACGTCACAACACAGTATTAAATCTAGCAAGTCGTGACGTCATGCCACATTTTAACTCAATGTATCGCCGTAATCTTTTGATTACGTCAAAAAAGAAAAAATAAGTGTTAATTTTTTTTTTTATCTACTCGTACAAGGTGGACAAAAAATATTTAGACACAGGCCTATTAAAATGGCTATTTCTATAAAGTTCTTATTAAAATAACAAATTTTTAAACAAGGAAGAACCGATAGAGCAAGCTTTCAATTCAGCTCATGACGTCAAACAGTCGTGCAAGCAACGCAACATTGAAATGTAAATGTTATACTTTTTCAATGCGACAATTTCGAATGCGTTCCATAATTATTACTGCCGGACAGTAATTCATATTGATCGCGTAGCTAACACGTCACTTTACGTGTTACTGTCCATATTATTATGATAAAACGCTTATGGATAGGTACCCAAGAAACATAACAATTAGGTGCACCTATTGAACTCTGAATAATTGTCTATTGTATTATGGTGCCAAGTTGATTCAGATCACGATAAATAAATAAATAAAATTCATTTATTTCAGGTAAATAACACCCATTACCAAAACATAGATTAATAGAAATTTTCGCGATAAAATTAAACAAGATCAAATACAATTAAACTAAAACAAATAAAATTAAATAAATAAAGTAAAATTAAATCAATTAAAATCAAATTAAGTACATCAAATCAACTCAAATTAAATCAAAATAAATTAATACTTAATGTCGTTTAATTAACATCATCCCGGTAGAAATAACAAAAAGCAAAACTTACTGCAGTTACCTAATATTTAATTTCGTCCGGCCCTGGTTCAGACCATGGTACGGAGCAAGAGGAAATGGCAGGCCGTCACCTCCTTCTGCGAAGCGGTAATTCTCGCGAAGGAGGCGGAACGCGTGAGGGAGAGGCAAATTTCGTGCCCTCGGGCCCCTAACCGCCGCAGGAGGAGACGCCCAGGGCGTCAGGAATCGCTAGCCGATTTCCGGCCACCGTAGGCGCGGGCTTGCGGACGGTGAGCAATGGGTAGCTCGCCGTGCGATAAGGACCAGGCTGGGTCGACGGCGCGTTGTGTTCCACGCGCGCCTCAAAGAGATGTCAGCAGAATTGACGGGGTCCGCTAGGGCCAATGCCTGCCAGGGGTTCGAAAAAAACCGATAAGGAAATCGTGGCCCCCGGCAACAGGGCAACTGATGGAACACGGGTGGGTTTTAGTCAGTAAGAGTCTGACACGCCCTCCCGCTCCACCCAGAGCGGGAGAAGTTATTTGATAACTACCCACCCAAAAAAAAAAAAAGCAGTCCAAAGTTTACCAGTGAATAACGTGAGAGAGTACTCTAAAATCGATTGTAAACAAATAATTAAATGAATATTTTTGGTGCTCAGTAGCACCAATTATACAAATAATAAACAAAAATTCAATAAATACGAAAGCGAGTTTGTTTGTTACGCTTTCACGCTAAATCGGCTGAACGGATTTGGATGGAATTTGGCACATAGGTAGATTATGACCTGGGTTAGGACATAGGATACTTTTTATCCCGATATTCGCACGGGATCGAGATTTATGCGGATGAAACTGAGGGGCGCAGATAGTATAATACAATGTCGCCCATCGGCATGTGCCCGCCCGTAATTTTCTGAATATTCATGAAAAATTATCGAAAAATAACTTTAAAAGGAAAAAACTTTTTTTTTTCATGTTATTCAATTTTTTAAGTTTTGAGTAGCGTTTGCCATATCTCCGATGTTATTGGCTCGATTTGGATTCCGTTTATTATTTCTAAAAGCTTATGAATAATTTTATCGGATTTACTAACATTTTTGTTATTTGTCGACTATGCAAAAAAAAAAACGGAGGTGAAATCATATTAATCTGAAAAAAGTTTTATTTTAAACACATGTTTGAGTTCATAAAATCATAGGGAGATTTAAAAAAATAAAATTGACATTATGAAAAACAAATGTCAAGATAGACCCAAGATAGTTAATTTTCGATAACTTTTCATGAAAATTCAGAAAAATGCGGGCGGGCACATGCCCATGGGCGACATTGTATAAATCAAAAAATCTGTGCAAATCAATTATAGAATTATCTACTACAATAGATATTGATATGGTGTCCATTCCGTGGGTATGGAGTTCGTTGAAGCATAGCTATGAATTAAAGCACTGACACTGGTCACTTGATGAACTGTTCGGTAATTGTTGCCCCTATCTTAAGTAGATAAGACAAACTCATGACAGAAGCCTGAAATAATCTCAGATGAACACGAAAAGTCCTAAGGACACCTTTATTTTGAAACCCCGTACATTTCTCTCCATTAAAATCCTTATTTGTTTTTAACTACATATAATTAGATGTAACATCATTGATTTAGGGACTTGTGCCATTTCTAAACATGGCGTTTTGTCCAGATAATCGCAGTTGTTATAAAACACATTCATTTTGTTACTTAGTTCTTTTTGATCTAAAAGTTAATAATATTGTTTAATTTTAAATATAACACAATTTTTTTTTTATAGAGCACTCTGTCAGAATAATATCCCACAGGAACGTGCTACTGGGATTCAGAGTATTTTATGTTCTAACCTGCCTATCCAGGCCTTTCATCTCATTTTAAAATCATCCCCTATTGGTATAAAAAGTAAGTTCAAAAACTAAAACCCGACTAA
This sequence comes from Agrochola litura, assembly GCA_949152395.1. Classification (NCBI taxonomy): domain Eukaryota; kingdom Metazoa; phylum Arthropoda; class Insecta; order Lepidoptera; family Noctuidae; genus Agrochola; species Agrochola litura. The sequence continues at coordinate 7,252,594 of OX424509.1, forward strand.
AAGATATGAAACAAGAAAATATTTCAGACAGAAGTCAAGACATAGGTACAAAAATGATCAAGGTAAAGCCGTGGTCGCATGCTGGTACACCTACAAAATTATAATGGCATGCGACCACGGCTTTACCTTGATCATTTTTGTACCTATGTCTTGACTTCTGTCTGAAATATTTTCTTGTTTCATATCTTTTAGTCGGGTTTTAGTTTTTGAACTTACTTTTTATTTAAATTATTTTGGGGTTATAGTTTCGTGATAAAGTATTTGCAGAGCAGCTTAAAAACATTTTTTTGGGTTATATATGGTATAATAACACCAGCCTATTATTGTCCCTCTGCAAGGCAAAGGCCTCTTCTCATACAGAGAAGGCACGAGCATTGATCACCACGCGCGCTCAAGACATGTTGGCGATTTCAGACTTATATATCTACATATACTAATATATAAAGCTGAAGAGTTTGCTTGTTTGCTTGAATGCGCTAATCTCAGGAACTACTGGTCCGATTTGAAAAATTCTTTCAGGTTTAGATAGCCCATTTATCGAGAAAGGCTATAGATTATATATCATCACGCTAAGATCAATAGGAGCGGAGCACCAAAGTAACTATTACACGCGGATGAAGTCGCGGGCAGAAGCTAGTATGAACTATAAGTCCAGTACCTTAATTGCGTAACTTATTTTCGTAAGCAATTTTGCCTAATTTGTTTCTTTTTGACAGTTCAACAACATTCGTTGCGTTATTTACGTCGTTGAGCAGATTTTTTTTACAACTTATGAATCAATGGATTAGCAAACTATTTCAAATTGAAACAGGTTGTGGTTGTGTTGTATTATGTAATTAGGGTACAGGTTTCCTCACGATATTTTTCCTTCAACGATGTTAGTAATGTCTAAGAGAAACTCAGAAAGTACATTTGAATTGAAAAAGTTACATTGGCACTTGCCCGGATTTGAATCCACAACCTCGTGCATGAGAGGCGAGGCCTTAACCACAGGACCATCACGGCATTTATGGTATAAAATAGGTATTAATTTTACAGCCGCGCCGTACGGAACACAGTCTCACTTTTGCTTGTTGTTAACAATTTAAACTTATTTATTTACTTGGACAATAATATACATATATATATATATTTGTAATGTACTCGTCAAGCTCTTTCATTTGATACCCAACATGGCACAATTCAATTATTTTTATTTTATTACTTTATGTCCTCTAGAGGGCGCCATATTGCATTTAATGTGACGTCACATAGCCTATAACCAGCGGACAATCAAAACGCTTCCAATGATACCTCATTTGTCAAATTATGATCGGCAGTTTAGAAGTTATGAGGTAACAGATGAACATACATACATACATACATACATACATACATACATACATACATACATACATACATACATACATACCGGTCAAAATCATAACCCTCCTTTTTGCTTCGCCGTAGTCGGGTAAAAATAGGGGATGATTTTACAAAAACGCTGAAATGCCTAATTCTTTATTTCTACCAAAAGCATAAAATTAAATTTTCATATCCCTAAGAAATGCTGGATTTCCCATACATACTTTCATCCCCTATATCACCCCCTTTAGGATTATTTTTGAGACAAAAAGTACCCTATGTCCTCCAGAATGCCATCTATCACCTTGCCACATTTCAACGAAATCCGTTCAGTGCAGCGTTCAGCCGTGAAAAGGTAACATATAGACAGACAGACAGAGTTACTTTTGAATTTATAATATTATATACTAGCTGACCCGGCAAACGTTTTGCCATATAAATGTTTGGGGTGGACCACCCTTATCACTTAGGGGCATGAAAAATAGATTACGACCGTTTCTCAGACCTACCGAATATATAAAATTTAATAAAAATCGAGCAAGTCGTTTCGGAAGAGTATGGCAACTAACACTGTGACATACACACACGCACAATGGTCCACCCTACGGACTAAGTGCGGAAACCAAACCCTATAACAGAACATAGAACACTGTGACACGAGAATTTTATATATATAGATATTATTAGTATTAAAATGGATTATTTACTTTACCGATTTGAAAATAAATAAATAAAGAAATGTTGATTTCAGTTAACCGTGAAAGAGATGTGTTGTGGTAAGGGTGGGTGGTACGAGGAGCGTTCGAACGCCGGTCGCCAGTAAGCGCCGCCAGTGCGCCCGCGATGCACCGGTTGTAATCAACACAGTGGGGAACTATCGTGCAGTGCCGTGACACAGTGAATCATGAGATCCGCATTGATATGCGTTTTCTTTACGCTTATTGTAAGTATACAACCTAAGATAATCATGTTTACAAATAAAAAGTGACCATCAAGATTTAAAAAAATTGCGTAACCTTGAATCAAGCCATTACTATTTCCTGTTAATTTCCAAAAATGAAAGTTTTGCCCAAGGATAGTTCAGTGACACTTAAATAAAATATTTTTGTTTAGAAACCGGCCTGCGATCCCACGAATTAATTGACCAAAACGTGCGACGATATGTGACTGATTTTCTCGGTTCGTAATTCCAGTATTTACCTCTTAATAATAAATTCTAATTAATTGCATCTTGTTATTGTGCTAATGCTAATTATTTATTAGGTTGTAGGAATATGTGTTAACAAGTGAAACTAATCTTCTAACTCATAATTCATAATGCTCTACTAAGATATGATAAAATCAAGAATTTTTTGAAAAAATTGTTGTATCATTGGTTTTTTGAAGTGAAAACTTCTTTAGGCGCGTTGGGCATTTTTGAGATGGGACTAAACCATTGATTTCGCGACACTGTAACGCAATTTACCGGCACCGTGGAGTAAAAAACATCAACGCGTTGATTACCGCGGTGCGTAGAGTAAAAGACATCAACGCGTTGATTACCGCGATACAGGTCTTTTTTTTTTTTTTCATATTTTCACTTCTGTCGGCACTCCCGGAGTGCCACTGTTTTTTTTTCTTATTTTCACTTCTGTCGGCACTCCCGGAGTGCCACTGTTTTTTTTTTTTTTTCTTATTTTCACTTCTGTCGGCACTCCCGGAGTGCCACTGTTTTTTTTTTCTTATTTTCACTTCTGTCGGCACTCCCGGAGTGCCACTGTTTTTTTTTTTTTCTTATTTTCACTTCTGTCGGCACTCCCGGAATGCCACTGTTTTTTTTTTCTTATTTTCACTTCTGTCGGCACTCCCGGAGTGCCAGTGTTTTTTTTTCATATTTTCACTTCTGTCAGCACTCCCGGAGTGCCACTGTGTTTTTTTTTCATATTTTCACTTCTGTTGGCACTCCCGGAGTGCCACTGTGTTTTTTTTCATATTTTCACTTCTGTCGGCACTCCCGGAGTGCCACCGTTTTTTTTTCTTCATATTTTCACTTCTGTCGGCACTCCCGGAGTGCCAGATTTTTTTTTTTTCCTTTTATTGATAGACTCACCTTGGCCCGAATCTTACCGAATGATAGGACAGCTAAGTTACTTGCCCGGATTAGAGATTGTGCAACAAAAAACATTACCCTCCTTCTGGGACAGTCTAGTTCATAGCTATGCTTCTTCTGGGCTGTCGCATTAATTGTTCACACATTCACCTATACCGAACATAGATAATAAATATTATAACAATATTATTAAACGAATTATACAATAGCAATAGACAATGACCTAGAGTTACGCTATTGTTTCTAGATGAGATTTTCCCATGTAAGTGGAGCAATCAACTACATCTAACACTATGAGCGATTTCTGCGTGGAAAACCATACGACTACACGCAATAATGTTCAATTAAAATAGAAAAATAGCGACTTTAAAGGCGATAACGGCTTGGGAATGTTAATGGGAATTTTTTGACACTTTTTTTCTTTAAGCGTTGATTGACATTTGGGTCTCATAAAAGCTGAGGTTAATTAAAGATATGGTGCGGACAAAAGAATTAGTTCGTAGTTGGCCTCACTAACAAAGTAACATCAGACAGAAATATGTTACTAGAGGATATAATTTGTAGTTAAAATTATTGACATTATTACAGTTCATTCATAACAATGTTTTATAGCAACGCGGAATGCGCATTTATGTAGGATAAGGGTCAATTCACACCGACCACGACGCGACGCGCACTTTTTTAAGATCCGATACAATATCGACTTTATTTACTACACATAGGGTTATCATCCGTCCGGATTTATCCGACTATGTCCGGCCTTCTCATTTGTCCGGACTTTTCGATTTTATGGGATTTTCTTTAAAAAAGATAAATTATTACTAAGAAGAAAAAAAAACATTAAAAAGTTAAATATCCGGACTTTTTTGCAAATGTCTTTGTCAGGACTTTTCAAATATTGAAATGGTAACCCTTACTACACAATAACGTACACGCGCTGTGCATCACGGCGCATCTCAGCGACACGCGTTCACACGCGCACTGAAATTATACCTTTTTGTGAAGAAAATAAGTTCGATATTTGTTTAAAAGTGCGCTCAGCGTCGCGTCGCGTCGCGTCTCGGTGTGAACTGATCCTAAGCTTCCGCCAGCGGCTTCGCCCGCGTGATATCTTTATAAATAATAGCTTATGTTACTCAGTGATAATATAGCATTCTACTGGTGAAAGAATTTTTTAAATCGCTCCAGTAGGTTTGAGTTTATTCATTACAAACAAAAATACAAATCTTTTATATCTTTATAACTAGGTTTTGCCCGCGGCTTCGCCCGCGTGGATGTCGGAAAATATCCCACGGGAACGTACTACCGGGTTTACATACCTAATAGCCGAGGAAAAGGTCATTGACTCCTACGGCTGCGCCCGCGCTGCCGTCAACCAAAAATATTTTGTTACGCGTAACCATTCATTTAAATGAAATGTCAGCCTATATTTTAATCTAAATTAAATGCTAAGATGATGATGTCATTTTATTGGATAAGGATTAATATAATACCGATCAAAATAAATTCGGAAATAACAATATTTTTTTTATCAAATTCTGAAAGATAAAAATGGTTATTGTGGATCATCCTTAGAAGATAGACATATGCCATCGCGGACTTTTTTGTTGAACCTTTTTTTTTTGTAGAACATAAATTTTATACAACTTTTACAATTTCCGCGGCGCACGCCAATAAAGTTCCCAGTCGGCATGATTTTTCCGACATATTCAACAATAATCGTCAAATTTAACCTTAATTAATTATATGCTTAAACCTTCCGCGTGAATCACTCCGTCCATTGGTGAAAACCGTTTGAAAATCCGTTCGGTAGTTTTTGAGTTTATCGCGTTCAGACAGACAGACAGACGCGGCGGGGGACTTTGTTTTTATAAAATGTCAGGATAAGGATGTACCAAATTCATGTTCCAATATTGAAATCAAATTAAAACGATCTTTACGTTGCGTCATAGTATAGCATATCTAGCATAGCATCAAGTATTATGTAAACTTTCATCAACACACTACCGTAGTAAAATTGTAGTGTCTGTTTGTAATATCAAAATAACAGGTTTTTACTAAATGCGTATGAAAGTATCGGTACCTACTTATTAAAAAAATTGTCTGTCTGTCTATTTGTTCCGGCTAATCTCCGAAACGGCTAGACCGATTTTGACGAGGCTTTCATTGGATTAAGGAGTAAGTTAGCTTTATTTTAGAAAAATTATTAGGGTCCACGGAGGTGAAGCCGCAGGCTGCTAGTTTATTATAAAAATAAACATAAACATAACATCACGCCTTGTTTCCCCGAAGGGTTGGGCAGAGGTGTCCCTGTAGCAGGTACACCCACATTTCGCCAGTTATGTTTAAGTCCCACGTAATAGGGGGCGAGCCTATTGCCATCAACCGGGCACAAATCCAGACTCCGAGCTGCTACTAATAAAAAAAAAAATATCATTCTTAAAAAACACCGTCCATAAAACTATGCAGGTATAAGTCAGTCAACTTAGTCCCACACTATCTGTAGTCGAATCGTCTCAATGGCTACTCATGTGAATTAAACCAAGTTCTTAGCAATAACCATGTATTTGTATTGTTTTACACTAAATACTTTGGAACAAAAAAAACGAGCGAGCCTTATGCTGCCTGTCCACTGGAGCGGAGCGAGGCAGCGGAGTTTAGATTCTAATGGTTAATATTGGCACATTTCTCCGCTCAGCTGCCTCGCTCCGCTCCAGTGGACAGGCAGCCTAACAGTAGCCGCATATGATGTGTAACATCTGACATCTCACCTTGGTAATAAGCAACATTAAAGGGGCCAAGGTCGTTTCTGGCGGCTAATTCTAGCACCGCGTGCGCTCATTGGTCAAATGAAATAGTGCGCGGTTCCCCGGCTTCTTGTGACACACCTCCGTTCCTTTTCACGAAATCACTCCCACAGATTTGATTATTTCAATTTATTTTGATTTTGATTGCAGGAAAGCCAGAGGAAAGATGCTTAACATCAAAAATATGTTATGTTTTTTAAATAGGCTCCAACTATTTTGATGTTTCAGATATTCAAAGGATTAAAAGAGGTGTTTTGTTAGAAGTCATAGTTCACAAATTAGGTAGGTACCGCCCTTAGGTCAAGTAACGACGATATTTGCAAACTGGCTCTGATTGTAAAATGTGAAATGCATTTAAATTTTAAACGCTAGAATAATGGATGAAATGAGATTTTCAGAAAAAAGATGATTAAGTTCTCTTAAGTATATTAATAAGGATTTAATTGTATTTGTTTTTATTTTATTTTTTTCTGTTCGGGAAATTTGCAGCTAAGTTATTACTGTGTTCTTTAAAAATATGAAATTGAAAGCAATTTTCAAATTTCTACATCACTCCCAGAGAACTCTCTCAATCTTTGTTATACAGCGTGGCGGGACATCGACTCGAAAACTATTACTATTCAGTACATGATTCTGAACCCTACTGCGTTGAAATTTTTCGTCGGTTATTTAAAAAAAAAACTGTTTCATAGAAAACTGCAATACCTACGCGGTTAAAATGTATGGAACGGGTACACTACATAAATACGAAAAACTTTATTCCGTCAGTCACAAATACGAATTTCAAAATACCGATTTTCAGCATTCCGAATGGTTCAAAATTCCTAATATAACAACTCCGATTTCTTCCTATTTTTATAATTCCAAAACTTCAATATTCCTAATGTTTATAATTACTATTTTCAAAATATCGAGTTTCAATAGATAGAATAACAAAAAGTCCTACTTTATGATAATTCGAAACATCAAAAATACGAATTAGAATTCCGATATAAAAACGCCTTACTAAACTGAATAGCAAGAAAAATAAAGTATAGAAGTATAATATTATGTTAACCTTTCAACTGTCATTAACGAGACACAATAGAATTTTAATTGTTATCCACCTCAATGAGGCGTCGTAACAGATGATGAATTAAGTATGAGGAGGTAGAATTAAACTTAACTTAAAACTAATGACATATCTCATTTAAAACTACGATTGTTTACTTTTGAACAAAAATATTTTCTTTCGCTGGTCACTGTTCTAACCTAACCTAACCCAAAGAATTCAATAACAGTAGATGGTACACAACGCAAGTAGACGTTTTTAAATTACATTAAACGTTACTTATAGATTTTGAATTTATATGCATAACTGAATATTATACTAATTGAATCAGAATCCTAATTTTAGCAGTTTATTCGTAAGTATTGAAAATCGGAATGTCGTATTTTGGACCTAGAACCCATCGAGCATTTGATTCTTCGAACGCATGAAAATCAAAAAACAAAAAATCGCATTTCCGACTTTCGGTAAAATAAATTTCGTGATTTTTAATAAGATATTATAAATTCTTAGGTATTATGAAATTCGAACTTTTGAAAATTGGAACATCAAAATTCGGAATAAAATATTTCGGAGTATTTGGGTGTGCCTGTATGGAACAGAAGATGTTTTTTAAATAACCGACGAAAAATTGAATCAACGCAGGGGTGTTCAGAATCATGTACTGAATCCATGGCAACAGTTTTCGCGTCGATGTCCCTGCCACCCTGTATACTATCTACCTACCATAAAAAGATAAGCGTAACGCAAATATAAGCGCAAATGGTTCATAAATCATGTTCAATAAACATTACAATATCACGAATTCTCTAAAAGCATATATTAATATAAAAGATATCGCCACGGTGAATGGATATTTAGGTCTAGATCAGCCGCAGAAGCCATTTTTAATCCGTCCGTATATTGTGTGTTAGACGATACAAAGAAATTGCTAAACTAGAGATTAGGATCGCCTTGTAACGTTATGAAATCTCATAGACTCGTACGCACAATATGATTGTGTTTCTGATATACGATTGTTAAACAAAAATGCTCACTATTGAGGCATTTTACTAGCTGCCCTTTTAAACCAAATTGATTGTTCTATTGTGAAGTATTAGCAAAGGTTTTTAAGAATCAAAGGTTATATGATTCTTTGGTGTATTTACAAATTAATGTTATTGATTTTAGGTGGTCAACAATACTATGATTCCGTCTCACAATCAAAGTTTTTATTTTAATTTAACCGGTTTACAGGCATTTTTGAACCGTCAAGTAGTCCGTCAGTCAGAAAGTTGAAAGCTGATGCATTGACTGATTGACTTTCATCAAATATGATCTAATGAAACTTTATAATATATGAATATGGTTGCCAATGTTTTTTTTAATAATCATCCCGAGATTATATACAAAATATTAGTGATCAATGTTGGGAAATTCCATTCATATAAAGTAGAAAGAACAAATATTTAGTAAGATTCGAGCCAAATACTTAAGTTGGATTGTACTGAAATTATTCAATTGGAAACTCATCGCGGAGGGGTGGGATCGTCCGGCACGCAACCGATTTGTAACACGCCAACGTCTCCGGCGCACTTTCCCGCCCACTGCCATTTTACTTTCAAACGCATACTGAAATATCCACTTTTTTTATGTCAAATACAATTCTAATGATAGTCGTCGCCGGCCACTTAATTAACGTTCGTTTGATTTGTCGTTTCATGTTTATTAAAAGATCATTGCTCGCATTACAGGTGCAGAGAGAGAGAAGTAGCACGGCAAGCGGTGAACATGAAGAGGATTTCAACCCTATGCCGATCCCGCTCAGTTACTGGCCGCGTGACACACAAGACCCTGCAGGAACGTTACAGGAGATCATCAAGACTGAGGAACCTCCAGCAGCAGCTGCGGTGCCCGCTCATTACTGGGAAGACGCGCTGAAGCACAGTGTGTATCTAACACTAGTCAGAGACAAAATAGATCAGCTAATAGCAAAAGGAGAATACATATCGCCAGACAGCAAACCAGGAAACCTTGTGGCGAAAGAAATTGACGATCATGACCTTTGGGATAAAATTAAAACAGCTCGCTTTGACAGATTGAAGGAAGAGCCTATTCCACCGGCCGATGTTACTATATTAGCAAGAGGTAGACTGCTCGAAGATGAACAGGGCTACCGATTTATAGAAGATGATGCGTCGCAGAATAACTGCAGTGACATTCACTGCTCGAAAGGAGTCAAAGCGCTGTGGTCAGTAAAACGGATGAGGCAAGGAGAATCATCGCCCGGAAAATATCATTACGAGTTAACATTTTCAGTGACCTCGCAAACAACTAAGACGGTGAAAAAACCATATGAAAACCCAATCAGAACTTTCACTATTAAAGAGACGATACCAACCACTGAACGCCAAAAAGTACGTGTGCGTGGTAAAATCTACCAGGCCAGACCTCAAAGGGCCATATGGGTACATAGGAATATAAACCCTATCCCAAGTTACCAAAAGCGACCAGCACCAAACACACGCGGCTTAGATAGAATATTCTCCTCATTGTTCTCTGATACAGAAAGCTACGAGGAACCGTATAGATATAAGCCGAAAACTTACATGCCTAACTTGTACCTTCCGCACGCTAAATTAGCAATTGTAGAAGACAGAGAACCATACCATCAGAAGAAACCGTTGCCTTACCCGATACTGAAGCCTCAGCCACACAGATACGTACAGCATCCATACTTGAACGTGGATTCTGTAGGGAACTTCCCACCATACGTAGAGCCATACTCTGACAACAGATTTGTGCCTTCGACCGTTGTAAAGACAACTAGGCCAGCTGTTTTGCCGACACCCATCACAAATTATCCACTTCTCAAGGAATCAACTATCGAGGTACCTGTCAAAACTAGACTGAACGCCACAGAATACACAACAAAAGAACCAGATGTTGTAACGACTTATAAAATGTATCATCATCAGAAACAATCACCAATGAAGATCAGCTACGTGACCGACCACATCAGACCGCCAGTTTACAACGCCCCGCCGGGAATTTTCGTTACAATGGATAAAAAGCCTTTCAAACCAATGCCTCCGCTGAAGTATTCTCACCTGAACAAGCCACAAAAAGCTACGCTTCCAGATTTCCGTCCGAGCCCACAAGTACTCGACACTAAATTCTCGGAACAGGATTCGTCGGCCGACACTGCATTCAGACCCATAACTATGAATTTGACAGAAATTTCAGACTTAAAAGAGGACGATATAATCAGTAAAAAGACTATTATGAACGTTCGAAAGTCGGGTGCGGCTAAAAAACCGGCAAAAAAGCATGAAAATATAAAATCTACCCGCCTGACTACAGTAACACCCGAAATAATAACAGCTGTCAGTGATGTCATGGTGTACAATGATGATGATGATGATTATGAGTTGCAATGGGCTAATATTTTGGGAGCTTTTACCAAAACTACTCCAATGGCATCACACAAAGAACAGAGTACAAAGGAAAACATTGACTATAATACGTCAACAACGCCTTTATCAACAACGACAAAAGCAGATTTTTTCGCGAGTCAAGATTTCACAGATTCTTATGAAGAGGAGATTCCATCAACGAGTTCTACCACTACCACCACGACTGTCGTCGTGACGTCAACAACCACACCTAAACCTAAGAAGCGAACACGTCCACCACCAAAGTTCAACAAACCAGAAAAGATCAAAAAGCATAAACGCGTGACGTCAACAACCACAACACTCAAACCAACGCGAAAGTACCCTTTAAAGAAACAAACTGATGACTTGACGCCTCAAGCCAGCTCTGCTGCAACCAGCGCAACTAACTCTATATGGGAAACAAAGACATACAGGGCGCCTGCAAGTACCACTACAAGTAGTACCACTCCAAGTAGTAACACTCCACGACCTACGCCGACCATTAAACTTACAACAACGAGTACTTCTAGCACAACCACTACATCGAGCCCCACTGTGGACACCGAACAACCGGTTGTAACCACGCAACCGAAGAGTAAAAACCGTTTCAGACAATCCACATTGATGCAAAAAGGCACATCGGTGAATCACGACAAATGGTCAACAAGTACACTCGACAAGATCCGAACGACACAAGTTTACGCACTAAGAAGAAAAGCATCTAAATTCACAGGCTATATACCTGCGAGTACACCTAGAAGTCCAGAAGTTGAGAGGGATAGAGAGGACCATAGAGATCACGCTTATAATTTTAATGAGGAAAGTATTAGTAGAAGCACTACAGAAAAAGTAGAAGACATTTTGGTAAAAACACTACAACCTACTCTACCGACTTATGAAGAGCAGGAAATTAAAGATGAACCACCGACAGAACATGATGATGAATTAGAACAAGAAGAAAACAGTGAAACTGAGTCCGAGCATAGAGGAACCTCAATGGACGTTCAGGAATCTAAAGACGACAATGAATACATCTTTCCTACTGCATCCGTAATTCAAGAAGTCAAAGAATTTATCGGTCTAGATGATCAAGCAGCGACCACCGAATTGACCGTTGTTGCATCACCATATTCAGCTACAAAGAACAAGACGAAATGTAAAAAGAAGAAACATAATAATCTTACTACTGAAGAAACGTTTAAATCATCAAGTGAGCCTGAAGCTACTGATAGACCTCAGACTTCTAGCACTACTTCGACCACTGCAAGCCCAGTTACACCCGACATATTCAACGAACTATTCGGAGGGTTCACAATGGATGATGCTACAGACCATCCTGCAACACCAGCACCTGAACAAAAGCCAAGCGAGAGCGAGAATCACGAACGTTACTTACACCTCGACGATGACCTTGAAGACTTCCTGCATTCCCTAGAAAAGAAAAGTAACGGACACGATGATAAAACAGACGTAGAATATTATGAGGAAGGTTCACCTTTCAATATTCATGAAGATAGTAAACAATTTAAAGACGATTACTACGAAGATGCTGAAGATGCTCAAGATGCTGAAGAAAGTCAAGATCCGTTTAGCTTACTAGAATTAATGGATATGGAATAGACTGAATGTTGTCCTAACCTAATACTCATACTCAGTGTTGTAGCTTTAAATGCTGTGTCAGTCATTGATCTCTGAGCACTGACAGTGACCAATGAAAGCTATTTATTAAATGTGGAGTGTTTTGATACAAATAATTTAGAAGCATTTAGCGCCGAAATTCACTGGAAACTTGTTTGTTAAACCTTCTTGATGCTTTCGTAAAATATTATTCAACTAGACTGCAATGTTCAAACAGAAATCAAAACCGTTTCCAAAAGCAAGTTTCGAGTGTACCTTTAGGGTCATGTGACGCCTAGAATGTCAGAGTAATAAAACTTGCACGAATTCTGTTTTCTGTGTTACCGGAATGTAAATATTTAAGTTCAGTTAAGTTTAAATTAAGATACTAATATTTTTGTAATAAATTATTATAAATATGGTTTATTTTATAATTTGTTCTCACCTGCCCCTTCCATGGAATACTTGTAGATAGGTTCTGGTTTCAAAGGTACAAATGCTGCAAAGGATTCTGGAACCATTTCTTTTATCCTCTGCTGGTATGACAATCTATAAAGACAAGAGTTTTATACATTAGGATGTATACATAATTAGAGAGGAGGATAACAATAACATTTCATTCAAATAAGTTATTCGAACAACTGAGCATTCAAAAAACATTGTTCAATAAAAAATAAACAGCCTGCATTATAAAGTTTGAGTTCTCTTGTTTTACAAAGAATTAACTTTATGTTTCTATTCTTTATAATAAATAATTTAGTTCACACCTTAGACATTTTCCAAGCACCTCTCTAACAAATCGTGGTTTAGGATGATCGATATCCAACTGAGTGCACGCTTCCCAGTCCTCCCAAGACCAGCGGTACTGGAAGTTGCTGAGATGGTAGGAGAACCAATTGACAAATCTGAAATGAAATGGGAAAAAATGGTCAAGTAACAGTATGCAAAAAAACTGTAATTGTTTTACCACTCTAAGGTTTAATGCCATAAACATCAAGGTCTATTTTTGATTTAGAGATCATAGGATAAGGATTAAGGAACAAGCTCTTTCTTTTGTACATAGTCACATACACATATTCACAATGTTTTCTTGAAAGGTTAAAAATAAATTAGATGTTTTTGCTTTAAGATCAGTGTGACAATTAGATATTTTCAACCTTAGGGAAGTTTCCATTTATGGGGAGTTTTTTTTTTAAAGTTGTAAAGCAAATTATGAGGTTAATTATAAACACCCATCCATATTGATTTATAAAAGTAAGTAGAGTGATTTTATATACTCGCATCATGAATAGTCATAGAAATCATAACATGGATAAGCCTTTTTTCTAGGATTTCATTATGGTACTTATGGGATTGAATCAAATATTGTTAAAATAAGGATTTTTAAACTACTATATTAGAAATTTATAGTATGCGATAGATAAACATTTAAAATAAATTATATTATTATATTGTTTTTATAGTATACCTATCCTTTTCTTGGAGTCCGATCACCTATACCGGGTGGCAGGGACATTGACGCGAAAACTAAAACCATGGGTTCAGTACATGATTCTGAACCCCCATGCGTTGAAATTTTTCGTCGGTTATTAAGAATCATGTACTGAATCCATGGTTTCAGTTTTCGCGTCGATGTCCCTGCCACCCTGTATACTATTAAAAATACAGCAAAAGGGTTAAATATTTCTTATTCATATTGATGTATTCTTTATTCTACACATTACAACATTTAAAATTCCTTAAAAAAAGTCTTAATAATTTCAAAATCCCGGAATTCCGGGGGCATATCCATACTAATATATACGTACCAGTGCTACTCCGATCACTGCTGATATATTATAAATAAATTCATAATCAGCCTATAATGTTCCCACTGTGGGGACACAGGCCTACTCTCGATGAGAGGGCATGGGCTACAATCTACCACGCAGTCCCAGTGCAGGTTGGAAGTCACGTCTTCGAATTTTTGGTTCTAGGACATGCCGGTTTCTATGCAATGTTTTCCTTAACCATTTTGGAACAGTGGTGGTGAAAATATTTACACAAAGTTAAGTGCCCGCTTGGGTTTGAACCCACAACCTACAATTCGTAAGTCTAGAGGCGTTACTACAGGGTCACCACTGCTCACAATAAATATAAATAACTTAGGCTTTTGCATTTGTATGGTGAATATAATAGAGAGTATTCTGTTCTTTTCTTACCTATCAAAGCAGGCAACATTCATGGTATCAATCCTCATGAACAATATTTCCGTAGCCTGAGCCAACACCTGCGGCATCGTCGAAGGCTGGAGCTTACACAACTCAATCAAAATAGATCCGTAACAAATCTCCAAGTATCTAGGTCTCGGCAAGTTGAACAATTCAGCAAATATTATTTCTACAATACAGTATTCTAACGGGATCTTTGCTTTGTAAGGAAAGCAGAGTAACTGTGCCGCACATTCCTTGCGTTCTGCATGGTAAGCTTCTAGGATGTTGTGAAGATGTTCTTCAATAAGGAACCTCTCAATGGAATGTGCTCCTGGCAGTACCGGACCATCGGGACAGTCAGTGTAGTCAAACATGCGGAATATGACCCTTGGCATGGGGTATGTGTCCGTGTCATTGTGGGGTGGCGGCTGGAAACAGATATTTTTGTTTTAGTCAATAAATGGCATTAACTTATAATTATTTAATACTTCAAATCGTTTCAATCATAAATGATTAATTGATGATGACAAAATAAAAGCTAATAATAAAAAGTAAAGACAAATACTGTATTTTTTTTAAATATTAAATTGCCTTTTATTTTTTCATTCTAACAACACAGACATCATAAAACAAAAATCTTACCTGTATTGTAGGAAGTTGATGTTGCAGAGCTTCACATAAAATAGAGTCAAAAGCAAGGTAAGGCCTAGGGATGTGCTTCTCAGACCAGTTGTCTTGCTTCAACTTTTTAATTTGAGCCCATAGACAATCTAGATACTCTTCCTGTAGATGAGGAGTGTCGGTAGACCACACCTTTAGTGCCGGCCAGTGTTTCTTACTGCGCTTGTTTAAAAATATGTCAATAGTAGTCAATAAATGATCTAGTTGAGATTCCTTCTTCTCATAGAGCTCTCTGCCGACCCACGGCAGTGCTGATAACACAGCAAACACAAACCAATCTCGTCTAACTTGAGGTACTCCATCCTCATTGGCACAGTCCACTAAAGTCTCCAATAATGTCAACAAGGAGGAAGCAGCCAGAACGTGGCAGTTCACCAGGTCGGCTATGAACCTGAGACAGTACCTGGCTGCGTTCCATTTGCCAATCTTCAAGTTCTCTTTAAAAGTCTTAACAATGTAGTCAACAAATTCCCCACCAAAGTTGTAGTTCTTGGCGTTCAAGAGACCCACTAATGTAGCATATATGGTGCATTTTTCCGGCATACGAATAGCACAGTCAGTGAGAATACGTAAAATCTTTACACGAAACGTACTCAAATCTGCCTCCAATACACTCGCTAAACCTTCCAAATTACTCTCTAAACTGGAGCTACTTTTCTCTCCAACTCTCAGTATCAGCGACTCCAACCTATCCTCAATCTCCTGGTTCTCCGATACACGACGTCTTTTGCGATTGAGACGCTCTAAAACAAAAATAAAACAAGGGTCATCAAACGAATCTAGTTTCTAACCTACAAAATACTAAGCAATTTTTTGCTTAGCTTACCGTAACCATCTTCATCATCATGGGCCCTTCTGCGATTCATTTTAAAAAGTTGAATTACACGAAAAGTATTTCAAACACTGTAATAATGCAGTAATTTAATTAAATTTTACGAAAACGCCAACAAACAAGTCAATGAACGACAACGAACGAAATCGAAGTTGACACTAGTGAGTAGCTAGACTAGAGTTGTTCTTCTCTTCTTGTTGCATAATTATTGCTCCCTTCTCGGGTCTTTACAAAGTCTAACCACGTCTAACTAAAAACTAAATCAACAGAAGAATTCCATTTCAGCTTCTTGTGTCGAAGACTATTCAATTTTTTTTGTTTTGTTTCAGATATTTCGGATTTCGTGCTAATTATGCACAGTATTTTAGGCGATTAATTCTCATTTCTTTTTCAGATTTATTTCTGAACTGAATTAAAAAATCGATCGTACAACTGTCACTTATGGTAATTTATTTGTCAGTTGTCAAAATAAACTTGATCATCTTGTTGTGGTTTGTTTGTGTACCAAAACTGAATTTAAAATTTGTTAAATTCACTAAAAGGTCTATGTTTTCATCAGAATGTCTTGCAATTATGCTGATGGATTATCTCCGTATGAAAATAAAGGAGTCCTAGGAGTACCAGAGGTTAACAAGCCAATATTTATTAGCTTTGGTCTCATGTTATTTTTTTTTTTGAGATTATCTTTTTATGATGCATTTTTGCATATTTTTATATGCGCTTCTATGATTGTAGAAATTCGACACGTTGGATAAGTTTGACAAAAAATGTAAGCTGTTGGCTCAGTTAATAAGCGAAGCTAAGCATGTGGTTGTTCACACTGGAGCAGGCATTAGTACTTCAGCAGGAATACCAGACTTCAGGTAAATATGTCGCCTTTGAAATTTAAAGTATAGTTTTATTCAGGAGATAACTAATAGTTGACTAGGGAAGCTGCACAATGTAAGATTGTAAAGGTGATTTTGAATTCAGAACAACTACTTATAAATCATAGAAAAAAGAACGAAAACACGTTTACCTCTAAAATCTAAAAACTCTTTTCAGAGGACCCAATGGAGTGTGGACTTTAGAAAAAAAAGGCCAGAAACCAAACATAAACATCTCCTTTGATGATGCTGTTCCCACCAAGACCCACATGATACTGAAGAAGTTGATAGAATGCAACAAGATACAGTACATAGTTAGCCAGAACATTGATGGTCTGCATCTGAAGTCTGGCCTGTCTAGGAAGCACCTAGCTGAGTTACATGGAAACATGTTTATTGATGAGTGTAATTTGTGTAAAAGGTAAGAATTCTTTCTCTGAAGGCTATTTCAGACTCCATTATGAATACAACCCCAAAATGTTGGTAAAAAAAAATTAAACTATTTTGTTCTTACACTGGCTCTTTCCTAAACCTGTCTGATTGACAAAACAATCTGAAGTTGTTATTCTGAAGAACTTTACTGCTTTTCTGGCAACTACACATGGAGACTTAATTTTCTAGATAGTACCTACTCACAAGATACACTGGACACTGGTACTCTCTAGAAAGAGTAGCTCTTTCAAAGTATCATAAATTAATTTAATAATACAAAAAGATTAAATAACTTTCAGGCAATTTATCAGAGGTTTCCCAGTAGAAACAGTAGGCAAGAAGTGCAGTGGAAATTCGTGCCCGGCTGAATTTACCTCATCCAGGCCATGCAGGGGGAAGTTATATGATGGAGTACTGGACTGGGAGCACAGTCTGCCTGAAAATGATCTTACCATGGCAGAGTTACATTCCAGGTAACTAAAATTATTTTATACAAGGATAAGTAGAAGAGAGGTCAGAGAAATTAGCAGGTGGTCAGGGCCTCAAGTCTGCTATTACAATAGTGTCAGAATGGTCTATCATTGATTTCATAATTGATGATTTTGACAAGTTTGGTAATCTACTAATATAATGGCGTCACTATGACTTTCCAATGGTCAGCCACTGACACTCCATTGAAAGAAATGGCACTTATTGGTAATCTCGTACATAATGACAAATGAATGACTGACTTAGGCGGTACATTGGTCGTATTGTACGACAATGCCATTATAACACAATTATATTACGAGATCATTGACCGACCAATGATCGACCATTATGAATTTAGCAGATTACGAACTTTTAGCAAAATGACAATGGGATCGTGTTGGAATGACGAATTTATAAAAATAGCAGACTTGGGCCCCTGATGCTAAGGAATAGCACTGGCCCACTATGGCAAAAAATAGTTAAGAGAAAGAGATCAGAGGAAAGCTGCTAGAGGATGCTTTTGTCTCTATATTTTTATCAAATTAGATTTGTTACAGCTGTAGTGGCAATCATGTCATTTGGTTTAAATAGGTCCTTATATTTATTATTTTATTTATCTCTTACATAGATTATTTTCTTTTAGATTTTGTGAATGTGAGAATGTTGTAGGCTGTAGACTTGTGGACCATTTTCTATTTTGCTAAGTACCTGGAACTTGTTAATAGACCTACACTGTCCTCTCATACCTATTAACACTGTAATTTGAAAACATTGTAAAAACCATTTATTTTTAAAAGAGTAACTATGGAGTTTCTTTCTGGCTCTTCTCCATAGGAAGTGACCAATTGGAACCGTGGACCTAGGTGCACGTAAAAAAATATATTTAAATATTAACAAAAAAAAAAGAAATCTCTAGGACAGGTTACAAAAAGAACATGTGTTATCTAGGAATTTACAACCCTTTTATTGATAGATGGCTATTACAGAATGTCAAGTACTGTGATCCTGGCATACTACTTTCACTTTTAATTTTATTATGATAAAATTCAAAAACATTTCATTATTTTGTAAATTCATATTAAGTATATGCTGTGTTCCTATTTCAGTATTGCAGATTTAAGTATCTGCTTAGGAACAACTCTGCAAATCGTGCCAAGTGGAAATTTACCCATAGAGACGGTCAAGTATGGGGGAAAACTAGTCATTTGCAACTTGCAACCCACCAAACATGTGAGTAAAATATTCTTCAAATAATATATCTTTACATAAAAGTTAATAAATATTAACACTGTCCCTTATTTGTTTGGGTTCCCTCTATCTGGCAGAATTTTAATGCTCCGAAATTCATTTGGCATAACACACTTGGCATAATCTTCTTTAAACGAATATTTTAAAGGCATAAAAATTATTTAATATAATTATTGTTTGACTGAATTTTTATATATCCGAATTTACAATGGCATACTTTTAAGATGGCAGAATTTTATTTGGCTTATTTACCTTTGGCAGAGTTAAAATTCCGCATAATTTCGTTTAGCTTATCGTTTATTTAGTGCGACAATTATTTGCTACGATTTCACTTGGCATACTATGAAGATGGCAGAATTTCATTTGGAATCATTTTATTAGGCATATTGCCATTTCTATAAAATAGCATTTTTAACCTTAAATAAAACATTAAAATAATGTCTTAAAAAGTCAATATGTTGTGCTACAAAATTTAGTGACAGAAACGAATTGCTACAAAACCGACTCCACGTAGTCTTGTCTGCCCTACCCCTAGAGTGTAATTTAAACCCGCGTAGGCGCGGAGGGGCGAGGCGGCCCTCGAGCTGAGGAGCAGGTGGTTTCAACGCTCGCTTCCGTGGCTGAGGCTGGCCGGCGCAGCAAGCCGAAGCTGCGGTGGTGAGCGCTAAAACCATCTGCGACGATAAGCTCGCGTGGGACCGCCGGAGCTCCGCAGCGCCGGAGCATGCAACATGCAGCAGGCATGGTTTCTGAACCATGCCTGCTGCATGTTGCATGCTTGTTTGCATGCTACATGCTTGCTTCCCGCATGGTGTATGCTTGTTTGCAGGCTGCATGCTTGCTGCATGGTGCATACAAGCATGCTGCATACAAGCATGCTGCATGCTTACTGCATGCATGGTGTATGCTTTTTTGCATGTTTGCATGCTTCTTACTTACAAAATAAATTTAAAATATTATGGATATGGAATGTATTGTATGCCAAAAGATGACTCTATCTGTAAACTTTCTGAGACATTATAGTTATACTTTTTAATTATTATGGATATGAAATGTATGCCTAAAGATGATTCTAACTTTCAAAATTATGAGTTTTGAATGTATGATAAATGAGTGCGTATGTCTAGTGTATGCCTAATGATTTTATGATGTTTATGCTATCCGCTGTTATGCAAAATAATATTATGACATAAAAAGTTCTGCTATAAAGGGTGGACCTGGGTGGAAGGGTGGGCCCTGTGTTTGTTTGTTTGTTTGTTCTTATAGTCACCTAGAAGTTGCCTCTCTTTCTATCGCGTAAGCCCACGTTCCTACGGGCGTAAAAATATCACGGCGGGATTTTTAACGCATTGCATATAGCTTGACCAATACCGCTGTACCGCGCCTTAGGAATACGCGGTGAGGCGGGGGCCAGTGTTGACCAATGAGCGGCGGGCGGGACGCCGTGCGCCGGGAGCTTTGACGAATTAGCGGTCTGCACTGCTCCCCGTCTCGCCGCGCGTCTTCCTAAGGCGCGGTGCAGCGGTATTGGTCAAACTATAGGCACCGAGAGTTGAAAATCCAACAATGTTTTTTCGACGGGCTGGATGCACAATGTTGAATTCTCAACGCTCGGCTAACACCAAGAGTTGAAAATCCAGTGCACGATATAATCCCGCCGTGATATTTTTACGTCCGTGCGAACGTGGACTAACTCATATCTTCTGACTACGTTATGCTCACTGAATTGGCCCGACAAGACGAGCCCGCCACGTACTTGTAGCTTCATACCTGAAATGCGGAGTGCGCCTTCTGTACTATTCTGTGGATAAGGGCAGGAGATATATTCAATGATTCAATACCTACATGTCGGGAAGCCGCAACATGCTACAATACAGTCATTAAATAAATTTATTTTTCGTTCCAGGATAACAAAGCAGACCTAATAATAAACTACTATGTAGACGAGGTACTAGAAAAAGTTATGGACATACTCGACATAGAAATACCAACATATTGTAAGGACGAGAACCCCACACTAGAAGCATTGCACCAACCCCTTGAATGGACGATCGACAGACGCGACGTTCTTCAATTAGAGAAAACATTTAAAGCCAAATGCAAAGGTGTTAAGAAGAAAAGAATATTAATAAAAAATAAACGAAATAGTACTGAAGTTAGTTCAGTGAATGGTGTTGCAGATGATAAAGCGAAAATAATCAAATTAGAAGTTAAGGAAGAGCAAAATGATGATGGTGTTGAAGTTAACCCTGTACCTGTAGATTGTATTATTATTGATTAACTGAGGTGAAGCAGCAGGTTTGCTGATGTGTCCCACTGCAGGAAAGTCTTAGGGTGCCACACCCTTGTTCGCGTCGGCACGATTCAGCACAATTCGCCACAGCCGAACGGCAAAATATTATACAGTATAACCTGACAAGTGGGAGTGGAGGTTTCTTTCTTTTCTTTTTCCAAATGAGACAAGTTTTAAAATGACAGTTGTCTTACTTACAAAGGCCCCTGTTACGACAGCACGCATAGCATGACCACCGTAGAAACGGGTTTTGTCGACGGAAGAATAGACAATTTTGACAGATTGTGATTGTTGATCTGTCATTTTGTCTATTCTTCCGTCGACAAAACCCGTTTCTATGGTGATCATGCTACGCGTGCAGGTCGAAATGTGCCGTTTTTCATTTATAGAGGACAGGACAAACGTGTCGCGCGCGACCTGCCCAGACCAATATTCAAAATGATAAATTATTATTAGTTGTCTTACATAAAGAGGCTATTGAACTACAAAGTCCCAATTACAGAGGTAAAAATCGAACAAATGCATTCTCAGTTGTAAAGGTTTCATTATTCCCAGTAACAATGTATTTAAATGCAAGTGTCGGGCCCTCATTGTAATTATCAGTAGAAGAGATTTTTCCACTTGAACTAGGTTACATTTTAGTCGATTTTGCCGCCCGGCTTGTGCCGAATCATGTCGTCTCGAGCAACCGTACAGCACGCCTTATTTCTTTTTTTTTTTTTGTTTATATGATCCAACGAATTACTTTTGAAGTGAAAACTTTTTTAGGCGCGTTGAGCGATTTTTGGTAGAGGGAAAACTTATGGGTTCGCGTACTTGCTAATCGTATCCAGTACCTATAATGTAGAGAGTATGACGTATTGAGCTTGTTGTTGCTCCGAGTGCCGATAGATGTGAAAACTAGATTCCAAATAATTTTAATATGAGATTTTAATTTTTGATATCTACCACAATTAATTTCAAAATTAAAAAAGAACAACTGTTATTTCATAGTTTTAAGTTTTTACTTCTATCGTCAGTCCCCATGACTGTTTTATTTAAAAGTGCAAATGGTCAATGTATTGACACATAAATGGAAAACAGTAATAGACATTGCAAAGTTTTACCGAAAAGTTTGTTTTAGTTAGTAAATTATGTACAACTCATTCCAGAACGGATTAATTATGTCCAATTTCTTATGAATGTTTCAACAGAACAAATACAAATTTAAGAACAATGATTTATGTTTTGATAAATAAAATACTCGAAATGATACAGTAAAATAAATAATTTATTTATAAAAATTATCTTCTTATTTACAAAATATTTATGGCTACTCTTTGGTAACATGGAATGTAAAATTTAAAAAAATCTCATAATTTTTTTGTTTTTTGTTTGTAGAGTCCTCGTAGAATGAGAAGTCTTACAATAGTAGGACTTCTAATTCTTGTATAAAAATATAAAAACATCTAAGTACCCAATTTCTACAAATAAAATAAATTATATCATTAACGGCTGAAATTTGGCACGCAGATAGACCATGACCTGGGTTAGGACATAGTATACTTTTTATCCCAGTAGTACGTTCGCGTGAGATAATTTCCGACATCTACGCGGGCAAAGGCAGTATTAAATAATTATACACTGAAATGCATAAACTGACCTATAGGAACACACACCGTTTTATCATAAACAGTTCAAACATGATAGTAAACTACACAAAGCACGGTATCGCTGGCAGCATATGAGACTGCAGTACTAGTAAAATTCGTGCCATCGAAAGCGCGTGCACAACTTCTGTCACGGAGTCACGGACCGCTTTCAAAGCCATCAGTTTCTGTACGTAATTTGTGTCGTAGTCCGAGTAAACGGTGACACTCTTGGTTTGCATGGAAAGTGTTGACAATGCCGCTTTTAGCAGCGGCCGCCGAGGCGTGTCCGTGCTCTGAACTTTACTGTGCGTTCATTATGCTGGAGCTACATTGTCTCGCGTTATCACGAAATTTAATTCGCGCGCTCTCTGTTGCTCAGCGAGACGTCGAGCGGTGTGCGAGAGAGAGCGCGCGAAGTTTATTTCGCGATAACGCGACAATGTAGCCCCAGCATCATAACTTCTCCCGTGACGTGATTGGTAGCACTGTTTGACTGTTCTGTCAGTCGCCATTTTGAACTCCGACACCACTGAACTCCGGCGGAAAATTGTGGAAGTACATTAAAAAAAAATGCAATTTGATGCAATGACGTAGACATTAGCGCTGCATCCGCGGACTCTAATTAAAGCTAAGCTTGACAAGCAATGGTGCCAACATGACGGCAAGGGACAAGTTATAATGAACGGTTTGTACAAAACAAATAGCAAAATGGCACAGACAATATTTTTTCTATTTTTGCCTACATAACCTAGAAAAAAAAAAACATCTGCTAATAATGAAATATCTTAGTTGCTTGAAATGCAATCATGGTGACTAAAGGTAGTATCAAATTGTCCACTTGATCTGTTTTTGCCTCCACGAGTCCTGAGATGACTCCTGTGACTGCGACCCGAAGCAAAGCGTACGGTGCCCTCAATAAACCTGTAAGTAAATAGATTTTTGAATATTCATTATTCAAGATCTGAAAAGTTCTAGAAAACTTGATATTTTTTTGGTAGTGAAAGCTTACTGCGTTGCTTTTCGCCGGCCAGGGACTAAATATCCATACTAATATTGGTGCAGATTCCTTTGTTCACAAACTAAACTAAATTTAAGTTTAGTGCATCTTTTTCTTTCTATTTCATTAAGAAAAGGACAGACGATAAATTTCAGTTTAGTCCTGTCAAATTAATCAGCGTTTGACGTAAATTGATGTAATTTTAGTTGGCAAGTTTTTAATCACGTCTAAACTTGTATGGAGTAGTGACAGGCGCTGATTAATTTGACAGGACTAAACTAAAATGTATCTTCTGTCCTTTTCTTAATGAAATAGACAGAAAAAGATGCACTGAACATAAATTTAGTTTAGTTTGTGAACAAGGGAATCGGCACCATTATAAAGTAACTCGTCTTTCTAGAACCTTTTCACGCCTTAACGGCTGAACCAATTTCGATGAAATTTGGCACACAGGTAGACTATGACCTTGGTTAGGAGTAGCAGGATAATTTGTATCGCAGTAGCACGTTCCCGTGGCATAACTTCCGACCTCCACGCGGACGAAGCCCCGGGCAAATGCTAATACTGACCGTTCACTATAACTTGCCTCTTGTCGTCATCTTGGCACGATTGCTTTTCAAGCCATTTTGAACTCTGATTTATAAAACTAAGCTTGATAAGCAATGGTGCCAACATCACGGCAAAGGACAAGTTATAGTGAACTGTCCAGCATATTTACAGATTAAGTCTATAAAAAAAAAATTACGTACCAGAGATGACAAGCGCATACGTCACTGCCAATTGTGATAAAATGTTGAATGCCGTCCCTTCTACCGATTTTCGTCCATCTGCAACAGAATTTGAACTTGTCAAAACATAATTTTCAGTACTACAGATTGTTCACTATATTTTGTCCCTTTTTATTTTTTTTTGTGTGGGAAATTATCAAATAACTTCTCCCGCTCTGGGTGGAGCGGGAGGGCGTGTCAGACTCTTATTGCCTAAAACCCACCCGCGTTCCTTTAGTTGCTTGTATGTTGCCAGGGGACACGGTATCCCTTTCGTACTTTCCCGCAACCCCGGCAGGCATCGGCTCTAGCGGACCCCGTCAGTTCTGCTGACAATAATTTGTCCCTTGCCGTTATGTTGGCACTATTGCTTGTCAAGCTTAGTTGCAAAACAAAAGAGTTCAAAATGGCGACTGACAGAACAGTACAACCAATCGCGCAGTGTTGCCAACCCGTACGATAATTTGGCCAGTGGTACGATGTACGATAATGAATGTCTAATGTACGATAATTTTGAGATTTGCTATTAAAACAAGTTCCATTATCAAAACGTATTTGTCAGACAATATTAAACGCAGATAAAAACAAAACAATGTCAAAGTCAATTCTCAAATATGTCAAAATCAACAACAATCTCACTCTCTCTCCCAAGTTTTTAATTAAATTTTACAGTGAAAACACAAAAATATCAACTAAAAACTATGACAAAACATGTTTACGGTTTGTGCTGCTAGCGCGATTGGTGGTGAAACTTGGCACATACTTCCCTTTTGACTGTATTATAAAATTATTCACTGTCATCCAATTTTTTTCGGAGTGTTCTCCCACAGTTTTCTTCTTATAACATCTTTGGCAAATACATGGGGCCCCGTATTTTTGTAGTAAACAGCTGCGCAACTGGACTCAATAATTAATTATGCGTAAAAGAAGTCGCTTGTTTACAAAAAAAAGTATGGCTAGCTGTCAAATTATAAGACGCTGGAGATCAGCGCCATCTGAAGTGAGGGACAGTTTTAACCCCATTGTATTTTAAAAACCGGCCAAGTGCGAGTCGGACTCGCACACGAAGGGTTCCGTACTACTACCGTACAATATTTAACACTACATTTTTTTTTAAATACTTTTGTAAAACAAAACACAGTTCTTGCATGGGGACTTCCTTTAATTTTTAACTTTTGTTTTTTTTTTTTGTTTTTATAGCAGCAATAGAAATACAGTCTGTGAAAATTTCAACTGTCTACCTGTTACGGTTCAGGAGATACAGCCGACTGACAGACAGAAGGACAGCGATGGCTTAGTAATAGGGTTCCGTTTGGCACCCTGGCGTTAGTTCCGATTTTGGCCACGCACTGAAAGATCCTTGTTCAACTATGTATACATAATTATAACCTACCTGCCCACTTATTGAACCCATACTTGGATCCGAACCAGCTGGCGGCGGTGTCTCCCACGCCTATCGACAGGACGCCGCTGAGCAGTTCCAGCTCGTACCCCGGATGTACCGGGACCAGGAGCAGCGGACACGCCAGCCCTACATACAAGTACATCGGGGTCATCGCGTAACTACCAACATCCTGGAAAAATAAGAAAATTTGGTACAGTCAGAGAAATTAGTTGTTTAAAAAAATTATACTAAAGTCTATTTATAATCTTGTTTACAATTCAAAAATTCAAAATTCATTTATTCAAACTAGGCTGAGAATCACCACTTTTCGAACGTCAAAATTACATAAGACAGTCCCCAAAAACGCCCACCCTTCACCACTTCCTAGTGCCTTTAGCTGGGAAGAAGAAGTGGGGTAACAAACTCCCCAGCAGCACGGCTGTCTGTTCAAGTTAGAAAAATAAAATTATTCTATACTATTGTATTGTGTGTTGTATATTGGCGTGTGTATAATAATTTTGCATACAATAGTATGCTGCTGGGGAGTTTGTTGCCCCACTTCTTCTTCCCATAATAATTTTGCATACAATAGTATGCAAAATTATTATGCACACGCCAATATACCAACCAAAAACATCGAGAACTATGTATACTCAAGCAGAATTTAAAAAAATATAAACTAAACGTAAACAGAACTAAATATCTAAATAAAAGCCTCCAGGCATAAAGGGCGTGCCCGCTTACATAAAGTTGTAATTGGAAGTTATAAATGATAAACTAGGACCATCGAGCTAAAATAAATGAACAGTTAATTACTTTAATTAATTGATGCTATTACCACTTAAACAAACATCAACTTTATGTGTGTGTTAATAAAGTTGATTTTCGACTGACTGTTAAAAAGGTCATTAAAAAAATATGAAGTTGTAACGCAAACTGAACCTTATGTGTTGGCATTATGTTTCCTAAAACTCGTGTTTGTTTACATGTTTAGCAAATAAATTGCGAATGCAGATTACGTCAATTTCAGTGTTAGGCCGTGTCCGGCTGTCACGCAAATACGCGATTCGCACTCGTTTATATGACATACCCGCGATCAAAGTCGCGTTTATACGACATCTATTATAAAGAGAAAAGATTTGTATTATTGTTTGTAATGAATAAACTCAAAAACTACTGGACCAATTTAAAAAATATTTCACTAGTAGAATGCTATATTATTATCACTAAGTAACATAGGTTATAATTTATAAATATATCACTCGGGCGAAGCCGTAATTCTTATAAGCGATTGCGTATTCGTGCGATATTGACACAGGATTAGAGCCATTTCATGCAACTGTCAAAGAATGACAGTTGTGATTTGAATAGATAAACGGACATTTTAAGTTTGTACTCAATTTGATAAACAACTTACTTCTTGACTTTACATATAATAAGACGCCTCCCCCAAGCATTGGCACATTCTACTTTGTAGTATGTGAGTATGTAGTGTTTGTACATGTGTTTGTGTGTGTGTTTTTAGTTTGATGATATAATTTTTCTTCCATCATTTTCATCTACAAAGTTGCGTCCAAGATCCTATGTTAATATCAGTTCTAGGTTCTAGATAATGCCAACTCATAGGATTTAAAACCGTTCTTATACAGAGTGGCGGGGACATCGACGCGGAAACTGTTACCATGGATTCAGTAAATGATTCTGAAACCCCATGCGTCGAAACTTACTAGTCGGTTCTTAAAAAAAAATCTGCTGTTTCATAGAAAAGTGCAATACCTACGCAGTCAAAATGTATGGAACAGCAGATTTTTTTTTAAACCGACGAAATATTTCAACACTGGGAGGGGGTTCAGAATCATGTACTGAATCTATAGTAACAGTTTTCGCGTCGATGTTCCTGCCACTCTGTATTTGTCAAGCAGAATGTTTTTGACGTTCAAAACTACCTTTTTATGTGGCTACTTACTTGAAATAAAATAACTTGACTCAAACTTCAATCCAAGATATTTTTTTCTAGAGGTACCAGTCTTTCCGCCATTTTAAACTAATAATAATAACACTTATATTGTGTTAAAATTTTATAAAACATTGGTGGGAAGATTCCCTTGTTCACAAACTAAACTAAATTTAAGTTCTGTGCATCTTTTTCTTTCTATTTCATTAAGAAAAGGACAGAAGATAAATTTTAGTTTAGTCCTGACAAATTAATCAGCGCTTGACGTAAATTGACGTAATTTTATTAGGCAAGTTTTTAATCACGTCTAAACTTGTATGGAGTAGTGACAGGCGCTAATTAATTTGACAGGACTAAACTAAAATTTATCTTCTGTCCTTTTCTTAATGAAATAGAAAGAAAAAGATGCAGTGAACTTAAATTTAGTTTAAATTGTGAACAAGGGAATCGGCACCATTAGCTTTTGCCCGCGGCTTTGTCAGAAATTATGGCACGGGAACTTACTAGGTACGGGGATAAAAGTATCCTATGTCAGAATCCAGATCATGGTCTACTTGTGTACAAAATTTCATCGAAATCCGTTCATTCGTTGAGGCGTGAAAAGGTACCAGACATACAGACAGATGTTATTCTTACTTTCGTAGTTATAATATTAATTATATACCTTTTCATCACTATACACTTCAAATGCAGCCTGGAGTGCTGGTGATATATTTGTTATTTTAGCTTTTCTTAGTGCCTGAAAAACAGAAAATATTTTAATAAAAAAAGAGTTTTTAATTTGTAGTATTGAAGTTTTTTTTTTTTTTTTTCTATGGTAAATTAGAACGAAACTAAGGAACGTTATATGGTAATTATTATTTTTTGACCTGATAACGTCTTATAAATCGATGAACTATCTGCACGCACGAAAAAGTGTCACGTTCCGCCTGAGCCGAGCGTGCAAGCGAGAGCGCGGAACAAGCGACAGAGAGGCACAGTCGGCTTGTGACGTTTTCACGTAAAATTATCGTCCGTAAACCGACTTTACAGACAACCAATTTTTTTTATTTTTCTTTCGCTTCGTTCGTTTTCACGCGCTCCGGTTGCAGGCTCTAATCTATATTTTACTAACTTTTGCCCTCGGCTTCGCCCGCGTTGAGGTCGGAAATCATCCCATGGGAACCTGTACTGTTTGTTTATTTCACTAAACCGGCGTTCGCACGGACGTAATAAAATCGCAGCGGGATTTTATCGCGCACTAGATTTTCAACTCTCGGTGTTAAGCCAAGCTTTGCGAATCCAACGCGCTGACACGAGAGTGCGTCCCAGCAAAAAAATGTTGGAATTTCAACTCTCGGCGCTAAGCAGAGCGTTGAAAATCAAGTGCACAAAAAAAATCGCCGCGTCCGTACGAACGTGGGCTTATTTATTCCTTCGTATCGACTCCCTATCTTACACACCACACGCGCATCCGTCCCCGCTAGTCACCAGCAAAATCCCTGAGGAAGGGGGATGTACCCCGCTCCCCCACTCCTACACAGCGTGCGGCGTGTGCACATGAGACGACAGATTCAATGAATGTTATTTACATACACTACAGAACCTACCGGGATAAAAGTATCCTGTGCGCCAAATTACGTTTACCCTTTGAAGCGAGAAAATGTGTTCACGGTGTTCCGCATTTATAGTATTAGTATGGATTACTAACCTCAATTAATATCATAAGACCAAACCCGACGCCAGCCGCAAGGAACATCAAATTGATGTCATTCAAGATGCCTGAGAGGAACACCATTGATGCAAGAACGTGGAATGTCTTGCGGGTGACAGTGCTTGCTTTGATATTGAGCTGAGTGCGGGTTCGTACCACAAACGCTGATATACCGACCAGGCAGAGCCAGAACAGGCAAAGCTTCGTCTGAAAATAATAAATGGTTCGCACTAGGTTTCTGGAACTAAAATTATCGACATTGAACACGAGTGATCCGATTGGCTGTTGATAATTCAATCAACCAATCACAAATTTACAATTTTTTAGCTAACTTTTCTGTTAATTTTCCTTCCAGAAACCAGACATAAGTATAATATCTTCCCGACCGAATTTCGGTCACGGCAGCCAATCTCAACGGAGATTAGCCAAGTACGCAGGAGATATTATAGTGAACAAGTATGTGCGCAAACACAGGTGCGTCACTCTCATAGTCCTATGGCGACACGTGCGCACCGAGGCACGGGGATGTCACACCACTAAATTCCAAATTCCAGGCTGCTACTAAGAAATCCCTAATGGAAAATAACTTTGCCTGACCTGAGAATCGAACCCAGCACCCCGCACAAGTCGCGCTTGCGACCACGAGACCAACAGGGCAGTTAAATGGTCAAGTATACGGAATCATCATCAGTATCAGCAGGCCATAAAATTATTGTAAACAATGGGATATCTTTATTATTATTATTGATGGGCTCACATTATTTTTACCACTATTCAACTTATGGTAAGTAAGTGATAATTCAGAAGTGAGAAGTGCTCATCCTGAACCTGTGTTTTTCACACTGATTCGGGGAGAGTTCCTTTAGCTGAGATATACAGAATTACAGACAATGAATGAGTTCCCTAATCATTATGTGAGTATGACTGTATGCCCTGTATGGGTAGGATTTCAATCATGAAGCAAATGATGAGTGCTTTTCATAGAATTTACAATTTGACATCCTTTAAAATAAATTTAATAAATGATAAAAATTACTCACTTTTTTATCATCCAGCAGGATATATGAAGCAGTTGTTATTAAACAATCAATTCCAAATTTAATATGTAAGAAGATTAATGCATATGTGCCAGCTATACAAACTATGTACACAAACGCTTTAACGGTTCTCTCTGATTCATTCAAAATAGATAATGCTGTAACAATGATTCCCACTGATGATAACATGGTCTGAAAATAGGGAATATTTTTTTGTGATTGATAAAAAAAAGGATAATAATTTGTGATAAATTAGCAATAAATAAACAAATCACCACTGATTGATTGACTGTTAATATGGCTAGGCCAAAAATGAAATAAATAATAAAACCAAAATTTAAAAAAAGGCAAAGATATAAATTAAACAAAAAGCCATTACTGTACTTGTTTTCACACAGGTGTCCTACTTATTTTACCAAATGTTCCCATAGTGACTCATTCTCAAGTAGAAAACAAGAATGTATTTTAATTATAATTTTATGACTAAGTTCAAATTTGATTTTATTAACATTTAACTTTGGATATTGTTTTTCCACTCTTCTGGAATACTTACAAAAATAACAACATTTATGAATCTCATTTCTTCATCTGAATTATCACCCATATTATAAAAAATCTTGCCGACGGCCATGACACCAAACAATACAATGCTTTGTGTAACAACCATTGCCTCCCCTATCGTGAATGTCTGGGAGCACTTTGTGAGGGCCAGTCTTAACAGTGCTCTGAATAAGTACACAGAGGTTAAGGAGTATATGATAGAGAAAAATAAACCTGGAAATGAATTAAATAAACATGAACAAAATGCAATTTCATTTTAAATCTAGACTTAAGTAATAAAAATAAAAATGACCCCAACCCTTTATTTAGTTTGAGGAATTGAAGACGTTTTGTTATTATTTTGAGTTATATTACCTTTATCTAGAAATGTATATATTAACAGTACCCCAACAAGAGTTGATGCTTGACATCCTCCATAAATATTCTCCTTCAGGACCAAGCATGATATGGACAGAAAAACAATAAATAAGAAGCAATAACACAGTAATCCAATGGAAATAAAGGCCACTAAAGTGTATAGTTCTGAGACTTCGTGCAGGGTTGAATATAGCACAAGCACAGTTGGCAGAAGGACACAACACCACAGTCCATTTGTACCAGATGGTCTGAAAAACAAAGGATTTTTCTCATAAGATACATAATGATGAAGATAAAAATTAAATAACCCGGATTTAATACAATGTTCAAAGTTCAACATACCTTGTAGCAATACGATCAAATATTAAATTTTTCGTTACTTGCTTATCAATTGATATGAGAATTCGTACCAATTTTGTGTCAAGTATTTGCTGATATATAGATGACTCGCTTGTTTTATCCATTTGCTCTGTAATTTTATGAAGTAAAAATAAACTAATATTTTGAAACCCAACACAAAAAACCGACAGTTTTTTGTTTTTTGAGTCTGAGTCTGAGGATATGTCTATGGTCTGAGTTGACAATATTGACATTGACAAGAATCACCGGTTATCTGTTATCACCTTGACATTGACACTGGTTACCTGTCCTGCGTTCCGAAATGCGCTAAAAGCATAGGCGATCCGAAATGCGCTAAAAGCATAGACATATTATTTCTATTTCAATGGCTAAAAGTGATAATATCACGAATCCGTTCACTATTTCAATGGTTCAAAGCATTGAAATAGAAATAACATGGAGGCGCCGCGATAATCTATACATTACAAATTGAGTGAAATACGAACTAGAATGTGAAATATCGTGTTGTTTCACTCTTTCTAATGTGGTAATCGTATTTGATAAAAGAGACAACAATATTTCAGTTGTTCCTCATAATGGCAACATTTTGTTGAGACGTAGTGACAGTTGTAGGTAAGTGCCATAACCGCCATATTATGTGACAAGTTTCGTGGTAGTTCTGCTGTCCAGTGGTTGTTTACTTTTTGCATTATTGAGATTTGTGAGAAAATTACGAAGAGTTTCCCTTTAAAACTGCATGTATACGTTGGAAAACACCAATTCAACATGCCTGTGTGTTGTATTGTGAAGTGTGGTGCAAGAAAGAAGGAAAATCAACCTCAATTGTCTTTGCACAGGTTAGTAGCCGGTTTTCATGCAATAGTACATAAAGTAATAAACTTTCGATGAAAAAATTGCTATGCGATCATTAAATACGCCTTAAATTTTCATATTTAGGTGTCAAACCCTCGGGCTTCGTGAGGGTCTGGGGGTGGTGCTCGCTCACCTTGCGAGCTGGTAAAATCTGAACAGTGATAGGTCACGCGAACCCTCGGGCATCGTGAGGGTCACAATGACACTATCTGGACGGTTCCCTACGTTTGCTCAGGCTGAATTCAAAAATGAAACATCGGGTACCAAAAACCACTGTTTACTTCACCTTCTTCGGTATACATACACTATAAAATGTAAGAACTTAAACAATAGAGATGTCGCGACGCCCCCGCAAGGGGGCGTGGCGAGCGGGGTCAGGGCTTCGCCCTTCGCCCGCGGAGGCCATACGTCGGTTCATCAAAAAGAACCTCTCATTCAGTTCGCCTTGAGCGGCATAATGGAAAAGGCCACACTTTTGTTAGGCAAAAGTGCGCCTATGTAAATGGTTGCTATGAATATTTCTGTAGGCGCGCCACGACGCTAGCTCCTAGCGCCGCTTTCTTCACGACATCTCGGCGGTCTGTCCCCGCCAGGTGAGACCCCCGGTTGCCCGGGGGAGGCCCAGCGAGAACGACCAGCGACAGAGATGCCGACTCGACGCCCTACAGGTCTAATATGTAGTCTCCCCCTCTCCCCGCTTACAGATCGAGCCGTTTACGGTTTGAGGGGTAGGCAGTCTCGTATGTGTGAGCGGCTAGTGTTGTAGTGTAACACCGCTCAGTGTATACGTGCGTCGCGACCCGCATCGCGCCCGCACGTGTTGTGTATGGATGCATGTATAGTTATGAATGTCTGTATTCAGTTATGTGACGTGCCTATATTAACATAGCACACGCCACACAACAGATGTATGTGTACATCTGTAGAGTCTTATTATTTCGAGTAAGCTGCGTGTAACCTGGTTGCTGCTTACCCGAGGCGTCCAGTCCGGTGCGATGGGGTCTATGCGTCCGCTACCAGGTCGCGGGGCAGGGGTTTCGCGTCAGGCGGGCGCGCGTGCAATGGCACTATCTGCCTGACATGGGGCCAGGCAGAGGCGTCGGCACGCGCGAACATTACCTTCGCGAGTCGCCCTACAAACTCATCCAGGCTCTCAATCTCGAGGTCCCGGTGGAGAACTTCGTTCCTCACGCAGCGAGGGGCGTCAACTATGGTCCGCAGCGCAAAGTTCTGTTGCGTGCGGAGCGTTTTTCGGCTCGACTCGCTCGTGAGGGCGAACCAGGCCGGGGCGGCGTACGTCAAGACTGAGCGTATGTACAGTAAGCGCTCAAAAGTGCATAAGCACGCTAAGAGTCGAATTGCTGTGAACACGCGGTGTAGTCCGTACATTTGTATGTGTAAACAGTCAGACGTCTGTGGTGTGAGTGCCGTACACACACCACAGAGAACGCAGTTTTGCACTACACACTGTCGTATCGTCACGATTCGCGGGCGCCGCACTTATATTTCCATCACTTTTGTTAGCACGCATCATACGCGTGACCTTGGCCAGTGTATGGCATTGCTAAAATTCGAAAGTAAATTATATGTGCAGATAGCAGAAGGCGTTAAGCGTTGGTCTTAGATTCAAGATGGCTAAGGTTCTGATCTCGTAAATCACAGCGCTGTTTTTGCAAATATTATTATTTTGTTTGCAATAATAATATTTTTAAATATTCCTGCCTATTTATTAATGTTGTTATTGCAATAAAGGGTTTAGAATAAAAGAAATGCGTGATATGTTATAATAAAAAATAAATAATATTTATTCGTTATATTTATTTTACTAAGTATAGTTAACAAACTGCTACAATTATTTATCATTACTTCACCTGAATAATATGTGAAATAGATGTCTAGAAACTTAGAAGCAATTTGTATTATTTTGACATATTTAAATTTTGAAATGTTTTAAATTTTAAATGGATTTTTTTCACCATAAATATAAAGCTTTGATCATGGTCGAAGTAATTAAGCAATAAATAAGAATATTAGACTACTTAAAATGAAAAAAAATCTACTGACAAAATTGTTGATTTTAAGGTTAAGTAAAGGCAGTTTGTTCATATTATTTATTTTAAATTTTATTTGGGTTTACTAAATATTGGTTGGTATTGAGGTTATAGCTTAAGTTTCATTTTCTTTACGAAAAGAAGATTGAAACTAAACCTCAAATTTTAATCCTAAAATAATAATATTACTAAAATAATATTAAACAATTTCGGTATATCTGCAAGAAATACGACAAATACCCTATTGAAACGTGCTTAAAAAATTCGTTACCATAAATTCATGCAATAACGAATCTGTTGTTCAAGTTGGTACGGTCAATATTTTAAGGTCAAAAACGGTTTTCTAGCTGGTCTTCAGTGATGCAAGCCTTCATAATGACGTGTTTTTAATAATTCAGCAAAATATCTCGTTGGTATGAAACCATTTGTTTCATATTCATTCACCATTTGACGTCGCTGCTACTCGATAATAAGCCCCTTCCTCATATCTCTTAACCCTCACAGTATTTCTCTAGAACAAAGAATAACACTGTATTTATAACACATAATACCTAATTATTTATCATTCACTAATCGAATTAAACCTCATAATGAATTTAAAACTTTAAAGGCATCTTCTGTCTCAACAATACCTCTGTTCTATCAATAATACCTTTGATCTAGATTTATGTTTACTAAAATATGAAATATTTAAATGATAACACTCACACTTAGTCCGGTTCCATATCTTGTGTAAATAACATTCACTTTTACGCAGCGCAGTAATATTTATCTCCCTTCAATAATTTTGACTGCATTTTGAAAATAATAACCACAACACCGCTAAAAGCTAAATACTCGTCACCAACATTATCTACGAACCAACAAAGTTCTATTAAGTGAATACTCGCTGTCTACCCCACAGAAATCGAAATAATTAACTTAGTTTTCTGTGGTCTACCTGCTAAACTTTAATATTTATGTGAACAAGACGAATGAAACAAAAAACGAATAGTCATTGGTTGCAGACAAAGTGAGTGTGTGTGTGTAATGTGCGTGTCTACAGTATTGTAACAACTTATAGAAGAAGGTCGTAAGTCAAACCGAAGCGTCAGTCTATTGCTTTGTGAGATTGCTTATGGACTTTTGGTCGGTACTGTACATCTTGTACACGCTCAGCTTGACGCGCGTCGGGATGCGGGATGAGAGCACTGGTCTAAGGAGGTTGCGGGCGACCTTACCCTGCGCGACGACCTTGCGAACATGGGGCCCCATCGTGAGGCGGCGGTCGATGGTCACACCCAGGTACTTGGCCTGGGGCGCCCAATCGACGTCGACTCCATGTAGCTTCAGGGGGGGTGGGAGGGGCGCAAAGCCAGTAACCATGGCTTGCGTCTTACCCACGTTCACCGACAGACGCCATTTGGCTAGCCACTCGGGAAGAAGGTCGAGGGCGCGCTGCATTTTGACCGCCGCGTACTTCGCATTAAGCGATGTAGTAATGTACGCGGCGTCGTCGGCATACAGCGCGAGCGTGGCATCGGGAGTGGTGGGGATGTCGTCGGTGTACCGTGAGTAACACGCCGGCGAGACGCAGCTGCCTTGGGGCACGCCAGCCAACACCGGGCGGGCGCCCGATAGCGCCCCGTCGACCACCACCCGGAAGGTCCTGTGGGACAGAAAGGATGAGACCACTCTTACGACGCGACGAGGCGCGTCTGAGGTGGCCAATTTGTAAATGAGGCCCTCGTGCCACACGCGGTCGAAGGCCTTCTCCATGTCGAGGAATACTGCAACCGAGCATTCTTTTTTATTTAATGCTGTAGTTAGCAGGTGCAGTACCCTCGACAATTGGAGCGTCGTGCTATGCTCCGCCCTGAACCCGAATTGCTCCGGTCTCGGGGCGATGTGTGGAGTGAGGTGTCGCAGCAGGAGTTGCTCGAACACCTTGGAGATGGTAGGCAGCAATGTGATTGGCCGATAGCTCTCCGGCTTTGCGGTATTCTTTCCCGCCTTGGGCAGCATAATGACGCGCCCCTCCTTCCATGCGGCGGGGAAGGCCCCCGTGCGGAGTATCGCCGTGTACAGGCGCGCCAGTGCCGCTACGGTACGGAACGGCAAGTGGCGCAGCACTGTGTTTGCGATACCATCCGCCCCAGGGGCCTTCTGTTGATGTTGCTGCTTGCTCGGTGACTGTGCGGCCGCGGTGGCATCAGGGGCATCAGCAGGGGGGGGGGGGGGGGCGGAAGTATTAGGGGCCGGGGTGGGGAGTAATATACTCACCCCGGCCGAGCTCGGTGGTGTCGGTGACTGCGGCGGTGTGCGACGGACCGCGTCAGAAAAGGTGGGCGACGGAGCTTCTGCGGCGTCGCTGGGGTCTGTGGGCCTCGAGTTCGAAATCAAAGTCGAACCCCAGCGACGTTGATGGTGTTGGTGACGCCGGCGACATCATTGTCGCGGCAGCCGCTGCTCTTCTTCTCGGGATCGTATCCAACGACACGTTCTCGCGACCAGACGCGGCCGAGCCCGCAGATGCCAGCGACATGCTCGACCCCCCACGTGAGGAGCATGCCGACAGCATGGCGGGCGAGTCGCAGGCAGAGACTCGGGGGGGCGCCGGGGAGTCAGGCGCCCTGGCGAGTGGCGCCGGCCGATACGGCCCAGCGCTGGGTGGCCGCTCCCGCTCAGCCAACGCCGGTCCCGCCAGTGAGAGGCGGAGGCCGGAGGCAGCGGCGTGCGGGGCGGTCGAAATTGTGGCGGTCTTACCCGACTTGGTTGTTGGAGGCGGCGGTGATACGAAACGCGGCGGCGGAGCAGCGGCTCGGGTCGGGGGGGCGCGAGCCCGCGCCGACGGTACCGGGGTACGTGGCGGAGGCAGCGCCGGAAAGTCAGCGCGCGACGCGGCCGGGCGCGCAACAGGCGTGCCAGGGCGCGCAGCGGGCGCGTTTTGGTGTCCGGGCGCGGGTGGGCGCGCGGATGGGGTCGGTGCGCGCGCATGTGGCGCGCGACTAACACTCGCGGCAGGCCCCGGGGCCTGTATGGGCACCGGGCGGAACGCGGCTGGGCGGACCGGAACAGCGTGTGGCCGGCCCGACGACGGCGTAGGCGCAACGCGCGCAGGCGCCGATGACGTCGGTGGGCCGGCAGCCACAGCTGCCCCGATTACTTCCTTCTTCCTTTTTTCTTCTTTCTTCTTGGTTCTTCGGCCGGCCGGCGGCGCACCGGACGACGCGTCACCTATATTAGGCAACGACGTCGCCCGGTCCAACGTCGGGCGGGCTTCCTCTTGATTCCCGGCATCGCGGCCTAGCGAGCCGCGCTTGCCGGGATTTGACATCTTAAAAACTGAGGCGTGGCCTCCGCGACCGCGGCGGCGTTACTCGCCGAGCAGCCCGGGGCTGCTTACCCTGTGTC
This sequence comes from Agrochola litura, assembly GCA_949152395.1. NCBI lineage: Eukaryota > Metazoa > Arthropoda > Insecta > Lepidoptera > Noctuidae > Agrochola > Agrochola litura. Next base: position 7,290,967 of record OX424509.1, read on the forward strand.
CGCCCAGGAATCCGAGATGGTGTCCTGTACGCACACAGAGTAAGTAGTTTAAAATAATGCGATCCGCGCGGAACTAACTAGTAGGATGTGGGTCTCTAACTGCTAGTGTGACCATGAGCCAATCCGAACTTAAACATTATTAATTAATCACATATATCTAATCAGTGGAGAATCTCGACACCGCGATCTAGACTTTGGACTCAAATAAAATAAAAAGTGCCATCTATTGGTCCCGCTCATAACTAAATTTACAACACCAAGGTAACTCATCGTTAAATAATACATTTGAGGTAAATACAGTTGGAATGCGACATTGATTTGCGGGCGATGTTGCTACTGACCAATAGATGGCTGCACATTAGGTTTATTTCCGTCCAACAGACCTTTTTATTCTTTCATTATTTCATTCGTTTGTTTACAATGATATGTCATGGTGGAATAGTGTTGTACCGTTGCCGTATTAGTTTCTGATACTAGTTCCTTCGCTGTGATGAAATGATATTGCTAGGTCCGTCCCGTGGTTTACAGCAAACTGTAGTACCCTTTGGGGTTAATAACACCGAGAGACCGTTCCACAGAGTTTTATCATGGTTATACGATTTATTGATAAAAATATTAACCTTTTTTATAGATTCCCAAAACACAAAGTCAAGAAACATCTGTTTTCTGTGAAACAAGCAATACACAAAAATCAGATGTTTCATCCTGGTCCATCAATATACCAGTTTTAAATGTGGAATCATAATTAAATATAGCGATGAGAAATCGCGTGATATCAGTATACAAATCTGTGTTATTATTTATGTAATCCAGTTTAACATCCTAGGTTTTCTGCTATGTAAACTAAATTGCCAAATTGGACTCGCCAGCAAAAGCCCAGACATGAATCCCATAGAACATGGGGCATGCTTAAAAAGTGAATCCGGAAGTCTCAACCTTCCTTAGAACCTCCATGATTTGAAAACCGCTCTGGTGGTTACTTGGGACTAAATTCCCCAAGTAAACAAGAACATCATCCAGAGCATTTATTTATTTATTTAATACTTTAAGCACGTACATGTACAGAGGCGGACTTAATGCCATAGGCATTTTCTACCAGTCAACCTTTGGGTGATGCAGAGACAAACAGCGGTAGGTGCAATATTGAAAATTGTGGAATAAATATTTATTTAAATATAAGGATATATATATACCTATCAAAACAAAATATAAAATATAACATAAGAACAAATATATATAAATATAAGAACAAATAAATACACATAAATACACAAATATATTTATAAAACAAATAAGACAAACAATGGGAAAACATTACCGCTGTGATGATACTGTCAGCTTCTTACGAATATGCTCGCGAACTTTAACTTTAAAGGATAATCTGTTGGTTGCCATCCTGATTTCTTGGGAGAGCGCATTCCACAGAGAGATAGACTGAACGAAGAAGGAAGAGTGAATGAAATCAGTGCGGTGAGTGGGACATAGAAGAAGACGATTGTGTGATGAACGTAGAGTTTTATTGTGGTTTGCGCAAATGTACTGAAAGTGGGGGGCTAGATAACTAGGGGAAGAGGGAGAGTCAAGAAATGAAAACAAGGTGGTCAGTGCCCTTTGCTCCCTGCGCTGGCGTATGGGCAACCACTTTAGAAGCGACCGATGCACAGAGACATGATCATATTTACGCAGATTGAAAACGAATCGAATGCAGTTATTGAGAAGACGGTCAAGTTTGTCGAGGAGATCTGCATTCAGGTCATAGTAGCACACATCACCATAATCGATGATAGGGAAAATTAAGGACTGCACAAGCATTGTCTTGGTACTTGACGGTAATAAATTTTTCAGTCGGTACAGAGCCTGCAGCGTTCCAGTAACCTTCTGGCTGACCCTAGCGACTTGAGTACGCCAGTTCAAGGTACCATCAATGTGCAAGCCTAGATCCTTCACGTTAGTGCTAAGTGGAACGATCGTACCATTAAAGAGAACTGGTGGCAAGGTTGAACCATCCACCTTACCAATACTGCGAGGACTCCCAATTATGATCGCTTGACACTTTTTAGGGTTTACTGCAACACCAAACTTATCAGACCAGGTTTTTATGGCTGCCAAGTCCCTATTTAACTTTTCTATAGCGTCAGGTATTTCATCAACCCTCCCTTGACAGTACAACTGCAAGTCATCCGCATACAGATGATACGCACACTGAAGCTCGGAAGTTATAAGATTAATAAAAATAGAGAACAGAAGAGGAGAAAGAATGCCGCCTTGAGGAACGCCAGCATCGCCGAGCATGCCTGATCGCATGCAGGTGGTGATTAAAGCCAGAGGTAGAAACTCACGTTATTAATTTTTAGTAAAATGTCCTTATGTTGCGTTTTTTGTAACAAACCCTTTATTTTATTGTTTGCGTTAATTGCCATTTTTGTACTAATTTAAGGTTTAATAAAGTTATTTTTTTTTCGGAAACGGTGATTTAAATTTAGGTATCAGACCATCCTCTAAGTTTTATAAAAAAACAAACATATCATATAAGTTTTAAATGTGGAATTAAAGACTGTAGGAGGTCTTGCAGGGGTCGCACACGCGAAGGAAACACCGGCGAAGTTTTCAGGTTATATATATTATTTAAGCAGTTACAGGTTTTTACAGAAGAGAAAAAACAGAAAAACTTGAGACTGACAATGGTACTATTACAGATCAAAAGGAAATATGTGAAAGGTTCAACTCTTACTTTTCAACAATTGGGTCATCACTAGCAAATCTCATCACTAATAAGTTAAACGGAAACCTAGCTCAAGAACCTGCATCAAGTGACACAACGGAACTTAAGTGTTTAATACCAGCAACCACGGATGAAGTTGTTAAAATCATTGATGATCTCGATCCAAATACTAGTTCTGGCATTGATGGCATAAATACAAAATCAATAATATGTGTTAAAAAATTAATTGCTAATGAATGTATAAATATTTGTTTAGATCGAGGTATTTTTCCCGATGACTTAAAAATTGCAAAAGTTGTCCCTATTTATAAATCTGGAAGTAAGTCTGATCCTTCTAACTACCGTCCTATATCTGTTCTTCCTGTTATGTCAAAAATTTTCGAGAAAATCTTATATATCCGTTTGGAAACGATTCTAAAATCAAAAAACTTTTTATATCTAAAACAATACGGATTTCGACCTCATTCGAATACTCTCTCGGCAACTATTGATCTTATAACTAAAATCAAAAATAAAATCGATCAAAAGCAAACAGCTTTAGGTATTTTCATTGACCTCAAAAAAGCTTTTGACACAATTAGTCCCGATCTGTTATTACAGAAACTGTCTCACATTGGTATCACAGGCAAAGCGCTACAGATTTTTAAGTCATACATGCAAAATCGTAAGCAAATTGTTAAAATAGGTCAAAATCAAAGTAGTTCACATTCTGTTTCTTTCGGTGTACCTCAAGGATCAATTCTGGGACCACTGTTATTCCTAATTTATATTAATAACATATCTCAGATTGGCCTCAAAGGAGACATCTCGCTTTACGCAGATGATACGTCTTTTCTACTTTGGGCATTCAATCGAAGCTGTGATACCTTATATACAAAGCGATTTAAATTCACTTAATGACTGGTTTCAATCCAACCTCCTCACCATTAATACTACAAAAACTAACTTTGTTGTGATTGCCCCAAAAATAAAAAAATCTGTGATAATATACAACTTAAAATAAATGATCAAATAATCCAAAGGAAAAGTAAAGAGAAATATTTAGGTTTAATTTTAGATAACTACCTGAGTTGGAAGCCTCATATAGAGAAAATCAGATGTAAACTCTTATCACTTACAGGGGCTCTTCATAACATAAACAAATGCCTTCCTCGGAAAGTGCGATACATAATTTATAATTCTTTAGTTAAACCACATATAGACTACCTAATAGAAATCTGGGGGACCGCAGCTAAATCTAACCTAGAAATATTACAGACAAAATAGATTAATCAAAATATTATTTTATTTCAAATTTCGAACGTCAACTCAGAAAATTTATGAAGATACAAAAATAATGAACATTTCCCAAACATATATGTACTATACCTGTATACTAATACGCAAAATATTACATAAAAATATTCATACAACACTAAAATTCACAAGTACAAAAAATTAAATTACGAAACTCCAATTACTTAGTAACACGTCCTCCCAGAACAGTTAATTACGGGAAAAGAAATATTGAATTTGAAGGTGTTAACATGTACCTACAATAAAATACCCATGAAAATAAAAGAAGCGAAAAGTATGTTTTGTTTTAAAAAACAACTTAAATCGTATTTAATGTGTCAATATCAATAATAATATAAAACTAATAGCTTTAGCAAACAAACAATAAATATAAAAGATTCTTATTTAGTCAGTACGCTGCCATGTATGCCACATCTAGTAATAATCTACTTTTACTTTAGATCCGTGTTTACTCGGTTGGTGATAAGTTGATATTTACTTTTTTTTTGTCACTACCTTCCTATTTATTTTTTATAAGTTTACTTTTAACGTCGTTTTTGTACGCTCATAAACATTTTATGTAAATTTAGTTTCTCAGTAAGTGAATTATTGTGAATTCTTAATGAGGAATAATAAAGTTCTTAAACCGCAAAATTGGTATTTTGGATTTATATAATAGGTACAGTTCCCACGACCCAATCCTGAGACGAAGGTCGAGGAATGAAGTCCCTTTATCCAAAAATATTCCTAAGGGAATTTATTTAGCTACAATTAGCAGGGATGTCTCATGTAACCTTTCCAAGCAGGACGAGATTCATGAATGCACCGTCTGGTTAGCTGTATTGAGGAAGTTCACTGACTCATATTTTGCTTGTTTTAGCTAGCGAGCGATTCCTACAAGTAGGTTAAACAACAGGAGCGAGCGAGATAGAGGGCCGTACTCTTCTAGGCGGTGGCTTTTGGAACAACTTTATTTAATTTATTTAGTTTGTTAGAGTTTTCTCGCGTTATAATAGTAAAAAATTTGGTTCACTAAGACTTGCATGCTCGCTCGGTACTAAATATTTGGCTTATTTTATTTTGCGTAAAATATGTTAAACCAACTGAAATATTTGACTACATTAAAATTGGTAAAAGTACTAGTTGGTAAGCAAGTTATTGTTTACACGTTCACTTGCCAAACATTAGGTTTGCGTTACAATTATTTGTGAAAAGTTTATTTGCTAAGTAATAATTCTATAAATTAAATTATGTGGATTTTTTTTTGGGAAGTGATAATTTGTCAATACTTGTCTTTTTCTGATACAACGGACTGTAAGCTAATAAATTTTGAATATGATTCAAACTTGATATCTAGTAAGACTCGTAATACTATTACATAGTACTAGTATCGATACTCGAAATAGTAACACTATGTTCCCTGATTGACACAACCCTAGCATATGCAGCCATTTTAGGAGACATTTTGAGTTGTAGATAGGCACCTTTTTTTTGTAGCTATTTCCAGTCCATTACTTGATATGTCTTTAGTTCAAAGTCACTATGTATGTAATTCGCAATATTAACTTTTATCTTATTTCGGAATGCAGCACTGGTGTTACCATGACAGTTAACAAAATATTTCCTAAAAAAAACTAAGCCTCCGCTGTCCACTGTCTGTCTGTCAGCGGGCTGTATCTCATGAACCGTAATAGGTAGAAAGTTGAAATTTTCACAGATTGTGTATTTCTATTGCTGCTATAACAACAAATAATAAAACGATATGGTACGTTATCCTTCGTGTGTGAGTCCGAGTCGCACTTGGCCGGTTTTATTGTTTTTCTACGCTAAAGCGAGCCACCCACCACCAGTTAAAATAAGTTAGTTTGCATACAGTTGTTTTTCATACACGGGCATCATAGTAGTCTATGTGGGCATCCACCCACATGTATGAAAAACTGGCAAGCTAAACTAACTGCAAACTAACTTAGGTTAGCTCGCGGAGCGGTGGATGGCTTGCGTAATAATAATCAACTTCAGAGTAACTGTGCGTTTACTTACACTGGCTAAACATTAACAACAAATCTTGTTGAAATATCTAGTTCTTGTCAAACATTATAAAGGGATATAGAACATGTTTTGTTGTGAATGTTTCGCCATTCAATCCTTAAATCTGCAGATTTAATCTACAAAACTGGGCTAGTCTTGATGTAGCTTAATGGTCTAATTCTAATCTAAGAGTAGCGTGCAAAAGCGCTGTGATATCGGTGTTTTGTTTATTTATTTATTTAAACTTTATTGTACAGACGCCAGCACATCAGGCTACCCGAAACTGTCAAATTTTCCCAATCAACTTTGAACCTTAATTTTCAGCAATAAAGTTGAAAATCTATTAAATTTTGACAGATTCTGGTAGCTTGAAGTGCTGGCGTCTGTACACCACAAAAATACATAACAAAAAATAAATCAAACACTACAAAATATACAATGGGCGGCCTTATCGATTTCCGCGATCTCTTCCAGGCAACCTTGGAATGGATAGTGATTTGCCATCTGTGCCTGGACATAAAATGGGGCTACTTTACTGTGTTCACAGATAACTAAATACTAGACTGTGTTGTTGCCATGAAATAAATAACCGGCTGACAGAGCTGAATGGATTTTGTCAATGTCAGTCACTGTCAGCAGTGTCAGCTCTCAGCTGTCACTGCATAGAGGAAAATATATATATTATGGCCGCATTCCGAGTTAGGCCTTAATCGCTCACAGCGCTCACATCGATACTTCGCGTTCCTAGTTACATATCACGATTATGCGATGATTTTGTTGTTGACAGCTCAGAGCTGTCAACAACTCGGAACGCTCATGAACGCGCTCACACTGCTCACAGTGGTTACTCATCGTCAAAACTTATAACATAACCCTAAAATTTGCACAAGATGGTTGGATTACAGTATTTCTTTGAGTATACACCACAAATTTCTTCTTCTTCTTTGGTTAGATAGCAACTATAGCCAGAAGCACAATTTTGAAATTGCTATGTTAGTTTATAATTCAGATGCAACTCAAAACAAAACAGCACAACTGTCATTTTTGACAGCGCTCACGGTGATATTAATTTAGGGCATGGTCGAATGGTGTTATCGCAAGATAGGGTATGTTATGACGTCATCTATGACGATTCACGGGACATCGTTATCGCGATAACGCTAACACGGTACGGGTGTTAGCACGCTCAAATCGATTACAGTGTAAGTCGGAACGCACCCTATAATATAAATGTCACTGTCAGTGAAAAGAAGAGGTAAGAAGAGCGAGTACGTGTCGCGCGGGAACTTGGAATATTGCCAATTTTTCCAGTCCGGTGTTCGTAACAGTAGAGTTCACACGTATTTTTATCGAGATGTTACGACAATTAAGCAAAGCGGTTCAGCAAAAGGCGAGATTCGCCTCAGCCGCTGCTGCCCCTGCACCTAAAACAAAGCCTGAGATTCTATACACCGGGGTACGTACGAGATATCAAATTGTAAACATTAACATTTTTTTTTTAAATGTTGTGAGTGCTATGTTATAATTTATTATTATAAGTATCTGCCTGATAATTTATTCCGATCAGCATGGTGACATAAATGTACTCTAAAGAGACATGTGTCATGTATGAAGTAATCGGCAAATGATTGTTTTATTGTGTTCCATGTATGAAGAAATATGAAGGTGTTACATTATTTTATTAACAATTTTCAAGGTCAGCTAGCCGGCACCCAAATAAATACCGGCTTGGCGTTCTAGATTATAATTCTAGTTCAGTGATTGTTTCTGTGATATAATTTCACTCATAATCTTAGTCAGAATTATAATACTATTCAGCATCTAAAATGCATGAGGCAGTCACCTCCATAAAAAAAGTATAAAATGTAGTCATGGCAAAGAGTAATCAATTAAAATAATTCTTGACTACATATTTGTATAAATTTTCCTTATGTACCCACTTCAATTAAATGTTTTATCATAATATAACATAATTTATATTCTTAATTAACAAGTTCGCTAAACCATCAGCAAGTATTTGGCTTGAAGTGGCTATTATGTTTATTAGATTGAATATTTTGTTACATTGTCAAGGTCAAAATACAATACAAAAAGAAACTTGTTTTTACCCGACTGCCCCAGAAGGAGGGTAATTTTTTTAGAGAGTATGTATGTTGTATTTAGGTAACCATCATAATGATATAAATATATGGTATTTGGGTAATAAAGTTTGGCTCTGTATCATGATCATAAGAGGGTTTATCCTAAAAGTTGGAATGTCGTAAATAGCTGTCAAATATTTACCTGTTTTGATTAATTTAGCAATATTACTGTATGGAATTAAGAAATGTGGCTAACTAGGGAACTAAAATATGATGACAATAATTAATATTGTAATACCGAATATTTAGTTCCAGATGTAAAAAAAGTATTTGGAAACTTTCCAAATTACTTTTTTACACCTAAAATTGTTACAACATCAAATTCAGTGTTATAATTGCAATTCATTATTAATATTCTAGGGAACTAGTTAGCGACATTTCTTATTTCCATACAGTAATATTAATATTACATGGGACTTAAACATAACTGGCGAAATGTGGGTGTATCTACTACAGTTACACCACTGCCCAACTCTTCGGGGAAACAAGGCGTGATGTTATGTTATGTGTGTTGTTAATATTGCCAAATTAATCAATACAGTGAAATATTTGACATCTATTTGCGACGTTGCCACCTTTTAGAATAAACACTCTTAAACATTTCATCAGTAATCATCATCATTATCATGCTCTTATCCCAGACTATACGGAGTCAGCGCAACATTTCTTAAAATTTGTTTTTATTATATAACCAAGGGGTAAGAAGGGTTGGTTTGAGGTGGCTCAGGAAAAGGATACCTGGAAGTATTTAGGGGAGGCCTTTGCCCAGCTGACAGCATCAGCTAATAATAAAATAAGAACGTTAAAAGTAGGTACAGCAAATATTTTTTGCCACATTACTCACCTATGGCTTTGTTGACATGACTCAGTTTTAATGGTGACACAAGAAATACCACTTGTTTATTAACTTGGTAGCTGATCACACATTCAATGCATCAAACAATCAGCATACTGATAACATTATGAATATGATGATAGATGATATACAGTGTGAGTTTTTATAATGTTCACATATCGAAATGAGGGAATCTATGATTAATTTTATCGACTGAAAAAATATTTTTTAATATTTTATTTTTATGGAATTTTTAAACAAAATGCTGTAACTTTTAAACTCAATGATTTCTCGATATGAAATAATCTCGATAATGACTGGAAGTAATTAGGCGTCCTCATAAAATGCAAAATTATGGAAAAAAAACTACCCTCAATTGAAAATAAACATGTTTTTTTTAGCAAAAATCTATTTTTTTTTCCATAAATTTTTACAGTAACCGCAAAATGTATCAATAAGACGTATCCATTACGTAAAAAAATAAGATATTTTTCATATTTTTTCCGGCGATAAAATTCAGCATAGATTCTTCCATTTCGATATGTGCCCATTATAAAGGCTCTTTCAAACAGGCGCGACACAAAGGCACCGCTCGTCTCGCGACGAGCGGTGTCTTTGTGTCGCGTCGCGTGTCGCGCTGGTCTGCACAACCCTTAAAGACTCACACTGTACCTATATGACACACTAGAATCTCTACTTTATCAACCATAGAGGTGTAGATACTCGTCAATTGTGTTATCTAGTAACTGGGTTGTAGAGGTCAGATAGACATTTGCTCCTTGTGAAATACTACTGGTATTCAGCTGCATCCCGTTAGACTGGTTGGGAAAAGGCTAGGCAGATTGATTGATTAGTTTTAGATACAGATAATAAAATGAAGAGAGCCAGGTTCCATTAGAAAAATAAATCCATAAGACAGAGTTATAAATAGAAAAAAAACCAAGAGTGACTATGTCACTAGCTTCATCTTCTTAAGCCTCCACGACACTACTCGCGAAGTTGCTTCGACGAAGTACTCGTCGAAGTAGATCGAAGTCCGAAGTTCGTGACTACACGCTCGTGCGAAGAACTACAGGACGCTTCGAGACCTTTGACTCGGGCGCAAAAACCGACAACGATTGGAAGTCGCCCGAGGCGACCGAAGGTTGCACGAAGCGAACCGAAGTGCCCTTCTACACTCTCTTCGATCAACTTCGCGAGTAGTGCAGTGGAGGCTTTAGCATCTCAATGGCAAAACTGTGTATACTTCAGCTAAACTATCTGTAACATTACAGCTGTTCATTAACAATGAATGGGTGAAGTCGTCAGACGGCAAGACATTCAAGACAGAGAACCCCACTAACGGCCAGGTTAATGCTGAGGTCCAGCAGGCTAACAAGACTGATGTGGACAAGGCGGTCAAAGCTGCTAAAGATGCCTTCAGGTATGTGCAATCAGGATTAAATTTATAATAGCCATGCCAAGTTACATTTCTATGCTTGTATATTTTTTTTTCTATGCCTTCGAAAGTTCGACGCAGGGTATCGTATTGGAATATGTTATCCCGAATGCCAAAGACCGTAGCTACCTCTTTTCCCGACAAGCAGAAATAGGTACAAATTATATTTTCTTAACAGGCTCGGCTCACCATGGAGAAAAATGGACGCCTCAGAGCGAGGCTATCTCCTCAGCAAACTAGCCGACCTGGTTGAGAGAGACAGGACATACTTGGCTGTAAGTATTTATTCCCAAACTAGCACCAGGTTGGCCCTCGAACTTAAAATTTTCTTACATATTTTGCATTTTGCAGGTCAGTATCATGTTGTTCAAAATATGATTCGCGACCGAGTCCGAAACAAAATAATATGTATTTACAGAATAATAATAAGAAAATTAGAATTTTGCGGGCTACCTTAGCGCAACCCCCGTAGATTAAAACTACAAACCTATGTGTGTTCGAAGATTTATTGCAAAGCGAAATATTAGCATTGGTGTGTTGGTTGGTTGTTCATACAATCGATTGAGTATCGGTAAAAATTGCAGCTACTCGAAAATCACAAGATTGAAGAGAGAAGAGATTCATGAGGAAGGTTTAGGTGTAGAATAGGCCTGTGTCCAAATTTTTTTTTTAGTCCTTTCAGATAGGTAGTAAAAAAATATTGGACACGTATTTTTTATTTTTTGACGTAACCAAAAGATTACATTGATACATTGAGTTAAAATGTGGCATGACGTCACGCCTTGCTAGATTTTATACTGCGTTGTGACGTAGCGAGCCCCCACTCCCCAACTTTAATGCGTGTTTTCTAAGTTATTTTTGATTAATAATAATATGATAAAGCAAAAAATACGTGTCTAATATTTTTTTATTATCTGAAAGACGGACTAAATAGAATTTCTTTTTTTTTACCTAGGAAACTACCCTATTCATTACGGTTTTGTGCAGGTACGATATTTTATTAATCGCTAAAAACCGTGCAAAGCAGGGACGGGTGGCTAGTAATAAATAAATAAATTAAAAATGTTAAATATCAATGGCATAATAACAAAACAATTTTTTTTTGTCCGTCAGGTAATTTATTAAAAAATATTGGCCACTTATTTTTCTTTTTTCACGTTATCAACAGATTACGGCGATACATTTGTGCCATGACGTCACAAGTATGTAGATTTTATACTTACTTGTGACGTAGCGACCCCTACTCCTTAACTTGAATGCGTTTTATCTAAGTAATTTTTTATTAAAATGACAGAGCATAAATTATAGTGTAATATTTTTTTATTATCTGACTGACTGACTAAATAGTTCTTTTTTTGACCGAGGCATCATCCTTTCCCTATTAACATGAAATGATTTGTTTCTTCACATCGCTCATAGCACGTCAAATAATATTGTATGAACAACAGCAAGATAAAATTATGTAAGCGGCTTATCTATAGGTACATAAACAAACATAATATCTCTGTTTGTCATAACCCCTGATAAGGCGTGACATTACAGACACTTGCAAAACTTGCAAACATTTTTTAATAACTTAGGCAATAGACTAATGGCCTTCTGTGCTAATTACACATGCTGCCTGTGCCTTTAGGAAAGTGATTCGAGGGGTAGACAAAGACCAGCCCCGGATCTAGATTTTTTTTGAGGCGGGGCAAAAACTCCTGTCTGCCGCTCCCCGCCAATATTTTATGGAGATGCGCTAAGTTAGCCCGTAAGATTAAAATTTTCTGAAAATGAAAATTTTGCCAGCAACATATTAATCATATTTTATCGATCGATAATTCGCCAATCCAACAGGGGCGCTAAAACTGTTGTAATAGAAAATAATATGTGCTGCGCGTCTCATTTATTGCAAAGTTGCTGTGTGCTGGATAATGCACTTGTCTGCTACGCTTGAATTTGTCGCCCCCTGAAGTTGGCGCCCGGGGCACGTGCCCTGGCTTGCCCCCCCCCCCCCCCCTAGATCCGGGGCTGACAAAGACAGCATTTTTTTAAAACATTACCCTGTCTTTGTTGTCGCGCAGTCGGGTAAAAACTGCCTAGTTCCCATAAGATATATTACTTAATCAAAATGCTTTCCGTTATATCGAAAATACTGCAGCATTAATTTTGAAATAAATATAATGGTAAAGTTGAGTGAGGATTCATGTTAAGTACAATGTTTGACGAAAACACGATTCAATTAAAGTTTACAACAGAAAAAAATTACAAAGTTACATCCAAACTGAACAATTAACCGCAAGTATATAGTCCGTGCAATCCACGAAGACGCGCCCCACTCCGCGATTACTGTACTGTAAGCTGAACTCTAGTACGGCGCGTAGCGGAGTGGGGCACGTCTTCGTAGATTGCGCGGACTATAGTACCTATTAAAAAAATACTTTAAATCATGAAACTTTGAATAATAACTAAACTAAATATAAAGCAGATACTATATTTTATATATTTTTAGGGTTCCGTACCTCAAAAGGAAAAAAAAACGGAACCCTTATAGGATCACTCGTGTGTCCGTCCGTCTGTCACAGCCAATTTGCTCCGAATGTAATGAACCGATTAAGTTGAAATTTGGTACACATATGTATTTCTATGACCCAAACATGGACATGTAATGTAAATAAATGAATTTTGAATATGAGAGTCACTTTTGGGAGAACATAAAAAAAAAAAAATTTTGCTAATTGTACCGTGTGACATATCAAATTAAAAAGCTTGTTGCGAGGATCTAAATTTAAAAAAATATAAATGTTTTTAAAGATATAAAAAAAAAGAAAATTTACCATTCCGGACCTTATCTACGAAACTACTGAGTTGAGACTACAATTTTGTAAAAAAGTACAGAGAATGGTTCTATACTCATAGATTATAGGAAAACCTATAAGAAGTCCACAGACTTCTTAAAATAACATGGTAAATCTCTCAATACTGTGCGTACAAACTTACATTTGCAGTTGGAATGTATGGGAGAACATGTATTTCAACGTTTGTTCTGGGGATAAATTCATCCCAACTACGGCACCCTTCATTGTGCGTGGTCCGACACGCACTTGGCCGGTTTTTTTTTTATTACCATTATTTTCACCGTTAAAAGAAATTACCTAAACTTTCGATGCCTTGGAGCCTTCTCCCCTTCGTTCTAAATTAAAAGTTAGAAGTTGCTGAATCATAATCATAATCATTTATTCGCTTTGAGAGTAGGTACATAAATAAAGGTGTTCACAAAATGTTGAGATCCCTGGACAATCTACCAATTAGGCATGCAAACATTAAAAGTAAATTTTATTACAATAAAAAAAACAAATGAAAATCAAACAATTTGAATCTACTGCTTACATTAGAAAATACATATTTTGTTCTTCATTATTTCTTGTTAATGAAAATGGAGCGTTGTCCTAAGTTGTACATAGGCATAATAAAAGAGCACTACCTACGAGTAGACCTATGTAAGCAGTTTGTATGTGTTATAAGTAGTACCGGAAAACCAGTGCTTTGCTGTCGAGAACCGGTCTTTGATCGTTCATTCAACCTCTCAGTGGCTGCATGATGCAGTAAAACATAGGATACCTACAAGTACAATATTTCTATTTTCTTAATGTCCCTCGGCAAACTTCGTGTTTCGTCAGTCGTCGGAATTCTATCAGTTGCCCTTTGTACTTGGTGCAGACCGGACGCTCTCAATCGATTTGGAAGTATAGAGTTGTTAATACTCTTAATGTAATTCGAGGAAGGTAAATTGCTAAAGTCGCAGGTAATGAAAGTTAGGAAAATAGTTTTACAGCTCTATATGTTCGTGTGAACACACGGAAATCAAAACAAAACAACAAAAAAAGAACTTAGTTCTGAATTTAAATGATTGTATATTGTATGATAAATTTAATAATTGATGGACATGGAAATTAGCATTCGTTTGTATTCGGAAATGCGATGATTCCCGAGGAACATTAAGAAAATAGAAATACTGTACCTGCGTAGCTATAGATAGTGCAATCCACGAAGACGCGCCCCACTCCGCGATTAAAGCTGTACTTTAGTACGGAGCGAGTGGGGCGCGTCTTCGTGGATTGCACTATCAATACCTAGCTACAAATATTCCCTCAATGATGATCTTGCCACAAAGTTTATTGCTACCAAGTCGCAACATTGTAGATACTGGGGACGATTAGAGCTTGTAAAACTCCATAGTTGTTTTTTAATTGGATTTCTAGTCACGTTGATGATTCCCACAAAGTAGGGATAGTTAATGGAACTATTGTATGCGTAGGGATGAAAACAACCTTATTGTCAAAGAACTAGACCGTGATGTTACCTGAAATTAGAATTTATGCTTAGATGAATTATTGGTCTGCTGTCGACCGCAGCGAAACCAATCATTTATCTAAGGAATTTATGATTCTTATCTTGGAGCAAAAAAAATTGTTGGTTCTTCAAAACGCAAACTACCAACAAACTCGCGATGCTGTGGATTGCAATAGGCTAAAGTAAACGTTATTTATTAATAGATTTGTTTTTGCACAACAGACCTATGTCCGTATGTATCTCAATCCCAATCTTGATCCCGATTTTTGTCTATAACTAAACAACGGCCGAGTTTTCCAATCTGAGTCTTTGAGAGAGCGAATCCCAAGTAGCCATCAAAGACATCCATCGATCCATCAAGCCATCATAAAAATTATTAATGTTTCTGAGATACATTAACAATCTCGGACACTGAATGAACCTTTCATTTATACAGAGTCTGGAAACCCTGGACAACGGCAAGCCGTACACAGCTGCATACTACGGCGACGTGCAGGCTGTTATCAAGAACCTGCGGTACTACGCTGGCTGGGCAGACAAGAGCCACGGCTTGGTGCTGCCCACAGATGGGAAATACTTCGCGTATACTCGACATGAGCCTGTCGGTAAGTGGTTACACAGATTTATCCATAACGTGGCCTTGCGAAGCTAGCGATGCAATAGGAGAGAGGCCTGGGTCAAAAAAAAAAATGTCCGTCGGTCAGATAATAAAATAATATTAGACACGTATTTTTTGCTTTATCATATTAATAAAAAATTACTAAAAATGCATTAAAGTTGGGGAGTGGGGGTCGCTACGTCACAAGTAAGTGTAAAATCTACATACTTACTTGTGACGTCATGGCACATTTTAACTCAATGTATCGCCATAATCTTTTGATAACGTAAAATAAGAAAAACTACGTAACCAATATTTTTTAATAATCTACCTGACGGACAAAAAGAGAATGTCATCATCCCTATTGTTTTAAAAACTACCTCCGCAACACAAAACATCGATCTAGCGAACCAGTATTTCAGAGATAAGTATTCCATAGAGAAGCTCGTAAAACTTGAGTCTCGCAAGTTATCAAATATCAAAACTCACTCGATAGAGGGTAAAGAAAATTGCATCCCGAAAAACCAGCCAAGTGCGTGTCGGACCACGCACAAGGCCAGTTGATATTTGGGATAAATTTATCCCAAGAACAAATTAACATGGTAGCCGAAAAACATATTTTTGCAACTGCAAATGTAAGTTGGTCGATTATTTTATTACTCGTTAATTTGTAGCGCCTACTTAGCTGTGATAGTTTTCCTTTTAATGTCGTTATATACATATACTACTGCCGTGATTTTTTTAACATATCCAAAACCAACCATTTAGCTGGCACACTTGACTCTAACAAATATTTCGCAAACGGATCTCTGAATCCAAAAATGGTTTTAGACACTCAAATTTTTGAACGACCTTTCCAACGACAACCCACACCATGGAATAGACGAGAAAAAAAAACATTCACACTCCAGTGTACTAAAGGTACCCAATATTTTTTTCATATTTTTATTTTACCACTTTGTCGGCGTGATTAATATGTATACCCATACCTAATTACAGTTTTCTAGTAGAGAGAGTCTCTGAGCTAAGCCGCGGACAGACAGACAGAAATGGCGAAACTATAAGGGTTCCTTATTGTTGACTACGGAACCCTAAAAATTATAGATTCGTGAGTAAAGGTATTCGTAAGTAAACTTATGTCCTTAATTTTTCTAGCCTCACTTAGCTTCTAGCATCTGACGCATTGTTTTCTTGTCGCACAAATTATTATTTTTTAAATTATTATTTTTTAAATTACGACTATAGTTACCAGTGCAGTCAATACTTATACCTAAAGCTATTGTGAAGTAAGGTAAGGTATTGAATTGAACCCATCGACCAAGCTGGCGTGACGGGATGGGCGCTCATACAATGTCTTTGTTATCTGAGTTGTAAACATCTTTAGTCAGGGGTCCTAAAATCTTCAAAACTAAAAAAAACAATATATTTTATATCACATAAACCCACAAGGGCACTTATGAAACGTTAGAAGCTAGGTACACGGTTCCAATTGGTCGTTTCCTATGGAGAAGAACCGGCAAGAAAGTCCACGGTTAATCTTTTACAAGTACCAGGTACTTAGCAAAATAGAAAATGGTCCACAAGTCTACAGCCTACAACGTTCTCACATTCACAAAATCTAAAAGAATATAATCTATACAGGGACATCGACGCGAAAACGGTTACCATGGATTCAGTACTTGATTCTGAACCCCCCTGAGTTAAAATTTTCTGTCGGTTATTTTTTTTTTTAAATAGGTAACCGATGATTTTTTTTTAAACTTCAGATTCATGTCATGTCATATCACGACGATGTCCCTGCCCCCCTGTATAAAAGAAAAATAAAATAATTAAAATAAATCCGATAAATAAAAATGTCGCATGCCTGTACACCTACAAAATTATAATGGCATGCGACCACGGCTTTACCTTGACCATTTTTTTACCTATATGTCTTGATTTCTGTCTGATATATTTTCTTATTTCATACTTTTTAGAGCGTGATTTTTCAGTAGTCTGGTTTTAGTTTTTGAACTTACTTTTTAGGGTTCCGTAGTAAATAAGGAACCCTTATAGTTTCGTCATGTCTGTCTGTCTGTCCGCGGTCTAGCTCCGAGACTCTTAGTACTAGAATGCTGTAATTTGGCATGGGTGTATATATTAATTACGCCGACAAAGTGGTAAAATAAAATTAAGTTTTTTTTTTAAAGTACCTCCCCTACACCTAAAGTGGTGATGTTTTTTTTTTCTGTCCCATTGTGTGGGGTATCATTGGCAAGGTCCTTCAAAAACATTATGAGTGTGTGAAAATCATTTTTGTATTCAGAGATCCGTTTGCGAAATATTAAGCTTTAAAATGCTAATTTTTGTTAGTCAAGTGTCCGTCCCCCCCCCTGCCGACTAAATGGTTGATTTTGGATGTGTGAAAAAAATCACAGCAGTAGTTTATACAACGAAATTAAAAGGAAAACTATCACAGCTAAGTACAGGTTAACGAGTAATTATCGACCAACTTAACTATGCAGTTGTAAAAACATGTTTTCCCATACATTCCGTATGGGAGAACATCTTTTACAACTGCAAAGTTAAGTTTATTTTTGGGATAAATTCATCCCAACTACGGAACCCATTATTGTGCGTGGTCCGACACGCACTTGGCCGGTTTTTTATTTAAATTATTTTGGGGTTATAATTTCGTGATAAAGTATTTTGCAGAGCAGCTTAAATTTTTTTTGTTTGGGTTTTATTGTACAATAGGTATTAATTTCACAGCTGCGCTGTACTCACTTTTGCTTGTTTTTAACAATTTAAACATATTTATTTACTTAGACAATATGATATATATGTATATTTATAATGTGCTCGTCAAACCCTTTCATTTGATACGCAACATGGTACAATAAAATAAAAAATGTTTAGTTCATAACTTTATGTCCTCTAGAGGGCGCCATATTGCATTTAATGTGACGTCACATAGCCTATAACCAGCGGACGATCAAGAAGCTTCCAATGATACCTCATTTGTCAAATTCTGATCGCTAGTTTAGAAGTTATGAGGTAACAGATGAACATACATACATACCGGTCAAAATCATAACCCTCATTTTTACTTTGCCGTAGTCGAGTAAAAATAAAACATGACCATACCTTCGCATTCCTTTAGAAAAACAAAGTTGGTAAATTATCAGTTTATCACTCTTATGGGATATATCCCATAAGAGTGATGACGAGTGATGACTACTCTGTAGTGTATACACTACAGAGTAGTCAATTCCATAAAAGTGATAATTAAATCTACACCATGATAAAGCAAAAATATTACAAAAACATGCAAACCACAATACACATAAATCGCTAAATAAATATTTGCATAACAATAATTATAAATATGTATGTAGTGGTATATCAATCGAAATACTCGTACACACATACAATACAATCGACATAATCTTTTCGATCAAAATTGATATTTCATTATTGATACACCGTTTTGAATATTTTATCTTCATGTATCTTATGCTAATCAAATTAAATTGCATGAGTCGTGTGAAAACTGATAAGTTTTGCAAACGTTTCTTTTAGCTACCAATGTCCTCTAAGAGCAAATAAACATAATATTGCAGTAAACCTTCCGATAAACTATTCTGCCGTATCATCTCAGATAATTTGAAAAACATTGTTATTTATGATCGATACGGACTATATGTGATTTTGTATCACATATGTTGTTTATGTTAGGCTCAGACCAAATAAAAAACCAAGACATAGCGCTGCGAACAATTCAGGGAAGCATGCCAAAACTACACCTCCGCTTTGGGCATACACGCTCACATTTACAATCAAACTACACGCTAAGTGCACACATGTTTCCGAAACCGATTTCACGTGACTGTTGACAGCGAAGCCTTTTTTTTTTTTGGGAGGGTAATTATCAAATAACTTCTCCCGCTCTGGGTGGAGCGGGAGGGTGTGTCAGGCTGTTACTGACTAAAACCCACCCGTGTTCCTTTAGTTGCCATGTTGCCGGGGGCCACGATTTCCCTTTCGTACTTATTCGCAACCCCGGCAGGAATCGGTCCTAGCGGATCCCGTCAATTCTGCTGACATCTCTTTGAGGCGCGCGTGGAACACAACGCGCCGTCGACCCGGGTCTGGTCCTTATCGGACGGCGAGCTACCCATTGCTCACTGTCCGCAAGCCCACGCCTACGGTGGCCGAAAATCTTTGACAGCGATGCCTATGTCTTGGTTTTTTATTTGGTCTGAGATGTTAGGTTTATGTTTAGGACAGCATAAAATGATCCTTCTTTACATGGTTCATCGATAAGTGATATATAAGCTCATCCTTAATAGCTGAACACAAGCAAATAATGCAGTACCTAACAAATCTCCCAAAAAAAAAAACAGTGGCACTCCGGGAATGCGGACAGAAGTGAAAACTTGAACAAGATCGCCTTGGTGGAAGAAAAATACTTGTATAGAACATTGCGTAATTTCTTCTTCTTTCTTGGGCCATATCTGTACAATAAGCTAAATAGCACTCTAAATATATATCCTCAAACGAAACACAAATGTAAAAATTCAGTGACTACGTATTTGAAAACACTAGACTATCAGGGAACGGAGAATTTGTTGCTCCCTCTCAGATAGACTACCTG
The DNA here is from genome assembly GCA_949152395.1 of Agrochola litura. NCBI lineage: Eukaryota > Metazoa > Arthropoda > Insecta > Lepidoptera > Noctuidae > Agrochola > Agrochola litura. The sequence goes on from OX424509.1 coordinate 7,310,975, forward strand.
TGCTACTATTCATCCCCACTGCTGCTTGTACTTACATACCATCATACATACCATCATCCCTACTCACACCACACTCACTCTAGCAACCTCTCACATCTCTTTTTACACTTCCTCTAGTTACTCACGCACTCACACACACTGGTATTTCCACTAACTCTTTTTGTATTTTTAATTTTAATTTTATTAATGTTCTTAATTCAACGTTAGTTAAGTATACTTTGTCATCATGGTCCATATCACAGGCATCTAGCCGCGGGAGAGCCCTGGTGACCTGTAATACAGGTTTTTATCTAAACCTACTTCAGGCACCAGTCTCTCACAAAGTTAGCTCCTTGTTCGTGCACTATTGTCAAATACTAGCATTAAGTACATAACTTGTGTAGAGAAAATAAACGTCTTATATTATATTATTATTTATTATTGGTCCGTAAAGTTTGGAGAAGGCCTTCACCCATCCCGGGGTTCTTGTAGATTCAGCAAAATTGTAATTAAAAATATGTAACAATTAAGTACAAAAAAAAATTGGTACTGCAAATACTTAAAAAAAAAAGGAATGTAAGACAAACAAAACTAAAATAAGAATACGTACTAGTAAATAAGAAACTGTTTTATATTAAAAGTTAGTTGAAAAAACAGCTACATGGTACTGTAGCGGTTACACCGCCACATACAAACTACGCATCAAAAGACATGACGTCACACAAATCCTGCATCGCGCAGTTAGAGTTTACCGAGCGATCGACATACATACAAGATTTCAACTTCCAACCGATGGGCAGTTGCCCACCAGACACAACACCCGTCTGGTCGGAGGATCCTCCCTTTTCTATGGTGGATGAGTGAACTTTACACCCTGTCCCTCATACCACTAAATTGGTGACCCCGACGTGATACGTCAACGCAGCCTTCGTGCAATTACTTCGGCGTGACGTCATCAGCATCATCACTCCCGCAAGCTTTCGTGAGGCGAGTCACACAGCCAGCCAGCACCCACGGCTTCAACGGGTATCCTGACCACCAGCATGCAGCGAACGCGCATTCCTGGTCATCGTCCTCAGCCTCATCACCCCGACTCACTGGGGAATCAACGCAAGCAGCCTCATCACCCCGACTCACTGGGGAATCAACGCAAGCAGCCTCATCACCCCGACTCACTGGGGAATCAACGCAATCACCTCAATCACCCCGACTCACTGGGGAATCACAGCAATCACCTCAATCACCCCGACTCACTGGGGAATCACCACAATCACCACAATCGCCGCAATCACCACAGAAAGTTCCGACTCACCGCGAACTATGCGGCACCCGGTTCCGACTCACTGGAACCACAGCTGGCACTGTGTGAAGCATCGCAAGATTCAGCCCACTATCGACCTCCGGTCTCCGGAGGGGAGTGATGTAGCGGTTACACCGCCACATACAAATTACGCATCAAAAAGACATGACGTCACACAAATCCTGCATCGCGCAGTTAGAGTTTACCGAGCGATCGACATACATACAAGATTTCAACTTCCAACCGATGGGCAGTTGCCCACCAGACACAACACCCGTCTGGTCGGAGGATCCTCCCTTTTCTATGGTGGGATGAGTGAACTTTACACCCTGTTCCTCATACCACTAAAGTACTTTTTTTGGATATGTGAAAAAAAATCACGGCAGTAATATATAATTATAACGAAGTTAAAAGGAAAACTATCACAGCTAAGTAGGCTCTACAAGTTAACGAGTAATAATCGGCCAACTTACATTTGCAGTTGGAATGTGGGAGACCCATGTTTTTTAACTACAATGTTAAGTTTGTTTTTGCGATAAGTTCATCCCAACTACGGAACCCTTAATTGTGCGTGGTCCGACACGCACTTGGCCGTTTTTTATTTTATTTTATAACATTGTCAAAGTTGTTCATTTTCAGGAGCATTACATTCCCTTTAATTATGTACCTCGTCTAACCAAGCAATGTATGTTCAGCACTTGAATAAATGACTACCTACTACTCTACATAGAAACATGGAACTTTCATACCTATATATTATTACCAATATGTATGTAGGTACGTAGGTAATCACTAGGCACGGACATAATTAAATTGTCTACAGTAAATAAATAAGGAGTGCGCAAAAAAAAATTGAGCACCGTACGCTTTTACTACGCCGTGTGCATCTAAGATGATAATGTTAAAGATAGTGATCGACTGATCGTACACTCGATAAAGATAATCAGATATTGTTCTACTTTAACCGATTTATTAGATCTAGATATCGTCACTGATAAACAGGGTTATTGGTTATACGTCGGCAATCCGTTAAGGCCTGAAACTGCGCGGACGCCCGCGCGGTTCTATACAAAAGTACCCCGTTGCGGGCGTCCGTCGCGGGGAAGCGGGTCCCGCGTTCGCGCCACGTGTGCCGCCTCCGTGCGATGGACGCCCGCGCGGGCACACGCGATGGTGCCAGCGGTTTTGCAATGTAATCCTATCATTCTCTATTTTCACCAGAGCAGATCTCGGTCGCCTAGGTACTACTTAATATATTAAGTTCTTCATCAACACGGCTGTGTATGCACACCGTTAAAATGGAACTAGCGACACTGCGTAAATAAAATAATCCGTTCTCCGCGACGGGTACCCGCAACGGGGGCCGTCGCGTTCCTACGGAGCCCATCCGCGTGTCCACGCGCGTAGACATGCGACGGGTGCCCGTAGCGGGCGCCCGCTTAACGCAGTTTCAGGCCTGAGGATGTAGGAGAGGTCATTTGCAACCAAATTAGCCCTGATGACCCCTATGCCAATGTCAACCATTATCGAGTAATTACACGACTGCCCAAAAAGGAGTGTAATGTTTTCAGGGTTCCTGTTTGTATGTATGTGAGTTTCTTTATGACCACCATAACTTTTAAATGCCTGAACAGATTTGGATGTATGGGGTATCGTTAGAATCCTTACATCATCTCGAGTCATATAGGCAAAAAAACAAAAAAAAAAACCAACTGCCCTGCCAAAAAAGGAACTATAAAGTAAATGTATACACAAAGCAACAGGTCACTCATTTAGGCAGTTGGGTTTTTTTATTTTTTTTTTACATTTATCATTTTAAAATGTATGAAATAAAAATATAAAATATCAAATTACTCGATAATGGTTGACATTGGTATAGGGGTCATCAGGGCTAATTTGGTTGCAAATGACCTCTCCTACATCCCCTTAACGGATTGTCGACGTACCAATAACCCTGTATACAGTAGAATAACGTCAATTGATGTGTCTCAAACTCTGTATGCTCCAAATCTCATCGTCACCTTCATAAGTTTATATGAAAGTTCACACTACTATACATATAGCTAACGCCCAGACTCAATCCTGAATAGTAATCCTAACGTTTTGCAAGGCCTAAAAACCTTTCTGCTGTATATTAAAACGTTACTGTTGATTCGTAGGAGTATGCGGTCAGATCATCCCCTGGAACTTCCCGCTGCTGATGGCCGCGTGGAAGCTAGGACCTGCTCTAGCTGCTGGCTGCACCGTTGTCATGAAGCCCGCGGAGCAGACCCCGCTCACCGCGCTCTATCTCGCTCAGCTCGTCAAGGTAAAGTACCATGATAGTAGGCTCTTAGTACTGATTTTTCCCAACTATGTTGGGGTCGGCTTCCAGTCTAACCGGATGCAGCTGAATACCAGTATTTTACATGGAGCGACTGCCTATCTGACCTCCACAACCCAGTAACTGGGTAATACGATACCCCTTGGTAAGACTGGTTGTCAGACTTCCGGGCTTCTGACGACCCGTAACGACTGTCAAAGATCTACGAATGTCAGCCGGGACCAATGGCTTAACGTGCTTTCCGAGGCACGAAGGAGCCTCGGTATGTAAAGATGGTCACCCATCCACGGATCAACCCCGATAAGCGTAGCTTAACCTGATGGAGCGACCCGTGCGGCTATTATTACTTAGCCACAAGCTTTAGTACTAATTTACAACCATCATCATCATCATCATTTCAGCCGAAAGACGTCTACTGCTGAACATAGGCCTCCCCCAAGCACCTCCACTTCGACCGATTCTGTGCTTTCCGCATCCAGCGGATTCCTGCGGCCTTCACAAGGTCATCGGTCCATCTTGTGGGAGGCCTTCCAACGCTACGTCTTCCGGTACGCGGTCGCCACTCCAGAACCTTTCGGCCCCATCGGCCATCCGTTCTACGAGCAATGTGCCCTGCCCATTGCCACTTAAGTTTCGCAATTCTTCGGGCTATGTCGGTTACCTTGGTTCTCCTGCGGATCTCCTCATTTCTGATTCGATCACGTAGGGAAACTCCAAGCATAGCCCTCTCCATTGCCCTTTGGGTGACTTTTAGCCTTCTGATAAGGCCCATTGTGAGCGACCACGTTTCAGTACTATAGGTCATCACTGGCAACACGCACTGGTCAAAGACTTTCGTCTTGAGACACTGTGGTATGTGGGACGAAAAGATATTGCGTAGCTTCCCGAACGCTGCCCAGCCGAGTCGGATTCGACGATTGACCTCTTTCTCGAAGTTGGACCTACCTAGCTGGACAGTTTGTCCTAGGTAAACATACTCGTCCACAACTTCGAGCGTAGTGACTCCGATCTTCATGAGAGTGGGTGTAACATGGGCATTTGACATGACCTTTGTCTTGTCCATATTCATTTTAAGACCCACTCTTTCGGAGGCTCTACTGAGGTCATCGAGCATTGTACTGAGGTCCTCCATGGTCTCAGCCATGATAACTATGTCATCGGCAAACCGAAGGTTAGTGATATACTCGCCATTGATGTTGATGCCTAGCCCTTTCCAATCCAGAACCTTGAAAACATCCTCCAGTGCAGCGGTGAACAGTTTCGGAGAGATAACGTCTCCCTGTCTCACACCTCTCTGCAGAAGGATAGGTTTCGAGGTCTGGTCCTGGAGTCGGACTGACATAGTGGCGTTTTCGTACAGACACTTTAGCACCTCGATGTACCGATAGTCGATCTGGCACCGTTGAAGAGACTGCAGCACGGCCCATGTCTCGATCGAATCGAAGGCTTTCTCGTAGTCCACAAACGCTAAGCAGAGAGGCAGGTTATACTCTTCGGTCTTCTGTATAACCTGCCGCAGCGTATGTATGTGGTCTACGGTGCTAAAGCCTTTACGGAATCCGGCTTGTTCGGGAGGCTGGAAGTCGTCAAACCTGCGCGCGAGACGGTTCGTGATAACTCTTGAAAACAGCTTGTAGACATGGCTCAGAAGTGTGATGGGCCTATAATTTTTAAGCAGGGCATTGTCGCCCTTTTTAAAGAAGAGTACCACCACACCTCTGTTCCATGTCTGTGGCGTTTGGCCCTCGAGTATGACGGAATCGAAAAGCTTCTGGAGGGCCTTAAGAACGGGTTTTCCACCGGCCTTCAGGAGTTCGGCCGTAATTCCGTCATCACCCGGCGCCTTGTTGTTTTTAAGCTGCTTCAGAGCCATCCTAATCTCGTACAAGCTGACGTCCGGGATGTCTTCGGTATAGTGTCGGGTCAATCTAGCTCTTGGGTCGTTTGCTAGATTCGTAACGGGGTTACTAGTTGACGTGTATAACTGTCCATAGAAACTCTCGATCTCTCTCAACAGTTCAGGTTTGGCGGATACGATTCTGCCATCATCGGTCTTCAGTTTCGCAAGCTGGCTCTGTCCAATAGACAGATCTCTTGCAAAAACCTTGGAGCCCTTGTTCCGCTCTATCGCGTCCTTAATACGGTTTGTATTATAGAGGCGCAGGTCGCTTTTCAAGGACTTAGAGATCTGTCTATTGAGCTGCCGGTATTTGAGTGCATCGTCTGAAGACTGCAGGATCATCTCGCGCCTCACCTCCATGAGCTGCAAAGTAGCATCAGAGAGCTTCTTGTTTCGATTTGTGCGGCGGGTCTTGAAGATCTTGGACCCGACCGTATGGACAGTTTCCACGAACCCATCGTTATAATCGTCGATGGAGCTCCCTAGGCACTCGAAACGATTCTCAAGTTCGAGCTGAAAGGTCTCGGGGTTTTGGACCTGGATCAGTGCTGGGCGGAGCGTAGACTTCATCAGTCGAGATCTTTCCAGCTTGATATTCAGGTTCAATGTGCCTCTTACCAAACGGTGATCACTGCCGGTTTTCACCGCGTTGATCACAGAGACATCATTGAATACTTGCTTCTTCGTCGACATAATGAAGTCAATCTCATTTTTTGTTGCACCATCAGGGCTCTGCCAGGTCCACTTCCTGTGCTCACGTTTTCTGAAGAAGGAATTCATCATAAAGAGGCCTTCCTTCTCCATAAAACTGGCCAGTAGGTGACCCCGGTGGTTCCGACGTCCAACTCCAAATTGCCCCACTCGCAGCTCATCATCGTTTCGTTTGCCCAGTTTCGCGTTGAAGTCCCCCATGACAACGGTGAAGTGAGTTTTAGAGCCATGTATGGCTCTGGAAATATCCTCATACATGGTCTCCACCTCATCGTCGGGGTGTGACGAGGTCGGGGCGTAAACCTGTATGACCTTCAGCGAATATCTTGCGGATATTCTGAGTATAAGGTACGCCACCCTGGTCGACACACTCTCGATCTTCACCACGTTGCTCACAAGGGACTTATGGACGATAAACCCGACACCACCTTGGGACTGCTGGTCGCCCTCCCGGAAATAGAGCAAGTTCCCGGATTTGAGGATTATCGAGTCCTCCCCCTCTCTTCGGACTTCAGATAACCCTACTATACCCCATCGTAACCTGCTCAATTCTTCCTCGAGTTCGATGATCTTTTCGTCGGTCCGAAGTGTACGCGTGTTATATGTTGCCAGGTCCAGTTTCCGGTGATTTTGGTAGCCGGATCTCTTCCGGGGATTCTTCGCACCCCTTGCCTCACCGTGGCCTTGACCGCTACCGTAGCCAAGGGCCGGTGGGCCGCCGGGCACTAGGGGCCATTTTGTTTTGGTGCTTGTCATTTTTGGGGGGGGTTTGCCATAATCGCCACGCTTGGCAGGCGGGTTGGCGATCGCAGTATGGTGTTAAAAATGCATAGAGAACGCTGCTGCCCATTCTCTAGTAAGTCCCTTAGTCGCCTTTTACGACACCCATGGGAAGAAATAGGGTAGTGCTATTCTTTAAGTCCGGCACCACACGGACGATTTAATTAATTAATTTTATATTTAATTTACAACCAAGAAGTAATAATCGAAACCGAAGTAACTTATAAACATAACATTACGCCTTGTTTCCCCGAATGGTTGGACAGAGAAAGAAAATTAATTGATTCAGGCGTGACCTTGCGGAAATCCATTATAAAATACAATAGACGTGGATATATTTAGTAACTTGTTCCGCTTAGCTATTTCTAAAGAGCCATAAAAAACTCCTGAAAGAAATCGACACGTGTTTCACCTCTCAACGAGGCATCCTCAGGATGACGATGGACTTGTTGCGAACTCGAACACGGCGTGTTGCCACACCAAGCGCTGAGTGCAGAAAGAAACAAAAGAAAGAAGGAAGGAAGGAAGTAACTTATAATCAATAATACAGCATCATCAGCCTATAATGTAGACCTCCTCTCTTCAAGAGGGCTGTAATCCACCACGCGGGCCCAGCGCGAATGGGTAGCTATTTTCGAATTTTTGGTTGTCATGCCGGTTTACTCACCATGTTTTCGTGAGCAGTAGTTGTGAAATTCATTACGCAAAGTAAAGTGCCTGCCTGGTTCGAACCCACGGCCAACAAGTTTTAAATCAGGGCAGTTACCACTGGGTCACGACTGCTCCGTCAACTCCATTAGAATTATGTATCTGCTATATCTATCTGATTCAGTGATTCACGCTGGAGCGTGGCTTGAGGTATCACCATCAGTTTTTGAAAGCCTTGTCAAGTCAACGCTGCTCACTAAAGCGTCACAACACCATTCTATAGTAGTGTTGTAAACTTGCTGTTGACTTGCTGTTACATGACGTGAGGCTTGTATTTAGATAGGTCATTTCAACATTTCAACTTGACTTAAGATTTGGAAGTTTCCAGTAACCGAAAACTCAAACTGAATAAAGTCATAATAATGCTTGATATCATGTTGTTGTTGACTATCACATAATGCCATACAGTTTTCTGGGTTAAAGTGCCATGGAATATATTGATAAGTAGCGATAATTATAACATTACAACAATTTATTATTACAGTACGACACAACTTAGATGTACCATAAATTTGAACATTCATTCATTTCAATTTTACAACGTATTTGGTTATATTACAAGTTATTGAGTTAGCGTAAAAATCATTTTCACCTAATGTAGTAATAAAGATTGATGATTTAGAAGGCGCAATCAGTTTGGATGGTGATCGGTTTTACGAATTTTGCCGATGCTACATCTAAGTTGTGTCGTACTATGCCTACTTGTAAATAAGTTTTCACTCCAATAGCAATCTTCTAACAATCTATGTTGAAATCTTGAATAGGACAAAAGTATAAAGCTTTAACTTTAGCTAAAATTAACACCACTGGGCCGTCCTTTCCAATTAAAAGAGGAGTCAAGCAAGGAGACTCGTTGTCTCCTAAGCTTTAAACTGCCACGGCTTGAGGAAGCCTTCAAAACTTTGTCACAAAACTGGACAGGCAAGGAATTTGTCAGCAGTATTATCAAACCTCCACTTCACCGATGACATTGTACTTTATTCCTAACCAGTGGCTGAGTTGGATAACATGTTTGCAGACTTGAACAAGGCAAGCCTCGAGATTGGTCCGGGATGAACATGAGAAAGACCAAACTCATGACAAACAGGATCAAAGGTGACTTACATTGGGAGTGAGGATATTGCATATGTCTAAGACTATTTCTGTCTGGGACAAATAGTCTCCTTCCAGGCGCGACAAGACAAAGAAGTTGCTCGATGCACCAAGAGATATATATTGGTCAATTAAAGATCTAAAAAGAGATTTACCACTATGTCTTAAACGGAGAATGATGGGCATGAGTATTCTCCCCATTCTCACATATGGTGCTCAAACCTGGTCTTTGACACTTCAGCAGAAATCCAAACTCGAGGTTTGCCAGCGAGACATAGAGCGCAGTATTCTGGGGGTTCGAATTTCGGACCGTATAAGGAACACAACACTGCGCGCCAAAATCAAGATCACGGACGTTACCCAGAAAGCCGCGAAGCTTAAGTGAGTCTGGGCCGGACATGTCTGCCGCATGTCAGATGATAAATTGGCTAAGAGAACCACCGATTGGGTCCCACTAAACGCACGACTTCGCGGCAGGCCGAAACGAAGACCGCGGGACGAGCTTGACTCCTACAGAAGGGACTAGCAAAAGACAGAATTGTGTGGAAAAAGTAGAGGGAGGGAGCCCTTGCCCTGCATTGGGACAATACAGGCTAGTTAGATTAGATTAGATAAAGCTTTAAGGTGTCTCGTTAGTCTATTGGTCGCAAGCGCTACTGCTAGATTTTTCCATCAGGAATTTCTCAGTCGCAGCCCGGACTCAGGATTTAAGCCCGATTGACGGAATAGGCTCGCCCCTATTACATGGGACCTAAACATAACTGGCGAAATGTGATTGTACTGTAAACATTAAAGTTATTTATGTACCATTAATTTGTGTATACAGTAAAACTTTTCTTGAATCCTTACTAATATTATAATCTTAACTAATATAATAAGTGCGGAAGTGAGTTTGTTTGTTTGTTCCGCTTTCATGATAAAACGACTGAAAGGATTTGGATGAAATTTGGCACAGGGGTAGATCTTGACCTGAAGAAGGACATAGGCTAGTTTTCTCCTGAATCGCAGATGTAGTCGCGAGCAACAGCTAGTACTTTTTAGTGGTATGAGGAACAGGGTGTAAAGTTCACTCATCCACCATAAAAAAGGGAGGATCCTCCGACCAGACGGGTGTTGTGTCTGGCGGGCAACTGCCCAACGGTTTGAAGTTGAAATTTTATATCTATGTCGATCGCTCGATAAACTCTAATTGCGCGATGCAGGATTTGTGTGACATCGTGTCTATAATACGTAGTTCGTATGTGGCGGTGTAACCGCTACACTTTAATACACTAATGTTGAATGAATATGCTGTTGGTGTTCTTTAATTAACAAAAAAAGTCGACCGAAGTGAAAACTTGAACAATTTTACTGTGCAGGAAATAATGTATCACGCGTTGATGTCTTTTTAATGGTCAAAAGCTGGTGTCGTAACAGTGTCGCGAAATCAATTGTTTAGTCCCATCTCAAAAATGCGCAACGCGCCTAAAGAAGTTTTCACTTCAATTACACCTCTGCCTAGCCTTTCGGAGAAACTGTTACGGTGTTTATAAAGCTTTTCTAATACTTTCCTCATTTGTCCTCCAGGAGGCCGGCTTCCCGCCGGGCGTAGTGAACATGCTGCCAGGCTACGGAGACGCGGGCGCCGCGCTTGTGGACCATCCTGACATCGACAAGATCGCCTTCACTGGTAATAAATTATATTTTTAAGGTCATAGTGTTGAACTTAAAAAAACAGAACCCTTCTAACATCTTTTTTGTCCGGATGTCATATAGAGTTTTCTCGAGATCTAATTTTAATTTGGGATTTCAATTTTGGCATAATGTTTAGGTTTCGGTGACGCGCACATAGATCGTAAGTCAATCAGTCAACGACCAAAGTTTCTTTAGTTTTTTCTTTATTTGAAGGGTCAGGAAAAAAAGTTTAATGTATCATTTAAAAGAGCTTTTTTCAAGAATTCTATTTTTTTAACCTTGAGCCTTGATGCTCAAAATTTTCAAAAAATTACCATCCCTTCTTCCAGATTTCTAAAGCTAAAACTACCTTTTGGAAGGGGCGACTAGAAACAATTCTAATTTTTTGTAAACTTTGACGTTCAAAAGTGCCTATTTGAAATAAATGATTTGACTTTGACTTTTGACTAATAATATAGAGATAAAATAACTAATTTTAATAGAGTTATTTGATGATAATGATCCATATTTTACAAGAATTCTAGCGGTTTGCGACACTGTTATAATTGCTGAAAAAAATACCAAGAATAGGTGCTAGCTTGTGAAAGCCTGACCTATATAATTAATTATTAATCTTTTTCAAATACAAATGGTTAGTTCAGTGAATCCTTTATGCAACGTTTATAAATAAACCCATTAACCCATAAATATATAGTTAAGGAGCACGCGTAGGTTTATTAATTATACTCAGTACAGTAATTACGGCAGGTCAGCGACCGTTCCACAGACTGCTCAGTGTAGTTCGGTTCGGAACCTTAATTTATTGTGTAAGTCCGACTCGCTCTTGGCCGGTTTTTTTAATATTTGCTTTCCATTAATTTTTGAAGAAAAAGCGCTGAATGGTATCCGATCAATTTGCTGGTCATTCATAAAATATTGCTGATTTATTTTGTGTCAGATTACTTAGAAACAAATGTCCTATGAGTTATTGAAGAGCGTGCGTCATTTCATTATGTACAAAACATAATGATCGCACCGTCGCATTTTAATAATAGCGCTCATAATTTACTACTCGAATGTCGAAGTCAAATCAATCATTTCAATCCGCCTTTTCATGATCAAAAGTTTATAAAAAAGAAACAGATTTCTATGAAGAAAAATGCACATGGAATAGAGTCTGGCCACGATAATAATGATTTTGATATTTTGCCTTTTGATTTTTGCTTAATAGATTATGTGTATAGACTATGTCGTACCTATGCTCTACCTCCATACGAGGACAAAACTGTATCAAATCCATACTGCATCGTGCTAAAGTGACTATTCTTAACCAGGAATAAATCAGAATATAAACAAAATAACATATCAAAAACAACAAGTCAAACAAAGTATAAAATTCTTTTTTCGCAGGACAGGATGGTGTTGCATCTATAGATTTTCAAATTCCACCGTTTTTTTACTTATGCAGACTTAGCGTGGCCAGACTCTAATATCAATGCAAGCATAAACTTTGGCAAGTGTTGACATAACCGATAATCGCTTGACACAACTGCAACCGATTACACTGATAAAGTTTATTATTTACATAGCTCCTAAGTCCATTTAATGCAGTGCTAATATATTTATCATCACCTTATCTTCGTGTTAGCTTGTTTATGTACTTGGTATATAAATTGATACAATGAAGGATATCTTTACGATGTGCATTCGTTATATAAAAAGTGTTCCTTTACATATCCCATACCTCCAGGATTATAAGTAATGAGACTATGTCAAAGAATCAACAGGCATATTAATGAATTTTAATTGCTTTTGAAGTGAAAACTTCTTTAGGCGCGTTGGGCATTTTTGAGATGGGAAAAAACAGTTGAACTCGCGACACCGTTACCGACACCTCATTTTTGTAAACGCGATTGTGCTCTTTATTTATATTACGTAATGGATCAATGTTCTATTCAAGTATTTTTACTTTAAATGTTATGGTTTTTTTTTTTTTTTTTGTAAATTTGTGCTCTTTATTTAGATAATGTTACGGACCAATGTTCTATACATGTATTTTTCTTCCACCAAGGCGATCTTGTTCAAGTTTTCACTTCCGTCGGTACTCCCGGAGTGCCACTGTTTTTTTCATATAAAATAATTCAACAAAGACACCATAATAAAGTAATTTATTTTAAAAAACAGACAATTTATGTCCAAAAAAATAAATAATTTTAAATACGAATGATTGGTTTGAATGAAAATGAAACTCGTACGTATCAATGAAACTTAGATACACACATCGAGAGTCTAATTTTATGTTATCTTCGAAACTATTTATTTTTGGAACACTAATTGTTCTAGGACTTTTTGTATTATTTTTACTTATAGCATATAACCTTAGAAGGGACATCAAAAAGAACACGTTGCATGTTAAGGCTGTCTTTGGCAAATACATTAGGTCAAGTCTCTATAGTTTGATAGATATGCCATATTATTATTAGTAATAATAAATAATAATAATAAAATTCATTTATTTGCAAACATAAGTGTCACTGTTACATAGAAGCTCTGCCTCCCGAACTAGGTAGGTAGTTAACCTGTATCTCGGGAGACAGTTCCCTTCCTTAATATATAATTCATTTTGCTTACATGCTAGGTGTAATACTAATTGCTACATTAATAAAAAAAAATATACAATGTGGTTATAAAAATAAACTAAATTTGATAAAAATTAAAATATTATTGCCCAAGTGGTGTGGTGTGTTGCGCATGATGGTGTGTTTTTGTATGTAATCGTAAGAATTACGATGTGTGTGCATGTGTTCGTAGTGCAGTCCTTTTACTTGTTTGGGTTAGTGGTGACAAGATTTTCTGTTTGCTCGTAATCCAATTTGCTGAGCCAGATTAGTATATTCTTTCCGAAATTGTGATTATTCAAATTCTGTGCATTTTTAATAGTAAAATGCACAGAATTTGAATAACCACAATTTCGGAGCATTGATAATTAATTGATTCAGGCGTGACCTTGCGGAAATCCATTATAAAATACAATAGACGTGGATATATTTAGTAACTTATTCCGCTTAACTATTTCTAAAGAGCCATAAAAAACTCTTGAAAGAAATCGACACGTGTTTCACCTCTCAACGAGGCATCCTCAGGATGACGATGGACTTGGTGCGAATTCGAACACGGCGTGTTGCCACACCGAGCGCTGAGTGCGCTGAGTGTGAGTCTGCACTGGAATAAGTTACTAAATATATCCACGTCTATTGTATTTTAGTAAGCATTGATAAACTAATTATACTTAATACGATAAAATCGTTGTGTACAAATCAAAATGAAAAAGGTTTTGATTGACACAAGATACAAAAGACAGCCTCTAAAATGTCCACCCTGCACAATTTAAACGGAGTTTATATATCGCACGTTATCAAGATATAGTCCAGTAATTCTTCTTCTCTGTGCTTTGCAGACACAACGAACAAATCCCAAAGACTAAATGCATTTCTACTTGTCTATGGCGAATGCAAACTGCTAAATCTCCACCTATTTTTCTCTCTCCCAGGTTCAACCGAAGTAGGCAAGATAATCCAGCGCAATTCAGCGGGTACAGTGAAACGCATCACGTTGGAGTTGGGCGGCAAGTCGCCGAACATTATCTTCGCCGACACGGACATAGAACGAGCGGTCGAAGCGGCGCATTTCGCGCTGTTCTTCAACATGGGACAGTGCTGCTGTGCTGGTACGAATATCTATTCATACTTTACTGAACTATTTACGTTGGTACATCACAATTTCAGCAAATACCATGAAATAGTCGTGGAACGTTTATATTATATTGGCCCCGATTCTATGAAAAACTGATTAAAGTTAGTTTTTACCCCCCTTTATTACTGCTAATAATGTCTTTATTAAATTATGTCTATAATGCGTGTTTTGTCACTGCCTTGCAGCGAGATTTTAATTAAGAAACTTGTCAAAATGTGAAATGAAAATGTCAATTCTTCTTTCATTTGTAAATCGAACATACTACACATACATATCCTCTTTCCGGAGTCGTCTTGACCACCTGTAGTTCGTACCCTGTTCCTGTTTTGCGTCACATACAGCGCCGGCCCTAGCCCTTGATCAGGGTTCAGGGGGCCTACCACCAGCTCAAAAGCAGTATTATTTTAATATTACTTCAGTGAGAGAAAGAGATGGAGCTATACATCCTGTAGAGCTTCATCTCTTTCCCACACTGAAGTAATATTGAAATAATACTGCTTTATGAGTTTGTGATAGGTCCCCAGGCCCGTTCAGGGTAAAGCGAGATTGTATTTTGACGCCCTTTGATCGACGCTTTCACTTCACGTAAATTCTACTTCGGTTTCATGTTAAATAAATAAAATTCCCAAATTTTTTAAAATCAACTTTTAGGGCAAATATCAACCCTTATTGAATTTAAATTAAATAAAGTACTTAGCTCTAATTAGTATACTCCTGCAACTTAAAAAATGTCAGATTTAGCTTTTAAAAAAGTCTGTAGATCTATGGATTTATCTAGTCTAGAGGAAATCTACGGATGTTTCAGCGTCAACCAACGGATTAAAAAAAAAATATCTGGCAACACTGCTTCCGCGCCTCTCAAAAGGCGCCATCAATTTTATTTTGGGCTGGAAATAGTTTTTCCCATTTGGCTTTCTTGCTATCTGGCGCCTAGAGCAACCGCTCTACTCCAGGGCTGGCGCTGGTTACATAACAAAATAATGATGATGGTCGTCTATTCAGGTTCCCGCACATTCGTTGAAGACAAGATCTACGACAAGTTCGTGGAGATGTCGGCCGCGCGAGCCAAGCGACGCGTCGTGGGAGACCCCTTCAAACCTGAGACCGAGCAGGGACCACAGGTATATCAGAAAGAAAGAAAGAAAGAAAGAAAAATATTTTATTTGGGACACGCACAGGAAATACAAAACAGTAATAAAAGATAAAAAAATAATTAACAAATATAAAAAAGGAGCATTTTAAAAACTAACAAACAAAATTAATAACGACCTGTGCGAGGCCAAAAAGGCTCCTATCTCAGCATGATGCTGCGATATTTAAAAATAAATAAATACCGCAGCGCTGGTATTCTGATAGGGCCCCGCTGTGATGCCACGGACATACCTACGGACAAATAAATCCCACTAGGGGATTACAAAATAAAACAATAACAATAATAATATAAAAAATCAAAACTATTGTACAAAAAATAAAAATAAAGTAAAAAAATCGACGCACACCCGATACGACGCTTACCTACTTATTATACTCTAGTAGTTAGACTACTATTCGTGTGAACTGGACGAGATTTCAGTGTCATCACAGTATCTGCTGATGTTATTAATGCACTGCTATACTTTTCTTGATGTTGGTTTCAAAATTTTAGTCCATCCGTATATATGATTACGTACTTAATCAACGTAACCCAAGAAAATTTCTTTTCAACCTCTTGTCCGAGGTACCTCGAGTTGGACAGTTAATCTCAAAGCTATTGTCATGAATATAACAGACGAATACATGAACCCTAAATCATAAAACTCTTTTTTTGGGGTAGTCGTGTAAAAAGCGGAACCGACCAACTCGAGCGAACGAGGCATGGAGGTATCTCGTTTTGTTATTGATAAAAATGACTTCCATCCGGAGCCCAACCCAGTTTGATATTAATAACTACTATTTAACACTTATTTTCCAGATCGACTTAGAGCAACAAACCCGCATCCTGAGCCTCATCGAGACCGGCAAGAAACAGGGCGCTAAACTAGTCGCGGGAGGCAACCGCGCCTCAGATACCGGATACTTTGTAGAACCCACCGTGTTCAGCGACGTCAAGGATAATATGGATATCGCTACCACTGAGGTATAGAAGTAATATTTTTTTATAACTTCATAAAAGTAGGAATGTCTACGGCTATAGATGTAAGGCCGGTTTAAAACCAATTAAACCAATCCATTTAAAAAGAAAAAAACGTTTAAAATCGAAATAAACAAATTTTTTCGATTTAAAACGGTTGGTGTTGATGACTATGTTTTTCTTAATTATAACTACATTTTCTTGATTTTACCTAGGTAGGGATATAACGGAGTACCTAAAAACTCTGTGTTGGTAAATAGTTTTTGTTTTTATTGTTTTCAAACGATATAAATAATCAATTTGATTCGGTTTAAAACCAAACTCGTTGACGTCGTCACTCGTGACTCGACGCAACGTTGCCAGCTCGCCTACCGTACACATACATGTACCTACAGAAAAAGCCGCGCGCGGCCGCTGCGCCGGGCACACATATACTTTTATTTTTGTAGGCGAGTTTTCAACCGATTTATTTGGGGTTTAAAACGGCAACATTTTATTTAAAACGTTTTAAATCGGTTGTTTTACATCTATATCTACGGCAATAATGGCCAGCAAGTTCGTCACGCTCCCTTAAATGTCACTGCTTGCGGTAGCGTCGCGTCGCAGGTCGGGTAGCCTCGTCCCGTCACCGGGCGACTAATTTTACAAAATCAGCTAGTCTCATTCAATTCGTCCTACATAATCAGCCTATAATGTTCCCACTGCTGGGACACAGGCCTCGTCTCAGAGAGGGAGTGGGCCATAATCCACCACGCGGGCCCAGTGCGGGTTAGTGGATGTCACATGCCTTCGAATTTTTCGGTTTTAGGACATGCCAGTTTCCTCACGATGTTTTACTTCACCGTTTTGAGAGCAGTGGTGATGAAATTCAATACACAAAGTAATGTGCCTGCTTGGGTTCGTACTCACGACCTACAACTCTTTATTCGTGGTCGATACCCAATGGTGCCGACACCACGACTTACGAGTTACCACCCTAGAACTACTTAATTACCAATAAGATTAAATTAAGTAGGTAATTAGTCCTGATAAGAGAGAAAACACTAAAACATGTTTTTATCTGTACCACTCCAGATCTTCGGTCCCGTGCAGCAGATCCTGAAGTTCTCGCAAGTCGACGAGGTCATCGAGCGCGCTAACAACTCGGAGTACGGACTCGCCTCCGCCGTGTTCACGCAGGATATTGACAAGGCCAACTATGTTGTGCAGGTATAAGGAACCACACATAATAAATAAAATAGCACATTAAGTGCACGTTCGCACGGACGTAAAAATATCGCGGCGGGATTAATTGATGTTTAAGCCGAGCGTTGAGAATTCAACAGAGCATCCCAGCGCGTCGAAAAAACACATTGCTGGATTTTCAACTCTCGATGCTAAGGCAGCGTTCAAGTATTACGTAAAACAATTTTTGATTTTGATGATTCTTTTTTTGTTTGGTAGGTCATACTTCAGAGGTGGTCCCATATAAATTTTATTGAGTTTCCTTGGGTAGTTTTTGAGTTAGCTTCAATAATACGTATTTTTTCCCACTTAGTATGTGGATGATATGATAAGTTCCTGTCACTGTTATTTACCACAGCTAAAAAGTGAAAAATAAACACTTTTACAAAAAAAAATACAACCGACTTCAAAAAAAAACACTACAAAGTTAAAAATTAATTTCGGAAGTCGGTAGCAAAATACGAAAATTCTAAACCAGACACCGACACCGAAGTCGGTGACTTTGGTTTAGAATTTTCGTTTTTTTTTTTTGTGAAAGTTTTTTTCTTTACAATTTCTACGAAAATTAATAAAACCACTGTTTCATCTACAGAGACTTCGCGCCGGCACAGTATGGGTGAACGACTACAACGTCCTTAGCAACCAGGTTCCCTTCGGCGGCTACAAACAATCCGGCATCGGTCGCGAGAACGGACCCTACGGCATTAAGAACTACACCGAAGTTAAGGCAGTAGTGACTAGGCTTACTGATAAGACTTCGTAAATGTTTCCTAAATTTGTAGATAATAGAAACGTATTCGTAGGACATGGCACAGGGCTCTGCGTAAAACAGAGGGTTTTCCGAAGATATTGAGTTTTAACTTTATATCCAGTGTCATAAAGTGCAAAGTTGTTTGAGCATAGATCCAGATATCAATGGCTCTGATAATACCGTTATAATTAATATTAAAATCCTCTGCTTTCTGCTGGCATTCTTCAGTAAATTCGTATGAATACTCCATTTCTTTAGTCAGTGTAGGCTATTTTCATATCAAGTTTTAATAAAGTTTAATGAACTGTCTGAATTTCTGTTTTCTAACTATAAGAGTTTAGTGAATAAATCATTGTAATTTGAATATAAATTAGATTAAGTAAATTAACTTTGTCGCTCCCTGCATAATCAAGATGTAAATTCGCAAAATTGTTCTGTTTACTGACCATCTGGTTGTTTTAGTTTTGTTTACCAGTTTGTAGAGATAAGTTTTGCCATATTGTTTCGAGATTGTTATTATGGAACTGCCCTGTATTTGTTACTCTTGTCTACATAGATTTGTAAGTTCTAACGTATCGCGTTAATATAGTTAACGTTTAAGATGTTATGTTAGAGGATGAGAAATCATTGAATGATGGTGCATTTAAATCCAAAAATTATGCAGGAGGCTACAAAAATAGAACCACGAAATTATATTCCAAATGTCTTCCAGTATACGTAACACGTATGTATTAAATAAGCACAATGTATATTTCCATAATCTTTGTATAGTGCCATTTACTGTTGCTTTTTTTCTATTTTACTTTTTATTTTTGTAAAATAAAAAACCGCCATATAAGTACAAAGTTTTATTTTTAACAGTTAAATCTAAAATCAACCACACATCTGAGTAACAATAGCATTTAAAATGGAAACTTTAGAAATCACATAATACTCATTTTATAAATCAACTTACATTTTAGAAAATCAAGGAATCATAGAAAAGTACCAAACCAGGCAACTAATTAACCTTTGGTGTATTCAATACAATTAAAAATGATAGAAACGAAGAATAAAATATTTTAGATAGATTAAAAGTGCTAATTTTAAAGTATAACAAGGCATTACCTTCATAAGGTGCATCTATTCTAAAAATCACAACAGTGGAATGTATTGGTGCCACTTAAATACTCTAAATCACATAGCCTTGCACTATAATCACTAAAAACGATACAAATTAAAATACGGAAATAATATAAAAATACAAGAAAACCTATGAAAATATCTTTGGGTTTTCTAAATGCTAGTACAAATAGGACGGATGAGTAACATCAGTAACATAATTGTGATAGTAACATTAGCGACATAATTTATGATTGACCAATAAAATTGTAATACAAAAAATCTATCAACTTTGTACTTGTCAAATTGGACACTTCAAATACAATCTGTGAAGAAAAAAATAAGTTCTTCCAATGCCTCATCATGCAGTATTGTAATTTGTACTTATGGCTTCAACATTAGCATTACAACTAAACAAAAAATCTTAATTCTGGATCAACAGAATTAATCAGTCCTTATCCTCGTTCAGATTCAAGAGGTTTTCTTCGGATATCTTCGGTAAGCAACCGCTAGACATTGGAGATCTCGCACTCTTACAGCTGTTCGCGAGGTCTGCTTCTATCGTTCTCTCAAGAAACTCGAAGTCATCGTTCTCCGCTTGGCACTTCAGACATTCATCGGATGAAGAGTCTTGGTAGCTCAGCACATTCTCAATGTTGACCTCAACTTCGTCATTTTTGTCGCATGTAGGTAAGGATGGGCTGCTGTTGCTTAGAGCTCGAGATAGGCTAGATGCAGTCGGTATTAATATTTCGGATTTGGGTCGTATTCTGATGTTGGCAGGTTTCCGTTTACGAGCGAGGGGGCTTACTGAGAGTTTTTCTTTGGGGAATATGCGCTGGATTCTCTCTTCGATGAGTGAAATGCTTCGTTTGAAGACGACGGTGTCTTGTGGGCGCTGGTCGTGCGCGCAGCCATCGATGGCGTCTCGTGACTCTGTGTCGGAGTTGTCGCAGCGGAAGTAGATAGTATCGCAGCCGTTTTCCTGCTTGACCTTGATGAGGCAGCAGTCGTCTTCCTTCTCGCACAGTATCTCGTGCAAGGAGCCGTGCAGCGGTATAAGTTTCACTTTACCGCCGAAAGCGTCCTGCATCGTTGATAGGTCGTCGTCTATGTATAAGTCCTCGGTACTTCTAGCTTCCTGTTGGCAATGAAAGCAATGATTTTATTAAAAAAAAAAAACTATTAACTTACATATTAAAAACCTAAGCACTAATAAGACGACGGCAACCCAACAGCAAACTTATTGTAACGAGAAAAAAGTCTGTTCTGTTCAAGTATTCACTTAGGCGTAGCTTCATAGATGCGCTATTATACGCTTCGTGTACGCCTGCTGACTTATACGTAACCAAGGAAAGTGGGCCTTCGCTGAAGTAGTCTACAACTCTTACCTGTAAAGCATTGAAAGCCTGGCACCTCTTCAAAGCATGCACATGAACATCCTCAGTCAGCGTGTCTTCCGTTGACTGGTTCATTTTGTCCTTAGTACACGTATTGTTGTTTGTGCTAACATTATTATTGCCTCCGTCACAGATAGTGACATTCACACAGTTGTCGAGGACTTGGAGACTATTTTCTCCGGAACGGGTGAAAGTGATTTGTAGAAGAGGTTTGTTATTTCCGTTGATTTTGACTCGAGAGAACGATTTAATTGGTTCTTTCTTCGTGGCTCTTGTTTCTTCGTTATTGGTTAAAGACTCTATGATATTGGCGACTCCTTTGTTGACGATATCTTCGTTTTTAGACGCAGTAGAGGTTTCGTCGGATATTTCTTGCAATAGATGTTGGAACTCTTTGCGTATCATATGTCTGATATACTCTTCAATGCTTGTCGTGTCTGTTGATTGGTCGATCTTTAGCTCAGATTTTGGGCTTTCGGTTAATGTTCTGAAATTAAAAGTTATTTTTCAATTAAATAATTACTTTGAAAATGAAAAAAATCTGTAGTCACTTGAAACAATAAAAGAAAAACAAACAGCCAACGTCACGTGGTGTTCCCAGGCGGTCACCCATCCAAGTACTGACCACGCCCGATGTTGCTTTCGGTGATCGGACGAGAACCGGTGTATTCAACGTAGTATGGACGTTGGCATACGCAATACCGAATTGTACGTTTAACTATTTAATCTATGACGTCATTCATTTAGGAGTACGTGTTTATCAATCTAAGTTTAGAAACAACGCGAACTTGTAGACCACTCCCTCATTCCGCATTTCGACAAAACATCAAAAGAAGTAGATAAATAAAACTTCGTTATTTTTGTACTACAATTTGTTTGCATCCCAAACAAATTGTAGTAGGTACAAAAATAACGAAGATAAAAGCAAAAATGTTACAAGCCAAAACGAAAGGTTATGTTTTATAAAATTTTAGATAAGATACTTTTACAAATCATTTATTTCAAGTAAGCCATTATTAAGGCACTTTTGAACGTCAAAATTTACAAGAAAATAGAATTGATTCTAGGCGCCCCTTCCAAAAGGTAGTATCGTATGGAGTTGAATGGGCAAGAAACTCCATAGTAACTCTTTTGAAATGTTTTACAATATTTTGTAAACATTCGTTACGATGATTTAATAACTAGCTTCCGCCAGCGGGTTCGTCCGCACAATATCATTCTACTGGTGAAAGAATTTGTTTAAATCGGTCCAGTAGTTTTGAGTTTATTCATTACAAACATACAAAAAATCAAATCTTTTCTCATTATAATTAATATTACTTTAGATATGTATTAATATATTGTAAAAACCAGTATAAATTGCAAAAAGCCAACGTCACGTGGTGTTCCCAGGCGGTCACCCATCCAAGTACTGACCACGCCCGATGTTGCTTAACTTCGGTGATCGGACGAGAACCGGTGTATTCAACGTAGTATGGACGTTAGCGAAAGCAAGGCAATAAAACATGGTCTATTGGAACAAAACCTATTTATTTTTTGACTGCCTCGTTGGCCTAGTAGTCGCAAGCGCTACTGCTGAGCATGAGGTCCTGGGTTCGATTCCCGGGTCGGGCAAAGTGTTATTGGGTTTTTCTATCTGAAATTTCTCAGTAGCAGCTCGGAGTCTGGATTTGTGCCCGGTTGATGGCAATAGGCTCGCCCCCTATTACATGGGACTTATACATAACTGGCGAAATGTGGGTGTACCTGCTACAGGGACACCTCTGCCCAAACCTTCGGGGAAACAAGGCGTGATGTTATGTATAATGATAAGTAATAAAATAATTACCCTCGTTCCGATTCAGCCCTCCAGTGTTGAAGTTCAGGGCTCCGGTGTCGAAATTCAGGGCTTCGAGAAAAGTTGACACTCTTAGCGATTGTTTCCCGCGCTTGACAAAATTGCTCCCATTGGTGACCTGTAAAATATATTATCATACAAGCATAAATAAATATTAAGTTATTTCTGTAGTCAATTTTAACAATAATTTGGCCTAACATAATCAGTCTATAATATTCCCACTGCTGGGACACAGGCCTCCTAATTTTTGAGAAGAACTGGGCCGTAATCTACCACGCGGGCCCAGTGCGGGTTGGTATATGTCACGTCTTCGAATTTTTGGTTCTAGGAGATGCCGGTTTCCTCTCAATGTTTTCCTTCACCGTTTTGAGAGCAGTGGTGATGAAATAAATTACACAAAGCAACGCTTCTGACTGGGTTTGAACCTACGACGTACAACTCGTAACTTGAGGCCGTTAGCCAACATTGCTCAAAAAAAAAAACTCAATTTTATTAGAAGCAGAAACTGGTTATTTATAAACCTCCTTCTCATAGATTGTCATTTAGAACAAGGCATATTTACCTATATAGTTTTCTAAAGTCGTCCGGGAATAATCAATCCTGCAAAATTAAATAAGGGAAGGCGCACTGGCGAAAGAGATATTAAATACACAAATAATACTTACTTTTACACCAGAAGTCCTGCATGTCATGTCAAAAGGAGTGAAGTACTTATTGTTAGTATCAGGGTATTTGGTAGAAGGAGCGACAATTTATTTTGAGGGATTGGTGGTGTCATTTGCTAGCATAAAATTGTTTTTTTTTTTTTTAATTAATTTAAAGATGAAAGTTTTCGAACCTTAACACAATTTTAAGACTTATGGAGGAATATAAAGGTCCAGAAGGTGAAGGAGCATAGGAACAGCCCGGCCCCCACGATCGCCTTCCACTGCCCCGTGGGGTGTTGGAACTCAGCGAAGGTCTGACAGAAGGAGGCCCGGTACAAGACGAGCACAAAAGTCATTTTCTAAAAACAACCGTACCACGTCATTGCCGATAACATCAAAAATGATTGCGATCCAACCACAAACAAGAAAGTTGTGACGACATTCCGGGTAATTAATAAAAATAAAAAACTCAATTACCTACCGTGACACGTTTTATGGTTGAAAACTAGGATATGACGGTACCTATCCCTAAGAAAAATGTATCGGTCCTTTCAACCAAACACCTGTTTAATTTGAAATAAAAGCCTCATGCAAATATAAGTTTTTATTGTGTTGCCAACACAATGCAAGTGATAGTATAAAGATACACAGTGAGAGTGAGCATTGCAATGTTAAAAATATAGGGTGTAAAGGAAAAAAAAAGAGGGTGTTGTAAGTAGGAGCCTTTGTTGATTGTGACGTTTGCACCGTTTTTTATACGGCTATAATAAACCGTCAAACCGATTGCAAGCGCGTAATAAAGAACAGTATTCGAAAAGGGGAGAGATTTGCAAACTCATGTAAATATTTTGCGACCCTCTTGTTTTGTCAATGCTGAATGTGAAAACCGTTTTTGGTGTTTTAATGTCATATAAAATATTATACACAAAACTTATGTCAACATAACAAACGTTACTCTGTTCCTTATCTTATCATGTACACAAAACAGTAAACAAAAGTACGCT
Organism: Agrochola litura; assembly: GCA_949152395.1. Classification (NCBI taxonomy): domain Eukaryota; kingdom Metazoa; phylum Arthropoda; class Insecta; order Lepidoptera; family Noctuidae; genus Agrochola; species Agrochola litura. The sequence continues at coordinate 7,335,248 of OX424509.1, forward strand.
AGGCCACTCGAGTCGATTGTTTAGCAAGTTTTAATGACGGCGGCCGCGCCGAGGTCAAGGGTCAAATTTCAAGAGCAAGTTCCCTTTTTTTTGCAATCGCTAGCACGGGTCTTTTGCGCGCGTCAGCAAATCAGTGGTTTTGCAATAATTAAATGCCGAATTTTAAATGGCATAATAAAACAAAAGCAAACAGTTTTGCTATGGTGATGTCACAAAAATGTGTACCCAATTTCAACCAACTTTCCATATTGTTAGTATCAGAAGCTTAGTATCTTAAAAACCTACGAGTAACAAATACAAGATATGTTTACACCCATCATTAGTAGTTTAAAGGGTATAATTTAGTGGCGACTGACCATTTTTTCCGTTGTTAGGCGAAGTAGGATGCGTGCGATAAATTTTAGTCCCTGGTTTCTTCATGGTCAACTGTGGTAAAGATTTCTGCAGCGTATCGACACAGTGGGATGCCGGCTTCACCGCTGCTATCTGGCTCCTGAAACAAAAAGCAAAAAGCCAACGTCACGTGGTGTTCCCAGGCGGTCACCCATCCAAGTACTGACCACGCCCGATGTTGCTTAACTTCGGTGATCGGACGAGAACCGGTGTATTCAACGTAGTATGGACGTTGGCGAATGCTACATCGAATTTTTCAGTATCAACTTTATGACGTCATTTAATAAAAATAAACATAATTATATTTAGCATTTTTGGTAAAAAAGTGATAGTTTTCTGAAGCGATTGAAAGGCGATTTGCTTGCGCGGTGCGCGGTGGTAATGCTTCCAATGTAAATTAATTGAGGAAGTTTCACCAACACTGAAATAAATTAACATGTCTAATTTGGTACTATTTAACACAAAATATTAAACGTTTTAATGGCTTAACGAGTTTTTATTAAAAAAAATGCAAAAAGCCAACGTCACGTGGTGTTCCCAGGCGGTCACCCATCCAAGTACTGACCACGCCCGATGTTGCTTAACTTCGGTGATCGGACGAGAACCGGTGTATTCAACGTAGTATGGACGTTGGCGAAATATAGAATGAATTTTAGGTCTAAAAGATACATACCATACATGCATATGAATTTATTTTAATTTGGTGGCACGTCAACATGCGTTATTGTGAGTATTTTTTTTTTAAACCCTGCGTGAACTTGTGGGGCTTTTACCTGTCACGGACTTCCCTATCGACAAGACACCAACGTTTTATTTTCATTCATTGTTTGTAGTTTGCGGAGTAGTAAATCATAAGATAAATGATGTATATTCTATTAATTTTAACAAACACTTTGATATGTCAAAAAAATATCTAAAATACTAAAGGAGGTTGGTATTAGTCAAAAAGAACATCAAAATGCAAAAAGCCAACGTCACGTGGTGTTCCCAGGCGGTCACCCATCCAAGTACTGACCACGCCCGATGTTGCTTAACTTCGGTGATCGGACGAGAACCGGTGTATTCAACGTAGTATGGACGTTGGCGAAAGCTACACCGAATTTTCCGGTAAATATCTACTTGAAGATCAATAAGTACTCGAGGATTTCATAAATATTTTCCATTCATTCATTTTATCTATGGCTCGGCGCAGAGCAGAGAATTTTCTAGTGGCATTGACTTTGAACTTCATTATCAGTTTGTTAAAGTACAAACCGCGTGGGCATGCTCAAGGTCGACTGAGGGGCCGTTTGATATCATTCTGTGACCCACTAGAATCTATACAGGGTGGCAGGGACATCGACGCGAAAACTCCTACATGATTCTGAACCCCCTGCGTTGAAATTTGGTCGGTTATTTAAAAAAATATCTGTTGTTTCATAGAAAAGTGCAATACCTACGCGGTCACAATGTATTTTTTATTTTAAATAGCCGACGCATTATTTCAACGCAGCGGGGTTCAGAATAATGTACTGAATCCATGGTAACAGTTTTCGCGTTGATGTCCCTGACACCCTGTATACAACTCAGCACTGTATGACATTGATATTCAAATTATTCAATGCGTTCACAAAATCACAAGCGTCTCTGCAACACGCTGTTCGTAGTGTCTGATTTTACCCGACTACGGCATAACCAAAAGGAAGAGTTATGCTATTATAGGTTTTAGATAAGAGATCCTTTTACAATTTACGTTATTGTTTGTAGATAAAGTCAAAGCCAAATCATATATTTCAAGTAGGCTATTTAAAAAGGGACTTTTGAACGTCAAAATTTACAAGAATGTAAATAGAATTAATTCATGGCGCCCCCTTCCAAAAGGTAGTATCGTATGGACAGGGCCGTCTTTACCCGGGGATGCAAGTGGTGCGTAGCACCCGGGCGCAGGGTCTTACAAGGCGCAAGCCAATCGATTTGTTTTGAAATCGAACGAAGATTTCAAAACAGACGACACGATGTCATTAAAAGGTTTGTCAACTTAAAAGCCAGAAAAATAATAATTTGATGTTTGAAAAAAGTACCTCATTTTATTTTGGAGTAGCATTACTTTAAACCCTGTCGCCCAATATGGTTAAGACGGCCCTGCGTATGGAGATGAATGTGCAAGAAACTTCATAATAACTCTCTTATTTATTTTTACAATATTTTGTATACGTTAATTATAATTATATAAAATTATATGTGATTTTATAAGAAATTAATGTAAAAATAAGTATAAAAAGCAAAAAGCCAACGTCACGTGGTGTTCCCAGGCGGTCACCCATGGGATCGTGCGGTCCATGGCCCTTTACGGGGCGCCAGTGTGGGCGCCTTCATTGAGGCAGCAGCCAGGCCGCCGGCTGAACGCGTCCCAAAGGGTCATGGCCATCCGGCTGGCCCGAGGATACCGCACGGTCTCCTGCGAGGCGGCGAGCCTCCTTGCCGGAGTACCGCCATGGGATCTGGAGGCAAAGGTCCTCGCGCACATTTGGGAGTGGCGCGAGGAGGCGAAACGCCGGGGCTTAACTCCGATGCCGCAAGAAGTCGCGGCACAGCGGACAGAGCTCCGGCGGGATCTCATGGCGGAATGGAGAGTGCGATTGTCGCAACCCAGCGCTGGGCACGCCACAATTGCGGCGATAAGACCCCTCTTTGAGGAGTGGCTAGAGAGGCGCCACGGCGTCCTCACCTTCCGCCTGACGCAGGTACTCACCGGACACGGCTGTTTCGGGAGGTACCTGTTCAGGATAAAGCGGGAGGAAACGCCCGGGTGTCGTCACTGTGTGGATCGCCCGGAGGACACGGTGGAGCATACGGTGGAGGTCTGCCCGGCTTGGGCAGGGCATCGCCGTGTCCTCGTGGATGCGATCGGCGGCGGTGATCTCTCGCGTCCGGCCCTGATTCGGGCCATGCTACGGAGCGAGAGGAAATGGGAGGCCGTCACCTCTTTCTGCGAAGCAGTAATGCTCGCGAAGGAGGAGACGGAGCGCGTGAGGGAGAGGCAAATTTCGCGCCCTCGCGCCCCTAACCGCCGCAGCAGGAGACGCCCTGGGCGTCGGGAATCGCAGGAAGATTTCCGGCCACCGTAGGCGCGGGCTTGCGGACGGTGAGCAATGGGTAGCTCGCCGTCCGATAAGGACCAAGCCCGGGTCGACGGCGCGTTGTGTTCCACGCGCGCCTCAAAGAGATGTCAGCAGAATTGACGGGGTCCGCTAGGGCCAATGCCAATGCCGGGGGTTCGAAGAAAACCGATAGGGAAATCGTGGCCCCCGGCAACATGGCATAGGAAGGAACACGGGTGGGTTTTAGTCAGTAAGAGTCTGACACGCCCTCCCGCTCCACCCAGAGCGGGAGAAGTTATTTGATAATTTCCCACCCAAAAAAAAAAAAAAAAAAAAAAAAAAAAAAAAAAAAAAAAAAAAAAAAAAAAAAAAAAAAAAGGCGGTCACCCATCCAAGTACTGACCACGCCCGATGTTGCTTAACTTCGGTGATCGGACGAGAACCGGTGTATTCAACGTAGTATGGACGTTGGCGAAAGCTACACCGAATTTTCCGGTAAATATCTACTTGAAGATCAATAAGTACTCGTCGTTTCACACGTTTCAACGCAGCGGGGTTCAGAATCATGTACTGAATCCATGGTAACAGTTTTCGCGTTGATGTCCCTGACACCCTGTATACAACTCAGCACTTTATGACATTGATATTCAAATTATTCTATGCGTTCACAAAATCACAAGCGCCTCTGAACACGCAGCTGTCTGATTTTACCCGACTACGGCAAAACTAAAAGGAAGGGTTATGTCATTATAGGTTTTAGATAAGATTCTTTTACAATTTACGATGAAGTCAAAGCCAAATCATTTATTTCAAGTAGGCTATTTTAAAAGGCACTTTTGAACGTCAAAATTTACAAGAAAGTAAATAGAATTCATTCAAGGCACCCCCTTCCAAAAGGTAGTAAGTATCGTATGGAGATGAATGGGCAAGAAAGTTCATATAATAACTCTCTTATTTTTTACAATATTTTGTATACGTTAATCATAATTATATAAAATTGTATGTGATTTTATAAGAAACTAATGTAAAAATCAGTATAAAAAGCAAAAAGCCAACGTCACGTGGTGTTCCCAGGCGGTCACCCATCCAAGTACTGACCACGCCCGATGTTGCTTAACTTCGGTGATCGGACGAGAACCGGTGTATTCAACGTAGTATGGACGTTGGCGAATGCTATTTCGAATTATTTGTTCAATATTTAAATAAAATAAACACAAGATTTTTGCTTGTAAAAAGTGACAGAATTCTCAAGGGTTCGAAAGACGGTTTGCTTGCCCGGTGTGGCGTTAATGCCTCTGATATTTTTTTTTGGGGACGTATCACACTAGCAAATAAATTGACATGTTGAAATAAAATTAAGATGGCAATGTTTAACACAAAATAATATAAAAATGAAATAGCTCGATGAGGTTTTATTTCTAAAAATGCAAAAGCCAACGTCACGTGGTGTTCCCAGGCGGTCACCCATCCAAGTACTGACCACGCCCGATGTTGCTTAACTTCGGTGATCGGACGAGAACCGGTGTATTCAACGTAGTATGGACGTTGGCGAAAGGTACACCGAATTTTTCGTTAAATATCTACTTGAAGATCAATAAGCACTTGGGAGGATTTTCGAATGATAAATATAATATTTTCCATTCATTCATTATATATGGCTCAGCGCAGAGGAGAGAATTTTCTAATGGCATTGACTTTGAACTTTATTATCAGTTCATTAAAGTACAAACCGCGTGGGCATACTCAAGGGGCCGTTTGATATCATTCTGTGACCCACTAGAATCTATATCCACATCCAACTTAGGACTTTGTGACATAGTTATCAGTTATTCAATTTGATCACAAGCACCTCTGCAACACGCTGTTCGCTGTTTTTACCCGACTACGACAAAGTCAAAAGGAAGGGTTATGTTATTAAATTTTTTGATAAGATCCGTTTACAATTTACGTTATTTTTTTTAGATAAAGTCAAATCATATATGTCAAATAGGCCATTAAAAGGCACTTTTAAACATTAAAATTTACAAGAAAGAAAATCGAATCGATTCTTGTCGCTCCTTCCAAAAGGTAGTAAGTATCATGGCGAATAATGGGCAAGAAACTCCATGGTACCTAAGTCTTTTATTTTTGTTTGTAATATTTTGTATACGTTAATTATATTTAATTGTATGTGACTTTATAAGAAAGTAATGTATAAAAATCAGTATAAAAAGCAAAAAGCCAACGTCACGTGGTGTTCCCAGGCGGTCACCCATCCAAGTACTGACCACGCCCGATGTTGCTTAAATTCGGTGATCGGACGAGAACCGGTGTATTCAACGTAGTATGGACGTTGGCGAAAGAGAAACTCAAATAGTCGATCATAATCAACACATTGTGATGACGTCATTGTTACTATGTATGTACTAACCTGTTATCTTCAGGCAAGGACATAGACCGGCAAGTTTTTCGGTTTGCTTCATAAATCCACCGCTCGTGTATCGCGACCAAGGGTTTCACGTTGACGTTGGAAAGGATATCCTCTTCTACTTTATACTGGACGTTACGGTCTTGGTTGTTTGACTTCAGAGAACAAGAACTCATGCGATCTCTCACTTCATCACACTCTGGTAAGAGGAAATCTTGAGGTGGATTTATTCTGTGAAATACAAACACATTTTCATATAAACAACTAACATATTGTGTGAGGTTTTATACTAAAAAAAAAAAACAATCATAAGATCTTCTAAAAAAGAATTTAAATTAGCGCCATCTATCGTTATTACAATAAAACATGTAGGATGCGACGCAACACAATACTGTCGCTAGTTCTAAATTCGGCCGTAAGTTTAAGTGGCGCTACCTACTGAGTAATACATAGATGTCGCCTTTGCTCAATTATCAAGCAAAGCAACCTCCATAGATATTCTTCAGCCCTAGTACTCTCAACTCGGGATTGAAGTCGAGCAGTCGAGCCGTCGGTCGATGCCGTGTCGAGCGGTGAACTCTGGAGGTGGTTTCCTCAGCGCGCTTAGAAATAATAGCCGTTATTCGAAAGAGAGAGACTTTATCATGATTAAATGCTTATTAATTTAATAATGATGATCAGACATATTTGTGGTCACATTTATTTGTATCAATTTTGTACGGATTGTAAAAAAATAACAACAGTAATTGTTGTTTTAGAGCTTCCTGTTATTTTTTAAACTAACGTTAGATTTTTATCACGACAACGAGTGATTATTTATTCAATACATAAATTCTGATAGTTTTTCGACATAAATGACATCATTACTATTACACAGGATACTGAGCGCTCAGATACTGTGCGTAAATTTCGACAGATCATTCGCCAACGTCCATACTACGTTGAATACACCGGTTCTCGTCCGATCACCGAAGTTAAGCAACATCGGGCGTGGTCAGTACTTGGATGGGTGACCGCCTGGGAACACCACGTGACGTTGGCTTTTTGCATTTTATTGGCTTAAATTAACTTTCCAATTATTTAAAATAGAACTTACGATGTCAGTGTTAACGATCTGGGGTAAAAAAAAAACAGTTTCAAAATACAAAAATATTCCTCTACTCTTATAATGCCGACTTTACATTAAAAGTATTTCAAAATCGTACTAAACTAATAATAAAAAAACAAAAAGCCAACGTCACGCGGTGTTCCCAGGCGGTCACCCATCCAAGTACTGACCGCGCCCGATGTTGCTTAAACTTCGGTGATCGGACGAGAACCGGTGTTTTCAACATGGTATGGACGTTGACGCTTTCAAGGCTGAATTAGCAGACTACTATCAAACTGTTAAAAAGTGACGTCACATACATGAATCAGTCCATTTCATGTAAAGGGCGGTATATTACCACGAGAAAGCGTATTCGGAAATTTAAAACAAGAAAAATCGACTATGTACAGCGATAAACGAATCGAACTACGTGAAATCGAAAGAAATCAATAGAGCGTAAAGAACATATATCATCACGCTTGTATTGTGGAAAGGGGTAAGCAAGCAGTAGGTAGTGTATAAGTGCACCGAATTCTCGGCAGTTTGTTTAAATTTTAAATCTCATGGCAACAGAGGGCGAGCCTCTCACAATCAAACATGCACATTTCCCAACTCTGGGCCGCTGTTGAGAAAATTTCTAGTAAGAATATTAGTGAGCTAATATGTAATGATAATAAAAAAAATGTGTTACTTCCGTAATCCAGTCCAGCTGTTTCGAATTACAGTGTCGATACTTTCTGGGGAATCGTTGACAGGAGTTGTGGGTTCTTGATAATGAATGTCCATATTATTTGTTGTGTTGTCAACCGATGTGTTCATTGGCGTAGTAGGTGCCTCGGAAGACGAGTCGTTCGTGGTTTTACGTTCTAAAAGAAAATTATTCTTACATGAAATTAGGGCAGAAACTGCAAAAAGCAAACGCAAGAACTAAACGGAATTCTTAACCTGCGATATCATTTGACGGCATGAAAGGTCTGTTACTACCTGGACAGACTTACTTTCATATTATTGACCGGGCGAGTGAAGCGTCTCTGCTTCAGATCTGACGAAATTTGCTTTCGTGTGTTAGTTTGTTGGTATTCCTCTACAGGTCGTATTTTACAACCAATCTGGACGAAACTTGGTATACAGGTTTTACGACTTTATAGATCTTTTTTTTCTTCGGTGATTTTTTATTGGACTTCCTCCAAAAAGGGGCAAAAAGGGGGTTACTGGATATCTCCGCCTTACGAGATCCGATTTCAATGGTTTTTTTTTTTTATTTGAAAGGAAAACTAAGTTGGTCTCTTAAAAAATTGGTGAAGATTGATGAGGATCTTCGGCGTGATGAGCAGAATAGTTCCTCAAAATGTAGTCAATTGCTCACTTTTAGATTTCTACCACTGGAATCGGCCATTTAACTACTAGGTAGGGATTGATGGACCACCTGGGACAAGTTCCCTAATTGCGTAATCTGTTTCAATTTGAAACAGATTACTGATCCATTGCTTCATAAGTTGGAAAAAAAAATCTGCTCAACAACGTAAATAACATATTGAATGTTGTTGAACTGTCAAAATAAAACAAATTAGGCATAATTGTTTACGAAAATAAGATACGAATTTAGAGTACAGCTTCTCATCAGAAAACTAGGCTGCAGCGTTACCTCTGCCAATTATAAATGATAAATGATTTTATTTCTGTAAGTAGGTTTGTACAAACACTTTTACACGTCAATCATATTTTAAAACTAGATGAGGTCGGCGTTTCCTATCTGACTACTCTGAGAAGAAAGGCCGAAACAAACTCAGAGGCCTGTCTCAATTAATTTAGTGGTATATTAATCGTTGCAAATTAGCTTGTGCTCGCGAGGTCTACTGTTCGCAGAACTACTAGTAATATTATAGTAAAGAAAGATTTTTCAAAATTCATACCTTCTTTTTCCGGCGTTACAAAATCATCCTTAGTTTTTGCAGTGGCGCTCAAATCTCCGGACAGCCAAGCGTTCTTCCTAAGTTTGTTACTGCGAGCAATAGGCGTATTTGGTAAACTGTAGTTCTTAATATCGAAGTTATACGTCGACTTTTCATTGCTATTCCGATCTTTCAGTAAAGGTTTGATCGAATCAAAGTTGAATTCAGGAACTTTTATGTGCAGTGGTGTGTAAGATTTAGGAGTGAAACTTCTACTGAGTTTTGTATTAGGGCGTTCAACGCTTTGATCTTTCGTACTGTCATCGTTAGTCAAATTAACAGTACGGTTTGGACTGAAAATGCTACAGTATTCTGTAGAATCACTCCTGTGTAAACTGCCTGGCGTGTCCATTTCTTTTATCCTAGCTTTTATTTTAGCTATTGGGGTAGAACAGGCACTGGAGAAGTCTTTGTCCGGTAAATGTTCGTATCTTATGATCGGGGTGTGGTCGTTTTGGTCATCGTCGGAGATAAAGCACTTTTCTGCGACGGAAATGGAGTTAAGACGAGAATTTCTTATTGTTTCGTACAGAGGGCTCGCGTCGCTTTTGCTGCATTCTTTTTCGCTTTCCGTGGAACTTTCTCGAACGTTGTGAATTACAGCTTTGTGTTCCACGTTTTGTGGGCTAAGACATTCAGAGTCGGTTGGGGAAGTGGTGTCCCAGGCTGTAGAACTGAATGTGGATCTTTTGGATTGTAGACGGGCTGGGATAATAATGTAGCCAAGCTTGTCCAGATTACGCTGTAATATAAAATAATAAGATTCAATCTTACATATATTCCGAAATTATTAAATGTTCGGGAAAATCTGCAAAAAGCCAACGTCACGTGGTGTTCCCAGGCGGTCACCCATCCAAGTACTGACCACGCCCGATGTTGCTTAACTTCGGTGATCGGACGAGAACCGGTGTATTCAACGTAGTATGGACGTTGGCGAAATATTAAATGAATTTTAGGTCTAAAAGATACATGCCATACATGCATATGCATTGAATTTTTGTGAGTAATTTTTTTTTTAACCCTGTGTGAACTTGTGGGGCTTTTACCTGTCACCGACTTCCCTATCGACAAGACACCAACGTTTTATTTTCATTCATTGTTTGTAGTTTGCGGAGTAGTAAATCATAAGATAAATGATGTTTATTCTATTAATTTTAACAAACACTTTTATATGTCAAAAAAATATCTAAAATACTAAAGGTCGGTATTAGTCAAAAAGAACATCAAAATGCAAAAAGCCAACGTCACGTGGTGTTCCCAGGCGGTCACCCATCCAAGTACTGACCACGCCCGATGTTGCTTAACTTCGGTGATCGGACGAGAACCGGTGTATTCAACGTAGTATGGACGTTGGCGAAAGCTACGTCGAATTTTTCGTTTACTATCAATTTTTAATTATTATTTAAAATGGCTAAGCATTCTGGAGTGTTTAGTGACGCGACGCGCGACGGTTCGTTTGCGCGGTGGCGTTGTTGTTTTTTCGGTCGACAAAAGAATGTAAATAATACGCTAACGCTGCTGAATAAATTAACTTGTCTATACAAATTAATGGGTACTTAACACAAAATATTCAAAATTAGCTAAAAAATACTATGATTTGAAGAGTTTTTATTTATAAAAAGCAAAAAGCCAACGTCACGTGGTGTTCCCAGGCGGTCACCCATCCAAGTACTGACCACGCCCGATGTTGCTTAACTTCGGTGATCGGACGAGAACCGGTGTATTCAACGTAGTATGGACGTTGGCGAGAGAAGTGATAAAATAACAGTTGTGTATCCACGTCATACATTTAAACTCGTTACTGTAAAACATACGGTATCTACTATTTGTTTGATAAATAGGTAGGTACCAACATTTTTTATTAACCGTTTTATTGAGTAGAAATGTCATGTTTACTTACCTAAAATAATAATTTTGTGTACCTACTTTAAAACTTCTTCTAATCCTTTATTTGTATACTTAATGTGGTTTGGAACAATAATTTTATTATAATAAATAATAATCACTTAGTGAAATGTTTTACATAAAAATATGCATTTTTAAATATGGTGAGGCATTTAACATTATTTATATAACTTTTTATTACTTACCTACTTATTAGTTTAGTGTAAAGTTATTTATGTAACAATTAATTAATAATTTATTGTGGCATTGAAGGCTGAAACCGGTAATTTTGCTGTCAGACTGATTGAAACCTATTGACATACCAACCTACCTATTGTAGAGACTGTATAAATAAGAAATCGAGTTGGCAATGAAAATATTAAAAAAAAACGAGCGAGCTTTACAGTAGTAAAAGCATATATGATGTGTGCAACCTCAATATCTTGGCTGACAGTACCAACCTTTCGGAAAATGGGTTGGTACACACGGCTACACATCAAGCTATACATTTCCAGTATAAACTGACCTCGCATTGTAAGGAAATCCTATACAATGCGTGATCAATATAAACTGGAAATGTATAGCCGTGTGTACCATCTGATGACCAAATCTAGCACAGCGCGCGTTCATTGGTCAATTCAAATAGCGTGCGCTTCCCCGGCTTCCTGCTACACACTTCCGTCTAGGGATGGCGATCTGAGATCGATTAATCGAAGAATCGATTCTTCAGACCCAAAAGATCGATTTTTTAAATCGATATGCAGTACTGAATCGGTTCAGTGAATCAATATTTCACCCTTGAAAATCGCCATTAGATTTTTTTTTTGTTTTGTTTTATTGTTTAACATAAGTTTAGATATGAAGCATTAGGAACTTTAACTTTTTCATGTAATAAATACATTTTGAAAATCTGAAGTCTTACTGATTTTACTGATAATGATAAGAGATCATTTATTATGGTATATTTCTTGTGTTTCGTAAAATGGATCGTATTTACATTATAAATGCAAACTTGAAAAAAAAAAACGATTTTTTGGAAATCGATCTTTTAGACCACGATTTTTTGTGAATCGATACATCAAGCTTACGATTCGAATCGATTTAAAATCAATCTTTTTCGGAAAGAATCGCCATCCGTACTTCCGTCCCTTTTCACGAAATCACTCCCACAGATTGCAGGAAAGCGAGAAGAAAGATCTCTTTTTTTAATCTTTTTTTTGGGGTTTCAAAATGTTCAACCTATAACAGGCCACCGAGAGGCATAGGCTTAAAATTCTAAATTTCATGAAAAAAAAAAAAAAAATATACGGTAACAAGGCGGTAAGGTCGGCCGGCTCGATAGGCACAAACCTCATAATATGTATGTAATAAATAGGCAGGACAAGACAAATGAAGTTGTCAAAGGCGCATCTATGAAATATAAAAGTATGGCTCAAGGCAGAATAAAGGAGAACTTTGCACTTTGTGTATTACCATTTACTACCATTATTGAATGAAAATCCTGTACCTTGCGCGGAGTCTAAAAATAGTCTATTTTATATTTATTCTTTTACCCGAATAAAAAGCCAACGTCACGAGGTGTTAAGTTTATTTTTAGACTTGTGAACTTGTGGTTTTAACAGACTTCTCATTTCAACAAGCGATCTACGTTTTAATCATAAGTCGGAGTTGGTGGAGACAGAATTGTGAAAGAAAAATGTTGTACACAATTATTAAGCAAGTAATCAAGTAAAAATAACTACAAAATGCAAAAGCCAACGTCACGTGGTGTTCCCAGGCGGTCACCCATCCAAGTACTGACCACGCCCGATGTTGCTTAACTTCGGTGATCGGACGAGAACCGGTGTATTCAACGTAGTATGGACGTTGGCGAATGTTATGCCGAATTTTACGTTTACTATTATAAAAATCTATGACGTCATTCCATTAAAAGAGGCACGTATTATGTAAAACAAAAACTTATCGTGGGCGTGAGTCACATCTATTTTTGTGTCAGAAATCGTCAGCGTTTTTTTATGTAGATTACTGTGTATTTATTTAGGTATTTGCTGTTCACAAGTTTAAGACAGCAGTTGGGTTGATTAGATAAAATAATATGTTCCTACCACAAAATGCAAAAAGCCAACGTCACGCGGTGTTCCCAGGCGGTCACCCATCCAAGTACTGACCGCGCCCGATGTTGCTTAACTTCGGTGATCGGACGAGAACCGGTGTATTCAACGTAGTATGGACGTTGGCGATTGCAGTACCAAATATTAGTGTCACAATTAAATAATTACCTAATATGTAGGTAGAGTATAACTATAAAGTTATGAGTATTATAATAATTTACCTTCACATTTTGTAGTGTATTCTGTAGCATTTCCAGATCTATCCTCTCATGTCGCTGAAGTGTTAGTCCAGATTCAAGTAAGGACAGTAAACATCCTGGGTAGGTGCCATCTTTTGGCAGTGATATGCCCGTTTTCCATAGTATGTATTGTTCCTTCAATTTATCGTAATTGAAAGTTTTCCATGGCATGGCGGCTGAGGAAAATAAACAAAAATACAAGCTTACTTTTTGTTAACACTAAAAACCTCTTCATTCTACTCACCATTATGAACAAGTCCAACCCAGAAATCACGAAAATAAAATTGACTGTCCCATACATTTTGCCGATTTGTATGAACACAAATGGGTTAGACCCTTTAAGAAGTTTAGAGTAAACAAAAACTAAGGTTTCATAATAGTACCCTAATTGCGTAATACAACACAATCACAATATGTTTCGATTTGAAACAGATTGCTAATCAATTGTTTCATAAGTTGGATAAAAAATCTGCTCTACAACGTAAATAACGCAATGAATGTTGTTGAACTGTCAAAATGAAACAAATTAGGCAAAATTGTTTACGAAACGAAGTTACGCAATTAGGGTACACACGGCTACACATCAAGCTATACATTTCCTGTTTATGCTGATCTCGCATTGCATAGGATTTCCGTACAATGCCTGGTCAGCTTAAACTGGAAATGTATAGCTTGATGTGTAGCCGTGTGTACTAATTTACTTTTATTAGTAGGTATTGAAAATTGGAACTAGCAATCAGAAATTTAGGTTACTCTTTACTTAAATAACGAGGTATATGATTGATGCACAAGTTGTGGATTCAACGTTGTGATACAAACAACGCAGGCGCCTGTCATCTTTGTAGTTCAGACTTCTAGAATAAGAGTTTACTTACCATTACAACTCTCCCACAGTATCAGACATAGAGAATATACGTCACTCTTCGAGCACGGATACACCAAGCCTTCGTCATCTGGTACAAACAACTCAGGCGCATGCCATCTATATCGTTCAGATTTCTGATACATTTTGTAGTCCCTCGAAGTCGCATTGGACGAGATGTAAGTTTCTGATGGATGCGCTGATATTAGAGGCTCGAATTCTGCACCTACTGCTTCACGGGTATCTGAAAAATATATTAATTTATCTTAAGTTTTGGAGAAAGGAAATAAAACCAAAATGCCAATTTCACGCTTTATTTTCGAACGCATAAAGTACAAAGTTGTTCGAACAGTTACAACAATAACGTAAGCACATTAGCACAAGCATTTTACGGCTCCTCGATTGGTTATGAGTGCGCTCTTTTGACTTTATAACACTGAAATAAGGTGTGTTATTCAATAACAAAAATAAGCCCTTCGTTCTGCCCCTCTTTAGTGTGCGTGTTGAGGCCAAGTCCCAAGTAGTAACTAAGGACAGCATTTGCCACAAGTGGAATGTCTTTTTTTATAAAGTTATTAATCAAGTTATTTATAAAACTTATTAAATAAATAATAAACGACTGTACAAAGCTAGACAAAATGTAGCAAAAAGCCAACGTCACGTGGTGTTCCCAGGCGGTCACCCATCCAAGTACTGACCACGCCCGATGTTGCTTAACTTCGGTGATCGGACGAGAACCGGTGTATTCAACGTAGTATGGACGTTGGCGAATACTACGTCGAATTTTATGTCTACTAACAACCTGACGACGCCATTAATAAAAAACTTGTTAAAAAATTACTGAACATCACGGAGCGTTTGAAAAATGATTCGCTTGCTCCAGTACGGTGTTAGTAGGTTCGACTGAATATTGTAAATAACTGGGGCATTATTCTTTTTCTAACGAAGCTGAATAATTTAAACAAAAAAATAGAAGAAAAAAAAAGTTAATAATGTTTGAAGAGTTTTTATTTCTAAAATGCAAAAAGCCAACGTCACGTGGTGTTCCCAGGCGGTCACCCATCCAAGTACTGACCACGCCCGATGTTGCTTAACTTCGGTGATCGGACGAGAACCGGTGTATTCAACGTAGTATGGACGTTGGCGAATGACAAGTCGAATTTTTCGTTTACTATCAATTTTGTGACGTCTTTTTAAATTATTATTTAAGCATTCTGGAGCGTTAAAGCGACGCGACGACGGACGGGTCGTTTGCGCGGTGGCCGTGTTGTTTTTTCGGTCGACAGATAAATTTAATGTAAATATTACGCTAACGCTGCTTGTCTATACAAATAAATGGGTACTAAACACAAAACATTCAAAATAAGTTAAAAATACTATGATTTGAAGAGTTTTTATTTCTAAAAAGCAAAAAGCCAACGTCACGTGGTGTTCCCAGGCGGTCACCCATCCAAGTACTGACCACGCCCGATGTTGCTTAACTTCGGTGATCGGACGAGAACCGGTGTATTCAACGTAGTATGGACGTTGGCGAAAGCTACACCGAATTTTCCGGTAAATATCTACTTGAAGATCAATAAGTACTTGGAGGATTTCATAAATATTTTCCATTTATTCATTATCTATGGCTCGGCGTAGAGCAGAGAATTTTCTAGTGGCATCGACTTTGAACTTTATCATCAGTTTGTTCTCAAACTCAAAGCATTTATTTCAAATAAACCAATTACAGGTACTTTTGAATTGTCAAGGGGTCGGTCAGTCAGAAAGATGAAGCTAGTTGCCCATTACAAAGCGTAGTAGGTACCTATGGAGAAGAACGGGCAAGAAACTCCACGGACACTCTTTTATACATAATATTGTTACAAAATATTGGTTACATTATTCATGTTGAAATTATACATGTGAGAACAATGTAGAAAGACGTGCACGTTAAAAGCGTCCGTAACAAAAATAAAAACAAAAACAATTCAAAAGTTAAAATAATTATTAAAGTGAAAATCGCGTGGTCGACTCAAGGTCGATTGAATATGTTATAATTCTGCGACCATCTATAATCTCGAAACTACTTAGCACTCTATGACATTGATATTCAAGTTATTCAATTTGATCACAAGCGCCTCTGCAACACGCTGCTCGTAGTGTCTGTTTTTACCCGATTACAGCAAAGCCAAAAGGAAGGGTTATGTTTTTATAAATTTTTTGATAAGATCCGTTTACAATTTACGTTATTTTTTTTAGATAAAGTCAAACCATATATTTTAAGTGGGTCATTAAAAGGCACTTTTGAACATTAAAATTTACAAGAAAGAAAATCGAATCGATTCTAGGCGCTCCTTCCAAAAGGTAGTAAGTATCATATTATGGAGATGAATAGGCAAGAAACTCTATAGTTACTCTTTTATTTTTGTTTACAATATTTTGTATACCTACGTTAATTATAATTATATTTAATTGTATGTGATTTTTTAAGAAAGTAATGTAAAAATCAGTAAAATGTAAAAAAGCAAAAAGCCAACGTCACGTGGTGTTCCCAGGCGGTCACCCATCCAAGTACTGACCACGCCCGATGTTGCTTAACTTCGGTGATCGGACGAGAACCGGTGTATTCAACGTAGTATGGACGTTGGCGAATGCTACGTCAAATTTTTCGTTTAGCAGCAACTTTGTGACGTCATTTTATAAAAATGGCTAAGCATTAGATAGAAGAGTATAGAGTTTAAAAGACTTCACTTGTAGTGTTAGAGCATTAACTGAACTGGGACATTATGCTAACGCTGCCAAATAAATTCACATGGATAAGTAGGTACTATTATTGATCGAAGTGGATAAGGGCTGATTTCCAGTAATCAGATAACTTTTTCTATTCTAAATTATGACAGCTTGACACATTGTTGCATAATGTAAATTATTTTGCATACTATTGTATAGAATCTTTTTTTTTTTCTAATTTGAACAGATAGCTGTGCTGCTGGGGAGTTTGTTGTGCCACTTCTTCCCAGCTAAAGGCACTAGGAAGTGGTGAAGAGTGGGCGTTTTTGGGGGACTGTCTTATGTAATTTTGACGTTCGAAAAGTGCTGATTCTCAGCCTAGGTTTAATAAATGACTTTTGAATTTTTTGCATTTTCTATACAATATCTATCAAATCGCAATATTTATTCCTCAGTTACGAATTATGTGACCATTGACAAATCAACCCTAAGTCTATGTAAATAAAAATGAAATGCTGTTCATTGGTAAGCGCGCACTACTTGAGAATGATTGCACCGACTTGGCTTTTTTTTATTTGTTTTAAAATGTTCGTAATTAGGTTTTTATTTATGGTAAAAAAAATCGACCCCTCAGAAAATTTTCAAATTTGGGAAGAACTGAACGTCTTTCTTTTTAAGGGATTTTTGTTAGAATTATTGTTTCAAAAGTACAACGTCTGTTGAGTCAGCTAGTATACAGGGTGGCAGGGACATCGACGCGAAAACTGAAACCATGGATTCAGTACACATGATTCTGAACCCCCCTGCGTTGAAATATTTCGCCGGTTATTAAAAAAAAAAATCAGCTGTTCCAGGCATTTTGACCGCGTAGGTATTGCGCTTTTCTATGAAACAACAGATTTTTTTTTAAATAATCGACGAAATATTTCAACGCAGGGGGGTTCAGAAACATGTACTGAATCCATGGTTTCAGTTTTCGCGTCGATGTCCCTGCCACCCCGTATTTTATTTAAATATATGCTAATAATTTTATTGCTAACATGAAATATTAAAAAGGAAGTAGTCAAAAAAATAAAGCAAAAAGCCAACGTCACGTGGTGTTCCCAGGCGGTCACCCATCCAAGTACTGACCACGCCCGATGTTGCTTAACTTCGGTGATCGGACGAGAACCGGTGTATTCAACGTAGTATGGACGTTGGCATTCGCAACACCGAATTTTACGTGGACTATGACCTGATGACGTCATTTACAGAAAAACAGTTACAATTATCTTGTGAGATTGTAAATCAGTGTGTACTTTGTAGCAACTGTAAAAGCGCTGTTTATTTAGCGTTGAAGCGTTAACAAACATGAAATGAATTTATAAAAGGAATATTTTAGATTTTATAATGTTAGGAACACAGCGTATCGCGAGGGCTGGTTTGAGGAGGCGCGTGGGTCGGGAATAGAGTTCCAGGACTTGCGGCAGGCCCTTGCCCAGCAGGGGGACGGTAAAGGCTAATTATAAAAAAACAATGGCACTCCGGGAGTGCCGACAGAAGCGAAAACTTGAAAAAAAATCGGCACCGCGGTTCTCAACTTGTTGATGTCTTTTTAATGGTCAAAAGCTGGTGTCGTCACAGTGTCGCGAAATCAATGGATTAGTCCCATCTCAAAAATGCCCAACTCGCCTAAAGAAGTTTTCACTTCAAAAAATGGTTAGGAATGTATGATACCTACCTAGTTAATAAAATTGTTATCCACTGATAACCATTAAACAAATTAATCAACTGCTTCATCCATTATTTATTTTCATCTTATAGCTTCTGACAAACAATGTTTTAGATAGGAAGCCAATTAGTCATTTTTTCAACATGATATGAATGAATGTTGGCAATAAGATTCTGTTAGGTATACTTAAATCTAACATATCCCACCAACTTTACCGTTCTGGCTAGACTATCAAAGGCATTGATGCTCAAGTAATAAAAAAGCAATAATTTTTAAGTTGGTTTGTTGGAGAAAGCTTTCAGTCAATAACAATAAATATGTCGCCTGCACCAACCAATGATAATGCCATTACATTACAATACAACGTATATATGCGGGTAAGTATTTTTCAGCAAACGGTGTATAAAATTACCAAATGAAATCAGCTAAGTTGCTAAAAAATTGTAACGGTTCATTTCTTGTTTGTATAGAATATAATAGCCATCGATGCTGTTACACTAACAGTTTTAGGAATTCTGGCTAGACATGGAAATGGCCAATAATTTCTGATCGGATTACGGACATGGCCAAGGTCCTGTCAAAGAATAGGCCTGTGTCCAAAAAATATTGAACAGGTATTTTTTTCTTTTTTGACGTAATCAAAAGATTACGGCGATACATTTGAATTAAAATACGACATGACGTCACGCCTTGCTAGATTTAATACTGCGTTGTGACGTAGCGAGCCTACTCCCCAAAAAAAAATACGTGTCTAATGTTTTTTTTATTATCTGAAAGACGGACTAAATATATATATATTTTTTTTACCTAGGCTACTACCCTATTGTATTCCCTTCGGGGAGGGTTAGTGACATGTGTAGCTAACGTTCACCAACTGTGGTCATGTAACGTAAGACCACAGTCTATAAACCAATCACTGTGGTAAGACATAACATTTTACATCCATTATACGGCATATTTAATACGGGTTTAAGACAATCTTTACGACCGTTTCATCACGTCACACGCATTTCTATTGCAACTAAAATGAATTTAATTGACGCGATTGATGGTTATTTTTATCATAACAATATTATAGTCATTAGAATGAATTTGATTGCTTAGAACTAAGATGTTTTTTTCTACACTGCCAAGCGTCAGAACGTCGCATTTTATTATAAGTCTGTATAATGACGTCCTTATCATATTGTTAGATAATGATATAATTTTAGCGAAATTAAATGTGTAGCCTTGAAGTTACATAGAACAATGATAATGTAGGTACTGGCAATTATGCATGGATGCTTCCTTTATATCTTTTCTTAGATACAACAACAATGGTCTAATGCCCATTTTCAACTTTCGGTGCTAAGACGAGCGTTAAAAATCCAACAGCACGCTTTTATTTAGGCATTCATTTTAGTGGTGTGAAAACGGGCAGAAGTCTTTTTTCAGTCATGTTAATTTGTTAACAGCTGTTGTTTACTTGGCAATTATGCTAAAAATGTAAGTGCATACAAAGTTTATTGTACGTAATCTCTGGATTGTAATAAAACTCGCTATCATTGTTAGCTTAGAGGCAGTGTACGTTGAGCGAGCATTCAACTTAGAACTTAGCGAATACTGAACTAGAAATTAGCTGGCTAGCTAGACCTATAACATTTTTTAAAAATACGACCCACCTAACGGAATGTGGTTACCACCCGTTTAGACCAAAGGGGTTTGCCGATGCGTTACTAGCAATAAATACTGACTAAGTTAAACGGTTTCATGTGTGAATTTTACCGAACCGGAACACCGCAAAAATGCTTGGCGGTAGTATACGTATACAGTTATTGGTAATACGTCGGCAATTCATTAAGGGGATGTAGGAGAGGTCATTTGCAACCAAATGACCACATGCAAATGACAACCATTTTCGAGTAATTTATCATTTTATATTTTGAAATTAGAGATTTTGAGAGCAGTGGTGGCCCTGTGGTAACGGCCGCGACTTAAGAGTTGTAGGTCGTAGGTTCGAACCCAGACAGGCGCTTTACTTTGTGTAAATTATTTCATCACCACTGCTCTCAAAACGGTGAAGGAAAACATCGTGAGGAAACCGACATGTCCTAGAACCGAAAATTCGAAGACATGTGACATCTACCAACCCGCACTGGGCCCGCGTGGTGGATTACGGCTCACTCCCTCTCACAGAGAGAAGGCCTGTGTCCCAGCAGTGGGAACATTATAGGCTGATGATGATGATATTTTGAAATTAATGAAATAAAAATATTAAATTACTCGAAAGTGGTTGACATTTGCATAGGGGTCATAAAGGGTCATTTGGTTGGTCTTTTAATGGCTTGTCGACATATATTGCGTAATATGTCCCAGTATATTGCGATAGCACCTACAAGAAAAGCCCTTTCAAAAAGAACTTTACTATGTCTATGCATCAAATTAAAATCTCAGTAATTAACATTCAATATTGCCACTTGCTCAACTATCTACTTTAGCGTTATGCAGTCTAAGTTCGTTTTCGAGTGACCATTTGTAATAAAAAGGTCGTAATGTTTTTTTGGTTGGAATGGAATTTGAACTTTACCATGTAACAACATGGAGTTTGTGGTTCCATGACATGATAATTATTTGGGATTCTAAATTCAAGTTTATAAGATACAAAGTCTTATTTAACGAAACTCACCTTCAATATTAACATATTGTGGTTCGGGCGAGTAAATCTCAAAAAGCTTCGGCATTCTCTTCTCTGGCTTCTCCAACTTAGCACAGGAGCCCACGTCTGCCAGTTTCGCAGCATCATGGCTTGTTATCATCACACTAGTACTGCACAATTCTGTGTGGAGGAAACCTTGCATTCGCAGGAAGACGAGACCATTCGCTATGTCGAGGGCATATTGCACTGCTGTTTGCGCACTTAGAATGCGACCCTGCAAAAAGTACAGTCGTTTCGACATAGTTTTATTATAACGCGTTAATTTTAAAAGTAGCAGCGTTAATGGATCGGTAGAGAGACATTGTGCTTTATAATATTTAAGGACGAAAGTAAATGTTAAGGCTGACTTACCAAGATACAATCCTATGGCAAACTACATTCAAAAGTTAGCAGTATAATAATATTTTTTATACAAAGTGGGTTATTATAGGGCAGTGGAATAAATTGATGTTGCATGCATGCAGCCCCGGATCTAGAATATTTTTGAGGGGCGAATACTGCCGTCTGCCGCCCCCCGCCAATCTTTTATAGGGATGCGCTAAGCTAGCCCGCGAAATTCAATATTCTCAAAATGAAAATTTTGGCAACAACATATTAATCAAATTTTATCGATCGGTAACGCGCCAACCCAACAGGGGCGCCAAAACTGTTACAAAAAAGAAAAAAAATTATATGTGCTGCGCGTCTCATTTATTGCAAAGTTGCGGTGTGCTGGGTGGTGCGCTTGTTTGCTACGCTTGAATTTGTCGCCCCTGAAGTTGGCGCCCGGGGCATGTTCCCCGGTTTGCCCCCCCCCCCCCCCCCCCACTAGATCCGGGGCTGCACGCATGCATTGGAATAATTATCACAGCTGTTATAATCACAATAATCAGACAATAATTTTAAAGTTACCTGCACGTGCAGTATGCCAAAGAGGGAATCGACGCATCTTTCACAGATCAAATGCACGTTGCTGTGAATATCCGGATAGATTCCCATTAGAAGTATTATATTAGGATGGCGACACTTTCTGAAACAAACGAATAACTAAGAAAACTGAGCTTTTTCTTCTGAGATTTTGGGCTCAGCTATAACTTATTTGCATTCGGGTGTTTATGAGACATCCAAGTCTCACTTTAAAAGAGCAACCCATTAAAAGTACAATGACATCTAAAAACATCATTCTAGAAGCGCTAAAAAGGCTTTATGATATAAAGAATGATGTCAGAGCCTTACCTCAATATATTTATCTCCGTGTTACGTTTCTTCCTAACATGCTCTATGGTGACACCAATTAACTTCTTTATTTGAACGGGAACCACGCCCCATTTCCCAAAGTTCCATGTTTTATTCCTGTCCACGGTCACATCGAGGTTGCTTGCACTTGCTATCGGCAAACCATGAGCACTCGTATCGCTCTAAAAATAAGAACCAAAGTGGGTATTAAGACAGGAAATCATTATGATCTCATTTCCGACTTGAGACTCAAGTAAATGACTCGAAGAAATGTTATGAAAATCCTATTGGGGGTTTTATGTTTAGCATAATCAGCCTATACTATACAACGTGTAACGTTAAATGCGCAAAACCTTCTGAGGTTCTGAGGGCTTCTGAGGGGTGTCTGCATCCCTATTGATTTTTAATTCAATTGACCTATTTCATAGAAAAAAAATCATAAAAAAAATTGTAAAGGTTTTATGTGCTGTTTAGTTCGTAAGATTCGTATTTGCATTGAAATAAAAGCTATTATTATGCCACGTATGAGAAAAATTTAAATTGGTCGACAACAATTTGTGTTTGTTTGCCTATTTTGGCGGGTTTGCGCATGTAATGGCTTGACCTATTAATAAATAGACACGGCAACGTTTTTAATGAAGATTTTTTGAAAAATGTGGCCTATATTAAGAAGTGGTTTGATTGATTCTGCTCGTTATTCTGATCAAACTATTTTCAGGTTTTACGCATTTAACGTTACACGTTGTATAATTATGTTCCCAATGCTGGCACACAGGCCTCCTCTCTGTGAGAAGGAGTGGGCCGTAATCCACCACGCGGGCCCAGTGCGGGGTGGTAGATGTCACATGTGTTCGAATTTTTGGTTCAAGGACATGCCGGTTTCCTGAAGATATTTTCTTTCACCGTTTTGAGAGCAGTGGTGATGAAATAATTTACAAAAAGTAAAGCGCCTGTCAGGGTTCAAACCTACAACTCGTAAGTCGCGGCCGTTACCACTGGGCTGCCACTGCTCACGCTGCTTTACGTTTACGTTTTACAATACCAAATCGATACGATCAATCATCTGCATCAAAGTCAGTATCTAAAACTTGTGGCTAGTGCAATTGATTCCGTTTTGTGTGCATTCACTAAAGTCAATCATGCAAACAAAACTAAGAAATAAACGGATTCAGCCGGGCGTTGCCCTGACAAACATACTTTACTGTCGTCGGACTTGCTTGTGTTCGGCGACCGCACCTGCAGCTGCTCGTCCGCCCACTGATCCAAGTTTTTCAACTCGCTCATCACTTCCCATAGCTTATCATCGGATTCATCCTTCGTGGGACTCATGGAATTATTCTGACTAGATAAATTAACGTCTCCCGCTGCCTTCAACCCATCGACGTCATCTTCCTCACTCTTATGACATTCCAAGAAGTCCTTCACATCAAAAGGAAGAGAGTTATTCTTGTAGAACGCAGGTGGAGACTCCGCCTGACTGTCATCTTTAAATTCTAATTGCTTTTGATCTAATAAGTCCATGTCTTGAGAGATTCTATTTATTCTATGGTGTGCTATACGTTTGAATTTTTGCGGTTCTGAAAACGACGACGTCGTCGGGTACAGATTTCCGGGCATGAACACCTGATTTTGGAATAAAAACTGTATGTTTGGGACGCCTGCGTAAACTGTTCGTTCTGGGGTCGTACTTCGGGCGCGTTTATGCGATTTCTTTTTGTATTTAACGCCTGATTTCTTCTCATAATTGAAAGTGTTATCGTGGTCTGCGGTGCAGTCGGTACAAGAGACGGGTAAAGAATGTCTACCGCATTTTTTCTTTACAGGCGTGTCTGGTAGTTCCTTGTTTACTGAGGATCTTCTCGCTTGAAACTCGGCTAAATCTCGTTTGTATTCCTCTGTGCGAATAGTGCCGATTTGTGTGGTGCTGTGGGAGCTCTGTGCAGCCTGTGCTTCGGGAGTAGTGGAGCTGGGGCTCACGGTGTGACGAGTCGTCACAGTCACGCGCTCCCTGCCAACAAACATAAAAATATAATTAGGTACACCAACCAGTAGTCCTCCCCAGCAAAACAAGTGTCTTCTTAGTGTTTTTAGGGCCAGTATAGACCAGCATACTCCCTTGGGGGAAAGTGGTCAATTGCTTACCAGAAAACCCACATCACATTCACTATCATCGAACTTCGAATTATTCGGTTGTCTCTCAATGAGGCCCATTCTCGGAAACTTTTTTTAAGGCGCTAAAACCAACAATGGACTGAGAAAAAACCTCAACAATATAAAAGTACAAATAACAGCAACTAATGGTAGTTCGGACGTCGCGTCACTCAGGCAGCAAAAGCGTGGGACAGTCGCGGGTCACCGGCGCGGGCGCCGCGAGACGCAACGACGAGATATACTCGAAATAACTGGAATTTCGTATTGAATTTAAATTGTAACGCTTTGAGAAGCGTTAGAACTACAAAAAATATTAAAATCTTAAATCTACGATCTTATTCTTTTCGTGTGGTTAGTGACTAACCAGTACCCTAATTGCGTAACTTATTTTCGTAAGCGATTATGACTAATTTGTTTCATTTTGACAGTTCAACAACATTCATTGCGTTATTTACGTTGCTGTTGAGCAGATTTTTTTTCCAACTTATGAATCAATGGATTAGCAATGTTTCAAATCGAAACCGATTGTGATTGATAGTGTATTACGCAATTAGGGTACTGGTATCAGAGTTTTAGCCGCCCATGGGCCTCTGACTTGGCTTCATATGCCGTCGAGAAAGATCTCTCAGGCATGTTTCATGATGTTTTCCTTCACCGTTTTTGAAGCAAACGACGCAGCTACGATGCAGCTTTGGTTATAACTCCTCTAAAAATAGGTACTTAACACTTTCCGGGACACTGAACGAGACACAAAAGAAGTTTTATTGTTATGATGACGTCTATGGGCGTTTAGTGTCCCGGAATTTGTTTTTTTTTAATCGGTTCTCCATTGACGAAAATATCGATGAACATGCATAAAAAAAATACACAGGCGAATTGAGAACCTCCTCCTTTTTTAAGAAGTCGGTTAAAAAAATAGTGGCACTCCGGGAGTGCCGACAGAAACGAAAACATGAAAAAAATCGGCACCGTGGTAATCAACGCGTTGATGTCTTTTACTCCACGGTGTCGGTAAATTGCGTTACAGTGTCGCGAAATCAATGGTTTAGTCCCATCTCAAAAATGCCCAACGCGTCTAAAGAAGTTTTCACTTCAAAAACTTGTCTAAATTATATACATTGTAAATCGGTTACTCTTAGGCTTAGCAACAAAGCTTTCATTAAATAACACCTGGTAGAAAAAAAAACAATGAACTCAGTAGATAAGAGAGCAAAGTAAAAGGCGATCATAATCACGAGTACCACCAACGCGGGACGATCGATACACTTTTACCGATTAACAATTTGATCAGGCTCGCAAATTTGTTCCCAGGCATTGTGCACCTGACATTAATTTGATCTCTTGAGAAACAGCTCCTAGATCCAATAGACTGATAGATCGTGTCTGACAAAGCGTAGTTATATCACTGAAATGTCTAGTACTAAAATTTTGAAAGAGAAAATTCGGCCATTCTAGATATTGCCACTTTGATACTCTATTTTTGTCACGCTTCGAGTTTTTGTCAACGAAAGCGAGTGGAGAAAGGAATTGTATTTCCTTTATATTTTGAAGTAATTTAAAAATCATTTAAGAAATGTATAGAGCTTTCAAAGGCTAGTTAAAATGGTGATCTATTTTCGCCAATCAGTGTTAGTTATCTTCCTGTTGGTATCAAGAGGGATAGTAAGGGAATTGATACAAGTGTTGGGCAGCATCCATCTTTGGACTAATTAGTAATTATTTTTACATATACGTTTTTACCTAAAAGTAAAAGTGCTCCGATAATTAAGGCACTTACTCGTGTGACCTATTGGACACCACTTAACAGTACTTTCCAGTTCGTGGCCTCTGCCATACAAAACAGTTTCAGCAACGCTGCAACATTTCTGCTTTGTTAACAAAGTCTTTGTTACTTATACCAGAAAATTTTAAAGTCATCCATTGTAATCTCCGATACGCCGGAAGTTGTAACAAAGCTTTATTTTATAATCTCGATACAAACAATACATTACGTAATATTGTAATTAAACTAGAAGGCACGTCCCAGCAGCCCATATCAACCGACACGATGATAATGCTTACATAAATAAGAAGCTGTCTAACCAACAATTTTGGTTATTTGCAAAGCAATAAGAGAACCGCACCGCTTGGCTATCACAAATAAGTTTGGTGAAAGTGAAATTTCAATAACACTGTTTTAGAACCATTGAAAGGCTTCAGATTGAAGCGAACCAGTAATTAATGGAAGCATCAATCACGACTGAGTACCGAGAGGTATTCTTTTGTAGTTACTTTTTCGAAATTACTCAGTCGTGCGCAATGAATAAAGCAATGAAAAAACATGGACTCCATTTTTAGGGTTCTAAATTCAAAAGTCATTTATTCAAACTAGGCTGAGAATCAGCACTTTTCGAACGTCAAATTTACATAACAGTCCCCCAAAAACCCCTTCACCGTACCGTTCCGTTTCGTACCTCAAAAGGAAAAAACGGAACCCTTGCGGGATCACTCGTGTGTCTGTCTGTCTGTGACAGCCAATTTACTCCGAATCTAATGAACCGATTAAGTTTAAATTCGGTACAAATATGTATTTCTGTGACCCAAACACGGTCATGTAACTTTAATAAATGAATTTTGAATATGGGGGTCACTTTTAGGGGGCAATGTGGATTAAAAAAAAAAATTGCGAACTGTACTGTGTGACATAATAATGAAAGGGCTTATTGTGAGGATTTTAAGTAGGTATATATTATTTTTTCATTTTAAAATAAATAATTTTAGAGATATTTAAGAAAATAGATGAAAACTGACCATTATCTCCGAAACTGCCGAGCCTAAAATTTTGAAAATAATACCGAGAATTGTTCTTAACTCATAGATTACAGGAAACTTATAAGAGTCTATGGTCTTAAAATAATCTCTCAATATTGTACGTACAGACGCCAGCGCATCAAGCTACTACAATCTGTCAAATTTATTTAATAGATTTTCAACTTTATGGCTGAAGTGTAAGGTTCAAAGTTGCTTAGGAAAATTTGACAGTTTCGGGTAGCTTGATGTGCTGGCGTCTGTACAACCTTACATTTACAGTAGGAATGTATGGGAGAACATGTTTTTCAACTACAATGTTAAGTTTGTTTTTGGGATAAATTCATCCCAACTACGGAACCCTTCATTGTGCGTAGTCCGACACGCACTTGGCCGGTTTTTTATAAGTTCCTGTGTATGTGATTTGAATAAACGAAAAGAACCTGAAAGAAAGCACTAATCTTTCTTTATTTATTTGCTTGAATTGATCTTTCGAGTTAGTATACTAAGATTAATCGTCTCGTTAAAACATAATGTGGCTATCTGTGTCGCGCATTCAAAGTGGCTGCAGTTATAATCAATTCAGACTATCTAGATGTGGGCGATAAGCTAAAGCACCACGACAAGGAGAAGTTGGTGGATCGGGAAAACAGTACTTCAGCAGATACAGACATTCAGTAACCACTTCACGACTGGACATATTGCTGATAAATTTTTCAGCAAGCAACAGCTACCTAAGTTTTCCACATATCATAAGCAAGACCATCTCGTTTCACAGTTTTTTCATGCAAAACAGCAACTGACTCAACGGACAGCAAAGGTTTTAGATTCGGGCCATTTCGGGTGATACATTCTTGAAAGAAACCATTTGCAGGAAAGTGGTGCACTTACGCTTTTGCGCTTTCAATAATTCAAAACTTCGATCCTAGATGTTGAATTATGTCATCAACAAATGCCTTGTCTAATAATGAGCAGGCTTTTACGAGCCCTATTTTTTACTTCCATGAATGCAACTCTTAAAACTACAAGATATTTCATAAGTTTCATCTTCATCGAATGATGACGAATACAATAAACCGCAATCTAATCTCCGCAACTTTACATCACAGCTTTATTCTGGACTGTCTCTAATCAAGATGCGTCGGAGAAGCATCGAATCAGTCGTGGTTACTGGGTTGCAGAGCAGTGTTTCAGCAAATAATCAGTATCTCTATCGTGATTAAAGACTAGGTACTCAGATATCAAAATGGACTGCAAGCGCAGGGAAAATCCCTAACGACTACGTATGTAAGGGATTTCCCCGGCTCTTGTACGACGTATTACAACAGACATCGTGAAGACCGAAGGAGATATTTAAAAATACTGGTTGAGGTCGGAAAATTACGACAGGAAAGAGAGGAGTTGGAAGTGAATCTCTATCGTTCTCCTCGCTGATAGTGATTTCTCTACAGAGCACGGATACAATTCAGATTCACAAAGCGTCATGTGCCGAAAACACGACAAGGCGAAGATTATTTTGACTACCCTACATTGCAGTTCAAAAAGGTTCGTTCAGTCAATCAACACGAAAGAGGAACGTTCTAGTTATCCTTTGGATTCTTTGGGAATAGGGATAAGTAGGTTTAGGTATATATATTCGACTATTCCTGGGTCTAATTTTACGTAGGTAGAATGAATATCAGTCTAAACTCTAATCTCCGCAGCTAGAATATCGTGATCTTGATTGTTGCTTCTGACCCACCCCCTGGTGACTATTAGGTGCTAGGTTAGGTCTCAGGTGGTGCACTGCCTAGTAAAAATTCTAATGTGAAGATAATTTTAAAGACGAAAACCACACACGATTATTCTTATCAGAATCATAATAGACTAACTGGACAACTGCAAATGAATTAGTAATTAAATAAACGTACAAAAAATACTTCGATAAAGTTATCATTGAGTATACCGTAATACGTTTTGCTAAGTTTTTGTCAAAACTTTAGGCAATAGATAGTGACTAATGTTAACGAACCCATTTCGAAAAGTCAATAAACTCTAGCTTTCGACCTAATTCAGGCAATTGTACTTTCAATAGTGTCAGTTAATTGATTTAGAAATTAAGTGGGAAATAATGATTAAATATTTACCAGTGAGGCTCCCAAGATACACCAGTCCTGAAGTTCAGAAAATGACTAAACTAGGCATGATGGTTGAACTAGATTTTGTTGCAATAATTAACTGCATTCACCTGTGATTTGTATTGGCAATGATACACAAAGCTTCTGGCTTCTATTGGAATGAAATCAAATCTATTGTGGGTACAATTCCGATGATTCAACGTTAGGTGGACCACTTACATCATCCTCGGAGCATTGTGCATACCTGTTCTATTGTGATCGACATTTTGTTGAGTTTTATGGTCAAAAGTAACTGTTCGTGCAATCATCGAGTCGAAATCGAATGTTTAATTAATTGATCAGATTTTTAAATTATGTGTACGATTTTTGCGCTTTAGTAAGAAAATATCGATTTATATTAGCGCCATCTCAAGTCAGCTGTCTACAAGTTAACATAAAGGAAAAAAATCTTTAAAAACAAAAAGATGCCGCTAAATACTGAATCTATTTTCTTACACAAATTCTTCAAAATACGTACCTACCGTACCTTTAGGTAATTAATGAAAAAAGAAAACAAAATTTACGTAGGTACTCACCGGCGCAACCACTTAAAAACTCCCATGTCCTGCAAAGAATCCACTTTTTGTTCGAGAACGGTAGCACAGTAAACAAGCCGTTTGCAATTAGCAACTAAATAACATTTATCGAATATAAATAAGTTTATAAACTAAAACGGAATGTCCGTCGATGCGAGGAACACGCGGAACATTACCGGCGCATTAGAAGTCCGATCGTTATAAAAAACGACTAGCAACAATGACCGCCGATATATTGTGCGGTCAGACAAAACATCACGAACAACGCGGCATTCGCAATGAGTTGAATTTGGTTTTTTGTACAAATTACTTTTCGTTGCGCTCCGGTGATCCACTTCATGCGCGTTGTCGAGCGTCGGCCCTCCTCAGCTCTAGTCTGCTGCGGTCACAGGCGGCTCGTCAACCGTAGAATGTGCACTTACTACCGTACAATACCTAATTCTAATTTATTTAATATTTTTAGGGTAGGTAATAGATAAAAGTAAAGTCAACTAAGAAGTATATGAACGATTGTTTACCTTATTGCAGTGTTTGTTTCTGATTGACTCCGACCTTTTGTACTTTTGGCTTTGTACTCATATAAAAACTTCTTCATTGTAGATTATCTAGGTTACATCCAGATTTATATCACACTTATGATTAATGACAAATATTTGGCAAGCATATTGTATTTATTTGTTAAAAATCCCAAGAAGACTCAAAGTTGAAAACCGCTGTCAATTTAACGGAAACAAAACAAATTCAATGCAAGAACTTTAAAACAATTCTTAGAAGAATTGCGCCAAACGTTCTTATATCAACAAAATAAAAGCAACAATAACTTTCTTTGTCGTTTTTATTGTGCATAAAAATGCATAAAATCATTGGGGCAATAAATAATTGTTTGTTTTAACTTCCGGTACCATGGTGGATATTCGATATTTCTGTAAACATATTATCAACTTTTTTGACAAACAGTTTACCAAAATGCTGATGAGCTTAACATAAATTAATAATTATTATCAATAGCAATAAATAATTGGTAAGAAAACAAATTAATAAACAACTGATTTTTAATTGTTACGACCTCTTGTTGTGTGTGCAGTCTTATTTTTCAATGGCAACGCACTTTCCTTACAACTTTTGACATTAAAGGGCTTGATACACAACTGCTAACCACGTCCCAACAGAGATGACCTTGGTGGTTTACAACCGTGTAGTTGGTAGTTTACGACCAAATTTCAAACAGCTCTGCCTGTCACCAACCAAGTTCACCTCTGTCGGGGACGTGGTTGGCAGTCGTGTAGCAAGCCCTTTACTGTGCGTTTGCACTGGCGAAACATTCACAACAAAACATGTTGGAATCGCTATTTTCTGTAAATTTTCCATACAATGTTTGATACGAACTAGAGATTTCAACATGTTTTGTTGTGATGTTTCGCCAGTGCATACGCACAGTTATGCCCCTGCCACACACTCGTCGAGTGGCATGAGAAGTAGCAAGGAAAGTTGGCAGAGACGTAGTATGGCAACATTACTCGTACCCGCACGTCATGCTCCTCACGTCATGCTCCCACTTTTGTCGGTTTTTGACCGTGAGTTAAAGCATGTAGTGCGAAGCGTAGCGATTAATTGCGCGAGTAGAGCAGTGTGTGGGCAGAGAGTGCAACATCGCGGCAGTGCGAGGAGCAGAGCGATGAGCTTCGCGAGGAGCATAGTGTGGCAGGGGCATTAAGTGTGTGGTCTGTGCCCGCGTCTCCGTGACTCCGCCCGCATGGATTTCGTATTTTCTTCATATGCTGGGGCTACATTAATGCGTTATCGCGAACTTTACTTCACGCGCTCTCAGTTACTCATCGAGACATCGAGCGGTGTGCGAAAGAGCGCGCGAAGTTTAATCCACAAAGGAACCATCACAAAGGAACCATCTTGATCAAAATAATGATTCGCGACCACAATATATGTATTTACAGAATTAGAATAAATCTCTCTAAGTTAGATTTGTTCTCAAATGTCACATTTTCATAAAAAAGTCATTCAATGGCCACTGACCACTAAATTACGCGGGTTACCACTACGGATCTACATTAACTGGACCACCATATAAACTTTAACACCCCCTTTAACACTACCTTCCATATAAACTTGTAAACTTTAACACCTTCCGTATAAACTTTGACACGCATTTTTTTTGTTTGGGAAATTATCAAATAACTTTTCGTGAGGAGGGCGTGTCAGACTCTTACTGACTAAAATCCACCCGTGTTCGTGTTCCTTCAGTTGCCTGTATTTTGCCAGGGGCCACGGTAACCCTTTCGGACAAACCTGCAACCCTGGCAGGCATCGGCCCTAGCGGATTCTTTCAGTTGTGCTGAAATCTCTTTGAGGCGTACGTGGAACACAACGCGCCGT
Source organism: Agrochola litura (assembly GCA_949152395.1). Lineage (NCBI taxonomy): Eukaryota > Metazoa > Arthropoda > Insecta > Lepidoptera > Noctuidae > Agrochola > Agrochola litura. The sequence goes on from OX424509.1 coordinate 7,367,614, forward strand.
CGACCCAGGCCTAGTCCTTATCAAACGGCGAGCTACCCATTACTCACCGTCCGCAAGCCCGCGCCTAAGGTGGCCGGGAATCGGCTTGCGATTCCCGACGCCAAGGGCGTCTCCTGCGGCGGTCAGGGGCGTGAGGTCGTGAAATTTGCCTCTTCCTCACGCGTTCTGCCTCCTCCTTCGCGAGCATTACTGCTTTGCAGAAGGAGGTGATGGCCTCCCATGTCCTCTCGCTCCGTACCATGGCCTGGACCAGGTCCGGACGCGAGAGATCACCGCCGCCGATTGCCTCCACGAGGACACGGCAGTGCTCCGTCCAAGCCGGGCAGACCTCCACCGTATGCTCCACCATGTTCTCCGGGCAATCCATACAATGGTGACACCCGGGCGTTTCCTCCCACCTTATCCTGAAAAGGAACCTCACGAAACAACCGAGTCTGGTGAGGACTTGCATCAGGCGGAAGTTGAGGACGCCGTGGCGCCTCTCTAGCTACTCCTCAAAGAGGGGACTTATCGCCGCAATTGTGGCGTGCCCAAACATTGACACCCCCTAAAATCCCATCCCATCCCAGTAGTTTTGAAAAACGAATAATGACAAACTTTATAATTTATTTGGGTATATTTTTCAATTTTTTAGTTTAGCTTATGGAGTAAGATTATTCATACAAACAAAATCCCCTTTTCATCCCCTTAAAGATCAAATTTCCAAAAAACCGGTCTTAGTGCTCGCCTACATAAAAAAGCCTCGCCTACATTCTAAACCACTGGGGCCTTACTGAGACGTGTTATAGCCATTAATGTATCGCTGTGAAAACGGGACAGTGCTATTTGAGCTGTATAGCTCCATCTCTCTTTCACACGTCGTAGTATGGCCCCTGGGACTAAAGGGCCTGCTACACGGCTACCAACCGCGTCCCTGATAGAGGTGATTTTGGTTGGCGACACGCAGAGCTACTTTAAATTTGGTCGTAAACCACCAACTACACTGTTGTAAACTATCAAGGTCACCACTGTTGGCACGCAGTTGGTGACCGTTTAGCAGGCACTTATGAAGGAACGTGTGCACAAGGGTTTGTGCAAAATCTGTTTCTCTTTTTATTTTTTTTGATAGAACATAGATTTGCAACACCGATGTTGTTACGTCATGTATGTCATCTTTGATTTTGGAAAGCAATGTTTACAGTTGCGTTTGATTTGAATTTTTGTAATATTATGGTACATTTCTAATAAAATATTGATGGACGAATTACGAGGACCAAATATTCAGATAGTCCTGCACGTGAAAGAGGGTATACCTGTTTTTAAGTTTTATAAAAGACAGCCTGAAACATTATTTGCATGAACAAAATCTTTGCATGAACATTTTTCTAATTTTCGAATGTTTCTAGGACTTGGATATGGATTTTTACGTTCGCCGTTTATTGTAAGTGGATCTCTCAATGGGTATATGTTAGAGACGGACCCAGTTGTGCCTTCACATGCTCCTGTTTTTGATGCTGAACTTGTTTGGGAAGCAGACAAAAGAAGGTTTCGAAGGTAAACAAACTTTTGTTTTTCATGCATATTAATTATAACTTAAAAAAACGGCTATTAAACCCCTTTTGAATATACTAGCTTGCATTTTAGCAAGATCCTATCATTAAAGATTCATTCAAATCTTTACTGACAGATTCTCATGTCTGACTGATCTCAAATCAATTGCAAATCTTCTAGAATTCAGGAATTCACTCATATTGACACTCTACTTTGTAAAAGCTTGATTAACATAAATATTTTTTTATCAAAACCAATTTTCAGTTTACGAGTCCAGAATGTGCCGGTCAAAGTGGAGGTGTACACAACTTGCACTCAGGGACGCAAGGACAAAGTGGGATACTTACTCCTGAGCTTACTTGGAGCACAGCCTTGCCCTTCCAATAAAATTGTAGAAGTATGACCTTAATATTGTTTTTAGTTAAACCTTAACCTGCTCTTAGGAGCTGTTTTGATCTCAAATGGTACTCAGTTTGCTGCTGTGAAGAGAATAATGTACCCTGATTCATAATCTGTCAATCAGTAATATCAACATAATTATCAGAATCTACAGTTTTACCCTTAATGACTGCAACAGAACTCAGCTTAATATCACCTTAAATAGTATAACAATTTCAATGTGTCTCTTTTTTTTTTGGTGGGAAATTATCAAAAACCTTCTCCCGCTGTGGGCAGAATGGGAGGGCAAGTCAGACTCTTACTGACTAAAACCCACCCGTGTTCCTTCAGTTGCCATGTTGCTGGGGGCCACGGTATCCCTTTCAGATTCAACATGTCTCTGACAAATGAATATTCTTTTACTATAAAATTTGTCTCCTTCTGTCAGATGACTTATAATTTAGCTTTATATTTTCAGATCAAACACTCTTGGCACAGGCTACTTGGAGTGAAGTCTGAAGGGAAATGCTGTCATCCACAGTTGTTGATGAGTCTTTCAATTGAAGACAGAGTTAACACACCAACTCCTGTAAGCATACATGTTAATGTAATTAATAGTTTTATCTTTCAGTGTTATAAAATGCTTTATTTTCTTCAAGAGAACGTCAGTAATATTTTTGAGGTGGTGATGGGAGTATTCCACCAAAGAAGTTTCTTGACCTACTGACTTGTACATCCCGATTCCAACTTAATGGCAGCTCTGTACATGAGGCGACTCACTGCGCAGTAACGAATTCATGGGTCAGTGGGGGTGAGGGGTGGGGTACTGTGCAGCAAGCAGCGCACTTCCGAGCCGCCATTAAGTTTAAATCGAACTTTACTTTACATTATTTTTTGGGTTGAATCTAACCAACTTATATTCACAGTCTGCACAAGTTATCAGTCAATGGGTACACATGGCTACACATCAAGCTATAAATTTCCAGTATAAACTGACCTCGCATTGTATCAAAATCTTAAACAATGCGCGAACAGCATAAACTGGAAATGTATAGCTTGATGTGTAGCCATCTGTACAAGTAGTTACAAATTAAACTAGGTTTTAGTTGAAGAACAGTAATAAATAAAATCTCAACATCTGAAACAAGTAGATATTTTATGTGTTTGTATGGCAACTGAGGCCAAGATAAAATATATTCACCATCAACATCTTCTGCCCAGCCTTTCCTCAACTATGTTGGTGTGAGCTTCCTAATGACTGAAGAAAATCACCAAGGAACAATATTTAAACAGGGGTGGGTGGGATAATCATCAGTTACTTTTTCATGCTGAAACTAATTAAAAACCAGATAGTCAGTTAGTCAGGAAACAACAAGTGAAAAAGCCCTCATCTTTATTCATACATAATTTTGTATTGCATGACTGTAATCACTTATCTTGTCAAATCAATATTGTTTATGTAAAAACTTGCTTGAAGTGCACAGGCACACATAAGCTATTAGGTAAAATTATCGCTAATTAGAGAAATTGGAATGAGGAAGATACTGTGTTTGATTGAATTGTGATTTATTGATGCAGTTGCAGCCATAAGGCTGCCTGTCCACTAGAGCGGAGCGAGGCAGCGGAGCGGAGAAATGTGCCAATAGGAGCGGAGCTCTGAAGCGGAGTTTAGATTCTATTGGTTAATTTTGGCAAATTTCTCCGCTCCGCTGCTTCGCTCTGCTTCTTTGCTCTGCTGCTTCGCTCTGCTGCTTCGCTCTGCTCCAGTGGTTTTAAATCATTGTCATAGGCTATAATATAATTTATAGCATCAACTGGCATCGATTGTCTTACTAAACAGTTTGATTTAACAATAAAACCGGCCAAGTGCGTGTCGGACCACGCACAATGAAGGGTCCCGTAGTTGGGATGAATTTATCCCAAGAACAAACTTAACATTTTAGTTGAAAAACATGTTCTCCCATATGGAATGCATGGGAGAACATGTTTTTGCAACTGCAAATGTAAGTTGTTCAATTATTACTTGTTAACTTGTAGAGCCTACTTAGCTGTGATAGCTTTTACCAGCAAGGTTAGGAAGGGATGCTTCTCTTAACCTTGCTGGTAAAAGCTAAAACAAACTAGTATCAATGTCAGTAATTGGCAGTAATTACTCCATAATATGCCCTGGAATTAATGGATATAAAGTAAACGAAGCAAAAGGAGTATGTAATGATCGTAGCAGGTGGCGTTCTGTAGTTTCTGCCTACCCCCATGGGAAGAAAGCGTGAGTTTATGTATGTATGCATGGACCCCGGGAGCGGGGTGCAAGGGGGTGCACTTGCACCTCCCTGACTTCAAAATAAAATACTTAGCTGTAAAAACATTCAGAACTAAAGAAATATCCTAAAACGCCTAACACAAAAATAAAGAACTTAACCTATTCGAGGTGAGATCCTAAAATTTTCGAGCTCGCTTCGCTCGCTCTTGCATTCTACAATCTCTCGTTTCTAAAACTTCTAATGTCGCCAAAGTAACGAACTCCTATTTCCGAAAATCTAATCAGCCCTAGGCGGGGTGCTAACATTATTTACTTTGCTTCGGTCGCTCTTGGTTTGTATAAATCGACACAGTTAGTCCTGTACTTGTTCTTTCTGTACGAATCGACAAAATAAAACCTATCCCATTCAAGGCGGGATGTAAAAATTATCAAGCTCGCTTCGCTTGCTCTTGAAGTTGAATCCTACATTCTCTTATTTATTAAGCTTTTCTGCATAAGTCGACAAAGGTACTCCTTGTATGAATGGACAAACCATAACCTAACATATCCGAGGTGAACTGCCATAATGATCGAGCCCGCTTCGGGGAGCTGGAAGATACACGACACTGAAAAAAAAAAAACAGTGGCACTCCAGGAGTGCCGACAGAAGTTAAAACTTGAACAAGGTCACCTTGGTGGAAGAAAAATACTTGTATAGAATATTAGTCCGTAATCTTATCTAAATATAGAGCACAATTGCGTTTACAAAAAAAAAAACAACTTCCACAACCTTTAAAGTAAAAATAGTTGCATAGAATATCGATCCGTAACGTAATATAAATAAAGAGTACAATCGCGTTTATAAAAATGAGGTGTCGGTAACGGTGTCGCGAGTTCAATTGTTTTTCCCATCTCAGAAATGCCCAACGTGCCTAAAGAAGTTTTCACTTCAAAAATCTGCCGGCGCCGATGTAGGTATATATGTATGCCCTGGAAAATTAAATAGACAGATTAGTAAGACCATCTTTTCATGCATATTTTGAACTAACATCTTGATCTTAAATGTAATTCCAGAGGAATGAGCTCCGCATGTTCCACAGCAATGAGATAGCGCACCCATCTGCTGTCTCAGCATCAAATCTGCCCGCTGCCAAATCTATGACAATGACTTTGAGTAAGTATATTTTTGATCTGCCATGATTTTATTCATTTTAACTATCTTTATCGCTAAATAATAAGACATACTTTATTTAAAAACAGTAGTGCAGTAATGTAGGAGCTCGTGGCTAAGTACTAACAGCCGCACGGTTCGATCCATCAGGTTAAGCTACGCTTGCCGGGGTTGGTCCGTTGATGGGTGACCATTTCTACATACCGAGACGCGAGACTCCTCCGTGCCTCGGAAAGCACGTTAAGCCGTTGGGCCCGGCTGTCATTCGTGGATCTTTAAAAGTCCGAAAGTCTGACAACCAGTCTTACCAAGGGGTATCGTATTACCTAGTTACTGGGTTGTGGAGGTCAGATAGGCAGTCGTTCCATGTTAAATACTGGTATTCAGCTGCATCCGGTGAGACTGGAAGCCGACCCCAACATTGTTGGGTAAAGGCTAGGCAGATTGATTGGTGTAGTATATGAGAGAATTTCGCTTTTTCAATCCTCTTGTTGCGCTACTTAGAGTAGAAAAGCAGCAATAAAGTTGATATAAGTTATACGAAAATAATGCTCTTGTTAACTGTTGTTGTTGTTGATCTTGTATCCATATAACAGGAGCATTATTTTTGTTGTACACAATAGCCAATTTCTAATGAAGTAGACTTCATGGCCATTCTTCAATTTTTTTTCTTGTCAAAATTTGAAAAAGTCTAAAGTTTGCAACACAATTTTAAATTAAAATATGGCAATCATCATCATATAATAATTATTGTTTTTTACAGAGGAGTACATAACAGAAAGCAAGAAGTCTGTGTCATCGCTGGATCTTGTACCTAAGCTGCTATGTGACGAGGGTCTCATTCAGGTTGGCACTGGCAAACAGCTGTTTGTACTCAGCTTTGTTATTGGCGCAGTCGAAAATATTGATTTGGTAAGAATGATTCAATACCTATAATCTAAATTTTTATATCATAATATTAAATCCTGGTGCATATGCTATTCAATAGACTGTTACAATAAATCTCTGATGTGTTTAAAAAATTAGTTGAGTGCAGCTATTTTGTCACGATTGCACAGTAGAATGTTATCTGTTATTTTATTGTCAACACTCTTCCGTCGCAATAAAGCTTATTATGGTGCATAATCCTAATAAGCCTATAATGTTCCCACTGCTGGGACACAGGCCTCCTCTCTAAGAGAGGCATTGGGCCGTAATCCACCACCGGGCCCACACCACAACTCCATAAGGCTATCACTGCTCTCTCATTATTTTATTTTATTTTATTATATTCGGGAAACTTACAGCTAACTTACACAGTGTTCTTAAATTATATAAAATTGAAGGCCATTTACTAGTTTCCACTGATAAACACGTGACATAAAAAAGTGAAAAAAAAAGGTCGGTACAAAATACCCATTAAACATAAATTAGGAAAAAAAAATAGCACACGATAAAATACAAACTAAAAATCAGTTTTGCTAACAATTACTTTTCCGTAAAGAAGCTTTTTACCAACAAATGCTTAAGCCGAGAAACACTGGTGTTGAATATATCCAAATCATGTTCACCAGACAGTTTATTGAAACGTCTGCACGCACGGATTAGAACACACGGCACGGCACGGCTGTCTGTAATTTAAAAATTTAATTTACTTCTTTAAATTTTTCAGCTGCTGCCAGACCCGAATACTCCTAAAGAAGTAGACTGTTTCGTCAGCTATTCTGTTTTTACACACAACATTATGACGGATAGGTATGTACAGTATTTCTATTTTCTTAATGTCCCTCGGGTATCATCGCATTTCGGAATACAAACGAATGCTAATTTCCATGGCCATCAATTATTAGATTTATCGTGTATAATAATTTGAATTCAGAACTAAGTACTTATTGATGTTACTTTATTTTCTCCCATTTTTTAAATGAATTACATTAAGTTAAAAGAGTATTAACAACTCTATATACTTCCAAGTTGATTGAGAGCGTCCGGTCTGCACCAAGTGCAAAGGGCAACTGATAGAAATCCGACGACTGACGAAACACGAAGTTTGCCGAGGGACATTAAGAAAATAGTAATACAGTATGTTTAAATCTACTTACGTGATCTTGAGGGTGATCATGTTCATGCTGGGGTAATATATATATAATAACCATGCAGAAATATTCTGAGTTTAAATTAAAACACTTGGAATTTCTTTACGGCAAATATTTGTTATGTGAGGGAATCAAGCTACTTTATTATTTGCCCCCTGATACCTGCACTTTGATAGAGATAAATTAACACTTCTAATAATCCCTAACGAATATTATAAATGCGAAAGGAGTTTGTTTGTTACGCTTTCACGCTAGAACGGCTGAACGGATTTATATGAAATTTTGCACATGGGTAGATCATGACCTGGAGAAGGACATAGGATACCCTTTATCCCGATATTCTCACGGGATCGAGACTTATGCGGGTCAAACTGCGGGGCGCAGTTAGTGCTGTTATAATTTTGATTCGTGACGATGGAGGCTAGCGTTCTTGCTACAATTATTTGATTTATTTAATGCTCCTCAGGATGTCTGCGACCGCACGCAGTATGGGCGGATCTAACGTTCAGTTCAATCAGCGCACATCGTTACGACTGCTTTCTGATCTCGCATCACTGGGAAGGTACTTCACTGAATGCCCGCATCTGGTCACCAGGGTGTGTGCTAGTGAAAAGGATGTGGGTATGTTAATCTATTAATATCTTCTATTCGATGTTAGCCCTGCTATGAACCTGTGGACTTCTGGACAAAGATGTAATTTCTATAGTTATTTGTAACTCAAGGCGAGATAACCAGGCGCGGGCTTGCGGACGGTGAGCAATGGGTAGCTCGCCGTCCGATAAGGACCAAGCCCGGGTCGACGGCGAGTTGTGTTCCACGCGCGCCGCAAAGAGATGTCAGCAGAATTGACGGGGTCCGCTAGGGCCGATGCCTGCCGGGTTGCGAATAAGGCCGAAAGGGACATCGTGGCCCCCCGGCAACATGGCAACTGAAGGAACACGGGTGGGTTTTAGTCAGTAAGAGTCTGACACGCCCTCCTGCTCCACCCAGAGCGGGAGAAGTTATTTGATAATTTTCCATACAAAAAAAAAAGGCGAGATAACAGAGCGCCATGCCTTTTTTATGTTTGGGAAATTATCAAATAACTTCTCCCGCTCTGGGTGGAGCGGGAGGGCGTGTCAGGCTCTTACTGACTAAAACCCACCCGTGTTCCTTCTGTTGCTATGTTGCCGGGGGCCACGATCTCCCTGTCGGTTTTCTTCGCCGTGAACTCTGCTGACATCTCTTTGAGGCGCGTGTGGAACACAACGCGCCGTCGACCCGGGCCTGGTCCATGGCTTAGTTGGAGTTTAAAAATAATCAAAGTAGTGCACAGTATGTTTTAGAATTTTAAACATACTGTGCACTCTTAAATACACGATAAAATATAAAACATTTTAGGTTCTCTATCGTGTATTCAAATTGTGTATGAAATTGGGAAAACAAGCCAAAGGTGGGATGACATGCAGTAATAATTTTAATTCACACAGATCGGCTAAGGAAGACTCTAAAATAGTGCGGAGAGTATAAATCCTAACTAATATTATAAATAAATGCGAGAGTCTAACTACTTAACCGATAATCATGAAACTTTTCATACACGTTGTCATACATTTAGAAAAATCTATATTTACGCGAGCGAAGCCGCGGGCAAAAGCTAGTTCTGAATAAGTTTAAAATGAACAGTAATAAACTTGACTTGTTCAAATTACCCGTTTACTGCCCTTTAGGATTAGGTACACACGGCTACACATCAAGCTATACATTTTCAGTTTATGTTGATCTCGCATTGCATAGGATTTCCGTACAGTGCGAGGTCAGCTTATACTGGAAATGTATAGCTTGATGTGTAGCCGTGTGTACCAGTACCCTAATTGCGTAATACAACACAATCTGTTTCGATTTGAAACAGATTGCTAATCCATTGCTTCAAAAGTTGGAAAAAAATCTGCTCTACAACGTAAATAACGCAATGAATGTTGTTGAACTGTCAAAATAAAACAAATTAGCGTATCAGGGATGTTTGCGGAATTGCGTGTTGATTGCTTTTATGCATTAATGCGTAAAAGATGTGCGTCCTTGGTGCGCAGGGTGCGAGGCAGTTCTAACAGCATCCTGAGAGTTATTGCTGACAGGCTGGACTGCTGTGTTGTAAGTCGTTGCTCCAGTATCTCAGCTGGAATACTGAAGCAGTGACTAATTTGTTGAGTGTGTGTGTTTGTGAGGGTGTGTGTGGGGGTGTGTGTGTTTGTGTGTTTTTGTAGATAATTTTTGTTGTAATTGTATCACTAACATACTTGTAAGTTTATTTTATTGTTACTAACATTGTATGAGTCTCATTGTTACTCGAAATAAAGAATTTAATAATTTAATAATAATCGTTTACGAAAATAAGTTACGCAATTAGGGTACTGATTGATATAAGTGTAATTTCTTTAAAATTTATTTCTAACTTTCTAACTTCTGTACTTCCCAGGTATCTGCAGCATGGATCTCCGCAAGCTAATCCCGACAGACGACACACGCCACTTCCTAGACAAATTCTGTAATTCTGACGACGCTTTGACTATACACGAACGATGTTTTATATTACGATGTGACGATACTACACCGGTGGAGTGCGGAAGACGACCCTTTGTGGACGTCGAGATGAGTTTGAAATACGTTGGCCAGAAGAATGATAGTAAAGTACAGGTAATTGTAAAATACTGTATTTCTATTTTCTTAATGTCCCTCGGGAATCATCGCATTTCCGAATACAAACGAATGCTAATTTCCATGTCCATCAATTATTAGATTTATCTTGTATAATAATTTGATTCAGAACTAAGTTCTTTATTGTTGTTTTGTTTTGATTTTCATGTGAACTATATAGAGCTGTAAAACTATTTTCCTATCTGTCGTGCCTGCGAGTTTAGCAGCTTTCCTACCATTTTTAAAATAAATTAAATTAAGTTAAAAGAGTATTAACAACTCTATATACTTCCAAGTCGATTGAGAGCGTCCGGTCTGCACCAAGTGCAAAGGGCAACTGATAGAAATCCGACGACTGACGAAACACGAGGTTTGTCGAGGGACATTAAGAACATAGTTGTAGTGTACTTCCTTGAGTTGACAAAGATACATGAGCGATGTTTGATATTACGACGCGATGTGACGATACTCTAGCGCTGGAGAGAGGAAGATGACTCTTTGTGGATGTCGAGATGAGTTTAAAATATATTTTGGGGTGAAGAATGATAATAGTGTACAGGTAATGGTTACAATGCTTTGTTTGTAGCGTGCTGAATCTGTTATTGCTAGAACAGGACGTATTTAAGCAAGTTCACACATCAGTCAACGATTTGAAGTCTTTCTGCAATCGACTTGGAGCAGTTCTGAAAAGGAGCAGTGGTGACACGGCCGCGACTTACGTGTTGTAGGTCATAGGTTCGAACCCAGACAGATGCTTTACTTTGTGTAAATTATTTCATCACCACTTCGCTCAAAACGGTGAAGGAAAACATCGTGCGGAAACCGCCATGTCCTAGAACAAAAAATTCAAAGACATGTGACATCTACCAACCCGCACTGGACCCTCGTAGTAGATTACAGCCCACTCCCTCTCAAAGAAAGGAGGCCTGTGTCCCAGCAGTGGGAACAATTATAGGCTGATTATGTATTATTTACTCAAAATCTTGCATAATACTTACAGAAACCAAACAACCTCACAGCCCGTAGCGTGACACACTTGGACAGCGCAGGTCGTCGCGGTGCGGTGCCTCAGGAACAGATCGACTTCCGCGCCGGCAGTTGCACCAACTTACCGCAAGATGGCGGAGAAGGCGGCTATACTAATATAGCTGCTAGCAATACTGCCAGGTCAGTTGATTTTACGATAATTGCGAGAAAAAAAAAACTACTAGCTTGAGTCCCTCAAACCATTTATTTCAATAGGCATGTTCTTCCATACGAAATGTATGGGAGAACATGTTTTTGCAACTGGAAATCGTCGCTCGGCATCCAATACCGCGAATGTAACATTTTTGACGAAAATCATTATTCCAAAAAAGAGGAGGTTATATGTTCATAGCGTATGTTTGTTTTTTTTTTAAATGCAGGATCACGTATTTGGACCTGTAGAATAAAATAAAACAAAAATCAGATTTTCGTCAAAAATGTCACATTCGCGGTATTAGATGCCGAGCGACGATATGTAAGTTGGTCGACTATTACTTGTTAACTTGTAATGCCTACTTAGCTGTGATAGTTTTCCTTTTAACTTTGTGGTATATAAGATAAGTACCTACTGCTGTGATTTTTTTTACATATCCAGAAACAACCATTTAGCTGGCAGGGGGAAAAAAATATTTTTCATGATTTTATTTTACCCTTTGGCCGGCGTGATTAGTATGTATACCCGCCAAATTACAGCTTTCTAGTAGTAAGTTTCTTTGAGCTAAGCAGACAGATCACAGAATGACGGACAGACAGACAGACATGGCGAAACATAGCTTGCAGAGTAAGCAAGCTGAAGTGGCAATGGGCTGGCTATGTTTATCAAAGGGCCGATGGCCGGTGGAGCAGACGAGTGTGAGTGGCAAGCGTAGTGTGGGAGCCCTCCTGGTGACACGGTGTTGGGGCGCAGCCTGGGGGAAGCCTATGTCCAGCAGTTGATCAATTCAGCCTATTGCGAGTTGATTGAACACTTAAACTACGAATACCGCCCTTATGTCTGGTTTATACGATGGCAGTGACTGGACTCAGTGACTCGGAATTTCGAACCCAGTCAGTGGGTTCATGTAGACGAGATCAGTTACTGGGCCCCAAAACAGACCCCGAGTTAGTCAACTGGACTGATTCGAGGGCGCGAAGTCAGCACTGGACGGGGTTGAAACTAGTGTCTACACGAGCCCAGCTGCAAGTCAGTGCTGGACTGTAGTCTGGGGGCCTAAAACGGTCACTTTAGCAATATTGCTAAAAGCAATTCATTTCCTGAATTCCCAGCAATTCATTAGCAACTCCTCTAATTTTCGTAAAATGGTGACACATAAATAGCTGAATCATATCTCAATTCAATTCATATCTGAATCATATTTGGTGTAAATATTGCCGCATGAAAAAAATAAAGACCATAATTTTACCGGTTAAGTTTTCTTTACTGTTTTTATTAATCAAAATAGTTTTTTATTTTTTTATTTCTATAATTACAATGTTATTTGATTTTATTAAACTTATAACTGTTAAAAATACCGCAGATAAGCCCTGAAAACGGAAATTAAAAACAATAAAAACTTTGTAGACTGGGAATCCATACAAAGGAGTTTTTAGTTTATCCCAAGTCTTTGGTTTATCCCTTGAGATAAGTCAACTTCAACTAGACGTGCGTAATTTCATATAACTTCAGTATTTCGTGCGAGTTGGATCTTTTTACATACAAAGTAAGTGCATACTTGTTTATCTTAGATCAATATTTAATATTATCGCTGTGCAAAAGTAGGTATTCAAATGTTCGTAATATTTTTAAGGAATGGCAAGGCGTGCATCTAGAGTATATGAGATACAATGGAACATCTGCTCGACTTTCTACCCTGAAAGTGGGAGCTCTGTCGGTGATTAGCCCCTTATTGAGATCACTGGAGCCCTAACTTCTGGCCAGACTCGTGCGTCAACACCAAGCCCTACCCCGGCCGACGCTATACAACAGTGCTTCTGCCTCGTAGAACACGGCAATCTAGATACCGCAGTGAGTAGAATTTTCTAACCCTACAGTTATTCATATTGCGGTTAAGACTTATGATGACTATTGAAAACGAGTATGTTATAAATTATAATATAATACGTTTTTTAGGTCGCCCTCTGGCTTCGTTAGATGAGGCTCAGAGAATTTTATCTATCTCGGGTGATGAAACGTGCTGCAGCTGGTATGGCGAACCATTTAATAGCGCAGAACCTTGAGAGGCTTGCTGATGCAGTCTAAAGATATTCGTTCCATAGAGGTAAAGTATGAATTTTTTGTACATGCAAAAAAAAAGAAGTATATCAGAGAAGAAAACAAACTACTTATATTTTATTTAACATTTAACTAACACAAAAACTTAAAATAAAGGCAAAAAAGGTATCAGCCCGCTCTGTGTCCACAATTAAACCACATCTTTTAATTTTCAGCCTGGTGGAGTTGTGCCAAGAGATGGTGATTCCATACAAAGGAGTCATGGTTCGCTCCTCTGTGGCTAGCATCGACACTTCAAAATATCAAAAAAGAGTCACAAACCTGAAACAATAAAAGACCTTAGTTTTTATGTTTTTGTAAGTTTTATTATTTGATTATTGCTAGATTTTTTAAAATAATATAAGATGAAAATTGTTAATTTAATAAAATATTTTTCCTAACACTTGTTTTACTCTAAACTTCATTTGAAATAAGATTAGAAATTTAAATAAATCTTTCATACAGTTCGTTCAACCGATATTGACTTCTATTGCGTTAGTGGTATGACAAATGGCAGCTGCAGTAAACAGTTTGTTTTGTAACCACTTTTTTGCTTTTAATACCATCCTTATAACTACGGCATAGAAGTCAAAATCGGTTGTACGGACTGTAAAAAAGGTTTGTTTAAATGACTAATCTTATTTCAAATGGAGTATAGTAAGTAATAGCTAAATGTATCTCCTCATATACCACATTTAGCTTCACTTCAATTTTATTAGGTAGTAGTACGTAGGAGACCTAGGTCTCCTACGTACTACTACCTAATAAAATTGAAGTAAAGCAAGATAATATAACTTAGTATCACTTATTTAACTCGGAAGGGTTTGACAGAGGTGCACCAAAGAGCCAAAACATACACACGATACGACATCGTGATACGTTGCGACCGACGTTGCTACATTTTATTTTTTTATTATTATCTACTATTTTCACATAACATAACATCACGCCTGTAATCCCCGAAGGGTTAGGCAGAGGCATACTCATAGGACACCCACATTTCGCCAGTTATGTTTAAGTTCCATGTAATAGGGGGCGAGCCTATAGCCATCAACCGGGCACAAATCCAGGCTCCGGGCTGCTACTGAGAAATTCCAGACGGAAAAACCCAATAACACTTTGCCCAACCTGGGAATCGAACCCAAGCCCATGAGGACCTAAGGGCCTAGGGGTCGCAAGCGCTACTGCTGAGTATGAACTCAGCAGTAGCGCTTGCGACCACTAGACCAACGAGGCAGTCACTACTCTACTATTTTCGTTTACCTACCGTTTACACCTAAAACAAGGTGTAAAGACTAGTTATCAATAAAAAATAGTTATTTAAACATGTGATGCGACGCCGTGTCGTGTGTTTTGGCCCTTAGTTCATCCACTTTTCGCCAGTTATGTTTAAATCCCATGTATTATTGTCAGCCAAAAAAGTTGGTACCTACTCACATTATTAGTGTCACAGCTCTCTCATCTCACACAGATACACTAACTTGGTGTATCTTGCTCCTATAAAGCTATGATCCAGAGGCGTAAAATCTAAGTGTACTCAGCATCTAAAATGTAAATAGAAGATTGTAGTAAGTTGCCATTTAGGTGTATATATATAAAAGGTTTTATTTCATCGAGGGGGTACACCGTACAGAGTTAACCTCTACAATAATAGATGCTATGGTCTATCTGGAACTACATAAGTAATAAATACATACTACTTTTATCATAATCCTTTTACTTGCCTTTGAGGTAGTACTTATGCCATCGCGGCGGGTAGGTACACAACACAGGTATGTACGGCTCCTGCTCATGGATGAGGTCACGACACACACTTTTATCTAACCTATATGAGCCAACAAATTCGAGGTCCGATATTTCGAAGGCCATGTCCTTTTTTCGAATTGCTGCGCTTTGTCGGCAATATGCAAAGGTCTCCATAACCTGCGCGTGCTCCAGAAAATGTTCATACAGGGCTAAATCTGCCGTTATTGCAATATTTCTTCAAAAAATCCGAAATATGATTTACCAGATGTTGCTTTTGACTGATTTCTCATGATTCTGTTATTTGACATTATAATTGACAGTAAAGCAATTCGTAATTTGTGGACCATTTTACGAATCTCCATACAAAACTGTCAAACAGATGAATTGGAATAATATGAATTGCTAGCAGATAATAATATGAATTGTCAGTTTGTGACCATTTTACGATTTTTATTATGAATCATAATATGATCAAATTATGATTCTGCAAAAGCGGCCGTTTTAAGCCCCCTGTACTGTCATATTACTGGGCTCGCTCGTATAAACCTGCCTTTATTGATGCGAAATAAATAAATTTTCAAATTGAAACTTTTACCATGTAAACCTGTATTATGTTGGAACGGTTAAGTCAGAGGTGACTAAAAAGAGTAAACCCACGTAATAAAATCACGGCGATTTTTTTTCGTGCACTTGATTTTCAACGCTCTGCTTAGCGCCGAGAGTTGAAAATCCAACTGTGTTTTTTTTCAACGCTCTGGAACGAGAGTGCGTCCCAGCTCGTTGGATTCTCGACGCTCGGCTTAACACTGAGAGTTGAAAATCCAGTTCGCGATAAAATCCTGCCGCGATTTTATTACGTCCGTGCGTACGTCGGCTAACATGACAATTCTGAAAGTTTAATTATATCCGATGTTTTTTTTCTTCTCTCTACTAATACAGCCCCTTAAAATGTTTTTCCAGATATAAAACAGCCTCCGGCGACTCAGTCCTCCAATCCAGCGCGATAACGGATCTGATAAAGAAGATGTGTGACTCGTTCACTCTGAGCCAGGAGAAGCTGCTCGCCTCTCGCGTCAGGCCAATGATGGCTGACATGCAAGTACAGTGCGAGACGATGCAAGATGTGCGAGGAGAGAGCAAGAGCGAGCATGAGCTTGTATGTGGGAAAGAGACGAGGATAGATAGGTGAATATAAAGAAAAGAAAAATATAAAAGTTATTTAGTAACAAATTAATAAGAAACATCCTAGATGAGGCTCACCAATTACAGCATAGTGTTTTTTTTTACTACGATTTGGATTGACAGAATACGCTACACCACGCTACGCTCCAAAACGGGGATCTTAGACGTAGGCAAAAATGCTGGCAAGCTAAAATGGGATTGGGTGGGTCATGTCAGCCACATGCATCGTGACTGTTGGGCAACAGTCTCCACGCGGTGGTGCCTGAGGATGGGCGGCGGCGCCGAGGCCGGCCCGGGAAGAGGTGGCGAGACGACCTAGCGCGTACTGCAAGGGTTGGATGGAGGTGGCCTTGGAAAAGGATGCTTGGAAGGATTTGGGGGAAGCCTTTGCTCAGCCGTGGGCCAGTAAAGGCATACATTAAAAAAAAAAATTGGATCTGGTCAAGCCTGGTCTTGACCACGATGTCGCCTGTAGGAAAGCAATGGATTTAGTTTATAAGTGCTGCTATAACATTAAATATCATTTACTTTTTATTATACAGGGTGAAATTGAATTCATGGGCATCCTGTTAAGGGGTCATTGTACTTATCATCATGAACAACTTACATTATGGGACCAACCCTGAAATCGCGAAAAATATTCAGCAGTTCCCTACATTTATGTTGCTGGCTCGTCAAAATGTAGGGAACAGCCGATTTTTCTTTTCCCCAAGCTTCGTCAGATTCTAATAGAGCCTATTGCCACTAACGGGGCGTAAATCCAGACTCCTGGATGTAACTGAGAATAAAAAATAAATTAAAAAACCAAATGACTACCCGGGTATCTAACCCAAGCTAGCATTTTTAGAAGGTTCGCTTGCGACCATTTGCCCGACGAGACTTTCAAAACGAGTTATTGTAAGATTTTTTATTGTAAAATCAGTGGGTGCGTTGTGTACTGAAATACCAAAATACTGAAGTAATTATTTTTCATTGTTTATTTCAGACCACTATTAATAGAGACGAGCAAAAGCGACACCTACATCACACTTAATGAGAGAGGTGAATAACTTTCTATATTTTATTTTATTCTTACAAGTTTATAGTGAGTTGCCTATGGCACTGAAACGCGGGCTCATGGACATGTGTATTCTTCCCGTCTTAACTTATGGTGCACAGACTTGGTCTTTGACTAACATCAAGAAGTCCAAACTCAAGGTCTGCCAACGAGCAATGGAGCGCAGTATACTAGGCGTTAAATTAACAGATCGTGTTCGAAACACAATACTGCGCTCCAAAACAAAAATAGCTGACGTGGCTCAAAAGGCTGCCCAACTTAAATGGGACTGGGCAAGACATGTCTGCCGCATGCCGAATAAACTCTGGGTCCAAATAGCACAAAACTGGTGCTCTGAGACTGAGGCGGGGTCGCGGCAGACCACGTAGGAGATGGCGGGACGAGCTAGATAGGTTCCATCAAAACTGGAAGGAGGACGCGCGGGCTCGCGAAAGGTGGAAGGAGTGGAGGGAGGCCTTTGCCCAGGAGTGGGACAGAGCAGGCTAGAAAAAAAAAAAAATCTAATACTACTTGCTTCCGCTAGCGGCTTTGTCCGCTTGATATCTTTATAAATTATAGTCTATGTTACTCAGTGATAATAAGGAGCTCGTGGCTAAGTAATAACAGCCGCACGGGTCGATCCGACAGGTTAAGTTACGCTTGCCAGGGTTGGTCCGTGGATGGGTGACCATCTTTATATACCGAGACTCCGTGCCTCGGAAAGCTCGTTAAGCCGTTGGTCCCGGTTGTCATTCGTGGATCTTTGACAGTCGTTACGGGTCATCAGAAGCCCGAAAGTCTGACAACCAGTCTTACCTAGGGGTATCGTATTACCCAGTTACTGGGTTGTGGAGATCAGATAGGCAGTCGCTCCATGTAAAATACTGGTATTCAGCTGCATCCGGTTAGACTGGAAGCCGACCCTTACATAGTTGGGAAAAGGCTAGGCAGATTGTTACTCAGTGATAATATAGCATTCTACTGGTGAAATAATTTTTCAAACCGGTCCAGTAGCTTTTGAGTTTATTCATTACAAACAAAAATACAAATCTTTTTATAATATTAGTGTAGACAAGTAATCTATCCGACGTGATGATTTATCCATCGGCAAAAATAACAATCTTCCATACATTAACGCCATTTAACCCTTTTAGGGGATGAATTTTCAAAAACCCTTCCTTAGTGCTCATTTTCGTTATACAGGGTGAATTTTTCATAAAGTCAGTTAGTTTTGGAAAGTTTTTTTTTTGCGATTTCTGTCTTTTCTAGTACTCTAACCTCAGTTGGTCCAATAGTTTTTGATCTTATAAGAAACAAATATGACAAAATTAAATGTATGTACTAACACTAGTGTTTAAGATGTGTATTATAATTGGATTTTATGATCTGTAAAATAAATGATTGGATTTTGTTAAGAAACAGGATCGAATGGCATCAAAAAAAGTTGACAATTTTTTTGCTGACTGTACACTGTGCATTTTTTCAAAATCTATGATTGCTGTTCAAAATTTCTCAAAAAGTCAAGGGACAGTCTCCTAAGTTCGTTTTTCTGTAGCTACAACGATTAAGGTACAGTATTTCAATTTTCTTAACGTCCCTCGGGTATCATCGCATTTCCGAATACAAACGAATGCTAATTTGCTATTTTTAATTAATAATATTGACAGATATGGTGAAAAACGTTATCCCCGCAATAGAACGTGACTCCTTAATGCAGAGGGTTGTTAACGAGCTCGAAGACTGGAAAGAGCAACAGCAAGAATTGTTCAAATGCCAAGTGAGTTGAAGAAATGCATACAATAGCAGCACGTCTTTTGACAAACGTTCATCATCATCATCATTTCAGCCGAAAGACGTCCACTGCTGGACATAGGTTTAGTAGTATGAGGAACAGGGTGTAAAGTTCACTCATCCACCATAGAAAAGGGAGGATCCTCCGACCAGACGGGTGTTGTGTCTGGCGGGCCCGGGCAACTGCTCATCGGTTTTTTCAAAAAATTCAAAATTCAAAAGTCATTTATTCAAACTAGGCTAAGAATCGGCACTTTTCGAACGTCAAAATTACATAAGACAGTCCCCCAAAAACGCCCACCCTTCACCACTTCCTAGTGCCTTTAGCTGGGAAGAAGAAGTGGCGCAACAAACTCCCCAGCGGCACAGCTGTCTGTTCAAGTTAGAAAAAAAAAAGATTCTATATTTAAAGTTGAAATCTTGTATCTATGTTGATCGCTCGGTAAACTCTAATTGCGCGATGCAGGATTTGTGTGACGTCATGTCTTTGATGCGTAGTTCGTATGTGGCGGTGTAACCGCTACATAGGCCTCCCCCAAGCACCGCCACTTCAACCAGTTCTATGCTTCTCGCATCCAGCGGATTCCTGCGGCCTTCACAAGGTCATCGGTCCATCTTGTGGGAGGCCTTCCAACGCTACGTCTTCCGGTACGCGGTCGCCACTCCAGAACCTTTCGGCTCCATCGGCCATCTGATCTGCGAGCAACTCCCAAAATACAAGCTTGACTTAGTTTGGGAGTTGGTATATCATTAATACTTGCTGTTGTTCAACCATCAAACACCTTGAAAATTGTATTTCATAGATTAAGTGTTTTTGTTGTACTTTGAGAGTGAAATAAATTCTTTAAAAAAAAAATGTACCCTGCCCATTGCCACTTAAGTTTGGCAATCCTTCGGGCTATGTTGGTTACCTGTCCAAATTTCAATAATTCATACATAAATCTCAAAAAAAAAAGTACATCAATTTCTTTGTAATTTCAGTTAAAACAAAAAGAAGAATATCACCTAGAACTCCTAGCTAAAGAGTGGTCGAAGAAGCAAGTAGAGTTGGAATGCAAGCTCAGCAAGGGTATTGAACAGTGTCGCAACCTAGCGGCCGATCTCAGTCGCGCCACCGAAGACTTTCGGCTGAGGGGGTACCGGAACACGGAGAGGGAGAAAAAGGTATGCTATACGGGGTGGCATGGACATCGACGCGAAAACTGAAACCATGGATTCAGTACATGAATCCACACAAATAAATCAGCTGTTCCATACATTTTGACCGCGTAGGTATTGCACTTTTCTATGACAGCAGATTTTTTTTTTAAATAACCGACGAAAAATTTCAACGCAGGGGGGTTCAGAATCATGTACTGAATCCATATGGTTTCAGTTTTCGCGTCGATGTCCCTGACACCCTGTATTGTAGAAATGTGAATCGACCAGAGTTACAACTTATTTGAAATACGTGTATTTAAAATGCAAATACAAAATGCAAAATGCGTATTTTATATTTAAGTACAAAACTTAAAAAAAATAACATTTTGCATTTTATTTGAAATACTTTTCGAGATGTATTTTATATTTGTAAAATGCAAAATACTTTACTGCTAAGTTTTGCCAACTTTACCACTCAAATCTTCATGTAAATGGGTCAGCGATTCGACAAATTGCCACTAGAGGCGCTGCAAGTGCTGCGACCTTGCGAGTCTGTGTGCAAAGTGACAAAACAAAATGAACATAATCAGTGGAACATGACGTTACGCGCTACGCCTTATAACGAGATTGCAATTAGTATTTAAAATACAAAAAGCAAAAATATTTTGTATTTGAAATGGTAAGTTAGAAAACTATTTGCATTTTGTATTTAAATACTTTTTAAAACTATTTTATACATCTCTGGAAGTGACGGCCCAGTGGTCTCTGCTCACGAGCACGAGGTTGTGGGTTCAAATCCGGGCAAGTACCAATTCATTTGTACTTTCTGAGATTATCATGGACGTTAGTGACATCGGTGAAGGAAAAATGTCGTGAGGAAACCTGGACTTATAGTTAATATAAGTCTGAAATCGCCAACTCGTTTTGAGCAAGCGTGGTGATCAATGCTCGTGCCTTCTCTGTATGAGAAGAGGCGTTTGCCCTGCAGTGGGACAATAATAGGCTGGTATTATTACTATACTGTAGAAATCCATCCTTTATTTAATGGAAGTGGTACGTTCAAGAGCAGGTCAGTTACAAGGGGAAGTAGTAAACTTGAGCATTCACTTGTAACAGAACATCGAGCATCCGCCGTTTTTCTGAACGACAAACAGAGCCAAGCGTAGATCCAAACATCGCTACGAATATTTTCACGATCATTCTAGCGAATGCTCTAGTCAATGCTTGTCAAAAAAATATTCTTCACGAAGATGTCAGACGTGACGGTCGCGTGTGCAACAGTGACAGAATGGCTCGCCTCGGCAAAAAGCTCGAAGCTTAACTGTCTTTTCGCTAGAACGCTCGCTGGAATGCTCGCTAAAACCCTCCCATTTATTAACCGACTTCCAAAAAGTAGGAGGTTATATGTTCGTCGCGTATGTTTGTTTGTTTTTTTTTTGTCCACCGATTTCTCCGTCAATTGTGGACCGATTTTGAAAATATTTTTTTTGTTTGAAAGGATATGCTTTCGAGGTGGTCCCATATAAATTTAATTAACTTTGCTCTGATAGTTTTTGAGTTAGCTTCAATAATACGTACTTTTTCCCACCTAGTATGTGGATGATATGATAAGTTCCTGTCACTGTTATTTACATAGCAGGTAGTGGTTTTCGAATTTGTGTGGGGTAGGTACTACAACTAAAAAGTAAAAAAGAAAAACTTTTTACAAAAAAAAACAACCGACTTCCAAAAAAAACACTACAAAGTAAAAATAACTTTAATTTCGGAAGTCGGTGGCAAAAAACGAAAATACAAAACCAAGACACCGACTTCCGAAATTAAGTTATTTTTCACTTTGTAGTGTTTTTTTTTTGTAAAAAGTTTTTATTTTCCTGTCATTTTTATTCGCTAGAATGCTCATTACAAGTGAATGCTCAAGTTTATCAGCACCTTTATAAGAGCAATGATGTAGTTTCGAGTTTTAGGTGTTCCGGTAGGTTTGAAGCGGCGGTCTTGGAGAAAACAATATATTTAGTTTTACTGCCAGTAAGCGTAAGGAGGGTTCCGTCCAGGTTATTCGCGATTAATGACAATCCCTATATGGGAGAACATGGTTTTCAACTACAATGTTAAGTTTGTTCTTGGGATAAATTCATCCCAACTACGGAATCCTTCATTGTGCGTGGTCAGACACACACTTGGCTGGTTTTTTACATGGAGCGACTGCTATTTCTTTTTTATCTCAATATTGCAATGTTAATAATATATGAAGGGAATTAATAGCGAAACTTCGTTATGCGACTTCTGAAATATCAGCAGAATTTTACACATATATAAACTCACGCCTTCTTCGCATGGGGGTAGGCAAAAACTACAGAACGCCACCTGCTATGATCCTTACATACTCCTTTTGCCTCGTTTACGTTCATACATCTGGTCATACACGCACGCCGATAGCGCGTACTACGCACCTGGCCTTTCTGAAGAACATCACCAATAAGGTCACTGTATGTCCTCCTAGGGCGTCCACTTCCGGCGTTTCCATTCAGATCTGCCTTGTAAATACTTTTTGTTAGTCGCCTTTCATTCATCCTCTCAACATGACCAAACCAATAAGCATACTCTTTTCAATTTTTGTCACTACATCTTCTATAATTTTCTTAATATTTCAGTTACTAGATGCAAAGAAAGCCCTAGAATCTCACTACACAGCCAAATACCAGGAGTTACGGGAAGCCTCACAGAAGATGGAGGATGACATGAACCACCAGCTCAAGCTGAAAGATATGAAGGTTGAGGAGTTGGAGGCCAAGATACAGCAGCTCCAGAAACAGTTGGATTTGATCAAGGTAGTAGGAATTTATAAAACACTGGGTTTTTTTTTTGCCAGCGGCGTCGCTCGCTTGGAGGTCGGAAATTAACCTACGAGAACGTACTACCGGGATCAAAAGTATCGAATATCCTAACCCAGGTCATGCTCTATCCGTGCTCCAAATTTCATGCAAATCCGTTTAGCCGTTAGGGCGTGAAACAATGGCAGACAGACTAGAGTTACTTTCGCATTATAATATTATACTAGCTTCTGCCCGCGACTTCGTCCGCGTGAAATTTATTGTTTTAACATAAAATATATCCTATGACGCTCGGCGATACTGTAACTTCCCATTAGTAAAAGAATTTTCGGAATCGGATCAGGAGTTCCGAAGACACATACATACAAAGAGATTTTACCTAAAAAAAAAATACAATAGACGTGGATATATTTAGCAACCTGTTCCGCTTAACTATTTCTAAAGAGCCATAAAAAACCCTGAAAGAAATCGACACATGTTTCACCTCTCAACGAGGCATCTTCAGGATGACGATTGACTTGTCGCGAACCCGAACACGGCGTGTTGCCACACCTCAGCGTTCTTTCAGGGTTTTTATGGCACTTTAGAAATAGCTAAACGGAACAAGTTACTAAATATGTCGACGTCTATTGTATTTTATAATGGATTTCCGCAAGATAAAACCTGAATCAATTAAATATCAAAATTTTACCTCTTTATATAGAAATAACTAGCTTCTGCCCGATCATTATAATCATTCCATCATTAATTTTCACCGAAACTAACTTCCAAAATTAACGCTGCAAATAACTGTCGTTTCGTTACAGAATTTTGTTAATAACACCAGACCTGGTCAATTATTGACTCGCATTATGTTTATTACGCTTAACTTTGTGTAAATTATTTCATCACCACTGCTCTCAAAACGGTGAAGGAAAACATCGAGAGGAAACCGGTGGCATGTCCTAGAACAAAAAAAACGAAGACATGTCTTGTGACATCTACCAACCCGCACTGGGCCCGCGTGGTGGATTACGGCCCACTCCCTCTCACAGAGAGGAGGCCTGTGTCCCAGCAGTGGGGATATTATAGGCTGATTATGCTTATTATGTTTATGTTATTCTGGGCACAGCACATGAAAAAAGGCTCACACTTTGCTGGGAGCTACATAATTTTGTGAATTCTTATTTAACTTTTTTGATGTATTTCAGAACAATATAAAGAACTCTGAAAAGGAATCTGAGAATCGGTATTCCGGATTGACCAAAGATCAAACTGCGAGTCTAATACAAGAATTAGTAAGTATTATGTTTCAACTCATTAGCAAAACATTTATTATTTTCATTTTTAATTAAAACTGTTGGCCGCTAAATGCAGGCACACTAGAAAAGCACAATGACGTGGCGCGAGTGTAAGACGTAGCTGTCACGCACACCAGCTTAACAAAGATGACTTGTTTGTTTTAGTTCTTTTGCAGCGCGACACTTTATCTAAACATATAAATAATCAAAGATTTTCAGTTATTTATATGGTGTATCTATCTATAAAGTTTTCTACAATAACACATACTATTTCTTTTCCAGCGCTACTTAGAAGAGAAACTCGACAGCGCAGTACAATCGAAGTCGTTCTTCAAAGAGCAGTGGGGCCGCGCCGTCAGGGAGTTGCATCTCGTCAAACTGCACACCAGGAAACAGATGTTGACGCAACTGCAGCAGGATAGGAGGGAACTCGGCGAGATGGGGTATGTTACTTATAAGATGGAAGTACAGTATTTCTATTTTCTTAATGTTCCTCGGCAAACTTCGTGTTTTGTTAGTCGTCGGATTTTATCAATTGCCCCTTGCACTTGGTGCATACCAGACGCTCTCAATCGACTTGGAAGTATATAGAGTTGTTAATACTCTTTTAACTTAATGTAATTTATTTAAAAAATGGGAGGAAAGCTGCTAAAGTCGCAGGCACGACAGTTAGGAAAATAGTTTTACAGCTCTATATAGTTCACACGGAAATCAAAACAAAACAACAATAAAGTACTTAGTTTTGAATTCAAATTATTATACACGATGAATCTCATAATTGATGGACATGGAAATTAGCATTCGTTTGTATTCGGAAATGCGATGATTCCCGAGGGACATTAAGAAAATATAAATAATGTACTAGATTAGTAGTAGAGCCTCGAAGAGCGCACTATACCGTCAGTCCTGCGCCTGATCTCTTCCCAGTCGTGTTGGATTGCCATCCTATTGGATTATGAGAAAAGAACAGAGAATGCATCTGTATCTGCGCACACACTTGAACACTATAATTAGGTAAGCTGTTGAGATAGGCCGCCGTCACCGAAATCCGGCCTAAACATTATTAGTAGTTCGAGCTCGTGAAGACCTCGAGGCTGAAGCCAAAAACGGTGGTCGGATCAAATATCCGCCCAACTGGAGATACCTATCAACGCCGCTCTCAAACAGGACACTGATCATAACAGATGCAGTTTGAAAACAAAATCCCTTGCACACGATCCTTTTTTTCGTAGGTAAGCGTTACTATATCGGCCGAGCGCTGCAAGCAGAAATAGTCCTTACGGTTTATAGATATGCGTTTCTTCGAAGGAACATAAAAAAAAAAAAAAATCCGACGAATTCTTCCTTCCTTTTTTTTGAAGTTTGTTAAAAACCGTTGACAAACTGAAACTGAGGCTCAATTCTCAGCGGTCAGAGAGCGATTAGGAAGAGAGAGCTCTTCGGAAGTATCTACTACGACCATGCTTATTTCTGTCCCCAAGCAGCGTAGCTCTGTTCCGGTTTAGAAGGGACCCGGATATTTCAGCTTTGATATTTTTGATATTATACAATATGTAAAAAACCCTGCCCGATCGGAAAAAGGCACATAGGTACTGTAATAACATTACCAAAATTATTTTTATAATTGAAAAAAAAAAGTTATTGCTATTTAAAATTCACATTTTTTGTACCAAAATTACCCCAATTTCATAAAAAAATTGAAATTATTCAGAAATCAGAAAGCTTTATTTGTGAACATAGGTCAAGTTAGACATAGTGTGAGGTGTTATAAATAGGTAGATCCTCCATGTTTTGCCCAGAGGCATACAAATATTAATAACAAATTGGTGAAATTATGTCAACTTTCACGTCAGTTATAAAAAGTATAAATAGGCATAGCAAATCAAAAAAAAAAAAAAAAAAATTCAATCTATTTCCAAATAGATGTCAAATGGTTAATGGTTAGTTACATGTCATTATTAAGTTAATGATAATGTCGAACAAAATTCGAGGTCATTAAAACAGGTCAGGTAGGGTGTTCTAAGGCAGTAATTATAGAATTGTCGTCGAAATAGTCCTTTATAAAAAATTAAAATGTTAAATCTGGACAAATTCAAAAAATAACTATTTATAATTTTGACTAATAAATGCTATTTGAGCAATAGCATTTATTAGTCAAAATTATAAATAGTTATTTTTTGAATTTGTCCAGATTTAACATTTTAATTTTTTCGGGTAGTCTATTAAATATATATTCAATAGGGGTGATAAGTTATACTAATCTATACTAATATTATAAAGAGGAAAGATTTGTATTTTTGAATTTTTGTATGTAACGAATAAACTTAAAAACTACTGGACCGATTTGAAAAATTCTTTCAGCAATGGATAGCTACATTATCAGCGAGTAACATAGGCTATATTTTATCCCCGTACTCCCACGGGAACGGGAACTACGCGGGTGAAACCGCGTGACGTCCGCTAGTGATTTATAAACACCCACGAAACGAAGGCCGCCCGCGCCCCATGTAATACGCGGTAAAACCTCTCATTGAAAAAAAAGGGGCCGTTTTTTTTTTCTTGAAATTACCATATAACACATAACATCACGCCTTATTTCTTCGAAGGGTTGGGCAGAGGTGTCCCTGTAGCAGGTACACCCACATTTCGCCAGTTATGTTTAAGTCCCATGTAATAGGGGGCGAGCCTATTGCCATCAACCGGGCACAAATCCAGACTCCGAGCTGCTACTGAGAAATTTCAGATAGAAAACCCAATAACACTTTGCCCGACCCGGGAATCGAACCCAGGACCTCATGCTCAGCAGTAGCGTTTGCGACCACTAGACCAACGAGGCAGTCACCATATAAATACTCTCAGTACGATACCTAACAACCCTCACGGATTGGACAGGGTTTTTTTTACATATTGTAGATGCCCATAGTGTGGTGCCCCCTTACCAGCTAGTGAGCTGGAAGCTACAGAATTTTTGAAATGATTCGAATTAATATCTTTTAGGGAAGCTATGGGCAGCTGCTGAAATATAAGCAGCAGTAACAAATGAACAATGTTAATTATAAACCGCTTCATTTTGTTTCAGACTGGATACAATCGACGACCAAGAAGAAAACAATATGACTCAATTACCCGTTGATTTGAAGAAGTTAAAAGATGACTTCTATGTGGACATACTCGCGAACACGCCTGCACTAAATACTCATTCTTTGATAAGTCAGTTACTCTTTTTAAAAGCTCGTCAGAGACCAGAAAGCCTTACCCTGATATGACAAGCTTGATAGAAATGAAAAATATTCTGTTATTTCAGATCCTGCTGGTCCCGACGAATTTGATATGCTTAACGATCTAAAGTAAGTATAAGATAATGTTCCCACTGTTTCTTGACGAAATATATTAAATAACAAAGGGCGTTCCCTTAAACTTGTTAATCTATATAATTAATAGATTAAATAAATCAAAATTCAAAAATGTATTCAATTACCATAAATTCGAAACTTCCTAGTAGCGAGGAATAGTGCACAGTATTTTTATTTTCTTAATGTCCCTCGGGAATCATCGCATTTCCGAATACAAACGAATGCTAATTTCCATGTCCATCAATTATTAGATTTATCGTATATATAATAATTTGAATTCAGAACTAAGTACTTTATTGTTGTTTTGTTTTGATTTCCGTGTGAACTATATAGAGCTGTAAAACTATTTTCCTATCTGTCCTGCCTGCGACTTTAGCAGCTTTCCTCCCATTTTTTAAATAAATTTCAACTGTATATGTCGGTCCGGTCTGCACCAAGTACAAAGGGTAACTAATAGAAATTCGACGACTAGGACTGACGAAACACGAAGTTTGCCGAGGGACATTAAGAAAATAGAAATACTGTCCTTACCCAGCGTATTGGCGGTGTCCAAATCGGACGTGTTTCCACGTTCAAGACGAGTTTATTTTATTGTGAATATTTTATTAATTAAAAAACTAAAAATATTTGTTTAGCATGTATAACGGGAATGCCTTTCGTTAATTAAAATACTGTGTATTCACCCTGTTGAATTTTTCATGGATTTTGTGAATGAAGCTTTACAAATACCTATATGACAACACGTGATTGTTTTCTTATTCATTTCAATAGCCAGGACCAATAATAAAAAATTAAAAAATTGTCACGACACAGTAGAACTCTGGATACTGTGGTTAACTAGATTAGAGACCATCTAAGTTGTTTTCTTTAGTAAAATAGTTCATTAGTACATCTTTAATTATTTCTTAATATTTACAGGAACGCTCCAAAAAATCCGATGAGCGAAAGAATCAACGAATTGATAGCGCAACGCGACAGACTCGTCCAACAAGACAACCCGGACGAAGAGTTGCTCAAACAATTGAATCACGAAATACGAAGCATGTTACTCAACTGTGGCACATGACATCATAACCGAATACGAACTTGTACTACTGCTAATATTCAACCTATACTGTGTACCCTTCGGCTATTGTCGGTATAACCGAGCAACACAATTTTGAATAAGCCTGCATTCGGAACTGCTTACTAAAATATTGCTTGGTATTTTGGTATAAGTACCGGCAAATCGGGAAGCTGCCATTCCACAGATTCGAAAATAGAATTAAAATTCGAAAATGCAAGTTCTAAAAGCCCAGCCCAGAAATGTCAATTTTAATGACGTCATAAGTAATGGCGTACTAAATTGCATCCATCGATTGTAGTTTCAACCCGATCTTTGCCGAAGCTACCGGAATCGCGAATGAACGAATGACTCGTGCATTTATATGCAAGGGGCGTTTTCCCGAGTCGCAGGAGGGCACTGAAAATCGACTTGCGTTATCTATACACCACCATTCAGGGCTGATTTTTCAATAGTCAGATTTACAAAATTATGAATGTTGAATATCATAAATATTTAGTAATAGTACCTAATATTAATACCTAAATACTTCCACACGGTTTAGTTGGACGGCAAAATGTCGTCCGAGTGATTAAAACTGTATTTTCATACGACTATATTGTCGTGATAACTCGAGCGAATTACACTTTGCGCGCTCTGTGTATAGCGAGACGTTTCGAAAGGTGTGCGAGATAGAGCGCGCGAAATGTACACACGGCTACACATCAAGCTATACATTTCCAGTTTATGCTGATCTCGCATTGTATAGGATTTCCGTACAATACGAGGTCAGCTTATACTAAAAATGTATAGCTTGATCTGTAGCCGTGTGTACTGCTATCGGGACAAATGGACAATCTAGCTGCAGCATTAAGGCGACTTCGTATTGCAAGTGCTACCACTGATGTGTGGTTGGCTGTACGTGTGAAAACGCCCTTTTAATAGCTAAATGTACGGACGCCAGCACATCAAGCTACACGAAACTGTCAAATTTTCCTAATCAACTTTGAACCTTATACTTCAGCAATAAAGTTGAAAATCTATTAAATAAATTTGACAGATTGCAGTAGCTTGATGTGCTGGCGTCTGTACATTGGTCGCTTAGTTGAACATTGGTTGATGTTATTTATTACCATGTTTTGTTGACTAGATTAATGGATTTGTTAAAATACATTTGGTGATTGACAATAACGTAAGATAGAGATTTTGTTATTTTGAATAAAACATTTAGGAACTGTTGATGTGATTTTAATTACATACGTAAAATAGCACATAATCATAGCCTCAGAGTTACTTGGTCGATGAGAGACTAGAATTTCGAGATCAACCTGATGCGCAAGCTGTAAATCGAGATGCTCATCAATCATTTACATTACGCCATGTACAGACGCCAGCACATCAGGCTACTACAATCTGTCAAATTTATTTAATAGATTTTCAACTTTATCGCTGAATTGTAAGGTTCAAAGTTGATTGGGAAAATTTGACAATTTCGGGTAGCTTGATGTGCTGGCGTCTGTACACACGGCTACACATCAAGCTATACATTTTCAGCTGACCTCGCATTGTACGGAAATCCTTTAAAGTGCGAGATCGGCATAAACTGGAAATGTATAGTTTGATGTGTAGCCGTGTGTACTACAAACAAGCATTCGAAGACATGCATGTGACATTCACCTACCTACCCGCACTGGGCCCGCTGGGGCCCGCGTGGTGGATTATGTACCCAATAGTAGTCTTTATATGTACCCACGTCTTGTGTCCCAGGCAGTAGTGGGAACTGGGAACGATAAAGGATTATTATAAAACGTTTACCCGATTAGTGTACGAGTCTTTAGTAACAAGCTATTAGTCGATTTTTCAAAATTTGTATCTTACTATTTTATACACCTCTATTCAAATGACGTATCGTATGATTGCAAATCATTTGACGTATTATTTTATTTATTCGCGATTGATTTCGATCATTCCGACCCACCAAAAATA
Source organism: Agrochola litura (assembly GCA_949152395.1). Lineage (NCBI taxonomy): Eukaryota > Metazoa > Arthropoda > Insecta > Lepidoptera > Noctuidae > Agrochola > Agrochola litura. The sequence continues at coordinate 7,398,344 of OX424509.1, forward strand.
CGATTTGCGGACTTAATGTGAAGAATTAATAGTGTATGATTGCAGTGACACTCATTTAAATTGCATACTATAGTATTTTATTGTTGTTGTTTCGTGCTAAGTCATGGCAAAAACCAAAGTTACAGGAGCTACGAGCAGACTAAAGCAAGATTACCTTAGGCTTAAAAATGACCCCGTTCCGTATGTAACAGCGGAACCAGTGCCGTCTAATATCCTAGAATGGCATTACGTGGTCAAAGGACCAGAGAAGAGTCCATATGAGGGCGGGTACTATCATGGAAAAATCATATTTCCAAGGGAGTTCCCATTCAAACCGCCATCTATTTACATGATCACCCCTAATGGTCGGTTCAAGACAAACACGCGACTGTGCCTTAGTATCACGGACTTCCATCCTGACACATGGAACCCAGCATGGTCAATATCCACGATCCTCACTGGTCTACTAAGTTTCATGTTAGAGAAGACACCAACATTGGGATCTGTTGAGACTTCGGATTTCCAGAAGCGTTGCTTGGCAGCGGAATCTTTGGAGACAAATATTAAAAACAAAATGTTTTGTGAGTTGTTCCCGGAGTATGTTGAGGAGATAGAGCAGCAACTGAAGCTGCGACAGGAGGCGATGCTGCAGGCAGAGAACACCACTATGAGTGAAGGTGAAGTGATAACAGAGCAACAGTCCAACATGTACTATATTTTGACCAATTTATTTGTGTTGGTAGGCTTTGTATTTCTGGCATACATGGTTAAATATGTGTTAGTCTCAATATCCAATGATTAGGCAAATATGTAATGCTTTATTTTTAATGTAAATATTGTAATTTATTTTGTAAATACATTTATTCCATTAGAGGCAAATTTTGAAGTTAATTTGACGTTGTGCTAAGCATACTGAATTGATGTAGTTGGAAATTCATTAATATATTACGTTATGACAAAAAAATATTGATATATTTAATAGTGATTCCAATATTGGCAGAAGAAGGAAACAAAATGCAATTTCATATTCATTGCAACAAAATGTTTCTTTTTAAGTTTACACAATTTTCTAAATCACATAGGTATATTGCACCTGCAACCAGCTCTTTAAATTGTTTCTCTGATTTTATTCTGTTTACAATTATTTTTTCTTCCTCGTTGGTCTAGTGGTCCCAAACGCTACTGCTGAGCATGAGGTCCTGGGTTCGATTCCCATGTTATTGGGTTTTTCTATCTGGAATTTCTCAGTAGCAGCCCGGAGTCGGGATTTGTGCCCGTTTGAATGCAATAGACTCGCCCCCTATTACATGGGCCTCCAACATAACTGGCGAAGGGGGTATACTGGTATACACCTTTGCCTAACCCTTCGGGGAATACAAGCATCATGTTATGTTATATAAGGCACTGTTTGATATCCTATGTTCCAGTACTAGTTCACCTTTTTGCTGCTTTGTTATAATGTTTAAATTATGTAAATGAAATAAAATTGTTGTAACAAAAATTAACTTTATAATAGGTACATGTTGAGTGGTAATGCACTTTCACTATTAACAATTTTAAAGCATGACACACAATCATAGTTTTTAGATATTCTTTGTGATGAATAGCTAGGTAGTGTGTTTCAAATTAGAGAAAGAATGTAGTTTTTTGTGATATATAGTTTTTCGTTCTTGCAAATATTCTCAGTCAAAATTGCAAATAGCTTTTAATGTGAGATCAATTTGTCAAGTAAATGTAATCTCAACAAACATTGATGTATTTCTGCTTGTATGCCAGTAATTTGTTTAGTCAACACATATTACTATTCCAAATATGATCGTAAAAGTATTTCATGTTGTATCAGATCACATAATATAGCATTAATTTGACATCTACCAATGATAATAATGTATTGTCTCATCTTAGGAAATGTGTAATCTTTCAATGTTTATATTGAGCCTACTATTGCATTTAAATTGTTTTGTCCCTGTAGCAATTTTATAAAATATATTGAGAATATTTAAATTGAAATATGAAATTGAATGTTGGAAATAAAAGAACACTAGCTAGTGTTAATTTTTAAGGTGTGTAATGGCTTTTGTTATGTTTAGCCTTAAAGGCAGTATAACACTTTTGTATTATTCAATTACATTAATGTACCTATACAGAAATTATTCGAAGTATGAAACTCATTTAATTATTTTGTTAGTATTTATGTCCTTATTTAACTTCTCTCATATATAACCTTATTTCTTGATCTTGTTTATATAAATAAAAGTACTTAAGCTGAACCTGTTCTCCCATATTGCCTTAACATAACTACCCGTATTTACAGTTCTGAAGTGGTAGGCAATTCATGTTTTTAACTTTGTAAATCCTATAAATCGAAGTTACACAAGTAATAAATACAATAAGTAAGGCCAATAATATAATATTTTGCCATGTAATGTTGCACACATAAATACAAATGTGATTATAATTTATAATCGTACTGTTGATTTTAGCAACTGCAAATTGTTTAAAATCTAGTAAAATGGTATTTTTCTATGAAATGTTGTTTTATTTGTGGTAAATAAAATAAAAAATATTGATTATTATCAACCCATTTATTTTATTAACTTCAATAGGTACCTACATAATCAGTATCATTTCCATAATTTAGTGTTACAGTATGAAAATGTAAAGAAGACAATGTATTCTGTAAGGTTACAGGAAAAAAGCAGACACAAAACATTTAAAGCTTCGTGCAGACTGGCACGACGCGACTCAATTTCTAAGAAAAGAACCAGTGTCGCGTCGCACTTGTCTGCACGAAGCTTAACGAGGCTGCACCACCATTTTTATTTACGATATAATTAAGTATAAAGTTTTAAAAGTACATGTATGTATGGTGTCATCAATGTTTTATAAAATAATTGATAAAATAAGGGAATTTACTTTTACATTACATGCCACCAAATACATTAAACTCATTGATTTTTACATGATACATAACTATTTACTTAAAAATCTAGTAGTACTACTTATAACTAAGTATTTTAAATATATTTCTATCCAAGTTATTTAGCAAATTTTCGATAGGTAAAATGTGTTGTGAGAAATAATATTTTATTTTCCAGTCACCAATATTATCTTTTTATCCATCATCTAATGAAGATTTTATTGCATGATATTCATTCCTTAGTTTCCTCCTCATCATCATCCCAGTCACTAACCAAGCTTTTGATCGTTTTTGGGACTTCTTCTGGAATTTCTGGTGAACAAACACTAGTATCTTTTGCTGACTGTTCTGTTATTGGATCAACAACATTTTCATTGACAGTAATCATTTCCTCTTGGGAATCATTATCTTCCCAATCATTTAGCAGTGACGATAATTTCTGTTGTACAAGTGGATTTGGTACAGCAGTAATCACTGGTGAGTCAATGAATGCCAGTTGCATTTCTTGGCTTGATGAGTCTTCTTCTTGTGAAGAAATTGCACTTTCTTCAGTTTCGACATCTGCAACATTAGGAAGGTATGTAGTTGTAGCTGCCTCTTCTTCAAGATCTGCAGCCGGCCCTGCTTCAAGATGAGCAGCCATTTGTTTTTGCATTTCTTGTTGAATGTTTTCTATTGATTCTTCTACTTCTGGTATTTCTTCAACTAAAGGTGGATTTTGGGAGACTTCATTTGAAACAGATTTAGTAATTCTATTGCCATCCTCTGCAACATCATATTCATCCTCGGACCAATCTAAAGTTACATTTTTTATCTTTTTCTCAGATACTTCAGGATATACAGGTTCTTCATCATTGGCATGGTTGATTTCTACAATATCCTCATATACTTGTGATTCCATGAGTTCTGGTTGCTGGCCTTGTGATGTGTCATTCTCAGATTTTTCAACTTCTGAGTATTTGTTAATAGTCACAGAATCTACAGTGTGTTCTTGCAGGTTTTGGGGGGCAAGAGACGGTTTGATTAAACATTCTGATTCAATTGGTTGTTCTATTACATTTTCGCTTTCAACTGGTTGTTCTACTACATTTTCTAATTCTGCTGGTTGTTCCATTATGTTTTCCATCTCTACTGGGTGTTCCATAGGAGTATCTGTTTCGATCGGTTGTTCTAGTTCATTTTTAGTGTCCACTTGTTCTATCAAAATTTCTGTTTGTACTGCTTCCATCATATTTCTCGTTTCTACTGGTTGTTCCAACATATTTCTTGTTTCTACTCGTTGTTCCATCATATTTCTCGTTTCTATTGGCTGTTCCATCATATTAACAGTTGTTCGATCAATTTCATTTTCCAGTGGTTGTTCCATTACCATCACATTTTCTGTAACAAGTGGTTGTTCTATGATATATTCTGTTTCGACTGGTTGGTCTATTACATTTTCTGTTTCCATTGGTTGGTCTAGTACAATTTCTGTTTCCGTCGTTTGTTGTTCTAATACATTTTCCGTCTGAATTGGCTGTTCATGTACAATTTCTGTTTCCATTGGTTGTTCCATTACATTTTCTGAGGCTGGTGGTTGTTCTAGCATATTTTCCATTTCCATTGGTTCCTCAATGTTTTCATGGTTAGTTTGGATGTCAGGCATTGTTTTAGCTTGAGGAAGAGTTTCAACAGTCTCAGTTACAGTAGTTGTTTCATTTTGAATCAAACTCCTGCATAGTACATTTTCTTCTATGGTCTCTTGATCAACCTGTTGATTTATATGTTCAATTGTTACATTTGATTGATTTAGGTCAACATCAGTTTCATCCGGAGATAGCCCTTTTTGAGGTTCAGGTACTAAATGTACTTCTGGAAGCTCATCTAAATGATTACCTGTTGCACTATGAATTGGCCCAGTTACTATTTGATTAGAATCCAGCATTACTGTGTGTGGCGGTAACTGTATTTGTTGACCTTCTAAACTTTGAATATTATTTTGCCAAGTTTGTTCCACTTGTGTTTCTATACAATGTGTATTCATTGCTGGCGTAGTGGTAGTTACAGTTTCATAATTTTGTGTTATGATTGCAGAGGACTGCACAAATTGTGCTCCTATACCTCCTGTAGTCAGAATCTGGAATTGCTTATTTTGATCATCAACAGGGTGACTGTACACAACTACAATGTTAGAATTTTCAGTAGCTACAGCTTCAGAGACATTCAAAGGATATTCATGTGGAAGAATCATCATTTCATTTCCTGGAGTATTGTCCAAGTCTATTGCAGTTGTTTCTATTGCTTGGTTGTGGTGAGGTGCAGTTAATACAGTCAGGGTCTTGTTTGTGCCACCATCGTCAAATATAATGGGATGGTTAGAAGCCATCAAAGCTTTGTATTCTTCTTCATTTGATACCACAATTTGAATTGGTTGATTTAGGTTTGCTGACTTCTTTATTACCATACTGGACTGTTGCTGCACAGTTTCTTCAATGCTTGTATTTTGAACATGAGTGTATTCCATGGATGTAGTAGGTTGTTCAATAGTATCTAAAGAATCAGGTTCAATCATATCTGAAATTATGTAGTCTCTGTTGTCTGGCTTCCGTTTTTTAGGAATAAGTTGATGATCTCTCAGGATGTATTCATTGTTGTCTATTAATACAATTTCTTCATCGTGACTGTTTGATATTGGTTCCTCTGGCAATTTGATATCTTGGAAAAAATCATTATGTACAGATTGAGTATGATTGATACTTTTACTTGGTTTGGCCTTTAGTGCTGGTTTTGGAGTACCAAAGCCAGGATTTAAAATCTTTTGCTTTGCATTGGAGTTAACATTATGTTGTCTTCTAGCTGGAACTTGTTTGTCAGCTGATGGTCTGCGCTGTATTGGATACTGTAAATCCACCTCTTCATAATCATTGTCATAGCTTGTACTAGGTTCAAACTTGACGGCACCTTTTGCTCTTGGTCTTTCTACTACAGTTTGCTTTTCTTCATCTGAGTCTTCAATGATGCAGTCAGTCTTTGCTTCTTGTTTGTGATGTGTTTTTATGTGTGAATAAAGGTTTATCTCCCGCAAGAACACTTTCATGCAATAGATGCATTGCAGATTAGATTTCTTTTCAGCACTGTACTTGTGTCCTGTGTTTTGTATATGTTGTAACAGTTGATTAGAAGAAGCAAATGCTACAGAACAAACATTACAGCGGAAGTTCTTAATATCTTTATGGCTCAGTTTGTGTTTCGTAAGCAGTGCATCAGTTAATGCAATATAAGTACACATGCTACATTTAGGGAAGTGATACTGAGGTGGCGGTTGTACACCATGTTGAGCATAAAGGTGGTGCAGTAAATAATTTCTCTTCAAAGATCTAAGGCCACAGTATTCACAAATGTTAGCCACTGGTTTTTCGTTATGCACTTCCACTAAATGACGGCGGAATTTATAGTATGAATTGAAATGCAGAGCTTTTCCTGGTGTGCCACAGATTAAACATATCCAAGGACCTTTAGTATTGTCTGCACCCATTGCAATAAGTTTTGCTGCTTGTTTAGAATCAATAACATCAGTTTCATAAGTAAAATCATCTTCTTCTGTTTTTAACTTTAATGGTTTATCTTCTACATAAGCAGGAGCTGTAGATTGTTTTTGCTGTTTTCTACCTTTGCTGGGCACAGGATCCAGAATCTTCAATTTTATATTTTTATTGCTTTTAACCAAATGAGGATACTTCTTTAAGACTTCACTTATTATCCTTGCATGGTCTAGGTTAGAAGCAGCTTTACTGTCCTTAGTTTCTATTGTGACTTTAGGACCACCAGTTCCATCATTAGGGTCCAAGATCTGATCAAAAAGCTGATTCGGATCTTTTTCATTGTTCATATAGGAAGTATTGAACAATTCAGATTCATCATTAAAATGATGTTCAGTGGTGCTATCATCAAATAAATTATCATCTCTAGATCTTATCCTTTTACATTCAACAATATCAATTGTTGACAAACCAGACATTTTCTTTGAGCCTGATGCTTCACTGAATACATTGTTTCGTTTAGCTTTATACCGCTTGACCGTATCAGGATGGACCATTAATGGCTGGGAAGTATATGATATACTGCAGAATGAGTTGTCAAAGATGTTGTCATTATCCAACTCTTCAGGTACTTCATATCTTGTTGGCCGTGGGTCACCTATGACCAGTTTCTGAGAAGTAAAAGAGTCTTTCGATATAGGAGATGGAGGAAGATATGAACTATTATTAACATTTTCAGTTCTAGTAACAGATTGATAAGTCTTTTTATCTCTGTATACTATATTATTGTCAAATGCTTTGCTGTAGGAGCGTTTATTACTGGAGCTTGCAGAAGGCGTGGTTGTCTTTGCAGGTTTAGGTTCACTTTGCCTAGTAAACTTTTTGATACCACTATAACTGTGAGCGGGTGCTTTAGGCGCCAAGTTGCGATGTGACTCGAGCAGTTTACTTAATACTGGCATATTAAGAATCTGAGATGTTTGATACAACCTTTCCAGTATATCCATCTTGAATTCTAAATGTCCCGTGTACATGAAGTTTACAATCGGCACGACAACATCTGCCTGCAGGTCGTCCGGCATCACGAGACAGTCTTCGTACATTTCGCATGTTCGTTCCAGGAGTTCGAAATACTCAGTGCACGCACTGAGTACTAGTCGGTGTACTTTCAGCTGGGCATTGTCTTGAAACTGAAGCGTCAGATCACAGTAGTCCGTTCGGTTAAAAAAGTGCTTTAGCCTTTGGAGGAAATATATTCCCCAGTTGTCAACTTTCACTTGCTTCACGTCGGACATTGTTGCGATTTAGCAGGCCATAATACCGACTATGTAAGCAGCATACCAGGCGCTGAAACAGAAGTTCATCACCATTAGATATAAGCATCAAGATACACGCGATTAAATGCGGCAACTATTGATCCAGAAAACCTTTGACATATTATTTCATTGTTAGTTTGATCGGAATGATGCTATATAATACACCCAGTTTTCCAACGGGGTTTCACATTTACTTTTCACTTGAATTTTCCGCCACATATTGCAGTGTTTTATTCTTGGAACTTACCGATATCGGCTAAACGGAATAGTTTGTATTTCGTTAACTTGCTCTCGTCACAATCAAACACAAAATTACTGCACCAAATTCAACACAAGTTGACACGGTGGACGTAAGATGGCGGTGTACAGCGGCGACCTCAATACGAAACGCGAAGCTTGTTTGACGCTTTGATGGAGATGCTGTTATGTAGTCATAATGATTACCACTTATTATATTTTACGCAAAAAATAATACTTTTGTTACCTAACTTATAGCTATAGAATAATTCGTTCCACGACGAAGTAATCTTGTTATTTTTTGGCTTCATATATTTTATTTCATTAAATGTTATTGACATGGCTGCGCACAATTGCATAGTGTCGCCATCTGCGACGTAGTTTTACGAACTTATTGATTGCGCGCGTTCTAATTTTACTCAGCGGTGTTCACACAGCGGGAAGTGAAAATGACGCATCGAAACGGAACCCATTTTGGTTGTCTATTATTACATAAGGTAACTATAATAGGGCAATAGAGGGCTCTGATTGCAGCATTTTTGTTTCTTATTTTACTAAATAAATGCATGCGGTAATGTAGCGGTTTTCAAATTAAATGTCTGTGTTTTTTTAGATAATTTAAACTTAGTATTTTTTATATTTTTATTCATGACCTTGGTTTACACCGCTCAGCATCAACGGTCTGCAGGTCCCCGTGTTATTCTACGATGGCCACCAATTTAAAGATAGATGGCTACGGTCAAACCCTAGACGATTCTGGTGGTGGATCTTGAAATAAAACAGACGCATTAGAAATTGCAGTTTAATTTTTATCATCGGGAGCATCAGTTTGTCGTCGTACTTTATCGGTGACCTTTACAACACCCGCACCAGGTGAGCACTCACTCTTCATCCGTGTGTGGGTGTTAATAGGTACCTCTACCTAGGTCAGCCGACCTAGGTACCTACCGATTAATTGCCCGTAACTGCATAAATTAATAAATAACTGTAGTTCATATTTTGTTCTAGCTATTTACGAAGTGGAATATAAATAACAAAATTCTTACTACCTACTTTGGCGATGTACCCTGATGGAATACGCATTGCAACCATAGGTAGTTACGCTAAAAGACTGCAGGCATCACTGATAGGTAATATATTATCCACCTAGAGGTTACTTAGTCTAGGCTGAAGTGAGTTATCAGGCTGGTCATTTCTGACCGTGTCTCACACAATCTGTCTTTCATCAGTGACCACGATAGAAATGGGTTTTGTCAAGAGAAGAATAGACAAAATGACAGATTGTGATTGTTTATCTGTAATTTTTTTTATCCAGCCTGTATGTATATAGCCAGCCCTGGATCTAGATATTTTTTGAGGCGGGCTGCCGCCCCCGCTAATCTTGTAAGGGGATGCGCTAAGTTAACCCGCGAAATTCAAATTTTCTCTGAAAAATTAATAGGAAAACTTACAAAAAACGCTGTTTGTTGCTATACTACCAGCTGTTCAAAACCCTGGCAAGGCTGGTGGTTGAATTAAACAGTCGGGTATCCCACTTGGTAGCTGCCGGCGCCAAACCCAGGCGGCTTAGGATCCTAAGTAGGTATATATTTATTTATTTATATATACTTTATTGTACACCACAAAAATACACAACAACAAATAAATCAAATACTACAAAATATACAATGGGCGGCCTTATCGCTTTCCGCGATCTCTTCCAGGCAACCTTGGAATGGACAGTGATTTGCCTGGACATAATATGGGGCTGTCGTTGGTGCAAATAATAAATATAGGTAGGTACAATATACTAGAATAGATACACAGATATTTACATATCCTAAATAATAGATAGGTACATAAATACATACATACTTACTAAATATACCTAGAAGCAACAAAAATAAATGATGACTAGGTATAGATAATTACAGTTATGTTCATTTTTTTTTTGTAGGGCTTCTCGCGTTTATTGACCACTAAGGTCTTGGCTGCTTAATCGGATTTTAAGTACCTAATGTTTCTTTATGAGTCTCTTATTTATAGGTAACGATTGCGCGCGTTTTATTTCAACTCGCAATGCATTCCACAAACGAGCGGCCTGGACAGTAAAGGACTTGTTCAGTAGCTTCAAGTTATCGGATGACCTTAAAAATTTCATGTAAGTAGGAGTCGCAAAGAAACTGGAAACGTTTCTTGAGATAAAGAGGGGTGGAAGGAGAAAAAAGCACATTATGCAAAAGGGAAAGAATACACTGACCAGAAAATGCCAAAAATGTAAAAAAAAAAAAATTCGCGGGCAATTTTAGCGCATCCCCCCTTAAACTATTGGTACGGGGCATTGATATTCATTATACTCACTATTCAAGTATAACGATAAACAGAGGGTCAGTCAATACAATTCACTAGGCCCGACTGGCTGTCACAAGATGTAGAAGCACACTAGGGATGGGTAGAAAATATCGATATATCAAAATATCGATATTTTTTCAGAAAAATATCGATACTAATTAGCGATATTTTTTCCCGCGATATATCAATTTTCGATATTTATTTTCAGATATCAAAATCGATATATTTTTAAAGCTCTGCTGTCTGCTCATGCGTCACATCATGATTTTGACCAATCCGATTTCTTAAATTTAGAAAATATGCAGTAGGCTGTATGGGTTTAGTTTCTTTGCTTCAAACACAAAACAAAAATTACTCTCTATGACTTGCTTGTCTATGACAATGACATTGCTTGTTGGTTAGATTAACAGGGGAACACATCAAACAAAGAGTGCTCCTGATGTCAATATCAGACAAATACTGGTTTGAATAATGTTTTTTTTTTTGTTTCTTTTTTTATGTCAAGCAATTCGATTTTTTTTTTTAAATAATAAAACTTATGTTGAAACAGCCAGATGTGTATTTGCTTTAAAATTTCGATAATTTAGGCAATTTCAAACTACAGAAAGCTGCCAACCTGTTTTTAGATCGTTAAGGATACTTACATTGCCATCGTTGTATATACTAGAAGTTGGCCTATTCGTTAGAACGAACAAGCACCTGTTTACGTCAGTAGTGGATAGAAGACAACGTTCAGGACCAATAAGGTCACAATATAAAAATCTACTTTACACAGGTGGTTACCAAACGTCTTTACTTAAAAAAAATATTTTAACCATGGGTCCTCTTATATATAATAAACTGCCGATACATTTAAAAGAATTACCCATTAAAGTTTTTAAGAAAAAGTTAACAAAACTGCTACTGGACAAGTGTTACTATGCAATTAAAGATTTTGTTAATGACAAAACTTTCTATTAGTGGTGTTTAGACTGTTTTCTTTGTGATTTAATTTAAATGACATTTCTATCTTTAGCTTTATTGCAATATAATTGTTTTATTTAAGTATTGACATTTGTAATTGAATCTATTGACAATGGTGATAAAATTTATTGTCATTTTAAATTTAATTTATTATTTATTTATTTATTAAAATTTGTTGACATTTGTAATCGAAATAGTATAAGTATTTTTAACAAAGAATGTTACTTAGTGAATGGAATCCTTTTTTGTTTTCTTTGTAATTTTTTTCCTTTTTATGGTTGTTTATGTTTTGTATTTTTTTTTTTTGTCTAGTAAATGTATTATATTAAATAATCTTGCATGCCGTAAGGCAAAATGTATCGGGACTCTCATCAAAATAACCATCATATATGTATACCTACATTATTGGCAAATAAATGATTTCTGATTTCTGATATTTCTTGGGTGATATATATCGATTTATTTGAAAAATATCGATACGATAAATATCGATATTTTTTTTCCATTTGCCCATCCCTAAAGCACACTATTTCAGAACAATTGTTACAATATGTCTGTCAAAATCTAAAACCAAATACCCAAACAGATCAGAGAGCTACCACTAAACTACTAAAAAGAAACTTAAGAAATGGCTTTATAATAATATGTTCTATACAATAAGTGAGTTCTAAAATTATCAGCAAAGTGCGAAATATGATCTCACTAGTAATTTAATTAAATAACATAATTTTAAGGATTTTTAGTTTTTACGTCATCAAATAGTTTATAAGATATTTTTTGCATGCTGAAATATGTACCTAAGTAAGCAAAATATGTGGATCTTCTTATATTTAAGACCTTTAATGTACCATATTTTATGCAAAATAAAGAAATTCTAATTCTGACCTGATGACGTATAGGTACCTACCTAAACATATACTTAGTAAAAATCGGAAAATAATAAAGCTTCCGAAAAACAAATTAACTTCCGACGATCTGTGGTTGACTGTAATACGATGTGTTAAAATGAATTACTTACCGAAAAATTATTACAAAATTAATCGACAAAAAATGTTGTATTTAAAAAACAAACATGAGCTTATTCAAAATACAATTCTACGAAAAATAATCTGTACTTTCAAATAATAAACTAAATTTCCGAAAAAAATACTAAGTTTCCGAAAACGTATGTTCTGCTAAAATAATACGGTCGTTCATGTTTTTGTTTACGTTTTGCTTTGAAAGGTAGGTTAGGTTAGGTTAGAACTGTGACCACACAACGCACGAGCCGAGCGAGCGTAGCGAGCGGTGCCGCGGTAGCGGCCGGCGAGTGCCAGGGTCCGTTTCGGCACAAGAGAATGTAAAACACCACATTTCCAAAACATTACATTCTCTTGTACCTAAACGAACCTGGTCTTTGTTTGCGCCACAGTTTATAAAATGTGTAAGGTTAATTCTAAATTTATAATAGGTGAGTTACGATAAAAATGACTAAATGAATATTACGTCAGCAAATGCTGTATTGATTGTACAGAATTTTCAGTATTTTATTCGGTCGTTTCTTTATTTGTATTCGCTTAAAAGTTGTCGGAAAATTAGTATATTAAGCAGTCAATTTCATATTTTGAGAATGCTCATATTCTGATTTTTTTCGGAGGTTTTATTACTATCCGTAAAAATCGAAGGCTGGATGCAAGCTTCTCCAAAATCAACGCTTGATTAATTCATCTTAATGGTACTCACCTACATACTCACCCTTACGAGTTGTATGTAGGTCGTGGGTTCGAACCTAGAGAAAGGCATGCGTTTATTTTGTTTATTTATTTCATCACCGCTGCTGTCAAAGCGGTGAAGGGAAACATCGTGAGGAAACCGGCATGTCCTAGAACCAAAAATTCTAAGGCATGTGACATCTACCAAACCCCGTGTGGTGGATTACGGCCCACTCTCTTTCATAGGGAAGAGGCCTGTGTCCCAGCAGTGGGAACATTATAGGCTGATTATAATTATTATGCTGCTGTCAAAACGGTGAAGGAAAACATCATGCGGAATCTGGTATTTTCTAGAACCTAAAATTAGAAGACAATAAATTAGTGGCGTTGGCACCAACCTCCCACTGCGGCCAGTAGCATATTACGGCCCTCTCCCTCTCACAGAGACGAGGATCCTAACGCTAGGCGAGATCTGCGGCAGTAATACGCAGTGAGAGGAAGCAGCAAAACAGTTCTGAAGGAATTTACGGAGAGGCTAACGCTCGCTAAGGGCACCCCCTGTGGGGTACGAACCTCGGCTTAGGGCGTCAACCGGAGGGAGGACATGGATGGGACGGGCTGGAAAAAAACCGAAGAAGTGTGAGTAGGACTCTCGTCCCGAGGTTTTCTTCTCAAAGCTTTGCTCCTTCGTGCTGAATTTTCAAACCAAACTGAATTTTGTACTTGAAAAAGAAGTTTTAGGGTGGATTTGTAATCGCATTTTTTAAGTGAAAACTTCTTTAGGCGCGTTGGGCATTTTTGAGATGGGACTAAAGCATTGATTTCGCAATTTTGACACTGTAACGCAATTTACCGACACCGTAGAATAAAAGACATCAACGCGTTGATTACCGCGGTGCATGCAGTAAAAGACATCAACGCGTTGATTACCGCGGTGCCGATTTTTTTTCAAGTTTTCACTTCTGTCGGCACTCCCGGAGAGCCACTGTTTTTTTTTTGATAATGCTACTTGTTAACAGTTTTCGGACTTTATTCTTTCCCTACTTGTACTGCAAGATCATGCTTCTAGCCAAATTTCAAGCTACTCGGTCAGCGGGAAGTATTGACTTGATTTAGTGTTGACATAGAGACTTCATTTTTACAGCTCCTAATTGATATCAATTTCAACTTGATACCTTTAGGTGTTTCTAAGAAAAAGGGTATTGACAGAGGGACGGATAACGAAGTGAGCCTAGCCCACGTTCGCATGGACATAAAAATATCGTGGCGGGATTTTATCGCGCACTGGATTTTCAACTCTCGGTGTTAATCCGAGCGTTGAGAATTCAACAGAGTGCATCCAAGCGCGTTGAAAAAACACACTGTTGGATTTTCAACTCTCGCTGCTAAGCAGAGCGTTGAAAATCCAGTGTGCGAAAAAACCAACCGCGATATTTTTACGTCCGTGCGAACCTAGGTTAAGGGTTCCATTTGTTTCCTTTCGAGGTACAAAACCCTAAAAAGTGATTTGAGTTTGGCTCGACATTCGCTCTCAGGTTCCCAAATGTGATACTTTCTTTCAGGCCTGCAGTTGGGTGATACCCAGGTAGCCGAGAAATGAGAATCAAATTGTATGACTTGTATAGATAGTGCCATCCACGAAGACGCGCCCCACTCCGCTCCACCATAATAGAAACTGGTTTTGTCGACGGAAGAATAGACAAAATGACAGATAAACTATAACAATCTGTCATTTTGTCTATTCTTCCGTCGACAAAACCCGTAGAAAACCCGTTTCTATGGTTGTCATGTAACGCGTGTTGTACAGTCATCGCGGAGTGGGGTGCATCTTCGTGGATGGCACTATCTGGGGGCCTACCACCAGCTCATAAAGCAGTATTATTTTAATATTACTTCAGTGGGAGAAAGAGATGGAGCTATACGTCCATATACTTATAGAGCTTCATCTCTTCCCCCTTTTCTCTGTTCTTATGACGTGTGTGATTGGAGAGGAGAAAGGTTTTATGTCTGGCAGTGAACAGGCTGACGATGATGATGGTGATGTAAAACTGATCAAAGTATCTAAGTGAGAGGTAAATAAGTTCTAAATAGTAATAAATGGGTAAAACCTACGTGGTACAGTCGTGGTAGCTAATTTCAAAAGCGGTTTTCTTCTATTATTGAATGAAATTGTATGCTGTTACAAACATTGTATTTTCGAATCCATAGGTTTAAGTAACAGGTTGTATCTCAAAGTTAAAATCGTTATTTTACGAGAAAATCGCTTTTGAATTTTACTACTTAAATACATATTAGTGCTCGTTATTGACTGTACCTGCCGTATTTACCGTAGGAACCCGTAGAATTTCATTTTCTTCACTAAGCTAAGAAGACAGTTTAGTGAACTATTAGCTCAGCATCAAGAAACTATAAACTCAACCCTAGGTATATACCCGTTAAGCTCACTCAGGTACTGACCGGGCATGGTTGCTTCGGTGAGTATCTGAACAAGATTGGGCGAGAGGCCACGGCAAATTGCCATCATTGCGGAGGCGGCTTAGATTCTGCGCAGCACAAGCTTGAGGAGTGCCCTGCGTGGGCTGCTGAAAGACGGGTCCTGGTCGCCAGGATCGGGCGAGATTTGTCTCTACCAGCAGTAGTTGAGTCTATGCTGGCAGAATCGGAGAATTGGCGAGAAATGGCCTCCTTCTGTGAGACCGTGATGGTTCAGGAGGTTGCCGAGCGGGATCGTGAGAGGGCTGATCCCGCTCGTAGGAGAAGGCGTCGGGGAGGCAACCACCTCGATGCCCAACACGCCGAAACCCCGTCTGCAATCTTTAGGGCAGGCGGGAATAAGGGATCACGGGCGCATAGAGTGGGGACTCTGTCCGCCCACTGAGTGACCTCAGGGTAGACGGTGCACAGTGGTCACGTGCTACCTTGCACACTTGTACAGTTAGGTTTCGGGAGATTCCTTTACAGTCTTCCCAGAGATGTGCCCTAACAAGCGCTGCACAGAGGGGGTTCCGGATTGGTCTTTTGAGAGGTAACGGTGCCCCTTCCATGTGCAGATGGTGACCACCGGGGTGGTTTTAGTGAGGTAAAAATCCCACACTCCCCGATCTTATCCCCAAAGCCCGGGCGCCTTTTGAAGGTTTCCCCCCGAAAAAAAAGGTATATACCCGTGGTTCCTCGTAATAAAAGCGTATTAAAAAGTAGGTACCTCATCCTCTTCTGCCTTGCCTATCCCACCATTAAGTTGCGGTCGGCTTCCAGTCTAACCAAACACAGTTGAATACCAGCAGTCCAGCACCCCAATCTCACTCACACAAATACAAACCACACTTTCTATTTAAGACGCCGATATATGCCAGTGACCTTGAGTGGTTAGCTTGCGTGTTCTGTACTGAGCTCACGCAACGCGTCGCAGTCTAGCCAGTAATAGGATACGCCCATCAAGGAGCGCTGTCCCAAATTAAAATGCATTATTAGTTTATTATACGTAAAACAAAAGGTATTCTAATAAAACACATATACTAAAAGATACATAATTAAATTATATTTTAAATGGTGAAGGTTTCAGAAAAATACGCTTGATAGTTTTTGTGTGATTTACAGTTTTTTATCCGCGTTAGACATAACTTTACAAATTAATTACACTATGTAATTTAAATATAATCTAAAATATTCATAAATTAAGTTATTAAGAAAATGCTCTAATTTAACATATCTTTTTCCAAATCATTAACACTACTCGTTTAGACGTGATCTTCAGTATATTTATTTATTTATTGGATCTCCAACAGAGGCTACACAATTACACGCAAGATTACAAATACGAGGACAAATACGAGTGTGCGCTTCCAATTATGGGAGACCACATCATTCTCTTATAATCTAGGTAAAAACATTAAAGCTTGACAAAGTGAAATAATAATAATGATAAAATAAATCAAAACATAAAACACGAAAATAATCATAAAAGGAAACAAAATTAAATACAAAACAAATTAACAATAAAAAAAAATATGATAAAGTCATTAAAAGTAGCTTAGTGTCGCCTTAAATCCTAATCCAGTGTTTCATCAATGTTTAAAAAATTCGTCAATACGTCAACGTAAATAACTAAATTAATATTGTTAGGTACATTCTCAAAATGAATGGCGTTTGGATTGTGAATTTGTGACTGTGTAACACAATTACCCTCTGCTTTTTACATGTCTGTAGCGAGTAGAGACTGCTTATATGACCACAACAACCCAGTAACAACCTGTGCAAGTGTGCACACGATGCGGTTGCGGCGGCGGCACGGCGCCGGAGCGGTGTCACTGCGGCGTCCTACATTTACAGGCTCTCAGTTATTTGTGCGTTGTCAAAAACACAAATGTTTGACAGATGATTTACGCACTTTGCGGCGCGGCGCCGCTGCAGCGTTACAACGTTACGGCGCCGCAGCGCCCGTGTGACCGTCAATGCGGCGAAATCTTTGCGGTGTGGCACCGCAACGCATCGTGTGTACAGGCTCCATAAGGCCATAAGACCCATAACGACTGTCGAAGATCTACGAATGACAGCCGGGAGGACTTGCCTACCAAAGACAATAATAATTACATAAATCACGCCTAAGTATTTCCCTGAAGCGTTGTAGGTGTACCTACGTGATCGTACACCCACATTTAACATAATATGTATATTATAGGGGCGAGCCTATTGCCATACCAACCGGGCAATCTAGACTCCAGGCTGCTACTGAGAAATTCCAGATCGAAAATATAAATAACACTTTGCCTGACCTGGGAATCGAACCCAGGAACTCATTGCTCAGCAGAAACGCCTGCGACCACTAGAACAACGGGGCAGTCAGAACAATAATTATCTTTTCTAATGATTAAATGTGGATTCCAAAACAGTTCTCAGCGCGTTCTGTGGTAGGTCGCCTGTGTCTTAAGCTCATCAGCTAATCATACACATTGAAGATAATATAGCGCTTAAAAATCATATAAAAATCCTTATATTATTATCTTCACTGTGTGTGGTAGTCCATTAAATTGTACGGTGCGCGATATGTTGAAGATTATATATTTTATACTATCTTCAAAGTGTGTGACGACCTTCCCAGTTGTCTGTGGGCATGTCCCTAATCTTAAAACATTTATAAATACCAGCTGCCGAAGAAAGGACGCTTTTGAAATAAAAGACCACTGTCATTATGATATGCTGTGACCGACGTATGGCAGACTGGCCCTCATTTAATATCTCTAAACAAACCATACTACTGACAATTATTTGGTAAATAGTTACCTACCTATCTGGTAATTAGAAACGTGGATCGTACAGTTTGCGCCAAACTTTATGAGCCCGCTGAAGTTGTATGTGAGTGGCCTAAAAAGTCTATTAATAGCTAATTACATAAAAAAATTAAGTAACTTATGCCTACCTACAACATTGATTTGTTAATCACAAAAATAACATAAACATAACATAACATCACGCCTTGTTTCCCCGAAGAGTTGGGCAGAGGTGTCCCTGTAGCAGGTACACCCACATTTCGCCAGTTATGTTTAAGTCCCATGTAATAGGGGGCGAGCCTATTGCCATCAACCGGGCACAAATCCAGACTCCGAGCTGTTACTGAGAAATTTCAGATAGAAAACCCAATAACACTTTGCCCGACCCGGGAATCGAACCCAGGACCTCATGCTCAGCAGTAGCGCTTGCGACCACTAGACCAACGAGGCCAAAATAATTGGCTATTAATATACTTTTAGGCCACTCGCGTACAACTTCAGAGAGCTCATAAAGTTTGGCGCGCAGGTACTGTAGCTAATTCTTCAATGGTGTTTTCTAAGGTAATTTTCTAATAATATTTTAAACCTGTTACAAAACCCCGAACCACAAATAATTTTCCATTAAAATGTAAGCTGTAAAGAGATCAGCTTATCTCATTCAATCCCATTTCACATACCTAATAAACATACTAGCTACGTCCTAACTTACGAACACGGTAACTACCATCAGATTTTGCCCACTTACAGCTGACCAAAGCTTCTTGGCATGGGAAGAAAAGAAGTAGAAATGAAGCTGATTTGCGGATCCCAGTCCCGCCCAGCCGTGGCCCCGCCTCCAGTGCTAGGCGGCTGTCGCGAATTCCTGCTGGATTTACTGCCAGTATGCACTGAGAAGTCGAAGAGAACGCACCGTGAAATCGTCAGTTACTGTACAGTTATAGTTTACGTGTGCACGCGCTGCTGGTGGAACTGGAATCAGGTGTGTAGGAATATTTTGTTTGTTATTTTAAACAGATTTTTATTTCACGTTAATTTTCTTCCTTTTTGTGGACTTTTTCGTACAAAATTTTCATAAACAGTAGGTATTAAGTGTCGGTATTTAATGTTCGTTTGTAGAAAATGTAAGTAATTATTCCAGAAAAGTACTTATGTAGGATTTTTTCCAAAAGAATTGACCCTACTCGGTAATTTTTTCTAGCAAATTAAACTTTTCCCACTCAAATCTGCTTTAGAAAAGTTTTGATTAGCGATCAGCTAGCAATTGGCCAGAATATGTGTGAAATTAATCGGTTCCGGTTTTCCCGTGAAAGAAAATAGTCCTTGTGAATTCGCTTTTCCAGCAGAAGCGATGAAGTCTATATTGTTTTTTTAATTGCCTGGTCGGGGATTCTTTTATCTACTTTTTTGGTAAAGGAGATTATTGATTTATTTTTGGGCTCTTGCAACAGTTTCTATTAAACATTCGTAGAGTTACAACTGTTTTAAGTTATGAATTTGTGATGCAAGCATCGACCTAATTTTCCTTGTGGTCAGAATGATTTAAATTTTATTTTATAATTTCATAAAACATAATAGTTGCATAGGTAGGTACTTCGTAAAATCTAATAAATCTAAATAGGGAAAAATAGAGTAGTTCTTAGATCTAGATATCTATATCTGACTATACTTATAAATTAAAGTCTCTTTTCGTGTCTCTCTGTGTGACCGCGTCGTTCTTCTAAACTGCACAACGGATTTTGATGTGATTTTTATCATAATTTGTTCCGGAAGGTTTATGTGTGTTAATCTGAAATTCAAGCAAATACGTTTACAAAAGATAAATTACTAGTGACAAGTTTAAATTAAGTAATGATCAGATCGGAGTTTTTACTGACGGTTGCCTCTAAAAGCGTAACCCTGGGTAGTAATTAAGTTACAGAAAACATGTTTTTAAATTAATAGAAGAACAATAAATAATGACGTCTACGAGCTCGTGGCTAAGGAATAACAGCCGCAATGATTGATCCATCAGGTTAAGCTACGCTTGCCGGGGTTGGTCCGTTGATGGGAGACCATCTTTACATACTGAGACTCCTCCGTGCCTCGGAAAGTACGCAAAGCCGTTGGTCCCGGCTGTCATTCGTGGATCTTTGACAGTCGTTAGAAGCCCGAAAGTCTGACAACCAGTCTTACCAAGGGGTATCGTATTACCCAGTTACTAGGTGGTGGAGGTCAGATAGGCAGTCGCTCTATGTAAAATACTGGTATTCAGCTGCATCCGGTTAGACTGGAAGCCGAAAAGGCAAGGCAGATACGCAACTAAAGCTGGACATAAAACAAAAATCAGTACACCACAGCTATAAAATATTCACACAGCAAAAAAATTACCGCCTACACACAATAATAATAGAGAGAACATCGCCCGCCAAGCGCCGGCGCCGTGAAAAAGGGGGGAAATGCACAATTAAATTATTAAGTGACAGCTGTGGCGAGCCCCGCGGTCTTGCGGTTACAGTGAGCGGTCGGTCGCGGTTCGATTACAGGGTCGGGAATTGAATTGAATAGTGTGGGTTTTTTGTGTGTGAAGGTATTTTTTTGGTTAATGTTAATTGCCAATATTTACCTCCACCTCATCCGATAAAAGTAAAAACTGCTCGCGGATGGAAACAGAAAAAAAATAAAATGTTAATTGACGTGGGCGTTATGTCGACTCCAGTGTCATTTTGAATTCAAATTATGAATGTCATTTTAGGTTGATTTTGGTCGAAAATAATACGTTTGGTCCGTTAAGAGCCATGTAGATGCTTAGTTTGAGTTCAAAAGTAAAATGCGGTTAGCAAAATCTAGTCTCGAATACCTCTTACGTAATGTGTGAAAATAATTAATTAAAATTATCTAACCGCAACCCAACTCTTCAGGGAAACAAGGCGTGATGTTATGTTATGTTATTTAAAATTATCATTGGTTTTCAAAGTTTAAAAAAATATTGGTCTTGCTAATCAAAATTAAGTAATTTACTATAAAAAGTTCAAAGAAATAAAACTTCTTTATCAATCATCTCCAAAATTAATATTTTAATTAAACTATTCTTTGATTTGATATTATTAAATGAAAACCTTCAGAATTGTATCAATGTTTTCAATTTGAAAATTTCAACTAATTGACAGATTCGTGAAACTCAATATATATTTCAAAAAGTCTTTTGTCAAAGACAGAAGGGGAAAAAGTGAAGTTACTTACGTTTAAAATGAAGCGGTTCTTTTCTACTTATTTTCTGAAGTCTCCGGGGAAGTTTTTCCATATTTTTTGTCCTCGTCGACAATGGTTCGGTCGCTTCTTCTCATTTTACAATTAGGCTTTTCAATTTTTTTCTGCATAATGTATATCAGCTATTTGAAAAAACTTTGTAATCGGATATTTTTTTTTACGTATTTTGGACAAAATAAGGCTGGTTTTGATTTTTACGTCGTCATTTATCGTGATAGTAAAAAAAACAAATATAATTTTAAAAATAGAAATGTAGCCACAAATGATAATGTTCTGCAAATCGCTGTGCTGGTTCCAGAAGCATTTTCACGTTTTAAAATAGGGAAAGTACGCTACGGTTCCAATTAAAATGTTGTTACTTTGACCGCTTTGATACGGCCATAATACTTTTTCCTGTATTATTTTTAATGTACAGTACGCAATCATATTTAAACTGCAGGCCCAATAGGTATTTTTTGTGTCGATTGAAATTATTTTGTGTCAACAGCCGGGAGTTATTATTTTTCAATTAACTACAAAACTACTGTCAAAGTTAGAACTTAAATAGTGAACCATTTCACATACACGAGTACATGACGTATTCCCTTGGGCATTAATAACAACAAAAGATAAAAATTAGATCGGACAGTATGCAAATGAAGCCCACGGGCAAAATGCTAATTTCCGTGGGAGAGCCGTCAAACTTTTTAATCTCATGTGACGTCACTCCTCCCTACCCCCTCTTTGCCTCCACACGACAGTGTTGTCAGAGGGATGATGGAAAGCACCTCATTTGTGTTTTTATTACTTTTTAATTTTTCCCATTTTCTCGAGTGGTTTAACCGAAGTTTGCTTTTTTGTCTATTTTGGTAATTGGCTTCGATACGAGTCCACGGTGAAACAATACATTAAGGACATTCACGCGTGGGTAATAATGTGGATGGCATTTTAGTATTTTGAAATGCCTATATATTTCTTTAGAGTTAGGTACTACAAGACAAGCATATATTATTCGGAATGGACGACAGATCAAATTAACAAAAAAAAAAAAAATACATATTTGAAGTGAAAACTTCTTTAGGCGCGTTGGGCATTGTTGAGGTGGGAAAAAGCAATTGAACTCGTGACACCGTTACCGATATCTCATTTTTGTAAACGCGATTGTGCTCTTTATTTATATTAAATTACGGATCAAAATAATGTTCTATGCAAGTATTTTTACTTTAAAGGTTTTGGATGTATTTTTTTTTGTAAACGCGATTGTGCTCTTTATTTAGATAAGGTTACGGACCAATGTTCTATACAAGTATTTTTCTTCCACCAAGGCGATCTTGTTCAAGTTTTTTTTTCCGGAGATACCTACTATACTATATTAAATACCAAACTAAATGAACTGCAGCTTTCCGGAGGATAATTAGATACCTACCCATTGTTTAACTATACCTTATTATTTATACTTACGAAAAAAACCTTTAATCCAATCATTTTCAACCGAGCGGAATGAATGCACAGAATCAGCGAATGCACTTCCCCCTTTACACGCATATCGCGACCCTGTCAATGTCGCTATTAACAAAAAAAAAAAAACAATTGGCACATTGTAATTTAAATCTTATTTTAAAGACCATAAAGGTGGTAATGGTAGTAAATGCGTTGTATTATTAGTTGCGTATCGCGTGTCATATTATCTGATACAGATGTCAGTGGCGGCCATTGTGTGATGTGTATTGTCCATAGTTGTGACCTGTCTTCTCATACAATGTGTAGCACAGATTCCATTCATGTAAGTAGTGCATTTTGACGTGATGTAACTTTATACCGCGTTTATCATGTGGTGAATATAATTTTGCTTTAGTTTAATGCAGGAATTATTAGATTGAACATTTTGCAATGCATGCATTATGCGTCATCGTCATGATCTTTATAATAGTTAACTTACGTAGGTAAATAAACTATCTCTTTTCGTATCTTTAAATTCATTCTAAGAATGAGAAAACAAGAAAAACTATGAAGTGGTTGGATAACTGTGAAGTAAAAGCGAGTTGAAAATTCTTTTAATATAAATCGGGGGAAAATAAAAACACACGAATTGGAAATCTTTTTTAATTCGGTTAATCGTCATAATAATTCACCTATTCACCCTACAAAAAAAACTTATTAGAATTCTAGTCAATATTGAACAAACAGATAGCTGTAAGCCTCACTTTCAGGAACAAAAAATTTTAACCTTACCGAGCCTCTACATCTTTGAAATCTGTAAATTTGTACGTAGATACCCGAAATTCTACACAAAAAGAGAAGACATACAAACTAAAATTACTTTAAGACATAAAAATAGATTAAATATACCTACATCCCGATTGAAAATGCACTCCTCAAGTACCTATGTCATGTCGATAAAAATATATAATAAGTTACCGGAAGAAATAAGAAATTACTGAAATTACTGTTTTGTATTTCCTGTGCGTGTCCCAAATAAAATATTTTTCTTTCTTTCTTTCTTTCTTTATTAATAAATTAAAATTATTTCTATTAAACAAAAGCTATTATAATGTGAATGAATACTTAAATGAAAGACTATAATTACAATAAATACATTAATAAATATATACATGTGTACATTTATCATGAAGATTATTAAATTGAACATAACATTACTACTAAATACACAATGACTAATTTATGAAATGCTACCTACATGAATGAATCTATAAATTGTCTTAAATTGTGATATATAATAAGTAACCTTATAATTTGTAACCTTAAAATATGATCTCTCATTAAATGATTGTAATAATATTACCTAAGTAAATATAACTTTATAAAAATAGCTACCTACTTACCAAAAATAGAATTATTTATGTTATTGTTATTGACTTTTATGTGAATGTGATAATTCAGTTTTCATGTGTAGTTTTGTTTTAATTTTTAGTTTTCTGCGACTTGTGTTTTTAACTTTAAGTATTAGCTATGTATCTAAATCTAATAATAAATTTTGCTGTGCCCTGACAGGGTCTACAACGGCTCTTAGCTTTAAGCCTTTTGTTAACATCTTGTTTTTACCTTGTGGAACGCAAATAAATGAATATGAATATGAATATGAATATGAATTTGATGACAAAGAAAATGCATTTACGCGGTTATTCATCTGAAGCATGAAGTGATTTTTTTTCGCAAGTTACTTCACTTTGGGGATTCAAGATAACAAATACATAGATAACTCTCTAGACAACATTGTACACACTCTCTTGACAAAATCAAACTGGTTGTTAATTTAATTGTATAATTTATTATTTTTATGACATTGATTTTACATTCTGTGATTACTTCCTCACACACTGACATAATAATTGTAAAATTTTAGGAAAATCGTCTATCTAGATCTATCACATAATTAATTTTTCTGGCGTCGCTTCAATTTTTATTCTTTTTACCTATTGCGGTATAGTAATTTTATTCTAGGTGCATAGTCTTCACATATAATTATATACTTGGAGTGGTGGAGTTTCTTGCCCATTCTTCTCCATACGAAAACTATCATTTGGAAGGGGCGACTAGAATCAATATTATTATTTTTTGTAAATGTTGACGTTCAAAAGTGCCGTTTAGGGGCGCTTATTTGAAATAAATGATTTGACTTTGACTAACCTGTTATAATCATAAACCCTCTTATGGCTATGCAGTACTCGAGTAAAAATGAAACCAGCTAAATTATAAGATCTTGAAAGAGACAGCACTAGACTTGTCCAGTGGAGCAGTATCTGATTGATACTGACTTTATCTCTAAATAAACAAGATTATGCTGAGAATTAGTGCAATCTGAGTTTTTGTTACCATTTTTTATACTAAAATTATTCAAATACCAACAGTATTCGAAATTATAGAAACAGAAAAACCGTCGATTAAAATATAGAAAGTATACCTGGGTGCCTGGGTGGGGTAAAAGTAATGTCATAATGTGAATACGCCATAATTTTTGCAATTGGCGTCATAATGTCATTGTGATTAGATACATAATAAGTTGTAGACAAATAGAGAATTAGTTGACAATGCAATGGAGCCATTCACACAGCTCAGGCAATGACGGAAATGATGAAACACCGATTTCTGAGCCGTATAATCTTTCGTTTTGGCGATTTGAACTGGCTGGCCAGAACGCTAGTTCTGACGGCGTCAGACTTCTTCCTTGGGGATTTTTAAAATATCGCGTTAACCAACATAAACCACAAACCTTGAAAGCATTGAACAAGAAATCACCAAATTGGAGCCAGATTAATTGAAAATGCCGTAAACGAGCACAAATATATATCAACTCTGAAGGTGGTCTTTTGACCGATTTTTTTAAGTGAAAACTTCTTTTGGCGCGTTAGGCATTTTAGAGATGGGACTAAATCATTGATTTCGTGACACTGTGACGACACCAGCTTTTGACCATTAAAAAGACATCAACGCGTTGATTACCGCGGTGCCGATTTTTTTCAAGTTTTCACTTCTGTCGGCACTCCCGGAGTGCCACTGTTTTTTTTTACATAATGTCATCAGTTTTATATCTTTAAATAATCTTTCCGTGAAAACGGCCCAATTTTTTTCATTATCTACAAAATAACAGTCAATTCACATTATGCCATTACTTTTGCCCACCTTGTAGTACCCAAACTATTTTTTTCTGCTTTATATTTCAACATTATCGAAACATTAGGTGGCTTATTAATAGGGTGAACGTGAAAATTGTCGTCCGTGTGACATTTCGTCGCCCACACAACACACCGCGACGGATCGCGCTCGTTACGCCAATTATCATGACACTGACATTTGTGTGGCTTGGGGACTTCTGATATTATTGACATTACCGACCCCTTCCGACGCCCTTCACAAATAAGTAGATGCAGAAAAATACTTTTAATTATATGCATAATGTTTGATTGGGGATTCTTGTAAAATACGTAGGCACTACTTTAATCAATTACCAGTTTAACTAGGTACTTACCTATATTTAATCTTATACTAGCTTTTGCTCGCCCGCGCCCGGGTGGAGGTCAGAAATTATCCCACGGGCGTACCTACATCCATAACGCGCACGCCAGTAAAGCTCCCAGTTGGCATTTATTTTTTCCGACATCTTCAACAATCATCGTCATATTTCAGCCAAAACATGATTGAATTATACACCTAAACCTTCCTCATTAATCTCTCCGTCTATTGGTGAAAATCTTATGAAAATCTGTTCGGTAGTTTTTGAGTTTATGGCGTTCAGACAGTTAGACGCGGTGGGGGGGCTTTGTTTTATAATATGTAGTGAAGTTCCATGTGATGAGCATTCGGAGAAGTATTAAAACTATTTCTAAAGTTGACTAGCATTGCTGTGATCCCGTTGAAGAGGTAATAGGGCTCGCTAAAATTATAGGACCATTAAGCACATCGACTTTATTTTTAAGGTTTTTTTGACCCTATTTCAATAAGCAGCGCGCAGCGGTAATCGCTATTTGATCCGTCGGAAAAATAGCTCGTCGTGAAACAATGTTCTATAAAAGAAAGAAAGAAAAAACATTTATTTAGCACAGATCAAAAAGCACACAGTATAATTAACAGCAGATAACTTTTTTTTTTACAATAAAAACAGCCGACTTCCTAAACAAACACTACAAAGTGAAAAATAACTTTAATCTCGGATATCGGTGTCTTTGGTTTTGAATTTTCGTATTTTGCCCCCGACTTTCGAAATGAAAGTTATTTTTCACTTTGTAGTGTTTGTTTTGGAAGTCGGTTGTTTCTTTTTTGTAAAAAGTTTTTATTTTTCGCTTTTTAGTTGTGGTAATTGGAAGTCGGTTAAAAAAAGAATCATCGAAATCGGTTGGCGTGATATTGAGTTATTTGTCCATTTGTCGCGCACATACTTAATGCAAATTTAAGACTTATATGGTTTTCCCATGGATGCCATTGTCAGAACTGGACCAAATTGAAATAGAACTACACAGAAAGCACCAGCTTTCAAATAAAAAAAAGAATCATCAAAATCGGTTCACCCAGTCGAAAGTTCAGAGGAAACGAACAATAATAAAAAATATACAGTCGAATTGAGAACCTTCTCCTTTTTTTGAAGTCCGTTAAAAACAAATAAAAGTGTGAGTGAGTGAGTGAGTGTGTGTGTGTATATGTAGTTTAGGTTGAATAGCATAGGACGTAGATAACTGTTCCTCTACATATTTTGCTTAGCAATTTTCGGTGGTGTGTAATTTTGACATGCAGCTATTTAAATCAATATTGTTTAGTGTTAAATAGCGTTTATGAAAAAGAGCTTTGCTAATCAGTTGCTCATGAACAGATTTAATATTTAAGAGACAATTAAATAGAAAGAAAAAAAAAGTATTTATTGAGACTCGCACAGGAAATCATATATTAAACTAAAAACACACTCATAAAAACATAGTCAGAAGTCGGTGTCTTTGGATCAGTATTTTAGTTTTTTGACTTACGAAATTAAAGTTATTTTCACTGCCTCGTTGGTCTAGTGGTCGTTAGCGCTACTGCTGAGCATGAGGTCCTGGGTTCGATTCCCGGGTCGGGCAAAGTGTTATTGGGTTTTTCTATCTGGAATTTCTCAGTAGCAGCCCGGAGTCTGGATTTGTGCCCGGTTGATGGCAATAGGCTCGCCCCCTATTACCTACATGGGACTTAAACATAACTGGCGAAATGTGGGTGTACCTGCTACAGGTACACCTCTGCCCAACCCTTCGGGGAAACAAGGCGTGATGTTATGTATGTTATGTATGTAGTTCCCTCGATATCTCCAAGATCCCATCATCAGATTGTGACCAAATGACAATGGGACCAACTTGAAAGTATACCCTTTCAAACAAAAAATATTTTTTCAAATCGGTCCAGCCGTCTTCGAGTAATCGGGGAGCATACATAAAAATAAAAATAAACCGACAAACTGAGCACCTCCTCCTTTTTTTGAAGTCGGTTATAAATAAATAAAAACAAAGTAAAATAAAAGCAGAAAGTCCTGTACGAGGCCAAAAGGCTCCTATCTCAGCACGATGCTTCGACATTTAAAAATAAATGTCGCAACGCTGGTATTCTGATAGGGCCCTAAATGAGACTGTTTATGGATTTATTTGACAACTGTAGGTTATTCATTTCTAACTTCGCGTCTATCGCCTGGATGAGTCTGTAAAGGTGTTATAATTGTGATTTAAATAAATAAATAAACTTAATTATGATAATACTGGCAGCCAGGACCGACACATTACGTGTTCTGCGAACCGCCCGCCGCCCGCCGGCTCGCCAACCAAATTAAAATTGCATTACAACAGTCACAATGAGAACACATGTTTAAATCACACACTGTCTTTATAGTTTCTGATAAAATTCCCGGGGACTGCCCACACTCCCCTGCACTAAATACGGGGTTACAACTACCTAATATCATTATTACTGTGGGGTTGAAATCATTCACCATTCAACCCTCGTGTGTTAAGGCTAGTTCAGACTTACTTGTGACAACCACAACCACAAATTGTAGTTGTTAGTGGAATTAGTGGAAAGTGTGAATTCGCATTATGACAAATGGTAATTAAATTGTTTTGTAAGTCCTTGCGATGAAAAGGCGAGGAAACTTTTATGCTGTATTATGGATTGCGTTAGACTGAATTGAAACATAAACTAATTATTGAACCGTCAGGCGTCACGTCAGGTGACGGTGTTTTCCTTACTTATAATGTGGTTGCATTTTATCCTGGATATCGCAAGTAAAATAAAAATAGCAAATGAATTGGTAATCAAGATGTTGAGACAACACTAACTGCGAAATGAGTGTGAATAGTTGTGACTGTGCTGTGGTGTGGTGTGATCCGATATGGTGTGTGAATAGCCCCTAATAGTAGCACCCTAAGCAGTTCTGCACCTTATAATTTCGTTCGATAAAGGTTGACGTTTTGACGAATATAATAATATAATCATCGTGCGACATATGCAAGATTCGAGTTACTGCCGCAGATGTTGTGGTGGTCAGTCGTTTGAAAAAAAATATAGGATTCCGGTTATCGTGGTTGGATTAAAAATATGTTTTTGTTATTAAAATATGGTTTTATTTTTAATATGTTTTTGTTATTACTGTCGTATTATCTGAGGTGCAAAACTAGATACAATTATTCTCAAACCTTTGAAAAGTAGATAGTAGTTTTTCCAATGTGAGAAATCGAGTGTAAATCCTGATTTACAAGGGTATGATTCAATTGCCCGTGGCATACTAAAGTTGAAGCAACAATAAAAATATCACTGTCTAAATAGTCATTTAGACGATGCAAGTCATTTGTGGATCAATCAAACCCTAACAGGCTCTTTACTTTGTGTAAAATATTTCATCACCACTGCTCTCAAAACGGTGAAGAAAAATATCGTGAGGAAGCTGGCATGTCCTAGAACCAAAAAATCGATGACACGTGACATCTATCAACTCGCACTGGGCCCGCGTCGTAGATTACGGCCCACTCCTTCTCACAGAGACGAGGCCTGTGTCCCAGCAGTGGGAACATTATAGGCTGATTATGTGAATCATTTGTTGCTTCAGTTTTATTCTATGCCACACTTACAGGCAAGAAACTGGCATCGTGTAAATGGGGCTTTAGGAACACAATACACAACACAACACAATGTTCCGGATTTATGACGATTTTCGTGTTCTACATATTTTACCGACTAACCAACCGACACAGGGCCAGTCCAACGAGTCTTTCTCTTTGTTAAATATCCTAAATAACTTTATCTACACCCATGCTATAAAACCTGTATAAAAGTTTCAGAAACAGTTACATAGCTTAATGCCAACATTAAAACAGCCAGTGTCATAGTAACCACAATATCATCCAAATGAGTGTTATAATGTTGTACTAAATTTTATTATGCAACTCGTTTGAACGTTCAAGCGGGGAACAGTAGCACCCGCTGCATGCATGTGCGGTGATGTGCTGCTGCAGGCGAAATTCATACGTGCAGATGTACAGACGCCAGCACATCAAGCTTCCCTGAAACTGTCAAATATTCCCAATCAACTTTGAACCTTACAATTCAGTGATAAAGTTGAAATTTATTAAATAAATTTGACAGATTGTAGTAGCTCGATGTGCTGGCGTCTGTACCTACTGAATTTCGTGGGATTATTTTTATTCTTGATCTAGAATTACAAACACCCAATAGTTTCAGAACCTTTTATAGAGGATTCATATCATGAGTGTAGATAAAGTCTTGTATGCAACTGTATATAATTAGGTATCAAAACGCTCATGTGATACTATTATCACACTCGGCTTCGCCTCAACCCACATTCGTGTTTTAATACCATTTATTATACAACAGTTCATAAATAACTATTACAGTTAGCTACAATACAAAAATAGCTGCCGGTACGTAAAAATATCCACGGTCGCAAACATTATCAAGCGTCCTGAGAACAAAACTTTGGAACAAACGGTCCAATCTCGCTGGATATCTTTTAAAAACAATTACAATGTAATGAAGGAGATCCGGATTGTTAGTCTGTCATTAATTAGCATTGAGCCGACGGTGACTGATATTAATTCCTCCCCTTCTTTGATTACCTTAGCGGCTCGGCGGCGTAATGTTCTTTTGAACAAATATAACTTTCCAAATGGTGAATTTTGACGACTTGGACAAGGCGTGTTGAAGTAGTTACTGGAGATTTTTTTTGGGAAATAAGAGGGTGTAGACAAAGTGAAATTCTATCTAAACTAATCTTACAAAGAGAAAAGATTTGATATTTTGTGTGTTTGTTTGTTTGTAATGAATAAACGCAAAAACAAAAGTACCGATTTTAAAAATTCTTTTACCACTGGAATGCTATATTATCACTAAGTAACATAGGCTATAATTTATAAATATATCACTCGGGCGAAGCCGCTAGAGGAAGCTAGTCAGCGTTAAAGATGATGGAAAAGTCAAAAATGTATTGGATTGACATAAGCTACCGAAAAGCATAGGTAAAGTCCGCGCCACCACTGAGTCCGGTGGAAAAATATGGAACTACATTTTTTTAAATGCCATAGACACTAGCGCCGCGTCTATCGCACTTGAGTGGTGGCACGAATTCTACCAATGTCAGTCCTATTAAAAGTCGTTGTAGACATACCAAAAGGCTTTGAAAGTAATTGCCACTAGCCCTAAGGTCCAGAGACGATAACGACGTAATTTAAAAGATTCAGAATGTTTTTTGTTCATTCAGATTTAGTTAGGTGCTAAGTTTTAGGTATGTTTTAATTAAGCAATAAGTAAGTTGTTTAAAGAAACAATAGCTTTTCGAAAGGACACTTTCAAATGTCAAGTTGGAAGTTCTAGTACCAGAAACCACAGATAAAAACACATTCATACGAATGGCCAGTGGTTTATACGTTTTATTTCAAACCATCCTAAAAATAACTAAGTTGTAAACAGGAAAACAGCAAAAAATTAAACACAAAAATTAAACCACAATAAAATTTTCCTCAACCAATAAGAAAACCCTTTAAACTTTACAACCGAAACTTCTTGCAACAGGATATGTCCCAATAAAGCAGCCATATTGTTTTCCGCGGATTAATGGCGGGAGCCGACGCGGCGTCTCAATGGTCTGGCGAAAAGAATACCGCTAATTAATCAAAAGTCGCCTTCCCTTGATTTCCATAGAGAGTTTTTCCATAGACTTATTACCTCCCGCGAAGTTTATCCGCTAATGGTCTCTTTTGTAAAGCAGTTTGGGATTGAATTTTTGTTTTTGCGTCTCGACGATTCAATTGTGGGATTTTCTGGGGCTCGGTAAAGTTTTAATCCGTTGTTTATTATGTTGACTTGGTTATTGACATGGATTTTTTAGGGTGGTTTATATCTGTTTTTGGATAGACCGTTATTTTGATGATGTGGTGTGCTTTACCTAATTGATAATTATTTGGTTTCAATGAAGAATATATTTATGTGTAACTTACTTACTCCCCAAAATAAACACATAAGTAATAGGTAAGTTTCAAAGGGCGTATAATATAAAGGCGCTGTATCAATATATTTGTTTCTTACTTTTCAATGAAACACACAACATTTCGTAAAGTAAAGCCAAACACAAACTAATAATACTTTACTCAAACAGTTTGAAAACACCCGCAGCGCATGAATTATGAAATCTTTGATTTATCACTAAGATGGCGGCAACAACCAAGAATATTGCCTCGGCATACGTCACCGCAAACTTACCTCTTTGCACAGCCTTTATTAATAAAACCAGAGATTTATGCGCCAACTTTTTAATATTTATGGCGCAGCAATAAATTGTTGGCGACGAGTTTCGGGGGATAGGGTTGATTATTTTCTTGGTAGGGGAGGATCAACAAGTAAACATTATTATTTTCTTTCGATTATTACAAGAAAGTTAAGTTTTATGAAAGAATTGGCATTTGTTTTTAGTGAAAAATTGTTAATTGCAACGGAATAGTGCGTAATAGACCATGTTTGTAATTAAAATAAACTGTTTGGTTTATAGATAAGTTTTTTCTCCACGTATTTTGTTATTTTTAACTGCAATAAGTCTAGGTACAAATTATATTACAGACGCCAGCACATCAAGCTACCCGAAACTGTCAAATTTTCCCAATTAACTTTGAACCTTAACCATCAGCGATAAAGTTGAAAATCTATTAAATAACTTTGACAGATTGTAATAGCTTGATGTGCTGGTGTCTGTACATTACTGTCGCGGCCAGCAACTAGGGCACTGACAGGCGAGGCCGAGGCACACATACGTGAGTCCATCAATGCCTGATTGCGGCCAAGGTTTGTATAGAACGTTTCTCAAACAATGCGCGGAAATTCAAACTTAGTAAATAAATTATTAATTCCAGAATCAATGACGAACAAACATTGATGTATAAAAACTTTTTATAAATCAATGCGAACAAATAAAATTTTCACGCGCCAATTTGTTCATTTGTTTCTTCTTTACTTTAAACAGCTCTATTTGCTAAGCCAGTTTGAAATTTAAATAAAATTTTGATAAGTTACCTAGTTGATTGCCAAGTGTTGAAGTAAAAAGTTAGTTCCATTTTTAAATAACACAACAGATATGGGTTTTCATAGTAATCTATTTGACAGATATGGATTTTCATAGTAACGTTTACGTTACTATGAAAAACGTTAACGTTTGTTTTTGACCAGTATAGCAATTTCGATTTATCTCGAAGAAGGATGTAAAAGTAATGTTTGAATTTTCACGCATGTTTGAGACAAACGTTTTTTCTTTCATATTTTGTATGAATCAATCAATCAACTCGACCTATAACAGTCTACTAATTGGTCATAGGCTTCTCCATAATTTAAAACAGCTATATCAAACCTCTTTTTGAAATACCTCAGCTCAAATAATCCAATTACGAATCACTATTTCGAACCAACACTGTCTTACCAAACATCAATTTCTTCACGTCCATTTACCGACAATCTTCCCTCCATCTTTACATCTGTCAAACTAACAAATCAACACGTTGAAACAGAGCAGTGAGTGAGGTTGGTACAGTAGGCCGTACGTCAATGGTAACAAAACCGGTATAAACTGGTCTCTTAATCAATTAAAACTAGTGTCAGACCGAAAATGGATTTTCTGCCGAAAATGAAAAAGAAGTTTCGGCTTTAGTTTTATTTTCGGCCGAAAACAAAGCTGAAAACGAAAATAATTTAGACATTAAAAATATTAATAATAAGTACGGACATTGAATTGTAATAATAACGTATGAGAAGTGATTATGATTTAATAAGTAATTTTAATAAATATAGTCGCGGTTTGTGCACCATCTCTTCTTACCAATTTGTACGCCACGATACGCAGCTGAACATGAACATTTCTGTATTTAATATCTTGCGTGAAATGTATGTACACCATGTTTATACAAATAAATAAACTTACTTACTTTTTACACCTAGGGAGAGAAAGAGCAAATATATTATAGGCTTTAAAATAAATAAAACACGATAATTCCATTAGAGGATACAAAATTTCGTTTATTTCTTGTTGTATTCATTCACCTGATATTGCCGAGCTTTACGAAGCAGGCCGAATGACGGGCGATAATCCACGAATTTCTAATTTTCGGCTTTGCCGAAGCTTCGGCTGGTTTATGGCCGAAAACGAAAATATGGCCGAATTATGACTTTTTGGCCGAAAATTTCCGAAAACAAAGCTTCGGACGTCTCTAATTAAAACTCCGTACTACGCTAGGCCAGATCAAGATCAGAGTATTACTTCGACGTGCAGTAGACTGTACGTCAAAGACAATGAAAGATAAATCATCAGCATACGTCAGTGTCCGCGGGCACTTGTGTCTGTCTTAAGAACCGACTGTGGGACCATTACATTAAATTAATATCTGAAGGATGTCGCCAGAAACTGGGTAGATAGATTGCAGAAGGTTAGGTTTCTTTTTATTTACTTCTTCTTTCAATAGACGTGGATATATTTAGTAACCTCTTCCGCTTAGCTATTTCTAAAGAGCCATAAAAAACTCCTGAAAGAAATCGACACGTGTTTCACCTCTCAACGAGGCATCCTCGGGATGACGATTGACTTATCGCGAACTCGAACACGGCGTGATTTTCATTCTTCTTCTTCTTTGAATAAGGATTTACAACGTTAGGACGAGAGGATACGCATTAAAACTCCTGCCAGGCATGATGACTTTTCTATGTTAACAGTGGATATTTTTAGTTAGTAGAAAATAGCTAGAAGCTGATTAGCGATTTAATTTCCTAGCTGCGCAACAGAAAAGATATGGTTATGTTTTTAACTAAGCTTTTCTTTAGCCCTTAGCCTTTATTCGTGCTGAAAGCTCTGGGGGCCTACCACAAGCTCATAAAGCAGTATTATTTTAATATTACTTCAGTGTGGGAAAAAGATGAAGCTCTACAGGACGTATAGCTCCATCTCTTTCTCCCACTGAAGTAATATTAAAATAATACTGCTTTATGAGCTTGTGGTAGGCCCCCAGAGCTTTAACAGTTTCGACTCCATCCACTTTTCTTAGAGCTCATACGTCATGCCGCCATATAATTTGGAAGTGAACTTTCCGGGAGGGACACTGGCATTACGTTTGCTGACGGTCAGCGGCAATATGTTTGAAACCGTGTTATAAAAACTGGAAAACGAAGTAAAATTTTTCAGAGTGTCTTGTTACAATATTGTAATATCTTTGGAGGTATTTTCATGTACTAGTAGGGTCGGGAAATTAAATAAAAAATAAATATTTAAGAAACGTATAATAACTCGCTCTGATCTCGAGACAGGAGTGTCCAAGCTTTTAAATTTTTAGTGAATATTTTGTAACTGTGGTTTGGTTCTCTACACTTTTTCAATACTGGCCTCCAGACACATTTTTTTTATAATAAAAACTTGTATTTTAGAACCAACGCTTATACTAATAAATATCTTTTAACATATACAACAGATTTTATTTTCACAGTTTATAATACTGTATTCGCTAAGAAAAACCTACATTTAAATTGAGCCCTTCGGGAGGGCTCCCTGAATCCCATATGCGACTAGGTGAGCCCTCCAGGAGGGTTCCCGGCACTGAACGTGTTAAACAGTTAGGTACATTTTTGAATATAATATGTAACCTAAATAAGTATCAAGCACTTGTTATCTGCAAATTTATACCAAGCACTTAATAGTAAGTTGTCACTTCTCAATCCTACTATAACTTATCTGCACAGTGGTTAAAATCACGTTATTAACGGTAGACAAAAGCCGAGAGGGGTGTCCGAGGGAGAGAGGGGGGAGGGGAGAACGGGTGCGGATTAAGATTTACTCCAGATATTTGCAGATGAGATTTGAAAGGTATTCAGAACTGTCGCATTCAAGCCATCCCTATTGTCTGCCAGCGACGCTAATTTTGTTCAAAGACTGATTGGTATTTTATGAATTAAATGTAGGGAAATATTATTAGGATGGCTTTATTTTGTTTTAGTATAGGCATTCGATACACGAGAGCAAAATTAAACAATAATCGTTAAAAACTATAATTTTACCAATACTAGTACCATAAAGCACGTATTAAAATAAAGTCCGGTCGGGGACGCCCTAGGAGGACATATACTGACCTTATTGGTGATGTTCTTCAGAAAGGCCAGGTGCGTAGTACTCGCAACCGGCGTGCGTGTATGACCAGATGTATGAACGTAAACGAGGCTAAAGGAGTATGTAAGGATCGCGGCAGGTGGCGTTCTGTAGTTTCTGCCTACCCCCATGGGGAAAGGCGTGAGTTTATGTATGTATGTAAAATACTAGATTTTGAAAAATATCCAACAGGAACATAATTCCGGGGTTAAAAGTACCCTACGTGTTAATCCAGTACCTACCTTAGTTGCGTAATGCACGATCAATCTCAATTTGTTTCGATTTGAGACATATTGCTAATCCATTGTTTCATAAGTTGGAAAAAAAATCTGCTCAACAACGTAAATAACGCAATGAATGTTGTTGAACTGTCAAAATGAAACAAATTAGTCACAATCGTTTACGAAAATAAGTTACGCAATTAGGGTACAGGTTATGCCCGGGTGTCACCATTGTGTGGATCGCCCGGGGGACACGGTGGAGGTTTGCTCGGCTTGGGCGAAGCATCGCCGTGTCCTCGTGGAGGCGATCGGCGGCGGTCATCACTCGCGTCCGGCACTGGTTCAGGCCATGCTACGGAGCGAGAGGAAATGGGAAGCCGTCAACTTCTTCTGCGAAGCAGTAATGCTCGCGAAGGAGGCGGCGGAATGCGTGAGGGAGAAACAAATTTCGCGCCCTCACGCCCCTAACCGCCGCAGGAGGAGACGCCCTGGGCGTCGGGAATCACAGGCAGATTTCCGGCCACCGTAGGCACGGGCTTGCGGACGGTGAGCAATGGATAGCTCACCGTCCGATAAGGACCAAGCCCGGGTCGACGGCGCGTTGTGTTCCACGCGCGCCTTAAAGAGATGTCAGCAGAATTGACGGGGTCCGCTAAGGCCGATGCCTGCCGGGTTGCGAATAAGGCCGAAAGGGACATCGTGGCCCCCGGCAACATGGTAACTGAAGGAACACGGGTGGGTTTTAGTCAGTAAGAGTCTGACACGTCCTCCCTCTTCACCCAGAGCGGGAGAAGTTATTTGATAATTTCCCACCCAAAAAAAAAGCGTACTGGTCATAAATTATCTGTGCATACAAATCCGTTCAACTGTTTTTGCGCCAATCCAGAATATACATCCAGACCAACAGACAAACGGACAAAAATTCTAAAAACTACATTTTCGGCACCAGACTCGTAGTAATTACTTTTTTTCAAAAATATTCAATGTGCAGTTTTGACTTAAAGTTATTATTTTATTATATATATACATAAATACAGAACTACAGAATCCATTACGTAATAACAATTATATCCCAAGTTTCCATTATAACCCCTTCACTACGTGATACTTCAAACAATGATACTCGTAGACAAGTGCTACGAGGAAGCAATATGATGTGGCATTGTGTAGCAATTCGTAGCACTATCGTAGCAATGTCGTAATCTTAGGGTAGCAATTTCGTAGACTTAGCGAAGCAATGTCGTAGTATTGCCGACTTGCTGTAGCACTTCTATACTTAATTTATTTATTTTCAAATAAATAACCAAAACTTCCATATTTTTAAGAATGGTAAAGAAAGATGTGTTATATGGGCTTATCTTTAAAATATGCAAATAAAATAAATATTGGAAAACATCCATTTTTTTTCCTTATGAAAACTTGTACATTTTTTAAGGATGTTTTTTATATGCAAATAAAAATCCATAGAATATTGATTCTGCTGCCATATATTTAAGTCCCCTTTCACCGTCGGAGCTATATTATGTTGACTATGCAATTTTAAAATCCTCGCAGCCATTTTAAAGCGGCATTATGACGATCTCTTTTATATCTTGTGTGTGTGGCGCCCCCTGGTGCATAAAGCTGGCTTCCCACTGTCAATATTATGTTTTTCGCTGTGGGGTAGCAATATTAACCTACACTTTTTGGAGTAGCAATATTCACTTTGTAGAGTGGAAACATCGATATAGTGGAAATAAAGAAGTGCTTTTACTTACTTACTCTGGCTTTTTCCTTGATTTTTTTTATATCCTTTCTAAATTGATAGTCCTCCAGACCGTGTTCGGCCATGGTGGCTAATCTCAACGGAGACTAACCTTCGGCGCGGGAGATATTATAGTGCACAAGTGTGTGCGCAGAAGCAAGTGCACTCTCTCTTCCCTCACTCCAGACTCCGGGTTGTGACTAGGAAATTGTTAATTGAAAAACCCAATAATACTTTGTCCCACGCTCAGCAGTCGTGCTTGCAGTTTCAAACTTCAAACCTAACTAAAACACAGCTTCAAAACCGTTCCATATTTCAGAATTCTAAACCCATCATCAAACAAAAGCAAAGCTAAAACCAGGTACACACACGTCACAGACATATATATATGTCTGTGACACACGTCACAAATAAAGCCCCGTATACACGCGCCACTGCGCGGCACACAATGCGTCTACCGCTTCCCGTGGCGCCGCCGCCGCCGTGCTATTGTCGCAACAGAGCGGGATCTATTGCAGAACGTTGGCTTGACGGATGTGAAGAAAAAAGTGTTCCCAGTTTAAATAGTGTTAAGGATTAGAGAAACCCAGTAAGGGAAATCGTTTTTAGTTTTGGATTTGGATGCATGTTACGGCTACGTAAAAATACACCAGTAGTGCTATTCTGTAAAAATCTCACCGTGTTATCTTAGGTGAAGTGAGCGTGGAGTGAGCTGTCAGTTGCTAAGGATTGACACTATTGACAGCTCACTTCACCTAAGATATCACGGTGAGATTTTTACAGAATAGCACTACAGTTCGTTCTAACGAATGAAAACGAAACGCAAAACGAATGCGGAATTCTCTGATAGGTAATAGGTGTAGGTGGATCAGTGAGCCAAGATAAGTATCCAACTCACTAAATAAACTGCTAGGTAGGGTGGATACTTATTTCGGGTCACTGACTCACACATACAATTATCAGGGAATTTTTTCATTTCTTTTATTATTCTAATCAATTATTATATCTATTTATTTAATTTCACTTCTTCTTCTTCTTTCTTTTCTTTCTCTTTTTTTTTCAATTTTATTGACTGCCTCGTTGGTCTAGTGGTCGCAAGCGCTACTGCTAAGCATGAGGTCCTGGGTTCGATTCCCGGGTCGGGCAAAGTGTTATTAGGTTTTTCTATCTGAAATTTCTCAGTAGCAGCTCGGAGTATGGATTTGTGCCCGGTTGATGGCAATAGGCTCGCCCCTATTACATGGGACTTAAACATAACTGGCGAAATGTGGGTGTACCTGCTACAGGGACACCTCTGCCCAACCCTTCGGGGAAACAAGGCGTGATGTTATGTTTATGTTGTTTAATTTCCTCTTTTTATAAAAAAAATCTTGGGATTGCAGGTTTATAATTTATTTTAATTACCCGCCCTGCTTCGCGTCATCTATCGGGTCCTAAACTATCAGCTGGAATCAACTATACACATTCACAAAATTTCATTGAAATCGAGTGGGTGGTTTCGGTGATTAGCGTATACAAACATAATGAATGACACGTGTTTTTTATATTTTACTGGCTTCCGCCAGCGGCTACGCCCGCGTGATATCTTTATAAGTTATAGCCTATGTTAGCGACAATATAGCATTCCACTGGTGTTTTTTTTTAAATCGGTCCAATAGATTTTGTGTTTATTTATTACAAACAAAAATACAAATCTTTTCTCTTTATAATAGTGTACACGATAAGTTGAATATTAATGTACGTATTATGCACATAAACCTTCATTAAAATCCTTGGCGTAGTTTAGAAGAAATATGCGGTGACAATATGTAATATGCAATAATTTAAGGTTATAGAATATGTAAGTCTAAAAGCCTGTAGAAAAATACAAAGCTTCCCGTTTTTTAATAAAATATACCGTCCCAGAATCCAAATGTAAAATCATTACAGTCCCATTCTTTTCAAGTCGTTCAGAATGTGTGTCTATTTCCACATCGCGTGAACAATGCGTGCTTCAACCGTTTCCCGCGCGTCGCCGCCGCCATTGTCGCGTC
This sequence comes from Agrochola litura, assembly GCA_949152395.1. NCBI lineage: Eukaryota > Metazoa > Arthropoda > Insecta > Lepidoptera > Noctuidae > Agrochola > Agrochola litura. Next base: position 7,438,934 of record OX424509.1, read on the forward strand.
CGCGTCATCCGCTGGGGATCGTGTACCCGGGGTTTTAGGGATGCTGGATGACGGTTCTGTTTGTTGAAGGATGATGGAGATAAAAATGGAATTGTTTTTAATAAGTTTTGATGTGCAGATAATCGTTAATTGTCGCAGAATTTAATTACTGTAAATGTGTGTAGCATATCACAATTTAGAAATCTTTTTAATTCATTTATTTTAATAGAAACTAACTTACTCGTGTACCTACATGGATAAGTTATAGATGGATTTCTTCTATATCTGTAAGAATTTCGTTATCTCTAATCTTTTAATTATTATACTGACGTCAGAAATTTCCTGTAGATTAAAAAACTTAATAAGTAGGTACTTTCTTTAAACAATTCTTATATTATTCTTGAATCTTCCTGATACACACCCAACAAAGTTAAGTATACAGCGTAGTATTTGTAAAATACTATAAAACTCCGTACGGAAACATTAGCTTGAATTTGCATACGTAAGTACAATTTGCGGAGTGATGTAGGTATCTCTCGTAGGAATCGCCCAGTGTTAAAATGAGAGTGTTAAATGGACTATACTTAGAACGCTAGCGGAAACTGTGTGAGGCATGGACATTTGTTTATTTTTTACACTCTACAGTGTGTCTTTATAATGTGCACATGTTGAAATGAGGGAATCTATGGTTAATTTTATCGACGGAAAAAAAATTTAAAACAATTTAAATATTTTTCCAAAAAAAATTTAGAAAACGGTGTAACTTTTAAACTAAATGATCTATCGCGATGAAACAAACTCCATAATGATCGGAAGTAATTAGGCGTCCTCATAAAATAAAAATTGTGGAAAAAAACTACCCTCACTTGAAAATAAAAATGCTTTTTTTTTTTTGCAAAAATCTGTTTTTTTTTTCATAAATTTTTACAATAATCGTAAATTTTCTCAATAAAACGCCGAAGAGAAACAAAAAAAAAAAAAATATTTTTTCTTTCGATAAAATTAAGCATAGATTCCCTCATTTTCATAAGTGGACGTTATAAAGACACACACTAGTTTATTGAAAGCAGCCGTATGGCGTAAAGAAAGATTGAATCCCAGTTATTTTAAACTAGTTTAGGAATTCTCTAAGTTGGCGTACAGACAATTTTTGTATGAGCTAATCAAAAGTTAGCTACGTACAAGAAGGGATTATCGTCATCATCAACCTATAGCAGTCCACTGCTGGACATAGGCCTCTCCAGTTGCACGCCATTCCGCTCGATTCTCGGCAACTCTCATCCAGCTGCTACCCTGCGAATAAATTAATGAAAAAGAATTTAAATTCTTTACCTTCGGCAGTATACCTAACATAAATATTTCGCTGTCCCTGGCGAATAAAATGGTAATGTGCTACTACGATAGTTTTAAGGTTATTACTTATTCGATATTAAGAGGTCCGATTACACTCTGTCAATTTTTTTCATTCATTTCCTACGGTTATTTCAGAAGTTACAAGATTTTAATTTTAAGGTGTATTATAATGAATGTAAAAAATCACTTTTCTTTTGATATTTAAATAATTTCGCTATGTATATTAGTTAATAAGATTTTCACAAAAAACTGTTTTTTATTTTTCCTTTAAAAATTAGTTTTTATGATTACCATTTTATCGCAATTTTTTTAAATGTATGATTTCATAAATCTACGGAACGTCTTTTAATTTAGTCAGAAATGCGTTCGTAGACAGGTAAGTCCCCCTAAGTAAACCAAGTCTCAATTTCGTTCCCGATGTTTGCTCATTAGACTTACCGAATTTGTGGCAGACTTCCGTTTAAATGTCTAAAACGTGTGTGTGTGATAAAGTTTTCGAAAGACAGATGAAGAATAAAATAAATATAAAAAGGGACCTTTTATTTAAATTATTAGCTATGCCAGTACGTGATGATTTATCTACACGGACGCTTGATTTTATATATCGCTGGTTTATGTATTCAATACTCAATCGTTTATTGCTTTCCACAATATGTACTATATAGGTAAGTCGAAGTTATAAGAACACACATACTATATAAGTATGTGTGTTCCTATATTATCTAATCCAACACGACAACACGTTCGTTACACTCAAACTAATTAGGTACTTATATTTATGTAGCTTTACCAATCAAACTCACTCTTAGATACAATTCTAATATTGTACAGTATACAATATTTTTTTATTTCTCACTTAATTTGGTTGTATCGATAACACCGTATCGGATTCGCATTCGAGCACGTATCGCCGATCTCCAATCGACTCGAAATGGAACACGTCTCGATGTCTCACAAAGAGGAATATTTAACATGACGCGCCTGCCTTCCATTCGTATTTTGTGACAAACAAGTCGAATAAGGAATGAACATGTCAGAGCAGACAGTATGTCACTGGAATAGACACGAATTCTGAACTTGGTTCAATGGAAACTGGCAGGCAGCTTGTGAAAGGTAACTGACAAATATTGGCCTTAAAATAGACTGCCAACATCGCGCTTGATAGGTACAATTTCTTGTTATTGCACTTGTGTCATTCCAAGTCGAAGGGTAAATTGGACCACACATATATGTGAAACTCAATAGTCTACACAAAATACTAAAACTAACACAAAAAAAACACAGAGTGTCGGTAACAAACTGGCTTCTTACACTGGACTTCGACATGACAGAAAGTTTCCTAGCGTAAAAACTCACAGTATTACACATTGAAAATTCACATACACGTGACTCACTAACATAGGTACCTTTATCATAATATAATATAACGTTTATTTGGACTCGGCAAAATATAGCCTAATACAGTTATATATTCCAAATAATGTAAGTGAGTAGACGGCTACAACTAAATTAACTCTGAATTCCAAACTAGGCAAAACTTGTATCTTGGAAATCAGTGCTCTTCCGTTCTAAATTAGGTGTAAAAACTTACAAAACACATACATCAAAATTCTAAAATTATAGACTATGTTAGAAACTACATATGTAAATCTAAAACTTGACGGGTGAGTGATGTGAGTGTGTTGTGAAGTGTTTGTAGTGTAAGTATAGGGTGTGAATGTGTGTAGTGTGTGATACATACAGACATTCTTACAACACCTACAAAACTAACACAAATCACAGCACCATGCATACACTCTTTTTTATAGATATAAATTTTAAGTTTAATAAATGTACCTTTTTACTTTTACATAAAATTGTCAACGGAACGAAGGATCCTGGATCTCACAACACAGGGAATCCTAATGTGTGAGGTCTAGGAATTCAATCTACTTGAATGTAATATTCTCAACAGGACAGCGCCCTTATAAAAAAAATTATGCATTTGTTTTCTAGTCTATTCTTCAGTTTAGTTCTTTGTTTTAGAAACTGTTGGCCTTCATCTCACCTGATGGTAAGTGATGATCAGGCCGAAGGTGGAAGCGAGCTTCACTCGGAATCCTCCACCACAGAGGAAATGGCTATTTTACCTCTAACTGCCGAAACACAACAATGCTGTTAACATTGTTGCTATGGCGATAGACTTAGATAAGATGGTCGTAGGCGTGGTAGCTAGCCAGGTAGACAGAATAAGCACTACCATCTACCACTAGACCGCAGAGACTATTTTTAATGTAAATGAAATGACTGTATTTCTGTCTAATACAAGTGGAGTACGTAATAATAACATTTAGTTTAAGGGTACATTTCAGCCTTCGGGTGGAAACAGAACATGATGTGTGTGTTAGTGTGTGGGGGTGTGTGTGTAGTGTGTCTGCGTTCAACGCTCGGCGTGACAACACGCCGTGTTCGGGTTCGCGACAAGTCAATCGTCATCCTGAGGATGCCTCGTTGAGAGGTGAAACACGTGTCGATTTCTTTCAGGAGTTTTTTATGGCTCTTTAGAAATAGCTAAGCGGAACAGGTTACTAAATATATCCACGTCTATTGTATTTTACAATGGACTTCCGCAAGGTCACGCCTGAATCAATTAACTATCTTGATCTGAAGTAAGTTTAACGATAAACTCAACAAATAACTTCGATTCAGTTTTACACTGTTAAAACAATGAACATTTATTCTACATTCTCGTTGATTACGTATCTGCTACTGATGTTTCGATCACGTCCCATGTTCCGATAGGCACGAAACGTATTCCGAGTCACACGTCGAGTAATATTTAAATACGAGAGTGGGTTTGCGTGTACATCTATCGGGATGCAGTGACACGCTGTCGAAACGCGATATTCCCGCCGCGCCGCGGTGCGGTCGCCATTTTTATTCTCGTTACGAATTTGAAAATTGTAGTTGGAATGTTGTGCTGGTTACATTAGCTGTGATTTGGATGTGAAAAGTTTTTGTTGTAGAAATAAATAGTGCAATTCCAGTTTCCTAATTAAATAATACAGCAGATATGAGGTTGTAGATTATAACAATTGAAGGTCGTCGATGATATGGTGTTATAAATGGACAGTGGCTGCCTGTTCATTGACGCGGAGTGATGCAGCGTTGCGGAGCGAGGGAGAAATGCGGAGCGGAGTTGCGGACTGTGCGAAGCAAGGTCGAGTTTACGCGACGAGTAATTTGAGCGGGCTGTATACTCCGCGGTCGGTTTTTTCCGCTTCCCCGCTCCGCTTTTCGGTTATGTATGATTTTTTTAATTTAGTTCGTAACAATTCCATTGTTTAACATTGATACAGCTCCGCTCCTCTCCGCTCCGCTTTAGTGGACAGTCAGCCTTTTTTGGGTACCTACTACACAATATAAATATGGACCTACTAGATGAGGTGGTAGGTTTCTAGAATTCTATAAAAAACAGAAAAATTATGACGATCAACACACACTAAATAAACAAAATAACCAGACAAAATAGAAATTAAAGAATTAAAAAAAATGCAATAATATACATAACATCACGCCTTGTTTCCCCGAAGGGTTGGGCAGAGGTGTCCCTGTAGCAGGTGCACCCACATTTCGCCAGTTATGTTTAAGGCCCATGTAATAGGGGGCGAGCCTATTGCCATCAACCGGGCACAAATCCAGACTCCAAGCTGCTACTGAGAAATTTCAGATAGAAAAACCCAATAACACTTTGCCCGACCCGGGAATCGAACCCAAGACCTCATGCTCAGCAGTAGCGCTTGCGACCACTAGACAAATGCAATACGTACCGTGAAATGGAAAACGAAAAACAAATAATTTCCATACGTTACATACTTTTTACTGTAAAAGAAAAATGTATAAAAGAAGTTTGCATACAAAACGACTCGTCATATTGAGCGGCGTGTTGTCTACGCCGTAGCGGTGTAGCCTCGTAGCAACGTAGCACCTTTATTGCCTACGACACAAAGAAACCGCGCTACGAGGCTTTGAATAGAAAGTACAAAGATGTAGGTAGCACAGGTTTAGGAAATGGAGGTGACAAAATACTTTTTGAATATAATGAGAAGAAAATGTTACTTATTGTTTGTTTACTTATTTTTCATTTGGAAGACCAAATGACAATTAAATAATATACCCATTCATACTCCTTATGAATGGGTATATTATTTATGACCAAATGAGAGATTAGTAGTTGCATTATGCCAATAATGAACGTATTAGAACATAAAATAATAGAAGTACTGTATCTTTGAAAGTACTGATGATTATTTTTATGATTAAATGTTGAAGGGTGCCAAAAGGAACCCTATTACAAAGCCTCCGCTATCCGTCCGTCTTTCTATCCGTCCGCCTGTCTGTCAGCGGGCTGTATCTAGTGAACCATAATAGGTAGACAGTTGAAAATAAAGTATTAATAATTCAAAATAAAACGTAAATAATAAAGGTAATAATTAAACGGGGTTCTCATACAAGAAACGTGTTTTTTTGGCGTTTTTTGCTTGATCTTAATACGGTACGAGTACTTGGCCGGTTTTTTTAAAGTTATGATAACATAATAGGAGTTGCATGGGTTTTAATGATTTTAGAGTTTCAACAAAATTTACTGTGCCAGTTTTTGTTTGCTTCTTAGTTGTATTGCTATTTTATTTGTGAAAATTTGAATACAAATAAAATGATATTTTTTTTTAAACAATAATAACAATGTCTTAACATTTATGAAACAGCCAGATAACTTATGAAATCCTTTCTTAGCTCCTTGTCGTTTGCTTTGACGGAATGTAAACGTCGGCGTGGCATTGTGTAGCGATACGATAACGCTTTTATTATTATTAGCCGCCGTGGGGTAGGCAGTAGTCGGCACATCATAAAAACATCGTATAACCAGAGATTTTGAAAGGTACTCTTTGAATACTATGACTAACTCAAAATGATATTATGTAGTCGCCATAATATCATTGAGTTAGTCTACGATTATCAGAATTCTCTCTCTTCAATTATGGCATGAAATTCGGCTCCTTAACGAACGATAATCGTCCTAAACCTTGAGTATAAGGATCAACTAATATTTTAATTTTAATATTTAAACTCGCGACAATCTAAGAAGTTCGATTTGACAGCTGTAAAAATATTTTGTATAATGATGGGAAAAAACTTCGATTGCTTTAAGAGCGTTTATACAGAAAGTGGGCAACGTCACAAATAGCTGTCAAATATTTCGCTGTTTTTATTAATTTGGCAATATTACTGTATGGAAATAAGAAATATGGCTTACTACTGAACTAAAATATTGATTATGAAGTACAATAATTTCTATCGTAACACCGAATATTTAGTTTTAGATGTAAAAAAAGTTTCCAAATGCCTTTTTTACACCTAAAACGGTTACAACATCAAATTCAGTGTTATAATTGCAATTCATTATTAATATTCTAGTTCACTAGTTAGCCATATATCTTATTTCCATACAGTAATATTGCCAAATTAATCAAAACAGGTAAATATTTGACAGCTATTCTCCCGCTCTGGGTGGAGCGGGAGAATAGCTGAAGATATTTGATAGTTTCCCACCCAAAAAAAAGGGGATCTTGTTGCTATACATAGTTTCCAACCTTTTAAATTTTTTGTGAATATTTGAAACCGCGAACAATAAAAAATAAAAAATGCGTTGTTTTTAAAACCACCGCATATACTAATCAATCTTGTTAAAATATACATCAGATTTTATTTTAACGGTTTATAATGCTGTATTCGCTAAGAAAAACCTACATTTCAAATGAGTTCTCCGCGTGGGCTCCCAGATGCGACTAGGGGAACCCTCAAAGAGGGCTCCCGGTATTGAACATGTTAATATCAAGTTTACACAATACATAACTAAGTACTACAATAGCTACGCTTGTTTTCCACACTTTTTCACTTGATTTGCTTAATTGTTTATTCGCTTCTTACATTTACCCACAATTAATCTTGTCATTATATAGTAACTACACACAAGACTGCTTCGTTAAAACGAGTCACATCTTGTAACAACGTTTTTGATTGAGCAGAGGGAAGACATCGCGATCTCATTAATATTACACTAAATACACACAATTAGCGGTTTCACACTCGCGTGTGGGGGTGTATGTTCTCAATAATGCTTTATAATACCCCTCTATTAACTGAATGTTATAGCAGTGATAGCTTAGCCGTCGGACTGCCAAGTCTCTATAGGTCTTGAGTTCGAACCCAAGGCACGCACCTCTGACTTTTCGGATTCATGTGCGTATTATATAATTATCGCTTGCTTCAAAAACGATGGAGGAAAACATCGTGAGGAAACCGGCATGCCTGTGAAATAATTTTTGAGGGCATGTGAAGCCAAGTCAGAGACTCCAGGTATTCGTAAAAGCAGGGAAAAACTTTTTGAACTTTATGGCCTAAAGCAACATATGAATAATACAAGCTTTCATCAGTATGTCGCAAAATATTCTAAAACTTTTAAAAGTGTGTGCAAAATAGCTAAAGCTCTTTACATTAGCAATAAAATAAAATCAGCTGATGATAAAATAAAAACTACCTGGCAAATAATAAATAATGAAACAGGTAGGAAAAAACAGCGTAATACTGAATTAAATTTAGAGACTGCACATGGCCCCATCAACTCAGATGTAGAAATAGCTCAGGAATTTGAAAACTTTTTTGCTAATATTCCCCTTAAAACTACCGAAAATTTAAATTCATCACCCACGCTTTCTGCCGCCTTACTTAGAAATAATGTAAATGCATGCCCTTCAGAGTTTAGGTTTCAGCATACAAACCCCCAGGCTGTTATAAAAGCTTTTAAAGATCTTAAAATTAAATCAACAGAAGATCTATGGGGAATGTCTGTAAAAGTCTGTAAATCTATCAACGAAACCATTGCGCCCTATTTAGCTTTCATATTTAACACCAGTGTAGACCAAGGAGTCTTTCCGGATCTCATGAAACTCAGTAAAGTAGTTCCATTGTTCAAGTCCGGTGATAGTAAGGAACCCAACAATTATAGGCCCGTGTCAATTCTGCCAGTTCTCAGTAAAGTGTTTGAAAAGTTGATGCTTAATCAAATGTTACGTCACTTTAATAAAAATTCCATCTTTCATGAACAACAGTACGGTTTCACCAAAGGGCGTTGTACCACTGACGCCGGTGTCACCCTAATAAAGAACATTTTTAATGCCTGGGAAGAAGCACAAGATGCCATTGGAATCTTTTGCGACCTCTCGAAGGCGTTCGATTGCGTAAACCATGAAACACTTCTGCTGAAACTAGAACACTATGGGATTAGGAATACAGCTCTTGATTTACTAAGATCATACCTGAAAGATAGAAAGATTAAAGTTCAAGTAAACGGCGTAAACTCGTTGGGGTCTGAAATGGCAATGGGTGTTCCTCAAGGTTCGATATTGGGTCCATTCCTCTTTTTAGTTTACATAAACGATTTACCCCAATTACTTCAAAATCAACCGAAGATGGTGTTATTTGCAGATGACACATCATTGATCTTTAACATAGACCGACGGTCACAAAATCTTGACGACGTGAATAACTCTATTCTTCAGGTCCAAGATTGGTTTACGGTAAATAATTTGGTACTTAATGAGAAAAAAAACCAAATGCATTAGATTTAAATTACCGAATGTTAGAAGTAGCGAATGTGACATCATATTGAATGGAGAAAAACTGGAATTTATTCATCAAACAGTTTTCCTGGGAATCACGCTAGACGAGAAATTACAATGGGGACCTCATATAACATCTCTTGCGGGGCGGCTAAGCTCGGCCGCTTATGCTGTTAGAAAGATAAGACAGTTAACAGATGTAGAAACCGCGCGTTTGGTCTATTTTAGCTACTTTCACAGTATTATGTCATATGGCATTTTACTGTGGGGTCGGGCTGCTGACATTGAATCCATCTTTATTTTACAAAAGAGGGCTGTCAGAGCCATTTATAATCTATGTCGTCGCGAATCTCTCAGGGAACTATTTAAAAAGATTAATATTATGACGGTACCTTGCCAATTCATCTATGAAAATATTATGTATGTAAGGAAAAATCTGCATCTTTTTAAGAAAATAAGTGATAGACATAATTTTAATACTAGAAATAAAGATAAAATAGATCAACCATTTTTCAGATTATCCAAAGTACAAACATCTTTTATGGGGTACTGTGTTAAATGTTATAACAAAATACCTTGTGATATATTACAATTAACTGAAAGAAAATTTAAAACGCATATTAAAAGTACTCTTTGTAAACAAGCATATTACAAATTAGAGGATTATATCCTAGATAAGAATGCTTGGAAGCATGCTGGTCTAGCTCCATAGGACAATTTTGAGTCTAGACAAAATCAAACTGGTTGCTAATTTAATTGTGTAATTAAATATTATAACATTTTTTTTTTTACATTCTGTGATTACTTGAACTCACACACTGACGAATTAGTATCACTTGTAATTTTTTTAGGAATATCGTATAGGTTTTACAATGCTTGTAAATATGTGAACACCATGTATCCATTACATAATTATTTTTTCTATCATTGCTTCATTTTTATTTTTACCTATTGTGGTATATAAATCTTATTCCAGGTGCATCGTTTTCACACATAATTATATAATTAATGTATACAAAATATTGTAAAACATTTTAAAAGAGTAACGGTGGAGTTTCTTGCCCATTCTTCTCCATACGAAAACTACCCTTTGGAAGGGGCGACTAGAATCAATTCTATTTTTTGTTTTTGACGTTCAAAAGTGCCTTTTTGTGCCTAATTGAAATAAATTATTTGACTTTGACTTTGACCCATGGGTGGCTATAACACTCTGATAGGTTAGTCACTAACAACCACACGAAAAGTATGCACTTTTCTACGAAACAGCTGATTAAAAAAAAAATCGATGAACAATTTCATGGTAATAGTTTTCGCGTCGATGTCCCTGCCACCCTGTTTGCAAATAAATGAAGCACGTTTCACCTAAAATTCTTCCATACATTGTCACCACCACACCACAAAAAAAAGTCCTCAAAACGATCCACGATCGTTCATTCAAGCGTCATTACATTCATTCGTTCATTACATTCACTCGGTCATAATACAGTCGTTATCTGGAGATGGATCTGGTTAGGAAATTGAGTACATTCAGCTTTCTGGTCGACTGGGCTGCTTGATTACTGTGCCGTGGTTCCGGGTTCGAGGCAAGAGCGGGTAATGGAGTTTTTGGCCCTTTTTTGGCAATTTTTAAGCGGTGAGGTGACGCATCGAAAATTGAAATGATGCGAAACTTGCACGTGAACGAATAAGGTAGTCAAAATGATGATACTAAAAACCGAAATCTAAAAGGCCTATTACAAAAATTAACTATTTAAACACAGTCAATTATCATGTCCAATGGTGTGATTGGTTGACTTAATAGAATAGAATACATTTATTTGCATTAACACATGTTACAATAATGGTCTTATGATCTACATGTCTTGCCTGCATGGCTTGACTGCCTCGTTGGTCTAGTGGTCGCAAGCGCTACTGCTGAGCATGACGTCCTGGGTTTGATTCCCGGGTCGGGCAGTGTTATTGGGTTTATCTATCTGAAATTTCTCAGTAACAGCTCGGAGTCTGGATTTGTGCCCGGTTGATGACAATAGGCTCGCCCCCTATTACATGAGACTTAAACAAAACTGGCGAAAAGTGGGTGTACCTGCTACAGGGACACCTCTGCCCAACCCTTCGGGGAAAGAAGGCGTGATGTTATGTTATGTCTTGCCATGGACTGGCATACAAATATTTTAAAAAAACAAGTTCCACTTAGCATCAATAATAACAATAAAATGAAATGTTTTTTTTTTTTAAATAACAACATCCGGTTAAACATCATATTCGATTTGCCCACAGAATAATTTCAACAGGCTATCAGAAACTAAGAGAGAGCACTTCAAAGTTTTACGCCTTTACCCACTTCAAGATACAATATTTTAAAACATACCTACTCTAAAAACTTCACCATGCTGCATGCCTTTTAAATCCCGTGAACCGCACTCGACGCAGCACCATGCGGCCTAAAAGCAGTGCTAGTCTACCTATGGTCTGCCTGTCATTAAACATGTACACCGTTTTTTGTTTTTATTTGTGAATGGCAACCGGTGACGGACGTAAAAAGAGACACGTATGCCAGTACGCGCCCCGATTGAAAAAAAAAAAGTGGATTTGAAAAAAGGAATGCATTCAATATTTTGTGTGCTTGATGTTATTTGTATTTGTGTAATGGAACCGGATACAGAATTGAATGATTTGGGAAACCGTTCTAAAGTAGTTTTTTCTTTTTGCCAACGAACATACTGGCGATGTTTTAGTGGCAAACATTATTTAAACTTCTAAACCATTATTATAAAGAGGTAATTGGTATGTCTGTTTGTGAGAGGTTATCTCTGGAAGTACTAACCCAAATTATAAAATTTATTTTACTAATAGAAAGCTAATACACTATTACCAAGCGTCATAGGATGTTTAATGGTAATAGTTGTCTTCCACATAGACTAAGTCGCGGGCGGATTTTTATAAAATGTGATTTTCTTGAAAATATTTTAAGATATTATCAAAACCAAAATGTCAAATCAAGAACTTAAACATCAATTAACGCCTCAAACAGTTACTAACCATCAATCAATTTCCCAAAACTCAAACACATCCAAATAAAATCGTCATAAAGAAATTAATCCGCGCACAATAAGGTAGCAATAAATCATACCTCTTTGGAAGCGCACTTGTCGGGATAATCTGTGCGTTTTAAAGCCGTCATCGGCTTAGCACCTCCCTCTCCTCACCCCCCCTCGCCTCACCCCCTTGCGTCAGAGGCACTTCACGTGCGTTTTGACGCGATTATCATACCCTGCCGGTATCTGCGCGCAATATTGTTTGCGTTACTGAGGTTGGAAAGTTTGGATGTGGTGTTGAGCAGTTGTAGAAATTGCCACTCAGTACCTATTAAGTTGTTTTTACACTTGTGGAAAGTTTTTGTGGTAAGCTTTATACATTTGGAAATGTAGCGCTTCAGGAATGTTCGCAGAGGCTCGTACAGATGGTTTCCGTGCCATCATGCGAAAGAAAGCGGCCTACTTACTACAGCGCCTGCATGGTAGTGACAACAGCATTCTAAAAATGATCGCTGCCAGACCGGACTGTCCCTTTCAGGGACACTGGGTGGACAGTAAAATATTAAATAATTTGTAAAAACTAACAATACTAACCTACTTATTTAAGCACCATTGTTACTAACACCAAAATACTAACAAAATTATGGACCTTAATCTGAAATAAAGTTTAATTTTATTTTTATCCAACTGTAATATGAATAGGCTTTCGTGTTGAGACAGCTAGTGAGACGAACATCAAGTATTTTTTTGCAACGGCACAATCATTTACCAATATTAGGAACAGTTACTTACCTAAAACGTATAACTATTGTACCTAATAAATTCATTTATGAGTTACTATATTTTTTGTCCAAAGATTTTCCTCATCGACATACCGCATCCATTTTCTGATTCAGTTCTTCCCACATCCACGCTCCTCTCTCACCGCCCGCGGAGCGGTTTTTGAATCTGCTTCCTTTGTGACGGTTTTAATATGGAAATTAACGTTCGCTGCCGTGTGACGAAACACCTCCACAACCATATTATTTACCATTCCCTACACGTCTTTACCACCCTTATTGCAAAGGAGGACGGCTGTATTTCCTTTGAATTTTCCTTGTTAAAAAAAGTGGTTTTACCGCAACGTTTGGGCGAATTTGTCGCTAAAATCCATGCGTTGCTGTGAGCCGCCTAATTGAATTTTTTATGTACTTTTACAGTGGCTTTGAATTTTTTTTCTCTGTGAATTCGTGCGTTTAATTCGTTGCTGGCGGTTTGCTGGCTTTATGTTTTCCAACTTATTAAGCACGTTTCAAACACAAATAGTCGGCAGCTGCACGTCATGACTGTGACAACAAGGCTTCCACTCAGCATGATGCTGTGCTATGGGGACCCACAGCAAAGCGCTGATTTTCAGTGGTCACCCGAAAAAGACGTACGGAAACCAAGTTAGGTTTAATGAATTATACATAAATAGATAACAAAATAAAATAAATAGGTAGTACCTACTTAGAATATAATGCTACTTTAGAACCAATTATATCAGTAAATATGATTAAATAACATTTAGAAAAAAAAGTGGTGGCACTCCGGGAGTGCCGGCAGAAGGGAAAACTTGAACAAGGTCGCCTTGGTGGAAGAAAAATACTTGTATAGAACATTGATCCGTAACGTAATATAAATAAAGAGCATAATTGCGTTTACAATACCTTTAAAGTAAAATTTCTTGCATAGAACATTGATCCGTAACATAATATAAATAAAGAGCACAATCACGTTTACAAAAATGAGGTGTCGTCATGGTGTCGCGAAATCAATGGTGTAGACCCATCTCAAAAATGCCCAACGCGCCTAAAGAAGTTTTCACTTCAAAAATTATCCGGAGGCATCATCGTGCGTGCATGAATATGATAATACTTAAGTACAAGGATATCCAGTGTTTTGTCTCTCTCACTATCACCTCCGGTTTACTTAATAGGTAACTGTAATTTAGTTTCTCATAATCGCTATTGGCAATCGAAATCAACTGTTTCTAGCTACCTTCCCCGTTTTACTATTTTCGCAATATAATAAAACAGTAGAATCCGGTGTCTGTCTGCTTGTTTGTTCGCGCACATCTCCGGAACTACTGAACAGATTTTCATGTAGTTTTCACAGGTAGACAGAGATTAATTTGGATTAGAATATAGGCTTTGTTTCATTGAAATCGGATGTTGCGAAAAAAAGTTATAGTTATACAAGACGATGTTTTGTTCACGACACGTTTTACACAATTTCTGAGAGTAACCTAACAAAAAGTACTAGGCTTGCATGAATTCAAGATAGTATTCACATAATTAATTAGTAATAGGATTTAGATGAAATTTGGCACACAAATAGTTCATACATAACTAACAAAAAGTACTAGGCTTGCATGAATTCACGTTTAGTTTATTTTTGAGTACCTACATAAAAAAGAACTAATTATAAAAAAAAACTTTTTTACAAAAAATACAACCTTTGGATCAGTATTTTAGTTTTTTGACACCAACTTCCGAAATTAAAGTTATTTTTCACTTTGTAGTTTGGAAGTCGGTTGTATTTTTTGTAAAAAGTTTTTTTTTCACTTTTTTGTGGGTTGATTTGTAATTTATCTAAGTTACAATAGCCATATGTCACCTGCTGATCAAAAATACCCAAATCGCTATAGATGTGCCTTTAATGAGCAGTGGTGGCCCAGTGGTAACGGCCAGACAGGCGCTTTACTTTGTGTAAATTATTTCATCACCACTGCTCTCAAAACGGTGAAGGAAACATCGTGAGGAAACCGGCATGTCCTAGAACCGAAAATTCGAAGACATGTGACATCTACCAACCCGCACTGGGCCCGCGTGGTGGATTAAGGCCCACTCCTTCTCAAAGAGAGGAGGCCTGTGTCCCAGCAGTGGGAACATTATAGGCTGATGATGATGATTATGTGCCTTTAATAATTGAAGAGTTCCCTCGATTTCTCCAAGATCCCAGCATCAGATCGTGACCAAATGACAATGGGACCAACTTGAAAGTATACCCTTTCAAACAAAAAAATAATTTTTCAAATCGATTCAGCCGTCTACGAGTAATCGGGGAACATACATAAAAAAAAAAAAAATATCCCGATGAATTGAGAACCTCGTACTTCTTTTTGAAGTCGGTTAAAAATAAAAATCTATTGCCGCATGTATGAAAGATCATCACTAGAGAATGGCTCTACTTTTGGAAAATGCAGCGGAAAAGTCGAAGATACACCTGGGCGACGCCCGGCACGAACAGCTCGTCAACAACAACAACGCTTGCAAAACTATGTCTGTTATTTTTATTTTTGTTTGCTATACAATTTCTGCCTGTTCAGAATATTTCCGAGCTACAGAAACGTAACGATTTCAATTTTATTCCTGTCTACATTTGTTCCGCATATCGTGTACTGTGTGCCTATGCGTTCGTTTTGTTTGGAAACTTTCCGAGATTTTATTTATAAAACCAACATTTTATGTAGGTACTCTATGTAGAATGAGAAGGAAACATATGAAATTAATAATATTTACATTAATAAAGTTTATCTTATATCGGTTAAATAAACTTTCATAATAATATTTTTTAACCGACTTCAAAAAGGAGGATGCTAAAATTTTTAATTTTATAAATATTTTGTTCATCGGAATCTTTTTTTTTTTAATGTTATTCGATTACTCGAAAACGGCTGGACCACAGTGTAGGCTGGACCGATTTGAAAAATTATTTCTCATTTGAAAGGGTAAGCTTTCTAGTTGGTCCCATTGTCATTTGGTCACGATCTGATGATGGGATCTTTGAGAAATTCAAATCAAATCAAAAATCAAATCATTTATTACTTTGAAAACATGGGTAATTATTACATTGATGTTTTATTAAACCTACATGAAAAAAAAAATGAAATTGAGGGAACTCTTCAAATATTATAGGCACACCGATTAGCGATTTAGGAATTTTTTATAGTAACTTGTGCTCTCGGAAAGTACCATTTGGTAAAGTGGAACTGTTGATGAAGACCACAGATGGCCACCGGAACTAATCAATAATGTATTTCACGGGTCGATTACTTTAAAATAGTTGGTAAGCAGTTGATGCTCGTTACAATTAATATGGTGCAGTGGAGCTGATGGTGAAGTACCTGGAGAATTCCTCAACTATTAAAGTCTCTGCATCGGGAAAAGCAATATTTTGTAAAAGGTGATGAGTAGTTGACATTAGGCTATTGTAACTTAGATAAATTACAAACCAACCCACTAAAAAGTGAAAAAATAACTGTTTTACAAAAAATACAACCGACTTCCAAACTACGAAGTGAAAAATAACTTTAATTTCGGAAGTCGGTGTCAAAAAACTAAAATACTGATCCAAAGACACCGACTTCCGAAATTAAAGTTATTTTTCACTTTGTAGTTTGGAAGTCGGTTGTATTTTTGTAAAAAAGTTTTTTTAAGTTCATCATCATGGTAATAATAGTTCCTTCATCTAATACGTAGCGTCTCCGTAACGTCTCGTAGCGTTGTCGTAGCGCTGGCGTAGCGATGTCGTAGCGTTTCGTAGCATCGTAGTGTCTCGTAAAGTTCTCGTAGCGTTTTTTATGAAAGTGTCATCATTTACATTATGTCATCAGGCACGTAAAAGTATCTCCAACATACATACTCGTACACCCAACATCAAAACCGTTTTACAAAAAAAAGTAACAAATCCTTTGTCGTCAATATTAAAAACGTTACGAACATTTAAACGCAGACTTGGGGCTGTACCCGCCATGTTTGCTCATCGTCGCGTACGTAAGATTCACGCTCCGTATCCACTGTTTGAATAGAGATACACCGCTCTGAATTTATTGTGAACATCTCCCCTGCCTCCCCACCCACGGTATATTGTGGCAAATCCGATATATCGCTTTCACTTCAAACTCAGTGATAATATGGTAATGTGACATTTAATTCCTATGCCACCCTTATTAGAGAATTCCTTTGTTGTTTATTCAATAGTGTTGTGCTAAGATTAAAGGATTGAAAATTAATATACTGATTAATTATTATCCAAAAAAATATCTAATTTTGTTAATCTAAAGTTTTATTGAAAATGTGAAATTGTATTGAGTATTTTAATTTATGACTATTGTTGATTTTATAGTATTTTTAACCGAATTCAAAAAAGGAGGAGGTTTTCAGTTCGTCGGATTTTTTTTTAATGTATGTTCCCCGATTACTCGAAGACGGCTGGACCGATTTGAAAAATTATTTTTTAGTTTGAAAGGGTATACTTTCAAATTGGTCCCATTGTCATTTGGTCACGATTTGATGATGGCATCTTGGAGAAATCGAGGGAACTCTTCAAGTATTATAGGCACATCTATAGCGATTTGGATATTTTTGATGAGCAGTTGACATTAGGCTGTTGTAACTTAGATAAATTACAAAACAACCCACTAAAAAGAGAAAAAAAAAACTTTTTACAAAAAATACAATCGACCTCCAAACTACAAAGTGAAAAATAACTTTAATTTCGGAAGTCGTTGTCAAAAAACTAAAATACTGATCCAAAGACACCGGTTTCCGAAATTAAAGTTATTTTTCAATGTTATATATGAATAGTTTTTAATTATTTAATACGTTACGACTTACAATACGTACGTTTTTAATATTTTTTTCACTCCTCTTGCTCAAAAAGGCCGTCATTGTACAGTACCAGAGCGGGGAAAAAATTGCATTTCTTACTCTAGGGGAAAAAGTAATTTCTTTTTCATTTTTGTCTGTTCCAACGAGTCTTGAAAAACTAAAAAGTCTTTATTCTTATGTAGAATAATCATGATTATGGACTCGACTTATTACTGGTTCACAAAAAAAGAAGAACATTTTATTTTTGAAAATGGAACTAAATGCAGCTATCTCTTCGGTAGAATGCGAGCATTGCGTTGCGGCTACAGAAGAAATAAAAAAGGCATTGGCGCGAAATCTTTAGAATTTTTCTCTAATTACGAATTTAATTGGTGACCGTAATATAATTTACAACAGTGAAAATGTCATCATCTAGTGAGAACATCTTCACAGAGGACTGAAATTAAGTTGCCGGAAAAAAACATCTCGTTAAATATCCAGAATTGTACAAATTGTACATTGAAATAAAATAAACTATTTAATATTGTATTGGATTATTTTATTTTCTCGCAATGGTAGTGAAAAGTAGAGTGTAACACACGGCGCTAAAACCCCTTATAACTCGGTTTCTATTTACTCCCTCGCTAAAGCTCGGGAGTAAAACTACCTCGTAACAATTGGTTATTTTAGCCCCTCGTATAACAATCTACTATTATCTACTGTGGACACAAAAGTTGTTTTTTTAATAAATGAATATTGATTGATATGCCTGGAGAAGACCCATGCTAAAGAGCAAAGCAATCTAGGGATTTCTGATGTCCAAACGTTTAATTTAAAACGATCGTAAAACTAGTTTTAAAATTTCTGTAAAAGGCTAACTGGAATTGAAATAGCCTTTTTTAGATATAGGTTTCAAAAGGCTTGAAAAGTTTTTGAATACGCTAATATGAAGTTCAAACACGAAAATCTGGCATTAAGTCCGCCTTTGTACAGTATTTTTTTACTTGTGCATAAAGTTTTAATAAATAAATAAATAATAAATAAAATCAAAAAGATCGAACAGCCAAGTTTAAATTGAAGGAAAATGCCAACGTTCGGTTTAAAAAAGATTTAAAATTATATTCCGTCGGGCGAGCCGCATCGAAAAAGGAAACCAAAAACAAATCCGCACCGAGCTATCGGAATGCGGATGTATCGTCATTCGAATATTGCCAATAAAACACCGATGAGCTGAAAAATCGATGTGGACAGACGAACCGATACCGCGAATGTAGAACGTCACTATATCACTCGCAACGGTAGAGGCAGTTTGAATTTGAAATATTTTGTTCTATTTTGATGGTGTGTTGACGTCATGCGTCACTGCGTTGTTAGTTAACATGTCCTTTAATACTCAGTGCAAACAATGGCGTTATTCTTTTGTTTTTTCTACATTACTGCTATTATTGAATGGTTTGTTAGGTATCTTAGAACTTTAATGAAACTAATGAGTGATTTCTTAGAGTTTGACGCACGGGATATTACAGATCATAAATATTTTCGTCATTTGCCTCACAATTTTTCTTAGCTATAAGACACCAATTTCCATCTGCATACTATCCTTACGTTCACAAATATAAATTCTATCTCTCATCCCAGAGCAGACAAAGCGTATCCTTTACTTGCAAGTACGTAGACGCAGTGGGTATCTCATCAACACAAATGCAGTACTTAGACATAATAGCGTCGGACGCATTGTTCGCGGATGAGGAGCCGCGATAATCACCGGCCGACTGTCTCGTTCACTCGTACAGTCGTTCAGTCGTTCACTCTGCACTCACTGTGCGCTTAACAGAGATTGGCGCATTTTCACCGTGCGATTTTATCTCTGGGAATCGTGTCGTGAAATGCGTTATTGGAAAATGATTCACGATGTTTGTTAAAAAAGGGTTGCTGCTTTCGTTGAATCGTCATAAGATAGGGTACTTATAGCTGCCGGAGATTCTGTAGGAATATCAATTTGGTTAACGATAAAAATATGCTCTCTGCTCTTTTTTAGAGGCAACAATATAACTCTGCTTTGTGAACATCATGTATCCATTACATAATTATTTTTTCTATCATTGCTTAATTTTTCATTATTTTTACCTATTGTGGTATAGTAATCTTATTCCAGGTGCATCGTCTTCACATATAATTATATAATTAATGTATAAAATATTGTAAAACATTTTAAAAGAGTATTTCTTGCCCATTCTTCTCCATACGAAAACTACCTTTTGGAAGGGGCGAATAAATTAGTATTTGACTTTGACTTTGAGACTAGAGCCCCTCCAATAACACATGCATTGAATATCGCACTTCCCAAGTCGTACCGTACGGTATAAAGTGCTTAAAACACCCCTCATTCAAGTGCATCGCATCTCATTCACATCACGATCCCCGGTAGGGCTCACTCGCTCATTTGCGAATTGATTTAGATTGTAACACGAATTCTTTTGTTACAGGATGAGTTCCGTGCAGGAGGAGAAGGTTCCTACCGAGGGACCGAACAAGACACATGTTCGAGAACTGAGGAACACAGAACTGGTCTCCCGCCTCCTGGCTGCCACACCACCGTACCTCTACAGCGCTTTACCGCTTCAACCACACGCGTTCTTCTTTAGCGAAATGCTGCGGTCTTTCGTCAACGCTCGTCACGGCTGCAGACCTCCCCACTACCATCGTCGCTTCAAGCGCCGCACGCACAAATACTTCGCTGAAAACGAAAATGATTGGCGGCGTGAGTGGCCCAAACAAGAGGAAGAGAAGAAAGAACCTGAGACACGGCCAGAAGTACCGTTGGAGCTGACTGTGGATAAGCATTCCAGGGTTCGCGAGCCGTCACCAAGGAGGTTATCGCCTAAGGCCGAGCAAGCGAAGTCAAGTAGTAGCCCTGACCCACCAGGTAGACAGTCTTCCTACGTAGACGTTGGAACAGAAGAACTGCCGAAACCCTCACCTTGCATTGGACGAGGCGCTGAGACTTCATCAGTCCCACAATCCAACTTAATTCTTCCACCTCCACCGCCGATGTGGTATCCGCCTCTCTACAATCCTGGAGGTTTCGGGGTGGATCCATTAAACTTCTTCATAGATTTGCGTGTATCTGGACACATTTATGACAGAAAACGGGCTTTAGCTGAAGGTATGGAGAATAACCAAGAGACGAGGGAAGATGGGGGGTTAGACAAGAGGCTTGGCAGAGATTTCGGGCAGCGACCTCGGCATGTGTCGGCTTTCTCCGTACCTGTTCGCTCAGGCAACGTGGCCGCCGAATCTGAGAAGTATTTCGATCACTCTGGTTCAAAACCAGCAGGTAAAGTGAATGGTACTTCGTATATCATGAGGAATCTGAAACGAGTGTATGAGGATCTCCATAATTTGCAGGATGTGAAGGAAAGTGCTAAAATGAGCAAAGGTGATGATACTAAAGCTGAATCCTCTGATGTTGATGATGATGACATCATAGATTAAAACTATTAAAAAAAAAACAATTTTAAAATGTTTAAGCTTTTTATTAAATTATTACCTATGTGATAAATGTTGAAATATCATCTCCTTTGCGAGAGCTTATAACAAATTGATCTCAGTGTCTAGTCTGTATATTAATGACCTTTTAAGATAATGCTAATCCTAAATATGAAAATGTTGTACCTACTTATGATGAATATTCTACTAAAATTGATCCTTGTATTCTACCCAGTGTTTTATTTAAACTTTCTAGTAAGGAAGATTTCTTAAGAGTAGGTAATGTTCGATAAAGAATCCCAGAGACTAATTTGACATTTCAAGTGATTTTTGTTTGTTTTTCAATTTGGAATGTGGCATTTGCACCTGTCAAATTAGTCTCTGGAATTAAAAACGAACTTTCGACTGGTTTCCCGCACGGGCCGCCCGCACACGGGAGACCCGTACGGGTAGCGCCCGCAGTGCTCTCAAACGAGGGAGTTAGTACGATACGGTTGTTAGCATTGTACGGGCTCTACTAGGATCGGGTCGCGTACGGACCAATCCGCGTCGCTGTGAAACAATGTTCTAGCGCCTCACGTGTGTGTCCGTTCCGGGAGCCCGTACGGGTGGGCCGCACGGGTCTCCCGGACAGCTGTGAAACCAGCCTTAGGTATATAAATTCCTACCATTCAGGTTCCATTAAAAGTTTAAAACATTCTAAGTTGAAAGTGGTTGTACTTTTAAAAGCGAATTGACAACTGATTGACTGTTTAGTTAGTTACAAAAACTTGAGGTTCTCAGCCATGCACCTCCATGTCGAATACAAGTCGAACTTGGGCTAGAACACTTCTCTTTGCAACAAGAAATAACATTGATAGTATCTAGGTACCTACTGGCCTAAATTGCTACCACATCCTGTAGTTTCCCGCTGTCCCGCATGATATCATAGAGAATAGCAGTCAATCGTAGATGGTCGGCCAAAAGAGAGATCTACCGCTCTTTTCGTTTCTTCGTCAATCTACCTAGTATAAATCTTAAATTCATTTATTGACAGACATCGCACAGCCTAAACCGCTGGCTCTAGAAACCCTAGAAGCATTAAATTTTGCATTCGAGTTCCTCATAAAACGAAAGTGAGCACAAAGGAAGTATTTTTGAAAATTCGTCACTGAATGGGTTCAATGGGCATGTAAGTTTGTATGAAAATTTGTTACTTTTGCCGATGGGTAAACCCACCGAGCACTTAGCTTGTTCACGTCAACGTCATAAAATATCAGAAATACATAAGATATTTTCTTTTGATAAGAAATTTTAACAAAACTTTCTTAGCTGACCTTAGTTTGTTTACTCCAACAGATTATTTTAAAAAAACCTCTGGTGCGAGGTGGAGTAAAGTCTATTGACCTTTTTAGACCATTCCTTCCATTAAAGGAGGATTTGCGGAATCGGGTTCGATTCACAATCAACAATCACAATCTGTTTCAAATCGAAACAGATTGTGATTGTGTTGTATTCCGCAATTAGGGTACTGATTGCTAATCCATTGCTTCATAAGTTGGAAAAAAATCTGCTTAACAACGTAAATAACGCAATGAATGTTGTTGAACTGTAAAAATTAAACAAATAAGGCATAATTGTTTACGAAAATAAGTTACGCAATTAGGGTACCAGCTTATTCACCTAGAATAATATTTAACAAAAAAATATAAAAGCAGTTTTCTTTTTGCTAACATCTTATGACGCGAGTTTACACTAGGTACTGATTATCCTCCTAGTTTCGGATTCACCCCGTGTAGAAGGATAACGCTGTCCATCGTCTATTTAAATAGGTAGGTAAGTCCAAATAGTGGTAGGTATTCTTTCTTATTTTCTATTAGATCCTTACTTAAGATGATAACAACCACTGCAAACTGGTGGAGCAAATCAATTTTATTGATAGAAACTCGGTTATCTACAAGAGACAACCTTCCTGAAAGACTTATCTTTCTACAGCGACCGACGAATAGTTAGGATGGTAAAAAAATATAAGCTATTGTGCTGACATGAGAGAAGAAGAATCAGATTGCCATTTCTGATTATTAGGTATGTATGGAAATGCAAGTAACTCTAATCTAACTGCGCCTAATTACTGGCGTAGGTAAGAAAAGTTACATGCTCTGTGGACAGCCACAGAGCATGTAACTTTTCTTACCTAAGGGTAAGTATATTAGTCCAGATTCAGATTCAGATTTATTTTGAAAACAATGTAGGCACAGGTATAAGATGGTACATCACTAAGTTTTTCCGCTACATTCTACCTTACAGCATACAAAGTCGTAAAAACTAAAAAAATACAGTTTTCAAATAAATCATGCAGTCCTTATTCAGTGCAGGATTGCTGGGCAGCCATCTACTTCCAAGTTGTGATACTGAACTAGCTCTTTTACCGCCATCTATTGGCATTTGACAGATACATTTACGTGTCGTTTTGCCTGCCCACCTGCTATAAAATCTGAAATGCTAGTTTCAAATGTTCCTGAAACGATTAAATATTTCGTACAGAAAAAATAAAATAAATCTTTTTTTTTCGTGATAAAAGATTCAAGAAAATACGTTTAATTTTAGTGTTGGCAATTATGGGATTTGACAGCGTAGTTATAAGTTGCCAGAAAAAAATATATTTTAAAATACACAGGTACTAAAATAATGATTACAAGATTATTTATCATTTATTTCATAATCACAATAATAGTGACATACAAAAGAAATCATTACTTTCATTCTTTTGATTTACGTGTTAGAACTTTTAATTTTTTAGGGCAAATGAAAAAAATGCGTGACAGGATTCTTTTTTCTGGCAACAATTTCAGTCACCACGCGATTTTTGTGAATCTCTTGAAATTCTTAGATATTCTGGAAGAAATAATTTGAGTCACGTAATTTAGTTCTATAAAAGCACTATCAAAATGTACGGAAACCAACCTATATTAGTGCTCAGTAAGTATAAAGACTTATTTACTATGTTCTTGTCGTTGTAATCTGGGATTTCATTCAAGTGGTTTACCTATTGCAGGCCAAAACACAAAACGTGAGTCCGGCCGGAAGGTTCAACTGGAGAATATAAACGCTGGAAAGGTGAATTGATGCAAAAATTACTTGTAATGCAACATTTTCACTAAAATCTGTCAAATAGAATACTTAAACTTGTTTTACCGGGTTTATTTCAGACGATAGCCGACGTTATTCGAACATGCCTCGGGCCTCAGGCTATGTTGAAAATGTTGATGGACCCGATGGGAGGCATCGTGATGACCAACGACGGCAACGCTATCCTCCGTGAGATCACCGTGCAGCACCCGGCCGCTAAATTCATGATTGAAATCGCCAGAACACAAGATGAAGAGGTTAGAAAATTAACTGTCTGAATGGTTTGGTGTCTTTGTCTTTTGAGAAAACATTTGTTTGAATCTCTGGAAGATAACAATCTCAATTACATACCTAAGAAAATGAAATTAAGATTAAAATTAATTAAATACTCTTGGTTTATTTTGTGAGTCATTTTGTATTTGCTTGTGTGGGAGTAAATGTAGATTTCATTTCAATGGCAAAGTTCTATGCTGCAGAGTACATCTTATGCGGTACTTACTATACTTGCAGATTGTAAATAGTTACCCTGTGTTTGAAGGAACAAATGTCTTTTCTACAAAGCAAAAAACCTTTACTCTTCTTTCATAAACATAATATTACAACATATTGTATTTCAGAAATTTCTTTTCTTTTTAATCCAGCATATAAACAAGTGCTCTCAACTTTACTACATGCAATATTCCTAAAGACACAAGCCTATTAGAGAAAATACATTTATATACTTACAATTACAGTGTTTGCAGTATTTAAATTGTTTATTATTTTCATAAAGCACCACCAAATATTTCTACCATAACAATACTAATAATGTGTAAAACTAAAATATGTAAGTAAGTGTAACAAACAATTATATTCTTGTGATATAAATAAATAACTTCTCCCAGGTTGGTGACGGAACAACATCAGTCATTGTCCTGGCCGGAGAGATGTTAGCAGTGGCTGAACAGTTCCTGGCCCAAAATATCCACCCCACAGTGATCATCAGACAGTACCGGCAGGCACTAGAGGACGCCGTGAAGCTGCTGCAAGATAAGATCTCCATTCCCATTGACTTGAATGATAGGGACAAGTTGAAGGAAGTTGTGAGTATTTCATTGGTTTTATTTTTTAAGCAACTTAAATTATCACAAACCTTCCATTTTCATTCCAAAAAAAAGGGGATCTCAAGGCTCAGGCCAAAAAAATCAAGACAAAGTGCTGTCAACAGTGACGTGAAGCCGGTTTCGTAAACATGTGTGCACTTGGTGAGGTGTAGTTTTGGCATGTTTCACTGTATGTATTGTTTGCATCGCCATGTCTTGGTTTTTTATTTGGTCTGAGCCTCAAGGCCATTTTATGATAATCAGAAGTTAGGTGCAATTACAATTACTCTGAACCGTGTTTTTATAAGTTGACAATAATCAGTAACACCATTATCAACTTGGCAAAGGCTTCCTTCATTACTTTCTGCTCTTTTAGTCTAGAACTAATGTGGACCATAGCTTGTGTTAAATGCAACCAAATGCTTAAATAATAAGATTTATATTTAGATATGCTTCTGGAAAAGTTCAGCGATAGAAAAATTATCATTTAACTAAACGCTACACAATAACAACAATACATGTTTTCAAAAACAGTAATCTATTTTATTTTCCTCAGATTCGTTCATGCGTGGGCACAAAATACATTGGTCGCTGGGCCGACCTTGCTGTGGACATCTCTCTTGATGCTGTCAACACCGTCACAGTCAACGAGAATGGACGAGTTGAAGTTGACATTAAAAAGTTAGTTTTTATTGATGCACTCTTCTATTACTTAATTTTTTTTCCTGTATATAAAGCATTTTTTAAGTCTGTTAGATAGCTAGATGTAGATTACCGATATGATTTTTTTTTTTTTTGATTTTGTAAGCTAGAATTGGACATAAATATTCAAAGACATGTATTGACACAAGTCTGCATGTGTTTCTGTATAACTATGTGCATAATATGATGAAATAAAGCGTGAGTTCACATATTATAAAGAACAACTGTACGACTCGCTTATGTATCAGGAAAGACAAGCTACGAATAAAACTGCAGTAATCTATACTCCAATTTAAGACTCACTCGTCGACAAGTGTCATCTTTCATGCTATAAGAAATAGCCGGCAAACTTTTTGCACAAAAATGGCGCCGACTGTGACCCCTTGTGACTTGTATGGAAACGCGCCCCTGCGACCCAAACGTTCCTCATATAACATCATATAACCAAAATTGTTTGCTGCCTATTATAAATCATACTGCTAGTTTTATCGAATGACTTAGAATTGAGCATGAACTGTAACCAATCAGTTTAACAAACTTTCAGCTATGCCAAAGTAGAGAAGATTCCAGGCGGTACCATCGAAGAGTCTCGCGTACTTAATGGAGTTATGTTCAACAAGGACGTAACTCACGCCAAGATGCGTCGTTACATCGAGAACCCGCGCATCATTCTGCTCGATTGCCCTCTAGAGTACAAAAAGGGAGAGAGTCAGACCAACATCGAGATCTTGGGAGAACAGGTATTACTCAAACCATTCACGCGTCGGCACGAGTTACACGAGTTTTTTTTTCACTTGTTGGATCGTTGAAATTACTCGTGTGTCTGTCTGTCTGTCTGTCTGTCCCAGCCAATTTACTCCGAATTTAATGAACTGATAAAGTTGAAATTTGGCACACATATGTATTTCTGTGACCCAAACACGGATGTGTAACGTAAATAAATGAATTTTGAATGGAATTTTGGGGGCAAATAAGAAAATTAAAAATAAAGATTTGCAAACTGTACCGTGTGACATATCATATGAAAGGGCCTGTTGCGAGAATATCAAGTATTTTTTTTTTAAATAACTTTAAAATAAATACTTTTCAAGATGAAAGAAAATTGAGCCCTTATCTCTGAAACTACAGAGCCTAAAATTTTGAAAAAAATACAAAGAATGGTTCTTTACTCATAGATTACAGGAAAATCTATAAGAAGTCTATGGCTCTCAATATTGTACGTACTTTACATTTGCTGTTGGAATGTATGGGAGAACATGTTTTTCAACTACAATTTAAGTTTGGTTTTGGGATAAATTCATCCCAACTACGGAACTCTTCATTGTGCGTAGTCCGACATGCACGTGGCTGGTTTTTTTTAAAATGTTAATTAGCAATATGCCTTACAGAATAATTATATTATTTATCAGCAAGATTAATAACTGAATTGATGAACACCATGTGCTCAATATACAATTAGACATTGTCACATTGTGCAGGGGTTTTAAATGCTCTACACTGACACTCACCACAGTCCTAGACAAATTCTCAATTACAACATTTTACATTAACAATGTTGTTTTAATTTATTTTCAATTCATTCATTATTTCTAAACTCCCTGTCTTCCTGTTCAGGACTTCACAAGGCTACTACAGTTGGAAGAGGAGCACGTTCAGCGTCAGTGCGAAGAGATCATTGCTCTGAAACCAGACGTAGTCTTCACGGAGAAGGGAGTGTCCGACCTCGCGCAGCACTACCTTGTCAAGGCTGGCATTACGGCTATTCGCAGGTAACGAAGAAACTGGACTTTTCTGTCTAAATCTATAGGTTCAAATTAAATCAGTAGGCAAACTCCGCAGACGTGAAGGATCGATATCTAAACATGATAAAACAACAATATAATATATAAAAATCTATACTAATATAATAAATCTGAAGAGTTTGTTTTTTTTAATCTGACTGCCAGTCGGATGTGAAAATTTATTTTTTGCATTTGATAGCTAGGCTGTTTACAGCACGCTACCAACCTTCAGAAATGCAAAAAAAAATGTCGATAACACCGTTAACCGAAAACGTTGTAATAGTGTGGGCGTGCAATGCGATGGCCGAGAAAGTTCAGTGTGGCTGTTACTCAATATCTTTACTGCTTTACCATAATGTGTACTTACTTTAGTTGTAAATTCTGTATCTTACGACTTCCACGCGAACGAAGTCGCGGGCTGAAACTAGTATAATATAATAAATAGATTTCAGAACACAAAATCAATGAAAAATGTTTTAATTTGTGAACCAATTGAATGATTGCACCAAATCGGCTTTAGAAAATAAAATAACCCTTTTGATCAGCTCTGAGTTCTCAAAATATTTAATGCCTACTTCTATCTTGCAGACTGCGTAAAACCGATAACAACCGTCTCGCACGTGCTTGCGGAGCCACCATCGTGAATCGTACTGAGGAGTTGAAGGAATCGGATGTGGGTCTCGGAGCTGGCAAGTTTGAGGTCAAGAAAATCGGCGACGAGTATTTCACTTTCGTTACTGAGTGCAAGAACCCCAAGGTATGTTACACCTGTTTGATGACGTAGTACATAGCAGGGATGTTACGGAAGTCATTTTACCGGAACTGGAACCGGAATCGGAGGTTTTAAATTTGATTAATCGGAACCGGAACCGGAGCCGAAGGTGAAAGTAGAAGAAAGATGTGTTATGGGGAGGCTTAATGAAACCATTGAAATATAATTCAGTCTCTTTAATCAGTCAAATATTAGCGATAACATCCACAAACAAAACAGTAAACT
Source organism: Agrochola litura (assembly GCA_949152395.1). Classification (NCBI taxonomy): domain Eukaryota; kingdom Metazoa; phylum Arthropoda; class Insecta; order Lepidoptera; family Noctuidae; genus Agrochola; species Agrochola litura. Next base: position 7,467,730 of record OX424509.1, read on the forward strand.
GAGACTTCGAGCGCGAGCGTGTATAAAATAAACTAAAATTACACTGGCGACGAGTTAAAACTTGTTTGTACGCGCTCTAGTCACGTGCATCGCTGCGTTTCGAACTTCGGTATAACTCCGATTCAAAATTATCGGAACCGAAGTCTGAATCGGAGGTTTAAAATTAATCGGAAGTTCCGACCTGTCTGAACCGGAACCGAAGCTTCGTAACATCCCTGGTACATAGTATAGTAAGATGAAGGAATCTGACTTTGGTACCGGCGCGGCGCTGGTAAGTTTGAGATCAAGAAGATCGGCGATGATAAGTGCAAGATATACCCTAAGGGAACCCTAAAACCTTGTATCCACTAAGCAACATTTGGCGCCCGACATGTTGCTCAACATGTTGAAAGTTAGCGAGGAACTTTTGTTTAGCAACTTTGTCTGTCTACGCATGATCAGTCGTCGACATGTCGCCAGAAGAACTAGTGTTGATTTCAGCGGTGGTGGTTATAATTTTATCGAAAAATGCATCAAAAAGAAAAAACTGGCTCTCCGGGAATGCCAACAGAAGTGAAAACTTAATTAAAAATACTTGCATAGAACATTGATCCGTAACGTAATATAAATAAAGAGCACAATCGCGTTTACAAAAATGAGGTGTCGGTAACGGTGTCGCGAGTTCAATTGTTTTTGCCCATCTCAAAAATGCCCAAAGCGCCTAAAGAAGTTTTTACTTCAAAAACCACGTTGGTGGGTTAAATGATAAAAATGACGGTTAATGATGTTAGAAATGACTTCAAAATAAAGAAAATATATTCAGAGATCTCCGTGTAGTTGATGGATTTGATGCTCAACTGTATGTTGCACGGGACCAAACAAGAAGCCACGCGTCATATAGCGCGCCAGCTGGCAACGTCGCGCGCTGTTGTGCAACGTTGCCGAACATGTTGAGCGTCACGTGTTGCACGTCAATTGTTGCCTAGTGGATGCGAGGCTTTACAATGAAAATAAAGATAGCGTTGTACCTACATCAGAACATCCTAAAATATTGAATGTTGCAAAATGCGCGCAGTCTTCTCTTACTAAATCTTTGTAGGGACGAAAATTAAGACAGACAGTGACAAGTAATATTTCTATTCTATTTATTTGTTTCTCAAGATGCCAGCAAATGGAAAAACAAATTGCATCATCATTGATAAATTCAAATCTTGTCCTGCTTAAGAGCGTTTATATAGACGTCGCAAATAGCTGTCAAATATTTCGCAGTTTTGATTAATTTGGCAATATAACTCTATGGAAATGTGAAATATCGCTAACTAGTGAACTAAAATATTGATTATGAACTGCAGTAATTAATATCGTTACACCGAATATTTAAGTTTTAGGTGTAAAAAAAGTATTTGGGATCTTTCCAAATGCCTTTACACCTAAAATGATTACAACATCAAATTCAGTGTTATAATTGCAATTAATTATTAATATTCTAATTAGCTAGTTCGCTTTATTTCATATTTCCATACAGTAATATTGCCAAATTAATCAAAACAGGAAAATATTTGACAGTTATTTGCGACGTTGCCAACTTTTAGAATGAACACTCTAAGCTTAGCAAGCTTACATTTCCTCCGTCAATAATACTTGTTATTTTACTAATAATATTCGTGTATTCCAGGCGTGTACCATCTTACTGCGCGGCGCTTCAAAGGACATACTGAACGAGATTGAGAGGAATCTCCAGGATGCTCTTCACGTCGCTAAGAATTTGGTAAGCAACCAGTCGACACTGGATTTATTACTAAGATGTTTAATATGTTAAAAGTGGAAGTGAGGTTTGTAGTGGAAAAATGGCGGAGTACCTACCTATGGAATGCAAACAAGAAAATCCCTCTACTGGCCGAGTTTTGTTCATGGAATGAACCTAGTAATACACAAGGCATTTTATAAAAAAAAATCAATTAGCTTTCTTTCTCTTTTTTTTTTCTTTTTGCTCGGATCCTAAGGGTCGTAGCGTGATGTCTATAACTTTCCTCAAGAATTGGACTATCAAATGTAATTTATTTTTTTCATATACGACTTGGTATTTTTTTAGATTAGCGCGTTCAAACAAACAAAATACTCTTCTGCTTTATTATATTAGTATAGATAATATTAGGGTATGCTATTGCGGCCTGTGAATTTGTTATTTTAGCTTTACCATAGATTACAGACAGATGGTTTTCTCCGCAAAATCATTTAAATAAAAAGTGACTCTTGCTACGACACAATAAAGTGCAATTCAGGTCGCACAGCGCTAATTACCTACAGTTATATACACTTAAAAGTTGCCTCTCTTTCTATCGCGTAACTCTTATATCTTTTGACTACGTTACGCTCACTGAATTGGCCCGACAAGACGAGCTACAACGTCGATTTTAGGCCTGAAACTGCGTTAAGCGGGCGCTTGCGACGGGCATCCGTCGCCTGTCTACGCGCGTGGACACGCGGATGGGCTCCGTGGGAACGCGACGGCCCCCGTCGCGGGTACTCGTCGCGGAGAACGGATTATTTTATTTACGCAGTGTTGCTAGTTCAATTTTAACGGTGTGCATGCACAGTCGTGTCGATGAAGAATTTAATATATTAGTTAGTATCTAGGCGACCGAGCTCTGCTCTGGTGAAAATTGATAAGGCTCATTTAATAGTATAGGATAGTTCATAGTAAGCCCATGTGTACCACATACTAATTCCATGCTGTCATGATAGTAGATACTTACTAATTCCATGCTACCATGTCATTCATTATCCTCATGTCATTATTCATTATCTTGTTCTAAACTTTGAGAGAAAACAAATTTTCCCAGACATGAGACATTGAGGTCTAGCTAGATCGATTTTTCGCTCCCGTAAACTCCTATATTGTAACTTTCATCGAAATCGTTAGAGCCGTTTTCGAGAACGTCATTACAAATACATATAAATATACAAATATATGCTCGTTTAATAGTATAGGATTACATTGCAAAACCACTGGCCACACCGCTGGCGGGCAACGCGCATGCCCCCGCGCGGGCGGCCGGCGCACGGAGGCGGCACACGTGGCGCGAGCGCGGGACCCGCTTCCCCGCGACGGACGCGCGCGTGTCCCCGTAACGGAGCACTTTAGTAAGGAACCGCGCGAGCGTCCGCTTAACGCAGTTTCAGCCCTTATACCTTTGAAATATATATGTTTGTCGCGTCGCGTATTTGATTGTAATCTAAGTGAACATTGTGTGCAGGTGCTGAACCCGCGCCTGGTGCCGGGCGGCGGCGCGGTGGAGATGGCGGTGTCGCAGGCGCTGGCGGCCAACGCCGCGCACAACACGCCCTACCGCGCCGTCGCGCAGGCGCTCGGTACATATTGTTTGTTACTTTATTTTAAATCACGAGGAGCTCCGTTAAGTCGCACGGGTCTATCCATCAGGTTCAGCTACGTTTGCCGGGGTTTGTCCGTGGATGGGTGACCATTTCTACATACCGAGACTCCTCCGTGCCTCGGAAAGCACGTTAAGCCGTTGGTCCCGGCTGTCATTCGTGGATCTTTGAGAGCCGTTACGGGTCGTCAGAAGCCCGAAAGTCTGACAGTCTTACCAAGGGGTATTACCTAATTACTGGGTAGTGGAAGTCAGATAGGCAGTCGCTCCATCTAAAATACTGGTATTCAGCTGCATCCGGTAAGACTGAGAGCCGACCCCAACATAGTTGGGAAAAGGCTAGACAAATTTACTAATTACGTACTAAAAACAATCAAAAACTCTCCCTTTGCACCTCGATTTTGGGCCTGCTTAAATTTTGATTTCTGTAGAGATCAATCGGTGACTATACAAGGTGGTAATTTAGTCACCTACATCCGTCAAGGGGTAATAGGGATCAAGAAAATTGATTTTTTCGGTCAGGCAGATTATTAAAATATATTGGACACGTATTTTTTCGTTTTTTACCTTATCAAAAGTTTACGGCGATACATTGAGTTAACAATGTGCCATGATGTCACGAGTATGTAGATTTTATACTTACTTGTGACGTAATGACTCCCACTCTCCAACTTGAATGCGTTTCATCTAAGTAATTTTTTATTAATATGATAAAGCAAAAAATACCTGTGTCTAATATTTTTATATTATCTGACTGATGGACTAAATAGTATTTTTTTTGACCCAGGCGTTATCCCTATTCTTCCCACCATACTCAAAACTTTTTTACGACACTCATATCCGATTTGCAAAAAAAAAAAACCATTTCTATCCAGCCGTAGACAGACTACTTTGATGCATGTCTGAAATCTTTTTTTTTTCGACTCGTAAGGGCATGAGTTTCATAGCGAAAGTTGTTTAGTATGACGGGTAAAATCACCCCCTTGACGGATGCAGGTGACTAAATCGCCATCCTGTATAAGTTCTTTAAGTGTTTTAGTATTGGTTTTTGTAATGAAGCTTTTTCGGGAAAGGACTACAATCATACCTATTTCTGCCGTGAAGCAGCATTACTACTATAGACATTATTACTAAAGACATGAAATTACTCTAATATTTTAGCTGTTTAGGGTTCCGTATTTGAAGGGTGTCAAACTGAACCTAGTTATTACTAAGCCTCCGCTGTCTATATGTCTGTTAGCAGGCTGTATCTCATTTATTTATTTTTGTATAGGTACTCCAACAACTTATTCACTAATAACATATTACATAAAAGAACTTATATATTATCTATTAGTATGGTGAATTTGTCACTTAAAGAAGTACACAGCTTGGACATGATAAAAAATACAAATCAATTAGGAGAATTAATTAAAAGTGATTTAAAATGAACTAATTTATTTTTTGTCACAATGAAAGTTAAATATTTCATTAACCGTAATAGGTAGATAGTTGAAATTTTCACAGATTGTGTATTTCTATTGTCGCTATAACAACAAATAATACAAATTAGGTAAATAAAGTTAAAAATTACAGGGGGTCCCTTTAATTTTTAACTTTATTTACCTAATTTCCTTAATTTTCCATACAAGAAACGTGTATTTTTCGGCGTTTTTTGCTCGATCTTACTACAGTATAGAACCTTTCGGGTGCGAGTCTGACTCGCATTGGGTCGATTTTTTACAATTTTGAACTATAGCAGAAATATTTGTATATTGCGTTATTGCAGGATTAATTAGACATACTACTCGTATTTTTAGTAATCTATTGCTTGTTTTTAGTTCTTTGTGCAAGAATATAAATATTGTTTTTACCATTGCCACTCGAAAAAGGGCATTTGTTTCATCGATAACACTGAATAAAACTCTCTTTTACTCACTGAGTAAATAAAAACATTTTGAATTTGGAACGGCACGAATTATACGAATTATGTACTAAAACCGGTCAAGTGCGAGTCGTACCACGCACAATGAAGGGTTCTTAGTTGGAATGAATTTATCCCAAAAACAAATTTAATATTGTAGTTGAAAAACATGTTCTCCCATACAACGATGTACGTCACGCTCAATTCTCCAACTGCAAATGTAAGTTTTTAATCACAAAAAAAAAGGTTTTGTGTGATAAAACTACAAATTAACGATTTTCGGACTTTTTCCTTTATATGTGCTGTGAAATCTTGCTTCCTGCCAAATTTCATGATACTAGGTTAAGGGGAAGTACCCTGTAGGTTTTGATTTATTTGCGAGTGTCATTATATGACGCATAAATGGCCGTATTTTTTTATAGCGTTGACTTAGAACCTTGATTTTTTTAGAGCTTCAAGATACCATAGATCTACGTGTTTGGTATTAATTTCAATTTGATACCTCCACGCGTTCTTGAGAAAAAGGAAAATTTATTTTCTCGCAGTCAATGGTAAAAAGAAGAGTACACAACTCGTGAAAAAAAAAAATTCTCGGTCCTTGTATCCCTCGCTCCGCTCAGGATTCTAATCTAGAATCCCTCGCTACGCTCGTGATTCTACTCTAGAATCCTTCGCTGCTCTCGGAATCCAACTTAGTCCCTCGAATTAAATTCCCCTTTTTTCACTTGTTGTATAATCTACTATTTCTTTTGTATCTTTCAGAGATAATCCCCCGCACGCTTGCCCAGAACTGCGGCGCCAACACGATCCGCACGCTCACGGCCCTCCGCGCGCGCCACGCGGCCGGCGCCAGCTCGGCCGGCATCGACGGCGAGACCGGCGAGATCGTCGACATGGCCGTCAAGGGCATCTGGGAGCCGCTCGCGGTTAAACTGCAGGTATGGACATTATGAACTACTGATTGTTTAATAGCATTACCATTAAAAGACTAGAGGGAAAACTAATCGCTGTCTATTGCATTTGCTGAGAAATTCTTATCACAGAATACTCGGATGTTTTAGCGAAAACTAAATTGATTATCTTAAATTATGGTGACAATTGGCACTTTTTGAAAGTCATCTATCTTCTATACAGGTTTTTTTTAAGCAGTGCGCAATCTTAAACGCGAAAAAAAGTCTGCTGTTCCTATATTTATGTTCGCATAACTCTTTAAAATGTAAGGAACAGCAGATTTTTTTCGCAATTTCAGGTTTGGTCCCATAATAAAAGTTGTTCATAAAAATTTTCCCTGTATAAATAAAAATCAACTGGACCAATTTTGATGAAACTTTTTCTGAGTACGTCCGCGCGGGTTTCAGGCCCTTAAAATCTACACTAAAAAAAAGTGGCTTTGCAACGCAGTGACGGTACAGCTGTTATAAATACAGCCCCCAAAACTCTAAACCTTAGTCACTTGGTAAGATTATAGCTGAGATACAGAAATAGCGATGCAATCTACTCAGAATCACGCCTGTCTGTTCTGTTCTATGTGTGTCTATACCTCCGTGTCTTTATAACGATTACCGTGTTTTGGGGTTTTATTGTAAGATTTTATGTTCAAGTGAAAATTGTGTTATTTCTATCAAAACTAATAATAAAAAGACACGACCAACTGCTTTAAAAAGAAGAAAAATCACTTGCATCATTAGCAGTGCTTTATTTTTCCCTAAAATACCTCACTATATTGATCAAAACCCTCTGCACAATTTTTTTTTTCTTGTTTACTTCAAACGTTAAAAACGAAGGCAGTAAGAATGCTCCCCACTCCACAAATCCCTGCTGTCAGCGGGTTTTAAAATCTTTAATCGCACAAACTAAGATCACTTTTCCCACATTCCAGGTATACAAAACAGCAGTAGAGACAGCGATCCTGCTCCTCAGAATCGACGACATTGTCTCTGGTTCCAAGAAGAGGGACGGCGGCAACGAACCGGCCACACCCTCACAAATGGCCGGCATGGGTGGCATGGAGTAACGCTAGACTAGTTATAACATTCTAATTTACACGCTCAAGGACTAAATCTATAGCTCACCGGAGTTTTAAATAGACGAGACTATCTTTTATTTTAATGATATACTTGTGCAATTCAGGCTTTTGCCGTATGGGTGGTAAATATCCAAGCGCAGTCCAACTAAAGTTGTCCGCAGCAATTCGAAAACAATTGAAGATCAACTTTTAGTTGTTTTTATTGTTGTTCTTGCTAAAGTCATCTTAATCTGTCTGTTCTCAACTATGTTGGGGTCGGCTTCCAGTTTAACCACTGCGGTCAACTTAAACAGGGTTATAAAGTCTGTGTTGTATGATAATTTGAGATGAAAGAAGTTTGTCTATTTTCTTTGGAGTGATTGTTCCAAAGATTGGCTCAGTTTTGTGTAAGCTTGAAGTTGGTTGTTTGTCTGTATACAATACTCGCACTAAGTGAAGATTTCTTATTATAAACATAGGTATCGTTAGCCGGTATCATGATGTTGCTTATAGGCCAGTTTTAGGTTTTAAAACCTGCACTAAACTACTCGCGAAATACGAGAGTGTAGGAGCATTTCGGTTTGCTTCGTGCAACCTCGGGTTTTTTCGCCCGAGTCAAAGAACTCGAAGCGTCCTGTAGTTCTTTGCACGAATGTATAGTCACGTACTTCGGACTTCGGTCAATTTCGACCGGTACTTCGTCGAAGCTACTTCGCGAGTAATGTAGTGCAGGATGTAACGGTGCACGCATAGAACGCTAGCTCACCCAAGAGCACCTTAGTACACCCTAGTTGACTCGAATTCATCCAAAAATGTTACTTATAATCTAGTTTCTAAGGAATAAACGACAGAGACAGGCCTAAAGGAGTATTTTCAAAAGTTTTTACTACAGATTTAGTCCTTGATCATGTCGGAACCGTATTAAAAATTACTAGATTTTAGTTATCGTGGAACTCGTGAGTTGAAAGACCAGTTTTGCGATATGGTATAGATAGCTTTCGCATAATCTAGTGCTAACGATGCCTTATTTATAGCGTTCCATCACTTTATTAAAATAATAATTTTTAATGTAATAACTACTCTACGTATTTCTTATTATTTATCATAATATGTTTCGTATGTACACAAGAGTGCATTTATGTTCATTAATTGCTATTTTAAAACTGAACAACAATAGTATTAAAGTTTTATATATCAAATGTTTTGTTTTTATTTTTTCTTCAATATGTATTTTATAACTTTCAAAATATGTACCACAAAACCTGCTTGAAGCCTTGTATGATGTTTGAGTGAAACATATTTTTTGATAAGCATGTAAGGAAACCGCACTGCTACGAAATAAGAAGTACTTGAATATAAATTCAATTTCTATATTTTATTAAAACCCATGTAATTTCTTATGAAGTAGTTTTATTTATGAAGCAAATTAATCATGGATTATATTTAGAATTACTTTGAAATCGTTTGCGGAGTATAATACTTATGTAGGTATTATTAATATTATAAATGCGAAAGTCAATCAAACTGTCTGTTACCTTTTCTCGCCTTAACGGCTGAACGGATTTCGATTCAGTTTGGCACATCGGTAGACCATCTATTTTTTTTATCCCGGTAGTTCGTCCAGTAAGATAATTTTCGGCCTATACGCCGGGCGAAGCCGCGGGCAAAAGCTAGTTTGAAATATATCAAGAGCATGAACATTACGATCGAATAGCTGTAGACTTGTGGACCAATTTCTATTTTGCTAAGTACCTGGTACTTGTTGATAGGCCTATACTGTCTCATACCTATTAACACTGTAATTTGATAACATTGTAGAAACCATTTATTTTTAGAAGAGTAACCGTGGAGTTTCTTGCCGGCTCTTCTCCACAGGAACCGACCAATTGGAACCATGCACCTAGCTTCTGACGTTTCATAAGTGCCCTTGTAGGTTTATGTGAAATATTTTGAATTTGAATGAATAAATCATTATGTGTCATTATGTGGCGGAGTCTGACAAGTCTGAATAAAAATACCAAATTCAACATGGTAGGTAATCATGCCAACAATGATAAAAATACAGATTACAACATTAAAATATCAAAAGTATTATGTGAATACTTCCGTGATCTATGGGGAATGTTTTTGACCAAAATGTTAGATAATCTCCGCGCCAATCGCAGATGGGGCTCGGCAGAGAACGCGGTGGTCCGACAGGCGACACGCTTCCACGTGCACATTGTTACTAACATTTCAAATGTATCTACAGTTATTTTGTATGCGTTTCCATTGATGTAGTTATGTGAAATATTATGATCGTTAATTAAGTCAAATCTTTACGCCATCAGCTGTTTATTGCTTCATTGAGCTGCAACAAAGTATGAAAGTATGCTAACTAGTTTGATTCCCATGGCTAGAGTTTACGGAAAAGGGGTTCCCTCTATTTGGCAGAATCTTGATACTCCGAAACTTATTTGGCACAACACACTTGGCATAATCTTGTTTATACGAATACTTTTATGGCATAAAATTCATTTAGTATAATTATTGTTTGGCCGAATGTTTAAACGTCCGAATTTACAATGACAGAATTTTATTTGGAATAATTTTATTTATATTGCCATTTCTATAAAATAACATTTTTAACATTAAATTAAAATTAAAATATTGTCTTAAAAAGTCAATATCGAAGATTGTATGATTCGTCATTTTGAACTGGGTGAAATAGGTTAGAACAGAGACCAACCGCGCGCGAGCCGAGCGAGCGTAGCGAACGGTGCCGCGGCAGCGACCGGCGAGCACTACTCCCAAGTTGCTCGCAGAAATGTTTTCACCATTGTCTATCTAGTCTCACTTGCATGCTGCATGCTTGCTTGCATGCATGGTGTATGCTTGTTTGCATGTTTGTATGAACTTTCTGCAATATGATGATTTTACTTTTTAATTATTATGGATATGAAATTTATGCCAAAAGGTGATTCTGACTTACAAAATAATGAATTGGAATGTATGCTAGTGAGTGTATGCCAAACAATTTCCTGCGAAATGAAGATCATGCTATCCGTTGTTATGCAAAATAATATTATGACATAAAAAGTTCTATCATAAAAGGTAGACCCATGGAAAAGCCCGAGTATACAATAGCTGTGTAAGAAATGTAACCGGTTGGTATGGTGACGGATGTTTTGTCTAATGATTTGTCTTTAAATTCGGACTTGGATTGTTACAAGATACGAATATGTAAGTATGTAAATCTACCTAACCTTTTCCCAACTAAGTTGGGGTCGACTTCCAGTCTAACCGGATGCAGCCGAATACCAGTATTAGCAGTAAACACATTGTGAAGTGAGTAGGTATGTGAAATGTGCCTAGAACACAAAAAAAAAAATACACTGGATATGCAAAACATAACATCACACCTTGTTTCCCCGAAGGGTTGGGCAGAGGTGTACCTGTAGCAGGTACACCCACATTTCGCCAGTTATGTTTAAGTCCCATGTAATAGGGGGCGAGCCTATTGCCATCAACCGGGCACCAATCCAGACTCCGAGCTGCTACTGAGAAATTTCAGATAGAAAAACTCAATAACACGTTGCCCGACCCGGGAATCGAACCCAGGACCTCATGCTCAGTAGTAGCGCTTGCGACCACTAGACCAACGAGGTAGTCCGAGGCAGTGATATGTAAAATGAAATTGTTTATATAGAAATAACCTAGTTGGTTCGGAGGAAGGTGATGGCATTTGATACAGGGTACCTCATCTTAGTACGAGTGCCAAAGCACTTCTTTAACATCTTCAGTGCACACTTACTAAAAAAACAACCGACTTCAAAAAAAAACACTACAAAGTGAAAAATAACTTTAATTTCGGAAGTCGGTGACAAAGAACGAAAATTCAAAACCAAAGACACCGACTTCCGAAATTAAAGTTATTTTTCACTTTGTAGTGTTTTTTTTTTTGAAGTCGTTGTTTTTTTTTTGTAAAAAAAAATATTTTTCACTTTTTAGCTGTGGTACCTACCCCACACAAATTCGAATACCACTACCTGCTATGTAAATAACAGTGACAGGAAGTTATCATATCATCCACATACTAAGTGGGTTAAAATACGTATTATTGAAGCTAACTCAAAAACGACCCAAGCAAAGTTAATAAAATTTATATGGGACCACCTCTGAAGTATGATCTACCAAACAAAAAAAGAATCGTCAAAATCAATTCATAATTGGTGGAGTAATCGCGTAACAAACACAAAAAAAAAAAAACACAGTCGAATTGAGAACCTCCTCCTTTTGGAAGTCGGTTAAAATATCTATGTATCTACTAGGATGTACTGTACCAATTTTTCTAGCAATAAATATTTTATTATTGTCCCTTGGTTAGTTTGCTATGCACCGTAAAGTCTCAGCCAGAAAGGTGCAACTTGCTAGCAAGCTATCTTCGGCCGACACGAGATTGCAAAGAAAAATGGCAATAGTAAAACATCTCTGCTTACTCCCCATTCAAAAGCCGTAATAATACCCACATTTTCCCATCAACCGTATCACATAGATTTTCGTGGTTTACAATGGAAACGGTGTTCAATTGTGCTGACAAACAATAAGGTCGCAAGCCGTGACCACTGATCGGTCGGACCCTGTCGGCATTACCCTGCCGAACTTCGACGAGGCGACTCTGGTGACTGTGACTGGATTATGATAAGGTAAGACTCATCTTCAAATTATGATAATTTTATATTTATATAATATCGCCCATGGGCATTGGGCATGTGCCCGCATTTTTCTGAATATTCATGAAACATTATCGAAAAATAACTTTAATAGCGGGGGGTCTATATTGACTTTTTTTTATCCTATGATTTACTGAACTTACATTTTTCTTTTAACACTTTTTTTTTAGAAAAAAATGTTTTTAACTCCGCTTTTTTTTTGCATAAGTAGTTGACAAATTAAAAAAAAATATATTAGTTAATCCGATAAAATAACTCTTAAACTTTTAGAAATAATAAACAGAATCCAAATCGAGCCAATAACATCGGAGATATGGCAAACGCTACTCAAAAGATAAAAATTGAATAACATGAAAACTATTAAAGATGGACCTTTTAAAGTTATTTTTCGATATTTTTTCATGAATATTCAGAAAAATACGGGCGGACACATGCCGATGAGCGACATTGTATACGAGTTGATATAGTTGAGCTCGAGCTGTCTGAAAAATTTATAGTTTAGGTACCAGGATCGAAATTGGTACCTAGGTGCCGTTTCAACCGATTATTTTATTGTTTTCATTTTACTAATATTTAACCCGTTTTGTGCGTGGTGCCAGCTAGTTCCTTTTTTATGAGAAGAGGGCTTTGCCTTGCAGTGGGACAGTAACAAGTTGGTAAAAAAATCAAAAATTTGACCAAAAACTTTAAAGTAAAAATGAACGAACATTGATCCGTAACGTGATATAAATAAAGTGCACAATCGCGTTTACAAAAATGAGGTGTTGATAACGGTGTCACGAGTTCAATTGTTTTTCCCATCTCAAAAATGCCTAACACGCCTAAAGAAGTTTTCACTTCAAAAAATCCATGCGGGAATTGAACCTAATACATAGCGCAGCGGTCAATCGCTCAGTGAGCCACTACGCTAACCGTGTCGTTTTTCGTGTCAGGCCGAATTTGATGAATCCCATTGCACTATACATTGGACTCACTTTAGCTTGACTAACAAACATACAATGTACAAAGTTATGCATTTGTAGGGTCGATTATTATACATTGACGAGCAATATAAAATGGAAATATAAAGTAGAACTACATAAAGTAAAAAAAAATCTTGAAAACAGTTTTATATGTGTTTTTTATGCGCTATTAAATACATTTGAATCTTGCTTTTTACTTCTGCTATCTTGCGTAGTTTCGGAAATATTTCATGATAAGTTAGTGGCTTTTTTATGTTGTTCGTCATTGTAGTATTAGATATATTTTTTCTGTCTGGGTTTTTGTTGAAACCACTGGTTGGTTGTCGAATTTTATTTACAACAGACTTACCTAAAAATGCATAGTTGAGTTTTGCCAGTCAGGAATTTCGAGGCATTAATCCCAGGTGCTGTGTTTTGCTTCAGCTCCTCATCAGAAACCATGTGTTCAAAGTTTTACCTTTGTTTGCCCATTTTGGTGCGACTGGCGTAGTAACTGGAAGGTACCTGATAATCAAGTGGTTTTTGCCCAAACCAACCTAGGAAAATTCATTGGCGGTGCTAAAAGCTATTAGTCAATAAATTTTACGCTACATCATCATCAGCCTACAGCGGTCCACTGCTGGACAATATAGGCCTCTCCAATTGCACGCCATTCAACTCGATTCTCAGCAACTCTCAGCCAGCTGCTACCAGCCACCCTGCGGAGATCGTCACTCCACCTGACCTGAAGACGTCCTACCTTACGTTTGTCGACTCGCGGTCTCCACTCAAGAACACGAGTACCCCAACGGTCATCGGTTTTGCGGCTAATATGGCCGGCCCACTGCCACTTTGGCTTGATTATTCTGAGAGCTATGTCGACAACTTTGGTTCTCTGCCGGATCACCTCGTTCCGGATTCGATCCCCCAGAGAGACTCCAGGCATAGCCCGCTCCGTAGCTCACTGAGTAACCTTGAATTTATGGACTAGCCGTACCGTGAGTGTCCGGCTCCGTAGGTCATAACAGACAAGACGCACTGATTCAAGACCTTCGTCTTTAGGCTCTGTAGAATACAACGACGAGAAGACTCGACGAAGCTTCTCAAACGCTGCCCAGCCCAGCTGAATTCTTTTGTTAGCCTCCTTCTCAAAGTTATTCTTACCAAACTGCAGAGTTTGCCCGAGGTAAACGTATTCTCGAATAACCTCGAGAGCACCGCCATTGACAGCAATCGATCCCGGAGTGACGTGTTCGTTGAACCTGGGTTTTATCCAAGTTCATCCGGAGACCAATGCGTACAGAAGAATCAACTAGGCCGTCCAGCATCTACTGCAAGTCATGTAGCGATTCAGCCAGTATGACGATGTCATCTGCAAATCTCAAGTGTGAGATGTACTTGCCGTTGACGTTAATGCCACGCCTTTCCCAGTTCAGCGTCTTAAAAACATCCTCCAATGCGTTAGAGAACAATTTCGGGGACATTACGTCCCCTTGTCTCACCCCTCGACGCAGGGAGATATGTTCAGTTTGCTGATCCTGAATTTGGACGGTCATTGTCGCGTTTTCATAAAGACATCTCAGCACTCGGATGTATCGCCAGTCGACTTGGCATCGCTGCAGAGACTCCAAAATAGAACAGGTCTCGATAGAGTCAAAAGCCTTCTCATAGTCCACAAACGTAAGACACAGTGGCCGATTATACTCATCGGACTTCTGTATAATTTGCCGCACTGTGTGGTTGTGGACTATGGCGCTGTATCCTCCTCGAAACCCAGCCTGCTTCGGTGGCTGAAACTAGTCGAGTCTTCTCGCTAAACTTCTCGTAACGCACAAGTGTAAATTGATCTGAAGATTGATCGGTAACAGGCAGAATATTGGCTGGGTTCTGAAATAACTGAAATAAACGTAGTAATTACGTAGAAGTTGTTAACGATGCATGCAGCAAGTTCTATTTGGTTGTGCGGCATGGTCTCGTTCGCCTTTTTCACGAAATTTTTCGAGGTATTGTTCATCGCTGTTTTAGTTTGGGGCACGCTTAAGCATTCTATTTAATTTCTATATTATGTATATTATGAATAAATACTGTGGAAATGCATTATTTGCGAAGCATTTGTGGTGTGACTATGAATGATAGGCTGAGGAATGCTGTGATAAGGCAAAGGTGCGGATTAAAAGAAGATGTAGTGACACAAATTTAAAAGAGTATGCTTAGATGGTTTGGTCATGTTGAGAGGATGAATGAAATGCAACTAACAAAAGATATTTACGAGGCAGATGTGAGTGGAGACGCCAGGAGCCCTAGGAGGACACATATAGTGACATTATTGGTGATGTTCTTCAGAAAGGCCAGGTGCGTAGTACTCGCAACCGATGATAAATTATTAAGAAACTACATTTATTAGAATGTGTGAAAAAGTGTTGCTGGAATATACATGGTTACCTAGGACTTACTAGGTAAAAATGGTGGTAAGACATTACCATAAATTTACCAGTGTTTTATCTAGGGTTTAGCATGTTAGAAGTGTCTTTTCGTCTTCTTTATGTCGTCTTTATCTATCGGCAATTCAGTTACGATCTGTGATGTCCCATTGTTTCTCATAAGTGACCTAGGTTTTGTTCCTTTGTTGAGGCAGATGGATTGAGTCGTTTTGTGTTGTTATCTCACAATCGTCTTCTTCAATGTCCCACCCACCGCACAGACTTCATTCACTCTTCCTTCTTCGTTCAGTCTATCTCTCTGTGGAATGCGCTCCCCCAGGAAATTAGGATGGCGACCAACCGATTATCTTTTAAAGTTAAAGTTCGCGAGCACATTCGCAAGAAGCTGGCAGTATCATCACAGCGGTAATGATTTCCCATTGTTTGTCTTATTTGCTTTAGTAGTATTTTATGTGTATTTATTTTTGTTTATATTTATATATAATTGGAAATATATATTTATGTATATCTTTATATTTAAATAAATATCTATTCCTCAATTCTCGCTATTGCACCTACCACTGTTTGTCTCTGCATCACCCAAAGGTTGACTGGTAGAAAATGCCTTTGGCATTAAGTCCGCCTCTGTACATTTGTGTGCTTGAAGTATTAAATAAATAAATAAATAAATAACTTAGAATACCTATTATCATATTGGACCGATCAGAATTCTATAAGCTTCTTTAAGATACCGATAACGAGGTGGAATTCCATTTAAAACAACGCGGTTTTCAAGAGATCATGGCATGTTGTGGCAAACAATCAAGTGACCAATTTTGGCATATTTTTTTTTTTGACTTTTTTGTTTCTTACATGACGATTTTCAATGGCCCTCATCTGGTTCAGACCATCGTGCAGAAACCTTATAGTGCTCTTGGAGGAATGGAATCGTCATAATGTGGGTAATTTAGCGGTACCTACCCTTTTTTCATTGGAAATTTTTTTGATTTCCTACCCTCCATCTAGTGAAAACAGAGAATAATTGACCACGTCGAGACATGTACGAGGCTGTAGAGATTAAATATTTGTTAATTTCTTTGTTTTTCCCGAAGAGTTGTCTATTTCAATTGAACTTGATTGATCGCTCTGTTCAACGAATCCGTCAAGAATTCAGTACCGACAGTTCCCAGGTGATTTGAATAGCATGATCTGATAATCATGATACACAGGGCTAACGACCATACCCTTAACTAGGCCAGTGCCTTCAATGGGCAGGATAACGGCATCGATACAATTGTCGGCTTTGTGGAGCGGAACATCAGTCTGTCACCAAATTGTCGTGTCGTGGGATCCCCATGTACTATTGTTGAGTTTGATGGCTATTGTGACGATTTTCTTTAGTTATTTTCGGGGTTCGTCGACTTTGTGTTGGTACTTTATGCAGATTAGCATCTGAAAGGGGAACCTTCCATTTACAGCGGAGATTGTGTTTATGGTTGTCGTTCGACACATAGGTACTGTAACTTTCTAAACTGGTCTGCTTCTCCACCACATAGTTACAATATGGCCGATTCCATGGCCGGCCTGAACTTTGCGCAGAAAGCTGAGCAGTGATATTTTTTTCACTCCTCTTGCTCAAAAAGTCCGTCATTGTAGCGTACCAGAGCGGGGAAAAAATTGCATATTATCTTGCTCTAGAAGATTTTTTTTTTTTTAAATTTTGTCGAGTGTTGTTGAAATGAAAAGTAGAGTGTTTAAGTGAAAGTCATCAATTCCTACTCGGACTATAGAAGAACAATATACTATTTTTGTTTGAAAGGGGTATGCTCTCGAGGCGATCCCATATAAATTTTATTAACTTTGCTTGAACGGTTTTTGAGTTAGCTTCAATAATACGTATTTTTTCCTACTAAGTTTAAGGATGATATGATAAGTTCCTGTCACTGTTATTTACATAGCAGGTAGTGGTATTCGAATTTTTGTGGGGTAGGTACCATAACAAAAAAGTGAAAAATAAAAACTTTTTACAAAAAAAATAATTCAATAATTAAAAGTTTTTAATTATAGACATTATACCTATGTAGTCATGTCGTCCCCAGACAATATTATGCAACTCTCTCTTTCCGTTTTTAGTATCACTTAGGCTACTTTGACTGAAAAAATTAAAAGTTAAATACCTAGGCAGCGGCGCAATTGTAACTTTTTCAATTGTTTCACAATAGTTGAACTATTGTGAAACAATTGAAAAAGTTACAATTAGTAATTATGGGTTGATAAAAATAGTCAAAATATGTGTCATTTCCTTTCTTCTTCTTTTCGTGTGGTTAGTGACTAACCTGGTGTCAGAGTTTTAAAGCCGCCCATGGGCTTCACATGCCGTCGAGAAATATCTCTTAGGCATGCCGGTTCGGTTGCCCTGTTGCCGGGGGCCACGATGTCCCTTTCGGCCCATATTCGCAGCCCCGGCAGGCATTGGCCCTAGCGGACCCCGTCAATTCTGCTGACATCTCTTTGAGGCGCGCGTGGAACATAACGTGCCGTCGATCCGGGCTTGGTCCTTATCGGAAGGCGAGCTACCCATTGCTCACCGTCCGCAAGCCCGCGTCTACGGAGGCTGGAAATCTGCCTGTGATTCCCGACGCCCAGGGCGTCTCCTCCTGCGGCGGTTAGGGGCGCGAGGGCGCGAAATTTGCCTCTCCCTCACGCGCTCCGCCTCCTCCTTCGCCAGCATTACTGCTTCGCAGAAGGAGGTGACGGCCTCCCATTTCCTCTCGCTCCGTAGCATGGCCCGAATCAGGGCCGGACGCGAGAGATCACCGCCGTCGATCGCCTCCACGAGGATTAGTGACTAGCCTGGTGTCAGAGTTTTAAAGCCGCTCATGGGTCTCTGAATTAGCTTCACTTGCCGTCGAGAAATATCTCTTAGGCATGTCGGTTTTCTCACGATGTTTTCCTTCACCGTTTTTGAAGCAAGTAATAATTATACAATTCGCACATGAATCCGAAAAGTCACAGGTGCGTGCCTTGGGTTCTAACTCGAGACCTATGACTTGGCAGTCTGACGGTCACACCACTAGACTATCACTGCATTTTCTTTACAACCTTTTATAACATTATTTCCTACGAGTATTTGTGACATAGACAGTAGATATCATCATCATCAGCCTATAATGTTCCCACTGCTGGGACACAGGCTTCCTCTCTGTGAGAGGGAGTGGGCCCACGCGGGCCCAGTGCGGGTTGGTAGATGTCACATGTCTTCGATTTTTCGGTTCTAGGATATACCGGTTTCCTCACGATGTTTTCCTTCACCGTTTTGAGAGCAGTTGTGATGAAATAATTTCGAAAAGTAAAGCGCCTGTCTGGGTTCGAACCTACGATCTACAACTCGTAAGTCGCGGCCGTTACCACTGGGCCACCACTGCTCTCGTAGTAGTAGTAGTAGATATGATATAGTCCATTTACATAGATGTGCGATATTATGATTACCCTCTAATTATTTGGGCCTACATAGTTGGTAGTTGGGTATTATGTAGCAATAATAGTGCTTCAACTATTTCTATGTCCTTGGTATTCAATGATAGCCATCATTATTTGCTCATCACGCCATTGACATGGTAGCTATTTTTTAAATGTAACGTCAATCTGCCTAGCTTTTTCCCAACTATGTTGGGGTCGGCTTCCAGTCTAACCGGATGCAGCTGAATACCAGTATTTTACATGGAGCGACTGCCTATCTGACCTCCACAACCCAGTAACTGGGTAACAAGACTGGTTGTCAGACTTTCGGGCTTCTGACGACCCGTAACGACTGTCAAAGCTTCACGTATGACAGCCGGGACCAACGGCTTAACGTGCTTTCCGAGACACGGAGGACAGACATGACAGGACTTTAAATTTTTCTATAAAAATATTCCAATGGAAAATTCAGAGAAATGCCAAAACGCGAGGTCGTCCAACCAGCTCGAATGTTTGGCGCACAACAGATAAGAGTCACGCTCGGCCGCCGCGCTTCCGACCGATTTCATCACACTTCCGACTGCCCGCGGTCACTGCACCAACTGTATTTACTTTTATATTATATTTTATGTATGTTTTTGTTGTAGAATGTTGGGTATTTACGTAGGCCATGGGAACTGCTACTAGGGTTTTAAGAGAACCAAAATAGTAACGCCAAATATCCTTAATTTGTGTCAAGTTCGACTAAACATCGATTTCTCTACATCTTAATGGATAAAAAAGGTTAGCATATGCGAGAGTGGGTATGCTGCTAGTGTTGCTATCCTTCGTACACAAACATTCGCGCAACAGAACGTAACCCTAAAATGTTCGAGATTTGTATAAGACTCGGTTTAGGTGACGAATTTCATGAAAATATCGAAAATAGAAATCCCAAATAAGCTTATTAAAATACCCCATTACCCCATTTGAGCGAGGGAAAAATATAGGTACCTAATTTCAGTATATCAAAATTAAAGTAGGTGATGATTTGACGAATTTCAGCTGGCTGGTCGATTTCAGTTTTGAGCAGTGGTAGCCCAGTGGTAACGGCCGCGACTTACGAGTTGTAGGTCGTAGGTTCGAACCCTGACAGGCGCTTTACTTTTCGAAATTATTTCATCACCACTGTTCTCAAAACGGTGAAGGAAAACATCGTGAGGAAACCGGCATGTCCTGGAACCAAAAATTCGTTGACATGTGACATCTATCAACACGCACTGGGCACGCGTGGTAGATTACGGCACACTCCCTTTCACAGAGAGGAGGCCTGTTTCCCAGCAGTGGGAACATTATAGGCTGATTATGTGATCAATTTCTGCAGTAGCAATTTTCTTACGAATGTTCTGTTATACTTTTTATGTCTCGTGTTTCAGAGACCAAGTACAGCATCAACCATGAAGAACTCTAAGGCGATCCTGCTGTGGTGCGGGATCCTGGTCCGCGTTGTCTTCCCCATGGAGGTACAGCACGAGTTCGAGAAACATACCGAAGTAAGTTGGCTAGAAAAAACTAGAGAAAAGTAATTTCTGTGAGGTGCAAAAAACAGTTCAAAGGTAGGTAAGGTATTCCGTATGAAATAATAAATTGGATAAACGAGGCTTCTGGTAGAACAATTTCATGAACTTTTCACTTTAAAATTTTTAACCGACTTCCAAAAAGGAGGAGGTTCAAAATTCTTTTTTTGTTTGAAAGGGTTTACTCCCAAATTGGTCCCATATAAATTTTATTAACTTTGCTTGGGTAGTTTTTGAGTTAGCTACAAAATACGTATTTTTTTTCCCACTTTGTATGTAGATGATATTATAAGTTCCTGACACTGGTAGTAGGTAGTGGTATTCGAATGTGTGTGGGGTAGGTACCACAACTAAAAAGTGAAAAATAAAAACTTTTTACAAAAAAAAAAACTACCGACTTTCAAAAAAAACACTACAAAGTGAAAAATAACTTTAATTTCGGAAGTCGGTGGCAAAAAACGAAAACACAAAACCCAAGACACCGACTTCCGAAATTAAAGTTATTTTTCACTTTGTAGTATTTTTTTGGAAGTCGGTAGTATTTTTTTTTGTAAAAAGTTTTTTATTGCGTCGCGTTGTCGCGTCGCGCCTGTCTGCAGGAGCCTTTAAACAGTCGCTTTGCTAATGCATCTTCTCATAATATTTACCAAAAAGAATTGAGAAAATCTCACATAAGAGATAACAACTAATGTTTTTAAATCGTTTGTGTGTAAGGAACCGTAGCAGGTAGTTATTCTTCTTAAAATAGGTGACATTGACTCTCCGCTAAATCTAGTCGTCGATAGTGACAGTAGAAAACATAGGTTAGTTAGTTAGTAGGTAGGTTACTTCAAAGACGATTAAAAGAATACTGTGGAAAATCTCCCAGCAAAAACTAAACAAACCCACAAAAATCCTTAGATACACAAATCACCTAATAACTCTTGTGAAAAGAGAGACTATAAAGTACTAATTGACACGAGTGTAAAGCTGTTATCGAATAGATTAGCGATAAATAAACTGTTTGTCCTAACATAGCGGTTCACACCTGTTCGCTTCTTGTTTCGATCAGTCGCGACCGCATAACCTAACCCGGGTTTTAATAATAAACAAGATGTTCTGAAGTCTTATTCTGAAACTGACTATCGAATCACTCGAACTCACTGTTTTATTCGCAGTTAAAACAGTTTTAGCAATAGGAATATGAGGGACAGGTTTAACAATATGGGAAAACACACGATTGAAATCATGTACAGACGCCAGCACCACAAGCTACTACAATCTGTCAAATTTCTTTAATAGATTTTCAACTTTATTGCTAAAGTATAAGGTTTAAAGTTGATTGGGAAACTTTGACAGTTTCGGGTAGCTTGATGTGCTGGCGTCTGTACATATCAATTTGAGAACGATACAATTAATAGTGATAAAGTAAATGGTTTTTCATTTACTTTATCACTTAGAAATCAAATATCAAGAGTTTCAAAATGCTCACCTACAGTACCTAGTGTTTAGGTTTTCATGCTATGTGTTTGTGCCCCTTCGTTTTAAGAGGAGGCTCCCTAAATTGTATGTTAATTTGCATTAATATTCTGAAACAGTCACGCATACAATCAAAATTGAACTTTAGTATATGAATTATTGGATCTGTTTCTTTCCATGTAAGTACAAGATAGTTACGTAATTGTAAAATTTTCGCTAGATTCATTTTATTGGAAAATCATGTCTTTTTTTAAGGATTATATAAATACTTAAATAGAATCAAGATTACTCGGCTTTTGTGTCTAAAATAAGTATTCACAGTAAGAAAATATAGTTTATTATCCACCCACAAGATATTTTTTTCTAGATCAATTATTACTTTAGTTATAAACGAAATAAGAATTGACGCTATTCAGTTCCGTGCTCGAACACGATCAAAGAGCGCACGTGATTTTCAACTTTATTACTGATGTGATTGCGTTTAGCACATAGTGGATTGGCGGGGTGCATGGGGGCGGGGTTTGCATGTAAATTGTCCTTAGAGTGCCTGGTCTTAATTGCGATATGTGAGATACCTACATAATTGTTAATCACAATGCCAAAGAAATTCGAAGCAAATGTCGATACTCAAATGATTTTACTTTCGACTTGTGAGCGGCCACAGTAGGTCGAATCCGACTTTACATAGTTTAGACGAGCTCTAACTGAGTTTGTACAGAATATCACTGCACTTTCGACGTAGTGACTCAGTGTTTACGTGTACACAGACAGGTCACAGAGCTGCCACCCACGAAATTCTTCACAACCCACCTGCTAAAATACAGCTGTTTTATAACCAACACAAAACTGAAGAAAATTTGTGTTTAGTACACGGATTCGTTAGCAAAATGCAAAAAAATCTAAGATGTAGCAATACTAGCTGTTCAGAATGTCGGTATTATATCTATACAAGAACAAAAATAGGTTTTGTAACGGAAAGTTTGGAATTTCGTAAAGTAACCAATGAAATAAAAAATAAACAAATGTTTGATAGTACCTGCGATTGACTAACAATTAATGGTCAGGATTATGTATTAAAAGATACACAGCGTGATATTTCTTAAGCTGTTTTACATACTGCTGGTACCAAAACGCAGATATATGCCAGTGAGCTTGCGTGTTCTGTACTGAGCTCACGCATCGCGTCGTACGTCCAGCCAGTAATACTCGCCCATCAAGGAGCGCTGTCCCAAATTAGACTCATTATTAATTTGTTATACATAAAACAAAAGATATTTTAATAAAAGACGTATACTAAATGATCAATAATTACATTATCTTTAAAATGGTGAAAGTTTCAGAAAAATACGCTTGATAAATTTTGTGTGATTCTCAGTTTTTTATCCACGTTAGACATAACTTTACAAATTAATTTCACTATCTAATATAAACATAATCTAAAATATTCTGATATTAAGTTATTAAAAAAATGCTCTTATTTAACATATATTATTTTCAAATCATTAACACTACTCGTTTAGACGTGATCTTCAGTATAAAATCATTAAAAGTTGGTTATCGTCGCCTTAAGTAGTAATTTACATCTACTTGTATTTTTACATTCCAGATCAACCTGGATTCCGATTCCATCAGGGGCCGACGTGGCGTGATCGAAGAAGAAAAATACTACAACATGCAATCCCATCACCAAGAGACAAACATGAACATGAACCAGCCATGGATACCAGGTCCCTTGCCACCCGAAGACCCTACGACTAAAATATCTATCACCAATGAGGTTAAGGAAGTCCTGCCTCTGTATCATACTACAGAAAGAGTGACTGACAAGCCTACTGGTCGAGGAGCGAGAGCTTCTAATGAGAATTGGATCAAACTGCCTTTACCTGATCAGAGAGATCCAAGGGATCAGAGAGATCAACGAGATCAGAGGGATCAGAGGGACCAGAGGGATCAGAGAGACCAAAGGGACCAAAGGGACAATATCCTGACACCTCCTCAACCATCAGGTGATCTAATCAATTCTCGTATGCCAAGAGTAAATTTTGTCACTCAAAACAAAGCATTAGAAGCTTCAGAATCTCGCAATGACAAGGAATCTGTACAAAGAGCGACAAGGACTGACGAACTACGAACAGAATTTGTAAGACCTGATGAAGATAGAGACAGATCCAAATATAAGCCAGTATTCCCACGGCAAGCGGTTTATAACCCTCAGATTCCTGAAGAATCTAGAAGGTTCTTCTACGATGATAGGTATTACCCAGTCCCAGATGACCTGTACAGACGAGATCCTTATTACGACATGATCGACCGAAGACGTTATTTCCCTTACTACGGTCCGAGAGTTGACAGATATGATGAAACTTACGATAACATGGTACCTAGGAAACCGAAAAGGATAATCTATTATGCTCATTTGCCAGAAGTGGTTCGCACTCCACCTAGTGTGGATCTAAGGTATAGATACTCTGTGGATCCTTACAGGCGTTATGATGATGACATGTATGCTAACGCAAGGACCGGAAGGTATGACTATAGATTCAGAAGCAGGTACCCTTATGCTCCTCTAAGAAAAGATGAGAGGAACTATAGAGACTTGGCTGGAGCCGGCACTGTTGCTAAAGACAAGAAAATTGATGACAAAGTTACGCCTACTCCGATCTTACCACAGAAAGAAGATAAATTTAAGACGAACATGAACGCTAATAGAAATCTTATAAACAGTCACCAGTATCATGAAAGCGCTGATACTTACCATGAGCCAATTGCACACAAAAGTTTTCCAGATATAGCTCGACCGGACGACGGATACCTTCGATTTGATGACGCTCTGTTCCACGGGCCAGTTGATGAACCGTATCAAAGGAAATATTGATCCTATTAAATAAGTAAACCGTCGTTTCTGGCTCGATTTTCAAACGAACCAATTTGAAAAAATAGCCACAAACGACGCAACACGTTTAAGCTATTAACTTTTGAGAGCATTTAATATCGATGTAGTATTTATTATTAGAATCAACCTGTAATATAAAATGGAGATTTTACAACTATTTGTGTTGCTAATAAACGTAATAACTGATGGCAGTGTTTTAATTACGAGGGCTGTGTTCGCGACAAATTGTACAAGTAATAAATCGAGCATTTAATTTAAAACACGACCGAGGGTGAAGATGAATTTCATTAAGAATTAATTAATGTCATTCTTAAACCGTTCTTGTTTTTCCACGGCGAATAAAAAACATCTGTTGGGAATGTTGAGCGCGACGCGTTTTCTTGAGGTAATTAAGCAATAAATTTTGTGGCTGGCAACATCGCGAGGTGGGGGCAATTACAGTAGTTAAGAAAATGGATGTTCTCCACTCAAGAACGCGTACAAAACCGACGTGACTAATTAAAATGAGGGCTTAGGAAAAATCCTACGACGTGACAGCTTGTAATCAAGGGGATAGATTTTTTTGTATTTTTCTTGTTGGGCAGAAGTTCGCGGATTAGTGTCGGCGATAAATTACGGGTAATTAAATGTCTTGGGGTTTAAACGACGGCTTGAGGTTTTTGAAAGGCGCCATTTTGTCTGCATAAATCATTTTTGAACAGATTTTCCTGTTGGTAGAATGTTATTATGATCGTCATATACACACAAATATTAGCTCTTAGTTTTAAGTTTGATTGTAAAAACTGTTTGATTTTGATTGTCATTCTACACAAAATCTACTAACACAGTCTCTTAGACCGCAACAAGAGTTTCCGTTTAGTAGAAAGACCTGAATCCAGACAATAAGCCATAAACGTCTGCCTAGAGAAATGGGTTATTTAGTTAAATTACTAGAACGCGCACTAAGGCGGATAATTGGAAATTACAACTGAAGCTCTATTATCATCTCTATGGCCTACGCCAAGACGTAGAGGGATTTATTAAAACCCTAATTACATAATAATATTGTATACTGCACCTCGTTTTAAGTTTTACCTTCTTTAAGTGTCATTGTCTAAAACTATCTTAAAATTCAACCTTGTTCGATTGGTTGAATTTTCTTTCATGTTTTCTTTCGATTGCAATAATACTTTTAGTAGTCTCTGTTGAACAGACTAGGTATTAATCTCGTTTGATGAGCTTAGATCAGTCCACTGAATAACCGCTTCTGTGGTCTAGTGGTTAGACCACCTGTCTTAGACAGAGGTTCCGGATTCGATTCCCAGTGAGGGCAACATTTTCTGCTCAGTTTAGTTGTCATCTTATCTAAGTCAGTTGCCATATCAAAAATGTAAACAACATTGTGTTTCGGCAGTAAGAGGTGAGATAGCCAGTTCATCTGCGGTTGAAGATTACGAGTGAAGCTCGCTTCCACCTTCAGCCTGATCATCACTCACCATCAGGTGAGATGCAGGCCAAGAGCTTCCCCGTAGTGGCAAAAAAAAGAAAGAAAAAGAACACAAGCATCTCTAATACAGTCGAACCTGGATAAGTGAGAGTTCAAGGGACTGCGATCTCTTTTTCGCTTAAATAAGTTTCTCACTAACTCGAATTTCTAGCTTATAGAGGTATAGGAGTGGCCTTTCTCACTTATAGAGTTTAGGGCTGGCTGGGAAAGTTTGAGAGGAACAAAAACAATGTTAGTTCCACGAAATTTAAGATTGTGTCATAAATAGCAGATGTTAAATTACGCTCGACTGTCGCTTATAGAGGAGCAGTCTCAGTTACAGAGGTCCAACAGAGAAAAACTAGTTTCTCTTATAGAGGTTTGTGTTTCTCACTTATAGAGGCTTGAGAGGGTTAAAATGACGGGACGTGACAATTACTCTCATTTATAGAGATTTCTCGCTTACCCAGTTCTCACTCACCCAGGTTTGACGTTGGTACCTAACGTACCAAAGTCATCAACGACAGATAAGTAGGTAGTTAGATACATAATATTTAAAGTTTAGCTGTATTCAATTATTATCCATTCTACATACTTCTCAAAAGATGTCAACAACTACTTACATCATTATATTTATTGCTACAACATCAAAAATCCCAAGATATGATGTTTACTGTACACAAACTATCCGAGATCGACGTGTGGTCACAATCGACCCTTGATGAGTTGAATTATTTATACAGAGTCGGCGCGGTGTCCACGCGATGTGTTGATTGCGGATAATTGTCCCCGATTGAGGACAGATATGAAAGTGCGGCATGGTGTCATGTCAATTGAAGTGTAATTTTGTGTGAACATCATTTCCTGATATTAAGAATGGAATATTCAGTCGTTAACCTGCATGTGTATGCTACAATTAGATTAGAAATATTTAGCAAATAAAAGAGAGTTATTGCACGCTTATCTATTTTTACTGAAACTTTTGCGGTCTTTATTATTAAATTGAAATAGTATACACCTAACATTGGCTACTTATTCTATACTAATATTCATACATACAGGCCACATATTAAGCGTCATCCAAGACAAGTGGAGTAAAGTTGTGACTGAATGGTACCCCTGAGATGGCAAAAGGAACAGGGGAAGACAATACAAGAGATGGGAAGACGAACTGAACCTTACAGCGGGTCGAAATTGGAGAAGAGTTGCGAGAGATAGGACTCAGTGGAAGTTGTTAGAGGAGGCCTTTGCCAAAAGGCACACTAAACTAAGAGACATTCTGTAAGCTAAGGAAAAATACCACAACGCAAAGATGTTCAGAATAGAAAAGGTATATTATAAAACTTTTTACAAAAAAAAAAAAACAACCGACTTCAAAAAAAACACTACAAAGTGAAAAATAAGTGTTTTTTTTTTGAAGTCGGTTGTTTTTTTTTTGTAAAAAGTTTTTATTTTTCACTTTTTAGTTGTGGTACCTACCCCACACAAATTCGAATACCACTACCTGCTATGTAAATAACAGTGACAAGAAGTTAACATATCATCTACATATTAAGTGGGAAAAATACGTATAATTGAAGCTAACTCAAAAACTACCCAAGCAAAGTTAATAAAATTTATATGGGACCATCTCTGAAGTATGATCTACCAAACAAAAAAAGAATCATCAAAATGTATTCATAATTGGCGGAGTAATCGCGTAACAAACATACAAAAAAAAAAACTTACAGACGAATTGAGAACCTCCTCCTTTTGGAAGTCGGTTAAAAATAGTACTAAGTTGTTATTTGTGAATGCCCATTCAAACCAACAACTTGGTAATTTAAAAAGACAAAGAATATCCACATTAAAGCCAATTCATAGGCACTCTTCATCAAAGGGTTGTGACAGATGGCACGTAGCACAAACAGTAGTGATGTCCTCAGGCAATATTCATTATCTTCAAAATTGTCTAACATCCCGGGATTTCGGGATCACGGGACTGCGGAGAAATGGAGGAATGGAGTTGCGGGTTGCGTCGCTAATTGGAAGCTTGTTACGTAAACGGATAAAGGGTTACAATATAATTTGATTTTGTATCGAAAAATGTATTTGATATAGTTAATTTGTGCCGTAAAAGGCACCCCCCCAGCTTTATGGTTTGTATTGAAAGCCAGAGGCTAAATAAATAACAATACATATATTATATGATCAAGTATAATTCATATTGTTCAGTAAGTTATGCCTGAGCCTGAGACAGAATAATAGGTTTTAAAAGTAAAATTGCTGTGTATTTAATTTCTATGAATACGTCGCTCAGCATCGAATACTGCGAATGTGACATTTTTGACGAAAATCAGATGTTTGTTTTATTTCATTCTACACGTTCAAATACGTGATCCTGCATTTAATAATGATTTTCGTCAAAAATGTCACATTCGCGATATTGGATGCCGAGCGACGAATAGCTGTTCAGTCGACTCTAATGTCTTTTTTTTTTTTTTTTTTAACTATGGCCTCTCGCAGTTTCGCCACTAAGGTCTTGGCTGCTTAACCGAACTTTTCCTGTGGTGGCCTTAAGCTTCTACACTTAGAGCCTCCAGCCAGGAGCTTTTAAACTATACTAAATTAAAATTAAGCGAGTGCTCGCTAAGGGCACCCCCTGTGGGGTACGAACCTCGGCTTAGGGCATCGCTGAGGGGAGGAGAGGAGCAAGAAGGGACAGGCTGGATCAAACTTAGATTTTCATCATGATTATTATGCGGGGTATTTAAAGCTACGTGCTCAGCTGCAACAACTGCTGGCACCACGTTTTCGAGCAAGGGTCGGGGGAGTCTAATGTCTTTTGCTAAGAGGTCCTTTATATAGATACAGTGCACAGCCCACAAAGTTGCCAGAATTCGATATTACATACAGACGTTAGCACACAGCGCTACAAATTTTACAGAATTTGAACGTGTAAATTAATGAAGAATGAATGTACCTAAGTCCACGCCATATTATACTCAACTTTACATGATTATGTAGACTTAGATATATATTAAAACAGTACAATGCGATTCCAACTAATAACACTTAGGTACATTTTCATTACCTACACACGAAGTTACAAAGTACAAACGTATAGATAGTCAAAGATGGGAAAACGTCGAAAAAAAATAATTGCGTCCAACTGTTGGCCGCTAAATGCACGCACACTAGAAAAGCTCAATGACGTGGCGCGAGTGTAAGACGCAGCTGTCATGCACACCAGCATAACAAAGTTGGCTTGTTTGTTTTAGTTCTTTTGCAGCGTGACATGGCTCTATCTAGACATATAAATAACTAAAGACAAAGTATTAATTATTTCGTACTTCCGCCGTGTCCGCATATACTTACCTAATCCTACCTATGTATGAGCGATAAGCTTATCCTAGTCTTTGTAAACCTTATTCTCAATGTAATTTCACCACATAATCCACACTAAAACTAAGCACAAACAAAACATAAACTACATAACAACATCACGCAATTACCTACAATTCAATTAAAATAATTACGAACAACTTAACCTTAAGCGCGTCAGTGTTGCCATATCTTATTAACCCTTCGCGGGACATGTCATAATATTTAACATGGCAACTCCGGGGCGACGGTAGCGACATCACGACATTCAAACTATTAACATGTCAATAACAATTTGCTGAATTGCTTTTATGTTGTACTTGATATGAAGCCCGAAGGGAAGGGGTGTGAATAGGGCTGGTGCATTTACAAATTGTCAATATTTTTGTGATTGAAATAAGAAGTAGGTATGAGAAAAGGTTTATATTTTCATGTTTAACGTTGTAATAAATACGTGGTTACTGGTCATAATAGTAATTTTCAGCTTAACGTTTTCCCAACTCTGTTGTTTTGAAAGTAGGCAACGTCGCAAATAGACGTGAAATATTTCGCTGTTTTGATTAATTTGGCAATATTACTGTATGTAAATAAGAAATGTGGCTAACTAGTGAACTAGAATATTAATAATGAATTGCAATTAAAACATTGAATTTTATGTTGTAACAGTTTTAGGTGTAAAAAGGGCATTTGGAAAGTTTTCAAATGCTTTTTTATTGCATTTCATAATCAATATTTTAGTTAGTTAGTCACATTTCTTAATTCTAAATAGTAATATTGGCAAATTAATTTAAAAAAAACAGGTAAATATTTGACAGCTATTTACGACGTTGCTAACTTTTGGGATAAACCCTCTTAATCGGATTTAGCAGGATGGTGTAGGTGCAGGATGGTGTGCATATGACAGTAAGTATGTTGAAAAGCGATGGTCAGCTTCATCTGATAATGAGATCTTTACTGATGTCCAAACCTGATGCTAAGATCTGGATGTTTATCTAGGCGACAATCCAACAACTTTGTACATCAAGAAGTAGACCTATATAATTCCTGCGGTGTTTCTGACGTGTGTATTCTTGCCATCCTCACGTATGGCTCTCTAACATGGTCTTTGACAATTTAACAGAGATCTACCCTCGGGGTTTGCCAGAGAGCTATGGAACGGAGTATTCTTGGTATTAAACTTGTGGACCGGGTTAAGAATACAACAACACATTCCATCACTAAAATAACTGATGTCACTCGGAAAGCTGCCACGCTTAAATGGAATTGGGCTGGACACATCTGCCGCATGTCAAACGATCAATGGGCCAAAATTACGACCCTGTGGGTCCCGCTTAGTGGCAGACGTCATCGCGGCAGGCCCAGACGGAGATGGCGGGATGAGCTGGACTCCTTTAAGAAAGATTGGTCCTTGGAAGCTCTGGACAGAGAGAGGTGGAAAGAGGGTACGGTGATGGCCTTTGCCCAGCAGTGGGACAATAATGGCTAAAAAAATCCTGCGGTAGTAATAAAAATCAACTAAGCAAAAACTTTCACAATCTCAATCTTAAATGTCTTCCGACAAAAAAATAATACTAGAATAATTACAGAACTCAACAGCGACAACCCTACAAAGTCAAACAGTCCCGAAGTTAAGGGTTGTCTGTCCCGACCCCGGGACCACGGTACCGCCCGGGAAATTGATAATTTTCACTACACGGTGGTCATACAATAATTTATTCATGTCCGAGATATGATCCTGACCGAAATTAATATTTATTAGCCATTGTCCCTTTATGTCCCATCAGCAGAATTAATTCTAAAGTTGTTTGGATTGTAGAGAATATGTGTAGAATGTTGATAGTTTGGGATTACCATAGTTCGCCGGACTTGGGCTCTATTTACTTAATTAGTTTTGGGAATTGACTTATGTTAAAGCTCGTTTTGGCGTATGGAATTAGCGGGATATTACAGTACAAATATGCATCAAATATGTTCTCAATGTCCCTCGGCAAACCTCGTGTTTCGTCAGTCGTCGGAATTCTATCAGTTGTCCTTTGCACTTGGTGCAGACCGGACGCTCTCAATCGACTTGGAAGTATATAGAGTTGCTAATACTCTTTTAACTTAATGTAATTTATTTGAAAAATGGTAGGAAAGCTGCTAAAGTCGCAGGCACGACAGATAGGAAAATAGTTTACAGCTCTATATAGTTCACACGAAAATCAAAACAAAACCACAATAAAGTACTTAGTTCTGAATTCAAATTATTATACAAGATAAATCTAATAATTGATGGACATGGAAATTAGCATTCGTTTGTATTACGGAAATGCGATGATTCCCGAGGGACATTAAGAAAATATAAATACAGTAAGTACTAGGTTGTGAGTTGGAGGTTCAATTGTTTTGCATCACTATAGCAAATAGCTGTTTAGCGTAAATCCTGATGCGCATAAAAAGCATCTTGGCTTGCATAATCTTTGCATACTCTGTAGAATTTTCCTCAAACATAATCACGTTTTCTTTTTAATAAAGCAAACGTCTCATAATATTTTAATGTGTCACTAGTTTTTGCCCACGCCTTCGTCCGCGACCTCCACGCAGACGAATTCGTGGGCAAAAATCGAATGTCCTCTAGTGTCTGGAGGAGATATCCCACGGGAACGTACGACCGGGATTAAAAGTATCCTATGTCTGTGCTTATGTAAGTACTTACCCAGGTTATGGTCGACCTGTGTCCCAAATATCATCGAAATCTGTTCAGCTATTAAGACGTGAAAAGGCAGTAGACAGATAGAGTTACTTTCGCGTTTAAAATATTAAGTATGGATTCGAAAAACCGACACGGACCGGAGTAACCAACATAGCTTGCAGAGTAAGAAAACTGAAGTGGCAGTGGGCTGGCCATGTTTGTCGAAGGAACGATGGCCGGTGGAGCAGACGAGTCCTGGAGTGGAGACCGCGTATCGGCAAGTGTAGTGTGGGACGCCCCCAGCTAGATAGAAATGATATAGAATAGAAATAGTTTATTGTCCAGGTAATATAGTAATTAGGTTTACAGGTTAACACCAAGTTGAGACGACGTGAATAGCTTAAAATATTACCTATAGCTAGGTTACAAAATATTATTTACTAGTGAGCCCCAAACTAGACAATTAGTCTGTATTATTTATTTAAACTTTTCACACTCAAAAAGGTACAAAGGCGGACTTAATGCCTTAGGCATTCTCTACCAGTCAACCAAGGGTGTTGAAGAGATTGGATGGCAGGTGCTTTATCTTGGGGTTCGGGGTACGAATTCCAGAGTGGAGACTAGATAGGTGATTTCAGGTGTTGTATGGTATATCTGGTGTGTTTGTGTACGTGTGATGTGAGTGTGGTGTGTGTGAGTGTGGTGTGTGGTATGTGTGAGTGTGTGTGTATGTGTGAGTATTTGTTCCCATTGTGTATCGTTTGATTCAGTGTCAGGTCAGGGTATCTAGATTAATTGTTCCGAGTCATCATAACTACATGGACCGACGACCTTAAGAAGGTGGCTGGGTCTGGCTGAATGCGGAAGGCGGAGGACAGGGTGTTGTGTACTTCAATAGGCTGAGTTGATTGATTGATGGATTCAAATTTGGTACCTTGTCTATTGACCCGGTAAATATCCAGCAGTCAAAATAGATCCTAATATCTAGACGTTTATTTTATAAAAATAAAACAGTGGCACTCCGGGAGTGCCTACAGAAGTGAAAACTTGAACAAGATCACCTAGGTGGAAGAAAAATACTGGTATAGAAAATTGGTCCGTAATCGCATCGTAGTACGATCGCATTTACAAAAAAAAAAAAACTTCCAATACCTTTAAAGTAAAAATACTTGCATAGAACATTGATCCGTAACGTAATATAAATAAAGAGCACAATCGCGTTTACAAAAATGAGATGTCGGTAACGGTGTCGCGAGTTCAATTGTTTTTTCCCATCTCAAAAATGCCCAACGTGCCTAAAAAAGTTTTCACTTCAAAAAAATATGTGACGATCATTTTCTGAGATAGTCAGCCAGAATGAGTCTCTCTAATGACGTCACGAGACACTCATCTCTTTACTGATTTTCCAGATGTGTCACCGCTAAATACTAAACATAAAATAATACAAAGTATGCAAATGTAATAACATAAGTAAGTAACCATAACTCGACGACAGAGATTCTTCTTAGAAACCGAATATTCCCTTTGTTGTAAGTCCTTAAGGTTCTAATAAAGTGTCACATAAAGAAGTATGAGTAAGTTGGTCAGTGAGAAGATATCGGCAGGGCTGCCAAATGCGGGTTTTCTTTTGTAAATTACCCATCCACCCAGCTGCTCCGACCTGAAGGCAGGCGGAAATAAAATTATACATTGAGAGAAAAAAACATTTTTTTTTTCAATTAAAAATACTTTATTCATTTATTTTAGTTACTTGAATAGTGCAGTTGGGTTGAGTCAAAAGTAGCATAATATTTGCAATTAATAATTGAAAAAAAATTAAAATAGTAAAAACGTATTAAACAAAAAAAAAGTGACGGATTTTATTTCCAAAATGGCTTCGAAATGGGGGCCTCAAATGTCAGAGTGCCTAGGGGCCGCAAAGTCCGGGCCTGATCGTATGGAATGGTTATGTTTAAAATATCTAGAGCATTCCATATCTTCCGATACCTTGGCATTCCATCCCTTCCGATTTGATTCCTTGTAATCGGTGTTTGGCTTTACAATAGGTAAACAGTAACACTCAACATAACATTTCCTATGAAAAATTATACAAACAAGAAACAAAAATCATGGAAAAAACAGTGATTGCATGTACCTTCCTAATCATTTAGTTGAAGGTGGGATATCATACAAATACCTACTAGGTACTGAAAATATCATGGAAAGGGAATACTTTTTCCTTGCTAAGAATTGTATCAGGCCAGGATCTCAAAACGTTACTTCGCGCGTATAACTCGATTTTTATAACTGTGCGCTTGGAGCTGTCAAAATCGAAGGTTGAATTCACCTGCCCAGTTACCTCCTCAGTGCCCCGACGCCTCTTAATACGGTCTACACAACTCGTGTCGTTTCCACAGTTCTGTCATATTATTCGTTAATTTGTTATTGTTATTATTTTAACCACATACATTTAACGTTAACAGGTACACAATATGGCAGTTGCCTAGATAAAAAAAAAGAAATTCGATTTAGTCCGTCTTTCAGATAATAAAAAAAATATTAGACACGTATTTTTTGCTTTATCATATTAATCAAGAATAACTTAGAAAAGACGCATTAAAGTTAGGGTGTGGGGGCTCGCTACGTCACAACGCAGTATTAAATCTAGCAAGGCGTGACGTCATGCCACATTTTAACTCAATGTATCGCCGTAATCTTTTGATGACGTCAAAAAAGAAAAAAATACATGTTAAAATTTTTTTAATAAGAGGGACAAAAAAAATTTTTTTTGGATACTGGCCTATTATAAAAATCGTCGTTGTTCCTGTCACTGTGCAACATAGAGACGTGATCATATCAAAATCAGGCCTTAGGTAGGTACTTGAGCCTTGATCGAGATAGACTTTGACTAATAAAATATTCGAATTTCTTTAAAACTGGTGACCCTAATCCATAGCCTGTTGGTCTCCGGTTCTAAGAACACGGTCTTACATTGTCGCGAATGTCGCACTTAATTTATTGAGTGACACCCCTGTTTATTGCTTTTTATTATTAATTTTAGTGTTTTATGACCTACCTGGGTTAAAAAATATTAAAATTTGATTTACAGATAAAATAAAACTCTTTCAAATTATTGACTTAGGACCCTGGAGTTGGTGTTTAATTTGAATAAGTTTGGCTGAGAAACATGTTTCCATATGGATAAAGAAGTACACACCTTGTTGTATGTATGTTCTAAAACTTGTATAGGTTTGCAGGGATATTCAATTTCGAGCCTCGATGATGAAAGAACAGCAACCTTTACATTTATGACATTAAGTATTTAAATACCTATTGAGAAGAACTGCAGTTAGGGTTGCCAGGTTCAAAAATAGAAAAGCCGGACACAGATTCATAATTAGCCGGAAAAAAAGTGTATTTATTAATTACTGTTATTCAGTTGAGACTACTGTACTGTTAAATAAATATGATTAAGAATCACATTTTTATCTTATAATATTATTGTCCGGGTGAGTAGCTCGCGCGCTTTCGTTCGGCATCTTTTGGTAGAGCGGGGTTGACCAAAAGCCTAACAAAAGCTAGACAGGCCGGACTTGTATACATTTGGCCGGACACGATTGTAAGAAGCCGGACACCTGGCAACCCTAACTACAGTTTATTAGCATAACTGGCTCAGCGAAAAAAAAAATGAGGAACTTAAGTATCTATCCATACTTAGGCCTCTCGACTGCCATTGTATTTG
Source organism: Agrochola litura (assembly GCA_949152395.1). Classification (NCBI taxonomy): domain Eukaryota; kingdom Metazoa; phylum Arthropoda; class Insecta; order Lepidoptera; family Noctuidae; genus Agrochola; species Agrochola litura. The sequence continues at coordinate 7,503,668 of OX424509.1, forward strand.
GGCAGAAAAACTCAGATGACGGTGGCGGGAATTCGCTGGATGTAGAAGACACAGAACCTGACGTTGTAGCGTTGCTTGGGGGAGGCCTATGTCCAACAGGACACGTCTTTCAGCTGAGTGCTCATGATAATAATGATGGTCAGAAAACTGTACCTACAACTCGGAAATCAGACGTATCTCCCACCAATCAAAAACCACCAAACATTTAACACCTTTTATCTCTACCAAATTCAAAAAAATCGAACAACAAAACAAAACACAACCGGCGCGAATGTTGCTCTACTCAGTTTTCCGTGTCGTCCGATGTCGCGGCGATACGGCTGATGTACGGGACCGGCAGCCGGCGGCGCTACGACAAAGGCGCGCGCCATTAACTGATATGACATGACTATAAAGTAACCTCACCGTGGGACGATGACGGCGGCTGGGAAGGGAAGTGGCTCTACTTTGTGTTTGGTTTTAGTTTGTTAAAGATTATCACCCACCCACCTGGGTGCCTGAGGATGGACGGCGGCGCCGAGGCCGGCCCAGGAAGAGGTGGCGAGATGACCTAGACGCGTACCGCAAGGGTTAGATGGAGGTGGCCTTGGAAAAGGATGCATGGAAGAATTTGGGGGAGGCCTTTGCTCAGCAGTGGGAGTAGGCTAACACAAAATAAAAAAAAAAATTAACACGGAGAAGGACTTTGTTTGAAAGTTAAGGGCTGATGTGAAAAAAAAAACATAAAACCTGACTTGGTTTCCGTAAGTCGTTTTCAGGTGACCACTGAAAATCAGCGCTGTGTTGTTATAGCACAGCAGTAGGGTGAGTGGAAGACTTCTTGTCACAGTCTCGACATGCAGCTGTCGGCTGTTTCTGTTCTGTACTTATGAATATCTGTTTTTTTTTGTATTCACTTGTTTCTGTGATAAATGAACCATGTTTTTTTCTTTTTTTTTTTTCTATGTGGCTGGCAGAAGAAGACGATGATGGATAATGAGTAACCGCCTTCTTTTGAGATAAGAAGTCGACTATGTCTGTTAAATATGTGATGAAACTTTACTTCTTGTATTGCCCTGTCTTTCGAGACGACACTGGGTATCTAACTGGCCAGTATTCTGATTTTGATTAAAACAAATGCATCTATAAAAAATGTTTCATGTGGCTTTTTGTAAATAACTCGTTCATAGTCGAAAGTAGTAAGTACAGGCTTCTTGAAAACTGATTCGCCTTACATAAAAAGCGGCTGCTTTTCTGTAAAAAAAAAAACAGTGGCACTCTGGAGTGCCGACAGAAGTGAAAACTTGAAAAAAAATCGGCACCGCGGTAATCAACGCGTTGATATCTTTTACTCAACGATGTCGGTAGCGAGTTCTATGGTTTTATCCTATCTCAAAAATGCCCAACGCGCCTAAAGAAGTTTTCACTTCAAAAAATTTTAAACCTAACCAATATTTCTCGACAAATTTATCAAAACTTTTGAGTTGTCTGACATTTTATTAAAATAGGAAGTGGAGCAACATTCCCTCCGATGCAGATCCACCACAATATTTTGCACCGTACACACATTACGAACGATCATTTCACATTATATTACGCTCGCGATGTATCGGACGCGTTTTTGCGTGAACCGGGTATCGAACCCGTGTCGATGAGGGCCACTAACCATAAATATGTGTCGTGCCAACACGGCTCCACTCATAACGTATCAATTGTCTTTATGATCGCAATTTTTATTATTTATGTGCAACATTTAACGTGTGAAGATTTTATCGGTGTGTGGACTATTTATTTTTGAGATGGCTCAGATTTTTGGAACGAAGTTTAAAGAACTTCGTTCCAAAAATCTGAGCCATCTGAAATCCATCATGTGGCTTGTAAACTTTCAGAAATCGTCACGCTAAAAAGTGTTAATACTTGCGACTGTCTTCTTCTAATTCTAAGAGAAAGAAAGAGAGAGAGAAAAACGCTGGCAGAAAAAACAAAAGAAAAGAGTAAAGTGATAAGTGTCGTGGGATAAAATTGTACACATCGGCCCGAGTACACTGCATGCCGGAGAGAGAGAAAGTGTGAATTTGGTCAAAAGGAAAATCCAAGATGGCGGCTCTGAAAATTTTCATATTTTTCATCATGGGTGTGGTTTTCATAGTTTTCGAGAGTGTTAAAGCCGATAGTGGGTCGAAATGTAAATCCAAGATGGCGGCTGCAAAAAAATTGGTTTAGTTTTAAATCATACGTGAGAAAGAACTTCATTCCTCACGGAGTTCCCCTGACCGCACACGTTTTTAAGCTATTGCATAGCTTTTATCGCGGGCTTTGAGCGCAGCGGCCGAATCAAGAAATTCCGTAACGAAAATAAAACCTATCCCCCACTCCGCCTACCATGTAATGACGAATGATGACATAAAACAAAAATTACGTTCCCATGACAACGTGATGTCAACATACAGATGTTGACGGATGGAGACGGATCATCCCAAGTGTAGCGTTGACAAATAGGAAGTATGGAAGTTACAAATGCTATGCAATAGCTATAGTGCCACACGTTTTTTTTCTAAGTTTTGCTTTGCGACGCGGCGCCGCTGCGGCGTTACAACGTTACGGCTTCGCAGCGCCCGTGTGCCCGCCAATACAACGAAATCCTTGCGTTGCGGCGCCGCAACGCATTGTAAGTACAGGCTCTTAGTTTGTAATATTCGCTCTAGTTTACATTGAACCTCAATGGTTGCACATGTCATTTTAAATGTTAGACCTTTTATAAAACCCACACTCAAATAACATTTCTGTTGTCATTTGCTAAACGCCGGTTCCCGAGTTTTGCCGTGTCTATTCTATTTCCAATGATTTCATGCATCGACGTGGTGCTGAGATTACTTGTCCATTCAATTTACCGATATCTTAAAGATAAAATTCACTATAATAATTTCTAAGATAGGGTGGAGAGACAGCTTCTGATTCATTCATAGGTTGTGCTAGATATATCGATAAGTTTTGATAACACGAATAGTTGTTCGTGGACGTAGGAAACTGTGTTGAATTAGAAAGCAACGAAAGCGGTGTGTCTCTGATTAGGGGAGGTGATAAGGATCATGCATACATGCTTTTATATAATTAATGTATACAAAATATTGTAAAACATTTTTGAAAGAGTGGAGTTTCTTGCCCATTCGTCTCCATATGAAACCAACTATAATCAATTGTTTTTAGGGTTCCGTACCTCAAAAGGAAAAAACGGAACCCTTATAGGATCACTCGTGTGTCTGTCTGTCTGTCCGTCTGTCACAGCCAATTTACTCCGAATCTAATGGACCCATTAAGTTGAAATTTGGTACACATATGTATTTCTGTGACCCAAACACGAATGAGTAAAGTAAATTAATTAATTTTGAATTAATTTCACTTTTGGGGCGCAAACAAGAAAATTTAAAAAAAAAAGTTTTGCTAACAGTACTGTGTGACATATCAAATGAAAGGGCTTGTTGCGAGGATCTTAAATATATTTTTTACATAATTTTAAAATAAATATTTTTAAAGATATTTAATAAATTCAATGAAAATTGACCATTCCCCCCCCCCTTATCTCCGAAACAACTGGACCAAAAATTTTGATAAAAATACATGGCTCTTTACTCATAGATTACAGGAAAACCTATAAGAAGTCTATGATCTTAAAATAACATGGTAAATCTCTCAATATTGTGCGTACAAACTTATATTTCGTCGCTCGGCATCCAATAGGCCCATCTCTCTAGCTACTATAATATCAAAAAAAATATCAAAAGTGTGACCGTCTGCTTAATACACAAATAAATAAAACTGTAAATGTTCAACCAATTCGGGTTTCGGCGTGGTTTGTCAACAGAAAGTGCAGTGTTGTGTCTTAAGCATACTATCACATACTTACTATACACAGCGTGGGACGCCGATTGATGCTAGCTTCCTCGACTTATTCAAGGCTTCTGATCTGGTTGCTTATGACGTATTGTGGAGAAAGATGGAGAAGAATAGGTTGCCAACGGAGCTTATAAACATCTTTAAATAGTGGTATAGTAACCAGATCAATAGTGTACGATGGGCTGGAACTTTTTCCAGGCCATACAGGTTGGAATGCGGGGTGAGGCAGGATTGGCGAGCTCAGCAGCACCAGAGTGGGTTGCTATATAGATGGTATTTGTGTAAATAATATTAGCTATGCAGATGATATGGTGCTTCTGAGCGCGTCAATCTGTGGTATTGGTGGGGCTGCCCCGTTTTTGTAGCGCATCGGGAATGTTCGCGGACGCACATATTAATTGCTTTTACGCAACGATGCGAATGAGGTGTGCATCCCTGGTACGCAGAGTACGGGCCAGCTCCAACAATATCCTAAAAAAGATCGCTAGCAGGCTGGATTGCATGTACATCAATCACTGCAGTGCCATCTCCCATGGGGTGAAATAAATTTAAACTAGATTACGTGGGAAAGTCACTCAGAAAGTTTTATGATACTAGAATAAAATATAGTACAGACGCCAGCACATCAAGCTACCCGAAACTGTCAAATTTTCCCAATCAACTTTGAACCTTATTTTTCAGCGATAAAGTTGAAAATCTATGAAATAAATTTGATAGATTGTAGTAGCTTGATGTGCTGGCGTCTGTACATGTTATATATTTTTTTTATTATATCTTTTCAAAGAACTCTCCATTGGCGTCTATACACAGTTTCATACGTCTAAACCAATTTTCTCCAGTCCGCATCAGACACCTCTCCAATCTCCTTCTCAAATGCAGCCAGTGCATCTTCAGGTGATGAAAACTGTTTTCCTTTGAGTTGATTTTTTATTTTGGGGAACAAGAAAAGTTGCACGGAGCCAAATCGGGACTGTAAAGAGGATGACCTATAAATATGACCGGTGTGCTGTCCAGAAAGTCCCTTGTTTTGAGCGCCGAGTGAGCCAGCGCGTTGTCGTGGTGAAGCAGTAGCCCACGGAGGCAGTGTTCGGTCGGTGCTGCTTGCAGTAGTAAAAACTTCTGGCAAACATTTGGTAACATACCATTCAGCATTGATGCTCCTTTGATCTCGTCATGGTACTGACACCAGATAACCCGGCAAAGAAAAAAAACTTGTGATCAAAATTTTGCCTGCATTTCTGGCTCGCTTCACTTTGGTAGGCGTTGGTTCATTTGAAACAGCCACACGGTCGACTGACGCTTCATTTCTGGATCATACTGATAAATCCAAGATTCATCACCCGTATTTATATCTTAAACGCTCCGGGACGAGCCTGTTACAAATTTTGCTATCATGTCTCGGCACCATTCTACCCGAACCTCCTTCTGAACCTGCGTTAGATTTTACGGTACCAGCGTGAAACTATCTTCCATAACCGAAGATGCCTGTGTAGAAGTTCATGCACACTTCCCGATCTAATCGGCAGTATATACTGAACCTCTTCATATGTAATTCGCCTATTCTCTTGAATTAAATTTTTCACAGCCAGCACGTTTTGTTATGTAACAACCGTCATAGGGCGGCCACTTCTTTCTTCGTCTGCCAAAATTACTCGACCACCCATCAATTCGTTGAACCAGCAGAAAACAGTCGCTTTAGAAGGGCTTTTTTCTATGAACACCATTCGAAGTCTTTCAAACGATTCTTCTGGTTTTAGTCGACATTTGAAATCGTACAAAATCATCGTGCGAAAATGTTCTCGTTGTAAATCCAGTTTTCAGTAAGACAGAGTAATTTGATTTTGCTCGTAAAAAAATGTGGAGGGAATTTCGAATTTGGGATGTAATTTTTTTTTGTAATAAATAGTCATAGTTTTAATTGACATCAAAACCAGCCAGTATCCCATAGACAAAAACTGTTAGTCGCAAATCTTTCTGAGTGACCTGGTAAAATAAGCTAACATAGTTCATAAGTTTACTAACACTACTTGAATAAAGAAAAATATCTGGATGACCATTTTTTTTTGAACGATGTTTTCTAAAAATTAAACCTAGCTAGATCGATTTATCGCTCCCGAAACCCCCTGCATACTAAATTTAATAAAAATTCTAGGAGCAGTTTCCGAGATTCAGATTATATATACATATATACAAGAATTGCTCGTTTAAAGGTATTAGATTTAGATTATTATTGTTGATTATTATCATACCGCAAATGTGAAATTTTTAACGAAAATCAGATTTTTGTTTTATTTCATTCTACACGTTCAAATAAGTAAGCCTGCAATTAAAAAAAAAAAAACGTAAAATGTCACATTCGCGGTATTGGATGCCGAGCGACGATTTGCAGTTGGAATGTATGGGAGAACATGTTTTTCAACTACAATGTTAAGTTTGTTCTTGGGATAAATAAATTCATCTCAACTACGGAACCCTTCATTGCGCGTAGTCCGACACGCACTTGGCCGGTTTTTTTTTATGACATTAAAAGTGCCTTTTTAGCCCAGTCAATAACTACATCAAACATCGATCAACTACGATTCTTTTATGTGTTGTTAGGTCATCTGAGAGCAATTTATACCCAAGTTTGTAACCCTGAAAACCTTGTGCTGCTGCCATGGTGCTCGAAAAACTACGAATTTTTTAAAAGTGAAAATTTCTTTAGGCTCGTTGGGCATATTTGAGATGGGAAAAAACAATTGAAGTCGCGACACCGTTACTGACACCTCATTTTTGTAAATGCGATTGTGCTCTTTATTTAGATAAGGTTACGAACCAATGTTCTATACAAGAATTTTACTTCTGTCAGTACTCCCGAAGTGCCGCTGTTTTTTTTTTGAAGTTAAACCTTCTTTAGGCGCGTTGGGCATTTTTGAGATGGGAAAAACAATTAAACTCGCGACACCGTTACCGACACCTCATTTTTGTAAACATGATTGTGCTCTTTATTTATATTTCAACGTTACGGATCAATTATTCTGTGCAAGTATTTTTACTTTAAAGGTTTTGGAAGTTTTTTTAAATTGTTCAAGTTTTCACTTCTGTCAGCACTCCCGGAGTGCCACTGTTTTTTTTTTAATTCTTGCACTTGTTTCAGTTTTTTTGAAAAATATACCTTAATGACGCGTTTTAAGGTATTTTTGTTCTATTGACCGGGCTATTTATGGAACTATTTGAAATAAATGATTTGACTATGACATGAAAATTCATGATTTTTCAAAACCTTTTATTGTGTTTTACTAATTTGGACATCAAGTTACAGTATTACAGAATAATTTCCCAAACAAAAAAAAAAGTTACATTATTTCTATTTTCTTATGTCTCTCGGGTATCATCGGATTTCCGAATACAAACGAATGCTAATTTCCATGTCCATCAATTATTAGATTTATCGTGTATAATAATTTGAATTTAGAACTCAGTACCTACTTTATTGTTGTTTTGTTTTGATTTCCGTGTGAATTATATAGAGCTGTAAAACTATTTTCCTATTTATCGTGCCTGCGACTTTAGCGGCTTTCCTCCCATTTTTTAAATAAATTACACAACTGTATAAACTTCCAAGTCGATTGAGAGCGTCCGGTCTGCACCAAGTGCAAAGGGCAACTGATAGAAATCCGACGACTGACGAAATACGAGGTTTGGCGAGGGACATTAAGATCATATTTGTACTGTAATTTACTTTTATTTAGCCTTTTGGTTTTAAGTGGCCTGCGAACACGGCTCGCAACTACAAATCGAGATGTTTGAAAAATTCAATTCCAAGCACGTTGCGCTAGTGTGAGTGCCTGTCGAAGCGATATACAACTATAGTGAGCAATACTACCACGCACACATTGACAATTATTGCTTGACGCGATAGCACTACTAGCTTTCGAAAATGTATTATACATTTGGATGTGTTCGGTAATCAAACAAACTCACACACTCACTCACTCATCAAACACACACACACACTCTCACTCTCACACGGCGTGTTCGAGTTCGCAACAAGTCCATCGTCATCCTGAGGATGCCTCGTTGAGAGTGAAACACGTGTCGATTTTTTTAGGAGTTTTTTATAACTCTTTAGAAATAGCTAAGCGGAACAAGTTACTAAATTTATCCACGTCTATTGTATTATACCTATATTCTTGCAAATAAAATATCATATCCGTAATACCAAAAATGATGAATGAAAACTTAATATTATTATTTTTCATTTTTTTTTTAGATAATTTGTAACTTGATAATATAAGCTATGCTTCTGCAGAAACAATGTTACAAATATTGTTGTTTATAATAATACAGAAAAACAATATGAAGACATGTCATTTACGCTGTAAAAATGTGCGAAATTAAATTCGTTTAAACTTCAATTTAGACGAGTTTTAAAAAAAAAAAAGACGTAGGAGCCTAGATAAACACTGTCTAAATCCGAATAACAACATAATATGATGGAAATATGGAAAATTTGGAAATGATTTAGGTATTACGTTTGTATGGATAATTCATGCGTCGCCGCGTTCTTAATCATCATCATTCATCATCATTTCAGCCGAAAGACGTCCACTGCTAGACATAGGCCTCCCCCAAGCACCTCCACTTCGACCGATTCTGTGCTTTCCGCATCCAGCGGATTCCTGCGGCCTTCACAAGGTCATCGGTCCATCTTCTGCGTTCTTAATGCAGCCCTGAAACTGTCGTCTTCCTACTTATACTACATCCGCTTGTATTTATCTTTGTGACAGATATAAATAAACTCTCCCTGTAGTACACACGGCTACACATCAAACTATAAATTTCCAGTTTATGCTGATCTTGCATTGTGTATTTCGGATTTCCGTAATTGTACGGAAATCCGAAATACACAATGCAAAACGCGTCATTAAGGTATATTTTTCAAAAAAACTGAAACAAGTGCAAGAATTAAAAAAAAAACAGTGGCACTCCGGGAGTGCTGACAGAAGTGAAAACTTGAACAATTTAAAAAAACTTCTAAAACCTTTAAAGTAAAAATACTTGCATAGAATAATTGATCCGTAACGTTGAAATATAAATAAAGAGCACAATCACGTTTACAAAAATGAGGTGTCGGTAACGGTGTCGCGAGTTTAATTGTTTTTCCCATCTCAAAAATGCCCAACGCGCCTAAAGAAGGCTTAACTTCAAAAAAAAAAAATCAGTGGCACTTCGCGAGTACCGACAGAAGTAAAATTCTTGTATAGAACATTGGTTCGTAACCTTATCTAAATAAATCGCGTTTACAAAAATGAGGGGTCGGTAACGGTGTCGCGAGTTCAATTCTTTTTCCCCCCCTCAAGCTATACATGTCCAGTAAAAGCTGACCTCGCATTGGCGAGGTCAGCTTTTACTGGACATGTATAGCTTGATGTGTAGCCAAGTGTACCTACCTATACCTTCCATAGCTAGCACTCGAACTACAGTACCCAGTCAGAATATAGAGCAGCAATAGATGACGTACAACACGTTGGGGAGAATATATCATAAGTTTTTCCCCACACCTGAGGAACTTTGGCTACCGAGTCGAAGTTAGCAAACTATTTGACACACCAACTCAGAGTTGGAAAGTTCCTTTGATTTATGTGTTTCTGGATTTTTTGGTGAGACGATCTGTGAATGTTACGATATTTATTTACTAATCATTTGCACTCACAGAGCTTTGAACAACACAAAAGCTATAGAGATAAATAAGTAATTCATATTCCAACGAAAATCTCATAATGTGGGTTTTGTTGTTTTTTGTATTTAGGCTAGTAGGTTGAAAAACGGAAAATGAAAAAAAAAAAAATGAAAAATGGATGAAAATGGTGAAAAACTTCTTTAGGTGCGTTGTGTATTTTTGAGATGGGATAAAAGAATTGAACTCGCGACACCGTTTTTAAGCTATTGTATAACTTTTATCGCGGGCTTTGAGCGCGGCGACCGAATCAAGAAATTCCGTAACGTAACGAAAATAAAACCTAACAACCCCCACTCCGCCTACCATGTAATGACGGTTCCCATGACAACGTGATGTTGTCATGTGTTGTCATGGGAACGTAATTTTTGTTTTATGTCATCACGTCATCATCCCAAGTGTAGCGTTGACCAATAGGAAGTATGGAGGTTACAAATGCTATGCAATAGCTTTACCGCGGCAGTCCTCGAGTGCCACACGTTTTTTTTTTTATCTTAGCTTGGTTGCTATAAGTTCTTCTTTATTACTAAGAGCACTTTTCTTCACCAACACATGACGAAAAACCGTCGAGAGGTGGCACACTTCACGAATAAGATATCGAAAAATGTGTAACATTATGACCATCACGACGCTTATTACTGACGTTCAAAATGTTACACTTGTTTCGGGCAAGAGTGTCAAAAAGTTCGCTAAGAGCCTGTGCACACGATGCGTTGCGGCGCCGCACCGCACAGATTTCGCTGCATTGGCGGTCACACGGGCGCTGGGGCGTCGTAACTTTGTTACAGTTCGTACAGAGCGCGTAAATTGTCATCTGTCAAATATCTGTGTTTTTGACAACGCACAAACAACTGAGCGGTGCCGCCCCGGTGTCCCCGCCTCGTCTTGCGGGCTGCGAGTCCGGTGTACGTGCTTTGCAACGCCGGAACGCACCGTGTAGCATACCATGGATATTTGCATATAGAACGCCGCAGCGACCGCAACGCATCGTGTGCACAGGCTCTAAGTGAGTTTCAAAAATCTAAGCTGAAATTAAAATGGTCCTACTTACAGCTGACATGATAGTGATTGACATTCTGAACGTGAAAATGGATGTTATTTTTATTACAGACATTTTTTCTCTGACCCCTACCAGCGATTGGTAAATTCACAGAATTACACACATTGATAAACTCAAACCGAGTGTTAAAAAAATAATCAATCACTGGTCAAACTCGACCATTTATCGCACTTTGACGATGAAAAATGACTTATTTGTCAATTACTTTTCACCAGAACCAAGGGTCACTTTCAGCAAACAAATTCTACGCAATCAATCACAGCAATATCTTCCTTGATGCCTTAAGAATAAGGATTATTTTAATGCAAAAGAAGACTTGGCAAATTATTGCAAAGTTTATCAAGCGATGATGCACGCTGAAATAGATCGTATTTACTGAAAATAAGAGCAATGGCGTGTGTATAACTAAGGTGGTGATGTGTAGGGTGGCAATAAATAAGGTGTCGGAATCTAGGAGTATTGGTATCGGTCGCGACTGATAAAAGTCCTCTTTCGCACGACCGACTTGTGATCTTTTGTTAGTGATGTTACCATTCGGTTTCTTTCCGGAGATATCGATAAAAATTCAATCATTTATATTTTACCAATTAAAAATTAAGGTTCAGAATTTACTATTGTCCAGAATCTAAATAGTGTTAGTGGTCTTAATCTCAACGCACTAGACCGACTTATTGTCCGGACCTTACGTTAGGAACATACTCAGTATTTACGAAGAAATACCTTAGAGAAAAAAAAAAATTGGTTGTTTGTAAAGTCGGCTTACAGACTATAATTTTACGTGATAACATCACAAGCCGAATGCTTAGGACGATCGTGCCTCTCTATCGCTTGTTCCGCGCTCTCGCTTGCACGCTCGGCTCAGGTGGAACGTGTCACTTTTTCGTGCGTGCAGCCGGCGTTCATCGATTTATAAGACGTTATCACGTCAAAAATACGACAGTTTTTATTTATAAATGAGATTGAATTTCTATGACTGTTCGAAACATTCGCTAAAACTAATGAGCTAATCGACCTATCGATAACTGAATCAATTTTCCCAATCGATACTCCCATCACTATTATAACTTAGTGTTCCCGGCACGTTCCAGTCAGCTGCGAGCCTTTTGTCTGTTTTCTTTTTAATTACCTCCAATAAATAGCCACTCAGCAGGCCGCCGCCGCTATTTAAGATAGGGGAGACATCGCTCTCTTGGACACTGAGCATCGATTTACAATGATACAGAACGCTAGGAAACTGGGGATTTTTGATGACGTATTGGTACGTAGATGGTGTTCTGTTTTCTATAAAGTTTTGTCACCGTACTTTTGAACCAATTTTGAAGGATTACAAAAACGCAACTTTTCAGGAAAAATAAAAAATTGATTCAAAAGTTCGATTGTTCCTTAAATAATGGACGTAGAGAGATGATGGTCAGCTTTGAAAAAAGTAATTTTATAACACTAAAACTAAGATAATTCTTAGTTTTAGTGGAACACTAAAACTAAGATAATTCTTAGTTTTAGTGTTATGTCATTTTCGGAATCATTTTATATTATTATCATTTTTTGTTTTATTTGGCAGTTATCACTTTATTCTCCAGGGACGGCGGCAGCGATGTTAATTCTTTGAATTCGTTTTGTAGACATACTACATAATTATGCTACTGAAAAAGCAAATTGGTTAGTTCAAAGCTGTTGTACACACGGCTACACATCAAGCTATAAATTTCCAGTATAAGCTGACCTCGTATTGTACGGAAATCCTATACAATGCGAGATCAGCATAAACTGGAAATGTATGGCTTGGTGTGTAGCCGTCTGTACGTGTGACAATAGATGTGAAAACAAAAAAAAAGATAATACTAAACCTACTAATAAATGTAAGTAAATCCAAATAATAACTTGACATTACGATAATTACATATCGCACCCCTAGATGAAGACTCCGGTAACTCAAAAAGTACGCATTTCAAGTAAGTGGCGGTTTCGAATTCCTGACTCGAATACCTACACATAGATATAACTCGCGTGACAATACCGTCAACTGCTGTTAAAAGATAGCTTTACTTAATTAATAAAACGCAGCTTTACTTAATTTGATTACAGCTGCAAAACTAGAGTAACTAAAAAATCTCTATATTTTACAGGGTTTTAACAGACAAAATACAAACAAGCTAATTCAACGTTACCTCTATGAATGTCCCAATAGATTTTTGATATCTTTTTTAGGAAAGATATCAAAAATACTAAAAACAGTTTTTCGTTATTTCTGAAAAATGAGGTTTTTTGAGTTACCGGAGTCTTCATCTAGGGGTGCGATATATCAACAAACTACTCACGTTTGAAGCAATTTTACAAATTTTCTACACTCGAGTGAATTCCCCCCTACCCATGAAATACAAAATAATAATATTATGACTTTATGTCATATCAGCAAATCTTACCAAATTCAGAAACCACTTCCTGAATTTTTCACACGATCCGAGTGATTTCCGTGCCCCACCATAATGTTATGGCAATAAAAAGACACGGGTAAATGTGACTCTGATGTGGTTGCGATGGTCGTTACCACAATAAAGTGTCCCATTAGGGGACAGGGATGGATTTGGAGGTTTTATAGCTTCCGGAGTGCTGCAGGTAGAGCTTGAATTATGGAGGATTATGAGAAAGTAATTAACGTAAGTCTACGAGAACTATTAATATTCTTTATAGATAGATAGAATAGATAGAATATTCTTTATTATGTACACCATAAAAATTACAGACATTAATTTAGAAATTTGACATTGGGTGACACAATGGGCGGTCAGCGGTCGGCTTATCGCTAAAAGCGATCTTTTACAGGTTTCTTTGAAAGCTTTGAATTATATTTGAAAGCTTTCATGGGCCAGTTTTCCAAAATAATTCGCGCAAATTTTTTGTGACATATTGTCAAGCGCGCGTAAACTGCTGCGATTGGCAGAACCAATTTCTAAGTAGTAAAATTTTCAAGTTTTTCCTTTTTTATATACATACATATTATTATAATATAAATATTGTCTTATATAAAAATAAAATTAAGTAAGGAGTAAAAATAATTCAGTGTAAATAGCCAGGTAGCATCAAAATTAATTATTGCAAGTCACAATAAATTATATTTAAAAAAAAACATACCTACATAATTATTTCGTATTGGTAAGTAATGAGAAGAAATAATTTTGAGGATTACAGAAGTTATGGTAGTTTTTATTAATTACAGAACTGATGACACAGTCTGGAATCAAAGACCTCCTAATAACTGCATGGCTCATGGCACACAATTCTAGCTGCTTGAGACTAATATTTAAATCAACAAATTTGTAACAAAGCACAACCCATCATAACCTAAGATGGGTACAAAAAATCTAACCAGATGACATTAAACCAAAAGCTAAAAACCTCACAAACCAGGCGTTTCAAGAATTTCTCACACGCACAAACCGATTTTCCCTCGCCGCCAATAAAAAGCACATGAGTGAATGTAAGTCTCGTAACGCACAAACATGACCATTACAAAAAAATAAAGTGTCCTACTAAAGGGCAGGGCCGCACTCGAATGCGTTAGTAATCCGGGAGCGAGCGAACGAGTCCCAAGCGTGGTACTTGGTGCTTGTGTTTTATTGATATTTTAGCGTTGGAATGATTTTTCGTTGCGACTACGAGTCTCTTGGGGTGGGACCGTTAGTATTGATGGCTGGGCAGGGTGACGGACTTGGGAAGAGGTAAAAAAGTTTTTTTTTTTAATTTTTTACGTTCTCAATCTTATGTTAACTGTTCAATGTTACTGGATAAAATAAAAATAACCAACATATTTATACCTCAACTGCCTCGTTGGTCTAGTGGTTGCAAGTGCTACCGAGCATGAGGTCCTGGGTTCGATTCCCAAGTTGGGCAAAGTGTTATTGGGTTTTTCTATCTGGAATTTTTCAGTTGCAGCCCGGAGTCTAGTTTTGTGCCCGGTTGATTTCAATAGGCTCGCCCCCTATTACATGGGACTTAAACATAACTAGCGAAATGTACCCACATTTTGCCAGTTAACCTATAGGTACACCTTTGCCCAACCTTTCGGGGAATAAAGGCGTGATGTTTTGTATTTATATCTACCTAATTAATTGGTTGATATTTGACAACAAATTCAATATAAACTATAAGTAAGTCACATGTACCCGAATTTTATTACTTTGCATTTTAAGTCGGTCCGGAATTCCAGATTCGGACTAAATCCCAAGTCCGCCCCCTCTACATTACAGGACATATCAGTATTTCTGTGTACCAGGACATGATCGACATACATCAGCCACTGAAACATTCACACTAACGACACGCTGCGGTAAAAACACGGTTATGATTGGACCGCCTTTTACGGTCCAACCGTTAAACTTACGGATGGTTATCGGTTTTTTAGGAGTTCGAGTGATATCTCTGAAAGGGATTTGATAAGTGCTGGCAGTTTTGTTTTTTATGTGATGTGAGTGTTCGATTTAGATTTTCATTTGTTTTTCATTGGATTCTTTTGAAGTTACAAAATTATTTTACAAAATGGAACGCAATTTTTTTAGCTTTATTACAACCTAGCCTTTTCACAACTATGTTGGGGTCGGCTTCCAGTCTAACCGGATGCAGCTGAATACCGGTATTTTATATGGAACGACTGCCTATCTGAGCTCTACAACCCAGTACTGGGTAACACGATATCCCTTGGTAAGACTGTCAGACTTTTGGACTTCGGACTGCCCGTAACGACTGTCAAAGATCTACAAATAGCAGCGGGAATTAATAGCTTAACGTGCTTTCCGAAGCACGGAGTGGTCTTGGTATGTAATGAGTGGTCACCCATCCACGGACCGACCTCGGCAAGCGTTGCTTAACCTTCGTATGATAATATCGAATGTGGTGTCTAAGGCAGAGGCATGTTTATAATAATAATAATCATTTTATTATCAGGCAACTAAGGCCCATAAATAGAGTACCTACACAAAATAATCTTAAACATACAAATAAACAAATACATATTAAAAACCTTATATAACTATACTATACACGTAATGCATCGTATATCGCTGCGTGGTGTCTCGTAACCGTTCTTGGAAATGTCGATATACGACACCTTTCGGCCAAAAGTCCTCTTTCAGGCAAGTCTGTAGATGGTGGTTTGGAACTCGAACCGCGAATGACTTAAAGTTGATGTTGTGGCGCGATTCCAACCTTTCAACCCTCAGAGTCCAGTTGGTCTTCACTTATTTTAAATACTGCGCGATTTCCTCAGTTGTAGTGGAGTGATGCAGACGCGAAAGGTACAGCTGCGTCGTAGGCACAGCAGGACGCAGGAGCATATTGGGTCCACTCGGTGCGGTGCCGCACAGGTTACGAGAACAGGGCTTTTTCTTTTTCCTTTCTACTTTCGTGAAACCCTCCTCATCAACTTGGCAACTACTCTGATACACTCAAATGTAACTTAAATGCATACTATAATACATGTATAACTGAATCACTTATTAGGTTTTACTGTATGATCTCACTTGTAAAAGTTTGACTCGAAAAACGTGACATGTAAAAGCATTTTTAAGAGTTGGTTCTACATCAATTAATATAATACAGTGTGAGTCTTATAACGAAATGTCACATAACGAAATGAAGGCCATCTATGCTTAATTTTATAGACGGAAATAAAAAAATAAAAATTTATATTTTTTAAATTTATTTTTTTAATTGTACGAAATTTTTTACGATTATTGTAAAAAAATATGAAAAATAACAGATTTTTGCTAAAAAAAACATGTTTATTTTCCATTGAGGGTGTTTTTTTTTCCACAATTTTTATGTGGACGCTTAATTACTTCCAATCACTATGGAGTTTATTTCATCGCGATAGATCATTTTGTCAAAAAGTTACATCGTTTTGTTAAAAAAATCCATTAAAAATATAAAAAAATATTTAGATTTTTTTATAAATTTTTTCCGTCGATAAAATTAAGCATAGATGCCCCTCATTTCGATATGTGCACATTATAAAGACACACTGTATGTATTATCGTATAAGAAGTATTTCACTACATTCAGTATTTAATAGTAAAACAACAAACTCGAATAAACATCCTCGTCGTGTTCCAAGACTTCCAACAAACTGAATATTACATTATTCACGCGTTAAACTTATACCCGGTAAATATGTCAACTAAACATCTTAAATAAGCTTGTAACAAAACCCTGGGGTGTCCACCCGAAGGATATTTCACGAGACAATGTGAGAAAGATAAAAATACGCGAAGGCGACATGAGCTTCAACAGATATTGTCAACATCGTAAATCGTAATTCGATAACACCGGAGTGTACCGAGAAATGCAGACAATATTGTCACCCTATTATCATTTTATGACTTTCTTGTACATCCAAGCATCCGTGTTTATTCTAGTTTGTTTAAGATAGAGAAAAAGAGCAATGTATTTTCATGGTTTCGTAAGAAAAACTTTCTATACATATTATCTTCCAAAATATACTTTCAACACACAGCACAATTCTACAGCTTTTTACAAATATTGGTTTTAATTTTGGTTTTCAGTTGGTTATCAATTTTGTTATTTAGATAAGTAAAGTATTCATTTTAAACTCAAACTCAAAGCATTTATTTCAAATAAACAAATAACAGACCACTTTTGAATTGTCAAGGAGTCGGTCAGTCAAAGATGAAGCTAATTGTCCATTGTAAAGCGTAGTAGGTATACCAAGATATCGTTTTTTCTTGCATTTACTCGTCCCTGTGACAAGTACATTTATAAATAATTATATAGATCATGCTTTGACAACCACAAAATCCGAACAACTTACAAATCAAATACCAATTTAAAAAAAAATCGAATCATGTTTTTTTTTTATCAAAGTCCTATCTCGCAACAACTCTTCGGATCGCATCTATCAGACTAATCTACGTAGCATGCAGCATTCTGCACATAAATCCGCGCGGCACAACAGCGCGGGCGCCGCGTAAAGCAACCACCTTGTTGAACAAGGATGGCCACTCAGCGCAGATAGCAACAACGGATCTTATCGCCGAGGTGACAATACTGCAAGTTGTGCATTGTTGCGGGAATTAATGTATGGGTTTATAGTGTGCTGCAATGGTGCTCTAGCTAGATTATTTCGATGCGGTTTTTGTATGTTCAAAAGTTGATTGCTTCATATTATGGTGGCCTGGAAACAAATAGGGGTAGTATCATGTGAGTTTTGCTTTTCTCAGACTGACTATGAACAAACATTATAATAGGAAACCTGTAGTAAATTTAGGTAAGTACTAGCTTGAAAGTAGCTGCATGCATCGAGAAAGCGCGATGATCGGATGCTCATTTGTTTTTTCCTATCCAGCATTTGTTTCCTTGTCGAGCAAGGATGGCCAGTCAGCGCAGATAGCAATAAAGGATATTTTCGCCGAGGTGACAATACTGCAAGTTGTGCATTGTTGCGGGAATTAATGTATGGGTTTATAGTGTGCTGCTATGGTGCTCTAGTGTTGCCTTTAATAATGTTTACTCTGTTTTAAAGAATGATTATTTTTTTATAAACTACAGCTCAATAATTGTATCATCAAAGTAAGGACAAAAATATCTGGTCTTAATTTAAAATGTTCTTATCTCAGTTGTAGACACTACTGAGTTATGGAACTTAATTTTCTGAGGGAACCTGTACTCTTGCGTAATACACGATCAATCAGAATCTGTTTCGATTTGAAAGAGATTGCTAATCGATTGCTTCATAAGTTGGAAAAAAAAATCTGCTCAACGACGTAAATAACGCAATGAATGTTGTTGAACTGTCAAAATGAAACAAATTAGGCATCATTGTTTACGAAAATAAGTTACGCTTAGGATACTGGATTTGATAGTTTGAAATCGCAGCAATGACCAGATATTCATTTGTTTTTTTCTATATTGTTTTATTTGTTTTCTTGTTGAACAAAGAGGCCATTCAGCGCAGATAGCAATAACGGATCTTATCGGTGAGGTGACAATACTGCAAGTTGTGCATAATTGCAAGAATTAATGTATGGTTTTATAGTGTGCTGCTATGGTGCTCTAACTAGATTATTTCGATGCGGTTTTTGCATGTTCAAAAGTTGATTGCACTTTTCATATTATGGTAGCCTAGAAACAAATAGGGGTAGTCATATGAGTTTTACTTTTTCTCATTATTATCAGGAAACCTATAGTAAAATTAGGTAGTAAGTTGAAAGCAGCTGCATGTATCGAAAAACCGTGGTGATCGAATGCTCAATTGTTTTTTCTACAACCAGCATTTGTTTCCTTGTCGAACAAGGATGGCCACTCAGCGCAGACAGTAAAAACGGATCATATCACCGAGGTGACAACACTGCAAGTTGTGCATTGTTGCGGGAATTAATGTATGGTTTTATAGTGTGCTGATGGTGTTCTAACCTTACCTTTATTAAAGGTTTCTCTGTTGCCTGCTATATAATGTTGGTTGTAGATTTCTTGATCGTTGTTTTACTCAATATCTTTATTTACCATAATGTGTAATTAGGTGGTAACTATTTAATTTAGATCATTATGACCCTGTAGGGCACAGCAAAAAAGGTAGGAGAGAGGAAGCCCTGTTTTAGGAGATCATTAAATTGTTATTGTGGGAACAAGTTTAGTGTATGTGTGTTGTTTTTTTTTATTTATTGAAGGGCTTGGAGAAAGGTCCTAAAAATTAATAATACTGACTTACGTTGTTGAAAAAAAAAAAAACGCAAAGATACTTCAGAATTAATACTCAGACTCAGTCGAGTGTTTAGTGGTATGAGGAACAGGGTGTAAAGTTCAATCATCCACCATAGAAAAGGGAGGATCCTCCGACCAGACGGGTGTTGTGTCTGGCGGGCACCTGTCCGTCGGTTTGAAGTTGAAATCTTGTATGTATGTCGATCGCTCGGTAAACTCTAACTGCGCGATGCAGGATTTGCGTGACGTCATGTCGTCTATGATGCGTAGTTCGTATGTGGCGGTGTAACCGCTACAAGTGTATTTAATTTCTGAGTGTATTTTTAAAGGGTTTGCTACTTGCAACTGGGTTACCCTAAAAAAGTTACTTTTTATAGAAAATAGGATCTTTCATCTGTCCTTACTGCATTGATTACCACCCATCATCACTGATGAGTATGAGTCAAGGTATAATCAGCTTATAATGTTCCCACTGCTGGGACACATGCCTCCTCTCAGTGAGAGAGAGTGGGCTTTAATCTACCACGCGGGCCCAGTGCGAGTTGGTAGATGTCACATGTCTTCGAGTTTTTGTTTCTAGGACATGCCGGTTTCCTCACGATGTTTTCTTTCACCGTTTTGAGAGCAGTGGTGATGAAATTAAATACACAAAGTAAAACGCCTGCCTGGGTTTGAACCAACGACCTACAGCTCATAAGTCGCGGCCGTGATCACTGGGCCACCACTGCTCGGTTGAGTCAAGGTAGTAAACCATAATAATCAATCTTCAATAATCTCTTTCTTTTCATTTTTATAAAAATGGATATTCCAATTGCAAACAGCAGCCCTATAGATCGATATCTTCCTCGAACTCCAAAATTATCACGCAATTAAAACAAATAAACATTCCCAACTTTTATCCCAACTCCACAGCAAAGTATTCACAATTCGTCAGTTGAGAGAACTTCAGCAACTAATTCCCGTTCTCGTTCCCACCAGTGGCTTAAAACAAAGTGTCGTAATTAGTCAATAGGGGAGACAGGGCAACTCCTAACAAGTTATTTGGCACGGCCATTTCGTAGCCGTGTTTATTATCCCCGGTGTCCCCAACTAATTTATTGAGCCCTTAGCGCCCTTGTCCTTAGATGGATCACCTAATTTAACATTAAGGCTACTACAGGTGCTTTTTGGCATTGATGGTCAACATTTTTGTTTTGGGCATAGCAGAAACTACCATGAAATGTATTGAGATTTTTTTAAGATTCATCAAATCCTTTGACACAATTGTTGTCGAACAAAAAGGGTGGTTGGTCTACATTTATCTAAGAATCGCTGCCTTCCTGCCTAGCCTTTTCCCAACTATGTTGGGGTCGGCTTCCAGTCTAACCGGATGCAGCTGAATACCAGTATTTTACATGGAGCGACTGCCTATCTGACCTCCGCAACCCAGTAACTGGGTAATACGATACCCCTTGGTAGTCAAGACTGGTTGTTAGACTTTCGGACTTCTGACGACCCGTAACGACTGTCAAAGATCCATGAATGACAGCTGGGACCAACGGCTTAGCGTGCTTTCCGAGACACGGAGGAGTCTCGATATGTACAAATGGTCACCCATCCACTGACCAACCTCGGCAAGCGTAGCTTAACCTGATGGATAGACCCGTGATCTAAGAATCGCTATTCGTACAAAAAATATCTCGAAGTTGTCTTCTTAAATTGTGGGTCTATTATTAGTGTACCCTGATTGATTTCATTAAAATTATAGGTCATTACAATTGATTTTACACCTATATTAAAACAAAAAACTTTTACTTTAATTTCGGAAGTCGGTGACTTGGGTTTTGTATTTTCGTTTTTTGCCACCGACTTCCAAAATTAAAGTTATTTTTCACTTTGTAGTGTTTTTTTTTGGAAGTCGGTTGTTTTTTTTTGTAAAAAGTTTTTATTTTTCACTTTTTGGTTGTGGTACCTATCCCACACACATTCGATCACCACTACCTGCTACCAGTGACAGGAACTTATCATATCATCTACATACTAAGTGGGAAAAAAATACGTATTTTGTAGCTAACTCAAAAACTACCCAAGCGAAGTTAATAAAATTTATATGGGACCAATTTGAGAGCATACTCTTTCAAACAAAAAAAGAATTTTCAAAATCGGTCCACAAATGACGCAGAAATCGGTGGACATACATTAAAAAAAAAAAAAAACTCCTCCTTTTTGGAAGTCGGTTAAAAATCTGTAGTCTTGAAAGTATCCCCTTCAAGACTACAGATTTTGTTTTGTATTCCGTCCGTTATGATTACTATTCTGAACACTCAGTTCAAAACTAAATATAACAGGTATAGGTTCATAATCATTTTAATCATAATCATAATCATACACACTAAAATTCCTCAACGTTTGCCAAAACAAAACAAAAGAAAAAAAAAAACTTCCAAGGGTTGCCACTCGCAAATAATTTTGTCACTGGCCCCAAATAAATATGGTGGTTATTTATCGGTCACGCAAGACAATCGTACTTGTAATTACTGAGAGGACAGACGGAGGTCCTGCTGAGAGGTCCCACGTACACGCATGAGGGTCGGAAGGTATGTGTAGCTGTAGCGTGTATCTTTTTCTGTTTAGAGAGGAGTTTAGTAATTACATATTGTTTTGGAAGGAAGAATGCTTGGTTTTATTGTATTGTATCTTTAATAATAGCAAGCAAAATGTTAATTTTTATGTATTTTTAATATAATTATTTACTTATTTAGAGCATTTGTACTTTAGACTCGAAGCTGTGGTCTGCGATTGAGTGTGCATTACTGGATAATGAATACGGTACAAGTTGATGTTGCATAATGTCCATAAAAATGTATACCAAACTACCAGAATTATTAAAAAAGGAAGATAAAATTAATAAATATATAAATATATATTAAAAAAAAAAACACATTTTTCTTATGAAAAGGTTCCTAAAGTATAAACGAATGTTTAAACGACAAAATATAAGTGCTATCATATCTAATAAATATTATATACAGTGAAAAAAAATCTGCTGTTCTCTACATTTTAGGGAACAGCTGATTTTTTTTCGCGATTTCAGGTTTGGTCCCATTGTAAAAGTTTTTCATAATGTCACGTGTTAAAGTTTGCGCACTGGATAAAAACTTACCCTGTATATAATTATATTTTAAAAGGAGGAACTGACTGACT
The DNA here is from genome assembly GCA_949152395.1 of Agrochola litura. Lineage (NCBI taxonomy): Eukaryota > Metazoa > Arthropoda > Insecta > Lepidoptera > Noctuidae > Agrochola > Agrochola litura. Next base: position 7,526,215 of record OX424509.1, read on the forward strand.
GACATATTATCAACACAGAGCCGAAACTACTGGGACGAGGAACGTGAAATTTTGCACACAGCTTCCTTTTATAATGTAGGGGAACACTAAGAAGGGGTTTTTGGAAATTCAACCTATAAGGGGGTGAAAAGGGGGATTTTGTTTGTATGAAAAATCTTATTCCTTGAGTTATTGAAGGTTTTTGTAATGTATCTCTCATTGGTTATCCTTAAAATAAATAAGTTTTTGCAGTTTTGGAAAATGATTTCTGTGTTGTCACTTAGGTATTGGTTGGTAAGGATAAAATTGTTTTACATATATATAATTATAATTTGGTGATCATCATGATCAATCCATTAGTGAATTTGGGCCTTCACAAATCCAACTGATATTTCGGAAAAAAAAGCTAATTATCATTGGGTTTGGCAGCGGACTGGTGAATTTCTAGTAGTCATTACATCAAAGCGTATGATAGTATAAAATATGGGCATGTAGTAATATGGCTAACCATTAATTAAAAATGAAAACGTCACTAGTTTTTCGGGTTCCGTGCCAAACCGAACCCTAGTACTAAGCCTCCGTTGTCCGTCCGTCCGTCTGTCTGTCAGCGGGCTGTCATGAACCGTAATAGGTAAACAGTTGAAATTTTCACAGATTGTGTATTTCTATTGCTGCTAGTAAATAAATAATGAAAAAAAAAAACTAAAATTAAAGGGGAACAGCAATAAACGTGAAATACAAGAAACGTGTTTTTTTACTAAAGTATTAAAAAACGCTTAAAAACGCCTAGAACGCTTCGTGTGACTCGCACTTTGCCGGTTTATTTTATAATATTTTGGGACGGAAACATCAGCCAAAACCACAGATATAGATAGACCTAGATAACGCAAGTATCACGATCTGTATGAAAACCAAGCGTGCCATTTTTTGACTACCTACTATGACGTCACAAGCACTAGAAAACGTTTATTTTATTGTTTCTCCTCACATTTGTACAGTTTTTACAATTTATAACAGCGTAATTAACCATTTTCAATTTTTTAACTGACTTCCGACCAGCGTGGCACCGATGCAGACTGAGCGCGAAAGTGGCAGCTTACGATTATTGTACGTAAGCTGGGCACGAAAATGGCACGCGAAGTAGTTGCTCTTGCGTTATCTAGGTATATCTATATCTGTGGCCAAAACAAACAAACGATATTTGTAATTAGCTTTCCTATACTTAATGTTATGAACTCCTAGCACAACGTTGTGGTCAGCGTCTAGGGTCTCCCAGGGGGGTTAAAGGGGGTGAAGTGAGGGGGTTGGTCCACAAGACACGTAACGACGTCTTCACATTAATTATGTTGGCAACCCGCGCTGAGATTCGGACGTGGCAATCTTTGGGTTGTTTTGTTTTGTCGAGTATGATATTTTTTGTTGTTTGTTTGTTTGGTTGTTAACAACAATGTTAACATACTTGTTGTGTTTCGGCAGTTAGAGGTAAGATAGCCAGTTTCTTTGTGGTTGAGGATTCCGGGTGAAGCTTGCTTCCACCTTCGGCCTTATCATCACTTACCATAAAGTGAGATGCAGGCCAAGAGATAACCCATCGTGGAAAAATATAAAATACAAAGTATTTTACTGAAGGAAAAAAATAAAAGTAATATACGTATTTTCTTTCTTTCTAAATGTTTTGTTGAAGGAAAAATGAAATAGATAAAGTAGGTACCTAAATAAAGTTAAAGTGGCTGATTGATTTTAAGCTATTGCATAGCTTTTATCGCGGGCTTTGAGCGTGGCGACTGAATCAAGAAATTCTGTAACGTAACAAAAATAACGTAACGAAAATAAAACCTAATACCCTCCACTCCGCCTACCATGTAATGACAGGAACGTAATTTTTGTTGTATGTCATCACCCGTCATCATCCCAAGTGTAGCGTTGACAAATAGGAAGTATGGAGGTTACAAATGCTATGCAATAGCTTTACCGCGGCAGTCCCCGAGTGCCACACGTTTTTTTTAATACTCTAATTTTCATTTGAATGCAAGAAAACGTAAGGAATACTTGCAAAAATTACCTTCAATTCTTCCAAAACATTTTTATGCCTTAGGCTCAAGGACAGTAAGATCCTTTAAACTCATACTGGAATATCCAAAAACAACATTTTAGTATTTTTTACGTCGCTACCCATGTTACGAGTTTTGAAACAAAACATTCCATGTAGGGAAATTATTTAAATACACCCTTAACGACCCTTAAGAGCGGAAATTATAGGTATTATCAGATTATGGCGGTCACATTATGCTGCAAAACTTTCATGTTGCTATTATTTTTTTAAGTTTAGTTAGGCGATTTAAAAGTGGACAGAACAGTTAAAGGGCAGAAGTCTTTAGGTGATTTTATACCGGCGAGACAAGGCGTGGATGGGATGGGCGAGAATTAAAATCATGCTTACCCTTTTATACCAAAAGATGTCCATCGCTATATCGCGCCGTCTCGCGATGGCCAGCGCTGCCTCGCGATGTTACGCGCCGACCATCGCTACCTAGCGCCGGCTCGCGCTATCACGCGCTGCCCGGCCAGCCGTGTCTCGCGCGCCGGCTAGCCGAGATTATAGTATGCAGCGATGTCTCGCGTTGGTCGGAGCGAGCCGGCGCGTGCCGGCGCGTGCCTGCGCGAGACATCGCGAGTCAGCGCTTGACGGAGAGAGACCGTGCGGGTCCTCGATGGCCAGTGCGAGATTTGTATATTCGTCTTATAATTTAAATAAATACTCTATTCTTACAGCAATAAAGTTCCATATTGTACTAACAAATATTTCAATTCTCGCCTCGCACATCTCGCGCATCTCTAGACCTTTTACACCAAAGACGGGCAGGGCGTGGATAGAAATTTTGCCATACAAATTTCAATTCTCGCCCATCCCATCCACGCCTCGCCTCACCGGTGTAAAACCACCATTACACCCGCTGGGTAAAGATTCCACAAGTGACATTACTGATGTCCGGAACACCATCAGCCAACTAAGCCTCGCATCCTTTTTCCTTTTTTATCACGACATACCTAAATATGTTTGTGATTTTATAATTAAATCAATTTAAAATCTCACGCCATGGTTGTACAGGCAAAAGTGGTCCTTCGAGCCGGATAAAACCCAGCGACTTATGAACCTATGTAATAAATAATATGATGATGCCATCTAGCCGATTTTGGCCACAGAGACTGCACTCTATGACTTCTGGTCATAGAGGTTAGGAGCTTCGATGTGCTGCTAAACAAACTTAAAAGTAATTTATTCAAATTCCCCTAAACCACCACTGCACCACTTCTTTAGCTGGGAAGAAGAAGTTGTGCAACTAAGTTCCCAGCAGTATAGCTGTCTGTTAAACTAAATTAGCAGGCAGATGGTGTAAAGGAGGATTATTATTGTACTGACTTAACCTACTGCTACATGCCTCTATGTTGCCGTCAGTATGGACGGGATTCTGTGACGAGGTCCCCATCAATAATGAGCGCAGGCCCACGTTCGCGGGACACACTCCAAATTATTCATCGACTTTGTAGGGTTGATACTGAAACATAAAAATTGGCCATTTAATCAAAGTTGGACGTTATAAACTTGTGTTTCAAGATTTTGGAAGGATTTTTATGACTTGATTTTGCTGTTTTTGGAATAATAAATGAAGTCTTATTTTAAAACGATGTCAGAAAATAGAAATAAAAGACGAGAGCTTTCATTTGTTTATTGCTAATTAAAAATGTATTTATTATTTAAGTACACCAACAGCAAATAGCATTAGCTTAAAACTGAATTTAGGTATTACTTCTATACGTAAATTATAGGCGGACATACCAAATGAATAGGATTTACATGTTATCAATTTGACGAGGATTTACGTGCACTCATTTACCAAAGTCTGAGGCGTTATATAAACCCAAAGTTCCAATGCATTTCTCTTGCAATCCATTTTACTGCTAACCCTATTTTAAAGCGATGTCAAGAGTGACCGTACGTAAATTATTTGTTCAAATTTAGAACGGGATCAGTTAAACGTTTCGGGGCACCAATAAGTAATATGAACACCAGATTCGAATGACCTTCCCACCTCCGCGGAGCACCTTAGAATAGATTACAAGAGGGGTTGATTGGTATGAAATCAGGGGTCGAGAGATTCTGGTGGTTGTGTTGCTGGATCGCAATTACTCGGACAGTCCGTTCAGTGACAAATGTTTATGAGTTTGTCACTTGTTCGCTGCACCGAGGGTACCTCGTTCCCCGTACCTGCCCCAGGGAGACATATGAGTTTAGGTAGAATTCAGTTTAATGATCTTTTAGATTGATGTACGAATATTTTGTTCAAGTTAATTGTTCGATGTTATTGATGGTAGAGTTTTGTTTTTAATTTAATTTTGACGTGCTTTTATGCCATAATTGTTAGGGTTGTGCGTTTGTCATTTTGTTTTCAAGGAGTATTTATGAGTCACATAATAGTTTAAAAAAATTAAATATGAGAGTGTATTTTGTTGCCCTAATTAAGATCAGCTTCCGAGTTAGTTTGCTTAAATAATCGTAAGTCTATCGTTTATAACTTAAGACGTCTAATTAGAACAACGGATGGAGGTTATAAGTAGAGATAGTTTTTTTTTTGCTTTGTTTTCTTTCCTCTCGCTTTCAATGCAATCTGTGGGAGTGATTTCGTGAAAAGGGACGGAAGTGTGTAACAGGAAACCGCAAGCGCGCGCTATTTGATTTGACCAATGAGCGCGCGCGGTGCTAGGCCAAGATGTCAGATGTTACACATCATAAACAACTACTATAAGGCTCGCTTTTTAAATCTGTCTATTTCAACATAATAACCTTATACGTCACTATATTTTCGAGCCGTTTGGGGTTGAAACCCTACGGCCGTGGGGTCCGAGTGCTCACGGTTTGTTCAATGAAATCTCTAAACGACTGGTTGACACTTCCCGTGACCCAAGGGCTGGCTTTTACCTTGGCCAGAGGCTAAGCATTGCCATACAACGTGGCAATGCCGCCAGTCTCTTGGGTACATTACCAGTCGACAGCGATGCGGAGGAATTTTTCGACGCCATATTTTAGTTTGCTAATATTTTTAATAAGGTTAGGATATTACATTTTTAATTATGTGAAATGGAAAATTTATTAATCAATAATTATATGAATACTAGCTTTTGCCCGCGGCTTCGCCCGCGTGGATGTCGGAAAATATCCCACTGAAACGTGCTACCGGGATTCAGAGTATCCTATGTCCTAACCCAGGTCATGGCCTATCCTATGCCTTTCATCTAGAAATCCGTTCAGTCGTTACGTTATGAAAAGGTAACAGGCTGATATTAAATTTGTTTTAGGGTTCCGTACCTAAAAATTTAAACATTAAATCCCTTAACGGATGACTTCATTGTCTGTCAAGACCCTTTTCTCAGGAACGCGTGGAGGCATCAATTTATATCAATAGATATTACGATTAGAACTTAGATCTACGGTCTCTTGGAAGTGTAACGAAAATCAAACTTCCAAGTCAACGCAATAATGGGCACGCCACAACTGTGGCGATAAGTTCCCTCATTAAGGAGTGGTAGAGAGGCGCCACGACGTCCTCACCTTCCACCTGACGCAGGTTCTCACCGGACACGGTTGTTTCGGGTTCCTGTTCAGGATAAGGCGGGAGAAAACAATGGTGACACCCGGGCGCAGCATACGGTTTAGGTCTGCCCGGCTTGGGCAGAGCAGCCGTGTCCTCGTGGAGGCGATCGGCGGTGGTGATCTCTCGCGTCCGGCCCTGGTCCAGACTATGGTAGAGAGTGAGACGGCATGGGAGGCCATCACCTCCTTCTGCGAAGCAGTAATGCTCACGAAAGAGGAGGCATCATAATAGCATAGTACCAGAAGGAGACACCCTGGGCATCGGGAATCGTAGGCCGATTCCCGGCCACCGTAGGCGCGGGCTTGCGGACGGTGAGCAATGGGTAGCTCACCGTCCGATAAGGACCAGGCCCGGGTCGACGGCGGGTTGTGTTCCACGCGCGCCTCAAAGAGATGTCAGCGGAACTGACGGGGTCCGATAGGGCCGATGCCTGCCGGTTGCGGGTTGCGGTTATTGTCCGAAAGGGTTACCGTGGCCCCAGGCAATATAGGCAACTGAAAGAACACGGGTGGGTTTTAGTCAGTAAGAGTCTGACACGCCTTCCCGCTCCACCCAGAGCGGGAGAAATTATTTGATAATTTCCCAACCAAAAAAAAAGTTAACGAAATAAAAAATACGGCCATTTGTGCCGCATATTTTGACACTCTCAAATAAACCAGTCTATTTGGTACTTCCCGTTGGTCCAGCAGCATGAAGTTTGTCGAGAAGTAAGGTCAAGTAAAGAGGAAAATCCGAAAATTGGTAATTTATAGTTCTATAATGAACGGCAAAGTTAAGTTTTTTCTGCAATCTGGGGTTAAAAACTCATAGGCCGTGTCTTGGAGTAACAAACCTCAGTTGGCCCAATATAGTTTTTTGGTTCTAGTAATAAATAAGAAATAGGATAGACCGGCATCAAAAAAGATTTGTGAAAATTGGCCATTTTATTGCTGACTGTACAATTTTTTTCAAAATCTGTGAATGCAGATCAAAATGTTTCAAAAAGTTAAGGATAGTCTCCTAAGACTGTTTTCTTGTAGCGACAACGGTTAAGGTACCTTATTGCTCCATCTCAAAATCCACCCTGTATATGCTATGATTGACTGCTTAGTTCCATAAAGGTATAGCGTGATGATAATTTTTTAAAAGGTTAAATCCGTAACTATCTGCAATATTCTAACCTTTTGGCTAGCCTTTTTACAATTTGCGGTAAACTCTAAAAGAATACAAACATTATGCTAAATTGCTCATCCCCTATAGCAAATAGCGTGATAATAGTTTTTGAAAAATCTATTGTGAAGTTACGATTATTTGACTTATAGATTATTTATACCAATTTTCAAGTTAATTAAGCCACACAGTAAAATCCTCCACTGTAAAAATTAATACCCCGTTTCACCCCGTTAGGGGTAGATTTTCAAAAAACCCTGATATACGTTTTTATTTATTTTCAGTTTTAATAATAAATACTGAGTTTCGAGTTAATCAGACCGCTCGTTAAAATTCTTCCATACAAACTTATTAATACCCCGTTTCACCCCGTTAGGGGTAGATTTTCAAAAAACCCTGATATACATTTTTATTTATTTTCAGTTTTAATTATAAATACTGAGTTTCGAGTTAATCAGACCGCTCGTTAAAATTCTTCCATACAAACTTTGACACCCCCCAATCCTCCTTTAGGGGGTATTTTAGAAAAACTAAAAATGGCAAACTTTATAATTTACATAGATAAGTATTCGTGCCAAGTTTCAAGTTTATTAACTCAAGGAATAAGATTTTTCATACAAACAATATCCCCCCTTTTCACCCTCTTAAAGGTCGAATTTCCAAAAATCCGTTCTTAGTGGACGTCTACTAACTATAAACTACCTCCCTACCAAGTTTCATCTTCATACGTCAAGCGGTTTTCGAGATTTCGTGATGAATGAGTGAGTGAGTGAGTGACCTTTCGCTTTTATATATTTAGATTTCAACACATAATTTAGTTTCTGACAGTGTTTCATTTTAGATGATCGCAATGGGTGTCATTTCACCCACGTCCATTGCGTTATTTACGTTTACGTTATTTTCGTTTACGTTATTTTCGTTTACGTTATTTTCGTTTACGTTATTTTCGTTTTACGTTTTTTTGTTAACACATATAAAATGACAACTGATCGCAATGGGTTTCAATTCATCCACGTCCGTTGCGTTATTTACGTTGTTGAGCAGACAAATTATTCAAATCTGTGGAGCAATGGATTAGCAATATCCTTCAAAACTTTCCGATTGTGATTCTTCCTTAACCATTTTCTTTTATGCTATTTGAAGACTACTTCCTTATTCAGACTAAAACTGTGCTCTTATTGTCAAGTAATCAGCTGAAAACCATCAGAAGATGACGTGTGTACGTATGTGTAAATATATGTGGGAACAGAGTGTGATGTGAGTTGTTGTGCGGACAACAAAATGAACCATAAACTAGTTGTTGTGCGGACTGCCGAATGACATTACCGAGTACGTGCCTCCTTTGTGCGGCCATTACCATGGCGTATGATAAGACACTTCCAAAATACAGGGTGGCAGGGACATCGACGCGAAAACTGTTACCATGGATTCATGGTAGGTATTGAACCACCTTTTTTTTTTTTTTGGGTGCGAAATTATCAAATAACTTCTCCCGCTCTGGGTGGAGCGGGAGGGCGTGTCAGACTCTTACTGACTAAAACCCACCCGTGTTCGTTCGGTTGCCCTGTTGCCGGGGGCCACGATGTCCCTTTCGGCCCATATTCGCAGCCCCGGCAGGCATTGGCCCTAGCGGACCCCGTCAATTCTGCTGACATCTCTTTGAGGCGCGCGTGGAACACAACGCGCCGGCTATTGCATTTCATAATCAGTATTTTAGTTCCCTAGTTAGCCACATTTCTTAATTCCATACAGTAATATTGCCTAATTCATCAAAACAGGTAAATATTTGACAGCTATTTACGACGTTGCCAACTTTTAGGATAAACCCTCTTAACTTGAGGGGTTAACTCCAATTTCTTTAGCCCCGCTGTTTTCAGAGCCTACATCGTCTTGGTCTATGCTCAGCGCGTCGTTACAGAGCGGCAATCATTCTCTCGTGAGCAGCCGCCGACTATCGCACGTAATTAACCAATGTCCGACCGTCCCCGCATACAGGGAGGTTTGGGGACCAGATGTGGCAGTCTAAGGGTTAAACAAACAACTACCTATGTCAGTTTGAAGGATTTTAATAGTTATAGGAGCTCGTGGCTAAGTAATAACAGCCGCACGGTTCGATTCATCAGGTTAAGCTACGCTTGCCGAGGTTGGTCTGTGGATGGGTGACCATCTTTACAAACTGAGACTCCTCCGTGCCTCGGAAAGCACGCTAAGCCGTTGGTCCCGGCTGTCATTCGTGGATCTTTGACAGTCGTTACGGGTCGTCAGAAGCCCGAAAGTCTGACAACCAGTCTTATCAAGGGGTATCTATCGTATTACCCAGTTACTGGGTTGTGGAGGTCAGATAGGCAGTCGCTCTATGTAAAATACTGGTATTCAGCTGCATTCAGTTAGACTGGAAGCCGACCCCAATATAGTTGGGAAAAGGCTAGGCAGATTGATTCTCATAAATAACACAAAACAGTTCACTTGATATTTGAGATACACAAATAAATCATGCAGTTCTATGGTAACAAAGACTCCGTGAGTCGATAAAAGGAAAACAGAAAATATTTAAAACTAGGCTTCTAAAAATTCAATCCAAAAGGTAATTTTAGTTATTTATCATGCAGGCAATTTCTATCTAAGTGTTAGGGCCTATTTCACGATGTCCGAATAGCCACTACTTACCGAATAAATTCAAAAATGGAACAGAATTTGTAGGATATTATCTGCCAAGTAAGTTAACGAGAACCTAATCGGAGGTGGTGAAACAGGCCCTTAGTGTTTCAGAAATATAAACTTTTTTTTTTAATATATTAAAAGAAATTGCATATCACATAACATAACATCACGCCTTGTTTCCTCGAAGGTTTGGGCAGAGGTGTCCCTGTACACCCACATTTCGCCAGTTATGTTCAAGTCCCATGTAATAGGGGCGAGCCTATTGCCATCAACCGGGCACAAATCCAGACTCCGAGCTGCTACTGAGAAATTTCAGATAGAAAAACTCAATAACACTTAAAAAGCACTTAAAAGCATATCATAAGATTCATTTTATTTATTCTTTCATTTTAAAATCTGCATTCTATTTTATTTTCTAGGCACATCCAGCCACCCAACATCTTGTAACCCTATTGGTCGCGCCCTGCCAATATGGCTGCTTCATTAGCCAACCCGCCAAACGACCTCCTCGGGTCACCGGGGTCCAGAGGACAAGGAAACTACACTTATTGTATTTTTGCTCCACGTGATGGAATGGTCTGTCATTTTGTACCAAACGAGGAAATAAAGTGGCGTTGGACGAAAGTTTCGACGAATTCGTTTTGCTTGATTAGGTGGTGTTGTGTTTAGGATATATCTACTTACCTATAGGTGTAGCTGTGTTGGCGTGTCGCTTTTGTTTTGATTAAGATGTTTTCTTTTGGCTTCTAGCTTGTCATTTTTTTAAGTGAAAACTTCTTTAGGCGCGTTGGGCATTTTTGAGATGGGATAAAATAATTGAACTCGCGACACCGTTACCGACACCAGCTTTTGACCATTAAAAAGACATCAACGCGCGATACATTTTCTTTGGGATTAATGACATTCCAAACATTGAGACATGACAACGACATGATTGACATTTCCCTTTTTTACCGACTTCACAAAAAAAACTATTTCCTGCACAATAAAATTGTTTAAGTTTTCACTTCTGTCGGCACTACCGGAGTGCCACTGTTTTTTTCTTTTTAAGTATTTTTGGCTCGTCTCATCGGTGAGAAGAAGTCTTCAGTAAAGGTAAGCTACTTCATTTAAATCTTTTGTTATAGGTATGTAGTTATGTACCTATGTTTTAAAATTAAATCGTGTTCACGGGAAAATACGCTTTATGTTTGAAAACAATTTCATTATCTTTTTACATTCTTTTTACTTCGTAAAACATTTCAGAAAAGATCATATTAGTATATACAGAAAAACTAATAAAAAAATATTAAATTATTGTTTAAATTTTTCGTCAGTTATTTGAAAAAAAATTGGCTATTTCATACATTTTGACCACATAGGTATTACACTTTTCTATGAAACAATAGATTTTTTTTAAACCTACGAATAATTTCAACGCCAGGGGTTCAGAATCATGTACTGAATCCATGGTAACAGTTTTCGCGTCGATGTTCCTGCCACCCTGTATAATAACTTTTCCAAAATCAATTTTCATCAATCATCTCAAGAATTTAAAACCAAATTCCAAACTAGAATAAGAATAACTTATAAAAATGAGAGCTCAATTTATTTTTCAAAATAAAGATGACTTCACACGTCGCGACAGCTGCACGCACGAACAAAAGACAAATAAATCGCGTCGCATATTAGCCGGGCGATTGATTTCACGCAAAGTGTGATACACGCTCCGTTTATTTATATCCTCTATCCTCCCTGCAGGAAGCGGAAATGACGCGAGCGGTCGCATCCCCGCCGGATGTCGCCAACCTAGCGCCAATACGGATTAGTTTGTGATGCTGTCAATGCTAAACTATCTGTCAAAGTTTGGATGGATTTTAGGCTATGAAAAAGTGTGAAAGAGGAAAACAAAAAGTTTTCTTAACCAAATATACTGCTACAAGGATCTTTTGGCGCTCGAGTTACGTCGACAAGGGGGCGCTGTTGGGAAATATTTGTGCAATCGTTTTGTAAAATGTCACTTGATATGTATTAAAAACCAAACAACAAACAAACTGTGGCGGTATTTAAAAAAATAGTGAAAGAACACTATCTTTCCATTTCGTCATAGTTGCGTAGATATTTACTTTGTATTTAATAATATCTCAGTGTTATTTATGTATGTGTGCATGTATGTGAGTAACTATATTCTCATTTTTTTTTAAAGTGAATTGTTATGATTTGATGTATTTCACTAATAAAAAACAAGATGGCGTCGTTAGTTCGGAATTTAGCCACGTGTATAGCCTTGTAGCGCTATACGTGTCTCTATCTCTTGACATTGCATGAAGTTTGCCGAATCGGCTTGGTGACATGAACTTCTTACTGTTAAGAGGGTTAATCCTAACAGTTGGCAACGTCGTAAATAGCTGTCAAATATTTACCTGTTTTGGTTAATTTGGCAATTTTACTGTATGGAATTAAGAAATGTAGCTAATTAAGGAACTAAAATATTGATAATGAAATGCAATAATTACCTAATATCGTAACACCAAATATTTAGTTTTATATGTAAAAAAGTATTTGGAAACTTTCCAAATGCTTTTTTTTACACCTAAAAAGGTTACAACATCAAATTCAGTGTTATAATTGCAATTCATTATTAATATTCTAGTTCGCTAGTTAGCCACATTTCATATTTCCATACAGTAATATTGCCAAATTAATCAAAACAGCGAAATATTTGACATCTATTGCACATTTTCAGAATAAACGCTCTTAATAGAAAAGTGATTGTCACTAGGGTATGGGAAATTATATATGTTACTATTTTATAGAGAATTCATTAGCAAGATGCAGCAATCATTGATGGATTGGTTAAGACGGTATACCACGTTACTGACTTTCATAATATGTCTAAAATAATAAAGAAAATACTTGCTTGTTCTGCTTGCAAAAATTCATTCAAGATAGTCCAACAAAAAAAAAAAAAAGTCATTTAAACAATTTAAACAAAAGAATGCAAAATAACAATCAAAAGATATTATAATCCCAAGTTGACAAAACATTCTTCATCAAAGAAGAAAAAAAACAAAAAACAAGATGGCTGCGACAGAGATGTAAAATTAAAATTAATTTATGCGCACAACGCTGGCAAAGAATGCCACAAACAAAAGACTGGGGAACTTCTGTTATTTTAATGTAATGCTGAACCTCCAGAGTATGATGGAAGAGAAGCTATTAGCTTTTTGGTACCCATTGAAATTATGGTCCTTTAGGTACTTATATCTTCATTAAGGACCATGTTTTGAATTATATCAATAAAACAAATCTTCATTTACATATAAGTGAAAGTAAGAGAACTTGTTCTAACTAGAATAGTAAGTTTGCGTTTTTTTTTAAACAATAGTAAATATCAACAAGTAAACATGAAAATGAAGAAATGTTTTAAGCGCTAGTGCTACATGTATATTGTATATATAGCTTAAAATACTGAAATATATAAGAATATATAAAAGTGAATACCTACTCGACTGTTTTCTGCGTGTTTTTAATTGAGCAAATATTTTATATTTTGATAAATTTTATTAAATTTAAATGTATCCATAGTAAAACTCACACTGGTCCACCAGCTTTATGTAGTATGAAATATTATCCGTTTAAAAGTTTACGTGGTGAAAATTTCGACATTTTGGAGCAAAGCCACGACATTTGCGGGATGCCAGACAAACGTTTGACAAGAGAAGAAATAAGTCCTTTATTGTTTGTTGCCCTGGTACCCTTGATAGGGTAAATGTGACCGGGCAAAGAGAATTTTAGATTTATTTTGTGTGTGTTTCAGAAACTACTTAATTGCTGTTGTGAAAATATATTGGTAATGAGATATTGTGGTTTCTGTAAGTATAAGTTTTTACTCAATACCTCCTCTGAATGAGAAAAGGTCTCTTGCTAATCTCAAACAATGGTATTGGTTGTTAGTAGCTTTTATCAGGCTTATAAAAAAAAATTATTATTTAGAGGTTTCCTTATAATTTGATCAGTGTATTATGTTCAAGCCGTCTATTGAATTTGTCCGTCTGTCTCTATTTGAATTATGTACTTAAAAATGCTCTTTAATATTTTTTGCATCATAAATTAATAATCTCTTACCCATGTTTGCAAATAAATAAATGATTTGATTTGATTCGATTTAATTTTTGATAAATAAAATTGAAGTGCCTGTTTGTAATGTTAAAATAACAGCTTTTTACTATATACGATACATATAGCAAAAAAACAAAGTTTAAAATTGTCATCTGTCTGTTTGTTCCGGCTAATCTCCGAAACGACTGACGGCACTTTCACTGGCAGATACCTAGCTGATGTTATGACTTTATGAGTAACTTATTCTATTTATTTATATTATTTAAAAAAAAGAATTCACACGCGGGTGAAGCATAAATAGCACATTAACATAACATCACGCCTTGTTTCCCCAAAGGGTTGGGTAGAGGTGTCCCTGCAGCAGGTACACCCACATTTCGCCAGTTATGTTTAAGTCCCATGTAATAGGGGGCGAGCCTATTGCCATCAACCGGGCACAAATCTAGACTCCGAGCTGCTACTGAGAAATTTCAGATAGAAAAACTCAATAACACTTCGCCCTACCCGGGAATCGAACCCAGGATTTCATGCTCAGCAGTATTACACCTAAAATTACTGTTCAAAATAAAATAAACACATATTTTGCAATAATTTTAATTTATTAACTGTCTTTAACGCGAGTAAAGCCTGTCTAAGGTAGGTACACCCGATATTAGCTGTATGCTCCCGTGGGTGGCACGGGAAACATGGCCTCCTGTCGCGAATATGAATCCTTACCCACGCGACTACAACTGGGAGATTCACCCTAAAATGTTTACAATATAAATTATGCTGTTGCTAAACATAACGATTTGAAATTAGAACCATATCTCTTTGAAATACGGGTGAGATTGAATTGGATGTTGCTTTTTGCACAGTAATGTTAAAGTTGTGTAATTGTATATTTTGGTGTTTTTTTAATATAGGTGGCAGACACAAAGTCCTGTTTATGGCAATTTGTTTTCGTAGCGTCGCCGTCGTCGCCATATTAATAAATTTATGGACTATGAGTATTTCGGGTTAGCGCAAAATTAATGTAACATTTTGGATTTTTCATTAGGCTTTGTTATTAGAAAATAAAAATGTATTGGAGAAAATGTCGGGAAATTGACAATTGTTCGTTAGTTTTGTTGTAATAATTTGTGCTTAAATAATGTAACCTGTACCCTAATTGCGTAACTAATTTCCATAAACAATTATGCCTAATTTGTTTCATTTTGACAGTTCAACAACATTCATTGCGTTATTTACGTTGTTGAGCAGATTATTACCAACTTGTGAAGCAATGGATTAGCAATCTGTTTCAAATCGAAACAGATTGTGTTGTATTACGCAATTAGGGTACAGCTTAAGCACAGTGAAATTAAAATGGAATTTTAAAATTATTAGAGAAACTAAAACACAGAGATAACAGTTTTTTTAGTATTGATGCAGTACAAACTTTAGCTTCCAATAAAAAAGAAAAGTTGTAAAATAAAATCCTCTGCAATTTCAACATCCCCATCTTGAAAATACTTCAAGCTACTCAATTTGACGTTTGACCCCTGTCCTCTATCAGCTTACACACGATTTAACGTTCGCCGCACAAGTGTATCGAGATCGGACCGCCACTAATCTACCGTGTGTGTCCGTCCTTAGAAATTCAATTGAAAATTTCTGGATTTCTCTCGAACAGGAAATTCCTTTAAGTGATGTTTTTCGAATGGTTTCCGTTAGATTAGACACGGGGTTGACTTGACTCAGACTTGCTAGTGGATTATAAAAGAAATTGTGATATAAGTAAAACTTATCTCTTTATTGTAACCTTAAAATATGATCTCTCATTAAATAAGTGTTTGTAATAATATTGCCTGAGTAAATGTAACTTTATATGAACGCAATAATAGTATTTTAAGAAAATAGCTACCTACTTACCAAAAATAGAATAATTTATGTTATTGTTATTGACTTTTATGCGAATGTGATAATTCAGTTTTCACGTGTAGTTTTGTTTTAATTTTTAGTTTTCTGCGACTTGTATTTTTAACTTTAAGTATTAGCTATGTATCTAAATCTAATAATAATTTTTGCTGTGCCCTGACGGGGTCTACAACGGCTCTTAGCTTTAAGCCTTTTGTTAACATCTTGTTTTTACCTTGTGGAACGCAAATAAATGAATATGAAGATTTTATAAGTTTATATAAGGGGTATTTTGATGATTTAAATAGCTTTTAAAATTATGTTGCCAAGGTGCATTACCAAGGCAATATAATTTAAAAGTCAAAGCTTATTTATTGAAAAATGGTAAACACCAGTTCATAAGTATGTGATTGCCAAAAATTACCCTAAACCCCAAAAAGGGTAGGATTTATCACTTTCTGCCACAGTAACGTTAAAAGGAAATTATGAAAAGTACAGATTTTTCTTAATTAATACGAATTAAAATTAAAATGGAACCCATTTACTTAACCTTTCAATTGTTAATAATGAGACGCGAAAGAATTTTAATTGTTATCGCACTTAATGAGCTTGCGTAACGGCTGAGCTCTGCTTAAATTCGAAATTTTAACTTATTTAAGTTCCTCTGCCCAACCCTTCGGGGAAACAAGGCGTGATGTTATGTTATGTTATTTAAGTTACTTTAATTTCGTGTTTACTTTTTCTCGCTGACTTAAAAACTGGTCCTTGTGAGTCTTTCAAGATGGAGTTCCCCCAATAAAACTATTAGAATGTATGTCACGGCGGTCGACGAGCCACATTTCACCGACAACGAGGGGGGACATCGAGTGGGTTTTAAAGTGTTTCCCACTGATACGGGATCTGAATTAAATGTTATGTGAATTGAAAGTCAGTGGTTAACAGGAAAATGCTCGGTGTTTTCTTTAGAGCGTGTGGTCCTTTCGTACCAAAGGACCAGCATGACAGTATTTCTTTGATACATATTATTGTTACCTACTTGTACCCTTAAAATATTTCGAGAAGTATTGTCATATTGTGACAATCAGTTCTATTAAAATTGGAAAGTGAAAATCAATTATTTTAATATAAAAAAAACAAGCTCAATATTCCAATCGTCCAACCAATACGATTAAAGCATTGAATCTGTTAGAAAATGAAAAGGTAGTAGTATTCACAGGACAACGGTCAGAGACACTAGGACACAGGATATGCAATTTTGATTCCGCAAAAAGGTCGAAAACAGCCCTCTCCAATTTCACAGAGAGCCCCTACAAAAGATCACTCACGTTAACTATGAATGAACCAAAACAACCCACCAGTCCGAATGCGAAAAATTAAAAAGTAAAACATTCCCGAAACGGAAATAGGAATTGAATTTAAGTACATTTTAAACGAACCCCCGGCTTTGACTGGCCCAAATAATAGAATCCCGGTTCAAATGTGAATGCCTTTTTTGATCTTTTTAGTGTTGCATCCCCTTAACGGCGGAGGCATTTGCGCCGTGCGACTAAATGGATTATTTTCTTCGTGTGTTCTTTTTTCAAAAACAATTTCAACCTTTTTTGAGCGTTCCTTTATTCCAGCAGCCATTTTGTCTTGACCTGCCCCGTTTCTCTTGACCCAAGTTAATTGTCCCGTAAAGGGGATCCTGTTTGTTTGTTTAGGGTTCTTGTTACGATGGTGGGTTATCAAAAAGAGGAAACAAAACGTTGACAAGGACGGGGTGTGATTGGATTAAGGAGGGTTGACTTTATAGTCGCGACTCGGTGCAATTTGGAAATTGACTTTCGGAATCTGTTTATGTTGCGGTTCGATTCTTTTTTTTTTTGTAGCATTTGGTGTCAATTTTTTACCTCTATCGAATTTGCATAGCTATTTGGCGGATTAGAATTGTGACTCTGAGAGGTATTTTATTTGCATCTGGAAGCAATTTTGTGGCCATATTTACATTTATGTTGTGTTTGTGGTTTCTGTTTATACCCTTTGGAATGGCTTTCTTGATAGAATATAATGTCATTCAGAATATAATATTTTATCGTAATTTAAGTGTACTAAATTACTAATGTTCAATGAGGGTTTTCATGAAAGTTCTGTGTTCGGTGCCACTTTGGCAAGAGATCTTCCATTTCGACAATAAATAAAAATATATGATGACGTTCATCATTATTTTCATTAATTGTTCATCATTCAGTCACGACTAAAGAAAACATAGGCTTTAACACTTTTGACAGGTGCCCGGACCTGACGTCTCAGTGCTGCCAAAAATCCCCTATTGACATCGAATCATTAAACTATACAAAATAGTGCACAGGTCCTTCTTTAGGTACCTATTCCAAATTCAAAATCTCCGAAAAACAAAACTCGTCACTTCCCAATCTCGCCCGTAGTAACGAGGCGTGAGGGAGAACATTCATTTCGTCTACAATCTTTACTTCAGCTCCCTCGCGGTGACAGATCATTTGTCATAGACAATCGTGACGCGATGACGTTGCAAGATGGCAGCTTTAATTGTAATGCAGTGATAGAAGAGTGGTGAAGTATTGTTGGGGTTGATTTTGTAACGAATCTTTGTGTATTGCTACGATAATAATAATTAGAAATAGGTAAGATATTCTTAGAGGTTTCTTTTTACTCTATCGCATAATACAATTAATACAATTAATAATACCATTTAAAAGCAGGGTAGGTTAATTTAAGTACCGAAAATTTCCTGGACAGGATATTTTTTTTAAATACTTCGAATATACGAATGTATTATATGTTCGTATATTATATCGAGGGGCTTGTGGCTAAGTAACAACAGCTGCACGGGTCGATCGATCAGGTTAAGCTACGCTTGCCGCGGTTGGTCTGTGGATGGGTGACCATCTTTACATACCAAGACCCCTCCGTGCCTCGGAAAGCACGATAAGCCGTTGGTCCCGGCTGTCATTTGTAGATGTAGTTAGAAGCCCAAAAGTCTGACAACCAGTCTTACCAAGGGGTATCGTGTTACCTAGTAACTAGGTTGTGGAGGTCAGATAGGCAGTCGCTTCATGTAAAATACTGGTATTCAGCTACATCCGGTTAGACTGGAAGCCGACCCCAACATAGTTGGGAAAAGGGTAGGCAGATGATGATACGAATGTATTATTATTTTTAAAAAAACGGAAAAATTCGGAAATTTTTAAGGTATTATTCAATAATAAATTCGGCACTATACTCCATAGGTTTAGGTAGTTAAATAAAGGTAAACAAAAAAAACCACGTGACAAGACAGCTGTCAAGTAACCGACTAAACGTAATACCTGTCACTTCAGTTGTTGTGCTACGTCATAGTTGAACTCTTCAATTTAGCAACGTTATACTTCGTTGACGTTTAGAAATTGGGTTCTTTACAAGAGACAGATTACAAAATCTTATAAACCAGACAAAAAAAATGTGCTCAAGTAGTTATATCTAACGAAAAGTAGTTGAAGAATAAAAAATAAAGTTTAACATACATTAATGAAAAAGAAAACTATGGTAAAACACTAAAATAAATTTAATATGGTTTTATTGTTTTTAGGGTTCCGTACCTCAAAAGGAAAAAACGGAACCCTTATAGGATCACTCGTGTGTCTGTCTGTCTGTCTGTTTGTCTGTCTGTCTGTCTGTCCGTCTGTCACAGCCAATTTACTCCGAATCTAATGGACCGATTAAGTTGAAATTTAGTACATATATGTATTTCTGTGACCCAAACACGAATGTGTAACGTAAATAATTTAATTTTGAATATAAGTGTCACTTTTGGGACGCAAACAAGAAAATTAAAAAAAAAAGTTTTGCTAATAGTACCGTGTGACATATCAAATGAAAGGGCTTGTTGCGAGGATCTTAAATATATTTTTTATATAATTTTAAAATAACTAATTTTAAAGATATTTAATAAATTCAATGAAAATTGACCATTCCCCCCCCCTTATCTCCGAAACTACTGGACCAAAAATTTTGAAAAAAATACATAGTATGGCTCTTTACTCATAGATTACAGGAAAACCTATAAGAAGTCTATGGTCTTAAAATAACATGGTAAATCTCTCAATATTGTGCGTAAAAACTTACATTTCGTCGCTCGGCATCTAAAAGGCCCATCTCTCTAGCTACTATAATATCAAAATATCAAAAGTGTTTGACCGTCTGCTTAATACACAAATAAATAAAACTGTAAATGTTCATGACAACCAATTCGGCTTTCGGCGTGGTTTGTCAACAGAAAGTGCAGTGTTGTGCCTTAAGCATACTATCACATACTTACTATACACAGCGTGGGACGCCGATTTATGCTAGGTTCATCGATTTATTCAAGGTTTCTGATCTGGTTGCTTATGACGTATTGTGGAGAAAGATGGAGAAGGATAGGTTGCCAACGGAGCTTATAAACATCTTTGAATAGTGATATGGTAACCAGATCAATAGTGTACGATGGGCTGGAACTTTTTCCAAGCCATACAGGTTTTAATGCGGGGTGAGGCAGGATTGGCGAGCTCAGCAGCACCAGAGTGGGTTGCTATATAGATGGTATTTGTGTAAATAATATTAGCTATGCAGATGATATGGTGCTTCTGAGCGCGTCAATCTGTGGTCTCAGAAAGTAATTGGTCGCCAAATGTGAGCAGTATGCCAAAACACATGGTTTGATGTATAACTCCAATAGGTCGGAGATCATGGTCTTTGAGGCTGGTTGCAGACCGGGTTATGTACCACCTGTATTACTCAATGGGACTCCACTACAAAGTATTTACGTTTAAATATCTTGGTCATATATTGACCCCTGACCTCAATGACGGACTCGATACTGAGCGGGAGCGAAGGGCGTTGTCGGTAAGGGCAAACATGCTGGCTCGCAGGTTTGCACGCTGCTCACTTAAAAAGCCAAAATTACTCTGTTTCGAGCTTATTGTACAACATTTTACACGTGCAGCCTGTGGGCTAGATATACCCAAAGGTCATGCAACGCCCTTCGTGTCCAATACAACAACGCTTTCAGGGTATTGGTGGGGCTGCCCCGTTTTTGTAGCGCATCGGGAATATTCGCGGACACACATATTAATTGCTTTTACGCAACGATGCGAATGAGGTGTGCATCCCTGGTACGCAGAGTACGGGCCAGCTCCAACAATATCGCTAGCAGTCTGGATTGCATGTACATCAATCACTGCAGTGCCATCTCCCATGGGGTGAAATAAATTTAAACTAGATTACGTGGGGCACTCAGAAAGTTTTGTGATACTAGAAAAAATATACTACAGGTTATAATTTTTTTTATTATATCTTTTGAAAGAACTCTCCATTGGCGTCTATACACAGTTTTATACGTCTAAACAAATTTTCATAACACATTTTCCAGTCCGCATCAGACACCTCTTCAATCTCCTTCTCAAATGCATCCAGTGCATCTTCAGGTGATGAAAACTGTTTTATTTTGAGTTGATTTTTTATTTTGGGGAATAAGAAAAAGTCGCACGGAGCCAAATCGGGACTGTAAGGACGATGACCTATAAATTTGACCGGTGTGCTGTCCAGAAAGTCCCTTGTTTTGAGCGCCGAGTGAGCCAGCGCGTTGTCGTGGTGAAGCAGTAGCCCACGGAGGCCAGTGTTCGGTCGCTTGCTGCTTGCAGTAGTAAAAACTTCTGGCAAACATTTGGTAACATACCATTCAGCATTGATGCTTCTTTGATCTCGTCAGGGTACTGACACCAGATAACCTGGTAGAAAAAAAAAAACTTGCAATCAACATTTTGCCTGCACTTCTGGCTCGCTGCACTTTGGTAGGCGTTGGTTCATTTTGAAACAGACACACGGTTGACTGACGCTTCATTTCTGGCTCATATTGAAAAATCCAAGATTCATCACCCGTAATGATATCTTAAACGCGCCGAGACGAGCCTGCTACCAATTTTGCTATCATGTCTCGGCACCATTCTACCCGAACCTCCTTCTGACCCTGCGTTAGATTTTACGGTACCAGCGTGAAACTATCTTCCATAACCGAAGATGCCTGTGTAGAATTTCATGCACACTTCCCGATCCAATCGGCAGTATACACCGTGAAATTTTAATCACAGTTTTGCTAGAACAAACTTTATTCAGACCTTGGTCTACTACCATTCTACAGAATCCAATAAAAAAAAACATAAATTGGTTTTTGAAAAAACACAAAAAGACAAAGTTTAAAATGTCAAGATTATTTACTGCTTACTAAATTTCGTTTATGGAGGTACATTTCCCTGTATGCTGTGTCCCATACGTGGTGTCTGTGTTGTGTAGGGAGTAATGATAATCTTGACATTTAAACTTTGCTTTTTTTGTGTTTTTTCAAAAACCAATTATGTTTTTTTTTATTGGATGCTGTAGAATGGTAGTAGACCATGGTCTGAACAACGTTTGTTCTAGCAAAACTGTGATTCAAATTTCACGGTGTATGCTGAACCTCTTCATATGTAATTCGCCTATTCTCTTGAATTAAATTTTTCACAGCCAGCACTTTTTGTTATGTAACAACCGTCATAGGGCGGCCACTTCTTTCTTTGTCTGCCAAAATTACTAGACCACCCATAAATTCGTTGAACCAGCGAAAAACAGTCGCTTTAGAAGGGCTTTTTCTATGAACACCATTCGAAGTCTTTCAAACGATTCTTCTGGTTTTAGTCGACATTTGAAATCGTACAAAATCATCGCGCGAAAATGTTCTCGTTATAAATCCAGTTTTCAGTAAGACAGAGTATTTTGATTTTGCTCGTAAAAAAATGTGGAGGGTATTTCGAATTTGGAATGTAATGTTTTTTTGTAATAAATAGTCATCGTTTTAATTGACATCAAAACCAGCCAGTATTCTATAGACAAAAACTGTTAGTCGCAAAACTTTCTAAGTGACCTCGTAAAATAAGTTAACATAGTTCATAAGTTTACTAACGCAATGAGTCCTTGTTACTTGAATAAAAAAAATATCTGGATGATAATTTTTTTTTGAACGACGTTTTCTGAAAATGAAACCTAGCTAGATCGATTTATCGCTCCTGAAACCCCCTGCATACAAAATTTAATAAAAATTCTTGGAGCCGTTTCCGAGATTCAGATTATATATACATAGATACAAGAATTGCTCGTTTAAAGGTATTATTATTATATTAATACCGCGAATGTGAAATTTTTTACGAAAATCTGATTTTTGTTTTATTTCATTCTACACGTTCCAATAAGTGACCCTACAATTTAAAAAAAAAATGTAAAAAATGTCACATTCGCGGTATTGGATGCCGAGCGACGATTTGCAGTTAGAATGTATGGGAGAACATGTTTTTCAACTACAATGTTAAGTTTGTTCTTGGGATAAAAATTCATCTCAACTACGGAACCCTTCATTGTGCGTAGTCCGACACGCACTTGGCCGGTTTTTTTAACAAGAAAGTGTCATCTATAAAAACCCTTTTTACGATTTGTTTACCTTTTTTTAACTACCTAAACCTATGGAGTATAGACAGTTCCAATCAATTTTCTCATCATAAACCAGGAACTCCCACTGGTCCTTCGGTACAAACACAACCGATACATTAAAAACTTTATTTCCATATATTCGGTGGCTAACATGGCAACACCGAGGCTACATTAGCACAACAAAGCGTACCGATCCGTCATACCATGACTACTGATATATTTTAATGGAGATGTACTTTTGATCAGATGGTCGACTGTTAAGGGTGAGGGATTCGACACGAAAGAAATGAGAAAAGATTTTAGAAGTCAAGTTAAAACTCATATTAAAAGTAGGTAAACTTTGTAAACAAGCATATCGACGATGAACTACCAATACCTCCCAACTAACTTTTTTCGATTTTTAGTTTTTAATGCCAATCGATGCGAAACAGCATTTTACGTTGATTGGGTTTAAAAACTAAAAATTGAAAAAGGTAGTTGGGAGGTATTGGTAGTTCATGTTCGATATTACAAATTAGAGGATTATATCCATGATAAGAATGCTTGGAAATATGCTAGTCCTGGGGGCCTACCACCAGATCATAAAGCAGTATTATTTTAATATTACTTCAGTGTTATTTTAGTAGAGTATTATTTTAATATTAAAATGATACTGTTTATGAGCTGGTGGTAGGCCCCCTGTTGTTTGTCCGGGAAAGTTATAATTTTGTACCTAATTATCACGGTATTAAACCATTGTCTGAAATACATTCCACTCTTTTTATTTCTCTCTTTTTCTTTTTTTTTCTCTTTTTTTATTTCTTTTTTTAACTTGATGTGTAGCCGTGTGTACTTCATGATTTTTAAAAACATCAGTAAAACTATACCCACCCGCACAGTGTAATCAATTACTTTCTCTATTTTAATAACAAAAATACTGTATAATTATTCTTTAGGATTTAACAAAAATGTAAATGTTGGCCTAAAAAATTCCAGTCTATTATCAGAGAGATATGGCAAACTTAGGTGGCAATAGGCAGGGCACATTGCTCGCAGAACGGATGACCGATGGAGTCGAAAGGTTCTGGAGTGGCGACCGCGTACCGGAAGACGTAGCGTTGGAAGGCCTCCCACAAGATGGACCGATGACCTTGTGAAGGCCGCAGGAATCCGCTGGATGCGGAAAGCACAAAATCGGTCGAAGTGGCGGTGCTTGGGGGAGGCCTATGTCCAGCAGTGGACGTCTTTCTGCTGTAATGATGATAATGATGATGGCGCTGTATGCCGAGATACAGGGTTTTTTACCTAGTTCGGCTGCAGATGCTACAAATTTATTTTTATACGATATGGTTTTATAGTGTTAATATTTTTGGGGTCAATATTACTTTCGTTTTATTTTTTATCTTGCGATGTAACTTCGAGAACTGCTTCAACTCTGCTGTAGCACATTTTTCTGTGACAGAATTTATGAACTACTCAGGAAGCTATTGCAACTTATATCACTTCAACAGACTCCACCGCAACGGAAGATATTCCTCTCTAATTCAATTACTTTTATATAAATATATTTTTAGACATAATTTTAATACTAGAAATAAAAATAAACTAGATCAACCATTTTTCAGATTATCTAAAGTACATAGATCTTTTATGGGGTACTGTGTTAAATCTTCCAACCAACAAAATACCTTGTGATATATTGCAATTAAATGAAAGAAAATTTAAAACTCATACTAAAAGTACACTTTGTAAACAAGCATATCGACGATGAACTACCAATACCTCCCAACTAACTTTTTTCGATTTTTAGTTTTTAATGCCAATCGACGCGAAATAGCATTTTACGTTGATTGGGTTTAAAAACTAAAAATCGAAAAAAGGTAGTTAGGAGGTATTGGTAGTTCATGTTCGATATTACAAATTAGAGGATTATATCCATGATAAGAATGCTTGGAAATATGCTAGTCCTAGGGGCCTACCACCAGCTCATAAAGCAGTATTATTTTAATATTACTTCAGTGTGGGAAAGAGATGAAGCTCTACAGGTCGTATAGCTCCATCTCTTTCTCCCACTGAAATAATATTAAAATATTACTGTTTATGAGCTGGCGGTAGGCCCTCTGCTGTTTGTCCGGGAAAGTTATAATTTTGTACCTAATAATCACGGTATTAAACCACTGTCTGAAATACATTCCACTCTTTTTATTGCCTTCCGCGCTAACATTTGTTAGTGCCATAACTTACTTATCTTATGACCTGAATAAAGAGTTTAACTTATAGAGGCATGAGGAACAGGGTGTAAAGTTCACTCATCCTCTATAGAAAAGGGAGGCTCCTCCGACCAAACGAGTATTGTGTCTGGTGGGCAACTGCCCTACGATTGATGTCGGGAAATTAATTATGTGTGTTGATCGCGCGGTAAACTTTACTTGCGTGATGCAGGATTTGTGTGACGTTAGGTCTTTTGATACGTAGTTCACATGTGGCGATGTAGATGTCGCTACAAACTAACAAAGTTGAGCTAATAGTTCGGAATTCCTCTTCCTTCCTTACTCTAGTAAAAATAAATTCAGCATCAAATCCACTAACATAAACGAGAGTGCAGTGAACGACGGACTCTATCAATCACTTACGGAAACCTATCAGGGCATATCCATTATGCAAGAGATAAGTTTGCACAATAACTTGTGGAAAACTTGCAGACCCTTGGAGAAAATATACTTATTGTAGGACGACATTACGTAACAATGTTGATTTTTCTGATAAATGGAAAACGAATGATGGAACTTTAATGAAAACAGATTAGAACTTAACTATTTTTCCTTTATTTTTTTAAAGAAATAAAATATAACAATTGTTTGGCAACAGTTCGTGAAACACAAAATAAATAAAACAAAAAAAAATAAAAAATAAACGTGTGGCACACGGGGACTGCCGCGGTAAAGCTATTGCATAGCATTTGTAACCTCCATACTTCCTATTTGTCAACGCTACACTTGGGATGATGACGGATGATGACATAATTTTTGTTTTATGTCATCATCCGTCATTACATGGTAGGCGGAGTGGGGGGTGTTAGGTTTATTTTGTTACGGAATTTCTTGATTCGGTCGCCGCGCTCAAAGCCCGCGATAAAAGCTATGCAATAGCTTAAAAACCGGCCAAGTGCGTGTCGGACTACGCACAATGAAGGGTTCCGTAGTTGAGATGAATTTATTTATCCCAAGAACAAACTTAACATTGTAGTTGAAAAACATGTTCTCCCATAAATCCCAACTGCAAATCGTCGCTCGGCATCCAATATCGCGAATGTAACATTTTTACGTTTTTTTTTTTTAAATTGCAGGATCACTTATTTCAACGTGTAGAATGAAATAAAACAAAAATCTGGTTTCGTTAAAAATTTCACATTCGCAGTATTAATATAATAATAATCTAAATCTAATACCTTTAAACGAGCAATTCTTGTATTTATGTACCTATATATAATCTGAATCTCGCAAACGGCTCCAAGAATTTTTATTAAATTTAGTATGCAGGGGGTTTCGGGAGCGATAAATCGATCCAGCTAGGTTTCATTTATAGATTAAGATGTTCAAAAAAAAATGGACATCCAGATATTTTTCTTTATTCAAGTAACAAGGACTCATTGTGTTAGTAAACTTACGAACTATGTTAGCTTATTTTACCAGGTCACTCAGAAAGTTTTGCGACTAACAGTTTTTGTCTATAGGATACTGACTAGTTTTGATGTCAATTAAAACTATGACTATTTATTACAAAAAAACATATCATTCCAAATTCGAAATTACCTCCACATTTTTTTACGAGCAAAATCAAAATACTCTGACTTACTGAAAACTGGATTTATAACGAGAACATTTTCGCGCGATGATTTTGTACGATTTCAAATGTCGACTAAAACTAGAAGAATCGTTTGAAAGACTTCAAATGGTGTTCATAGAAAAAAGCCCTTCTAAAGCGACTGTTTTACGCTGGTTTAATGAATTTATGTGTGGTCGAGTAATTTTGGCGGACAAAAAAAGAAGTGGCCGCCCTATGACGGTTGTTACATAACAAAACGTGCTGGCTGTGAAAAATTTTATTCAAGAGAATAGGCGAATTACATATGAAGAGGTTCAGCATATACTACCGATTGGATCGGGAAGCGTGCATGAAATTCTACACAGGCATCTTCGGTTATGGAAGATAGTTTCACGCTGGTACCGCAAAATCTAACGCAGGCTCAGAAGGAGGTTGGGGTAGAATGGTGCCGAGACATGATAGCAAAATTTGTAGCAGGCTCGTCTCGGCGCGTTTAAGATATCATTACAGGTGATGAATCTTGGATTTATCAATATGATCCAGAAATTAAGCGTCAGTTAAACGCCAGGAATTAAAGCTGTTTCAAAATGAACCAACGCCTACCAAAGTGAAGCGAGCCAGAAGTGCAGGCAAAATTTTGATCGCAAGTTTTTTTTCTTTGCCGGGTTATCTGGTATCAGTACCCTGATGAGATCAAAGGAGCATCAATGCTGAATGGTATGTTACCAAATGTTTGCCAGAAGTTGCGACCGAACACTGGCCTCCGTGGGCTACTGCTTCACTACGACAACGCGCTGGCTCACTCGGCGCTCAAAACAAGGGATTTTCTGGACAGCACACCGATCATCCTCCTTACAGTCCCGATTTAGCTCCGTGCGACTTTTTCTTGTTCCCCAAAATAAATCAACTCAAAGGAAAACAGTTTTCATCACCTGAAGATGCACTGGCTGCATTTGAGAAGGAGATTGGAGAGGTGTCTGATGCGGACTGGAAGACGTGTTATAAAAATTGGTTTAGACGTATAAAACTGAGTATAAACGCCAATGGATAGTTCTTTGAAAAGATATAATAAAAAAAATTATAACCTGTAGTTTATTTTTTTCTAGTAACACACAACTTTCTGAGTGCCCCACGTAATCTAGTTTAAATTTATTTCACCCCATGGGAGATGGCACTGCAGTGATTGATGTACATGCAATCTAGCCTGCTAGCAATCTTTTTTAGGACATTGTTGGAGCTGGCCCGTACTCTGCGCACCAGGGATGCACACTTCATTCGCATCGTTGCGTAAAAGCAATTAATATGTGCGTCCGCGAACATTCCCGATGCGCTACAAAAACGGGCGCTACAAAAGCCTCACCAATACTCTGAAAGCGTTGTTGTATTGGACACGAAGGGCGTTGCATGACCTTTGGGTATATCTAGCCCACAGGCTGCACGTGTAAAACGTTGTACAATAAGCTCGAAACAGAGTAATTTTGACTTTTTAAGTGAGCAGCGTACAAACCTGCGAGCCAGCATGTTTGCCCTTACCGACAACGCTCTTCGTTCCCGCTCAATATCGAGTCCGTCATTGAGGTCAGGGGTCAATATATGACCAAGATATTTAAACGTAAATACTCTTTGTAGTGGAGTCCCATTGAGTAATACAGGTGGTACATAGCCCGGTCTACCCCCAGCCTCAAAAACCATGATCTCCGACTTATTGGAGTTATAACATCAAACCGTGTGTTTTGGCATACTGCTCACATTTGGCGACCAATTACTTTCTGAGACCACAGATTGACGCACTCAGAAGCACCATATCATCTGCATAGCTAATATTATTTACACAAATACCATCTAAATAGCAACCCACTCTGGTGCTGCTGAGCTCGCCAATCCTGCCACACCCCACATTCCAACCTGTATGGCCTGGAAAAAGTTCCAGCCCTTCGTACACTATTAATCTGGTTACTATACCACAATTTAAAAATGTTTATGAGCTCCGTTGGCAACCTATCCTTCTCCATCTTTCTCCACAATACGTCATAAGCAACCAGATCAGAAGCCTTGAATAAATCTAGGAAGCTAGCATATATCGGCGTCCCACGCTGTGTATAGTAAGTATGTGATAGTATGCTTAATGCACAACACTGCACTTTCTGTTGACAAACCACGCCGAAACCCGAATTGGTTGTCATAAAAGATATTATAGTAGCTAGAGAGATGGGCCTATTGGATGCCGAGCGACGAAATGTAAGTTTTTACGCACAATATTGAGAGATTTACCATGTTATTTTAAAACCCATAGACTTTTTATAGGTTTTCCTGTAATCTATGAGTAAAGATCCATATTGTGTATTTTTTTCAAAATTTTTGGTCCAGTAGTTTCGGAGATAAGGGGGGGGGAATGGTCAATTTTCATTGAATTTATTCAATATCTTTAAAAGTATTTATTTTAAAATTATATAAAAAATATATTTGAGATTCTCGTAACAAGCCCTTTCATTTGATATGTCACACGGTACTGTTAGCAAAACTTTTTTTTTTAATTTTCTTGAATGCGTCCCAAAAGTGACCCCTATATTCAAAATTAATTTATTTACGTTACTTATTCGTGTTTGGGTCACAGAAATACATATGTGTACCAAATTTCAACTTAATCGGTCCATTAGATTCGGAGTAAATTGGCTGTGACAGACGGACAGACAGACAGACACACGAGTGATCCTATAAGGGTTCCGTTTTTTCCTGTTGAGGTACGGAACCCTAAAAATCTGGAAAATATTTCTTTAGAAGTATGCAGTACCCAATATCTGGCCTTTCTTTTGATTTATTCCGTTCTAATACCTACAACTAATACCACCGGCATTAGTTTCAACTCATATTTATTTTCTATTCCGAACGGATACCACTCTTTAAATCATTTAATTTAATGTGCAAACGAATACCAATAACTTGAATTTGGTAGTCAGCTCAGTCAAACCTAATTAAATTAAATTTATTTTCTAATATTTTTATGTGATCGTTATATAATGCTACCCAAATTCACTACATTCCAATATTGTCCATTCCTTAGTTGTTGGTATTAGAACGGAATAAATCTTTCTTTTGCATACACACATATTTCACATTCATTTATGCGTTTTTAAATAAAACCTCATTGTTACTTATTAAGAAGAACTAAGCGAGAATTAAGTATGCTGTTATTTTGTTGACTTTTGTTAAGTTTCCTCGTCTAACCGCAAGTTATGAATATAGTTTATTTGTCATAACACGTGTTTATTTATTTATTTATTTATTTATTTATTTATTTATTTAAATAACACGGGAGACTTACAGCTAAAACAAACAGATCAAGGACAGCACAATAGCCTGAAAGCCAATTACAGGTCTCCACTTATAAGAAACAGAAAAAAAAAAGTAAATTCAATTCAAAGGACACTCACGAGTTACTATATACTACAGCATAATTACTATGTTGCTCGCACTGCATAGCAACCATCATAACAAAATTTACTAAATGAAAAAGTTACGGCTTAAGCACTTCCTGACTGACGACACACTAGTTATAAATGGATCTATATCGTACTGTTTACAAAGCCTGTTTAAATTTCTGCTTGCACGCACAATGTACGAATTTTGCCTATAATTGGTCGAAGCAAATGGCACGCGCAAAGGTGGATTGTATCGCTTAGACTTCGTGGGAATGCTGAAATAAAATTTTGTCAAAATATCGGAACAGTTTATAGTATTGTTAAAAATTTTCAATAAACACACACAATCAGTAATCTCGCGGCGGTTGAGTAAAGGTAATATATGAAATTTTTTACATAGCTTATGGTAGTTTTCCGAATGGTACGGTACTTTTTGATGATAACATAGATACCTTATGAACCTTTTTTGGATGCTCTCAATGCGGTTAATATATTTGTGGTAGCATGGGTTATGTACAAACTAAGAGAGAGAAGAAAAAGAGCTGCTTATCATAAATTCTTGCCTAGATTTATGCTAAGCCTAAGTGCTGATATCAGGAAAAATCTTATCGAAACCTTGACATCTAATATTCACACTTTTCCTAAGAAGGAATCTTCCAGTTGCAAAATAAACTATTTAAGACGCAGATATATGCCAGTCACCTTAAGTGGTTTACTTGCGTGTTCTGTACTGAGCTCACGCAACGCGTCGTACGTCCAGCCAGTAATAGGACTCGCCCATCATGGAGTGCTGTCCCAAATTAGATGCATAGTTAATTTATTATACATAAAACAAAAGGTATTTTAATAAAACACGTATTCTAAAAGATCAATAATTAAATTATCTTTAAAATGGTAAAACTTTTAGAAATATACGCTTGATAGATTTTGCGTGATTCTCAGTTTTTTATCCGCGTTAGACATAACTTCCCAATTAATTTCACTATGTAATATAGAGCAGTGGTGGCCCAGTGGTAACGGCCGCGACTTACGAGTTGTAGGTCGTAAGTTCGAACCCAGACAGGCGCTTTACTTTGTGTAAATGGAAGTCATTTACACCACTGCTCTCAAAACGGTGAAGGAAAACATCGTGAGGAAACCGGCATGTCCTAGAACCGAAAATTCGAAGACATGTGACATCTATCAACCCGTACTGGGCCCGCGTGGTAGATTACGGCCCACTCCCTCTCACAGAGAGGAGCCCTGTGTCCCAGCAGTGGGAACATTATAGGCTGATGATGATGATGATGTAATATGAACGTAATATAAAATATTCCTACGCTAAGTTATTAAGAAAATGCTCTTATTTAACATGTATTTTTTCCAAATCATTAACATTACTCGTTTAGACGTGATCTTCAGTATAAAATCATTAAAAGTCGGTTATCGTCGCCTTAACACTCCCAACCATTCTAACATAAATAGTTCAACCATTTCCATTCACGACATGTCCTTCAAAGACCAATCTTAAGGCCAAGCTAACTGCCAAACGGCTCAAAACATCTGTTGTACACGACTTCCCAACCCTCTAACCCCATCCAAATGGCATTACCATAACCTTTATGGTAAGGAAAAAATAATGGGCACTTGGAACAAAATGCCACTTCTAAGGGTCAATGTGGATTCTGTGAGTCCCCTTCGGCGTGTGATGAAAAGCGACAATCTAAATGACGGGTGACATATACGTGGGCTTTGTGGGTGAGATTCAGGAGTGGGTGGGATGGATAGCTTTTTTGTGGGATGCATTTTGTTGGATGGAGTGAGTGGGTTTTAAAGGAGAGTTATTCGCCGGATAGATTTTCTATACTAGGAAGAATTGATTTCTAGGGTGTGAAGAAAAATCGAACTTTAATATACAGCTGCTGCTGCTGTTGCGCTTAATGTCACTGCAGGGATCCAGCAGAATATCAGCATCAGATATTTGCTTGACATATGCTGAACTGGACTCCCATTTGAAGCAACCTTGAGACACACACACCGCAGTTTGTATGTTTATATGTAACATGCGGGCTCGCAGGTTTGCACGCTGCTCACTTAAAAAGTCAAAATTACTCTGTTTCGAGCTTATTGCACAACATTTTACACGTGCAGCCTGTGGGCTAGATATGCCCTTCGTGTCCAATTCAATAACGCTTTCAGTGTATTGGTGGGGCTGCCCCGTTTTTGTAGCGCATCGGGAATGTTCGCGGACGCACATATTTTATTTGTTTTTACGCAACGATGCGAATGAGGTGTGCATCCCTGGTGCGCAGAGTGCGGGCCAGCTCCAACAATATCCTAAAAATTATCGCTAGCAGGCTGGATTGCATGTACATCAATCACTGCAGTGCCATCTCCCATGGAGTGAATTAATTTAAACTAGATTAAAATAAGCTAACATAGTTCTTAAGTTTACTAACACAATGAGTCCTTATTACTTGAATAAAGATTTTTTTTATTATTATTGTAAGGAAGTTCTTCTCAGGGGTATATGTTGGGTCTTTAAATGAGTTCGACGCACGTTAATAGTAAAAGGGTATAATAGAACATAGAGAAACACAGTATAAAAGCACAAATGGGTAAAAACAATCTTTAAACTAAAATTAACACGAGAGCGTTTCGCGAGTCGTGACGTACACTTTCGAGTTCTTTCGTCCACTGTCCGTTGGCAGGGCGCAAGGGTGTTGGCGGGGGTATTGTCTCCCGTCGCTGCGCTTAAGGGTTAGTCACAAACACAAACGTTAAGGCTCTGCTACATCCTCCCCCTCTGACCCAGACATGCGCCCACGCGTCTGAGTCAGATAAGATAACGCTTAGGTCTACCGCGTTTACGCTTTTCGTTGAACGGGACTGGCGGTACGTCGCCTACGAATGGAGTCAACTGGGAAACATGGTACCTCCCTAACGGTTCACCGCTACTTACCTTCTCCAACACATAAGTGGTGGAGCTCGCGGGCTCCTTAATACGGTAAGGTCCGTCCCGTCGCGGTATGAACTTCGGCGTTTGTCCGCGGGTCGTGTCGTTACTTCCTTGGGTCTTTAAAAGGACTAGATCACCGATTGCGTAATAAGGTGCAGGGCTGCGACCCTCGTCGGCATAACGTTTCTGATTTGTTTGAACCTTTTCATGCACTTCCCTAGCTTCAAATAGCGTGGTTGACATCCTCTGAAGGTAAGGGGTAAGGCTCGTCACGACATTGTCACTCTCCACAATGGTACCTCCCTAACGACCAAGGACCAAAGGACCAAGCCCGGGTCGACGGCGCGTTGTGTTCCACGCGCGCCTCAAAGAGATGTCAGCAGAATTGACGGGGTCCGCTAGGGCCAATGCCTGCCGGGGGTTCGAAGAAAACCGATAGGGACATCGCGGCCCCCGGCAACAGGGCAACCGAAGGAACACGGGTGGGTTTTAGTCAGTAAGAGTCTGACACGCCCTCCCGCTCCACCCAGAGCGGGAGAAGTGATTTGATAATTTCCCACCCAAAAAATAAAAAAAAATACAAGTTCAGACGTGATTAAAAACTTGCCTACTAAAATTACGTCAATTTACGTCAAGCGCTGATTAATTTGACAGGACTAAACTCAAATTTATCTTCTGTCCTTTTCTTAACGAAATAGAAAGAAAAAGATGCACTGAATTTAAATTTAGTTTAGTTCGTAACATTTATGTACTTAATTAGTAATTATTAAATCGTTTTGTATGTTGTGCTATGTCTTTTGTGTGCACCAAATAAATAATTTATCTATCGATCTTTCTAATAACAGTTGAGGAAATCACGACAATCTGTTGGCTTCTTCAATATAGGACATAGGTTCAAGAAAAGTAACGTCAAAAGATGAAGCCAAAAATATAATGGGCTATTTTAAGTGCCAGTGCAAAAACAACAGTACCTATTTTAAATTTTATTGCAATGAATCAGAAGAAGCTCGGAATTTTTGAAAATATTATTTTTTTCCCAACAATAGATTACATTTTGAAAATGTTACGCATTTTTTCAACAGGATTTAAAAATAAACACAGAAAGCTGGTCAATCTTTTCGATCGTGTGTGACATACAAAGAGAAGGGTCTCAAGACCCTCTGTGAAGGATCTCAGACACGTCCGGGCGTTTTGGGAATTCTCCGGACGAAGCTAGTCCGGTTGGGGAAGATTGGGCATGGTGGGAAAAATAAAAATCCTTGGTTCAACGCTTTGCAAATATGCACGGGTTCTCAAGCATGTGGATATTGTGGTTTTGAATCGGTTAAGTATTTTTTCTTCAACGTCTGTATCAATCTGACTAGCCTTTTCCCAACTATGTTGGGGTCGGCTTCCAGTCTAACCGGATGCAGCTGAATATCAATATTTTACATGGAGCGACTGCCTATCTGACCTCCACAACCCAGTAACTGGGTAATACGATACCTCTTGGTAAGACTGGTTGTCAGACTTTCGACCCTTAACGATTGTCAAAGATTCACGAATGACAGCCGATACCAACGGCTTAGCGTGCTTTCTGAGGCACGGAGGAGTCTCGGTATGTAAGCTCCGGCAAGCGTAGCTAAACCTAGATCAACCCGTGTGGCTGTTATTACTTAGCCAGGAGCTCCTTCAATGTCTACTTAACAAAAACTCATTCATCATTCATTCATTCAGAAAACGCACAGCCAAAACCGCTGGGTCTAAAAGGATGAAATTTTGCACAAGAGTTTATTATATTGCGAAAGTGAAAAAGTAAAGAGGGATTTTTGAAAGTTCACATCCTGTAGATGATTTTTGGAACGAACTTCTTTAACGCGGCTTAAAGTTTACAACTTTCAGAAATTGTCACGCTAAAAAGTGTTAATACTTGCGACTGCCTTCTTCTAATTCAAAGAGAAAGAAAGAGAGAGAACGTCGGCAGAAAAAAACAAAAGAAAAGAGTAAAGTGATTGCAGTGTCGTGGGATAAAATTGTACACATCGGCCCGAGTACACTGCATGAGAGAGAGAGAGAAAGTGTGAATTTGGTCAAAATGAATATCCAAAATGGCGGCTCTGAAAATTTTCAAATTTTTCGTCATGAGTATCGTTTTCATGGTTTTCAAGGGTGCTAAAGCCGATATGAGGTCAAAATGTAAATCCAAGATGGTGGTTGCAAATTTTTTTTAAATTTTCGTCATGGGTGTCCTTTTCATGGTTTTCGAGGGTGCTAAAGCCGATATGAGGTCAAAATGTAAATCCAAGATGGTGGTTGCAAAAATTTTGTTTTTATTTGAAATCATACGTGAGAAAGAACTTCGTTTCTACAGGGGTCCCCCGACCGCACACGTTTTTTATTCATGTTTTCGTTCAAACCAAGTAAGTAAGTATACATTTTTTTTTTAAATTAGAGATTTACAAAACACGTAAAAAAGAAATCTGAACGAATCAAAGCCTTGAATGAATCGAACCTAATCATTGCTTCGGTTATTTCATCCATATCCGATTGCGTTCAAGTCTTGTACCTACCGATCACATTAAGTTCCGCCAAACAATACTTAAGGTGGGTATCATCTGGTTATTAACAAAAGTGCGTATCGCACATCCACCTGTGCATTAGCATACGAGATTAGTGCTCAAAACATCTCATTTCTTAATTATAGAGCAGAATCAAAACTGAGATTTTCGAAAAAACGTGTTATTATTCTAATACAGAAGATTTTGGCGGTTTTTCTGTGTATTGCCATTAATGCATGATCTCTACGCATCGCGTTTTTACCGGATGTCCTATTAAAATAATCGTCGAATTTCAATAAACAACCGTTTGTTGGTTGCTCGGGTTATTTTTGTGGGATAGTGTAAGCGTGGTTGATACTTGCGACTTCACGTGTACAATAATAATAAATATTGCAAAAGTTAATTTTTCTAATCATTTCTAACAAAGGGCTTACTTCAGTGTTGTCAAACATATTCTGAGATTAAATATTAAAGTCTACTTTTGTGTGCCAACACTATTTTAATAAATTATCATTTTTTAAGGTAGCTGGCTAGGTGGTAGGTGGCTTTTCTGTAAAGTTTTGTTATAATTGAATCTATTCTATTTTTTATAAATTCCTGCAGTAGCAACCCGCTTCTGCTGAAATAGCACTACAATATATCATACAGAGTTGATCCATCAGGTTAAGCTACGCCTGCCGTGGATGAGCGACCATCTTTACATACCGAGATTCCTCCGAGCGAGGAAAACACGTTAAGCCGTTGACAGTCGTTACAGGTCATCAGAAGCTCGAAAGTCTGACAACAAGTCTTACCAAGGGGTATCGTATTACCAAGTAACTAGGTTATGGAGGTCAGATAGGCAGTCCCTCCATGTAAAATACAGGTACTCTGCTACATCCGGTTAGACCGGAAGCCAGCCCCAACATAGTTGGGAAAAGGCTAGGCAGATTCGAATAAAAAAAGAAAATCGAAAAACAATTTAAAAGCTGTTTCCTACAATCAAGTATCAAAAACTCTCAATCCGTGCGGTTGCGACCAAATTAAATGATTGCGGGCTACCTGTTTTACGCCCAAGGATATGTTTTATTTTGTCTGCCCGGGGATGCGTATCGCATGCTAAACCGCACTAAGCATCCCGAAGCATCCTAAGATGTACTGAACATTATATTTAAGAGTTATTAGCTATCGTCTCTTGGGTTCGCCAGTGAATGGGAAGAAGTGAAAGTATTGATTTATTATTTAAGATGTTTTTCCTTAGCGTGATTCTTGGGGTTGAAGATTTGGTTCTAAAGGTGAGTTCATAATCAGTAGGTATATAATGTCCCTACTGCTGGGACACAGGCCTCCTCTGAGTGAGAGGCAGTGGGCCGTAATCCACCACGCAGGCCCATAGTGCGGGTTGGTACATGTCACATGTCTTTGAATTTTTGGTTTTTGAAACCGGCATGTCCTAAAGGTGAGTTTGTCATTATTTACTGAAGGTAGAACGTTAGTATTTAAAACGGAAATGTGTGATGAAATCAGATGCATATAGATATGAAAAACAATAATGAATTTCTTATTAAAAACCCGGTGTTTGGAAATTGGCGGAGTGATACCCCCGTGCTTCGGAAAGCATGTTAAGCCGTTGGCCCTGCGCCTGATCTCTCTCCGGTCGTGTCGGATTGCCGTCCCATCGGACTATGAGAGTGAGGGTAGAGAGAGTGCACCTGTGTCAGCACACACACTTGTGCACTATAATATCTCCCGCGCCACAGGCTGGTCCGCCGAGATTGGTCGACATGGCCGAAATTCGATCTGGAGGACTGTAATTATATGGAACTCATGATAATCTTATACAAATAACTCATCAGTCAACGCCGCCACTACTTATAATAGAAGGAAAACAGTTAAATATCTAAGTCTTTTTTGTAGGTTGCAGAATCCTTTTGCCGGTAGCAGGTATAAGGTTTAAAATTACATAACATAACATCACGCCTTATTTCCCCAAAGGGTTGGGCAGAGGTGTACCTGTAGTAGGTACACCCACATTTCGCCAGTTATGTTTAAGTCCCATGTAATAGGAGGCGAGCCTATTGCCATCAACCGGGCACAAAATCAGACTCCGGGCTGCTACTGAGAAATTCCAGATAGAAAAACCCAATAACACTTTGCCCGACCCGGGAATCGAACCCAGGACCTCATGCTCAGCAGTAGCGCTAGCGACCACTAGACCAACGAGGCAGGTTTAAAATTAATAGTTGCTAAAAATAAAGAGGACCTTAAAAATGCAAAATCTAAAAAAAGAAACACTATGGATTAGAAACACGACGAACGGGAGTATTAATTACGAGTCTCCAGATTTATGCCTTCGGCAAATTTACAGAACACTACAATCCTTTTAACACAAGTACCGTAACGAAACCCTTTTTTTCTTTTTATTACAAATCAGTTCAAAGCTTTCCACTTCCCCACATCTAAAGGAATCGACTAAAACCACAAACCCTATTTAGTTAATTGAAAAAATACTAAAGCGTTGCCATCGAACGTGTATTTTATCTCACCCCTTTCTGAGGAGGTCAGGTCCTCCCTAGAGACCTCCCGATTGGTATTCTTTATTACGGAACTCGAACCCCCATGCCTGTTTGGCACTCGCCTCGAGTAATTGGCGAAATATTACCAAATATTTGTTACTGAACAGTTACAGTTTGGAAGTAAATTAGGGAGTGTCTTCCGTTTTTTTTTATTAGGTCGACGCAAAATCTTAGGTATTCCACTTTGCTCCACCAAGCCCATTGGTGGGCAAAGTGGAATGCTAATTTTTTTTTACCTATCGGCTAGTTTGGGTTAATTAATTTTCATCGTGTTTAATGGCAGTTTAAATGACAGTAGGCTATTTATTAGCAGATTGTTAACTTGCACAGTTTTAACGACAAATCTAATTTAATCTTTTAAAATGAAAAATGTCAAAGAAGCAGACATACACACACATGATTCAGTAGTTACTTTCTATAAAAAAATACACATTTGTATCGAAGGACCTCTTTTTTTTCTTATACTTACTTTAAGTTCTAGAAATGGCAGTACCAACGTAATTTCCGTTTCTTTTTTCACAAAAAAGCAAAACGGAAATATGAACACAAACAAACGTTCTAAAAAAAATTACACCTGTTTCATAGGTAATTTGAAAAAGGCGCGTAAAAAGTAATGGCGAGCACAGTGTAGCTACCGAGTTGTACACAGTGTAGCTAGCGAGTACAGTCGTACTCGTAAAAACAGCGACAAGCCCCATCGAGTCCCGAGGCGTCTCGACTTCGCTTTTCAAATATTAAAATTTAATCGCCCGGTTGTCGCGAGTCAAATTAGCCTCTCTTGAGGCAGGGACATAGAGCATGAAGAGATCTGTGTCTGTTGAGAAGGGACTTTTAGGTATAAAGGGGTGTTTCAGTTGAACGTTTTCTTGCAGTTTGATTTAGCAGAGGTGGTTTTCATAATCCTGAGAATGTGAGCGGTGGCTGTTTGTGCACCAAATAATCTTGGCTTGTCATCTTGCTCACGAAAAAACAACAAGAAAGGGATTGAAGATTATGAGATAAAGATGTCAAGCACTAAAATTCCATACCTACAAATTAAATTGGCACCTCGGAGTTGCTTACAAGATCTAGTTTGGATGTTTGTGTTTAAACTGCTGTTTTATATCTGATCGACTGTTTCTCGTCTCGTCGTATCTAAAAAATAAAGCAATTTGAGACTTATATTTTAGTAAAGCATTAAGTCAGTGATTGACGAAAATTAGCCTTAGTGGGATAATGGTGCCGATTCCCTTGTTCACAAACTAAACTAAATTTAAGTTCAGTGCATCTTTTTCTTTCTATTTCATTAAGAAAAGGACAGAAGATAAATTTTAGTTTAGTCCTGTCAAATTAATCATCGCCTGTCACTCTCCATACAAGTTTAGACGTGATTAAAAACTTGCCGACTAAAATTACGTCAATTTACGTCAAGCGCTGATTAATTTGACAGGACTAAACTAAAATTTATCTTCTGTCCTTTTCTTAATGAAATAGAAAGAAAAAGATGCACTGAACTTAAATTTAGTTTAGTTTGTGAACAAGGGAATCGGCACCAATGTCGTCTCTGTCAAATTTTTCAAACTACTCTATGCCTCAATCGCGAGCAGTGATACGGACAACAATGTAATTGCCGAAGAGACGAAGAAAACAGTTATTAATATCATTCGCGAACAAATCGCTGGCTCTGAATGATTTAGAAGACATTCTCCTGTCGTGTATTAGCTATTCTAAGTTAATATTCTCTTTGATCCCCCCTGGTGTCGTTGGATTTTATTTTGCGGAGTGACAGCCTCTTTTATCTATGTTTTGAATGAATTAACGCCTGTTCTTTGTTTATGGAATTTGAAGTCTTAGTTGCTTGTTGACTTGTCTTTTTAAGTCGCTGACAAGAGCTAAAGCGCGGTCACTGGTAGACTGCATAGAAAAAGAATAGATGTATAGCGAATAAAAGAGTAACCGTGGAGTTTCTTGCCGGCTCTTCTCCATAGGAAACGACTAATTGGAACCGTGCACCTAGCTTCTGACGTTTCATAAGTGCCGATGTAGGTTTAAGTGAAATAAAATATTGTTTTTTTTTTAATTTTGAGCAAAGTATGAAGCAATTATCTAGTTACTCAAAAATGAGTGGAGTAGGTACTTCACTCATTTTTGAGAACGTCTTATTTGAATGAAGAACTTGGTTGCTCTTTTTCGATTAGGTAATCGAAAAAAAAGCAACCAAGTTCTTCATTCAAATAAGAAGTTCTTGAATATTTGTATTAAATCCAACGTACGTTGATATTTAATACAGATATCTTGGATTGGAACTCAAGGTAAAAGGTATAGTTTACCGTAAATTTTGTATCGAGTTTTTTTTTCCGAACTTGTTTTGGTAACAACTAAGTAAGTTCTGAGAAATATGTTCAAGATTAACAAATTTATTTATTCCGCTACCACAAACTATATAGATTTGGCATATTTATTTAAGACGAGCCTACATAGGACTTTATTTTGTCTCTTGTCAGTGCCTTATTATTAAGATATGAGTATTTTGTTTGTGATGTTTCGTTGAGAGTATTGAAGGGTAATGCGATTGGTCATGTCCTGTGGTTCAGTACATTTAGTGTCGGCTGGACTTAGAGGTATGCGATTTTGGTCCTTGTGTGAAACAAAATGTTTGTATAGCTCTTGCGTTTAAAGTATTATACTTTTCATTAAATACCTTTAATAATATATTTGTCGGATACCTATTGGTATTTTTCATCAAAACTTAAAGCGTGTAGTTAGCGCGTTAAAATAATTACTAATAGCAATTATTTTGAATAAATTTTACTTTGCTACACACTTAAACAGTTTCTTGAAAACTATAATCGTCTTAAATATATGTAAGACGATTAGGTATATAATTTCCAAGAAAAAGTTGCCTGCTTGCGGCAAACAGTCGCTAAAAACAACCTCTTAATTTTACTCAGAGAAAATTTTATTGCATTTTCTTTATGTACTAGTATGGCAGACTGCTTCAGTATAACTATCTTATTTTATTTATTTATTTAACTTTAATTAACACGGTTTCAAACCAATTAGAATAATCATAAATCAGCCGACTTCCAAAAAAATCCATCTTTGTAAAAAGTTTTTATATTTCACTTTTTAGTTGTGGTACCTACCCCGCACAAATTAAAAAATACCACTACCTGCTAATCGAACTATCCCCTCGTTGCTAACAGGGGGACAGATCAAACTTTTTTTTCCCGATCTGTCCCCCGGGAACAAAGCAGGGTGACAGATCTTAATAATTCGCACGGGCGCAGTGCTATGTAAAAAACAGTGACAGGAACTTATTAGATATCATCCACATACTAAGTGGGAAAAAAAAAACGTATTATTGAACCCAATTCAAAAACTATCCAAGCAAACCTTGACGGAGAAATCGGTGGACATAAATAAAAAAAAACAAATAAAAAATAAACATACTCTACGAATATATAACCTCCTTTTTGGATGTCGGTTAGTAAAAATCAAATTAAATTATTTTGTGAATAGGTAAATACATACCTACTTTGTATACTACTTTTACAATTTACATATCCCAGCTACCCGAATGCTCGAGAAGAAAGGAAGAACTTTACTCTTCCGTTGCATTCAAGAGGTCAAACAGAGCACCTGCCATCCAATCTCTTCACCACCCTTGGTTGACTGGTAGAGAATGGCTATGGCATTAAGTCCGCCTTTGTACCTTTTTGTGTGTGAGAAGTTTAAATAAATAAATAAATCTGGTCTGGGTCGTATCTGGTCTGAGTCGAATCTAGTTTGAGCCGAATCTGGTCTGAGTCGAATCCCTTTCGGTTGCAGGCTAGATAACCTGAAAAGCCTGAAATTATACAGACTGTTTAAGCAAATGCTTAATCAGTCTGTATATTTTGTTTTGTCTACCTATGGTGATTCTGAAA
The DNA here is from genome assembly GCA_949152395.1 of Agrochola litura. Lineage (NCBI taxonomy): Eukaryota > Metazoa > Arthropoda > Insecta > Lepidoptera > Noctuidae > Agrochola > Agrochola litura. The sequence goes on from OX424509.1 coordinate 7,568,289, forward strand.
AACTTAAACAATATAACGAGCTGGTAATCGCAAAATGATGTTATTTTTCTCAATACACAAGATGTTCCACCATTTTGTCATTTTGACGAAGTAATAATTGTAACCCTTGTAATTATATTCGAAATTATGTTTCCTTCAATACGCATTTTAAGTTTAACACAAACTGCCTTATTACAAAAGACGGTTTAATTTTAAGACTCGAAATCATAATTTTTTAATTTCGAACTTAATTCCGACAAAGTTAAAGTTCTCTTAGTTGTCAATTTCGTATTAAGAACTTTAGTTCAATCGGAATAAAGTTCAAATTACAAATAAGTGGGTTGTAAGTCTAAGCTCGGACTAAGTTAGAATTCGTTTTGTGATGAGACGGAAATCGTTTACAATATGATCCTAACAATCAATTTTACCACATATGCACACATGCCACAACCGTCACATCTCCTATTTAACGCTATCGCTTATCGCTGCCCGCTCCGCTCATCATCAAGTCACAATGCCATCGATGTGACCCGGCCATGTCGCCGGTCGCCGTCCGTGGATCGATACAGCCTCCTGCACTTGAGCTTTTTGCTACCCCGCCCGCCCCCGCCACCCGTCCGCCCTAACCCCCCCGCCCGGTCTTGGGCGGTGATATGATGTTGCTATTTTTATGTTTATTTTACTTTTATTTAGGTTGGGAGCCTGATTATGGAAGATAGTCATGTCTATAGCTTTTAATCAAGAAGTGTGCTAAATAGTTAAAAAGCTATTGTGTCTCGCGCGGATCCACGTTTGATACGAAGGGTCAAAGAACTATGTTGGATCGTAGCCGATAGCGTTCTGTAATTTCTGCCCACCTCTATCGGAAGAAGTCGTGAAGTTTATGTATGTATTTGTGTGCTAAGTTCATTTAATTTTAATCAAAAAGTGTTGGAAACCTCTTTACATTGTTTGAGGTGTGAATACGGATAGTTCAGAAGTATTAGTTGTTGTGGACTGAAGATAGTGTTTCAATGTATAGGTTAGTTGTTTGAGATCGTGTTAGTTTTTGTTGGTACTTAGTTCCGAGTAGGTAAGTGTGCAAGATGTTGTACTGGTAATTAAGTTTAGAATCACCTTTGTTACCGTTCTCGTGTCTTAACTAAAATAACATAACATAATGTTCCCACTGCTGGGACATAGGCCTCCTCTATGTGAGAGGTAGTGGGACGTAATCCACCACGCGGGCCCAGTGCGGGTTGGTAGATGTCACATGTCTTCGAATTTTTGTTTCTAGGACATGCCGGTTTCCTCACGATGTTTTCCTTCACCGATTTGAGAGCAGTGGTGATGAAATAATTTACACAAAGTAAAGCGCGTCTGGGTTCGAACCTATGACTTATGAATTCGTAAGTCGTAGCCGTTTTTAGTGGGCCACCACTGCTGTTAACTAAAATAGTAATAGTAAAAGTAAATCTTGGTGACATACTTTAGGAAAAATGGCAGGAAAAATCCTTACAAGACCATATATTTAAGATAATCCACCCTCTAAAGCCTTCTTCTATCACATAAGATTCGGTACATAATCCCATGCCCACCCTCTGGAGGCTTTTTAAAGGCTCTGCAGTGACAACGCGACGTTGTCTCTCTCTGCCACGCCCATTGGCGACAAAACCTTCGGCCACGCCCCAGGCGACACTTTTCACCAACCAGGGGACAGACTGAAAAGTTTTTTATGTCAACATTACGTAAGTGGGAGGCTTTAGTGGTAGTAAAAAGTATAAAGGCGTGGTGGCTTGGCTAAGTTAATAGAAAGTTTAATATAGCAGTGAATGTAGGTACCAATGTATAGTATGTTGATATAGGTATAGTGAGTACACCTATATTGGTGAGGTATTCTAGGGATATCTCTAGAGTACCTCACCAATATTTGGTGTAGTTTAAGATAGAGTATAATCGGGTAATTTTCTTGATTATGATTGAAAGTATGGTATAAGTATTTTCATTGTTTGGAATAGGTATAATGTTTTCAGTTGAGGTACACTTCATGTTATAAGGTTTTAAAATTCTAGAGTCTCTTTTGGAAAGATAGATCCTTGGTCAGATTTGAAAGTATAAGATTCGTATTCTGAAAACGGATAGATATTTTATTATTACGTTATCTAATCTATGTTATCACTATAATACCTGTATCATTGTATCATCTATTCCAAATCGTAAAGTCTCAATATTTTCCATTTTTGCAAACCAAAACAGTAACTTAAATTAACATATCCTCCTCTGTATCCCGAAAATATTTTACAGCCTCATCCACGGCTTCTCCCTAAGCGGTATATAGCGATATAAAACCATAATGACGTAGAAACGACAAGGCAAGGCGCATCTTGACCCCCCACTGGGGGGAGGGGGGAGTGGGGCCTTCCTTACTAACCTCGCCTTTTGTTCACTTCCCTGAAAAAGTATTGAAGCTCAACCTTTTCAGGTCAGGCCTTTTTTTGTGAACGCGATTTTTTTATGTTTGTGTGTGAGTGAGATATGTTGGAGATAGTTGCACTTCTGTGAAGTAAGTCTTTGGTTTTTAATCAAAAGGATTTTATATCTATACTAATATTATAAAGAAGTAAAGTTTGTTTGTAAGTTTGTATGTAGGGGGTAATCTCCGGAAATACCAGTCGGATTTGAAAAATTCTTTTTGCATCGGATAGCCCGATTCTTGAGGAAGATTTTAGGGTCACGGACGAAGTTATAGATAAAAATATACTTCTAATTGCGGTAGAATTTTTGATGCCCTATGATTATTTCCCCTCCTTTTTTATTTATATATTATTAAGTCTGTAAGTTTGTAAATTATGTAAATTTTATCTTGAAAAAAGTAAACAAACTTTCTTCTAATTAAAATTAAATCAATCCGAAATTATGTTATTAGTTATGTAAAAAGCTTTTTATTTATTTGGTTCCTGTCATTAGTTAAATTCAAAATCCTGTTAACAGGATTAACTTACAGGAGTAATTTTAAAGTTACTCATTCAATTTATTCAAGTCAGAATTAGAGTGCCAACTACGTAACGTAAGTAAAAAAATACTCTTAAGTATACAAGGTTTAATTTAGCATAACTTACGAGCCGCTAAGTAACTCCAACGACCATAATCAAAAAGTACCAAAAATTAAAATTTAAACCCTCTTTACGCAGCACTTACAGTGTTATTAAGTAACATCTCAATTCAATGCGCCAATATTGTGTACTTAACCCTCCAACTGCGCGCGCTCACAACCATTCATTTATTTTCGCTCGGGGCCCATTCAACCACCTACACTTAATTTGTATATTTTTTACATTCTGTAAGCAAGCTCTTTTTGATAAAAGGATCCATTCAGCGGCGATACATTTATTAAAATATATACGTGTTGGATCTTGAATACCGTCTGAGTGGGTCGTTTGTAGACAGGTCTCAATTAGAGTGCCGGGTCAAAAGAGCCCTTTTCAGATTTTTTCGAATAGAGCTTTTTGTGTATGCGATGTCTCGGATGTTGTTACTTGTGTCTGTTTACGCAGAGCTTCCGAGCTTAAAAAATACAGGTCTATTTTCAGTAGTCCTCCTGTTTTAAAGTGTCTAAAAGAAATTTTTGGCTCTTTTTTTGTTTTTTTGTACTTGCTTTTATAGATCAGTTTTTTTTTTGTATAAATACAAAGTTAAGCTTATAACGGCTTCTGTTTATACTTTTGGATGCATATAACTGAAAACCTCTTAAAGGGACTAAAAAGTTTGTTGTTTCTTCCATTTATGTTCGTTTAACTCCACAAAATGTAAGAAAAAGCTGTTTTTTTTTCGCGATTTTAGATTTGGTCCAATAGTAAAAGCTGTTGTTCATAATGATGAGTACAATGAAGTTATTTCAATTACAATTTGTATTATAATTAATTGGCATTTGAACAAGTTTCTTTTAGCAAGTACTATTATGATCTGCATATTTTGTGGCATACAACCTTTTCTACTAAAATAAGATAATGGCATACAATTATGCCTCGTTGGTCTAGTGGTCGCAAGCGCTACTGCTGAGCATGAGGTCCTGGGTTCGATTACCGGGTCGGGCAAAGTGTTATTGGGTTTTTCTATCTGAAATTTCTCAGTAGCAGCTCGGAGTCTGGATTTGTGCCCGGTTGATGGCAATAGGCTCGCCCCCTATTACATGGGACTTAAACATAACTGGCGAAATGTGGGTGTACCTGCTACAGGGACACCTCTGCCCAACCCTTCGGGGAAACAAGGCGTGATGTTATGTTATGTTATGTTATGTAATTATGAGATAAATGCTATACGAACTTAGAAGGCAGTATTAGGTGTCAGTTTAGATCTTTTCTAAACTGACACCTAATACTGCCTTCTAAATTCGTATGTCAGGAGATAAATTAATGTGAAACCGTTGTAAAAAAGTATTATTTAATTCCAAAGTGTTTTATTGATGTTTTCCTGCAGTACATAAGCTTCACGAACATGACTCTGTACCTACATCTTAACGTGGCTTTTGTTACCTCAAGCAAAATCAAGTATTTCGATACTTAACAACGAGACCTGCCACTTTCAGTTCTAACTTTCATTTTCAATTCAGCGTGGAAATGAAGTACCTACTTACTGATTTCGGTTACAAGTAAGACATTATGCACGGTCATAAAACTTGGTCCTATGGCTCATGATAGCTACACACTGGTCGCAATTGGCTCTTCTCAGAAGACATTGTGACCTCATGGCTCGAGGCACGCGCCTACATTAAAATGATTGGGTGTGACAAATGGATAGACACGGTGAAGAAGAAATATCGTTATTTTAGTCTGTTATGGAAATTAGGTACTAAAACGTATAGCAAAAGTGGGTTAGGAAACCATTTTGAAAACTATATAATATATTTAAAAGTTTAAAAGGGCAATCGCAAAAGATTCAACATTATCGTTTTATTGAAAAAAGATAAAGTAACCGACGAAAAAAGGAGAAGGTTCTCAAGTGAATGAAATCAAAAAAAACAAATTTTCCCGGAATCAACGTACACCACCATCAAACACCCCAGTTAGAATATTATGTTAAAACCATAATACATACACTGCATTTTTACTATTACGTATAAAACATTGTTTATTTATTAAATTAGTTATACTGATTCTGGGAGAAAATTGTGGTTACACTACAAATCTACGCACGCACACAGTCACACACGTATAAGAAGAAATAAAGAAAGTTTTAATAATTTTTGGGATAAAAAATCTTGAAAAAAAATATCTAAAATCGACAAAAAAAAAAATTTAAAAAAATACAAATAGATTCAGCAAATGATTCTTAACAAACTACTTTCATAATATGCATAATTTCAGTTACACCTTGTATACCACGCATAACTTTTTTTCCTATTAGAACAAAACAATTTCCATAACGAAAGAGTTAGTAAAGATGCAGATCGATTGCAAAACATCCTCTTAACATCACTCGCTAATTGGCTAAGAAAAATTAATTCTCCAAAAGGGTTCCCTGTCCCGAACGAGGCCCAAAGGACCGCCATTAAGGTTCAGTACGAAAGAGTGAGCGCACACTCAAATAATTGAACATCGTACACAAAAATATGTAAATGAGTTTTCGCTCCGTGAAAATTAACTTTTTCATTATGAATTATGTCCTTGATGTTGTCTTCGAGACGTCTTTTGGGAGTTTTTCGAGATTTTACAGCTTTCTACGTGAAGGGTTAAAGGTAATTTGAGCGCGAGGGTCGAAAAAACCCCCGCAGTTTGGAAGGGTTAAGTGTTTTCGAGTTCTAAATAAATATTGAGTTTCCTTAAATGAAGTTTTGTCGTAAAGGTGATTTAGAAACAAATGAAGTGTTGTTTGTTTTTGTTAAGGTTTCCTGATAGCTTCATTTTGGAGATAGAGATATTAAAATGCTTTAAATATAAGCAATTGGATCCACGATTTGGATTAAAGATTTGGTAGAACCCAACTGGGTTCTACCAAATCTTTAATCCAAATCGTAATCAATAGTTGTACTATGAGTACTACGTACCTGACCTTTCTGAAAAACATCACCAATAAGGGCCCTCAATATGTCCTCCTAACTAGAACGTTCCGCCTGCGTCTCTCGGCGTTTCTACTCTCATCTGCCGTATGTCAATATTCAGTCAAGCTATTTTGGACATCAACTGGTTTAAGATAGTTAATTGATTCAGGTTTTATCTTGCGGAAATCCATTATAAAATACAAGAGACGTTGACATATTTAGTAACCTGTTCCGCTTAACTATTCCCAAAGAACCATAAAAAACCCTGTAAGAAATCGACACGTGTTTCACCTCTTTACGAGGTATCCTCAGGATGACGATTGACTTGTTGTGAACCCGAACACGGCTGGTTTGTCACAATCGCATGTATGGCACCGTTCACTTTATTTCCCGCATTATCTAACTCTCCTTCATCAATTAACTGTTAGTGAAATACTAAGCACGTTTATTTTTCAATGAGTTATAAAGCGATACATTGTGTTAAGCTCAAGCACTACACTAATAACGAAGATTTGGTTGCCCACCAAAGAAGGAACTTGGGTATTTCATGAAATTATAAGTTATTTCTGCAATTAGATCTTCTAGAATACTTTTAGGGCGTTTGCGCACTTATCCGTATCCGGTTCGTATTCGATTCGTGTTCGTTTCTGATCCGGTTTGGCCATACTAGTAATTGTATGGACGTTTGTGTGTTAAAAATTGATTCGGTTGATCCGTCAAATGTTATATAATTGTGTATAAAATGATTTATTAATGTTACTATATATCTCAAATGACTTTAATTAATAAAAATTAAATAAAATATGTTACAAAGAGATTATATGTATGTCGGATCCGGTCATTAGTACGGACACGAAACGAATCGCAAGCGCGCCACTGGCGACATCAAGAGTGAGCTACCTACACCAAAAAAGGCGCGCTTCTACAGAGTCATGATGTTTGAAGGCCACGGCGAGGAGGGCATTCAGCCTCGGGTCGCATTGGAGTCAAGACGTCGCGGAACTGTTCTCGATTCGTGGTGCTCAGTTATTGTGTTAGTTGTAATTTGTGATCATTTTGTTAATTGGTGATTTTAATAAACGCCGTCGCACCCATTGTGTGTATAATTTACCTTGTGTGATTAATTTGATAGTAAATTATAATGTGATCTGAACTGCAAACTGTTTTTCTATTGCGCATTAACCAACACTACCCACACTACGCCCACAATAGTTAAAATATCGCTGATAATAACGAGAGTCACATATCCGTCTCCGACATGTATATTAGTAATGAATGACGAACGACATGTATATTAGTAATGAATGACGAACGACATGTATATTAGTAATGAATGACGAACGACATGTATATTAGTGATGTATATATGTGAATGTTGTGATATTGATATCTAGGAAGTGTGCCATATAATGTTAACTTCTAAATATTTAACATAGAGATAAGTTAAATGTAATAATACTTGCTGCGCCCTAACAGGGTCATGTACAGTACCGACCAAAAGTCCATGAGCAATCTCACAAAGCAATAGACTGACGCTTCGGTTTGACTTACGACCTTCTTCTATAAGTTGTTACAATACTGTAGACACGCACATTACACACACACACTCACTTTGTCTGCAACCAATGACTAGTTCAATAATCATCATTCGTTTTTAGTTTCATTCGTCTTGTTCACATAAATATTAAAGTTTAGCAGGTAGACCACAGAAAACTAAGTAAATTATTTCGATTTCTGTGGGGTAGATGCAGTTCGTTACGAGTATTTAATTAATAGAACTTTGTTGGTTCGTGGATAATATTGGTGACGAGTATTTAGCGCAGTGTTGTGGTTATTATTATCAAAAAGCAGGCATAAAATATATTGAAGAGATCAGATCAGATCAGAGAATATTATTGCGCTGCGTAAAAGTGAAGTGAATATCTAATGAAACCGGACTAAGTGTGAGTGTTATCATTTATATATTTCATATTTTACTAAACATAAATCTTAATCAAGGATATTGTTGATAGAACAGAGGTATTGTTGAGACAGAAGATGCCTTTAAAGTTTTAAATTCATTGTGAGGTTTAATTCGATTAGTGAATAATAAATAATAAGGTATTATGTGTAATAAAAACAACGTTTTTCTTTGTTCTAGAGAAATACTGTGAGGGTTAAGAGATATGAGGAAGGGGCTTATTATCGAGTAGCAGCGACGTCAAATGGTGAATGAAACAAATGGTTTCATACCAACAAGATATTTTGCTGAATTATTAAAAACACGTCATTATGAACCGTTCGCCGTGCACTCTGAAGGCTTGCATCACTGAAGACCAGCTAGAAAACCGTTTTTGACCTTAAAATATTGACCGTACCAACTTAATAAACAACAGATTCGTTATTGCATGAATTTATGGTAACGAATTTTTTAAGCACTTTTCAATAGGGTGTTTGTCGTATTTCTTGCAGATATACCGAAATTGTTAATATTATTTTAGTAATAGTATTATTTTAGGATTAAAATTTGAGGTTTAGTTTCAATCTTCTTTTCGTAAAGAAAATGGATACTTAAGCTTTAACCTCAATAACAACCAATATTTACTAAAGTCAAATAAAATGTAAAATAATTAATACAAATAAAATATAAACAAACTGCCCATATTTAACCTTAAAATTACCTATTCTGTAAGTAGTTTTTTACATTTTAAGTAGTCTAATATTCTTATTTATTACTTAATTACTTCGACCATGATCAAAGCTTAATATTTATGGTGAAAAAATCCATTAAAAATTTAAAATATTTCATAATTTAAATATGTCAAAATAACACAAACTGCTTCTAGTTTCTTGACATCTATTTCACATCTTATTCAGCTGAAGTAATGATAAATAATTGTAGCAGTGTGTTAACTTATGTAAAATAAATATAACGAATAAACATATTTTTTTAATTTTGTTATCATATATCACGCATTTTTTATTCTAAAACCTTTATTGCAATAACAACATAAAAAAGCAGCAATATTTAAAAATATTATTATCGAAAACAAAAATAACTCATCACCTGTTAAGCAGCCTTATTAAGGCGGATAACAATTAAAATTCTATTGTGTCTCGTTAATGACAGTAGAAGGGTTATTAATATTTGCAAAAAACCGCACTGTGTTTTACGAGATTAGAACCTGAGGCAGTTTGAATTCCATACCAACGCTTAACGCTTTCTGCTATCTGCACTTGTTAAGTTACTATCGAATTTTAGCAATGCCATTAACTGGTCAAGTTCACGCACATAGTGCGTGTGTGCTAGCATGTTTAAAGCGACGGAAATATATTGTTGTTTCGTGTAGCGCAAAACTGCGTTATCTGTGGTGTGTGTATCGTGTTGGTTACACATACAAATGTACGAGCTATACCGCGTGTTCACAGCAATACGACTCTTAGCGTGCTTATGCACTTTTGAGCGCTTACTGTACTTATAAGTCTAGACTGTAACTGAGTGTACATTATGCAAAATAAATAAATAACATCAAAACGAATCAAATACGGATAAGTACGCAAACGCTAGGACGTGAATTTTTCGTCCGTATTTTTCACGTATCGAACACGAATCGAATACGAACCGGAAACGGTTAAGTGGGCAATCGCCCTTACAAGTCGATGTTTTGGTCAATTTTTAAAACAAGATGGCGCCGGCTTTTGTTTCGGCTAATTATGTGGCTTTTTGCTTGTAATATCAACGTTGGGCCCAAAATAAACCTCAATTAGTAATACCTATCATAATTGGTTATCATGTTCTCACGCTGACTCAGCTCATAATTATTTGAGTGCTCACAATACTTAACAGTGCTTGCAAATTATAATACTTGTGCAGTACAGGTTAACTTAACGTCTCAATCTCCCGTGTGGGTGTGTTACGGATTACTGACAGTGACTGTTCTGTAATGTTCGCAAATATTACAAGACAGATCACATAATATGGGTTGGAAGAAGTGACTATAAGTAAGTATGTGTGGTGAAAACTGTAAATGTAAGTTGTAAGTAAAATATTTACCGTTAAAAATCGTTTTCATCAAAATAGCTCAACTGTTATTAATTTTGAAGTGAAAACTTCTTTAGGCGCGTTGGGCATTTTTGAGACGGGAAATACAATTGAACTCGCGACACTGTTACCGTTACCGTTACCGACACCTCATTAAAACGATTTCCTGCACAGTAAAATTGTTCAAGTTTTCACTTCTGTCGGCACTCCCGGAGTGCCACTGTTTTTTATTTACCCATTGTCATTTATCTCCCCCCATTTCTTAGAAGAGTTCGGTGGTTATTTTCGGCGGTTTTTATCAAAAAATTAAATCAAAATGTACAATGTCCGGAGTCAACACTGCATTTCTGTTCCTATTTTTGTTAATTGCTGAAAATGTGCGCACATCTGCTATTCTTTTACCAAAACTACAGTTAATCTTTTTTAGGAACGAAAAACGACGAGAAAGATCGAAATATTGATATTAATTCTGAGCCCATTGTAGATGTACTTTGCATAAATGGCCAATAATTGTAGATCAGCGACAGAAGATCGACAGGCGATAGCTCGCAAATAGTATCGTTCATTCAATACGTTCAACATGGCGGCGAGAGAATGAATGAATGAATGGATGATTGAGTTGTTAGCACTCGCAGATTGTTCGTTTGTTTATTTATAGTTATTTGTATTGTTTGTTGAGGATGATGTGAAATTAACTTTTAAAAGATATAGATATTGGAACATGGATAAAATTTTACAGTCTTACTAAAGGCAAACTATGATAGCTGCCAAGCTGTGTTCCAGTCTGAACGATATAACTAGTTGCTGATGGAATTACTCATTCGTAAGATATTTCAACTTATCGACAAAATCTGTCGAGTCTAGTATTTCTATTTTCTTAATGTCTCTCGGCTAACTTCGTGTTTCGTCAGTTGTCGGATTTCTATCACTTGGTACAGACCGGTCATTCTCAATCGACTTGGAAGTAGATAGAATATTCTTTATTATGTACACCATAAAATTACAGACACTAATACATATACACACACACACATCACACAGAGACACATACGCATACACACACAGACACGTACATAGAGTTGTTAATACTCTTTTAACTTAATGTAATTTATTAAAAAAAATGGGAAGAAAGCCGCTAAAGTTGCAGGCACGACGGATTGAAAAATAGTTTTACAGCTCTATACACAGGAAAATTAAAACAAAACCACAATAAAGTACTTAGTTTTGAATTCAAATTATTATATACGATAAAAATAATAATTGATGGATTTGGAAATTAGTATTTGTTTGTATTCGGAAATCCGTTATCCGATGATACCCGAGGGATATTAAGAAAATAGAAATACTGTACCTAGCTACCTAAAGGCAGGTTTATACGAGCCCAGCAATGTGACAGTACAGTAACTCAGTCCAGCGCTAACTTACCTGGGCTCGTGTAGACGCTTGTTTCAATCCAGTCCAGTGCTGACTTCGCACCCTCAAGTCAGTCCAGTTGACTAACCTACCCGTAGTTAATTGATTCAGGCGTGACCTTGCGGAAATCCATTATAAAATACAATAGACGTGGATATATTTAGTAACCTGTTCCGCTTAACTATTTCTAAAGAGCCTTAAAAAACCCTGAAACAAATCGACACGTGTTTCACCTCTCAACGAGGCACCCTCAGGATGACGATTGACTTGTTGCGAACCCGAACACGGCGTGTTGCCACGCCGAGCGCTGAACGCAGAGAGCCTACCCGTCTTTTTTCGGGCCCAGTAGCTTTCCCGTCTGATTTACTGCCGATCTCGTTTACATGAACCTACTGACTGGGTCCGAAATTCCGAGTCACTGGGTCCAGTCACTGCCATCGTATAAACTAGGCATAAGTACATATATATCTAAAAAATTACATGCATTAGAAGGTCTACATCATCTTTAAACTGTATGTCAAAACCTATCTTTTTACTTTCAAACTAGACTTTATTTGACTCTAGTTTGAGGCAATGAAAAGTGAGAAGGTATTACATAGTTTTGGCTATTAGGGCAAACTGTAGTTGTGAAACTCATAACAGCTTTGGCTAACGTGTTAGTTTTAGTTTAAAACGCAACGGAGGGCACTTTCACCCCGACGTGAAAATGTATTGGAACACACGCTTCAATTGTAATCCAACTACGACAATGAGTTACGAAGGAAGATGGACAAGTGTTTGTTAAGGAGATTAATTTTTGATGTGAAAACTTCTTTAGGTACTTTGGGCATTTTTGAGATGGGACTAAATCATTGATTTCGCGACACTGTGACGACACCTAATTTTTGTAAACGCAATTGTGCTCTTTACTTATATTACGTTACGGATGTTCTATGTAAGTATTTTTACATTAAAGGTTTCGGAAGTATTTTTTTTGTAAACGCGATTGTGCTCTTTATTTAAATAAGGTTGCGGACCAATGTTCTATACAAGTATTTTTCTACCACCGAGGCGACCTTGTTCAAGTTTTCATTTCTGTCGGCACTCCCGGAGTGCCACTGTTTTTTTTTTTTTGTTATGTAGCTTCTTTCCGCTCGGTTTTCTGCAATTTAAATCAAAATCAAAATCTATAAATAATTAAATATGTGGGAGTAATTCTTGAAAAGGGACGGAAGTGAGTAACAGGAAGCCGGGGAAGCGCGCGCTATTTGATTTGACCAATAAGCGCGCGCGGTATTAGAGTTAGTCAGAAACGACCTTGACGAGGCCCCGCCCCTTTAATGTTGCTTATTACCAAGGTGAGATGTCAGAGGTTACACATAATATGTCGTTTTTTTTAATCTATTTTTGTATTTCAGGAAAATATAATCGGTTACTTGCTGCGACTTAAATGCAATCCACTGAAACTAATTATTTATCTTATTTTTATTGGAAAATAGGTATAAACCTAATCCCACCGGAATGTTCTTTCAAGTAACTTAATTTTCCTTAGATTGTTACTGGGACCTATTCTCTATTAGGTACGTCTATCTATTACGGTTCACAAATAAAAAAAACGTGTGGCACTCGGGGACTGCCGCGGTAAAGCTATTGCATAGCATTTGTAACCTCCATACTTCCTATTTGTCAACGCTACACTTGGGATGATGACGGATGATGACATAAAACAAAAATTACGTTCCCATGACAACATCACGTTGTCATGGGAACGTAGTTCCATTACATGGTAGGCGGAGTGGGGGGTGTTAGGTTTTATTTTCGTTACGGAATTTCTTGATTCGGTCGCCGCGCTCAAAGCCCGCGATAAAAGCTATGCAATAGCTTAAAAAACAAACACTGATAACATGTCAAAGAGCCATGGAGAGGAGTATTCTGGGTTACACAAAAAAAGACAGGAAATGACCGTAGATATAAGAGACGTAACGAAAATTGAAGATGGTGTAGTCAAAACCAAAAAACTCAAATGGAGGTGGGTAGGCCACATGAAGAGAGAGAATAGTAATAAATGGACAAAAGATATAACATGGTGGATGCCTAGATTCCAAACAAAGAGAAAAAGAGGAAGATAAAGAAAACGTTGGGCTGATGCCATAAAAAATATTGCAGGCACAGAATAACTTATACAAGAGCAGACTGGAAAGAGCCGGAGGAGGCTTTCGCGTCGCAAAGACACGCCGGCGCCAAACAACTAACACATACAAGCTCAAATATTTAGACTGTTAAACAATTAATTATATTGTAAAAATCTGTATTGTAAGATTATTTATTGAACCTTTTTGGCGCAGCCGTGAGGCACACACTATTGTTTTTAAAAACATTATTTTTTTATTTTCACTGTGTTATTTTTGTGTTTTGTGTTTCACGAACTGTGTCCAAATAAGTGTTTTCTTTCTTTCTTTCCATTGAAAAATTGTGTTGTAATAAAGGCTTAGTAATAGTTACGGTTCATGAGAAACAGCCCGTTGACAAGGCTCCGTTTGGCACCCTTCCAAAAAATCATTTCCTCTTTTCGTAGCTCCGCCATCCCCCGTCAATATGGAAGTTGCTTCAGCTGAGTATTATGCTCGCTCACCGGAAATAATTACAAACATGTAGTTACGGGGTTAAAAGTGTTGCCGCGTTGTTCACTCACAACTTTGACGTCAGACGCTATCTACTACTGTGGAAGTGCGGCACTAACATAATTTCGGACATAATTTAATTCATTGTTCTATTTAATTTAATTTTTATTTTGTTGTGTGCTTATGACATTAATTGATTTGATCTGACATTTTTCTGTGACACTTATAAAATTGACAAATTAGTGTATTGTTTTTTGTTTTTAATATGGGTCTAGGACCTGAAATAAATGAATTTTATTTTATTTTATTTTTTTAAGCCGACGTCCGCACGGACGTAATAAAATCACGACGGGATTTTATCGCACACTGGATTTTCAACCCTTGGTGTTAATCCAAGCGTTGAGAATCCAACGTGCTGGGACGCACTTTCATCCCTGCGCGTTAAAAAAACACACTGTTGGATTTTCAACTCTAGGCGCTAAGCAGAGCATTGAAAATCAAGTGCACGAAAAAAAATCGCCACTATTTTATTACGTCTGTGTGAATGTTGGCTAATAGAGGACCTTGTGTACCTAAAATTGTATAGGTATACACGGTGATTTTTAATTCACTGCCTAACCTTTTAGGCTGTGAAAGTACTCATGATTATGAGCAACTTTCTCTTTGAGACTAACTCTGAAATATCGCAAAAAATATCAGCTGTTTCATACAAAAATGCAGTATTTACCCAATGAAAATGTATTTTTTTTTGCTATTTCGTGGTTGTTCCCATAGTGAAAGTTGTTTATAATAATGAGTACTTTCCCTCCTGAAAGGTTCACAGTGAAATAAAAATCACCGTGTATACATTTCTGATTTACAACTTGTTTGTTTTAACTGGGTAAATATGGGAAAGTCAATTTCCTATAAAGCTATTAGAAAACTTTTTAGAGAGCACTTGTTTTAGTCCGGTGTCAAATGTGGACGAGGTCGTCGTGAGAGGCATTAGACTAGAATATTAGCAATTTAGCATTATAACTGTTAAATATAGGACTACATCAGCGATGTTCTTTAATCTTTTTTAAAGGAAGGCCAAAGCGGCCGTTTTAGGCACCTTTATCATTCCTACAGGTCACCAACACCGCAAAGGTTCGCCCCTTTAATAAGAAAATTTTACAGGAGAGCCAAAACACGTTTTTTTTCTCCCGATGACGCGCTTATTTTGATGATACCTATTTAAGAAAATATATAGGCATAATTTAGAACAAAAAAAAAAATCCCCACAACTGATTTTAAGATATGCCGTCAATCTTTTTTCGTTTCTATTAGTCTTAGAGCTTCGCCCTTTTGTGACGACATAGAGCTCGACAAATGGAGCATTTTTGTATACTAAACTTATTTTTGACTGTTTGTATGAGGTTCGCCCCTTTGCAGTGTTGGCGACGAACTGAAACCAACAACGACAGCAACAGCCCGTTCACAACTCCCCCAACCCTCTTCATCAACTCTTTAATCAGTAGTCGTGTGTAAACCTCATTATTTCCTAGTACCTAGTAGTAGTGGCAGTATTACACAATACCAACTACATACAGGATGGCAGGGACATCGACGCGAAAACTGTTACCATGGATTCAGTACATGATTCTGAAACCCCCTGTGTTGAAATTTCTTGTCGGTTATTTAAAAAAAAAAACAGCTGTTCCATACGTCCGCATGTCAATGCAGGGATTCAGCAGAATATCAGCGTCAGGTATATTTGCCTGGCACATGCTGAGCTGGACTCCCATTTGGTGCAATCTTGAGACACACACAGCACTCTTTATGCCTGCCTATTCTAATAATAATATGAGTTCATGTTACTCGAAATAAATGATTTTGTAGGGGTTCGTGGAATTGAAAATGTCCGCACACTCGTTAAAAAACAGTTTAATGATACTGAAACACACAGTTTACACAATAGTTTAGCAATTAGGTAACAGGAAGATAAAATAATGGCGTTGGGACGCAGACGGGCGCGTGTGTGTATCCTTTGATTTCACCCGGGAAAAAGCGAGAGCGGTATGAGGCGCGGGCGTAAGGACGCGGTTATTCGGCTGGTCCTGGAGAGCGCGCTCGCTGCCAACATAACGACGCTGTGAATAAGTGTGTTTTGAGACGTTCGGAAACGTGCGCGCTACAATTTGAATTTGAATTTACGTTCATTGATCCATTATTTTAGATTGTGTCACAGCCAATAGTGTCATCACAATATCTTGATTTCTTCCTTTTATTTTTTTTATTTGCTTGTATATTGTCACCTTGCAGCTATTTCCTAATAGCTAATTAGTTATTATTTTATCGTGCTATTGTATGTTGCGCTGTCTTTTGTGTGCACTAAATAAACAATTTATCTATCTATCTATATATTTTATCCGTGTAGGTATTGCACTTTTTCTATGAAACAGTAGATAAAAAAAAAAATACCTACGAAAAGTTTCAACGCTTGCGTTTCAGAATTATTTACTGAATCCATGGTATAAGTATTCGCGTTGATGGGGCTGCCACCCTGTATTACTACTATAGTATTCCAGTGAACTCTAGACTAGTTAAGGCTGTGACCTTAACAATGTGAATGTCTGACTTGAAGTCAGGGGTGTCTGAATAAGGCATGTGGTTCATTCTCATGTAGTGCTATCTTAGGGCAAGATTCAAAGACCGTACTTTTACTTTATCTTGGTAAGTAAATTACCTAAGCGAATGTGAACTGTTGGTCCCGGCTGTCATTCGTGGATCTTTGACAGTCGTTACGGGTCGTCAGAAGCCCGAAAGTCTGACAACTAGTCTTATCAAGGGGTATCGTATTACCCAGTTACTGGGTTGTGGAGGTCAGATAGGCAGTCATTCCATGTAAAATACTGGTATTCAGCTGCATCCGGTGAGACTGGAAGCCGACCCCAACATAGTTGGGTAAAGGCTAGGCAGATTGATTTTTATATGTCGTGGCCAGATCTTCGAATTGATCATTTTATGAAATGATCGACCATTTCATGAAATGGTTGTGTTTTATGAAATGGCCAGCTAAAATTGACCATGTCATTCAAACGTCAACGTTTAATGATATGTCAGTCGACGTTTGGCCATATCATTAAGTAGGGTTATCCATGCAAATATTACTGGCATTCATTACCTTTTAGTAATCTGGATCAATGGATAAATAAAACATTATAAATAGCTTTCATTGCAGAAGACAAATAATAATTAATAAGATTTGAATAGTTAAATACTAACCTGTGAAATACGTTCCAAACTACATGGTTTTTTAAGGTTGCGCTCGTTTTTCGAGTGAATTTCATATAAGTCATGTAGCTTGGTATAATAACGATACTTCACTGCACTTTTATCTTCCATTTGCATATTTATCATTGTTTTTCCAATCGTATTATCGTCCGCCGCCATGATGCACAACAAAAATAAAGCAACATCAACGCCTCTACCGGTGGATAATCTAACTATTTTACGATATGATCACTAATATTTGGCCACATCATGAAGTGGTCGTGCGTTTAACTGTTCATATCGTCAAACGTTGAGTATTAAATGATCTGGCCAGACCACATCATGATGTGGCCAGCGGTCGATGTTCTATTTCATAAAATGATCAGTTCTAAGATCTGGTCACGACATATATAAAATGAATGTTTATATTTATCTGAAACGCTTGCTTACATTTGCGTAGAATAAGGTTCACGTGCTTACTTTGCTTACCAAAGTAAAGTCAAAGAGCGGTCTGTGAATGTTGCTTGTTGTTTGAGTTAAAAATGCATTGATAGGATAAGTTTCTTCGACTGTGTGTTGTCGGGTTGTGACTTTGAAATTGAGTAGGTAGATTAGTTATTTTCTACGCCTTGAAAGAGTATTTATGGTGTATCAGAAAGATATGGTCAAACTTACACTATAACTTTTTTATTAATGTCCCTCGGCAAACTTCGTGTTTCGTCAGTCGTCGGATTTCTATCAGTTGTCTTTTGCACTTGGTGCAGACCGGACGCTCTCAATCAACTTGGAAGTATTTAGAGTTGTTAATACTCTTTTAACTTAAGGTAATTTATTTCATTAAAAATGGGAGGAAAGCTGCTAAAGTCGCAGGTACGAAAATAGTTTTACAGCTTCATATAGTTCACATGATAATCAAAACAAAACAATTAAGTACTTAGTTCTGAATTCAAATTATAATACACGATAAATCTAATAATTGATGGACATGGAAATTAGCATTCGTTTGTATTCGGAAAAGCGATGATTCCCGAGGGACATTAAGAAAATAGTCAGACAAGTTATGGTACAGACTATCAAACTGAACAATTTTCTCTATGGGACCAACAGTACCACCAGTTTGCACCAGTGAGGCGGGCAATAAAGATACTCAACAGCGTCTTTCTGCAAGTGGATATCTTTACATGCTCATTGGCGGAATTCCAGAGGGTGACACTTAACATTTTGTCCTCTGTATGACTTGTGCCGCACAGTGGATATTGTGACTACATTGCTGTATTGCGTTGAACCTGTTAAAACAAATGTTAGTGTGAATAGTAAATAAATAAAACATCGTAATAGCTAAAAAATTATAAGCCGTTTCATACAAAACTTCAATACCTACTGGAATCAAATGTAACTTTTCCTAACATAACAGGCTGTACTGTATCATTAGGAAAAGTTTGGGAACGATTCATTTTAGTTGCTTACCGTTGGGTTTTTTGCAAGGGGTATCGTGTTACCCAGTACCTAACTGGGTTGTGGAGGTCAGATAGGCAGTCGCTCCATGTAAAATACTGGTATGCAGCTGCATCCGGTTCAAATTCAAATTCAAATTCAAAAGTCATTTATTCAAACTAGGCTGAGAATCAGCACTTTTTGAACGTCAAAATTACATAAGACAGTCCCCCAAAAACGCCCACCCTTCACCACTTCCTAGTGCCTTTAGCTGGGAAGAAGAAGTGGCGCAACAAACTCCCCAGCAGCACAGCTGTCTGTTCAAGTTAGAGAATGATTCTATACAATAGTATACAAAATAACCTACATTATGCAACACAAAACATAATTCAAATGATAAATTATAGGCCATATGTCAGCTAGCACACGCCAATATACCAACCAAAAACATCGAGGACTATACTCAAGCATTATTTAAAAAAATTAAAAGAAAATAAAACTAAACGTAAACAGAACGAAATATCTACACCCGCTTACATAAAGCTGTAATTGGCAGTTATAAATGATAATCTAGGACCATCGAGATAAAAAAAATGAACAGTTAATTACTAGTAACAATAACAAAACCATGATCAGCAAGACGACCAGTCACCACAAGCAGCACCCGTTCACGAGCATAACGCAAAGATCAGCCATTACCCCCCTCGCCATATTTGAGGGAAGGAGGCAACCCGACCCCCGACGCTACCGCAAGCAGTGACATCTAAGGGAGCATGACGGACTTGCTGCCGGTTGCTCAGGCAAAAAATAATATGATCAATTGTCGAGGTCGCTAGCTAACCACAAATTGCAATACAACTCATAACAAAAACATTGTAATGAGTAGATTATGTCAACAATAAAATAAAATAAAAATAAATTGACTCGTAAAAAATAAATAAAAAATTGAATCATAAATTCAGGTTAGACTGGAAGTCAACCCCAACATAGTTGGGAAAGGGCTAGGCAGATGATGACTGTTGGGTTTTTTGCATACGGGAAAAGCAACTCAGCATGGAACCAGTTTCTTTCGTGTTCACCTCTTAAGTGCTGCCTAGACTGACTCCCCTTTGGAAAAAACTTTTTAATTCTACACAGTCATAATCGACAGCGACTTTAAAATTACCACACATTTACAGCTTCTGAAAATATTTATAAAACAAAATTCGTCATATACTAAAGCCGTGTACATACGCACGAATGAACAAGAACATGACGAACACGAACATCGAACACTATTCGCATGTGCGTACCACTAACGAACATCAAACAATGTTCGTCAAAAAGGTTCGTGATGAATTCAGGGCTACTAAAGAGACCGGGGCGGTTGTGTTAAATGACATTGATTTTACATTATGTGATTACTTCTTCACACACTGACTTATCTATACGTATAAAATGCTTTGTCCTGAATGACTGACTGACGGATCAACGCAAAGCCTAAACCGCTGATCATAGAGACCTGAAACTTGGAGGGTGTGTTCTTTGTATGATGTAGGCATCCGATAAGAAAGGATTTTCCGAAATTCTACCCCTAAGGGGGTGAAAAAGGGGGGCAAAGTTTGTATGGGACAACGTGATTCCTTGATCCAATGTACTTAAAATTTTGCATAAACCTTTTTTAACAGAATTGATGGAAGATGTGTTTCGTATTTTATTGAAATTCATCCCCTAACGGGGTCAAAAAGGGGTAGAAAGTTATTTTGGCGGTGATTTGCTTCCAAGGTGATATATCAATACTCCTTTATGCTTTTGATTTAAATTACATTTTATTTTGACACATGTTTGAAAACTCAATTCGATTTTATTCAAAAAAGGTTGAACTCATTTAAAAACATAAGCAAATACTCTTTTTAGTTTTAATTATTGTAAAAATATCTGTGTTTGATTTATTGTGTATAATAAATACACTATATTTTCTTTTAATTTTTCTTGGAAGTTTAATAGTGTAGTTTATAACCTGGATTAATACATTAGGATACTTTTTATCCCGGTATTACGTTTCCGACTTCCACGTGAGCGAAGCCGCGGGAAAAGCTAGTTAATTATAAAATTTTAGGAAGATCGTCTACTTTTACAATGTTTGTAAATATGTGAGCGCCATGTATCTATCACATAATTAAATTATCTGTCGTTGCTTCATTTTTAATTCTTTTTACCTATTGTGGTACAGTAATTCTATTCTATTCTATTATTTAACTAATGTTACATACATTAGTTAAATAATTATATGTGAAGACGATGCACCTAGAATAAAATTACTATACCACAATAGGTAAAAACAAACAAACTATTGTAAAACATTTTAAAAGAGTAACGGTGGAGTTTCTTGCCCATTCTTCTCCATACGAAAACTACCTTTTTGAAGGGGCGACTAGAATCAATTTTATTATTTTGTAAATTTTGACGTTCAAAAGTGCCATACATGGGCCTATTTGAAATAAATGATTTGACTTTCGAACTGTGATTGTATGGTGTTGGTGTTCACTTTGCTAATTTACGTCCACACGTACAAACCAAATGTTCCGTGTTCGATGTTCGTGTTCGCTGTTTTGTTCATTCGTACGTACACGGCTTAATAAAATTTCATCATCTCATCTCACCGTATCGATGGCAAAAATTTCAAATATGTTTGACCCAAAATTCAGCTTCGCGATCTCTTAAAACGTACCTAATCAAACAGTCGATCCTCAACTATGTCCATCACCGTCCACTGTGTACACGGCCACGAAAACCTCCTAACAACTAAACTATAATGAGTATTTGTCGCTCGGCCATTAGACACTCATTCCTTCCCGGGCCCCTGGGAATACCTCACATGGTTTATTCAGAACTCGCCAGGGTCCCCTCGCAGTCTTTACTGCTAATTTAGTAGCACGTAGTTAAGAAGTGTTGTTTATTTTGTGTTTTATGGTGGACGGAGAGGCTTTTGTTTAGTTCTTGGGAAATTGACAGCGTGTAGAGTGTTAAAGAAATATTTGAAAATGGTGCCCACAGAGAGCAAACAGATTTTTGATATGGATTGTATTAGCTAACTGCAGAGTCGTCCGAACGTCGTACCTACATACGTTCTGGTTACGAAGATAATTCTCGGTCATAATCGTCGGTCGAATTTTTCTTCCCTCTCTTGAATTTGTGAAAAACTCACACCCATTTTCGTTTCGTTTCATCTTTTAATGTCAGCGAAATTTCAGCGAAATAGTCACAATTTTTCTTTCCTTAGGTGTCCCAAGGGGAGAAAGAGTGTGACTTCTTCGTTGTAAAAAAAACCACAGCATCAAATCATAATTCTGAAAAATCATAATTAATTTAATTTGGGTCTGGCTGTTTGTGTATGTGAGTTTTTAAATGTTTGTAAACGCACCCAAAATACAGTGGCACTCCAAAAAAAAAAACAGTTGCACTCCGGGAGTGCCGACAGAAGTGAAAACTTGAACAAGATCGCCTTGGTGGAAGAAAAATACTTGTGTAGAACATCGGTCCGTAACCTTATCTAAATAAAGAGCACAATCGCGTTTACAAAAATGAGGTTTCGGTTACGGTGTCGAGAGTTCAATAGTTTTTTCCCATGTCAAAAATCCTAAAGCCCATAAATATGTGATCCATGAAAATGTTGTCTCTTCTATTTATTTTATAAGATCACCATCATCATCATCATCTTAGCGTTAACGTTCTTTTCAGACATTCTATCAAAGTTTTCTTTAGTCATATTTTTAACCGACTTCCAAAAGGAGGAGGTTCTCAATTCGTCTGTATGTTTTTTTTTTTTTTTTGTATGTTTGTTACGTGATTACTCCGCCAATTATGAATAGATTTTGATGATTCTTTTTTTGTTTGGTAGATCATACTTCAGAGGTGGTCCCATATAAATTTTATTAACTTTGCTTGGGTAGTTTTTGAGTTAGCTTCAATTATACGTATTTTTTTTCCCACTTAGTATGTAGATGATATGATAACTTCTTGTCACTGTTATTTACAAAGCAGGTAGTGGTATTCGAATGTGTGTGGGGTAGGTACCACAACTAAAAAGTGAAAAATAAAAACTTTTTACAAAAAAAAACAACCGACTTCAAAAAAAAACACTACAAAGTGAAAAATAACTTTAATTTCGGAAGTCGGTGACAAAGAACGAAAATTCAAAACCAAAGACACCGACTTCCGAAATTAAAGTTATTTTTCACTTTGTAGTGTTTTTTTTTGAAGTCGGTTGTTTTTTTTTGTAAAAAGTTTTTTTCTTTCTTCTTGTCAACCTTTATACCTTTCTAGTATTATATCTCATATTGAATATTAGTCTAAATAAAAAATAAAACTCAATCATTTCCATTAGCCAGTATAAATTATATTTATGTTTACCCAATCCTTGTCAAAGGATCAGAGCGGTCAATGTTTGCATCCGCTTGATCACCGGCTCGCCTCGGGCGCGGCCAATCAGAATCAATCGTTGATGTTTCACTCACCATTATTATTTTAATTACGAGTTAGATATTTGGCGCTGAAATTTTGATGGTAATGAGAACAGAGAATATTTAGAAAGAGGATTAGTTTGATAGAAGGTCAAAAGTTGAAAGTAGGCTGTCCTACTTTCCCTTTTTTCCTAATTTTTCACTAACCAACCAAACCAACAATCGTCTTCTACGATGTCCTTCTCACCGCTCTGGTTTCATTCACTCTTCTGTCTTAGTCCAGGCTGTTTTTCTTTGAAATGTTTTCCTCTGAACATCAGGATGGCAACCAGTCGGTTATCTTTTAAAGTGAAGGCACGTGAATATATCCATAAGAAGTTGTCAGAATCATCCCAGCGCTGATTTGCTGGATTTGTTTTCTCCTCTACCTATCGTTATTTCTCCTGACTAAGTTTATTTTGTTTATATGTACTCGTATCTATGTATTAGTATTTATTCTTTTTCGAGTTATCTATCAATTATGTTGCACCTGCCATGTTTTGTCTCTGCATCACCCTAAAGTTGACTGGTAGAAAATGCCTCAGGCATTAAGTCCGCCTTTGTACAGTTTTTTTATACTTGTACATAAAGTTTTAATAAATAAATAAAAACTGATTCTACAAAGAAAATAGAGGAAAAAGCAAACTTAACAAGTACAAATGTAACAGTTAAAAAACCCTTGACACAAACATTTCCTCATTTCTCTTTCCTACTCCATCACCAGACCCTGTTCACCATTTATCTATAACCTATTCATTGAGCCCAAACACGATACCTGGAATATTACTTCAGTGTGGGAAAGAGATGAAGCTCTACAGGACGTATAGCTCCATCTCTTTCTCCCATTGAAGTAATATTAAAATAATACTGCTATATGTGCTGGTGGTAGGCCCCCTGTGCTGTAAGATGTTAAGGGAGTTAGGTATTCTGCAAATTCCAGGTGATGCTGCAGCATCAGTTCAAGGTTTCTATGTTCTTCTAATATCATTGAAGTAACAGAATACCAAATTTCAAATCGATCAGACCTGTGGAAGATACTCACATTCATTCATCAACTAGAAAAGAGCTGATAATCTTCAAACGGCTGAACTGATTTTAATAAACATCTCTAAGAACCATCGTTAGAAAACCTGCTTTCAAATAAAAAAAAACCGTATTAAAATCGGTTCACCTGTTTATGAGCCATGGTGCCACTTCCGCCTGACGCAGGTCCTCACCGGACACGGCTGCTTCGGGAGGTTCCTGTTCAAGATAAGGCAGGAGGAAACGCCCGGGTGTCACCATTGTGTGGATCGCCCGGAGGACACGGTGGAGGTCTGCCCGGCTTGGGCAGAGCATCACCGTGTCCTCGTGGAGGCGATCGGCGGCGGTGATCTCTCGCGTCCGGCCCTGGTTCAGGCCATGGTACGGAGCGAGAGGAAATGGCAGGCTGTCACCTCCTTCTGCGAAGCGGTAATGCTCGCGAAGGAGGAGGCGGAACGCGTGAGGGAGAGGCAAATTTCGCGCCCTCACGCCCCTAACTGCCGCAGGAGGAGACACTCGGGGCGGGAATTGCGAGCCGATTTCCGGCCACCGTAGGCGCGGGCTTGCGGACGGTGAGCAATGGGTAGCTGGCCATCCGATAAGGACCAGGCTCGGGTCGACGGCGCGTTGTGTTCCACGCGCGCCTCAAAGAGATGTCAGCAGAATTGACGGGGTCCGCTAGGGCCAATGCCTGCCGGGGCTGCGAATATGGGCCGAAAGGGACATCGTGGCCCCCGGCAACAGGGCAACCAAAGGAACACGGGTGGGTTTTAGTCAGTAATAGTCTGACACGCCCTCCCGCTCCACCCAGAGCGGGAGAAGATATTTGATAATTTCTCACCCAAAAAAAAACTGGGCCCGCGTGGTGGATACGAGCCCACTCCCTCTCAGAGAGAGGAGGCCTGTGTCCCAGCAGTGGGAACATTATAGGCTGATTATAACGTAGGTAGGTACGTACCTCCATAAAAAACCGGCTAAGTGCGTGTCGGACCGTACAGTTTTTTTGGAGATAAGGGAGGGGGGGGGGGTAATGATCAATTTTCATTTATTTTATAATCTTAAATATCTTTAAATGTATTCATTTTAAAATTATAAAAAAAATGAGATCCTCGTAACAAGCTCTCTCATTTAATATATCACACGATAAGGTTTGCAATTTTTTTTTTAAATTTTCTCCTTTGCCCCCCAAAAGTTACCCCCATATTCAAAATTCATTTATTTACGTTACACATCCGTGTTTGGGTCACAGAAATACATATGTGTGGTTCATAAGAGATAGACAAATATACGAGTGATCCTATAAGGGTTCCGTTTTTTCCTTTTGAGGTACGGAACCCTAAAAAGCGTTTTTAGAACAATTTAATTCTGACGTAGGTAACTGAGAAACATCTCACAAAATAAATAAAACAAAGACCTTTAGTAGCAGGATTTAGCTGACTCCAAAGAAGCTCACTTGTTTCCAAAAAATACATATTTTAATGTACTTTTGTAAGAAGAAAATTGCCTCCATATTTTCCTGTGTTGTCACACAGTAGATAAGTCATGACACCTTGACACGAATGATGTATGTCGCGAATTATAATGAAAGGAAAAATCCATGTGAAAATGTATAAGGTTGTACGAATAGGGTTGTAACTTTATCTCTGGGCTTTTTAGAGAAGTAAAGGGTTGACATTCTATTCGATAGAAAATAAATGGAAATTGCTACACAAAAAAAATCGTAATTGATAGTGTTTTTTAGATGGTTTAATCTCAGACCAAATAAAAAACCAAGACAGAGCGCTGCGAACAATACAATGAAGTATTTCAAAACTACACCGCCATTCTGTGCACACACGCTCAAATGTACACATTTACAACCTTTTACAATGACACTACAAACAAACTACACCACACAAAGTGCACACATGTTTACGAAACCGGCTTCACGTCACAGTTGACAGCGTTGTCTTGGTTTTTTATTTGGTCTGAGCGTTTAATTGGATTTATTGATTTTTCAAATATGCAAGTCGGAAATTATTTCTGGTTCTTGGGTCAAGGTAAGATATCATTACAGGAAGTTACATGGCATTACTTTTAATCTGTTCCAATTTTAGTTCATCTTTATCGACCAATCTCGACTCATTTAAAAATTGCGCACAAAGCAAGCTAGCATAAAAAACTTTTCCGAGTTACATCCTTTGCCAACCCTCCGCCGAAAATATTCACAAATTCAGATATGCCAGGCATAAGTAACTGCCCCCCAGAGTAGCATATACCTCGCATGCATAATACTGGCTCTGCTTGCCCACCAGAGCGCGCTCCGTGAATATATTCCGCTTCTTACCTCAGCCAAATCGTTCGTGAATTTGTTTCTAACATATAAATTATATGACTTCGCACGATGCGTTATGAATATTGTATGAGAGGCAAATTGATATTATGCCCTCGTATGTTACACATTGGCTTTTATGCCTTTTTTGCCCAAAATTGGTTTTTTATGCCTCCAATATGAATTGTGACCGAAATGTGTAAATTGGGTGCGTAATGAGTTTGGGATGTGTCTTATATTAAGGTTGGCGATGGTTTCATGTGTGTGGATAACTTTAGTGGATTAGGATGGTTAATTGAAACAGGCGTGACCTTGCGGAAATCCAATATTTATTGATTCGGGCGGTAAGGCTCAGTCTGCGCTCAGCGCTTGATGTGACAACACGCCGTGTTCGGGTTCGCGACAAGTCCATCGTCATCCTGAGAATGGCTCGTTGAGAGGTGAAACACATGTCGATTTCTTTCAGGAGTTTTTTATGGCTCTTTAGAAATAGCTAAGTGGAACAGGTTACTAAATATGTCCACGTCTATTGTATTTTTTTGTGGATTAGTTTAGTGGTCTAAGATCCGACTTAGAGACGACCTTCACCCATCTGTTTCAATCAATCTGCTTAACCTTTTTCCAATTAAGTTGGGGTCGGCTTCCAGTCTAATCGGATGCAGCTGAATACCAGTATTTTACATGGAGCGACTGCCTATTTGACCTCCACAACCCAGTAACTGGGTAATACGATACCCCTTGGTAAGACTGGTTGTCAGACTTTCGGGCTTCTGACGTCCTGTAACGACTGTCAAAGATCCACGAATGACAGCCGGGACCAACGGCTTAACGTGCTTTTCGAGGCACGGAGGGGTCTCGGTATGTAAAGATGGTTACCCATCCACGGACCAACCCCAGCAAGTGTAGCTTAACCTGATGGATCGACCCGTGCGACTGTTATTACTTAGCCACGAGCTTCACCCATCTGTTTAATGGATGAAAATAATTTGATATAGTATGTTAAATAATAATACATCGCGAGTGGATTGGCAAAAAAAATCCTGGCCAGACTATGAATAATTTAAAATTGTATATTTTTTTAAAAATAATGGAATGTGATAATGGGCAAAGATTTAAATCGTAGATTGGCCTCACCGCGTCAAAAGATGGTCGCGTTTCTGTTTTGTTTTCACACCTCTGTCGTGTCTCTGACATACACAATGTCGCAGAGCATAATCAGCCTATAGCGTTACCACTGCTGGGACAAATGCCTCGTCTCTATGAGAAGGAGTGGGCTGTAATCCACCACGCGGGCCCAGTGCGGGTTGGTAGATGTCACATGTCTTAGAATTTTTGGTTTTAGGTCATGCCAGTTTCCTCACGATGTTTTCCTTTGTCGTTTTGAGAGCAGTGGTGATGAAATACACAAAGTAAAGCGCCTGTCAAGGTTTGAACCTACGACTTACAACTCGTAAGTCGCGGCCGTTACCACTAGGCTACCACTGGTCCTGTCGCAGATACTTGACTTGTCATGGAAACGCCAGTATGACCTCACTCATCTCAGTGGACACTTTTTCGCGTGACTTAGTATAGTGAGGGCAAATCTACGATTAAAATCTTTGGTTATCTTGAGTGTTTGGCATAGTGCAAAAGTGGTTATAACACGTTCAGTGTAGGTCCAGATAAAAATGGAATAGCATCTATGAATGTTTCGGATTTCAACTTACAAGATAAACTTAACTTACAAGATTACAGAATAAATAAATAAATAAATAAAGAGTTATTTACAAGTTTACGAACATAAAATAAGACCGATTTCTCTTCTATTATTCAAGGTTAGTTTGTTAATAGTTTTAGTTTGGTTAGGTTTTATATTTTTATTTTAATAGTTTGTTATTTAATTTAGTAGGTATAAGAAGTTTATCCAGGGTATTTATTTTTACCCAGTAAGTAGTTACCTACTTATTCTAATATTCTACGTAATTCTTTATTTAAATTAGACAAAACTACTTTTATTCCAAACTGTCTTAGTATTTCCAAATACAAAATAGAGCGGTACTATCCCTTGAGAGCGTCCGCTAATTCGGCTCCGCGTCGGCCGACGCCGAGGCCGAACATAAATAAAGGCCGAATCGCCACAGTGACCACAAAACCGATAGTTTAAGAATATTCCCGCGTATAAATTAAACAGTACTAGCTGCCGCGCAGATTTCCCTAATGGTTGACTGTGGTGTAGCAAGGAGAGTAGATCTTGATACTTTATAGTTTTGGAAGTGCAAAAAAAGGGTAACATCGTAGCGTGTGATTGAAAGGTATATATACATTTCCAGAATAAGCTGACCTCGCATTGTACGGAAATCCTGTAGAATGCGAGATCAGCATAAACTGGAAATATATAGCTTGATGTGTAGCCGTGTGTACCTATTAATTTTATTTATTTATTTAGTTCAAGTAACAAAATAGCAACGACACCTAATAGGTAGGTACTCCTTAAAAAATAATATACATAAAGTTATAAAAACAGCAGTTTCAGAGGCAAAACGGCAGTTAAACAAAACCTCTTTTTATCACAACTAAAGCAGTACTTTATAAACCTGGATAGACTAGAGACTGAAGGTTACCATAAAAAATCGATAAACCAATTCCGATTTATCAACAACCCATACTTCCATACAAGTATCAAAACCATAAGCTCCGGTGTACACGACACGATACATCCGGGGAGCGGTCGGCCGGTAAAGACAAGATGCATGGCCGGCACAAGACAGCGGCCTTACACTAGGGATACAGAGCTACAACTATGTAGATACCAGCTATGTAACGTGTATCTAGATTTCTTATATTAATGGGGTTAGTTACGATGGATATTGTGAATATTTTTTATTGTAGTTATAAAGATGTCATGATAGATTGAAGCAAGCTGTGCGAATCAGCAACTTTAGTTCAAAAAAAGCAGCGCATTTTTGATAAATTAAAACGGGGTTTATTGATAAACCTAATCCCCCTTTTAGCAAGTATCAAAACCATAAGCACCGGTGTATATGACACGATACATCCGGGGAGCGGTTGTGCCGGTAAAGATAAGACGCATGACCGGCACCAGACAGCGGCCTTACACTAGGAATACACAGCTACAACTAGATACCAGCTGCTGTGGTACGTGTACCTAGATTTCTCTAAAGGTTTATGTGTTAATGTTGGGGTTGAGTGCCACGAGACTGATTTTTGGAATGTTAGGGTAATGATTTTTTGTTCGGTTAAGTCCTAGTTGTGTCATGCAGTGTACCATCGAGGTAACGCATATCTAAGCAATTTGAAAACAAAATCATTTTTTTTTTCATGGCTGCTTTACCGGACTTTTCATGTGGTGGCCTTAAGCTTCTACACTTAGAGCCTCCAGCCAGGAGCTTTTAAACTATTCTAAATTAAAATTAAGCGAGTGCTCGCTAAGGGCACCCCCTGTGGGGTACGAACCTCGGCTTAGGGCATCGCTGAGGGGAGGACAGCAAGAGGGGACAGGCTGGATCAAACTTAGATTTTCATCATGATTATTATGCGGGGTATTTAAAGCTACGTGCTCAGCTGCAACAACTGCTGGCACCTCGTTTTCGAGCAAGTGTCGGGGAGGAGTTTCATTGACTCGGGGACGCGGTCGCGATCGCAAAGGATCTCGGCGGCGAGGTCGGCATGACGGGAGGCGTCTGTTCTTGTACACTGTACTGGTGGCCGTATTCTGCTCCTGAAGGAGTGTAATGGGGTCATCTGGGTCGGAAAGACTATGCGTAGGTCGGCGGATCTGACTGATACGGGATGGGATGTAGTCGGCTGACTCGACAACCAGAGAGTTGCGATGTTTGGGAATGGAGTCAAAGTAAGGCTTGGACATGCGTTTTAGGAACTGACGGATAACAAAATCCTGTGCATAAGACCCTTTTTATCGTAGGTAAGCAATACTATAGTAGCCAAGCGATGCAAGCAAGAATAGTCCTTACAGTGTACAGATATGCATTTCTTCGATAGTACCTACTTAACACAGTATGAATCATGACAATGTGTGACGCCAATTGACATTATTTTTGTGCTGAATTAAGTCAGATTTCATTTTTGGTCGGCAAAAAGAATGGTTGACGGCCCTTCGTCTGGGAAAAATTAAGGCATTACTTAAGAGTAAGAAATAAGGAAAATATGTTTTAAAATTAACACTTTCAAAATAACGTAGGTCTCTTGAAAGAGGTAACTTTGTCGCGGATGCTATCAATTTCCCTTTGAACAAACTATAAAAACGAACGGCGCCATAAACGTCATAATTTCTAATTAATAAATGCATTTTAATATCCGGAAAAAATATTAAAAAACCAACTAAACAACCCTCTAATAGCCGGGTGGCTAACACACCATCCTCCATTTACCAAATTGAGTGAAATATGCATCCCCAAACACCGCGAGAGACATTAAAAAAACGCCTACGAAACTTTTAATATTCTAATAAGACTTTGATTTAATTTCCTTTTATCATTATTTATGTATGGATCCGCAGTGTAAAGGCGATAAGTCTGTGTTATTATTATTTTTTTCGTCGAAGATATTTTTCGCTCCCCTCTAGTTTGACCCTTTGCGTTTCGGAGGGTTGAGTTTATCACAGAGTAGGGAAATTGACACAAAGTCATTGACATACTGCGGTTTTTTCTTTAGCTATTTCAATATTTCTATAGGCTGTGGCTTCAGTTGTTATGTAAGAATAACTGAAATTAAATCTTAATGCATTTAAAATAAGGTTAATTATGCTTTAAAGTTGCATTTCTCAGTATTTCGTGGTGACAAGCATAACAAGGGCTTAAACTACTTGTTGATCGGTTTTGTTGCAACATGGTCGACTATTGTGAACACGTCATCGTACAATGGCAGTGAATTGGAAGTTTCAGTCACAATGCTTTTGTACGGAATTTTAAGGGAAAAGGGGCGCTGTTTCTTTCAGGAAATGCTTAATAAAAAGGTTGAAAGTTACATTTGTATTTTCTTTGGAAAAGTAAAAAGCTTTTCATATAGGAAAAGGTCTTTTATATCCCAGTTTTAGGGTGAGTTTCTACTGGAACGGAGCGGAGACGAGCAGGAATCGTCAAATCACAGACGAGACGAGAGACGCGATGAGGATTTCAATCATTCTGATTGGTCGGTTCCTGCAGGTCTCCGCTCAGCTTCCCTCGTCTCTGCTTTCATGGAAACGCACCCTTAGTCTGGTGTTTTGACAGGGTTGCTTAGCCAAAAGGGAACGTTTATTCGGCTAATACGGAGTGGGTGACTTAATTAAATCAGAATTATTTTAGAGAACTTATCGTACGCAAGGATTCTGTTTTAGATAAGTTCTATAGTTACTATCCCATGTCATATTTTCCTAGACTGGGTAGAAAATTGTATCGTCTACCACAATTTTTAGGCAGAAATCATGGTAATCGATGTGAGTTTCGAGTGCGTAAGAGCGATTTGATTTTCATCATCATCATTTCAGACGAAAGACTTCCACTGCTGGACATAGGCCTCTCTCAAACACCGCCACTTCGACCGATTCTGTGCTTTTCGCATCCAGCGGATTCCTGCGGCCTTCACAAGGTCATTGGTCCATCTTGTGAGAGGCCTTCCAACGCTACGTCTGCCGGTACGTGCTCGCCACTTTAGAACCTTTCGACCCCATCGGTCATCCGTTCTGCGAGCAATGTGCCCTGCCCATTGCCACTTAAGTTTGGCAGTTCTTCGGGCTATGTCGGTTACCTTGGTTCTCCTGCAGATCTCTTAATTTCTGATTCGATCACGTAGGGAAAAGCCAAGCATAGCTATCTAATAAGGCCCATTGTGAAATTTAGACTAAAATTTTTTTTTTTTGGTTTTATTGTTATATTGTTTTTCGATTTTAGTTCTACTAACATATTTTTGTAAGTTCTTATACTAACACAATATGGATAATTTTTCCGAAATAAATTATTTGAATTTGAATTGTGAGCGATCACGTTTTAGTACCATAGGTCATCACTGGCAACACGCACTGGTCAAAGACTTTCGTCTTGAGACACTGTGGTATGTGGGACGAGAAGATATTGCGTAGCTTCCCGAACGCTGCCGCGCCGGATTCGACGATTGACCTCTTTCTCAATTTGATTTTAATATGTTCCACGCCACCAGAATTGCTTTTTTCACTAACATCCGAAAAAAAAACCACAAAACGGCATTCACCAAAAGCAAAATATCCATATTTTTGTAATCAATTAGGCGTTTTAATTTAAACGTCCCTAGGTGCCCTTAATCCGGCTTAGTCACGGTATTACGACGTTTTCGAAGACATTACGTCATAACTGCTGTGTTCCGAACGCATTAGTGGGCAAGATGGCAAGTAAAAATGTTTAGGGGGACAAGTGATGGGAGAAGAGCGGAGTTATTAGCGGAGCGGATAGCGAGTTTGTGGAGAATACCTACATCGTGGTATTGGGCAAACATGGTTTTACCTACGATTAAATTTTCTGCAGCCAATTGCCATTTTAGGATTCGTAAGCTAATCTGGCGAAGAGCCAAACTCAGAACATGATGATGTGTTTAAAGAGACTCAGAATACAAACATTTGAATGTAGGTAATACAAAAGTGTGTCTAGAAGTTCAAGCCAGTAGAGAGAATCAAACATGGCACACCATGTTCAGGAGAATAGCTTGCCAACGAGTGCCAACGATTTTAGCATTAACACGACTTTAAGGACACACAGTACATACAGTATTAAAATGTTAAGTGATCACCAGATTAAAAGGATTTCACTTGACTCCAATATCCCGCTCCCCTGTTCTAAATTGGACCACTTTCAAATCCGATAGTCAACGAGGGTGATACCCTTAATGTGTTTGCATAATGTTCGTCATTAAAACATTTATTTCGAGTCAGTGGATACCACCCTTAAACGATGTATTTTTTTTGCCTTTTGTTTTAAGAGAAACGAAGTAATTGTTGTGAGTCTGAAATCTTAACTAATATTGTAAAGAGAAAATATAAGATTTTTTGTATGTTTGTTTGTTTATAACGCTTTCACGTTAAAACGGCTGAACGGATTTGAATGAAATTTAGCACATGAGTAGACCATGATCTGGGTTAGGACATAGGATACTTTTTATTCCGATATTTTTACGGGATTGAGACTTATGCGGGTGAAACTGCGAGGTGCAGCTAGTCATGAATAAACATGTTCCAAGGAACAAATTTACCATTATTCCCAGAGCTTTAAAACGGCTTGTTTCCGCAGGAACTGACATAGATACAGGCCATCTAAAAGCACTGGTGAAATTATATACGAAATGCAGTACATAATATAACGTCACGTCTGCATATCTCGAAGGGTTAGGCAGAGCTGTACATTTAGTACACCCACATTTCGCCAGTTATGTTTAAGTCCCATGTAATAATTAGTACCTGGGCTACCGAGCTCTGCTCTAGTGAAAATAGAGAATGTTTATTTAATAGTATAGGAAAGTTCATGCTAATTCCATGTAGTTATAGTACATACTAATTCCATGCTGCCATGAAGTAGGTACTTACTAATTCTATGCTGCCATGTCATTATTCTCATGTCATTATTCAATATCTTGTTCTAAACTTTGGGCGACCGAGCTCTGCTCGGGTGAAAATACGGAGAAAATATTTTCGCGAATTTCCCCAGATATAAGACCTAGCTAGATCAATTTTGCGCCCTCGTAAACCCCTATATTGCAAATTTCATCGAAATTGTTAGAGCCAATTTCGAAAACGTGAGTATAAAATTATACATATTTAAATAAATACAAATATTGCTGCTATCCGTGGATGGGTGACCATCTTTAAATACCAAGAACCTGTGCCTCGGAAAGCACGTTAAAGCCGTTGGTCCCGGCTGTCATTCTTGGATCTTTGACAGTCGTTACGGGTCGTCAGAAGCCCGAAATTCTGACAACCCAGTTTTACCAATGGGTATCGTGTTATCCAGTAACTGGGCTGTGAAGGTCAGATAGACAGTCGCTCCATGTAAAATACTGGTATTCGGCTGCATTTGGTTAGACTGGAAGCCGGCCTCAACATAGTTGGGAAAAGGCTTGGCAGATTGATTGATTGCTGTGCTATCAATTTTACGTGATACTAGAAATCTCAAATTGGCTTCTAAAACATTAACTTCTATTGGTTCCAAAGAATACTAAGAACTTTCCCGTTTTGCTACAAGCCGTTCTCATTCACAAAACATCTAATGATTGCAGACTTGAGCCAAAGACACAAAGTTTCAGAAATAAAATTAGTTAACGACTTGGTTGATGAGTGTGTCGACTCGAAATGAAAAGTCAAAATGTCGCGAGTAAGTGCGACAAAATAAATGACGACAGTGACTCGAGCTTTTGCTAAACGACAACCTTTTAATGAACTTGGGGTGTGTTGTGTAGTACAAGATATGTTTTGTGGAGCGATGCTACTTTTGCGTTTGAATGTTAAAGTTAATTGTAAGGTCAACAGACTATCAAATACATAAATTTTCTTTCTTACATCTTTGAGGTGTCATCATTCTTAAAAAAAAAGGAAAATCTTGTCTCATATTATTAGTCCGTAATAATTTAGTTTTTAATTTTTGGATCTTCCTTCTGTAATGGTTCCAGGATTTCGTGTTAAAAGTTTCCAGTTGTCATACACCTGCAATTTTCAGAAAATCTGTATTTGTATGTATTTTAAATCAGTTCATACACGGAAAGACCAGTATTTTGACTGATCAGGATCATGATTTCTAGATATTGTAGACTATTGTACCAGTAATTCACATATTTATTATCTCGACTGCGCGACGTCCGTATGTCACTGCAGGGATCCAGCAGAATATCAGCGTCAGGTATATTTATCTGACACATGCTGAGTTGGACTCCCATTTGGTGCAACCTTGAGACATACACCGCACTTTGTTATTTTTTATTATTTTAAAGTATGTCATAGTCAATAGTGTCATCACAATGTCTTACTTCTTAATTTTTTTTTGGATATTAGCACCTTGTAGCTATATTCATGTATTTATATAGTTATTATTTAATCGTGTTTTTGTATGTTGTGCTATGTCTTTTGTATGCACCAAATACACGATCTATCTATCTATCTTTACAGCTTTCCAGGGAAAACAACGTAGCTAGCATATACTGGATCCGCACCTATTTTCGCGTCTCCAACATTTACGACATGCAACCTCTTAAAAGGCACAAGCAGAAACCATAAATTTTCACGCCGTCGGCACATCCAACACAGTCATTGTGTAGGGTGGTAATTTGTAGCATTACAGATGAATTATATGCTAAACTTGCGTTTGGTAAGAGGGTTTCAAAATAATAGAAAATACAGAGAAATGGAGATGAGCACTTAGTTTTTGCATGCTTTAAAGGTTGATGGCGATATTATGAAATTGTTAAAAGGAAAACTGAATGTGGCATGTAACTGTCGTTCTTCGACTTGAAGAATTGGAAATATAAAACTACTCGACCAGTTCCTGAAAGCATAGCATAATTATAATCAGCCTATAATATCCTTACTGCTGGGACAAGGGCCTCCTCTCAGTGAGAAGGAGTGGGCCGTAATCCACCACGCGGGCCCAGTGCGTGTTGGTAAATGTCACACGTCTTCGATTTTTTTTGAAAACATTGTAAGGACTGGTGTCCGGATTTTTCATTAACCAACCCACACTGGGCTCGCGTGGTAGATTACAGCCCACTCTCGAAGAGTGGAGGCCTGTGTCCCAGCAGTGGGAACATTATAGGCTGATTATGCTATACATAAAGAACAAATCCATTACATCATCCCTAAAAAACCGACCCACACCTAACCCCTCCACAAATCCACAAGACAAGTGGACATACCGCATGCATCGCGTGCGCGGGAGTACGCTCGCGGGTTATTGCGCAAGCGCTGCGCTGCTTCGCTGAACAAGCAGGCCTCGCCTGAATCACTTCCTCTGTGTGTACATACGTCCTCGCCTTGCCAACGGTTTACTCCACTTGGGGCACTTGGGGCATTGGGAATTTATATTTGTACTCACGTTATCGAAATCGGCTCTAACGATTTCGATGAAAGATGCCATTTATGGGTTTACGGGGCGAAAAATCGATCTAGCTACGTCTCATATCTGGGAAAATTTGTTTTCTCCGTATTTTCACCTGAGCAGCGCTCGGTCGCTCAAAGTTTAGAACAAGATAATGAATAATGACATGACAATGATGACATTAGAATAATGACATGACAGCATGGAATTAGTAAGTACCTACTATCATGGCAGCATGGAATAA
Organism: Agrochola litura; assembly: GCA_949152395.1. Taxonomy (NCBI): domain Eukaryota; kingdom Metazoa; phylum Arthropoda; class Insecta; order Lepidoptera; family Noctuidae; genus Agrochola; species Agrochola litura. The sequence continues at coordinate 7,605,088 of OX424509.1, forward strand.
GTAGGTATTATACATAGATTAGTATGAAATTTCCTATATTATACTATTAAATGAGCATTCTCTATTTTCACCAGAGCAGAGCTCGGTCGCCCAGGTACTATCAGTCAGTAAGAGGTTTCCTAAATGTCCTTTAGGTAAAGGGATTAAATATTTGTATTTTATTTTAAGCGTAAACTAGATGAAACAGACGGTCATATATATTTTTCATGACATTGTTGGCAATGTATCCGAAGTCTTTGTGTGACGAAGTTATATTTCATCAAATTGCATCAGAATCTCTATTAAAAATTCTCTATTCTACAGCCCCAAGTAGAACCCACCAACAACGCGACGAAATCCACGATGTATCATTGCTTTTACTTGTAGCATCCGCAGAGGCGTTACACGGCTCAACTCCCGCGCCGCACACCGAATTACTTAATAAATTATCGTACTTCTAACTAACATTTCAACCACCTAACTCAATTACAACCTTAACACCTTCTGTTTAAGGTTTAATTTATTCAAAGTTTTTTTTGCAGTTCTTAAGTTAAGTTGGACGGATTGTCCTGTCATTATATTTGGAGGTCTGATGGCAAGGGATACGATTTCGTTTGGCACCGTTTTTCCTGCGATAATTTCGTAATACCAGCTGATATACTTGGGTGATATATTATTTCCTTTGGCGGCGGATTTTGTCAGGGCTTTGTACGTAGGTAGTGGCGGATTGTGTTAATGTCGACTTTTAGCTAATTACTTTGGTAATTATGTAGATTCCCTGCTGTTGAAAATTTAATTAAGACTATTTGAGTTCGTGTTGATACAGTATGTAAATAGAAAATAATTTGGACAGCAATTACCATTTTACTGGCAATTATTAGAAATATTGCATCACCCCGTAACCACGACTACCAGCGAGATTTTGTCTCTGCAGTAACTTTCAAAACCATCACTTCAAACTTTTTCATTTCAAAAACTGTGGTTCATATTTCAGTGGAGTTTATTTATAGGCGGAGAACATCGGAGGATTAAAGTATTACAGAAGGTTCTGTGTAGAGCTAAGGAATGCTGAATGATGAAGCAGCATTTAGCCAGTGACTAGACTGTTAGACTGGCAAGCGAGACAGGCTGTGTTGACGCTTAGTGCTACTCATCATTTCAGGCCTCCCCCAAGCACCGCCACTTCGACCGATTCTGTGCTTTCCGCATCCAGCGGATTCTCGCTACTGATTCCTACTCGGTTTATTCCAATCCTGTCACAAGTATATTTGGCACAGTTGAAGGAATTTAGCTGAACGAAGTGGAAGAACATCATGCATTAAGCCACGAAAGCCTTTTATTTATTTATTATAACATTATGCACAAGTAAAAAAATACTGTACAAAGGCGGCCTGAGGCATTTTCTACCATAACCTTAGGGTGATGCAGAGACAAGACTTAGCAGGTGAAACATAAGGCATTGTTAACACGAAAATAACTATAAAATACAAGAATAAATACATAGATATACGGTGTGGCAGGGACATCGACGCGAAAACTGAAACCATGGATTTAGTACATGATTCTGAACGCCCCAGCGTTGAAATTTTTCGTCGGTTATAAAAAAAAAAAATCTGCTATTTTATAGAAAAGTGCAATACCTACGCGGTCAAAATGTATGGAACAGCAGATTTTTTTTTTAATAACCGACGAAAAATTTCAACGCAGGGGGGTTCACAATCATGTACTGAATCCATGGTTTCAGTTTTCGCGTCGATGTCCCTGCCACCCTGTATAAATAAACAGAATAAACTTTGTCAGGAGAAATACATCTACACAAAGCCACGAAAGCCTTTTAAAGATACGACCTTCAGTAATGAAGTATGCGACCAAGAAGAGGGAAGGTATTGGCAGGAAATTTTGCAACTTCACAATATCACAAATTTTTACAATATCATGTAGGTATCAATAATATACCAATTACTCATATTCTTTGTTTGAACAACGAAGTCAAGGATATATCCTCGCGTGCTACCTCGCACGATAACAACGCTCTGATTGTCAAGTAGTACGGATTTCGGCGGCGTCCATCTTGAAAACTCATGTTTAACATTAGAATTATGAATTCATGAAGCTGTTAGCATAATGCGTGTTTTTAATTGATGTTTGTTGAGAATTTTAAGAAGTTATTTATGATAATGTGGTTTTCGGTGCGGTAAGGTATCTAATAACAAACTTAATAAGTTTAGGATCTAATTAAACTGTAAGGTGACGTCTACATTACGTCGTTTATGGAACGGTGGTATTCAATCTGCCTAGCCTTTTCCTATGTTGAGGTCGGCTTCCAGTCTAACCGGATACAGCTGAATACCAGTATTATATATGGAGCGACTGCCTATCTAATCTCCACAACCCAGTAACTGGGTAATACGATACCCCTTAGTAGGATTGGTTGTCAGACTTTTGGGCTTCTGACGACCCGTAACGACTGTCAAAGATCCATGAATGACAGCCGGGACCAACGGCTTAACGTGCTTTCCGAGACACGGAGGAGTCTCTGTATGTGAAGATGGTCACCCATCCACGGACTAATCCCGGCAAGCGTAGCTTAACCTGATGGATTGACCCGTGCGGCTATTAATATTTATTACCGACCGATATCTGGCCTCCAAAACCAAAGCTGGGCCAAAAAGTATATAAGTATGGACAGATCCGTTTTGAAGCATCTAAATTTAGCAGAAAAGGGTAATTTTTGGGTATATTATACTTAGTACCTGGGCGACCGAGCTCTGCTCTGGTGAAAATAGAGAATGCTCATTTAATAGTATAGGAAAGTTCATACTATTTCCATGTATAGTAGGTACTTACTAATTCCATGCTGCCATGTCATTATTCTTCTTGTTCTAAACTTTGGGCGACCGTGCTCTGCTCGGGTGAAAACTAATTTTCCCAGATTTTACCTAGCTAGATCGATTTTTCGCCCCCTTAAACCCCTATATTGCAACTTTCATCGAAACCGTTTTCGAGAACGGGATTACAAATATATACAAATATTGCTCATTTAATAGTATAGGATTACATACAGGGTTTTGATTATTTGCGAGTATTAAAATATGTCGCATAAATGGCCGTACTTTTATTAAAAAAGTACGGCCATTTATGCGACATATTTGCGCGTTGACTTAGAAGCTTAATTTTTTTAGAGCTACAAGGGACAGACTGACGGACAACGAAGTGATCCTTTAAGGGCTCCATTTTATTCTTTTGAGGTACGGAACCCTAAAAACAAAAGAACTACAAATGTGCCGTACAAATCAATTTTCTTATGTGGTAGCTAGGTACTTAAATAGAGAAACTTAGCCTCGGCCCTCGGCCCTCGAACTGGCTAATGTATAATAATCAATCAAAATAAATAGAAATAAATAAATAAGTATGGCAGGTACGAAACCAGCAGAACAACAATAACGTACGATTGATCAGACCGTCAATTTACAATTTACCCAAACAAAAGATTACCATCACAAAAAAAACTTTTTACAAAAAATACAAGCGACTTCCAAACTACAAAGTGAAAAATAACTTTAATTTCGGAAGTCGGTGTCAAAAAACTAAAATACCGACTTCCGAAATTACAGTTATTTTTTGTAAACTAGTGTTTTTTTTCACTTTTTAGTGGTTTGGTTTGTAATTTATCTATGTTACAAATGTTACAATAGCCTAATGTCAACTGCTCATCAAAAATACCTAAATTACTATAGATGTGCCCATAACATTTGAAGAGTTCCCTCGATTTCTCCAAGATCCCATCATCAGATCGTGACCAAATGACAATGGGACCAACTGGAAAATATACCCTTTCAAATCCGTCCAGCCGTCTTCGAGTAATAGGGGAAAACACAGATTTTTTTTTTTTAAATCCGACGAACTGAGAACCTCCTCCTTTTTTGACGTCAGCTAAAAAGATAAAGACACAAAATTGCTCATAAATACACTAAAGCCTACAAAATCATTACAACCTGTCAGTTACATTGGCGGAAATATCAAATATTTTCATGCAGTTCCACCGTTTTTGATACAACCTTCATAGTTTCCACGAGATTAAAAAAAAATATACATCGAAGGAAACATCGATTTAATGACATTAAACACGATACTGATAATACTTGAAGATGGAAAAAACGCAGATACTTGTTATAATTTCCGTTTGTTCAGCCGGATGTGTGGATGAAGCACGCGATCCGTGCCCACAAGCCGTGGGCAATGAAAGTGTTATGTATTGGTATTGCTTACATGTTTACTGAAGACATTTCCATGCTAGAACAGTTGAGGAAAGGAAATTGTGTCTGTTGTGTTGCCTTAAAAGATCTAAGTTGGAGGAAAAATCGATCAGATCGTATTGTATTCGTGATAATTTTACCGTCTCTTGGTAAGACCACCTGTCTCAGACGTGTCAATGGGTAGCTCGCCGTCCGATAAGGACCAGGCCCGGGTCGATGGCGCGTTGTGTTCCACGCGCGCCTCATAGAGATGTCAGCACAACTGACGGGGTCCGCTAGGGCCGATGCCTGCCGGGGTTGCGGGAAAGTCCGAAAGGGATACCGTGGTTCCTGGCAACATATAGGTAACTGAAGGAACAGGGGTTTTAGTCAGTAAGAGTCTGACACGCCCTCCCGCTCCACCCAAAGCGGGAGAAGTTATTTGATAATTTACCAACCAAAAAAAAGGCATGCTGGTTTCCTCACGATGTTTTCCTCCACCGTTTTTGAAGCAAGTGATAATTATACAATACGCACATGAATCCGAAAAAGCAGTCGCAGTTGAAAGTGGAGCTTTCAAAACCATACAGGGAGGGCAGAACGTCCTACCTTTCTACTTCTATTCCATTGCTTCTTTCTTTTCTTTGTGTGTTCGTGAAGGCTCTTTTAAAATGTCCTTGTAAAACTCCGTCCGTGACTAAAGACGTCATTGCTATAAGAGTACATCATTCACATGTCGACCAAAATAAACAGCACACCGAGCACGTCAATCCACATGCCAAACATAATTATGCCATTCAAACAACCAGCATTTCAATGCAAAACCACTGAAATCTCAACCTTCATGCTGTTCTGCTTGACATACAGAATAATCGTCTCAAGATTCCAATCCACTCGACCTATGTGCGTCACAGGCCACAAAAAGTATACAGTACGTCGGCACGTGTCTATAATTTTGTTCGCCAGTTTTGTACAGGGCGATACTTCGTACAGTGTCGTGTGCAAGTGTAGCCAGAAATATTTTTAATCCAAACAAAATACGGCGCTCTTCAAAATAAATATGTCGGTCGGATCGAGTTAGGAGGGTTGTACATTATTCTGGCCGGTCGTGTAATTGGAAGTACTTAGTTAGCTGATGCTGCGGCTGTAAAATTAAGCCAGAAAATAAATCAGTATGTACGTATGCAAAATTTTCAGTATCACAATCAAAATTATCAATGCTTGAATTCAACAAATATCTGAGATCGCCAAACCAAATTTCAGGTTTCAGCAAGGGAAAGCAGACATACCTACCTAATATTTCTATGAAAAACTATATCTTTCTATGTTTTTAGGATAAAGACAGAATTTATTGCCCAAATGGGAACTCTTACTGGCCACTCCACTATATGGTCGAAAACCATTTAAATGTTAGTAAATAATATAAAGAACATTGCGAAATAAACGCTACGAAGCACTTGAAATTTAAGTTCCAAAAAATCATAACAGATGGCGCTACTTGTACCTTGCTACGCCGTAGGTGTAATGAATCATTATTATGCAGATTCACTTTTATTTTGATGTTCAGCTCAAAAACAAATTACAACCTTGTATAATTGTGGCAGTCGCTTAGCATTTTAATGGGTATGAGTCTAATTAAAATTTACTGTATGGAAGAGTACTTTAAAGAGTTAAACGTTAATTACTGAAAAGTTTTTGTTGTTGGTATAAAAAGTTAGGTAAAGTTTGAGCATTATGGAAGCAAGCATAAGTTAGGACATTTTATTTACAGATTTTTGTGTTAGTTCCTAATTTCAAGGGGTCGGTCAGTCAGAAAGATGAAGCTAGCTAGTATCCCATTCCAAAGCGTAGTAGGTACCTATGGAGAAGAACGGGCAAGAAACTCCACGGCCGCTTTTTTAAATCAAAATATTGTTACAAAAAATTATTGAAATTATACATGTGAGAACATAGGAAAAAATAATATTGCTCGAAAAAATTACAGTTGGACAAGACCGGGCAATAGAAATACGAAAAAATCTTCAAAACTTTTACCAACGACGCTCTAACCAAGTGTGAAGACCTCTTAAGCCGATATAAAAATCAACGTTGACCAGAGGCGGATCACTTAGGACAAAAAGAGATCTTGTTTATGTTACGTACCGCGAAACTGAGAGTATAATATGGGTGACTGTACTCCGGTACAAGTTACGAAAGAACAGCGGGCTAAAGTCCGCGCCACCACTGAACTCTGGTGAAAAATTTGTGGAACTACATTTTTTAATGCAATTTGATGCAATGGCATAGACACTAGCGCCGCGTCTATCGGACTTGTTTTTTAATCCCGGAGACTTATTTGACATTTCAAGGTTGTTTCTTTTTTCAATTTGGAGTTTCACATTTGCACCTGTCAAATTAGTCTATGGGATTAAAAAAAACGAACTGTAGACTATGTTATAAGTTATAAGCGATAGGTAGCGGTTTGTGGACAGCGTCGAGGTATCCTACGGTGAATACTATGAAACGGGTGTTACATCAATTTCGATATTTATTGATTTGAACACGTGTGTGTCTACGAAAAGGAAATCGGAACCACTCGCGTCGTAATAAGAGAAAACCTGAAAGATAAACTTACAGGTTGTAACGGCTAGGGCTGCGCAGGGTAGGCTGCGCAGGCCGTTAACGGTTAGGTAGTAGTTTAGGATAGTGAATAGAAACAGCTGGATAGATTTATAGGTATAATTTAGATAGTAAGAAGAATACGGCTAGGTCATGGGTAAGGTCAATAACACTGGCTTCCGAGCACTCACACACTTAGGTTAGGAAGGAAGGGTACCGTCCTTGGTAGCACATGGTAGATGTGGGGGCCTGTTCAGCATAGGCTCCGCACTGGGCCGGACGGCCCTCATAAGCCGCTGGTAGGTAGCGTCGCAGCACATGCTCTCGGCGGTTGGGAGCACGTGGTAGGTCGCTTGTCAGTACCACCGCGCGCCTGTGCTACTACCTAACCGTTAACGGCCTGCGCAGCCTACCCTGCGCAGCTTACCCTGCACAGCCTACCCTGAGCAGCCCTAGCCATTACAAGGTATTTACTTACTTTATCATTTGTCGTAATATTTGGACAATATAAGACGATATTAATGACGTGATAATAAGTAACTGCGTGTATGACCAGATGACAGTGTATGAAAGTAAACGAAGCAAAAGGAGTATGTGAAGAGTGTAGCAAGTGGTGTTCTATAGTTTCTGTCTATCCCCATGGGAAGAAGGCGTGAGTGTATTTATGTATAAGAATAAATAACAGGTTTTTTTATAAGGATAGTTCAAGAATAATAAAAATGTAGATAAATTTATGTTTAAGTTAAGCAAAATGACTCTACATGCACAAATTAAAAGTGGAGAGCGAATTAAAAATTGATTTATCTACAACTTTATAGATAAAATAAGTTGAAGTAATCTTGTTGGTTTTTAAAACGTAATTTCATCTGTCAGTCTTATTGGTAACTAGTGGACTAATTAGATTAGGTACCAATAGTATAATAATAATACACACTTATATTGCCATGGGCGCCTAATCTAATTAAAACTTACTTACGAGTACTACGTAGTAAGTTCATTACTTTCAGCTAATCCTTATCCTTACAACAAAGCAGGGACTTGAAACGTTACTCAAAATAACGTTACGCGAAGTTCCGGTAACGATAATTTGTACCGTTCCACCAGGATCGCAACAAAATTACTTCCTTGGTTATAACGATACTAACAAACGGAACGAAATCTTAAACTGTTTAAAAACATTATTAAAAATATATCGTTATTAATATATCGGTATAACGAAATAATAACGTTTTTCATTCCGATACGCAACATTGCCAAAAAAAATTGTGAAGATGACACTATCACATGAATATAAAAGTAGGTAGGTAACCATAACTATTCATTCAAACACTGTCTGTAGAAAAATTTACACTTTCGTACGAACTTATGTTTGAATACGGCGGAGGCTTACCACCAGCCGGCCGCCGGCCGCCGTAACGGAGCTGGCCGGTGGTGTTGGTGGTGCTGGGCGACGACGGAGCGGTGGTCAGCGGGAAAAGTTCTTAAGAATAACGTTAAACATATGCATCTGTAACGTTATTACAAGCGGATATAAGCATAATGTTACTGATACCTATAACGTTACTTAAAATGTTGTTCTACAAAAATGATATTCTGTAACGTTTTTTTTTGTAACGTTATTAATATTTTTAGGTTTTAGTATCGTTACAAAATTTGAAGCGTTATTAGATAACATTTTGTGTAACGGAACGAAATTAATTTCGTTTTCAAGTCCCTGCAACAAAGTCCCCCGCCGCGTCTGTCTGTCTGTCTGTCTGAACGCGATAAACTCAAAAACTGCCGAACGGATTTTCAAACAGTTTTCACAAATGGACGGAGTGATTCATGCGAAAGGTTTTAATGTATAATTCATTATGGTTTTGCGTAAATTGGCTTAAATATGACGATTATTGTTGAAGAAGTCGGAAAAAATCATGCCAACTGGGAGCTTTACTGGCGTGCGCTGCGTTAACCGGAAAAGATACGTCAAATTTATGTTCTACGGTATTGTTCATTTTAAAAAGTTCAACAAAAAAGTCCGTAATGGCTATCTTCTAAGGATGACCCAGAATAACTATTTTTATCTTTTAGAATTTGATAAAAATTTAATTGTTATTTCCGAAACTTTTTTGACCGGTACAGTATTAATCCTTATCCAAAAAAATATGTTATTTAAATTGGGCATTTAATTTAGATTAAAATATGCCTGTAAATCATACCATTTAAATGAATAGTTTAAAAGATATCACAGTTTCAAAATTACGCAGAGCAACGCGGGCGCGGCGGTAGGAGTCAATGGCGTTTTCCTCTGTTATTAGGTATGAAATCTCGGTAGTACGTTCACGGCACGGGGCGTGGGCGAAACCGCGGGCAAAAACTAGTTGCCAATAAGAAGCGAACTTCGACTACTTCGATGTTGCCAATAAAAATCATGATAGAGTCCACACCACCACTCCACAAGTCCGGCGGAAAACTGTGGATTTTTTTTTTTAATGCAATTTGCTACAATAACAGACACGACACTAGCGTCGGGTTAAAAGGACTTCAGTGGTGGCGCGGACTCAACATCCATCATCACATATTTTTTTTTTTGTAAAAGATTGATTTATTTTGACATTGCGTCCGCAGTTTATGCCTTGTACCATACAATAAAAGAGCTCTGTTTACGCATGAACCGCGGAACGATACTCGATTGTAACTGTTTCCGAGATGGAGAATAATCGAGCAAGCGCGATACGACATCGAACAGACCGGCGAACACATCTGACGGTTATCTCGCGTTAAAGAGAGGGATTGGACCGATTCCGGCTTTAGTTACGATTGCAGGAGTGTTTGATTAAATTATTTTTAAATCGAAATAACCTTTTGAATTAGAAATGGGTAGGACACTGGGAAAAGTGGATCGAACCATGGCGAGGAAAGATTATTCCAATTGTGTTTTTTGAAGTGAAAACTTCTTTAGGCACGTTGGGCATTTTTGAGATGGGAAAAACAATTGAAATCGCGACACCGTTACCGACACCTCATTTTTGTAAACGCGATTGTGCTCTTTATTTATATTACTTTACGGATCAATGTTCTATGCAAGTATTTTTACTTTAAAGATTTTGGAAGTATTTTTAGGGTTCCGTACCTCAAAAGGGCAAAACGGAACCCTTATAGGATCACTCGTGTGTCTGTCTGTCTGTCTGTCTGTCTGTCTGTCTGTCTGTCTGTCTGTCTGTCTGTCCGTCTGTCACAGCCAATTTACTCCGAATCTAATGGACCGATTAAGTTGAAATTTGGTACACATGTGTATTTCTGTGACCCAAACACGAATGTGTAACGTAAATAATTTAATTTTGAATATAGGTGTCACTTTTGGGGCGCAAACAAGAAAATTAAAAAAAAAAGTTTTGCTAACAGTACCGTGTGACATATCAAATGAAAGGGCTTGCTGCGAGGATCCTAAATATATTTTTTATATAATTTTAAAATAAATACTTTTAAAGATATTTGATAAATTCAATGAAAAATGACCATTCCCCCCCCCTTATCTCCGAAACTACTGGACCAAAAATTTTGAAAAAAATACATAGTATGGCTCTTTACTCATAGATTACAGGAAAACCTATAAGAAGTCTATGGTCTTAAAATTACATGGTAAATCTCTCAATATTGTGCGTAAAAACTTACATTTCGTCGCTCGGCATCCAAAAGGCCCATCTCTCTAGCTACTATAATATCAAAATATCAAAAGTGTTTGACCGTCTGCTTAATACACAAATAAATAAAACTGTAAATGTTCATGACAACCAATTCGGGTTTCGGCGTGGTTTGTCAACAGAAAATGCAGTGTTGTGCCTTAAGCATACTATCACATACTTACTATACACAGCGTAGGACGCCGATTTATGCTAGGTTCATCGATTTATTCAAGGTTTCTGATCAGGTTGCTTATGACGTATTGTGGAGAAAGATGGAGAAGAATAGGTTGCCAACGGAGCTTATAAACATCTTTAAATAGTGGTATGGTAACCAGATCAATAGTGTACGATGGGCTGGAACTTTTTCCAAGCCATACAGGTTAGAATGCGGGGTGAGGCAGGATTGGCGAGCTCAGCAGCACCAGAGTGGGTTGCTATATAGATGGTATTTGTGTAAATAATATTAGCTATGCAGATGATATGGTGCTTCTGAGCGCGTCAATCTGTGGTCTTAGAAAGTAATTGTCCCCAAATGTGAGCAGTATGCCAAAACACATGGTTTGATGTATAGGTCGGTTCTGCCCCGTTTTTGTAGCGCATCGGGAATATTCGCGGACGCACATATTAATTGCTTTTACGCAACGATGCGAATGAGGTGTGCATCCCTGGTACGCAGAGTACGGGCCAGCTCCAACAATATCGTTAGCAGTCTGGATTGCATGTACATTAATCACTGCAGTGCCGTCTCCCATGGGGTGAAATAAATTTAAACTAGATTACGTGGGGCACTCAGAAAGTTTTGTGATACTAGAAAAAAATATACTACAGGTTATAATTTTTTTTATTAAATCGCTTGAAAGAACTCTCCATTGGCATACACAGTTTTATACGTCTAAACAAATTTTCATAACACATTTTCCAGTCCGCATCAGACACCTCTCCAATCTCCTTCTCAAATGCACCCAGTGCATCTTCAGGTGATGAAAACTGTTTTCCTTTGAGTTGATTTTTTATTTTGGGGAACAAGAAAAAGTCGCACGGAGCCAAATCGGGACTGTTAGGAGGATGACCTATAAATTTGACCGGTGTGCTGTCCAGAAAGTCCCTTGTTTTGAGCGCCGAGTGAGCCAGCGCGTTGTCGTGGTGAAGCAGTAGCCCACGGAGGCCAGTGTTCGGTCGCTTGCTGCTTGCAGTAGTAAAAACTTCTGGCAAACATTTGGTAACATACCATTCAGCATTGACGCTTTTCTTTGATCTCGTCAGGGTATTGACACCAGACAAACTGGTAGAAAAAAAAAAAAACTTGCGATCAACATTTTGCCTGCACTTCTGGCTCGCTTCACTTATTAAACGCGCCGAGACGAGCCTGCTACCAATTTTGCTATCATGTCTCGGCACCATTCTACCCGAACCTCCTTCTGACCCTGCGTTAGATTTTACGGTACCAGCGTGAAACTATCTTCCATAACCAAAGATGCCTGTGTAGAATTTCATGCACACTTCCCGATCCAATCGGCAGTATACACCGTGAAATTTGAATCACAGTTTTGCTAGAACAAACTTTATTCAGACCATGGTCTACTACCATTCTACAGAATCCAATAAAAAAAAAACATAAATTGGTTTTTGAAAAAACGTATACGTGGTGTCTGTGTTGTCGGGAGTAACGATAATCTTGACATTTTAAACTTTGCTTTTTTTGTGTTATTTCAAAAACCAATTATGTTTTTTTTTTATTGGATGCTGTAGAATGGTAGTAGACCATGGTCTGAACAACGTTTGTTCTAGCAAAACTGTGATTCAAATTTCACGGTGTTTGCTGAACCTCTTCATAATTATGTAATTCGCCTATTCTCTTGAATTAAATTTTTCACAGCCAGCACTTTTTCAACAACCGTCATAGGGCGGTCACTTCTTTCTTTGTCTGCCAAATTTACCTTTAAATTACTAGACCACCCATAAATTCGTTGAACCAGCGAAAAACAGTATTTTTAGAAGGGCTTTTTTCTATGAACACCATTCGAAGTCTTTCAAACGATTCTTCTGGTTTTAGTCGACATTTGAAATCGTACAAAATCATCGCGCGAAAATGTTCTCGTTATAAATCCAGTTTTCAGTAAGACAGACTATTTTGATTTTGCTCGTAAAAAATGTGGAGGGAATTTCGAATTTGGAATGTCATGTTTTTTTGTAATAAATAGTCATCGTTTTAATTGACATCAAAACCAGCCAGTATTCTATTGACAAAAACTGTTAGTCGCAAAACTTTCTAAGTGACCTCGTAAAATAAGTTAACATAGTTCATAAGTTTACTAACGCAATGAGTCCTTGTTACTTGAATAAAGAAAAATATCTGGATTATAATTTTTTTTGAACGACGTTTTCTAAAAATGAAACCTAGCTAGATCGATTTATCGCTCCTGAAACCCCCTGCATACTAAATTTAATAAAAATTCTTGGAGCCGTTTCCGAGATTCAGATTATATATACATAGGTATATACAAGAATTGCTCGTTTAAAGGTATTATTATTATATTAATACCGCGAATGTGAATTTTTTTACGAAAATCTGATTTTTTTTTTTATTTCATTCTACACGTTCAAATAAGTGACCCGGCAATTTAAAAAAAAATGTCACAGTCGCGGTATTGGATGCCGAGCGATGATTTGCAGTTGGAATGTATGGGAGAACATGTTTTTCAACTACAATGTTAAGTTTGTTCTTGGGATAAATAAATTCATCTCAACTACGGAACCCTTCATTGTGCGTAGTCCGACACGCACTTGGCCGGTTTTTTTTGTAAATGCGATTGTGCGCTTTATTTAGATAAGGTTACGGACCAATGTTCTATACCTACTAGTATTTTTCTTCCACCAAGGCGATCTTGTTCAAGTTTTCACTTCTGTCGGCACTCCCAGATTGACACTGTTTTTTGAGAATATACGAGCTGTTTGCACATTCGTAAAATTAAACTAGGATCTACTTAAAATTAAACATAATCGTTCGAACATCTTTTAAAATAATTCTAGTAAGTAGGTAAACTACACGATTCTAACTTGAATGCAGATAAAAAATCCTGATTAAAATCTGCTTGTGAATGGGATTATAGGAGGTAAGTTAGTTTTAAATTCACCTACCGAACAATACCATAAAAATCATAATTACCGCTCAACCTGTTTGATGGTCAAAACTCAAAACAATAGATACGTTTGATTTGTATAAAACCTCCTTGAACATCAGACAAAAAAAACTTAAAGAAAATCCGTTATTTTATTACAACCGCCAAGCTTTGTTTTTTAACACGTTCCAAAACGTTTTTAAATATAGAACAATGATTTATTGACATGCGTGATCCGAAGTTGAGGGTTTTCATTGATGTGGCGTTTAGTTCGTTAGTATAAATACAGATGGCGTTAGGAGTATGAAAGCTCAGGCGCAAGAGGTAAAAGTAGTTTTGTAATGTTTATTTATATTTTGTGTGTCGTAATCGTATTTGTTTTAAGACTGAAATGTGAAAAGAGCTATCTATAACAATATTATTATGTTAAATCAATAGTTTCGTTTATTAATAATTTAAAAAATAATTTAATTCCACTAAAATTTGAATTAAGTTTGCACACCTACTCAGAAAATAAAATACATTAATTGTATTACATTAAAAGTAACATATATTAAACGGAATTTAAAAATAAGAAGTTAATTGGTAGAATTTATCCTAATACGAGTACTTAATCTGCATTAAAAACCTCTAATCCGCTAATTATTTGTATTCCTAGGTACTTACGTGAACAAATGTTCTCGGTAAATGGCAATAAGTTCCCCCTTATCTTAATAAGTAAGTGAAACTTTTTAACTAGAAATTAAAATAACCTTCAAAACATGTAGGTACGTAGAGCTGCCTAGGTATCCTGTCTACCCTTTAAAAGGGAAAAGGCGTAATGTTATGCAAACTTTATGAATACCTATTTGGAATTTCACTAACTTCAAAAAACTCTATGCTCTCTGTAAGCACACTTTGTAAATACACTTCGTAAATTTTGACGTTCAAAAGTACCATAAGTGCTTAGTTGAAATAAATTATTTGACTTTGACACGTATGACGGTAAAACGTCAAAATGATCGCGATACAAAATTGAGCAAACCCATCAGGGATAAAATTTTCATTTTCATTTTCATAGTTTCAGAACAAGCCGAAACGAATCGAAAGAACCTATAGGATATTTGAATAAATAAAACTGATTAATTACAAAAACAGTGCTTTTCGACCATCAAAAACTGGAAAGGAAACGTCAAAAAAAAAAATACTGGTTAAAAATATTTTAATCGGAAGTACCTCAAAACAATATAATTTTTTGTTTGTAAATATTATGATTTAATTTATTCAAAAATAAATATTGTACTCGTAATACAGTGTAACCTGGTTAAGTGAAACCTTGATATGTGAGAAACCTCTACTGGCTGATAATTACAATGAGATCCCGACACTTTTGCATTGAAATACCTCTGTTACTGGCAATATTTAAACCTTTATAACTGAGAATGCATTTCTTAGATTTTGTCGATACTTATTTACCTCTATAATTGGGACTTCGTAGTTCAATAGCCTGTATTAGTGAGACAACTTATAATAATTTATTATTTTGAATATTAGTCTGGAATGGTCGCGACACGTTTTTAACAAACATTTTCACCTCCGGGTCATTTCGACCTGTCATAACGAGGCCCCTCAATAAATAAGACTAGGTAGGTACTGTCATTTTAAACGTAACTATGTGGGAAAAATGAAAAACCTCTTTAAGTGATAAATAATCCTAGGTCCCTTGAGATTCCACTTATCCAGTTTACACTGTAGTTTTATAGAAGTTTCAGCGCTCCGCTCTTTAGATAACTCTATCCAAGAGTTCACGGTGGAGCTACCAAGAAACGTTTTTCGCTTGAATTGCACTTTGTTTATATTCCACCGAAACAGATAGAGCTGACAGGTTTGTTTTTGTGGATTTGAAGCTCGTTGCAAACAAAAAAATGTTTCTGTTTTTTTGGGTATTTTATTGGAAAATTATGCAAGTATTGCGTACTGTTACGGTTTTTTGACTTATTTGTGGAAGTTAGAGATCAAAATGAAGTTAATACTAAGATTTCTTGTCCGTTCCTGCACGAAGAGCAAAGCGGTCGACATCTCTATAATTAAACACGGAACCGAGTCGGTATGCAATCGTTCGTGTATGGTTATGTGCAATAGTGGCGTATGTGCCTCGTTACGTAACATACGATGCTTTAGTTCTCCAGTGTTTACAGTGGCGGAGTGCGCGAGTGTCGCGAGTCGCGTGTCCCCACCGCATCGATCCGCTCCGCCCAGCGCTGGCCCCTCCCACCTGCGGCAACCCCCCCGCGCCTCCGCCCCCCGCACGCCCGCCGCGCCCCCTCACACCCCCGCACCGCTGGCCTTTGTCGCTTGCCGCCCGCGCTCGGTCACCTGTGTCGCACGTCCTCAGTCGCAAAGCGGCCGCGACGCGCGCCACCCGCTTCGCACTACGCGCGCATATTATGACAGTGACGTGATGGAACCCAAAGAGTACGGTGCGGTTCCCGGCCTACCCGCTGGCCTGGACTATTTTATGATGCCTCGAGTGACTCAACCTGCGCCTCAGTTCGATTTCCGTAAGCTCGGCGCCAGCTTCAGCGGCCGAGATGACGACAAGAGCGACGAACGACGGTCGCCCGAGTACCCGCCGGACAGGCGCGACCCGCCGCCGGCCCCGTGGCCTCTCGGCCTCGGCGTCCAGTTCGTCAACCCCGCGACTGGCAAGAAGAGAGTTCAGTGCAACGTCTGCCTCAAGACTTTCTGCGATAAAGGCGCGTTAAAAATTCATTTTTCGGCGGTGCACCTGCGAGAGATGCACAAGTGTACAGTGGAAGGATGCACCATGATGTTCAGTTCGCGACGGTCGAGAAACCGGCACAGTGCTAACCCAAATCCGAAGCTGCATTCACCGCACGTGAGACGCAAAATATCCGCACACGACGGTCGGTCATCTCAACCGTTCCCGCTGCTGCCTGCTCTGGCGCGGCTACCTATACCTCCTCACGGGCTGCTGCCGCCTGAGCTGGCAGCTCGACTGCCACCATCACTCAGCGGGCCTCCGGGACCTACTCCACTTCCTCCGCGTGTGCCCCTCGACGACCTCCGTAACTTCAGTGAAATTGAGAAAATGTACAGGAAGCTTCCACATTCGGATGAATATCATCACCGCAGTGCACTAGATCTTGCCAAACCTCATATTATGCACGAAGAAGAGTCCAATAATTATAGTGAAATTAATGATGATATATCCGATGATGATCATAAAGATAAATCTGATGATCGGACTACATCTCCGGTTGTAGAAAGATTGAACTACGAGGATGAACCTGAAGATTTAAGTGTTAATAAAAACAGAGACGATACCAAACCCATTGTTGTGAAACCTGATAGTGTAAACAGTCGCGCTGACCCCACCGCCTCGGACGATAAGGCGTCGTCCCACGTTCCTAACAAACGTAAGAGGAAGAGCGGCAACCCCACCCGGTGTTCACAAAACAATGAATACAACGTGTCCGATGAAGAATATCACGCGGATTTATTTAGAAACCTGTCAACTCCCAGTTCGAGTCGCGCTGGCGAGGAACCCTTATCGCTCAAGAAACAAAAGCCTGAAAGCACGGAGTCATTTCAGAACGGTGAGGAAGCTACTGTGGACTCGGAATCGGTGACGCGTGTAAAGGCTGAGAGTGAGTCGGATGATGAGTCGAGTGCCCCCAGCGTTGTTCGTGAAGGACTGAGATTACGTTCCGATCTGTATACCCCGAGCGACAGCGGGAGTGACTTGCATGCATTGGAAGAGCGCTTAGCGAGAGCGCGCTCCCCGTCAGCCAGCAGTGACAGGACAGATGACAGGTCAGATATCAACGATCTAGAAATACCCATAGACGACGAGAACCCCGACCGATGTACCGCTTGCGGGAAAGTATTTCAGAACCACTTCACACTGCGCATGCATTACAGAAATGATCATTTGAAATTGCTTCATCCGTGCGAGGTGAACGGTTGTGACGCCGCCTTCCCTTCTCGGCGGAGTCGAGACAGACACAGCTCGAACGTTGACCTGCATCGGCGGCTGTTGTCCACCGGCTCACCAGAACAGAAACCAGCATTCGAAGTCAACGCAGAACTCCTTAATAAATTATATGCAGATATAAAAGGGCTAGCCTCAACGCTAGAGAGCCTGCGATACGGTGGCAACGAGGAAGCATCTCAGCTTCCTAGCTACGTGACTGAAACTATGAAATTCTACAGTCGGAACTTGACTGCACTGCAAGCAGGGCTGTTCCCACAGTTTAGTGAGCGGGGGTTTTTTCCGTCCCCTTTTCTGATGGGTAACGGAGTGCCGCAGGCAGGTGGTGGTCCGTACGGGGCACCGGCGGGGGCACAGTCTGCGCGGGAGTCGTTGTCGCCGCTGTCGGCGTCGTCCCCGCCGGTGATCTCACCCGGCCGGCTGGACGCCGCTCACGCACGACCCCGGGATGACGCGAACCTGCTTTTTCGCGAGACCTCCGAGTCGTTTAAGAAGATGACCTCACTGTGCGAGCGCCAGGAGCAACTGTACCAGCACCACGTCCCGGTGTCATGACGCTCTCGCCACCCGCGCTCGCCCTGGTGATATCTCACGTCTTGAAGCGACACAGACTCTGTATATTTAATTGTTAATAATTTTAATTGTGTTAATTCTATTTCGTATTTCGTTTTTGTATTTTCTTGTGATATTTAGACAAATATATCGTAATTATCGATCCCACGAACTGTAAGTTAATAGGGATAGCAGCTTGGGTGTTCAGTTGGCGTTTGTGAAGCGAAGTGCAATACGGACTCGAATATTATAAATATTAATGGACTTGGCGTACGACATGATATCGTGTAGAGTATTCGTAATTGATGTTGAAAGTAAACGTTATATGATCAGCTTCATTTATTGTTCTGCCGCAATAAACTCATTGAGGAAAAAATATACAATTGTTTTTATTTGTGTGGTGAGTGTGCCGAATTGACAGGATAATCTGGTTACGGTTGTTAATAGCAATGGCGTCGGCTGTGGAAAGCTACTCAACTGGAAACATAGTAAGCATCTGTCTACACAGTTTTTGTACCCTGTTCACGATAACAATGCTTGGGTTT
The DNA here is from genome assembly GCA_949152395.1 of Agrochola litura. NCBI lineage: Eukaryota > Metazoa > Arthropoda > Insecta > Lepidoptera > Noctuidae > Agrochola > Agrochola litura. The sequence continues at coordinate 7,623,775 of OX424509.1, forward strand.
AAAGTAAAAGTTGCCTTTGAAGCTTGATTGGATAATTGACTCACCGAAGCTTTTACTAATTCTTGAGCTGTTAACTTCAATAGATGGAGATTTGTAAACCCGTTAACTCGAATACAATAACAATATGTTAATGTTAGCATTCAATTTGTAGCTATGAATAAATCAATAAACTAGTTTGTATAATGGCGTACATCTAAATTCACAGTAGCCGTATGAATAAATTAATGATTTTAATACTATTTTATGTTATTATTCATAATTACAGAGAAAGTAATTATGTATCGTTAGGTGACCATTTGAAATATTTGAAAGAATTATTTAAATTATGTTACTGACTTCATAATAATTAGACGAAACATTTTATTATTTTATTATCAAGTTTATTGAGCTGAGAAATATTTTGTGCCAAATAATTTGCAATACCTATCTTTTTAAAACTAAAAGTCGAAAAGCCTTTTTTATCTAAAATTAGTTTGGAAAGCTAAGAAAAGAATTTTAAAACTTTGTTTTGAAATAAAACAAAAAAAAGTTCTAGACTCTATTTAACAACAAAATATTTTACTAATTTTTGAAACATTTAAAAAGTAGGTATAAAATCCACATTTTTTTTAAATCCACCAAACTCCTGAGATAACCGTGGATCTATTATCACAAAAAAATGCGCTTACCTGAATAAAAATCCTTACAGAAAACTAACAGATTCAAGTAGCAAGTTGTCGATTGGGACTGTAGGTACCCAAGAGACTGGCCACATTGCCACGTTGTATGGCAATGCTTAGCCTCTGGCCAGTAAGAGTAGGTACAGCTGGTCGATTAAGTAAAAAAAACTCACCGTGAAAAACTTACAGTACAAATATGTTCTTAATGTCCCTCGGCAAACCTCATATTTCGTCAGTCGTCGGATTTCTACCAATTGCCCTTTGCACTTGATGCAGACCGGACGCTCTCAATAGACTTGGAAGTATATAGAGATGTTAATACTCTTTTAATTAATGTAATTTATTAAAAAAAATTCTATCTGTCAATAGGAAAATAGGTAAAATTTTACAGCTCTATATAGTTCACACGAAAATCTTAACAAAACAACAATAAAGTACTTAGTTCTGAATTCAAATTATTATACAAGATAAATCTAATAATTGATGGACATGGAAATTAGCATTCGTTTGTATTCGGAAATGCGATGATTCCCGAGGGACATTAAGAAAATAGAAATACTAACATCACTAAAGATTGCCTTATTTTATCATCTTCTCCATTAATAATTTTATCAACTCAACCGTTATTCACCCAATAGATAGATAGAATTAGGTATCTATATTATATCTATACTAATAACAAAGCAGAAGAGTTTGTTTTTTTGTTTGAACGCGCTATTCTCGGGAACAAGCAGCCAGATAAAAAAAAAAAAAAATCTTGATGCGCGTTTCCATTTCTTGAGGAACCGACCAAAAAGGAAAAAAGTCAGAAATAGTGTTAAGTGAAAATGAAGTGTGCACGCAGGCGATGCAATGCAACGGGGTGGATCGGAGGGGCCAGAAATCGCACGCGGATGAAGTCGCGGGCAAAAGCTAGTACACCATGAAATAACTAACCAACCTTACAGATAATAGTTTTTCGTACCTCTTCTTTTACATAGTCGATAATATGCATAGCTGATCCTGCAAAGAACTAGTACTAACAAGTCAACTGACCTGCAGAATGCTACTAACGGAAGGGCTGCTGTGCTACGAAGACAGATAATCAGCCGTATAGGTAATAATGTATATCCTGCCCCGACCCTTGCTCGAGCCAGCCCGAGCCGCTGAGCCTGTATCTTTAAATTCCCCTAATAATCCGATCCAGCCTGTCCCTTGCTGTCCTCCACCAGCAACGCCCTAAGCCGAGGACCATACCCCACAGGGGGTGCCCTTAGCTTTTTCTTAGCCTTTTATGCCCTGGCTGGAGGCCTTAATTTATTGAGGCAGCCACAGGAAATTCCGGTTAAGCAGCCGACCACCTCCTAGCAACCTAGGAGGTGGTTGGCTGCTTAACCGGAATTTCCTGTGGCTAGTTTCTATGGCATCCTGCAGGTCAACACCTGCAGGATGCCATAGAAAATAAAATAAAAAATAATGTATATAATGTACCCGCTGCTGGGACATAAGCCTCCTTCCTCTTTCTAAGAGAGGAGAGGAGTCATTGTGTAGGGTGGTATTTTGTAAGCATTACAGATGAATTATATGCTAAACTTGCGTTTGGTAAGAGGACTTGAAAATTTTAGAAAATACAGAGAAATGGAGATGTGCACTTAATTTTTGCATACTTTAAAGTTTGATGGCGATATTATGAAATTTTTAAAGGGAAAACTGAATGTGGCATGTAACTGTCATTCTTTGATTGGAAGAATTGGTAAAATAAAATTATTCGACCATCTCCTGAAAGCGTTGCCTATAATATCCCCACTGCTGGGACACATGCCTCCTCCCAGTGAGAGGGAGTGGGGCTGTAATCCACCACGCGGGCCCAGTGCGGGTTGGTAGATATCACGTCTTCGAATTTTTGGTTCTAAGACATGCCGGTTTCCTCACAATGTTTTCCTTCACCGTTTTGAGAGCAGTGGTGATGGAATAATTTACACACCTGCTTGGGTTCGAACCTAAGATCTACAACTTGTAAATCGCTGCCGTTCTCTCTGGGCTACCACTGATCTACGGAGACAACGTAACATTTATTCGTAAGTATTATAGAACGTGTGTGGTGTTATTGGGTTTTTCTATCTGAAATTTCTCAGTAGCAGCTCAGAGTCTGGATTTGTGCCCGGTTGATGGCAATAGGCTCGCCCTCTATTACATAGGACTAAAACATAACTGGCGAAATGTGGGTGTACCTGCTACAGGGACACCTCTGTCCAACCCTTCGAGAAACAAGGCGTGATGTTATGTTATTATAGAACGAGTCGTTAAAGGAACCATTAACGCTTGGTAAGGTATATAGGAATCCGACACAACGCAACTAAAGTCCACACTACCTACTTCTTTCTTAGTAGTTTTTAGCTTAATAAATCGAGGTATTCCACTCAGAGCACTGATTTCAACAGCACTTGTCCAAACCGCACCTGACCACTTCCACTAACCGCACTGAAACAAAATTTTTATATGTGCGGTTCGGTGGAACAGTTTATTAATATTATTTTCAGTCCCCGAACGGGACCTGCTTACATCGAATAATTATGTAGAATTCCAATAAAATAAAATAAAAAAACAGTGGTAAGTACTCCGGGAGTGCCGACAGAAGTGAAAACTTGAAAAAAGTCGGCACCGCGGTAATCAACGCGTTGATGTCTTTTACTCCACGGTGTCGGTAAATTTCGTTACAGTGTCGCGAAATCAATGGTTTAGTCCCATCTCAAAAATGCCCAACGCGCCTAAAGAAGTTTTCACTTCAAAAATCAAATACTTTTAAAAAGTTGACCTTACAATAATTGCTTTCAAGATTTTTTTTAAAAAAATATTCCTGTTTTCCGAACATTATAATTACCGTAGGCCGGTCCATCGGTGTGAGAATATCACTAATTGTTACACAGGCCTCCATGATTTAATAACATAGGGCGACGCAGACGCACCAAATATTAATTATTTAGGGTTCCCTAGCAAGGGGTTCGTGATTTCGGATGGCTTGCGTGCACGGGTATCAGGTATAGATGCATCGGAAATAAGGGAATAAGTGTTATTGATAATTATAGAAGTTTAGTTTAGATAATATTGAGGTGATTGGTGCTCATTTATTTGCAAACTTATTAGGTACTTTAAATGAGTAAGTAACAACTTATAACTAATTAATTGGTTGGTCTCGTTGGTCTAGTGGTCGCAAGTGCTACTGCGGAGTATGAGGTCCTGGGTTCGATTCCCGGGTCGGGCAAAGTGTTATTGGGTTTTTCCATCTGGAATTTCTCAGTAGCAGCTCGGAGTCTGGATTTGTGCCCGGTTGATGGCAATAGGCTCGCCCCCTATTACATGATGGGACTTACACATAACTCGCGAAATGTGGGTGTACTATAGGTACACCTCTGCCTAACCCTTCGGGGATTACAGGCATGATGTTATGTTATGTAATTGATAAAAATAATAAAATTCTATACTAACTTAACAAAAACTATTCTCAAACTATTATATTGCATCGAAAAATTCATCCGCATCGCTGTCGACTGGTAATGTACCCAAGAGACTGGCGGCATTGCCACGTTGTATGGCAGTGCTTAGCCTCTGGCCAAGGTAAAAACCAGCCCTTGGGTCACGGGAAGTGTCAAATGGCCGTTTTAAGATGTCACGGAAGAGGCCATGGGCACTCGGACCCCACGGCCCGAGGGTTTCAACCCCAAACGGCTCGAAAATATAATTACCAATAAGGTTTAATAACCTTATTGGTTACCTCAAGCGCCGCTTGAGGGCTTCCGCAGCCGCAGCAGCAGCACCAGCACAGCACGCCGAGCCAGGAAGATGGGATGGCGCAAAAGTGTCGATAGAGGTGATTTGAGTAAAAAAATTGTATTTAGTTAGTATTTTGAAAACTGTTTAGGTTACTATTTGATGCGAGTACATTCAATGAAACTCGTTTTTTTGCTCTTGCCCATCATCATAGCGAGTTCTAAGTTCACAGTAATAATGTTATAAAAACTTTCGGTTTTTACTTATTTTTTTCTGAGAATTAGCCTTGATCTCGAGTTAGCAAGATTTGTATATTTAGGTGAAAATTATAAATAGAAATCTAATAATAGTATTGAATTGGGTCTGATAATAAAAAAAGTTGTAAAGTTAAGAGGATCCTTGTTATAAATGCGAAAGTGAGTTTGTTTGTTTATTTATGCTTTCACGCTAAAACGGCAGAACAGATTTGGATGAAATTTGGCACATGGGTAGACCATGACCTGAATTAGGACATAGGATACATTTTATCCCGATATTCCTACGGAATCGAGAAGTATGCGGGTGAAACCGCGAGGCGTGGCCAGTTATAAATAAATAAAGAAATTGCTCATACGGGACCCAATAATAATAGTAAATAATAATTATAAAGCTTTGATTCATTCAACACAATTAAAAAACAATTAAAATTATGAAAATCATTAAATCACTATAAATTCAACAAATATAATTTTACATTCCTAATATTATTAATTTATTTCATATTACTTAAAATTATTGTATTCAATTTAAGTCATGCATTAAAATAAATAAAAACGGAACCCAATAACTTGACATTAAGTTCATACAGTAGGACAGGTATTCAGAACAAAGGTACCTACTTGCCCAAGTTGTTGCCACCATGGTATTTCCCCCCCTTATCAATTTCCGTACAGACAAAACGATTAGAAACATTTTAGAATTGTACTTACCTAGCTTAATTGTTTGTGACGTTTTTCGAATTGATGATTAACGCAGTGTATTTAAGTTTAATTTTCAATTACCTATGTGTTTCAAATATACAAAGGCACCATGTTTAACTACACTTAGGTATAACTTTAAGGTCGTACTTACTGAATGCAAATAGCTATAATGCTTTTTTTATAATTTACTAAAATTTAGGGTAATTTTTATGGTTTAGTACTCGAAGGGACTAAGCTTCCGCTGTCCGTCCGTCCATCTGTCTGGCAGCGGGCTGTATCTCATAAGCCGTAATAGGGAGATATTTGCAATTTGCACAGATTGTGTATTTCTATTCGCCAATATATCAACAAATATAGTTAAAAGTTAAAGACAAACAAAAAACGTGTTTTTTTTCACTAAAGTAAAAAACGTTTTGATTGTAGGTACGGTGGTACGGAACCCTTCGTGTGCGAGTCCAACACGCACTTGACCAATTTTTGCGATTTATTGCAGAATAATCAACAGGCGTTTTTGTTACTTTTCTTGCTATAGGTAATTACAATTGATAGTTGTCTTAATTCTAATATTGAAGAAATATTTTCTAATAAAGACACATGGAAATACTACTCATAAAGTTGGTACCCACTTAATTGCTTCAGATACGTGAACAGCATTGTTCAGAGAGCGCCAATAGATAGCGCCACCGGGCACGAAACGTAGAACATTGAAATTGTTAATACGTTCATGTGTAAATTTCAGAAATGTAGTAGTAATTTCTATGAATAATTAAATTAAATCAAATGGTTAATTCTGTAAATAAAATATCGGAATCACTTTTACACGTCATAAAAAATATTACAAATAAACTAGATGAGTTCGGCGTTTCCTATGTGACTACTCTGAGAAGAAACGCCGAAACAAACTCAGAGGTCGCAGTCCAGACATAATCTTAGGACCATGTGTATTAATTAGTGTATGAAATGGTCTTTTGAGGAAAGATCCACACATATTTGACGTGCACTGCGAAAAGTATTGATGATACCTAAAATAATGTATCTACTACTTGTTTATAGTTTAAAAATAAAAATGATTAAAACTGGGTTTTTTGGATTTTTGAATACACGATTTATAACAAAGTGATCATCATAATTATAATAATCATCATTATTATAATTATTATTCATATAAGAATATTTATATTTTTTATAATAAATTACGCTTAGTGTACCTAGTTAGTCAATAGAATCAGTAATTTGTAAGTTAGATTAATTGCCAGAGCTGATTGTGAATACAATTGCACGCCATGTTATGGCAGGATATGCTGAAACAAATTTATTATAACCCCCTATGTACCATATTCAAGCAAACAAATATTTTTGATTTGATTTACCCTACGACCTAAGCTTTTTTTATACAGATCTTAAGATTAAGTTACAGACTATGTCAAAAGGTACATTGAACCTAAACCACAATTGCACTAAGTTATTATGCCGAATACTAACAACTCTTGATCTTAATACAGCAGTTAGAGTAATAAGCAATAGACAGACATCGCCGCGGGCAGAGTTAGTTTGTTTGTGCACAGTTAACGGTTAGTTTATTAATTAGGGTTTGACAAACTGTGCGGTTTAACCCTCCGTCTAACCTTTGTTTAGTTATGAACCCGGGAATTTAATACTGTTTGCGTGGGATGACAATTTTGGAAGATTTTGCGAGGGAAGAGAGTGTGTTGTGATTGTCTTGTGTTAACAAAGATAATGTCTCTTGTCACTTTTAATTTAAGACAGGTCATAGTTAAGGTTTATTTAAGACATAAAGAATAGTACCATCCCATTTCTTTCCGTGGGTATCGTGAAAGTCGACTAAGGGACTTACTAGAGAATGGGCAGCAACGTTATCTATGCATTTTAACGCCATACTGCGATTGCCAACCCGCCTGCTAAGCGTGGCGATTATGGCCAACCCCCCCATTTGGGGGAGGCCTATGTCCAGCAGTGGACGTCTTTTGGCTGAAATGATGATGAGGTGCCCCTAAGTGCTTATAAGTATAGATTTGTTACGAGAATGTAATGAACGTAACTCTTGAAACACCGTACCCCTTTTCCGGAGTCATCAAGAATGACCTACAATCATATGCATGTGAAAATAGTGTTTGTAATTATCCACCCATGAAATACGATAAACTTATCTTTTGGGAGATAACATACGATACGTTTATTATGTAAATTATTAATAACCAAAATCTCAAAGTATAAGTACAACTTAACTTCAAAGATAATCTCTCATTTGCAGATTACAGTATAAGGCACACAGTTTCTTAATTAACGTTTTGACAAAATGTACAAAGACGCTTTGCCTCAGGGTGAAGATCTTAAGGATTTGCGCGGGGCGAAGGGGGAAAAATTTGTAGCGGGGTAATTGTGCAGGGTAATTTTAAGTGGTGGAGGAACGTGCCTTTTGGATGAACAGGTAAATATTATGGTGGAGATAGGTGTGATTTAATATTTTCAGAATTTGTAGAAATATTGAACTGGAAAGAACAGGAAAATGATGCACCGATTAGTGTTTGAGTTAATATTGTAGACAGAAAATAATGGATCAAGGTGTTGTGGTACAACTTTGGATAGGCTTTTGTCAAGCAGTGTATGGTATGGAGGACTTATCTAAACTAATGTTATAAGAAGAAAATATTTGAAATTTTGTATGTTTGTTACGCGTTCACGCTAAAACGGCTGAACGGATTTGAATGAAATTTGGCACATCGGTAGACCATGATCTGGGTGAGGACATAGGCTACTTTTTATCCCGATATTCCCATAGGATCGAGACTTATGCGGGTGAAACCGCGGGGCGCAGCTAGTTAGAAATAAATTGAAAATACACATAAACTCACGGCTGTCTTTCTTGAAGGGTTAGGCAGAGGTGTACTATCGAAGAAACATTGTAAGGACTATTCTTGCTTGCAGCGCTCGGCTGCTATAGTAACGCTTACCTACGAAAAAAAAGGGTCGTGTGCACGGGATTTTGTTTTCAAATTGGTTAGATACGCGTTACCCCGATGGTACCTATTGTACCTCCCCCACATTTTGCCTTATAAGTAAATGCAATGATATGAAGTATGTAGAATTAAATTATTATACAGAGAAAGTTTTAACCATTATGTTCGCATAACTCGTCAAAATGTAGAGAACAGCTGATTTTTTTCGCGGTTTCAGGTTTGGTCCCATAGTAAAAGTTGTTCAAGATGATGAGTAAAGTCACATGTTTAAGTTTGCGCACTGGTTAAAAAAAAAACCTGTAGTAGTTTGTCACTATATTTTGTAGGCCATGGCTGTGTCGTCGCCCGAACAGTCAGGCCCAAAGCGAGGCACGCAATGTTGTATGTGCACCTTTCTGGGAGGACGTGTGGTCGTGGAATCGGCCGCACTGGGTGATGGGGCCCACTAGACATGGCTGGCTGATACCAGTCGGGGGTGCGGCGAATGTACAAGTATCTCCCGGGCCCCCGACTCATGGTAGTAGTAGGAACAGCGGAGTTTTAGTCGGTAGGATTCCGACATAACCCTCCGTGTTCCCAAGACGGAGGGTATCCATGAGGATTTCACCTCAACAAAAAAAGAAAAATAAAGGCTATGTCCATCAGTGGTCTGCGAACGAAGATCTGTGGAAGATCAAACTGTAAACAGGAAAAAAAACAGTGGCACTCCGGGAGTGCCGACAGAAGTGAAAACTTGAACAATTTTACTGTGCGGGAAGAAAAATAGTTGTACAGAACATTAGTCCGTAACCTTATCTAAATAAAGAGCCCAATCGCGTTTACAAAAAAAAATACTTCCAAAACCTTTAAAGTAAAAATACTAATATAATTATAGAGCACAATCGCGTTTACAAAAATGAGGTGTCGGTAACGGTGTCGCGAGTTCAATTGTTTTTTCCTATCTCAAAAATGCCCAACGCACCTAAAGAAGTTTTTACTTCAAAAAGGCCTTTGACCATCAGTGGTCTGCGCTGGTCTGTGGAAGATCAAACTGTAAACAGGAAAAAATTTCGTATAGTATCCACGTTCAAGTATCCAGTCATTTAACTCAAGCATCAACAACTTCTCAGAAATCTACAACTCTATGTACCTAATTAATTTATCCCGGAAAATGCTATCCCGGGAAATATTCTAAAGAAACCAAATGCCTGGAGCGTGGCTTTAATCTGGCCTGTCTCTTTCAAATGCTTCGTCCTTCAAGTGAGAATATATAATGATTCTTTTAATCTCCTTAGGAATTCTTAAAGGAGTTCAAACGGATAATAATTATTAGCTCAGTAACGCTCCGGGGCTGTTACTTGTACTTACTTATGTATTTTTTAATAGGGAATTTTGTTTTCTTAATTATTATTCTTTGTAGCTTTGTAGGTATTTTTAGAAGACGTTTTGTTGAGTTTTATGCCGTAAAAAAAAACTGGCACTCCGGGAGTGCCGACAGAAGTGAAAACTTGATCAAGATCGCCTTGGTGGAAGAAAAATACTTGTATAAAACATTGGTCCGTAACCTTATCTAAATAAAGAGCACAATCGCGTTTACAAAAAAAATACCTAAAAATCTTTTAAAGTAAAAATACTTGCATAGACCATTGATCCGTAACATAATACAAATAAAGAGCACAATTGCCTTTATAAAAATGAGGTGTCGTTACAGTGTCGCGAAATCAATGGTTTAGTCCCATCTCAAAAATGCCCAACGAGCCTACAGAAGTATTCACTTAAAAAAATAAACATCTTTGTTTCGGATAAGCAACATCTATATTGGGTTAGTAAACAAAAAGATAACTTATGCCTTACGTATTTGGAAGCAAGGCTTTTATTCGAAATGCATCTTCGAACAACATTACTTATCAAAGGAGAATCGTATTAAAGTTTGAAAGAATTAAAAAAAAACATGTGGCACTCGGGGACTGCCGCGGTAAAGCTATTGCATAGCATTTGTAACCTCCATAATTCCTATTTGTCAACGCTACACTTGGGATGATGACGGATGATGACATAAAACAAAAATTAGTAGGCGGAGTGGGGGGTGTTAGGTTTTATTTTCGTTACGGAATTTCTTGATTCGGTCGCCGCGCTCAAAGTCCGCGATAAAAGCTATGCAATAGCTTAATAATCTACTTTGAATGACTGCATCGTTGGTCTAGTAGTTGAAAGCTCGACTGCTGAGCATGAGTTTCTGGGTTTGATCATTTGATCTTATAAAATTTCCAGTAGCAGCCAGAGTCTAGATTTAGGCTAGAGTCAAATGGCACTCAACTATACTCCTATTGCAGTTTCTATTCGCCCCTGCCTACCTAATCGAAAACAAAACATCACGCCTATAATAGGCGTGATGTTTTGTTATGATAATTTGAAATAAGTTTTAGGACTTAGAGCGGTTACGCACTACGTCCGATCTGAATCAAAATTCAAGATCCGAGTTCAATCCGAATTGGTAATGTTCTAAATTTGAACGGACAGAGTTCGGATCTAGTGCGCAACCCCTCATACAAATAGTACTATGGTTACTTCGGACCGACATTTCTCGGATTCGGATCGGACGTAGTGCGTAACCGCTCTTACTGTCATACAAGGCTTATGATAAAGTCTTTTCCCAAGATTTCCATATCGACATTTTGAATAGTAATCGCCCTTTTCACTCACTCAGGCAGCTAGAAATGACGGCTATAACGGGTCATGCCATTTCAACTTTAAAATGGTACGAGTTTCACTTGTCGCGGTGCCCTTATGATGCGAATTCGATTTCACTCCGATCTCTATTATGACAGTGAGGCGACTGCTGAATATTTAACAGAAGCGAATACTTTTGTGCCTTTGTGCATTTTTATTAAGAAAGAAAGAAAGAAAAGAAAGAAAGAAAAGAAAAGAAAGAAAAGAAAAAAAGAAAGAAAGAAAGAAAAGAAAGAAAAACGCGTCTATTGGCATTACAGCAGAAAAAATACACCTTATAACTATAAAAACAGAAAATAATGATTGAGACCAGTTTGTATTTATGGAGACCAAATAACCAAAAACCATCTCTATCTCTCTTCCTATCATCGTCTATCTGAGATGATTTTTGGTTGTATTGACATGGGTCCTGTTAATTAGGTACCTTCAAGGGCCTACCTATTTGAGGGCTTAGACAAGTGCCCAGACAACGTGCAGATCACAATAATTTCGGGAATGTTTCAGCGTTCGTTGATAAAATATGAGTAGAAAAGAAGGCGTCCTTGGGCGGGAACTTGAACGATTCAGACATGATTAGCACAAACTCGTTTTTTTTGGATTTAGTAACTACCTCCAATTTTCCGACTAAGCTGACGTTCGCACGGACGTAGTAAAATCGCGGCGGGATTTTATCGCGCACTGGATTTTCAACTCGCGGTGTTACGCCGAGCGTTGAAAAACACACTGTTGGATTTTCAACTCTCGGTGCTAATCAGAGCGTTGAAAATCCAGTGCACGAAAAAAAATCGCCGCAATTTTATTACGTCCGTGCGAACGTCGCGTCGGCTAACTGACCGACTCTTTGATAATTCCAAAGTGCCTGTAAATGGTTTCATTGAAATAAATGCTTTGAGTTTGAGTAAATTTTAATTTCTCTGCGTGTAAATTGACTTTTTATTTCAAAGTTTACTACAGTTCCACTACGGGACAACACCGATCCATAAACACTTCCAGCCATTCTTTCCACGTACCTGATCTATGAACTCTCATAGGGGGGAGCTGTTGAATAATTCACGTATTTGTGATCAAAGACAATTGAGCTGTCAAGTGTTGGGCTCGGGACTGCCAACCGTCACACGTCTCGTCACGTTTTTTATGTTGGCAGCACTGTCAGCCTGGGATTTACATGTTCTAGGTAGGTATTGGGTCACGGTTACTTTTGAATCTTTCTATGGAAATTGTTGATAGTGTTTTGTTTTATGTATCGTAAAGTTAAGTTTTGTAGTAAATGTTAGGTTTTGTGGCTAAGTAAAAACACCAGTACGACCAGACCAGGTTAAGCTACGCTTGCCTAGGTCAGTCCGTGGATTGGTGACCATCTTTACATATTGAGCCCTCTCCGTGCCTCGGAAAGCACGTTAAGCCGTTTCAGGTCCTGGCTGTCATTCTTGAATCTATGGCAGTCGTTAGGTATGGGTCGTCAGAAGTCCGAAAGTCCAACAGCCAGTCTTACTAAGGGGTATCGTGTTACCCAGTAGATAGGCAGGCTCCATGTAAAATACTGTTATTCAGCTGCACCTGGTTAGACTGGTAGCTGACCCAAAATAGTTGGGAAAAGGCTAGACAGATGCTAATTATCTTAGATAGTACAACGAAAAATCACGATTTATTGTTGTCAATCAATAAAAAAATATTAAAAAACTCTTTCAAGCTACCGGAAAAGTCCTTAAAAATGACAAAGCCATGAAGATAAGTAGGTACAAAAACAAAATTGGTAGTATTTTGTTTGACTAACTATGGTGATCAATCATAAATTTTTGTGAATTTGTCTGACAGTTCATGTTAGTAAATATTAATTACCGTGCTCATGTAAAATTAAATGTCGAGGTGAATTGCCTATTCATCCAATGTGATTTTAGTTCTGGTATAGTCTTTTGGTCAACAGTAGGGATGGGACAACGATAAATATGTCGATTATAAATACCAAACTATATTTGTTATGTATGTGTTTAGTGCTATGTAGGCGAGCGGGCTGCGCCCCGCCCCTCCTCGCGCCGGGTGGTAACTTCCAAGGTTAAACGAGTGTGCAACAGACCAGCGAGTTTGATTGACAAGTGTCACCGTCCTTCCGCATATGTACTTCCATATCTAACACTATACTTATACCAATCTTTAAAGCATACTTACTTAATACTTAGCGCATCAGGGATGTTTGCTAATGCTCGTATCGCCTGCTTTTACGCAACGATGCGAAAATATACGCTTCCCTGGTGCGCCGGGTGCGGGCCAGCCCCAACAATATACTGCAGTGTATCGCGAGCAGACTGAACTGCTTGTATATAAATCGTTGCTGCAAGCTTTCCACATCTGTGTTGAGCGTGTAGCAGGGAATCGTTAAGTGTGTAGGTTAAGTTTACTAATATAAATTGTCATAAGAAAAAAAAAATCCTGAAAAAATGCAACTCTTAGAAATACTGTACAAATACCAAATAAGAGTAATTCACTGTTTGAAATTTGGAGAGTTTTCACCTAGGTAAACTTAAACCTTTTTGGTAACTATAGAAATGAACGAATAAAAACTTAGGTATTGTCTTAAAGGTGTATCCAAACATTGAGCGGAAAGAAGCCGCGCTTTGTTTGGACGACTGCCGCGCGCGAACGCTTCTGTCTGCCTACCGCGCACAAACATTTTTAGGAAACATTCGTCACTAATTGTGTCTGGACGTATTTCTGCGGACATTATATTATATGTTCTTAAGTTGAGACCGCGAATTGGCAAACGTAAAGTAGGACGCCCTCAGGCTAGGTGGAGCGACGATCTTCGCAGGGTGGCTGGTAGCAGCTGGATGAGAGTTACCGAGAATCGAGCTGAATGGCGTGAAATTGGAGAGGCCTATGTCCAGCAGTGGACTGCTATAGGTTGATGATGATGATATTAAAGACTAGGCAGATTGATATTGTCAACTGAAGCGTGCGGCGTGTCTCGGATGTGCCGCGCAGTACTGCCGCGCAAACATTCGTTGGTTTAGTCCTAACTAGAGCGCGGCAGAAATGTGTCCTGCAACGCCGCGTGTTGCTGCCGCGCTCTTGCCGCTCAATGTTTGGACACACCTTTAGAAGGAGTAAGATATAGAAGATAAATAATCTAGTTAGAAAATGCGTAAGCTAAAATATCGATACCCAAAAGCTAAAATATCGATACCCAAAAGCTAAAATATCGATACCCAAAAGCTAAAATATCGATACCCAAAAGCTTGGTCCATCTCTATTCACTCATGATTTTTAGCAATCAAAATACAATATTAGTAGGATAGATTTAGATACGGTGACTGTTTGTCACGGCGAGTTTCCTGATGTTTGCAATTAGAAGTGGTTCCTCAAGGTGAAATGATATAAAATGATGTAATGTGTGCTAAAATCATTGACTAATTAATTACCGTTTAGTGAGGAGTATTATGGTTGGACAAAATATGTGTGTGACTTTTAACAGTGTTTGTTTTTTGAAGTGAAAACTTCTTTAGGCGCGTTGGTCATTTTTGAGATGGGACTAAACCATTGATTTCGCGACACTGTAACGCAATTTACCGACACCGTGGAGTAAAAGACATCAACGCGTTGACTACTGCGGTGCCGATTTTTTTTCAAGTTTTCACTTCTGTCGGCACTTCCGGAGTTCCACTGTTTTTTTACCTAAATCATATGACAATATGAAAAAAAGAAAGAAAGAAAAATAGGTTTATTTGGCACAGAAACACGTGCATACAAAAAGACAAGAGTAATCAGAAAACAATAAAATAAAGTACTACATAATAAATCACGAGCATAAAACAGAAATAGTCGGCAGCTGCACGACATGACTGTGCCAAGAAGGCTTCCACTCAGCATGATGCTGTGCTATGGGGGACTCACAGCACAGCGCTGATTTTCAGTGGTCACCCGTCTATCAACATCATTTTTTATACTTAAGTAAAGGACCAAAAAGCTTTGATACCTTTATTTTAATCAAGATTCAGAGAGATATTTTTATTTGTATCTCAGAAGAACTTTTTGATCGTAAAAATAGGTAGTTTTTTAATTTGTTGGCAGTCCTAAGATCTCCAAGAATAGAAAAGCTCCTATTTTTTCCACTAATTAGGGAAAAATAGTTCAGCTAATTTTACTACAACTAAGAAGGTAGGTAACAGTAAATAGTTATTTATGCTACAAGTGCGGAAATCATCTTACGCACGTGTATCTATGCACGTTTTACTATGAATTGTGCGAGGAAATAAAAAAAACGAGCGAACCTTACAGTAGTCGCATATGATGTGTAACATCTGACATCTTGGCTGACGTACATAAATAATATAAACAATATTCTTCATCATCATCATCGTCATCGCCATCGCCATCGCCATGGCCATCGTCATCGTCATCGCCATCTCAATCATCATCGTCATCATCATCATCGTCATCATTTTCACTATCGTCATAATCATCAGCATCATCTAATTAGTAAAACATTTCTCAAATAATAAAAATTCTTTGCGTCGTGCTGACGACGACGGAGCGAAAAAAAAAACGGGAAAGTAAAAAGTACTATTGCGAAAAAGTGTAATTTTCCGCATAATTTGACTTCTTGGTAACCGCTCTTTTCAAGCACATGAATTGTAAAAGTATTAACATTCACCACCATTCATCAACTTAACACTAAAACAAAACGTGATCAACATGCGTCACATTTTGGCACAATTTTTTACGATTCCAAAAAACAATTGAGAGTTTCGCACACCGTGAGAATCCCTTACTATCAGTTCTCGCAAATCGACAGATAAGTATTGGCTTTTATCTGAACTCGGCTTGTCAATTACTAAGACGTTATCGGGCGAGTCACTTGCGACTACACTCGCACTTTCCACTGGCAGTGTCCGTGAGAACTGTGGTATGGGTATTACGCATACGAGTGTGTATTGTTTCTTTACATTGTATGTGGAACTTAGAGCATTTAATGTAAAACAAAATAAAGGGTTATATTTTTAAATGGTTTGTCATTTGTCGTTATCAATTCAATTAAATTTATTCATTAACATGCAATTAACATTATGTTTGAAATAATTCTACATAATAAAAATAAAAACACTCTTATTAGATATCTACTACACAAAACACACTGGTAATTTAAAAATTAAAAACATAAATCTCATTAAAAAAAAAACACTAAAATTATTCAATGTCAACTCAAATAAATGATACATTATGTCATTTAAAAATAATGATATAGTATCATAGTTTAATATCACATATTAAATCGTGTAGTAAAGTAACGTATTTAACGATTTTAATGTCTTTAAATAGTACTGTTAAGAGATGTCAATACTGTCAGGTTTTTAGGAGGTTTTCAAGACCGCTGAGAACGCTTTTATACGAATAAAAGTCATCACTCAAGCATTTGCCAAATAAAGTTGAGGGCATAAGTACAGTTTAAAAAAAATCTTTATTTAAATTATAGGCATACATACATAACCATGTCAGCCCCATAATGACACATACACAGGATACAATAAACATTTTACTGCTAAACAACAACTATGCTATGTAGGGTAACAGAGTTGTAAAAAATCTTCAAAATTTTTTAAGTAAATACAATTCTAATTTCATTTTTCTTGAATGTCCAACCAACAATTGTGTACACCGTTACAAATTTAAAATAATGTTTTACTTATTCAAAGTCTTTGTTCTTTCTGTATTCTGTATTTGCTTTTAATGCGGTAATATAAAGGTGGTAAATAAATATTCTTGTGCGATGACACATTTCGCCTTATTTGGGCATGCAAATATTAATAGTAAGGTGCATAACTAAATAAGCAATTATCTAGTAAGGTGAATAAATTTATGCAATTATCTATATTAACAATTGAAGATAATTACTATTTAAACTAAATTAATCTTTAATTTACACAACTAACTAAATGTAACATATAAGGTTATTGTAACAATTTCCAATAGGTTGGCACCGCATACCCTATAAACGAAATAATTATGCCACAAGCACAGTACCTACTATCAAATTAATAACTAAGTAGGAAAAACGAAAGAAACAAGTTTAGTTTGTAACCACATCGGTCAACAATTAGCTCTAATATTAATACGATCGAACCTGTCCCTTGCTGTCCTCCCCCAGCGACCTAAGTCGAGGTCCGTACCCCACAGGGGGCTGCCTTTAGCGTGTAGTCGCTTAGTTTCTAAATTTTATGCCCTGGCTGGAGGCCTTAATTTATTGAGGCAGCCACAGGAAAGTCCGGTTAAGACCTGCGAAATGACAATTAAAAAATTGCCCTAATAAATTAGTCACAACTCACCGGATCCATCATAGGTCAATTATGACACTTAAATCCTTCAATAAGAACTCAATTTGCTTTTACAATTAACCATAATTTGTTGCATTACATTTTCGTGATATCTCAAACTTAGTAATACTAAGGTGTTGCCTAAGAGTTTCTATAATTGTCTTAGGAATTAAAGAAGGAAGTTTTATTGTGAAACTGTAGAACGTCGAATTCCTGTTGCAGCCTTAATTTGAGGATATAAAGATTTTCTAACAATTTTTTTGCTGTTAACATGAATTAATTAGTGCGAAATAGGTATTTACAAGCGGGAGATATAGAAATCAAAGGGATGGTATAATAACAACTATGATAATTACCACTTAATACCTAATCATAATTATTTATACGATGTGTTATGATTTTCCCGTTGTTTTCAGTTAAACACACATAAAACTTGTAAATAATGTATACTTGTGGTTTCTGAATTGAGAATTTAAAGGTGAGAATTTCCCAGGAAATTCAAAATTAATTTGCAAAAAACGTAAGTTTCGAATTTTGCAGACTACATTGAAGGAATCAACTTAAGTAATGCTAGAGTTTGACAAGTTCTCAACTTCAAAAACTCAATTCAGAAAATGAGCTCTAAAGCTCTGTCAATGTGCCAATAAAGCCACTGACACATTACTGTGTCCTGTTGTCATGTTGTGTCGTGACGCGGGATAAACCATTCAAACGAATCTGTTCAGGACTACGTCAAATCACAACGAGTTTTGATTGGCTAACACTGCGTCAGAAGGCGTCACGACACGACACAACATAATAATATTAAATCCGGCTTAGCGGTCACATTTGAAGTGAATGTACTAGATTATAAAATAAGAAATAAAAAAACACCTACATACATTGAAAATTATTACACGTACCAACAGCATTTCAGTATCAAACTTTACGTCTTGAAAAAAGGGTGACCGTCAAAATCTGCCGCCGAAAAATCACCATAAAATGCAGATAACCATAAAACCACGCCATAGAGTAAGGGGTGAACGTGATAAATCCCATAAACGTAGCGTTAGTACTCGTAAGTATGGGGTTGTAAGACGACTGTTAGAATATTATTATTACGGTGTTTTCATGGGTTAAAGTCGTGTGGTGATAGATTTTATTTCAGTTTTCAGTAGTCTCGTTGATGTAATTGTTGCAAGCACTACAGCTGAGCATGAAGTTTTTTTTTTTGGGTAGTAAATTATCAAATAACTTCGTCGCTCTGGGCGAAGCGGGAGTGCGTGTCAGACTACTTTTACTGACTAAAACCCGTGTTCCTTCAGTTGCCATGTTGCCGGGGGCCACGATCTCTCTTTCGGACTTTTTCGCAACCCTGGCAGACATCTGCCCTAGCGGAGCCCATCAGTTCTGCTGACATCTCTTTGAGGCACGTGTGGAACACAACATGCCGTCGCCCCGGGCCTGGTCTTTATCGGACGTCCTGGGTTTCGATTCCCAGGTAGTGCAACGTGTTATTGGGCTTTTTCCATCAGGAATTTCTCAGTAGCCCGGAGTTTGGATTTGTGCCCAGTTGATGGCAATAGGTTCGCCCCCGTGAGATTTAAACACAACTGGCGATATGAGTTTTTGACAAATTTTGTATGTCAAATCTGCCAAAAACTTACAATACCAAATCTGCCAAAAACCAATAAGACTTGGCCCCAGGACTTGAGTGATTTGCTTAGTAAATACTTCTGCTAAATACGTTTGTCAGTTGTCGCTTATATGCAGCTTTAGAAAGTGCTAGAAATATTACTTAATAAAATGGGTATTGCAGAAAACATTTCTGAAACAAAAAAAAAAAACGTATCTTCTTATAATTATTTAGTGAGAAGAAAATTATGATTTCTGACCGAATTTTAATACAGGGACTGAAGCACTTTATGTAAGTACAAAGAATGACCTTTGAAGAATTAAGTTAAAGCAAAATTGAGACAATTACTTCCCAAAAACAGAGATGAACCTGCAACCTCATCTAATCCCAGTTAATGAGGTGTCAACCAAACAGAGCAACATTACATGTATTTCCTGCAACACATCCTGTTTAACAATACGAAACAAAACAGACAGACGGACCTACATTCTATACACAAACAGGGTTGTCGCTTGTCACATTACCGCCCCGCCTGAAGGGTATTCACATGCAAAATTCAACGAACATTAGAGGCAGCCCTAACACGCGGAAGTGATATTTTTGACATGTGCACCACAGAGTATAAATTTCTATGCTTTTTACTGAATTGGTGTCATCACATTATTTGAAGGTTTGAAAGACATGTGAGGGTGACGGAGGGGAGTTTCTATTGGGGGTATTGTTCGTTGAATGAGATAAAGCATTCGATCAGTGACGTGGTGAGGGGAGTGTTCTTTAGCTAATTTGGTAGGCTGGTTATCTGAGTAAGCTTATTAGCTTAATAAGCTTATTTTTAGTAGTTATCAGTATTAATATTTAGGGATTACATTTTATCGGAAGAAGGCGGACCAATGACCTGGTGAAGGCCACAGGAATCCGCTGGAATTGAGAAGCACAGAACCGGGCGAAAAGGCGGAGCTTGGGGGAGGCCTGTGTCCAGCAGTGGACGTCTTTCGGCTGAAATGATGATGATATTTTGAAGAAAAATAAGTAGTTAGATTAGCCCTTTAAAGTAAGGTTCTTCTTGAACTCAAACTCAAAGCATTTATTTCAATTAAACCATTTACAGGCACTTTTGAATTGTCAAGGAATCGGTCAGTCAGAAATAGGTATGAAGCTAGTTGCCCATTCCAAAGCGTAGTAGGTACCTATGGAGAAGAACGGGCAAGAAACTCCACGGACACTGTTTTAAATAAAAAATTGTTACAAAATATTGGTTACATCATTCATGTTGAAATTATACATGTGAGAACAATGTAGAAAGATGTGCACGTTAGAAGTGTCCGTAATAAAAATATAAAACAAATCACAATTCAAAAATATAAATTAAAATAAAAGTTGATTAGGTACTGCTGTATTCCTGCAGTCAATTTTCATATCTAAGCGCTATTGTATAACTTTGTTATCTTTGTACTTGATCTTATTTAGAAAATAAAGATTATTCTTATTTCAGTCATCGATAATGAAAATTGCCTCCATTTTCCATAATCCATTCCATTTCCTTGTCGTGAATATTCGTAATAGCCCAATAAATATCGACACAAAAAAAATGCAAACGTCGCTAACGCGCATATAACTACGATTTTTTATATGTTGCTAAGTCCCCTGAGAGTTTGCAACCCTGAAAACCTTGTGCTCAAAAAACTACGCAATTGTGGGACTTGCTCCAGTTTTTTTTTAATATTTGCAAACTTGTGTATTAACTACTCTCATGGGACCTAACAACATATTAAAAAAAATTCGTTACATGCGCGTTTGCAATGTTTGACTGGGTTATATGAATCGTAGTGTTGAGCAAATATTTAGTCAGGTATCACACACCATTGTGTCTAGAAATATCGATAAACAAACCCAACTCTAAAATTACATGACATTGCCGAAGAATGACAGACTTCTATTGGCACGAAAATGCACCGGCGAATATTTTTGTGTGATTGCCGACATGATGGCGCAGTAGCCAAAAATAACAGTAATACGCTGGTTATGATATTCTAGAGTCTAGCTGTTTAGATCGACAGGTGACGATAGTGTCAGGGTAAAGTTGGAACGGATAGATTTTGAGATAGGAATTTTGTAAATGTCGTACTCTAGGAATAGATTTAGTTAAAGAAATAAATTAGAAAATACATTTACATGCTCTACATGTGACGCATTAAAATTAATAATGAAAGACACAAAATAAAAAATAACAAAAAAGAAGGTGGCACTCCGGGAGTGCCGACAGAAGTGAAATGGTGGAAGAAAAATACTTGTATAGAACATTGGTCCGTAGCTTTATCTAATATCTAATCTAAACGAGCAATTCTTGTATATATGTATATAATCTGAATCTCGGAAACGGTTCCAGCGATTTTCATGAAATTTAGTATGCAGGGGGCGGTGGTTTCGGGGGCAATAAATCGATCTAGCTAGGTTGAGACCTAGCTATATCTGGGAAAATTAGTTTTCTCCTTATTTTCAACCGAGCAGAGCTCGGTCGCCCAAAGTTTAGAGCAAGATAATAAATTATGACATGACATTATTGACATTAGAATAATGATCATGGCAGCATGGTATTGGTAAGTACCTACTATCATGGCAGTATGGAATTAGTAGGTACTATCCTATACTATTAAATGAGCATTCTCTATTTTCACCAGAGCAGAGCTCGGTCGACCTGTCATTATTTTTGCGACGTAAAATGGCAATGGGTTTTTTAAGAAGGGATTAAATCGATACTTCCATTTTCGTCTAACAACATTCTCGTTACGGCAAATAAAATTGAATATAAAGCCACCGTATCACGGTATCAATCAATTTCGAAGCAAGTTGGTCCTTTGTCGCGCACTACCTATCTGTCGCAATCTGTCACGGTTGCGCTTGCGACGCGAAGCATCGTGATCGTTAAATAGATAAACATCTCTATTTTTCTGTCTCGTGACTTGGGGTCTTTATATTTTTTATTTTTCACTTTTTTATTTGTTTTTTTCGGCGCGTGCGTGTCGCTTGTTTGAGTAATCAAATATCTGTTAAGTGACTTTCTTTTGAAAGTTAGATGTGGCTCGTAGGATGCGATAGTGTTGGGATGAGATAGCAGGTGTATTTAATTTTTAAAATAGTTTTAGAAAAATAACTATTCTCTAACTATTGGATATCAGCGATACCTACTTTTTAAGCATAAACTTTTTCGATTGAATTTTAATCTTTTTAATGTGATTTAATGTATTGTTATGATAATTGAATTTGAATTTCGATTTAATCTGTAACAAAGATATATATTTTATGTAGGTATTATAATTCCCACTGTAAAGTGTTGTGGTAATATTAATAAAACTTAACTTAGCGCTTAAAAAAAGTTCTGTAAAGTTAATTCTCGGGATTAAAAATATGCCCATCTCTAAACCACGTGATTCTATAAAAGTTGCAAACACAAATTAAAAGACTACTCATTTCCAGTTAATCACAGCAAACCACTAATTCTGAACTCCATTAAAACCAACATCACACTTAGCCACTATTAATAAACGAACAAATCTCTATACAAAGCCCACCGCATGTCTTAACCTAAATCTAAAATAGTTTTTGAAAAATCCATACAAAAACACACATTGCGCACTTGTTTACGGGACAAACTCTATGGCGATAGAGGGGGGAGGGAGCGGTGAAAGGGGGGGTGGTATCGGGCACACCACAGTCGCAACAGAAATAGAGTTTGACGTTTGTATCCGCGGTGGCGCCTGTTCATTGTCAACATTTACAGAGTAGTGCGAGGAACAGAGAGAGGCGTTGGACTGTGGACTTTTTGACTTTTAATGATATTGTTTTTATTCAGATTTGGTATCGTTTTGCCTCTTGAATTACCAATATGAACCACCGATTAGCTATGTCAAAGACAGTGATGTAAATAGACACTAAGTACTTCTAAAAAAAAATGTTTGCGGTCGGGGGATCCCCGTCAGGAACGAAGTTCCTTACGCAATACTCGCAAGCACACACACACTCGTATATGTATAATAGAAATAGAGAGAGAGAGGAAAAGTGGCATGGAGGGCGAATAACGCTTTTTGCTTACGTGACGATTTCTACCAGTCAACTTCTACTTTCCAAAAGTTCGTCGCTGTGAACAAAATAATTAATTAAGAGTAGGTAAGAAATCAGTAAATATAGTGATTTATAAAGAGTTGCAAAATCATAAAGTTGACGTTTTTATTTAGTACTGTGGTATATAATTACTGAATACTTATCTTTTTGGATTATAAATCTATTGTTAAAATAACTCATTCAAACTTCTTGTTTAAATACATTAAAAACGAACATGTCAATAGTCACAGCCTCTGAACTCTTCCACTACTCTGAACACCTAAGGAGGGCGCGTTAAAATTGAAAATAAATTCAATATCAATTTGAGCACGAGCCAAGTGCTGTATCGCGTTTGTGTCGATACGTGACGTTTATGTGCCCACTCGACACCGGCGGGCTAGGGCTACCTACTTTATTATAATATTATATTTAATTATATTAAGATTAAAAAAGCTACTAGCGAGATTTACAAGAAACCTGAAAACCTGAAACGGATAGTAATGAGACCTCAGACAAAGACATTGGAAACAGCAACGTGTAACACAGCATAGCAGTGACATAGAAAAGAGTCGAAAAAGCAGTTTAACTCCACCAAAAGATGCACCGGTGAAGTTGAACATGAACCAACCTGGCGGCGACGTCGTTAAAAGATGTCAATCCATAGATAAATATCACCCGTCTCTCCACTAGACCACTGCTTACTCAAGGAAGCATATCTGGTATGGCTCGCAAATCCTTCCATATCCTAAGGGCACGTCTTCCTTACCATTACCGCGCCCCCCGGTCTACTCCTTGATATGCAATGGCCTCTGTAGCCACATAAAACATGAGGCTCCAGGGGTAGTGCAAATCTTGGGGTTCATTCTATTTATCGAGTCTGGATAGACTACGCTGGGATCAGTACATTTCATTCATTCATTTATGATACAGGTTAAGTGGAGCGATGATCTTTGCAAAACGGCTGGTAGCAGCTGAATGAAAGTTGCCGAGAAAAGAGCTGAATGGCGTGCAATTGACCAGCAGTGGACTGCTGTAGTGATATTGGTAGGTAAAGCTGGTAAGTTGTCTAAAGGATTGGCATCAGATGGTGGTAAATGGAATATAAGTGTGAAACTTCTAATGGGACACTTCTTCTTCAACTTATGAGATAAACACCTTGCAACGCTCGTCTTCATGTGTGGCCAGTTTAATATTAGTGTAAGTGTATCTATTTAATAGATATGTAAACACTATCTTATGCACGTCAGCGGTGAGGTCGCTGTCACTAATGTCAACTGTCAGTTTACCACGAAACGTTTGAAAGTGAAGGAAGCGTGCCTGCACGAGAGGCTTGGTGTGGTGATGAGCCAGTGTGTTGATGTATTCAACTTAATTACGGAATCAACTGGATTCTACTATCAGTCTTGGCAATTGCATGTTACTTTAACATATTTCTCGCAGAAATTTTCTTGCAAGTGGAAATGCAGTCCTTGAAATTAGATATTTCTGTAAAAAAGAGTTATGTTCGCTGTAGTGTTGTATTTCATCACCTGAGTGTCAGACAAGTGGCAATATCTTGTAAAGCGTTTTGTATTTCTGCAACGGTTTTCAACAGGATTGACATTAAGCTTTTTAGTGCCAATTTCTTAAATGAAACTGAATGCCATCAGCACATCTAAACCGCGTTCAAGAACTGTCAATGTCAATATTCCACAAAAATGATGACACTGACAGTTCTCAAACGAGGTTTAGACGTGCTGATCGCGTTCAGTTTCATTATTAAATTCAGCCCTTATTAGTAGTTTATGTCAAACTGATATTTTTTATTTCCTTCATCGTTAGATCACTGATTGAATGTCACTTGGCCTAGGACTTCTGTTATCTCTGAGATGGAGAAACATTAAGTCACTTGACTAGTGACTTAATGTCCAGAAATATTGTTTTTCTTTTCCTGCCAACCCTGTCACCAATGTAGGTTTAATTTTAATAGGAATTCATCGTTTATCTATCGTCGTACATTCTTTAACTAAAACGGAGATTAAAATTTATTGGAATTCGTTTGGCTTTAGACACCAACTGTCAAAATAATGTAATCCACTATGATGATAATAGTCGTGGTCTAATATCTTTTATTTGATGATGCAAAGTATGGAGCAACTTTAATATGAATGGGGCCAATTTTGGGATAACGGTGACTTATGGAAACAGATTTTCTTGGAAATAAAGACTTGTGAATAAAATTTGAGGCATAATATTATTGATATGACTGGAATACTACAATCAGAATCAGAGTTGTAATGGATGTCTACGTCATCGATGTAATGACTGGCATAAAACTTTTATTGCCCACTGAAAGACTGTTGTCAGAGATCTTCAGTCTTCACATCGGTTAGAAATATTCTACTCTCATTATAGTATAAAATTACTACGTCACATGATCACATTGAAAGATGAAAATCTTGCCTTAAGTATTCATAGTCAAGACCGTAAATACTTTTAAATTCAATCAATCTGCCTAGCCTTTTCCCAAATATTTTGGGGTCGGCTTCCAGTCTAACTGGATGCATATGGAGCGACTGCCTATCTGACCTCTACAATCCAGTAACACGACACCCCTTGGTAAGACTGGTTGTCAGACTTTTGAGCTTCTGACTACCCGTAACGACTGTCAAAGATCTACGAATGACAGCCGAGACCAATGACTTATCGTGCTTTCCGAGGCACGGAGGGATGTCGATATGTAATAGATGGTCACCCATCCACGAACTAACCGCGGCTGTTAGAGAATAAATAACGTTTTCTACTCATAGTAGTCGACATCATTTCAACATAAAAATATTTTAATATTACCATTAAAATAAAAAGCAGAATTAAATGAAAATCTATACAACCCTAATAACACGGGCTTAGTTGAAGATCGATGCGTATTGGAAGATGTAGGAGCAGATTTTATTTATAAGAATGTATCAGAGATGTCCGGATTGACACGGCGTTCAGACTAACTTCATGTCTCAATTTAGACGTATGGAAATAAATATCTGCGAAGGAATGTTTGTCTTGTATTAAATTGATATTGGTTGGATAACACTGGAACTTATTTTGAGGTGATGAAACAGGCTGTGGACATTACACCATGACAGCTTTGGCAGGTTCAAGGGATAATTTTGCTTGGGTACCTACTAATTGTTACTAGTGGATTCATTAGCTTTTCGTACTATATTTACAAGGACAGAGGGCCTCAACAAGTCACATTAACTTTCAAAGCGTTTCGTATTTCCACAAAGACTTTGAACTGAATTGACATAAGCTTTTCGTAACCTTCTATCATCGTTATTGCTGATAGAATGTTACTTAGTCTAGGCATAGATTAATACAAATGGTCCACTCCGCAAAATCATTTAAATAAAAAGCGACATCAAGCTATACATTTCCAGTTTATGCTGATCTCGCATTGTATAGGATTTCCGTACAATGCGAGGTCAGCTTATTCTGGAAATGTATAGCTTGATGTGTACCCCTGTGTATGACACCATAAAGTGCAATTCAAGTCGCACAGCGTTAATTACCTACAGTTATATTCACCTAGAAGTTGCCTCTCTTTCTATCGCGTAAATCTTAAATCTTCTGACTACGTTACGCTCACTGAATTGGCTCGACAAGATGAGCCCGCCGCATACTTGTAGCTTCGTACCTAAATTGTGGAGTACCTTCTGTACTATTCTTTGATCTAGGCCCTTATATTGAACCATGTTGACGCAAGTAATAAAAAAAAGATTTTCATGAAGGTCCATTTTCAGCAGGAGACGAATCCGAATTTTCCTCAAAACTTCAAATGAAAAAGCTGTAGCAGAACCGTTTATTGATTCCTACAAAATTTTTACATCATGAAGATAATTCCTGAAACTAAAAACCGGATACAATTACTATGAGTAAGCCACAGTTAATGTGTCCAATATAAACATTAAACAGTTTTAAATCTCATGAAACACTTTGTTCCCGGAATACTGTACGTACAGTCAACTATACGTCAGTAGAAACACTTGAACTACGAAAACAACTCTTATTGCTATGGACTGTCAATGTCAAATTGTAACCATGTACCGTGCGGAGTACTGTAGCCAATAAATATGTCCTGTACTGTTGTTTTAAGATGATTAACGATAATCGCTGACTTTATCAAGGTTTCTGTGTGTTGAATCAAGATTGTTTATGGTGAGTATTCAGTGCGATTCTTTCATGATTTCAGAAGGTTAAATCCCGTGCTTGTATAGGTACCTACTAAAGAAATAGATAAAGAAAAAGAAAGAAAAATAAATTTATATGTCACAGAAAAAAAAGAAGATACAATAAAACACAATAGTAGATTTAAATATAATCACGAGCACAAAACAGAAATAGTCGGCAGCTGCACGTCATGACTGTGACAAGATGGCTTCCACTCAGCATGCTACTGTGCTATGAGGACCCACAGCACAGCGCTGATTTTCAGTGGTCATCCGAAAAAGACGTGCTAGGGTTTGTTATGGGCAATTAGCTTCATCTTTCTGACTGACCGACTCCTTGACAATAAAATTCAAAAGTGCCAGTTATTGGTTTATTTGAAATAAATAGTTTGAGTTTCAGTTTGTACATTTAAGAACGGTCACATTCTAATCTAGTCTGTCAATAAGACCTCTAGTTTGACAAGTTTTTCACTGCATGTCGCTGAGATGAGATTCCCATATTTTTGGATGTGGGAATGGCCTTCAGATTGGGGAATAGGACACATCTGATATGGAAGCGGTAAAATGTCGTCTATGAACTTGCAAAATCAAGCGAATTTCCAATGTGTTGTTTCTTCTTTTGCGTGTTGTTAGTGACTAACTTAGTGTCAGAGTTTTTATGCCGCCAATGGACCTCTGACTTGGCACCTCACATGCCGTCGAGAAATATCTCTCAAGCATGCCGGTTTCCTCACGATGTTTTTCTTCACCGTTTTTGAAGCAAGTGATAATTATATGTCGGAGACGGGTATGTGACGCAATAGAAAAACAGTTTGCAGTTCAGATCACATTATAATTTACTATCAAATTAATCAGACTAGCTAAATTATACATACACTGGGTGTGACGGCGTTTATTAAAATCACAAATTAAGTTAATTTGTGACCAATGTGTTAATTTAATTAACACATTGGTCACAAATTACAAGTAACACAATAACTGAGCACCACGAATCGAGAACAGTTCCGTGACGTCTTCACTTCGATGCGATCAGAGGCTGAATGTCCTCCTCGCCGTGGCCTTAAAACATCACGACTCTGTAGAAGCGCGCTTGGTGTGGGTAGATCACTTGATGTCGCCAGTAGCGCGCTTGCGATTCATTTCGTGTCCGTACTAATGACCGGATATACAATACGCATATGAATCCGAAAAGCCAGAGGTACGTGCCTTGGGTTCGAACTCGAGACCTATGACTTGGCAGTCCAACGGTCACACCACTAGGCTGTCTGCTGCTGTTGTGTTGTTTTTTGTTGTGTATTTTTGTGGTGTACAATAAAGTATATATAAATAAATAAATAAATAAATTCGATGCTTCGAGACTAATTGTTAACAAAATTGGGGAGCTCCATGTCAATGGTGTAATGTGTCCTCTGGAAACTCAGCGAAATGGTACTAAGGCCCAAAAATGCTTGATTGCTAACACCACATTTTAAAAATCACATGAGATAGGGCCTAATTTATCTAATAACAAGACTATAATTAGGTAGTTGGGCCTTACGAGGTTAACAACTACTGAAATAATATCTACTATTGAAGCACTGCTTATACAATAGTCCAAAAGTGGTACCAATAGTTTATAGTTCGTGCGCGACTGCTAGTCACTGCCTGAGGCCTTTGTTGCCAACCTCCCCTAAACATTTTTTGAAAAATGTGACCTATATTAAAAAAGTGGTTCAATTGATTCTGCTCGTTATTCTGATAAATTTATTTTCAGGTTTTGCGCATTTAACGTTACAAGTTGTATACATATATAAATATATTATATATTAAATATAGTATAGACAACACTTGGCAAACGGATAGTACTCGTAGATCGCAGAATATTGTTGACATAGAACACATGAGGATGTTGCTGTCCATTTCCTATGCATGTTTGACTGTGCTAAATAATTTCAGCCATCACACAATTTAACTAGGGAGCATGTAAACATTAGAGTCAGCCAATAATGTTAATACACACATTGTTATTGTTACAATTTTGAATTATAGTTGTTAGAACATAAATCAAGGGTTAAACTAACAGATGATTGTGTTGATGAAGCTCAGGTACATTAACTAAACTGACACACTTTCTTATAGCCGTAAATTTACGCAAAATACGCGCTTTGTCGTGGAGTTGCGGATACCAGCCCGTATTACCTATTAGACGTAAATCTTGACTATGAGTATTCAAGCAGAGTTAGTCTATGTATCTAGTTCCTATGTATTGTGTTTTCACATTGGGCAAGTAAAGGGCGCCTCCTAATCTATCTAATATGTAATTATTCCCATCTCAGAGCGGTGGTGGCCCAGTGGTCAGCTCCACGATTACTGATAAATGCTGGCACTGACTGGTCCACTAAAATCTGTGTGGTTCTTTCTTCAAAAGACCTTTTCAGACGTAATTTATATGGTCCTCATAGGGCCTGACCAAGATTATGTCTAGACTTTAAAAGAGACCTCTGAGTTTGTTTCGGCCTTTCTTCTCAGAGTAGTCAGATAGGAAACGCTGAACTCATCTAGCTTTTTTTTTATATGACTTGCATAAGTGATTCCGATATCCTATTTACAGAATAAACAATTTCATTTCATTTCATGGTAACGGCCGCGACTTACGAGTTCGATCCCAAGCAGGGACTTTGTGTAAAAAATATTTTCATCACCACTGCTCTCAAAACGCTGAAGGAAAACATTGTGAGGAAACCGGCATGCCCTATAGCCAAAAATTCAAAGATATGTGACATCCGCCAACCCGCACTGGGCCCACGTGGTAGACTATGCCCCACTCCCTCTAACAGAGAGGAAGCCTGTGTCCCAGCAGTGGGAAAATTGGCTGATTATTATTTTTATTATACCCATCAGGATTTTTTTTTAAATATCTATATTAATTGATTTATCAACAGTTTTAGCTCCTATATTAACCTATTTTAGCTTTGGGTCATTTAAGCACATATTAATCACCTAATTTCATTTGAGAAGGTCGTTCTAAAAAAACATCAATTTGATGCTTTATAAAAAAAAAAAACTGAATTTTATGTTGTAGAGTTCAACAAACCACTCTAGGGCGCCATGTTGGGTTTGATTTGTTGTCGAGTCCTGATTCCTGTTAGGAACTTTAAGCTTCGTTATCTAATTAAAGTCCCACGTTAGGGTTACCGACTACAGTAGGTGCAAAATTGATCAAAATCTAATAAGGAAATTGTCTCCTCTGCCAATTTCCCTAAAACCCCAGCTGTAGGGTGTGATATACGTGCCGGGGTCCGTCGCCATACATAAATAATGAGCTTGTCCGTCTGATGGTAATCGCGACCTCCGGAGATTTAACACTTTTTGTTGCGACTGTCCGGTGTACTACAGGGTGTTAAGATTTTGGTAGTGTTATTTCTTCAAATAGAAATAGTTAAAAAATAATTCATAACCGTCATCATCATTTCAGTTTTTACGTGACATACGATACTTACGATCATTGGGGTGTTGCAATAATAATAATAATTATGGCTATCAGCCAATGGCTTAATTACCAAGAGCCTCGACTAACAGTCTCTGGTTGGGCAGCTGGATTAAGGGATTAAGATTCAGAAAGTGGTACTCCTGGACACGGCTTGCATTGTTAGGAGATTCTTCTCTCTGGAGCCCTGTAGCTTGCACCCTGTTCCCGTTACCAGTGGGCTACAATTTTTTATATTTTTAAATGTTTTTATATTATTTTATTCCAATATTTAAAAATATATTTTTTATGTAAATAGTGAAATAAAGGAAATAATAATTATCACCACGTTTGGCAGCTACTTTGATGTTAACATTGCCTATCAATAGTA
The DNA here is from genome assembly GCA_949152395.1 of Agrochola litura. Taxonomy (NCBI): domain Eukaryota; kingdom Metazoa; phylum Arthropoda; class Insecta; order Lepidoptera; family Noctuidae; genus Agrochola; species Agrochola litura. The sequence continues at coordinate 7,654,883 of OX424509.1, forward strand.
CCTATCTACATTGACGTACGAGGGCAGTCATCAATAAATGCTACTATTTCTTAGGAAGAGATTACTCTTCGGTGATTAAGCAACAGTCTACTAACTGGACACTACTAGGAGCCTATATATTTATTTAATTAACCATTTATGCACACACATATAAACAGACAAGAAGAAAGGAACAGAAAAATACGTACAAAAGCAATGCTTATTTCTAAAGAAATCTCTTCCAGCATACCTGCGACAGGAAAGTAAATAAAAATAGATGTAGACAACGTGTGTAACCGTAGAAGAGAAAACAAAAATATAAATCAAAGAAGAAAAAAAGAAACAATTCACTAATTGTTTTTTTTTCTTCTTCTTTGAATATAAATAATAGGTATACAATATGAGAATATACATACACAATTCTGAAATAAATGTCACTACAATATATATGATTGTAATGTAATTTAAAATAACTTTGCAATTGTGACAAAGTGGAAAGATGAACTGTTCTTTCACTCCCGGGTTTCAGACTGGCTAAAGTAGACTCATCCTTCATGGGGTACTGTTTAAAATGTTATAATAAAATACCTCCCCACATACTCCAACTGAACGAAACGAAATTTAAATCTTGTATAAAACGCACACTATGCTGCCAAGCATATTATAAGTTGGGGGATTACATCGCTGATAAAAATGCTTGGCTTAGCGCTGGTCCAGCTCCACAAGGGCACATAAATTAATTGATTAGCATTCGAAAGTATTGTTGCAGCTGATGAAGATTGTAAAAACTATCTTTCTTTGTATAAATTCAATCTCTTTGTATCGTATAATTGCATGTCACATGTGTGGGCATTGTGACCACGTACATTACAGTACATAAAGCCACCATTTACTGGGTTCGTCTTTCATTGACTTGAATGTGCCCTGGCGGCTGAGAGTGTCATGCTCACTTAAATGTCTCGCTGATGGTGGCGTGTGTGATCATTAAGTTCCCTTCAAAATGGTTGAGCTAAATGGTGCTGATCGTCATGTTCGTGAACGGGCGCCGTCAGTAGGGACTGGTCATCTCTTAGCTGCCACGGTTTATTTTAATTTTTGAATTGTTTTTATTTTTGTTACGGACGCTTTTAACGTGCACGTCTTTCTGCATTGTTCTCACATGTACCTATAATTTCAACATGAATAATGTAACCAATAATTTTGTAACAATATTTTTTATTTAAAAGAGTGTCCGTGGAGTTTCTTGCCCGTTTTTCTCCATAGGTACCTACTACGCTTTGGAATGGGCAACTAGCTTCATCTTTTTGACTGACCGACCCCTTGACAATTCCAAAGTACCTGTAATTGGTTTATTTGAAATAAATGCTTTGAGTTTGACTCTTTGTTTAAATGCTTCAACAGTTTGACAGTCCCTAATGTCAGGCGGAAGTAAATTCCATAAACGAACCGCGTGTACAGTGAAGGAGTAGGAGTAGGAGTCGGTTGAGTGGGAAGAGGATTTAAGGAGGTTTTTAAGATGCGACCTGCAAGGTGCATCAAAAGGGCTTGTGGACGGTGAGCAATGGGTAGCTCGCCGTCCGATAAGGACCAAGCCCGGGTCGACGGCGCGTTGTGTCCCACGCGCGCCTCGAAGAGATGTCAGCAGAATCGATGGGGTCCGCTAGGGCCAATGCCTACCGGGGCTGCGAATACGGGCTGAAAATCGTGGCCCCTCGGCAACATGGCAACTGAAGGAACACGGGTGGGTTTTATTCAGTAAGAGTCTGACACGCTCTCCCGCTCCACCCAGAGCGGTAGAAGTTATTTGATAATTTCCGACCCAAAAAAAAAAAGGTGCATAGGAAAGCTTTCTCGCAGATAGCCCGCACAATATTCGAGAGTTCCTGCGAAGTCGAATAGGGAGCTACTTAAGTATCTTGCGACAGTTAGAAACGTTCGAAAGTTCTATTTAATTATGTAACATTATAATATTTATATCAAATATATTTTGCAATGTTAACACTAACTTCAGAGAGCGTGTGTTAGTAACAGGCAAACCAGAAGTTGAATGTTGGTTTGCAAATATCTAACAATGAGTCAAGCTATTGAAACAGTAGGTGTGTCAGCAAGGTTCTAAGCTGCATGAAGTAGGAACGTGCTGGGTTAAAGTTCATCAGTAAATAAGTAATGACAGCCATTAGCTCATAGAAATATGTAGGTATTTATTGGATTACATAATGATGTGCCAGTTATCTTCAAAAATGATGAGAATTCCATACATATAAGCCGCGCAGATAAAGAAACGATTTGTAAATGGCGGCGGCTAGTATAGACGGAGCGAGCGTGTGAGCGAGATAGCATGAGAGCGGACCGCCATGTGAGCGAGATAGCATGAGAGCGGCCGCCATTTACAAATCGTTTCTTTATCTGCGCGGCTTATACATGCATTTTCCTGTAACATAGAAGAATCTTTCTTTAAGAGCATTTAAAGATGTCAAACATTTCGCTGTTTTGATTAATTTGGCAATACTGCTATATGGAAATAAAAAATGTGGCTAGAATATTAATAATGAATTATAACACTGAATTTGATGTTGTAACCATTTTAGGTGTCAAAAACGCATTTGGAAAGTTTGCAAATCCTTTTTTACATCTAAAACTAAATATTCGGTATTACGATATTAATTATTGCGTTTCATTATTAATAATTCTAGGGAACTAGTTAGGCACATTTCTTATTTCCATACAGTAATATTGCAAAATTAATCAAAACAGGTAAATATTTGACAGCTATTTAAGACGTTGCCAACTTTTAGGATAGAAAATGTATGTCATGATTTTTTTCTTTACCTACTAATTCCAATTAAATCAAATAAATGAGAAACAAAATCACCTTACTATGCCATTTACCACTGACTTTAAATACAGAAACAGAAATGGTCGCAGGAATATTGAATAGTCTCCATTTTCACATCACAAAAATATCCACAACTTATTTATCTATTTCCCGTCTATCCATCTTCTTTCCACTCTAAAAATAAAAATTCACGACCATTCAGATATTCATATAGCCGTCAAAACTGACAGTTCAGTTTGACATCACCCTGTAGGCATTGTAGGGTTGCCGCAATGTATCGCGATAATATGGGTATATTTCAAAGACACCTATTTTATTCAGTAGCCAGGATATGTGTTCGACATTGATTTATTTATTGTTATCTGCTCCACCCTTAGTGATAGGGTTTGAAGACAGATACTTTTGAAAGTATTGAGTTCTAGAGGGTTGGGGTCTAAGATACAGGAAATCTACATATTAAAAATCTTAAATTCACTGACGGACAAAGCCTAAACCGCTAGGTGCATGAAATTTTTCACAAGAGTTTCTTATACAAGGGGTTCCTCTTGTTATTCTATAACTCTAGGGAATTAATGAGACCATGACAAAGAATCAACTGGCATATGAATTATTTTTCATACAAAATTATTCGACAGTCACGATTATTTATGTAAAACACTCTTACGTGAAATAAAAAAAAACATTTAATTCAGACTATTAAAGTCCATAAAAAGAAAATATGACAGCGTTGCATTTTCTTAGCTTTTCATGAAAGATTGGTTTGAATGAAAATGATTTACTCGTACTTACTTATCAATGAAACTTAGATACACACATCGAGTCTAGTGTTATGTTATTTTCGAAAAAAAAAATTTTTCGAACACTTGTTCTAGGACGTTTTGTATTATTTTTTACTTATAGTAACCATAGAGTAATGGGACATCAAAAGGAACACGTATAATGAGCACTAAGTAAGTGTTTTTGAAAATTCATCCCGTAAAAGGGGTTAAATACATGATCAAGGGGATGAAAATTTTGTATGGAAGTTTTTGTTGATGGGAAATCCTATTTAGGCATACGGTTTATACATATTATACATAAAATATCAATTGATGTAATATAAAACTTGAAGATGTAGGTTCGTCACATGGTTTTAGTATTTGGCATCTAAGTTATTGAGAGCCCAGGATCCCGGAGGTCATTCACCTAGTGCTGAAAACAAAAGACTTACCAGAGTAATAAAAAAAGTGGTGGCAGTCTGGGAGTGCCGACAGAACTGAAAACTTGAACAAGATCGCCTTGCTGGAAGAAAAATACTGGTATAGAACATTGGTCTGTAACCTTATCTAAATAAAGAGCACAATCGCGTTTACAAAAAATAATACTTTCGAAACCTTTAAAGTAAAAATACTTGCATAGAACATTGACCCGTAACGTAATATAAATAAAGAGCATAATCGCGTTTACAAAAATGAGGTGTCGTCACGGTATCGTGAAATCAATAGTTTAGTCCCATCTCAAAAATGCCCAACGCGCCTAAAGAAGTTTTCACTTCACAAACACGTTTCTTGTATGGGAACCCTCTTTACTTATTAACTTTATTCATTTTTTTTTTTTTTTTTTGTAATAGCGGCAATAGAAATACACAGTCTGTGAAAACTTAAACGGTCTGCCTATTGCGGTTCACGAGATACAGCCTGCTGAGATGGGAAAAAACAATTAACGCGACACCGTTACTGACACCTCATTTTTGTTAACGCGATTGTGCTCTTTATTTATATTATGTTACGGATCAATGTTCTATGCAAGTATTTTTACTTTAAGGTTTTGGAAGTTTTTTTTTTGTAAACGCGATTGTGCTCTTTATTTAGATAAGGTTACGGACCAATGTTCTATTTAAGTATTTTTCTTCCACCAAAGCGATCTTGTTTAAGTTTTCACTTCTGTCGGCACTCCCGGAATGCCACTGTTTTTTTTCTGCGTATTTTGCTCGATCTTAATACGGTACGGAACCCTTCGTGGCCGGTTTTTAAAACAGACTTGCGTCTCAAAGCGTAAAATAGTTAGCGGAGTAATATGACGTCTTGTTGTAGACAACAGCAATGACTTGACCTTTCATGAATGAATATTTTTCCTAAAATCTTACAAGTAAAGAATAAAATAAAATAAAACCAGCCAAGTGCGTGTCGGACCACGCAAAATGAAGGGTTCCGTAGTTGGGATGAATTTATCCCAAAAACAAACTTAACTTTGTAGTTGAAAAACATGTTCTCCCATACGGAATGTATGGGAAAATATGTTTTTGCAACTGCAAATATAAGTTGGTCGATTATTACTCGTTAACTTGTAGAGCCTACTTAGCTGTGGTAGTTTCGTTATATAAACTACTGCTGTGATTTTTGACTTGACTTTAACAAAAATTAGCACTTTAAAGCTTAATGTTTCGCAAAAAGATCCCTGAATCCAAAAATGGTTTTTACACACTCACAATGATTTTGAAGGACCTTTCTAACGATACCCCACACCAAAGGATAGAAAAAAAAAGTCCCCAATTTACGTGTAGGTGAGATACCAAATTTTTTTTTTTTTAAATGAATATGTATACCCATGCCAAATTACAGCTTTCTAGTACTAAGAGTCTCGGAGCTAGACCGCGGATAGACAGATAGACAGACGGACATGACGAAACTATAAGGGTTCCTTGTTAAGTACGGAACCCTAAAAACCTAACACACAAACTACTTATTAACCAACATAAAAATTGATTACGAATCTACGTCTAAACATAATAAATAACAAACAAGTAGATATCAATCAGCAAAAAGAATGTGTTAAGGAAGCTAAGACGTCGACAGACGGTAGTTTGTTATAAAAATGTTAGCGAATCGATCATTTTAATGGAAACGTGAGTTTTATCACGAGATACTAACTATTATGTATTATTATATTTTGTACAATAGTAGATTGTGTGATGGTCACTAATTGTATAAGGATTTGTCCTCCAAGTGCATTCGTGAGCGTGGTAGCTTGTATATTTAAATTGGCGTTTACTTCTACTGACTAAAAGGTTTGAAAAATACGATCAAATGGTTGTATATTGATTAAAAATGTTGTTAATTTTTAAGACTCTAGGGATGCAAGAAGGGCCAAAAAGAAAATATCGATACGATATATGTCGTAAAAAATATCAATGTCGATTTCAATAAATCGAAAAAAAAAATCAATATATCGATATTGTTTGGCACTTCTTGCATCTCTAACTTAAAATCACCTTGAAAATGGAAAATTTAACAAAAAAATACTTTTCTTTCTTTATGAACTTCTATTGTGTTTGTTTTTACTACGTTAGCATTTTAAAAAAGCCCACTCACTTTTTGATATTTTCTTCTTAGCAAAGTTACGTTACAGTTAATAAAAAAGTCAACTTTTTTTTACGGCTCTGATTCCCAGCGGTTTTAGTAAGTGGCGACAACGATGTTGCTATTGGAAATATATAGAATTTGATACATTTTCGATACTTGATATTTTATATCGATATATCGAAATAATAAATATCGCATAAAAATATCGATACATCGAAAAAAAAAACAATATATCGATAGTTTTTCTGTAAGCCTATAAGACTCTTCTATGTTACTGATTAATGAAGTATTTTATCATTATTATAACGTGCTTCAAAAACGATAAAGGAAGACATCGTGTGGAAACCGGCATGCCTGAGATATTTCTCGACGCCATGTGAAGCCTAGTCAGAGGCCCATGGGTGGCATAAAAACTCTGACACCAGGTTAGTTATGAAGTCTAGGTCATCTTTTATCTTACATGTAGATTCTTTGAATACAACAGTTCTCTCTCATCATATGCCAAATTCGATTGAGTATATCCAAGAACCACCTTGGCCACCTACATATTATTGAAGTTAAGTTCTATTGGTTAGTCAACTCCGTTCCTGGACGTAATTGCGCAAGAATCTAACACCTGTCACTGCAATACTTGTTCCTAGATCAGCTCCGATTACATCAACTGTAAGCGATTTATTACCATTAATAGCAATATAATTGATTCCATTCTTGTTAACAATACGGTTCTTGCATATCATTTCGTGGCATTCATTCAGTGAGATCACTATATCAGTAACTTTTTGCTTTACTGGAATAGGTTTATTTATATTCAATGATTGTATGGGAACAGTTAGTCAGTACTTCGTGATTTAGTCATGATTTGATGACGTATTCGAGTCCCGATCATTGTATAATTGCTGACAAGTCGTGAACTCTCCGAGTGTTACTTTTGCGTAAATGGCTGATTGTGTTGTGACTAATCGGGTGTTCGTTTCCACTGTTAGGTTGTGTTTGGGGATGTTTTTAGATTTTTTTAAATGTGGTTTTACGTCTCTTAGTGTTCAATTATGCATTTCTGTTTATTAAAACAATATCTTTTACGTTAGAGTTGGTTACAGATAATGAGAATGGTCATCAAGCTATACATTTCCAGTAAAAGCTGATTTCGCATTGTATAGTATTTCGGGACATATTCTCTGGCTTTCATCTTTAGTTTTATGACTTTTCTGCAAGGGAATATTTAAATAGATCTGACAAGTAATCTTGCCTCTAATTTGGAATATCTTATCTAACTTAGTTGACTGAAGACTTGTAGGTACAATTGACAGAAGATGGGTGGAGATATCCCTGAAATCAGTACAAACTGGCACCAAAGTTTTGCAGTTGACACCAAAGTAAAGTTGAAAAATGTTGCTCCCCTAAGATAAAAATATTCTATAATGAAATTTTTTAGGTCATTTATTATTGTATACGAAATTCTACTAGTCTGACTAAATACTACCATTTGTTAATGTGCCGTCTTAATTTATTGACATATTATTAAATTATTAACTATTAGTGTTTGCTATGAAATTGTGACATCTACTTGCCTATTGACTTTACATATATTTTTTTTTTGTTAATGTGACATTCGATTACCTAAGTTATTTTGTATGCCTTCTGGCGGGACATATATTATGGACCAACATTTTTTAATATAACATCTGTATAATTTTACCCTATGTGCACAAAATGAATAAATTAATTTGAATTTGAAAGTATTCCTTCAATAAATGTAAGGTTTTTAATAAAAAATATCGTGTCGTCCTACATTGGATCCAAACCTCATCTCAGCGCACGTCCTTTACGCCAAACGAGGACATTCGCACGCCTCACAACATATACACAGTATATTGCTATTGGCATAGCGAATGCATTATTACATGTCATGTGCAACTCTAACTCGTTGATAAATATCTCTAAACATTTGATAGCAATAGCGATTTGTTCCTTACTAATTGCTGGGTGATTCGTAATTCGTGCTTGTTATTATAAATTGTGGTTGTTGCTTTTGGTTGAGATGTAGATAATGTAGCCGTGTTTTGAGCACGATTGGCATTAATCTGTTGAATACCTAGTGCTCGATTCTGGCGAATCTGCTTGTCCATAGATCTGACGTGGCCTCGTCCATCGTCTTTAAAAGCACTGATGGGATGTAGGTCAACAGTCTGAACACTAGATGCTGTCACCTATCTCGGTATATTTCGCTTGAATAGGATGGTACTTCATCTTCAAATACATAGAGATGGCTTAGTAACGATCGCTAGGCTATGGGAACTGGACGTAAGATGAAATGCGCTTGTTTATCATTGTTTTTAAAAAGAGACGAAATATTTATATATTTCTGCATTTTTATTAGACTTGGTGGCCCAGTAAAGCAACTGTGGCCCAGTGGTAACGGTCGCAACTTACGAGGAGTTAGGTCATGGGTTTGAAACCAAGCAGGCACTTTATTTTGAGTAAACAATTTCATCACCACTGCTCTCAAAACGGTGAAGAAAAATATCGTGAGGAAACCGGCATGTCCTAGAACCAAAAATTCAAAGACATGTGACATCTACCAACCCGCACTAGGCCCGCGTGGTAGATTACAGCCCACTGCCTCTCACAGAAAGAGGAGGCCTGTGTCCAAGCAGTGGGAACATTATAGGCTGATTATGTATTTGACCCGAGAATTTATCTCAGATATCATATTTATAATTATTACATTAATATTTTATAAGTATCCTATTTCCTACTAAATATTATAAACGCGAAAGTTTGTGAGGATAGATGGATGGATGTTTGTTACTCTTTTGCGCAAAAACTGCTGAACGGATTTGGATGAAATTTGGAACACAGATAGTTTATAACCTGGATTAACACATAAAATACTTCTTATCTCAATATTCCAACAGGATCAAGACTTATGTGGGTGAAACCGCGGGACACTGCTAGTACCTCATAATACTTGATGGTCACATCATCTTGATACTAATGAGATAAGCATTTGTTCATACATATTGTATACCTACCCACGTAGTCTCCATATACTTACAATAATTGATGACCGTGTCTGTCGGTGCGTTGATTACCACTAGACGAATCACACCATCGCACCCTTTGACCCGATGCTTGACAAATAGCTTTAAAATTGTATTATAATTTCAATAGAAACCTACTAACAACGCAAAAGAAACACAATTTAATGGGTTATAGAGTTGAATTTGGTTTGGTGAGCGCTAATTTGAAGTGTTTTTATTTTATTTTGAGAAGTTTTTTGGTTGATAGATTCTGGTTTGTTAACTCTCTTGATTATATTCGATTATAGTCTTGTTATTGTTGTTATAAATAACTTATGAAAAGTTTATCTTAACAAGTATTAATTGGAAAAAATAAAAATAAAAAAACTTTACACATGAAATCACGCCTGTAATCTCTGAGGGGTTGAACAGAGGTGTACATATAGTACACCCACATTTCGCCCGTTATGTTTAAGTCCCATGTAATAGGGGGCGAGCGTATTGCCATTAATCAGGGCACGATTCCAGACTCCGGGCCACTACTGAGAAATTCCTGATAGAAAAACCCAATAACACTGCGCTTGACTTGGGAATCGAACCCAAGACCACTAAGGCAAAAACTTATAAAAATGTCATCACATGTAAATCAGAACATCAAGTAGTCTTCCTTTCTTGGGAGATAGGGATAACTTTTGGAAATTCTTTGGAAGATTTAAAAAAAGAAATAAGAAAGCAAAATAAAAAGTTTAACAGCTGCCACAAAAAATAAAAAAGAACTTTAATAACCCGATGACTTCCTTCCACAATGTACCAATCAAATCCTAACAAACCACAAAAGATAAAAATCCAATTTATATAAGAAGACAATTCTCACTTAAAAGGTCCCATGATAAAAAACCTAGTCATCCAACGCGGGACGATAAACCGACTTTCGTATCATCTATCAATCGTACATGGAGAAGCCAGCAGGGGATCTACTATTAAATTCGTCATTTCCCACCGATGAACACACTGGACACAGTAAAACACAGAGTAACAATCTCCATACAAAAAAATTGAATGTAGGAACGACACTGACTCCGTAGTTGGAACAGTGTCTATCAACAAATAAAAAGAGACGCCTACGACATCTTAAATAGAAAAAACAATTACATTCATGACATCTCACAGTGGTTTTTTTGGACGCCATCTCGATCTGGTGTTTCGACATTGAATGACAGTATTAATTTCATTTTGTATTACCGCATGCAGAGCGCCTTATAGACTATCGTGTCTTGGGTGCGTAGGATTCTCCCAAGTACAAATAGATGAAGGAAGACGACAGAATAATAATTTTGATACTAGGTTGATTTTACCTACTAACGTAGTATCAAAATTATTATTCTCTCGTCGGTGTGGTTAAGCTACTCGTTCTTCGGGTAAGTGAAGTCCTAAAAATATTTCTATGTTCTACGATCTTTTAAGATATATTCATGATATTCTTTTAGGTTCCTAATCAGGCACAAGAGTACAAAACTGCTAAGGAATACCTGGTGGATGTGGTAGCAGCTCCTGGGTGTTTTGAAGTCAATTAAATTCATCTTTTATGTCTAACTAAAACAGCAACTCTGGAGAAAGCTGTGGATTTTCAGAAATATTCAGGAGTAGATTCTCTAAAAGTCTAAAAAAAATAACTGAAAATGAGATTTGTTTGAAAAAAAAAAACATTGGCAGTGCTCCGGGAGTGCCAACAGAAATGAAAACTTGAAAAAAAATCGGCACCACGGTAATCAACGCGTTGATGTCTTTTACTCCACGGTGTCGGCAAAAGGTCGCAAAATCAATGGTTTAGTCCCATCTCAAAAATGCCCAACGCGCTTAAAGAAGTTTTCACTTCAAAAATCATAATTGTCACATTTTCAAGACAGGTGCTGTTTAATATAGCACAAAATGTACGAATGAAACTTGGAAAATTGTCGGAATGTCAGATTGTCACCTGTCACCTGCGGCAGTTAGATGCCTCTATGACATTCAATCAACATACCAAAAACCGCTACCAATTAAGTACTACACACTCGGAAGAACGACATACCGAATACCAATACCAATTACTATACAGTCATCGATGGGAACCCATCAGTTCATCATCACAAGTCAACACACCTTATCAATTGTCTCCACCACACTAACAGCGAGTCATTTAACAATCCCGGGTGAGATGGAGTCACGTAACGAATTCGGATTGGTGCTTCTTTCTAATGAACTATTTAATGTCAAACGTCTCGATTGTTTATCCAAGATAAAGGCGGTAGCGATCAAGAATTTGATTAACGATAAGTAGGTAATCAATGGTGACCCAGTGATAACGGCCGTGACTTACGAGTTGTAGGTCGTAGGTCACAGGCACTTTACTTTTTGTAAATTATTTCATTATCACTGCTCTCAAAACAGTGAAGGAAAACATCGTGAGGAAACCGGCATGTCTTCGAACCAAAAATTCGAAGACATGTGACATCTACCAACCCGCACTGGGCTCGCGTGGTGAATTACGGCCCACTCCCTTTCACTGAGAGGAGGCCTGTGTCCCAGCAGTGGGAACATTATAGGCTGAATATGCAAAGCTCGCAGTAGGTAAGTGACTGGGTTATTTTTGCAGTAAAACTCCCTCTTATCAAGTATCAAGTGTAAAGAGTTTAGTGGTGGATGGTGCCCCATAATTATTTTTGGTCAGTTTGTTAGCTATCAGTTTTTATGCTTTGAAGCGTTTATCGACCTCACGCAGCAAGTGTTAGTTAGATCTGTGAACAGAGAGAAGTAAAAACTGCTGCACCGACTAAAAAAGAACCTTTCAAGATTACTTTTGATAAAAAGAATTAAAGAAAGAAATAAAAGAATTAATTAAAGAATTTCACTTCAAATGCTATGAACTAAAAGTCTTGCAACAATTTTGTTCAAAAGTCCATTTTGTCTAAAATACATCCCTCTTTTCGCTTGCACCACACACGTTTGTCGTCGACCGGCGCCTGCGCCACCGTGTCACAACAAAATAAAGCCTGGCCCGACCCAGTTCCCACAGTAGCCGGTACTTAGACTTGTCACCAAATATTGACAAACAGAAGGCCAATCTCTTCTCTTTTCATTTCTAATCTTCTTCTATTTCAACAATTAAACGGGGTTAAACCTCGCTTTGCTGGTTCAATTTTAATATTTACTGCTACTGCGTCATCAAAATCTCTTTTGTTCACACCAGTATTATGGACCGTCAGAAGCCCTGGCAATGAACGACTCGCATATTTATTCCAAAATATTTTTAGGAATGGCTGACCAACAATCCCGAAACTATATGTTTGTCCCTTAGTTAACCGCGGAAGTCAACCAAATCTGGTTAAACTGCCAACGCTTATTACACCTGGGGAAAAATCAATAAAAATAATGTCCTTTTTCTAAAAGGGTGACGATTGCAACCGCAAGACTGTCACGCCCATAAGCTACAATCTATTTGTTGTCAACACGACTGCGACTTTGTCGTCAAACGATAATAGACGAGTAAAATGGGAATTCTGTACTCATCTCCAATGTGGATGTGTCGTCCGAAATTGTAAACTGGTTAAGTTTTTTCTCAACACGCTATCGAAATAACTCATGTTTTAAATAAGTTATCGAGAAACGTGTTGGTACTAATACTTGGTTCTTAAAACTGTTTTTCTTAATGAAGATTGATTTTGAGAAGTTCTTGGCCTATGAAATTGGGACTTCTGGCTCTATGTCATGTGAACTTGTAATTTGTCTCTTGGAGAATTTATGTTGAATTTCGCTTGAGAAAATTATTTGATAGATTTATTTTATTTGCAAATGTAAAACATTTTTATCACTATCAAATGACTTGTTGATTGGAAGGTTTTGCATGTAAAACAAAACCAAGACTGTCTCCTCAAAAATTTGACGCCATAGTGCTGCAATAGGTCTTAGTTTCCACCTCTTAAGGCCTAATAATGAAGAAATATTCAAAGCAAGGGTGAACAGGCATCTTATGAAAACGCTCGTTCCATTGTAAACCTTATCCATCGCCTCACATTAGGCGAGATCGAGGTCAAGAGCAAGTCCATCAGGCAATAAAATGTCCTCTCGAATGCTTCTAATAAATTCAAATTCAAAAGTCATTTATTCAAATTAGGCTGAGAATCAGCACTTTTCGAACGTCAAAATTACATAAGACAGTCCCCCAAAACGCCCACCCTTCACCACTTCCTAGTGCCTTTAGCTGGGAAAAAGTAGCGCAACAAACTCCACAGCAGCACAGCTGTCTGTTCAAGTTTGAAAAAAAAAGATTCTATACATTAGTATGCAAAATAATTTACATTATGCAATAAATCCTTTTCTTGAACCCGTCTTCAAGATTAGAAATAATATGATTTTCTTTCACTTTGCATGTCCTGCGGGGTCACATGAATTTCTACCTACCTCCATGCAAAAAAGGCGTGTCGTAATGTCTTCTTTTGCACCTCAATGAAAGTCTGTCAAAACCTGTTTGCATCTCAAAAACTAGAAATATTCCATGACACACGATAAGTTGTGTGATCGTACTTTCAAATTGTCGCCGATACGGTATCGTAAGCAATTGTTGTAAAACTTGTTTAGCCACCAATTAGTAGATATTAGGCATAAAATGTTTTATACGCAAAAAATGGCGTTGACTCCATGTGAATGAATGGGACAATTATAGTTTTGTCACGGGTCCGAAGAGACGTGTCGCAGAACAGCATGGAGGATAGAGAAAGATGACTGAATGCAACAGACTTGGTTCTATTCTGTTCTTGGCACTAAGACTCTAGCAGAAAAATGATTGAAAAATTCTTCCCATTTTACATGAAACTAGTTGCACCCCGCAGTTTTACCCTAATTTGTCTCCATCTAGTAAAAATATCAGGATTTAAAGTATCCTATGTCCTAACTTAGGTCATGGTGTACCCATGCGCAAAATTTTATCCAAATCCGTTTTGCCGTTTTAGCGTGAAACCGTAACAAACAAACTCACTTTCCCATTTATAATATTATAGTTATTATTATAGTTAGGATTTTCTGCCACATAAAGTTGTGGTGACAGGACGTGGTTAAGCTTCACAATCGCGGTTGGATGATGACCTTGACCTTGATGATGAAGGTCATCATCATCGTCATCCACAGGCCAATTTCTCCCACTACTGCATGCTGGTCACAAGCCTCTCTTTTCTTGTTGCAATCCCCACGCTCTTGAACCAGCCTCATCCAAGTTCTACCTGGCATGTTCAAATCTGCCTGCCTAGCCTTTTCCCAACTATGTTGGGGTCGACTTCCAGTCTAACCGGATGCAGCTGAATACCGTATTTTACATGGAGCGATTGCCTATCTGACCTCCACAACCCAGTAACTGGGGTAATACGATACTCCTTGGTAAGATTGGTTGTCAGACTTTCGGGCTTCTGACGACCCGTAACGACTGTCAAAGATCTACGTATGACAGCCGGGACCAACAGCTTAACGTGCTTTCCGAGACATGGAGGAGTCTCGGTATGTTAAGATGGTCACCCATCCACAAACTAACCCCGGCAAGCGTAGCTTAACCTGATGGACCGAACCGCATGTTCAAATCAAATTGTAAAAAAGCTTGAATATGGTACAACAAGTTACAGTCTGCATTGTTTTTAATTACAAAATAATATATTTATAATAAATGCAGAAATATGTACCTAAATGCAAATTTTATTATGTCTACATTCCAAAATAGAATCGAATAATTATAAATATTACCACCACTAATCGGTTGTAAAAACTACTAATTAGCTAAAAACTGTGATTTATATCTTCCTTTAGTCTTAACAGTTACAAATAGTTATAATCCTTTAATTAACATAGGTAGTAAAATATACGAAAACATAGTATCTATTTAATAACGGGACGCAGACGAGTCACGATGGCTCTAAATATTTTATAACAAATGTCTAAAAGTTTTTATAACAAATGTCTAAAAGTTTTTATAAAAATGTCTAAAAGTTTTTATAACAAATGTCTAAAAGTTTTTATAACAAATGTCTAAAACACTCCACGCTCTTGTAATTGTAACTATACTTTTTCAAAATCACGAATAACGACAAAACTGTATAATTTTATTCATCCTATACTACGAAATGAGCAATTATTTGTATACATATTTTTATAATCGCGTTCCCGAAAACGGCTCTAACGATTTCGATGAAAGTTGCAATATAGGGGTTTACGGGGCGAAAAATCAATCTAGCTAGGTCTCATATCTGGGAAAATTCGTTTACTCTATTTTCACCCGAGCAGAACTCGGTCGCTCAAAGTTTAGAACAAGATGGCTACCCTAGAATAATGACATAATGTGACAGCATGGAATTAGTATGTACTATATATGGAATTAGTATGAACTATCATTTACTATTAAATGAGCATTCTCTATTTTTACCAGAGTAGAGTCATGTCGTCCAGGGGGCCTACCACCAGCTCAAAAGCAGTATTATTATAATATTACTTCAGCGGAAGAAAGAGATGGAGCTATACGTCCTGTAGAGCTTCATCTCTTTCCCACACTGAAGTAATATTAAAATAATACTGCTTTATGAGCTGGTGGTAGGCCCCCAGGTCCTCTATATTTATACAAGTATACTTTATTGAACACCAAAAAAATAAATTACAAATAAAATAAATTAAACACTACAAAAAATACAATGGGCGTAATGATTTTTTGCCAGTTAAAAAGTCTGAAGTGAATATTATGGATTACCTTTGCCAAAATAAATAAATACAATATGGCGGACAAAAATGTTTTGGGTGTTATTTTTTGTTGATTCGTGACTGTCAACAGCGAATCTCAATTTTGCAATTACGATTACAACTATCCATTGTATGGAACAAAAAATTAAAAGATTCGCCAGCGAGACGAATGTCAAATTATATTAATTGCAATGACACCGTGCAAGCGTGTGAATCCCCAATTTGAAGGAAAAGGACGTGACGTAACGGTTCGCGATTTTTGTGCGCACACGCACGGTGTTTGGTGATAGAATTTCCATTCTGTTTAATAATATTAAAATTAAATTAAGCTTTGCTTCTGAATAATTAATTGCTTTATCAAGGGTTTTAATTCGTCTATCCTGCCAACAATAGGAAAATTCTAAGAATTTCACCTTTCATGCTTAGTTTATTAAGTTTGTAACTGAATTTTATGGTAGCAACGTAGTGTATGTATGTATTTTGTTAATATTATTATTATTCGAACTTCAAAATGTGGATTTCACTTTTTATCTATCAATCCTCATTATGAATATATCTTTTTTGTATATAAAACTCAATTGCCGTGCGTTAGTCTCGCAAAAACTCGAAAATGGGTCGACCGATTTGAATACTTTTTCTTTGTTTTGTTCGCCTCAATACTGGGGTGGTTAAGGAAAAAGAAAACTTGGAAAAACCCAAAAAAAAAACAGCCGAGAAATCGAAAGGTTGACATTTTGTGTGGGTCTTGCCCACGTGGTCCGAAGTTTACCGGGTCATCTAGTCCTTGATAATTATTCTTCTGGACACTTCAGAGAGGTCAACAAGAACTTTATTATTTGGGCTAAGCAATAAAAAAGAAATGAAGAGATCCGCAGGAGAACCAAGGTAACCCACATATCCCGAAGAATTGCCAAACTTAACGGCAATGGGCAGGGTACATTGCTAGCAGAACGGATGGCCGATGGGGCCGAAAGGTTCTGGAGTGGCAACCGCGTGCCGAAAGACGTTACATTGGAAGGCCTCCCACAAGATGGACTGATGACCTTGTGAAGGCCGCAGGAATCCCCTGGATGCGGGAAGCATAGTTCCGGTCGAAGTGGCGGTGCTTGGGGGAGGCCAGTAATGGACGTCTTTCGGCTGAAATGATGATAATGATGATAAAATAGTCCTCCAGACCAAATTTCGGCAAGGCAACCAATCTCAGCGGAGATCAGCCTTCGGCGCGGGAGATATTACATTGCACAAGTGTGTGCGCAGACACAAGTGCACTCTCTCTTCCCTCACTCTCATAGTCCGATGGGACGGCAATCCGACACAACCGGAGAGAGATCAGGCGCAGGACCAGCGGCTTAACATGCTTTCCGAGGCACGGGGGTACCACACCGCCAACTTCCAAACTCCGGGCTGTTAATAAGAAATTTCTAATGGAAAAACCCAATAACACTTTGCCTGACCCGGGAATCGAACACAACGCTCAGTAGTCACGTGGGGCATATTACCTATGTGATGTTAGTTTATTCTTATAATCTTTACCTACATCATATAATTTAAGTTATTATAACCAATGACGTCAGGAATGTATAAACAGACTTGTCAGTTGGTTTTCCCACTATTTTTAATTCTTGTCACATGATTTTATTTTGCATAAAATTGATTTTAATAAGTTAGTTATTATGATGTCGCAGACTGCGAAGAAATCTTAGGAAATACTCGTTTTATAATCTGACAAATTATAAATCATAATAATGTTATAATCGTTTGATTAAAGTTAGTTAAATTCACATCAACACAGTTACGTAAAATCAACAAAATTAATTTGCTTTATTGGCTTTTCACACCTGAAGGTGCTACACGATTAATGTTGAAATAAATAATTAAGATATTTATTTGCCTTGGTAAATTAACAACGGCTAAATAAATAATTCTATTATACATTGTAATAGCGAATCAGTTTTCCCTTAAGACTTAAGCTAAATACTTTTTGATATTCGAATAGCTCATGAGTACATGACCTTAAGACGTACCATAAAGAATAAGAATTAAAAAAAAAATATTTTGCACCCTAATACACGGTTAATCAAAATCTGAGTCGTTTTGAAACAGATTGCTAATCCATAGCTTCATAAGTTCGAAAAAAAAATCTGTTCAACAACGTTAATAACGCAATGAATGTTGTTGAACTGTCAAAATGAAACGAATTTGTCTTAATCATTTACGAAAATGTGTGACGCAATTAGCTCGTTAGATACACTCTTTAAGAAATTTGTTTTGTTTCTCACAATCTCAAATCCAATCATCCAATCTCAAATAAAAACAAAATCGAAACGACAAAAGTTGACATTGCAACGAATGTCAAATTATAAAAAGGCCAGTAGGTATAATCAACAAAAAAGAAAAAAAAATCATATGTAGTATTGCCTAATTCTTGCACGGATTAATCGTAATAATGTGACCTCTTCACACAAATCTATCTCCACACTTAACATTTGTCCTCGATGCGAATTAGTTGCTTTACGACATTATAAATAAAAAAACTCTTGAAACAATATTGCGTTACTACATCGTGTACATGCTCAAAGGCCATTCCAATTAAAGTAATCGACATTTGCATAGAAAATACGCGTATCAATACGAATTTACGGATGAGATAGGGTTTTGGTGTGGTGCAAGTGAAAAGCATTTGATTTTATTGCAATTTATTGAGGAAATGAAATTGTTTATTCTGTTAATAGGATTTCGGAAACACTATTACACGTCATATTTAAAAAATATTCTAGTTGAGTTCGGCTTTTCCTATCTCACTACTCTGAGAAGAAATGCCGAAACTAACTCAGAGGTCGCAGTCTCTTAAGTCCAGATATAATCTTGGTCAGGCCATATGAGGACCATGTAGATTAGTGATTGAAATGGTCTTTTGAGGAAAGAACCACACAAATTTGAGTGGACCTGTCCAGTCAGTGCAAGCATTTGTCAGTCATCGTGGAGGTCAACTCAACAACGGCTTTGTAGCGGTGTTAAAGACAGAACTTACATTCTGTGCAGCCCGGGCAGGTGACCAAACGGTGACCTGTGTACCTACTACATTCAATAAATAAACGTCTTCAGTTCGAGATTATCACCCTGTCTATGCTTGTAGGTAAGACTTGTAAGACAGCGGCCAACTCGTATGTTTACATTATTTAAGGTGCAGATGCGGTGCCATAATGCTGCATAAAACAGATTTTGTTTCAATTACTCTTTCTAATTGGCGTGGCTTCTTACCTGTTCCAACTCATCTAACACAATATCTACAATATTATTACCTGTGTCATCGACTCGAAAAGAAGCAGACTCTTTCTAATCTAGCTCTATCTGAACGAGTTTGGAGGTTATATCAATGTCTTTTAACTCCACTATAAAACGATTGAACCCATTCCCCGCTA
The DNA here is from genome assembly GCA_949152395.1 of Agrochola litura. Classification (NCBI taxonomy): domain Eukaryota; kingdom Metazoa; phylum Arthropoda; class Insecta; order Lepidoptera; family Noctuidae; genus Agrochola; species Agrochola litura. The sequence goes on from OX424509.1 coordinate 7,674,231, forward strand.
CATCTCGTGCTTTAACTCCGTACAATAAAACTACTCGTCACCTGATTAGCTCGCCGCTCACGGCGCGGTCCGTTTTCCTCTAAAATTAAACAAATCCACAACGACAGTGTTTTGTCAACTCGTGACTATGGCCAAGGCCGCGGTTGTCATCAGCGGTTTAGGGTTGACAGTAGTACGGATGAATAGTTTAGTTATTCTCGTTGACTGCTGTGCTAGCCTAGTTTAGTGAACACTTAATTTTTGTTACCCTGCGTTTATATTACAACCGTATACCTATATATATAATCAGCATAAAATGTTCCCATTGCTGCGACACAGGCATCCTTTCGGTGAGAGTGAGTGGGCCGTAATCCACCACGCGGGTCCAGTGCGGGTTGGTAGATGTCACATGTCTTCGAATTTTTGGTTCTAGGAAATGCCGGTTTCCTCACGATATTTTCCTTCACCGTTTCCAGAATATCCAGTCATCAGCTTCGAACACCTCATAACACTTGCAATTATAAGCTAACGTATATAAAGTGAAGTTCAAATTAATTTAGTAAGTCCGCTTCGATAAAATAACCTTTTCACATTTTAATTAATAACTACCTAATTAATTTAATGTAAATCTAAAAATTAGTCACCAAATATTCAAAATACGTGGCGGTGTCGTTGATATTTAAAAATAACACGATAAAATATATGTAAATGCTTTATATGAATATGCAAAAGATAGATAATATTCAGTGTATTATTTTATTGATTTTAATTTACCAATTTACTTGTAAATCTTCTCATGCGAAATCAACTTTGCAAATTCCAAATGTTTGTTTTGACTCCATATTTTGAAGTTATGGTGAAAGTGTCTAGTTTTTATTATGAATGGGGTACTAATTACCGATTGAAATATTTAATTCTTCATTCATACATGATATCATTATATTTCTTTTTCATACTTTAATAATAATATATGCCTGATTACTTTAATAGAAGAAAGCCATTTTGACAAACATTTCAAAAGTGGCCTGGAAATTATTTTGATAGATATTTTGTCTGTCTGCAAAATTGCATTGCATTGTTGCATTGCAAATGTTTTGACAAAATTACAATAGGTACCTATCGACCGAGTACAAGTAATTTAATTGAACTTTAATTTTTCATTGTAATATTTTGGCGGCGCGAGATTTTTTCTGTCTTCAAACTAACAAATTATTAATCTTCTTTTACTAGCTTTTGTTTAGCTACAATTGTAAAATGATTATGCTCATTGATCATGATCATGTAAAGTCATGCAAATTAATTGTTAAGCAAAATGCTACCAACTTAAATTGTCCGCGTATTCAAATCACAACTGTCATTCTTTGACAGTTGTATAAAATGGCTATAACACGGCAAATTGACGTAGAGTGTGAATTTAAATCATTTATTTCAATAAGGCACATAAAAGGCACTTTTGCACGTCAAAATTTACAAAAAAATAGAATTGATTCTAGTGTCGCCCCTTCCAAAAGTTAGTTTTCGTATGGAGAAGAATGAGCAAGAAACTCCACCGTTACTCTTTTAAAATGTTTATAATATTTTGTATACATTAAATAAATAATTATATGTGGAGACGATGCACCTGGAATAAGATTACTATATCTGCAGCTCTTTAATCTTTGACAACTTACGAGTATCATACAAATAATCTCTTCTTAGGGTTCATCAAAAACGACAAACTAAGGACCAACAACAACAACAACGACAAAAGACCAGTCACTTCCATAGCCAACCCTAGAGTACTGATGACAATTGCGGGTAATCACGGTGGATGACGTCACGCGGCGTGCAGCGGTGCAGCCTTCACGCCTGTCAACTGATTGCGAGACATTCGATTCGAGTTAGGCACCACACACACTAGATGAGCCGTGGTCGTGCGATGCGTAACGCGATAGGTACATGGTACTGTTAACATTGTAAGCAGGTGCATTATGTTGTTACTGATTGAATTCCTCGATCACCTGTAAACTGTAGAATAAGATCTAATAGTCCTACAGACCGATTTCGGCCATGGCGGTCAATCTCAGCGGAGACTAGCCATTGACGTGGGAGATATTATAATGCACAGTACGGAGACACATCACAGAGGTATATAAGTACGGGCTGACTCTTGTAGTCGATTTTTGCTCCGCCATACCACAGTATAAATAAGTAACAGTAAAAACGGCCGAACCGACGCGCTTCGAAATATCAGTGTATATCAGTACGCAACAGTATCGAGTGCGTGGTAGTTACGCACGGACGCGGAAGGTTTATCTACCGAGCGGCCGCAGGTAATTATTTCAAGGTCACTGCCGAGACATAATACTGTTACTTTATCATACTGTGGACATTCTATTAAAAACATTTCACATTATATTGCTGTGTTATTTGACTCATCAATGGACTGCGCGTAATTTTTGCGTCTTCCGCGACCTCTAATCGATTCAGTGTGTGTAATGCTTTACTTACGTTGACATTGCTCGTGGTCACATTAGTTAAATTAAATCATAATTTGGAACAAAAAACCACAATAAAAACACTATTAGGCATAATGTAAAATGTAGAGTGTTGCTATTTGATTATTACGTTTCATATATTAGTTAGGGCTTAATGGCGACCTCCGTATTAGTGAATTTGGACATTCTACAACATTGTATGTAATGCACACTTAAGTAACACTTGACATTAGCCACATGGTTTCCTAGTCAAAGGTTAATTTAATTTTAACCACCAGTTGTTCTTTTAGCGTGTTCATCATCATCAACAGCTTATAACTGTTCACTGCTGGACATAGGCATCTCCTAAGGTCGTCGCTCTACCCAGCCTATGGTCCTACGGTTTCGCGGTCTGCACTTAAAAACACGTCTATAATCCAAAACTATCTATTGAAAATGTAAACAAATGTATCAAAACGTACAGCTGTAAATACCAATTTGTAGTGCCACTTACAAATTGAGTGCTTTGATTTGATTATTTAAATACATGAAGCCGAAATTCTAATTTTGAATCACCTTAAAAATGTTTTTCATTTGACAATTGAGGTTAATTTTATAACCTCAATTTTCGTCGATGATTTTTTAATTAATAGTAAATAATGTTATTCAAACATTAATTGTTAGAAAAAATAGTGAAATAGTTAAAACTTTCTAAATACAGATGAATGTGTTACTTATTTCCCTTTAGTAAGTGATTGCTTAATTTTTTTTTCTGAATTGAGTTCGTTTACATTTTCATCATTTACTTTTGGAACAGACAATAGGGATGATGCCTAGGTAAAAAAAAAAAACTATTTAGTCCGTCTTTCAGATAATAAAAAAATATTAGACACGTATTTTTTGCTTTTGTCATATTAATAAAAAATAACTTAGAAAACACGCATTAAAGTTGGGGAGTGATGGCTCGCTACGTCACAACTCAGTATAAAATCGAGCAAGGCGTAACATCATGCCACATTTTAACTCAATGTATCGCCGTTATCTTTTGATTACGTCAAAAAAGAAAAAATACGTATCCAATATTTTTTAATAATCTACAAGGACAAAAAAATATTTTTGGACAAATCGATTTTCCGTAATGTTCTAGAAAACATTATTAAAACCGGTCGGGTCATTTATTAATGAGTTTTGAATTCGCTTACTTACCGATTTGTTACGAATACCTAGTTTTCAAGGTGACAAAGAAGATCAAGATTCGTGCCTAGTAGGTACTATTGTAGATCATTGCGCTAATCGTGCGCAACGTTGTTCGTCTTTTGTTTGAAGGTAAGCATTGTTTTGCTATTGTCTAATACTTTGACTGCTATCAGATATTGATCATTTTTATTATGAAATCGGACCGTCTGTGATGCATGTAGTCGTGTGGGTTCCATCATTGGGTAGTGAAAGTAAAACATGGTTGGTACTAATCAGCATCATTTTATTCCTCAGTTCTTTGACAAGTATTTTGAAAGACTTTTATTATCGTATATGCTATATAAGAACAAGAAACTACCTACCTAACTGACCAGCCCGTCCCATCTTTGATGTTCTCCCTCCGGTAAACGCCCTAAGCCAAGGCTCGTACCCCACAGGGGGTGCCCTTAGCGAGCGTTCACCTACTATATAAGCTTAGTTTGTAATGCTTCTGGCTGGAGACTTTGAGTATAGTAGCTTAAGGCAGCTACAGGAAATCCCGGTGTAAGTAGTCATGACCTCAGAGGTTAACTACGAGATACCCTAAATAAAAAATTAAAAAATACTTCCTAACTGAGTGTAACTATCAATATTAATCAATCTGCCTAGCATTTTCCCAACTATGTTGGGGTCGGCTTCCAGTCTAACCGGATGCAGCTGAATACACATGGAGCGACTGCCTATCTGACCTCCACAACCCAGTTACTAGGTAACACGATACCCCTTGGTAAGACTGGTTGTCAGACTTTCGGGCTTCTGACGACCCGTAACGACTCTCAAAAATCCAAGAAAGACAGCCGATACCAACGGGTTAACTTGCTTTCCGAGGCACGGAGGGATTGCGGTAGGTATGTAAAGATGGTCATCCATCCACGGACTGAGCGTAACTATAAATTTTATTAGTATTTAGAGTTTTAGTCACATACTTATAAAGCAGTTTTCCCCAACTAGTTTCGACTTCAAGCGGCGATCTCAGATTACTAATCTCAGCTTACACTATACCTAATTACAGTAACAGTGCCTAAAGGTGCAATTCCGTAGCTGACCGCAGGTGGCAACTGCAGGCGACGTGTCACCGCGACACGACTGGTTTCTATGAATTTCTATGAAATACCTTCCGTAGCTAGCGACACGTCGTTGGCAGCTACGGGCGAGTGACAGGTGATACGTGCAGTCCGACCGCAGACCAGTATTGCCGCCAACGCTCGAGCGATAGTCATGTTTTTCTATCTTCTATCTACCGACTGGAATACGGGCAGTTGCCGCCTGCGGTCGGGTTCCGAATCATGACTGCAGTCACATGATACCGCGACGAGTTGCCGTGACATGACGCCGCGACGAGTTGCCGTGACATGACGCCGCGAGACGTCGCTTGCAGTTGCCTCCTGCGGTCGGGTACGAAATGGTCCATTTATGTATTTCCTATGAAGGTGACGTGTCGCTACCTAAGGAAGGTATTTCATAGAAATCAGTCGTGTCGTGGCGACACGCCGTCTGCTACGGAATTGTGAAGATTGAAAATTATGAAAAAGGTACAAAGCTTTATTCTTCACAATATTCATCCAAACGCTTTCCAACAGACCGAAATCATCCAACACCTTCAAATTTCACAATTTTCCTGCAAAAGAAACCACATTTTTAAAACTAACCACTAATTACATTTCGAAAGCTCTCACACAATTTCCCATAACGAACCTAACTTCATTATTTTAACAGACCTTATTCACAGAACGTTGCAGTGAACTATTTTTCTTCAATCAACACGTGTGCATTAAAACTTACTGCAAACACTAGCGAGTATTACGAAAAAAATAATGTGAAGAGAGAATTTTGGGTTATAGGAGAGAGTTCCGCATACATTGCTGATTAAATTTGTGTTCATTTAATGATGAAGAAAATGAATGAAAAGCGAGTTAATATTAACGTGATGGCTGACAAAGGAGAATAGAAGAGACAAACATTTCCAGCAACTGGGAAATTTAGGTAGAAGATGATATTGATGGTAATCTGACAATGTTTGGTTGTCAGTAGCAACCTCAGTAGAAAAGGTTGATAAGAATATATTACCGCGGGGGAGTTTGTTGCGCCACTTCTTCTTCCCAGCTAAAGCACTAGGAAGTGGTGAAGGGTGGGCGTTTTTGAGGACTGTCTTATGTAATTATGACGTTCATAAAGTGCAGATTCTTCGAATAAATTACTTTTGTATTTGATTTTGACCAATATGAATCACCAAAGACTACAGTGTCGTACTATAGTTTCGTTTGCCAATTTTCATTTATTCAACTTGAAATGCAATTTGGAAGGGTATAAGACTCATGCAGCAGACAAAACAATAATGTTAGAGTATAATTATTATGTAAAACAATAATAATGTAAGAGTATAATTATTATGACAAGTAAAAAATTATGATTCATCAAGAAAAAAAAAACATTACATTTGTATATTTCTTCAAATGAGATATAAAAAAAAACAATCAGTTATAAACGAAAGAAACCAAAGATTTGTGAACGGAACCCTAAAAAACTAACAAAATAAACAAACAAACCAAAGACAATGAGCGTAGCATCATGAATCATAGAGTTTGGCAACACACGCTAATGGTACCAAGTACCATAGACTTTTAGTTATGAAACTGTACTAAAATGTGTTTCTTAACTTTGGGTCATCGATCAAAAGTAGTGCTGCTAGATTTTTACGAGGTCAGGTTTTATTTTGACTCTAGATTGAGGCTGATAAGGCTCTTATTGATGATTTTTTGCTATTTTATTATTATGTAAATGAAGTTTTTAAAAGTAAGGAATATTTTGTTTATCTCTTATATAATCATCCAATAATGTTCCCACTACTGGAACACAGGCCTTCTCTCTGTAAGAGGCAGTGAACCGTAATCCACCACGCGGGCCCAGTGCTGGTTGGTAGATGTCACATGAATTTGAATTTTTGGTTCTAGGACATGCCGGTTTCCTCACGATGTTTTTCTTCACCATATTGAGAGCAGTGGTGATAAAATACTAATACCCCCACTCCCCAACTTTAATACGTTTTATCTAAGTCATTTTTTATTAATATGACAAAGAAAAAAATACGTGTCTAATATTTTTTTAATATCTGATTGACGGACTAAATGGAATTTCATTTTTTTTTAACCCAGGTATTATCCCTATTATCGAGACATGTAGTAATTTATTTCTTTAATTACCAATTCGAAGTGAAGCCTTCTTTGACTGTCATCTATACTAGATATTTATGATGACCAGTTGTAACGTGACCTATCAGTAAAACCTAATTGTATATGAGCAGTTTCTCTCTTTGCCTTTTGCAATGCTATTCAATACAGTGAAAGCTGTACGATTTGTCCCCGGCGATTTACCTTTAAATATACAGATGAACACATTAGTATCTTCATATCCTTATTTGCAAAGCTGCTTATTATGGGTTTTCTCCTTAACTGCTATCCATATTTACAACGACGAAGTTTGTAGTTCAATTCTGCAAGGTCAATCCTTATTGCATATATTCCATTGGTCGATCAGAATCATTTGTAGTACTTTGATAGTCGTTGCGGGTCAGCAGAAGCCCGAAATTCTGACAACCAGTCTTACCAAGGGGTACCGTGTCACCCAGTAACTGGGTTGTGGAGGTCAGATAGGCAGTGGCTCCATGAAAAATACTGGTATTCAGCTGCATTCGGTTAGACTGGAAACCGATTCCAACATATTTGGGAAAAGGCTAGGCAGGTTGATTGATCTCATTGGTTGATCAAAACTGACCATCGATGAAAGTTTGACAGTGGTGCTGTTGGGGTCTTGGATCTTTGAATTTTTGTCACACAATAATATTAACAGTTTATTAGGAAGACGTTTATTAGCGGAAGCTTGTGAGTTGATTTATAATGTTATATGAATACATTACAAAAAAATACCTATGATGACCAAATAAAATCAATCAAAATGTCATACAAATAGTTTTCTGCCAGTTACGCGCACAGCTTACTCTAACTGAAAGGAATGTTGCTATTTAAATATTATATCTTATATAAAAACATGTAGAATTATTGTATATTTATTTTATTTTTATGTATTACTAGCTGCGCCCCGCGGTTTCACCCGCAGAAGTCTCAATCCCGTGAGAATATCGGGATAAAAAGTATCCTATGTGTTAATCCAAGTTATAAACTATCTGTTTATCAAATTTCATCCAAATCCGTTTAGCCGTTTGAGCGTGAAGAAGAGACAAACATATACACACACACACTCACAAACTTTCACCTTTATAATATTAGTAGGATTATATGCTGCACCGATCGACGTCATAACGTCAACGCCGTCTGTCGCTGAAAGCAGCGCTGCGGCTCTGTCTCACATGGGGTCGCAGCATTATGCTGAGCGATGGCCGTTTTGCGTGGATGTGGCGCATAATTTCCCTCAAGTTGTTCTTTTTGTTTTATGTTCTTTCTTTGCGTCATGTTCACCGCAAATAAACGTATTTTTTTTTTTCTAAATAACATATGTAAATCTTAATCACCTAATTGACGCCTTCTGGACTGGCTACTTTTCTGAAAGGAAAAATAATATTATAGGAATAGGAACCATTCTGCAATAAGTACCAAAAACTTCTACAGATTCTAATATTATCTTCATCATAAACCACACAGCACACAGTACCACTTTACTGTACAATATTCTCAACAATCTCAGGTAGTGATTATAATTTTGTTTCTCTCAAATTAGCATAAGTGGTCTTTGAGAGTAACCGAGGCGAGCAGAGGTCAAACTACTGACTTGGAGGCAGTAAATTATATAAAACTTTTGTCACCTATCTTATAAAGACATGCTGTGGGTTTGTGATTTATGGATTTTAGGATTATCTTGGAGAATACTGTGCTGTGATGTTAAAAGGTTAAAGATTATGATTGCGTCGTAAAATTAGTAGCAAATATAGTGAGATGAAGGCAAGTATAACGTCAACCTACTGGTGAACTTATGGAATCAAAATGCTTTCTTGCTCTTTATGATGAAGTGTTACTTCAATGGTATCTGATTGGCTGATCTTGGAAAAATAACCTTTCTATACATAACATTAGTATTATGATTTATGCATTGAGGTTCAGTCGGGCTAGTCCACAAATTTAAGGTCACTCAGTGAGCTATGGAGCGGGCTATGCTTGGAGTTTCAGAAATGAAGTTATCCGGTAAAGAACCAGAGTTACCGACATAGCCTGCAGAGTAAGCAAGCTGAAGTGACAGTGGGCTGGTCATGTTTGTCGAAGGACCGATGGCCGGTGGAGCAGATGAGTCCTAGAGTGGAGACCGCGTATCGGCAAGCGTAGAGTAGGACGCCCCCCAGCTAGATGGACCGACGACCTTAAAAAGTTGGTAGGGACAGACTGGATGCGGAAGGTGGAGGATAGGGTGTCGTGGCGCAGCCTGGGAGCGGCTTATGTCCAGCAGTGGACTGTGATAGGGTGGAGTTGATTGATTGATTGTATGCATATCAGTATAATCAGTAGCAGTCTTCCCAATGCTTCGACTTAGGCTTCCTTTCTGGAAGAGGCAGCGGGTAGGGAGTGGGAGTTATCAAATATGCGGATCCTGTGCAGTGCAGACCCTGACTTTCCGTTTTTTTTTTTTTTTTGTTATGAATGTAGTAAACAATTTTTTGTGTGGAATTTTGACACCGTTTTGTCTCTGCGAATTGAGTTTGTCGGTGAAACCTTGCAGGATATAAACAGTCATTATCTACAAAGTAAGTAAATCTGCTCAGTTTGATAAGAAACAACCTTACATATATATTCACATTTAGCTACTGCATAGTATTCTATATCAATTAACATCCTCATAAAACGGAAGGACTGTAATGTTTATAGCCTAAATCATAAATTATTGGCTACATTTGTCCATTAATATGATTGTCTGATCATCAATAAATATGTGTTTATGATAACTTTTGTACTGTCATAAAACACAGAGTTGAACAGAAGGTTCATTCCAAAACCTACCCTTTTTTTATACGGTGATGAGAGCTTGTAACATTTTCACCTTTCCTAGAGGTTTCTTAACACTATGATCAATATGCTGCTACAAAGGTTTGAATATCAACACGTGATGATGAAATAATGTTCTGCAGTCTATTTTCACTAGCATACGCCTAATCAGCCCATAATGTTCCCACTGCTGGGACATAGGCCTCCTCTCTACGTGAGGGAGTGGACTGTAATCTACCACGCGGGCCCAGTGTGGGTTGGTAGATGTCACGTCTTCGAATTTTTGGTTCTAGGACATGTCAGTTTTCTCACGATGTTTTCCTTCACTATTTTGAGATCAGTGGTGATGAAATTATTTACACGAAGTAAAACGCCTGCTGGTTTGGAACCCACGACCTACAACTTGTAACCACTGGGCCACCACTGTTAATATAATTTTTTACTAGCAACCTTGTAACTTTTGTCTTCGTCTGGGTGGTAGTACTTTTGCCACTCGTTTTGTTGGCGTCATTTTCCCAACTAAGTCAGGGTTGGCATCTAACCGGATGCAGCTGAATACCAGTATTTTACATGGAGCGACTGCCTATTTGACCTCCACAACCCAGTAACTGGGTAATACTATACCCCTTGGTAAGACAGGTTGTCAGATTTTCGGCCTTCTGACGACCCGTAACGACTATCAAAGATCTACGAATGACAGCCGGGACCAACGACTTAACGTGCTTTCCGAGGCACGGAGGAGTCTCGGTATGTAAAGATGGTCACCCATCTACGATCAACCTCGGCAAGCGTAGCTTAACCTGATGGGATTTTCTTCTTTCATGGCGGTTTTAGGTGTATACGAAAATAGCTGTAGACACAAAGAAACCGGCCAAGTGCGTGTCGGACCACGCACAATGAAGGGTTCCGTAGTAGGGATAAATTTATCCCAAAAACAAACTTAACTTTGTAGTTGATAAAGATGTTCTCCCATACGGAATGTATGGGAAAACATGTTTTTGCAACTGCAAAGTAAAGTTGGTCGATTATTACTCGTTAACTTGTAGAGCATACTTAGCTGTGATAGTTTTCCTTTTAATTACGTTATATAAGCTGCTGCTGTGATTTTTTTCACATATCCAAAACCCACCATTTAGCTGGCAGGGGGGGGGGGGACACTTGACTCTAACAAAAATTTGCACTTTAAAGCTTATTATTTCGCAAACGGATCCCTGAATCCAAAAATGCTTCTCACAAATTCACAATATTTTTGAAGAACCTTTCCAATGATACCCCACACTATGGGATAAAAAAAAAACACCACTTAACGTGTATGAGAGGAACCCTAAAAAAAAATGTTTTTCATAATTTTATTTTACCACTTTGTCGGCGTAATTAATATGTATATCTATGCCAAATTACAGCTTTCTAGTACTAAGGGCCTCGGAGCTGGACCGCAGACAGACAGACAGACGGACATGACGAAACTACAAGGGTTCCTTGTTTACTACGGAACCCTAAAAATTTATCTACCGCTGGCTTATTACTGGGGATTAAGACTAGTGAACCTTTTGCAGTATCGTCTTTTTTTGTGGCTATATTGAAATTAATATGATCGGCGGCATGTTGTGTCACTTAAAAGGATAATAATATTCATAGTGAAGACCGTAGAGATATGGACATCCTTGTGCATCTCACATTTTGTAAAGAGAATAATTATGATGATGCACTAGGTGCTACTGTATTCATTTTATTATTTACCTAGACAAAAAATGTGTTGTGTAGTGCACACATATCAACTCGGAAAGGGATCCTCACCGTATCAACTCGAGCTATTCAGTATTCTTTGTATGAAACTCCCTATGCACACTAATCGGAATCGTAACGTAATCGCTTCGCCTCGGGATAAGCTCACGAACCACGGTGCGGTGTTGGTCAACTTGCAGTTTCCGCGCTTACGGCTCGTCGTCCCCGAGTTTACGTCTCTTCGTTCACCTATCTATACGTTCTCCTCTCAGCCCTCCCGGGACCTGCCTGCAGCACATTACTGCCACGCGTGCTTACGGCGAGCTGTAAGCGCAGCGTTGCCTAGCCGTAGCCGAGTCGACGTATCGGAGCTGCTGATCCCTCTTACGTTAGGTTGACGCCTGTTTGACGGTGAGGCGAAAGGTGATAAGGCGACGATCCCTTTCCGAGTTAATATATGTGCTATGACTTAACGATGAAAGCAGTATGCACGCGTTTTTATCAAGTATGTCTTTTTCTTAGGATCCATATTTCTTTATCAACATCTCAGCGTCTTTTTTCCTTGCCATATCAGTTTTAGTAATGGAGAATGTGTTTGATACGTCGATCAGCTCTTCCTCTCTGGAAGAGAAAAATATTAAGCTTTGGAGGTATTTGGAACAGGGTGTAAAATTCACTCATTCTTTTTAGAAAAAGGAGGATCCTCCGACGGGTTTCGTGTCTGGCTGGCAACTGCCCAACGATTGATGTCGGGGAAGGTATTTAAATGTTGTTTGCGCGGTAAACTTTAATTGCGCGATGCAGGATTTCTGTGACGTCAGGATTTTGTGTGACGTCAGGTCTTTGATGCGTAGTTCACATGTGGCGAAGTAGAGGCCACAAACCGTTTAAAAAAAAAGAAGGAACTGTTGTATTGCTTTCAAAGACTTTAATATTGAATCCTAGAACATCAATATAAGAATTTGATTAGAATAGACAAATGGCAAACATAAAGTAAAACATAAAGTTGGATTTTTTTGTCAAACCAGAAGTTAATGACATAATCATTACCTCAATACACAGCTGTGACACAAAAATCCAGCTTAAACTATACGGAAATCGAACCCGCGACCCACAACCCAGACATTCTTTCACAGTGCCATCATAGCGCGCCCACTATTAATAAAAGTGTCATCATTTTCATCATTCATACTTAATAGAATTAAGATTAAATACCGGTAGCTCACAATGATTTAAAAGTTAACGGTTTTTAATAATAAAAACATTGTGATCATTCGAGGTCAGAGGTCAATGTTCTTTCTGAAGGATGTGCCAGTTTTTGATGATTTATTGATTGGTTCGTGGACATGGGGCTTAGTTTTTTTGAATTAAGAATTGCATTTGGATCGCTGTTTTGATTAGTAAGATGCTGATTTGATTAGTTAAACTTCATTTTATGATGAATCGAAACGATGTTCTTCTTGAGAGATATGTTAAGAGGAAACGCGGTCACGTGGTAGTTGGTGTTTATTCCATAAGAACGTATTCGTCTGTTTTGCTACTATTTTTTTACGATATAATGTGTGTGTGTTTAGTTTTTTTGAAGTGAAAACTTCTTTAGGAGCGTTGGGCATTTTTGAGATGGGACTAAACCATTGATTTCACGACACTGTGACGACACCAGCTTTTGACCATTAAAAAGACATCAACGCGTGGATTACCGCGATGCCGATTTTTTTCAAGTTTTCACTTCTGTCGGCACTCCCGGAGTGCCACTGTTTTTTTTTTTCTAAAATTAATACCATTGTTCATGTTCTCCAAATGCTTATGCTTAATGCTCGCTTATGAAAAGAGAGCACGAAATGATGAAGAAATAAACGAAATTGGAGAAGATAGGTAGATTATTTCCTTTTTTTATTTCTTATTGCTGCCTTGATGAATTTGAGAAGCATTTCCACAGAAATAAAGAAGGTACACATAAATATAAGAGTAAGGCTGGTTTCACAGCTGTCCGGCAGACCTGCACGGGCCGCCCGCAAACGTGAGACCCGTACGGGTAGCGCTCGCAGTACTCAAGAGGTCTACTCCCTAAGCGAAATCCGTAGTATCGACCGAAGTTACGGGTGCTTTGTACTCCGTCTCACTTACAGATATACCGTAAGTGAGACGGAAAACAAAGCGCCCGTAGCTTCGGCCGAAACCACGGATTTCGCTTTGGGTGTAGACCCACTGAAAGAGGGAGTTGGTACGATACGGTTATTAGCGTTGTACGGGCTTTACCCGGAGCGGGTCACGTTAGGACCAATCCGCGTCGCTGTGAAACAATGTTCTAGCGCGTCACGTGTGTCTCCGTTCCAGGAGCCTACAGGCGGCCCGCACGGTTCTCCCGGACAGCTGTGAAACCAGCCTTAATAATAACATTTTATAATGATCGTAAGTGAACGCGTGAGCGCAACATAAAATGTACGGTTGTGCAACATTAAACAAGTAATATAATTTAAAACATAGCTTTATTGCGCAATTCGCGACAAAATTAATATGTTCGTCTCTTGCCTTGAAACTCTCTGGCGAAAGGTCAGTCCGTTGGTACAGTTCTGTACAACAGTGGGCTAATAGGATGATAGGTAATAACTGTTTGCGTGATTGTACCGCGGGTCAGATGTTTGTGTAATAGTTTTGAATGTTTTGTGTGATGTAATGGATGGATGAACGGATTTTTTTATCCAAAAGAATTATATCAACGCGATTATAAAAGATAACAAAGGAATCTTTTGGCAAAATTTTGTACTTCAGTTTATTAAAAATATTGCAAACATATTTTTTCTTTTTTTACGTTATCAACAGATTACGGCGATACATTGAGTTAAAATGTGCCATGATGTCACGAGAACGTAGATTTTATTTTTTTATTTTATTTTATTTATTTATTATTCGCAACACAACTAGCATTACAGGTTACCCCAAATCGGTAGCGTGGTCTTAAACAATATTTTTTCCACTACAGCTTATTTCAGCTAGCTCTCAAAACAGTGAAGGAAAACATCGTGAGGAAACCGGCATGTCCTAGAACCGAAAATTCGAAGACATGTGACATCTACCAACCCGCACTGGGCTCGCGTGGTGGATTACGGCCCACTCCCTCTCACAGAGGGGAGGCCTGTGTCCCAGCAGTGGGAACATTATAGGCTGATGATGATGACGATGACAGCTTATTTGTTACATGTAAAATAATTTTTGTCAACTCGTTCAGAGAGAACTGGTAAATAATCTATTATATTATACTTACAAACATGAAAAAGAAAAAGTACATAACTACCCAACCCGACTTGCAAAGAAAAAGAAACTACAGGTGCCAAATGTAAACAATTATTATGAGACGATGGATTACACCTACATTAATAAATGAATTGCCTGAGGGAATGATCGATCGCGTCACAAGTAAAAATCACCTAAAAAGTGTCCTAAGGAAGCATTACTTGTCGATGTGTCCATAGTTGCTGTGTCCGATCGGCGGCTTCGGTGGGCTAAGGTCGTGGGTACTAAGTTTACTTACCTTATACTGAGTAGGTACCTACTATAGGATAGTCTCATGACGTTCGCTGACTGATGCCGCTGAGTATGATAGCTGTAGAACTTGTAGAATCTGTAGCTGTGTGGGTAACTACTCTGTATTAACATACAGAGTGTTTGCCTACAGAGCCATAGTCTTATAGTTTTAACTTAGATTTAGTTTTTATGTCTAGTCAAGCAAAGATTCATGCTAAATCCACGAGAATCTACTGCCGACAAATTGCTTTGTAGCTTGGCAGATGTTATGTAAAACGAAAACTGTAATATTATGAACTAAATAAATATAAAAAAAACTTACTTGTGACGTAGCGGTGGGGGTCGCTACGTCACAAATAAGTTTTTTTTTTCCCCAACTTTGGTGCGTTTTATATAAGTATTTTTATATGATAAAGCAAAATATACGTGTCTAATATTTTTTTATTATCTGACTGACGGGCTTAATAGAATTTCTTATTTTTGACCCAGCTATCAACCCTATTCTACCAACGTGACTTTTCCATGATGGTAAAAGATAATAAAGGAATCATCACAAACTCGGTATGATTCATTAATTGTGTGGTTTTATACGATTGCATATAGGGTAACACAATGATTACCAAGTTTGCCTTGCTTTGCTGGTTTAGACAAAGAAGATATACCTGGAAACACTGGTATGAAATCATTATAAGTTATAACCTATTTATGAACCGTTGCACCTACCTATTTTATAAGGCACAACAGTACATAAATAGGTTATAACTTATAATGATTTCATTCCCGTTTCCAGGTACATCTTCTTTTTTAGACAAAGAAGATGTGCCAGGAAACTGGTATGAAATCATTATAAGTTATTACGTATGTATGTACTGTTTGAAGAGATTAGATGGCAGGTGCTCTGTTTGAGAGGAAAAAAGAAAAAAAAAGAAGAAAAAAAATATATCTTTATTTAAAATAAAAGAAAAATTATATTAGAGTATCTGCCATCTAATCTCTTCACCACTCTTGGTTGACTGGTAGAGAATGCATTAAGCATTAAGTTTACCTTTGTACCTTTTTGAGTGTGAAAAGTTTAAATAAATAAATCAAGTGTACGCAAAGTGAGGAGGTTTCTCTCTCCAGAGCCTTGACACTGGTAGCTTCGGCCCTGTTTCCGATAATAGTGAAAGTGCAAGAGTAAATCTGAACAGTAACTAAAACCTTCAAGATTTTGGTGAGACTCTAGACTTCTTTGTTATATACAATGTTAATTAGGCGTTCCTGTTAACCCACAATAGTACAGCGCCCATGCAGGCAAAAACATTTTTTTTAATTTAAATAAAAACAAACAGTAGCAAAATAAGAAATAGTCATAATATCTTAAATATTACATTTTAAAACAATTATGCTACCCACTCCTTTAGGGTTGCTTGGATTTGCTTCGTAAATGCATTTTTACTAAGAAAAATATACAAAAAAATAGTTTTCAACGTGGAAACACAAGTGCGACACGTGCACGTGTACAGAGTGTTTCGTTTTTACGTACCAATTTAATATTTTTTGTGTGAATATTTTATTATAAAATATAAAATGTTTTTTTTTTGCATTTATGGACTTTAATTAACATATTGTGTACATATTTCTTATCCTTCATTTTCCGCTTTTTATTAATTTCATATCCCCACAGCACATAATCACAAATAACATAAACCACTAGATAACTAAGCCTACAAACATACAAAACACAAATCACGTCCAACAATTATGGTGATTACTCAGTTGATATAAAAATTTATCACCACGCTTCGTGAAGGTCTGCCGCCGTCACGACTTGCGACCACATACGTTGGTAATACAGCAATTAGCCGTGATGCTTTTCCGCATGCATTTTTCCTTAATTTTCAATTGGATTGTTCAGTGATTGGATTTTATGGATACGGTAGTGAAGGGGGAACGTGTGTGTCTATTAACGTTATATGGATATGAAGGTATTTATATCTAATCAATTAGTAAAGCTATTATTAGTATGGATTTTTTTATAGTATTTTGGTGTGCAGCATTTATTTGTCTATTTCACAAAAATAGGTAATCGTATCATTAGTATTATTATGGTCGTCTCATGTGAATTACACATCACACTGACGTCACGCAAAATCCTGCATCGCACAAGCAGAGTTTGCCGCCACTAGCATAAAAAAAAATATCACGAAAAAAACAAAAAAAAAACAGCTGTTTTTTTTTTTGCGATTTCAGGTTTTGTTCCATAGTAAAAGTTGTTCATCATCATCAGCCTTTAATGTTCCCACTGCTGGGACACAGGTCTTCTTTCTGTCTTTAACGTTCCAATATCAATCGTCAGACAGTTGCCCACCAGATGAGGTCCTGGGTTCAGTTCCCGGGACGGGTAAAGTGTTATTGCGTTTTTTCATCAAGAATAATTTCTCAGTAGCAGCCCGGAGTTTGGATTTGTGAAATGTGGGTATTCTACAGGTACACCTGTGCCTAACCCTTCGGGAAGAACAGGTATGAAGATATAACAACCTAACTAATTTATTAAAATGTAGTTGTCTTTTTGACCTAATTTTTCTAATTAGTTTGAGTGTCGGTATGTATGTTTTTCTTAACTTTTACTGTAGTTATAGTGATCAAAATCCATTCCAGCCTCCTAACATCAACTTTTAAAATCGATTCAAGTACTGTCTAAACTAATATATGTATTATATTTTTTTTTTTTTTATAATTTTTATTTCATAAGCCTAATAATACATAAGGAGAGAAAAGGGTTAACAATGAATTTCTTAAGTAACTTGGATCCTTATAGTAATTAGACTAAGCACATGCACGAATTTGTAAAACTCCGGACACCCAAACTAGGACATGTCCTGTATCTCAGGTGTCAGCGTTCCTTCCTGCCAGACACATTGTGGAGCGTAACTTATTGTATAATTGTTATTGTATAATAATAAAGAGAATAGATTTGATTTTCTGTATGTTTTTTTGTTACGCTTTCACGTTAAAACGGCTGAACGGATTTGGATAAAATTTGGCACATGGGTAGATCATGGCTTGGGTTAGGACATAAAGTACTTTTTATCCTGATATTCCTACAGGATCTACTTATGCGGGTGAAACCGCGGGAGGTGCAGCTAGTTTCAAAGTATAAGGTCCCATTAAAATAGATGGACAAACTTTTAGAAATCATTCAGACCACCAAAATAAGGACAATGGTAAAAAAAAAACGTGTGGCACTCGGGGACTGCTGCGGTAAAGCTATTGCATAGCATTTGTAACCTCCATACTTCCTATTTGTCAACGCTACACTTGGGATGATGACATAAAACAAAAATTATGTTCCCATTCATTACATGGTAAGCGAAGTGGGGGGTGTTAGGTTTTATTTTCGTTACGGAATTTCTTGATTCGGTCGCCGCGCTCAAAGCCCGTGATAAAAGCTATGCAATAGCTTAATAAATAAAAACGAATTAGATACTTACAAGAAAAAGAATTGCTAACGAACATACCTACACTAAAAATGTTGGTTAATTATTTTAGGTCAAAATAAAATCATTTTAATCAGTGTTTCTTTTGCGTGGATATGTTTGGTTTGACGTGCTGGACGCTGTGTTAAAAATGTTCCATCTATTTTAACGGGACCTTATATATTCACATCACCCATTCACATTTTGTCCCACCGGTAATCACGACGACGATCACGTCCTACATTAGAATCATTGAACACTGCTATAAATCCATCCAAATGACTCACCCATTCACAGCCACAATTCACAGTAAGACCAGCATTTAAGGAGAATCCACAAGTTATTACATACTAACTGGACAACTAAAACGTCTAATAAACTCAAAATATTCATTGAACTGACTGTTATTGTGAAACTGTCAATATATTACGACCTATTACTACCCACGTTTCATTACGTTTTTGATAGCCATTTAGCATTAAACATAATAATCTTTGCACAATGTTAAGATTTCTGAGAATTGACGTGCTTAGGTTTGATGACAGTTGCATCAAGTTTAAAGATTAACTTAAGGCCCGTCGTCCACGCTACTCGAAAGAAACCAGTAATGCTACTACATTGTCACGATAAGCTTACGTACGCACGGGCGCTCTTTCTATCGCGACATTTCTTGATGCCGGGGTCACAGCGACGAGAAACGCTGTTGATTATCGCGATGATGGACGTTAACCCGTTGGAATGCTCGGGCCACACCAACGGGAAACGCCGTTAAATAAAGTCTATCATCGCGATAAACAACAGCGTTTCCCGTTGGTATAGCCCCGGCAGAATAAAGTCCGCCAAGGCGATAATCAATGGCGTTTGCCGTTGGTGTGGCCCCGGCATAACGGATTAACGTCCATCATCGCGATAATTAACGGCGTTTCCCGTTGGTGTGGCCCGAGCATGACACGCACTGGATTTTCAACGCTCGGCTTAGCGGCGTGAGTTGAAAATCCAACTGTACACTTTTTCAACGCGCTAGGAATGCACTCTGTCGGATTCTCAACGTTCGGTTCGACACTGATAGTTGAAAATTCAGAGTACGGTCAAAAACTTCGCGTTTAAAAAAATCGCCTGTGCGTATGTGGTCTAAGGCGAACTACACTTCGTGCGCTCTATCTCACCCACCGCTCGACGTTTCACCGATGCTTTCACGCGCGCTAGACAATAAAAAAACTTCTATAGTATATAGTTTATCGCGAACCGATTAAACAGAGAACGCGCGAAGTGTAGTTCACTTTATCGCGACAATGTAGTCATAACATTACAAACTAGTTAATAACGCGATAGAAAGTCACGTCATGTACCGACCGCCATTGAAATACTAATGCGGTGATATTCTAAAAAAATAAAAATAAAAATTTATTCAAGTATAAAGTAAAATTATAATTTACATTAATTACAATCGAGGTAAATTTAATTCTAATTGTAATGTAGACTAGCTTGATCTAGGTTTATGAAAACCTGTGTTTCAGGGCATCAATTTACATCAAACATTTAAAAAGAAAACAACAATACATATATTAGAAGCTAAATTAAAAAGAAGACATAATATTTTCAATGACTTAAACAGCAACTATTTGGCTGCTCATTGGTGATTTTGAGTTTGTAAATCGTTGTTTTTGAGTAGAGCCGTGGACGATGGGCCTTACTGTTACTGACATTCAGAACGAGGAAGTCTGTAGAAGAATTAAGGTCATCAACGCAGATTTTAGAAATTGCAGTCATAATAAGTGAAGAAGTGACAACTATTATGATAGAAAGGTTTTGGAATGTCGATTAGGAACAGTTTATCCAACACTCAGTTTTCCAGTTACTGGAAAACTGAGTGTTGGATAACCAGGAAAAGATGGACAAACCACTTGTAAAGGGTAGCGAGATGCCCATGCAAAAAAGTGGGACTTGTGGAAATCGATGCGCACATGCACTCAGCACATGTTTCTAGAGTAAAAACTTTCATAGATTATTTAAAAAAATCCAGCTGTTTCATAGTGCCTTTACGATCAAAAAGTATGGAAATAGTATTTTTTGAAGTGAAAACTTCTTTAGGTGCGTTGGGCAATTTTGAGATGGGACTAAACCATTGATTTCGCGACACTGTAACGCAATTTACCGACACCGTGGAGTAAAAGACATCAACGCGTTAATTACTGCGGTACCGAGTTTTTACTTCTGTCGGCACTGCTAGAGTGCCACTGTTTTTTTTTTAACCGACAAAAAATTTCAAAGCCTTTGGGTCTCTTCTCATGTTCTGAATACATGGTAAAAGTTTACGCATCGATGTCTCCTTACACTTTGTATATTTTGTACTAGCTTCTGCTCGCGACTTCGTCCGCGAGCCTATAACCTTCCTGAAGAATTGGGCTATCCAATGCAAAAATATTTTTTCAAATCCGTCTGGTAGTTCCGGAGGTTATCCCTACATACAAACAAATTTTACCTCTTTATAATATTATTAGTATAAATAGGGTAAAGCTAAAGTTTTTTGCGTCAAAGTGGCACAGTAAACGTTTAAACGTGTTTTTTTATTACTGTAACCTTGTTGACATTTGACATTTGATAAAAATACAAATTAATGTCAAATCGTTTAAATTAAAACGATATGACATTAATTTGTATTTTTTATTATTCATAATTGTTATTTAAAATTATAATATCTTAAAATTTGTGTAAATTAAATAATAATATGATTTGCATGCCCAAGTGACTGTAATAGAACATCGATGACTATTATAATAGAATATCTATGTACTAATTACCCATGTTTACAAAATGAAAACCAATAAATGATTTAATTTAAATGTCACTAAGCCAAGTTTCATTGAGGCCACTGTATGTCACTTTCAAGGAGATGTACCAACATCAAACTATTGCTAAAACTTTTAGCTCTCATCAAGCAGAAAAGAGGGCATAACCCTAATTCACCTTCTAAGCATTGAAGCAAACATCTCAAGGTACCGCGAATTCAATACGTTATTCAATCTTAAACAATTACTTAATCAAAGACAAGTAATCAATAGTAATTAAACAGTATGTCTTCATACAAAATGTCTGGTGGAAGGCAGCGTGGTTAAATGAGTCATCGACCTACAAGGCAGTAAAGTGTAAATACACTTTAGAATCGCTGCACTAAACTGAGACAGTGAGCGTTTTAACATTGTAATGAAATATCAGATAGTTCAAGATTTTGTTGAGATTGTAATCCTGCATCCATTGGTATGATTGACTTTTGTAAAATGTGTAGTGTTTTACAAAAGCCAATCATACCGGTTTTGAAAATTGTAATTCAAATTCAAAATATCAATTAATGTAAGGGACAAACCACGGTTTTTCAGGAGAGCCAAAAAACGTTTTTTTTTGTAATCTGTCTAGAACTGTTTACTGTCTGCCCTAATTTTAGTTGTGTCTAGAGTAAATTTACTTAGAATTTTCTCTTCTTTCATGCTATAAACGAAAGATTTAGGAATGCCCAGTGGTATAAAATATAGCATATCCCTTACATTAAAAAAAGATGTTTAGTTGTGCCTTACGTTACTAATATTTTATGTGTAAACCGTCGAGCATAGTGTAAACAGCAAGAGAAATAGAAAATGATACGTAATTTTATAGTAAAGGACTTTTACAGGGTTGCAATTTGATGTAACTTTAGATTATTCTACTAAAATTGATGGTATTTTAACACCATGGAAATAAGTTCTTTGTATTATTAATGTTGGTATGAACCAACATTAATCTTTCAAAGCAAATCTATACGTTAGTTTCAGGTTGTACAGCTTACAAAAATACAATCAATAATACCTTGCCCAGTTTTTGACATTGATTGTCGGCGAGATGAGATCACGACTTGAATTTGATTTTTTTTTTTTGTACCAGAATTGTCCTTCTGATATTTAACAAGTCTACATGCTGTACCAGCATAATCAGTTCCCACTGCTGGGTCACAGGTCTCCTGTCTTCGAGAGGGAGTGAGCAGTAATCTACCAGTGCGGGTTGGTAGATGTCACATGTCTGCGAATTTTTGGTTCTAGGACATGCCGGTTTCCTCACGATGTTTTCTTCAGGAAAACGGGGAAACATAGTTTACACTCAGAAAAACGCCTGCCTGGTATATGCTGTACATGGAAGTAAAATCTATTATATGCAGACCTCACTTGTAAATGGTAGAGGCGGAATAAACAACTTGAAGAAATCATAACATGAGAACTCACTTAAACTTAACAGCAACATGACCATTACGACCAAGTACCAATTGACATGCGTCTAAGTACGCTTATTACTATTAAACAGAGCTTATTATATGATTTAACTTAATATTACTTAAGTGTCCCCATGGGCCAAGTAAGGTGTGGTAAATGCTGGACACCGTTGTAAAGTTGTATGGTCAACTGATTTGGCATAGTGCGAATATATTGCCATACACAATTAAGTTGGAGTTTCTCTTAGTTTTAGTATTTCCTGACGTCATGTCACATTATCTCTCAAAGGATTTAGGAACACCACAAACATCAAATCAATTTGCCTAGCTTTTTCCCGACTTTGTTGGGGTCAGCTTCCAGCCTAACCAGATGCAGCAGAATACCAGTATTTTACATGGAGCGACTGCCTATCTGACGTCTACAACCCAGTAACTGAATAATACGATACCCCTTGGTAAGACTGGTTGTCAGACTTTCGGGCTTCTGAAGACTCGTAACGACTGTCAAAGATCCACGAATGACAGCCGGGACCAACGGCTTAATGTCCTTTCCAAGGCACGGAGGAGTCTCGGTATGTAAAGATGGTCACACATCCACGGACCAACCCCGACAGCTGATGGATCGACCCGTACGGCTATTATTACCGAGCCACGAGCTCTTCACGAACACCACAAACATGTAATGATGAATTATTTTACGTTTCCACCCCTGTATGCCGTTTTCCATTTTGTGAACTTCCTATCATTTCAGTCTTAAATTTCTTTTAAGGCATCCATTTCATTTTGCCATACGTTTTGTGGTCAGCCGCGACCTCATCTTACCACCTCTGTCCACATATAGCAATGACTTATACGATAGTGATGTCTTACCCATCTTGGACCAAATGACTACAGGAAAAAAAACACGTGACTTTACTCATCATTTTGAACAACTTTTAGTATGGGACAACACCTGAAATCGAGAAAAAAATAAGCTGTTCCCTACATTTTGACGAGTTATGCGAACATAAATATAGAGAACAGCAGATTTTTATTTCGCGATTTCAGGTTTGGTCCCATAGTAAAAGTTGTTCATAATGATGAGCAAAGTCACGTGTTTAAGTTTGCGTGGTTTTTAAGTCCCTGTATTGTACTCTTTTCTAAAGTCTACTTTTAGAGACTCAGAAGGCTATCAACTAGGCTTTACTTATCTGTGTCAATTAGAAGCAAATCTCAAATCAGTAAATAATCCTAATCGCTGTGTGACCTAAAGACGGATCGTATGTCAAACTCCGTAGGCGTGTTGACACAGGCGAGTCAAGTGTCGGTTAGCACTATCTCTTACAACACTAGCTTCCAGTGCCCACGTCACTGACTCAACCTCGTGCTAATATGGTGTGAAGCACAATGTATAGTGACAATTTAGGTTTAATTAAATTAAATTGTTGTCATTTAAATCGGCTTGTGGGCTTTGCTGCCGGAGGAAGTCGATATAATCCTTATTCAATACAATATTTGGTAAGATTGAATATAATATTGTATAGCTTTGTATCCTCTATTATCTGTCATGCTGAAGTATAGTAAAGTCATTAATTATAATCCTAATCTATGCCTATTTATGTAGGATTCACTTCATGGCCAGATTTGACTTAATGCTAGTCTAGTAACATGGAACGAATTGACATCTTCGAAAGTGTTGGTTAATTGGTCCAATTGTTGGTTCTAAAATCCATTATCAATAGGCGCTACTTTGGTAGTTTTCTACCCACGCTTAAAATTAAGCTATGTTTACTTGTGATAGAAATAATGTACAAGTCACTTTTACAGCGGGCGAACTAGCGACCTTTCGCTCATCAGTCCGACGTTTTAGCAATTGGTCTATTGCCACAGATAAGAATAAATACTAGCTCAAAAGCTTCTAAGTAACCTCATCCGCTTGCGACATTGTCGTCTAAAGCCCACGTCGCTGACTCAGCGTACCCAAATAAGCTATCGATGCACATTGACAATGAGTACTATCGTTCATTAGTGTATAGAATTAATTAGGTACACAAACACCTACGCACTACTAGTTCATTCACTGGCGTGGACTAGCGAGCCGAGTGACTAACACAGTGCGGCCTTGACCCTTATTTTGAACGAAGCTTTTGTGATATATTTTTGGAATTTAAAAGTTAATTTATTTGTGATTCCAATTAAATTAAAGATTGAACACTCGTCATAGCGATTTGGGAACTGAAGCAGCATTTGATAAAGTACCTAGTTGGGTTTTCCTGTTTGACATTTTTGTGGGATTACCTTCATTTCATAGCGATTTGGGAACTGAAGCAGCATTTGATAAAGTACCTAGTTGGGTTTTCCTGTTTGACATTTTTGTGGGATTACCTTCATTATAAATACAATGACGTCTTCAATATTTTGGTCCACAAAAAAGTGACTTTTTACGGAATTTCCCAGCTAATGTTTACAGCAATTTGAGCGTAAAGTTCAACGTCATCATAATCATTTAAAGAACGGTGAAAATGTCGTCTAGCCTCTGGCCAATTGGTATTCGCCAGAAGACCAATCATCAAAACTCCACAATTTCATCATTAACCTATACTTTCAGACATTCCACAAGATTCTCCCACACGCGAATACAATTTATGGCATAAATCACATAAAAGACACAGCCTAAAAAAACGCAGTCACACATTCTGTGCGACTGGTCTGCAATCAGTTGTAATTGTCTCAATCTGTGGTCAAAGCGCCCCAGGACACTATTAACATCGCAGTGAAGGCAAATAAACGCGCGCACACACTTGCCTTACTGATTGCTGCGTTTTACATTACATGGTAAATGAACGTGCTAAGTTATGTCAAGCAATTTGCGCGCTGATGACGTGTTTCGAGTTTCGAAGTGAAAGGGAATGCCCTGTATTTTTTCGTTGATGAGTTAGTGTCATATTTTAGTTTGAAATTTAAAAGGTCTGTGAACAGTAATCTGCCTAGCCTTTTGTCAACTATGTTGGGGTCGGCTTCCAGTCTAACCGGATGTAGCTGAATAACAGTATTTTACATGGAGCGACTACCAATCTGACCTCCACAACCCAGTAACTGGGTAATACGATACCCTTTGGTTAGACTAGTTGTCAGACTTTCTTTGCGCGCTGATGACGTGTTTCGAGTTTCGAAGTGAAAGGGAATAATGCCCTGTATTTTTTCGTTGATGAGTTAGTGTCATATTTTAGTTTGAAATTTAAAAGGTCTGTGAACAGTAATCTGCCTAGCCTTTTGTCAACTATGTTGGGGTCGGCTTCCAGTCTAACCGGATGTAGCTGAATAACAGTATTTTACATGGAGCGACTACCAATCTGACCTCCACAACCCAGTAACTGGGTAATACGATACCCTTTGGTTAGACTAGTTGTCAGACTTTCGGGCTTCGGACGACCCGTAACGACTGTCAAAGATCCAGGAATGCCAGCCGGGACAAACGGCTTAACGTGCTTTCCGAGGCACAGAGGAGTCTTGGTATGTAAAGATGGTCACCCATCCACGGCCCAACCCCGTAGCGTAGTTTAGCCTGATGGATCGACCCGTGTGGCTTAGCCATCACGAGCTCCTCCGAACAGTAATAAACAGGGTTTAATAAAATTGCACAGTGGGTGTAGTGACACAATTCAAAACCAAAACCGACAGCACTTTCGTAAATTAAGATTATTTCCAAGTTTAAAAGCAAAAGCACAGCAATAACTATCCAAAGTTGTCACTAAGTTAGCAAAAGCACAGCAATAACTATCCAAAGTTGTCACTAAAACGATAACAATCTAGACCATTAATATTCTCAAACGACCGCGACGATTTCGAATCTATTGTGAACGTCACTTTATAACCTTGAACTATGACAAGTCCCGCCAAATAGCTATGGTCACGCTATTATCACTAATGTGGGCAAAGCATGACACACTCAGACCCATTGTTGCCCAAAAAATATCATTGGTTCATCCTAGGAAGCATTTTTTGCTGTGTAAACCGTAATTAGGCGAAGCAAGGACACGATTGCCGAAAACTGACGAAGATGCCCGAAGTGATTAAAGGAGGTAATCGTTGCGTAATAAAAATTATCAAAGTGATCTGAGTGATTTGAATAACAGTGGATTACGTATTGAAATTGGATAAAGGAAGCATGCTTTCTGTTAAGCAGGTGATGAATCAAAAGGTGATTAGTTCGTTTTTGGGGATCCTTAGGTGATAGCAAAAGCCATTATGGTATAGTTTTGTGATGTCCATCTGTCTGCCCGTTTGTGTACCAGGTCTAGAGACGGGTTACTCCCGTGTGACAACGCTCTCGTTTGGCAACGCTACATACAGCGTGGCGCTTTAATGGTGACATTAATTTAACACACGTATACAGATTAGCGTTTTCTTATTATGAAGACATTTTAATTTCATTAAACGTTATTATTTATTTATTTATTTACAATTTTCTAAAATAGCAACTTGGAGCAACCTGTACTTAATTACTGTAGCGCAGAGGTCATTTACCGGGGTCACGAATTATAATATCGCATCAATGAAAATAAAATGAATAACACGCAAAGAGAAGGCGAATTGAAGGAAAGGGAGAGCCCTATGTCGGCGCGCGTTTGAAAATTTCAATTTTTCAATTTATGAATTATTTTTTCTTATTATATTTTTAAGATTACTGGCCACTAGTCATATCCGTGTGTTAAATTAATGTCGCCATTGTAACTGCATTATACTTACCTATCACGTGCACAAGGTAACAGTCAGTACGTTAAGTAAAATTTTTAAGGAATGTAAATATTTGTTTGAAATTAAAAAAAATATGAAAACATCTTACCACTGATTGTACATAACAGAAAGCTAGTGCGGCCAGTGATAAAAGACAGACGATTAACATTGCTACTTTTACACAAATTGGCATCAAATTATTTGATACATTGTATTTCAGCATTTAATTTATTAGATATGAGTTGATTTGACTCTTTTAAGCGAGAATAATCCTAACTAAGGATTATATATGCGAAAGTGAGTTTGTTTGTTTGTTACACTTTCACGCTAAAAAGGCTGAACGGATTTGTATAAAATTTGACAAATGGGTCGACCATGACCTGAGTTAGGACATAGGATACTTTTTATCTCGATATTCCCCGGGGATCGAGCCTTGTGCGGGTGAAACCGCGGAGTGCAGCTTGTTATTAATAAGAGACAATAATAATTATTCTTTTAATTTTACTTCGGTTTCGATTTAAATTCAATGTTTAGCTAATTAATTAAGATTTAAAATTTGTTTTTTTAGGAAGTCGGTTGTTTTTTTTGTAAAAAGTTTTGTTTTTCACTTTTTAGTTGTGGTACCTACCCCACACACATTCGAATACCACTACCTGCTACCAGTGACAGGAACTTATCATATCATCTACATACTAAGTGGGATAAAATACGTATTATTGTAGCTAACTTAAAAACTGCCCAAGTAAAGTTAATAAAATTTATATGGAACCAACTTGAGAGCATACGCTTTCAAACAGAAAAAATAATTTTCAAAATCGGTCTACAATTGGCGGAGAAATCGGTGGACATACATAAAAAAATAAAAATAAAACAAACACGTGACGAACATAAACCTCCTCCTTTTTGGAAGTCGGTTAAAAACTGAAGTGTTAATCGACTTTTGTCGCTGACTTTCCTACAAGTTGTTTGTTTGCTCAGTAAGCTGCCTCCAACTGCGGAACCCATGAATATTTAAAAAAGAAAATGACCGGTATTGTAATTTATAACGGATCGTCTCGTTTTAATAGGCAGTCCTCCTCATATTTCGATATCCGCTTTTGCTAATTAATAACGAGAGTTCTTAAGTAAAGTGATATTTAAGACTGTTACGGAAATGAAATTGTCACGTTATCTTATATACTTAAATTAATTAATTATTATTGGCTGGCCTTATTCATAGTTGACATTTTATGCAAATAAATGTTTTAGGGTAAATAAATTGTTGGCATTTCGTAGTCAATTATTTTTAAAAGAGTAACCGTGGAGTTTCTTGCCGGCTCTTCTCCATAGGAAACGACCAATTGGAACCGTGCACCTAGCTTCTGACGTTCCATAAGTGCCCATGTAGGTTTATGTGAAATAAAATATTTTGAATTTGAATTTGTTGTGTATTTTAAAATATGTATTGTGTGTTAAATGAATAAAATAAGTAGGTTGCCAATATTGTAGTAATTTTGTGTTTATTGGCTACAGGAGTTCACCCACACACAAGCAGAGAACTGGTGGACCTCGACACCGGGCTGCAGGCAGTCCAAGGAAGCTATGCCATCCTTGGATAGCAGGCTAACCAGGCGTTTATTATGCCTGGACAGGAACGGCCTACGCCTGGTGACGGGGACCATCACGGGGCACTGCTCGCTAAACAAACACTTCCACACAATAGGCATAACAGCATCATGCTGAGAGAGAGCCTTCTTGTTCCAGTCACGAGATGTGCAGCTGATCATTTCTGTCTATTTGTCTGACATATAGAGGAGCTCGTGGCTAAGTAATATCAGCCACACGGGCCGATCCATCAGGTTTAGCTACGCTTACCGAGGTTGGTCCGTGGATGGATGATCATCTTAACATACCGAGACTCCTCCGTGCCTCGGAAAGCACATTAAGCCGTTGGTCCCGGCTTTCATTCGTGGATCTTTGACAGTTGTTACGGGTCTTCAGAAGCCCGAAAGTCTGACAACCAGTCTTACCAAGGGGTATCGTGTTACCCAGTTTCTGGGTTGTGGAGGTCAGATAAGCAGTCGCTCCATGTAAAATACTGGTATTCAGCTGAATACCAGTATTTTTACTGCTTCATGCTGCTACTGCTGCTGCTTTCTTGTCTAACCGGATGAAGCTGCGTCCGGTTAGACTGGAGGCTGACCCCAACATAGAAGGGAAGAGGCTAGGCAAATTTTTGCCTGTCAGTTTTTTTTTAAGTGAAAACTTTTTTGGTGCGTTGGGCATTTTTGAGATGGCAAAAAACAATTGAACTCGTGACCGTTACCGACACCAGCTTTTGACCATTAAAAAGACATCAACGCGCGATACATTTTCTTTGGGATTAACATTCCAAACATTGAGACATGACAACGACATGATTGACATTTCCCTTTTTTTACCGACTTCAAAAACTAAAAGTATTTCCTGCACAGTAAAATTGTTCAAGTTTTCACTTCTGTTGGCACTCCCGGAGTGCCACTGTTTTTTTATTTCTCTTTATTACTTGAGTTAACTTATATTTCTGTATGCACGTGTCTCTGTGAAAGATAAACTTATTTTTCTTTCAATTTTCCTTTCACATTGAGGATCTGAAATGAAGAAACTCTTTTAGTTAAACGTCCATATGTGGTCCATAACTAAACTTTGATGTAACAGATAGAGTCCAAGTTTATTCCAATTTTAACCCCTCAAGTGCACCACTAATTCAAATTTCAAAAACGATTACCAGAGCAATTAATAATAAACACATTTAATAACAAGTGTTGTAATTCACAAAGTAAATCGTGGGACTGGTCCCGCGACAGACTCCCATGAAGCATTGCATCAGGTTGAATTTGCTCATAAAATTTTAGCACTCCGCCCACGAGGTGTCCAAGTGTATTAATAAATGATATCTAATTTATTGCTAGGCTTCAGCGGTAATATGACTGTCTGATGTAGACGGATGATGAAAGGAAATCAGTGCGAAGCGTGGACGCATCGATTGCGGACATTTGCAGCTGCAGTGTTTACTAAAAGTTTTCGATGCAGCGGGGATCTGTAGAAGACGGTGAGCAATGGGTAGCTTGCCATCTGAAAAGGACCAGGTCCGGGTCGACGGCGCGTTGTGTTCCACGCGCGCCTCAAAGAGATGTCAGCAGAACTGACGGAGTCCGCTAGGGCC
The DNA here is from genome assembly GCA_949152395.1 of Agrochola litura. Classification (NCBI taxonomy): domain Eukaryota; kingdom Metazoa; phylum Arthropoda; class Insecta; order Lepidoptera; family Noctuidae; genus Agrochola; species Agrochola litura. The sequence goes on from OX424509.1 coordinate 7,704,731, forward strand.
GATGTCTGCCGGGATCGCGGGAAAATGCGAAAGGAATACCGTGGCCCCTGGCAACATACAGACAACTGAAGGAACACGGGTGGGTTTTAGTCAGTAAGAGTCTGACGCGCCCTCCCGCTTCACCCAGAGCGGGAGAAGTTATTTGATAATTTTCCACCAAAAAAAAGGGATCTGTAGAAAATAGAAATAGACGCACTGAAGGTCCTGTTTCTCTCATGGTGATTTGAGAAGGTCAGGCAGCACTTAGTGAATAATTGGTTGGTCTTAGTCCCTATTAAGCCCACTCCACATTCTCGGCGGCACGTCTCGGCGAGAACAGTTGCCGAGAAGATCAAGAATAGAGAACAACAAGAATATTCTCTCTACATTCTCGTATTCGGCAAGTCTCGTGTAGTTTTGCAGAGAATGTGGAGCGGGCTTCACCGTCACTCTTTACTAGGAATTTATCTTGTCTCGTGACTATGTGCTGAAGTTCCTGCTGCTAATAAAGCGCGCTCCACATTCTCTGATAGAAATCCGACAACTGACGAAACACGAAGTTTGCCGAGGGACATTAAGAAAATAGAAATACAGTATCTATATCGCTGACAGCTGCGATTATTTCCCTCAGGGTCCATTAGAAGCTATCCCATGCATTCCAACATTCGTCATTTCAGTTTTTTTATTTATTAGCTATTTAATCAGTCTCTCCGGAATAACTTTTACATACACTTAAAATTAATTAATTAGCTTCAAGATAGATTACACCATTAAATCTAGAACTTATTTATCACAACTATACTGTTTAATTAAAACCAACTGTAAAACATTGTAAAATAAGTAATTAATTTAAAGTCCAATCTATCTAGACTCCTTAAATGCAATAAATAACTTTTTTCTTGTAAGTGACTACAGAAATTGACAGATTCCTTTATACTTTTCCGAACAAGTGTAATAAAATTTTATTAATTGGACAGATAAGTATCATTACACGAAAGAGCAAATTAGTCTCGTTTTAATAAAGCCTTGGTTACACGAGGCAAATTTTTCAAAGCTGGGCTAGTGAGCTAAAACCTCAGTATACTATCCGAGCTTAAAACTCAAACTCAAGGAATTTATTTAAATTAAACCAATTACAGGCACTTTTGAATTGTCAAAGAGTCGGTCAGTTAGTCAGAAAGTAGAAGCTAGTTGCCCATTCCAAAACGTGGATCTCTACGGAGAAGAACGGGCAAGAAACTCCAAGGACACGCTTTTTTCGCTTGCTGTCCTGGCTTGACACATGGTAGTGCTGTTTACCTGATACCGGATAATTTTAAGCCACAGTAGAGAGGTTCCGGTCAGAAAAACAAAACGGGTAGTTATTGCACACTAGCCAATCGAATACTAGCTTCACCATGTGGCCACATGAAGCTAGTACACAAGCCAGGATAGTAAAATCAGTGCATAGGGTGCTACTAGCTCAAATAATAGAACCCCACCCTATTAAACTATCCTAGCTTGTGACGTTTGCATACTAGCTTTCTCATTAGCTTACTAGCCTATAAATGAAGCTAGTTTTTAACCGACTTCCAAAAGGAGGAGGTTCTCAATTCGACTGTGTTTTTTTTTTGTATGTTTGTTACGCGATTACTCCGCCAATTATGAATTGAATTTCATACTTCAGAGGTGGTCCCATATAAATTTTATTAACTTTGCTTGGGTAGTTTTTGATTTAGCTTCAATAATACGTATTTTTTCCCACTTAGTATGTAGATGATAATGATAAGTTCCTGTCACTGTTATTTACATAGCAGGTAGTAGTATTCAAATTTATGTGGGGTAGGTATCACAACCAAAAAGTGAAAAATAAAACCTCATTACAATAAAAAACAACCGACTTCCAAAATAAAACACTACAAATTGAAAAATAACTTTAATTTCGGAAGTCGATGGCAAAAAACGAAAATTCAAAACCAAAGACACCGACTTCCGAAATTAAAGTTATTTTTCACTTTGTAGTGTTTTATTTTTTTACGAAACCAGAGTTACTAGCTTGCTAGCTTACTAACACAATTTTACTATCTGGTTTCAGATAAACAAGGCTAGTTGCCTCGTGTATCTCGGGCATAAGACTTTGACTTCGTGAGTTTACGTAGGTAATCGTGTAGTTCCGGCTGCGAATCGTTTTTCCCACGAATGACGTCAGAGGTGACGGGTTAGGAGTTCGTACCTATTCGTGAGATGACCGGAGATGTAAATGTGACTGTTATCATATTTCCAGTGATTGTAGGAAAAGATGTGGTCATCTACAGCTGTATATGACATGTGACACCGGCTCGATGATGATGACGATGACGTTAACATTTTTTTCCATTCTTCCGGATTTTTTTACCACTAAGGTCATGGCTGCTTAACTGGACTTTCCTTTGGGTGCCTTAAGCACTTAAAGCCTCCAGCCAGGGGCAAAAACTATTCTAAATTAAAATTAAGCAAGCGCTCGTTAAAGGCACTCCCTGTGGGGTACGAACCTCGGCTTAAGGCGTCACTGTGGGGAGGACAGCAAGAAGGGACAGCCTGGATCAAAGTTAGATTTTCATCATGATTATTATGCGGGGTATTTAAAGCTACGTGCTCAGCTGCAACAACTGCTGGCACCTCGTTTTCGAGCAAGAGTCGGGGGGGGAGTATCATTTACTTTGGGACGCGGTCGCAATTGCGAAGGACCTCGGCAGCGGGGTCAAAGCAAACCTCTAAATAACACTTGCTAATAAAGCTCAGTGATTCCCAATGACTCACTCCGGGTTCAATTCGTAAAGCACACAGCCAAGATAAAATACCAACAAAACTGTTTGCAAACAACAGTGAGTTAATTTATTATTTCAATACTTCTTATGCTGTGGTACATATAGGTTAAACGTGCTAGTGTCGCGAACATTTATCTTTGTCGCAGCCATCATTCGCAGAAATAGTGACGTGCCAATCAGTTATCGATTTGTTAGTGTACGAAATTGTGGATGAATTATTTATTGTCTTGTAATTTGTTTTGCAGCGACTGTTTGTGCAAAATTTATGAATTGTGGTTGGGTGAAGTTATGTTTCTTAGTGTGAGTTGCAATGATGGGCGCATTTTTTATGATTGTTTCTTCATTTCTTCAGCTTTTGTCTGAAAAATCGGTTAAGTATTGTTTATACCTTGACATTACTATATTTTTAGTAAATAAATAAATAATTATAATCAGCCTGTATTGTCACAATGCAGGGCAGGACTCCTGAGCCAATAATTATACTTTTGAGTGTAATATTTTTGTGTAAATAAACATAACTTTCTTTATTTCAAAGGCCATGCATAACCTCTAAATGCTTCTAAACTCATCTACAATCTCCTTTCACATACAAATTGACATCTTAAAACTAGCAACTAGTAATTAGTGAACATAAGTATTCGTCCATTACATTGCTCGACATTTGTATGCCAAAACCCGTCACCTTTCAAAACCTGTCCCATCCCTACCTTCACCTTATGTCGTGTCCTCCACTCGGTAATCGACTTAATATGACAAATTCGTAATGCAGCGCGTAGATTGGGTGCGGCCGTGAGAATTTCGGATTTCGGCCTTACTTTGGCCTCTAACGGTGATTGCAAACATTAATTTCTTAGCTTTTGACACGAACGTTGACTGAGCGAACGATTATCACTTGATATTATAGATTGTTCGCTGTTAGGCTTAAGTCATAGGAGCCGGTTTGGTGGGAAATGCACTGTAAAGTGACGGCCTTTGCACTGTGAATGTAGTTTTTAGGGTTCCGCAGTAAACAAGGAACCCTTATAGTTTCGTCTGTCCGCGGTCTAGCTCCGAGACTCTTAGTACTAGGAAGCTGTAATTCGGTATGGGTATACATATTAATCACGCCGACAACTTGGTAAAACAAAACAAAGAAAAAAACATTTTTTTTAGGTTACCTTCCCTACACGTAAAGTGGTGACGTTTTTTTTTTCTATCCCATGGTTTGGGGTATCATTGGAAAGGTCCTTCAAAAACATTGTGAGTATGTAAAACCATTTTTGGATTCAGGGATCCGTTTGCGAAATATTAAGCTTTAAAGTGCTAATTTTTGTTAGAGTCAACAGTCCCCCCTCTGTCAGCTAAATGGTTGGTTTTGTTGGTAATAAATAAGTTGTGTGAAAATATCGTTCGAAATTCATCAACAAGCTACTTAATTGGTGTCAGCAAAATTGGGAATATTCGAGCAACTTGAGTCTTATCGGCGGCGATGGAACTCTTAAAACGCTCCCGCAGATGAGCGTGACGCGACGGTGTGACGCGATTCTGGTAGAACAAATTACATGAAGTACCTATTCATAGACCGCCAAACATCACAATCCTCTGATTGTCAAGGCCGCTGGTTACACTCCCTCTAGTATCAATCGAACTCGCCGCCCTAAGCGAATTCTTACCGATCCTGACGACCCCATAACCCTCCTCCAGGAGGGCAGTAGAGAAACCAGCACAGTGTACAAAAACAGACGCCTCCTGTCATTCTGACCTCGCCGCCGAGGTCCTTTGCGATCGCGACCGCGTCCCCGAGTAAATGATACTCCCCCCGACCCTTGCTCGATAACGAGGTGCCAACAGTTGTTGCAGCTGAGCACGTAGCTTTAAATTCCCCGACTAATAATCATGATCAAAACTTTGATCCAGCCCGTCCCATCCTTGATGTCCTCCCTCCGGTTGACGCCCTAATCCGAGGTTCGTACCCCACAGGGGGTGTCCCTAGCGAGCGTTCAACTAGTTTTAATTAGCATATTTGAATAACCCCTGGCTGGAGGTTTTAAGTGTAGCTTAAGGCACCCACAGGAAAGCCCGGTTAAGTAGTCATGATCTCAGAGGTCAACTACGAGACGCCCCACCTAAAAAAATTAAAAAAACTTATTCATAGAAATTGTTCTACTACAGTCGGGTCGCGTTGTCACGTTGCGCCTGTCATCGGGAGCCTTTACAATAGATATTCTTTATCAGTTACATCTTCCTACTCAAAAAGTGTGATATCATCAACAAAATAGGTATCACTTTGACACCCACTAAGAAATATTGCAAAGAGTTTATTCAAGTTTAAAAATCATATAAATCCAGTTACTCGCAATTGCTACGAAGCCGTAATAACAATACAATAATCAAACTAAAAAAACAACAACATTTACAAGCAATAAAATTAGTAAACACACATAGTACACGCTGTATACACCTCCTTGGACCACAGAGTAAAAAAATCAGTCTCCCACGGTCGTTACAAATACTTTATCTTAGTGCTAATTGCACAGGTTAACTTTTTGTCCAATTTGCGACGTTACATTCAACACATTGAGGAAATCAATTTGCCATAATGGAATCCAATTGTTCAATTGATATGTTAGTAAGAAAAAAAAACTTATAAATTCGATTGTAGGAACTGAAATTTCCTAAGGTCAGGTGCATCATGATTTGCTTGTAAAGTGTTACTGTATAATATGTATAATCGCGATGTTGCCAAATGTCAAAAATTATGAGATTAGTGATGGTCATCGGTGAGCGGGAATCGATCGGCGTTTGTTTTTAATCGATTATGTAATGCGTGCTGGTTAGAGGACCACGTGAATTCGTGTGAGGTAATTGTTGAGTTATGATTATCATAATAATTATGCGTGGATGTCAATTGCTGTAGGGGTATTTTTGAAGTGAAAACTTCTTTAGCCGCGCTGGGCATTTTTGAGATGGGAAAAAACGATTGAACTCGCGACACCGTTACCGACACCTCATTTTTGTAAAAGCGATTGTGCTCTTTATTTAGATAAGGTTACGGACCAATGTTCTATACAAGTATTTTTCTTCCACCAAGGCGATCTTGTTCAAGTTTTCACTTCTGTCGGCACTCACGGAGTGCCACTGTTTTTTTTTTTATAAAATTATTTGCACTTCTATTTCCGTGAACAGGGAAAACGTGAAAAACGTGGGTAGGTTCTTTGTTTTTTACAATTAATTAATCATTATCACATAGAAAAAAAAAATCATAAAACAATTGACGACACCAAAACAAAAACTACCACCAAAAAGAACAACGATGCAAGTCAGATTTGAAAATTTAATTTAATCAAAACATCACGGGACTTTAGACAAAAAGTTCAAACATTCGGGTCCCGTTCAAATATTTCGTCAAAAGATATTCGTGGCTCTGTGTCAAAGCATATTTGATCCGCTTCTGTAGATAAATGTTAACGTTAGTTCGGACAAAAGGGGAAAAAGGAACAAATCCATGGGAAAGTCCTGGTAAATATTTGAAAAGTTCGCGAGATCCAAACGCCACCTGCGGTCAGGCTTATTGTCCACTCGACTGTATGTTCATGGAGTGGTTATAACCGTTGAAAGAAAACATAATAAGTAAAACATAACACGATTCAAGAAAATCGGATTCTTCTATTCATGAATGAACAACTTTATGGGAACTGAGTAATCTAAGAATTAAGAAATAAGTAATTTGAACAAACAATGAGCATAATTTTTGAAGAAAAATCTAAGCACTAAGGTCTTAAAATCTGACACCAATCTGACATTATTAATTAACAATGCAAATAAAGATGAAAATAAAATAAAAATGTTACTAGTTTTGTTATTTTTAAATGAAATTATTGACGTTTGAAGTTTGAGCAACGACGAAATAAGAATAAATTAAAAAAAAAAAAAAATTAAGAAATCTGTGTGGTCTTGTTATTGGACCTAAACACGTAGCAGCCCACGGATCCGCCATTTTCGTACGTTTTTTTATTTTATTTTAACTACGGCATCTCGCAGTTGACCTATGAGGACATGGCTGCTTAACCGGACTGCGGCGGGGTCGGAATGACGGGTGTCGTGTGTTTGTGCACTGTACTGGTGGCCCTATTCTTCTCCTGGAGGAGTGTTATGGGGTCATCTGGAGCGGAGAGGTTCGTATGTTCTATCGTCTCTGTATATTTAAAAAAAAACAATAATGGTTGAAGAATTTTCGCATTTTTTCAGTCTAGACAATTTCACAATAGGGCGTTTTTTTAAAGAAAGTCAACTCTATACACATCCCTAGTCCAAGAATTTCCACACGTACCCTTATTTTATTTCGCGACTCAATACGTTCTCTATTTTGGGTCCTTCGCTTAAAGTGTTTGCTCTTTTCCCTTCATGGCTCGTGGCTCCTAAGGGTTGGTGGGAAGAATACCGAATAGCCCTTTAGCCTCGAGTGTCGAATAGCCGTTTCTTTTGGCTATTTTATTACTTGTCGTGACCGAATTGTAATTGTGTTAGCCGTACGTGGACATGTTAAGGGGAGGATATTTATTTATTCGGGTTATTGTTTTGGTAAGGGTTATTTTTGGGCTGTTGAGAGGCTGTTATTTTTGCGTTTGTTGATGAAAAGTTTTGTTCTGCGGGCCAATCTTAAGACATTTGCGATATGAATTGGATCAGATCTAAATTGAATTTAATACAATTCAAAGTATGAGAATTGGCCCTCTAAATTAAAGACATCATTATTCTTTATTTTCTACTCGTTGTACTAACAAGTGCAACTTCTGAACGGACTTGGATTCGATTTCCATGTAGGGCAAAGTGGAATTGAGTTTTTCCATCAGGAATTTCTCAGTAGCAGCCCGGAGTCTGGAGTTGTGCCCGGTTGATGGCAATAGGCTCGCCCCCTATTACATGGGACTTAAACATAACTGGCGAAATGTGGGTGTACTATAGGTACACCTCTGCCTTACCCTTCGGGGTATACAGGCGTGATGTTATGTTAAAATCATCATTGATTCTATTGGTCACAGTAAAGTTAACCTGTTAATACAGGTCCAATTAAATTAGCTAGCGGAGGAGCTCGTGGCCAAGTTATAACATCTGCACGGGTCAATCCATCAGGTTAAGCTACGCTTGCCGGGGTTGGTCTGTGGATGGGTGACCATCTTTACATACCGAGACTCGTCCGTACCTCGGAAAGTACGTTACACCGTTGGTCCCGGCTGTCATTCGTGGATCTTTAATAGTCGTTACGGGATGAAAGTCTGACAACCAGTCTTAACAAGGGGTATCGTATTACCCAGTTACTGGGTTGTGGAGGTCAGATAGGCAGTAGCTCTATGTAAAATACTGGTATCCAGCTGCATCTGGTTAGACTGGAAGCTGACCACAACATAGTTGGGAAAAGGTAGATTAATACTAACTAGGGCAACAATATTTTAGTGTCACAAACTAGGTTAACAAAATATTGTGACCACTTCATAAAAGATTTCACCTAACAATAATTGATTGTATATTGTTAAATAACATGACATCGTTTTGTAACAAAACATACCCATCTGTTACAACGATGATGTATCGCAAGGTGTGAGAACACGTTTCTCAATAAAAAATTGACACATTAGTAATATTAATATAAAAATGTTTATGATAAATGTTTCTATTATGTTGTTAATCTAGCATATTATTAAGTATTTGTATGGAAACTAGTTTTAAAATGACACTACATTGAAAGATTGACACTGTCATTTGTTTCGGGTGTTTTATTATTTATATTTTTATAACATTCGCTAGTTATTAAACTGACATCTCAAGCTTTCTTTCTTGTCAATATATTAGAACAAATTATGTTGTATTGTCACCAAAATGACGATGAGAAATTTCAGCACACTTCCAACAAAACTTTCGATCAGGATGCTAAAGTTATCTATAGGCCGCTGAATTAAAAAAAAAATGATATAAAGTAAAAAAAAAAAAAAAGTTTGTTGACTGACGATGAATTTTCATTGTCAGAATAATTTTTAGCTTAGTTTTCTTATACTAACTCTTTGTGAATTTACAGTCCATAGAGAGTTCGTTTTATGTATTCTTAAAACTTAACAAACCAGTACCCTAATTGCGTAACTTATTTCCGTAAACGATTTCGACTAATTTGTTTAATTTGGACAGTTCAACAACATTCATTGCGTTATTTACGTTGTTGGGCACATTTTTTTTTCCAACTTATGCAATGGATTAGCAATTTGTTTCAAATCTAAACAAATTGTGATTGATCATGTATTACGCAATTAGGGTACCTACTGATCTTCAAATCAATAATAATGACATTAAAGATGTAACTAATATTTTGTAACAACATATTTTAAAAGAGTGTCCATGGAGTTTCCTGCCCGTTCTTCTCCATAGGATCCTACTGCGTTTTAGAATGGGTAACAAACTTCATCTTTATGAACGGCCGATTCCTTTGACAATATGCCTGGGTCAAAAAAAAGAACTTCTATTTAGTCCGTCAGTCAGATAATAAAAAAATATAAGACATTATTTTTTGCTTTATCATATTAATAAAAAGTTTTTTGGTATTGCCCCACTCATATATAATAGAGTACCAAACATTATAAAAAATATGACTACATTAAAATTTAAAAGGGCTCTAACGAATTTTTTATCATGAAAACTTATTACACGATTGACGATTTTCTTAATGATGATTTACTAACTAATTGACATACTATTACCCTGATTGACATAATTATTGTGAACCTGGTTCGCTTACTTAGTCTTATTTTATATTTTTTTATTGCTGTGACCACACACTGACATTTTTATTAATTTTTTTGTAATTCCAATGATCTACATATTTCAAAAAAAAATATTTGGAATTGTAAACCCACCGACGGTAAAATATGGAGAACTTTATTATAAAAACACCTAAGTACATAGGTGTTTTTATGGTAAAATTCTCCATATTTTACCCATTTTTTGCAAAGAAATAAATGATTTGATTTGATTTGAAAAAAATACTTAAATAAAACGCATTTAAGTTGGGGAGGGGGTCGCTACGTCAGAAGTAAGTATAAAATCTACATATTCGTGACGTCATGGCACATTTTAACTCAATGTATCGCCGTAATCTTTTGACAACGTAAAAAAAGAAAAAATATGTGTCCAATATTTTTTAATAATCTACAAGACGGACAAAAAATATATTTTTTATTTTCATCCCAATTTGAAAGTGTCTGTAAATGGTTTAATTTAAATAAATGCTTTGAGTTTAAGTTCAAGTGCAATTTCTCCGTCATAATATTCACATGTTACCACATATAGTTACAGTTAATTACGCCTAGACTATCAGCATAAAGTGATCTCTCTTGGAGACCATTTTGACCCGCCTTGGGCGTCGTTTCCTTACCTATGACTAAGCTATGGCCATAGATTATTATGCAGACGGTACTTTAATATTGTGTCATTCATTTGTTTCAGAAACATAAAGTATATTTTTCTCGATATTGCTGGGTCAGATTTTGATGCCCCTTTGCATAAGGGTATAGATGAAGTATCCCTACACAAATATCAAAACTGTATCGTTATTGGTTCATAGACCACTTCTCATACAAATTTGAACAGTCTCCTTTAGGGTAGATGAGAAAAACTTTTGTGTTTTACTGTCCATTGAGGGTTGAACGTGGATTAAAGACATTCGAAAATAAAAGCACACATTTAGGGGTTCGACATGGGTTGAACATGGACTAAACCGATTAGATGCCCAATTTGGGGGAGGCCTATGTCCAGCAGTGGACGTCTTTCGGCTGAAATGATGATGAGATACCCAATTAAAAAAATGCATGGGAAAATAGATGGAAATTATTCTAAAATGAAGGATTTTTGCTGTAGATAGTGAAGTTCAAAATTAAATTATTAAAGATGAAAGCAACTTTTGAAATGAAGATAATAAGATGAAGGGTACAGCTAATTCAACCTGAAAAAAGTTCAGTTTTTAACAACTTTATAGGCTTCTTTGAAGTTGATAGATAAGAATACTTATTGAAGAAGATCTTTCAGAAAACTTCATGAACTCTGAAATAGATATTATAATAGAAACAAAACTTGAATCGTGTTCGCTTAAATGATAATATCAATACTACTAGCCACTCCTTTAAAAAATATTATCGCGTCACTGAGAAGGAATTGTGAATTATAAGGACCTTCGGTAAGTGTGTCTAGAATTTTCTACTACCTTTTTTAAAGTTTCATATTAAGACACGTTGTTGTGCCTCGTTGGTCTACTGGTCGCAAGCGCTACTGCTGAGCATGAGGTCTTGGGTTCGATTCCCGGGTCGCGCAAAGTGTTATTGGGTTTTTCTAACTGAAATTTCTCAGTAGCAGCTCGGAGTCTGGATTTGTGCCCGGTTGATGGCAATATGCTCGCCCCCTATTACATGGGACTTAAACATAACTGGCGAAATGTGGGTGTACCTGCTACAGGGATACCTCTGCCCAACCCTTCGGGGAAACAAGGCGTGATGTTATGTTATGTTATGTAGATGTTATAGTTAATCACTTAATTCCCTTTACCTCATTTCACAAAACCGTTATCCTCATACACATTTCCGACATACGACCCTTAGGCACAAAATGTGGTAAAACTATTAATCTATGCAACTCCTACGCAGCTCTCGGAGCTAAGGGCTTTACCTTCGCAGCCATGTCTAATTCCGAAGACAATGCCAGCATTTAGATATTGTTAAATATCATAACGTAGAGCAATTTGGCTAAATAATGTGCCACGGTTGAGTTTGCTCGGGTTGATATAAGTAGGCGTTAGATATAACATATAAGTGGAGGTATTATAATATGTAACGTTAATATTATGTATTAGTTGTTGCCCGCGACTTTGTCTGCGATCCAGAATGAAGTTATGTCATTCTCCAGGTCAAGATCTACCCCTGTACGAAGTTTCATCCAAATCCGTTCAGCCGTTTTAGCGTGAAAGCGTAACAAACAAATAAACAAACAAACTCACTTTCACATTTATAATATTAGTTAGGATATTGGTTAGGTTATTAGTTAGGTTATTAGTTAGGATATTAGTTAAGATATTAGTTACGGTATTAGTTAGGATATTAGTTAAGATATTAGTTACGATATTAGTTAGGATATTAGTTAAGATATTAGTTACGGTATTAGTTAGGATATTTGTTAAGATATTAGTTAGGATTTTAGTTAAGATATTAGTTACGATACTAGTTAGGATATTATTTAAGATATTAGTTAGGATATTAGTTAGCATATAATTTAGGATATTAGTTAAGATATTAGTTGGGATATTAGTTAGGAAATTTTAGTTAAGATATTAGTTGGTATATTAGGATATTAGTTAAGATTAGGATTACCAGCGAGCCGCTCCTGCTTCGCACGGTTTTTACGAATTGACAAAACAACGAGATTTCTTTATTATACGAGTATGTAAGTTTAATATTAATGTATTTTACACATAAACCTTCCGGAATAGATTCTCCAAATGATGTTAAAAACTGCATCAAAATCTATTCCACAGTTTAGAATAAAAACGTGGTAACACAGACACGAAAAGCGACTTCAATTTATAATATGTATAAATTTGAAGGATCAGTGGCCTTAGTGGTTTTGACCCCGACCTTCACTCGAAAGGCACTTTAGTTTATGTAAATAATTTCATCACCACTGCTCTCAAAACGGTGAAAGAAAATCAGAGGAAACCGGCATGTCCTAGAATGAAAATTTTAAGACGTGTGACATCTACCAACCCGTACTGGGCCCGCTTGGTAGATTATAGCCCACTCTCTCTCCAAGACAGGAGACCTGTGTCCCAGCAGTGGGAACATTATAGGCTGAAAAAAAAAAACAGTGGCTCTCCGAGAGTGCCGACAGAAGTGAAAACTTGAAAAAAAATCGGCACCGCGGTTATCAACGCGTTGATGCCTTTTACTCCACGGTGTCGGTAAATTGGTTTAGGCCCATTTCAAAAATGCCTAACGCGCCTACAGAAGTTTTCACCTCAAAAAACTTTTGAACGTTTACTAGGAAATAATAAATGGAATTTTAAAGACAGAATTCCTATTTCATTATCCATAATTAATAAATACATACAACTTCTAATTCCGTGACACACTACACAATCAATAATTCTGCTTATCCAATCTATTCTTCGAATACTCGTAGACCGGAAAAATATTATCTAACAATAAGAAAAAATCTTAATTGCTATCTTTCGTGTCAGATGGACGTGCGAAATCGAATCGTGCGCACAGCCCGCGCATGCGCGGTGCACACGCGATCGTCACGCTGATGTGACAAAATGGCGTAACCTACTTGTGTTGACAGCTTCATGTTTTTCCGGTTCGTGTTTCCGCGAATTGAACTTTAAGAGCGTTTATTTTTAAAGTGGGCAACGTCGCAAATAGATGGTCAAATATTTCGCTGTTTTGATTAATTGTTTTTATTACTGTATGAAAATAAGAAATGTGGCTAAGTAGTTCCCTAGAATATTAATAATGAATTGCAATTATAACACTGAATTTGATGTTGTAACAATTTTAAGTGTAAAAAACGCATTTGGAAAGGACATTGTTAATAATGGCCTATGAATCAACACGTATGAAACCTTTACAATCATTACTAGTTTTTTTAATAATTTACGTTACACTTATTACAATAGAACGGACACTTCTTATTTTTGAAAACATTTTAAAAAGTAATTCAATTCTGTCTTATTCCCCAGGCGCCATTCATTTTTGTTTCAATTTGACGTTTTGAATAGGCTCTCTCAGCGCTTGATCTATGATTAAGGTTTTTAGTTACAAACAGAATAAAGCGATTGAAAGCGCTGTGTGAAACGAGCAACATCGACACTGACAGTCGATAAATTGACAGATGACACCTTGACATTTGATAGTAATGACAGTGTCAATTTTGTACATTTTTATATTGTCTACTAACTACAAATAAATTAGTATAAAGAAAGAATGGTTCTAACTACATAAATATCGGATGAAACATTTGAATGTAAAATCCAATATATTTTCACTAATAAACGCTAAGTTCTATTGAACTAATTATAACCCCAAAATCCGAAAGTGTTTTAGATTTTTTACAATTCTCAGCAGTGTCCGTGATTTTAATTTAGATTCAATCGAATATATGCAGTATTTAGAACACACAAAGTAAATTCACGGCTCTGTTGGTTATTAGGCGAACAATGTATGAACGCCGAACAATGTCCTTTCCAAATTCTTTTTTTACATCTAAAACTAAATATTCTGTATTACGATATTAATTATTGCATTTCATTATTAATATTTTAAGGAACTGCCACATTCCTTATTTCCATACAGTAATATGCTAAATTAATCAAAACAGGTAAATATTTGACAGCTATTTACGACGTTGCCAATTTTTAGGATAAACCCTCCTAAAATGTGTTACAACGGTAATTTTGATCGATTCATTGACAGTTTTGATTAGGAAGGTATATGAATAAAATAGAATAGAATTGATGAATGATGAATTAAATTCGAGGGTCTTTCATCAGAATTCGATTGGCAAATCATAATGATAGATTTATTGCAATTATAATTAACTATATTATTATTCAGGTGCAGTTTCAAACTTCATTAGTATGAGTTTAGAATGGCGTGACCACGCCACTATAAGGCCGTGCGCACTTTGGACGCGTTTTCGTACGAATTTTACTCGTGCGAACACATCGAACACGCACGAACGATCCCGACCTTCCAAGTACTAAGGGAGCGCGCAGACTGATTGCGAGTTAGTCGTACGTATAGTTCCGCCGTCCGAAAACAATCCGAACTTGTTGGGATTTTTCGTGCGTTCGATGCGATGTCACCGGAACACTACCTATTTGACGGAGAAAAACGTATTCAGTGTGCGCACTCAATTCGTACGACCACGATCATACGTTTACGTACGATACAAATTTGTCTCCAAAGTGCGCGCGGCCTTAAGCTATTGGTCCCACGATGTGCCATGCATGATGCCAAATGTGTCACAACTTTTACTTGACATTTTACAAGATTTCAAATATACACAGAATTGTCCCAATATCAATTATTGATTTCATATAGGGAAATCATCAATGCTTGATTACCGTGGATCAATCCTGTGTTTAATTGATTTACTATAATGATATTTGTAGGTATGTTAGCTGAAGGTTAGTTTTTCGAAAAAAATACTTCAAACTAATGAATGTTATGATAAAAATCGTATCAAAATCCGTTGGGTAGTTTAGAAGAATAATGCGGCCATACAGACAGACACGAAAACCACCTTTTTAGAAATTTATAATACATAGAATATTCTTTATTATTATGTATACAGGCTGTTTTGAAGCGGGTGCAAAGCCTTAAGGCGTAATTAATGGAAATGATTTGGAGCAATTTGAGCATTTTTTTAAAGATTTAGGCAATTTTTTTTAAATGGCATATACAACGCAATTTTTTCAAATTTTATAAGTATTCTACGACTACAAAAGTGTCTAGTATTTTTTTCAACTTTAACTGGGGCAGTATTGGCAAGTACCAGTAAAAAAAAGCCAGAAAAAATAATATAGACTTCGTCTAAGACATGTATGGTCAACCTGCCCAAAATGGTGTCAACTATTACACTCTTAGGGCTTTGCACATAGGTTCCAAACACCCTGTATAATTTCAAAATATAGAAATTCAACAACACAACGTTATAAAAACACTTCCACAAAACGACCCACGACTATTACAAAAATACAGACACACTATGTTCTTAAAGTCCCTCGGCAAACCTCGTGTTTCGTCAGTCATCGGATTTCTATCAGTTGCCCTTTGCACTTGGTGTAGACCGGACGCTCTCAATCGACTTGGAAGTATATAGAGTTAAAAAATGGGAGGAAAGCTGATAAAGTCGCAGGCACGACAGATAGGAAAATAGTTTTACAGCTCTATATAGTTCACACGGAAAACAACAATAAAGTACTTAGTTCTGAATTCAAATTATTAAACACGATAAATCTAATAATTGATGGAAATGGAAATTAGCATTCGTTTGTATTCGGAAATCCGATGATACCCGAGGGATAAAATAGAAATACTGTACAAACTATGGAATCAACGGTATCCCTACGTGACAAAGTCTCGGTGCTCTATCACGTTTGTACAAAATGTCTTCCCTTCAAAATGGTAATAAGACCAATTTGCTACTGCTTGCAGCGCTATAAATAATTAAACGTCGTGACACAATGCTTAGCTTGACATTATAAAAACGACCTAATTTTATGGCTTGCCTAGAAAGGTCGGTCGGAAATAAACACGGATTTGTTATAGCTTTAAATTTAAAATGGCGCGATTCATTTTTTATTCGGACATGGTAACATCTTTAGTAAATTACTTTTACGATTTAGATCATGTTTTTATTATTTTACTTCTTCTTCGAGGAGCTCGTGGCTAAGTAATAATAGCTGCACGGGTTGATCCAATAGGTTAAGCTACGCTTGCCGGGGATGGCCCGTGGTTGGGTAACTATCTTTACATACCGAGACTCCTCCGTGCCTCAGAAAGCACGTTAAGCCGTTGGTCTCGGCTGTCATTCGTGGATTTTTGACAGTTGTTACGGGTCGTCAGAAGCCTGAAAGTCTGACAACCAGTCTTACCAAGGGGTATCGTGTTACCCAGTACTTATCTGGGTTGTGGAGGTTAGATAGGCAGTCACTCCATGTAAATTACTGGTATTCAGTTGCCTCAGGTTAGACTAGAAGCCGACCCCAACATAGTTGGGAAAAGACTAGACAGATGATGACTTCTTCTTCTTCTTTTCGTGTGGTTAGTGACTAACCTAGTGTCAGTTTTAAAGCCGCCCATGAAAATCTGACTTGACTTCACATGTCGTCGAGAAATATCTCTCAGGCACGCCGGTTTCCTCACGATTTTTTCCATCACCGTTTTTGAAGCAAGTGATAATTATACAATACGCACATGAATACGAAAACTTAAATAGAGATTAAAGACATTCAATGTTAAGCCAATCAAGTTTGACTGGGGGTTTAAAAAATAAAATAGATTTAAATTACTAACTGATTTTATAAAAAAACTGAGTGTGTCCAGCCGTGTGTAAATCTGATTTAATCTTGTACAAAGTTTATTTAATAATAGTTAACTATTACTAATAGGTATGCCGCTTATTTTTATATAATTTATTTAACACACATTGGTAGAAAACCATAGTAATTTATCTTCTAACTTCAACGTGTGTGCGAAGGTGTATCGGCTACCCTTTCAGGACTAACGGTACTTACCACACTGTACTGAATGGAAAGCCACTACGTCAGTGGGAATGGCCGCTTTTAATCTGTACTTAAGAATCTAAGTACACCATTATTGTAATACAAAACAATAATTCCCTTCAGAGCGCATGACATTAAGAAATTATTAGGTTGCGCCGCATCCGCGTAAGGGTTTCACCTCGCGGCTTATAAGCTGGTTGTAGAATTGCTGTTAAAACACACAGAGGGTATCAATTGTTATAAGCACTTGAGTTTGATTGCCTGTTATGGCTTTTATTTCGGTTATCGCCATGTTTGTTAACATGACCATTACAAAACCTCATTTTAAGGAGATCGTAAGCATTTATTTCTGAGTTTTATTCTTGACGTTCCAAAAATCTAAAAATTCAGGCAGAAAAATAATGAGTCGTGTAATGAAAGTCAGGTGTGTGTGGTTTGCCTAACCAATGATCTGCCCCTAAGTCTGGAAATGAAATCTTCCTTATTTTATTTATTTTGTATATTTCATTTGTTAATTTTATTTATTAATTTTGTATATTTCATTTATTTATATTATATTATATTAATTAATTAATATTATTATTATAAAATTATGAATGCGAAAGTTTGTCAGGATAGATGGATGGATGTGTGTACTCTTTCATGCAAAAACTGTTGAACGGATTTGGATGAAATTTGGCACACAGATAGTTTATAACCTGAACTATTAAATAGGATACGTTTTATCCAGATATTCTTACGGGATCGATACTTATGCGGGTGCAACCGCGGGGCGCTGCTAGTTACTAGTGTTGCCCAAATTCAGTCTTGGTCTTGCAGTCTTGGTCTTGTTCTTGCGTTTTTGCAAGACCAAGACCAAGAACAAGACCGCGTATTTTTAGCAAGACCAAGACCAAGACTGACCGTGCAAGACTTGAGCAAGAACAAGACATAGCCTGCAAGACTCTTGCGTCTTGCAGCTAGGACTTAGCGCTATTTCACTGAGTAGTTAGGTGTAACAGTTCGGTGTATAGGTAGGTACGCTTAGGAATTCTATGAGACGCAAAAAACTGTATCAAAGAATATGATACTGGACCTATGCGCATTACGACTAATACCATAAACATAGCGAATAAAAAAATATCTATTAAAATCAAACTGAGTGCATGCATAGTTATGTTTTAACCATCGGCACTTTGATAATGCGGCATCAAAGGTTTTGTACTTACTTTTCAAAGAAATTTGCCGCTTTTCGGAAGTACATGGTTATGATACACGCGCCGGGGCTTCTTTTGAAATCTAAAACAATCGTTGCCGCCACGCCGAAATCATAACATTTGTGACACTATTTGATTGCCGCCATAGGGCGTAGGTATACTCATGCAAAATAATTTCGAATTTTTTTAAGAGTACCTACAGGTGTTCCAAAGAATAAATAAGTTTCAGAGTGCTTAGAATGAAAATGAATACATTATACTGATCACGCAAGTAGTATTATGATTAGGATAAAATGGTAAGGATAGGTAGTAGATGTCATATTAATTCATTCTAGTAAGTATATATTATAATATTGATTACTTATATGGTTTTAAACTAATTACTTAGGTACTATTATTGTACATTTAGTCATTATATTTCTTAAGTTTTTACAAGAAAAAATAGCAAAAAAGTGTTCAAATATCACCCGTTTAATAAATATTGTAGCCACTTTTAAATATACTTGAAACGTGTAAAAAAATTCTACAAAACTAATAAAATAATATAAAAAGCGTAGGTACTTACCTACTAATAAAATAAAAAGCCTGCGATAAGAGTTTTGTATTACTTACCAGCCCGAATATCTCTGAGAGAGATGATGAGAGTAAGTATTTACTAGCTGTGCCCGCGACTTCGTCCACGAGGAATAGTAACTTTGGAGGTAGGTATAGTGACGTTCAGGACTTATTTATTTATTTTAAAACTTCTGTCATCAAACATACAAACGAACTCTTCAGCTTTATAATATTAGTATAGATGTACGCCAAAACATTCACTTATATGTAAAGAATAGTGATTGGCACTAATTCTATTTTATTCACGCGTCGCGTCTGTACAAGTAGGTAATATTTAGTGTGTGTTTGTACGCCGCACGCGGCATTGTTTGATTTGCGGCGGCATCCTTTTCATAGAGCCGGCACGTGGCGAGGCGGCGCGGTAGAAAGCAAGGAAACGTACTATAAATAAAGGAATTATTTTAATTCCAGTCATTTCCAATTGAGCTGTGCTTCGAATCTAACTTAATAATTGTTTTTACTAATTCTCGTTGTTTTCTAAAAACGTATCACGTGTACAATTTAATATGAGTGACGAAGATTCAAATTATTCTAGTCCGAGTAACGAGAGTTTGAGTCACAGATCTAAAAGACCCAAAAGCAAATTTGAGGAGTTTTTCGAAATAATTCATGCATCCCAAACTGCCTTCTGTAAATTGTGCCAACATAAAAAGATTGAAATAAAAATGAAAAACAGAAACACTTCAGGCTTAAGGAAACATCTAATATCTTTCCACAAAAAGGAATCAGAAATATTTCTTCCTGTTAAACCAAAATTAAGTGGAGATATCACAAGCTTTTTAGTAACCGCTGGAAGAAGTGGACAGGTAAGAATATTTTTTTAACAGTTAAAAGAATTTTAACTCCGCGTAGCTATTCATGCGATACTTTCAAAAACGCCATTAACTTACGTAAGTATTTTTGAGTTAGTGGTGTTTTCATCTAGGGGTGCGACATATTAAGTATGTAATTATCGTCTTAAATATTTTTTATAAACACCCATATTTTCATTTAATCGGCCAGTAACAACTAAGTACTTTATTTTGGTAAATTACAGTACAGTGCAACCTTAATATAACAAATATCAATTTAACGATTTTCTCGATTTAACAACAACAAACCTCCTCCTCTTATACGCTCAAACCTAGTATGTTTTAAATAATAACACAAGATTTATTGTTTTGTTTCAGTCGGAAAACAGCAGTGACAACATCACGACAGCTACAGTTGATTGGGTGGTGAAAAAATATCTTCCCTTCTCATTTTTCGATGACGAAGCTACACAAGTATATTTTCGACGTATTTGCCCTAATATGGTGTTTCCTAAAAGGTCTACACTTAGAAGGAAAGTCAAAGAGCGATTTGAAGAGCTCCAATTGAATCTCAAGGAACGACTTCAACAATTATCATCTAAAATGTCTTTTACCATTGATGGGTGGACGTCAATTGCTGGTAGGAGTTACTACGGGGTTACTATTCATTATATAGACAACGAATGGAAGTATCAATCTGTAGTTCTTGATTTTATACCATCACGCGGTCGACATACTGGGGAAGATATTGCAACGATTTTCCATGAATGTTTATTGGAATATGGCATAATTGATAAAATACAAGGTATCACGGTCGACAACGCAACTGCAAATACCAAATTTATGTATGAACTGGGCAAACAGCTGCCGCCACACTTTGATTCAGACAATCAACATTTCCGGTGCTTTGCTCACATTTTAAACCTTGGTGTACAAGATTTATTAAAGACCTTAGCATTACACTGTGAGTCTGACACTAACGCGCAAGATCAGCAGTACGAAGACTATGCAGACGAAACTGAGGATGAGGAAGATGAAGAATCTGCACCAAATATTGCTGACTCGCGTACATCTGTAACAAAGTTACGCAGTATTTCCAGTAAAATAAAAAGAAGTGAGATAGTGAAGAAGAAGTTTCAGTCTGCTTGTGAAGCAGCTGGCGTGCCATCAAATCTAAATGCCATTATTGACTGTCCAACGAGATGGAATTCCACACATGATATGATTGGATTTGGTTTAAAAGTGAGAGCGGGCATTGACATATTGTGCAGTTCTGTCACCGAATTAAATGATTTTCAAATCACAGCTAATGAATGGCAGGTACTCGAAAAATTACATAAATTTCTAATAAACTTTAAACTTTTAAGTACAAAACTTGGTGGAGACAAATATGTTACATTACCGCTAGTCATTGTATCATTCAATCTCTTGCTAGATAAAATTGAATCCATGGTAAAACAGTTAGATGAGAAACCTAATCGATCTGAAGTGGATGAAAGGCTCATTCTAGCTTTCCAAGCAGCTCGAGACAAAATGCTTAAACATTACAAGAAGAGCAACTGGATTTATTGTACTTCTTTAATTTTAGACCCAAGGCATAAGGCTCAGACTTTTGACCTGACAATGTGGGGGAAGCAACTTAAAACAGAAAGTCTGCGCAAGTTCAATGAACTTTATGAAGAATATAAAAGTCTACACTCACTGAACAAATCTCTGGAATTACCAGAAAAAGAAAATAAAGTATGTGATGAAGATGAAGACGTAATAGACTTTGATAAACTCTATGAATGTCCCTCGACGTCATCTGGATCTTGTCTTCAAGGCTTAGTGATAGACGAGTTGGAGGAGTACCTGAGAAAACCAAGAACTGGAAGACATTTTAGATTGGTGGAGGACGCATGAGACAGAGTATCCGATTTTATCGAAAATGGCCCGTGATTTTCTCTCAATACCTGCAACTTCAGTACCTGCTGAGAGGTTATTTTCTAAAGCATCATTAGTAATTAGAAAACATAGAAATAGGTTAAGTGATGAGTCAGCCAGATGGTTACTTTGTATTAATTCTTGGTCAAAAAAATTGATATAAAGTATCATAACGTAATGATAAAGCTGTTGATTTGTGTTGTATTTTATTTTTTATTCAAATAAATGATAAATCGTAAAACTCTTTTATTAAATTTCTTATAAGTTGAGGGTTCAATCTCTTTCTAGACAGATAAGTATTGTTCTTTAAAATACAGTCAAGTTATTGTAATTAATTTGTTTTTTTACATGTTTTAGCAAATGTAAGCTTATAAATCATAAATGTTTATTAAGAAACAGTTACTTCTATGGAAAACGACATATAGGTCAGTTGATTTTTCGAATTTCTTATCAAATCTTCAGTTATTTATTAATCTGCTTGATCTTTACTATGGCTATGTTAATTCAAGCTCACAATGTTCCAATTCTAATACGTTTTTCTAAGATTTAAAGTAAATTTTAATAAATAGTAATAGACTAATAGGTAATTGCAAGACTTGCAAGACTCTTGCTGCAAGACCAAGACCAAGACCAAGACTGGGAGCGCAAGACCAAGACCAAGACCAAGACCAGGTGTATTGGCGCAAGACCAAGACCAAGACTGGCTAAGTCTCGTCTTGTTCTTGCATTTGGGCAACACTACTAGTTACATATTATTACGTATCCAGTACATTATGAGAGCCTAATCGATGGGCAATACTTAAGTAGGCTCCTAGGACAGCCAGCTCCGCAATCGCACTGAATAAATTTCCTTGATCTACATATTTCACATCATGATGTACCGACGAACGAAAAGAAAAAAATCGACTCTAATTATTTAATTAATAGTGCTAATCTAACCGAGTATTTACCTATTCTGTAACATGTTTTAGGGTTCCCATTTGCAATCATACCTTTACAATATTATTATGTCAGAAAAACGCCTAAATCACGCCTTCTTTGTAAAAAACGCCCCCATGCAGCCAGCCTTATCCTACAGTTCCTAGCTAGACAGGAGACGTATAAGCCCATCTGAACGTGGGCGCGGGCCGCAGGCAAACTGTTCTAGCATTTCACTTGCCTTCAAATGCATATGAGGCCTTTTTAGTAGATCGCCGAAGGTAATTAATACGTTGGAAATAGGATATGAATTATATGGTAGAGTTTCTGTAATAAAGTTTTAGCTGTAAGTGTTAAAAAGGAGAGATTGAGTTATTTTTCTCGTAATCATAAAATCATAATCAGCCTAAAATGTTCCCACTGCTGGGACACAGGCCTCCTCTCGGTGAGAGGTAGTGGGCCGTAATCCACGCGGGTCCTGTGCGGGTTGGTGGGTGTCACATATTTTTTCCTTTTTCCTTCACCGAGCAGCAGTGATAAAATAATTTACACAAAGTAAAGCGCCTGTCAAGATTCGAACCCATGATCTACAATTGGTAAGTCGCGGCGGTTACAATTGGGCCACCACCGCTCTTATTAATTAATTATTCGTTATTCGTCTAAACTGAAAATAATTTAGAGAGTTGTGAAAACTTGTTCTAATTTATTAGAAGTTGGTGATGTCTACCCCACCTACCTAAATCTAGAAAGTTAAACACCTACAGAAAAAAAGTTGTCAGTAGTTGATCTTTATTTAAGAAAAGGTTGACTTAAATTACCTTTGCTAAGTATTTAAGTAACCACAAGGCAGTAAGGAACTGAACCAGGTTAATGAAGATTCGTTCGAAACTTATCTTAAAAAGGATTGGTATACTTATAATTTGCTCCATTGTCTATCAATCAAAGTCTTTTGTCATAAAATAAAAAAAAACTTTTTTACAAAAAATACAAACGTCTTGACAAAAAAAAATAACTTTAATTTCGGAAGTCGGTGTCAAAACTAAAATACTGATCCAAAGACACCGACTTCCAAAATTAAAGTTATTTTTCACTTTCTAGTTTGGAAGTCGGTTGTATTTTTAGAAAAAAAATTTTTTTTTTTTCACTTTTTAGTAATTTGGTTTGTAATTTATCTAAGTTACAATAGCCTTATGTCAACTGCTCATCAAAAATACCCAAATCGCTATAGATGTGCCTATAATATTTGAAGAGTTTCCTCGATTTCTTCAAGGTCCCATCATCAGATCGTGACCAAATGACAATGGGACCAATTTAAAAGTATACCCTTTCAAACAAAAAAAGATTTTTTCAAATCGGTCCAGCGGTCTTCAAGTAATTGGGGAAAATACATAAAAAAAAATATCCCGACGAATTGAGAACCTCCTCCTTTTTTTTGAAGTCGGTTAAAAAGAAGAACAAGCATTGACCATCATACTTGCAAACGTTAAGCATTAGCATACCTGTAGCGGTTACACCGCCACATACAAACTACGCATCATAGACATGACGTCACACAAATCCTGCATCGCGCTATTAGAGTTTACCGAGCAATCGACATGGATGCAAGATTTCAACTTCAAACCGTTGGGTAGTTGCCCGCCAGACACAACACCCGTCTGGTCGGAGGATCCTCCCTTTTCTATGGTGGATGAGTGAACTTTACACCCTGTTCCAAAATTTTCCGATGTTATGATTTTTTCATGTACGGTAACTCTGTCTTTGTAAAATGAATGTATCAAATAACACATTGATTTACTACCGGGTGTTAACGAATCTTGGAAGTGCCCTATATCCAGCAGTAGACTGAGTTGATTGATCGATTTACACCACTCATTTGCACATATCTTCCAAATTTTCAACCCACAACCTTTACCTTCTTTAAAGGGGTTTATCTAACCCCCCAGGCCACCACGATCTACCTCAACCAGTTGAGTTAAAGAATCTGAGTACCATCCACAGCCATTGTGTGAAGGCCGTAAACTCGTACAGGAAGATCCACAAACTAAACTAAACACACAATGATAAAAGAATCATAAGAAAGAAAAAAAGAAAGAAAACTTGTTTATTCTGCACAAACAAAACGCACGTTTTTAAAAACTACAAAATACACACAA
This sequence comes from Agrochola litura, assembly GCA_949152395.1. Taxonomy (NCBI): domain Eukaryota; kingdom Metazoa; phylum Arthropoda; class Insecta; order Lepidoptera; family Noctuidae; genus Agrochola; species Agrochola litura. Next base: position 7,729,388 of record OX424509.1, read on the forward strand.
AACAAAAGTAGCCAAAAGCCTCGTATTCAATTAGTAAAAAAGTTTCATCTGCCTAGTCTTTTCCCAACTATGTTGGGGTCGGCTTCCAGTCTAACCGGATGCAGCTGAATACCAGTATTTTACATGGAGCGACTGCCTATCTGACCTCTACCCACAACCCAGTAACTAGGTAATACGATACCCCTTGGTAAGACTGGTTGTCAGACTTTCGGGCTTCTGATGACCCGTAACAACTGACAAAAATCTAAAAACGACAGCCGGGACCAACGACTTAACGTGCTTTCCAAGGCACGGAGGAGTCTCGGTATGTAAAGATGGTCACCTATCCACGGACCAACCCCAACAAGCGTAGCTTAACCTGTTGGATCGATCCGTGCGTCTGTTATAACTCAGCTACGAGCACAAGCTTGAGCATAAAATTATAAAAAACAAAATTATTTAAAAAAAAACAGAAGAGAGACGAGTATGAGACCAAAAGGCTCCTATCTCAGCATGATGCCGCGTCGTTTAAAAATATGTGACGCAGCGCTGGTAAAACTTGGTGTTAAGTCTTCGTCCAGCATTTTTTTTCATATTTATTTCACAAAATGCGAGCATTCACAAGAATTTGTTACACAGATAGATACAGATTTATTTATTTTTGCTTTAGGTATTGAAACTGATACCCAAACTAAGCCAGGACTTGTATTTTGGGAGTCAGTCCTCAAACGTGGAGCATTACAGAGAGGTCGTGTCAACGTGAATGTCGTGAACTCGTGACGTAAAAATATTATTATTATTATAGTTTAATTAGGTTGTACTTGTGACTGTGGGTGCGAAATGCGCGTTTACGTGTGTTTGTGTGTTGGTGTGTGTGTGTGGCAATGCAATAGACTGCGACACGCTCAGTTAATTGATTTTTAACACTCATTTACACCCACAGGCTTTCAACCTGCAACCTCGACCTAAATTCTTCTAAAGGGTTAAGGCATCAAAAAGGCTTCAGGCTAACACGATTCCTGTATAACCTAAACCAGCAAACTATGAAACATTCCTCAACCAGATGAGCTAAAGAATCTGAATACCATCCACAGCCATTGTGTGAAGGCCTTGAAAGGACTCCTGTAGTATACAATATGATCCCTGAGAAAGATCGCGTCGATTACAAATACATTAATAGCTGTGGGCGTGGCCATATTGTTATTTAAAAGCTGGTGAGCCATTAAGTACTTGTATCGGTCGGAATCGTCACGACGCGTTTGTTCTAGCTCCATTGTTAGGTTACGTTATGTGGTGGGTTTGTTGCGAAATAATAATAAAAACTTTTTACAAAAAAAAACAACCGACTTCCAAAAAAAAACACTACAAAGTGAAAAATAACTTTAATTTCGGAAGTCGGTGGCAAAAAACGAAAACACAAAACCCAAGACACCGACTTCCGAAATTAAAGTTATTTTTCACTTTGTAGTGTTTTTTTTTGGAAGTTGGTTGTTTTTTTTTGTAAAAAGTTTTTATTTTTCACTTTTTAGTTGTTGTACCTACCCCACACACATTCGAATACCACTACCTGCTCCCAGTGACAAGAACTTATCATATCATCTACATACTAAGTGGGAAAAAAATACGTATTTTGTAGCTAACTCAAAAACTACCCAAGCAAAGTTAATAAAATTTATATGAGACCAATTCGGGAGCATACACTTTCAAACAAAAAAAAGAATTTTCAAAATCGGTCCACAAATGACGGAGAAATAAGTGGACATACATAAAAAAAAAAAAAAAAACATACGTGACGAACATATAACCTCCTCCTTTTTGGAAGTCGGTTAAAAATAAAGTAATACCAGCCTATTAGTGTCCCACTGCAGGGCAAATGCCTTTAAAATTAATGTTAATAGGAAAGGTTCCCGTTGAAAAGCTCTTTTCATTGGTATATATCTTATGGCTATTGGGCTTCAGGGCAGATATCCATAGTTCCATGCCCATTCTCCTTAAAAGCTCTTTCTCATACAGAGAAGGGGCATAGATCACCACGCTTGCTTAAGACGGGATGGCGATTTCAGACTTATATAATTCCACGTTTCCTCACGATGTTTTCCTTCACCAATATCGATAAAGTCCAAAATAAACTCAGAAATATGAAATATTTAGGAGGTGTTAATTGTGATGGAGATGGACACTGGATCCCGCACTAATAATAAATTAATAAATATACCGGTTTCAGTATAATAAATCAAACTTAGGACTTAAAGGTGACCAAATGTATGTGAGTATTTAATGAGTGTAAGTATGTAAGTGATGAGTATGAGTGTGAATGTGTTGAGTGTGTGTAAGGATGTGATGAGTGTTAGTGTGTATGAGATGATGAATACTGTACGTCACACTGTCATCATCTGCCTAGCCTTTTCCCAACTATGTTGGGGTCAGCTTCCAGTCTAACCGGATGCAGCTGGATACCAGTATTTTACATAGATTGACTGCCTATCTGAACGCCACAAACCAGTTGCTGGGTATACGATGCCCTTGGTGAGACTGGCTGTCAGACTTTCGGGTTTCTGAAGACCCGTAATGACACTTAAAAATCCACGATACAATTTTTTTTTTTTGTATGTCCACCGATTTCTCCGTCATTTGTGGACCGATTTTGAAAATTCTTTTTTGTTTGAAAGGGTATGCTCCCAAATTGGTCCCATATAAATTTTATTAACTTTGCTTGGGCACTTTTTGAGTTAGCTACAAAATACGTATTTTTTTCCCACTTAGTATGTAGATGATATGATAAGTATCTGTCACTGATAGCAGGTAGTGGTATTCGAATGTGTGTGGGGTAGGTACCACAACTAAAAAGTGAAAAATAAAAACTTTTTACAAAAAAAAAACAACCGACTTCCAAAAAAAAACACTACAAAGTGAAAAATAACTTTAAATTCGGAAGTCGGTGGCAAAAAACGAAAACACAAAACCCAAGACACCGACTTCCGAAATTAAAGTTATTTTTACAAAAAAATAAAAAAAAACAAACTTACGCGACGAACATATAAACTCCTCCTTTTTGGAAGTCGGTTAAAAATCCACGAACGACAACCGGGATCAACGGGGAGGTTTCCGATATATGGAGGGGTCTGTAAAGATGGTTACCCATCCACGGACGTTAACCTGACCGATCGATCCATGCGGCCGTTATTACTTACGTTACGTCACACTGTAACGTAACCTAAACGTGTTTATTATCTTACAGTTTAACAACAATAGTTTCTATGTATAAAGTAGCTTTTAATATTTTATTCACAGTCACTATTAACTAATTGTTCGAGGCCGTTCATAGGTTGATGGATTATGCTTTTCTTTTCTTTGATTTGTATGGCAGTTTCGAAATTTTGCGTCAACAATAGTCATAATGTGCTTATGTAATTGAATTTTACATTAAGATATTTATCTGGGGTGATGACTATGGCCTATGCTCAGACTTATATTCAGTTTCAAAGCCTATGGACAAATAATAATGGACGTTTTAAGAAAGAAGAATTATTTTTAAAAGCCGTTTTTAACCGACTTCCAAAAAGGAGGAGGTTATATGTTCGTCGCGTATGTTTGTTTTGTTTTTTTTGTTTTTTTTTAATGTATGTCCACTGATTTCTCCGTCATTTGTGGACCGATTTTAAAAATTCTTTTTTTGTTTGAAAGAGTATGCTTCCAAATTGGTCCCATATAAATTTTATTAACTTTGCTTGGGTAGTTTTTGAGTTAGCTACAAAATACGTTTTTTTTCCCACTTACATAGTATGTAGATGATATGATAAGTTCCTGTCACTGGTAGCAGGTAGTGGTATTCGAATATGTGTGGGGTAGGTACCACAACTAAAAAGTGAAAAATAAAAACATTTTACAAAAAAAAACAACCGACTTCCAAAAAAAAACACTACAAAGTGAAAAATAACTTTAATTTCGGACGTCGGTGGCAAAAAATGAAAACACAAAACCCAAGACACCGACTTCCGAAATTAATGTTATTTTTCACTTTGTAGTGTTTTTTTTTTGGAAGTCGGTTGTTTTTTTTTTTTGTAAAAAGTTTTTAGTAACAAATTATGTCCTTAAAAAGCACTATCCATTGATATAAACTTATGGCTAAAATAAAATAGATGTGGATATATTTAGTAAACTGTTCCGCTTAGCTATTTCTAAAGAGCCATAAAAAACCCTGAAAAAAATCGACACGTGTTTCACCTCTCAACGAGGCATCCTAAGATGACGATTGACTTGTCGCGAACTCGAACACGGCGTGTTGCCACACCGAGCGCTGAACGCAGTGCAGCGCTGTCTGCGTTCGGCGCTCTTTAGAAATAGCTAAGCGGAACAGGTAACTAAATATATCCACGTCTATTTTATTTTATAATGGATTTCCGCATGATCACGCCTGAATCAATTAATAATGGTTATTAGGCGTCAAGAAAATTCCTAGATTTCAGTATCCTAGTCTAGTAGCCTATTTAAGTTATTAACTCCGAACTGACTAATAATTGGCAAAAGTCGTGTTAGTGGCAAAGGTTCCCCTTGAAAAGCTCTTTTCATTGGTTTAAATCTATGGCTATTGGACCAAAAAAATCCTTAATTTTGATGCCGTACTAGTCACCTATTTAGGTCATTAACTCAGAACTGACTAACAATTGGTAAAAGTCTTGTTAGTAGGAAAGGTTCCCCTTGAAAAGATCTTTTCATTGGTGTATATCTTATGGCTATTGAGCCAAGAAAATTCTTTAACTTAGATGCCCTAGTAGTCACCTATTTAGGTCATTAACTCTAAACTGACTAACAATTGGTAAAAGTCGTGTTAGTAGGAAAGGTTCCCCTTGAAAAGCTCTTTTCATGGGTATATTATCATATGGCTATTGGGCTTCAGGACAGATAGCCATAGATTGGTGCCCATTCTCCTTGAAAATTAAAAAAAAGTCAAAATTCAAAATATTTTATTTCACATAAACCTACAAGGTCACTTATGAAACGTCAGAAGCTAGGTGCACGGTTCCAATTGGTCGCTTCCTATGGAGAAGAGCCGGCAAGAAACTCCACGGTTACTCTTTTCAAAATTAATGTTTTCTACCATGTTTCCAAATTACAGTGTTAATAGGTATGGGAAGACAGTGTAGGCATATCAACAAGTACCAGGTATTTAATAAAATAGAAAATGGTCCACAAGTCTACAGCCTGCAACGTTCTCACATTCACAAAATCTAAAAGAAAAGAATCTATATAAAAGATAAACAAAATAGTAAAAATAAGGACCTATTTAAACCAAATGACATGATTGCCACTACAGCTGTAACAAATCTAATTTGATTTAAAAACTTTTTACAAAAAAAAAACAACCGACTTCCAAAAAAAAAACACTACAAAGTGAAAAATAACTTTAATTTCGGAAGTCGGTGTCTTGGGTTTTGTGTTTTCGTTTTTTGCCATACATAAAAAACGGTGGACATACATAAAAAAAAAAAAAAAAAAACAAACATACGCGACGAACATATAACCTCCTCCTTTTTGGAAGTCGGTTAAAAAATATAGAATATTGTAGGTAGGTATACAAATTATATAATGTCAAATAATGAAAAGATTATGTCAATGAAGTATGGAAAAACTCTTTCTCGTACAGAGTATAGATATATACAGCATGTACCCAAAAATCCTGTCCAATCCGAAACGGGGCGCATAAGTACCGCAATAAAATTACCAAAAGCAAAAAAAGAAAAATGTTTATAAGATTTTGCTATTTAAAATTCACGCAAATTTACCCGCTACATGACCGGCGCCCGCATTACCCGCGTCCCATGATAACCAGGTAAAATTCCGCATTCAAAAAATGTGGGGAACTTTTTTTTTAATTTTCCTAAAAATATTCATAGATTCTTAACATGATACCAAACACCTCGGATTCGTGAGGATGTCACGGCACGGATCTGACAGGGTTTATGTTACATGTTGTAGATAGAGATATCTACGATAATTTATTTCTCAAGATTTTCTGTTTTGTTTTTTGAAAAGAAATGCTTAAAATATGTCTGTCATATGTCAGTATGCTCACTCTTTGGAGCGGAAATTGTCAATCATGATATAATCAATCTGATTTGATATGATTAGGGACCTTTTAAAATGCTTGTAGATAAGTCACTTTTAGTTTTTACTTTCCAAACAGTGTTTTGCCAATATCATGCTTAATTACACTTACAAATTAGGTCCAATGACATTAAAGCTCAACATACACCCAAGGCGGGTTTGAGTCGGGCGCGGGTCGGGACGGCAGTACGGCGGGCTTGTATATCGTCGACCGTAGGTTCAATTGAGGTAAGGGACAAAATACGATTTTTCAGGAGAGGCCGACGAAGTTTTGTTTTTGGACTAAATAGCCCATAACTTTTTTCTTATTAACCTTTTTCGGGTCTGTTTTTCTTACGTTAGAATTTTTTCATATTCACCATTCGATAGAGCGAAAAATTCTGAACAAAACTGTATAATCAACTCATTTTGGGTATTTTGTCCCTTACCTCAATTGAACCTACGGTCGACGATATATTTGTAATTCCTTGTACACGAACGCCCCGACCCTTGCTTGAAAACGAGGTGTCAGCAGTTGTTGCAGCTGAGCACGTAGGTTTAAATACCCCGCATAATAATCATGATGAAAATGTAAGTTTGATCCAGCCTGTCCCTTCTTGCTGTCCTCTTCCCAGCGACGCCCTAAGCCGAGATTCGTACCCCACAGGGGGTGCCCTTAGCGAGCGTTTGCTTAATTTTAATTTAGAATAGTTTTTGCCCCTGGCTGAAGGCTTTAAGTGTAGCAGCTTAAGGCACCCATAGGAAAGTCCGGTTAAGCAGCCATGACCTTAGTGGTCAAAACTGCGAGTTGCCCTAGTAAAAAAACAAAAAAAAAATACTACACGAACGTCGTGCGCGGCTCCCACTTCCGACCCGCTCCGCGCCCGTTTCGCATTCGTTTCGTGTGCTGACATCCATATAATATAAGAAATTAGAATATATATAAGCCCGCCATACTGCCGTCCCGACCCGCGCCCAACACGCACCCGCTTTCGTATGTGTTGAGCTTTACACGAAGCATTAAGTAAACTCTATTTTCCCACCATTTATAAAGAAATTCGATGCACAAGTAAGTGTCTTGCGAAGTAGATGGCGTATAAACGAAAGGGTCGGACTGTCTATCAAGCAGTTGTAATTACCTTTCTGGAGCGTACGGCGAATTCTCGATGTCATGCCATATGTCCTGCAAGGGGGGACGGACTTGGGAGGACAGTAGGTTTTAATTGATAGAGAATGTGTGTTGCCATTGTTTCAATTCAAAATTAATTTGACAGGCAAAATATGGACTGTAAATTAAACCACCAACTTTTACAACTTACTTAACTGGTATATTTTCTGCAAATAAATGATTCTTCTTATTAAAAATGAGTCCTTAAATTTTTCCCCGTGGGTGATATAAATAGATGGATGATTTAAAGTAGGTACATTTTGGTAACAGCAGTTTTTCATTTGTACAACGTACATGCTCATTGTTTTATGTAGAAGAAAACCCGCGAATATTACGAGTACTAATCTGCAGTGCAAGGAAGCCAATCTTTACTCACAAAAAGCCTTCATGAATTTACATTTATATTATTAACAGAACAAAAATATTTTGTATACTAAAAATAAACCACTCGTCATCTCTCTTCCACATAACCTAGCCTAACCGTAACTAGATTATAATGAAAAATCCTAAAAGCAATTTGGTAAACTAAATGCAAACACAAATAATCATGACTAGATTTCTTCCACCTAATTTCAATCAAAACAATTCAGATCCAAAAGCAGACGTAAATATTTTGACAATCGTACTACCCACACAACAATGACCCGAATTTTAATTCCCACGAAACTAATTCACCATGAAACCGCAATTTTCTGTGAAATACGGGAATACATCTTATAAATTGTTCCATATAACACCTGGGGAAAACAGGGAAGTGATTTGAAGGAAAACAGTTGTTTTCGTCACGTAGGAAAGAAAGATGGCGTCATTTATTTAGTAATACGTCATCGTAATCCGGCCCTGGCTTGTCGCCCCATCACTTAGTGAAGGACATGCTCGCGTTTCTTTGTAGGGAAAAGGTTGGGGCCTAGGTACTGGCGATTTGTGAAGAAAGTGTGGAATTATTGAATAATTTATTGATTTAACGGTTGAGGAGTTTTTGAGGAGTAATTAATCCAATAAAGATAGCCTGTTAGACCGATTCGCTGTCAGTTTGGTGCTGTGGTCGACCGCGTTGTAAATGCAAGAGAGACTAAAATATATTACTAAAATAAAAATTTGATTTTATTATTATTTTATTTTTGTTTTTATGTTTCTAATAGGTACTAAATTAAATGACTAACTAAACAAATAAATACAAAAATAAAAGGGCACTTAGACGTCGAAGTATTCGTCCGCATCGCTGTCATCCGGAAACGTGCCCAGAAGACTTATTTTATAAGGTTATTATAATTCTAAAATCGAATATTTAAAACCACACAAAAAAGTTTCTTGTATATTAATTTTATTGACGTTTGAATTTTTTTTTCTAGAAAAAGTCAGACATAACGTGGGTTGGTAGGTGGTTGGGTACGTAATTATATTCAAGAGCCTTTTCTAATAAGAAAGGTCTTGAATATCTTTAAGTAGGCCTAATAATTTAGAAAAACAATATATTTTCGAGACAAAAGATTGCGAGAATTTGGAAAGAAAAACAATCGCTTAAAAATAATCTTAACTAATATTATAAATGTGAAAGTGAGTTTGTTTGTTAAACTTTTACGCTAAAACAGCAGAACGGAATTAGATAAAATTTGGCACATGGGTATACCACGACCTGGGTTAGGACAGGATACTTTTTATCCCGATTTTCCGACGGGATTAAGACTTATGCGGGTGAAATCGCGAAGCGGAGCTAGTTTAAGATAAAATAAAAATAAACCCTTATTCTCTCCGCTACCTCACCAACCCCACCCAACTAAGTACTTGACACCTGAGTACCTACACGGACGACATCAAACGCGCAAGCTTTTCCTCGTGTTTTCCTGGATGTATCGCCGTTTGAGCCAAATTGTGCGGAAGTACCGCCCGACAGGTTAATTTGCTGAAGATCCTTCAGGGATTTGGGTTGAGTGTCCACCGTTTATGCCTTTTTGTAATGCATGAGTTTGGTGGAGAAAAAAAGTTTGTAAAAAAATAATTTATAGGGAAACTTTTTATCTCTGTTAATGTAGTTTGGCATTCATTCAAAAGAACGTTAATAAATAGTAATTTAATTGGAACAGACAGCTAGGAAGTTAAGTTCATCAAAATTGCTATAGATAGTGTAGTGTAGTGTGTTTTAGTTTCTTTTAATGTTCGCTCCAACAATAAAACCTAACTATGTTAATGTAAAAGTGACACAGACATGGTTGTAAAAGAAGTATAAGTAACTGTTTATTCGGAATGTTGCCATTTTAAATATTATATTTTATATCAACATGTAGAATTATTGTACATTTATTTAACTTTATATCTTTTTTATATCTCATTGTATGCTGCACCGGTTGACGTCATAACGTCAACGTCGGCTGTCGCTGAAAACCAGCGCTGGGGCTCTGTCTCGCATAGGGTCGCAGCATTATACTGAGCGATGGCCGTTTTGCGTGGATGTGCCGCATATTTTCCCCCAACTTGCTCTTTTTTGTTTTGTGTTCATTCTTTGCGTCATGTTTTACCGCAAATAAAAGTATTTACTTTCTTGCTTTTCGTTCTAAAATAATCTGTAAATTAATTACATGTCATAAAAAATTTAATTACTTTCTGGTATTTCTTCTACTTTCAAGTGTTTTTACTATAACTAAGGTTTCAGTCGTATTCTAGGTCTTAGACAGTATTTCCTCCATAATCGATTTATTCGCTTCAGAATCGCCAGCAACAAAATACCTTCTCCATTTATTATTATTTTGTGAGTATTTTAATCCGTTCTTGATGAAATAACGTCCTTAGGTCTTTTTTTTTAATTTCCATGAACTCATGTGTGAAATTTTTTGCACTTTATTTAAGTTGATGATAATTACATTCGAAGATGGGATGGTGCACAATTTCCATAAATAAACTTTTCCACTCACAAAATATAATGTCTTAAAAACTCATTTATAGGAACCAAACCCCGTATTTTCCTCACGTGACAACCAAAACATTCGTCCTCTCTCCTCACAAGTTCTTAACGAACTTAAGACACAATTACAGACAGCTACATGTACTTAGATAGGTCACCTTTAGATCCGGGTAGGACAGGGGAGACAACGATGTGACAGGAATGCATTCCGGGCATGCTCCGGGCGGCCGGGATTTCTCGACACACACCGCTTTATTGGTTTGCTTGAAGACGATCTGAGGTTGAAGTTTGAGTGGTTTAGTGGTGTCTTCTGTCTGTGATTTGTTATTGTTTGTATCTACATACTTAGTACACTTCTTTTTTTTTCGTGTGGTTAGTGACTAACCTGGTATCAGTTTTTATGCCATCCATGGCCTCCATGAATCCGAAAAGTCACAAGTGGAGGAGGAGGAGCCTTGGGTTTGAACTCGAGACCTATGGCAGTTCGACGAGTATTCACTACTAAGCTATCACTGTTGTTAACGGGTGTGTAATGTATGATATAATAACAAATGCTCTAATTTCACTTGAAATAACGTTCATACAATATAATTTTCATATGCTATAAAATCATATAACCTAATTTCATATGACCTAATGTTTCATATGATATAATTTTCATTTAATATAAAACATTTAGTATAACGTTCATTTCATATAATTTTCAATATGTATAATATTCTTTTTATATAACATTCATTTGACCTAATGTTCTTTTGACCTAATTTTCATGTTTAATGGTCACAGTTCTAACCTAACTCAAATGGCACCTAACCAAATCTTAAAATATTCAATGCATGGTCGAAGGTGGGCTTGGTCGACGGAGCCCCGCTTTGCGGGGCTCCTACTTCTGGATGGTTTATAAAAAAAAAACCACGAAGGGGATGGCGGGGTCTATTCGCTCGCTTCGCTCGCTCACACGACCCCGCCATCCCCTTCTAACCTAACCTGTCCGAGTCGGGGTACCCTAAAGTCCAGATTGCATCCAATTTCTACTGGTTTCTACTGGTGTACTTATAGGGTATAAAGCGAAGAAAAAAAAACAGTACAATATTTTTTTACCATACTAGCAGGCGTTTAAAATCGAATCAGATTTTCTAAATTATATTAAAAGTTATTAGAGATTATAAATATTATAGTAAATGAATAATATACTACATGAATATTATGTTAAATGTGCATTATACGAAATGTTTATTATATCATAAGAAATTAGATAAAATGAAATTATATCAACAATTCATTATCTCAACTGATCGTTATATTAAACAAAAGTATATTAACTGAAATTAGGTCAAGTGAACGTTAGATTTTTTGTTATTATATCAACCGTTACACACCCGTTGTTAACACAGTACGATAAAAGTTTGTTAGTAATTATAAGGACAAATAAGTCAGAGCCAGAATCACAACAAGCCATAAAAAACAATTACGATATCGCTTTGACTCAAAACTAATATTCCAACGTTTTACTACTTAAACTATAATAGGCAATTAATTGTGTATCATTAATAAACGTAATCTATCAAAGTTACGCTTTTCTATATTTATTTTAGTGAGATAAACATTCCATCAAAAAAATAACAGTCTTTGAAATGTTCTTCAAATCATTACTAATTAACTTTATAAAAACGAATTAAATCAATAACAAAACTCTGTGACAACAATTCACAGCCCATATTTATAACAAACAATAAACTATTACAACTTAAAAACACTTACAAAAAACAATTCACACCGAACCACGATAAACATAACAAAAGACAAACGAAAACAATATCCAATCAAAACAAGTGAACTAACATTTGACCTACAATCTACAACTTTTCAATCAATACCCAACTGTTATCTAAAAAGACCGAATTCCAGCTGTCCAGGGCACCCCATGGGCACCTGTCCCACCGACGGAGAAGCGACAAGCTATCGACTATGTTTTCGCTCAAGAAACCTACAATAGATGTAGGTTCCGTGAGAGTAAAAGAGATACATTATATTTATAGAAAAAAAAATGCGTATTTTTTTTAATGCACGCACGCCCGTTGACACCTGCAGATAATTTTCTATGTTATTTATTCATATAATTGGTTGTAAAGTAGCATTATATTGTGAGTACTATTTATTTTATTTTGTTATCTATTTATATTTAATTCATTAAACCTAACTTGGTTTCCGTACGACTTTTTCGGGTGACCACTGAAAATCAGCGCTGTGCTGTGGGTCCCTATAGCACAGCATCATGCTGATTGGAAGCCTTCTTGTCATAGCCATGACGTGCCAGCAGCTGCCGACTATTTCTGTTTTGTGTTCGTGATTATATTTAAACCTATTGTTTTATTTTATTGTTCTCTTCTTTTATTCACGTGTTTCTGTGACAAATAAACTTTTTTTCTTTATTTTCTTTCTTTCTTTCTTAATAGCTGATCGCTGACTGTTCACACTGCGAGAACTCTCACTTCATTGCACTAGTTTGTCGTAGCGACAAGAGTTATTAAAGCAAATACTTGCTCAACGAAGCTCGCTTGGCGGGCAGAACAGTCGCTTAGAGATTTTCGCTTGGTAGGTACTTACATACGTATACCAGCAAGTGACTGGAAGTTAAGAGGGTTTATCCTAAAAGTTGGCAACGTCGTAAATAGCTGTCAAAAATTTACCTGTTTTGATTAATTTGGCAATATTACTGTATGGAAATAAGAAATGTGGCTAACTAGCGAACTAGAATATTAATAATGAATTGCAATTATGGCATTGAATTTGATGTTGTACCCGTTTTAGGAGTAAAAAAGGCATTGGAAAGTGTACAAATACTTTTTTTCCGGTGTTATGATATTATTTATTGCATTTCATAATCATTATTCTAGTTCGCTAGTTAGCCACATTTCTTATTTCCATACAGTAATATTGCCAAATTGATCAAAACAGCGGAATATTTGACATCTATTTGCGACGTTGCCCACTTTCAGAATAAACGCTCTTAATCTACTCATTGCACTTGCTCAAGCCCTGCGGCAAAGTTATCCGAATCACACTCACTGGATCAATATTTTTGTTTAATTTATTTGATTGTTAAGTCTATGACATGTATTTTAATTCATCAGACAATTTTATTTTTATTTTTAATCCTTTGACATGTGTAGAATACTTCACACGTCGTGTTTTGTTTTTTAATAAATTTTTTTATTGTAATAATTTTGTAATGTTACTTTAATAATTATTCAATTAGATTAATAATAATGTAAATATTTGCACACCATAATAGGTAATGATACAGAGTACTTTATATTTATTTGTAACATCTGTTTATACCTATCTGTATTAAGCAAATAAATACTAATTTTATTTGATTTTTTTTTGTTCGTTGCTCGCCAAATCGTTTCTAGTTGCTAACCCTATACTAGCTTCTCGCTAATCGTCGGCGGTGCGACGGGTTCCTTAAGGAAGCCAGGGGTGCCAAAAGAGACAGGGGTGGTCAAGGGAGGGAATTAGTGGCGCTTCATTGGGTCGCAATTAAAAGAAGAAAGTCTACGGATGTGATATGGAGTTTCGGAGTATGGGTGAAAAAACTTGGACTAATTCTTGATGACGTCAATCGATTTGAGGAAAACTTTTTGTGGCGTGGTTTGATGCCGTGTCGTACTATTTATACTTACCTACTGAAAATAAAATAGAAAAGTGTATTGGTGGCTATGAGACTGGAAAAGCCTGAACTCAGTTGGCTGGAAAAACATTATTTTTTGTGTCTTGACGCACGCTGCTGCAGAGGGTCTGGGGCAGCTCGAGCAGTCTCCTAAATGTCATTGCGGGGAAAGATTGCCCGTTCGTGCATTATTTGTCCAACCTACATGTTTACTAACATAGTTATTAAGTTTAATGTTTGCAAAAAAATACTGATTTTCCAAATTAAAATTATTATTATTAATATTATTCAATAACTTTGCAGAATAGTTCCAAAAAGTGCGAGTCGGACTCGCACGCGAGGGGTTCCGTACCACCGTACAATATTTAGCAAAAAATGCCGATTGCCCTATATCGGCAGGAAGTTTTGATAGGTTCAGTAGTTTAATATTCTCTTTGAATGTCCTTTCTACTTCTAATCATTTTTAGGGTTCCGTACCCGAAAGATGCCAAACGGAACCCTATTACTAAGCCTCCGCTGTCCGTCTGTCTGTCAGCAGGCTGTATCTCATGAACCGTAATAGGTAGACAGTTGAAATTTTCACAGATTCTATTGTCGCTATAACAACAAATAATAAAAATATAATAAAATTAAAAATAAAGGGGTCCATACAAGAAACGTGTTGTTTTAACTAAAGTAAAGAAGTAGTGTTAAATATTGTACGGTAATAGGGACCCTTCGTGGACGAGTCCGACTTATTCGAAATAATAATCTTACTACAAAAAAAGTATGTAATTATACTGCCTTCATGTATTATTCTATAGGTATAGCCTTCCTCATATTATTCTGACTCATATCCCAAACAGAAATCAATAACCTGTACACATTCGCACACAACATCACCAAACATAGCAATTTTTATCTCACATTAGCAGCCCCAATTACATGTCGTAGTTCTAGAAAAAATAACAGCAATAAAACTGAAGCCACCAACGCGTAAGGTCCTAATAACGTATTCAAACAACATAATCCAGAGCCAAGTAATGATAGCAATCTGTTGGCTATAAATCCTTAATGGCCTATCGCTTGTCCACCGCACTTGTGGGTGATGCAGCGCTAGGAGAGGCTATGAAGTGAGACGGTGGCGAAACGGTTATTTTGCGAGACTGTTTTCATATTTTTAAGTGTTCTTTTTTTGGTTCCAAACCGAACCTTATTACTAAGCCGCCGCTGTCCGTAAGTCCGTCTGTCTGTCAGCGGGCTGTATCTTATGAACCATAACAGATAGACAGTTGAATTTTTTATAGATTTTGTATACTATTGCCACTGTAACAACAAATTAATAAAGTTATTAATTAAAGGGGAAGACAAGAAAAGTATATTTTTTTTGTCGTTCATTGTTCGATCTTAATATAGTACGGAACCCTTCGTGTGTGAGTCCGATTTGCACTTGTTTTAAATACTAAAGTATTTTATGGGTACTGTTGAAGACGACAAAAGTACTCATTAGTGATCTTTAGCTAACGTAACCTTAACAAATATTTTAAAACGAGATAAAAATTAAATCAGTAACATTTTCATTTTTCAACCTTAAAAAAATTGTTGCATGTCATCAATAATTATATTTTTATTTTATTTACATTACATAATGTTCATCAAAGTCCACCATTGACGTCAGATTTTCTGTATCGAATGATGTCCATTATAATTTAATTATACAAAATTATAGGTAGTATTATTGCGATTAAGTCTACCTAAAATTTTGTGGTTGCCTACCTTATTTGAACTACGTGACACACACAAAACGTGCAGTCAACTTTAACACATAACATAACATAACATCATAACATCACGCCTTGTTTTCCCGAAGGGTTGGGCAGAGGTGTCCCTGTATTTATTTATTTATTTATTTATTTATAGTTAATTAAAACGGTACAACACCAATAACATTAATTAACATAGAAACAATTACAATATTGACATTAATTTAATGTAAAACTAACATGGAACAGTGGACTCCCTTGCATACTTACTCTCACAGAACACCAGACATATACGCATAATTTTACTCCATTCATCCGCAAACACATCACATTCAGGGTTGGCAGTCAGAAGGGCATTTAGCATCTTTAGGGTACGACAGACTGGGGATTCGGCTCTGGCTACAGTTTTGCATGACAGTTGTGCAAACAAATTGTGTCGGCGGCTTTGACGGTGTCCAATGTATTTGTCTGGCACAAATAATCGGCAGAAAAGGCCATGGAGCTCTGGACAGTCGATACGTCCTCGTAAGGTCTTACAGGCTACCGTGAGCTGATCAAGACCTCTTCTTACCTCTAACGAGTTAAAGCCTAACGTCCCTAAAAGATAGTTGGTAGGGTACAAGTACGGAAAGAAATGGTATAACCTTTGGAAGAGGCATCTTAAGAATGTTTTCTGAACCTTTTCTAGCATCAGTGTTTGGGTCGCGGTATAGGGGTGCCAAACACAGGCACTGGTCTCGAGTTTGCTCCGAACCAGAGCAGTGTACAACAGACTAATAACATTTGAATTGCGAAAGTCACGAGCATTTCTCAAAACAAATCCCAAGCGTCTGAAAGATTCTTTCGCAAGGGCAGAAACGTGATCTCTAAAAGTCAGACAGCGGTCGAAAGTCACTCCCAAGTCCTTTATGTTGGTGACACGAGTAATTACTTCACCTCCCAAATTATAGTCGTAATGGATTGGTCGCAGCCCTCTACCGTATGTCATGACGTAGCACTTGTTTTTATTAAAAAATAACTTGTTCACAATGCTCCACTCATAGATGGCGTCAATATCCCTCTGAAGGAGCTTGCATTCCTCGTCCGTTCGGATTTGTGCGACTAGCTTCAGGTCATCGGCATATAGCAGGCACTTGGCAAACTTGACATTAGTTATGAGGTCATTGATCATGATCAGGAAAAGAGGCGGCCCTAACACGGATCCCTGACTTACGCCCGAGCGTGTACTGTAAGGCTTGGACTCGAAGCAGCCATGTCTTACAAACTGCTTGCGATCGCGTAGATAATCGGAAAAGAAGTTAAGAAGACCGGACGAGAAACCGATGGCCCCCAGCTTTGTCAAAAGCACATCGTTGTCAACTCTGTCGAACGCTTTCCGGAAATCGAAATACAGAACGTCAACCTGCCCACCAATGTCCAAGCAACGGGATATGTAGTCTACGTGAATCAGTAAATTCGAATTCACGGAGCGACCCGGCCGAAAACCGTGTTGGGCATCAGATAGGGATATATTTACGCGTTTGTAAATGAAAGCGTGAAGTATGTGTTCGAAAACCTTGGCAATGGTTGGCAGGATAGCGATGGGTCTGTGTTCCTCTACTGATGTTTTGTCACTAGTTTTAGGAATGGGAGTGACTCGCGATGTTTTCAATTGTTCAGGATATACGCCGGACCGGAGAGCTAGGTTAAAGACATGACATAGAGGGGCTGCCAAAATATCATGACATCCCTTAAGAGTAAAGGCTGGTATGTTGTCAGGGCCAACCGCGCTACAGGGTTTGAGTTTAGCAATAGCCTTAACCACATCCGGTGGGGTTAAAAAGGGAAGAGGAATGCTATCTCCCTCACTACTCACATTTAATTTTCTAGGGTCCAACTCAGGTGTATCAGGCAGAAACACGCTAGCAAAATACTGAGCAAATGCCTCGGCCGCTTTGACACCCGAACAAGTCTCACCATTGTACACCACGTTTGGCTCGAAGCCGCCCTTTGACCGCAGGCTAGATACATGCTGCCAGAACTGTCGCGGATTTTTGCCTATGTTATGTTCTAAATTATTACAGTACAACCTGTATGCGTCCTGGGCTCTTACTTTAAGATCCGATCGCAGAGCACTAAACTGCGCGTAAGTAAGATCACAACGTGAAAGTTTCCATTTCTTATGTAGCTTGGTTTTACGCTGAGTATCGTTTATAATATCTTTAGTAAACCAGACTGGATACCGCCTATTTCCAGCGATCATTCTCTTCTTCTTTGGAATGGAAGAGTCAAATAAATTATACATTATTCCGTAAAATGTACCAGCAGCGGAGTGTGCATCATTGCAGCGAAGAACGTCTTGCCATGGAGCAGAACGAATAAGGTCGCTTAAAAGTGCGTAGTCCCCTTTTACAAAGTTCCAATCCCTACTGCGATCAATGTTGCTGGGGTCCAATTTTTCACTATCCATAAGCGGTGAGATGGAAATCGCAATATCTAACGGAGGGTGATACAAGTCGATTGGAACCAGCTCTGTACCTATGATATGCTCGCAGTTTACTTCAGTACCCTCCCGAGCCAACACTACGTCTAACTTACTCCCACGCATATTCACCACTTCATTCATCTCAGCCAGACTACAAAAGCTTAAGAAATAACAGTAATAATTATTAACATTTACAGATGCACTTTTTAAGTTAAGGTCACCTAAAATCATTATGATTCCGTTCAAATTGGAGATGATGCTCTCAACCTTGCAGAACCACGTCATATATTCGTCGTCCGTTGCAGTGGGCTTTATGTAGACAACACAAACAGATATATTAAAGCCGTAAATTGTCATCGTAGCCCATAAATCTTCGCCACGGTCAGTCTCGAGATCATGCCTCCTCTTCATAGTGATGCCGGGGCACGCAGCAAGCAACACGCCGCCACCTAGAGTCACTCTGTCTCTCTGTAGTAGGTCCACCCACATTTCGCCAGTTATGTTAAGTCCCATGTAATAGGGGGCGAGCCTATTGCCATCAACCGGGCACAAATCCAGACTCCGTGCTGCTACTGAGACATTTCAGATAGAAAAACCCAATAACACTTTGCCCGACCCGGGAATCGAACCCAGGACCTCATGCTCAGCAGTAGCGCTTGTGACCACTAGACCAACGAGGAACGAGGAGGAACTTTACTCACATAATATACATAATTAGCTGATAATATTCCTACTGCTGGGACACAATCCTCCTTTCTGGACTGAGCCATAATCCACCACGCAGTCTTCGAATTTTTTGGTTATACTAAATGCCGGTTTCCTCACGATGTTTTCAAAATTTTTAGGCATTTACTTACTAAGGCAGCACAGGATAGCCTGGTTAAGCAGCCCTCAAGCCTGTGAAGTTTTTACCTAAAAACGAAAAAATTTCATACAATTTATTCTTTTAAGTTTATCGCCTAACTATCGCTCCTCTGAATCGCCCCTCGCGTAGGCCGTAGCCTGCAGGCTTCGCCGTCGATACGCGACTGAACTTTCACCACCCGTCCGCACCTCCAGATACCTGCAGATTTATACTTCAAATACTTCTAAAGTAAGGAGGTTGGACTGATAAGAATGTCTCTTGGTTTCAGGGGTTTAAGAAAGATTTGAGTTTTTGAAGTGAAAACTTCTTTAGGCGCGTTGAGCATTTTTGAGATGGGAAAAAACAATTGAGCTCGCGACACCGTTACCGAAACCTCATTTTTGTAAACGCGATTGTGCTCTTTATTTATATTACGTTACGGATCAATGTTTTATGCAAGTATTTTTAATTTAAAGGTTTTGGAAGTATTTTTTTAAATTGTTCAAGTTTTCACTTCTGTCGGCACTCCCGGAGTGCCACTGTTTTTTTGTGTTGTAAGAGTTGTAAAGTTATCTTCAGAAAGAACTTCATGTGCGTCAAATCGTTTGCAAAATAACTACCTGTATCGAATTTTGACTGACACAGCTATAACTGAAAACAGTCAGGATCTAAGAAGTTTCTGACATCATTTGTGTCAGTTATTTTTAACGGGTAATAATAAAATGGTGATGCCACAAAGCTAACCACGAAAGCCCACCCAAACTTTGCACAAAATCTAAAGGTCAACCACCACAAATACAAAACCACCAGCAAAGCAACATAACCCCCACATTAAACCCAATAATAATGTCGTATTCCCAACATAATCGTGCATTACATCACATGCTCGACCCGGCACCGAACTGCACCCACCCAGTGACAAGCCGCGCCGCCGGCAGCTGGGTACAATGGCAATTGTTCTCTCATTGATCATTAGATAGTGGTTGCACTCCTCCTGCTAAATCGTACGTTATTATTTATGCTGCTTCAAGCCTAACGACCTGCGCTTGCGCATTCAATGGAGGGGGTATCGCTTGTTGAGTATATAATTTTGTTGTGTATGGTTTTATGTGGTTGTTGCTATGTGTTGTTAGTTTGTATATTGCTGTGGTGGAGTTCAAATGTTACTGATAAAATGTGATGATGTTGGAACTCACACAGAATTGTTTTTTTTTCTAACAAAGTTATTGTGTAGAAATTAACGTCCTCGAAAATTATGATATGCATCATGTTAAAAAAAAACCTGTCCGATCCGTGTGGGTGTTGTTAAGTATCGTATTGAGAGTCTAAATATGTGGAAATTTTCAGGAAAAAAGAATAAATATTATTCGCCACATTTTTTTTCAATGGAGAATTTGACCGGGTTATTTACATGGGGCACGGGCGGTTTTTTTTACATATTGTATAGCTGATTTAAGAATATTGTAACTTACAAGAGAGTTTCTTTTAAAGAATTTTAGTGTGATTTCTTATAGCAAAAAGCTGAAGTACAGTTTGATGACAGACAAAAAAACCTTAAAAGTGCATGACGAATACCATTGTTTATGACTAGATCCATCAAAATTTTGCTGTCATTCATTCTAATCTGTCTACATAAAGACGAGTTGAACAGGATGTGAACAAGACGAATAGTTACCTACGTTGTATTTATACTGACCACATATAATCACATATAATTTGTTGTCAATCGAACGAGCGACGATCTTTGACATTGAATCAAAAATCCATCGGTAAAAAGACTAAGAAAAAAAAAACACTAACAAAATAATTTGACAAAAAATAAGTCACGACGAAAAATTCTTCGTTCGATTTATTCGTTGTTCTGTGATTACGCCTGATTACTAGTCTCCGATAATGGTATCGAGCAGCCATTTTATCTAAGACTATATCGTCTCTCTGAATGACCGCGTAGGTAGGTTACAAGGGAGGTAGTGTAGTTTGGTTGGAGCTCTTCAGAAACTGGTTTCTGAAAAGGTTACCGGGCAAAACACATGTCTGACAAGCATTGACGGTGGTACAAAAGACTACCTTGTAAGTCAGAGGCGTCACGAGAAATCACGTTCAATGATGATTGTGTGTAATTAGAGTCGCAAATTAAATAAATTAAAAGATAGATTTTTTGGTAGCGTTTTGTGTAGAGGAATGTCAATGTCGCAACTGATGTGAGTTATTTTGAAACAATGATTGATCCATGTTTGTTTGAGTATATTAATTTATTGGTTGTTAATTGATAATTTAATAGCAATTTGTATTTTGGATGATTTCATCAAGACCAAGTTTAAAATACGCTTCCACATCAAAACATTGAAACCATTGGAATAGACAAAACACCTTTTAATCCTCCACCAATTTCCGATCAGACCGTCACCATTAAAGTTTCCTTAATAACCTCACAGTACTTCAACGGAGGTGTACAATTAAAAACATCGAATCAAAACGCCGCTAATTACCAAAAAAAACAATAAAGTTCGGAAGACATTAGACGATTGGCTTCGATATAGAGAAATTGACATAATGTCGATCAAAGGCGGCATTCGTTTTCGATAAGGCAGATTGACTAATAATGAACGTGGCTCGTAATCGGGACCGATCTGTCGTGAGAACTTCAAACCGTTAACTAAGACTTTTACAACTATTGAATGGGGCTTTGAAGTCGGCGAGAAAAGGGGAGACGACGAAAACTAAATCAAACTCGAATCTTACTTTGAACTAGATTTTAAAAACAAAGAAACTATTTCAAGAAATAGGAAACGAAGGCGCAGCGAAATGCTTGAATGACGATGATAAAGAACGACATAAATTAGAAATAGATACAGCTAGCAACATTTAAAATCTGCTCGTACTTTACTAAACCCACCTCCTTCATTCCGTCTAAGTGCAGCAGATATTTTTAAACCTAAGAGAATAAGATACAGATCGGAGGTCAAGTGTTAATTCAAGCGATGGAGTCACACTTCGATCTTGTTATCCGATACTTGATCGCAATTTTTTCATCTCCGTACTTAATTATTGGCCAACAATTTCATGACAAACCCGTACATGACATCACCGAAAGCAATATCAATGTTGATACAATTATTTTATATAGTATAAATTTAGGTAATATATATTTATTTTTAAATTGAATACCAGTTTTTATAATGATACCGGTAGTTTCAGCACTGTTGATGATAATTCTGGACATTCCATTGATGTTCCTACTGGCATCCTTTTTCTAGAGAAAACGCTTCACTAAATACTAAATGATCTTCGTCTTTTTCGTCGTCATTATGGGGCACCTGTGATGCGTCTTACAATATTTCTATATATTTTTCTATAACTCTTGCTTCTTCAATTGGCTCTATTATGTAGCAGATCAAGTCAACAGAAACACGCTCCCGCTCTGCTATCATCCCGCTCACCGGCCCAACATCTAACAGCGACTTTTACAAGAGATACACTCAAAAGAAATCCACCTATTTTGAATTCGTCACGCAATTTGTCAATCAATTTGCCGTCACCGCTCCATAGATCGTCCAAACTCCATTATATGTCAATTTATATATATAAAAAATAACTCTTTGCGTTCGCCGCTCGCATATTAATTCCTATAAAATTAATTGCGATGACAAATCCATTAATTTAAATTGACCACAACTGGTTCCGTCATCAGATAAGTTGGTTCGTTTACAATTTTTATAGTGCTGCTTTTAACATTTGATCTTTAAGTGTCGAGATGATGTGCATGGATGCAGTTTGTATCATTGTCTTCGTTATTAGATTGATTTTATCCTACTGTGGGAGTTTTAGCATTAGTAGCATTAATACTGTTTATTTAGTTTTAAATTTTTAGTTTTCTTCTTTTCGTGTGGTTAGTGATTAACCTGATTTCAGAGTTATAAAGCCGCCCATGTGCCTCTGACTTGGTTTCACATGCCGTTGAGAAATATTTCTCAGGTTTCCTCACGATGTTTTCCTTCACCATTTTTGAAGCAAGTGATTCCGTTTCCATTTTTGATCTGAGAACCAGTCTTACCATCTTGCATTACCCAGTAATTGGGTTGTGGAGGTCAGATAGGCAGTTGCTCCATGTAAAGTACTGGTATACAGCTGCATCCAGTTAGACTGAAAGCCGACCTGAAGCGATTTTGTCTGTGCTTACGAATGTAAATTTTGTTGCATTTTTCTGAAAAGTTAAACACAAATACATAGTACATTAAAAATGTTTTTTGCTATATTCATACCTACCGACGATAAAAACGTTTATCAAATTATAATCTCCGTGAACCAATCTGAACAAATTATAATTTTATGACATGTTCTATTTTGTTTTCCTGGAAGGTAATTTTAGACCTGATTTTTTTATTTGATTACTGTAACCTATGTCTATTAACAACATATATCACTATGCCAATTTAAAGTTAATAGCTTTATTCATTTCAAAGTAATTGAGTGTTACAAATAGGTGAACATATGTATCGTCGAGTAATTTTTTTTCTGAATACAACTTAAGAGCGATTGTAAAAGTAGAAAAAGCGACTCTTTCGTCTCTTTTCCATATCCAACTGTATTTGTATTTTGATTCAATAGATAAAATCAAATAGTTTTCCTTTAGTATAGCTGTTAAACCTCGCTATTTTCTCTACGATTTCGTAAATATCAATAACAATGACATTATATTCAAAATATTATATTTTACGAGCACAACGTGACAAGATCTTCATCTGTTACGACTGTTGTGATAGACATCAAGTGTTTTACTGTTATTTTAGCCATTGACCTCGATAGAAATACCGTCACCTTCACAAAAATAATTATTTTCTAATAAAATATTTATATACCCATCGATATATCTTCTAACTACTCGATATGTCCCTATAACGATGATCCGAATCAAAACGCTTGCAATTAAGTAGCATTGACTCGATACCTATCGATTTTAACTATCGATTAAATTGTGCGTGGATAAAGGTTTTATTGGTAGGCATCATTACTATACATACCATTACCATTTTAGTTTAAAACGTTCGAGATATTAGTTTGAATAATATTTTTAGAAAGTGCCAACATATTTTTTTTTCAACTTTTTTGAGTTCGCTCTTTGTGCAGTTTTCCTTAATAGATTACTAATGAAGAGTTATTGGTGAATAAAATATCATCGCCGGTTTTAAAAAAGGAAAAATAGTAACATATCTCTTTTGTGGTGAAGCTATTATTTTTTATGATATACCCATAATATCGACAGCGGTCGTGACATTTTAAAAGTTTATTTTGGGAAATTGCGGTTTGTTTGTGTTTTTTTATTTTAAATACGTTTTTCACTGTAACTGTGTTTTGCTATTCCATTTTTATGCACTGGTCAATTGAAGAGATTTGACATTAAGATGTTCCATCTAATGTATCTCTCTACTTTAATTAAACAAGTCAAATCCATTTTAGAAAGTGTTTATAGGTCATAATACTATAACATTTTTTTTAAGTTAGTATAAATTCGTTTTTCTTGTTAATTTTGACGTTCAAAAGTGCCTATTTTGTGCCTATTTGAGATACTCAATACTCAATATATTTATTGCTTCCACATGTGAACTTAGGTGGTAGGTTTAACAAAATAATATGATCATTGTGGACCCTGTCGGGCACAGCAAAAGTAGGAGAGAGGAAGAGGGCTTTTCATTTTATTACTTATTTAGTACCTATTTATTATAATTATTTTATAAAACTTGTAAATTAAAATTTGTCATTTAAATAATCATTGATATCATAATAGCATTTAGATAATAGGAATAGTTTTAATTTGTTTATAAATGTATTCAATTTTTGTTCATTTTTTATTAATTCTGGTAATTTATTATATATTTTAATTGACATGACTAGTGTACTTGTTGAGTGCATTTTTAACTTAGAACCTGGTAAGTTTAACCTATTTTTATGGCGTAATGTATATTTAGACTGTATGTTTTCTCTTGTCGTGTAGAAGTGCTGGTAATTTCGAACGAATTTGCATATTTCTAAAATGTATAGGCAAGGGAGGGTAAGTATTTTATTTTCTTGGAAATGAGGTTTGCAACTGTCGGTATCTTCTATATTTACAAGGATTCTTATTAATCTTTTTTGTAATGTGAAAAGTGTCGGTGCGTCTGTGCTGTTTCCCCACAATATCACGCCGTAGCTGAGCCATGCATGTGCGTAGGCATAATATGTAACAAGTGCAGTTTTAAGGTTAGTGGTTTTTTTTACTTCACGAAGGGCGTATGCAAATTTGAATAGTTTTGATTTTATCTTTTTGATGTGTGATTTCCAATTAATGTTTGTGTCTATATCCAGGCCAAGTAAAGTAAATTCATGAACGACTTCTATTGTTTTTCCGTTGTAAGTGAAATTTATGTCTAGTGGGGTTTTTTGTCGGGGGTGATAAATGATTTGATTTTAGTTCATCTAGTTTAGCAAAGCACTTTTAATAATTTTAGTCAGTCAATCAAAGTTGCCTTAGTTTAGACAATGGTTTCGATTTCACTGTCTTGTTAAGCTTTGGTTTCCTGGGAAAGCGGTTCCATCATACTATAACGGCCGTCACGAAAATTTTCATCAGTAGACATTTGACATTAATATCAACACAATTAACAACACTTGAAGTATGACAGGAACAAGTAAAATGGATCGAATAAGAAATGAACGTCTAAGAGATAAAACAAAAGTAACAGACGTCTTGACCAGAATTTGACCAGCAAAAATGGAGGTGGACTGGACACATGGTAAGAGAAAAACAGGAAAAATTGTGTAAATTATAATAACTGATTGGTATCCCAGAAATAGTAAACGGAAAAGAGGAAAACAACAAAGGAGATGGGAGGACAAGATAAAACTTACAGCGGACCCTAAGTGGAGGAGAGTGGCTCGTGATAGACTTTAATGGAAACAGCTAGAGAAGGCCTTTGCCAAGAGGCATGCTGAATTGAGAGATATACATTAACAATATACAAAAAGTAAAAATAATTCAGAATAAAGAGGCTTATAAATAAATAAAAATTCGCTTTGTATTTGGACAGACGATATTGTGTGATCAAAACATGGTGAACACGAACGTCGAACACGGAACATTTGGTTCGTACGTGTTGACGTAAATTAGCAAAGCGACCACGAACACCATACGAACACAGTTCGACTTGTGTTTGCGCTCAATCGTCCCGCTCTCAGCAGCCATGGGTTCGAATTTAGATCGCCACGAACACTTTTTACGAACACAGTGTTTGATGTTCGTGTTCAGTATGTTCTTGTTCGTTGGTGCGCGGTGCGTTTACGCCTTAAAGGAAATCAAAACTTTAGCTACTCTAAGTCAAGTTTTTAGCATCGACTCAACTTTTTATTAAAATAAAACTATTAAATCAGGATAACCCTTCAATAATATTGGGGAATCAGAAATGGAAGGGGGTTCTTCCTATTTTTATAAGTATAGAGGAGTTTATTATAATTGAAATAAAATTATCTATTTCAAAATTTATAACTCATAGACGTAATTTCTGTTGACAGCAAGATGGAAGATGAGTAAAACCATTTTAGGCCATCGTGCCATCAAAACATGTTTTTCTAATAAATTTTAATAATTAGAAATCGTGTTGTGCAATCTACATACATGTCATGCGTCAATTAACTGTGGTGTTTATAAAACCAATTTGTAGAAAGTTCGTCTACTTGACAAACAAGTCAATATTAATTGAAGTTATCCATTTAATTCATATTTCGTGATGGACGTAAACACGTAAATATTATTCGGATTTATCTGTTATTGATTTAACATAATGGTTAACTGGTAAAAGTAAACAACGACATCTTTCACTCCTCTCTCTTCCCGTGCGGTAGTGACTAACCTGGTGTCAGAGTTTTAAAGCCGCCCATGGGCCTATGACTTGACTTCACATGCCATCGAGAAATATCTCTCAGGCATGCGGTTTCCTCACCATATTTTCTTTCACCGTTTTTGAAGCAAGTGATAATTATACAATACGCACATGATTCCGCAAAAGTCAGAGATTTCTTGGGTTAAATCTATCTTTTTTACTATCTATAAATAGTATAAAACAAAGTCGCTTTCCGTGTCTGTCTGTGTGACTGCTTAGATCTTCAAAACTACAAAATTAATTTTGATGCGGTTGTCATCATCATTTAGAGCATTTATCTCGGAAGGTTTATGTATATAATACATTAATATTAAACTTATTTTGAATAAAGAAATCTCGATGTTTTATCAAATCCAACATTGATTTTACATTCTGTGATTACTTGAACTCACACACTCTTAGTATTACTTGTAAAAAATGTAGGAATATCGTATAGGTACTTTTAAAATTCTTGTAAATTTGTGAACACCATGTATCCATCACATAATTAATTTTTCTGTCATTGTTTCATTTTTAATTATTTTTACCTATTGTGGTATAGTGATATTATTACAGGTGCATCGTCTTCACATATAATTAATGTTTACAAAATATTGTAAAACATTTTAAAAGAGTAACGGTGGACTTTCTTGCCCATTCTTCTCCATACGAAAACTATCTTTTGGAAGAGGCGACTAGAATCAATTCAATTTTTATTTAATTTTGACATTCAAAAGTGCCTTTTATGTGCCGTGTGTGTAGATTATTTGACTTTGACTTTGAAAATCGTAAGAACCGAGCAAAGCAAGGGCGAGTCGCTAGTAATAATTATAAAACCAATAATATTTTTTATTTTTTTATTAAATAATAATAATTTAATTATCAAAACTTATACCTTTTTGACATTCAACCTAAATAAGAATATTGAATGGATTTTGTCTTTACCATTAGAATATTATGGAATATTAAATAGATATTTTCAATGCACTATTGTGATTATAAATGATCAGTTCTCATGGTGGTTATTATAGTTATCCTTGGCTGCAAGTGGTTTTATTGTATTTCGATTGTAATGCTTGGAATTTCAGTTCCTTTCATAGAAAATTGTAAGGAGTAACCTCAGAAATGTTATTGTACCAATAGTTGTCAATAGATTCTCGTTATTTTCCCTTCAAGCTCGTATCGTCGACCTTATAATTGCTCTAAGTACTACTTTTGACAAAAAATCCCAGCAACTTAAATCTTCACTAAGGTTGAAACAATAGAGACCTCACTATCGCATTAGGTGATGCACCTGTAATGATAGTTATAAGGGAGAGATAAATAAATAAATAAATGTAGGTAATAAAAAAGTTAACTAACTAAAATTATTATGTTGTAGAAAGAAGGTTGTATGTGTTTTTTTAGTCTGATAGCGAAAAAAAACAGTAGCACTCCGGGAATGCCGAAAGAAGTGAAAACTTGAAAAAAAAAATCGGCACCGCGGTAATCAACGCATTGATATCTTTTTAATAGTCAAAAGCTGGTGTCGTCACAGTGTCGCGAAATCAATGGTTTAGTCCCATCTTAAAAATGCCCAACGCGCCTAAAGAAGTTTTCACTTTAATAAAGGTTTTATGACGTGCAAGTGACACAGTGACAGCCTATAATCGACCTCGTAAGTCGATTATACAAACAACCCTTTCTTCATCTTTTTTTCAAAATATTGGTAAGTGGATCGGCTATCACAAAGATCACAAGACACTATCCCCAGTCAATTTCGCCAATTCTATTCAATAAAGCCCAAAGCCATTGCTTTCTTTTAGACGTCACGTAATCCATCAGCCTCACTTGAAATATTTCGAATTTAGGACGCTATCTACTCTTTTGTCTTATAAATTATTTAAATAGAGAACAATGTGTAGTCAGATGCGCCTTTTGTTTACTTGTAGGAGCTATTGTCAGAAGCACTTACCGTAAAATTACCCATCTAACCACTACGTACACTATGTAGTATATTATGTACCAAGTCTATTGTCTCTTGCAACGAGTCCGCATTGCGCATATTTCATTGGACGACTCCGTTCTGTCAATTACCTGAAGCGACAAATTCATACACCGTAACATCCGCGACTTATGTGCCACAGCATACATCATATTCGACTATGAATATCTAGTGCCTCAATTTTTGTGATTGGCTTTTGTTCTTTTGTAATTACTCTGTGGTAAGGCTGGGTGTTCCAACAAAGTTTCAATTGCATGTTCTAGAATGAATTTCGAAATTGTGTCATCTTTATTCTGTTGTTCTTTAGTTCCATTTTTGTGTATGCTGTTAGTTTGCGGATGGTAAATGTAAGTTGGTGAGTTAGTAAGTGTCAGTAGTCACGGTTAGGTGGTTGCATGTTGCTTCACCGAGGTTGCTAAAGCTGTCGTAGATAATGCGCTGTGTTGATGATTACACTGATATGTGTAACGGACTATCTTTACGTGCACTGAGTCCGTATTGAGCGATATTTCTTTTATTCGTTGGCTGTATCATCTATTATGTTGGTAGTACAAAAATTGCAATTAAGAAGATTTGTTGAATCATATTTTCGTTGATTGGGATTGTAATGTGTTTCTAACTTGGGTGTATAATTATGTTGTGTGTGTTATTAGAGTTTATTAGCCAACTTAGTTGAGAAATTATTATTTTCTTCTATATTTTACTCATCATCGGATAACGTATTGCTTTTGGTATAGATAAAATGATAGGTTTGCTCCTTTTATTTGTAATTTGTGTAAATATAATATGCATCTATGTCTTTCATTTATAAATGAACAAATCTTTAATCAATTTATTTTTATTTCAACAGGAACGAAACAAGATGTCGAACAGCCCTGTCGTGAGAAAATGTTAACATTCAGACATATCAAAAACAAAATGTAAACAAAAGAAGAAGCTAGAAAACGATGACTCATTTCAAAATTCGTCAAAATTCATACCAATCAAACACATTCCTCGCTCCAATTCAAAATGGAAGGCATGCAGTAATAATCTCAATAAAACAAAGGAAAGTATTTTGTCAAAAAAGCGGAGTTGTCTCGCTTTAGGGCGCTTGAAGCGTGTTATTATGCAGATCCGACACCGTCGCCCGTGGGGACCGGCGACTTAGAGTACCAGGCTTACATGGGGGAAGATGGCACAGAATGCGATGGAAGTAGTTAATTGTTGAAGGAAAGAAAAGAGACAAAAATAAAAATAAAAACATTTATTTGACACTTAAAAATACAAGTTACAAACGAGTAGGTCGTAATAATATAGCACACAAATGTATTGCCAAGAATCTGATCCTAACCCCCAAACTAGGCCTGGACCTGTATTTTGGGGGCCAACAAGAAAAGACTTGGGTAAGTTGAGGAAAGAGGAACAACGAATAGAGGATAGTTTGGTTTAAAAAACAATTTAAATAAACTCGAGGAACTTTGAAGGAAAAACTATAGTTTACTGATGATTAATGGCAATTGGTATGGCAGTTCAATTCAAATAAAAAAATAAAAAAACACATAAACCTAAAAGGGCACTTTGAAACGTCAGAAGCTAGGTGCACGGTTCCAATTAGTTGTTTTCTATGGAGAAGAGCCGGCAAGAAACTCCACGGTTACTCTTTTAAAAATACAAAATGATTTTTATAATGTTTTCAAATTACAGTGTTAATAGGTATGAGAGGACAGTGTAGGCCTATCAACAAGTACCAGGTATTTAGCAAAATAGAAAATGGTCCACAAGTCTACAGTCTACAACGTTCTCACATTCACAAAAATTTTAAAGAAAAGAATCTATATAGAATCTAAATAATTAACAGGTAAAAATAACGTTGGGAAAGTAAATTGAGTAATAAAATCTTGGCGAACCTATTTCTGCAACATTCGTTCTCAGATACATACTCGTATATCATCAATACCAACGGACTATAAATCAACGAACGCAAAGAAATTGTTAAATATGCAAATAATGCAAGAAACATTTGTTAAAAGGGTGCAGAAAACAGTACCAGGAAAGCACTTGATTATAAAATGGACGTTAATGTTCTAAATGCATTTAGAACGGCCTAGTAACGCCACCTGTCAACTCAAACATTAACTATCCAGGTAACCAGCGAATGTCTAGCCTTTGAAATAATTTATAACCGACATTTTGATCGCCTGCCTTGACAAGACATCCAGTCAATATACAATGGACAAGAACTTAAATATTTTAACTTAATTGACGTGTCTACTTGACTACTTAAATAGACTAGCTTTTGATAAACTAGCAATAAGGAACTTAGTAGAATGTACCTATGTCAAATGAGAATAAAAATACTTCCCGACAATTTCCTCAAGCTTCTCGAAATTTCGTTCAGTGGACGTAAATTACAAACTATTTCATAAAGAAATCCCTTGTGAACCTTGTTTTTACTCGGGTCCCTGTTCACCCTCTAGGATTATGGGGAGTCACCAACCAAAAAGTTGGCATAAATACCATACAGCATCAACTGAATATAAAACAATTGAACGTCGATCACCATTCCAAATTCCTCTTTTGTTTTCTTATAAAATCGCGCCATGTAATCCCTACAAAATCTCATCCGAAGGCGGTGACGGAATGTCAAAAATTCTGCTCAAAATGTGACCATCGCCGATGTTATTCGAGTCTGATGGACGCCCGGGGACATCGAGTCTTCGTTTTAGTTCGCAGAAATATTTTTTGCATACATTATTATGAAGGTGATTCATCAAATCTCTAAGATAGTTTTAAGTCATTATTTTACTGATTGTCGGTCAATTTGTAGATTGATTCAATTTCTGTGAATAGTGAAGTACCTAATAGTTCATTTGAGTTTTAATACTGATTCTAAAGATTCTGGTTTATTTTCTATGGTTTAGTTTACCATTATGTTAATTTTGATTGAGTTGACAATTTTCCTTATCTTCATTCTTCGCATAAACTTCATGATTCATGGAAGAACCTACCTATACTGTCACAATTGAGTGCTCTCTTTTTTCTTCTTGTTGTTCTCTTTGGTAAATAAGTAGGCAGCACCGTTGTTACACTGATAACAATCACACAGCGATCACTAATCCGCCATCCAACGGTTATTACGAAAGCCAGAGTGGACATTTACAGCCCATAATTACAGAATAAACAGTACAAGCAACTCTCAAATATATTCACGGAGACGTCGGAAAACTTTTCAACTCTAATCTCTCTATCAATCTTAGTTGTTAAGCAACGTATAATAAAAGTGGTCATCATAATTCGAAATCTTACAGCGGAGCGAGTTGACCGCTACCACCACTGTGTGTGACCGTTCCACACTGCGCACATCTGAATAATTCATACGCTACGTAATTAAATGTCTTGCCAAGTAAAAAATAACGACACCTTCCTGTAGGATTTCTTAATATATGATTTACTATTACGTGATAGTTGAAAGAGTGGTTAAGAGCTTACGGATGAAGAAATAAATGATATGTTTGATGAAAAAAGTTGTGGAAAAAATTGCTGTAATAGCTTTAAAGGGTGTTTTAGTAAATGGTGCTGTGTTTCCGCGAAAAGCTTAATTTACATTAGAACAATACAGTAATGGGTGATCCATATTTATTATTTGTATCTATAGAGCGTCACTTTTTCTGTTGTGACCGGTTGTCGTTGGGCATAAATAAATACATTAATTTGTAAATAAATATCAACCGTTAAGAATGAAAGAATTCATTATGAATTGAGTTAGCTACCAATACAATTTGGGAAGAAATTTTGGTAAAATATCGTAACTTCTTGCTCACCACAAAATTCAGATTTACTTAAATGTAATTAAGGACTGAAATAGCTGGATTTTTATGGAAGCAAGCCTATGTTATAACCTGGTGTCAGAGTTTTCATGTCGCCCGTGGGCATCTGACTTGGCTTCATATGCCATCGAGAAATATCTGTCAGGCACGCCGGTTTCCTCACGATGATTTCCTTCACCGTTTTTGAAGCAAGTGATAATTTATACAATACGCACATGAATCTGAAAAGTCAGAGGTGCGTGCGTGCCTTGGGTTCGAACTCGAGACCTATGAATTGGCAGTCCTACGGTTATACCACTAGGCTATCGTTGCTGTTGCTGGGATGATGCAGGCTGACAGTAACCTGAAACTAAACAAAAATATATATTTTTATAATATATATTTTTGTCTACTTATCCAATAATTTTGTACGTGTAAAAGTAATTCATGAAAACAAAATTAAGGAATGGACTCACTGCATCGGTAAAAAATATGACCTATCATTATGAACATGAATTGCGTTGAAAATACTGATTTTATATAATTATGATGAAAAACACTGTAATTGCATTAAGTGCATTTGAAATACACTGCATTAAGTTAAATGTCAAGTGCTATATGGTATTTCCTCTGTTATTTTGCTTGCAATTTTTTGCTGTTTGTAAATTAATTTTTTATTTTACACTTCAGAATGACATATTTTTTTAAAAAAAGCTTGTGTAGTGACGATAAATAGACTTGTTTTATGATGAGAAAGAAAATCATATCATTTTAGCAAAGTAGACAACTCGCGATTTTATACGGAAACCTTTTGTCCTGTATGTCGCTGTTGGTGACAGGTAAAATGCTGAGCTGGACTCCCTTTTGGTGCAACCTTTTTTTTTTTTTTTTTTTTTTGGGTGGGAAATTATCAAATAACTTCTCCCGCTCTGGGTGGAGCGGGAGGGCGTGTCAGACTCTTACTGACTAAAACCCACCCGTGTTCCTTCCTATGCCATGTTGCCGGGGGCCACGATTTCCCTATCGGTTTTCTTCGAACCCCCGGCATTTTTGGTGCAACCTTGAGATGCACACCGCACTTTAATGGTTCTTTATTTGAATTTAAGAATGTCATAGTGTCACTTTCTTTCTTAAAAATGATTATTTTAAATATATTTTGGCACCTTGTATTTTCTTCACATTCTTCATCAATGTGAAGAAAATACAAGGCGCCAGTACAAGGTGCCAATACAAGGTGTCAGGCTTAGATAACATTTGTGTGTTGTGCTATTTATTTTTTGTACACTAAATAAATTATTTATTTATCAATCTACCTACTTAAATAAAAGCCTACTTTAAAAAAAAAACCTAATTACAACGTATATTTCCCGTCACAGATAATTTTATCATCATCCGTTTAATGCACAGAAAGGAACGTTTTTGCGGACACACTCGACTGTGACGTCACGTTTTTACTCTAATCTACGACGTTACACTTCAGTGGGTAGCAACCTTAGGAACAAGCACTGGCGTATAAAAACCTGTTACATATTTATTTCAGTTTACTGGAACGTTGTATAATGTTTTTAGATTTGTTTAACAAGTAGTATTGTTTTTATATTAAAAGCTCACATAATTGTTTCGCGGATGACAGTACTATATCTATACCCTGTAATAATAAAGACTTATATAAATGTGACATTAATAATACATTGATCAATACTATACAATGGTTAGACAATAATAATTTAAAAATTAATTTAAGTAAGAGAGTAATTTGTGCATTTTAGCCAGCGTTTATTGACAATCTTGACATAACATATAATAATAAAACAATTGACACGGTTAATACAACTAAGTTTCTGGGACTAATTATTGACCGACATTTAAATTGGAAGGATCATATAGATTCTCTGAGTAAGAAAATTAGTAGTAGTGCCTATGCATTGTACTTGCTGAATCCGTTGTCACATATGGTGTTATCTTTTGGGGTAACTCGACTAATAAAGAAGTAGCATTTAAAGCACAGAAGAGATGCCTTAGAGCATTATTTCATTTGCAAACCACGGATAGTAGCAAACCCTATTTCATAATGCAAAAAATTTTTACGTTGCCGCCAATATATATTCTTGAAACTGTTATGTTTGTCAGGAACAATCCTAAATTATTTCCGCGCAGAGCAGAGCAATTTCCCAGGAACAGGCGTGACCAAACCCAACTATGTGTACCTCCCTGTAGGACTGCACTTATGCGCAAAAGTGTTTTTCATATGGCTCCAATTGTGTACAATAAGTTGCCTAAGAGCTGGAAGGAGCTTAATAATGTACACTTGAAAGAAAACTGAAGACACATTTAATAAATAAAGCATATTACAACATTAACGAGTTCCTAGAGGAAAGATTTGTATTGACTTAGTAGCGATTTGATTTAATTATATTTTATTTTATTTTTTGTGTTTGTTAACTTTTGGATCTTTATATTGTTTTTTATTGTTGACATGATAATTGTGTATTATTAACTTATTTTTGTTTTAGAGTTCTGTTTGATTTTTGTTATTTTGCTCTTTAACTACTTAATTTAGTGTTATTTGCACGTCACATCATGTGGCAAACATGCCTGTACCTAATTGTATTTTCTTGTATGTATGACACATGTTTAAGCAAATAAATATTATCTTATCTTATCTTATCTAATGTCAAAAACTTTTTGTATTTTGCAATATCAACGTTTGGATTCAAAGTTCTAACATAAAATATATTAAACAGAACAAATAAAACACAGACAGTGCCTAAAACGAAACCGAAAAACAAAAACAAAAATAAAACAATTAAAATCCAGTAAACGCTAAAAAGAAGTTTGATAGATTATCCAAAACTACCATAATGGTAGATATTGTACGAAATAGCCCCCTTAAATCACTGATGCTCTAATTAATGTCCGAAATTTAAAGGAATACTTATAATTACAGCAGATTCCTGGATTACGGTTGGCTCTGTAATCTTTTGCAATTTTCTCTTAATCGCTTGAGTTTAAAGTGACCAGCTTACGAAGACCCCGCGTCACTTTACCATTCCTTCGCGAAACTGGTCAAAATGTTCAGGGTCTCGTGGTTTATGAGGTTCATTTAAAACTGGTTGTTTTAAATGGTACCCCGAGACATTTGGACTTATGTGATAATGCTAGGGCAAGATGGTAGAAATTTGATAATTCGCGGTTAGAGAAACGATCGTTTTAATAATAAGTTGGGACGAATTTGTTAGTGAATTATCCTGTGGAACAGAGAATGAGTGGAGTGGTAGAAAAGGTACCTATATATATTTTTTTTTGTAAGTTTTACTTATGGGTGACATACAATTTTTTTATGTTACTTGACCGGCTTTACCGCAGCTTATTTATTTTTCAGAGTAATTTTGGACGCGAAAAAATCTTGATTTATTTTGTAAAAATGTTTCTACACAACAACTTGACCTTACAACATGTAAATAAATAGGTATAATAAAGTTACAATAGCATGTACTAATTGTAAGAAATAATTGCGAACGGTGAGGACACTTCAAATTAACGACTTACTGAAAATTGGTCGTAATTACACACAATTAAAATGCTAATTCTGTTACATCAAAGTCATTCGCATTGCTGATTTGTCTGTATGCTACTTAGATATTTGTTCAGACTGTGATTTTATAATGTCTCTACTTGACTTTGGGGGAATAAAAAATGAAAATGACTTGAGTGGCCGTCACAATGATCGCCCGTCAAATCGAATCGATTGTACTTCTTACTTCAAATTAAAACAAGAAAAACCGGCCAAGTGCGTGTCGGACCACGCACAATGGAGGGTTTCGTAGTTGGGATGAATTTATCCCAAAAACAAACTTAACTTTGTAGTTGAAAAAGATGTTCTCCCATACGGAATGTATGGGAAAACATGTTTTTGCAACTGCAAAGTTAAGTTGGTCAAGTATTACTCGTTAACTTGTAGAGCCTATTTAGCTGTGATAGTTTTCCTTTTAATTTCGTTATATAAACTACTGCTGTGATTTTTTTCATACATCCAAAATCAACCATTTAGCCGGCAGGGGGGGGGGGGACACTTGACTCTAACAAAAAATAGCACTTTAAAGCTTAATATTTCGCAAACGGATCCCTGAATCCAAAAATGGTTTTCACATACTCATAATTTTTTTAACGGACCTTTCCAATGATACAACACAAAATGGGACAGAAAAAAAAAACATCACCACTTTACGTGTAAGTACCTTAAACAATTTTTTTTTCTTAATTTTATTTTACCACTTTGTTGGCGTAATTAATATACACCCATGCCAAATTACAGCTTTCTAGTACTAAGGGTCTCGGAGCTAGACCGTGGACAGACATACAGACAGACAGACGGACATGACGAAATTATAAGGGTTCCTTGTTTAATACGGAACCCTGAAAACGAGCTCAGCAATAAGAATTAATTTAACATTTCACCAAAAATGATTTTCAAAGTGACCTCGGCGCGTCTCCTCGGTTTTTATGGGTTAACAGCACCCAAGACAACCATTTATCATGGACCCGTCAAAATCTAATTGTGCCGCCTGGCTAACCACCATTGTGACCGTAATTACGCCCTTTATTTTTTACACAAAGAACTAAATCGACTTTAAGGATTTTTTTGTTCCACCATCACCGAAAGACGCAATTTAGTCGATATTCCAAATATTTCACTGTGATATTTATCATAAAAGTGATCATCATTTTTATGATGATCCACCAAATTCGATGATTGGATAAATTGTTTTTTTGGTGATGAAAGAAAAAAATGTGGATCGTCCGAGATGAAACGATCGCGAGAAGATTAGTTTTTTTTTCGTAAATCCATGCATTGAGGACACTTTCTAACCGTTGTGCGTAGGTACGCCACATTCTGTTCAAATTGTGCGCCCATCACTAATTGCTCGGGCCGGTCAGTCGTCGAATATCTTGAGAGTTCGAAAAATATTGGTGGAAATTAAAAAAAAAAAATCTCTTCACTTAAACTAGAAGTGTCATTAGAAGTGAAACTTAAAGGTGCTCTGTTTTTTCCGTTTACGTAGACACAGGAAACTTCCCAATTGTTTTAATAGGGATTATTTTTTTTGGCGAATGCCATATTTGTTGGTGGACACATTCTTCTAACATAAAAAGCTATAAGTGGTAGAAATTATAGGAAAAAAAAATACTATTCTGTGGTAACATATCTTAAGGCATATCATTAAACTATTATCGAGAAA
The DNA here is from genome assembly GCA_949152395.1 of Agrochola litura. Lineage (NCBI taxonomy): Eukaryota > Metazoa > Arthropoda > Insecta > Lepidoptera > Noctuidae > Agrochola > Agrochola litura. Next base: position 7,767,145 of record OX424509.1, read on the forward strand.
AAAATGCCACGAGCGAAATATCGGACAAAACTCTAAATACATTTAACATTATTAACTTTAAAGATGAGAATATAAAAAAATACAATCAGTTAGGGGTTGGGCTGTAAAAAACCGACTCCCGCGCACGATTCGGTAACAAAGCATTATAGTTCACGATTTCGTAGTTAAATTGGTAGCCATTTTATAAAATTACATGGTTTTAATAAAAGTAAGCAAGATAGGCGTTTCTAATATAGTATTTTTATTAAGGGGGTGTGCTTGCAACTGAAGGAGGCGTTAAGGGTAGCTATTAATGTACTCTACCGAAATTTGTATTAAGAAGCTTACATGAGAAATAGTGGTTATTAATGTCTTTTTTCTTTTGGGAGTAATATTTTTTCAAACCAGAACCATCACAATGTCTATCTAACTCTCAGCGGCATGAACGTATTTAATTTTTTATATTTTTACTGAATAATTCTTTTAGGAACGGTGAAGGTGAAGGAAAACATCTCGACGGCATGTGAAACCAAGTCAGAGGCACGCTAGGTGTGCTATTTTATGACATTAAAAAGGTTGGTGATATTTTCATTGCATTGTATTTTAATATAGTACATCGGATTTAATGTCTACTAACTTTTTGAAATATACGTTTTAAATTCCTTTGAGCACTATCTCCGATTTTTTTTTTTTCGTTTTATAACTTCATGTCGATGACAAATTGTCAGGCTAAATTAAATAATTTCTCACACACACGTAAATACATCTTATACGATCCAGTCCCCTAAATCGAGTATCCTATAAAAACTGATTAGAATCCCATTCCTCTGCCGTGTTCCTGCAGACTACAGCTATCAATCACTCCGTGTGGGATGACTCTAATTATAGGGATTAAGGGCACTACGTAGTACCAGGTAATGGTACCAAGCCGCCCCATAATAGAACCGAAACGCGGGACAAAAATCGAACTTTAATCAAACTTGTTATTCGTCGTGTTATTAATAGTTTTTGAAAGAAGAAAAAATGGAGAATTAAAATAAAACTAGATCTTGTTGTTGTTGAATAAGTTTATTTGGTTTTTTTTTATCCTAACCTAATTATTATGTAGGTAAGTCATTTTGACTGAAATATTTTGATTTATAATTATAAAACCCTGTGCTTAAATTATTCAAAAACTATTTTGATGCAAAATACTTCAATGTCTAGATGCTTAGGTAGGTACTTAGACAGCTGCAGTGTTAATTGATGAGGTTATTCTAATGTGCCTATCGCACGTCGTGTATCTCACCATCGGAAATCGTGTATCTTACCACCTCGAATTGTCAGTAAAGACAATACTTAGTAACATCCATCTATATTAGAAAATCACCGATGGAGCTCATCCTAATCATCCAGACTTGTGTACTAAATGCATTTTATTAAACAAATTCTAAGAAGATAAAAAAAAAACAGTTGCACTCCGGGAGTGCCGACAGAAGTGAAAACTTGAACAAGATCGCCTTGGTGGAAGAAAAATACTTGTATAGAACATTGGTCCGTAACCTTATCTAAATAAAGAGCACAATCACGATTACAAAAAAAAAAACTTTAAAGTAAAAAATACTTGTATATAACATTGATCCGTAACGTAATATAAATAAAGACCACAATCGCGTTAGCAATAATGAGGTGTCGGTAACGGTGTCGCGAGTTCAATTGTTTTTTTCCAATCTCAAAAATGCCAATAAAGAAGTTTTCACTTAAAAAACCGTAAAAGTGATCACAATAAATATATCACACAATAAAACCCTAATCGATCTCAATCCACTAAAGTACGAAAAATTAAACCCCATTGGTTAAAACTAAAAGAATTACAACAAAAAACGTATTACATGCATTTAACGTAAATAAAAAAGGCACATAATCGAAGGCACACAAGGGCTGTTATTTTTCGGTCATTATATTTAGGGAACGCACCTTGAAGGGGGTTAGTTAATTAAACACGATGCGTCTGCGCCACGGATCTAAATCTTAGGCAGCCATTACACCAGGGGTTCTCAAGTTTAGGCGGTACGATATGGCGGTCAAATAGTTTCGAAAAAGGATAATTTGTGAAAGATTCCTTCTTGACTAAAAAAATGCTGAATAACGTAAAGATATAGAAAATAGTTGTTAACCTTACAAAAAAATCACACTAGGCCTTTAAAATCGCTTAGTTATATTTAACAATATATTTAAATTTTAAATGTTTAATAGAGTCTTAATGTATCTTTCGTTACGTCTATAGTCTAAGTGTTTTGTATTGTTATTAGAGTATAATTGTAGTAAATAAGTTAGGTTTTATGAACATGTAAATATTCGTATGCTGTTTTTAGCGGAACCGTGTCCTTGTGTCCTGAACATAATTATACCTTACCAACTTTTTATGTACCATATCCAACGAAAAATCTCTTTGTCTTTAACAATATAAGTCGTTTGTAAAACGTCCAGTTTAATATTTTGTAAATTTGAACGTGAGCGACTTTAACTTACATTCTGAGTTTCAAAAGAAATACAACATTTTGCAAGTATTCAAGCCCGATTAAAAGTATCATTTTTTATCAAAGACATGCATCAAACTTTGAACACCCCAGAGCCACGATTATTAATTGGGCGTATACCCTGCGAGATTGGGCTCACCTCCTGATACAGATTCGACTTTAATTCTGTTGGTCGTTTTCAATGGGAACGCTTTTGTTTCGGCCAAAGAACAGTCAAGGAGAAAGCTAATTGAGAGGAACGAATTTTTTAGCTCTTTCCAACTCAAAATACCAAATATTAAAGATGGACCTACATATTTTAAATTAATTTATCCTACCATATCTGCTACGAAACCACAGGAACATTAAAATGCAACTCAATCTATTGTTAAAACCAATGTCATAAATAAGGGCTAAAATTAAACAACAAAAAAAGCAAACCATCCATCGCGTCCACAATCCTGTCAATAATCATTATGAGGAGCCCAAAATAATGATGACAAAACACTGCCGACGACACGCGTAGTTAAACGAAAGCTTTCATATTCCCCAACAAAAATAGAAGGCAAATTGACAGATGACAAATAAGACCGTTAACACCACGGTCACGGAACCAGAAACCAATGACACGTGACCCATAGATCAACTTACAAAATCCCCCAATCATTCCAACGAAAGAGGAATCAAGGGAGATGGGGAAGATCAAAGAATACTGGTCGACGATAGTAAATATTTCTACCGGGGCTAAATGTGATAAAATACATCAAGACATTGTCGTTAGAACAAGATAGATGGCCACACAAAGTCGGTAACACATTCCTTTGAACAACAAGATTAGAACAGACATACACAAACTGTTGTCGGAATTAAGGTCTGTTGTTCAATTGAATAGGACAGCAAATGAATGAAATCAAAGATATATAAATATAAACAAATGCGATACAGCCCTGAGGCTATCAGAAGCAATGTCATAGTGTAGACGTTTTAAAAGGTGTTGTGCAATTTGAGACAGTCGCAAATGAGCTGAGATTAATGAATCTTCAATGCTGATTGACTTTTGAATGTGGAAGATTTTTTATTGTTTTTATTTATTTTGTTTTTAATCCTCGCAGACTACGAATATAAATACTAGATTCGTCTATCAATTTATGAATATGCACTAATGAACATAAACTTTTTTAACTGGTATACCAAGTTTCTAATAACAAAACGAGGAAAAGCAGTCAACATTAACGACATCGAAAAATATACTCTCAAATCTTACAGCACTAAAATTCCTTACCAACTACCGAACACTTTTATTTAATCCTGTACAGAGTACAATTGGAATGGACTCTCGGAATGTAAAAGCAACAACGATTGAGACAAAGGGCGTAAAGGTCGACCCTTCAGAGTGCATGGGTGTGGCGAACTTAAATTTTCGCATTGACAGCCGAAACGGCCCTCAGGGACTGAGAGACGTGCTTTTAGTGCCTTTATTCGTTATGGTTAATGCGGCCACTAGTTTACGACCTGTACCGTTATTTGTGACCTCTAAGGGTACGGTAGCTGCCTCCACTAACGGCTTTTGTACTATGAGGAAAGGTATTTTGAGATTTTCTGCAGGTATTGTTTAATTGATTGTGTTTGTTGCTAGGAACTGTGTTTTTGTTCGGGCTCCTTTTATTTACGGTAAGAATCAGTGTTGGTTCTACTCAGGTCATATTAGGAAGTTTTCAACTCAAATATGATTATGACATCAACATGATAATATTTCTGGGATTTCCAATGGTATTCAAAAAAGGGTGATGTTTCGAATGAGACTTCTTATTCTTTTGTGTTCACATATTTATTTGTTTGTAGATTGACTCATTACACCTCATCATTCTTGAATCTCAAGTTTACAAAATATTGACCAACCCAAATTAATCTTAGTCTCACGAAACCAAATCTATCTCAACACCCATTTAGTTGATATTAATATCATCTATTGTCATGTCCAGAACTTTATTCAAAGCATCAACGTTTGTCACGTCAACGAAGGAATGGGTTTGGCCATCAATCAATGCTGTACGAAAATTAGGCTTATTGTTCCATTGCCGCTCCCTTACTGTATGAGATCCCTTTGAGTCGTCAACCTTCGATGGATGATGTTTTGACAGATATTTTCGGTTCACGGGTCATTTAGTCATTGTTCGTCAACGTTTGAAGTTGTGTAATAACGTATTATCTGATTTTAAATGTTCGTCTCGTCTTGAAAGAATGGTGGAGATTATGTGGCTATTATGTTTTATGTAGCTATTGTGGTAAGGTAAATGGCAACTGAAACATTGCTGTGGCTAAAGTCGCCGGTACTGTCAGAAAAAAAATCTTGCTTTGCTGTATAATACGGTAGTTGCCTAGGTAAAAAAAGAAATTATATTTAGTCCGTCTTTTAGATAATAAAAAAATATTAGACACGTATTTTTTGCTTTATCATATTAATCAAAAATAACTTAGAAAACACGAAATAAATTTGGAGAGTGGGGGCTCGCTAGTGGTAGTATTAAATCTAGCAAGGCGTGATGTCATTCCACATTTTAACTCAATGTATTGCCGTAATCTTTTGATTACGTATAAAAAGAAAAATACGTGTTCAATATGTTTTAACAATCTACAAGATGGATAAAACATATTTTTGGACACAGGCCTATTATGAACTGATTGTTTCAGGTGATTGCTATGACTTTTCTGACTTTTAACTTTGGTTATCCTCACTAACATTGAAATAATTTTACTCCTTCTGAATAAAATCTGGTTGACGTTGAAATTGATAGAACAACAAAAAACTGATGGATAAGCAGTGAAATTGAGATGAATTTTTATCGTATGTTTCTTGAAATAAATGAAAAACTTGTGGAACTCTCAGAAACAAATAGAAATAAAAAACTAAAATTATTTAAAAAGCAGTATAACTAACAATAACAACAAACACGATACGTCACCTGCCATTAATCGTATCGAGCTAAGCAATATTGACGGGTTCATTACGACTATTGTCTTACGGAGGGTGGCAGGGATGTCCTTTTGGGGTTATCGAGACACCAATATAGTGATTATGTTAGTGGTAAGGTGGTTTGGATTTTATATTGGTAATATTATTCGATACAATATTATTATTACCTCTGCAAATAACGAGTTTCTGTATGGAGACGACTGTGTACGTCTTAACAACATTTTTGTTGTGATTGTGATATTCTGTCTTTTTATCTGTTTTTTTTGTAGGACTTATTATTTAACTAAAAGGCGTATTTTTTTTTTCCTTTACGTACTTGTACATAATGTGTATAATAATTTTATATACATAGTTTAGATAATTTATTAATTTAGACTTTTCAATTAAAAAATAACTTTTAATAGAGTAATGAAATATAGACTAAATATTACTACTATATTTGGCATGAAAGTTTTTATAAATATTTTACTAAAAGGCTGTTTGTTATCTAAATTCATGCTTAATTGAGGCAGAGACAATGTGTGTGACTACATATTGACAGAAAACATGCAAATAAGAACACTATAACTAACCGGTTTCATACCAACACAAAAACTGTCCCTTAGGCAGGTACGACAACATAGGTCAAATAAGTACAAAGAAAACTCCAAAAACATGACCCAACACTTATAATTACAACCGCTCAAGATTAACAAAGAGCCACATAAATCAAAAGTCTTCATATCAGTCTTTTTCTATGATTTACTGGACCAATTTGGGCCCCAAGCCTTGGTGGACATCAAGTTATCTGATCAAACATGCCGTAAATAATACGCGGACTGTATTTATCACGGCACCGCCAAATATAAGTAATAGAACGATTTATTGCTACGAAAATGATAGTGCCTGAAGGTATTTTCGTAGATAGAGGCTTTGTTTGGTTAATTTTCTTTGGTTGATAAAAAATAATTTTGATCTTGGAGCAAAAAAAGTCGTCATATTTTCAATTTAAAATTAAAATAAATTGTTTGCCATATTAGTTTGAATTTTTCAATTTCAATGTATCTTTTTTGCAATCCATAATGAGGTACACACGGCTACACATCAAGCAGTATAAGCTGACCTCGCATTGTACGGAAATCCTATACAATGCGAGATCAGCATAAACTGGAAATGTATAGCTTGATGTGTAGCCGTGTGTACCTCATTATGGATTGCAATAAAGATACATTGAAATTGAAAAATTCAAATGTTCAATTCAAATGTTCAATTCAAAAATTCAAGTGTGTTCACATAGGTACAAAAAAAAATAGAAACAATTATGGACTCTCAGCAAAATTTTAATTATGTAGGAGAGAAGAAGCTTATAACTAAATACACGCGACTACATATATTTTATTTTTTAATGTATTTCACCTACCAATTTTTTTATTTTATTTGATTTAGTATTTATTTCTGCATCTATCTATCCGTGACATCACTGCGGGCCCTATCAGAATACCAGCGCTGCGACATTTATTTTTTAAAGGTCGCAGCATATGCTGAGATAGGAGCCTTTTGGCCTCGTACAGGACTTTCTGCTTTTATTTTAATTTTACTTTGTTTTTTATTGTTTTTTTTATTATTTATGTTTTAATGAGTGTATTTTAATTTAATTTGTGATTTCCTGTGCGAGTCTCAATACTTCTCTTTCTTTTTTTTCTTTCTTTAAATATTTAAATTATTTCCTATCTATTTTTTTAATGTCTGTTTCTTAGAAGTTGTAATTAGATATTTTGGGTAAAATAAATAAAAATGCAACACCTATTTGAAATCACGAATATTCCTTACCATCAAGCGAGGTAGAAGTCAACAGAGAGCCCATCGTTGTTAAAAAAAGTCTGATCTGATCTGAGATCTGAATCTATAATAACATAACATAACATCACGCCTTTTTTCCCCGAAGGGTTGGGCAGAGGTGTCCCTGTAGCAGGTACACCCACATTTCGCCAGTTATGTTTAAGTCCCATGTAATAGGGGGCGAGCCTATTGCCATCAACCGGGCACAAATCCAGACTCCGAGCTGCTACTGAGAATTTTCAGATAGAGAAACCTAATAACACTTTGCCCGACCCGGGAATCGAACTCAGGACCTCATGCTCAGCAGTAGCGCTTGCGACCACTAAACCAACGAGGTAATCTATAATACTAATATCATTATACGAATTCGTTTCTAAAAAAACTTAAAAAGCTGCCACAATAGGAAACGTAAATCGAAAAAAAAAAAAGATATCTTCTGAAGAAAATCTACAAACAATCATAACTACATTAAAAAGACCAGCACAATATGTCATGTGTATGTGTGTGCGTGTGTGCATACAGGGTCAATTTAAATTACCCAGCGAAACTCCGCAAACGATTGATTGGTGTCCTATGGGTATACCTCTGCCTAACCCTTCGGGGATTACAGGCGTGATGTTATGCATGTTTATGTGATTACAAAAAATCTGCTGTTCGATACATTTTGACCGCGTAAGTATTGCACTTTTCTATGAAAGAGCAGATTTTTTTTTAAATAATCGACGAAAATTTTCAACGCAGGGGCGCGTGCGTTCAGAATCTATGGACTGAATCCATGGTAACAGTTTTCGCGTTGATGTCCCTGCCACCCGGTATATGTAATTTTTTTTAAATGTACTTTTTATTTGGTACCTCATTAACGGCATAAATAAGTAAGACTCTATTAACTGCTTCAAAATTACCATGCTTATTTTAATCTTTAATTTTTATTTTTTACATTCGTCCTTGACATATTTATTCTATTATTTGACATTGTATACCTACGATTTAATTTCAACTCTTTATTTGTGACTTTTGTAGACATGATAATTGTTCAGATTGATTACAATTGTAATAGCAATCATATAATTACGTTTTATTAAAATAGGTTTTTACTTTTATTAATTTATTTATCTTTTGTATAGATTCTTTTCTATTTTGTGAATGTGAGAACGCTGTAGGTTTAGTGAATTGTAGACCTGTAGACCATTTTCTATTTTGTTAAGTACTTAGTACTTATTGAAAGACCTACACTGTCCTCCCATACCTAGTAACACTGTTATTTGAAAGTATTGTAAAAGTCAATTATTTTTTAAAAGAGTAACCGTGGAGTTTCATGCCGGCTCTTCTCCATAGGAAACGACCAATTGGAACCGTGCACCTAGCTTCTGACGTTTCATAAGTGCCCATGTAGGTTTATGTGAAATAAAATATTTTGAATTTGAATTTGAATTTGTGCCCAATAAACATTTTTTTTCTATCTTGCCTTTTCTTTAACCACAGATTCCACTGCCACATCAGACTACTGTTCAATAGAGATGATGCCTGTGTAAAAAAAAGAATTCTATTTAGTCCGTCAGACCGATAATAAAAATATATTAGATAAGTATTTTATGCTTTATCATATTAATTTAAAAATGACTTAGATAAAACCTATTAAAGTTGGGGAGTGGGGGTCGCAACGTCACAAGTAAGTATAAAATCTACATGCTCACGACGTCATGGCATGCTCCTAGCTGGAGGCTCTAAGTGTAGAAGCTTAAGGCCACCACAGGAAAAATCCGGTTAAGCAGCCAAGACCTTAGTGGTCCCAACTGCGAAAGGACATAGTTAAAAAAAAAAAAAACGTCATGGCACATTTTAACTCAATGTATCGCCGTAATATTTTAATTACGTAAAAAAAATAAAAAATACATGTCCAATATTTTTTTATAATGTGCATCGTCTCTAGTCAAAATAACATTTTAAATAAGGAACAGGTGACAATCAATCCAACGTAACACTGTAGCAACCGGCAGCTTACTATCAAAATAATTGATTAACACAAAGTCCCCACAAACGATTACTAGTTGAAAAATAGCCCGTCTGTGTTAAACAAATTGCTCAGCCAGCGAAATAGAAACAATATTAATGGTAATCGCTTAGCGATTACAGCGTAACATGAGCATTATATGCTCACGACCTTTCACACGGGAGCTGACCTGCGACCTCAGATTTTACGTCTATAATATTAAGCTTAGTACTGAACTACAAATTTCGTCAGGCCGAAAAAGATGATGGCTTCTGACGGTACAAGGCTATGGAGTTGAATTTAAAACAAAAAACTATCGTAATATTCCAAATAACATGCATCCAGAAATCTGTGTCAAAGCTATTTAAAATGAGTCTTAGTATACATAAACATAGGATATACAATATGTGGAAAAAAAAACCCTATCCCATCCGAAAGGGGCATATAGGTACCTACTGCAATAACAACAAGTTTTTTTTTTTTTTAAATCTTTTTTCAAAATAAAAAAGTTTTTGCTATTTAAAATTCACATTTTTAGTACCAAAATTACCCCAAATACATTAAAAACTAGAAAATTTTCAACGGGGGTCATTAGTTATGACATGGCTAAACGACGAGGGCCGCCCGCGCCCCATGGAATAAAACGGTAAAATTTACCATTACCAAATTTTTTTTTTTTTCTGAAAATTACCGCAACAAAAGCAAACTTTCAGTACGATACCTAACAACGCCCTCACGGCTCGGACAGGTTGTTTTTTTTTTTATGTTGTAGCAATGGACTTAGTGAATTTGGAAGGTATACTATTACATCTGAAGCGATATCGGGACGTCAACAGCCAAATATTGGTCAACAAGTGAATACCAACATAACTTAATATTATCATTTCGCCCGAAGCTCTGTCTGCGACATTTAGTGATAAATTGTTATGACGCATGCAAATCATTACAGGTTTTGAGAAATGATACGAGAGTCATCGATTATATATTCAAATTCTAATTCTAATATTTTTATCTGTAGAACATAGGTAAACAGAAAAGTACAGATGTTAATAAGAATAAAAATGAACGCTATGTCTTGCCGTCAACAGCGTACAAATATTCCGATTATAGATAGTGAAATCCACGAAGACGTGCTCTACTACGCTCCGCGCCGTACTAGAGTTCAGCTTCATCATCATCATCATAATTTCAGCCGAAATACGTCCACTGCTGGACATAGGCCTCCCCCAAGCACCGCCACTTCAACCGATTTTGTGCTTTCCGCATCCAGCGGATTCCTGCGTTCCTGAGTTCAGCTAATAGCGTACAGTAATCGCGGAGTGGGGCGCGTCTTCGTGGATTGCACTATCTATATAAATTATACAGTACACATCTATATAAATTATACCTCACGAAAGCTTGCGGGAGTGATGATGATTATGACGTCACGCCAAAGTAATTGCACGGAGGCTGCGTTGACGTATCACGTCGGGGTCATCAATTTAGGGGTATGAGGAACAGGGTGTAAAGTTCACTCATCCACCATAGAAAAGGGAGGATCCTCCGACCAGACGGGTGTTGTGTCTGGCGGGCAACTGCCCATTGGTTTGAAGTTGAAATCTTGTATGTATGTCGATCGCTCGGTAAACTCTAACTGCGCGATGCAGGATTTGTGTGACGTCATGTCTATGATGCGTAGTTCGTATGTGGCGGTGTAACCGCTACACAGTACACCAGCCCGTCCCATCTTTGATGCCCTCCCTCCGGACAACACCCTAAGCCGAGGCTCGTACCCCACAGGTGCCCTTAGCGAGCGTCTATCCTAAGCTTTTAGCTTAGTTTTTATGTGTGCCCTGGCTGGAAGCAATGAGTGTAGCAGCTTAATGCATCCACAGGATTGCCCGGTTCAATAGCCACGGTCGTTCGAGACCAGCTATGAGATGCAAAACAGAAAAAAAAAGTACAGTACAGTTAAAGTTTTTAATTTTGTAGATCGTTTTGTAATACGTAAGGTAAAAGTAAGAATATTAAATTTCTAAAAATTGTTTCTTTTTGTCCGTTCGCGTATTATTTCATTAGATTTTACTAAGCATGTGTAGATAAGACTTACTTGTGTATTCATAAAAATGATTGAAAAATAAATTAAGAAAAAAACAGTAGCACTCCGGGAGTGCCGACAGAAGTGAAAACTTGAACAAGATTCAAGATTTTCTCGCATCGCCTTGGTGGAAGAAAAATACTTGTATAGAACATTGGTCCGTAACCTCATCTAAATAAAGAGCACAATCGCGTTTACATAAAAAAAAATACTTCCAAAACCTTTAAAGTAAAAATACTTGCAAAGAACATTGATCCGTAACGTAATTTAAATAAAGAGTACAGTCGCGTTTACAAAATGAGGTGTCGGTAACGGTGTCGCGAGTTCAATTGTTTTTTCCCATCTCAAATATGCCCAACGTGCCTAAAGAAGTTTTCACTTAAAAAACCGTAAAAACTTAATATTCTCGATCCTCATGACGCTTAAAATATCTCAATATCAATTTGCCTAACCTTTTCCCAACTATGTTGCGGTCGGCAGTCTAACCGAATGTAGCTGAATACCAGTATCCACAACCCAGTAACTGCGTAATACGATACCCCTTGGTAAGACTGGTTGTCAAAATTTCGGGCTTCTGGCGACACGTAACGACTGTCAAAGATCCATGAGTGATAGCCGGGACTTCCGAGGCACGGAGGGGTCTTGGTATGTATGTATAAGATGGTAACCCATCCACGGACTAACCGCAGCAAGCGTAGCTTAACCTGATGGATCGACCTGTGCAGCTGTTATTACTTACCCACGAGCTCCTCCTGCTTAAAATTTCTCAAATACCTAAGAAAACGATAAATTAAAATTAGCAGGATATTTCGCATCACCTCCTAAGGAATTTAACATATTACAACAATTTACGACGCAAATATGACCACTCTGAAGCACTCAAAGGTCGTTCCCACCATGTGACAAAGAAATACTTAACTGGCGTTAAAAATGACCTGCGACAGGAAAGACGATCGAGCGATTACATTAGCATTAAAACGGTCACACAATTACTTCGTGATTAGTGTGTCGCCGACAACTGAATTCATTAGTTCAGCTCACCTGATTTTATTTAATTAAATAGTAAGAACGGTGGGTGGTTTAACTGTTATGTTAAGTTGAGGTTGAATGGGGTTTTGTGGTTTAGACGTGAAGAGTAGTCGTTTTTTGCTGTTCGTGTTTTTGAGGATAAATGTATGTTATAATATTGAGTTTGTCTTTTGAATTGGTTTTGCTGGTAGATTCATTTCCAGGAAAATTAAATTGTTTGAATCTTAAGGAGTGAATTTATATGTTGATCACGAATGTGACTTTTTCAATTTATATGTACTCTCTGAATTTATTTTGGACATTACTGAGATTAGCGAAGAAGAAAAAACATCGTGAGGAAACCTACACTTATAGTTAATATAAGTAAATCGCCAACCCGTCTTGAGCAAGTGTGGTGATCAATGCTCGTGCCTTCTCTGTATGAGAAGAGGCCTTTGCCCTGCAGTGGGACAATAATAGGCTGGTATTATTATTATAGACGCCTTGCCAGCCTGTCGTCATAAAACTAATGTACCTACATTTCAACAATAAATTTTAAAGTGCACGTCATTCTACATTGTTCTCACATATATAATTTAAAGATGAATGATATAACCAATATTTTGATTTAAAACAGTGTCCGTGGAGATTCTCACCCGTTCTTCTCCATAGAAACCTACTACGCTTTGGAATGGGTAATTAGCTTCATTTTGCTGACTGACCGACCCCTTGACAATTCAAAAGTGCCTGTAATTGGTTTATGTGAAAAAAAATGCTTCGAGTTTGATTTTTTTTTAACAATTGCACGCTTATCTAATACACACGGAATCTGCATTTCACCACAAGAACCTACCTTTTAATTAACATTGACTACTCGGTGCAACCCACCTTGACGATAAGAAGTAAAAACGCACAAGTGAAATGTCTCGCCGGGCGCACCGGAGCGTTGTGAGAACCTTGTCGCCGGTCACTATATGTTAATGTCTATAATTGGACCCCACTAACTGGGCAAGTGTATTTCTACATTCGTTTTTGTATTTAAAAGTGGGAAAAAGAAAGACTGAGTCATTGTCCTGCAATTAATATCGAGATTTTAGAACAAAGACCCGAAAAAACTGTACGAAAAGTTTTATATGATGAAATTTTTGGATTTCTTCAGAATCTGCCTCACTTTTTCTCAACTATGTTGAGGTCGGCTTCCAGTCTAACCGGATGCAGCTGAATACTAGTACTTATTTTACACGGAGCGACTGCCTATCTGATCTGTACAACCCAGTTACTGGATAACACGATACCCCTTTGGCAAGACTGGTTGTCAGACTTTTGGGCTTCTGACTATGTTAAGCCGTTGGTTTTTGGAAATTGTTGGACCTACCGTTTAATATTATTCCAAGTGATTATCAAACTCATGACTAATCCAATCATTCGACTTCAATATTCACAGACAAAAGCACAATTTTATACTGCCGTCTCTGGACGATGCCGGCGCGGAGATTCCGTACTCTGTGGACAAAAGCAAAATAAAAAGAATGTCCATTGCTAAACAAGGTGGAGACGACAACATGACAATAAATTAAACTTCGTATTTCTAATGACGTTTCCAATCTGCTTACAAATTCAACCATATAGGTACGATACACACGATTAGTCACGATAGCTAGTCAAAGGTTGGCAAAACCCATAGTTGGCACATCTAAACCGAGTTCAAGAGCTGCCAGTGTCAATATTCCAAAGGACATAATGATACTGACAGCTCTTAAACATGGTTTAAGTGCTGATCGCGTTCAGTTTTTTGGTGAAATTCGCCGTTAGTTGGTTTGAAAAAATGACTTTTGAATTTCGATGTTAGGGTTTATTAGATAGTTTAATTTCAAAGTAATTATTTTTATTTATTGTTATATTGTTGTCTCCACATTGTTTGGTTGACATAAAGTCAGTTGTCTAAGCAAGTCGTAGAGCGCGCGCCACGAGAGAAGGCCCGCGGAAAATTGTAGAACAATTTTTTTTAATGCAATTACATCGACTCGAGCGTCAAATGAACTTCACTGGTGGCGCAGACTCTAAGCCCTATACCAATCAATCTGCCTAGCCTTTACCCAACTATGATGGGGTCGGCTTCCATTATGTGCCAAGTGCAGCTGAATACCAGTATTTTACGTGGAGTGACTGCCTATCTGACCTCCACTACCCAGTAACTGAGTAATACGATACCCCTTGGTAAGACTGGTTGTCAGACTTTCGGGCTTCTGACGACCCTTAACGACTGTCAAAGATTCATGAGTGACAGCCGGGACCAACGGCTTAACATGCTTTCCGAGACACGGAGGAGTCTTGGTATGTAAAGATGGTCGGAACAACCTCGGTAAGCGTAGCTTAACAAGCTCCTCCTAAAGGCCTATACCATAGATATATTATTTAGAACTAGCGCCACTCAGCAGTGCAGTGGGAGGAACGAGGCTGTCAATAATGATGATGATGAGAGATTTAAGGACCAAGTCATTTAACTCTCTTAAAAGCTACATAGTAATTAGACGGCAACTCATTATTGATCTAGTATCAAAGGCGGTGCACTGTACGAACTACAATGTAAGGTAACATTACAAATTTACGATGTACCTCGTGAACGGGGAACACACTGCTGTGAAGATAGAACATGGAGCAAATTTTAAGAAATGTCGAACGAGTATTTGAAAATAATAATTTATATAAATAGTTACTTCCAAGAATACTTATGTCTAACTTTAATTAATTATATAATACAAAATAATAATATTAATAATAAAATATATCTTATAATTTATTTTGTTATTGTTATTATTTTATTTATTATAGAAATAAGCAGTACCTTTGTACTCTAAATTGTAATTATGTCGTTTCACTATGTATTTTATTGTGTGTACATAAATAATAAAATTATTCCTAGAAGAGGATGAGGAGGAATCACAAAGACCCAAGAAAAAATAGGCAATCATGGACTACCGAAAGAAGTGAAAACTCAAAACTATGAACTAACAGTAGTCAACCTTATAGCTGCAGATATATTGTTAACATTAGCATGTTAGTGACACGAAACTATAACATTTTCCCCTACTAAAAGTTGCTCAAAGCACTTAATGAATATTTTACAACAAAAAAAATAATACTTAAAACCTTTTTATAAATGATACAGAAACTAATTAAAAATAATTTTACTTATCTTTGACAGTGAAAAAGGTGTCGTAAAGCCCAATTATTTATCTACTAGGGCTCAACTTACGAGAGACAAACTTAATGTATGTTGAGCTTTGAACTTCAATACGCTAAGATGTGTGGGCTGTGATGTGATGATATTGATGACAGAAGGAAAACTTAATCATTTCTTCTTTGTTGCCTTAAAAATGTTTTGTAACCAAAATCTTCAATTTTAACAGTTACATTTCTTTAAACCCCGACACAAACATATCCTCATTTCTTTGCCTTCTCCATCACCAGACCCTGTTCACTATCTATCTATAACCTATTCATTGAGACCATTCCAATGTGCCCAAACACGATGCTTCTGCTGTTAAGATAAGGGAGTTGGGTATCCTGTAAATTCCAGGTGATGCTGCAGCATCAATTCAAGGTCACTATGTTCTTCTAATATCATTGAAGTAACAGAATTTCAAATTTCTAATCGATCAGACCTGTGGAAGATCAACATCTATTCATCTACTAGAAAAGAGCTGATAATCTTCACACGACTAAACCGATTTTGATAAAACATATCTAAGAATCATCGCTAGACAACCTGTTTTCAAATAAAAAAAACACATTCAAATCGGTTCAGCCGTTTAAGAGCTACGGTGCCACAGACAGACACATAGCGGTCAAACTTATAACAACTCTCTTATTGCATCGGGGTTAGTAAAAATTTCTTATAATTCGATATATGCAATTAATAAATGAGTACCTTTAGCCAACCTCTACCTCGTTGACAAACACTATACATGTTGAGCTTTAAACTTCGAAACGCTAAGTTGATGTGTGTGCACCAAGCTTAACAATAAGCTCTCTACATTTTTCTCACATTTATATAATACTGAGCGACTGTCATCAGTTTTACGTCGTATCTAGTACCACTAATTATGATTTAGTCGCTTGTTTTACGATGTAACAAACTGAAACCAGCGGTTTTTAGGGCTGACTGCTTGGGTTTTCAATTTATTAAAATAGCTTTGGCAGTGTCCTTAAAAAGCTGTTGCATTTTAATTCTAGTGGTTTTCCATAGTACCTTAAGAGAAAATTACAAAGAAGTTTGTGTTTTAAGGTTTCTATGAATGTAGAAGAAGTAAAATACTTAAATATCGTCGCCCAGCAGTGAAAACCACGTAAGTGTTTATAACTAAATTTTACAGGAGGAAGAAAAAACTGTCTCCTGAAAAAAAAATGTATGAGTGGGGAAGATATTACCTTTTGTTTTTTTTAGATTTTATGCATTCCTTAGGTACGTATCACATTGTTTCTATATCGTGTGCCTAAATACTTCTTCTCACTTTCTTCAATTTTTAATCCGGAATAACGCTATTATCAACCGTACTGGCGAGTTTCTCAGACGAAAATGGCGGAGCCTATTTTGATACAAGGTTCTCATAGCACGTCATAGATAGCGCTAGGAGTAGCTGATTCGAAAGTTTGCTAGAGTAATCTGTGCTTACCGAGTTTATCAATCCAAAGAACAAATATAATTTTTTTTGAGGAAATGAGACACCCGAGGTTTTCACTGCTGGGCGACGATATGTAGATATATGTATAGCAGTGGTGTGACCGTTGGACTGCCAAGTCATAGGTCTCGAGTTCGAACCCAGGGCATGCACCTCTGACTTTTCGGATTCTTGTGCGTATTGTATAATTATCACTTGCTTCAAATACAGTGAAGGAAAACATCGTAAGGAAATCGGCATGCCTGGACGATATTTCTCGACGGCTTGTGAATCCAAGTCAGAGGCCCATGGGCGGCTTTAAAATTGTGACACCAGGTAATTCACTAACCACACGAAAAGAAGAAGAAGACTATGTACATAAATAATGGGTCAAAGTATACGGAACCCAAAGCACCACATAGAAATCTTGGTCATAGAAGCTCAGTAACGTTCAGTTGAAAAAAAAAAACTGCGGCACTCCGGGAGTGCTGAGAGAAGTGAAAACTTCGATTCTAAAAAAATCGGCACCGCGGTAATCAACACGTTGATGTCTTTTACTCCACGCACCGCGGTAATCAACGCGTTGATGTCTTTTACTCCACGGTGTCGGTAATTTCGGTAACAGTGTCGCGAAATCAATGGTTTAGTCCCATCTCAAAAATGCCCAACGCGCATAAAGAAGTTTTCACTTAAAAAAAAAAAAACGTAAATGAACCGAAAATTCGAAAACATGTTACATCTACCAACTGGTCCCGCGTGGTAGATTACGACCCACTCCCTTTCACAGAGAGGAAGCCTAAGTCCCAACAGTGGGAGTATTATAGGCTGATTATATTATCTAATCATCGCCATGATTGCTGACGTGTCAGCAAATGTAACATAACCTACAAATGTTTCCAAGTAAATAATAATCAATCATAATCAAACATGTTAATTTTATGGATATTTATCGAATGTTGTCGGCATTTATGTCCGGCAAAGGGAAAATAAATTAATAATGTTACTGATGAAGTTATAACTAAAACTGGTTAGGTTTAGTTTAAGGCTGTGATCGAGTGAGATGCCGCCATTATTGTCGGTGTCATAAAACAGTTTATTAGACTTAATCTGAGGTGTTTAATAGGAGACAAAGATGTATTGAAACGGATGGAAGTGGCCTTTGCTAAAGGCCACACACTTTTACATAAACTAAAAAAAAGAATATTAAAAGATTTCCTGAAAACTTAGGCAGATTGATTGATTTATTTCAGGCATCTATTATTTTATTTTATTTATTTCTGTATCTATCTATCCGTGACATCACTGCGGGCCCTATCAGAATACTAGCGCGACATTTAAAAATAAATATTGCAGCATTATGCTGAGATAGGAGCCTTTTGGCCTTGTACAGGACTTTCTGCTTTTATTTTAATTTTACTTTGTTTTATTTTATTTGTTATTAATGTTTTAGTTTAATTTGTTATTTCCTGTGCGAGTCTCAATAAATACTTTTTCTTTCCTTCTTTTTTCTTCATAAAATATTTTCTGGAGCTTAACCTTAACGATAGAATCTATAAAGTAATTTTCAGTTCATGATTTATAAAACCATTTATCTTACAGTTGGAAAATAGCTTTTTGCTTTTGATGAACATTAAAATAGATTTATTGATCATGACAACAACACAAGATTATGTAAAACACTACAAAGTGAAAAATAACTTTAATTTCGGAAGTCGGTGTCTTGGGTTTTGTGTTTTCGTTTTTTCCCACCGACTTCCGAAATTAAAGTGTAAATTTTTTTTATTTTTCACTTTTTAGTTGTGGTGCCTACCCCACACACATTCGAATACCACTACCTACTACCAGTGTCAGGAACTTATCATATCATCTACATACTAAGTGGGAAAAAAATACGTATTTTGTAGCTAACTCAAAAACTACCAAGCAAAGTTAATAAAATTTATATGGGACCAATTTGGGAGCATACCCTTTCAAACAAAAAAAGAATTTTCAAAATCGGTCCACAAATGACGGAGAAATCGGTGGACATAAATAAAAAAAAAAAAAAAAAAAAAAACATACGCGTCGAACATATAACCTCCTCCTTTTTGGAAGTCGGTTAAAAATTCACCTGGATTCGGTTAGACTGGAAGTCGACCCCAACATATTTGGGAAAAGGCTAGGCAGATTGATTTATGAGCTGTAAAGGTTCAAACTACATGAAAAATATCACCAACTGTAGGTACCAATAGAACTCAATAGCTCAAGAAAAACATTTTTATATGTACGGAACACCGTAACAAAACTAAAGTCCGCAAAACACTTCATAAAAGAAACAAAAATACCGTGCATCGTACATTTAACCCTAAAACGGCGTGGCGTGACCGATGTTAGGTAACTTCCCTAGTTTCCTTCCGCGCCACCGGTGTTATGGACTGAGCCCGTCCTTCCTTGTTGCGAAAATGCATGACCCTATTTACGGATGGTTATCGCGAGTTATTCATATTTTGTCGTTAATTTATGGCGAAAGATTGGGACTTCGTGTTCATGGAAGGTTGAAAGTCTTTGGTTTTGGTAGTAAATAATTTGGGTGACGAGTGATGCTTTTTTGTCTAGAGAAAGACATTTTAAATTGTCTTTGCTCACTGATACTAAAAACGTTTCTTTAACACAGAAATACAAGTGTTTTTGAGGCCTTTTTCTATTGAATTGCCGAGATAGCACAAGGCAGTGACAGCCTAGTGGTGTGACCGGTAGATTGCCAAGTCATAGGTCTCGAGTTCGAACCCAAGGCACGCACCTCTGACTTTTCAGATTCATGTGCGTACTGTAAAATTATCACTTGCTTCAAAAACGGTGAAGGAAAACATCGTGAGGAAACCGGCGTGCCTGAGAGATATTTCTCGACGCCATGTTAACCCAAGTCTGAGGCCCATGGGTGGTTTTAAAACTGTGATACCAGGTTAGTCACTAACCACACGAAAAGAAGACCGAGATAACATCATATTATACATAGAACAAAGTACATTTTTTTTAAGGATAAGTTTTAAAATAACAATTCTGTAGGGAAGTACTTAATTATAATTTAAAATGTGTCATCAAAAAGTTGAATCACCGTAAAAGTCGTCACAAGTGCCATGATACGACAAAAATATTTTAATAAGTACCTAAGTAAAAAACAATAATTAAAGTTGACATGAATTAAACTAACTGGCTGACGTACATTGTCACAGTGGGTGATTCTCTTAGTTAAATTAATAATTCTGAGGTACATGTTAACGTTACTTAGTCTATAATTATTAACTACCTAGGGGAATGCCCGGGCATTAGAACAATCGGTTTAGTTGACATTAATGGTGACTTTCGTGGGAAGATCTGGTACTGATACTGTTAATCTGTATTTCTTTTATTACTCTACCAACAATAAAGTAATGATGCAATTGACCTAAAGGACGACTAAATGACAAAATAATTAAATTACTTATTTTTTCATTATCAGCCGAAAGACGTCCTTTGCTGGACAAAGGTCTCACCAAAAATCACTACAACGACCGGCCTTGCACGTACGTCAAACAAATAATATTCTATATTTTATTATCAACCGAAAAAAATCCAAAATTGAAGGAGTCTTTCACCGCACTATTTCACCAACCTTCCGCAAATTCATTCTACATTTCATAAACTTTAGGTAGTCATAGTATCCACCTTATTTAAACAAAGATAAAACAATAACCCACAACGTTTCAAAAAACCCCATTGAAAAGTGCATAAAAACCAGTGCACAAGAGACATTGCTTTATTCTTGCCGTCAAACAAACGGTGATAGGATCCGCGGTGTACCACCTATCACTTTTTCTATTACCTGGTACGCCATGTGATGGACATGGAAAGGGGTGGAATAGACCTGGTGACAAAAAGTTGGGTTGAAATTAACCAAGTTGCAGTGAAAGGGTTACAAAACACATTATTAGATAAATATAAAATATTTTGGAATTGTTCGGTAAAAAATGGAGTAAACCATTTGGATTGCATCAATTCGAGGATGATTTATTGAAGTGGAAAATAATTAGATAGTACCTAATAGTTAGAAAAATAATTGTACCTTATGAAACGTAAGAGCATAATAGATGAAGTCAAGACTTACAAATCCATTTGATTTAGTGTAGATTTAAATGCTTTAAATGTACAATTATTTGACTAATAATTGTTTTTTTTTTGTATAAGTTACTTTAAAATATTTTTCATGTCAAATAAAGTAGTTTATCAAATTGAGTTGGCTTTTATGAAACTCCTTCAATCCCAGTGCATCTTAAAAAAAGCCAAAAAATATTGGTTTCAAAGCGACTCCCACGTATTCCCTGTCCACAGCCATCAACAACGCAGTACAGTTGCGCAAGAGTCGCGGTGACCACAGACCGAAACATATACATATTTATGAGGTGACTTTAATACACAATTTCTATGTATTATCTTTTAGTAATGCAGGAAGTAGGAGTGAAGATGTTAACGGTAGGTGACTAGCTGCTTCTGATTTGGTGATATCGTTTAATTGGTCTGATTATAATCTTGGTGGAGTGTGTGATACTGAAAGAATTTAAAATATTTTGAAAAACGAACACATTCTTAGCACAACAAGGCGTAAAAAAACAAGAAGTGATATATCTAGAACAAAATTGTATTGTGTTTAGAGACTAAAAATTATAGATTTAAAGATTTGGTTTAGTTTTGCAAAGAGCTCACTACTACGCAAATACTAACGGAGAAGCTTACGTAATTTAAAACGTGCTGTTAAAAATTCTGTCATTACCTACTACAACTACAAAATTATTTATTTGATACAGTAACAAATTAGATACTACTACTGACTAATGTGCTGCTAAATTAACTAATGATTACAATCTACGATCAGAAAAACACGCTCTTTAATGTCAAATTCAAAACTTGTCTGCTAGAAATATGGATGACTTAACTAATATATTAAGAGGTTTTCCATTACGATTGCTCACTCAGATTTAGACATAACATTAAGTATTGACTACGTCACTGTTTCAGAGAATCATCGTCTATTAGTTAAGAGATCGAATAGTACCGACAAAGTGTTTGATTTGACAGCTCGAGATGTACCCTCCAAAGGTAATTAATAAGCAGATACAACCACTTAAGATAAGTAAAAATATTTTCATCCCGAAACTGCACCGGATATAGATCGTATCGCCATGACAAAGCGTGGCGCCAAGAAACTTTTATCTCTACATACACAAAATTCAACCATAACTATTCTCCCTTTGAGTTCAGTATCGCTTGCAACTAATTACACTTTACCAATATCATCACCTGTCAGACCAAATTCAACCACAAGACAAGCACCATTAAGTTCAATTTTACTCATTACTCGTTCCATTTCATTAACTTCGAGAGATTTGTCAGCAACATTGTCCTCTTCCTCAACATTAGACTTTATTGTCAAAGCTTTAGGTTCTTTTTCTGTTGCTGTATAAACTGAAGTGGTACAATCAGAATCTATTGATGCTTCTCTAAAAGCTTCAGCCATCTCAAGTGCAGGTGGTATGACTCCTGTGTCTCCGAAAATAAATGAAATGGTCATTGTGAGATAAGATTTCTCGGTACTCTATAATGACTGATATAGTAATGCTTTGAGGGAAGGAAATTCCATTCAAGAGTGCGTATTATTAGACTGTATTAATATTGACGAGGAATTTCAAGAGCAAGTCACATATATTTATTACTGTCTGCTGTTTCATATAGTTTAAAAAACAGACAATATCATTGATCTTATTGAACTATTGGGCGGGTGGGACAATAGCTCAGATTTTTGTTCCAAAATCTCTTAACAAAAAAAATAAAACCGGCCAAGTGCGTGTCGAACCACGCACAAATAAGGGTTCCGTAGTTGGGATGAATTTATCCCAAAAACATGTTCTCCTATACATCGATATACCTCACGGTCAATAATTCTCCAACTGCAAATGTAAGTTTGTAATCGTAAAATAATTATTTTTTATGTGGTAAAACTACAAATTAACGACTTTCGGCCTTTTTTCTTTACTTGTGCTGTGAGACCTTGTTTCTTGCCAAATTTTATGATTCTGGGTCAACGGGAAGTACCCTTTAGGTTTTAATTTATTTGCGAATAGATTTGTAATGTAATATGTAGGTATGTCACAAAAATTGTCTTTTTTTGTTATTTTTATTTAGAATCTTGACTTTTTTTAAGCTCCAAGGGACCATAGACCTACGTACCTATTTAATATTAATTTCAACTTGATACCTCCATGCGTTCCTGAGAAAATGGGTCTTGACAGACTGACAGACAGACAGACAGACGGACAACAAAGTGATCCTATTAGGGTTTCATTTTTTCCTAGGTACGGAACCTTAAAAAAAGACTTGTATTTTGCCATCGAATTCTAACAGTTTCGCGATTTTTTTCTAAGGGAAGGGGAAACTAAGCACTCTGTGATTGATTTTATATTTTTCCGGCATTAAACTGTGTTTAATTTATATCTAAGTTTTATATTCCTACAGTCGTAATCATAGGTCGTAATGATGTCTCGACGTGACAAGGAAAGCGTTAACTGGAACGAAATTATTTATTAAATTTTTTTTGTGGTTTATTTATGCATTAAAATTAAAGCAATGGGAACTCGGAACTGATTAAATTAGATACTATGGAATTCACTATATATGATAAACTAACTCATCTAGGTAAATAAATACTACTGAAGTAATGGAAATTGATGATTGGTTCATTGGTATTGTTTTCAATAAACACTGCAACCATTTTTGGTAAAACATTTGTACGTTAAAACAAACATTTTGACCAAAACAAAGGCTAGTGCAGACTGGCGTGACTTGTCGCGCGACGCGATTCTGTGATTCACTATGAAAACGCGCGCGACTTTACACACAGGAGCTACCTGTCGCGCCGCGACACAGAAAATATTCTCTTGTTATCGCGGCGATATAGACGCGACGCCATATAAATGGCGCGAGGCTCAGTAAATATTTTTCTTTCCTTCTTTCTAGATGCAGTAGAAGTTTTCAGTTTTTTAAACATTTTGTAAACGTCCCCCTCTTTCGTGTCCAACGTCTATTCTTACGTCGCAATTACCTACCCACCCATACAAGCCCGGGCAATATCGGTCACACAACGATCGTCCTCCCGGTCAATCGCCTGTAATCCGGGCTTAAGCGGGCAGGCCGAACTTACGCGTGTTGTACGCGATAATGGGCAGTGCCAATCATTGGCATTGCTGTCACACCGTCCTTTGTTTTTCTTAAGGGTCTGTCAATTTTGTCGAGGTGTCATTAGCGGTTGATAGGGGATGTTTTTATGCTGTTGTGTTTGAATTAGGTTGCGGTGGTGGAAATAATTGGTGCATTTAATAAGACAGTTACTTTGTCAGAGGGCGCCCAATAGTCCACTAATGCCACTCCTTTAAAAAAATATTATCTCGTCACTGAGAAGGAATTATGAATAACGGCTAGTAAAGACCCTCGGTAAGTGTGTCTAGAATTTAGAAGCAACAAAATTCGATCTAAAGAAAAGCGGCCACATTCCTCTAGATCGTATTTTGTTTGCTTCGTGTCTCAATATAAAACATC
Source organism: Agrochola litura (assembly GCA_949152395.1). Classification (NCBI taxonomy): domain Eukaryota; kingdom Metazoa; phylum Arthropoda; class Insecta; order Lepidoptera; family Noctuidae; genus Agrochola; species Agrochola litura. The sequence goes on from OX424509.1 coordinate 7,791,755, forward strand.
ACGCCTTGTTTCCCCGAAGTGTTGGGTAGAGGTGTCCCTGCAGCAAGTACACCCACATTTCGCCAGTTATGTTTAAGTCCCATGTAATAGGGGGCAAGCCTATTGCCATCAACCGGGCACAAATCCAGACTCCGAGCTGCTACTGAGAAACTTCAGATAGAAAAACCCAATAACACTTTGCCCGACCCGGGAATCGAACCCAGGACCTCATGCTCAGCAGTAGCGCTTGCGACCACTAGACCAACGAGGCACAATAACAATAGTCTCAATAGTCTCAATATGAAACTTTAAAAAAGGTATTAGAAAATTCTAGACACACTTACCGAGGGTCCTTACTAGCCGTAATTCATAATTCCTTCTCAGTGACGCGATAATATTTTTTTAAAGGAGTGGCGCTAGTGTACTATTGGGCGCTTCCTTAAATTAAAAGACTTGCACCCTAATAGCGTAACAAACTTTCAATTACAATCCGAGGGTTTTGAAAGAAATTCCTTATTCATTGCTTCATAGGTTTGAAAAATCTGTCAGCTCAACAACGTAAATAACGCAATGAAAATTGCTAAACCGTCAAAATTAATTTCCGCGATCGATTCCAATTTTACGTGTGCAATTATCCAGCTCTTTCATATGTCGTCTTTCGGTATGGTAAAATATGACTCGTAGTTTAAAGCTAAGGTAATGATTTATACTAAGCCATTTGGTTTTCAGAACTTTTCATCATTAATCTTCTATCGACTAGATGATGACAACAGATAGAGTTCAATTTAAACGAATCGAAGACATCCTGCTTGCAAAAACCTACGGTTAATTTGTTTGCTTTGCCATCTCCCACCCTAAATGACGTTACATTAGTATCATGACTAAAGAAAAATAGATTTATTTGTCCCAGAAACACGTGCATACAAAGATAAGACAAAATAGATATAACTTAGTACATAATATGCAAACATGAGTATAAAACAGAAATAGTCGGCAGCCGCACGACATGACTGTGACAAGAAGGCTTCCACTCAGCATGATGCTTTGCTATGGGGGACCCACAGCACAGCGCTGATTTTCAGTGGTCACCCGAAAAAGACGAACGGAAATCAAGTCAGGTTCAGTAATATTTTTTTTGGTGGTTTTCAACCGTGGAGTTGGTCGTTTACGACCAAATTTCAAACAGCTCTGCCTGTCGCCAACCAAGGTCACCTCTGTCGAGAACGTGGTTGGCTGCCGTGTAGTAAGCCTTTAAATAACATAAAAATTAATCGTCAGGCATTACCGCGTGCATGCATAAATAATGTACCTACTTGAACCTATAAAATAGACGTACGACGTAATTTCTAAATTTATGTCTGTAATTTTTATGGTGTACATAATAAATAATATTCTATCTATCTATGTACCTATGTGAGCAGTTGCTTACCTACTACCACAGATAATATAGCTACTACGTACGTAAGGACTCTCACAGCGGGACCTATAATTTAAGGATATAAAGTAACCAATTAAAAGGCATTCAAAATTAAGGAAATTAACAGTGACAATACTCCATTTCTTATTAATTAAATAGAAGATAAGTGGTACTTACAGATATTTGTCTGAAATTAATCGCAGCGGAATGTTTGGGGAATTCTCGAAACAAAGGGCAAGGGCGAAAGCTCCGGTCGTCTTGTGACTTTGTGACTTTGTGTTTGAAGTAAAGTAACGTAACTATGATATTGTAGTTTTGGTGACGAGTTACTATTAGAGACGAGTTTATCACTATAGTAGTGATAGCTTAGAACTGTGGCCGTCGGACTGCCAAGTCATAGGTCTTAAGTTCGATCCCAAGGCACGCACCTCTGACTTTTCGGATTTATGTGCGTATTGTATAATTATGACTTGCTTCAAAAACGGAGAAGGAAAACATCGTGAGGAAACCAGCATGCCTGCGAGAGATATTTCTCGTCGGTACCTATGTGAAGCTAAGTACGAGAAAAAAAAACAAAACTCAAAACAAAACAAAACTTTGACACCAGGTTAGTTACTAACCACATGAAAAAGGAAAAGGTGACGAGTTTAGATAATCGATGATTTTTCAAAAATTAAAGTTACTTGCTGCAAAAATTTAAGTTTGATTTGTAACTTAGTCAATTACAAACAGCTAGGGGATGGCAGCAGGACTTACTAGGTGCGTCGGTTATACATTTCGGTATGTTCGACGGATCACTCATGGAAGAAATTCTGCTAATTGTTTTTTTTTTTTTGAGGTAAGTAAACATACATCTATCGCGGGCATTCAGGTACCTAATGTTTATAAAATATTTATTTTGAGGCTGTGTCTAATTTTACTGATACACAAATAATCGCCTTTAGAAACATAAATTTTGCACGTGTTCAAACGTGATTCATTAAGCGACACTAAACACATACCTTTGCGTATATAAAAGTGGTCCTTTGCAGCCAATTTTATATGATCAATGGAAGTATGAACCATAATTACTTACATCACGTCGACAAAAACACTGCTAACTTGACTTACCCCACTTTGCGTCCCTCCCTGTTCTTTTGGACCGCAATCAATGTCCACTTGAGTGGCACGTGACACGAGCCCTTATATCCAACTAATTAGATATACACTTACTGTGACAGACAGACACACTTTATTGTGTTGATGTGTATGTGGGCTTGTTGGCGAAATTATGAAGTACGAGTATGTCTTGAAAATTATTATGGAGATTTGCCATTTCAGAGGCTGAAAAGAATCGTGGCCTAGTTTAACTGAGGGCCTGGACTTTCCCTTGAAGGTAAGCTCTAGTGTAAGATTTTTTAAAAGAGAAAAGAGTGAAGAAATAAAAATAGTCTGTTCTGCACAAATAAGGCTACCGCAAACAGGCGTGACGCAACTCTAGTGGAACAATAATGTACTTATGAAAACATCAACGAAATTGTTCTACCGGTGTCGCGTCGCACCCATCTACGGCAGCCTTAAAGACATATCATAAAAATTATACACGTTATTGAAGTCAAAAATCCAATATTCGAAAGAAAATAAATCATAAAAAAAAAAAGTTTAACTGCCAAGCTTTTGTATATTTTCACCTCATTCATCATCTGCCTAGTCTTTTCCCAAATATCCTGGGGTCGGCTTCCAGTCTAACCGAATACAGCTGAATACCAGTATTTTACATAAAGCGACTGCCTATCTGACCTCCACAACCCAGTTACTGGGAAATACGATTTCACTTGGTAAAACTGGTTGTCAGACTTTCGGGCTTCTGACTCACGACTGTCAAAGACTTACAAAGGACCACCGGCTTAACGTGCTTTCCGAGGCATGGAGGGGGCTCGGTATGTAATGGATGGAACACCACCACCATCACCTCATTATATCAAAATTCATTCATCAATGATTCACACAAAGGGTTTGGTCGGGCCGGCGCGGGCGGGTTGCGGACGCGGCTCCGGACGCGGACACCTCCAGACAGATAGGTACATACTTAGAATCTATCAGTGTCCGATGTCCGCGGCTCGTCCGCAATCTGTCCGTTCCGGTGTGATTGATCCTTGATGAAATTAGTGCATAGTTGATAGTTTTAAGGTTAATTTTGCTAGATTTTGTGTACCTGTAAACAAGCGCTTCTCGCCATCAAACTGGAAAGCTTGGCGAGTTATTATTAAAAAAAAAAAAAAAAAATTGTAGTAGTTATTTCTACTTGATTTTATTGTACTGTGAAACAATTTGATAACATTATTATTCAATATTCGTGTTATTTTGAAAATGTATCCACGCATTTTAGTTTTTAATACCCTAATTTAACTAGAATTCAAACAGGATGGAAAATTAACACATCGATTAGCTGGTGATTTGCCTACTTCAGAATCGAAAGATAAATAAATGTCTCGTGTTTATAATATCGCCATTAACCATAGTCTTTCATCACCCATGTCAGTCGGAATACTTCACACAATAATTTTGCAATAACTTTGTCACAGATAGTGCTATCACGCCATCGCTATTATCAGTAGAGTGTCCATCGATTTATTGTCATTTATTATTGTCCGTTTATCATTACATCAATGTAATCACGGTATACTGGACTTGAGAACACTTGGGTGGTTCTCACGGGTTTGGGACGTGATTTTTGTTGTCATCATAGTGATTATTTGGTATTTCAGTTCGTTATACTCAACTTTGATGTAATTTCATCATAGTCTATTTTAAAGGTTCATTTAGATTGTTTGTTCTACCTGCTATCGAATGTTATCAATGTGTCGGAAAACCGTGAAAAATAGGCGTTTTTGAATTTTTTATTAATCATAGTCTTTTTTTTTTTGGGTGGGAAATTATCAAATAACTTCTCCCGCTCTGGGTGGAGCGGGAAGGCGTGTCAGAGTCTTACTGACTAAAACCCACCCGTGTTCCTTCGGTTGCCTTGTTGCCGAGAGCCACGATTTCCCTTTCGGCCCATATTCGCAGCCCCGGCAGGATTAATCATAGTCTGGCCAGGAATTGTTTTACCAACCCACTCGTGATATATTTTTTAGATATAAAATACTTTTCATTAATTAAACAAATGTGTGAAAGGTTGTTCCTCTGCAGATCCTATACTATAAGTACCTACATTTAGCATCAATTTGACAAAAAAAGAATAACGAATTATTAAGAAAAAATTAAATAAAACGAAAAAAAAAATAATATTATGCAAATAGCTCCGTAATCTTCACAGCCACAAGCATTTTCTCCTTCGAACATCTTCCGTTCTGCCTAGCCTTTTCCCAACTATATTGGGGTCAGCTTCCAGTCTAACCGGATGCAGCTGAATACCAGTACTTTACATGGAGCGACTGCCTATCTGACCTCCACAACCCAGTAACTGGGTAATACGATACCCCTTGATAAGACTGGTTGTCAGACTTTCGGGCTTCTGACGACCCGTAACGACTGTCAAAGATCCACGAATGACCGCCGGGACCAACGGCTTAACGTACTTTCCGAGGCACGGAGGAGTCTCGGTACGTAGAAATGGTCACCCATCCACGGACCAACCCTAGCAAGCGTAGCTTAACCTGACAGATCGACGCGAGCGGTTGTTAGGACTTAGCCACGAGCTCCTTCAAACATCTTATTTACTATTCATACTTTGCTACATAAACAATACAGGGTGGCAGGGACGTCGACGCGAAAACGGTTACCATGGATTCAGTACCTACATGACTGAAACCCCTGCGTTGAAATTTTTCTCCCTTTTATTAAAAAAAAAAAACTGCTATTTATATTATAAATTTTGACCGCGTAGGTATTGCACTTTTCTATGAAACAGCAGATTTTTTTAAAAATAACCTACTAAAATTTAAGCAAAGGCTGTTCAGAATCATGTAGGTAGGTACTGAATCCATGGTAACAGTTTTCGCGTCGCTGTCCCTGCCACTCTGTATAAACTAACATTGTAGAAAACACTTCTCTACACAATACTTTCGGAGCTTACTTTCGTTAATATCTTAAGGACGTATGATTGATCAGCAGTTCGCAGAGCTAGACGACAGTTAATAATCGCACCCCTGCTGTAATCTCTACTGTCGTGTTCAAGGTATGAGAGTCAGCGGAAAATGTGAAGAAAACTATGAAAATAAATAGAAGAACGTTAATTAAGGACATTGCTGAAAAATTTTAGTTGGAATTTTAAACGTTGTGTGAAAATATATAATAGTATACCAGAAGCTATTAGAAAAGCAGAGTGTCTGGGATCCTTTAAGAAGTATTTTTAGATAGATGTTACTACTCCATCACTGAGTTTACTACTGATAAACAGAGGTATGAAGATTCCGACTTGCTAATTAGACACTTATGATTTTATTTATTGACTAAGTATGAATGTGTTTATTTGTCTAAAATTTTATGACCTATTTACATAACTGACATATTGTTTTAAATTGATATTATTCTTTCTTTTAATTTAATCTATTGACATGCCATCTTAATTGTAATTACTTATTTGTGTTAATTTTGTACGCCATAAATATTGGCAAAACATAGTGCGCATATTTTAGACTATACTATCTGTAACCATACCTATGTTTAACAAAATAAATGATTGATTGATTGATTGAAAAAAAAATACAAATAATAATTTACACATACATTTATATTTAAGGCGACGATAACCGACTTTTCATGATTTTATACTGAAGATCACATCTAAACGAGTAGTGTTAATGATTAGGAAAAAATATATGTTTAATTAGAGCATTTTTTAATAACTTAATATAAGAATATTTTAGATTATCATTAACATAATTTAATTATTGATCTTTTAGTATACGTGTTTTATTAAAATACCTTTTGTTTTATGTATAATAAATTAATAATGCGTCTAATTTGGGGCAGCGCTCTTTGATGGGCAAGACCTATTACTGGCTGAACGTACGACGCGTTACGTGAGCTCAGTACAAAACACGCAAGCTAACCACTCAAGTTAAATTATTTAGTTAGTTAAGTCATTCATCTTAAAGTCAATGTAAAGGAAAGACTGGCTAGCATTGAGAGAAAAACAAGATCGAAAATTTTTAATGATAAATTCAGAGAAATAACTACCTAAATTACTAATAATCTACTCATGAAGAGGTGGTGCGCTGGGGCAGTAACAGAAAGATATTTTTTTTTTTGACTGGAATTCACAAGATGTATACACGAGTCGCTTTAGCATGGCAGTGGCGGTCAATGCCCTTTTACATAAATCTCTTCGTTTTTAACAATAAACTATGTATGGTTTTTCATTATTGGAGCATGTTGAAAATCACGAAAGATATTGATTCAGGACGTTAACGAACTTTATGTCAGTTTTTTAAATAAAGAATGCTAGAAAATGTAGGTGGGTCAATGACCGTTATTGCCACGCTAAGGGGATTCGGGTATAGTACACACGGCTACACATCAAGCTATACATTTCCAGTTTATGCTGATCTCGCATTGTATAGGATTTCCGTGTAATGCGAGGTCAGCCTATACTGGAAATAGCTTGATGTGTAGTCGTGTGTACAAAGAACACACGAATCCAATTTTCTCAAAACTTGTACCAACCCCAGTTCCTATCTTGAAAATGTTTACCGTTGACACTCGAGATTAATACGGTACAGATGGAAAACCCGAGGGGAATTGAAAGGTGACTTGAACTTTGCTGACAATTTTTGGCTCGGAATTGTTTTCCACAAATCTATTTGTGAAAAATTTGTTTTTTTATCTGTCGTAGTATCGTATCGGCCTTTTGCGTTGAGCATTAGATTAAAATGTAACTGATGTTCATCCTACTTGGAGTATTTTAAATCGTCAAATTACAGCCAATTTACACAAAACCTAAATGCATTATTCACTTCAACCTTCCTCATGAATCACTCCGTCTATTAGTGACAGTATGAGAATCCGGTAGTTTTTGAGTAGACAGACAGACGCGGCGGGGGGACTTTGTTGAAGTGAAAACTTCTTTAGGCGCGTTGAGCATTTTTGAGATGGGACTAAACCATTGATTTCGCGACACTGTAACGCAATTTACCGACACCGTGAAGTAAAAGACATCAACGCATTGATTACCGCGTTGCCAATTTCTTTTCATGTATTCACTTCTGTCGACAGTCCTGGAGTGCCACTGTTTTTTTTATGTAGCGATCTATCACTCCTTCATTTTCATAAAAGCGTCACTTTTCAGTTAAAAAAAAAGTTCTGTCTGTTCGTCAATACTGCAAAATGGCGATAAATCGTATCATTTTCATGGTTCATGGTCAACAGCAGAACAGTATTTTCCATTATATAACCAACTGGCTTATGCCCGTGACTTTGACCGCGAGCCTATAATCTTCCTCAAGAATTGGGTTATCCAATGCAAAAAGATTTTTTTAAATCCAACTGGTAGTTCCGGAGATTACTACCTACATACAAACTTACAAACAAACAAACAAATTTTAACTCTTTATAATCTTATTATTATATCATAAATATGTATTATAAGTATTATTATCAAACTCAAACTCAAAGCATTTATTTCAAATAAACTAATTACAGGCACTTTTGAATTGTCAAGGGGTCAGTCAGTCAGAAAGATGAAGCTAGTTGCCCATTCCAAAGCGTAGTAGGTACCTATGGAGAAGGACGGGCAAGAAACTCCACGGACACTCTTTTAAATCAAATATGGTTACAAAATATTGGTTACATCCACAGATATATAAATACTTACATCATTCATGTTGAAGTTATACTTGTGAGAACGATGCAGAACGTTAAAAGCGTCCGTAATAAAAATAAAACAAATAATACAATTAAAAAATTAAATAGAAATAAGCCGTGGCAGCTAAGAGATAATCATATAATAGTAATAGATGATATTGTAATATAATATTATTACCAATAAAAAAAGTATAATTTACAAGAAAAAATGGTTTGCATTTTACCCAGGTATTTTAAACTTAATATTGGCTACCAAGGACCACAATCCATGGCTCGCAAGACCAAAATGTTCTCCGTAATAGAATTACGAAGTAATCGTACTAATCTAACCTCAACGATCCATCCTGCAAGGAAGTTATGAAATAATCATCTATGGACATGAAAACGAATTTCTAAATCGATGCTGCTAAATGAAAAAGTCACGATGTTGGTCAGAAAGCTGTGCTGTGCGGTGTGTTTCAATTTTGTCGGGTGTTGTGGCCAGTGGGAACATTGAAGATGTAAAGTTATTTGAAACGTTATGGTATATTGTATTATGTTATGGTATGTTGTAGTATGTTATGGTATGTTGTAGTATGTTATGGTATGTTGTAGTATGTTATGGTATGTTGTAGTATGTTATGGTATATTGTATTATGTTATGGTATGTTGTAGTATGTTATGGTATGTTGTAGTATGTTATGGTATGTTGTAGTATGTTATGGTATATTGTAGTATGTTAAATCTGCAGACTGACAGTTGACATGTATTGAAAATAATGTTTTCATTCCATTTAAATTATGTTTGCCACTTCTTCTTTCCTGCTGAGGAGTTTGTTGCGCCACTTCTTCTTCCCAGCTAAAGCACTAGGAAGTGGTGAAGGGTGGGCGTTTTGGGGGACTGTCTTATGTCATTTTGACGTTCAAAAAGTGCTGATTCTCAGCTTAGTTTGAATAAATGACTTTTGATTTTGATTTATTGCTTTGCTTAATGTGGCTCCAAAAATCTATTAGGTATTCTATTAACTGAATAAAAAATTTTGGAAAAATAATATATTTAGAGACTTTAGATCATTGTATGTCATCATCATTTCAGCCGAAAGACGTCCACTGCTAGACATAGGCCTCCCAAGCATCGCCACTTCGACCGATTCTGTGCTTTCCGCATCCAGCGGATTTCAGCGGCCTTCACAAGGTCATCGGTCCATCTTGTGGGAGGCCTTCCAACGCTACGTCTTTCGGTACGTGGTCGCCACTCCAGAACCTTTCGATCCCATCAGCCATCCGTTCTGCGACCAATGTGCCCTGCCCATTGCCACTTAAGTTTGGCAATTCTTCGGGCTATGTCGGTTACCTTGTATGATCATTGTATGTATTTAGTTGAAAGTAGGTAAAATCCGCACTTTTTTAAGTCTTTCAAATTCAATCTGAATTGTTGTGAAACAGCAGTACTTACAATGGGTATTAAATGTGCGTAACATCAAGAAGAAGTACCCAACGAACTGTAATGTTTTTCCAGTGTTACAAACAACAACTACAAACAATATTACTACCACATCCAGTACCACTACTTCCAATATAAAATCCTTTAGAAAACGGTCGTCGGTCTGACTTAGAAAATTACTTACATGCAAACCAATTCCCATAAACCGCAGGCGGCAAATAAACAGTGGAGTCTTTTGTCCAACCGCCACCGCAAGCCAATGTCAGACAATGTCTTATGCTCCGAACATTGAAACTGTGGTAGATGGATATAACTATAGATATGATCTCGAGAATTATCCTTGAGGAACTAGGAAAGTTAAAGAAAATTGGGATATTTTTTTAGTAGATCGAACGTGTTGATTAAAAGATACTTGTAAAGAAAATAATTTTTATTTTGACTTATAATTGCAAAAGCCAGATTTAGCTAAGAATGTTCGATTAAAAGATTTAAAATGCAAATTCAAAATATTTTATTTCACATAAACCTACATGGGCTCTTATGAAACGTCTAAAACTATGTGCACGGTTCCAAATGGTCGTTTCTTATGGAGAAGAACCGACAAGAAATTCCACGTTCTCAAAGCCAGTCTTCTAGAACAATGGTTAGTCATTGTGTTCCTTATTTTTTTTGTTAGCCTATATTGTGTCCCACTGCTGTGCAAAGGCCTCCCCTTTCTTTCTTCCAAATCTCCCTATTTTGTGGCCATGTTGGCCCCGCAAACATGATTAGATTGTCACACCAACTTCGTCGGTTCAGGCGTCCAGTGAGTGACGATCTTTGTCCATCTCTCCGGGTGTGACGTGGCCGGCCCACTCCCACTTCAGCCTGGCTGTTTTTGCTTCAACATCTGCTACTTGAGTTATGGAGCGCAGGATGGTGTTTCTGCCCGGGTCGACGGCGCGTTGTGTTCCGCGCGCGCCTCAAAGAGATGTCAGCAGAATTGACGGGGTCCGCTAGGGCCAATGCCTGCCGAGGCTGCGAATATGGGCCGATAGGGATATCGTGGCCCCCCGGCAACATGGCAACTGAAGGAACACGGGTGGGTTTTAGTCAGTAAGAGTCTGACACGCCCTCCCGCTCCACCCAGAGCGGGAGAAGTTATTTGATAATTAATTTCCCAACCAAAAAAAAAAAAAGGATGGTGTTTCTAACGTGGTCCGTTCGTTTGACACCTATTATGTTGCGCTCCATTGCCCGCTGGCAAATCTTGAGTTTGGACTTCTGTTGTTCAGTAAGTGACCAACTTTGTGCACCATAGGTTGTGTTCCTTAATCAAATTTGATTTCCGTAGTACTTCACTTATTATTAACCCAATTCCAAAAGGAGGAGGTTCTCAATTCGACTGTATGTTTTTTTTTTCTTTTTTTGTATGTTTGTTACGCGATTACTCCGCCAATTGTGAATTGATTTTGATGTTTTTTTTTTGTTTGGTAGATCATACTTCAGACCACCTCTGAAGTATCCCATATAAATAAAATTAGCTTTGCTTGGGTAGTTTTTGAGGTAGCTTCAATAATACGTATTTTTCCCACTTGTATGTGGATGATATGATAACTTCCTGTCACTGTTATTTACATAGCAGGTAGTGGTATTCGAATTTGTATGGGGTAGGTACCACAACACTAAAAAGTAAAAAATAAAAACATTTTACAAAAAAAAAAAAACAACCGACTTCAAAAAAAACACTACAAAGTGAAAAATTACTTTAATTTCGGAAGTCGGTTACAAAGAACGAAAATTCAAAACCAAAGAAAGGTTGTTTTTTTTTTCCGAGTCTATTTATTCTATAGATTCATATTACGTATATACTCCATTTATTTTAGCATTCGAAAAATAACAGCCAAATAACAACAGTTATTGTGTAATATTGTTGACTACATTTTAATGGTTATTTTTTAAATGTAAATGGAAAATTGATGGCATTGTTTGGAAAAATGTAAATAGCAATTTTATTTATCTTTTTCTTTTTTTCTTTGCTTATCTTGCAATCAGCTTAAAAACGATGAGAAGATGAGTTGTAGGATGATCTGGCACGGGAGAGCTATTCCTCATCAGGAGCAACTCTCTTATTAGTCAAGCAGCTCTCTACGAGTTATCTAATAGTAGAATGTTGCGTCTTTTGAGTCTGCTGACACAATCTGGTATTGTGAGTTGAGTGGCCAATTGGTTGGGGTGTCTCTCCAGTCTGGACTTGTACTTTTGCGAACATGAACTTATTTCTTCCTTGACTGTTTTCATGAACTCAGCGTTCCTGATAAACCATGGTCCATTTGATATCTGTTTTAAGATGATGTTCTGAGTTCTCAGTATCATGTTTATATTTGAGTTACACGCAGAGCCCCACAATTCAATGCCGTAAGTCATTTATCATTAAATATCGGATTTTAGTATACGTTTATATCGAAAGAACGAAAGGGTTATAGCCATCATTTTATAATAAATAAATGTTATAATAAATGGAGTATAGTTGGGACAAAAATAGCACATATTTTATGTATACATTATATACCTATTTAATTTTTTGTTGATGCACATGTTCGTGTAGAGCACCTTTTTCATCTAAACAGAATTGAATAAATAATCATTTCTTAAACCATCTTTACACGAGCTTGAACGTGGATGAGCATTGAACTGCACCTCTTGATATCAAACTTGAACTTAATAACGCAGATAAATGTTGAGATACCAAAAAAAACATCCTTTACTTCCTCATTGGGTCAAAAGTTCTTGATCAAAATCAAAAAGATTCTTGATCAAAATCGCCATGTCAATGACGAGAAAAATTCTTCGGAAGAAGATCACCTGCTTGAATTTGGTATGTGATCCACATCGTGATCTACACGTCATGTGCTCCACAAACATGTACAGCCATCCTTAATTACGTAGCTAAGTAAAAATGAACTGTATGTAACCGAAATAAGAGCAAATGACACAAGCTAAACCAATGATGTTCAGATATTAGAGAGGTCGTGTGCGTAATGAACATAGACTAAAAAGTGGCCAAGTGCGAGTCGGACTCGCACATGAAGGTTTCCATACCACCGTACAATATTTAACATCTTACATTTTCATAAATACATTAGTAAAAAAAAAAAACGCTACAAACACGTTCCTTTAATATTTTACTTCATTTTATTTTTTGTTGTAACAGCGACCATAGTACTTAGTACACATTGGAAATTTCAAAGACCTATAACGGTGCGTATGTCAAATAAAGCTCTGTGACAGACAGATGGATGGACGGACAACGGAGCCTTAGTAACAGGGTCCCGTTGGCCTTTGGGTAAGGAACCCTAAAAATAGTGATGTGACCAACTTATGCAATGAGTCTCGTAACTCCAATTATATTGCCTAAAGCTAGATCATTTTTGGAATGACCGATCTGTCTCATCGTGCCTCCAAAGTGAGTTATTGGCTTGTATTTTTTTCTTATGAGTTTATGGGGCAAGAGTAAGTTTCACACGGTCTTTTGTCTTGCGACATTTCAACATTTCGTGGATGTCGGGTGAGATAAGAAAGGGTTTTGTATTTTTAAATGCTGTATTGTTTTAAGTTGAGAATATTTTATATTCGTATTCGTATTGAGCAAGAGCTATTTGTCGTAGTATTTGCATAATGTCTTGTTGGTTTGTTACATTTTTTTTTATAATGAGGCGTTTGTTTTTTGGTGAAAGTCTTGATTTTAATTATGGTCACATAATATATTCCACGAGGTGTGCAGAAATTTTATAAATTTATTATTTTGGTTCTATAATAATAATAATATACATCCGCTTGGTCTTGACGCAGAACGTCACTTTTGCAAAATGTCATCGTGAAAAATTTGGTCACTTTCGCATAATGTCACTTTCGCAAGCGTCATTTTCGCACAACGTAATTTTTTCAAAACGTCATTTTCTCATAATGTCACATTTGCAAAACGTCATTATCGCAGAATGTTACTCAAGCCATTTTTTTCTTAGGAGAGACCGCGAAAGTGACGTTCTGCGTCAAGACCATCCGCTTTTTGATTTGAATAATGTTCCTTGTTTATTAAAAAAGAAAACTAGAAGACTTGAAAATATGTACAGGTTTTCATCAAGGGCATGCGAGAAAGTAGCAGTCCTGGAAAAGCGCCTACATATTTTTTTTTTTTTAACTACCATTTTGTCAGAAATTATCCCGCAGCAACTTACTACCGGGATCAAAAGTATTCTATGTCCTAACCCAAGGCATGTTCTACCCATGTGCCAAATTTCATCCAAATCCGTTAAGCCGTTTTAGCGTGAAAGCGTAACAAACACAAACTCACATACGCATTTATATAATAATATATAATATTTGTAATCACGTTCTCGAAAACGGCTCTAACGATTTCGATGAAAATTGCAATATCGCTGTTTACAAGGGCGAAAAACCGATCTAGCTAGTTCTTATATTAAAAATTTGTTTTCTCCATATTTTCATCCGAGCGGAGCTCGGTCACTTGAGGTTTAGAACAAGATGGCTACCTTAGAATAATGACATGGCAGCATAGAATTAGTAAGTACTTAACTACTATCATGGCAGCATTTTGGCACCATGGCGGGTGGGGAGGTTGAATATGTCGATGAGTATCTCTATCTTGGTCAAATAGTCTCTTTCCAGGCAAGACAAAACAAAGAAGTTGCAAGACGCACTGAAAATGCCTGGAAGAGCTACTGGGCCATGAAAGATCTAATGAAGGGCGATCTTCCTCTATCCCTCAAGAGAAGACTCATTGACGTGTATATTCTTCCCATCCTCACGTATGGTTCTCAAACATGGTCTTTGACAATTCAGCAGAGGTCCACGCTCGGGGTTTGCCAGAGAGCTATGGAACGGAGTATTCTTGGTATTAAACTTGTGGACCGGGTTAAGAATACAACAATCCGTTCCATCACTAAAATAACTGATGTCACTCGGAAAGCTGCCACGCTTAAATGGAATTAGGCTGGACACATCTGCCGCATGTCAAACGATCAATGGGCCAAACTTACGACCCAGTGGGTCCCGCTTAATGGCAAACGACATCGCGGCAGGCCCGGACGGAGATGGCGGGATGAGCTGGACTCCTTTAAGAAAGATTGGTCCTTGGAACCTCTGGACAGAGAGAGGTGGAAAGAGGGTAGGGAGGCCTTTACCCAGCAGTGGGACAATATTGGCTAAGAATACATGAGATTATTATGAACTATCCTATACTATTTTCACCAAAGCAGAGCTCGATCGCCCAGGTACGTACGTATGTTAGAGAATTTGATTACCATACAGTTGGTACCTATTTATCATCGTCAATATTTTATAACTACATAGTAGAATGTTGTGTCTCATATCTTTGTTGGTGTAGGTAATATCACAAACAAGCACGACTAAATTATTGATCTGTAAAGTCCCCCGTACAATTTGTGTTATTGTCTGATAATCATAAAAACCCAATGGTGTTCTAACGAATTACGACAGCTATAAAAAATATCCTGTTAAAATTATCACGTGAAGAACTTATCAGGAAAAATACGATGTCTTCGTAGGTAGGTACCTACTGGTTTTTCGAAGACGTGGTAGCATAAGCATAATCAAACTATAATGTTCCCACTGCTGGGACACAGGCCTCCTCTCTATGAGAGGTAGTAGGCTGTAATCCACCACGCGGGCCCAGTGCGGGTTGGTAGATGTCACATATCTACGATTTTTTTATTCTAGGGCATGCCGGTTTCTTCACGATGTTTTCCTTCACCGTTTTGAGAGCAATGGTGATGAAATAATTTACAGTTTAAGACGTGATAAATTTTAATTTGTTATCTGAAATCGTATAGCTTTCTGAATTCCAAAAATACCCATATTTTATTTTAGTGGCGATTCAAATTAAGTAGAATCTCAAATTATTTGATTTCATTTTTTTTCTCGCTGCTGGTTTAGTTAGACCCGAAAGAAAATGTTATTGAAAGTAATAAAAGACGCTGACCTCCTATACAAATCCTATACAATGCGAGATCAGCTTAAACTGGAAATATATAGCTTGATGTGTAGCCGTGTGTTGCCTTTTTCGGCCCTATGGCCGGAGAAGGAAGTATGACGGAGAGTTTTGGTCAGCACTGGGGCAAAAATTGGTAAAAATAGACGTAATTGATCAATAACTGTTTCAAATTGGTCGAAATCGTATGTAGCTTAAAAGCCACAAGCAAAACAAAAGAAAATCCTTATAATTAACACAAAGAAAACCTTAAAAACAATGATTACATATCACGTATACAAACAAAAACTTGCCTCAATGACAAATAGCGTTTAATAAGAAATCAATTTCGGTGTTCTCACGACTCCGGCGCAAGGAGACGCCTACTTGATAGATTTGATTATGTTTAGACGTGACTAATCATTATTTAACTATGTTCACGATTATGTACTGCTGGGACATGCGTACCTACTGTTTTTGTTGTGATTACAAAGCCTATTTGGCCATGTGATTCTTGGCCAAGTAGAATCCGCTTCTTCTTTTTCAGTACCTGCCTGGGTGTCATAAGAAGGGATAGTAAATATTTACTTACATGCTAACTAGTAATAAAACTTGTTAAAGGTAATGTTCATTGATAACTTAAAAAAATGTACCTAACTCTTTGTAAATTCTCCAAAATTAAAAATAATTTGTCGTCATTGCGTTGTAGTTGTCCCAAATTAAATTAGAAATTCGCAAATTCATTGAAAAATACGATAATTCCGTGATCACGAATGATCGCATTGTATATTCAGGGAAATTATTGAAAAAATCATCACTATACTCCATAGGTTTAGGTAGTTAAATAAATGTAATAAAAAAAAACCACGTGACGTGACAGCTGTCAAGTAACCGACTAAACGTAATACCTGTCACTTCAGTTGTCATGCTAGGTCACAGTTGTACTCTTCAATTTAGCAACGTTATAATTCGCTGACGTTTAGTGTTTGGGCTCTTTACAATAGACAGATTACAGAATATTATATTATTATTATAAATCTAACTAAAAAAAATGTGCTCAAGCAAATACATCTACTAAAAGTAGTTTAAGAATAAATGATAAAATTTAACATACATTAATAAAAGAGGAAACTGTTGTAAAAATCTCAAATAAATTTAATTTGATTTTATCGTATTTTGAAACATGAAAGTGTCATGTATTATAACCCATTTTTACGATTTGTTTATCTTTATTTAACTGCCTAAACCTATGCAGTATAGTCAGTTCCTCTTGAAGTCAATACCATTGCTTGTCAATTTATTATAAAATCACTGCCACCAAAATTAATGAATATTTAAATTTCATCACTGAACAATCTATACCTTCCCACATCTCCATCGTGACACTAAGGTCACAAAATCTGACTGATGAATTGTATCCGTGATGTCACAATTAGACGGGTCCAATTCGATGCTATCGGGGACCTCAGTGACCTTAGGGTCATACACATCTACATATACGAGAACCTGTCATTTTATGTATGTATTGAATTTTGTATGGGAATTAGATTGATGGGGATAAGATGTATCATGTTTATTATATACGGAGTTATATGCATATGTCAGTTGGTTTGATTGAGCAAAATATTAGTACATATTTAACAAAAGCTCACAATAAATTAAAAACGTGTTCAGAAACGTTTTTATCGAATACGATTTTTTTTTCAAATACCAATCGAAGTGTCAAACAAACACTTGAAAATAACTATTGCCTGCCATGTAAAGCAAAAGTAATAAAACAATAAAAATAATCGTCTTTAGAGGATTTATCCTATAAGTTGGCAACGACGTAAATAGCTGTCAAATATTTACCGGTTTGGATTAATTTGGCAATATTACTATAAGGAATTAAGAAATGTGACTAACTAGGGAACTAAAAGATTGATCATGAAATGCAATAATTAACATCGTAACACTGAAAATTTTTAGTTTTAGAAACAAAAGAAAGTATTTGAAAACTATTTTAGACCTAAAACGGGTACAACATCAAATTCAGTGTTATAATTGCAATTCATTATTAATATTCTAGTTCGCTAGTTAGCCACATTTCTTATTTCCATACAGTAATATTGCCAAATTAATTAAAACAGCGAAATATTTGACATCTATTTGCAACGTTGCTCGCTTTCAGAATAAACGCTCTTAACAACAGCAAAGAGTTTATTATTATGAATAAAAACCCAAGTACCCTAAATGTTTCACCAATAGATGCTGTTGAAGAAGCTGCGAATTTGATTAATCACTCACATTCGAATATTAGTTATATTTCACTTGCCATGGATTTCTTTTTGGCAGGACTTGTGATGACTCATCTAACACCAATCTTATTTGGTACTTTGCTTCATATTTTCTCAAACCTCCTGGACTTAGTAGCCTTTATCCAAATACATTCTAAAACAAAGCAAAGATAAATGAAAAGACATTAAGCTCCCAGCATAAAGCAAGTTCAAAAACGGAGTTCACACAAAATGTCAACGGAATCGCCCACATGTCGCCCCAGGCGATGCTTGAGCACCATACCAAAATCTATGTCAAGTACAATATTAACACTTCAAATATACCAGGAAATATTTGCCATGCGAAATTAACCTTTGTTGATAAAGCCATAAGGAAGTTTCCTCATATAATTGGCGGCAAATTAAATGAAGACACAAATGATTAACAGTGAGTTTTGGAGGCATTACCTATTATGGAATTGTCACGAAATATTAATATTGCTTCGCATCCAATGTCACTGATGAGTTGCTGGTCTTGATTTAATGTCGATATCTTAATTATTAATTAATGTTTGGTTAGTCTCAATATATCAGTCACACCTTGGATCCCTGGGGGTGTAAGTGAAGGTTTACACCATATAGCTGTTGCGGTTTATGTATATCAAAGTGGGAATGAGTAACCCAAATTGACATTTGCGGAAAACAATCCATTGTAATCAAACTAGATTTAGATAGTGATAGTGACCTATCGAAAGAGGACATAGATAATTCTAATTCTATAGCACCTGCTTGATTTCCCACGCCTGATGCAATGATCAACCAAAGCTTACACAAAGCTAAATAATTGTAATTTTTCATTACACGTTGATCCAAGAGGTACTGACGCATTAAGCTTGACTGTTTAGACTTCACAGAATCGTTTATCTTCAAATCATTATCTTACTTATGATCTTGAAATTTTAACACGGGCATTTGAAGGCTGAATATATACAGCTTCGAAATTAAACTACCTATTTCAGCTAACATTCTTGCGTAATCTATATTACCTGTCACAATTCGCCATGTCAAAACATTTCGAAATCAGCAGACTAATCAGATAGATGATCTGAATATACAAACAAACGTACATTACTATGGACTCAACTATGTCAAATGTAATTGAAGAACATGGCCGCACCAAATTTGACCCCGTCAAAACGAAATTTTCGTCAAGATTTTATCAGAAAACATGACATCTCGAATCAAACGACAAGTATTGTCTAAAAGACCTTACCGCTTGTTGGAGCCCACCATACGTGGGGGTTTCCTCAATCAAAATTGGACTTTAATATATGATGTATTGAGTTTAAAATATAATTACAGTGTGACAAAGGTCTTTGTGATTTCGCCGTCAGAATAGTAGCCATTATCTGAGAGAACACACGTTCGGAAATGGTAAAAAAAGGTCGAAATATGATTAATAGGGCGGCGTTGCGGGACTCGGCTCGTTCGTGTGTGATTCTTTCCATTTGACAGATTGTCTCGACTCTCTGACCCGAGCGCCCCGTTGAGACAATAATGATGTTGTCCCATCACTTCGGTGGTCGATATCGATAAAAGACGTTGAGCTAAAGTTATTTAACTGGTTATGAGTAATGTATTTTTTTCACTGCTACATTTGGTTACATAAAATTGTCATGCTATTTTGGTAAAATATGTCTTCTTTTTTGGGTGGCTGCTTTTGTTAGTACTTTTCCTATCATGTCTTCACTATTTTATTTCGGTTTCTGACTACTTGGTAGGTGAAGAAATATGCATAGGCTAAAATTTATCTTTACATAATCCTATATCTACTGCATCGTTTATCACATGCCATTCCCTATAACAGACGACCACTGAACATCCATCATGATCTCGATATCGATACTTTCACTGTAATCGCACATCCCTAGACGCGAGGTCGACTGAGATTACTCTCAGCACGAGACTGTCCTGCGTCGGCGCTCGTTCGCGACGCTTTGACATCCCGACGTACACCACAATCATACATCATACACACAGGAAATTGACATTAGATCTTATTGCTAACAGACTAGAGTACAATTTGGTAGAAGATTTGAGGATTTGCAACGCAAAAGAAGGTTCTCAGTACGTCATACGTTGATAGACGGCCCAAACAGGTCGACGTGAGAGTACAACTTTTTTTTACATCAATTTTGAATATGCAATATGAAGATATTGAAGGATTATTAGTCATGTTTTCGAAGATATTTATTTTTATGTATTCTTTTGGTCGGGTCACAGGAAAGTGTTATAACGAACTGTCATGAGATAAATGAAGTATCAATACAATTTGGATGCGCAGGAGTTGGTATGTGAGTAACGGCTTAGACCATAACCATAAATATCTACTGAGAATTGATTAACAATCTGTATTTAGGTCTTAGGCAGGTGAAATTATCTGTCATTAACATCTTGATGAAAAGAAAGTTGATACAAATTACAAGTCTCATTTATTTGCCGTGTAAAGAAATAATGCAAATATTTTCAGTAAGTTGCTTGTCATGTCATACTTATTTTGCTTGTCATGACGATTGCAAACCAAGTTAGATATAAGATTACACAGTGTGATTATTTATTTTTTCAAGTTTAATAACATAAAAGTGATTTATACCTAGTATTTTCATGGATTAAACAAACAAACCTTATGGTAAAATATATTTTTGAAGAAGACAGAAGTAGAATGGATCTAATATTTCACAATCAACATCAAGAGCGAAAGCCATATGATATAATAAAAGACTAAAAATATGAAAAAAGAAAAATCGCTATCTATCTTTATTATAAACGATTTAAAAACATATTAAACCCAATACGAAATGAATCTCTAAAGAGAGAAACATCCGTCATATGACATCAAAACTAGAAATGATTTGAAAATGGTTTTACTATGCTATGAAAAAACTCATAAAATGTAAATGTGTTTGTGAGTAAAATTCCTATAAAACAGATTTGGGACTGACGCTTGCAGATGACAAACTTTTATATTTCTGTAACCCAATGGTGAAATAGTTTGTCATTCGTAAAAATAACTTATTACTTCTGAATCAAACCGATCAGTCAGAACACTACAATTTCCATTCCATTGGAATGCAAGATTTTATTTGATTCGCGCATTTTGCAAGGGACTATACTAGGTCCTGTACATTTTGGTCATCAACTACACTATATTCCATATGTAGTTGGTGTTCTTAGTATTTCTTCAAAGCTTATTCTCACCGCCATTAATTTCATAAACCAATATCTCATTAATCTCACCATATCATGTCCTATCGGCCTATAAGAATAAAAATCACCGAGCTTAATTCCCACCATTATACATCAATCTCCTATCCACTTAAGCATTGCGAAATCCATCTGGAATGTGTCTCACGTACTTTGAAGAGTGGCTAATGAAGTGCGTGGTTGATGTGTGACCCACCATTGGAGTTCCTTAATGATACGATTGACAGTACAGTGGAGCGGTCGCCGTCGGCTTGCTCGATTGTTTCTTGACTGAAGACTTGGGGCTGGGAAGTGAGCGGAGAAAGGTTATGGTTGAGAGAAAAAAGTAGGGTAAAAGAAGATATATTTTCCAAAACAGGTATGTTATATAAATTCACAATTTTCATCATAACATGTCGAAAGAATTTAACGTCATCGTCAAAAATTCGGCATTCTTCTGCCGAGGAAAACTAATCTCCAAAAAAGAAAAAAGTAAATATGTATGAGTAATAAGCAGAATATATTAAGGAACAATGTTTTCGATGTTAATGCTTTTGTAAACAAAAATAACAAACTTGGGAACTGATTAAAATGCTATTGTATAAAGTAGACTTTGATGCAAAATCTACAGTCTAATTCCAGAATACCACCTGCCATTTCTTCCCCAACAAACTTCAGGGCTCCAAAAACGTGGGATACCTAAGAGAGACGTATTTAAATCCCATTGACGTCTTGTTCGTGGAACTTTGAATATAATGGCGCTTATCTGAAGGGTGTCTTTGGCATATTAAGTTTTATATTCAGCTGCCTCTATTTTCAAGGAGAATGATTCCTCCATGACTTGTGATCGACGGGTATCGGTCGGATATGTTTATTCACTGAGTTTTATAGTGATTATGCTATGAGAATGTACTACTTTTGTAGAGAAATGAGGATGGATGCCACCCAGTAAGGCAATAAGAGGTAGAAAGATTGTACGATAAAGGCATTGTCAGTCTGAATGAGAAAAGTATGTAGCAACTCTGTAAATAGATCATTACAGTATATCTGTCCTACCTTATATAGAGGCAATTTACCTTTTGTGTATCTTCTCTTAAAACTGTATGAAAGCTTTGATATCTAGTCACAAACACGACACGTGTATGACAAAAACTCCCTGCCGTGATTTGTGTTTTCTGATAACTATACCCTGGGAGTCACCGTTGACTGGGTTCTTCGTCGACTTCATCATCACCTACCATCAGGGTAGACAGAAGTAAAATGGAACTTATTAAAAAAAAACTGGCTATCTTTTAAGACATCAGTAATAAGCTACCGTCAACTTTGTTCTCATTCCCAACCACGACTAAATTATCAAACCCAATTTCGCAACACTAATTTTATTTAGCAACAGAAACGCGACTAAGACAATAAATCACTTTGCGTAATCTCTAAACTTAATGGATCTCAATCTTATCTTAACAGAATCCGGGAGACATAATTTGTCACTCGAAGATTGTATTACTTAAGTGAATGAGCAAATCATTCTACGTAACACTTGAGACTGTAGATTAGACAAGTTTACAGTGCAAGGTGCTATTTATGATGTCAAAGTAGCTCCCGCGCATAATAGAGATCATTATTTAACTGTAAAATGCGAATTAATTCGTGATTAAAGAGATTATATTAATGCTAGATTAGAAAGTAAAGTGTCATTTGGTGTCAAATGACTATCTACAGAAAATCTTTAAAAGTGAAATCTGTTTGTCTCAAAAGATTATTATAATGACAGATAAAACTTTAATAATCTTGCTAAACAACATTTGTCATGTAGGTAATCCTCAAATTAGGAGTGTCATCTGCGTTGGTCAACTCTTCCAAAAAACCAAAAACGTATAATATATAATAGTAACGGAATCAGGAAAAAAGAACCGCGATAATTTAAATATTCAAATAACGATGTGTACCATCGTAATTTGAATATTGAGTGTCTAGAATATAATAGAGTCACAGATAATGTAAAAAAAACACTATTTTGATCCATAACAAAGATTAACGGTGCATCCCAAACAATATAATAAACCACATGTCATAGATCATACATCAAATGTATGAAAATCAGCTAAGAATAAGAATTTTGATCGCAAGAAAAACAAACTAATGACCAAATAAATTGATCGACGGTCCGCAGTAATTTGTCAAATCCAATCACGAAAAATTCCAAATAAAAATTTCGTTAGAACATAATAACGGGGACTTCTCTGGTTTTTTGCTCGGCATCCAATTTAAAAACTAATTACGGGTCGCGATGACTAGGCTCCCATGATCAAGAAGCACCCTACAATGCCGTCACAAAGAACATAATTTCGTCATGTTAGCGAACAGGTGACAAAAAAGTATGATTAATGGTCATACTTTGTGGTCATCACAAAAGATATGTCAGTCAAATTATACTCGTCTTTATTCACATCAGACAGCCATAGCCTAAGGAACCAACACCCGAAAACATTATCACACTTAAGGATAGTTTATCTTCGGATTGAGATTTAATTACTCTGTGCAATTCATAGATTCTTGCTTGCGTCCCGTGGACATTACCAAAAAGTATTCAACGCTTTTATGTGTTAGCCATGACCTTTATCGATCGTGATTTGAATCGAGAATCGGTCGTGACATCTAAATAACTGATGTTGAGGTCGGCTGCAATCAATGACGGAAGTGTATGTATGTATGACGGAAGGCAACCGATTAAACGTTTTCAACGATACGCAGGCACGACTTTTGATCGTTTAGGTGTCGAAGGCTAGGCAAGCTTTTCAGAAATTAGTCAGAAGGTCTTGGCTATAATGGGCATAATAGTTGGTTATTTGTAGGTACTGGTCAGATTTAATGATAAGGTTTCGTGCACTGTGATTTGGTGCTTTTAGTTAAAGTGGGTGCTGACCTGCCGCGTGCAACGCTATTGAAACGTATGAAATTTTTTGCTCGAAATCTCTAAATTGATTGCTAAGACCTGACTCAGATTGATGAAATAATACTATTAGAGTATGTCTCTTTACTCTTGGAACTAATTTGAGTACCTACAAATATGACGAAATAGTCGTGCAGCGCCTAACGTGTCTCCCCACGTAAGTTGCGAGAAGCAATTAAGGAAAATGTCGTCTTTATGATATCAACAGTCTGCTAAATCGGTAATAGCTGAGTAATCTTAATCTTACACTTCTGCTAAGCGTGATCTCATTTACTTTGAGGTTCTGCCTTTTGTTTAAATCTCCAATCTCAAATTCTTTATTGCATACCATAATGAATAATTATAGTTGGTAGGGAAATAATTATATTAGTCACAATTATGGACCCTGTCGGGCACAGCATAGATCAAGTAAGACAGAGGAGGAAGAGCACTGGTCGTTTAATGTGACAAATTATTTTATTAGTTAAGTAGTAAGTAAGTTATATATTTGTCGGATCCGGTCATCAGTATGGACACGAAACGAATCGCAAGCGCGCCACTGCACTGGCGACATTACGTGATCTACCGACACCAAGCGCGCTTCTACAGAGTCGTGATGTTTTAAGACTACGGCGAGGAAGGCATTCAGCCTCTGGTCGCATCGGAGAGAAGACGTCACGGAACTGTTCTCAATTCGTGGTGCTCAGTTATTGTTAGTTGTAATTGGTGATCATTGTGTTAATTGGTGATTTTAATAAACGCCGTCGCACCCAATGTGTGTATAATTTAGCTAGTGTGATTGATTTGATAGTAAATTATAATGTGATCTGAACTGCAAACTGTTTTTGTATTGCGCATTAACCAACACTACCCACACTACGCCCACAGTAGTTAAAATATCGCTGATAATAACGAAAGTCACATACCCGTCTCCGACATATTTATTAACACAGAATTCAATTTAAGAATTATAATTATTGTTTTATAAATTATATACGTTTATTTATTTAGTAACATTACAATAACCATTTATTTTTTGAATGATTCATTATTGTTTTATTTTCTTATTTTTATTTATTACGTAATTAATATTTATTATACTTAAGGTAAGTTATTTATTGAATGCTTCATATTTATTTAAAAAAGAAATCGTATTATGAGTACCTAGGTAGGCGTAAGCTTCAATTTATTGATAAAGATGTTATATCGCCGTCCCCGGCGAATAAAATGGTAATGTGCTATTACGATAGTTTTAACTTTATTGCATATTCGATATTTAGAGGTCCAATTACACTCTGTCAATTTTTTTCATTCATTTCCTACGGTTATTTCAGAAGTTACGAGATTTTAAGGTGTATTGTAATGAATGTAAAAAATCACTTTTCTTTTGGTATTTGAACAATTCCGCTATGTATATTATTATGCTATGTTTATAAGATTTTCTCAAAAAACTGTTTTTTATTTTTCCTGTAAAATTTGGTTTTTACGATTACAATTGTATTCTTCGGGGACAGCGATATATTTATTCAAATTCTTTATTATTTCGGGTAACTTATTATATTTTTTTATGGACATGACAAAGGTACTATTGGAGTGCATTTTCAGTCGCGATGTTGGTAAGTTTAGTCTATTTTTATGACTTGAAATTAATTTTCATTTGTGTGTCTTTCCTTTTTGTAAAAAGTTCTCCAAACTTTAGTCTTCATCATCATTTCATCTCATTGGTTGTTTGGTCATCTATAGCAACGTCATGATTGGTGGAGCCACCAAAATCCCTTCATAAGCTTACGTGTGATACTTGGGACTGTTAATCACTTACGATAATCGACAGGTATAAAGAACACTGTCAGTCAAAATATGACAGTTTGAGTTTTTGGGTGTAGTCTCTAAGTATGGAAATTGTGACTACATTTTTGTATTGGGTTCCAATCTGTAAAAACAAATGTAAGTGGTAATAGCGAATAAAATAATTAACCAGACGGTAATTTCTGTACCTACTATGTATTTAATTGCTGAGCACACTATTGTGATTGTGGTAAAACCTTCTAAAAAAGAGCTTTTCACTTCCAAACTGATAACAGTGTTTGATCAACAAAAAATAGAAAAACAGTTACATACAGACGTATTTATACTTTTTTCCTATCGATACAATAGATTATTTTAAAATGACGTTCATGATTTATAGCTGTTTTTAGTGTATGAGTGCCAAAGTTACGTCGTCTGTTTTTCGTCTCTGTATAAAAGTATGGATATTATACGTTGGTCTTACAATACTACCGTGAAAAAATAGACTAGACGTCACTGAAAGTAGATGGATAAAATCTTAAGGTATTTTATAATTTTCTGCCAACACAAATACTACCTACAAATATTATTATCCTTCACTATTTTAGCTAATGACTCCAACGTAGCTAAAAAATTTCTTATGTACTACCACGGACAATGGCGGTCGACTTTTCACCCTTATGCTTAGTAGTAAGGTTGAAAAGTTGTCCACCGCCTGTATCTGCGATGGTACCTATTACAAAAATGGTCAAGGTGCTACATTAGCTATTTGGATTTTATACACACACATACATAAACTCACGCCTTCTTCCCATGGGGGTAGGCAGAAACTACAGAACGCCACCTGCTACGATCCTTACATACTTCTTTTGCCTCGTTTACGTTCATACATCTGGTCATACACGCACGCCGGTTGCGAGTACTACGCACCTGGCCTTTCTGAAGAACTTCACCAATAAGGTCAGTGTATGTCCTCCTAGGGCGTCCCCGCCCGGCCTTTCCCTTCACATTAGCCTCGTAAATACATTTTGTTAGTCGCCTTTCATTCCAACCATTTCTTCTGTGTCGCCGTTCTTCAATACGTACCAATAAATTGATCCTGTAATACAACTCAAACCATAAAATAATGAGACGTGATACAACAGGTACCTACTAATCCACTAATCTCCGAAGAATTCAATCAAATCGCACGTGAACGTGATGGGAGCCGGGAGACAAGTGTGGCTGGGGCCTTGACTTTATCGAGTCATGGTTTGTCAATTACCAAGCCATTGTGAGCCGATCGCTCCGGCGGCGATCTTATCGATGCTGTGACAAAAAATATGCCGCCTGCACTGTAGTATATGGAAGGTTTTAGATGAAGATGGGAAGATTTTTGGTGCTGAGTTTTGATATGCACAATTTTTTTGTAGAAAAAACGACGTTTGTGATAACTGAAATGGAATAGGATTAGTCAAGGCCAGCAGAGGAGGTAAAGGTAAAACATGAAATTTAATTCGTTAGTAATTTATTTTCGAATTAAAATTCGAAACAAAGCCGAAGACCTAAACTAGAAATTCCTTTTATACGAAAATATGCAGACCAAAGAGAACATGATTATACTGTGTGAAAGATGATACGGATAGTAAAGAAGAAAACGCTGAGATAGCAGCTATTACAGGTGTTTAGAAGAAAATGACTCCAAATAAACTGGGTCGCGGGAATCTGCTAGAGACGAAAAGATCAGCATCAGTAATGGGTGACGTTTAGGGAAGCCCTTGCCCAGCAGTGAACGTCGTTCGGGAGGAATCTGTATCATCTCGGGCAACATTTTTGATTAATATCATCTACATTTTGCATATACTATAATAGCCCATAGTTGTCAAACAGATGAAAGCGTACGCAATGATGAAGCGAAGATCGTCGCAGTAGATTGGCAATAATTATTATAAGCGTTTGTCCATCCGTCCACCTTCCCATTCGGACGTGTCTATCGCCGTGAGGTCGATAATTAGTAATTAATGGACTATAAAATGTTGTAACTAGTTTTGAACAAAAAAAATTGTCAAAGACCGCAGTTTGAAGTCAGTTCCCAGTCAAAGAAACTGGGTGTAAAAGTTTTGTTTTTAACGCTCGACGCAAAAAGAGGGGTGTTATAAGTTTGACCGATATTGTGTCTGTCTGTGGCACAGTTATAGCTCTTATACGGGTGAACCGATTTGAATGCGGTTTTTTATTTGAGCGCTGGTTTTCTTGCAATGGTTCTTAGACATGTTTAATCAAAATCGGTTCAGCTGTTTGAAGATTATCAGCTTTTTTCTAGTTGATGAATGGGTGTGAGTATCTTCCACAGGTCTGATCGATTTCAAAGGTATTCTGTTACTTCAATGATATTAGAAGAACATAGTCTTGAACTAATGCTGTAACATCACCTGGCATACAAATTGCAGAATACCCAACTCCCTTACCAACTTACAGCACAGGTAGGTATCGTATTTGGGCTCATTGGAATGGTCTCAATGAATAGGTAATAGATAGATGGTGAACAGGGTCTTGTGATGGAGTAGGAAAGAGAAATGAGGAAATTTGTGTGTCAGGGGTTTTTAAAATTTTAACTGTTAAAATTGTACTTTTTATATTATTACGCTGATTCCAAAACAAATAATTAACTTCGTCATATTAACGACCATGATGAGATTGTATAGGTGGGTATATTTTTTTCATATTTACGTCTCTTGTCTCTTCTCAAGAAAAAGACAAAAAAATCTTAAGAAGGTTTTTCGGACGTCCAATCAAGGAAAAATATCAACAAATTATTTTCTTATCACCAAACAATTCCATATTAAGAGTTCCTCAATAACATTGATAAAAACAAACACAATGATCCTAATGATTGTGCATTCAAACATTATTATTACAAGGAGCCTTGACTCTTAGGTCACGATGATATCACCGATATAGTGTCCGGGAAATTGTCGTCGGTCATTGATATTCTAAAAGATAACAAGAGGAAAAAAAATGCAAAACAACTTGTGAAGAAGTAGGTACTCGTGCGTACATTGTTTATATAAGCAAAAGATATACATAACAACACCTCTATTGACGCCGGTAGTTAAACCAGCTTTCTATAACGTAATGGGTCTTTGCTTGACGTCCGAATCTTAGGGATCTTTTTATAGAATCTGAATGTAAGGCATCTTTTTTTTTTCTAACCATATTGAATTGTATGAAACAAACAAACAGTTTTAGAGTCCATAAAGGACCATTCTATTGCCATATCTTATGGGCCTACCACACGCACAAACTTTGCCGGTTTGTACACGGAACAACCGTGCGTATGGTTGGTAAAACTCGTCAGTTTGTACACGGTGTTCCGTGTCCAAACCGTGTACAAACCGGCCTGCGCAGGCAAAACTGTGGTGAAGCTTGTGCGTGTGGTAGGCCCATAAGGATACCATTGGAAAAACGAACGTGGTGGAAACACATGGTCCAAAGCAGGGCATTACTTTTGGTCCATGATATGACTTCTATCGAAGGAGAAGTCTTCAAGGTACTCTAGTTACGAAACTGTGTTGAAAAATTTAAATGGACTCACAGCCAGTAAATTAGTTTCCCATACACATCACAATAACCCATTAATGGTAATAAAACAAAGATGACAGTAATATATGCATGTCATTTGCCTAATCATATCCTAGTTGTGACTAAACCTAGTACAATAAGTAAACTATTGTGAACTCACCAGTAGCGACACGAAATATATCCGCAGAAGGTTTAAGAGGAATTTGTTACATATGGTCTAACTAGCTTGAAATTATTCCACGGGAACGTACCTATTATCGGGATGAAAAGTATCATATGTGTTAATCCAGGTTATAAACGATATGTGTGCCAAATTTTATCCAAATCCATTCAGGCGTTTTTGTTTGATTGAGTAACAAACATCCAATCACACAAACATACAAACTGTCACATTTTTAATATTACAGTAGGATTGTTACATATTGCTCTAATTGCCCTGCACTGCAGTTGCAGAATTTCGGCGATGTCCTGACCAGACACTAATTTATGGAATAGGTGTCTAGCAGTTTGTTGTTTTTATTTTTCTACTAGCTGCGCTCGCTGTTTCACCCGCATAAATCTTGATCCCGTTAGAATATCGGGATAAAAGTACCCTATGTCCTAATCCAGGTCATGGTCTACTCATGTACCATTTCATCCAAATCTGTTCGGCCGTTTTAGTGTGAAAGCGTAACAAACAAACACTTTCGAATTTATAGTATTAGTTAGGAGTAATGGACATGAGGATGCTGCTGCTGTTATTACTTAAATGCCCTTGCATCAAGAAAAGATAGGATGATGTCGAACCACAAATAAAAACAGTGGCACTCCGGGAGTGTCGACAGAACTGAAAACTTGAACAAGATCGCCTTGGTGGAAGAAAAATACTTGCATAGAACATTGATCCGTACCATAATATAAATAAAGAGCACAATCGCGTTTACAAAAATGAGGTGTCGTCATGGTGTCGAGAAATCAATGGTTTAGTCCCATCTCAAAAATGCCCAACGCGCCTAAAGAAGTTTTCACTTCAAAAACCAATTTGAAGACTGACTATTAGCTTTTCCCAGCTAAGTTCATACTTGATAGTACCTTCTCTTTTGAAAGAGATCTATCCCTATTAGGTGTGTATGTAAATAGACCTTCCGTACCTTATAATCCACAACAGGTATCACGATAAGCCATAATTCAGTGCGACTGTCACTGAGCGCAGTTCTTATTAAATTGCCTCGCGCTAAAATCGTGTCTTGACGTCATTCAAGACAAGATGTTCTTACATAGTATCGGTAGCCATGTTGTTTCCTTAAGTGACACTTTGTGCCTATATAAAGGTTAGGTAGATGATATCTATTGATTATTATAGATCTTTTGATTTGATTTGCAGCTGCTTTATTGTTCCTTGTGTGATTAATCTTGGTTTTACGAGGATTTCTTAGTCTTTTAGTTTTGTTTTTTGTTAGCATATTTTTCGGCACTTCTGGGAAAAGTTAACTCTACAACAAAGGACTGTGGTGGCATCTACATCGCCATATGCGAACTACGCATCAAAGGCCTGACATCATACAAAAATCCTAACGTCACACAAATCCTACATCGCGCAATTAAAGTTTACCACGCGATCGACATTTATAAAAGATTCCGACTTTAACCGTTGGGCAGTTGCCCGCCAGACACGACACCCGTCTTTTCTATGGTGGATGAGTGAATTTTACATCCTGTTCCTCATACATCTAAAGGACCATAGATTTTTACTTCGGATTTATCCAAGAGTCTTGGTCTATGGTCCCTCTGACACCATATATTTATCCCACATAAAGGAGCTGTTCAAGACTGCTTTCATGAAAAAACTAGCTGTGACCTTGCCTTTCAAAAAAGAGGAATTCTAGTTTTTTTTCTGAAAATAATGTAATTATAATAAGGTTTCCTAAGTCTACATGTTTTTTAAAGTGTACAATACAAACCTGAAAATAGGTAATCTGTTTGCAGTAGTGCAAAAGCTGATCACCTCGAAATTCAGCCGAACAATCCAAAAGAGCTTTAAATCTCAAAGCCAAAGAGGAAGCCCAAATTGGATAGCAGTAGCCTGAACGAAAATGTTGAGGAAGTTTGTTCCATCATTGTGTCGACTAAGGTCATTCATTTCTGGCAGTACAGGAGGCGGTACCACCGCTACTCGGACGTGTTGTCGATTACCTTCCCGCCGTATTGACTCAGCCGAAACGGAGCTCTCATCATTTACATAATAACACCTTGTACGGTGGACGCAGTGGCACGAGTTATAAGCGACAGCGGGTAGCTGGCGAAAAGTAGTGCATGAGAACTGACGTGTATATTTTGCAAGCTGTATCGCTGTACATCGGTGAAGAAATGCTGTTAAAAGGCGTACAACTTCTTGTTTATAAGGAAAGAATTTACTAATAATACCAAATTTGAATTAGGAAAATACATTTTTTGTAAAAAAAAATTATATCTTTACTGTTATAGATTAGCATGGAGACGTTCCCAAAAAGCTAATTCATTAAGATGTTCACGATTATCACCTAAATAATGTCTAAATACAATTCATGAATATTTACACCGTCGCGTCGTCTAGATGACATAATTTTTTTACCTTAATTCTTTGTAAATGCAATATTTATACTACTAATTAGTTAGGATTAGGATAAAAAATTACAATGTTGTATTTAAATACTTATCTGTCATTTTAAAAACTAGTTCCAAATGTTAACAAGTTTCTGAGTGTATAATTTGTCACTGTTTGTGCACCTTTCTAAAAGATTTGAAATATCAAGAAGACGTATCAATTAATCAAAATATTGAAGATACCTACTTAGATTAGAGGACGACTACAGTTTTTATAAGGCTGCAAAGCATATTTTTTTATTTAGTAACACATCTAGCTGATGTCCATTGTACATTTCTGTTTTTATTTTCCTCATGGCTATTAAATATTATATAAATGGGGGACTTGAATCCAGTCCCTATGTATTTAACCAGTTAATACTTCTCATAAAATATTTCAGCAAAACTTGAAGGTGATTATTGTTTACCAGTTATCGTTTGACTGTTTATTTCATCTCAAGCAGTTTTACCAGTTCCAAGTCTAAACTTAAGTTAACTTTAACAGGTAAACATTCCGGCTAGAGGTCGTTTTGAACCCTTCTGAAAATCTACACAGTAATCGCTTTCACCTATCCCTTCAACCACACCTACAAAATTCTAATTTCGACCAGAGTTTCCCTTACAACGTCCATCCAAATATTCTTCGCCAGAGACATAGATTTGTTCAAAGATATGAGGTCAAACGGCATTGTTCTGGTTTCCTGTATTATTATGGACAGATGTTCCGATATAGAACGGACAGTATAAAACAGTTACTTTGATACCGAATAATTGCTTGCAAGACATTTTTTATTGCATGCTTCATCGTAAAAATGCTAATGGACATTGGGCAAGTTTGCGCTAATTTGGACGCAATAGATGTTTGTACTTACAATCTATAGTGATGATACTTTGTAGTTTGAAACTTGTAATTATCCTTACACGGTTTGTTAACTAATTTAAGTGGGAGACACGATGCTTTTTTCAGTCATAGTATCATTCTACCAAGTTGAACCATCTCATGTTTTCTAAAGCAGTAAGTTGAGTTTTAAGAGCATCTTTTCAGTAGCAGATATACTGGCTATAATAATAGAAAACTTTCATATATTTCTGATGGCTCGAAGGCATTGAAAGAAAAGCTATTTGACTCCAATGCCTTCATACTACACAATAGGTCTTTCTACGCCCTCATTATGCACATATTTACTGGCTGTGCGTAATGTTGCACCTTCGTGAGGCACTATTTTTTCGGTACTTATTCGACCCGATGAGATGAGAACTCAACATAGATCCATCCAGATTCACACCAAGACAAAACCAAAACAATAAATTAATAAAAAAATTACGTCACAAAAATCTTGCATCAACATAAACAGCATCAAAAATGCAATTCCGTTCCTGTACATAACTTAGTGACGAAACGATACATACCACCTGAGTAACTGGACATACGCGGTCATTAAATGTTGCCGCTCTGTTACTCTGTGACCAGCGATCTACGTATTGTGTAGCGGCATCTATAACTGGACTGTGAATGGAGTACATTCGTATCTGTCTCTATGCTGTGGTCTTTAATGGTTGCGATAGGTCGAAGTCGGAACGGTAGCGTTGTGATTGGAGTTTTTTAGGCGATGCGATTTGTCGTCAGGTCATCAATGATGTCGTTTCTATTACTTGAGATAATCATACATCTTCATGCCGACTCAATTTAGATTGAAATCGATACGTTATGAAGAAGATCGCGATGACAGGTGTGGCAGAATATCATGATGGTGGATGTTACATTTTGGCTAGCATGACCTTTTAAGGTCATTTCATTTACTAATCGTTGCCTACTGCCTCGTTGGTCTAGTGGTCGCAAGCGCTACTGCTGAGCATGAGGTCCTGGGTTCGATTCCCGGGTCGGGCAAAGTGTTATTAGGTTTTTCTATCTGAAATTTCTCAGTAGCAGCTCGGAGTCTGGATTTGTGCCCGGTTGATGGCAATAGGCTCGCCCCATATTACATGGGACTTAAACATAACTGGCGAAATGTGGGTGTACCTGCTACAGGGACACCTCTGCCCAACCCTTCGGGGAAACAAGGCGTGATGTTATGTTATGTTCATTTACTAATATGATGTCGATTTTATTTCTTGTGAAAATCAGGCATATTTTATGGCCAGTAAGACGTTTAAAAAAGAAAAGTTATAAAAACTAAAACCCAACTGCGACAAAAAATCTAACTAAAAAGGTATAAACAAGACATCACACAGACAAATTAAAAATCCGGAGTCACTCGTGTTAGGGAATATACCTACATAAATCGAACATATTACGTGTGAATCCCGATTTTTTAATTTTCTGTCTGTTGCTAACGCGTCCAACGATACATCATTTGTCAAAAATTTGTAGTTTAGAAGTTATAATAATAATAATATCATTTATTTCACGCGTCACAGGCCCATAAAAAAATACCTTGACCTAAACATACATATTTTAATAAAAACTTGTGTCAATAAACAGCTTCACTAGCTTGTCCTTGTGATGTCCTGTGGTAGGTACTTGTCCACGGATGTGACGGAATACCACATCCTGCGGCCAAAAGTCCTCTTCATCCATGACGACGAGCAGATTCGGCACTCGCACCACAAACGCCTTGAAGTTAACGTTGCGGTGCGACTTCAGCAACTGCACCCTCGGCGTGTACCTGGTCTTCTAGCGCATGTACTCCACGATGTCCTCCGTGTGTGTCCTCGATGTGTCTGTGTGTGTGATGGTGTATGTGTGTGTCGATGTAATATGAGAGAACAGATAAATATAACCCTCCTTTTTGCTTCGCCGTAGTCGAGTAAAAATCCATCAAAGTAGATGGAATATGAGTTTAAATCTAACAAAAGTCATAGAATTAATTATATTTTAGTGTGTGATAATTTCATTTTTATTGTGTAGTGACACTCAGATGGTTTGCTAAGTAATATTAAATAACGAATGTCTCATTAAAAAGTATTAACAAGCCATTTTGTGATCAAGACTAACAATAACATCTTATATTTATTGCTACCTCTTAAGTTTAATAAGATACTATTGACTCATGCGCAGGTTTGTAGACATACATAAGTGCAGGTCATCAAACATTGTAAGTATTCTGCGATTGAGATGTCATTTAACTACCTAATACTTTGTATATTTATTAATAAGTAACCAGAAGCAAAGTGTTGTTGGGATTTTCCATTAGAAATTTATCAAAAACCTTTGCCTGATCTGGGAATTGAACCTCATGTACAGCATTAGCTCTTGCGACCACTAGACCAACGAGGCAGACGATTCAATTACCTTTCTATCAATCTACCTAGCCTTTTGCCAACTATGTTGGGGTCGGCTTCCAGTCTAACCGGATGCAGCTGAATACCGTATTTTACATGAAGAGATTACCTATCTGAACTCCACAACCCAGTAACTGGATAATACGATATCCCTTGGTAAGACTGGTTGTCAGACTTTCGACCCGTAACGACTGTCAAAGATCCACGAATGACAGCCGGGACCAACGACTTAACGTGCTTTCCGAGGAACGGAGGAATCTCGGTATGCTAAGATGATCACCCATCCACAGACCAACCCTGGCAAGCGTAGCTTAACCTGATGGATCGAATCGTGCGGCTGTTATTACTTAGCCACGAGCTCCTCCCAATTCAATGACCTTTACCACCCAATAAATTGTATCATCTTCAAAAGTCGCATCGTATAAACATCCCATCGTAATTAAAGGTGGTTCGGATAAGTTCGTCCCCTCACGAGGCAGCTATCTCGACCACCATCAATAACGAATTACTTTTGTTGCTATTGCTATACTATGTTACCATCACATTACACTAATATAATGCTTGATATACAATACAGGTGCTGTAGAGTGTAGAAGATTTAATTT
Organism: Agrochola litura; assembly: GCA_949152395.1. Taxonomy (NCBI): domain Eukaryota; kingdom Metazoa; phylum Arthropoda; class Insecta; order Lepidoptera; family Noctuidae; genus Agrochola; species Agrochola litura. Next base: position 7,827,609 of record OX424509.1, read on the forward strand.
CTTTCATGTTGTCATTAAGAAATATTGGTCGCCCATTCGGGTTTGTAGCGTGTTTTTTGTTTTCATTTTGTATGAATGTGAGTTTGTTACTGTGTCAGTGATAGCCTAGTGGTGTGACCGTCGGACTGCCAAGTCATAAGTCTCAAGTTCGAACCCACGGCACGCACCTCAGATTTTTCGGATTCAAGTGCGTAATGTATAAATTATCACTTGCTTCAAAAACGGCGAAGGAAAACATCGTGAGGAAATCGGATTGCTTTAGAGATTTTCTCGACGGCATGTGAAGCCAAGTCAGAGGTCCATGGGTGGCATAAAAACACTGTTACCAGGTAAGGCACTAACTACACGAAAAATATTTTTTTACTGCCATTTTTTTTTTATATGTTCTTGTTTCTATGACAGTACAAAAAAATCCTTCCATCTTCTATTTTTTCTTCTAAACCTTTAAAACCTGATGGTACATTCCTGACTCATCTACACCATACTGGTATTCAGCTGCATTCGGTTAGACTGAAAGCTGACCCTAACAAAGGTGCGTTAAAGGATAGGTAGTTTTTTTTTCCGTTTGTAATCAGCCATTGGGTTATAATCAGATCTGTTGGTTGATACGATGTTGTAGCAATTAGAGTTTGACGAATTCTGTGACATGTCTCTTCATAAAAATTTAAATTTAAGTACTAGTTAAATGATGATGCTAGCTAGATGGCTACGCAGATGATGATGACTCTTCACTCAAGCAAATTTTTCAACATTATTTTTATTTGTCGACGACCTTTAACTCTACCAACGATGAGTTAAAACAAAGTAAAGAACTTTGACCATGAGTTGCCATTGGAAGCAATTTTATACCTAAAACTACAAGAGACGCATCTACAGAGTCAAATTAAAATAATTAGCGAAACTCCGCAGAAATTAAGGATATCGATATCTTAATACGATAAAACGAAAAAAATAACAGATTTTTTTTTTTGGGGTCAATGACCGTAGTTAGGCACCTACTTGAAATATCGGTTTCAAAATCATTATTTTTAGGTGTAAACTTCACAGACTTGATCGATATCCATATCTAAATTTGATAAAACAAAATTAACTATATTACATAATTACTTGGTAGGTAATATAGTTAAATAATCAGTTGCCCAGCCTTTTTAAAAAAAAACTATAAGGGTCAGCTTCCAGTCTAACCGGATGCAGCGAAATACTAGTATTTTACATGCAGCGACATCCTATCTGACCTCTACAACCCAGTAACTGGGTAACACGATACCCTTGGTAAAACTGGTTGTCAGACTTTTGGGCTTCTAACCCGTAAAAACTGTTAAAGATCCACGAATAACAGCCGGGACCAACGGTTTAACGTGCTTCCCGAAGCTCGGCGGGGACATGGTATGTAAAGATGGTCACCCATCCAAGGACCAACCGCAGCAAGCGTAGCTTAACCTGATCAATCGACCCGTGCAGCTGTTATTACTTAGCCATAAGCCATATTGATCATAAAATGGACACCATTGACAAAATCGCTCTTTTCATTTTTGATCTAAGTTCCTATGAATCTTGATGCTAATGCATGCAGTAATGTAACTATAGGTTAGTTTACCTCAAGACCAGACTCTCTAACATTCAAGAAAATCTACGACATCCTCAATAATTTTATCTGGAACACTTGCTCCTAGTTTCTCAATGTTACCTTCATACATTCGACCGCGTTGGTTTCAAAACAACTAATAAAATTAATAGTTCTGTTAGTCTGTACACATCTCAGCCATGTGTACGTCGGTAACAATTTGTTATGGCCATTAGTTTGTCCATCGTAAGCCGATTGAGCCTAGTTTCCACAACGCACAGCTAAATATTGTGTGTGGTGCGGGTTATGGGCGATAGCGGTAAGTTCTGTTAAGATTTTAGTGAACTCCCTTTTTTAATTTATTTGCCTGTGGTTTACTTTAAAAATAATTCATGTTTGATCCCACCATGTCGTACTGAGCATTTAAAGGTATGGACGATAATTTAGCTTTCTTTTATATTATTTTTGCTTTACCTACGTACAGTATTTCTATTTTCTTAATGTCCCTCAGAAATCATCGCATTTCCGAATACAAACGAATGCTAATTTCCAAGTCCATAAATTATTAGATTCGATATCGTGTTTAATAATTTGAATTCAGAACATAAGTACTTTATTGTTGTTTTGTTTTGATTTACGTGTGAACTAAATAGAGCTGTTAAACTATTTTCCTATCTGTCGTGCCTGCGACTTTATACCTTTCCTCCCATTTTTAAAATAAATTACATTAAGCTAAAAGAGTACCACGGCGCCTTACCGGTTAATAACTCTATATACTTCCAAGTCGATTGAGAGCGTCCGGTCTGCATCAAGCGCAAAGGGTAACTGATAGAAATCCAACGACTGACGAAACACATAGTTTGCCGAGGGACATTAGGAAAATAGAAATACTGTGCCTATACTATTATTGATCGAAGGTCTACTTGACTATTTTGTGTGATGGGATATAATTTTCGCTAAATAAAGTTTCGAAACAGTAATAATTATGATCAAACACTGAATATGAATCAAACTGTAACGACCAATCATCCAATGGATAAGGTCATTATCATCAAACTTGGAGGATATCAAGCTTAAGCTAATTAAAGCCTAGGTCACGACAACTCATAATCAAGTGTCGTATAACGCAAATGCCACCATTGTTACAGTAATTACTCCTTAGTAATGCGACGTAACGGCTCGAATTCAATTACGCTTACCAATTATCACCTAAACCATACAAAAAATCGAATAAGCTACGGCAATACCAACTTCGCTATTTCGATATCAATAACACATTAACATTGGATAACCGTTAATTGATCGAGCGCGGTGACATTTCACCGCGGGAGCCTCACACGCGCGGCCCCTTTGATCTTCAGCTGCCATCTTGCGTCCTCCACGTCACAAAGCGCACCGCCACGATTAAATTCGTACGTACAACAATGCGACACTCGTCTATTAGGTGACCGTTGCTAGTTTTTGAGCGGCACTTTTTAGGATCCTTAAAAGGTCTAATTAGGGAATTTAATAATTATTGAATTTCGATGAAACGTGTGAGGCACTGTTTGCAAATGGTATATGACAGAGTATTTGAGTTATGTCGGTTGCTTTGTGGCAATTCCGCTTGCACCTTCCATTTTGTGACTTAATTTATGTTACGTTATATTGTTTTTTGATGTCATTATAGTGACATGACAGTATCTTGAAAGGTCTCGTTAGTATTCTTATTGCATGCTTTTATGAGAAAAAAGTGTAACATGCTGATATTTTAGGACTATAAAGGGTTCCGCTTTATTAAGTCCCTTTGTTGGCGGCTTCGAATGCTTTGTCATTTAACATGTGTTTAATAAGAGTCACCTGGTCTAGTTAATATAATCTATCATTGAAATTATGTATTTGACTTTTGAGGAGCTCATTAATGTCTGAGATGACCATTCCAGTTACCTTATCTTATACGCACCTTAGTTAGCATCGCGGGGTATAAAACCACTCATGCAGGAAGCCTCGGAGATCATGTACTTAGCCACTGTACCATAAAGTCTTTAATCTGCTTGCCATGGGTAGATTATAACTGCAAGCATTGCTGTTACAACTTTGAGACCTATAAAAACAAGAACAGAGTAAGAAATCGTTTTTAAATCTTCAAGAACCCTGTTATAGAAACGTATTTTAAAGAAAAAAAAACACAGTGGCACTCCGGGAATGCCGACAGAAGTGAAAACTTGAACAAGATTGCCTTGGTGGAACAATAATACTTGTATAGAACATTGGTCCGTAATCTTATCTAAATAAAGAGCACAATCGCGTTTACAAATTAAATATACTTCCAAAACCTTTAAAGTAAAAATGCTTGCATAGAACATTGATCCGTGACGTGGTATAAATAAAGAGCACAATCGCGTTTACAAAAATGAGGTGTCGGTAACGGTGTCGCGAGTTCAATTGTTTTTTTCCATCTCAAAAATTCTCAACGCGCCTAAAGAAGATTTCACTTCAAAAACAAAGACATACCGCTCGCTGTCAACAATGACGTGAAGCCGGTTTCGTCAACACGTGTGCACTTAATGAGGTGTAGTTTCATTGTAAATGGTTGTAAATGCGTGCGTGTGAGCGTGTATGCAGAGTGGAAGTGTAGTTTTGGCATGCTTCACTGTATTGTTCGCAGCGCTATATCTTGGTTTTTTATTTGGTCTGAGATAGTAATCAGTATTTTATATAAAATGTTATTGTTAATGACGATGCAAACTTTTACAATTTCATTTTGGTATCAGATACTTTCAAAACTGTAAAAAATTTCGCTTACATCAAGAGCCACACCTAGAATCTACCAAAAGCAGACAGTGCATACTAAATTAGGTACCCATACAAAATTTCATGACAGTATCTTAAAGAGCTGAGATGGCTTAATTAACAACGCGATGTGACGCAAGACTGTCATAACAAGCTCCTAGTTTTGTTATAATGTCTATTATGATACAAGATTACTTCAAGATTGCAATCTTGAGGCAAGAACGCTAATGAAGCTCTTTGAGACATTTTGTTTCATTTAAAGTTTTAGGGGACCGTATGTAAATCGTCAGGCTTGCATTCAGTTTAAATTATCCATAATACCTAGCCTGTTAATGATTGATGACACTGACGTCACGCGAGCAGATTTTACCGCGTGACTGGCATATACAGGGTGGCAGGGACATCGACGCGAAAACTCTTACCATGGATTCAGTACATGATTCTGAACCCCCTGCGTTGAAATTTTTCGTCGGTTATTTTAAAAAAGATCTGCTGTTCCATACATTTTGACCGCGTAGGTATTGCACTTTTCTATGAAACTACAGATTTTTTAAAAATAATTGGTGAAAAATTTTGACGCATTGGGGTTCAGAACCATGTACTGAATCCCTCCCCATGGTAACCGTTTTCGCGTCGATGTCCCTGCCACCCTGTATATAACGTCCCGACATCAACCGTCGGGAATTTGCCCAGAACACCCGTCTGGTTGGAGGATCCAATTTTATAGAGAATGAGTGAACTTTACAACCTGTTCCTCATACCTCTCTAGCAGTATTCGATTCAAATACGGTAAAGAGCTAAATACAACATTAATTCTGTACCTGACTTATCTTCATTATGACTGAGAAAGTAGTGACAACAAAATCCTGAACCCAGCATCAAAATTCTGAGTCGAACTTGCTAACTTCTAAAAGTGAAACAATTTCCTTATTACTAGATGCTAAAATTAACTTACCTTGAAATTCCTGACGCAATCATCAACGACTTTGACTCTTCTTAACATTTTTCTTTATAACTAAATAAACCTATAGCTACTTATTTATTTCCGTTATTTAGTTTAAATCTAAAACTAGTTAACAGTTACTTATGCATTAGGCTTTTCATCGGTCACACCGGTCACCAAGCGTGGAGAGGGGAAAGACCCAGAAACTGTGACATCGTAAAAACTAATTTACTACATTAGAAAATTAAATGATAAGCTTTATTATGGCAGATAAGATAATAAAGCTTTATAGCTACCAATTACATGTTCTAGTATTTCTTTGGTATGGTGAGCTTATTTCAACTGGAACAAAAAAAAAAATACTGTACGTAATCCAAATTCAAAGGCAGATTTGGCCAAGTAATTAAAGTCATTGTCCACTGCTTATAACTGTGCAAATTTTTTACTATAATCTTAAAATGTATATATTAGTAAGTATATCTTTGATACAAGTCGCCACTTTTCCTTAATCACTAAAACAGTTATTGCCTCCATACAACTTTGTAACCAACAATTTCTAACACAATCTTCCACTCCTTGCCACATCCGTCGTAGCAGCGTTGGTACGTATTGAGAAAACCCGGCCAATTACAGAGATACATATCAAATGATACGAGCATGTAGAAACAGAGACATCCCCACCGTGACCGGGTTTTAATTGAAAAAACTCAATTAAGGTAATTGCAGCAGTGAGCAGGTGGACGTGTGACCAGGCTGTTTTGAATCGGGTTTTGGGGTTCCGCGTACAGATTTGATTGAAAAGAATTCATGTCGATTAAACGAAGGAACTCGAATCTTTGAAATTATTGTGGTTTTAAGATCAACCCTTTGCTGTGAAATACATAAAACTTTTAAAAAGATTAGAAAGAAAAAGTTAATCATTAGAAAAGATACAGCAAATGGAGCTTACATAGTAGTACCTAATCAATGATGGAGTGATCAAGTTAGCCATCTGTGATTATGATCACAACATTACATTACAGCATTCTGTCGTTTTATAACATGTACTGATTTGACTACCATAATAGCCACAAAGTTATAAAGAATTTCAATAAACACGTGGCCGATTTTTTGTGAGACCACTAAGTATTTCTGTTTTTGCGACTTGATTATTGTTTTTGAAGTACGTGATGTTATCACCCAAGTTGTACGAATGATTTTACACTAGATTTCAATAATGATCTTGAGTGTGCTTCAATTAATATTTAATTTGTGACAAATAATCATTCGGTTTCCCATGACATAGTGGGTTTTAAAGTTGGATCGTTGTAAGAAGAAATTATAGGATTAGTCTTCAAAGAATAATTGTGGTGGCAACACGATAACACAAGAAAGTAAAATATATGTACAATATGAAGATTTTAAATTTACATCCACGATAACATTATAACGTGCACGTATTTCTATACATTTTATGGACGTGGACGTCCACGATAATATCGTTACGTCAGAAAATATAAAAGCGCACAGTGATTTAAATACTTAGAAAATTCTTTGATTTACCCATTGAAGATTGTTGTCATTTGTTATCAACATAATCTATAAAAGTAAGTATACCAATATTCTTCCCATTTTCCAGAGACTTTTCAGTTGTAACGTTGTGCAAGAGAAGACTGTTCACACTTAGCGGGTAAACCATGGTGATAAAGAAAGAAAGAAAGAAAGAAAGAAAGAAAGAAAGAAAGAAAGAAAGAAAGAAAGAAAGAAAGAAAGAAAGAAAAAGTATTTCTTAAGATCGTTCAATGCAGTGAAGTATGAAGACATCTAGAATTTGAAATGGAGATATTTGCTTAGTTATTATTACGTATGTGGTAACAGATCGAGACCAACTTTATTACAACTTCAACCTCCACATGTTTTTTTTCACAAACCCTTCAAGTGCAACACTAATTCAAATCACAAAAACGATTAACAGATTGGTCAGTTGGATCGCCACTGGCGGCTGGAGAGTAGATGACGATTACGTTTTGGCGTCAATTTCAAGCTATAACAAAATTACCCTTTATGGGAGGGAATTCTTCCAAAAATATCAGCCTCCGTCGTAAACTACATCGATACTATCATTTCTTGTGCATCATTGCGAATAACGTCCCATTCAATAACAATGTCCCATTCATTCGCATCCGGTGACCACACGCCGACGGCCATTTTACGGACACTTGTCCCGTCTTTATTGGGATTTCGTGTAATTCAGTAGAACGACGCCACGCCTTTACCGGTCCACTTGTCCCGGAATGCGTTTACTTGGAATATTGTCACTTTGTTGATACACAGGATGGTGAGTTGTCGCTGACTGAAAACTTTAAAGATCTTTGTGAGCTCGAAAGCAGATATTGTTTTGTTTTGTATTAGAAGAAGAAAGAGCTTCGCAATGGTGCTTTATTTGATATACATATTACCAACTGATATTGAGAAAACTTTTACAAAAAAACAAACAAAACAAAAACACTTTTTTTTAAACATGTTTTTTTTTTGTAAATAGTTTTTATTTATCAATTTTTTGTTGTGGTACCTACCCCACAGAAATTCGAATATCTGCTACTACGTAAATAACAGTGACAGGAATTTATTATAACATCGTCCATATAGACTATGGTTCGTTTTTTAATCCCAGAGACTAATTTGACATTTCACGTGATTGTTGTTTGTTTTTCAATTTGAAGTTTGACATTTGCACCTGTCAAATTAGTCTCTCGGATTAAAAAACTAACCGTAAGTGGGAAAAATATGTAGGTATTATTGAACCTAATTCAAAAACTGCCCAAGCAAAGTTAATTAAATTTATACGGAACCACCACCGAAGCTGTCTCTAACAAATGAAAGAGAATTTTGAAAATTGGTTTACAAATTGACGAAAATATCGAGCGACATACGTTAAGAAAAAAAAAAACATACGCTACGAACATAGAAACGTCCTGCTTTTTGGAAGTCGGTTAAAAATGGAATAGCCACCCAGTAAGTAGCGCAATTGCAGCAATCAACATTTCAAAGCGGTTTTTTGACTTGTGCAAGCAGTTAAAACATTGCTGTGCAACCTAACCATGGTTGCACACCAGGTATTCTAAAGCAAACTTAAAATGGAACTTTACCAGTAATAAACCGGGATTCCTAACATCACCGTTTGTATCCAGTGATAAATTCAAACTGCATGGATGGCTGGAAAAACACATTGGTTACGCCTGAGTTCGAACTAACGACCATCACGTAGCAACCCAGACAAATGGGCTACTACCGTTCGTATTGGAATTACCAAACGATAAAAAGTGAGAAGGTAATTATGATGACAGGTATTCTATTAATATTATTCAACGTGCAACGGGAATATTTTTTTAAACACCTTTTATGGTATGTCAAACGTTATTTATTTTTTACTAGCTGACCCAGCAAACTTCGTTCCGCCTAACAGTCAATGAATGTGCATGTTTAGGATTTTTAAATTTCTACCCTACCTACCCTACCTACCCTACCTACCCTACCTACCCTACCTACCCTACCTACCCTACCTACCCTACCTACCCTACCTACCCTACCCACCCTACCTACCCTACCTACCCTACCTACCCTACCTACCCTACCTACCCTACCTACCCTACCTACCCTACCTACCCTACCTACCCTACCTACCCTACCTACCCTACCTACCCTACCTACCCTACCTACCCTACCTACCCTACCTACCCTACCCACCCTACCTACCCTACCTACCCTACCGAGATATCAAAAAAGCCGATCTACACAAAATGTATGAGAACGTGAATTTTTTTCATATTTTTTTTTCGTGAGTTTTTCCATATTTTTCTCACCGTTTAAACCTTCCCTGAACTACGACAAACATTTCAAAACCAAAATCAGCTAAATCGGTCCAGCTGTTCTCGAGTTTTAGTGAGACTAACGAACAGCAATTGATTTTTATATATAAATAGATAAAAGTTTTTTTTTTGCTCATATACACAGTACTGAGCTAGCTTTTCTACCGAAAAAGCCACAACTCTTAAGAATCACGATCTTTACAAGATTGTTACAAGATTGTTAGCATTTAGGAATTCATTTTAATCACTTTTCCAGTAGGAAATTTCCTATTTTTCAAGTCTCTTTTCATGTGGTTAGTGACTAACCTGGTATCAGAGTTTTAAAGCCGCCCATGAGCCTCTAACTTGGCTTCACATGCCGTCGAGAAATATCTCTCAGGCATGCCGGTTTCCTCACGATGTTTTCCTTCACCGTTTTTGAAGCAAGTGATAGTAATACAATTCGCACATGAATCTGAAAAGTCAGAGGTGCGTGCCTTGGGTTCGAACTCGAGACCTATGACTTGGCAGTCTGACGGTCACACCACTAGACTATCACTGCTCTATTTTTCAAGTACATTGGATCGACACGTAAACCAGATGGTCAGGTGACCTGAAGAAAACGGTTGGAGTAGAAGATCCTGAAGAAAAAAGAGGAACCGAGAGATGTAGTGCAACTGTGTAGTGCACTATTTGGGTAATGTAAATTATTTTGCATACTATAGTATAGAATAATCTTTTTTTTTCTAACTGATTAGACAGCTGTGCTGCTGGGGAGTTTGTTGCGCCACTTTTTCTTCCCAGCTAAAGCACTAGGAAGTGGTGAAGGGTGGGCGTTTTGGGGGAGTCTTATATAATTTTGACGTTGGAAAGGTGCTGATTCTCAACCTAGTTTGAATAAATGACTTTTGAATTTGGATTTTTTTAGATTCTGTAATGCAGTTAAGCTATTCCCAGCAGTGGACCGTTTCAGGACTTGATTAACAGCTAACAAAGATCCTTATTCAAAGTTGTCGGTGTTCATATCCTACACCTTCTATAACTCATAACTGAGTAAGTTGGTACACATCTTGCTTCTCTTACTTTGTATATATACTCGAAATAAATCAATGTAAACCGTTTAGCTTGACAGGTTTATTTCACGCTGTGCAAATACAAAATGAATTGAGATGGGTTTAGAGTTTTAGATTATTAACTCTGTAGAATTAATTTTGGTTTGAAAGATGTCAGATAATTAATAAAATATTGGGCAAGATTATCTGATTCCGCTTCCTTTTTAGGGAGAGCAAGTTTTTGTAAGGCTGTAAATCTGACCTGTTGACAATCCATGATTCACATTTTTCGATATGTAATTAAGTACTAGGTTAATTGTTCCTAACGAAGATGCTGATGACAATTGACGCATAGCTGGGAAAGAAGATGGTAAACCAAATACATAATCATTAGTGAAATAAGTTATAAAACTGTGTGACCACAATCTGTTCTTTATAGTGCGAAGACTCTCTCTGTGGACTGTGACAAAATATGATGACTGATGACGATACTTCTCGTATGAGATGTCATAAACAGATTATGATGGACACAAAAAAAATTGAGTTGGTAGCAAAATTACAATTTCAACAAAATTTTGACCTATTGGTGACTCACCCGAATTAACTCTCCTGAATCCGGGCAAATCAGCTATTTTTAATAAATATTAGTTTTTCTTGAGGCAATTCGCACGAATATTTACTTCAGCCATTAAAATATGAGGTAGATGCCTCAATTTACGTAGTACCTATCCAAAGCAGCTGATAATAACAATTTGTGTTTTTATAATGCTCGCTCATTTAAGTCAAATTCTTCTGGAACCGGAGATGCCTGAGTGAGGAATTTAGTTTACATCTATCTCAGCAATAAGAGTACCTATCTGAAATATAAAAATACCTTGTTGATGTAGACCATACTTCTAACTAAACAGACAGCTGTGCTGCTGGGGACTTTGATGCGGCACTTTTTCCCAGCTAAAGCATTGTATAAGAAGTTGTGAAGGACGAGCGTTTTAGACGTCTTATGCAATTTTGACGTTCAATAAAAACTTTTTACAAAAAAAAAAACAACCGACTTCAAAAAAAAACACTACAAAGTGAAAAATAACTTTCATTTCATTTCGGAAGTCGGAGTCTTTGGTTTAGAATTTTCGTTCTTTGTCACCGACTTCCGAAATGAAATGAAAGTTATTTTTCACTTTGTAGTGTTTTTTTTTGAAGTCGGTTGTTTTTTTTTTTGTAAAAAGTTTTTATTTTTCACTTTTTAGTTGTGGTACCTACCCCAAACAAATTCGAATACCACTACCTGCTATGTAAATAGCAGTGACAAGAAGTTATCATATCATCTACATACTAAGTGGGAAAAAAAATACGTATAATTGAAGCTAACTCAAAAACTACCCAAGCAAAGTTAATAAAATTTATATGGGACCACCTCTGAAGTATGATCTACCAAACAAAAAAAGAATAATCAAAATCTATTCATAATTGGCGGAGTAATCGCGTAACAAACATACAAAAAAAAAAAAAAAAAAAACATACAGACGAATTGAGAACCTCCTCCTTTTGGAAGTCGGTTAAAAAGTGTTGATTCTCAGCCTAGTTTCAATAAATGACTTTTGATTTTGATTTAAGATAAGACAAATCCATGTAGTAAGATTCTTACAGATTTGAAGAATTAATGCTATGGTCTATTTCAAAATAAGTAGTAATACATCGTAATTTTAAAAGCAAAAAGTAATGAGAAGCATTATTAAAGTGGCTGGCAAACAATTGGATTAAGTAGTTGATTTACTTGAATCAATTTTACAAGTCAAATATTTGGAAGACTTGGCTGACTGAATCAATATTTTGCCGTCGGTGCTTTCTTTATTAGATAATATAGTTGTTCTGGTTAGTAACAATCAACTGATCAGCTGTCAATCTCATCATCTAAAAACTCTTCGTTTTCTATAAAATTTTACAGTGCGAGGGCACGTCAACGACCCCACGTGGTAAGCTTAAAACGTGTCTATAATTAGCCAATGCTCTCGCTCTGGTTTCTGTCGCGGCCGCTGTAAAAATTAATGTAAACAAATACAATCTCTCACGCCCGGGTGGGCTGACAACCGTACAGATTTAGATGGTCATCGAGACCAATGAATTCTGAAGCATCCTGACGTGTATCCAATTTGGTCAGGCTGTATGCGTCATTGGTTATTTTTTCGGGGCACCGTTTGTCATTTGTGCTTTTGTTTGTCTTACCGCTGGAGTCACTGTACATGTAGTATCGACGTGTGGTGATTATTTTAGTTTTTAACGTTGAGATTCTTCAAAGTTGAGTGAGATTTGGGATTTTTCTAACGACACAACATTTCGTTGTAGGGCAGGACTGAGTGTATTTTTAAGCAGCATTTTATGAGGCGATATCGTTACATTGTACTGTATATAGATTACTGTGTGCTGCACAAGGTGCGTGTACGAATGATCATATCGCATATCAAGTTTTACAAAAGTTCGACTTAATAGACTTTCCTTTACAATCTGTAACTGAATTAATTCACATTATGAAAGTAGTTTCTTCAGAACGGTTTACTGAATCGATTTCTGTCATTTTTAATATAAGTAATTTTATATCCCAAAAATAATTAAAACTACGTAAATTACAGTCACACTTCCTCTGTACAGTCAAAACATATCAAAATGGTCAAAGTAACTACTACACTAAACTCTTAATGTACATGTGCGACTGTGTGCGTGTGTAGATTTGTAATGTGACCACAATTTCTTCTACAATCAGTATAACTAATTTAAAAATAAAAATAATTTATACATAGCATAAGCATAATCAGCCTGTAATGTTCCCACTGCTGGGAAACAGGCCTCCTCTCGATGAGAGGTAGTGGGCCTTATTCCACCACGCGGGCTCAGTGCGGGTTGGTAGATGTCACATGTCTTCGAATTTTGGTTCTAGGACATGCCGGTTTCCTCACGATGTTTTCCTTCACCGTTTTGAGAGTAGTGGTGATGATATAATTTACACAAAGTATCTGCCTGTCTGAGTTTGAACCTACGACCCACAACTCCTAAGTCGCGGCTGTTACCGCTGGGCCACCACTGCTCCTAAATTTATACATAATAATAAAAATTCTGTGTATGTATTATGATTATTCTAATCGGGCTGTTTGATGGTTTGCGTTCATTCCGGGACAAGTATATAATTCTCTTCATCTCTCATATATTTGTGACAATCTCTTTCTAAAACTAGAGGTGCCATGTAGGTACTGTACATCAATAAATCAATCATCATCATCTGTTCTAAGATCAATGGCATTTCCCACACTAGGTACGTATTGCTCGCTTCAAGTTCAGCTAATATATCTTTTGAACTTTTATCTCCATCTTGCGATGAAATGGACTCTTTTGCGTCCGTCTTGCCTTCATCACAGTCTATAATTACAACATTATTCAAATCATGAAGTTTTTTGATCTGAAATCGACACATGTTTAATTTTAAACAATCTGAATTAAATGTCGGCTCAAGTCTTGATACACTGCTCTTATTTATTACTAGTTACTAAATTTCTTTGATCTCTCTAAGTGTTTTGCTGACGGTTAGAACGTGACGTTGGATAGGTACCTTGTTTTTCTTTTAGTAAGAATTTGGTTTCGGCTTTTTTCTCTTTGATGAAAATTGTGAAGACATGAAAACCACCAACATTTAGCTTGTTTACCAAACCTTCAATAGTTCATGGAAGTGCTGTAAAAGAACGAAAGATGTCTTCCTCTTGCGAAGTTGAGAACGGTCTTGAAGTGAAAACTTCTTTAGGTGCTTTGGGCATTTTTGAGATGGGAAAAAACAATTGAACTCGCGACACCTCATTTTTGTAAACGCGATTGTGCTTTTTATTTACATTACGTTACGCATCAATGTTCTATGCAAGTATTTTTCTTCCACCAAGGCGATCGTGTTTATGTTTGCGCACTGGTTAAAAATTTACCCTTTAGACAAACAAATATTGCTCGTTTAATAGTATAGTATAGGATTAGTACAAAGACTTATATAGAAAAACCGCTTTAATGAGTGCGATAATGTCATTTTAAGAACCGCATTATTGGTGATGGCAAACAAATTATTCTGATTGTACATTATTAACGCCTTACGTGTCTCATTGACATTTCAGAATACCCTCATTTTTAAGGCAGCGCGTGTGACACAATGCATTCATAGGCCAATCAGCTGTCACATCAGAGGAAAACATATGTAACACTAATTATACGGGCTTGTTATATATCATGTGTATTGACAAGTGGTTAGGAATATTCAATAGGACAGTAACACGAAATATGATATCCATTGCTGATTATTCATATATGTCAAACATAAAACACCAAACAAAAGCAGCAATGTAAAGCGAACATATTCAAAATGGCCGCTCTTGTACAGTCGCGAAAAGTTTCATATTAGATCCGCAGTACATGACACAAAACGGAAGTTTTTGCGCAATACACTGGCAGGCAGAAACAATTAATGCACCCAAGTGTACATGAGCCCGTTCACGCGTCATGCACACAGAAGAAAGTGAGCTCGTTACGACACGCATGTTATTTATTTTGCACTGATGTGTACTGTATTGTTCTAATTAAGTTAAAGGTGAATAGGGTTTTAATTTGATGGCACGTCTGTTATGAAATGCACAGCGCTGCAAAATTAATGAGACAGTTTCGGAATTAAAGTGCAATAAGAATTTGTATCTGTTTGATGAAATTTAATCACAACATGTATGTTTTTTTGAACAACTATTACTTTATGAGTGTTTGTCTGAACAAATGAAAATCGATCCACCATTACAAGTTTACAAGCTATGCCTATAATGTTGAAACTATAGGTTTACGTAGACGTAGTTATATCGTCGACCGTAGGTTCAATTGAGGTAAGGCACAAAATATCCAAAATGAGTTGAGTATACAGTTTTGTTCAGAATTTTTCGCTCTATCGAATAGTGAATATGAAAAAATTCTAACGTAAGAAAAACAGACCCGAAAAATGTTAATAAGAAAAAAAGTTATGGGCGATTTAGTCCGAAAAAAAACTTTGTTGGCCTCTCCTGAAAAATCGTATTTTGTCCCTTACCTCAATTGAACCTACGGTCGACGATATTTATTCACCTTTACAATAGAATATAATATTTTAAGGCACTATTAAGTTCGTCGGTGTAATCAAAGCTACACAGTGGTGAGTGCAGGGCTAAAGCTTACAAGTTTGTGATAAGATAGAGTCTTTACTCAAGTGGCTTACGCCTTGACATCTGCTATTCTGGCACTTCCAAAGGGGAACAGGTGAAAAAAGCTCCAAAATAACTGAGGATGGCGTAAACTTGCAGATTAAAATAGAAGAGTTAGACCCGAGTTCACCAACAGATGGTTAAATTTAAAACATCTGTTTTAACCATAAACGGCTGTTTAACAATATTTTACTGTTCACCAAGCACTAACAATTGGTTAAGTCCTGTAATCGGACGGTTATCTTAAACGAACTAGCCGACTCAGTTTAACCGTTGGTTTACACTTTCTGACGTGAAGTTTTGCATTGTGCATCTCTTTTAGTTACAAATTAAAAATGCAAGACGCTTTGAATTATATCTTTGAATAGAATAATGTGTTAGATGACTGAGAATATAGAAAGAATTTCGTGCACTCCCCGTATATTCCAAACACGGCGCAATTATTTCAGGGAATATGACGAAAAAGCATTCGCTACAAGATTTCGTTTATACAAACGTAGTGCTTTGGAATTACTTGATTTAATTTAAATTTACGGTACGTTTGCGTTTATCTTCTATAATCAATTAATCACTGATATTATTCAAAAGAAAACTAACACGACACGACGTAAAAATATTATCACAGAGTTTGACAATGACATTTGATTGACGTTGACATTCAAAATTCACAAAATAATGTTAAAACATTCGATCATTCGGTCATTTTCGACTCACTCATTCAAAAACGCTTGGTTATTTAACCGTTGGTTAGAAATGAATGGTGAACTGGAAAAAAACGCGGTTTGTTAAAACAACTGTTTTATGGTAACAGAACGGTTACGTAATCAATGGTTATGTTGTAGTTGGTGAACTCCAGCCTAAGTACGATAAGAGATCATTATGGAGAATACGAAAATGATAGCAAATAGGAATGTTACACTTCATCATCATCAGCCTATAAATGTTCCCAGTGCTGGGACACAGGCCTCCTCTCTGTGAGAGGGACTGGGCCGTAATCCACCACGAGAGCCCAGTGCGGGTTGGTAGATGTCACTTGTCTTCGAATTTTCGGTTCTAGGACATGCTGGTTTCTTCACGATGTTTTCCTTCACCGTTTTAAGAGCAGTGGTGATGAAATAATTTACACAAAGTAAAGCGCCTGTCTGGGTTCGAACCTACAACCTACAACTCGTAAGTCGCGGCCGTTACCACTGGGCCACCACTGCTCACACACTTAGGAGAGCATAAGTATGTTTTGTTTTG
Source organism: Agrochola litura (assembly GCA_949152395.1). Classification (NCBI taxonomy): domain Eukaryota; kingdom Metazoa; phylum Arthropoda; class Insecta; order Lepidoptera; family Noctuidae; genus Agrochola; species Agrochola litura. The sequence continues at coordinate 7,844,249 of OX424509.1, forward strand.
ACTGATTACGTATCAAATGTTTTAAAAAATTTATTTATTAATTATTGGATCTCCAACAGAGGCCAATTCATGCAAGTTTACAAAAACAGGGAAAATACTAGTTTGTGCTTCCAATTACAGGAGACCACATCGTTCTTTTTTAATATGTGTGTATGTCGTAGTAAGATGGTTGAAGCCGTGATATAGTTATATTCCTAGGGAAATATCTATGTATCGTAATATAGTTATATGAAAGCGGTTCTTAACTGTCGAGTTTTGTTACTGCGACCAATTTCAACGTAGCGCTTGCCGGCCGCTGCCGCGGCACCGCTCGGCTCGCGCGTAGTTGGTCACAGTAACTACTAACACTATTTGGTTGGAGTGCCCTAATAGTTATATTACTATATCGTATTCGTATCATAGTTACATTCCTAGTAAGATAGTTATGAACCGTTTTCATATAACTATATTACGGTTATAACCATCTTACTGCAACATAAACAAATTTTCGTCGGATATCAAAAAAGAATCTGCTGTTTCATAGAAAAGTGCAATACCTACGCGGTCAAAATGTATGGAACAGCTAATTTTTATTTCATAATCGACAAAAAATTTCAACGTATGGGGGTTCAGAATCATGTAGGTACTGAATGGTAACAGTTTTCGCGTCGATGTTCCTGCCACCTATACAGTGAAAAAGCGAAAATAATAAAATAAATCAAAACATATAACACAAAAATTTAAAGGAAACAAATTAAAAAAAAACATAAAGGACAACAGACAAAATTAACAATAATTATGACTTGGATATTATTACATACTTACTTAGGATTACAGTGATAAAAATAGGGTCTTGTCAATGTAGCCAGTATCTATTAGAATTCAAGTAACATATTATTTGCATGTAAATATCATATACAATCCACTCGGGTGCTCTGAAAACCCTTGCAACACCCACGCACCAAGAACCTGACACTTAAATACTAAACATGCCATAAATCATACAAGAAAAGTAAATAAACGGCATCTAATTTAACTAAATAGTGTAATTTATTGGTCGTAAGTCGTTGCCGACATTTATAATGTGATGTTTAACGCCAAACACGAATAAAAAGACTCTAATTGACTTAAATCAGATGTGACAAACATTACTACTGAAGATGTGATAAATGCGGAACATTTCCCATTAGAAACTTGTTAATTGAATTTGAATCTTTAGTTTGTAGCATAGAGTGTTAATTTGTTTGGTTACAGATTGGGAGAAATGGATATAATATGGGAAGTCTTAAATATCTTGTTACGTCGTTTAATACGTGTTTGATTTAAATTAATGTGGGAGTATGTTAAATGTAAAGATTGAGATTTTTAAAAGCTGTAACTTTAATGTTAATTTGAATTTTACTACACACATACATAATGAATGATGAAGAAGGAAAACAATCAAAATCAATCAATCTGCCTAGCCTTTTCCCAACTATGTTGGGGTCAGCTTCCAGTCTAACCAGATGCAGCTGAATACCAGTATTTTACATGGCGCGACTGCCTATCTGACCTCCACAATCCAGTGATTGGGTAATACGATACCCCTTGTTAAGACTGGTTGTCAGACTTTCGGGCTTTTGACAACCCGTAACGACTGTCAAAGATCCAGGAATGACAGCCGGGACCAACGGCTTAACGTGCTTTCCAAGACATGGAAGAGTCTCGGTATGTAAAGATGGTCACCCATCCACGGACCAACTCCGGCAAGCGTAGCTTAACCTCATGGATCAATCCGTGCAGCTGTTATTACTTAGCCACGAGTTCCTCACATTACCTGAATACATAATCCAAAAATACAACTTAATCACCAAACCTTCGAACAAAAACAATTCAGTCTCCAGGCAATTAAATAAACGCGGTTTAAAAAAATAAATCAACTTTAATTCGGTGTAAAATGGACGACTGTCTTCTGTTGTTTGTCATTAATCTAAAATAGCTGCAATGAATGGCTTGGGATTTATCGTGATGTTTTTAACAGTGGGACATGTGTTGGTGCTGTCACCACACGGGTGTTCGTTAAGGGGGATCCTGCATGCATACAGAAAGCTGTATTAGTTTTTTAGGGCCGATGTTTAGTCTTTAGATAAATTTTATTTGAAGATAATATGGCAAATGTCGAACTCAACATCTGCCTAGCCATCCCTAAGTACAGTAAGCGCTCAAAAGTGCATGAGCACGCTAAGAGTCATATTGCTGTGAACACGCGGTATAGCTCGTACATTTGTATGTGTAAGCAACACGATACACACACCACAGATAACGCAGTTTTGTTCTACACGAAACAACAATATATTTCCGTCGCTTTAAACATGCTAGCACACACGCACTATGCGCGTGAACTTGACCAGTTAATGGCATTGCTAAAATTCGATAGTAACTTAACAAGTGCAGATAGCAGAAAGCGTTAAGCGTTGGTATGGAATTCAAACTGCCTCAGGTTCTAATCTCGTAAAACACAGTGCGGTTTTTTGCAAATATTATTATTTTTGTTTTCGATAATAATATTTTTTAAATATTGCTGCTTTTTTATGTTGTTATTGCAATAAAGGTTTTAGAATAAAAAATGCGTGATATATGATAACAAAATTAAAAAAATATGTTTATTCGTTATATTTATTTTACATAAGTTAACACACTGCTACAATTATTTATCATTACTTCAGCTGAATAAGATGTGAAATAGATATCAAGAAACTAGAAGCAGTTTGTATTATTTTGACATATTTAAATTATGAAATATTTTAAATTTTTAATGGATTTTTTCACCATAAACATTAAGCTTTGATCATGGTCGAAGTAATTAAGTAATAAATAAGAATATTAGACTACTTAAAATGTAAAAAACTACTTACAGAATAGGTAATTTTAAGGTTAAATATGGGCAGTTTGTTTATATTTTATTTGTATTAATTATTTTACATTTTATTTGACTTTAGTAAATATTGGTTGTTATTGAGGTTAAAGCTTAAGTATTCATTTTCTTTACGAAAAGAAGATTGAAACTAAACCTCAAATTTTTATCCTAAAATAATACTATTACTAAAATAATATTAAACAATTTCGGTATATCTGCAAGAAATACGACAAACACCCTATTGAAACGTGCTTAAAAAATTCGTTACCATAAATTCATGCAATAACGAATCTGTTGTTTATTAAGTTGGTACGGTCAATATTTTAAGGTCAAAAACGGTTTTCTAGCTGGTCTTCAGTGATGCAAGCCTTCAGAGTGCACGGCGAACGGTTCATAATGACGTGTTTTTAATAATTCAGCAAAATATCTCGTTGGTATGAAACCATTTGTTTCATTCACCATTTGACGTCGCTGCTACTCGATAATAAGCCCCTTCCTCATATCTCTTAACCCTCACAGTATTTCTCTAGAACAAAGAAAAACATTGTTTTTATTACACATAATACCTTATTATTTATTATTCACTAATCGAATTAAACCTCACAATGAATTTAAAACTTTAAAGGCATCTTCTGTCTCAACAATACCTCTGTTCTATCAACAATACCCTTGATTAAGATTTATGTTTAGTAAAATATGAAATATATAAATGATAACACTCACACTTAGTCCGGTTTCATTAGATATTCACTTCACTTTTACGCAGTGCAATAATATTCTCTGATCTGATCTGATCTCTTCAATATATTTTATGCCTGCTTTTTGATAATAATAACCACAACACTGCGCTAATTACTCGTCACCAATATTATCCACGAACCAACAAAGTTCTATTAATTAAATACTCGTAACAAACTGCATCTACCCCACAGAAATCGAAATAATTTACTTAGTTTTTTGTGGTCTACCTGCTAAACTTTAATATTTATGTGAACAAGACGAATGAAACTAAAAACGAATGATGATTATTGAACTAGTCATTGGTTGCAGAGAAAGTGAGTGTGTGTGTGTAATGTGCGTGTCTACAGTATTGTAACAACTTATAGAAGAAGGTCGTAAGTCAAACCGAAGCGTCAGTCTATTGCTTTGTGAGATTGCTCATGGACTTTTGGTCGGTACTGTACATATGTAGAGGTCGGTTTCCAGTCTATCAGGATGCAGCTGAATATAAATATTTTACATGGAGCGACTGCTCTGACTTCCACAACCCAGTAACTGGGTTATACGACACCCCTTGGTAAGACTGGTTGTCAGACTTTCGGACTTTTAAAGATCCACGAATGACAGCCGGTTAGTTATTCTTCAGATAAAACTCAGATAAAAGTTATCTGACTTTTGAAAAATCAGCCCTTGAGTAACTTAATAAGCAGCGACAGTGTTTTGTCAAAAGTTTTTTTCATTTTGCTCAATTTCGTACAAATTATGAATTGTGAAGAAAATTGCTGTTGATTGCGTTTTGTTATCGATTAAACTTTAGGGTTTGTTTTTAGTGCATGCATTATCATCATATCAAGCCTATTTATATACCTGAAAAGTGAAAGTAATTATCAACTTCTTCAACTTTTTGTGATATTCAAAATACACTATCTTCAAATGATCGCATCGTGATCCGTTTCAAAGATTGTCTTCTTTATAGTATAACAGAGCAAATAAGCAAGAAATAAGCAAATAAGGATGGTATTAAAACAACTGGGTAGAAAAGGAAAATAATATTGGGTGTGTGCAAATATACCTAATGTAAAAATAATGTGTGAGTGATGTGTAATGTGTAAATAATAAACACTATGTGTGTTTTGAAGCGTGTAAATAAGCGAAATATAGAAATCGCTTCAATGTTTTTGACAAAAAAATCTCCTTTTTGCAAAATTTTACGGAAATTAAGAATGTTTTGTAAAAAAGTTGCAATCGTACTGTTCAAATCTATACTTTATGTTGAAGTTCATGCATTTTAATTATATCAAAATTGTTCACAAAAAGAGAATTTCTCGTTCTTCATGTTTTAACATGAACATTTTCGCCCATTGTAAATCCACCTTAACCCTGCCGCTGCCGCCAGCAACTTTTGTCACGTTGCCAACACTGTCAACAATCTTGATCTGACATTCAGCTCATTTGTGAACTAATTGCTAAGACCACCCTGAAACTAATGGATAGTCAATGGCGCCCGCAACTTCATTAAGTTGCCAGAATTGTTTTAATTCAATTGATTACAAAATTTTCGCTCTACTTCCGGTTGGAAACTGGCGAGTTCACGAAGTGTTTTTTTTTTCGTTATCATGTGAAGGTCACATGACCTTACAAAATATTTTTGGTCATCATTAACTATCGGATTTCAAAGCCTTGGACTTAGTATAGTCTGGAATTGTCGTCATTAATTCCATTATGCATGATGATCTGCCAACGCTTGTTTCTTTTCTGTGTACGAAGAATTGTTGATCCTGCAGTTGATAATAAATATTTATTTTATATTTTATTAACGTTTTATTTATTTAAAATGAACATTCAATAAGTACTTACCTACAGCACATTATTTTCATACAACATAGCAGTAAGAATTCTCTTCAATACCTTTCTCCAGTTTTAATCTAATTTCAAAAGTTTATCTGCTCAACCGTTCATCGCATCGTCGCCACAGCCCTCGTCACTGTTTGTCACAGTGCCAAATCTGTCAACAATTTTTTTTCTTTTAATTTCATTAAACAGGAAGTTCCTTTGTTTACTTATCACTGAGACCACCACGAAATTAATGGATTAGGATGGCGCCACTAACTTAATTAATAATTGCCTACTAATTTCATAACATTTTAGTATTTTCTATTGTAAATTCCATTGTTATCTTTCAAATTTATTTACATTTCGTCTGAGCCGTGCTTACGTCATTAAATTCAAAATTTTCATCGAAAATGCTCCATTTTCATGCTTCATTCACCTTAACCGTTTCGTCGCCGCCGCGCCGTGGCACAACTTGTCACCGTGCCAACATCGTCAACAAGCCCGATCTGTCATTCGGCTCATTTGTTTACTAATTGCCGAGATACCGACTCGACATTAATGGATTTTGTCAATGGCTCCACGTTGCTAACAAATTGAACGTTTGATGTGGTTTGTCTGTCATTTGTTTATTTAAAATTGGGGGGAGGGTGACATTGTCAGGTTTAGGTTTTTGAATAAGGAAATGTTAAGTGATTTTGTTTAGGGGTGATGCTTTTTACTATTATTATATCTATAATAGGTAAGTAGTTTTTTTTTACATTCAAAATGTTTCTTTGTGAATAAAGGTCACACTTTATTGTATCTTGATTGAGTTAGAATAAATAAAAACTCAAAGAATAAATAAAATTCTCAGTCGTAAACCTTCACAAAACCGTTCCGCTTAAAATACAAATATTAAAATGTTATTGCTGAATCGTTCTTCAAGATTTGTTTATTTTTTTATAATTAATCGTTCATGTTTCATTTAATTTCAGTTACTGTAGTCGGACTGTGGAGGAAATACTCGTGCTTACCCATAAAAAAAAATAGAATCAGAATGCTGAACTAGATCTCGTTAATAGTAAATAATTGATCAAAAGACAGTAACATCTGAATGCATATTAAGCACCATTACTGTACCTACAAAAGCTCCTACAGAAAGTGTGTTTCACTAGAACAGCTTACAATAATGAAAAACATCTCTAAAAAACTTTTAACAAAAAAAAAAAACAACCGACTTCCAAAAAAACACTACAAAGTGAAAAATAACTTTAATTTGGGAAGTCGGTGTCTTTGATATTGAATTTTCGTTTTTTGCCACCGACTTCCGAAATTTTTCTTTTTTCTTTTTAGTTGTGGTATATACCCCACACAAATTCGAATACCACTACCTGCTATGTAAATAACAGTTAGAGGAACTTAACACATCCACATACTAAGTGGGAAAAAATACGTATTATTGAAGCTAACTCAAAAACTACCCAAGCAAAGTTATTAAAATTTAAATGGGAGTCCACCTCTGAAGTATTACCTACCAAACAAAAAAATAATCATTAAAATCAATTCATAATTGGCCGATCGCGTAACAAACATACAAAAAAAAAACATACAGTTGAATTGAGAACCTCCTCCTTTTGGAAGTCGGTTAAAAAAGTAACAAAACAATTTCAATGATAACTTCGCAAACACATCTGGCCATTATAATTTATACTCACCTGTCCCAAATCCAAAATTTTATTACCACCACATCTATTTCGATGGCTATCATTCTGGAGGAAGTTCGTCATCTCGTCATCCGAATGACATACGTCTGTTTCTCTCAACATAAACAAACCTGTCCTCAATCGTGTTCCGAGAAACTTTTACATCGTTTTAAAAACATTTTTCCAGGAGACACTTCTCAGGCGCTCTGTGATCGTCTCGTGGTTAAACTTTATTGTAGGTATCTATTTTTGGTCGAAAGTGTATCGAGAATGACTGGTTAGGATACAGGATGTTCCATTGTTTGGAAAGTGGGCTTTTGAAGATTAGCAATGGTTTTAAAAGGAGAAAGATCGTTCTCCCTTCTTGTTCATGATAATATATTACATCATAAACAAGATCATCTGTTTCAGCCGACTTAAATCCTGAAGCATTCGAACTTTCCGACTAGAAAGACGTGTTTGTTTCTACAACGCGTTCCATGGATATAATTAGAGGTGCAAGTGTTAAGCATCCTTCCTCGATACGCTTCGACGGTTGTTTGTATGAGCAGTGGCGTCCCGACGTCGTCGCCGGCGCCGCCTGCACGATTTACATCACACACCTTCGACAGGGTTCCATTTATCAGATCGGAAACACACGAATTTCAATTCAGCACCACAAACAATAAGACCGATATTGCGGGCCGAGAGTGTACCTTGTGGGACGCTGCAATAGAAATAGTACAGCAAATACATGTCCAGGAAATTAGACTTTGTTTACTTTACGTCAGAAGACATACTCCTTTGTTCGTCGTCGTTTCGTCACAGATGGAAGACGGCAAATGGCTCGGAGGCGCCTCTGTCGCCTGCGCTGCACGCTTCAAATGTTGTTTATAGTAGACGTTGACATGAGCAAATTCGTCAGCGGAAGAAACCACATTTAGGACGGACGGGGCATAAATCCCGTGTGAGTGACAAGTAAAACTTTATAGCACTATAAATTTGTAGATGTATAACTGGACAAAAATAGGACGGACGTTATTGGCGTTGATACCTAGTTGTAAAGTGTGAGCTGTCGCACGCGGTGTGATTTTACGATTGTCTTCTTCCACTATTGTTGAGAAATTATGTTCTCTTCTGTACGCCTACACGTTTCAATATATTGTAACTATGTCATTGTCAAACTCTTTGCTGCTGGCAAGTTGAGATATCACTATTTTGATATTATCATTTCTTAGAAAAGTTGTCTTACTACCATTCTCTACCATTATCATCTTAATTACCAACTTAAACGTCTATAGTATAATTTTCAATACTATCTGTACAAGAAACCATCTTTCCTACGCAAAAAATGAACACACCACCCACTCATACGCTTAATTCCCTATAACTCTTACCCAATCTGTAATATTTTCTTCATTATGAAGATATACAGGTTATATTTATATTATTCAAATTCAAATTAATTTATTTCAGGAATACCCATATGAAATTCACAACAGATCACAAATTCAATTAATTAATACAATTTATAAATTATTACAACATTATTATAAAACAGTCAATATTAGAAGAAATTTATAGACAAGTATTATTTTAGCTGGAATATTAATTGCCATATACGAAGAAATAATTAACCTCGAATATGGCCCTCAATATTCCATTGTCAGATTTATATGTATTCGGTTCTTATAGGACGCCTGCGACTTTCTCATGACTGCGTAAAAATCATCTACCCTGTTTTCGGCAAAGAATTCGGTAATTCGTTAAGGGGATGTAGGAGAGGTCATTTACAACCAAATTACCCCATTTACAACTAAATTACCCATGTAAATATCAACAATTTACAAGTCAATCCAATAACCCTGTATACCCAGATGGGTTAATGGAAAGCCCGGAGCGTTCACTAACGTAACTGTCACCTCATTTAATTACCTTGATGCTAATGCATCGGTTTGGTGGATTGCCAGTTTAATATATATGCTGTTTATGCCTCGGGATGATAAATGATTCGAGTTATGTATTCTTGTCATTGAGAAGTGATGGTTTTTTTGAGCTGATTGTTGATTGTTTGTTGAGTGACGTTATACTTGACTTGATTTATAAGAATGTTAGTATTTATTTATTTTCTCATCACAAATGCAGATTTGTACAGGAAATGCTGAATCAAAAAATTGGGTTAACATTTCTGCCGTCCTTACGAAAATTGCAGGTTAAACCTGATTTCGAGAAAAACTCGGGTAAAGATTTTATTTTTGTTTTGTTTGTATCTCCAACACTATACATGGTATACAAGGTAAACTGGCTTCGTCATAGATACGTAAAAAGTGTCTAAAAAGAATACCTATATAGATCTCGTTCTGCAAATTCCGAATATGTACTTATTCGGCGCAAAAATCGATTCGATCGATCGAGTTCATCGCGCGATCGACATATATACAAAATTCCGACTTCAACCGTCGGGCAGTTGCCCGCCAGACACAACACCCGTCTGGTTAGAGGATCCTCCCTTTTCTATGGTGGATGAGTGAACTTTACACCCTGTTCCTCATACCACTAAATTGGTGACCCCGAGTATGAACGTCAGTGCAGCCTTCGTGCAACTACTTCAGCCTTTTTTTTTTTTTACCCAGGGCGTCTCCTCCTGCGGCGGTTAGGGGCGCGAGGGCGCGAAATTTGCCTCTCCCTCACGCGCTCCGTCTCCTCCTTCGCGAGCATTACTGCTTCGCAGAAGGAGGTGACGGCCTCCCATTTCCTCTCGCTCCGTAGCATGGCCCGAATCAGGGCCGGACGCGAGAGATCACCGCCGCCGATCGCGAGAGATTACCGCCGCCGATCGCTTCCACAAGGACACGGCGATGCCCTGCCCAAGCCGGGCAGACCTCCACCGTATGCTAACTACTTCAGCCTTACGTCATCATCATTATCACAACGTAAATAATGCAATGAATGTTGAACTGTCAAAATGAAAGCCATTGCTACTGTAGGTAAGTGTGTTATGCGATTGCCCCGCAGTTTTGGTCGGCAAGATTGTCGCATAATAATAAATATGATTTAACTTTAAATGTTTGTACTGTAAAACGAATGCAGTTTTACATTCTCTGTCTTTAATTTTTGACTACTACCACAATACCTTAATTTTTAACCGACTTCCAAAAAGGAGGAGGTTATATGTTCGTCGCGTATATTTGTTTTTTTTTTTTTTTTATGTATGTCCACCGGTTTCTCCGTCATTTGTGGACCGATTTTGAAAATTATTTTTTGTTTGAAAGGGTATGCTCCCAAATTGGTCCCATATAAATTTTATTAATTTTGCTTGGGTAGTTTTTGAGTTAGCTACAAAATACGTATTTTTTTTCCCACTTAGAATGTAGATGATATGATAATAAGTTCCTGTCACTGGTAGCAGTTAGTGGTATTCGAATGTGTGTGGGGTAGGTACCACAACTAAAAAGGGAAAAATAAAAACTTTTTACAAAAAAAAAAACAACCGACTTCCAAAAAAAAAACACTACAAAGTGAAAAATAACTTTAATTTCGGAAGTCGGTGGCAAAAAACGAAAACACAAAACCCGAGACACCGACTTCCGAAATTAAAGTTATTTTTCACTTTGTAGTGTTTTTTTTTGGAAGTCGGTTGTTTCTTTTTGTAAAAAGTTTTTTTACATAATTATATGAAGTGCCTTCATACTCCATTAGTATTTTTTTTTATATTTTAGAAATCTATTTTCAGCTTTTATCATTCTTACTCGTTTACACAAAGTCCTTCTCAAATTACCAAACCATGGCCAAGTCTTCACCTTAGTGATACTCTAATTAAAAGTTTATTTTAGAATTTTCGACATTTAAAAGTCCCTTGACGTCATTGCGAATAAAAAAACCAAAATAATGCACAAAACAGTAGAAGTTACGACTAAACACCGTAACGTTTTATATTGTTTAGTTTCACTGTGACACGAAGCTCGTAATAAATTTTTTATTGCCTAATTAACTTTTTGTCAAAGCGTAATTTTTTGTTTGACGTCTAACCAGCTTCTGACAAACGTCCAAAAAGTTTTTAAACCTCTGTTTTCATATTAAAAATGATACTAGTCGTCTCATATAATGTCATAACATGTTTAATACGCAGTAACACATGTGAGCTATGTCGAAATGTGTGAAAAACGTATAAAATGCTCGTAAAAGAATTAGTCTGTCCACTAAAGTCACTGTTAATGAAAACAAAGTTGCTTCGAATATGTCAGATGTTAGTGTTATTTTGCGTTAATTTATTATTTGGATTGTTTGTGATGTCTCGGCTGGTATTTATTGTAAGATTGATAGTCCGTCCTCAGATGTCTTTTGGTCGTAATGTACACGAACGTTGGACATACGGACGGATGGCCTGAAATATCTCAAACGATGTTTGTTGACACAGTGACTGCGTTCGGGACATTACACAAGTGACAAATTTAGACATTTTTGTTACTTCACACGTGTTCTCTTTGGTACATTTGTTTACATGTTAGTTTCGTAAACTTGAATGCTGTGACATGTCTTCGTTTTTGATAAACTTTGTTTTACAGACGTCACATTTTCAGTAGAATATTCTTTTGACATACAGATCAATAGAATCATAAATAAAATGAAATAAACTACATAAATGAGATTATGTACATTTCAACCTATTGTTGATATCGTTTGAAGATACTTTTGAAAGTAAACCACGAAAACGAATAATTAAATTACACTTAAATCGATGCTTTCGTAGTAAAAGTAACAACGGTAACCACTTCCCACAGCACAGTACACCACAACACCATACCATGTTCTCCATCAAAAGGACTTCTATTTCTTACAGTGTGTGTGGTCTTTAAATATACGATAGAATGTGTGTTTAATCGTAAGTACAATGTAGTTTCTATCTTAATCACTTTATTGTCATCGATCCGCCTTACGAATCCAAGGTAAGTAATAGCAGATTTTTCCTACAGCTTCCTCTTGCCTTGAAAGTGCTGTACACCGGTCCAATTTTATCCTGGAAACAGAAATTGTAATTAAAAAACCGGCCCAGTGCATGTCGGACTACGCACAATGAAGGGTTCCGTAGTTGGGATGAATTTATCCCGAAAATAAACTTAACATTGTAGTTGAAATACATGTTCTCCCATACATCAAATACGTCACAATCAATTCTCCAACTGCAAATGCAAATTTGTACTAACAAAAAAAAAATGTCTGATAAAACTACAAATTAACTATTTTCGGACTTTTTCCTGTACATGTGCTGTGAGACCTTACTTCTTGTTAAATTTCATGATTCTAGGTCAACGAAAAGTACCCTGTAGGTTTTGATTTATTTGCGAGTATCAAAATATCGCATAAATGGCCGTATTTTTTTATTGCGTTGAGTTAGAAGCTTGATTTTTTTAGATCTCCAAGAGACAATAGATTTACGTATTCGATATTAATTTAAATTTGATACCTCCACGCGTTCCTAAGAAAAAGGGTCTTGACAGACTGACGGACGGACAACAAAGTGATCCTATAAGGGTTCCGTTTTTGAATTTTGAGGTACGGAACCCTAAAAATTACCCAACATGAACTTGTGCTCATCACCGCATCATACACATAAAGTTATATTTACACTACGTATGTTTCGGACTTGACTTACTTCGCCTTTATGACTAGACCACCCGTACTTCAATTGGTCCGATCGTTAAGACACTATTACAAGTAGCAGGCCAGCGGTTTTGGGTAATATTTTACTAACACGAACAAACAAGCCTCGTTTGGGCGTTTAACGATGCTTTGTTTTTAATTTTCTTTTATTAGACTAATTTTGGAGTGAGAATGTGTATAGAGCATCATCTTAACTAATATTGTAAATGCGAAAGTTAGTTTGTTTGTTACGATTTCACGCTAAAACGGCTGAACGAATTTGGATGAAATTTAGCACATGGGTAGACCATGACCTAGGTTAGGACATAAAATACTTTTTATCCCGATATTCCCACGGGTTCGAGACTTATGCGGGTGAAACAGCGGGGCGCAGCTAGGTATTTTATAATAATTAGATATTTGTGGGTAACTTACCAAGGGATATCGTGTTGCTCACTAACTGGGTTGTGGAGGTCAGATAGGTGGTAGCTTCATGTAAAATACTGGTACTAAGCAGCATTCAGTTAGGCCTGAAGGTGACCCCAAAATTGTTGAGGAAAGGATGGTGATAATGAGGGATCTTTGTCGTGCTTTTTTGTGAATATATAGTGCATTTTCTTACTTCTTTTGCTCTTCTCGGCTTTGTCTCAGCGAATAGTGATTTCTAATAATCAGCCTATAATGTTCCCACTGCTAGGACACATGCCTCCTCTCAGTGAGAGGACGTGGGCTGTAATCTACCACGCGGGCCCAGTGCGGTTGATACCTAGATTCACATGTCTTCGAATTTTTTGGTTCTAGGACATGACGGTTTCCTCACGATATTTTCCTTTATCGTTTTTGAGAGCAGTGGTGATGAAACAATTTACACAAAGTAAAGCACCTCTCTGGGTTCGAACCTACAACCTACAACCCGTAAGTCGCGGCCGTTACCACTGGGCCTCTATTGCTTTTGTTGGTTGCTAGGCTTAATTCCTCTTAATCATTCATAACTACCAGCTTTAAAATTGTTTTTGAAGCTTCATATCGTTTTCGTTTAAGGAGCTTTATCAGAAAACTTTTGCGATAGTTCTGCAGAAAATAAGTTTAAAATGGTTTTAAAATAGAATGGAAATGGATAGACTATGATTTCAAGTAAATTCTATGCACGTGCAACAGAATATGTGTGAGTGACAGCAGTGGTGGCTCAGTAATAACGGCCTCGACTTACGAGTTGTAGGTCGTGAATTCGAACCCAGGCGCTTTACTTTGTGTAAATATTTTCATCACCACTGCTCTTAAAACGGTGAAGGAAAACGTCGTAAGGAAACCGGCATGTCCTAGAACCAAAAATTCGAAGACATGTGACATCTACCAACCAGCATTATTTATAGACTGATTATGCTTTAAGCTGTAACAGAATTACTTTGGTAAGTCCCTACTCTACCTACTCATTAAGATGACCACGCAAACTCTAAAGAACATTGTCAAGTTGTGGAGTCCAATCAATAAAGTAGTTACGCAATGTTTTAATGTCAATGAATTGCCTCAAGCTATAAGCATTTATTTTAATTTAATTACACACGACATCCTCTTAATGTTATGTCAAATGAAAGGCAATGTCAACATTACTCCCACGCTGATGTATTTCATTACGTTTTTTTTTTCTATTCCGTATTACATAGATAGATAGATCATTTATTTGGTGCACACAAAAGACATAGCACAACATAAAAAACACGAGCAAATAATAACTAAATATATGAATATAGCTATAAGGTGCCAATATACAAAAAAAAAAACAAGACGTTGTGATGACATTATTGACTATGACACACTTTAAAATAATGAAACATACAAAGTGCGGTGTGCGTCTCAAGGTTGCACCAAATGGGAGTCCAACTCAGCATGTGTCAGGTAAATATACCTGACGCTGATATTCTGCTGGATCCCTGCAGTGGTATATGGACGTCGAGTAGATGAGATAAATATGCGAGTTATTGGTGTTGTGAAAAGTGGAATGTGCGGAGTGAAATTACGCAAGTAAACCCACAATTTAAATAATGACAGAATAATTTGAATATAACAGTAAAGTTTAGCATTTGGAAACTTTCTTGTTCGATGGTGATATGTACTTCAAATAATGAAGGAATTTAAGTTCAATTTTATCCATTAGTTGTATAGTTGATAGTAGGTATCTAATAACGCAATTTTTTTTAGATAATTAAGTTAGATAAGTAGGTAGGTACGTAGAAAGGTACCTAGTCATTTCGAACACAAGGTATTTCTCGAGTTATCTGGTACTTTTTGACAATTTCTCAAGAACCTATATGTAAAAGTTGACAAGCGTCTGTTAATAAAATTTTTACGTTGACATTTTTTATCAAACAAAGTTAAATATGAAATTCAATAGTAGCACAGATTATTAAACCGCTATCATTTAAAAATGACACAATGACACATGTTTGACACTTCTAAATTCATGTTACCGTCACCAGACACAAAATGGCCGACTTTACATCTCGCCTCAAAAATACTGTCACATAATTCGTCCCTTCGATCATCACGACCACTAAGGGCACTCACGATACGTACTCGTAATTAAAAATAAACCGAATACCTTTAACATTACTTTATGGAAGTGTACTAATTTAGCTTCGGACGTTGAACCCGTATACGGAATACACGTGTATACCATTCCGTTTTTTGTGTCGTGTGTATGATGTTTTTGATGGTGACTGTACTTTAATGCTTGTAAGATTTAACTGCTTAATAATATAGAGCTCTTGAGTTATTGTAATTATCGAGGTATTTTTGTCGTTGAAATAATAATGGCTTGGTTTTACGACGTGTTGTGGATTATGTTTGGATTTAGGGTATGGATTTTACACGTGTCAAACTCATAACCCTTTATGTTGGACAATAAATCGAATTAAAAAAAAAAAAACAATGGGCAAAAATGTAAGTCGAGCCAATTTCATAATGTATGCAACAACTACTTTAGCCAGATTTCACTAAACATAACATAAATTCACGCCTGCTTTCCCCGGCAGATTAGGCAGAGGTGTAGCAGAGATTTCGTTTACCAAAAATAAAATTAATTATTTATAAGTATTTAAACTTATGTGTCAATTCTACATTAGACTCCGGCACGGCACAGACTTGATTAAACGTCACAATTAGTGATGCAACGAACACTTCTTTTACGAATACGAATACGATTACCGATTGTACTATTCGCCGAATACGAATACGAATACGATTACCTGATTCTACTATAACTGCACGCAATTATTAGTCAAAAAAAGGTGAAAAAATTAAACACGCTAAGCAATATAAATATTTACATGTAATTTATTAATTAAAATTCACTTTAAATATTTTTTTATTTTAAAAATATAATAGTTGCAAGTTTTTTGGCGCCAAACGATTCCTTTTTTCTGTCTGTATATTTCTCGATATTTAAAATAGCCTTTTTGAGGCCACTGTGGATATTTCGCAACGCAATATCTATATATGGGATTTCTAGGAAGTCACTAATTACGAATGTCATGAAAGTATTCGCTGACTATGAATATTCGGTAATTTGATGGTATTAGGCAAATTCGAATATTCTTATTCGTCGCATCACTAGCAATAATTCTATGGACTAATCTGTATTAGTAGCTATGGACTAATTGTGCCCGGTTTATGGCAATAGGCTCGCCTCCTATACACGGGACTTAAACATAACTGGTGAAATGTGGGTGTACTATAGGTACACCTCTGCCTAACCCTTCGGGGATTACAGGCGTGGTGTTATGTTTATGTAATCTGTATTAGGTTAAATGTCAAACCAAAATTTTTTTTTCACTTCAGGAGTCATTCAAAAAATCTGCATGTGTATTGTGTATACTCTAACAACATACACGTCATACACATCTCCCTGCACGATATTAATCTCGCCCTACAAACAAACTTAAGCGCAACAAATTAAAAACTCCCCCTGTTTACATTTAGTATCAAAGAGAGGATCATCAATTAACATTCTTAACTTTGTCCCTATCATGTCATACTTTCTCATAAACACGGCGCTGACTGTACCTTTGATGTGCGCAGTATAGTCGTTCAGAAGAATGTTACGATAAAAGTTCTTAAAATGTTTGCCTGTACTCGAAATGATGGTAAAGAATTTTGGATTTTATTTGGCAGGCATTTTTAGATATCTCGGTATCTTAAAACATTGTCAGTCAAAAAAAAAAAAAAACAATGTGACATTAGGGATTATAACAAAATATTTTTTTCGTCGTCAGGTAGATTATTAAAAAATATTGGACACATATTTTTTTATTTTTTTACGTAATCTAAAGGTTACAGCAATACCTTGAGTTAAAATGTGCCATGACGTCACGAGTATGTAGATTTATACTTACTTGTGACGTAGCGAGCCCCCCACTCTCCAACTTTAACGCGTTTTATCTAAGTATTTTTTTATTAATATTATAAAGTAAAAATACGTGTCTAATATTTTTTTATTGTCTGTCTGACGGAATTTATTTTTATTTACCCAAGCATCATCCCTATTCGTACCTTTTGCATAACTGTTGAGACTCAAATAAGACTATTAATATTAAATAATAAATCATGTTCATCACGAGCACAAAATATGTCACGTATTAGTAAAATTCAAAAGCGATTTGTGCGTTTAATAAGTATTGCAACATTGAGATAAACCCTATTTCATAAATGAGAAATGATTTAATTTCGGGAATGCAGACGATGACGATGTTTATTTAGTGTAACTTCTTATCATTGGAAAACATAAGCGCGGCGCCCACTATCGGTGGGCATCGGTGGTGCTCGATACAGCTCGGGCACTTTACTGCGGCTTCGGCCTCCTGAGGGCTGCTTCGGCCGGCTTCGGGCGCCTGAGAGCTGCCTTGGCAGTTGTAAGCATATCTAAAGGCGCCGAGGCTGGTTTCGGGTAGCTTCGGCAAAACTAAGAATAGTTCGGGTGGCAGACACGTCGCAGAGCAGTCGTAACGTTACGAGAAAACAGTTGTGTGTGTGTATTTATTATAATGGTGGATTGGGACTTAGTTCTCACTGTTCATCCTGCTGAAGAAGAAGAGAAACTTGGAGCCTTACGGCAAAAAGAAGATTTTATAGAATAATCAACTTTTCTTCTGTCATCGTCAAATATAACGAACCTGTACGTGTAACTGTTGCCTTTTATTTTCCTCTGGGTGTTGCCAAGTTAATGGAGGCGCGCGCGGTGAACGTTATGACTGTTCTGCGACA
Source organism: Agrochola litura (assembly GCA_949152395.1). Taxonomy (NCBI): domain Eukaryota; kingdom Metazoa; phylum Arthropoda; class Insecta; order Lepidoptera; family Noctuidae; genus Agrochola; species Agrochola litura. Next base: position 7,862,237 of record OX424509.1, read on the forward strand.
TGTCTGGCCATGAAAATGCCACCCGAGCTGCCCGAAACCAGCCTCGGCGTCCTTAGGTATGCTTACGACTGCCCAGGCACCTCTGAAGCGCCCGAAGCCGCCCCAAGCAGCCCTCAGGCGCCCGAAGCCGCCGTAAAGCGCCCGAGCTGTACCGAGCCGCACCGATGCCCACCGAAAGTGGGCGCCACGTCTAAAAAAAAGTGATGTTGTAAATATTCCGCTTTTATTTTAAAGTTCGAAACTTTAAGAAGTAAACAAATTTAATCGATTATATTTACAAGTCTCATCTAATCCGTATTTAATCATTTCTCTTACAGACAGGCGTGACGCGACGGGGCGACACGATTCTGGTAGAAAAATTACCATTAAGTTTTCGCTTTTGTAGTATGTCGCATCTATCTGCGGAGGCATTTAAAACATAGAATGAATTCTCCAAGCTTTTAGTTTTACCCATAGTATCACGTTTCACTCTGATGAACACTTAATTAAAATCTGTCCTGTGTTAAACTTTATCCTTGAGAAATCAGTAGACAGTAAACAAGCCAAGTCTAATAGGGTCCACAAAAAAAGACAAGAACCCCAAACGGAGGCGACCACAGAAGTTGACATTTGACAAAAACGATTTATAATATCACGTCGTCATCAAAATCGTCCAATCTACCGTTTTGCCGACCTTACCGCGAACTGTCCAAGGCGTTTAACAGAACACCACGTCACAAAATACCATCGAGAAAACAATATTTAGGCAACTTTAAACTTTATCCAGCGATCATAATAGTTGTTGGAATATTGATTGGTTGTAAAAATAATATTGCCAATTTATATATCACCAAGCTTGAATTTAGTGAGTTATAAAATAATTTTGGCATATTTTTTTTGTGTACCATACCGTCTTTTATCGTTGGATGGATTTCGCTGAATATTATTAATTTGTGAAATTCTATCAGTGTTATGGCGATAGTTAAAGTTAAATTAGATTTTATCAAAGCTTGCACTAGATTCGCAAAACAATTTTTTTTTCATTTTGTTTACGGACCCTTAAGGATGCTTTACATTTTGCTTTAGTTATGTAAATAGTGAGTTAAGTTCTAGTAAAGTTTGTTTTTTAATCCCAGAGACTAATTTGACATTTCAAGTGATTGTTGTTTGTTTTTTCAATTTGGAGTTTGACATTTGCACCTGTCAAATTAGTCTCTGGGATTAAAAAACGAACTGTAGAAGGAGTTGTGGTGAAACGTCAGTCCAGGACGTGATAGTTTTTCACTGTGAAGTGTCTCGTATAGACATCAAGAAACTCGCTATATAGTGCAAATGTAAATCAGCCTTTAGGTCTGAAAAATTAATTAAAAACTGCAAGCTTTAGCCATGTTAATGAAACCTATTAAGCAACTTTTCTGCAATTTTTATGAATATAACCAAGATCTATAGTCAAGCTATCAAGCTTTGCTGTCATGCAAAAACTGATTAATATTTTAAAACAAAAATTCTACGAACTTAGCCACATTTAGCAGACAGATTGGCAACTACAAAGTAATTAGTACATCAACCCATAGTGCACAAAGCGTAAAAGAAAAACAATTCCTCGTAAAGTCAACAAACAATTGCATGATAAACCCCAATCGACTGAAGACGGTGCGGTATTTTTTCAACGTAGGCACAGCGGCAGCGGTTCCGTTCTTACGGACGCGGTGTGACCGACGCGGCCGGCCGACCGCATGAATAATGCAATATGCACTTGTGACGATCAGGTGCGGTCGTGGTGTAACGAATTTTTGTGCAGGTTTTAAAAAAAATCTTTTAATGGTAAATAAAATCATAGTTCATTGATTCAGGCGTGACGTTGCGGAAATCCATTATAAAATACAATAGACGTGGATATTTCTAAAGAGCTAAGCTATTTCTAAAGAGCCATAAAAAAACCTGAAAGAAATCGACACGTGTTTCACCTCTCAACGAGGCATCCTTAGGATGACGATGGACTTGTCGCGAACCCGAACATAGCGTGTTGCCACACCGAGCGCTGAGCGCAGTCAGGCAGCTGTGTGTGTGCAGTCAGGTTACTAGATATATTTAGTAACCTGACTGGACACACAGCTGCCTGACTGCGCACGTCTATTGTATTAAATAAAATTATGTTTACTTACGATTATTTTACGTCAAATCTGTTATTAGGAGACTTATTTATTTGTGAGCTTTACGGAGCATGTTAACATTAGTTTAAAGTTTTCTTTACGAACACTACCTAGTGTATGAACTCGTTGTGGGCTGATAATAAAGGTTTATTATTGTTATTAAAGATATCAGAAAACAACTTCCAAATGATCTCAAAATAATACAATACATTTTGAAGGTTACCTAAATAATTTTAGTGAGCTGTTTATAATTGTTGCTCTTCAGTTAACGTTAGTTTCTAAGTCAACTCTTTCTTTAAAAATGTTAGGTTAATTTGTGCTTATCAACATATTACACAAACAAAATACTGCTACAGTATGTTATATAAACCACAGTAGATTTCTACCTGACAACATTAGCATAATTATTGTCAAGACCGTGTGTTTGAGGTCTATGATTGATATCTACTAAGAAAAAACAGCTTTTTATACAAACCTATTCCAACGTATGATTATTACAAATATTGACAAAAACTTTAGTCGTCATTTGTCAATGTCACCTCGTACTTGAACTTTTTTTCTTTATAGTTTAATCTAAATAATTACTAGCTTTTTTATTTAAAATAGTAATGTTAAATGACTTGTGAGCAATTAAAATACTAATATTGTTAAATAAAAAAAGATCTTACATAGGTATCTCGTTGGATATACATAATTATAGGTGTTAGTTATAAAGATAATTAATTTTTTTCATTAATTAGTTTCATAAGTGCCCATGTAGGCTTATGTGAAATATATTTTTTTGTTTTATTTTTATTTTATTATCTGTTCTTGCTTAATTTCTTTATTACTACTTTACTATGTGTAGACTAGTCATATTAAACACTATGTAGGTATGTAAAATAATTTCCAGAATGAACATGGTTGAAATAATAGCTTCCTGATAATTCGTCGTAGCTAGACCGTAATTGTTGCAGTGAGCGAAGAATGGTATTTATTAACAGATCGCGATTACTTATACGGCGAGTGAATCCGTCCACTGCACGCCACGTAACAGGTTAATGCGTTTAGGGTTGACACCTGAAGAAAAGAATATCAATAAAAAAAAGTGGTGGCACTCCGGGAGTGCCGACAGAAGTGAAAACTTGAACAAAATCGCCTTGGTGAAAGAAGTAAAATAGATATTCAAAAGTACCTAAGTAACCTTCACTGCCTTTATTGGCTTTACTTCCAGTGGAAAACTTGGCCACCTGAACACCACTGTCTATGTTAGACCACATTTAGATCGTAGGTAACTTGTATTTCGGTTTTCAAAGGAAAATGATTTGGTGCAATAAAATCTGTCACTTTTTCATCGAATGTTTAAAAAGTCAATGTCGTATTCTTCCTTTAAGAGCGTTTATTCTGAAAGTGGGCAATGTCGCAAATAGCTGTCAAATGTTTACCTGTTTTGATTAATTTGGCAATATTACTGTATGGAAATAAGAAATATGGCTAACTAGTGAACTAGAATATTAATAATGAATTGCAATTAATATCACTGAATTTGATTTTAGGTGTAAAAAAGGCATTTGAAAAGTTTCCAAACACTTTTTTTACCTCTAAACTTAAATATTCGGTGTAACGATATTAATTATTGCATTTCATAATCAATATTTAGTTCACTAGCTAGCCATATTTCTTATTTCCATACAGTAATATTGCCAAATTAATCAAAACAGCGAAATATTTGACAGGTATTTGCGACGTTGCCCACTTTCAGTGTAAACGCTCTCAAAAGAAAAAAAAAAATCTTCAAGTTCCACCACCATATTATCTTAGCTGACATCCTTAGAAGGTGTGCTCAGTGGATTTTTTCCACCAATTGTCGTGGAGCGTGACAAACCCGACCGAGCGCACGCGCCGCCGCGCACCCTCACCTTGCGTGCGTCTTATACGACATTACACTTGGATGTGTTATTAGAAAATTATTTAGAGTTTTAATATATCAACAGAAAGACGAAATGTATGATGTAAGTATGTCAATGAAAATACCTATCTTTTAATTTATTTTTTAGAAATTTTCAGTCAATCATTAGGTAACTAAAAAGACCAGCTATCTAATCGCATACCTAACACATTTTCAGTAAATGATCAAGACAAATCTGTTTCATTTGACAGTTCAACAACATTCATTGCGTTATTTACGTTGTTGAGCAGATTTTTTTTTTCTAACTTAAGAAGCAATGAATTAGCAATCTCTTTCAAAATAATTTAGATTGTGGTTGATCGTGTATTACGCAATTAGGATTGCAGGCTACTGTCAGTTATATTGTAAACAATAAAGATACCTACAAGTTTTTTTTGGTAATTTTTACATTTTAACCGGATTAAATTAGTTACTCTTAGTTTTCTTCTGTAAGGTTCGGAACATATACGAGTTCTGTGATGCCGCAGCAGAAATCCGGCGACGTTAAGGCTTGTGCAGACCAGCGCGACACGCGACGCGACACAAAGGCGCCGTTCGTCCCGCGACGGGTGGTGCCTCTGTGTCGCGTCGCGTGTCGCGCTGGTCTGCACAAGCCTTTACTCAGAGAGATTTTAAATATCCAAATGCCTGAAGACATTGCGTTGCGATGTCACACCTGCCGGCACTAAACTATAACATCCGAGAGCCCCAAATAGTGTAATTTGAAATAAATGAGTTCGAATTTTAACTTTCCATTTAAACTTATTATTATGTTAATTAAGATGTTCAAGACACTTTAATATTCGTCGAGCATGACATATTCTGTCATCGTGCACGCCTCAGTGCGCACCCTTATTTTGTAAATGTATCATAGTGTAATTTGATAATATTTAAAAAAATAATGACACTTATTTAATTTATGTACAGACGCCAGCACATCAAGCTACTCGAAACTGTCAAATTTTTCCAATCAACTATGAACCTTACGCAGATAAAGTTGAAAATCTATTAAATAAATTTGACAGATTGTAGTAGCTTGATGTGCTGGCGTCTGTACCTAATTAAAAACTTGTCACTTATTTGAAATATAAAATATTATAGGTTATTATAGGTTCAAAGTTTCCCACGTAAAATTAAGGAAATTAATTGTTTACCAAATACTACCAACTTAAATATATTTAAATCACAACTGTCATTCTTTGAGAGCTGTATAAAATGGCCATAACACGGAAAATTTAAATAAGGGGCAATTTTCTTAACAATTAAGTTCCCTGACTGTACAGTACCGACCAAAAGTCCATAAGCAATCTCACAAAGCAATAGACTGACACTTCGGTTTGACTTACGACCTTCTTCTATAAATTGTTACAATACTATAGACACGCACAGTACACACACACACACTCACTTTGTCTGCAACCAATGACTAGTTCGATAATCATTCCTTTTTTGTTTCATTCGTCTTGTTCACATAAATATTAAAGTTTAGCAGGTAGACCACAGAAAACTAAGTAAATTATTTCGATTTCTGTAGGGTAGACAGATACAGTTCGTTACGAGTATTCAATTAATAGAATTTTGTTGGCTCGTGGATAATATTGGTGACGAGTATTTAGAGCAGTGTTGTGGTTATTATTTTCAAAAAGCAGGCATAAAATATATTGAAGAGATCAGATCAGATCAGAGAATATTATTGCGCTGCGTAAAAGTGAAGTGAATATCTAATGAAACCGGACTAAGTGTGAGTGTTATCATTTATATATTTCATATTTTAGTAAACATAAATCTTAATCAAGGATATTGTTGATAGAACAGAGGTATTGTTGAGACAGAAGATGCCTTTAAAGTTTTAAATTCATTATGAGGTTTAATTCGATTAGTGAATAATAAATAATTAGGTATTATGTGTAATAAAAACAATGTTTTTCTTTGTTCTAGAGAAATACTGTGAGGGTTATGAGATATGAGGAAGGGGCTTATTATCGAGGTGCAGCGACGTCAAATGATGAATGAATACGAAACAAATGGTTTCATACGAACGAGATATTTTGCTGAATTTTAAAAACACGTCATTATGAACCGTTCGCCGTGCACTCTGAAGGCTTGCATCACTGAAGACCAGCTAGAAAACCGTTTTTGACCTTAAAATATTGACCGTACCAACTTAATAAACAACAGATTCATTATTGCATGAATTTATGGTAACGAATTTTTTAAGCACGTTTCAATAGGGTGTTTGTCGTATTTCTTGCAGATAGACCGAAATTGTTTAATTAATATTATTTTAGTAATATTATTATTTTAGGATTAAAATTTGAGGTTTAGTTTCAATCTTCTTTTCGTAAAGAAAATGAATACTTAAGCTATAACCTCAATACCAACCAATATTTACTAAAGCCAAATAAAATTTAAAATAATACTTAACCTTAAAATCAACAATATTGTCAGTAGATTTTTTTACATTTTAAGTAGACTAATATTCTTATTTATTGCTTAATTACTTCGAACATGATCAAAGCTTTATATATATGGTGAAAAAAATCCATTTAAAATTTAAAATATTTCAAAATTTAAATATGTCAAAATAATACAAATTGCTTCTAAGTTTCTAGACATCTATTTCACATAGTATTCAGGTGAAGTAATGATAAATAATTGTAGCAGTTTATTAACTATACTTAAGTAAAATAAATATAACGAATAAATATTATTTATTTTTTATTATCACATATCACGCATTTTTATTCTAAACCCTTTATTGCAATAACAACATTAATAAATAGGCAGGAATATTTAAAAATATTATTATTGCAAACAAAAATAATAATATTTGCAAAAACAGCGCTGTGATTTACGAGATTAGAACCTTAGCCATCTTGAATCTAAGACCAACGCTTAACGCCTTCTGCTATCTGCACATATACTGCACACTGACTGGACAGGCCCTCTCAATCTGTGTGGTGCTTTCCTCAAAAGACCACTTCAGACACCAATCCACATGGCCTTCACATGATCTGACCAAGATTATGTCTGGACTTTAAAAGAGACTGAGACCTCTGAGTTTGTTTCGGCCTTTCTTCTCAGAGTAGTCAGATAGGAAACGCCGACCTCATCTAGTTTTTTAAAATATGATTGACGTGTAAAAGTGTTTGTACAAACCTACTTACAGAAATAAAATCATTTATCATTTATAATTTACTTTCGAATTTTAGCAATGCCATACAGTGGCCAAGGTCACGCGTATGATGCATGCTAACAAAAGTGATGGAAATATAAGTGCGGCGCCCGCGAACCGTGACGATACGACAGTGTGTAGTGCAAATATGCGTTCTCTGTTGTGTGTGTACGGCACTCACACCACAGACGTCTGACTGTTTACACATACAAATGTACGGACTATACCGCGTGTTCACAGCAATACGACTCTTAGCGTGCTCATGCACTTTTGAGCGCTTACTGTACCTACTGACATAGACCTACACAACACAATGGCTACAATTGTTACGAATGATATCATATTGGTCAATTGATCTCAACGAAAATAATCATAAACTGCGTCATAAAATTGTGGAATCACATAAAAGTGCTAAATTCCTCAAATGACGAATACCTACTTAAACTGATTCCCATGGTTTTTTATGACTAGACTCAATTAGGCACTGACCTGACTATGAATCAGAATAAATGGATAAGTCATCGGCATCATTTACTGTATGATGTAGGTGCAGCGATGAGGCTCTGTCTCGCATAGCTGTCTCGCATAGGGTCGCAGCATTTTGCTGAGCGATGGCCATTTTGCGTGGATGTGACGTATATTTTCCCCCAAATTGTTATTTTCGTGTTTTTGTTCTTTTTTGCGTTATGTTTGCCGCAAATAAACGTATTTTCTTTCTTTTTACATTATAGACAAATGCTCTTAACATTTTAGATTTGAGTGTGAAACACCTCTTTGTAGCAATTTTCCAGTAATAAAAGCTTGTTTTACACTAGCAAATAGTATTATTTTTTTGACAACGGTTTTGTTCGGAAAGGTAATTTTTAAGGAAAACCATTTGAATTATAACAAAAAAGTAGGTAATTAATTCTAAAAATGTACGATTCATCAAAAAAACTCACGTCACCCTTACAAGATAGTTATTATTATGCAAATCACTAAAACAATGGAGTTTCTCAAGATGAGACATACAATTTAACACAAGTTCCTCTACAAAATGATTACAGTTCGCCCAGTTTAACTTGACACATCATGGCGGCGCGACTACCATAGACAAACGTCAACGAAGTGTCAAACTTGGAACATTATCCTTTAGTTCCCTACTCTGCCACGTGTCAAAATATACAGGTTGTAGAAAAAAAATACATTACAATTTTCGTGTCAAGTTTTTTGTAAAACTATGTTCACATAACTGGTATCTTCTAATTACGCTGACATTAATTATTATATTGTTCTTAGATAAGGACATTGGTTTTTTTATTATTTACAACGCGTCGACCTTCAAACAGAATGTTTAGAGTACCATAATAATATTATTTTAATTGTTTGCTATTAAGTTACTTGAGTGTAATGACTTTATCATCTTAATTGACATGATTCTTAATCAGCTTCATCTTTTTTTTGCCTGTAAAACTGCAGAGGTCAAGAAGATGATTTTCCTGGGAACGTAGTCTGATTGCCAATAAGCTCTTCAATGCTGAGATTGGTTTTAAGTTCATAAGTTAAGACTCTTAAATGATCATCTACTAGGAAACAATAAAGAAACGCGAACGGTGGTTGAATCCATCATTTCTGTAAAAATCAAAGGTTTGATCTTGTCGTGTCCATAGCCAATCTTTTTGCCAAGCATTGTGACTAGGTCAGCTGTTGTAGTTCTATAAAAATATGGTCATCGTTTTATAAAATGTCATTATTAGTATTGGATACCTACCCATTGCCATGTTTTTCTTGAAAATATTCTTTGAAATGAAACGAAGTTATGAGTATTGCTGTAAGTAGGTCTTTTAAGACACTTTTATAAGTAATTTTTTTAATGTTATTAATTTATTCATTTTTGAGTTATAAATTTTTACGATTTTTATATAATTCTTAAATGTCAAAGAATATAACTTTTACCGATGTTATCAATCTTTCAATATTAGCACTTATTACTAAGTAAGTTGGCTTATTTGTCTGATTCATTGTTTATGCATTTGGTGTTTACCTATATAAGTAACTGATGCACTGTTATTTTACTTAAAAAAATGTATTATGTGTTTGTATACTTAATCAATATTGTTGGTGAACCTAATAAAATAAATAAATAAAAACAAGATGGCACAGGCATTTTTTTTTTCTCAGAAGAAATTATGAAACAAACTCAGGTCAGTTTTAAAATTATGCTTTAAGAAAATAGTCTAGAAATCACTAGAACAAAACGTGAATCAGGGTTTGCTATAAAATCAACAAAAAAAAAACAATTGAATCAATATCAGTCAGTAGGTAAGTAACTGCGTGACAGTATGCCGTGTGTGCGGCCACGATAATAATTTAATAATCAGTGATTTACTCCTTCCTAATATCGGTAAATGTGTTACTGTTACGACTGTACGGAAGACTTGGGGAAATATTTTTTTGTTATTAACGCGGTGGAGTGTGACAAGCATTGGTAGTTGTCGTGAGGTTAAATATATGTTAGAGACATGCTGCGTTAGGAATGGAAATTAGCATGCTGGTCACCTAAATAACGATACGTAATCACCGCTGTGCATGAAACTTTATAATATAACAATAAGCCCAATTTCGCACGGACGTAAAAATATCGCGGCGGGATTTTATCGTGCACTAAATTTTCAACTCTCGGTGTTGAGCCGAGCGTTGAGAATAAAACGCGCTGGGACGCACTCTCGTCTTAGAGCGTTGGAAAAATACACTGTTGGATTTTCAACTCTCGGCGATAAAAATAAAGCGTTGAAAATCTAGTGCACGAAAAAATATCGAAAAAAGATCGTCAAATCGCACTGGGAGTCACAACACAAGTTACAAAACATAAAACAAAACTGTCGCGTACAAATTCATAAACTGTCGCACTCCAGTTTGCAAACAAACCTTCGATAAAAGTTGAATGTCCAAAATTTCGTCTTGGATGTCAACAAGGGTAATAAAAGTATTCAGGAACTGGAAGAAAATAAAAATCATCCGAGCGACGAGCCAATTCATATTCTTCTTTGCAATGCTGGGAGACGCCCATTAGAAAACGTCGACTGTGAAGGGCATTTCTCCTTTTCACGAAGACAAATATGATACGAAGTCTAAAAGCCATTCTTATTAATATAAAAATGTAAACACAAAAGCGACTGATGTCAAAAACACAACAAAAAATATTAAGACCTTTGATCTTTTCGCATTTTTAAATCGACCACGCCCACCTTTTTAGTAGATGGTATGCAAAAGAAACCAATTCAGCAAGACCTCTACATTTTACTCATATGTACCGGAAAGTTCAGGAATTGTGTGAAAAGAGAGGAAAGGGAAAGGTCTTCTTAACTAGCCAAAGGGGTCATAATTGGCAAGTCTCGTTAACATTTTTTTTAATAAGCCTACAAAGTTTTATGAGTATTTTATGAAAACGTTTCTTTGTTAATATAAAGCCAATCATGTTTTTAATTGTTCTGAACATTTTTTCTGGCACATTTTTATTTTTAATGTAGTTTCTCAAAACCTTGGGACATTATTAAGTTTCAATGTAAAGTTATTTTGTCCCATAAAATATTATGTTTATTGGTTGCTACAAAATTGTAATAAACACACACACACCCCCACACACAAATACAAAGATAAGGACAAAGTTGACATAAGTTTGAGGTGTTTTTTTTTCTAGATTTTATACTGATAAATAGTAAAAAAGGGAGCAAAAATCCGAATATTCTTTTAGTTTTTAGGAGCTGTCAAAAACAGAGATTTAACTCTGCTGTTTGAAGACCATATTACCTATAACTAACTACAATTCATAACAAATTTAGATAATACAGGAGGTCGTACTTCCAACAATCCATTAGAAAATCTACTTTCCCATATTCACTACCCATAATATATCCAACTAATTCCACATACAAAAAAATAGAACCATCTCATTATTCAACCTTTTTAGAACATCCATTTTGGTATGAAAAGCGAATGACATGAAAGGACCAATCCACTAAGTAGCCTGGGTAGGATCAAAGGGTCAATCGTCCGAAGGGATATGCTTTCCAATCAATCTATCATCTTTGATCTTCATTTTTGAAAATTACAGGGCAGTTTTTCTGAATATTTGTATGAAGAAATTTATCAAAGACTTATGAAAGCATTAGAATGAAAAGCCTACTAGATTTTTTGTTGATTGAAGATTTTAATGAAGGGCGTCGAGAACTATAGCTAGTCTGCGTTCAGCGCTTGGTGTGGCAACACGCCGTATTCGAGTTCACGACAAGTCAATCGTCATTATGAGGATGCCTCGTTGAGAGGTGAAACACGTGTCGATTTCTTTCAGGATTTTTAATAACTCTTTGGAAATAGCTAAAGTTACTAAATATATCCACTTCTATTGTATTTTTTAACTATAGCTTAAGGACGATTTCCTGTAACGTGTGCATGTCCTAAGTATAGAATAATAGTTTATTCCGTAGTAATAGATTAGCTTGTCGGTCAGATTTTATGCGGGACTGACTGTCCCATGAAATCCGGATATGAGTTTTCATAGTAATTTATTTGGCCGCTAAACACGACAGATAATTAAGCATTTTCATAGTAACATTGCCGGCCGCCTACCAGTACAGCAGTTTTTATTTATCTCGAAGAAGGTTGTCAAAATAATGTTCGAATTACCAAGCATGTTTGAGAAAAAGAAATACCTACAGGGTAAGTTTTTATCCAGTGCGCAAACTTAAACACGTGACTTTACTCATCATTATGAACAACTTTTACTATGGGACCAAACCTGAAATCACGTTCCCTACATTTATGTTCGCATAACTCGTCAAAATGTAGGGAACAGCCATTTTTTTTTTTTTCGCGATTTCCTGTTTGGTCCCATAGTAAAAGTTGTTCATAATGTTGAGTAAAGTCAAGTGTTCAAATTTGCGCACAGGTAAAAAAAAATCCTGTATTGTTTCCTAAATGTCCTCATTTATAATAGAACTAGACATAAAACATATCACCGCAGTTTAACGGCACAGCGATTAGAGTTGCGGTGTCGCGTGTGCGCCGACATATCAAAGGCTGCAGGCAATTTCCGGCAGTGTCACAGTACTGACACTTGGACTTACACTGAGCTACATAGCATAGATGTAGGTATCTATATGCAGTTGTCTAGATTTATCTTTATTATTTTACTCTAGCTGTTCCAATCTTATGTTAATCTATACAAGTCTATATTTCTACTTTCTTAATGTCCCTCGGCAAACTTCGTGTACCGTCAGTTGTCGGATTTCTATCAGTGGCCCTTTGCACTTGGTGCAGATCGGAAGCTCTGAATCGATTTGGAAGTATGTAGAGTTGTTAATACTCTTTTAACTTAATGTAATTTATTAAAAAAATGGAAGGAAAGCTGCTAAAGTCGCAGGCACGACAGATAGGAAAATAGTTTTACAGCTCTATATAGTTCAAACAGAAATCAAAACAAAACAATAATAAAGTACTTAGTTCTGAATTCAAATTATTATACAAGATAAATCGAATAATTGATGGACATGGAAATTAGCATTCGTTTGTATTCGGAAATGCGATGATACCTTAGGGACATTAAGAAAATAGAAATACTGTGTATAGGTATTATTAATTAAAGTCGTTTTTCGTCTCTGTCTGTGTGACCGCGTTGTTCTTCTAAACTATGCAAAGGATTTTGATACGGTTCACCTTCATTTTGTGAATTTATTCCGGAAGGTTTATGTGTATAGGACAATAATATTAAACTTACATGTAATAAAGGAGTCTTGATGTTTTGTCCATTCGCAAAACCCGTACGAAGCTGGGTCGAGTCGTTAGTGTAATAAGTTTATAGGGCCAAGTTGCTGTTCACATAAGTTTGTCCTCTAGTGTTAATAGGAGCCTCCAACTCCCTGTGGACGCATAATAGTAGATTATACAACAAGTGGAAAAAAAGGGAATTTAATTCGAGGGACTAAGTTGGATCCCGAGAGCAGCGAAGGATTCTAGATTAGAATCTTGAGTGGAGCGACGGATACAAGGACCAAGATAATTTTTCTCACAAGTTTTGTACTCTACTTTTTACCATTGACTGCGAGAAAAAAAAAAATATTTAGATATCAATCAAATGTGATATCTAAATATAAGTACTATACTACTATTTATTTTCTGCAACAAATTATCTACTATAATTGCTGATTTAGAACGAAATGATTCTGGAGTGCTTAGTACTCGCAACCGGCGTGCGTGTATGACTGCGCGTGTATGATGTATGAACGTAAACGAGGCAAAAGGAGTATGTAAGGATCGCAGCAGGTGGCGTTCTGCAGTTTCTGCCTACCCCCATGGGAAGAAGGCGTGAGTTTATGTATGTATGTATGTGTAATTCAGGAGTCAGTGTCTCATTTTCGTCACTGGAAGAATTCATTTTATTATAATTATGGTAATAGATTTTTCAATGACATATATACCACGATAACAGATAGAAAAGAATCTAACTAAAATTTACCGGATATTTTAAAAAAAATTGTATCGCTCTAGCCAGCCAGTATGTACTTTCAGCACGTTTTATTAATTTTTTGTACATAATTCGTACAATTCGTGCTTGTTCCAAATTCAAAATGTTTTTATTCACTCAGTGACTAAAAGAGAGTTTTATTCACTGTTATCGATGAATAAAATGCTCTTTTTCGAGTGGCAACGGTAAAAAAATATAATATAGCAGTATGATTTATGACACATGGAATATAATTTTAGATTAAAGGGTTATGATTCTGGGGATATATTTATAAAAGTAACACTAAAGAACGGCTAAAGTTGGATTTTTCGTTTGTTCGTTCTTTGGTTAACTCTTGCGACACTTATCTCTTTTTAAACTAATAAAACATTCCTTTGTGTAAAAATAAATGATAAAATAAAATAGTTTATTGGTAAAACAAGTACAGGTACAAACAAAATTTTTAATTGGATCCTTCTTTTAGGCAGATAGTGCCTGTATTAGGCGAGTCCGCTCTTCCATAGCAAGACGTGTTATATAAATAGCAACTCGTGTAATGTTTATGCTAAAACTACATAAATTAACATATTAAATCAAATGTGTGTATGTGTGGGTGTAAGTATGTGTGTGAGTATTGTGAGTGAAAGTGCAGCCTGTAGGTGTAACGGAGAGTACATGAGTGTGTGTGTCTTTGAGTGCATAAATGATAATGTTTAATAAGTTCCCCTTCATTCCGATATAAAACCTGAACTACCTACAAAATTCATCACAAAAAACGAACCCTATGACAAATTAAAACGTCGCTCATAAAGGCCTTTTATACGCCTTCCAATTTGAATATTCTCGTTCAAAAAAACAGCGTCATACCCTATCCCATACAAATAGCTACGATTTATAAAGGAGTGACCATAAAATATAAGAAATTACCGCCCTTAGATGGCACAGGGCCGCTTGGTATTCATAAAAGAAGGATATTTATGCGATATCGTCAAAATATTTATTATTGTCCGGTAGCCCTGTAGCCCTTTGTGACGGCACGGGGAAAAAATTCGAGGGTGTGAACGAAAAGAAGGGATGGGAACGATAAGATTATGACTGCATTGTCGATGATGTAAGCTTTTATTAACAAGTTTTTAAAATACAGTAGACGTGGATTTATTTAGTAACCTGTCCCGCTTAACTATTCCTAAAGAGCCATAAAAAACCCTGTAAGAAATAGACACGTGTTTCACCTCTCAACTAGGCATCTTCAAGATGACGATTGACTTGTCGCGAACTCGAACACGGCGTGTTGCCACACCGAGCGCTGAACGCAGACTATAAGCTATAGTTCTCGATGCCCTTCATTAAAATCTTCATTCAACAAAAAATCTAGTAGGCTTTTCATTCTAACGCTTTCATAAGTCTTTGATAAATTTCTTAATACAAATATTCAGAAAAACTGCCCTGTAATTTTCAAATATGACGATCAAAGATGATAGATTGATTGGAAAGCATATCCCTTTGGACGATTGACCCTTTGACCTCACAACGAGGCATCCTCAGGATGACGATTGACTTGTTGTGAACCTGAACACGGCGTGTTGCCACACTGAGCGCTGGACGCAGAGACAAGGTCACGCCTGAATCAATTAATTAACAAGTTTTTATAATATTGTGAAGTAACGCTAATGCTTGTCTACACGGCTACATAACAAGCTATACATACCCATTATAAGCTGATCTCGCATTGTATAGGATTTTCGTACAATGAGAGGTCAGCTCTGAATCACCTGAACAACTTTTTTGGATCTTTACCCTGGGTTTTAAGACGGAAAATAGTCCTTAAAAGTTGTCAGAACTGCAATAGTGCCTGCTAACCGACTTTTGCGTTTAGAACGGCTCACAGTGGCAACACAGCGTACACTAACCATGAACAGGACGCGAAATCAAGAACCCAAAATCTTTACAGAAAAAAAATCTCTTTTGCATAAGTGTTCCTTCAGTTGCCTATCGCCAGGGGCTACGGTATCCCTTTTGGACTTTACCGCGACCCCGGCAGGCAGTGGTCCTAGCGGACCCGTCAGTTCTGCTGACATTTCTTTGAGGCGCGCGTGGAACACAACGCGCTGTCGACCCGGGCCTAGTCCTTATCAGACGGCGAGCTACCCGTTGCTCACCGTCCGCAAGCCCGCGCCTACGGTGGCCGGGAATCGACTTGGGATTCCCGACGCCCAGGGCGTCTCCTGCGGCGACGACATGGAACAATTACGGCGATTACGTTTATTGCATGTACTTTTCAAATTACTCGAACCTGATAAAAACTCTGCCCATTCATCGACACCATCCCACCCCTAGAACACCACCGTTATGAAATATGTGATTCCTTATACAAGAGAAGTCCTTTATGCATCCTTTGGGAGCGGCTGGTCAAGGAGGTTATCACAAGTGGCCGGCGGCGTATGAAAAATTTATGTCTCAATATAGTACAATGTTCGGTTAGGAGCGTGTGCTGCATTATACGGGATCTCGGGGGATAGTCCACAGAATAGACTAGAGGTATTGCTGTGAAATTGGTGTTTTAAAAAAAAATCTTTGGTGGAAGAGACGGTTTTATTTTAAAGTGTGTGGAGTTAGATGTGATTGGAAGTCAAGATAATAGGAGTAGGATTAGGTTGTTGTTTAAAAAAAAGATTGCTTCAAAAACGCTGAAGGAAAATATCGTGAGGAAACTTTCTCGCCTGAAAAATCTTTCTCATCGGCATGTGAAGTCATGTCAGACGCCCATGGGCGGCTTTAAAACTCTGACACCAGGTTAGTCACTAACCACACGAAAAGAAGAAGAAGCTTAGATACTGGTAATTCTGATTGCACATTACTAATACCAAAATAGTCAAACCTATGGAGTAGAAACTGCTGAAAGTGGGTTCAAGTCAATGATGCGATGAGTAAGGATCGAACGATGCGAATATTCACACGCCAGTCCGCACCAAAACCGTAAAGACTTGCCGATTTCAATAAGAAGAATAACCAAAGAAAAAGTTATTAAAACCATAAAAGTATGGACACACAGACAACAACATGACAAGGCAAAAGCCAAAACAAATCACTCTAGCCCTAAAATCATTTCGCGAACGAAAATCAAAGTGAGATAGTCTTTCATTAAAACATCGCAGCGATTGCTTTCAGAGATAGCATTAATATTATCATTAAGAGTAAGTGGGTAGGCGACAGTAGAATTGCAAGTCATCACCCACCATTTTGTCAGACCCCTAAGATCTTACTCTCTAACACAAAATTGTATGAGAAAGTTTAAAGTCATGGCTTCTTGAAGGTCAAGTTAGAGTGGTTTTTACAAGAATATAAGATAGTATAGGGACTCAGTTGACATGTGACGTTGATTTACTATTGTCCCTTGAGATGTGCCGACGTCATCGGAGTTGACGATATCGATATTATTACTGCTTAATTATCGATATGGAGCCGGCTATGTGGTTTAATTATAGAGTTGGTATTTGAAGCTGCGCACGAATGACGATCAGGCTTGTGTTCAAGATAGGTAGAGAATTTGATTATAATCCTTCATCATCATCATAATCAGCTTATAATGTTCCCACTGCTGGGACACATGCCTCCTCTCGGTTAGAGGGAGTGGGCTGTAATCAACCACGCGGGCCCAGTGCGGGTTAGTAGATGTCACATGTCTTCGAATTTTTTGGTTCTAGGACATGCTGGTATAATCCTTACTCTTCTTTTATTTCTTTGATAATATTTAACACAACTGTTTAAACTAGGTACTGGATTAAATGACTAACTATACAAATAAATACAGAAGCAAAACGACACTTAGGTGTCGAAGTATTCGTCCAAATCACTATCATCCGGAAACGTGCCCAGAAGACTGGCAGCATTACTCTTTGAAAACATCGTTGATGGCACTATGTGCTTTGATGTTCCTATGAACTTTTTATTATATACACAATTTTATTCCTAAGCAAGTTTATGGAGAAGTCGTGACTGATTGACTCGAAGTTTTGTAAAAGCACCAAAAATGTCTGATTGATGAAATCAAGAAATTAGATTTACAATACGCTATAGTTTTGAGCATCAAACGTAACATTTTTATTTGTACATAAGCCGTAGATGACCCAAGCTTTATAAAATAGAGGAGAATTCCAAAAATCCCTATTTGTGTATTTATAATTTTATACATCAATAAGAATATTGTTTTTTATTCAAGTCTTGGACATCAAGACGTGAATATCATAACAGCTGACACATTTTTGTATACCTATATTTTTCTTTCCTTCCCGATCTTATTTTTTCTCTGTCACCTGTCACCATCTGCCGATCTCTTTGATAACAGCTTAATATCTTTAATGAGGCCATTCAAGCCAACATTGGGTGGTCCTAGTCCAATATCAAGCATATTGGAATATCAATGACCAAACTTAACTTTGCTGATCAAAAATTATTTAAATAGACTTTATGATTATGTGATAGAGTTGAATTTAGGTTGGGGGCTGTAGATGTTAGGTGAAGGTAAATTTGGTATAAAATTGTTGACAAAAGAATCGGTGTGTCATCTTAAGATATCTTTCAATTTTCTTTTAATTTGTCTCCTTAAAAAAATATGAAGAAGTATAAATTGACAGCTGAAATGTGAGGATCGGCCGTTTTGCCTTATTCCGATTTGAATATCAAGCTTCATCTTGTGTTAAAACAGGAAGGGGTTTCACTTAAAAAAATATGAGGTTTAACATCTAAACTGCGTTCGTAATTTGGTTTCCAATGATGTAACCAATTGTGTGTTTTGGGAAACATAACTTTAATGCTCACACATACAGTTCAGTTTGTGCCACAACTAGGATATCAATGAGAACCAGGATTTGAAAAAAATAAAGTAATATAATAAACAGCCAGAAAAACCATGTAAATACTATGCAAATAAACGCCCATTCACCCTTACAACCTTCAAAAAATTATCTCACTTCACTCCATTCATCACAGACCAAATAAATCACATTTCTCAAGTCGCAGGCGATGAAGTTAGCAAGTAGCAAGGGTTGTTGATATACAGCAGGTGCAGCCATCGATCAACGTCGACTCGCCGTGACAATTTGACGTATGAGACAATCCGGGCAATGCAAAATGGCGGGGACGCGTAAACTGTTTTGTTGCTGGTTTACATGGAAGTTTTATACTTGCAAGGATTATGAAGCTACTTTTACTGGAAATATGGTGTAGAAATAAAACTATGAAATGTTTTGATCACTGTGTGGGAAATAAAAAGGAAAAGTCTATTGGAAAACTGATGTCAATAAGGTTCATAATTAAGAAGTTAAAAAAACTACAAAAACTAAAAGTGAAAATGGGGAAGGGAAGAAGCTTCAGAATAATAATAATGAATGGATAGAGGGCAAAAAAAAATCAGAAAGTATAAATGATTAAGTCTTTGAATTGAGGTTCATTTAGCAATGATACAAACAAAGCTTTGCTTATGATTCAAACAAAAATTATGAGCGGATTAAAGTAATAACTGTCAAAAAACTAACAGCTCGTCATCGTTTTATAATAACTCCTATCACATAAAAGGAAATGTTTGCCTCGAAATAAATATCGATCCATATTTGGAAAGTCGTCAATGATGTCTTGTCTATTAGACAATAATTTAGAGGTGTGTCAATTTGGTTATGTAGATAATGTTTTTGATGTGTATAACCTTGAAAACATATAGGACGTGTAAAAAATAAGGAAAAATCCAACAAAATTGAGTCACGACAAAAAATTTTTTGTTTACTTCTATGGAGATTTTTTAAATTCAGTTGTTTTTTTACTTTTAGTATAAAATTGGATTTGAAAGTGCTCGTGGAGACTTGTACCGATCACAAGTCGTAGAAACTTCGGGATAATCAAAAATTGTCAAAATCCTCATGATCAACCAATTACTAAGGGTAATTGCGTAACA
Organism: Agrochola litura; assembly: GCA_949152395.1. Classification (NCBI taxonomy): domain Eukaryota; kingdom Metazoa; phylum Arthropoda; class Insecta; order Lepidoptera; family Noctuidae; genus Agrochola; species Agrochola litura. Next base: position 7,881,899 of record OX424509.1, read on the forward strand.
CTTACAATGGCAATGCCATTAATTTTGACAGTTCAACAACATTCATTGCGTTCTTTGCGTTGTCAAGCAAACGAATTTTGAACATTTGAAGTCAAAGTCAAATCATTTATTTCAAATAGTATGGCACTTTTGAACGTCAAAATTTACAAAATAATACAATTGATTCTAGTGGCCCCTTCCAAAAGGTAGTTTTCGTATGGAGAAGAATGGGCAAAAAACTCCACCGTTACTCTTTTAAAATGTTTTATAATAGTTTGTATAGGTACCTCATTAGTTAAATAATTATATGTGAAGACGATGCACCTTGAATGAAATTACTTTATCACAATAAGTAAAAATAATTAAAAATGAAGCAACGCCAGATAATTTAATCATGTGATTGATACATGGTGCTCACATATTTACAAACATTGAAGTAATGGATTAGAAATTTCTCCTTAAAAATTTTTCGGATTGTAATAAAAAGTGTGTGTTTTCAGAAAAAAAATTGAATAGAACTCTCTAATTAAATAACAAGTTACGAATTTCAATGCAGCATATAAAAGAATACACCAAAGTATAAAATCCATAAATAAATTTTATAAATTCACAACATGTAAACCCATTCCAATTTAACTTTGACAATTTACATCCCAAATAGATGCGAGGTGTCATGTTGGGGGTCGATCAAAATTTCAAATAGACTATCTAAGTGGATTTTTAGGGGAAACAGTACCAGTGGTGTAACTGTGGAGAAAATTGATGCTGTCAAAGAAGGCTCATTCAATTTGCGGCTTATTAATCAACTGGTGAAGGGCGTCAATTACTTGCAGGACGAGGCTTTTGTTTAGTTAATGAATTCTTAAGTGATTTAGTGAACATTTTGAGCAAATATTTCTTCCGGTTCAACGTTTCACTTTGACGGTTTCGAATGAAAATTTTCTTGTTTCTTTGTGTTGATGGTTGAGTCACTAAATTCACTAATCCAAGTTTTGTCTAGCATGGGAAGAGAGTTAATGGGAAGAAATTTAATATTTTATGTTCTTTTAAAACACATATTTATAAATAGATCTGAAGAAATGAACACAAAGGTGATGCTTATTTCTAAAGAAATCTCTTCCAGCATACCTGTGATAGAAAAGTAGATAAAAAGAGGTGTAGGAAATGTGTGTAAGAGTAGAAAGGAAGACAACATTTATGGGGATCAAATTTAATGTTTTCTGTGTTTAACTTACTCAATTTATTAGAACCTGTTGGCTCATTAATTATAGACGTCAAAATGACGAGTAATACATCCAGTTTACTGAACGCAAAAATAGGTGTAGGCTACATTCAGATCTTAATCATTTACTTTGAAAGCAGATGATTCTGTTTTTGTAACTCCGCGATCAGCTTTTACAAAAAAAACTAAAATAACAAGTACTTATACACCAGCAATTTTCCGCAAACAGGGTGGCTACAATCAATTTTTTGTCGCCACAAAAAGACAATGACCAAAAAATACTCATCACCAAGGATAGCATCGTCAATTGAAAAAAAAAACCTATTGATCTCTATAATCGAAATGTCATCGGTGCTCCGCCGAAAGCAATTTAGCCGATTGGGGCCCATTATTATGTATAATCACGTTCCCAAGTCGCCATTCGTATTGTCATCGTAAGGAATTATGCAATCGTCTCGATGTCGATCGATTTGAACGAGCTTCGATTCGATTACAGGCGACAGATGTCGGTGAACGTGACGAATTTCGACTAAACGATTATTCGATCAGAACATCTTACATCCGTCAATATTTTCACTTAATTTCCAACTTTGCCACTCTGTGTTTGAGTTGGTTTTCCTGTGTAGGTGGTTTGTTAATGTTTTCGTTGGGGTCTCGTATTGGTAATCAGTCGGTGACCGCAAATTGTTGTCCCTCGATCAGACGTTGCCAGGAAATTACAATTTCGATTTTTATTTCACGAGCTTATGTAGACAACTGAAAATTGTTAGATAAAAAGTGAAATATGTATCTCCCCATGAATAATTTATAGGGGTATTGGAGATCCATACAACTGTCTGATTTGGAAACTGTAGATTTTTCTCAACGAATTTCAAATTCTATCTAAAAATAAATCAATAATTCTTAGGGCTGCTCTTCCTTTTTCAAACACATTACAAAGCCAGCGTATTAAATCTACATTGATTTGTTTTAACATGGCCTGACTCAAAATATTTTTAAGTTGAGTAAGGTGTTCAGTTAGTAAAATCAATTGTATTTTTCGAATTGCTGCAAACTACAAAATATTCATAAAAAAAGAAGTAGTGTAACTGCGAGAATAAAAGCTTTACTTACTTGAAGTTGGTGTTCCTCAGTTTCATCAGGATCGTCTATTGTTTTTTGCACTTCCATTGGAACCTTCCTTCTGACCATCTGCATTCCTTAATCAAAGGATTCCTATCTAATCTTGATTTTAAATACAGAAAAAAAAAACATACGTATTATAAATTCACGCTTTCTTCCCATGGAGGTAGACATACACTACAGAACGCCATCTACTACGATCCTTACATACATCTAGTAAATTAAATTAAATATTACTTAAATATTTTTTATCTGAACCTTGCATATACTGATAGAAGTATTGTTTTTGTGAATGTCATCGCGAGCAATGAAGGCCGAGCCGCAAACGATCGCGGTTCCCTTTGTATTTAGCCGTTGAAACGTCTGTCTAAGTTATAAGAGCAAGCGATTTTATAATGAGCTATTATCGCACCTGTTTTAGTGAGGTAAAAAATATTTTGCTGGTTTTACTTCGTGACTTGGTAGGTGATGAAAATATATTGGTAGCAAAAATATTCATAGCGTTCTTTTTTTAAATATTTTTGTAAAATAATACATTGTATTGTTGTTTGTCGTAATATTATTGTTTTTTTTAAGCAAAAAAAGTAGATTATGCAAGGGTTGTAGCAGGTAGCGTTCTGTAGTTTCTGCCTACACCCCCATGATCGAGTGAGTTTATGTATTTAAGTGTATTACATTATTTCCAGAGTTTTTACCAAATAGAGTATCATTTGGGCAGTAATAAGTTCAGTATGAAAAGTCCAAACATTTTTTTAAAATTTGTAATGGTCAATATTTTTTTAGTCGCTGTAAGCTTCCATTTTGCATCAACAATAATATTATTAGATCGTCAACGCGTGTGATATTGGTTTCAACGGTGCCTTCATCATTCTTTTAAAATTGTTGCTTTGTTGTTATTTCCTTGTTCTTGACACCTTTTATTACAATTTAAATTCAGAGAAATTGAGTAATAACCCACAATATAAACAGACATGAAAGATGCGATTACTTTGAAGTCTCTTTTTAATTGTTTCTGTCACCAATTTTTTATTATTCTGTCGCTTCCATAATAAGATGACCATGTTATACCTACCTTCCAACATCATTAGGGACGGGTACCACACCTTTAAAAAACGTCTATCATAACGACACACACGATGACACGCAGTAGCCAATAACTCCTTAAAAAAAACCGAACAATGCAAGTCAAATCGTCATCGACCCATCACTCGAACAATTGTTGCGGATGTCGCATCACTAGCTCGTACGTCACTAAAGAAGAAAAAATATTTAAAAAGTAGATATAAGATTTGAATTTGGAATATCATCGTTGGATATACATCATGTTGTCATAACATTTCGGGTCAAAGGAGAGGATCGCTTGATAAATTGCATTTCAAATTCGGTTTAATGTCTTTTTCACTATTCACCCTGTGTGAATGGAAGGATCTTATTCGGGGTCGGGTGTGTGACTGTTAAAATGGTAGCGGTGTTAAATAGATCTGTATTACTTAAGAAGGGTGATCTTTGTGAAATATTATTTTTGATGTTGTGAAATTCGTGGACAGTTGAAAAAGAGACAGTGTTTTTGAGAGTGCAATAGTTGCTTATCATTTTGTTTGAGACGTTCTGTCCTTCTGTTTATGGATATTATTATTGGATTTACAGTTGCTACTCTCAGTCGCTTTTATTGATTATTTTTTTTTTTTGTATGTTTATTACGCGATTACTCCGCCAATTATAAATTAAAATCCCATATAAATTTTATTAACTTTGCTTGGGTAGTTTTTGAGTTTGCTTCAAAAGTATGTGGATGATATGATAAATTCCTGTCACTGTTATTTACATAGCAGGTAGTGGTACTTATTCGAATTTGTGTGGGGTAGTTACCACAACGAAAAAGTGATAAATAACTTTAATTTTGGAAGTCGATGGCAAGAAACGAAAATTCAACACTAAAGAAACCAACTTCTGAAATTAAAGGTATTTTTTACTTCGTGGTTTTTTTTTGTAAGTCGGTTGTAATTATATGTGCTATTTGATTTTGTCTTCTGTGTATATTCCTTTGCCTCAAATCTTTGTCATACTTGCAGCTATGAATAAAATGCACGGTGCTACTGACAGCCTTGCTCATCAAATAAGTAACATTTTCTTCCACCGAAAGAATTTGGAGGTCTCATATTCAAATAGTTTTTTTTTTACAAAAAATCTAGTCTACCGACCACCCAAATATGCCTTTCATTAGAAAAGTAATCTAAGTTTAATATGTGTTCGGTTCCACGTCATTAGTGACATCATTTGTCAGAGATACCATTACTTACTCCTCTATTGAAAGATTGATGACAAATTGTACGGACTAGTTGCCATAAGCCGGGATTAAGGATGTGCGTTGCGTTTTTTACCCTTAAAAAGTAAGCGGAATTGCGCGGTGTGGTCCTTGGGTACAAAAGATCACCCTATATCTACGATCGTTAAAATGTGGTATGAGGTGACCAATCGTTTGATCCGAGGTTATTTCATGTAACTGCCGCGTTGGTCTCGTGTTCGCAAGTGCGACTGGTGAGCGTGGGGTCTATTCCCGGGTTTCAATTCCCATGTTGGGCAAAGTGTCATTGGGATTTTCCATTTCTTATTCACAGCCTGGAGTTTGGAAATTAGCGGTGTGATACCCCCGTGTCTTGGAAAGCTTGTTAAGCTGTTGGGCCTGCGCCTGATCTCTCTCCGGTCGTGTCGGATTGCCGTCGCAGCGGACTGTGAGAGTGAGGGAAGAGAGAGTGCACCTGTGTCAGCACACACACTTGTGCACTATAATATCTCCCGCGCCGAAGGCTAGTCTCCGTTAAGATTGGTCGCCATGGTCAAAATATGATCTGGAGGACTATTATTTCATGTAAGTATTGAAGTTTTGAAGTATTTCGCAATTTTATTACATATCAAATTAATGTTAATGCTAATATTTTAATGATTTAATAATTTGTAGAATAATTGTTCATCTTTTAATAAGAATGTTGTGCATGCCTATAAGTGATGTATTTACACAGTACTCAAGACTTGTCATACCTATTGTAACTATCCTTGTAAATATGTTGTTGGTGTGCCTTGCTTAATAAATAAAAAAATAAAAAAAATGTTACCAATCCCAATATAAAAAATTACGATAAATTTGAAAGAATTTGCATGCACTAGCGTTTCTCCTTTGTTCAAATATTTCGAATTTTGAATAAACTAGATATACTCGTAGATATGTAACTAGGAAGTAAAGTATTTCTATTTTCTTAATGTCCCTCGGGTATCATCGGATTTCCGAATACAAACGAATGCTAATTTCCATGTCCATCAATTATTAGATTTATCGTGTATAATAATTTTAATTCAGAACTAAGTACTTTATTGTTGTTTTGATTTCCGTGTGAACTATATAGAGCTGTAAAACTATTTTCCTATCTGTCGTGCCTGCGACTTGAGTGGATTTCCTCCCATTTTTTTAATAAATTACATTAAGTTAATAGAGTATTAACCACTCTATCTACTTCCAAGTCTATTGAGAGCGTCCGGTCTCCACCAAGTGCAAAAGGCAACTGATATAGAAATCCGGCAAACGACGAAACACGAAGTTTGCCGAGGGACATTAATAAAAATAAAAAAAAACAGTACAAAAGTTTTCTTTTTAAGGGTTACAGAGTGCTCGTCATTAAAAACCAACTTATATTCGAACATAAGATACATTTTTTACCTCTCTGTTACATGAAAATAAACAGAAAATTTGAGCCTCTAAAAGAAAGGAAAGCTGATAGATTTTAATTGCATTAAAGGGATTCTCTTTTCCACTAATAGTGTTAGTATCTCTGTCCCAGACATGGGAAGCCCAGTCCACACCCTCACCCACGCAACCGCTAAAGAGATCGCGGGGCTCATTACAAACTAAGGCCCATACATCATCGTCAGAGCTGCATATGTGCAAGTCATGCGCAGCCGTCACTGTAATGGGTAGTGTGGAGACGGGCTTAGGACCGCGGAACCTTTTAGGTACCGAATGATAGGGATGTGCGTGGAGGGTGTGTTTGTATGTGTGATTAAATAGATTTTCAAAGGCGGGTATGGAAATTTTATGAGGAGTGAAATTTATACAAGCGTAACACTTGTTTTATTCGTAAATAACACGAATAAAAATTTGGAAAAAGCACATTAGCTTCGATCTAGATACTTCGTATTTTTTATAATTTTTTTGAAGTGAAAACTTCTTTAGGTGCGTTGGGCATTATTGAAATGGGACTAAACAATTGATTTCGCGACACTGTGACGACACCAGCTTTTGACCATTAAAAAGACATCAACGCGCGCTATATTATTTCCTGCACGATATAATTGTTCAAGTTTTCACTTCTGTCTGCATTCCCGGAGTGCCACTGTTTTTTAAGAGATACTTTTATTTACCTTTTTTTCCTATTGCATATTCAAAGACAATGGTATTAAGGAGTAAACTCCAGTCATGCGTCGCAGCTGACACACACATACTTTTTTATTTTCAGTGGTCTAAAGTGGTAAAAGATTCGGCTTCGTTCATACTCATCCCTAGTTCGAACTCGCCCGGTCCATATATATCTACCTAAATGTATAGCTAGAAGGCGCAAACAAAACTGCTAAAACCCGACTACTGAAAAATCACGCTCTAAAAAGTATGAAACAAGAAAATATTTCAGACAGAAATCAAGACATAGGTACAAAAATGGTCAAAGTAAAGCCGTGGTCGTATGCCATTATAATTTTGTAGGTGTACAGGCAAGATAGGACAATATGATATATATATGTCACCGTATAATTATGAACTTCGTTAGTTTATAATCTATCGGTATTATTTCCGTTAGATTATAAACTGTCGAAAAATTGTGAACTGTGACAAATCATTTACAATTTAACGCATAATTTTTCGATAGTTTATAATGTATCCATGAAAAACTGACAAATTGTGAACTGGTATCAAACTTAATTGCGACCGAACGCACCTTGCGCTAATATTAAGTAGCCTGCCTGGCTGCGAGCAACTTGGAAGTAGCGCTCGCTCGGCTCGCGCGCGGTTGGTCACAGTTCTAACCTAACCTAACCCATTTCACCCAGTTCACAATTTTTTGACAGTTTATAATCTAACGGAAATAATTCCGACAGATTATAAACTATCGGTTCTCACAATCTTACGGTGACATATACATGAATATTTGTAATGTGCTCGTCAAGCCCTTTCATTTGATACCCAACATGACACAATTAAAAAACATTATAGCGAGATCACACACATGGACTATAACCAGCGGACGATCAAGACGCTTCCAATGATAACTAATTTGTCAAAATTATGATCGGTAGTTTAGAAGTTTTGAGGTAACAGATGAATATACACACATATATACTTACCGGTCAAAATCATAACTCTCCTTTTTGCTTCGCCGTAGTTGGATAAAAAACAAGATATGATTTAGAACCACAGTTTTTGCATTTCACATTTGAAATAAACAGAAATAGTCACTTCAAACATAGCATTTATAATTTTAATACGAAACCAAGAAGAAATTCTGTCACTTATAATTCGATGCGCTTTTCAAGTTAAATTAAGACCCATGAACTCTTCACAAGTCTTAATATTAGATATTTTAAGTTATTTACCAGATGGACAGACAAGTGTTTTGCAAACGATGATTTAAATTAAGCACAATATGACTTTCTGTTTTGAGTGGATAAAAAATAAATTAAAACGGAAATAAGAAATCCAGTTAAGCTTTAAGAGCGTGCATTCTAAAAGTGGGCAACGTCGCAAATAGATTGCAAATATTTCGCTGTTTTGATTAATTTAGTAATACGAGTCCAGTTTCCAGTCAGCCTATGTTTTGCGATGACAATTAATAAAGCCCAAGGTCAGACGCTGAAAGTTGTAGGTGTAGATCTAAGTATCAGCTGTTTCTCGCACGGTCAGTTGTATGTGGCTCTGTCACGGGTTAGCAATCCTAGGAGTCTGTATGCTTTCATACCCGATGGCCATACGTCAAATATCGTATACAGAGAAGCATTACTGTAAAGTAAATTTTTAGCTTTCCAAACGACGGTATATGTAATTCAAAATGTGCTGCCCGAAAAGTCACTATTCCACGCGGACGAAGTCGCGGGCACAGCTAGTTTAGTAATATTACTGAATGGATATATGAAACATGGCTAACTAGTATCAAATTTTTTCTTTCCCTTTGTAACAATTTCTGCGTAATATTTTCCATCTTCAAAAATTCAAATTCATAATCTTTTATTTCAGATAAACCTACAAAGGCACTTATGAAACGTCAGACGCTAGGTGCACGGTTCTAATTGGTCGTTTCCTATGGAGAAGAGCCGGCAAGAAACTCCACGGTTACTCTTTTAAAAATAAATGGTTTTTACAATGTTTTACTATACAATGGCAGTTACGAAAACTAAACCCTTTTCCTCCCCAATACCAACAACGACCAAAAAATCAAAGCCTTTATCTTCCTCCTCTATATAAATTACCATAACTAACAGCAAGTCGCCATCATTACCAACCAACCGTAATTAAAAGGACAATCTCGGGATATTCGACGATATCTCAAGAAAGTCCTGCATCATCGTCTGATGGTCTCGCGTTCATGAAATATGTATTCATTACGTTTAGAGAAAAGGAATATCATGGCTTTGTGTTTGTCGTTATTTTTGTTTGGTTTGATATTGATTTTTGGGGAAATCCGTGGTGACTTGATCTTCGTTAGAGTTGACAGAATTAATATTTATTGACCTCTAAAAACATGGGACAAGGGCAGAAAGATGATAATGATTGTTTCCAGTAATTTGCATAAACTAGACGTGCCTATTTGATTGCTAGCTAGAGTTTGTATCCTTCCAAACTTATGGATGATTCCATGGAGTTCAAAAGGTTGAGAGTCAATTCCAACTATATTATCATCTGTCTCCTCTTCTTTTTCTTCTTTTCAATCGTTCTCTCACTGCTGAGAATCGTGACCCCGTATCAATTTATGAACGGTCTTTTTCCTTCTGTTACGATCGGTGGCTTCGTGGAGTGCGGTGCTGATAGGTGTCGTCAAATGCTCGGATATTTGATCCAACCTCTTTTTTTGGCTTCGGCCTCTAGGTCTATTACCCTCTATTTTTCCAGTCACCATTAGACGTTCCAGGTTATTGGCAAGCAAAGTGGCCGAAGTATCTCACGACACGTTGCAGGCAGGTTGAAGACAGTTGTGCTTTCTCTAATTTTAGTTGTTTTAGGATCGAGAGGTTTGTGCGGTGGGCTGTCCATGGTATCCATGATAGGCGACGCTAGCATCACATTTCGAAGGTGTCAATTCTTCGCCGCTAATCAACTAATCGTAAATATTATCTGTAATCCTAGTGAAACATAGCAACAACAGTTTTCGATTTTGGTTCTTCACGATATAGCTCTCTTGTCTGCCTTATATATCTACTTAAATATATATAAGTCTTCCAGTTAATTACTTACAAGAGCACTAAGAACATAGGGGTGTATATTGTGCATGTAGGTGCAAAGTTCAGAAATGATAATAGTTTTAGTACCTATAATGTACGCTTTTACAATTTCAAACGTTATAACATTATCGTGGACGAAAATTTAAAAGCGTCTTCATATTATATTTCCATACATTTTACTTTCCTGTGTTATCGTGACGCCGTCACGTGGAACTTGGACGTCCAAGATAATATCGTCACGTAATTATGAAAGCGCATTTCTAAACAGTGGAACATAAGTTGTTACTCACCTCAAGTCCTATTAAAACCTACACTCAGGTGCCATGGGAACCACCAAGTAACCCCTTCAACCTTTTACACCTCTTACCATTGTAATGTGCAGCCGTCAAACGTAGTTGTGCCGCGGTCAACAGCTCCAGCTACCACCATTAAAACCTTTTGATGCTCTCGATAAATATGAATCTGATTGGCATTGATACGAACAGCTTCCATTTGGAAGTTCATTAGAGACGATGGCTGATAGGCGGACGAAAAACTATGGAGTAGCTGTTAAAGTTTTGGCTACACAAATATCAAAAGGAAAAGGAAACTTACACATACAACGCAAGACGACGAGACAAACTAGAATTGAGACCACCCAGAACTAACTATGGAAGAAAAAATATACTGTACGAGGGAGCAAAACTGTATAATGAACTACCTGATGATGTAACCAATAGTGACACCATATACATTTAAAAAGCCCTAGAAGAACACGTCTAAAAACAACACTAACAATACCGATTGTCACCTTTAACTCTTAATTTTCTTATTGTGAACACAGAGAATTGTACTTACTTTTATTTTTACCTTACTTTTTTCAGTTGGTGAGATGTAATGTTTTTTTTTTCAAGAAATAAATGTCTGTAAACCGAATTAAAACACGTCCTGAAAGAAACAGACATGGAAGAAACATGGAAGAGATTAAACAGGCGATGATAGTTAATATAGGTCTCTGGAAAAGAAGATGAATAAAAATGAATAGCTACTTACTCGTATATATAAGTAAACAAGATAATGATGGTCGTAAAGATATTTTCAAGAAAAATAGACTAAATAAATTGTGAAGTGGGAAAGAGAATTAGTGACTATAGATCTTAATTCTAATCGAATTAAGATCCAAAGTCGCTCATTCTTCTTTTACAATAGTAGACAATTTTCATACAAGATACCGAAAACACAGTGTAAATATTTGGAAGTAGTCTTTCAAGCAAGTCCTCGGTAAAAAAGTCATACTACCTTATACGCTACATATAAAATTCGTTGAATTATATTATAGGTATACTTCGTGAAGACGGTTTTATTTCATAAACATACCGATATCTGTCAAAAAGGGTGCTTTAAGGGTACACTAGTCGGTCATTCTTCCATACAAACTTAATATGGAGGTTACTCGTCTGTTTGACGGTGTACGTTCAAAACTAAAAATTCTATCAATTCGTGGCTAAGTAATAACAGCCGCACGGGTCGATTCTTCTTCGATCTTTACATACCAAGACTCCTTCATGCCTCGGAAAGCACGTTAAGCCGTTGGTCCCGGCTGTCATTCGTGAATCTTTGACAGTCATTACGGGTCGTCAGAAACCCGAGAGTCTGACAACCAGTCTTACCAAGGGGTATCGTATTACCCAGTTACTGGGTTGTGGAGGTCAGATAGGCGGTCGCTCCATGTAAAATACTGGTATTCAGCTGCATCCGGTAAGACTGTAAGCCGACCCCAATATAGTTGGGAAAAGGCTAGGCAGATTGATTTTTATCTAGCCCTGTATGGAAGCAGAATTGGGAAAAAAGTATTGGTTTGGAAGTTATGAGCGTCAAAAATATTTCAACACTAACTTTAATTCATCTTTGGGCGTAAATAAATAACCTCTGTAATGAAAATGGTAAAATAGAAACCGTACAGGGATAATTTATTCAAAAGTTTTAAGCGCTCATTTTCGTAACAAATCATCGTCTATTTCACTAAATAAATAAACAAGTAAAAACTAGATAAATAAATACTAAATAAATAAAATCAAAATAAATAACTATGAAATTTGAACTTTATCTCTCCTGATAATTTATTTAACTACAAGTCGCCTCCATGCCTTTCACTACCATCACGGGTCCCCATTAGTAGCCAGCACCCTCGCGATTGACGATTCAGTCTTTTGTGGTCAATTTTTTCCACGCCTGTCGTTAATGGAGATTTCTTCGATATGTGCGGCGTATGTCAAACATGCGCAAGCATATTGTCAAATCACTGCGATCAAACGGTGCGCCGGAGTCGAAAAAAGTCGGTTTAAAAAGAGGCGCGTCAAATAAGTTGGAGTGTCCTGTCAATACAGGCACGATTATTGAAAATATGATGTGTAGTGGGAAAAGTTAATATGTTGCGGTTTGTTTGATTTTGGGGTTTGATTGTGAGGTTTGAAAGTTTTGAAATGACTTAAGTAAAACAAGTGACACACGCTTTCAAGGTGTGATGATCAACGTATAGACTCCAATCTGCCTTTTCCCAACTATGTTGGGGTCGGTTTCCAGTCTAACCGGATGCAGTTGAATACCAGTATTTTACATGGAGTAACTGCCTATCTGACCTCCACAACCCAGTTATTGGGTAATTCGAAGTCGACCAGTCTTACCAAGGTACCCCTTGGTAAGACTTTCGGACTTCTGACGACCCGTAACAACTGTCAAAGATTTACGAATGACAGATGGGACCAACGGTTTAACGTGCTTTCCTAGGCACGGAGGGGTCTCGGTATGTAAAGATGATGGTCACCCATCCATGGACCAACCGCGGCAAGCGTAGCTTAACCTGATGGAATTGATCCGTGCGGATGGTTTTACTTAGCCACAAGCTCCTCGTCAACGTTTAGACTCCGGTAGACGAAATCCATTTAAATTGATAATATAATTATTGTTATACCTTTTTTATGTCTCTTATTTTCAAATACAAGGCTTTTGGCTACTTCAATTATTTTAAGTTTATTGTTTATGTGCGACTTATTTGTGCAGAAGAAAAAAAAAAACTTTTTTTCTTTCTGAAATGGTTGAAGTTGACTTTGCATTTATTTCGATCATAGTGTTGCGTCGCCAGCTTAACGCATATGAGTCGACATTGTGAGCTACACGCGTGATGAAAAACAATGTGTATTTGCGAAAAAACAAAGAAACAAAACGTCTTGCAAAACATCTAGTGTACCTAATAGACATTTCGCAAAATAGCTTATTTCGCACTTTACGCAAATTAAGTGCGTTATTAGGCGGAACGGTGTTACGTCCCAATGACATATGACGTATTTTAATTCCCTAGGTACAGTCCACTGTAGTCTCTAGTCACACTTGGATTACAAAAACTGTCCTTACTGCTATAAAATAAAAAAGCTGGCCAAGTCAAACTGTTGCGCTCCGACCCTTTCCTGCCAGCCAGCGCCGCTAAGTCTGTAGCTTTTAAATTCGTCTTAAATAATCTAGATCCGACCCAGTCTGCCCTTGCTACCCTCTCCCAGCGCCGAGCCCTAAACCGAGGTCCGTACCCCACAGGGGAGTGCTCTTAGGCTTCCTGTGCATGACGCCGGAACCGCACCAGCGCCGGACCATAAGATGAAAAAAAAAATAAGAATCTATTTCCATATTTATATTTTAAAGAGGTAAATTTTATTTGTTTGTAAGTTCATATGTAAGCGGTAATCTTTGTAAATAGAAGAAGCTAGTATCTCATAATGAGTGTAAAACCTACGCGCCGCCGCCGCCGTGGCGACGGCGCCGCGGTGCATGGGTGATATTCATTGCGCGGCTGATATGCATGGTGCGGCTCCGGAGTCATGTTCAGGAAGCCTTAGCGTATAGTTGCTTAGTTTAAAATTTTTTGCTCGGGCTGGAGACCTTATTTATAAGATAACCTGGGTAAGCAAATGACGTTCTCCTAGTTAGGCTGACCTGCGTGATACGCCACATTATTAAAAAAAACTCGAACTTACGACATGTTCGTGCAGTTGACCGTACGTTCTCAGCGAAATGGATTCGACACGCGACGGACGGATCGCTAATTCATTTGGAAAGGTGACTTGTCTTTTGATGGCTTGATGGCGTCATCCTGTAGTGTGTGAAAGATGGGTTGGCATTCTGAGTTTGACTCCTGAATTAGTGAGGCATCTGGAAGTATAATTATTTCTGATTCATCGTAATGACATTTTTCCGTCTTCTATCTTACTTTCGACAAAACGTCTCAAAGCAAAGCATTCTCCATAAAACTTAACAATGTAACTATGACAAACCATTGCTTCTTTCATAAGTAATGATCATAACATAAACACATAACATAACATCACGCCTGTAATCCCCGAAGGGTTAGGCAGAGGTGTACCCATAGTACACCCACATTTCGCCAGTTATGTTTAAGTCCCATGTAATAGGGGGCGAGCCTATTGCCATCAACCGGGCACAAATCCAGGCTCCGGGCTGCTACTGAGAAATTCCAGATGGAAAAACCCAATAACACTTTTCCCGACCCGGGAATCGAACCCAGGACCTCATACTCAGCAGTAGCGCTTGCGACCACTAGACCAACGAGGCAGTCGTAAGTAATGATCATGAAAAAAAAACCACACGGGTCAAATTGAGAACCTCCTCGTTTTTTTCAAGTTAGTTAGAAAGATGATACAACTAAAACGGAGGCAATAGAAGAAAGGGATTTCCATAAGAGTTTCTATGAAATGTGTAGGTACCTGCTACAGGGACACCTCTGCCCAACCCTTCGGGGAAACAAGGCGTGATGTTATGTTATGTTTCTATGCCATTGACTTTGCAAGATGGCGGCATTAGTTCATTTTAGCCACTCGCCAAACATATCCTTGTACCGCTGGTAAGTATGTCGCAGATGGATTGTCGAGTCCCTTGTTTTACATAACCGCTAGCTGTTTTACAAAACAGCACCGTTATGTAAAACAGCTGAATGACATGACATAATAAATGTATGACACCTCAAGATACACATTGCATTTACTAGACATTGCCTGCAAGAAAAAACCGTTATTGCACTGCGTCCAGAAGAAGATATTTATCATGTTTCTTTAAACTGGAATACTATAATGTTTCTGGGATTTAATACTAATATTTTCTGGACAACCAATTTCTAAGTAATTCATCCAACACGCTTTTAACCTTAACATACAAAACCAAACTATAAAATTCAAACATAGACAAGGAAACGACACAAGAGATTCTTGCCATTTATTAAAATTTCTTCCACGTTTTTTTTTTAACAAAACGTTCTCGTAGCATCCAGCATCTTCATCGCACGCAATCACATGTTCTCGACATTAACCCGCGCAAATGATATTTTCCCGCGCAACGAGCGCCAAAGCGCGCCATAATTATAAACGCATCAATCAGATGCGCGCGCGCTTCGCCCACGGCGCATGCGCGTAAACGGTTATTAGTCGAGTTACATGGCGACGAGTGTTTTGCGAGATGTTTTTAATGTTACGTAACCTCAGGGGATTGGTTTTAAGCGTATGTTCGTAAAGACTGGAATTGGAATGGTGATCATTTTGAATGGAAAAACAAAGCACGTTTTTAACACTTTCGCTGTCGGTTTTTGGGCTCCCGAATGTAATCGGACTTGGTATGAATAATAATTATGAATGTCTGGAAAGAAATGGTGAAAAGATTTTTCTTTTGCAGATTATTCGTTTTTCGTGTATCATGAAATCTATCATTGATAAAACAAACATTTAAAATACAACTCTGGGAGACGAACATACAGTGGACTGCATCAATTGGATACCCCAGTTGTATTAAAATGTTAATGCAACTGGGGTACCCAATTGATGCAGCCCACCGTACCTAATAGGACAGTTCTCAATGTCAACTTTGAAAACCCCGCTTTGCTAATAGCATAGGACCAAGGAAAACTAACTTGTTTATGTCCAATCAGAAGGTAAGACACTAATGTCTACTCTACTAGGTATTTGTAAAATTGGGTATCAGTCTACACCAATATGTATCTTTAAGGTAGACATTTTATTTATCTTTTTTATAGATTTTTTTCTTTTAGATTTCGTGAATGTGAGAACGTTGTAGGCTCTACAGCCTAGAAAATGGTCCACAAGTCTTACTACTAAGACTTGTGGACCATTTTCTATTTTGCTAAGTACCTGGTATTTTTTGATAGGCCAACACTATCCTCTCATACCCATTAACACTGTAATTTGATAACATTGTAAAAACCATTTATTTTTAAAAGAGTAACCGTGGAGTTTCTTCCCGGCTCTTCTCCATAGGAAACGACCAATTGGAACCGTGCACCTAACTTCTGACGTTTCATAAGTGCCCATGTAAGTTTATGTGAATAAAATATTTTGATTGGCTTCCAATGTCAATTTTAATCCTCTCTCCCCAAAATACTACAGTCTACACTAAGCCCTAAAAACAACGCAGTTTTATCAAAAATAAACACGAAGGGAATACAGCTCACACCTGCGCGGTCCACTATTCATAGGCTATGTATACATGACCGCGGGCTAGTTCGCGCTTTTCGATTATTCATGAAGCGGAGGTGTCGACGCGGCCGTGTGAACCGCGCCTATCAATAATTTTGCTATCGGGAATATCGGTAAATGAGTTTTGGGTTTGAAGTTGAGTTAAATTGATAATTAAAGTTTGGTAGGAGTTTTGATTGGATGCTATTGCTAATTAGGTAGACAGGTATTATTTTAGTTTTGGAAATCAAACTACAGCTACTAGACAAAAGGGTAACCTGTGCTTATCACTGATAAGCTGAACTAAAGTCTGGCCACGCTAAGTCTGCAATGGAATAAATGAGCAACCCCAAAATGTTTTATGTTTAGTATACTTTTACATCAGTCAGTTATGTCAGTTTCGGAGTTATAAGTAGATCTAATGATTTTGATATTTTGCCTTTTGATTTTTGCATAATAGATTATGTGCAATGTCGTACCTATACTCTACCTCCATACGATGACAAAACTGTATCAAATCCACACTGCATCGTGCTAAAGTGACTATTCTTTACCAGGAATAAATCAGAATATAAACAAAATAACCTATCAAACACAAAAAGACAAAAAAGTATCAAATTCTTTTTCGTAGGACAGGATGGTGTTGCCGTCTATGGATTTTCAAATTCCACCGTTTTTTTACTTATGCAGACTTAGTGTGGCCAGACTCTAAATCAAGGTAAACTGTTACATGATACAGTTTAACTTAACGTAACATCACGCCTGTAATTCCGGAAGGGTTAGGCAGAGTTGTACATATAGTACACCCAAATTTCGCTAATTGTGTTTGAATCCCATGTAATAAGGGGGCGAGCCTATTGCCATCAACCGGGCACAAATCTAGACTCCGGGCTGCTGCTGAGGAATTCCTGATGGAATAACCCAATAACACTTTACTCGACCAAGGAATCGAATAGCCTAGTGGTGTGACCGTCGGACTGCCAAGTCATAGGCAAGGCAAGGCACGCACCTCTGACTTTTCAGATTTATGTGCGTATTGTATAATTATCACTTGCTTCAAAAATGGTGAAAGAAAACATTGTGAGGAAACCGGCGGCATGCCTGAGAGATATTTCTCGACGGCATATGAAGCTAAGTCAGGTGCCCATGGGCGGCTTTAAAACTCTGGCACCAGGTTAGTCACTAACCACACAAAAAGAAGAGAAGAGTAGTCGAATCCAATACCTCATGCTCAGCAGTACTGTAGCACTTGCGACCATTAGACCAAGGAAGCAGCTAATCACTGATAAGTTCTACTAATTTAAGGTAAACTGTTACAATACAGCCGATATATCTTGGCAGTTCCGAACTTCACGCAGAAGACTGCGCAGTACATTTTTTGAAGTGAAAACTTCTTTAGGAGCGTTGGGCATTTTTGAGATGGGAAAAAACAATTGAAGTCGCGACACCGTACTGACACCTCATTTTTGTAAACGCGATGGTGCTCTTTATTTATATTACGTTACGGATCAATGTTCTATGCAAGTATTTTTTTTTGTTTTGGAAGTATTTTTTTCTTTTGTAAACGTGATTGTGCTCTTTATTTAGATAAAGTTACGGACCAATGTTCTATACAAGTATTATTCTTCCACCAAGGCAATCTTGTTCAAGTTTTCACTTCTGTCGGCACTCCCGGAGTGCCACTGTTTTAGGAACCAAATGGTGACATGAGGCGAGAGTGAGTGAGAGAACATGCACGAAAGTTCGTAGAACCTATGTTCAGACCTGCCAAATTATATCGGCCGTATTGTACAGTCGGCAAAAATTAAGCAGCTAGTGACAAACCGCATCCCTTCCTGGTTTCGCCCAATTAGAGACAATTTGCATTTGTTTGTGTGAGTGTCACACTTCTAGACATCATTATATTAACAAATAAATAAAATCGTTTTATTTCGGATAACACAAAAAGAACCATAAATAGTTGGTAACATGTTTGCACTTAAATCACTATTGTTAGTAACTTAAAACTAAAGACAAATTTGTAAGAAGATTACCCAACATCTAGACACAACGTGAAATGGTATAATGGTCTAACTATGGTATAAGTCTTCGCACAAATTGCCTTACTATGGCGGAGGAAGTATCTGCCGCCACAGCCTTCACGATTCTATTATGAGTGCCTTTTATTCTGCTCAGGAGTGAGGCTGTTTTCTTGCGGATGATGGCATGAAATCCATCGGTATGGGTTACCGTGAACATTTCTGATGGACTGCAAAAACGATTTATACAAACATGATTAAAATACGCTTCGTGCATCCTATTGGTCAAAACGCATGCATTGGGCGATCGAGTCGTGAGCCGTGCTATGCGATTATCGCCTTAAAGGTGAGCTTACGGAAGATTGGTCGATTGTACATCAGACGATATTACTACGCTACTAAACAGATTTTTTTCACATAGCAAAAGAACCCTCGCAGTGCCTTTGTTTCTTTAGATTTGCATAGTGTGACATACAGATTATAATAAATTAGTAACGAAGAATTTTTGTCCGTCAGGACTGGATGTATGTTCCGGATTAACGCAAAAACGGCTCAACGGATTTGGATGAAATTTGGCGCACTGATAATTTATAACCTGGATTAACACATATGATACTTTAATACCGGTAGTACACACGGCTACACATCAAGCTTTACAGTTTCAGTATAAGCTGACCTCGCATTGTACGGAAATCCTATACAATGCGAGATCAGCGTAAACCGAATTTGTATAGCCGTGTGTACCTAGGTTCCCGTGGACTATTTTCCGACATCCATGCGGGCGAAATCGCGGGCAAAAACTAGTTGTATCATTGAGTTTCATCATTCATATAGTTTGTATATTTATGTAGATATGTTTGTGTTGTAATATGATTTGTAAGGTGTATCACCGTGGCGCTATTGTGTTCTATTGTCAACATCAGATGAATATCTTATTCTCTGAATATATTACTTAATAATACTGACATATAATAACATGGGTCTTTGTTAGGTTGGATGTGCGAAACAAAATGCTGGTGGAAATGTGGAGTAGATATTGCTATTGAAACTATAAAATTATGACAGTATCTTGTCTGCCATGGCTTATTTTTAATCTTATGTTTTGAATTATGCTTGGTAATTTTTGTACATTGTTTTCACATATATACATAATCGCGAAAAAAAAATCTGCTGTTCCCTACATTTACGTTTGCATAACTTGTCAAAATGTAGGGAACAGCTGATTTTTCGCTATTTCAGGTTTGGTCCCATAGTAAAAGTTGTTCATAATGATGAGCAAAGTCACGTGTTAAAGTTTGCGCACTGGATAAAAACTTATCCTGTATAGAAGCAACAGGAATAATGTACCCAGGATTTTGTAATATCTATATTTAAAAGAGTGTCCTTGGAGTTTCTTGCCCGTTCTTCTCCATAGAGATCTACGTTTTGGAATGGGCAACTAGCTTCAACTCTCTGACTAACTGACCGACTCTGACAATCCAAAAGTGCCTGTAAATGGTTTAATTAAAATAAATGCTTTGAGTTTGAGTGAAAAGGTGAAAAATTCATCATTATTTATTAAGCCTTTTCCTAACTAATTTGGGCCAGCTTCCAGTCTAACACTATGCAGCTTGAATACCACATTATTTCACATGGAGCGACTCCCTATCTGACCTCCACAACTCAGTTACTGGGTAATACGATACCCCTTGGCAAAACTGGTTGTCAGACTTTTGATCTTCTGACTACCCGTAACGACTGTCAAAGATCTACGAATGACAGCCGGGACCAACGGATTAAAGTGCTTTCTGAGGCACGAAGGGGTCTCGATATGTAATGGAAGGTCACCCATCCACGGACTGACTGCGGCAAGCGTAGCTTAACCTGATCGATCGACCCGTGCGGCTGTTATTACTTAGCCACGAGCCCCTCCAAGACTCATGGATAATTAATTAAGCAAAGAGCTTAAATATAGTCTTCGTTGAGGCTGTCGTTTAAAGACCAATAAAGTTAATACTGTATTTCTATTTCTGAATACAAACGAATGCTAATTTCCAAGTCCATCAATTATTAGATTTATCTTGTATAATAATTTGAATTCAGAACTAAGTACTTCATTGTAGTTTTGATTTTTGTGTGAACTATACAGGCTGGCAGGGACATCGACGCGAAAACTGTTGGTTACCATGGATTCAGTACATGATTCAGAGCAAAGCTGCGTTGAAAAAAAAAATCTGCTGTTTCATAGAAAAATGCAGTACTTATGCGGTCAAAATGCATGAAATAGCAGATTTTTTTGAAAATAACCGACGAATTTTAACGCAGGTGTATTCAGAATCATGTACTGAACCATGATAACAGTTTTCGCGTCGATGTCCCTGCCACCTGTATAGAGCTGTAAAACTATTTTCCTGTCTTCCTATTTCCTATCACGATACACTTAAAACACACACTTTTAAAATAAATTACAATAAGTTAAAAGAGTATTAACAACTCTATATAATTCCAAGTCGATTGAGAGTGTCCGGACTGCACCAAGTGCAAAGGGCAACTGATAGAAATCCGACGACTGACGAAACACGAGGTTTGCCGAGGGATATTGAGAACATAGTTGTACTGTACTTACTTATCTTCATTTATGCATTACTTTTATTTAAAACAAATATTTAACTAATTGTATTATACAAATAGCGGAGGTGTCCCAGTGGTAACGGCGGTGACTTAAGAGTTGTAGGTCGTAGATTCGAACCCTAACAGGCGCTTTACTTTGTGTAAATTATTCTATCGGCTCTCAAAACGGTGAAGGAAAACATCGTGAGGAAACCTCTCGAAGACGTGAAATGTGACAGATAGTTAATTGATTCAGGCGTGACCTTGCGGAAATCCATTATAAAATACAATAGACGTGGATATATTTAGTAACTTTTTCCGCTTAGCTATTTCTAAAGAGCTATAAAAAACCCCTGAAAGAAATATACATGTGTTTCATCTCTCAACGAAGCATCCTCAGGATGACGATTGACTTGTCGCGAACCCGAACACGGTATGTTGCCATACCGAGCGCTGAACGCAGAACACAAGCGAAGAACAAAGACCGAAGAGCTGCTGATGTGACATCTACTAACCCGCACTGGGCCCGAGTGGTTGATTACAGCCCACTCCCTCTCACGGAGAGGAAGCCTGTGTCCCAGCAGTGGGAACATTATAGGCTGATTATGATGACTACACAAATATTTGACTAAAGGTACCATTCCGTACCCAACCGCAGGAGGCAAGTGCAGACGATGTGTCGCCGCGAAACGACTGGTCTCTATGAATTTCTATGAAATATTTATTTATTTATGCGGCATCAAACTCAAACTCAAACTCAAAGCATTTATTTCAAATAAACCAATTACAGGTACTTTTGAATTGTCAAGGGGTCGGTCAGTCAGAAAAATGAAGCTAGTTGCCCATTCCAAAGCGTAGTAGGTACCTATGGAGAAGAACGGGCAAGAAACTCCACGGACACTCTTTTAAATCAAAATATTGTTACAAAATATTGGTTACATCATTCGTGTTGAACTTATACATGTGAGAACAATGTAGAAAGACGTGCACGTTAAAAGCGTATCTTCTTCCGTAGCTTATATCTTCCGTAGCTAGCGACACGTCGTTGACAGTTACGGGCGAATGACAGGCGACACGTGCTGCCCGACCGCAGACTAGTAGTGCGGCCAATGCTCGAGCGATAGTCACGTTTTTCTATCTTCTATCTACCGACTGGAATACGGGCAGTTGCCGCTTACGGTTGGGTTCGGAATCATGACTGCAGCGACGTATTGCCGCGACATGACGCTGCGACACGTCGCCTGGAGTGTTGACTCTTTTTTTTTTTTTTTTTGGGTTTGAAATTATCAAATAACTTCTCCCGCTCTGTGTGGAGCGGGAGGGCGTGTCAGACTCTTACTGACTAAAATCCACCCGTGTTCCTTCGGTTGCCCTGTTGCCGGGGGCCACGATGTCCCTTTCGGCCCATATTTGACTCCTGCGGTCGGGAACGGAATGGTACCTTTACATACGCCTAGTTTAACTAGCATCTCAGAGCTTTCCTTTGCCTTTATTAACATCTGTGAAATCAATCCTTCGTTCTTGATTTTAAATGATATCATACCACGAAACCTATAGATATCTACAAGAACCTTCACACATAGTTATGGTACTTAAGTATATAAGTATTTAAAAGACACCATTTACATGAATAAATCGTCCAGCCAGGTAATCCCTTTTATGGACTGCTTAGACATTTACAGGCTAATGATAATAATGATAAATGTCTACCATACATCATATGCTTGAGTCCTACATTATCTATGTTCATTTACTGAGGACTTGTCACTGTCATGTCACACAGTTAATTAACTTATGCAACTTGCTCTAAAAAATCAAAATTCATTTATTCAAACTAGGCTGAGAACCAGCACTTTTCGAACGTCAAAATGACATAATACTATATCCTCCAAAACGCCTGCCCTTCACCACTTCCTAGTATTTTAGCTGGGAAGAAGAAGTGGCGCAACTAATTCCACCAGCACAGCTTCAGTTCATTTAGAAAAACTGGATTCTATATAATAGTATGCAAAATAATTTACATTACCTACGTAAAAAAAACATTAAAAACAAAACATTAAACAAACAAAACAAAACCAAAACATTCAATCAAACTCAAACTCAAAGCATTTATTTCAAATAAACCAATTACAAGTACTTTTGAATTGTCAAGGGTTCGATCAGTCAGAAAGATAAAGCTAGTTGCCCATTTCAAAGCGTAGTAGGTATGTAGTACCTATGGAGAAGAACGGGCAAGAAACTCCACGGACACTCTTTTAAATCAAAATATTGTTACAAAATATTGGTGAAATTATACATGTGAGAACAATGTAGAAAGATGTGCACGTTAAAAGCGTCCATGATAAAAATATAAAAGCAAAAACAATTCAAAAATTAAAATAAACCATGGCAGCTAAGAGATGACCAGTCCCTACTGACGACGTCCTTTCACGAACATTACGCATGGATCTGCACCATTTAGCTCAACCATTTTGAAGGGAACTTAATGATCCAACACACAAAATTAGAGCGGTTCCCCGGACCTCACTTCAACTCAGCCTAAAGAAGTCCACTGTATTCCGTATCCAGCTTACCTCGGTCACCTATAATGGATCAACATCCACCTAGGTTAGCGTGCCTCAAGCTACTCCACTTCTGAATGCTATCTTCCTACTTTTTATCAGCTATGCAGTTTCTCAGATGGGTACTCAAAATGGCGCATGTCAGCCATGAAGACGATTGTTGCTGCTTTGTAAACAACCACTTCATTTTAAGGCATAAGGTTCTGTTTACAGGAAAACTCATTTGGTAAACATTTTTGTATCATGTAACACATGTGTACATTTTCTTTCCTTTTACTGTTTTAAGTACAATAAATAAAGACGACACGACTATTAGATACTACCTAATTATTATAATTATGATTTATACATTTTAAGATCTTTTATGTTTTGTTTTAATGAAGAATTTATTTTGTTTTTTTTTTTAGTATACTTTTTTTTTAAGTTATAATTAAGAAAATTTTGTTTTTAATTTTTATTTGAAAAAACATCTTTTATCTGGATAGTTAACTATATATGTTCTTATTGTCAATAATTGTTTTAGACATAAAAGCCGAGTAATCTTGTTTTTGTTTTAAACAATCTTTAAAAAAGACATGATATTCGAATAAAAAATGAATCGAACGAAAATGTTCCAATTACGTATCTGTCTTATTTATGGAAAGAAAAGATCCAATAAATCATATACTAAAGTTTCAGAATATTAATACAAACTAACATACAATTTAGGGAGTGCCAAACTATCTTGCTACATTAGTAATTTGAGATAATTAGGGCCAAATTTGAAATCATATTCGACTGCCAATCAAAAGCTGTAATGTCGCTACAATTTTGGCTACTATTAACCTTGTGTTATTGGACTTCGATAATAAAGATGTCTCAAGCTAATTTTGATGAATGTGTAACTGAAGTGACGGTCAATTCGACTTGCTTGTTATTTTCTGTTTTGTAACAACTAGTAGGTAAGTATGTTATTAGTAGAAAGTGGGAGACGAAACTAAATTACGCACTAATTTCGTTTATTTTGTTGTGATGTGTTGTTTGTGTGATTACTTTGGCCTAGATTTTTGGACAGACTGGACTAATAGGATCAGTGATTAACTACGCTAGTATACACACACTGGCTATGTATCAACGCAACGATGTCCTCATCAACAACACTGCTACATAAGTTTGAGCGAATTGACATTTTTATGAGCTTTTGCTTTGCATTCTTAAGTTTTTCTGACACATATTTATACAGACAAGAAGAAAAGATTCAGAAAAATACGTACAAAGGTGATGCTTATTTCTAAAGAAATCTCTTCCAGCATACCTGCGAGAGGAAAGTAGATGAAAAGAAATGAAGACAACGTGTTTCCTATCGTGACATATTTTTTGGGTTACGTACCCGAGGGGTAAAACGGGACCCTATTATTAAGACTCCGCTGTCCGTCCGTCTGTCACCAGGCTGTATCACATGAACCGTGACAGTAAGACTGTTGAAATTTTCACAGATGATGTATTTCAGTTGCCGCTATAACAACAAATACTAAAAAATAGAATAAAATCAATATTTAAGGAGGCTCCCATACAACAGACATGATTTTTTTGCCGTTTATATAGATAATGGGTACTTGGCCGGTTTTTTTTTTATTACTGCAGGTTTTATTCCTTTCGAATAATCTTCCAAAAAAGTATAGAATTTCACCTTCTACTCCAACATTTTGTTGCTACAGTTAGCTAAATTAAACCACAATAAAAACCTTACTACACCTCCAAGCAGTGATTGCAATAAACGAACAAAATTCTAAGAATGCCTCTGTCACACTCCCCAGTCGTGACATTTTGTGTACAGTTTCAAATGTCAAAGCAATTTCGTATCGATTTGTTATCGGGTACTGCACTAGCTGAAGGCTAAGTGGACTAGCCTTGGTCGAGTAGTGTTGAGTCTAAAGTCATTTGAATCGTGACGTTATTCGGCCAGTACTTATTTATGTTGGGTTGGGATCGCGTGATTCATGAATAAGTAGGTAAACTAGATAACCCTACACTGTCTGCGAATGTCATTATTAACTTGTGTTGATTGTTCTTGATATTTTTAACTGTATTACTTAATTGATCTAAGTCATTGTAGTGGCTGAGTGGCATGATAGCTGTGGAAGTAGATAAAAAAACCGGTCAAGAGCATGTCGGACTACGCACAATGAACTTAACTTTGCAGTTGAAAAAGATGTTCTCCCATACGGACATCCAAAATCAACCATTTAGCCGGCAGAGAGGGAGGACACTTGACTAACAAAAATTAGCACTTTAAAGCTTAATATTTCGCAAACGGATCCCTGAATTCAAAAATGGTTTACACCACACACTCATAATGTTTTTGAAGGACCTTTCCAATGATACCCCACACAATTGGACAGAAAAAAAAAATAACATCACCACTATACGTGTAGGGGAGGTACCTTTATTTTTTTTTTCTGAATTTAATTTTACCACTTTGTCGGCGTAATTAATATACCAAATTACAGCTTTCTAGTACTAAAGGTCTTGGAGCTAGACTGCGGGCAGACAGACAGACAGGCGGACATGATGAAACTATAAGGGTTCCTTATTTACTACGGAACCTTAGAAACCGGTCAAGAGCATGTCGGACTACGCACAATGAAGCGTATACAACCCTTCATTGTGCGTAGTCCGACATGCTAAATTAGGATAAATTTTTCCCAATGACAAACTTAACATTGTAGTTGAAAAACAAATTCTCCCATACCTACATTCCGACTGCAAATGTAAGTTTGTACGCACAATATTGAGTGATTTACCATGTTATTTTAAAACCATAGACGTCTTAAAGGTTTTCCTGTAATCTATAAGTATAGAACTATTTTCTGTATTTTTTTAAATTTTTAGGATTTGTAGTTTTAGAGATTAGGGTCGATTTTCATAGAATTTCTTGAATATCTTTAAAAGTGTTTATTTTAAAATTATATAAAAAATATGTTTAAGATCCTTGCAATAAGCCCTTTCATTTAATATGTCGCATGGTACTGTTAGCAAAACTTTTATTTTTTCTTGTTTGCCCCCCAAAAGTGACCCCTATATTCAATATTCATTTATTTTCGTTACACGTCCGTGTTTGAGTCACAGATGTAGGGTACCAAATTTCAACTTAATCGGTCCATTAGATTCAGAACAAATTGGCTGTGACAGACGGACATACAGACACACGAGTGATCCTATAAGGGTTCCGTTTTTTCCTATTGAGGTACGGAACCCTAAAAAGATAGGACAATATTGGAGCAGAACAGAGAAGAATATCGTTACATAGAGGAGGTAGATGGAGATCAAATGAAGAATGGTAAAGGAAAATAGCATCCTGAGGAAAAATAGCCAACAGCAGCGCATAAAACACAGACAATTCTTGTAAATGTATCTATGAGACAAAGGTATGTCTCTACCAATGACCTCACGTCTCGCAATGCACAGGAAATTACCATAAAAAAGATTACCTAATCTCATTGTTCGTAAAAAAACAATTTATATACACAGGTAGGTACTTCCATATCTCCAAATGTTACATTTTGTAACAAAACAACAATACGCTCAATGACAAAACACTCTCTTCTCCTCACTTCAACCAAAATCCAACCTTACCTCACCACAATACGATTGAATTTTCCTAGACATAAAAAGAAAGCAAAGAAAACTGTCCCCATTTGTCGCAACGGTAGGCGTGGTGATCCACTAAGAACAGAATTTATGCAATCATAACCCATGCCATCCACTCCAACCTTAATCAAGAAGCTTCAAGATCTATAATCCCTTGTGTTGACTGTAGGATAAGTTGGTCAAGTGTAAGAGGCAAGCGGTCAGAGCAATTTGGTTGCTCGCTATTAAAGATCTTTCGTATGTCATTATATAGCTCAGAGTGCGTGAATATAAAATAGAGGTTGCGCAACCTAATGGTCTCCGTCTTTGTTCTTTTGTCAGTGTGTGTCATTGAGGAGATGGGTCATGGTGAAATCTTTAATTAAGCTGTCTGATAATGTAAAGGTTTTTGGAGTTTTTGAATCTGTACGTGAGACGGTGTTACCGTTTACTGGGTTTCATTAACATTACACTTGGGTATGTCTTCGTTTTCGGTTCAAATGCCAGATCGGGGAACCTGGGGCAATGCCCAGGAAATTTTGAATAAAACCTTAGAAACAAGATAATGTAAAAAATCAAAAACCATTCATTAGTTTCATTAATGTTCTTTCAAAAAGTAATTATCCTAGTTTCCTAGTACTTTGGAGATAATTTTTCGTAAAAAAAACTATACTGCTCGTTTTGCCCCGGGTCCGGGGCACAATGGTCATATGCGGGGCATAATAGGCATAACTAGTCTTATACTCTTATGTAAATCTAAAATCGAGCAAAAAAGCAGCAGATGTGAAGGGACTTGTCATCATTGTCCTCTTCACCGGTACAGGAATAGTGGGCGCATCTGATATATATCACAAGTGACAAAACCCTCTTTAGATTTCGAGTATTTAATATCCAGATTACAAACACTCCATGTCTTCATCTCTGATTCATTTTTCTTATTTTTTCATTTCACTTCGTCTTTTTCTTCTTTCCTTTCTTCTCATAAGCTGGTTTCTGTGTCTGAGCTTCTTCCAGATTCTTCTTATATGGTGAACTCCGAGAGGTTTGTTATTGGACTTGTGCTTTGGGTTTTAGCATATCTATGGGCGCTTACGGCTGTTTCCATCTCCCCCAAGCTAAATTGAGCACGTTCTGTTTTCCGTTGTTACTGACGAACCATAATTGCATCTGAAGAAAAACGAAAATTTAACACATTTACCCGAGTCAAATCGGGCAGCCTGCTCATTTTGACCCGCCCGAAATGCCCCCGAGGTCACATAAAAAAAGATATTTTGGTAAATTATTCACAAGTTTTTCTAGTTATTTAGTTACATAAAATTGAATGTAGCTATTTACTTAAGCAGTAAGAATTTAACACAACCATTAATTAGTTAACTTACATATTTTCGGGAGCGACATCCAGTATACTGACACAAATTAAACCCCTTGTATCGCAAGTTCGAGG
Source organism: Agrochola litura (assembly GCA_949152395.1). Lineage (NCBI taxonomy): Eukaryota > Metazoa > Arthropoda > Insecta > Lepidoptera > Noctuidae > Agrochola > Agrochola litura. The sequence goes on from OX424509.1 coordinate 7,910,425, forward strand.
TCGACTCGAAACCGATCCGACTAGTTCCGAACATCTAGGTTTATTATTCTGCGAAGGAAAGGGGGTGTCCGTCTTACCCCGGGGACCTGCAATGCCCTGGCTTCCCCTTTTTACTGAAGGGTTGAAAAAAATACGGGAGATAAGGCTGTTTATGTGTAAAATCGATTGCATGGATGGATTAGTATTCGAATCGATTGCTTTTGTCTGAAGCTAAGAAGCTGGCATTTTCGGCATAGAAGCTTTAACATAATTTTCAAATTATTAAGAAAAAATAAATAGATCAGGAACAAAAATAATACTACCCCCACCTACCCAACGTCACTATGTACCAACCAAAATATTTTATATAACAACCCAAAAAAAAGGTAACATAACAAAACATCCACTGGTACGCGAGTCGTAATCATACAAATTATAATAATTGTCTAAGCGGGCGCGGGGGGCGTGGCCAAATGACAATCACGCGCCGCGACCTAATGAACGGGTGCGCGCGCGCCGGACAGGTGCGATCTAGTGACGTGGGAACGGAGTCGATGGTTGTTTCGGTATATCGTCAAAAGAAAAAAAAAACTACGTAACATTTACGAAGATTTGGATAAGATTGTTAAATCATGTAGGTTGATAAAAAGATTTATTTTTATTAAAAACGTAACTATCGATAGATGTGAAGTACGTTACTTGCATTTTGTGTGAAATTAAGATACGAGACTACAAGAGTTATAAATAATCTATTATAGGACAGAAATTTTGTGTCAAATGATGTTGTGCTACATTTTGAACCGGTTATTGGGGTTGCTATCGAATACCACACTTATACAATTTTAGTGACTTTCTTGAATCACTAACTTACTGATCATTGTGATAGTAAACGAAACGACAGAAATGACATAGGTTAGGTCGAAAGTGTTAACCTACTCCATTTAGTTAACACTTTCGACTCCACCCATTTTTCATAGAGCTCAAACGCCATGCCGCCATACATATTGCAAGTTGACTCCAGGAGGGTCACCGGCCTTATGTTCGCGCTAAAGTTAACAATTGAAGAGTGTCGCTGGCATTAGGTTTGAAATCTTGTTAAAATATGTAACAAATTTTATTTTTACAGTTTATAATGCCGAATTCGCTAAGAAAAACCTACATTTAAAATGAGCCCTCCGCGAGAGCTCCCGGCATCCCATATATGACTTGAGTGAACGATCGAATCATCAATCGAATCCAAAACTATCGATACTATTCACCAATTCTATCGACATCAGCGCATCCCTACACAAGTATCTAGTACTGAGCCAGTGTCGCTTTGTGTCGAGTCATGCATTCATTACACGTGTGAGTTGATCCGCCCTAGCGACACACATCTGGCACTTCGAAGTACCTACCAAACTGGCACTAGTGGACAACTGGACAGTGTTGGAATGTGAGTGTGTTAGTGACATGTAGAATACGTACATACATATATATATACCTAGTAGTAATAGTGATAATGTAGTTACCTATCTAGATGACGTTGAAGGAAATATATATAAAGAACTATGTTTTAAAGAGAGGTTTTCTTCAAGGACATTATACTAAACACCTGAATTTTTATGGTACGGGAAATAATGATTGGTAGGTAACGGAGACAGACGTTACTGATCTCAAAATAAACTAAACAGCTTTCGTGATATTTGGCGGGATAAAGTCTTGACTAATAATAGGTAATTAATGTAATTATTCATACTCCTCTCTTCGAAAGGGAGTGGGCTGTAATCCACCACACGAGCCCAGTGCGGGTCAGATGTCACATGTCTTCGATTTTTTTGTTCTAGGACAGCCGATTTCACTAACTACTAATTATTAAGACTTAATTATACTTACAGTCGGTTTTCTGCGGCTAAACAATCACATTACTACAGCTAGTGCCATCAATGAAGACTCGCCCAACTCTTCTTCCTAAACGCGTTTACTGAACTGTAACCTGTACTGTAACCGGTAGTGTAACCTGTACTGTAACCTGTACTGTAACCTGTACTGTAACCTGTACTGTAGCCTGTACTGAAACCTGTACTGTAACCTGTAATATAACCGGTAGTGTAACCTGTACTGTAACCTGTACTGTAGCCTGTACTGAAACCTGTACTGTAACCTGTACTGTAACCTGTACTGTAACCTGTACTGTTACCGGTACTGTAACCTGTACTGTAACCGGTAGTGTAACCTGTACTGTAACCTGTACTGTAACATGTACTATAACCTGTACAGTAACTTGTACTGTAACCTGTACTGTAACCTGTACTGTAACCTGTACTATAACCTGTACAGTAACTTGTACTGTAAGCGATTAGGAAGAAGCGTGGGGCGCATCTTCGTGAATGGCACATCTATTCTGTATGACTATTCAGCTTGAATTGGTAGTATTTTATGCTTTTTGTTCAATTTCTATGTTGTTTTCACTAGAGCATTTTGTAGAGAGATGGTAACCCCTCTACTGAAAGATGTGATCTTTGGCAAGAACTGCTTAAGCCTCCTGATTTCTTCACCGAACTATCCGAGAGCCTCCCACCCGGGCACAAGTTACCGTGGCCAACTTGGAAAACCTTAAATAGACTTCGTACCCAAGTAGATCGCAGCAAGGACAACCTCCACAAGTGGGGGTTCATGGACGGCTCAGATCTCCGGTGTGTATGCGGTGTCTCTCCACAGGCAATGGTCCACCTCCCATCTTACAATGTATACTCTGTCACCTGCACAAGTGAGGACCTAACCAAACAAATAAAATAAATACTGAGAACATATATTTTTCGTCATATTTTTGACATCGACTCGTTAAGAAGACGATTCAATTTCAAAATGATTCTTATCCTGTTACTATTCCATCTCAGACATTCAAAAATTGAATAACACAACATTTGACAATCGGACCATCAAACAGAACAAAATAACTACAATTCCTCATCTAAAACAATATTACATTCAGAGATGCTTCCAAGATACCATTGTTAAAGGCGCCATTGTGTTACAAAGTCGCAATTTCCTATAGCAAGGTGATATTAGACTCACAATCCCATACAATGATGGGAAAACGCAATAAAAATGCGCTGACAATTATTTAGTTCAATTGCCCGAAGACCGAAGCAGGTCCAACGGTCCAAATTATACAGTATGTATGTATATATATGAGGTAGGATGTTGAAAAAAAGGCGGAAAAAAGTTAATTTGTATGCTGTGTCTGTAGGTCTGTTTCCTGAGTCTAGTAGACGTATAAATTGGTCATAAGTTGTGAGCAAAAACGGTATTCCGTTACACGTATTAATACGACTCACTAAGGTGGTGAGGCTTTATTAACTAAAGGAAACTATCAGGGCTTTGCTATGTTCTTTCACAGAAATCCTATACTATTAAACGAGCAATATTTGTTTAAAAATATGTAAATATTTGTAGTCACGTTCTTGAAATCGACTCTAACGATTGGGGTTTACGGGGGCAAAAATCGATCTAACTAGGTCTTATATCTGGGAAAATTCGTTTTCTCCGTATATTCATCCGAGCAGAGCTCGGTCGCTCAAAGTTTAGACCAAGATAATAAATAATGACATTCAATAATGGCAATCAATAACTTTCTTCAAATTTCACTCAAACATTTTACGCTGTTCTTTTCTTTTAAAATACTATGTTACTTAAGAAGAGTTATTATTTTTTGGCCATTCTTTCGATTGGCATCATAAAAGTAGGGGTGTTTTTTTTTTACATTAAAGTCGGTTCGATTCCCAGACGAGGCAAGTAATTTTTAGAAAATCTTTGAATGCAGAATTACTAATTTTTAAAAATAACATAATGTCTTCTTTCAGCAAAATACCCTATCTACGATATTTAAGGTACTTTCCCTTCATGTCCCATAACTTTGGGACGCCCTGTATATGGATTAGTATGATTTTTCTTATACTATTAAATGAGCATTCTCTATTTTCACCAGAGTGCAGAGCTCGGTCGCTCAGCTACTGTACTATAAACATAATATGAAAAGAGTCTCATCAGACTCTACAGATTGAGCAATTTATGAAGTGAAGAAGCTTAATACTAATCCCAGCACCATAATTGCGAAATCACAATCTGTTTCATTTTGTCAGTTCTACAACATGCATTGCGTTATTTACGTTGACAAGACAAATTTTTCGAATATAGGAAGCAATGGACTAACAATATCCTTCAAAATGATTGAGATTGTAATTGATCGTGTGTGATTAGGGTGCAGGATTAATACATTAATTTCTGTGGATGTCAATTATTAAAATGTAGGTAATCTCCGGTGAAAAGACTGCCTCAGATCTAACTGCCCAGGGTACAACAAACGACATCACATCACTCATGGAAGCTCAATGCAAGATTATAAACCACAATACTCCTACACCATAATTAATCCTCCAATACCATCCCAAATTGTCAACTCCAAAACAAAACTACTCCTAATTAGTAGAATCCTCACTTTAACAACCAAATTCAACAGTCAAATGCTATAACTCATGTTTCTACGTATGTTTAGCGCGGTGGCAATTATCGAGTGGGATCGAGCCCTCGGTTACGACCTATAATTGGCAACCAACAGTGTATAAATATAGAGTGCGGCCCATAATATTGTTTTATGAGGATTTTAAAATAATCATTGTCATACCGAAGAGGACGTCGACGCGTGTCTATGGGAAGCGGTGACTATTAATAATGGTTGTATCTGTTATTTAAGTGAAGGTGTTTGTTTTATGTACTTTTGAGTTACTGTTTTAATTTAGGAAAGAAACAAAGGTAGAAACGGCACGGTCGTTAATATCTGGAGGATGATTTCAGTGAGTCATTTTATAATCCTCTGTTTTCTTGGGTAGTTGGAAATCCGGTAATCTCTCTGCAGAGGTGGTGATGAAGAAGTTATATAAGTCCAAAACAAATGAATATCCATCACGGTTAATTCTCCAACTGCAAATGTAAAAGTTCATAAACGCAAAAGAAAGAAAGTGATATACTACAAGATTAACGATTTTCGGACATTTTCCTTTCCTTGTGCTGTGAGACCTTGCTTGATGATGAGAATGAGAATTACGTTGAAATATTTGAGTATGAATGTGGATAGCTATAAACAGTAGGGGAAGACTAAAAATAATGCTGTGTAAAAGATGATATGGTTAGAAAAGGGGTGACTTCTGAGATGACGACCTATAGAGAAGTATGGAAGAAAATTTAATATTGTCTGAGAACTTTACAAATAATTTAATTTAATGTTTTGGGGACGTTGGAAATAAATGTATGACAAATTATTTTGGGGAACTTGGAACTTGGGGATATCGAGCATCACTCAAGGGCAAGAGAATGATGATGTTGATGAGAGATTAACCTAATTTAAACACAAACATCTTAAAGAGAATCCAACCCATCTTAACGCACAATTACCACATTTTAATGTCCTCAACTTAACAAATGACGAACATATCATCCAATTACACACAAAGGAACAAAATAATTAAAGTATCGAACGCACTGTACCCAATTATTCCATAATAACATCCACGAATTACGTGTAATACTGTGCCGCGGTAATCGTCGCGTGGCTTTACAAGTAATCGCTTTGACATTTCGGAGGACATACGTGAGCTTGTGAATTCACCTGTTCAGATATGTTTGTAGTCATGTTAGGTTAATTCAATTGAATTAAAATTCTGTCTGAAACTACAGGGATTAAAAGATGTGACAATATATTATATTAGTAAACCTATTTGTGAAAGAGCTTGTATGTACGAGGAAGAATTAACGCTATACTTCTATCTGCTGCAAAGTTGCGTTGTTGAAGGGCAACGGCATAGTTTTTTGAAGTAAAAACTTCTTTAGGCGCTTTGGGCATTTTTGAGATGGGAAAAAACGGCAATTGAACTCGCGACACCGTTACCGACACCTCATTTTTGTAAACCCAATTGTGCTCTTTATATGTATAATTATTACATAATGTTACGGATCAATGTTCTATGCAAGTATTTTTACTTTAAATGTTTTGTAAACGCGATTGTGCTCTTTATTTATACTAAGTTATTGATCAATGTTCTATGCAAATATTTTTACTTTCAAGGTTTTGGAAGTTTTTTTTTTTTGTAAACGCGATTTTGATCTTTATTTAGATAAGGCTACGTACCAATGTTCTAAACAAGTATTTTTCTTCCACCAAGGCGATCTTGTTCAAGTCTTCACTTCTGTCGGCACTCCCGGAGTGCAACTGTTTTTTTTTGTTATCTTGCAGGTCAACCTAGGAAATTGTCGGCTGCTTAACCGGACTTTCCTGTGGCTGCCTCAATAAATTAAGGCTTCCAGCCAGAGCATACAACTTAGAAAATAAGCGATTACAAGCTAAGGGCACCCCCTATTGGGTATGGACCTCGGCTTAGGGCGTCGCTGGAGGAGGACAGCAAGGGACAGGCAGGATCAGATTAAGGCAACGGCATAGATAAGCTTTGTCTCTTTTACAGGATGACAATGTTTCCCTCGCTAATAAGAGAATAAAATGCTACTATTTATAATTGAGGTATTAGTAACGCAGCCGTCACAATCTTCTATAATATAAAAATGAATCGCAAAATGTGTTGGTAAGCGCATAACTCAACAACGCCTAGACCAATTTGGCCAATTCTTTTTTTTTAAAGTTCGTTATTTTTAGGACAAGGTTTTAGGGTAGGTAGGGTAGGCAGGGTAGGTAGGGTAGGTAGGGTAGGTAGGGTAGGTAGGGTAGGTAGGGTAGGTAGGGTAGGTAGGGTAGGTAGGGTAGGTAGGGTAGGTAGGGTAGGTAGGGTAGGTAGGGTAGGTAGGGTAGGTAGGGTAGGTAGGGTAGGTAGGGTAGGTAGGGTAGGTAGGGTAGGTAGGGTAGGTAGGGTAGGTAGGGTAGGTAGGGTAGGTAGGGTAGGTAGGGTAGGTAGGGTAGGTAGGGTAGGTAGGGTAGGTAGGGTAGGTAGGGTAGGTAGGGTAGGTAGGGTAGGTAGGGTAGGTAGGGTAGGTAGGGTAGGTAGGGTAGGTAGGGTAGGTAGGGTAGGTAGGGTAGGTAGGGTAGGTAGGGTAGGTAGGGTAGGTAGGGTAGGTAGGGTAGGTAGGGTAGGTAGGGTAGGTAATAAATGATAAAGATGGTGCACCCCAAGCATTTATAAGGCAAAACAACGTTTGCAGGGTCAGCTAGTTTAATATAGTAATTAAAGTTATTGCAGATATTATTTAGAAATATTACATTTCCTTCGACCAATAGTGGCTGTTCAACATTTTGTCAGTTATCCAGACCCCAAGCTTCCTTTTAAACTTACAGATTATATATACGTATTATTATATGATGTTCAGTGATTTTATCAAACAGTGTGAGTCTTTATAATGTGCACATATCGAAATGAGGGAATCTATGCTTAATTTTATCGACGGAAAAATATTAAAAATGATCTAAATATTTTTTTATGGAATTTTTAAACATTACGGTGTAACTTTCAAACTAAATGATCTATCGCGATGAAACAAACTCCATAATGATTGGAAGTAATTAGGCGTCCTCATAAAATGAAAATTGTGAAAAAAAACTACTCTCAATTGAAAATAAACATGTTTTTTTTTTTAGCAAAAATCCGTTTTTTTTTTCATGTATTTTTACAATAAGTAATCGAAAAATTTCTCAATTAGACGACCCATTACGTAGGTAACTTAAAAAAAAAGGTTTTTTTAAATATATTTTTTCGATAAAATTAAGCATAGATTCCCTCATTTTAATATGTGCAAATTATGAAGACTCTCACTGTTTAAATGTAGATACCAAAGAAACAGTTTACCCCCTTTCCTATTTATAAAGAGTATTCTTAAAGACACACTTCAACTTCCCGACCCTAAAGCCTACATTAAGCACAATAAAACCATCAGATATGGAAGTCTAAAGCTCTATTGCTATGATTATCTCTATGACTACACGCAGACGATCGAAGAACACCTGACGAACTCGTCAAACTTTTGTAATTGAATCGACGGAACTTGCAGGGACAGAACTCTTAACGTTGTTGTAGACTGATAGAGGAATAGACAAGACATTATTTAGTCAGACTACGTTGTTTAAGGCATTTTGTGGGAAATATCTTGCCATTGATTTACATCCCCTTGATAGTTTTAAGTCGATCTTAAGTGGATTTTTTGCAATTTGCAGGTCAGTGTCAGGTTGTATCTTGATTAAAATATGATTCGCAACTATAAAAGATATGATGATATATGAGATATGTATGTCGGAAAGCTAAGCGTATGCTGAGACGCAGATGACGCAGGTTCACGCAGCGCAGGGCAGAAAAGATTTTGTAAAGCATGATCGTACTGACAACTGCGTACGCTGCGGCGCAGGCACGTGCGACGCAGACATGTGTCTGTCCTGCTCTACGTCTCGTTGTAGAGATGAAAGATTTCTGCGCGATGCGTGCAGAGCGTCACTTGTTTTTTACCACTGATTCATAATTTTGTTTCAATGATTGATTGTTTGTACTAGCTAGGACGCGAATGTGTCTGTGTAGCTGCGTCGCAGCATGCGTTCGCGGCCTATGTCTGCCTCGCCTGCCCTTTTTTTTTTGTTTTATTTTGGAAACCTTCAAAAGGCGCCCGGGCTTTGGGGATAAGACCGAGTGTGAGATTTTTACCTCACTAAAACTACCCCGGTAGTCACCATCTGCACATGGAAGGGGCCCGTTACCTCTCAAAAGACCAATCCGGAACCCGCTCTGTGCAGCGCTTGTTAGGGCACATCTCTGGGGAGACTGTAAAGGAATCTCCCCGAAACCTAACAGTACAAGTGTGCAAGGCAGCACGTGACCACTGTGCACCGTCTACCCTGAGGTCACTCAGTGGGCGGACAGAGTCCCCACTCTAAGCGCCCGTGATCCCTAATTCCCGCCTGCCCTAAAGATTGCAGATGGGGTTTCGGCGTGTTAGGCGTCGAGGTGGTTGCCTCCCCGACGCCTTCTCCTACGAGCGGGATCAGCCCTCTCACGATCCCGCTCGGCAGCCTCCTTCTAAACCATCACAGTCTCACAGAAGGAGGCCATTTCTCCCCAGTTCTCCGACGCCGCCAGCATAGACTCAACTACTGCTGGTACCCTGCAAAAACTGTACTGTGCCGTGCTGCGTCTCCTAAGTCTCAGCTTACGCTTAGCCTTATAGCTTTCGTTATGGCTTGTGTTTATCATTTTTGATCAGTTAAGTAATTTCATTGTCTCTACATTATGTAAAAAATTAATATAATCAATATATTTGTCCACTTTGTATCCGGTCTATATCACCAAAACTCTGTGCCCAAGCTCAGTATAGGACAAAGTTGTTTAATCGTCAGTTGATAGACTGTGCCGTGTCATGGGGTGCCTGGCTCCCCCGCCCTCCCCACTTCTGTTCACGCTTAATTGACGCTGTTGATTAGCAGTGACTTAGGAATTAGATATCACAGGTTGAAGATCTAAATTAAAAGACTTGAAGTTTCATTGATGGTCGTATAGATTGTCTGGATCGAGGATTGTCTGCTCTGAACTTGCAAGTTTGAAAGTAACGGGTTATACGAGCGTTCTTCTATAGGTTTTTCAAAAGCAGTCAGGTTTTTAAGAAATTCAACCATAGTGTCAACAGGACAGAGAAACCATGATAGACTAACCCCGTTTGGCTGTGTGACTCGCCTCACGAAAACTTGCGGGAGTGATGATGATGACGTTACGCTGAAGTAGCTGCACGAAGGCTGCGGTGACGTTCACACTCGGGGTCACCAGTATAGGGGCATGAGGAACAGGGTGTAATGTTCACTCATCCTTTATAGAAAAGGAAGAATCCTCCGACCAGACGGGTGTCGTATCTAGTGGGCAACTGCCCGACGATTGATGTCGGGAAGTTATATATGTCCTGATCGTAAACTCTGCTTGCGCGATGCAGGATTTCGCGTGACGTCAGTGTGATGCGTAGTTCGCATGTGGCTATTTCAGTACATAAATCAAGATTTAATAGCCTTTTGCCCCCGGTAACATTCTTATTTCTGCGATTGTAATAAATCATCATCAAAGCATCAGGTTAAGCTACGCTTGCCGGGGTTGGTCCATGGATGGGTGACCATCTTTACATACCGACACTCCTCCGTGCCTCAGAAAGCACGTTAAGCCGTTCGTCCCGGCTGCTATTAGTGGATCTTTGACAGTCGTTACGGTTCGTCAGAAGCCCGAAAGTCTGACAACCAGTCTTACCAAGGGGTATCGTATTACTCAGTTACTGGGTTGTGGAGATCAGATAGGCAGTCGCTCCAGGTAAAATACTGGTATTCAGCTGCATCCTGTAAGACTGGAAGCCGACCCTAACATAGTTGGGAAAAGGCTAGGCAGGTTGATCGATCTTCCAAAGCATATTGTGTAGATAGCGTTGGTGTGTTATAAAAAGACAAGGAGTTCTTTTGATTGAATATTTATATTAAAATTCTTCTCATCCCAATTCTTTTCTATTCAAGCTTCTACAAAAACCCTAAGCTCCTTTCCAAAAATCAACAAACCTAATATTTCACAACTTTGCGACATAAATATCGAAAGTATCTAATTGGCGTTACCCTCTTTGTTTTAAAACACACATTATTTCCCTTGGGAAGACAAAAGTCGCGGATTTCATAACTCAATAATAACCCGCTGTTTACCCGTCGCAAGAGGTAATTATATCGAGACGTGATTTCGTACGGGAAGCTCGAATTAATATCAATGTTCTTGGGCCTAGGTTTTAGGGATGTTGTGGCGGGTTGTCGATATATTTGTCGATACTTACCTAATTAAATAAATTAATGTATCGTTTTTTCTATTCTGAATGTTTAATTTATAACACTGTTTTCTACTAAGGCTTATTTTATATATGTTTTTCTTTTTTTTTTTGTATTTGTTAGTGGAAACTTTTAAATGGCCTTCAATCTCATATTGTTTAAAAACACTGTTTATGTTAGCTGTAAGTTTCCCGAAAAGAATAAAATAAATACCAGTACCTACTTAGTTTATGTAAGCATTCAATATTTTGTCATGATGTTTTGTAATTGTCCTATAAATACGTCCCTTCTGTTATAAATATTATCCATACTAATTATTATTACTGCGAAAGTAACTCTGCCCGTCTGTCTGTCGCGATGAAATTGAGCACACAGGCTATGCCCATGGGTTTTTAGGCTTATTGATGATTCGAATTTATTTGTAGGTATATCGATTTCTGGAGTGGTCGATTCGCCTACAAACTTCGTGCAAATCGCCTCACGAAGAAATAATATTATTTAAAACTGTCGATTCACCCGTTTTGAGCGAGTAAATTCGGGCGAATCACCAAAAAGCCGGTTTTTAAATTCGACAACTCTAAAACCATCGACACAAACATCATTCGACAATCATAACACTCATTCCATCACTATCCTTAAAGAAAATGAAGACAAATGCTAACGCCAGCGGAGGGGTCCGGGTTCGATCTCAGACGGGGCATGACAAACTGTCTATGACATACATAATTTTGTAACGGCTTCATTATTTAGTCATGAAACAGGGGGAGTCCTGTCTAGGAACGATATTTTGTACCAATCAATGTCACTTAACTGCGATAAAGTTACCTTTAATATCTTTGCTTTGATAGGAGGTTGTTTATTTTTATTTTCATGATATTATCGTGGACGTCCACGTGCACATCGATAACATATATGGAAATACGTGCACGTTGTAACGTTATTGTGGGCGGAAATTTAAAAGCGTCTTCTCATCTCTATACATTTTACTTCCCTGTGTCGTGGATGTGATGCCGTGATATGGACGTGAACGTCCACGATAATGTCGTCACGTTAGAATTGATTGATAGATAGTGAGTAGTGCTGATTGAACAGTACTATTCTCCATTTCTATAATACTTAATCTTTATTTATATAAACAGATTGTAGTACATGTAACAAGTTTTCATAATGTTAGTATTTATTTTATTTTATTTATTTAAAATAGGTACTCAAACAGCATATAACATATTGTACATTAAATATAAATGTTAACAGGTATGGGCTATATCTATATATATACCAATTACAGGTGTACACGAAATTCACATAAAATAAAGCAACCTTCTTAAATTACATAAAATTAAAATATTAATTAAAATTAAAATAGAAAACAAAATAAAATAAAATCATTACAAAAAAAACAGCTTTGACCTAAGTCTAAAACGGAACAAAAAACTGACTTACACAAATATCATTCAATATAAAATAACTAACTAAAATAAGCTTAACTAAGTATTGTTTAAATGACTGCGCAAGAGGGTTTTGAATAACCAAAGAAAACATCTAAATCAGGTAGTTTTGTGTTGAGTTCATAGATGTTGGGCGAATGTCTCCCAATGTTATTTTTATAGTCGGGCGGTTTAAAAAGTCTGGATGTTGGCAGTCTAGGAAGATTTATAAGGGACTGACAACATGACACGTTCAAGCAATTGCTCGCATTCTATTTGACCATTGACAATTTTATAAAGAAAGACTCTTTTAGAAGAAGACGAAGTCATGGACAGTACGACGTAAATTTCTATCTATATTTTTGTTTCCTTTTGTATTTATCCACTAGCTGACCCTGCAAACGTTGTTTTGCCTTATAAATGCTTGGGGTGCACCATCTTTATCATTTATTACCTACCCTACCTACCCTACCTACCCTACCTACCCTACCTACCCTACCTACCCTACCTACCCTACCTACCCTACCTACCCTACCTACCCTACCTACCCTACCTACCCTACCTACCCTACCTACCCTACCTACCCTACCTACCCTACCTACCCTACCTACCCTACCTACCCTACCTACCCTACCTACCCTACCTACCCTACCTACCCTACCTACCCTACCTACCCTACCTACCCTACCTACCCTACCTACCCTAAAACCTTGTCCTAAAAATAACGAACATTTAAAAAAATTAATTGGCCAAATTGGTCTAGGCGTTGTTGAGTTATGCGCTTACCAACATATTTTGGGATTCATTTTTATATTATAGATGAGACAAATAACGGCTAAATAACGACAGTTATTGTGTAATATTGTTGAAATTACTGCACTTTAGAGTATTTTTTTTAATGTAAATGTTAAATAGATTACATTGCTTTGTACTTTTCGTAAAATGACGGAGTTTATAATACGTTTATAAATGGAGTATACTTCATTTTTAGAATGAGTCAAAGACAGAAGTATCTCTGAAAATTGCTGTTTTAATCAAATCTGACCGAAATGAATGAAAAACAAATTAATGAAACATTTAAATTTATTCAAACACACGGTTGCCAAATATAAATAAATAATAAGCCTTACAATAAAATATTAGACAGCAAACCATGTAAGCAATAAAAATGTTTAACCTTTAACATTGTTACTCGATGTAAAAGATATGTAACAAATTCGCTCACTAATGAGCTAATTAGCAAAAAGCAGTCAGACAAGTCTGTGAAATGCTACGATGTACATGAAGAAATAAAAATATACGAATTTATTTGATAAATTGTTTTTAACTTCAATCATTTTATCAACAATGGTTTAGAATTCAATTAAAAACAATTTTACTTAGTAATTTTCGTTTGTGATACTTTCACTCACTGGTTATATTATGAGATTCTTTCCTTTGTATCAAAGTAGATATTGTTATTGTAATTTACACTGGTGTGATCTTTCTTTTATTTTCGTTCTGCAAGCTTGTTAGCCTCTAAAAAGGAAAAAAACCAGTGTCAGCACTCATTCTCCATTACAAAAATATTAGGAGCCAAAAAATTTAAATGTAAATTTTTAACCCTTGTCGCTTAAAATAATCACCGTAAACGCCTTTGGAAATTCTTTTCAAATAGGTTAAACACTTAAAGACAGTAATTTGTACCAAAACATCGGAACAATTCGTAACGACCATTTTCTAAGACCTCTAAATTGACTAAACTTGGTTCAAAAGAGGGGTCAAGTTTTTCTGGAAAGTTGTGTCGGTAGTCATAAAATTATAAAATCTACTAAATATGTCATAGCCGCAGGAAAGCCATTTCTTAGATTTGAATATTTAACAGGTCGTTAAAGTATTAAAATTCAAGGTCTTCGAAGGTCCCAAATTGTTGAAATATGATAAATAAAGGCCTTCTGTAAGTTATTCAGATTGTTGAGTTAGAAACATGTCGTTAGATATTCTAATTTTATAGAAAAACCTCTTGCTTTTTTCTTTGGAGAACTCTTAATAACCATGTCCAATTAATATAAACATTATTACTGTGTTTATTTTTGCAACTTTTTGGCACAAAAGTTAACGTTGCTTTTGGTATGGCTGGCTACACACCTACAAAATCAAAAGTCATTTATTCAAACTAGGCTAAGAATCAGCACTTTTCGAACGTCTGACATAAGACAATTCGCCAAAACGTCTGTCCTTCACCACTTCCTAGAGCTTTAGCTGGGAAGAAGAAAAGCGCAATAAACTCCCCAGCGGCACAGCTGTCTAATCAGTTAGAAAAACTTGATTCTATACAATAGTATGCAAAATACTTTACATTACGCAACACAAAACATTAAATTAAATGCAATGCCTCTGGTAATACAGACGTCCTAGCGATGATCGCTTAACACCAGGTGTGCTGGTGGCTGCTTGCTTGTATGACACCCAAAAATATAAAATTTCCGTTCCTGCCAGCTTTTGAAATAAACTTCTTGTACAGCAGAAAGATAATGCTGATGATCCTAATATTATACAGAATCTAAATTCAAAACAGAACAACAAAAGAGGTTAAAATAATAATCAATTGCCAAATGACGTAACTTTGCACCTATTTGTATCACAAGCATTGTCGAAAGCCAAGGATCAAACGTGTGATCAAATTGTGATTTACTTCTACGAACATAATTTATGCGTCTGGTTGTCTAGTAACATAAAGCTGGTTGATTATTCCATCGTTGTATAGAAATAACTATTTTGTGGGTTTTGGAATAAACTAATTCAGATCAGGAAGCAAAAATGTAGATGAGAGCTTTCGATATGATTGAGAGTAAGAATGACAAAAGAAATGCTTAAAACTGTTTATTTGCTAAAGAAAATAATGGCTCATGAAGAAGGGCGAAAAAGATTTATCAGGAACTATGAATAAAGATTACTGGAGGCAACTGAAGTAAGTGCGCAGGATTTTGTAATTTGAAAACAAAATCCTGTGGACACAAACCTTTTTTTTCGTAGATAAGTGATAGCGGCTGAGCGCTGCAAGCAAGAATAGTCCATACAGTGTACAGATATGCGTTTCTTCGATAGTACATGGCATTGTTACCTACAGCATCATGCTTTGTATGCTGTTGCTGAAGAGTTTTTGTAAGTTAATTTTTTTCACTTCCAACAAAAATAATGAACAAAAATTTAATTTTGTTCTGTTTACATCAATAGTTCAGTATCAATTTCACTATCGTATTTCAAACCAAATTGATTCCATTGAAATTGAAGCCGAAAGGACTGCTGCACACAAATCCCATTAACATTCGGAAGCCGACCACGACCTAACACAACACACGATAACCGACACACAGTTCCCAGTTATCCGTAATAAACCGTTTGGGGACCAATCAAGCCACATCAAAGGGTGCAATAACCATTGGGCCCAATCGACGGAGGACCAATTACAATATTAAAAGCGCTTGCGCCGCGGGGCACACATGGGAATGAGAACAGAATTTGAATTTGAAATTTCGGGACCAATTTACCTTGAGGTGTAAGGCGACAGATACCAAAACGTAGTGCCGGGAAAGGAGTGATCAGAATTTTGTAGTATATGTAAATGTTGAGAAGGTAGGATTAAAATGATGTTACTGAAAATTATTTCCGCTCTACTTGCATATAATTACTGAACTGTTGTTTATTTTGTTATTAAAGTATCAATAAAGAGAAATCATAATAATATTTTCTTTAAAATTTTATGTAGAAAAGGGTTTTAGATACTCCAAGTCAAATATAATACTGGTTCGTTTGAATTATCATTCCTCAATCCTCAATCCAAAAAAAAATGTCTTCTAAATCATTATACCTTTGCTAGGTTTTATGCTACACTTCCCGGTGTAATATCAAAATAACGCTTTGCAAATGTTGATAGACATTTTTCTATAAAGAACTGGTTTTTTTTTTACAAAAGATGCAACAAATTTTGTTCTGTTTTCCTAAAATATACTACGTTGGAGTCACAATATTAATACCGGGTCGCGTCGCGCATCTCCCGAGGGGTTTCTAAATCATCCGTCCCTGTCGCTCCCTTGCGCCCGGCGCTAACTTGCACATCATAGTGTGGATAAGACTAGGACTAGACTTTTAGTATATTGTTGTTATGACTCATAGCAGAACAAAGAAGGAAAGCGCTTTTTCAAAGAATTTTCAAGAGAAGCTCAGAGTTCAGTTTGTGATTGATCAACATATGAGTATTTTGTTCAACGAGGTGACGAGGAGTTTAGCAACTCTCCTGGTGGTAAACGATTACTTGCCGCCTATAGGCATTAGCTATATCAGAGACATTTATTAATGGATGGTTGGATGGATTGTGTGAGGAATAATATGAAAGAGAAGGGAGTTAATGATAGTCTGACGGTTGACAGGGGAGAGCGGAAAAGAAAACGTGTTATTCCGACCTCAGGTAACATAGGACAAGGGCAAGAAGATGATGAGAGGCATTATTATTATGAATGTAAATAAATTGCCAACCCAGAAAAAAAATTGAAATGACTTATGTGCTTGTAATAACAACACTCTCTCACTGTTGTAAGAACTCAGTGGAACTTAGCATTAGACAGTAACAGCTTTTGCTAAATAGCCCTTTCTAATCATTCTCATAAGTACTGGTCGTCACTGTCATTTTAGGGAGCTATTGTACTGCTGTAACTCAAACTACTTCACGTTACTTAAAGGATCTCGCTATCCACCATATATCAGACAATTAATTCCCGTATTTTTATGAACGATCACGTTGAATCTCAGTCTCAATCTATCAAAAATACCTCTACCTTAATTTTTGACAAGATTTTGACAGCGATTGTCACTGAGATGAGATTGTTCCTACATTCTATTTACAAGAATCGGCCTTCAGGTTTAGTCTTTTTTTTATACCACTTCTTTGTCAAGGTATATCCACACAACTCTAGCGAAGCCGTAGCGCCCCCGGTAACATTCGCTTTACGGTGTAATTTTTCTTATGTTATTTATTTATTTATTACGTTGTGAGTGATCTATATCACGTCATATCTTACACTCTTGTAAATGGGCCAGCATTTATTCAGAGCCGCGCCGCGGTATTCGCATGGCAAGTCTTTTACTGTCGTTTTTGCTGATAGATTCGTAATTGTTTCGAGTTCATATCTTTTGGTTGCGGTTAAAAAAAGATGGAAGTAAGATCCTATTAAAATCGAAATCAAGTTTAGTAAATGAAAAACCAGCTCTCGGTTCGTCAACAATCCGATATAAAATTAGGAAAACCCGACTACTGAAAAATCACGCTCTAAAAAGTATGAAACAAGAAAATATTTCAAACAGAAATCAAGACATATGTAGGTACAAAAATGGTCAAGGTAAAGCTGTGGTCGCATGCCATTATAATTTTGTGGGTGTACAAGCATGCGACCACGGCTTTACTTTGAAAAGTAAAGTTCATAACTTTATGTCCTCTAGAGGGTGCCATATTGCATTTAATGTGACGCCACATAGTAGGCTATGTGGTTGTATGTAACCTCATAACTTCTAAACTACCGATCATAATTTGACAATTGAGGTATCATTGGAAACGTCTTGATCGTCCGCTGGTTATAGGTAACCAGCGGACGATCACCACATAGCCTACTATGTGGCGTCACATTAAATGCAATATGGCACCCTCTAGAGGTCCGCTGAGGTCTTGATCGTCCACTGGTTATAGGTAACCAGCGGACGATCAAGACGTTTCCAATGATACCTCAATTGTCAAATTATGATCGGTAGTTTAGAAGTTATGAGGTTACAGATGAACATACATACGTACATAGATATATACATACCGGTCAAAATCATAACCCTCCTTTTTGCTTCGCCGTAGTCGGGTAAAAATAAAGCCAGAAGAAGCCCATTTAAAAGATTTCATTACACGTGGTGAAATGTAGATACACAATTAAACTGGATGCGTAGAATAACCATCGGAGACTTAGGTGATGTGAGTTTGAAGTGAGATGTCAACCGCTGGCGTCAAGTGAAGTGAGCTTTGAGTGAACTGCCATCACTTAAAGCTTACTTCACCTCACTTTCCACAGTGACATTTTACAGAATGAACCGACTGAAGAAACGAAAGACAAAATGACAGACTTTTGAAAGTATTCTACGCGACGTAAAAAATTAAGGAATTAAATGTCACTTTGTCTTCGTAGAGTAGAGATCATACTACTAAACGCCCTGATGACTTTAGTGGCCCTATTAACTTCCAAACTCACTACCGATAACAACATACCAACATATCTCCCAGACTTTATAGGACGACCCAACCAAAGAAATATATTTAACCCTAAAAATAATAGACAATTATACTAAAACTATAAATTTAACGATCCCATAACAGAATCCATAATGGAAATATGTAATGACAAAACCTCAGTCTCTCTGCAATTTACCTCCTACCACTGCTAGAAACGTTTGAAAAATAACTTTAAACTCGTAAAATTCAAGATGGGACTTTCAGGCTTTAGGCGTTTAATAAATATGGTAGCAGAATAATGGGCGAAGACCCTAAAACATAGTTTTTAAAACCCAAGTGACATTTATGTTGTGGGTGATATATCTGTGTTTAAGTTAGCCATGGTTAATTAATGGTAGAAAGGTTGAGGGACGGTAATTATACGTGGTAAGCAAATTGCTATTTTTGTTGAAATTTCTAAGGTCCTATGTTTTTAAATAGAATTGAAGTGTGAGCTTATTAGTCGAGGCACCTTGTTAATTTAAGTGAAGCCAATTTGCACTTTTATAATTTCTAACGTAACTATATTATCGTGTACGTCCTTGTCCACGGCACGGCATCATGATAACACCGTAAAGTCAAAATCTCTTATCTGCCATGGCTTATTTTTAATCTTATATTTTCAATTGCTTTGTTTTTTTTTAAGCTATTGCATAGCTTTTATCGCGGGCTTTGAGCGCGGCGACCGAATCAAGAAATTCCGTAACGTAACGAAAATAAAACCTAACACCCACCACTCCGCCTACCATGTAATGACGGTTCCCATGACAACGTGATGTTGTCATGGGAAACGTGATGTTGTCATGGGAACGTAATTTTTGTTTTATGTCATCACGTTATCATCCCAAGTGTAGCGTTGACAAATAGGAAGTATGGAGATTACAAATGCTATGCAATAGCTTTACCGCGGCAGTCCCCGAGTGCCACTCGTTTTTTTTTTACATTGTTCTCACATATAGAAGCAACAAGAATAATATACCCAGGATTTTGTAATAACTATATCGTCGACCGTAGGTTCAATTGAGGTAAGGGACAAATTTACCCAAAATTAGTTGAGTATACAGTTTTGTTCAGAATTTTTCGCTCTATCGAATGGTGAATATGAAAAAAAAAATCTTATTTTGTCCCTTACCTCAATTGAACCTACGGTCGACGATATTTCAAAGAGTCTCTTTGGAGTTTCTTGCCCGTTCTTCTCCATAGAGATCTACGTTTTGGAATGGGCAACTAGCTTCAACTTTCTGACTAACTGACCGATTCTTTGACAATTCAAAAGTGCCTGTAAATGGTTTAATTGAAATGAATGCTTTGAGTTTGACTTTGACAGGAAAGTAAAATGTATAGATATCCAAAATTTATGAAGACGCTTTTAAATTTCGGTCCACGATAACGTCATAACGTGTACGTTTTCTGGACGGGGACGTCCACGATTATATCGTCACGATAGAAATTATAAAAGTGCAACAAGCGCAAGGACTTGAACCCTTACTTAAAATTGTTTGCTTTGTCATTAGCGATAAATCTGATACAAACCCAAATTCAATTTCTAATGTCTGGGGTTAATGTAAACTCCATTTGAAATAAGATTAGACATTTAAATAAACCTTTCACACAGTTTGTTCAACCGATATTGACTTCTATTGCGTTGGTCTTATGACAAATGGCAGCTGCAGTAAACAGTTGGATTTGTAACCACTTTTTTGCTTTTAATACCAACCTTATGCCTACGGCATAGAAGTCAAAATCGGTTGAACGGACTGTAAAAAAGGTTTGTTGTCTAATCTTATTTCAAATGGAGTATAGTGAAGAATTTCTAAGGAGCTAAACCCAACAAAAAAAAAAGTTTATAGGTGTCGTGGGACACACGGTTGGGACGAAGTTCCTTTCACTGTACCATCGAAGAAACCTATAACTAAGCAATTTGAAAACAAAATCCCGTGCACACGACCCTTTTTTTTTCGTAGGTAACCGTTACTATAGTGGCCGAGCGCTGCAAGCAGAAATAGTCCTTACGGTGTATAGGTATGGGTTTCTTCGATGGTACCTATATTATGTATTAATACCATCTAGTATGGTCTCAAATTTCAAGTATCAGAAGTTTTTGTTTTTTAATACAGAGCCATCTATCTACACTACACTTAAAACTGACTTTTTCGGCGTAACGCTTTTTCATTACATGACGATTTCTGCCACTCTCCGCAAGCCGCATTAAAGAACTTCGTTCCAAAAATCACCTTTCATATCAAAAGTGATTCTGATTACATCACTCTTCAACATAGTCCACTTTTCCCCAACACCTTTGCTATTATCATCAAAGAAGCAACGCCCGGTCGATAAATAAAACTAACCAGATGTTAACTAAAGCGTGGATCGTACATCTGCAAGTTCATACAAAAACAATAGACTATTGTTGTTATTTTTTAGTTCATCAGTGACTTACTGTTACAGCGCGGCGTGGAAATGAATTATCTTCCGAGTGTACTCCAAATCGAAGCTGCATCTGCCGTAGTGAGGGGAAGTTATCGATAAAAGAATGAAGTGAATCGAGAAAATTGTAAAAGAAATTAGAAAAAAAAATTGCACTGTATTTTGCAATTTTGTTTTTACATAATTACAGTAGTTTATTTATAATTGCCTCATTCATTTTGCAATTAAATAAAACTGTTTAATCTCGGTTAAATTTTTGAAGTGAAAACTTCGTTAGGCGCATTGGGCATTTTTGAGATAGGAAAAAACAATTGAACTCGCGTCACCGTTACCGACGCCTCAATAAAAGTATTTCCTGCACACTAAAATTGTACAAGTTTTCACTTCTGTCGGCACTCTCGGAGTGCCACAATTTTTTTAACGTAGTGTTACTTTAGATTGGTCCAGATTCCAAAGTCAAAAAATGGTACCTACTTAGTTTTATGTTTAGCACTTAATTTATTACTTTCAAAGATTTTTTTTACCGATAATAAGACCTTAATTTTATATCACATAACACAAATAAAGCATATGCAAAATCATACGAACAGAGAGGTCTTTATTATCTATCGATATGTCCACTGTCGACGCATCCGCATCCCAAATCAATCGCAACCGTAGCCCGAGTTTTTTACAGTTTGTTAGTAGTTTTGATATTTTTTATCCTTTTTGCCCCTTTCGAGGATTCATTTTGGACAATAAAATGACCGCAGATGTAACCGGCAGGTGTTACCACGCCAATAATGAAGGAATCGCACTCAATCGGGGTTGCTATTATATTTTTATGGGTATAAAAGTTTATGCACGGTCATTTTATTTGGTGGTTAAGAATTTTCGTGGTTTGTTATACTAATTATTTTCTTTAGCAGATGCTTGAGTGTTGTTTTATGTCGGAGATAAGTAGTTATTATTTTGCTATCTGTAATCTCGTTGCAGTGTAAGCGAATACCTCAGTCGATCACAATTGCTTGCATAACATGCATAATCTAATCAGACTTTAATTAATGTTCCCACTGCCGGGACTCAAGCCTCCTCTCGATGAGAGGGTACGGGCCGTAATCCACCACGCGGACCCAGTGCGGGTTTGTAGATGTCACATGTCTTCGAATTTTTGGTTCTAGGACACACCGGTTTCCTCACGATGTTTTCCTTCACCGTTTTGATTGCAGTGGTGATAAAAATATTTTCCACAAAGTAAAACGCCTATGAGGGTTAGAACCTAAGACCCTCAACTCGTATCAGCTCAATTGCTTATTCATTTTTTACTTCGTGCTTCATTTTTTTTTCGATTTTTCTTTGACCATCAGTGAACATCAGTTGTCTTTTGTCATTTTTCATAAGTTGTAAATTCAAAATAGCATCACTTACCTGAAAAATAAGTACTTTATTTAAATTATTGTCATTTAAAAATATGGTCTAAAATCCAAAAAATAAAGTTAAAATTACAATATCAAAACAAAATAGGAAACATAACAAAGTAACGGGAAAAATCTACTTTGGTACTTACCACTAAGTAGTTATATAATATCTAAATAGATAAATGTATAAAGCAATGCAGCTATTGATTCAATTCCACAAACGTACGACACTAACAGTTCCCATGATATAATAAAGTAGTCTCCATTACATTTTATCTAAATAAAAACACGTAATTAAATGCAAATAAGGACGGGCTGACAGCATGTCGATATAATTCAAGACGTTTTATCGACTATCGACAGTTTGCGTGTGGACTTATCAAGTTTATGGTTGTTCGTGTGAACGGTCTATCGGTGGAAGTAAGTCAACGTCGCGCTAATTATGTCGCTGTGACGACTTGTGACGATATATCGATAGTTTCTGACGGTATACTGACGCATCTTGATACTTGTAAATGATTACTCGGTTTTTGTGAGCGTTTTTTTGCGTGTTAATTGTTGATAAGTAACTTACATCTGTAATTAAATTAAGCCTGTTTTCCTTTATTTGTTATCTGCTTGTCTTATTTAAGCCCAAACAAAACGCCTATTTACTACATAAATTTTTAACTGACACATGTAACTCTTTTCGATACGTTCCTCTTTTGATAAGAATTAATTAATTCATGGAGGTGTTAAAATATCACACAGATAAGTAGGTAGAAAATTCTCAAAATACCTTTTCCAAATTGCATAGTATCAAGAATATCCGATATTAGAGTAGGAGTATCGATATTTTGTAATGTAGCATTATGAAACGTTTTATTAAATTCATAACTGTATCAGCACTATTCCGTTCATTAAACATATACTATAATAATAATACTCTACATTAAAGTTTTCATCGTTTGAGATTGCACAACTAGAAGCTCTATCGAAGAAAACCATTACACTGGTTTAGGTCAACAGCACCGTAAATTAAGGGAGTTTCTTACCATCTATTATAACTATAACGTTTAACCTACTTTCGAATCGTGAGTGAATTTATTATTATTTGCAAAATTAATAATTATGCGGCACTTATCAAATACGGTAAGGTGTGAGAATGTCGCCTGCGATAGTGCAACACAACTGTAAATTACGAAGCTTCTTGTCAAATTAAATACAATCTTATTTTATAGGAATAAGGATCATAATAGTTTAGCAGGCGTGAATGTCATAAGTTTGCAGAATGTTATCAGTCACCAATGTACAAACCGATCTACAAATCCCACACAAGAAACAACCTTACTACATCCATATAAGGGTCACAAAAACGGCATCAATTCAAAAGTACAGTTGGCAACATAATTATCGAGTCACGTGACAAGATTGATGCATGTCAGTCCGTCACGTCTGTCCATATCTTCACGCTAAGTGCTTGAGATGCCGACCAGAATGCAAATGAAGTCGTCCCAGTATAAATATAAGAGCACTTTACACATGTTTATGATATTGTTGTTATCTGTACATGAAAGTGTATCTGTCAAAACAATTTATTTATGCAACGTTTGGGAATCGTGACTGAAATGGTACAGTCGAGGCAGGAAGTAAATGACCTAGTTTTGAAATTGACCAGATGGACGATGGTCCTAAGATGAAGTGCGTGCAAGGTGCAGTATTAGCAGAGCTTGGATTGGATATTGAGGAAAATGAAGTAGCGACCACAGTAACACCACAATAATATTGGGCTTCGTTATTATCAATGACGGTGTTAACTTGTTCCTTTTGCAAAATGGACTGATGGTACCTATTGTTAAAATGACAGATCAGACATAGAACCGAGTGACACAGGAACTAAGAGGCTTGACACAACTAATGGAAGTCCTAATCCCAGCAGTATTATATTATGTATAAAGGATTGTTGGTGATGAGAACAAGACTATCCTGAACCAACTCACCAAGTCTCCACAAATGGATGAAAAGACCTTAAAAGGCCAAAAGGCTGTTTAAGTGTCAGTGAAAAAGAATTCATAAAATATACTCCCAATCTCAAATCTCACAAAGATTTGTCAATCTCGCGATATAAATCTTTCTTTCTGATTGACCGCCAAACGCATTTATTATAAATCAAAAACCTTCCTTCACAACCTACATTTTACTCTGAAAAAGAAGCACGTATAACTGCCTTATATAGTCAGTAGGTATGTGTAGATATGTCTGTCTCACATAAACCCAGTCGGCTTATAAAACTTTATAGCAAATTTTATGTGGTTGGAAAGGGACACACAGCCCTTACGCGTTAATTAGTTCTCCGGAATTCTCTCAGAGAAGAAACAGCATGGTCAGAAGCCTATAATTATCTAAAGCGAAACAGTTTTCGGAGAGAAACGATGATTTAGTTAAACGTTTTTTAAAATCTTGTTTTGATTTGTTACCCAAACATTAGTTGGACATGCTGCTTGATCGATCGGTCAACAATCGGCGGCATGTTGGCAATAAAATATTGGCGATAATTAGTTGGATTAAAAATAAAAACGTCTTTGGTGTTGTGAAGACTATTTAATGTTGTGTGGATATACATATAAGTCTTCTTTTGTAGTTGTGGACTAAGATTTTTAAGATGGTTGTATGTTGGATGCTGTCAAGGGTTTTGTTTAAGCAAAGATTTAGCAGTTGGTTAAATTTAGTTGTAGCAAATGAAAATGGCTGAAAGGTAGGTTAGGTTAGGTTAGAACTGTGACCACATAACACACCGCACGAGCCGAGCGAGCGAAGCGAGCGGTGCCGTGGCAGCGGCCGGCGAGTCCCAGGGTCCATTTAGGCAAGTTTAACTAACTGCTACCGGCCGCACCTAGTTGTAGCCGGCTAAAACTAGATATAGCCGCAGTCCACACTTCGGGTTTTAGCCGTAACACGTATATATAAGCCATGTATCCATTTATTTTAAAGAAAATGGTAACAATTAACTTCCGTTCGTAATCCTATCCGTCCGTGAGTATAAAATGCGGAGGTTGTACCAAAACGGCCGGTTCTCTTGTCATGTTTCAATGGGGACTAATTAAGAGCCCTCAGAGTTAATTAGCTCCGGGTTTTCGGTAATGCCATGGAAGATAAAATTTTGCTTTGTCTTCAGTTATGAATCGGGAGAAGCAATTTGTTTGACGCATTGAGAAAGAACAGTTTCGTGTTTGTGAAATTAGTTTTTCGGCGCGAAGTTGTCTTGTGAGTATCAGAAGTTTCGATTAAAATTTTGGAATTATTTCGATAATTCGTGAAAAGATGCCCATCCATAGATAAATATCACCCGTCTCTCCACTAATCTATTGCCTACTCAAGGATACGGTTCCGGTACGACTCGCAAATCCTTCCATATCCTGAGGGCGCGTCTTCCCTACCATTACCGCACCACCCGGTCTACTCCCTGATATGCAATGGCCTCTGTAGCTCCATGAAACATGAGGTTTCACGGGCTAATGCAAATCTTGGGGTTCATTCAATTTATCGAGTCTGATTAAACCACGCTGGGGTCGGTGCATTTAATTCATTCATTCACTAAAGATAATTTTTAATCCTATTTCTCTTATTTCAAAGCTAGATCCTCTTCTATCTACAGTATGTTTTATCGTAAGAGGTTGCAAACTACTTACATACTCCCAGTCAATGCAAGGTTCTTTCTATCGATAGCAATTTATTTATTTATTTATTTAATACTTCAAGCACACAAATGTACAGAGGCGGACTTAATGCCAAAGGCATTTTCTACCAGTCAACCTTTGGGTGATGCAGAGACAAACAGTGGTAGGTGCAATAGCGAGAATTGAGGAATAGATATTTATTTAAATATAAAGATATACATAAATATATATTTCCAATTATATATAAATATAAACAAAAATAAATACATATAAAATACTACTAAAGCAAATAAGACAAACAATGGGAAATCATTACCGCTGTGATGATACTGCCAGCTTCTTGCGAATGTGCTCGCGAACTTTAACTTTAAAAGATAATCGGTTGGTCGCCATCCTAATTTCCTGGGGGAGCGCATTCCACAGAGAGATAGACTGAACGAAGAAGGAAGAGTGAATGAAGTCTGTGCGGTGGGTGGGACATTGAAGAAGACGATTGTGAGATGAACGTAGATTTCTATTGTGGTTGTCGCAAATGTACTGAAAGTGCGGGGCTAGATAACTAGGTGAAGAAGGAGAATCAAGAAATGAAAACAAGGTGGTCAGCGCCCTTTGCTCTCTGCGCTGGCGTATGGGTAACCACTTTAGAAGCGATCGACGCGCAGAGACATGATCATATTTACGTAGATTGAAAACGAATCGAATGCAGTTATTGAGAAGACGGTCAAGTTTGTCGAGGAGATCTGCATTCAGGTCATAGTAGCACACATCACCATAATCGATGATAGGGAAAATTAAGGTCTGCACAAGCATTGTCTTCGTACTCGATGGTAATACATTTTTCAAACGGTACAGAGCTCGCAGCGTTCCAGTAACCTTCTGGCTTACCTTAGTAACTTGAGCACGCCAGTTCAGGGTACTATCGATGTGCAAGCCTAAGTCCTTCACGTCAGTGCTAAAAGGAACTATCGAACCATTGAAGAGAACTGCTGGCAAGGTTGTACCATCCACCCTGCTAATACCGCGAGGACTGCCAATGATTCTGCTATTCTTTGGTCACAGAACACCTTTTTGGTTAAAAGTATGCACCGAAAGTAGGGTCTAGAACAAAACTTAATATACTTAACTGGTTTTATTACAATACAAGGTTTTTGCATTGACATGGTTTAAGTAAATCATGGAGACAATTTTTGGAATAACAACGTACTACTCGTAGAACTGTGATTGAAATACAGTTCTTAAAACAAAAATGACAGCTAGTGCCATCCTCGAAGACACACCCCGCTCCGCGATTACTGTACTGTAAGCTGTACTTTAGTACGGAGCGGAGCTTAGTGTGGCGCGTCTTCGTCGATGGCATTATCTGTACCCGGTTACTAAGTTGTCAGTTATGTAAATAAAGGATTAAAATAAAAATAGTTCGAAATTCTAAAATGACTATGGTTTATCCCTGCGTCTGCTGATAAACTTTGTTTTGTATATCTAAACACAATCAATCAAAATCAATTCAGAAGAACATAATGTAGACACTTTGCAACACAATTTTACAACCACATTTTCATAGCAGCCTACTTACAACAACTAGCCATTAAGTACCTCATGACGTCACAAAACAGTCAACATAAATATGATATGAATTAATGGAAGACGGAACTCAAAGCCACCGACTTAGATCAGGTGTCTGATAAGGTAGGAACAATAGACGATCTCATATAACAATTTGTATACAAACGGCGGGAATGAAATCTCTTAATTTGTTGCTTGTTGCTGCTTGTCTCTGTAATTCGACGTTTGGTAAGAGGAGTTTTGATGATTTGGGGAATGGATGTGGTATAGTAGAAGAAAATTACGGGCAACGAAAAAAAGACGGAAAGACGATGCTTTAAGAGGAGGCTCCCTAAATTGTATGTTAATTTGCATTAATATTCTGAAACAGTCACGCATACAATCAAAATGGAACTTTAGTATGTGATTTATTGGATCTGTTTCTTTCCAAACATAAGACAGTTACCTACATAATTAGAACATTTTCGCTCGATCCATTTTTTATTCGAAAATCATGTCTTTTTTAAAGATTATTTGAAACAAAAACAAGATTACTCGGCTTTTGTGTCTAAAATAATTAATGACAGTAAGGAAATATAGTTTATTATCCAAATATAAGATATATTTTTTCTAGGTCAATTATTACTATAGTTATAAACGAAATAAGAATTGAGACTTACGACATTTAGTTCCGTGCTCGAACACGACCAAAGAACGCACAAGAAATTCAACTTTATTACTGATGTGTTAGCGTTTAGCACATAGTGGAGTGTTGGGGTGCATGGGGGCGGATTTTGCGTAGAAATTGACTTTGGAGTGTGACGTTAAAAATGTGCATGTCTTTCTACATCGTTCTTACAGTGCCTATACCTAATTTCAACATAGATGATGACATGTAACCAATATTTTGTAACTCCTGCTTCTTCTTCCAACTAATATCACAGCATACTGTTGTCCGTTTGATCCGCACGGTGTCGCCATGCCGAGGCGGCAGTGTCCAGTGAACTTCAGTGAATGTGTATGTGTTGTGCTTGCGCGTGCGGCAGAAGACTGGGGGCGAACTCCGGGCCGCCGCCGGGCCCAGAGGTCGAAACTCCCACCGAAAGGCTTCTTTCCTCACTTGGTTAACTGAACCATATTCGACCTCGCCCAACATCCCTCCGGCGTAATCTCGGCAGTTTGGTGACGGTAGGGGGCTTGTGGGAGTCCCGTCACAACAGTGATAGTGGTGAATCATTCGTTAATCCGTGAAGATTTACAGTAGTTATCACTAAGGAACGAAGGCATAATTGCTGGGCTAAAAAAGGTACTATTCCATTACCAATTTCCATGTTTCTTGTACAGAGTGTCAAAACGTGCTATGATCAAAGTTCTTTTGAGAGCTGTTGTGATCCATGTTTTTCCAAACAGAGTAAAAACGTGGTGTGATGAGTGGTGGCTATAGATAGTCGCTCCTTGTAAAATACTGGTATTCAGCGGCATGCGGTTAGACTGGTAGCCGACCCCAACTTACCTATCCTTACTTACTTAGTTGGGAAAAGGCTACGCAGATGATGATGACTTTGATTTAAAAGAAGTTAAAAAGTTGTGTAGGAATAGGTTGTCACGATATGTGATCCGGATGAATGATGGAAATGTCGTGAGGAAAGTTTTGAATATAAAATATGGATGAAAAAGACAATGTTGCTCCGATCACGAATAAATTTGGATAAGAGTAAGAGAATGGTGATGAACTGCGATTTAAAAGAGAGTCATTAGAGTTTCTTGCCCGTTCTTTTCCACAGAATCCTACTGCTACGCTTTGGAATGGGCAAATAGCTTCATGTTTCTTACTGACAAACTCTTTGAATTCCTGTGAATGGTTTTTTTAAGGTATGAGGAACAGGGTGTAAAGTTCACTCATCTTCTATAAAAAAGAGAGGATCCTCCGACCAGACGGGTTTCGTGTCTAGTAGGCAACTGCCCGACGGTTGAAGTCGGATAGTCTTATAAATGTCGTACGGTTTCTTAAATGAATGGCTTAGGTTCACCCTGAGCAGTCAAATTCGCTTCCACTTTGCTGACTGGCTGATACTTTGTCACAGACTTTTCGCACTCAAAAAAGGTAAAAAGGTAGACTTAATGCCTTATGCATTCTCTACCAGTCAACTAAGGGTGACTAATAGTCTTCCAGACCGAATTTCAGCCATGGCGGCTAATCTCAGCAGAGACTGGCCATGTACGCGGGACATATTATAGCGCACAAGTGTGTGCGCAGACACAGGTGTACTCTCTCTTCCCTCACTCTCATAGTCCGATGGGACGGCAATACGACACGACCGGAGAGAGATCAGGAGTAGGAGCAGAAGTGTGGGGTCCTTTTTTTTTTTTTTTTTTTATTGGGTGGGAAATTATCAAATAACTTCTCCCGCTCTGGGTGGAGCGGGAGGGCGTGTCAGACTCTTACTGACTAAAACCCACCCGTGTTCCTTCCTATGCCATGTTGCCGGGGGCCACGATTTCCCTATCGGTTTTCTTCGAACCCCCGGCATTGGCATTGGCCCTAGCGGACCCCGTCAATTCTGCTGACATCTCTTTGAGGCGCGCGTGGAACACAACGCGCCGTCGACCCGGGCTTGGTTCTTATCGGACGGGGAGCTACCCATTGCTCACCGTCCGCAAGCCCGCGCCTACGGTGGCCGGAAATCTTCCCGCGATTCCCGACGCCCAGGGCGTCTCCTGCTGCGGCGGTTAGGGGCGCGAGGGCGCGAAAATTGCCTCTCCCTCACGCGCTCCGTCTCCTCCTTCGCGAGCATTACTGCTTCGCAGAAAGAGGTGACGGCCTCCCATTTCCTCTCGCTCCGTAGCATGGCCCGAATCAGGGCCGGACGCGAGAGATCACCGCCGCCGATCGCATCCACGAGGACACGGCGATGCCCTGCCCAAGCCGGGCAGACCTCCACCGTATGCTCCACCGTGTCCTCCGGGCGATCCACACAGTGACGACACCCGGGCGTTTCCTCACGCTTTATCCTGAACAGGTACCTCCCGAAACAGCCGTGTCCGGTGAGTACCTGCGTCAGGCGGAAGGTGAGGACGCCGTGGCGCCTCTCTAGCCACTCCTCAAAGAGGGGTCTTATCGCCGCAATTGTGGCGTGCCCAGCGCTGGGTTGCGACAATCGCACTCTCCATTCCGCCATGAGATCCCGCCGGAGCTCTGTCCGCTGTGCCGCAACTTCTTGCGGCATCGGAGTTAAGCTCCGGCGCTTCGCCTCCTCGCGCCACTCCCAAATGTGCGCGAGGACCTTTGCCTCCAGATCCCATGGCGGTACTTCGGCAAGGAGGCTCGCCGCCTCGCAGGAGACCGTGCGGTATCCTCGGGCCAGCCGGATGGCCATGACCCTTTGGGACGCGTTCAGCCGGCGGCCTGGCTGCCGCCTCAATGAAGGCGCCCACACCGGCGCCCCGTAAAGGGCCATGGACCGCACGATCCCCACGTAGAGCCTCCGGCAGGAGGCGTTTGGACCTCCCAGATTGGGCAGGAGCCGCTTCAAGGCAGCCCCGGCCCGGTCCAGTCTGGGAGCCAAACGTCGGAAATGCTCCACGAAGTTCCACCGGCTATCGAGGACGAGTCCCAGATACTTCATCGTCGACTCGACGCCGATGTGAACCCCTCCCGCCAATACCTGGGAACCCGACGGTGGCGCACTACGAGGACCATAGAAACCCATGGCCTCGGACTTGTGCAGGGCCACCTCGAGTCCCAGCTGCCGGATTCTGTCGACGATTGTCGCAACCCCGCGTGTCGCTAAGTCGGCCGCCGCCTGGTACGACCTCCCCTGCGCCAGGACCAGCGTGTCGTCAGCGTAACAAACGACGCTGACGCCAGTAGGGAGGTCGGCGCGCAGCACCCAGTCGTATCCGATGTCCCACAGATGCGGCCCCAGGACCGATCCCTGTGGGACACCGCACGACATCTTTCGCCGGTTCCACTCTCCTTGGTGACCGGGGTAGATGACAGCCCTGTCTGTCAAATAGGCCTCGACCACACGACAGAGGTAGGTCGGCATCCGGTGATACCGAAGTGCCTCCCTGATGCAACTCCAGGGCAGGGTGTTAAAGGCATTGGCGATGTCTAGAGACACCGCCAAGACGACCCCACCCCGGGCCACAGCATCCCCCGTCGTGAGGGCCCGCACGCGCATGATGGCGTCCACCGTAGAGCGCCCCCTGCGGAAACCGAACTGGCTGTCCGCCAGATCCGGCCCCACTCGCACCAGCTGCCCGACGAGGCGGTCTGCAATGACTCTTTCAAAGAGCTTGCCCACCTCGTCGAGCAGCACAATGGGCCGATAGGCGGACGGAGAGTCCACTGGGCGCCCCGGCTTCCTGATGAGGACCAGTTTCCCAGTCTTCCAGCAAAGTGGGAACTGGCCCCTCTCCATGCATGCGCTTAGGAGCCCTCTCAGTCGAGGCCCGAGAGTCCCCATGGCCAGGACCCAGGCCCTTCCGGGTATGCCGTCGGGTCCTGGGGCGGTATTCCTCGCACTCATCCTGCGTACCGCCACTCTCATCTCTACCTCGGTCACCTCCGGAGCATCGTCGTCGTCGTCGGCGGTGTGGTCCGCATCGGGCACCGCAATGGGCGGAGCCATGGGCGGGGGCGTATGTTCCCCTCTTGAAGGGAACAGAGCGCTCACCACGTCCTCCATAAGCTGGGGCCGGAGACTCTACGTCAGCGGGGGAGCCCATGGGCGGAGTTTTTCCCGCACCATCTTATATGGGCGTCCCCACGGGTCTCTGTTCAGAGTCTCCAGCATCTCCTCGCGGGCCAGTGCCCTGGCCCGCAGGATCTCCGCTTGGAGGGCGGTCTTCGCCGCTCTGTACCCCTCGTACAGCTCCGCCTGAATGGCTTCCGTATCCGGAGGACGGATACGGAGCCTGCGGTGCCTGGCGTACCGGCGTCGCGCAGCAACGCACGCCCTGCGTAGAGCTTCCAGCTCTTGCGACCACCAGTACACCTGGCGCGAAGCGCGTCCAGGGTGGACTCGGGGCATTGCCACGTCACATATATTGAGAAGTGTGGGGTCCTGGGTTCGAACCCCAAATCGGGCAAAGTGTTATTGGGTTTTTCCAATAGGACTCTCATAGTAACAGCCCGGAGTTTGGAAGTAGGCGGTTTGATACCCTCGTGCCTCGGATGATTCTTATGACATGTCAAAAGTTCATGCAAATGAAATCCCTTGTATTTATATAAAATTTTGCCTTCTCCATAATAATATCACAGCTTTCTGCCAAACAATAGTGTGAGATGTGGAGACACTGTCGATTAATATCACTAGCATGTGAACGAATAAGGCTCTTAAGATGTCCAAACATTGAGCGGCAATCGTGCGCGGCTGCAGCGCTCGAACGGTTCTGTCGACCTGCCGCGCACAAACGTTTTTAGGAAATATTCGTCACTAATTGTGTCTGGACGTATTTCTGCGAATAAAAATGGACAACGTAACATGCATCGATTCGTTTGATTGAAATGTATGGATCCATGTATCCATTGATCCATCAGGTTAAGCTACGCTTGCTTTGTTGGTCTGTGGATAGGCGAACATCTTTACATGACCGAGATTCCTTCGTACCTCAAAAAGCACGTTAGTCAGTTGGTTTCGGCTGTCATTCGCAGATCTTTGATAGTTACGGGGCGTCAGAAGCCCGAAAGTCTGACAACCAGTCTTACCAAGGGGTAGCGTATTACCCAGTTACTGGGTTGCCGTTGTGGAGGTCAGATAGGCAGTCGCCTTCATGTAAAATACTGGTATTCAGCTGCATCCGGTGCAGAATGGAAGGTGACCCTAACATGGGAAAAGGCTAAGCAGATTGATATTGCCAACTGAAGTGCGCGGCGTGTCTCGGATGTGACGCGCAGTACTGCCTCGCAAACATTCGTCGGTTTAGTCCAAACTAGAGCGCGGCAGAAATGTGTCATATAAATGCCGCGTGTTGCTGCCGCGCTCTTGCCGCTCAATGTTTGGACACATCTTTACTACATGTGCCCGAAAAATTGTTAGATAATAAGAAAAGGAAGTTTATATTTAAGTGAGTACGAAACACCATAGTTGTCAATCAAAATCAACTCAGCTTATGGCAGTCCACTGTTGGACATGGGCGAAATAAAATTATCCGGTAAAGAACCGGAGTTACCGACATAGCTTGAGCAAAGTAAGCAAACTGAAGTGGCAGTGGTCTGGCCATGTTTGTCGAAGGAGCAATGGCCGGTGGAGCAGATGAGTTCTGGAGTAGAGACCCCGTTTTGGCAAGTGCACTGTGGGACGCCCTTCAGCTAGATGAACCGACTACCTTAAGAAGGTGTCTGGGAAAGACTGGATGCAGAAGGCGGTGGGAGAGCACCGTAATAGGCCTGTCTCCATCTTGTAGATTATTAAAAAATATTGAACACGTATTTTTTCTTTTTTGACGTAATCAAAAGATTACGGCGATACATTGCGTTAAAATGTGGCATGACGTGTCGCCTTGCTAGATTTAATACTGCGTTGTGACGTAGCGATCCCGCACTCCCCAACTTTAATGCGTGTTTTCTAAGTTACTTTTGATTAATATGATAAAACAAAAAATACGTGTCTAATATTTTTTTACTATCTGAAAGACGGACTAAATAGATTTTTTTTTTACCTGGGCAAATACCGTATTGTGATGTCCCTGAAATATCACTGACTTAAAGCATGAGGCCTTGTCATATTATAGATTAAACCGATACAAAGACAGAAAACACGCGAAGTACCTCCAGAATTATGGTACAAAAATATTTCAAAAGAAAACCAATAGCTACTTATTTGAAAAAAACTTACCTAGTACCTTCCTAAGTGACCAGAATTTATAACCACCTCTGCGGTCTAGTGATAAGACTACTACCTAGCTCAGACCCAGAAGTTGCGGGGTCGGGGGCAAAATTTTTCTCTCGGTTTGGTTGGTTTTGCAATTTGTGGCTTTTCTAGTAGGTTCTCTAATCTCAGTAGGTCCTGAAGAGACTTAATGTTTATTGCATCATTTATTTAGCAACGGTTAAGGTACCTATCTACCCTTACTGCCCCGTCTAAAAAATCTACCCTGTATTTCATTTGAAAAAAAAAACAAAAAACAGTGGCACTCCGGGAGTGCCGACAGAAGTCAAAACTTGAAAAAAAATCGGCACCGCGGTAATCATCGCGTTGATGTCTTTTACTCCACGCACTGCGGTAATCAACGCGTTGATGTCTTTTTAATGGTCAGAAGCTGGTGTCGTTACAGTGTCGCGAAATCAATGGTTTAGTCCTATCTCAAAAATGCCCAACGCGCCTAAAGAATTTTTCACTTCAATAGTTGACTCCATTCATTCGATCTCTTGAAGTTTCCCACGAAAACTCGACGCTCGGTACTACAAAGTTTTTCACCCAGCATTTTGTTCACATAATAACAAAATCAACGCTATTAATTTAGTATGTGATCAATTAACACATTAAAGGCCATGAAAACGCGCGCTCATTATAATAATTACGGCTTATTGGCAAACATTGATTTGTAATTTGCATACAATCTGCACTTTTAACTGCCAATTAAAAAACCACTTTATACTTTAAATTTAAGGTTGGAAATTGAATTGAGATGGGTGGAGTATTATGTAAATGTCACAGTGTACTTGATAAAAGCCATGAAATCGGTTTGTAATGGTTTGTCTGTCATTCTCGCTATCGAAATTGGTCACGGAATGTCTCAAGTTTTCGTATTTTAAGGAATTTACGGAATTGAGTGTATAAAATATGCATGTTTCTAGGTTATCTTTTTTTCATCCTGTTCACTTGACATTATCGGTATTTTTTTTTATTTACCACAACTGCGAAGCTCTTTACATCTCACCTGATAGTAAGTGATGATCAGGGCGAAGGTGGAAGCGAGCTTCACCCGTAATCCTCAACAACAGAGAAACTGGCTATCCATGGGTATTTAGTCTGAACGGCCCAAAGCGAATGGACCGCTGGCCATTCGATCGTAAACAAAAATCGCCTACGTTCCAAAGGACCGGTGATAAAAATTTATAAACAAATTCAATGTCATAAACTACATCAAGTAGGTACATTCGGGTGCAAGTGTTAAAAAGTTGAAATAAAAGTTTTTTTTTCCTTAGATTTGTATAGATGTTCTTTACAAAAACAATCAACAATAATATAAAATGTTTACAAAGGTTATATTTGGTAATTAAATCATCTATGTATACTAATCTATACCTATACTCATATTATAAAGAGGAAAGATTTCTATTTTTGTATGTAACGAATAAATTTAAAAACTACAGGATCGATTTGAAAAATTCTTTCAGCGCTGGATAGCTACATTATCAGCGAGTAACATAGGGTATATTTTATCCCCGTACTCCCACGGAAACGTGAACTACGCGGGTGAAACCGCGTGACGTCCACTAGTTTTAAATAAAAATCAGTCTTTGTTGTGCTAGCTACCTGAAGTCGTGCAAACCGGCTATGAAGATGTATTCTGTTTATTTAGATGATTTCAAATAAGTAAATATTTAAATAGTAAAAATTCATAAACTATACGACTATCACAATGTATGCGACTGTCCCTTTAAATTAATTTTAAAATAATTTTATCACTGGTCCTTTGGAACAAAGACAATTTTTGTTTACGGTCGAATGGCCCGCGGTCCATTTGTTTTGGGCCGTTCAGACTAAATACCCATCTTACCTCTAACTGCCGAAACACACACTAACATGATCTGCGTAGCCTTTTACCAACTATGTTGGGGTCGGCTTCCAGTCTAACCAGATGCAGCTGAATACCAGTATTTTACATGGAGCGATTGCCTATCGGACCTACACAATTTAGTTACTGGGTAACACGAAACCCCTGATACATGAGCATATTGTCCATGATACAATTGTGTGTTGGATCATTCGGTTCCCTACAAAATGGTTGAGCTGTATGGTGCTGATCCACGCGTCATGTTCATGAACGGGCACCGTCAGTTGAGACTGGTCATCTTTTATATGCCAGCGCTTATTTTTAATCTATATTTTGAATTGTTTTTGAAATTTTTTTGTACCTACATTGTTCTCACATATACAACGTGTAACGTTGATTTAATGCGCAAAACCTCAGACACCCCAACTGATTTTTAATTAAATTAACCTATTTCAGAGAGGAAAAAAATCGTTAAAAATTGTAAAGGTTTTATGTGCTGTTTTAGTTCATAAGATTCGTATTTGCATTGAAATAAAAGCTATTATTATCCCGCGTATGAGAAAATTTAAATTGGTCGACAACAATTTGTGTTTGTTTACCTATTTTGGCGGGTTTGCGCATGTGATGGCTTGACCTATTAATAAATAGGCAGGGCAACGTTTTTAATGGAGATTTTTTGAAAAATGTGACCTATATTATGGCTGGATGCTGACGTCGGTCGCGTACCGTCGGTCGCGCGTACCAATACTTCGACTATAAATGGACGTGTAAAGTGTAGCACCGAGGGTCAGCGAGCGCGAATCCATATAAAATGGTACGCGACCGATGTCAGCGCTGACCGTCGGTGGAACACTAAATCCAGCCTAAGAAGTGGTTCAATTGATTCTGCTCGTCATTCTGATCAAACTTTTTTCAGGTTTTGCTCATTTAACTTTACATATTGTAGAAGTAACAGGAATAATGTACCTAGGATTTTGTCATATCTATATTTAAAAGAGTGTCTTTGGAGTTTCTTGCCCGTTCTTCTCCATAGAGATCTACGTTTTGGAATGGGCAACTAGCTTCAACTTTCTGACTAACTGACTGACTCTTTGACAATTCAAAAGTGCCTGTAAATGGTTTAATTGAAATAAATGCTTTGAGTTTAAGTTTGAGTAACTGTCAATTCTCCATTACAGTATCTTACTGATTAACTTAATGTTTTACAACAACCAACATAGTAACAAAATTTTATTTTCATCTTCAGCTATTAAGTAATAAACCGCAGCATTAATTATAGCATGATTGCGCGCCAACTTTGCATATAATGAAGACAGATGTCACTAGCAACAATTAAACTCAATTATTACCACGGGGACTCTAGTACCATCATTTTTATTCCGAACGGGTCGGGCAAACCCATTGTTTCTTTTTGACCTTTTAGATCGACCTCAGATAGTGAAGTTTTATGAATTATTTCGTGTTTTGTTGCGAAATATTATGTTGTTAGATATGTATCTATTTTGACAAACGTTGGAAGTGTGATTGAGTGTCTCTGAGTTCTCACATTATAGAATGGCTTTTGTTTTGTCGAATCTTATTTATAATACTCGTATTATAGGTATGTCGGAGACGGGTATGTGACTTTCGTTATTATCAGCGATATTTTAACTACTGTGGGCGTAGTGTGGGTAGTGTTGGTTAGTGCGCAATAGAAAAGCAGTTTGCAGTTCAGATCACATTTTAAGTTACAATGAAATTAATCACACTAGCTAAATTATACACACACTGGGTGCGACGGCGTTTATTAAAAATACCAATTAACAAAATGATCATAAACTAACACAATAACTGAGCACCAAGAATCGAGAACAGTTCCGTGACGTCTTGATTCCAATGCGACCAGAGGCTGAATGTCCTCCTCGCCTTGGCCTTAAAACATCACGACTCTGTAGAAGCGCGCCTTTTTTGGTGTAGGTAGCTCACTCTTGATGTCGCCAGTGGCGCGCTTGCGATTCATTTCGTGTCCGTACTAATGACCGGATCCGACAGGTATATATTTCTAAATTATTGCTGTCATTATTTTTACCTTCTTTATTATGGAAATGGTTCGATAGAGATTGTTGTTTGGTTCTAGATACAATAAATTTTAAGCAAATTTAATCAGCCTAGGTATACAATATTCCCAATCTTCTCAATCTTCAACTTGCAGCAATGGATTAGCAATATACTTCGAAATTATTAAGATTATCATTGATCGTGTGTTACACAAAAAGGGTGCTGGGACTGCGCACTGACAGGCTTAGGCTAAGTAATAAAACTGAACGCAATCAGCACGTCTTAACTGCAATCAAGAGCTGTCAGTGTTAATATTCCACAACAATGTTGACAGTGACAGTTCTTGATCGCAGTTTACATACGCTGATGACGCTTTTGGTGAAATCCGCCCTGAGAGTCTGCACCAAAATATGAGCACGAATCTTCACTATGAGTAAACATAAACGTGTCTTCATATTAAACAGAACTAACAGTCGGCAAAATACAAGGAATGCCCATGACACATCACAAAGAAAATCATCAGGAAAAAATAGAAAAATTCTTTTCGCGCCACAAAAACGTTAGTTCCCAGAACTCCACTCCACAGATAAACAATAACAATTTCAAACAATGTTTACCTATAGTACAAATTTTGCACTGGCAACCGCATCCGTTCTCGCGTAGGATATCTATTTTGAGTGCTGGCAACATTGTCCCACCCGTGCGACAGAACGCGCGTGCCCACATTATAAACACCAATACTTGGACGTTCGAATTTCAAAAACATTGTGTACCGACGTGACGTTGTATCCGGTGACGTTCAGTTGCGGAATAGAAGCTGGAAGCTTAAGAATAACAGTTTAGGTTGAAAGGACGCCAAGACAGAAAAGGCTGTCGCAATCGGTACTTGAAGTGGTGAATTTTTCAGTAATCAAACATCAAAGGTCTCAGCGGATGCAAATTATTCGGATGTTATCAACCGTTTAGTGATAAAAATAGATTTTGAGGAAGCAGACGAAAATATCCCATCCGAAGAATTTACAAAACAAATGACTGCACGCACAAACTGCCAGAAACCCAACTCCTATTGATTGATCACTCATGCGGTTTTGGTACCTACTTACAAACATGATTTTTACTGGTGCGAGCTTAGCAACTAGATCTAGTTGACAGAATTTATTTCTCGAGACTATGTGGTTTGTATTAAAACAGGACAATTTCGAGGAAACATGGGATAAAATATTTGAAACGGTGTTACAATAAGGACTCGACTGTCTAACACAGAAACAGACTAATTAAAAAGTGGCACTCCGGGAGTGCCGACATAAGTGAAAACTTGAACAAGATCGCCTTGGTGGAAGAAAAACACTTGCATAGAACATTGATCCATAACATAATATAAATAAAGAACACAAT
Source organism: Agrochola litura (assembly GCA_949152395.1). Taxonomy (NCBI): domain Eukaryota; kingdom Metazoa; phylum Arthropoda; class Insecta; order Lepidoptera; family Noctuidae; genus Agrochola; species Agrochola litura. Next base: position 7,950,096 of record OX424509.1, read on the forward strand.
CGCGTTTACAAAACCTTTAAAGTAAAAATACTTGCATAGAACATTGATCCGTAACGTAATATAAATAAAGAGCACAATCGCATTTACAAAAATTAGGTATCGTCATGGTGTCGCGAAATCAATGGTTTAGTCCCATCTCAAAAATGCCCAACGCGCCTAAAGAAGTTTTCACTTCAATAATATTCTCCCGACCGATTTCTATCACGGTGGCCAATCTCAACGGAGATTAGCTAGTTACATAGGAGATAAATGTATTCTAGTACACAAGTGTGTTAAGACACAGGTGCATTCTCTCTTCTCTCACTTTCATAGTCCGATGGGACGGCAATCCGACACGACCAAAGAGAGATCAGGCGCAAGACAAACGGCTTAACGTGCTTCCCGAGGCACGGTGGTGTCGCACTACCTACTTCCAAACTCAGCTCAGGACCACGATATCAACTGGCCAGCAACACAGAACCAGATCACAACAAGAACAAAACAGACCCAATAACAAATTAACTGGCCACAAACGATCAAAAAATTAAAATTAGAACAAAAGAAAAAATCGTCTTGTCGCGACGGAACATAGCCAATGGCAAACTTTATAATAGGACGCGCAGTCCCGAAAGTTAATAATTTACTGACCTTATAAGAGTTCTCTGGAACCCTCAGAGGCGGGGACACGTTATGAGTTCGGTCCCATATCGTCCTTTTTTGTCTGCAAAGCTAAATTAAATTGACTTTAGGCTGAAATATTAAGGGTTAGCCTTGGGTGACAGTCGTGTAGGTGAGGTAACTGTGGACTGTTTCTGGGTGAGATTGGATGTGGGAAGGATTTTATGTGGTTGGACATTTTGGAGTTATGAAATGAAATTGGTAAATGATCATTGGGGGCTTTACACATGCACTGGTATTTAAAAATCAGTCTATGACTCTATTTAATTATAAGCCTATTTTCCTTTTTTTGGCCTCTGATGTGGTCAGTCTTCAGAAACGTCTTCCTCTTCTTAAATTGGAAGGTCCTTTTTAAGGAGTTGTTCCTCAATGACTGGAATAAATAAGAGTGCATTTTAGACAAAAAATTGAACTCTGAGCAACTTACAAAAAACTGTTTTCACGTTGAGCAAAGTCCCTAAAAGATAAACGATTTTATTTCTGTAGGTAGGTTTGTACAAACACTTTTACACGTCAATCATATTTTAAAATAAAAAACTAGATGAGGTCGGTCATAAAAGGTTTGGTCACCGATAATCATCATGAACCGTTTTTGCACGTAATAACACGTTTCTAAACAGCCAAAAACCTTCGCTATCAAACAAAAAAATAAGTCCCGTGAATAGATTGTCTCACAAATAAAATTAATAACAACTTTCTAGTGTGACAGTTAACCGAAAGCCTTAATTTTGTTTCGTCCACCGTCAAACGGGGCGTGTTTTGTAAAAACTGCGCCTCTGAACACAACCTTATTTTTAATTTTCCTATCATTCAATTTTGAACCTTAAACACTTGTGTTAAAGGTCGTTATGTGTTTTGAGAGTGATGTAATATTTTTGTAAAGGCATTCGTTTGCGTCAGTCAGACCTATGCCTTGATGGGCGGACATTAGGACATTGAAATATTATTAATAATTCATTTTTAATGTTTTGAGGTAAAACTGTTTGAATTTTAATCAAGTTCTGACAAATGTGAATTTAGTAAAGTGTCTATGTAATTAATATTATTGAAATGGATGTTTGTTTCGATAATTTTTATGTAAATATAGTGTTGATTATAGTGTTTGTCTGTAGGCAGTTATTTCACTATAACTGTGTAGCTGTAATAAAATTAATAATTTTAATTAGGTTGCGGTTTATATGCCTATTACTGCCAATTATGGATATGTTTTTAATTTACGTGATCCATCAAATATAAGTATTGCTAACCACCCAAGCTGTTTTTAGCCAAAATAAACTTTTTGATCTGATCACGAATATTACACACAATAGACAGGTACAAAAAAAACACTACAAAGTGAAAAATAACTTTAATTTCGGAAGTCGGTGTCTTTCTTTGGTTTTGAATTTTCGTTTTTTGTCACCGACTTCCGAAATTAAAGTTATTTTTCACTTTGTAGTGTTTTTTGGAAGTCGGTTGTTTTTTTTTTTTGTAAAAAGTTTTTATTTTACACTTTTTAGTTGTGGACCTACCCCACACAAATTCGAAAACCACTACCTGCTATGTAAATAACAGTGTCAGGAACTTATCATATCATCCACATACTAAGTGGGAAAAAGTACGTATTATTGAAGCTAACTCAAAAACTATCGAAGCAAAGTTAATAAAATTTATATAGGACCATTTCGAGAGCATACCCTTTCAAACAAAAAAAGTATTTTTAAAATCGGTCCACAATTGACGGAGAAATAGGTGGACATATATATAAAAAAAAAGGAAAAAAAAAAAAAAAACCTCCGCCTTTTTGGAAGTCGATTAAAATCGTCAAGGTAAAGCTGTTCGTCGCGTGCCATTATAATTTTGTAGGTGTTCCTGGCACACATATGGTATACATGCATGCGACCACGACTGCACACACTGCGCTACGTACGGCGCGGCTGTAAAATTAAAACCTAAATAATTTTACAGCCGCGCCTGACCGCAGTCTCACTATTATAGCTTGTCAATAACTTTCTTTTGATACCAAACATGTCATGATTATCAATTTTTTTTTTTCGGGCTCAGAAATTTACCTGTAAAGCCCACCACATATTAACTTTATGAAAAATTCATATAGCCTATGCCATCCGAACTATTATTATAAATATATTGATACCTCATTCATCAAAATCGGTTTAGCAGTTTAGGCGCTACGATGGAACACACGTAAATGCAAACATCATACTTACATAGACTGCTAAAATCATAACCTTTTTTGACTTTGTCGTAAAGTAGGTACATTTTTAAAGTATACAAAATTTAAAATTTTAGTGGAGGTCCAATAAAACCTGAGATACAGCTCTTCAAACATAGGCAATTTTTCCGAAAAGTTCAACTTTTTCAAAAATTAATTAGTGCGGTTTTTGTGTGTACGGTGATTAGCCTATATTTTAACAACATTCACAATTTCTATTAAAATTAATTGCTGAGTTTAAGGCTCTTTCCTTGCATGTCAACCATCTTTATTCCGTTATCTCTGTCCTTAGAAATTAATTACAGTAATTTCTATTTGACATCATTTGCGTACTTAACTACAATTGTTTTGATTCCATAGTAAATGCAATGACAATAAAATTTCAGTAATTAACAAGAGGTGAAGAGGCCATGGCTCTACCTTAACCCTAACACTCTATTTTTAACCTTATTTCTTTCTGCATAAGAACTGTAATCAATACTACAAAAAAATATGAGAAGGATTGTCACGTTCTTCAGCCAAATTATATTTGCAGTCGGAAAAATACATTTTCATCCTTGTGTCCTTTGTAATAAAAGCTGTCTGTTCCTTGTCTTGATATTCAAAGTTTGTCAAAGGTAGACGAAGATTTGCATAATTTGAGCAATTAAGTTAGCATGCAAATGAAGTCTAACAATAGTGTTGTGACAATTAGTGACAAGTTGTTATTGACAATGAGAGGATGAGTCAGAAAACGTAATGTTTGAAGGCATTGAATAAGGTAAATTCTCACGAATGTTTTCTAAGCATGCTCTTTTGCATTATCCTATACTATTAAATGAGCAATATTTGTATAAAATATATATTTGTAATCACGTTCTCGAAAACAGCTCTAACGATTTCGATGAAAGTTGCAATATAGGCGTTTATGGGAGCGAAAAATCGATCTAGCTAGGTCTCATATCTGGGAAAATTTGTTTTCTGCGCATTTTCACCCGAGTAGAACTCAGTTGCCCAAAGTTTAGGACAAGATGGCTACTTTAGAATAATAACATGGCAGCATGGAATTAGTATGAACTATCCTATACTATTTAATGAGCATTTTCTATTTTCACCCGAGCAGAGCTCGGTCGACCAGTAAAACCGACCAACCGACCAATAAATAGAGGTAAAATTAAAGAAACAGTCGCTTTTGTATTGATTGCAAGTGCATTTCCAAACGCCTTTTGAAGTTTAAAGATATGAATCCGAATATCAGAGGCCTTGGGTTCAAACTCGAGACCTATGACTTGGCAGTCCGACGGTCACACCACTAAGCTATCACTGCTTTTTGGTTAACGTACTTATATTGCAAAAAATCTAACATTTTAACCTTAAAATGCCATGCCACATCGAAGTCCATGTCCCCTTCAACAAAGACACATCGACGATTACTTATTCATCGATGTTCCTCAATACCTCGACACGCTCAATTGCTGCAATACTCTCTCACCTAACAAGTGGCAACACAACCTGTCACTAACCTCATAACTAACCTTTTAATTGAACAATTCCTTTCTAGCTGACGCATCAAGCTACCTTGTAAGTCCGCTAAGCAAAACAACTGCGGTCATAAACCACTCTATAAGTCCACCATCTAGCCGAATTAACTGGCAGTAAATCTATCGAACGATCGCTTTTAGAACGAATTTATTTTATACACGGAAGTGTGACCTACATGATCGGGCGATCGGTCGATCAGGAATACACTTAGCATTTTAGTGTTATGTTTTGAACGGGTGATGGGTGGGTTTTGACTTAATTTTTTGTGAGTAATTGATCTTTTAATGGGGGTTTAGTGGATTTTTGTTGGATTTTGTGAGGGTAATTAATTAATTTTTAATTGAGGTTTTGTGAAGGTATTTAAGCTTAGCAACATAATATAATATCACGCCTGTAATTCCCGAAGGGTTAGGCAGAGGGTCACCCACATTTCACCAGTTATGTTTAAGTCAAGTAAGCTCAGCAATTTATTTTATAATTTAGTTATTTATGACTAAGATAACATTGTAATACCTATGTAATGCTTGTGTTATGGATATGCAGATGAATCTTGAAAACACTGTTCGTAGGCTAAGCCAAAAATTATGTCTCACAGAACAAAGCTGCTGAAAAAAGTAGACGCTACAATTCCATATACAGTACAAATATGTTTTTAATGTCCCTCGGCAAACCTCATGTTTCGTCAGTCGTCGGATTTCTATCAGTTGCCTTTTGCACTTGGTGCAGACCGGACGCTCTCAATCGACTTGAAAGTATATAGAGTTGTTAATACTCTTTTTACTTAATGTAATTTGTTTAAAAAATAGTAGGAAAGCTGCTAAAGTCGCAGGCACGACAGATAAGAAAATAGTTTTACAGCTCTCTTAGTTCACACGAAAATCAAAACAAAACAACAATAAAGTACTTAGTTCTGAATTTAAATTGTTATGCAAAATAAATCTAATACTTGATGGACATGGAAATTAGCATTCGCTTGTATTCGGAAATGCGATGATTCCCGAGGAACATTGATAAAATGGAAATAATGTATCTAACTAGTAAAACTTCATAAATAAACAACAGAACAACTACATTCCCATCAATGAACCGACCACTACCAGTTCCAAGAACAGTTTCCAAACTGTTACTCAAACGCTTAACCCTCTCGCGGCGCCCGTATTTTTCCAACGAAAACGCCACAAACGCCAACTTGTAACAATTTCAGCGACTACATTAAGACATAAACCACGCTTCGGATTCCACTGAAATTGCTCACGGCATTCTATAAATCGGACGCACTCGACGACCGTTCGGTCTATTTCGGTAAAAATAAATAAATATGCGCGCGAGCGGCCGCACTCGTGGCTGTACCAGAGATGTGGAGTTTCTGCTGGATGTTCTTAGGTGGTGGGAAAATTTCTGGTTTTGTACTAAGAGGCAAAGTTGACCTGTTAACGATGATTTCTACCAAACGGCTCGCATTGCTTCGGATCGTAAAGGATACGAACGGATGCGGCGACAGCCGATCGCGTCCGGTAGGATGTCGACGCATACGGTCGGCTCTGTACCGTCGCTTGCGAACGTATCCGTTTCTGCACCTAGTCAAATAGTTTCATTCGTTCCGTGTTGAGGTGTTCTAATTTTAAAAAATGGTTCAATTTGACGTAGTATTGTTAGCCGAAAGGATCCGGATACGACGACAGGCGAACGGAGCCGATCGCGCGTCGCAGCATAATTTCGGCTACGATCGCGTGTCGCGGAAGAGGCCCGCGGTCAAGCTGCTGTGCGCTGCTTGGTAAATAGACTTTAAACACTGTTTATACGATTTAATATCGTTTAAAGATTGTTAATTCCGTTCCGATCCGATGCGTTATGTGTTATGAGCCGTTTGGTGGAAATAATCCTTTACAGGAAATTAACACAGTGAAGTTACAAAAGACGTACCTATCTTCAGGTCTAGCTGCTTTAATAATTTTGGCTATAGACTACGACTGTTCAGTTCATTACTGTGGTCAGCAACAGGCAGCGTAAGTCTTTACAGCTACGCCTTGATTATTCGTGTTTTCAGACTAGTTTTCTTGAATAGGTAGGTACTATTTTTTCTCCATGCATCTTGCAATACCGATTACTTTAATATTCAGTGAAAGTTTTCATGATAATGTCAGTAGACTGATTTTGAACCGGACCAGATTGTTATTATCTCGTCATATTTGGGAAATTTTGGATCTGATAGTAAAGGTTCTGCCTTTCTGGTAAAGGGATATCTTTAACTATGTCTAGATAAATCATTAACCTAATTATGTAACATTGCATAAGTATTTGTGTAAAAAAACTGAACTGGGTCTGGGATCGTGTTGTCTCACTCTATGTATAATTTCTAAAACAGTAAAGGGTAGGTATTCTATCTATTTATATATCTGGGTCTGTTTCACGCTGATATCAGCCACATCCGTTCTCCCTACATCATGGCTGCGCGCACGACAAGTCGTCCAAATATAGCGGCACTTGATAACGACGTATTAGACGAATAAATGTTTTACGTCCGCCGGTAAGTGTTCCATATTTATAATTTTGGTTTTCGAACGATGATGGAACGTCGATCGGTTAAACTTCCTGTGTCTTTGAGCCATCGCGGCGGGAGGGTTAGGTACTTGACAGTTTGTAATTTTAAATAATGATTAGAATTTTATTAATGATGTCCAGTTACTTAGATGTTTAAATGCCATAATTTAATTTTATCATACTTTAATCAACTGCCTAGCCTTTTTCCAACTATGTTGGGGTCAGTTTCCAGTCTAACCGGATGCAGCTGAATACCAGTATCTTACATGGAGCGACTGCCTATCTAACTTCCACAACCCAATTACTAGGTAACACGATACCTCTTGGTAAGACTGGTTGTCAGACTTTTGGGCTTCTAACTACCCGTAACGACTGTCGACTGTCATCTACAAATGACAGCCGAGACCAACGGCTTAACGTGCTTCTTGGTATGTAAAGATGGTCACCCATCCATGGACCAACCGCGGCAAGCGTGGCTTAACCTGATCGATCGACCCGTGCGGCTGTTATTACTTAGCCACAAGCCCCTCTCATACCATTACACACTACTCATACTATTTATCATACTTTAATGTAATACCCGAAAAAAAATACGACCCGTGTTTTTTCTCATTGAAATGTCAAAAGTGAGCTGTCAATTCTTGCAGTTTCAAAAAGCAGGTATTTGTACCTTATGTATATTTTTCTGATGGCATACCTTCACCTCCTAAATGGTAATTAATAAGTCTTCAATCCTCAGGAAAACTAGATTCCGGTGTTATTTTGATAGAAGTATCTGGATCCTCAAACAAGGAGGAGCTCGTTGCTAAGTAATAACAGCGACACGGTTCGATCCATCAGGTTAAGCTACGTTTGCTGGGGTTGGACTGTAGATGGGTGACCGAGACTCCTCCATGCTCAAAGCGCCGTTGGTGCCGGCTGTCATTCGTGGATCTTTGACAGTCGTTACATGTCGTCAGAAGCCCGAAAATCTGACAATCAGTCTTACCAAGGGGTATCGTATTACACAGTTACTGGATTGTGGAGGTCAGATAGGCAGTCGCTCCATTGAAAAAACGGTATTCAGCTGCATCCGTTTAGACTGGAAGCCGAACCCAACGTAATTGGGAAAATGCTGAGCAGATTTGAGATCTGGATCCTCAAACAAGTATTCAGCCACTTCAGCAAACCAGCATAGATCTTCAGGCATCAGTACATCAATGATGTATAATTAAAAAGCTACACCAACATTCTAAATTACAAACTCCACACTAATTAGTAAAATGCGGACAGTCCTGCTAATGTCAAAGCGGCCGTTAAATTACAATAAGCGGCGCATGAGACTTAATAATCGCCGGAGCAGCTTGTGTGACGCCCATCGCGTTATACAGACTCCCTGCTAGGGTCACCATTTGTGAAACTTTTTGGTGGATATAGTCCTATTGAGATTTATTCGAAATCTGTACATATACAAATTGAAGTCGGTTTGGGTGTCTGTTTGTCTGACCGCATTGTTCTTTTAAACTTGTCACAAAATTGTAATACGGTTTTCAACATCATTAAAAAAATGTATTCCAGAAGGTGCATAATAAATAAAAAGTTACAAATAATTTAAAAAAAAAATCAGTGGCACTCCGGGAGTGCTAAACAAAAAAGAAAACTTGAACAATTAAAAAAAATACTTCCAAAACCTTTAAAGTAAAAATACTTGCATTACAAAAATGCGGTGTCGGTAACGGTGTCCAAAAATGCCCAACGCGCCTAAAGAAGTTTTCACTTAAAAAAAAACTCATATTCGGAGAGACCTTTGCCCAGCATTGGTTTTGTTTTTTTTGTTTTGAATTGTATATGGAAGGATTATCTAATTTGTGTTAGATATTCTTTTGGAACCCAACGGTCAACCCAACCTAAGCATGGTGCCTGAATGAATGAATGAAATGCACCGACCCCAGCGTGGTTTAACCAGACTCGATAAATCGAATGAACCCCAAGATTAGCACTAGCGCCTAGAGCCTCGTGTTTCATGGAGCTACAGAGGCCATTGCATATCAAGGAGTAGACCGGGTGGCGCGGTAATGGTAGGGAAGACGTGCCCTCAGGATAAGGAAGGATTTGCGAGCCTTCCTGGATATGCATCCTTGAGTAGGCAATGACTAGTGGAGAGACGGGTGATATTTGTCTATGGATGGGCATCTTTTAACGATGGCCGCCAGGTTACTTCATGTCCAGCTTCACCGGTGCATCTTTTGGCGGGGTTAAACTGCTTCCTCGACTCTTTTCTATGTTACTGCTGTGCTGTTTTACACATTGCTGTTTTCGTCTGAGGTCTCGCTAGGTCTCGTTTCAGGTTTCTTGTAAATCTCGCTAACAGCCTTCTTAATTTTATGTCAGTCTTCAGCCGTCTTCAGCTGTACTTATTGAAATACCTACACTGTCCTCCCATACCTAGTAACACTGTTATTTGAAAGTATTGTAAAAGCCAATTATTTTTAAAAGAGTAACCGTGGAGTTTCTTGCCGGCTCTTCTCCATATGAAACGACCAATTGGAACCGTGCACCTAGCTTCTGACATTTCATAAGTGCCCATGTAGGTGTTTTTTTTATTTTTTTTGTTCTTCTTTACAGATATTTACACAGTACTGTGTAAACTTAAACATATACCTTCACATAAATAACCAACCTAAGCATGGTGCCTGAAATCATAAACACTAAAATAAACAAAAGTAAAGACTTTGACATTTCAGTCCCTACATCACCCAAAGGTTGACTGGTAGAAAATGCCTATATGGTATTAAGGCCGCGATATATTTTGTGTAATTGATGTAGGTTTATGAGTGATGCACAGTTATAGGTGAAATGAAAAAATATTAAAATGAAAAAGTGTTTATTCGCTACAATAAATAATACTTGTTTTTACATGATACCTCTACCAAACTGCACAGCAGTTTGTTGGCAGACGTAGCTCCTTTAAGCACAAATTTTTGTTTTTCAAATATTCACTACATTTAGGCTTTGACAAAACACATTAAGAGGTACTTATGTATTTTATTTTTAAAAGAGGTTTTTGTGATAGAACTGTCTATATCGAAGACAGAGTCGGCGCTCTAAAAAAACAATATTTTTCCAAACTCGATGTCATGAAGTAAAATATTTTTCTAAAACAGCCGCCTACTATAAATTATACAGTATACTGCCAAACTTAAAAAAAATAAAATGTATGTTATTAAAACTATGTTGAACATCTTACCTTCAAGCAGTATCAATATCGAATAATAGCAACAGGTAACGCCATCTATCCAAATTAGCTGAAACTATCTATGGCGAAGATACATCGATTGCAACAACCTCATCCTTATGACTTCCTTTTCTCCTCTTCTCTCATAATTATCTTCTACTGTACAACTTTAAGTAGTGTCCCATGATCTCATCAAGTCTGCTCGCTCTACTTAAACGTGGGAACAGTATGCGTACGCGCAGCCGAGGCGGCGCGGGCGTGGCCAGCCAGCGCTTTGTTTTTCAAATAATTTCCGGACGCCTGTTTTTGGAAATTACGATTTTTCGTCCGGCCTGATGATTTATGTTTATCGAAGTTTCAACTAATTATCTTCGGGAGTTCAAGCCTTTGTCCTAATGGGCGGGAGCTGTTCGGCCTCTGTTTAGGAAAAAACTCTCTTTTCTGATGTGCCTATACTGAAAGGGGCCATTCAAGGTTTCTGGAAACAGCATCCTGCAGTAAAATAATGTTTTAAGAAATACATGTGGGATTTGTAGGTAAACTTTATTATGCAGCACAATAAATAGGTACAGACGCCAGCATATCAAGCTACCCGAAACTGTCAAATTTTCCCAATCAACTTTGAACCTTATATTTCAGTGTTAAAGTTAAAAATCTATTAAATAAATTTGACAGATTGTAGTAGCTTGAAGTGCTGGCGTCTGTACCTACAATTTTATGTTTTTAGCGATCAATGTCTTTTTTTTTTTGGCGTTCGATCACACATAATAATTGTTTTTCTCCTTACACTCCTGTGTTGCCAGATTTCATCAGTTCGGAAACAATCATCTTACAGTTCTTCAACGATCGGATAAGTATCACCACCTATCCCACAATACAAGAAAATCAAATGTAAGAAAGCTATATGTACCCGTTTCTGATACTGCACTGTAAAATCTCTCAAATTCACATTGCAAAACGTTTTAGCGACTCCAAAAAAGTAAAAACATCAACATCCCAAATGAAATCACTTAAAATACCTCACAGAAGGACACACCATTTTTACTTTCATAATTGCTTTTAAAAAAAGAACACAAAGGCACCGGCCGTTCACAAAAAGGTAATCGATTAGGATCGGAACGATTATAAGTTGAATCGATTATCCAATACATTCGAGTCCCGTGTCACCCATAACTAATCGGTGTGGACCACAAACAATGGTATTTCTTCATCACGAACAAAAACGGTGTGAGGCAGAATATGGGATTATGAAGTATCGATACTTAGAGTTGTGTATAGGGTGTTTGAAAACTATGTGCGTTTACTCAAATGAATTTGAGTTTTATAAACAGGTTTTGTTTTTCATTAGCTAATTGAATACGTGTCAATTTGGTTAAGGTAAATTGATGTAAATTAATGGGTTTGTATAGCACTGAACCAACTGAAAGCAGTGATTACACGGTACACAGATGTTAGGTCCGTGTACGATTTGGTTAGTTTATTGATTATAAAATCATCTGTCGTCGACTCATCATCATTTAGGCGACGCTGAATAATTTTTGGGTAGGTTTAAAGTCATTTAAATTTAGAACTCCATCAAATCTCGAAGACCAAAGCGGTTACAGTCATGTTCGAACCAAACTGCCACTGACTACTCACACGAACGTATTAACAAAAGATAACCATCTCTAGGCGCTACAAAGAATCTCGTGAGCCACTTAAATAACAACCGGCTTTAAAAAATAAAGGAGAGAAATGATTGACACGCTCTACACGCTGTATATAGCGTGCTTGTCAGCGGGGGAGGGCGCTTAGTTCATCGGATCAGCAGGACGCGGCGCCGGCGCAACCTTTGTACCCGAGAACAGCCGAAGTTAGCCGAATGGTTAAGGTTAGGCTTAAGATGGACAATAGACATAAGACTTGAGGTGAATGTTTTAAAAAAAGAACACGAGTTTGAAAGGTAGGTACATTTTAACATGAAAAATAAAAATAAAGCTTTCACAACCGCAATCGAAGAAGTCGCCAAATATGAGAGTAAAAAAAAAGAAATGAATACGACACAGGGCCGGTCACCCAACACCGGGTGAAAGTCCCGGTTAATGCTTTTAAACGTGACAGAGTGACAAGCTGACACCGACGTCCGCGCGTCCGAAACGGTTAATTTAGAACGAACGTGGGTGGCATTTAAACGGCGATTTGTGATTTGGTGCAATCAACTCCGGTTCTTATTTTGAATTGATTAATTCGAATTTGTGAAACGGTCCTTTGAATGACCTGTGTTGGCTTAAAAATCAAGTACTTGGGTTCTGTAGGATGAAACCAGCAGGGGATTAGACCTGGAAGTATGTAATTATTGAGGAAAGACCACTAAATACTGCGGAAAAGTGGACTTCTAAGACCTCGACTCAATCATCTGCCTATTTTTACCTCAGTATCTTACATGACGCGATAGCATAATTTTGACCTACACCACCCAGTTACTGGGTATTTGGTAACAATTCAATAAAGTCAAATCAATCTACCTAGCCTTTTCCCAACTATGTTGGGGTCGGCTTCCAGTCTAACCAGATGCATTTTACATGGAGAGACTGCTCAGGTACTCCAGAACCCAGTAACTAAAAATACGACACCTTTGGTAAGACTGGTTATTAGACCTATAATATATGCAGAAATATTTTTTCTGGTAAATACTCTATTTTAATTTAGAAAACTTACAGAATTCAAAATTCAAAAATTCAAAAGTCATTTATTCAAATTAGGCTGAGAATCCGCACTTTTCGAACGTCAAAATTACATAAGACAGTCCCCCAAAAACGCCCACCCTTCACCACTTCCTAGTGCCTTTCGCTGGGAAGAAGAAGTGGCGCAACAAACTCCCCAGCAGCACAGCTGTCTGTTCAAGTTAGAAGTCGGGTAGAACCCTCCACAGACCACAACAATTATAATTTACACTGTGTCAAAAAGCCCTTAACAATCACCACATACTATATTTAATCCACAAACTTCAAAGGTGAACAAAAGTTCTCACCGAATCAATCCTCTAAAAAACCGACTCATCATCCCTTTGATACCACTCCCGCCTCGCACCTTCCATCATTACCAGTTCTTAATTGCTACAAAATGTCCATCTAGTGTCGTCTGGTGTCACAAAAAGTATCATTTTTGTAACATCATGATATTTGATGAGATTTGGCTTTGTTTGCGGTGCTCTTTGATACTTTGTATCATTGGAAATGGTAATGACATGTGATAGAATAGACACGAGCGTGTTTTGTTTGGGTAATGACAATGTTGGCTTACACTCTGTTTTTATTGAATTTTTATAGGACTAGCTTTTGACACCGGCTTTGCCCGTGTGAAGATCGGAAAAACCCTTTAAAAAAATTTAAAAAATATTATAAGTAAGTACTTACATAACATATTTTTATTTACATGGCAACTTTTTTTTGATGAACTGTCAAACGGTGTTGGAGTTTATCAAACATTTTACCAACATCCATTTTCATGTATACCTCTACCATAGATGTAAGTATTTGAGGAAGTCGCAAATGTTTTGATTTTTGTACCACGCACTCTTTTTTTTTGTAATTTATGTAACGTAGGCATAGCTACAATAAACTATCGATACACGGGCTACGGGCATGTTAATATTACCTATGGTTTTAATTTTATTATCAATCAAACTTGTTACTAAAGATAAGCATCTCTTAAAGTGAGGTTAATTACCGTATTTTAATCGATACTTATGTAATAATCAGACACAAATCAAATTATCTATTTACCTTTCAAATGAATTAATTAAATAAATCAATTTTCTAATTCCACGTTTGAGACTATTAATAAAACGACCCGACAACTGGCCATCCTACCTCTAATTAATTTTGAAACTGTTTTTTTTCGAATAAATTCCAAAAGTCATTTTAAAAAGAAACATTTAATTCTCACATTATACGTGACATATGTAAGGAAAAAAATCCTTTTGTATTCTGCTCCAATTTCCTTCAGGATCTCCGAAGCGATGACATCGCTGATTTTTGACACCTCTACCTTACCGACTGCACTTAACATTGAATTTTCAACTTTAATCTATGTTGAACAAGATTGAAAATCAAATAACAGATATGAATATAGCAGACTTCATCTCAATTTCACACAAATAGCACTTATTGACACTAAAATTAAGTTGAATTTCGTTTACCAATCGTTTTTCCAATTTCAAACTAAAGTTGGTTGCACAAAAGCTATCAAGGACCGTTATTAAAAAAATAAATAAAGGCATGTCCTCACACTTGTGATGACAAAAAATAAGGATGGCACGTTAATTTTGCATGAAATGACTTTGACGATACCCAGGGAAGGTTGTGAAGTGGCTATTGTTGTAAGAATGATTCTGCGCATATGGTAAAAATAACAGGACGGGTAGAAAGATGGCACCATAAGGTTATTTTATTTTTACAACAGGCATTCCTATACCTTAGGTTTTGAACAGAAATGTGCGTTAAAAAGATGATAACATTACAAAATATCTACCTGCCGCTCTTTGTTTGATATCATGGCTTTTCAGCCAAAGAGCCAAACTTGAATCTCTTGAAGCAAAAGCCGGAATTCATTAGTACCTACATTATTGATTCCAAACCACGAACCTACCATAGATTTTAAGGACTGTGTGACATAATAACCATAATTCATAATAACAATAATTAATCATTATGCCGATTGTCGTTAGGGCCAATGGCTTGATAGCCGAAAGCCTCGACCAAGGCTTTCCATCAAGGGCCTGATTCAGAAGACAGTACTCTTCAATACGACTTGCATTGTGAGGAGGTTCTTGTCTCTGCAGCTCTGACCACCGGTAGCTTAGACCCTGCTCCTGAACCAGCATACCTCAATTTTTTATATTTTATTATGTTTTTTGTCCTTTTTATTTTAAGAAATATTTAAAAATGTAATCGAATAAGAATTAAAATGAATAAACGAAAAAAAAAATAACCTACTTATTTAAGCACCATTACAACAAACACCAAAATACTAACAAAATTATGGACCTTAGTCTGAAATAAAGTTTTATTAAATTTATTTTAATTTTATTTATAGTACCGTAACAGTCCTTTCTTGAATTATGCCATACACCTTCATTGCTTCTGTCCCAAATAAATTGGTATATGGGCAATATTTATTTTTTAATTTATATTAGATATTTTTTGTGGCTTAATAGGCGTAACAGTAAAAACCAAATGTGTTGCTAAAATCAAAGAAACGACATTTAAAGTCTTTTATTACACCTATTATAATCTTCTATAATATAAAAATGAATCGCAAAATGTGTTGGTAAGCGCATAAATCAACAACGCCTAGACCAATTTGGCCAATTCTTTTTTTAAAATGTTCGTTATTTTTAGGACAAGGTTTTAGGGTAGGTAGGGTAGGTAGGGTAAGTAGGGTAGGTAGGGTAGGTAGGGTAGGTAAGGTAGGTAGGGTAAGTAGGGTAGGTAGGGTAGGTAGGGTAGGTAGGGTAGGTAGGGTAGGTAGGGTAGGTAGGGTAGGTAGGGTAGGTAGGGTAGGTAGGGTAGGTAGGGTAGGTAGGGTAGGTAGGGTAGGTAGGGTAGGTAGGGTAGGTAGGGTAGGTAGGGTAGGTAGGGTAGGTAGGGTAGGTAGGGTAGGTAGGGTAGGTAGGGTAGGTAGGGTAGGTAGGGTAGGTAGGGTAGGTAGGGTAGGTAGGGTAGGTAGGGTAGGTAGGGTAGGTAGGGTAGGTAGGGTAGGTAGGGTAGGTAGGGTAGGTAGGGTAGGTAGGGTAGGTAGGGTAGGTAGGGTAGGTAGGGTAGGTAGGGTAGGTAGGGTAGGTAGGGTAGGTAGGGTAGGTAGGGTAGGTAGGGTAGGTAGGGTAGGTAGGGTAGGTAGGGTAGGTAGGGTAGGTAGGGTAGGTAGGGTAGGTAGGGTAGGTAGGGTAGGTAGGGTAGGTAGGGTAGGTAGGGTAGGTAGGGTAGGTAGGGTAGGTAGGGTAGGTAGGGTAGGTAGGGTAGGTAGGGTAGGTAGGGTAGGTAGGGTAGGTAGGGTAGGTAGGGTAGGTAGGGTAGGTAGGGTAGGTAGGGTAGGTAGGGTAGGTAGGGTAGGTAGGGTAGGTAGGGTAGGTAGGGTAGGTAGGGTAGGTAGGGTAGGTAGGGTAGGTAGGGTAGGTAGGGTAGGTAGGGTAGGTAGGGTAGGTAGGGTAGGTAGGGTAGGTAGGGTAGGTAGGGTAGGTAGGGTAGGTAGGGTAGGTAGGGTAGGTAGGGTAGGTAGGGTAGGTAGGGTAGGTAGGGTAGGTAGGGTAGGTAGGGTAGGTAGGGTAGGTAGGGTAGGTAGGGTAGGTAGGGTAGGTAGGGTAGGTAGGGTAGGTAGGGTAGGTAGGGTAGGTAGGGTAGGTAGGGTAGGTAGGGTAGGTAGGGTAGGTAGGGTAGGTAGGGTAGGTAGGGTAGGTAGGGTAGGTAGGGTAGGTAGGGTAGGTAGGGTAGGTAGGGTAGGTAGGGTAGGTAGGGTAGGTAGGGTAGGTAGGGTAGGTAGGGTAGGTAGGGTAGGTAGGGTAGGTAGGGTAGGTAGGGTAGGTAGGGTAGGTAGGGTAGGTAGGTTAGGTAGGGTAGGTAGGGTAGGTAAGGGCCAATGCCAATGCCGGGGGTTCGAAGAAAACCGATAGGGAAATCGTGGCCCCCGGCAACATGGCATAGGAAGGAACACGGGTGGGTTTTAGTCAGTAAGAGTCTGACACGCCCTCCCGCTCCACCCAGAGCGGGAGAAGTTATTTGATAATTTCCCACCCAAAATAAAAAAAAAAAAAAAAAGGTAGGGTAGGTAGGGTAGGTAGGGTAGGTAGGGTAGGTAGGGTAGGTAGGGTAGGTAGGGTAGGTAGGGTAGGTAGGGTAGGTAGGGTAGGTAGGGTAGGTAGGGTAGGTAGGGTAGGTAGGGTAGGTAGGGTAGGTAGGGTAGGTAGGGTAGGTAGGGTAGGTAGGGTAGGTAGGGTAGGTAGGGTAGGTAGGGTAGGAAGGGTAGGTAATAAATGATAAAGATGGTGCACCCCAAGCATTTATAAGGCAAAACAACGTTTGCAGGGTCAGCTAGTATTCTAATAATAAAACATTTAACAACTAAAACTTCATTGTGTTTTTCATGCTATATTGACATGTCTTGACATCTCTTAGTTTTACTGGATGACATTGACATCCGTACTAACTGTCACTGTCATAAAAAAAACTCTTTAGAGTTACTATGCAAACTACAATAAGAAATACTTTTTCTTTACATTTATATAGAATGTACGTATGACCTTCATTGGTTTTGTATCAATTGCATCCTGCTTTGACCTGCAATTTTGACAACAATTATTTAAATACCAATAGGTAAATAAGCAAGCTAATCCAATAAGCAACCCAGTTGGATTCTATTGGGTATTGTCATGATTTCGAAATATTAATAAGATTTAGTGATTTTAAATACCAAATATAAAATTAAAACTATGCGATTTGCCTTAAATTATTTTTGTATCAGTGTGTAATCATGAAGTTTAAAAGTATCTCATTTGACAGTTACCGTAAAAGTATTGGTTTTATAACGGAACGGAATTGGAAACATGATATTTGGAGCGTCGCTTAGCTTCTAAGTCAGTTCGGTTTGAGCCTTGAAACCTAAAGGTATCTTCAAGAAGTCTTAAGTCTATAACGTTATTACATTAAATACCTAATTAAATAGTTTGTTAAATAATGCTAAAAGTACCTATATATAAGTTTGCATGTGTGCAAGAATATAAATACAGAAATATTAGTACTAAAATGGTGTATCATTATAGTATCATGATTCCAACAGGATCTTCTTTCTATTAAGATTTTCCAACTGGGTTGGTACCATAGAAATATAAATATATCTATGGTTGGTACAATACTTAGATGTAGTATAAATTTGAAAATTTGCATTCATTTATTTCAGTTTAACTAATGTATTTGGTTATATGACTTTAGAAATTATTGCGTTCGTGTAAAGATCATTTTCATTTAAAGCAGTAGGCGCACAGTGGGAAAAAAAAAGACCTTTTTTTGTTCAAAAATCTGTCTACACCACAATTTTTGACGTATCTAATAAATATTGGTAATTTTGAAGGCGCACTCAGTTCGGACGGTGATCGGTTTTTACGAATTTTGCCGATGCTACATCTAAGTTATGTCATACTGTACCTACCCAATAGTTAGGTAGGTATTTAGAAAACTAATAAAAATCTCATCCATCGAAATCTACAGCTTTACGAAGAAAATAGGTCATGCGTCAATGCCTAGTTACCTAAAAGTTACCGATAAAATATATTTCCCTTAAGACCAAACCCTTGTCTTTTGAATATTTTAATAGCGACCCTGCAAACAATTAATGTATATAGGTACAAAGTACCTACTACACGTATCTTCATATCAAAAGTTACTAGTCTTCACATATAATTATGTACTATACAAAATATTGTTAAACATTTTAAAAGAGTAACGGTGGAGTTTCTTGCCCATTCTTCTCCATACGAAAACTACCTTTTGGAAGGGGCGACTAGAATCAACACTATTATTTTGTAAATTTTGACGTTCAAAAGTGAAATGAATGATTTGATTTTGACTTAAGTGCACCTCTGCCTAATCCATCGGGGAACACAGGCGTGATTTTATATAATGTTATCTCCGTTTATCTTTTTAATTATAACATTTGCGTTGCTTAATTATAACACTCAGCTTCGACAGCACTCCAAACCCAAAATCTTCAAAACTCCACCAAATTCTAAGAAGTCTATTCCCTGAACAATCACCAGTTTACCTTGACCCCTCAAATTCTCCTCTTCAACCCTTTTACCAAACATTTAAACATCTGCCAAGGGAGAGTCGGGAGGTCTTCCTACACTGGCTACATTTTATGGTGTATTGAAATCTTTGATTCTGGCGGCATCTTCTAATTAAGACGTGGGGACATAAAGTAGAAAAAGGTAAAAAAAGAACTATATAATTACCATGACAAGCACGTTTATGGTCAAGCTATGGTCCATGGGGTTGTATGGCGTTTATTGTACGTAATCATAGGTTGATTTTTGTGTTTTTAAAATGATTTTGGGTGGAACAGAGTTCTTGGTCTATGATACGGATGGCTCTTTAGTAAAAAAGTACCTACGTAGAGTAATTAGCTGGATAACATAAAACATAACATCACGCCTTGTTTCCCCGAAGGGTTGGGCAGAGGTGTCCCTGTAGCAGGTACACCCACATTTCTCCAGTTATGTTTAAGTCCCATGTAATAGGGGGCGAGCCTATTGCCATCAACCGGGCACAAATCCAGACTCCAAGCTGCTACTGAGAAATTTCAGATAGAAAAACCCAATAACACTTTGCCCGACCCGCGAATCGAACCCAGGACCTCATGCTCAGCAGTAGCGCTTGCGACCACTAGACCAACGAGGCAGTCAATTAGCTGGATGCTGTTGGTATTTTCTGAGATCATTCGTAATAAAAAAAAATATCAATATGTGCTAATCCATGCGTCATGTTCGTGAACGGGCGCTGTCAGTAGGGACTTGTCATCTCTTAGCTGCCAAGGCTTGTTTTAATTAAATTTTTGAATTGTATTATTTGTTTTATTTTCTATTAAGGACGCTTTTAACGTTCTGCATCGTTCTCATATGTATAACTTCAACATGAATGATGTAACCAATATTTTGTAACCATATTCTGATTTAAAAGAGTGTCCGTGGAGTTTCTTGCCCGTTCTTCTCCATAGGTACCTACTACGCTTTGGAATGGGCAACTATCGGAGAAATCGGTGGACATACATAAAAAAAAAACAAACATACGCGACGAACATATCGTCACCTCCACGGCAAACTTACGAATCTGCAGTTTTAGTGAAATTGACATTTTGATGAAAAACTGTACCTGTACTACATAACACACCATGGAAAACTTACGAAATTCATGTAGGGTGTTATAGCGTAGTAAATTGAAAATAAAAGAAATTCATATTTATTTATACCCTGGCAAACTTACGAAAGTTGTACTTTCGTAAGTTTACATCCATGTATGATGATGTAAAGTTAAGAATGTGTATTTATTTCTGATCCTTGCACATTATTGACAATTCATTGATAATAATCAAAAAGAAATACCATTTTGAAAACCAAATGCATTGTGGTACCTTTATACCTGTTACAAAAAAAAGTTATCAGTGATGTTTGCTTTCAAAACGCTCCCCTGTAAAATGCATTTTCTGCAGATTCGCAAGTTTGCCTTAAAGGTGACGATATAACCTCCTCCTTTTTGGAAGTCGGTTAAAAATTCGTCCACTCAACAACGTGAACAACCAACTAAACGCGGCTGAACTATCAAAATGAAAGGAATTGGGATTTTTGATAGCCCAGTGGTCTTACGAGTTGTCGATTGTAAACTCGAACTCGGGCAGGCGCTTTACTTTGTGTCAATTATTTCATCACCACTGCTCTCTTCGGTGAAAGTCGAAGTCAAAGTAATTTATTTGCTTTAAATGGTGTTATTTAAGTATTCTTGTGCGATGACACATTTCGTCACATTTTGGCATGCAAATATTAATGGTGAGGCTAAAAAGCAATTATCTCTAACTAAAGTTGAAAATATTGATTAGACATGAAATTAAAGTAAATTAATCCTCAATTTACACAACTAATTAAAAAAATTATATAAATGATACATTTGGCACAACACAAAATAACAGGACAAAATTACATCTACAATCATAAATAAGGAAAACATCGTGAGGTAACCGGCATGTCCTCGAACCAAAAATTCGCAAGACATGTGACATCTATCAAACCACACTGGGCCCGCATGGTGGATTACGGTCCGATCTCTCTCACCGAGAGGAGGTGTGTGTCCCAGCAATGGGAACAATAAAATTATAGGCTGATTATACTATGGTTATGCTATTTGTGTCATTTCATGTATACGCAATTAACCGACGTTTGCTCGGACGTAATAAAATCGCGGCGATTTTTTTTCGGGCACTTGATTTTCAACTCTCTGCTTAGCGCCGAGAGTTGAAAATCCAACAGTGTATTTTTTCAACGCGCTGGGACGAGAGTGCGTCCCAGCGCGTTGGATTCTCAACGCTCGGCTTGACAGCGAGAGTTGAAAATCCAGTGCGCGATAAAGTCCCGCCGCGATTTTATTACGTCAGTGCGTACATCGGGTTACCCCGCAGGATGCGCCAGACATAATTATCTATAAAGTACTACCTAAGTATCGTCACTAGTGGAGGCTTTTTACCTGCCTTGGGAAAACTAAATATGCTATTGACCAAATATTTTATCCCAAACTATTTGCAATATTTGTAGTGCCCCGTCAGACAGGGGGATGAGGGCATCGCTTCCGTTTAGTATCGCGCCTCGGGCTGTTACCACTTCCGGATCGGATCTGTTTGTTTTGTGTGTTTGTTTATTATAAATATAGGTAGGTAATACCTATGTATTTATGTTTGTATGAATATAGTTTTGGTGTCCCGAATAATTTAAATAAATTTTAGTAGGGTTTTACCTATATCTAAGTAGGTGGGAACCATGTTAGATTAGGTTAGGTTGCTAAATTAAAGTTTAGAATCTGGTCGACCGAGCTCTGCTCTGGTGTAAATAGAGAATGCCCATTTTTTTATAATTTATGATAAGTAGTACATACTAATTCCATGCTGCCATTAGTACTTACGAATTCCATTCTGCCAAATCATTATTCTAAGGTAGCCATCTTGTTCTAAACTTTGGGCGATCGAGCTCTGCTCGGGTGAAAATACGGAGAAAACGAATGTACCAGATATGAGATCTAGTTAGATCGATTTTTCGCCCCCGTAAACCCCTATACTGTAACTTTCATCGAAATCCTTACAGCCGTTTTCGAGAACGTGATTAAAAATATATATGTTTAATAGTTTAGAATTAAGTAAACCTAATAATTAAAAATAATGCATTTGGAAAATAAAATACCTACCATTTAAATCATTATTCCTCGACTTATATACATACGCACGTCCTTTTAAAAATACAGAATATCGCGTCTAGTTATAACATAGTTCAATCATTTTGCAATAGATGGCGCTGTCTAGTAAGTATATTTTTATTGCATTAATCAATAAACTAGGTTTATAGAAGGTTCCTATTACTGCTGTTTTTCTGATTGACACCGTTGTATATGCTTGCTTGCTTTTTCTCATACTGATTTGAAATTGTTTCAGAAAAAGCAAGCAAGCTATTATAAGCAGATAAACTACGAACAAAAAAAGTGTAGGTAAGTAGTACCTATCACTACCTATACTCCATTCGAAATAAGATTAGACATTTAAACAAACCTTTTTTACAGTCCGTTCAACCGATTTTGACTTCTATACCGTAGGCATAAGGATGGCATTAAAAGCAAAGAAATGGTTACAATACCAACAGTTTACTGCAGCTTCCATTTGTCATGCCTCCAACGCAATAGAAGTAGAAAAAAGGCTTATTTAAATGTCTAATCTTATTTTAAATGGAGTTTGTAGGTTTAGCAACTCCCTAACTCGTAGAAACAAAAGTAACCAAATCACATCCTACATTACAGATTCTTTTTTTACTAGGCGTTACAAACTATTTTAACCCCTCAATGCAACGTCAACTATGAACTCGCTACGTCGCGTCCTTTCGAGCCACTTCGTAACCGCTACACGAAGCTACGACAAAAAACCCGAATGTAACCGACCACGTGACAAAGGCGTGGACGATCTTTCCCGATGTCACCACGATGTCATTGGGTGCGCGCGACGTTTCCCATTGGTCGACATTGTCGCGAAGGCCGTGCGACATCGCCTATTGGTCGCATTTGTCACAGCGTAGGCGGAGCTTATGTGTTCCAATTTTAAAATAAATAGTAGCCCACGTGGTTTGAGTTTGTTATGTTTTCTTTAAGAGAGTTTTCTTTCACTTGAGATTTGTTGAGCTGTGCTATTACTTTGTAGACTTTGTTAATAATTAGGATTTTTACTAATAATAGTTACTTCGTTAATATTAAGACGTTATTCGGCTCGTAAACTTCAGTTTAATTGAGGAGATAAGGTAGGTAGGTACCTATTTATCTAGATTTATAGTAAAAAGAAACATCACGCAGATTTCTGGCTTCCCAGTACTTACCAACAATAAGCAGGTAAGTATACTTACACCTCCCTAAGGTTTCTCCCTATTTTATTAGGTTAGGACATCTACGAATTTGATGTTTGTAAACGGTTAGAGTAGGTGGGTATATAATACATACCTACTGTGGGTAGATCTTAGGTAGGTACTACTGTATCGAGGAACGTATTAAATTGAAGACTGGGCCTGCGTGGCTGGCCTATAGCCGAAGCCAATCATTTTTGTTACTGTAACCTGTGGGATCTTTGCTTCATATTTAATTATTTTTACCTATTGTGGTATAGTAATCTTATTCCAGGTGCATCGTCTTCACATATAATTATATATTTAATATATTGTAAAACCTTTTAAAAGAGTAACGGTGGAGTTTCTTGCCCATGCTTTTCTATACGAAAACTACCTTTTGAAAGGGGCAACTAGAATCAATTCTATTTTTTATAAATTTTGACGTTCAGAAATGCCTTTTATGTGCCTAACTGAAATAAATTATTTGACTTTGACTTTGTCTGAGCAAAATAAATTATTAGATATTATAAACGAAATCTATGCTTTTTTCTAATAGGTAAGCAGGTACTTATTTACCTATGTTGAAATGACCCAACCCTAAACCCACCGTATCATGACCATTAGGTAAAAAAAAATCCGCGTGTAAAGTGCCATTTTTCTGAACACCGCGAGGCAAGGACAGGGTGTCGCCGCGGTATGCGGGGGGAGAGCGGTATTGATCGCGCACCCTCCCGACACCCCCAGTCCGCCAAAAATTGTTGGCAGACCAGCGCACACATAAAAATAAGAGTTTGTCTAATGGCACCTAACGCCTAACGGTTTTTATGTCCATCGAGGCCATTTTTATGGTTTATGGTACAAGTTTAATTTACTCTCCTAGTTCCCACGATATTTTGAGAGAAAAAAAAGGTTATAAGCTGCTTATGTTTTCGGGCAATTAGGCAAAGCTGACTACAACAAGAGGTGATTCTTTAGTATAAAAAGCCTATAATGTTTCCACTGCTAGGACACAGGCCTCCTCTCTGTGAGAGGGAGTGGGCTGTAATCCACCACGCGAGCCCACTGCGGGTTGGCAGATGTCACATGTGTTTGAATTTTTGGTTGTATTCCTATTTTGCTGCGTAGTAAGCACTGAAGATAACCCTATCTTCACTGCTTACTACGGAACATACCCATGTTCGGACTTTTTTTGACATCATTATTTTAAGTGGGTAGTTTGGGTAGTATTATACCTACATAGGTACATTTAAATAGTTCGTTTTCTTTATTTTCTCACAAAAAGTTTTTATCAACCAGATACTTAAGGAAACTCTATCTTAGTAAGTAGGTAGGTAGGTAAGTAATCAGGGCAGTTTATATTATAAACATCTTGTAATATACAAAAAGAAAAGATTTGTATGTTTGTTTGTAATGAATAAACTCAGAAACAACTGGACCGATTTAAAAATTCTTTCACCCAGTATATAGAACGCTATATTGTCACTGAGTACCTAACATAAGCTATAATTTATAAAAATATCATGCGGATGAAGCCGCTGGCGGAAGCAAGTAATTTATAAAGAAGTACTTAGATGCATCTACCTACTGGAATTGTTTTAAATAGGTACCTACGTACCTAAGTATTGTAAAGCATTAGTTACACCGTACGATACCACTACTGTATCAATTATTTCAGACATTAATCGTACTTATAAGCTATTGCGAATTTCATGTCATCGCTTCAGCTAATTAACTAGCTATAGGTAATTGTCTTTAGAAAGGACATAATATTTTTCTTGTAACTTGAACTTTAATAACGTAAAATAAGGTTCGATTTTGTGGAAGCGAGACATGTTGGTGTCTGGTCCGGGATGTCTATCACACCGTGGTGTAATTTTTTATGTTATTTCAGATTTTCTTTTTGTTCGTCAAGAAGAATAATAGTGATTGCTAGTGGACTTTGCATAGCCGGAGTGTCTTGCAGATATGTTCTATGTTATAGGGTTTGGTTTCCGCACTTAGTCCGTAAGGTGGACCATTGTGCGTGGGCCATGGCGGCCGTTTGGTGGTTATTCCAACCAACCCACCTTCATCCAGAAGCTAACTAAATCTCCTGGTCTGTTCAGAACATAGTCTTGCTGATATATGGTAAGTAGGATTTATTTTCTCAACTGTACAAACTGAACGCATGATACAACCAAGATCTATATAATTATCATCTTCATCGTGTCGATGGCAATCTAAAAAGAGTCGGCCCACAATAGTGAATCTCTGCCTGAGCAGATTTTCCGTGCTTCGGCCAACCTGGGTCCGAAGTCATTAACACTTCCCAAAGATTTAGGTATATTATTCGTCCATCTTATAACACTACAGTGTCATACTCGGCCAACATGCGAACTGAACCATAAAACAGTTCATTAAAGGCGATTGGTTCGAGTCTAGGTGGATGGTGGCGACCTGCGGCCGAATGTGGAACTAACCGCATTAGACATCCGTCACCGAGCACTCATTTAATTACTTTTCAAGCTATATCATAATGTATTGGCGTTTTATACTGGTTCTGTTTCCTTTTAGTGTTCCCTGCGAATGTGAAACCAACCCATTAAATTGACTTTGTCATAAAATGTATTAGGTACAAGTAATCTGGGTGTGTCAAGTGCGGTACGAGGCAATCAGAGATGCCTCGTTTCGTCAATTTTTGTGAGGACAAAAATCTGATACTTTTGGGAATCACTACAATCAGCGCTAAGTAGGAATGAAGCTTAATATCGCAACATCTTTTCTAGTTAAATAATAATCAAACGAAGTAGGTAAGTACTGTTAAGACTTAAGTCTGCATGAGAAACCAAATGACGTATACACAAAATCTGCTTGTAAATATCCCGACGTTGCCATAGTTAAAAAAAGAAACCGCTTACATAACTCGCTATATGACATTAATAATGACAACTAGATGACAACTAAGTAATCATCTCCCTAGCCTTTTCCCAACTATGTTGGGGTCGGCTTCCAGTCTAACCGGATGCAGCTGAATACCAGTATTTTACATAGAGCGACTGCCTATCTGACCTGCACAGCCCAGTTACTGGGTAATAATACAATACCCCTTGGTAAGACTGGTTGTCAGACTTTCGGGCTTCTGACGACCCGCAACGACTGTCAAAGATCCACGAATGACAACCGGGTCCGAAGCACGGAGGGGTCTTGGTATGTAAAGATGGTCACCCATCCACGGACCAACCGCGTAACTTAACCTGATCGATCGACCCGTACGTCTGTTATTTTATTACTTAGTCACAAGCCCCTCAATATTTAATAAATTGGAATTTTATTTTGTCACGTCATTCACTAACAACAAAACTACAATCGCGTTCAAAGGGTTAAGTTTATTATTTCTATGAACAAAACTTCTACCATAGTTTTGATCAGTTTGAAGATTACCTACACTTTTATGGATGTAATGGATCAAAATTCAATTATATTTTAAGTAGAAAAATAATAAAATTACGAGAAGGCTTTTCCTTAGTAGGTAGGTATAAAATATTTTATTGCTAGCTTCTGTAAGTTCCATTAGAGTTGTAAAAGTAATTAAAAGTTGCAAGATCTTTACTCTTATTTTATATTTTATTTTCTGTAAAGGCTGTTGATTGATTTTCCTTTTTTGTATTAATGTGTCCTTGGTTTTCTGTCGTTTTTATTGAAACAAAATGGAAAAGTCCTTTTATTTATTTTTATTGGTACTTATCTACTTACTTTTTTACTAAATCAAGTCAATAGGATAGAAACCGAAATAATGAGCTAGCTGCCAGGGCTTACTTTTAATTTATTTTAATTTTTTTAATTGTTCTTTGTTTTATCTTTTTATTACGGACGCTTCTAACGTACCTACATGTCTTTCTACATTGTTCTCACATGTATAATTTCAACATGAATGATGTAACCAATATTTTGTAACAATTTTTATTTAAAAGAGTGTCCGTGGAGTTTCTTGCCGTTCTTCTCCATTGGTACCTACTAGGTACGCTTTGGAATGGGCAACTAGCTTCATACCTATTTCTGACTGACCGATTCCTTGACAATTCAAAAGTGCCTGTAAATGGTTTAATTGAAATAAATACTTTGAGTTTGAGTTTGGGGTTTGAGATGAAATTTTTTGACAAGGTCTTCCATTTCGACAATGAATATATATTATGACGACGTTCATCATTCGTTTCATTCATTCGTTCATCATTCAGTCACGACTAAAGAAAATGTAGACGCTTTAACACTTTTGACAGGTGCCCGGACCTGACGTCTCAGTGCTGCCACCTAGTGAAAGTCATTTCAGAAAACGCTCATTGCTGCGTACCTCAGTACCTATTCTCCATTTGAAATAAAATTTGACATTTAACTTAACCTTTTTTACAGTCCGTTCAACCGATTTTGACTTCTATTGCGTTGGTGACATGACAAATGGCAGCTGTAGTAGGAAATAGTTGGTATTGTAACCACTTTTTGCTTTAAATGCCATCCTTATGCCTGTGGTATAGAAGTCAGAATCGGTTGAACGGACTGTAAAAAAGGTTTGTTTAAATGTCTAATCTTATTTCCAATGGATTGTAGTTAGTTCAGGTTGTCTTTGGAATGGTTTCAATCCTCCGTAGGTACAAGACGTAATTAAAAATAAAATGAAGCACAAAGTACAAGGTGGGGCAAAAGTATTGTCACAATGTGAATGTGCCATAATTTTTGCAAATGGCGTCAAATGTCATTGTGCTTTGACATTTAGATACAAGACAGATGGAGAATTTGTAGTCAATGCAATGGAGCCTTACACAGCTCAGGAGCCTCAGGCAATGATGGAGATTTTGAAACATCAATTTCTGGGCCGTAGGTACTTATAATCTCTCGTTTTGGCGATTCGATCTGACTGGCCAGATCGCCAGTTCTGACGGTGCCAGACTTCTTCCTTTGGGGGTTTTTGAAATTTCGCGTTTACAAATACAAATCACAACCTTGCAAGTCTTGAAAGTCAACATTGAACAAGAAATCACCAAAATGGAGCCAGATTAATTCAAAATGCCGTAAAACGAGCACAAATGTACATCAACTCAGAAGGCGGTAATTAGACCGATATATATTTTTTTTACTTTGTTTCAGCAATTTTACACCTTTAAATAATCTTTCCGTGAAAACAGGATCCAATTTTTTTCATTTTCAGCACAATGGCAGCCAATTCACATTATAATGACATTATGCTTTTGCCCCACCCTGTATTTCAATGACTAGAAAATGTAACTCCTTAGTGAACCCTACAAAATAGCCGTTGCTATAATCCCTAAAGACATGAATCCTATCACCCACAGGCATATGCAACACAATCAAACAATGGGTTATTAACGGGGGCAGATGCGCGCGGCACCTGAACGGAACTCTCGCGATCACTAAATCATAATGTTTGGTAACGACACGATAAAACACCCAGCGGTGCTGGCTGTATGCGATGTGACCTGTGCATAAAAAAGTAAAAAATATGAATTATGCATGGAATTTGTAAGTACTATTTGGTATTATGTAATTCAACTTACACCCATGCACCTAATGCCATGAACAAATTGACCAAAACTATGAAACACTGAAAAACATGTTTAACATACCTTATACCCTATATTTTTAGAGAGGTGCATACTTACTAAAGCACTAAAATACCAAAGTTTCTTCCTATAAAACAGTTTAAACTAAAACCTGAAAAAGAAAGCAGAAAACGAAGAGGCTCTTGCAATTTTAGTGCACAATAAACTAATCTGATTCCCGTTAACGCCTTTATACCTACTACTAAACCTGTGAGTCCAATAGGTCTTCAGCTTCTTAAGTTCTCACGATCTATTAATGTCCTCTTCGCTATGTGAAAAGTAGGTGCTTGATTGATTCCATTGACGACAAATAACAGGAATGGAACACGACTGTGGTTACAAATATAATAAAATGCAAATGAGATTGAATTGCTTGAAGCGGAAGATTTAAGCGAACAATTACCTGAATCTATTCAGTATAGACATTTACTTACAAATCCGTTCAGTTTATCAATAGAAAAACACCTAAATAGATTCTACTAATTTGGAGGAAACAAAAAAAAACAGAAAAAATCTCTAACAATCGGAACTCCCGGAAACTCTAAAACCAACGTAAAAAATTAATTCTTAAAATCATTTCTCTATGAACTATTAATCCTTTTTGCTCCAATATCATTAACCTATTCATTTCAATGAGCGATGACGTGAATGATACATCCCCTAGCGACACAAAAGAGGTCCGTTAGACGCATTAATATTACACCAAACAACACTATTCTATTTCCATGTTTTTTGTACGCTGACAACACCGAAAATTTCGAATGTCACGCCTCGTTCATCGACAGCGCGGGAAAATAAACGAAAGCAGTTCTTTTTTTAAAACGGGCGCCAGAAAAAAGTTTATTTAAGTTTAGAACATGTTTGGATTGATACCGTAATACCTTTGCCTGAATCGGTGTGTGTTTATTTGTAGAATGTTAGTTCTAATTAGTTCGAAGCTTGGATTTATGGTTGATTCCGTATTCCGATTAACGCCAAACGAAGTTGCTTGTAAATAGTAGTAATTAAATGCAAAAAGACGTAACCATTATGTCTGCAATTCTACGTTTAAGTACCTACTTAGAATTACTCTACATACCCGGAATTAAAAAGAAATTAAGATTTACTCAATTCTAACTTGCATGTCGGGCAAAACCGGGGGCTTCGCTAGTTCAATCTCACGATGAGTAGCTACTACCATACTGCTTCATTTTTTCATTATCCTCATAGGACCGGACATAATCGAGTTTTTACAAACAATACGCGATGAAATTGGTTCCTTTATTGGTATCCTTCTAAACAAACTGAATTGTGTTGTGTGTATGTTGTTACTGATTTTAGATTGGTTATGCCCGTTTGGGAGGAGTAGAGGTGGCCCCGTGGTAACAGCCACGATTTACGAGTTGTAGGTCATAAGCTCGAACCCAGACAAGCGCTTTACTTTGTGTAAAATATTTCATCACCACGGCTCTCGAAACGGTGAAGGAAAGTATCGTGAGGAAACCGGCATGTTCTAGAACCAAAAATTCGAAGATATCTGTGACATGTACTAATCCGCACTGGGCTCGCGCAGTAGATTACAGCCCACTCTCTCTCACAGAGAGTAGGCCTGTGTCCCAGCAGTGGGAACATTATAGGATGATTATACTACGCCAGATTGTGAATGCGCAAAGGTGTGTTAAAGATACTTTGCTGATGGTTTCGGAAGTTGTGATTTGTTTGAAAGTTTTTGAGGCGTTTATAGAAGTTATCTTGGCTTAGTTAATTTTATTGTGATTTTGCACATGCATGGCTTTTTATTATTTTCCCATAAAGATTGCATGTAAGACTAGATTCAATACCGGTTTTTCTATGAGTAGCGTTAGGTTTATTTTTTGCTAATTATAATCTAAACTGTAAACCTAATAGTGTAAAGAGAAAATATTTGATTTCTTGTATGCTTGTATGTTTGTTTGGTTAGGCTTTCACGCTAAAACAACTGTACAGATTTGGATGAAATTTAGCACATGGGTAGACCGTGACCTGGGTTAGGACATAAGATACTTTTTATCCCGATATTCCCACGGGATCGAGACATATGCGGGTGAAACGACGGGGCTTTAATAAAAAATCTAGTTTAATTTCTTTAAAAGCAATTTGCTTATTTGCTTCTCAGTCCTCTATCATAATATATAAAAGTGCAATGAACTTCTTATTCAAAGTCTCTTGAGCTTGAAAGAGCAAATTAATCCCATTAACTGATAATCAGAGAATTTTAGGGACTCTGGCAAGATGGTTCATTCTTTACCAATACAATAGCTGCTAACGTGTTTTAAATTACTGACAAAACAAAAGCAGACTCTTCCAATCAACAATCGCATACAGAAGTGTCCCGTTCCCATCGATGGTAACCGCCCGTGGCCGAAACAAGGCTGTAATTACACCGATCACATTTACGAATGTAAATGCACTGGTGTGTCCTGTCATAAATCATGTTGCGGTCATCTGCCGCCCGCGGCGACACTAGCCAGTGACCAGTGGAGACTGAGCTGAGATGTGGACGCCAGATTTATTATATGGCGAAGTTTAGATTGAACTAGGTTTTGCTTTACGCTGTTGTGTATTGCAAATGAATAGTGAAGGAAATGTTTGATTGATGTAAAAAATTGGAGACTAAAGCATTTAGATGCTATTTAGTAGGCACGCTCTGGAATCCAGAGGAAAAGTAAAAAATAATGGTATTCCAAAAGACATTTTTGATGTGAAACATTTATAGCGGCGGGTCGATCGTCACCACGCCAATAGTGCCAATGCTAAACCAACGCCAACGCCAATGTTGGCGTCGGTAAACTATCCTTTTATGCATATTACCAGTACATAATAATTTCGATGTTTCACATCTGCCAGGCGTCCTGTGTCGCCTCATTTTTTTGTAGGAAATGGTCTTCTCTATCTTTGGCAGAACGGAAATCTTAGGACTAATTAATATTATTGTATAGACCTAGTATTCAAAAATCTGGTAGTTACAGATGCTAGACTACCTACTTGAACCACAAATCACTAAATGCATTTAGTACTAAACGAATGTTAAACATCGTTCTATTTCTGTCAATCGTTTGAAAATTACAAAAACAGAATGATATTTTAAACATTTTATGTGCAAGTGGACCGTAGAGTATTCTGTAACTACACTATCGTTTACTACAAAAAACCATGATAAAAAAATTACATCGCACAGTTCAATCTACACTGGCTGGCTTTCAAATGTGTATCAACGCATTATGCGTTCGTTTTTTGAATCAGCGGGCGCCTGACAGATGCAAGTAATGCCATGTGCATCGTTTGATATTGAATTATTGTTCTGGCAACATTTTGATAATATAGGGTCGATGTATTGAAGTGGGGATTAGTAGGTGGGTATATGCAGGGGATTATAGATAACGTATTATGAAATATTACGCTACTGTTAGACTAGATAACATTTACACAGTAACTATTGGAGATGGGTCCTCATTTTGGACATACTTTTATGAGAGATTTTCGGTCCTAAGTATATAAAATTATAAATTATAGGACTTCGCTAAGAAAAGAAACAAGGGTGTCTCTGTCATAAATGAGAAATGAAATCTTAACTCAAGGAACCGTACATGAATCAGTGCAGTTAAAAGCTTTTATACTGAAAATGGGCAACGTCCCAAATAGGTGTCAAATATTTCGCTGTTTTTATTAATTTGGCAATATTATTGTATGCAAATAAGAAGTATGGCTAACTAGTGAACTAGAATATTAATAATGAATTGCAATTACCTATAACTTTTCCAAAAGGCATTTGGAAAGTTTCCAAATACTTTTTTTACATCTAAAATTAAATATTCAGTGCTATGATATTAATTATTGCATTTCATAATCAATATTTTAGTTCACTAGTTAGCCATATCTCTTATTTTCATACAGTAATATTGCCAAATTAATCAAAACAGCGAAATATTTGACAGCTATTTGCGACGTTGCCCACTTTCTGTATAAACGCTCTTAATTCAGGAACTAAAATGCGCCATTTGGGTCACTAACCCTTCAAAGGCAGCTCTCTCTTCCTACCTTAAAGTACTACAAAGAGCTCATTCCAAAAACAAATTTCAATTCCCAAAGCAGTAATCTTCCGCAAATTAAAATCACATGTAGCAGCTACAGAGATGTACCGATAACCGTTCCGCGAACCCGTCGTTACGTCACGTCCGTGTCCGCCCGATGACAGTTGCGCGAATGGATGCCGTTTGAACATCGAACGTTGATTGAAAATCGCAATATGGCCGACGTTCGACCGTTGGAATTTAAATGATACCAATTTTGGATTCGGGTCTTTTATTATCTTAAGGTTGCAAATAATGATGAGAGCATTCTGATTTCGTACCTAGTCTGTTTGTGAAACTCGTACGCGCTTCTTTTTCTCCCGTATCATCACGACAAAATGCAAGTCAGTAAGTTGGAAGCGTCTAACTGTCCTATGTGTGCCGCATTGTTAAGAGCGTAACGTCGCCAATAGATGTCAAATATTTCGCTGTTTTCATAAATTTGGCAATATTACTGTATGGAAATACGAAATATGGCTAACTAGTGAACTAATAATTGATTATGAAATGCAAGAACAATATCGTAACACCGAATATTTCGTTTTAGATGTAATTAAGTATTTGGAAACTTTCCAAATGCCTTGCCAGTGTTAGAATTACGATTCATTAGTAATATTCTAGTTCACTAGTTAGCGATATTACTTGTGGCTAAGTAACAACAGCTGCACGGGTCGATCGATCAGGTTAAGCTACGCTTGCCGCGGTTGGTCTGTGGATGGGTGACCATCTTTACATACCAAGACCCCTCCGTGCCTCGGAAAGCACGTTAAGCCGTTGGTCACGGCTGCCATTCGTAGATCTTTGACAGTCGTTACGGGTAGTTAGAAGCCCAAAAAGTCTAACAACCAGTCTTATCAAGGGGTATCGTGTTACCTAGTAACTAGGTTGTGGAGGTCAGATAGGCAGTCGCTCCATGTAAAATACTAGTATTCAGCTGCATCCGGTTAGACTGGAAGCCGACCCCAACATAGTTGGTTAAAGGCTAGCCTTTAACCAACTATACTAGCTTACAAGTCATCATCTGCCTAGGCAGATGATGACTTGTAAGCGATATTTCATATTTCCATACAGAAATATTGCAAAATTAATCGTATCAGGTAAATATTTGATAGCTATTTGCGACGTTGCCAATTTTTGGAATAAACGGTATCGCCATCGCTGGACGCTATTTTTATGCCCGTGCTGAAAAGAAGTAAAAAGAGAGATCATCATGAAGTAGCCTGCATGCTGATCTTCTCATTCTAGTTTGCGTGATTTTGACAGTGAAATCAATAGTAACCTAGCTGTGAATATTCCTATCAACCAGGGGGCCTACCACCAGCTCATAAAGCAGTATTACTTCAGTGGGAGAAAGAAATGGAGCTATACGTCCTGTAGAGCTTCGTCTCTTTCTCACATTGAAGTAATATTAAAATAATACTGCTTTATGAGCTGATGGTAGGCCCCCTGGCCAATATTCACAAAAAAATTGAGAAAGGTTCTCAGACTACACATATGAGAATAATGGACTTAGTATTTAGACGTGGCCAATTCCCAAGACAATTTACTAAGCCAATCCATTAATTTTCTTCATCAATGGCTTGAGGAAAATCCAATGCAGTGGACTGTCTCTATTTACACGATGCTAAATACAATGTCGCCCATCGGCATCTGCCTGCCCGCATTTTTCTGAATATTCATGAAATATTATCGAAAAATAATTTCAAAAGGGGAGGGTGTACCTTTAATATTGTTCATGTTATTAAATTTTTATGTAGTGAGTAGCGTTTGCCGTTTCTCCGATGTTAGATTCTCCTTATGCTCGATTTGGATTCTGTTTACTATTTCTAAAAGCTTATGAGTTATTTTATCAGATTAACCAACATTTTTATTAAAATTTCTCGATTATGCAAAAAAAAACGAGGGGTAATCATAAAAAAACTGTAAGTTCATAAAATCACACCCGAATTCGAAAAAAAAAATATTAGAAAAAAAATAATGTCAAGATAGACACCTTTTAAAGTTATTTTCCGATAATTTTTCATGAATATTCAGAAAAATGCGGGCGGGCACATGCCCATGGGTGACATTGTATGTTGTCAATATATATTGTCTAAATGGTCCATCAGGCATTCTGCGTCTGAACCAGTAAAACGTATATGGAAGCCATGTTAGATGACACAAGACACATAACATGACAAAGGCACATAATATAGGTAGGTAGACACATGTTTCCGAAGCAATCCATAATCGAAAAAGTTTTTCATTAAGCAACGTTGTCGTTGTCAGTTGTTCAAAACGTAACGATCAGATAACTAACCCTGAACAGACCCTGATAATTGAATTCAATAACTGACTAATTTATTACGTCCTCGTGGACGATAGCATCTTTCATTTTAGACGTTTTCTAAATACATGCTGCTAAAGGAAAATAAACCTAAGCATGAAGTTTTGAAGTTGGTTTTGGGTTATAACTGTTTTGGAGTTGTGACGTTTTGAAATTTTCATAAACAGAAAGGAAAAGAAACCTTATAGTGAAGTTTTAAAGTTGGTTTTAGGTTAAAACTGTTTTAAGGTTGTGACTTTTTGAAATTTTCATACAAAGGGTTGTATGAAGAATTGTTAGTTAGATTTTGACAATGAAATCGTGATGGGCGATTTAAATAACATTTCGGGTAGCTACTACTGAATCCTCTTTCGATTTTCCTGAACTACTTGTTTAAATAAATACTTTTAAAACATAAGATCTTTATGTCAATGCTTCAATCACACTTTTTAGGATTCCGTACCCAAGGGTGCCAAACGGAACCCTATTACTAATCCTCCGCTGTCGGTCCGTCCGTCTGTCTGTCAGCGGGCTGTATCTCATGAACCGTAATAGGTAGACAGTTGAAATTTTCACAGATTGTGTATTTCTATTGTCGCTATACATAATAAAAATTAAAGTTAAAAATTAAAGAAAGGAAGAACGAAAAGAAAGAAAAATATTTTATTTGGGACACGCACAGGAAATACAAAAAAAAGTAGTAAAAAAATATAACAAAAATAAAAAGGAGCATTTTAAACTAACAAACAAAAATAATAACTACCTGTGCGAGGCCAGAAAGGTTCCTATCTAAAGGGGGGGGTCTATATTCTAAAGGGGGTCCACATACAAGAAACGTTTAGTTTTTGGCTGTTTTTTGGTAAATTTTGTACGGTGGTACGGAACCATTCACCCTTCACTCGCACTTGGCCGGTCTAAAAAAACATCTGCTGTTCCACACATTCTGACCGCTTAGGTATTGCACTTTTCCATGAAACAGCTGTTTCTTTTTTAAAATAACCGACGAATAACTTCAGCGCAGGGTTCAGAATCATGTACTGAATCCATGGTAACAGTATTCGCGTCGATGTCCCTACCACCCTGCATATATCAACCTGACACATAATATATCTAGGTATGCGTATATAAGTACTAACCTGAGTACATATATGTATAGTTCACAATATTCGCCGTTTAGTCATATTAGGAATGGTGCACACGTTGAACTTTTCAAATATTCTGACCCTTTCATTTAAACAGAAAGACATATAGCTGCTGGATATGACTTTCTAATTATAATTATGCAAATTCTACAACGTGAACTTACCTAACTCTCAGTGCATTTCCACTATATTGCTACTGTCGTTTGCCCTCTGTATCCAAAAGATGAGAAACAAGGAAATAAAGGTTTAGCAGTGCATTAAAAACTGTGGGTGGCAACTGCTATACTGCCTTGTTAAACCGAAAGGCGCTATCTTTGAGATTCGCCCTTTAATTTTTTTTTAAGTGAAATCTTCTTAAGGCGCGTTGGGCATTTTTGAGATGGGACTAAACCATTGATTTCGCGACACTGTAACGACACCAGCTTTTGACCATTAAAAAGATATCAACGCGTTGTTTACCGCGGTGCCGATTTTTTTTCAAGTTTTCACTTCTGTCGGCAATCCCGGAGTGCAACTGTTTTTTTTATACCATTCAATAGCTACAACAATTTTGGATCTAATGGTATAAGCCAAATAGCGCTATCTAAATTAAAACATTTTAAAAACCACTAAGAAGTTTTTTATATCTAAATTTTTCCTTAAATTACAATTTACAAAAAGTAAATTTTCTCAAAACTTACTCCGATTGAGATAGTGCCTTTTGGCTTAGAAGGACAGTATAACTCGTACATGTCTATGTAGAGAAAAAACCTCTACGAAATTCAGTGTCTGTAAAACACGTTTATTCAAATATTTCCAATTTCTCATACATAACATCCCGCCTGTTATATACGAAGGTTTAGTTGGGTGTGTACCTATAGTAGATACACCCAACCGGGCACAAATCTAGACTCCGCTCTGCTACTGAGAAATTCCTGATGGAAAAACCCAATAACACCTATGCCCGATCTGGAAATCGAACTCAGGACCTCATACTCAATAGTAGCGCATGCGACCACTAGACCAACAAACAATTTCTAATAATTATTATTACACCAAAGTCAAAGTCAAATCATTTATTTCAAATAGGTTCTTATAGGCACTTTTGAATGTCAAAATTTACAAAAACACTCCGGGAGTGCCGACAAAAGTGAAAATTTGAACAATTTTATTATGCATGGGAAATAATTTTAATGAGGTGTCGGTAACGGTAACAGTGTAGCAAGGTCAATTATTTTTCCACATCATAAAAATGCCCAACGCGCCTAAAGAAGTTTTCACTTCAAAAATTAATTGATTCTAGTCGCCCCTTCCAAAAGGTAGTTTTCGTATGGAGAAGAATGGGCAAAATCTCCACCGTTACTCTTTTAAAATATTTTACAGTATTTTATATGGGTACATGTTACAGTTATATAATTATATGTGAAGACGATGCACCTAGAATAAAATTACTAAACCACAATAATTAAAAATGAAGCAATGACAGATCAGACACCTCTCCACTTAATCCAAACTGTGTCACTTCCAGACAACTCCACATCAACTCTTCCTAGCTAATAAAGCTGGCTATTCACGTGCCTTCTTTTTATTTGCGTCGATCAAATTCTCGGAGGGTGCAGTGTTCGGTCGTGCGATCACGCGGCAGAGACAAAATGGCGGACCCTTGATTACACTGGGGACTTTTAATTGATCGGCGAGATTTTTTTGAGATCAGGAGGGGGTTTTTTCAGAGTTTATTTGTGTACTGACATGCCTACATATGGAAGTAGCTATGAGCAAATAAGGATAAAAACGGACCTATAATTAGCCATTGTAGATTCTGTGGAAGAAAATGAGGTTGATGTAAATTTGCTTTTGCAAAGTAAGACGCCTCATGCATGTGGTGTCAACCAAACATGATTGGCAAAATTTTTAGTCAATTCTTCTACAACATGTAAAAAAAACTTTGTCCGATCCATGAGGGTGTTGTTATGTGGTAATTTTCTAGAAAAAAATAAATAAATATCGTCACATTTTTTTCGATGGGGAATTTTACCGGGTTTTAATATTGTGCTGCTTTTTAAAAAAAATCGCACTATTAAATTAAATCAAATTCTTTATTTCGAGTAACAATGAGACTCATACAATGTTAGTAACAATAAAATAAATTTACAACTATGTTAATTACAACAAAAATTATCTACAAAAACACACTCAACAAATTAGTCTGTCTACTATGTCTGTAAAAATCAAGTATGTCAAAAAATCATAAATAAATAGTTACATCACCGTGTGCAAGGATATAATGGCTATTCTCTCCGTTCCGGAGATATAAGCATTATTAGCTCCATGAAACTTTTTTGCAAAAAAAAATAAGTTGTCACTTGCCTACTAAATTGTCCTATTTATGCATGATATTGGCTATTAGAAGCCATTTCAAGCAAAAAACCGACACTTTAAAATTTCAGCTCCTATGTCTTCGAGAGCCTTTTTTCGATCCACTGTGCGCCGCGTACTTGTAGCTTCATATCTAAACTGCGGAATGTCCTATCTGTATTATAGTTTGACCAATACCGCTGTACTGCGCCTTAGGAATACGTGGCGAGGCGGGGGGCAGTGTTGACCAATGAGCGGCGGGCGGGACGCCGTGCGCCAAGAGCTTTGACGAATTAGCGGCCTGCACTGCTCCCCCGTCTCGCCGCGCGCCTTCCTAAGGCGCGGTACAGAGTTGTTGGTCAAACTATAGCCGACGTTCGCACGGAAGTAATAATAAAATCACGGCGATTTTTTTCGTAACCTTGATTTTTAACGCTCTGCTTAGCGCCGAGAGTTGAAAATCCAACAGTGTGTTTTTCAACGCGGTGGGAAGAGAGGGCGTCCCAGCAGGTTGGATTCTCAACGCTCGGCTTAACACCGAGAGCTGAAAATCCAGTGCGCGATAAAATCCCGCCGCGATTTTATTACGTCCGTGCGTACGTCGGCTAAGTACCGTTGACTAAACAGGGTAAGTAAGTAAGTAATTAAGTGTCGTCACTAGTAGAGGCTAGAAAAATGTCCACTTTTAAAGTAGACTTTTTTCTAAACCAAAAGGTTGAAGCTACAAGTAAAAGCTGTTTGTAAAAACTGTTAATAAAATTCTAATTACCCTTGTTACACACGACAGATGTCCATGTATGTATTTTGTTTTTATGTCCCATAGAAAATGTTTATAGATAAAATTAAGAGTAAATTGGAAGGCGGGTTGGCTAATGATAAAGACACAAGAACTTTACGTACCTGCAGTAGGTACTTATACTGTACAGGTGACTTGGTATTTGTTTCTAAGAAATGTTTTAATTTAAAGGTCTGCTCATGTCGTTTATGAATTACCTTTTATTTAATAATAAGCAACTTTAGTTTTGTCAGCTTATACAGATATACCTACAGGGTCAAATTCAATATACAAGGTCACATTAAATAAACAGGGTCAAATTAGATATACAGGGTCAAATTAAATATACAGGGTCAAATTAGATATACAGGGTCAAATTAAAAATACATGCAATAAAATGAATTCGCACACACACACGCACATACACGGTGATTTTTAATTCACTGTTAACCTTTCAGGAGGTGAAAGTACTCATGATTATGAACAACTTTCACTAGCTACGGGACCAACTACGAAATAGCAAAAAAAAAATACATCTGTTTCATACATTTCCATCGGGTAAATATTGCATTTTTGTATGAAACAGGTGATATTTTTTCGAGTTTTCAGAGTTGGTCTCATTGTGAAAGTTGCTCATAATCGTGAGTACTTTCACACTCTGAAAGTTTAACATTGAATTAAAAATCACTGTGTATTTACTTAATGCTTGAGCTCAGTAACATACAAAAATAGGTACTAGGAATGGGAATATAAAATAACAATCATTATCTATTCAGCAGGTTCTATAACAAATATTCTGATCTCATTTAAATGTTATCTGTAGGTGAATCGCAATCGGCAAATATGAGGAATACTTACTGTATTTTAGCAATATGAAGACGCAGTGTGTACTTATTAGATTTTCTAGATATTATTTCTTGCCAATTACTGTGCTTTCCTTCGAAGACTTTGGCATAAAAAACGTCATAAAAATCAATCTAAAACCTTAATCCAAACACAATCAACACTTCGTATCCAACAACACAAAGACACAAACAAACTTTCCCCACACAAACTAAGTCCAATAAACGAACAATAATCTACCGGAAAATCAGCCGGTCTCAACCAATTTGGGCGACAATAAAGCAATTTGACGAGAAACGCGCGACACTTTGATTAATTGCTGGCGCCGGTGTCGCGATGTCGCGCCGTCGGTGCCAGTCGCATCGTGTGAACGAGGCCTTATGGCGTATGATTGTAATTTACGTATTGATTACTGTTTGTTGATGGGTTGTTTTTTTGGCGTAACGTCATGCGTCAGAGTATTATTGTTACTTCTTTAGGCGCGTTGGGCATTTTTGAGATGGGAAAAAACAATAAAACTCGCGACAACGTTACCGATACCTCATTTTTGTAAACGCGATTGTGCTCTTTATTTATATTAAGTTACGGATAAATGTTCTATGCAAGTATTTTTAATTTAAATATTTTGGATGTCTATTTTTTTTCGCAAACTTGATTGTGCTCTTTATTTAGATAAGGTTACGGACCAATGTTCTATACAAGTATTTTTCTTCCACCAAGGCGATCTTGTTTAAGTTTTCACTTCTGTCGGCACTCCCGGAGTGCCACTGTTTAAAAAAAATTAAAAGTACAGTTGGAAATTACTTTTAAAATAATGTAAGTATGCTGAATTCACAATTTTACAATCTAGGTATACCGGAATTATTTAATTTATTTACTCTAATGCATGATTTAAATTTAAATTGAATTCAATAATAATTATTGTAAGTAATCAAATAAGTATTAATAATAGGAATGTAAAATTTAATGTAATTTGTTGAATTTATTGTGATTTAATGTTATTCATAATTTTAATTGTTTTCTAATTGTGTGGAATTAATTAAAGCTTTATTATTTATTTATTATACCGGAATTTAACTAAATCTAAAACAACGAAATTCTTATAAGTATCTTAGTAGGTATGAAGATTGACAACTCTTTAGTAGGCCTGCACCTTAATTGCGTAACACACTTTCAATCAAAATCCGAGGATTTTGAAGGATATTGCTAATTCATTGCTTTATAGGTTTGAAAAATTCGTCTGCTCAACAACGTAAATAACGCAATGAACGTGAGTGAACTATCAAAATGAAGCCCATTGCGATTGAATTTTATGTGTATTACGCAATTAAGGAGTCCACGCCACCACTCAAGTCCGATAGACGCGGCGCTAGTGTCTATGTCATTGCATCAAATGGCATAAAAAAGTATAGTTTCACAATTTTCTCGGACTTCAGTGGTGGCGGGGACTCTACTTTTCGGACGCCAATTTTATCAATTTCTCATTTTTGTTCATTTAATCTGTTTTCTTACTAATCATTTATTGTTGTCATCTAATATGTTATTAAGAACCGCATCGAAATCCGTTCTGTTTCGTAGTTTTAGAAGATCAACGCAGTCACACAATTTTACCTTTGAAGGTAGGTACCTACTTTCTTAGAAAGTAGATATTTTTATTTTTTATTAAATTAAGTAGTTATTATGACACAGATATTGGGTATTTACTCAAAACATAACACACACATGTATGTCACTACAGATTATTTGATTTTGTGAGCTATTTTTTATATTATCCTATCGTTTAATACGAGTATTTATTCTGATACCTAATTTATTAAAACGGACACACACTTCCCTGTTTATTATTCTAGCGTATGGCACTCGTGGGTGCCATCAACCATCATCAATCATCATCACAGCTGAAAATCAGCGTCTGGTGGTACACTTTGTGTTGTCATCTGACCATTTGCTGAGCTGAGGCCCTTTTGGCATTATAATTGTTTTCTGTTTTTTTTTTTATAGTTATAAGGTGTATTTTCTGTGCAGTAATGCCAATAAACGCATTTTTCTTTCTTTCTTTCTACTTACCCCGTTGACACAGTTTAACATCATTACCTTTCACTTTATCTTCCAAATACCGAAACAGTAAAATAGCAAACGTACACAGCTGCTCACAATCTCAAAGCATTGTAGACATTAGCATAAACTTAATGCACAAAATATATTAAACACCTGAATTTATTGCATTTTTAAACTAAATGATTAACCAATTTATCACACTCATTTCATAACAGCTTGCATAAAACACATAAGAGAAACCTATTAGCAATCATCTTCATGCACCCACATCTGCATATTCCCAGCATAAATTGATTAATTCTTCCATTAATTGAGCATGTAAACACTGCAAAAAGTACATTGCAATTGTCACAGGGCCGGTTCACGTTGACGCGACATCGCCCGCGGCATCGCCTGTTATCGCTGCAATTATGCAAATTCAACGTTAAATTACCGCGCGGGCGTGTAATTGTTTCGGCGAGTCGCGACACGACGCTCTGGCTGTTAATTTTCTCGTTACAACCGTCACTTATATTGTGTGGACGCGGCTTAATAACGCGGTTCGGGACACTTCATGCAGTTATTATTAAGGTGATCGAGTGCTCTTAAATGGGATACGTTTTATGACGTTTTAATATTATTTATTTTTGGTTTTTATCGGGTTTTAAGTTGAATTATTATGAGGAATATAAAATGTGTTAATTTTAATAAAGTGAAAACTGATTATGAGTCTTTTATGAAACTGGTAAACGGTACTCAGTGGAACGGTGCTTTATTTTTAATGTATAAATATAGTCGCTTCTTTATTGACCATCTTAGATAGTGTACGTGCAAAAGACGACCTTATGTCATACAGGTTGATAGAAAAATAATTCTGGTTGCATT
Organism: Agrochola litura; assembly: GCA_949152395.1. Classification (NCBI taxonomy): domain Eukaryota; kingdom Metazoa; phylum Arthropoda; class Insecta; order Lepidoptera; family Noctuidae; genus Agrochola; species Agrochola litura. The sequence goes on from OX424509.1 coordinate 7,993,388, forward strand.
CGACCATAAAATGAATATAATATAAATTAATCATCTAGGTATATTCTACGCCCCCACATAATATTCTACTGCCAGCGCTCTTCTAGCGCTACAGTACTGTACTATTTGGTCAGAGATTTACTTAGTTTGAGCAAATAAATTGAAGTTGAAAATCCCATTAAAACTTAAATCCCTGCTATCGATAATTTTTTGAGTAAGTTGCAGGAATGTTAGGAAGTTTATTAGTTTTAGTATGAAAGGAAAATACCCACTACAGAAAAAGATATAAATTTTTGAAAAATGTATAACTCGAAAACTACAAAAATCGCGGATCATACATGGAGTATTTTCGGATACCCCTAAGCTGGGCATGAGAAACATATTTCTTTTTTCGTCACTATTTGGACCACCCTGCATACCTAAACAGAAATTCATTAAAAACTTACCCGGACCTACTCTTCTTTTGCAATAGCAATTTTAAAGTTACCGACAAGAATAAGCACTGCATCTGTCAAACCACAAATGAACGACAATTACACAACATATTACATAAAACTTACCCAAAAGGTCACAATAAAGGCTAATAACGTTATATTAAATTGATAAAAAAATAAGGCATTCTCCGCACGCGACAATCGTATGTCGCCGTCAACCACAGATTACAATAACGAACAGATGACGTCATTTTACGTCATATGCGCGAGCGCCGACCAAATCGACCGCTAATTGTGAAACGCAAACCACAATGTACGTTAAATTATATCGAATTTACGACATTTACGCGAATTATTGTCGATAATGACGACTGTCGACGATGTTCATTTATAAAACGCAATTTCGAGAGTTTCTTCTCGGGTTTATCTTTAGACTGCTACTTGACACATATTGTGAAATCAAAAATAAATAAAATAAGTATGGTGGACTACTGAAACAAAGTCGTTGCTTTTACTAAAAAAAAAATACAAACTAAGCAAAATACAGTTAATTTTTATTTTCTTAATGTCCCTCGGGAATCATCGCATTTCCGAATACAAACGAATGCTAATTTCCATGTTCATCAATTATTAGATTTATCGTGTATAATAATTTGAATTCAGAACTAAGTGCTTTATTGTTGTTTTGTTTTGATTTCCGTGTGAACTACATAGAGCTGTAAAACTATTTCCTATCTGTCGTTCCTGCGAGTATTCCTCCCATTTTTTTTAAATAAATTACATTATGTTTAAAGAGTATTAACAACTCTATATACTTCCAAGTCTATTGGGAGCGTCCGGTCTGCACCAAGAGCAAAGGGCAACTGATGGAAATCCGACGACTGACGAAACACGAAGTTTGCCGAGGGACATTAAGAAAATAGAAATACAGTATTTGTACATTTATCATTAACTTTAGTAGATTTTGACACAAAACTTTTCAGCCCCATGAACTCGTATGTTAGTGTAAAAGAAAAGGTACGAAATAGTCAAAAACTGACATTCTTTTTAACACAAACATAACAACAACAAACAACCTCCGTTTTGGTTCCTTATTTACATTTAAATACCTACTTTATTAAAATTTTAAAGTATTTTTAAAAAACAAAAATAAAAAAATGTAGGGTGGCAGAGACATCGACGCGAAAACGGTTACCATGGATTCAGTACATGATTCTGAACACCCCTGCGTTCAAATTTTTAGACGGTTATTTAAAAAAAAATTGCTGTTCCATACATTTTGACCGCGTAGGTATTTCTTTTTTAATAACCGACGAAAAATTTCAACGCAGGGTGGTTCAGAATCATGTACTGAGTTTATAGTAAAAGTTTTCGCGTCGATGTCCCTGCTACCCAGTATATTATTAAAAATTGTAGCCCACCGGTATCAGGAACAGGGTCCAAAGGACCAGTCAGGGCTCCTGAGAGAGGAACCTCCTATTATTATAATTATTAAAGGTTATTGTTATCACACTTAACCATTACGGAATAAAATGTTATGACGTAGACCTATTGAAAGAATTCTCTAGAGACAACAAAATAAAACTCAATTAATAAAATAGTTTGACTTATAAACACAGGTTGTAATCATAAAACCTCTGTAATAGAGTTCATATAATTAGTTATTTTTTGTGGTATTTTACTATAACATTATTACGCCTAGGTAATTAATGTTTGTTGGCATGAAATTTTATAGAAAACTAACACTTTTCCTGCGACTTCGTCGCATGGTCTTCGAATTTTTCCATACAAAATTCAATACCTTATTTCACTCCTTTAGTGGTTGATTTTCTTATGTTAATGTCCCTCCTCAACTCCTCGGACTTGTTGAATCTTTATTGAGATTTGGCATAGTTTTCTGGGGCAATTCAACAAACAAAGACACAGTGTTCAAAGCACAAAAGCGTTGTGTACGGGCTATGTTTGGGTTGCAAACTATGGACAGTTGCAGACCGTTCATAAAGCACAGAATTTAACACTTCCAGCACTCTACATATTAGAAATAGCAATATTTGTAAAAAGTAATCCTAAATGGTTTCCTCTATTGTCAAATAATTCCGATAGAAATAAACGTGAGAAGTATAGACTTTGGGTGCAGTCACACTCGGCCAAAACAGCACTTCTAAGTAAAAGTGTTGTATGCATGGCCCCGTTAATATACAATAAAATTCCGAATGACATTAAGCAAATGAATTTTAATTTATTTAAGAAAACATTTAAAAAACTGCTTACGGATAAGTGCTACTATAATATTGTTGACTTTTTAAATGACAAATTTTGAATTTTACTATTTATTTGATTTAAACATGACATATTTTGCCTGTAATTAAAATTGACTACTTTTTGTACTGACTCTAATTGTATATTTAATTATTGACTATATTTTTGCACTCGACTTTAATTTTATATAAGAAACTGTCATTAAGAAATAATTTATAATTGCCAATTTAATTAACAACGTATAAATATTTTGTACGTCGAGTGAGGCAAAACATGTTGGACCGGTAAAACTATTTTTCCATCTATATGTGCATATTCATGTATCATGTTACTCATGTTTGAACAAATAAATTTATCTTTATCAAAATTTCCAAAACATTCAAGAAATGAAATGAAATGAAATGAAACGAGATAAATAGAAATAGAAATAAATAGAAATAGAAATAGGATATCGGAATCACTTTTACACGTTATATTAAAAAAAAAAAAGTTAGATGAGTTCGGCGTTTCCTATCTGATTACTCTGAGAAGAAAGGCCGAAACAAACTCAGAGGTCGCAATCTCTTTTAAAGTCAAGACATAATCTTGGTCAGGCCATATGAGGAACATGTAGATTAGTGTCTGAAATGGTCTCTTCAGGAAAGGGTAAAGGGTGGGCATTTTTGGGGGACTGTCTTATGTAATTTTGACGTTCCAAAAGTGCTGATTCTCAGCCTAGTTTGAATAAATGACTTTTGAATTTTGAAAAAAGAACCACCAAGATTAGAGTGGACCTGTCCAGTCAGTGCAAGCATTTGTCAGTAATCGTGGAGCTCACCTCGACGAACAATACCAAAGAAAGATTTCTCTCTACAAAATTACATTACATTCGACTAAATTACATTACAATCGACTATGCGGTTAAGCCTCTCAAACGCAAGAGACAGACAGATACACTTTTTGGATTTTGCATTTATATTAGATATTATTACTTATGGATTAAATTATATTAATGGCACTTGAATGTTGTTTAAAATAATCACAAAAGAGGTTCTTATTTAGGTTCCAATAAACTGATACTTTGCAACAATTTCATGAATCTCTATACTTAAATATTTTATATTAAAGTCGCTTTTCGTGTCTGTCTGTGTGATCGCGTTGTTCTTATAAATTCAGCAACAGATTATGATGTGGTTTTCAACATCATTTATAGAATTTATTCGGGAAGGTTTATGTTTGTAATACATTCATATTTGACTTAGATATAATAAAGAAATCTTCATAATTTGTCAAGTCGTCAAAATCATGCAAAGCAAAATAAATAAAAATCAAACATAAAAACTCCATGTAAAGGTAAACCCATACAAACTGCAAGACGGCAAAAAAAAACCTCGAAAAAGCCGCCATATTTGAAACGAACATGCAATTAACCCTTCGAAAGCGCCCGTTCACAGCCCTTTGTTAACCCTTTAATACTACCCATTGTGTCAACTGTCACTCGGGGTTTTGAATTAAAAGTGGGCGGATTAAATTTTTTCCTACCCTCCGTAAAAATAGTTGGAACTGGGGTCATGAGTGGGTAATAACAAGGTACGTGAAGTGACAGGCATTTAGCCATCTTTGAGTTGTTTCATAAAAAATGTATGGTAAGTGCTTATTTGCTGAAAAGGGGTTTTTTGTATGGCGATTCTAGTTTGCATGTTTGATTGTTTGGTTTGATGTTGAGAACGAATTAATTAGAATTATGAGGACTGGTATGAAAGAACGATGACGGGCCATCCATGACTGCCATCAAAGGCTAGGTGTAAATGAGCCACCGGTAGCCCAGCGACTAGCAGTTCACCTGCTATCTCATACGTTTTGTATGGAGTCGTACACTGCTGCAGCAGGTAGCGATAGCCACCGGTGGTTGTGGCCGTTCCGCCATCGCATGAAAATATAGGGCACCAGGGGGCCTACCACAAGCTCACAAAGCAGTATTATTTTAATATTACTTCAGTATGGGAAAGAAATGAAGCTCTACAGGACGTATAGCTCCATCTCTTTCTCCCACTGAAGTAATATTAAAATAATACTGCTTTTGAGCTGGTGGTAAGCCCCCTGTATGTTAGAGTAATTTTTAGAATAACACTATTCAGAACTTTTAAACTAAGTAGTTATGCGCAAATACAATAAAATCTTGCAATACTGCCTCATAATCCTATTTACTATTGAAACTTACTATAAATTACTAAAGTATCCAAACTGAATAACATCTACGTAATTCAACCTGAATAGTATACATATACTTATTATACAAACAGTGTTCAAAGTGCACACTATTCGAACAACGTCGTGCAGTGAGCTGAGCTCAACATAATGACAGACAGCCGCGATCACGCGACGCGCGTGATGTGCACCGCGTGTGTACACGCCTTAACTATTGAACGTAGCGTTAGCAAAAAAATTAGTAACATAAAATGATTTAAAATATAATGGAATATTGATCATGTCTTTCTAAACTTACCACCCAAGTTCACATTTAATTGTGGAATGTAATAAATATATTGAGTATTGAAAAAATGGTGATTGGCTTATCTATTTACGAACGAAGTATGAGTATAACTTCTGGACGATATGATCTAGGATTAGGATTTGGCAACAAGGGTGTGGCTGCATCTACATCACTACATGTGAACTATACGCGCATCACACTGACGTCACGCAAAATCCTGCATCGCGCAAGCAATGTTTACCGCGCAACTAGCATATACAATGTCACAATGTCGCCCATCAGCATGTGTCCATGCCGATGGGCGACATTGTATACAACGTTCGGTATCAATCGTCGCGCAGTAGCTTCACCAGATAGATCACACGTCTGGTCGGAGGATCCTCCTTTTTTTATATAGGATCAGTGAACTTTACATCCTGATCTTCATACCTTTATTAATAGGTTCATAATTATAAGAGCAAGCCCATACCAATAATAAAAAAATAATGCAAAGTGTAAAATACCTATCGCAATAGACACCAGTCACAGTTACAGTTTCCAAATATTTTGAATTTTTTGTTAATAGTTACAACTAACAGTAAGCCTCTTGCGTAGAAGCAAAGATAAGTTGCGTCATTATGAAGTAGAGTTATACTATGTCCGTTCAGGAGTCAGGAATGACAGCTGTCATCAAGCAACCGGGAACTTACAATGAACGTAAGTTTACCTTTAAACTAGTTCTTAGAATGCCTGAGTTTGTCGTTTTTAAATCCTTTAAGAAGCCTTTCAACGTCTTCCTAGTTTTAGTTCGCTGTCAGAATGCTAAGTCTTCATAACTTCCCTAAGTCTGAAGCAGAATTCTTAAGAAAATAAAACGAACTTTGTTTGCGAACTGTACAAAGAGTTAGAGAGGTTATCTCAGCTCCCATTGACAGTACATAATTGAAATTATTATTTACTATGATTAAATAACAGTTTGCCGTTACCGTATGACTGACGTGCATTCGCTATACTTACATATAACTTTGGAGAAGTATTTAATAGAATGTTGCTTAAGTTGCTTCCCTATTGTGTAACCTAAGTGTGTATTTTTAGGGTTCCGTACCTCAAATGAAAAAAACGGAACCCTTATAGGATCACTCGTGTGTCTGCCTGTCCGTCTGTCACAGCCAATTTGCTGAGAATCTAATGGACCGATTTAGTTGAAATTTGGCATACATATGTATTTCTATAACCCAAATACGGACGTGTAACGTAAATAAATTAATTTTGAATATGAGAGTCACTTTTGGGGGGCAAATTAGAAAATATTAATAAAAATGTTTGCAAACTTTACCGTGTGACATATCAAATGAAAGGACTTGATTAAAGGATATCAATTTTTTTTTTTTTATAAATTATTTTAAAGATAGGTATTTAAAAAAAATTTATGAAAATTTACCATTCCCCCTTAACTCCGAAACTACTGTGCATACAATTTTGAAAAAAATACAGAGAATTCTCTGCATTTTTCTTTTTGTTTTTTTTTTAATCTATGAAGATTTCAGGAAAACCTATAAGAAGTCTATGGTCTTAAAATAACATGGTAAATCTCTCAATATTGTGCGTACAACTACGGAACCCTTGACGTTGGCCGATTTTTTGAGAATAGGTACATGGTTATAGAATGGATGGTATAATAGATTCCACGGGCATACCTAGGTGCAGTCGGCATTTTGCGGTTACGTCATACATAGCTTTAATATCTGGTTCGGAATTTAATATTGTTCGGAACCAAATAACACCAATTACTAAATTATTAAAATTAATTTTAACATTACGCCTGTAATCCCTGAAGGTTTAGGCAGAGGTGTACCCCAGATATGTTTTAAGTCCCATGTAGGGGGCGAGCCTATTGCCATCAACCGGGCACAAATCCAGACCCCAGGCTGCTACTGAGAAATTCCAGATGGAAAAATCCAATAACCCTTTGCCCGACCTGGGAATCGAACCCAGGACCTCATGCTCAGTAGCATCGCTTGCGACCACTAGACCAACGAGGCAGTCACTCATTCATTTTGACAATCTTCTATATCTAAACATATTTTAAATTAAAGACGCTTTTCTGGCCTGTCTGTCTGTCCGCGCTGTTCTTCTAAACTGGGCAACGGATTTTGATACAGTTTTCACCATCATTTTAAAAAATTATTCTGGAACGTTTTTGTGTTAAACTCACATAATAATATAATCTCGTGTTTTGTCAAGTCGTAGGAGGAGCTTGTGGCTAAGTAATAACAGCTGCACGGATCAACCCATCAGGTTAAGCTACGCTTGCCGGGATTGGTCCATGGATGGGTGACCATCTTTACATACCGAGACTCCTCCGTGCCTCGGAAAGCACGTTAAGCCGTTGGTCCCGGCTGTCATTCGTTAATCTTTGACAGTCGTTACGGGTCGCCAGAAGCCCGAAAGTTTGACAGCCAGTCTTACTAAGTCTTACCAGAATTACCCAGTTACTGGGTTGTGGAGGTCAGATAGGCAGTCGCTCCATGTAAAATACTGGTATTCAACTACATCCGGTTAGACTGGAAGCCAACCCCAACATAGTTGGGAAAAGGCTAGGCAGATTGATTGTTTTGTCAAGTGGTAAAAACTATGCGATGTAGGGATGGGTTGCTAGTTCATAATATTTTAATCTTTCATTATACATAACCACCTACATACCTACCCATATTTTAATCACACACCCCCAAAGAATGACGTCGACATTCAAAATGGCGCATCTCAGCATAATTACGGTTGACTAAATATGAATCACCGTTCAAATAATAAGGGTTGAGAGGGGCAACCCTAGGACTTTGAGCAAACATCTCAATTACTGTGGTTATTAATTCAGGGTTGGTTATTAATCGACGTCTTTTGTCTCGGGAGCAGTGGTTCTTGCAGATGTTTGTTTATTTTTTTGAGGCTTCTGTCAAGGGACATCACAGTTTTACTTCTTTACCCTTGTAAAGAAGTAAACGATAGTTAATATTGATTCAGGCGTGACCTTGCGGAAATCCATTATAAAATGTGTCTAAGTTCAGCGCTTGGTGTGACAACACGCCGTGTTTGAGTTCGCGACAAGTCAATCATCATCCTAAGGATGCCTCGTTGAGAGGTGAAACACATATCGATTTCTTTCAGGGTTTTTTTATGGCTCTTTAGAAATAGCAAAGCGGAACAGGTTACTAAATAAATCCACGTCTATTGTATTTTAAGAAGTAAACGTTCTACGAGTGCCAGTATTCTTTAAGGATATGTTTCCAGTGGTCACAAATAGTTCTTTTTACATGTAACACATGTACAAAGTGTTTATATTATAAATTTATAATATCAGACTCTAAGAAAGTGGAACGAACTTGTGTAAAGTACAATCAACATTATTTTATTTTTTTAATAATTATTATGTAAAAAATTAAGTTAAGTACATTAAAATTGCTTATTAGTCCTAAAGCCTAGATTGTAATTAATTATTAAGAACCTGGTTCAACCTGGATAAAGGATTAAAAAAAAAACAAATTGTTCCTGTACCAGAAAATTGGCGAATTTTAATCGGGTATACTCAAAATATGAAATTCACTGCTATAAATACTAATTTTCCGACAACTTGTGCGCGAATACAAATTAAGAAACGACCGAATAAAATACTGAAAATTCCGAAAAATCAATACAGAATTTGCTTACATAATATTTTTCAAACATGCAAACAAGCATACACCATGCATGCAGCATGCAAGCGAGCATGCAAAATGCAGCAGGCATGGTCCCAAGCGAGCTTATCGTCGCAGATGGTTTTAACGCTTGCCGCCCGCGGCTGATGCTGGCTGGCGGAGCCGGCCAGCAAGCCAAAGCTGCAGTGAAGCCAGCAAGCCGAAACTGGATAAAACCACCTGATCCTCAGCTCACGGGCCGCCTCGCCCCACCGCGCCTACGCGGGCTTAAAAAACACTCTAGGGGTAGGGCAGACAAGACCACGCGGAGTCGTTTTTGCAGCGATTCATTTCTGTCACTAACTTTTGTAGCACAACATATTGACTTTTCGGAAACTTAGTATTTTTTTTCGGAAGTTTAGTATTTTTTTCGAAAATTTAGTATTACAGTCAATCACAGATTTTCGAACGTAAATTTTTTTTTCGGAAGCTTTATTATTATCCATTTTAATCTGTTCTGATTTCAACAGCTTTGGCCATTACTTTGACTGAATTTTCTTTTAACAACCTTACTTTGTCAAGGTTTCAATTTCTTTTTATTCCTAATGACATATTTATTGATTACAATTTGTGTCTACAGTCCACTGATCTTCAATATAACAGGCTAGTCCTCAAATAGGTCTACCTCAATCCTAACTAATATTATGAATGCGAAAGTGAGGTTGTTTGTTCGTTTGTTACGCAAAAAGGGCTAAATGGATTTGGATAAAATTTGGCACATGAGTAGACCATGACCTGGGTTAGGACATAAAACGTTCCCTTGGGATAATTTCCGAGCTCCACGTGGGCGAAACCGCGAGAAAAAGCTAGTAGGTATTCTTTATAATCAGCTTCATTACGAGTATCATCTTCAATCTGTAACAATACTGATCTTCAATCTGATCTGATCTTACCAGAACAGCCAGGAAACCACCTCTGTGGTGCAGTGTGACCACCGACCACCTGGTTCAATTCTTAGTGGGGGCAAAATTTTTTGCTCGGTTTGGTTGGTGGTAGGGCTTGTTCTAAGTCGGCGCCGTATCTAAGTCTGTCGCCATAAAAAACGTTAACAGCATTGTTGTGTTTCGGCAGTTAGAGGTAAGATAGCCAGTTCCTCTGTGCCTGAGGATTCCGGTGAAGCTTGCTTCCACCTCAGGCCTGATCATCACTTAAAAAAAAAACCTTAGGTGAAATGAACTTGGAGTGAGCTGTCATTGCTATCAATCTCCAGGTGTACGGTATACGGTTTTCACTGACTTTTGTATGTATTTATATTTTATTGTTTATTTTATTTAGTTTTTTTTTTTACTCCTCTATTGGGATTTTATTTTGTGTCCGTAGGTGTGTCCGTGGTATCACAGCGGGCCCTATCAGAATACCAGCGTTGCGGTATTTTTTTTTTCAAATATCGTAGCATTATGCAGACATAGGAGCCTTTTTGTTAACACAATTCTTTTTTTCTGACTTTTCTTTTGTTTTTATAATTTTCTTACTTTTAATGTTGTATTTCCTGTGCGTGTCCCAAGTATATTTTTTTTCTTTCTTTAAGGTGTCAATCAGGTGAAATGACAACTCACTTCAATCTCGCTTCACCTAGGTTTTCAGGAGAGATTTTTTAAGAATAGACTGTCAGTTTACCTAACCTAACCCACAAACTTCACCCACACTATTTTCGGCTCGTAAAGACATTAGCCAAAGGAGTTTTGTTATCAAATCCGGCAGGTGGCGTTTCGCACGGCACAACCATTACGTTAGTAAGTACATTTATTATCGACACAGGTATCACACGACAACCGACATTCGCTGTATGGGTACTATCAAAACAATCAGTGTTGAAAGGAAGTAGTTATATATTAGTAATAATAAATTACCTGATTAGGTATAAAAAGCCCATGGTAGGAGGGCTTTGTTAGAAGGGTCATATTTTAGGCTGTAGCTCACACCATTTTTTTTTTAATTTACCCGTGTGTCGTATTCATCACCACTGGTCTCAAAACGGTGAAGGAAAATATCGTGAGGAAATTACTCCTAGAACCAAAAATTCGAAGACATGTGACATCTACCAACATGCACTGGGCCCGCGTGTTGGATTACGGCCCAATCTCTCTAACAGAGAGGAGGCCTGTATCCCAATCAGCCCCGGGTCTAAATTTTTTTTGAGGCGGGGCAAAAACTGCCGTCTGCCGCCCCCCGCCAATCTTTTATGGGGATGCGCTAAGTTAGCCACCGCGAAATTAAAATTTTCTCAATATTAAAATTTTGGCAGCAACATATTAATCAAATTGTATCAATCGATAATGCGCCAATTCAACAGGGGCGCCAAAACTGTAGTAAAACAAAAAAAATAGAAAGATTATAAATGTGCTGCGCGTCTCATTTATTGCAAAGTTGCTGTGTCCTGGGTGGTGCACTTGTTTGCTACGCTTGAATTTGTCGCCCCCTGAAGTCAGCCCCGGGTTGCCCCCCTAGATCCGGGGCTGGTCCCTGCGGTGGGAACATCACTGATCACTTAGTAATCACTGTAATCAGAGTAAATCCTACACCATCAAAGACAACTTAATCAAACCGTCTACGTTGGTACGTTGGGATGATGACTAAAAATAAAATCTAATTCACATCATAACATCAATTTTTTTTTTATACAAGTTTCATCCCTCCCACTCCACATACACCCCGGAACACTATACCACTTAGCGCTTACAATATTACCAGGGACACGCACGTTACATATTACTAATAGGTAACAAGATCAGTTCCCAATTTGCATCCTCCATTAATGAGGCCTCGTTAGCCGTGGAAAGGGGATAGATTATGATGGAAACTGTGGTGCTACATAGGTTGTGGATGGAAAAGTTGAAGGGATTGTGGACGATGTGGTTGTAAAAGAAGTAAATGCTATGTTGGTGGTGGATGAAGATAGATGAAGGAAAAATGAATATGGTGTAGTAAGAGCTAAGGCAAGAAATGATTATGATAATGAAGTGAGAAATATTAGCAAGGTGATTTTTTCTATGTCCAGATTTTATGATGTTGTAGATCCTGTATTGACGAAAGATGAGGCAACAGCGATGATAATAATATAACCATGAAAAAGGTCTAGAATCCAGAGAGATATAAGAATATTAAAGGACAAAATAAGAAACAAATCAAGCAATTGGAATACGGATAGTTTATCAATAAGTTCTTATACAAGTAAAGTTCATATCACAGATATACACAATTCTTTTCATCCTTATAATAATTAAAATATCTTTACTGCCCACCACACCAAAATCAAAAACGATTCTTTCAACCATCTAATTGAGCAAGACATCAATTTTCTTCCAAGTGAAATTTAACTTGTGATTTTCAACCACAGTTTAAGCAACTGAGTGTAAAATCAATTCGGTCCCTATCACCGGTAACCCGATACTACGGAGCACCCCTAAGTCGCGTCACCCTCAATTTGCAAAACAAATTAGCACTCCTTGACGACCGACGACAGAATCTATAGAGTATATATAGCTATATAGATTCAAGTATAGGGACAGCCATTTTGAATTTAAAGAGACAAAGGGGATTGATTTCAAAGCAATGAAGAGACATTTATTAAAGCCAGCCAATATAATTGAAGATCCAATTGAAGTATTGGGACTCTCTTTCTAATCTTACTTGGAATTGAAAGAAAGAAAGAGAAATAGATTTATTTGACACAGAAACACGAATGCTTGCTTGTTTTGTCACAGAATTGCTTTTTCACTCCTCTTGCTCAAAAAGTCCATCATTGCAGCATACCAAAGCGGGGAAAAAGCAATTTTTGTCTGTAACCAACGAGCCTACAAGAACGAAAAAGTCTTTATTCTTATGTAAAACTAGCTTTTTACTACCGCATACCGGGATAAAAAGTTTCCTTAAATATTCAGATTGAACAAATTGTGCATTTATTTAAATAAAATAAACTATTTAATATTGCATTAAATTATTTTATTTTCTCGCAATCGTAGTGAAAAGTAGAGTGTAATACACGGCGCTAAAACCCATTATAACTTGGTTTTTATTTACGCTAAAGTTCTGGAGTAAAACTACCTCGATAGAATGGGTTATTTTACCCCCTTGTATAACAATCTACTATTATCTGTATCATTTCGAGACGAAACAATTGCAGTCGTTAGATTTTCAGTATTTTAATCTTTTAATTTCTATTTACCTTTTCCAGCCAAGCTGTAGCCTTTACAACGAGATAGATTGAAGCAACCAAACGATAACGTTATTAAGTAAGATCCATCTTACTTCGTCGAATTACATAGACGAAGTATAAAAACAAACCTTAAGTTTTTTGACTGATGCTGGCAAAATGATAGATGATTTCGGTTCAAATCTTCAAGAAACAAAAGTTATCAATGTTAAAGAAAAACTCAGACAGCCACTCCTCTCAATTTACGACTATTATACCACTCAACAAAAGACCACGAAACATTAAGTTTTGAGACATCATAACACAACATAATTCTCATATTGCGTGTCAAAGACCGATACAAAAGTTTCATTATAACCACCAATTTAGCTTGACCTGCCTCCCTCCTCCTTCCTCTCTCGAATGGTACGTGAAAGGGGGGAATTAGTTCAAGGTGCCAGGTCTAGGGAGACTGGTTAGGGAAATGCAGTAATAGAATGTGTTCAAGTGATGATGTTTTTAAGGCGTGTTTATGGCTTTGATTTTGTTTTGTCGAGGAATAGTTGAAAAATTTTCTTTTAATAATAATAATAGTTGAAAGTCTAAGGTCTTGATTTGAAAGAAAGAAAATACATTTATTTTGCAAAGACAAAAAGGCACACAACACAACATAATTATAACAAAAAACTTTTCCAAAAAAAAAAAACAACCGACTTCCAAAAAACACTACAAAGTGAAAAATAACTTTAATTTCGGAAGTGGGTGTCTTTGGTTTTGAATTTTCGTTTTTTGTCACCGAATTCCGAAATTAAAGTTATGTTTCACTTTGTAGTGTTTTTTGGAAGTCGGTTGTTTTTTTTTTTTGTAAAATATTTTTATTTTTCACTTTTTAGTTGTGGTACCTACCCCACACAAATTCGAAAACCACTACCTGCCATGTAAATAACAGTGACAGGAACTTATCATATCATCCACATACTAAGTGGGAAAAAGTAGGTACATACGTATTATTGAAGCTAACTCAAAAACTGTCAAAGCAAAGTTATCGGTCCACAACTGACGGAGAAATCGGTGGACATAAATAAAAATAAAAAAACAAACATACGCGACGAACATTATAACCTCCTCTTTTTTGGAAGTCGGTTAAAAAGTAAAAAAAAGAAAACAAATAATAATAATTTATCAGAAAAGTGTGCCTCGCGGCTGCGCCAAATAGGCCCAGTTCAGCAGAAATGCCAGACAACTAGTGCCTGACGCTGGTTTTCAACTGGACCTGAAGTGTGAAGTGACGGATGTAAATCAGTTTTATTTGCAATTTTGTGCCTTAAGCTGTCTAAAATTAGGTGTACGTTGCTGAAATCTTCATAACAATATTTAGATAATTCGCAACTTCCCTATCTGCTAGAAATATGCTAACTTCTTTTCTTTACTCAAAAATATATTGCAATTTAAAATATACCTACATTATTTTTTCTCTTTCAGATCTTAGAAATTTCTTTCAGTTTATACGATGCAACACTTTGAAGACTGGACTGCTAAAATAAGACATTGATTAACCAAAACAGAGTTGAAATTCCACATTGAAAAGTAAGAGTAAACCCAAAACCCATGACCACCATAGACCATCACCTGACCGGAATACCATAGACAAACAATCGTGACAGCACAATTTGACCATAAACAAACTAAACACAATAAACAGAGGACATACGACAATGACATACCATTGATAATTCTATCCAATAGTTATTTTTCCTATTATCACCACACGAAAAAGACTGTGCTAATTTACATGTAAATTTTTTCAACATAACTCTTGGACTTCTGCCAATCAAAAGTGAACTGAGACGATGATACTGTAAGGTTACATTTGGAGTGTTGGGGTACAAACAAAGTTGTTTTGAAAAATACAAAGTATTGTTACCAATTGTCATAGATGTGATTTGTCACTTAGCTGTACTCATAAGTGATATAAATGGTAATAATAATATATTTGAACGTGCAATAGATCATTGTTCGATTATTGTGCTTGTGAATAGATTTGTATGAAGAATAGACATTGTAACATGTTTTCGTAACAAGGTAAGAGCGTTTATTCTGAAAGTGGGCAACGTCGCAAATAGATGTCAAATGTTTGGCTGTTTTGATTAATTTGCCAATATTACTGTATAGAAATAAGAAATGTGGCTAACTATCGAATTAGAATATTAATAATTAATTGGAATTATAACACTTAATTTGATGTTATAACAATTTTAGGTGTAAAAAAGGCACTTGGAAAGTTTCCAAATACTTTTTTTACATCTAAAACTAAATATTCGGTATTACGATATTAATTATTGCATTTCATTATTAATATTCTAGTTCACTAGTTAGCCACATTTCTTATTTCCATACAGTAATATTGCTAAATTAATCAAAACATGTAAATATTTGACAGCTATTTACGACGTTGCCAATTTTTAGGATAAATTTCACTACAAATGGTAGCGTATATATCCTTTAGATTTTTTGGGGAAGCTCTTGGCCTGCGTCTCACCTGATGGTAAGTGATGATCAGGCCGAAGGTGGAAGCGAGCTTCACCCGGAATCCTCAACCACAGATGAACTGGCTATTTTACCTCTAACTGCCGAAACAAAACAATGCTGTTAACATTGTTGTTATGACGACAGACTTAGATAAGATGGCGGTAGCTAGCCAGGCGGACTTAGAACAAGTCTTAACCCCGAAAAACTGGGAATCGAACCCGGAACCTCTTGCTCTGAGACAGGTGGTCTAACTTAGTAGTTAAACCACCTGTCTCAGAGCAACCACAGAGGCTGTTAAACATAATTTTCATCTCTTTTTATTAAGTCACCTAGATTTTTTTATCGTTATTAAAATAGGTAAGCACGTATTTTATATATTGGTTTTTACTATTTTCCACTCTTATTGTAGTTTCTAAGCAAGTTTGGTGTTACACGCACATATCAATATAGTAAAGTATTTTTGAAATTTACTGAAAAACAGGAGACACTTATAGACCAAAATAAAATTGACTGTACATCGCAAATAAATATTTCATCCTTCTGGCATAAGATCCAACGCTAACACCCAGGGGAATGGCACTAAAAGAAGACAAAAAAGTTCAACTTGGCATTGTTCGAAGTGAATCCTAATAAGTTGCATTAATACGTGACAATCAAGACGGAATATGAAACGAGTTTGGACTCACACAAAACAGAAAAAAAAAAACAAATATTAAATCTAAACGGCTCTACTTAATGTCATCAACAGCTTATATCATAAAGTTTAAACTAAACCTATCAAAAATTCAATAATCACTCAAATGACGGCAACATCAGTGGTAACCCGCCATCCGTTGCGTGCCGGTCTCTTCGGCCCCCGGATAAAAACTGTTTTAACCCTTTAAGGTGCAGCTTAAGTGTCCAATTAGCGATGCAGTGTTAAAACGACCGCGGCGACACTTAGGGCCCGAATTTACACTCCTCGTGTACAAAGAAGTATTGATGCGTTTTTGTAGGGTTAACTAACGTTAGAGAAGACGGGAAGTGTAACTTGCAATAATTGTTTTAATTTAGACCTTATAAGGACTATCAAAATAGAGGAAAGCAAAGAAAATGTAACTACTAAGTTATTTAAGCGACTTCCACAGCCTCGATGATACCACCAGGTCCTGCACGCGTAGCGTGACGCGTTCTATCTCTACGAAGAATAGACACAACTCTTTCTATACAAAGTGACATTTCGTTTCTCCATTTTTGACATCGCACCGTAGAAATCATTCTACAATCTGTCATTTTGTCTTTCATTTCTAACGATCTTTGTCTAGGTCCTTTTACATGTAGACTATTTCAGAAGAAAGTTTTCTATCCCAAACTGTCAAAACCACTAAGGTAGTGAAGACAATTTGATTTTGTAATCGCCATGCTAAAGACAGTAGAAAACTTTTTACTCGACGGCCACAAAGTATATACGGTTATCTACAAAATCATGATTTTACAGGAGAGTGTTTCAAAAATATTGATTGTCTAACAAAATCTGACTATTTCTAATCGCGATTAAAAAGGTGTGGAATAAAATATTCACACCAACACCTCGAATGCAGGTGCAAAAACAGTACTGTATCTTTTTTTCTTTGGCTTATTTCTGGAAATGGCATGTCCAATCGCAAAAATAATGAACATTTTGACCCCCTTTAAAAACCCTAAGACTCAACATGTAGGTAATAATTTTTCTAATTTTCCATACAAAAAGTAAATAAAATAAGTCAAGCCTCCGGCTCTAAAAAAAAATCACGGGGTAGGACAAACAAGTACCACGTGGCGATTGTCAAATACGATTTTAGTTGTGTCAAAATTATATTTTTTTAAATTTTTTATTGCAGAAAAGCTTTAAGTTTCTCATAGCCAAAATTAAGGAATTTTTGTGACAGTTTAGTTAGTTTAGTTCGGTGTACAAGAGAATCCTCACCATTACCAAGGAAATGGTTATATCCAATATTACTGTAATTTTTTTTCTTCCAATATACGATACTTCGAGATTTTTTTTATAGTTGACGTGACTTAATGTCATTAAAAATTGAGAATCAAACAGAAAAATAATCCTATGACAAAACAAAGAATTCTGAGTCGAATTATGAAAAGAGTGAATTTCGTAAAAAGTGCAGTTGAGTCTTTCTACTTTCCTGCCGTCCTGTCTACACGGAACGTCATTTTGTCTATTCTTCCGTAGACAAAACTCGTTTCTACGGTGGTCATGCTACGCGTGCTGTGGTCGATCGATAAGGCACTGTTATCTACCTAAAGTACCTAAGCATATTGCTTCACAGTGATTCAGAATCAGCGAGACAATTTTACCTCAAACCTGACAACTAAAAAAAAAAACAAACAGAACGAAACAGCAAAAATAGAGACACAATATAATTATTAATAAGAGTCAAAATAATTTTCATTGTAAGTATGAAATTGCTATACCGACAACTACCCAGCCCATATGTTATAAATTGGATAGAGCTTTTGTATACCTAACATTTCTTAAAGAGACATACTATATTAATTTCCTGATACTTCTACGAGCTTCTTAGCTCCCCAAAGCGGCACCACAAGGAAGACTGTCACAGCACAATGCAAAATGGCTTCTTTGTCTGTTGTTGTCCTTTTTAATTCGTGACTTATATGCGTCAAAGTGAATCACCCGGATTTTTACCGCTCAAAACAAACTTACCATTCACTCCCTATACCTTTTATCTCGAATATTTTATATGTGTTTGTTTGTTTAACAACTGCAGTATTAAATTTGTTCACATGTCGTAAAGTGTCCGTTTTTATTTTGACGACAAAAACTGCAGGCAAAGGGTTTGGACATGCGACTTATGGAAATCGTCACGGGTAGGTATGATGTTTTGGGTTTCCTGTGATGATTCAATGACTATAATTATCGTATAAGTAGAAGGACAAATTTAGGGTTTTTACCAAAGTTTTCATAATAAATATACAATTATACCTAAGTATACAAAACAAAAGGACACTTATAAAAAAAAATGCGTCGTAGTAAGTACCTACTCGTCCTCATCGCTGTCATCCGGAAACGTTATCGTATTATTAGTATAATTGAGAAAAACAGTGGCACTCCGGGAGTGCCGACAGAAGTGAAAACTTGAACAAATTAAAAAAATAAAAACGTTTAAAGTAAAAATACTTGCATAGAACATTGATCCGTAACCTAATATAAATAAAGAGCATAATCACGTTTACAAAAATGAGGTGTCGGTAACGGTGTCGCGAGTTCAATTGTTTTTTCCCATCTCAAAAATGCCCAACGTGCCTAAAGAAGTTTTCACTTTAAAAAAAGTTAAAAACAAAAGTGTTTTGATGAGATGTTTGTCCCATAATACCTATGGTTAATTAAAAGATGTTAAAATAATATTCTACTACAGAGTTCACAACCTTAATGGCTGCTTTAAAAATTAAAACAAGCGTATTTAAAACGATTAATCTAAACCTCTGACATTTAATCAAAACTCAACAAGAATCATTTCCGTAAATACACCAAAACATGAGAACGCTGTAACAATATGTAGTTATGTCTAAATAACATTTTTATCACTTACTACTACTTTAAAGGGACTACCAAACAGGATTTTCAATCTTAAAACTTAAACCAAAAAGAACATTTTCCATTTTCATCAGAAACAATTACGTTATCAAGAATTTTTAATTAACATAACATAACATCACGCCTTGTTTCCCCGAAGGGTTGGGCAGAGGTGTCCCTGTAGCAGGTGCACCCACATTTCGCCAGTTATGTTTAAGTCCCATGTAATAGGGGGCGAGCCTATTGCCATCAACCGGGCACAAATCCAGACTCCGAGCTGCTACTGAGAAATTTCAGATAGAAAAACCCAATAACACTTTGCCCGACCCGGGAATCGAACCCAGGACCTCATGCTCAGCAGTAGCGCTTGCGACCACTAGACCAACGAGGCAGTTTTAATTCAAAAAATATTTTTCCGTTGTAACGTAATGCAAATAGGGGTCAAAACAAAGTAACTGGAGATGCGGCTTTATTCTTCGAACATAGTATCTACGACGTTAGTCATAGGAATGACAGATTTTGTCAGAAATTAATGGTGTGCTAGCCAGACCATAAATCTACTAAAGTGCCTCAGATACTGTAATTTCCTTAAACTTGGCATCAAATTTTATGTTATTATATATTTTTCCATTCTAAGTGTTACTCAGTAAGTTGAATAGGGCTTGAATTATTTTTGTAACAGTTAGATAATAGACAACTATTATTTAATTTAAGTAACAAAAGTACCTACACATAACGTTATTAACGTTTACATTTTAGAAGATTTTATTTTTATTGATTTCAAAAAATCTACTTACTTTAGAACGCGATCAAATTCTATTTTATTTGTAAGATTATATTATTATAAAATACAAAAAAAAGTATAGTATTGTAGTAGGCACACAAATGTTGTAATTACAAAAGTAATTATTTCAACCAAGATCAATGACAGCACACAGAGCCCAAATTGTGACAGCATGCACCAAACGGTTTCCAAAAAATTACAAAATAAAGAAACCCACACATTAGCATGTCAAACGCAGCGGCATGTTTCAAAGTTCCAACTATCCTTTTAAAAAACGCGTATACTTTTTTCCGCGTTCCAAATTCGAAAAAAATCGTCGAAGGTTTGCGGTGGCACTATCGAGACATCTATTAGCGTGGTAGAGGCAAACTGTTTAAAAGCTACCGGACTTGGCTATGTCAATGTTTGCCCTCTGCAAAGGGACTTAAGAATCCGTCGGGGTGGGAAATTTTTGTTTTATTTCTGCAAATAATTCAAGTTCGTACTAAGTTTAGATTAGTGAGAGAAGTAGTAGTTGTTGCTTTCCTTTTGAAAGTGTATTAGATTTTTATTTATTTATTTTTCTCTGTGGTGAAAGTTACAAGTATTTTACGAAATTCATTAATAATCACATTGATTGGACTCTAATAAAATCGGCCACTAGGTATTATTAAAATAAAATCGTGCGAAGAGATCCAAAATATATAATTACTTGTTTAAAAGTGTTAACGCATCTTTATCTTTATCTTTATTGCAATCCATAATGTACACATACAGGTGGTAGGGAAAAATAAATTGAAACAATTATGGACCCTGTCGGGCACAGCAACATTTTAAATAAGTAGGAGAGAGGAAGCTTATTACTAAATATTTAAATTATGTCTTATCCGTCTATTATTATTATTTTTAGTTTATAACTTATTATTATTATTTTTTAATTATGTCTTTTTGTCATTGAAATTATCCGTTAGATATTCGTTTATTGTGTAATAACTTTTATTAATTAGGAATTGTTTTAATTTATTTAAAAATAAATTGGTTTTGTTTTCCTGTTTTATGATTTCCGGTAATTTATTGTATATTTTTATTGACATCGCATATGGACTAGAAGAGTGCAGTTTAAGGCGGGAGGGAGGCAAATTTAATCTGTTTTTATGGCGCAAAGAATATTTTGTTTGTATGTCTTCCCGTGTGTTGTAAGATTCTGGGTGTTTGCGTACTAATTTGCATAATTCCAAAATATAAATACCAATTAAGGTGAGAATTTTGTGTTTCTGGAAGTAAGGTTTACAACTATCTGTTTGTTCTAAGTTTATAATTATTCGCATCAGTTTTTTTTGTAGGGTGAATAGGGAGGGAGCGTCTGTGCTATTTCCCCAAAGTATGATGCCATAGCTGAACCAAGCATGGGCATACGCGTAGTATGTGACTATTGCGGTTTGTAAGTTGGTAGTTTTTTTAATCTCGCGTAGGGTGTATGAAAATTTTGAAATTTTTGAAATAACCTTCTGTATGTGTGCCTTCCAGTTTATATGTGTGTCTATCGTCAAACCTAGGAGAGTGAAATCATTAACTGTTTCTAAATTATGTTGATTAAATGTGAAGTTTATATTTATTCGGCTTTTCTGTCGAGGATGAAAAGTTATTAATTTTGTTTTGGTGAAGTTAATTTCGAGATTATGCTCATTCATCCAATGCATTGTTTTATTGAGAATGGTAGAAAGTTTTTCATTTAAATTAGCATTTGTTTGGCATGAGGTGAGGAGGGAAATATCATCCGCGAATAGTACACATGGCCCATCTATGGTTTTGGGTAGTTCATTTATATAAATGGGGAATAGGAGGCCGCCTATAACACATCATTATTTTAATGCATGCATTTATTTTACACTAGCTTTTGCCCGCGGCTTCGCCCGCGTGGATGTCGGAAAATATCCCACCGGAACGTGCTACCGGAATTCAGAGTATCCTATGTCCTAACCCAGGTCATGGCTTATCCTATGCCTTTCATCTAGAAATCCGTTCAGTCGTTACGTCATGAAAAGGTAACAGGCTGATATTAAATCTCTTTTAGGGTTCCGTACCTAAAAATTGAAACATTAAAACCCTTAAAGGATGACTTCATTGTCTGTCAAGACCCTTTTCTCAGGAACGCGTGGAGGCATCAATTTGAAATAGATATCAAAAACTTAGATCTACGGTCTCTTGGAAGTGTAACGAAAATCAAACTTCCAAGTCAACGCAATAATGGGCACGCCACAACTGTGGCGATAAGTTCCCTCATTAAGGAGTGGTAGAGAGGCGCCACGGCGTCCTCACCTTCCACCTGACGCAGGTTCTCACCGGACACGGTTTCGGGAGGTTCCTGTTCAGGATAAGGCGGGAGAAAACGCCCGGGTGTTACCATTGTGTGGATTGCCCGGAGGACACAGTGCACCGTATCCTGCGAGCGATCCACACAATGGTGACACCCGAGCGCAGCATACGGTTTAGGTCTGCCCGGCTTGGGCAGAGCAGCCGTGTCCTCGTGGAGGCGATCGGCGGTGGTGATCTCTCGCGTCCGGCCGTGGTCCAGACTATGGTAGAGAGCGAGACGGCATGGGAGGCCATCACCTCCTTCTGCGAAGCAGTAATGCTCACGAAAGAGTCAAGAGAGAGTCACGAAGAGGAGGCATCATAATAGCATAGTACCAGAAGGAGACACCCTGGGCATCGGGAATCGTAGGCCGATTCCCGGCCACCGTAGGCGCGGGTTTGCGGACGGTGAGCAATGGGTAGCTCACCGTCCGATAAGGACCAGGGCCGGGTCGACGGCGGGTTGTGTTCCACGCGCGCCTCAAATAGATGTCAGCGGAACTGACGGGGTCCGATAGGGCCGATGCCTGCCGGTTGCGGGTTGCGGTTATTGTCCGAAAGGGTTACCGTGGCCCCAGGCAATATAGGCAACTGAAAGAACACGGGTGGGTTTTAGTCAGTAAGAGTCTGACACGCCTTCCCGCTCCACCCAGAGCGGGAGAAGTTATTTGATAATTACCCAACCAAAAAAAAAGTTAACGAAATAAAAAATACGGCCATTTGTGCCGCATATTTTGACACTCGCAAATAAACCAGTCTATTTGGTACTTCACGTTGGTCCAGCAGCATGAAGTTTGTCGAGAAGTAAGGTCAAGTAAAGAGGAAAATCCGAAAATTGGTAATTTATAGTTCTATAATGAACGGCAAAGTTAAGTTTTTTCTGCAATCTGGGATTAAAAACTCAGGCCGTGTCTTGGAGTAACAAACCTCAGTTGGCCCAATATAGTTTTTTGGTTCTAGTAATAATAAGAAATAGGATAAGAAAAAAGATTTGTGAAAATTGACCATTTTCTTGCTGACAGTACAATTTTTTTCAAAATCTGTGAATGCAGATCAAAATGTTTCAAAAAGTTAAGGACAGTCTCCTAAAACTGTTTTCTTGTAGCGACAACGGTTAAGGTACCTTATTGCTCCATCTCAAAATCCACCCTGTGTATATGCTATGATTGACTGCTTAGTTCCATAAAGGTATAGCGTGATGATAATTTTTAAAAAGGTTAAATCCGTAACTATCTGCAATATTCTAACCTTTTGGATAGCCTTTTTACAATTTGCGGTAAACTATAAAAGAATACAAACATAATGCTATATTGCTCATCCCCCATAGCAAATAGCGTGATAATAGTTTTTGAAAAATCTATTGTGAAGTTATTATTTGACTTATAGATTATTTATACCAATTTTCAAGTTAATTAAGCCACACAGTAAAATCCTCCACTGTAAAAATTAATACCCCGTTTCACCCCGTTAGGGGTAGATTTTCAAAAAACCCTGATATACTTTTTTATTTATTTTCAGTTTTAATTATAAATACTGAGTTTCGAGTTAATCAGACCGCTCGTTAAAATTCTTCCATACAAACTTTGACACCCCCCAATCCTCCTTTAGGGGGTATTTTAGAAAAACTAAAAA
The DNA here is from genome assembly GCA_949152395.1 of Agrochola litura. Lineage (NCBI taxonomy): Eukaryota > Metazoa > Arthropoda > Insecta > Lepidoptera > Noctuidae > Agrochola > Agrochola litura. Next base: position 8,017,222 of record OX424509.1, read on the forward strand.
TGGCAAACTTTATAATTTACATAGATAAGTATTCGTGCCAAGTTTCAAGTTTATTAACTCAAGGAATAAGATTTTTCATACAAACAATATCCCCCCTTTTCACCCTCTTAAAGGTCGAATTTCCGAAAATCCGTTCTTAGCGGACGTCTACTAACTATAAACTACCTCCCTACCAAGTTTCATCTTCATACGTCAAGCGGTTTTCGAGATTTCGTGATGAATGAGTGAGTGAGTGACCTTTCGCTTTTATATATATAGATAAATTAAAATTGACGAGAGGTTAATTGATACGAACAGATTAACCACATTCATAAAGTTACATATACTTCATATAAATTACAGATAATAATGAACAGTGTTATTTTAATGGGAATATTCTTTGATTCACAGATTCTAATATTTACTTTTTAGATTGAATCCAAGTAAGACGACGAATACTGGTTCAAGAATCTTACTTAACAAAAGTAATCTTAAAGCCAACATTGTATGTCATAGCGCCACACAGCGGAGGTCCCAACCGCGTTCTAATCAGTTCTACACACAAAACCGCGCTTTGCCGCACCGCTGATATGTACACTTCTTTAAAACTTCCTCTGACCTAAAACCATAACGTCGTATCTCCAACTAATGTATTAACACTTACGTCCTTTTATTTCTCAGGATGTAAGTACAGGACTAATGTTGTTTAGAGACTGCAGTGGTCAGACAAGACCACCGTGATGTGTTTACACCCTAAGCTTTTACAGATTAGTGGCTCACTAGCTAGGTTTTAAAATAACAATAACGTTATAATGTATGTAAAGTTACTGTAGTTTACGTGCCGCGGCTTTGAAAATGTTTGTAAAATTTGTTCGATGCTATAATTAAGTGGACCACCTACAGGTATTATAATAATACCATATCCGAAAAGCTCAGTAAGTATCAAACCCAATGGAAAGCACAAACCGCTCATATTGTCCCCGTTGTCCTTTCCCATCTACTGCTATAATACCAAAATCTCTCACACAAAGCCTTAACACCCTACAGATGCCTACTCACACACTTTACATGCTCCAAAAAGCCACCATCCTTAACACCTGTCGCATCACCCGAAAGTTCCGAACTTCTTCAACATTGTCATCCACCTTTTCAATCTAAATTTCACCTTACATACTTGGTCCCGACCCGTGTGTAAGGTTTCTTGACCTCTCTTAAATGAGAAGAAACGTAAAGAACCGAAAATATAATAATGGTGCCGATTCCCTTGTTCACAAACTAAACTAAATGTAAGTTCAGTGCCTCTTTTTCTTTCTATTTCATTAAGAAAAGGACAGAAGATAAATTTTAGTCAAATTAATCAGCGCCTGTCACTACTCCATACAAGTTTAGACGTGATTAAAAACTTGCCTACTAAAATTACATTAATTTACGTCAAGCGCTGATTAATTTGACAGGACTAAACTAAAATGTATCTTCTGTCCTTTTCTTAATGAAATAGAAAGAAAAAGATGCACTGAACTTAAATTTAGTTTAGTTTGTGAACAAGGGAATCGGTACCATTATATTCTTTATTTCGGACTACACATACAAGTACACACAATCCATATAGTGTTAGTAACAATGACTTAAAAACTATGTTAGTAAACTTTTACAAACTAAAACAACTAAAACTGACGTGGCCCAACACACGTTGGCACGTGCCTCCGTATCCAGTGCCTTATAAAGGGACTGTCCATTTTTAACCGACTTCCAAAAGGAGGAGGTTCTCAATTCGTCTGTATGTTTTTTTTTTTTTTTTGTATATTTGTTACGCGATTACTCCGCCAATTGTGAATAGATTTTGATGATTCTTTTTTTGTTTGGTAGATCATACTTCAGAGGTGGTCCCATATAAATTTTATTAACTTTGCTTGGGTAGTTTTTGGGTTAGCTTCAATTATACGTATTTTTTCCCACTTAGTATGTAGATGATATGATAACTTCTTGTCACTGTTATTTACATAGCAGGTAGTGGTATTCGAATTTGTGTGGGGTAGGTACCACAACTAAAAAGTGAAAAATAAAAACTTTTTACAAAAAAAAAACAACCGACTTCAAAAAAAAACACTACAAAGTGAAAATTAACTTTAATTTCGGAAGTAGGTGACAAAGAACGAAAATTCAAAACCAAAGACACCGACTTCCGAAATTAAAGTTATTTTTCACTTTGTAGTGTTTTTTTTTTAAGTCGGCTGTTTTTTTTTTGTAAAAAGTTTTTTTTGTCTAATAATGTCTTTAGGATGCTGTTGGGGCCTCCGCGCAACCTACCCATTATTGACGCTGTTCTCTTCCTCATAATACCATGAAAATCGTCAACACGGACTTCCGCGAACATCTGCGAAGCGCTGCAGATTATTATTATAACTGTTACCTATGTTTTTAGTTATGTCTGTGAAATATCGAGTCAAACCCAGTGTTCCACAGAATAGAATTATACCTTTTCTGGAGTTGAACTTCTTGTAAAGCAGTCGTCTCTTTTGCAGTTCCAGTTGTCAAAAAACTAAACATTAAAGCTGCATCATTACTATGACTTAAAACCACTCAAGATATAATATTGATTTTATTACTTCACTGATGAAAGTTTCATCTAATACCAAAAAGTTATAGGTAAGTAAAATTAAATAGCACTTACTTAAGAGCGTTTATCCAAAAAGTTGGCATCGTTGCAAATAGCTGTCAAATATTTACCTGTTTTGATTAATTTGGCAATATTACTGTATGGAAATAAGAAACATGGCTAAAGAATGTTAATAATGAATTGCAATTATAACACGGAATTTAATGTTGTAACCGTATTAGGTGTAATAAAAAAGGCATTTGGAAAGTTTCCAAATACTTTTTTTACATCTAAAACTAAATATTCGGTGTGACAATGGTGCCGATTCCCTTGTTCACAAATTAAACTAAATTTAAGTTCAGTACATCTTTTTCTTTTTAGTTCATTATGAAAAGGACAGAAGATAAATTTTAGTTTAGTCCTGTCAAATTAATCGGCGCCTGTCACTACTCCTTACAAGTTTAGACGTGATTAAAAACTTGCCTACTAAAATTACGTCAATTTACGTCAAGCGCTGATTAAATATATAAAATTTTAAGAAAATGTCCGATATTCATAGTTTAAATACCAGGAATAAACACAACCTTGCTGTACAGTACCGACCAAAAGTCCATGAGCAATCTCACAAAGCAATAGACTGACGCTTCGGTTTGACTTACGACCTTCTTCTATAAGTTGTTACAATACTGTAGACACGCACATTACACACACACACTCACTTTCTCTGCAACCAATGACTAGTTCAATAATCATCATTCGTTTTTAGTTTCATTCGTCTTGTTCACATAAATATTAAAGTTTAGCAGGTAGACCACAAAAAACTAAGTAAATTATTTCGATTTCTGTGGGGTAGATGCAGTTTGTTACGAGTATTTAATTAATAGAACTTTTTGGTTCGTGGATAATATTGGTGACGAGTATTTAGCGCAGTGTTGTGGTTATTATTATCAAAAAGCAGGCATAAAATATATTGAAGAGATCAGATCAGATCAGAGAATATTATTGCGCTGCGTAAAAGTGAAGTGAATATCTAATGAAACCGGACTAAGTGTGAGTGTTATCATTTATATATTTCATATTTTACTAAACATAAATCTTAATCAAGGGTATTGTTGATAGAACAGAGGTATTGTTGAGACAGAAGATGCCTTTAAAGTTTTAAATTCATTGTGAGGTTTAATTCGATTAGTGAATAATAAATAATAAGGTATTATGTGTCATAAAAACAATGTTTTTCTTTGTTCTAGAGAAATACTGTGAGGGTTAAGAGATATGAGGAAGGGGCTTATTATCGGGTAGCAGCGACGTCAAATGGTGAATGAAACAAATGGTTTCATACCAACGAGATATTTTGCTGAATTATTAAAAACACGTCATTATGAACCGTTCGCCGTGCACTCTGAAGGCTTGCATCACTGAAGACCAGCTAGAAAACCGTTTTTGACCTTAAAATATTGACCGTACCAACTTAATAAACAACAGATTCGTTATTGCATGAATTTATGGTAACGAATTTTTTAAGCACGTTTCAATAGGGTGTTTGTCGTATTTCTTGCAGATATACCGAAATTGTTTAATATTATTTTAGTAATAGTATTATTTTAGGATTAAAATTTGAGGTTTAGTTTCAATCTTCTTTTCGTAAAGAAAATGAATACTTAAGCTTTAACCTCAATAACAACCAATATTTACTAAAGTCAAATAAAATGTAAAATAATTAATACAAATAAAATATAAACAAACTGCCCATATTTAACCTTAAAATTACCTATTCTGTAAGTAGTTTTTTACATTTTAAGTAGTCTAATATTCTTATTTATTACTTAATTACTTCGACCATGATTAAAGCTTAATGTTTATGGTGAAAAAATCCATTAAAAATTTAATATATTTCATAATTTAAATATGTCAAAATAATACAAACTGCTTCTAGTTTCTTGACATCTATTTCACATCTTATTCAGCTGAAGTAATGATAAATAATTGTAGCAGTGTGTTAACTTATGTAAAATAAATATAACGAATAAACATATTTTTTTAATTTTGTTATCATATATCACGCATTTTTTATTCTAAAACCTTTATTGCAATAACAACATAAAAAAGCAGCAATATTTAAAAAATATTATTATCGAAAACAAAAATAATAATATTTGCAAAAAACCGCACTGTGTTTCACGAGATTAGAACCTGAGGCAGTTTGAATTCCATACCAACGCTTAACGCTTTCTGCTATCTGCACTTGTTAAGTTACTATCGAATTTTAGCAATGCCATTAACTGGTCAAGTTCACGCGCATAGTGCGTGTGTGCTAGCATGTTTAAAGCGACGGAAATATATTGTTGTTTCGTGTAGAACAAAACTGCGTTATCTGTGGTGTGTGTATCGTGTTGCTTACACATACAAATGTACGAGCTATACCGCGTGTTCACAGCAATATGACTCTTAGCGTGCTCATGCACTTTTGAGCGCTTACTGTACATCGCACACGTCTCCACAAAGTAGGCAACTCATTCATGGGTCAATGTATACGTTTTTACAACAAACTCCCCATTGCCATTCGAAACTTACCCATTAAACGATTTAAAATCTGTATTAAAACCAAACTTTGTAAAAAAGGGTACTATACAATTTCAGATTATTTAGAAGATAAAAAAGCTTGGGATTGAACTGCTCGCTCTGCTAAGCCTTGTGATAAAACCATAAAACTAGACATTTTAATTATGTAAAATCAACATATACCAGTTTTATAAACACATTGACATTGTTGAAAATTATATTCAAAATGACATGATTACTTTGTAAAGTATTATATTATTTTAACTATTGTGAATGTGAGGACTATGTGGATATTGTTTTTATTTTTCTGCTAGTTTTAGTGATGGTCTGGCAGTTTGAGTTGTTTATGCGGCCTACCCAAATGTCCTTTCTGTGGTATTGTTCGTCGAGTTGAGCTCCTTAAGTTCTGAGTTGAGCTCCACGATTACTGACAAATGCTTGCACTGACTGGACAGGTCCACTCAAATCTGTGTGGTTCTTTCCTCAAAAGACCTTTTCAGATACTTATCTACATGGTCCTCATATGGTCTGACCAAGATTATGTCTGGACTTTAAAAGAGACTGCGACCTCTGAGTTTATTTCGGCCTTTCTTCTCAGAGTAGTCAGATAGGAAACGTCGAATTCATCTAGCTTATTTTTAATATTTTTTTATATGACGTGTAAAAGTGATTTCGATATCCTATTTACAGAATAAACAATTTCATTTCATTTCAGTAATATTGCCAAATTAATCAAAACATCGAAATATTTGTCAGCTATTTGCGACGTTGCCCACTTTTTGTATAAACGCTCTTAATACTTTATTCTACCCTGACAAAGTACATAAGTGTCAGAAATAAACATATAAAAACTGTTATCGTCATCAAACCATTTTCTTTATCACCATACGATCTCAACCAGCGACGAATACTAATAAGTACATTCAAAAATACATAACCGACCACATATAAAATCGACCACGCTATCAACCCTGTAACATCGAAAAAATTGGTCCCACCCTTTTAATCAGACCAACCCCAGTAATGAAATCTGGGACGCCATTAAGGGATTAAAAATAATAACTACCCCATAAGCGGGGGTTGTGATTGGACATGAGGGTCCAAACGGCCCTCTTAATGAGCTATTGACAAGAATTTTGAGGGTTTAAAATGGGAGCAATATATTTGAGAGGACATAGTTTTGGAACATACAAAATGTATTGTAAATAATTGCCTCCGAAAAACACACAATTAAGAGCGTTTATTATGAAAGTGGGCATCGTCGCAAATAGATGTCAAATATTTCGCTGTTTTGATTAATTTGGCAATATTACTGTATGGAAATAAGAAATGTGGCCAACTAGTTCCCTAGAATATTAATAATGAATTGCAATTATAACACTGAATTTGATGTTGTAATAATTTTAGGTGAAAAAAGGCATTTGGAAAGTTTCTAAATAGGTACTTTTTTTACATCTAAAACTAAATATTCGGTATTACGAAATTAATTATTGCCTTTCATAATCAATATTTTAGTTCCCTAGTTAGCCACATTTCTTAATTCCATACAGTAATATTGCTAAATTAATCAAAACGGGTAAATATTTGACAGCTATTTAAGATGTTGCCAACTTTTAGGATAAACCCTCGTAATATAAAGTTTGACTCCATTGCATCTGAAGAAATGGAAGACTCAATTCTGACCATTGCCTAACTCCATTTTCTATGCATGTTTCATCACTGAAGGAACTTAATTTCCGTTTCTAAATGTCATGGACTGATTTGAGACAAAAACAGGGTATGATTGAGTGTCAACTTACCTCATCATCTGTTACGACGCCTCATTGAGGTGGATAACAATTAAAATTCTATTGTGTCTTGTTAATGACAGTTGAAAGGTGTTTGTACAAACTAAGTTTTCTATTGATGTAATAGACATTCCTTTACGTATTTGGCCAGTAAGTAAGTATCTATTCCAAAATTCTACGCTACAAATCAGATTTTAATGACAGATCCTACACCATAACACCCTGTTCAAAACCTATAACCACGTTACGTCGTATTTAATAAAACGAGACACAGGAGCCATGAAATCAGAGCCATGGCGTCCCCTGTTTACCAATTAAGAGTTTTTTGTTTGCGCCAAACTCGTCGGGTCAGCATTTTTAATCCAAAACGTCGGAGGGAAGGTTTTCGATGACGCTTTTGCGATGAAAAATAAAAATGAAAGTGTGGATTGAAAGGTTCGAAGTCTCGTTCGATATTAGGATTAATGCGAGGAGAATTTTGAGCTGAGGTATTCTAAAAATTAAAACACAAAAGGGGTTTGTCAAATAATATAATTCGTCAACAAATTATAAAGTTGCTAACGCTGTAGGCTTGGTGGACTGTAGATTTGTTGATCATTTCCTATTTTGTTAAGTACCTGGTACTTGTTGAAAGACCTACACTGTCCTCCCATACCTATAAACACTGTTATTTGAAAATATTGCAAAAGCCAATTATTTTTAAAAGAGTAACCGTGGAATTTCTTGCCGGCTCTTCTCCATAGCAAACGACCAATTGGAACCGTGCACTTATCTTCTGACGTTTCATAAGTGTCCATGAAGGTTTATGTGAAATAAAATATTTTGAATTTTGAATTCGAAATTGAAAAGTACAACAGTGACGTAGATGACCAATGGAGTGACAGGTATTACGTTTAGTCGGTTACTTGACAGCTCTCTCGTCACGTGTTTTTTTTTGTTTACATTTATTTTAACTACCTAAACCAACGGAGTATAGGTGTTTTACTTTTAAAAGACTATTTAATAGTTAAATACTTAACATTAATTAGTTATTTGATTAACAACTTTACATTCTCTACATTTCCATTCCAGTCTACATTTTCATTTCCAATTAATTTACTAAGAGTGATGGGATTGTTTATTGGCTTGCTATTGATCATTGTTACAATCTGTTAACCCATATTTAGCTTCTTCTTCTGTCTTACGTAAGTTGAATAATTATTCAAATCAATCGTCCTCACCTCCAAACTTACTGACTGGCCTTTAGTATGGTTTAAATATATATTTTTTTATATTTAATTAATTGTATTGTTTTTTAATATTTGTTTGAAGTGAAAACTTCTATAGGCGCGTTGGGAATTTTCGAGATTGGAAAAAAACAATTGAACTCGCGACATCGTTACCAACACCTCATTTTTATAAACGCGATTGTGCTCTTTATTTATATCGTTACGGATCAATGTTCTATGCAAGTATTTTTACTTTAAAGGTTTTGGAAGTATTTTTTTTTAAATGTTCAAGTTTTCACTTCTTTCGGCACTCCCGGAGTGCCACTGTTTTTTTATTTTTATTTTATATATCTGAGTAATGCTAATCTAGTGGTTTTACCTTATCTTAATTTTGTTGCTGCAATATTATTAATACAATTATGAGCCTATATTATTGTTACGTCTAAACATTTTATATTTTCCTAGCTGATAACTGAACAAAAAAAACAGTGGCACTCCGGGAGTGCCGACAGAAGTGAAAACTTGAACAAGATCGCCTTGGTGGAAGAAAAATACTTGTATAGAACATTGGTCCGTAACATTATCTAAATAAAGAGCACAATCGCATTTACAAAAATGAGGTGTCGGTAACGGTGTTGCGAGTTCAATTGTTTTTTCCCATCTGAAAAATGCCCAACGCGGCTAAAGAACTTTCACTTAAAAAAAAAACAGTTTTTCCTATTCGACCTCTTGCACCAACTCAAAGAAAAGCATCCTCATGTTAATCCTTACTTTCGCTCCATCGCGTCACATACGCAAGCATATTATGTACACGCACAAAGAGGTCTCTATACATCTTGACGTAACGTATCGGCTGGCGCCGCGTCTGTTAAATATAACCGCGGTTAAGTCACAGGGAGATGAGCAGACGTCACCCGCTAAGCTTGTTGGCAAGAGTGCGTCACTGAGACTTGAGAAGTATGTATATAGAGCTGATAATAATTAAAGATTTGTGTATTACCACGTGCTAATAGAATAAGAAAAATCGTTGGATTTAACGGAAAGGAGAGGGGGTAGACTGACATAGAGATACATAACATAGATGTAAACTCCATTTGAAATAAGATTAGACATTTAAACAAACTTTTTTTAACCGACTTCCAAAAAGGAGGAGGTTATATGTTCGTCGCGTACGTTCGTTTTTTTTTTTTTATGTATGTCCACCGATTTTTCCACCATTTGTGGACCGATTTTGAAAATATTTTTTTTGTTTGAAGGGGTATGCTCTCAAATTGGTCCCATATTAATTTTATTAACTTTGCTTGGGTAGTTTTTGAGTTAGCTACAAAATACGTATTTTTTTCCCACTTAGTATGTAGATGATATGATAAGTTCCTGTCACTGGTAGCAGGTAGTGGTATTCGAATGTGTGTGGGGTAGGTACCACAACTAAAAAGTGAAAAATAAAAACATTTTACAAAAAAAAAAAAACAACCGACTTCCAAAAAAAAAAACACTGCAAAGTGAAAAATAACTTTAATTTCGGAAATCGGTGGCAAAAAACGAAAATACAAAACCCAAGACACCGACTTCCGAAATTAAAGTTATTTTTCACTTTGTAGTGTTTTTTTTTTGGAAGTCGGTTGTTTTTTTTTTGTAAAAAGTTTTTACAGTCCCTTTAACCAATTTTGAACTACCAAACAAAAAAAGAATTTTCAAAATCAATTCATAATTAACGGAGCAATCGCGTAACAAACACACAAAAAAAACTGTTAAAATTGCTAACCTCCTCCTTCTTGAAGTCGGTTAAAACCCCAAAATCGCTGAAATATTTTCTAAGTACGGAAATAACAAAGATGCTCCCATTTTAGTAGGCTAAAGACACACAAAATTCAGCCGGTCACACCCCAACGCAAACTCTGTACAATTCCACTTCAAAAACATATCCAAACCTTACGATCTTGTCTCAAATGATCCTGGATTACCGTTCACATGCCTATCGATACACCACAGTTCAAAACCAACCATCCGTCTTCAATATAGAGTTTAATTTCCTTTAGATCTATTACTGAAGTCACTTTAACATCTCTATTGACACGTGTGATGATTTTATGTAAGTTTATCGACTAGTTATCTTAAGGGCCCGATCTCACGTAACACAACCACAGCACATCGCAGCGACAAAATGTGGGCAAGCAGTGGTTACGTGTGAATAGTGTCGCTGTAACTACAAAATTTTTGTGTGGTTGCGTTATCACTAGTAGTTGGGAATTTGAGATGTGGTTACGTTGTGGCTAGTGTTTGCAGTCAGATCATTGTGTTTGCGATGTGGCCGGTCGCTAGTGCGTGGTCTCGCTGGTGGTGGCGTTGTGGCTGCAACGTGGCTTTGATGTGGCCGATATCGCCCACACGATTGATTTTAACGGCCAAATGTGGTCCGTGTGAATAAACAATTGAAATGAAATAAAACTGTTCTATCTGTAAATAGGATATCGGAATCACTTTTACACGTTCTATTAAAACAATATTAAAAATAAGCTAGATGAGTTCGGCGTTTCCTATCTGACTACTCTGAGAAGAAAGGCCGAAACAAGCTCAGAGGTCGCAGTCACTTTTAAAGTCCAGACATAATCTTGGTCAGGCCATATGAGGACCATGTAGATTAGTGTCTGAAATGGTCTTTTGAGGAAAGAACCACACACATTTGAGTGGACCTGTCCAGTCAGTGCAAGCATTTGTCAGTAACCGTGTAGCTCAACTCAATAATCGATTAATTTTCATAAAAAATTACGCCCGTCCATGTGTTGTCGTTGTGGTTTGATTGTGGTGTGATTGTGGTACGATGTGATTGGGCCGTAAGAATATCTTTAGCTCGTGTTGTAATATGTTATAGTGTTACAGTTTCAATGAGTCTTATTTACTGAGATAATATTGGATCCTTCCTGTTGTATCTTGGCACGATTTTAGAACGTCATAAACTGCAGGAGTAGATATTGGTCTGTTGCTAACGATTCTACATGGTTAAAGCTAGAATTTCTTCCTGTCATTCGCACTTGTAAGCGGTGATGTATATTTTAAGTTTTCACTGCTTTCCGGAGGACGAGCTCGTGGCTAATTAATAACAGCCGCACGGGTCGATCCATCAGGTTAAGTTACGCTTGCCGAGGTTAGTCCATGTATGAGTGACTCCGAAACTCCGTGCCTCGGAAAGAACGTTAACTATTGGTCCCGGCTGTCGATCGTGGATCTTTGACAGTCGTTACGGGTCGTCAGAAGCCCGAAAGTCTGACAACCAGTCTTACTAAGTTTTGATGAAATAAACTAGATAACTAGGATATGGAAGTAAAAACGTTGTTTGCACAGAGATTATTTTATTTCATGGGGAATGACACAAGTCATTAACCGCAACACATGTTCGAATATCAATTTGAAATGTTGTTGTCAACTAAAAATATTCACAACAAGGATATCGAAAAAAAAAAAACGAGGGTATCGTATTACCCAGTTACTGGGGTTGTGGAGATCCGATAGTCGACTGCCTATGGAGCTGTAGTGCTATTCTGTAACCATCTCACCGTGTTATCTTAGATGAAGTGAGCGTGGAGCGAGCTGTCAGTTGCTAAGGATTGACACTATTGGCAGCTCACTTCACCTAAGATATCACGGTGAGATTTTTACAGAATAGCACTACTGGACTGCATGGAGAGACCGCTTCACGTAAAATACTGGTATTTCAACAGTATCTGGTTAGACTGGAAGCGGACCCCAACATAGTTGGGAAAAGGCTAGGCAGATTGACTGCTTTCATATATGTTTTCATGTATTTTTGGATATCTACCAATGGCACTGTCAACCACGCTTAAGTGCAATAAGTGGTAACATTTTGATATTGATAGCTGCTTTATGTCGTAGCTGTAAAGGCGATTTTCGTAGAGCATGTGTTAGCACTGATATGCTGTTGATTGTACGTTGTCGCATGGTTCTTATGAAAAAATGGAATAATTATTATTTTCATTCATTCATACACACACCAAACACCACAATCACACACACCACATTCACACACATCACACACCACACTCACATACATTACACACACACAAATACACCCTCACATATACACTTTTACACACGCATACTTTATTTTTATTTTTTATTTATACATTTCCACGACTTACGAGTTGCAAAAGGTAACTTCAATACGATGGGTGACAGCATCTTTCTGTCTGACAAACTTAACCTGCGGGCTGTGAGCACGACTAACATTTGCCGAACACATTACGACTTTCCCAAAATAACTCTTATAGAGTTGAGGAACAGGATGTAAAGTTCACTCATCCTCCATAGAAAACGGAGGATCCTCCAACCAGACGGCTGATGGGCAATTGCCCAACGACAATGAATATATGCTAGACGCGCGGTAAATTCTGCTTGCGCGATGCAGGATTTTGCGTGACGTCAGTGTAATGCGTAGTTTGTATTTGGATATGTAGATGCCGCCTCACTCTTATGCAGAGTTTATACGAAGCCAGTAATGCTGGCGCCAGTCCTGCAGACAAGCCAGCGTTGGCCTGGCCCCTGTTGTTTAGACGAGGCCATTCATTCACGAACTTTTCTTCGGGTGTGCACACGTTTGAAGTAAAAAAAAATGAATTCGCGGCATAGTTTGTTGAAAAAGAAATGAAAAGTGACTGGCGAGATGCGTCTACACGTGTCCGCAGCGCTGGCGCGGGGGTCGAGGGGTATGCGGGCGGAGGTCACTGGCTAGAAAAATAGACGGGCGCTCTATTCTCGCCAGCGTTGGCAGCCAGCGCTGGCTTGGCTTGAAAAACTGTTAACACTAGGCAAATACCAAGCCAGCGCTGGCTGCCAGTCTTATTGGCAGCCAGTGTTGGCTTCGTGTAAACTATGCTTTAATTCAAAAATTAATAATCATAAAATAAAATTCTGTTCATCCAAGCGTGCCATCAAAATTACAAATCCAAAATCGCAATTGCAGCCAGTTCGCATATAGCACCCTATTTACTCACCCCCTGCAAGTACATGTGTACTAAAGGGATGGTACAAACACTATGGGGGTGTAATTCCATCATTTCCATGACAGCACCCCGAATTAAATTGAATTCATGGCCATCTCGTGTCATCGTGGATGGTGTTATGCAGGATAGTGATAGTCAGATTAAAATGCAAAACTAACTTATAACTTTATTTTAAATTTAGAAAGAAATGTCTGTTCTCTTAATGTCTATTATTGCACTGGTTTTATACCAAGTGGATGTAAATCAATCGATACCAAGTACACTAGTTTAAATAATCAGGTACGTTTGTGTTTTTAGTTCTATGTTGTATACAAAAAGTGTTTAATAAATTTATAAATTCAGTTGCTTAATTACTTATTATTGAGGTCTTTGAATTAAACTACTTTAGAAGAAGGGACTTTATTAATACAAGGGAGGTTGTTCTTAACGATAAATTATGGGAATACCTTACCAAAAATAATCTTAAAATATTGAGAAAGAATTACCCGAAATTGCCAAACGCAATTGCTAATTGCCCGAAGAATTGCCAAACTTAAGTGGCAATGGGCAGGGCACATTGCTCGCAGAACGAATGGCCGATGGGGTCGAAAGGTTCTGGAGTGGCGACCACGTACCGGAAGACGTAGCGTTGGAAGGTCTCCCAACGCCAAGATGGACCGATGACCTTGGGAAGGCCGCAAGAATCCGCTGGATGCGGAAAGCACAGAATCGGTCGAAGTGGCGGTGTTTGGGGGAGGCCTATGTCCATTAGTGGACGTCTTTCGGCTGAAATGATGATGATGATGATTGAGAAAGCCCCAAAATTGTTTTTAGAGCGTTTTTAGGAAGATTAAAAATAATTTTCTGCACTTAATTTTGTTATGCATGCCCAGTATATTTTCCAGAATATCGTTAAGTATCTAATCTAACTGGCCCGTATTGTCCCACTGCAGGGCAAAGGCCTACCACTCCCTTTTCCACACAAATCTGTCTATTGCTAGTGTTGGCCACTCTTTTCTGTAGGAGTCAAGCTTGTCTCGCCATCTTCGTCTCGGCCTGCCGCGATGTCGTCGTGCTATTAGTGGGACCCAATCAGCGGTTCTTTTAGCCTATTTGTCATCTGACATGCGGCAGACATGTCCGGCCCATAGCGGCTTTCTGGGTAACTTCCGTGACCTTGGTTATGGCGCGCAGTGTTGTGTTCCTCATACGGTCCAAAATTTTAACCCCCAATGGCAAACCTCGAGCTTGGACCTCTGCTGAAGTGTCAAAGACCAGGTTTTTGAGCATTGAGTACTCACGTTTGAGACATAGTGGTAGAAAATAGATAAATAGCTAGTTAGGTATCTACTGCGTTATTTCAACATAAAATCATTCACAAAAATATGACATAGGTACTACTCATAGCCTTTAGTAATCCTCTTCCTAAGTGCACTTGTCAATACCGACCATGGGGCACACATATCCAGCGATCTATTCAAATATTGCTCACAAACTTTAAAATACTGCCCAAAGCAAGGCACATTGAACTTTATCTCATAGCTGTAAAGTTGAAATTCGGTGAAGCATTTTTTGAACGAGGGTAGTTTAAAATTTGTTCTGATAGTTTGCCCGGGAAAGGACTGCCATTTTGTAATCCTGACGCTAAAGTGCACTTTGACAATACTGAGGGGTAATTATTACTGTTGTATGTATGTTCACAGAGGAGTATGTTATCGTCGTACGATGGACAGATTTTTAATAACACAGTTTTTTGCTCCTTGTTGTTTTGTATTAAATTAGGAGAAGCGTGGCTAAGTAATAGCAGCGGCAAGCGTCGATTTATCAGGTTAAACTACGCTTGCCGGGGTTGGTCCGTGGATGGGTGACCATCTTTACATACTCAGACTCCCCCGTGCCTCAGAAAGCACGTTAAGCCGTTGGTCCCGGCTGTCATTCATGGCTCTTTGACAGTCGTTACGGGTCGTCAGAAGCCCGAAAGTCTGACAACCAGTCTTACCAAGGAGTATCGTATTACCTAGTTACTGGGTTGTGGAAGTCAGATAGGCAGTCGCTCCATGTAAAATACAGATATTCAACTGCATTCGGTTAGACTGGAAGCCGACCCCAACACAGTTGGGAAAATAAAGTGTTTTTATAATGGAACTTTTATTGATATAAATGTCTGTAAGAAACTGGCAAAACAAAAGATGGAATACAGAAAATAAATTCTTGGGCCTCAGAATTATTCTCTTAATAGATAACACGATTGCAAAAATACTTTAAAAAAAAATGAAGCTTAATACTAAAAAGACATTACTCATTCAAATACAAAATATCCCTAAATTCGACCACACTCAATCAAAAATTGATTAAACAGACTCTTTAGGCAAATTAAAACGTAAAATATTGAAGTGGAAGGAAGAAAGCGAACGATTAAAGTTTACTCAGCCATTAGCCGTGTTTGGGGCCTTCACGACTTGCTCTAAGAGGCCCGGCAGCTACGGAATTAAATGGCAATCGATTACAAGTAGCACCAGCTATTGGGGAAAATTAACTGCACTCGCGTTGAGCATGAGAGATTTGAACCAAACAAAAGAAAGAAATAAAAAAAAATCGGGAAAGTGTATACTTATTCTGCGTTCGCAATTTATTTGCCAAACATGTAAACAAACACGAGTTATAGGAAAAACAACTGTAATGCCTAAAAATATGGTTCAGTTTGCGCTACAACTTTACATTTTTATGACTTTTTCAAGTTTAAAATCAACTTTAATTACACGTGTATAAAAATGATGTTTGTTTATAGACATTATAAAATTTTTAATACGAACCAAATTTTTCTTGAAATGCTGGATGATTGCGTGAAATCTCTGAAATCGTAAAATGTCAATGTAGCAATTTTATCCTTTGAAGCCAAATATTTATCATTTCTATCCCTCATTTGAGATGTCCATTTTAAGGTGAGTACCTGAATCGGTTTCATATTGGATAAACAAACAACAGCAGGTACAGGATATATTTTACTAGGTAGAAATACATTCCAAAAAGTACTGCAGCATCTAATCCTCCAACCATACCGCGACCCCAAAGATCTAAAGAAGGAAATATCCTAATTAAATATGGATGCAACGTAATGAGTTATGCAAATATTGTAGACGGTGGCTAACGATTGGGGAGTAAGGGGGGGAAGCACCCCCATCGAGGGGGTGAGGGGGTGAGATAGATACTTCGATTCGACAGTACCGTCGGACGAATCATTTCAAGTATTTACTTAAACAATCTTTGGTATGCTTTCTTTGAAAATTATATTGAAAGGGTTGCTCTGAATTACTTTGTTTGCAATATTTTTAGGGGTAAGAGTTAGCAATTTGATAGAATTCGAAATGGTAAAATCAAATTAGAGGGTAGACGGAAGTTTTATAATTATGTTGGGTTAGTTTTGCCCGCGGGTTTGCCCAAATGTTACAAGTTTTTGGAATACCTACAGATGCTGCGACTCTGTTTCCCAACTATATTGGGGTTAGCTTCCAGCCTAGCTGGATGCAGCTGAATACCAGTATTTTTCATGGAGCGACTGCCTATCAGTCCTCTACAACCCAGTAATACGATACCCCTTGGTAAGACTGGTTATCAGACTTACGGGCTTCTGACGACCCGTAACGACTGTCAAAAATCCACTAATGATAGCCGGGACCAACGGTTTAACGTACTTTCCGAGGCACGGAAGAGTTTCGGTATGTAGAGATGGTCACCCATCCACAGACAAAACCCGGCAAGAGTAGCTTAACCGGATGAATCGTGCGGCTGTTATTACTTAGCCACGAGCTCCTCCTTTTTGGGGTTTCATTTGAAGGTAACTAATTAAAAGCAAGAAGATCTTCTCTTTCTTTGGTGGGCTCAAAAGGGCTGAAAAATCAGGCAGTAAAAAAATTGTGGATCGTGCCTTATAACACTGCCCAGGGTCTACAGAAGATTCTGGTTTTACGGTGGCGCAGCTTATGGTAACCAAAGCTTGCCTGTACCAGGTTCTGCAAAAGATTTCTTGTCAAGTTTAACTACAGTAGCCTGACATACATTTTATAAGGAAGTAATTTTAAACCGAGTTATAATTTATGTATCTGTGCCTGATGAGTGATGAATATAAAAGTTGATGAATGGAGAGGGAGAGGAAGTTCAAAGAAAAGATGGATGGATTGTGTGAGGAATTATATGAAAGAAAAGGGAGTGAATTATAGCGTGACGGTTGACAGGGAGAATGGAAAGAGAAAATGTGTTGCGTCAACCCCAAGAAACATGGGACAAGGACATTATCAGCCTGTAGTGTTCCCACTGCTTGGACACAGGTCTCCTCTCAGTGAGAGGGAGTGGGCACCACGCGGGCCCAGTGCGGGTTGATAGATGTCACATGTCTTCGAAATTTTAGGTTCTAGGACATGCCGGTTTTCACACAATGTTTTCCTTCACCATTTTGAGAGCAGTGATGATGAAATAATTTACACAAAGTAAAGCTCCTGTCAGGCTTCAAACCTACGACCGTAAGCGGCGGGCGTTACCACTGAGCCACCACTGCTCTCCAGAAAGATTATGATGACCTAAATCTGAGAACTTCTTCTTTTCGTGTGGTTAGTGACTAACCTGGTGTCAGAGTTTTTAAAGCCGCCCAAGGGGATCTGACTTGGCTTCAAATGCCGTCGAGAAATATCTCTCAGGCATGCCGGTTTCCTCACGACGTTTACCTACACCGCTTTTAAAGCAAGTGATAATTATATAATAGGCACATGAATTCGAAAAGTCAAGAGGTGCGTGCTTTGGGTTCGAAGTCGAGACCTATGACTTGTCAGTCTGACGGTCACACCACTAGGCTATCACTCCTCATCACTGCTGATCATCTTTTCTTTTTCTTTTTTGGGTGGGAAATTATCAAATAACTTCTCCCGCTCTGGGTGGAGCTGAGGGCGTGTCAGACTTTTACTGTCTAAAACCCACCCGTGTTCCTTCAGTTGCCATGTTGCTGGGGGCCACGATTTCCCTTTCGGCCTTTATTCGCAGCCCCGGCAGACTGCTGATCATCTGTGAGCTAAATATCAAATGAAAACAAATGAAAACACACCGATTAAATATTCCGTAAAACTCCAACAAATTATGATGATGGTATGGTATTTAGCATTTTTCTGTGCTCAGTACCTTAATGCGAATTTTGAAGAAAAACTGTTTTGTTGTTCAACAAAGTCATTATTATAATGTAAGTCGCCAGTTGGGCAGGCAAAGTTTCTTAAGTGGCCAACATTTATGCATTATTTAGTAGATGTTGTAGGTACTTTTTGAGGCTGTGTTTGTTTAATGGCTTAATATTGTTAATCTGTCCGGGAAGAAAGATTAATAAAATTATTGTGATGAAAACTGGTCGCTGCAAAGAAGAATCGCAGGACTCGATGCAATTTGAGTGTCGCTTTTAGACTTCGCGTACATTCGTCAAAATACTCCCAAAAGATGGGTTTCGATCAAATTAAGATAAATAGACATAGACATTAATAGAAATTAAGTTTTGTCTGAAAAGAGCATGAGTGGCTCCGTTTATACCAACCACTTGACAGATAACCAAAAAGTACATATTTTATTCTGTAAAAAAAATGGCACTGATGCTTTTACTCTACATGCTGCGGTAATCAACGCTGGTGTCGTCACAGTGTCGCGAAATCAATGGTTTAGTCCCAACTCAAAAATGCCCAACGCGCCTAAAGAAGTTTTCACTTCAAAAAGCCAATGCTTATAAAATAAAGCCTTGTTTGTAACCGTTTCATATAATGTATTATTGAAATTAAGTGACACTAGAACTGCCATTTTTTTTTTTGTTGTGTACAAAATTAATTAAAACTGTCTTTGTTCTAACAGAGAACAGAAACGGTTTCAATCAATGTAATTAGGTACTTAAGTATGTTTAAAACGACGAAAATCATCACTAATATGCTCTCAATATGCTTACACGCAGTAAATCTCTGCGTGTAAGCATATTGAGAGCAGAGGCGGCCCAGTGGTAACAGCCGCGACCAGGCACTTTACTTTGTGTAAATTATTTCATCACCACTGCTCTCAAAACGGTGAAGGAAAACATCGTGACGAAACCGGCATGTCCTAGAACCAAAAATTCAAAGACATGTGACATCTACCAACCCGCACTGAGCCCGCGTGGTGGATTACAGCCCACCCTCTCTCACAGAGAGCAGACCTGTATCCCAGCAGTGGGAACATTATAGGCTGATTATGCTAAGCATATTGTTTCAGGAAGATATAAGTTTAATTAACCAGAAACTAAGCTAAACTCAATTGTAGGCTTGAATAGTCGTGAAGCCAGGAAAGAAATGTAAGTAAAAGTAGTCTTAAAAAGTGTAACCTTTCCCATACAACCTTTCCCATGGCCATAACACTATCACTTCAATCAACGAATTATTCCTTCAACTTACATATAAATATACATTATACTCTGAAACTATAAACATTAAAAGTAAAAAACAAAGTAAAAGACAAGTGCTAGTTGGACCCCACACGAAAAGTTCCGTACCACCGTACAATATTTAACACTAAATATTGTTTTAAAATTTTTATATGATATTTGAGCAAAAAACACCAAAAAAAACACGTTTCTTGTTTCGACCCCCTTTATTTTATTTTTGAAGTGAAAACTTCTTTAGGCGCGTTGGGCATTTTTGAGATGATTTCGCGACACTGTGACGACACCAGCTTTTGACCATTAAGAAGACATCAACGGGTTGATTACCGCGGTGCGTGCAGTAAAAGACATCAACGCGTTGATTACCTCAGCGCCGATTTTTTTTCAAGTTTTCACTTCTGTAGGCACTCCCGGAGTGCCACTGTTTTATTTTTATTGTTTGTTGTTATAGCGACTATAGTAAGTAGTACACACTGTAAAAAATTCAAGCATCTACCTATTACGGTTTAAAAGATACAGCCCTATGAGAAACGGATGGACAGCGGAGCCTTAGCAATAGGGTCACATTGGCAACCACTGAGTACGTAACCCTAAAAAACAAAGTAAAAGGTTAACAATTTACTCAATTAAAACATGACGACTATAACAAATATAGTGCAATATAGATAAATGACGCAGACAAGCAGGCTACAGCTGTAAAATAATAAATAGCTGGAAGGTAAATGAAATAGGGACGCAAGGTGAACTGACATGGAGTCTAATATATAGGTCATTTATTTAAGTAAATATTATTTGTGTGTGGTCTGCGAGTTTTTACAGATAAATGGTGGACCATTTGGTGCAATTGTGGTGTCGTTAGAGCAGATAATTAATAGATGTAGGTCAGACATTATAGTAGATGCTTGACTAATTATTAGCACTACAGTAAAATTTACAGTTGTGAAACAGAAATAAAATAATCATTGAAATGAAATTGTTTATTCTGTAAATAGGATATCGGAATCACTTTTTCACTTCAAATTAAAAAAAAAAAGCCAGATGAGTTCAGCGTTTCCTATCTGACTACTCTGAGAAGAAAGGCCGAAACAAACTCACAGGTCGCAGTCTCTTTTAAAGTCCAGACATAATCTTGGTCAGGCCATATGAGGACCATGTAGATTAGTGTTTGAAATGGTCTTTATTAACTTAATGGTCCTTATTGACTGACAGACAACACACAGCCGAAATTGCTGGGTCTAAGGACATGAAATTTTGCACAAGAGGTCTTTAAATTTACAACGAAAGTAAGCACTAATTGTTTTTGAAAATTCGTCCCCAAAAGGGATTGTTTATGTTATTTTATTAACCTTATTACTTTCCTTACTCTCATCGCTTTATTTTCTGCATGACTAAAATGGTCAGTACACCTACCGATGAAGGGACTTTAGTTCCAAGTAAAAATACCTTTTAAAGAGCCGTCGAAACTTTCATACTCAATATGAAAGCATAGGGGTCTAAAGTACCACTGCTGTAAAATTCATTAGAAAAGGGTTCTATATATAAAATTATGCATAGGGCGTACTTAAACGTTTACATGCTTTTTATTTAATTATTAAAATTAAGATGTAGGTATGTAGTTTTACTGTGTTCTATTTTTTTTTAGGTTAAGGTACCTACCTATAATAATTATTTTGCTAGGGCTTTCTTGTAGAACACATTTATTTTTTCTGTAATTTCGTTACTTATGCAGACAGTGCTCCACAACAATTATTATTCTCATGTTATTTAAATATTCAGGAAATTTCTCTAAATGTTCTGTTTCCAAAGTTCTGATCGATCTCAACTTAGTTATTTAACTTCACCTTATTTTATTTGCTGAAATACGCAGTAATACCTAGCCGAAAGGTCAACCTACACTCAACAACAAAATAAAACTCCAACTAAAGGTTACAAATTAAATGATAAAAACTGAAAACAAAATTAAAATACCTATTCATATAATCTACGACCACCATTTTTAATCTTAACCCTTAACCCTAAAACGCGACGTTACATTTTAATAAAATTCTTTAGCAAACATTAATGAAGTCGGGTACTAAACAAGCACCGCTATTGTGGCGCTCGCGTCGCCATTATGATTTTAACCGAGATAATGCACGGGAAATGACGGCAAAAGAAATTTAATTCGCGTAACGATGAAAGGGTTATATAGGGTCGGCTTTGATAAATAAAGCGGAGAGACCCCGAGGATATTGCTGGCCCCTTTTTTGCTCTACATATTGATATTAATGCTTGTGAATTTTGACAAAATTGCGCGTAAGCCTTTGTGTTTTGGGGTTCGGCTTGGTTTTTTATGGCTTGCAAGCCCGTTGTCTCGTTTTGCGTAAATGAAATATTATGGTTGTCTTTTTGGAAGCGCGGCAGTTTAGGTTTACTTTTATATCAAAATGTTACAGGTTGTGTAAGTATTGTAAATGCGGACGATAAATTTTGATACGATGTATATTGTTATTTATAGCTTTTGGTACGTTGAGCAGATAAATATAAAACCTACCTACGTCTCATGCTTAAAGTTATAATGTCGTGTCTTTAACTATGAACCTTACTCAAAAGAGTAACAGCTTTTTTAAGCATTTGTGGATGTCGTCGATGAAACTGTTTAATTTAAGGTTTAAATACATAGGTTTAAACAAAAACGCAAAAAATTAAAAGGCGATAAAATTCCTTAGATCATCATTCTTTTGACTTTATTTATCCCAATTTATCTTATTCAATTTATCTTATTTTTTTTTTGGGACCGTTGCAAATTTCTTCTTCTTCCATATTTCTCTAATAATCGTCATTTCAGTATTCACCCCCTTTCTAACCAAGATTCCTTAGAAATGAACCCATATAATAATGTATAGAGACTCATTATATTAACCCTAAAACTGTTACATATCAATATCTTTACCTCCCCTTAAATTCTAAAACCCGCATGCTTTTAGTCGTTACCGTCGCATAAATCCCAAAAGTGTGGCAACTCTCAACATGTCCGTATCAGATACTTCATTAATATTTTGCCATCATCCCGGTAATTAAGCGGGGGCACCGTCGCAGTTGAAGGGTTACGTAAATATTACGGAGGTTATATTCAATATTCATCTCGGTGAATCTTTGTCAGTTTAACAAAGGTTTTTGAGGGTGGCAACACTATTTTGGAAGGGATTTCGGGTTGTTGTTTTGGTCCTTAGAGACAAAAATGGGGACTGGATTTTAAAGGGTTAATTATTTATTGTTACTTTGGGTACCAATAAAGTTGCAGTAAAAATATTTACCGAAATCGAAAATTACCTTGCAAATAAACAATTGTTTGCTGAACACGACCCTTTTAGTGAATATATCTGTGAAACGAAATGAAAGATTTTATGTATTTCTTGTTTGAGTAAAAATTCCAAATTCAAAAGTCATTATTCAAACTAGGCTGAGAATCAGCACTTTTCGAACGTCAAAATTACATAAGACAGTCCCCCAAAAACGCCCACCCTTCACCACTTCCTAGTGCCTTTAGCTGGGAAGAAGAAGTGGCGCAATAAACTCCCCAGCAGCACAGCTGTCTGTTCAAGTTAGAAAAATAAAAACTCTAAAAAGGTACTTAACTTCTCATCAAATACTGTTTTCTCAAACATGCTTGGAAATTCGAGCATTAATTTGACAACCTTCATCGAGATAAATAGAAATTGCTGTATTGGTCAAATACATGCGAGTAGGCGGCCGGAAATGTTACTATGAAAATCCATATTTGTCGTGTTTAGCGACCGAATAAGTATGTATGAAAACTCATATCTATCGTGTACATAATTTGAAAATGTATTCCACGGATACCTATCATTAATTTCAACAGGAGGTAGTCTTTAATCAGACGTCACATATATTGTATTAATAGAATTTTACTTTTAACAAACTTTAACTCGAATGACGTTCAAGAAATCAGAGATTCTTATAACTCGAAACCCATCAAGAATCGTCGAACATACATGGGGTATTTTCGGAAATATTGATTCCTCATGCCCAGGGGGGCATGAGGAATCAATATTTTTTTATTTTATGACGTCACTAGTTGGACCAATCTGTATATATACATAGAGTCCTTTTGACGAGGCGCTAGTGTCTATGTCATTACATCACATTGCATAATAAAAAATGTAGTTTCACTATTTTCCGCTGACCTTCCTTCGTGGCGCAGTCTAGGTAGGTTATACACAAAATATTGTATACTCATCTGCATGCGTAACATAGGTAATTTCTACACGGAGGCTCGTGATTAGAAAGTATATGAAACGTTACACATTAGAATAATTAAAAACGTTTGCTGCACGACTTTGCTCCCTAAAGTCAACGATACGATTTCGTCGTTCGAATACGCACGTCTTCGTTTCGGCAGTAAGTTGCATGAAGAAGCAGGTATGGCCAGCAAAAAAGGTGTTTTATTGTTTTTTTGTACGTATTTTTTGGTGAAGAGGAAATTGAAATATGACATGTTGTTTTCATATTTTTGCCCAACAGGATTTATCCTCAATTTTTGTAATTTGTTCGTGTCTACATTACCCAAAGGTTGACTATTATGTACAAAATACCTATGATGTACAAAATGCCTATGTCCGACTCGGTACATTTGTGTGCTTGAAGTTAACTTAAATAAATGAATTAGCAACAGGAAGATTATAATTTAAGATTACATCTATCTTACATTAGTTACCTTTTAATGACATCCTTAATTCAAGAATTTTAATGGTTGGGAGGAAATTGAAAGAATGCCTTTGCCGAATTGATTGACTCATTTTTTATTTAGTTACTTATGGGGATTTTAAAATGGCACAGTGATTTATCAGTATTACAGGTATAGTCATAGAAATATATTTTTATTAAATTGAATACCAACTCTAATTGCCCACAATATATTCAAATCTCCACTGCCATTCTTTGACACTTATTTGAAATGGCTATAACACGGCTAATTGACGTAGCGTGACAATTCGATAAACAATTACTTTCCTTCACGGTACCCTATCTACTTAACATTCATTCATCATCTTAATGAATACTCATTTCACTTTGAAAGCTTCTAGAAATAGCAGTTATAAGTAATAATAATCAAATCAATCTGCCTAACCTTTTCCCAACTATATTGGGGTCGGCTTCCAGTCTAACCGGATGCAGCTGAATACCAGTATTTTACATGGAGCGACTGCCTATTTGACCTCTACAACCCAGTTACTGGGTAACACGATATCCCTTGGTAAGATTGGCTCTGACTACCCGTAAAGACTGTCAAAGATCTATAAATGACAGCCGGAACCATCGGCTTAACGTGCTTTCTGAGGCAAGGAAGGGTGTCCTATCCACTAAGCGATCGCGGCAAGCGTAGCTTGACCCTTTAATCGACACGTGCGGTTGTTATAATAATCCTAGTAACCAATAAAAATCCCGAGTACTAATGTACTCTGGATTTTTATTAATTTTGTTGCGAACGATGTTTAATGGAAGCCTTATTAATATAAGGCTTCCATCAAACATCGTCCGCAACTTCATCCCGCAAAAAGAGCTACAAAGGAACGTGATTTCCGCCTCACCTCCATATTTTTACACAAAGCTGTAGCTTAAGGCTATAAAATACAACTTCTTTCATTAAGGTTCTGCTGACATTGCTTTTTATAGCCAGACGTAGCTTGGTGTACGTTAAGACCTTTTGTGGGGAATATTTGAATCCTTTGTAACGTTGTTGTGGGTAATGAGATGGATCGAAAAGATCCGCGGAAAATATATCTGATCTATGTAAACAAACAGGTTGGAAATATTGTTTATATCTACGTAAAATTTTTTGTAGGTGCAGTATGTATGTATGTATTGTATATGAGAGAGTAGTGATGGACCAGTGGTAACGGCTGCGAGTTACGAGTTGTAGGTCACAGGTTTGAACTCGGACAGGCGCTTTACTTAGTGTAAATTATTTCATCACCACTGCTCTCAAAACGGTGAAGGAAAACATCGTGAGGAAACCGGCATGTCCTAGAACCAAAAATTCAAAGACATTGTGACATCCACCAACCCGCACTGGGCCCGCGTGGTGGATTACGGCTCACTCTCTCTCGGCGAGAGGTCTGTGTCCCAGCAGTGGGAACATTATAGGCTGATTATGTTATGTGTATGTGTGCAGTATGTAAGAAATTTTCTTTATGGTCAAGCCGCTCACATTGCTAAGGAGTATGTCAAAAAAAATCTATGAGAAAAAAAAATACTTTAAACTCAAAAATCAATGACATTATATTACATCCTATCCTATACCATTAAACGAGCAATATATGTATATATATTTGTAATAACGGTCTCAAAAACGGCTCTAACGATTTCGATGAAAATTGCAGTACCTATAGGGGGTGAAAAATCGATCTAGCTAGGTCTCTTATCTGGGAAAATTCGTCTTCTCCGTATTTTCACCCGATCAGAGCTCGGTCGCCCAATGTTTAGAACATGATGGCTACCTTAGAATAATGACAAAGCAGCATGGAATTAGTAAGTACCTACTATCATGGCAACATGGAATTAGTATGTACTGTCCATGGAATAAGTATGAACTATCCTATACTATTAAATGATCATTCTCTATTTTCATCCGAGCAGAGCTCGGTCGACCAGGTACTTCTAAAAATAATAGTTACAATTAGATAGATAGATAAAACTTTTATTTAGTGCACACAAAAGACACACATAAACACAATTAAATTATAACAAATTACATGGATATAAATAAAAACAAAATGCCAATGTACAAAAAAGAAAAAACATAAGTATAGAAATGGAGTGACATTATGACATACTTTAGAATAATTAAATATATAAGGTGCGGTGTGCGTCTCAAGGTTGCACCAAATGGGAGTCCAACTCAGCATGTGTCAGGCAAATATACCTGACGCTGATATTCTGCTGGATCCCTGCAGTGACATACGGACGTCGAGCAGACGAGATAAATTGGTGTTGTGATTATGAAAAAGTGTTATGCGTGGAGTAAAATTATGTAAGTATTTATAAGATTCTATAAATTTTTTTTTTTTTTTACAGGCTTCCTAGCTTTCGTATTTTTGATGTCCTGATATAATGTCTAAATCTCTAAGATCTGACAAAACAACATTTGGCCTATTTAGTTTTAATAAATGCTGCTTGTTGCTTACAAGCAATCTGAGTTATATTATTGTCTTTATTTTTATTGTCTTTATATTAGCAATAAAATAAAATCAGCTGATGATAAAATAAAAACTACCTGGCAAGTAATAAATAATGAAACAGGTAGGAAAAAACAGCGAAATACTGAATTTAATTTAGAGACTGCACATGGCCCCATTAACTCAGATATAGAAGTAGCTCAAGAATTTGAAAACTTTTTTGCTAATATTCCCCTTAAAACTACTGAAGCTTTAAATTCCTCACCCGCGCTTTCTGCTGCTTTACTTAGACAAAATGTGAAGGCATGCCCTTTAGAGTTTAGGTTTCAGCATACAAACCCCCAGGCTGTTATAAAAGCTTTTAAAGATCTTAAAATTAAATCAACAGAAGATCTCTGGGGAATGTCTGTAAAAGTCTGTAGATCTATTATCGAAACCATTGCGCCCTATCTAGCTTACATATTTAACACCAGTGTAGACCAAGGAGTCTTTCCGGATCTCATGAAACACAGTAAAGTAGTTCCATTGTTCAAATCCGGTGATAGTAAAGAACCCAACAATTATAGGCCTGTGTCAATTCTGCCAGTTCTCAAAAAGGTGTTTGAAAAGTTGATGCTCAATCAAATGTTACTTCACTTTAATAAAAATTCCATCTTTCATAAACAACAGTACGGTTTCACCAAAGGGCGTTGTACTACTGACGCCGGTGTCACCCTAATAAAGAACATTTTTAATGCCTGGGAAGAAGCACAAGATGCCATTGGAATCTTTTGCGACCTCTCGAAGGCGTTCGATTGTGTAGACCATGAGACACTTCTGCTGAAACTAGAGCACTATGGGATTAGGAATACAGCTCTTGATTTATTTAGATCATACCTGAAAGATAGAAATGTTAAAGTTCAGGTAAACGGCGTAAACTCATTAGGGTCTGAAATGGCAATGGGCGTTCCTCAAGGTTCGATATTGGGTCCATTCCTCTTTTTAGTTTACATTAATGATTTACCCCAATTACTTCAAAATCAACCGAAGATGGTGTTATTTGCAGATGACACATCATTAATCTTTAAAATAAACCGACGGTCACAAAATCTTGACGACGTGAATAGCTCTATTCTGCAAGTCCAAGATTGGTTTACGGTAAATAATCTGGTACTTAATAAAAAAAAAACCAAATGTATTAGATTTAAATTACCTAATGTTAAAAGTAGCGAATGTGACATCATATTGAATGGAGAAAAACTGGAATTTATTAATCAAACAGTTTTCCTAGGAATCACGCTAGACGAGAAATTACAATGGGGACCTCATATAACATCTCTTGCGGGGCGGTTAAGCTCGGCCGCTTATGCTGTTAGAAAGATAAGACAGTTAACAGATGTGGAAACCGCGCGTTTGGTCTATTTTAGCTACTTTCACAGCATTATGTCGTATGGCATTTTACTGTGGGGTCGGGCTGCTGACATTGAATCCATCTTTATTTTGCAAAAGAGAGCTGTCAGAGCCATTTATAATCTACGTCGCCGCGAATCTCTCAGGAAACTTTTTAAAAGGATTAATATTATGACGGTACCTTGCCAATTCATCTATGAAAATATTATGTTTGTAAGGAAAAATCCACATCTCTTTAATAAAATAAGTGATAGACATAATTTTAATACTAGAAATAAAGATAAACTAGATCAACCATTTTACAGATTATCTAAAGTACATACATCTTTTATGGGGTACTGTGTTAAATGTTACAACAAAATACCTTGTGACATATTGCAATTAAATGAAAGAAAATTTAAAACTCATATCAAAAGTGCACTTTGTAAACAAGCATATTACAAATTAGAGGATTATATCCAGGATAAGAGTGCTTGGAAACATGCTGGTCCTGCTCCATAGGACAATTTAGAATCAAGACAAAATCAAACTGGTTGCTAATTTAATTGTAAAATTGATTATTTTGTGTTTTATGACATTGATTTAACATTCTGTGATTACTTTCTCACACACTGACTTATTAATTACAAAATTTTAGGAAAATCGTCTACTTTTACAATGTTTGTAAATATGTGAGCACCATGTATCTATCACATATTAAATTATCTGTCGTTGCTTCATTTTTAATTCTTTTTACCTATTGTGGTATAGTAATTTTATTCTAGGTGCATCGTCTTCACATATAATTATTTAACTAATGTACGTACCTATGCAAACTAGGTATTGTAAAACATTTTAAAAGAGTAACGGTGGAGTTTCTTGCCCATTCTTCTCCATACGAAAACTACCTTTTGGAAGGGGCGACTAGAATCATTTTTAATATTTTGTAAATTTCGACGTTCAAAAGTGCCATACATGGGCCTATTTGAAATAAATGATTTGACTTTGACTTTGACTTTGACTTTGAGTTGATGACTGTCGGTCAAAAAAATTCTCATAATCACCATATTGAGTAGCTCAATCACATTATTAACAAATGCAAATGACAAAATTAATATTTTTAACTGACATCTTCCTGTAGCACACACGACTAAAGTGCTTATTACTAATAATTACACCTAATTAATAATCTTTTAAATAATTGCAGATAATAATCATGGACATTTTATTAGAATTAATTCCCGACTGATGAGCCAACCGTACCAGTAGTTACGACTCGTCGTATCGTAATAGTTCACTATCAAATTCACACGATCGCCACTGAACATCTGTCACGATCTTCAGTGTACGCAACTTGTCTAGGAGGCCATGAAATTAGCGGGAGAGAGAGCACTGGGTATGCTAACTGATGAAAATTAATATGGCACAAAGGCACCTTTCAGTACCGTAATTGCGTAATACAACACAATCACAATCTGTTTCGATTTGAAACAAATTGCTAATCCGTTGCTTCAAAAGTTGGAAAAAAAAATCTGCTCAACAACGTAAATAACGCAGTAAATGTTGTTAAACTATCAAAATTAAACAAATTAGGCATAATTGTTTACGAAAAATAATAAAATAATTTTTATAGCCTCTACCATAAGGTACTTTTTTACAGTTAAACAAAACCTAGACTTAGAGTACGCGCCACAAAAGAAAGCCCGCAGAAAATTGTGGAAGTACGTTTTTTTAAATACAATGTGGTATAATAGCTATACTAGCGCCAAATGGACTTCAGTGGTGGCACGGACTCTAGGTTATATTTAAATCATCATTGTATCTCTGTCATCTTCAAATGATTGACAGACATAGAATGATTGTTAAAATTCGTTTAGCGGTATACGTATTTATTTAAGGTGCAAGCGGAGGTGCAAGCGAGCCTTAAGGCTTAGGACCAAAACTTAAGGCTAACTTGATCAGACCATGGCCCACGTGGTGGAGTCTCCAGTGTCCCTACACCTGCACATAATAACGCCACTGATGCCAAGATTAACGTGGCAATCAGTTGATTGCCACGTTAACGTGACAATCAGTTGATTGGCCGTTAGGCCCAGTTGGGCCTAAGTAATTTGACAAGACGTTAGTGCCATTGATATAAAATAAGAAGGCTAACTTAAGCTCTGCTTAGTAATGAGGTGTATTCATTGGTTAATTGCTAAGTAAGTACGGCTACTGAAGCCATCCTTTATTGTTTTTTATTCCATTCTTTAAAATGGTCATAGTTTTTGAAGTGAAAACTTCTTTAGGCGCGTTTGGCATTTTTGAGATGGGACTAAAATTAATTTGCAATTTACCGACACCGTGGAGTAAAAGACATCAACGCGTTGATTACTGCGGTGCCGATTTTTTTTCAAGTTTTCACTTCTGTTGGCACTCCCGAAGTGTCAGTTTTTTTTTTAGGAATCGTTAGGTAAATGCAGCAGAGTATTACCAGGCTATATTTTTCAGGTTTTTTTTGGCAGCTGAACTTGACACCTTTAGGCTGGCAACAGTAAGTAGAGTAGTAGGAGTGGGGTGGTAAAAAGTTAATGAATTTTACAGACCGCTTGTCATCTTTTTGGCAGCGATATCAACACTGCGTCGCCCGCTGTTTTAGCAGCCACACTTAACCCGTCGCATCCACCGCGCCACTTGCTCGAACGTGCTCATTATTTTTTATACATAATCTTGCGCGAGTTATACTTTTCTATGATTAACTGTACTTTCGTTTCAAAGATTGATTATTAAAAATTTTGTTCGTCGTTAATTATATGTTGTAGTTAATTGAGTAATTTATGGTGATGTGTTTGGTAGTTTTGGCGTGTAGAATTAGTTTTCGTAAGTTTTACGTGTGACAAAACTGTTAAAGGCTCATGTCATCTACCTTACTGATCTCAACTATGTTAAGGTCAGTTTCCAGTCTAACATAATTCAAATCACAAATGTAATTTTTTGAAACTTGTATGAAATGGCTATCATCTTCTTCTTTTCGCGTGGTTAGTGACTAACCTGGTATCAGAGTTTTAAAGCTGCCCATAGGCCTCTGACTTGGCTTCACATGCCGTTGAAAAATATCTCTCAGGCATGCCAGTTTCCTCACGATGTATTCCTTTACCGTTTCTTGTAGCAAGTGACAATTATACAATACGCACATGAATCCGAAAAGTCAGAGGTGCGTGCGTGATTGGCTAATTGACGTAGTGTGTCGATTCGACAAACAATTACTTCCCTTGACTGTACCCTACCTAATTAAAACTCATTCATCATCTCAATGAGCATTCAATACACTTTGAAAGCTTCTAGAAATAGTAGGTACCTACCTATATAATACAATACCCCTTGGTAAGACCGACTTTCGACCTTCTGACGACCCGCAACGACTGTCAAAGATCCACGAATGACAGCCGGGACCAAAAGCTTTTCGTGCTTTCCGAGGCACGGAGGGGTCTGGGTATGTCAAGATGGTCACCCATCCACGGACCGACCGCAGCAAGCGTAGCTTAACCTTCGATCGACCCGTGGAGCTGCTATAATTTAGCTATGAGCCCCTCAACTATAAAAAGCTAATATCATCAAAGGAATTTATTTTAAAATGATTTAAATTCGTTGATATTTTTGATTTCATTGCAACTAATAAATTAAAGTAGGTATCAAGATTATTTGATGCACAATTGTAAAAGGCTGTAAACGACTGTACTTTTAGATGAATTTCTCTTCGACAGTTTATTAATTATTTTTCACTTTAAGATCGATTGTCTCAAAACCGTAATAAATGATCAGACTTCCCAGTCCCCATTGGTTCGAAGTAACAGCTCAATTTCTTTCACAGCTTTTAGGCAATTGAAAACCCTTAGTTTTTCAAGAAAATGACTGTGTACAAAAACTCAAACTCAAAGCATTTGTTTCACTTAAACCATTTACAGGCACTTTTCAACTGTCAAGGGGTCGGTCAGTCAGAAAGATGAAGCTAGTTGCCCATTCCAAAGCGTAGTAGGTACCTATGGAGAAGAACGGGCAAGAAACTCCACGGACACTCTTTTAACTCATAATATTGTTACAAAATATTGGTTACATCATTCATGTTGAAATTATCATCATCATTAGCCTATTTAGGCTCTTACAAACAGGCGCGACACGCGACGCGACACAAAGGCACCGCTCGTCGAGCGACTAGCGGTGCCTTTGTGTCGCGTCGCGTGTCGCGCTGGTCTGCATGAGCCTTAATTTTCCCACTGCTGGGACACAGGCCTCCTCTCTGTGAGAGGGAGCCGTAATCCACCACGCGGGCCCAGTGCGGGTTGGTAGATGTCACATGTCTTCGAATTTTCGGTTTTAGGACATGCCGGTTTTCTCACGATGTTTTCCTTCACCGTTTTGAGAGCAGTGGTGATGAAATAATTTACACAAAGTAAAGCGCTTGTCTGTGTACAAACCTACGACGTACAACTCGTAAGTCGCGGCCGTTACCACTGGGCCACCTCTGCTCTGCGTTGAAATTATACATGTGAAAAATTCAAGCGATATACTTTACAAGCGACATGATTTAAAACATAAATCAATAGGCTCGCCCCCTATTACATGAGACTTAAACATAACTGGCGAAATGTGGGTGTACTATAGGTACACCTCTGCCTAACCCTTCGGGCATTAAAGGCGTGATGATATGTTATGTTTTTAATATAATTCTCCTCCAGCTTTTCTAAAATTAGAAGATGAGAGTATAGTAAGTCCATAATTAAAAAGTGTGAGTCTTTATAATGTGCACATATCCAAATGGGGGAATCAATGCTAATGCTAAAATGCAAATTTTAAGGACGCAATTTTTTTTTAAGAAGTCGTTTTTTTTAAATATTTTTATGGAATAAAAAAATATGTAAGAAAACGGTGATACTCTAAACTAAATGATCTATCGCGATGAAACAAACTCCATAATGATTGAAAGTAATTAGGCGTCCTCATAAAATGAAAATTGTGGAAAAAAAGCTATCCTCAATTGAAAAAAAATGTTTTTTTTTGCAAAAATCTGTTTTTGTTTTTTTATAAATTTTTACGATAGTCGTAAAATTTCTTAATAAAACGCCAAACAGAACACAAAAAAAAACGAGTTTTTAAATATTTTTTCCGTCCATAAAATTAAGTACAGATTCCCTCATTTGGATATGTGCACATTATAAAAACACACTGTTTAGCAGATCTACATAATTATGTAGGCTGATTGGTGTAAATTTATGTTGTTGTCCTTCGAAAAAATACTCCTTGTACCTACGACGCTTAGACAAGCGTAGACAAAGCAAAAGATGACACATAATTTCGACATCCAACCATAAACAAACCTGCCTCACATAAACATGGCTGCCTATAATTTTGGCGACTAGCAACACTTTTGGTGCGTGTACGCGCAATCTGCAGCCCTTACAAGCGACGTAATGATGAACAATTGCGCCAGAGACCGTTTGAGAGCACAATCACGATCGCGCCGCCCTCGCTCCTTCTACATATCTCGATGGTAGATCTTGGTGCAAGGTGAAAGATTATAGCGTGATTAGAAATAAAGAGTAATGTAAAAACGGTGCTATTTCGTGAGGTGTAGTTTCTACTAAGGTTAATTACAATGAAGATGTTGTGGGTCTAGCAAATCGTCCAGATATTAATGAACACAACGGCAACTAACAGCCATCAGTAGGATTTTGGTGAACAATGTGACCCTACATCCAGCAGAGCATAGAAAGTTAACTCATAAACTCAGAAGCCCAAAAGCATGTATGAGGAACAGGGTGTAAAGTTCACTTATCCTCTATAGAAAAGGGAGGATCCTCCAACCAGACGGGTGTTGTGTCTGGTGGGCAACTGCCCGACGGTTGAAGTCGGAATCTTATATATTTGTCGATCGCGCAGCAAACTCTAATTGCGGGATGCAGGATTTGTGTCACGTCGTGTCTTTGATGCGTAGTTCGTATGTGGCAGTGTAACCGCTACATCACTCCCCCCCTCCAGAGACCGAAGGTCGATAGTGGGCTGTCTTGTATCTTGCGATGCTTCACAGTGCCAGCTGTGGTCCATGTCTTTGATCGTAGTTCGTATGTAGCGGTGTGACCACTACAGTTTCATGTCGTGATCATGAGGTTGCCCAACGAAGGTGTTGCTTTCTATAATTCTTTTTCGGGGTTTCTCTGCATGTAGCCGGGTACACGGCTACACATCAAGCTATACATTTCCAGTATAAGCTGACCTCTCATTGTACGAAAATTCTAAACATTACGAGATCAGCTTAAACTGGAAAATTAGGTATAGCTTGATATGTACCCGTGTGTACCATCCGTATATGATTTCAAGTTTACACATTGAAATCCTGTACCTGTACTCTATGTAGGTATCCTTATCAAAATGCCAAAAATCTCTTCAACCGTCAGCTCCCAACTCACACCACAACCGAACCACGCACAGAACACCTAATATCATCATTAACGACTGTACCAAATACCTAATGATTAATGATCTCTTTATTGTCTTCACAGACACGATTATACCACGATTTCTTAGTTCGGTAATTAGATGGGGCAAGATTTGGACGAGTGATGCTGCGGGCTGTGATGTGATTTGAAGATCCTTGTGAGATGTGATTATTGTCGGGGATTTGGAGTAGGGTAATAAAAGTGTAGTACGTGATGCGGTGTAGGTTTGAACTGTAGAATAATAGCTGTATGTGGACTAACTACGTTTAAAAACCGGCCAGGTGCGTATCGGACCACGTATAATGAAGGGTTCCGTAGTTGGGATGAATTTATCCCAAGAACAAAGTTAACATTGTAGTTGAAAAACATGTTCTCCCATACATTGATATACGTCACGGTCAATTCTCCAACTGTAAGTTTGTAATCGCATTTATTTTTGACGTGATAACGTCTTATAAATCGATAAACGCCGGCTGCACGCACGAAAAAGTGTCACGTTCTGCCTGAGCCGAGCGTGCAAGTGAGAGCGCGGAACAAGCGATAGAGAAGCACGATCGGCCTAAGCGTTCGGCTTGTGACGTTATCACGTAAAATTATCCTCCGTAAACCGACTTTACAGACAGCAAAATTTTTTGTGAAAAGCTGCAAATTAACAATTTTTGGACTTTTTCAGACATGTGCTGTGAGACCTTGCTTTCTGCCAAATTTTATGATTCTAGGTCAACGGGAAGTACTCTGTAGGTTTTGATTTATTTGCGAGTATCAAAATATGTCGCATAAATGGCCGTACTTTTTAAAGCGTTGACTTCGAAGCTTGATTTTTTAGAGCTCTTAATTTCAATTTGATACCTCCATGCGTTACTGAGAAAAAGTGTCTTGACAGACTGACGGACGGACAACGAAGTGATCATATAAAGGTTCCGTTTTTTCCTTTTGAGATACAGAACCCTAAGAAACCGGGAAATTATAGCGTATTGACGATAGATTGCCAGAATAAGAAGTGGAGTAGGTACCTAAAAGGTGTTGGAAGACTTTGTCAAAAACAAAATGTTGTCCTGTCCTCGCCTATATGTTAGCCAAACTTATTATGGTTAGAGTTTTTGTTCGTTTTGAGTTGCTCTTTTTACACGTCTGCGCGACGGCAAGGAGTTATTGTTTTCCCAGCCACGATTATACCACGATTTTTTAGTTCGGTAATTAGATTTGGCAAGATTTAGACGAGTGATGCTGCGGGCTGTGATGTGATTTGAAAATCATTTTGAGATGTCATTATTGATGGGTAATAAAATGGAGTACAGTAGGTGTAGGTTTGGACTGTAGAATAATATGCATTGTGAATTGTAACGTATTATTAAAATGAAGAAATCATAGTGCATTGACCATAAATCGAAAGAAGGAGGGGAGTGGAAAAGGTAAAACGGTGATAGATTTTGTCAAAACCGATGTATTTTGTTTGTTTCGATGTTTTTGTTTGTAGGTATATTGGCGTGTGCTAGCTGATATATTATAGCAAATAATTTAATTTAATGTTTTGTGTTGCGTAATGTAGATTATTTTGCATGTTTTATTGTATAGAATCAAGTTTTTCTAACCGAACAGACAGCTGTGCTGTTGGGGAGATTGTTGCGCCACTTCTTCTTCCCAGCTAAAGCTCTAGGAAGTGGTGAAGAGTGGGCGTTTTGGAAGACTGTCTTATGTAATTTTGACGTTTGAATAGTCCTGATTCTCAGTTTAGTTTGAATAAATGACTTTTGAATTTTGAACCAAGAGCAAAAATGTTGTCCTGTCCTGTCCTCGCCAATTTGTCAGGCAAAATCTTTGCGATGTGTTTTGAAGAACCTTTGTCACATGTGAGTATTGTCTAGGATTTGGAGCTGGGTATTAAAAGTAGCTGAAGAGTTTGATCAATAGAATTATGAACCTCTATTATGGACTAATATAATATACGTCATATTTAAACCAAGAAATTATTGTGCATTGCATTGACCATAGATTACCAGAATAAGGAGGAGATGTACACACGGCTACATACCTATCAAGCTATACATTTCCAGTTTATACTAATCTCGCATTGCATTGGATTTCCGTACAGTGCGAGGTCAGCTTATACTGGAAATGTATAGTTATTAGAATAAATGGCTTGTTATTGCATTTGAATTTTCCTTGTGAAATCAATGTTTTTTATTGCATCATAAAGTATTCTTTATTGGTAGTAGATATACAGATATGACGAACAGGATGCAAAGTTCGCTCATCTCCTACACCGTGAAATTTGAATCACAGTTTTGCTAGAACAAACGTTGTGCAGACCATGGTCTACTACCGTTCTACAGCATCCAATAAAAAAAAAACATAATTGGTTTTTGAAAAAACAATGTTTAAAATGTCAAGATTATCGTTACTCCCTACAACACAGACATCACGCATGGGACACAGCATTGTCTACAGGGAAATGTACCTCCATAAATGAAATTTAGTAAGCAGATAATCTTGACATTTTAAACTTTGTCTTTTGTGTTTTTTCAAAAACCAATTTCTGTTTTTTTTTTTATTGGATTCTGTAGAATGGTAGTAGACCATGGTCTGAATAAAGCTTGTTCTAGCAAAACTGTGATTCAAATTTCACGGTGTATAGAAAAGGGAGGATCCTCCGACCAGATGGGTGTTGTGTCTAGTGGGCAAATGTTCGACGATTGTTGTGGGGACGTTGTATACAGAGTGGCAGGGACATCGACGCGAATACTTTTACCATGGATTCAGTACATGATTCTGAACCCCCCTGCGTTGAAAATATTCGTCGGTTATTTAAAAAAAATCTTCTGTTCCATACATTTTGACCGCGTAGGTATTGCACTTTTCTGCTACCCTGTATATGCCAATCGCGCGGTAAATTCTGCTTGCGCGATACAGGTTTTTTTCGTGACGTCAGTGTGATGCGTAGTTCGCATGTGGCGATGTAGATGCTGCCACAGGCAGATCAATAACAACATCGCCTCACGCCCATAAAATATCGTATCACAGTTCAGCAGATGTCTACCAAAACTTGCTTATTCATACATCTGTAAGGTACAATACATACATACATAGGGTGCTTACGTGGGCGCGTGGCCGAAGGGTAGGGTTGGCAGCGTCAACGCACCCACATCAAACTTTCAGCTGCTCGGACCGCTCATAAATCAGCTAAAGAGCAACGTGACAGCCCTGGACAGTCGCGAAGAAAAGTGTTGCAGTAAAATTTTCCCGTTATGATTGTTTTGTTGAAAAAAAAAAACTTGGCTCCCCTTAAGTTTTTTTGTATATTTCGAGGATACTGATTTGACAACAATACCATTTCAACAGCTAAGTAGTTACTTCTGTACTAGTATGTAAAATAAGCTGAAAGACCAGGAAATACGTAATTTTTCAAGATCTCTCGGATGAACACAGGCTGTACTGTGTGATTTTGTTCCTTCTATAATCACAGTTGTGCCTATGCATTTAGAAGATGCATACACATCTGATACAGGGTGGCAGGGACATCGACGCGAAAGCTGTTACCATGGATTCAGTAAATGATTCTGAGCCATTCTGCGTTGAAATTTTTGCGGTCAAAATGTATGGGACAGCAGATTTTATTTAAATTTTCTACAAATATAAAAATCTGGATCTTCTATAGCACACAACGAACAAAATGTGTAGCAATAAGCATGATACATGTGTGCCCCACTACCTCAGTTAGGGTACAGGGAGACGATACAGTGACCTATTTGCAGAGACGCGAGGGGTATTAAATATCCCATGGTTTTCGTACGTTCCCCTGGTTTTGGGGGATACTTCGTAAATAATTAACGAGTCTTTATTTTTGTACGGGTTTTGTGGTATGTTTTTTGCTGTAACTGTCGCGTATTTTATGTCAACTATTGAGTTAGTTTATTCAGAATTACTTATGAAATAAAAATTTAAGCATTCTAGCAAATGTTTTATTACAGAAAAAATTACGGGAGCGTTTTAGTGAGCATTCTAGCGAGCGATCTAGCGAAAGAATTTGCTGCGAGCTCTTTGCCGAGCCGAGCCATTCTGACATCTTCGTGAAGAATATTTTTGTGACGAGCATTGATTAGAGCATTCGCTAGAATGATCGTGAAAATGTTCGTAGCGATGTTTGGCTCTATGCTTGGCTCTGTTCGTTGTTCAGTTTGCCAAATTTAAAAACGGCGAATTTTCGATGTTCTGTTACAATTGAATGCTCAAAAGCAAAGAAAGGTGCTGAACCTTTAGACGATTTCAATAACCAAGATTTTGAAATCACAATAACGCAAATACCCGATAACTTTGTGAGTTTTGGATGATTTTTTCCCTACTCAAATCCGATGCTAAATAGAAACCATTGTACCACAGGAATTTTCCAAGATTAAGTACCATCCATATAACCTACAACCGACAAAGTCAAGTTGAATTTTATTTAGTGGTTTCACTCGGAAAATGAGGGACAACAACGGCAACCAGCGCCGCTACACAAGGGAATTAGATTATTTAAATGACTTACCTGTGACAATAAATTCATCAAGTTGACGATCACCACAATCGGAAAGAACGTTAAGCCATTGGTCCCGGCTGTCATTCGTAGATCTTTAACAGTCGGTACGGGTACCCGGTCTTACTAAGGCGTGTTACCTAGCCTAGTTAGGGTTGTGGAGGTCAGATAAACAGTGGCTCCATGTAAAATACTGGTATTCAGCGGCATCCAGTTAAACTGGAAGACTGACCCCAACATAGTTGGGAAAAAGCTAGGCAGATTGATTGATTGTTGATCACCACAATCTTTTTTTTCTTCGAAACAGACAACACAAATAGCTACTACTGACTTAGGTACATCACTTGACAAGTAATAACGATACTGAAGTACATCACTCGTAGCACAATATATCAACACACATTATTAAAAATATTAAAATCTCAAGAGCTGTTTGCAATATTTAAGCTCGGTACACACTACCACCTAAGGCTAAGAACACATCTGCCGTATCCGT
This sequence comes from Agrochola litura, assembly GCA_949152395.1. Taxonomy (NCBI): domain Eukaryota; kingdom Metazoa; phylum Arthropoda; class Insecta; order Lepidoptera; family Noctuidae; genus Agrochola; species Agrochola litura. The sequence continues at coordinate 8,056,806 of OX424509.1, forward strand.
CTCAGGATTATTATTAAACTCTTTAATAAAAGATTATTATTCAAGATGGCGGATTGGGTGCTCAAAGGGGTGGGAACGGGACATTGGTGGGACAAAATCTGAATGGTCTGCTTTTTAAAAAAGGAATTCGGTTATGGAGTGGCCTTTTAAAATGGTAAACTTGATTAGGAGCTAAAGATTTTTAGTTCATTTTGCTGTATTTGAGACACACTATAAAGCAGGCAGACAGGCGCGACGCGACACGACTCCGGTAATTATTCTACTGTGAAGTTTTCATAGTAATTGATCCGCCACGCGACATGTTGCGCGAAAAGCCGCGCTAGTCTGAATGAGCCTTTAAGTAGTTATCGTTTCATGTTATTATCCTAATTTCAAAATCAATGAAAGCTACAATTTTGTGAGCATTTTTTACTCGTACTACTTCGGTATGTATACCTACCTACTTTCTTGGGGGAAAAAGCTAAATTCCAAATCACGATAGCATCAATATTGTACAAACACGCTTTCCAAAACTAATACATAGATATATCACTAACAAAAGAGACAGTCGAAAAAAAATTTAAAAGCTTACAATGTATCAAACGCTCAAACAGGAGGCGTCCATGTCCCGGTGACCGCTAAAAGGGCCCTACGCACACGGCAAACCGTATCGAAAAAAAAACACACAAAACGTCTTTTTTACCCTTAGGGAACCGAACAGCTGCGCTTTTGTATAACAATGATACAGCCGTGTTATTTCCACCAACCCGGGGCAATCGACACACTAGGCTGCTAACCGGCCTTGTAAAAACACCCGTGCAATACTCCACAGTACTTCAAACAAAGTGCTTACTAAAATTAGCCGTGTTATAAACGATTGCGCACTGCATATACGTGCCCTTTGTTAAAAGTCACGCTTCATTTGGGGCGAAATTGTGTCCTTTTTGTTATTCCGAACATCGTGATGAGTGTAAAAATTGTTTGTATTGTCGCATTTTTATTTTCGTTGAATATTAAAATTTTACATGGCTGTCATATTTGAATAAACATTCTGTTGAATAAATACAATGTGAAATTGCATCATCGCCATTTTGAAAATTCGAATAAAGAATACTAAAGATTGAGGTACAGTAGAGGTTTTATGTGTAACGATCGCAGTGACAGTTTCATTTGTGTTCCATTTTCGACGCGGGGGATGTGATTGGTTGGCGTTTGGTGACAAATGGGCGACAAAGTGTCGCGCCAACCAATGAGAGCGCGGGAACGCGACGACCGCTGTCAACCGGAATAATTTGATATGAATAGCGGTGGATGTCATTACGTCGTGGTGACAGTTTTTATGTAGTTACGATGCTATTATTTCTTTAGGTACTCATTTTGTGCACATTTTACGCCATGTATGGGAACTGCCTCTGTATCTACATGGAGGCACGCACCATTTAAGAACTTAAATGTATGGATAATTTATTTTTAATTCATATAAAACGGTTTTTAATGAGTTTTTGTTTTCTATTGGTTCTTTACAAAATGGTTTTTAAACTTAGTTTTCGTGGTTTTCCATCTACGAAGGCCTCGTTCGAACACCCGACCTTTTGACCTGAGCTCCTGACCTTGATATTGGACCGATATGCAGATGAATCAGGATCATCTGGGAAAAGACTAGGCAGATGGTGACAATGCTGATGGATGAGCCATAAATGCTATTAGTAATAGTCAGGTAGCCGTCATCCCGTCAAGTCAGCAGTCTATCCGTACGCAGGATAAGTAATAATGCTTTCCTATAGCTAACTTTTATTTAGGCTACAGGCCTATGACCGTCACATGCCTAAGTTCGTAGAGAAAACTATGATTCCCCTGATTTTCTCTTGAGCTACAGAAACTAATAAGTAGGTTATAGGGATAGCGAGTGTTCTCAATGTGTCGTACACATAGATACATATTTGCCCAGTTCAAAGTATTTTCAGTAAGATTCTAAGCCTTCCTTTGCGTTTCACCAAAACTTACAGGAAAACAAAGAACCTATGTACTACTGAGATGCTTTAGGTTTAAATTTCATTAAATCTTACACACACACCTACTATTTTAAAGTTTAATCACATCACTATCTATCAAGCACCTAGCGTGTCGTCTAGTTGGAAAACGCGCGCGATTACAGATCTTTATGTACCATATTACACGGTAAAACTGTTTCGTTCGCCCATAAAGCCGACACTGTGTCGATCGTCGTTTAGATAAGGCTTGGCACTCAATTTCGTCAACTAGTGGGTCAGAGGTGATTATGGCTGGATACAAGGGTTGTAACGTGGGGTGATATTTAATGTTTCTTGATAATGGGGTAATAGGAAATTGTAGTGATACGGTTGGTTTATAGAGGTCAAACGGATTTTGCCGTGAGGTTGATTACTTAAGTGATTAAAGATATCCTTCTTTACTTTTTCATGCTAAGTCCTACTTTATCTAGAAAATGTCTCGTGAAAGCAGGTTTGCGATTTTTTTTAGACCTGTACCCTAATTGCGTAACTTATTTTCGTAAACAATTATGCTTAATTTGTTTCATTTTGACAGTTCAACAACATTCATTGCGTTATTTACGTTGTTGAGCAGATTTTTTTTCCAACTTATGAAGCAATGGATTAGCAATCTGTTTCAAATCGAAACAAATTATGATTGTGTTGCATTACGCAATTAGGGTACTGGTCGCTATGACAAATAAGACCAATTTTAGACCGTGAAATGTCATTCCTAGATCAAATACTCAAGGGGTTGTGATATTAAAACGGGTTAAACAAGATTAAATCAGATAAACAAAATATAAATTACAATCAGTCAAAACAACTCTCTACCCAACTTAAATAATTACCCAATCCTAGTTTCGACCCCTTATCAGTTACAACCAACGTTACCCTCATAAAACGTTGTTACCCCCCCTTACTGCAATTACCCGTAAAGATGACAGACTTCGATAAGGCAGTGTCATTTGTTATTTTTTTACTTGTTGACATGAAAAACGTGTTGATTGCCGTTATTATGCCGATGGTGTGTGATAAGCGAGGCCGCCACTTAAATCATATTTTGTAAATACGGTGAAAATACTGTGTAATGAATGATATTGTGTTGTGGTAATGTGATTATGTTGGTAATTTTTTTGTTAAGGAAGCTTTAGTAATGTACATTTTTGACGGCTGAGATACCTACTGACATTGATGGGTAGGTAAGTATCTACATAGTTTTCTGAATACAGGCTACTACAATATACCTAGACATAATTAATTTGTACGGTACGTCTACTTAACATAAAACAAGGGCCCACTCAGCTCTATTAGGAATGCTTAGACAATCTTTTAACTAAATCATTAAAGTATAATTGTAGAATAATATTTAAACTGATAACCACTGTCACATTTCACCCAGAAAGAAAATCTTTTATTTAAAAAAAAAACAGTTGAGAGGTGTCGTGTGCACCCATTTGGAACGAAGTTCATTTCGCTTTTGCACGCTTTGCAAATAAGAGTATCCTCACTAAACTTTTGTTACGTAACAAAAGTGTCGTGATGGTCGAAATTTTACACTTTTTCGGTGTAGCTCTCATTCACCAAATGTGCACAAACGTTCGATAAAGAAATTCGGTTTAAATAATATTGACCAAAAATTTTCATGAAAGTCATGCAACACGACCGGAAACCGACAATCGCATCCAACTTCAAACAGAAATCGATCTAATAAACGCCAACCAAACATGATTTTCCTAAACACTATGATTCGTTACAAATACCAATATAGTTAGCAGGCTCTAAACATGTCCAAACAAGTGTTTCCGTGGGACTGTCGTAAGAGCCAAAACTGGGCACTATTTGTACAGACATTACCGGCACTTAGACGGACATGATGTTCTATCATTAGCGTTGCCGAGCTGGTTTGTGGGGTTGCTACAGTTGAACTGCCCAAAAACTGAATATTGAAAGTTTTGCCTTGTCAGTTGTCCATCACTTTTGTGAAATTGAAGATAAATAAATAAAAAAGTTGATAGAAATTATATATCTGCCAAAAGGTATGCAATTTTATTGAATTTATCTGAGTTAAAAAAAGGCTATTTAGTCCTAAGATACTTTAGAGGTATGAGGAATAGGGTGTACAAAGTCAAAGTCAAAGTCAAAGTCAAATAATTTATTTCAATTAGGCACAAAAAGGCACTTTTGAACGTCAAAAACAAAAAATAGAATTGATTCTAGTCGCCCCTTCCAAAGGGTAGTTTTCGTATGGAGAAGAATGGGCAAGAAACTCCACCGTTACTCTTTTAAAATGTTTTACAATATTTTGTATACATTAATTATATAATTATATGTGAAAACGATGCACCTGGAATAAGATTACTATACCACAATAGGTAAAAATAAAAATGAAGCAATGATAGAAAAAATAATTATGTAATGGATACATGGTGTTCACATATTTACAAGCATTGTAAAACCTATACGATATTCCCAAAAAAAAAAAAAAAAAATTACAAGTGATACTAATTCGTCAGTGTGTGAGTTCAGGTAATCACAGAATGTAAAAACAAAAAATGTTGTAATATTTAATTACACAATTAAATTAGCAACCAGTTTGATTTTGTCTAGACTCAAAATTGTCCTATGGAGCTAGACCAGCATGCTTCCAAGCATTCTTATCTAGGATATAATCCTCTAATTTGTAATATGCTTGTTTACAAAGAGTACTTTTAATATGCGTTTTAAATTTTCTTTCAGTTAATTGTAATATATCACAAGGTATTTTGTTGTAACATTTAACACAGTACCCCATAAATTAAGTACAATTCACTCATCCACCATAGAAAAGGGAGAATCCTCCGACCAGACTGGTGTTGTGTCTGGCGGGCAACTGCCCGACGGTTGAAGTCGGAATCTTGTATATATGTCGATCGCGCGGTAAACTCTAATTGCGGGATGCAGGATTTGTGTGACGTCATGTCTTTGATGCGTAGTTCGTATGTGGCGGTGTAACTGCTACAATACTATTGGAGTAGCTTACAATCCAATTTCTGCCCGTGCAAATGTCTAATGCCACATATCTTCCAAAATACCCAAAATCAAACTACCAAAATGAGAATCAATATTTCGACTGGCAACACAGTGGTGTCGACATGGTCTATTTAATTATTACTTCGTGATGAACAAGTTTAGATCAGTGAGATTTGTTAACAGCTCGCCAGTGTCAATCGGTAAGACAATACGTTAGCATGATCTTACGTGAGAGTTTTAGGTACTTGTATGGTGGGTAAGATCGTACTTGTTTGGATACAACTTTGTAACTCGGAACTTCGAGTTTCCATGGCTGATTCTTGCGTCAAAGTCGTGCAAGAATATTTTGATATTTTTTTATGATGGTTATTGGTTTTAAATTACAGTACCTAATGTAAAAAAAATACAGAGTTTTCAAACGCTAAGTTAGGAAAAATGTTTTGTGTTATAGATAAAATCAGTTTTCATAAAGACTTTTTGACCTACCTTTGTTTTAAAAGCAGAATGTAGTCTTTCATGGAGTAACTACACAAGTTCTTTCAATATTATCATCACGACTCCCTATATTCCTATAAATACCTAAACGTAAAAGTAATTTATAAAAGCCACAAATACCCACAAACCCACCACATTGGTACTTCACACATCTGGCTATGTATAATTATGGTAAATAAATAAATAACGCGAGTTTATTGTGTCACAGACTTATTCTTGCATCAACCATTTTGAATTAACTCCCTCCCCCTCTCCCACCGCAAAGCAAATGAGACGTTTGAGATATTTTGTATTTGGAACGTAAAGGCCGGGGTACACTGGTCGTGTAAGGCCTTGTCACTGTGTAAGGCGACATGTGGCACCCATTTGTTTGGATAAATAAAGCCGTATTCACAACGTTGGTCGCCCACCATATGCTGTTAAGTATATTGTAGATGTCTTACAAAACGTTTCGCTGTTATTTCTAGAACAAAATAATGTGTAGACTATAGAAATTGACGTCAAAATGGGTGAATTAAGTTTAGCAGACTTTTGTAAACGTGTGGAGAAGTTTGCGGTAAATAAATGGGCGAAACACTTTCATTTGTTTTTTTTTTCATGATGTGTATAGTACTTACCTACCTATTAATTTTGCTGTCGAGTAGGGATAATGGTAGGGATGGTGTACTAAGTGTGGATTGGTGACAATTTCTTTACATAATGTGACTGATATGTGGATATTTTAGTACTCCTGTGGTTATAGCGGAATCTACATAGGTATGTTATTTACTGTAGGTTTACTTGTTTTAATAATTTAGCTATGAAGTAAACTAAGATAAATATACCTACTGTCAAATCGTCGACTTTTCTCATCTCAATACAGTGCGAGTCTTTATAATGTGCACATATCGTAATGAGGGAATCTATGCTTAATTTAATCGATGGAAAAAATATTTTAAAAATCTATTTTTTTAAGCTATTGCATAGCTTTTATCGCGGGCTTTGAGCGCGGCGACCGAATCAAGAAATTCCGTAACGAAAATAAAACCTAACACCCCCCACTCCGCCTACCATGTAATGCAACATCACAACATCACAATGACATTCCCATGACAACATCACATGACAACATCACGTTGTCATGGGAACGTAATTTTTGTTTTATGTCATCATCCGTCATCATCCCAAGTGTAGCGTTGACAAATAGGAAGTGTGGAGGTTACAAATGCTATGCAATAGCTTTACCGCGGCAGTCCCCGAGTGCCACACATTTTTATTTTTTTATTTGTATTATTGCAAAATTTTACGATTATTGTAAAAATGTATGAAAAAAAGAAACAGATTTTTGCTAAAAAAAACATGTTTATTTTCAATTGAGGGTAGTTACTTTTCAACAATTTTCATTTAATGAGGACGCCTAATTACTTCCAATCATTATGAAGTTTGTTTCATCGCGATAGATCATTTAGTTACACCGTTTTCTTTAAAATTCCATAAAAATATTTAGATTTTTTCAAATATTTTTTCCGTTGTTAAAATTAAGCATATATTCATTTATAGTCATTTCTCCTTTATTTTCGGCAAGATGTTAAGTGAAACTTTCAGCCATTAGGTACGTTAGTTTTTATAAATACCACTCATGTAAATAGCATTATTAAGACAGTATAACTATCTTCTATGACTAAAAGAAGCTGGCAAGACTTGAAACCGGTACCAAAACCGGTACCGGTTCTGTATCATTACTTAGCGGTTCATGCTATTTCGGTACCTGGGTACCGTTTCCGTACGGGTACCAGTACTCCAACTAACAAATACCGGTACCAAATTCAGGTACCCGTCGCATAGGTACCTACCACAAATCGCATTATTTGTATGATGAATCTCGTACGGTGGCAATCTTGAAGTTATTTTTCTAATGTTTTCTCACTATAACTTACGGAAATATTTTTTGGTACTGGTACCTACAGTACCTACCGATACTGATTAGAAATACCAATACTACCGGTACTACGTCTGGTACCGGTACCCATAGTATAAGTACTACTCTGGTACCGGTATCACACTAAGGTCAATGGTACCTAATCCCAAAAATACCGGTATTTCAAGCTCTGGACGCCAGGTAGGTAACCCTAGGCTACAAATCCAAGTTATTATTACCAATCTGTCAGTTTTATCAGTCTAATAACCTAAGTGGTACTCACCACTTATTCAAAAACTCTACAAAAAAGCAACAACAAAATGAAACCAGCAATAGATCAAATAAAGCGTCGGCCACACAGCGATACTTAGCGACACGCGAACGGTTAATATATTAAAATCGCAGCGACAATCGCGGTCTATTTCACGGTGCCGATAGTAATCTAACCTCCCAGTTAAACGTGCATGAATTTATGAAATCTAGACGTTGTTTTTTATTTTCCTGAAAAGTGTTTTGACGGAAAATGTAGTTTGACTTTTTTTGAATTAATTAAGTACTTACCTACCTAATAGATTTATGATTGTTAACAGTTTTAGAAAAAAACATTTTTAATCGAGTTCATAAAAGATGGAAACTGTTGACATGCTTAATTTTTGGGTCAAACCATGTGTCATGTTTTAGGTATATTATTTTAATATATTTTGTAGCCACAAAAATCGATTAAATCTGCTACTTCTACACATCATCTAACATTCTAAATTGACACAAAATTATTCGAGACATAGTATTTCAGCATTTTTTACCTATGGTAAATTCTTTTAATTTTACTTCTGTTCTGATTTAAGTAAATTTAAAAAACAAAAGTGTTAATCGACTTTTGTCGCTAACAAACGCAGGGACTTTGTATTATTTTCAAGCAGACGGAGCCATATTGCTCGTAACAAGTCACAAATTCACGCATCATTATAAAACTTTATCTACACCAATATTATAAAGAATTTTTTTTTTTTTTTTTGTAATTGTTAAACTCAAAAACTACTGGACCGATTTAAAAAATTCTTTCACCAGTATCCCGCAAATTATAGCAAATTATACCCGCAAATTATAGCCTATGTTACTCAGTGATAATATAGTTTATATTATCACTGAGTAACATAGGCTATAATTTATAAAGATATCACGCGGGCGAAGCCGCTGGCGGAACCTAGTATTATGTAAAACTGAACCTATGCCATGCAATCCACCCTATCTATACCTTACATACTTGCGACTAAAGACAGCGACAATCGCGGACTGTTTCACGGCACTGATAGTAATCTTACCGCCCAGTTAAACGCGCATAATAATCGCAGTGTCGGGATATTGTGCGATGTAAGATATGGAGGGGTTATGAGTGTGTTGCTTTTAGGGAGGTTAGCAGTTTCAGGATTTAATGCGCTTAATTCTAAAGCGAAGAAGAAAAATTGTTATAACACTGACCAATTTCAATGATCTCGAGTATTGTGGTAGATAGTATTATTTTATTATTGCAATTAATCGTCGGTGGGAAGTTGTTTTTTTTTTTGAATGTTTATTTAAAAATCTCTTTAAATATTAGAATAGAATAGAATTATCTTTATTCAAATATCATATGACTCACAAGTGACATAAACAAAACACACAAAACAAAAACACTTACAACTATATTACAAAAACAAGTAGTAGTGTATCACCGCTGTGACAACCCATGTGAGATGGCACAACAGCGACCCACGAAAACACAGTCTAGGCGACTTGAAATCATGCTTAGGATACTGTTGGAGCTGCTCCACACCCTGCGCACCATGGAACCGCACCTTTTGCGCATGGTTGTGTAGAAACAATCTACATGCGCATCCGCGAACATCCCCGACGCACTACAGAAGCGGGGCAGTCCCACCAGCATCCTAAACGCGTTATTGTACTGAACGCGGAGAGCGTTGTACTATCTAATAATTTGATTGATTTAATAATTTTTCCGTTTTGTTACCGGTTTTACGTACCTATCAAATATTTTTTTTACAATCATAAAAGTGACAGAAAAAAAATAAAAGAAAAAATAGGCAAGGAAAAAAACATGAAAAATACTTAGACATTCAACCTACGATTTTTCCATCATATCTAAATATCATGTTACAAAGCCCCATAAATTTTCTTCCACCGAATTTTCCCCTCCATTCCTTAGCACGCGAAGGCTCGCACTTTGTATACAACTTCCGGTGGCCAGCCACTTCCGGTCCGGACAACTTGGCCGGAAGTTGGCCGTGCAGGCTCTATGTCACCTTAAGTATGTGTTGTGATTAGTTTAAATTTATGGTTATTGTAGATAACCAGGGCACGTAATTACGTCTTTATTTATTTATTAGTTAATATTAATGAAGCTTGAAATTGGAATTAAGTTTTAATTAGAAGGGGGTTGAAGATTTTAATTGTTTTTTGTTGAGTTAATTTTAATGGGGTTGGTTTATTTATGTCTCTATGTAAGGACTTTTCGGGTACAGTTAATATTATTAGAATGCATTCAAAGCCAAAGACATAATTTATTTCAAATCTTTCAAAGACACTTTTGAACGTCAAAATTTACAAAAAAATAGAATCGATTCTAGTCGCCCCATCCAAAAGGTAGTTTTCGTATGGAGAAGAATGGGCAAGAAACTCCACGGACTTTCACGTGAACTTAGTCGCGTTCAGAAGCTAGTTATATATGTAGATCAATATTACAAACATACCTACCGTTAGTTTTCCATCTTGACTCCCCTTTCTGTGTCACAAAAAGTCACATTTAACGGCACCCAATAAAAGTACAGTACCGACCAAAAGTCCATGAGCAATCTCACAAAGCAATAGACTGACGCTTCGGTTTGACTTACGACCTTCTTCTATAAGTTGTTACAATACTGTAGACACGCACATTACACACACACACTCACTTTGTCTGCAACCAATGACTAGTTCAATAATCATCATTCGTTTTTAGTTTCATTCGTCTTGTTCACATAAATATTAAAGTTTAGCAGGTAGACCACAAAAAACTAAGTAAATTATTTCGATTTCTGTGGGGTAGATGCAGTTTGTTACGAGTATTTAATTAATAGAACTTTGTTGGTTCGTGGATAATATTGGTGACGAGTATTTAGCGCAGTGTTGTGGTTATTATTATCAAAAAGCAGGCATAAAATATATTGAAGAGATCAGATCAGATCAGAGAATATTATTGCGCTGCGTAAAAGTGAAGTGAATATCTAATGAAACCGGACTAAGTGTGAGTGTTATCATTTATATATTTCATATTTTACTAAACATAAATCTTAATCAAGGTTGATAGAACAGAGGTATTGTTGAGACAGAAGATGCCTTTAAAGTTTTAAATTCATTGTGAGGTTTAATTCGATTAGTGAATAATACATAATAAGGTATTATGTGTAATAAAAACAATGTTTTTCTTTGTTCTAGAGAAATACTGTGAGGGTTAAGAGATATGAGGAAGGGGCTTATTATCGAGTAGCAGTGACGTCAAATGGTGAATGAAACAAATGGTTTCATACCAACGAGATATTTTGCTGAATTATTAAAAACACGTCATTATGAACCGTTCGCCGTGCACTCTGAAGGCTTGCATCACTGAAGACCAGCTAGAAAACCGTTTTTGACCTTAAAATATTGACCGTACCAACTTAATAAACAACAGATTCGTTATTGCATGAATTTATGGTAACGAATTTTTTAAGCACGTTTCAATAGGGTGTTTGTCGTATTTCTTGCAGATATACCGAAATTGTTTAATATTATTTTAGTAATAGTATTATTTTAGGATTAAAATTTGAGGTTTAGTTTCAATCTTCTTTTCGTAAAGAAAATGAATACTTAAGCTTTAACCTCAATAACAACCAATACTTACTAAAGTCAAATAAAATGTAAAATAATTAATACAAATAAAATATAAACAAACTGCCCATATTTAACCTTAAAATTACCTATTCTGTAAGTAGTTTTTTACATTTTAAGTAGTCTAATATTCTTATTTATTACTTAATTACTTCGACCATGATCAAAGCTTAATATTTATGGTGAAAAAATCCATTAAAAATTTAAAATATTTCATAATTTAAATATGTCAAAATAATACAAACTGCTTCTAAGTTTCTTGACATCTATTTCACATCTTATTCAGCTGAAGTAATGATAAATAATTGTAGCAGTTTTTTAACTTATGTAAAATAAATATAACGAATAAACATATATTTTTTAATTTTGTTATCATATATCACGCATTTTTTATTCTAAAACCTTTATTGCAATAACAACATAAAAAAGCAGCAATATTTAAAAAATATTATTATCGAAAACAAAAATAATAATATTTCCAAAAAATCGCACTGTGTTTTACGAGATTAGAACCTGAGGCAGTTTGAATTCCATACCAACGCTTAACGCTTTCTGCTATCTGCACTTGTTAAGTTACTATCGAATTTTAGCAATGCCATTAACTGGTCAAGTTCACGCGCATAGTGCGTGTGTGCTAGCATGTTTAAAGCGACGGAAATATATTGTTGTTTCGTGCAAAACTGCGTTATCTGTGGTGTGTGTATCGTGTTGGTTACTCATACAAATGTACGAGCTATACCGCGTGTTCACAGCAATACGACTCTTAGCGTGCTCATGCACTTTTGAGCGCTTACTGTACATTGTCAATAATGATTCAGCATCGAATACGACATCCCGTTTTAAATCATACCAAAACGCATAAAATTCACAAAATTATTTTCTCACATTACCGACTGTTGCTTCGAGTCTTCGACCTCTATTCATAACATTCATGTCATCACAACTGTTCACCAACTTATCATCAATCATCACCAAACTGCAAAACATTTGAATTTCAACCATAACTATGTGAAAATAAGAGTTATAGTGATTTGAAATTAAGGTAAAATCATCGTGGTGTTTTGATGACTTTGGTGTTTATAATATAAACAACTGCTGATCGAAAATAGATATTGTCGTTGTCACTTTAAGGCGTTAAACAAACGAACGACTGAACCGTTATGGTGTAGAGGACACTTGAGCACTATAATACTTTAGGCCGCGCACGGATTTGCGATTTTAAGACTTTAAACGTGTGTTGTTTTAGTTTGCGGATCGAGAGAAAATAGTAGTCGGATCAATGTTGTTTGTTTTACGACTTGCTGCTTCGTTAGGATTGATTTTGATTTAAATATTCGAATTCTGACAACTGACATAGGTTTTCGAAAATAGCTTAGGTACCGTGTGTATAAAATTGATGTTTTGGCTTGTTTAAACTTATTGAAACTTTTAATGACTGATAGAAAGCACTTATTGCAGTAGTAGAATCAGGAAGGTAGGTATACCCACCTAGGACACCTCTGCCCAACCCTCCGGGGAAACAAGGCGTGATGATATGTTATGTTATGTAAAATCAGGAAAATTCATTGTTACAAATTAAGTTGGCTGTCAATTTGCTAAATTGACAGCCAACTTAATTTGTCCGTATATTCAATTAACAACTTTCGTTCTTTTACAGCTAGATATATGAAATGGCTGTAACTCGGCAAATTGACGTAGTGTGTCAATTTGACAAAGAATAATTTTCCCTAACTATACATTTTAGAGACGTAGAATGTTACTTAATTAAAATATCGTTTCATTGTTTTTTTTTTACATTTACCAACCTAACCTAAAAAACAAGCCTGCAGATACGCAGGTAAACAGAAAGCGGAACACAAGATAAGAAATCGCATCAAACAAATCGCAACTCTCTCCGCGACAAAAGTTTCTAGGTTTTAATTAGATGCTTATCAGACGACCACCCACAGTGCACCAACGCAGCGACACGCTCATTGCGACACTGCGTGAGTCAACATCTTGTCGGTTGTGTGGGAGGAGCTTTATGTCCCGTTGACGGGTGACACCGCTTCAAAAGTAAGTGTGATCATATCATTGTTGAGGGCGGGATGTGGTCAAAGGCTCTTGAGGATCTTCTTTAGTGACAGTATAACGTTTGAAGATGGATATACCTACGTATGTGGTCTTCAATTTATTTGGTTAGTTTTTAACCGACTTCAAAAAAGGAGGAGGTTTTGTCGTTACATATTTTTTTAATTTTTATGTATGTTCCCCGATTACTAGAAGACGACTGGACCGAGTTGAAAAATATTTTTTTTTTGAAAGGGTATACTTTTAAGTTGTTCCCATTGTTATTTGGTCACGATCTGATCTTGGGATCTTGGAGAAATCGAGGGAACTCTTCAAATATTATAGGCACATCTATAGCGATTTGGGTATTTTTGATGAGCTGTTGACATTAGGCTATTGTAACTTAGATAAATTACAAACCAACCCACAAAAAGTAAAAAAAACAACGACATCCAAAATTAAAGTTATTTTTCAGTTTGTAGTTTGGAAGTCGGTTGTATTTTTTGTAAAAAAGTTTTTTGAGAGCGGTGATAGCCTAGTGTTGTGACCGTCAGACTGCCAATTCATAGGTCTCGAGTTCGAACCCAAGGCACGCACCTCTGACTTTTCGGATTCATGTGCGTATTGTATAAATTATCACTTGCTTCAAAAACGGTGAAGGAAAACGTCGTGAGAAAACCGGCAATGCCTGAGAGATATTTCTCGACGGCATGTGAAGCCAAGTCAAATCAATCCAAATAAAAGAGAAAATTCACTTTCAACTTGGATATAGAATACTTACAAAATTAACCATCTTCTTCTTTTCGTGTGCTTAGAGGCTAAACTGGTGTCAGAGTTTTAAAGCTGCCCAAGGGCCTCTGACTTGGCATCATATGCCGTCGAGAAATATCTCTCAGGCAAGCCGGTTTCCTCACGATGTTTTCCTTCACCGTTTTTGAAGCAAGTGATAATTATACAATACGCACATGTATCCGAAAAGTCAGAGGTGCGTGCCTTGGGTTCGAACTCGATATCTATGACTTGGCAGTCCGACAGTCACATCATTAGGCTATCACTGCAGAACTGACAAATGCACTTCGATACTGGGCTTATCACTAAGTAATAACAGCGGCACAGCTCGATCGATCTTTAAGCACGGTTGCCGCGGTTGGTTCGTAGATGGATGACCATCTTTACATACCAAGACGAGGTGTCTTGGTATGTAAAGACGGCTGTCATTCGTGGATCTTTGACAGTCGAAAGTCTGACAATCAGTCTTAGCAAAGGGGTATCGTGGTAACTGGGTTGTGGAGGTTAGATAGGCAGTCAGCAGGTCTAGACTGGAAGCTGACCCCAACATAGTTGGGAAAAGGCTAGGTAGATGATTGCAGTACGATTATCAATATTATGCATGCCATTTTCCATTAACGTCACACAACACATTAACAAATGATAGCGTCTTACAGTCGTAAAACTATTACATTCGCCACCTTGAACCGTCGCCATGTGTGAGCGAGCCATTAGCACTTACTTATTAGTTTGCAGTCCTCTCAAGTTACATGATTGAATATTACGAGTTATGGATGTTGTAAAAAGTTAAAAGCGACAGTATTGTTGCTCGTTCGTAGTAATAAAAGATTGTTGAAGTGAAAAATTTTTTTAGGCTCGTTGGGCATTTTTGAGATGGGACTAAACCATTGATTTCGCGACACCATGACGACACCTCATTTTTGTAAACGCAATTGTGCTCTTTATCTATATTACGTTACGGATCAATGTTTTGTGCAAGTATTTTTACTTTAAAGGTTTTGTAAACGCGATTGTGCTCTTTATTTATATCACGTTACGGATCAATGTTCAATGCAAGTATTTTTACTTTAAAGGTTTCGGAAGTATTTTTTTTAAAAGGCGATTGTGCTCTTTATTTAGATAAGGTTACGGACCAATGTTCTATGCAAGTATTTTTCTTCCACCAAGGCGATCTTGTTCAAGTTTTCACTTCTGTCGGCACTCCCGGAGTGCCACTGCCATTTTTAATTTTACGACGGTTAGAGAGAATATCCTAGCGTTCATAAGTTCCATTAAATGCTAGGTGACATTGCGGTAGACCAAGACGAAATTGAGAAAGGATTGGCTGTGTAACATCATTCCTCTCGCTTTCCTGCAATCTGTGGGAGTGATTTCTTGAAAAGGGACGGAAGTGTGTAACAGAAAGCCGGGGAAGCGCGCGCTATTTGATTTGACCAATGAGCGCGGCGATGCTAGTGTTGGCCGTCAGATGGTACCAACCCATTTTCAGAGAGGTTGGTACTGTCAACCAAAATGTCAGATATTACACATCATATTATAATATTTTATCCTCTTGGCCTGCACTCACCTGATGGTAAGTGATGATCAGGCCGACGGTGGAAGCGAGCTTCACCCGAAATCCTCAACCACAGAGGAACTGGCTATCTTACCTCTAACAGCCGAAACACAACAATGCCGTTAACAATGTTGTTATGGCGACAGACTTAGATACAATAGTGGTAGCTAGCCAGGTGGACTTAGAACAAGCCCTACCACTAACGAAACAGAGCAGAAAGTTTTGCCTCCACTGTGAATCGAACACGGGACCTCTGGGTCGGACACAGGTAGTCTAAAGACCACAGAGGCGGTTAATGGCGGAGACTTGGCTTCTAGCGAAAGGACTGGCCCACAATAACAGCAGGCAGAAGTGTTTGGATGAGGAAGAGGAAGACCTTCGCCCAGATGTGGGACATTACAGACTAGATAGTTAATTAAATATCATAAAGTTACCAACATTTTCCGTCGTCATCATACGAGGGTTTCTCATGAAATGAAAGACTGCTCAAATCAGAAGCTAACAGAACAGTCTGTTGAAATAAAATAGGTTTCTCTCCTGTATTGGACCTAGTGGACACCAATAGAAAATGGATCATGCCATGGAGTCACGATTTTTCAATATTCATATGTATTCATTGATTTCAAGTTAGATCCCAAGACACGCCTGACTTTTCGGACTCATGTGTATTGATGACAGGGCTGATGACTGAAATATTTTTTTTTGTCCGTCAGGTAGGGTATTAAAAAATATTGGACACGTATTTTTTCCTTTTTTCATAATCAAAAGATTACGTCGATACTTTGACTTAGAATGTAGCATGACGTCACTTGTATGTAGATTGTATCCTTACGTGTGACGTACCGAGCCCCCACTCCCCGAGTTCAATGCGTTTTATCTAAGTCATTTTTTATTAATATGATAAAGCAAAGAATACGTGTCTAATTTTTTTTTTATTATCTGGCTGACGGACTAAATAGAATTTCTTTTTTTTTTTACCCCGCCATGATCCCTATTATCACTTGCTTCAAAAACGGTGAAGGAAAAACTCGTGAGGAAACTGCCTGAGAGATATTTTTCGACGACATGTGAAGTTAAGTCAGAGGCCCATGGGCGCCATAAAAACTCTGACACCATGTTAGTCACTAACCACACGAAAAGAATAATGTCGTCGTAGTAATTTTCTATTATCCTTTGGCAGTTCTCGTAAACTCTATAAGCTATCTTCAAGTCCACATTTTCCTTGCACACTTAATGACTTTAGAAGGGCATCAACATTCACTATTAAAAAATAATTCTACATTGTCCTAAATGTAATTGTTAGCTCTCACGTCGGCCTTCGGCGCTTCTCTACCGAACATGTAATTAGAGCATTTAAATACATCGTACGCTATCAAGTACAAGCTCTAAATCGTTTAGCTGCACGCCATTGCATCGATTGTTAGGCTATGTAAGGCTCTACTAGAAAATAAATTCAGCAATGAGCTGCATGAAAAGGAACTCCATGAGTCAAGATAACCGCCTCTGTGGTGTTGTGGTAAGACCGCCCGTCTCAGATCCAGAGGTCTCGGGTTCGATTCTCATCGGGAGCAAAAATTTCTGCTCGGTTTGGTTGTTAGTAGGGCTTTTTCTAAGTCCGCCTGGCTAACTACCACCATATTATCTAAGTCAGTCGCCGTAATAACAATTTTAACTGCATTGTTGTGTTTCGGCAGTTAGAGATAAGATAGTCAGTTCCTCTGAGGATTTCGGGTGAAGTTCGCTTTCACCTTCGGGCTGACCATCAGTTACCATCAGGTGAGGAAGGCCAAGAGCTGACAGTTGTGGAAAAAAAACGAAGATAACTACTTAATAAAATTATGCTCAAGTCCGCTACTAAGCGATGCACTGCGAAGCAATGAGCGATTTTTGGTTATACAAGTTTGAAACCACGTTTCTGTATCAGGATCTTTCATAATCATGATCATTTATTCGCTTTGAGAGTAGGTACATAAATAAAGGTGTTCACAAAATGTTGAGATCCCTGTACAATTTACCAATTAGGCATGCAAACATTAAAAGTAAATTTTATTACAATAAAAAAACAAATGAAAATCAAAGAGGTAGTCTATGTATAGGTTTTGATTGTCTACCAAGGCGATCTTCTTACAATTGTACAGAATTGCTGATTCCTGTCTGCGTTACATCTACTTACTCCTGTGATCAATTATCCCAATTTTCAGCTAACCAGCGTTATAGTTGTAAGTCGTAGGCTTTGTGTGAATTATTTCATCACCACTGCTCTCAAAACGGTGAAGAACATCGTGAGGAAACCGGTATGTGCTAGAACCAAAAATTCGAAAACAAGTGACATCTACAACCCGCACTGGGCCCGCGTGGTGGATTACGGCCCTCTTCCTCTCACAGAGAGGAGGCCTGTGTCCCAGCAGTGGGAATATTATAGGCTGCTTATACAGCGTTATAAACTCTAAGTATAACAATTGACATGGTTTTTGCCTTTCCAAAGCAATGACAAATTACTAGCATATTCTATTGCTCCAAAATATAAATATGTCTAGATAGTCAAAGCTGTGCACTCGTCAAAAAAAATAGCGTCCAACTGTTGGCCGCGAAATGCACGCACACTAGAAAAGTACGTTGACAGCACAATGATGTGGCGCGAGTGTAAGACGTAGCTGTCACGCACACCAGCATAACAAAGTTGGCCTGTTTGTTTTAGTTCTTTTGCAGCGCGACACTCTATCTAGACTAAACATACAAAAAATCAAAGCTCTATCTAGGAATCACAAAAAAAAAACAATCTACTTAGCCTTTTCCCAACTATGTTGGAGCCGGCTTCCAGTCTAACCGGATGCAGCTGAATACCAGTATTTTATATGGAGCGACTGCCTATCTGACCTCCACAACCCAGTAACTGGGTAATACGATACCCCTTGGTAATTGTGGTGTCTGACTTTCGGGCTTCTGACGACTCGGTAACGACTGTCGAAGATTCACAAATGACAGCCGGGACCAACAGCTAAACGTGCCTTCCGAGGCACGGAGTTTTGATATGTAAAGATGGTCACCCATCCACGGACCAACCCCGGCAAGCGTAGCTTAACTTGACGGATCGACCCGTGCGGTTGTTATTACTTAGCCACGAGCTCCTCAAAAATGATCCTCAAAACATGATCAATACAAATGGGAGATTTTGACAAATCATGTCTTGGCCACCAAACGCAAATCATTTCACGAAGTTATAAACACAAAGGCCAGACACTCCAACTGACTTCGCAACCACCAATCCTAACATGATTAATGTATCGTCGTCCGTCCATTTGTCTTCTGTTACAGACGTTAATTGGTGTGTGATTACCTCCAAGGTTATGCCGAGGTCGCCATTGCAATATGAACTTGAATTTAATAAAAATATTCTATTCTTCAGTTACTTGTTATAATAACTTGAATGGGAGACCTTAGTCCATTGTGTGGTCTTCAATTGAATTGGGTTAGCCAATGTTATATTATTTTAATCGTTAAGTAAGAGGGTGATATTGAAGTTGTTAGTTTGTTTGTTTTAGAGCTGATGAATGAAGGTGTCGAATCATTTTAAATAATTAGCAAAAAAATTGATTTAGAAAGAAAGAAAATTCGTTTATTTGCGGTAAACATGACGCAAAGAAAGATTAAAAAAGAACACGTAAATAACAAATTGGGGGAAAATATGCGTCACATCCACGCAAAACGGCCATCGCTCAGCATAAAGCTGCGACCCCATGCGAGACAGAGCCCCAGCGCTGGTTTTCAGCGATAGCCGGCGCTGACGTGATGACGATTGATGATTTTACCTTCTTGCAGGTCCAAAATGCCTCTAAATCAGACTTTAGTTAAATTCTAGGTTATACGGTGTGATTCTTTATAATGTGCTCATATCGAAATGAGGGAATCTATGCTTAATTTTAACGACAGAAAAAATCTTTTTAAAATATCTAAATATTTTTTTAATACTTTTTACGGAATTTAACAAAAAATTGTAACAAAACGGTGTAACTTTTAAACTAAATCATCTATCGCGATGAAATAAACTCCATAATGATTGGAAGTAATTAGGCGACCTCATAAAATGAAAATTGTGGGAAAAAACTACCTTCAATTGAAAATGAACATGTTTTTTTTAGCAAAAACCTATATTTTTTTCGTTAGTTTTTACAATAATTGTAAAATTTATCAATAAGATGCCAATGAGAAAAAAATGATTTTTTTATATAAAAAAATTTAAAAAAGCAAAACATATTTTTTTTATATTTATCCGTCGATAAAATTAAGCATAGATTCCCTCATTTCGATAATGTGCACATTATAAAGAATTACACTGTATAAGACCCCTTAAAAGAAGATTAAGATTTTCCCCTAATTAAGGTTAAAAATGATTTCAATTTGTTCGTATTTTGGATTTCATTGCAACGAATTAATTAAAGTAGGTATCAAGAATAACTGATGCACAATTGTAAAAGGCTATAAACGACTGTACTAGTTGATAAATTTCTCTTCGACAGTTTATTAATTATTTTTTCACATTAAGATCGATTGTCTCAAAACCGTAATTAATGATCAGACTTCTTTTTCCAGTCCTGATTGGTTTGAAGTTACAGCTCAATTTCTTTGGATGTTCACAGCTTCTAGACAATCGAAAACACCATATTATTCTAAGATTTCCGAGAAAATGTGTAAAAAACGCAAGCGAAATCCTTTACTACAATGATTCAAAACATAACTCAAAAGGCTCGCCCCCTATTACATGGGACTTAAACAAAACTGGCAAAATGTGGGTGTACTATGAGTACACCTCTACCTAACCCCTTGGGGTTTACAGGCGTGATGTTACGTGATGTCTATAAAAGACATCTTTCAGTGACTATTCTAGTTGTGAATACTGAAATCAGCATTAATTTCCAGTGATAACCTTAGCTAGTGACATGACATCATAGTAATGTGTACCTACGCCGAAAACTATTCTAAAAGGCGTTTCCACCAGAGATGTGCGAGGTAGCTGAGCGGTGCGAGGATGCGTAACAAAGCTGTGAAACGATGTGAGTATTCCCATCAGAGATGTGCTAGGCCAGTGAGCGATGCAAGCATGCGTAGCAACGCTGTGAAACGGTGCGCAGATGAGCGCTGCGAGGATGTGTAGCGGGCTCTTTTCAGATATGATTTCTCACTCGCGTCCATTCCTAACACACATTCCTGGTACACATCCCTCGCACACATCTCTCGCACACATCCCTTGCACACATCTCTCGCACACATCCCTCACACCCATCCGTCGCTTGTTTTGCACGTACAAAAACCTCGCACCGCTAAGCCATTTCCACTGGAGCTGCGCTGAGCGAGGCTAGGTAAATGAAGCGATTCTATTGGTTCTTAACAAACACATCCCTCGCTACGCATCCTCGCACATCTCTGGTGGAAACGCAGCCTAAAAGCGCCACTTTTCGTAAAATCACTCCCTCGCAGACGTCACGTTTTATATCCGGAGCCACCCAAGTAAAAGCTCCAACACACGACTCAACAGATGCCGTACCATAACCGTTTGTCCAAACAACGCAGCAACCCCCGTGGTTGACAACGCATCATGCGCCGACCACTGTAAACAGCGTTTATTATCATGCTCGTAAAACGCAGCGTTTATTAGCGCAGTGTGGGTGGTCCCTTATAGTTCATGTGAACAAACTATGAGGCTATGAAGGAAGCGGATTCTGATGAAGTAAGATGATTCCTGGTACCAATTGTTCAATTTCGCACCCATCAAAACAGTTTGCAGTTTCTGTGACGAAAGGGACAAGATTTGACTGATATTATAAAAGCAAAAGTTAAAAAAAAAAAATTGTTGTCTGTAAAGTCGGTTTACGGACGATAATTTTACGTGATAACGTCACAAGCCGAACGCTTAGGCCGATCGTGCCTCTCTATCGCTTGTTCCGCGCTCTCACTTGCACGCTCGGCTCAGGCGGAACGTGGCACAAGTGTACCATGACCTAAGTTAGGACACAGGATACTTTTATCCCGATATTCTCACGAGATCGAGCTGGTAAATTATATTTTTGCCTTTTAGTTACCTACTACACTTACAAAAATTAAAAAAAATTAATGGCAGTCTATTCAAAAACACAAAAGCCTGTGTCCATTTGTACTATAGTATGTGAGAAACTCAATCATTGCATTGCAGTGTATGCAATAACTTATGGCGAATCGACACTTTTCAATCATATTGTTTTTTCTGTAATAAGCTCGTCCCGGAAAAAAAATGTTTTTCTTTATAGATACCTAACTAAAATATATTTTTGTTTGGTATGTTTTGTGGTAATGTTTTCTTCTCGCTTGCTGTCTGTCGCTGTTTTACTGGCCACATGACAGGAATAGTCAATGAGTCCAAGTGTTTAGATTTTGTATTATGGACGCAAAGAACTATCCTATAGTATTATTAATTAAGTAAATGCAGACTGCCAACTTGCTTAATGGAATTTTCAAACAGTCATGTGGTTATTTATTATGATCGTATTTGAGAATTAAAAAAAAAACAACCGACTTCCAAAAAAACGTGAAAAATAACTAATTTCGGAAGTCGGTCTTTGGTTTTGAATTTTCGTTTTTTGCCACCGACTTTCGAAATTAAAGTTATTTTTCACTTTGTTGTTTTTTTTTTTTGGAAATCGGTTGTTTTTTTTGTAAAAAGTTTTTATTTTTCACTTTTTAGTTGTGGTACCGACCCTACACAAATTCGAATACCACTACCTGCTATGTTAATAACAGTCACAGGAACTTATCATATCATCCACATACTAAGTGGGAATAAATACGTATTATTGAAGCTAACTCAAAAACTATCCAAGCAAAGTGAATAAAATTTATATGGAACCACCTCAAAAGCATACCATGACAAATAAAAAAATAATTTTTAAAATCGGTCTACAATTGACGGGGAAATCGGCTGAAATATATATTTAAAAAAAAAACATACGCTACGAACATAAATAACCTCCTCCTTTTTGGAAATCGGTTAAAAACGGCAGAAAATAATAAATAAGTAATCACTAGATGAATTGCTAGCAAGAAATCTTATATTAGAAAAGAAAAATAGTCAATTGAAAAACAAAACTAATGGTACCTCAGGATCCATTCGTTTTATTAACAGAAATTTCTCTGTAATCCACCACTTACATGAAACTAAAATATTTAGATGAAGTTACTAACAATCAATCAACAGACGAAAAAGATTTTCAGGAATTCAATCTCTCAAATTGGTATAATCTTTAGCATTCAATCAAAAAAGCCACTAACTAGAAAAATACATCATTTCTTCAAACTGTTATACATCCCAAGCCATTCCTACCTCTCGTTTCATTCACGTAGCTCGCAAGTAACCCAACCCAACTCTCACTTCCCCGCCTAGATTTATCTAGCATTTACTATAACCCTAGCATCCCAATTACAGCCAGTAGCCGACTATAACGCAATCAATAACAAACCAATATCAATTAAATACTCGGTTAACCCCTGATCTTCCATCGCACTCCTCACTTCAAGAACCGTCACACTAACGAGTTGGTCTAAGCTTTATCAACCCATCATAATACCGAAAACCACGGGAATTTCAACCTTGTTTTCAAAGACATAGAGACGATGAAGTTTGAAGGTTTGGGTATAATAAATATCCTTCTCGATTTTATGATGACAATTAAGCATGTTTTATAGTTTTATAACACGGTCTCATACTGTCAACTTCTGAGAAAACGGTGTAATATGAGGGTTGTCATTAAGGATTGTAAAGGAGATGACAGTGTCGTAACAAGCCTTATAATGAACGCCATTTTATGGCCGCCGGCGCGGGCGCAGCTTTCGGATAGCTCAACTCTTTATTTTGGTTCTGGCTTCTGGTATTGTTGTGTTTATTGCTCATAAAAATAGCGTGTGAAATGAAGATATCTTGGGATTTGTTGGAATTGATTTGTCTTGTATGTGATGCCGACGACAGCATGCATTATGCATGCTGTCATAATACACAAGTCTTACTTATATAGCCGTAAAATCACAGATGCGATGATTGAAAATCTGGTTAGGTACGCTTGTAACAAGGTAATTAAAGTTTCTGCCGCTTTTTATATCACTATGCTTATTTATAGTTTTAGAATATTGTTTTCGTAGTACTGGAATGTAACCTAGATTTTAGCATCTTTTCTGGTTTGAAACTTTATTCATTGACTAGCTTACAGCAATATACACAGAGTTATTGGTTATATGTTGGTAAGTCGTTAAGGTGATGTGCGAAAGGTCATTGGCAACCAAATGACCCCTGATGACATGCCAATGTCAACCATTTTCAAGTAGGTATACTCATAGAGTCACTCGAGTAGTTCATTTTTGACATTTAATATTTTTGTTTCATACATTTTAAAATATAAAATGTCTGACTCGAAAATTGTTAACATTTGCGTAGGAGTCAAAAGTCATTTGGTTGTAAATGACTTCTCCTACGGGGATGAAGGACTGATGACTTCTTCATTTACAACCAAATGACTTCTTTAATGAATTGCCGACATATAACCAATAACCCTGTAATCAAAATGGTGATCAAAATAAAACTGAAATGTTTGGTTTTGTTTTTAATTGCCTATCAGTGTTTGGTTCAGTTGGTTCTTCACCTTCAGTTTCATTACCTTCAGTGGACTTATTTTCTTCTAAATACTTATAATTAAATGTATATCCATTCGAACATTTTATACGATAAATTTATTCCAAGTTCTACAAAACAAAGTTCTCAAGCATATTTAAATCATAGGTCTTACGCCGACAGTATCTCCCTGGGCAGATACGATCACTAGGAATACGTTGACATGCGTAGGAGCATTCTACGCTAATTTAATAGTACAACTTGTATCAACCTTAACACAACCTCTTAGGGTCCAATTTAATTTAACCTTCTCAAGATCTAGGAGAAAATTTTCTTAGATGAATCATTTTACTTGCTATAATAAAGAGCCAACTTTAATTTCAACACATAAAGTCCATTTCAGTTTGACGTCAGAATCCTTCACATCTCAACCGTTTTGCACAACAAACTTATCAGTGCCTTCGTCATGAACATTATATGTAAGTTAATACGACTTATTGTTCTTTGAGTGGTCAGTTTAATGAGTTTTCAAAGAAGGTAGTGTTGCTTTCGGCGCATGAGCACGACGTCCCCAGTAGGCACATATGTGACGTGTTTCACAAACGGCTGTTGTTTTGATCTTTGTAATGTACTATGTAATTTGCCTTATAATAGGTACTTACTGGGAACAGAACAGCATTATAATAGACGAGGAATAAATATATTTTCATGCCTCAGCATCATCAGAAAGTGGGAAGTAAGTTTTATGGTAACTGTCATTAACTAGTAGGTACTTACTTCAACAACTGCCTCATTATTTAGTTTACTTTCTTAGGCATTTGCTGCCCAAGCGATGCCCAAGATAATCATATTAATTGCTTGCAAAACTCGAAGTATCTTTTTTGGTGTTTTCTAGTAAATCTTCTCCATAAGAGATAATATGCACTGCTAATTTGATTTAGCAGAAACTTTACATAAATAAGCTTATTTTTCGTTTCTAAATTTAAACCAGAAATGGTTGTTTGACTATCAAATTCATATTAAAATTGACTCACTCTTGGGTATCAGCCTAATATCTTCAATATCCACTCCAGTTTATGCAAACAGAACCACTAACAGACCGTAAAATAGAAAGTGACGAAGTAGTTCAATGACAGCTGCCACAGAAATTAGCCAAGAGAGCATTAAACAGGCATCTTCTAACTAACCAAACGGCACAAGTCAGGTAGGGTTAATTGGTCACTAGTCATTAGCAGTAACAACTAGATATGATTTAACACCCCGACTTTTATGTACCTACTTTTGCAATCTGATTACTGGTATCCCTATGTATATGCATATTGGTTGAAGCAAGTTGAGGAACCATGGTGGGGATATATAATATACATGCATCAACGCATCAAAAGTGTCTAGGGATCAAGTACATTTTTAACTATAAAAAATTATCCAATTAATGTTAACCAAATCTAGTCTTCCAGACTTGCTTCTTACTTTAATTCCTATGTTTAAGTTAACAACTTATCCCTATATATACTTACTATATACTTATATTATGTAAAAATTAAGAAAAATTGCAATTTTTGCATATTGTGGGAAATTAACCTAAGTTATTGTCGTCAATTAAATGGCAAAAATGAGGATTTTTTAAATTTACCCTACCCGTTATACCCTTTGGGTACGGAACCCTAAAAACTGTGTCGTCACTATAAAAAACTGTCTTTCACAGACAAACCTGCTTTCACTCTGTTTCTGTCCTGTGCAATATCTTATTGATAGCCTTCATCAACATTGTCTGTAGGTTTCAACTTTTTTTGAGTCATGCTTATCTATTTTGTACCGTAACCGCAAAAAAATAATAAATATTCAGAGCAAATTATTTATAATAATCCCTCTTAATAGAGACACAGAGAACCCTAAACTAAGTAATCATCGCCCAAATTAATCGATAGACTCGCAAATATAAAGGCAGTGACACACACTGCCCGCGGCGAGGCGGGTTCCCTATCAACTGTCACATGCAAGCATCTCGACAGTGTACAGTATTAATAGTTAGAAGGGATACAAAGGGTTCGTGTTAAAGAGAATGAGTTTGAGGAAAACGTTTTAAATTAGTTGTGAAAATTAATAACAAATTGTTCTGAAAGTTAATTAATTAGGTTTAGGTACAAATTGAATTCGATTTTTTCGTCCTTCTGTATCTCGATGGCTTTTAAATTACTTCTATAAGTAAAAATAGCTATTAGCTAGCACACATTAGCAAAATTTGATTTAAAAAAATAGACTGACACTTAAGTCTATTTTGTACCCGACTTCGGCAATGCCAAAAGAGGGCTATGATTTTGACAGGCTATGTTTGTATGTTCATTTGTTCCCTCGTAACTCCTAAACTGCTAGTCGCATTTTGATAAACGAGGTATCGTTGGAAGCGTCATGTTGTTCCAAGGAGGCTATATGACGTCACACGTATTTACTAATCATGTAATTAAGGCATAAATCACACAGATTACGTATGGACTCCGGTTATACGAAAACCAAAACCATTGTTATTTTATTACGATGTCTTGTTTATAAATAATAAAATGAAACAAAATTCATTTATTTCAGGTACCTACCACAGCTAATATTATAAGAAACATCTTAAATTATTCAATAATAAACACAAAATCACACATAAATAAATACAAACAAATAAATACAATATAAATAAAAATTTGTATCTTTTTAGTTGGCGTTTTTGTTTGGCGTAGTTGGGTTTTCGTTTTTTTTACTTTTTATTTATTTCAATTATTTTTATAGGTTTATTAAACAGACTGTTTTTGCAACGGTCCCTCCCTCATGATAAGTGTTTTTTACCGCTTATGGAGACTTCCATAACACAAAGAAAAAAATCTACAGCTTCCATCTTTTTAAATGGAAACAGAGCAATGCTGCATAGCGACGGAAAGAGATATGTTCATAGTCTTTCCTTGACAAATGCTCGCAAAAAGATCCACCGTGTAAAAATTACTCAACAAATCAGTAATTAAACACATCATTTTATTAATGTTATACATAACTAAAATGTATATCGAACGATTACATAACCAAACTAGTTAGACGGCTGGCCATCAGTTGACACATAGCCGAGAGGCGTTGGGTAGCATCGCTGTGCGCAGTAAAAGTTGTTTAGCGTATCCAACGCACATGAGATCTATGTCGTGACTATGAATGTTGGTGTAAGTTATAAACTAAGAGCTACAGGATATAAAAAAACAGTGGCACTCCGGGAGTGCCGACAGAAGTGAAAACTTGAACAGTTTAAAAAAATACTTAAAAAACCTTTAAAGTAAAAATACTTGCATAGAACATTGATCCGTAACGTAATATAAATAAAGAGCACAATGGCGTTTATAAAAATGAGGTGTCGGTAACGGTGTTGCGAGTTCAATTGTTTTTTCCCATCTTAAAAATGCCTAACGCACCTAAAGAAGTTTTCACTTCAAAATTAAGTGTCTCTCTGCCTAAGCCAGATCCCATTTCATTAGGGTTAGGGGCCTCGTCAACATTCTTTGCTAGAATTGTCTGTTTGGGGTCGTCGGGATATTTGCTTAAAAGAAAAATAGTTTATTCTGCACAAATAAAACGCTTCGGAAAGAAAAAAAAACAATTAATAAATTTAGTTAATTGATTCAGGCGTGACCTTGCGGTCCATGTCTATATCTATGATTAAATTCTTCCGCTTAGTTATTTCTAAAGAGCCATAAAAAATCCTGAAAGAAATCGATAAGTGTTTCACCTCTCAACGAGGCATCCTCAGGATGACGATTGACTTGTCGCGAACTCGAACACGGCGCTGAATGCAGAGCACTCGGTGTGGCAACACGCCGTGTTCGGGTATAGTATTTTTTATTGTAATTAATAATTTGTAAAATCTCTTGCTCTTGGTCTTGGGCTATATACAAGTCGCTGTTTATGATGGTTAGGAATCTAAATTAAGAGATGAAAAAGATCTAATGTAAACTGTTAAAATCAGCCTACTAGGATGGTATAGTGTTGAACTGACACCTGCATGATGTCTGTCCACTGACTTATAGAAAGCTAATGGCAACATTTCGTCACCAACACCGCAAAGGGGCGAACATCAAATAAGAAAATTTTACAGGAGAGCCAAAAACGTTTTTTTTCTCCCGATGACGCGCTTATAGATGATATTTAAGAAAATATATAGGTATAATTTAGAACAAAAAAAAAATCCCTACAACTGATTTTAAGATACGCCGTCAATCTTTTTTCGTTTCTATTAGTCTTAGTGCTTCGCCCTTTTGTGACGACATAGAGCTCGACAAATGGAGCATTTTTGTATACTAAACTAATTTTTGACCGTTTGTATGAGGTTCGCCCCTTTGCAGTGTTGGCGACGATTTATCATCCCTTGACAGGAGTAATTTAATACTTACTTGTTTTAGAATACAGTCAATCTGCCTAGCCTTTTCCCAACTATGTTGGGGTTGGCTTTCAGCCTAACCGGATGCAGCTAAATATCAGTATTTTACATGGATCGACTGTCTATCTGACCTCCACAACCCAGTAACTGGGTAATAGGTATTGGTAAGACTGGTTGTCAGACTTTCGGACTGTCAAAGAACTTGTTTTAGAACACAGTAGGGGCATTTATTATTTTATTCGATAGCCGCTCCTCTTTTATAAATTGAAACGCACGAAAAGTCTGACCTCTTGACAGGCCAGCTTCCAAATAGTAGACAGATTAATTTAGCCATCATTACGCGCCTCAAATCATTCTCATCATCAAATCATTCCTCACGACTACTTCGGACGCGACTTTCATATGTCCGGGTGTAGAGAATTTATGTTTTTGGAACGTTTTGTTTACCTTCAAAGGAAACTTGTTTATAGTCAGCGGATTCGTTTGTTTTTCATACAAAATTACGTTTCTTGAATTTTCAATCTGCAAATTTTTTAATCTGGTTTTTCATGGCCATTGCAGACTATGAGATTATTTAAATGTGTGTGCAACAGCTTTTTAAGTTACAACAACTTGGATAAATTATAAGTAATGAAGAATTGAGATGAAACATCATTTATGGAGGTTTTAGCAACTGTTTTCATATTGTTGTGATTGTGTGCTTTCTTCCCATAGGTAATGGTGATTCGCACGAAGTTAATTTATTTGTAGGCGAATCGTCAACTCCAGAAATCGATCGACAAATAAAATAACTGTGTGCGAATCGCCTCAAGAAAAAATAATATTATTTAAAAGTGTCCAATCGCCCGTTCCGGGCGAATAAATTCGTGCGAATGACCAATAAACCCCCATGGGGGTGGGCATAAACTACAGAACGCCACCTGCTACGATCCTTACATACACCTTTATTGCATTGTGAATAAGTAGCATTTTTATTTTAGATTTGTGTATGTATGAAACAGTCTCAAAACTCGCAACATCTTAACCATACAATATTACTCTTAGACCAATAACAATTAATATGCAAATGATTACTTTTGACTGAATGTTAAATTGGTGTCTCCAGGCAATTCTCCATAAAAGGCTGTGAATGGATCCCATGAAAGTGTGACAGACGGTTTGGTTACATCAAAATTTAATAACAGGGCTATGCAGATGCTCTTTAAAGCGTCTAGCCACTGATTTACTAGGTCAATGAACTCAGACGCCATGATATAGACTTCATCTGAAGTCGTAATTATCGACTGTAATACTAGGTTCCGCATTTTTGAATGGGGAGATATGAGCTGTAATTTGTATGAGTCTAATGACTGATCTCTATATCAGAAAGCTGCTCATCTAGTCATAAGCTGCCACACCGGGCATAGAATAGACAACTAACGTAAAATGTACTGGATATGAGATGCTCCTTAACAAACATCGCTTTGCATAAAAAGTTTGATATTCCTAGGAAGTTTTGAATCGACTTCAAAAAGGATGGGATTCTCAATTGGACTGTATTTTTGAAAACTTCTTTAGGCGCGTTGGGAATTTTTGAGATGGGGAAAAATAATTGAATTCGCGACACCGTTACCGACACCTCATTTTTGTAAACGCTATTGTGCTCTTTATTTATATTACGTCAATCAATGTTCTATGCAAGTATTTTTACTTTAAAGGTATTGGAAGTATTTTTTTAAATTGTTCATGTTTTCTCTTCTGTCGGCACTCCCGGAGTGCCACTGTTTTTTTTTTTGTATTATTTGATATGTTTTCAGAGGTGGTCCCCATATAAATTTTATTAACTTTGCTTGGGTAGTTTATGAATTCAATATACGTATTTTTCTTAAGCTGGAAAAATCTCTATATGGATGATGTTAAGATAGGTTCCTGTCACTGTTATTTACAGGTTGTGGTTTTCGAATTTGTGTTGGGTAGGTATCACAAATAAAAAGGGAACAATAAAAACTTTTAAATTTCAGTCGGTGGCAAAAAACGAAAATTCAAAACCAAAACTTCCGAAATTAAAGTTATTTTTCACTTTGTAGTGTTTTTTTTGGAAATCGGTTGTTTTTTTTTTGTAATTTTTCACTATGATAACGTGGTTGTAAGTACTTAAACCACTACTCGTCACTATCACAGCAGGAGCTAATAAAAAAGGGAGAGGGTCTAGGTTCCTACTTTATGGTAATTTCATAATGTCCCGAGTTTCGATTAGGTTAAGCTACGATTGCGGCGGTTGATCCGTGGATGGGTGACCATCTTTAGGTACATAACAAGACCCTGTTCTCCAGAAAGCTCGTTAAGCCGTTGGTCCCGGCTGTCATTCGTGAATCTTTGACAGTCATTACGGGTCGTCAGAAGCCCGAAAGTCTGACAACCAGCCTTACCTAGGGGTATCGTATTACCCAGTAACTGGGTTGTGGAGGTCAGATAAAAAAACGCTCCATGTAAAATACAGGTATTCAGCTGCATCCGGCTGGACTGGAAGCCGACCCTAACTACACCAACAGAGCTACTTACTTCTACGTAGAATCTATGACAGATCAACCACTTTTCACCAGAAGTTTAACTTCCAAAAACCCAGAGAGAGCCAAAGTATCAAGTACACGGCATCTCCGAGACGGTAACTGATAATGATCAATCATGTTTTCGAGCAGACTACATTAAGCTGTCAGTTATACCAGGGGCCTTTAAAGGTGCCTTCAAATTTTTTGACAAGCGCCAACAGCGTATCTTTACGCTCTTTTACCTATACGAGGTAAGTAGGACTTGATGTTGTGTGGTTTTAGCAGAACTGACAGGTAGTAGAAACTATAGTTCAATGGGTGAGACATTGTGGTATCAATTGGGAGGGTCTTTATTCTAAATCTTGAGTAGTATTGCAGTTTTCTGATGACTTTTAGCTAGCATTATCTATTTATTATATTACTTGGAGAAGTAATAATTGAAGGATTCTTGTGTTACGGTAAAGTCTCTGAAAACTGAAAAAAAAAATAGTGGCACTCCGGGAGTGCCGACAGAAGTTAAAACTTGAACCAAAACCTTTAAAGTAAAAATACTTGCATAGAAAATTGATCCGTAACATAATAGAAATAAAGAGCATAATTGCGTTTACAAAAATGAGGTGTCGGTAACGGTGTCGCCAGTTCAATTGTTTTTTCCCATCTCAAAAATGAACGCGCCTAAAGAAGTTTTCACTTCAAAAAACGGGTATCAAAAATCTACATACACACATAAACTCACGCCTTCTTCCTATGTGGGTAGGCAGAAACTACAGAACGCCACCTGCTACGATCCTTACATACTCCTTTTGCCTCGTTTACGTTCATACATTTGGTCATACATGTACGCACACCAGACCATTTGGGGTCTAACAGATTTTTTATTCGTTAGACCCCAAATGGTCTCAAACTCTTGAATATGTACCGTTTTTTGAAGTGAAAACTCCTTTAGGTGCGTTGGGCATTTTTGAGATGGGACTTAACCATTAATTTCGCGACACTGTTACCGGGATTACCAACACCGTCGAGTAAAAGACATCAACGCGTTGATTACCGCGGTGTGTGGAGTAAAAGACATCAACGTGTTGATTACCGCGGTGCCGTTTTTTGGCAAGTTTTCACTTCTGTCGGCACTCCCGAAGTGCCACTGTTTTTTTTTTGTTTATAACAAATTTCGTTATCGTATTTAACGAACCACCCAAAATATTACCAAGTGTATTTTACAATTGGTATTTTAAAAATAAACAGGAACTTTCTATTATAATACTACTTTTAATAACATCACAAATAATACACATTTTATCAGACACAAAAAAAAAACGCAAAACTTTTCACCAAACTGAATTTTCACTATTTTCCAACCACCTGCTACAAAATGAAACATTTTTATTATTTTCCGGAAAAGCTGTCAATATCGAACAAAGCGAATGTCATGCTCACGACAGCTTGACACCAGAAAACGTGAAAAGTAGAAAACAAATGTATCACCGGATGGGGATGTGAACGGTCGGAAGTCAAGCGAGGGCCGGAGCGACGGGCCATTGCATTGGTCGAGGCTTTTCGGGTTATCTTATTGGTGAATTTAAATGCATTTTTGGAAGTTTTTATGAATATTTTTTGGCAACTGAGTAGTTGCTTACCTGGTTTTTGATATTGCCATTTAGGTACTAACCATTGCTTTTAGTAGCCGATTAGACACATTATTTAAAAAAATTGTAGCAATTTTTTTTTTCTTCTCTATCTAAATCTTGTTATGAACCTTGATAACAAAGTCTTGTCGACGCTTACAACAGCTTCTGGATTTTATAAAGTACCTGCCGTTTAACCTTAAATTGAAACCAAATAAATAACTTTTTTATTGTGTTTTTTGTATGGATCATGTGATCTGCAATAAAGATTTTTATTATTTATTTATTTAAAAGCAAGTTCCAAAGCCCTATGGCATCGAGAGTGCGATCTGCATAAGACAAATTAAAAAGCTAGCCATTTTAAAGAGTACACTTCTATTTTTAGCCTCCTCATTTGACACCACAACAGCCCCTATGCTAATTGCGACAATGAATGAAGATTTAGCCCGCAGAGATAATAAATAAATACCAATGCGTAGGCGACGACCAGGCTCAATCTGTGTGATATGACATGCTGTATATTAAAATAGAATAACTGTTGTTGTGTTATTGTTATTTGTCGTTGTTGTTATATTCTAAAATGTACACAAACACAGAATAGCATGATGTCAAAAAATAAGTAGATTCGTATAACAGACGGACAGAGAATACAAGAAATAAAAGCATGCGAAAAAAATTATGTAATTCCGACATCATGTACCTTTGATAGATCATGATTGGATTAATTATGAAGTCATATGATGTTCTAACGAATAGACGTTCTAAAAATCTGTTTGGAACATGATGTTTGGTCTAAGGACGTCTCCTCGTCCATCATGAATTAAAATATATATAATGTTGTTAATAATGTTATAACCAAACGCCCGGACGGACGCCATATAAGACATCAGCCATGAAACGATACATATCTTTATTATGACGTTCTAGATAAAATCTCAATATGAGTTCAACCCAAAATATCTCCAATTACAGTAAAATATGATATATTACAACGATTTTAAGGATGCAACAACCTATTAAATAAACAGAGCGAAACTTCCAAGACTACATACATGCTGTATCACCAATTTAACAAGACCTCTTGCTGGTCTTCAAATTAATGTATCTCAAGAATATTTGGAAGAGGTGGACAGACCATGTTACACTGGTGTGTTAAAATTGCGTAAATATTGTATAAGTGAATGTTAAATTGCTCTACTGCTAGTTTTGATTTGTTTCTTTGTGTTCTAGTGTATAATTCCTTTGCTGCAAGAAAATAACTTTTGCACACATAATCTCGTGAGTTTTCATGGCATGAATCCCAAGTATCTACTCAGATCACCACTTATCTAAGTGGTGGTCTGACTCATGTATCATGTCTTTCCCACATCTGCAAAGTTGGATTAGGATAATTAAGATCGTGGTCGCGTTCAGCAACAAATATATCAGATAAGTAGTTTACAGCTACTGTTTGAGCTGGGTTCCAATCAAAAGTACCAAGTGGTTTAAATCAAGTCAAATTCGCTACAAATTGCCACACGATATGACAGTGCCATGCCGTCTGAATTAATATTACGCAATGACTGTAATATATTTACGACAAAATAATGCTGATGATATGCAATGAACTGTTTTGTAATAAGGCTACCTTAATTCACCTGCTACTTAGAGCTAATTTTGTTTTTGCAAGCTTTTAGCTCCCTTCAAAATGGTTGAGCTGAATGGTGCTAGTGCTAATCCATGCGTCATGTTCGTGAATTCCAATTCAGTTGGGACGGGTCATCTCTTAGCTGCCATGGCTTATTTTTAATTTAATTTAATTTTTGAATAGTTCTTTGTTTTATCTTTTTATTACGGACGCACGACTTTCTACATTGTTCTCACATGTACTTATAATTTCAACATCAATGATTTAGCCAATATTGTGTAAAAAATATATATAAAAGCCCGTTCTTCTCCATAGGTACCTACTACGCTTTGGAATGGGCAACTAGCTTTATATTTCTGACTGACCGACTCCTTGATAATTTAAAAGTGCCTGTAAATGGTTTAATTGAAATAAATGCTTTGAGTTTGAGTTTTGAGTCATGTTGTGATTAGTCTTGGTCTAACTCGAGGCTAAGTAGTAACAGTCGCACGGGTCGATCGATCAGGTTAAGCCACGCTTGCCGCGGTCGGTCCGTGGATGGGTGACCATCTTTACATGCCGAAACCAACCGTGTCTCGGAGACCACGCGAAGCCGTTGGTCCCGGCTATCAGTTGTGGATCTTTGACGTCAGATAGGCAGTCGCTCCATGTAAAATACTGGTATTCAGCTGCATCCGATTAGACTGGAAACCGACCTCAAGATAGTTGGGAAAAGGCTAGAAAAATTGATTTTTTTGAGTCTTGCTCGTTGTGGGTGGTCCATCAGCTCGTACTACCAAGGGATAATGATATCACCTAATAACTGGATTGTGGAGGTCAGAGTGGAGGTCAGATAGGCAGTCGCTTCAAGTGTGTAACGGTTAAAAACACGGTTTAAAAGAGTAACGGTGGAGTTTCTTGCTCATTCTTCTCCATACGAAAACTACCTTTTGGAAGGGGCGACTAGAATCGATTTTATTATTTTGTAAATTTTGACGTTCAAAAGTGGGCCTATTTGAAATTAATTATTTATTTGACTTTGAGAAATACAGATTATTCAGCTGCTTCTGATTAGACTGGAAGCTTAATCCAACATGCATAGTTGGAACATGCTAGGCAGCTGATGATTTCATGAGTTTGGAAACGCCATTGTCAACTTTTAAGTTTCAATATTCGGGAATGCCAAGAGAAATGGCAGTTCTTTTCTCCCGCATAAGTCTCGATCTCGCAGGAATATCGGGATAAATGTATTCTATAACCAAACCCAGGTCATGGTTTATACATGTGCAAATTTCATCTAAAGCCGTTAAGCCATTTTAACGTGAAAGCGTAAAGACAAATAAACAAAACAAACAAGCTTTCGTATTTATAATTAGTTTGGATGAATTTTGAGCTGGCTGAGCTGCGGCATAGGGAGGTACTTTTAGTGGATGTTCTTCTCAATCTTGTTCTTCTGTCTAAATTTATTAACCCCGGTTTTTACTTTACTGCTCATCAATCTCTGCAAAGTAAGGTTGTAGGCAGGCTAAATTCTATAATTTTTCTATTGTATGTTCATAAATATGTAAAACAAGTTCAAAAAGTTCAACGAACATCAACCTTCATCCAATTGATGTCAAAGATTTCCATAGTTACCGCGATAAACGGCGGTGACTGGCAATCTTTCAAAGTTCGGCGGAAAACGGCAAAAAATAGGGGAAGTTGGGGAAAAAAGAGCATGCCTCTTGAGATATCAATTTAGAAGAAATTACCAGCTAATCTGTCACATCTTGGGACGCTTGGGGCAAGTAATCGTGTCTCCCCTGCTTTTTTTCTTTTTTGGCAAACGAGGGGAGACGACGAGGGATATTCACAATCTTGTTAATTTATCAATTGTTGTCAAGCGACAGTTAAGTGTACCTAACAATTGTATTGTTGGCGATTAAGACGGGGTAATTGGTGATTAATAGTGTTTTAAGGAGTTTAATAGGGAAACTTTTTGACAGTTGTATTGTTGTTGTCACACACTAATAGGTATATTTATCATAGGGAAAACAAGTATATTATTAATCTATAGAGCAAAGTAACCCGTTCCCATACTCTTTAGATAGCAAAACAGAACAGAAGGTAGTTAGAGTAATGTGTATGTTCTTCGTAGGGTTTTTCTCTGCTTCTCTTTATTAACAACTAGCTTCAAAATAAATTATATCTTATGTTACTCAGTAATAAGTGATAATATAGCATTCTAAAGGCGATTTTTTTTTTAAATCGGTGCGGTGAGTTTTTTCATTATAAACAAATATGCAAATATTTTCTTTTCATAAAACACTTTTTGCAGCCTACTTTTATCAGCAAGTCCTCCATACGATGTTACCTCTTGTTAACTTCCATTCTTTAAAGTTTTTTTAATAAAACCTTTTAGTCCTGCATAACATCTCATTACACAAAGACTTTGCACGTCTTAAACATTATTCAGGGCGCACAAAAATCTAAAAAATGCCACCTTAAATTTTCATAACAGCCCCCTTTTTATATCTTACTCGGGTAAAAAAGGTTCGTTTAAAAAGACAAAGTATCACACGTTTAATCCCGTATCTCCCCTCGTGCCAAAATCTTTTATCACGAATCCCGGGGGATTGCTCTTTTTTATTATTCCTCCCCTATCCCGGGGTTGTACCGACGACAATAATTGTCTCATTGTTTTATATCGGTACTTTTGATTGCCGTTTTTTTGGTCTTTGTTCGAAGATTTTGTTCTTTTTGTGGTTGATTGCGGTGCTAAGCTAATTACTTTATTAGGTCACCTTTTGTGCGACTTAAGAACGGCCAACCCGTCATACTTTCCATACATACGCTCGTACGTGATTATGGCGTCGTAACACATCTTTCTTTGAAATTTTAAAACTAATAGGTATCTTGTGCACTATTTCTAGGTTTCTATGAAACCAAAAAATTAAAATGTCGAGAAATAAATTCAGTACAAGCCTCCGAAAATCTGCATTTTTGCATAATTTTTACCTGAAGTTTGGCCGTTCATAATATACTCATAAATTGTAAAAGTAAAGAAAACATCGGCATAGAAACCTTGCACATGTAATGGAGATTCTAAATGACAAACATTTATTTCACAAACTAGTAAAACTTACTCAAAAACACGTATTTCCTAAAACAAGTTTTATGAAATTTCCGCACACTATTTTTCGTACAATGTTATCGCGTTCTCACTTGCTTGTTAGCAGTTCTCACTTGCGCTAGATGAAACAACATGCTTTTTGACCATGCTTGCATTGACGATAGACGGATCGGGAAGGGCCCTCTTAAGAGCGTGCTTTCTGAAAGTGGGCAACGTCGCAAATATATGTCTAATATATCGCTGTTTTTTTTTTTAATTTAGCAATATTACCTACTGTATGGAAATATGAAATAAAGCTTACTAGTGTACTTAAATATTGATTTCGAAATGCAATAATTAATATCATAACACCGAATATTTAGTTTTAGATGTAAAAAAAGTATTTGGAAATTTTTCAAATGCATTTTTTACACCTAAAACGGTTACGACATCAAATTCAGTGTTATAATTGCTATTCATTATTAATATTCTAGTTCACTAGTTAGCGATATTTCATATTTCCATACAGCAATTTTGCCAAATTAATCAACACTTGTAAATATTTGACAGCTATTTGCGACGTTACCAACTTTTAGAATGAACGCTCTTAATTGTTCTTTTTATATCTTCTGTAATCAACTCAAGTTCGACTCATGCCCAGTTTCCGATTTTTTTTTTTTTTTTTGTATATTTTGGCCTGTTCTTGTCAGGGGTTTTGAAGTATCACGGGTAAGTAATCTATTTTGTGCATCTCATTTTGGCCTTAATACTTCTTCAGGGGATCTATAAAGGTTAATTGCGTAGCCTATCTACACTGGCAATGCCTTTCAAATTTACAGTTCAAAAACCTGCTCAGGTAGAGGTTCACAGATGACTCCGCTCTATAGTATAAATGTGGTGCTGTCCTACAAACAATGGGGCACTTAATATCGTGTCCAGCGTGTCCTGTTTCCTGCATGATGCAGGAGCTGATGGACGCTACTGAAGGTGCCAAACTTGTAGCCAAATTCTGGGCTGACTCTGTATATTGCCATCAATTTGATTTTACATCAATTTTACAAATACTGCTCCATTTTTATTGTCATAGTTGCATTATAAGTATTTATTATTTTATACTTTATTATATTTAACTAAGTATACATATATTTTAGATATATGTATGTAAGTATATTCTGATATTGTATGTTTATATTTAAATTAGTGAATAGTATTCTGATGTATTCTGTTTTCACTTCTACTCTTACACACGTTGTCTACATCTTAGATTCTTACTTACTTTTCTATCGCATATAAACATATAGACACCATATAAACAGACAAGAAGAAAGGAACAGAAAAATACGTACAAAGAAATGTGTCAACAGAATCTAAACTCCGCTTCAGAGCTCCGCTCCAATTTGTTAATATTGGCACTTTTCTCCGCTCCGCTGCCTCGTTCCGATCCAGTGGACAGACAGCCTTAAGGTGCAGGTTTTTTTCTTCTCCATTCACATGTTATGTCCGCATTGATAAATTATGTAGCATGTTCTTTCAGGTCCAGCTGAAAATGAAGCCATTGACCTAAAGTGACTAACGCCTGACGCATCAAGAATTTGTCACATACAAAATAACAAAAGGAAGAGAAACGAAATTGTTAAGTTAATGAGAGAGAGATGCCTTTGCGCAATAAAGTGATCCACCGCTCGGCTTATTATCATTGTTTTAATACTCGTTTCGTTATTATTAAGGTAGAACGTCCACTATTTGTTATGCTGAAGCTAGTTTACTGCATCTGATTTCATTTACAAAGCCATAAAAAATAGTGGTGGCACTCCGGGAGTGCCGACAGAAGTGAAAACTTGAACAAGATCGCCTTGGTGGAAGAAAAATACTTGTATAGAACCTTATCTAAATAAAGAGCACAATCGCGTTTACAAAATATAATACTTCT
The DNA here is from genome assembly GCA_949152395.1 of Agrochola litura. NCBI lineage: Eukaryota > Metazoa > Arthropoda > Insecta > Lepidoptera > Noctuidae > Agrochola > Agrochola litura. The sequence goes on from OX424509.1 coordinate 8,096,302, forward strand.
GAAACCTTTAAAGTAAAAATACTTGCATAGAACATTGATCCGCAACGTAATATAAATAAATAACACAATCGCGTTTACAAAAATGAGGTGTCATCATGGTGTCGCGTAATCAAAGGTTTAATCCCATGTCAAAAATGCCCCACTATATATTCTTAGAAAAATTGAGATTGAATTGAAACTGCTAAGTAAGTCTAAATAGACCTACTATTTAGACTTTCGACAACTGAGCTGGCTATAATGTCTTTCTGCAACTTCTTACCTTAGTATAGTGACCGAACTACACGTATTTCTTTCCCAAGATTTGCCTTTGGGTATAAAATTGTGGACATACATTGTAACAGCGAATCGATTTTCACGCCTCCCCCTTAGACCGAGGCCAAATATTTTATATATTACTAAAGAGGTGCCATAAAGAAAATGAAATAAAAAAAAAAAAAAACGGTGGCACTCCGGGAGTGCAGACAGCAGTGAAAAATTTAACAATTTTACTGTGCAGGAAATACTTTTCTTTTTTTGAAGTCGGTAACATACCCCTTTTTTTTTTACCGACTTCAAAAAAAGAATGTCAAAATCATGTCGTTATCGTGTCTTAATGTTTGAAATGTCATAAAATAATCCCAAAGAAAATGTATCGCGCGTTGATGTATTTTTAATTGTCAAAAGTTGGTGTCGGTAACAGTGTCGCGAGTTCAATTGTTTTGTCCCATCTCAAAAATGCCCAACGCGCCAAAAGAACGTTTCACTTAAAAAAAAAAGGGCTATCTAGTAGTGAACATTTCTCTCTATCTTTCAACTCCCAATATCGCCGTAAGCTTACTCGTAACTCTTAGTCAATTAAAACAATCTATTTCTTTATCTACGCCACATCTTCGCTCCCTCTACACCCAAACCTATACCAAGTTCGTAAACATTAAAAAGCTTAATAAAATAATAAATGCCGCTCGATTGGGACCGGTTCTCGGTAAGGAGCTTACTAAGGCTTAATTGTAAAGTATCGCCAAACGTCGCCGTCGCCTGCGCCGGCCGTCGGGGCTACTCGGGGCATGTCGGGGGCAGGCGACAGAACTTGTTGTCGTTTATTTTGTTTAATTAGGATGCTTACTGGAATTAAATGTTACCTTTATGTGGATTTAGATGAAGATGTTTTTGTAATATAATGCTAGCGCTTTATTTTTTTATTTGCACAGTTTTTTTAGACTTAGCTGCTTCTTTGGTATTAGATAGATAATACGAGTAGATAGAATATTCTAAATAAGTATAATGTGTGATATTTTCGGTTGTATTCATATTAATTTTTGCCTTTACATTATAGGACACTGACTGACTGCTTCTATATACACCGTGTAACTTGAATCACAGTTTTGCTAGAACAAACGTTGTTCAGACCATGGTCTACTACCATTCTACACCATCCAATAAAAAAAAACATACTTGGTTTTTGAAAAATAACAAAAAAAAAACAAAGTTTAAAATGTCAAGATTATCTACTGCTTACTAATTTTCGTTTATGGAGGTAAATTTCCCTGTAGACAATTCTGTGTCCCGTGCGTGGTGTCTGTGTTGTAGGGAGTAACGATAATCTTGAAATTTTAAACTTTGTCTTTTTTGTGTTTTTTCAAAAACCAATTATGTTTTTTTTTTATTGGATGCTGTAGAATGGTAGTAGACCATGGTCTGAACAACGTTTGTTCTAGCAAAACTGTGATTCAAATTTCACGGTGTATAACGTAGGTATATAAATTATTATTTTAAATGAATAAAATTGTATTTAATTTTATTCATTGCATTGTAATCTAAATTTAAATTATGAAATTATTATTAGTATTTTTATGTTATTGCTAATTACTAAATGTGTACTGCATGCTATAAGTATAACCAAGATGTAAAATCTAAATATTTGCACGGCTGAAATGCCGAATATAGTGAAACCCATAGAACTTATGTTAGCTACCTATATTCTTGCAAATAAATACATCATTCATTCATTCATTCACTCATTATACATTTTGCATGTTTTCTTAAAATAAACTGTTCTTGCTGTGGCTTCCAAGTCATGATATTTTGAAAAAATATCCTCCGTGCATGCTGATCATCCTCATGTCAATACAAAAAACAACTACAAGCAGCTTATGTATACTGCTTGTCAATGCTTCAACAACCGTGTCCAATAACCCTGTTAAAACTCAAATTAAATGTGGAAGAAGACCATTTGAGTACAGTTTGGACTCATTCTACGAGTAGTAGAACCGACTTTTAAACAAAAACATAATGGATTGAATAACAGACACGTTCCCAATAAGTCACGAAATTTTAGCCATTAATTTCGAAAAAAATACAAAAGAAGTTACCTAAACTTAAATAAACATGACAATAAAAACGACATTATACTTATTTAAGTTTAATTGGGTATCTTTTAAGTTTTTGTTTTGTTTTTAATATTTTTGGCTTAACTGAAGCAGTATCATGGTTAAAAATACGTGGTTAAAATATTGCCAATTAATTCAATTTCAGCCTGTATTACGGTTGTATGATATTTTACATTCGTTAAAAAGTATTTTTTAAATCTGTTATGCTAGAGCCAAAACCGAAATACCTATAGAATATTCTAAATTAAAGAAAGAAAAGAAAGAAAAGAAAGAAAAGAAAGAAAAGAAAGAAAAGAAAGAAAAGAAAGAAAAGAAAGAAATGAAAGAAAAGTAAGAAAAGAAAAATTGTTTATTCTGCACAAACAAACGGCACATTACAAAAAAAATACATAAAATACACACATGCAAAGTAGCCAAAAGCCTCGTATTCAAAGCAGTAGAAGTTTAGAAATTCAGTCTTTATCTTAAGTAAGTAGCTACTTATTTAATTATACTATCGATCAATTTGGTAAAGCTTGTAACACCCGTCAACACACAACAACCCCTATAATATCGATTGTTTCGGCTGTTGTTGAACAATACATCTGCTGCGTCCCCCTTCCTTGTCCCGTCCCTGACTAAAACGAGGTTACTGGACGATACTGCGTGACGATATAGGCTCCCGGAGATAGACTGACGCGACGATGCTACGCGATTCTGATAGAACAATTTCCTCGAGATTTTCAAATTGTTCTACTAGAGTCACGTAGCGCCTGTTTGCGGCATCCTTATTTTGAGTAAAGTGGTTTGGAGTAAAGCATTATGCATTTCTGCGTCTATGAATTAAATTGTTAATCATTTGCTAAAACAATACAAAAATGTATTTATTTTAAGGTTTCAAAACTTATTTTTAATCAACTTCAATAAAGAAGGAGGTTCTCAAAACGACTGTATTTAAAAAAATGTTTGTTAGGTACCTCAGAACTTTTGACTGGGTGAACCGATTTTGATGATTCTTTTTTTATTTGAAAGCTGGTGCTTCTCGTGTGGTTCCATTTTAATTTGGTCCAGTTCTGACAATGTCATCCATGAGGAAACCATATAAGTCTTAAATTTGCATTAAGTATGTGCACGACAAATGGACTAATAACTCTTTCTGTCAGTGTTATTTACATAGCAGGTAGTGTTGTTAGAATTTGTGTGGGGTAGGTATCACAACTAAAAAGTGAAAAATAATAACTTTTTATAAAAAAAATAACCGACTTCCAAAAAAAACACTGCAAAGTGAAAAATAACTTTAATTTCGGAAGTCCGTGGCAAATAAACAAAAATTCAAAACCAAAGACACCGACTTCCGAAATTAAAGCTATTTTTCACTAAGGTTTTTTTTGGAAGTCGGTTGTTTATTTTTTTGTAAAAAGTTTTTTATTTAAGTAAGTAGTTATCTTTTTACATAAAATGTGAAAATTAAAAGGGATGTTACAAATATCCTAGTGCAGGACACATTCCGCCATACTACAATAAATAGCAGGCAAATTATTGAACATAGGTTTGAATAAATAGGTTCGTTTTCGGATACGATAGATTACAGTGTTCGTCCACTCCACCTAAGTAACTCTGTGGTGTAACTGTCACTGTCACATGAGTTTACAAAAAATTCGATATTAGGGAACTGAGTTTTTTAAAAGCATACCGAGACTCCTCCGTGCCTCGGAAAGCACGTTAAGCAGTTGGTCCCGGCTGTCATTCGTAGATCTTTGACAGTCGTTACGGGTCGTCAGAAGCCCGAAACTCTAACAACCAGTCTTACCAAGGGGTATCGCATTACCTCTGTTACTGGGTTGTGGAGGTCAGATAAGCAGTCGCTCCATGTAAAATACTGGTATTCGGCTGCATCCGGTTAGACTGGAAGCCGACTCCAACATAGTTGGGAAAAAGTTATGCAGGCAGATTGATTGTTTTTTAATTAAAAATAAAATAAGCTTAAGTACGTACTGTTTCCTCATTATAATTTACAACAAACACAGCAATTGGGGAGTAAATATCTCGAAATTCGCAAACAAAAGTCAGCTTAATATCTCGCACGCCCGAGCTCAAACAAATTAAAGAAAATCCCCAAAATGGGGAACAACCCGTGTTTTGTAACATCACCAGTAATACTTACAGGTTATATTGAAATTTTCCTGCGTTGTAAATCTCGCATAATCTTTAATGTCAACTCAGGGCTTCTGAGACGGGGAATTTAGGGTGCTCACGTGTTGGTAAGCGGAGCTATTTTGGGGTGACATTTTGTATAAAATATAAAAATAAAACACGATTTTTTTTGAAGTAAAAACTTCTTTAGGCGCTATGGGCATTTTTGAGATGGGAAAAAACAATTGAACTGGCGACACTGTTACCGTTACCGACACCTCATTAAAAGTATTTCCTGCACAATAAAATTGTTCAAGTTTTCACTTCTGTTGGCACTCCCGGAGTGCCACTGTTTTTTTTTTCATATTGATTTATGTTACAAATTTCAAAGATAATGAATTGGTTTATGATTTTGATTACCTTAATTAGGTCCATTTATTGAACTGCTATGTGTTTTCAAAAGAAAGTGCGTAGAAAGAGGTTCACGCACATATTTTTGCTGTTAATTGGGCTCCTATCGATACGCAGGAAGTATTGCGACCTCCAGTAGTACAAAACAGACTAGAAATAAGCCATAGAATCCAATTTCAACAAAAAAATAAAATAAACATCAATGTTTTTTTTAATCTTTTTAACAAAAATATGCCTTAGTTTTTTCTTTTCCCAGAAAATTTTTACTCGCTCCATACCTCACTAAGTCCAACCCCCCAACTTCACAAGGGGTACAAACGTCCCTGTGATCTGTGACGCGTATGATCCGCTCCACTAATATTATTTAGAACCGAGCAGCAATTGTTTCCATGCGGTGGCCTCAGGCAGGACAGCTTTGACTTTTAATCAGTAAGCAAATATTTAGCCCGGCCGTGCATATTGAGGAGGCCTGTGCAATTGCATTAGAGGGTTAGGTTACACACCAGTGATCAACGGTTACGCTTCAATGGAGTGGTATGTCACATTGTAAAGGGTGGAATATTAAACATTGTTGGGAAATGGAGTGGAATATTTTGGGTTTTTATTGGCTATGATTGGATTCTGGTTTTATCTTCCAGTTTTACGATGGAAACGTTATAGTTTTAGCGTCTTTGCAACAAAATAAAGGATATTGATCAACCATATTCTTAGACGGCTTGACTTGGATCCGTTTTGATTGAAGAAACGGACGAACAATTAATGGCACTTCCAATTTCAAATTGATTTTAATTCTCCATGAATCATGGCAGTAGGGCTTTACTGTGGGAAACCACAGGATATCTTTGTTTCCATATCCTGCAATAGTCCTGCACCAACTGAGGGTTGTCCTTGGGTGCACTAGCATAGTGCAAAACAGGGATAATCGTCGGTTGGTGCCTAATTTCATTTTTTAAAACGTCTAAGGGGCCTCTGTGAGTTGGCTTCGGCCCCTCGTACGCCTTTCAAAAGTCCAGGACCCCAGGGTCCCGAAATGTCAAGAGACGTAAAAATAATAACAATGAGGAGGCTCTCGTTAGGCAGCTGGATTGATAGGTACCATCGAAGAAACCCATACCTATACACCGTAAGGACTATTTCTGCTTGCAGCGCTCGGCCACTATAGTAACGGTCACCTACGAAAAAAAAACCGGCCAAGTGCGTGTCGGACTACGCACAATGAAGGGTTCCGTAGTTGAGATGAATTTATTTATCCCAAGAACAAACTTAACATTGTAGTTGAAAAACATGTTTTCCCATACATTCCAACTGCAAATCGTTGCTCGGATATAATACCGCGAATATGACATTTTTACGTTTTTGTTTTAATTGCAGGATCACTTATTTGAACGTGTAGAATGAAATAAAACAAATCTGATTTTCGTAAAAAATTTCACATTCGCGGTATTAATAAAATAATAATCTAACTAATCTAATCTAAATCTAATACCTTTAAACCAGCAATTCTTGTATATATAATCTGAATCTCGGAAACGGCTCCAATAATTTTTATTAAATTTAGTATGCAGGTGGTTTCAGGAGCGATAAATCGATCTAGCTAGGTTTCATTTTTAGAAAACATCGTTCAAAAAAAAATTATCATCCAGATATTTTTCTTTATTCAAGTAACAAGGACTCATTTCGTTAGTAAACTTATGAACTATGTTAACTTATTTTACGAGGTCACTTAGAAAGTTTTGCGACTAACAGTTTTTGTCTATAGAATACTGGCTGGTTTTGATGTCAATTAATTAAAACGATGACTACTTATTACAAAAAAACATAACATTCCAAATTCGAAATTCCCTCCACATTTTTTTACGAGCAAAGTCAAAATACCCTGTCTTACTGAAAACTGGATTTATAACGAGAACATTTTCGCGCGATGATTTTGTACGATTTCAAATGTCGACTAAAACTAGAAGAATCGTTTGAAAGACTTCGAATTGTGTTCATAGAAAAAAGCCCTTCTAAAGCGACTGTTTTTCGCTGGTTCAACGAATTTATGGGTGATCTAGTAATTTTGGCAGACAAAGAAAGAAGTGGCCGCCCTATGAAGAATAGGCGAATTACATATGAAGAGGTTCAGCATACACTGTGAAATTTGAATCATAGTTTTGCTAGAACAAACGTTGTTCAGACCATGGTCTACTACCATTCTACAGCATCCAATAAAAAAAATATATAATTACTTTTGAAAAAAACACAAAAAAAGCAAAGTTTAAAATGTCAAGATATATAGATGTATACTGCCGATTGGATCGGGAAGTGTGCATGAAATTCTACACAGGCATCTTCGGTTATGAAAGATAGTTTCACGCTGGTACCGTAAAATCTAACGCAGGGTCAGAAGGAGGTTCGGGTAGAATGGTGCCGAGACATGATAGCAAAATTGGTAGCAGGCTCGTCTTGGCGCGTTTAAGATATCATTACGGGTGATGAATCTTGGATTTTTTAATATGATCCAGAAATGAAGCGTCAGTCGACCGTGTGGCTGTTGAACCAAAATGAACCAACGCCTACCAAAGTGAAGCGAGCCAGAAGTGCAGGCAAAATGTTGACCGCAAGTTTTTTTTTTTCTACCAGGTTATCTGGTGTCAGTACCCTGACGAGATCAAAGGAGCATCAATGCTGAATGGTATGTTACCAAATGTTTGCCAGAAGTTTTTACTACTGCAAGCAGCACGCGACCGAACACTGGCCTCCGTGGGCTACTGCTTCACCACGACAACGCGCTGGCTCACTCGGCGCTCAAAATAAGGGACTTTCTGGACAGCACACCAGTCAAATTTATAGGTCATCCTCCTTACAGTCCCGATTTGGCTTCGTGCGACTTTTTCTTGTTCCCCAAAATAAAAAATCAACTCAAAGGAAAACAGTTTTCATCACCTGAAGATGCACTGGGTGCATTTGAGAAGGAGATTGGAGAGGTGTCTGATGCGGACTGGAAAATGTGTTATGAAAATTTGTTTAGACGTATAAAACTGTGTATAGACGCCAATGGAGAGTTCTTTCAAAAGATATTAAAAAAAAATTATAACCTGTAGTATATTTTTTTCTAGTATCACAAAACTTTCTGAGTGCCCCACGTAATCTAGTTTAAATTTAATTCACCTCATGGGAGATGGCACTGCAGTGATTGATGTACATGCAATCCAGACTGCTAGCGATATTGTTGGAGCTGGCCCGTACTCTGCGTACCAGGGATGCACACCTCATTCGCATCGTTACGTAAAAGCAATTAATATGTGCGTCCGCGAATATTCCCGATGCGCTACAAAAACGGGGCAGCCCCACCAATACCCTGAAAGCGTTGGTGTATTGGACCACAGGCTGCACGTGTAAAACGTTGTACAATAAGCTCGAAACAGAGTAATTTTGGCTTTTTAAGTGAGCAGCATACAAACCTGCTAGCCAGCATGTTTGCCCTTACCGACAACGCCCTTCGCTCCCGCTCAATATCGAGTCCGTCATTGAGGTCAGGGGTCAATATATGACCAAGATATTTAAACGTAAATACTCTTTGTAGTGGAGTCCCATTGAGTAATACAGGTGGTACATAACCCGGTCTGCCCCTAGCCTCAAAGACCATGATCTCCGACCTATTGGAGTCATACATCAAACCATGTGTTTTGGCATACTGCTCACATTTGGCGACCAATTACTTTCTGAGACCACAGATTGACGCGCTCAGAAGCACCATATCATCTGCATACCTAATATTATTTACACAAATACCATCTATATAGTAACCCACTCTGGTGCTGCTGAGCTCGCCAATCCTGCCTCACCCCGCATTCCAACCTGTATGGCTTGGAAAAAGTTCCAGCAAATCGTACACTATTGATCTGGTTACCATACCACTATTTGAAGATGTTTATGAGCTCCGTTGGCAACCTATCCTTCTCCATTTTTCTCCACAATACGTCATAAGCAACCAGATCCGAAACCTTGAATAAATCGATGAACCTAGCATAAATCGGCGTCCCACGCTGTGTATAGTAAGTATGTGATAGTATGCTTAAGGCACAACACTGCACTTTCTGTTGACAAACCACGCCGAAACCAGAATTTTTTGTCATGAACATTTACAGTTTTATTTATTTGTGTATTAAGCAGACGGTCAAACACTTTTGATATTTTGATATTATAGTAGCTAGAGAGATGGGCCTTTTGGATGCCGAGCGACGAAATGTAAGTTTTTACGCACAATATTGAGAGATTTACCATGTTATTTTAAGACCATAGACTTCTTATAGGTTTTCCTGTAATCTATGAGTAAAGAACCATACTATGTATTTTTTTCAAAATTTTTGGTCCAGTAGTTTCGGAGATAAGGGGGGGGGAATGGTCAATTTTCATTGAATTTATTAAATATCTTTAAAAGTAGTTATTTTAAAATTGTATAAAAAATATATTTAACATCCTCGCAACAAGCCCTTTTATTTGATATGTCACACGGTACTGTTAGCAAAACTTTTTTTTTTAATTTTCTTGTTTGCGCCCCAAAAGTGACACCTATATTCAAAATTAAATTATTTACGTTACACATTCGTGTTTGGGTCACAGAAATACATATGTGTACCAAATTTCAACTTAATCGGTCTATTAGATTCGGAGTAAATTGGCTGTGACAGACGGACAGACAGACAGACAGACAGACAGACAGACAGACAGACAGACAGACAGACACACGAGTGATCCTATAAGGGTTCCGTTTTTTCCTTTTGAGGTACGGAACCCTAAAAAGGGTCGTGTGCACGGGATTTTGTTTTCAAATTGCTTAGTTATAGGTTTCTTCGATGGTACGTCTGGATACGGCTCGTTTTTTTCGGAGGTTCCTCTCTCTGGAGCCCTGACCGCCGGTAACTTGGACCCTGTTCCCGATACCGATGGGCTACTATTTTTTATATTTATGTAATGATATAAAGGTTAGTAATGAATCAAGAAAGGTAACATCTTTAAATTGGCCTTTAAAAATATTTATAAAAATAGTGGGTCTATTCTTGGCTTGAATTAAGCATTTTTGCTCTTTGAAAGCAAAGTCCATTTTATACCAACCAAATAAATCAAAACTCCTAAGCTCTATGTCACATGAAATTATCCACGTCTATCTAGACACCAACAGCGCACAAATCTCCCACAATCCAACATTCCTTTCACGGACAAGACGGTAGCGTACATTCTCAATTACAAGAAGATTTACTCGTACGTGTCTCATCGGAGGCAAATGTACCATTACCAGGTACAATTGCGTACGCAAGTGATCGTCACGGTGGCGGCACGGTGGCGACGCTGCGTCCGTCACGGGATGCGTATTTGCGCAGTGTCGTGCCGTATAGCGGACGATTGGCGCACGTACTTGATGTCATTACTCGGGATATGGACGTGGGTGACGGGTACAGGTGCCGATGGAAGTGGAGTTGGAGGGTCAAAAACACGCCGGTTGTGATGAATTTGATAAACATTTCAAGGGACATTTGAAGAAGTTATTTTGAACTATGAACAAAATTGGACAACAATATTAATTCTGTCCTCAAATTAAAATATATACACTCGTAACTAATTTAATAATTATATTCGTTACACAATTTTTTTTTAAATTTTTGTCTCTGGCATTACTTAGTTGCAAAATCAGTGTCAGTATGCAGATTCATCATAAAAACTCAAGTTAAGAATTCTCTCGATGATTATACTCACGTTTTCCATTGACTTTCATGTAGTCCCTGTATTTTATGTACGAAAGATGATGAGACAATAGCCAATGGATCTCAAACCTTCCTCCTTATCCTCCTCTTTTTATTTTACAAAGACACAAAACCTCCTTGTTACTCGACTAATCAGTTCAAAATCACGTTTTTGATCGAACGTGACGCAATTTTTAAACCAGTAAAGTTCAGAAGTAATATGGGCTTAAAGTTTGAGAACCACAATGTCCCATCATCGACTGCATTAGCGACGTAATTGAGCCTACCGCTGCGGACAACTACATAAATGGATATGCGCATGTACTGGCTAATATTTGAAAAGGATATTATGAAATAGGAGATGCGAATTGAATTTGCCACAAGTGAACTCAAAAATGACATCATTTGATTGAAATTATACCGTCTGATGTCGATATGTCTGGCTCGTGGAGAGTTGATGATATACGCTACTTGATTGGTAATCTTTATTGATTGATTTGAATAATATCTGCTACTGCAAGAGATATAAATGTAGTGTACATTCAGTCATTTAGAAAGTTCATTAAAATTAATACTCTTATCAACTAAAATATAAATTATATCTATCACCTTACTAAAACTGCCATTTGTGGATCTTTGTCAGTCGTTACGAATCGTCAGAAGCCTAAAAGTCTGACAACCAGTCGTACCGAGGGGTATCATATTGTAATAGTAACTGGGTTGTGGAGGTCTGATACTGGTATTCAGCTGCATCCGGTTAGACTGGAAGCTGACCCCAACATAGTTGGGAAAAAGCTATGCAGATATATAGCTTACTGAAAACAGACTTACCTATAATGTAAACTACAGTATATCCAGACATTTATTACAATTTCAATCTAAAATTTTCCCAGTGTGATCACAAAACCAAAAACAATCTAAGAACAATCGCTAAAATTACATATCATGCGCAATCATGACAAGAATGCCGCAAAAGATGAGCCTTATAAAGAAGCGGATAACCCTTCGCCGCTCGCTGGCTAAAATTGACACAAAGCTCGTTCACGACTAGCTAAAATTGACACTGACAACCGCGAGCCTATTCAACTCAAAATCAAAAAGGAAAAATCATCCATATAGCTCCATCCTTATCCTACCCATAATGAGGGAAAGGGAAGAAAAATTCGTGCGCTGCAATCTCGACGGGTAGTACGACAGTATTCAATTCAATTTCGAAATCATGATACAATCGAGTACTTACACGCTACCAATATGAGAGGCGAAAATTGGCTGTACCCATGATAGTATGACCGAAGCTATACTTAGACGCGTGATATACTGGCGTTAAGGTTGATAAGCATGTTGTTGTACTTTCGTCTACCTAGACTTCTATACTTAATCTTTGTCCAGCGTGGGGTCTACGTTTGCCTACATACATACATAATCTGCCTATAATATTCTTACGGCTGGGATACAGGCCTCCTCTCTGTGAGAGGGAGTGGGCCATAATCTACCACGCAGGCCCGGTGCGGGTTGGTGAATGTCGACATGTCTCCGATTTTTTTTGGTTCTAGAACATGCCTCTGGTTTCCTCGCGATATTTTTTTCAACGTTTTGGCAGCAGTGGTGATGAGATTAAATTCACAAAATAATTAAAGTACCTGCCTGGGTTCTATCTCAAAATTTACTCCTACCAAATTCGGTTGACTATGTTTTTTTCCTTTTGGGTCACTATTTAATTTTAAATCATTATTTATATCTACAACTTTCCTATCACCTCTTACTCTTTAAATTTTAATAACTATATTAATAACAGTATCCTGACAATAAACTTCAATACTTACCTTAGCAAAATTAATAAGACCAAAACCAGACTGACCAACAGCTACCCAACATTTGCCCAACCTTACCACCAGTATTACACCACCCAGTCCACACCCAGAGTCTAGCTCGTGAAACGATATTGCCATATCATCAGCACCCAGTTATTTGCTCTCCAATCGTGTGAGAAAAACGTTACACAGCTATCGAACCTACAATTTGTTTCGACGGAATGTCAAATGTTGAGAAACAATTCTCGTTAAGTACGTGATCTTTTTTTTATGCGCGTGACCATCGTTGTGTGATTACTGTGGGGTCTACGTGCTTATTTGTTGACATTAGAATGTGTCGGCTATTTGGTTATGGTGTTATAATTTAAGTTGTAGCTTTTATAATTTTTCATCTGTTTGATAGATAGTATCTAATCTGATGATAGTTTGCTTTCGTTACATCTAATTTAGATTCACAGAATTTTCTTCCCCGATCTCTTCAGCCTACAATTAATTCTTATTGTGCTTTTGTTTATAAAAAAAACTTAACTTTTTTTTTCGTTTTTAAAGTAAGTATAATTTTTTACTTAAAAAAAAAGTTTTTATATCAGTCACACTGTATTCGAGCAAAATTATATAAAATAAAATTTTCAGTGTAAGGTTATCCTTTGAACGTGTCGTGTCAGTATTCATTAGATTTCAACTTGGTTGACCTACAATCTATCTGTACCTACCTACTCTTAATTTTATTATAAAGCTTTATTATTATAATATACCATTGGCCAATATTTAAATCATAACCTTTGACTAAGGAATAGAATATCGTTATCTCAAACATTATCTTGTCATTATCAGTATGTAACACACTTGCTAACAAGGAGTCATCGCACATGACCGCTTTTGAAACATTTTGACGCCCGTCACTTTGAAGAAGCGCCTTATCAGACCACCTTCCCATTACAAGGGTTAAACTTTAAATTGTTAAAGGAAAACAGTCCTTACTCGTTTAAGTTAAAGTTCTGTTGAGGTGAATTAATAAGTTGGTAGTGCGGTGGTCTTTTACAAAAGCCATGACGGACAGTCGCTTTGACGAATTCGTTTATGCTATATGTGATATTCAAACATGCATCCAGAACTTTATTTTTGTTGTCATAAGGTTGATTTTTGGTAAGCAAGAAGGTGATATATTCAGATGTTTTCGCCTAAATATAATAGTCATGAAGATGTCAGCCGCGTAGTATCGAGTGACACACGGTTAGATATTTGAATATTTCGTGCTGAGAACAAATTTCACTGTTCTTGAGTAGCGTTTGACGGGCGGGTCGCGTCATGCGTCAGGCGTCACGGTAGACAGACACTGACCGTTTTTGACGCCGACGCTCAGGGTATGACGTGTGCCCAGCCGTGTTACCTGGGATACTTTCAGATGATGTGACGTGGAACTGAGTTCAGACATTTCGTGAGGTTTTTTGAAACTACATTTCTCATTCGATCTTTACAAACGTTAGACTGCCTTCTTCTTTTATTTTGTTACTGTGGCGCCAGCATTATTCATGTTTAATTTAAACTTCATACAAAAACTTTATTTCTAACTAGTTTTAAAAAGGCTCTACCAGTTATTAGGGCTATTTTCATTGAGACAAAGACACAATAATTTATTGAAGCTTTCGATCTTTCAAGATCAGAGAAAACTCAAATTATGAATAGGTACAATTCATGATGCGCTTCCATCAAATAACCAACCACCAATCTACCAACCAACCACCACCAACCAATCAACCAACCAACCCAACAACCAACAAGTTGGTGTAACCAACTCTACACTTATTGTAAACGCAGATTGCGAAGAAGCTTTTCTTGAGAGAATTCTATAAAAAAATATCGTCCCATATAAGCAGACTCCCACCGTGAAGACATTCATGACTTTCAATCACCATCATTACTAAACAACCATGTCGTTTGATCAAACAAAATATAAAACTAAACAAGCGACATCTCACGTCCCAAACAGTCATTATAGAGATTGTCCAATCGAAAATTACCGACACATCGCCGGCGATAACTACGTGACTTATCCTCCTTCATATTTAGCTGTAAAGGTGTGGATATGGTTGAAAGCTAAGCGAGGAATGAGCAGGAGATGAGTAAGGTTTTAAGACTGTTGAGGAAACGAAAGTGAAGCGCGGAATGAGCGAGAAATGAACGGGGTCGGTGTTGTTAGTGAGAGTGAAATTCAGATGAGTTTTAATTGATGGCTGTTAAGTAGATAACCGTCTGAGAATCAGTCATGTATTATGCAAAACTAAGTGTTATGATACATTTATAACATTGCAGCACTCTGTTTCATGAGAGTTATAATACTGTGTGAGTCTTTATAATGTGCACATATTGAAATGAGAGAATCTATGCTTAATTGTATCGACGGAAAAAATATTTGAATTTTTATATATATTAAATCGTTGTAACTTTTAAACTTAATGATCTATCGCGATGAAACAAACTACATAATGATTGGAAGTAATTAGGCGTCCTCATAAACTGAAAATTGTGGAAAAAAAAAACTACCCTCAATTGAAAATAAACATGTTTTTTTTAACAAAAATCTGTTTTTTTTTTTCATAAATTTTTACTATAATCGTAAAATTTCTTAATAAGACGCCAAACAGATTTTTTTTTAGATTTATTAAAATATTTTTTCTGTCGATAAAGTTAAGCATAGATTCCCTCATTTCGATATGTGCAAATTATAAAGACTCACACTGTATAATTGGCAAAATGTGGGTCTGCCTTTCCCAATACTCGTAAACAGTAAGTACTTCTCAGTTGGAGATAGCTTTCTTCATCTACTTCATTATGTGTGAACTTGGTGGCATTGCGTGAATTTATACCTACCTCTCTTTCTTATCTCTGATTGCCTCGTCGGTGGTCGCGCTACTGCTAAGCATGAGATCCTGGATTGGATTCCCAGGTCAGGCAAAGTGTTACTGGGTTTTTTCTATCTGGAATTTCTCAGTAGCAGCCCGGAGTCTGGATTTATGCGCTATTGATGGCAATAAACTCGCCCCCTTTTACATGGGACTTAAACATAATTGGCGCAATGTGGGTGTACTATAGATACACTTCTGCCCAACTCTTCGGGGTAACAAGGCGTGAAGTTATGTGTGTTCTTATCTCAGTCTTCCTTTAAGAATCCACCACACAGTCTAGTGAATCATTTAAATAATTCTATACATATAAAAGAAACCCTGTCCGCTCCGTGAGGGTGTTGTTAGGTATCGTACTGAGAGTCTATTTATGTGGTCATTTTCAGGAAAATGAAAAAAAAAACGTATTTTTTTTATGGGGAATTTTACCGGATTTATTACATGGGTAGCGGTTGTCGTCTACAAGTCATAACTTATGACCATAAATTTGGGGTAATTGTGGTACTAAAAATGTGAATTTTAAATTGCAATAACTTTTTAATTTCAATAAAAAAATTAAAAATATATTATGTTTTTTAGTTAATGTTATTGCAGTACTTATCAGCCCCTTTCCGAACGTACAGGGTTTTTTTACATATTGAATAATAAAAATCTATTTGAAAACCTCGTTCAGCTGAGCTATAAAACCTATCAATAAAGTCTCTCCCTTACATTCTGTATAGTAATGTAATCTGAGGCAAGTAATGGTCAGTTTGAACAAGAAAATTGCATGTGAAATTGTCGTAGACACAGGTCCAACTACACTGTTATATTGATTGTTGATCTTGACTGTACGTGATAGTTTTATATTATAGATTTTGAATTCTGTAGATGATAGTTCCTTTAATTTATTTGAAAAGGATGCTTGAAGTGACAACTGCAAAAATGCGTCGCATTTTTCTTGAATTTGAATTGATATACTCAAACTCAAAGCATTTATTTCAATTAAACCATTTACAGGCACTTTTGAATTGTCAAAGAATCGGTCAGTTAGTCAGAAAATTGAAGCTAGTTGCCCATTCCAAAACGTAGATCTCTATGGAGAAGAACGGGCAAGAAACTCCAAGGCCACTCTTTTAAATATAGATATTACAAAATTCTGGGTACATTATTCTTGTTGCTTCTATATGTGAGAACAATGTACAAAAAATAATCAAAGCAATTGAAAATATAAGATTAAAAATAAGCCCTGGCAGATAAGAGATGACCAGTCTCAACTGACGGCGCCCGTTCACGAACATGACGCGTGGATCAGCACCATCCAGCTCAACCATTTTGTAGGGACAGGGACTATTGGTTTAAGAAACTACTTATTATACAGGGTGACAGCGACATCGACGCGAAAACTGTTACCATGGATTCAGTAGGTACCTACATGATTTTGAACACACCCCCCTGCGTTAAAATTTTTCGTCGGTTATTAAAAAAAAATCTGCAGTTCCATACATTTTGACCGCGTAGGTATTGCATTTTTTATATCCTATGTTCAAAATCATGTACTGAAATAATAATGTCCACGGTAATTTTTTTTTTCAAGTTTTCGCGTCGATGTCCCTGCCACCCTGTATGTAGGTACCTACCTCGCACATACCACGAAAGGATGGCACGAATGAGAGGAGGCCTATACTTACTAAGAAGTGGGTGAAACAAGGATGCCACTGATGACGATGATGAAAATAATGACGTCCCTATCAAACAGATTCAGACGGGTAATCTAGAGAACAGTTACTAATTTAAGTAGATATTGCAAAGAACAAAAAACTAGATGAGAAACTTTAAAAAACTGTTTCAAATAAAACTTAAGAAAGCTAATAAAAATTTGTAAGCAAAACAAAAGTCTCTATAAAACCTGTCACTTTCAAATCTTCCAATTAAAAGTCACAAAGAAAAAAACAGCAACATGCGAGGAACACGTCTCTTGGTGACCTTTCACCCTTCAGGACCAGTTCTGATGATGAATGGCGTCCGTCTAATGAGCCATCAGCGAGACCAGCCGGGATGTCGTGACATCGATTTGCACGCTGTCTTGCGTATGCGCGTGTACTGTCATACACAAAAGTGTTTTATAAAAATATTGTTTCATATAAAATCAGCATTCTATTTTGTTTTCGTTTGAAAAAAAAATGTAATCTTTAAACAGAAAATATTCCGATAGAATGTTGATAAAAAAAATCTTTAGCTAAAATATTTAAGTAGTTTTGCAACCAAAGACGTATGCAAACCTATAGAAAATATTATGTCGTAAAAGATGGCTCTAAAATCCTTCGCCATGATAATGAAAAAACCTGTATGAAACATTGTAACATTATTTGATTACTTATATTAAATACAATATTAGTCGATGATGCAAAAGGTAATTACCATCATAAAATTGATTGCGCAGTTGACGTTGCTCGCCCAATATTTATTCAGTAGATATTTATTATTACTTATAGTTTGTATTCTTGTTGGAACCGTGACATTCTGTCCGCAATTCGCACGAGAGCCTGTCGATGTTTTTACTAAGTAGACATTACTTTTTAATACTGAAATTTGATTACTTTATCAAGTTATGACATCTTTTTAGATTATAATATTTTTTTTATGTTTAAATAAGGAGGCGTGGCAACAGTTACTTGTCTTGGGTAGCGTTTTGTAAATTGCCTATCGTAACTGAAGCATCTCATAATTTTAGTATTAAATACTGGTACGGGCTCTATAGATGCTACATTTTTTCTTTGTTTATTTTTAAGAAATATAGTCTAGCTTTTGCCTGTGGCTTCGCCCGCGTGGAGGTCGGAAACTATCCCACGGGAACGTACTACCGAGATAACAAGTATTTTATGTCCTAACCCAAGTCATGGTCTACCCATGTGCAAAATTTCATCCAAATCCGTTCAGCCGTTTCAGCGTGAAAGCGTAACAAACAAACAAACTTACTTTGGCATCTAGTATATCTATTCAAATACCTAAATAAAATTGAAGTGTCTGTTAGTACTGTCAAAATAACAAATTTTACTGACTGAAAGTTTAAACAGTACCTAGTTATTACAAAAAAACTATTAAAAAAAATTCTGTCTGTTTGTCTCTAATCCCTAGTCTCCGAAACAGCTGCACCGATTTTGACGGGACATTCAATGTCAGATACGTGATGTTATAAGGAGTAACTTAGGCTACTTTCATTTAAGAAAATGAAAGAGTTAGGATCCACGTGGGTGAAGTAGCTAGTTTATAATATTAGTTAAGACTAGCTGCTGCGCGTGGAACCTATTTTTTTTCGAAAATAAAAAGTAGCTTAAGTACACATCTATCAGCAATAAAAAAAAAACATTTATTTTTATTTTTTATTACCGTACAAACTTTCATAATTATGCTTTGATATTACAATCAGACACTTCAATTTTATTTATTTGTATAGATTGGTCTATTAATCTATTTCTTCTCTCGTATCAGTTAAGTACTATGAGAATTGCTCATGCCGTGGTAAAAACATTACATAGTCGGCAAGATACCTACTTATAATTATTTTATGTAAGTATCCGATATCACTATGTACTTTTATGACCGATAATACCAACCGAAGATCAGATGATTAGAGAGCGGCGATCAGATGTGTCGCTTTTGATCCATCAATTTCTATTTTATGATCAAAACGAAGATGATTTATTTTCGGATCCGTTTTATTAATAAGGCCATTTGATTTTTAACTAAATTAACTGGTAACTGTTAATCTAGTTATAACGTGATTATTGGAAATGTAAAAAGGGAGTTTTGTAAAATAAATATATTTTATGGTACAAAACACATGACATGTATTTGTAACACTAGTTCACACGCTATTGGTGCCGATTCTCTTGTCACAAATGCCTCTAAACTAAACTAAAAATCACCAAAATTTAGTTTATTCCTGTCAAACGACGATTTCCCATTCTGAATTCCCAATAGACTAAAGTGACACAACTTAACTATATTTTAGTTTGACAGCACTAAGATGGCAACGAGATATTAGTTTAGTGAAAATAGCAATTTTGCTATTCTGAATTTGACGTTTTTCACCTAAAATTTAGATTTTCTAACTAAATCTGACTATTTTTAATCGCGACTAAAAACGTGTGGAATAAAATTGGTTGTCATGAACTATAAATTCACACCAACACCTCGACTTCAAATGCAAAAACAGTACTGAATCTTTTTTTTTTCTTTTGCTTATATCTCGAAAACGGTGTGTCCAATCGCAAAAATAATGAAAATTTCGACCCCCTTTATAAAACCCTTAAACCCCTGACACTCTACATGTAGGTAATTATTTTTCTTATTTTCCATACAAAAAGTGAAAAATTCCATATAAAACACGACGAGGCTGCCCCCCCTGCGCGCCTCCGGCTCTAAAAAGATCACGTGGTTAGGTATCACGTGTGGAGTCGCGATTGTCAAATTCAATTTAGATGTGTCAAAATTATTTTTAAATTTAGAGAATTTATTTTGCAGAATAGCTATAAGATTCTCATAGTCAAAAGTAAGGAATTTTAGTGATAGTTTAGTTAGTTTAGTTCGGTGTACAAGAGAATCGGCACCATTGTCAATCTTTAATTTATTAATTGCACGCTGTACAATCGCACACAACATACATTTATTGCGTGTTTATAAACGTTTTTATTGATTAATTAGCATTTTTATCGTATACATCATAACAGGTTGCGGTCTGTCCTTCGTTTTTTATTTTCGTCTTCACGCTAGGCTTTTATGGCGTAAGTAGAAAAGATGGAACGATATGAGAATAATGATCTCATTTTCTTGTTTCCATTTTCCCCAGATAAATATCATAAACTGCTCTAATTTTAGAGTTGACCAAATGAGTATTTTAATATTTCTTGACACGAAGATTTAAAATAAAAATATAACATATAATTAATATTTTTAGTATATGTTACTTTACCTATGAATTTTAAGACTCCGCTCTGAGCCACCATCTTGACATTGGTTTATTAAATTCATAAAATGGGCCTAGTTTTCAGAACAAATGTAATTATCAAATTCTTTGCTTGCAAAGCCATCGGTAGGTATACCTTTTTATACTAGCAAAAAATATGTATTATTTCTGACATCGGTCAAAGTTTAATTATTTATTCAATATGCGATACACAGAATGTATGTACAAGGTGTGTTCTCGAATAGCTTTATTAATTTGAACTACGCACGCAATTGGATCTTTTAAATCAAATACTAGCAGCACTGAGTATGAATTAGGCAAAGTCTGCAAAAAAAATACCCGGTGGCTGGTAGACATTTATACCTATTGATATTTTGCCTGTTAAGTACTTGAAAAGTTCTAAGTTAATCCTTTAAATTTAACAATGGTGCCGATTCTCTTGTACACCGAACTAAACTAACTAAACTATCACTAAAATTCCTTACTTTTGACTATGAGAATCTTAAAGCTATTCTGCAAAATAAATTCTCTAAATTTAAAAATAATTTTGACACATCTAAATCGAATTTGACAATCGCGACTCCACACGTGATACCTAACCACGTGATCTTTTTAGAGCCGGAGGCGCGCAGGGGGGGCAGCCTCGTCGTGTTTTGTATGGAATTTTTCACTTTTTGTATGAAAAATAAGAAAAATTATTACCTACATGTAGAGGGTTAGGGGTTTAAGGGTTTTATAAAGGGGGTCGAAATTTTCATTATTTTTGCGATTGGACACACCGTTTTCGAGATATAAGCAAAAGAAAAAAAAAAGATTCAGTACTGTTTTTGCATTTGAAGTCGAGGTGTTGGTGTGAATTTATAGTTCATGACAACCAATTTTATTCCACACGTTTTTAGTCGCGATTAAAAATAGTCAGATTTAGTTAGAAAATCTAAATTTTAGGTGAAAAACGTCAAATTCAGAATAGCAAAAATGTTATTTGCACTAAACTAATATCTCGTTGCCATCTTAGTGCTGTCAAACTAAAATATAGTTAAGTTGTGTCACTTTAGTCTATTTCAGAATGGGAAATCGTCGCTTGACAGGAATAAACTAAATTTTAGTGATTTTTAGTTTAGTTTAGAGGCATTTGTGACAAGAGAATCGGCACCATTAAATGAGTGTCTGACCAATTTATCAAAACTAGCGTCGTAGCCACGCTTCTTTCGTAGCATGATACAAGACTTACGTCCTAGTTCGTTCGCGAACTACACATGACTACTTAGGAGCAGGACAAAAAGAAAAAAAGTCAGAAAGAATGCTAAGTGAAAACAAAGTAATGGCGCGGGCGGGCGATGCGATGCGACGTGGTGGGTCGGAAGCCGAGGGAGTTTTATAAAAATGTGCCTGTTATTTTAGTATATTGTGTATCTTACGACTTCCACGCGAACGAAGTCGCGGGCAGAAGCCAGTAATGATATGATGTAAAAAGTAACTAGCTCTATCTACACCTTGTATTATTCATACTCTAAGGTCCAGCAGTTTGTATTTTTAATTAGCTTGTCAAGTTGACGCGAGTAAAAGTGAACTGTTTGTTGAGCGTTCGTTTAGTACATTGTTGGAGTGTCACGTTCTTGTGGTTAATCTGTTAATTTTGTTTAAAGCTTTATATTGTCAAAATATTGTTAAGCTAAGCTCTTAATAAAAATATCTGAGGTCCGATTATCTTACAATATGAATCTTTAAAATATAATCATTTTTATTTATCCAAAATCCAAAATAATACATAGACACAGGTTGAGCACAGTAGTAGTTATACTAAAAAGTATACATAATTATTTGTACAGAAGATAAAAGGCTACAAAAATCTATATGACAAAAATATAAACCCTGTCTCTCAAACTAGGAGGCCTGTATTTTGATAGACAGTGTCTTTGGATCAAAGAAAAGAGTTTTTTTCATTTAATTTGTTATTATGTAAATTTTGACCAGACTTAGGTACTTGTAAACCACCTATAACAACAATAAATTAATAATATTCTATTCTGAACAGAATATTATTGATTGTTGCTAAAGTACCTATAATAACAATACATAATATTCTATTCAAAATTTGTGGCAAAACATTTGTGAGCGTAAGTACTTTCGCAAATGAAAATAAGATCATTTATTTTAAGAGAATCTGCCTCAAATATTTCAAGCTCTTAATAAAAATATCTGAGGTCCGATTATCTTACAATATGAATCTTTAATATATAATAATTTTTATTTATCCAAAATCCAAAATAATACATAGACACAGGTTGAGCACAGTAGTAGTTATACTAAAAAGTATACATAATTATTTGTACAGAAGATAAAAGGCTACAAAAATCTATATGACAAAAATATAAACCCTGTCTCTCAAACTAGGAGGCCTGTATCTTGATAGACAGTGTCTTTGGATCAAAGAAAAGAGTTTTTTTCATTTAATTTGTTATTATGTAAATTTTGACCAGACTTAGGTACTTGTAAACCACCTATAACAACAATAAATTAATAATATTCTATTCTGAACAGAATATTATTGATTGTTGCTAAAGTACCTATAATAACAATACATAATATTCTATTCAAAATTTGTGGCAAAACATTTGTGACCGTAAGTACTTTCGCAAATGAAAATAAGATCATTTATTTTAAGAGAATCTGCCTCAAATATTTCAAGTAAGTTCTAGGACAAATTATGTGTATGTTCTCGGTAGGTACCTATCTTGTGATAACTCGAGAGTTATCTAATGCATTTACAAACTCAAACAATAAAATTAAAAAACCACTGAAATAGCTTCTGTTACCTACAGTTCAAAGATCTACGTCCACACCTCAAAGTTTTAACCGCAAACAAACACACGACATTTAGCAGCCAATTTTTCTAACAAAATCCAAAGTTAATTATAATTACATAGTCGAGAAGCGACATTTTGACCTCTCGTTTATCTTCGTCATAGGTAATATTATTATCACGTAGGTTGTGTTGTGTCTAACGGTGATTTTTAATCTGCCGTGTCCCAGACTAATGATCGGGTTTGTGTATGTAAATATGGGTATGTTATTATTTTGGTCTTTACCTGGTGACGTTACCTTCTGGTCA
This sequence comes from Agrochola litura, assembly GCA_949152395.1. Lineage (NCBI taxonomy): Eukaryota > Metazoa > Arthropoda > Insecta > Lepidoptera > Noctuidae > Agrochola > Agrochola litura. The sequence continues at coordinate 8,119,688 of OX424509.1, forward strand.
AGTAGTTCCCATCAGAGGTCACCTTCATGTTCTCATTTTGAGAGGAAACATACTTTAACGTGAGCCTTCAAAGCAAGAGTGAACAGGCATCTTCTGGGCTTGCTCTTTCTATCATGGACCTCATCCATCGCTTTCCATCAAGTGAGATCGAGGTCAACAGAGCAGGCCAATTCAGTAATTTAAAAAAAATCAAAAGGTAGCAGAATCTAGGTACCCACGGCGAGTGTGGCTTTATTCCGATCGAATCCCACAATCCGAACCCACTGTGTGGGACTCGTGAGGAATAGGTATGGATAAAATTAATATTTTTTTCCGATCTTATCCTATTTTGTGGGATTCGTTAGGAATGGGGGGATGAAATTAATATTTAGTTCCGAACCGATCCCTGTACGAAAATATGATCCAGAGGTCCATGAGGCGTCGCAAGGCATCAGCATCGCATCGTGTGGCCTCACTTTTAGAATGTTAAAGTAGTATTTCTTTTTATTTTACTATGTTTTATTTTCATTTACTTTACTATTATGTATGTATGTTAATATTCTTTACTCTTAATTTTCATTTTCATCTTTCGTTTCACAGTGCGGATCGGAATAAGCCGCGAATGTAGTCTACAGTTCGTTTTTAGGGTTCCGTACCTCAAAAGGAAAAACGGAACCCTTATAGGATCACTTTGTGATCCGTCTGTCTGTCAAGACCCTTTTTCTTAGGAACACGTGGAGGTATCAAGCTGAAATTCATACCAAATACTCAAGTCTACTGTCCCTTGGAGCTGTGAAAAAATCAAACTTCTAAGCCAACGCAATCAAAAGATACAGCCGTTTATACTGCAAATTTTCGACACTCGCAAGGGTATCAAAACCTGCAGGGTACTTCCCGTGAACTCAGAATCTTGAAATTTGGTACGAAGCAACGTCTTATAGCACAGATAAAGGAAAAATTGCGAAAAATAAAAAGTTGAAAATTAAGGTAAATTTTGGTACTTACAAGTTTTCGCGAAAATCTAAATTTGCCCATATCTTTTACTAATAAAAATGATACCAATTTTATTATGGCGGTATAATGGATAGGTACGGAACCCTCGGTGTGTGAGTCCGACTCGCTCTTGGCCGGTTTTTTAATCCAAGAGACTAATTTGACAGGTGCAAATGTCAAACTGCAAATTTAATAAACAAAAAACAATCACTTGAAATGTCAAATTAGTCTCTGGGATTAAAAAACCAACTTTACGTGGAAGCCCATTTTCAGCTGTATTTGTTAGTTTGGTCTGATACAAATGTAAAAAAACCTTGAGTTTCTCTCACAAAATTTAACATTCTCCACGTAAGGTGTTGTGAGCTAAAATTGTTCTGCTTTAGAAAATAAATGCTACTGTTTCACCTAAAGGAAAACAGAAATCAGCCAGATTGAGAACTGCTTTCCTGCAGTCAGTTCTAGTGAATTTGCTTACCACTGGCAACCACCGAAGCCGAAAGTCTGCAGCTCCAATTATTTGCATAATTAAACTTAGTTCTCATTCTCAACGAGCTAAATGGATGAAGACTGTACCTACAGAGGAAGACGCTGCTGAAATTATCTGTGAAAGTCTCCAACACAAACAATGAACAGAATAATCAGTCTATAATGTTCTCACTGCTGGGACACAGGCCTCCTCTCGATGAGAGGGAGTGGGCTGTAATCCACCACGCGGGCCCTGTGCTGGTTGGCAGATGTCACAATATGTCTTCGAATTTTAGTTTCTAGGACATGCCGGTTTCCTCACGTTGTTTACCTTCACCGTTTAGAGAGCAGTGGTGATGAAATAATTTACAATAGTGTCTGACTGAAACCGAAACCGAATTTCGGCAACAGTCTCAGTTTCGGCCGAAACCGAAACCGAAACTTCCTTACAAGGATCATGTTTTGAGGGAAAAATAAAACGTTACTTATTACAATCAGTCAGTCTTTATTTTTTAAAATAAATCACTAAAATCAAACGAAAACTCACAATAAATAAAATTAACTCCAAACACAAGCCAGTCACGACATGATGATTAGGCATGTGGATGCGGCAAAATGTCTTCGTCGCTTACTCGCTTGGATGGAATTTAACGCGCCAAAGACACGCGTTTAAATTTAACTCTCGAATGCAGTTTCGGTTTCGGTCGTAGTTTCGGCAGGTTTGCCGCCGAAACCGAAACTAAACCAAAACTCCTTTTTTGCCGAAACTCGACCGAAACCGAAACCGAACTTTCGGTCGGACACTAATTTACATAAAGTAAAGCGCCTGTCTGGGTGCGAACCCACGACCTACAACTCGTAATGCTAATAATGAGCAGTAAGCCCAAAGAATCGCAGGTGGCCAAAGGTCAACCACCAACTCAAACCCACCACAAACAACAAATACACTTTCTTATCAAACATGGTCATCTGGAAAAGCCATGTAGCATTAATAGAGTCGATGTAAACAACAATATTAGTTTTATGTATGCCGTTACCTATTTGCCCAACATTGATGACATTTTGATGGGGGCTGGGCTTATTTTACATTTATTATAGCACAGCGGGTTGTTGGAACTTGTTTGAGCGTGGATTTAAGGTGCCTGGATGCGGCAGAATGTGGTGTGAACTGTGAGAACGCTTCTGCCATCCAAGCAAGGATTTTCAAGCAAGGATTGGAACTCTCCATTGTTTTTTTTTTTATGGAATCTCAAGGAATTTCATTGTCATTTAGTCAATGACTCCATACAACTTTTTACTATAGGTATTCAATCGGTTAGGTTTCTAGTAATTCCTGGAAAAGATTACATTTAGAACAAAACGGTGTGCATTAAAGGAGCCTCCAACAATAATGATACTTACTGAGCTACGTCTGGGACATCCTCCACAACAACACATGACTGCTGACTGACAGATCTTAGCACTTTTGCATGACCTTCACTGCTTAGTGGTGTGATCTTCGGACTGCCAAGTCATAGGTCTCGAGTTCGAACCCAAGGCTTCTCTGACTTTTCGGATTCATGTGCGTATTGTATAATTATCACTTGCTTCAAAAACGGTGAATGAAAGTTCAAGTTATTTATTTCATAACAAAAATACATTTGTGTCGAAATGTCTGCACAGTAAGTACACAAAAGAAATAACAAAAACATTACAATTATTTACAATACAAGCATCCTCGTCCCTCACCCATCATAGAAGTTAGAACGTCTATCGAATTATTAACATCATCGCATGCATGTATAACAAAGTCAAAAAACATTGGGTACCTACACATATTAATTTAATACTAGTTTTAAGATTTTACTCATTACAAAATTCGTCAATGCTGTAATAGGCTTTATTTATTAACAAAGTCCTGAGTTTATTTTTAAACATATTTATTATACATTACATATTTATTCATTTTTTTATTTATTTTTAAAAATCGTGAGGTGCCTGAGAGAATATTTCTCGACGGCATGTCAAGCCTAGTCAGAGGCCCACGGGTGGCATAAAAAACTCTGACCCCAGGCTAGTCTCTAACCGTACTAAAAAGAAAGAAGCATCACCTTCCTCTTCTAATCAGTTTCCATGAAACATAAATAAACAGAACTTAACTAAAAAAAAGTGGTAGGGTGGCACTCCGGGAGTGCCGACAGAAGTGAAAACTTGAACAAGATCGCCTTGGTGGAAGAAAAATACTTGCATAGAACATTGATCCGTAACGTAATATAAATAAAGAGCACAATCGCGTTTACAAAACCTTTAAAGAAAAAATACTTGCATAGAACATTGATCCGTAACATAATATAAATAAAAAGCACAATCGCGTTTACAAAAATGAGGTGTCGTCATGGTGTCGCGAAATCAATGGTTTAGTCTCATCTCAAAAATGCCCAACGCGCCAAAAGAAGTTTTCACTTCAATAACAAATGATCCGCAAAACCCATCCAGTAACATCTACATCGGAACCTTCAAACTCAATAATAAACAGGCAAAAAAGTCACGCGTCCATTGCGCCTCCGATGGTACCGATAATTTTTCAACACACCGTCTACTTATTACGATCATAGGTAGAGCATTAACTAACGCGCAGGCTTTTCAATCGTGCCTTATTCCTTCCACACAAAAACCAACCGTAACAACCACAAAATTAAGTTGAAAATCGTCTGAGTTGGAAATATGATTACATTATCATGTTTCATTCAAAATTGAGCTTTGACTGTTGGACTGTAAGGTAGGATTTAGATTGAAGGGGCCAGAGAAATGATGGTAGTATTTCAGCTAGACATCGGTCAAAGAATCGTGACCGGCCCGTCCCCGGCACCTGACGTCCACCGGTGTCGGTTAATGTAACTTCACCGGAGTACAAAAACAACATTTCAAAGGTACTGTTTTAAATACCTGTGTTGTTATCCGATCGTTTAATAGTTAACCAAGAATTGTTGGTTATTATGGGTAATCGGGGGATTTTAATAATGCTTTACATGTCGTCGCCGTGCAGTGAAAACCTTGTAAAGTTTTTTTTTGTTGTATTTTCTTTTAATTTATTTGTTGGGTAGAAAACCTCGTAATGCATAATTTAGTTTAGAACGAACGTGCACAGCTCTAAGATGGTTTTAATGCCTTCTATTTATGATAATGAGAACCTCGGAGAACGTCAATGGCGGCACATTTTTCAGACAGTTTTTATTTTCTCTTGTAAAATAACGTTTATTGCAATCACGAGGTTTTCACTGCACGGCGACGATGTACGAGTATGTACTCTATCTAGGGATGTAAAACGGTAAAATTGCCCTGGTACAATCCGGTAAAAAAAAATTTTACGTAATTTACGGTATTTTTCGGTAAAATATGGTAATTTTCGGTAAAAACGTACTAAAACACTACAAATACGGAAGTAAGTATGTTTGTGTGTATCATGTGTATGTCACTACTTCACTATAAACGGATAAATGGATTTGAATGAAATTTGCCAGAGATACAAGCAGTATTGGAACTTTAAAAAAACAGAAAACTGGGCTCGTGCGACTCATGCGTACTAAAAATCCCTAAAACTTAATTCTCAAGTCAAGAATTCAAGATATGAATCACACCATGTCATGGATTTTAATAATATCATCTATGTGCAGAGCAGAGGACAGCACAAATTAAAATTTAAAACTTCATAAGTCGCCGGTAATTTTACTGTAATTTATATAAATGACCGTAAAATACCCGTATTTTACCAGCTGTTTCAGTAAAATTACGTAATTTTGCAACCCTAACTCTATCTATGCAATCAAACTACTTACAGCTGAAAAGTTACTCAACATAGGTAAATATACTATGGTATAGTGACTAAAGTTTTCTTCTTTCTTGACCTACACAGATAGAAAAATTGCAAATTTGACGTAAATTGTACAAAATTTCTTGCTGATAACGCCATCAAGCATACCTGCAAAGAGATTGCAAATCCATTGCTTCACAAGTTCGAAAAAAAAAATCTGCTCAACAACGTAAATAACGCAATGAATTTTGTTGAACTGTCAAAATGAAACAGTTTTGTCTTAATCATTTACGAAAATGTGTTACGAAATTAGCTGGCCACTTGAAAATGCTCTTTAACTCGTAATTTCCAAGTTACAGTATCTGTCAAATGTTGTGTCCCCTACAAAACTTGTTTTTACGGTCATTTCCTTGGCGAAATAAAATAAAACTAAAAGAATATTACGAAATAAATCATAATATTCTTTTATTTTTATTTTTACACCCAGGACCACGATCATTGTGTCTTTAGATTCAACTTCTGTAGGATTAAGTAACAGCTATAATCTTTATTCTTCAAACATACTCACGTATCCAAAAAAACTCAAACAATAATGTAAAAAATTCTTGAGACTGTCATTTATTGATTCCTCTGTAATTTATTAGGTGTTCATCAATGCTACGTATTCAACACTACCTTCCGCCAGCGGCTTTGTCCGCGTGATATCTTTATAGATAATAGACTATGTTACTCAGTGATAATATAACATTCTACTGGTAAAAGATTTTTTTTAATCAGTCTGGTAGTTTTTGAGTTTATTGATTACAAAATAAGAACTTTTTACAAAAAAAAAAACAACCGACTTTCAAAAAACACTACAAAGTGAAAAATAACTTTAATTTGGGAAATCGGTGTCTTTGGTTTTGAATTTTCGTTTTTTGTCACCGACTTCCGAAATTAAAGTTATTTTTCACTTTGTAGTGTTTTTTGGAAGTCGCTTGTTTTTTTTTAAGTTTTTTTTTTCACTTTTTACTTGTGGTACCTACCCCACACAAATTCGAAAACCACTACCTGCTATGTAAATAACAGTGACAGGAACTTATCATATCATCCACCATACTAAGTGGGAAACGGTCTCAAAAATTATCGAAACAAAGAAATTAATATGAGACCACCTCGAGAGTACACCCTTTCAAACAAAAAAAGAATTTTCAAAATCAGTCCACAATTGACGGAGAAATCGGTGGACATACATAAAAAAAAACAAACATTCGCGATATATATTATAATTCGCCTTATAATATTTTTAAAAAATACAGAAAATAATAGTGTGCGCGTGTGTGTGTAGTGTGTATAATAATAGTGTACATCAATAATTTGAGTTTAGTGTCAGTGCACACACACATTGCCATAACCCATGATGCAAAATAAATTAAGAAAATTTTAGTCATAATAAGACGAAATAAGAGAGTGTGTATAAGACGAATTATGACTAAAATTTTCCAGTGTTGGGTAAACATTCATCTTTTATGAGCAACACTTTATTTTTCTCACACATCTTATTGCTCAAGCCTGTTCTCGAGCATCCACTATACAATAATGTTAACTAACGAAGGGCGTTCCCGGTAACCCGCAATAGTACAGCGCCAAAAATGAAAAAAAAACCTATTTTTTTTTTTTTTTTTTAATAGTTGTGTATTCGCTTTTTAGGGTTCCGTAGTAAACAAGGAACCCTTATAGTTTCGTCATGTCCATCTGTCTGTCTATCTGTCCGTGGTCTAGCTCCGAGACCCTTAGTACTAGAAAGCTGTAATTTGACATAAGTATACATATTAATTACGCCGACAAAGTGGTAAAACAAAATTATGAAAAACATTTTTTTTAGGGTAGGTACCTCCCATACACGTAAAGTGGTAATGTTTTTTTTTATCATAGTGTGGGGTATCATTGGAAAGGTCCTTCAAAAAGATTGTGAGTTTGTGGAAACCGTTTTTGGATTCAAGGATCCGTTTGCGAAATATTAAGCTTTAAAGTGCTAATTTTTGTTAGAGTCAAGTGTCCCCCCCCCCTGCCAGCTAAATGGTTGGTTTTGGATGTGTGAAAAAAATCACAGCAGTAGTTTATATAACGAAATTAAAAGGAAAACAATCACAGCTAAGTGGGCTCTTCAAGTTAACGAGTAATAATCGACCAACTTAAGTTTGCAGTTGCAAAAACTTATTTTCCCATACATTCCGTATGGGAGAACATGTTTATCAACAACAAAGTTAAGTTTGTTCTTGGGATAAATTCATCCCAACTACGGAACCCTTCATTGTGCGTGGTCCGACACGCACTTGGCCGGTTTTTTTATTGATACGTAAAAGAAACACTCTGTACACATGCACTTGTCTTTCAACGTGGAAAGACTAGGGCGTTGGAAACATACTGTATAAAAATAAATAAATAAACGTCTATTTCTCCATCTGTACTGTTGCATACATGCTCTTAAACACAGAAAATCACTATTAATCAATGCGAATCTTCCAGCAACATAATCAAATCGATCCAACTCATCCAATGACCAAAGCAATCACCGCTTCCGTAGACAAAAAAATACTTGAATAAATATCAAATCCTGCTGCTCATATATATATAACTGTACATTGACTGTTAATTTTTCTTCTCTGTGATTAATATAAATTCTTGTATTAGTTGCGATGAGCGACAGGTCACGAAGACCAGTGGCTTGCTGCTGACGTAAGCTTTCGAAATGAGGTTCTGACTTCATCTGCCTTGGCCTAAGTATATGTGCTGGCTTTAATTTCCGTTTCTATAATTGATCGTTAATTCATGGATCTTGTGTGAGAAATACATATTAAGAACGTTTTTATGGATTCAATCATTATTTTGGCGCCAGTTGCTTAGCTATGAAGATTTCGGAGCGGTATATTTTTGTTTGCTATTTTATCCTTATTGGCAACTCTGCGCATAATTTCATTTTCAAAATTTAAATGAAACTTTATAATTCTGTTTAGTATATTGTATCACATTTGAATTCAAATCAAATGATTTTTCTTTAAGTACGCTGTACTGGTACAGTGTCTTGATATTTGTTTGCTGCACCGGTCGACGTCATTACGTCAGCGCCGGCTGTCGCTAAAAAACCAGCTCTGGGGCTCTGTCTTGCATAGGGTCGCAGCATAATGCTGAGCGATAGCCGATTTGCGTGGATGTGACGCATGCTTCACCCAAGCTTTTCTCATTTTTGTGTTTTAAGCTCTTTCTTGCGTCATGTTTACCGCAAATAAACGTTTTTCTCTAATTATTATGTAGTTTAATATTAGTGTATTATACACATCAAAATTCCGAAATAAATTCGCTAAATGATAGTGAAAACCGCGTCAGAATCTGTTGCGTAGTTTAAAAGAACAACATGGTCACACAGCCAGGCATGAAAAGTGATTTTAATTTATAATAGGTATGCATAAATACACAAAGATACCTACATATATTATATACATACATACATAAACATACAGGGTAAGTTTTTAACCAGTGCGCAAACTTAAACACGTGAAACAGAAATCGCGAAAAAAAAATCAGCTGTTCCCTACATTTTGACGAGTTATGCGAACATTAATGTAGGGAACAGCTGACTTTTTTCGCGATTTCTGATTTGGTCCCATAGTAAAAGTTGTTCATAATGATGAGTAAAATCACGTGTTTAAGTTTGCGCACTGGTTAAAAAAAATCCTGTATAAACATACATTATTTTAAAAAAATTTGCTCTATCAATCTCAATCTTCTCTTGCAATTTCACGCAAAACAAAAACAATAAATCTACTTATTAGCCCAATGTCTACATGTCACCCATCACCGATACTTCACTACACTATAATTACCGTCCACCATATTTTTCCCATACAGAGTGGTCACAAACAACACACATAGTTCACATCGTCGTGACCACGCCATGACAGCTACTTTTTCTGCCCATCTCGTCTTTTTGCGGAATTGCTCTCTTTGTCTACTTTTATTTACGTGCTCCAAGCGGCTCTGCATTCGCAAGGTTGGGAGATTGCAGATGCGGGAGTAGGTAGATTAGTCTCAGAACCAAGATAATTTTTAAAATTACATCAATTTTTAATCGAGTGTTCATCAAAGCTCCCGATTTAATGTTACTCTTTGTATGAAAGGACAATTTTTTCACCTCAGGATCATCAAAAGACTAAAGCGTCACATTTTCAGTGTTATGCAAACCTATGCTGTGTGTCCAAAGGAACAAAATAGGCTATTCAAATGAGCCAAATTCACACCTATATGAGGTCAAGAGCAAGCTAAGGAAGTATTAGGCCCAGTACACCATAGCAGCACTAAATACATTTTGCACTAAACGAATTTATGTATTTTATGTCGTTTTTGTGTAACGAGCGTTTTGTTTGTGCTGAATAAACAATTTTTCTTACTTGTCTTTTTTAAAATTTAAAACATCGTTCTATTTCTATCAAACGTTTGAAGATGACAGAATAATGTTTTAAATAAGTTTTAGATGCTAGTGGGCCTAAATGTTAGCGTCTCACGAAAACCAGAAGAAAAACAGAATGAGCAGCCAGGACGATAGAAAACAATTTATCCACACACAATATTTACACACACTATAACACTGATTTACATCCGTAAGACGTACTCGTAACGTAGGGTTTAGTTGAAAACCAGGGTCAGGCACTAGTCTGGCATTTTTGCTGAACTGTGCCTATTTGTCGCAGCCGTGAGGCACACAATACTGTTTTAAGCTTCCTGTTTTTTTTTTATTATTGTTGTATTCGAATATTGTGTGCCTTAACCTGGATCAAATAAATAGATTTTCTTTTCTTTCTTTCTTTTTTTGCTTTTCTTTCTTTTATTACTTTATTTCTTTTCTTTTCTTTTCTTTTCTTTCTTTCTTATTACCACGATTCTCAAGAAATCGAAATAATCCCACAATTTGCGACTCAAAGGATCACCACGTCTGCACCACTCTCTCCCACTTGTCGCTATCCAGGAATGCCATGGGAACGGGTAGCCCCGTCGTACATGACACGAAATTATTGAGCCCGTACAAGTCACTATTACCCCATTACACTGGACGTCTGTGTTTAGCCGTAATGTTCGGAGGTACTGCGTGTCGCGGGTAAAAATAAGGATCCCGGTAAATTAGTTGATGTATATGAATTGTTTGGAATAAGTACCGAGATCTTTGTTACTAACAGCTATGGTAATATCATTAATAGCATTGTTTAAAAAAAAAAAGTAAATATTGGTGCCGATTCCCTTGTTCACAAACTAAACTAAATTTAAGTTCAGTGCATCTTTTTCTTTCTATTTCATTAAGAAAAGGACAGAAGATAAATTTTAGTTTAGTCCTGTCAAATTAATCAGCGGTGGACGTAATTTTAGTAGGCAAGTTTTTAATCACGTCTAAACTTGTATAGAGTAGTGACAGGCGCTGATTAATTTGACAGGACTAAACTAAAATTTATCTTCTGTCCTTTTCATAATGAAATAGAAAGAAAAAGATGCACTGAACTTAAATTTAGTTTAGTTTGTGAACAAGGGAATCGACACCATTGTCAAACAACCAAGTCACCAATAACTTAAATTTTGTCCTTTTGTCGGAAAAACTTGTGTCCTGAAAAATTGTTACTGAGGTTATTTATGAATTTATCGTCAACTAGCTTCTGCCTTCGACTTTGTCCGCGAGCCTAGAACCTTCCTCAAGAATTGGGCTATCCGATGCAAAATTATTTTTTCAAATCCGACTGGTAGTTCCAGAGATTACCCCCTACATACAAACTTACAAACAAACAAATTTTACCTCTTTATGATATTATATATTATAAAATTATAAATAAATACAAATTGTTACCTATAGAACTATAATATAAAAACAATCAAACTAAAAAATCTTTGAAATCCCTTGAAACCGTGACGTTTCAAGTTTCAAGAAAAAACACGGTATTAATTAGTATCTTTAAGTGGCTCATGTCATATAATATAACAAATTAAATAAATAGAAATAATAAATGCCAGACTCAATAACTAATATTATTCTAGTAATCTGATATGACAGTGCACCAATCAGATACTAGTGAGGAAGTGCAGCCCGAGTGGCACAGTCGAAGGGACAGCCACGTGAAAGTGATTAGCTGCACAGTGCTGCGTTGTCAAGACAAGGAACCCTTGTGAAAGGGGAGAGTGGGGATTTTAGGTACACAGTTGCATTTCGTTGCATTTTTATTTTCAGACGTTTTCGAAGCCATAGTATGTGATTGCATTTGTGTATTGCATAGTATGTAACTGCATTTTTATTTTGAGACGTTTTCGAAGCCATAGGATGTCATGTGACAGTCTTTTTATTTTGAAAACAGTTATAACTAGTTTAAAAAATGTTAAATAATTTATAAGTCGATCCAATTTATTTTAAGTAGGTAGGTATAAGCGTTTTTGCATTATTTATTATTCTTTTCATAAGGAATTTCTCAGTAGCAGCCCGGAGTCTGAATTTGTGCATGGCAATAGACTCGTCCTACACCTCTGTATAACTCTTCGGGGAAACAAGGCGTTACGTTATGTTAAGTTTTATATTTATTATTGCCAATTACCTTAGACAACAGATATTATAAGTAGTCTTGATTATCCATTAGCCCATTCTAGCATTTCATTGTACCTAACAAGACTGATGGATCAATACACTAATTGCGTAACTTATTTTCGTAAACGATTATGACTAATTTGTTTAATTTTGACAGTTTAACAACATTTTTTTTCCAACTTATGAAGCAATGGATTAGCAATCTGTTTCAAATCGAAACAAATTGTGATTGATCGTGTATTTACGTAATTAGGGTACAAGCAATACTTTATTATTTTCTTACTCATTCTAAAACCAATTAATTATTACAAATACCTACTCTGTTCTATGTATAACAGCATATCAATATAGCACTTTTACTATTTCTAATTAAACGAAATTTAAATTCACCAACTTTCCTCCCACATCTGCCAACCCCACTCTCCTGCCAGCGGCGGCGATGTCGCGTGCGATCAAGTTTCATCCACTACAACGGCAGTCTGTCCAGGGTTACACCACAGACAAACAGACCAACAAACAAAAAAACACACATATTAGCGGCACTTTGCGATGCAATTCCAGCCATTCGCGCTAATTACTAACACAAAAACCATTTTACATAGACCTCTGTATCTTTTATAGTATATAGGGATGCTTCTAATTTGAGAGGTCAGGTTATGTTGGTAGGAGGTTAGTGCCAAATTTCTTGAAATGTTCGGTAATTGTAAGACAATGCGGGGGTCATAAACGCTTGACGTGGTCTTGTGAAGGTGTGAAGGGATACAATGAGGTCACGCAGTTCGTTTAGCGGGTCTCTGTCTAATTACAAAGTGAAACTGTGTTTTCGAAAAAAATGCAAGAAGTCATCTATCTATACCTTTTATACTTAATATTATAAAGATTTGTGAGTGAGAGAGTGTAAAGAGTTGTATTTGTGAGTTTGTATGTAGGGGGCTCAGACCAAATAAAAAACCAAGACATAGCGCTGTGAACAAAACAGTAAAGCATACCAAAACTACACCTCCGCTCTGTGCATACACGCTCACACGCAACACATTTACAACCATTTACAATAGTTAATTGATTCAGGCGTGACCTTGCGGAAATCCATTATAAATACAATAGACATGGATATATTTAGTAACCTAGTTCCGCTTTGCTATTTTTAAAAAACCATAAAAAACTTGAAAGAAATCGACACGTGTTTCACCTCTCAACGAGGCATCCTCAGCATGACGATTGACTTGTCGCGAACTCAAACACGGCGTGTTGCCACACCAAGCGCTGAACGCAGAGTCAAATCAACAATCAACCATTCACAATCAAACTACACCTCAGTAAGTGCATACATGCTTATGAAACCGGCCTCACGTCACTGCCGACAGTGCTATGTCTTGGTTTTTTTATTTGGTCTGAGGTAGAGGATAATTTTTGGAACTCATGATCCGATTCCTAAAATTCTTTTACTTGGGAAGCTACAGTATTGTAGTATGTGTAATCTGTGGTATTGTCGAATGTCATAGGATAGATATTTTATTTCTAAAACAAGAAATTTCACGCGGACGAAGTCGCGGGTAGAAGCTATGTTATTATAACTCTGGTCCTTTATTACAAAAATATACCTACTTATTAACATATATCTACCGGAACAAAAGGACCAAATTAAAAATTTGACCAGAAATTCACAAAGCATGAAAACCAAATTTCGATAATATTTGCGATAACAACCAAATACTACAGCAAATATAATAACCGAACCCAATACAGGAAGCCGACCCTCGTTGTACAAACACTCGATCCAGTTTACAATCCGAATAATCGGGAGCGCATTCGATTATCCATTTACAAATAATTCTCCGAATTTTTCCGAACACCACTCGTAACTTCCAACTTGGGGCAAAAAAAATGGGCCACTCTAACTGAGCATGAAATATGGAGAAAAAATTACGCAAGTGAACTGCATCATAAAAATATGATTGACATGTTTCTTAATATGACATCTTTCGGGCGGTGATATTTTTTTGTCGCATATGTCTACCGGGAATGGACTCCTTTTTTATACGTCAAACAGTGTTTAAACTGTTGAAGAATCTTCAACTTTATGACACTAACTTTAGGGTTGAAATCGGAGGAGTGGTGTATCAAAATAAGGGCCTAACATTTTGCGAACGACATTAGAAAGGAGATATTAAGTGCTCGGTAATCCAATTACATGTTCTTTGTCAATTTTCGGATGTGTATTATATTTCTATAGAGGCATGTTATCCTTCTTATATTTGTAGTTATGTACAAAAGGATATCTATTGAAGGTTTTGTCCTTTTGTCAGATTCTGTAGTTTGTAATGACGCGGTTGAAAGACACCGCTTTTTTATTTTTTTATATAATATTTCATAACTATGTTGTACAACTTTAATATTACTTACCCTAAACTTCGTCAATATTTTTCAGAGTCCCTTTATAAACGTTCATATTCATATATTTGCTCATTCCGACCTCGTCTCCAAGGTCCTTTGCGATCGCGACCGCCTTCTCGTGTAAATGATACTCCCCCCCCAACCCTTGCTCGAAAATGAGACAGCAGTTGTTGCAGCTGAGCTCGTAGCTTTAAATACCTCGCATAATAATCAAGATGAACATCTAAGTTTAATCCAGCCTGTCCCTTCTTGCTGTCCTCTTCCCAGCGACGCCCTAAGCCGAGGTTCATACCCCACAGGGGGTGCCCTTAGCGAGCGCTCGCCTAGTTTTAATTTAGAATAGTTTTTGCCCTTGGCTGGAGGCTTTAAGTGTAGTAGCAGGAAAGTCTGGTTAAGCAGCCAAGATCTCAGTAGTCAAACCAGTGAGATGCACTAGTTAAAAAAAAAAAAACATTTGTTTGCGTTCCACAAGGTAAAACAAGACTTTAACAAAAGGCTTAGAGCTAAGAGCTGTTGTAGACCTTGTCAGGAAACAGCAAAAATTATTGTTGATACATAGCTATTACTTATAGTTAAACCTCACCAATAGTATGAGCACCAATTTCATAATGAAGGTCCAAGTTTTTTGTCAATCAGTCTTTATAGGGTTCCGTACCCGAAGAGTGCCAAACGGAACCCGATTACTAAGTCTCCGCTGTCCGTCCGTCCGTCTGTCAGCGGGCATCTCATGAACTAATAGGTAGACCGTTGAAATTTTCACAGATTTTGTATATCTTTTGCCGCTATAACAATTTAACTAATAATAAAAATTAAATAGTTATTTAAAATAATTAAAACGCTGAAAAAAACAAAACAATATTTTTGTTTGCGTTTTTATTATTTTGCATATACTGTTCAAGGGTCCACCCAATAATGTGCCACTGGATGAGAGAAAGACCACAATTTTAACACTTAATCGTAGCTCAGTTACACGGAAGTATGTCAACAAAATCACAAATTCTAATCAAATCAAACCAAAACAGACAACCTTTCACTCTGCACGTACATCACAATTGTCAACAAATATTATCACATATATCACTAATTCCTTGAAATCAGTCCATTTATTACAATTTGCGACGATAGAACGACCGGAATACGTCATTGTATGACATGTCGGGCTTATTGTGTCTCTAGGTTAGTTAGATGAGTGCATAGGGTTATCAAAATTACGTGTCATTAAAGACATTTTGATACATCCTTAGTTCTTACCCAACGTGTGATATTTGCCGGCGTCAACACCACCGACAAAATCAGTCGAGAAAATTGTAACACATCCTTATTACATGGAAATAAGGTGAGTATTGGAGTGAGTTCTATTTTCAGGAGTGTAGGGGTTAAGTTGGCTAAAACAGCTCATACAATTAAAGTCCAATAGATATACCGATAAGAGTCACAATGCACTTGAGGATGTCATAAGATTATAATAACTTTTGAATGCTCAAGGCGTAATTATAGCTTATGAAATTTGGAGGACCCAGAACAAATAAAATATAAATTAATTTGATTGAGAATTGTGATAAACGAGGCGTTAAATTTAAAGAATATACAGTTGGAAGAGACGTGATTAATTCTGGTTTAGATAGCTTCGTTTGCAAAGAAAATATATCGTGCATTTATATGGAAGGAGCTACGTTCTTCGAAGGCTTGTAAAAGAGTGAGCATCAGGTTAAATGGCGTGCAATTGGACTGGTCTTGGTTTGTCCAGCATTGGACAGCTGGTATCTGAATTTGGAAGAAGTGAGTATTCAAAATGTAAAAAAAAATCCTCTCCGATCCGAAATATGCTCATAGGTACCTACTGCAATAACATTACCTAAAAGTAATAAAAAATCTAGTTATTATTGAAAATAAAAGTTATTTCTATATATAAATCACATTTTTAGTACCAAAATTACCCCAAATTCATTAAATAAATATTAGCAAATTTTCAACAGGGGTCATACTTGTAAGACACCTGATAAACAACGTTAAAGTTCCCCATTGAAAAAAAATAAGACGATTTTTTTTTTGGGTTTTTGGAAATTACCACGTCGGTAAATAAACTCTCATTACGATACCTAACAACATCCTCACAGATCGGACAGGTTTTTTTTTTACATGTTGTATATAACAAGACTTTTAAATTTTACTAGCTGACCCAGCAAACGTTGTTTTGCCATATACATGTTTAGGGTGGACCACCCTTATCACTTAAAATAGAAAAAAAAAAAAATAGATGTTGGCCGATTCTCATAGATACCGGATAAGCACAAAAAATTTCATCAAAATCGGTCAAGCCGTTTCGGAGGAGTATGGCAACGAAAACTGTGACACGAGAATTTTATATATTAGATTCTAAATTTGAATATGTTTGCTGTCTATGATCATGTCAAATTTTATTCCTCAGGAGCTGCTGAACGTTTCTGTTGAACTAATCATTTCCATTTGAGTTAACAAAAAACGAAGTATTGAAAATATAAATAGGTATGAGTGAGCTTGAAAACAAAAATAATGCAACGTTTAATTTATATCTAGATTCTAGACAGAACACAATTTATTACCATATTAACTTGTGAGTATTTGCATATTATGATAGATAAGAGACGTCGAAGGAGTTAACTTGATAGATTACATCATAAACAGCTGTTTATTAGAATTATGATCTGTTCTTTAATCTTAGAAAAAAGTTATTTAAAACTAGGGATTTTATTTATTTGCGACCTCTCCTAAGTGAAAAAGTAATACTTAGAGTAAGTATGACGAAAATAGCTTTGTTAATATGTAGGCAATATCTGTTGGCTAGATTTTTAAAGGAATTATAGTCCGAATTAACAATTGGCAGGCAGTTCAAGGCAATAGCGCACCTCAGACTTACACCTTAAACTTCTACTTCTTCCTTCATGGTTCTCTATTTAAAAAAATCTTGTTTTTAACACTTGGGAGTGATAAAAAGATTTCTCATTGAGTATTGGTACCTACTTATAAGACGCAGTGATAGCCTAGTGGTGTGACCGTCGGACTGCCAATCCATAGGTTTTGAGTTCGAAGGGACGCACCTCTGACTTTTCGTATTCATGTGCGTATTGTATAACGATCACTTGCTCCAAAAACGGCGAAGGAAAACATCGTGAGGAAATTGGTATGGCTTTTTTTTTTTGGGTGGGAAATTATCAAATAACTTCTCCCGCTCTGGGCGGAGCGGGAGGGCGTGTCAGACTCTTACTGACTAAAACCCACCCGTGTTCCTTCGGTTGCCCTGTTGCCGGGGGCCGCGATGTCCCTATCGGTTTTCTTCGAACCCCCGGCAGGCATTGGCCCTAGCGGACCCCGTCAATTCTGCTGGTCAATCGGTATGCCTGAGAGATATTTCTCGACGGCTGCATGTGAAACTAAGTCAGAGGCCCATGGGCGGCATAAAATCTCCGACACCAGAAAAAGAAAAAAATAAGACTTACAAAACAAGTGGGGAAAAAAATACGACTTTTCACCCACAACCATCGTAAAACTGACTCCAAAGCCCCCAAAACCTAATTTAATTTTCAAACTGTCATACAGCACTAACATAATAATTAGCTAATTGGTCACACAGTACTTTACGACTACGAAACGTTAAAACAAAATTATAATTAGTCATAAATCCGAGCGTGGAGACCATCGATCGATTCTCGATTCGCTCACACGATTATATCGATTTATTTTCTTCGTGTGCGTGTATGTGGGCTTGTCTGTCTGTGTGCGCGTATAGGAACAACAGATTTATTGTTAATGGTGTCCCGAACATAATTAAAATGGTTGATGTTTCGCCCAGCCCGCTTGGCCAACGTCCTTCGGTCGAAATGTAGAGTAACTTGGGTGTAGAGGTTGGCTCATAGGATAAGGTTGATATTAAAATATTCTTTAGTAAGAGGAGATCCAGCTTTTAAAACGAAAAGCATGTTTTAAGGAATCATAAAACGTAATATAGGAAGGTAGGTTTTGTGAATAAAATACTAATTTATTATAACTAAAAACAGCCTAGCGCGATATCGCGGGCGCGACAGGCAGCGCGACCCGTGTCGCGCCCGCAAAATCGCGCTAGTCTGTACGTGCTTTAACCGAGAGACCTGTGAGAGATAAATTTTAACCAACAGTTTAAAAGTCGACTACCTAAAAGTTAGCTTTTAGTAACGTTAATTATGACTTTACTAACGTTAATTATAAAGAAATCAGAGAATTCTTAGAATAATTAAATTGATAAAGCTATACCTCTCCCTATTGTAAATAAGTATGTCAAACACGAAAAGGATAATAAAACAAATTAAAAAAAAAACAATATTCAAGATGTCCTCTAAATTTATTCATTACTCTGTACCGCTTATAGTGTTATAGATAATGGTGAGCGATACCCCGTGCTATACAGCTTGTGGCGCCATCTGTACTTTACTTTCCATTGTTTCATCGTCACCTGCAATGATACTGATTGTTTAGAAAGATACGTCACGGTACTTATGGCTCTCACGAGAAAAAATTGTATAAAAAGCTCCAATAAAGGGCCAAAAATAAACAAGCACTAATAGGTACTCAATGGTAATTATATTAGATACTAGCTTCCGCCAGCGCAATATCGTTATAAATGATAGCCTATGTTAGTCAGTGATACATTGATAATATAGCATTCTACTGGTGAAAGAATTTTTTAAATCAGTCCACTAGTTTTTGAGTTTATTCATTACAAACAAAAATACAAATATTTTCTCTTTATAATATTAGTTTAGAAAGAAAGAAAAAGTATTTATTGAGACTAGCACAGGAAATCACAAATTAAAAACACACTCATAAGAACATAAATTAAAAAACAAAGTAAAATTAAAATAAAAGCAGAAAGTCCTGTACGAGGTCAAAAGGCTCCTATCTCAGCATGATGCTGCGACAGTTAAAAATAAATTTCGCAGCGCTGGTATTCTGATAGAGCCTGAATAGAAGTATTGCCGACCCCTTATAACCTAAATAAAAGATAAGATATCTACAATCATTCATGAAAGAAAGTCTAACCCCCTAGCTAATCTTAAAATGCAAAGTACTCCTAAGAGTGTGATAATTATAATAATCAGAGAAGATAGCAGTCTGATCAGGATAACATTCTGATAGAACAGCTGCAACCAAGACTATAGGCTAAAAGCCAAAGTTGACCTCAGCTCAAAGAAAAGGACGCAAGGAAAATAATAATAAAGAGACTATGGACTACTTAAAAACCAATTATACCATCAAGTGTCACTAAAACAATACAATTCGATTGTAATCTTTAGTTTTTTTACTGATAATTTCAATGGCTTGGGAAACGCGACGATCGTCGGCAAAAAATTACAATTATAGTGATTAATATTGGACCGTGTAACTTCTTAAAATTGATTACAATACCTTGAAAACATTACCAGTTTTACCTGGGCGAACGAGCTCTGCTCGGGTGAAAATAGAGAAAACGAATTTTCCCAGATATGAGACCTAGCCAGATCGATTGTCCGCCTCCGTAAATCCCTACATTGCAACTTTCACCGAAATCGTTAAAGCCTTTTTCGAAAACATGATAACAAATATATAGAGGTATATATAAATATTGCTCATTTAATATTAAAGGATAAATAATAAACATACATCTCCTTAAAAAACCCCATCACTTAGTCACACTTTTTGTCCCAACATTGTCCCGAAATCCGTCCTCATTTTTCCTTTCAAAACAACAATGTCAACTTCTCAGAACCCTTAATCACCAGATTCAAAAGGTGATTAATCAAAATCGCCATTAATTATTAGACGCGAGTATTTATACTGATTATTATGGGACGTCCGAAACGCTGTGTTGTCCCGCCCTGCTATTACAGTTCGCCCTTTCGGTATTACGGACGATGGACGGTCGCTGGTCGTATATTAGGACCGGAATATTACTGGTGCACATTACGCGTTTACAAAAGGTTTGGTGGGAACGCGTGTAACGAAACGAGATGAGATGTGCAAGCGTTTAATTATGTAGCTGGGATAGTTATGAAGTTATGGACGCGCATATTTCATGTGTGTTTAAAATTAAGAAGTATAGTTGACCATACAGATCGCTCAATACTTAGGGTTTCGTGAAGCCTGAATTACGGATCAAGGTATGTTGTGAATATCCGTAATTTATACTATAAAAAGTATCTCACGGAGTCACGGTTCATAGGTAAACTCATAAAAGTCGTTCCTAGTAAAAACTCGTTTCCCCTTGAGAAGGTCATACGGCAAAACTAAGTCGTGATAAGCCACTGAAATTAATCAGAACTAAGCACTAAACATTCAGTCCAAACATTATATAGTCGAACGAAAGAACCTTCACAAGTCATTAACGACAGAATATCAGTCAATCACTAATGATAGCACATGGCGTTACCACCCCGATTTAAAACACAATCGATATTACAAACCGTAACAATCAAAATTTTTCAATCGAATATTATCATCGTACAATTAATAATTCGTGAAATATCATTAAGAAGCAAAACAGGAGAACAAAAGTCGCGGTCCTTTGAGCAGTGTATAAAAAAGGAGAGGAATAAAAAAGGGAAGACGTCCCGCGGGGCGAGCGTCGGCGGTACGTATACTAAACCAACACAGTATGTGTCGACACTGGCCCGTATGATATTGCCGCACGCATTATATGGATAGTGCTTTAGATGATAGAGTAATGTGAAACGGAGAATATATTCTAGTCAAAAGTAGAGAAGCGGAGAAAATATTAGTCTCAAATAAGGAGGCTATTATAGTTACATTTTCTTATAAGGAAGCAGGTGGTGGTAACAGTATTTCAAATTCAGGATAGGAATGGGAATGAAAGTAATTAAATACTTGCGAATATAAACAACATTCATACTTTATCTCTCTTTCTTTGTCTACAAATGATAATTTGTAATGTAATCTTTATAAAAACAAAAATCCCTCAAAGAATCACTAATTTTCCAACCACACCTACAAATTATATCTTAATCCTTACAAAATTTGTCCTCTCACAATCTAAATACTCAATAAATAACAAATCTAATAGTATTCATTGAACTCTTCCAGCCGTTCGACACTCCACCACATTCTGCCGCCACCACCCGCTGGTCCTTAGGTCCTGGTGACAGGACACGACATGTTATAACGATCGCCGATGAGTAATGAAACTTAAATTGTATTTAATTGGACTTTTAATTTGTTCTTTGGAACAGACTTTGTGATGAGTATTTGTTTTGCCTTTGATGAATATTGTAAAAATTACGTACAATGGCACTTAAAATAATTTTGACAGTAACCTTAAGCAAGCAGTTAAAGAGGAAACGGTTCCAAATTCTACATCGGATGCAAAATGAATGTAAAACGAAAGAGTCGAGGAATTGTTAGGAACGCCAACATCTTCTCTAATACGTGAGCATCATTACAACTTGGCAATACAACTAAAATAATACCAAATATTCTTTGATATCTAACAAAAACAATACAGCGACAATCCCCCTTCGATTAACCATAATGAAAAAATAACCTGTCTTCATACCTTAAATGGATCCGTCACCGTAAATAAACGAGAACATTGGAGAGGTCCCGCAAGGCTCTCATCTAAGCCCTGCGTGTCCTTACACAGCCCATAAAGCCGACTTCCCTATATTTATGCCCTTTTGTCACGACACCGTCCAATTGGATGTCCCGATAATTTACGCTAACGTGACGACATTAATACACAGCTAAGGGCACCGTGATATAGGGCCTTTTAATAATCCATTCAGAACGCGTGCTGTGACAATATTTCCCGTGAACTTATAGCGTTTTGTCTTGTACTTATTTATGTCTTATCGTTAATTGAATGGCCTTTTTTGATGTATATTTTATTACGATAACGGTGTTTTAATTTTCGTCCTCGGTTTTATTTGGTGTCATGAATCAAAATTCAATTATGGGAGTGTATCCTGGGTGTTGGTGTTTAATTTCGCAGGCTGAGTTTTGCAACCACTGCGGCGTTGGCAGAAATGAAGTCACGAACGGGGAAGGTAGCCACAATAAAGTAGATAACACTTTCCTGATTTGAAACTCAATTGTGTGTGATTGTCCGAGGCTCAATTGTTGAAATTGCAAGGGTTACTGGAAGCCGCGAAGCTTGCGGAATAAGACGAAATGGCTGCTGTTTTTTGTCTCAATGATTGAGCCATTCAATCAAACCTTAGGTATCTACTTTATTAGTACCTACTCAGATTGATACCTTCGGTTTTTATTTATTCCTGGTTTATAGCTTGTTATTGATGAAACTCATTAGTCATCTGTAAATAAGCGAATATTTTTATGAACTGTCCAACAGCAAAAAAGCTTGAAAAGGTTCAGTTTATCTTTATATCGCAATCTTATATGGTAATTTTCAAGTAGGTATTCACATCAACATGATTAATTTCTTTATCATTCATCTTCATATGCTTGACATGTACCTAAAGGAACGTTTGTGATTTGGTAGGATTTACTGGTGTTGTATTGTTGGCATTTATAGGTAGTAGGTAGGTACCTATACTCCATTTGAAATAAGATTAGACATTTAACTAAACCTTTTTTACAGTCCGTTCAACCGATTTTGACTTCTATTGCGTAAGTGGTATGACAAATGACAGCTGCAGTAAACAGTTGGTATTGTAACCACTTTTTTGCTTTTAATGCCATCCTTATGCCTACGGTATAGAAGTCAGAATCGGTTGAACGGACTGTAAAAAGGCATGTTTTAATGTCTAATCTTATTTCAAATGGAGTATAGATATGTTTTGCCATTTATCCTCCCTCTATTGAGTATAGACCTCTTCATTCCTTTTTCTCGCATAAATTAAAAAAAAATATCATCCTAAAGGGTGGGTTCTTAATAAGCGACAATATTGAGGTTTTCTTCAATCGTTTTAGGAAATAAACTTTATTTTGGTACTTAAAACTCAAGTAAAATATCTAGGTCCTTCGAGCCTTCTCAGGAAACAACATTAGAATTAGTTCGTTAATCTTTTGTATCATTATTTTATTGCAATATTACTAACTTATGACTGCGTCAATGAGTGGAGTTCGCTCAGCTGAATTTTTGGACCAAATGTGTTTGAACTTTTTACCATCGCAAAGAACAAAAATATTGCAATATAACACACTTAGAAAACAACAAAACTATCAAACTACATCAATCAAGTACATTACAGCAATCATAATTGCCTTCACACATGACAGAGGAAGTGAAGAAATTCGTCTCAGTACTAGCGATAGCTAAAGTACCAACAATTGGCCTCGACGATAACATTCACAATTGAATTGGGGGCAAAACGACGTCAATTAAACACCGCTTCTGTTAATAACTGTTAATTAAGTTAAGAGCTTTTAACTGGTTTTGTGATAAAATAAAACGTGATGGATGATCAGTTGATACCTACGTGATATTTTTGGTGGAGGACTTTGAGGCATTGACTAACGTTTTGGTGTGTTCAGTTTTGTGGGTAATTGACTCTGCTAAGCTCAGTTGTAGCTAAACTGGTTGATTTATGATCGATATCGATAGTTTACTCATTTTGATAAGAATAGAAACAGCAGTTAAGGCAGAATCAAATATTCTGAATCTTCCGTCTACTTTTGGAACCGACTCTTATAACATCAAGAAAGTTCATATTAGTATTAAAAACGCATATATAAAAAATTGCAATTTTTTTGCACTTCTTTAAATTCGTATTATCTTAGAAAAAAAGCGCATATCACCATACTAGAAACACAAAAGTTTCAATTTCATCAAATTCGGAAGGCATCATCAAAGTTGAAGGGGACAACCGAAGCCTATTATTACATAACAAAAGCCTGACAAACGCAACAAAAACAGAACTAATGAAGTCGGAGTCGAATTTTATTTATTTCGCCCGCACTAAACAATTCACATCGTAAATATTCGTCAGTCAAAACGATTAATACAAAAAACTGTCCCTTCGAAAAAAAAAACAATTTTCAAAATCCAGTCAAAAATCACCCTTACTTTATTTAAAATAAAGGTTCTAACAACTGCAGTTGTTAATTTTGCATTGCATGGTCCCGAAGTCAAACTGTCATAAGACAAGTTCGGTCACATTTGGGCGATTCGATTTTTTTTCTAATTTCGTGTTTTTCTTTGGCGGCTCGTTTATTGGAACCAAATGACACGACAGGTGACGAGTTTTTTGTAGCTGAGGGTGGATAGAAAAGAATTGTTATACATTTTATTGCGTGTCTCATCCGTGTATCGGGCGATCTGAATTCGTAGGGCTAATTTGCTGGCTTTTGGGCACAGATGTCACGATAAAGATGTCGGTGTTATAGTAAGTTTTTTTAAGTATTTTAATTAATTTTAGTTTCTGGTGATACGATGTCTATATGATACATTATGTGATTGCATCTTATTGGTTGCGCTAACTGATAGAGTTATTAAAGCAAAATGTCATGATAACAACAGTTATTCGAAACTTCGAATATCATACTCTTATTTAGCAAGAGATTATTTTATTATGACTTGCAATTTCCTTAAACCACATTGTTCAGCACTATTCACCAATACTTTATTCACCATGGCATTGAGATTGTAAAATATCAATATTACTAAGTAATATTATCATAATAAACATAAAAGCATCAATATTAGGTACTAGATAAAAATTAGCTTTAGGTAGACAACAGACGCAATCATCCCCGCCTAAAAGAAACAGCCCACAACCACAAAAACTATGTAAATAAAACAGCCATTAGACTGATTTAAACAAATGACACGCGATAATCTGCGGCCATTAGCAGGCATCAGTCAAAATCCCGAAACAATAGTAATTGTTGTAATAAATAACGTCCCTGGGTTTCGTAAACCACTTGTCTACAAACGAGCTATTAAAATTACATTACCAATAGGTACTGCGGAGAAAAAACTGTTAAAATAAGAAAAAATTGTTATGGATGTTTATTTATAAATGGTATACCTAGTTAATTCAAGCGATCAAGCGACGTCAACGATTATAATAAATACTTACTATGTAAAATGATAATTTCTCACAAACGAACAAAAACCCTACTTATTATTACTGATCATGCCTACATACCTGCATCAACTATTGTGCAAAAAAATTACATATTTGTAAACATAAACTAAAACAGGACGAAACGACAAAAATACATTTATAAAATTAAGCGGACATATTTAGCCAGAAAAACTAATTTTTAAAGGTAATGTATTTTACATCCTGATCATACCTAGAGTACCTACCTACTTTAACCACACTATGATCATTCATGAATTTTCAGGAATCACAATCCGCATCTAAACTCGTTCCCATCTGAATTTGGTCAGCTATACCTACCAAGAGAAACAATCATCTAAATATACTTCAGCATTGCAACTCATTTGTTTGTTTTACTGACCGTACATGTGTGGCGCAAAACCGGAATGTTTGACGCACTTGTTACTAATGAGTGCCGTATTATTGAAACAATCTCAGAAACTCATACACAACGTATGATTTTTAACGATTATTTAATTTACGGTGATTTGATAAAAGTCTTTTAATGTGTCCTTCAATAGTGCTAACTTCTTTCTAAACTCTTCATTAATGTTATTCTGGCAAATGCTCAGATATCGTATGTTCACGCCGCAAACGTAGCTTGTAGCGCAATCTATCGCCAAAATACAGGTAACATAACATCAAGTTACAAAATCTTAAAAGAAACAGAACCTGGCAACATAAATAAGGAAAACGGCAAATACGTCCAATTAGTTGAGTATCTGGTCAGCAATTAATAAAGTAACTGTATAATTTCTAGTAAAAAATTTCATTAAATGAATCTTAATTTTAAGTTCCCAGAATATAAATACCAGTAGTTGACTATGACGGTGATGTTGAATCACTGACCACAATCATCAACTCTAAACTCACTTCATTTAATTCGATACCAATTTAAACTTTTCTATGTAAACACCATAATTTACCCAAACAATACCCATCTACTTGCTATCCACAAAGAACGCAACAGTAATCTTATAATCACAATCAGTAACGTTGCCGACAGCTTATCCCATACCCAATTTCACGCTACCAACTCCATGTGGGTGGCCAGTGACATTTGCAAGCTCAAAAAAAATACAAAAGGAGGTTTGCATCGAACCGATGATAATTCAACTCCTGTGGGCTACAATGTGACAAACCGAAAATGTCACAATCTCATTGTCAGGATCCTATTCTGACCATTGTGTGGTGGCGCTACTGCTTTGTGCTAAAATTGGATGAGCTATTGTCAGAAAGTCATCTTTTTTCGCCAAAATACACAAGTGTCATCGGATAAGTGGCTTTGAAAAACGATTCGAGTAATGAGATTTGAATTTTTTGCTTACGGCGCCTTTTGGGGAGTTTTGTAAAATTAGGGCGTTGCAGAATCTCGTTTAATCTAAAATTGGAAGATTATGCAAAAAGGAAAAAAACAACAATGCAGATCCTGTTACATTTCAGAAAGCCTTTAATATCTGTCTCAAATATTCTCAATACAAGATTCACAAAACGCGTCATCAGTTAATTAAAATTCTGTGAAACATAAATGTTTTGTGTTAAGACAAGCATCATGTTTATTTTCATTAGTACCAAAGTTTCCGTGAACAAAAACAATTCGCCTGAAACAAACAGTCAACCGCAGGACACAATTTAGCAGTGGTAGCACAAGTGCGTACTGAAAAACCCACATATGCGCAAAAACGTCACATTACAAATCCGCAGTACGCCTCTGTTTGTGCTCATCCGGCTTTAAGTCCCTAAAAAGCGCTCGTGGTGACACCTCCCCGTCTTCCTCCCACCCCACTGCCTACATGCTCCCATCCCGCTCGCACACCCGCGACTCCGCTCCAAAAGCGACAAAACGCGACACACTCTTTGCCCACCAGACGGCCGAAGCGACAGAGCACGCGCGCGCAATACTCGTCTCTACACAACTTAGTTTTAAAGCTAGCGCTCCGGATTGCGCGACACATTAGAGGACATTTACTCACCATCGCTAGAACATCCTAAGCGCCAGCTTAAAATAATCATCTTCAACTCTAAGCTCTCACCAATAGATGCCATTTTCCCGTAACATAGCTAAAGGTGGTGTAAAGACACAGTTTTCAAATGTCACGCAGTGTAGTCGTCTCTTTTCTCCGGAGTCCTGTCGCATCTGCCCGGCTCCTTTGGCATCCTTCAGCATGCATGTGTCCCCCCGCATATCTTTCATCCCGCTCTACGCCGCCTGAAGCCCAGTGTCCGGTCTCACAGACTGTTAGGCGGTCGTGTTAGCGTCGCTCTTTGTATATGTTCCACACGATATAATCACGAATATATTTGTGTCTTGTACGTACGTAGTACATGTATAGCGTGAAGGATTAGATGTGAAATGTACTGTGAAGTGACGCTCAGTGCCGTTTGATGTTTGTTTGTGTGGAAGACAGTCACCAGAAGCATTCATGATTCAGGTTAGTTTGCCAAATTTATGTACCTTCCGACGTTTACGGCCTTCCAGAAATATTATAACACTAACAAAAGCAACTAATGTTGGAAAATTGGAAAGGAAGCTTTTGTGAAGTGGTATATCTTTTAGATTAAGCTTTTTATTTTTATTATCCATTTCAATTTTAACAAAACCTCTAAAGCTGTCCTAAGCTTTACGCGACTTAGAAAATTTAACCCGATTACTCCTCTTAACATCAATACATATTTTGACGTAAACCACTTGATTCCGCGTGATATAAAAACCTGTACCTACTTGCTTTTTTTGTTTGAAATAAAGCAAACAGCGCCAACGGACAGTAAATAAATAATCATTGAATCAGCCGATGGTGAAACATCAATCAGCTGCTATTATTTATTACCGAAAGCCCATGCGTGGGTGTACAAAGTGGGCAATAGATAATTTAATTATAGATACGAATGTATTCATTAAGTATTGCGAAGGCTTGAGTTGTAATTAATTTTGAGGTCCCAATACTTTCGGCGGTACGATAGCTAAATGTTATGACCACTTTGTTAATGAAGAGAGACTTCAAATGTGATTTGCACTTTAAAACTATACATATGAAGAGAATGTTGCACTATCGATCTCTGTATCAATACATATGCACTTAATATATTATTATATTTAACGGGGATGTCAGAAAAAAATAATTTCAGGTTGTGACATTTTGTCCCTGTGATGTGATGTGACATTTTTAGCAATCTTAGAATAGAATAGAATAGTTTTATTTTGCAAATATGGGTAGTACATAATAGTTCTTAAATTACATTTAGCTCAGCCACATTTTACCAATCGGCATGCAAACATTTATGAAAACATTTATGAGATTCTTGTTTCAGTATGTGCTTTCAGTTTTGTTTCCATTTTTGAATTGTGGCCGAATATTGTTTTGTCTGTGTTCTTAATATTTTGGACGATGAATAATAAACTTATTTGATTATATAAATGAAACATTACTTAAGCAGTAACAGTTAGTTCAAGAAAAGTAATGCCTTTTATAAGTGTTGTTTTGCACTGAAATAAAAGTAAAAATTCATGAATAAATGTATCTCACATAAGAGTAAATACATTATGAAGATAAGCATAATGCGATTCATATTTTTATGCATAATGAATAAATTAAACTTTCAAGGGAAGGATTCATTTACTTTTTTTTTATTATGATGCGCTAAATGGCACCAGTGCTTGGTTGCTTCTGCTGAACACTTGTTTTAGCATTTTAACATAGCATAACATCACGCCTGTATTTCCCCGAAGGGTTAGGCAGAGATGTACATCTCGTACATATAATAGGTACACTATAACTTACAATAGGGATTATGCCAGAGTAAAAAAAAACTACTATTTAGTCCATTAGTCAGATAACAAAATAATATTTGACACGTATTTTTGCTTTATCATATTAATAAAAAATTACTTTGATAAAACGCATTAAAGTTGGGGAGTGGGAGCTCGCTACGTCACATCACAAGTACAAAATCTACATACAAGTGACGACATGTCACATTTCAACCCAATGTATTGCCGTAATCTTTTGATTACGTAAAAAAAGAAAAAATACGTGTCCAATATTTTTTAAAAATCTACATGACGGATAAAAAAATGTTTAGTCATCATCCGTATTATTTCAAGTTTATCATCATTCAAAAGTTATATTTAATTATATTTAACCTCTCGAATGCCGTAATTACAGACACAATTAAAAAACCATTGTGTCTCGTGTATATCTACGTTCCGGCATACCAAGGGTTAAACCATACTCGTATCATTGTAGACTGAAAGCCCTCAAACCTCACAACAATCTGAAAAATTATTGCGAATGTAACTCTGAAAACCTATTTTTAAAACAAGTATGTACCTACTATTCTATGGCACTTGAAAGTAAAAACAGAACATGAATAATTTCATACACGCAACAATACAACTGAAGTACCTACTTACCTATCTGTAAAGCTTGTAAATAAAAATACTTATTACATGCATGTATCCGCAAAATGTTGTTTTATAACAGTCGAGTATACCATTGCATGTTGCACCTTTAAATGGCGCCTGGTATCAACATCATCAGATAATTTTGATACCAAATTAATGGCCTGCATGTATGTAAGGCAAATAATTCGACTAGTTTTTTTATATTTATGGGAAAGCCTCGACTTTTACCACTACGCATTTTACTATCTCACCTGATGATTGTTTGCAATTTTGCTTAAAGAAGTACTATTCACACATATCCACAAACTACTAGACGCTTGGTATGGGCATTTTACTTACGTGAGATTTGACGTAGCATAAACGCTACGTAGCGTAGACGCTGCATAGCGTATTCCCAGTAGCGTAGACGCTGCATAGCGTAGCGTAGAAGCCGTAGCGAGATATTGACGTAGAGTATGCGTAGTGTCAACGTTGCGTAGCGTCAATGCGGCGTAGCAACAGCATAGACCCTTATCAGTTTACTCATACAAGTACAACAGTTGGGTATAACACTAGTATGGCTCCAACTGTCTTCAAAGGATCCGTTTTCCACCAGGAGCCAATGTCATAGACAATAATGCAACGTCATGATATCCAGCCGTGGATAATTAAACTATGCGGCGCCACAAAAGGTTATTTTCAAACTACTCGTAATAACAAAAATGAATGATTAATCAATTTTTCTTTTAACGAGGCAGAAATGCGTGACTTGAAGATATATTTTTAATGTGGTTTGCTTTATATTGGCTATCCTAGTGATGTGAAGGCAAGTTTCAAGAGGCGCCACATTAAATCTATGAATGATGACTTTAGCAAAAATAGAATCGGGCAGTACACTGAACAGTTTAAATGTTTTATATGGGATGAAATTGCATCTTGCAAAAATAGACAGCGAATGCTATACTTACAAAAAGTTTTTAAAATTAAAATGGTGTGTATAACTTTTATAACAGAATAAACGATACAGACGCAACGACAAGCATGCGATGCAACTTGTAAGTCCAATAATATCACAGACTATGTCCCGCCAGCGGCTTTATCCGCGTGATATCATTATAAATTATAGGTATCATTTGTTACTCAGTGATAACATAGCGTTCTACAGCTGAAATAATTTTTAACATCGGTCCAGTAGTTTTTAAGTTTATACATTACAAACAAAAATACAATTATTTTATCTTTATAATATTATTGAAGAAAAAGTGACTTTGAAGATGACTGGATTGTGCGAAAGATAGGGCTAGAAAGGGAGTCAATATAGCAAGAAATTATGGCAAAAAGGGCGAGAGGACGATAATCAGAGAGAGAGAGGAGAGTGTGGTGTGAGTGTGTGGTAGTTATTCAAGTCATTTTGATAGTAGTACATAATAAAGAATATTTTAGCTATCTATCTATAGTGAAATTTTTTTATTAACGAAATCGTGCAAAGATATGTGTGTGTGTGGTGAGTTGGTGTGACGTATTGTGGATGGTGTGATGGTGTGTTGTGTGTGTGTGTAGTGTGTGTGTATGGTATGGTCATGTGAGCTTGGAGTTTGGATTTGTGCCCGGTTGTTGGCAATAGGCTCACCCCATATTACAGGGGACTTAAACATAACTGGCGAAATGTGGGTGTACTATAGGTGCACCTCTGCCTAACCCTTCGGGGTATACAGGCGTGATTTTATATTATGTAGTATAAAGATATGATGGGGGTTTTAGTATAAAAATCGTAACAGCACCATGTCATCAGTTTTGAAATTAAACAACCTGCCTAGCCTTTTCCTATGTTGGGGTCGGCTTCCAGTCTAACCGGATGCAGCTAAGTACCAGTATTTTCCATGGAGCGACTGCCTATCTGACCTCCACAACCCAGTAACTGGGTAATACTTGATAAGACTGGTTGTCAGACTTTCGGGCTTCTGACGACCCGTAACGACTGTCAAAGATCCACGAATGACAGCCGGGACCAACAGCTTAACGTACTTTCCGAGGCACGGAGGAGTCTTGGTATGTAAAGATGGTCACCCATCCACGGACCAACTCTGGCAAGCGTAGCTTAATCTGATGGACCGACCCGTGCGGAAGTTGTTAAAGCAAAACATTTTACTTTGACGTTGCAAACCTCTAGGTTTTATTTGCTTCGGGGCACAGTATCATACATAGCCTATTGGGTGTCTCTTCATAAAATATATTCTGTAATTTTGACACAGCGGCTTAATGTCTGATTAACCTATAATTATCCTTTGGGTCGTTTTCCGTCACTAGCTGTAGGCTCCGTGTGGGAGGACAGATGTTAAACTTTTCTTAGATATAAGAAAAAAATATTCTCTGTATACTTTATGTAACATGATAATAGCCTATAATTTTATAAATGTTTTGCATAAAATATGAGTCTGTACCTATTTTTTTGTTCATGAAATACCGATGTATTACGTTGAATTTTTAAGTCATCCTATGTAAATAGACCTTGAACCGTAGTCACTAAACAATTAACCTAAGTTAGTATAGTGTCCCAATTCCATCAGTTCAAGAAATTTATATATTCAATAGAAAATAACTGATCAGTTCAAGATTGACCACTGAACAGATAAGATTGTGCCACCACCTACCAATTTATTTATTTATTGTTTCAAAAACAGTGTTACAAATATTTTTCCACTATTAATGTATAAGCAAAACCTTGCAATACAATTACAGTAATTAACTTTAGTGGAAAAGATCACCTGTATCCTGTACTAGATGAAAAACTGTATCACAGGAGATAGAGCCTTTCGTTTTTAAATGAAACAGCGCATTGATAATACATGTATGGCCGATGTTTGTTGGAAAAATCATTGCATACATGAAAAATTAGGAACGAGGGTATAAAAGAAAGTAACAAATACATGACATGTTCAACACTTCACCACAAAAAAAATACTTCTTCAAATAAATGCATAAATATTTATTATTTAACACCACCATGTAGGCCCATAAGTATAAGTAGTAATTGTAGGGTACTTGTAATGGCGGAAAATACGTCGCCGTGCAGGATGCGTAAACGTCGCGAGCGTGACGCCATTAGTGTAAATGTTTTGCCGCCGAGAGGCGCAGGCGCAGCTGAAATGTGTACAACGGCAATATAACCAAATTTTATTGATAAAAATATTATGTTTATATTTTGTTAAAAATTTATAATAATTTTAAACTCATTTATAATAGGATAGCACCCATATTTAAATTAAATTTAAAAAAAAAATTGACAAATGGAATCCCTGACTCCTGCGCTAGGTTGTAACCTGTGTTACAGGAATCAATGTCTTCTCCCATTAGTTTTACACAGATATTATGTAGTAAGATTTAAACAATTTTAAATTATATAATACCTGCTTGAAGCGTATGTGTGAGGGTGGGAAATTAATTGTAATTATAATAGAACCAACATGATATGAGACTAGACGACGAAATGCGTAGACTGACTTAGGTATTGCCATTAGAGTTAAACCAGGATGAGACTGTCACAGGTACGTGGGCATTGGCACAAGTAAAGAGAAGCCCGGGCCCAGCAGTGGGTGAACGCGGGCTGTGGATCATCACCTTCCCTTATCAATTTATTCGGACTCCCACGACGTCTTCTTTCAAACACGCCTCATCTGCAGCCATCGCAGAATTCACTTTCTTCTTAGCCATAATCCTATCACACAATCCATCTGCTTATTTTCTTATAGCTATGCAAATTTAGATTCATACAGACACTTACAATCACAAAATTATAAAACTTTTCATCAGTGAAGCTTCACTCCGGCTCAACTACCCGCCACAGTACACCCAGTGCATCTGTCGGGATACGCATGCGCCGCAAGCGTGACACCATTGGCTCATACTGCAGTCGAGCGCCGAAGGCATCCGAGAGTTGCCGAGAATGACCGAAGACGTCAGATATTAACATGTTTGGATATATTGCTGCATGATCGTTCTGTCCTTATCCCAACTTATTAAGGGTCAGCCCAGCATTTCATCTTCTTCTATACATCGATCTTTTAGCTATCTTTCAAACAATCCGTCCATCCATTGATTCTTTGGTCTGCTCCTTACTCTTAAAGTCACATTCATACTCAAAACTTTCTTCACGACAAGTTCTTCATTCCTCTGCATCATACCACTACACATCGTGTTTAAAGTTTCATATTCGAATCTGCCTTTTTTTAACTTTTCATTTGCATATCTAGCCATCCTTCAAAAAAATTTTGAGAGTCAACTCATATAGACTCATCTTAACCATATCTAAACATCTGCTATCCTATAAAATAAATAACAAACAAAACACCTAAGAATATCACAGTTCTAAGCCCGGTACAGATGTCGGATGCTCTTGCGCCGCGAGCGTGATGCCATTAGTTTGTAGTGCCGCCGAGCGCCGCGGGCACCCGAGTCTTGCCGAGAACAGCCGAAGCTGTCGGCTTCGACGCTAAGTATTATGAAATTGTGTGAGGATAGCTGAAGAATGGGCGGAATAAAACATGATTTTTAAATAAGATGTCTAGGTCTGATCTGGATGATAGGCAGAGGAAAGTTGTCGCTAATCTTGAGATAACTACTAGGCAAAAAAGTTATATAATTTGCATACAAAGAGTCCGAATAAAAACAGAAAAAAACAGTTGAACATAGTTTCCCTCTTCATAGTGCTAATTCGAGTAGAGTACAGTAGGTATTTACATAGACACTTGGTCATCAAAATCTTTACCTAACTTCTGCCTAGACATTTCCCAACTATGTTGGGGACAGCTTCCAGTCTAACCAAATGCAGCTGAATACCAGTATTTTACATGGAGCGACTGCCTATCTGACCTCCACAACCTAGTTACTAGGTAACACGATACCCATTGGTAAGACCGGTTGTCAGACTTTTGGGCTTCTAACTACCCGTAACGAATGTCAAAGATCTACAAACGACAGCCGAGACCAACGGCTTAACGTGCTTTCCGAGGCACGGATGGGTCTTGGTATGTAAAGATGGTCACCCATCCACGGACCAACCGCGGCAAGCGTAGCTTAACCTGATTGATCGACCCGTGCGGCTGTTATTACTTAGCCACAAGCCCCTCAAAATATTTACTTAACTATTTAACAATAAATAAATAAAAAATAACCAGGGTATAATAATAAATACCTAGTACTCCAGACCGAATTTCGGCCATGGCAGTCAATCTTAGCGGAGACTAGCCATCTACGCGGGAGATATTATAGTGTGTGCGCAGACACAGGTGCACTTTCTCTTCCCTCACTCTCATAGTCCGCTGGGACGGCAATCCGACACGACAGGAGAGAAATCAGGCGCAGGACCAACGGCTTAACGTGCTTTTCGAGGAGTTTCCGGGAGTATCACACCGCCAACTTCCAAACTCCGGGCTGTTACTAAGAATTTCCTAATGGAAAAACCTAATAACACTCGACCTGGGAATAGAACCCAGGACCCCCGCTCAGCAGTCGTGCTTGTGACCAGGGAACCAACAGGGCGGGCGGATATACCTACTATCTAGGCACAATACTATCTACAAATACTGAAAATCACACTTAAGTTCTATATTGTCTTGTCAAATAAACAAATTCTGTCAAAAACTGTAATATCTATTGTGAGTACCTACCTTATTCTGGCTACCCTATTCTCTATATTTACAATGCTACGACTGTTATGAGGCTACGGTGTAGCGTGCAGATAGCCAGAAACAAAAGGTATTATTGATAATGTCTCAAACCGAAAAATTCTTTCTCAATACTGTTGCAAACTTGGACAAATCCAATGTTAGACAAAGCCATATCCATGCGCTAAGCAGGCTTAAAATATGACAAATCCGTTCCTATGGTCCCTACGTAATTAGATAGACAAAGTACAAAATTGATTTTTCAACAACCGCTAGTTGTCCAAGGCGGACGAACCCGCGGGGTTGGGTATAATATAATATAATATTCCCGTCCATGACCAGACATTACCGCAAGGTGGATTATTGAAATAAATCGCGAGTGATCAGCAAAATGCATAGTTTGCGCGTCGAGCCATTACGCTGATTGAGTTTCCCGGAGAGTCGGAGAACATCCCATGGTTTGGTAGAAAAGTGGATTAAGGTAGGGTTGGACTAAGATGGATTTTATATGAATAGGGGAAAGTACATTGAAAATTGTGTGATTCTAGCCAGAATTCAAAGCAGGTAGGTATCTAATTGAACTGATTAAACTTCTAGGTACATTCATACAACACACATTACATAACATTTTATATGCGAAAGTAACTCTGTCTTGTGTCTAAACCACCGTTGTGAATTTGACCGGTAGCCTGGGACTTGGAGGACATAAGCTTCTTTTCATCCTGGATATTATAAATGTATTTAAAAAATAAGAATACTAAATATACGTAGATGAAGTCACTTGTAGGCTTCCATCAAACGGATTGATTTTTATAACAACATTTTTCTACTTGGTCACCATAATGTTCCTAATATTTATCTATGGTATGATTAATGTTGTTGAGATAGTTTAATATTAAGATAAAGGGTGAACACATGAATCACAACTGTTTTCTACCACAGTGTTGCATACTTAAAAAATCATAAGTTTTAAAGCAAAATCTCTAACCGTTACGACCTGACATAACAGACATTTAAATTCCAAATGATTTGGCAATATAAATAATGTAGCAGTTGGAACTTCCATTAGCTCTGATTTTCTCTGAATTATGTATGAAAAGAAAAACCACCTTTACAATCAACACGCTATGAAAAATCATAACAAAACTAAGCTACAGAATGTATAAAAATTTATCAAAATCTCTTCTAAATTAATTTCCAAATCCGCATAACTGCGAGTGGCAAGGCGATGTCTCTTGTCATGCTTCACATTATGCCGTGACGTGAATGCAATGCCCGTCAAATACGCGAACTGACGGCTCGGATTTGATGTGAACTGTGAACGTAAATAACATGGCGGGATGATAAAAAGCATAGGATATTTTATGCTGGTGAGTTTTGATCTTTTCATGAAGCATTTGCAAAAAATGTCGTCCTTTTAAGTCCGAATGAAATTAACTTGAATAATAAATAGCCATAAACAAATCATAAGGAAAGCTAAGCTAAAAAGTTATTTAACAACTAAGAAGTCAAACTGTGAAGTGCTTTATTATTAATAATTTAAAGATAGGTAAATCAAAAAGCTTGTAAATATTCGTAGCATACCTCAAAAACCATAAATTAAGAATCATATTTCCTAATCTCATCAATAAAATCCAGGAACTAACTAATTTTGAACAGGACCACCCTCTACATTAAATCATCTTACTTGATACTACTAGCGCCATCTATTAAATATAAATAGAACTAACATTTTATACAAAAGCTTTCATGGCTTTTCCCAGTTTCCTTCTGCCTATTATTATATTTGGATTTGCATACCTATAATATAATTTTATTAGGTATTTAAGATATAAAAAGACAACACTAATTTATGTAAATATAATGTAATAGAGGCAGACTTTAAAGTAGGTAAGTCTCTGTTTCAAAAAGATCTTCGCCCTGCAGTAAACAATTTTGAAGACAGAAATTATAAAAAAAAGGTTTAATAACATGTGTGTGAATTTTTTTGTTACACTTTTTAATCTCAAAACCAAATTGTAACGGCAGATCAACACACAGCAGTATTTACCTACTCAGATATTTGAATCAATCGTTCTGAATACCGTCTTCCATTACAAGGTCAAACGGAAAATCGATAAAGTTCAAGGTCGCTAGTTCAAGGACACCTGTAGATAATGAATACTAGTAAACTAGTAAATAGTGGGAAATCGTGAGTGGGAGCTATTAAAGTAACAAAAGTTTGCATTATTGTAGAATTTCATAGAAAAGTATGGGGTGATGACATTAGGGGTAGTACCTGGGTGACCGAACTCTGCTCGGGTGAAAATACGGAGAAACCAAATTTTCCCAAATATGAGACCTAGCTAGATAGATTTTTCGCCCCGTAAACCCCTATATTGCAACTTTCATCGAAATAGTTAGAGCCGTTATCGAGAACGTGAGTAATATATATATAAATATTGCTTGTTTAATAGTATAGGATATACAAATATTGCTCGTTTAAGACGCAGATATATGACAGTAACCTTGAATGGTTAGCTTGCGTGTTCTGTACTGAGCTCACGCAACGCGTCGTACGTCCAGCCAGTAATAGGACTCGCCCATCAAGGAGCGCTGTCCCAAATTAGACGCATTATTAATTTATTAAAAGATCAATAATTTAATTATCTTTAAAATAGTGAAGTTTTCAGAAAAATACGCTTGATAGATTTTGCGTCATTCTCAGTTTTTTATCCGCGTTAGACGTAACTTTACAAATTAATTTCACTACGTAATATAAACATAATCGAAAATATGCCTATATCAAAATATTAAGAAAATGCTCTTATTTAACATATATTTTTTCCAAATCACTAACACTACTCGTTTAGACGTCATCTTCAGTATAAAATCATTAAAAGTCGGTTATCGTCCCCTTGATGGTATAGGATGAAAGACTTAGGTACTTTTGCCTAGTTACCAGGTTGGGTATGGTTTTTGCAATTTTGGGTAAAAATTTGACTCCTGGGGAAATTTTGGAGAAATGATTGTAGAAAAGAAAAAAGTCATGGAGGATTTTATTTTTATAGTTTCCTACGGGATGTATCATATTTTCCAAACACACCCGATAAAACAGTACACTCACAGATCTCGAAATCTGTGAGTACGCTCGTTTTTTAGTTTGTAGGTATCTCTTAATAGTCTATGGTTTGGTTCATTCTACTTCCACAATATTCTACATAATCTGCATATTGTTAATTCGTTTCATTCACTCATGATTATTGTGTTGTTATTGTTTCGCACAAGCTTTCGAAGAGATAAGATTTATTTCGATCTATCAAAATTATCTTCAAAGTTCAAAGATAGAATGTCTTTCTATTGAGTTAGTGTTACGGACTATTAAATCATGTCAAAATCAAGACGATACAGACTAGCTTGGGAAGTTGAACCGCAGATTTCTGAGATGATTTAAATTTACTTCATTTTCCAAACAGAACGCGGGTTTTATTACGTCTTTGTTTTTAACCGATTTCCAAAAAGGAGGAGGTTATATGTTCGTAGCGTATGTATGTTAGTTTGTCCACAGATTTCTCCGTCAATTGTAGACCAATTTTGAAAATTCTTTTTTGTTTAAAAGGTTGTATGCTCTCGAGGTGGTCCAACCAACTTCCAGAAAAAACACTACAAATTGAAAAATAACTTTAATTTCGGAAGTCGGTGTCTTTGATTTTGAATTTTCGTTTATTGCCACCGACTTCCGAAATTAGAGTTATTTTTCAGTTTGTACTGTTTTTTTGCAATGTTTTTTAGGAAGTCGGTTGTTTTTTTTTTTTTTTGGAAAAATTTTTTTTATTGTTAGTTACAATTTCTTGATAGTACCAATTTTTGCCTTAGGGTAAAACTTAGAAAAATTTTATCATATGACAGTAACCTTGAATGGTTAGCTTGCGTGTTCTGTACTGAGCTCACGCAACGCGTCGTACGTCCAGCCAGTAATAGGACTCGCCCATCAAGGAGCGCTGTCCCAAATTAGACGCATTATTAATTTATTAAAAGATCAATAATTTAATTATCTTTAAAATAGTGAAGTTTTCAGAAAAATACGCTTGATAGATTTTGCGTCATTCTCAGTTTTTTATCCGCGTTAGACGTAACTTTACAAATTAATTTCACTACGTAATATAAACATAATCGAAAATATGCCTATATCAAAATATTAAGAAAATGCTCTTATTTAACATATATTTTTTCCAAATCACTAACACTACTCGTTTAGACGTCATCTTCAGTATAAAATCATTAAAAGTCGGTTATCGTCCCCTTGATGGTATAGGATGAAAGACTTAGGTACTTTTGCCTAGTTACCAGGTTGGGTATGGTTTTTGCAATTTTGGGTAAAAATTTGACTCCTGGGGAAATTTTGGAGAAATGATTGTAGAAAAGAAAAAAGTCATGGAGGATTTTATTTTTATAGTTTCCTACGGGATGTATCATATTTTCCAAACACACCCGATAAAACAGTACACTCACAGATCTCGAAATCTGTGAGTACGCTCGTTTTTTAGTTTGTAGGTATCTCTTAATAGTCTATGGTTTGGTTCATTCTACTTCCACAATATTCTACATAATCTGCATATTGTTAATTCGTTTCATTCACTCATGATTATTGTGTTGTTATTGTTTCGCACAAGCTTTCGAAGAGATAAGATTTATTTCGATCTATCAAAATTATCTTCAAAGTTCAAAGATAGAATGTCTTTCTATTGAGTTAGTGTTACGGACTATTAAATCATGTCAAAATCAAGACGATACAGACTAGCTTGGGAAGTTGAACCGCAGATTTCTGAGATGATTTAAATTTACTTCATTTTCCAAACAGAACGCGGGTTTTATTACGTCTTTGTTTTTAACCGATTTCCAAAAAGGAGGAGGTTATATGTTCGTAGCGTATGTATGTTAGTTTGTCCACAGATTTCTCCGTCAATTGTAGACCAATTTTGAAAATTCTTTTTTGTTTAAAAGGTTGTATGCTCTCGAGGTGGTCCAACCAACTTCCAGAAAAAACACTACAAATTGAAAAATAACTTTAATTTCGGAAGTCGGTGTCTTTGATTTTGAATTTTCGTTTATTGCCACCGACTTCCGAAATTAGAGTTATTTTTCAGTTTGTACTGTTTTTTTGCAATGTTTTTTAGGAAGTCGGTTGTTTTTTTTTTTTTTTGGAAAAAATTTTTTTATTGTTAGTTACAATTTCTTGATAGTACCAATTTTTGCCTTAGGGTAAAACTTAGAAAAATTTTATCATTTTGGAGAAAAATTATTTAAAATTTGGGGAGAAATAAAAAATCACATCTGGCAATTAAAATCCGTCCTAAACAAATGGTTTCTATTGCGCCCTTTACAAGGAAGCACCATTAATAATAATAATAAAATCTATTTCTTGTTAATTAATAGGACGACTCAATTAAAGTTATAGTTTGGTTTATTCTGTATTAATTGGTCATTATTGTGCGAAAACTTAACCTTCGTTAGCTTCTATAAAATTGACATGTGGGTGTTTAGAGAATTCTAAAACGAACTTGTCTTTTTCTACCCACCCCTTCTAAGAATTCAGGCATGAGTCATGACATGAAGTAACATGGCGCTAATGACATTTTGTTTAATTTTTTTACTTACATTTGCAAAACATCACTTCCTCGCTGTCAGCAATGTAGATATACAGGTAGCGCCATCTTTTGATTTTTTCCGAAAACACTTTTTACAATTTGTTATTTGAATATTTAATAATGAAATGGTCAATGTGGTTAAAAACTGAAAGCTCACAACAGGTGGCAGCACAGTTGTACGTCTTTAAACCGCCATTGTTGTGTTTATGTTTACTTTTGTGTCGATCACAAATTATACGAATACTAAATAAATATGTATGAGACTTGGAGTGTAGCACTATTAAAAGACGAGCTAAGGACAGGGGAAGCGTCTACCACTGGTGAAAAAGCAGCTTTAGTGGAAAAGTCAATAAATTATGAACGTTTTATATTTTGTAGGTTATTTTGTGTTTGTTGACTTTAAGTTCGGTTTTTGTTAAAGACTGGAGGCGTACGATAGAAATAACTTCATCAGAGTTGAAAACCAACTTTGGCATGATCTTCCTACCTGAAAAACCTCGGAGATAACACTTCTAGCACTGATCTAATATGATAATTTAAACACACACATACTTTACTATAATTTACATAATGTCACATCACAAGTGCCTATATGTAATGAAAACAAGACTTAGTTCTCTTGGGAGCATCACCTATTAACTACTTCCTCCCGTAGAAGGCTTAAAGGATAGCACACGTCGACAGTCTCGACGAAATATCGTTTCCAATTTTTTTCGGAGAGCGTTCTCCCACAGTTTTCTTCGTATAACATCTTTGGCAAATACATGGGTCCCCGTATTTTTGCAGTAAACAGCTGCGCAACTGGGCCCAATAATTAATTATGCGTAAAAGAAGTCGCTTGTTTACAAAAAATGTATGGCTACCTCAGATCAGATCAGCGCTATCTGAAGTGAGCAAGTGGCAGTTTTTATCTCCATAGAAACGAAACATTTTTTTGTCTGATTCAAAAGTAAATTTTCATAATGATTTTACCGATAGCAAAATTCATAATTGTTATTAATTCCTTTTTTTATATTGTACAGGTCGAACTTACCTTCACAGGTATAATATAATAATTATACCACTTTCGCAACGAGACAATAAATCACAATAAACGACAACACTAACCCTAACGAACTTAAGTTCTAACAATAGATGCGCCCACGCAACCGAATGAACTAATCGCTACGATGATCGATTTGGATCCCGATAAGAAACTATTCTAGTGAGACTGTGAGATGAGTTTTATTGTTCTGTGTTGCTACTTTTAAATTGTGATTTGGAGTTGTAAAGTTATTTTTTACAAAACATTTTTAGAATTACTACCTCATCAAATTGCCACCGAATTAACAAAGATTCATCTTTAGTCTAAGTGAATCGTTCATTTCGTTATGGATTTTTTCCAGATTGGGTCTAAGACATTATTATCCATCTATTATCTTCTTCTTCTATCTAGAAATCTATATGTATACAGGGTGGGTAAAAAATCGTGGATCAAACGAAACAGGGCGATATTTAGGGTTATTTGTAGTAAAAAATATCCCTGTGGCAGAGCCCTAACTTAATCTCCTTAAAAGTCATGACTATTTGAGTGTTTTTTTTTAAGTTTTTTTATTAATAATAGGCAATTACCTATTTAAAACAATAAATGGTGTTTAGTTGCTTCTAGGAAATGTATCATCATTACAAAAGTGCTTTTATGGCAGTGGGTACCATGATTTATGTGTATTGGCACTTTTAAAATATTTTATAAATCTCACGAAAAATTATTTGTAAAATATTTTTATTTTTATTCATATTTGTTACTGCAAATAACGCCAACTATCGCCCTGTTTCGTTTGATCCACGATTTTTTACCTACTGTATTTAAAAATCAATTGCCGTGCGTTAACTTGAAACTGGCTTGACCGATACGATATTTTTCCTTTTTTTTTTCTTTTGTTTGTCTCAATACTAGGGTGGTTTAGGAAAACAGAAAATGTTGAAAAACACTAAGCAACAGCTGATAAATCGAAAAAATCGATCTCACGTGGTACGAAGTTCACCGGGTCATTTAGTGAAATGTATAAAAAGTCAACATTTATTGTTTTCCGAATTTGAATGAAATATCGACTTTATTTCTAGACAACAGTACCTACTATTTAGAACCAGGATCTTACCAACCAAAGGTTCACACGTATTTTTTAAATTGTTGCTAGCATTAAAAATCCTTTTAAAAAACCACCTGTCCAACTTTCGCTAACATTCGTGACTTTGTCAATAGCTGATAATTAAAAAACTAAACTAAAGAATTTTAACAATCGCCATTCTCTCGAGCGCCCCATTCATAAAATTGATCGGAAATTCACACCTTTGGGCAATTATTTTATTAATTTATCAGGTCACAATGAAAAATTATGTTTTAATGGTTTAATTGCGAAATGGCATCATCAATTTTGAATAATAACGTAAAATATGTAAATTATTTTAAGCGGTACGGGTGACTCGTTTTTGTTAAAGCGTGGGTTAGTTTATTATTTTTTATTTCACCTTAAACTGAGTAAATATTATGTTTGTGTCAATGTTCATAAAAATATCACGATATCGAGTTTAAGAACACAATGTAAATTATTGGAATTCAAAAAGTGGTAAAGTGGAATTGTTTGTACCTACTTCTGGGTACCTAAATCTTTATGTTGCAATTGCAAAATATTGTATCTAAATACATATTTTGGTAATAGGCCAGTGTCCAATTTTTTTTTGTCCTTCTTGTGATTCTTAAAAAATATTGAACACGTATTTTTTTCTTTTACGATGTAATCAAAAGATTACGGAGATACATAGAGTTAAAATGTGGCATGACGTCACGCCTTGCTAGATTTAATACTGCTTTGTGATGTAGCGAGCCTCCACTCCCCAACTTTAATGCGTGTTTTCTAAGTTATTTTTGATTAATATGATAAAGCAAAAAATGCGTGTCAAATTTTTTTTATTATCTGAAAGACGGACTAAATAGAATTTCTTTTTTTTACGTAGGCAACTACCCTATTGTGGCGTAAAGCAGGTTTTAATATGAAATTAACATTTGTGATAAAATCAAAGGACAAAAGCCTAACAAGTCATTAAAACAACATACTGAGAACTACAACTACCTATTTCAAACAAAAGTGTAACAGAATTTCATAATTAAGTACCTATAATAAATTCCATAGGAGTCACAATAATAGTGTAACACATAGTGGTGGTGGGTTAACCCACCAAACCACCACCACTAAAATAAATAGACAACCTCCATAGGTTTAGGTAGTTAAATAAAGCTACAAAAAAACCACGTGACGAGACAGCTGTCAAGTAACCGACTAAACGTAATACCTGTCACTTCAGTTGTCATGCCACGTCACAGCTGTACTTTTCAATTCAGCAACGTTATAATTCGTTGACGTTTAGTGTTTGGGCTCTTTACGATAGACAGATTACAAAACATAATATTAATATTATAAATCTAACTAAAAAAATGTGCTCAAACAGTTACATCTACGAAGAGTAGTTTAAGAATAAATGATAAAGTTTAACATACATTAGTAGGTATATAAGAGGAAACTATTGTAAAAATATAAAATAAATTTAATTTGGTTACATCGTATTTTTAAACAAGAAAGTGTCATCTATAAAAAACCTTTCTAGG
The DNA here is from genome assembly GCA_949152395.1 of Agrochola litura. Lineage (NCBI taxonomy): Eukaryota > Metazoa > Arthropoda > Insecta > Lepidoptera > Noctuidae > Agrochola > Agrochola litura. The sequence continues at coordinate 8,164,287 of OX424509.1, forward strand.
ATTTGTTTACCTATATCTAACTACCTAAACCTATGCAGTATAGACTAAAATAACTTAGGACGAATTTCATCATCATCGCGTTCAGTAGTGCTATTCTGTAACCATCTCACCGTGTTATCTTAGGTGAAGTGAGCGTGGAGTGAGCTGTCAGTTGCTAAGGATTGACACTATTAGCAGCTCACTTCACCTAAGATATCACGGTGAGATTTTTACAGAATAGCACTACTAGTCATTGGTGAAATTCGCCCTAAGTATATCACCACATCAAATAGGTAGGTAAGTATAGGCTACCATTATAAAGTTCTGCAATATTAGGTAAACACAATAAGTCAACCAATATTATATAGCAAACACTATAATTACAAACTTAGATCATAAATTAATAAAGTGGGTGATCACTCTCAGTATTGCAGCTGCAATGACGAAGTACAAAGGCAACACCCATCACACTAGGTTCCCGAGATCGTATCAACTTGACGAACATAAATTACGATGTGATTTTACAACTGGTAATTAAATACCATTTTGGAACAAACTTGTTTGGGACTTGGGACTTAAGTTTCGAAATCTCTAATAATTAGCTTTAGTCTCTCTATGGCACTAAACAATTCCTTTAATAGCACCTGTCGAATGAAATAGGCAATTAGGCAAATAACAATGCACTTATGAACACTAGTTGACAAGTAACAACTCTAGTCGCGAGTAATTTTAGGGTTAGGCACAGAACTAAAATTAACACTAGACTAGAAATGCTGTATCTACACTTAGTTACACAAGTAACTATATTATTAGTCCTTTTACAATCTGACTATTTTCTTAATGTCCCTCGGGAATCATCGCATTTCCGAATACAAACGAATGCTAATTTCCATGTCCATCAATTATTAGATGTATCGTGTATAATAATTTGAATTCAGAACTAAGTACTTTATTGTTGTTTTGTTTTGATTTCCGTGTGAACTATATAGAGCTGTAAAACTATTTTCGTGCCTGCGACTTAAGCGGCTTTCCTCCCATTTTTAAAGTAAATTACATTAAGTTAAAAGAGTATTAACAACTCTATATACTTCCAAGTCGATTGAGAGCGTCCAGTCTGCACCAAGTGCAAAGGGCGACTGATAGAATTCCGACGACTGACGAAACACGAAGTTTACCGAGGGACATTAAGAAAATAGGTATACTGTTACCTTAATTAGTTAATAGTGACGTCGAAGATCTTTCGCAGAAGTTTCATTTACGCACTTTCAGATTATTAATTCCAGTTTTCACTTTGCCTTGCTAAGTAGGTTCATCAGATAAATGCATTCTAACAATTTATACCATAAAGGAGGCGTATATAAAACCCACATGAATATTTATTTCTCGTTTTAATTACATAAACCTAATTGGATCTAAATATCTGTTAGGAATCGAATATTACTTTTACTAATAATTATAATTTTCAAGTTAGTTAGTCTTTATGAGACTAACAACTGTGATTTTAATTTAAACTAGGCATTTGACTAAATACCTATTAATAATGAGTTGCACAGAATATGTTTTTTTTGCACATCAGGGCCTCATGTCTGCTATTACAATAGTGTCAGCATGGTCTATCATTGATTTCATAATTGTTGATTTTGACAAGTTTGGTAATCTACTAATTAATGGCGTCATTATGACTTTCCAATGGTCAGCCACTGACTATTGAAAGAAATGGCACTTATTGGTAATCTCGTACATAATGACAAATGAATGACTGACTTAGGCGGTATCATTGGTCGTATTGTACGACAATGGTGCCGATTCTCTTGTCACAAATGCCTCTAAACTAAACTAAAAATCACCAAAATTTAGTTTATTCCTGTCAAACGACGATTTCCCATTCTGAAATAGACTAAAGTGACACAACTTAACTATATTTTAGTTTGACAGCACTAAGATGGCAACGAGATATTAGTTTAGTGAAAATAGCAATTTTGCTATTCTGAATTTGACGTTTTTCACCTAAAATTTAGATTTTCTAACTAAATCTGACTATTTTTAATCGCGACTAAAAACGTGTGGAATAAAATTGGTTGTCATGAACTATAAATTCACACCAACACCTCGACTTCAAATGCAAAAACAGTATTGAATCTTTTTTTTTTCTTTTGCTTATATCTCGAAAACGGTGTGTCCAATCGCAAAAATAATGAAAATTTCGACCCCCTTTATAAAACCCTTAAACCCCTGACACTCTACATGTAGGTAATAATTTTTCTTATTTTCCATACAAAAAGTGAAAAATTCCATATAAAACACCACGAGGCTGCCCCCCCTGCGCGCCTCCGGCTCTAAAAAGATCACGTGGTTAGGTATCACGTGTGGAGTCGCGATTGTCAAATTCGATTTAGATGTGTCAAAATTATTTTTAAATTTAGAGAATTTATTTTGCAGAATAGCTATAAGATTCTCATAGTCAAAAGTAAGGAATTTTAGTGATAGTTTAGTTAGTTTAGTTCGGTGTACAAGAGAATCGGCACCAATGCCATTATAACACAATTCTATTACGAGACCATTGACTGACCAATGATCGACCATTATGAATTTAGCAGATTACGAACTTTTAGCAAAATGACAATGGGATCGTGTTGGAATGACGAATTTATAAAAATAGTAGACTTGGGCCCCTGTTCTTATGTAATTACTTTTTATAATAGTAGCTCTTCTTAACAAATTAGTACAAATCTATAATATTTTTTTTCGTTGACATTTTACTGAGATTAGCATTTGTTAGTTTTTTCCATCTTATAAGAAGCCGAACACATTTTTTTGCAACCTTCAAATTCATAAAAACATTTGGACTCATCCATCTTGCCTACTCAACTTAAAAACTAATTAACCAGGTACAGTCAACTAGAAAAAACACTGTCAAAACAGGGCCAATCAATCAATTGTACAATCAATCAGCAAATGACATAGCAACGCCCACAAGTAGGTAGACACAGACGAATAAATGCCAAGAAACATTATAGAATTATTATTGCAGCGCGAAATTATAATTGCATTTCAAAATTATTAGGTGCAAAATTATATTATTGGTGGTGTGGGCCGCGGGCGTCGGTATCTGATGCGTACGCTTGCTTGACATGGTAAGTGATGAGCCGAGTGATAGAAACCTGCTTTCGTCGAGCGGGTTTGAATTATGGCTATGACTGTACCTTTGTATCGGATTTGGAATTATGTAGGTATTGAGATAGGTAGGTTGCGTTTGAAAGCATTTGCTTTGATTTGGTTGGATTCGTGAATAAATTCAGGTTGTTAATCATAAAAAAAGATAATTCAATCTGCCTAGCCTTTTCCCAACTATTTTGGGGTCGGCTTCCAGTCTAACCGGATGCAGCTGAATACCCATATTTTACATGGAGCGACTGCCTATCTGACCTCCACAACCCAGTAACTGGGTAACACGATACCCATTGGTAAGACTGGTTGTCAGACTTTCGGGCTTCTGACGACCCGTAACGACTGTCAAAGAGCCACGAATGACAGCCGGGACCAACGGCTTAAAGTGCTTTCCGAGGCACGGAAGAGTCTTTGTATGTAAAGATGGTCACCCACCCACGGACCAACCCCGGCAAGCGTAGCTTAACCTGATGGATCGACCCGTGCGGCTGTTATTACTTAGCCATGAGCTCCTCCAGATACAATACAAAAAGATAATTACCAAATCAAATATGAATATCAACATCTTTTCGGCATTTTGCCTTCAACAACATGATATTATTACAGTCTAACTATTTTCTTAATGTCCCTCGGGTATCATCGGATTTCCGAATACAAACGAATGCCAATTTCCATGTCCATCAATTATTAGATTTATCGTGTATAATAATTTGAATTCAGAACTAAGTACTTTATTGTTGTTTTGTTTTGATTTCCTATCCGTCGTGCCTGCGACTTTAGCGGCTTTCCTCCCATTTTAAAATAAATTACATTAAGTTAAAAGAGTATTAACAACTCTAAATACTTCCAAGTCGATCGAGAGCGTCCGGTCTGCACCAAGCGCAAAGGGCAACAGGAGGAGGTTCTCAATTCGACTGTATGTTTTTTTTTGTATGTTTGTTACGCGATTACTCCGCCAATTATGAATTGATTTTAATGATAATTTTTTGTTTGGTAGGTCATACTTCAGAGGTGGTCCCACATAAATTTTATTTGGTAGTTTTTGAGTTAGCTTCAAAAATACGTATTTTTTCCCACTTAGTATGTGGATGAAGTTCCTGTCACTGTTATTTACATAGCAGGCAGTGTTATTGGAATTTGTGTGGGGTAGGTACCACAACTAAAAAGAGAAAAATAAAAACTATTTACATAAAAAAACAACCGCCTTCCAATAAAAACACTACAAAGTGAAAAATTACTTTAATTTCGGTAGTCGGTGGCAAAAAACGAAAATTCAAAATCAAAGACACCGACTTCCGAAATTAAAGTTATTTTTCACTTTGTAGTGTTTTTATTGGAAGTCGGTTGTCTTTTTATTTTAAAAGTTTTCTTTTCAAAAAATCATCTCACGGTTAAAGTTATCTTATTGCTACTGGCAGTATTCATCATGTGTATTTATTTATTATGATCTTAAATTTTACCTTTTTTAAATTCTATTTTAATAATGTTTGTATTCTACGACATCATTCGTGGAAAATAATACTAAGAAGAATACTTGAATACTAAGTCCAGTGTTTCTTATCTTTTCCCTCACAAATGTATGTCAACAAGACATTTATTGGCAGTGTTAGAGGCATGTGCAAGCAATAAATCATCTCAAAGGATTGCTACATTGCCCAACTGATTTTATAGAGCTATATAAATAGCCCCAAGTCTTCTTACCTCACCATTATATTTGCACTTCTTTGAGAACCAATTATTATTAGTTTATTGAAATTCTAAGATTTATTACCTACTGGCAAAATAAAAGACGACTCCATAATAACTTTAGTATTATTATTAATAGGAATATTAATTATAACTACCTTTTTATCAATACTACAAGCAATTTTGTTAAGAAATAGTGACCACAGACGGACTTTAAAGTTTTTTGCAATTCACTCTTTAACTAATCTACTTAAATAGTTACTTCTAAGAGACAATAAGGTAGCGCTGATAAGAATAGGTAAAAAAATACCTAACATAAACCGACTTCCTAAAACCCGATGAATGGTACACCTACCCGACGCTCCGCATACAAAACAAAAACAAAACAGTCCCTTATCAGTAGGGAGAAAACCCCTATTGTTAGTCGAGACGCCTCGCGGTATACTTTTATTATAAATGTCTCACATACGGTCAACTTCAAAGGTACAAAGACTTTTTCTGGGAAAACTATAATATTCTTTATTGTTTTGTGCCTACATTGAATTTTGAAAAAGTGCACATTATTGGCAGTCGGTATTTCGCATTATCGGTGAATCTTTTGAATTTCGAATACGCGTTTCCTTTCACGTAGTCAACTTAAAAACACATTGTGCTAAAATGAATAATTCTGGGTGGTGTAAAAATTCCTAGTACCTACTTACCTATTGTTACAAAAGTAAACAATGTAAATAATTATGTTAATAAGTTGCTATTGTTAATAAGTACCTACGTAGACACAAGTTCATACTTACTAGTCTTCATACTTTTATTTATAGAATGGTGTTTTATGAAAACTCATTTTGTGAGTTATATAATATGTAACTTACAATAAAAGTTGTTTCGTGCAATTACAACCATAAACAAAAAAGTAATGACGATTTAAATACGATATTTCGGGTAATTTTGGGAAAAAAAACTAAAAAAATCATATCTCAATAACCGTGATACTTTGGGTGAAACTTCGCATTTATGCCCTTCCAACACCCCAAAAAATCGTGTTGGTCCATGCGACAAACACCCTGTATAAAGCAAATAAATAGGACTGAGAAAGAGCAAGTTTAATTAAAAATATATTATTTAACGTTTAGTTAAAGTCGAACATGCGTCGCCGTTAGTAAAAATCTGCAATCAATAATTACAATAGATTGCTAGTTCTTTTCAATTTCTTTACATAAATGGCCAAAAGGAAGACGCCAATTATTAATGCTGAACGGATATGATTTTTTTAAAAAACTATTTTTTTTTTTTAATTAAGCTGTTAATTATTTGCATATTCAGTGCGGCTCTTGCCCGGTAAAATAACACTTTAGTGCCAATTTGCGGGCGAGTGATTTATAACTTCCATAAATTCGAAAATCTTCTTGTTCAATTTACCTAGATTTTCTCTACATCTCATGTATTAATTTCCTTTTACAATTTTGAGTCATCATAAAGGGCGATTTAGATGCGTAATTTAATTAGAAATATAATCTAAATTATATGGCCGCCGGGTGAAGAAAAGTAAGAGATGCCTATATTTAGCAATAGACTTTTAATAACTTAAAATTTATAGCTTCAGCAGAATCAGGCTATACTGTTCCCACTGCTGGGACACAGGCCTCCTCTCTTCGAGAGGGAGTGGGCTGTAATCTACCACGCGGGCCCAGTGCGAGTTGGTAGATGTCACATCACTTTGAATTTTTGGTTCTAGGACAAGCCAGTTTTCTCACGATGTTTTCCTTCAACTTAGTTTATTAGTTAAATAAATCCAATAGCAGACTTTTATAAAACATAGTTGACTATTCAAAACAAGTAAAATTCCTTTTTACTTTTTTTTTTTTTGCTCAGTACTGTAGATGCAGAATTTATACGTAAGGCATTATATACCAGCCAGCCTTTGGTTAAATTAAAGTTGCAATGAAATAATAAAGCTGAGGCACTACTAAATAAACTAAAAATGGACACCTGATCGTTTACAATAAATCCGCTTGTACAATTACGAGACATTCCCTTCAAATCATAAACTTTACCCCACTTCAGAATAACTCGATTATTCGTTTCAAAAGACAAAACCATTAAACAAATTACTGCGAACTAATACGGACTAAGACTGGTAATAAAAGTCTATTGTTAGTCCAACCAGGTAGTTAAGGGTTAGGTGACGCCTTAAACACCCCCACCCCTAAGTATCGGTGACTTTAAGGTGTTAACACTTGTGTCACAGGATTAGTTGGATTAGTCTTGTCTTAGACACCAGATCCTACCGACGGAAGCCCAGTGACATATCGATGTCTACACAAGTGTCACTTTAGTTCTAAGTGACGGTTCTATTTTCGAATATTTTGGTGTTAAGTTCGTCAGTCCGTAAAAATGACATAAGTGACTGTGTAGTTCGTAGTGTTTTTAGACTTTTGGACCAAGTTTTATGAATATAACCAGTACATCATGAGTGAGTGTAGTGAGAGCCATTTGGATAAACTCGCCCAGTTTGTGAAACGCTGGTGGGAGGATGATTATTTTAAGGTTAGTCTCACTTCTCGTTTATCAAACTTGTTTCTTTGGATAATTTCTGTCAAACAAGTCTTTTGCATCTTCATTTTCTTCGCAAGTGCAAAAGACGTAGTATTCTGTGACTCGTATACAGACCAAAGTCTGATTTCAGACTGGTCAGAGTCCATCAACTGACATTAAGAACTAATTTTGTGAAACTCCATCTAATAAAGACTCCTTCTAATTTTGCCTGAAAAATTATCGCTGCAACTTCAAGTCACATTTCGTCGCCGTGCAGTGAAAACCTCGTGATTGCAATAAACGTTATTTTACAAGAGAAAATAAAAACTGTCTGAAAAATGGCCGCCATTGACGTTCTCCGAGGTTCTCATTATCATAAATAGAAGGCATTAAAACCATCTTAGAGCTGTGCACGTTCGTTCTAAACTAAATTATGCATTACGAGGTTTTCTACCCAACAAATAAATTAAAAATAAATACAACAAAAAAAACTTTACAAGGTTTTCACTGCACGGCGACGATTTGTACGTTTTACTTTTCTATCCTTCGCTTTTAAAATTTTCAAAAATTGACAAACGCCCAAAATATTCTCTTTTCAAATATTGAAAAGAGAATATTTTCGGCGTTTGTTTTGAAACTTCCATTAAGGCGTATTTTTACCTTGTGTTGCAATGAAAATAAGCACAATTTTGGCGTTTATCTTAAACTTCCATAGAGGCGTATTTTTTACCTTGTGTTGCAATGAACATAAGCACATTTTCGGCGTTTGTCTTGAAACTTCTATTAAGGTGTTTGTTTACCTTGTGTTGCAATGCACATAAGCACACATCGATGTCACTACCACATAATCCGCCCAATTTTTCCTCAGTACTCGTGTCAAATTCCTTACGACGGACGGTCCAAATCTTCGATCGATACTTGACCCCTGGCTTATCCAATTATTATTAATACCTATAACGACGCCACGAGGCGCCTTAAGCCGAGATTAAGATAAGACCGGGGGACCACACTGTATCATTACCTATATTAAGTTTAAGCGACTCGGGGATAATTTTATATAGAATCTAAATTGTATCAAGAATGGGTTTAAACTTTTAAGCGTTGATAGGATATGAGGACAGATTATAGTGTCCCTGATGTAAAGCCTGTTATAATGTTTATTTTGTGTTCGTAAGCGGTGGTATGAAGAATAATGGGTGTCGTGATATTGGTTGATGGAAAAATGTAGGCAATAAGCTGTTAATTTTTTTCCTCTTGAATATTACAGGTCGCAATTTTTCTGATAGGTTTGTAGAGAGTTGAAAATAAGCACGGCCATAAATCGCATAATACGACAAATACTTAATGTTATTAGGAAAAAAGGCTTTTACTAAAATCTATCAAAAACACAAATCATAAAAAAAATATGTTCGCAATGTAACGTCTGATTCCATAACTTAAAAATAATATGTTATAAATTGACCAAAAACAATGCCATTTATGTGACACAACTTTGTGACGTAAGCGACGAGCGGCAAGTCACAATGAAAACCTTTAATTAAAAAAAAAAGATTGCTAAGTAGGTACTCATCAAAGTTTAGGGATCCACTTTCACTACAGCACTGATTCATACATAACACAGTGTAATGATAATTAAATTAATAGACATACACGAACCGGCCACCCACACAGCGATCATGCCATTGTTGAACGCACGACAAATATTGATACAATCACCGTGTTTGATGTCGAATTGTCGATGTCGACACAGACTTGGGAGTTGTAATATGTAGGAATATATGTTATTGTGATGACAATAGTAGGGTTTTATTAGCATGTGGAATGGATATAGATGGCAAGTGGTGTTTTTACCTTACTGAAATGTCAAGTAAAAAGTGGGAAGGAGTAGGTATTTAGTTTAATAGAGTTATTTTATATAATTTTGAATATTTAAATCGATGTTCTTTTCTAGTCTAAACTTTTGTGCCTAGAACCACCCTAATAAGTTCAAAATTCGAAGGCCTAACTAATATTACACATGTGTAGAAGTAACCTAAAACTGACTAATTTTAGTGTAACCACTTCCAACGAATAACAAAAGAGTATTATGCCTTTACATAAACAACTTTCAAGTACTTAAACATCGCATTAATTCATTTGCAATTATACCCTATTAATGTAAAGGGTACGTTTGAAAGTTGTAGCAAAACACCGTCTTAGAACACACTTTACCCTTATGTATTCAGAAATCGTACTTTCAGACAAATGTTTCAAGTAAATATAAAGGCAATATTGTTGGACATTGGTTAAGGTTACAATTGGAGCCAATTATTGGCGTGTACGGCCAACTACCAACAAATTGCAAAGCTAGCAGACACTTCACCTACTTGCTTACCTATGTGTGCATAATTATTAGTTACTAGGGTAAATTCGAAGTACAAGGGTACTGTCGATTACAGAAGTGGTAGAGATTGTTTGCAATTGGTAAAATTATTTGAGTCTTACAGAAATTAGAATTAAAATTGTCGCGATTTTTTTTTGTTTGTTTTAAAAGATACTTTATTTGACTAAACTTATCATTTTAAACTTAGTGTTTAGTATATTGCCGACGTCATTTCTTCATAAGAACGAATAAAATATTATTTTCTGTAATTATTTCATTATTTAAACATAAAACGGAAGGTAATGGGTCAAATTTAAATTAGCTGTATAGAACTAAACATTTCCCACAAGAAAACAGCGGGGCGGTGCGTCTCAGGTGCGTGCTTAAGCGGTCATTAAGCAAAATGGCAATGCGTTTTGCGCTTCATAGTACACAAACCTGTTTACTTACTTCATGTATCATGCCCTGAACAATATGGCATGTCACGACAGCGAGCCAACGAAAAACGATCGCGAAGTACACATTAAAAAAACAAAAAAAAAACCTCTCACGACCAACTGAAATGAGACCATATATCAAGGTAATAAGATACACTTTGTTATGTTACATTAAAAAAAATGCCATGAAATATGTCCGCTTGTCCATTGCTCTGCCGGTAGGCGTGGGTCAGATATGTGCGCAAATTTATGTTTTTCACTCACAGCGGCGGAAAATAGTCTGTTTTAAGAGGCAATAAGAGTAATTTCAGGTGTACGGCTATATTGGCGGGTCAACCACCTCGGGTTAACATCGCGACTTTGAATGATTTTTTGCTTCTTGCAACCTTTTTGTGGACTGTTGACAATTACTTGTTTCGTTCCCACAGTCAAGCGGTGACTGCCTTATAAGAAAACACTTAAAGCAAACGCAAAAAATCACTGTCTAGACTTCCATTTTGTTTTCTTGTTTCTTTGCTGTGAAGGAAATATACTTGATAAAAACGAATTTAAGTTATTTTATGATTACAATTCTATTAGCTAGGTATAGATGTGGATATTAAGGTGACGAACTGACGACTAACGTAGTACCTACATAAATAAATGTTTTAACTAGGTGCTGCCTGCGGCTTCGCCCGCGTGGACCCTAATTCTTTTTCTAAATTAAAATTTGACGAAGTTACTCCTTATAATATCAGCTATATGCCAGTGAAAGTCCCGTCAAAATTTATACAGCCGTTTCGGAGATTAGCAGGAACAAACAAACAATTTTTTTTAAAGTACCTACGGTATATACTTTCAAATACACATAACATAACATCACGCCTGTAATCCCCAAAGGGTTAGGCAGAGGTTTACCTATAGTACACCCACATTTTGCCAGTAATGTTTAAGTCCCATGTAATAGGGGGCGAGCCTATTGCCATCAACCAGGCACAAATCTGAGAAATTCCAGATGGAAAAACCCAATAACACAATTAACTTCACTTGACTGACTTGACTTGTAACTTTCATAATGATACGTTTAGTAAAAATCTGTTATTTGACATTGCAAAAAGACGCTTCAATTTTATTTATTTGTAAGTATGCATGGAATAGATAGTAGAATTACTTTGCACTTCTTTCCGCAACAGTACCTACCCCGACGACAAGAAATGCGTTATTCGATTTAAGAATTAATGTAGAAGGTGCGCGTGAGTTGTGCGCTGTGATTGGTTAATGATACGCTGTGGGGCTAATGATAATGATAAATAATAATGATGAGGTTAACGTCGGGTTTCGTGGTCACTCGCCGTAACGAGAGCGGTACATCGCTGAAATTAATTTCATCAACATTGTGAGTTTGTGAGCCGTGTCTTCTTAATCGTCGTAAATTATACAATGTATAAAATCAATCTACCTAGCCTTTTCCCAACTATGTTGGGGTCGGCTTCCAGTATAACTGGATGCAGCTGAATATCGTATTTTACATGTGACCTCCACAACCCAGTAACTGGGTAATACGATACCCCTTGGTAAGACTTGGTAACGACTGTCAAAGATCCACGAATGACAGCCGGGACCAACGGCTTAGCGTGCTTTCCGAGGCACGGAGGAGTCTCGGTATGTTAAGATGGTCACCCATCCACAGACCAACCCCGGCAAGCGTAACTTTACCTGATGAATCGAATCGTGCGGTTGTTATTACTTAGCCACGAGCTCCTCCAAAATTATACATTGTATACAGGGTCAAAATAAATTATCTAGCGAAACTCAGTAGACGTGATGGGTATCGATACCTAAACATGATAAAACAAAAAAAACTTTTTACAAAAAATACAACCGACTTCCAAACTACAAAGTGAAAAATAACATTAATTTCGGAAGTCGGTATCAACTAAAATACTGATCCAAAGACACCGACTTCCGACTTTTTTTTCACTTTTTAGTGAGTTGGTTTGTAATTCTAAGTTACAATAGCCTAATGTCAACTGCTCATCAAAAATACCTACCCAAATCACTATAGATGTGCCTATAATAATTGAAGAGTTCCCTCGATTTCTCCAAGATCCCATCATCAGATCGTGACCAAATGACAATGGGACCAACTTGAAAGTATACCCTTTCAAACAAAAAAATATTTTTTGAAATCGATCCAGCCGTCTTCGAGTAATCGGGGAACATACATAAAAAAATATATATATATCGCGACGAACTGAGAACGTCCTCCTTTTTTTGAAGTCTGTTAAAAACAAACAGATTTTTTCTATTGATAATTTAAGTCGCGGCGGGATTATATCGTGCACTGGTTTTTCGACTCTCGGTATTGAGCCGAACGTTGAGAATTCAACACAGTGCATTCCAGCGCGTCGAAAAGGCTCACTGTTGGATTTTCAACTCTCCGCGCTAAGCAGAGCGTTAAAAATCCAGTATGTGAAATAAAAATCGGCCCGGGGAAAAATCGCCCGTGCGAACCTGGGCTAACTACACTAACAGCGGTCTTTAAGCTCAAAAAAACATTAATTTTTTTGTTCGTTGTATCCACGGTCAGAATAAATTATCTAGCGAAACTCAGCAGACATGACGGGTATCGATACCTAAACATGATAAAAAAACTGATTTTCTCGGAGAGGTGTGTCAATAGCAGGGATGGGCCGAAATTTGGTTCAACCGAATTTCGGCAGCTTTTCGGTTTAGATGCCGAACATTCGGCACAAGAAAAATAATACCTACTTGCACTATTTTGACTAAAATTTTATAGAATTAGAATAGCATTATGTAAAATAAAATTATGTCTTTTACTCACTCATGGTCATTTATTTTAATTTTGTAAATGTGAACCTTAAATTAAATCAGTTCTTCTTATAAGTCTTGAAAATCTGTTTTTCTAATTAGGCCACGCGGTGGAAGTGCGGTGTGCGGGCAGGGTACATCTAGCAATAATTGAAGTAAATGCGTAAACAAGTCACGACGTGTCGCTCTCGAGAAAGCGTGCGAAATTGAACCGAAGTTCGGCTGAACTTTTCATTTTAACCGAATGTTCGGCCGAAATTCGGATTCGGTTAAAACCACATTCGGCCCATCTTTAGTCAATATTAAAACAACAAAAAACAATCCTTCATAATATTTTAATAAAAAATCACAGCGCAATCATTTTTGGTCACAATATAGTTGAGTTATCTAATTATAAAATCAAATGGAAATAATAAAAACGTCTATAAAATTCTAGGAAATGGCACTTAATGAGATCAGCTAATAGTGTTACAATTGCTGCACCGAGAGTCAATTGTAACAGCAATAAGAGTCAATTGTAACATACAGAAATCGTCAATAATAATAAAAAATACGAATAAAACATTCAGGCCTAACATGACACACGCGACATATATCCACTCTCGCGCGACAATTTTTTGTCTATTTCTGTAGTTTTATCGTTTTCTGACAGCTACGCCATACAAAATACTCGACTCGTTCTGTCAAACATGATGTTTTGTTGACAAACCCTAACATGACACGTTATTTATCAGCTTCAAATAAAGCTTCGATTGCCACTAAGAGCTACCACTAATCGTCAATAGATTTCATGAAACAACAGATGTTACATTTGCCTCCCTGTTACAATTGACACACCTTTCCCCTACTGTAAATTCAAGTAACTAAACTACCAGCGGTCTTTGAGCCCAAAAAATTTTTCATTCATTTTTTTTTTGTAATCAATAACCATTACTTTTGCGGAGTTTTGCTAGCTAATTTATTTGATCTTGTCTTTTCAATTTAATCACACAAATCCTTCAGATGTTTTGGAATGATACATCATTGTTAAAAAGTTAGGGAGCCCTAATACAAAAATAATCGTTCGTAAACACAAAATAATCTTCTAAACATCTGTTTAAATTATATCATCATATATACGATCACTCCAATTTTCTTAAACTCTTTAAACGTCCTCTATTACAGTAACGACACAAAAACAAAAGCGGTCTACTAACAAAAACGACACAAAACGCAATCCCAATTTTTACAAAACGACTTTAGAAAGCACGAAACGACTTCAGAAAACTGTATATAATTATTTCTCCGCATAACTTTAAAACGTTAAACTCTCAGACGTATATTTTTCAAAAAGTCACTTTATTATCCAGCGTTTATCCGTTTTGTGGCAATAGAAACCGAATCATTGTAATAATTGGTCGCTTTTACGAAATTGCCCCCGACGCGCCGACTCCAAACGACAATTTAACTCCGGGGACACAGATAATAATATGGCAACCCCATCGGTTACACGCCGTAATCGAGTGACAAACTGTTTTGAAAAGCGACAATCAAGTTCATTATAAGTGAATGCTGGGTGTTGCCAGCTATTATGATTTAAACGAAATTTTAAATGTGATGTGGTTTTTTATAGAATTTTAAGTGACGTTTTAATGCGGTTTTGTAAATTGTATTATGTAATTGCATATGTGTATAAATGTAATTTTATATTTGCTTTTATATTTATAAAACGTTTTATCTTTATAAGGTGGAAGTTGCTTGCTAAGTAGATACAATGTGGGTAAATATTGTGACAACATTTACGTTTTGTAACTGATTAATGTTACACCGGATTATACAAAACTGAACAATTCATTTGTCACTATACACTTCAAGATTAGTCGGAAGATAGTGGCGAACAACGTTATTTTAGTTTCAATTGTTCAAAGTATTTTGCTACAGACCATTTTCGTGTTATTCTCACGACATCACAATAATAATTACATACAAGTTTTTGTTTGAAACCTGTTCAAAGGCAACTAAGGAGTGGTTGAATTAACTCGAAAATTTAACTTTGACATCGCGAGGCGGCCCCGAATGCTTACCAAATGAATAGTAATTTAGTTTTTGGATTAAATCGTTTCAAACACGCGACACAAAACCACTTTTCTATTCTCAACTCGAGTCGAAACCGTCATTTTACACAATTTTACCCAATTGCTCCGAGTTCTCAGAATTAATTTGATATTAGCCTTTGAAAACGCAAGGTGTGGTTTTCTGTCGGCCTGATAGTTATTTTGAAGAGGGATTTGAACAACCAGTGTTTAAGGCTTGCTCTAGACTCGATAATCTTTTAGAATTAACCGCGCTCATTCATAATTTTATTAAATGGACTGTTTTGTAATTCGACTCATGATATGTTATTTCATTTTATAGACGGTAAACGATTTCAAAACTCGGGATACCAACCGGAATTATTTTAACTGATGATTTGCAATTTTGCATATTCAATTTCTGCGGAACTAATAATTTGTTTAAAAGAAACGATGAAGTTGCAATCCGAATTGATGGGGTCCATCGTGAACATTTGTCAATAGTTGCAATAAACAATAAGCACCAGCCCACCTTCTGCCCTCTTACCTCTAAATTAAACTACAATTTTATTTATTTGTTGTTCCAGGAATCACAATCAAGTAGCGCTGAAAGATGGAGTGGTCGCGGACCGGAGCACAACATGGCTCTCCAACAGATCCTCAAGCTGCAAGAAGCGAGAGCCCTCCACAAGACCTCCCTTCTTCCCATCTACAAGAAGAACGGTCTTCCGTCCCCGCCGGGAGCTAACTACGACAAACCTGATAAGAGACCAGAGTACCCTGATACGAGAGCCTTCGAGCAATCCAAGCTTGAGGCAGAATTCAGAAGACTAATGGAACACTCAGGCAGAGATGTCCGCAACGATGAATCTCTCAAATACTTCCAACATATGATGGAAGCAAAACAACACTACGATTATCTGAAAAGCATCCAAGAAAGAGACACCAGAAGCAGCCCTAGAGAAAGTCGTACAGAAGTCAAGAAAGAAGCAATGTCGCCCAGTCGTAATAGATCATCTCCAGTACATCAATCACCTTCTCACAGAGTGTCATCAGCCGAAGTATCTCCCAATCATAGCATCCGTCTATCTACCTCATCCAGTCCTCTCTCAACTACTAGTCCAATAAACTCATCGCCTTTAAGTCACCTCCAAAACATGCAACCTTTTGATTTCCGAAAACACAAAACGAATGAGAGCAACGAAAAAGAAGAGAGCAGAAAACCCTACGACTTAGGATCTGCTGAAAAGGCTACTATGGATTTAATGAGAAGTCAGTTCTTTAATTTTCCATTACCTACAAACTTGCCCATTCCGCCAATGTCAATGCCTTCAACGTTTAATCACCAGGCAGCTATGGTGGCTGCGCTTAGTCAAAACCCAATGGGCTTAGCCTCACTTCAAGCTCTTTTACCTCAAATGTCAGCAAAACCTGTAGAACCATCAGAAAATAAAATCCACAGTAATGGTAAAGGAAGATCAGATGACCACAAACCTGAAGATGAAAACGTTCTCAATTTGAGCAAAGACGCGTACGCTGAAGTAGCTCAGAATTCGAGGAACATGATGTTAGGCAAATGTATTAGTCCACCTAAAAGACAATGGGGCGCGTCGCAAATGCCACTGAATTTAGGAACACACTTCATCAATCCAGCTACCGGTAAGAAGCGAGTTCAATGCAACGTGTGTCTGAAAACCTTCTGTGACAAAGGGGCATTAAAGATCCATTTCTCCGCTGTGCATCTGCGTGAAATGCACAAATGTACAGTTGAAGGCTGCAGCATGATGTTCAGTTCAAGAAGATCTAGAAACCGTCACAGTGCGAATCCTAATCCGAAATTACACTCACCCCACCTACGACGGAAAATTTCTCCTCACGATGGCAGAACCGCCCAAGTTCACCCAGTCCTAATTTCACCTCACAGGGCAGGCCTCAATATACCACCAGTGATGAATCCTATGCACCCATTTGGATCATACCCTCTTTTGAATCCACCGCATAATATAGGTCAGTTCCCATCGAATATACCTTTAGACTATAAAAATAGTATGAACATGAATTTCTCACCATCTTTTGATCATGGCCAGCCAATGCGACGTGAATCTGATTCCGTGGAAAATAAAGACCAAGATGGTCAAGGAGACTCCGATGAAGATGACGGTATTGTGGTTGTGGCAGGAGACGACGATGATGATGATAATGAACACATCGATACTAGTGATTATTATTCAACTTTGAACAAGTCCATAGGATCCATAGATGACTCAGAAACTGATTTTGATCAAAGGAGTACAAGCGATAACAACGAAGTTACAGACAATAGAAAAGATGAAACAGCTAGTCCTGAGGTGATGAAAAGGAAACGTAAAAACCTTAATCCTACTCGTTTACAAAACCATTACATTTCTGAAAATGGTACATCAAACTCTAAACGAGACCATACGGATACCGATGAAAATGAATGCGCTGTGGATTTAAAAAGAGTTAAAACTGAGGACAGTCAGTCCAGCGAAAATAATATCGATGTAACTCATGAAGAACCTAAAAATAGCGAAACCAAACAAGAAACACCAGTTATCAAAGATGAACCTACCGATATGAGCTACAATATTCAAGACTTAAGAGTAAAAGATGAACCTATCGATAAACAAGAAGTGTACAAACCTGCAAATAATCGTTCTACTGAAGAACAGTTCTCATCAGAAAATGCACTGAAGAGACTTGAAAGTTTATCCAAAGGTGATTTTCCTAGCATTCCTAAAAAACATGATTCCCAGTCCTTGGGCCCGTATAATTTGTCAATGAATGATTCGATAGATTATTCTGATCGATCACCATCTTCTTCAGTATCCAGTTTTGATTACAATGCCGAGGACACTCACGGTCAAATCTTTGGGCATTTCGACAATGGTTTCTTTGTCAGCACCACCGATGTTCCTATGGACCATGAGAACCCCCGCAAATGCACAGTATGTGGAAAGATTTTCCAAAACATCTATGTTCTTAAAACGCACTACCAAAATGCCCATCTGAAGCTTATGTACAAATGCAGTGTTGAAGGATGTAGAGCAGCTTTTTCGTCCAAACGGAGCAAAGACCGGCACAGTGCAAACATGAGTTTACATCGGAAAATAGAAGAGTATAGAATATCAGAAGAATCGTCACGTTTTTTGGACAAAATACGAGAGCAAATGGAACTAATCTCACGGTACAATGAGGAAGAGCGTGCTGTTCCTTACATAGAATCTCATATCTATTACCGAGCGAAAGAATCTGATAAATTGAAGAGCCAATTGAGCCAACAGCTGCCTTTCACGTCTCCTTACCCACATCTTCAACTACCAGAAACCTATTTGAGTAACAGGGATATGTTTGCTCAGCACTCGTTCCTTTTCACACCATTTGGTATGCTTCCTAACTTCCCTCCGATCCCGTTAGGTTTTCTACCTCCAAGTTTGAATGCTTTCGGCTGTCAACCAAATTACTCCCCACCGCATTCAAGAAAGCTGAACTATTGTGTTGAAGATGAAGCACCACGACCAAATAAAGATGGTAATTACCCATGTCGGGGTTGCAAAGACTGCTTCAAAGACCTATCCAGCTTGAAACATCATTGTGAAAGCATGCACGTACAATCTCTGCATCGGTGTTCTGTCAGCGGCTGCAACGCTGCATTCTTCTCAAGGACTAAGAGGAACATGCATTACGAATCTCATGTAGCCCGCAGACAGAATGGTAGGATGCACGTCAACCCCTCGTGACCTGAATAGTACTATTGACTGTGTAGTCGAATCTCCAGTGCATTTGTGATTTAATTTAGTATTACCAAATAGTGTTGTAAGGCAAGACAGTTCCAGTACCTTTTTATTCTCATTATAATGAGGTGTTTGTGCAAAAAGCGGCCCAGTCGTTTGTGAGGTGTCAGAGGAATCCGAACTATTTGCAATGTAAATATTAAAGTAGTAATCGCTTAGACTTTTCCATGTGTTGTAGCATAGATAGTATTTAATTGTAATTCAACATTCCATAGTAATAAATCGTGCAATAAAATGTAAATAAATAATAGTGTGTAATGTACAAAGTTTTGGCTGATGTATTTAGAATTGAAGATGGATGTTTATACTTACAGTTAAAATATTTCCGTCTAATTTACTTTCTTTGGTCTCTTAGCACAAATGGGATTATTTTAACGACCTTTGAAACTGTTTTATTTTAAATTAATGCATCTATGTATTTACCGATAACATTCTGTTTTTTAATAACAATCGAAATAGTGTTTTTTTTTTTTTATTATTTATCTTCAAAATTCGTTACAAATAATCCTACAACTACTATAGAATAATTATTTGATCATATCTCCTAATGTTTTGGTGCTAAAATATGACAAATTATTATTTCAAGTTCATTACTGTACATTTCTTGGTGTTTCTCAATCTGATCTACGTGTAATGTGAGATATTAGAATACCTTAAATTGTATAAGTACCAAAAAGTATTAAAAACTTAATTGTTAAGATTGTATTATATAAATAAAACATATATACTTCCTTTTTGCCAAACGATAATAAGTATGTAATAAAAAAGTTTGGAAAAATTTATTCCGATTTTTATTTTTACCCCTTTTAGAATTAATAACACAGATGTATTTTTCACCAAAATGCCTCGAATAGAAAGAATAATCCACCTTCTTTGTTTGTGGTTATCGTAAGAAACGACTAAGGGAAGATTTCATGAATGAAACTAAACGCGATCAGCATATCTAGACCGCTTCCAAGAGCTGTCACGATTAAAGCATCGTATCCACTAGGCAACATTTTGCGCGCGACATGTTGCACAACATGTTGAAAGTTAGCGCGGAACTTTTGTTTAGCAACGTTGTCTGTCTACGCATGATCAGTCGTCGACAACATGTGTGGTTAGAATTTTATCGAAAAATGCATCAAACAGAAGTAGCAACTGCTTGCTGCTTGATTTTGATGCTAATCTCGTTTTTGGTCTTTAGGTTTTTAATTTGTCACAAAGATGGGTGTCTCTTGTTAACTGGTAACAACAAACGAGGCATAACAACCGTTACTAACAGAGCGGTTATAAAGAAGTATATTTCTTTAATTTAAAAACGTTAATAGTTAGATCACTGCAGTTCGGTTGGGACTTGGAAAGTGGTCGCAGATGTTATCAATCGTCGCAAGCGTACGTAAAAGGGTCTCCTGCGCGTGTTTTTGAAACATTACACAAAAAACATTTCACGTAAACATTTGTTTTCATACAAAACATCGTGTCTGCATACACAAATATGTATGACCACGCCTCTTTGTTGCGATGTTTTTGTGTAATGTTTCGAAAAAACACGCGTAGGAGACCCGGCTTTACGTACACAAAAGGAAATGGGTGTATTTGGCTAACTATCGTCAGTTGCATTTCGAATTACAATGCCCTGCCTTTAAGGCAATATTAATAATTGATCAATGAAAACTGGGCAATTTGGTGTTTGAAGTCTGGGCATGGTCTATAAAAACTAGACAATCTGGTCTATGGAAAATCTTTATTGGTTTTCAGAGGTATATTTTAATTTTTTTTCCACTACGGGTTTGCTCTTGGCCTGCATCTCACCTGATGCAGGCCGAAGGTGAAAGCGAGCTTCACCCAGAATCCTCAACCACAGAGGAACTGGCTATTTTACCTCTCATCTCACCCGATGCAGGCCGAAGGTGAAAGCGAGCTTCACCCGGAATCCTCAACCACAGAGGACCTGGCTATTTTACCTCTAACTGCCGAAACAAAACAATGCTTTTAACATTGTTGTTATGGCGACAGACTTAGATAAGATGGTAGTAGCTAGCCAGGCGGACTTGGAACAAGCCCTACCATCAACCAAACTGAGCAGAAAATACTACTCACTGCCAGACTCACTGCGCTATACTTAACACAAGCAACAATAGACACCACGGTCCTACGCATGTAGGTAATGGTCCTGTACCCTAATTGCGTAACATATGATTAATCATTTTGAAGGAATTCATTGCTACAAATGTTCGAAAAATGTGTCTGCTTTTCAACGTAATTAACGCAATGAATGTTGTTGATATGTCAAAATGAAACAAATTGTGATTGATCGTGTGTTACGCAATTAGGGTGCTGGACCTGGTCACACATCTATGGGCTAAACTGAAATAACTGCCCAGATCGAACTAACCAAACAAATATTAATATGCCGTAAGGGAATGGTAAAATGGTTAGCTGTTTAAATCAATAGATAGTTACTAGATATTTAGTATTAGTGTATCCCCAGTCAAAATCAGCAAACAGCAGTAAGTAGGTAATAGATGTTATTCCAGTAGGAAACCACCAAATCCCTAACTTAATAACCCCACATTAAGTCATAAATTTTAATAAGTTAATAAAGCAAGCAACCGAAATAAAGGACGCCATATTGCTTAATAGTTAAGCAATATGGTTACAGATAATAAATATAGGCAAAGAACATCTCGCAAACAGCCTGGAGCTAAAAAAGTTAAAATTCCAGAAGCCGAACAACACTAATTTGCGTGATTTATGAATTTCAAATAAGGAATACCGATTTTATGCGTTTTGAACGAGAAAGGGTTATTTTAAATGGCGGGGAATGTTATGATGGAATATTTAGGTAAAAGAAGAATTTTTTAGAAATATTTCTTATTATTATTATAATTTTCAGTACCTACAGATAAAATCTTCTTTATTTTTATTTTATCGTGTTTAGATATCGAGCCTACCCATCATGTTTGTGGGATTTCGCTACCTAATTTAAATTGACAGTGTATATATTAATGTAAATATTATCTTGTTACCCGACTATGGCGGAGAAATATGACTTTGACCGGTATGTATCAAAAATTCAAAATATTTTATTTCACATAAACCTACAACGGCACTTATGAAACGTCAGAAGCTAGGTTCATAGTTAAGTTCTGAAGTTTTGAATTGAGCTCCTCGATTAATGACAAATGCTTGCAGTGACTCGACAGGTCACTCAAATCCGTGTGGTTCTTTTGCGACTTCTGAGTTTGTTTCGGCCTTTCTTCTCAGAGTAGTCAGATAGGAAACGCCGAACTCATGTAGCTTATTTTAAATATTTTTAAGTGATTTCGATATCCTATTTACAGAATAAACAATGTCATTTTATTTCATGTGTTGACTTCAATTTTTATTTTATAATTTTACTATCAGCATTAGTTTGAAAATAAAAATTGATGTCTTTCAGAGAAAGTTTAAATGCTTATTATTATTTTAGTTTAGTTTTGCCTGAATTAATTGACTCAACGACAAATTATTTTAAATCAATGCGTCAAATGATAACTTACAGTTTTTCTTACGTTTACATTTTCCCCTATTTTTGACGTGGTAACGTCTTATAAATCGATGAACGCCGGCTGCACGCACGAAAAAGTGTCACGTTCCGCCTGAGCCGAGCGTGCAAGCGAGAGCGCGGAATAAGTGATAGAGAGGCACGATCGGCCTAAGCGTTCGGCTTGTGACATTATCACGTAAAATTATCGTTCGTAAACCGACTTTACAGACAGCCAATTACCTTCGGGGACTGTAATTAAATAATTGAAAAAAAAAAACTAAATTATTTTAATATTTTTGTAACTATTTTCATAATGCTACATTGTCGCCATAATACCTAACAGACAGTAGCCTCAACTTTTTTTAAATCAAATGACTGTTTAAACATTACTTTTTTATTTTGTTATTTGTATTTTGTGTTTCACGAACTGTGTCCAAATAAATGTTTTTCTATCTTTTATTAAAGGTCCCTGAACGTACGTTCATAAATGTATATAAATTCTCGTAGTTTCAAGTTAGCTTAGACGTTACAGGTGCAAGTTTGGTCATCCTATTAGTTCAACTTCTACTTCAGCTTGAATTTAACTAGACTAACTAACTTTTTAATGAATTGGTATGACCTGATCTCTCGTACACAGCGGCTGGCTTCCCAATTACTTACTTTGTTAACTACTTTGATGAACTTTATGTACCTGTGCAAGTGGAGTTTGAATGCGATTGAGTAGATTGCGAATTTGCGACCAACGACTCCAAGACTACCTACATAATCAGGAGTCATAGGTTGACTGAAATATCTGAAACCTAATGGACTTTATGAGAAAGATTTTCATAATGAATCTTGTGATATTAGAATTTTTTAAGTACCTAATAAATGGGTCAGTTTTTGGTAGGTAGGTACCATAGGGGTAACGCATATCTAACCAATTTGAAAACAAAATCCCGTGCAGACGACTCACCTTTTTTTTTTTAGGTAGTTATTCGTTACTAGTGGCCGAGCACTGCAAGCAAGAATAGTCCTTATCCTCGGGCCACACCAACGGGAAACGCCGTTAATTATCACGATTATGGACCTTAACCCGTCGGAATAAAGTCTATCATCGCGATAATTAACGGCGTTTCCCGTTGGTGTGGCCCCAGCATTACAGTGTACCGATATGCGTTTCTTCGATAGTACCTACCTACTTACTCTATTTCTTTAATGACAAGATATAGTTTTACAATAAGCAGGTATAAAATGTTGCAATCATGTAAAACAGGGAATGGTTAGTACGAGGGTGACACTGAAAGTTCTTAGAAAATCAAAAACTGAACAAACTAGCAAGTTATTATAGTTTTATTATATCTTTTCAAAATAGTGTCCATTTACATCAATACATCGCTGCATCCGATGGAATCACTGAGAAAAGCACTTTACCCACTCGTCCTTAGGGGTCTCTGACGGCATTTTGAAATGCAACCACTGCTTCCTCGGCGTCCTTAACGTTTTCCTCGAAGTTTTTCTTTTATTTTCGGAAATAAATAAAAATCCCAAGGTGCGAGGTCGGGGCTATAGGGCAGGTGACCCAGTAATTCCACGTCTGACGTCACCAAGTAGTCGATTGTTTGCTTGGCGGTGTGCGACGAGGCGTACCACTCTGCAGTAACTGTTTTTCGATCCTCTAAAACAATTGTTGCGTAATGACCTGTCCTTCCGAAGAACGAGGCCACCATCTTTTTTCCCACGCTTCGACCTCTCTTCACTTTAGTTGGCAACTCAGACTGTCTCTTAGTTTCAGGATCATAATAATAAATCCAGCTTTCGTCACCCGTAAGTATGTCGAACACAGCATTTGAGTCACCTCCGTTAAATCTATGAACCATTTTACGACACCAATCAACACGACGGAGTTTTTGGGCCTCTGTCAAATCATGAGGTAGGGGAGACCGAGGGGAGTTGAAACAATTTTGACATTATTCGTCGTACACAAAAATCTATTAGCTAGAATTATACGATATTAGTACCAATCGATAGCACATTTCTTTCACTATTATATGAGACCAACAAAAAAAGCGTAAGTATGAATGCTACCGCGAAAATTTAACTTAAACGTGACAAGTCATTCTGTTTCAAATCCCCTAATACCGAGGTAAGTTGAAACAAGGGTTGAGGGGAGTTGAAACAGGTATTAATTTTGGAGAACTAGGGTTGTATATTAGAAAAAAACTATGAAATTTAAAGGGTTTTATTAAAAAATAAAAATCTAAAATGAACATACATATTTTTAAGTAATTTCTACTCAATTTATAACGAAACTAACCCTATTTTAATTTACATTAAAATAAGGTATTAATAGATATTCGCAGAGTATCTTTTCCTCTGAAGATGTAAAAACGGTCTTTTTTGGGTATCCTACAGTCGGAGGAGCAGTCGTTTCATGAGGGTCATAAGCCTTTTTTTTCTTAATGTACCTGTACAGACGCCAGCACTTCAAGCTACTACAATCTGTCAAATTTATTTAATAGATTTTCAACTTTATCGCTGAAGTGTAAGGTTCAAATTTGATTGGGAAAATTTTACAGTTTTGTCTGTACAATGACGTATGGTTGAGGTTATAGTTGGAGGCAGCATCCCGAAGACTTTTTTGGCGCAATATCACCTCATCTGCCGCGAGATCATATATTTCTCGGCTCGCCGTACCTCTGTCAGTTTTTCTTTCGTAGTCCGTAGGTATGCTAAAACAAGAAAAAGCGAAACGAACCTACACCATATTAGCAAATCAGTCATACAAAAGAGCACCGAGGAGAGTTGAAACAAGCTGTTTCAAATCCCCTCAGTAACAAAAATCGTTCCACCCGTTAGAAAATTACAACCTAAAAGCAAACCACAAAACAATGACTTGCACCATCACTATTCATTCAATCCTTAGTTAATGAGCTTTCGAAACATACATAACACAAGCCAAAACACTAACACATTATCAAACTATAGGTAGCTAAAAAAAACGAACAAAACTTACTTTTCGTGTTTTTTTTGACATGGGTGTCAGATCTCCACAACCGCAAGCCTTGAGGCGTAGACGCATACAGAGGGGCCCGCGGGCGGTGGGGCACGGCTAAACAGCGTTGTTGCCAACTCGATAACGGTTATAGATTCCGCGCAATTGACGTTGTTTCAACTCACCTCTGTTTCAAAACCCCTCGGTCTCCCCCCAAGTAGTCGATTGTTTGCTTGGCGGTGTGCGACGAGGCGTACCACTCTGCAGTAACTGTTTTTCGATCCTCTAAAACAATTGTTGCGTAATGACCTGTCCTTCCGAAGAACGAGGCCACCATCTTTTTTCCCACGCTTCGACCTCTCTTCACTTTAGTTGGCAACTCAGACTGTCTCTTAGTTTCAGGATCATAATAATAAATCCAGCTTTCGTCACCCGTAAGTATGTCGAACACAGCATTTGAGTCACCTCCGTTAAATCTATGAACCATTTTACGACACCAATCAACACGACGGAGTTTTTGGGCCTCTGTCAAATCATGAGGTATCCACCGAGCACAAAGCTTCCTGACCGCTAAATGTTCATGGAGGATTTTGTGTACTTGACTCATACCGATGCCTAAGCTTGTCCGAATCTGCTGATAAGTCACTCTTTTGTAACACTGATGTTATCTTCAGTCGTCGCCGTAGAAGGCCGTCCCTCACGCAGATCATCGGTGAGATTAGTGCGACCACGTTTAAAGTCATTAAACCAGTTGTAAACAGTGGCACGAGACGGGGCTTCATCGTGAAAGGCCAATCGAAGTCTATCATAACTTTCTTGTTGACTTAAATGACATCGAAAGTCATAAAAAATCATTGTACGAAAATTTTCAAAATGCTGACATGACACAGACAATTTTCAATTTGCCGCCAAATCGTAAACAAATGACAAATGAATAAAATACTTAGACAATAATATTGGCAGAGTTCCATTTTCAAAATTTGAACTGTTTTTTTTAATTATATTGTTTACAAGTGGCCAGTTCTAAAAACTTTCAGTGTCGCCCTCGTGCGAAATCCTTAAAACTATTTTTACTCTTAAATAGACCCCAAAAAAAAAGTGGTGGCACTCCGGGAGTGCCGACAGAAGTAACAACCTTAAATAAATAAAGAGCACAATCGCGTTTATAAAAAAAAAATACTTCCGACAACTTTAAAGTATCAATAGTTGCATAGAACATTGATCCGTAACGTAATATAAATAAAGAGCACAATCGCGTTTACAAAAATGAGGTGTCGTCATGGTGTCGCGAAATCAATGGTTTAGTCCCATCTCAAAAATGCCCAACGCGCCTAAAGAGGTTTCACTTAAAAAAGTTTCAATAGAAAGATCATTTTTGTTAGCTTTTAGATAGAGTAAGTATTTATCAATAAGTCAGTACTTAGGTCATCAATTCATCATACACAAAGCAGTAAACAATACCACACCATAAACAACAAACTCCATAAAATAAAAACAAAAGAACATTCAACTTATATTGCTTTCAACACCCTACTGCGTCACATCGGCGTTACGTCGACATTTGACATTTGCTTGTCACCCGTGACATTTACCGTGACGTCATTCACGCGACACGTCAGCGTGACATCGCGTGTGGCGTCCGTTAATTTTTAAACTTTCTATTATCGCACGTTATTAGGGAAAAGTAGGGAACTTACAAATTGATTTTCTTTTTGTTTGTAGCTTCTGTTAGGGGTAAACATTTGGGTGGTGATACGGGTAAATGTTGGGAAGATAAATTATTAATTGTATCTGTTGTTAGTTTACTGTACCTACCTACCTGTGTACCGATAATGTCATTGTTCTGAACAGGGTGTATTTTATTAATCGTTCAGTTAAGTAAAAGGGAGAATTATTATACCTACTGACTTCCACTCGAGAGAAACTGCCCAAATCCCTTAGCCTACCAACATGTAAAGAATCCAAAGATATAAACATGTCTAGATAGACAGTCAAAGCTGTGAACACGTCGTCAAAAATAGCGTCCAACTGTTGGACGCTAAATGCAAGCACACAAGAAAAGCACATTGACAGCAAAATGACGTGGCGCGAGTGTAAGACGTAGCTGTCACGCACACCAGCATAACAAAGTTGGCCTGTTTGTTGTTCTTTTGCAGCGCGACACTATCTAAACATAAATAATCAAAGAATGAATCCAGGCAGGGTTACTTTACTTAGCCTACTGAGATAAAAACCACTCATGTTTGCTCTTTAGGTAGGTACATCTCTTACTTCACTCTCTCCATTCATAAAGACCAATTCATCATACACTGAAACATCTAACGAAACGCTCTACGCTTAATAAACAGTGGAAATAAATAAAAAGGTGCATAATGTGCAGGCTACCTCGCGATCCAAACAATACGCACACAAAAGTCTCACACAAGGCTAGTCCGTTCTCATTTACATAATCAAGTCTCATCAGCCACATTTGCATCCGAAACGCAACGTGAATTAAATTCAAAATAATAACATTTCACATGCTAAATAGACCTTATCACCATCCCTATAGAGTTCAAAATTGAAATGCTAAATGTAGTTGTAAGCTGGTAACGCAGTGGTCTGCGGTTGGCGCATACGAAATTCGAACGTCCCGCTTGTCAGCAATTTGTTTTGAAGAGAGAACACTTCTAATTTGCAAAAAGAACGAGCGTTCTATGTTTAAAAAGTATCGTCACGCGAGCTAGTTTAGGCAGAGTATACACTGTAGCGCGTGGTTATTCGATTGAAATAAATAAATATTCATTTTAGAACCAACTTATTAAAAGGTTTGGTAAGTTATTGTTTCATCAATCAATCAGTCGTCTCAAAAACAAGCAACTGGCCTTCACAGTCTCCAATCAATCATTTTCATCTGTAGCAATACACACACATAACTGGAAAACTTAGATTTTTCCATGGCATTATTTGATATATTTAAATTACCGATCTGTCTCATCAGACTTTCTTTACTTCTGATAACTATACTCCATAGGTTTAGGTAGTTAAAAAAGGTAAACAAATCGTAAAAAGGGTTTTTATAGATGACACTTTCTTGTTTAAAAAAACGATAAAACCAAATTAAATTTATTTTAGTGTTTTACTTTAGTTTCCTCTTTTATTAATGTATGTTAAACTTTATCGTTTATTCTTAAACTATTTTTCGTTAGATGTAACTGCTTGAGCACATTTATTTTTTCTTAGATTTATAATATTTTGTAATCTGTCTATTGTAAAGAGCCCAATTTCTAAACGTCAACGAAATATAACGTTGCTAAATTGAAGAGTTCAACTGTGACGTAGTATAACAACTGAAGTGACAGGTATTACGTTTAGTCGGTTACTTGACAGCTGTCTCGTCACGTGGTTTTTTTGTTTACCTTTATTTATTTATTTATTTATTTATTTGCTCTCATGCACATCACACATTTTACAATATTTACTGTCGGTTTTTGTACATGAACCCTGTCAGGGCACTGCAAAGACAATGTTGGTTTGCTGTTGGGTTTGTGAATATTAAGTTGTCATGAGTTTAGTCAACTTATGATAATACAATTAAATACATTTCAGAAATAAAAATAAAATAAAAATACAATGTCAAGATGCCGATATGATCTCCGATTAACAGTAATAGTAATAAACAATATAAAATCAAACACTATAGCACACATTTAGGCAGATGGCATTAGTAATTTAGAATAAAAAAAAAATAATAATAATAAGGAATAGGTTAAATATAAAGTAATTTTACAATACAATACAAAATAGAAAGATTAGATTTAATGTCACTGGAATATTCAATATTCATGTCTTTGATCAGGCCGGATCTGACAAAAATAAAATTATGAAATACCTACATCTAAAAAGTTTTGTCCGTCACAAATTCGTTTACTGTGTAATAACATTTCCCTAATACCTTACCATTTACCTTACCTTATTTAACTACCTTAACCTATGGAGCATATTTTGTGTAAAAAGATGGAAATAAATACGATCATACCGATATAATAATGGCAGATGCTAATTTAACTAAGTTATTCTATAGTCTATATAATGATAAATGTAAAAGTTTCTTGATAAACGCTTCATTTCACTGGCTTTTAGCTCGAGTACCTACCTACGTAACTACTCAGCGAAAAATTAACTTTCAGAAAGATATACCTTTAGCAGGTATAACTCAAAGAACTGGTTTCATAATTCACAGGTATTTATTCAGTCTAGTTTAGTTCGATGTTCTTTAACAAATAAAAGTTTTCTTTCATGTTCAGTCAAAAAAGAGATAAGTAAGATATTTTAATCAAAGTTGTGCGTTTGTAATATTTGACATTGTTCTCGTAAGAGTAAGTAAGTCGGGTAAGTTTTCAATGTTATTTTATGAAGCCCACAATAAAAATGAGTATTGACAGATCTAAACCTGACTCTATTGTTGTCTGTAATAGATAAGTGATGCTACGATTTCGTAGATAGACCATTCCTGAAAAACAAAGTACTCTTTACCATAAACTAAGATTTCTTCTCGGTTTAAATCGAAAACCATAGAGCCCTCTATAGAAGTTCTCATTAGACATAGACTATTATGAACGCGCCTTTACGAGTTCCAAATTTGAATTTGAAAAGTTCGAAACGGGGCCTTTCTAGAGCGTTTTTTTGTGTCGTTAATGAGACTGTGGCTTCTAAGGGAGCCAGCAATGTTATTATGGACAGACAGTATTTGTAGGTATGTGGATAGTTAAATATTACGTTTATAAGTAGTATGTATAATATTAGTGCGAAATATTTTTATGCTTAATTATTTTTATTTGAACCTTCTACAATTCGTAAGTCGGCTGCGACTTACGAATTGTAGGTCGTAGGTTCGAACCCAGACAGGCGCTTTACTTTGTGTAAGTTATTTCATCACCACTGCTCTCAAAACGGTGAAGGAAAACATCGTGAGGAAACCGACATGTCCTAGAACCGAAAATTCGAAGACATGTGACATCTACCAACCCGCACTGGGCCCGCGTGGTGGATTACGGCCCACTCCCTCTCACAAAGAGGAGGCATGTGTCCCAGAAGTGGGAACATTTATAGGTAAATGTTTTCATTATTTTCATTAATTAAGACGCGGTGTAGGCCTACTTTTTCAAAACCTTAGGTACTTATACCACAGTGGACATAGGTCGGTACATAAACAACTACATTTGAGGAGTGATTTTTCAAAGGACTTATTTCTATGATAAACAATTTTTCAGTAATGGAGAAAAACCAGTTAAACCATGTAAATCATTATACTGGAAATGTGTCCTTCTGTACGAAAATGAGATTTTTGTCTAAGTTTTCTTAGGAAATATGTACTTTTTGTATTGGATTTTGGACTAAAGGCTAGTTTTTAACAAGACAGTGACATTTATAGATTTTTTCCTAGCAAAAATAGAAATAAGCCGTTTTGAAAAATCACTCCTCATTTATGAGTTGGTACACACGGCTACACATCAAGCTATACATTTCCAATAGGTATAAGCTGACCTCACATTATACGGAAATCCTACACAATGCGAGATCAGCATAAACTGGAAATGTATAGCTTGATGTGTAGCCGTGTGTACCTAAGAGCCTTTCAGGAAAATATTCATTTAATAAAATTGCTTTGTGCCTAACGACAACACACACTTATAAAGGCTCGTGCAGACCAGCGCGACACGCGGCGCGACACAAAGGCACCGCTCGTCGCGCGACGAGCGGTGCCTTTGTGTCGCGCGACAAGTCGCGCTGGTCTGCACAAGCCTTAATTCATCAATACGTTCGTGAAGAATTAAGAAATAAAATGTTGGAAGCACAAGACAAGACAATCTGAGACGTGTCGTGCAAACCAAGAACATAAAGTTCAATGCAATTTTCGGATACCTACACGACCAAAAGTTCTCATTGTCTATGGTAACAAGAACAAGATCACGCGAGCTTAGCCCCGGGCCGCGTATCCAAACAATAGAATCGGACTGGCCGAATTTTGAATTTGGAAGCATCGCTGCGGGCCTCGTCGCCATATTGCACGCGATACCGACAATTATTTATAATTTTATTTTTATTTAATCATAGATTTATTGTTCCAGCTAAAGAATTAAGAAATGATGGACAATTAGCAACTAGAAAATTACTATGGAAGTGATTCGGCAGTCTAACATTATCTTTGAGTCTGAAAGACAGACTGGCAAATCGTAATTGATGCCTACTGACTCTATAGCCTTCTTCAGATCTATTAAGTTTCTGGTAGAGTAGAATAGATGCGTTGACATAAATAACTATCAGAACCTATCCATGAGTTTAAAAAAAGTCGGGAGGTGTCGTGGGACTCCCGGTTGGAACGAAGTTCCTTTCACTGTATATTATTGTACCTTACTTATTAATACAGAGCCATCTAGTATGGTCTCAAGTTTCAAGAGCCGAGTATTAAAAATAAAAACAAAAACGTTTGTAACTTGAAACTTATTTTGTCGGGCTTATGCCCGAAAAAATCAGTTTCAAGTTGCCGTTAACCGTTAACGCTTTTTCGTTACGTGACGATTTCTGCCAGTTTACTCCTACCGCAAGTCGCGTTAAACAACTTCGGTCCAAAAATCCCGGCAATCAATAATTTAATACCCATTTAAATTCAACATAAATAATTAAAGTCATTTAAATAAAATGTAACGAATTTGTTGCACGTGCAGAAATCTAAAATATTCATCGAATAGGTATTAAATTCAAATATTTAAAATACTTCTACAATGTATCCTTAGGGGTTGACAGACTGTGAGAACTCGTTTTCGTGATTCCAAATTCAAATGAGACAATTTGTGATCGACCGTTTTCGAACGCATAATTTAGCGAAATTCGAATTCGAAATTTAAAATTGCAACAACGCTAAGTATTACTCTGATGAATTACTTCTGTGCATTACTTCGCAAAGATATTTTGATAATTCCAATTATTTTGAAAGCGAGATCTGGTGAAATATTTTTCAGGACTTGTCTAGAAATAATATGAATCTTCATAAAAAATGGCTGTTACAAAATTGTAGTGAATTGCGCATCAACATTACAAAAGTGCTTATGTAGACACAATAAGTTAACTAACTGATAAGGTAGGTATGTCACACAGGTAAAGGTGGATGGACTGTAGGGAGTCACCTAGAGGAGACTGCGTCAATACAAGGAAACGGGGTGACAGCTTTTGGAGGACCTTAATATACACCCAGGCACCCCCGCCTTAGAAATGGCAGCAACACTCCTATAACAGTTGCTACAACAGCAATCTCTACAATAAATACCATAATTATTTGGAAAATTGTTGAGCATTTTATAGTTGCCTACGTAGAAACAAAAAATTTCAAAAATCTTCCAGAAGCATGTCAAAGCCTGCAGCGCTATTCAAATTCAGAATAAAGATTAGCTACCTGCACTTCAAAATGCTCGCACGGAAGCTAAAAGCAAAAAATTTTGAATTTCGAATTAATTTCGATCGACAGAAAGCTCGTGCCGATATACCAAAATTGTTCTAAATTCGATTGTTAGAGGCACGCTTCAAAAAGAACACGCAACTGATTTATTTGAAAAAAAAAGAAGATGGCGTCTGCGAATTAAAGAATTTGTTCGGATATTCCGTGACTTCTGAGTTAATCGTTATTAACATAATGTGATAATGATATTGGTCAAACATGATCAGGCAACCGAATCCTTTGGTATTTATTTCGAAATTAGTTAACAATTTAATGTTCGTGCTAAGACTGCAGATAATAAAATCCTAAAGAAGTTGGTATCTACTACAAGTCTACAATAAATTAACTGATACTTAGTACAGCCATACCTAATCGAAAATTAGTCCCCTAATACTCATAAACTATTACTCATTTGAGTCCAATTTCGCAGAAACTATGTTGGCACCTAAATACTACCCATGTAGTTACATTAAATGGGGCTCATATAGCAATATAGCTGAATTACCTGAGTCTAATACCTCGTTACGGTATCGTAATAGACATTAAACATGTTGGTCGTGGCTCTCTAATTAGGATCAGTAGTTACTGGTACAACGCCGTGGTATTAAATTAGTTACGCAATATGGTTCGCTTGCTGACATTTCGATAGACCCTATAAATTGCCAGGTGTAATTATTTTACACCTATTACCGACCACAGGTTACGAACTTAGTACTTAAGAAAAAATAAACATAAAAAAACTTAAAGTTACAGCATAAACTATCTACTCAATGAAAATTAGTAGCTGTGTCACATCACTACTCGTTCTAAAATTAAAATTTCCACGCCGCGGAAATTCTAGTAGGCGACGTAAACATCACCTGTCTCTCTCGCACCTGCATCTATTTCTATTTAGCCATCCCGTTCTTATGCGACATGCGACAAACAGTGACATCTAGGTGAGGACCAATGACAAAAAGGTGAGCGGCCATTGGCTGAAAGTGTCACATTCATGAAACCCGCTTTGAAATAGGAATGAAAAGTTTTTGTGCGTAGGTATTTAATAAATCATTTGTTTTTACAAGCTTTGTTTATTGTTTATGTTTTCTTCTGTGCCTTCGTGGTTTAGTTTCGACGTAGTAAAACACATAATAGGTAAATGTGATTAAATTTCCTTAAGCAGTGACTCTGCATGTGGCTTTTGCTCAATTAGTATGGTTCTAATGCATTTTGTTTAATACTTTACTACGCAAATATTATCTCCGTAACGCATCATTAACAAATTAAAATTTCCTACAATTAATTACATAATTACCTACGATCAGGCGTTCAACAAGTAAGTATTGATCAAGATAAATTAATTGGAATTTATTAGTCGTGTGACTTTTATTCAAATCACACTTCTGAGTAGGACATGCAGGTGGTCAAGTTTCAAATTACCTTGTTGGGTAAAAAAATCACTTAATGCAATTTTTCAATCAAGCAGTTAGGAAAATATTTGATTTTAAACGTATTTATTTCAAAGTGATAGTCGAGAAAATAAGACAAGAAAATGGATAATACATTTCAAAGTCACATAAAACGCGTGGGCGGTCTTGAATAGCTCGTTTAAAAATGTCACCGCCTTTAACGTTGCGCGATTGGTCGAAACTGTCACCGTGTCGCCGCGCGTGACACTTCTTATTGGTTAACCACGCCCATATTCTCAATTCGAATTTGAATGTGTTCCATTTGAAATTCGTAACGGCCATGTATTATAATAAGTAGGTAACGTGGACTACTGTCATAGGTTACTTTCAATTCCATACATAAATGTCAAATTTCTCTCAATTTTTTTAGGAATTTCAGTAGGTAACGTGACGTAATTTTTATCAGACCAACGGAACATTAATACGAGATATAGCGAGAATTAAAGAAATCCTTAAATCAAAAGCGCTAAAAGTAATTTGTGAGCCAATTTCGACTGAATATCTAAGTATTTCGGCCACATTCTCCTCCAAAAAGCTAAACATTATCCATATTAGCTAGAACAAAGTATAAGACGAGAATGGTGTCGTTTTGTCTCGTGGCCGACCGCTGGGCTTGCGCGAAAATATTGATTGGAGACGCGACGGCCGACGCCCGTATGTCCCAACACAGGTGACAAACACACTCCTTTGAAGGTCCTGTGTTCCTAGTACCTATTGTTGTAATTTTAATGGAAATATTGACTTTTGTACTGGACAGGCTCGTTAATTTATTTTGAAGTCACTGGTAGAGAGTTTCGGGAATTTAATTGTTTTACTGATCTGAGCGCTTTTCTTGGAATTTGGGTCGAATTGTGTTCTATAGAAAATGTTGGCGCGTTAACTTAACCAGATTTTTGTTGTGATTATCATTTGAATTTGCTGGGGAATTGAGTACTTGAAGGTAACTTAGTGCAACTCACCGAACTACGAAAAAGGCGAGATATATTTTGAAGTTGTTTTGATAAGGCTTCTTATAAACCCTGTAAAAACTCACTAAAGATCACTTTAGTAAGTATCCGAAGTAATACGCTTAAAATAAACTTACAACGCTGACACCAAAGTTGGCGCTTGCTGAAGAAAATTTCCAGAATAACAGGACTAGGCTATGTGATTTCAAATAGGTGTAAGCTACCACCCATCAGATTGGACGAAAATTAGAAACATCATCACAGAAACCAGTCAACATTAATAGAGAGAAAGAAAGAAAATAGGTACGTTTATTTGCGGTAAACATGACGCAAAGAAAGAACAAGTTAGAAGAAAATATAGGTACCTACGTGAAATCCACGCCAAACGGCCATCGCTCAGCCTAATGCTGTGACCCTATGCGAGACAGAGCCCCAGCGCTGGTTTTCAGCGTCAGCCGGCGTTGACGTGGTGACGTCGACCAGTGTAGCATGCAATCCTTTTCCTTACATATTATAAAACAACTAGCTTTTGCCCGCGGCTTCGCCCGCGTGGATGTCGGAAAATATATCACGGGAACGTGCACACGGCTACACATCAAGCTATACAATTCCAGTTTATGCTGATCTCACATTGTATATGATTTCCGTACAATGCGAGGTCAGCTACTGGAAATGTATACCAGGCAGTACCGGGATTACATACCTAATAGTCCAGGAAAATGTTATTGACTCCTACCGCTGCGCTCCAACCATAATTATTTTGTTACGCGTAATTTTGAATCTGTGATATCTTTTAAACCATTCATTTAAATTATGTGATGTCAAGGCATATTTTAATCTCAATTAAATGCCCAATTTAAATAACATATTTTATTGCATAAGGATTATTAAGATACCGGTCAATATAGCTTCGGAAATAAGAATTGAATTTTTATCAGATTCTGAAAGATAAAAATGGTTACTGTGGGTCATCCTTAGAAGATAGACGCACCAAGTCGGCATGATTTTTTCCGACATCTTCGACAATAATCGTCATCACGATTATTGTCGAAGATGTCGGAAAAAGTCATGCCGACTTGATGCTTTAAAATGCATAGATTTATATGGATGCGTTCAAATGCATAGATTTATATGGAACTGGCCTCGAAGGCAGCGGCACGGGAAGCGCCGTTAGCCGCGCGCGCGCGCCGCCGCCGCGCCGCCGCCGCCGCCGCCCCGCGCCCGCTGACTTCATGTCCGCGGCCTTAGGGATGCGATCATCGCTTCGCTTCCTTGTAATCCCGGTAGTACATTCCCGTGGGACATTTTCCGATATCCACGCGGGCGAAGCCGCGGGCAAAAGCTAGTTAGATCACAATTTAGACTTGCCTTTGTGATTTAATTTAATGCAGTCAAACTAATTATTCCAGATAGTGAAATATCTGGCGTTATGATAAAAAAGGTTGCTTTTTTATTTATTTATCTGTTATTGCATTATTTATCAGAACCTTAACAAAATCCGTTTACCTACAGAAAAAAATTCTTCAACTTCAAAATCCTTTTCTGAACTACGCTTCGTTCCAATAACAAACTCGCCAAACAATATGGGAATCAATCATGACAGTCATATTACGTTTTAGAACTGAAATCGGTCTTCCATCTTCTTCATCGAGTCGTTCATCCATTCAGTATGCATCACTGAAGGTATGTAATTAGATGTGTCATAGATAAAAATCTACAGCTACCCCATAATATCACCCAGGAACATTGAACCACTCACCCCGTCATTAATTGAACCGGGCTCCAAAACTCGTAGTTATAAACCTAAACCAACTCCAATAAGCCACCAAACTTTAAAACAAAACGAAAAAATAAACATTTTCTGTTTATTAATTGCTCATTCCGTTCCCGAACAAGACTTAACCCTCAAACACTGAATCGATCTCGAAAGTTCTGAGTGCTAGAGTGCTAGTTAGGGATATTTCGACCGTAATTGTCGAATTTTTTAGTTTTCATGGAAATTCTCGGGCAGTGAATTTCGATTGCTATTCATTTTGGTAGCGGATGTTGTGTCGTTTTTTTCGGGAGGAAACTAGCAGTCCAAGCTTGGGAATGAGGAAATGTATTTAACGGCGCAGGATAGTCTTTAGGTACCAGAAGTGATCATCGTATTATTGGTTTAGCAGCTTCGATATCATTTTTTTTTTTTTGTTTTTTCTGATCGGCATCTCATAGCTGGTCTCTAACGACCGTGGCTATTAAACCGGTCAATCCTGTGGATGCATCAAGCTGCTACACTCAAAGCCTCCAGCCAGGGCACACATAACAACTAAGCTAAAAAGCTTAGGATAAACACTCGCTAAGGGCACCCCCTGTGGGGTACGAGCCTCGGCTTAGGGCGTTATCCGGAGGGAGGACATCAAAAGATGAGACGGGCTGGATCGATATCATTAAGATTTTGCCGGAATATATATAGCAGTTCGTCGTGGACGTAGTACGACCGCGGCTCCCCTGACTTCATCATCTATCATCAGAAGACAGCCGTCACGCAACCATCACTTTGACGCTCTGCTGGAGTGACTATCACCAGCCAATGTCACTGTTATCCTACCCTTTCGGTTATTCCAGTAACTTCGTTCCAAAACTAGAGGGCGCCACTTACTGCGCCGCCACATACAATATGTAAAAAAAACCCAGACCGAGCCGAAAGGGGCACATAGGTACTGCAATAAAATTACCAAACAAAATATTGAATTTTATTATTATTGAAAATTAAAAAGTTATTTCTATTTAAAAATTCACATTTTTTTGTACCAAAATTACCCCAAATCCATAAAAAATTTGAACATTTTCAACAGGGGTACAATTAAGTTATGACTTGTAGACACCCACTAAACGACGGCCGCCTTATGTAATAACCCGGTAAAATTCACCATTGAAAAAAAAAATGGCGATTTTTTTTTTACTTTTTCCTGAAAATGCCCATCTATATAGACTCAGTACGATACCTAACAACACCCTCACGGATTGGACAGGGTTTAAACGTTGCCCCACACTAGGAATTTCTCCTGTATTGTGGGTGCGTTTACAAACATTTAAACTCACATACACAAACAGCCAATACAATGTGTTTTTCACATGTTGTATAACACCAGCTGTTATATGGAGGAATGCCATGTAGCGTATCTCAAATGGCACTAGTTCGAAATCCTCGTATTCACAAGGTAAGTGTCCCTACAACTTGTGTTGCATGCTTAGGTACGTATTACTTATTTTGCGGTGTGACGTAAAGTCAGCTCGTTTCCATACACCAAACGTAGTGGTCATTTATACCTACAATTTAATAACTAAGTAATGCCGCGACTACCAAAAATTTGATAAACAGCCCCCACTCCCTAATAAAAACGCGAAAATATAAAAAAGCCAGCAAATAAAAAAAGGCAACTAGTGATGTTACGCAAACAGGGCTGTGCAACATAAAACTTTATGTGGGGTCGTAAAGACCCGCGCGATCCGCGGTGATATCAACAGGTAAGCATTTTAGGGTTATTGCTGATTCTTTACTACAATGTGTTGCGTAACTTGTGGGGTTAATGTCTTGAAGTTAATGTGGCGATTTTTTTTACTTAACCAAAACTTTATTCTTCTACTACTAGGAGTATATTTGTTTTCCTCCCTCTATCGTAACTTTAATTTTTCCTAGATTTTCTTGAACCTGCACTTCTTTTGCCTGCAAAGATACAAAAATAGTCAATTTTGATAAAATTATAATGCATTTGTTTCCAGCAGCAGAATTGGCTCATGTCTGCAAGAAATCTCTCTACAAAACTGTTTATACTTAGTACTTTTATAACCTACTAGCTTTTGCCTGCGGCGTCGCCCGCGTGGAGTTTGGAAATTATTACACAGGAACGTACTACCGAGATAAAAAGTATCCTATGTCTGTCTAACCTAACCCTGTTCGTGGTCTACCCCCGTGCCAAATTGCATCCAACTCCATTAAGCCATTTGTCTGAAAGCGTAACAAACAAACTCACTTTCGCATTTGTAATATTATTACCAGCGGTTGTCTTTTTTTTTTGGCTGGGAAATTATCAAATAACTTCTCCCGCTCTGGGTGGAGCGGGAAGGCGTGTCAGACTCTTACTGACTAAAACCCACCCGTGTTCCTTCAGTTACCATGTTGCCGGGGGGCCACGATTTCTCTTTCGGCCCGTATTCGCGGCCCCGGCAGGCATTGGCCCTAGCGGACCCCGTCAATTCTGCTGACATCTCTTTGAGGCGCGCGTGGAACACAACGCGCCGTCGACCCGGACTTGGTCCTTATCGGACGGCGAGCTACCCATTGCTCAACGTCCGCAAGACCGCGCCTACGGTGGCCGGAAATCTGCCTGTGATTCCCGACGCCCAGGGCGTCTCCTCCTGCGGCGGTTAGGGGCGCGAGGGCGCGAAATTTGCCTCTCCCTCAGGCGTTCCGCCTCCTCCTTCGCGAGCATTACTTACTGCTTCGCAGAAGGAGGTGACGGCCTCCCATTTCCTCTCGCTCCGTACCATGGCCCGAATCAGGGCCGGACGCGAGAGATCACCGCCGCCGATCGCCTCCACGAGGACACGGCGATGCCCCACCCAAATTAGCGGTTGCCTGCGACTTCGTCCACGATCCATTATGAAAAGTAGCCTATGTCCTTCTCCAAGTCATGGTCTACCCATGTGCCAAATTTCATCCAAATCCCTTCAGCCGTTTTAGCGTGAAAGCGTAACAAACAAACAAACAAACTCACTTTCTTAATATTACTTAAGTTAGGATCAATAATTTATTTTAGTTAGAATCAATCATTTATTTTGGTTAGGATCAATCATTTATTACTTTTTGCTCTTTTTGTCACCACATCCTGCATAATAAATTAGATTTACCTGTATTTCAAGAGAGCGGTATAAAAGTTTAGTGTTAGCTGTAAACAGTAACGTAAAAGCCACTCTCTCGATGAGTGTTACGTACCTGTCTAAATGTACTTCAAGTATACTAAGACTTAAAGTATACCGGAGTGGGTACCTCAGCTATCTAATACATTTTATTTCTGGAAGTTGGCATTACTGCTTTGATGTTGTTAGGGCAGACATAGATTTGGAATTGATTTAAAGTGTTGCCTGAAGAAGGAAACTTTTTAGTTTTAAAAGTAATTTTACAAGTTAGTGTTTTGATTAATTTAATATTGAATAACCAGTATGTATACAAATTGATATCGATCCCAGCGATGTTGAGTTCGGCTTCCAGTCTAGCTGGATGCAGCTGAATATCAGAATTTTAAATGGAGCGACTGCCTATCTAACCTCCACAAACCAGTTAAGTACTGGGTAACACGATACCCCTTGGTAAGACTGTTGTCAGACCTTTGGGCTTCTAACTACCTGTAACGACTTTCAAAGATCTACGAATGACAGCCGGGACCAACACGGCTTAACGTGTTTTCCGAGGCACGGAGGGGTCTCGATAAGTAACGGATGGTCACCCATCCACGAACCGACCGCGGCAAGCGTAGCTTAACCTTCGATTGTGCGGCTGTTATTATTTAGCCACGAGCCCCAAAAACCAATATATATGTCGCAGTAAGATGGTTGAAGCCGAGATATAGTTATATCCCTAGGGATATAGCTATATACCGTAATATAGTTATATGAAAGTGGTTTATAACTGTCGGAGTGCCCTAATTTTGTTACTGTGACCAATTTCGACGTAACGCTCGCCGGCCGCTGCCGCGGCACCGCTCACTTCGGTCGCTCGGCTCGCTCGTAGTTGGTCACAGTTCTAATCTAACGGTTCTATTTGGTCGGAGTTCCCTAATCCTAAAAGTTACATTACTAGATCTTGCTCGTATCATAGTTATATTCCTAGTAAGACAGTTATGAATTGGTTTCATATAACTATATTACGGTTTATTGCTATATCCCTAGATATCCTTAGGGATATAACTATATCACGACTTCAACCATCTTACTGCGACATACTAATTACTTAGAGTTAATTGATTCATAAAATATATCTTAGTTTTAATACCGACGTGACGTATTTCTTCTACACAATATTAGCATTCTTAGGTAAGTACCATCAAAGAAACCCATACCTATACACCGTAAGGACTGTTTCTGCTTGCAGCGCTCGGCCACTATAGTAACGGTTACCTACGAAAAAAAAAGGGTCGTGTGCACGGGATTTTGTTTTCAAATTGCTTAGTTATAGGTTTCTTCGATGGTACTTATTATGTTTATCCTACTGTTGATACGTCACGGTTAATCACAGTTCACAAATGTGAAACAAACAAGTACTAAATCAATACTTACAACTCAACCTGCTTTCCAAAACAGAATCCAAGCAACAAAGATCCAAGAGAACTCACCCCTCCTACTTCACCCCCTTTAACCCCCTATCCGTTTATCACATCCCACACATTTGCATTCCATTTCATTTGCCATCCCCCGGACACTTTTATACCTTTTTTTACTGTCTTTTTATTTTTATTATATAGCTTTTCAAGGGTTGAATAGTTCTTTTTTAGGTTTACGAGAGGACTGAAGTGTATTTAGATTTTTGGGGTTACTTTCAGTATTTTATATGGGGGTTGATCTAAGTAATAGGAAGTGATTTGAATGGGAATTCGTTTATTTGGTTTCGGGTCAAGTTATATTATTATTGGTTTTATTGGGTTTGTGGATTGAAATACTGTACTTGTCTAGTTTATTACTTTAACCATCAGAAAGGCTTAGGTCTCATCTACATAAATATATTTGTGTTTATTTTTCTATGTCGTCCAAGAAAGTGTCATGATTGGTATTGCATGAACCTCCTTTCCGCTAAGAACCAAATTCCATTCGATTTGATTCGTCTAATTCAAACTAAACAGGGTGGCTTGGAAATTGACGCACAAACTGTAACTATGAATTCAGCACATAATTCTAGACTAGCGTATGTCTACGCTAGTCACAGTTCACAAATGTGAAACAAACAAGTACTAAATCAATACTTACAACTCAACCTGCTTTCCAAAACAGAATCCAAGCAACAAAGATCCAAGAGAACTCACCCCTCCTACTTCACCCCCTTTAACCCCCTATCCGTTTATCACATCCCACACATTTGCATTCCATTTCATTTGCCATCCCCCGGACACTTTTATACCTTTTTTTACTGTCTTTTTATTTTTATTATATAGCTTTTCAAGGGTTGAATAGTTCTTTTTTAGGTTTACGAGAGGACTGAAGTGTATTTAGATTTTTGGGGTTACTTTCAGTATTTTATATGGGGGTTGATCTAAGTAATAGGAAGTGATTTGAATGGGAATTCGTTTATTTGGTTTCGGGTCAAGTTATATTATTATTGGTTTTATTGGGTTTGTGGATTGAAATACTGTACTTGTCTAGTTTATTACTTTAACCATCAGAAAGGCTTAGGTCTCATCTACATAAATATATTTGTGTTTATTTTTCTATGTCGTCCAAGAAAGTGTCATGATTGGTATTGCATGAACCTCCTTTCCGCTAAGAACCAAATTCCATTCGATTTGATTCGTCTAATTCAAACTAAACAGGGTGGCTTGGAAATTGACGCACAAACTGTAACTATGAATTCAGCACATAATTCTAGACTAGCGTAGACATTTTTCGTCGGTGAAAAAAAAAACAGTGTTACTCCGGAAGAGTCGACAGAAGTGAAAACTTGAAAAAAATCGGCACCGCGGTCATCAACGCGTTGATGTCTTTTACTCCGCAGTGTCGTTAAATTGCGTTACAGTGTCGCGAAATCAATGGTTTAGTCCCATCTCAAAAATGCCCAACGCGCCTAAAGAAGTTTTCACTTCAAAAATCTGTTGTTTCATTGAAAAGTACTAATGCAATACAACCTACGCGGTCAAAATGTATAGACATTCGACATCGATTTTAAATAACCGACGAAAAATTATATGTAACGCAAGGGTTTCAGAAATCAGAATCAAAAACTAAATCTATGGTAACAAGTTGCGCGTCGGTGTCCCACCCTGTACAGACAGACAGAAAGATTAATAGCAACTAGTATAGACTATGGAGGTGCAGACCATGTACACCATTTAACTAAGCACTGATCAGACGTTCAACAAAAAGCCGATTACCACGAAAAACTTATTTCCGGAACTATAAAAACTTTTTTACAAAAAATACAACCGACTTCCAAACTACAAAGTGATAAATAACTTTAATTTCGGAAGTCGGTGTCAAAAACTAAAATACTGATCCAAAGACAAAAAAGTTATTTTTTCACTTTTTAGTGGGTGGTTAATTTGTAATGTATCTAAGTAACAATAGCCTTATGTCAACTGCTCATCAAAAATACCCAAATCGCAATAGATGTGCCGTGTTAATATTTGAAGAGTTCCCTCGATTTCTTCAAGATCCCATCATCAGATCGTGACCAAATGACAATGGGAACAATTTGAAAGTATACCCTTTCAAACAAATTGAAAACCTCCTCCTTCTTTTTGAAGTCGGTTAAAAATCATCTACCACTTACAACACTAAAAGCACCTAAAAGCAATTGCAATTCCCCCGACATAAGGGTCGTAATTGTTCCACACGACCACGACCACAATGTCGTCACATTGTCAAACTCATGTTCACACATGACGCCCGGTCGCGTCATTGACAAATATTGCTAACATGACTTGTAGTTTTATAAAATGTAAGCTCCCTGGGGGCTAGGGGTGATAACGACACACGATTGATCGGAAAACAATCACTTTGGGGTAACACCTGATACGGAAGATTTGAACTTTACACTAGGTAGGGAGGTATATTCAAATGTAAATTCTGTTTTTTTTAAAGTATAGCAGTAGATGGTAAACTTAGATTTTATCAAATGGTGACACCTACATATCAGTTTATTACTCGACTCTGAAGAACAATTAATCATTTTTGGAACGAAGTTCTTTAACGCGGCTTGTAAATTTTCAGAAATCGTCACGCTAAAAAGTGTTAATACTTGCGATTGTCTTCTCCTAATTCAAAGAGAAAGAAAGAGAGAGAGAGAGAACGCCGCGCCAGCAGAAAGAAACAAAAAAAACACAAAAGAAAAGAGTAAAATAATTACAGTGTCGTGGGATACAATTGTAAGCATCTAACCGACTACACTGCATACCGGAGAGAGAGAAAGAGAAAGAGTGAATTTGGTAAAAATGAAAATCAAAGACGGCGCCTCTGAAAATTTTCAAATATTTCATCGTGGGTAACGTTTTCATGATTTTCAAAGGTGT
This sequence comes from Agrochola litura, assembly GCA_949152395.1. Classification (NCBI taxonomy): domain Eukaryota; kingdom Metazoa; phylum Arthropoda; class Insecta; order Lepidoptera; family Noctuidae; genus Agrochola; species Agrochola litura. The sequence goes on from OX424509.1 coordinate 8,208,736, forward strand.
TAAAGCCGATAGTGGGGTCAAAATGTAAATCCAAGATGGCGACTGCGAAGATTTTCAAATTTTTGTCATGGTGTCGTTTTCATAGTTTTCGAGGGTGCTAAAAACGATAGTGAGGTCAAAATGTGAATCCAAGATGGCAGCTGCAAAAATTTTGTTTTAGTTTTAAATCAAACGTGAGAAAGAACTTCGTTCCTGACGAGGGTCCCCCGAGCGCACACGTTTTTTTTAAATCTAATGACTTATTAACCCCATACTGATACTAAAATTGATTCATTGCCATATTAGGCTCGATGGCAGCTTAGGTGGATGCCACAATCTTGATCGTTTACAGGAACCACGCAAAGTAGAGATATTTGTAAAGAAAAATGGGACGTCAACACCAAAAGTGAGACCAAAAAGGCAAATAAAAAATTTTTTTTTCGCAAATCCCATCGTTCTCTTGATTTAAATTAAAACATTTGATTTGCTTAACGCTTCTCAGCTTAAAATACTTCGCAATAAACCCACACAACATTGAAGCTCTTCCCTTGGCAATCAACGTGAATCCACTAACGTTAGCTCTTAATACGTACGTCTGTCTGTACGCCTCACCTACTGCTAGTTAATACAACACGTCTGTATCCCGCTGCGCCAGTGAAATTCTCTGCGGTTGTTAAGGATAGACTAGATTTAACCGGTAAATACCGTACAAAAGAAGGATTATATTTTACTATAGGAGACTTTATTTCATTACGAGTATATCGGAAAATTGATGTTTTTATTAGGCAAAAAGGTAGGAACAGTCAGTCAAGTGGGTGGCCTTTACTTAAAGTTACGGAATATGACGAAAAACTTTAATGTAAGTTTTTCTGCAAAAATAACGGCGACATCGACGCGAAAACTGTCACCATGGATTCAGTATATGATTCTAAACGCCCGGGCGTAAAAAAATCTCGTGGGTTATTTTTAAAAAAATCTGCTGTTCCAAACATTTTGACCGCGTAAGTACTGCAATTTTCTATGAAACATCAGATTTTTTTTTAAATAACCGACGTAAAATTTCAACACATGGGGGTTCAGAATCATGTACTGAATCCATAGTAACCGTTTTCGCGTCGATGTCCCTGCCACTCTGTATTATTTATTTTATTATTTATGTACACAGTAAAATAGATACAGATCAGATACAGAGAGATAATGTAAGTTGCAAGGGCTGGCATTTCTGTAAAGGTTTTGTGTTTTCTCACAAACACAATCATGATAGTGACAATAGCAGTGGCCCTGTGCAATATTACATGACAATCAGTGCTTCGTCAAAAATTTACTATACCGTCATATCTCCATTTTGACATTCCTCATAGCGTCACATAAATTGGATCTTCTTATGTAAAAATCTAAAGGCAAACTTGCGTTGTTTTCAACCGTGCAAGTGTAACTCTGCCCTTAATGCAAAAAGACTCGCTACAGGTCAAAGCGGTTAACAAGTACATACGATAATGCGACTACCTTCTTAAGACAGTTTAATTTATTCTGGAGTAATGTCTAATTGCTTTATAATAAGTTACTACATATTTTGACGCTCAATTATTATCGCATGTGTTTTGTAATTGGAATAATCCAATCAGCGATGCCTTTTCCGAAGTATGTTGAGGTCAGCTTTGAGATCTGATCTGCCTGAATGAATGAGTTGGATCGACTGGCATCTAGCCTCCATAACATAATAGCATAATTAGCCTGTAATGTTTCCACTGCTGGGCACAGGCCTTCTCTCTGTGAAAGGACGTGGGCCGCAATCCCGGGCCCAGTGCGGGATGGTACTTAGATGTCACAATCAATCTGCCTAGCCTTTTCCCAACTATGTTGGCGTCGGCTTCCAGTCTAACCGGAAATTCCTAGTTTTCTACAAAGGCCACAGGAAGAGTAGTTCTATTCTCATCCAAGGACCACACTGCATAGTGACGATGTCTTTGCCATATCCTGGTGTACAAAGGCCACCCGGTACCGAAAACTAGTAAATCACACTCAAAATGAGCTCGGAGTAAGCTCTACAGTGTACACTGCACTTAAAATAATTTCAAGCGTCATTTAAACTAATACTGGGCTAAAGAGACTGCCACCGCTTGCGTTTGGTGTTGCCAGGTTTGATTGATAAAAAAAACACCTTTTATTAAAACATATTCAGAAAAATAACCAAAGCAGAACCATGACTTGAACAAGTATTAATTTCCAGATGAAAGAAGAACGATTCAACTCGCAAATCTGTACCCTAATTGCGTAACTTATTTTCGTAAACAATTATGCCTAATTTGTTTCATTTTGACAGTTCCACAACATTCATTGCGTTATTTACGTTGTTGAGGGGATTTTTTTTTCCAACTTATGAACCAATGGAATAGCAATCTGTTTCAAATCAAAACAGATTTTGATTGTGTTGTATTACGCAATTAGGGTACAGGTCTCCATTAGCAGATGATCGATAACAGCTTCACGACAACCAGCCGTCATATTTTTCTGGTTGTAGACCAGACCGTGCACCCTTCTCTTTTAAACATATTAATTACCTAATGGATATTTGTATGTAAAGCAATGGAAGATGGACGAAGATGAAAAGGTTTTTTTGTCTACTTCCTTCTTCCCCAAAATTCAAAGTAAGTAGTGCAACACTGATCAGTTCGTAAGTCAGAACGCTTCCATAAACAATGCCATTAGCGCGGGCGTTACGCGGCGGATTTTAAATTTGGAACGCGCGCCGCCATTCGTCATGTCGCCGCCGCCGCGCCAGCGACACGCCGCGCCGCCGACTTCAGTTATAGTAGGACCAGATGATCTTGATACTTTCGCAAATCACATTTTTTTTTAAAAAACAGTCGTGGCTGAAGTGTTACAATGGACTGTGACAATCGTAGTAGTATGAAACTGATAATATGCTAAAAGATCGAGTGTATATGTATTATTTTAAGATCGATTTATAATATCCACTGTGGCAGCACTGTCAAAGTACAAATGATTAATATTATATATAAGAAGCTTCTAAATGTATTTTCATTATGGCAACTGAATGTATTTTTTTACTTTGGCAACACTTAGAAATGATGGTTATGATATTATCGTTATTTCTGGGTGGGGCAAAAGTCGTTTTAAATGGTAAAATGTAATGCATAGTTAGTCGTCGTTTGATAGTGAAATAGTACAGTGGTGTGGATTAAAAATATTAGCAAGTTTCTTCTTTCGACCGTGTTACGAACACGTCATGCCATGTTGTTTACAAAAATATGATAGTTACCTATATAAAAACAAGATTGATAAGAAAATGTTCCAAAACATCCGTCTTTTACGTAAACGATAAAAACTCACACACGGTGATAACGTGACAAAATTGGTTTCTCCCCTAACAGAAATACCTATTCATTATTCCAAATTGTATAAACGCAAAATATCACATTTTCGAGAATTTTAAATATTTAATCCCCACCAATTCTGATTAAACAATGACTTCATTAGCTTTCAGATTACAAAACCGGTACGTCGCAAATGTTTATTGGATTTATGATATGAAATCAAAAATGATTAAGTATATCAGGACAATCAATCAGATTTGATTTAATAGATTGACATAATTAAACAAAGATGTTCTCAAAGTTGCATAGGTATTTTTCTTTCTTAAATACCGTATTTTTTAAGTAAAACATCTTGAATTACTAACGACGGTTTCTTTTTGCGTTCGAAAAATGTTCAAAAATATAATGCACATGTTTTCTATTAATAATGTCATTAGCTTAATATTTTCGTACGAAAAAAATCAGATAGGAAATTAAAACTAAGTAATAATTAATTTAACTACCCATATGGAATCAATGTAAATCAAAACCTGCGGTGCTAAGGACCTGCGGTTCATCTGCCTCTCCATCCATTTGACATTTTAACATGCATCTTCTTGTAATAATAACAGATAGCATAGCATGCCGCTGCTAGTAGTACGATTGTCATCAGGGTGAGAAGGATATTTGTTGTGCTGATGCTGTAGTAGCCCTGCTAGGTTGTCGCACCATTTTTCCCATTACCAGCAGCCGTCTGCGCGATGATCGTCTCTTCTTTCGTTTGAGTAGATTGACACATATGATTTACAATACAAAACTACTCATTTTATAATAATGTCCAATTGTATTATCACAATTATTTTATTTTTTGTCCAAATTTCACTCGCGATATGATCTTGAATGGCAGGGTCGCCATGAAGTGTCGTGGTAAATGAAAGACATCTGCATTGGATAACACCTCGATTTATTGTGTGTTCACATAGATTGAGCGTACACGACCTTAATATATTGCTTACTTGGCCAATCCTAAATAAGGTATGATTACACACACATACGTGATAATACTTATGATACTTACTTACGTACACTACACAATCACGTACCCCGGTAATCATCATTTTAATATCGATCATTGATTTTATCTTTTACGTTAACAAAAAAAAAAACAACAAGTATCAAAATAACAGTCACAGCACACTCCTTGTGACTAATGACGTCATGTGTCCCGCACAGCGATCGCAAGCGCAAATGACTCGCGATGAATTTAAAATTGGAACTTTACTAACGAGGGAGGCGGCATGTTACGGATTTGTGAGTTATTGTCGCCTTGTTGCCTGGAACAAACAACGTGAAACGACAACAATTGCTTATGGAAACATTTTCTTGTTGTTTTACTTTTGTTATCTAGTGGCTTCTTTTATTTATCACTTCCGGTTCTGCATTTGCAAGGCTTATCGTAATTAATCATCGAATCTTATTTCAATGTTATTTAAGTATTGATAAATTTTCCTCATTTTTATCTAGTTTTTTTTTTTCAATATTTTCCTTTTGCGGTTTGTGAAATGGGTACCTACCCAGCCACTGACATTTCTCACCATTCAGATTAAACAATATCGATTACGCTGTCATGTATGTAGGTATTTATCTACTTACCTACAATTGGTACAAAGAAACATTTTTACGAAACCTGTGCGAATGGGCCTCCCTCACTTTACAATAAAACTGTTTCATGTCCAACAGACACTAATTACTTTATAAATACTGCATCCTAAATTACGCACCAATCAAATCAAAATAAACTAACAAACAGCTAAGTCCACCGCACATTTCCCGCCAACTTAGCGGCCATCTTCGAAAACAGACGCCATCGCGGTCGGATGCGTTCGCAGTTAAAAATACACGGACAGTGGCGACGCGGGTGGCCGTCAGAAAGATCAATTATTGTCTATTAACACTATATAGCCAGGAAGTTCTAGTGTATACAATGATGTTAGCTGAGTCTGTCGCGTTGTTTGTGGTTGAGCTTTGATTTTCGAATTAAATTTTTTGTGCGTCATTTATGTTGGTGCTTTTGGAGTTATACTTAATTACGTAATAGCCATGGGAAGAAAAGAAAATTAAATAGTACTTTATTCTGATTCCAGCCTGGAACTGACCACTCTACAAGGCGATACACCGAAAGGACATCAAACACAGAAATGCAGAAAAGGAGGATGCAGTGACTAAGCGCGGTGGTCAATAAGTACAAGATCGTTGACCACCACCCTTGATGACATACTTACTATACTTACCGCATATTGGCAATTTTTAAACGAATTCTACACGAATTTTCATAATTCGATAGACGTTCTAACTTCTATGATGGGTGAGGGACGAAGATGCTTGTATTGTAAATAATTGTAATGTTTATGTTGTTTCTTTTGTGTACTTACTGTACAGATATTTCGACACAAATGTATTTTTGTTATGAAATAAATAACTTGAACTTGAACTTGATTATTTTCTTTATAAAACTATATAATTGAAATAGTTATCACACTATTCTATCACACTAATATTATAAAGGCGAAAGTTTGTGAGTCATACACAGACACACACGTGTCTGTGTATGTTTGTCTCTTCTTCGCGCTCAAACGGCTGAACGGATTTGGATGAAATTTGGTACACATATAGTTTATAACCTGGATTAACACAAAAGATACTTTTTATCCCGATATTTCCACGGGATCGAGACTTCTGCAGGTGAAACCGCGGGGCGCAGCTAGTTTTTAATAAAATTAATTAAAAGGAATTCGGCAAAAATTTATATTCACTTATTTATCAAAAACAAGCCTTTTTGTATATAACATAAAGTATAATTTGCCCACTGATTTAATAATCGAAGGGCTAACATTTTTGTGACCAAAGTCGCATTGGTACGTACACCTACTTCATACTTGCTGATGGGACCCGATTTTGTCAAATGTAGCCTTTCTTTACAATAAAGTAAGATATCGGCACAAGGTCCTCTCATGTGGGAGGCGAGCCTATCTCTGTTTACTGGAAAGATGTCAAAGTTCATAGATAACTGAATTAGATTAATTAACCGAAAAGGCCAATAAATTATTGTTTTCCTGGAAATCTTAAGATTCGTAACCGTGCTTACTTACAATCTTAGTATACTTAGTTAATAGTAGATAACATGATGATTCGTGAAATAGTAACACATAGATTATAATTTAGGTACATAACAGGTAACATCACGCCTGTAATTCTCGGAAGGGTTAGACAGAGGTATACCTTAGAATACCTACATTTTAGATTATATTTAAGGTTTCCAAAAACAACGTGAAGAAGAAAGGAAGAGGTAGCGAGACAATCTAGACCCAAACTGCAAGGGTTGGACTGAGGTGGCTCTAAAACGGATGCCTGGAAGGATTTTGGGGAGGATATCGTAGGCTACATAATAAATAATAAAGGGATATCCCAGGAAACGTTTAAAATGATACAATGGAAATATAACCGTGCACTACTATGCACGTACTCCACACGTACGCACCGCACGCTCTGCACGTACGCGAGTACGTGCGGAGCGTGCGGTGCGTACGTATGTTCAGGTACTCCTGACACACTTGACACGGGTCTTTTTTCTATAATTAAGAGTTTTTTAAGGGAAATTCTTCTATTGGGGAAGACAGACGCACCAAAACCACGTTTGATTTTCACTTAAAATGCCTAAGGGCAGCTATCATCAGGACATTTTGAGCAGAACTCCGGGATGGCCATTGGAATGCGTACCAACCCAACGATTGGTTTCCCAACTTGATTTCCCCCAACTGCAAATACAAACCGTGGCAACACTGAATACAGTAATGGAGATAATTACTTAATTTAATATCACGCATCTACAATGATGATTACTACCTACTAAATAAAAATTGGGTTAACTTAATTATCATTCGATGACCATACGACGTGCAATTCAGTTCAAAATATTTAAAAAAATAACAAAAGAATTCCATTCAGCCATTTTGTTGAGACGCTATTGCTATTCAAAGAGTATGCTACTCTAATTAATCTTAATTGCGTTTGTGTCCAGATTATGATGGCCTCTACATGTTCTAAAAATTTTAAAGACGATAATAGATGACAAGGGTCTTTGTTTGATAGTCAGTCTCGTGTCACTCATTGACTCAGCATGACCACAAATAAAGAAATACAGAAGCTCCATTACGACATAAATAAATCTAACCAAATACCAACACAAATCAGAGAGCTGCCATTAAATTATTTAAAAAAATAAACTAATCGTCGCTCGGCATCCAATACCGCGAATGTGAAATTTTTGACGAAAATCAGATTTTTGTTTTATTTCATTCTACACGTTCAAAATGTATTCTACTACACTATATGTGATTTCTTAAATTTTAAGCATAGTTTGTGATTTCTTAAATTTTAAGCATAGTTCCAAATATGATCTCACTAGTAATATAATTTAATTTTAAAGTAGTTTTTTCGATCTCAGCAGCAATAATTGTTTTAGTTTATAATTTTATTTTAACGTAATTGTTGCATGCTGAATTAAGTAAACAAAATATGTGGAACTAATTATATTGAAGACCATATTTTATGTACCTTTATGCAAAATAAAGATAATACATTCTATTCTGTCTTTACGTACCTACCTACTGAAAGAAAATGACGAAAACTTAAAAAAAAATTTTACAACCCTTCTAGATTATCAGAAGAAAACATCGAACGACACACACGGTCAAAGGCAAAATAATCCTAAAAGTAGGTATATTATGTAGTTGAGCAATGTTAAAAAATGGAAAACAAAAACAATTCGAACCTACTCATAACGATGAACTTGAGGAAACTATATCTTCTACCAATCTTGAACTACTAAACTGAGTGATTCTTATCTTGAATATTTTTTTATGGATTTACCAACTATAGACCACTACACCCACAGTAGATTACAGATTGTTCGAAGTAAGCCTTCTGCAGTTACCAATTCTGTTATACGACCCAAATCTTACATTGGCATGTTAATGACACTCATTGCCCGCCAATCAGTTTAGCGTCTGGCATTTGCTGTTCACATTATCCGATGTGTCGTGCTAAATAGCCGCCATCTTGGCACGTGTGTAAGGGCGTGTGTAGACGATCCACTAAGGTTCGGTTAGATATAAAAACTATAGCTGTGTCATAAGGCAACTCAACACAGCTTTATACATTGAATATTTAAGACAAGTTGCTTGATTTCGCAAGCTAACGAACGTGTTAGAATGAGGGTTTTCAAGAAAATTCACACCTCCAGGTGGCGCCACTTTAACAAGAGGTCTTCCATTTTGACAATGATTATACATAATATATTATTATGATGACGTTCATCACTCAATCACGACTAAAGAAAATAAAGGCGCTTTGACACTTTTGACAGGTGCCCGGACTTAAGACAGTGCTGCCACCTAGTGAACGTCATTTTAGAAAACCCTCATTGCAATGGGAAATGTCTTTCCTATTTAGTTATTGGCTTTTTTAGTATAACTTACCTACTTACCTACAACATTTATTGCATATTAAGTACAAGGTACTATATCCTTGGAACCCCGTCCAACTTACAATATGAATATCCTTACAAGGATATTCATATTGTAAGTTGGACGGGGTTGTAAGTTCAAATCCAAATTAATGCGCTCTGTAGAGCGCATTAATTTGGATTTGAACTTATGAGTTATGGCTCATCAGTCCTAGCTATTTCCACGTAAAGGTAAACTTGATGTTCTGCGCAATATGTTACATATAATATTAATTAATCGATGACTTATTTGTGTGACCTGGTGGCCATTACAATTACAATCATGAACGTGACCCCTAAAACGTTGAAATAATATTGATCACATGACCTGGATAACCTAATTTGTTTTCCACGACTCGGGATTTCAAAATACGCAAATGTCACTTTGGGAAATTCCTTAATTAAAAGATAAAATTAATCAATTAAGACAATACCAACGTAAACAGGATAATAGAATAGATACATTTAGATGGCGCAGCCGATTTCAAAAGCAAATAATTATGAATTAAAACAATTAATGATAATTGATTAAAATAATCATAAAAACACAAATCAACACAGACGAGTTAAAGATCATCATAAATAATTTGATGTCCGAATATAGATAAGATTATGGAACTGTGCTTAACATGTATGACATATTGAAGGAGTTACAACACGTGAATCAAAGGAAGATGAATAGAAACAGTTTCCAGAAATAGGTTCATCTCATAAAACTGAACACTTTTATAGGCTTGTAAGTTGAATTCTTTCACATACCTAATATTTTAACGAACAACCTGTTTTCATCCTAAATTCTTAAAGTAGAAGATTTATAAGAAAAGCATTAAAAACATTCTCCGTATTACATATTATTATTATTTTACATGGTATTATTTATTTATATATATTTTATTGTACACCAGATTATACATTACATAAAATAATAATATTTATTGTTTAATGTTAATAATAACGTTTGTTTTGTTAATCATAATGTCAATATTTATGATCAAGATTTTGTACATAATTTTCTTCAAACACGTAACACGTTAATCTTTCCCTAGACAAGATGTATAAAACCGTTGACTAATTTCAAACACTTGGCCTCTCAACAACTAAACGCCTATTCTAAAGCCATTATTAAAACTTCCAAAGGTTCTAAGAAACAAAAACTACAATTTAATTCTTAACTGTCGCTTGAGTGCCGGAATTATGATGAATAATGATGTTTGTGCGTGCTACTCTAACAGATGAGGAAGTGATTGGATTTTACGCCTCATTGGTACTGAGGACCAATTATGGGAACCTAACTTTTGATCCTCATTTGATTATCACTGTTAATATATCTTCTATACTGTTTTAGATTAATGTCGAAGATAGAGAAACACTTGAAAATAAAGGCAGCCGTCCCAAGTGTTTTATTACTGAAGATGGCTATCCTGCAGGAATTTATTTATCTTAAAAAGTAAAAAGTTGCAGGTGGCTAAAGTATGTGAAAAGACAAAAAAAAAGTGGTGGTACTCCGGGAGTACCGACAGAAATGAAAACTTAAACAAGATCGCCTTGGTGGAAGAAAAATACTTGTATAAAACGAAAAAGAAAGAGCACAATCGCGTTTGCAAAAAATAATACTTCCGAAACCTTTAAAGTAAAAATACTTTCATAGAACATTGATCCGTAATGTAATGTAAATCAAGAGCACAATCGCGTTTACAAAAATGAGGTGTCGCGAAATCAATGGTTTAGTCCCATCTCAAAAATGCTCAACGCGCCTAAAGAAGTTTTCACTTCAAAAATGTCACGTACTTTGTCCCCTGCTTTGAAGAAAATAAAAACCCAGTATGTAGTATGAAAATATATCACCCACTGAGAAACACAATCTTTGGGAATTCGATACATGATAAATGGAGGATCACCATTTCTTCTGCCCATATCCCAATTTATTTGGGGTTGGTGCAACATGTCTTTTTCTTCCATACTTGGCTATTAGTCGTCATCTCGGTAATCACCCCCTTTCTAACCATATCATCTTTCACACAGCCCATCCATCGTTTCTTTGATCTTACCTTACTCTTATAGCCATCGACATTCATACTCAAAACTTTCTTCATGACATTACCCTCATTCCTCCGCATCACATGCATACCGACCGATTTCTGTCAACAACTTTTCAGTAACCCGTGCCACTTTCAGACTTCTTCTTATGGACTATTTCATTCATGTGACACCACACATCCCTCTTAGTATCCTCAAAGGGCTGAGGATGCCTCTCGCTAATAAATCATGGGTGAAAACCTGAATGAAATAAGTCTAGATCTCTTTTGGATTTTGTTGCTGGAGTTCTATTCTACCTATTTCTACTATTGTCACTGTCTACTTCGTGTAACATCTTCGTACCTCTTCACAAAGTGCCGGAATATTCAATAAATAATGATGTTTATGCGTGCACTGAACAGGGAAATGATCAGACTCTAAGGTGTCAGTAATGATTGTGTCACGAGCTGTATCATTATCGTGTCGGTGTTAAGCTGTCACTATATTGATAGATGAACTATTGGTGGTTGTAGCATTGCCGACAGTGGTTCTAGATTTCCCAAACGGAAATAGATCAAAGATAAATCGATTTTATTCGATTACCTGGCAATCATTGTTGTTATCTCGAGTAGATACGTAAGGTAGCACGATTGGGGCTAAGGAAATAAGATTCTCCCGGATAGTTCAAGCCTTACTGATAAAGATTAAACGCTGTACTGTGGGACTCGGTGACTGTCCAGGGTTCGCTGGTCCTTGAGGCTATCCTGTATATATGACTTGCATATTTCGTCGTCAATCGTGAATATGTGTGACGTCAAGTGACGTGCTTGTTCCACTATTTCTAGCACCATTCGGTCAGCTTAGACGTGCCTTGCCAGATGTAGTTCTAATGAAGCATCGAGAGGTTTATTAGTCTGATATGCAAATTAATTTAGTATGATTAGGTGTCGGCGATAATTTTGTCACGATAACTATTATTAGAATGACGATATTAATACAACAAGGTGTCACAACATTAAATTATGAGGCAAACTCATTAGAAGTCAATGACTTTAGTCATTTGCGGGCTAATTCGTACATAGTACAGAATCTACGTGATGATAATATAGTATTCGATGAAGCATTTGATTTACATGATCGTTAATTGATTTGTGAATGAGTTCGTAGTGGCAATATAAGGAAATATCGAAGTGGGGTCATTCATGTTGATTTTCTTTAAGAATATTTTTATTTATTTCGGCGACATTAAACATAACAATAGTGTTAAAATTCTGCTGTTTAACAGGAAGCGAATTCAACGCAACATAAATGATACCACCTTCCAGTCAGACCTATAGGTATTCTATTATCACCGCCATAAATGACTCTCTCTATCTAGAAACTTACATTATTGTCCATTGTCCTATAAACATTTTGAGCACCAGCCGCATCAGCAGTTTTATTTTTATTTGCATGAATTTTTCATACTTAAGAGCTACAAATATTAGCGATAAACTCATCCAATTGTAAGCCTCGCTAAGCTTAGCTTTCAGTACTTGTATCTCTTTCATCTAATATTCTTCCGTATTGTGAGGTCCGTCATATTTTCAATAGCACAGTACTATAATTGTTTTATGATTGGCGGGTGCCGCGAAATCATCGCCTATTGACAGCAGATACTTCTCAAATTATATTCCAGTTAAATTATTATGAGTCATGGTTAATTTTATTGGGATTGACTCTCGAACTTGTATCTTGTTGATTACGACCAACACGATTCTGAAAAATATGACAAGATGATGGGAGTAGCATATTTAATTTGATTGGAGTGACGATCTTCACAGAGTGGCTGGTATCAGCGATGGCGGATGAGAATTGATTGAATTGAATTGATTGAAATTCTCATCCAGGAATGCCATTGAATTCAGGGGCGTGCGATTAGAGTAGTGTACTGTTACAAGATGATGATGAAATAACTGTTTAAGGACGCAGTAGTTACAGTGCCATTGGTGTTCTCCGTAAACTCTTTATAAATAAACAAATTTAATAAAAATAATAATGAAGCTAGTGATCACACTCTACGCTTAATTCTTAATTGCGATCTAAAACTTTATATGCGTATCAAGAAATTGCCATATGCTTAACACAATCCCTTGTTTGCCATCATGTCCTTGACCGTTAAATGAGGTAGAGAGTGTTCATGTAGTTTCTTACCCGTTCTTCTCCATAGAAACCCTTTGATGGTCTTCATCTTACTGTTTGACCATCTCCTTGATACTTAAAAAGTGAAATAAATCGCCATGTACTGTAAAAAACCTTTTATGACTACTTACTATACAGGGTGGCAGGGACATCAACGCGAAAATTGTTACCTTTTTTTTTCCCTCCCTTGTTCCTTCAGTTGCCATGTTGCCAGGGGGCCACGATTTCCCTTTCGGCCCTTATTCGCAGCCCGGGCAGGCATTGGCCCTAGCGGACCCCGTCAATTCTGCTGACATCTCTTTCAGGCACGCGTTGAACACAACGCGCCGTCGACCCGGGCCTGGTCCTTATCGGACGGCGAGCTACCCATTGCTCACCGTCCGCAAGCCCGCGCCTACGGTGGCCAGAAATCTGCCTGTGATTCCCGACGCCTAGAGCGTCTCCTCCTGTGGCGGTTAGGGGCGCGAGGGCGCGAAATTTTCCTCTCCCTCACGCGCTCCGCCTCCTCCTTCGCGAGCATTACTGCTTCGCAGCAGGAGGTGACGGCTTTCCATTTCCTCTCGCTCCGTACCATGGCCCGAACCAGTGCCGGACGCGAGAGATCACCGCCACCGATCGCCTCCACGAGGTCACGGCGATGTTCCGCCCAAGCCGAGCAGACCTCCACCGTATGCTCCACCGTGTCCTCCGGGCGATCCACACAATGGCGACACCCGGGCGTTTCCTCCCGCTTTATCCTGAACAGGAACCTCCCGAAACAGCCATGTCCGGTGAGGACCTGCGTCAGGCGGAAGATGAGGACGCTGTGGCGCCGCGATTCAATACATGATTCTGAACACCCCTGTGTAGAAATTTTTCGTCGAATATTAAAAAAAACATCCTGTTTCATTGTTTAATTAATTATTGCATATTATTATTTGATTGTTTTATGTTAATGGTGATTTTGACATCATAGTTATGAGTTTGACATTACTATTGATTGTTTTGACATTACCAGTAATTATGACCAAAATTTGCTAAATATTATTATGTACTAGTGTTTAAGATGTGTATGTAATTACTAACAAATTTGATTGTATGAACTGGAAATAAAATTATTTGATTGATTGATAGAAAATTGCAATACCTACACGGTACCTAATATGTATGGAACAGCAGATTTTTTTGTAATAACCGAAGTAAAATTTTAACGCAGGGGGTTCAGTATCGTGTATTGAATCCATGGTAACAGTTTTCGCGTTGATGTCCCTGACAACCTGATACTAGCCAGAAAACCCAGCGATCAATCTTCAATGGGCCTACATATATCCTGATTATAATATCAGATTGTCTGCAAAAACACTATCTAATCTTTTTAATTCGCGGTACTTAAAACTTCTGTCTTAGTATATGTATCTGATCATAGTTATCTATAAGAGTAAACATTGAATTATTGATTGCCTATGTATGACGTCAAAAAGTGATACCAGTATCATGTAAGTGCACACGCACTTAGTATAATCAGCCAACAACTTTCCCACTGCTGGGACACAGGTCTCCTCTCTATGAGAGGGAGTGGGCCATAATCACACTTACTTGTTCTAAATTTGCTCAGTAACGAATTTATTTTTCATTCTTTAAAAAAAGTGTACTATAGAGGGTTAAAAATTGCCGTCGAGAAATTGATAGTTCTACACAGAGTGTTCACTTACTTGTGTTTGTGTTTGTTTGTGGCTAAGTAATAACAGTCGCATGGGTCGATTAATCAGGTTAAGCTACGCTTGCCGCGGTTGGTTCGTGGATGGGTGACCATCTTTACATACCAAGACCCCTTCGTGCCTCGGAAAGCACGTTAAGCCTTTGGTCCCGGCTGTCATTCGTGAATCTTTGACAGTCGTTACGAATCATCAGAAGCCCGAAAGTCTGACAACCAGTCTTACCAAGGGGTATCGTGTTACTTAGTAACTAGGTTGTGGAGGTCAGATAGGCAGTCGCTCCATGTAAAATACTGGTATTCAGCTGCATCCGGTTAGACTGGATACACATATATGTATTACAAACTATAAATATAATAAAATGTATGCCTATTAATATATATAAAAATAAGCACAAATACATGAATATACTAAATCAAATAAGACAAACAATGGGAAATCATTAACGTTGTGATGATACTGCCAGCTTCTTACGAATGTGCTCGCAAACTTTAACTCCTGATTTCCAGGGGGAGCGCATCCCACAGAGAGATAGACTGAACGAAGAAGGAAGACATTGAATAGGAGACATTGAAAAACGCGATTATTTGCTTTGTTTCTTGGTTTATTTGGTACCTTATTACTTTTGAAGTAGGTATACTTTCGAAGTTTATTTTGGCAGCACTGACATCGGTGAAGGAAAACATCGTGAGGAAACCTGATTAAAATAAATCTGGAATCGCCAATCCGTCTTGAGCAAGCATGGGGATCTATGCTCGTGCCTTCTCTGTATGAGAAGAGGCCTTTGCCCTGCGGTGGGACAATAATAGGCTGGTATTATTACCTATACATTTCGGCATATGTTCAATATCCTTAAACATATCAGTGTGTGACTATGTTATTTTAACTGTTGACAGTGATTGATGCTGACTATAGTTAAATAATAGTTTTTATACATTTGTCATAACGTCTCTGGTTCTAGGAAGTATTGGAGGCGAAATGTCAAGGGCAATGATAATTTTAAGATACATATCAATAGCTATTCAATTATTTGTATTGAGAGGTGTAATTTTATTTTTAAACTTTGAACTGTCTCTAATGAAGTAATGACTTTAATTTTTGTTTATGACGTCTTTAAATCGTCTGGAAGAATCAGTTTATTTTCAGATGAAGTATTACGAGGACCAGTAAGTCTCAGTACTAAATAGACAGATAAGTCTTACCTCATAATAATAGGTAATAAGAAGTAAAAAAAGCCAGTGTTGTGTCTCTTAAAAATATTAACATAATAATAATGATTGAATGATTTTGTAAAACCTAAGGATGAAAAATCTAAATCATTTTTTTTTAACCATAACTGGTAAGCTTTCACAACAGGTAAGCTCTCTGCATCTCACCTGATGGTAAGTGATGATCAGGCCGAAGGTGGAAGCGAGCTTCATCCGGAATCTTCAACCACAGACCAATTGGAACCGTGCACCTAGCTTCTGACGTTTCATAAGTGCCCTTGTAGGTTTATATGAAATAAAATATTTTGAATTTTAATTTGACAGAGGAACTGGCTATCTTACCTCTAACTGCCGAAACACAACAATGCTGTTAATATTGTTGTTATGGTGACAGACTTAGATAAGATGGTGGTAGCTAGCCAGGCGGACTTAGAACAAGCGCTACCACTAACCATACCGAGCAGAAAATTTTGCCCCTATTGGGAATCGAACCCGATAGCTCAGAGTATGAGACAGGTGGTCTTACCACTAGAACACAGAGGCGATTACAGATTTTTGATGTTCAAAGGTACCGACTGCTAAAAGCTTTAATACAATACGCAAAGCTTGTATTAGTCAACACCTCAAGGCTGTGTTAACCTCAAGCAGAAATATATCGAAAAGAAAAACATTATCCTGTTATCCTATAACATAAACCTTTTTAAATCCAGCCTTTCCTCATAAAGGTTGTCAAGTACTCATTAAAAACTAAAGATACATCGTACAAATGGAACACAGCGTTCTTTTTTCGAAAGGCAACGTTCGCCGTTCCCGCCCTCGAATGCGATTGGCCGATAGCCGAGTACGTGTTGATGCGTTTGCGCTGATAAAGCGACTGTTTTGTAACATAGCGAGCTTTGCGTGCGTTATGGGAAAAATAAACGACTTTAGTTTTAGATTAAACTTTTAAGGATTTTGTGTCAAATCTTATAGGTTATAATATATATGGAGTTAAAAATATGAGAAATTAGCCTCTTGTAACTGAAGACACAACTCTAATATCTAAATTATCTTTTTAATTGATTTTTACCTCTTAATAAATAAACAGCAATGAGTATTCAAACAACAATAATTTAATATCTAACCCATAGATGTATTATTCAGTTTTACCTATATTTACAGTATTAAATACATTCACTAATCTAAATACTAATATCACTATTTATCTCTATGTACTAATCGCAAATATATCTTTTCATTTGGAGTAAGCAGTAGTCGCATGGGTGTATACGTAATTTTGTCCACCGTATTCTTAGTGCACTCAACTCGGTACTTAGAAAACACCTTCACCATACAAATTCCAAACTGGAGATGTGCAAACCTCGAACCTGTAAGAGAAATCTTCTATGAAAAAGATTATACGAGAAACTACTTTTATCAAGTAACGAAGTCGATCAGTTTTCATGAAAATGCACGTCAACAGTTGGCGCCTCTTTGACAAGAGGTCTTCCATTTCGACAATGAATAAAAAATTTATGATGACGTTCATCATTCGTTCATCGACTTAAGAAAATATAGGCGCTTTGCCACTTTTGACAGGTGCCCGGTCCTGACTTCTCAGTGAACCTCATGGCAGAAAAAAAGAAAAAAATAAATTGTTAATTCTGTACAAACTAAACGCACATTACAAAAAAATTACTTAGAATACACATTTACAAATTAGCCAAAAATCCTCATTGAGTAGCATTCCATATGAATGAGACTAAACTTGGTAAAACCAAAAACTGAATTATAACAATAATTATCACTTCTTTGTTAGGGTCCATAATTGTGACTAATATAATTATTTCCCTACCAACTATATACATTATGGTACGCAATAAAGAATTTGAGATTTGAGATTTTGTTCATACATCCTAATCATCATCAGCCTCCTAAATTATCCACTGCTGAACATCAGGTCTCTCCATTCTTAAGTAGTAATTATTGCCCGGATTCTGGATTTCTGATTTCTGCCCGATTGATAGCAATAGGCTCGCTCGGGCGTATTATAGGTACACCTCTGCCCAACCCTTCGGGAATTGCAGGCATGATTTTATGTTATGTTAAAATTTGGAGCGTCCGATACTTTTCAAGTAAATAAAATGTAGGAATACAGTATGTTAACTAACTGAGGGCGTTTCCGTTAACCCGCAATAGTATAGCGTGCATATATACAAAAAATATATTAGATAACATCGAGAAAAAAAAAAAACACTTTTTTTTTAAATTGACACGTAAAATAAACACTCTGCACATGCGCATTTGTTGCTTTCCACGTTGAAAGACAAGTGCGCGTGTATAGAGTGTTTCTTTTAAAAATAAAAAAAAAATAAAAACTTTTTTTTACTTTGATGATAATATTTTTTTTGCATGTATGGACGCTATACAATTGCGGGTTACTGGAAATGCCCGCACTCTGTTGGAAACATACTGTTTATTGCTAATGTACTCACCAAGACAACTTCTGGGTCCAAGTCCAAATGACACCATAGCGCAGGGATGTCGCTCTTTTACGTTTTCTGGTGTAAACCTTTCAGGTTTGAACTGTTCAGGTTCAGGATAATACTTTTCATCGTGCTGAATGGAATACGGAGAAATTGCTACTATTGTATCTTTTTTAATGACGAAGTCTGTACCATCCAACTGAATGTCCCGTCCAACATTTCTAGAAACAGAGTTGGTTAAAGGATGCATTCGCAGCGTCTCATCGAAAACCATCTGCAGGTATTTCATTTCTTTTAGTGCTTCGTAAGAAAATTTACCATCATATTTTTGTAGGACGTCGTTAATTTCTTTTATCAATATTTCTTGTGTATCGGGATTCTTAGCCAAGTGGTACAGTGCATAAGTCGCCAATAACGAATTGTTTCCATAACCAGCAAAATAAAATATAAACACTTGTCCAGCTAAAAGATCATCCGTTACTTCCATCCATAGTTCTTTTTCACCTTCAGTTGTTTTCCCTGAACTGACATTGCCTTCTCCTCTCAAGCTCATCAAGACATCCATTGTTCTTTTTCTATCAGCCTTTGGAACAGCTTCTAGATTTGCACCAGCTTGAATAATTTGTTTACAAAATTTTGCGACACTGTCTGGGAAAATTGATAAATTATACTTCGACAGAGTACCAGGGAATAGTAACTCTAGTTCAAGAAAGTAGCTTGGTGTTTGGATTCCTGCGTGCATCACATCACATAGATCATTATCGTCATTGTAAGGGTCAACGTCAATACCAAATGCGCCCATCATTATTGAGTCGACTCCATATTTTCTAAAAACTGGTAACGCGTTTATTTCCGGTTCTTTTATAGTGGCATTTTCTATATAGTCCATGAACATGTCTGCTCGATTGGCAAGAACATGAAAATTGGCTTTGAACTTGCTAGATGTGAACACTGTCGTTAAATGTTTCCTTAAAATTTTCATCACCGTTACATCGGAATGAAATAGGTTGTCTCCCAACCGTTCCTTGCTGTAATACAGTCCACGATCAGGAAAAGAATCAAAATCCTTAATGAGCACTTGTTTCACTATATCAAGATCACGAATCAGCAAAGTGGGAGACATCATTCTGTACAGGCCAACCACTTTCTCGTTAGGATATTGCTTGTAGAGTTCACTGTACAACACTCCAACGTGCTTTCTTCTGAGGAATACATCAATGAAGTTTCCGAAGAATGGGATAGGGGTTGGTCCTTTGACATTTCTATCCTTCCAATAATTGAATGTTCTGGTGAAGTAGTAGTAAAGGAAACAAACGCACGTTACAAATGTCGTTAAATATAAAAACATGATTGTAGTTATCGTCACAGTGGCTATTTTGTTATTAATGAGAAACGAGCCGGCCGAAATGTATAATATATGAATGAAGCGCCTGCGATATGTTGGTGTACTGATAACGGAAACAAATCGTATGAGTCAATTTTCTTACGCTTGACTAGCAGTGCGATTGTGCATGAAATTGTCAACGCAATTGAATTACTGCAAATCGCTTAAAAATTTGGGAAGAAGCACTTGACAAGAAAAGATTGGAAAATACTCAAGATTGGAAAGTACGGCAAACCGTTCGCATATTTAATTTACATATTGCTTATTTTAAAGAGAACTGAAACAATTCTGTATTTGAAGGTAACGCAATATAATAATCGAATTATTGATTCTCTTGAACCTTCAACTTTTCTAGTTCCGCCAATATTAGAGTATTGTAGTCTTGGAAGCACAGAGTTGTACAGTAAGCGCTCAAAAGTGCATGAGCACGCTAAGAGTCGTATTGCTGTGAACACGCGGTATAGCTCGTACATTTGTATGTGTAAGCAACACGATACACACACCACAGATAACGCAGTTACACGAAACAACAATATATTTCCGTCGCTTTAAACATGCTAGCACAACACGCACTATGCGCGTGAACTTGACCAGTTAATGGCATTGCTAAAATTCAATAGTAACATAACAAGTGCAGATAGCAGAAAGCGATAAGCGATGGTATGGAATTCAAACTGCCTCAGGTTCTAATCTCGTGAAACACAGTGCGGTTTTTTGCAAGTATTATTATTTTTGTTTTCGATAATAATATTTTTAAATATTGCTGCTTTTTTATGTTGTTATTGCAATAAAGGTTTTAGAATAAAAAATGCGTGATATATGATAACAAAATTAAAAAAAATATGTTTATTCGTTATATTTATTTTACATAAGTTAATAAACTGCTACAATTATTTATCATTACTTCAGCTGAATAAGATGTGAAATAGATGTCAAGAAACTTAGAAGCAGTTTGTATTATTTAGACATATTTAAATTATGAAATATTTTTAATTTTTAATGGATTTTTTCACCATAAATACTAAGCTTTGATCATGGTCGAAGTAATTAAGTAATAAATAAGAATATTAGACTACTTAAAATGTAAAAAACTACTTACAGAATAGGTAATTTTAAGGTTAAATATGGGCAGTTTGTTTATATTTTATTTGTATTAATTATTTTACATTTTATTTGACTTTAGTAAATATTGGTTGTTATTGAGGTTAAAGCTTAAGTAGGTATTCATTTTCTTTACGAAAAGAAGATTGAAACTAAACCTCAAATTTTTATCCTAAAATAATACTATTACTAAAATAATATTAAACAATTTCGGTATATCTGCAAGAAATACGACAAACACCCTATTGAAACGTGCTTAAAAAATTCGTTACCATAAATTCATGCAATAACGAATCTGTTGTTTATTAAGTTGGTACGGTCAATATTTTAAGGTCAAAAACGGTTTTCTAGCTGGTCTTCAGTGATGCAAGCCTTCAGAGTGCACGGCGAACGGTTCATGACGTGTTTTTAATAATTCAGCAAAATGTCTCGTTGGTATGAAACCATTTGTTTCATTCACCATTTAACGTCGCTGCTACTCGATAATAAGCCCCTTCCTCATATCTCTTAACCCTCACAGTATTTCTCTAGAACAAAGAAAAACATTGTTTTTATTACACATAATACCTTATTATTCACTAATCGAATTAAACCTCACAATGAATTTAAAGGCATCTTCTGTCTCAACAATACCTCTGTTCTATCAACAATACCCTTGATTAAGATTTATGTTTAGTAAAATAAGAAATATATTAATGATAACACTCACACTTAGTCCGGTTTCATTAGATATTCACTTCACTTTTACGCAGCGCAATAATATTCTCTGATCTGATCTGATCTCTTCAATATATTTTATGCCTGCTTTTTGATAATAATAACCACAACACTGCGCTAAATACTCGTCACCAATATTATCCACGAACCAAAAAAGTTCTATTAATTAAATACTCGTAACAAACTGCATCTACCCCACAGAAATCGAAATAATTTACTTAGTTTTTTGTGGTCTACCTGCTAAACTTTAATATTTATGTGAACAAGACGAATGAAACTAAAAACGAATGATGATTATTGAACTAGTCATTGGTTGCAGACAAAGTGAGTGTGTGTGTGTAATGTGCGTGTCTACAGTATTGTAACAACTTATAGAAGAAGGTCGTAAGTCAAACCGAAGCGTCAGTCTATTGCTTTGTGAGATTGCTCATGGACTTTTGGTCGGTACTGTACCTTTTCAGGTTCTATGATTTATATTACTTTCTTTGGAAAACTTTCCTTTATTGAAATAAAGGAAATGGAAACGTCTGTCAAGCAGATGCTTGGTCTGCTTTCTTGATGTCACTCATTACCATCAGATATACTCATTTTTTTTTAAAAGATAAAGTATACGACAAGCCGTTAAACAAGTATGATCTTTATCACCACAAGTCCGATCAGTTTCATTTGGATAATAAAATATATTATCTTGATACCTTTACGCTTTGGATTTTCCACAAATGTTTTGTTGTCGCAAGCTCCTGACACTGTAAGTCCGGAATAAGAATTGATACTGAATAACTCAATCACTGGGTCACTGAAATCACGTCTGTTGCTTTCGAATTAGTCTTTGTTTTTATTCAATCAATTATATAATATATTAGAATCACGGTTATCTTGATCAGTCGTTCCACCTGAATTGTTTTCTACGTAACTAGATATACCTTGCTTTATCTTTCAATGTAAGTACCTAGTTCCAGTTTGGCAATTTTAAAGTTGTATATTTTTTTTGTAGGTAATGTCAGGTTTGTTACTACTGAATATGAAAATCTCATCAACTCGGGGGTGCTAAAATCTTCAAACTCGTTTCGTTCGTTCTTGTAGCCTAAATTCTTTTTATTCTTAAACCTCAAAAAAGTAACTCTTTTTTTTATGAATTGTCAAAAGAAAATCAAACCAATCCGAAGTGGGGTGCTAAAATTTTTGAGCACGCTTCGCTTGCTCTTGCTTAGGTTCTTCTTATTCTGAAACTTTTCTGAATAGGTCGACAAAGTTACTCTTAGTTTCGTATCCGCTGTCAAAAGAAAAGGTAACCAATGCGAGGCTAGGTGCTAAATATTCGAGCGCACTACGCTCGCTCTTATAGCCCAGGTTTCATCTAACCTATTCGAAAATTTTCGAACTCGCTTTTCCCGCTCTTCTCTACATTACTTCTGAATGGGAATAAAGAAAAAAAAGAAAGAAAATTCGTTTATTTGCGGTAAACATGACGCAAAGAAAGATAAAAAAACACGTAAATAACAAATCAGGGGAAAATATGCGTCACATCCACGCAAAACGGCCATCGCTCAGCATAAAGCTGCGACCCCATGCGAGACAGAGCCCCAGCGCTACTACTGACCATGTTACTGACCTTCTAATACTGTACAATTTTTTTATAAATCTGCCTCTTTATGACTGTCTGTCTTTTTCACATAGTTGGTCGCAGTAATTAAACTAGGGAACTTCTACCAAATGGGTTAGGTTAGGTTAAACTGTGTGCGTGTGCGAGTCAAATTGTTCGCACTGGTCGCAGTAACTAATATTTTTAGAACAGCAAAATAGGAATTATTTAGGGTTCGATTGAATACACGCTATTTTGAATATCGTTATGTTATGCGTAATACACTAAGTGGCTCCATACAAAATTCAATCAATCTTCCTAGCCTTTTCCCAACTATATTGGGGTTGGCTTTCAGTCCAACCGGATGCAGCTGAATACCAGTATTGTACATGGAGCGACTGCCTGTCTGACCTCCACAACCCAGTGACTGGATAACACAATACTTTTGTCAGACTTTTGGGCTTCTAACTACCCGTAACGACTGTCAAAAATCTACAAATGACAGTCGGGACCCGTTGGTCCCGACTGTCATTTGTAGATTTTGATTTTTGGGGTTGACCCCTCCGTGCCTCAGAAAGCACGTTAAGCCGTTGCTTAACGTGCTTTCTGAGGCACGGAGGGGTCTTGGTATGTAAAGATAGTCACCCATTCACGGACCAACCGCGGCAAGCGTTGTTTAACCTGATCGATCAACTCGTGCGACTGTTATTACTTAGCCACAAGTAGTAGAAAATAGAGTAAAAGAGAAGTATGGAAGAAAAGAAAAAGAGATGTTACGCTGACCACAAATAAATTGGAAGGGCTTGAGAACGATGATGACGCTGATATTTTATATGAGTGACCACGTTTCAGTGCCGTGACGTGAATAATCAAATCACGAACTGAGAATAGGCCGCACGCTAGATAGCCAAATAATAAATCATGCGATTAAATTATTACTAATCCTTAAATTTTCGCTACATATGATGTAAAATGTCGTCACCTATTACAGTTTTGTCTAGTCGGAGATTAATCTACCATAACAGGTATTAAAAGATAACACTGATTTCCTATCGCATGAAACATAAAAATCATAATTTACACATACTTACTTGATGTATAATTTGCTATAAATAGTGCAATGTCTTTCGTACTATATTAGCGCTTTTCACGATTTCAAACGTGACGTCCACGTCATGATAACACAAGGAAGTAAAATGTATGGAAATATAATATGAAAATGCTTTTAAACCGTCTACGATAAAGTTATAGCATACACGTATTTCCATACATTTTATGGACGTGGACTTCCACGATAATATCGTCCGTCACGTTAGAAATGATAAAATTGCGTCCATATTGTCAACGTTTCAAGGAAACAGGAAAAAACAAATTAAAACAGTATCGGAATTTTGAAACGCAGGAATCATATCAAATCGATCGATCAAATTGTCAATGCATCGAAGCAGCTCGTCACCCCTCGAACAAATTTCGATTCTTCAATCAGAATAATTTGTAACTGCATAATAATTACCTACATTATCTCTGATCACATTGTTTTCACGATTTACGCATTATTTTTTGTCGCAAAAACATTGCTATCTTAAAAAACATTGTAATCATTTGGGATTAAAAGATCACGTGAAAACTGCCTTTTAGAATATATAATTATTATGGTGGCACTTCACATCGCTATTCGTGTTCGCGTATTCGCCTATATTTGCCTATTTTTTACGAATAAGATGAATAGGTACGCAAATACACGAACACTCTTTTCCCCGGGTTATTGGTTTTTGGTCACATATCAAAGGATTGCGAATATACCGAATAAGTTCGTTTACCGTCCACACATGGCTTGCTCAGTACCTAGAGTGCGGTCTTTTATGTACACATAACATGTACTGGTAATTAACACAGAGGAAATAATAAGTTGCTGCTGCCTGCCGTCAACACGTCCACGATCTTCACGTTCAGATTAGCAAAAAGATAGCAAAAATATTCTTGAATGTTCGATTATTCGCTGTTCATGACAATGTGTGGACGGTGTGTTCGAGTTATTCGGATGTCTACACTATATAGACGAATAAAATAGAAAGAAAGAAAAAGTATTTATTGAGACAAAACAAAGTAAAATTAAAATAAAAGCAGAAAGTCCCATAAGAGGCCAAAATCTCCTATCTCAGCATATATACTGCGACATTTAAAAAACAACTCTCCTAATACAGAATAGTGATGCCACCATTATGATATTACACAGCTCCCATTTTTAACTTTGCCCACGGTACATAGGAAGTGCCCTAACACATGACCATTTAATTACCACGACGAATCACAAATCTCTAATCACATCTATGAACTCCACATTCAAAAAATTACCATCAAATAAAATAGCCGAAAAAACTGTGTATCAAATTGGATACACCAAAGATACCGGTATCATTATGAAGAGGCTAAACGTCAGAAGAGGTTTGGTATATCTAATTAAGGATTGATTTATGATGGGCGAAGTGGTAGCAATTATTGTGAGACTATTAAAAGCAGAGCGTTAGAAACCTGGAAATGTTGGTAGTATGATTTTGGTGGTATTTTCAAGGATATAGTAAAGTTGTATGCTGAAATCGGTGTTGAAGAACTGAATGGTAAATATTATCATCATTAAAATATTATATATAGATGATTGATTAAACGTCGTTGTCATTTGTGAAAAACGTCAAAGATAATGTATGTTGTTTGCAACATACATTATCTTTGACGTTTTTGAATGTAGGTCGATATTTTTATCATTTTCATGAAAGATGGCCTAATGGAAATACTTAATTTCAGCTGTCCCAATCCGACCTTTCACCCCCAACAATAGCTTACTGATTGGATAATCTGTTAACCAGTATTGGACTGCGTTCTGATGTAGTTCATGTTGATACGAGAGAACAAGACGATAGTTGTAACATGTTTTTTATTTTTGAAGTGAAAACTTCTTTAGACGCGTTGGGCATTTTTGAGATGGGACTAAACCATTGATTTCGCGACACTGTAACGACACCTCGTTTTCGTAAACGCGATTGTGCTCTTTATTTATTTTACGTTACGGATCAATGTTCTATGCAAGTATTTTACTTTAAAGGTTTTGTAAACGCGATTGTGCTCTTCATTTAGATAAGGTTACGGACCAATGTTCTATACGAGTATTTTTCTTCCACCAAAGCGATCTTGTACAAGTTTTCACTTCTCCCGGAGTGCCACTTTTTTTTGTTCTAGTATATGCCGGTTTCCTCACGATGTTTTCCTTCACTGTTTTGATAAAGTAAAGCGTCTGTCTGGGTTCGAACCCACGACCTACCTCGTAAGTCGGGGCCGTTACTACTGGGTCACCACTGCTCTGCAGCTGCCAGTTTCTTCAAATAGCAACAGGATCAATACAACATCAACAATTTCTTTGAAATATTGATATTTTGGCTTCGCCAACCAGATTTCATGAATCTTTCATATACATAATATTGTCTCTTATCAGTCAAGAAGTACCTACCACAGTGTGCTACTGATAACATATACGCCTGCATTCCCCGACAGAGGTTTACCTGTACCTATTACACCAAAATTTATCCAGTTATATTTGAGTACATGTAAACGAATCGGCAAATGTAAGGTAGGACGCCCTCAGGCTAGGTGGACTGACGATCTTTGCAGGGTGGGTGGTAGCAGCTGGATGAGTGTTGCCGAGAATCAAGCTGAGAATCGTGCAATTGGAGAGGCCTATGTCCAGCAGTGGACTGCTGTAGGCTGATGATGATGATGATGACATGTAAAAGTACATGTGCAACTTATTCCCATTAAATATTCATTGCCTCTTCTATTTCATGAAGTCCTTCCCCGCGTGTTTTTGTAAAATCTTCTTCAGGTGCCGCTGTCACGCCGCGTGTTTTTGTAAATTCTTCCTCTGGTGCCGCTGACACGCCGCATGTGTTTTGTAAATTCTTAAAAAAGATTTTACAAAAACATGCGGGGTGTGTTAGCGGCACCGAAAGTGTTCTGGGCACAAATCCAGACTCCGAAATGCTACTGAGAAATTTCTGATGGAAAACCCCTATAACACTTTGCCCGGCCCGGGAATCGGTTCGAACGAGGCAGTTCTTGGCAATATTGTATAACTTTGAGTGTTACTCCTATCCAAATATGTGGTCACTCTACAAAACAATTGGCAGATGATTATGGAACATGCAATTCTAAGTTCCATATGGCACGGATCTGCTACTTTATAGCCTGTTATGGCCCACAAATGGCACAAACCCCAACCGATCATTATGGACTTAGCAGAACTCTCTACCGTTTTTTCATGTCGAAAAAAGCCAGTTAAGTGTGGGTCAAAAATGTTTTTAGCTGTTTTTTTAAATAAAGTTTTTCTATGAACACGGGTATCTAATTTGGAACTGGAAACAATATCATTGTTAGGGTCAACTTCTAGATTAAAGTCTAAAAAATATACAGGGTGGTTGGGACATCGACGCGAAAACTGTTACCATGGATTCAGTACATGATTCTGAAACCATTGCGTTGAAATTTTTCGTAAATTATTTAAGAAAAAATTTGCTGTTTCATAGAAAAGTGCAATCAATACCTGTATGTATGTATGGAACAGCAGATTTTTTTAAGAGAAACCTTTAGGCGCGTTGGGCATTTTTGAGATGGGAAAAAACAATTGAACTCGCGACACTGTTACCGTTACCGACCCCTCATTAAAAGTATTTCCTGCACAGTAAAATTGTTCAAGTTTTCGCTTCTGTCGGCACTCCCGGAGTGCCACTGTTTTTTTTAAAATAACCTACGAAAATATTTCGCGTAGATATCCCTGCCACCCTGTATAAAAACATTTATCTATATATTTTTTAATATTTATAGTCCGCCTTTGTACTTACCGTTTATGTAGCAAAAAGTTTAATAAATAAGGGGCCGTTCAAGTATTACGTAAGCAGATTTATTACAATTATTTACCCCCGCCTCCCCCTTGTCAGCAAAAGTAAGCAAAACTTTAACCCCCCCCTCCCATGCTTACGTAAACATTGGTATATGCATTTGTCTTGTAATGTAAGTATTCTGTTTTTTTTATTGATTCATGAGCAGCAGTTATAATTCTAACAAGTGTAAATTTAGACAAGTGAATAGCACGCGGTAATTCCCCTACTCGGTTCTAAGCGAGTACCTAAACGTATTCATTATTTGTGGGAATCCCCGAATATGAGTTTCGTTTTCAAGCATAGACAATGTGTGGGTTGCCATACTTGCCATATGTGTAAAAAAGTAAATTATTACTGCTAACGTAATCACCATCTAGACCCCCCACCGCCATGTCATCAAAAATAAGCAAAGCATAGACCCCCCGCCCCCCTATAGTGCTTACGTAATACTTAACGGTCCCTAAATAGAAATACGGAACCACTCTTAGGTCTCCCTCAAATAAGTTCACAGAGAGTTTTGAAGCTCTCCAAAGATAGCAACCAAACACACAGAATTCTTTTTGCCGTTTTGACCATACAGTTACGGAACCCTAAAAAACTAAATTTCGGCCGAACCTCAGCTGCAATTTGGTTGCCAAAGAACAAAACCCGTGCAATCCTTTCATCGGATGATAATGTATTGCGAAAACTGTTGTTATTTAGAAATCTTGTATTCACAACAATGCTCTTAGCCCGCGGTGAGCTATTGTTACGCTTTATCGATGTGCGCATAACATTTAAACCTGGACGGCTGTTACACCGATGAGAACATTGTGAGCATACTCGAACGTTAGGCTTGTAGGTTTGGTTGAAATACATCTTTTTATTTGTAACATCTTTCCTCTCGCTTTTCTGCCATCTGTGGAGTGAGAAATCTGTGGGAGTGATTTCGTGAAAAGTATTTGATTTGACCAATGAGCGCTCGCGGTGCTAGACTTGGCCGCCAGAAACGACGTTGACGAGGCTCCCTTTTAATATTGCTTATTACCAAGGTGAGATGCCGGATGTTACACATCATATCCGACTGCTGTACGGGTCGCTCGTTTTTTTATCTTGTTTCAGTTGTGAGTATAAGATCTACATCTTCACAGAGCCTTTTGATGTCTCCACGGGCAGGTAAATATTAGTTTTTGGTCCACTATGTTTTTGAAATAAACATTACAAATATAATATAAACTATTCCAACATTTATTCAAATTCTTCGTCGAGAAACTCGCACGCAAAGTTAGTTTTATAATATTTTAAACAAGAAGAATATCAAATAGGCATTAATCAAAACAAAAAGTTGTATAAAAATATCATATCGTACTCCAATCGCAAAAATCACATCCATAAATCTCTTATCATTTAACCACAAATTACATGACAGTGTAACAAATGAGCGTATTAAGCGTTCCCACAACGCAGCGACAGGGGACGTCCGTTCGCGCCCGCTGCCGCGGGGCAAGTGGCACTTTTTGCCTTTTTTTCATGCGGGTAGTCGGACAAGGGGCCAAGAATGTGACCGTGTGTAGTGCGATATGAAACGCCGCTGGGCGTAAAGACACTGGTTTTTTGTGTATGGAGCGAATAAATTGCTGTTCTTAATCTCCTCGTGAGATGGTCAATGACTATGGCCCTTGGACATGTTGGATGTACTCTCAAAGTGCAATATCAAGGCTGCTTTGGAGATTGCGTTGATATTTTAGTATAATAATAATGTTATAGCTATACTGTTTATGTTTCGTAATAAATAATGTTTTGGACACACTTTAGTCATTACTATTGAAAAACGTAAGCTAAACTCTAAGGGGTTTATTTATAATCGTTGCTTAAAGTTAAGTGACGTTCAAACGTCAATAATTTATGGTTAAAAACAATCGCTAGTCATAACTTTAAGTAACGTTTATAAATAAACCCCTTTACGGGGACCGTGGATTTGGCCTACAATGTTTTTAGGGTTCCGTACGTCCAAATGAAAATAGGGAACCCTTACTGGATCAGTCGTGTGTCTGTTTGTCTGTCTGTCACGGCCAATTTGCATCAAATGAAATTGGGTATACGTTTGAATTTCTGTGACCCAAACACAGACGTATCATCATCTGCCCTGCCTAGCCTTTTCCCAACTATTTTGGGGTCGCCTTCCAGTCTAACCAGATGCAGCTGAATATCATTATTTTACTGCCTATTTAACCTCCAGAACCCAGTTACTGGGTAATACGATACCCCTTAGTAAAACTGGTTGTCAGACTGTCGGGCTTCTGACGAATCTTGACGACTATCAAAGATCCACGAATGATAGCCGGGACCATTGGGCTTAACGTGCTTTCCGAGGCACGGAGGAGTCTCGGTCACCCATCCACGGAGCAACAAGTAAGCAAGCAAGTAGTTGTAGCTGATGGATCGCGACCCATACGGCTGTTATTACTTAGCCACGAGCTCTACAAAAACCCGCTTGGTACCTACACAAAATCAAAACCATACGAAAATGCCCCTACAATTTAGATACCTCCCGAACCCTTCCCTTTCAGTTTCAATGGTAGTGCGCCCTTCCCGGTGAAGGTGATTATACGTAAAATCAGCGCCAATTACGTAAGCGCGGCGTCTGCGCAGCTCTGGTAATGATCGCGCGTTCCCACGCTCAGGCGCTGGGGGAGGGAGCCGTGTCATAGCGTTTAGGAGGTAAGTATGGTAGGTATTTTTTTGTTTTTATGCTGTTAGGTGGAATGGTAGATGTCGTGAGGAAAGTTTTGAGTATGAATGTGGAAGTTTTGAAGAATAGGGGAAGACCAAAAAAACGAAGGAATGGACTGTGTAAAAGATGATATGGCTAGAAAGGGGGGTGAACACCAAGGGTTGCAAAATTACGTAATTTTACGGAAAACGTTGGTAAAATACGGGTATTTTACGGTCATTTATATAAATTACGGTAAAATGACCGGCGACTTATTAAGTTTTAAATTTTTAATTTGTGCTGTCCTCTGCTCTGCTACTGCACATACGAGTACCTAGACGACGTTATTATAATCCATGACGTGGTGTGATTCATACCTTGAATTCTTGACTTAAGAATTAAGTTTTGGGGATTTTTAGTTCGCATGAGTCGCACGAGCTCAGTTTTCTGTTTTTTTTTTAAGTTCCAATACTGCTTATATCTTTATCCGTTAATAGAGAAGTAGTGACATGCACATGATACACACAAACACTTCTGTATTTGTAGTGTTTTCGTGGGTTTGACTGTACGAGTACGTTTAATACGTTTTTTACTGATTATTACCACATTTTACCGTAAATTTTTTTACCGTATCATGCCAGGGTAATTTTACCGTTTCACATCCCTACTACCGAGATGACGAATAATAGATAAGTACCCAAACTTTCATTTATCTTTCAAACGTCATTATGAAACAGCATAAAATCACGCCATTTACTCCCCGAAGGGCCGGGTAGAGATAATCCTATGTCTTCTAAACTAATAAGACTAATAACTAAGAGAAAAGTTATGAGTTTTAGGGTTCCGTACCCAAAGGGTAAAACGGGACCCTATTACTAAAACTCCGCTGTCCGTCCGTCTGTCACCAGGCTGCATCTCATGAACCGTGATAGTTAGACAGTTGAAATTTTCACAGATGATGTATTTCTGTTGCCGCTATAACAACAAATACAAAAAAACAGAATAAAATAAATATTTAAGGGGGCTCTCATACAACAGACATGTTTTTTGTTGCCGTTTTTATAGATAATGGTACGGAACCCTTCGTGCGCGAGTCCGACTCGCACTTGGCCAGTTTTTTTTGTATGTTTGTTTGTTATGAATAAAATCAAAAACTACTGGACCGATTTAAAAAATTCTTTCGCCAGTATAATGGTATATTATCACTGAGTAACATAGGCTATAATTTACAAAGATATCACGCGGGTGAAGCCGCTGGCGGAAGCTAGTAATATTATAAATGTGAAAATGAGTTTGTTTGTTTATAACGCTTCCATGCTAAAACGTCTGAACGGATTTCGATGAATGTTCTATGTTATAGGGTTTGGTTTCCGCACTTAGTCCGTAAGGTGGACCATTGTGCGTGGGCCATGGCGGCCGTTTGGTGGTTATTCCAACCAGCCCACCTCCCTCCAGAAGCTAATTAAATCTCCTGGTCTGTTCAGAACATCTGTGTAGGATCTGGGTGACCCGAGGGTTTCTGTTCTAATCTGGGTGAGGCCTGTGCATTCAAAGTGCACGTGCGCTACGGTTTCCTCAGCCTCCATGCACGCCCTGCACAGAGGACTGTCCGTTATGCCTATTGTGTGGAAGTGTTTGTTAAGCGGATTTCGATGAAATTTAGCACATGAGTAGACCATGACCTGGGTTAGGACATAGAATACTTTTTTCCTAGTGAAAACGTTCCTGTGGGATAATTTCTGACATCCACGCGGGCAAAGCCGCTGTCAAAAGCTACTAGGTAATAAACACACTAGTAGTATTTATCATAACACAACAAAGTCGTTACCAAGTCTTAAAAGCTTTCCCTCTACACTCTACAGCCTCTTTTTCTGAGATGACCAACCAGTTTAGAAAAAAAACTCAGCTCACAGTGGCAAGCAACCAACCCCATACTTTATTTTTTAATTGCTGAAAAAGGAAGTGGATACCCCATCTGCTGACCAGCCTATTAAATTAAAATTTGTTTATTTCTGAACCAAAAAACATGACAACAGGTTGGTGATTGGAGCCTCCTTTTAAGCAAAAAATGCCTGTATTAGGAGACTCCGCCTGTATCACTGGGATATCTTGTATATCTATATAGACCATTATGTATTATTTCATACAGTATTGTCATACAGGTGTAACAAGAGCCAACCAGCACCCCAGTTTCTTATTACAGTAAGTTACAATAGTACTTGTGTCGAAGCTGTCTCACTCTTTCCTGAAGTGGTAGCTTTACAATGAAATTAAAAATGAATTGAATTAAAAAATTATTTAGCAGCTCTTGGTGTAAGTATATGTGTGTGTGTATATGAGTGTGTGGAGTTACGTGTGTGTATTAGCAGTGTGTGTGCGTGGATATGTGTGTGTGTGTGTGGGGGGGGGTTTGTGTGTGGATGTAAGGTTTTTGTCTTCATATGTTAGGGATCTCAAACATTCTGTTATTGTTTCCCAAATAATTTCTTCATATGTTTGAAAAAATCGTTGGCTCGACAACGTACCTACATACGAATAACACATAGAACAGACACAATGAATGTTGTTGAGTTGTCAAAATGAATGGCATTGCCAGTGTAAATGTGTTACGCAATTACCCTGCAGAGCGGCAAGCAACTCCTTCCTTTTTTTATTTGATTAAAAAAGTAGTGGGTCTTCAGTTTGAGCATCTTGTACCACTGAGATCTCTTGTATGACTAGACTCGACAGTCATACATACAGAGTGACATACAGAGGTGTAACTCTGTATAATTTTCTTCTAAGAAAGAAAGAAAATAAGTTAATTTGTCACAGAAACACGTGCATAAAAAAAGATAACTACCCGAGTATAGAACAATAAAATAAAACACAAAAAGCCCAAGCGATAGCGATAAGCTCATAGAAGACTCTGCTTCAATTCTTACAAAAATTCCTACAACCATATTGCAAGTAAAACCTCTTAATCTACGCAAACGCAAAGCGAAGATGGCGGAGTTAATTGTCCCCGAGGGAAGCAAGTCTTTGTAAACAGCCGCCGGGCAATTTGCGTATCGGAGGCCGCCACGATTGCTCCGGATTATACTTACCCGCTAATTTCAATAGCGATAGCAGAAAAATTGTTTTAAAATGTTGCTGGATTTTGTCTAGAACCTCGTTCTGCGAGCCCTGCCCACTGCCCCTTAAGTTTGGCAATTCTTCGGGCTATGTCAGATACCTTGGTTCTCCATACGGATCTCTTCATTTCTTATTCGATTACTCAAACTCAAAGCATTTATTTCAATTAAACCATTTACAGGCACTTTTGAATTGTCAAAGAGTCTGTTAGTTAGTCAGAAAGTTGCCCATTCCAAAACGTAGATCTCTATGGAGAAGAACAGGCAAGAAACTCCAAGTACACTCTTTTAAATATAGATATTACAAAATCCTGGGTACCTACATTATTCTTGTTGCTTCTGTATGTGAGAACAATGTACAAAACATAATCAAAAGCAATTGAAAATATAAGATTAAAAGTAAGCCGTTTACGTAAGGAAACTCCAAGCATAGCCCTCTTAATTAGAGTCAGCCTTTTAATTAGAGTCTCTCGTATTAGCTTGAACTATAATATGAGAATACCTCGTGGTAGGTAATTTATTTATTAATTTTTGTATAGGTACTCCAACGACTTATTCACTAATAACATATTTAATAAAAGAACTTATACATCTATTAGTATGGTGAATTTGTCACTTAAAGAAGTACACAGCTTAGACATAGATAAAAAATACATACTAATTAGGAGAATTAATTTAAAATGATTTAAAACGAACTAACTTATTTTTTGTCACAGTGAAAGTTAAATAAGAGCTACTTTACCATGGGAAGACAATACAAAGACAATATAAAAGAAAATACAACATCAGATTTACTTAATTAATTAATAGATAAATATATAGGTCAGTCAACATTCCAACAACCAGCAAGTTGCTTCAGTTTTTTTTTTTTCGTCGTGTTTATTATAAAAAAATGGAAAATAATAAAGCTTCCGAAAAACAAATTAACTTCCGACGATCTGTGGTTGACTGTAATACCTACTAACTAAGCTGTGTTAAAATGAATTACCGAAAATTTATTACATAAAACATGTTATATTTAACAAACAAACATGAGCTTATTCAAATTACAATTCTACGAAAAATAATCTGTACTTTCAAATAATAAACTAAAATACAATGTTTCCGAAAACGTATGTTCTGCTAAAATAATAAGTTCGTTCATGTTTACGTTTTGCTTTGAAAGGTAGGTTAGGTTAGGTTAGAACTGTGACCACACAACGCACGAGCCGAGCGAGCGAAGCGAGCGGTGCCGCGGCAGCGTTCGGCGAGTACCAGGGTCCGTTTCGACAAAAGAGAATGTAAAACACCACATTCCCAAAACATTACGTTCTCTCTTGTACCTAAACGGACCCGATCTTTGTTTGCGCCACAGTTTATAAAATGTGTAAGGTTAATTCTAAATTTATAATAGGTGAGTTACGATAAAAATGACTATCTGTAGTTTTCGGTAAAACGCAATTTAATTTGGAAGAAAAATGATTACATCAGCAAACGCTGTATTGATTATTCAGAATTTTCAGTATTTTATTCGGCCGTTTCTTTATTTGTATTCGCTTAAAAGCTGTCGGAAAATTAGTAAATAAAGCAGCAAATTTCATATTTTGTGTATGCTTATATTCTAAATTTTTTTCGGAGGTTTTATAACTCTCCTTTTTGGACACGTATTTTTTCTTTTTTTACGTAGGTAATCAAAAGATTACGGCAATACATTGAGTTAAAATGTGCTATGACGTCATAAGTATGTTTAGGTACTTTTGACTGTTTTGACGTAGCAACACTAGCAACCCCCACTCCCCCGACTTTAGTGCGTTTTATCTAAGTCATTTTTTAATACGTATTGACAAACAAAAAAATACTTATCTAATATTTTTTTATTATCTGACTGACGAACTAAATAGAATTTCTTTTTTTATACCCAGGCATCATCCCTATTAATAATAGTGTAAATAAGTGAATACCATGAGAACTGCAGTTCATTAAATCTGTGAAGATGCCTTACCAATAACTGACACTTAGGTATATATATGATTTGAAAACTGATAAGATCCCATCTACGATGAATTATTGAAGTCGTCTTAAGATATCGTAAATATCATCAGAATTAAATGTTTTAATATGTTCGAAAAGCGCCTCTTTGCTTCCAACGGAGCTTTCTTACCGACCCTACCGTTCGGCCACCAAAATTGCGTTCTTAATGAATTTATTTAACAAACGACATAAATGGCAAATTGGATATCGATTCAAGGGTTCGGCAGATAGATTGACATTTAAAATATTTTTGTGTCGATTAAATTGATAATGTTGATTAATTCATTTCTAAATAAAATCATACTCGATAGCGATGGAATGATAACTTTATCATTCCATCGCTATCGAATATAATTTGCTCTTGTCTATATATCTACAATTAAATATCTCAAATCATAATTATAAAATGAAAGGTACATAATTGACACTGTGGGACATCGCATCATCGAGCGCATGATATCCGACCTACGTAACAGGCGGACCGGCACTGGCTGGAGAGAAAATATGATGACAACCTCGATGACAAAAAATGTCAAACTAATAAACGTCAATAGGATAGATAATTAAAATAAGAGAATTTATTGTAAAATATAATTTATATTCGCAATCTATTATTTCACTGAACACACACAATAAGTACCCATAACATCAAAGAAAACCTTTACAGCTTTAGGGGTATGAGGAACAGGGTGTAAAGTTCACTCATCCACCATAGAAAAGGGAGGATCCTCCGACCAGACGGGTGTTGTGTCTGGCGGGCAACTGCCCATCGGTTGGAAGTTGAAATCTTGTATGTATGTCGATCGCTCGGTAAACTCTAACTGCGCGATGCAGGATTTGTGTGACGTCATGTCTTTGATGCGTAGTTTGTATGTGGCGGTGTAACCGCTACATCACTCCCCTCCGGAGACCGGAGGTCGATAGTGGGCTGAATCTTGCAATGCTTCACACAGTGCCAGCTGTGGTTCCAGTGAGTCGGAACCGGGTGCCGCATAGTTCGCGGTGAGTCGGAACTTTCTGTGGTGATTGCGGCGATTGTGGTAATTGTGGTGATTCCCCAGTGAGTCGGGGTGATTGAGGTGATTGCTGTGATTCCCCAGTGAGTCGGGGTGATTGAGGTGATTGCGTTGCTTCCCCAGTGAGTCGGGGTGATGAGGCTGCTTGCGTTGATTCCCCAGTGAGTTGGGGTGATGAGGCTGAGGGTGATGACCAGGAATGCGCGTTCGCTGCATGCTGGTGGTCAGGATACCCGTTGAAGTCGTGGGTGCTGGCTGGCTGTGTGACTCGCCTCACGAAAGCTTGCGGGAGTGATGATGATGATGACGTCACGCCGAAGTAATTGCACGAAGGCTGCGTTGACGTATCACGTCGGGGTCACCAATTTAGGGGTATGAGGAACAGGGTGTAAAGTTCACTCATCCACCATAGAAAAGGGAGGATCCTCCGACCAGACGGGTGTTGTGTCTGGCGGGCAACTGCCCATCGGTTGGAAGTTGAAATCTTGTATGTATGTCGATCGCTCGGTAAACTCTAACTGCGCGATGCAGGATTTGTGTGACGTCATGTCTTTGATGCGTAGTTTGTATGTGGCGGTGTAACCGCTACACAGCTAATAATATTTTTGGATAGTACCTATAAAGTACTTATAGGTCCTATCCATACCTTTTTTGTGGGTCTGAATATCCATACTTAAATATAAATAATATAATGGACTTATTGACTCATGAAAAAAAAAAAACTTCACCACTCGCCGGCAATAGCCAGTTTAAGAAAACCTAATACCTAAATGCAATACTTTTCATAATACAATAGTATTCATATAAATATACGTGCAATTGTAGGTAATAAATATTTGCAGCCACCAAAAAAGGGTGCTCTTATTTAAATTTAATATTAACAGAAGCATGAATAATTTACAAAATAGCGTAAAATTTGTACGTTTTCTTCAAAAACTTTCTTTAGCGCCACTAGATTTTTTTACCAACCTCTTTTACCGTCAACCTATGCATGATCTTTTAACAATAACTCTTTATAGAAAATAAATAAGTGCTAAATTACTCTAGCAATGTAAGGATAAACTGTATATTTATCTTTGTCGTTTCTAGCCAGTTGGGAGGTCCAGTCATCATAGCTTGTCATATCTACCATTGTATTCCAACAATAGATATTGTTCACTGTATCGCAAAGTAATTACATTACTATAGAATAATTGATGTAAAAACGACCGTTTGACATTTAAATTCATGCAGACATTGGGATTATAAAGGAATCCATTTTGTTTTTGCAACAATTTGAATAAAGAATGTTATCGTGTTAACTTCTGTCAAAGAGTAAGCCGCTGCGTTCCCTTGAGTTTAAAATAATGGGATTAAAGAAATATTTATGTTGAAGTTGTATTGGATTTAAATATTTCAATAGTAAGTATTAACAATAGTAAAGCCGCGGCGCCGTACGATTGTAGATTCACAATGGGCTTACTATAGTAAACAAAGATGGAAAACCCGGCCAAGTGCATGTCGGACTACGCACAATATAGGGTTACGTAGTTGGGATGAATTTAGCCCAAACACAAACCTAACATTGTAGTTGAAATACATGTTATCGCATACATTCCAACTGCAAATATAAGTTTGTACGCACAATATTGATAGATTTACCATGTTATTTTAAGACCATAGTCTTCTAATAGGTTTTCCTGTAATTTATGAGTGAAGAACCATTCTCTGTATTTTTTTCAAAATTTTAGGTTCAGCAGTTTCGGATATTTTTTCTTAAATATCTTTAAATGAATTTATTTTAAAATCATAAGAAAATACATTTGAGATCCTCGCAACAAGCCCTTTGATTTGATATGTCACATGATACAGTTTGAAAAACTATTTCTTTTAATTTTCTTATTTGCCCCCCAAAGGTGACCCCCATATTCAAAATTCATTTATTTACGTTACACGTCCTTGTTTGGGTACATATGTGTACCAAATTTCAACTTAATCGTTCCATTAGATTCGGAGCAAATTGGCTGTGACAGACGGACAGACAGACACACGAGTGATCCTATAAGGGTTCCGTTTTTTTCCTTTTGAGGTGTGGAACCCTAAAAAGGGATGGGTATGTATACCAGACTACACCAAAGAGATTGCCAATACGCAAACGACCTTAGCAAGAAAATATTGAAAAATCTGTGACCTTAATAAAATTAACACCATAAGTACTTATCTATGTTGATGACAGAGAAAAGTATGGTGGCATTTATACCCACCACCAAACCGCTATTACTTTTTCGTAGCAGCACAATTCTGACTGATAATTTATGTCTTTTCTACCCTTAAAACAAGAACCCAATACATGCCGAAACCAAAGATTTCAATCGTAGATTCGCCCTGCCGCATCAAAAAATGGTCGCTTTTCTGTTTCGTTCTGTCACCTCTGACACGCACAATGTCGCAGAGACTTGACTTAATTGTCATGGAAACGCCATTATTGTCTGAGATCACTCTTCTCAGTATGGACATTTTTTCATGCAATTTAGTACCAGTTCGGGCAAATCTAACGATTTAAATCTTTAGCCAAAGTCCGTACAACCAGAAGTACCATACTTGTTACCAAGGCAAATAAAATCGACTAAATAAGGTTAAATGTATTACCGATTTTAATTTAATGATATAAGTCCGAGACATTACTGCTCACAATAGTTTCCTATACTTGTAACATCAGATTCCGACATCTCGACGACTATTAAAACTAAACACCACGTTATTGTAGTTGTTTGGTCTAAATTATAAGTTAAAGCGAGTACCTACCTGGTTGAAGTATCCAGAATCACAGTAGGTACACAGTTACACACAATTGTTTGGAATGTGCAGGCGTTTATCAGTTATTGTTAGACACAGAGTTAATGAGCACCGTCACACAAGCACAGAAACACACAAGCCAGTAGCGGGAACACCCATTGTGCAACTGGCCACGTTTTCTTATACTTAACATTTATTTACCAATTAGCTGTTGTCCGCGACTTCGTCTACGATCCAGATTGCAAAATATCCGATGTCCTTACCCAGGTCAAGGTCTATCTGTGTGCCAAATTTAATCCAAATCCGTCCAGCAGTTTATGCGTAATTAAGTAACAAACTCACTTTATCTTTTTTTTATATTGGTTAGGATATTCCTAATTCAAAAAAGTAGAAAATACTAGTTTATGGAACTGTTACATATTATTTTAAGGGGTTATTAAAATACAAGTGTTAGTTTATAAACTGAGCTGCAGGCGAGTTTAATAATAGTATCAGACGAGTGTTTTTTTATCTAGTTATGTGCAGTTTCTTTACACTGCTTTATCTTAACTCATGAAATTTAAATAAAATCGTTTAAACCCAAAACAGTTAACACGATACCCCTTGGTAAGACTGGTTTACAGGACTTTTGGGTTTCTGACTAGCCGTAACGCTGTAGCCGTTCACGAAAAATACCCTTTCTCGTCAATATCTTATCTAATTGTATGAAAGCTTGAAATAATTGAAACATTAAGTCTGTGTAAGTATAAAAGTACAGTTTTCGTGGTGCTAAACCATTCGTGTCAGTCACAGCACCTGTTAATAGTTGCGTCACTTTTGCGCTCTCGTAAAAAATAGTTTATTTTGCCTTTGATTTACTTAATGAAGATAAAGTATAATCACAAAATAAAATTTTGATTATATTTCAAGGATAGCTGAAGAATAATGTGTGATTTTTAAATTTCTTGATATAGTTTGCTAAATAATAGAAAAAATTTAAGGGTTAAAAAAAAATTGTTGTTTCAACATTATTTTTCTGCTATTTATTTGGTATGGAAGTTGAAAAAAGTGGTTCCCCTATGTACAAGTAGACCATATAATGATGTTGATGATATTTTTTTTTTCAAAATTCAATGTAATTTCTTCTAACGAAACGATCAAACGTCAGTCTCGCGTCAATTTTTGGAAAACTTGTTGCGAATTTGAGTGTTTTACCACGAATCCTTAATTTATTTGAAAAATCACTTTCCGCTATGTACAAGACAAAAAATTCGCCTTTTTTAATTACAAATAAGTTTGTTTAAATTCTGTACCCCTTTCTCACAACTAATGAACAAATTTGATCAAAATCAGTCGATTTTGACCCGTAACGACTATCAAACAACTGTAGACCAAGACCAACGGCTTAATGTGGTTTCCGAGGCACGTAGGTGTCTTGATATGTAATAAATGGCCACCCATCCACAAACCGACCGCGCCAAAGTCTAAGTAAAAACCTTCAAAACAACACAATTCCCTCTACATCTCACACCGTGCACCGATATTTACGAGTGTCAGTATCACCGCAGCGATCGGGCGTTGGCAAATGATGTTAATTTTCGAGTTTTACAGCGAAACAAAGCAATGGTTATCTGGCGAGGCATCGCTCACGAGTTGTGCTGTGGTATCTAGCGGTAGGAGCTTCGACTTGTGACGTAAGGGCGGTGGGACACTGGGAGGAGTGACTGGAGAAATCCAAAATTATTTGGCAGC
This sequence comes from Agrochola litura, assembly GCA_949152395.1. Lineage (NCBI taxonomy): Eukaryota > Metazoa > Arthropoda > Insecta > Lepidoptera > Noctuidae > Agrochola > Agrochola litura. The sequence continues at coordinate 8,250,208 of OX424509.1, forward strand.
TTTGTTTATGTCATGCTCACTCTAATGTCTCGCTGACGGTGGCGTGTGTGTTGGATCATTTAGCTCCCTTCAAAATGGTTGAGCTGAATGGTGCTAATCCATGCGTTACGTTCGTGAACGGGCGCTGTCAGTAGGGACTGGTCATCTCTTAGCTGCCACGGCTTATTTTAATTTAATTTTTGAAATTGTATTTTTTGTTTTATTTTCTATTACGGACGCTTTTAACGTTCTGCATCGTTCTCACGTGTATAACTTCAACATTAATGATATAACCAATATTTTGTAACCATATTTTGATTTAAAAGAGTGCCCGTGGAGTTTCTTGCCTGTTCTTCTCCATAGGTACCTACTATGCTTTGGAATGGGTAACTAGCTTCATCTTTCTGACTGACCGACCCCTTGACAATTCAAAAGTGCCTGTAATTGGTTTAATTGAAATAAATGCTTTGAGTTTGAGTTTATGGGGTTTACAAAAAAGTGTATACATAATAATAATAAGTTGATGTCACCATTCCACATGACGAGAACCTCGTGAAAGCTGAGAAAGAGAAACAAATAAAATATCTCGACTTAGCACACGAGGTTGTTGACATGTGGAATGTGAGCTCAGCTATCATTGTGCCGATTGTCGTAACGGCTAATGGCCTGATGGCTGAAAGCCTCGACCAACATCTCTCGAGGCTTTCGTTAGGCGGTTGGATCAAGCGCCTGATTCAGAAGGTAGTACTCCTCGATACGGCTCGCATTGTGAGGAGGCTCCTGTCTCTGCAGCCCTAACCACCGGTAGCTTAGACCCTGCTCCCGACACCGGCGGACCTCAATTTTTTTATATTTTTAAATGTTTTTTTAATTCTTTTATTTTAAGAAATATTTAAAAAGAACCAGAATGAATAAACGAATATAATAATAAATAAAATATTCCTGAGGTTCCTGTCTCTGGAGCCCTAACCACCGGTAGATTGGACCCTGCTCCCGACACCCGTGGACCACATTAATTTTGTTTAATTTAAAATGTAATTAATATGTAGGTACGTTTAAGAAAATAAAATATTAGGCAGTCAGCAAGGTGGTAGAGGAGCTGATTGTCCTAGGTGTGAGTGGTACGGCAGATATTAAAGATAAGCAGCGCCACTACACATTTTTGATATCAGGTCTTAGAACTAAATCTAAAACTTTATGTTCTCGAAAAGGAAATAGTCCACTTAGAGCACCCGTCCGAATAGCACCTGCGACTCAGCAGCCTACTGCTGGGATGTATTTGTTTTACAGAACGTTATTAAATGAAAGATATCGATAAAACAAATTTCGTATGTACCTACGTAAGTACGTGTAATTAATAAACATTCTAGTGATTGTTATCGATATCTTTCATTTAATAACGTCCTGTAAAACAAAGGGTCGAAAATGGCCTGAAATGCTTCGAGAAAAGGATGGTACGGCCGTGCCGCTTTTATTTGCTCGAACTGCCGTGCCCCCTGATACATCCCAGTTAGTAGTAGGCTGCTGAGTCACAGGTGCTATTCGAACGGGTGCTTTAAGTGGACTACTTCTCGAAAAGGACCAACAAAATTTTCGTCAATTAACGAAATCTTAATTGCTAAGCATAAAGAACACTATTTCAGAGTATTTTATTTCAGAGTGATGATCACGTCTTCATTATTAGAAAAGAAAGAAATAGTAGTTTATGAAACTGTTGCGTAATGAGGGATATTAAAACATGAGTGTGTGTTTAAAAACCGAGCCGTAGGCGAGGTTTTTAATAGTATCACACGAATGTTTTAATACCTAGTTATGTGCAGTTTCATACACTACTTTATCTACTCTCAAACATTGGGATTGAAACAAATACTAAATAAAAATCAAAGTTAAAGATCAAGAATAAATTTAAAAATCCCACGAAATTCAGTAAGTACTACAAAACAAATGAATGTCGCCTGCACCAGCACATCACCGCACATGCGCTACAGCGGGTGCTGCTGTCCCCCGCCAAAAGTTGATGGAAACTCTTTGGTGATATTAACTTCTTGGATTAGCGCTGTATCGTAATACAAAAAAAATTGTTTGGTAGTATTATTTTGTTAGAGAAAAAGTGTTATAATGTGATTCTATTTTTAAATTTCGGTATTCTGTTTATAAAGTATGTCAATATAAACTCGTTTTGAAGTTCATAATTCGAATATTGCGCTATGAGAGTAGATAAAATAGATTTATTTGTCACAGAAACACGTGCATACAGAGACAAGAGTAGGTAAGCAGAAAACAAAATAGGTATAATAGGATATAATAGGTATGGTAGGTATAGGTTGTGTATAGGTACACAGTAGGTAGGTACACTAATAAGGATTATATTCGACCTCTGACGAACAAAGGCAGGTGGCGCAGATATAGTCATTGTTTTTTCCAATAAATTAATCAATTGATTAGAAACTAACCGTGAAATCTCAGATTAATATGATTCTATAATCCTTTATTACGGTTGATTCCACCTAATTGACTTTAAGTTAATCTTCAGATAAACCCGTATTGAACATAGTACCTAGGCGTGATCTTGTACTGTATTCAAGATGACAAACAAATAAAGACCTGACACCTGCTTATCTTCGTTCCAGTCTGCTGCCAATGTCTTCCATGTGTTCCAAAATTCTTCACTTCGTATGATATCACCATTGATATCATACAAAGTGAAGAAGTTGGTAAGTATGGACTTACCAACTTAAAAATTATAATTTGCCAAATAATTAAGGCAGTTAATCCACTTAGGGTCATAAAAAATAAAAACATAATTATATTTGGGAAGCAAAGGAAATACAAATAGGTTTTTTTTTCAAAATCCAAAGTTTATTGTACGGGGAACCCCCTTTTTAACTTTATACATTTTTTATTATTTGTTGTTAAAGCGGCAATAGAAATAGAAAAAAAACAATCTGTGAAAATTTCAACTGTCTACTTATTACGCTCATGAGACGCCGCTGACAGACAGACGAACGGACAGACAGACAGCGGAGGCTTAGTAATAGGGTTCCGTTTGGCACCCTTCGGGTACGGAACCCTAAAAAGGAACATTCAAAACCAAGAGGAAGACTAAAGAAACGATGGATGTATTGTGTGAAAGCTGATATGGCTAGAAAGGGAGTGACGACTGAGATAACGACTAATAGAGAAGTATGGAAGAATAAGGATAATAATAAAATAAAATATACAAAAAAATAAAAACATGTATTTATAAATAATAATGATGATTCCACCATCAGTCGATTATTATCAACGCTTTAGAAGATTCTATGGATCGGATGATGGATTGGAATGCTGGGCCATGAAGAAGACGAATGAAAAAGATTACATGTAGCGGAGATGAGAATATTGAGATGGATGTGTGGAGTGACGAAAATGGATAAAATAAGAAATGAGTATACAAGGGGAAGTTTAAAAGTGGCGCCAGTGACAGAAAAGTTGAAAGGAAATCGTTTGGCCTGGTATGGGCATGTGATGAGGAGAGAAGAAACACATGTGACTAAAAGAGTAATAAATAATAAATGTTGATGGATGGAGCGGGAGAGGAAGGCCAAAGAAAAGATGGATGGATTGTGTGAGGAATGATATGAAAGAGAAGGGAGTGAATGATAGTGTGACGGTTGACGGTTGACAGGGGAGAGTCGAAAAAGAAAACGTGTCTAGCCGACCCCAAGTAACATGGGACATGGGCAGGAAGATGATGCTTTACAAGATTCCAATGTCCTTATTATTCTTCTGCTTGCTTCTGTTGATGGTACTTTTTAGACAATTTGGGTCCATTAGGTGGCCATGTAGTTGCGTCAATGGCGTTCATTAGATAAAGAAAATATAAATCCTCATCATTTTTGTTATTTGTAGTGTGTTTTTTATCAGTTGTCTAATCATTTATCACATTGCGTTACTCTTTATCTCTATCCTAACAGATATACACGATCATCAGTAGGTAAATCATACCAATTTTGATAACATGAGCACTCGACCAAAGATATTCAATAACCGTGTCTCAGTTCAATTGAGTTCGCGTGAACTAACGATGATCGGTCGCGAATAAATAATTTTAATTATTTTTGCAAGTTTAATTTTTCCATTGGATATCCACATGATCCAAAAGAGGATTTTTGCTGAGGGTGCAATAAAAGAGTCTGCATGATAGACGATAACTTAATTGCAAGCCTGTCTGACCCTACTTGGATGGCTAATATTTCCACCAAAGCTGGACTATTCTAGTACAGCTCGTACAATCCCAGACCCAGGGACGAAAAAATCTACTATCGTGCAGCTACTACTGTCGTGCAGCTGCCGCCTAAGTAAATTCTGTTCTATGCTCGTGATTTGTTATGTACTTTGTGTTGTTCTCTGATTACTCTTGTCTTTTATGTATGCATACACGTGTTTCTGTGACTAATAAACCTATTTTTCTTTCTTTCTTTCTTACTATCCCAATTTTTCAATCCACCATTCAGAGATCGACTGTGTAGAAAATGCTTGGCGACTAAAAATACTCATTGTGTCGCACACCTAATCGAGTGCAATCGGTGTACGAACACGCACGGCAGTCGCGGCCGAATTACGGCCGGCGATACGATCTCGGACGACAAATCGCACAACGACCGCACCGCTGCTGCTTGTCCTTCGCTTCACGCTTGGCAAACTATCGGGACATCACTGAGATTATAGCTTCCCGCTTTCTTTAAGATACTGTCGCGTTACTAAGTTATTGTTTATGGGTTTGTTGAAACTTGAAAGATTGTTTCGTTTTCCTGCTGCTAGGAGTGCAACTTACAATCGCGTTTCTTTTCCGTTTTCTTAGTGGTTTCGAGTTTATCGTTCTTGGTGGGTAGATAATAATTCTTCTGATTAATTCTTGTTCAAGTTCAAGTTTCGAGTTGTCATCAGCAGCTGTCACAACCACTTTAGAAATATTTTATTTGACCTTTGTGGAAAAAAGTACCTAGCTGCGTAGTTGATATATTTTATTACTTTAGCTATATTAATTTATTTATTAAAATTATATGCATAGGTAAAAATAAATCTACGCAAAGGAGGACTTAATGCCTGAGGTATTTTCTACCAGTCAACCTTAGGGTGATGCAGAGACAAAACATGGCAGGTGCAACATAATTGATAGATAACTCGAAAAAGATATTATGATCCCTACAACACGACAGATGAACCAAATAGACGGATATTTCAGTGAAAATAAGTAAGTAATCTAAAAAACGGATGTGGTAGTTGATGTAGAACTTTCAGATATTTCATAGATGGGTAAACAACCTGCCCAATCCTACCACATATCTACTTACATCAAAGCAACCCTTTCTTCAACTCTGACAAACATAATGCCCTCTTTCAAGACCCAAGACATGTTCTGCGCTACAAAGCTACTCGCCATTGCGTGTTACCAGCCTATCAAGCGCAGTAGTATCTGCGCCACGTTATCTAGCCCTGTCCTGTAGATGCCTCGCGATACCAACGTTAGGCCAGAGGATACTGCCTACTTTTATTAGTATGGCCTTTCGTTGGTGGGAACTTTTGTGTTGATAGTCGAGTGGAGTTGTGGTGAAGTTATGTTGCACTGAGACTTTACTTGTCACCCTGTAGTACAAAAATTGACATGCGATGTCCAAAATGCTGAAAATAACTGCTCTAAATTTAATGGCTGCGGTATTTAAATAGCATTGCAGACAGATTAATAAAGTCGACGTTGTTATTGGTTTGCAGGTGGCTGTTGAAAACTATACTGTGTAATTAGAGACCTGCTAACCCCAAAAAAAATGAAATAAAATCTCGCTTTTTTCGAACATCTACTCACTCATCGACGACTTAGGCGGGACATGGGGTACATGAGGCAGAATAGGAATCTAATACTAATAAGAGAATTGGCATCCTATTACCCAAGAACCATGCGACATCAATAAGAAGCCAATACACCAGACCAGCAAGGACAATAAGTCAGCAACGTGACTGCTCTCAGTTGATGATCGTAGTCTGCAGTGGTTGTGTGGCGGTCTGTCCGGCGGTAACAAATTAGCGGGCGTCTGTGACCGCCGTGGTCACGCGCACCCGACCTTGCGAGGTGTGTTACCAGTTGGCAGGAACAATATTTGAACATTTAAACGTTGCGCAGATGAAACAATTTTGATTTTCGAGTTTCTGCAACTGGAAACCCGCAACTACCTGTTAATAACGTTTTTCAAATAATTTAAAGAAACTGTTCAGGCGTAAACGGACCTTGCTGCAACTGGCAACCATTGACGGCAACCTAAAAGATGACAGTTCTTTAACTTAAGGTGCAAAGTACTACGTGCAGCAAAGTAGACCCATCTTTTAAAACTACGTTAGCTCATGTCTTCATCCAAATGGATATAAAGATACTTTGAAATGTTTTGCTGTTATAAAAAAGTATCCTTAGGTATTTTATTCCTGAGCATAAACCTACTAACACGACCAGCACAATCTTGCTTTGAAGTATTGAGAAATGCAATGTGCTTCACTTCACAAAAGCTCTTCTACAAAAATTCTAGGCAGAAAGATGGCCTCTGAGGTTTTGTATCAGGCAGCCATGTCTAAAAATCATCATATCATTGCTCACATCTTCATAAGGCGTAATTTTGAAATTGATAAATTATTTCAGTGCTACCTCAAAATGTAGATGAAAATAAGTGAATCCAATACAATGGCAATAAATCTGGACGAATTGGATTTCGTCTTATAAGGGACCAATAGCCCAATAGGGTCTAATGAGTCCTTATACCATACCCGTTTGTGTGCCAACTCGAAAACAGTCATCGCGGCCTTTAGGTACCAGAATAGGGAAGTCGTTGGAATTGTGCGGTATGAGAAACCAACTAGTTAATTTTCTTCTGTCTAACCGGTTCACATTCCAATGAACCATATGTGGTCTGTTCAATTGTTTTAACTATTGTGTCTGCATATGGGACAGTGAACCTGTTAAAAATGTCAACAACAACAAATAATATAGTGTCTTACAAGATTTAAAATAGAATATTATTATTATTGTCATTTAGCAGTTTGTTGTAACAATCCAAGCCTTTCCTAATAAAAATAGGAATTAACTCTATTGGCATTATTGAAAACGGGCATTTGACAGCGAACAAGATTCTGTGTCTCAAAAACCAATGGCCACGGTATGTTAATTTACACTCTGTACCTACACGCGCACTTGTCGCACTTAACTTTCAACGTTGAAAGACAAGTGCACGTGTACAGAGTGTTTATTTTACATACCTATCACTTTAATATTTTTTGTGAATATTGTATGAATGCAAAACTTACAAAAAAAAATATGTTTTTTTTTTTGCATGTTCTATCTACGGTCGCTATACTATTGCGGGTTAAACGGGAATGCCTTTCGTTAATTAAAAATACTGTACATTATAAAGTACTATTATTTTACCCAATAAGATAAAGTCCGAACTAGGACGAACCCTTTCAAGATCGTTCACGATCGGTTGGCGGTAGATATCGCACGATTTACTGCTCTATTGGGCGATACATCGACTGCTGCGACACCGGCTCGCTACACCCGATAGATGGCGTTGGATACTATGAGACTTGATTTATTTGTTTTGATACTTTTTTGCTAAATGTTGCACCATTTCAGATAAGCTGTTTCGTTGTTGGTAAAAGTAGAGGTACATGAAGTTCCGTGGGTGATTACTGATTACATACCTAGGTAGGTATTTGGGTTGTGCGTGGAAAAATTGCCACCACCTACGTTTTTTTTTTGGTTGGGAAATTATCAAATAACTTCTCAGCTCTGGGCGGAGTGGTAGAGCGTGTCAGACTCTTACTGACTCAAACCCACCCGTGTTCCTAAAGTTGCCTATTTGTTGCCAGGGGCCACGGTATCCCTTTCGGACTTTTCCATGATCCCGGCAGGCATCGGCCCTAGCAGACCCCGTCAGTTGTGCTGATATCTCTTTGAGGTGCGCGTGGAACACAACGCGCCGTCGACCCGGGCCTGGTCCTTATCGGACGGCAAGCTACCCATTGCTCACCATCCGCAAGCTCGCGCCTACGATGACCGGGAATCGGCCTGGGATTCCTGACACCCAGGGCGTCTGCGGCGGCTGGTGGCGAGAGCTCACGCGTTCCTGGACTTACTCCTTCGCAGATGGAGGTGACGGCTTCCCATGCCCTCTCGCTCCGTACCATGGCTTGGACCAGGGCCGGATGCGAGAAATCACTGCCGCCAATCAGGCGAGGACACCCAAGCTGGGCAGACCTCCTCCGTATGCTCCACCATATCCTCCGGGCGATCCACATAATGGTGACACCCGGGCGTTTCCTCCCGCCGTATCTGGAATAGGAACCTCCCGTAACAACCGTGTCCGGTGAGAACCTGCGTCAGGCGGATGCCACCACCTATCAGGGTTTAAGTTTTTATCAGGGAAAACGAATTATGGAACTCAAATGCAGTTGGGCAGGATAAGGCGCAGTGATGTCAGATGGAGTAAGGCTGTGACCGAGTAGCGTCCAAGGACTGGAAAACAAAGTGTCGGTCATCCGGCGGCGAGATGCGGCGAAAGACATGGTTACCATCGCGGATAGAACCTGGATGAGGCTGCCACAGGAACGTGGGGATTGGCACAAGAAATAAGAGGCCTATGCTCAGGAGTAGTTGTGGATGATGCTGATGATACGAAAGCTGAAAGATGTCCACTGCTGGATATAGGCCTCTCCCAAGCACCGCCACTTTGACATCCATCCGCATCCAGCGGATTCCTGCGGCCTTCACAAGGTCATCGGTCCGTCTTGTGGGAGGCCTTCCAACGCTACGTCTTACGGTACGCGGTCGCCACTCCAGAACCTTTCGGCCCCATCAGTCATCTGTTCTGCGAACAATGTGCCCTGCCCATTGCTAGGCTAGGAACTCACGGAGCGATTATCACGTCGCGTCCGCCACGCGGTGGCGGGACCGCAAACACTCGAACGAACACGTAGTATATGGAAATGTATATAGTAAATTTCACGAGGCGGTTTATGCCCGCAGCTTGCGCGATTGTTTGCGGGTCCCGCTGCACCCGCCACGCCACGGGCGCGGCTGAAAACCGCTCCGTGAGTTCAGCTTTAACTTTACTTGCGTGCACCGCCGCTGCCGCCGCGTAAATCAATAGAGTTATATAAAAATAATGTATTACAGAATAAATACATTATTTACCTAGATCTAGATTAACACAGTGTAGGTACATCTAATCCGGGCAGTACGTTCCTGTGGGATATTTTCCGATATCTACGCGACCGAAGCCGCGGCCAAAAGCCAGTAGGTAAGTTAATAATAGGTACTTAAGTTAGCGGTAACTAACGATTAAAACATTTAACTGCCTTTAACTTCGATCTAAACTAGGAAACCACAGCTACACTCTAAAGTTCATTCCACACAAATCACAATAGCGAGGAGTTACGAGCTAAATTATAAAGGCGGCACCACACGGTCGTCAGCTCTCAACTATAAAGTAGGTGAGTCAGAACACAGGCGGTCGGCTGCGTCTGCGCAAGACGGTAAGGTTGCCAGGGGAGAAAAACTTTAATTTTTAATGAATATTCAGCTGTGAAGTCAGAACTGCACCGAGTGTAAACGAATATAATAAAATGTTTCACAGAATTGTCCATAATCTTCCTGTACCAATGTCGTTAAACAAAATGAGTGATTATGACAGAGAGCAGGATGATCATCAAATAAAAAAGTCAGTAACTCCACTGACTAACTATAAAAATAAAACCACAGTAGCAGAATAATGCATCAGAGACATGGCTAAAGGTCGTAGGTAAAAAAATGGCAGTGACACTCCGGGAGTGCCGACAGAAGTGAAAACTTGAACAAGATCGCCTTGGTGGAAGAAAAATACTTGTATAGAACATTGGTCCGTAACATTATCTAAATAAAGAGCACAATCGCGTTTAGAAAAAAAAAAATACTTCCGAAACCTTTAAAGTAAAATACTTGCATAGAACGTTGATTCGTAACGTAATATAAATAAAAGCACAATCGCGTTTACAAAACCTTAAAAGTAAAAATACTTGCGTAGAACGTTGATCCGTAACGTACTTAATATAAATAAACAGCACAATCGCGTTTACAAAAATGTGGTGTCGTCATAGTGTCGCGAAATCAATGGTTTAGTCCCATCTCAAAATGCCCAACGCGCCTAAAGAAGTTTTCACTTAAAAAAAAACTTCCCTGGATAGAATATTATTCATTCAGAAGCGGGAAAAAAAATAGGCGATCCGTAAAAAAAACTTGGAAAGAATAATAAAGATGCACCAAAGCATTTCTGGGCGCTCAAATTTTCCAATAAGCTTTTCATCACTAGACAATATAGGTACTTCCCTAAAGTTACCATATTACATTACCCAATTAGAAATATTAGACGAACCCTTTCTATGACCAGCCCTAGGTCCAAGTCGGCGTAAATTGAAAATCCTCGTGACGCTACGTGTCGGGATCAGATGCCCCGATAATGGCCATTGTTTGTTTTGCCTTTACAGTAGATAACTGCGATAATATAGTGAACCGATATCTGCTACGATGGTTCGAATAGCAGGCGAAATTCGTATGAAATGAAATTGTTTATTCTGTAAATAGGATATCGGAATCACATTTACACATCTTATAAAAAAAAATATTAAAAATAAGCTAGATGAGTTCGGCCCCCTCCGCCGTCAGTCAACCTCAATGAGGCCGCTCAAATTTGTGCCGGTTCCGTCATCGGCCTCATTAAGGCCCCGTGTTCCGCGTCGAACAAAATCGCGCCAAATTGCCTGTCAAAACTATTTCTTCCTGTTTTAACATAAACAAAGTGTAGGGAAAGGATAAGGAAAGGCATATAACATCACATGTCAAACATCTGGAACGATTTCGCGCCGGAATGATCGTTTTAAAAAGTCTGTGGGGGAATGCCCAGTGCAAAAATGGCGACGGACGTGTTTACATTTAGTTTTTGTTGATATTTTAAATGTTTATGTTAGGCAACAAGCCTTTGTGTTGTGTTTATTCATTAGTAGAATGCATAAGTTAGTAGAATGTTCATTTAGATTTGAATATAGTGCATCGATAAATGTCTAGTGATCCAAAGTCTGAGCGTTTTTTTTTGCGGTTGTGTTTGGTTTTGTTTCAAGTTCAGTGATGTAAAAAGTGATAATTTTAACAGTTAACACTCTGTCTGTCTACTCTGAGAAGAAAGGCCGAAACAAACTCAGAGGTCGCAGTCTCTTTTAAAGTCCAGACTAATGGGCCTACCACACGCACAAGCTTCCCCACAGTTCTGCCTGCGCAGGCTTCTCGCATGAAAAAACTATGTTCCTCTTTCATTTTATTTATAATTTTTTTCGTAGGCATGCCTAGTTCTTTTTATTTCGATCGGAATAATCCTTCGATTTAATTTTCCAGAGTGCAGGCCGAGATTTGTATACCTAGACTTATTAATTCAGACATGAACTCGCGATTGTGCGTACGCAAATCGGCCATTTTTAGGGTTCTATGGAACCCTTAAGTATACGATCTCTCGTGTGTCTGTCTGTCTGTCCGTCTGTCACAGCTAATTTGCTCCGAATCTAATGGATCGATTAAGTTGAAATTTGGTACACATTATGTATTTCAGTGACCCAAATACGAATGTGTAACGTAAATAAATGAATTTTGAATATGGCGGTCACTTTTGGGGGAAAATTAAAAATTACAAACTGTACCGTGTGACATATCAAATGAAAGGGCTTATTGCGAGGATCTCAAAATAATTTATTTTTATAAACATAACATAGGTATACATTTAAAGTTATTTAAGAAAATATATGAAAATTTACCATCTTCGAAACTACTGTGTCTAAAATTTTGAAGAAAATACAGAGAATGGTTCTTTAGTCATAGATTACAGGAAAACCTATAAAAAAGTCTATGGTCTTAAAATAACATGGTAAATCTCTCAATATTGCGACTACAAACTTACATTTGCAGTTGGAATGTATGGGAGAACATGTTTTTCAACTACAATGTTAAGTTTGTATTTGGAATAAATTCATCCTAACTACGGACCCCTTCATTGTGCGTGGTCCGATACGCACTTAGCCGGTTTTTGAGTGACGGAAGACCACGTAATCACCGAACAACTAACCTAGACTGCGGCTTGAACACTGAACGCCCAACCACACGCACAGGCAAGTACGCGCAGGCCGGGCTTGCGCAGGCAAAATTTCAAACAAGTCGAAAAGTGCGCAGGCCGCGCCGTGGGGTTTGCGCGTCGTACAGTTTTACCAACCACACGCTCAGTGTTCCGTGTATAAGCCGGCCTGCGCAGGCAAAACTGTGGTGAAGCATGAGCGTGTGGTAGGCCCAATAGTGTGTCTGAAATGGTCTTTTGAGGAAAGAACCACACAGATTTGAGTGGACCTGTCCAGTCAGTGCAAGCATGTGACAGAAATCGTGGAGCTCAACTTAGAAGTTAAGGAGCTCAACTCGACGAACAATACCAAAGAAAAGACATTTGGGTAGGCCACATAAACTACTCAAACTGTCAGACCATCACTAAAACTAGCAGAAAAATAAAAATAATATCCACATAGTCCTCACATTCACAATAATTAAAATAATATAACACTTTACAAAGTAATCATGTTATGAATAGACATAGGTATCTATTTCTATATCGATTTCCGTAGGTAGGTACCTCTACCGTCCAAACTAATTTAACCTGAAAATCGATGATGAAATGAAATTGTTTATTCTGTACCTGAATAGGAGGAGCTCGATCCATCAGGTTAAGCTACGCTTGCCGAGATTGGTCCACCATCTTAACATACCGAGACTCCTCCGTACCTCGGAAAGCACGTTAAGCCGTTGGTCCCGGCATTCGTGGATCTTTGACAGTCGTTACGGGTCGTCAGAAGCCCGAAAGTCTGACAACCAGTCTTACCTCTACGAACGAACGACGAAATCGTTTTAGAAAATCAATCAATCAATCATTTATTTTGTTAAACATAGGTATGGTTACAGATACTATATAGTCTATAGTGCGCACTATGTTTTGCCAATATTTTTGGCGTACAAAATTAACACAAATAAGCAATTACAATTAAGGTGGCATGTCAAACTGCTCGCTCTGCTAAGCCTTGTGATAAAATCATAAAACTAGACATTTTAATTATGTAAAATCAACATATACCAGTTTTATAAACACATTGACATTGTTGAAAATTATATTCAAAATGACATGATTACTTTGTAAAGTATTATATTATTTTAACTATTGTGAATGTGAGGACTATGTGGATATTGTTTTTATTTCTCTGCTAGTTTTAGTGATGGTCTGGCAGTTTGAGTAGTTTATGCGGCCTACCCAAATGTCCTTTCTTTGGTATTGTTCGTCGAGTTGAGCTCCACGATTACTGACAAATGCTTGCACTGACTGGACAGGTCCACTCAAATCTGTGTGGTTCTTTCCTCAAAAGACCTTTTCAGGCACTTATCTACATGGTCCTCATATGGCCTGACCAAGATTATGTCTGGACTTTAAAAGAGACTGCGACCTCTGAGTTTGTTTCGGCCTTTCTTCTCAGAGTAGTCAGATAGGAAACGCCGAACTCATCTAGCTTATTTTTAATATTTTTTATATGACGTGTAAAAGTGATTTCGATATCCTATTTACAGAATAAACAATTTCATTTCATTTCAATAAATTACATTATAAGAAATAATAATATCAATTTATTTAAAATAATATGTAAACAGGTCATACAATTATAGACAAATAAACACATTCATACTTAGTCAATAAATAAAATCATAAGTGTCTAATAAGCAAGTCGGAATCTTCATACCTCTGTTTATCAGTAGTAAACTCAGTGATGGAGTAGTAACATCTATCTAAAAGGAATTTCAACAAATACCTCTTAAAGGATCCCAGACACTCTGCAAATCGAAAATATCGAAATTCGATTCAATTTTCGATTTTTATAAATTTCTTTCAGGGTTTTTTAAGGCTCTTTAGAAATAGCTAAGCGGAATAGGTTATTTAATAAATATATCCACGTCTATTGTATTTTATAATGGATTTCTGCAAGGTCATGCCTGAAACAATTAACCATTTAAGTATTGATAAGTGCAGCTTAAACGTTATGGTATTATAAATGTTGTGTAAATCGACCGTAACATCCTGTACCTACTTAACGCTCAGTTTACTTAGTTCTTTATCGTGTATATAGAAATCGATGCGATTAAACAACAGTACCATAGGTAATCGCAAAAAAACGAGCATAGAGACTAAAAATTATATTAATAGGTAGGTACACAAGTTGTCTTGTATGGGCTTCTGAAGTAATTTTTGCTATTTTCAACAAAAAATCTTGAAATCTCGAAACAAGCCTTTTTCTTTTTATTAAGACCAGGCGCTCTAAAGACAATATCCACGTACGCTCCGCCCCCGTACACCCTGCCACTCCACTATGTGCTAAACGCTAACACATCAGTTATAAAGTTGAATATCGCATGCGCCATTTGATCGTGTTCGAGCACGGAACTAAATATCGTAAGTCTAAATTCTTATTTCGTTTTTATCTAAAGTAATAATTTGATCTAGAGAAAAAATATCTTGTGGCTGGATAATAAACTATATTTTCTTACTGTGAATACTTATTTTAAACATAAAAGCCTAGTAATCTTGATTTTATTTAAATAATATTTAAATAAAGACGTGATTTTCGAATAAAAATGAGTCGAGCGAAAATATTACAATTACATAACTGTCTTGTACAGACGCCAGCACATCAAGCTACCCGAAACTGTCAAATTTTCCCAATCAACTTTGAACCTTATTCTTGAGCGATAAAGTTGAAAATCTATTAAATAAATTTGACAGCTTGTAGTAGCTTGAAGTGCTGGCGTCTGTACATGGAAAGAAAAAGATCCAATAAATCATAAATACCTATTAAAATTTCATTTGATTGACTATTTCAGAATATTAATGCAAATTAATATACAATTTAGGGAGCATTCTCTTAATCACCAATGGAAACTGCCTCAATCACGTCAACAGAGTCAACCATTATTCACAAAAGCCACGATCTTCCAAAGTATTTAATAACCTTGTAACTACCTACCCCGATTTACTTCCATGAAATAAATTCATTATATAGCACAACAGATGCTCCGAGTTGCCTTCTTACGCGGTGACAGGTTGACAGCCAAGCTCTACACGAAACAACGTTACCACACACCCTTGCCATTCGAAAATATCTCTAATATGAATGGAGTACGGTGAAGGCGAAGTGTATAATTAAAATGGTGCTGCAGTAAAACTAGAGGTTAAAAGTTAACCACCCATCTGGTCCGCGTTCGGTGCACGATAAAGTTGAATTTGATGGAAATGCCTTTCTACAGGCTATCTACTAGCAGCATTACCCATTTTTGTTTCGATCTTACAATTACTCGTTTGTCAATTATATAATAATTTTTATAACTCAGGGTATTGACTGCCGATTGATTCTGTAATCTCTGTAGTTCAGTAGCTTTGCACGATTCATAATCTGTTACTATAAATTAAAGTCACTTTTCCTGTCTGTCTGTGTAACCGCGTGTTTTTCTAGACTACGCAACGGATTTTGCTGTTTTCACCGGGGCCGCGGCCGTTCTGACACTTTCTTCAAACTCAAACATTCACGAATTATGTTATACGGAAAGGGCTAGGTACCTACTGCAACTACATAATCAGCCTATAAACTTCCCACTGCTGGCACACAGGCCTTCTCTCTGTGAGAGGGAGTGGGCCGTAATCCACCACGCGAGCCCAGTGCGGGTTGGTAGATGTCACGTCTTCGAATTTTCAGTTCTATGACATGAGTGACATGCCGGTTTCCTCGCGATGTTTTCCTTCACCGTTTTGAGGGCAGTGGTGATAAAATAAATTACACAAAGTAAATTGCCTGTCTGGGTTCGAACCCACGACCGACAACTCGTAATTCGGGGACTCTGGGCCACCACTGCTCACTACAACTACTTGCATGCAATGTGTGAAATATTAAAGAAAGAAAGAAAGAAAAAGTATTTATTGAGACTCGCACAGGGAATCAAAAATTAAACTAAACTAAACACCTTCACCTTAAAACATTATAAAAAAAATAAAAAAAAATTCAAACAAAAGCAGAAAGTCCTGTACGAGGCCAAAAGGTTGCAGCATTTGCTGCGACATTTAAAAAATAAATGTCGCAGCGCTGGTATTCTCATATTAGACACAAAACTGCATTAGTTTTCGCATTATCATAGACACTACGGCATAATATTACGACGTTATGTAAATCTAAACATGAACAAACGAAAATCATCCAGTTGACGCTTCCGGGCCGGTCCGGCATTGTTACGGGGCGAGGTCGCACGGACAGATAAGACCTCTAATTATACATAATTACTAGTTCAGGCCGAAACCTTCGCGGCAAGTCGGCGAAGACAAGGTCGTGGGTTCAGTACCTACCTACTTGTGGTAATTTGTAAATTGTCAAGATTAGTAACGCCTACTAAAATGTTTAGTGGAATGGCGAAGCTATATATTTTTTTGGACTAAAGTGTTTTTTATTCGATATGGATTTTCCCAAAAGTATCAATACAGAATATGAACTTAGCAAGGAAAAATGTACAAAATCAAAAGGCTTGGCAGAGGTTTTACTGATCGCAGTTTATTCACTATTAAATCAATTAAATTACCATTCAGGACTATCTACGGGGTAGGTTTATTTTTTTTATTCTTTAAGGGACAAGTGAAAAAAAATTGTTTATAAAACGGGGTTTCAAATTTTTCCCGGGACAAATAAAAAAACATGTATTTTACGTTCTTATTATTTATTTATTGATACTTTTAGTTTTAAAGAAGATCGTGTAAGTTTCAATATATCTTTTTTTGATTTAACATTTTTGTAAAATTCAATGTAGTAGTTAATGTTATAGTTGAAAATGGTCATTTATCGGGGGGGAGGTACATTTGTGTCATCTGCGAAAAAGTCCTTTCCACAAAACAGTTGGAACCAGGGATACCTACTGAAGTGAAGATAAACGATTTAATTAGAAAAATGTTAGGGATTTAATTCTTGAAAAACCCTTCCAAACTATTCCGGCAACACAGAACATGAAGTCGCTTAATATTTAAAAAGGATTCTAATATTTATTTATTAAGTAGAAGATTCAGCTGAATAGGCCCACCCTCTTTGATTTGCGCCATTCGCTTTTCAGCGATCGGTTCAATACTCAGAAAAACGAACAACGATATATCAGCACCTACATTATAGTTTTTATTTGTACCTACCTTAATTAAAGACAATGTATTACTCCAGAACTTCAAAAGACCAAAGCTTTACAACTTTTCACGTTCGCCCTCATTTATTTTTTTCCCAAATCTTGCGCGTACGCAGAAATGCTCACGTTTTCGTGCGTCCCAAACAATTGACAGGCGTGATGCATGGCCAATGATTGAGACAATTACTTTGTAAAAAAATGGAAGACCATGTCTTTGCAAATTGCGAAACGCTAATTGACTGAAATGTCCAAGTGACGTTTTGAGTGTAATTTGCCAAGTGCCTACGTGATTCCTACAATGTAAATAATTGGCCATGTTCGAGTTGTTCGGACTGTGTTCTGTACACAACTTCTTGAGGTTTGACCAAAAATAGCATTGTGATGAATACCTATCTTTAGCAACTTTTACGATAAGATGCGCTAGATGAGCCTGTTTAGGATTATTTGTGATTTATGGAAATATAATTGGGAGGTTATGGGAGGATTGATAAGGTAAGGCAACGGTACCGTTTAAAAGAAAATTAGTGACAATAACTGAAAAATGTATGCTTATCAACCCCGGATCTAGATTTTTTTTAGGCGAGGCAAAAACTGCCGTCTGCCGCCCCCCGCCAATCTTTTATGGGGATGCGCTAAGTTAGCCACCGCGAAATTAAAATTTTAATAAAATGAAAATTTTGCCAGCAACATATTAACATGTTGGCTCGCCGGTTTGCAGCAGGGCAGTAAAAATAACGCTTTTTAAAGCTTATTGCCAAGTATTCTACACGTGCAGCCTGTAGACCAACTATACTCAGCGGGCTTTCAGCGCTCTACGGGTCCAATATAATAACGGAATCAGGATGTCGATGGGGCTGCCCCGTTTCTGCAGTGCATCAGGTATGTTCGCACAAGCACACGTCGATGGCTTCCACGCCATCGTCAGACGGAAATCTACCTCTTTGCTCTGCAAAGTGCGGGAAAGCTCCAACATGGAGTTGGAGGACCTGAGGACCATAGCCGGGAGGTACAATTCTCCTTTGTTAAGTGATGTTGTTCGAAGATGCATGTCGAACAACAGCCTTGTTTCTAAATAGATAATAAGTTTACTAACATAGATATAAGTTATCTTTTTGTTTACTAACCCATATATGGATGTCCCTTATCCGAAATAAAGATTATTTTATTTTATTTTTTTATTTATTAATCAAATTGTATCGATCGAAAATGCGCCAATTCAACAGAGATGCCCAAACTGTTGTAAAAAAGAAAAAAATAAAAGATTAAGTATAAATGTGCTGCGCGTCTCATTCATTGCAAAGTTGCTGTGTGCTGGGTGGTGCACTTGTCTGCTACGCTTGAATTTGCCACCCCCTGAAGTTGGCGCCCGGGGCACGGGCCGCGGATTGCCCCCCTAGGTCCGGGGCTGATGCTTATATGGTTTGGTCGCGTATTGAGAGGATGAGTGAAAGGCAACTAACAAAGGATATTTACAAGGCAGATGCGAGTGGAAACGCCGAAAAGCTCCGGGAGGGGACGCCTTAGAAGAATGTATAGGGTGGCAGGGACATAGACGTCAAAACTGATGAAAAAAATCAGCGGTTTCTGAGTCAGAATAATGCACTCCTATACCGGCCTGCTATTCCGGCTTTACTACAGTCCCGGATTTACGCTTTGGGCACACAAGGCACTGGCTTAGGGGCCCAGTGAGCCTAGGGGCCCCACGGCCCCACCCACCTAGTTACCCCGACGGTATCTGTCACTGTCACTTTTTAGCCGAATATTGAGCGAACAATACGACCTGGACCTTAGTTCCTATTTTAGAAGAGTGAGTGTCGTATTTGCGCCCCTTGTTAGATTTTTGGAAAATTAGGGTCGCTAGCTAATAAAGGGTAGGTACGACGACTAGAAAAACGCAATTCAAAGAATGAAGGAAAAATGGCTTAGGAATGGGGGGCCTCAAATGTTGTAATGCCTAGGGGCCCTGGCCCCCTGGGTCTCGTAAGTTCGGGCCTGCTTAACTATGACCTGATGAAGGAGACCCCTCCGTGCCTCGGAAAGCACGTTAGGCCGTTGGTTCCGGCTGTTATTCTTGGATCTTTTATAGTCGTACTGGGTCGTCAGAAACCCAAAAATCTGACAACCAGTCTCACCAAGGGGTATCGTATTACCCAGTAACTAGGTTGTGGAGGTCAGATAGGCAGTCGCTCCATGTAAAATACTGGTACTCAACTGCATCCGGTTAGACAGAAAGCCGACCCCAATATAGGTAGTTGGTAGATGTACATTTAAGAGTCAACGTACCACAAAAGTTGTTCAGTATCCTACAGTCGCAAATCATATTTTGATCAAGATCCAGAACCCTAATTGCGTAATACAACACAATCACAATTTGTTTCGATTTGAAACGATTGCTAATCTATTGCTTCATAAGTTGGAAAAAAAATCTGCTCAACAACGTAAATAACGCAATGAATGTTGTTGAACTGTCAAAATGAAACAAATTTGTCGTAATCGTTTACGAAAATAAGTTACGTAATTAGGGTACTGTTGTCCCTGGGTGATAATCATCCAAAATTTGCACTCGTTATTACATAATAAGTAATATTTAAAACACATTGTCAGCTTTGGTGAAAGAATCCGCAACAATGTGCAGCGAGGTCTGCGGGTCATCACGAGCACTCATGACTGACGGACCATGGTACTGACTACAGGGAGTCATTCTTACTTTAATAAGAAAGTATTGAACATTTTGTATGACTATTTTCTTTTGATAGGACAAGCAGAAATAATTAGGTAGGTACAAGTCGTTATTTATGTATAATCCATTTTAATCACTACACAAAACGGCACAATTAAAAAAACTTTTTTTTAGTTCCTGACTTTATGTCGCCATATTGCATTTAATGTAACGTCACATAGCTTATACCTAATCAGCAGACAATCAAGATGCTTCCAATGATACCTCATTTGTCAAATTATGATAGGTAGTTTAGAAGTTATGAGGTTACAGATGAACACACATACATACCGGTCAAAATCATAACCCTCCTTTTTGCTTCGCCGTAGTCGGTAAAAACAAGTCCCCCGCCGCGTCTGTCTGTCTGAATGCGATAAACTCAAAAACTGCCGAACGGATTTTCATACGGTTTTCATCAATGGCCAGAGTGATTCATGAGGTAGGTTTAGGTGTATAATAGGCCTGTGTCCAATAATTTATTTTTTTGTCCGTTAGGTTATTAAAAAATATTGAACACGTATTTTTTCTTTTTTGACGTAATCATAAGATTACGGTGATACATTGAGTTAAAATGTGGCATGACGTCACGCCTTGCTAGATTTTATACGACGTTGTGACGTAGCGAGCCCCCACTCCCCAACTTTAATGCGTGTTTTCTAAGTTATTTTTGATTAATATGATAAAGCAAAAAATACGTGTTTAATATACTAAATAAATAGACTAAATAGAATTTCTTTTATTTTACCTAGGCAACTACCCAATTCATTACGGTTTTCTGTAAATTGGCTGAAATATGACGATGATTTCTAAAGTAATTTCATCCAAAATTTGTCGTGCGATACTAAGCCATTTCGTGCTTTTCGCAGTAAGGAGAATACCTATGGATAGAATACCTATAAACAACTCCATAAGTTAGCAAAGGTGTCAAATGTCATGATTTCATGAAATCATGACATTTGACACCTTTATCTTCTGCTTAATCACTATTGCTGATTGTAATGATTATAATTGAGTAAAGCCATATTTGTTACGACCGCGAATCATATTTTAATCAACATAAAACCTGACACTGACCTGCAAAATGCAAAAAAATTAAGAAAATTTTAATTTCGCGGGCTACCCTGACGCTTCCCCCTTAAAACATCTTTTTGTCGTATCCTAACGCTATAGGTACCAGACGTTCAGAAAACCGCAATCAGGAACTTCGTTTCATTACAAGAGGTAGGTAGGAGGTAAATCACCCCGTAGGTACATACCGCGTCATTACAACGCACGGTGCGTTATTGTGCGAATTAAAACAGGAATCGCGATCGCCAGCGGGCGGGTCACGAGTTGCGTTTGTGTGCGGTTAATCATGCACCCGCAACGGTGCGCGGTGGGTTAAATACGAAATCTCCTTTTTTTTGTCCGTTAAAAAGTGTGTTTTTGACAGAGACAAAGGCATGTAATTCGTCTTTTTAGGGTTCCGTACCAAAAGGATGCCCACAAGATACCTTTACCTACTAACGCTCCGCTGTCCGTCCAACCGTCTGTCACAGGACTGTATCTTTTGAATCGTAAAAGGTAAACACTTGGAATTTTCACAGAGTGTAGGTACTACTATCGCCGTTATAACAAATACCTAAAAAAACAATATCTGGATGGCTGAGCTCAGTTCGTTTTTTTTTTTTAACGACTTTTTCTAAAAACGAAACCTAGCTAGATCGATTTATCGTCCCCGAAACCCCCTGCATACTAAATTTCATGAAAATCGTTGGAGCCGTTTCCGAGATTCAGATTATAAATATACACATATTCAAGAATTGCTCGTTTAAAGGTATTAGATAGAATAGATAGTGTTTTAGTGGTATGAGGAACAGGGAGTAAAGTTCACTCATCCACCATAGAAAAGGGAGGATCCTCCGACCAGACGGGTGTTGTGTCTGGCGGGCAACTGCCCATCGGTTTGAAGTTGAAATCTTGTATGTATGTCGATCGCTCGGTAAACTCTGACTGCGCGATGCAGGATTTGTGTGACGTCATGTCTATGATGCGTAGTTCGTATGTGGCGGTGTAACCACTACAGTGTTACATATTGTACGGTGGTACGGAACCCTTCGTGTGCGAGTCCAACTCGCACTTGGTCGCTTTTCACAAAAGCTCTCAGCGTTAAGGCTGATTATTGATACGCTGCAGTATTTCCAGTCAAGTTCTTTAAAAAACGTCGCTACTGGTGCCGATTCTCTTTATCACAAACTAAACTAAAGTTCAATGCATCTTTTTCTTTCTATTTCATTATGAAAAGGACAGAAGATAAATTTTAGTTCAATCCTGTCAAATTAATCAGCGCTTGACGTAAATTGACGTAATTTTAGTAGGCAAGTTTTTAATCACGTCGAAACTTGTATGGAGTAGTTCTGCATCAAATCTGATTATTATAATTGAATCTAATCGAATTTACATAAAATTGTTTGAAGCTCTACTAAAGCCTCATATCCACTAGGCAACAATTGAGGCGCAACACATGACGTTCGACTTGTTCGGCAACATTGCACAATAGCACGCGACGCTGCCAGCGTGCGCGCAATATGACGCGCGGCTTGTTTTTTTCCGTGCAACATGCAGTTGAGCATCAAATGTTGTCAAATGTAGACGTAACGCGCAGAAATGTCCGTAACGAGGTGTAACGAACGAGTGCTCAAATTAATTTAACTGTACCAAAACTATGAATGTTTATGGGATACTGCAGCTGCTACTTCTTTTTGATGCATTTTTCAGTAAAATTATATACACCGCCGCTGAATTCAACACTAGTTCCTCTGGCGACATGTTGTCGATGACTGATCAAGCGTACAGTTGACGCTGCTAAACAAAAGTTCCGCGCAAAACTTTCTGTTGAAAGTGCAGTGAACATGTTTGTTGAGCAACATGTTGTGCAACATGTCGCGTGCCAAACGTTGCCTAGTGGATACGAGGCTTTGCTAACACTTTATTAATAGGCACTTTCAACCTTGGTATTTCTGGACGAAGCAGTATTTACAATTTAAAAAAAAATTACCCGAATAAAATTACAAAACTTTATTTCATCTTACAACTTTTCTTATGCTTTAAAATCTCGACAGGAGTCATATAAAGATTTTGCTTACAAACTTCGCACTTATACTCTTTAGCATTAGGTTTAATTTCCCGTGAAGTTCTGGGTGCTTCTACGTCCTTCTTCTGTTCTTTAGCTGAGCATGTAAAGTGGGTGTGTTGTAATCTTTCTACGGGGGATAAGCAGACTGTTAGCTCGCAGTTGGTGCATGTCCAGGGTTCGCTGTAGGTTTCTTCGTAATTTTTGGCGCTCCAAATTGTGTCGACGACACTGGAAGATGGAAGAGAATTAGTGAGATATTTATCAAGAAAATTAAAAATAAAACCATAGAAAAATCTTCGCAGTCCGTTATTCTTGATCTAAAGAAAAATTCGGAATTTTTGAGAACTTTTCCTTATTTTTTTTCTAGTGGTCGCAAGCGCTACTGCTGAGCATGAGGTCCTAGGTTGAATACCGGTCGGGCAGTGTTATTGGGTTTTTCCATCTGGAATTTTTAGTAGCAGCCCAGTGTGGATTTGTGCCCAGTTGATGGCAATAGGCTCGCTCCCTGTTACATGGGACTTAGACATAACTGGCCAAAAGTGGGTGTACCATAGGTATACCTCTGCCTAACCCTTCGAGGATTACAAGCGTGCTGTTATGTTATACTAATATACTTTCCTTACAATAACTGTCAGATGTTAATTTTATTCCACGTTGAAAATATATCTGACGTTGGAAAATCAGCCCTTAGAATATAACCTTAACAGAGATCGTCTGCAGTCGTGCAATAGCAAATTTTTGCGTTAATTTTGCTCAACACTATTCTCGATTAGCCGCCTTTAAAATATTTTGAAAGCAAAATAAATATATATTAGAGATGGGCCGAATGTGGTTTGAACCGAATCCGAACTTCGGCCGAACATTCGGTTAAAATGAAAAGTTCGGCCGAAATTCGGCCGAACTTCGGTTCAATTTCGCGCGCTTTCTAGAGAGCGACACGTCGTGGCTTGTTTACGTATTTACTTCAATTATTGCTAGATGTAACCCGCCCGCACACCGCGCTTCCAGGCGTGGCCTAATAAGAAGAACAGATTTTTAAGACTAATAAGAACTGATTTATTTTAAGGTTTACATTTACAATGTTTCTAACTAAAATAAATGACCATGAGTGAGTAAAAGACATAATTTTATTTTACAGTAATGCTTTTCTAATTCTATTAAATTTCAGTCAAAATAGTGTAAGTAGGTATTATTTTTCTTGTGCCGAATGTTCGGCATCTGAACCGAATTTCGGCCGAATGCCGAAGTTCGGTTCAAGCTGCCGAAATTCGGTTGAACCGAATGTGAACCGAATTTCGGCCCATCTCTGATATATATATGTCACCGTAAGATTGTAAGAACCGTTAGTTTATAATCTGTCGGAATTATTTCCGTTAGATTATAAACTGTCGAAAAATCGTGAACTGGGTGAAATGGGTTAGGTTAGGTTAGAACTGTGACCAACCGTGCGCGAGCCGAGCGAGCGAAGCGAGCGGTGCCGCGGCAGCGGCCGGCTAGCGGTACTTCCAAGTTGCTCGCAGCCAGGCAGGCTATTTAATATTAGCGCAAGGTGCGTTACGTCGCAAGCAAGTTTAATACCAGTTCACAATTTGACAGTTTTTCATGGATACATTATAAACTATCGAAAAATAATGCGTTAAATTGTAAATGATTTGTCACAGTTCATAATTTTTCGACAGTTTACAATTTAACGGAAATAATACCGATAGATTATAAACTAACGAAGTTCATAATTATGGATTCTATACATGATTCTGAAGCCCCCTGCGTTGAAAATTTTTTTTTATCTGCTGTTTCATAGAAAAGTGTAATACCTACGCAGTCAAAATGTATGAAACAGCAGATTTTTTTTTAAATAACCGACGAAAAATTTCAACGCAGGGGGGATCACAATCATGTACTGAATCTATGGTAACAGTTTCCGCGTCGATGTCCCTGCCACCCTGTATATTTAAACATTCGATTTAATAACCTTTTAGAAGTCGGTTAAAAAAAAGAAAATTACTAATAAAAAAATAAAAGTAACACTAACCAATTATAAACAACATTATCAGTAACATATACACCTCCTTTCTTCTCGTGAGGTCTACAAACAAAGGTCTCGTCGAATGGATTAGGTTCCACACTCGGATGGGCCTCATCATTTCCATAGTACAAGACCTTAAGGTCACCAGGTAACAGTCTCTTGATAGTGTAGTACACTTCTGACGTCATGTAGGTACTCATATCGCAGGACAAATCGTGTTGGATTTCGTCGTAAGATATTTTAGGTAGTTTCTCCTTTTCGAGCTCGCTTTCCACAGATTTTGTTGGGTTTGCATCTGTAATGAAAATATTCAATCAATCTGCCTAGCTTTTTCCCAACCATGCAACTGAATACCAGTATTTTACATGGAGCTATCTGACCTCCACAACCCAGTAACTGGATAAAACGATACCCCTCGGTAAGACTGATTGTCAGACTTTCGAGCTTCTGACGACCCGTAACGACTGTCAAAGATCCACTAATGACAGCCGGAACCAACGGCTTAACGTGATTTCCGAGGCACGGAGGAGATGGCACTAATCCACGGGTCAACCCCGGAAAGCGTAGCTTAACCTGATGGATCGACCCGTGCGGCTGTTATTACTTAGCCGCGAGCTCCTCCGTGATAAAAATATATAATCCTAACTAATTTTATAAATGCGAAAGTGATTTGTTTGTTTGTTACCCTTTCACACTAAAATGGCTGAGCGGATTTGGATAAAATTTGGCACATGGGTAGACCATGAACTGGGTTAGGACATAGGATACTTTTTATCCCGATATTCCCACGGGATCGAGACTTATGCGGGTGAAACCGCGGGGTGCAGCTAGATTTCTATATTTTGTGTTAGAAACCAGTGGCCAAGGAATTTTCTTTCCCCCTAAAAATTAAATTGTCCTGCGTTTATGACTACAAAAGATTTGATCTAGAACGCCACATGGAAACTATGCATAAGAACTGACGTCACACAGTCCTGCATCGCGCAAGCTGAGTTTACCGCGCGACCGATTTAGGTATATATGTACAAAATCCCGACGTCAATCATCGGGCAGTTACCCAGACACAACACCCGTCTGGTCGGAGGATCGTTCCTTTTCTATGGAGGATGAGTGCACTTTACACCCTGTTCCTCATGTCTCTGTAGATTCACAAAAAAAAAAAAAAAAACGATAACGCACTTACCTAAAATGCGTCGGTTTATCAGCGCATCCCACCTTTGACGTAGTTTGACGGCTTTCAAAAGTAGATTGAGTCCCGACTCAGGATAAGGAAATTCTAATAACAGCCAAGAGTCACAGACGATCCTGGAAATACAATGTAACCATTCGAGAGTGTAAAATTATCGGAAGTACAAAGCTTTCTAAGTTTTGAAGAGGTCATAACGACGGTAATGTGGAAGTACTACGACGTTCATAGGGTGAAACGTCACTCTATAGTTAAGAATGCTGAGTGAGGTGGGGGGCAGCGTTGACGAATGAGCGGCAGGCGGGATGCCGCGCGCCCTGAGCGTTGACGAATGAACGGCCTGCACTGCCCCGCCGTCTCACCGCGCACATACCTACAGCGCGGTCACAGTATCGGTCAAACTATAGCAGTAGTGGTTCCAAAAAATTCAATAATTAGACCATTATACAACGTGTAAAAAAAACCGTCAGATCCGTGAGGATGTTATTAAGTATCGTACTGAGAGTCTATTTATGTGGTAATTTTTATGGAAAAAATCAAAATATTGCAAATTTTTTTTTCAATGCGGATTTTTTTTTTGCGGGTTTCTACAAGTCATAACTTATGACTCCTGTTGAAAAATTGCTAATTTTTAATGGATTTAGGGTAATTTTGGTACTAAAAATGTGAATTTGAAATAGCCATAACTTAATATTTACAAAAACAATTTAAAAAAAAAACTATTAAACACAAAAACAATAAAAATAATGTTATTGCAGTACCTATGTGCCCCTTTCGGATCGGACAGGTTTTTTTTTACATATTGTATAGCAGAATTTGTGGTTTTTCACTGCTTAAAAAACTACAGATAAGTTTAAAAATCAATTTACCTTGTAAATCCAATATTAGTGTCGATAGAATGCGCTAACAGTAATAGAGTTTGAGCAGCGGGCATGCGCATTGAATTCACTATGTACGGTTTTGTAGTTTCCAAAAGTGATCTGAAAGTTAAATAAAATGTGAAGTATGTTTCAAAAGTTGGTCGATTCTTATGACAACAGAAATAATAATACGTAAATACTTTCTTGAAAAATAGACTTAAAATCTACCTACGACGGAGATCTGGAAACGTTACTTGGCACTTAAGACCAGGCAGTCCAAAGACAATTTCCACGCAAACTCCGCCCCCATGCACCCCACCGCTCCACTATGTGCTAAACGCTAACACATCAGTAATAAAGTTGAATATCGCGTGCGCTCTTTGGTCGTGTTCGAGCACGGAACTAAATGTCGTAAGTCAAAATTCTTATTTCGTTTATAACTAAAGTAATAATTGATCTAGAGAAAAAATATATTTTATCTGGATAATAAACTATATTTTCTTACTGTCAATAATTATTTTAGACATAAAAGCCGAGTAATCTTGTTTTTGTTTAAAATGATCTTTAAAACAGACATGATTTTCGAATAAAAATGAATCGAGCGAAAATGTTCCAATTATGTAACTGTCTTTTATATGGAAAGAAAAAGATCCAATAAATCATATACTCAAGTTCCAATTTGATTTTATGCGTGACTTTTTCAGAATATTAATTAAAATTAACAAACAATTTAGGGAGCCTCCTCTTAAGTTAGCTAAGCGTTATTCCTGTCACTGTCCTACAACTGCCAACCTACAAGTGCAAGATAGAGACGAAAACATGTCTTAGCCAAAGAAGGTGCTACATAACGTTTATAGATCTCCACCTGGGTCCTTTTCCACGGATTTACCGGGCAAATAAGTATAAATCAAGTAAACTCGTAGAATTTACTAGCACTCCAAAACGTTAGTATATGTAATCATTTTTATATTCGAATGGATTGAACTCAAAAATATATGTTGCGAATAAAATTTATTCAGTGGCTGACAACAACTAAAGCGCGGTCACTGTCGAATTGCATAGAAAAGAAAGAGAAGGTCGATGACACAACACGGGTAATTTATTGCAAAATATGAAGCAATTATCTATTTACAAAAAATCTATTGATTGTAATAAAAAAATAAAACACTATTATAAATAAATATGTTGCTTGTAGAATAATCTGACAAAAAATCTGAAAGATTGCATGTATATTAATATGGTTTTTAATCGTTAAAATTAATTTTAAAGGTATCTTCATGATTTTTTTCCATTGTATCAAATTTTTTGTATTATGTTTTCAACACACTATCTAAGTAGCATATATCCTGAAGAATTTCATTTAATTTTTCTGATTTTGTTTAGTGCACTGGATCATATACTTTTAGGCATTATTAGGCTAAGCGTATGCTGAGACGCAGGTCCACGCAACGATGAGCAGAGCAGATTTTGTAATGCTTGAACGTACTGACAGCTGCGTACGCTGCGCACGCAGACATGTGTCTGTCCTGCTCTGCGTCTCGTTGTAGAGCCGGCACAGATTTCCAGACGCGTGCAGGTCGTCACGTGATTTTTAGTACTGATCCATAATTTTATTGCAATCGTCTATTGTTTGTACAGTACCGACCAAAAGTCCATAAGCAATCTCACAAAGCAATAGACTGACGCTTCGGTTTGACTTACGACCTTCTTCTATAAGTTGTTACAATACTGTAGACACGCACATTACACACACACACTCACTTTGTCTGCAACCAATGACTAGTTCGATAATCATCATTCGTTTTTAGTTTCATTCGTCTTGTTCACATAAATATTAAAGTTTAGCAGGTAGACCACAAAAAACTAAGTAAATTATTTCGATTTCTGTGGGGTAGATGCAGTTTGTTACAAGTATTCAATTAATAGAACTTTGTTGGTTCGTGCCGTGATAATATTGGTGACGAGCATTTAGCGCAGTGTTGTGGTTATTATTATCAAAAAGCAGGCATAAAATATATTGAAGAGATCAGATCAGATCAGAGAATATTATTGCGCTGCGTAAAAGTGAAGTGAATATCTAATAAAACCGGACTAAGTGTGAGTGTTATCATTTATATATTTCATATTTTACTAAACATAAATCCTAATCAAGGGTATTGTTGATAGAACAGAGGTATTGTTGAGACAGAAGATGCCTTTAAAGTTTTAAATTCATTGTGAGGTTTAATTCGATTAGTGAATAATAAATAATTAGGTATTATGTGTAATAAAAACAATGTTTTTCTTTGTTCTAGAGAAATACTGTGACGGTTAAGAGATATGAGGAAGGGGCTTATTATCGAGTAGCAGCGACGTCAAATGGTGAATGAAACAAATGGTTTCATACCAACGAGATATTTTGCTGAATTATTAAAAACACGTCATTATGAACCGTTCGCCGTGCACTCTGAAGGCTTGCATCACTGAAGACCAGCTAGAAAACCGTTTTTGACCTTAAAATATTGATCGTACCAACAGATTCGTTATTGCATGAATTTATGGTAACGAATTTTTTAAGCACGTTTCAATAGGGTGTTTGTCGTATTTCTTGCAGATATACCGAAATTGTTTAATATTATTTTAGTAATAGTATTATTTTAGGATTAAAATTTGAGGTTTAGTTTCAATCTTCTTTTCGTAAAGAAAATGAATACTTAAGCTATAACCTCAATACCAACCAATATTTACTAAAGCCAAATAAAGTTTAAAATAATTAATATGAACAACTGCCTTTAACCTTAAAATCAACAATTTTGTCAGTAGATTTTTTTACATTTTAAGTAGTCTAATATTCTTATTTATTGCTTAATTACTTAGACCATGATCAAAGCTTTATATTTATGGTGCAAAAAAATCCATTTAAAATTTAAAACATTTCAAAATTTAAATATGTCAAAATAATACAAATTGCTTCTAAGTTTCTAGACATCTATTTCACATATTATTCAGGTGAAGTAATGATAAATAATTGTAGCAGTTTGATAACTATACTTAAGTAAAATAAACATAACGAATAAATATTATTTATTTTTTATTATAACATATCACGCATTTTTTATTCTAAACCCTTTATTGCAATAACAACATTAATAAATAGGCAGGATATTTAAAAATATTATTATTGCAAACAAAAATAATAATATTTGCAAAAACAGCGCTGTGATTTACGAGATTAGAACCTTAGCCATCTTGAATCTAAGACCAACGCTTAACGCCTTCTGCTATCTGCACATATAATTTACTTTCGAATTTTAGCAATGCGATACACTGGCCAAGGTCACGCGTACGAGTATGATGCGTGCTAACAAAAGTTATGGAAATATAAGTGCGGCGCCCGCGAACCGTGACGATACGATAGTGTGTAGTGCAAAACTGAGTTCTCTGTGGTGTGTGTACGGCACTCACACCACAGACGTCTGACTGTTTACACATACAAATGTACGGACTATACCGCGTGTTCACAGCAATAAGACTCTTAGCGTGCTCATGCACTTTTGAGCGCTTACTGTACACACGGCTACACATCAAGCTAAATGTTTCCAGTATAAGCTGACCTCGCATTGTACGGAAATCTTATACAATGCGAGATCAGCATAAACTGGAAATGTATAGCTTGATGTGTAGCCGTGTGTACTAGCTAGGACGTGAACGTGTCTGTATAGCTGCGTCGCAGCATGTGCTCGCGACCTATGTCTGCCTCGCCTGCCCTACCCTGCAAAATCTGTACTATGCTGTGCTGCGTTACCTGCGTTTCAACATACGCTTAGCCTAAAACTTGCATTTAGCTCAAGTAGTCCCCTTAAGGCATTCATTATTCAATACTAAACATCTAAAGTCTCATATCAACATCTATACTTACAAATAACACAATATCTGATGCTTAGAAGACACGGGCAGTTTCCCATCGAACCCCAGACTAACAGGCAAGTCTGTGTGTATGTCTGCTTCAGTCAACTGTAGAATGCGAGATTGTTTGCCGAAGAACGATGTAGGATGCAGGAAGACGAATGGTTTGCTCCATGTATGGTATAGCTGTTCTCCTACTGACTGTGGACGAGGAATTTTGAGATGTTAGTTTATGTTATACAGCCAGTAACAAAACTATTACAGGTCCCTCGGCAAACTTCGTGTTTCGTCAGTCGGCGGATTTCTATCACTTGCCCTTTGCACTTGGTGCAGACCGGACGCTCTCAATCGACTTGGAAGCATATAGAGTTGTTAATACTCTTTTAACTTAATGTAATTTATTTAAAAAATGGGAGGAAGGCTGCTAAAGTCGCACGCACGGCAATAGGAAAATAGTTTTACAGCTCTATATAGTTCACACCGAAATCAAAACAAAACAACAATAAAGTACTTAATTTTGAATTCAAATTATTATACAAGATAAATCTAATAATTAGTGTATTCGGAAATGCGATGATTCCCGAGGGACATTAAGAAAATAGTCAATACTGTAAGAGCATTGATGTGGGTTGGCGATTTTAGATAATTATTTTGGCCATTTTGGAGAAAAAAATCTTTTCCAATAGTTTAACAAAATGGCAAAACAAGATAATATTACTCCTAACTAATATTATAAATGCGAATGTGAGTTTGTTTGTTTGTTACGCTTTTACGCTAAAACGGCTGAACGGATTTGGATGAAATTTGGCACATGGATAGACCATGCCCTGGAGAAGGACATAGGCTAATCCTAGATCACAGACGAAGTCGCGGGTAACAGCTACTTATTAATAAATTAAATAATTGCTTTCAGAAACGCAAAGTAATTGTTAATGCATGCGGCATTAATCAAGATGATTAAGTCAGTAATTCTCCCATACAAACGTAGTATGGTGATTACTCGTCTGTTTGACGGTGTACGTTCAAAACTAAAAATAATATCAAGTCCAAAGGTCTGTTCATGAAATGTTACGCGCTCGTTTTTGTTGTAAATCATCGTCTATTTCACTAAACTAGATAAATAAATAAAAAATAAATAAATAAAAAGTAAATAAAACTAAATAAATAAATAAAAAGTAAATAAAACTAAATAAATAAATAAAAAATAAATAAATAAAAAGTAAATAAAACTAAATAAATAAATAACTGTACTAAATAGCATGCATATTAGCAACGCCACCAACGAGTTCGAGCCGTCGACTAGTGGAACCTTAAGTGACAACAATATGCACTTTTTTTTAAGTTGCAATTCTATCGCAATACTTGCCTTGTGATGATTAAAGTTGTCTGCTACTGCCACTTGTGGGTACAGAGCTCTGCATAAAACTACCTGAAATGATACAAAAGTATTTTTATCACATCTATTAAAAAATAGCTAGTTTATTCTTCGTAAACAGGGACTAGAATAGGTTTTTAATCCCCAGGGACTAAAAGTGATTAGAATTTGGAATGTGGATATTGGTGCCGATTCTCTTGTACACCGAACTAAACTAACTAAACTATCACTAAAATTCCTTACTTTTTTTTGACTATGAGAATCTTAAAGCTATTCTGCAAAATAAATTCCTTAAATTTAAAAATAATTTAAGCCGGACGCGCGCAGGGGGGGCAGCCTCGACGTGTTTTATATGGAATTTTTCACTTTTTGTATGGAAAATAAGAAAAATTAATACCTACATGTAGAGTGTTAGGGGTTTAAGGATTCTTTAAAGGGAGTCGAAATTTTCATTATTTTTGCGATTGGACACACCGTTTTCGAGATATAAGCAAAAGAAAAAAAAAAGATTCAGTACTGTTTTTGCATTTGAAGTCGAGGTGTTGGTGTGAATTTATAGTTTATGACTCATCGCTCTGCGAATGTGGGTTGGATGAAGGTACTTTGGAGCACATCTTTTTTAACTGCTCCAATAATAACCCAGCCCATGACTTGTATAGTTATCTCCCTAAATTAAAGATCCCTGTCCCAACTAACTTTCCATCCCTACTAACACATTCTTCTCCAAAGCTCTTTGCGGCTTTGATGTTTTTTATACGTGTCAATGAAATCAAATTATGATGATTTTTGTGTTGATTGTGGTCATTTATGTACATATTTAATAATATAACTAACAATAATGTTTGTCTGTTTGTTTCAGTGTACTACTAATACCCGTCAACAAGTATCACATTAAATTCAATGATAATAGGTTTTTTTTTTTTTTAGTTTCCTTCCTTCGCACGTTTTCTCCTAACACATCTGACATTGGCAGAATTGTCGACATCGGCACCATTGCCACAGAGAAAAATAGACAACCAATTTTATTCCACACGTTTTTAGTCGCGATTAACAATATTCAGATTTAGTTAGAAAATCTAAATTTTAGGTGAAAAACGTCAAATTCAGAATAGCAAAATTGCCATTTTCACTAAACTAATATCTCGTTGCCATCTTAGTGCTGTCAAACTAAAATATAGTTAAGTTGTGTCACTTTAGTCTATTTCAGAATGGGAAATTGTCGTTTGACAGGAATAAACTAAATTTTGGTGATTTTTAGTTTAGTTTAGAGGCATTTGTGACAAGAGAATCGGCACCATTGTTAGTAAAAGTTCCAATCACCAAAGAGATCAATCACGAACATTGTATGAACAAGTAACAGGCTGGCAAGAGTGAATTTGGTCAAAATGAAAATCCAAGATAGCGGCTGGGTTTTTTTTTTTAAAGTGGCACCCCTGGAGTGCTGACAGAAGTGAAAACTTGAACAAGATCGCCTTGTATAGAACATTGGTCCGTAACCTTATCTAAATAAAGAGTAGAATCGCGTTTACAAAACCTTTCAAGTAAAATACTTGCATAGAACATTGATCCGTAACAGAATATAAATAAAGAGCACAATCGCGTTTACAAAACGTTTAAAGTAAAAATACTTGCTTAGAACATTGATCCGTAACTTAATATTAATAAAGAGCACAATTGCCTTTACAAAAATTAGGTGTCGTCA
Organism: Agrochola litura; assembly: GCA_949152395.1. NCBI lineage: Eukaryota > Metazoa > Arthropoda > Insecta > Lepidoptera > Noctuidae > Agrochola > Agrochola litura. The sequence continues at coordinate 8,284,384 of OX424509.1, forward strand.
TGGTGTCGCGAAATCAATGGTTTAGTCCCATCTCAAAAATGTCCAACGCGCCTAAAGATGTTTTCGCTTCAAAAATCGTCATTGGTGTCGTTTACATAGTTTTCGAGGATGCTAAAGCTGATAGTGAGGTCAAAATGTAAAACTAGTTTTGAGATTGCTAATAAAGCCATTTGAAATTAAGTCTTTTATTTTTTCTGAAAATAAGTTACGGTCTACGTCAATGCTGTAAATATTGCAAGTTGTGAATTAGACTTTAGCATAATTATGTCAAAAAATTACAAAATCATATTCTACATTTCGCTGTCCCCGGCGAATAAAATGGTTATGTGCAACTACGATAGTTTTAAGGTTATTGCATATTCGATATTAAGAGGTCCGATTACACTCTGTCAAATTTTTACATTCATTTCCTACGGTTATTTCAGAAGCTACAAGATTTTAAGGTGTATTGTAATGAATGTAAAAAATCACTTTTTTTTTTATATTTGAACAATTCCGCTATGTATATTAGGTAATAAAATTTTCGAAAAAAACTGTTTTTTATTTTTCCTGTAAAATTTGGTTTTTTCGATTACCATTTTATTCGCCGGGGACAGCGATTTCTTACCTTCAATATAACAAGATCTCGTCCACTAGAAGCGTTAGATCCCGCGATAAGCGACTGTATCCGTGTCGCGTCGTTCGTCATACGAAACTCAACGTCCCGTATATCGATGCCTTCATCATCTTCGTTCGTATTCTCGTCTACGATCTCCCAAGAGTCTACCTTGAGGCGCTTCTTGCGTTTTAGGTCATTGGCTGCTTTTTGTTTGAATTGCCTAGAATGAGAAAATATTTAAAGTAATACGAGATTACTAAGTAATAGTCGCAGTAGTAGCCTAGTGTTGTGACCGTCTGATGAAAGTATGGACCCTGCACTATAATAATAAGCAGTCTGGCACATAGACGTGTCACGTCACTTGACAAGAGTGGATGGGGCGCTCTCTTGTTTTTTCCATCTATCACGTGTACAACATTATCAGATACATACCTTTTAAATAAATTAGTTATATAAAGTAAATTGCCCTTGTTTTCATTCCATCACCGTCAGACTGCCAAGTCATAGGTCTCGAGTTCGAACCCAAGACTTTTTAGATTCATGTGCATATTGTATAATTATCACTTGCTTCAAAAACGGTGACGGAAAACATTGTGAGGAAACCGGCATGCCTGAGAGATATTTGTCGACGGCATGTGAAGCCAAGTCAGAGGCCCATTGGCGGCTTTAAAACTCTGACACCAGGTTAGCCACTAAAAGAAGAAGACTAAGTAATAAAATAAAGAGTATTTATCTTAATTATTATTATTATATTAAGCAAGATTTAAGTAAGTATGGGCACGATATTTCCCAAATTATTTCTAACTCGATCACTCTGCAAGCGGAAATGAGGCGAGCTAAACTCTTAAAAACATCGCCGTGTTATATTCAAATTTCTCATTAAATCTTTTAGTTTTGAGGTTCAACTTGATTGAAGTTTATATTATCTTGACTATCATAGATAAGAGGGGCCCATTGGAAGAAAGAATACCTCACAACAAAAAATAATCTACCTAGCCTTTTCCCAACTATGTTGGGGTCGGCTTCCAGTCTAACCGGATGCAGCTGAATACCAGTATTTTACATGGAGTGACTGCCTATCTGACCTCCACAACCCAGTATTAACTAGGTAATAATGCATCTGTAATGAAAACATTCAATCAAGCTGCCTAGCCTTTGAACTATGTTGGGGTCGGCTTCCAGTCTAACCGGATGCAGCTGAATACCAGTATTTTACATGGAGCTGACCTCCACAACCCAGTAACTGGGTAATACGATACCCCTTGGTAAGACTGGTTGTCACACTTTCGGGCTTCTGACGACCCGTAACGACTCTCAAAGATCCACGAATGACAGCCGGAACCAATTGCTTAACGTGCTTTCTGAGGCACGGAGGAGTCTCGGTATGTAGAAATGGTCACCCATCGGCAAGCGTAGCTTTACCTGATGGATCGACCCGTGAGGCTGTAATTACTTAGCCACGAGCTCCTAAGAAAAAGAAGAATACCTCACAACAACGAGTATTTAAATAAAAATAGATAACTTACCGTCTCGCATCTTTCAACTGTTTCATCTGACCATGTCTTAGAGCTCTTTCAGCTGAAGACATTGATTCAGGCTCTGGTATTTCCATCAAATTGTTAGCCTGTAATTTATAAATAATAATATTTATTAACAAACGGACCACGTCGAAAGATTTAAAATTTTCCGATTAATAAAGTAAATATCTAATACTGCGTTCGCAATTTATTTGACAAACATGTAAACAAACATGAGTTTTAGGTAAAACAACTGTAATGCCTACATATAAGGTTCAATTTGCGCTACAACTTCATATTTTTTTATGACTTTTTCAACAGCACCAGTCAGTCTAAAATCAACTTTATTTACACAAACATAAAGTTGATGTTTATTTATGTGGAAATAACATCAATTGGAAACAAGGTTATAAATAGACCTTCAATAATTATGCATTTGAAGGGAACATTTTTTAATGCTTGTAGATTCCACGAAGGACGGCAGTTTTCATCGTCTCATTGCTGGGTTAATTAATTATGAGCCAAAATAAACCTTAACTCACTTGCAACAAGCTCCTAAGTTGAACAGCAAATTTTGTATTTTCTTTTTGTGACTTGCGTTCTCGACCGTCGCGGGTGTCCCGTTTGTATCTACAAACTAAATTGAACCTTAACTTACTTGCAATAAGCTCGAAGTGCAGCAAGTTTGGTAACTTCATAAAGTCGTTGTTCTTCTATGCCTCGTCGTCTACACCACACTCTTCATTGACTGTATATAATGTAGGCTACAAGCTAAAACAAATCTTAACTTACTTGCAATAAGCTTCTAAGTTGTGCAGCAAGTTTGGTAAGTTCGTAAAGACGTTGTTCCTCTATCCCTCGTCGACGACACCACGCTCGCCCACCGCGAGTATCTCGTTTTTCTCTGAGCCAGGCGCAATATAAGGAGAGTAGGGTTAGAGGGTCACCGTGGTCAGATTCGTCTGGTCTGCGGGCGTTCTGGAATTATGGAAGATTTTTCGTTAAATAGAAAATTTATTCCCATAAATAATTTTCTAACCATGTGTATTATGAGATCCACTGGTCATGATTTTTGAAGTGAAATTTCTTTAGGCGCGTTGGGCATTTTTGAGATGGAACTAAACCACTGATTTCACGACAGTGTGACGACACCTCATTTTTGTAAACGCGATTGTGCTCTTTATTTATATTACGTTACGGATCAATGTTCTATGCAAGTATTTTTACTATAAAGGTTTTGTAAACGCGATTGTGCTCTTTATTTCGATAAGGTTACGGACCAATGTTCTATACAAGTATTTTTTTCCACCAAGGCGATCTTGTTCAAGTTTTCACTTCTGTCGGCATTCCCGGAGTGCCACTGTTATTTTTTACATTATTTGTTATACTCGTAATAATATTTAAGAGCGTTTATTCTATATGTTGGCAACGTCGCAAACAGCTGTCAAATATTTACCTGTTTTGATTAATTTGGCAATATTACTGTATGGAAATAAGAAATGAAAAGTGCTAACTAGCGAACTAGAATATTAATAAAGAATTGCAATTATGACACTGAATTTGATGTTGTAACCGTTTTAGGTGTAAAAAAGGCATTTGGAAAGTTTCCAAATACTTTTTTTTTACATCTAAAACTAAATATTCGGTGTTACGATACACAACGTTATGGAAGAGGGAGGTCTTCTGGCACAGGTATCTCCATACTTAAAAGAAGGCCTCTACAATTTATTTGTTAAAACCTGTTAATTATGACATGAAAATAAACTTACTAAACTTACGGTATTCATTATTGCATTTCATTATCATTATTTTAGGTCACTAGTTAGCGATATTTCATATTTCCATACAGTAATATTGCCAAATTAATCAAAACAGGTAAATATTTAACAGCTATTTGCGACGTTGCCCAGTTTCAGAATGCACGCTCTTAAACATAAGGAAATATTGTAACGTAGGAATTATTACAGTATTTCCTATGTTGTATGCTATTTTTGCAATGTTCTGCTGTGAAAACACGACAAATGAAGGTGAAATGTTTCGCCCCCTACAAAATTACTAAGTTTCAGGCACTCTCTTATTAACTTTAAAATAAAACAGGAGATTTAAATTTCTGGTGAGAAATTAATAACTAAAAACATTATTATTATTTTCAAGATACTTGATTTGTTTATCTTTCTCGGCTTTCACGAGGTTCCCGTCATGCGGGACTGTTATGTCAATAATCATTGCACGCCGCTCTCCTCGATCCACGACCACTATATCAGGCTTATTGGCAACAATAGTTCTGTCAGTGATGATTTTTTATTATTATTTTTTCCCTTATCACAATTTGTCAACTCACCTCACAATCAAAATCCCGATGCGCTCTCGTAGTATATATCGACCGTATGCCCAAAGCGGCCGCAAGCGCGAGCGCCGAATCTAATTTGTATGGTGGCAGAGTAGCCGCGCCCAGTACTAGTGTTTTAGCGAGGCACACCTCTACTGGTAGGTTGGCTAGAGTACGACCGAGGGCTGTTAGCTTCTCGTTTGAGGTTAGGGCTCCCTGGGAACAAATATAATTTACTAGCAGCGCCCCGCGGTTTAACCCGCATAAGTCTCGATTCCGTAGGAATATCGGGATAAAAAGCACCCTATATGCTAATCCAGGTTATAAACTATCTGTGAGCCAAATTTCATCCAAATCTGTTTAGTAGTTTTTGCGTGAAAGAGTAACAAACATCCATCCATCCTCACAAACTTTCGCGTTTATAATATCTACTACTAGTTCATACTAAACTCTTTTATACACTCATGGTTTCTCTCTAGCTAGGTTCTGCCTCCAATAGTAAATCGGTCTCCATTCTTCTTCTATATTTTTCTGGCAAAATCCTAAACATATTTTTTTCTTGATACCGACCGGGGTGTTATAAATAAATACAGCTATGATTAAAAGGAATTAAAGACCAAATTGATTGCTATCCACTATATTAGCCCTCGGATTTCAATATATAAAATTCTAAATTATATAGTCCAGACCGTATTTCAGCCATGGCAGCTAATCTCAACGGAGACTAGCCTTCGCCACGGAAGATATTACAGTGCACAAGTGTGTGTGCTGACACAGCTGCACTCTCTCTTCCCTCACTCTCATAGTCCGATGGGACGGCAATCCGACACGACCGGAGAGATCAGGCGCAGAGCCGGGGGCGACACGTGCGCACCAAGGCACGGGGGTACCACACTGCCAACTTCCAAACTCCGGGCTGTTACTAAGAAATTCCTAATGGAAAACACAATAACACTTTGCCTGACCCGGGAATCGAACCCAGGACCCAACGCTCAACAGTCGCGCTTGCGACCACGAGACTAACGAGGCAGCTAGTTAAATTAAATCTGCTATGAAACAAAACAACATTTAACAGCTATATCATGAAACATATGATTTACTTTTCTAGTTTTAAGGACTTCTTTAGCTCGTTATAATTATTATACTTACATGTTGCTTCAGCTCCAGCAAAGCGTTCTCTACGGCGTCTTCGGGCGGCGCGTCTAGGAACGGGAACCGTCTGACGTCACTGACGCCTAGCGAGCTCATCAGCAGTAGTAGTGATGCTAGAGGTACTCGCGATACTTCTGGAGTACTGAAGGATTCCATATCGTTGTATTGTTGTTCGGCGTAAATACGGTAGCACACGCCGGGACCTGTGAAAACGGCAATGACTTATTCAGTAGCCTTGTGTTGGAGTCAAAATGTTACAAGTTGTGCTCTTTGCGGAAGTTAGAAAACGGACATTAAACTATGTAAATTAAGAGAAGAGACGTATGATTTAAAATGGTTTAAATACATTACAAAATATTAGGAGGAGCCATACGCTAAGCTACGCTTGCCGCGGTTGGTCCATGGATGGGTGACGCTCCGTGCCTCGGAAAGCACGTTAAACCGTTGGTCCCGGCTGTCATTCGTGGATCTTTGACAGTCGTACCGGGTCGTCAGAAGCCCGAACAACCGATCTTACCAAGGGGTATCGTATTACCCCGTTACTGGGTTGTGGAGGTCAGATAGGCAGTCGCTCCATGTAAAATACTGATATTCAGCCGTACCCGGTTAGACTGGAAGCCGACCCAAACATAGTTTGGAAAAGGCTGGGCAGATTTTTGAAGTCAAAACTTCTTTAGGCGCGTTGGGCATTTTTGAGATGGGAAAAAACAATTGAACTCACGACACCGTTACCGACACCTCATTTTTGGAAACGCGATTGTGCTCTTAATTTATATTACGTTACGGATCAATGTTCTATGCAAGTATTTTTACTTTAAAGGTTTTGGAAGTATTTTTTTTAATGTTTTCACTTCTGTCGGCACTCCCGGAGTGCCACTGTCTTTTTTTTTGCTTCTTGATATTAGGAGTGACAGTTACTTTTTGAGCTCAAATCCTGTTCTATCGTAATAGAGGATTACCACATTAGTAAATACAATGCCTGGTAAAGTAAATTTTACATCGTGTTTTAAAAATTACCTGTACGGCCAGCTCGCCCTTTCCTTTGATCAGCACTTGCTTTGGATATCCAAAATTCTTTCAACCTCTGCATTTTTGTCGTCGAATCATAACTCATTTCTTTGACCTAGAACAATGTAATATGAAAAACTTATTTACAAAATACAATAGACGAGGCATCCTCAGGATGACGATGGACTTGTTGCGAACTCGAACACGGCGTGTTGCCACACCGAGCGCTGAGTGCAGACTGAGCCGTGTTCGAGTTCGCAACAAGTCCATCGTCATCCTGAGGATGCCTCGTTGAGAGGTGAAACACGTGTCGATTTTTTTCAGGAGTTTTTTTATGTCTCTTTAGAAATAGCTAAGCGGAACAAGTTACTAAATATATCCACGTCTATTGTATTTTATAATGGATTTCCGCAAGGTCACACCTGAATCAATTAATTACCAAAACTTATTTGTAATTATTTTTATGTGAATTTTGAAACAGTCTAATATTATGTATGTGTTAGATTAGATGTAACTTAGGGCCGTCCATACTCGATGCAAATGCAACAAGCACTACTTTTTCAAGGAAGAATACGCCCGGGCGACGCGCATACGACGCTCTTTCCAACGCCGTTTACATACGCCCTTGTCCTTGAGGTAAATGAGCATAAATTGATCTGAATAATTTCTATAACAAGATGCGTTAACCCTCTGCTTACCTTGCCAGAATCAACCACAAATCGAATGCCATCAATGGTAACAGAAGTTTCTGCTATGTTAGTAGATACTATACATTTCCGAACACCGTCGGGTGGGTAATCAAACACCTGAAAATTACAAAGAAATTGTTCAGCAAGTCGTCTGAAGTTTTTTTTTATTCTCTGCATTCATTTTGGAAATAATAGAGGTTCTGGTTTGGTTTTTTCGAATTCAGCTGTGATTTTTAAGAACGTTCGCATTTGCATCTCGTTCGCAATCTGTCAAAAACACAATCTATTTACAAATATTTTTGACAAGTTTGATAGTTTGCGACTTGAACGAGAACGTTTTAGTAAGAGAATAGGGTAGGTAGTTGCCTAGGTAAAAAAAAAGAAATTCTATTTAGTCCGTCTTTCAGATAATTAAAGAATATTAGACACGTATTTTTTGCTTTATCATATTAATCAAAAATAACTTAGAAAACACGCATTAAAGTTGGTGAGTGGGGGCTCTCTACGTCACAACGAACTATTAAATCTAGCAAGACGTGACGTCATGCCACATTTTAACTCAATGTATCGCCGTAATCTTTTGATTACGTCAAAAATGAAAAAATACGTGTTCAATATTTTTTAATAACCAACATGATGGAAAAAAATTGTTCAAAGACCTGTTGACCTTCAGATCACAATTTGAGTTAAAATAATATCAACACAAACAGAATAAAAAAAATCAAATCATCGAATAATTTTATATTTTCTTCTCACTTTATTAAAACTATCGTCATTTCTTTTGTGTAATGTAACACCTCCATTTAAAATAATAATTTGAAAACGATGGTTTTTTGTTGTTAGTATTTGAGTCATGTTTTCTTACGTATTGGCCTCTTTTATCTTTGCTTCAATAAGGCGTAGGCATAGATCGGACAAGTATCATTGATTTACCTTATCCTGTTCAGCTAGTGACAAGCCACTGTGAAGCGGCAACACAATCCAGTGCTTCGTCTTTTCAGCGTACTGCTGAGCTGCATCACATATAGCAGTGATTTCTTGCACACCTGACATAAATATAAGAAGATCGCCTCTTTCGTCACCTGCAATAAGGAACTGTTTTATAACACTGGTAAATAATAGCAGCTTTTTATTTAACATACTAGCTTCCGCCAGCGGCTTCGCCCGCGTGATATCTTTTTTAAATTATAGCCTATGTTACACAGTGATAATATAGCATTCCACAGGTGAAAGAATTTTTAAAATCGGTCCAGTGGTTTTTGAGTTAATTCATTACAAGCAAATGTACAAAAAATCAAATATTTTCTCTTTATAATATTATTATAGTTTAGAAAAACTGATGGTAAATGTCTTTGTATGTTACTGTGTAGTGAAGATTTTTATTGTTGGATGACTATGTCTAGCTTTAGATGGTACGAACCGGATAAAAACATTTCAAGAGTTACACTTTGCAGTGAAAAATAAATCTTAAGATAGTTCGTTGATTCAGGCGTGGCAACACGTCGTGTTGGGGTTCGCGACAAGTCAATCGTCATCCTCGTCGCTTTGTTGAGAGGTGAAACACGTGTCGATTTCTTACAGGGTTATTTAAGACTCTTTAGGAATAGTTAAGCAGAATAGGTTACTAAATATACCAACGACTATTTTATTTTAAAATAAACCTTGTTTTACCACGGCATAAGCTATTTTCATTTAGTTCGGACGGACCATAATTAAAAAAAACTTTAATATTGCAAAATTCTGGATTCTGAAAATCTGCTTAAGGTTTGCAAGATAAACAAGGAAAAATTAATATTTTAAAATTAATAAATCATCAATACTTACGTGGATATTTATTGTCAATAAGCTGCATGACCTGAACATAGGGCTGTGCGTCAAGCCGGTCATCCCTTGTTGGCTTATCTTCAATTAATATTGGCTTATAATTTAATTGTATAGGAAACAGACGACCTGGCACCTGAAAAAATTTGGAATATCCAATGTTTTGTTCATATCTTTTCTTAGCAAAGAAAAAGGTATGCCCCTCTGGTATTGGGGGTGTAAAATACGAAATGCAAAAATTCAAAAGTCATTTATTCAAACTAGGCTGAGAATTAGAGCTAGGCTTTTCGAACGTCTAAATTACATAAGACAGTCCCCCAAAACGCCCACCCTTCACCACTTCCTAGTGCTTTAGCTGGGAAGAAGAAGTGGCGCAACAAACTCCCCAGCAGTACAGCTGTTTATTCAGTTAGAAAAATAAATAAAATTGATTCCATACAATAATATGCAAAATAATTTACATTACGCAACACAAAACATAATTTAAATTATAAATTAGCCATGTCTAGCTGACATGGCTAATTTATAATTTAAATTACGACCACGACACAATGACAATTCTTTTGAAAAACATGGCGATTATGCCTATAAAATAATAATGGTGATAGATCACACTTGTGAAGCGACAAAAAAAGGCTTATTTTACATCAATATTTAGAGTTAGGGGTGCTACACACTTTTTCTGGTCAACACATTCTATTCGCCAGTATTTGTTGAGTAACAATACCGACCCAAAGCAAGCTTTTCTTTTCTTTTTCCCGAACATAATATATCAATCTACAAAATATTCGATTTTGCCGCCCAGCTGAAAAAATGTGTCGCACCCCTTCTGTTCTATGTTATGGGGTTTTGATTTCCGCACTTCGTCCGTAAGGTGGACCATTGTGCGTGGGCCATGGCGGCCGTTTGGTGGTTATTCCAACCAGCCCACCTCCCTCCAGAAGTTAATTGAAACTCCTGGTTTATTCAGAACATCAGTGAAAGGTCTGGGTGACCCGAGAGTTTCGGTTCTATTCTGGGTGAAGCACCCCTTATGCTCGATTCGTCACTTGTCCGATTTGTCATTGAAAAAGATCACAATTCTCTATACATCTTACCTGTATAACAACAGCAGATTCTGCAGAAAAATAATCTTCGAACAGCTTAATATTAATAGTAGCAGACATGAGCACCAATTTGATATCGTTACGAGTATGTATGAGGCACTTCAATATACCCAGTAGGAAATCTCCCATCAAATGTCTTTCATGGACCTCGTCCAGAATTATGACGTCATAGTTTGGAAGGTTTTCTGAAGACATCTGAAATTTTTAATGCATAAAGAAGATTAAATGATGTCGTTATACCACTTGCTCTTGTATTTTGAGCCTTAGCGAAGTTTTCAAAATAAAATTGTTATAAATTCAAATATTACATTAAAAGGTTCTTGTTAATTCGAGAGTATTTATGGCTATGGCTTCTGCTGTTTCAGATAAATGAACGGCAGGGCAAGTCACACAAAAGACTAAGCTAATTAGATATAATTTAAACACAGCGCAAAGGGTAACACAGAGCAGACATTTTTTTTTTGGACATAGGACATTAGACCATATTTTAAGTATTTTAACGTGCAAATTAAAAGCTCCGGCTAGCGCACTCGAGGATAGTTGACGCGTCATTAGAGGTTTATGTCAATATTTATTCAATTTTGTACTTTATAGTACAATTGATGAAGTGTATTATAAAATACAATAGACGTGGATATATTTAGTAACCTGTTCCGCTTAGCTATTACTAAAAAACTCCTGAAATAAATCGACACGTGTTTCACCTCTCAACGAGGCATCTTCAAGATGACGATTGACTTATCGCGAACCCGAACACGGCATGTTGCCACACCGAGCGCTGAACGCAGATTTCGATTTCTTACAGGAGTTTTTTATGGTTCTTTAGAAATAGCTAAGCAGAACAGGTTACTAAATATATCCACGTCTATTGTATTTTATAATGAATTTCCGCAAGGTCACGCCTGAATCAATTAACTATCTTAGAAGTGTATTATTGTCTTTACAAAATCCAAGCTTGCCAAACTGTTTTTTAGTTCAATAAAATATACTGTACCTGACCTGTCTAAGCAGTAATCCTTCAGTAATGAAACATATCTTGGTCTCAGCAGTCTTGCTCTTCTCAAATCTGATCTGATAACCAACTTTACTTTCAAACTGTGTCAGCATTTCATACGCCACTCGCTTTGATAACGACACACAGGCTATCCTCCTTGGTTGGATACACGCTGTCAATAAAAATTATAAGTTTTCCATGAAATTAGTAAAATATTTTGAAGTTTCATCCTGCTGGTTCTATACTTATTTATGAAGAAATGCTTGAATTAGAAACCAACATTAGATTTTTGTGTTCATTTATTTATTTACTAGCTGTGCCCCGCGGTTTCACCGAGTCTCGATCCCATGAGAATATCGGAATAAAAAGTATCCTATGTCCTGATCCAGGTCATGGTCTAGCCATGTCCCAAATTTTTAGAGCTCTGTACCCGAAGGGTGTCATAGGGAACCCTATTACTAAGCTTCTACTGTCCGCCTGTCTGTCAGCGGGCTGTATCTCATGAACCATAACAGGTAGACAGTTGTAATTTTCGCAAATTGTGTATTTCTGTTACCTAAAATAAAAAAAAGTTAAAAATTTTAGGTCCCCATACAAGAAACGTGATTTTTCGGCGTTTTTTGCTAAATGTTGTACGGTGGTACGGAACCCTTCGTGTGCGAGTCCGACTATACTTGGCCGGTTTTTTTGCATTGCTGTATTTCTAAACATGCAAGATCCTATCAATGTACAAGGTCTGTTCCCAGACATAAGGCCCTGTTTCCAACTAAGCATAGACAAGAGAGTGCGGTCTTGTAAGCAGCAGTCGTTTCAGAGTTATTTTAAGTCTGATTTTGCATCACAGTGATCTTTTTATTTTGATCTTTATTGTTGTTATCATAAGGTTGATTATCATAATTTTTTGCGTGTAACGACTGCACTAATAGGTTATTGTGATACATTGAATCAAAGCATATCTTTATATGCGAAAATAGTCCAAACCTATTACAAACATTATTCATCTTTCTTACATATTTTTTATTATATTTCTTAGAAAAGTGAAGTTAGTGTTAGAAGATAATGGTGCCGATTCTCTTGTACACCGAACTAAACTATCACTAAAATTCCTTACTTTTGACTATGAAAATCTCAAAGCTATTCTGCAAAATAAACTCTAAATTTAAAAATAATTTTGACACATCTAAATCGAATTTGACAATCGCGACTCCACACGTGATACCTAACCACGTAAATCTTTTTAGAGCCGGAGGCGCGCAGAGCAGCATTTTATATGGAATTTTCACTTTTTGTATGGAAAATAAGAAATTTTTTTACCTACATGTAGAGTGTTAGGAGTTTAAAGGTTTTATAAAGGAGGTCGAAATTTGCATTATTTTTGCGATTGGACACACCGTTTTCGAGATAGAAGCAAAAGAAAAAAAAAGATTCAGTAATGTTTTTGCATCTGAAGAGGTGTTGATGTGAATTTAAAGTTCATAACAACCAATTTTATTCCACACGTTTTTAGTCGCGATTAAAAATAGTCAGATTTAGTTAGAAAATCTATATTTTAGGTGAAAAACGTGAAATTCAGAATAGCATAATTCACTAAATTAAAATCTCATTTTCACTAAATTAATATCAAGCATCTTAGTGCTGTCAAACTAAAATATAGTTAAGTTGTGTCACTTTAGTTTAGTTTAGAGGCATTTGTGACAAGAGAATCGGCACCATTATATCTTCTCTTAGTTTAGTTATTGGAAACAGTTTTTTTTTTTTTTTTGTAAGAAAGAAGAAAAATATTTATTTCTTTCCCCTATAATTATTTTATCTTAATTTTATCTTTTTATATACTTGTAAATATTATTATTATTTTAAGTCTGATAGTTTTTAAATAATTTAAATACGTGTGTGTAAATAAAATAAATAATAATCTTTATTTTACTAACCAAAAATTCAACGTCTAATGTCTGACGTTGGTATTCTAATGAATGAGGAAGTGACAGATGTTAAACAAACCAATTCAAACAAAATACATCTTTTTTATACTTATAAATAATAAAAACATACATAAATGTGTAAGCACCTAGACCAAAACTACAACTTACCTATACTTTGAAACCCAGCTTCATGTAAGTATTGTGGCACTTGCGTGGACTTCCCACACCCAGTGTCTCCTGCCACTACCACAACTCTCTCATTTTGAACAGCTGACACAATTTCATTTCTGAAACAAATAAGGTTATTCAGTTGTGTTCTATTATTATAATTAAAAAAACGTTTTTGACATATCTCAGGATCCCAGGGTCCCGGACCTTTGAAGGGCGTACGAGGGGCTGAAGCCAACTCGCAGAGGCTCCATAGATAATTTTAAATGGAATGAGGCACCAACAGATGATTATCCCTGTATGCACTATGCAAGTGCACCCAAGGACAACACCCGGCTGGTGCATTTGATTATTATTAATGAATAGCTTCTGCTCGTGACTTTGACCGCATGAAATTTCTTGTGCCCCCGACCCACCGCGTCGCATCATATCGCCAGCACGCACTGTTACTTCATTTTTAGTGTTTGCTCAGACAGTTTTTCTTTTTGCTCGGCTCCTACATTCCTTAAGAAATGCAAAAAATATTTTTGTAATCCAACGCCTACTTCCAGAGATTGCATTCAAACAAAAAAACAAACTCTAGCTTTCATATTATGGACATTTCATTTACTAGTATGGATGAGAAAAGAAAAAAGGGACAGGTATGAATGGTATGCAACCAAGGCTGGTTTTCTATTGTAATAAAAATATTCTATCACATCTCTATCTCTCTACACAAATCCTACTAATATTAAAAATGTAATAGTTTGTGTGTTCGTTACTCAATCACGCATAAAGGGCTGAACGGATTTAGATGAAATTTGGCACACAGATAGTTTATAACCTGGATTAACATATAGGATATTTTTTATCCTGGTAGTACGTTCCCGTGGGATAATTTCCGACCACGGGCGAAGCCGCGCGCAAAAGCTACTTAACAATAAATGAATACAAGGATCTAATATTTTTTTTTAAACATAATACCTACCTATACTTTGCTACAGGCAAATCTTTCTGAGCTTGCCTCAATTTTTTAAGCTTTTCAAACTTCTCCTTATTCTTAAAATCAATGTAAATAGACACAATATTCATGAACGCTTGAAACAATTTTATATCCAGTTTCTTTCTGTCTCTATCATAACATACAGTGTCCACATATTTTATGGAACTTGTAAAGTTAATGCAGTGAAATTTGGAGAAGTTCTGAGAAGATTCTTCACAGTTTTCCTCGGGTCCATAGTCAATAACGGGTTTGCCGGCTTTTTTTAAAGTCGCTTCGTATTTCTTCAGAAACACCCAAAAGTCGTCAAGGTTATTCACAATAGTGTTACTTTCACTACTAGACAGTATTATTTTATTTAAATCTCGCTTGTAGTTCGTAAAACTAAAGTCTTCTTCGATATTGTTAGACGTTGAAGGAACAGGGCTTGTTTTTCGAACTTTGTGTCTATCTCTATCGTGGGAACGTGAACGCCTTCGTTTGTAATAATTACTTCTGCCAGGAGAAGGGCTTCGACCCATTTTTAATTTTTATTTAATTTCAAAATCATAACAAAACAGCTCACAATGTTATAATAATATAATGCACAGTTAACTATATACTAGTCAGATATAATGACACAGTGATGACAGTGACACTTGAAGGTTTTTTTTAAATCACGTTTAGGCCGTTGGATCCATTGGATCTTAGCGTACTTACTCATTTCATGGCATTAGTAAATCCGATAGCTTATCCTTCAGCACGTGCGGAATTATATGTGCGAATAAGCTGAAGTTCGCACGGACGTAATAAAATGGCGGCGGGATTTTATCGCGCACTGGATTTTCAACTTTCGGTGTTAAGCCGAGCGTTAAGAATCCAACGCGCTGGGACTGGGACGCACTCTTGTCCCAGCGCTTTGAAAAAACACACTGTTGGATTTTCTATCGGTATGATAAATTTAATCCAAATTGGTCCAGCCGTTTGAGCGTGAAGAAGAGACAAACATACACACACACTCACAAATATTATTAGTGTGATCAAAAGCGCACGTCATCTTATAAAATGCTGTTGTAAGATCAGTGATCTTAGTCAAAGCGTCTATTAGATTTGTAGTGACACAGTACCTGTCACACAGTCACCAGAGAACCAGTTACCATATACCACCGAACCACATACCACCGAACCACATACCACCGAACCAGCTACCATATACCACCGAACCATTTACCACATGCCACTGAACCATTACCACGTTTTTGACATTCCGCAAGAAACAGAGAAGCAATCGTCTTGATAAAGACGAGTACCTAATAAAGAAACAAGATAATCGACGCGGCACGAGCGTTATCACAACGCCGCACTCGTTCGCCGGTTCGCTTCGAAAGAAGCGGTTTGTAAGCGCAAGCAAAGCAAGCAGAAGCACCAGCACCCTCCGTATCTTCACGCTTCGAGACCACGCAGATGGACAAGCAGATGGATATCTTCACTCGACGACGGCTCACGGCGAAAAGGACCGTGCTCGGCGCGCGACTTCTATTTATGCCTTCGCAGCGAATAGTGCCGTGTGCAACGCAGCGCCCCGCGCCCCTCGCGCGGCGCTCCCTACGGCGCGTCGCTATTGGTCGATTTATTATTAAGTAACATGCTAGTGCCTAAGAGTATCAATGTACGAATAGTATAAAATAAGGTGTTTTAGGAATAAAAATAAGTCTATCCGATTTCGTTCTTCAGTACAGTCTAGTTTTATTTACGAGTACCTACCCTAATACACTCTACCAAAATAGCGACTAAACGCTTAAAGTGGTGACCCCGTGAAGAATCCTGAAGCCGAAGCCTGAGTTCCTGCAACATCGAACTTCTGCAAGATCCAACTAGAATCTCAGAAGAACCATCATCATGCCGAACGATACCGACGGATTTAGCGATGCTCAGGGCATCACAACAGTGAAGAGCGACGTGGCATCAGTCTCACTGCCTGCACGTCTACCACCATTTTGGCGCCAAAATCCACGCCTGTGGTTCGCGCAATTCGAAGCCGCCGTTGCTGCCAGCAAGATAGGTGATGAGCAGAAATTCAACCTCGTCGTCCCGCTACTAGGCAACAGTGACCTAGAACAAATTGGAGACATCATATTACATCCACCGATCACCGGCAAGTACAGTGCGCTCAAGGACAGACTCATTTCTACGTACCAAGAGTCAGACCACCGGCAGTTACAGAAGCTACTCAGCGGCCTCGAACTCGGCGATAACAAGCCAAGCCAGCTGCTGCGTAAAATGAGAGACCTCAGTGGCAAGCTACTATCGGATGAAGCGTTGAAGGTTATGTGGCTCAACCAGCTGCCCACACAAGTTCGCGCCGTGCTCTCTGTCAACACCGAGTCATCGCTCGAAGTGCTAGCTGCGATGGCAGACAAAATGATGGAGCATTTTGAACCCGCTACAGTCGCCGCAGTCTCCACCGCAAACTCTCCGTCAACAAGTCCAGCAGTCAATGAGGTACAGCTAAACGCCATAACAACCCTACAAATCAACATGCTTACGAAGCAAATAGAGAAATTGTCACTCGAAGTCGCCGAACTCCGCAACCATCAATATTCGTCGTACCGCCGTTCCCGCCAAAACTCTGCACATCGTAGCCGCTCACGCACACAGTCAAGACAGCGTACTGATAACGCCCGCAAGCCCGACGATCCCGACTGGCTGTGCCGTTATCACTACCGATTCGGTAACGGGGCACGCAAATGTGAATCGCCGTGTTCCTTCGTAAAGCGGGAAAACTAGAACGTACATCGATAGTGGCGGGTGTCGATGTAAACCAAACAAGCCGCCGCCTATGTGTAATCGACACCAACAACAGAGAAAAATTCCTTGTCGACACGGGAGCCGACATATCAGTATTAGCCGCTCGAAACCAGAAGTATTCAAGGCCGGCGGAGAACGCAGGCTACAAACTTTTCGCGGCAAACGGAACAGAGATTCGTACCTACGGAGAGCGCACACTCGAGCTCAACCTAGGCTTGCGAAGAAGTTTTAAGTGGACTTTTGTCGTCGCCAATGTGAAGACATCATTACTGGGTGCCGATTTTCTAGTGCATCACAAACTGTTAGTCGACTTGCACCAAAGAAAACTCATCGACCGTGTAACCGAGCTCAGTGTAAACGCCATCAAAATAAACAGCAAAGAAGAATCGGTCTACATTATCAACCGCGACCACACTCATCACGACCTGCTGAAGAAATATCCAGATGTACTTCGACCAATGACATTAAAAACTCCAGTCAAGCATGACGTCACACATCACATCGAGACAGCTGGGCCGCCGATCTACTCACGGCCGCGCCCTCTACCGCCCGACAAATATAAGGCAGCTAAACTCGAATTCGAGCGAATGATTGAGATGGGAATTTGCAAGCCATCAAACAGTCCGTGGGCGAGTCCACTTCACATCGTGAAAAAGAAAGACGGATCACTTCGAGTATGTGGCGATTATAGAAGACTCAACGCCATCACCGTTCCCGACCGATACCCCATTCCACGAATTCAAGATTTTACATACCAACTCCACGGCAAGAAAATATTCTCGAAACTCGATTTGAAAATGGCATATTTCTGGATACCTATCGCGAAACAAGATGCTCAAAAAACAGCAATAATAACACCATTCGGACTTTTCGAATTCACCTGCATGACGTTCGGCTTAAGAAACTCCGGTCAAACTTTTCAACGTTTCATGCACGAAGTTCTACGAGGATTAGATGAGAACGTATTCTGTTTCGTCGACGATCTGCTCGTACACTCGAGAAATAAGGAAGAACACCGCCGCCACTTAGAATTAGTACTCGAACGCCTAAATACCTACGGCGTCAGTCTAAACATCGACAAGTGTGAGTTTGACAAGGAAAACATCGAGTTCCTCGGATACGAAGTGTCATCAAAAGGAATCAACCCCACTCAAGAACGAATACAAGCCATAGTTAACTATCCGAAACCACAAACAGTTCAAGAACTGAGAAGATTTTTAGGTATGATAAACTTCTACCGTAGTTGTTTACCCCATCAAGCCGAGTACCAACATGAATTGAACAAATACCTACACAACAGCAAGAAGAACGATAAAACTCCGATACAATGGTCTCAAGTTGCAGAACAAGCCTTTGAGAAATGCCGACAAAGCATTCTCGAGGCAACGACACTGACTCACCCGATACCTAACGCGCCGCTATGTTTATTTACCGACGCATCGAATACTAGCATCGGCGCCGTTCTACAACAAAAAACGGACAGCATTTGGAAACCTCTGGCATTCTTCTCAAAAACTATGAGTGAGACGCAGCGACGCTACAGCGTGTACGATCGCGAATTACTAGCAATGTACACCGCCGTGCAACACTTACGACGACTGATAGAGGGCAGTGACCTAACAATATTCACAGATCACAAACCGCTAACTTACGCGCTGACAAGAACGCCCAGTAGCAGCGATACACCACGAAGAGAACGCCAGCTACACTTCATTAGTCAGTTCTGTGCAAAGATCGAATACATTCACGGTGATAAGAACGAAGCAGCGGACGCCTTATCACGCATCGAAGAAATCAACTTGTCGCACTCCACGATCGACTACAACCAACTCGCTCAAGACCAAGAAAATGATGAAGAACTGAAGATCTGCATGTCCAACCCAAGTCTAAAATTCGCGCCTATCACATTGCCCGGAGGTCAACGACCCATCATATGTGAAACATCAACCGGCAACGTTCGTCCATACCTACCATCAACTTATCGTTTAGTAGCATTCAAAGCGCAACACGAACTAAGTCACCCTGGTGTGCGAACAACAAGAAAAATAATGGCTACAAAGTTTTTTTGGCCCAGTATGAACAGAGAAGTTGGGTTGTGGGCAAAATCATGCATCGGTTGCCAGCGCGGGAAAATACATCGACACGTCATCAGTCCACTCGGCGAGTTTCAAAAATCATCGCGTTTCGAACACATTCACGTTGACATCGTGGGACCACTGCCGCCATCTAACGACTACAGATATTTAGTAACGATGATCGACCGCTGTACTAAATGGCCAGAAGCAATACCTATTCGTGACGTCACCGCCGACACTGTTGCTAAGGCGATTTACGACGGATGGATAACGCGATTTGGCTGTCCGTTACGTGTAACAACGGATCAAGGAAGACAATTTGAATCGTCGTTATTCAACGCACTGATGAAGAAATTTGGCATCACCAGGATTCGAACTACTGCATATCACCCACAAGCAAATGGTCAAGTCGAACGCTGGCATCGAACGTTGAAGGCCGCGCTCATGGCGAGAAGCGCCGGCACACACTGGAGCAATGAATTAGCGACCGTGCTACTTGGACTACGTACAGCGCTTCGTGAAGACACACAAGTCAGCCCGGCCCTGATGACCTACGGATCGACACTAAGAATACCGTCAGATTTCTTCGTGCCTACACAGCCGAAAAATGAAGACGCCGAATTCGTCCGCCAGCTGACCGAAACAATGGCATCACTCACACCAAGCAGCAAGGCACGTGGCAACAAAATAAGCACGTTTGTTTACAAGGACCTAGCGACGTGTAGTCATGTTTTCGTGCGCAATGATACCGTGCGAAGTCCATTGACCCCGCCTTACGACGGCCCGTTCAAGGTGATTCATCGTGAGAGCAAGCATTTCACCTTACAGTTGCCACTTCGAACTACAGTTGTCTCAATAGACAGACTCAAGCCAGCGCACCTACTCAATGAAGAAGAGTTTACCACTAGTACAACAACATGTGCGCAACAACAAAAACCGCCCACTAAGAGCACAACCTTGACGGTCGAGCCGCGATCATCGACCCCCAGTCCACCGCGCGACGCATACGTCACTCGATCCGGCCGCGCAGTGAAACCGAAAGTACGCTTCGCTTAGGGGGGAGTGATGTAGTGACACAGTACCTGTCACACAGTCACCAGAGAACCAGTTACCATATACCACCGAACCACATACCACCGAACCACATACCACCGAACCAGCTACCATATACCACCGAACCATTTACCACATGCCACTGAACCATTACCACGTTTTTGACATTCCGCAAGAAACAGAGAAGCAATCGTCTTGATAAAGACGAGTACCTAATAAAGAAACAAGATAATCGACGCGGCACGAGCGTTATCACAACGCCGCACTCGTTCGCCGGTTCGCTTCGAAAGAAGCGGTTTGTAAGCGCAAGCAAAGCAAGCAGAAGCACCAGCACCCTCCGTATCTTCACGCTTCGAGACCACGCAGATGGACAAGCAGATGGATATCTTCACTCGACGACGGCTCACGGCGAAAAGGACCGTGCTCGGCGCGCGACTTCTATTTATGCCTTCGCAGCGAATAGTGCCGTGTGCAACGCAGCGCCCCGCGCCCCTCGCGCGGCGCTCCCTACGGCGCGTCGCTATTGGTCGATTTATTATTAAGTAACATGCTAGTGCCTAAGAGTATCAATGTACGAATAGTATAAAATAAGGTGTTTTAGGAATAAAAATAAGTCTATCCGATTTCGTTCTTCAGTACAGTCTAGTTTTATTTACGAGTACCTACCCTAATACACTCTACCAAAATAGCGACTAAACGCTTAAAGATTCCTATAAGACGTTTAGTCTTATAAGTCGATGACTATAGGAGAATTTTGCTACTTGGGTAGGTATTTTTCTTTAATAGAAGGCAAGTATAGATGTAGTAAGTACATAATAAGTGAGTTCAATCTTATGTACAGACGCCAGCACATCAAGCTACCCGAAACTGACAAATTTTCCCAATCAACTTTGAACCCTAATCTTCAGCGATAAAGTTGAAAATCAATTAAATAAATTTGACAGATTGTAGTAGCCTGATGTGCTGGCGTCTTTACAGACGCTATCTCTGAAGAATAAGGTTCAAAGTTGATTGGGAAAATTTGACAGTTTCGGGTAGCTTGATGTGCTGGCGTGTGTACATAATTCTCATCTGATTAATTTCTGCGCGGACACTCCTGCTGAGATTAGTCTAAGATTTCCTTCATTCTAAATTTAATTATATCATAATTTAATCTTATTAGTTGTTATTAATCTACTGATTTTATCATTTTAACATTTTTAGACTACACTGCGCAATGCATGTGATATGAGCAATGCGTTAATGGTCGAAGATAGTAAACTAGTAATAATAGCCCTCCAGACCAAATTTCGGTCATGGCGACCAATCTCAACGGAGACTAGCTTTCGGCGTGGAAGATACCCTAATATAGATGGGACACTCCGCAAAATCATTTAAATAAAAAGCGACTCTTGCTACCACACAATAACGTGCAATTCATGGCGCACAGCGGTAATCCTCTACAGTTATATTCACCCAGAAGTTGACTCTCTTTAGATCTTCTGACTACGTTAATACGGCCCAGCAAGACCGGTCCGCCGCGTAGCTTCATACCTAAACTGCAGAATGTCCCATCTGTATTCTTCTGTGATAAAGTGCACATGTGTGTGCGCAGGTGTACTCTCTTTTCCCTCACTCTCATAGTCTGGTGAGTATGGCTGTATGGTCTGATGGAACGGCAATTTCACACGACCGGGAAGAGATCAGGCGCAGGACCAACGGCTTTACGGGCTGTCCGAGGTACGGGGGTGTCCCACCACCAACTTCCAAACTCCGGGCAGCTACTGAGAAAGACTCAATAACACTTTACCTGGGAATCGAAACCAGGACGCTCAGCAGTTGCGTTTGCGACCATGAGACCAGCGGGGCAGTTAAAGCGAGCAATGCAATAAAATGGTGTAAGATAGGTATGCTGTAGAAATACTTTTTTCATTTTGATAGCTCGGCAATAATATCTGATTTCATGATGAACCATTTAGACGAGGCTAATCCCCAAGACAATCCACTAAAGGTCTACTTGCGCGGTTAACAGCTAACTCCGGGTTAATCCTTAAAATTCTCTTTGGATTAACCCTGAGTTAGCTGTTAACTCCGGGTTATTTAACTAACCCATGAACGCGCAAGTGGGCCTAAGTGAATCCAATAATAGCATCGGAGCAGAGTCAGTCCACGATGGATTGTCCTCAAGCCATTGATGGAGTCAGTCCATTGAAATTAAACGATTTCAAATTTGCTGGCACCAGTAGCTTCCCTCACCACTCTCGCAGTGGATTGGCTTCGTATGAATGCGTGTTGATTCCCGTCCGAGCGAGTAAGCCATTCCCAAAGACTACAATGAGGTTAAAATCTGAAAGCTCATAACAGGTGGCAGCACAGTTGTACGTCTTTAAAATAATAAAAATAATATGTACAGACGCCAGCACATCAGGCTACTACAATCTGTCAAATTTATTTAATAGATTTTCAATTTTATCTCTGAAGAATAAGGTTCAAAGTTGATTGGGAATATTTGACAGTTTCGGGTAGCTTGATGTGCTGGCGTCTGGCTGTACAAGTACCTATATAAAAGGGGGGGGGGGGGCAAATAGTCATTGGACATCATAATATTTGTTCGCATCGTGTTTACTTTTGTATCGATCACAAATTGTACGAAAACTAGAAATATTTATGAGACTTGGAGTGTAGCAGTGGGAAGCGTCTACCACTGGTAAAAAAGCAGCTTTAGTGGAAAAGTCAATAAATTATGAACGTTTTATATTTCATAGGTTATTTTGTGTTTGTTGACTTAGTTCGTTTTATGTTAAAGATTGGAGGCGTACGATAGAAATAACCTGATTAGAGTTGAAAACCAACTCGGGCATGATCTTCCTGACTGAAAAACCTCAAAGATGGCAATTCTAGCACTGATCTAATATGATAACATGAACACACATACTTTACTGTAATTTACATAATATCACATCACAAGTCCCTGTATATAATAAAAACAGACTTAGTTCTCTTGGGAGCATCAGCTATAAAACACTTTCTCGTCTCGACGAATTATCGGATTCCAATTTTTTTTCGGAGAGCTTTCTCCCACAGTTTTCTTCTTTTAACATCTTTGACAAATGGTACAGACGCCAGCACATCAAGGTACCCGAAACTGTCAATTTTTCCCAATCAAATTTTAACCTTATCTTTCAGCAATAAAGTTGAAAATCTATTAAATAAATTTGACAGATTGTAGTAGCCTGATGTGCTGGCGTCTGTACATGGGTCCCCATATTTTTGCAGTAAACAGCTGTCAAATTTTAAGACGCTAGAGATTAGCACTATGAAGTAAGCAAGTGGCAGTTTTTATCCACATTATTTAAATGGCATGGGTTCACAGATCCGTCGTCTAAGGTTCCCCTTAATTGACCAGTGTAGCCAGACCAAAATAATCACTCACACACAAGGGTTTCCTCACCCACCCATCCATTATGTGATGGGGTTCATCCCATTGAAATAGAAAGTTCATCCACAGAAAATCTTATGATTCATCCAATCATGATCATCCATCCATCACGCAACTCATCATTGCTGGTTTTCGGTTAGCCCTACTCTGTCTTGTACCGATTTTCAGATAAAAAGACTTAACAAAGTAGCGTGAAAACACTGCATTATATTAGACGGTTCGGTATATGCGGTGCGGGAATATGATTACTAGTTAATTAAAGTTATATTTTTTAAGGGAAAAATTATTTACAAGTAATAAATAGTATCGGTTTTTTCTTATGTTGCAACAACAAAATATAGATAATAAATCGAAAAGTCTCAAGATCTGTGTGTCTGTCTCTGTCTAGTCGCCCTCTATCGTCAGCAAACAGTATTTTTTATAATAATTTCCGCCATTACGTTCCGCCATTTTGCTTGGTCGCGGAGTGAACGTAAAATTTATTCTCATGTATTTTATCGTGAATAACTATTAGTTAGTTTAGAATTAGTGTTTCAATAAACACTAATGGCTTGCTTAAATACACTTAAGTTAGAAATCAAAACTTTAGAACAAGTGTTTCCAAAAAACCATGAACGGTTTCAGATAATGTCAGCCAGTGTCGACGAACTGACCTGCAGATTCGTTGGCAAAAATGGAAAGAAATATGAAATACATGCCAATATTACTGTAAGTACCATATTTACCTAATACACGTATGTGACATAAAAATTAATGTGTTGGGCTGTGGGGTGCACATATTGATTATCTTTAGCTGGGACAAAGGGTCGTTGTTTATGAGGGCAGGGCTGTCAACAAAAGGTTTACGGAAGTGAATTTATAATTCCCTGTTGCAACTACACGTTTGTCACGTTTCTGTGTAAATTATTTACAAAACATTGATGTTTTAAACATAATCAATAGTCGCGCGTTAACGGGTTTGCGGATCATATGTTTATTGAGCATACGGTGCCGTGTCGAATCGCTGTATCGATCATTTCGGGCGCAGAACGTCATTATCAAAGTGTTCGTGAATCATTACAGCTATTTTATAGAGAGAGTAACGTCTGTTTTGTTTGGATAACGGTATACAGGCTCGTTTTTGGGACAAAGGCTCTTAGTCATCCTCTCTACCTGTTTTTTGTCATGTAGACATTTTGTTGGACCCATTACTGTTTTTTTTTTCTGATGCAACAATGCAGGCTTGGAATGGGCTCAGTGGCCTTAGTTGGGCCATTCATTGATAACAGGTTATTAGTGTGCAATGAATGTTTTTAAACATTACTGTTTACTAGGATTCACATGTGTAGTGTAAACATGTATTGTTTATGTACTATACAACTATCAATGATAATATAAAACCAAACAATGATTACATACTGTTATCAATATTTGGTGTATACTAACCCATTGTATGGTCATGTATTGTTTCAACAAATACTGTGTTAGTGTTTGATAACCTCCACATTTCTATTTTATGGTTTAAGAACTTTATTATTCCTCATTAAGAATTCACAATAATTCACTTACTGAGAAACTAAATTTACATAAAATGTTTATGAGCGTACAAAAACGACGTTAAAAGTAAACTTATAAAAAATAAATAGGAAGGTAGTGACAAAAAAAGTAAATATCAACTTATCACCAACCGAGTAAACATGGATCTAAAGTAAAAGTAGATTATTACTAGATGTGGCATACATGGCAGCGTACTGACTAAATAAGAATCTTTTATATTTATTGTTTGTTTGCTAAAGCTATTAGTTTTATATTATTATTGATATTGACACATTATATACGATTTAAGTTGTTTTTTTAAAACAAAACATACTTTTCGCTTCTTTTATTTTCATGGGTATTTTATTGTACATGTTAACACCTTCAAATTCAATATTTCTTTTCCCGTAATTAACTGTTCTGGGAGGACGTGTTACTAAGTAATTGGAGTTTCGTAATTTAATTTTTTGTACTTGATGTTTTTTTGTGAATTTTAGTGTTGTATGAATATTTTTATGTAATATTTTGCGTATACAGGTATAGTACATATATGTTTGGGAAATGTTCATTATTTTTGTATCTTCATAAATTTTCTGAGTTTTCTGAGTTGACGTAATGCCCATCTGATTCTAATGAAGTCTTGATGTGCACATTCAAAATCCTGAACTTAACAATACATTAAATATTGTTTATTTTTTGGAGCAACAGCTATGAAATACTGACCTGAATAATGTACTGTAAACTTCACACACTCCATAAAACAATACTTTTATGACCATTTGCTTTTTGAACAATTATTGCCTTGCCATAACTGTATTTGCAATGTGTAACTGCTTGTTTTAACCATATTTTTTTCGGTTTGCTCAAATTATATTGTAAACCTGATGAATTGTGTTTTGGCTTTGCATTGTAGGATGTTAAAGGTATGGCAAAGGCAATGCACATTTAAATGTTTAGTTTTAAATATTCAGTAATGGATGTCTTTCGGCTGAAATGATGATAGTGCAGTCCATTTTGAATACAAAACTCCACCTAAACAGATTGCATGTCAATTTACTGCTGACAGTATTTAATAAAGTAATGCAAGATAGTTTTCTAAGATGTCCCTGAAAGTGGAGTGTTAGGTTTATTGCATACATGTAATTATTATTGATCTTTAGTCAAGTGAATTACATATGAGTGCCTGGCAGGTTTAATTGTCTTGTGAATAATAAAAAAAGAGTCTTTTTGAAATCTTTCTTTTGAATATTGTGTCTGTTCAGTATTCTTTTCAGTTAAACTACCAAACTGCTTTTGATAAGTAAGGTATGATAAATTAGAAAGTAACAGGTTTTTGTCATCCAACAAAGTATAAAAATTACAATACGGGTCAAAGTACCATCAGGGTAATGCATATCTAACCCATTTGAAAACAAAATCCCGTGCACACAACCCTTTTTTTTCGTAGGTAAGTAATACTATTGCGGCCAAGCGCTGTGAGCAAGAATAGTCCTTACAAAGGCGTTTCTTTGATAGTACATGCTATTGCTAGTTTTTGACATAAATAACATCACACCTGTATTTCTTGAAGGGTAAGGCAGAGGTGCACCTACAGTACACCCACATTTAGCCAGTTATGTTTAAGTCCCATGTAATAAGCAAGCTTGTTACCATTAACTGGGCACAAATCTAGACTATGGAAATTCCAGATGGTAAAATGGAATAACACTTTGCCCAACCTGGAAATCAAACCCTGGACCTCATGCTCAGCAGTAGCACTTGCAACCACTAGACCAATAAGGCAGCTCATTTTTTATTTTACAAGAATTTGAAAATGTATGCAGTGATTATGTAATTACAGAAGTAACAACATATAAAATAAAGCTGCAGTTATAACATTACTAGGGTTTCATGATTGGTATCAAACCCTAGTAAGTTATTCACTGTAACATTCCTATTGCCACTCCAACTAGTACAGTCATCCCTTATTATTGCCAATCAGTATGGTCTTAGGAAAAGATAATGCATTGATTTACAAATTACTATAATTTATGTAAATTAATCAAACCTTCAAATTCAAAATCATTTATTTGCTAATATGGGTAATTACATAAATTTGTTAAAAAAAATAGAGCATAGTTCAACCATATTACGTCTTGAGGCATGCCAATCTGAAGCTTTAACTGTATCACAACATTATTATACAATTACTTGCAACAATCATTTATAATTAATATTTACAATTAATAACACAATTTTGGGTAATGTCACAGTGTCAAATAATAATGAAACATTAACAAATAATAATGTCACTAAAATAATTAAAAATTTAATGTCATGAATGTATTAAATGAGAATGTCAAGATATATTTGTAAATAAATGTTAAATTAATAATAATAGATAAATAATTAGTGCATTAACCATATGTCACATCATTATTTCTGAGAACAATATGTCCTTAAATCCTCTACTAAATAATCCTGGATACTATAATAACATTTAAATAGCAAGAATCTTTTCAATTTCTTTTTAAATTCATTGATGGATGGAGTTTCTAGTATAGACTTTGGGAAGTGATTGTATATATGCGGTGCCATACTGAAAATGCTTTTAGTATACAATGCTGTCTTGTTAGATTTGCAACAAATTTTATCACTATGCCGCTTACTTCTGTACTTATCAAACCAATACAACAACCAACCAATACAACAACCAACCAATACTTAAATAGCAGCCTGGACAGAGTGGACAGCTCTATTCCTCGCTTCATTGAAATCCTGTAGGGTTGCCTGTAGTTGTGCATGAAGGGCAGAAAAGAAGATGCAACATATCCTGTGAAGGGGCTTCACACCCTTATCATTGACATATCATTGACACACCCAACTAGTGCAGTTGTCTCTCATTGTCATCAATTTTATTACAAACAATTATAATTTCTTCTTCCTCTTCTATGTCAATGACTCAGTCCAACCAATCCAATAGCATCCTGGACAGGTCTTCGTCTTATTTAAATCCTGAAGGGTTGCAGGTAGTTGTGCATGGTGGGCAGGAAAGAAGATGCAACAGATCCTGTGAAAAGGCTCCACAATCTCTCATCTATCATTGCTATTAACTAGAGATGCCGCAAATAGTTGTTATAGCGAATAGTCGAATACTGATTAATCGCCATTCCCTATGGCGAATAGTCGAATACTCGCTATCATTATTCGACATAAAAAAAGGAATATAACAAAACGTTTATTTATTTTCAAATAATAATATAGTTTATTTCTGAGGCAGGTTTGATTTATGAAAAAAAGTGCAACCGACTTGATCCCAATCTGCCCCTTTTGGACTTTAAATATTAAATTATGAATTAAAAAGTCTAACTAATTAACTTTAACATGACTGATTAACACTGACGAGGAACAGAGCTCCCACCTCATTCTTGCCTTTATTGGCTGGCTTGAGTGGAGATTCGCAAGATCAAACATGTTCGGAGGAAGGAAGTATTCCAGTAAGATGCTGGTAGGGATCTTGACCGTACTTCCGGGGTTGTCCTGATAGCCGTGAAATACCTCTCCACTCCTCATAAGCACCTCAGGACATGTTGCTCCCTTGTCGCTACGACACTATGTGCTAGCGACCGTTTTCGGGGGCGCATTATTGAGTGTGCAAGTCACCCCCTGTCATTTTATACGTGTACATATAAACATTGATCAGGCAGGGGCCATAGTCCTTCCATAGTTCTTCCAGGTAACCAGTCCACTTTAGCCACCCAAACCCATAGTCAAATGTCATTGTTTCCATATCCTGCAATAGTCCTACACTAATCGGGGGTTGTCCTTGGGTGCCCTTGCGTAGTGCAAATAGGGATAGTCTTCGGTTGGTGCCTCAACACTTAAAAATGTCTAAGGGGCCTCTGCGAGTTGGCTTCGGCCCCTCGTACGTCTTCCAAAGGTCCGGGACCCCAGGGTCCCGAGACATGTTTAAGATATTTAAAAATATTAATACTAAGTATATTTGGTTTTTAACCGACTTCCAAAAGGAGGAGGTTTTCAATACGTTTTTTTTTTTTTTTGTATGTTTGTTACGCGATTACTCCGCCAATTATGAATAGATTTTGATGATTCTTTTTTGTTTGGTAGATCATACTTCAGAGGTGGTCCCATATAAATTTTATTAACTTTGCTTGGGTAGTTTTTGAGTTAGCTTCAATAATACGTATTTTTTTTCCCACTTAGTATGTAGATGATATGATAACTTCTTGTCACTGTTATTTACATAGCAGGTAGTGGTATTCGAATTTCTGTGGGGTAGGTACCACAACTAAAAAGTGAAAAATAAAAACTTTTTACAAAAAAAAAACAACCGACTTCAAAAAAAAACACTACAAAGTGAAAAATAACTTTAATTTCGGAAGTCGGTGACAAAGAACGAAAATTCAAAACCAAGGACACCGACTTCCGAAATTAAAGTTATTTTTCACTTTGTAGTGTTTTTTTTTTAAGTCGGTTGTTTTTTTTTTGTAAAAAGTTTTTAAAGATTAATAAAAGTTTAATTATTTTTAAGTGTATAGTTTTTCTGATCATTAAAAGTGTAATATACACACGAATAACACTTATTACTCGGTATTCGACGAATAACAAAAAAAAAATCGAGTAATGTCGAATACCGAATAATGCGAGTATTCGCGGCATCTCTACTATAAACATATTTTTTGCTTGCCAGGAGACATACCCCAACACACCGCCTGTATGGTTTGCTGACAGCGAGGATCCCATAGTTACAAATGCTGTCCAGATCCTGACAAATACACAAGGCAGAGATAACCATGTTATAAACCAGGTAAGGATATAAAATGTATGTCATCTACTGTGATTTTTATATGACGTAATATTTTTGAACTTTTCAAAGAAATTTTTTCATGTGTGGTGGTATGTTTATGGACACAAATCTGGACAATTATTATCAGTAGGCTAATATTTGTACACTATCAAGCTGTCAATTACACTAGATAAATATCCATTGCTTACTTCCTTCTTGAGATAGGCAATGTATAATTGAGAAATGTTGTTGGCTGCCTACAGTTTTATTATTTTAAAGACCAGGTTTGTTAGGTTCTTGACTAATTAATTCGCCTTCCCTACAATTTATTTGGGATGGCTCTGCATGTGTTGTCCTTCCACATAATCATTATTAGCCGTCATAGCCTTATAAATCTTGAAAAAAAAAAAAAAATCTGCATTGGTTGTTCACTTAAATTTTACTTAGCAGTTTAAGTTATATTTAAATTACTTATTAACTAATAGGCTAGATTGTAATGTGAATAAAGTATCACCAATTGTGAAACATTATAAAGGAAAAAAAAAAAACTTAAATTTTATTTTTCCTTAATTTTATCTCTTAAATTAGGTAATTAGCTAAGCCAATCACAATTTAGTCATTGTTTTACAGAAAATGTGAGTAAGTTCCTGTTATATTATAACTCGCACGTTGTGACATACGGTCATTCCTCTTGTTGTGACACAGATCATTAAGGAAATGACAATAAAACAAATTACTTAGTATTAATAAAATAATTAGTCATACTCCCAATAAGAGAAAGGATTATGTAGCAGTAGATAAATAGGTCGATTACTTGTTTACAAGGCTTATTATAGCATTAAACATATCCAAACTTAAAAACTTTAAGTTATGCATTGAGCGAAAATTCTAAAAAAGAATAGAATCAGCATAGAATTAAGAATTTGAAATGAAGAAGGTACTGCAAATCTGCGTTGCATTTATATTGCAGACATACCTACATGTCTGATGATCAATAATAAGCTAAATATAGCCTTTAGACCGGGTCAATACAATGTGTAGGGGTGGGTTGTATTTGAACTCCGACCTTTGCTGCACAGAGGACAGAGACACCTCGGTCGCATTGTCATCGTTGACGTGGACTACGACACAAATGACATATAGAAATTGACAGCTTTGAAGGTGGTCCGTGACACAAGTTGTGCGCTCAACCACAGAATAGTACAGAAGGCGCACTCCGCATTTTAGGTTTGAAGCTACAAGTACGGGGCAGGCTCGTCTTGTCGGGTCAATTCAGTGAGCGTAATCTAGTCAGAAGATATAAGAGTTACGGGATAGAAAGAGGCAACTTCTAGGTGAATATAACTGTAGGTACTTAATTAGCGCTGTGCGACCTGAATTGCACTTTATTGTGTCGTAGCTAGAGTCGCTTTTTAATGAAATGATTTTGCAAAGTGAACCATCTGTTTCATGCATTCAGCTGTGGCTCAACGCAATTTCGGCGCTACGAATTTTATTATACTGCCCATAGATATAAGAAAGAAGTTTTTTTTATGTTTTTATGATACTGCCTCTCTACCGTCTTTAGACGCTCTGCAAGCCGGCGCGGATTTCGTGCTCTGCAGTTAGCTGCAAGTTGCAACCTTACGCGTAGCTTATTATCAAGCAGTACAAAAAAAGGCATTGTGCCCATTTTCTCTTGAATTTCCAACTCGTAATATTGATCTGTTATTAACCGACTTTCAAAAAGAAGGAGGTTCTATATTCGTAGCGTATGTGTATTTTTTAAATGTATCTCCACAGATTTCTCCGTCAATTGTGGACCGATATTGAAAAATATTTTTTTGTTTGAAAGGGTATGCTCTCGAGGTGATTCTATGTAAATGTAATTAACTTTGCTTGGTTAGGTTTTTGAGCTGGCTTCAATAATGCGTATTTTTCCCACTTAGTTTATGACTTTATGGATATGATGGATGATATATGTTCCTGTCATTGTTATTTACATAGCAGGTAGTGGTATTAAAATTGGTGGGGGTAGGTACCACACATAAAAAGAGAAAAAAAAAATCGACTTCGGTTACAACCGAGTCGGTGTCTATGGTTTTGAATTTTCGTTTTTTTGCCACCGCTTTAGAAATTTAGGTTATTTTTCACTTTGTAGTGTTTTTTTGTAATTTTTTTTTCAATATTACTGATTTAAAAAAAATTATATGAAGGATTTAGATAAAACCATTAACATCGAAGTTAACACAGCTTTTCTTCGGCTTAAAACAAAAATAATTGTAAAAACTGTACAAACCGTCTGTCTACGTAGATGTTGACCTAAATTAAATTGAATAGAAAATTACCTGAGACAAATGTATGGTGTTTTAAAGTAAATTATTTGCATATGAAAAGTACTTACCTACTTTAAATACTTAAATTCAATTTACACTAATGCAAATTGATTACAAAAATTAATCAATTGAAAAAAACGTAAAAAAAAAATCGATATTTTGCTAAAAACTTGCAGTTTTATCTATGCACCTACCTACGTAAAGATTATTTGAACACGAACGAGTTCATTGAACTCTGTCGGTACAAAAATAAGTGTCTACCTACACAATGTGCAAATTGAACATGCCATTAACTATTTTAAAATTTTCTGATACGTGCGAAGTCCTAAATAGTTATTTATACAAGTGCTAAATAGCGTTAACAGTACAATTTAAAGGAAGACAGAAAAAAAAAGTCGGATTTTTTTTTTATCAAGGGCGATGTTATTTTTATGAAGGTAAGTTTCGGTAACATAGGAAGTGATCATTTGCCTTTATTTTTTTTTAATTTTCGACGTTGTAATTTTATCAGAAAAGCGAAATGCTGACTTTAGCAAATTAATTTTATGTAGGTGAAGGTGATATTTTGTAGTTCTACGGATTACAGTGAAATATGGTTATCAATAGCGCCAGCATTAGAAAAGTATTTTTTATTTCTAAATGAAAGTTCCACGTAGTTTTTTTGGGTCAAACATCGGCGGAAAACAAAATACGACTTCTTTTGACACACATAAAGGCTCGCATTAGAAAAGTATTTTTTTATTTCTAAATGAGTGTCCACGTATTTTTTTTGGGTTAAACATCGGCGGAAAACAAAATACGACTTCTTTCGACACACATAAAGTCTCGCATTAGAAAAGTATTTTTTATTTCTAAATGAAAGTCCACGTAGTTTTTTTGGGTTAAACATCGGTGGAAAACAAAATACGACTTCTTTCGACACACATAAAGGCGCGCATTAGAAAAGTACCTATTTTTTATTTCTAAATGAAAGTCCACGTAGTTTTTTTGGGTTAAACATCGGTGGAAAACAAAATACGACTTCTTTCGACACACATAAAGGCGCGCATTAGAAAAGTACCTATTTTTTATTTCTAAATGAAAGTCCACGTAGTTTTTTTGGGTTAAACATCGGCGGAAAACAAAAAACGACTTCTTTCGACACACATAAAGGCTCCCTCAGATAGGCGCGATGCAACAGCGTTATGCGACGCGAGTAGAACAATTTTTATTAAAACTTCATGGAAAGGCAGCGCGACAGCCCGACGCGAATCTAGTAGGACACTAGATTCGCGTCGGGCTGTCGCGCTGCCTGTGGGAGCCTTAAGGCCTTTTGTACACCCACCGCCGTGTGTATGCACAGTCGTCAGTGTTCTTGGATCACTATGGCAGTTTGTTGACGACACGGCTCCACCGTCGCAGTATACTATTGAACCGTGTCATATACAAGGTCACACGATTTTTCTATGGCGTGGTTAATACCGTAAAGAAACCGTGCCGTGTCAAAAGCCCTATCTATATTATAACGAGTCGGACTCGTGCACGAAGGGATCCGTACCATTATCTAAAAAATTGCGGTTTAGTATATTTTTTTAGTTTTATCATTCTCTTATTTTAGAAGTTACAGGGGGGGGGGGGGACACACATTTTACCACTTTGGAAGTATCTCTCGCGCAAACTATTCAGTTTAGAAAAAAATGATATTAGAAACCTCAATATCATTTTTGAAGACCTATCCATAGATAACCCATACGTATGGGTTTGATGAAAAAAAAAAATTGAGTTTCTGTTCTAAGTATGGGAACCCCCAAAATGTATAGTTTCTTTTTCTATTTTTGTGTGAAAATCTTAATGCGGTTTACAGAATACATCTACTTACAAAGTTTCAACAGCATAGTTCTTATAGTTTCGGAAAAAAGTGGCTGTGACATACGGACGGACAGACAGACAGACATGACGAATCCATAAGGATTCCGTTTTTTGCCATTTTGCTACGGAACCCTAAAAATGTTTCGGTCGGAATTTGGACCACCAAATATTGTTAAAAAAAACATATCTACTATTCAATTGAAATATATTTTTTATGTAACTGCCACGTAGCATCTAATTTGATTAATTAGTTTATTTTTATAAGGTAGATACAGTTGCAGTTGCTATGCTGTGCTGTGTGGCGCAAGAGAGAGCGTCTGAGTGCGGGGGTGCGGGTGCAAATGTTTAAAACTGCTTATAATAATTACCTTGTACTTATATTATTCAAAATAGAAAGTAGTACGAGTTTTATTTCTGGACCTCAATAAACAAAAAAACCGGCCAAGTGCGTGTCGGACCACGCACAATGAAGGGTTCCGTAGTTGGGATGAATTTATCCCAAAAACAAACTTAACTTTGTAGTTGAAAAATATGTTCTCCCATACGGAATGTATGGGAAAACATGTTTTTGCAACTGCAAAGTTAAGTTGGTCGATTATTACTCGTTAACTTGTAAATCCTACTTAGCTGTGATGGTTTTATTCGTTATATAAACTACTGCTGTGATTTTTTTCACACATCCAAAACCAACCATTTAGCTGGCAGGGGGGTGGGGGGCACTTGACTCTAACAAAAATTTGCACTTTAAAGCTTAATATTTCGCAAACGGATCCCTGAATCTAAAAATGGTTTTCACAAACTCACAATGTTTTTGAAGGACCTTTCTAATGATACCCCACACAATGGGTTAAAAAAAAATACATCACCACTTTACGTGTTGGAGAGGTACCCTAAAAAAAATGTTTTTCATAATTTTGTTTTACCACTTTGTCAGCGTATAATATGTATATCTATGCCAAATTACAGCTTTCTAGTACTAAGGGTCTCGGAGCTAGACCGCGGACAGAAAGACAGACAGACGGACATGACGAAACTATGAGGGTTCCTTGTTTACTACGGAACCCTGATACCCCACACAATGGGTTAAAAAAAAATACATCACCACTTTACGTGTTGGAGAGGTACCCTAAAAAAAATGTTTTTCATAATTTTGTTTTACCACTTTGTCAGCGTATAATATGTATATCTATGCCAAATTACAGCTTTCTAGTACTAAGGGTCTCGGAGCTAGACCGCGGACAGAAAGACAGACAGACGGACATGACGAAACTATGAGGGTTCCTTGTTTACTACGGAACCCTAAAAATCGACTGTATCCTGACCCCCCCACTTAAAATTACTTTCCGACCCGTGGTTTAACACAATTTATTATCTGTTGTTTCTAGGTCGGTATACTGTTGAGAGAACTATGCAAGCTACATGGCGTACCTGAACCACCAGATTTGGATTCATTGTCTCTTCCAGTGCACCCAGCGCCGCAGCAGAGGTTGGTACCAATAAAAATACACTAACTTATTGATTTTTTCCTCCATGCTTTTTCCTTATAAGCTCCAGTAAACTAATCGGGCAGGTAATCCATACTAATAAAATAAATATTAATATATATATTATATAATTATTAATAAAAATAAATAATATTAATTAGTTATTATTATATCATTATTCTGTTCTTTTCCTCTTGTCTGTTTATATTTTATGTGAATTTATGTGTGTACATAAATGGTTAAATAAATAATATTACTAATGCGAAAATAACTCTTGTCTGTTGTGAAATTGTGACCGCAGTTACAAACAGGCAAAGTACGCGACTCTAGCAGAACAATTTCTATGAAAACTTCATGGAAATTGTTCTACAAGAATCGCGTCGACCGTCGCGTCGCGCCTGTCTGCGGGAGCCTTAACGATCGGTTCAGTGTTTATAAAATTTTACAGATACCCTGGCACCGTATCTATCTGTCAAATTTAGAATTTCTGTACAAGGACATAGCAATTTTCATCGTGGTAGCTAGCAGTCATAGCCTAGTGGTGTGACTGTCGGGCTGCCAAGTCATAGGCCTCGAGTTCGAACCCAAGGCACGCACCTTAGACTTTTCGGATTCATGTGCGTATTGTATAATTATCACTTGCTTCAAAAACGGTGAAGGAAAACATCGTGAGGAAACCGGCATGCCTGAGAGATATTTCTCGACGGCATGTGAAGCTAAGTCAGAGGCCCATGAGCGGCTTTAAAACTCTGACACCAGGTTAGTCACTAACACACGAAAAGAAGATCTTGGTGAAATGTACTAAAATAAAATACGTAGGTACAGATGAAGTCGAAGGCAACAGCTAGTTGCTTATAATATCTGATTTGCTCTTAAGTATAACTAGTAGAGGAGAGCCTATATGGTGAAAAATAGGCCCAGAAAAAAAACAGTGGCATTCCGGGAGTGCCGACAGAAGTGAAAACTTGAACAAGATCGCCTTGGTGGAAGAAAAATACTGGTATAGAACATTGGCTCGTAACTTTATCTAAAAAAGAGCACAATCGTGTTTACAAAAAAAATACTTCCAAAACCTTTTAAAGTAAAAATACTTGCATAGAACATTGATCCGTAACGTAATATAAATGCACAATCGTGTTTACAAAAATGAGGTGTCGGTAACGGGGTCGCGAGTTCAATTGTTTTTTCCCATCTCAAAAATGCCCGACGCGCCTAAAGAAGTTTTCACTTAAAAAAACTTTTTACAAAAAAAAACAACCGACTTCCAAAAAAACACTACAAAGTCAAAAATAACTTAATTTCGGAAGTCGTCATCTACATACTAAGTGAGGAAAAAATACGTATAATTGAAACTAACTCAAAAACTACCCAAGCAAAGTTTATAAAATTTATATGGGACCACCTCTGAAGTATGATCTACCAAACAAAAAAAGAATCATCAAAATCTATTCATAATTGGCGGAGTAATCGCGTAACAAACATACAAAAAAAAAAAAAAAACATACAGACGAATTGAGAACCTCCTTCTTTTGGAAGTCGGTTAAAAATGTTCCTTGAATCGATCGGTTCTGAGCCAGCAACAGTGCAGCATTGTGTTTGCTGAATACTTAACTGCAGCACTCGACAATCTATTATTAACGTCGTTTTTCATATCGAATGTAATCGACTACACGCGACACCGTGAGCGTATAATTTCCTCCTATAAACTTCATCAGCCGTATGCAGCGCATTGTCGTACGTTGCGCCACGATTCTTGTTATAAAGATGTACAGGTATGAGGTAGGTACTGATGTAGTCCGCTTTAAACTCTCCCTTCATCTAGAAAGTGTCAGCGAAAGCTTCACAAAGTTTATAGGAGATTTCAGCCATAAGCTATAATGCTGTTTGAAAGCTAAAGAACACTGTCTTAATTTCTAACAGCACGCATAGCATGAGTGCCATAGAAACGGGTTTTGTCGACGGAAGAATAGACAAAATTACAGATTGTGATTGTTTATCTGTCATTTTGTCTATTCTTCCGTCGACAACACCCGTTTCTATTGTGATCATGTTAAGAGTGCTGGTAACCAATTAATATCTTACTTCAAAGTCAAATTCAAATAATTTATTTCAATTAGGCACATTAAAGGCACTCTTGAACGCCAAAATTTACAAAAAATAGAATTGATTCTAGTCGCCCCTTCCAAAAGGT
Source organism: Agrochola litura (assembly GCA_949152395.1). Lineage (NCBI taxonomy): Eukaryota > Metazoa > Arthropoda > Insecta > Lepidoptera > Noctuidae > Agrochola > Agrochola litura. The sequence goes on from OX424509.1 coordinate 8,322,136, forward strand.
AGTTTTCGTATGGAGAAGACCACCGTTACTCTCTTAAAATGTTTTACAATATTTTGTATATATTAATTATATAATTATATGTGAAGACGACTTGAAATCCTATATAGAATATCTACACTACGTATTTTATATTGTGAACTGTGAACGGATTTAAAATTAAATATTTCCGCAACCAGAGACTGAAATTAATATTGTCGCCCGAAAAAAATACAATCAAGGCCTAATAATTGCGATGTTTGCTGAAATTTTGTGGAGCTTAGTCATCTGGCGTGCCTTGCAAGATTATCACAAACTTTTTATTTATTGTTTTTATAACACTCTTGTGATATATAATATATTCAAGGCTTTTAGATTTGCAAGCGACAGTAAAATACGACTCATTATCACTTATTCTGTCGGTCCTAATTATAATCCAAAAGGACGAAAATGTCAATATCTCTGTCTCGTCACAGAATAAGTACATAAGGCGCACTCTACATCTTAGGTATGAAGCTCCAAGTACGCGGCGGGCTCGTCTTGTCAGGCCAATTCAGTGAGCGTAACTCAGTCTCAAGATTAAGAGTTACGCGATAGAAAGAGAGGCAATTTCTAGGTGAATATAACTGTAGGTAATTAGCGTCGACCTGAATTGCATTTTATTGTGTCGTAGCAAGAGTCGATTTTTATTTAAATGATTTTACGGAGTGAGTCGTTAAATGACAAACTTCAATTTTTAATACTTTAATAGTATCAACTCTGGAACTTTGTGTACATCAGTTTAGTTATTGACATTTTATCGACGCTTAGTAAAATAGCGACGACACAAAAGCCTGCTCTAATTGATTGATTGACCGTCCAAGCAACACACCTTTTATAATCTAATGTGCATCGTAGATATTTCTGTTTTTTTCCTGCTGATATGCAATAAGGAATGCTTTATTATCTATCAAACACCTATCTATGTTAATAAATAATTGGATTAATGCGGAAAGCCCTTTTGGCTTTGCCAAGATCTTTTGGTAAAATTATAGAACAGACAGATTTTTAAGGGGTGACTCCATAGAAAAAAATAGCGCGACTGCTGAGTATAGAGGTTCGATTGGGTTTTTCATCTGGAATTAGTAGTGCAGCCCGAAGTCATGATAGCAATAGACCTGCATCACATGAGACTTCAACATAACTGGCGAAGTGTTGGTCTTCTAAACACGTCTGCCTAAGTGCCACCTCCGGGGAATACAGGTTTAAAGATATGAAATTAACAGAGAATATTTCTGTCTTTCCAGAGTTCCAAGTGTAACGTCAAACGGCGCCGAGTCGGGAACAGAGGAAGATGAAGAGATGGCAGCGGAGGAAGACGAATCTGAGGGGGAAGACGACTTGCCACTAGAAATGGTCGACGACGCTGGACGCAGCAACAAAGTATGTAGCATTTTATGAGTTATGTTATGTTATGGGGTTTGGTTTCCGCATTTAGTCCGTAAGGTGGACCATTGTGCGTGGGCCATGGCGGCCGTTTGGTGGTTATTCCAACCAGCCCACCTCCCTCCAGAAGCTAATTAAATCTCCTGGTCTGTTCAGAACATCTGTGTAGGATCTGGGTGACCCGAGGGTTTCTGTTCTAATCTGGGTGACGCCTGTGCATTCAAAGAGCACGTGCGCTACGGTTTCCTCAGCCTCCATGCACGCCCTGCACAGAGGACTGTCCGTTATGCCTATTGTGTGGAAGTGTTTGTTTAGCGAGCAGTGCCCCGTGATGGTCCCCGTCATCATGCGCAGGCCGTTCCTGTCCAGGCGTAATAAACGCCTGGTTAGCCTGCTATCCAAGGATGGCATAGCTTCCTTGGACTGCCTGCAACCCGGTGTCGAGGTCCACCAGTTCTCTGCTTGTTTGTGGGTGAACTCCTGTAGCCACCTGCGTATTTAGTTGAAGGGGATTGGCACGATAGGCTCGGCTCGGCTAATTAATCAGCGCTTGACGTAAATTGACGTAATTTTAGTAGGCAAGTTTTTAATCACGTCTAAACTTGTATGGAGTAGTGACAGGCGCTGATTAATTTGACAGGACTAAACTAAAATTTATCTTCTGTCCTTTTCTTAATGAAATTAAAAGAAAAAGATGCACTGAACTTAAATTTAGTTTAGTTTGTGAACAAGGGAATCGGCACCATTGTCAATTAACGAAAAAATTATACTGATAAAAAATAAACAAAGGACATTTATGTATCACAATTACTCCACGGTTACTCTTAAAAATAAATGGCTTTTACAATGTTTTCAAATTACAGTGATAATAGGTATGAAGGACAGTGTAGGCCGGTCAGTCCTCAGTCATTCTCACATTCTACACAATAAGTACATTGTTTGTTAGTAATGTCGTAAGAAGCGATAAAAGTTGATTGACAGATACTCATCTTTATGGGTAGCAGCATTACCAAATGACAGGATACTGTAATCATAATCACCGCACTAAGCAGCTATACTTTTTAAAACGCAATAAAGCAATTATCGGTCAGTGCACATGCACAGACATGCATACTGAATGTTACTGCTATATAAAATGATTAATGATACCTTTGTTGCATATTAGGAAACTCACAGGACATAAAATAATACGCAGTACTTTCAAACCATTACTATCAAAGAAGACGATCAGCTCGTGGCTAAGTAATAACAGCCGCACGGGTCGATCCATCAGGTTAAGTTACACTTGCCGGGGTTAGTCTGTGGACGGTGACCATCTTTACACACCGAGACTCCTCCGTGCTTCGGAAAGCAAGTTAAGCTGTTTGTCCCGGCTGTCATTCGTGGCTCTTTGACAGTCGTTACCGGTCGTCAGAAGCCCGAAAGTTTGACAACTAGTCTTACCAAGGGGTATCGTATTACCCCGTTACTGGGTTGTAGAGGTCAGATAGGCAGTCGATCCGTGTAAAATTGTGATATTCAGCTGCATCCGGTTAGACTGGAAGCCGACGCCAACATATAGGTCTTATCATATGTCTTTATTTGCCTTAAACATGGTATAAAGTTGTTACAGTCAGGTATTAATCTAAAGTCCGCATGTTTAGCTATACAGGATATGTATCAATTGCATGCAAAATTGTAATTATTGGTTAATTGTTGTTCAATGTCACAGATATAAAGTCAATACAATAATATAATAGTTTTATTTTAGTATCCATAATGACAAATGTCCAGAAATTTATAATTTATTGTTAAAAAAATCTTTAATATCATAAAACATATGTTCTTTCAGCCATTTCAATAAAAAAAAATTAAATGATTTAATATTATATACTAATTTTATTTCTTTTGGAATTTTATTATAAATGCGTATACACATGACTAGGAAACTTTCGCATACTTGGCTGATTTGGGAGGGAGATTGATTGACTATCAAAGAATAAAATGGTTCAATATTGTTTTTGTAATGATAATTTGCCATTATCATAGCAATCTTGCACTGATAATTTGGAATGAAAAACAAAAAAAAAAAACAATAATTGATTGAAGTTTTATTACTTAGATTTCTTTGTGTAACATGACTGCGTCCGAAAATGTTTTGGTACCACCAAGCAGCATTCCAGTGTTCTGGTTTGTAAAATGCTGGTGAAATTTGTGCAGTGGTGGCCCAGTGGTAACGGCCATGACGTACCCAAGTTGTAGGTCGTGGGTTCTAAATCAAACAGGCACTTTACTTTGTGTAAATTATTTCATCACCACTGCTCTCAAAACGGTGAAGGAGAACATCGTGACGAAATCGGCATGTCCTAGAACCGAAAATTTGAAGACATTGAGACATCCACCAACCCGCACTGAGCTGGCGTGGTGGATGACGGCCCACTCCCTCTGACTGAGAGGAGGCCTGTGTCCCAGCAGTGGAAACATTACGGGCTGCTTATATAGGTTACTTCTGAAATTCAGATGAACCATCTGTTAGATGCGACACATAAACAAAAAGTCGAGAGGTGTCGTGGTATAACTTGGTTTGAACGAAGTTACTTTCGCTGTATATTATGTATTGAATAACAGGCACAATACAATAAATTAACGTTTGAGATTAACTAAATAAAATAAAAACATGCTGTAGCAAAAGTATCGTGACGGTCAATAATGTTACACTCGTGTGTCTAGCTCTCATTCGCCAAGTGTGTAGAGTATAACGTGAGATAAGTCCGTAATACCTCAGCTCAAATTAAACACTGTCTCGCTCGCACACTTTTGCTCACGGACTGAGAGAGAGCGAGACTGAGAGGCGGGAGAAGGCTCCAAGGCGCCGATAGTTTACGTAATTTCTTTAAACGGTGAAAATAATGGTAATAAAAAAAACAGTATTTATCTGCTTTAAATGTTCAGTTACTATGCAAAGTTAATCTTATTTGATTTTTTTTTAATACTAGCGGTTTATTGTTCGGTTTGGAGGTAACTTTTTTTTTGTTTCTATCGAGAAAATTTTATGGAATCGTGTTTTCGTCAAACATAGTACTTAACATTAATCCTCAAATTTACCCTATATTTATTTCAAAATTATTGCTGCAGTATTTTCTATATGACGGAGGCTAAGCAATTTAAGGTAAAGAAGAAAACAATGATCGTCATGCTTTGACATAGGTCATTGTGACAAAATGTACAAATTCTATTAGCACATAGTCTGTTTTGTAAAAGGTATGTTAAATTCAATGTAAATGTGACTGATCAAGTTCAAATACCTTCGCGTTTTGTTTGGAAATATGAATTTATGCGAATTTCACTTGTTATTCTTGTTGTTATTCAACTGTATTACGTTATGGAAATCTGTGTGTCAATGTCGGCCATTTAAGGCCATAAATATAACTTGCTATTTGAATAAGCAAGCGCGGTTCATTAATATTAAAACGCATAATTTAGAAATATGTAATCTTTATACCGTACTCATTTTCCATTTATTCTTTTCCCTGTAAACAGTTTATTTTTTCTGTTTGTTTGTTTTTCTTATAACAGCCAGCCTGTGTTCTATAACAACTACAGTGCGTTTATTATAACTTTTCCCGTTTTTTTTTTTTTTTTCTATATTAAAAAGAATTGACGTTTTTAGTAATTGATTACAATCTAGCCTAATAGACTAATAAGCAATTTAATTCTAACTTAACATTTTACGAGATAGATTATGTTATATCTAAGAATAGTGTCAATTTGCACTCTTACACAAGGTCAATTTCGTAGCACTTTCTTAGGGTCTGATTATTGGTAAAACACTTTGTTCTTGTGTTATATGTATAGCACAGCATTGTTACTATTTATTAATTCACTATTTACACACTACACTAACTCAAATGGTTTAGTTCTCTTAACTTTTCCCGTGACGCGATTAGTAGGATTAACACATAGGATCATTTTAATCCCGATATCCCCACGGGATCGAGAGTTATGCGGGTGAAACCGCGGGGCGCTACTAGTATTATAAATACGAAAATGAGTTTGTTTGTTTGTTACTCTTTCACGTCTTAACAACTCAACTACTCAACCGATCATTATGAAATTTTGCATACACGTTGTTAGGAGCACAGAAAAATAATGAACAAAATCAACATTAACGCGAGCGAAGCCGCGGGCAAAAGCTAGTTAACCAAAAATTCGTCTACTGCTGAACATAAATTATGCCTCTCCAAACGTAGGTACGTCATTTAACTATTTGTTCTGTTACTCTCATCCAGCTGACCACCACGTTGAAGTGGTTCGTTAGCCAAAAAAGCTTTCTCATTATTCTATAGACAAATAAATTAAATTGATGTGTCTGTTTGTGATATCAAAATAACAGCTTTTCACTAAATGCATATGAAAGTAGTAAGTAGGCATTAAAAAAAGAATCGCCTGTTTCATAGAAAAGTGCAATACCTACGCGGTTAAAATGTATGGAACAACAGATTTTTTTTAAATAACACGAAAAATTTCAGCAGGGGGTTCAGAATCATTTACTGACTCCATGGTAACACTTTTGCGTCCCTGCCACCCTGTATACGGTACTAAAAACAAAAAACTTTTTTTTTAAAGCTGTCTGGACAGACAGCTACCTGTAAAAAGCACTGAGGCACCTGAGGAAAGGACTGCACCGGTTTTGACTTGGACTTGCACTGGCAGATAGCTGATGTTAGAAGTAGTTAGAGTAACTTAGGCTTCTTTTATTTTAGAAAAATAATTAGGGTCAACGCGGGCGAAGGTCAGCAGCCGCTGTAACACAATATAAACATAAATTCTTCTTTATATTTTCAGGACGACATGGAAACAGAACACTTAGCGACACTGGAGCGGCTGCGACAGAACCAGCGAGCAGACTATCTGTCGGGCAGCGTGTCCGGCAGTCTGCAGGCTACTGACAGACTCATGAAGGAGCTCCGGGACATATACCGCTCATGCTCCTTCAAAAACAATATGTATTCTATTGGTGAGTGTTGCGTCCATGGAGTTTCTTCATAGGAACCTACTACGCTTTGAAATGGGCAACTAACTTTTCTGACTGATCGACTCCTAGACAATACAAACTGCCTGTAAATGGTTTAATTGATTGAGTTAGAGTGAGTTAAGTGTAACTATAGTTAACCTACATAAAAGTCACATGATGCACTCTTGTGATTATCACTCACGAGACATCGTCCTCGTGACATATATAACATGTAAAAAAAAACCCTGTCCGATCCGTGAGGGTGTTGTTAGATATCGTACTGAGAGGTCTATTTATGTAGAAATTTTAAGGAAAAAAAAAACAGTTTTTTTTTCCGTTGGGAATTTTACCGGATTACATAGGGCGCGAGCGGCCGTCGTTTAGCAGGTGTCTACAAGTCATAACTTATGACCAGAGGTCGGAATTAGGTAGAGTTATTTATGTAATTGCCATCGACATGTTGATATTAATATGGATCTTCCCGGGATTTCTAATAGACAATCCCGTGTGACCAACAATATTACAAATAAATAATAATAAAAACCTCAGAGATAGATAAGACAAATAAAACAAAGATAATTAACATACAATTTTTTTATTAGTATTAAATTCACAATGCACACGTGTGCGCATTGGAATTTTGCAACTTCGGACATCCGATGTCGTTGATGTAAATTTGGCAACGTCGCGCGTGTTAGGGTTAAATTGTGTAAAAGTAAATAACTTTTTCTTTAATAGATCACGGGATTTTTCAGCTCTTCAAAATTACTCCCAGGATTTGGGGCATATCCACTTTATTCTTTCGTTGTATGAAATCAGTGTAAGTACATAAATAAATCTACCTAATTCCGACCTCTGCTTATGACTATTGAAAATTTTCTAAATTTTAAAGGATTTGGGGTAATTTTGGTACAAAAAATGTGAATTTTAAATAGCAATAACTTTTTAAATTCCAATAATATTTTTTTTTAAAACCTTTTAGGTAATGTTATTGAAGTACCTATGTGCTCCTTTCGGATCGGACAGGGTTTTTTTTTACAAATTGTATAACAGGCTATCTGTCGGGCAGCGTGTCTGGCAGCCTAGACTCATGAGTTCATGACGAAACTTATTTTTAAATGTCGTAGCATCATGCTGAGATAGGAGCCTTTTGGCCTCGTAAAGGACTTTTATTTTTTTATGTTTCTGTTAGAGTTTTTAGTAGTTTAATTTGTGATATCCTGTCCTCTTTTCTTTCAATAAAGGAGCTATGAAACCAAGGGCAGTACTCAGACATTTAAGTTAATTAAAGATTATTCTTTTGAGTTGTCTAGCTCTGTTTAAGCTTCGATGCCAGTATAGGGAATATCACTGTTTAGTATTGAATTATTATTGAAATCATCGACGTTTAAAAACCTATAAGTTACGATATTGACACAAATATGTATAGCAATAAAACTTATATTCGCATTGACAATGTGTCGACAAATTGGACAGACTGGGTTCACAATAGTTCAACTAAGTATACTTTGACAAGGTGAGCTCCCGCAGTAATACAATCATAGGCTATTGTCAGTAAAATCTATTGTAGTATCATTGAAATGTAGCAGTTTGTTCATGTTTTGTAAAAAACAATTTGATTTACACCTCGTGCGCAATACGCCACAAGTCGTAAGCAATATTGCGTATAAAAATCGCTCAATCTCTTACAAAAAAAAAAAAATGGTGTTTTAATTCAGACAAAATACATTACGAAAAATAATAAATAAGTAGAAAAAAAAAAACAGTAAAAGCATTAAAAAAAATATTTATAAAATTCATTAAAAATTCAAATTCTTTGCCTAGCCTTATCCTATTTCATTTGGGGTCGGGCCATATCCCATTTCGTATATAAATCAATAGAAAAACAAAAAATGGCATTGGCACTCCGGGAGTGCCGACAGAAGTGAAAACGAACAAGATCGCCTTGGTGGAAGAAAAATACTTGTATAGAACATTGGTCCGTAACCTTATGTAAATAAAGAGCACAATCGCGTTTACAAAAAAATAAATACTTCTGAAACCTTTAAAGTAAAAATACTTCCATATAACATTGATCCGTAAAGTAGTATAAATAAAGAGCACAATCGCGTTTACAAAATCTTTAAAGTAAAAATACTTGCATAGAACATTGATCCGTAACGATATATAAATAAATAAAGAGACCAATCGCGTTTACAAAAATGACGTGTCGTTACAGTGTCGCGAAATCAATGGTTTAGTCCCATCTCAAAAATGCCCAAAGCGTCTAAAGAAGTTTTCACTTCAAAAAATTTAAGGAACATCCTTTTGAACTTTGTCTTCAAGGTACAGGAACATTTTTCTCTATTTACCTGCACCTGCAGTGTCCGAAATACCTATGTTAACTCGAAAGACAATTTCTAAACGCCTGCGACATAGCCATTAATCATCTGTTGACTGCATTGCCAGTATGGTAACCAATCCCCTTTTCGCATCGTCGCTCATACAACCGCAGACAACCTATCGTATAATTTTAGTGTGCATCGTACCACATCGCCGTTACCACACCGACGTTAATTTGAGGCGCAGTGCTTTAGCATAAACTGTATAGGATGGCAGGGACATCGACGCGAAAACTGTTACTATGGATTTAGTACATGATTCTGAGCCCCCCTGCGTTGAAATTTTACTTCGATTATAAAAAAAAATTAAACGCGGGGTGGTTTAGAATCATGTACTAAATCCATGGTAACAGTTTTCGCGTCGATGTCTCTGCCACCCTGTATTTTGCATAATGTACAAAAGTTCACAGATTTATTAGCAAAAAAACTTTAATTTAGCTAATAAACGCTGTAAAAATTTATTATAACAAGCATAAACATCAAAGAAAATATGATAGTGCCAACGTTTTTCATGACATAAGTTTATTCAGTGTTTTTAAGTAAGAGGAAGAGGGCTTGTAAATATCCGTGGCCGTAGGAAGTCAAGGTCACAGCAGAAAATCCAAGTCTGTTTAGTATGAAACAAGACTCATGTAACCAAGATGATGTGCAACATAAATTGTCCCGTATCATTATTGGTTCAATGCAATAGGTTTCAAGGACTAAATGGTTGTGTGGCGGCATCTACATTGCCACATGCGAACCACGAATCAAAAGACCTTTTTTTTGGGTGGGAAATTATCAAATAACTTCTCCCGCTCTAGGTGGAGCGGGAGGGCGTGTCAGACTCTTACTGACTAAAACCCACCCGTGTTCCTTCACTTGTCATGTTGCCGGGGGGCCACGATTTCCCTTTCGGCCCGTATTCGCAGCCCACGAATGACGTCACACAAATCCTGCATCGCGCAATTAGAGTTTACCGTGCGAACGACATATATATGACTATCCGACGTCAATTGTTGGGCAGTTGCCCGCCAGACAGGACACCCGTCTGGTCGGAGGATCCTCCCTTTTCTATAGAGGATGTGTAAACTTTACACCCTGATCCTCATACCTCTAAAGATGTATCACAATGTACCAAATTATACTAATATTTTCAAATTTCCTATTCCAGAGTTAGTAAACGATTCCCTCTACGAGTGGAACATCAGGCTGCGTTCAGTGGACCCCGACAGTCCGCTACACAATGACCTGCTGGTCCTCAAAGAGAAAGAGGGCAAGGACTCGATACTACTCAATATCATGTTCAAAGAGACATACCCATTCGAACCGCCGTTCGTTAGGGTCGTGTACCCGATTATATCAGGTGAGACATAACTATAGTTGCCAAAGTTAAAATCAAACAAGTAAGTGAAAGCCTGAACATGATTTTTCAAACGACTTCTAAAAAGGAGAAGGTTGTAACGCTGTCCCCGGCGAATAAAATGGTAATCGTAAAAACTAAATTTTACAGGAAAAATAAAAAACAGTTTTTTGTGAAAATCTTGTACATAGCGGAATTGTTCAAATATCAAAAGAAAAGTAATTTTTTACATTCATTACAATACACCTAAAAATCTTGTAACTTCTGAAATAACCGTAGGAAATGAATGAAAAAATTTAACTGAGTGTAATCGGACCTCTTAATATCGAATATGCAATAACCTTAAAACTATTGTAGTAGCACATTACTGTTTTAATCGCCGGGGACAGCGATTATGTTCGTCTGTATGTAGGTATTTAAAAAAAAAATGTATGTTCATCAATATTTTGTGTTGTACTTCGTAGCACGACCATGTACGCATTCATTATAATTTTAAATGGTAATAGAATATTTTTAATTTGTACTATTTTATACCACTAGTTAGAAATTTTATAACTCTCAATTATCGCAGATATAACCACGCTAAAATTCCAGCTGGCATAGAAGTTGATGAAACGGGAGCATGCCCAAAAATTTGTACTCATTATGTACTCCTATTTCATAACTGGTAAATTGTTGTAAATTGTTAGAAAAGTAAAAAAAAAAAACATTTTCTGCCTAAGCTTGTATATTATGACGGGGTCCGCTAGGGCCGATGCCTGCCGGGGCTGCGAAGAAAACCGAAAGGGAGATCGTGGCCCCCGGCAACAGGGCAACCGAAGGAACACGGGTGGGTTTTAGTCAGTAAGAGTCTGACACGCCCTCCCGCTCCGCCTAGAGCGGGAGAAGTTATTTGTTAATTTCCCACCCAAAAAAAAAGCCTGTATATGATTTTTATACTTGACACTAGATGGCGTTAAATCATAACCTTCGTTTTTGCTTCGCCGTAGTCGGGTATAAAATGTTCTACTTTCCATTCTAATCCTCATTATAACCATTTTCCAGGAGGCTACGTGCTAGTTGGAGGCGCGATATGCATGGAGCTCCTCACCAAACAAGGCTGGTCGTCCGCCTACACAGTGGAGGCCGTCATAATGCAGATCGCGGCCACGCTGGTCAAAGGCAAGGCGCGGATCCAGTTCGGCGCCACCAAAGTCGTGTCGCAGTCGCAATACAGTCTCGCGCGCGCGCAACAGAGCTTCAAATGCCTCGTGCAGATACACGAGAAGAATGGTGAGATTGATTGTTTTTGTAGATTTTGAAACGGTAGGGTTAGGTCCACTTCAGTAATACACTAAGAAAAAAAAAAAAAAAAACAAAATATCGATTGCTTTGTACGTTTGAAATGCTCCGCAACGTAAATAACACAAAGAATAGGGATAATGCCTGGGTAAAAAAAGAAATTCTATTTAGTCTGTCAGTCAGATAATAAAAAAATATTTGACACGTATTTTTTGCTTTATCATATTAATAAAAAATTACCCTAGATAAAACGCATTAAAGTTGGGGAGTGGGGTCTCGCTACGTCACAAGTAGGTAAGTGTAAAATCTACATACAAGTAATGCCACATTTCAACAAATGTATCCATAATCTTTGATAAGGTAAAAAAAGTGTCCAATATTTTTTAATAATCTACACGACGGCCTTTTTTTTTTTTTTTGTTATTAATTTATCATCCCCATTGTCAAAATTGATTAAATCAAATGTTTATTGCAGAACACAGCACATGTAAATTCATTGCAAGATGTTGAGAGAATGGCATTGGGATTGAGTTTGTGGTAAACAATTACCCCGTGGGACTGCTTCAACCACATTTTAGGTAGAAATAGTTCATTACATGGTACGTTTTTAAAACAATCAGTCAGAAATTAGTAACTGAGAGGTGTGCCTAAATGTTTGATTTAAGAAAACACGCAAAATTTTTATCCAAATCAAATAGAAAATATCTCCGCGTCCTGCAGTCTGATATGTAAATTCCACCCTCTCGAACCTCGCAAATATATTGTCTGGTAGTGCAATGATTTGCTAACATGTTTTGGGCGCAGCTGAAAAAAATTACTAAGCAAACATATACTTACTTGGTAAATTTTTGACTGCTTGGTAAATTTTATATAGAAGAAAGGTAGATACTTGATAGTTTCTCGGCTAAACAGACGCTTGACAAACAAACAGCGGGGAGCCTTTTGGTGATAGCTAATTGAAGATGCCAAGGAAAATTATAGGCTCATTAGTCTTCGAATTTATATAATAATAGCTGCTAATACCGCGAATGCGTTTATTTGGTCAGATTTAAAATTTAGGGGGGGGGGGGGGTCTTGGCTAAGTCGTTTTTTTCATCCATAGCAATAATAACCAAGATTACTTTATATCCATCTGTTGACAACCATTATAAAACAACTACTAGCCACAGCTTTGAGCTGGTTAACTGTAAAATATCGATACTGCTAGCAACAATTACTTGACAAGTAAGAACAAGTCATGATATTAAAGTTGAAACTTGACTGCGCCTCCCGCCGCTCTTTCCGTCGCCCCGAGGACGCTCCGGCGGGGACCTCATACCGCTAAAGAGACCCATAAATCGTCTACAGCGCAAGTTTAACTTTAATGGCACGACCTGTACCGTTTTACCTAACAATGTGTTTGACGTCGCTAATATTTATAGAGATTTACTGGTATTATCAATCAATAATTAAACTTAGTAATTTATTATATTAAATCATGTAATATTCTTGTAAAATATCGCTTCTTTGGTCTGCTAATTGTTAAATTTAAGCTGCTGAGCGTAATCGGCCTGCGTCTTCGTCATCGCTAAGGTCCTGGGCTAACTCGTAATCAAGACCCAGGTCAAAACTCTCAGAACAATATCGACCCTGGAGTGGGAATTATCTTTATTCTTTGTGAGGTAATTCTCATGGATCTCCGTATGGGGAGAACCTTTTATTCTGCTATCATGAGCGGGAGAAAGTGTGAGCTTCGCTCGCGAATGCAGGGCGGGAATCAACGTCAGCGTCGGTCAATATTGTAAAGACAAAATGGCGCTGTCATTTCTTTTCCTAGCTGACCGATCTCAGAGAAGAAACGCCCAAACAAATTCAGAGGTCATGGTCCCTTTTACTTATAATTTGATTTAAATTTTTTAATCTACTCTTGCAATTCAATTAAATACTAAATACATTTTTTTTTTTTTACAATACACCAAGTAAAAGTGTTTACGTACAGATAGACTGCATTTACTGCAAGGTACCGCCGACCGTAACTCTTAAGGGATCTCGCACACCAGACGGCCACGGCTCCGGGCAGTCGTGGACGTCTATTGTAAGGTGTGCGGCCAGTTGGCCGTTGCGACCAAGTGTGCGATTTGTATTGGTTTCTATAGTTAACCTGTACCCTAATTGCGTAATGCAACACAATCACAATTTGTTTCGATTTGATACAGATTGCTAATCCATTGCTTCATAAGTTGGAAAAAAAATCTGCCCGATAACGTAAATAACGTTATGAATGTTGTTGAACTGTCAAAATGAAACAAATTAGGCAAATTGTTTACGAAAATAAGTTACGTAATTAGGGTACAGGTCGCGGTCGTGGTTGTCTACGTGGTTCCCTTTAGTTGTAACCTTGTTGTTGCATAGCTGATAGAATGCAGTCCGTCTGTACACGCCATGTTATTCAAGCCATTAACATAATTTCGTGTGTAATTCCAGGATGGTTCACACCACCGAAGGAGGACGGCTAATGCAGGCCATCTCCCTGCCGTTACATTTAAGACTAAACGTGCAACATTGACAGTAACGCCCAAACAAACACAACCACTCCAAATCTGACAAGTGAATATGAGTTTGCGTGAAACTTTGCATTATGATTCCATTATGATGTTCGTTTATTATTGAAACGCAATTATGTATGTGTTAAGTATGACTGAGGGACTACGTCGATTTCTCGAGTTGTCTACGTGTACTTTAATCGATAAGTGCTATTGTTCTTACGATGTGCGGGCGTTCGCGAGAGACTATACAAGACTTATAGGAAATGTTTAACTGTGTAACGTTTTTGTAATCATTAATTTTCTCAGAAAAAGTTATCCATAGGTAGCCTTAGACGTTACTGGAGTGTAAAGTTAAAAAAAATTCTTTGCATTTCTTTTTAGTTATTGAAATAAAAAACCTGTGATTCTTACACTGTATTTTGTTTTTTGGTAACCCTGCTTTGGACCTTGTAATATAAATAGCTGGTTTATTTAAAATATTATAAATATAAATGATACAAAATAAAATATACAATTTATAAAAAGTTTTTGCTCTTTATGACCATCATTTAAAAGTGCACTAACATAACCTCGCTTACGTTATCGAATTGAGCTGAGATCTGGCAATACTGGATTTAGCTTGAATCTCAAAGGCGTCTACTGGAAATTCGACGTTATCACATTCTTTTTAATCTCGTTTCGTTGTCTTCTTAGGTCGCATTTGTCTTCAAGAAACTGATTTATATCTTAGCCTTTATTAGCTTAGATTTCTCATGAAATTTTGTGTTCGCCATCAAAGCCTTTAGTCCGTCTGAGTGCTCTTTGCCACCGGAAATGTTGATCTTTTTACAGTAATCTGTTTTATTCATATTACTGTACCATTGGTTTAATTTGGAGAATCTGGAAAATAAGAAGAGACTGGTTATTTTTATCAATAAATTGTTTTTTGTTTAAGGAATTTGGGGAAAAAGGTAAAAGTGATTATTTATTATTGCATTAATTGCATTCATACTTACTTCCTTACGATTATGAGAAATTGCTATTGAGGGAGCAAAACAACTAATGTTCGATCCCTCTGTCCTAAATAATCATTAATTCAGACAAATTTTGTTAATCTTAGGACAATAAATCATTTGTCAATGTGGACGCTTAATTTAAAAAAAAAAAAATTACTTGTGCTGTACAAAAATTGCCGCCTAAGGCCTGAATTCCTCTTACGCTGACGTTGGTCGCGTACGGTCGGTCGTGTACGCAATGTACGAAGGTACGCGCCGCTGACGTCAGCGTCGCAGTATACTCAATACTCAATATCTTTATTGCTTTACCATAATGTGTACTTAGGTGGTAGTTATAAAATTTAGATCATTATGGACCCTGTAGGGCACAGCAGAAAGGGTAGGAGAGAGGAAGCCCTGTTTTAGGAGATCATTGTTTTTGTGGGAACAAGTTTTAACTTACATATAATCAAAAGTCAGGAGATTGCGAATAAGAAACCTACTAAAATTTCGCTTAACTATTATTATTTATGTTTTATCTGTAAAAAGTATTTAAATTTAGATTATTTTTATATACCTTTTGTTTTTTATTATATATTATAATTCTGTTTATTCATATAAATAAATAAATTATTTTCTTTTGAATAATTATTATTGCTATATTATTTAATTATTATTGTTATATTGATTATTATTATTTTATTATTTATATATGATTATTATTATTTTATTAGTTATGTATGGTGCTATATAGAACACAATTTATATACGCACGCGCGACCGACATCAACGTGAGAGGAATTCAGGCCTCAAAGCCTCGAAAGTTAAAACATACGAAACGATTAACCGGTTGAATGCTGTAATTACAGAAACAAATTAAAAAGCCATTGTCTCGCGTGGATCCACATTCACATACGAAAGAACGAGATGACGACGCCGAAGTAGCGTCGTTGACGTCCCTTTGTGCGGTGGGCAAACAGTGAAAGTCACAAACCTCTTTTCATCGATAGGAACTAATCCTACAAAAGTAGCCATAGTGGAGACTATACTCAAGTCTGCAATAGTTAACACATCATCCGCCATATACAAGTTCTCCGATAAATAATCTTCAAGCATGGAGTACGCATCTACAATGTTCCTTATCATGCTTTTAGACATCTCTGTCAGTCTTCCCATGTAGGTTGGTGCCTAGGGATATAAAACGAAATTAGTGAAACAAATATAAAACTCTCACAAAATTTTGTCAAAGAAACCGATGTTATTTCGTGTCGTCGATGCGAACTGTCGAGAAAAATTCATGCAGTGTGGAAAACGATTACCAGTCGGCAAGGTTAGTAGCGGTGTTAACTCAGGGTTTGTATTATTATTTAAATACGATATTTTTAAAGTTCGAAGTATGGAATGTGAATAAATTCGATGGAAAGTCTGTGGGTAAGTTATAAACCCAAGTCTACTTGTATTCAATAGATTCTAGCGATAACTTAATTAGATTCTCGTTTTTCCCCCTAAACATAATGTTGTTTAAAATAAAAATATTACCATAACAGCCCTCAGTCTTTGAAAAAGAATTCCACAGTCAAAGAACAGCCTTTGATGAACAGTTGCACGCTTTCTACTATCAGTAGGGTATAGTTGTGCATGCTCTGGTTTTCCATACTTTTCCAAAAGGTAGATCATTATTGCATGACTGAAAGAACGAAATATTTAACAATAGATCAAGCAACTGCAGCAAAAACAATTCTATGCAAAGAGCAATAAGGGTTGTTTTTATAACATCGTTTACCTGTCAGCCAACCAGAAGTCGCCTTCGTCTAACATAGGTATAGTTCTCATGGGATTTTTCTGAAAACACATTTTATTGTTTAGTTATTTTCGTACACAAGAAAATGTGTACTGTACATTTTTAAACATTCTCATAAAATTTGCTGCCCCGGATTTAGATTTTTTTTGAGGCGGGGCAAAAACTGCCGTCTGCTGCCCCCCGCCAATCTTATGCGCTAAGTTAGCCCGCGAAATTAAATGTTCTCAAAATTAAAATTTTGGCAGCAACATATTCATTTAACGATCAATAATGCGCCAATCCAATAGGGGCGCCAAAACTTGTAAAAAAAAAACTACTATCTTTTAATATCGTTGACGAAATACAACGTTTGATACTTACCTTTTTAATTTCTGGTGCGTCTTGTTCCCGTAACACAGGATTCAAATCCCTTTGCTCGATATGATTTAACCCTAAAATATCGATGACCATCATGACGGCTCTGGCAGGAGGACTGGCGTCCGCTTTGTAGAGTATTGTCGGCATTTTGGTACCTGTTCGTAAAATAAATATTTTATTATTTATATCCATTTGGGTAAGTATATCAAACACAACGTCTCTTAACGCAGCAGGCCCAGAAAAAGAGATGGCGTGATCAGTTGCACTCCTTAAAGGATTGGCCCACAATTGCAGTAGACCGGGAAAAGTGGTAAGAGGAAAAGGAGGATTTTACCTTGCAGTTGGACAGCATAGGCATAGAATATAATAAAATAAATAAACGTCTATTTGTTTTTTAGTTAATGCGTTTGTAACTCGAGAACCACTTATCTGAATAAGGTGATTTATTTTTATTCAAAGATATTACGGTCTCATGTCTGGTCCATAAGTGCGGAGCAGGGCGTGTGATAAATGTACCTACGTAACAACGACCTTAAGTACTTATTAACTACTTACAAGTCATTTATCTTATTGAAAAAACAACTGCTAGCCACTCACTTCTCGTAGAATTAAAAGAACCGGGATAACCTTTCATTTTAATTAAAAATAATGTTGTAGGTAGGTACTTACATAGAAAGAAGATTATAGTTATACAGACTAGGTACCTACTCCACAGACCGATGAAAGTTCAAGGTCTGGTAAAAACGAAATAAAACACACGAGTCTATTAATATTACGTACCTACTTACTTACCTAATATTTTGTTTGTATCATCTGAGGTATCATCATTGTATATACTTAATCGACCTTTGTAACTAAGAGCATGAAGAAAAAAATCGCAATTTTATCTACCGACAGTAAAAAAGATAAGTAATTATCTTTACCTATTTATTCTTTTCACAGGATAAGACTTTAGACACTTTGAGATGTAAACAAGTTCAGTATCAGGAACTTAACCTAAAAACCTGAATTACCTAGATATCTTACTTACAGCAGAAAATAAAGATGGTGCAAAAAATTCGCCACTATGAATAACACAATAACCGGTCTTTCCACTAGGTACGGTATAAGTACTTACTTTATCATCGTTATTTGAAAACTAGTGAAAGTTATCAATGGGTAGTTGCTTTCAGTGTTCATAACAAACGAACAGGCATTATATAAGTATCTGATGGTAGTATCTTACCTTCATTCAAAGTTATAACCAATTGAAGAGTCGAGTTTTGGAAAAGTTCACTTACCTACCTATTTTTATAATAGCATCACAAACACTGACTGCTCGAAGTCGTCATTTATTTCTCTACCAGCTGATAACTTAGTAGTTGCCATGCATTTCTAATAGATGGCAGCACGGTAAAGAAATTGTGGATGCGTAAAGGTAGCCCGCGAAATTCAAATTTTCTTAAGTTTTTTGCAATTTGCAACATTTTCAACTCCAAGAACTTCTTTCAAAGGTTTCGTATACTTAGGTATTTCCATGGTTCTTTAGATCGATGAGTCTATAAAACAAGAAAACTACTGATATTGGAAAAATATTTTTGTTTATGATATCGAAGCAATTTTGTTTATTCCTATGTTATCTGCAAATAAACTTTGACCTAAACTTTGCTGATGTTATCACGTCATACTGAATTTAACGTCATTGTCCCTTATCTCATCCCAATTAATTTGGGGTCAGTGCAGCGTACCATTTTCTATCAGCCCCGGATCTAGAACTTTTTTGAGGCGGGGCAAAAACTGCCGTCTGTCGCCCCCGCCAATCTTTTATGGGGATGGGCTAAGTTAGCCCCCGCGAAATTGAAATTTTCTCAAAATGAAAATTTTGCCAGCAACGTACCTATTAATCAAATGATATCGATCGATAATGCGCCAATTCAACAGGGGCGCCCAAACTTTTGTAAAAAAGAGAAAAAATAGAAATATTATAAATGTGATGCGCGTCTCATTTATTGCAAAGTTGCTGTATGCTGGGTGGTGCACTTGTCTGCTACGCATGAATTTGTCGCCCCCTGAAGTTGGCGCCCGGGGCACGGGCCCCGGCTTGCCCCCCCCTAAATACGGGGCTGTTTTCTATTATGTGTCTATGTCTTCCTTGGTTCAACTAAGCCGCAACTTAACTTGGTTTGATTTAACTTATTGGGCATGACAGGTGCTCAGCATTTTTAGCTGATGCTGTCGATCCTGGCAGGCGCTTCTTTTTGTGTTTTAAATAATATCATCACCACTGTTATCAAAACAGTGAAGGAAACCATCGTGAAGAAACCGGCATGCCTTAGAGCCAAAAATTCGAAGACGTGACATCTATCAACCCGCACAGGGCCCGCGTGGTGGATTACGGCTCACTCCCTCTCACAGAGAGGAGGCCTGTGTCCCAGCAGTGGGAACATTATACGCTGATTATGCTGCTGTCGATCTATTTTAAAAAATCTCACCGTAAAACTTTCTTGAAGTGAGTTTGAAGTGAGCTGTAATTTCACCTAGTCTAGGGATTGTCCCTATTTACAGCTCACCTAACCTACGTTTTACACTGTGAGATTTTACAGAATAGGACGGCGTTATCGTTTTTGCGATGATCACAAAATAAAGTAAATCAATCAAATCAATCAATCAAATCTTTTTATTGTGGGCCATAGGTTATACCTACAGACAGATGTTATGTAAATAACTAGCTCTTGCCCGCGGCTTCGCCCGCGTGGATATCGGAAAATATACCACGGGAACGTACTACCGGGCAGTACCGGGATTAGGTACTCGTACGTCACTACATAGTATAAAACAAAGTCGCTTTCTCTGTCCCTATATCCCTATGTATGCTTAAATATTTAAAACTACGCAACGGATTTTGATGCGGTTTTTTTTAATATATAGAATGATTGAAGAGGAAGGTTTTATGTATAATAACATCCGTTAAATAGTGGAGAAATACTGTTATTTTTGAGGTTTCTAATGTGATGTCGTAAATAATTACATTTTTTCGCTTACATTGCAAACGCAGGCTGAACCCTACGAGATTTATCAAAATAATGTACTAAGTATTGTACACATTGAAAAGGTCTACAGAAAACTCCGCGATGGTATATGTCTATCTCTTATGGATATCCCACAATAAAATTTTTTTGTCATTTACTTTTTACGACAAATAATGGCTAATTTTCGAAGCGATTTTAACCAATACAGCATTAATCCGATAAGGATTAATATGATACCGGTCAATATAGCTTCGGAAATAACAAAGGAATTTTTATCAAATTCTGAAAGATAATAATGGTTACTGTGGGTCATCCTCAAAAGATAGACATATGCTTTTTTGTTGAACTTTTTAAGATCTTCAATCCTGTAGAACATAAATTTGATGTATCTGTAACGGTTTACGCGGCGCACGCCAGTGAAGCTCCCAGTTGGCATGATTTTTTCCGACATCTTCGACAATAATCGTCATATTTCAGCCAATTTACACAAAACCATAATGAATACCTAAACCCACTAAAACATTCCGCAAGAATCACTCCGTCCATTGGTGAAAACCGTTTGAAAAACCGTTCGGTAGTTTTTGAGTTTATCGCGTTCAGACAGACAGACAAACAGACGCGGCGGGGGACTTTGTTTTAAAATATGTAAGGTAATATGTTTCCATCATGTCCTGCCTAATAGGCATACATTAGGAGCGAGGGATAGGAGCGTTAATTCGTTAATAGTACCAACGTATAATAATAATTATAATGACCCCACCGCCGTATCTCTACGTTGACGTCGTGGTGGGGCTTGCGTGCTCCGAACTCTAGGCCTGAGCCAGTAGAGTTTACTTTGCCGGAACAGGTCTGGAATAAGGAGCCAGACCAAGAGAGATACAAAAACCCGCGGGGCAGCATGTGGCGAGCTGTTGGGCAGTAGCGACCCCACGGACCCTATCTCCCGGGAGAAGTGTTGTTCCTCACCTCTGGCTTGCCTTTATTGGCCGGCTGGAGTGAACACTGACGAGGAACAGAGCTCCTACCTCATTCTTGCCTTTATTGGCCGGCTTGAGTGGAGATTTGCAAGAGAAAACGTGCTCGGAGGAAGGAAGTATTCCAGTAAGATGCTGGTAGGGATCTTGACCGTACTTCCGGGATTGTCCTGATAGCCGTGGAATACCTCTACACTCCTGAAGCACCTCAGGAAGTGTTGCCCCCTTGTCGGTACGACACTTTGTGCTAGCGACCGTTTTCGGGGGCCCATTATTGAGTGTGCAAGTCACCCCCTGCCATTTTATCCGTGTACATATAAAACATTGATTAGGCAGGGGCCATAGTCCTTCCATAGTTGCAGGTCACCAGTCAACTTAAGCCACCCAAACCCATAGTCCAATAGATTTGTTTCCATATTCTGCAATAGTCCTACACCAACCGGGGATTGTCCTTGGGTGCACTTGCATAGTGCATACTGGGATAATCGCCGGTTGGTGCCTCATTACATTTAAATTGTTTAAGGGGCCTCTGCGAGTTGGCTTCGGCCCCTCGTACGCCTTCCAAAAGACCGGGACCCTAAAGTCCCGAGATATTTAAATATATTTAAAAATTATAATGACCATATTGTAGGTGCTGTTTACGCTTTGTTTAGCGTAACAACTCCGTCTATAATGAGATTACGCGGTAATCGTAACGTTTGTTTTTTATTACGTTATGTTATTCAACGTTCTGCCTATCTAAACTTAACCTTTATAAACATTATTTATTAACATTGGTCATTCCCCTCAGTATATTTCAAAATGCTACTAAAGCCTAGGTAAATAATTACAGTCCGGCCTTTATGAGAATGCGTTCTTGATACCCATAGAGTACATTGAATATTGACACCTGTGAGTTTCATACTGACGAATATTTGTTTTGCGAATTTGATCCTTACAGAGGCGGCTTTACCTATTGTGCAGGATGTGCAGCACACACGGCCGCAGGGTCTTAGGGGGCGCCGAGGGTCGCTCGCGATTACTTTTTAATCAAATCCCAAATTCTCTGCGTAAATCGACAATTTAATTCCTATTTATATAAGAATGGTCAAAAGAAAGACTGACTTATCCGGGGCAGGGTGTTAAATCATTTTCATTCCCATGGGGCATTTAGTTTTGCCGCCCCGGGCCCCCGACAGGCTTAGTTCGCCACTGCTAGAGGGCGCCAGGATATTGATTGCACACGGGCGCTATATGGGCTATAGCCGCCTCTGGATCCTTATTACTAGGTACTTACTAGAAATTGTCCAAAGGCAATTGTGACAGGTGTCAGGAACGCGGTCGCGGGAAAGTCCGAAAGGGATACCGTGGCCCCTGGCAACATACAGGCAACTGAAGGAACACGGATGGGTTTTAGTCACGGCTTCACGTCACTGTTGACCGCCGCTATGTCTTGGTTTTTTATTTGGTCCGAGGCTGCAATGCTGTACCTAAATGAGGATCCGCAAAAGGAGTCCGCGAAATTAAAATTTTCTTACGTTTTTTGCAATTTGCAAGTCAGCGTTTACAACCTGACGTTGTATCTTGATCAAAATATGATTCGCGACCGTAACAATTAAGGTTCTCACGAAAAAAAAAATAGAATTTCGCGGGTTACCCTGACGAAGTGAGTTATCGTTATCGTACTTTTTTTAACATTGTAAATCCTTGTCTTTTTAAATTCACTCAATAATCAGTAATCGAGTGTAAGCTGCTACTTATTCTTCTCCGCGATAAGTTTATTTTATTAGTTTCTACAACGTTTCTACCTACTTGTCTTCTTTTCAAATATTCACGTTTACTCGAAAACAACGCGGGTTTCACTAAAATATTATGTCTGTTACTGAGGGAGTACTGAATAGTACTTATACCGACCAAATAAATAACGTAATAATATGGTAATTAGAAAGCTTTTGATCTTACCACATAAAATAACTGTAGACAAGTAAGATACAGTATCTACTGTCGAAAATAAGACTTACACGTGGAAGATAAATAACTACCTACTTCTTTTCCTTGAAAGTGATTATGCATGATTGCCCTGATATGATTACGTTTTCATTATTTCATTGCCAAAATTTTCTTAGCCTTGGATTATGGATAACGGAAGAATTACAAAATTACTCGGAATTTCTATGAATATATTTTACTGGCATAACGTTATTGAAAATTCATAAGAGAAAACAAGGAATGCTTTCAAGTTTTTTTTTTTAAATTTAACGGAGAGATTCCTAAAATAAATTCAATAAAACTGAACTCGAGAGTTACCTTAGTAAATTATATTTTATTCGCCATTTCATTACAAATAATACGCTTATAAATAGTAGATTCTTAACAATGAGTTATAATGGAACCTTTTCAACATTTGCTATGCTAAATAAAAAAGCTAACTGGTAATAACATCTTAAGAACTAAGAAACTCTAATAAGGTACGTTTGTAAACAGATATGAGACAGATTCGGCATAATGAGTACGTCGTATTGCCTCAGCGAGCATCACAGATATGTCAATAGTTTGTATCTTCGGGCACATTTTCATATTAGTATCCTGAGGGATCGTATTCGTTACCACAATCCCCTCAAGACATGAGTTATTAATCTTTTCGATAGCATTTCCTGCAAATACTCCATGTGTTAATATCGCGTAAACTTTTGTTGCTCCAGCTTCACGTAATGCTTGTGCTCCCTTGACGATTGTGTCACAAGTGTCGGCTAAATCATCCACCATTATCGCTGTCCGGTTTTTGACAGTACCGACGAGGACAGTAGAATCTCCTTCGTTGGCTCTCTCCCTCTCCTTGTGGATTATCGCGAAGTCAATGTCCAGTCTGTCAGCAATAGCTGTCATTCTTTTCACACCACCAGCATCGGGCGACACCATGACACTGCTCTGCCAGTCAGGAATATTTTCCTTTATCCATTTTGTGATTGCGGGTTCAGCATACAAGTTGTCTACAGGGATGTTGAAAAATCCTTGGATTTGTGACGAGTGCAGATCAATTGTGATGACGTGGTCTGCTCCAGCAACTGATACGAGATTCGCAAGTAACTTGGCTGTGATTGGTGCTCTGCTCTTGTCCTTCTTGTCTTGCCTGGAGTATGGGAAGCAAGGAACCACAGCTGTGACGCGGGAAGCCGACGCAATCTTACACGCGTTGATCATGATGAACAGCTCCATAAGGTTGTCATTGATCTCACCGCAGCCACTCTGAACAATATACACATCCTCACCTCTGACCGACTCGCCGATCTCAACATTAGTTTCCTTGTTGCTGAACTTCTTAGTCGTTGCTCTTCCTAGATTGATGTTGAGTCTTGCAACAATTCTCTTCGCCATCTCCGGATGCGAGCTCCCGGTAAACACTTTGATGTTCGGCATTCTGGCTCCGGGGTTGTTGAAACTTGTTTTACGTTGTTCTTCTTTAGGCTCCTGCAGATTGTTCTCTGGTTTCATTAGTTTCAGGTCGAGAGTGAAGACTTCCTTCACTGGCCGCGGTTCAGCACAAAATAAGTTGTTATTTGATGTAAACGTAGATTTATCTGGGTTCAGTAAGGGGTCAGTTCAATATAATCTATGTCCCCCGCAATGGAACTGTCCGCAGTCTTATCCATGTCACTGTAAACACGCATATATAAACACTGAGAGCTGTACTTGTTTATTGATTGAGCGTCGTATTACGTAAAATGTACCGTCTATTACGACAGCGCGTGTAAGAATAGAGTACGTACACATAAGACTATTTTATTGTTTTAAGATAAGGGGTCGTATAGTGATCTGCTACTAATTGCATCATTGCCGATAAAATAATTACCTACTCGCAATAATAACCTGTTTGTGCGTTGGCATGGATACAAATAACAATCGATAGCGTTTTGTTTCTGTTGCCAAAAGATTTAAAGAATTTATTGTATTGACGAATGTACCTAAATAAAATATTGTGTCTACAGTAAGTGGGTTCATTTATTTTAGAATCTAGGGAAGGTGTTTGAACGAATAATGTGCGTGAGCTGTGTATTGACAAAACTTTGTAGTTCTAAGCAAAGGCCAAAGGACGTACTGCTAATAAGAGCGATTTTTTGTTATTCGAGGACTTAACTTCGGATAAAAATAATGTTGTTTTTTTATCCGGAGTTAAGTTCTCGAAAATAACTAGAAATCACTCTTATCAGCAATCCGTTTATGTATCTAATTGTTGTCCCGCATAATCTAAAAACTTCTGTATCGTGGGTATACACAAATCTGCGTGCGGGACTCGATCCCGTGACCCATAGCGAAGAAGTCATAGCCCAGCTACTGCGCCAACCGTGCCGCTAAAAGTTGGCAACGTCGCAAAATTTGGCAATATTACTGTATGGAAATATCGCTAACTAATGAACTAGAATATTAATAATGAATTGCAATTATGACACTGAATTTGATGTTGTAACCGTTTTAGGTGTAAAAAAAGGCATTTGGAAAGTTTCCAAAATACTTTTTTTACATCTAAAACTAAATATTCGGTGTTACGATTAATTAAGTATTGCATTTCATAATCAATATTTTAGTTCACTTGTTAGCCATATTTCATATTTCCATACAGTAATATTGCCAAATTAATCAAAACAGCGAAATATTTGACAGCTATTTGGGACGTTGCCCACTTTCAGAATGCACGCTTTTAATACCCTTCCGTTGCCAGCACCAACTGTTAAACAGTACAATAGCTATTTTATGACCAAGTAGACATCAAACAGTCCTTTTATTATTATTAACATTATTGGATAAAAGTTGATAAGTGACCATTATCGACATTGATCATAAGGACGAAATAAAGGAGCTCTTGTGAGTCCTATCAACACTACATCCTACATCAATGAATTATCTGTTGTACCGTTTTGTACGCGAATTGAATTCATTACGAGTCAACTGAAATAATCAGTTGACTCGTAATCTATCTTTAAATCTAAAATCCGGCTTGAAAAACTAAAAATATATGTTTTTTTGTATGTGTGTGTCAGCGTTGCTAGACGTCTCGATTTTGGCGGGACGTCCCCATTTTTAAATCAAAATTAAATGTTCCGCGCGGGACAGGCTCAGTCCCGCTTTTCGGGAATAACTCGACCGTGCGTGCAGTATCGGCCGGGTGGCACAGACAAGTGTGGACTGGCCACCCATCCGGCGCGTAATCTCACTAGCTCCTTAGATTATATTATTTAAAACACCAAATTTTTCTAATGAATAAATCTTTTATTGACTTTGATTTTTGCTTTTATTTTTTTTATTCAGAAGACTAAGAAGACTCGAATATCGATAGGGTAAATCTGATTTAAAATATCATATTTTTATTTAAATACATTTTCTATGGCTATTTTTGCTATCTATTGTCACGTAAACGTAACTTTAAACTCAAATAAAAAATAAATATTTAAAAACTTCTGATTACTTATATGTATATGTTTTTTTTACTATGTCCCGCTTTCGACGAAAGAATCCCGCTTTTTTCGCTCAAAAAGTTTCAGAATCCCGACTTGGCAAAAAAAAAACTGGCAACGCTGGTGTGTGTGTAGGTATATCTATCCTACACTTAGTGATATGATAACGGGGCGATTCAATTGGGATCATCATCAGCCTATAATATTCCCACTGCTGGGACACAGGCCTCCTCTCTGTGAGAGGGAGTGGGCCGTAATCCACCACGCGGGCCCAGTGCGGGTTGGTAGATGTCACATGTCTTCGAATTTTCGGTTCTAGGACATGCCGGTTTCCTCACGATGTTTTCCTTCACCGTTTTGAGAGCAGTGGTGATGAAATAATTTACACAAAGTAAAGCGCCTGTCAGGGTTCGAACCTACGACCTACAACTCGTAAGTCGCGGCCTTACAAGTTGTAGGTCGTTTAATTGGGATAGTAAAATAAAATCGACCGCTTTGAATGTTCGTTAGACACTGATTTATTAAAATATATTTTTAAATATTATTTGCAATAATAGGTACAAATGCTGTGTGTGCATAATGTACGGCGCGTTAGTCGGTAGAGTAATATACGGTTCCGTACACATAATTATCATAAGTTAAAATCACATTTCATGTCTGTCTGTGACCGCGTTGTTCTTCTAAACTGCGCAACGAATTTTGATGTGGTTTTCACCGTCGTTTAGAGAATTTATTCCGGAAGGTAATACATTGATATTAAACTAACAATGCCAAATGCCCATGTGACACCCACTGTCATGAAGATCGGAGACGCTACGCTCGAAGTTGTGGACGAGTATGTTTACCTAGGACAAACTGTCCAGCTAGGTAGGTCCAACTTCGAGAAAGAGGTCAATCGTCGAATCCGACTCGGCTGGGCAGCGTTCAGGAAGCTACGCAATATCTTTTCGTCCCACATACCACAGTGTCTCAAGACGAAAGTCTTTGACCAGTGCGTGTTGCCAGTGATGACCTATGGTACTGAAACGTGGTCGCTCACAATGGGCCTTATCAGAAGGCTAAAAGTCACCCAAAGGGCAATGGAGAGGGCTATGCTTGAAGTTTCCCTACGTGATCGAATCAGAAATGAAGAGATCCGTAGGAGAACCAAGGTAACCGACATAGGCCGAAGAATTGCCAAAACAAAGTGGCAATGGGCAGGGCACATTGCTCGCAGAACGGATGACCGATGGGGTCGAAAGGTTCTGGAGTGGCGACCACGTACCGGAAGACGTAGCGTACCTTGTGAAGGCCGCAGGAATCCGCTGGATGCGGAAAACACAAAATCGGTCGAAGTGGCGTTGCTTGGGGGAGGCCTATGTCCAGCAGTGGACGTCTTTCGGCTGAAATGATGATGATGATGAAACTAACAAATAATAAAGAAATCACGATGTTTTGTCAAGTCAAAAAAACCGCGCGTGTCGCTAGTGTTGTATACTGATAAATATAATCACTTCATCACTTTGAACATGAGGTCAACTCTCATGCTCATTGTTCATACTTCAGAATTTCGACTAGGTAGATTGTCGCAGGAATATTGTCAAACCAGTGATATTATAATTTCACTAGTAAAATTATAATTGCACGAAACTTTGTCAACCGCCTCCATATCTCACAATTTAACAGACTTTTTTAGTGTTATTGTAATTCCACGGGAACGCTGTAGTGATTTTATAATAAGCCTAGGTATATTATGAGTCAAGTCTGTAGTGGAGACTTCGTGCGTTTTGATTGGCTAACTCTTCTTCATCTGCCAATTGCAAAAAAAACTGTTACAAATACAAAAACCAATCATTGACCGGCTCACAATTTAACAGGCCTGCATACAGTGAAATTGTCAAAATATTACTACCTTGTAATATCACTGCGTGGGTCCAGTGGAATTATAATGTCACTGAAATGAGCCCGTTAAATTATGAGAAATGGAGCCGGTTGACAAAGTTTCGGTTTGACAACATCCCTGCGACAGATACATTATCTAAGTAATCGCAGTTTAGTTCACTGCGCTGTACTGATGTTATAGGGGTTTGAGGAACGGTGTAGAGTTCACTTATCCTAAATAAAAAAGGGAGGATCCCCCTACCAGACGGGTGTGGTGTCTGGTGGGAACTGCCCGACGATTGATGTCGGGATTGCTTGCGCGATGCAGGATTTTGCGTGACGTCAGTGTGATGCGTAGGTCGCATGTGTTAATATAGATTCCGCTACAATGTGTTCTCTATTTATAAGAAGATACACAGGTCACTTAGACAGTTTTGCGATTAACAGTTTTTGTCTAAGGGACACTGACTGGTTTTGATGTCAATTAAAACTGTGACTATTTATTACAAAAAACACAACATTCCAAATTCGAAATTGCCTCCACATTTTTTTACGAGCAAAATAAAAATACTCTGTCTCACTGAAAAATGGAATTACATCGAGAACATTTTCACGCGATCATTTTGTACAATTTCAAATGTCGACTAAAGCCAGAAGAATTGTTTGAAAGACTTCGAATGGTGTTAATTGACAAAAACCCTTTTAAAGCTTTTTTCCGCTGGTTCAACGAATTTATGCGTGGTCGAGTAACTTTGGCGGACGAAGAAAGAAGTGGCGCCCTATGACGGCTGTTACATAAGAAAACGTGCTGGCTATGAAAAATTTAATTCAAGAGAATAGGCGAATTACATTATGAAGAGGTTCAGCATATACTGCAGATTGGATCGGGAAGTGTGCATGAAATTCTACACGGGCATCTTCGGGAAAGGAAGATAGTTTCACGGTGAGACCGCAAAATCTAACGCAGGCTCAGAAGGAGGTTCGGGTAGAATTGTCCTGAGACATGATAGCAAAATTTTAAGCAGGCTCGTCTCGACGCGTTTGAGATATCATTAAGGATGGATTTATCATTTTTGTTCCCCAAAATAAAAAAAAATACTCAAGGGAAAACAGTTTTCATTACCGGAAGGTGCACTGGTTGCATTTGAGAAGGGGATTAAAAAGGGGTCTGATGCGGACTACAAAATGTGTTTGAAAATTGGTTTAGACGTATGAAACTGTGTATAGACGCCAATGGAGAGTTCTTTGAAAAGTAATAGTAAAAAAATTATAACATGTAGTATATTTTTTTTAGTATCGCAATACTTTCCGAGTGCCCCATGTCACAGACAATATTACACTTTTTTTTATAAAGAAAAATTGGTTTATTGCCACAGAAACATCAAGGGATCAGTTAGTTATATTTGCATAGTATAAATAAGTTATAAAATAGAAACTATTTCAGTTGTTTATATTTAGTTATATTAATTCTTGTCGATGTACACATCTTCTTGGGGTTGACTGTAGTACCATCATGAGAATCAACATCTGGTCCAAACGTTGGCCGGGAACAACCGCTCATTTATCGATTCCCAAATGCAAAATTTACGAGTGTTTAGAATACTAATTTATCTTCATTGCTTGTGAATGTTTTAAAAAGGGCGAAACGTGGGTGTACTATAGTTACACCTCTGCTTAAAGGACATTACCTACGCTTATTTTTACAAGAATAGAAAAATACTTCATCAAAGGTTGGATTCATTTGGATAAATAAAATCTTCAAAGAGGTATTTTTATACCCTTTGGGTTCTTCAAACAAAGCTAATCTGAACGATCGTGGGTTGAAGTGGCTTATATAAAAGTCTATTGGCTTGCGGTCAGTAAGGAAAAGGATTATTTATTTATTTATTACAGCATGGAAGACTTACAGCTAAAAAAAAAACAAAAAAGGAAACAATACTCGACAAAAGCCAATTACAAGTCTTCACGTTTGGAAATTATATTATATATATTATAATTTTCATCGTAAGTAAAAATAAACGTTAAGTAAAGCCTTTCCAAAATCTTTGATAGTAGGTAATCTATTATACGGCCGATATAACTTGGCAGTTCTGAACATAGGCACTATGAACTTTCGCGCATGTTCTCTCTCTCACACTCGCTTCATGTCACCATTTGGTTCCTAAAAACGTGACTGCGCAGGCTTCTGCGCGAAGTTCAGAACTGCCAAGTTATATCGGCCAAATAGAGTAGTTGCCTAGGTAAAAAAAAAAAGAAATTCTATTTAATCCGTCTTTCAGATAAAAAAAAAATATTAGACACGTATTTTTTGCTTTATCTTATTAATCAAAAATAACTTAGAAAACACGCATTAAAGTTGGGGAGTGGGGGCTCGCTACGTCACAACGCAGTATTAAATCTAGCAAGGCGTTAGTGACGTCAAGCCACATTTTAACTCAATGTATCGCCGTAATCTTTTGATAACGTCAAAAAAGACAAAATACGTGTTCAATATTTTTTAAGTAATCTAGAAGACGGACAAAACAATTTTTGGACATAGGTACCTACCTACAATAGGGCTGTATCCAAAATCAACTAAATATATTCAGTCAACTATAGTGTGATTCTTCATAATGTGCACATATCGAAATGAGGGAATCTATGCTTAATTTTATCGACGGAAAAAATATTAAAAACATTTTTTTTTTGTTTTTTTTTTAAATTATTAATTTAAAAAAAAAATTGTTCTCTTTGGCATCTTATTTATAAATTTTACAATTATTGTAAAAATTGATGAAAACAAAAACAGATTTGTAAATAATTAGTACCCAATTGGTACTAATTAGTGCTCGAACGGCAAAATTGGTACCTTAGTAGTTTTCGAGAAACTCGACTTTGAAGGTGGTCCGGCCGTAGTCACGCTCCGTTCAGCAGGACCACCATGAGCGCCGTAAAAGGGGGCATGCTGCAGCCATTCTAAGTATACAAATCATTAGTACCCTTATATGTGATTAATTGCGTTAAAAAAACAGAACTGAAATATTTATATTTACCGAGAAATCGACGATGATAACTTTCGTGCGCTGATTCAGCAGGACTACGACTTTGAATGTTGATTCCAAGTTTGAGGAGCTTGTCGCTTTCCTCAAACCTACCTAGAAAATTAGTACCCTGCAAGATAAAATTAGTGCCCGAAATTCAAAATTAGTTCTTCAGTAGTTTCCGAGATATACCATGCCATTGGGTGGGGTGGCTGTAGTCACGGTGTTAAATTTTCATTTCAAGACTTCCCTATTAAAAACTCTGTGATTTCTTCCCAAATTTATACAAAAATTAGTGCTCCTAAAGAAGTTATAGCGACCAAAAATTCAGATTCCTAAGTGTTGTATTTTAAGAGAAATTAGCTTTCATTACTTTTCCATACTAAATCTCAGCGTATAACCCGACCAAATTAAGTTGTCAATGGTATTGAGCTGTTTAGGAGATGTACACTCGTGCACATCACTTAATGGATGTCGGAATAGTAATAACAATATCTATAATAATAGGGTTCCGTACCAAAATGGTAAAAAGGAACCCTTATGGTGCAACTCAGTCTGTCTGTCCGTCTTAGTTGGATATCTCAAGAACAACTACTAATGTTATCACTTATCAGCGTTGGTACTTGAAAAATAATTATTCGAGTCATCAACAAAGGTGTGTATCACAGGCCATGGATATTTTTCTTAATATGTACCTAGGTACATAGTTTATATAAAAATTATAGATAATGAACTGTTGTTATTACTATTCCAACATCCATCAATTTATGTGCACGAGTGTACATCTTCTAAAATCTATTCCGTGAAAACTTAGGTGAAGTGAGCTGCCATTCCACTTGATAGCATCTTGATAGGATTGGCACTATTGTCACCTCACTTCGAGCTCACTTGACCTAAGTTTTCACGGTGAGGTTTTTACAGAATAGATAGACTGCTCAATACCATTGCCAACTTAATTTGGTCGGGTTATACGCTGAGATTTAGTATGGAAAAGTAATGAAAGCTAATTTCTCTTAAAATACAACACTTAGGAATCTGAATTTTTGGTCGCTATAACTTCTTTAAGAGCACTAATTTTTGTACAAATTTGGGAAGAAATCACAGAGTTTTTAATAGGGAAATCTTGAAATGAATATTTAACACCGTGACTACCGCCAACCCACCCAATGGCACGGTATATCTCGTAAACTACTGAAGAACTAATTTTGAATTTTGGGCACTAATTTTATCTTGCAAGGTACTAATTTTCTAGGTAGGTTTGAGGAAAGCGACAAGCTCCTCAAACTTGGAATCAACATTCAAAGTCGTAGTCCTGCTGAACGAGCGCACGAAAGTTATCATCGTCGATTTCTCGGTAAATATAAATGTTTCAGTTCTGTTTTTTTAACGCAATGAATCACATATAAGGGTACTAATTATTTGTATACTTAGAATAGCTGTAGCATGCCCCCTTTTACGGCACTCATGGTGGTCCTGCTGAAGGGAGCGTGACTACGGCCGGACCACCTTCAAATTCAAGTTTCTCGAAAACTACTAAGGTACCAATTTTGTCGTTCGAGCACTAATTAGTACCAATTAGGTACTACTTATTTACTAAATATGGAAGCGATTGGCGTTGGTGGTCCTGCGGTAGTCACGGACATTCCTTTGTTATTGCAACTTTCGAGCCTTAGTTATCAGTTTTTAGGGTTCCGTACCTCAAAAGGATAAAATGGAACCCTTATAGGATCACTCGTGTGTCTATCTGTCTGTCTTTTCTTAGATTCTAGTAGTTTATGGAATAAAGGGTTTTTTTTATATTTTAATCTGACGAATTCATCAAAAAAGATGTGCAGACTGAAAAACATATTCGTAGCTGTTTAATGCGTTCGGGACTGGTAGGAATATAATTATTTTCACTAATTTGCGTGAAGCTCATAATATTCAAAATAACGGATTATTGATACAGTTGTTTTGATAGGTAAACTTTTCGCGGCCACGACGAGTGTGAAGTATTTTTTTTTTCTTCTGCTTACCTGCTCCATAAAACCACCCTTCGCCACTACTATACGTACACCCCTGCCTAACCCTTCGGGGAAAACTGTCGTAACGTTATGTTGTGTGTTTTGTTTTTGCTTCAACAGTGCTGACGCAGCGCGTTGACTAACAGTATAGGTGTGCTTATCAACACGTTCCGAATTCCGAAAACTAGATTGCCCCACTAAAAACTGCTTCACTACTTCAGCCAATAATTGGCGTATAAATCGCCTGTGCCAGCGCAGTTTCAATTAGCCAAAAAGTTTTTTTTTATGTAGACGTAAAATACGTAAATGGACACTTTTAACGAATCTAAAACTACCGTTAGTTACTAGTTTTAGATTCGTCTAGGTAGAAATAGAAGGTAGTGCTCGCTGCTATGGCGACCTAACGCACTTTTATTGTATTGATTTAAAGGATGATGGTATACATGGTAGAATTTAAAGCCTTGAATTGTAAGGAAAATGGCTATATTGAATCACTATAACACTTAGTAACAAGAAATGGTAAACTATTTAACTAAATTATCGGTAAATGCATGGAAAAAGGTAATGGTTTTGGGTACGTGGTGTCTCCAAAGA
Organism: Agrochola litura; assembly: GCA_949152395.1. Classification (NCBI taxonomy): domain Eukaryota; kingdom Metazoa; phylum Arthropoda; class Insecta; order Lepidoptera; family Noctuidae; genus Agrochola; species Agrochola litura. Next base: position 8,356,079 of record OX424509.1, read on the forward strand.
GATCTGAACGCGAACTCAAAACCATTAGATTAGCATTACCTACCATTTTACCACAATTTTAACACGCTTTTATTAGGTCGACCTGTATTTAACTAACTATGTAATGGAATCTAAGGTAACTAATTTAACCATCTTCCAAGGGTCGTAGCGTAATGAAAATTGGCAGCTGTATGTAGTTCTGATGACAAAACAATAATACGGTACTGTCGAACTGATCTGATGATGGAGCTGGAAGATATGAACTGGAACTTCATGATGGAAAATCGTATCATAGCTGTTTTGGATTTCTTAGAAAAGTCTTGTAATGAACTTTGACCACGATTAGGTTTCAAGGGCTGATGATGAAGCCAGAAGATAGGCATTGGCATTCCATGATGGATTTTTTTTGTTTTTACGTGCATTTATAAAAGCGTGTTTTTCTAGTGTTTTTAAACTATTAATTTATTTTTGCCTTTTTTTTTGACTGCCTCGTTGGTCTAGTGGTCGCAAGCGCTACTGCTGAGCATGAGGTCCTGGGTTCGATTCCCGGGTCGGGCAAAGTGTTATTGGGTTTTTCTATCTGAAATTTCTCAGTAGCAGCTCGGAGTCTGGATTTGTGCCCGGTTGATGGCAATAGGCTCGCCCCCTATTACATGGGACTTAAACATAACTGGCGAAATGTGGGTGTACCTGCTACAGGGACACCTCTGCCCAACCCTTCGGGGAAACAAGGCGTGATGTTATGTATGTGTTAATTTTTTTTTTTAATACTACTATTTGAACTGATATCCCGATAGTAGGTACCTTTTCAATTTGTCGGTACCTATAGGTATTTTTAAACGATCGGAATCTCAAAATAGGTACACATCAAGTACAATCTTTTTTTTATTATTGAACTTGTTTTGACATGCATTTCCAAACCTTCCTGGTATTCAAGCTATGTTTTCATATGGTAAACAAAACTTTCGTTTTTTTTTTGAGGAGCGTGTTGCTTCGAACATGGAGTGTTGCAGAAAACAACAACTGTTGCTTCCCAAGAAGTATTTATGTCAGAATAAATATTGTATTTCATTTTCTGCCAATAAAGAAAGTAGGTACTGAAAAGTAGGTTTATCCTTGAATGTAACAATGCTTCATCAGACCCTTCTGAAATCAGAACTTTGCGGGGTTTCCTATTCAATGTCCTACTTTTAGTGTTCAGACTTTAAGGACGTGAATATTTTTTTACCATTGAAATTATAATTATGATACTCAAACAAAATTTTCATTACCCACGCCTCGTGTTTTCTAAAGAAACTCGTGGTTATTTATTCAACTCTAGATATTATTCACTCGGGTTCAGTCAAGTTATTTTTATAAAGCAGTAAAGTGATTTTATTTATTTGAAGGAATAAATGATCCTTTGAACTTCAGTGCACTTAACTGAATTTGGATTCCACTCTCATAATGATTGCTTCAAAGTATGCACTGATTGAACAGCTCGGAGATTTATTTAGATTTCAAGCAAAAGAGGAAAATTGTGTTTTCTTTTTAACATACTTCTATAAAGGAGGAGGTTATATGCTCGTCTATATGAAAGAAAAAATTTAAATATGTTCATCGATATTGTCAATTTATGAACCGATTTTCATTTTTTTTTAATTTGGCTTGCGCGGTGGTCTCATAATTTTTTTTATTAACTTTGCTTGGTTAGTTTTTGAGTTAGCTTCGATAATACGTATTTAATCCACTTTGTGTATCTTGATGATGTTGTAATACTTCCTGTCACTGTTGTTTACATAGTGATATATGAATTGGTGTGGGGTAGGTACCATAACTAAAAAGTTAAGAATATAAAAGCGTTTTCACAAAAAAAAAAAAAAAACAACCGACGAAAAAAACACTACTAAGTGAAAAAATACTTTAATTTTGGAAGTCTGTGCAAAATACTAAAATACAGATCCAAAGACACCGCCTTCCGAAATTAAGGTATTTTTTTCACTTTTTAGAGTTTTTTTGACAGTTGGTTGTTTTTTTTTATTGATAAGTACGTATGTAAAATAATGAGGGATAAATAAATAAGACTGAAAGTGCAATATGCTTCTAAAATATAATGACTTGCCAAAGCACCAATTTACATGCCACACATTTTTCTTCCTTTATAAAAGTCTCAAAACATGGCAGATTGAACAAGGTTACCCTGGGTCCTAACCGAAAGCGACTGCCGCGCGAATACGCGATTACGCGATCGAATAACAAGAATAATGACGTACAAACGCGACTTGATTGATCGCGCGTGTACGTCATCATATTCATATAAATGAGCGCGATGATCGCTATCGATTAGGACACTGCCATACAATATCAATCTACAAACTTAAAAACGATCTCATCATTGTCTACGAGCTGACACAAATCTATTAATGGAGTCGTACTACTAATAAGCTTCTTTACATCATAATTATTTTCCTTTTCATCTAAACCATATATTGCTAGTTCTCTGACACTTCCCGCCCATGTAGCTGCAGCTACATTGCAAAATACCCTAAAATCTACCGTCTCCTTATATGCAGCGGTGACTGTAACGGCTGTTGCATTCGCTTTGAATGTCAAAGTCATATTTTCGTTCATAAATAAGTTGCCAGTAGCATTACATGTTGTGACTGTGTGTACAGGTGGTTCCGTTGTCGTTGTAATTTCTTCATCTTCATCGGTCTGGCCTGTGGTTTCTTCAGTGCTAATTGTTACGTCTTCATTAGTAGTTCCTGTGCTTGTACTGGTACTTTCTGTACCCGCATGTGTAGTTTCTAGTGTAGAACTAGTGTTGTCATCATCTTCAGTGGTTATAGATTCTGTAGTACTAGTTACTTTAGTAGTTTCTGTGCTTATCTTAGTTTCACACTCAAGTGCTATTATAAGTGAGTATCCCGATCGAAGGCGAGTTAAGTCTGCGGATTGTTGTACCTTCTAAAAGAAAGTGATTTTGTTAGATAAACATGTATGAAGAAATGAAGAATATGTGCCAAGGTCCAAACGATTCAAGTAATAATAGTGACCTGATTACGTTATATCAAAAGAAAAATTACTGTAATGGATATGATTGAAATATTTATCTTTTTTGGGTCAGTGTGTCGAGAATAGTTGTACTTAGCGTCACATAGTCTGATCTGCATATTTAGTTGAATAGTAGATATACTCGCAAAATAAACATTTTAAAATGACTTTAATCCGCTAGTTGTCGTTGGCTATTTAAATTTCAAAAAAAAAAACAAACAAAGTAGACTTTCACAATTTTGAAAAAAAAAGCTATTTTTTGCCATTTTTAATTAGGTTAAAAAAAGGCATAGGTAGGTACTTGACGTTATTTGAAATTACCTTCTGCATAACAATGATGGAACCAGCGCGCACCAAAGTAAAGAAGTCAGATTCTGTCGTAGTCATAGTTATTGCAGATCCCTCTTCTCCAATGATCTTTAAACCACCCCAGAATTCATACCACGTTCCTGGAGGCATCCATACGTGGACATGGGTTTGGCTCGGTTCCAAATTTGGAACTATCAAAAGATCATCTCCAACGGAAAATTGAGTCGTTAAGTCTGTTAGGTTTTTAGACGAAGGAAATTGGTAAAACATTGGCCTTAAGAGTGGGCTGTCTTGGAGAACTGTGTAGATGTATGGTAGCAGACTCAGCCGTCTATTCAATGCTGTTACCATATGCATTTTATCGTTACCAACAAATGCTAAAGGATCTCTTGGAATTACTTTTGAGTGTATCTTGATCATCGGCATGAATGTAGCTGCCATGTACCACTTTGCGCATAGCCTAATTTGTGTAACGTTATTGAATTCTTCTGTATCGCCGCAAATGGGGGATGACCAGTACCAGTGACCAGAAACGCCCCCTAAACTTGCCTCCACGAGTTCTTTTCGCAGATTAGTCCACGAAGTTGTTATGTTCTGTCGATTTATGGTAACGTTTCCATTCATCCATTGACTTGTGGATGACGTTGGGACGGACCCTTTGATTTTTTCAAATGCATTGATAAATTGGTTTCCGTATTCGTTGTGTCTGATGAGATAATGTTCTCCTGGAAACTCTGTTTCATTTGTGAGTCGTGAGTTTCTGGAAACAGGTCGAGTGGGTCGAGTGGCGTTCCATTTGGGAGTAATATTAAAAGCTGCTTCAAAATTCTGAAACCGAATGGTTTTTAATTAAATTTACAAACATAAAATATTAATTTTAACTGTTTCTCCTGAATTCAATTTCTCTATAATTCGGTCAGTTTATTTTGAAAGAGAATTTTAATGATGATAAATACATCGTGTTTGTATCATTTACCTATAATCTCATCAGATTATAGGTAAATTATAAAATATGAAAATACGATCTGTAGATTTCAATAACAATGATTATTGTTTTGCTGTTTTCTGTTTATCATAACTAATCCATCAATTTCAAAACCAAATTCTGCCATTATGCTGTCCAAAACCCTGCTTATAATATAACGCGCTCCCCTAAGTTAAAGTTCAAGTTTCGGTTCGAGGATGATAATTTATCATCGAGTTTCTCATTAGTATATGATGATTTATCATATTTAAATTAGCATAATTAATAGATGTTTTGAAGACTTCAGTCGTCTGATTGCTCCATTTTAATCTTTTTTACCCGACTACGGCGAAGCAAAAAGGAGGGTTATGACTTTGACCGGTATGTAATATATATTCATCTGTTCCCTAATAACTTCTAAACTACTCATCATAATTTGAGAAATGAGGTATCGTTGGAAGCGTCTTGATCGTCCGCTGGTTTAGGCTATGTGGCACATTAAATTGAATATTGCGCCCTTTGGCAGAAAATAAAGAAATTAAAAAAAAAACATTCTTGTTGGGTATGAAATGAAAAGACTTAATTAGCACATTTCAAAAATATATATATATTAGAAGTAACTATAACCCCAAAATAATTAAAACAATAACCCAACTACGACAAAGGTATAAATAAACAATACAATACAGACAGACAAAATAAAAAACCGGAGTCACACGTAGACTCCGGATTTATTTGTGTCTGTGTTGTCTTTTGACACCTTTTTAGTTGACATTTTTGTCGTAGTTGAGTTTAGTTTTTATAACTTTTATTTTCTTTATCCAAATGAAATAAACATTTTCAGAATATTATTTTGCGACTTACCTCATTGAAATAAGGCAAATATTCATAAAACGCATCACGGTCCTTTTTAGATTCGTCTAAAGGCCAATTGTTTTCCAAAATAACGGCTTCAAAATTAGTGTTGAAAACCCACAAGCTCTTCATGAATTTTTCGCTTGCCCAAATGTAACCAGGATAAATGACGTCGTGTTCGTCAACTTTGCCTTTATACAGGTGGTATGAATCAGGATCACGGATATTGTAATGTGCAAACTCTTCGTCATCGAAGCAACGTTCGCTTGTTATTGTAGTTGCTTGTACTGCTTCTGTTACTCCTTCCGCTTCTGTAGTTGAAGTATCTTCTTCTTGACTTTCATCCACTATAGGTGCTGTGTATTTTATCTGTGAAAGTGGTATCGACAAATTATTTTCCATTCCTGTGATAATTCTTCAGGCTGGCTTATTTCAGATCTTTAGAAAATTCGTTTCAATTTTAAGAGCGTTTATTCTGAAAGTGGGCAACGTCGCAAATAGATGTCAAATATTTTGCTGTTATGATTAATTTGGCAATATTACTGTATGGAAATAAGAAATGTGGCTAACTAGTTCCCTAGAATGTTAATAATGCATTGCAATTATAACACTGCATTTGATGTTGTAACAATTTTAGGTGTAAAAAGGCATTTAGAAAGTTTCCAAATACTTTTTGACGTCTAAAATTAAATATTCAGTCTTACAATATTAATTATTGCATTTAATTATTAATATTCTAGGGATCTAGTTAGCCACATTTCTTATTTCCGTACAGTAATATTGCTAAATTAATTAAAACAGGTAAATATTTGACAGCTATTTACGACGTTGCCAACTTTTAAGATAAACCCTCGTAACTTTGTTATGAATAATGTTTCCACTCTTTTAATTATCTCCAAATTTTTTTTCTCGATGAGTTCGATAAACGTTATTACAATTCAGCCGATATAACTTGGCAGTTCCGGACTTCGCGCAGAAAGGCTGCGCAATAACATTTTTTAGGAACCAAACGGTGACATGACGCGAGTGTGAGTGAGAGAACATGCGCGAAAGTTCTTAGTGCCTATGTTCAAACCTGCCAAGTTATATCGGCCGTATACTATGGCAGTGAAATGTCAAAAATGTCAAAGGGAACAATATGAATAAATTGTGGTTATGGACTGATGTGTAAATTTTTTCTAAACGACTGCAGCTACCTATAAAATACTTTTTTTATAATGTTCCATTACTGTTTTCCGTCTTAAATACTTCCGTTTACAAATGGTACGTGGAGACCGGAACAAATATTGGTCTCGATTGGGAATCGAAGCCTCTGTGAGGCGAGCACGGCCTACTGTGACATGGCTCGAGTTCCACATTTTATATGACTAATACTATTAAACGAGCAATATTTGTATTATTTATATATTTGTAATCACGTTCTGGAAAACGGCTCTAACGATTTCGATGAAAGTTGCAATACAGGGGTTTACGGAGGCGAAAAATCGATTTAGCTAGGTCTCATATCTGGGAAAATTAGTTTTCTCCGTATTTTCACCCGAGCCCAAAGTTTAGAACAAGATGGCTACCTTAGAATAATGACATGGAAGCAAGGAATTAGTAAGTACCTACTATCATGGCAGCATGGAATTAGTGAGTACCTACTATCATGGCAACATGGAATTAGTATGTACTATACATGGAATGGAATTAGTATGAACTATCCTATACTATTAAATGAGCATTCTCTATTTTCACCCGAGCACAGCTCGGTCGACCAGGTCCTATGACTAAATTTTGATAAAATGTGTGACTTGAGTCATGTGACAAGGCCTTGCTCGCCCCGCAGCTTCGTCAATTCGTCTCGAACAAAATATTTCATGCAAATTTTTTTTTTTTTTTGTAGCTTTGCTTAAACCTTTAGGTAAGTTCATATTTAATCATTTCTATGAACGAAGTCACTTAGATAATGAACTAAACTCTTTACAAATTAAGCTAAAAAGGTTCCTGACGGTAAAAAATGTTCAAGAACGGCTGAAATTAAAAGGCGTGCGATTAAAATTAATATTAAGTCGGGTAAGTCTTAATTAAGGCTTAAGTATATAATTAAATATTTTGTATGTGGATACTTAATGGGTGATAAAAATTCTGCTTCTGGGTGGTTGGTTCAATGTGTCCAGCACAACACGTCGAACGAATGCTCCCGGAGAGATGGGCAAAGATCGTCACTCACTGGTCGAGGTAAACCACAGGGGAGGGTGGTGTGACGATCAGATAATGTTTGCAGGGCCAACATGGCCAGAGATAGTACAAAACAGGTTTGGAAGGAAAAAGGGGACGCGTTTGCCCAACGATGGGACACATTACAGGCAAATAAAAACTCGGCTTATTTATGGATTATTTTACTGCTAAGGTTCGCATAATGTGAATTAATTTTTAAAGGACTGAAAGGCATACAAAATGAGTTTGATTGACAGTGTAAAATCACTAGATTTTTCGCCAACGTAAGTGAAAACAATCATATTTCATTCCATACGTGACTTTCTCTGAGGGAACTTATTTGTGGTGAATAAAAATTTTATATTTCAGCTGTAAGCCCACGTACACACGGATTTTTTCGTGTTTTTTCGACGCACTGAGATGCACTTTGTTGACTTCTCAACGCTCGATTTAACACCGAGAGTTGTAATCAATTCAAGTGCGCGATAAAATCCCGCCGCGATATTTTTACGTCCGTGCGAACGTGGGCTTATAGTGCAGTTTGCTGGTGCCTTACAGGATTCTGGTAAAAGAAAATTCTCCCAAATGATGATCTTCATTTTACACTATAAAATGGTACACGGTGGCCATTTTGGTATTTTTTTTTGGGAATTGGAGTTTGAAATGTTCTTGAGTTTTATTTTATCAAAAGTATCAAGTACTTTTTTAACCATAAAATTACATAAGGTAGTCCCCAAAACGCCCACTCTTCCTCACTTCTTAGTGCTATAGCTGGGAAGAAGAAGTGGCGCAACAAACTTCCCACCAGCACAGCTGTCTGTTATGGAACGTTTAAGAAAGAAATACAATGATGGCACTTACATAAGGTGAAACATGAGGTACAAATTTCTTCCCAGCATTCCTGATCTGTATTTCACTCTGGTCGACAAGATGGACCATGGTATCGTTGCATTCAGTTTCGAAGACCACCGGAATAGCGCCACAGTGACTCTCATATGGCACTGCTTGGGTAGTCGCTGTAGTTATAAAGCTTTGGAGTTCTTTTAGTGCGTCGTTTGATGTTGCTTCCCTGAAATTTGATTTTTGGTCGAATTTTATCATCATTATCATCATCATTTCAGCCGAAAGACGTCCACTGCTGGACATAGGCCTCCCCCAAGCACCTTCACTTCGACCGATTCCGCAGAATGCAGAACAGATGGCCGATAGGGCCGAAAGGTTCTGAAGTGGCGACCGCGTACCGGAAGACGTAGCGTTGGAAGGCCTCCCACAAGGTGGACCGATGACCTTGTGAAGGCCGTAGGAATCCGCTGGATGCGGAAAGCACAGCATCGAATTTTATAAATGTCTTAAATTGAAAATTTTCAAAAACCCCATTGAACTAGGGGTTTGAAAGGTAGACAAACTACCGTGTGGACAGTATATAAAATGTAATCAACTACAAGATACGTAAGTTTCTGACGAAGACAAGGTGTCCGTGCTTGCTACTGCTACTGTACCGCAGTACATACTTAATTGATAGAGTTTTTCCATTGTTGACAAAAACGGGAGTGGTCGTATTTTTAACCGACTTCCAAAAAGGAAGAGGTTATATATTCGACGCGTATGCTTGTTTTTTTTTTTTTTTTTTAGAAAGAAAGAAAGAAAAAGAAAGAAAATTCGTTTATTTGCGGTAAACATGACGCAAAAAAAGATTCCATTCCCATTTCTCCGTCATTTGTGGACCGATTTTGAAAATTCTTTTTTTGTTTGAAAGGGTATACTCCCAAATTAGTCCCATATTAATTTTATTAACTTTGCTTGGGTAGTTTTTGAGTTAGCTACAAAATACCTAAAAAGTGAAAAATAAGAACTTTTTACAAAAAAAAACACTAAAAAGTGAAAAATAACTTTAATTTCGGAAGTCGGTGGCAAAAAACGAAAACATAAAACCCAAGACACCGACTTCCGAAATTAAAGTTATTTTTCACTTTGTAGTGTTTTTTTTTGAAAGTCGGTTGTTTTTTTTTGTAAAAAGTTTTTTTTAAGATTAGCTTCAAATCTTTTGTGGTGCGGGTTCCGACTCATCACCTGGACACTTTCATGAAGGTGGAATTTTGGCTGACGGGTGTCGTGTACGGCGTTTTCGCGGAAGACTATGTACATGACACCATGACTCAGCGCGATACGTCGCCGACCCAACGTAGTAACTAGATAGATAGATAGAATATTCTTTATTATGTACAGTAAGCGCTCAAAAGTGCATGAGCACGCTAAGAGTCGTATTGCTGTGAACACGCGGTATAGTCCGTACATTTGTATGTGTAAACAGTCAGACGTCTGTGGTGTGAGTGCCGTACACACACCACAGAGAACGCAGTTTTGAACTACACACTATCGTATCGTCACGGTTCGCGGGCGCCGCACTTATATTTCCATAACTTTTGTTAGCACGCATCATACTCGTACGCGTGACCTTGGCCAGTGTATCGCATTGCTAAAATTCGAAAGTAAATTATATGTGCAGATAGCAGAAGGCGTTAAGCGTTGGTCTTAGATTCAAGATGGCTAAGGTTCTAATCTCGTAAATCACAGCGCTGTTTTTGCAAATATTATTATTTTTGTTTGCAATAATAATATTTTTAAATATCCTGCCTATTTATTAATGTTGTTATTGCAATAAAGGGTTTAGAATAAAAAATGCGTGATATGTTATAATAAAAAATAAATAATATTTATTCGTTATGTTTATTTTACTTAAGTATAGTTATCAAACTGCTACAATTATTTATCATTACTTCACCTGAATAATATGTGAAATAGATGTCTAGAAACTTAGAAGCAATTTGTATTATTTTGACATATTTAAATTTTGAAATGTTTTAAATTTTAAATGGATTTTTTTGCACCATAAATATAAAGCTTTGATCATGGTCTAAGTAATTAAGCAATAAATAAGAATATTAGACTACTTAAAATGTAAAAAAATCTACTGACAAAATTGTTGATTTTAAGGTTAAAGGCAGTTGTTCATATTAATTATTTTAAACTTTATTTGGCTTTAGTAAATATTGGTTGGTATTGAGGTTATAGCTTAAGTATTCATTTTCTTTACGAAAAGAAGATTGAAACTAAACCTCAAATTTTAATCCTAAAATAATACTATTACTAAAATAATATTAAACAATTTCGGTATATCTGCAAGAAATACGACAAACACCCTATTGAAACGTGCTTAAAAAATTCGTTACCATAAATTCATGCAATAACGAATCTGTTGGTACGATCAATATTTTAAGGTCAAAAACGGTTTTCTAGCTGGTCTTCAGTGATGCAAGCCTTCAGAGTGCACGGCGAACGGTTCATAATGACGTGTTTTTAATAATTCAGCAAAATATCTCGTTGGTATGAAACCATTTGTTTCATTCACCATTTGACGTCGCTGCTACTCGATAATAAGCCCCTTCCTCATATCTCTTAACCGTCACAGTATTTCTCTAGAACAAAGAAAAACATTGTTTTTATTACACATAATACCTAATTATTTATTATTCACTAATCGAATTAAACCTCACAATGAATTTAAAACTTTAAAGGCATCTTCTGTCTCAACAATACCTCTGTTCTATCAACAATACCCTTGATTAGGATTTATGTTTAGTAAAATATGAAATATATAAATGATAACACTCACACTTAGTCCGGTTTTATTAGATATTCACTTCACTTTTACGCAGCGCAATAATATTCTCTGATCTGATCTGATCTCTTCAATATATTTTATGCCTGCTTTTTGATAATAATAACCACAACACTGCGCTAAATGCTCGTCACCAATATTATCACGGCACGAACCAACAAAGTTCTATTAATTGAATACTTGTAACAAACTGCATCTACCCCACAGAAATCGAAATAATTTACTTAGTTTTTTGTGGTCTACCTGCTAAACTTTAATATTTATGTGAACAAGACGAATGAAACTAAAAACGAATGATGATTATCGAACTAGTCATTGGTTGCAGACAAAGTGAGTGTGTGTGTGTAATGTGCGTGTCTACAGTATTGTAACAACTTATAGAAGAAGGTCGTAAGTCAAACCGAAGCGTCAGTCTATTGCTTTGTGAGATTGCTTATGGACTTTTGGTCGGTACTGTACACCATAAAAATTACAGACATTAATTTAGTAATTTAATTAGATTTTTTTGTTATGTTTTATTATGTATTAATTTATTATTTTATAATATTATTTTGTGTATTTTCTCTATGGGCCTTAGTTGCCTGAAAATAAAGCAATTATTATTATTTTTTAAAGAAGTAGGTATTTTACTTGTTTGAAAAGTTAGGTTCTGAAAGTTCAAAGTTCACAAAAATCTTCAAAAATTTTACGCAGCATTAAATAAAATGGTGAAATATCTTAAAGATAATTCTCAGAAGCATAAAATACGTAGAACCTCGTCACGTGCCTCAAACGGCCACATCTTTGAGGTTATTAAACTTTTCTCACGTTGCGAAAACACCAATATTTGCGTTCACGAAGAGTTATTGTTGATCTTCGCATAATCAATTTCATCAGTTTCTTAATTATTACTTTGTGAACTACTTTTAATTGGAATGCTTAGGGATTTCAAATCATTTCTTAATGAACCTCGTCGAACGACGTGACTGGGGTCTGAACACTCTGAACCCTGCCACCAATTTTGCTGACTCACTTATCTTTTTACAGCAGCATTGATTTGGCCAATTTATCTAACTCATGAAAAGATTTAGGCTACTCTAAGTACAATATACATACTGGAGGAATTCAACATCACCAAGCGGTTATCAACAATATGCCAGGAGCGTGCCCTAAGGTTTATCGGCCATATTATGCGTTCATCTAAGCATGGTCTGAAAAGGGTGATGAAAATGAGCCGGGTGGAATAGATGGACACCGCGCTCAAGGCAGAGCACCGGCAAGATGGTCAGACGCGATCAAGAAGGCTGTTGGAGGCAGCATTTACCGAGCGGTCAACACTGCAGAAGACCGCATAGCTCGGAGACGCGTCATATGTGGTCGCGATCCATCGCATTGAGGGAACGACAGAGAAGAGAAGTTCAATATTTATCTCTTTTCCTCTCTCAATCCTCTCTTTTCAATAACAATTGATCTGGCTCATAAAAAGAAGCTTTAGTATTTTCTTTATTTTTTCTGTCCCATTCGTCTTTTTTCAATAAAAATAAACATTTTAAAAATATTCTTAGTAATGAATTAGAATTGACGGATTGTGATTGAAGATTTTTAAGGACTTGTTCTACAAGTTTGAACTTTAAGTATCAGTCAATTTTGAATTGACTAATACGGCCGGCCGGCCGGAAGATTTGAGTTTTATTTCTACTGGCTGTAGAAAACTTAAAGGAAATTCCTGGGAAATTATCAAAATAACTTCTGCCGCTCTGGGCGGAGTGGGAGGGCGTGTCAGACTCCTACTGACTATAACCCACCCGTGTTCCTTCAGTTGCCATGTTGCCAGGGGCCTCGATATCCCTTTTGGACTTCCTCGCAATCCCTGCAGGCATCGACCCTAGCGGCCCCGACAGTTCTGCTGACATCTATTTGAGGCGCGCGTGGAACACAACGCGCCGTCGATCCGGGCTTGGTCCTTATCGGACGGCGAGCTACCCATTGCTCACCGTTCGCAAGCCTGTGCCTACGGTGGCCGGAAATCGGCCTGCGATTCCCGACGCCTAGGGCGTCTCCTGCGGCGGTTAGGGGCGTTAGGGCGCGAAATTTGCCTCTCCCTCACGCGTTCCGCCTCCTCCTTTGCGAGCATTACTGCTTCGCAGAAGGAGGTGACGGCCTCCCATAGGAAATTCCTACCTGACAGGCTTAAATGATAGTGATGATATAAATGATAATAATGATATTGCACGATTATAAGAATCGCCATTTTTCACCCGAAAGATATGGTAATAAAGTTAATCAAAAACTCACCTACAAATGTGTGCTCCTAGCATCCAATATTCAAGGTTCCTTTTCACCCCTATAGCAGCCATGACATCTTTCATCACATCACTGGGCTTCGGTCCCACAAACAAATGAAACTTTAGTCCCAAAGTCGTGATACTGCGAAGTACCAACTGATTATCCCCTCTGACGATGACCTCTGTAGGGGCCATTGATTCAATCAACAAACCATGGTAGGACCCGTTCAGTTTAGCAAATATTAACGGAATGGAATTCAAACCTCCTTTATGATTATATAAGACTTTCACAGTATCTGGTTTTAATGGTATTTCGCCCAGCCCGTACATTGTTTCATTTGTGAGTTTAAATGATATCTCCCATATGTTGTCTGCAGCTATTAAGGGTCCTCGTGCTGTATTGAAAATGTTTCCTTGAGTTGAATTTACAATGATATTTAATTCCGTTCTGTCTGGATGTCTCGTATCGGGTTCTGTTATTCTGTACGAATAATTCTTCTTGGTAAGTCGTCTGCCTTTAATATTATTGGAATGATAGAATGTGAAGGATAGATGTGTAGCTGTTACTTCGTCGATAGACAGTTTGAGGTTTCTATAGCTTTTTTCTGCACCATCATACGGTATTGTTAACATCCTTGGATTCAAATATGTGTCCTCTGTCCATTGTCCACGGAACACGTAGGAGAATCTTGAAGGGTATCTATGAAAGCATAAGTCGTGGTGGTGATCATAGCAGCATTGTTCGTGGCATTTCTCGGGTGTTACAGCCTCTATACCACATGGGAGTCTAGCTGCTCTTGGTACGAGGCAGGAGCCAGTTGATAAGCCATCAGGTGGTGGTAGCTCGAGGGTTGGGAGCATAATGAATTTGTATACTAAAAGTGGGGCGACGATTGAAGCTATTATCAATAAAATTACTACCCTTAGAGGTCTGTTGAGCAGGATCTGGTCGTACCATTTTAAATCTGAAATGGAAGAAAAGTTTATTGAGTGGTTTATTCAGTAATCTTTGAGTTAAAATCTCTTGTCAGTGCGATTAATTTTGTATAGAAAACTGAACCTAATTAAAACTAAGTGTTTGTTACGTCTGTCGAGTGTTGAGTCTTGGCAAATATTCAGTTTCAAATGGGTGGATGAGGATTATTACAAACCATCATGTTGTTGTTGTGTCTTTGGTTGTATTTGCAGTTTGATATACTTTTGAAATGCAAATAAAAACTTTTGACTTTTGAATAATAAAATTGAATTTATTATTTACTAATGATAGAAGTTCCTGTTTGCCCTGCGGGCTTCACAATTTAAAAAACTACAAGCCGTGTGCCGATAGGATTCGCTATCGGCAAAAATGAGGAATTGAAAGTTTTCGATAAGTTCTTTTCTTTTATCCCCTACTAAACCCTTTCAGGGACAGATTTTTCAAAAACTTTCTTAGTAGGTACTGGCCTTCGGTGTACAGGGTCGTGCAAAAGTAATGTCATAATGTGAATTGGCTGCCATTTTGTTGAAAATTATATGAATTGGACCCTGTTTTCTCGGAAAGATTATTTAAAGGTGTAAAATTGATGACAACATAAACATAACATCACGCCTTGTTTCCCCGAAGGGTTGGGCAGAGGTGACATTAAGGTGAAAAAATGTTATCGGTCAAATTACCACCTTCTGAGTTGAAGCACATTTCTGCTCATTTTACGGCCATTTTGAATTACCTAATCTGGCTCCATTTTGGTGATTTCTTGTTCAATGTTGGCTTTCAAGACTTACAAGGTTGTGATTACGCGAGATTTCAAAAAGCCTCACAGGAAGAAGACTGGCACCGTCAGAACTGGCGATCCAGCCAGCCGGATCAAATCGTCAAAACGAGAGATTATACGGCCCAGAAATTGGTAAATGTATGTAAAAGCTTTTCGACGTATTCTGAATTACCTACTCCTAAATTGTCCTACACATCATTGAGAACCTACCTGCCTACATTGCGTATCCACATAATGTATAAATAAGTTACGTTCTTCAATGAAGTGAAAAGCTGATGCTCAGTTTTTGGAAGCCTATTTAATTTATGTGATTTGTTGACGATATTTTGGTCAACCAATCAGCCGCTTACATGAGATTTGACACCAATGGACCGATGAGGTCGATTAGGTTCTCGATTCAAAATTCAAGCAACGTCCTTTTAACAACTCTCTGCAATATATTCTGAATCGTAAATTCGTGTTCGAAAAGGGTTCTCATTACGGTTTATGTAAATTACCGGATGTATATGTCACGGCTAAAACCCGAAGTGCGGCTACACCTAGTTTTAGCCGGCTAAAACTAGGTGCGGCCAGTAGCAGTTGGTTAAATTTAGTTGTAGCAAATGAAAATGGCTGAAAGGTAGTTTAGAACTGTGACCACATAACATACCGCACGAGCCGAGCGAGCGAAGCGAGCAGTGCCGCGGCAGCGGCCGGCGAGTACTAGGGTCCATATATACCGGCCACACCTAGTTCTAGCCGGCTAAAATTAGGTGTAGGTAATAGGTAATACAGGCTGGTATCTGCAACTCCACGTCAAAGCGCGTATTTTGCGTACGGGTGGGAAAATCGATTATTCGATCCACCCCAGCTCCTCAAAGAAGACTAGTAACGCCTTGGTGTCACTGACAATCTCACGTAGGGTACCTGAGTTACCGAAGTACTTGGCCCTGTATGTAGCGACCACCGGGCAGTTTAATAGCACATGCCTAGTTCTAGCCGGCTAAAATTAGGTGTAGCCGCACTTCGGGTTTTAGCCTTAACAAATGTAAGACTCCATTCTTTGATTTGGACGATCACTCGTGTCACTTAGAAAATACTCGTATACCTAAGTATCTATATTAAGACGTTTTTATTTGATTGTTTTGAAAGGGTTGAACTTTTGAAGAGTGAATAAGTAAAAAATTAAAATAAAATAAAATTGCGTATGTGCTGATTGTACCTTTCAAAAATGTTTTGTAACCTTACCAAACTTATTTGAATCTCGCTTGGTTACATCTATGTATAAATGTGACTTACAGGGTACTTTATCATATACCATATATATATATGCCTATAATGTTCCCACTGCTGGGACACAGGCCTTCTCTCTTCGATACGGGGGCTGTAATCTACCACGCGGGCCCAGTGCGGGTTGGTAGATGTCACATGACTTCGAATTTTTAGTTCTAGGACATGTACCTACATGGTATTTACTCTCCACCTACGTTTTACTAATTAAAAGAAAGAAAGAAAAAAGAAAGAAAGAAAATTCGTTTATTTGCGGTAAACATGACGCAAAAAAAGATTAAAAAAGAACACGTAAATAACAAATTGGGGGAAAATATGCGTCACATCCACGCAAAACGGCCATCGCTCAGCATAAAGCTGCGACCCCATGCGAGACAGAGCCCCAGCGCTGGTTTTCAGCGATAGCCGGCGCTGACGTGATGACGTCAACCGGTGCAGCATATAGTGAAATAACAAATCAAAAATAAAATAAATACAATACTAGTCCTAAATGTTTATACAAATATAATATTTAAAATGGCAACATTTCTTGCCGTCGGCAACTCACGCGCCGCAGACTTATTACAATCTGTGCGCTAGAATCTAAAGGTAATAAGGAAATGACCATGTACATATTTGATTCCAAACATATTTAAATATATATTTTTTGCTGTTTATTTATAAGTACCTAAACTATAACTACCCTACAGTTATTTTTTACTGTAATTATCTGTTAATGGTCCATGAAAAACTAAAAATTTAATTATTATTAATTTTATAAAATTATGTCTACCTTCTACCTCTCTTTACTTAACTAAAATGCGCAATCTTCCCTCAGACATCTTCTCAAATGTTATTTTTATAAACACGGGAACAAAACAAAGATTTTAGTCTAAAATAATCTGTTTGAGACTCAAAAATCAGTGCCTAAAGGGTAATTCAAATTAGTTTTGATCGTGCGTCTAGGGTTGCCAACTTTTTTATATCAAATTTAGCTTTATTGAAGCCATTGCCTGAAAAAATTTAGTTGATAGCGAAAATAATAAAAAAATATAGTACTACTTTTACTATGGGACCAAACCTGAAATCGCAAATAAAAAAATCTGCTGTTCCCTACATTTATGTTCGCATAACTCGACAAATGTAAGGGAACAGCTGATTTGTTTTTCGCGATTTCAGGTTTGGTCCCATAGTAAAAGTTGTTCATAATGATGAGTAAATTCAAGTGTTTAAGTATCGGTCACTAATTACCAGTTACCCTATAAATACACCATGACATTTTAGACGTCTTACATCCAGCCCGTTTCATCTTTGATGTCCTCCCTTCGGTTGACGCCCTAAGCCGAGGTCCGTACCCCACAGAGGGTGGCCTTAGCGAGCGTTCACCTAGTTTTAATTAGCATAGTTTACTGCCCCTGGCTGGAGGCTTTGAGTGTAGCTTAACGCAGCCACAGGAAAGCCCGGTGAAGTAGTCATGATCTAAGAGGTCAACTACGAGATAACCTACCTAAAGTAAAAATTAAAGAAAAAATTTACGTCTTGACCCAATGACTACTAAACATTTGTATATTGTAACAATTTTTTAATTGCTCCTAGAGGTATTTTATGTCGGGTACATTGAGTGGCTCTTTGTAAGATGACTAAAATGTCACGGTGCATATAATTTTTTTGCAGTGAAAACTTCTTTAGGCGCGTTGAGCATTTTTGAGATGGGAAAAAACAATTTAACTCGCGACACCGTTACCGACACCTCATTTTTATAAACGCGATTGTGCTCTTTATTTATATTATGTTACGGATCAATGTTCTATGCAAATATTATTACTTTAAAGGTTTTGGAAGTATTTTTTAAATTGTTCAAGTTTTCACTTCTGTCGGCACTCCCGGAGTGCCTCTGTTTTTAAATCAAATCATTTTTATTTGCTTTGAAACATGGTATTACAGATATTACATTAAAATTAGTGCTACATGTTTTGCTATACATACATAGCATGCAAACTTGTCGGCATGCGTTACATCACATAATATTATACAGTTATTGGAGCATATTTAGTCTCTATAAATTCTTTAATAGAATAGATATTTTGTATATATTTAGCCATTTATATAGTTTGTGCTTAAATGCTCTACAAGTCAACGTTTTTAAGTTGCTTGGTATATTATTATAAACACGTACACACATTGCTAAACAGTTCTTATTGTATTTTGTAGATCTAGGAACGTCATTTAGTACGAGTCTGAATGGATCTCTACGATTTCTTGGATTCACATCATTTGCAGTTCTAAATAAATCTTTGTTGTTTGTTACGAACATACATGTTTCATAAATGTAAAGTGAGGGTAGAGGCAACAAACCAAGGTTTTTAAATATCGGTTGACATGATTGATCAGGTTTCATGTCATACATTGCTCTTATGCATTTTTTTTTGTGCTACAAATGCTTTGTGTTGGTCTGTGCCGTTTCACCACAATACAAGTCCATATCGTAGTATTGATTGCCCATGGGCATGATATGTCTTTATAGCTGTTTTTAGATTGGTAACGTATTTTACTTGTCTTAACGCATACACAAACTGGTTTAACCTTTTGGATACACTTTCTGTCTGTAATTTCCAATTTAAGTCTTCGTCTATGATTATAACGAATGTTTAGTAGTCTTTGGATACATGAAGTGGGCTGCTTTTGTAAGACGACTAAAATGTCACGTTTTTTTTAGGGTTGGCAACCCTACATGCGTCTGATGTCTGTGGCGTCCTTTTAATGTGCGTAAAACATTCTACGCACAAAAGGTTGTTGACATCATAAACAATGCGTTGTTTACTTTATTTAAGTTTCTTTGTTTAACAAGTTTAATTCGTTGGTTCCCTTTTGTAACGACAATTTTATTCTTATTGGGCAATTTGGTTAGTGGTGGTGTACACTGTAATGGGGGTGTTAGAGCCTGACCTGCTAAATAAACGCTTAGTAAATAGTGAGTGTGTTGACCTAAGGGTGCGTTCGCACCTGACGTTTGTTGACAATAGGCTAGTTTACTACTAATTTACATTGTACGAGAGGGTCAACACACTACCAATCAGTGTTGTTCCTTTCAACACCTTCTTTGTAAAGTATTATATTATTTTAATAATTGTGAATGTGAGGACTACTGGGGTAGAGGTCGGGATATATTTTTTTGTATGAGTACAGTTTATATGAAAGTGAAAACCGCTTTAAACTTCCCATTGACATTCGAAATTTACCCATTAAACGATTTAAAAAAAAGCTGTATTAAAACCAAAGTTTGTAAAAAAGGGTAGGTACTATAAAATTTCAGATTATTTAGATGATAAAAAAGATGGGATTGAGCTGCTCGCTCTGCTAAGTTTTGTGATAAAACCATAAAATCAAGTTTTATGGTTTTATCACAAAGCTTAGCAGAGCGAGCAGCTTTTTAGTTATTATGTAAAATCATCAAAATATACCAGTTTTATGTACACATTGACATTGCTGAAAATTATATTCAAAATGACATTATTACTTTGTAAAGTATTATATTATTTTAATTATTGTTAACGTGAGGACTATGTGGATATTATTAGATATTATTTTTGTTTCTCAGCTAGTTTTAATGATGGTCTGGCAGTTTGAGTATTTTATGCGGCCTACCTAAATATCCTTTTTTTGGTATTGTTCGTCGAGTTGAGCTTCTTAAGTTCTGAGTTGAGCCCCATGATTACTGACAAATACTTGCACTGACTGGACGAGTCCACTGATATCTGTGTGGATACTGCGACTGCGAGAGTTTGTTTCAGCTTTTCTTCTCAGAGTAGTCAGATAGGAAACACCGAACTCATCTAGCTTATTTATTTTTAATATGACTTGTAAAAGTGATTCCGATATCCAATTTACAGAATAAACAATTTCATTTAATTTCACCATATTTTTAACCGACTTCCAAAAAGGAGGAGGTTATACGACGCCTATGTTTTTTTTTTTTTATGTATGTCCACCGATTTCTCCTTCATTTGTGGATCGGTTTTGAAAATTCATTTTTTGTTTGAAAGGGTAAGCTCCCAAATTGGTCCCATATAAATTTTATTAACTTTGCTTGGGTAGTTTTTAAGTTAGCTACAAAATACGTATTTTTTTTCCCTCTTAGTATGTAGATGATATGATAACTTCCTGACACTGGTAGTAGGTAGTGGTATTCGAATGTGTGTGGGGTAGGTACCACAACTAAAAAGTGAAAAATAAAAACTTTTTACGTTTTTTCATTAATTGGTATTGCAAAATAAACTTTATGTCTGACTTATAAAGTTTGCTTCTAAGTATTTACAATTTGAAATTGTCATCTGGAAGTTGTGACGTGTCGCGCTCTGATTACCGTTCTTTGTCACGTGACCATTGACTTTACTTTTACGCAATTTTTTGCTCAAAAATATTAATCTAATATCATTTGCAAAATTAGGTTGATTTATGATATTTTTAGCTCACAACCATCGTACAATATAAAATTCATAAGGATTTTTTTGAACTTTGAACTAGCCTATTGTATTGTGAGTAGAGAATCCAATCCCGCATCAAAATCGCGATCCCGCAAGCCTGCGGGATTAAGATCATCAATCCCGCGGATCCCGCGGGATTTGCGGGATTGATTTTAATTATTATTATTTTTGTTTCATGTAATTTAAAGAAAGAAAATACACACAAATATTTTTAATTATTCTTATCAACATGAAGCAAAGTTATCACTTATATTATAAATTAAATATAATGATGTTTAAGACAATACAATATTCATAATATTTCACGTTTCATATTTAGATTTTTATTTGAAATAGAACATATTCATTGGTTTTAGAGGCATTTAAAATCAGCTTATTTTTTTTGAAAATACTTTCGAAGAAATGATAAAGTATCTAACGTTTCATCTTTTAGATTTGATCTTATCTTGTTGCATAAATAGCCAGCGGCGGAAAAAGCACGCTCGGCTTCCACACTTGTAGGCGGAATTGACTTTACATAAGTATAAACAGCTTCCAAATACTTCCCCCTATTGCCTCCACATTCAAAAAGTGTCATCTCACGTTTCAATATCAAATCAGTTGAATTATCTCGAGTGGGTACAAGCACAGCAGCTCTAGACTCTGCCACCCATTCAGTACGGAGACTGCGCTCTAATTCTTCTTCTAGTGTATGTGAAGGCAGATTCGATAAAGGCATGTCTTCTTCACTGTCATCATCTTGCTGGTTTTCAGTTTCAGGTTGCACGTCTGACATCAGTCTCTCAATTAAACACTTCATTTCAGTTCTTAGCGTAGCTTTACTTGGATAAAAGAATGGATTGTCCTCTACACTTGCAGACCTTGAATCTTTTTCTAGATATTTTTTTGGATTTTCCAAGTAAAGCAACACAGCAGTTATTGATGTGCGGCGTTCTTTTATCCGGCGAGACAGTGACACAACAAGTTCCTGGCTTAACCTGGTGTTTTGTAGATTCAGTTTATTAATCATGAAACGGAATGTGGTTTCTGCGGTAATTAATGTTGCATCCTCGCGGCATAAGACGTTTACAGCGAGCTTCACTGGCTCTAAAGCTTGTTCAATATGAGTCAAAGTCATATATTCTTCGTCTGTGAATGAAAATGAAGATGATGTCAGTTTAAGGTCAATAAGTGCTTTAGATATGCAATGTTTGACTTCGTTGAACCTCGACAACATTGATGCGAGACTGCTCCAGCGCGTTCGGCAATCTAAAATAAGCTGCAATTCTTTGCCAAATTCTGCTTTGATGTATTGTTGCAGCAGATCATTTTTTACAGGAGATTTTGAACTAAAAACCTTGACAATTTTTCTCACTTTTTGAATAAGTTCTCTGTATTGTGGTAGCAACTCTTCTGCTTGGATTTCTTCCTCTACCGAAAAATTACCTTGCTCGTCGTTATCATCTTCACTTTCATTATCACTCTCATTATCTGGTCTGTTTCCGAGTACTTCAGCTTGCATTTCTTCTACTTGTTGTTCTTGTCTCTTATTGTACAGAACTTCAAGTACAGCGAGTTGCAATCCATGTGCGAAGCATAATTGGTGGTGCGCTGATAATAATCTGCCAACTTTCTTCATGACGGCTGCACCATCGGTTGTCGCTGCGATCACATCTAGATTTAGGTCAATTTTAAAATCCTGGAGTTTTTTTTCAAGCGCAGTTACACAGGCTTCTGCAGGAAAACGTCCTTCAATTCTTACTAGCCCCAGGTTCCAAATGTTCGCAGTCGCAGCTCCACCGGTAAATAAGTGAAGGTTTAAATTCAAATAGCGGCGATTTCTTAAAGATGTCCACTCATCAAAAGTTAGTGTGAAACGCTTTTGCAATTTTTTCTTTCGAATGGATGTTCCGTAGGCCATCACCATAGTTTGTATCGTGCTGGCAGAAGAAGGCAATTTGTGGCCTTCCGATTCAAATAATTCGCGCAAATCAATTGACGTGATGAATTTTGAGAATGGGATTCCATCTTTTGCTACCATTCTGCACACTCTTTCTTCCATAGAAACTTTTTTTTCGAGTGGGAAATAATCTGTTAATTTCTTTCTTTTCGGTGGGACTGACACTGCCGAAGTTGAAGCACATTCGTCTAAACGTGAAGTAGTTGAACTAAACGAGCCAATTTGGCTTGCGCTGCTCGTTTCCATTCCCGGTGCTGGATTTTCAACGCTACTGCTGACGCTGACGCTATCAACCAAGTTCAAATTCATGTTATGCTTTGTTCGCAAGTGGGTGTGAAGGCCTTTAGTAGAGCAAGCAGAGATTTTTATAATAGCAGGACATAACTTACATTTAGCGGTTGATCCATTTTCCGCTCTTAAAAAATGTTTCCATACTTCACTCGAGCTTTTATACTCTTTATAAACTAAATTGACACTCATTTTTAATAATAAATTGTATTTTTTCACTCGTAACGTGCTCTTAGCACTTTGATAACTTGATAATAAAAAATAATAGTCCTGTCGTACGTTACGTAACCTTTTCACATCACAAGTAAGACGCAAATGACGCAATAACATTCTTTGACACTTGACCGCGCGCAAAGGTAAATCCCCGTGCGCCGTAGGGGAATCCCCAGTCATAGAGTACTGGAACTGACATTGATTACGTTCCGTTCCGTCCGATAATAGTTCCGATCATGGTCTGAGCCTATTTTTCTTACTTTTTTTCAATCCCGCGAACGTGCGGGATCCCGCATGAGTAATCCCGCATTTTTGATCCCGCAAAAAAGGTGCGGGATCCCGCATTAGCGGGATCCCGCGTTTGCGGGATTGGATTCCCTAATTGTGAGTAAACATGGCGTCACAGCGTATGGCATCTAAATCTTTATATTTGTTATGGTCTGAGAATAGTCTATAACCAATCGTTTGCGGTGACTTATATAATTTTCTATGAATTTCAGATCATCGTTACTGTATTTTCGAATTTACATTCCAACAGCTTACCAATTGCTGTAAAGTCTAAATGGAAATGTTAAACTCAATTTTACCCATAAAATTCAAGTCTTCCGGCTATAATTTGCAAACGCGTTAGCTGTTACAGTTAGTTTTGAGTGGACAAAACAATATTGCAAAGTTGACTCTGAATATTCGTTGAAAACGTGTTTAAAAAATAATTGGGGTTATCAAACCCTGTTCCATTTTCATTTTCCCTGAAACCATCAATAACTTTTTATTTAAGAATCGATATTTAAAACGAGTTTGGCACCTTTTGGCATCAGTTCCTGCAGACACCAGGGGGCCTACCACAAGCTCATAAAGCAGTATTATTTTAATATTACTTCAGTGTGGGAAAGAGATGAAGCTCTACAGGACGTATAGCTCCATCTCTTTCTCTCACTGAAGTAATATTAAAATAATACTGCTTTTGAGCTGGTGGTAGGCCCCCTGGACACGCTGGACATGATATTAAGTGTTCTATTGTTTGTGGAACAGCACCACAGTTGTATTCCAGCGACAGAAAGAGACAAGAAAGATCTCTAGTTTTGTGGTGTTTGAGTATTCAGAGTTCAGGAACAGAAACCTGGAAAAATTCTTTATTTTTTCATCAAAACTCACTTGCTAAAGAAAAAATACCCCCACATTTAATATAAATTGTTTTCATGTATCTATCTAAGTAAGGTTTCGAAGATCCGTAGACATCCCTTTAATTTGTCTGCGTTAATTAATTTGTGAGCATGTGAACGTTAATAAAGTTCTACGTAGAAACGCATAGTAAGTATACTATCATGAGTGCTGCCGTCATCGTTTTAATCAAATTCTGCTTCCGTAGAAGCTTTCATCGGTAAATGTGTACGTTGTGTAAATACTTTAACCCTATCCTTCCTTGGAGTAACGCTATTACTACTCTGGGGTCCAGAAGGACCCCAACATATTTTAGTTCATATATTTGAATTATATAACTTCTATTTTTTATTGAGATCAGTAGTTAATCATCGTTATTCAAACACAAAGCAAACTTTCACATGCACTACTAGTATATTCTGTGTATGTTCCCTGTGCAAGAGATTTCGGCACATACCACACCTAATTTCGGTATTCTGGTCCTTGTTCCTTGGATAGAGCATACATTTTTTTTTCGTTGATAGAGCAGGGTCTTGTTCTAGCAATGAACGTCTTTTTTTCAGGATACCTCCAAGGACAACCTGGAGAAGGGTGGGTAAAGTTGGTCTCAAACAGCAAAAAAAATCACTTTACTGAATAATTCATTGAATAAAAACAAAGAAATTTCATTGAAAACAAACCCAATGGGTACTGTATTGACACATCGACTAATTAATCTAACTTACCTGGTTAAAACACTAGATAATATTCACAACACAAGGCTAGCAATATATTCTACTATTACTACCCAGGGGTTTTTGAGGACTCCAGAGTGACTGTAGATATGTCTGTGCTTCACTTGTGCTTGCGCACGAGCGGGCGGAGATTACCCTACCTAAAATAGCACAAACGTACTTTTGTTGTCTTTAAGTTATTTATGAAAATACATTTTACAAACTACTCAGGACCCCAGAGTAGGTTTAAAGGGTTAACTTATAAGAAACTAGCGACCCGCCCCACTTCGCACGTTTTATACGATTTGATAAAACATCGAGATTTGTTTATTGTATGAAAGTTTAATATTATTGTATTATTCACATAAACTTTCCGAAATAAATTCTCTAAATGATGGTGAAAACAGTATCAATCCGTTGCGTAGTTTATAAGAACAACGCGGTCACATAGACAGAGACGAAAAGCGACTTTAGTTATAGTATGTACCGCCGTAACAATATTTGATACCTAGAATGTGTGTATTATATATAATATTAAGAGCGTTTATTCTGAAAGTGGGCAACGTCGCAAATAGATGTCAAATATTTCGCTGTTTTGATTAATTTGACAATATTACTGTATGGAAATAAGAAATGTGGCTAACTAGCGAACTAGAATATTAATAATGAATTGCAATTATAACACTGAATTTGATGTTGTGTAAAAAAGTGCATTTGGAAAGTTTCCAAATACTTTTTTTACATCTAAAACTAAATATTCAGTGTCACGATATAAATTATTGCATTTCATAATCAATGTTTTAGTTCCCTAGTTAGCCACATTTCTTAATTCTATACAGTAATATTGCCGAATTAATCAAAACAGGTAAATATTTTACGGTTATTTACAACGTTGCCAACTTTTAGGACAAACCCTCTAAATTCATAAGTCATTATAATTGATTTTAAACTATCAACTTTGTTAATTTTGCGTAAGATTCAAGTTGTTGACACTTTCGTATCTTGATTAGGGTATTTCAGCACCTTCAGTTAAAATTGTCTTTAGTGTAAAGTTTAGACTTAAAAAGGTCAACGGTTTTGTACCTAAGGCGTAAGTGTGTTTGTCCACCGCAGCTGTCACCGAGAACGAGATGAAGGTGCCGAAGTAGCGATATATACATTTACTATAACCGCGTGTCTGTCACCCGAGCGCCGTCATCCCGGCCGCTGGAGTTTCGAGTAGTTCGGCGCGACCGCTAGAACTCGACCCGAGATTGTGCCAGACCGATGCTGTGCCGACAATACAAAACACGTTTGATCTTGTCCACACACTGCCGTCGCACCGGCGCCGTTCGCCTGGCTTTTGTTTTGTCTATCATACTTCATAACATACTGAACCACCGTGTTCAGTCGCGGTAGACAAACAATCGCCGTCACCGGAACGTCACGTTCAGTTCCAATAATCTCGTTTCTCGGTGACGTTACGGTGACGGCTGCGGTGGACAAACGCCCTAAGGCCGAGATCTATGAACGTCACTTAGCATTGGCTTAAAAATGTTCCCGTCTCTATCTTGCACTTGTAGTTTTACAGTAGTGCGTACATTGACAGGATTAACGTTTACTCAAAGTATGCGCTAAGTAACGTTTATACCTTGGCATAAAAACCTTGGATAAGCAAAATGCTATTATTTTACTTGCTAGCAAGCATACTTTATGACCTAGCCTGAATGAAACGAGCGCTCTTAATTACTGAAGAATAGTAACCCATCAAAGTCGCCTGCGGCCGGTCAATAGACCCGCTAAACAGCCATTTAGCCACAAACCCGTTGATGACTTTCCCAATTCAACCCTTATAAATTTTCCCTTTCAGCCCTTAATCCCCGTACTAGACAAACAGTTTATCAAGGTTAAAAGATAAATTAAGCCGTCTTTTTTTATCGTTTTGGGAACGGAACCAGACATAAACACCTAGCCTTAAGCCTGTCGTCCACAACGATATTAAAAAAACTTTTTACAAAAAAAAAACAACCAACATCCAAAAAAAAACACTACAAAGTGAAAAATTACTTTAATTTTGGAAGTCGGTGTCTTGGGTTTTGTATTTTCGTTTTTTGCCACCGACTTCCGAAATTAAAGTTATTTTTCATTTTGTAGTGTTTTTTTTTGGAAGTTGGTTGTTTTTTTTTGTAAAAAGTTTTTATTTTTCACTTTTTGGTTGTGGTACTTACCCCACACACATTCGGATACCACTACCTGCTACCAGTGACAGGAACTTATCATATCATCTACATACTAAGTGGGTAAAAAATACGTATTTTGTAGTTAACTCAAAAACTACCCAAGCAAAGTTAATAAAATTTATATGGGACCAATTTGAGAGTATATCCTTTCAAACAAAAAATAATTTTTAAAATCGGTCCACAAATGACGGAGAAATAGGTGGATATACATAAAAAAAAAAAAACACGCGACGAACATATAACCTCCTCCTTTTTGGAAGTTGGTTAAAAATAACCAGCTTTGGTTTTCTAAGAAAGATTTTCAGTCACCTCGTTTTACCGAAACCCTACACCATAGTCATGTGAATCCAGCTTAAGATGCAGATATATGCCAGCGACCTTGAGTGGTTAGCTTGCGTGTTCTGTACTAAGCTCACGCAACGCGTCGTACGTCCAGCCAGTAATAGGACTCGCCCATCAAGGAGCGCGGTCTCAAATTAGACAGTTAGGTTATTCATTTATAATACACTAGCGGATGTCACGCGGTTTCACCCGCGTAGTTCCCGTTCCCGTGGGAGTACGGGGATAAAATATAGCCTATGTTACTTGCTGATAATGTAGCTATCCATTGCTGTAAGAATTTTTCAAATCGGTCCAGTACTTAGTTTTTAAGTATACAAAAATATAAAATACAAATTTTTCTTCTTTATAATATTAGTACAGATAAAAAAAAGGTATTTTACTAACACGTATATTAAAATATCAATAATTAAATTATCATTAAAATGGTGAAGGTTACAGAAAAATACGGTTGATAGATTTATCGTGATTCTCGGTTTTTTATCCGCGTTAAACATAACTTTACAAATTAATTTCACTATGTAATATAAACATAATCTAAAATATTTCTTTATTAAGTTATTAAAAAAATGCTCTAATTAAACATATATTTTTTCCAAATCATTAACACTACTCGTATAGACGTGATCTTTAGTATAACATCATTAAAAGTCGGTTATCGTCGCCTTAAGAATCTAGGGTAGGCGTCCATCAAATGTATACGCTGCGCTAACGCGACGTTTACTACTAAAGTTTTAGTTTCTAAGGACGTGGTGAACGGTCATACAATAACGGCTGTCCAAATACAGAGCGTTTTGGAGCGACCTTAATGTCACATACTGGTGAAAATGACAGATTTTCATGACGACCGATATAATATGAAGAAACTGGCCTTCTAGGAAGCCGTACCTTTACAAACTAAAGTCACCAATGAGTAGTTAAAATGTCACAGCACTAGTATTTCAATGTCGGTCTGTACATAACGCAACCAATCACAAACTAGAGTCTGGCTGTCGAAAGAATGCATTCTTGACAACTGTCATTTTCATATTAACGAATAAGTGTTTCACGAATTTGATCCTTATAGTTACTAGAAATTGTCCAACTGACAGGTGTCATGAACGCATTCTCTCGACGGGCGAACCTAATAACGAGTTAATAACGAGTCGTAGTCGTGTGCGAACCATTGATGATTTGAGTTTGTATCATGTTAATTTGAGAGCGTTGTGGACGATCGGCTTTAGTCCTTACACTTACACAACTTCCGACGGTCGTGTCTGATGTCTTGAATTCGAGACGAAAATGTCTGTCAGGGATAAAAAGTAAAAAGACGAACGTTCTTTTTATGTCTAGAATAGAACAAACGGTCACTGCGTTTAGCTTGGAATTTAGTAACTCATGGTTTTGCTAGGCCAGTTGGATAGAATTTATCGAAACTTCTGTTCCAAAGATTGAGGAAAAGTAACTGCAAATCCCTTAGGGTTTAAATAATAATCTTCTTCTTTCTTTCTTTTGCTGGTGTCAGAGTTTTTATGCCGCCCATGGGCCTCTGACTTGGCTTCACATGCCGTCGAGAAATATCTCCCAGGCATGCCGGTTTCCACACGATGTTTTTCATCACCGTTTTTGAAGCAAGTGATAATTATACAATACGCCCGTGAATCCGAAAAGTCAGAGGTGCGTGATGATGATGACGTCACGCTGAAGTAGTACCGAGCGCTGGATGCAGAGTGAGAGCGCTCGGTGTGGCAACACGCCATGTTAGGGTTTGTGACAAGTCAATCGTCATCCTGAGGATGCCTCGTTGAGAGGTGAAACACGTGTCGATTTCTTACAGGGTTTTCTTATGGCTCTTTAGGAATAGTTAAGTGGAACTGGTTACTAAATATATCAACGACTATTATATTTTATAATGGATTTCCGCAAGGTCACGCCTGAGTCAATTAACTATGTTTTCTTTTAATTTATTTGTATTGGCAAATGGGCCTGCTCTTGACCTCGATCTCACCTGGTGAAAAGCGATAGATGAACGATGAAGGAACGAGCAAGCCCAGAAGATGCCTGTTCACACTTGCTTTGAAGGCTGACGGGTTATACGTGACGATGAATACATTTGGATTGCCTACAATCTTTGTTCCATTACATTGTACCAGTATGTAGCCATAACACATATGCGCTGTGCTGTGCTGCCGTCCTTACGAACAGTGCAATAACTAGGTTAAACTTGATTTCGAGAAAAACGCGGGTAAAGATTTTATTTTTGGTTTGTTTGTACTAGATATTGCAATTAGTTTTAGTATTAAAATCGGCTTCGTCATAGATACGTAAAAAGTGTCTAAAAATAATATATAGATCTCGTTCTACAAATTCCGAATATGTACTTATGTCAATTCGGCGCAAAACTCGAGTTATTGCACTTTTCGTAAGGATGGCAGTGTGGGTCCCCATAGCACAGCATCATGCTGAGTGGAAGCCATCTTTTCACAGTCACGACGTGCCAGCAGCTGCCGCATATTTCTGTTTTGTGCTCGTGATTACTTATATTTAAATCTATTGTTTTGTTTTATTTTATTATTCTTTTCTTTTATGCACGTGTTTCTGTGATAATTAAACTTATTTTTCTTTCTTTCTTTCTTTCATATAACAACTACCTATAACAAATTACCTAGTGATATTATGTTAAAATTAAATTAAAGAAAATTTAAAACATCCATATTAAAAGTAAACTTTGAAAACATAACATTACAAAATAGAGGATTATATTCAAAACTAGGTTCCGTGTCAGCGGTTTTGACCGCATCATATCTTTATAAATTATAGCCTATGTTACTCAGTGATAATATGGCATTCTACTGGTGAAAGAACTTTTAAAATCAGTCCAGTAGTTTTTGAGTTTATTCATTACTAACTGCACTCCGCGGTTTCTCGATCACGTGGGAATATCGGGATAAAAAGTATACTAAGTCCTAACTCAAGTCATGGTTTACCCATGTGCTAAATTTCATCCAAATCCGTTCGGCCGTTTTAGCGTGAAAGCGTAACAAACCAACATACACAAACATACAAAAAATCAAATCTTTTCTCTTTATAATATTAAAAGTGCCATACATGGGTCTATTTGAAATAAATGATTTGACTTTGATTAGTTTAGAAAAAAACAGTGGCACTCCCGGGACCGACAGCGGTGAAAACTTGAACAGTAAAAAAAATACTTGCATAGAACATTGATCCGTAACATAAATAAATAAAAAGAACAATCGCGTTTACAAAAAAACGAGGTGTCGGTAACGGTGCCGCGAGTTCAATTGTTTTTTCCCATCTCAAAAATGCCCAACGCGCCTAAAGAAGTAATCACTTCAAAAATAAACATAAATATCTTTTTTAGGGTTCCGTAGTAAACAAGGAACCCTTATAGTTTCGTCATGCCCATCTGTCTGTCTGTCTGTCTAGCTCCGAGACCCTTAGTACTAGAAAGCTGTAATTTGGCATAGGTATACATATTAATTACGCCGACAAAGTGGTAAAACAAAATTATGAAAAACATTTTTTTTTAGGGTACCTTTCCTACACGTAAAGTGGTGATGTTTTTAGTGGGGTATCATTGGAAAGGTCCTTTAAAAACATTGTGAGTTTGTGAAAACCATTTTTGAATTCAAGGATTCGTTTGCGAAATATTAAGCTTTAAAGGGCTAATTTTTGTTAGAGTCAAGTGTCCCCCCCCTGCTAGCTAAATGGTTGGTGTGAAAAAAATCACGGCAGTAGTTTATATAACGAAAAAAGGAAAACTATCACAGGTAAGTAGGCTTTACAAATTAACGAGTAATAATCTACCAACTTAACTTTGCAGTTGCAAAAACATGCATGGGAGAATATATTTTTCAACTACAAAGTTAAGTTTGTTTTTGGGATAAATTCATCCCAACTACGGAACCCTTCATTGTGCGTGGTCCGACACGCACTTGGCCGGTTTTTAAGCTATTGCATAGCTTTTGTCGCAGGCTTTGAGCGCGGCAACCGAATCAAGAAATTCCGTAACGTAACGAAAATAACGTAACGAAAATAAAACCTAACACCCCCCACTCCGCCTACCATGTAATGACAGTTCCCATGACAACATCACGTTGTCATGGGAACGTAATTTTTGTTTTATGTCAGCACGTCATCATCCCAAGTGTAGCGTTGACAAATAGGAAGTATGGAGGTTACAAATGCTATGCAATAGCTTTACCGCGGCAGGCAGTCCCCGAGTGCCACACGTTTTTTTTTCTTTATAATATTAGTGTAGATGTAGATAAGAATGATTGGAAACATGCTGGTTCTGCTACATAGGCCAATCTATCAATCAATTATAAATTAATGTCTATCATTAAAATAGTTTACAATATGTTCTATAACATATTGTAAATCATTTTAAAAGAAAGAAAAAAGAAAGAAAATTCGTTTATTTGCGGTAAACATGACGCAAAGAAAGATTTAAAAAAAAACACGTAAATAACAAATTGGGGGAAAATATGCGTCACATCCACGCAAAACGGCCATCGCTCAGCATAAAGCTGCGACCCCATGCGAGACAGAGCCCCAGCGCTGGTTTTCAGCGATAGCCGGCGCTGACGTGATGACGTCAACCGGTGCATATAGTGAAATAACAAAACAAAAAATAAAATAAATACAATACTAGTCCTAAATGTTTGAACAAATATAATATTTAAAATGGCAACATTTCGTGCCGTCGGCGACTCACGCGCCGCATACTACTAAAAGAGTAACTATTGAGTTTCTTGCCCATTCTTGAAACTATCTTTTGAAAGGGGCGCCTAGAGTCAATTCTATATCTTGTAAATGTCGTTCAAAAGTGTCTTTTAAGTCTTTTAATAGCCTATTTAAAATAAATGATTCGACGTTGAATTTCACTTACACATTGGGTACTTAATTGTAGCTACACAACACATTGATACAATAAAATGGAACACAGATTGTAAACAATCTCGTGGCTAAGTAATAACAGCCGCACGGGTCGGTCCATGCTTGCCAGGGTTGGAGACCATATTTACATACCAAGATTCCTCCGTGCCTCGATAAGCACATCCCGGCTCTCATTCGTAGATCTTCAACAGTCGTTACAGATCGTCAGAAGCCAGAAAGTCTGATAACCAGTCTTACCAAGGTGTATCGTATTACCCAGTTTCTGGGTTGTAGAGGTCAGATAGGTAGTCGCTCCATGTAAAATACTGGTATTCAACTGCATCCCGTTAGACTGGAAACTGACCCCACTGGTTGTCAGACTTTCGGGCTTCCGTAACGACTGTCAAAGATCCACAAATGACAGCCGTGACCAACGAATTAACGTGCTTTCCGAGGCACGGAGGAGTCTCGGCATGTTAGATGGTCACCCATCCACAGCCCAACCCCGGCAAGCGTAGCTTAACCTAATGGATCAAACCGTGCGGCTGTTATTACTTAGCCACGAGCTCCTCAGCTCTTCTGGGTGGCAAATAGTTCACTACTGAATAATCTGTAGCAGTTACACCGCCACATACGAACTACGCATCATAGACATGACGTCACACAAATCCTGCATCGCGCAATTAGAGTTTACCGAGCGATCGACATACATACAAGATTCCGACTTCAAACCGTTGGGCAGTTGCCCGCCAGACACGACACCCGTCTGGTCGGAGGATCCTCCCTTTTCGATGGTGGATGAGTGAACTTTACACCCTGTTCCTCGTACCACTAAAAATCTATGAATATAGATGAATAAACTGTCAATTGGTCTTGGGCAAATACGTATCACATTCAATTTTATGTGACGTTCACTCCCATCAGTAGCTTTTGACACAGTAGATTTGCTCAGAGAGTCAAGATAGGTTCGTTGATGAAGTGGTTGCAAGTGCAACCACTGAGCGTGAAGTCTGCATCGATCCCAAGTGTTATTGGATCTTCCCAACTCAAACTCAAACCATTTTTTTTCAGTTAAACCAATTACAGGTGCTTTTGAGTTGCCAAAGAGACGGCCAGTCAGGAAAATGAAGCTAGTTGCCCGTTCCAAAGCGTAGTATATTCCTATGGAGAAGTACGGACATGAAAACTACATGGATAGGTACTCTTTTAAATCAAAATATTGTTTAAATTTCTTTTGAAATTCAATCTTCATTCATATTTCTCTAATGGAGGTACTCAGACCCAGCCCGTTAAGATCAAAATGAAGATCGCTAACAGTTACAGACCAATTTACGTTTGTACAGTAAGCGCTCAAAAGTGCATGAGCACGCTAAGAGTCGTATTGCTGTGAACACGCGGTATAGTCCGTACATTTGTATGTGTAAGCAGTCAGACGTCTGTGGTGTGAGTGCCGTACACACACCACAGAGAACGCAGTTTCGCACTACACACTATCGTATCGTCACGGTTCGCGAGCGCCGCACTTATATTTCCATAACTTTTGTTAGCACGCATCATACTCGTACGCGTGACCTTGGCCAGTGTATCGCATTGCTAAAATTCGAAAGTAAATTATATGTGCAGATAGCAGAAGGCGTTAAGCGTTGGTCTTAGATTCAAGATGGCTAAGGTTCTAATCTCGTAAATCACAGCGCTGTTTTTGCAAATATTATTATTTTTGTTTGCAATAATAATATTTTTAAATATCCTGCCTGTTTATTAATGTTGTTATTGCAATAAAGGGTTTAGAATAAAAAATGCGTGATATGTTATAATAAAAAATAAATAATATTTATTCGTTATGTTTATTTTACTTAAGTATAGTTATAGCTACAATTATTTATCATTACTTCACCTGAATAATATGTGAAATAGATGTCTAGAAACTTAGAAGCAATTTGTATTATTTTGACATATTTAAATTTTGAAATGTTTTAAATTTTAAATGGATTTTTTTGCACCATAAATATAAAGCTTTGATCATGGTCTAAGTAATTAAGCAATAAATAAGAATATTAGACTACTTAAAATGTAAAAAAATCTACTGACAAAATTGTTGATTTTAAGGTTAAAGGCAGTTGTTCATATTAATTATTTTAAACTTTATTTGGCTTTAGTAAATATTGGTTGGTATTGAGGTTATAGCTTAAGTATTCATTTTCTTTACGAAAAGAAGATTGAAACTAAACCTCAAATTTTAATCCTAAAATAATACTATTACTAAAATAATATTAAACAATTTCGGTATATCTGCAAGAAATACGACAAACACCCTATTGAAACGTGCTTAAAAATGCAATAACGAATCTGTTGTTTATTAAGTTGGTACGGTCAATATTTTAAGGTCAAAAACGGTTTTCTAGCTGGTCTTCAGTGATGCAAGCCTTCAGAGTGCACGGCGAACGGTTCATAATGACGTGTTTTTAATAATTCAGCAAAATATCTCGTTGGTATGAAACCATTTGTTTCATTCACCATTTGACGTCGCTGCTACTCGATAATAAGCCCCTTCCTCATATCTCTTAACCGTCACAGTATTTCTCTAGAACAAAGAAAATCATTGTTTTTATTACACATAATACCTAATTATTTATTATTCACTAATCGAATTAAACCTCACAATGAATTTAAAACTTTAAAGGCATCTTCTGTCTCAGCAATACCTCTGTTCTATCAACAAAACCCTTGATTAAGATTTATGTTTAGTAAAATATGAAATATATAAATGATAACACTCACACTTAGTCCGGTTTTATTAGATATTCACTTCACTTTTACGCAGCGCAATAATATTCTCTGATCTGATCTGATCTCTTCAATATATTTTATGCCTGCTTTTTGATACCTAATAATAACCACAACACTGCGCTAAATGCTCGTCACCAATATTATCACGGCACGAACCAACAAAGTTCTATTAATTGAATACTTGTAACAAACTGCATCTACCCCACAGAAATCGAAATAATTTACTTAGTTTTTTGTGGTCTACCTGCTAAACTTTAATATTTATGTGAACAAGACGAATGAAACTAAAAACGAATGATGATTATCGAACTAGTCATTGGTTGCAGACAAAGTGAGTGTGTGTGTGTAATGTGCGTGTCTACAGTATTGTAACAACTTATAGAAGAAGGTCGTAAGTCAAACCGAAGCGTCAGTCTATTGCTTTGTGAGATTGCTCATGGACTTTTAATCGGCACTGTACATTACACGGAAAAAAGCACAAGAAAAAATATAGAACAAAGTTAATATAATTATATTATATTCGTTTTCAGCAACCTTGTCGTAATATTAAAGTTTCTTGCTTTTATCATCATTTTTTGTAATAAACTCGGACATACCGTAACTACCTACACTACTTCTACGTTTTCGCTCTTTGCACAAGCATTTATTTTTCTCTTGAACTTGTTTTAGAAGCTGTATTTTTAATTATTTATATTAATAATATATTAAAATTAATTATTTACATAATTAATATATTAAAATTAATTATTTACATAATTAATATATTAAAATTAATTATTTATATTATTAATACTATTAAATATTAAAACTAATTATTCACATTTTTAATATTAATTATTTACATAATTAATAAATATTAAAACTAATTATTTATATTATTAATTTTATTTATTTAATCCTTACTAATAATATTACAAATGCGAAAGTGAGTTTGTTTCTAACGCTTCCACGCTAAAAAGGCAGAACAGATTTGGATGTTTGGCACATGGGTAGATCAAGACCTGGACATATGATACGTTTTTATCCCGATATTCTCACGGGATCGAGACTTATGCGTGTGAAACCGCGGGGCGCCACTAGTTCTGTTATAAAAGAGCTCTATATTATTAACGTAATAACCTATGCTTCAAAGAACTTTAATAATATAAGAAGCAAGCATGCAGCATATTATGTGTTCAATGGCGGCTGTTTTATTTATTTAAAAACACCGGACAAGTGTGAGTAGGACTTGCGCCCTGAGGGTTCCGTTTCAAACCTGTGCTTGCTCGGCTGCCCGAATTTCCATGTCTGGATTGAAGAACAAATTTAACTTTTCAATTGATAAATAACTTTTAATAGAGTAATGAAATACAGACTAAATGTTACTTCAAGACACGGCCTATGAATGTTTGATTTCAGATTGAAGAACAAACTTGACTTTGCAGTTCATATTTATAACTATAAATTACCAATTGACTGCCTCGTTGGTCTAGTGGTCGCAAGCGCTACTGCTGAGCACGAGGTCCTGGGTTCGATTCCCGGGTCGAGCAAAGTGTTATTGGGTTTTTCTATTTGAAATTTCTCAGTAGCAGCTCGGAGTCTGGATTTGTGCCCGGTTGATGGCAAGAGGCTCGCCCCCCATTACATGGGACTTAAACAAAACTGGTGAAATGTGGGTGAACGGTGCACCTCTGCCTAATCCTTCGAGGGTAACAGGCGTGATGTTATGTTATGTAATATTAGAAATTCTGAATTACCTATTTAATTTTAATAAAACATTTGGAAGAATACCACAGCAGGAGATTTTAATTTTGACTTGAAGTTTTATTGTTTTATCGAAAAGCTATTCATCACCCAGCAAAAGCTCGAAAGCAAGAACACACTAGATTAATTGAATGCGATTTGTTTTCACTGGGGGAGTGTCATGGTACGGTGTGACTTATTCCTTACACGAATGTGCACTTAAATTAAGCCTAAACTGTCTGGAGAATTAATTTTGTATTTTTTTGGTTCTTAGCTTACATGTTTTCCAATTTGGGGGAGTTTTTTTTCCCCTAAATTGGAGTGTTCCGCTTTCGAGACAAGATGAGCTGAATTTGTTGTATTATTTGTTGTTATAGCGGCAATAGAAATACACAATCTGTGAAAATTTCAACTGTCTACTTATTACGGTTCTTGAGGTACAGCCCGCTGACAGACTGACAGACGGACGGACAGCGGAGGCTTAATTATATGGTTCCGTTTGGCACCCTTCGGGTACGGAACCCTGAAAGCAATAGGGTAATTAGGTAGGTTTAGGTGGATATTCAATAGATTCCATCTACTAGCATCTTGATAAGAATTTTATTAAGTATCGTCTTAATAATAAGATTTTTTTTATTTTGTAAAATGTAAAAAAACTAGCGGCGCTCCGCGGTTTTTCCCGCATAAGTCTCGACTCCGTGGGAATATCGGGATAAAAATAATTCTATATCCTAGCCCAGATTATGGTCTATCTATGTGCCAAATTTCATCCAAATCCGTTCAGCCGTTTAAGCGTGAAAGCGTAACAAACAAACAGTCACTTTCGAATTTACAATGTTAGGATAATTAGGATGCTTTTTTTTTTTTGGGTGGGAAATGATCAAATAACTTCTCCCGCTCTGGGTGGAGCGGGAGAAGACTTACTGGGCGTGTTAGGATGCTAACGATACCATCACACTAATATTATAAAGGCGAAAGTTTGTGAGTGTGTGTGTGTATGTTTGTCTCTTCTTCACGCTCAAACGGCTGGACCAATTTGAATGAAATTTGGCACACAGATAGTTTATAACCTGGATTAACACATAGGATACTTTTTATCCCGATATTATAATTATTATTATAATTATGTTTATTTATCTCCACAAATTACATTTATATATAGATAATAAGTTGACAGATATTTTGACAAAATTGTATAATTTGTGGGAGATCTGAAGTCTAAACTAAGCCTAGGCCTGTATTTTAGAACTCCAGGTCCCCCATTGTAAGACATAGTAAAGAATTGTCAACGTGGTACAATTGCGAATGGTTGGTAGTGTGTCTGAGTATATATTTGTTAGAGTTTGTGTGTATGTGCGTGTGTGTGTGTGTGGGAGGTGTGGGGGGGTGTGTGCGTGTGTGAATGTCTACGTTTTTGTACATACAATATTTCATAAATATAAAATATAATCAATTATGTACATGTGCATAGAAAATTAAATAAAAATATTACATTATAAGTAAATAGAAAAGAATATAAATACAAAGAATTTAACAAATAATATAAACAGTTGCAACAAATACACCTTGTTACTTTAATATCTCAAGGATTTGTTCCGTTTCAGCGTAGCTTCGATTTCGGTTACTAACCATTTGTTTATTTTGTTTTTACATTCCATTTTACGACAATTACCTATTTCGATGATTTTATTTATTTTATTGAATAATTCACCTCCTTGGAATGGAAAAAAATCTTTGCGCAAAGGCGGTATTGACAGCAGTTGACGCACATATTGCGTAGTTTCTTCTAGAGAGGATATTCCCACAGGACCGAGACTTACGCGGGTAAAACCGCGAGGCGCAGCTAGTTGTTGATAAAATTACATTTTTATTTTATAAACAATAGAGTCGTTAGTTAAAAAATCTTGCTTACTTTTCACATTTTCAACATCGAACGGAATGTCGTCTTCATCTACACCTTCTTGATATCCATTTACATGTGGTAACATGGCTCATATCAGCTGCACCTGGAACAAAACGGCTTTTTAAGTATATAATGAAATAAACCTGAGTAAATTACACAAATATCTACTTTAAAACCATAGGGAAAAAGTTGATTTTGGAACGGCAAGAGTATTAAAAGGATAATAATTTATATAGGTGCAATAAACTTGAGTTATTCCTTTAGCTTGAGTATGTTTCATTTTGTGCAGTTTTATTTATACCATAACTTTTGCTAGCTCGACTTGCTTTAGTATATTTTTTTGAAGGTGGTTTTCACAGATTGTGTATTTCTGTTACTATAATATCTTAAAAAAAAATTAAACTAATATGATTCGCATGCCCATGTGACCGTAGAACACAGATAACTTAATTATAAAACATCTATGCACCTACCAATTATCCATGTTTAAAGAGAAATCAACTAATTATTTGATTTAATTTGACTTTATGCCAAAATATTAGGGCAGTAATATCCTAGTGGTGTGACCGTCGGACTGCCAAGTCATAGGTCTCGAGTTCGAACCCAAGGCACGCACCTCTGACTTTTCGGATTCATGTACAGACGCCAGCACATCAAGCTACCCGAAACTGTAAAATTTTCTCAATCTACTTTGAACCTTACACTTCAGCGATAAAGTTGAAAATCTATTAAATAAATTTGACAGATTGTAGTAGCTTGATGTGCTGGCGTCTGTACGTACTGTATAATTATCACTTGCTTAAAAAACGGTGAAGAAAAATATCGTGAGAGATATTTCTCGACGGCATGTGAAGCTAAGTCAGAGGCCCATGGGCGGCTTTAAAACTCTGACACCAGGTTAATCACTTGACTAACCAAACGAAATGAAGAAGAAGCCAAAATATTTTTTGAGTTTGACAACTTTGACTATGAGACTGATTTGTGACGAGTGTGTGCGCTATTTAACCGACGTCCAAAAAGGAGGAGGTTATAATATGTTCGTCGCGTATGTTTGTTTTTTTTTTTTTTCTTTTTTTTATGTATGTCCACCGATTTCTCCGTCAATTGTGGACCGATTTTGAAAATTCTTTTTTGTTTCAAAGGGTATACTCTCGAAATGGTCCCATATAAATTTTATTAACTTTGCTTCGATAGTTTTTGAGTTAGCTTCAATAATACGTACTTTTTCCCACTTAGTATGTGGATGATATGATAAGTTCCTGTAACTATTTACATAGCAGGTAGTGGTTTTCGAATTTGTGTGGGGTAGATAACACAACTAAAAAGTGAAAAATAAAAACTTTTTACAAAAAAAAAAACAACCGACTTCCAAAAAACACTACAACGTGAAAAATAACTTTAATTTCGGAAGTCGGTGACAAAAAACGAAAATTCAAAACCAAAGAAAGACACCGACTTCCGAAATTAAAGTTATTTTTCACTTTGTAGTGTTTTTTGGAAGTCGGTTGTTTTTTTTTGTTTCATAGAGCGATCCGGGTTGCTCAGATAGAGGCGATGGCGGACAGTTGACAGAATTGTGCTATCTGACATCATTATTCTCTTGCCTTTATCCCAATTTATTTGTGGTATTTTTCTTCCATACTTCTCTATTAGTAGTAACACCCCTTTTCTAACCATATCATCTTACACACAGTCAATCCATCGTTTCTTCGGTTTTTCCCACTTACAGGCATCCACATTCTTACTCAAAACTTTCCTCACGATTATTTCCTCATTTCTCACGCACAACACACGACAAACGTGACAATTATACTATCTCACATAATGTCAGCTAGATAGAACAATTACTGTCAACTGTCCGCGCCCGCCATCGCCAGCCACCGCCAGCCACCGCCTACAACTCTTCCAGGACACTATAGCTTTATTTATTGCTTTAGCTTTATAGGCTGTCAAATAATATCCGCAATTTAGCGTCAAATGACGTTACTGAAACGTTATATATGAAAGTAAGTTTGTGTGTTTTCCTAGACAGCGTTATTTGACACCGTAATCATACCCCGTTGCCATAATTTTTATGACAGCTGTCACTGCGGATATTACGTGACGGCCACAGCTGTCTTAGGAAACCGTAAGTTAACGTAATAGTCTGTTTACAGATAATCTTGACTCAAGTCTGAATAGAGCTTTACTTGCTCAGCTAACGTCGGTAACTAGGGTTGCTAAATTTTTATATCAAATATTGTATTTTCGAAGCCATTGCCTGTAAAAATATAGTAGATGGCGAAATAGTAGTTTGTGAAACTGTTGCATAATGAGGGGTGTTAAAACATGAGGGTGTGTTTTAAAACCGAGCCGTAGGCGAGGTTTTTAATAGTATCACACGAATGTTTTAATACCTAGTTATGTGCAGTTTCATACACTACTTTATCTACTTTCAAACATTGGGATTGAAACAAATACTAAATAAAAAATCAAAGTTAAAGATCAAGAATACATTTAAAAATCCCACGAAATTCAGTAAGTACTACAAAACAAATGAATGTCGCCTGCACCAGCACATCACCGCACATGCGCTACAGCGGGTGCTGCTGTCCCCCGCCAAAAGTTGATGGAAACTCTTTGGTGATATTAACTTCTTGATTAGCACTGTATCGTAATAGAAAAAAAATTGTTTTATAGTATTATTTTGTTAGAATATGATTCTATTTTTAAATTTCGGTATTCTGTTTATAAAGTATGTCAATATAAACTCGTTTTGAAGTTCAAAATTCGAATATTACGCTATGAGAGTAGATAAAAATATATTTATAGTAGGTGTGTTTCAAAAACATTTTTATTCTTTAAATGCTTATTTGTTGCTACGGTGAGTATTAACCTACCTACCTTTTTATAAATAAACGATTTATTATATTTTATTATTTTTTATATTATAATTTTTATTAACAGGTTTTTTTTTAATGTGTTACTGGTTAGTAAAAAAAATGTTGGTAAATTAAGGTTGTGATCATTACTCCATTTTGTATTGATATAAAATATGGTTGTTTCGCCTCTAATATAGCAGAATACTATATTATACCGTATCGTAGGGTTACCAACCCAACGGTACGGTATAATATAGTATTTTAGTATTAGTAGGGTTGGTAACCCTAAGGTACCTGGCACATAAATAAAATAAAAGAAGAAACCTACCACGGTGAAAGCAAAAAAAAAAAAAACGGTACACGTGTCGTTTATAAATAGAAAAGAGTATCTATTACATCATTGGCTGTAATAATGTTATTTTTTCTAATTCTAATCTTCAGTCCAT
This sequence comes from Agrochola litura, assembly GCA_949152395.1. Lineage (NCBI taxonomy): Eukaryota > Metazoa > Arthropoda > Insecta > Lepidoptera > Noctuidae > Agrochola > Agrochola litura. Next base: position 8,398,316 of record OX424509.1, read on the forward strand.
ACATATCCTAACCAATCCAAACTAATATTATAAATGCGAAAGTGAGTTTGTTTATTTGTAGCGCTTCCACGCTAGAAGGGCTGAACGGATTTGGATGAAATTTGGCACATACGTAGACCATGACCTGGACAAGGACATAGGTTACTCTTTATCCAGAATTACAGACGAAATCGCGAGCAACAGCTAGTAATAAAAAAATATAAATAAAAAAAATGCGAAATTGAGTTTTTTTGTTACGCTTTTACGCTAAAACGGCTGAACGGATTTGGATGAAATTTGACAGATAGGTAGCCTGGCACCTGGAAAAGGACATAGACTACTTTTAATGCTGGATCGCAGATGAAGTCACGGGCAACAGCTAGTGTCCTAACTAATATTATAAATGCGAAAGTGAGTTGTTTGTTTGTTATGCTTTCACACTAAAACGGCTGAACGGATTTGGAATAAATTTGGCACATGGGTAGACCATGACCTGAGTTAGGACATAGAATACTTTTATACCAATATTCTTACGAGATTGAGATTCATGCGGGTGAAACTGCGGGGCGCAGCTAGTTATTTTGTAAATACTTAAGTAACTCTGTCTGTCTCTTATATTTTTTTTGCCTTAAAGCTGAATAGATTTGGATAAAGTTTGGCACAGGGTTAGACACCTGGATTAGGACATGGTATACTTTTAATCCCGTTGGTACGTTTCAGTGGGATCATTTCCAACCTCCACGTTGGCGAAGCCGGGGGCAAAAGAAAAATATTGTATTTGAGACACGCACAGGAAATACAAACAGTAATAAAAAAATTAAATAAGTAAGGAGCTTTTTAAACAAACAAACAAAAATAATAATGACCTGTGCGAGGCCAAAAAGGCTCCTATCTCAGTATAATGCTGCGATATTTAAAAATAAATAAATACCGCAGCGCTGGTATTTTGATAGGGCCTGTTGTGATGCCACGGACACACCTAAGAACATATAAATCCCACTAGGAGATTACAAAATAAATAAAACAATTTTTTTTTTTAATATAAAACAAATAATCAAAACCAAAACTATTGTATAAATTATAAGAATCGACGCACACCCGACGCGACGTTGTAATATCACTTGTCCATGGTATGGACAGGTAGCTGTAGCTATTAATTTGCGGTAGAAGAATCGAAACTGATATATTCTCAAAACAATGTTGGCGTACCTCCTGTATAATTTATACGTATGTGGGTAAAAAACCGGCCAATTGTGTGCGGACCACGCACAATGAATGAAGGGTTCCGTAGTTGGGATGAATTTATCCCAATGACAATCTTAATTTTGTAGTCGTAAAACATGTTTTCTCATTCCAATTGCAAATGTAAGTTTGTACGCACAATATTGGGAGATTTACCATGCCATTTTAAGACCATAGACTTCTTATAGGTTTTCCTGACATCTATAAGTAAGTATAGAACTATTTTTGTATTTTTTCAAAATGTTTGGCTTCGTAGTTTCGGAGTTATGCTTAAAATACGTTTAAAAATATTTATTATAAACATAAGAAAAAAAATTGCCATCCGCACAAGTCCTTTCATTTGATATGTCACACAGTACAGTTTGCAAAACTATTTTAATAAAAATTTCAATTTGCCCCCGAAAAGTGACCCCCTATTCAAAATTCATTTATTTACGAGTAAGTTACACGTTCATGTTTGGGTCACAGAAATTGATATATGTATCAAATTTCAACGTATCGGTCCATTAGATTCGGAGCAAATTGTCTGTGACAGAGGGACAGACAAACAAACGAGTGATCCTATAAGGGTTCCGTTTTTTCCTTTTGAGGTACGGAACCTTAAAAACGAATACCCACAGTATAACTAAATCTACCGTATATCAATTGAGTGGTTCATTGCCTTTGATATTGACGAACTCAAAGTCTGGAGTTCGTCAATACCAAAGTGGTTGTTGTCACGTCTGACCAGACGTGACAATAACCACAATAGGTTATTTTTGTCATCCTATTCTTATCTAAAGACTGCTTTGTGGTTGGCTTCCATTACAAATTAAAGGCTGAATATTGTAAAATATGTGATCGAATTACTAAGAGTCATTCAACTGTCAGTAAGACTGAAAAAATATCGACAGGAACGTGATAATAATGCAAATACATTTAAGTTATAGCGTGACTGTCTTGATTGCAAGGCAATAAAAAGGATTGTGTGGTTTTATGAAACCACGGTAAAAGTGAAACTTTTAAGCGAACTATACTGCCCTGCTAAGCCCAAAGGCGGTTTCTCAATCGGAGTAAGTTTTGAGAAAATTGACTGTTTGTAAATTGTAATTTAAGGAAAAATGGTGATATAAATAACTTCTTTGTGTTTTTTTTTACTGTTTTAAGTTAGATAGCGCTATTCCGCTTATACCATTAGATGCGAAATTTTTAAAGCTTTTGAATGGTATTAAAAAAACTAAAAGGGCGTATCTCACAGATACCGCCTTTGGGCTTAGCAGGGCAGTATAGGCGCCGCCATATTTGCCTTGGCTGCTCTGACGAGCGCCTTTCACTTTATCCCTACTCCGCGGCCGACCATCACGCGACATGCAACACACAGACGAAAAAGTTTGAGACGATGTAATAAAAGTTTCACTTTAAAAATTAATTTTAAGTTCTGATTTTAATTTTAAGTTCTGATTTTAATTTTAAGTTCTGATCTTTTATTTTCTAATTTTTATTTGATTTGTTTTAGTTTTAATTTTGTCTCGAACTTTTTGGAGGTGGGCGTTAATGACTGCGACACAGTATTATACCTACTAATGCAGTTGTTATCGAACACAGAGTTTCTATAAACTGAGTTTTTTTGTTTCAATAAAGTTTATTATTATTAATGTTACTCTATGCCAAAAAGTAAACCTTCAGAAAAATTTAATGTAATCTAAGTAAAATTAAATAGTTTGGGATATCCCATCATCACATTAGCCAATAAAGTTATAAATTATTCACAACTTATTAATTTTTTTCTTTGCTCATGGTAATACGTTGCATTATCATATGACAAACGGATCGTGTGTGTTCAAATATGCCGCTGCTGCTTATCGCTTCGAGATAATCTTCCTGAATCAAATCACATTTTGATAATGTGTTCAGCAGAAGTGCTCACGTTGGTTAATTGTTTTGAGTTAGTCTGTGTTATAATATTCATTTTATAAGTAGCAGGATTACACAAAAACAACATAAATAATACACAAATAAATAAATAAGATTAAAAACATGAAATATTATCAGCTAAAATGAAATATTACATTTATATAAAACTAGCGGACCCGACAGACGTTGTCCTGTCCGAACTACCTATCAGGTCCAATTGTATTTTCAAACCATCTAGGGACCCACTCAAATATATACACAAAATTTTATCCAAATCGGTCCAGCCGTTTAGGAGGAGTTAGGTGACAAACACACGTATAGAAGAATTATATATGTATAATAAAGACTAGACATTTTAATGAAACGCTTTTTGTACTTATTAAACTATTTAAAATTTTATACGTATTGACGCCATTTTGCATTTTCAATCAAATATAATTTGCGCAAAAAATTAAATACAAAAGCTTTATGCTTTATGCTTGCTTTCTATGTAAGAAAACTGCATCCCTGATCTGCAGAATGCGTGGCAGCTGCAACTGTATTCTGAAAACTGTAGCAGATAGGATCTCTTCTCCGTTATGGAGATCCTTTATTACGAGAGTTATTTGAATGAAATTTTATTATGTTAATTTTTATTTTTAATTTAGGTAAAATGTATGAATCTATTGTCATCTGAATTAAATAAAAAAAAAATTTCTTTTTTATTTTATTTATTATTTTGTTTACGTTGATGATACGTAGTGATGAGTTTTGTTACAAAATGAAAATTATTACCTAATACCACAGATTGATATACTCTAATACTAAATTAATACATTTGAATGGAATACTGTTTCGATCACTGTTAACTTACGATTAGATATTGTTAACTCTTAAGTTTTAAATAGAATGAATGAATGTTTATTTTTGCTAAAAATAGTGCTTTACATTTCCTTATAGTCTACATTATTAGCTAGGTTTACATTCTTTAGAGAAATAAGACGCAAAGGAAGTACATTGCTTATGAACTCCACACTAGGACGAGCCTCTCTCGTGGAGTCCTTGGGTGGTATTGCCATATGAAAATGCGTATTACATATTTAATTATTGCTACAAATCCAGAAGCATATAAAAAAGTGTTATTAATAAATAGTAATCAAAACATTGTTTAAACTAAGAACAGTTAAATACAAAAACAAAAATAAAATTAAAGAATTAAAACAGTAATTAAGATGGATAGGAGATCAGAGAAGATTTTCTTAGTCCTTGAATTAAATATGTAATCAACACATCAAATGAATCGGTAGGCACCTACTTACATGTTTTTCCCCAAACTGCGTGTCATAATATTTTGTTAAACTATTTGTGAGTTTTATAAAAATTTAATGTAACGTTAGCCGGTTTTTTCGATCAAGTAAAGCAACTCAATTGAATTTAATAAAAATCTCTCTTCATTCACTATATTAAAATAAAACTCTGGCTTTAAATACAATTTCACTACACAGCGTGTTACACATAATTCCTACTTTGTTGTCACATTAAATAAGGACTAGACACTTTACGATGTACAAAAAGATAAATCTCACTTACTTTGTTTAAAAAATCCGTACGGAAGGACTGAATAATTTAGAAATGCACTTTTAAAACAACACTATGTTTAAATTCATAATTAAAATTTATTTTTAAGTGAAAACAATACAATCAAACACGTTCTTTGTTCAATAATGTGTTATCTATGACGAATATTGATTATCATAATTACTGATTTAATGGAAGGATAGGACTGTTACTGATAACGTGGATTCCTATTGAAAAGGAAGTCGATTAGATATTAAATTGATAGTCGTGTTATATTTTGAATACATTGATAGTGATTTGTTTAGAACAATGATATCATTGTGTACATTTTTGGGTGTATTAGTAATGCGTGGTACTGCACAATCTTTTTTAATTCACGGCTAAATTGAGTAATAACACATCACTTGCAAACGCCATCTTACGTTCGTGGAAGCGTAGTATCCATCGTTATAATAAATAATGCCATCTAATAAACCTCATTGAAAATTGCGGTAGAGACAGCCTCAAAAGATGTATCTGTCGCAGAGATATTGTCAAACCAGGGATATTACAATTTCACTAATGAAATTATAATTGCACGAAACTTTGTGAACCGCCTCCATTTCTCACAATTTAACGGACTTTTTTTGGGTTATTGTAATTTCACGGGAACGCTGTAGTGTAATTATAATAATAACGCTGTAGTGTAGCGATAAAATCCCGTCACGATTTTATTACGTCCGTGCGAACGTCGGCTTAGTCTAAGGCTGCGCGCACTTCGGATGCGTTTTCGTACGAATGTCACTCGTGCGTACACATACGACCATGGTCGTACGAATTGAGTTAGGATTCGTTTTTCTCCGTCAAATAGTACAAATCCCAACAAGTTCGGATTGTTTTCGAACGTTGGAACTATACGTACGACTAAGTCGCACCCAGTTTGCGCGTTCCCTTTGTACTAGGAAGGTCGGGATCGTTCGTGCGTGTTCGTACGTATACGGACAAGTGAAATTCGTACGAAAACGCATCCAAAGTGCGCGCAGCCTTAGGCATTGGTGTTGGACATTCTACTGAATTGTACCGTGTAGGTGTAGTACTTGCATATTTGGTACGCTGTTTCTTATGTAAATTCTTGGAACATAAAAATCCGATCATCAGTAGTGGATGTATGTATGTTACTTGTTTTATAGATTTGGCTGCTATATTCGGAAGTTATAAAAAGGGCCATCTGTGTTGTTTTCCTCTTTTTAAAGAATGTTATGCTAATATAAGATTTCTCACTTATAGTGAGTAGTCACTAAATGCACACGTCGCAGATGGATTGTCGAATCCACTGTTTTACATAACCCCACTTCGGTACATTTTCTATGAACCAAAGCGGACATTATAGGCAGGCCGCACCGCACTTTTAAGAATAAAAATGCGTTCCACTGTGGCCCGTTGCGGCTGTAATGTGCGTTTGGCTTAAGTCAATTACTACGCTATTTTTCTATTTTAATTTTTGAATAATTTTTCGATCTTTTTATTACGGACGCTTTTAACGTGCACGTCTTTCTACATTGTTCTCACATGTATAATTTCAACACGAATGATGTAACCAATATTTTGAAACAATATTATGATTTAAAAGAGTGTCCGTGGAGTTTCTTGCCCGTTCTTCTCCATAGGAACCTACTTACTACGCTTTGGAATGGGCTTCATCTTTCTGACTGACCGAACCCTTGACAATTCAAAAGTGCCTGTAAATGGTTTAATTGAAATAAATGCTTTGAGTTTGAGTTTTGTTTGCAACCATACTGTAGACATAAATAGTTATTGTTTTGATACGGGAAACTTCCCCTAATGAAACTCCATTAAGTACATCGGATGTTTCAACATCAATACCACAGATATCTAACAGATTTGGAATTCCGAATGCATTAGTACGAGCAATAACAACTAAGCCCTCTTACTAACGATCCATTTATCTCTTGATTGCGTCGATGAAGCAATTATCATTTGTTGAACGACTGTTTGCTCGACTTGATTCTGTAGGTAAGTTTTAGTAAATTAGATGAAGCTAACAAAGCGTTCGAGAATGATACTGTTTAGTATATTGAGTACAGTACGACCCAACTTAGATGTAGCATCGGCAAAGTTCGTAAAACCGATCACTATCCGAACTGAGTGCGCCTTCAAAATTAACAATCTTTATTACTACTTTAGGTGAAAATGATCTTTACGCTAACGCAATAACTTGTAAAGTACGACCAAATACGTTGTGAAATTGAAATGAATGAATGCAAATTTTGAAATTGGACCCCGTCAATTCTGCTGACATCTCTTTGAGGCGCGCGTGGAACACAACGCGCCGTCGACCCGGGCTTGGTCCTTATCGGACGGCGAGCTACCCATTGCTCACCGTCCGCAAGCCCGCGCCTACGGTGGCCGGAAATCGGCTCGCGATTCCCGCCCCGGGCGTCTCCTCCTGCGGCGGTTAGGGGACGGTCTGCCATTTCCTCTCGCTCCGTACCATGGCCTGAACCAGGGCTGGACGCGAGAGATCACCGCCGCCGATCGCCTCTACGAGGACACGACGTTGCTCCGCCCAAGCCGGGCAGACCTCCACCGTATGCTCCACCGTGTCCTCAGGCCGATCCACACAATGGTGACACCCGGGTGTTTCCTCCCGCCTTATCCTAAACAGGAACCTCCCGAAGCAGCCGTGTCCGGTGAGGACCTGCGTCAGGCGGAAGGTGAGGACGCCGTGGCGCCTCTCAAGCTACTCCTCAAAGAGGGGTCTTATCGCCGCAATTGTGGCGTGCCCAGCGCGGGGTTGCGACAATCGCACCCTCCAAGACGCCATGAGATCCCGCCGGAGCTCTGTCCGCTGTGCCGCGATTTCTTGCGGCATCGGAGTTAAGCCCCGGCGTTTCGCCTCCTCAGTGTTAATAGGTATGGGAGGACAGTGTAGGCCTAACAACAGGTACCAGGTACTTAGTAAAATAAAAAATGGTACACAAGTTTACAGCCTACAACGTTCTCACATTCACAAAATCTAAAAGAAAAGAATCTATATAAAAGATAAACAAAACAATAAAAAATAAGAACCTATTTAAACCAAATGACATGATTGCCACTACAGCTATAACAAATCTAATTTGATAAAAAAAATATAGAAAATTGTAGATATATAATGTCAAATACTGAAAAGATTATGTCAATGAAGTATGTAAAAAAAAGTAAAATAAAAAATAATCATCGTAATTTGGGAGCAGTTAATGAGATACCAGCGTACTAGGTCCTTCGTCCATTTTGGTTTATTGTGACTGTAATTTATGTCGTTTTAATTATTTTTGGCATAAAAAAATTACCAATATTATGAATGACAGAAATTGATTCATTTTAAACGATTCTGAACAAACTACTTCCATAATGTGCATTAATTCAGTTACACATTTTATACTACTTACACGACGCGGCTTTCTGACGAGTTATTAACTACTTTGTGATAGGTTGCCTAGAGTACGGACCGCCAAATATTAGTGTTTTGATATTCTGGCTACTCATTAGTGATTTGAGTTTGTGACAATGGGACTTAGAGGTATGATGTGTATAGTCATAGGCTGTGTCCTAATCAAAGTAACCGCGCGAACACGTGACCTGCGTTTGAATTTTGTTCGATGAACCCGAACTCGTGGTTGTGCCGACAGAGGAGCGCCTATCGGTTGTCCGAACAAATGAGTGACAAATTATATGTATGAACGTGACGATCGCGTATTCGCGCGACCGATTATTTTGGTTAGGACGCGGGGATAACATTCCTACAGCTTGACACACAAGCTGTAGAAATGTTCTATAACTTCTACAAATAATTCCTTTTTGACTGTCAATAATGCAATTTTCAACAAATATAACTAGTTGCCGTTGGCAAAAAACGTTGCATAATATTTTCATTTAACTTGCAGACTATGGCTATGTATATATCAACCCTGGTAATCGCACAACAGCTTAGGGAATATCCAACCAATTGCTTCGAGACTAAACAGAGAACCATCTTTTAAGAAATAGATGGCGTTGCTGTGCTTCTAAATATTTAATTTCTTAATTCCAACAGAGTGCGTTTCGAAGGTAACCTGTCATACCTATGACGTGGTTTATGTAGGTACCTAAGGTTAAAGGTTACTTTTGGTAGGAGGCATAACGCATACATAAGGTCACGCTTGTCCCTAATGAAGGAGTAAGCAAAGGTGAAAAGAGGAAAATGAAGAAAGAAAAATATTTTTATTGAAGTGAAAACTTCTTTAGGCGCGTTGGGCATTTTTGAGATGGGAAAAACAATTGAACTCGCGGCACTTACCGACACCAGGTTTTGTCCATTAAAAAGACACCAACGCGTTGATTACTGCGGTGCGTGGAGTAAAAGAAATCAACGCGTTGATTACCGCAGTGCCGATTTTTTTTCAAGTTTTCACTTCTGTGGGCACTCTCGGAGTGCTGCTGTTTTAAAAAAAAAAAACCGAAAATCACATCCATATAAAAAAGAGGTGGAGGTAGGTATAATATAGTAATAATAAATAATCTATATATATATATATATTAAATTCTCGTGTCACTGTGTTAGTTGCCATACTCCTCCGAAACGGCTTGATCGATTTTTATGTTATATATGTATATTCGGTAGGTCTAAGAATTGGTCGTAATCTATTTTTCATACCCCTAAGTGATAAGGGTGGTCCACCCCAAACATTTATATGGCAAAACAACGTTTGCCAGGTCAGCTAGTAATATAATAAAAACCTTTATTGTCTCCACCACATAATGAACAATCAGTACAATACATAAATGTGTGGTATTCAAAAATACATTGATGTTGTGGAGACTGGAGCCTACTCTAGGAATACCTGTGTTACAGGTCTACAGGCCTTCAAACTACCCGGACAAGTCACAGTTTTACAGACATAGATAATATAAAAACATCTTGGTGATCGAGCCTACTAGGCATGGTGGGCTGGTGTCAGTCGGGGGTGCGCGCATATGTACAAGTATCTCCTGTGTCCTTAGCTCAAGGTTTTAGTCTGTAGGAGTCCGTCATAACATTTTTTAACTTAGATATCTGTTCTGACATGCAGGCAGGGATAGGTCGCTAGTTATTATAACATTAAAGACAGTAGTGTTTCAGGGAAGGTTTCGCGACTTCTTCCTCCGTTTAAACTAAAGAAGACGGTGAGGAGTGATTTTTTTGGAAGCTGTCCTTTGTATGACGATCAATGTTTTAGTCCATTTTGAATTTTGTATAAGAGTGTAGCAGATACACCACCACTTACGAACTACGAAGACATGACGTCACACAAATCCTGCATCGCGCAATTAGATTTTACCGCGCGATCGACATTTATACAAGATTCCGACTTCAACTGTTGGGTAGTTGCCCGCCAGACACAACAGCCGTCTGGTCGGAGGATCTTCCCTTTTCATAGAGAATGAGTGAACTTTACACCTTGTTCCTCAAAAGAGTATGTAAGTAAAAATCTCATCAGCAGCAGTGTTGAAAACCGTTCAATTTTATATTAAAATATTTGTGTATTAACATAACATAACATCACGCCTTGTTTCCCCGAAGGGTTGGGCAGAGGTGTCCCTGTAGCAGGTACACCCACATTTCGCCAGTTATGTTTAAGTCCCATGTAATAGGGGGCGATAATTTGTGTATTAGTTTTTCGAATTATAAATAGTTTTCTCAGTATAAGTAAATAGTTAGAATGATATAAAAGAAACATGCATTTGCAAAAATTATGTTCCAGCTTTGAGTCTAACCGGATGTAGCTGAATACCAGTATTTTACATGGAGCGACTGCCTATCTGACTTCCACAACCTAGTAATTAGGTAACACGATACCCCTTGGTAAACTGGTTGTCAGACAATTTGGGCTTCTAACTACCCGTAACGACTGTCAAAGATCTACAAATGACAGCTGGGACCAACAGCTTAACGTGCTTTCCGAGGCACGGAGGGGTCTTGGTATGTAAAGATGGTCACCCATCCACGGACCAACCGCGTCAACTTGATCGATCGACCCGTGCGGCTGTTATTACTTAGCCACAAGCCCCTCCAATTCCCTCTGATTTATGTAAAACACTTATAAATATCTATCCCATCCTTTCTAGTAAATCAGTTCCAAGTCTCGATGTTTGCATTTTAAAGTATGCACTACTAACTACTGTATTGTAGTATTTATCCTAAGCTAAAGAGAATCTCTCTTCGTAACAAGATTTTGATTTGCGAGCGTATTTCCAACAAGGCAATTGTTTAACGCGCTCGATATGTGTGCGTAGCGAGCACGTCACGTGTACGCAACGAGTTTGCCGCAATTTCGAGAGCAATTGACGTGAGTGTATGTGTGTGTGTGGCGTTGTGATACCGCTGTGAAAACGTCGCGTAGTCGCGGATTCTTCGCCTCGCACCCGCGGAGAGCACGTTCACAAATCACTTCGCTGGAAACACTGGCAAATCGTCTGTGTGATAACGCTCCGATGAGCATCGGAGCGTTATGAACAATGAACATGAACGCGTGACGTAAAAGTTACGTAAATTCGTCAAGTATCACCGCCATTCGCAAGTAATAAGAGCCATTCTGACGCTAGAATAACTTATTCAGTTCCGAATATAATTATTTAACCTCAAAATGGATACTAATCTCCAAATGAATCTTAAAGTCGTTACCCCAATATCATAATTTAAACTGTTTAATAAAACTACATATTTACAATATTTCAGGGATAAGGAAAATAATATGAAACACCAATATATTTTGTCAGTCATTTATATTTCTTTGCCAACATCAAATTCAATATTCTACACCATACCATCACATCTCCTATTCCCCACATAATATCACTATTTAATGAGTATTCTAATGTTTACCATAAAACTAATAGGTTACCTTAATTTACAGTAGATCTCCAACCAATACCATGCCAATCTATCTTTTTACCGACACAGCCACTAAGCACGTCTCACCGTCACGAGCGCCAGACCCAGAAGGTCGTTATTACCCCTATTTTCACATATCAAATCTTTTGGTGTTGCCAGTACAATATCCAACAATTACGTATTAATAAATTGAAACCTAACACACCCATAGATATGAATAAAGTCTTAAAACTCAGTTAATATTATTTGTGAAACGAGTAATTTCAATAATAAAATTGTTTCGTTTACTCCGTGTGTTCCGCCCGCTTTAAGGCGCTTCCCCTAGCAAGCGACCTTGAGCGTTCGGTCCTTCTCTGTCCCGCTCCCTGCGCACGCCGAATTCACACGATTTTTGTAATTATTTTAATAAAAAAAGAAAAGCTATCTTTTGAAATAAAATAAAACGTGACTTATTTAGATTTTTAAATTATCTTTCCATTACTTGTAATCCTCAAATAAATAGAATGTCATCTTTAGCAAAAGATGCATGCAATCAATCATTTTAGGAATATTTTTTCAAGAAGATTTTAAATATACACACATGAAGACAAATAAGAACGTGCAATGTGATGATAGTAGAAGAACATTAATAATGTGCTTTTAAATGTAGTTTATTTCTCTTAATAAATGAGTTAACAGCCTCTGAATAACGAAGAAAAACGCATCACCGCAAGGTTTTTCTCGGGGTAGCGCCTTAAGCTTGTACATGTGTAAAACACGTGTAGGTAAATACAAATTAAACGGAACCGTTTCTGTTTAATTTGTTTTCACCTACGTTGAGTTTACACGTGTACAACCAACATTTCTTTAAAAAACATTGGAACATTTTCAATTGTGATTGTGGACAAAAAGAAGAACCGCAAGTTTTAATTGTCTGTTCAGATCTTTATAATTAGGTGTGCTGTACAATATATTCGATTCGGCAGTATTTTTAAACGGCTTTTTAAAAAAGGAGGAGTTTCTCAATTCGTCTGTATCTTTAGTTTTTTTTTATTTATTGTAACGTTGTAACGTTCTTTTTTTTATGAATTATTATTACTTGCATAGAATAATGAATAAAACAGTAGATTAGGCTTCTGTTAAGCATTTTGTTAGTTTGATTCATAGATATAAGAAAGAAGGAGATATGCCCGGTAGTTGAAAAAGTATCGAAACCCAATGTCTCCACTTTGTCCCCACTACCTCGCCACTAGTCGTCACAACTACACATGCATATCAGTAAACTAAATAGAAACGAGGCCTGCGCTCACTCTTGCAATTCATAAATCAGAACGTACTACACAATCAATTATAAACCTTATCCCATCAAACACAGCGTGCATTTACCATGCACCGTACAACTCACTCACACGAAAACATCATTTCTATCGTTGTGCTGTACAGAAACAATTTATTTTACATATACGCTAGTGATTGACTAAATCGGAAAGGTATCGATTCTTCCATTTAATATTATCGACGGTGAAGTATCAATATCTAATCACTAACATTTTGGCGGTTTTCACTTACTAATGTTTACTTCAAATGGTCAAAAACTATAGAAATTAAACGTTTTTTTCTCCTCCTGTAAAACCATGTTTTTGTAGTTATTAGATATTGATACTTCACCGTCGTTATACTTTAAAAAATTTGGTGTCCTGAAAATAGAATAAATAAAAACGATAAGATAATTAATTGATTCAGGCGTGACCTTGCGGAAATCCATTATAAAATACAATAGACGTGGATATATTTAGTAACTTGTTCCGCTTGGAACAAGTTACTAAATATATCCACGTCTATTGTATTTTTTTAAAACGATAAGTCCAGAAAATATTATAATAAAAATAAATAATAAGCAAAAAATTCAAACAATAAAAAACCAGTTACGTCGGTTTAACCTGTCATAGTTTATTTGAAACAGTAGATATTGTTGAACCCTGCTATGATGTTTACTCACTGACCTGTAAAGTGGAGGTATTTGTGCAGCACTTGACGCTTTGATATTACTGGAGTGGCATTTTTTGTCAAATAGTGTAATCTTAAATTAATATATTTTTCCATGACTGCTTTAATTTGAAATATTATGTGATTATTCATCGGAGACTGCTCAAATTGGTGAAACTTAATATTTTCAAAGAGATCTAATCCTATGAAGTGAGGCAAAGCCTTTGCCATGAGTTCCTGTTTGACATTTTTAGTTTTAACTGTTAATTTATTATTGGTGAGACAAGCTGTTTTTATGATTATTTCCATTATCTTACAAATCATGACGACATCAGGAGATGGGTACATAAGCCCACCTTTGTCCTTATACTTTATAAAATGATGTGTTTCTTCATATTTGTAATTATCTGAACCATGCCGATTACTATAACGCATTCGAAGCTTTTGAAGACTTTAACGGAAGTAAAATACCAAAACCATAAAAAAATAAGGAAATAGCACGAGTATAAGTTATAATAGACCAGCGATAATTCAAACCCAAAACACTCTACCTAAAATTTTATTAACTTTACGACCGTTGGTTACGCATTTCTCTACCACGCTGTAAAATAATCAAAATAAGTAAAACACATTATTTCACATCGATCTTCCACCCGGGTAAAAGAGTTGACAAATTGAAGAATAAATTCATTCGCCAAACGACATTGTTGTCGATAGCCTACGTTAGTGGATCTGCACAACCACATCACTAGCTCGTCGCCAGACACAGCGGCCGTACTGCGCGATGCATCCGCAGTCCACAGTATCGTTTTGTGATTTTTACATTGCTTGTTGAGTCACTGAGCGACATATTTAGGTAGTGGTTAACGAGCAATGTATGTAGTGCAAAAATAGTACAGTCACTGTGATATTTGGAAACAAAAATAACGTAGTAAAAGCAAGAAATATTTTACGATTTGTTGTTTTTCATTATTTTAAAGACAAATATAGTAAAATACTTGTAATTACATATGGTAAGTGATTCCATGATTCACAAAGTTTTTGTTTCGACTTCGGTTTTTACAAGAAACCACTGAACAACACGGCATTCTTATAAATTGTCCCGATCACGGTCGAAAGCACACTAGTTCGCGGAGACGGCCATTTTCGTATGCAATGAGCACTTTGATCATTACGCGTGGACACAGACACGCCCCCATGCCACTTCTCCTGTTTTTTATATTTCTATGGTTTGATTACATATTAAAATTCAAATTGCCAACAATCAATATTCAACGCAATGCGCTTGATTTGGGTCGCCACTGGAGAACTCATCTGGTAAGCGACATCCTCTTCCCTCTCTCCTCAGTGTCGTCGCACACGCCGGTGACAAGGCTCACCGTCCTGGCATTACAGACACGCGTATTCGAGTTGGTCTTCATCATCGACACGACATTCATACGTGTGTCCCGTGTCCCGTCCCTCTATCACCGAAGTTCAATCGGAAATTATCGTTGGCATCCGAACGCTGAGTTCCAGGCCACCACCTTCCGGAATTTTCAGCTATAACTCGCGACCTCGTTGTGAGTTGAGCGTAAAGACTTCTAAGTACTAAACTAATTGAGTTCAAATCCGAAAGAAACATGAGTACAAAATTTACATTTAACATAATTTATTAGGCCCGGTATCCACCAAAGTGGAGAGGAGAGGAGACGAGAGGAGATGTGCTGTGAAGCTGGCAGGTAATTTCCACCAAAGCGGAGCGGAGATGTGAGCTTTGTGTAGCACAGATATGAGCTGTGAGAGATCGAAACCAGTCGAATGACGCTTTCAGGTGTGCGAGGCGCGGGGAGAAGGCAGCGGGGTGCAGGGTGCGCGAGCCCGTGCGCCGCCCGGCTGCCCGACTAGACACTTTTCCGCTCTGCCGCGCCGCTTGCTCGCTCGCCACAGAAAATTCTATAGAAAAATTAGACATCTCCTCTCCTCTCCGCTAGATCCATTTCCACCCAAGCTAAGCGGAGAAGAGATGTGGAAATAACGAAATCGGATTGGTTTATTCAAACACATCTCCTCTCGTCTTCTCTCCTCTCCGCTTTGGTGGATACCGGGCCTTAGTGTATCTTACAAAAGTTATAATATTAAAAGAACCTGAAGTAATAAAAAGTTTCTCAAAATCACTTTATTGGTACTTACAAATTTTCATATAAAAAGTTACGGGTTAAAGAAAATGCCAAGGCCATTCAATGACTTTGAAAAAAAAAATCTATATTTCTCTAAGTATATGACGGAGAGGGTAGGTGTCTCTTTAGTTATTATCAGCCATATTTTAACTACTGTGGGCGTACTGTGGGTAGTGTTAGTTTTTGCATAATAGAAAAACAGTTTGCAGTTCAAAACTTAATTTAAAAAAGAGCCTTTAGGGATAAGTAATTATTTGAAATGAAAAAGAAAATGTTATTGTAGGTCATTGACTTTTAAATTCCTTGAACAACAATATTCATACATACAGAACAAATACACATGACGACACAGTCTTCTGTCAAACGTCATTTGCTTTCCATACACGTCGCGTTGTCATTGTACATCGTAGAATGCAATATGACGCATGGTACTATTTGTATGAGACATCGTGAGAGGGAGCAACGGACGTCCGTACGCCTTGTTCTGCTAGTATTGACGTGACCCCACTTTGGAATTAGTTTGAGTAGACAAGATTACTTTGAATATGCAAAATATACTACAAGTAATTCGAACAGAATGCATTTTATTAAGAATATTTGATACGAATGTATAATGTACGGTAATAATGTACGGTATGAGTCTCAATCCCATACAAACATCGAGATAAAAAGTACCCTATGTCCTAATCCAAGTCATGGTCTATCCATGTGCCAAATTTCATCCGAATCCGTTCAGCCGTTTTAGCGTGAAAGTGTAACAAACAAATTCGCATTTATAATATTATAGAAAGGATGAGGTATTCCACTCAGAGCATTGATTTCGACAGCACTTGTCCGAACCGCACCTGAGCACTTCCACTAACCACACTGAAACAAAATTTTGATAAGTGCGGTTTGGTGGAACAGTTTATTAATATAATTTTCAGTCCCCGAACGGCACCTGCGTACAGTTTGTAGTGATGGGGACGTATGTATTCTTTGTTCCGGACATTACCAGCAAGCAAGCAAGCAAGCAAGCATACAGCAAGTGTCTGTCGATTTAGGATAAATTATAATATATAATAGTTAGGATAAGGTAGTCGCAACCGTTGTGAACATTCCTTTGTGTTTATGCTGTGACTCTCCATTCTGTTTCCTACTTAAGAGGAGGCTCCCTAAATTGTATGTTAATTTGCATTAATATTCTGAAAAAGTCACGCATAAAATCAAAATGGAACTTTAGTATATGATTTATTGGATCTTTTTCTTTCCTATAAGACAGTGGAACATTTTCGTTCGATTAATGTTTTTATCGAATATCATGTCTTTTTAAAAGATTATTTGAAACAAAAACAAGATTACTCGGTTTTTATGTCTAAAATAATTATATACAGTAATAAAATATAGTTTATTATCCATATTTAAGATATTTTTTCTCTAGATCAATAATTAGTTTAGTTATAAACGAAATAAGAATTGAGACTTACGACATTTAGTTCCGTGCTCGAACATGACCAAAGAGCGCACACGATATTCAACTTTATTACTGATGTGTTAGCGTTTAGCACATAGTGGAGTGGAGGGGTGCATGGGGGCGGAGTTTGCGTGGAAATTGTCTTTGGTGTGCCTGGTCTTAAGCTACGGTTTCCTAGAACAGCGGTGGCCGCCAAATAGCGTCCGCAATTTACCGGCAAATGAAATCACTACAACGTTATTTGAAAGTAAGTTGACACCATAAAGTCAACGTCCCGCAGTCATCATTTTCGTGACGGCCGTCACTGTGGCCGTTATATGGCGGTGACTGTTGTTCTAGGAAACCGTAGCTTTAGCATAATCAGTCTATAATATTCCACTCTAGGAGCGTGCCGGAATAGGCCTTTTTCCGTCTTGTAGATTATTAAAAAATATTGATCACGTATTTTTTCTTTTTTGACGTAATCAAAAGATTACGGCGATACATTAAGTTAAAATGTGGTATGACGTCATGCCTTGCTAGATTTAATACTGAGTTGTGACGTAGCGAGCCCCCACTGGCAACTTTAATGCGTGTTTTCTAAGTTATTTTGATTAATATGATAAAGCAAAAAATACGTGTCTAATATTTTTTTATCTGAAAGACGGACTAAATAGAATTTCTTTTTTTTTTTTACCAAGGCAACTACCATATTCACCAAGCGGGCCCAGTGCGGGTTGGTAGATGTCACATGTTTTCGTATTATAGGGGTACCGGGGTATGCCGGTTTCCTCACGAAGATTTTCTCCCGTTTTGAGAGCAGTAGTGATGAAAATAATTTACACAAAGTAACGTTCATACTAGACTTATAAGACTGGACGTTACCACTGGGCCACCATTGCTCAGTCTCCTGCTAGTTATTGAGGATAGGAGATGGAAATGTGGGTTATTTCCTATTCCTTAAATTTTCCTTTCCGATCAATATCGTTGTGGTTTTCAAGACAGTTGAATGGCTGGCATTTTCGCTGGAAATCGCCGTATATCCAAAAAAAAAAACAGCACCGTTATAAAGCTCAGTCTGGTACTTCAAAACGAGAAAAATCTACTTGGGGCTAGGGTCAACTACAGCTGTAGATACCTAAGTATTTTTCGCATTGTGTTATAATAATTTTATTTACACTCTTCACATAATATAATTTTAAAATAGTAACTGTGGAGTTTTTTAATCATTCCTCTCGAAACTATCTTTTGGAAGGGGCAACTAGAGTCAATTCTATTTTCTTGTAAAATTTGACGTTGAAAAGTGCCTTATATGTGCATAAAATGATATTTGAAATAAATTATTTGACTTTGATATTCCTGTTTACTTTTCTTGTGTTGCTGCAAAATATGTTTATAACGTTAAAGTAACAAACAAACTTGAGGTTACAAAACAACCGACTTCCAAAAAAAAACACTACAAAGTGAAAAATAACTTTAATTTCGGAAGTCGGTGTCTTGGGTTTTTTGTTTTCGTTTTTTGCCACCGACTTCCGAAATTAAAGTTATTTTTCACTTTGTAGTGTTTTTTTTTGGAAGTCGGTTGTTTTTTTTTTGTAAAAAGTTTTTTATTTTTCACTTTTTAGTTATGGTACCAACCCCACCCACATTCGAATACCACTACCTGCTACCAGTGACAGGAACTTATCATATCATCTACATACTAAGTGGGAAAAAAATACCTATTTTGTAGCTAACTCAAAAACTACCCAAGCAAAGTTAATAAAATTTATATGGGACCAATTTGGGAGCATACCCTTTCAAACAAAAAAAGAATTTTCAAAATCGGTCCACAATCGACGGAGAAATCGGTGGACATACATAAAAAAAAAAAAAAAAAAAAAAAAAAAAAAAACAAACATACGCGTCGAACATATAACCTCCTCCTTTTTGGAAGTCGGTTAATGAACAAGATTGTCACTTTGCAACTTTTTTAATTAGTTTTTAAACGAACTTGAGCAGCGGTTGTAGGTACTAAAGTTGGTGCCATATGACGGGTATAAAAAGACGCCTAACGAAGCTAAGAGTCACCAGTTCTCCTCATCATTGCCAATATTTTTTTTACTGTCTCATACCTTGGATCCTTCGGTTACGGAAATATTAAAGTTCGGAAGTTTAAATTTTTTTTTACTTTTTTCTTGAAAATACGTTTAAAATTTTTCGCCACGCTGGGGCTTTAGAATCATTTGCTGAATTCATAGTAACAGTTTGCACGACAATGTCCCTATACCCACATTTCCCTAGTTACCTGTAATAGGGGGCGAGCTGATTGTCATCAATTGGACGCAAATCCAGACTCCGGGCTATATAAACGCACGGTGATGCCTTCGGATTAATTTTTATGTTATTTAATAATATTTATTCATATAATAGTTGTATTATATTCTAAGTATTGTTTATTTTATTTTATATTGTTAACTACCAATTTATTATACAAATCACTGAATCCGACTTGATTTCCGTACTTCTTTTTCGGGTGACCACTGAAAGTCAGTGCTGTGCTGTGGGTCCCCCATAGCACGTCGTGTAGTGTAGTGGTCGTCGACATCCTACAACCCACTTTTATCCTACAGAAGGTTAACCGGTTAGTAACGAGAACATAATATTAAGGACCTCAGTGGCATAAATTAGGATATCATTCTTCTTCTTGTGTGGTTAGTGTAGACTAACCTGGTGTCAGAGTTTTAAAGCCACACACGGGCCTCTGACTTGGCTTCACATGCCTTCGAGAAATATCTCTCAGGCATGCCGGTTTTCACACGATGTTTTCCTTCACCGTTTTTGAAGCAAGTGATAATTATACTATACGCACATGAATCCGAAAAGTCAGAGGTTGTCCTTGGTTTCGAACTCGAGACCTTTGACTTGGCGTCTGACGGTCACACCACTAGGCTATCTCTGTTTAATAACAACAACCATGATGTCATTCATAATCTAAAATACATTCGAGTTTGTTGCGAAATGTCTGATAGTAATTAATTTTGATTTATTAATGGTTTCGTTACGTGACTGGGTTAACATAAATTTGACGGCTTATTAGTTCAAGGGGTTTTAGATAATTTCATGGAATTTAATTATAAACGACTGACATACTGCCTCATTGGTCTATTGGTCGCAAGCGTGTGTACATCCAGACAAACAGACAAACGGATAAATATTGTAAAAACTATAATTTCCCACACCTAGTAGCAATTACTTTTTTTCATAAATATTTAATGTACAGTTTTGTCTTCATTACTGTTTTATTAATTACTAGCTTTGCCCACGACTTCGTCCGCAAGCCTATAACCTTCCTCAAGAATTGGGCAAAAAAAAAATTTCAAATCCGACTGGTAGTTCTAGAGATTACCCCCTACATACATACAAACAAACAAATTTTACCTCTTTATGATATTAGTATAGATGTAGTACATATTGACCCATAGTAGCCTTTATAAGAATAGTAGCCTTTTGCTCACATAACAAATAACTATTAAATAATTACATACATAACATCACGCCTTGTTTCCCCGAAGGGTTCGGCAGAGGTGTACCTGCAGTAGGTACACCCACATTTCGCCAGTTATGTTTAAGTCCCATGTAATAGGGGGCGAGCCTATTGCCATCAACCGGGCACAGATCCAGACTCCGGGCTGCTACTGAGAAATTCCAGATAGAAAAACCCGATAACACTTTCCCCGACCCGGGGATCCAACCTCATGCTCAGCAGTAGCGCTTGCGACCACTAGACCAACGAGGCAATTATTCTACCAAAATTTTAGCCACCTTCGATTTATTTATTTGTCGCCTTCATTTGTTGTTTATTGGGAGTACTGTGGATATTCCAATAAGTATTCCACAACAGTTTCAAAACAAGCCAGTATTATGTTTTATCTTTGAAACAGGCTTTGAATAAACTAAATTAAACTAAGGGTATTCAATAATAGCAATCTCTCTATGTACTTAGCACGTTTGTTCAGTATTTTCTAAATCATAAAGTTTTAGAAGTGGTAAAGGCCCAACCCTTTACTCCGTGCCCTATTTCAAAGTGATCGTCGCTCGAATACACGATCGTTCGAACTTTTTGTTCGGTGAGCAAAAACGCGTGTTCGCGCTAACAGAGGGCGTTTTCCAAACAAAAAGTGACATGCACGCGAGCGATCGCGTATTCGTACGATTATTGCTTTTAAATAGGACACGGCCTTAGAGTTTAGACTTGTAAACCTCACAGGTTGTACTGTTGACGTGAACCCATTTCTATTTTAATAAATCGATAAATACCTATTATAAACAATGTAATTATAAACTCAAACATTGCGTAGATTTACGTTCAAAGAACGGGCAAAAAGCATATTTATCTTAGTTGGAGTTGTTAACATAGAAAGAAAAATAAGTCTATTTGTCATAGAAACACGTGCATAAAAGAAGAGAATAATAAAATAAAATAAAACAATAAATTTAAATATAATCACGAGCACAAAACAGAATTATGCGGCAGCTGCTGGCACGTCATGGCTATGACAAGAAGGCTTCCACTCAGCATGATGCTGTGCTATGGGGACCCACCACAAAATAACAAAAAAAAACAACAACATAACATAAAATTTATTTTGTATGAACAACATAAAGCTAATATACATACGAACAATGTACAAAATCGATATTAATTTGGCATTTCTCATCAATCTTACGTAGGTAATTCGACAGTATTTCAAACCGTTTTCTAACCAAATGCTGAATCAGAATATAACTTCAGTAGCACTGAATTTCAGATAAAAACGGACATCATCCGGCCGCTGAAACATTAATCAAAAACCTTTTAAAGCTTCACACTGAAATTGTGATGATGTTGACAGCATGTTGTGAAAAGCTCGAGCCATTTCAAAGCGTATTACTCAATTTTGAAAATTCAAGTTCTATTTTAGAAGTAAAACTTGGACAGAGCGGGATAAAAAAAAACAGTGGCACTTCGGGAGTGCTGAGAGAAGTGAAAACTTGAAAAAGATCGCCTTGGTGGAAGAAAAATACTTGTATAGAACATTGGTCCGTAACCTTATCTAAATAAATACCACAATCACGTTTACAAAAACAAAAAAAACTTCCAAAACCTTTAAAGTTAAAATACATGCAAATAACATTGATCCGTAAAGTAATATAATTAAAGAGCACAATCGCGTTCACAAAAATGAGGTGTCGGTAACGGTGTAGCGAGTTCAATTGTTTTTTCCCATCTCAAAAATGCCCAACGCGCCTAAAAAAGTTTTCACTTCAAAAAACGAGCGAGCCTTGTAGTAGTCGCGAATGATGTGTAACATCTGACATCTCACCTCGGTAATAAGCAACATTAAGGTAAAAAAAGCATCATTAAAGGGTCAAGGTCGTTTCTGACAGCCAACTCTAGCACCGCGCGCGCTCATTGGTCAAATCAAATAGCGCGCGCTTTCCCGGCTTCCTGTTACACACTTCCATCCCTTTTCACGAAATCATTCCCACAGGTTTTTAGGGTTTGTTCTGTGCACAGATTGAAGGAAAGTGACCAGAAAGATATTACACATAAAAAAAAACAGTGGCACTACCGACAGAAGTGAAAACTTGAACAATTTTATTGTGCAGGAAATAATGTATCGCGCGGTGATAAAAGAAAGAAAGAAAATACGTTTATTTGCGGTAAACATGACGCAAAGAAAGATTAAAAAAAAACACGTAAATAACAAATTGGGGGAAAATATACGTTACATCCACGCAAAACGGCCATCGCTCAGCATAAAGCTGCGACCATGCGAGACAGAGCCCCAGCGCTGGTTTTCAGCGATAGCCGGCGCTGACCTGATGACGTCAACCGATGCAGCATATAGTGAAATAACAAAACAAAAAATAAAATAAATACAATACTAGTCTTAAATGCTTATACAAATATAATATTTGAAATGGCAACATTTCGTGCCGTCGGCGACTCACGCGCCGCAGACTTATTGATGTCTTTTTAATGGCCAAAAGCTGGTGACATAACAGTGTCGCGAAATCAATTGTTTAGTCCCATCTCAAAAATGCCCAACGCGCCTAAAGAAGTTTTCACTTCAAAAAAATGTTTTTCGTTCAATTAAAAAAAAAAAAGTACAAACAATCGAAGTCATGTTTACATGCCTAAGAATAATCATACATAGTTAGTCTAAAAGAGTAAAAGCGAACAAACCTCTGTCGTATGTGACGAGGGATACTTAATTGCTTTTGTAATTGATTATCTGTATACCGAAGAAAACTTCTGAATAGCTTTTACTATAATTAACAAGTTTTTACCCGCGGCTTGACTCCCGTGGTCTATCTTAAAAGATCGTATTTTTTTCTGAAATTGAAATTTCTCTATGCTAAAAATCCCTACGTTCTGTTGTTGCGGAAAAGAAGAACAAACCAATAAACACACTTTCACAATTATAATATTAAGTTAGATTTGATTAAATCCTTAATACCGACACAACATTTTGGTGGCATAATACCAAAAACCCGGTTTTTATCAATCAGTGACTTGAACTACGAGTTTCATTCAGAATGTCTACGATATCCGCGGTCTACGTCACACGGTGCTACGACGCTACGGCGGTTACACGTCTCGTAGCGCTACGAGCTTTCGTAGACTTCCGACGCGTCGGAATAAAGTTTCGCTCGGATGTTGTTGGTGAATAAAAATTATAATAGGATAAATAAATAAATTAATATTTTAGATATTATTCGTGGTGTTGTGGTGTGTGTGCTTAGTTAAAATAAAAAAATAAAAATGTTATTAAATTAAGTGAATGGTGTGTTTAATTGTACTAGTAATTAAAACAATTATTGCTAATTAATAAATATATTTTAAAAACAATATATAGGTAAAATAAAATAATTAATAGGCTACCTATCTTTTTTGTGTATCGAGTGAATTGTGCAGAAGTTAGTTATAAAAAACCATTTTTTTCTAATTGATTAATTCAAAAATATTAAGTGTAATTATGTGTAATATATATTGTTTTGTCAAAAAAGTGTCTCAAAAGAACTTCTTAAAAAGTTAATTCATAAAAACAAAACTTTTATCAAAAAAAAAATATGTGCATCAAAACATTAGGAACACCAACCAAACAAACAAAAACAAAACTAAATCCATAAAAAAAATATGTTTCAAGACACTCCACCAGATGTAGAAGTCGACTGCGATCAACAATTCTGGGATTATTTCAACATGGAAGGTACTTCGATAGTCAATGTGACAGAAGTGGTTGATGATACGATACCTGCGCCGGAGCAGGGGTTCGTTGTGGGGATGTACAGCGCGCTATTGGTTGCTGGGGCAGTCGGCAACGTGGGCGTGTTTGCATCGCTCATGCGCTCGCGCCGGCGAAAATCGCGCGTCAATCTGCTGATGACGCATCTGGTTGTTGCTGATATGATCGTGCTGTTCATTGTTATACCGTTGGAGGTACGTCCTTTGTTTTAATTATATTATTATACTAAACCCGACAGGCGTTGAGTATCTTAGAGATCACACACCAAAATCACAATTATATTCAAAATGACATGATTACTTTGTAAAGTATTATACTGTTTTAATTATTGTGAATGTGAGTACTATGTAGAAATTATTATTATTTTAATTTCTCAGCTAGTTTAAGTCTGACAGTTTGAGTAGTTTATGCGGCCTAACCAAATGTCCTTTCTTTGGTATTGTTCGTCGAGTTGAGCTCCACGATTACTGACAAATGCTTGCACTGACTGGACAGGTCCACTCAAATCTGTGTGGTTCTTTCCTCAAAAGACCATTTCAGACCCTAATCTACATGGTCCTCGTATGGCCTGACCAAGATTATGTCTGGACTTTAAAAGAGACTGCGACTTCTGAGTTTGTTTCGGCCTTTCTTCTCAGAGTAGTCAGATAGAAAACGCCGAACTCATCTAGATTATTTTTTATGTTTTTTTTTATATGTCGTGTTAAAGTGATTCCGATATCCTATTTACAAAATAATCAATTTCATCGTTTATTCTTTAAAATGTTTTCTCCTTTTGAACTGTTGTGTTATTCTGTACTGTTCACTTGGACCTCACTCAAGTGACTGCATACGATTCGGAACTCATTCGTTTTGAAAGTAATCATCGCGGATTTACAACGTATAAAGTCGTACGTACAAGTCGGACGTACTATTACGAAAAATAAAATACATTTTTTTTCCAAAAAATATGACCGACTTCTAAACTACAAAGTGAAAAATAACTTTAATTTCGGAAGTCGGTGTCTTTGAATCAGTGTTTTAGTTTCTTGACATTTCTTCTTTCCTTTCTCTTTGTATTTTATGTAAAAAAGTTTTTTTTTCTCTTTTTAGTGGGTTTGTTTGTAATGTATCTAAGTTACAATAGCCTTATGTCAACTGCTCATCAAAAATACTCAAATCGCTATAGATGTGCCGTGTTAATATTTGAAGAGTTCCCTCGATTTCTCCAAGATCCCATCATCAGATCGTAATAAAATGACAGTGGGACCAACTTGAAAGTATATCCTTGCAAACAAAACAATAACTTTTCAAATCGGTCCACCCGTCTTCGAGTAATCGGGGAACATACATCAAAAATCAATCTACCTAGCCTTTTCCCAACTAATTTGGGGTCGGCTTCCAGTGGCTTAATCGGGGAAAAAACATAAAACAAAAAAATATCCTGATGAATTGAGAACCTCCTCCTTTTTTTTGAAGTCGGTTAAAAAAGAAATATTCCGACGAACTGTTGTTGAAGTCGATAAAAAGAAAGATTTTTTTTTCCTGCACAAATAAACGGTCATTACAAAAAAATATACTTATTTAATATATAGGTAATAATTTCAAAGTGATGCTTAGTGAATAACACTTTTTGAGTTTTTGTTGTAACTTCTTAATAACATCTTCGTCTTTTTGTTAGTGACGCGAACAGCGTGCTAACACCAGAATATCTAGAAATCCATATTACAAAAACTTCTGAAAAATTATCTTATTTTTCTTTGAAGTTTAGTTTCCAAGGTCAGGCTCGGACTCAGAATGGAAGATTAAAGGTTATCTCAGGAGTCTGAATAAAATTTTAGGGATCTGTACCCGAAGGATGCCACACGAAACCCTATTACTAAAGCCTCTGCTTCTCCTCTGTCTCCTCTGTCGGAGGAGGCTAGGATGTTGTGTCGACTGTTGTGGTTTATTTACCAAAACGATTAGGGACAACACTATTAAGTAGGTCATGATTACTCGTATAATAATTTATATTTATTACCCATTGTTTAGTTTTAAGTTGTTGAATGGTTTCTGTTACGGGGGTGACATTATTCAGTCAAAACAAAAGCAGAAATGGTTCTGACTCAGGTAATGGAATGGCTCAACTCAAATCTACTTACACTTAACCTGCAAAAAACCACCTACATTCCTTTTGCAATACGTCGTAACACCGCACCGACAAATACCTTTAATTTAACTGCTCACACATGCTCAAACTCCTTAGGACCCTGTACATGCCCAGCACTCACTAGAACTGACAGTGTGAAGTATTTGGGAGTGCAAATAGACGACGGTTTGCGGTGGGATAGACAAATTGATGCCCTCACTACCAGAACGTTGCGCCTGATACACATTTTCAAGTCTCTCAGACAGTCGGCTAATGCTGACACTTTGAAAATCGTGTACTACGCTCTATGTCAATCGGTCATTGGCTATTGTATCGCTGTTTGGGGCGGTGCAGCAAAGACTATCCTTCTGAGGGTTGAGAGAGCACAGAGAGCGATTCTAAAGGTCATGACAAAAAAACCCTATAGATACCCAACCACTGAACTCTACTCTGATTGTAAAGTCCTTTCAGTTCGTCAACTCTTTGTGCTTAAATCGACTCTTAGAAAACACTCCAGTCTTCCTAAGTCCGACCCAAACAAACGAACAGTTGTTATCCCGGGTACTCAGCACAAAACTTGTTTCGCTAAACGCCAGTTTTATACCCTAAGTGGGCACATTTACAAAAAAGTTAGTAAACATATAAAAATTATAGATTTAAATTCACACACATTAAAAAAAACATTAACAGAGTGGCTACTACAGAAAGACTACACATACACGGAGTCTTTACTCACTTACATCGCCTAATTGAAAAAACGCACACTCACAAACATATTCACACATACATCCACACACATTCACCCCATATTCATTCACACATACAAACCCACAACAAGCACATAACACATCACACCACTACACATCCCCTCCACATGTTACTCGTACACGCACCACTATTACTGCTGTTAAGTTTAAACGGTAGATCGACACTGTCCACTGTTGTATAAAAATTGTGAATTTATAAGCTAGACACTGTCTCTTAAAATACAGGTTAGCCTAGTTTAAGAGGCAGGGTTACATAAAATTATGTACAGAAATTTTTGCAACACACTGTAATGCCTAGAATAAGTCTACCCACTAGTTATATCTACCTGTGTACATTTCTGTAACTATTTTGGTAAATAAACTTTATTATTATTTATTATTATTATTATCACTAGTGATAAAACCCCTTCAAATAAATAAAGATTAAAAAAAAAGTCTCTGCTGTCCATCTGTCTGTTTTCACAGATTGTATATTTCTATTGCCGCTATAATAAAAATAAAATAAAGTTAAAAATAAAGGGGGTCCCATATAAACATTTTGTTTTCGGTGTTTTTTGCTAAATATTGTACGGTAGTATGGAACCCCTCGTGTGCGAATCCGACTCGCATTTAGCCGGTTTTTTTAATAATGAAGAATACTAAACATTCCAGGGTAAGAAAGTAATAAAAGAACGGAAGGCCCATAATGAACATTAACCTTTGCAAAGCATTTTTGTGCAAAAAATTGTAAACTTTGTTCTCCTTTCTAACTCCGTGAAAAAAAATCATTTTGAGGGATAGAACTTTTGAACAACCTTCAGAAACCATTCCTAAAGCTAAACATTATCCATTGCATTAGTATTCAAAAATTGTTTAATCGGGCCAAGGTCGATTTATTTTCATTCCGCACCTAGATTGCCCGTTCACAGGCTAGAGATAATCTTGCACAAAAAGGCCAATTCAAAGTATTTTTAAGAACTTTCGCATTCCAATCTTAGTCTTTTTCCAAATAACCTCAAATTCACCTACATTTTTTGTCGCCGAGATGAGATTCCGACTTGAATTTGATCGTTTTTAAGAGCGTTTATACTAGAGGTTCTCAATTATGACTGCCTCGTTGGTCTAGTGGTCGCAAGCGCTACTGCAGAGCATGAGGTCCTGGGTTCGATTCCCGGGTCGGGCAAAGTGTTATTGGGTTTTTCTATCTGAAATTTCTCAGTAGCAGCTCGGAGTCTGGATTTGTGCCCGGTTGATGGCAATAGGCTCGCCCCCTATTACATGGGACTTAAACATAACTGGCGAAATGTGGGTGTACCTGCTACAGGGACACCTCTGGCCAACCCTTCGGGGAAACAAGGCGTGATGTTATGTTATGTTATGTTTTGTTCTCAATTATTTTTTTCTCGGTTTTTTTGGTTTCGGTGGACCCCCGCTGCTACATATCTACCATATTTCCAAAACTCGTTAAAAAATGTGAAGATTTTTCACGCCAACGTAGACCCTCGTCGTGTTTCCCGTGGACCCCTGTAGTCCACCTGGACCAATTTGGGAATCACGGGTTTATACAGAAAGTGGGCAACGTCGCAAATAGCTGTCAAATATTTCGCTGTTTTGATTAATTTGGCAATATTACTGTATGGAAATAAGAAATATGGCTAACTAGTGAACTAAAATATTGATTATGAAATGCAATAATTAATATCCTAACACGGCTTATTTAGTTTTAGATGTAAAAAAGTATTTGGAAACTTTCTAAATGCCTTTTTTCGCCTAAAACGGTTTCAACATCAAATTCAGTGTTATAATTGCAATTCATTATTAATATTCTAGTTCACTAGTAATATTTCTTATTTCCATACTGTTATATTGCCAAATTAATCAAAACAGGTCAATATTAAACAGCTATTAGCGACGTTGCCAACTTTTTGGATGAACGCTCTTTTGGACAAAATTAAGAAGTGCAGGTGCAGCCGATCTTGCCTCGCCTACTGGTACAGTGAGCAGCTAAATATAGTAAGGTGGGGAAATGTATACTCAAATGAATATTCTTTAGAGTGTGACGTCAGGCAGGGCGGGCTGACTTCGTCACGGCTCTTTAATATGTACGTTAACCATCTGATTGAGGAGCTCAGCAGCATGCATGTTGGATGCCATATTGATGACATATGTGTCAATCATTTGAGTTATGCCAATGATATGGTGCTGCTGAGCCCCTCAATTGGGAGTCTCAGACAGCTGTTAAAGGTATGTGAGGTTTATGCTGTGGAACATGGCCTTAGGTACAACGAAAGTAAAAGTGAGTTCATGTTATTTAAATGTAAAGATAAAAATAATATCTTTATACCACCTATATTACTTAATGGTGTACTTCTGAGTCGTGTTGCAGTTTAAATATCTGGGACACATTGTGACTGAGAATTTGAGTGACGAATTAGACATTGAGATCAGCGCATGGCGTTGCCAGGTCAGGTCAGCACAGGTTCGCTCGGTGTACTGCTCCTGTTAAGATAACAATGTTCAAGGCATTCTGCCAGACGTTCTACACGAGCGGCCTGTGGGCAAACTTTAAACAAAAAGCCTACAATTCCTTGCGCGTTCAGTATAATAATGTGTTCAGGGCGCTGTTTCGGCTCCCTCGATGCTGCAGTGCATCCGGCATGTTTGCTGACGCCAGCGTAGATGACTTCTACGCAATAATGCGTAAAAAAGTTGTGACGGTGGTGCGACGAGTACGGGGGAGCCCGAATAGCGTCCTGATGATGATTGGCGAGAGAACCAATACTGTTCTGCTCAGTAGGTTCACTGAACTCCATGTTTTGTGAGACCAATGAGCCTACTGTGCAGGGGTAGACGGTGTGTCTAGTTTCTTCTTTTTATTTTAGTAACTAACATTAGTCATAAGCGAAATTTATTGTTACTAACAACCTCAAATTGCCTTGCCTATGGACTTTTTTGTCTGCAATAAATGATTTTTATTTTTTATTTTATTTAAGTACGAAAATAAGCCTTCTGGTTGTGTAGTAGATGTTGTTATCAGCGATATTTTAAGACCGCCATTCCCCATTAAGGCGTGTACGCACGACCGAAAAAAACACGGTGAATACGAACATCGAACACGAAACATTTGGTTCGTACGTGTGCACATAAATTAGCAAAGCGACCACGAACACCATACGAACACAGTTCGACTTGTATTCACGCTCAGCCGCCCCGCACTCTTTAATAGCCATAGATTCGCCAATGTTCGCAATGTTGCATCGAATTCCTCCAAACACCGTCCACACAGAACAAAGAAATTGGGTTGCCACGATCGGTTTTGATGAACACAGTGACGATTAGCCTTTTGAATTAACTACATTATAATGAAACAAAGCTGTGTTACAATTTTTGGTGCACATTAAAGTATCAATGTCGCAATGTCTTTTGTTTTAGTAATTTGGATTACCCACTGCTACCTTCTGGTCTTCACAACTCAATTACTTAGTTGTGAGCAGAAACCATCATGTATTTTACTTTTTAGTGATTTGATTTGTAATTTATCTAAGTTACAATAGCCTTATGTCAACTGCTCATCAAAAATACGCAAATCGCTATAGATGTGCCTATAATATTTGAAGAGTTCCCTCGATTTCCCCAAGATCCCATCATCAGATCGTGATCAAATGACAATGGGACCAATTTGAAAGTATACTCTTTCGAATAAAAAAATAATTTTTCAAATCGGTCCGGCGGTCTTCGAGTAATCGGAGAAAATATATAAAAAAAAATTAAAAAAAAAATATCCCGACGAATTGAGAACCTCCTCCTTTTTTTGAAGTCGTTAAAAATAGCCAATTGAAAGTTTTGTGCTACCGTCTTGCACTTCCTTAACGCGAATTATTCCTTCTTATAAGTTCTTACAGTGTGTTTGTAGCGACATTTATATCGCCACATGCAAACAACGCATCAAAGACCTGACGTCACACAAATCCTGCATCGCGCAATTAAAGTTTACCGCGCGATCGACATTTATATACAAGATTCCGTCTTCAACCGTTGGGCAGTTGCCCGCCAGACATTACACCCGTCTGGTCAGAGGATCCTCCCTTTTCTATAGAGGATGCGTGAACTTTACACCTTGTTCCTCATGCCTCTAAATGTTCATCATAACTTGTCCCGTGACGCTATTGGTAGCACTGTTCTGTCAGTCGCCATTTTGAACTATATTAGTATTGAAACTAAGCTTGACAAGCAATGGTGCCAACATGTCGGCAAGGGACAAGTTATAGTGAACGGTCTGTACACTTACAAGAAGTGAACAACTTTCTAACAGTCTTTGGAGGAAGACTCACAGTTAACACTTCGACGGTCAGTAAACGCCCATAGGCGTTAAAATAATAAAACTTACATCTATTGTTTCTCGTTCAGTCTCCTTGAATGCCAAGTGGGGCGACTAATGGGTCATGGTGTTATGGATAATTTACTTTTATTCTACAGCTTGTCTTTGGCATATACCTACATGCATTTGACATTATATACCTACGATTTAATTTCAACTCTTTATTAGTGACTTTTGTGGACATGATAATTATTCAGATTGATTGCAGTTGTAATAGCAATCATATAATTGCGTTTTTATTAAAATAGGTTTTTAGTTTTATCAATTTATTTATCTTTTGTATAGATTCTTTTCTATTTTGTGAATGTGAGAACGCTATAGGATTAGTGGATTGTAGACCTGTAGACCATTTTCTATTTTGTTAAGTACTTGGTACTTATTGAAAGAACTACACTGTCCTCCCATACCTAGTAACACTGGTATTTGAAAGTATTGTAAAAGCCAATTATTTTTAAAAGAGTAACCGTGGAGTTTCTTGCCGGCTCTTCTCCGTAGGAAACGACCAATTGGAACCGTGCACCTAGCTTCTGACGTTTCATAAGTGCCCATGTAGGTTTATGTGAAATAAAATATTTTGAATTGAATTTGAATTGAATTGAATATAAGTATAAATTAATAGTCACTTCTCCGGTCTCCGAAAAGTTAGGTAGAAATGCTTCTATCTAAAGCAGGAATATGCATTTGACATTTGAAAGCAGGTTTTCTAGCGATGGTTCTTAGACATGTTTTTATCAAAATCGTTTCAGCCGTGTGAAGATTATCAGCTCTTTTCTAGTTGATGGATGGGTGTGAGTATCTTCCACAGGTCTGATCGATTTGAAATTTGGTATTCTGTTACTTGAATTATATTAGAAGAACATAGTAACCTTGAACTGATGATGCAGCATCATCTGGAATTTGCAGGATACCCAACTCCTTTACCAACTTACAGCACAAGTATCATGTTTGGGCTCATTTGAATGGTCTCAATGAATAGGTTATATAGTGTGAGTCTTTATAATGTGCACATATCGAAATGAGGGCATCTATTGCTTAATTTTATCGAGGGAATAAATATTTAAAAAAAAGTTATTTTTTGGTATTTTTTTTTAATACTTTTTTTTTGTTCCCTTTGGCGTCTTATTGAGAAATTTTACGATTATTGCTAAAATTCATGAAAAAAAACAGATTTGCTAAAATTATTTTCAATTGTGGGTTTTGTTTCCACAATTTTCATTTTATGAGGACACCTAATTACTTCCAATCATTATGGAGTTTGTTTCATCGCGATAGATCATTTAGTTTAAAAGTTACACCGTTCTGTTACAAAAACTGTAAAGATTCCATAAAAATACTTAGATTTAAAAAAAAAATGTTAAGCAAAGATTTCCTCATTATATATGCACATTATAAAGACTCACACTGTCTACTCGTATAGAAGGTGAACAGGGTCTGCTGATGGAGTAGTACAGAGAAATGAGGAAATGTTTGTGTTGGGGGTTTTTTAAATTTACCTTTCTTTTTGGCTTTGTATTTGTTTTTGCTGAATTCTCATTGTTAGTAGTACTATGGTTATACATACCAAATTTATTTTTATTATTGCGGCACCTTAATAATTTCTTCCTTTGTTAAATTTCGGTCCCATTTGTAACACAAATAATTTAATAACTAGGGCCGAAAAAGAGGTTCTCATCTCAAATTGCACCACAATTATCGCTTTTATATCTTCCGCAATCAAAAAGGTAGTAATTTTAATTACCCTGTTAAAGAAATTACGCGTAATTATTTTATTATGACGCTGTTCACAATTACTACTCATAATGGTACCATTAGTCTTCGTAATGGTTTTAAGACTTTTTAGAACAATTCCCAGTGACTCGGAACTTCACTAAGGTCGAAACTATCTAACTGTCACATCAGACCAGTCACCGTAGACCGTCAGCGTCAAAAAATATGTACCGAATTATTGGGATTTTGTTAGAATAGATAACAGTAGTGTAAAACCAAGTTTGCAGTTTGGAAAGACCTGTGCTAACTACGTAGTGCTCGAAAAGCCTCGAAATCTTCGGACTTCTTTCAGTTTTTACTTATAACTTCAAATATGTGCATTCTACGGAAAAGTCATCATACAATTTTTCAAGTATACAAAATTTGAGCGCAGCCATAGCTCTGTAGGTCTAATAGAACCCGAGATACATCACTTCAAACATTGGCTATATTTCCAAAAAAAGTTCAAAACCAATATTTAGTACACCCACATTATGTCAGTTATGTTAAAGTCCCCTGTAATATGAGGATCCTCCCACAAATTCAGTCTCCGGGCTGCTACTGAGAAATTCCAGATAGAAAAACCCAATAACACTTGGCCCGACCTGGGAATCGAACCCAAAACCTAATGCTCAACAGTAGCGCTTGCGACCACTAGACCAACGAGGTAAACGAATTTTGCTAGCCATAAACGCTTTTAGAGCTAAACCAGTCGACTATACGATAAAAAGCCGCTATAAAATGTCATTCACAGAATAATGATATACTTGACCTGTTTTTCAAAAGCCTTTGAGTATGTTGTTGCCCTATAAACCGCCTACACGCCTACTTGAACTACACATTTTAGGAGCATATTATAGGTACTCTATATAGCCTAGGTAGTAAGCCTATATAGTGTTTACCATGAATTCATGGTGAACAGAAGTTGAAATACAGTTTATAAACATTGTTGTCAAGCTACAGGTTTTGTTGGAAGCAATGCTGCGCGACTTTTGTTTGCCTGCTTCGCCCGCATGGATGTCGGAAAATATCCCACGGGAACGTACTACCGGAATTAAACTAGGTACCCTATATGTAAAGGTTATAAACTATTTGTGTGCCAAATTTAATCCAAATCCGTTCAGCTGACTTTGCGCCAATCCGGAACATAAGTCCAGAAAAATTGACAAACGGGCAAAAATTCTAAAATCAAATATATATATACTTTTTTCAAAAATATTCAATGTACAGTTTTGACTTCGATACTATTTTGGTAGCCCGTAATACTGCAACATTCTATGTGGCCACCAACATGTTTCCTAAAACACAATAACATGTTGCATAAACATTCCTTTGCAACTTTTGTTTTTCATGAATATGAGGTTTTTTACATACTATAAAAGGGGGTTTTTACCAGCTAACAGCTCATACCCAGTCAGCCTTGAGACTATCTTGGTGACTTACTAAGCTTTTCTTCACAGTTTGAGCTGCCTCGTACCGGCCGTGACCTCCCTAAAAATATGAAAGTTTTTGTAAGACCATATAAAGGCCGTGTTTACTCAACCGTGACGAGTCGTATTGAAGGTTGTATAGAACGTGTGTAAAAAGGTTTACTATCATAACAAATGGTAGGATAAAATACCAAAATATTACGTCACACATTTGCTAAAAACCACGGCGTAATGGTTTTACCACACACGTGTAAAACCATGAATCTACTACGTGTTTTTAAAATACGTTGGATTCTGTATAGGCTGGCATACAATTTTATACATTTCCAGAACCTCTCATTGTATGAAATTGAAACTTCGGTATCAAATTAAAATAATATGAGTCACTACATGAGTCACACAACAATCTTTTTCTGGAAGAGATAAATAAAATAATAAAAATTTCTCGATAGAAAACATCACGAAGTAACCTCTAATTACCACGCATTTTCGATTAGTACTTAATAATATGCTAATGACTTTTGATAATTAATTGTATAAATTCAAGACGAAAAAATATTTGCAGGCATTTTATTAATTACGATAAAATGCTTTCAGCACTTACCGCAAGAAAAAAGTCGTCTTCCGTCGTATATTGCGGGAATTACAAGCATATTTTTGTCTCACTAATTGAGGTGTGCAAGGGCGCGCTGGTGAGAATTTTTTCCGTCTTAATACGCACTCTTAAACTGCTTAGCTCGATGTGTCGTCGTGTGACAGCTTCTACGTAAAAGCACTGCTAACATCTGTAATTTGTCTTATTGCACCTTAGAGCAACGGTTCTTATAATCCATGTTTTTATTTAACTTCATTAAATCTTTTCACATCTTGATCAGCATACAGCGCTTGCCCTAGCCCTTGATCAGGATAGACCGAGATTGTCTTTCGGCGCCCTTTGATGGAAGATTTCTCTTCACGTAAATTCTACTTCGGTTTCATGTTAAATAAATAATAATTTCCAGATTTTCCAGCGTCAACGAATTTAAAAAATCAGATCTGGCAACATTGCTCCCGTGCCTCTGCGCCTCATAGCGCCATTAAATTTTTATTTTGCGTTGTCAAAGTCAAAGTCAAAGTTAAATAATTTATTTCAATTAGGCACAAAAAGGCACTTTTGAACGTCAAAAACAAAAAATAGAATTGATTCTAGTCGCCCCTTCCAAAGGGTAGTTTTCGTATGGAGAAGAATGGGCAAGAAACTCCACCGTTACTCTTTTAAAATGTTTTACAATATTTTGTATACATTAATTATATAATTATATGTGAAAACGATGCACCTGGAATAAGATTACTATACCACAATAGGTAAAAATAAAAATGAAGCAATGATAGAAAAAATAATTATGTAATGGATACATGGTGTTCACATATTTACAAGCATTGTAAAACCTATACGATATTCCTAAAAAAATTACAAGTGATACTAATTCGTCAGTGTGTGAGTTCAAGTAATCACAGAATGTAAAAAAAAAAAAAAATGTTGTAATATTTAATTACACAATTAAATTAGCAACCAGTTTGATTTTGTCTAGACTCAAAATTGTCCTATGGAGCTAGACCAGCATGCTTCCAAGCATTCTTATCTAGGATATAATCCTCTAATTTGTAATATGCTTGTTTACAAAGAGTACTTTTAATATGCGTTTTAAATTTTCTTTCAGTTAATTGTAATATATCACAAGGTATTTTGTTGTAACACAGTACCCCATAAAAGATGTTTGTACTTTGGATAATCTGAAAAATGGTTGATCTATTTTATCTTTATTTCTAGTATTAAAATTATGTCTATCACTTATTTTCTTAAAAAGATGCAGATTTTTCCTTACATACATAATATTTTCATAGATGAATTGGCAAGGTACCGTCATAATATTAATCTTTTTAAATAGTTCCCTGAGAGATTCGCGACGACATAGATTATAAATGGCTCTGACAGCCCTCTTTTGTAAAATAAAGATGGATTCAATGTCAGCAGCCCGACCCCACAGTAAAATGCCATATGACATAATACTGTGAAAGTAGCTAAAATTTGTTGGAAATTGCTTTCCGCATTTGGCTTTTTGGTGCCCCTTGTCATCTGGCGCTTACAGCGACCGCTCCTCTCGCTTGTAGCGGTTACACCGCCACATACGAACTACGCATCATAGACATGACGTCACACAAATCCTGCATCGCGCAATTAGAGCTTACCGAGCTATCGACATATATACAAGATTCAGACTTCAAACCGTTGGGCAGTTGCCCGTCAGACACAACACCCGTCTGGTCGGAGGATCCTCCCTTTTCTATGGTGGATGAGTGAGCTTTACACCCTGTTCCTCATACCACTAAACGCTCTACCCCAGGGCTCAGCATAGTCGTTAAGTAGCTTCGGCGCCGTATATCGTCTTGATTTAATTCAAGCTCGGAATTTTTTGTAAAGCTTTGGTTTTCTAAGAAAGCGATGAACGGTCATACAATGACGGCTGTCCAAATATAGATCGTTTTTTGACACCTAAATGTCAAATACTGTTGATGACAGATTTTCATGAAGGCCGTTATAATATGACGTAACCGCTTTCCGAGGAAGCTTAAGCTTTTGATAAGTCTTAAGTTTGGAAGTCTTATGACTTGTAAACGTCTTTTCCCTCGGGGTACCTATAGTCACTTGAACTTTTCTGACTGAATAATATAGTTCGATTTCCATCGCTAGTAGGTTTGGAGACTTTTAACGCTAGAGCGAATGGTTCTTCGTTTTCGTTTGGCCGCCCATGGGCCTTTCAAATTCAAATCATTTATTTCGAGTAACATGGACTCATATTATTATTAGAATAGGCATACACATTTACAAATAAAATTAAAACAGAATTGAAATAAAATAATGTAAAATTAAATAAATTAAGATTAAAATCAAAATTAAAATACAATCAAAATTTAAAACTCAAATTAAAAATTAAATAAGAATACATGGCATGCATTGCATTGACTTGGTTTCACATGCTGTCGAGAAATATCTCTCAGGCATGCGGTTTCCTTACGATATTTTCCTTCACCGTTTTTTAAGCAAGTGATAATTATACTCGTACAATACACGCATGAATCCGAAAAGTTAAAGGTGCGTGCCTTGGGTTCGAACTCGAAACCTATGACTTGGCAATCACACCACTAAGCTATCACTGCCGTGAATGCAGCGAATGGTTGAACATATAAAAGGTAGGTCATTTCTGAAAAAATAGATGCAGTGGCGCTCGGTGAGTGCCGACAGAAGTGAAAAATTTAAAAAAAATCGGCACCGCGGTAATCGACGCGTTGATGTCTTTTATTCCACGCACCACCGCGGTAAACAACGCGTTGATGTCTTTTTAATGGTCAAAAGCTGGTGTCGTCACAGTGTCGCGAAATCAATGGTTTAGTCCCATCTCAAAAATGCCCAACGCGCCTAAAGAAGTTTTCACTACAAAAAAATTGTAAGTATAATTGTTAATACAAACGAGATTCGTATCTGTAGAGAATACTAGAATTTTCTCCCTTATCGTGGATGCATTACCATTATTACAACGAAGAAATTCCTGTAACGCTTAAAAACAAATACAAGCGTTAATGGCTACCTACTCTCACCTCGAGCAAATGTGAAGACAATTCACCATAATGAGGATATTCCCATTCACACGACGTTTAATTTTGTACCTCCATTTTGCCTTCAGAACCAGTCATTCGTATATACGACAGACTAGATAATAATTAGAGTGAATTTCAACTGGACTAGAGCTTGGGAGATATTGTTTTGTATGAGTACAGTCGACAAGAAAAATAAGTAACTGACCGCATATTACGTCGCGACGCTGGAAAGTGAAAACCACACATACATTTGTTTTTGAAGATAAATTTTATAGGCGGAAAAAAAGTCTACTGAGGGTTGAAATCCAACAGTGTCTCTTTTCGACGCGCTGGGACCTTCTCTGTTGGATTTTCAACGCTTAGCTCAACACTGAGAGTTGAAAATCCAGTGCGCGATAGAATTCCGCCGCGATATTTATTTTATTGAAATTCCGTAGGTACTAGGCCAGCTCAAGGACAAACTGTTACCACTGATGTACGGCCTACAGTACTACATTTATAGTAACAGTTAATATGAATGTGTACTCAAAGATGTTAAAATTACATTACAAGCCATTTTCATAATAAAACTAACTATCTATACTAATATTATAAAGAAGTATTTGTTTGTAAGTTTGTATGTAGGGGATAATTTCTTGAACTACCAGTCGGATTTGAAAAATTCGCAGACGAAGTCGCAGGTAGAAGCTAGTATCTAATCAAGTAAGTTGGTTTCACTGGTGAGTTTATAGAATAGAATAGAATTTTTCTGTATTGGAGTAACCAAGACTCAACAAGATTGTTCGTAAAACTTACGACTATGTTAGTAAGCACAGACACTAAACAAAAACAAGGAAAACAATACAATAAATAACGGTTGGTCACCATTGCGACATCCTATGAAAGAGGGCACAACAGTGACCCACGTATTCACAGTCCAGGCGACTCGCAACCATGCTTGAGGTTCTGTTGGAGCTGCCCCACACCCTGCGCACCAGGGAATCGCACCTTTTACGCTTTGTTGCGTAAAAGCAATCTACATGCGCCATGTGTCTATACCTTAGCATATTTAATTTTCATGATACTAAAAAGGCTTATTTTTACTTTACGTTTCAAATATTAATAAGACTTAACTAGACGTCATTATAATAATTAGGATTATGAAATCTTAATTGTGTCTACTCAACTGTAGTTAATTTAAGGGTTCACAGGCCTCTACCAATGTGACATTTTCAAAGTCAGACTTACGTTTTGAAATGTTTGTAACCATGGCGCTACTGTGACTGAAAACTTCGTGAAAAAAAACTTTTTTACAAAAAA
Organism: Agrochola litura; assembly: GCA_949152395.1. Classification (NCBI taxonomy): domain Eukaryota; kingdom Metazoa; phylum Arthropoda; class Insecta; order Lepidoptera; family Noctuidae; genus Agrochola; species Agrochola litura. Next base: position 8,438,054 of record OX424509.1, read on the forward strand.
TACAATCAACTTTTTCACTTTTTTGTGGGTTGGTTTGTAATTTATCTAAGATCCAATAGCCTAAATGTCAACTGCTCATCAAAAATACCCAAATCGCTATAGATGTGCCTATAATATTTGAAGAGTTCCCTCGAATTCTCCAAGATCCCATCATCAGATCGTGACCAACTGACAATGGGACCAACTTGAAAATATATCCTTTCAAACAAAAAAAATATTTTTCAAATCGAGTAATCGGGGAACATACATCAAAAATCAATCTACCTAGCCTTTTCCTAACTAAATTGGGGTCGGCTTCCAGTGGCTTAATCGGGGAACATACATTAAAAAAAAAATCCGACGAACTGAGAACCTCCTCCTTTTTTGAAGTCGGTTAAAAACCAGCCAATTCGTCTAGCAGAAATGTATCGGTCAAGAAAATATGAAAATGTTAATTTTTTTTATTGTCAGAAATATTAAATTAGGCTCTAGGCACACGGTTTGAAATCGCCAACATGCAGTGACTAAGCAACATTACTAATTAAAAAAATTTTCATTTATTTTCGTAAGTTGCTCTTTGTAGGTGAATTGTAATTAATTTAAGGCCCCCAATCTCTTGCGCTCTACAGTCGCACTTCCGGCAACTAGGCCAACATCCCCCGACAATAAAGGGGTGAAATTATTATTATTAATCCTAAGTATGATTACAGAGAGCGCTCGCGACTTAAGTGTTGTTCTGTGTCTGTATTTATAGTAACAATTACTTACAAATGTCAGTTGCAAGACTACAGAACAAAACACTTAAGGAAATTGTGTAGTGACCTTATGTTCTGGCAGAGATTAAGTTGACGTACACTAGCGACATGACGCGATGGAGGGATAGTTGAATCATAATGGAATGTAGTAGGTACAGTTATACTCAAAAAGATGTAACAATCTGCCTAGCCTTTGCCCAACTATGTTGGGGTCGGCTTCTAGTCTAACCGGATGCAGCTGAATACCAGTATTTTACATGGAGCGACTGCCTATCTGATCTTTACAACCCATAAACTGATACGATACCCCCACGGGCCTCTGACGACCTGTATTGCATCTCAAAGATCCACGAATGACAGGCTGGACCAACAGCTTAACGTCCTTTCCGAGGCACGGAGGAGTCTCGGTATGTAAAGATAGTCATCCATCCACGGACCAACCTCGGTAAGCGTAGCTTAATCTGATGGAACGATCCGTGTGGCTGTTATTACTTAGCCACGAGCTCCTTAAAAGGATGTAAAAATTTCATTCATTAGAGTTTCCATGGAGTTTCTTACCCGTTGTTCTGTAGAGGTACCTACTACGCTTCGGAAAGGGCAACTAGCTACATACATATTTCTGACTGACCGACTCCTTGACTATTCAAAATGTGCCCGTTAATGGATAAATTGAAGTTAATGCTTTGTGTTTGAGTTTATGTATATGTGAAACCGGTTCATAACTATCTTACTAGGGATATAACTATGATACGATCATGATCTAATAATATAACTATTAGGGCACTCCGACCAAATAGGTTAGGCTAGGTTAGAACTGCGACTGTGGTGAAGGGTGGGCGTTTTTGGGGGACTGTCTTATGTAATTTTGACGTTCAAAAAGTGCTGATTATCAGCCTAGTTTGAATAAAAGACTTTCGAATTTTGAATTTTGACTAAATCGAAATGGGTTGCAGTAAGAAAATTAGGGCATTCCGATAGTTATGAACCGCTTTCATATATTGCGGTGTATAGCTATATCCCTAAGGATATAACTATATCACCGGTATGAATTTATTTGATTACCTAGAATTTGTTTTCCAATTAATACAATTGCAATTATTGTAATAATACTGCTTCAATAAAATACTCAATTTGTAATATGTTTTGTGACAACACATTTATACAATATTATGAAATAAAGATTGTAGACCAGCGGTCGGCAACCTTTTGGCAGGCAAGGGCCACAAGGTGGCAAAATAAACTAAAAGCGGGCCGCAATTGTGATATTAACACCGGAAGCCCAATATACCTACCTACGTATAATTGGTCATATCCTATAGAAAAAATAGGAGATTAATTCGTACACGTTATACTTACATAATGTTAATATGTTTGGGCTTTGTAGCTAGAAAAATAACCACCGTAAATCATTCTGAAATGAAAACTACAAAGTACCTAAATAGGTAATCGATTTTATACAAATTTCAGTGTGATGTCTAAGGTTGCATTTGGGAGGCTATTTCTTGTATGTTAGCTGTCAAATTTGTAGTTGCAATTCATAGAATGGCTCTCAAATGCTCATCTGTGAGACGAGAAGCATATTTATTTTTTATATAATTTACAATTGAAAAAGTTTGCGCGTTATTTACAACTTATTTACAAAACATTCACCGACGCTACTGACGTACGACCGCTGTTGTAGACAATTAAATGAAGTCTGCTCAAAGCATACACCTTTTTGAGGCTGACTGTACTTATTTTGCTTGTAACTCGAGCGCTGAGTGATATTCGATATTTATTGGAATACACGTCTTCCTACGTCGCTTCTCGTCGTCATTGCGTGGATATGATTAGGTATGTAATTGATAACAAAGTATCGCAATGTACATAATTACATTATATTCTAAGTCCTTTTATTTTTACTTCCTTTAGGCGCGATTGGTCCAATTCAACTCTTTAGACCTGACATGGTTTCCGTACGTCATTTTCGGGTGACCACTGAAAATCAGCGCTGTGCTGTGGGTCTCCATAGCACAGCATCATGCTGAGTGGAAACCTTGTCACAGTCACGACGTGCTGCTGGCTGACTATTTCTGTTTTGTGCTCGTGATTATAGATCTGTTTTATCTTTGTATTTTTTTAGATGCACGTGTTTCTGTGATATATCAACAAATTTTTCTTTGTTTTTTAATATATCCCTATGATAGGTACTATGTAGGTATGGGATATTATTATGTAAAAGGAATGGACAGACTTTGGCGGATACCAACCAAACTGCAATCGCCAACCAGTCGGTCAAGGGTTCTGATATTTTTTTTTATTCTTATTTATTAATACTTCGAGCCCACAAATGTACAGAAGCGGATTTGATCACAAAAATGAGAACTTAAATTCCTGAAAACTGTTTAGTTTTATTAACTACCTTGGCACAAAGAACAGTTACACGCGATAAAAATACAAGAAATCCTTAAACAAACGTACCTACTAATGCTATTAACTTTGTCGTGCTTTACGATTTCGTTTTGAAGCTGATTATTTTGAGGAAAGGTTACCGACAGAATTTATGAAGATACATATCCGAAAACTGTTATTTAAAAAAAATTAATTGGAAATTTACAAGTTAATATTTGCATTACATAACATAACATAACATCACGCCTGTAATCCCCGAAGGGTTAGGCAGAGGTATACCCATAGGACACCCACATTTCGCCAGTTATGTTTAAAGTCCCATGTAATAGGGGGCGAGCCTATTGCCATCAACCGGGCACAAATCATGGCTCCGGGCTGCTACTAATAAATTCCAGATGGAAAAACCCAATATATAATATTTGCATTAATTAACACAAAACTTTCCTTGTCCTAAATAAGGAAAGCCTCTTGACTTAACTGACTACCGGTTCAAGGTAAATGGGTTTTCACCTATTGTATTACAGTATGGGGAGCCACTAGTCATATAAATCTCCTCTAATTCAAATAGAACGTGCTCACAGGGTGATTCTAAAGGTTATGCATTTCAAGCGTAGAGACTATCCAACCGCCCTGCTGTACTCTGAAACCTTATTTCTCACTGTGTGACTACTCTTCATTTTGCGTGTAGTCTTAGTGCCCGTCCGCTTAGTGCCCGCCTGTTTAGTGCCCGCCCACTTAGTGCTCAGGGATACGACGCCGTCGCCGCGCCGCCACCGCGCCTCTAAGCTGTGTATATGCAACGTTGCCAGCCCGCTGCCGTACCACCGTCGCACCGCCGCGGATTTTAGAGTGATATGGCAAAAGCAAGCGGCGACGGCGCGGCGGCGGCTCTGTCTACATGGTTACGCGAAGCGGTGTCGGCGCGGCAACGGTGCCGTCTACACGAGCCCTTACGCCGTCACTCCATCCTACCTATCGACTCAAACATCCTTTTAAGACGTCGAGGTCATCCGGTCTGTGATTCCGACCAATGTCGTTCCGCATTTGCTAGCCACCATTGGTGTCCGTATGGATTGAGGAGCCATGTCTCATATTTAAACGCGGGTACTACCAATATTTAGTAGTAAATTAGGCAATTTTGTAGGCCCGATCCTGGAATTTGTAGTAAAACACTTTAAAAGATACACGACTTTTAAGGTGGTTCCTCAATTCAGACGTCTGAATTGAGGTGCCACCTTACAACTCTAAAACTAGCCGACAGATATTTTTGAAAATTTTGTAGGATTTAGTAGTACTTATGCGTAATCTCTACAAAAAAAATAGGTTTTGTACGGCTGAATTTGAGATAGCTACAATGTTTTGATTTTTCATAAAAATCCATAAATTTCACCGCGCTCGAAAAGTAATCAACCAATTTATAACATATTTTTAGTATAATTTAGTAGTAAATACGTTCTAATTTGTAGTATAAAAATAAAATGGAATAATTACATAATTTCGCTAATACAACACATTTTATGTGACTCCTCAATCCTGACGGTCTATAGAAAATATATGTACGATAGCTACTAAAGTAGTTGATCAAATCGGATAACAATAGCACCAATATTTAGTAGAAATTTCTACTAAATATTGGCGTAATCCAACATTTTGTACATTCAGTCTTTCAAAAGTTATTAACAAAATAAACATTCCTTAAAAATCTAGTGTGGTACGAGAGCTCACGACCAAAACCATATCACATCGTTTCACGGCCAAAACCGTATAAAATTATTAGTTTAGATGATTCCTGAACCTAACTCGATGGGAAGTACCGGTCAGAAACGTCCCAGTTTTACGGAAGCCTACTTCTGCTATGTCAAAAAAAAATAAGCAGACGGTTTCATCACAAATGCCTGGGGCCTACCACCTGCTCATAAAGCAGTATTATTTTAATATTACTTCTGTGTGGGAAAGAGATGCTCTACAGGTCTACAGGTCGTATAGCTCCATCTCTTTCTCCCACTGAAGTAATATTAAAATAATACTGTTTATGAGCCCCCTGTAGTCCCCCTGATATTAAAAATGTACATAGTTTTCGTAATTTACAACTAGAACGGGTTCAAAGAAAATTTAAAAACTATCGCCTCCGTAAACCTCCGATGGCTTATGAAAATAGTTGTCAAACACATGGTCTGCTAACTGAATGAAAGGCGCAAAGTTATGGACATGTGTTTGATTTATGATATATTTAATGGACGCCTCGATTGCCCAGAGCTGACTAATTACGCCAAAAATAGTGTATTGACCCGTATTGCTCAAATTTATAACACAGATTTCTCTCAAGTCGATATATTTAACTGTAATAAACCTACATTCAAAAAACAAATAATAAAAACCAGAAACGAAGGCAAATGACAAATTGTTAATAACTTAATTTTTTACTTTTTTTTCTCTTTAAAATTTAAACTTAACTATAAGCAATACCTAAAATTGCACTTTTTGAATTTACATATTTCTAAGCAGTCCGTTCGCATGTTTTATACTTATTATTATTATTTTTTTATTTATTTAAATAACACGGGAGACTTACAGCTAAAACAAACAGATCAAGGACAGCACAATAGCCTGAAAGCCAATTACAGGTCTCCAATTATAAGAAACAGAAAAAAAAAAGTAAATTCAAAGGACACTCACGAGTTACTATATACTACAGCATAATTACTATGTTGCTCGCACTGCATAGCAACCATCATAACAAAATTTACTATATGAAAAAGTTACGGCTTAAGCACTTCCTGGCTGACGACACTTATCCTAGTTATACAGGGAAACCTATTATTAGCCATACAATTACAAACCTATAATAATAGGTTTATTTAGGTTTACATAATAGTATGTTACAGAATATGTGTTACTAATAAGTAACACATATTCTGTAACATACTATTATGTATCGCTGTTGGTTGCCTAAATAAAGTAATTTTACTACAAAAAAGTTTTTTTTCAGACATTTTGCGTGTAACATGTGGACTGAGCGCATTTTCAAAAACCGGCCAAGTGCGTGTCGGACTACGCACAATGAAGGGTTCCGTAGTTGAGATGAATTTATTTATCCCAAGAACAAACTTAACATTGTAGTTGAAAAACATGTTCTCCCATACATTCCAACTGCAAATCATCGCTCGGCATCCAATACCGCGACTGTGACATTTTTTTTTAAATTGCAGGGTCACTTATTTGAATGTGTAGAATGAAATAAAACAAAAATCAGATTTTCGTAAAAAATTTCACATTCGCGGTATTAATATAATAATAATACCTTTAAACGAGCAATTCTTGTATGTACCTATGTATATATAATCTGAATCTCAGAAACGGCTCCAAGAATTTTTATTAAATTTAGTATGCAGGGGGTTTCAGGAGCGATAAATCGATCTAGCTAGGTTTCATTTTTAGAAAACGTCGTTCAAAAAAAAAATTAGCATCTAGATATTTTTCTTTATTCAAGTAACAAGGACTCATTGCGTTAGTAAACTTATGAACTATGTTAACTTATTTTACGAGGTCACTTAGAAAGTTTTGCGACTAACAGTTTTTGTCTATAGAATACTGGCTGGTTTTGATGTCAATTAAAACGATGACTATTTATTACAAAAAAAACATAACATTCCAAATTCTAAATTCCCTCCACATTTTTTTACGAGCAAAATCAAAATACTCTGTCTTACTGAAAACTGGATTTATAACGAGAACATTTTCGCGCGATGATTTGGTACGATTTCAAATGTCGACTAAAACCAGAAGAATCGAAAGACTTTCAATTGGTGTTCATAGAAAAAAGGTCTTCTAAAGAGACTGTTTTTCGCTGGTTCAACGAATTTATCTAGTAATCGGTCGTAGTAGTAATTTTGGCAGTGGTCTAGTAATTTTGGCAGACAAAGAAAGAAGTGGCCGCCCTATGACGGTTGTTGAAAAAGTGCTGGCTGTGAAAAATTTAATTCAAGAGAATAGGCGAATTACATATGAAGAGGTTCAGCATACACCGTGAAATTTGAATCACAGTTTTGCTAGAACAAACGTTGTTCAGACCATGGTCTACTACCATTCTACAGCATCCAATAAAAAAAAACATAATTGGTTTTTGAAATAACACAAAAAAAGCAAAGTTTAAAATGTCAAGATTATCGTTACTCCCTACAACACAGACACCACGTATACGTTTTTTTAAAAACCAATTTATGTTTTTTTTTTATTGGATTCTATAGAATGGTAGTAGACCATGGTCTGAATAAAGTTTGTTCTAGCAAAACTGTGATTCAAATTTCACGGTGTATACTGCCGATTGGATCGGGAAGTGTGCATGAAATTCTACACAGGCATCTTCGGTTATGGAAGATAGTTTCACGCTGGTACCGTAAAATCTAACGCAGGGTCAGAAGGAGGTTCGGGTAGAATGGTGCCGAGACATGATAGCAAAATTGGTAGCAGGCTCGTCTCGGCGCGTTTAAGATATCATTACGGGTGATGGATCTTGGATTTATCAATATGATCCAGAAATGAAGCATCAGTCGACCGTGTGGCTGTTTCAAAATGAACCAACGCCTACCAAAGTGAAGCGAGCCAGAAGTGCAGGCAAAATGTTGATCGCAAGTTTTTTTTTTTCTACCAGGTTATCTGGTGTCAATACCCTGACGAGATCAAAGAAGCATCAATGCTGAATGGTATGTTACCAAATGTTTGCCAGAAGTTTTTACTACTGCAAGCAGCAAGCGACCGAACACTGGCCTCCGTGGGCTACTGCTTCACCACGACAACGCGCTGGCTCACTCGGCGCTCAATACAAGGGACTTTCTGGACAGCACACCGGTCAAATTTATAGGTCATCCTCCTTACAGTCCCGATTTGGCTCCGTGCGACTTTTTCTTGTTCCCCAAAATAAAAAATCAACTCAAAGGAAAACAGTTTTCATCACCTGAAGATGCACTGGGTGCATTTGAGAAGGAGATTGGAGAGGTGTCTGATGCGGACTGGAAAATGTGTTATGAAAATTTGTTTAGACGTATAAAACTGTGTATGCCAATGGAGAGTTCTTTCAAAAGATATAATAAAAAAAAATATAACCTGTAGTATATTTTTTTCTAGTATCACAAAACTTTCTGAGTGCCCCACGTAATCTAGTTTAAATTTATTTCACCCCATGGGAGACGGCACTGCAGTGATTGATGTACATGCAATCCAGACTGCTAACGATATTGTTGGAGCTGGCCCGTACTCTGCGTACCAGGGATGCTCACCTCATTCGCATCGTTGCGTAAAAGCAATTAATATGTGCGTCCGCGAATATTCCCCATGCGCTACAAAAACGGGGCAGCACCGACCTATTGGAGTTATACATCAAACCATGTGTTTTGGCATACTGCTCACATTTGGCGACCAATTACTTTCTGAGACCACAGATTGACGCGCTCAGAAGCACCATATCATCTGCATAGCTAATATTATTTACACAAATACCATCTATATAGCAACCCACTCTGGTGCTGCTGAGCTCGCCAATCCTGCCTCACCCCGCATTCCAACCTGTATGGCTTGGAAAAAGTTCCAGCCCATCGTACACTATTGATCTGGTTACCATACCACTATTTAAAGATGTTTATAAGCTCCGTTGGCAACCTATCCTTCTCCATCTTTCTCCACAATACGTCATAAGCAACCTGATCAGAAACCTTGAATAAATCGATGAACCTAGCATAAATCGGCGTCCCACGCTGTGTATAGTAAGTATGTGATAGTATGCTTAAGGCACAACACTGCACTTTCTGTTGACAAACCACGCCGAAACCCGAATTGGTTGTCATGAACATTTATAGTTTTATTTATTTGTGTATTAAACAGACGGTCAAACACTTTTGATATTTTGATATTATAGTAGCTAGAGAGATGGGCCTTTTGGATGCCGAGCGACGAAATGTAAGTTTTTACGCACAATATTGAGAGATTTACCATGTTATTTTAAAACAATAGACTTCTTATAGGTTTTCCTGTAATCTATGAGTAAATAGCCATACTATGTATTTTTTTTTTAATTTTTGGTCCAGTAGTTTCGGAGATAAGGGGGGGGAATGGTCAATTTTCATAGAATTTATCAAATATCTTTAAAAGTATTTATTTTAAAATTATATAAAAAATATATTTAAGATCCTCGCAACAAGCCCTTTCATTTGATATGTCACACGGTACTGTTAGCAAAACATTTTTTTTTAATTTTCTTGTTTGCGTCCCAAAAGTGACACCTATATTCAAAATTAAATTATTTACGTTACACATTCGTGTTTGGGTCACAGAAATACACATGTGTACCTAATTTCAACTTAATCGGTCCATTAGATTTGGAGTAAATTGGCTGTGACAGACGGACAGACAGACAGACAGACAGACAGACACACGAGTGATCCTATAAGGGTTCCGTTTTTTCCTTTTGAGGTACGGAACCCTAAAAATGTCAAAATATGTAACCTATCTTTCTCATAGCAACCTGGTTCAATTTTTTTTTATCTTTTCTATAGTTACTGAAAATCTGTTTTCAGAAATTTTAAATATCATATTATATAACTCCAAAAACAGAAAGAACGTTTCGGAGTCACCCGGATAACGCGCGGTGCTTGTTACGCTTACGACGCCGATGAAGAGTCCGACAGTTATAAAAAAAATGATGAATTTTATTTCAATAAATAGTTATTTTCAGACGTTCAGATTCCTTTTCTCCAATTTATTTAAACCTTTTAATTTCAGTTTGATGGTTTCGGGTAAGCTCTTTATTAATCGTACGTAAAAACGATTTATTTTGAAAAATGATTTATTCGCGTCAACTGGCCAATGTTCACCTGAATACAAGATTTTCAGACGGGTTGCTATAGGTTTTATTTTTTGTCTCATTTTAGATTTTCTCAAATGGTCTTCTGGGTGTGACGCTACTGCATATACTGGTTTCAGAAAATGGTGTTTTCGGTATCTAAAATCAACTACATTCTGAAAATCAGACAGATTGCTATGAAACAGTTCAGTATTATTTTTTACATAGGTATTTCAAATGCACTTAGGTCAGACGTGACGCGGAAAATGTCAAAATTTTTTGGATTCAGAATCTTCTGCAGTTGTAGCCACCGGCATTAAAATTTTCTTATATTTTTTGGAGTTTGTAGGTTGAATCATTAATACATCTCCGTAAGATAGATTTGTTCCATTAGAACAAATCTCTTATGGAAAAGTTATTTTTGATCAAGATACAACCTGACACTGACCTGCCGTAATCTTTTGATTACGTAAAAGAAGAAAAAATACGTTACTAATCAGACAACTTTTCAATTGAACCAGGTTGCTATGAGACAGATAGGTTAAACTTTTTGACATTTTTGAAAATGCGCTCAGTCCACATTTGACACGCAAAAATGTCTGAAAACAAACTTTTTCGTAATAAAATTACGAAACCTATTATACATTTTAAATATCAGACATATTGTGATGAAACCGACTGCCTGTTTATTTTTTTAAAGCAGAAATGGGCTCCCGTAAAACTGGAATGTTTCTGACCGGTACTTCCCATCGAATCGGTTCAGAATCGTCTAACCTAACGATTTTATACGGTTTTGGCCGTAAAACGATGTGACATGGTTTTGGTCGTGGGCTCTTGTACCACACTAAATTGTTAAGGAATGTTTATTTTTTTAATATCTTTTGAAATACTGAATGTACAAAATGTTGGATTACGCCAATATTTAGTAGAAATTTCTACTAAATATTGGTGCTATTGTTATCCGATTTGAACAACTACTTTAGTAGCTACGCACATATATTTTCTATAGACCGTCAGGATTGAGGAGCCACATAAAATGTGTTGTATTAGCGAAATTATGTAGTTTTTCCATTTTATTTTTATACTACAAATTAGAACGTATTTACTACTAAATTATACTAAAAATATGTTATAATTGGTTGATTACTTTTTGAGAAACAGCGCGGTGAAATTTATGGATTTTTATGAAAAATCAAAACATTGTAGCTATCTCAAATTCAGCCGTACAAAACCCATTTTTTTTGTAGAGATTACGCATAAGTACTACTAAATCCTACCAAATTTTCAAAAATATCCGTCGGCTAGTTTTAGAGTTGTAAGGTGGCACCTCAATTCAGACGTCTGAATTGAGGAGCCACCTTAAAAGTCGTGTATCTTTTAAAGTGTTTTACTACAAATTCCAGGATCGGGCCTACAAAATCGCCTAATTTACTACTAAATATTGGTAGTACCCGCGTTTAAATATGAGACATGGCTCTTCAATCCATACGGACACCACCATTGCTCGTCTTTATAGTAATACATCGGTTAACACGTTGACCAAGTTTACGTTGAAAGCAAAGCTTACTGATTGGTTGCTGAATTTATCTTTCGACTATATACAGAAAATATTTTAACGATCGCCTCATGAATACCTTTCTCAACAGTGTTACATGTGATTTACTGTGTCATACAATTAAGTTGTAATAATCAATGTTTATGATGTTTTGTGCCAAAGCCAGAAGCCAGCTGTTCCTCCAGCTTTTGACCACTGTTTGTACAATCATGTTTAGTTTAAGTGCCGGTTCATTACCAGCGCTCTGTGTGAGATTTCTATGGCGCCCCTTTCTATTTTCCAATTCACAAATGTGAAAAAAAATACAAATAGGTTTTTGAAGTGAAAACTTCTTTAGGCGCGTTGGGTATTTTTGAGATGGGACTAAACCATTGATTTCGCGACACTGTGACGACATCAGCTTTTGACCATTAAAAATATATCAACGCGTTGATTACCGTGGTGCCGATTTTTTTTCAAGTTTTCCCTTTTGTCGGCACTCCCGGAGTGTTCTTTTTCTGAAAGTGCCACTGTTTTTTTTGCTACAGAAATAAAATGTGCCTTTCTATCGGAAAACTCTCGTATTAAGATTGAAGTCTATATATCTTGACAAAGTTGCCAGGTTTGTCCGGCTATATCTTAAACAACAGCTGCGTACAGATACAGCAGCTAGAACTGGCCACGGGTCATTTTAAACACCTCTTTGTCATAAGAGTCACAGACAGTCCGCGTTCCGGCCTGCATGGGGGACGACGAGACAGTGCTACTAAACTGCCCGGTGGTCGCCACTTATAGGGCAAAGTACTTAACTAACCCAGGTACATAAACGTGAGATTGTCAGGAACACCAAAACGTTGCTGGCCTTCCTTGAGGAGCTGGGGTGGATCGAATTATCGATTTTCCCACCCGTACGCAAAATATGCGCATTGACGTGGAGTTGCGGACACCAACCTGATTACCTACGTCATTTGTGTTGTAGTGCGAGTACACAGTGACACGCTTGGTTTGTATGGAAAGTGCGAAAAAGGCTGCGTTTCCACCAGAGATGTGCAAGGTAGCTGAGCGCGAGGATGCGTAACGAAGCTGTGAAACAATGTGAGCGTTTCCACCAAAGATGTGCTAGGCCACTGAGCGGTGCGAAGATGCGCAGCAACGCTGTGAAACGGTGCGCAGATGAGCGGTGCGAGGATGTGTCTTTTCAGATGCGATTTCTCGCTCACATCTATCAATCGCACACATCACTCGCACATATCTCTAGCACACATCCCTCGCACCCATCCGTCGATTGTTTTGTACGCACAAAAACCTCGCACCGCTAAGCCGTTTCCACCGGAGCTGCGCTGAGCGAGGCTAGGTAAATGACGCGATTCTATTGGTTCTTAACAAACACATCCCTCGCTACACATCCCTCGCCATCCTCTCACATCTCCGATGGAAACGCAACCTCTAGCAGCGGCCGCCGAAGCGCCTCTGTGCTCTGTGGTAAAAACGTTATTTATCGTTCATGCTTGCTCAAGCTGAAATCACCTTTTTAACACACTTCATTTGTTACTACTTCGAACTTGTGTTTTCTAAGTGGTTCAGATCCTTTTACACAGCTCTAATCGAATTAAAGTTTAAGAGTTGGCAAACTTTAAGCCGCAAAACTGACAATAGGTCTGCCTATTTTGAAATAAATCCAATTGTTTATTTTCAACACTAATTAATATTATAAAGAGAAAATATTGTATTTTTGTTTGTATGAATAAACTCAAAAACTACTGCACCAATTTTAATATTTGTATGCTCTATTATCACTGAGTGATGTACAGGCTATAATTTATAAAAATATCACGCGGCCGAAGCCGCTGGCGGAAGCTAGTATTTTATATAGACCGGATTACAGAGACAATACGTACTTGTAAAATGTCAAAAGTAGGGGTACGTTCCCAAAAGATAAATCCTTTAGAGATATGCCAGAAACACATTCTCTTCCATAGCAATCTATGTTTTGAAACGGGGAATTCTACCCATATTGAAATTAATCCAATTTTTTATTTAATTTTAAATAGATCGTGATCTTTGCTTTGAAATGAGAAATTCGCTTAAACTTTTAGACTAACTGTCCGACTGCTTGACAAATTAAAAGTTCCTGTAAATATATTAATTTAAATACATTTATACTCAATCCATACACTTTTCACAATATTTTAATATACCTGAATGAAACTTACAGTTTTAAACAACATTTTATTCTTTTTATCTCACCAAACAAAGCTTTTATCCACACAATTCTGCCACAATAACAAAAGAAATAAATTAATCAAGTGCCTTCATTCTCCGATCCTCAATGTATCTTCGTTAGGAGTGTATCTCATGATCAATGTGACATGAGAGCAGTACTTTCTATCCCTCGTAGAGCACCTGTCTATAAGTAAATGTTACGAAAGCTTTGAAAGTCAATAATAAATCATTGGCTTTAAGGCTCTTGTGCTGTCAGGTGTGGTGATACTGCGGTAAAACAAATGGACAGGTCATGAGAGTGAAATCTGTTTTTAGCGAAGGCAAAAATTTATTGCTAAGAATCATTGTAGTTATTTCTTTCTGAAATGACGTGCATATCACGTGCCTCCTTAATTTATATTTCTGTTTATTTTCTGTTTGATTATTATTTATTTATTTACATAGGTTCATCAAAATTAATGTACCTTCTTTGCTGCTTTTAACTACGATTTAATTTACGTACATCAGAAATAAATGTACTTTGCTTATTTTTCCAATGGGTTCTTAAAAATATTATAAACGCCCATCTTGATGCGAGTTGAATTGATATTATATTTTTATTACGGACGCTTTTAACGTGCACGTCTTTCTACATTGTTCTCACATGTATAAATTCAACACGAATGATGTAACCAATATTTTGTAACAATATTTTGATTTAAAAGAGTGTCCGTGGAGTTTCTTGCCCGTTCTTCTCCATAGGTACCAACTACGCTTTGGAATGGGCAACTAGCTTCATTTTTCTGACTGACCGACCCCTTGACAATTCAAAAGTACCTGTAATTGGTTTATTTGAAATAAATGCTTTGAGTTTGAGTTTGAGTTTGAGTTTGAAGACCTCAATAGTAATATAACATTTTTAAATAAAATATATAATAAAGGACACGGCACCCATAGTGAGGAGGTTCGTCTCCTGCTTGGACCCTGTTCCTGATGCCGATGGACCACTATTTTTATATTTTTATAAACATTTAAAAATGTAATTAATATGTATGTAATAAAGGAATATAATAATATTTTTTAATAAAAAAATCTATAATGTTTTTTATTAATTTTGAAAGTGCTGCCCACACGCCAGTGAACACAAAGGTTGATGTGACTGTATGAAAAAACGGGAAAAATGAAATAAAAATTGAAACCGAAGAAGGCTGCAGAAAAAGCAAGAATCTCTAATGGAAAATCAAGATAGGTAATATTTTTTCTCCGTGGCTCGAATATTTTCTGAGAACCTATGAGTACGTGCATCATTTTGTTTTCATTACAAAGCGAGGGTAGGTTGAAAGCTGTCTATTGAAAAAAAAAAATTGCTATAACAGGCGATAACTTATATTTCGTGTATTTTCGAGTCGAAATGTTTTCCTATTTTCGGCGATAAGTAGGCGTTATCACTTAGGATCAGAGTTTATAAAACTACACTTAGCTAGAAGTATTAGTATCTGGGGTCGCGATGGACTGGAAACGGCCAAGCCACATATTTTGACTAAGGTGTAGAGTTTGTGAAGTTAGGGCTTGTAGAGTTAGGGCGTGTAGAGTTAGGGCGTGTAGAGTTAGGGCGTGTAGAGTTAGGGCGTGTGGAGTTAGAAGCTTGGCTCTACATGAGATGTTATAATTTTTTGTCAGTGCGAGCCATATGGTCTCGTCTTGGCAACATTTTACATGAAAATATTTTTGGTGGGATTCATGTTTTCGAGGAAATAAGGAAATATTTTTAGGTCCATTTCGAGCACTTACCTTACCTGGGTACTTATTTAATTCCCAACACGAGACTCAAAAGGATGAATATTGTGCTTTTATTAAAACTCAATCAGTCCCGTTTTGGGATATGAAATTGGCATTCAAATCCCTTTGAAACTAATATATCTTTTTTTGGCATATATTCTAAAAAGGATCAATATTACTATGAACTTTAAGTTTGACCCACCATTTAGCTTTTGGATAAAAGTCATGACTTTCAAATGTTTAGAGTGCAAAGTGTGAAATGAACCTTTCAATCAAGTTTTCAATAGTTCTACCAGCGACTCGCTACTGCTTTGCACGAGTGCAATGGCGCATGGCAAAACATGAATTTTCTGTTCTATATTTAAGTTAAATATTATTGTAGTATGCGAATACACACATCTTCCGCATCAAAATCCATTGTGTAGTTTAAAAGACATTAGTGGTTATTCAGACAGACAAGAAAACTGGATTTGTTTTAAACTATATATAATACAGATTAACACAAACTTAAGTTTGCCTCGGAACTTCGAACATAATTTGCTGACGACCACAGTCTGTTATGTTTCGGTGATTGGGAATTTAATTAAAAACAATTTTATTTTTCTTTTAATTACAGAAAAACAGAGTATTAAGCTGAAAGCTGATCTCAAAACTAATTTCACAAATAATATGGAATAACATCTAATTGCTAGGTTGCACTTAAATGAAGGTTGGCGGTTGCGTACTCAGTGTACACAGTTACTACGCCGAGTCATAGTCAAATCATTTATTTCAATTACATAAAAGGCACTTTTGAACGTCAAAACGTTGTCTTTTGAGTTAACTTCAAATGTCAAAGTTTTTGAATTATGGGTCGGAGTCAAAGTGGCAAACGCTCAGGGCCGTCTTAACCATTTTGGGTGCCAGGGTGCGAAAATCAGCCTGCCCCAGCCCAGCCCCTTACCAACGAAAAAAAAATGTTGTGTTAAATTTTTTTTAGTAAGTATACTTACTCCAAAATAAAATGAGGTACATTTTAAAACATCAAATTAATTTTTTCTAGCTTTTAAGTTGACAAACTTTTTAATGACATGGTGTCGTGTGTTTTGAAATCTACGTTCGATTTCAATACAAATCGATCAACTCGATCGGCTTGCGCCCCCTAAGACCTTGCGCCCGGGTGCTACGCACTCTTTGCACCCCCGGGTAAAGACGTCCCTGCAAACGCTTGTACACATGACTTGATACAAAAAACTTTAAATTGGTGCACTGAGTCGTAAGTTTTATTGTGTGCATGAGAACTTCGCCTTGCGTACGTACGATATAAGATTCTATCACATCTGTTTTCCTCAAAAAGGATTCCCAACATCATTGTTAAGTTCGTTTCCGTTTCTTGAGCGACAAAATCGTTGATAGTAGCTTAGCTAATCGCTTCTTCTTCGGCGGTGAGACAGGTGCCTACCGGGTATACCTCGTAATATTTAGCTGTGGGTCTAGCACAAACACGCATCGCAAACGTAACGTCCATTAGAACGATTTTTAATCTAAAATATAGCATTACACCCACAGCATTTCGGTTTATTTTTTTGTGACGTACTCAATAAGTACCAACCATAGAAATGAATAAAGTCTTAATTATGTGTTTTAACCCTAGATTACTAAAACTAAACTATCGTAAAAATTACAACAGCAAAATTACGATTCCTTAAAAAAAAAAACTAATTTTGCGTCTTTCTTGCGTCCCCCTCTTCACTGTACCTTCCTAATTAGTTCCGTCAGTGTACCACGCGCTGTCATTATGGTCGGGTGACTCGGTTGTCATCTGTGTTTTGAGTTATAGCAAGCAATATGTGCCTTGTGCCAGTCGTAAGTCAAGAAAATGACAACAAACTTGTATGAAATGTTTAGGTACGTACTAGGACCTCAAAATTCAATTTCACAGAGTAAATAAATCGTCAGAAATTACAAAACAAGATACCTGACAATTTAATCACATCACTAAACCGGGCGTTTACAGATACCACAAGTACAATCTTACCTTCGTTTTACTTCCTTACATAACCAAAGACACCGACTTACTATTGTTGTAAAGGTACCGTTTACAACCTACAAGGGACACATTAGGTTCCAATAAACTACTTCCCGTAATGTACGCAAGGCGAGGGTAACGGACCGTTTGAGGTACAGGTGTACATTTTGGGATGCCAGAAACTACATAATATCGTAAAACAGGTTTCGCCTTATTCAAGATGGCTTGAAATGAAAGTGTTACTACTTTATTGTTCTAGTGTTCGCAACCACGACCGTTGATTGGGTTCTTAGGTTCAACATCCAAGTCGCGAAAAGGTTATTAAGTTTGGGAAATTCTTAGTTGCTGGCCGGCCGGCTATGGTGCCGATTCCCATGTTCACAAACTAAACTAAATTTAAGTTCAGTGCATCTTTTTCTTTCTGTTTCATTAAGAAAAGGACAGAAGATAAATTTTAGTTTAGTCCTGTCAAATTAATCAGCGTCTGTCACTACTCCATACAAGTTTAGACGTGATTAAAAACTTGCCTACTAAAATTACGTCAATTTACGTCAAGCGCTGATTAATTTGACAGTACTAAACTAAAATTTATCTTCGGTCCTTTTCTTAATGAAATAGACAGAAAAATATGCACTGAACTTTTTAGTTTAGTTTATGAACAAGGGAATCGGCACCTCGGGAATCGGCACACGTCCGATTAAATTCTAGTATTTCCGTTTGATTGATTGGAAATCAATTTCTCTTTTCCAGGTTTCTAGTCGAATGTTCAATTTATTAATAGTTGAACTAAATGGCAACACATGTAAGCTTTAGAAGCTTTCTATTAACCGCCTGGTCCGGATTATTGATAGGTAGACTGGCGTGGCTTATGCCTGTGTTCACTAAGCCTAAATATCTAACTGAATGCCTAAATAAAAGCGGGCTGTTCGATTTTCGACGGTCCGTTTTGCGCCGATAGTTGAAATTCCAGTAACGCATTTCAAAACAGCCGTAGTAGTCAGTCCTTGTATTGGTTAAAGGTTGCGTTCGATCCGATTTCAAATTGTCTTTTCAGATTTTACATTGATTTTTCCCTTTTAATCCAATGTGCAAAATGTAGTTAGAATGTTTACAGATTACAAACAATTAAATTTTTGTCGAAGATAAAGTCGAAACAAGGCTCTATAGCACTACTTTCAGGATTGTTGTCGTAAAAGATACGATAAGCTTTTTTTTCAGAAGATTCATCCTGTATAAGGTTAACTCTTCTGAAAAAAAAAGCTTAACTTCGTCGGTACAACTGTAAATGAGCACAAAAATTTGTAATTAAAATAATTTAATGAGGCTTCAGTCTGACTTTTACATCATTAAAAAGTTAATATCCTTTTATAAGACAGTATTCTTAACTCAGTTTTTACTGTTTTTTTTTTTAAATTATGGGTGTATTAATATAACACTCACTATAGTGGCGCTATACAGGCTGTTAGGCTAACCCAAGATTTAAAAAAAACAGTGGCACCCCGGGAGTGCCGACAGAAGTGAAAACATGAATAAGTTCGCCTTGGTCGAAGAAAAATACTTGTATAGAACATTGCTCCGTAACCTTATCTAATTAAACAGCACAATCGCGTTTACAAAAAAAAAAAAAAACCTTCCAAAACCTTAGTAAAAATCCTTGCATAGAACATTGATCCGTAACATAATATAAATAAAGAGCACAATCGCGATTACAAAAATGAGGTGTCGGTAACGGAGTCGCGAGTTCAGTTGTTTTTTCCCATCTCAAAAATGCCCAACGCCGCAAATAGAGTTTTCACTTTTTAAAAAAATCGGCACCGTTCAGACACATTCATTTTGTGCACCCTACATTGTTCTTTTGTTTCCGAGTATACTGAGCATGCTGATCCCACACCGCCGACGTACCGACCAGCGAGGAAAGGGCCTTACACGCAAAGACTTTAAATGAGCAATAAATTATCCTCAACCTTCCCATCCTGTACAGTAATCGTATAACAAATTGGTTAAAATAAATCAAAATAGACAAATCGCAGTCCCCGGTGAATAAAATGGTAATGTGCTACTACGATAGTTTTAAGGTTATTTATTGCATATTCGATATGAGGTCCGATTACACTCTGTCAATTTTTTTCATTAATTTCCGACGGTTATTTCAAAAGTTACTAGTTAAGGTGTATTGTAATATTTAATTTATTATTATTTTTAACATATAATATACACAAACATATTTACAACTAACTACTATATATATTATGTACAAGTATGTAAAGGAAAAAGTTAAAAATAAAGATAAGAGCTCATTGGGCGTCAAAAAATTCGTCCGCATCGCTGTCAGCGGGGAAAGTGCCCAAAAGGCTGGCAGCATTGCCACGTTGGATGGCGATGCTGATTCTTTGGCCTAAGAATTGGCCAGCCCTCTGGTCACGTAAAGAGTCGACCAACCGCTTGGCGATGTCCCGGAATACTCGGTGAGCACTCGGATCCCATGGCCCTAGTGTTTCAACCCCAAACGGCTCAAAGAAATAGCTACCAGTAAGGTTGCTATATTTGCGCCGTTTGAGGTTTTCTGCACCTGCAGCAGCCGCCCCGGCACAGCCCGCAGTGCTAGGAAGATGGGATGGCGCAAGGGTGTCGACACAGGTTGCATCCCACACCAAAGGTCTACCCAACTTCCAAGGCATTATGGTAATTCCGTCTGGCCTCTTTCCATCGTCGCGTGCCAAGCCATTGGGTTCTAAAACAGCTGGCACCCCGGCGGTGACAAGAGCCCGACGGAGGATGTCATTAATGCTTGCGTGCCGTGCCAACCGACCAGCGCTTTTGCTGCAGGAAAGGCCATGGTGTGCGAGGCGGTCGACAGCTTCACCGCACTGACAGCGATGTGGAGCCCCGCAAGGAGCACCCAGACGCAGACTTGTAGCGAGCCGGAAAGTGGTGTCACCCAGCATAGTGCCTATGTTGGGTGACGGTAGCGCCTGAAGCCAGAGGCCCGACTCCCATTCTCCCACAGCTAGCAGGCGGGCACGCTCGGCAGTGTTGGTGGACGTATTTACGAGGTTATTCCGTACCAACCTGCAGAGCGGCTCATCCCACTGTCTTTGGGAAGACGGGTTCTCGGGCTGCTCCGTATCCGGACAAGCCATTTTCCATGCGTTCATCGCATCAGTCAAACACGGCACTTCAGAGTCAACCTGAGAAGCGGTTAAGATTTTTCTGGTTAACTCTGCGGTGCTGTGGACCGAGGACAGAAACGCCGGTAAGCTTACACTAGAAATTTTGCGGACGCCGAGCCCACCGAAGCGGATGGGTAGTGTGGCTTGCAGCCACGCGCGGTCGTCCAATGCCACATTTATAATTGATGTTAGAGTACTTCGAATAATTTGATCGATTTTGTCCAAAAGGTGTGGCTTCTTCCATAAAGGGGAAGAGCGAAGAAAGTACATAAAATTTGGACCGAAACAGCAGTATCTGATAAGGGTGAATGCCGAATGTAAGTTTATTTTAGAAAGTCTGTCTGAAATATCGTTAAAGTGTTTAATTTTTTTGTCAACGAAAGGTGAAAAACTGTCTTCTAAAATTGGGGAACCTAGGAGGTGCAGTGAACTTTTTTCCAAAACTTTGATGTCTGGGGTTATTGAATTCAATTTCTGTATGGTCGATTGTCTGTCAGTATTGTCACAAAGGTAAATTTCGCATTTTGAGAAGTTGAGGTCAAGGCCGATGGATTGGAACTGCTGCTTTAGGAATTGAAGATCTTTTAGAACAGTATCCACGTCACCTCCTAGAGTCCCATTATCTAAATACCACACATTAAATTTAGAATTTAGTTGTTGTATTATGGGGTGAATAGCTAAGCTGAAAATGACTGGCCCGAGGGGATCACCTGTATTGTAATGAATATAAAAAAAATATTTTTTATATTTGAACTATTCCGCTATGTATAAAAACTGTTTTTTATTTTTCTGTAAAATTTTGTTTTTGCGATTACCTTTTTATTTGCCGGGGACAGCGAAATATACATACATACAAAGTACATATTATAAAAGTCTCTGTCTGTCTGAACGCGAAAATCTCAAAAACTAACGAACGGATTTTCATACGGTTTTCACCAATGGACGGAATTATTAATGAGGAAGGTTTAGGTGTATAATTAATTTAGGTTTTGTGTAAACTGACAGAAATATGACGATATGATTTATATTTATTTCGGAAAATCATGCCGACTGGGAGTTTTACTGGCGTGCGCCGCGTTTACCAATAGTTATATGAAAATACATACACATGCATACATACATAAACTTATGCCTTCTTCCCATGGGGGTAGGCAGAAACTACAGAACGCCACCTGCTACGATCCTTATATACTCCTTTTGCCTCGTTTACGTTCATACATCTGGTCATACACGCACGCCGGTTGCGAGTACTACGCACCTGGCCTTTCTGAAGAACATCACCAATAAGGTCCGTATACGAGTATGTCCTCCTAGGGCGTCCCCGACCGGACTTTCACTTTACATCAGCCTTGTAAATACATTTTGTTAGTCGCCTTTCATTCATCCTCTCAACATGCCCAAACCATCTCAGCATACCCTTTTAAATTTTTGTCACTACATCTTCTTTTAAATCTCACCGCTGTCTTAT
This sequence comes from Agrochola litura, assembly GCA_949152395.1. Classification (NCBI taxonomy): domain Eukaryota; kingdom Metazoa; phylum Arthropoda; class Insecta; order Lepidoptera; family Noctuidae; genus Agrochola; species Agrochola litura. The sequence goes on from OX424509.1 coordinate 8,460,175, forward strand.
CACATCATTCCTCAGCCTATCATTCATAGTCAGACCTGTTCATGATTCGCAAGGAACGCATTTCCGCAGCATTTATTCTACTTTCATGTTGTTTTAGCCACACCCAACATTCACTTCCATACATAAGCGTGAAAATAATGTATGTTTAAGGAATTAATACATTGTTTACCTGGATTTACACATAGGGTACTTTTAATCCCGGTAGTACGTTCCTGTGGGATATTTTCCGACAACCACGCGGGCAAAGTCGCTAGAAACTAGTTTATTAGTTTATCCGTTCTTTGTTTTGTCACAAGAAAGTTTCTTTGATTTAGTTAAACATTTGGATCGTTACAAAGTTTTGTAATGAATCCCTTTTTGTCCATTCAAAGTCAACGCGGGTCCGGGTTGATAATTTAAAAGCTGGATTGAAATTCTCGTCACTAGTGTATTTATTAAGCGAATAATAATTCAGAATATTATAGTTTTCATTTCGATTGTTCTTTTTGTCTACTTTAGTAGCTTATCTCCGTTGCGTGGTATGGTGGATTAGCATGTGGTTCTCGATTCGATTCCCAGGTTAAGTATAATGTATGATTCGGTTCTCTCATTGCCAAAATCGGATGTGATTATTTATTGTAAACGTTAGACAGCCTATAATAAATATCATGTATACAATTTATTTACTTACAAGATGTGTTTCTCATAAGTTGATAATGAGATTCCGTACCTTTCTACGAAGTGCCAACGGTTAGATAAAAAAAAAGATTACCTATAAGCTTATGAAGCCGTTCGAGTTTCGACCGTAGCAAAATCAGACGTTTCGTAGAAATTCTACGAAATTAATAATTCCAAACTAAAGCGCTCAGCCAGTGTTGTTAAAATATTTGTATATGTTTGTGTCAACATTTTAATAATAATATATGTATTTATAGTTCAGGGAAGTCTTAGAATATAATTATAAAATAAATGTATATGTAAACTACCAGTCATTGGACGCTATCAGTTATTGGACAGAACTCCCTTTAATCGTTTTTATTAAGGTTATGACTTAAGAGCTTAATAATGCAACTGACTCTTCTGTACTTCTTTTATTGGTCAAACTTAAAAGTTCAAAACATTTCTAATAGATGGCAGTAATTGCTCGAAAATATTTACTTTTCTCGGCGTCCGGACGGTTAACGGTCATTCTAGTGAGAAATAAAGAATTTGGTAAGTTTATCTATACATTTTTTAACGATTTGTATTCTACCTGACAATCCTATGTTCTTAGTATTTTGCACAGTAATGTATTATGGTATTCTGTACTGATTTTAATATGATTACATTCAGTCAAATACATTTTTAGGTTATTATGTAGTGTCCAATAACCGAAAACTTTTTTGTTTGAAATCTACTTATTGGACAAGTGTCCAATAACTGCATTTTTTAAATTAACAGAAATTGAAACTATTTTGGACTCTACTGCCTATAACTTTAGGCTAAAGGAACCATTTTTAATAGTATTGCTCTTAGGCACCTTCTACTAGTCTTTGGACAGGGTGTCCAATGACTAATTTTAATCTGTCCAATAACTCGTTTTCTGCAGGTACTCTCAAATAACGGTGTTCAGAAGTAAACCAAAGATGCCCAAGGGGAAAAAGAAAGACTACGATCCCAATACTTTAAATTTAGCACTCAAAGAAATAAGAGAAACCGGTAAAATTCGAGAGGTTGCGCGTAAATATAATATTCCTAAGTCAACATTACATTTCAAATTAAAAAACCCAACCCATAAAACGTCGTTTGGACCACCACCTGTTCTGACCGAAGAAGAAGAGCTTATTTTAGAGATTTGGATAAAGGAAGTCATGAGAAAAGGTTTTCCGTTGAAAATAGATGATTTAAAACAAAGTGTTTACAAGTTTTTGACAGAAAATCCACGACCTAATAAATTTATTAATAATTACCCAGGTGATGGATGGGTGAGAGGATTTTTAAGAAGACACCCAGCTATTGTACAGCGTACCAGTGAAGGAGTAACACAATCTAGTGCGTGTGTATCGGAATCTGATTTAAGGAAATGGTTCTCTGAAATACATGATTACTTATTGGAAAACAACCTGTTAGATATTTTTAATGAGCCATCTAGGATTTATAATGGAGATGAAAGTGGTTTCCAATTATGTCCCAAAACGGGTAAAGTATTAGCTGTTAAGGGAATCAAAAATGTATATAAAGTTGATCAAGGTAATGCCAAAGAGTCAATAACAGTCATGTTTACATTTTCCGCTGATGGTAGCACAAGTCCCCCTATGGTTGTATACAACTACCAAAGAATACCACAAAAAATAGCGGATGGAGTTCCCAAAGAATGGGGAATTGGTAGGAGTGATAATGGATGGATGACCTCCGAACTATTTTTTGAATACATCGCCAATATATTTCACCCTTATTTGGTTGCAAAAGGCGTCAAATTTCCTATCGTATATTTTTTAGATGGACATAAAACCCATCTCACTTATGGTGTAAGTAAGCTGTGCAAAGAGTTGGGCATCGAAGTAATAGCATTATATCCTAATGCTACTAGAATCCTCCAGCCAGCAGACGTAGCAGTCTTCAGGCCAGTTAAAGCCGCTTGGAAAGATGCTGTAAAGTCATGGCACTTAGATAATAATGGAGAACCAATTTCAAAAGTTAATTTTGCTTGTGTTTTGGATATAGCTTTAAAAAAATCCATAAAACCAGATACTTTGATTAATGGATTTCGTTGCTGTGGTTTGGTACCATTTGATCCGAACGCAGTAGATTACAGCAAGTGTCTCGGTGGAATTAATAACAATTCAAGTGAAGATGGGCTATCTGTTCTGAACCAAACCAATATAAGTTCCTCAAATATTATCACTTATGCGAAATTCAAGGACATAGTGGGTCAAGATACAATGTTAAAACTTGATACTTATGGAAGTAATCCAGATGATAATGAATATTTGAGTATTTTATACCGCCTCAACTCAGTATTTAATGTTAACTCCTCACAATCACTATCAGGACAGAATATAGGATTAGTCATTGACAAAGAAAATACTTCTTTGGAGTGTATTGATACACCAAGGACTGTTCAGTCTAATGAAGAATTAATGCAAGCTAATGACGAAAATTTCTTTAATGATAATGTATTTAACGCAAATGAGTTGGATGAGACAAATAATTTACATGCCTTTTCTAATAATAGTAATTTAAATGATGATCCATTTATTGCCGACATTATTCCAGAAAACCCAATACATATGACTCCTGCCAAACAAGTTATTAGTTCTAACAATATTTTTCTAAACACATCACAAATAAATGTTCAGCAACCTGTACCTGAAACCAGCCCTGCCTTCAAAGTTATTTCAAATACTACCTTGGGAAATTTTTTGACGTTGCCTAAAACACCAGAAAGAAAAGGTAAAAGAAATACAATAAGAATGCCATTTGCCATAACATCTGGTAAATACAGGGCAATGTTTAAGGAACAAATGCATAAAAAAGAATTAGAAACGAAAGCCAAAGAGGACAAAAAGAAGAAAAGAGAAGAAACTAAACTACAAAAAGAAAAGGGAAAAATAGGAAAAGCAATCAAGATCAACACTAACAAAGTTTTTGCAACAAATGTTTGCAAAATATGCTGCAAGGCAACTAAAACAACAAATCGACTAGAATGTGATATGTGTAGGGCGATATTCCACGTAAAATGCATACCAGCTAAGCATCAAGAGCATGTGCCCGATGATATAGCAATTGATCTTTTCGTATGCCATGGTTGCTACAGGGAGGATAATAACGAAATTGAAGATCTCAGCTCTGAAAGGAATAGTGAAAATAGTGGTGGTGAAGCACTAACAATATTTGACATGGTTATTAATGAAAATAAAAAATATGCTTAATAATTAACATTAGGTGCTGATTGAGAAAATATAGAACTCAGTTAATTGTTTTGTTTGATGTGAATTTTATAAGAAGTATCTTTTTATTTATGTTTAATGCTTACGAGAAAGTTTTTTTTTGTATTACATAAGACTTGCTAAGACTGAATAGTTTTGAAAGCAACTGTGATTATTAATGTTCCTTCTAAGAGATGTGTATACCTAAGCAATTTTAATACCTAATATAATAATAAACATTTAAAAAAATGTTGTTTTTAAATGTCCCCTTTATTATTCGCTATTTTAACGATTTATAAAATAACATTAACGAGCTAAATTGTGTTGTCCATTAACTAGTATAGACTGTCCAACAATAGAAATTCTGTCCAATGACTATATATTTGGTTACTTTTTTTTTAACACGATTTTTTTTTATATTGCTGCTGTAAAGTATAATTTTTAAAAGCAAATTCTGTTAACATACATATTGAATAAACAAAATAATAACAGTTCTAGCATGTAGCTTCATAAATGTGTCCAAGAATTATTTTTCTTCTATATATGGCCCTTAAGTGTCCAATGACTGGTAGTTTACCCTATTTTTAGGTAGGTAGTAAAATAACAGTATTGCCATTTTTTTTTTATGTAGGTTATCCTCGACATAAGGGCCAAAACAAATACACATGATACGAAGTCGCATCGTGGCGCGTTGCGACGTCGCGTCACGATGCGATGTCGTGTCGTGGAAATCTACGACGTACATCGTACAAATTCACGATATAATATCGCATCGTGGTGCGAGGCACGGCACGTGAATGGTGAATTTCATCGAGTATAAGATAAACAGATTTTAGTCCTACGGTTATAGAATTTGGAATGCAGCCAGATCTCGAGGCCGAGTTCACCATGCATGACATGAATTTTCAGTATGTCGGGCAAATCCAAGGGTATATTGTAGGCACGACTCATCAAAATATGCAGGTCCAGTATCAGCTGAAATGTCATTGTCCGGTTGTTGTTGTTATGCAATGCGAGGTCAGCTTGTACCGAAAATGTATATTTGATGCGTCGTCATGTTTGCGAGTAGACCTTTTGCAAAGCAATCAAACTTCCGTGTATGTATGAATTGAGGAGCCATGTCTCATGGTTAAACGTGGGTACTATGAATATTTATTAGTAAATTAGCCGATTTGTCCTTTAAAAGTTTCAGGACGTTTAAAGTAGCTCCGTAATTTAGACGTCTGAATTGAGGAGCCACCTTAGAATTCGAAAATTAGCTGACGGATAATTTTTGAAATTTTGGTAGGATTTAGTATCTAGTAACTATGCGTAATCTTTAAAAAAAAATGGGTTTTGTACGGCTGAATTTGAGATAACTACAATGCTTTTTTTTTCATAAAAATCCATAATTTTCACCGCGCTGTTTCTCGGAAAGTAATCAACCAAATACAACTTATTATTAGTATAATTTAGTTGTAAATATGTTCTAATTTGTAGTATACAGATAAAATGGTATTTTAATTTCGAATATTCCGTAAATTTTTATGTTACGTTATTTCTAAAAAGTCAGGCATTTTATTTATTTACTGCCAGATCAACAGGAGGATTTATTGCTTCTAACTTTAAATGGCATTTGATTTAAAACCCTGTCATAAAAATCCAATCTCGATCTCGATTCAATTCAATTCAATCTTGATGTGACCTGGGAAATGTAGTTATACCTCAAGGTGAGATATGCTATATTGGCTCAAAATTAAATATATGTCACAAGGACTCATGACTCAAATTAAGTCGAATAAAAATTGCATTGTGCAGACTGTCGGGTTAAACGACGGAATTGTTCAAAATTAGGTTTTCGGTTCTTTTTTGCTACATGTAGAATAGGAACTTAATATTTGAACTAATTCAATAAAATGCATCAAGCAATCTGCCTTTTCCCAACTATGTTGGGGTCGGCTTCCATTCTTACATGATGCAGCTGAATACCAGTATTTTAAATGGAGCGACTGCCTATCTGACCTCCACAACCCAGTAACGGGGTAATACGATACCCCTTGGTAAGATTGGTTGTCAGACTTTCGGGCTTCTGACGACTCGTAACGACTGTCAAAGATTCACGACTGACAGCCGGGACCAATGGCTTAACGTGCTTTCCGACGCACGGGGGAGTCTCGGTATGTAAAGATGGTCACCCATCCACGGACTAACCCCGGCAAGCGTAATTTAACCTGATAGATCGACCCGATTATTACATATGCATAGCCACGAGCTCCTCTGGTTCAATAAAATGCATCAATAGAGTAAATTCGCGATTTTGTTGAACTAGGCCTAGATCAAAGCTTTAGCTACAGTGAGACGACTCCCGTGCGGGATGCGGGACGCAAGTGGTTGTTCTAGTGATTAATAGCGTCCTTAGTGCGCAGGGTGCGGGCCAGCTCCAATACTGTCCTGAAAAGGATCGCTGAGCGATTTGACTGTCCCTACATACGACAATGCTATAACAGATATGTACAGCCAGGGCACTTAATCTGATTGACACTGACCTATATTTTTAATGACTTGTTTGATGAAATTATTATTTTTAATTTAATAATAATTCTGTGACCCTTATAATTTGACATATCATTTTAATTTTGATTCTGTGCCCCTATAATTTGTATTACTCATTCGTTTATTTAAATTGAATTTGCCATTTTATTTTAATTTTAATTCTGTGACCTTTATAATTTGTACCTGTTTTAATTGCATTTGACATTTTATTCTATTGCAATTTATTCTGTTGCAGTATAGTGAAATTTTATTTTATATAATATGGGTTTTGCTTGAATTAAATTAATTTTATTTTTGTTTATTTATAAAGAAGTCACGCAACTATTCTCGCACCTAAGTTGAGACAATCGGCGTCAGCGAATTTCGTCCTGCATCCCGCGCGGGATTCGCCGATGTGTTTTGATATTTTTTTAAATTAATAAATGGAACTGCTTTTGTCTTGTCCCGCCTGGTGAGAGATTCTACCTTTTTGGCTTATCAATGGCCATAGGCCTATGGCGTGGCGCAGTCGTTCACGCAAGTGTAGTTCATTGAAGTTTTCTTTGCCAAATGATACTTGTATTTCATGTATGTAGGTATAAATTATTACGTCCCGCGTCTTTGAGTAAGTAAATCCCTCGTATAACCAGATATATTTTATCTACACTAATATTATCAAGAGAAAAGATTTAAAAAATTCTTTCACCAGTAGATTGCTACATTATCACTCAGTAACTTAGCTATAGTTATAAAGATATTTCGCGGGCAAAGCCGCGAAAGCTAGTAATATTTAATTCAAAGAGAGCATGCTTTAGTCGGTTCGAAATGAAATATGTAGGTCACTGGGACTCGTAGGAAAATTAAGTTTAATAAGGAGTCGAAGCAGTAATACGGCCATGGATTTTCCACGTTGGTAAACAGATGAGAGGTTCGAAGGACGAATGAGGAAAAAATATAGAAAGGATTATAGGAATATGGGAAGTCGTGTGCCAAGTAATAATGGTATTATAAATTCTGAAGTTAGTTTGTTTATCTTGTCTCTAATATTATGTTATGGGATAGAAGTAACAGTATTCATAGAAAGCGCTCTGAAATCTTAAGCCGTTTACTCATTGGTCGGTGCGGTATCGTTTCGGTATACCGAACATGCTATACGCGATATACCGAAACGATACCGCACTGCTTTCATTTACGGACCGTTACCGGTACGGACGTTATGTTTTTGGCACGAGTATAAATTGTGTAGTACCGCTTAATTCATTGAAATATAGGCGGTCGGTAAGCTTTCGGTACCGAGTATACCGAGCATGGCGAGCATGCTGTAAAACGCGTGACGTGAGCGAGTACCGCACTGGATGTCTCTATCGAGACGCGGTAAACCGGAACGATCCCGCCCCGCTCCCGCGTATACCGAGTCAAACAGGAAACGCTCATTGAAATATAGGCGCTCGGTAAGCTTTCGGTACAGAGTACCGACCATGATGATCCCGCCACGCTGACGTATCGACCAGTGAGGAAAGGGCCTCAGTCTATACACTTTCGCAACAGTCTCGAGTGCACGGCAGTTACGCACGGACGTGGAAGGTTTATCTACCGAGCGGCCGTAGGTAATTATTTCAAGGTCACTGCCGAGACGTAATACTGTTACTTTATTATACTGTGCCATTTCTTTATTAGATACTAGGAGAGCGTGGAGGCGTGGAAGTCAGAAATTATCCCACGGGAACTTACTACAGGGATAAAAGTATCCTATGTCCCCAGGTTTTGGTCTGTCTGCCTTTCATCGAAATCTGTCCAGCCGTTACGACGTGAAAAGATAACAGACAGACACACTTACTTTCGCATTATAATATTAGTATGTTTTTTTTATTGCCTCTTTGGTCTAGTGGTCACAAGCGCTACTGCTGAGTATGAGGTCCTGGTTTCGATTCCCGGGTGGGGCAAAGTGTTATTGGGTTTTCCATCTGTAATTTCTCAGTAGCAGCCCGGAGTCTGCATTTGTACCCGCTTTGTGAGCGGTGTTAGGTCAAATTATACACGGTCTTCAATTTCCTGAAATACTTTAATCAACAGGCTACAACTTTTCCTTCAATAGGTAAATGTTGACAAGCGTTAGGCCTAACGTTCCAATTCATAATGGTCGCCGGTCCTGCTCACCTCCGACTATTTGTCAAATCAACATATTTCTACCAAAATTAAAAAAAAAAATTTTTTTTTTAAAATTAAAAATTATTTATTAAATGTGGGGATCGCTAACAGGTTGATGGCAATTATAGGCTCTATATTACATGGGACTTAAACATAACTGGTGAAATGTGGGTGAACTATAGTGTTCACCTCTGCCTAACTCTTCGGGAATACAGGCGTGATGTTATGTTAACGTATGTTATGTTTTTTTTCTTATTTTCTTTATAATATTTGTGAATTTATTTGACTATCTCCTTGGTCTTGTGGTCAAGCAAGACTTCTAAGCGTAGGTCTTGCGTTCAAGCACAGATGAATTCAGATGGGACACTCCACAGTTACGTATGAAGCTACAAGTACGCGGCGGGCCCGCCTTGTCGGGCCAATTCAGTGAGTGTAACGTAATCAGAAGATTTAAGAGCCACGCGATAGAAAAAGAGGCAACTTCTAGGTGAATATAACTGTAGGGGATTAGCGCTGAATCGCGAGTCGATTTCTGGCCACCGTAGGCTCGGGCTTGCGGACGGTGACCAATGGGTAGCTCACCGTCCGATAAGGACCAGGTCCGGGTCGACGGCGCGTTGTGTTCCACGCGCTCCTCAAAGAGATGTCAGCAGAATTGACGGGGTCCGCTAGGGCCGATGCCTGCCGGGGTTGCGAATAAGGCCGAAAGGTAAATCGTGGCCCCCGGCAACATGGCAACTGAAGGAACACGGGTGGGTTTTAGTCAGTAAGAGTCTGACATGCCCTCCTGCTCCACCCAGAGCGGGAGAAGTTATTTGATAACTTCGAACCCAAAAAAAAAAGGGGATTAGCGCTGTGCGACTTGAATTGCACTTTATGGTGTCGTGGCAAGAGTCGCTTTTTATTTAAATGATTTTGCGAAGTGTCCATCTGTGGTTCAAGTCCTCGGTCAAAGTGTTATTGGGTTTTTCTACTTTACAATTTTCATTAGTAGCCCAAGGCATTCTCAACCTTTGGGTTAAAATACAACATTGACATGGTCCAAAAATTAAATTAATAAACACCTTTTTGTTTACGAAATTAACATTTAAATACTAATAGAATTCATACTAAAATAATGTACAAAATGTTTAAATTATGACAATTACTTTATTAAGATTGAGAGTAAGGCCACATTCATGTAGAGCGCTGGTAACCGGCGCCGATATCAGAGCGCTTATTGGCGCTGACAAGCGCTGGTTGTCAACGCTGGTCGGCGCAGGAAAAAGTATGAAAAGTACCTGCGCCAACCAGCGGTTACCAGCGTTCTACGTGAATGCGACATTACTTTAAATAAAAGTTCCGGACTTTTTGCTACATAATTATTTATTGAATTTTCCAACTAAGTAAACATTGATGTGGCTGTCAAACTAACCTGTCTTCTGATGCTTAAAACATGATTACAAATCGTCTAAAAAAGATATGGAACACGAACACGAGGCGGATTTTAAATAGAAGAAAGATAAAAAAATGGAAACGTGGCAACCGAACATTCTTGCCAATTAGCATCTTGTAATCCAGCCAGATTATGACTAAGTCGAGGCTACTGTTTTTCATAATTGTATTGAGGAAATCTACTAACTAGATTTTAAAAAATCCGAGGTTAGCAAACATCTTAATATTTTCATAAAGTGTCACATTAATGTTATTATGATTAGTACTTAGGAACAGTACCAAGTAATTAAGTTAAAATTTCACGTGGATACTGTTTTGATCTTTCAAGCCAACAGTCAGTAGGTAATTAAGTTGTTGACTTGAAAATAAAAACACTTAGTGCGAAGCACGGAAACAAGATTGTAGAGATTTTTTAGAGCGTTAAAAATGTTTTTTCCCGGTATTAATTAAGCCTTTTAATTGATTAAATTTGTTTGGAAATAGCAATTGAAATATTTTGTTTTCATAGTCTTTTATTAAGAGCGTTTATTCTAAAAGTGGGCAACGTCGCAAATAGATGTCAAATATTTCGCTGTTTTTATTAATTTGGCAATAATATTAACAACCACGGGTACACGTGTTCTTGAGTGGAGACCGCGAATTGGCATACGTAAGGGACGCCCTCAGGTTAGGTGGAGTGACGATCTTCGCAGGGTGGCTGGTAGCAGCTGGATGAGAGTTACCGAGAATCGAGCTGAATGGTGTGCAATTGGAGAGGCCTATATCCAGCAGTGGACTGCTATTGGCTGATGATGATGATTACTGTATGGAAATATGAAATGTGGCTAACTAGCTGTGCTGATCGTGTTCAGTTTAATTGGTGATATTCGCCATAAATCAAACTGTTAATTGACTTGTTGGCTTAGCGTGGGAGTTCCAGGGGTTCAATGCCTGAGTCGGCCAAATTGTTATTGAAGGTTTCCGTTACAAAATTTTAATAACAGCTTATATTTGTATCCGGATAACTGCTTAACTGTCGATTTGCCTTTAGAAGTCGATAACAATAAAAATTCTATTATGTTTCGTTAGTAACGTTAAGCTCTTAAGGGCCATGCCTATTTCGGAACAGGCATAGCTCACACATAGGCAATGTCCACCCGACCAGAGCGATCTTTTTTTTTTTTTGACGGGCATCTCATACCTGGCCTCTGAGGCCATGACTATTTAACCGAGCAAACCTGTGGGTGCCTTAAGCTGCTACACTGAAAGCCTCCAGCCAGGGACTTATAAACTAAGCTAATTAAAACTAGGTGAATGCTCGCTAAGGCCACCCCCTGTGGGGTACGAGCCTCGGCTTAGGGCGATTACCGGAGGGAAGACATCAAAGATGGGACGGGCTGGCCAGAGCGATCGTCGCGAACGACGTATTAATATTGATCGGGGAGCTCGAACGCCAGGTCGTGCCGACAGAGGGCCTTCTGATTTTTCGAACAAATGAGTAACATATGACCGCGACAATCGCTTATTCGCGCGACCGATCGTTAGGACGCGGAGATAGCCTACATAGGATTTGCGTGTACTGGTGAGATGTGCACGTATCTATTGCTTTTGGGAATATAAGGGTTTTTATGTAATTGAACACCTTTTTTCTCAAAATAAATAATGTTCGCGCCCCGCTCAGATAATCGACTAAAACTTCTTTCAGTACTCCGTGACTAAAACCAACCGTAACAAAGCACATCTCTAGCGCGCGGACCGCTCAAACGTTGGCGCGGCAATATGGCGACGAAGAACACTTCACTTCGTCAACAAACTAGCAGTCTACGATTTACACAATTTCAACATTTTCAACAAACCTAAGTAAGCCTTGTTCAAATAAAAGTAAAGCAACATCATCATCTTCAGTATTTTATTGTAAAGTACAAATCTTTTGTTCCACCGCGAACAATAATTATTGTATGATTAAATAAACGCCAAATAAACACTAAAATTGCTCTTTTGAAATTGAAAATTGAAATTGTTAGTGGCTTACTGCGTGGCAATGACAGGTTGTAAATAATACTAATGTTGTAGCAATTTTATAAATGATTCACGGAGCATCTGCCAGTTTATAAAAACAATTTGTTTATGTTGAGACAAGAATGCATTCTCTAGAGTAAATTTAACTCATCAATTTTTTTTAAAGGCAATGACATTTGCTTGAAGCTTTAATAACTCAACTGTATTCCATTATGAATATTAAACATTAATCTTTTCTAGCGAGTCTTTGTGTATCTTGCATAGAATTTAGGTAAAGTCAGGAAAATTGTCGGTACATTCAAATCATAACTTTCATTCTTTGACAGTTCACGTTCAGTTGACGTTCATATACGGACGTAAAACTATCGCGGCGGGATTTTATCGCGTAGGTACTGGATTTTCAATTCTGGGTGTAACAGCCGAGCGTTGAGAATTCAACAGAGTGCATCCCAACGCGTCGAAAAAACATATTGTTAGATTTTCAACTCTCGGTGCTAAGCAGAGCATTGAAAATTCATAACATAACATAACATCACGCCTTGTTTCCCCGAAGGGTTGGGCAGAGGTGTCCCTGTAGCAGGTACACCCACATTTCGCCAGTTATGTTTAAGTCCCATGTAATAAGGGGCGAGCCTATTGCCATCAACCGGGCACAAATCCAGACTCCGAGCTGCTACTGAGAAATTTCAGATAGAAAAACCCAATAACACTTTGCCCGACCCGGGAATCGAACCCAGGACCTCATGCTCAGCAGTAGCGCTTGCGACCACTAGACCAACGAGGCAGTCATTGAAAATTCAGTGTGCGAAAAAATCCCGCCGCGATATTTTTACGTCCGTGCGAACGTGGGCTTACACAGTAAATTGACGTAGGGTGTCAACCGTGGAGTTTCTTGCCGTGCACCTAGCTTCTGACGTTTTATAAGTTTATAAGTGCCCATGTAGGTTTATGTGAAATAAAATATTTTGAATTGAATTGAATTGAATATTGCTTAAAAATTAATTTCTCTGATTACAGTTGGTTATTTTCTAATAATAAAAACTTCAATTAGGTACCTTTCTCATTATTTGCCCATTCTACCTCTACAAGGGCGGAGTATTAAAAAAAAAATAATGGTATAAAAAACCAAGTTTCCAAAGGAGATTGCTTAAAAACCAATTTTTCCAAAACTCTTTTTGTTTAATCTGTGCGTTATCTGTCAGTCAGTTGGAATATAGCTGTACACGAAACACCGAAAAAAAAAACAGATTTTCTCAACTCCTACTTCAAGTAACAAAGTTACCAGAGGTGGTTGACCCCAATTTTTTTTTTATGTTTAAGTATCGATACCCCATCCCGCCACACGTCATACGCCGCCACAGCCGCACGGATCAATCTATCAGGTTAAGCTACGCTTGCCGGGGTTGGTCCGTGTATGGGTGACCATCTTTACATACTGAGACTCCTCCGTGACTCGGAAAGCACGTTAAGCCGTTGGTCCCGGCTGTCATTCGTGAATCTTTGACAGTCGTTACGGGTCGTCAGAAGCCCGAGAGTCTGACCACCAGTCTTATCGTATTACCCAGTTACTGAGTTGTGGAGGTCAGATAGGCAGTCGTTCCATGTAAAATACTGGTATTCAGCTGCATCCGGTTAGACTGGAAGCCGACCCTGACATAGTTGGGAAAAGGCAGGCAGATGAATTGACATCGATACCCATTACATCTGCGTAGTTTCACTAGCTAATTTTATTTGACCCTGTTTACATTAGTCACTGCTTAAAGCTTGCTCTACACGTCGGCGGATGTCATCGGCGGATGCGTCTGCAGATGTATAGCAGGAGTATTTACTCGTCTGTGGTAGGTATATTTTAACGTCGGCAGATGCGTCTGCTACTAATCCGTTTGGTGTCGGTTTTAGTGGCACGCAACAAAGGGTTCCAGAGCGAGTGCCCGGCTTTTGTCCACACGTCTGATGACGCATCAGTCAGACAGACGCATCAGTCAGACGCATCAGAGTTGCGAATGAAAGTATACGCAGCACGCGTATCTTGCAGTTTTTAGTTACTCTACTGTGATGCACACTTAAGTAGTAGTTAAAAGTACTCAATAAATAAATAGCTGCGGCAGCTACGGCCTCAACATCAATTTTTTTTATGTTGTGTGCGTGCGACTTGCGTCCGTCGAGTATTAACACAGACTGAACGACCTACAGACGTGTGGACGACTCAGTGTTGCCAACTCCAAAAGTTCAAATTATCGAGATCCCACGTCGAAATTATCGTTTTTTTGGGTAAAATAATCGTACAAAAGAAAGCTCCATAGTAAAACAAAAAACGAAAATTCACATTACTATCAAAAGGCATTGAATAATTACTAGAGTCAAAGGTGAAGTATGTGCCAAATTTCACCACTAATGGCGCTAGCAGCAAAAAACGTAAACATGTTTTGTCATAGTATTTAGTTGATATTTTTGTGTTTTCACTGTAAACTTGAAGTTAACATATTTGACAATTGACACTGACATTTTTTTGTTTTTTCTGCATTTAATTTTGTCCGACAAATACGTTTTTTTAATGGAACCTGTTTTTTCAGGAAATCGCAAAATTATCGTACATTAGATAATCATTATCGTACATCGTACCATTAGCCAAATTATCGTACGCCCCCATAATTATCGTACGGGTTGACAACAGTGGGACGACTCGTGCTGATCGATCGATCTTTATACTAATTGGTACCTGTTGATGTGTGCATGATAACCGCTGTCGAATTTGGTGCCCCCTTTGATTTGTGGTGGCATTTCACGCTAGTTAGTGTTAATTGAGCTGGCTAATTATATACTTGAGTAAAAGGGCTCGGATCGACCAGCCGTAAACGGTCTGGTTTGATCGATTTGTGAGGTTAAGCTGGCTTTGCCGCGGTCAATACGTGGATGGGTGACCACATATTATCACGACCAGGGCTTAACTTTTACTTTTACAATGTTTGTAAATATGTGAGCACTATGTATCTATCATATAATTAATTTATCTGTCGTTGCTTCATTTTTAATTCTTTTTACCTATTACGGCGCTTTCGAATTTTCCGTATAGTGCCGCGCGGGTGTCGTTTTAATAGTTTTCGAGGGTTCTAAAGCCGATTGTGAGGTCAAAATGAAAATCCAAGATGGCGGCTGCGAAAATTTTGTCATTTTTCGAGAAAATAAAATAGATTTAATATCAGACCTATCGTCCATCATGTATCAAAGCTTTCACAGCGGCATCAGCCGCACCAACTGTTTAAAAAACGTCGATACCTACTCGACCCAAATGTATGGGACGGCTGATTAAATTTTTTACGATTACGAAGTTGGTGTCATTGAGAAAGTGGTTCAGTTTGATGGTCTGTACCCTAATACCACATCTTTATTATTATGACCACACCTTTGTGATACACGCTATCCTCATTAATTCTAAGGCCTTGAATATAATTAGGGAATAGCTTTGACATTAATAGAGATAGTACATTACTGTCGCGGCCAGCAATTAGGGCATTGATGGACAATCGTGAGAATGTGGGCCGAGGCGAAGCCGAGGCACACATACGTGAGTCCATCAATGCCTAGTTGCGGCCAAGGCTTGTATAGTACTTTACAAACAATGCGCGGAAATTCAAACTAAGTAAATTAATTATAAATTCCAGAATCAATGATAAACAGAAAATTTTACACGCGCCAATATGTTCATTTGTTTCTTCTTTACTTTAGACAGCTCTATTTGCTAAGCCAGTTCGAAATTTAAATAAAATCTTTGAAAGTTACCTCCTTGGTTTCCATGGGTTGAAGTAAAAAGTTAGTTCCATTTTTAAATTATACGACAGTTATGAGATTTCTTTTTATTTGGCCGTTAGACATGACAGATAAGGATTTTCATTGTAACATTGTCGGCCGGGCACTCGCTTGTTTTTGACCACTACAGCAATTTCGAAGAAGGTTGTCAAAATAATGTTCGAATTTCCAAGTATGTTTGAGAAAAGTCACGACTTTCGACGCAAAGAGGTTTGCATGTGTGCGTAGCGTACTTGATTGGACGCACACGAGCGCATCCGCTGCCGCGCGCCGTCAAAATAACCTGAAACTGTGCACTTCCACTTTGTAATAGCCCTCTTATAAGATTTAAGCCGTTTTCTCAATAGTCGGTGCGGTATCGTTTCGGTATAGTATGCTCTGTATACCGAAACGATACCGCGACGACATCCGTAAATTGAAAAAATAAAATAACAGTGTTACTAGGTATATTTTTTTTTTTTTGTGTGGGAAATTATCAAATAACTTCTCCCGCTCTGGGTGGAGCGGGAGGGCGTGTCAGACTCTTACTGACTAAAACCCACCCGTGTTCCTTCGGTTGCCCTGTTGCCGGGGGCCACGATTTCCCTATCGGTTTTCTTCGAACCCCCGGCGGGCATTGGCCCTAACGGACCCCGTCAATTCTGCTGACATCTCTTTGAGGCGCGCGTGGAACACAACGCGCCGTCGACCCGGGCTTGGTCCTTATCGGACGGCGAGCTACCCATTGCTCACCGTCCGCAAGCCCGCGCCTACGGTGGCCGGAAATCGGCTCGCGATTCCCGCCCCGGGCGTCTCCTCCTGCGGCGGTTAGGGGCGTGAGGGCGCGAAATTTGCCTTTCCCTCACGCGTTCCGCCTCCTCCTTCGCGAGCATTACCGCTTCGCAGAAGGAGGTGACGGCCTGCCATTTCCTCTCGCTCCGTACCATGGCCTGAACCAGGGCCGGACGCGAGAGATCACCGCCGCCGATCGCCTCCACGAGGACACGGCGTTGCTCCGCCCAAGCCGGGCAGACCTCCACCGTATGCTCCACCGTGTCCTCAGGCCGATCCACACAATGGTGACACCCGGGTGTTTCCTCCCGCCTTATCCTGAACAGGTACCTCCCGAAGCAGCCGTGTCCGGTGAGGACCTGCGTCAGGCGGAAGGTGAGGACGCCGTGGCGTCTCTCAAGCCACTCCTCAAAGAGGGGTCTTATCGCCGCAATTGTGGCGTGCCCAGCGCGGGGTTGCGACAATCGCACCCTCCATGACGCCATGAGATCCCGCCGTTGCTCTGTCCGCTGTGCCGCGATTTCTTGCGGCATCGGAGTTAAGCCCCGGCGTTTCGCCTCCTCGCGCCACTCCCAGATGTGCGCGAGGACCTTTGCCTCCAGATCCCATGGCGGTAATCCGGCAAGGAGGCTCGCCGCCTCGCAGGAGACCGTGCGGTATCCTCGGGCCAGCCGGATGGCCATGACCCTCTGGGACGCGTTCAACCGGCGGGCTGGCCGCAGCCTCAATGAACGCGCCCACACCGGTGCCCCGTAAAGGGCCATGGACCGCACGATCCCCGCATAGAGCCTCCGGCAGGAGGCGTTTGGACCTCCCAGATTGGGCAGGAGCCGCTTCAAGGCAGCCCCGGCCCGGTCCAGTCTGGGAGCCAAACGTCGGAAGTGTTCGACGAAATTCCACCGGCTGTCGAGGACGAGTCCCAGATACTTCATCGTCGACTCGACACCGATGTGAACCCCTCCCGCCATTACCTGGGAACCCGACGGTGGCGCATTCCGAGGACCATGAAAACCCATGGCCTCAGACTTGTGCAGGGCCACCTCGAGTCCCAGCTGCCGGATCCTGTCAACGATTGTCGCAACCCCGCGTGTCGCTAAATCGGCCGCCGCCTGGTACGACCTCCCCTGCGCCAGGACTAGCGTGTCGTCAGCGTAACAAACGACGCTGACGCCGCTAGGGAGGTCGGCGCGCAGCACCCAGTCGTATCCGATGTCCCACAGATGCGGCCCCAGGACCAAACCCTGTGGGACACCGCACGACATCTCTTGCCGGTTCCACTCTCCTTGGTGACCGGGGTAGATGACGGCCCTGTCCGTCAGATAGGCCTCGACCACACGACAGAGGTAGGTCGGCATCCGGTGAAACCGGAGTGCCTCCCTGATGCAACTCCAGGGCAGGGTGTTGAAGGCATTGGCGATGTCTAGAGACACCGCCAAGACGACCCCACCCCGGGCCACAGCATCCCCCGTCGTGAGGGCCCGCACGCGCATGATGGCGTCCACCGTAGAGCGCCCCCTGCGGAAGCCGAACTGGCTCTCCGCCAGATCCGGCCCCACTCGCACCAGCTGCCCGACAAGGCGGTCCGCAATGACTCTTTCAAAGAGCTTGCCCACCTCATCGAGCAGCACAATGGGCCGATAAGCGGACGGAGAGTCCGCTGGGCGCCCCGGCTTCTTGATGAGGACCAGTTTCCCCGTCTTCCAACGAAGTGGGAACTGGCCCCTCTCCATGCATGCGCTTAGGAGCCCCCTTAGTCGAGGCCCGAGAGCCCCCATGGCCAGGACCCAGGCTTTTCCAGGTATGCCGTCGGGTCCTGGGGCGGTATTCTTCGCACTCATTTTGCGTACCGCCACTCTCATTTCTACCTCAGTCACCTCTGGAGCATCGTCGTCGTCGGTGTGGTCCGCATCGGGCACCGCAGTAGGCGGAGCCATGGGCGGAGGGGTATGATCCCCTCTAGAAGGGTACAGAGCGCTCACCACGTCCCCCACAAGCTGGGGCCGGAGACTCTGCGTCAGCGGGGGAGCCCATGGGCGGAGTTTCTCCCGCACTATCTTGTATGGGCGTCCCCACGGGTCTCTGTTCAGAGTCTCCAGCATCCTTCGGTTGCCCTGTTGCCGGGGGCCACGATGTCCCTATCGGTTTTCTTCGAACCCCCGGCAGGCATTGGCCCTAGCGGATCCCGTCAATTCTGCTGACATCTCTTTGAGGCGCGCGTGGAATACAACGCGCCGTCGACCCGGGCCTGCAGGCCTAACATGACACACGCGACATATATCCACTCTCGCGCGACAAATTTTTGTCTATTTCTGTAGTTTTATCGTTTTCTGACAGCTACGCCATACAAAATACTCGACTCGTTCTGTCAAACTTGATGTTTTGTCGACAAACCCTAACATGACACGTTATTAATCTCGATTTTTGACAGTTCAACACGATATAATCAGTCATTTTGTCGAATTTAGTCGTCGTTTTGACGACGATAGAGAATCGACAAAAAGACAAAATTATGATACATAAAAAAACTAGAATTTTTTTATTTTAGATTCATAGTCGTACTTATTGTAGGCATTTTTTTTTTTTTTTTTGCAATTTGTGTGTACAGTGTACTATACGAGGGAACCACTATCACGTAGATGACTATTACTTTCAGTAATAACCAGTCGCTTTGCCAATTATGGTGATTAAATAAATAAATTAATTAATTAATGAAATATATTTGTACAATAATAAACTTCGATTTGTCAAATTGCGATCGTCGGCCCATTTGTCATTTGTGGTGATTATCTAAAGAGTATAGATGCCACTAATTTTAATTTCCGTTATTTTGTATTTTAATTTCAGCATGCCAAAAAAATCATTTAATTTTAATCAAAAAGTCGGTTACATAAAAAACTAATCATAAATAATTAAAAGAGAGAATAATTAAGAGAGAGAGACGTTTATTCAATAAAGTACATAATTCCATGCATAAAATTGAATGAATGAAACAGAACTTCAAGCCGATGTTGCTATCATAAAAATAATTTGTTTTTAATAATTTGCAACATCGGTTTATCGTCGCGCGATAAAGAAGTGTCAAAGTGCCTTTTTCGAGTTTACTCGTCGTTTGCGGTCATGTTAGGGATTAGAATGACGTCAGAATCGTAGACAAATTACGATAAAACGAGAAAAAGAGCGTTCTCGCGCTTGTCATGTTAGCCCTGCTGGTCCTTATCGGACGGCGAGCTACCCATTGCTCACCGTCCGCAAGCCCGCGCCTACGGTGGGGGGAAATCGGCTCGCAATTCCCGCCCCGGGCGTCTCCTCCTGCGGCGGTTAGGGGGTGAGGGCGCGAAATTGGGAGTACAGTGTAGATCTTTCAATAAGTACCAGGTATTTAACAAAATAGAAAATGGTCAACGAATCTACAGTCCACTAAGCCGACAGCGTTCTAACATTCACAAAATAGAAGAGAATCTATCTATACAAAAATAAATAAATTAATAAAAATAAAACGCAATTACGTGATTGCTATTACAACCTGTAATAAATCTGAATAATTATCATGCCCACAAAAGCCACTAATAAAGAGTTGAAATTAAATCGTAGGTATATAATGTCAAATAATAGGATGAATATGTCAAGGACGAATGTAAAAAATAAAAATAAACATGGTAATATGGGAGTAGTTATTAGACTCTTACATAAGTAATTATGCCATTAATGAGGTACCAGGGAAGCCACATGTGCAGAAGGAATTATTACCAAACTTCCTTGTCTTCAACATAGTCTTTAATTTTGTAATATGCTTTCTTGATAAGGACACGTTTGATGTGAGTTTTGAACTTCCCATCGCTAAGTTCTGTAACCGACCCTTCAATTAAACCGCGTGACGTGTCTCAAAACACCAAGCAGGCACTGGATATTTATAACCGAGACGCGGTATACCGAAACGATCCCGCCCCGCTCCCACGCATACCGAGCCTATCCCTTGAAATAGCTTTTCCTTGAAACAAACTCTTTGATGAATTGAGGTTGGCCGGTGAAAACTTTAGATAGATGTCGCTAGCATAGTTTTCACATGTCAAGTTTGTGTTGTGTTTTGGCTTCCCTTGTAGACTGCATTTTTTTTTAATTTTGAAATAACTGTTGGGTAAAAACATGTAGGTATTCGATATGGCGGTTACGTGAGTTACAAGCAGAATTAAAGCAACAAGGTGCATCTTTACGAGGAAGGAAAGCAGACCTTGTCAAATCAAATCAAATCTCAAATCAAATATTCCTTCTTCTATTTTGGTTAAAGCTATGCTAGCGCCACTTTGACTGGTGCCAACACCATTATATTAGGTCAGCAATGGGCGTGTTATTATAATAATATATTTATGACTTAAGAGGCCTGCGAACACGGCTCGCAACTACAAATCGAGATGTTTCCAAAATTCAATTCCAAGAACGTTGCGCTAGTGTGAGTACCTGTCGGAGCGATATACACCTACAGTGAGCAATACTACCACGCACACATTGACAATAATTATTGCTTGACGCGATAGCACTACTAGCTTTCGAAAATTTACGATAAATTTGGATGTGTTCCGTAATACCAAAAATGATGAATGAAAACTTAATGTTTTTCCATTTTTTTTCCATAATTTGTAACTTGATAATATAAGCTATGCTTCTGCAGAAACAATATTATAAATATTGTTGTTTATGATACAGAAAAAACAATATGAAGTCATTTACCCTGTAAAAATGTGTGAAATTAAATTCGGTTTAACTTCATTTTAGAAAAGTTTTGGGAAAAAAATATGTAGGAGCCTAGATAAACACTGTTTAAATCCGAATAACAACATGGTGGAAATTGCGAATGATTTAGGTATTAGGTTTGTATGGACAATTCATGCGTCGCCGCGTTCTTAACATAATCCTGTACTATTCAAAAATCATAGGGGGCGAAAAATCGATCTAGCTAGGTCTCTTAACTGGGAAAATTAGTTTTCTCGGTATATTCATCCGAGCAGAGCTCGGTCGCCCAAAGTTTAGATCAAGATTAATGACGTCAAGAGTAAGTACCTACTATCATAGCAGCATGGAATTAGTAGGTACTATCCTATATTATTAAATGAGCATTCTTTATTTTCACCAGAGCAGAGCTCGGTCGCCCAGGTACTCTTTCATCCTTACATATTATAAAACAAAGTCCCCCGCCGCGTCTGTCTGTCTGAATGCGATAAACTCAAAAACTACCAAACAGATTTTCAGACGGTTTTCACCAATGGACGGTGTGATTCATACGAAAGGTTTTAGTGTATAATTCATTAAAGGTTTTGTGTAAATTGGCTGAAATTTGAAGATTATTGTTGAAGAAGTCGGAAAAAATCATGCCAACTGGGAGCTTTACTGGCGTGCGCTGCGTAAACCGAAAAAGATATATCAAATTTATGTTCTACGGTATTGTTTATCTTAAAAAGTTCAACAAAAAGTCCGCGATGGCATGACCCACAATAACCATTGTTATCTTTCAGAATTTGATAAAAATTTAATCGTTATTTCCGAAGCTTTTTTGACCGATTTAGTATTAATCCTTATTCAATAAAATATGTTATTTAAATTGGGCATTTAATTTAGATAAAAATGTGCCTTTATATCATATCATTTCATGAATAGTTTAAAAATATCACAGTTTCATAATTACGCGTAGCAACGCGGGCGAAGCCGTGGGGAAAAGCTAGTAATATAATATAACAGAGACCAAAATATCAAACTAAAACCTTCGCAGCTTGCAACGTAAACACATTCCTTAGTAATGTCTGTCTGTTTTCTTCCTTCTTATCCTAACTTCGTTGGGCTTCGTCCATTATTCACCTACATTTATTATCTTGCACCATTTTCCTTCCCCGACAAGTGTCTTTTTAGTAAAGATGGACTTTCCTTCATATGTCGTGAATTTTGTGAATAAAAATGATGATGTTGCTGAATATTTTCTGTGTTATTGTATTGGAATGTTTTTAACAAATCGTAACGTTATCCCTGTATTCTCTGAAAGGGGCGGCAGAGAAATAGAAATAGAAATAGTTTATTGTCCAGGTAATACAGTAAGCGTTTACAGGTTAACACCAAGTTGAGACGACATGAGTAGCTTAAAATATTACCTATAGCTAGGTTACAAACTATTATTTACCAATGAGCCCCAAACTAGACAGTTAGTCTGTATCTTGGGGCTTGGGGTACGAATTCCATAGTGGAGACTAGAGAGGTGATTCCAGGTATGGGTATATCTGGCGTGTTTGTGTACGTGTGATGTGAGTGTGGTGGGGGTGAGTGTCGTGTGTGATGTGTGTGAAAGTTGTGTGTGTGATTGTGGTGTTTGGTGTGTGTAAGTGTGTGTATGTTTGCGAATTTGTTCCCTTTGTGTAACGTTTGATTCAGTGTCAGGTCAGGGTATCTAGATTAATTGTTCCGAGTCATCATAACCAGAGTTTTGCAACATTTCCTTTATAATTTTTTTTAATCTGAATGAGGTAGTATTTTTGACATCACAGAGTTTGCAGACTTTATTGTACGTATTAAAAGAGAGTAAGCTGGAGAGCGTCTAGCTAGCAATGAGGTGTTGTCAGGTGTAGGGATTCTATAGTTTGCTTATGATTGATGTGTAATCGGGTCTGTATTTAATTATTTTATGAGTTTTGGTGCAGGCAGAAAGAATAAAAAGCTGGCGGACTCTGAGAACTCTCGTTTCACGATAGAGTAAGTCAGTAGAGAACCGATAGGGCTTCTTAAAAGTTACTTTAAGAAGCGCTCTCTGTGCTCGTTCTAGAGGTGAATGCTAGCGCGCTCTTTGTCAGTTACCTGAATACCCGCGAAATTTCGCAGATTTATAGTTTTTTTAAATTTAACTTATATTCTTTAGGTCATGCTATCCGAATATCAAAATATATTTGGCCTATGTCTTAAGGGGAGGCATTTTTGAATTGTTTCACTCGAAATTGATTCACTGTTACAGTGTATAGTACCTTTTCCCAACTATGTTGGGATCGGCTTCCAGTCTAACCAGATGCAGCTAAAAACCAATATTTTATATGGAGCGACTGCCTATCTGAGCACCACAACCTAGTAATTAGGTAACACGATACCCCTTGGTAAGATTGGTTGTCAGACTTTTGGGCCTCTAACTACTCGTAACGACTGTCAAAGATCTACAAATGATAGTCGGGACCAACGGCTTAACGTGCTTTCCGAGGCACGGAGGGGTCTTGGTATGTAAAGATGGTCACTCATCCACGGACCAACCGCGGCAACCATAGCTTAACCTGATCGATCGACCCATGCGGTTGTTATTACTTTGCCACAAGCTACTAGATGTTTAAACCCTTATTCAATATTGGGCGACCCTGTTGCCTTTAACCGGACAAAAACCTAAACTCTAGACCGCTACTGAGAAATTCCTAAAGCAAAAACCCAGTAACACTTTATCTGGCCTGGGAATCGAAGCTCAGGTTCACCAAACCAACCACTGGGCCAACGTGGGACAACGGATATTTGTTCTTTTTAAAGCAATTGCAAGAGCATCTTGCCTTACTAGCCTTGGAGAGGAAATGGAAGCTTGAATACCTCAGCTGCTTATCTTTTGCATATTTGATATCATCACCTGTTAAGCAGCCTTATAAAGGCGGATAACAATTAAAATTCTATTGTGTCTCGTTAATGACAGTGGAAGGGTTAAAGAGAAAGATTAAAAATTCCTTGCATATTTCATTCTCGAAGAAAAGGAATTGTAGAAAGACAAAGCTAACCAAGAAATTGCTATTAGGAAACTAATACGTAGGTAACTTTAAACTAGAGACCGATCGAAAAACGGTGTTTTTATTTAGCCGAAAACGAAAATAAAATTCGACGTAATTTGCATTTTCGAGTAAAATTATTTTTTGTTTGTTCTTCTTCTTTTCGTGTGGTTAGTGACTAACCTGGTGTCAGAGTTTTGGAGCCGCCCATGGGCCTCTGACTTAGCTTTACATGCCGTCGAGAAATATCTCTCAGGCATATAGTTTCCGGACGATGGTTGCCTTCCCCTTTTTTGAAGCAAGTGATAATTATACAATATGCACATGAATCCGAATAGTCAGAGGTGCGTGCCTTGGGTTTCAACTCGAGACTTGGCAGTCCGACGGTCACACCACTAGGCTCCCACTGCTATAAGCTAATAGCTATTTATTTATAGCTATTCAAATAGAATCCGTAACCAATTGCGTAAGAGTATTTTTCATAATTTATGAGCGAGATTCTCTGTATGAAAAACAGGATGTAAAAAGACCTTCACGAAGCCGTTATCTACGTTATTCTGCACATCAAATTAAGCAATTTTCTACAACAATAATTGCTGGGAAACGACTTTCATTTTTGGTGTGAAAATTCGCTGTTTACGGAAATGCGCAATGTAACGCAAGCAAAACATTGTGCTCATGCAACGTTCTAGCGATCGTGGGAGTATTTGTAGTAATAGTAAGTAATAACATTGAAAACTTGTTTTCATACAAAAAAGTAGGAACTTTGACCTTCAATACTCCGTAATTGTGTGAGCCGAGAGCAGTGCTGGCCCAGTGGAAACCCCGCGACTTACTGAGTTGTAGTTCATGGATTTGAACCCAGGCAGGCAGTTTACTTTGTATAAATTATTTCATCACCACTGCTCTCAAAACGGTGAAGGAAAACATCGTGAGGAAACCGGCATGTCCTAGAACCAAAAAATTGAAGACATGTGACATCTTCCAACCCGCACTGGGCCTGCGTGGTGGATTACGGCCCACTCCCTCTCACAGAGAGGAGGCCTGCGTCCCATTGTAGCCCAGCCGCCATCTTGGATTTACATTTTGACCTTATATCGGCTTGAGCACCCTCGAAAACTATGAAAACGACATCAAATTTGAAAACTTTCACAGCGGCCATCTTGGATTTATATCCAAAATCACACTTTCTCGGCCCGATGGGTACGATTTTATCCCACGACACTGAAATCACTTTACTGTTTTCGTTTGTTTTTTTCTGCCGGCGTTCTTTCTCTCTCTCTCTTTCTTTCTCTTTGTATTAAAAAAAGACAGTCGCAAGTATTAACACATTTAGCGTGACGATTTCTGAAAGTTTACAAGTCGCGTTAAAGAATTTCGTTCCAAAAATATCATAATAATGGGAAGAACAAGTGACTCTCGGCTTCGTTAAGGGTATACGAGCCAGATCCTGTGTAAAAAAATCAATTGTTTGTTTTCCTGTGTTCTTGTTCTAATATTCTCCTACAGATAATATTCCGGTTTGCTCATTCAATTGTTATCTCACACGTGTTGTGGTAAGAACAATATACCAATGTAATTGGAGATCTAATATAATGAGCGTGGGCGATGCTGCGTGTCTAGGTATTGTTTATGGACGGCAGGTTACTAGGGGATCAGACACTATGTAGTCATTATATTCAAGTAATATTATTACTATACTAACAGTGTGGTGATTAGAATGATGATGTGTGTCTTAATGTCATTATTACGACATTTAAATTTTTCGAATGTAATTTTTTATAATTATTTTTTTATCTTTATTAATAACAGGAAGTTTTTGTCCATACGGATATGCCAACCCCATCGTACCTTATCACCTATTTAACATTAATTAAAATATAACACAACAACTATAAACTGTAACAGTATAATCATTCAACGACTAGGCACTATTTTCACCAGACCACATAACCTCTTTGCAATCGCTGATCTAGGGTTTGCTAAAATGTTTTGAATTAACCCCACGTCCAAATTGTTCAATTTAAATTCTTTGATCAACGATTCCCTTTAACCCCACACGAAATTATAACCCCAAAATAATTTAAATTAAAAGTAAGTTCAAAAACTAAAGCCCAACTACTGAAAAATCACGCTCACGTCACGTCTTGATTTCTGTCTGAAACATTTTCTTGTTGTAAACTTTTTCGAGCGTGATTTTTCAGTAGTCAGGTTTTAGGATTTCTATATTATAGGGTGAGTTTTTGTTAAGCTATCTTCCTGCCCTCGTCTCCTGTTACTTGGGGTCGGCAAAACACGTTTTTTCTTCCGCTCACTGTCACTCTGTCATTCGCTCCTTTTGTTTGATATCATATCATCCCTCACACAATCCATCCATTTTCGTCTTCCTATCACTCTCCACCCATCAACATTTACATTCATCACACTCTTAGATAAGTACATTTCATCCCTCCTTAAAAAATGATTCCCTTTCAACTTTTTCGTACCTGGCGCCACTTTAAAACTTCCTATAATACACCCACTTATGTCTTCCATCATCTGCCAAGCCTTTTCCCAGCTATGTTGGGGTCAGTTTCCAGTCTTACCGGATGCAGCTGAATACCAGTATTTTACATGGAGCGACTGCCTATCGCCCGCAATCTAGTTACTAGGTACCACGATACCCCGTGGTAAGAGTAGTTGTCAGATTTTCGGGCTTCTAACTACCCGTAACGACGGTCAAAGGTCTACAAATGACAGCCGGGACCAACGGCTTAACGTGCTTTCCGAGGCATGGAGGGTCTTGGTATGTAGAGATGGTCAACAATCTACGGACCAACCGCGGGAAGCGTAGCTTAACCTGATCGATCGACCTGTGCGGCTGTTATTATTTAGCCACTAATTTCTTACTACAAAGAAATTCCTAATGAAATTGATGGCCATTGGATCATAAATTCTATCGTTCGTTACTGATAAAAGCTATGTTTTTAAAATCATTTATCTAAATGATTTCATTTTTAATGCTCAATATACTACAAATTGCTGCACGTACTGCAACTAAAACTCCCAGCGATGACTCTTATTTTTTAAACTTTTATATCTACCTGTGGGCAACGTCATTATATTATATTATTGTCCAATATATTGTTGTGGCATATTATGAAATGACAAGGCAATTTACATTTTGCCTTCGACATATTTTTTAACTGCGAGCGTTTGCAAACGGACGACGCCGTTTGTAAAAATTGGAATCATACAAATTGCCTGCGACAGATATATTATTATCAAAACTTGATTGTGTTAAACTAGTTGTAAGTTCTTTTAATGTAACTGTTTGCTGTTCCTTTTAATAGAAATAAAATAAAGACGGTGATAGGGGGCATGTAGCAAAATCTCTTAATTCTTTCTTTCTTAATCAAACCTTTAATTCCTTTACACAACAAAGAAAATACAAAAGATTGTATAGTCGACTGATCGAAATAATATTAGATTGAACTCCATTCAGCGATCACAGCAAGGCCTATAATCCCAATAATCCTACTATTATTGGGCCGTTTTGGCCGTAATGGCTCTGTCGAAACGCCTGGATTTGAGGGTAAAGCCTCATTTCCGCGGTGAAAGTTTATTGTGGCATACCATAAAATTGAAGTAACAATTGACTGACACAGTCTAAACAACGCGTACAATAATTGCACGATACGGGCAAGTTAGTTGCCGTTCAAAACTGATATACTCGTAGGTGTAAACAAAACAGCTTGTACAATAAAATTGCATTCTAGCCGGTTATTTAGTGTCATCAACTTTACAAATCTTCAACAAAGGAAGCCGCTTGGCACAGGCATACCTAGTGGTCATCTGAGCTGATTTAGCTCTGTACCCACGTGGCACCACCCTGCAGGTAGGCGGGGAGGGGGGAGGGATCCCATGTACCGCGCTGCACTCTTACGTCAATATCTGTAAAATTTTAGCAAATAGGTCGTGTTTGGTATCGTTTTCGTATAATTCAAGGACGGAGAATTCATTTTTGCAACATTTTTACTCTTTCATAGAAATAAAAAGAGTTTGGCGCAATAATAGAAAAATTTGAAATAAAAATTCTTACAAAATCTATACCTATAACTAAGCCACGAGATTACGCTTTCTAAAAAAATATGAGTAAATAGCCCTATTTATCTAAAATGTATAAACATAAACTTTCCTAATAGATTTAAGTTAGAAATGTGTCAAAAAAATCATTTGCGTCGCGCAAATGGGGATTGCCCCATCTCAAAATGCATTGAGACCACCATGCACCTTAACGGTTGTCCTTAACTTTTTAACATAACCGCCGTCGCATAACGGCAGCCACATAACGGCCGCCAAATGATGGTCACCACATAGCGGCCGCTAGATAACGGCCGCAAAAAAACGGCCGCCACATAGCGGCTGCCACATTGCGACCGCCACATTACGGGCGTCACATAACGGCCGCCACATAACGGCCGCAACACAACGGCCGCCACATGATGTTCGCCACGTAGCAACCGCTAGATAACAGCCGCTAGATAACGGCCGCCAAATAACGGCCCCCATAAAACAGTCGCCACATGGCGGCCACCACATTGCGGCCGCCACATAACGGCCGCCACATAACGGCTGCAACACAACGGCCGCCACATAGCGGCCACAACACAACGGCCGCCACATAACGGCCACCACAATGATGTTTGCCACGTAGCGGCCGCTAGATAACGGCCCCATTTATATGGGCCACATGGCGGCCGCCACTTTACGGCCGCCAAATTGCGGCCGCCACATAACGGCCGCCACATGACGGCCGCTAGATGACGGCCACCAAAAAACGGCCGCCAAATAACGGCCTCCACATAGCGGCCGACACAACCGCTGCCAAATAGCGGCCGCCACATGAAAACGATGGGCAGCGGGGTTTGGACTTACGGAGCCAAAAACGATCCTAATATTGTCAAATTAATCAAAACAGGTATATGCGACGTTGCCAACATTCGCATCAACTGACCAATCTTCACAAAAAAACAAGATTTTCAGATGGGATGCTATGGGTTTTATTTTTGCCTCATTTTTTATTTTTCTCGTTTTTATGGTCTCCTTGGTACGTGTGACGCTACTGGTTTCTGAAAATTGTGTTTTCGGTATCTAAAATCTATCGTTCAACTACATTCTGAAAATCAGACAGATTGCTATAAAACAGTTCGGTTATTACCGAACTGTTGAAAATATTTTTGTTTGACATATTTAATAATGCGGTCAGGTAACACACACAGGTCATATTTAGTAACGCGGAAATTTTCTAAAATTAGGATTTTTGTATTTCAGAATAACCAAATCTATCGATTTTATACGATTTTGTTCGTAAACGATGAGGCAAACATTTTGGTCATGGGCTCGCCAACCAATAGAATTAATTTGAATTTGGAATTCTAAATGAAAGCAGTGCGCGCGTGCGGTATCGTCTCGGTTACCGTACCGACCAATGAGGAAAGGGCCTAACGAGACTGTCCTTAACTTTTTGAAACATGTTGATCTGCATTCACAGATTTCATAAAAATTGCCAATTTTTACAAAAACTTTTCCAAAAACTATATCGAGCCAACTGAGGTTTTAGTACAAGAATGTCTGTCTGTATGGTAACTTTTCACGCCTAAACCACAATAAAATTCCAAATTCGAATTCGATTTCGATCAAATTTGCCAAGGGGATAAACAGCATCCAAGGTAGGACATAGGCTACTTTTTGTCTCAAAAAAATCCTAAACGAGGTGATATATAGGTAATGAAAGTTTTCTCGCCAAACTTCATGCTGCTAGGACAACGGGAAGTACCATATATAGGCTTTGTTTTATTTGTGAGTGTCAATATAAATATGCGGTATTTTTTTATTGCATTGATTTGGAAGTTTGATTTTCTTTACAGCTCCAAGGGACCGTGGATCTAAGTTTTTGATATCTATTTCAACTTGATGCCTCCCGAAAAAAGGTTCTTGACAGACAACGAAGTAATCCTTTAACGGTTTCAATTTTGCATTTTGAGTACAGATTTATTACGAGTATCTGCCTGTTACCTTTTAAAACCGTAACGGCTGAACGTATTAAGATGAAAGGCATAATCTGGCTTAGAACATAGGATACTCAGAATTCCGGTAGCATGTTCCTGTGGGATATTTTGCGACATCCACGCGGGCGAAGCTGCGGGCAAAAGCTAGTATTTTATATGGTCACTGTCGACATATCTCGCCGGGACTCTGGGGTCCCGGACCTTTGGAAGGCGTACGAGGGGTCGAAGCCAACTCGCAGAGGCCCGTTAGACGCTTTCAATGAAATGAGGCACTAACCGACTATTATCCCTGTATGCACTACTTCACGTTTAGCGCGTGTGACTGTGTGTCATTTGCTCCTATTTTAATAACAAAATATTATATTTATTTTAAAATCGGCACACAGCTCGGGCTTCCTAGAAATACATTAAATCTCTATTTTATGGGCTGACAGTTCGACACGTTACCCTAATTAATTACAAAATATCCTATTTCTTTAAAATTGTGAAACAATATTGAACCTCTTTCAAACCACTTTACGTTTATATGTTATGGGATGCAAGCTTCACTAATTCTAAGAACTGAAACCAAGGCAGGGATAAACAACACGCGGCCCTCGAAATGCGTGTGAGAAAGTGTGGTATTATATGAATATATTAAAAAGTAAGGTAAAGAAACCAACTAACGAATATAAATTTAGAGTCATGCTTGAAATTTAAAACAACAACTTATTAGCCAGATTTAACCAAATTTTCAAAAGGATAAAAAGCCATTGATGTAACTATCTATTATCTAATAACTGTAATTATATTATTGGATTAATTATATTATTATTCTAGCAGCTAGCTAGTATAATAGCTGCTCTAATCAAATTTGTGCTAAAACATAATTGAATGTTTGTAATAAAATTATATAAATTGTTACTTTTGGCTATACCGTCTCAAAAGGTTGTCAATCCCTGAACCAAAGCAGCGGACATTATTAGAGCCACATCTGTTAACGATTAAGTTGGGCTCCGACAATTCAAACGGACCCTTTTAAAACAATTGAGAAATTGCACAAAAAAACATCCATAAGTCTATTCTGCAAAAGTGTGGGAAGATGGGCCAAACTTGGTGTTTTTAGGATTTTTAGGGGACCAAGGAATAAAGTCATGGCAGTTGGTTTTGAGTCGCGATAGGCTACTGACGTAATAGTCCAGGCTAGTTAAGTTAGGAGTCTTGGTGAATACCAAGAGGTGATGTCTGTGGGCTGTCTTAAAAGACCGAGCATTATTTATTAAGTTGATGATGAATTTAAGACCACGTTAGGTAGCGGATGACGTAATCTAAGCTAGAGTTAGTTTTGAGGTGCATCGGAGACGAGTCGTGATCGAGGAGGTGTCTGAGGCGAAGCTGGTACGTGTTGTATTTTGTGAGTTGTAACCTAATCCTCTCTAAGGAATTGGTAAGTGTCAACTTTAATTAACTAATAATGATCGTTTATTCCAGAATGGCGATATAACTCTTATTTAGTATCGTATTTTATAATTAACGCTATATTTCCGTGTATTACGTGTCCATATCCTAATCCACCCCTTGGCAGGGTAGTCACTTGCTTTTGGTTATAGGGAAATGGCGAAAGCCTTCCACCATACTTGACACTGAGCACTAATGCTCCTGACCTTTGACGACTCTTGATCTTGAACTGACACACTACATTTGGAAGGTAGAACCATAAATACTCGCAGCTCATTTAAAGCTGAACTAGGCTATAAAGCCAATGTGCAATTGCATTATAAAACAACCAAATGTTAGTGATGATATCTGTATCCAAAAAGGTCTCGCCACAGAATACTTTGCGTGAGGCTTGTTGACGTACATTTCCGGGAGAGGGGGTAGGCTTCACCAAGTACCCCAAACTGAATTGGTAGTCGTTCAAAGAACGTTAGGGACCGTGTCTCATTAAAACTCCACCCGGCCACTGGTAGGCCTATTACTAAATCGTCACTATTTATTGAGACACGCTATTGGGACGCTAAGCCGCTTAATGCCGCAACGCATCCTCTAAATGGGGCAGATTAACGAAATGAGAAGTGACGAACCACCACTTCGGCGTTCACCAAGTTCGATCGTAATGTATTCTGCTAGAGACTGAGTCTACGGTGCGCTTGTGCTAGTTTTGTATTATCTTTGTAAAAAGGGGCTAGGCCGCCGTAAGGGTGTCTCTCACACAAGTACGCGATTAGAACTATCCGATACTTGCCTTCCTCAATAACAGTTGGACTTCGCAGTACTCTGTCTTAGGATTGAGTAAGACATTTATTTAATGCTTAGGAAACGTGTTCCGTTAGAATCGTATTAGTTCCTCAGAGGTTCTATGCGTTAGGTCTAGCAGAACACGTACATTGAGACAAAACGTTGAAAACGGTTCCCGGTCTCACTGAAGTGGGTACATTGTAAATAGACAAATTAACGTAGCTATAAATAGTGATTTGAAGCGCAAGCGTAACGATTCCTTTACCCCTTCACTTTATAAAGGTTATAATTGCAGTTATCGGTGCTCAACTGCGAGAGGGGAGACCCTGGTGTTTTATAATACTAAACATAATACTATATTATATACTTTTGCATACCCTCTTGTCTTCTTAGCTTCATATTATAATACTTATGTTTACTAACCGTGAATTCCCAATATTAACTTCACCTAGTTTCCAATCCTTGTCCCTGAACTTTTTATAAGCCAGGACAAGGCAGTTTAGGGTAAGGGAATTCATTTCTTTCTTATATCGGTGGGTGGGTGACCAGTCTGGGACGAGCCCTACAGAACTGTGCGGAAAGGAGGGGCACTGTTCTTCCCCAAAGGGGGAACCGACTTAAACACTAATATTAGCATAATTAGGAAAAACGAAAATTTTATCAGCCTAGGGTAATTCACGTACAGTCACACGCGAAATATGTTTAATCATCATTCTCTCTGTCATCTTCTAATGATTCGAGAGAAACAAAATTATGTTTTACAACATATTTAGTGATTTGTGGTGTAAGCGGGCCTATAAGTGAATCTTAGGTACCTACTAAATCGTTTAGTATTACATTTAAGACGCCGATATATGCCAGTGACCTTAAGAATGCGGCGACGCATGAATTGTCCATACAAACATAATTCATAAATAATTTACAATTAGAGCATATTTCCACCATATTATGTTGATATTCGGATTGAGACAGTATTTATCTAGGCTACGTCTTTTTATTTCCAAAAACTTACCTTTAAATGAAGTGTAAGCGAATTGCATTTCATTCATTTTTACAGCGTAAATGATATGTTTTCATACTGTTTTTTCTGTATTATAAACAACAATATTTGTAATAATGTTTCCGCAGAAGCATAGTTTATGTTATCAAGTTACAAATTATCGAAAAAAAAATGGAAATACATTAATTTTTCATTCATAATTTTTTGTATTACGGAACACGTCCAAATTTATCATAAATTTTCGAAAGCTAATAGTGCTATCGCGTCAAGCAATAATTGTCAATATGTGCGTGGTAGTATTGCTCACTGGTAGGTGTATATCGCTCCGATAGGCACTCACACTAGCGCAACGTGCTTGGAATTGAATTTTGCAAACATCTCGATTTGTAGTTGCGAGCCTCTAAAGTGGTTAGCTTGTGTGTTCTGTGCTGAGCTCACACAACGCGTCGTACATCCAGCCAGATAGGACTCGCCCATCAAGAAGCGCTGTCCCAAAGACGCATTATTATTTTAATATACGTAAAATAAAAGGTATTCTAATAAAACACGTATCCATAATTAAATTATCTTTAAAATGGTGAAGGTTTCAGAAAAATACGCTTGATAATTTTTGCGTGATTCTCAGTTTTTTATCCGCGTTAGACATAACTTTACAAATTAATTACACTATGAAATTTAAACATAATCTAAAATGTTGACACATTAAGTTATTAAGAAAATGCACTAATTTATCATATATTTTTTTCAAATCATTAACACTACTCATTTAGACGTGATCTTCAGTATAAAATCATTAAAAGTCGCTTATTATCGTCTTTACAATTTAAAGTCAGTAAATAGATTAGTTTGAATGAAAAGGTAACTCATTAATATACCAAGTGTCAGATTTCACTAGCTTTCAGTTAAAACCGATTTATTTTGAGTTCGAAGTTTTAATAGCAGGTATTCATTAACTAAGTGTTTTGTTCAGAAATAACTGAACTGATTTATAATTTAAACAAATAATAGTTTGTATTTAATTGACTTTGCATATATTTCTAAAATAATATTCTGGTTTAAAGCACTTGCTTGGGTAGTTGTCATGCGTAATTGACTTTTATTAGTTTCGTTTTAATTATATTAATAGGATAAAACTCTTTTTACAGACAATGACAACTTGTAAAATATAGATTTAAGGTGTTGTTGTAATAAATAAATAAAAAACAAATAAATGTTACGTGGGGTTGGCGCACACGTTTTCTTCTTCCATTCTTCCCTGTCAACCATAACGCTATTATTCATTCCCTTCTCTTTCATATCATTCCTCATACAATCCATCCATCTTTTCTTTGGCCGTCCTCTCCCTCTCCATCAAAATTTATATTCATCACTCTTTTAGTTACATGCGTTCATCCTCATCACCTGCTCATATCAAGCCAAACGATTTCCTCTCAACTTTTCTGCCACTGGTGCCACTTTCAAACTTCCCCTGTGCTCAACAGCGATCAATCTGCCTAGCCTTTTCCCAACTATGTTGGGGTCGGCTTCCAGTCTAACCAGATGCAGGTGAATACCGGTATTTTACATGGAGTGACTGCCTGTCTGACCTCCACAACCCAGTAACTGGGTAATACGATACGCTTTGGTAAGACTAGTTGTCAGACTTTCGGGCTTCTGACGACCCGCAACGACTGTCAAAGATCCACGAATGACAGCCGGGACCAATGGCTTTACGTGCTTTCGGAGGCACGGAGGAGTCTCGGTATGTAAAGATGGTCACCCATCCACGAACCAACCCTGGTAAGCGTAGCTTAACCTGATGGATCAACCAGTGCAGCAATTACTACTTAGTCACAAGCTCCTTATATGCTCAAACAACATAAGTCCTCAATTCCCAGTATCACAAATAACAATTGCAATATCAGCTTTACTCAATCAGTATTCTATTAATAGTAATGTTAATATTTGCATAATATTAAATTAATTAATATTCAATTCCGAATACAATTTACATAACTAATGAGGATAAATTTATCAATTTAATCCGTACCGATTAAGTCAACAATATTTGTATAAATGGTTACAGTGACATCTGATTTATATTGTTTTCGAATCGAATTGGTTTCTGGTTACTGGCAGTTGAGTCATTAAAATGATACAAAGGTAATCTATTATTAGAAATATTCAAAAATTAATTGATGGACTGAAACTAACATATGAAATATGTATTATCAGCCTGTAATGTTCCCACTGCTGGGACACAGGCCTCCTCTCTGTGAGAGGGAGTGGGCCGTAATCCACCACGCGGGCCCAGTGCGGGTTGGTAGATGCCACATGTCTTCAAATTTTTGGTTCTAGGACATGCCGGTTTCCTCACGATGTTTTCCTGCACCGTTTTGAGAGCAGTGGTGATGAAGTAATTTACACAAAGAAAAGCGCCTGTATAGTTTCAAACCTACGACCTACAACTTGAAGTCGAGGCTGTTACCAGTGGGTCGCCAGTCCTCCTTAAAAATTATGGAAAGAAAATATGAAAATTATGGTGAAAATTATATGTCGGTCACTAAATGGAAATCAAAACCTCTGAACGTTTGAAGTATTGACGCGCAAAAGTCACTGCCAACAGCTGTTATCTTCATAAATTTTCTGAGACAGCTTTAAACCATGAATTAAAATGATGCCATTTGTCCAAACTCATAATATACGTAATATCTATAATAAATGCGAGTATATAAATTGTATTAAGCCATGGTTATCTTCATACCACTTTTATGGTAAAGTGAGCATTTCATTGGAATATTTAAAATAATAGCATCCTTAATATTACGATGACATACCTACGTTTTATCGTTTTCCTCAGTAAGAGGTTCCATTAGACTTGATATTGACAATTTGGAAATTGTTCGTCGTATTTGAAATTTCTCGTACAAAATTGGTATACGAATAGCAAAAAAAAAATGAATTTGTTTCAAATTATCTGCTAAATAACTGGAACTAGATCTCAGCTGAAGGTGGTCAAACGGCTTATACAAAGACTAATGGACGCTACAGAGTTAAATCACTACCCAGTTGCTTCGAAGTTCGTAGCAATCATAGCTACGACCGCTACGCCGTAGCACTGTCGCTACGCAATATCGGGCTACGCGTTTTCTGTTTGAAACTTGCATTATTCCAATTATCAAAGCTTTTCAATTCAGTAGACATACTTTTGCGTAACTTATACACAACTAAACGCAACTAACTAACACACTAAGTAGTGTGTTTATAACATAAAATAACATCACGCCGTGTTTATAATATAATAGTTTAAAATATACTGAATTAGTATTAGTAAAGGTCAAATAATTTAGGCCGAAGTTGAGGTAAATAAAGTATGTTTAATGTCATGAGATTAACTTTCAGAAGTTATAATAATATACGAATTTATTCTTGGTTAACAGCAGAAATAATTTATTCGCCAATGTCCGTTAGGATTAGAAACGAAACGATTTACTGAACTATCGTATTTAAAAAATATGCTTAACGGGGTCCTTTAAAAAACTTCTTGTGATCATTAATAATAATAATATCCCCACCGCCGTATCTCTACGTTGACGTCGTGGTGGGGCTTGCGCACTCCGAACTCTAGGCCTGTGCCGGTAGAGTTTACTTTGCCAGAACAGGACTGGAATGAGGAGCCAGACCAAGAGAGATACAAAAACCCGCAGGGCAGCATGTGGCGAGCTGTTGGGCAGTAGCGACCCCACGGACCCTATCTCCCGGGAGAAGTCTTGTTCCTCACCTCTGGCTTGCCTTTATTGGCCGGCTAGAGTGAACACTGACGAGGAACAGAGCTCCCACCTCATTTTTGCCTTAATTGGCCGGATTGAGTGGAGATTCGCAAGAGCAAACGTGCTCGGAGGAAGGAAGTATTCCAGTAAGATGCTGGTAGGGATCTTGACCGTACTTCCGGGATTGTCCTGATAGCCGTGGAATACCTCTCCACTCCTCATAAGCACCTCAGGACATGTTGCTCCCTTGTCGCTTCGACACTGTGTTAGCGACCATTTTCGGGAGCCCATTATTGAGTGTGCAAGTCACCCCCTGCCATTTTCCTGTGTATATTTTATAATATATTGGTCTGGCAGGGGCCACTCTTTCCATAGTTCAAGGTAACCAATTCATTATAGCCACCCAAATCCATAGCCCAATATGTTTTGTTTCCATATCCTGCAATAGTTCTACACCAACCAGGGGTTGTCCTTGGGTTCCCTTGCATAGTGCGAACAGGGATAATTGTCGGTTGGTGCCTCAATACTTAAAAATGTCTAAGGGGCCTCTGCGAGTTGGCTTCGGCCCCTCGTACGCCTTCCAAAGGACCGGGATCCAAGGTCCCGAGATATGTTAAAATATAAAAAATGATAACATTGTTATAATAATCTATTATCCTAACTAATATTATAAATCTGAAACTGAGTTTGTTTGTTTGTTACACTTTCACGCTAAAACAGCTGAACAAATTTAGATGAAAATTGGCACATGGGAAGACCATGACCTTTTTTTTTTTCTGGCTGGGAAATTATCAAATAACTTCTCCCGCTCTGGGTGGAGCGGGAGGACGTGTCAGACTCTTACTGACTAAAACCCACCCGTGTTCCTTCGGTTGCCTTGTTGCCGGGGGCCACGATATCCCTATCGGCCCATATTCGCAGCCCCGGCAGGCATTGGCCCTAACGGACCCCGTCAATTCTGCTGACATCTCTTTGAGGCGCACGTGGAACACAACGCGCCATCGACCCGGGCCTGGTCCTTATCGGACGGAGACCTACCCATTGCTCACCGTCCGCAAGCCCGCGCCTACGGTGGCCGGAAATCTACCTGTGATTCCCGACGCCCAGGGCGTCTCCTCCTGCGGTGGTTAGGGGCGCGAGGGCGCGAAATTTGCCTCTCCCTCACGCGCTCCGTCTCCTCCTCCGCGAGCATTACTGCTTCGCAGAAGGAGGTGACGGCCTCCCATTTTCTCTCGCTCCGTAGCATGGCCCGATGGGTAGACCATGACCTGGATTAGGACATAGGGTACTTTTTATCCCGACATTTCCACGAGATCGAAGCTTATGTGGGTGAAACCGCGGGGCGCAGCTAGTTTATTATAAATTCTATTATTTAAAAAATTTGCATGCCGTAAGGTTAATGTATCGGGACTAATTATAAAAATTTAATCTTATCTGTATAATACATTATAAGCAAATATAATAGAACAGAATTATTTTTATTCAAGTATCATATGACTCACAAATTACATAAACAACAACACAAAAAAAAAAAAAAAACTGACGCAAATAGTAGTGTATCACCGTTGTGACAACCCATGTGAGATGGCACAACAGCGACCCACGAAAACACAGTCTAGGCGACTTGAAATCATGCTTAGGATACTGTTGAAGCTGCTCCACAAATAAATTACATGTTTCTAATTCTAAAGAATTATAGGGTAGGTTTTGTACTCTACTATGGAAATGTACCTACTATAATAATATAAATTATGGAGGGTAGGGCAGAGTAACTTCATTGAAATATTTTTATAAAAGATATTCGCAGATTAAAGGTTTTATCCTACTATCCCAACTATGTAATATTATAAGTTCGAAAAAAAGTTTGTTTGGTTGAAAAAAATACAACAGACGTGGATATATTTAGTAACCTGTTCCGCTTATCTATTTCTAAAGAGCTATAAAAAAAGAAATCGACACGTGTTTCATCTCTCAACGAGACATCCTCAGGATGACGATTGACTTGTAGCGAACCCGAACACGGCGTGTTGCCACACCGAGCGCTGAACGCAGAAAACGCTCGGTGTGGCAAAACGGCAAAACGGATTTGGATTAAATTTGGCACATGGGCAGACCATGACCTGGGTAAGGACAGGATACGTTTTATATCGGTAGAACGTTGCAAGCATACAAGACGATATTCTGTTCACGACACGTTGTGTACAATTTCTGAGCAGTAACCTAACAAAAAGTACTAGGCTTGCATGAATTCACGATAGTATTTCATCTATATATATAAAAATTAATCCCTATTTCCCTTGGTCACGGCATCACGCGTGAACAGCTGGACCGATTTCGCTAATTCTTTTTTTGTTGTGTTCGTTATTCTCAGGACAAGGTTTTAAGTAGGTAGATAGGGTAGGTATGTAGGTAGGTAGGTATGTAGGGTAGGTAGGTATGTAGGTAGGTAGCTAGGTTGGTAGAGTAGGTAGGTAGGGTAGGTAGGTAGGGTAGGCAGGGTAGGTAGGTAGGGTAGGTAGGTAGGGTAGGTAGGTAGGGTAGGTAGGTAGGGTAGGTAGGTAGGGTAGGTAGGTAGGGTAGGTAGGTAGGGTAGGTAAGTAGGGTAGGTAGGTAGGTAGGGGTAGGTAGGTAGGGTAGGTAAGTGGGGTAAGTAGGTGGGGTAGGTGGGTGGGTAGGTAGGGTAGGTAGATATGTAGGTGTGCCGTAGGTGTGCCGTAGGTAAGTACTTAGTGCTACCCGTGCGAAGCCGGGGCGGGCGGCTAGTTCATTAATATTATCCTACTGACAGGATTTGGATGAAATTCAACACAAAGATAGTGTTCGAGATAGGGAACAAACTTCAAATAAAAACTAGTTAACTTGTTGGCTTGAATTTAATGCGCGTTAAATATAGGAAACAACGCAATTATACAATATAGTTGAAACAATTATTATAGAAAATAGGGAGTGCAAATAGTAGCTTCTAATGGCGGTGACAGTCGAGCAAGTGAAGCGTAGCGAACGTTCTCCGGCGAGCGGCGAGTATGGCGTGATGTAGCGGTCACGTCAT
This sequence comes from Agrochola litura, assembly GCA_949152395.1. Classification (NCBI taxonomy): domain Eukaryota; kingdom Metazoa; phylum Arthropoda; class Insecta; order Lepidoptera; family Noctuidae; genus Agrochola; species Agrochola litura. The sequence goes on from OX424509.1 coordinate 8,500,559, forward strand.
TGGTCGTTGTAGATATGACGTCATGGCGAAGGGCTGCTATTGGCTGCGGCAGCACCATACCGTTATTGGTGTTGAAAGCTACGTTCGGATACGAGCACGGCGTCAACAGATAGTTTATAACCTGAACTAGCCCATAGCATACTATATTTTTATCCCAGTAGTACGTTCCCGTGGGATAATTTTCGACATCCACGCGGGTGAAGCCGTGGGCAAAAGCTAGTAAAGGAAATAATCACGACTATTTGATATGATTTTATTTAATGTCATTTTCGAGTGAGCGTTTCTCGATACATATATCAAAGCGAATTTCATTAATTAATTAATTTTTGTATGAATGAAAATGAACGTTTGTGAAAACCACATTGTAGTAAAATTTTACCACTGTACTCTATTTTTGTGTTACGTAGCAATAAAAATTAAATTAAATTATTGTTAATTAACATTTAACGAATCACTAAATATATTTTTAAATTATCATGTCTGGGTAGCTTATAAAACGTGTTTACGATGTTTTGTGAATAATTTTTTGTTGAGTTTCATAGAAATATTTTGAGAAAAATTGCTTTTTTTATTTTACATTCATACAGTCAGCCCCAAAAAGATGTATTCACGGACAAGGAACCATTTTATTGTCCACAACCATTGTTTCTTAACATTGTATCCACAGTACAGGTACAAAAAATTGTTTACAATTTATTTTACCAAAACAATTTAAAAACATGGTCCCAAAACATCCATACACCCTATGACCAAAACATGGTAATATACATAAGTCTCACAAATATGTATACAGTAATAATTCATTCAAAAGTTCAAACTCGAGAGGTGTTAGAAATAAGTATTTAGTTGAAAATGCGATGTCATAAAAATTTGGCATTTACTCTACCGCGTAAGACTGTCATGTTATTATTGTTATGACAACGATCACATCTTAAGGTAGTAACTCACTGGGAGCATTTGCGTGTAATGTAACAGTTCCGATTAGAGTATTTCATCAATGAATGTAATGATGTAATTACCTATATCATTACTCACTCCTGCAATGTTAAAAATTCGTAACATTGCAGCAGTGAGTGCGGAAAACCGAGCATTACAACTGAATCGATGTTACACTAACGAATACTCACAGTTCGAGCGGTTACAAAAGCGAGTGCTCCTTAGTCAGTGCGTCGAGCTGGCGCAGTATTGTAACGTAATGCTCAAAATCAAATCATGTAATGTTTATAACACGCGAGTACCCGGTGAGTGACCAACTTAAAAGGTTAAACAACATTCGTAATGAACATTCATGATTTACCTATTTGTATTTGAAATCAAAAACAAATGACACGTCAGTGACGTCACGCATGAAATGAAAAGGACAAAAAAAAAATTCTTGTTCTTCTATTAAACGAAGCTAAAGACGTGTCATTCGATTTAAGTCATATGACGTTGTCGGTCTTGTTTACCTTGTTCTGGAACTATCACTGTGAAAATTAGTTTGGTCATAGTGTGTATGGGTTTGGTAAAATAAATTGTGTACCATGTTTTGTATCTATGCGATGGATATAATGTTGTGGAATAAAGGTTGTTGACAATAAAATGCTTCTTTGTCCGTGTATATGTCACCGTAAGATTGTGAGAACTGTTAGTTTATAATCTGTCGGAATTATTTCCATTAGATTATAAAATGTCGAAAAATTGTGAACTGGTTGAAATGGGTTAGGTTAGGTTAGAACTGTGACCAACAGCGCACGAGCCGAGCGAGTGAAGCGAGCGGTGCCGCGGCAGTGGCCGGCGAGCGCTACTTCCAAGTTGCTCGCAGCCAGGCAGGCTATTTAATATTAGCGCAAGGTGCGTTACGTCGCAAGCAAGTTTGATACCAGTTCACAATTTGTCGGTTTCCCATGGAAAGATTATAAAGTAGCGAAAAATAATGCGTTAAATTGTAAATGGTTCATTGCAGTTCACAATTTTTCGACAGTTTATAATTTAACGGAAATAATACCGATAGATTATAAACTAACGAAGTTCATAATTATACGGTGACATATACATCATTTTGGGGCCGACTGTAACATACAGTCGATTAAAAAGAACAAAATTGTCAAATTAAAACAACACATATGTATGTGTTGTTTTAATTTGACAATTTTGTTCTTTTTAATCGTAGGCTTTCAACATAGGGTATGAATTAGAATGATTGACGCTGAAGTTTTTATACTTTTTGGGGAAGTTCTTTGCTCAGCAGCCGATATTATTTTATACTAGCTGTTGCCCGCAACTTCATATACGATCCAGGATGAAAAGTAGCTTACATCCTTCTTCAGGTTATGATCTACCTATTTGCCAAATTTCATCCAAATCCGTTCAGCCGTTTTAGTGTGAAAGCGTGACAAACAAACAAACTCACTTTCGCATTTATAATATTAATTTATATTATTATAAGCCTGTGTTGTCTTACTGCAGGACAAAGACCTCCTTTCCCTTTTCCCACTTTTTCCGGTCTTCTGCGATTACGGGCTAATCCATTAAGAAGGAGTTCAGCTCATCCAACAGGTGAAAACTTGAACAATTTAAAAAAAAACCTCCAGAACCCTTAAAGTAAAAATACTTGCATAGAACATTGATCCGTAACGTAATATAAATAAAGAGCACAATCGCGTTTACAAAAATGAGGTGTCGGTAACGGTGTCGCGAGTTCAATTTTTTTTCCCATCTCAAAAATGCCCAACGCGCCTTAAGAAGATTTCACTTCAAAAAATAAGATTCCGTTTTTAATAACATTTCTGTTTCCTTGAACTTGAGTTTCTTAAAATGTCTTAGATAAGATCTCAAGAAAATTCTAAGGAGAGAATATAAGGATAATTTTGAACGTAATAAAATTAAAGGAAGGTATTTTATACGGTGCCTTGTAAAATGCTTTAGTTAGAGTAAGGAGATAACGTTTTTCCGCTTACGACCGGAAAAGAGATCATGATTAAGATTGTCACAGCTAGAAATGTTATTTATGAATGTGAAAAATGTTTTAGTTTTTATTTTTGAGGTCAGAAACCTCTGAAACTCCGTTTTTTTTTTAATAAAAATGAAAAATAGGCCAATTTCTCGTCAACTGTGGGCTGACGAGAATACACAGAAAAAAAAAATTATGAAGATAAAAAATGTATGATTAAAAAAGACAGTCCGCTACAAAAGTCAGAAATGGGGAAAATCTGCCACTTGCACTTCAGATGGCGCTGATCTCCAGCGTCTTATAATTTGACAGCTAGCCATACATTTTTTGTAAACAAGCGACTTCTTTTACGTATAATTAATTATTGAGCCCAGTTGCGCAGCTGTTTACTGCAAAAATACATGGACCCATGTATTTGCCAAAGATGTTATAAGAAGAAAACTGTGGGAGAAAGCTCTCCGAAAAAAATTGGAATGTGATATTTCGTCGAGACGATGTGGTATCTTTTAAGCCTTTTATGGGAGAAAGTCGTTTATAGGTGATGCTCCCAAGAGAATTAAGTCTGTTTTCATTACATACAGGCACTTGTGATGTGATATTGTGTAAATTATAGTAAAGTATGAGTGTGTTTATATTATCATTATTAGATCAGTGTTAGAAGTGTTATCTCTGAGGTTTTTTAGTCAGGAAGATCATGCCTGAGTTGGTTTTCAACTCTGATAAGGTTATTTCTATTGTACGCCTCCAGTCTTCAACAAAAACCGAACTCAACGTCAACAAACACAAAATAACCTATAAAATATAAAACGTTCATAATTTATTGACTTTTCGACTAAAGCTGCTTTTTTACCAGTGATAGACGCTTGCCCTGTCCTTAGCTCGTCTTTTAATAGTGCTACACTCCAAGTCTTATACATATTTATCTAGTTTTCGTATAATTTGTGATCGACACAAAAGTAAACATAAACACAACAATGGCGGTTTAAAAACGTACAATTGTGCTGCCATCTGTTCTGAGCTTTCAGTTTTTAACGTCATTGCATAAAATCTTTGTATGAAAAAAGGTTTTTCCAAGAGTAACGAACTACATAATCTAAATTTTGTTCTCAAATCAAACAAAGTTAAAACTCTTATTTTCGAAACTTGAAATTCCTTTTTTTTGTTTATTTCCGGCAAGTCTATCCACCGTAAAAAGCAGGTTGGAGTCTCATTTTTTACGAAATGTAAGGGAAAAGTTTTTTGCGATATCTGACTTTTCTAGTACACAAACCTTAGTTGGTCTAGTATATTTTTTTATCCTTATAAGAAACAGGATCGATTGGCATCAAAAAAAGTTTTTGTGAAAACTGCCCATTTCCTTGCTGCCTGTAATTTTTTTTCAAAATCTGTGAATGCAGATCAAAATATCTCGAAAAGTTAAGGACAGTCTCGTAAGACCGTTTTCTTGTAACTACAACGGTAGCTGCCCTTACTGCTCCATCTCAAAAATCCACCCTTTAAAAGTTACTAGCTTTTGCCCGCGGCTTCGCCCGCGTGGATGTCGCAAAATATCCCACAGGAACATGCTACCGGAATTTAGAGTATCCTATGTTCTAAGCCAGATTATGGCCTATCCGTATGCCTTTCATCTAAATACGTTCAACCGTTACGGTATTAAAAGGTAAGAGGCAGATAATAAATCTGTATACACAAAATGCAAAATTGAAACCGTTAAAGGATAACTTCTATGTCTGTCAAGACCCTTTTTCTCAGAAACGCCTAGAGGCATCAAGTTGAAATAGATATCAAAAACATAGATCTACGGTCCCTTGGAGCTGTAAAGATAATCAAAGTTCCAAGTCAATGCAATAAAAAAATACGGCCTTTTAAATTATACCGGATATTTATATTGACACTCGCAAACAAAACAATGCCTATATGGTACTTCCCGTTGCAGCATGAAGTTTGGCGAGAAAACTTTCATCACCTCCGTTAGGATTATTTTTGTGACAAAAAGTAGCCTATGTCCTACCCTAGGATGCTGTTTATCTCCTTGGCAATTTGATTGAAATCGAATTCGAATTTGGAATTTGATTGTGGTTTAGGCGTGAAAAGTTAACATACAGACAGACATTCTTGTACTCAAATTCAAACCTCAGTTGGCGCGATATAGTTTTTGGATAAGTTTTTGTGAAAATTGGCAATTTTTATGAAATCTGTGAATGCAGATCAACATGTTTCAAAAAGTTAAGGACAGTCTCGTTAGGCCCTTTCCTCATTGGTTGGGACCGCACGCGCGCACTGCTTTCATTTAGAATTCCAAATTCAAATTAATTCTATTGGTTGGCGAGCCCATGACCAAAATTTTTGCCTCATCGTTTTACGAACAAAATCGTATAAAATCGATAGATTTTGTTATTCTGAAATACAAAAATCCAAATTTTTGAAAAGGAGACTGATACGATTACTTCAACTCTTGGGCCTGAATAGTAACGAGATGTAAATGGTGTGAATTTATAGAATCATACATACATTAGTGTATTGCAGTGACTAGTTGCTATCCCACAATTCACATAGCGATCCATAGTTTCAACAATATTCAATCGGTAAAATCCATTATGACAATTACAAGTCAATCGTGTGAGTGATCTTTGGTGTCCAGTGTGAAAGCAAGGGTCGTACAAGGTAGGCAGGGTCAGAGTCCGTAAAAATCAAAGCAGTGATCGTTGAAAATGAAAAATCATTAGGAACGCACTCAAAACACATCCGAAAACACGAAATAAGTGACAGCTGTCTAGTTCTAGTAGGGATGTGCGTTGCGACAACGAACCGTTTACAAAGACCGTTTTGTGATGATGAAACCGTTTTACGACCTGAGTTCAACTTCAAACAGTCTTCATTGCACAAACCAGTCTTAGAATTACTTGATGCGATTTTTACATCTAAGAAAATACAGTCGGGTACAATGATTCAACTATCTATCACACTCGTAAAACAGTCCTTCCAATAAAAAGTGAACTCTTAAAAGTGAACTCTTTGAAATGAAATACAGTCAGTAATGTATTACCAGTTGTCAATGCTGTCGTTCGTGATGCGAAAAAACCATTTCATACATTTCAAATCGTTGATAGTTTTAAGGAATTGCGCTCGACGAAAACGCGATTCTGTTCCATGTTGGATAAGTTTCGTCCTTTAACCGTTTTCTGCAACCATTTTCGTCGTCGGGAAAACGGTTTCGGTCGCCAAAAATTCGAGAGTGACCCACCACTAATGTGTCAAATTGTCTATGTCAAATTGTCAATGTTAGTCTGCCAGTGCAGAATATGTACTGCCATAGACAAACTCAAACTCAAAGCATTTATTTCAATTAAACCATTTACAGGCAATTGTCAAGGAATCGGTCAGTCAGAAATAGGTATGAAGCTAGTTGCCCATTCCAAAGCGTAGTAGGTACCTATGGAGAAGAACGGGCAAGAAACTCCACGGACACTCTTTTAAATAAAAAATTGTTACAAAATATTGGTTACATCATTCATGTTGAAATTATACATGTGAGAACAATGTAGAAAGACGTGCACGTTAGAAGCGTCCGTAATAAAAAGATAAAATAAAGAACAATTAAAAAAATTTAAATAAAATAAAAATAAGAATAAGCCCTGGCAGCTAAGAGATGACCAGTCCCAACTGACGGCGCCCGTTCACGACCATGACGCATGGATTAGCACCATTCAGCTCAACCATATAAACCGACAAAAAAATAAAACTGATTTTAATCGGTATGAAATTGATAATCATTATTTTGGTTTTTCAGTAATTAATGATGTTTTATTTAAATTAAATGCACTATATTGTATAAAAGTATATATAGTGCATTTAATTACTTTGAGTTAACTATATTACCTAGTGCTACCTAGTGGGTAGGTTTTCTTTTTGTAGTTGTGTAATCGATTACTATAATCAATGATCTCACGAAAACTATCTTTATCACATTTTTCCGCTTCCAGACAAAGAATTGAGCTGATTTTTGATATTCAAGGATAAAAAAATATGACAAATTTTTTGATCATATCTCAACTTAATACACTTGGGCCCAACATTTTTCATCTCCTTTCCGCGTTACTAAATATGACCTGTGTGTGTTACCTGATCGCATTATTAAATATGCAAAAAAAAATAAAAAATTCAACAGTTCGGTAATAACCGAACTGTTTTAGAGCAATCTGTCTGATTTTCAGAATGTAGTTGAACAATAGATTTTAGATACCGAAAACACAATTTTCAGAAACTAGTAGCGTCACACGTACCAAGGAGACCATAATTTGAGAAAATTAAAAATGAGGCAAAAATGAAACTCATAGCATCCCGTCTGAAAATCTTGTTTTTATGTGAAGATTGGTCAGTTGATGCGAATGTTCACAACGTCGCAAATACCTGTTTTGTTTTGTTCTGTTTTGTTTTGATTTTACTGTATGATTTTAAAATATGATACACAAAAAAATATATGAAATATGATTTTGCTGTATGAACGCTCCTAAACTAGTTAGGAGCGTTTTTTGGCTCCGTGAAATCCAAACCCTGCTGCCCATCATTTTCATGTGGCGGTGCAGCGGTTGTGTCGGCCGCTATGTGGAGGCCGTTATTTGGTGGCCGTTATTTGGCGGCCGTCATCTAGCTGCCGTTATGTGGCGGCCGTTACTTGGCGGCCGCAATTTGGCGGCCGTAAAATGGCGGCTGTAATGTGGCGGTCACTATGTGGCGGCCGTAATGTGGCGGTCGCTATGTGGCGGCCGCTATGTGGCGGCCGTTTTGTTGCGGCCGTTATGTGGCGGCCGCCATGTGGCGGCTGTTATCGGCCGTTACGTGGCGGTCGCAATGTGGCGGCCGCTATGTGGCAGCTATTATTTAGTGGCCGTTATTTGGCAGCCGTTATTTGGCGGCTGTCATCTAGCGGCTGTTTTGTGGCGGCCGTTACGTAGCGGCCGCAATTTGGCGGCCGTAATGTGGCAGCCGTAATGTGGCGGTAACTATGTGGCGGCCGCTATGTGGCGGCCGCCATGTGGCGGCTGTTATATGGGTGCCGTTATTTGGTGTCCGTTATCTAGCCGCCGCTACGTGGCGACCATCATGTGGCGGCCGTTATGTGGCGGCCGCAATGTGGCGGCTGTTATATGGGTGCCGTTATCTAGCGGCCGCTACGTGGCGACCATCATGTGGCGGCCGTTATGTGGCGGCCGCTATGTGGTGGCCGTTGTGTTGCGGCCGTTATGTGGTGGCCGCTATGTGGTGGCCGTTGTGTTGCGGCCGTTATGTGGTGGCCGTAACGTGGCAGTTGCAATACGGCGGCCGCTATGCGGTGGCCACTATGTGGCGGCGTTAAGTATAAATACTGAGTTTCGAGTTAATCAGAACGCGCATTAAAATTATTCCATACAAACTTTGATACCCCCCAATCCTTCTAAAGGGGGTAGTTTAGAAAAACTAAAAATGGCAAAGTTTATAATTTACATAGATAAATATTCTTGCCAAGTTTCAAGTTTATTAACTCAAGGAATAAGATTTTTCATACAAACAAAATTCTCCCTTTTCACCCCCTTAAAGGTCGAATTTCTAAAGATCCGTTCTTAGCGGACGTTTACTAACTATGAACTACCTCCCTACCAAATTTCATCTTTATACGTCGAGCGGTTTTCGAGATTTCATGATGAATGAGTGAATGAGTGAGTGAGTGACCTTTCGCATTTATATATCGGTACCCTAGTTCACACTCGTACTAATTACATTTTTTACTTTTTTATTCCTATGAAATAAAATTCTGCGTCGTTTTATCTTACCAGAGTTAAGTAAAGCCTTCTCCTTCTATTAAAAAAAAGTGTCCCAATGATATTAAGTACTTCGGATGCGCGTATTATTGTACTCAAAAGAAATTGAGTACTTAACATAACATAACATCACGCCTTGTTTCCCCGAAGGGTTTGGGCAGAGGTATATCTGTAGTAGGTACACGCAAAAAAAAAAGCTAAAGTGCTATTCTATGATATAAAAACTCAATTTTTAATGTTTTTTTAACCTCTGCTACGATATTCATATGCGAACATAAGAATTGCTTTCCTGTAAAATTGGTGTAAATGTAATTAGTACGAGTGTGAACTAGGGTATCGATATTTAGATGATTACGGAACGACACGACACGACACGCACGATTATGATAACTAACTAATATATATATATTATGTACAAGTATGTAAAGGAAAAAGTTAAAAATAAAGACATGAGCTCATTGGGCGTCAAAAAATTCGTCCGCATCGCTGTCAGCGGGAAAAGTGCCCAAAAGGCTGGCAGTATTGCCACGTTGGATGGCGATGTAGTTAGTTGTAAATATGTTTGTGTATATTATATGTTAACATAGTAAACAATAAAGTGTACTTTTGATTATTTTATGATAATAAACCATTATCACTATTATCACCCACATAATTAAGATTTTTATGTAATTGTAACAACTATATCAAGTATCACTGCCGAAAAATTATAGGCAACCTACTTACAGCAAAACTGGCAAAATTTGGGTGTACTTTTTATCTCTGCCTATCCTTTCAGAGAACGCAGGCGTGAAGTTACTGTGGACTGCCTTTTATTTGAATTTTGGGGTAACATTGTGACAGGTGCTCTTGGAGTAAGGGTCATTGGAATCTTGGGGTCAATTGGTAACGGGTGATATTGTAATTTAGTTAAAGCTTGCGATATACAGTGTGTGCGTCCCTAGACAAATTTCACAAATAATGAAACACTTTACAAAAACTCCGTTGAGGATGAACATAATTTACCTCTACCTACGGGTTGTCTTGGATATACTGGCGTGATGTTGTGTAATAAAAATATTGGTAAACTGTAAATATTACTTGCGATTAGCAGTTTTAAGAAACATGGATCATGTGGCGGATTCCGAGATTCAACATGAACGCGGTTTTTTACAGAAATAAAAAAAAGTCTGAATTCAATAAAATTAAAAGCCGCTAATCTGTGCAAACGATAAAAAAAATAACAACCTAATAAATGGCGCACTTACAGGTTTTGTGTACCTACTGAAATATTTGTTTATTAATAAAAGGTTTTTTTTATTTTGTTTATTATTTTCAAATTTAAAGGCCACATAACAACTTATACCTAATTATCTCATCATCATCATCATTTCAGCCGAAAGACGTCCACTGCTGGACATAGGCCGCTACGTCTTTCGGTACGTGGTCGCCACTCCAGAACCTTTCGACCCCATCGGCCTTCCGTTCTGCGAGAAATGTGCCCTGCCCATTGCCACTTCAGTTTGGCAATTCTTCGGGCTATGTCGGTTACCTTGGTTCTCCTGCGGATCTCTTCATTTCTGATTCGATCACGTAGGGAAACTCCAAGCATAGACGTCTCCATTGCCCTTTGGGTGACTTTTGATAAGGCCCATTGTGAGCGACCACGTTTCAGTACCATACTGCAACACGCACTGGTCAAAGACTTTCGTCTTGAGGCACTGTGGTATGTGGGATGAAAAGATATTGCGTAGCTTCCCGAATGCTGCCCAGCCGAGTCGGATTCGACGATAATTCTCTAATTACCTAACTATATACTGAAAGGTTAGATACAAGAGCACACTAACCATAATTTCATTTGGGTGGGCAACGAAGTGACGCAACACTTTCAAAAATGACCCTTTAACACTTTTGTCCATTTTGTAATGATCACATACACGCACACACACCCCCACATACACGTGTTTGCACATTACAGGTGGGCTGCACCGTGTTTTTATTGTTTTTGAATGCAAGCCTTTAGTGTATTGATCACCCCAGATTAGGGTTTGGGAATTCCCGACAATTTCAAATTCCCGGGACACGAGACAGCTTACAATCAAAGTCACGGGAATTCCCGGGACTTCGAGACTTTTAAGTTTTTTATTTAATTTTTTTAAGAGGGGTAATCCTTTTTGAAGCATTTTAATTGAGTTATTTCTGGTGAAACGTATTAAAAAAGGCAATTTTTTGTAAAAATCAAGATTTATTAAAATGAAAATTAAATCTTAATAACTTTAACGTTATTTTCAGTGATTAAAAGAAATAAACAAAGCAATTACTAAAATTGCTTTGTTTTTCTATCTGGGATTTCTCAGTAGCAGCCCGGAGTCTGGATTTGTGCCCGGTTGATGGCAATAGGCTCGCCCCCTATTACATGGGACTTAAACATAACTGGCGAACTGTGGGTGTACCTGCTACAGGTACACCTCTGCCCAACCCTTCGGGGAAACAAGGCGTGATGTTATGTATGTTATGTGTTATAAAACGAATTTAGTTAAAAATCATACTAATTCTTAATAACTTTACTATTATCTAGTAATTCTAGTATTTAATCATTGGTTATAATCACAACATTGTTAATTCTCATAATCACAGATTTGTTTCTTAGAACAGACTTGTAAATCAGTCTTTTAAATAATCAACTAACACATTAATTAGACTTCTTTAATGATTTAATAAAATAGGCTTTAAAAAAAATCTGAGCGTCAATAGCTTTGTCCGACAATCTGTTTCTGATTTTTGTAATAATGCCACCGGAAATGAAGGCTTAACACTCTCTCGTTTTCAACAGATGTCGGTTTAATTGTGTTTAAGGCTTTATACAGTAACAATTTCGACAATCTTGTCTCGTCTCGAGTCTCGAATCGAAAGTCCCGGGACTCGAGACAACTAAAATTATGAAAAGTCCCGGGACTTCGAGACACGAGACGTCCCGGGACCCAAACCCTACCCCAGATAGTTTTATTTTAATCAGTTTATAATTTATACCCAACAAGATAATCGTGCAAGCATCTGCGGAAATACACGAGTAGCAACGTGTGGGTAAAAACAATTTCCAGTGCTACAGATTACATGTCGTGAACCAGCTTTTCCCCTCCAAGGGCAATGTTAAGATGCCTACCATATTATTATAATATTGTATTTGCATCAGACCCAGACATTTAATCAAGTCATAGAGGATTACGAAGGTTATTAAACCCACCCTGTATTTGACGTGGATGTCGCATGAACCCCAGTAATTAGAAACATGAATTGAATTCCTAAGGCTGGTAACTATAATCCTATAATATTAGGTAATATTCTAAAGCGACTACAAACTAGGCTTTGACTGGAAGTGAATTTGTGTTTTATCTTTAAATTTTCTGTGCTTGCGCGGAAGTCGGAATATAACATTGGGTTCAGCCCAAATTTTACGCTTGCTCATAGCAAGCGGTCACAAACAGCAGACATTTGGCATTTTTCATACATGTACCTACATTGTACAACTTTAGGGTGCTGCCTCACAGTCGGTGACAGACTATACATTTGCCGTGAACCGTCCCGAAGTGTTCGTTATTTGTTGCGCACCGGACGAACTAACTCACAAAGAGTTAGAGTTCGCCAAGTGCGTGGTGTAATTACAAGCATTCAGCCTTTCTTGTAGGATGGGTATGCACCTGCAATATCAGGAGTATCATTATGTGGTGGTGTACTAATCTGGTTAGCCTATCTACTTTTTTGGCACCCATAATGTTCTGACTAGCCTTTTCCCAACTATGTTGAGGTCGTCTTTTCTCAAAAGTTTTTAAAAGAAACAAAATTAATGAATACTGATCAAATTTATAAATATAACACTTGCATACTTGTACGAGTACAGTATTTCTATTTTCTTAATGTCCTTCGGCAAACTTTGTGTTTCGTCAGTTGTCGTATTTCTATCAAATGTGGATGCAAATTCAAAAGCGCATGACAAGGCAGGCTAACCATATAATTTTAAGAGCACCGAGGACAAACTACGTTAGAAAGACTGAACTGACTTACTGTTTGTATACACCGTGAAATTTGAATCACAGTTTTGCTAGAATAAACGTTATTCAGACCATGGTCTACAACCATTCTACAGCACCCAATTAAAAAAAAAAACATAAATTTGTTTTTGAAAAAACACAAAAAGACAAAGTTTAAAATGTCAAGATTATCTACTGCTTACTAAATTTCGTATATGGAGGTACATTTCCCTGTAAAAAATGCTGTGTCCCATGCGTGGTGTCTGTGATGTAGGGTGTAACGATAATCTTGACATATTAAACTTTGTATTTTTGTGTTTTTTCAAAAACCAATTATGTTTACCAAAGACATTATCGGACTGTCTGTTGAACACAACATTGAATTGTCCTGTGTTGAGCTTGATAAGCATGTTATAGTATGCGTATACAGACCTCCAAGTTACCAGAATCTATCTATGTTTGATTCTGTAATGGAAGATGTACTAAAGAAACTTAGTGCTAGTAGTAAGTCAATAATCATATGTGGTGATTTTAATATTAATTTATTAGAAAATAACTCGAACACTATCAGATTATTAAGTCTTTTTAGGTCATTTGATTTGTCAAATGTTTTTATTGAACCAACCCGAGTGACAGCTTCTTCTGCCACTTGTATAGATAATATATTTTGTAATTGTGATTACTTACATAAACAAATTGTAAATAAGTTGCCATCTGATCACAGTGGTCAAACAGTAACATTTTGTACCTACATGCCTTTACAAAAAATTCAAATAAGGTTTAGGCCAATTACATGTAAAAACTTAGAGAAATTAGATAACTCTTTGGCAAGTAAATTATGTGTTCAGAGTTTTAATAATATTTTTGACCCTAATGAGTTTTACGCCGAGTTCTTTTCACTATTAAACAAGCAATTTATTGACACTTTTCCACTAAAGACTAAAACTATTTACACAAAGTTCTTATTTAGTGATTGGGCCACTACAGGTATTCGTAAAAGCAGGGAAAAACTTTTTGAACTTTATGGCCTAAAGCAACATATGAATAATACAAGCTTTCATCAGTATGTCGCAAAATATTCTAAAACTTTTAAAAGTGTGTGCAAAATAGCTAAAGCTCTTTACATTAGCAATAAAATAAAATCAGCTGATGATAAAATAAAAACTACCTGGCAAATAATAAATAATGAAACAGGTAGGAAAAAACAGCGTAATACTGAATTAAATTTAGAGACTGCACATGGCCCCATCAACTCAGATGTAGAAATAGCTCAGGAATTTGAAAACTTTTTTGCTAATGTTCCCCTTAAAACTACCGAAAATTTAAATTCATCACCCGCGCTTTCTGCCGCCTTACTTAGAAATAATGTAAATGCATGCCCTTTAGAGTTTAGGTTTCAGCATACAAACCCCCAGGCTGTTATAAAAGCTTTTAAAGATCTTAAAATTAAATCAACAGAAGATCTATGGGGAATGTCTGTAAAAGTGTGTAAATCTATCATCGAAACCATTGCGCCCTATTTAGCTTTCATATTTAACACCAGTGTAGACCAAGGAGTCTTTCCGGATCTCATGAAACTCAGTAAAGTAGTTCCATTGTTTAAGTCCGGTGATAGTAAGGAACCCAACAATTATAGGCCCGTGTCAATTCTGCCAGTTCTCAGTAAAGTGTTTGAAAAGTTGATGCTTAATCAAATGTTACGTCACTTTAATAAAAATTCCATCTTTCATGAACAACAGTACGGTTTCACCAAAGGGCGTTGTACCACTGACGCCGGTGTCACCCTAATAAAGAACATTTTTAATGCCTGGGAAGAAGCACAAGATGCCATTGGAATCTTTTGCGACCTCTCGAAGGCGTTCGATTGCGTAAACCATGAAACACTTCTGCTGAAACTAGAACACTATGGCATTAGGAATACAGCTCTTGATTTACTAAGATCATACCTGAAAGATAGAAAGATTAAAGTTCAAGTAAACGGCGTAAACTCGTTGGGGTCTGAAATGGCAATGGGTGTTCCTCAAGGTTCGATATTGGGTCCATTCCTCTTTTTAGTTTACATAAACGATTTACCCCAATTACTTCAAAATCAACCGAAGATGGTGTTATTTGCAGATGACACATCATTGATCTTTAAAATAGACCGACGGTCACAAAATCTTGACGACGTGAATAACTCTATTCTTCAGGTCCAAGATTGGTTTACGGTAAATAATTTGGTACTTAATGAGAAAAAAACCAAATGCATTAGATTTAAATTACCGAATGTTAGAAGTAGTGAATGTGACATCATATTGAATGGAGAAAAACTGGAATTTATTCATCAAACAGTTTTCCTGGGAATCACGCTAGACGAGAAATTACAATGGGGACCTCATATAACATCTCTTGCGGGGCGGCTAAGCTCGGCCGCTTATGCTGTTAGAAAGATAAGACAGTTAACAGATGTGGAAACCGCGCGTTTGGTCTATTTTAGCTACTTTCACAGTATTATGTCATATGGCATTTTACTGTGGGGTCGGGCTGCTGACATTGAATCCATCTTTATTTTACAAAAGAGGGCTGTCAGAGCCATTTATAATCTATGTCGTCGCGAATCTCTCAGGGAACTATTTAAAAAGATTAATATTATGACGGTACCTTGCCAATTCATCTATGAAAATATTATGTATGTAAGGAAAAATCAGCATCTTTTTAAGAAAATAAGTGATAGACATAATTTTAATACTAGAAATAAAGATAAAATAGATCAACCATTTTTCAGATTATCCAAAGTACAAACATCTTTTATGGGGTACTGTGTTAAATGTTACAACAAAATACCTTGTGATATATTACAATTAACTGAAAGAAAATTTAAAACGCATATTAAAAGTACTCTTTGTAAACAAGCATATTACAAATTAGAGGATTATATCCTAGATAAGAATGCTTGGAAGCATGCTGGTCTAGCTCCATAGGACAATTTTGAGTCTAGACAAAATCAAACTGGTTGCTAATTTAATTGTGTAATTAAATATTACAACATTTTTTGTTTTTACATTCTGTGATTACCTGAACTCACACGAATTAGTATCACTTGTAATTTTTTTTTTTGGGAATATCGTATAGGTTTTACAATGCTTGTAAATATGTGAACACCATGTATCCATTACATAATTATTTTTTCTATCATTGCTTCATTTTTATTTTTACCTATTGCGGTATAGTAATCTTATTCCAGGTGCATCGTTTTCACATATAATTATATAATTAATGTATACAAAATATTGTAAAACATTTTAAAAGAGTAACGGTGGAGTTTCTTGCCCATTCTTCTCCATACGAAAACTACCCTTTGGAAGGGGCGACTAGAATCAATTCTATTTTTTGTTTTTGACGTTCAAAAGTGCCTTTTTGTGCCTAATTGAAATAAATTATTTGACTTTGACTTTGACTTTGTTTTTTTTTAAATTGGATGCTGTAGTATGGTAGTAGACCATGGTCTGAACAACGTTTGTTCTAGCAAAACTGTGATTCAAATTTCACGGTGTATATGAGGGGGCTGAACTCCTATAACTCTATACCTAAATTAATTAAAGAATCGAAATCACTTCCAAATTTTAAAAGGCTATTAAAGCACCATCTGAATAATGTATGAATTGTAACTTTTTACCGTTTTATAACTTAATTTAAGTTTATTACCTAGCGAAACTGCGCTTATCTTAATAATTTATGTTTTCCTCTTAGGAGTGAATAATTGTATTCTTTTGGAGCATTTAGAGCAAAAAAAAAAACGTGTGGCACTCGGGGACTGCCGCGGTAAAGCTATTGCATAGCATTTGTAACCTCCATACTTTCTATTTGTCAACGCTACACTTAGGATGATGACATAAAACAAAAATAACGTTCTCATGACAACATCACGTTCATGGGAACGTAGTTTGTCATGTCAACGTGATGTTGTCATGGGAACGTAATTTTTGTTTTATGTCATCATCCGTCATTACATGGTAGGCGGAGTGGGGGGTGTTAGGTTTTATTTTCGTTACGGAATTTCTTGATTCGGTCGCCGCGCTCAAAGCCCGCGATAAAAGCTATGCAATAGCTTAAAATATTCTTAAACCGTAAACCGTCTTCCAGTCTAACCAGATGCAGCTGATTATATTTCTGTTGGGAAACCCATTTAATAATAATATTGTTTTATAAGACCGTTACTGTACCGTCTTGAGTTTCCTATAGGTAAATATGGCTTAAAACCCTAGTTGTACTTTCCTACTAAAGTGATCGTGAAAACAGCATGCACCTAAGTTGTTCTAGCTTATTTATCGTACAGCAATCATTTCAGCCGAAAGATGTTCACTACTGGACATAGGCCTCTCCCAAGCACCGCCACTTCGACCGGTTCTGTGCTTCCCGTATCTAGCGGATTCCTGCGGCCTTCACAAGGTTATCGGTCCACCTTGTGAGAGGCATTCCAACGCTACGTTTTCCGGTCAGCGTTGTCATTGGCCATCTGTTTTGTGAGCAATGTGCCCTGCCCATAGCCACTTAAGTTTCGCAATTCTTTGGGCTATGTCGGTTACCTTAGTTCTACTGCGGATATCTTCAATTCTGATTCGATCACGTAGGGAAACACCATGCATAGCCCTTTCCATTGTCCTTTGGGTGACTTTTAGCCTTGTAATAAGGCCCATTGTGAGCGACCATGTTTCGGTGCCATAGGTCATCACTGGCAAGATGCACTTTCGTCTTGAGACACTGCGGTATGTGGAACGAGAAGATATTGCGTAGCTTCCTATCCGATCCTACAGTAAAATTGTCTAAATAATTCTTAGGCAATCCTACGAATTCGGCTGATACCTTGAAATTTATCTGGTAGCAAATTCTGTAAATTAATTGCAGGGAATTCATTGTATGTTAGTATGTAAGCTAATTTCAGCTAAAACGTCACAATCTGCTAATTTAATCATACATTTCCTTTGAGCGGATTGTTCCTAGAACTATGTACAGTAAGCACTCAAAAGTGCATGAGCACGCTAAGAGTCGTATTGCTGTGAACACGCGGTATAGTCCGTACATTTGTATGTGTAAACAGTCAGACGTCTGTGGTGTGAGTGCCGTACACACACCACAGAGAACGCAGTTTTGAACTACACACTATCGTATCGTCACGGTTCGCGGGCGCCGCACTTATATTTCCATAACTTTTGTTAGCACGCATCATACTCGTACGCGTGACCTTGGCCAGTGTATCGCATTGCTAAAATTCGAAAGTAAATTATATGTGCAGATAGCAGAAGGCGTTAAGCGTTGGTCTTAGATTCAAGATGGCTAAGGTTCTAATCTCGTAAATCACAGCGCTGTTTTTGCAAATATTATTATTTTTGTTTGCAATAATAATATTTTTAAATATCCTGCCTATTTATTAATGTTGTTATTGCAATAAAGGGTTTAGAATAAAAAATGCGTGATATGTTATAATAAAAAATAAATAATATTTATTCGTTATGTTTATTTTACTTAAGTATAGTTATCAAACTGCTACAATTATTTATCATTACTTCACCTGAATAATATGTGAAATAGATGTCTAGAAACTTAGAAGCAATTTGTATTATTTTGACATATTTAAATTTTGAAATGTTTTAAATTTTAAATGGATTTTTTTGCACCATAAATATAAAGCTTTGATCATGGTCTAAGTAATTAAGCAATAAATAAGAATATTAGACTACTTAAAATGTAAAAAAATCTACTGACAAAATTGTTGATTTTAAGGTTAAAGGCAGTTGTTAATATTAATTATTTTAAACTTTATTTGGCTTTAGTAAATATTGGTTGGTATTGAGGTTATAGCTTAAGTATTCATTTTCTTTACGAAAAGAAGATTGAAACTAAACCTCAAATTTTAATCCTAAAATAATACTATTACTAAAATAATATTAAACAATTTCGGTATATCTGCAAGAAATACGACAAACACCCTATTGAAACGTGCTTAAAAAATTCGTTACCATAAATTCATGCAATAACGAATCTGTTGTTTATTAAGTTGGTACGGTCAATATTTTAAGGTCAAAAACGGTTTTCTAGCTGGTCTTCAGTGATGCAAACCTTCAGAGTGCACGGCGAACGGTTCATAATGACGTGTTTTTAATAATTCAGCAAAATATCTCGTTGGTATGAAACCATTTGTTTCATTTACCATTTGACGTCGCTGCTACTCGACAATAAGCCCCTTCCTCATATCTCTTAACCGTCACAGTATTTCTCTAGAACAAAGAAAAACATTGTTTTTATTACACATAATACCTAATTATTTATTATTCACTAATCGAATTAAACCTCACAATGAATTTAAAACTTTAAAGGCATCTTCTGTCTCAACAATACCTCTGTTCTATCAACAATACCCTTGATTAGGATTTATGTTTAGTAAAATATGAAATTATACAAATGATAACACTCACACTTAGTCCGGTTTTATTAGATATTCACTTCACTTTTACGCAGCGCAATAATATTCTCAGATCTGATCTGATCTCTTCAATATATTTTATGCCTGCTTTTTGATAATAATAACCACAACACTGCGCTAAATGCTCGTCACCAATATTATCACGGCACGAACCAACAAAGTTCTATTAATTGAATACTTGTAACAAACTGCATCTACCCCACAGAAATCGAAATAATTTACTTAGTTTTTTGTGGTCTACCTGCTAAACTTTAATATTTATGTGAACAAGACGAATGAAACTAAAAACGAATGATGATTATCGAACTAGTCATTGGTTGCAGACAAAGTGAGTGTGTGTGTGTAATGTGCGTGTCTACAGTATTGTAACAACTTATAGAAGAAGGTCGTAAGTCAAACCGAAGCGTCAGTCTATTGCTTTGTGAGATTGCTTATGGACTTTTGGTCGGTACTGTACATAGATCTTGTATCTTCTACATAATTGTTCCGTATGCAAACGAAATCCTCTTAAGCCACCAATTAATTATCAAAACGTTAAATTACATTGGCGTATTAATGCGGGCAGCTGGTTAGTTATGATAATACCGTTATCATTACCTAGAGATTAACTTACATGGGTAAACTCAAACTCAAAGCCAGTGGCGAACAACTTAATGGAGGCTCCCCGCCCAGGTATGCAGAAAAGTTTGAGAAGGACGTAGTATATGAGAGCGAGCGAAGCAATCTCGAAACTTTAAAGCTCAAAAATGTTAGTATCCTATGTTTTTAGCATACGTAGCAATATCCCCAACTACAAACTGCCTTTTACTTACTGAACATATTTTGACGCTGTTTGGGCGTTTGCTCGAGATTTGGGGGCAAAAACCGGCCCGTGGCGAACCGCACCTACCGCTCGCCCTTAGTCCGTCAGTGTTCAAAGCATTTATTTCAATTAAACCATATTGGTACAGGCACTTTTGAATTGTCAAAGGAGTCGGCCATTCAGAAAGATTCAGGTAGTTGCTCATTTCAAAGCATTCCTATGGAGAAGAACGGGCAAGAAACTCCATGGACATGGACACTCTGTTAAATTATATTGTTACAAAATATAGAACGATGTAAAAAGTGCGCGTTAAAAGCGTAAAGGGTGACTACTGAAGATCAGCGTTGTGCTGTGCGTCCCCCATAGCACAGCATCATGCTGAGTGAAAACCTTCTTGTCATAGTCAAGACGTGCAGCTGTCGACCACTTTTTTCCGTGCTTTTAATTATTTATTTGTGTGGTTTTACTAAGTAGGTAGGTATTCAAGCTAACTTGTCTTTTTTGTATTCACGTGTTTCTGTGACAACAGAACATTTAGTCTTTCTTTATAAAGAATATCCCAACGGAATTAAATTATTTAAAAAATTCACGCCACCAGTTGGAGCCACTTTGACAAGAGGTCTTCCATTTCGACAATGATTATAAAATATATGATGACGTTCATCATTCGTTTCATTCATTCGTTCATCATTCAGTCACAACTTTAGAAAATATTGGCGCTTTGACACTTTTGACAGGTGCTCGGACCTGACGTCTCAGTGCTGCCACCTAGTGAACGTCATTTCAGAAAACCCTCATTACATTACGAGTACGTTACCAAAACATCAATGAGCGTAAGAAATAGGTATAGGTTACAAAAAAGTCCTTAACTAACCTCAGTAGGTGGGGTCCTGAGTTCAATTTCCAGGTATGGCTTAATGTTATTGAGATTATCGACTATGAGATCCTCAGTAGCAGCCCGGAGTCTACATCTGTGGCTGGTTGATGGTAAATAGGCCCCCCATTTAATGGGATTTAAGGTACCCAGCTCAACGTCGTAATGAAATGAAATGAAATTGCTTCAGAATCATTTTTACATGTCATATTAAAAAATATGCTAGATGAGGTCGGTGTTTCCTATCTGACTACTCTGAGAAGAACGGCCGAAACAAACTCGGAGGTCACAGTCTATTTAGGTTGTCTGCGAAAACCTTACATCATGCAGGCTGGAAAAAAAAATACTGGTTGCATTCGATCACTCAATCGAATTTAGAATTAGTTTCAAAATTAAATATGCGGCTATTGTTGTCATAAAACAAGTATAACTTAATTATCGTTGGCGTAGATGGAGAAATAAATAACAAAAAAAATCTTGCTTGGAGAAAACTGCGATTTATTTATGCGGCATGATTTGGGTGTTACGAAAATGGTGAAGGGTCAATTTGACTAAAATCGCAGTTATTTAGTTCTCCACCTACGCCGACGATATGCACTTAAAAGTGAGCACGGACCGGACACACGCACAGTCTGCTTGAAATAATTAGCAAAAATTCTGTATTGCTTTTTATTTTCTTATGAAATGAAATAATTTTATTTCTATAGGTTTGTACAAACACTTTTACACGTCAATCATATTTTAAACTAAGTGAAGTCGGCGTTCCCTATCTGACTTTTGCATAGCGTCTCCAAGATTCCGGACAGTAAGCGCTGTGTAGGTACTTGTGCCTACGGGGTTGTGTCATTCGACATAAATTATTATTTCAGTCGTAGTGAATCATGTGAACATGATGAAAAACAAATTTATTAGCGAATCGATCCAAGAATGTTGGATTTTGGCAACTTTCCCACCAAATTATTGAAAAATGAAATGACAGGAATCCTTTCCACTGTCATTAACGAGACACAATAGAATTTTAATTGTTATCCACTTCAATGAGGCGTCGTAACAGATGATGAGTTATAAACGTTTGTTCCTATAAAAAATTTGTCGGTGTCGTGTGACAATGGAACAAAAAAAAATGAAAAAAAAAGAAGTGTAGCGTCTGATTTCGGCTTAGCAGGCGTTGTATGTGTTATGTCACAAAGAATTGAAATCAGAATAAGAAAAGTAGGTTCAAACCTTAACTAACTAACAACTATAACTCTATAGGTACAACTATGAAGGTCAGGGATTCAAATTGTAACAGTTGACCTACATACGTTTCACTCTAACATCAAACTGGCTGCGGCGCAATAGAGAGAGAGCAAACATTTTTGATTACTTTCTTTTTTCATGTTTGACGTTCTCTAAGACTAGACCTTGGAATGCAGGCAAAGCTTCAGATGCTAATTAACATGGATGCTTAAACGCTCGTGCAGACTGGCGCGACTTGTCGCGCGACGCGATTCTGTGATATATGTATATTCGTAGAACAATTGCTATTAAAACGCGCGCGACACTACACAGGAGCGTCCTGTCGCACCACGACACAGAAAATACTCTCTTGTTTCGCGGCGATATCGATGCGACGCCATACAAAATGTTCCTTTATTGTCACGCTGTCTTTTTACGTGATTTTTGTGAAACGTAACGTAACTAGTGACTTCGAGGACGTCACCGGTTTTGAAAACTAGTGATTTTAGTAACTAGTTATTTTTCAAATTCTATTCTCATTGAAGTGTTACTGTTATTTGCGAAACGAAAATTTAAATGGTTACCTACGTAATACGTTACACATCACAAGCTTGTTTCGTTTCACTCTTTTCATTCGATCACTGCATTGTGATGGAACTAGTTACAAAAATCACGTGTTTATGTGTGACTCGAAACTAGTTATTCCGTTACATGCCCCGTAGCCAGTTATTGTAACTAGTGACGTTAAATAACGCCCATACCTACTAATAACGCTCCAAATTTTGTAACGATACTAAAACCTAAAAAATATTAATAACGTTACAAAAATAAAACGTTACGGAATATAATTTTTGTAGAACAACATTATAAGTAACGTTATAGGTATCAGTAACATTATGCTTATATCCGCTTGTAATAACGTTATAGATTCATTTGTGTAACGTTATTCTTAAGAACTTTTCCCGCTGACCATCGCTCCATCGTCGCCCAGCAGCACCACCATCACCGGTCACCCCCGTTACGGCGGCCGGCGGCCGGCTGGTGGTAAGCCACCCCCGTATTCAAACATAAGTTTGTACGAGAGTGCACATTTTTTACAGACAGTGTTTGAATGAATAGTTATGGTTACCTACCTACTTTTATATTCATGTGATAGTGTCATCTTCACATTTTTTTTTGGCAATGTTGCGTATCAAAATGAATAACGTTATTATTTCGTTATACCGATATATTAATAACGATATATTTTTAATAATGTTATTAAACAGTTTAAGATTTCGTTCCGTTTGTTAGAATCGTTATAGCCAAGGAATTAATTTTGTTCCGATCCTGGTGGAACGGTACAAATTATCGTTCCCGGAACTTCGCGTAACGTTATTTTGAGTAACGTTTCAAGTCCCTGTGAAGTAGGTATAGGTACGCCATATTTAAAGATGTCTATTTGTTTTCACTTATAATCAGCCTATAATGTTTCCGCTGCTGGAACATAGGCCTCCTCTCTACGAGAGGGAGCGAGCCGTAAACCATCACGCGGGCCCAGTGCGGGTTGGTGGATTTCAAATGTCTTCGATTTTTTAGTTCTAGGACATGCCCGTTTCCTCACGATGTTTTCCTTCACATTTTGAGAGCTTATGGTACGCCTGTTTTTAATTTTTTTGGTGTTTAATTATCAAATACCTTCTCCCGCTCTGGTCGGAGCGGGAGGGCGTGTCAGACTCTTACTGACTAAAACCCACCCGTGTTCCTTCAGTTGCCTGTATTGTCAGGGGCCACGGTATGCCTTTTGGATTTTCCCGCGACAATTGTGCCTGCCTGGGATCGAACCTACGATTTACAACTCATAAGTCGCGGCCGTTTCTACTGGGTCACCACTGTTCCCCACTATAGAACGATTAAATAAAATTAAATGCTTTCTATTTAACTATACTACAGTGAAAACAAATAAACAACTTCATAATAATTATATCGCTGTTGAATACACAAGATACATTAAATTTTATGATTCAAAACATTTCACTATTCTAATAAAGTTAAACATTAAACGATCATTCAAGCTTTAAAGTTGTATGGGGTTGCGTAAAAATAAGGATAGGTTAGATCTCGGCTTCCTTCCAACTTTTAGCCACAGAATAGATATAGGTACAGAAGGTTGACTCCATTCAATGAGCGTAAACGCACGTACACATACGTAGACACGCTTCACGTAGGCAAGCGCAATCACGTCTGGAATTTGTTCGAGACAGTTTGTGATCTCCGTAAGTTATACGATCACCTTACGAAAACGTTGATCACTTTTGGACTTTGTCACATTAAGTCTCGTGCAGATTGTTCTATCGTGAAGTTTTCTTAGAAATTGTTTTGTTAGCCCAGGTGGCACGGGCGATTTTTTCCCGCGGTGATTTTTTTCGCACATTGGATTTTCAACGCTCTATTTAGCGCCAAGAGTAAAATCCTGAGTTTTTTCTACGCGTTGGGTTGCACTCTGTTGGATTCTCAACGCTCAGGTCAACATCGAGAGTTGAAAATCCAGTGCGGGATAAATTCATGTCACTATATTTTTACGTCCGTGCGTACGTGGGGTCGAGTCACGCCGTCGCATCGCGCCAGTCTACACGAGACTTAAAACTCGCATTGACGCGTTACATTTTTAACGTCACCATTAGCATCGTATAATTTGACAAGGTTCTAAATAGGTATGGTTAAAGTTTTCGTAAATCGTGCGTCTATGTGTGCATGCGCCTGTTTTCGCTCGTTATATGGAGTTGGCTTTCTGTAGGTATCTGTTTAGTGCTTTACCTTTTATGATGGATACAGTAATTACTTCACTTCCTACGCTTTGAAGGCTGAGTAATTGTTGTGTTGAACTTCGGTACGTCGGGTCCTTACCCGACGACAGTTTGTTTATAGGCATAATCGACGTAGTTTCTTCACTGTCGTTTATGAGAAATCTGGGGCCAGCTTGAGGTCAAGAAATATTGTTTGTGGTCTAACTTTATTTGACTTTACATTGGTGTAGAGAAGATGGACAGATATATCCCTAACTGTTTAAAATAGGCACTCTGTGTTCGCAATATTTTGTAAATCGTAGTTAAAATAATGAAAAAAAATTGCAGCAACGACCTTTAACAGGAATCCCGATCTTCCAGAGGGAAACATTGGTTACCAAGAACCGCTTCAAACAGAACTTTTAAATACAAATACAAGAAAATTGGACATTTCCACGTAAGCGCAAGTTGGTGCAAACATTTGATGCGAGCTGGAATCGTAATCATTATAATAAACAAGCTGCGCCCCGTGGTTTTACCCGCATAAGTCTCGATCTAGTGGGAATATCGGGATAAAAGATATCCTTATGTCCTTCTCTGGGTCATGATCTACCCATGTGTCATTTTTAATCCAAATCCGTTCAGCCGTTTTAGCGTGAAAGCGTTACAAACAAACAAATAAACTCATTTTCACATTTATAATATTAGTTAAGATTAGGATTCAGATAAAAATTTCAAGTAATTTACAATAAAATCAAACATAGAATAAAATAAAATTAAATTTATCCGCGAAACGCGAAAACCAATCGCCTGGTCACTACACCAGCTAACCGTAATAACCCGACAGCGAACAAATCCGGGCAAACGATGAGTTTGTAACAAAAACACACTGTTTTTCCAAAAATACTGCGAACGTTGACAAAGCGGTCCGATGATCGTGTAAATAAAACCACAAAGAGTCACAAATGTAGGTAATATTTTCAATCCTGAAACTACGCCTGTGTATGACATACACAAAGAATGCATCGTCATATGTGTGTGACAGGTCAGGCACGAAACAGCTTTTAAACGTGTTTTCAAAGACTTATCCCTGGTTTCATTTACACTGGGCGACACCTACATGCAATGCCTCAATATTTTTGCACGTTGGATTTTCAACTTTTAACGCTGAGCTTAGCGTTGTAAATCCAACTGTGCGCTTTTATTTAGTCAGTATATAAAGGTGGCTTAGTGTTTGAGAAAACAACAATCACAATCATGTCATAATGAAACTAATTTCAAGTGATTTGATTGGCTATTGTTATTCCAGTCAGCCAAACACAGCTGTTTACGACATGAGTTTGAGACTGTTGGCTAATTTTCTTGTTGGTGTAATTTATTTGATTTATTTCAATAATATTTGATTACACATTATCTGTACTATGTTTATACATTTAACTATTTTATATTATACTGTCTACAAGCATGTAAAGGATAAAATAAATAAAGGGAAGAGCTCATTGGGCATCAAAAAATTCGTCCGCATCGCAGCGGGAAAAGTGCCCAAAAGGCAGGCAGCATTGCCACGTTGGATGGCAATGCTGATTCTTTGGCCTAAGAATTGGCCAGCTCTCTGGTACCGTGAAGAGTCGACCAACCGCATGGCGATGTCCCAAAATATTCGATGAGCACTCGCACTCGTTATAATAAAAAAACACACAATGAACAACACTGGAGCCGTGGTACCCCACGGCTCCAGTGTTGTTGATTGTGTTTTATTATCAGAAACCTTAGCTGCTACTCGTACATTTAAGCTGTTTAACTGACTTCCAAAAAGGAGGAGGTTATAATTATGTTCGTCGCGTATGTTTTTTTTTTATGTATGTCCACCGATTTCTCCGTCAATTGTAGACCGATTTAAACGATTCTTTTTTTGTTTGAAAGGGTATGCTCTCGAGGTGGTCCCATATTTTTTTTATTAACTTTGCTTAGGTAGTTTTTAAGTTAGCTTCAATAATACGTACTTTTTCCCACTTAGTATGTGGATGATATGATAAGTTGTCACTGTTATTTACATAGCAGGTAGTGGTTTTCAAATTTGTGTGGGGTAGGTACCACAACTAAAAAGTGAGAAATAAAAACTTTTTACAAAAAAAAAAACAACCGTCTTCCAAAAAACACTACTAAGTGAAAAATAACTTTTAATTTCGGAAGTCGGTGAAAAAAAAAAACGAAAATTCAAAACCGTTTGTTTTTTTTTTGTAAATTTATTTCAAGCTTTTTATAGCATTACTTCAGAAAGGCTGATGTTTCATACGTCAGATAACATTCATCTGAAGAATAAATATAGCGGTCTGATATATTTTCTATAAAAGACTGACAAAACGAGATATCAGATTGCCGTATTTTAAGAACGGCAGCACTTATCTCAGTCTCAATATGTCAAAAGCACCTCTACTTTCTCTACATTATTAACAAGTTTTTGAAATTGATTGTCGCTGAGATAAGATTGCGAAACGATTTTGAACGTTTTTAAATACGGGAATTGGGCTTCTAAAGATTTATCAAACGCCCTTGTGTTTGTCAAAACGTGTTTCCTACATAAGCCACAGTTCAAACAGTAAGGTGCACGATGAGAACAACTGGGCTATAATCCAACGCGCGAGCCCATCCTTACATATTATAAAACTAAGTCCTCCGCCGCGTCTGTCTGTCTGTCTGAACGCGATAAACTCAAAAACTGCCGAACGGATTTTCAAACGGTTTTCACCAATGGACGGAGTGATTCATGCGAAAGGTTTTAGTGTATAATTCATTAAGGTTTTGTGTAAATTGGCTGAAATTTTACGATTATTGTTGAAGAAGTCGGAAAAAATCATGCCGACTGGGAGCTTTACTGGCGTGTGCTGCGTAAACCGAAAAAGATACATCAAATTTATGTTCTACGGTATTGTTCATCTTAAAGAGTTCAACAAAAAAGTCTGTAATGGCATATGTCTATCTTCAAAGGATGACCCACAATAACCATTTTTATCTTTCAGAATTTGATAAAAATTTAATTGTTATTTCCGAAGCTTTTTTGACCGGTATAGTATTAATCCTTATCCAAAAAAAATATGTTATTTAAATTGGGCATTCAATTTAGATTAAAATATCTCTTCAAATCATATATTTTCAAAATTACGCGGAGCAACGCGGGCGCAGCGGTAGGGTCAATGAAGTTTTCCTCTGTTATTTTATTAGGTATGAAATCTCGGTAGTTCGTTCCCGTGGGATATTTTCCGACATCCACGCGGGCGAAGCCGCAGGCAAAAGCTAGTTTATTCATATTTACAAGTATGTACATACTATGTTCATCTGTTGTACACTTATTTCTCTGGAACATTTTACTCGCCCGATTTATTATTTCACACAGGGGGACGTTATTACGTCATTCCAGAGGTATTTGCTGAAAATCAGCGCTGCTGACGACAGGTTCGTCCGAAGTTACAGCATTTTACTGAGCAACGGTTCTTGAACAGATGCGACTTACATACAGCTTAATTGTTCTTGTTACTGTTGTTTGCTTGTTACAAAAGTTTTTTGTAACAATTTTTCCACTCTGTACTAGGAATTTTGTGGCTAAGCAATAACAGCCGCACGGTACAATCCATCAGGTTAAGCTATGCTTACCGGGGTTGGTCCGTGGATGGGTGACCATCTTTACATACCGAGACTTCTCCGTGCCTCGGAAAGCACGTTAAACCGTTGGTCCCGGCTGTCATTCGTGGATCTTTGACAGTTGTTACGGGTCGTCAGAAGCCCAAAAGTCTGACAACCAGTCTTACCAAGGGGTATCGTGTTACCTAGTAACTAGGTTGTGGAGGTCAGATAGGCAGTCGCTCCATGTAAAATACTGGTATTCAGCTGCAGCCGGTTAGACTGGAAGCCGACCCCAACATAGTTGGGAAAAAGGCTAGGCAGATGATGGCTAGGAATTTTGTATTTGTTTTGATTGTTTGTTTGTTGTCATTTTCCAGTGTTCCAACACTGAGTAATAACGCAATGTAAATTGTCTTTGGTCCCTGGCCCTGACATCAACCAATGAAGAAAATTGACAAACTTTTATATTTTGAATATCAGGCTTTTGGTTAGTCTGTAAGTATGTAATAGTATTTTTTTTAACCGACTTCCAAAAAGGAGGAGGTTATATGTTCGTCGAGTATGTTTGTTTTTTTTTTTTTTTTTTTTTTATGTATGTCCACCGATTTCTCCGTCATTTGTGGACCGATTTTGAAAATTCTTTTTTTGTTTGAAAGGGTATGCTCCCAAATTGGTCCCATATAAATTTTATTAACATTGCTTTAGTAGTTTTTGAGTTAGCTACAAAATACGTATTTTTTTCCCACTTAGTATGTAGATGATATGATTAGTTCCTGTCACTGGTAGCAGGTAGTGGTATTCGAATGTGTGTGGGGTAGGTACAACAACTAAAAAGTGAAAAATAAAAACTTTTTTTAAAAAACAAAAAAAAAACAACCGACTTCCAAAAAAAAACACTACAAAGTGAAAAATAACTTCGTGGCAAAAAACGAAAACATAAAACCCAAGACACCGACTTCCGAAATTAAAGTTATTTTTCACTTTGTAGTGTTTTTTTTGGAAGTCGGTTGTTTTTTTTTTGTAAAAAGTTTTTTAAATGTGCGTTTTGTTTGTGCAGAATAAATATATATTCTTTTTCTTTCATTCAGTGCGGGTTGATCTTTGTAGTTTAGTAGTTCTTATGAACTTTTCAATTTTTAAATCGAGCTTATGGGTTTTATAACCACTTTGTTCTATTGGCCCGAAGTCTCATCACGAAAACCTGTATATAAAGTTAAACACATAAATAACAATCATTTTGGTTTTAAGGTTGCAATTGAAATGTTTATGTTTATTGAATTGGGACTTTAATTTGAGCCGAATTTTAAACACATGCCTACCGATTTATGTTACGATGTCTACGTGATATTGACAAAAACCAATTTTGAGTTTTCATTTTCTAAATTAGATTATAGGGTCCTTATTTACACTCTACAATTATTGTAATCAGGTTAATGTAAAGGTACAGTCACATCCGAAATATGTTCGTCACCTCAAATTATGGGCTATTAATGTCTGCTCATTGCACGATAAATTCTGCTTTACCGACTCAGCAATATGTATTGTGTCGTAATGTTAATACCACACAATGGCATTCAGCCATCTCCTATAAATGTCAGCCCGAATGAAAAATTTGGAACTGACAGACAATTAAATAAAAAAAACGGTTTGTATTTCATAAAATAGACAGGTCATTAAAAAGGTTTTAAGTTGATGTATGTCAACTCGGCGTTGGTCAAAGGTGTACGATATTTAGATCTTTGTCATCAAGTAATTAAATATAGTTTTATATGCAAACAGACTGCTCAGTGCCGTAGCTTCAAGCCGTAGCTTCAGCATTATGTGTGTTGACTTAATAAAGGAAAGAATTTGAAAACTGACGAAGATATAAAAGACTGGACTGTACTTCAAAGTAACTTTCAATAGATTTTGTTTGGATAATAAACAAAAACTGTATCTATAAACGTAAAATACTAATGCAAATACAGTCAAAACCGTTTATAATGACTTCGCTTAAAACGACGTACTTATAACCATAAAATTTTGAGGTCCCAGCATTTCTATTTACTTTTCATAGTTTTTTGGTTATAATAACTATCGGCTATTACAACCCTAATCCGACGATCCCTTCAAAGTCGTTATAAACGGTTTTGACTCTATAGAATAAGCCGACATTCACACGGACGTAAAAATATCGCGGCGAGATTTTATCGCACACTGGATTTTCAACTCTTGGTGTTAAGCCGAGCGTTGAGAATCCAACGCGCTGAGACGCACTCTCGTCCCAGCGCGTTGAAAAAACACACTGTTGGATTTTCAACTCTCGGCGCTGAGTAGAGCGTTGAAAATCCAGTGCACGAAAAAAATCGCCGCAATTTTATTACGTCCGTTTGAACGTTGGCTAACAGTTTCTTTTTCAGGGTTGTTATTTTGTATTTATGGTGCTATACGTGCGATTGTGACCAACCAGTCGATGTCTAAAAAGGCTCGACTGGCTGTTCACAATGGTGTGCTGGTGCCCACGCTTATGTATGGAAGTGAATGTTGGGTGTGGCAAAAACAACATAAATGCTGTGGAAATGCGTTCCTTGCGAAGCATGTGTGGTCTGACTATGAATGACAGGCTGAGGAATGATGTGATAAGACAGCGGTGTGATTTAAAAGAAGATGTAGTGACAAAAATTGAAAAGGGTATGCTGAGATGGTTTGGGCATATTGAGAGGATGAATGAAAGGCGACTAACAAAATGTATTTACAAGGCTGATGTAAAGGGAAAGGCCGGTCGAGGACGCCCTAGGAGGACATATACTGACCTTATTGGTGATGTTCTTCAGAAAGGCCAGGTGCGTAGTATTCTCAACCGGCGTGTGTGTATGACCAGATGCATGAATGTAATCGAGGCAAAAGGAGTATGTAAGGATCGTAGCAGGTGGCGTTCTGTAGTTTCTGCGTACCCCCATGGGAAGAAGGCGTAAGTTTATGTATGTATGTATTTAGTATTTGACTTTATTGTATACTCGTTCTTAGTATGTTGTATCAAATATATTAAGTAAGTACCCTATTTTCTGAAAAGGTTGTAAGAACAGACTTTATTTTTATTTTATGATACTTAAGAGAGGCTCAGCCATAATACTGTTGTGTTATAATAAAAAGCAAATAAAATATGAAGGTGTATTTTAGTGTTGCAATAAAAACAAGTATTTATTACGATGTACAAAAATAAAGTTAAGATGTAGCTTAATGCATTCACTTTGAAGATTGGCTTTCAGAATATCAAGGCTATCCTTTCATAGCTTAGCTAAATTTCTCTAAATAGCTTATTTTACTTTAAAACCTTAAATTCACTTATAAAGTTAAGTTTTAGAATGATTAAATGTAGGTACTTACAGAAGACTGTAAATATACTGTACATTGTAGTATACTAGCAGCTGCCCGCGGTTTCACTCGCGTGTACTCTAATTATTTTTCTTGATCAAAAATAAAAGTAGCCTTAATTACTCCCAATAATATCAGCTATTTGCCAGTGAAAGTCCCGTCAAAATCGGTTCGGCCGTTTCGGAGATTAGCCGGAACAAACAAAGAGACAGAACGAAAAAAAATATTATTAGTATTGTATTTACTTGCTTATTATTTGCATTTAGTTAAAAGCTAGTATTTAGACATTACAAACAAACACTTTAATTTTATTAATTTGTACCTATGTACTTATGGAGTAGGTATGTATAAAGTATAGATTATTATACCTTGCAATTACTGTACCACTTTTGACAATAATTCCCAGTAAATTGAAACTTGACTAAGGTTGAAATATTTTAACTGTCACAGACTTTGTCGTTTCATGACGTGCAAGTGACATTAAACCTTTGATTGATAAAGCAAAAAGATTTTATCTATTAAATGAATTAAGACTTGGCGAAGAGAGAAGAAACAAGAAAATATTTCAGACAGAAATCAAGACATAGGTACAAAAATGGTCAAGGTAAAGCCGTGGTCGCATGCCATTATAATTTTGTAGGTGTGCCGAATAAATTTTTTTTTTGTTCATGACTATGTCCTCTAGAGGGCGCCATACTTATTGCATTTAATGTGACGTTTCATAGCCACCAGTGGACGATCAAGACGCTTCCAATGATACCTCATTTGTCAAATTATGATCGATAGTTTAAAACTTATGAGGTAACAGATAAACACACATGCATACATACAAACCAGTCAAAATCGAAACCCTCCTTTTTGATTCGCCGTAGTCGGGTAAAAATACATATATGCAGGAAATTAATTTTCTCGTCCAAAGAAATTGCTTTAATAAGTTAAGTTTTTTCTGTACCGACTTTTTCTAACACGTTCATTGTTGTAGACACTACATTAAGACGCTGACAAGAGCTAAAGCACGTTCATTGTCGGACTGCATAGAAAGTAAAAAGATGCGCGATTACACAACGCTTGTAATTTATTGCAAAATTTGAAGCAATTTTCTATTTACTCAAAAATGAGAGAGAGTTATCGAAAATACAAAACAACCAAGTTCTGCATTTTAATAAGACTTTCTTGTTATTAATTATAGACTAACATACGTTTATATTTAATACAGATATTTTGGATTGGAACTTATCATTAATTTAAATCGAGATTTTTTTTCAAAACGTGTTTTGGTAACAGCCAAGTTCTGAGAAATATGTTCAAGATATAACATAGGTATATATTTTTCCGCTACCACAAACTATATAATATTTGGCAATATTTGTAAGACGGCCTACTTAGAACAGCCTCTAGTCAACGTGGTAGCGCCTTAAATTAATGCTGTTCAATCTCTCGAGAATGATCGATTATTCGAAGTTTGGTGTTTTCCTACATAATGACCTCAAAACTTTCTTGGGAGAATATTAATTATAAGTGTTGTTTGTTAAGTCAACAAAATAAACATGATGATGTTTTCTCTTCAAACTTAGGCTAGTATAAATAGGTGAATGTTAATTTAGAGGGCCTTGCCCGCCACGACCCTTGCTCGAGCCAGCAAGCGCCGCTGAGCCTGTAGCTTTAAATTCGTCCCAAATAAATCCGAACCAGCCTGTCCTTTGCTGCCTTCCCCCACCGACACGCTAAGCCAAGGTCCGTATCCTACGGGGGGTGTCCTTAGCGTGTAGTTGCTTAGTTTGTAAGTTTTATGCCCTGGCTCTAGGCTTTAATTTAGTTGGCACCCGCAGGAAAGTCCGGTTAAGCAGTAGCAGGCCGTGGCGTTTTGTAGTTTCTGCCCACCTCCATGGGAAGGTGTGAGTTTATGTATGTATGTTAATAAGTTAATCCGATAAATAAACATCAATGTTTAATTGATCTAAAATGTAAAGATATTCCTTGTCCGTGTCGATAAGGTGTGCCCAACCTTTGTCCATTTTTAAAGTTAGGTTAAAAAAACACTATCTTTCTCCTTAAGGTTCCACTAGTCCACGGCTCGAACTCGTTGGTGGCGTGTCTAATAAGCATGCTATTTATTACAGTTATTTATTTAGGGCGCCTTCAAATTTGCCGCAAAGTGCCGTGCGGCGCGGCGGCAGCGCTGCTGCAGCGCTGCCGCCGCGCTGCTTTATTAATCCATATAAATAAAAAACGCGCGACTGCAGCGCTACACCCGCGCTGCGGCCGCGCGTTTTTTAGATATTATGAAAAACTACTGGATGTATCTACTTAAAATAAAATTAATTGAACTTTTAAATAAATTATCTATCCCTGTATGCTTTTTATTTTGCCAGTTTCATAGGTACTACATAAGTTATTTATTTACGCCCAAAGATGAGTTAAAATTTGTGTTGAAATATGGAAGTTTGGACGCTCATAACTTCCAAACTATTTTTTTTTCAATTCTGCTTCCCTACAAGGAGGCTAGATAATGACAAGACAAATGATTCGACGCGTATGTTTTTTTTTTTTTTATGTATGTCCACCGATTTCTCCGTCATTTGTGGACCAATTTTGAAAATTCTTTTTTTTTTTTTGAAAGGGTATGCTCCTAAATTGGTCCCATATAAATTTTATTAACTTTGCTTGGGTAGTTTTTGAGTTAGCTACAAAATACGTATTTTTTTTCCCACTTAGCATGTAGATGATATGATAAGTTCCTGACACTGGTAGTAGGTAGTGGTATTCGAATGTGTGTGGGGTAGGTACCACAACTAAAAAGTGATAAATAAAAACTTTTTACAAAAAAAAAACTACCGACTTCCAAAAAAACACTTTATAGTGAAAAATAACTTTAATTTCGGAAGTCGGTGGCAAAAAACGAAAACACAAAACCCAAGACACCGACTTCCAAAATTAAAGTTATTTTTCACTTTATAGTGTTTTTTTTGGAAGTCGGTAGTTTTTTTTTGTAAAAAGTTTTTTTAGTTTTGAACGTACACCGTCAAACAGACGAGTAATCACCAAATTACGTTTGTATGAAAGAATGACCGACTAGCGTAATCTTAAACGTCATTTTTATGTTATTTGCACTAGTTTTATGATTATCATTGTAAATATTATGTTTTCAATTCAATTCAATTCAAAATATTTTATTTCACATAAACCTACAAGGGCACTTATGAAACGTCAGAAGCTAGGTGCACGGTTCCAATTGGTCGCTTCCTATGGAGAAGAGCCGGCAAGAAACACCACGGTTACTCTTTTAAAAGTAAATGGTTTCTACAATGTTTTCAAATTACAGTGTTAATAGGTATGAAAGGACATAGAAAATGGTCCACAAGATTTTGTGAATGTGAGAACGTTGTAGGCTGTACCTACAACGTTCTCACATTCACAAAATTTAAAAGAAAAGAATCTATATAAAGATAAACAAAATAGTAAAAATAAGGACCTATTTAAACCAAATGACATGATTGCCACTACAGCTGTAACAAATCTAATTTGATAAAAAAAAATATAAGTAGGTATGTAAATGTTTTATGTATGTATGTATTTATTGTATATGTAAATGGTACACCACAGACTACCTGCAGTATTGTCTTTAAAACATCGCTTTTAGCTATGTCTACATTTATATCTGTAATATTTTTGGTATCTATCTAAGGCAAAATTGAACCATAGTGACTACGATTGAAGAATTGATATCGTCTATCTCAGATTCACGGAATAATTTTCTCGGAAAATCTGTGTTAAATCCCTTCCTGTCTTTATGAGCAATGTAAATCGAGCAGAGATATCTTGGCAGATCATTTTGCTGTCAAAAGTGGTTGATAACGTTGTTCTTAAACTAGGTTGAAGGTAAACGCTTCTTATCGGGAAATTTTATTGCGTGTATTAGTTTTTAGGGTTCCGTACCCGAAGGGTGCCAAACGGAACCCGCATTAAGCCTCCGCTGTCCGTCCGTCATAATCATAATCATTTATTTGCAATAAGTATTGCTATAGTCTTGGTCTTATAGTCAGTAATAAATTCCTAATACAAAGTCCGACATTTGACATGCAAAACATTACAATGTATTTAATGCCGTGTCTGTCAGCAGGCTGAAT
This sequence comes from Agrochola litura, assembly GCA_949152395.1. Lineage (NCBI taxonomy): Eukaryota > Metazoa > Arthropoda > Insecta > Lepidoptera > Noctuidae > Agrochola > Agrochola litura. The sequence continues at coordinate 8,536,517 of OX424509.1, forward strand.
CTCATGAACCGTAACAGGTAAACAGTTGAAATTTTCAGATTGTGTATTTCTATTGTCGCTATAACAAGAAATAATAAAAATTAAATAAAGTTATAATTAAAGGCGGTCTCCATCTCCGTACAAGAAAAGTGTTTTTAACGACGTTTTTTTTGCTCGATTTTAATAAGGTACGGAACTGTTTGTGTGCGAGTTCGACTTGCATTTGGCCAGTTTTTATTATTGAGTGCTTATACTGGGAAACTTGTTTAATTTTTATATAGTTTGCTCACCGTTGGCTGTGGTTTCTTTTTAGCCCCGTGTAACTCGCTGAAATATTCAAACCAATTAACTTAAACAACGTAGATTTTTTTTTATTCTGAAAGAATTTTAATCATACTTAGTTAGAAATCCTGCGTATTTTTTTCGTCCTTAAAGATGCTTGATATAATAATGTATGTCTAAAGATTTTCTTGACAAAAACATCCAACTCACTTTAAGGATCCTGCAGACAGGTGCGACGCAACACCAGTAGAACAATTTCCGTGAAGTTTTTATATAAATTATTCCACCGGAATCGCGTCGCGCCTGTCTGCATGAGCCTTAAACCCCGATCCTTTAACTGCTTACGTTCGGGTAAGGGTCAAACAATGGGTTTTCCTGAGCATAATTATTTAATCCTTAAAGAAATGTTAGCTTTTGACCCAAACGGAGATTTTCTGATGGAGATTACGCAGTATGGCACGGGCAAGGGTTGGGTTGTCTATTGTTTATAGTATATGAGAGTAGGTATAATAAAAAAGCCTTCATGTTTACATGGAGAGGTTTAATAAATTACGATTTTGAAGTGGAATTGGATTACAGTTGCTTTAAATAAATCAGGTTTTTAGTCGACTTCAAAAAGGAGGGGGTTTTAACTTCGTCTGTATGGTTTTTTTTTAGGTGAAAATTTATTTAGGCGCGTTGGGCATTTTTGAGATGGGACTAAACCATTGATTTCGCGACACTGTAACGACACCTCGCAATTTTGCTCTGTATTTATATTACGTTACGGATCTATGCAAGTATTTTTACTTTAAAGGTTTTGTAAACACGATTGTGTTCTTTATTTATATAAGATTACGGACCAATGTTCTATACAAGTATTTTTCTTCCACCAAGGCGATCTTGTTTTCAAACCTTCAGCAATAAAATAATAAACAAACCTATGACGGCCACCCGTGTAACCCGATACCGTAAACAAAGAATCGTTTTTATGTACCTGTTGAAGTGAAACTTTCGTGTGAGAATATTTCACGGTCTACAAGGAATTTATTCATGTTAGTGGGTGAAGTTAAATGGTTTTCGTCCTTCATCTGAGATTTTGTTAAGTGTTTTGTTTACAATTTTGGAGGAAACAATTAAGTTATTTTTAACGGGCATTGTTTTTCGTTGTTTCTTTTAGCAATTGTTTATTTTTAATTCGCTGCGCCTCGCGTTTCCACCGGTATAAGTCTCGATTCCGCGAAATTATCGGGATAAAAGTATCCTATGTCCTAACCTAGGTCACGGTCTACCTTTGTGCCAAATTTGATCCAAACCAATTCAGCCGTTTTAAAAACAAATAAACAAACACTTTCACATTTATAATATTAAGAAAGAAAACAAATAAAGAAAGCGTAACAAATAAACAAACACTTTCACATTTATAATATTGTAACAAATGATTAAACACAGGGTTTATAATAAATGAAATTCAAACGACCTCAGTAAATTATTTTAATTAGTTATATAAAGAAATCACAGGAACTTTAACTTTATTTGAACTAAAATCAGTTATAATCTAGTCATACGAAAAGCAAATCAACAATCAATTATTACTAAACATAAATATTGAACTACCATCATTTTTATTAGGTACAATATAAATCAAAAGATGATGTATACTTATCGGGTTCTAATTATCCGCACAAACAGCAATATTAAAATATAATCAAATAATAAGTTGACAGAGGTTCGACCTGGTCAGTTGGTCTGGTGGAAAAGAGGGACGAGAATGACGTGCAATCTTATTTAAGCACTATTTCCCGTCATGGCGTCTTCAAGTGCGTGGAGGGGCTTGCAAGTGGTGAGGGCACGCCGACAGTGTTGCCAGCGTCTTAGCGGGCCAGTGTAGATGTAACAGCTCGGCCGTCCTGAAACAAAGTGTCCACACGATATGCATTAGTTAACTTTCTAATAGATCTATAAGATCTTCCGTATCTAATTGGTCAGCGTTATCAGCGTCATCACTATCAGAACCAACAACAGCTACATACGGCCTCAAAGAATCTACAGCCACCACTGTACTAAATTTCTTGTATCCTCTAAACCCTTTTACGCTGTGTATCATATACCGGTCATGACCAAGCGACTTAGTTATTCTATATGGCCAGCAGCATCAAGCTTCGTATTTATTCCAGACTGACCACAGCCTTTTGGATTACGCCATAAGACCAAGTCCCCTTTCTTGTAGATACGACCTTCTTTACGTTTCTTATCAAATTGATGTTTCATTAATTGTTGTTTACGTTTAATGTTAGCAGTAGCCTTTGCTCTTCTATTGTCTATATTTAAATTGCTTTCGCTATTTTCTAAATTTGATACTTTACTCTTATGTTTGAACATTAAATTAAAGGGGGCTTGGCCTGTGGTTTCATGGCACGTGTTGTTAACACCAAAAACTACATCAGGCAGGCAACAGTCCCAGTTACTTTCCTCACAGCTAGTTCTTAAACCATTTAAAATTGTTCTATTTACCCTCTCAACCTGACCGTTAGCTCTTGGTGTTGCAACTGATGTCAGCACATGTTTTATAAGGTGTTTAACTGCAAAGTCTTTAAAATAACGGCTACAAAACGCAAGACCACGATCGGACACTATGGTGGAAGGAAAACCAAATAATGAAAATACATCATGTAAAATATGAATAGTTTCAGCTGAACTTAAGGTGCGTGTTGCTCTGGCAATAACAAATTTTGAGAAGGAACATGTAATTACTAAAATATATTGATTGTGTTTACTAGACTTCGGAAAAGGCCCTAAATGGTCAATATGTAGAGTATCCATTGGCACCTCAGGTTTTGGGATAGGATTTAATTTTCCCTCCAATTTTCCATAATGTCCTTTCCGAAAAGCACAATCCAGACACGAAGTGACATATTTTTTAATGAACTTAGTCATTTTAGGGAACCAAAATTTTTCTTTTATAGCGGTATCGCATTTCTTTAATCCACTATGCCCCATATTATCGTGATATTTTTGCAAAAGCTTCCAACGAGCATTACAAGGGACTAACAAACGAACCCCATTTAAAGTTTTCTTATACAAACGTTCATTGTCTATTTTGTAATTATTCAAAATGTCTGGATTGGCATTAGGTCCACGCAATTGGCTGATTATGTTACATAGCTTAGGATCCTGCATTTGAACAGTTAGAAACCAATCATCAGCCGACAGAGCATAAACGTGGGCATCTACTGGGTTACGGCTCAGCGCATCAACGTGCCTCATTTTGTCTCCAGCCCTATATTCTATTTCTAAATCGAACTCTTGAATTTGCAGCCACCAGCGTGCAATTCTCGGAACTAAATCTTTTTTGACAAATGTGTGACGAATAGCAACACAATCTGTTAATATTTTTACCTTTATACCTAACAAATAAACTTTGAACCTTTTTAACGACTCGACAACTGCTAGTGTCTCCAATTCGTAACTGTGATAATTCTGTTCTTCACGGGTAGTTGTGCGACTAAAGTACATTACAGGTTTTAAAGAGTTATCTACTTGACGCTGAAGCAAAATTCCTGCAACGCCGAACTTACTTGCATCCGTATGGAGTTCTGTGTGCAAATTTCTATCGTAGATTGCTAAAACTGGTTGCGAGACTAAACTAGACTTAAGATCTTTAAAAGCTTTATCTTGGGCTTCTCCCCATGACCAGGTCATATTTTTCTTTGTAAGGTCTGTAAGGGGTTTAGCAATAAGAGAAAAATTACGTATAAACTTTCTAAAGAATGAACAAAGACCAACGAATTGCCTGACTTGGTGAACATTAGATGGGGTAGGAAAATCACGAACAGATTTTATTTTATGTTCACCTGGCTTAATGCCATCCTTAGAAATGTAATGACCGAGATAATTTAATTCTGTTTGAAGAAAAGAACACTTTTTCATATTAAGTTTAAGATTAGCCTCACGTAATACTTTCAGGAGAAGTTCTAGTAGCTCTAAACCTCGTGAAATATCGCTGCTTGGTAATAAAATATCATCCATGAATGCCAGAATTTGATCACCATCACCCATTTTGTTTACCTTATTAATAATTTTATTCATTAAACGTTGAAAAACTGCAGGTGAATTGGCTAAACCGAACGGAACCCGAACGTATTCATATTGCCCGTCCGGTGTAATGAAGGCAGTTTTGTGAATCGAATTTTCGGATACCGGTAATTGGTGATAAGATTGTGACAAATCTAAGCTAGTGAAGAAGTTTTTACCTGTCAATTTAGAAATTTCGTCATCAATTATAGGCAAAGGAAATCTATCTTTTATAGTTACTGCATTCAAGGCTCGATAATCTACGCATAACCTTATGTCTCCATTTTTCTTTTTGACTAATACAACGGGTGATGCAAAATCTGAATTCGATTCCCTAATAATGCCAGCTTCTAAAAGGTCTTTAACTTTTTCACGAACTGTTGAAAGTTCTGGTAATGAAAGTCTATACGGGCGATGATAAACAGGCTTATCAGTGTTCAATTTGATTTCCATTTCTGCTAAGCTTGTGAGTCCTAATTCCAACGTTTTGGACGCAAAACAAGAACTATATTGAGTCAAAATAGTAAACAAACGTAGCTTATCGTCGTCGCTTATAGTACCCACGTTTATGTTTGCCAAATTAACACCACCAATACACATATCAGCACGTAAACCATCAACTAACAGTATATCCTTTTGGTCCAATTTTGTCACATCTGCATCAGCAAAATTCGGTACGAAACCACCAACAGTTACATTATTTTGGCTTTGAAGCCCAGCGTCAGAATTGGACCAACAACAAAGAAAGATTTCACTCACCAAACCAGCTTCAGCTTGTAATATTTCGGCACAGCATTGCCCTCTTGCCACCACCTGGCCAGCTGCAAAATCCACAGCTTTCGAACCCAGGTTATAAACTCTGAGCAAACCCTCGGAGCCCTCCACCACAGACGCCGGGATAATGTACTCATGGTCTGCGAGGTTGAAATAACGAGGATTAGTATTTACAACTCCCTTTGATCCGCCATTAATGAGCACCGGAACCCTTGCTGCTTCATTAGGTAGAATAGTCAAACTATTTTTGGAAACGAGGTCTATTCGTTGTTCAGTATTTTCTACAACTATGCCTTCGATATTATTGTGATTTTGGGAAAGGATCACAGAATTACCGTTAATTACAAGGGATACATCATCTCTATTAATGACAGGCTGCCCTAACAATATATCGACTTTTCCCAGGTCGACATGAGTAACTAAAGCACTCGTTTTTACAGATAAACCATCCAAGGAAACATTGATTTTTATTTCGCCCAGTGCGGGTATTGGAATGCCAGTAAAACCTTTTAAAATTTTATCACTTGGTTCGATAATACATTGTAATAATTTCGCAAAACTATAACTTATGACATTACTTTGTGCTCCAGTATCTAAGTATGCAATAGCCTTTAACCCATTAACCATTATATCTTTAAAGTATAAATCGTTAAAGCTTTGTATAACTTTCACATCTTTTATTTTATTCGACTCTGTATGAACATTCTGCCTACAAAATCTTGCAATATGCCCGGTCTTCCCACAATTTTTACATAACCGAGTGTCAGGGTTAGTGCAATCCTTAACCAAATGGCCTTCGGTATTACATCGGTAGCATTTGATTGGACTGGAAGGAGACTGGTATGATTTTTTTTCAGCTGGCTTAGATGTATTGATTGCATTAGAAGAATATCTCAAAGCACGTTGATCACTCTCACGAAATCGCGATGAATGAGACTGGTAATTTTCCATCGATACCAAAAACTGACAATACAATTCTTCTGGGTTTGTACTTTTCAAAGCTTTAGCGCTAGCTTGCAATTCAGAGGGTAGGCCGCGAATAATACACGAGACCGCGGCACTGTCATCGAACCTACAGCTACGGCACATTGCCAATTTATCGTAAAAGTATTTACTCATCGTCTCTTTTGGTTCTTTCTTACGACCAACTAACTCTTCAATTAATTCTGCAAATTCAAATATCCTAGGAAACGTACGTTTCAAAAGTTCCTGCCACTCGCACCACGTAAGATCGTAATTATCCAGCCTATTATACCAACGTCTAGCTGAGCCATCTAATCTAGTCTGCATGTAATACGATCGTTTTGCTCATCCCAGCCATAAATATCACCCAACTGGTTGATTTTCTTCAGCCAAACAAACACGTTATTATCTTTGTCATCCGGGTCAAATAACGGAATTATTATGTCGCCTTTAACACTGTCACTTCTATTTTCACGCGTTCTGCTAAAGAATTTGTTCATCATACCTTCAACTTTTTCGTTTACCAACTGTTCTAGCTTACTGCTCGATGATTCTTCGTAGGTAGACGGTACTGCCCGCTTTGCTGCGGCTTGCACATCAGAATCATCAGATTCACTGCTACTGCGTCTAGCTCGCTGCCTCTTCATGATGAGCGGAGTAATCCCACTTCTGAAACTGTAACAAATGATTAAACACAGGGTTTATAATAAATGAAATTCAAACGACCTCAGTAAATTATTTTAATTAGTTATATAAAGAAATCACAGGAACTTTAACTTTATTTGAACTAAAATCAGTTATAATCTAGTCATACGAAAAGCAAATCAACAATCAATTATTACTAAACATAAATATTGAACTACCATCATTTTTATTAGGTACAATATAAATCAAAAGATGATGTATACTTATCGGGTTCTAATTATCCGCACAAACAGCAATATTAAAATATAATCAAATAATAAGTTGACAGAGGTTCGACCTGGTCAGTTGGTCTGGTGGAAAAGAGGGACGAGAATGACGTGCAATCTTATTTAAGCACTATTTCCCGTCATGGCGTCTTCAAGTGCGTGGAGGGGCTTGCAAGTGGTGAGGGCACGCCGACAGTGTTGCCAGCGTCTTAGCGGGCCAGTGTAGATGTAACAATATTACTAGCTGACCCTACAAACGTTGTTTTGCCTTATAAATGCTTGGGGTGCACCATCTTTATCATTTATTACCTACCCTACCTACCCTACCTACCCTACCTACCCTACCTACCCTACCTACCCTACCTACCCTACCTACCCTACCTACCCTACCTACCCTACCTACCCTACCTACCCTACCTACCCTACCTACCCTACCTACCCTACCTACCCTACCTACCCTACCTACCCTACCTACCCTACCTACCCTACCTACCCTACCTACCCTACCTACCCTACCTACCCTACCTACCCTACCTACCCTACCTACCCTACCTACCCTACCTACCCTTCCTACCCTACCTACCCTACCTACCCTACCTACCCTACCTACCCTACCTACCCTACCTACCCTACCTACCCTACCTACCCTACCTACCCTACCTACCCTACCTACCCTACCTACCCTACCTACCCTACCTACCCTACCTACCCTACCTACCCTACCTACCCTACCTACCCTACCTACCCTACCTACCCTACCTACCCTACCTACCCTACCTACCCTACCTACCCTACCTACCCTACCTACCCTACCTACCCTACCTACCCTACCTACCCTACCTACCCTACCTACCCTACCTACCCTACCTACCCTACCTACCCTACATACTCTACCTACCCTAAAACCTTGTCCTAAAAATAACGAACATTTAAAAAAAGAATTGGCCAAATTGGTCTAGGCGTTGTTGAGTTATGCGCTTACCAACACATTTTGCGATTAATTTCATATTATAGATTAGCGGACGTCATGCGGTTTCACCCGCGTAGTTCCCGTCCCCTGAGAGTACGGGGATAAAATATAGCCTATGTTACTCGCTGATAATGTAGCTGTCCATTGCTGAAAGAATTTTTCAAATCGGTCCAGTAGTTTTTAAGTTTATTCGTTACATACAAAAATACAAATTTTTCCTCTTAATAATATTATTTCCTTTATTTCATTTTAAAACATGTTATTTACATTTTTAAATATTCTTAAAAAAATTAAAAAAACATTTTAAAATATAAAAAATAGTCGCCCACCGGTGTCGGGAACAGGGTCCAAGCCACCGGTGGTCAGGGCTCCTGAGAGAGGAACCTCCTAACAATACGCGCCGTGTCCAGGAGTACCGCTATTATTATTGTTATTATTTTTCAAATGTCTTTGACACATCTCGGGACCCTAGGGTCCATATGAGGGGCCGAAGCCAACTCGCAGAGGCCCGTTAAACATTTTGAATGAAATAATTCATTATTATTATTAGTAATTAGTATAGATAGTTAGGATAGTTAGGATTGCGAAAGAACCTGTGTGAAGAATGATAAGAAAGGGAAGGGAGTGAATGATAGCGTGACGGTTGACAGGGGAGAGTGGAACGAGAAAACGTGTGCGCCAACCCCACGTACCATGGGACAAGTGCAGGAATATGATGATTGTGAAAAGACCTGCTCTTGACCTCGATCTCGCCTGGTGAAAAGCGATGGATGAAGTCTACGATGGAACGAGCCAGCCCAGAAGAGTAAACCTAGCTTTATTATTATAAATGCGTAAGTGAGTTTGTTTGTTTGTTACGCTTTCACGCTAAAACGGCTGAACAGATTTGGATGAAATTGAGCATATGGGTAGAACATGACCTGGAGTAGGACATAGGCTACTTTTCATCCTGGATTGGCGACGAAGTCGCGGGCAATAGTTAGTTTGTTATTATTAAGTAATAATAATAGACATAATTAACAAATTCTCAAAACGTTCATTTCACAAATTTCTTCTTTTTCATAAATCAATTTAATCGGGTATGTATTATAGTCAATTGAATCTAGTGTTTTCTAATCACCGCGGGCTCAGCTAGTGAGTAATATTTACTAGTGTTTAGTTTGCCTAAATACTCATACATTTTAAAGATGACTGGTATAACAAGCGATCAAAAACTCGGGGTTTTCTGATAGTTGAAGATTTTATCCCCACGTTACGTGGGTTGCTAAGGTCAGCAAAAAGGTGCTATACTCCGTGTAAAATTTGCTGCATTTGGTTAGACTTGAAGTAGTGAAGAAGGAAAATAGATTTTAATAATAGGCCTACCTACTTAATATACTAAAGACTAATTCTAACTAATATTATAAATGCAAAAGTGAGTTTGTTTGTTTGTGTGTTTCACGCTGAACGGAACTTTTTAGCAACGCGAAGACAAAGACGCATTTCATGAAATTTGTTATATTTTTGGATATATTACGAAGAAGAAATTTTCTTCCGTCGCATTTTGCGGGAATATTTTTCATTTCACAAATCACGGTGTGCAAGGTTGAGGGTGTAAGATTTTTCTATCATTGCATCTTGTGTAAACCTATCTTCAATATACAGTATTTCTATTTTCTTAATATCCCTCGGGAATCATCGCATTTCCGAATACAAACGAATGCTACTTTCCATGTCCATCAATTATTAGATTTATCTTGTATAATAATTTAAATTCAGAACTAAGTACTTTATTGTTGTTTTGTTTTGATTTTCGTGTGAACTATATAGAGCTGTAAAACTATTTTCCTATTTGTCGTGCCTGCGACTTAGCAGCTTTACAACTATTTTAAAATAAATTACATTAATTAAAAGAGTATTAACAACTCTCTATACTTCAAGTCGATTGAGAGCGTCCGGTCTGCACCAAGTGTAAAGGGCAACTGATAGAAATCCGACGACTGACGAAATACGAGGTTTGCCGAGGGACAAGAACATATTTGTAGTGTACTTAGTTTTCTATTCTATTTTAATAAAGTCTAGCCTATGGTCTCTAGAGTTTACGTAAAAACAGAGTTAGGAATAAAATAGTAAAAGTCTCTAGTTCACTAAAATCTTTTCAGCATTTTTGTTACCCAAATTTATTAAAACGAATGTCGGCAAATACTTTTTACCAGAATTCCTCTGGGTCGTAATTCCTACTGTTTTTATTTCATAAGTTAACACCTGCTTTATTATTATCTTGAGGTCCTGGTTTCGTAACATTTTTTTGTTCTTGTACTTACTCTTTTTTAACCGACTTCCAAAAAGGAGGAGGTTATATGTTCGTAGCGTATGTTTTTTTTTATTTTTATATATGTCCACCGATTTTTCCGTTGGTCCCATTTCAATTTTATTAACTTTGCTTGGCTAGTTTTTGAGTTAGCTACAAAATACGTATTTTTTTCCCACTTAGTATGTAGATGATATGATAAGTTTCTGTCACTGGTAGCAGGTAGTGGTATTCGAATGTGTGTGGGGTAGGTACCACAACTAAAAAGTGAAAAATAAAAACTTTTTACAAAAAAAAAAAAACAACCGACTTCCAAAAAAACACTGCAAAGTGAAAAATGACTTTAATTTCGGAAGTCGGTGGCAAAAAACAAAAATACAAAACCCAAGACACCGACTTTCGAAATTAAAGTTATTTTTCACACAAAAGTTTTTATTTACAAAAGGCTTTTGTGAAGAAAATATTCTTATCAAACTATGACTGCATTGAATTGTATTTTTAACCGACTTCAAAAAGGAGGATGCTCTCAATTCAACTGTATCTTTTTTTTTGAATATGTTTGTTACGCGATTACTCTGCCAATTATGAATAGATTTTGATGATTCCTTTTTTTGTTTGGTAGGTTCAGAGGTGAACCCATAAGTTTTTATTTACAAAAGGCTTTTGTGAAGAAAATATTCTTATCAAACTATGACTGCATTGAATTGTATTTTTAACCGACTTCAAAAAGGAGGATGCTCTCAATTCAACTGTATCTTTTTTTTTGAATATGTTTGTTACGCGATTACTCCGCCAATTATGAATAGATTTTGATAATTCTTTTTTGTTTGGTAGATCATACTTCAGAGGTGGTCCCATATAAATTTTATTAACTTTTCTTGGGCAGTTTTTGAGTTAGCTTCAACAATACGTATTTTTTCCCACATAGTATGTGGATGATAAGTTCCTGTAACTGTTATTTACACAGCAGGTAGTAGTATTCGTATTTGTGTGGGGTAGGTACCACAACTAAAAGGTGAATAATGACTTTAATTTCGAAAGTCAGTGGCAAAAAACGAAAATTCAAAACCAAAAACACCGACTTTCGAAATTAAAGTAATTTTTTTTTGGATGTCGGTTGTTTTTTAAACATTTCATTCGAAGATATAAAATTTTCAAAAAATCTACCTATTGGTACCTACTCCAAAAAATCTACCTATGTACTGTTATGTCTAGATACTTTTTGTATTTGTGGTGTACTATAATCGCAAATAAAAGTTTCTCGTCTATTAACTATCGAAACTTCTTTTGATCGTAAAAGGCGTCGGTGTCCTGTAACCGGAATCCCTCTGATTTGTTCAAGTTGGATTTATTTCAATTTCCAAGACAATTTTTACAGAATTAAAAAGCTAACAGTCTTTTAATCATAATAATAATATGTACAAGAATATAAAAAGAGACAAGAAAGAAACATAGGGAGAGCATCAAAAAATTTGTCAGCATCGCTGTCAACAGGAAAAGTGCCCAAAAGGTTGGTCCTTTGGCCAAAAAATACGCCAGCCCTCTAGTCACGTGAAGAGTCGACCAACCGCTGGGCAATGTCTTGAAAAACTAGAGGGCCCACTCAGACCCCATACCCATGGCCCTAGTGTTTCAACCCCAAACGGCTCGAACATAAAAGTCCCGATAACTTTATTTGTTTTTATATTCAATATGTTCTTTCTTTACAGATTGGTTGGCGAACAACTAACGCGTGGCTGGCAGGCAACTTGGCTTGCAAATTCTTCCTAGTTCTGAGGGCTTTCGGTCTATACTTGTCATCAAATGTTCTGGTCTGCATATCTCTCGACAGGTAAGAAATGCTTTAATAACTCAATCAATCGACTTAGCCTTTCCCCAACTATGTTGGGGTCGGCTTCCAGTCTAACTGGGTGCAGCTGAATATCAGTATTCTACATGGAGCGACTGCCTATCTGACCTCCACAACCCAGTAACTGAGTAATACCCCTTGGTAAGACTGGTTGTCAGACTTTTGGGCTTCTGACGACCCGTAACGACTGTCAAAGATCCACGAATGACACCCGGGACCAACGGCTTAGCGTGCTTTCCGAGGCACGAAGGAGTCTCGTTGAGTAAAGATGGTCACCCATTCACGGACCAACCCCGGCAAGCGTTGCTTAACCTGATGGATCGACCCATGCGGCTTTTATTACTTAGCCACGAGCTCCTCGAAATCGATACAGAAGACTAGAATAATATTTATTGCGTAACGACTTAGTGCCAGTGTGTGAAAACACATTGCTTACCAAAAGTATATTTCTGTTCAGCCAATATTGGTTTTGGGCGGTACAACACTTCCACACATTATTTTAGTGTAGCAACACTGTGTAACTTTCTGTCGATCAAAATGGCTGCCATACTCCTGTATCAACTAATCACAATAAAATTAAATAATTACTTACCTACTGGTGGGCTTCATATTTCCTGACCGGACCTCCCCGAAGACGTCCTACCTAAAGCTCCTCGTGGTATTCATCTTGTACACGACCACGTTGCAAAGATAACATATGCTACTCCCAGGCCATACGGATCTTGCACGTCTACACCATTTAGCAAGAGTGCGAATTTGATTGAAATGTTCAGGCACGTGCAATGCTGCTAGAATGTATTTCTTAGTGAAATATTTATTTATTTCTTATACCAATACCAAGTCTTTGGAGCGTAAGTTTTTGTGTTTGATACCAAGGTACGGAAAAAGTGTAGTTTATTAAGAAATTCCTTCTAGCAGAAAAAAGTGTAAATAATTGCCTTCAGGAAATTGTCAGTAGAAGCTGGGAACTTTCTGATTTTTCCCTGCAATCTTAAAAATCTTCTTTAATATTGATTAATATACAAAGGCATTTTTCGAACCTCAAATAATACCTGTTTTGCTTTTCTAAAAAGAGAATTAAACACTTTAGTATGCAAACTACTTATACTTAAGTAACTATTTATACACGCTAATATAATAAAGATAAAACAATAAAATATCCCGAGTTAATTAAACCTAACAAAAAAATTACATAAAGTAAGTACTACCTTTTCTCATTTTTGTATTTTAAACTCTTTTTTGCGTCATGTTTACCGCAAATAAACGTTTTTTCTTTCGTTTTTAACATAAAACATAACATCACGCATTGTTTCCCAGAAAGGTTGGGCAAAGGTGTCCCTGTAGCAGGTACACCCACATTTCGCCAGTTATGTTTAAGTCCCAATGTAATAGGGGGCAAGCCTAAAGTCATCAACCGGGCGAAAATCCAGACTCCGAGCTGCTACTGAGAAATTTCAGATAGAAAAACCCAATAACACTTTGCCCGACCCGGGAATCGAGCCCAGGACCTCAGCTCAGCAGTAGCGCTTGCGACCATTAGACCAACGAGGCAGTCAAAAAAGTTCTTTTTTCTTTTCTTTCTTAAATGACGTCGAAAAATTCCTCCACATCGCTGTCGACTGATAATTAATGTGCAAGACTAGTGGCATTTCCACTTAATAGGTAATGCTTAGCCAGGGTCACGAGAAGTGTCAATCAATCATTTCGAGATTTCCTCAAACAGAATATGAGCACACGGACCCCAAGGCCCGAGTGTTTCAAGCCCAAACGGTTACTCTCTAACCCTTTCTCCACTTCTAGGGGCACGTAGCACAATCAGCCTATATGTTCCCAATGTTGGGACACAAGCCTCCTCTTTCTGTGAGAAGGAGTGGGCCATAATCCACCACGCGGGCCCAGTTCGGGTTGGTGGATGTCACATGTCTTCGAATTTTTTGGTCCTCGGTCATACCGGTTTCCTCACGATGTTTTCATTCATGCTAGATGTTATTTTATGACCCATTTTGATACTTTATCTGAACAAAATAGAGGTTATCAAATAAAATGAAAACTTCTACAAAGTAAAATTTAATAACGTAGGTAATCAGTTTGTATACAGTTGCATTTGCGAGAAAATGGAAATTTAATTTACTCTATTAGATACGTGCTGTTTCCCAGTACTCAAAGCTTAAAGTATTGCTAAATTCAGATTTTTATTAACTATCAGTCCAGTACCCTAATTGTGTAACTTATTTTCGTAAACAATTATGCCTAATTTGTTTCAATTTGACAGTTCAACGACATTCATTGCGTTATTTACGTTGTCGAGCAGATTTTTTTTCCAACTTATGAAGCAATGGAAGCATTCTCTTTCAAATCGAAACAGATTGTGAATGTGCAATTAGGGTTTTTGTTTCCTCACGATGTTTTTCTTCACGGATTTTAATAATATCCAAGGTAAACTCAGAAAGTACATATGATTGAAAAAGTCACATTGGTATTTGTCAGGATCTGATATTGATACTTGAATCAACATAAATTGAATTCGTGTCTTTGTAATCCTATCGTACCTACGTGATACAATAGTCCAGCCAAAGTATACGGGATTCATATAAGCAGAATCCACCAACTAAGTTTTGAATGTGGCTTCTGATTGGTCGTTAAACTCCCAAAGTAGCCTTTGTCTACAAAATTCACCTGGGATATTGTGAAAACACGGATAATAATAGACAATGGTGAAAATATTTCTGCGACAAATTGTATGATTCGTCATTTTGAACTGGGTGAAATTGGTTAGGTTAGGTTAGAACTGTGACCAATCGCGCGCGAGCCGAGCGAGCAAAGCGAGCGGTGCCGCAGCAGCGGCAGGTGAGCGCTTTTTCCAACCAGAGGTTTAATCAGAGCAACTAATCAGAGGTTGTTTCAAACTAAATTGGTGGATTTTGTGCGAGTAAGCGAGGAGTTACAAGCTCATTCATAAGGATTTTCACAAACTCAAACTCAAAGCATTTATTTCAATTAAAACATGTAGAGGCACTTTTGAATTGTCAAAAAGTAGGTCAATTAGTCAGAAAGTTGAAGCTAGTTGCCCATTCCAAAACGTAGATGGAGAAGAACGGGCACAAAACACCAAGGACACTCTTTTAAAAAGCTTCTATATGTGAGAACAATGTAAAAAAAATATAAAACTAAAATAAGCCCTGGCAGATAAGAGATAACCAGTCTCAACTGACGGCGCCCGTTCACGAACATGCAGACGCGTGGATCAGCAACATCCAGCTCAAACATTAGGGAACCGAATGATCCAACACATTCGCCACCATCAGCGACATTTAAGTGAGCATGACATACTCTCAACTGCCATACTCTTTCAAGTCAACATACATCATAATAACATAAAAACGGTTCCATGGTAGTATTATATTATCTGTGATGGTACTCACATTTACAAAAAAATATAAAATGCTTCTAAATTGTACAAAAGTATAGTTTGCAATGTACATTACAAACTCTCAAGAGTTTGTAAGTATTTGACACACACACAAACAAAAAGCTAGGGTAACATAGCTAAAGACTTAACTAGTTTAACAATGTAGGAAGATATTCAGAATGTTACATGTTAATATTTTCACACATCATTAAATATGTCAAAGCAATTTTTTGCAGCGACTTCGCAGTTCAAATTCATTAAAGCCCCTAAAAATCCGGTATATTATTCTTTTTTAGCGAATTCTGGCTGACAGGGTTTTGTCAACGTGAACATCAATCACTCGGCGTGAATTGAACCAATGAAATAAAAAAGGCTATCTGTGAGGCTGTATTTAATCACGGCTTTTCTGGGCCATTTTTAGGTTAGCTAATATTTATTTATATATTTTGCCATATATTTCCTCGTCATAATATGGCTGGTACAGTAATTATCGAAGATAAAAGTAAATAATTACTTAAAGCAAAATATTAAATTAAAATTAAAACAATTTACATTTTGTTAACTGAACGTAAAATTCATAAAAAAAAAAAAAAAAAAGCGGAACTTTTGAACGAAATAGTCGCAACATGTGACAATAAATAATTAATAAATTTTAATCAACAAAAACATTCTTACCGTCCTTATACTATTTGTACCTACTGATGTTTTTACCAAATGTTTTAAGACGAGCGCTAATCCTGCCGACAAACTGTCACGCAGTTTGGCAGGTTTATGTTATCAAGTGTTTGGTCCAAAATAAATTATTTATTTATTTATTATTATTATAAAACATTATCTTACAACAAAAGTTGCATTATATTAACTTTAAAGTGTACCTACTTAATCACTACATGTTATAAAACAAAGTCCCCCGCCGCATCTCTCTTTCTGAACGCGATAAACTCAAAAACTACTGACCGGATTTTCATACGGTTTTCACCAATGAACGGAGTGACTGTAGCCTCACAATATATTTTTGAAAACCTATTGTAAGTGCACAAAAATATATAAAATTTTAAGAAAATGTCCGATATTCATAGTTTAAATACCAGGAATAAACACAATCTTGCTGTACGTCGCACACGTCTCCACAAAGTAGGCAACTCATTCATGGGTCAATATGTATACGCTTTTACAACAAACTTCCCATTGACATTCGAAACTTACCCATTAAACGATTTAAAATCTGTATTAAAACCAAACTTTGTATAAAAGGGTACTATACAATTTCACATTATTTAGAAGATAAAAAAGCTTGGGATTGAACTGCTCGCTCTGCCTAAGCCTTGTGATAAAACCATAAAACTAGACATTTTAATTATTATGTAAAATCAACATATACCAGTTTTATAAACACATTGACATTGTTGAAAATTATATTCAAAATGACATGATTACTTTGTAAAGTAATATATTATTTTAACTATTGTGAATGTGAGGACTATGTGGATATTGTTTTTATTTCTCTGCTAGTTTTAGTGATGGTCTGGCAGTTTGAGTAGTTTATGGGGCCTACCCAAATGTCCTTTCTTTGGTATTGTTCGTCGAGTTGAGCTCCTTAAGTTCTGAGTTGAGTCCACGATTACTGACAAATGCTTGCACTGACTGGACAGGTCCACTCAAATCTGTGTGGTGCTTTCCTCAAAAGACCTTTTCAGACACTTATCTACATGGTCCTCATATGGCCTGACCAAGATTATGTCTGGATTTTAACAGAGACTGCGACCTCTGAGTTTGTTTCGGCCTTTCTTCTCAGAGTAGTCAGATAGGAAACGCCGAACTCATCTAGCTTATTTTTAATATTTTTTTATATGACGTGTAAAAGTGATTTCGATATCCTATTTACAGAATAAACAATTTCATTTCATTTGATTTATGTGGCCACTCCACATGAATCAAATGAAATTCTGTGAATTCTGTGTTTCATTCGTTAAGGTTTTGTGTAAATTGGTAAAATATGACGATGATTTTAGAAGAGATCGGAACTTAAACTTACTCTGCACCCCGTTTGTGTAGATATTCCCTGTATGTAATACGATGTATAATTTATCTTATAAGTTCGAACTTTATAGGTACCATACACTCTGCACCCTGTTTGTGTTGATATTTTCTATCTGTAACACTGTATAATAAATTATATACTAACAAAAAGTGTTTAAGTAAATTCGATCTTATGTGATAAATCAAATAAGATCGAATTTACTTTATTGCCTTTTTGTCACAAGGGGCGGGGTGGTTTGGGTCGAGTCTGGTAAGAGATATTGCTTAATACAAAAAATACCGGTTTCATAAATTCTTTTCGTCCGTTTTCGGTCGCTTCGAAGCCTTTTATGAAAGGGTCGAAACATGGTAGTGTTTCCATATATTGTGCCAAAGTTTTTTAATAAAAAAAAAATCTTATGGACGATGTTAATCTTTTCTTGATAAAATAAAATTGTAGGAATGAATCTTCGATGTCACATAATGGTCTATTAAACATAAAAATCATAACATCAAGCCTGTTATGCCTGTAGGTTTGGGCAGAGGTGTACCTATGGTCCACCCACATTTGACCAGTTATGTTTGAGTCCCATGTAACAGGGGGCGAGCCTGTTGCCATCAGCTGGGCACAAATCCAGACTCCGGGCTGCTACTGAGATATTCCAGATGGAAAAACCCAATGACATTGCCCGACCCGGGAAGCGAACCCAGGATCTCATGCTCATCGGTAGCGCTAGCGACCACTAAATCCACGAGGCAATCAGGAGGGCTATTCAAATTTGAAAGTTATAAATAAAATTCCAAAGGAAATGAAAAGGCCGCTTCTGTAGTACATTTGTGTGTTTGAATTATCAAAATAAATAAATAAAACATGTCAAATTCAATAGGTTATTTTTGTTTGTCAAAGGAACGTTTCATAAGATCTTAAGAATCTGTATTATAGCCTGAATAGCCTCTATTTTTTAGGCGAAAGGTCAGGTTCAATTGTTCTATTAAGAAAGCACAAAAAGTTTTTTTTTACAAAATCATAAAGTGTTTTGGTTTCATTCTGATGAAACTTATGGCTTTAGTAAGTACCTAGGTACTTAGCGTTTGATGTTGACCATAATATAATATACATTGAAGCTTAAGAACTTATTTGAAGAAACTCTTTTGTGCTCAGTTGCCATGGGAACGGGATTAATTTTAATCCGCACTCACAGACTCTCGAGACTCTCGAAAGCTCGTGGTTAAGTAGTAACAGCCGCACGGGTCGGTCCATCAGGTTAAGCTACGCTTACCGGGGTTGGTCCGTGGAATGGTGACCATCTTTATATATCGAGACTCCTCCGTGCCTCAGAAAGCACATAAAGCCGTTGGTCCCGGCTGTCATTCGTGTATCTTTGACAGACGTTACGGGTCGTCAGAAGCCCGAAAGTCTGACAACCAATCTTACCAAGGGTATCGTATTACCCAGTTACTGGGTTGTGGAGGTCAGATAGGCAGTCGCTCCATGTAAAATACTGGTATTCAGCTGCATCCAGTTAGACTGGAAGCTGACCCCAACATAGTTGGGAAAAGGCTAGGCAGATTGATTGACTCACAGACTCTCAATAACGTTAATTAAACATTAATTTACGATTATTGGGTGTCGTTATTAAACTTTGCTGATAATAAAACTGTATTTAGTAATATTGCATATATTTTTCGCACCACAATATCCATATAAAAAATAACAAATAACAATATTATCTAGTTATGGGCTTAAAGGCAAATATTGTGGGAGACTGGTGCCTAAGCTAAGCCGAAGCCTGTATTACAGGCCACCAGGTCTCCACCCAAAGTACATAATTATGGTATGGCATTAGTTAAGATGACCCCCCGACCCTTGCTCGAAAACGAGGTGCCAGCAGTTGTTGCAGCTGAGCATGTAGCTTTAAATTCCCCGATTAATAATCATGATCAGAACTTTGATCCAGCCTGTTCCATCTTTGATGTCCTCCGGTAAACGCCCTAAGCCGAGGCTCGTACCCCACAGGGGGTGCCATTAGCGAGCGTTCACCTAGTTTATAAGTCCCTGGCTGGGAGGCTTTGAGTGTAGCAGCTTAAGGCACCCACAGGTTTGCTCGGTTAAATAGTCATGGCCTCAGAGGCCAGCTATGAGATGCCCTACAGAAAAAAAAAAAAAAAAAAAGTTAAGATGAACCTCTGTGACTGCGAGTGTAAGATTTCTATTATTTACAGAAGATTTACAGTGGGTAAAAGCAACTATCATTAAGGCTAAGGACAAGAAATACAAAGTTATTTTTATAATAATTTAAGTTTATGGGATCTTAGGGCCGCCTGTAAATGACAGATGTTATCCGCTTCCAGCAAAATTCTGCACAGAATAGTCCACGATTTTAATTATAAATAGGTATTGAATAATTAATGTTTCCATTTATCATCTTTGTCTTGCCTTTTAAAGCCTGATTTTACCTAAAAGACATTTATCAGGTGTTGAATTTCGAGTTCTATTTTATAGAAGGTATTATATATTATTCCTGTAAGAAAATTCTCAGTTTG
Organism: Agrochola litura; assembly: GCA_949152395.1. Lineage (NCBI taxonomy): Eukaryota > Metazoa > Arthropoda > Insecta > Lepidoptera > Noctuidae > Agrochola > Agrochola litura. The sequence continues at coordinate 8,556,560 of OX424509.1, forward strand.
CAATTTTGCCCCGTAAATAGTCTTACCAGTCTTAGCAAGGGGTATCGTGTTACCCAGTAGCTGGGTTGTGACAGTTTGACAGTTGCTCCATGTAAAATACTGGTTACTCAGCTGTATCTGGTAAGACCGGAAGCTGACCCTAACATAGTTGGGAAAAGGCTAGGTAAATGATGATGAGTCATAGAAACATTTAAAAAACATTAATAAAATGTGTGTGGGTCCGAATGTTACAACACGTTTGAGGAATCCAAACCTACTAACAAAATATCCTAACGTAAGGATATTTGAAGTGAAAATTTCTTTAGGCGCGTTGGGCGTTTTTGAGATGGCACTAAACGATTTCGCGACACTGTAACGCAATTTACCGACACCGTGTAGTAAAAGACATCAACGCGTTGATTACCGTGGTGCCGATTTTTTTTCAAGTTTTCACTTCTGTCGGCACTCCCGGAGTACCACTGTTTTTTTTTATCACATTTCATTTGCATTCTGAAAGAACGATCAACATGATATAAAAACATAATTGTGAGTATTGAGGGACTATGTAAGTACAGACGCCAGCACATCAAGCTACCCGAAACTGTCAAATTTTTCTAATCAACTTTGAACCTTACAATTCAGCGATAAAGTTGAAAATCTATTAAATAAATTTGACAGACTGTAGTAGCTTGATGTATTTGGCGTCTGTACATAGTTTCACAATGATAGTGAGTTAGTAAATAACAACAAAAAAACTGAACAAACGTCTATGTCTGATAAATAAATAATCATGATTCGGATATCACATGTTTAGATTTAAAATTTTAAATACATTACAATAATACGGTAAATCTTTGCTTCCCGTCAGTTGAGATACTGGTCTACACAGTATTTTTTTTGTAAGAGCAAAATAATGAGGACAGCGAGTCTTCTGTACTTTTGTTTACCCCGATGAAAAAAAGAACGAATTTATGCAGGTGTATATAAAATCAAAGATTTAAATCGTTAAATTGCCCTTCTGCATCAAAAGATGGTCGCATTTCTGTTTCGTTTTGAAACCTTTGACACATACTGTCGCAGAGACTTGATTATTATGGAAACGACATTAATAATGTGTGAGCTCACTCTTTGAACATTTTTTCCTGCGACTTGTACGGTGAAACACAAAACTGGCGAAATGTGGGTGTACTATAGATAAATACACCTCTGCCTAACCCTACGGGGAAACAAGGCGTCATGTATGTACATATATGTATGTAGTACGGTGAGGGCAAATCGAATGATGTAAATATTTGATAAAAATGCGTAGATACACGTAGATACGATTATAATGTACCGAATGTGCTACAGTGGCTTCAAACGTCAATTTAGTCCAATTTCGTTTGATATTCGATAAAAAACCGTGAAATATAATATACCTTGTTATCTTGGAGCCTCTAGCTCGCCTTTTTTCTTCGAGATTTTAGGGGCAATATAATATTATGTGGAGAGGTTATATGTATTACCTATACGAATTCAATAAAAGCACGGCGAGTAGTTCGTGTAACAACTTTTCTCAAATTCGAACATAACCAAAGATTTTATTTAAATTTCGAACTGGCTTAGCGAATAGAGCTGTTTAACAAATGAACATATTGGCGCGTGAAAAATTTTTTTCACTCCTCTTGCTCAAAAAGGCCGTCATTGTAGTGTACCACAGCGGGGAAAAAATAGCATATATTTATTTATTTTATTTATTTATATATTTTTTATTGTACACCACAAAAATACATAACAAAAAATAAATCAAACACTACAAAATATACAATGGGCGGCCTTTTCGCTTTCCGCGATCTCTTCCAGGCAACCTTGGAATGGACAGTGATTTGCCTGGACATAAAATGGGGCTGTCGTTGGTGCAAATAATAAGTATATTATATACTAGAATAGATACACAGATATATACATATCCTAAATAATATATACATAAATACATACATACTTACTAAATATATAAGCAACAAAAATAAACGAAGACTATAGATAATAACAGTTACGAGAACAAGATCACAACGACAAGTAATGTTCCTTCACGAGTCTCTTAAACACAAGTAACAATTGCGCACGTTTTATTTGAACTGGCAATGCATTCCACAAACGAGCGGCCTGGACAGTAAAGGACTTGTCGAGGAAAGTTGTGGAATGCATAGGCATTTTAAGCTTTAAGTTATCGGATGACCTTAAAAGTTTCGTGTGGGAGTCGCAAAGAAACTGAAAACGTTTCTTGAGATAGAGAGGGGTGGAAGGGGAAAAAGAACATTATACAAAAGGGAAAGAATATGAACATTCCGGCGAAGGCGAATTGGTAACCACTTGAGCTTCACATGAAATTCGGAAACATGGTCATATTTGCGCAAACCGAATATGAACCTTATACAAACATATGTACCTATATTGCTATCTAGGGGAAAAAGTAATTTTTGTCTGTAACCAACGACCCTACAAAAACGAAAGTCTTTATTCTTATGTAAAACTAGCTTTTTACTACCGCATACCTGGATAAAAAATTTCCTTAAATATTCAGATTGAACAAATTGTATTTTTTTTAAATAAAATAAACTATTTAATATTGTATTGGATTATTTTATTTTCTCGCAATCTTAGTGAAAAGTAGAGAGTAACACACGGCGCTAACAATTCGGTTTCTATCTACTCCCTCGCTAAAGCTCGGGAGTAAAACCCCCTCGATAGAATGGGTTACTTTAGTCCCTCGTATAACAATCTACCTACTATTTTTTAATGATTGAATTTTAATGTTGAATATATAGTTGACTTAGTTTAAATTTCCGCTCATTGTTTGAGAAAAGTACTAAACAAGCCTAGGCCGTAACCAGGCATTGATGGAGTCACGTATGTGTGCCTCGGCTTCGCCTCGGTCCACATTTTCACGATCGTCCGTCAATGCCCTAATTGCTGGCCGCGCCAGTAATGTACTATTATTGAAACAGTCTTTCACAAGTGACAAGAAATATTCTAATTTTGAATGTGATAATGTTGAAAGCCCAGAGACGTTTTTAATGACTAGTGTCAGAAACTTGTAGCAATTTGCAAGTATTCAAAAAGTATTTTGACATCTGTCATTTGCGAAGATGGAACAGTTTAATTGTTCTTGAAATACTGAAATTATTTTGTCATTTTAATTGACACAGTAGAAAAACAGTTTGAACTCAGAGAAAATTGTTTTGATACTCAATTGGTGGCGAGTACCGGTGTATAGCAGTTTTGGAGAAGTGGTGGCCTCCCGACTTACGAGGTCGTGGGTGGGTTCAAACACTTCGAACCCAGGCAAGCACTTTACTTTGTGTGAATAATTGCTTAACCACTGCTCTCAAAACTATCTACAAACCCGGACTAGGCTCGCGTGGTAGATTCCAACCCACTCGCTCACTTAAGGTCACTGGCATATATCTGCGTCTTGAGTGGTTAGCTTCCGTGTTCTGTACTGAGCTCACGCAACGCATCGTATGTCCAGCCAGTAATAGGACTCGCCCATCAAGGAGCGCTGTCTCAAATTAGTCGCCTTATTAATTTATTATACATAAAACAAAAAGTATTTTAATAAAACACGTATACTAAAAGATCAATAGTTAAATTATCTTTAAAATGGTGAAAGTTTCAGAAAAATACGCTTGATAGATTTTGCGTGATTCTCAGCTTTTTATCCGCGTTAGACATGACTTTACAAATTAATTTCACTATGTAATAAAAACATAATCTAAAATATTTCTATACTAAGTTATTAAAAAAAGTACTTTAATTAAACACATATTTTTTCCAAATCATTAACACTACTCGTTTAGACGTGATCTTCAGTATAAAATCATTAAAAGTCGGTTTTCGTCGCCTTAACTTAATTTTCAGCTCTGAACAATTTTAACATATTTTTTTTTTCTTTTCAGATTCTTCGCCATCCTCTATCCACTAAGGCTGCCCATAGCAAGAAAGAGAAGCAAGATAATGCTGTCTCTTGCGTGGATCATCGCACTTCTATGCAGCCTTCCACAGGTGATTCACTTATTACTTTTGTAAACTAATTTAACTAGGAAACGTAATTTATAAGTTTAAGATTTTTTGGTTTGAATACAGATGTATTTATATGGAGTTTAGGGACATAGGTGGAAGGGTAATCCCGGTGGTACGTTCCCCCCCTGGAGGAGCTCGTGGCTAAGTAATAACAGCCGCACGGATAGATCCACCAGGTTAAGCTACGCTTGCCAGGGTTGGTCCGTGGATGGGTGACCATCTTTACATACCGAGACTCCTTCGTGCCACGGAAATCACGTTAAGCCGTTAGTCCCAGCTGTCATTCGTGGATCTTTAATAGTCGTAACGGGTTGTTAGAAGCCTAAAAGTCTGACAACCAGTCTTACTAAGGGGTATCGTATTACCCAGTTACTGGGTTGTGGAGGTCAGATAGGTAGTCGCTCCATGTAAAATACTGGTATTCAGCTGCAACCGGTTAGACTGGAAGCCGACCCCAACATAGTTGGGAAAATGCTAGGCAGATTGATTGTGTTTATATGGAGTTTACATCTAATGAGGGCATCGATTCTCGAAAACTATTTTAATTTGAGCAACACAGCTAGTTTGTCCATATTTTGTTTAGAAAATATACTTTTCATTTAGTAGTAAAACAGGTTATAAATAGAACATAGATAACACTAGTTGCGCCCCGCGGTTTCACCCGCATAAGTCTCGATCATGTAGGAATATCGGGATAAAAAGTATCCTATGTGTTAATCCAGGTTATAATATTAGATCCTTTCAATACCACACGAAACAAACTTAAAATAGAAGTTGTCCACATCCTCCATCAAACGCCAGATACCCAGCGAACTCAGTAGTGCCAGTTTAGTCATACGTACACAAAAATACACACACCTTCACACACATTTACAACACCTACACCGCACAGATACACGCCCACACACACTATAAATATTAATAATTGTGTCACTCTCTGTATTTCATATTTTTTTGTGTACTTCGTAATTGGCGTAATGTTTAGAATAATAATAATGTTATACTTACTGTCAGCTGTGAAGCTACCTTGTAATAAATAAATAAATAAACTATCTGTGTACCAAATTTCATCCAAATCCGTTCAGCCGTTTGAGCGTGAAAAAGAGACAAACATACACACACACACACACTCACAAACTTTCGCCTTTATAATATTAGTGTGATACGTTATAATATTTGGTAGTGTGCAATAGTCCCAGAAGTCGACGTCTTTGATTTGGTCCGATTTTCGAGTTAATTCAAAACACTTGTACTGACACGTGTTTGAATAAAAACGGCTTCATATTATTAGTAAATTTCCGCTCTATTTGTCTTATAGTTGTCCAACAGCGTGTTTAATACGTAGGTAATAAAAATGCTATAATTCATTCCAGTAAAAAATTAAACTTGAACTGCTTCAGAATTTAATTTCGATATCGATGAACGCAGCTCGCTATTAAATACACAATCCAGTCTAAAGGGATAAAGAGATTTTAATTAAAGTGCATGAACCGATCCGGTGAAAAACACGGGGCAATTTACAGGGAATTCGTAAAGCGTAAACGTGACTCTATGAAAAAGATCTGGTTTAAAATAAATGTTTCGTCACAGTTCCGCGAATTTTGCTTTCAATTCGACCAATAATTGTCAGTAGATAAAAAATTAGGCGATGGTTGCTTGAATGAAAATGTGGAGAGTTGCTATTTTTTGGTAGGTACCTATGTAAAATTAGACCGGAAGACCGTTGGAAAGCGCCCCACAAGTTGGTGACGGCTGATGACGTGGTGAAGGCTGCAGGAATCCGCTGGATGCGGGAAGCACAGAACCGGTCGAAGTGGCGGTGCTTGAGGCCTATGTCCAGCAGTGGACGTCTTTCGGCTGAAATGATGATGATGATGTAAAATTAGGGAAATTAATCGTTAGCAAATTGACTACATTACTAAATTGACAGTTGTATGAAATGGCTCTACTTCGTTGTATCGATGATTCCATTTATCTGCTTTAAGTGGTGTCCCTTTGTTTCGCAGACATAAATTTCATAGAATTTCGTTTCGCAGAAAATGTTTCATATAATATTTGGTCTTTGTATTTCTATTTCAAATATTATTGTTTTAACGACTATTTACTTGAATTAAATACATATTTCACAGAAACACAATTCAATTAATTTTATAATCATATATTTTTATTTAACAAACTTAACAAACAGTAGAATTATTTTTTAACTAATATTGTTTATTCGGTGTATTTTTCCATTGTGTTTTATTTCAACGAAAAAATTAAGTGCTGAATTAAAGTCGAATGAGAACTTAGGCTGCAAGAGCGAGCGAAGCGAGCTCGGAACTTGGGGCACCCCGACTTGGACAGGTTTGGTTAGAGGGTTTTTTTTTAACCACGCAGAAATAGGAGCCCCGCGAAGCAGGGCTCCGTCGACTACGCTGACAAAAAAAAAAATACCCTATAAAATTATAAAAAACTATAGACTATTGACTATTGAATATTTATCAAAGCTATGAATTGAAACGTTAAGAAACTGTCACTCGATAAAATGTTTTTCTTGGTAATACATTTTATAGTAACTAAACAATATGAGGAAAAAGAATTTTTGATTTGTTATTCTATGATATGAAAATCGAAACATACAATTTTTTTTGTAACAAAAGCAATGTTTTAAATTTATTCAAAGTAAGTATTCTGCGTATTGATTATGCTATGAAATGATAATATGATAAAAAATTATATGAAACGAAATTCTGTGAAATGAAAGCTATAAACAACGTACAACTGCTTTAAATAAGCTTTGGGCCACTTCGACACCGTTATTGTTGGCCTCGCAAAGGTCTTCCGTAGTGCCTGCTATGTGCTTCAAGGCAAATTGACGTAGTGTATCAATTTGATAAACAGTTCATTTCCCTGACCGTAAATACCTATTAAAAAAACCGGCCAAGTGCATGACGGACCACGCACAATGAAAGGTTCCGTAGATGGGATGAATTTATCTCAAGAACAAACTTAATATACATAAACATACACATACATAACATCACGCCTTGTTTCCCCGAAGGGTTGGGCAGAGGTGTACCTGTAGCAGGTACACCCACATTTCGCCAGTTATGTTTAAGTCCCATGTAATAGGGGGCGAGCCTATTGCCATCAACCGGGCACAAATCCAGACTCCGGGCTGCTACTGAGAAATTCCACATAGAAAAACCCAATAACACTTTGCCCGACCCGGGAATCGAACCCAGGACCTCATGCTCAGCAGTAGCGCTTACGACCACTAGACCAACGAGGCAACTTAACATCGTAGTTGAAAAACAGGTTCTCCCATACATTCCAACTGCAAATGTAAGTTTGTACGCACAATATTGGGTGATTTACCATGTTATTTTAAGACCACAGACTTTTTATAGATTTTCCTGTAATATCCTGTAATACGTAAAACTACTAAAAGTATTTAAAAAAAAACTTGTGCGGCCGGGGGACCCCGGTAAGGAACGAAGTTCTTTGTCACGCATGATTTACAAAAAAAACAAAATTTTTGTAGCCGCCATCTTGAATTTACATTTTGACCTCACTATTGGCTTTTGCACCCTTGAAAACCATGAAAACGATACCCACGATGAAAAATATGAAAATTTTCGGAGCCGCCATCTTGGATTTTCATTTTGACCAAATTCACACTTTCTCTCTCTCTCTCTCTCCGTCATGCAGTGTACTCGGGCCGATGTGTACTTCAATTTCATCCCACGACACTGTAATCACTTTACACTTTTTTTTTGTTTTTTACTGCCAGCGTTTTATCTCTCTCTATCTTTCTTTCTCTTTGAATTAGAAGAAGACAGTCGCAAGTATTAACTCATTTTAGCGTGACGATTTCTGAAAGTTTACAAGCGGCGATAAAGAACTTCGTTCCAAAAAAAATTGGCTCAGTAGTTTCGAAGATAAGGGGATAAACTATTTATTTTAAAATTAGTAAAAATTTACTTGAAACCCCCACAGTAAGCCCTTTCATTTGATATGTCACACGGTACAGTGCGCAATACTATTTAAAATTTTCTTTTGTCGCCCAAAAGTCGCTCATATCCAAAATTCATTCATTTACGTTACTCGTTCGGGTTTGGGTCACAGAAATTCATAGTGTACCAAATTTCAACTTAATCGGTTCATTCGATTCGGAGCAAGTTGGCTGTGACAGACGGATAGACAGACAGACACACAAGTTATCCTAGAAGGGTTTCTTTTTTTTTTATTCGGACATACGGAACACTAAAAACGTCCGTCGTTTCTTGAAAGGTTGGTTGACAGAAAACATTATGGCTATGAAGGAAGTGAACTCTGTGATGACGACTGATATTTGAGATTTATGGAAGAAAAAGACGCACCTACTGCGCTGACTCCAACGCCCCAATGAGATAAGAGAGAGAGAGAGATAAGAGTAAGGAAAGGAGAATGAGTTCTCCCCGACGCGACCCTTGCTCGACGATGCGGCAGCTCGCGTCGAAGCTGAGCCTGTAGCTTTAAATTCCCCTGTTAATAATAATTACCCACTTATGATCCAGCCTGTCCCATCTTGCTGTCCTCCCCGCGACGCCCTAAGCCGAGGTTTTTACCTCACAGGGGGTGGCTTTAGCTAGCAGTCACCTAGTATATAAGTCAATTTACGCCTCTGGCTGGAGGCTTTAAGTTAGTAGCTTAAGGCAGCCACAGGATATCCCGGTTAAGTAGTTATGATCTCAGAGGTCAGCTACAAGATGCCCCACATTAATAAAAGGTGAATGAGAATGACGTGAGAATTCTCAGACTCTAATCGAACCTTCATTGTTAATTTACGAACCGCCTATTAATTATTGTATTTACTTCATTCCCTTCTTTGTAAGCCATTTTTTTTTGTTTTAATTTTTTTTTGTTTTTAATTTTTTTTTGTTTTTATTTTTTTTTGTATTTCCGATCGTGTTTGTGACCATAGCTCATCTTTAATTTCATCTTTATTTAATAACTCATATGTAATTTAACTAACGAACGATATCTTGCACGTACTATTGATTTCTCTGTTAGTGCTGTGCACTTCTGTAACTGACGAATTCACAATTCCTAAAACAGTAAGTGATTTTTGCTTGTGTATGTATTAGTGAATAAGTCGTTGAAGCGCCATAATAAATAAATAAATTTATTTTCTTGAAATGTCTAGTTGCCTTGTAACTTCTCAACCCATATTAGTATAAATGAAACAGCCTAACGTAAACAGCGGTATTTGAGCCAATCTAATAACGTATTACTTTGGATATAACAATGACTGAAAGACTTAGTAAATAGAATTAACGTAAATCCTTGTGTAACCTCTAAATAAATCTCGTTGACGCGATGAAATAAGAATTTGTGGACACAAAGGTCTTATGTGAACAATTTCAATTAAGTGTTTTCGTAGTTTGATTTGATTAAACCTTTAAAAATAGAGCCAATTTTATCTTTTTTAGTTGAAGTCTTGATCACTTTCACTTAACTATTGCAATAATTGTTTCTGCTACTCCATTTTAAATGATAATAATTGTTAGGATTATTTCTTCAATTTCTAATAATCTGTTTAAATTAATGAGAATAAGGCTCTTAACACAATAAATTAAATGAACGGAAAAATCAAATAGAATTTATTGCACTGAAGTTTAAAAAATAAACAAAAAAGTTTATTATTAAATTGTTAACTTACCCGGATTTAATCTGAATAAGTGTGCACTTTCACTTAGAGCTTTTAATGATAAATTGCTCAAATAAGCAGGACTAAGATTAAAAAAATTAAAAGAAATATTAATTTCTTTTGCTTTACCTATAATATCTTGATTCTACTGTTTTGTAAATTAACATGTCTTATCTGAGAGAGCCGGGTGATCTGTAATACAGAACCTTTTTCTATTGATTATAAAGATTATGCATGTTGAGATAAATAAAGATTTTATGATTATGATGAAATGATTGATTTCAAACGTGCGATCTCAGGTATTGGTGTAACATAACATAACATCACGCCTGTAATCCCCAAAGGGTTAGGCAGTGGTGTACCTATAGTACACCCACATTTCGCCAGTTATGTTAAGTCCTATGTAATAGGAGGCGAGCCTATTGCCATCAACCGGGCACAAATATTGGTGTATTTTTGTCTAATTTGAATTTTGAATTATTTCCCATGAAAAATTAAAATCAATTTATTAGAATACATGCCGTTACAATGGCGACATTAATTCAACACACGGGTAGGGCTAGTGGCCAATAATCATAAAAATTATAATATAATAAAATAATTCGTAAATAGAAACATTACAATCTTCAAACAAACTTAATAATAAAGCTTTCTCTTTCCTTCAATTCGCTTACTTTGCACGTTGTTCTTTTTAATTTCATAGATGTGATGTTATGATCTGTGACCCCGGAAAATTACCTCTGCGCTACATTTTTTTAAGTACAGGTTGCTCCTAAATGCTATTTTAGAAAATTGGAAATAAATCAATAAATAATATCTTCTTAAAACGAAAACACGAAACCGTATCCGTGTGTTAAATTAATGTCGCCATTAAAGCCGCATGCTTTATACTAATAATAAAACTACTCTTCATCAACTTTATCTATAATTCTAATATATAAAGCTGAAGAGATTGTTTGTTTGCTTGAACGCTCTGAACGCTTGAAATCTCAAGAACTACTGGTTCGATTAAAAAAATTCTTTCAGTCTTAGATAGCCCATTTATCGAGGAAGGCTATAGGCTATATATCATCACGCTAAGATGCGGAGCACCAATGAAGAATGTTTTAAAATCGCGGGTTTTTTTTTCCTTTTGAGAGCTTCCGCTGCGTGCGCTGCGTAAACGGTTAAAGTTTCGCAAAAATCATGTATGACAGAATTTTTTCCGTTTAAAAGTTCTAAAAAAAGGCTGCGTCAGTATATGTCTATCTTTTAAGGTTGGCTCACTATATTCTTTTTTATGCTAACCAAATTTGTTCTAAAATAATGTATTATTTGTGAAGGTGTTTTTATAAACATGATATTAATTCTTATCTAAATAAATACGCCCAAAGTAACTATTCCACGCGGACAAAGTCGCGGGCAGAAGCTAGTAAAATAATAAAATTGAAGAGTTTGTTTGTTTGAACGCGCTAATCTCTGGAACTATAGATCGGATTTAAAAATTATTTTTGCATTTGATAGCCCAATTCTTGAGTTAGGATAGGCTATTTAAAATCACGCTACGAACTTTTAGAAGCCGAGCAAAAAGATAAAAAGTCAGACACAACACTAAGCGAAAACGAAGTAAGAGCGCGAGCGGGCGATGCGATGCGACGCGCCGGGAAGTGGAAACAAGAAATTTCACGCAAACGAAGTCGCGGGCAGAAGTTAGTCATAAATTCAGTGCGTTAAAATAAAACTATCAGACATATTATTAAAAGGAGCGTCTGACCTAGATCTGTGGAAAATCTATCCGACATGTTGTTGAAGATAATTGGGATATGTGAAATATTACGAGATAACCCGATAACGTAATGGGAAGATTACGCTATTATTATCGTCAACCACAAATGACAAGAAAAATAGGTTGATTTTCTGTAGGTTGACCTTTGCCTTATACCTAATTGTAATTTGACCAAGGTAAAGGTTTATACAACGCAAGTGCAGCTTTTTAGAGTTTCGTACCAGAAGGGTGCCAAACGGAACCCTATTACTAAGCCTCCGCTGTCCGTCTGTCTGTCTGTCCGTCCGTCCGCTAGTCTGTCAGTGAGCTGTATCTCATGAACCGTAATATATTGTTTATTTTTATTGCCGCTATAACAACAAATAATAAAAAATAAATAAAGTAAACAATTAAAGGTCACCATACAATAAACTTTTGATTAAAAAAAAAATTGAATCCTGGCATGTGGGGTGTCATTATCTAGAACTCATCAAGTAGAGACCAAATATATATATATATCGCACCCCTAGATGAAGACTCCGGTAACTCAAAAAGTACGCATTTCAAGTAAGTGGCGGTTTCGAATTCCTGACTCGAATACCTACACATAGATATAACTCGCGTGACAATACCTTCAACTGCTGTTAAAAGATAGCTTTACTTAATTAATAAAACGCAGCTTTACTTAATTTGATTACAGCTGCAAAACTAGAGTAACTAAAAAATCTCAATATTTTACAGGGTTTTAACAGACAAAATACAAACAAGCTAATTCAACGTTACCTCTATGAATGTCTCAATAGATTTTTGATATCTTTTTTAGGAAAGATATCAAAAATACTAAAAACAGTTTTTCGTCATTTCTGAAAAATGAGGTTTTTTGAATTACCGGAGTCTTCATCTAGGGGTGCGATATATATATATGTGTCGAAGACGGGTATGTGACTTTCGTTATTATCAGCGATATTTTAACTACTGTGGGCGTAGTGTGGGTAGTGTTAGTTAATGCGCAACAGAAAAACAGTTTGCAGTTCAGATCACATTATAATTTACTATCAAATGAATCACACTAGCTAAATTATACACACACTGGGTGCGAGCGCGTTTATTAAAATCACCAATTAACACAATGATCACAAATTTCAACTAACACGATAACTGAGCACCACGAATCGAGAACAGTTCCGTGACGTCTTGACTCCGATGCGACCAGAGACTCTGTAGAAGCGCGCCTTTTTTTGATGTAGGTAGATCACTCTTGATGTCGCCAGTGGCGCGCTTGCGATTCGTTTCGTGTCCGTACTAATGACCGGATCCGACATATATTTTCTTCAAAAATGAAGAAATACGAGGCCGTAAAAGTTTTTTTTTATTAATTTCTGGCGCCAAAACTGACAGAAAACCATTTACTTCCTGCGGTTGACAACCCCTAATACAGTGACCCCATTATAAATGACTTTCTGGCTCCAATTTAGCCTGGTAGACTAAGGAATATTTATTTGTACCACTTTTTTAAATTTCACTCGGAGAAGTGGGCCGTTTCTCTTGTTTAATATACTCGTTGTATTTCATTTAGGTCTCTTTAGAGTTCATGCGCTCATATTTGGGTTTATTGAATAACCACGACCAAGAAAATCATTTTATTTAAATTCCTGGAGGACTAGTTTTGAATTAAAGTTTTTTTAATCAAGCGTGTCTTGAAAGGGTTTTAGATTTAGAACAAAGGAACATATTCTAATTACTTATGGCGCGCGCGATGCGAAAAGTAGGTATTTTGGACCTTTGCATTACGTCTTGAAACAAGTATTCAAATGTTTGAAGCCGTGTCTAGCGCCGTACTTATAGCTACCCTTAATTACTACTTATTGACCTTGGAAATACTGGTTAAATTAAAAAGGATATTAGAAAATGTATAGAAATTGTAATTCAACGCGAAGAGTGAAATTGAGCAAGACATCTAAACCGTGGCACTGTGCAATATTTTACGGTATAAAGTTGGGATCACACGTCAACACCACACTGTTCAGAGGTTTAAAAAAATACACTATAAAACTGCCAAAGGATCCCAAAATTAAACTGCAAAATATCAACACTACAAACGTGGCTTAACAATATAGGTACCAGCACAAAAAAAAAGTATTTATGACAGAAAAAACATTGGAATTTTAGGAAACGAAAATAGCTTTATTTTTAATCCTTGGCAAAATGTAAAGAGGCGAAGGTCAACAATCCTAAATTTTTTTTCCTCGAAAGACGGTTAGACGATATTTTCGGATTTATTTTTACGTAACGATAAGAGAAGGGTTGGATTTTGTTTTTGACTAGCCATATTAATGTATTCCACTTAACCCAACTAAAATTCGTTTTTTGAGTCACATTATGAGTTTAACGAGAACCACCCAACGTAAATAAGTGCTTAAATTATAAGTCAAACGGGAACGTTACCACATTTTGAACTGGGTTAACTTCCTGATCTCGAATACTTTCGTAACTAAAACTCATGAGATAATATTTATTTACACAAAAGCTACATACTAGTGCATGTAGTTTGCACTCTCATGCTAGTTTGGCTGGAGCATACTTAGTGGTACAAATTGACACTAGATTGGGTGGTGAATTACGGTCACTTACGGTACGGCCCTCTCTCTCTCACAAAGTCAAGGCCTGAGTTCTAGCAGTGAGAAAGTTATAAGCTGATGAAGTTTACCTTCTGACTATAGACAAATATTTTCTATGCCCAGCAGTTTAATTATCGGGCGGGTTACCAAACAAATTTAACCAAACTTAACTTATTCCTCTCTGTAAATACAAACGAAATAAAGGGTCCGAAAACATATGACACATAATTATCAGCAAATAAAAAATAAAACGGTATTCTGCCCGACATATCACAAGGGAAAACTGTGAGACGTCACGATAGTTAAAATGCTCCCCCAACTATGCGAATATAGCTGAAAACATTGCGATCTTTTCGGTTGGAGTGACAGTCGTATTTACTGATTTTTATTGTTGGAATTCCAAATAAATGGCTTTGCATGTTTGACTGTTGTCACCCAATATTAAAGGGCTCAGTCACACGGCTGTGCTTTGTGGTGTGCATGTACAATGTGGCATGCTATGTTACTTTGCCGCAATCTAAACAACGTGATCGTCGCGCGTACACGCGAGTGTTGTGTTCATTTTGTTCGGCGACTTCGAACACGTGGTCGCGCCGACGACATAAGCGCCTTTCGGTTCTCCGTATAAATGAGTGACATATTTACGCGATGATCGCGTATTCACACGACCTTTCGCTTTTGTTAGGACGCGGGGTATAGCATTGCAGTCGCCCTTACTTAGTGGTTGCCGTATAATTGGAAGATTAGTAGTAGAGGATAATTTTGGGGATCACATGGCAGTTTCATACTTCATTTTTTAACCCTCTGAAGAGTGATGTTAATCATGTTTTTAGGGTTACGTACAGTAAGCGCTCAAAAGTGCATGAGCACGCTAAGAGTCGTATTGCTGTGAACACGCGGTATAGCTCGTACATTTGTATGTGTAAGCAACACGATACACACACCACAGATAACGCAGTTTTGCTCTACACGAAACAGCAATATATTTCCGTCGCTTTAAACATGCTAGCACACACGCACTATGCGCGTGAACTTGACCAGTTAATGGCATTGCTAAAATTCGATAGTAACTTAACAAGTGCAGATAGCAGAAAGCGTTAAGCGTTGGTATGGAATTCAAATTGCCTCAGGTTCTAATCTCGTAAAACACAGTGCGGTTTTTTGCAAATATTATTATTTTTGTTTTCGATAATAATATTTTTTAAATATTGCTGCTTTTTATGTTGTTATTGCAATAATGGTTTTAGAATAAAAAATGCGTGATATATGATAACAAAATTAAAAAAAATATGTTTATTCGTTATATTTATTTTACATAAGTTAAAAAACTGCTACAATTATTTATCATTACTTCAGCTGAATAAGATGTGAAATAGATGTCAAGAAACTTAGAAGCAGTTTGTATTATTTTGACATATTTAAATTATGAAATATTTTAAATTTTTAATGGATTTTTTCACCATAAATATTAAGCTTTGATCATGGTCGAAGTAATTAAGTAATAAATAAGAATATTAGACTACTTAAAATGTAAAAAACTACTTACAGAATAGGTAATTTTAAGGTTAAATATGGGCAGTTTGTTTATATTTTATTTGTATTAATTATTTTACATTTTATTTGACTTTAGTAAATATTGGTTGTTATTGAGGTTAAAGCTTAAGTATTCATTTTCTTTACGAAAAGAAGATTGAAACTAAACCTCAAATTTTAATCCTAAAATAATACTATTACTAAAATAATATTAAACAATTTCGGTATATCTGCAAGAAATACGACAAACACCCTATTGAAACGTGCTTAAAAAATTCGTTACCATAAATTCATGCAATAACGAATCTGTTGTTTATTAAGTTGGTACGGTCAATATTTTAAGGTCAAAAACGGTTTTCTAGCTGGTCTTCAGTGATGCAAGCCTTCAGAGTGCACGGCGAACGGTTCATAATGACGTGTTTTTAATAATTCAGCAAAATATCTCGTTGGTATGAAACCATTTGTTTCATTCACCATTTAACGTCACTGCTACTCGATTATAAGCCCCTTCCTCATATCTCTTAACCCTCACAGTATTTCTCTAGAACAAAGAAAAACATTGTTTTTATTACACATAATACCTTATTATTTATTATTCACTAATCGAATTAAACCTCACAATGAATTTAAAACTTTAAAGGCATCTTCTGTCTCAACAATACCTCTGTTCTATCAACAATACCCTTGATTAAGATTTATGTTTAATAAAATATGAAATATATAAATGATAACACACACTTAGTCCGGTTTCATTAGATATTCACTTCACTTTTACGCAGCGCAATAATATTCTCTGATCTGATCTGATCTCTTCAATATATTTTATGCCTGCTTTTTGATAATAATAACCACAACACTGCGCTAAATACTCGTCACCAATATTATCCACGAACCACCAAAGTTCTATTAATTAAATACTCGTAACAAACTGCATCTACCCCACAGAAATCGAAATAATTTACTTAGTTTTTTGTGGTCTACCTGCTAAACTTTAATATTTATGTGAACAAGACGAATGAAACTAAAAACGAATGATGATTATTGAACTAGTCATTGGTTGCAGACAAAGTGAGTGTGTGTGTGTAATGTGCGTGTCTACAGTATTGTAACAACTTATAGAAGAAGGTCGTAAGTCAAACCGAAGCGTCAGTCTATTGCTTTGTGAGATTGCTCATGGACTTTTGGTCGGTACTGTACCTCAAAAGGAAAAAAACGGAACCCTTATAGGATCACTAGTGTGTCTGTCTGTCTGTCCATCTGTAACAGTCAATTTGCTCCGAATTTAACGGACCGATTAAGTTGAAATTCGGTACACATATTACATCTGTGACCCAAATACGTACGTGTAATGTAAATAAATAAATTTTGAATACGGGGGTCACCTAAGGGGTGTAAATAGTAAAATTAAAAAAAGAAGTTTTGCAAACTGTACCGTGTGATATATCAAATGAAACATCTTGTTGGGAGGATCTCAATTTTTTATAATTTAAAAATCGATAATTTCGACCTTAAATTCGAATAAAATTGTAACTCAAAAATGAGGGTTTACAAGAGAGGCAAAAAACGTTTTCGTGTACTTTGAATCGCGATAAAAGGGGTATCTGTTAGACATTCAGGTTTAAAAAAAAACAGAATTAGTTGGTGAAAGAACATTGTAAGTTGATATACGTTTCGGTTTCACTGAGATTCTTGGTAGGCGCTTGAAAACTGCTGTGATTTTTTAAGTGTACCTAACTCTAAATACGTTTTTTCTTCACTAACATTTTCATTCATTGGAGTCTAATTGTAAAAAGTTACAATACTATAATATTCGATAACTTTTTTTTATAATAAAAAAATAAAAATGTTTACATACCTACATCGATGTAGGTACCTACTTTGACCAGGATTGAAAAATCTCGTAATAGTGTATCAAGACTTACAATTTTCTTCGAATCAAGGGTCGATTTTACAGATATTGAAGAAAATACATGAACATTGGCCATTACCATTATCTCCGAAACAACTTAGCCTAAAACTAAAACAAAATACAAAGAATGGATCTTTACTCATAGATTACAGGAAAACCTATAAGAAGCCTATGGTGCTTTCTGCTAGTTGGAATGTATAGGAGAACATGTTTTTCAACTACAATGTTAAGTTTGTTTTTGAGATAAATCCATCCCGACTACGGAACCCTTCATTGTGATGCTAGTCCGACACGCACTTGGCCGGTTTTTTTTTCTGATGATTTTAATATGTATAGGTAAGTACCTACGCAAAACATTCCAATATGGTAAAATTTTATTAAAGTCTAGCTAACCCGACAGACGATTCATGTCCAAATTTCAATAATATCATACAAAAATCTAATAGAAAACCTTTTTTCTATAAGATTTTTGTATGATGTTATTGATATTTAAAATTCGGGAAAAACTCCTTTTAATGTCCTTACGTGACAAACGAGTTTTCCCGAAATATTTTTCTTTCCGTAAAAACCTGATTCAGACTATTGTGAACATTTTAAAATAAAAAACAGATTATTACAAAAAATAAAAAACCCGTCTGCAAAAACTCATAACTGAAAAGAGAAAAACAAGCATTATAATCTATAGGATTTTGGTATTGGAGTCGGGTTTTTTTTTTAAATAATTTGTTTTATTCCAAACTTTTTAGTTTTATTAAATATATAAATTATGTATATTTGGAATTGACTCATTACTAACTTTTATTTGATACCAACAATTTTGTTTTTTTTTAAACCCACCCCTCCCTTTTTTTTGTATTTGCAGATGCAATACATAAATATTATATAGCCTATGTCACTCCCACTATTAAGATAAACCTAACGACACCTCATCTATTAAAATCAATCAAGCCGTTTAGGCTACAGAGCGTGCCAAAGAAATATACATACATACATACAAACATACATACATATATACATACATACATATATACATACATACATACTCTTGAAAAACATTACCCTCCTTCTGGGGCAGTCGGGTAAAAATTAACTAAATCGGTCCAGCCGTTCTGAAGTTATGCGCTTACCAACGAACAGTATTTCATTTCTTCAGTTTTAAATATCATCAGTAGATACTATTGTTGTATAATACATTTTAATGCAATTTGAATTTTTTATGACACAAATAATATACAAAAATCGTAATAGCTTTAAAATTTATTTAGCACTACCTCTGCCCGCGACTTCTTTAGCGTGGAAGTAGTAAGACACCGCAATATACAAAACTAATACCCAGCCACATTTTTATAACACTTTTGTAGTTTTGGTCTCAGCAATCAAAATATATAGGGTGTTAAGACTGGTGACGCGGGAGCGCGACGTACAGTTGTCCGTGTGAGAAGCAGCTCGTCCTGAGGTCGACACCCACAGTTTAAATACCAGGAATAAACACAACCTTGCTGTACATCGCACACGTCTCCACAAAGTAGGCAACTTATTCATGGGTCAATGTATACGCTTTTACAACAAAATCCCCATTGACATTTAAACGATTTAAAATCTTTATTAAAACCAAACTTTGTAAAAAAGGGTACTATACAATTTCAGATTATTTAGAAGATAGAAAAGCTTGGGATTGAACTGCTCGCTCTGCTAAGCCTTGTGATAAAACCATAAAACTAGACATTTTAACTATTATGTAAAATCAACATATACCAGTTTTATAAACACATTGACATTGTTGAAAATTATATTCAAAATGACATGATTACTTTGTAAAGTATTATATTATTTTAACTATTGTGAATGTGAGGATTATGTGGATATTGTTTTTATTTCTCTGCTAGTTTTAGTGATGGTCTGGCAGTTTGAGTAGTTTATGTCCTTTCTTTGGTATTGTTCGTCGAGTTGAGCTCCTTAAGTTCTGAGTTGAGCTCCACGATTACTGACAAATCCTTGCACTGACTGGACAGGTCCAATCAAATCTGTGTCGTTCTTTCCTCAAAATACCTTTTCAGACACTTATCTACATGGTCCTCATATGGCCTGACCAAGATTATATCTGGACTTTAAAAGAGACTGCGACCTCTGAGTCTGTTTCGGCCTTTCTTCTCAGAGTAGTCAGATAGGAAACGCCGAACTCATCTAGCTTATTTTTAATATATTATTTTTTTATATGACGTGTAAAAGTGATTTCGATATCCTATTAACAGAATAAACAATTTTATTTAATTTCATTTCAGCTTTCAGTAGCAATTTCCCATTGCTTGCGAAGTTTTAGTTTTTAGTGAATTAATTAAACGTTCCTTTTTAATAAAGATGACTTATTTATTTATTTTATTTTTTGGAAAACTTACAGCTAATAACAATAATTAATAGTTTAAACAAAATATGGCCAATTACAAGTTTCCACATGTAGTAAAGTAAAGTGTTATTTGAAGTCTGACAGTAAAAAAATAAACTCCGAAATTCCGTATTTGAACAGTTTTGCGAAATCAATCAAATATTATTATGAAAATGTCTATGTTTACTTGTAATAACTAGTGAAGCGTAAAGTAAATAGTTTGTCATTCCAGTAAATAGGCATCCCATCCAAAAGACGAGAGAACGTTCCTTTTTAATAAAGATGACTTATTTGAAGTCTGGCAGTTAAAAAACAAACTCCGAAATTCCATATTTGAACAGTTTTGCGAAATCAATCAAATATTATTATGAAAATGTCTACGTTTACTTGTGATAACTAGTGAAGCGTAAAGTAAATAGTTTGTCATTCCAGTAAATAGGCATCCCATCCAAAAGACGAGAGACTACTAAGATTCAATTAGTAAAAAGTCGTACTATTAGAACCTAATTTAACGTTAGAAAATGTTATTTACTTAGTTCAGCTTGTTAAGCTAGAAGATTAGCCTTCTCTTTGAAATAATGTGAAACTGTTTATCTAAATAAATTTTATAAAATAAATAATTATTAATAAGTCAAATTCAACCTTAGCAATTACGAGTTCGAGTTTATAAAGGGTGCAAAAATATATGATTACCAACTGTTGCCCGCGAATCCGTCTATGATCCAGGATGATCAACCTATGTCCTTCTCCAGCGTATGTTCTACCAATGTGCCAAATTTTATATAAATCCGTTTAGCCGTTTTATCGTTCAAAAAATTCAAAATTCAAAAGTCATTTATTCAAATTAGGCTGAGAATCAGCACATTTCGAACGTCAAAATTACATAAGACAGTCCCCCAAAACGCCCACCCTTCACCACTTCCTAGTGCCTTTCGCTGGGAAGAAGAAGTGGCGCAACAAACTCCCCAGCAGCACAGCTGTCTGTTCAAGTTAGAAAAAAATACCTAATTCTATACAATAGTATGCAAAATAATTTACATTACGCAATACAAAACATAATTTAAATGATTAATTATTGCCATATGTCAGCTAGCACACGTCAATATACCAACCAAAAACATCGTGAACCATACTCAAGCTGAAATAAAAACTAAACGTAAACAGAACTAAATATCTAAATAAAAGCCTTCAGGCGTAAAGGGCGTGCCCGCTTACATAAAGCTATTTAAAGCTGTAATTGGCAGTTATAAATGATAAACTAGGACCATCGAGGTAAAAAATAAATAAACAGTTAATTACTAGTTACAATAACAAAACCATGATCAGCAAGACGACCAGTCACCACAAGCAGCACCCGTTCACGAGCATAACGCAAAGATCAGCCATTACCCCCCTCGCCATATTTGAGGGAAGGAGGCAACCCGACCCCCGACGCTACCGCAAGCAGTGACATCTAAGGGAGCATGACGAACTTGCTGCCGGTTGCTCAGGCAAAAAATTAAAAATAAATATCAACTGTCGAGGTCGCTAGCTAACCACAAATTGCAATACAACTCATAACAAAATATTGTAATGAGTAGATTAAGTCAAAAAAATAAAAATTGACTTATAAATTCAAATAAAATAAACAATTATGTAACTGTCCGTAGGTAAACTAATTCTGGAGAAAGAACATAAGTATTGTCTTGAGTTAATCACAGCGACCAACTATTCTTATCATTTATGTAGTCGTTGATACAATAGTATGCCTTTGAACAAAGGTTAGATTTAACTTTAGTTTTAAAACGCATTAAAAGGCAAATCTAGCAAAGAAGAGGGTAGCTTGTTATAAAAGTCTATACCAAGCCCAACAAATGAGTTATGAACCTTATGAAGCCGGTGAAAGGGAGCTCGTAGTTTGTCTTTATTTCTATTGTTAACATTGCGTATATCACTGTTTTTAGTGTATAAGTGTATATTTTGCCTAATATATAAAATGTTGGCGAAGATGAATTGCGATGCCACTGTAAGGATACCAATATCTTTGAAAAAATCTCTTAGTGAAATTCTGGCACCTAGCTGGTAAATTGCTCAAACAGCTCGTTTTTGAAGGACAAATATATTTTGAATATCAGCAGCTTTGCTCCACAGCAGAATACCGTAGGACATAACGCTATGAAAATAACTAAAATAGACTAACCGAGCTGTATCAACGTCAGTGTATTGGCTTACTTTCCTGACAGCGTAGGTGGCCGAACTGAGCCTTCCCGCTAGGCTCGATATATGTGGGCCCCACTGAAGTTTGGCATCTACTGTTATGCCATAAAAGCGTAAAAGCGTCACAAAAGCGTCACCGTCGTGAAAGCGTAACAAACAAACTCACTTTCGCATTTGTAATATTTTACTGGCTGCGCCCCGCGGTTTCACACACATAAGTCTCGATCCCGTGGGAATGGCGGGATAAAAAGTATCCTATGCTTTAATCCAGGTCATGGTCTACCCATGTGTCAAATTTTATCCAAATTCGTTTAGCCGTTTTAGCGTGAAAGCATAACAAACAAACAAACTCACTTTCATATTTATAATATTAGTTAGGATAATTTGGTTTGGATTGTAATTAAATAACCCATAAAGGTCGGTTGGCAATTGCATCAAGTAAATATTAGATTATTCAATCATTTTATCTTCTGACACTTGAGCTAACCGCAACATTGGTTTATTACGGCTCTTAGTTAAAATGAATAATGAGTTGTCTAACTGATTAAACTTTGGTATCTTTTCGAGACAGTTGATATCAGAAATCAAATAATATGTAAGATTGTGCGAAAACCTGAGCCTGTAGTTAGAGAGACAATCATATCAGAAATCACTATAATTAACAATACAAAATCGGTTCATAAACGACGAAGTTATCCGCGATCACACATAAAAAAAATATATATAGTACATATACGGTCGAATTGAGAAATCTCCTCCTTTTTTGAAGTCGGTTAAAAAGAAGTTCCATTTGCTAGATTTTTCACGAGTGACATGTGCAACAGAACAAAATCGAGCAAATTTGTAGCTTTTACAGAGATTCAATACCATGAGACGTTGTATCGGCTTTCAAAAACTCGCATTTCTCCTCGACCTTGACCAAGCCCTACGAACATTTATTAATAATATCTAGGTACTACTAGAGATACCGTGAATACTCACTATTATTCGGTATTCGGCATTACTCGATTTTTTTTGTTATTAGTCGAATACCGAATAATAATGTCTATTATTCAACATTCGGCGAATAGTTGTCTCTAAATAAAAATAAACTTTTAATGAACAGAAAAACTATAGACTTAAAACAATTAAACTTTTATTAATCTTTAAAACAAAACACACTTAGTATTATTATCATTAATCTAAAAAGTTTGCCAAAAATCAGCCATGTTGAAGTTAATTAGTTAGGCTTTTTAATTAATTATTTAATATTTAAAGTGCAGAAAAACTAGTTTCAAAAATTCAAAATTCAAAAGTCATTTATTCAAACTAGGCTGAGAATCAGCACTTTTCGAACGTCAAAATTACATAAAACAGTCCCCCAAAAACGCCCACCCTTCACCACTTCCTAGTACCTTTAGCTGGGAAGAAGAAGTGGCGCAACAAACTGTTCAAGTTAGAAAAATAAAATGATTCTATACAATTTGCCAAATTATTATGCAACACAAAACATTATTTTAATTATAAATTACTGGCCATATGTCAGCTAGCACACGCCAATATACCAACCAAAAACATAGAGAACTATACTCAAGCAGAATTTAAAAAATAAAAACTAAACGTAAACAGAACTAAATATCTAAATAAAAGCCTCCAGGCATAAAGGGCGTGCCCGCTTAAATAAAGTTGTAATTGGAAGTTATAAATGATAAACTAGGACCATCGAGCTAAAATAAATGAACAGTTAATTACTAGTACCTAACAATAACAAAACTATGATCAGCAAGACGACCACAAGCAGCACCCGTTCACGAGCATAACGCAAAGATTAGCCATTACCCCCCTCGCCATATTTGAGGGAAGGAGGCAACCCGACCCCCGAAGCTACCGCAAGCATTGACATCTAAGGGAGCATGACGAACTTGCTGCCGGTTGCTCAGGCAAAAATAATATGATCAACTGTCGAGGTCAGTAGCTAACCACAAATTGCAATACAGCTCATAACAAAAACATTGTAATGAGTAGATTATGTCAACAATAAAATAAAATAAAAATAAATTGAATCGTAAAAAATAAATAAAAAATTTACTCATAAATTCAAATAATATAAACAATTATATATGTAAACTCATATAAACTGTCAGTAGGTAAGCTAATTCTATAGAAAGAACATTGTCTTCGAGTTAATCAGAGCGACCAACTATTCTTATCATTTAAGTAGTCGTTGATACTATAGTATGCCTTTGAACAAAGGTTGGATTTTACTTTATTTTTAAACGCTTTATTTTCAAGCGTTTTTCTGCACGATTAAATCGGTTTCGCTTTTTTTCATAAATCAAACCTGCCTCAGAAAATAAATAAACTATATTTGAGAATAAATAAACTTTTTTTATATTTATTTTTTATGTCGAGTAATAATGGCGAGTATTCGACTATTCACCATAGGCAATGGCGATTAATCGTTATTCGACTATTCGCTATGACAACTATTCGCGGCATCTCTACCTACTACACACATTATTGTTTACCGCTATCGAATCCTACTTGTGTGACCCACCCATGCCTGCATTGAGGTTTATGTGCTATCTCTAAGTTAAATATTAATTTATTATACGCTTATACCACCTGGAATAAATTTTCTAAATTAACCATAATTTAGAGAATTATTTTAATGCGATTAGCACCAGGCAGTCCCATTAAAATCCATTGTGTGGTTAGAAGAATTATGTAAGCGGTCACACAAAGAGACAAAAAAAACCGGCCATTTGCATGTCGGACCACGCACAATGAAGGGTACCGTAGTTGGGATGAATTTATCCCAAAAACAAACTTAACTTTGTAGTTGATAAACATGTTCTCCCATACGCAATGTATGGGAAAACATGTTTTTGCAACTGCAAAGTTAAGTTGGTCGATTATTACTCGTTAACTTGTAAAGCCTACTTAACTGTGATAGTTTTCCTTTTAATTTCATTATATAAACTACTACTGTGATTTTTTTCACACATCCAAAACCAACCATTTAGCTGGCAGGGACACTTGACTCTTAACAAAAATTAGCACTTTAAAGCTTAATATTGCGCAAACGGATCCCTGAATCCAAAAATGGTTTTCCCAAACTCACAATGTTTTTGAAGGACCTTTCCAATGATACCCCAAATCATGGGATAAAAAAAAAAAACATCACCACTTTACGTGTGTGGGAGGTACCCTAAAAAAAAATGTTTTTCATAATTTTGTTTTACCACTTTGTCGTCGTAATTAATATGTATACCTATGCCAAATTACAGCTTTCTAGTACTAAGGGTCTCGGAGCTAAACCGCGGACAGACAGACAGACAGACGGACATGACGAAACTATAAGGGTTCCTTGTTTACTACGGAACCCTAAAAACGACTTTATTTTATACAATGTAACTATCTATCAAAACTGAAAAGTGAATTAAAAAAATAAAAACTTTTTACAAAAAAAACCACCGACTTCCAAAAAACCACTACAAAGTGAAAACTTACTTCAATTTCGGAAGTCGGTGTCTTTGGTTTTGTATTTTCGTTATGTGCTACCGACTTCCGAAATTTAAGTTATTTTTCACTTTGTAGTGGTTTAGTGGTATATAGGTATATACGGTCGAATTGAGTAATCTCCTTTTTTTGAAGTCGGTTACAAAAAGAAGTAATTTCTACAAGATGTGGGTACGATGTCGGATGCCGAAAACACATTTTTGAAGTGAGAACTTCTTTAGGCGCGTTGGGCATTTTTGAGATGGGAAAAACAATTGAACTCGCGACGCCGTTACCGACACCTCATTTTTGTGTTCATTTCTTTTATTTACAATGTTTATGTGCAAACTTCGCAATGTTTACAGCTATTTGCATAGTTGGGGGAGCATTTTAAGGCTGCGTTTCTACCAGAGATGTGCGAGGATGCATATCGAGGGATGTGTTTGTTAAGAACCAATAGAATCGCTTCATTTGCCTAGCCTCGCTCAGCGCAGCTTCTGGTGAAACGGCTTAGCGGAGCGAGGTTTTTGTTCGTACAAAATAAGCGTCGGATTGGTGCAAGGGGTGTGTGGGAGAGATGTGTGCGAGAGACGTGTGCGAGGGATATGTGCGAAGGGTGTGTGCTAGGGAGGACGCGAGAAAGAAATCTCATCTGAAAAGAGCCCACTACACATCCTCGTAATGCTCATCTGCGCACCGTTTCATATCTCTGGTGGAAACGCTCACATCGTTTCACAACTTCGTTACGCATCCTGGCACCGCTCAGCTATCTCGCACATCTCTTGCGTGGAAACGCAGCCTCACTCTCGTGCCATACAGTTTTCCCTTGTGACATGTCGGGCAGAATAACGTTTTATTTTTTATTTGCTGATATGCGTTACACGTATTCGAACCCTTTCTAAATTTCGTTTGTATTAACATAGGGGAATTAAGTTGGTTGGGTAGCCCGCCCGATAATTACACTGCTGGGCAAAGAAAATATTTGTCTATAGTCAGCACGAAAATATAATCAATGTCCCCACTGCTGGGATTCAGGCCTTACCTCTGTGAGAGGGAGAGTAACCCACCACACGACCCAGAGTCAATTGGTACCACTAACCCGACGTTTGCACGGACGTAATAATATCGCGACGATTTTTTTTCGTGTACTTGATTTTCAACGCTCTGCTCAGCGCCGAGAGTTAAAAATCCAACAGAGTGTTTTTTCAACGCGCTGGGACGAGAGTGTGTCCCAGTTGATTCTCAACGCTTGGCTAAACACCGAGAGTAGAAAATCCAGTGCGCGATAAAATCCCGCCACGATTTTATTACGTCCGTGCAAACGTCGGCTTAGTATGCTCCAGCCAAACTAGCATGTAGTACATGCATTAGTATGTAGCTTTTATGTAAATAAATATCATCTCATTGAAATTTTTGTTACAAAAGTATTCGAGTTCAGGAATCTACTTCAAAATGTTCTAAACGTTATACCGTATTTACAAACACTTTTGAATCCATATAAAATCTTTCCTCCCTATTCATATGATGAATGAATATCGTACCCATCTCGAAACGAAAACCTTACAAGCGAGGCAAAAGCAAGTTTCTAACAACGTTCAAGATTTATTCGCCCATTCGCGGAAGAATAATAATGATTTACGACGAGGATAACTGCTTATACATTACTCATAAATGTTAAAAAAATGAGAAATATAAAAGGGGCGTAGGTTCTTTTTTTCCAGTTACTTATAAAAAATTTGATAGCCCCAAGAGCTCGATCTTTCGGTTAGGCAAAATGTTACCTATTTGATTTTTCCTTGAAGTCATTATCAAATAACTAAAAAATTACTCATACTGACTAAAACCCACCCGTGTTTCTTCAGTTGCCTGTGTGTTGCCATTGGCCACGGTAACCCTTTCTTTCTCGCGACCCTGGCAGACATTGGCCCTAACGGACCCCGTCAGTTGTGCTGACATCTTTTTGAGGCGCGCGTGGAACACAACGCACCGTCGACTCGGACCTGGTCTTTATCGGACGGCAAGCTACCCATTGCTCACCGTCCGCAAGCCCGCGCCTACGGTGGCCGGGAATCGGCCTGAGATTCCCGATGCTCAGGGCGTCTCCTGCGGTGACTAGGGGCGTGAGGGCGCAAAATTTGCTCGTGACAATAGATTCTTCTTTATTACAACTGTCGACATGTAACCTACGTGTTCCATATAACCATGGGCATGATGTTATTCTATGCAATTTGACATATATAGACGCTCTATAAGCACAGGTCCTTGTAATTTAAACCCTAATTAAGTGAGAAGGCAACGGCAGGATACTACACCTGAAACTATATGAATTTTAACTTGAAAGTTGTAATACGTTTATGAGTAAGGGTTAAGTGTTCCCAGCGGCACCATTTACTTGTAAAGTTTTTAATTTCCGGGACGAATGTTATCCTATGTCGTTTTAACCCTCTCCTAGTCCTATGAGTTGCATGGTTTGTGGTGATTATGTAACTATGCGTCTGTTGCATCATGTTCGTGAACGGGCACCGTCTGTTAAGACTGGTCATCTCTTATCTGCCAGGGCTTATTTTTATCTTATATTTTGAATTATGTTTCATATTTTTTTTTTTTTTTTTTTTCACTTATAGAAGCAACAAGAATGTTGTACCTAGGATTTTGAAATATCTTGATTTAAAAGAGCGTCCTTGTAGTTTCTTGCCCGTTCATCTCCATGGGGATGTACATTTTGGAAGAGCAATTTATTAGCTTCTACTTTCTGACTAACTGACCGACTCTTTGACAATCTAAAAGTGCCTGTAAATGGTTTGATGAGTTTGACTTTTATGCTAGTATAGCTAGCATATAATACTGTTTAGCTATACCAAAGGATCTAGACAAGTGACAATCGCTTTCAAAGCATTTCGTATTTCTGCAACGATTTTCAACAGGATTGATATATTAAACTTTTCGGCAGCTTATGTCAATATAATACTTAACTTTTCCATCATCGTTATCGCTGACTGAATGTCACTTTGTCTGGGGCCTCAAATCACCTTTCTATTATGCGTAAGAAGGTCCCACACACCATTAATGTATAAAAGTGTATTCTGCATGGTGCCAGTCATATTTAACCACATCCGACGGTCAATCAAAGAATTGAACGTGAGCTTATTTAAGAATCGCCTAAAGTCCTTACTGGTGAACAAAGCATATTGTAGTATTTCGGAATTTATAACAAACAAAAATTTAATGACAGAATGATGACATGCTAAGAAAATAAATGTATTGTGGTCCTTGACATAGGTAAATTTTATTTATTGACATTAGTATTATTTATTGACATCAGTTTTTTAATATTAACTTTAGTATTATTTATTGACATCAGTTTTTTAATATTAACTTTAGTATTGTATATTGACATAGCCTTAATATTTGTTTTCAGTCTGTATGTTGTGATGCACTGTATTGACATTTACCTATATTTTTTGTATTTTTTTTTTGACATTGATTTCTATTGCTATTTAATTAATTTGTATTATGAAATTTGTGATTTTTTGCAATCGTTTTTTATTGTTCCAGCTTATTTAATTCAATAATTACTAAATAACAAACATTTGTACGCCCTCTGGTATAACATAGCGAACTCTTTATTATCTTTATATAACATTATTATTGTACACCTATGTTAAACAAATGAATAAATGACTTATGACTTACTAATTTTTAGGATAATGAGAGAAAAATTGTTTGGCACTGAATACGCAGGTACGAAAAAGACTGGACGCACATGTAGTCTCTTGCCCGTTCTTTTCGCTTTGAGGGCTTCATCTTTCTGACTGACCGACCCCTTGACAATTCATGTCTATGATTTGATTACTATTGACAATTTATATGTCTATAGTCTAAGTGTTTTGTATTGTTATTAGAGTATAAGTAGTATATAAGTTAGGTTTTATGACTATGCATCTCATACCTATTAACACTGTAATTTGAAAACATTGTAGAAACCATTTATTTTTAAAAGAGTAACCATGGAGTTTCTTGCCGGCTCTTCTCCATAGGAAACGATCAATTGGAACCGTGCAACTAGTTTCTGACGTTTCATAAGTGCCCTTGTAGGTTTATGTGAAATAAAATATTTTAAATTTTGAATTTTAATTTTGTAAATGTAAATATTCGTATGCCGCTTTTAGCAGTGGATGTGTTCTGAACATAATTATACCTTACCAATTTACCATACCCAACGAATAAATGTCTTTGTCTTTGTCTTCAAAAGTGCCTGAATTAGTTTATTTGAAATAAATGCTTTGAGTTTGAGTTTGACTTTATCAAAGAAAAATATATTCGTCTGCCGAAGAAAAAATATTTTGTCGTTTTTCCGCTAGACTGCTCTCAATGTTTTTCTTTCATGAAACATCAGATTTTCATGTAAGTAACGTTGAAGAAAAGTATGATAATAATTTAATGATATCTACAAATATAAGGTTCTGAGAATCAGAACTTTTGTTACGTCAAAAGCACCTGCTAACCTTTGCCATTATTGTATTGAAGAATTCAGAGTTAGTCCTTTAATATAGTTCATCGTAGGTATATCATATATATCTTCTTCATTATATTCACCGAAAAGTCGTCGAAAGTCACCTAATCGTGTGAGTAACCTGTCACCAGCGTAGGTGCCAAAGTCAAAGCAAATGATAATTTCGGAATTCAGTTCGAGTTAACTTTGAAATGCTACACCGTTCTTCATAAGTTTTTGTCTTAGTTTTGATAAGGGTTGGATTCAGATTACCAGCACCCTAACTGCTTATCATACTTTCAATATGAATCCCAAGGATTTTGAAATAAATTCCTCATCCATTGCTTCATATGTTTAAAGAAGCAACGTAAATAACGCAATGAATTTTGTTGAATTTACAAAATGAATGGTGACTGTGTTACGCAACACCCTGCAGGAGCCCAAGTCTGCTAACGAAATTTTGTCAGGATGGCCTATCATTGACACCCTAAGGTTAAGCGTATGCTGAAACGCAGGTGACGCAGCACAGCACAGTACAGATTTTGCAGGGTAGGGCAGACGAGGCAGATATAGGCTGCGAGCGCATGCTGCGACGCAGCTGCACAGACACGTTCGCGTTCTAGCTAGTACACACGGCTACACATCAAGCTATTCATTTCCAGTATAAGCTGACCTCGCATTGTACGGGAATCCTATACAATGCGATATCAGCATAAACTGGAAATGTATAGCTTGATGTGTAGCCGTGTGTACAAACAATAGACGACTGCAACAAAATTATGAATCATTGGTAAAAAATACCTGCACGTGTCGCGCAGAAGTCTATGCTGGCACTACAACGAGACGCAGAGCAGGACAGACACAGTCTGCGTCGCACGTGCCTGCGCCGCAGCGTACGCAGCTCTCAGTACGTTCATGTATTACAAAATCTGCTCTGCTCTGCATTGCGTGGCCTTGAGTCACCTGATATTTCTTTTGACACGCCATTATCTATATATCTGTGTACTAATAATAAAGCTGACGAGTAAATTATGTAGGTAGGTTATTTAACATCAGGCTAGGACTCTTAGGAGCCGAGCAAAAAGTATAAAAGAACGCTAAGTAAAAACGAAGTAAAAGCGCGGGCAGGCGATGCAACGCGATGCGGTGCGGTGGGTCGGGGAACAAGAAATTTTACGCGAGCGAAGTTGCGGGCAGATGCTACTGAATTTATAAGATTATTAACTTTTGGCACATTAGTATGGTTTTCATAATGACCAATCATTGCAAATACTAGCAGACTTGGCCCCCAAATGTATTAGTATAGAATCATTCTCTAACTTGGACAGACATCTGTGCTGCTGGGGAGTTTGTTGCGCCACTTCTTCTTCCCAGCTAAAGGCACTAGGAAGTGGTGAAGGGTAGGCGTTTTTGGGGGACTGTCTTATGTAATTTTGACGTTCGAAAAGTGCTGATTCTCAGCCTAGTTTGAATAAATGACTTTTGAATTTTGAATTTTCTACCTAGGCTGTCTGTCCATCGGAGTGAAGAGGGCCGCTATAGAGCTAAGAAAATATAAGCCAATTGATTCACGTCTCCACTCCGTTCCGCTTCAGAGGACATGGCTACAGTGGAACGTTGTTATCTGATGTCCATTTGAGCAGAGCGAGCAAGCACAGCAGAACTAAGTAATAGGTACAGATCGCGGCACGTAAGTTGAACCAAAATGGCGGTCGTACGCGCAGGTATGATTATACTTCGATTCTGACCCGACAATGTGTTTCTGCGTATTCAAGGTCATAGTTCAACTTACGTGCCGCGATCTGTAACATATTTTCGGTTTTTAATCGAAGTTTATTCATAATTGTACCCGCGGGGACGACCGCCATTTTGGTTCAACTTGCGTGCCGCGATCTGTAAAGTACAGGGCTGTGTAGCCGTGTCCCTGTACACTGAACTGTGAATGGAATTGAAGGAATTCTATTGTTCAATGTTTTTCTAGGCCTGCACTTTTTTGCTCCTCTCTGCTGAAATAGACAGGTAGCTATTTTAGACTTCAACCTTGGAATTTATCCAGAGTTAATTCCACGCACTTTCTCCGCTTCGAATGCTTTGTCACTCTTGCACCTTTTTTTTTTTCTTTTTTTAACTATGGCCTTTCGCAATTGTGACCACTAAGGTCATGGCTGCTTAACCGGATTTTTCCTGTGGTTGCCTTAAGCTTCTACACTTAGAGCCTTCAGCCAGGAGCTTTTAAACTATACTAAATTAAAATTAAGTGAGTGCTCGCTAAGGGCACCCCCTGTGGGGTACGAACCTCGGCTTAGGGCATCGCTGAGGGGAGGACAGCAAGAAGGGACAGGCTGGATCAAACTTAGATTTTCATCATGGTTATTATGCGGGGTATTTAAAGCTACGTGCTCAGCTGCAACAACTGCTGGCACCTCGTTTTCGAGCAAGGGTCGGGGAGGAGTTTCATTTACTCGGGGACGCGGTCGCGATCGCAAAGGACCTCGGCGGCGAGGTCAGAATGACGGGAGGCGTCTGTTCTTGTGCACTGTACTGGTGGCCCTATTCTGCTCCTGGAGGAGTGTAATGGGGTCATCTGGGTCGGAAAGAATATGCCTCGGTCGGCGAATCTGACTGACACTCTTGCACCGCGCTTTGTCTCCCCTTTTACCTTCTTCAATGGACAGAAGTCTTACTACAGTTGCTCTGTTTCGCTATGCTCACTCTGAGGGTCTTGTACGAACGCGTTACATAAACGTAATTAAATTCGTTAAATTTTCATGTTTTTTTTGTGAAAATACAATTGTCAGTATTGTAACGTCTTTTAATCGTATTTTACCTAAAAAAAGTAACCAATTTATCTTTTAAAATGGTCGATTTTTTAAATATGTATGAATAAAGTCTTCAAATAAAACTAGGTAAATAATAAGTGCAAAACGAGTATTTTCAACTTTTAAATCGCTCTAATTTACAGTAGTTCTATTTTCTTAATGTCCCTCGGGAATCATTGGATTTCCAAATACAAACTAATGCTAATTTCCATGTCTATCAATTATTAGATTTATCGTGTATAATAATTTGAATTTAGAACTAAGTACTTTATTGTTGTTTTGTTTGATTTCGGTGTGAACTACACTTGCGTGCAAAAAAATTGGCCCACCTTGTGCTCTCTATTTGAGAGACGATATCTGAAAAACATTAATGTTTTTTTTTTTTTTTTTTGTCTGAAGTCCTTTGACCTTCACACAAAAAATCGCTCTGTTACCTAACAGAACGATTATTTACACATGAGCTGTTACTTTGATAAAAGCAATAGTCTTGAAAAGATCGACTCGATTCTTCATCTTGTCTTCTCACTGTTGTTCGGAAAAACTGCGTGACTTTAATTGTCAATGAAGTTGACAAAAGCTTAATTTTGTTGATTCATTTCAGTTTATTGATCATTTAACATGAGTTTTTAACCGAATTCAACAAAAGGCAGGTTCTTTAGTCAACCCTTATGTTTGTAAGTTCGCAATTTTCTCAGTTTTGAATATTCTTTCACTAACGCAATCTACATACTTTCAGGAAGGTTTCAGTATACAATATACATATTTGGTTATTGTCAATAAAACTTGTTATCTAGTTTCAAATCGAAGAGCACGGGGTGGCTCTATTTTTTGCACGCAAGTGTGTATGGAGCTGTAAAACTATTTTCATGTCTGTCGTGCCTGCGAATTTAGCAGCTTTCCTCCAATTTTTCAAATAAATTACATTAAGTTAAAAGAGTATTAACAACTCTATATACTTCCAAGTCGATTGAGAGCGTCCGGTCTACACCAAGTGCAAATGGCAACTGATAGAAATTCGACGAATGACGAAACACGAAGTTTGCCGAGGGACATTAAGAAAATATAAAAACTGTACGTTACGTTTATTACGCGCGTTTGTACTAGGCCCACTGGTTTGCTTACTCTTTCAACTTAGGAAGCCAGCTTAGTAGACAGCTTATCTCGAACTTGTTTGTCTTTGTCTTTGGAGTCGAGTATTTACAATCACCGTCAAAAACAAATAACAACAAATATAGCCGAAGTTCCAAGTGTCACAATATCTCAATCAAAACTTAGTAGTGATTATCGTTTCAATACAAATAATATGAACCGTTGATTTATTTACGTTGAATAATATTTCATCCCAAAACAAACAAGTTCTTCAGTTAATTTATGTATTGAAGAGATAAATTTATCATATTGAGATTGATCATATGATCAGAAAAAAAAAAGTCCGGGAGTGCCGACAGAAGTGAAAGCTTGAATAAGATCGCCTTGGTGGAAGAAAAATACTTATGTAGAACATTGGTCCGTAACCTTATCTAAATAAAGAGCACAATCGCGTTTACAAAAATGAGGTCGCGTCATGGTGTCGCGAAATCATCAAAAAATGCCCAACGCGCCTAAAGCTGTTTTCACTTCAAAAAACATTCATTCTCTTCATATTTATTTTATTTTTAGGTAAACAACGGAGTTTACTCAATCAATTAGAAACTAAAATATTTGATAAAACCTTTCTCTACCCGCATTTTCTTTAATGCCTAGTCTTTTAGTTCAAAGACTATTAAATTATGAACGACGGCGACAGACATAGACCTAAGTTAGCTATAAAATAATTTCCGCACTTTTCCAGACAAATAATAGGCCTTTTTCCGGAGTTCTCGTCCTTGAGTGTCGAAAAGGGTGACAAAGGGAAGTGTCGGGAGGTTTTGTCGCTCCAATTTTGCTTTTCTCACAATGTGGGTTTGATGTCACCGATTTATCTGCAACGTGGTGATTTTTGATACGAAATGTATCACCAATTTAAGAATTAAGCGTAGTCAGATAAATTAATTGCTAAGCAAATTAACTACCAACATAAATTTAATACAACTGACACTCTTTGACAGTTGTATTAAATGGCTATAACACGGAAAATTAACGTAGTTTGTCAATTTGCTAAGCTTAACTTGATCCATCAAGTTAAGCTACGCTTTCCGGGGTTGGGCTGTGGATGGGTAACCATCTTAACATACCAAGACTCCTCCGTGCCTCGGAAAGCTCGTTAAGCCGTTAATCCCGGCTGTCATTCGTGGATCTTTGACATTCGTTACGGGTCGTCAGAAGCCCGAAAGTCTGACAACTAAGCTTACCAAGGGGTATCGTATTACCCAATTACTGGGTTGTGAAGGTTAGATAGGCAGTCACTCCATGTAAAATACGGTATTCAGCTGCATCTGTTTAGACCGGAAGTCGACCCCAACATAATTGGGAAAAGGCTACGCAGATTTTTTACTCTTCAGCTATAAATGAGTACCATTTTAATACCACGTGAATATTCCGACCTCGCCGACGAGGTCCTCCACGATCGCGACCCCGAGTAAATGATACTCACCCCAACCCTTGCTCGAAAACGATGCGCCAGCCTGTGTCGAAGCTGAGCCTGTAGCCTTAAATTCCCCTGATAATAATAATTACCCACATTTGGTCCAGCCTGTCCCCATCTTGCTTTCCTTCCCCCACCTTGGGCCTAAGCCGAGGCTCGTACCCCACAGGGGGTGCCCTTAGCGAGCGTCGCCTAGTATAGATAGTGCAATTTACGAAGACGCGCCCCACTCCGCGATTACTGTACTGTAAGCTGAACTCTAGTACGGCGCGGAGCGAAGTGGGGTGCGTCTTTGTGGATTGCACTATCTATATATATGTTTAGTTTATGCCCCTGGTTGGAGGCTTTGAGTTTAGGAGCTTAAGGCAGTCACAGGAAAGCCCATTTAAGTAGTTACGATTTCAGAGGTCAACTACGAGATGCCTTATTTATAAAAATAAAAAAACCGGCCAAGTGCATGTCGGACCACGCACAATGTAGGGTTACAAAAGCAACTACAAAGTTAAGTTTGTTCTTGGGATAAATTCATCCCAACTACTTCCGTAGTTGGGATGAATTTATCCCAAGAACAAACTTTGTAGTTGCTTTTGTATGTTCACAACAAAAATTATATTACAAGTCTAAACGTGAAGACTTGTAATTGGCTTTCTGTCGACTATTGTATCCTTTTTTGTTGTTTTTTTAGCTGTAAGTCTTCCATGCTGTAATAAATAAATAAATAAAAAAAAAATCTTTCATACAGAATGAATAGGAGAACATGTTTTTACAACCGCAAATCTAAGTTGGTCGATTATTACTCGTTAACTTGTAAAACCTACTCAGCTGTGATAGTTTTCCTTTTAAATTCGTTATATAAGCTACTGCTGTGAATTTTTTCACATATCTAAAACAAACCATTTAGCTGGCAGGGGGGGGGGGACACTTGACTCTAACAAAAATTTGCACTTTAAAGCTTAATATTTCGCAAACGGATCTCTGAATTCAAAAATGGTTTTAACACACTCACAATATTTTTAAAAAACCTTTTCAACGATACTCCACACTAAGGGATAGAAAAAAAAACATCCCCACTTTACGTGTAGGGGAGGTCCTAACCTAATAAAATTATTAAAATATTTTTAACAATTTTATTTTATCACTTTGTTGGCATGATTAATATGTATACCCATGCCAAATTACAACTTTCTAGTACTAACAGTCTTGGAGCTAGACCGCGGACAGACCGGGTTTCTTGGGTTCCTTGTTTACTACGGAACCCTAAAAACCACGTGATTATGGTAGTTCTTTGGTACTAACATAATTGCTGTCATATTTTCCTTAAATTGTTATTACTTTTGGTATAGTTTGTGCCTATAAATATTTGTCTTTCTACTTCTTTTTACTATCCCAGGCACAGAGGCGACTAATAACCTAAATGGCCTCTTTCGTAAAATACAAATCGTCCCGTTTTTGCGGTGATATATTAAACAACTGCGCATTATCGTTTATCACAGGACTTATTGCTGGAACAGAAAAAATGACAATTCAATAAATTAAGGGGGTTTTTCCTGATAATTTTAAGGTCTTTAGGATAAATTCTACAACGTGTAACGTTAAATGCGCAAAACCTGAAAATAGTTTGATCAGAATAACGAGCAGAATCAATTGAACCACTTTTTAATATAGGTCACATTTTTCAAGTAATCTTCTTTAAAAACGTTGCCGTGTCTATTTATTAATAGGTCAAGCTATCACATGCGCAAACCCGCCAAAATAGGTACCCAAATTGTGGGCGACTAATTTAAATTTTCTCATACGCGGGATAATAATAGCTTTTATTTCAATGCAAATACGAATCTTACGAACTAAAACAGCACATAAAACCTTTATTTTTTTTTAATGATTGTTATCTCTCTGAAATAGTTCAATTGAATTAAAAATCAGTTGGGGTGTCTGAGCTTTTGCGCATTTAACGTTACACGTTGTATTGCCAACGCTACTCATAAAACTAAAAATGCCTAAATGTGAAAAATTACAATCTATACCATCATCCTAACCTAACCAAAATTTGGGCACCGGCACAGCATGTCATCTCCATCCATAGGTACCTACACCGAAAATCAATCTACCTAGCCTTTTCCCAACTATATTGGGGTCAGCTTCCAGTCTGACCGGATGTAGTTGAATACCAGTATTTTACATGGAGCGACTGCCTGTCTAACCTCCACAACCCAGTAACTGGGTAATACGATACCCCTCGGTAAGACTGTATATATGGTGGACTGATGTAAATATGGTCACCCATCGGCAGACCAACTCCGGCAAGCGTAGCTTAACCGGATGAATCCCTTTTTTTTACTCTACAGCCAGGGGAATTCATGGCTTAGCAAATTGACACGCGGCTGTTATTACTTAGTCACGAGGTACTTACACCCAATGACATTATAAGTTAAAAACAGGTAAATAGGTTATTCACATTCATTCCTGACAAACTGTTTTGCAAGTTGTCGAACCAGTCGACAAATTGTTTTTTGAAGAAACAATAAACAAGCGAACTCTGCAAGTGGTACGTTAAAACTTGACTAATTAGCAAACCTGAACTCAGTTTCATGCCAGCGGCAACGCCTGTAGCTACATATGTTTGTCTCTCTTTCGCTCCCCATAATTACGATATGCCGTCTTACTTCCACATACACTCGTCTTACTTACACAATACAGGATGGCAGGGACATCGACGCGAAAACTGTAACCATGGATTTAGTACATGATTCTAAACCCTTCTGCGTTGAAATTTTACGTCAGTTATTTATTTTTTAATCCGCAGTTCCATACATTTTGACCGCTTAAGCACTGCACTTTTCTCAACCATGGTTCACAAGCATGTACTGAAAATCCATGGCAGTGTTACTTTACAATACCTATTACGTTATTTATGTGTGCCATTTCTGAAGACAAACATAACTGGCGAAATGTCGGTGAACACCTCTGCCTAACCCTTCGAAGATTACAGGCGTGATGTAATGTTATGTTATATGTGTTAGTTCTGAAGATCAAAGGTTGCGTAGAAATTAATTAAGCCTACGAATATGAGCCGGCAGTGAACAAAAGTCCAGTAAAATTCCAGATATTTTTGATATTAGACTTTTTTATTACGTTCAGTGTACCGAATACCGGCCACCCTTAATTTCGCAGTGAGATAATGGTTCATTATCACAGAGTATGGCCGTATATGAGACTTCATAATTATAAATTAGGCAGCCTTGGTTACGAAGTCCCTACTGTCAGGTATTCATTAAATTCTGTATTATGGCTCTTTTAAATTTCCCTAGTAGGGTTAATTAAATATTTTTGGCTTACTCGGTATTTTTTAGGGTTCTGTACGTCCGAATGAAAAAAAGGAACTCTTAAAGAATGACTCGTGTGTCTGTCTGTGTGTCACAGCCATTTTGCTCCGAATCTAATGGACCAATTAAGTTGCAATTTGGTACACATTATGAATTTGTGAGACCCAAACACGGACATGATGAAAATAAATTAATTTTGAATAATAATATTGGGACTTACATAGGGACTTTTAAGAGATATTCTTTTTAATATTAATTTTGCAAATTGCACAGTGTGACTTATCTAAATAATGAAAGGGCTTAACATCTGTATTTAAAGTTAATAGTTTTAAAGCTATCTAAGAAAATGGGAAGTCGCGAGCAGAAGCTATTTACATAATCATAAAAATCACGTCGCGCCTGTGTACGGTCAGACTTCCAACTATTGTACTCACACATTTTCGGTAGCCCATTGTCAAAGTGTAGGAAAATTAAAAAAAACAGTGGCACTCCGGGAGTGCCGACAGAAGTGAAAACTTGAACAAGATCGCCTTGGTGGAAGAAAAATACTTGTATAGAACCAATGTTCTATACAAGTATTTTTCTTCCACCAAGGCCAAGGTAAGGTATTATTAGGGTAAGGTATTTATATAAGGTTACGGACCAATGTCCGTAACCTTATATAAATGAAGAGCACCATCGCGTTTACAAAAAAAAAGCTTCCAAAATCTTTAATGTAAAAATACTTACATAGAACATTGATCCGTAACGTCATATAAATAAAGAGCACAATCGCGTTTACAAAATTGAGGTGTCGGTAACGGTGTCGCGAGTTCAATTATTTTTTCCCATCTCAAAAATCCCCAACGCGCCTAAAGAAGTTTTCACTTCAATAAAACCTTGCGTTGTTAATTCTGAAGCATATACGAACATTTTTTAGAATTCCTAAGACCTTATGATAACATAAACAACATAATACACGATAACCAAGAACTTAATTAAGGTAACATAGTCTCACAACACACGAACTCTAACCTTATTTCTTTTGTTTCAGAGTCTAGTCTTCCGTGTCATGAGTCATCCGAAGGTGCCGGATTTTCAGCAATGTGTGTCTTTCGAGGCATTCGCTAACCAACATCAGGAATTAGCGTATAACGTGTTTTGTCTCGGAGCTGTATATTTTCTACCTTTGACAATAATATCAGTGTGTTACGCCTGCATTTTTTATGAAATATCGAAGAATTCTAAAGAAAATTCAGGTGAGTTTTTAGATTTTTCATACTTTGTCTTTGTTGGTTACAAAAAAAGTCGATAAACACTTTAATTTTAATTTTTTTATTATTGAGCAAAATATTCATAAAAAATCTGTATTAATATAAAAATTTAAGAGGAGATAGGTAGGTATTAAGGGGGCGCGCAATGGTCCACTAACGTCCATCCTTTAAAAAAATATTATCTCGTGACTGAGAAGGAACTATAAATAACGGCTAGTAAGGACCCTCAGTAAGTGTGTCAAGAATTTAACACGAAGCAACAAAATTCGATATAAATAAAAGCGGCCACATTCCTCTAGATCGTATTTTTAACCGACTTCCAAAAAGGAGGAGGTTATATGTTCGTGGCGGATGTTTGTTTTGTTTTTTTTTATGTATGTCCGCCGATTTCTCCGTCATTTGTAAACCGATTTTGAAAATTCTTTTTTTGTTTGAAAGAATATGCTCTGCAATTGGTCCCATATAAATTTTATTAACTTTGCTTTTGTGGTTTTTGAGTTAACTACAAAAATACGTAATTTTTTCTCACTTAGTATGTAGATGATATGATAAGTTCCTGTCACTGGTAGCAGGTAGTGGTATTCGAATGTGTGTGGGGTAGGTACCACAACTAAAAAGTAAAAAAATAAAAACTTTTTACAAAAAAAAAGAACAACTGATTTCTAAAAAAAACACTACAAAGTGAAAAATAACTTTGTTAAAGTTTTTATGTTGCTTCGTGTCTCAATATGAAACTTTATAAAAGGTATTAGAACATTTTAGACACAGTTACCGAAGGTCCTTACTAGCCGTTAGCCATAATTCCTTCGCAGTGACGAGATCTTTTTTTTTTAAGGAGTGGCGCTAATAGACCATTGGGCGCCCTCTTAACTCTTAGCTATAACATGTAATGCAGAAAAGCAATTTATCGAATACTTTTGTATCGATTTAGTTGATAACTGTAGAAGTTTCACTGTTAATCGACTTTTTTGCTGGCTGTAGGCCTGCCTACATTTTTTTTTTTTTTTTTTTTTTTTTGGGTGGGAAATTATCAAATAACTTCTCCCGCTCTGGGTGGAGCGGGAGGGCGTGTCAGACTCTTACTGACTAAAACCCACCCGTGTTCCTTCGGTTGCCCTGTTGCCGGGGGCCACGATTTCCCTATCGGTTTTCTTCGAACCCCCGGCGGGCATTGGCCCTAACGGACCCCGTCAATTCTGCTGACATCTCTTTGAGGCGCGCGTGGAACACAACGCGCCGTCGACCCGGGCTTGGTCCTTATCGGACGGCGAGCTACCCATTGCTCACCGTCCGCAAGCCCGCGCCTACGGTGGCCGGAAATCGGCTCGCGATTCCCGCCCCGGGCGTCTCCTCCTGCGGCGGTTAGGGGCGTGAGGGCGCGAAATTTTCCTCTCCCTCACGCGTTCCGCCTCCTCCTTCGCGAGCATTACCGCTTCGCAGAAGGAGGTGACGGCCTGCCATTTCCTCTCGCTCCGTACCATGGCCTGAACCAGGGCCGGACGCGAGAGATCACCGCCGCCGATCGCCTCCACGAGGACACGGCGTTGCTCCGCCCAAGCCGGGCAGACCTCCACCGTATGCTCCACCGTGTCCTCAGGCCGATCCACACAATGGTGACACCCGGGTGTTTCCTCCCGCCTTATCCTGAACAGGTACCTCCCGAAGCACCCGTGTCCGGTGAGGACCTGCGTCAGGCGGAAGGTGAGGACGCCGTGACGCCTCTCAAGCCACTCCTCAAAGAGGGGTCTTATCGCCGCAATTGTGGCGTGCCCAGCGCGGGGTTGCGACAATCGCACCCTCCATGACGCCATGAGATCCCGCCGGAGCTCTGTCCGCTGTGCCGCGATTTCTTGCGGCATCGGAGTTAAGCCCCGGCGTTTCGCCTCCTCGCGCCACTCCCAGATGTGCGCGAGGACCTTTGCCTCCAGATCCCATGGCGGTAATCCGGCAAGGAGGCTCGCCGCCTCGCAGGAGACCGTGCGGTATCCTCGGGCCAGCCGGATGGCCATGACCCTCTGGGACGCGTTCAACCGGCGGGCTGGCCGCAGCCTCAATGAACGCGCCCACACCGGTGCCCCGTAAAGGGCCATGGACCGCACGATCCCCGCATAGAGCCTCCGGCAGGAGGCGTTTGGACCTCCCAGATTGGGCAGGAGCCGCTTCAAGGCAGCCCCGGCCCGGTCCAGTCTGGGAGCCAAACGTCGGAAATGTTCGACGAAATTCCACCGGCTGTCGAGGACGAGTCCCAGATACTTCATCGTCGACTCGACACCGATGTGAACCCCTCCCGCCATTACCTGGGAACCCGACGGTGGCGCATTCCGAGGACCATGAAAACCCATGGCCTCAGACTTGTGCAGGGCCACCTCGAGTCCCAGCTGCCGGATCCTGTCAACGATTGTCGCAACCCCGCGTGTCGCTAAATCGGCCGCCGCCTGGTACGACCTCCCCTGCGCCAGGACTAGCGTGTCGTCAGCGTAACAAATGACGCTGACGCCGCTAGGGAGGTCGGCGCGCAGCACCCAGTCGTATCCGATGTCCCACAGATGCGGCCCCAGGACCGAACCCTGTGGGACACCGCACGACATCTCTTGCCGGTTCCACTCTCCTTGGTGACCGGGGTAGATGACGGCCCTGTCCGTCAGATAGGCCTCGACCACACGACAGAGGTAGGTCGGCATCCGGTGATACCGGAGTGCCTCCCTGATGCAACTCCAGGGCAGGGTGTTGAATGCATTGGCGATGTCTAGAGACACCGCCAAGACGACCCCACCCCGGGCCACAGCATCCCCCGTCGTGAGGGCCCGCACGCGCATGATGGCGTCTACCGTAGAGCGCCCCCTGCGGAAGCCGAACTGGCTCTCCGCCAGATCCGGCCCCACTCTCACCAGCTGCCCGACGAGGCGGTCTGCAATGACTCTTTCAAAGAGCTTGCCCACCTCATCGAGCAGCACAATGGGCCGATACGCGGACGGAGAGTCCGCTGGGCGCCCCGGCTTCTTGATGAGGACCAGTTTCCCCGTCTTCCAACGAAGTGGGAACTGGCCCCTCTCCATGCATGCGCTTAGGAGCCCCCTTAGTCGAGGCCCGAGAGCCCCCATGGCCAGGACCCAGGCTTTTCCGGGTATGCCGTCGGGTCCTGGGGCGGTATTCTTCGCACTCATCTTGCGTACCGCCACTCTCATTTCTACCTCAGTCACCTCTGGAGCATCGTCGTCGTCGGTGTGGTCCGCATCGGGCACCGCAGAAGGCGGAGCCATGGGCGGAGGGGTATGATCCCCTCTGGAAGGGAACAGAGCGCTCACCACGTCCCCCACAAGCTGGGGCCGGAGACTCTGCGTCAGCGGGGGGGCCCATGGGCGGAGTTTCTCCCGCACCATTTTGTATGGGCGCCCCCACGGGTCCCTGTTGAGAGTCTCCAGCATCTCCTCTCGGGCCAGTGCCCTGGCCTGCAGGATCTCCGCTTGGAGGGCGGTCTTCGCCGCTCTGTACCCCTCGTACAACTCCGCCTGGATGGCTTCCGTATCCGGAGGGCGGATACGGAGCCTGCGGTGCCTGGCGTACCGGCATCGCGCAGCTACGCACGCCCTGCGCAGAGCCTCCAGCTCTTGCGACCACCAGTACACCTGGCGCGAAGCACGTCTAGGATGGACCCGGGGCATTGCCATGTCACACACATTGGACATGGCCTCCTGGAACCACTCCGCCTCGTCGTTGATGTCGGCAGGCCTGTTCGGTGATGACACCCAGGCCTGCACGATCGAGGCTTCCAGGAGAAGCTCCCGGTCCAGCTGCTTCAGCGCCCACCGCGGACCACTCGGGGTCTGTCGGACCGGCGCACTCGAGGTCTGGGTGGAGACGTCAAACCGGATATACCGGTGATCGGAGTAGGTCTCCACCCCCTCCATGACGCGCCAGTCAATGACACGCGGTGACAGAGCGGGGCTGGCGAACGAAATGTCCACCACCGATTCACCCCGCATCCGCACACACGTGGGGACAGAACCCCGGTTTAGGACGACCAGGCCTGTCTCCAGAGCCCAGTCCTCCACCATCCTACCCCGTGTGTCCGTATACCGGGAACCCCAAGCCAGATTCTTGGCATTGAAGTCCCCGAGTACGAGCACGGGGAGGGAACCAAACCCGACGACGACTACTCTTAACTCCGCAAGGGAGTTGTGGAACTCGGCAAGAGTTCGGCTCGGGGAGAAGTAAACACCCACCACGACAATCTCCCCGAACCGTGCTGCAACGCAACCCCGTCCTCTCTTGACCGACTCGAGGGACGGAGTACCGGCGGCGGCCGACGAAATAAGGGTCACTGAGCCGCTCAGGTCCTCCACCCAGTCATCCCTGGGCGGGACAAAGTACGGCTCAGCGACCACGGCGATGTTAATCGACCACTGCGCCATGCTCTGGAGCAACAGATCCTGAGCGGCGGCGCAGTGGTTGATGTTCGCCTGGAGGAGGCGTAATGGGGCCGTTACTGGCATTCCATGTCAGCCCCCTCCTCCCCCCGAGCCCCCTGTGAGGGCCCTGCTGCGGCGGCAACGGCGGCGGCGACGACGACGGTGGACACGGCAGCGGCCCCGGTGGAAGTGGCGGCGGCTGCGGCGGTGACGGCGGTGGTGGCGGAGCGTTTGCCCCTGCCTC
The DNA here is from genome assembly GCA_949152395.1 of Agrochola litura. Lineage (NCBI taxonomy): Eukaryota > Metazoa > Arthropoda > Insecta > Lepidoptera > Noctuidae > Agrochola > Agrochola litura. Next base: position 8,601,241 of record OX424509.1, read on the forward strand.
TGGCCTCGGCGGGTGGAGCGCAGGCCCTGCTCCCAGCCCGGTGATCGGCCGGCTTGCCAGCCGCCGCACATACGACACAGTGCGGCGTGGCGTTACACGAGCCGGCCTTGTGACCGGGCTGACCACAGCGGAAGCAGAGGTCGCTGCGGTCTACCTCCGAGGTGCATTTGGCCCCCACGTGGTGGCCCACCTGGCAACGGAAGCACCTCAGAGGTCTGGGCTCCAGCAGTTTGACCTGCGCTGAAACCCAGCCCACCAAAAGCCTTTGGCCCTCCCCGGCTATCTTTTTGGCCGCCGTCACGGGGCAGCTCACCCGAATAGCTTGCATTCCCGTGTGGTCAAGGTGGATGGTGCCTGCCTTTATCTGCTCGGCAGAGCACCCTCCAGCCTTAGCGACGGCGGCCACCACCTTTTCCTCCGTCACGGAGTCGTCCAGGCCCTGGATGCGCAAGTCAGCGCACTTGGTGGGCCTGGAGACTCGGGCCTCGTCCGCATTTAGGGACGCCCTGAGCTTTTCGGCCAGAGCGTCAGCGGCCGGGCCACTGGCCGCACCAGGGACCTCCAGCATACGGGCCCCGGTTGCCGTGATCTTGATTTTGATCCCTTTCTTGGCGCCGATCTCCTCCAGGTCCATCACCCTGTCCACCGTCGCGAACACGTGCTGGTAGGACACGCCCCTCTTCTCCGCCTCCGGCTGTAGTGTTATCACTACAGCTGCGGACTTCGGGGCGCGGAGCCTAGCCGCGACGCTTCGCTCCTTGCGCCGCTGCCGCCTCGCCTTCCTTTTGGCCGCCCTTGCCGCCTTACCGGCCTTCTTCTTCTCCCCGGCTACTTGCCATCCGGCGTCAGCCGGAGGAGAAGATTTAGGAGGCGGTGGCAGCCGTTTCGCCGCCGCCTGGGCCGGAGCCCTCGCCGTCAGGGCCGGGGCCTTTGCCGCCTGCGCAGTCGCTGCGCCTTTGGCCTGCCCCTGCCTGCCTTGGCCTGACTTGACCGCGGCAGATGCGGCAGCGGCATACGACGCCGCCCTTCGCTGGTCCAAGGCCGGCTGGCTCGCCGCTAGCGGGGGGCGCAGGACGATGGCCTCTAGGGCGGAGAATCTGCTCCGCAGGGCAGCCATCTCCTGCCGCACCAGGGCCAGAACCCTGTCCTCAGCAGGCACGGGCACGGGGCCCCGCCCATGCCGCTCCCCTCCCTGTGGCACCTCCCGGGGGCCGGCTGCTCTTAGCCCCGCCAGGTCTGCTCGGAGCTTCTCGTTCTCCTTTCGGAGAAGCTCCATGGCGGCAGTCAACTTTGTGACCTCCGCCCGCATCTCGGACATACCGTCCGACGGAGGCCCAAAGTGCAGCTCCTTCGCTGCCGCCAAGATAGAGGCCGTGGCCGCGGGTATGGCCTTGTCTTTCGAGGATTGGAGCCTCTTCAAGGTCACAGCCCTGATCGCGGCTGCCACGACCTCCGCAAACCTGGCTTCCTGTCCCGAATTAGCGCCGCCAGCAGCGTCCGGCTCACCACCCGAAGCCTCTGAGAGGACCTGCTCGCTACTGGTCCCTCCAGTGTGGCGCCCCGCCGTGGCGAGCCTCTCAGCTCGGTGGGCCAGTTGGTCTGGGCCGGCCTGACTCGACTTACCACCACCCTCCTTGGTGGTGAGTCCTCTACCCACACCTTTAGTTTTTGCCCGGGCCTTGCCCCGCCGGCTGGTGTGGATCTTCCGCCTGTCGTCGGCGGAGGACCACTCACCATCTCCTGAATTGGGGCGCTTCCGGAATAATTTTCGGATTATTCCGTCAGCCCCCACCACTTCGCGCCCCGAGCTCTGGCTAGAGCCCTCCGCGCCTGATGCAGCGTCGGACTCCGACCCCGCATCACTCCCCTCCTTTTGCGTCTTTTTGTTTTTTGTGTTAAATTCCATAATTGTTCCCACGAGTAAAAAACTTTTTATTATCTCAAAAATAGTGGTTCGCACTAGTGACTAATTAAGCTACCCATTAGTCAAGCTAACAACCTCCCTCACGGTGCGCCGCCGCTTGGAGGTTTGGGGTGATTTTTTATAGAGGTTTTCTACCTCGCGGCCCGGGCGGTTAAGCCAAGACCCTCGACCCCCGTCAAATGCCAGAGACATGACCTTGACACTCTTCGGGGCTACGAGACCAGCGGTGACAGGAGAAAAGATTTCCTCCTGCCCGCCCGACGGCAGGGTTAGTGCACGCCGAGCCCGCTCCTCCTCTAACGCTGCTCAACGAGTGCTCCCTAGTGAGTACCCGTTAGAGCGTTCCACCGACAGGATATTGGCATACGGACAACGAGACCCCTAACTGGGGAGTCATTGTCCGTACCCCAGGGTGCACCGTCCCGGAGACTGGCCTTCCCCCCGGACGCATCCATAAGGGAACTCCAGCCCCCAGGCACACGGGGAGGTTTCCTGTCCAAGCACCCCTAGGCCTGCCTACATTGTTTACGGTTTAATGCCTGGTTTATACGATGGCAGTGACTGGACCCAGTGACTCGGAATTTCGGATCCAGTCAGTGGGTTTTTAGTGGCATGAGGAACAGGGTGTAAAGTTCACTCATCCACCATAGAAAAGGGAGGATCCTCCGACCAGACGGGTGTTGTGTCTGGCGGGCAACTGCCCATCGGTTGGAAGTTGAAATCTTGTATGTATGTCGATCGCTCGGTAAACTCTAACTGCGCGATGCAGGATTTGTGTGACGTCATGTCTTTGATGCGTAGTTTGTATGTGGCGGTGTAACCGCTACAGGTTCATGTAGACGAGATCGGCAGTAAGTCAGTAAGTCAGGCTACTTGTCCCGAAAATAGAAGGGTAGGTTAGTCAACTGGACTGACTTGAGGGCGTGAAGTCAGCACTGGACTGGGTTGATGAAACTAGTGTCTAAACGAGCCCTAAAAGTCAACAGAAAAAAATAACGAAATGTTACGATTTGGATACTTTTAAAGCCTCGACTCTAACAAAACAATTTCTTAGAAATCTTCACGGTAGAGCACGGTGTCCCGTATGCACGAGGATTAACCCGGAAGGGCGAATCTATGATTTAAATCTTTGTACTAGAGTATACAAATTTTCAATACCAACTCATGGTCAAACTAGTCTTATAATAGTAGTTATTAGTAAGATTGAAGAGTGTTATAAGATATAGTGTATGGTGTAATTTGGCCACTGACGCAAGAAGATGCTTATAGTTACTCATTTTAATAAAAGGGGTATAATATTATATTAATATGAGCAGAATAAGTATTCCAACGCCCACAGGGGTTGTTACGGTTTTATTACATACCCAACCCCACATTGAAATTTTATATGACACAGAAATAATACCATTATTAATGTATTTATAGGATTATAAATAAGTAACGGAAGTATGTTGTCGGTTGTTATTACTGAAACAAACAACAAATGAGCAATATCTATATACAATGTGTCCAGACATGGACTAGCGATATTCTAAATACTTAAATATAAACTATTTACAAGTACAATTAACCTCTAAGTTTGGGTCCAATAAACTTCCCCGCTATGTAGCAGCCATTTTGTTTTTATTTGTTGAAATATTCTCTATGCGAGTACAAAAAAAAACATATATCTCAAAGTTTTAGTCATACTGAGATAAAAATAGGCTTATTCGAAAGGCAATAATATTGTCTACCCTCTGCATTACAAAACAATGTATTCACTATTCCAAAAAATTTGAAAAAAAATGTGAAAGTCGAAAAAAAAAAACAAAAAATTATGCAATTCAACCAATAATTTGTTAATTACCACAAAAACGGAAAGTGTATTGGACCCAAGCTTAGAGTGTAATTGTACTTTAAAATAGTTTATATTTAAGTATTTAGAATATTGCTAGTCCATATGTTTGTAATCACGTTCTCGAAAACGGCTCTAACGATTTCGATGAAAGTTACAATATAGGGAAAAAGAAAAAGTGAAAAATCGATCTAGCTAGGTCTCATATCTGGGAAAATTCGTTTTCTCTAATTTCACAGCCTCGGGAATGTGATACAACTTTAGTATACCTGGAAGATATGTTTATTGTTTATCTATTTTCACTCGAGCCGAGCTCGGTCGACCAGGTACTGTTAATAATCTGAGGTGAAACTCGTTGACTTGAATTTTTAAGTGAAAACATTTTGATAGCAAAAAAATTGCTGTTTATTAAAACAAATTTCGTTTGCCCTAACTAATCTCGAAAGCTTAAACAAAAGACCTAAGGGGCTTCACACAACCTTTGCTGCGCCGTTGTTGTTTTGTTTAATTTTTGTTCCATTTCGACAGTCGACATCGGTCATTATTCTACCGTGAAATTTTCTTAGAAATTGTTTTTTTTAGAGTCGCGTCGGGCCAGTCTGCACGAAGCTCTAAAGTTGTAAAATTCAAAAAGGGGTTATTTGAATTTTTTTATTCTCCTGTGCATCCTAAGGGTAAACTGCCGTTGTTACTATAAAGGCTTCGTTTACATTAAGACTTTCTCGACCATCGAGGGGTAAGGAACTCGTAAGCGAGAATCGCCTGGCAATTGATTGCCCGGCGATTATTACCCACGCCCACTCACCGAGTAAACTTGTAAACTATAAAACTTAGGCTGCACCGCTTTTGGTGTGTATTTCACATTGTAGTTAGGTAAGTCAAAAAGCGACCTAAAAGGTACTAATATAAAAACCATTTTCAGAAAAATACCATCACTCCGACCACAGTAGAGTGATGCTGAGGAGATCTGACCAGAGACCACTGGCCAGAGCAAGGAGAAGAACGCTCAGGATGACTGTTACCATAGTGACGGTGTTCGCTTGCTGCTGGTTGCCATATGCTACGATGACTTTATGGTAAGTAATTACATTTGATATTTTAATACAGTTGGAGGGAACTTAAACGAAATATTATTTTCACACACTACAGTAATTAGTTAATTTAAAAAGCAAAAGTACCTAACGTTTTTTTTTTTTTGAGTTTGTACTGATGAACCATTGATTTCGTGACACTGACGACACCAGCGTTGATGTGTTTTTAATGATCAAAAGGACAATTAAAAAGACATCAACGCGTTGATTATCGCGGTGCCGATTTTTTTTCAAGTTTTCACTTCTGTCGGCACTCCCGGAGTGTCACTGTTTTTTTTTATCAAGCATGAGTAAAATATGTTAAAAAATCACAGTTTAGTTCACAGTTTTTTTAGGGATAGGATCACTTCGTAGTCCGTCTGTCTGTCTGTCTGTCAGTCAGTCTGTAAAGGCCCTCTTTCTCAGGAACACGTGGAAGTATGATGGCTCCTGTGCTTACACACACATTCACAGCGTGTTTGTACACTTAGTTACCACAAGTAAAGTGCGCGTAGCTTCGTACGAAAAAATAGACATACTGACAAACGCAAAAAGCGACTTTGTTTTATAATATTTAGAGATATTGCTAAATATTTAAATAATTTTTCACTTATGTGATTTTCGAGCTTCTGCCGACCTGTAAGAATTGACAAAGATCTACAATGACAGCCTACTAACGGCTTATCGTGCTTGCCGAGGCACGGAGGGGTCTCGATAAATAATGGATGGTTATTCATCCACGGACAGACCGCGGCAAGCCTTTGTTTAACCCGTGCGGCTGTTATTATTTCGCCCTAAGTCTTATCACGGCTTACCTTACAAAAGCAATAGAGAAAAAGAAAATCTCTTCATTGTTATCATATTTTGTAAACATCTTGTCACGTCAGGTATAACAAACATTACACACAGAAATATAGCAAGCGATGAAAATATCTTTCTTCATAATTCAGGCGAGAAAAATACCTTTAATAATATTCCATTCATGTCTGCGTGACACAAAATCGTCTTACTGAATAAAATTCCTTTATTGTACTTCAGGCAAGTTCACTTCTGAATAATTTTCTTTGTTATCTGACTGTGAAAGAGGAAAGCTGATAAGAAGTTTTACAAGCACAGGAAACTGTTACATGAATAAGAAAGAGTAATGAATATATGTAATGGTTTAAGAACTTTATTATTCCTCATTAAGAATTCACAATAATTCACTTACTGTAAAAGTAAACTTATAAAAAATAAATAGGAAGGTAGTGACATAAAAAGTAAATATCAACTTATCACCAACCGAGTAAACACGGATCTAAAGTAAAAGTAGATTATTACTAGATGTGGCATACATGGCAGCGTACTGACTAAATAATAATCTTTTATTTTTGTTGTTTGTTTTATAGCTATTAGTTTTATATTATTATTGATATTGACACATTATATACGATTTAAGTTGTTTTTTAAAACAAAACATACTTTTCGCTTCTTTTATTTGCATGGGTATTTTATTGTAGGTACATGTTAACACCTTCAAATTCAATATTTCTTTTTCCGTAATTAACTGTTCTGGGAGGACGTGTTACTAAGTAATTGGAGTTTCGTAATTTAATTTTTTGTACTTGATGTTTTTTTGTGAATTTTAGTGTTGTATGAATATTTTTATGTAATATTTTGCGTATTAGTATACAGGTATTACTATACCTGTATATATGTTTGGGAAATGTTGATGGATGGAGAGGGAGAGGAAGGCCAAAGAAAAGATGGATGGATTGTGTTAGGAAGAATTATTCCACTTTCCCCCACCAAGCCGCCCCACTGGTATGGCAAAATGGAATGCCGAAAATTTTGCAGTGGAATCCACCCCACTAGTTCAATTGGGTGGGGCAGATTCCACTCCAGTCTAAAATCTTACTGGAGTCTGCCTCACTAGGGTTGGCACCTTAGAATTTGTGTAATATTTGTTTGGAAAAGAAAGAAATGTATTTCTAAGTAAAATGTTACTAGGGCTGGTGACGACACAACAATTCGTGAGGAATGATATGAAAGAGAAGGGAGTGAATGATAGCATGACGGTTGACAGGGGAGAGTGGAACGAGAAAACGTGTGCGCCAACCCCACGTAATATGGGACAAGGGCAGGAAAATCCTACTTCTTCTTCTTCTTTTTCGTGTGGTTAGTGACTAACCTGGTGGTAGAGTTTTAAAGCCACCCATGGGCCTCTGACTCAGCTTCACATGCCGTCGAGAAATATCTCTCAGGCATGCCGGTTTCCTCACGATGTTTTCCTTCACCGTTTTTGACGTAAGTGATAATTATACAATACGCACATGAATCCGAAAAGTCAGAGGTGCGTGCCCCAAGCTGACTTTGGAGATACCTACTAGGTGCTCCAAGCACAAGTACGTAACTTACTCTAATTCATCGGTCAGAAGGCACCTTTATACCCCAACGGAATCTTCAAAGAATAAATTCCAATACAGTCTTCTCAATATTTTACTTGGATCCCCCACGTACCTAGTTCAAGCAAAGCGGTTAGTTACTAGAGTAAAGCTCATACAATACAGCTTGAAAAAAAAGCCGATTGTTGAACCTAACATTAACACAACAACTTATTAACACATTAACTAATTATTTATCTATTATTATTACTTTAACATTTAGTTACAAATATATCTTGACATTCTCATTTAATACATTCATGACATTTAATTTTTAATTGTTGTAGTGACATTATTATTTGCTAATGTTTCATTATTATTTGAAACTGTGACATTACCCAAAATTGTGTTAATTGTAAATATTAATTATAAATTATTGTTGCAAGTAATTGTATAATAATGTTGTGATACAGTTAAAGCTTCAGATTTGCATGCCTCAAGGCGGAATATGGTTGAACTATGCTCTATTTTTTTTAACAACTTTATGTAGTTACCTATATTAGCAAATAAATGATTTTGAATTTGTTTTTTTTTTTACATTTAAAGACGAAAATAAAATTTATAGATCCCAGCTTCATCATCTGCCTAGTGTAGATGATATGATAACTTCTTGTCACTGTTATTCACATAGCAGGTAGTGGTATTCGAATTTGTGTGGGGTAGGTTACCACAACTAAAAAGTGAAAAATAAAAACTTTTTACAAAAAAATAACAACCGACTTCAAAAAAAAAAACACTACATAGTAAAAAAACTTTTTACAAAAAAAAAAAACAACCGACTTCAAAAAAAAACACTACAAAGTGAAAAATAACTTTAATTTCGGAAGTCGGTGTCTTTGGTTTTGAATTTTCGTTCTTTGTCACCGACTTCCGAAATTAAAGTTATTTTTTTTGTAAAAAGTTTTTATTTTTCACTTTTTAGTTGTGGTACCTACCCCACACAAATTCGAATACCACTACCTGCTATGTAAATAACAGTGACAAGAAGTTATCATATCATCTACATACTAAGTGGGAAAAAATACGTATAATTGAAGCTAACTCAAAAACTACCCAAGCAAAGTTAATAAAATTTATATGGGACCACCTCTGAAGTATGATCTACCGAACAAAAAAAGAATCATCAAAATCTATTCATAATTGGCGGAGTAATCGCGTAACAAAAAAAAAAAAAAAAAAAAAAAAAAAAAAAAAAAAAAAAAAAAACCTACAGACGAATTGAGAACCTCCTCCTTTTGGAAGTCGGTTAAAAATAACTTTAATTTCGGAAGTCGGTGACAAAGAACGAAAATTCAAAACCAAAGACACCGCTTCCGAAATTAAAGTTATTTTTCACTTTGTAGTGTTTTATTTGAAGTCTGTTGTTTTTTTTTTGGAAAAAGTTTTTTTCCAGCTATATTGGGGTTGGCTCCCAGTAACCGGATGCAGCTGAATACCAGTATTTTACAAGGAGCGACTGCCTTTCTGACCTAAGGAGGAGCTTTGTGGCTAAATAATAACAGCCGCATGGGTCGATCCGACAGGTTAAGCTACGCTTGCTGGGGTTGGTCCGTGGATGGGTGACCGTCTTTACATATTGAGACTCCTCCATGCCTCGGAAAGCATGGTAAGCCGTTGGTCCCAGCTATCATTTGTGGATTTTTGATAGTCGTTACGGGTCGTCAGAAGCTTGAAAGTCTGACAACTAGTCTTACCAAGGGGTAACGTATTACCCAGTTACTGGGTTGTGGAGGGCACATAGGCAGTCGGTCCATGTAAAATACTAGTATTCAGCTGCATCCGTTTAGACTGGAAGCCGACCCCAACATAGTTGGGAAAAGGCTAGGCAGATTGATTGACTGCCTTTCTGACCTTCACAAGCCAGTGTCTTGAACGCAGCTTGAATATTAAAAATATTCTCATAATGAACTGTTGACTAAGTAAAAGTTAAAACTTTCTATCAAAGAATAAATTTCGCAGTTATTTTAAGTCTCTTCTGAATACGAAAATATTTTTCCATTCCAAAAGTTTGCCGACGTTTTGGTGGGTTTTGCATCGGTAAGGCACCACTCAGGCAGACATTCTTGGTTAAATATTCAATTGTAATAATATTTCATCTTTTCTTGGCTGGTCTAGTTTTATTTACTTCCATTTTTCTTGAGTTGCAAAACTGTTTTGCTATGTCTCGATCTCCAAGATTTATTTATTTATGCAAACCAACTAAATACACACACAGACATTCTAAGTATGTAACATTTACAAATATAATAACATTGCATGCATCTAAATTAAAGTTAAGCACTGCATTTTATTTCAAAAAATGCATTTTATTATATTTTATTAGATCTCACTAGACAATTATAATTAATACAAAGATGGATAACAATGAAATTAGAACTAATGTCAATAATCTTTTATACTTAACATTAACTTGAATTAATAAAATTACATATTATCAAAGCACAGCTCTTTTAAACTTACTGATGCTGTCTGAAAATATGTCGAAGTCACAATCGTGAAAAATGTCGTTACACTTTCTGAGAATATAGGAAAGAAAAGGAAATTACCTTTATCATCATTTCAAGATGGTTATCACTATTGTAATTTCAGCTCGGAATCAGTCACTGCTGGGTATCCGTTTTTCTTCCCTTTCTTCTGTCATACTTCTCGGTTTCGTGCGTCCCTCATAGAAACGGGTTTTGTCGACGGAAGAATACAGATTCACAATCACAATCTGACATTTTGTCTGTTCTTCCGTCTACATAAGCCATTTCTGTGGTGGTCATGCTACGATTGCTGGTGTTCCCTGTAACCTTGACTCGTCAACTAACGCGGTTTTAGATGGCCCTGGTTTCTTTAGCCTTGGTCAGCATTCGGTCAAAGCTCTACTCCATCAACGAAGATCGTAAGACAAGCAATTATTTATTTTACTGTATATTGAACTGAAAACTTCTTTAGGCGCATTGGGCATTTTTGAGATGGGACTAAATCGTTGATTTCGCGACCTGTTACCGACACCGTGGAGTAAAAGACATCAACGCATTGATTACCACAGTGCCGATTTTTTTCAAGTTTTGACTTCTGTCGGCACTCCTGGAGTGCCACTGTTTTTTTTTTACTACGAGTTTGCAATATTTACTGTTAAAAATCGAGCAATGTTTTTGGCGTACCTCAAGGATGTGTCTTGGGGCCCGCAAAAATATCTGTCAGAGCTTTATCTATCTTTCATGCAATCCATACTTCCACATTATCAATACTATAGTGATCATATGAATGCAAAAGTAACTTCTGTCTGTCTATTTGTTACCTTTTTTTCACGCCATAAGGGCTGAACAGATTTTAATGGCGTACAATTAGACCATGACCTGGGTTAGGACATAATAAGATACTTTTTATCGCGATATTAAAAGAAAAAAAAGAAAATATGTTTATTTGAGGTATACATGACGCAAAAAAAGATAAAAAAAACACATAAATAACAAATTGGGGAAAAATATGCGTTACATCCACGCAAAACGGCCATCACTCAGCATAATGCTGCGACCCCATGCGAGACAGAGCCCCAGCGCTGGTTTTCAGCGACAGCCGGCGCTGAAGTGATGACGTCAACTGGTGCAGCATATAGTGAAATAACAAATCAAAAATAAAATAAATACAATACTTAGTCCTAAATGTTTGTACAAACATAATATTTAAAATGGCAACGTTACGTTCCCGTGGGATGATTTTCTACCTCCACGCGGTGCAGCCGCTGGCAAAAGCAATCTAATAATTTTATGAAGCAATTTAAGTTAAAAATTTATACTCTCAATATTCTACAAGACTAGTGATAAAATAAAACAGCTAAAATAAAATCACCACAATGCCACAAAAATAAATCATAAAATGTATGGGAATCTGGAACATCTTTGTTTATAGTCATATTATTTTGTTAGAACTTGCGACATCACGATTTTACTGTTATTATAGGGGAACGGATTTTAGGGTCTTGGACGTAGTTTAAACAAACGCTTTTGGGGAAAGATGGTGGCCGCAGATTTAAGATCCTTAAAAATAATAATCAGCTAAGGTTTTACAATGTAGAGGTTATTGTACATTTTAGTATTTAATTGTTACCCCGCGTTGACGTTGACACCCATATACGAATTGTGATACTTGTTTTCGATAAGTCTTGCAACAGACTTGTCAAAAACATCATACATGTATTGACGTTGTTTCAGACATGCATTGTTAACTATTTTTTTCATGTTTTTGACATTTTTATAAGTATTCTACAAGTTTTGTATACAACTTGTTTTAGGTATAAACGAAACTATTTGACACAAAACGTAGACTACATGTTGTGTCAAATATTTTCGTTTATCTCTAAATTGTAAAGCATGGCTTTGTGAACGACTTGTCCACGTATTTAATATTTTGTTTGGATCGAAGATACCTCTGGACACAATAAAAGACACCACTTTTTCATTACGGACGTCTCTCCATTTTTATTACTTTTATTCAACCAACCTTTTTGCAAGTGTTCCACAGATTAAAAATTAGTATGGCGGATACACACATTACAAATCGAATAGTATGGCGGATACAGACATTACTTAACATCCTCCACACCCAGAAGGTCAAATTCAACAATGTGTTTCCGACTTTAAAATTTTTTGATTAAAATAATAACACAAACAACAATATTAATGAACATCAATATAAGATTCCAGTATGACAATTTTAAACACAACAATTATATTCGTTTTTACTAAAAACTTGACTGAACATTAATTACACTATTATGTCTAATCAGTAATTACACAACATAATATTACACACAGGTAAACATACATATATTTGCTTTTAGATAGAGCATAGACCAACACAATATCATAAATTACAAATGATATAATGTACATACTCATCTTTTAACAAAACAAAATTTAACTTCTATTTGTTTTATAATAATTAAATATTGACATATTATCTTAACCTAAGCATAAGCTTTAACATTAGATGACTGACAAGGAGAAATCCGACCAATGTAGTTTACCATAAAAAAAAGTTGTTTATGATTCATTTAGCATAAATAAATTTATATAATGTATCTACTTGGCATTCTGAGAGTCCTACCCGTACGAGTTATCTTTTGTGACCTTGCTTGTCGGAATTTCCTGTGTCTCATAATTGGTTACCTGTGTACTACTTGGGTTATAACAATTTTAAATTTCTTACCAATAGGTTCTTTGTTGCACTTATCCTGCGGTCCCTCCACCTCTGAGGAAGAAATTTCTAGTCCATTTAAACGTTGAATGGGTCTGGTCTTGTATCCAGCAGATGTTTTTACCTTTGCAGCTCTGGTGATGCTTTTCCAATAAAAGTTTCTATAACAAGTCCTAATGACCAATTTACCCTTTTACCTTCTCTTTCCACTACAACTACATCCCCTACTCTTATACTTTGGTTTTTGTGATGTCTTCTCTGTGTCAATCTAGTTAAATATTCATTTCTAAAACGTTGACGATTACAATTTTGGTGTAAAAAAAAAGTTTTTTCTTTCGATTTATTTATTTAACCATTTATGTACACACATAATATATAAACAGACAGGACAAAAAGAATAGAAAAATACTTACAAAGGTGATGTTTATTTCTAACGAAATCTCTTCCAGCATACCTGCGATAGGACAGAGGATAAAAAGAGATGTAGACACCGTGTGCAAGAGTAGAGAGAAAGTAAAATCCATAAATTATATCCTATCTACGTATATTCCATACATTTATTCGTCATCTCTTTTTTTTCAAAAAAGAATCGGTGAGCTTACCAGTTAACAGTTTTTTTTTCTATAATAAACTAAGTCTTATGAAAAAATTGTGACTACGTCAAAACTTCTAAAAGCTTTTATTGGATAAGAAGGTCTAGCGTGTGAAGATGGCCGCACTTCTATTTTTGTAGGATTTGTTTAATATTCGTAGGTACAGCCGAAAAAAAGTGGTGTAGAAAAATCTAAATTGAAATTCGTTTAGACGTTATAAAAACAGGACTATTTTCGCTTGAAAAATTATGTTACAATTACTGATATTGTTCTTATCCTATATTGTAGTGACGTTATATATTTCTAGTTTAAGAGTCGTTTTTAAAGTTTATGTAATTTTTTTTTGTGTTATCGTGACACAAAATTAACACAAATGAAGAGTAAGGGCAGAGTCACAACGAAGTCGACGAATCTAATAAAAAAAAATTCTTGTACTTCCTTCCATTTTTGTGGATGTTTTGATTTTAAAGGCTCTCGTTAACTAACGCCTTTGTCGTTCAGTTGTCATTAACAGCATCTTTCTTAAAACGGAAATGGAATTACTATTCACATTTAAGTGAATATACTGTGACAAGCCCTAAGTGTCACGTGCCACAAAAATAATAACACAATGGTCACACAATTGAATAAAATTAACTTTCCCCAGCCTTAAAAAATAATATTTTTGTAATTTCACCCTTGAGTTACTCGTGAAACATGCATATGGCTTTATTATACCATTAACTACACTGAAATGCTGCACTGTAAAGTTATAGTACTTACTGAATTCACGTAATTTGGCACTTTTTACACAGTTTCTTAGTCTTTTTTACGACGCGCAATAATCGAAACCCACAGTTACTAAACAAAATAGCGCAGCCGAAAGAAATTAACACCTTCTCGTTGTAACTATTTTGATGCATAGATTTTCCATACAAAATTTGGAATTTACTTTTAATATTATAAAATATCTAAGTTAGAAGAAGGAGTCACACAATGGAATGGAATACGAGACACGTGTTTATGAGCAAATAAATAAATGGTTTATTAGAAATACATTGTTTTATAGTATATTTTTAATAACTCACCCCTTCACCTGACAAAAATTGTTTAATCTGGTTATATAGTGCGTACATAATTTATTATTTAACATAACATAACATAACATCACGCCTTGTTTCCCCGGAGGGTTGGGCAGAGGTGTCCCTGTAGCAAGTACACCCACATTTCGCAAGTTATGTTTAAGTCCCATGTAATAGGGGGCGAGCCTATTGCCATCAACCGGGCACAAATCCAGACTCCGGGCTGCTACTGAGAAATTCCAGATTTATTATTTACTACAGACTTTTTCGTTTTTTTAGATCTTGCGCCATATCGTGACGTTTTAAAAACAGCACCTTGTTTACTTATTTTGGAGCAAAGTCAGCGAAATAAAATAGAACAAAATTTCTTTGCAAACCGTATATTTCATGATTCAGATGACAGATCGAGGTCACTGACGTTCCTATTCTTCGTTCTGTCACATTGTACATTTCATTTTGTGCTCGTTAACGACTGAGTACAAGACGTACAAGTTTCTGTAGGAGCTTTGAGTTGGCTTATTGGTGATTTGCACGAATTAATTCGCCCGAAACGGGCGGATCGACACTTTTGAATAATAATATTTTTCTTGAGGCGATTCGCACGAACTTAATTTATTTGTGGGCGAATCGACAACTCCAGAAATACGTATTAGGCAATTGGCACACTTTGAATTTTTATGCAATAAACCCGGATAAAGTTAAAAAAAAGAACACTAACTTCACTGCATAAATAATCAAAATGTGCCAATTGCCTAATACGTATTTCTGGAGTTGTCGATTCGCACACAAATAAATTAACTTCGTGCGAAACGCCTCAAGAAAAAATAATATTATTTTAAAAGTGTCGATTCGCCCATTTCAGGCGAATAAATTCGTGCGAATCACGCCTTTGAGTCAACAGTATTTCGGTTGCACATCGTCCTTGTCGGCTAACAAACGTTTTCAATAGGGAAGCATTGCAGTGGTAATAATATACAATATCTAGGTAGGAGGAACTAATTTATTATCTCTACGTATATTTTGAGATTAGAAGGGCTTGTAGCTAAATAATTATAACCGCACAGGTCGATCGAAGGTCAAGCTATGCTTGCCGCGGTCGATCCGTGGATGGGTGACCATCCATTACATATCGAGATCCTTCCGTACCTTGGAAAGCACGCTAAGCCGTTGGTCCCGGCTGTCATTCACAGTAGTTACGGGTCGTCAGAAGCCCGAAAGTCTGACAACCAAGTCTTACCAAGGGGTATGGTATTACTCAGTTACTGGGTTGTGTAGGTCAGATAGGCAGTCGCTCCATGTAAAATACTGGTACTCAGCTATATCCGGTTAGACTGGAAGCCGACCCCAACATAGCTGGGAAAAGGCTAGGCAGATTGATTGTATATTTTGAGATTTTAAGATAATTCTATTGAGTGATGATAAGTACTCGTACCATTATTTTGTCAATGCGAATTCCGTGCAAAAAGATATCTTAACGTTGAATTTGTAATAGCATCTCTTCTGAAAGTGAAATTCTTCAAACTTCTTGGTCTTTACTTTGTCGAAAGTGTGTGTTTCTGTTTGTTGTTGTTTGTGTATTGAAAGATTTTCAAGCCTACTGTGTCTTTTTCTGTCATATTTAGCTAAAACTGCGACCACGGGTTCAGTCATTTTTTAATATCATGAATGTATCTTTTTTGTCATATTTAGCTAAAACTGCGACCACTGGTTCAAAGTTATTTGTTAATATTATCAAAACTTCCATATAAATTAACCAGTTCTTCTTCAACAGGTACATGCTTGATCGGAAGTCAGCAGTCCACGTCTCCGCAAGGGTGCAGGACCTGTTCTTCATCATGGCTGTTTCCAACTCCTGCATGGATCCTTTGGTCTACGGCTCCTATATTATAGACCCACGGACCTGCAAGAGGACTATTATGAAGATCTTCTGCATACATGTCAGCCCTTCGGAAATACCAGGTGAGATTTATTTTTATACTATCTTCATGTATCAGCTATACATGAATGTTTTATGGCATGGAAAAACAACCAACTCACAAAAAAACGCTACAAAGTAAAAAAATTACTTTAATTTTGGAAGTCGGTGTTTTTGGTTTTGTATTTTCGTATTTTTGCCACCGACTTCCGAAATCAAAGTAATTTTTCATTTTGTAGTGTTTTTTTTTTGAAGTCGGTTGTTTTTTTTTTGTTAAAAGTTTCTTTACTTTTTACTTGAGGTATCCGCCACAAATTCGAATACCACTACCCGGAATGTAAATAATAGTGACAGAAAGTTATCATCCACATAGAATAATTAGGGGAAAAATATCCTACTATTGAAGCTAACTCAAAAATGATCCAAGCAAAGTTAATAAAATTTATATGGGACCACCGCGCAAGTTTACTCTATCAAATAAAAACAATTTTCAAAATATGTCCACAATTGACGAAAATATTAATGAACATACATATAAAAAACATACATACAGAAGAACATAGACCCTCTCCTTTTTAGGGTTCCGTAGTAAACAAGGAACCCTTATAGTTTCGTCATGTTCGTAATTTGGTATAGGTATACATAGTAATTACGCCGACAAAGTGGTAAAACAAAATCATGAAAAACATTTTTTTTAGGGTACCTCTCCTACACGTAAAGTGGTGATGCTTTTTTTTTTAACCCAGTTTTTGGGGTATCATTGGAAATGTCCTTTAAAAACATTGTGAGTTTGTGAAAACCATTTTTGGATTCAAGGATTCGTTTGCGAAATATTAAGCTTTAAAGTGCAAATTTTTGTTAGAGTTAAGTGTCCCCCCCTGCCAGCTAAATGGTTGGTTTCGGATGTGTGAAAAAAATCACAGCAGTAGTTTATATAACGAAAACAAAGGAAAACTATCACAGCTAAGTAGGTTGTAGGCTCTACAAGTAAACGAGTAATAATCGACCAACTTAACTTTGCAGTTGCAAAAACATGTTTTCCCATACCTACATTCCGTATGGGAGAACATATTTTTCAACTACAAAGTTAAGTTTGTTTTTGGGATAAATTCATCCCAACTACGGAACCCTTCATTGTGCGTGGTCCGACACGCACTTGGCCGATTTTTAAAGTTGGTTAAAAAAGATGAGTTTATAACCTGTATTCAGCAGGTCGGATGCAAAGTACCTAGGGTGCACCGATCATCATTTACACAATTTCGTCACTCGTATAAGAGGCTATTTTAATGCATTTAATTTTACAAATTTGTCCTGACAGAATCACTGATTTAAATAAAAAAAATTGCTATCTCTTGATGGTGTAAAAGGGTTAACAGGTAGCAAAGATTCGACAGGCCCATACTACGGTTTGTTGGGATTTGTTATCAGCTTAAATATCCAAACGTTGATTTTAGGGCTCCAATTACATTAGGGTTGAGGTCAGATCAAAGATAGACGGGCTGATTCCTGTTCCTGATATGCACAATTCAAAAATTATCATCCCAATTAAGGCGCAGATGGTTGTAATCACAGATATAGATATACCTAGATAACGCAAGAGCAACTACTTCGCGTGCCATTTTCGTGCCCAGCTTACGTACAATAATCGTAAGCTGCCACTTTCGCGCTCAGTCTGCATTGGTGCCACGCTTGTCGGAAGTCAGTAAAAAAATTGAAAATGGTTAATTACGCTGTTATAAATTGTAAAAACTGGAGGAGAAACCATAAAATAAACGTTTTCTAGTGCTTATGACGTCATAGTAGGTAGTCAAAAAATGGCACGCTTGGTTTTCATACAGATCGTGATACTTGCGTTATCTAGGTATATCTATATCTGTGGTTGTAATATTACGCATTGGATTGTTAAGATTCAAAACCCACTTTAATATTTATACTTACCTAATATATAAAGTATGTTTCTAACGATTTACATGTTCAAATAAATTTTGTTTGTAATATTGTTTACTTTGTTTTAAAGTTTAGCTTTGATTTTGCTAATCATTTAATTTTAACAAAAATTCTTTTTCGTATTTTATATTTGCACGCCACGCCGTTAACGGCAAAACATAGAAATCTCTTTCCTTATTTTATTTATAATACCTATTTTTACGGCTACGTCTAATGATGGGGCCGCATCTGCGTTTATCGTGACAAAGCATGCGTGCCGAAGCTTCGTATGTTTTGCTCGCTAAAAAGTTAACGAACAAAAACTTTGACATTGACTACCAGTTTCAGAATGGCCGATCAAATTTGATCGGTCAATCTTATTACGTCAAATCTAGAATAGGATAGAATAAACGTTTGTTGTCTCCAGTACTACACCTAGTAGTAGGTACATACACAGAACTACTACCGGAAGCAAAGGGTTTAAGTGTCAGCATTACGCTTAGGTCCCCTAGCAAGTAGCGGGTTGCTAAGCGCTGGTTCTCAGCTTAAATAACTTCTCCCGCTCTGGGCGGAGCGGGAAGGCGTTTCGGACTCTTACTGACTAAAACCCACCCTTGTTCCTTCAGCTGCCTGTATGTTGCCAGGGGCCATGGTATCCCTTTCGGACTTTCTCGCAACCCCGGAAGGCATCAGTCCTAGCGGACCCTGTCTCCTGTTTTAAAAAAAAGTGAAATTTTTAGAAACATAGGTTAATTAAATCTCACTATAGCGGTTGCGATTGGTTGTCAGAAATAACATCAGATTAAATTACAGTCTGCCTCGTTGGTCTAGTGGCGCTACTGCTGAACATGAGGTCGGGTTTGATTTCTGGATCGCGCAGTGTTCTTGAATTTTTCTATTAGGAATTTCTCAGTAGTAGCCCGGAGTCTAGATTTGTGCCCGGTTCATGGCAATAGGCTCGCCCCCTATTACATGGGACTTAAACATAACTGGCGAAATGTGGGTGTACTATAGGTACACCTCTGCCTAACCCTTCGGGGAATACTGTTGTGATGCTATGTTATTTATATGTATAGTTTACAAGCTTTGAGAAACTGGAGTTTTGTGCTTGTTTCTTTTAAAAACTGAGCTCCTACAGTCATTTCAATTTCACTTATTTCCTAATGATGTTGATATTTCGAAAGAGCTTTGACATTCTTTTTCGGATAACATTCCCCTTAATCTCATCTATTAAGTATTTCATTCATTCAAGTATTTGAATAACATATTTTCGTAGCCAACATTATCTTGCAAGAACAATAACGATTTCTAGAGTATTTCTATTTTCTTAATGTAACTCGGGAATCATCGAATGCTAATTTCCATGTCCATCAATTATTAGATTTATCTTGTATGACAATTTGAATTCAGAACTGAGTACTTTATTGTTGTTTTGTTTTGATTTTCGTGTGAACCATATAGAGCTGTAACATTATTTTCCTATCTGTCCATACATACCATTTTTTAAATAAATTATATTAAGTTAAAAGAGTTTTAACAACACTATATACTTCCAAGTCGATTGAGAGCGTCCGGTCTGCACCAAGTGCAGAGGGCAACTGATAGAAATCCGACGATTGACAAAAGACGAGGTTTGCCGATGGACATTAAGAGCGTTTATTCTGAAAGTTGCAACGTCGTAAATAGCTGTCAAATATTTACCTGTTTTGATTAATTTAGCAATATTACTGTATGGCAATAAGAAATGTGATAATTCTAGGGAACTAGTTATAGTTCCCTAGAATATTAAATGAACTGCAATTATAACACTGAATTTGATGTTGTAACAATTTTAGGTGTAAAAAAGGCATTTGGAAAGATTCCAACTTCTTTTTTTACACCTAAAACGAAATATTCGGTATTACGATATCAATTATTGCATTTAATTATTAATATTCTAGGGAACTAGTTAGCCACATTTCTTATTTCCATACAGTAATATTGCTAAATTAATCAAAACAGGTAAATATTTGACAGCTATTTACGACGTTGCAACTTTTAGTATAAACCCTCTTAAGAACATTTTGTACTATACGTTGGTTTCCTTTACTAACATTCTTTAGTAGAAAGGGAACCGTCACAACAAAATAAATCCTTTGTTTTCTTAAAGTCACAAAACGAGGAAAATGAAACATGCTCGTTACTCCAAGAGAGCATGAATTTTGTGGTTCTGACATAAGGAATATATTATTTATGACAAGCGATAAATTCTGTATTTGTACAAGACGAGTGTAAGTACATTGCGATCTTTAAAAGGGATAAAAATATTCATGAATGTGAAAAAAAAATGAGACTGATTCGGAAATAGCAAAACGTTTGATACATCTTCATTTGATCAGTAGTAAGCAAAAGAACCTCGTGTCTAAATGATAACAGCCGCACGGGTCATTGGTTAAGCTACGCTTGTCGCGGTCGGTTCGTGGATGGATGACCATTTATCACATATTGAGACCCCTCCGTGTCTCGGAAAGCACGTTAAGCCACTACGGTCCCGGCTGTCATTTGAAGATCTTTAAGTCTGCTAACCAGTCTTACTAAGGGGTTTCATGTTACGCAGTAACTGGGTTGTGGAGGTCAGATAGGCAGTCGCTCCATGTAAAATACTGGTATTCAGCTGCATCTGGTTAGACTGGAAGTCGACTCCAACATAGTTGGGAAAAAGCTAAGCAGATTGAAGTAGAAGGCGAATCATTTGTTAAATATTTCAGAGTTGGAGTTTTAGTAAAGCTTGTTATTGTTATTATTCACAAACCCCTGAAATATTGTCAGTTAATTTAAAGTCAGCCTGTTAAGCCAGGGTCATAAAACATTGTACACACTTTTAGCGGTATTTAATGTGTTTACACCTAATTAGAATAAATGTCTAATGTTGGTGTATACCTTGGCTTAAACTATTTTGTTAGTGTGTACCCACTAGTCCCAGCGATACGGCTCGGCTTATATGATTTCCACTGGGAATTATGTACGTACCTATGTAACTTTACATACCTATTGTACTATTGTCATTTTATTCTAGGTACATTCTATTTAGAATAAAATCGTAGCGAAATCAAAACTGTAGATTGATCTGGGATCGATTCTAATGCCGAAAATGTATTGTGGCAGGGACATCGACGCGAAAACTGAAACCATGGATTCAGTAAATGATTCTAAACCCCTGTGTTGAAATTTTTGGTCGGTTATTTAAAAAAAAAAACAAAATGTATGGAACAGCTGATTTTTTTTTAAATAACCTACGAAATTTTTCAACGCAGGGGGTTCAGAATCATGTACTGAATCCATGGTTTCAGTTTTTGCGTCGATGTCCCTACCACCCCGTATAATAAAATCGTAGCGAAGTCAAAACTGCACATAGAATATTTTTGAAAAAAGTAATGCTACGATTTCTGGGATCGATTCTAATGCCGAAAATATAGTTTATAGTTTTTTAGTTAAAATTTTGCATAGATATTCCATATAAGTCTGGTCAAACTGTAGGGTATATATCACACTATTTGCTATGGGGGATGAACAATATTACATTATGTTCGTATTCTTTTCCGCAAATTGTAAAAGGACGCGCCAAAAAGTTAGAATATTGCAGATAGTCACCGATTTATGTTTTTAAATTATAATTATCTCACTATACCTTTATGGAGCTAAGCAGTCAATCATGAAATATATAAGAATGCCTTCCCTAAAAAAATATAATATTATTTATGTTACGAAATAAGTGTTTCACCTCTCAACGAGGCATCCTCAGGATGACGATTGACTTGTCCCGAACCCGAACGCGGCGTGTTGCCACACGTGTCGATTTCTTTCAGGGTTTTTATGGCTAAAGAGCCATAAAAAACCCTGGATATATTAACCAGTCATATACATGGAACCATGGATATATTTAGTCGTAAGTTTTACTAACAATCTTAATGAGTCTTGGTTACTCAAATAAAGAAAAATTCTATTCTATTCTATAATCAGCCTAAAATGTTCCCATTGCTGGGACCAAGGCCTCCTCTCGATGAAAAGGAGTGGGCCGTAATCCACTAAACTCCACCACGCGGGCCCAATGGCCCGCGTGGTGGAGTTTAGTGGATGTCACATGTCTTTGAAGTGAATTTTTGGTTCTAGGACATACCGGTTTCCTCACGATGTTTTCCTTCACCGTTTTGAGAGCAGTGGTGCCTGCCTGGGTTCGAACCTACGACCTAAAACTCGTTAGTCACGGCCGTTTCCACTGGCCCACCATGTTTGCTTGTTGTTGATCATATTCAATTGAAAAAACAAAAAATATTTTGAAGGGGTCACAATACCTAATTATTTTGTCTGTATTTTCAGGCGCAGTGCTTTAATTTGTTTTTAATCTACGAATAATATTTTTTTTATTATTCGTAGATTAAAAACGCTACTCAGTACTTACATGGGTATTACAGAGCTCCTTACACTTTCACACCTCAACAACGACTCCTTTTATAAAATGGCGCCATTGCGTAACTTTAACAATCCTCCTCCTTGTCAGACTCAAATAGTCAATTGACATCATAATATTTTTATTTTTTTTTCTGTAGGGCATCTCATAGCTGTCCTCTGAAGCCATGACTATTCAACCGAGAAAACCTGTGGGTGCCTTAAGCTGCTACACTCAAAGCCTCCAGCCAGGGACTTATAAACTAGGTGAACGCTCACTAAGAGCACCCCCTGTGGGGTACGAGCCTCGGCTTAGGCCGTTTACCGGAGGGAGGATATCAAAGATGGAACGTTCTCGAAAGATGGAACGAGTTCGAACGGAACGGAACGTTCGAACTCGTTTTCGAGCAAGGGTCGAAGGGCATCATAATATCCGGTGGCGCCATATTTAAAGATAACGCAAGAATAATAAGTTTACATAAGTGAAACCACGGGCTTACCCGTGGTTTACCTAGCTACTACTAATGTAATATTTATTCATAGATAATTTCGCTCACACTATTAGTTCATCGAATGACAATGTCTGTATTTCAGTGTATGTCACGTTCGTTATGTTAGGTTTGTCACGTAACTGGCCTTGGCAGGTGGATTTGTAAACGAAGCATGAATTATCAGGTGTGGGTTATAGTTTGGGACGAAATAGAAAAATTATAATAATTGTATTAGTACGTGAAAGGCTGTATTACTACGGGCAGATTTTTTCAACGCTAGATATCTTTACCCGAGGAACAATTTTGAATTTCTGTAAATTTTTCCATACAAAAACTGTCAGAATTCCATGGATAAAATATATCTGACGTTGGAAAAATCAACCTTTAAAGAAATAAATAATAAAAATAATCAAGCCTTTTAATTTCTTATCCACATAAATATTTACATTGTACTTCTTAACATAATTAGCATCTAAATTTACATAGTTAGACATATAAGTTTTTTCAATTGTGTTGTTTCCGTTTTTTTTTCTTATAACATTATTTTCCTTCAATACATCTTATATCTTATCTTATATCTAAGGGATAGAAACTCCTTCTCGGGTACAGACCTCCTCCAGCTTATTCCAGTTTTCTATGTGGCTATCGTTGTCGTTTTTTTTCCTGCTACTGCTATGTCATCTGTCCAGCGCTTCCTAGGCTGCCCTTGACGTCTCATACCTCTGTGTCCTGTCTACCGGGTCGCCCCTACAGTCCATCTCTGCAAGGTGTCCGGTCCATTTCCAATTGAGTTTAAAGGCATAATGCAGAGCATCAGTTAGCTCCACGATTACTGACAAATGCTTGCACTGACTGGACAGGTCCACTCAAATCTGTGTGGTTCTTTCCTCAAAAGACCTTTTCAGATACTAATCTACATGGTCCTCATATGACCTGACCAAGATTACTATGTCTGGACTTTAAAAGAGATTGCGACCTCTGAGTTTGTTTCAGCCTTTCTTCTCAGAGTAGTCAGATAGGAAACACCGAACTCATCTAGCTTATTTTTAATAATTTTTTTATATGACGTGTTAAAGTGATTCCGATATCTTATTTACAGAATAAACAATTTCATTTTATTTCTTTGTTTTCTGTCTTATATTCACTTCAGATTTTCTGTATTTTCATTATTTTCATTGCGCTCCTTTCCATCGCTAAAGATAAAATCGATACTGTACATGCGTAAATATTCCTACCAACTACACAATGCGTGTTCCGACTTAGCCCATTTTTTTCTTATTTCAAAGTTGGTCTCGTAGTACTGAATAAATTAATTATTTATCTTTTTCTCTATCAAGTAGTTCATATTTATGAATACTGTAAAGTTTTTCCGGGTATTTTGTTTGGTCCTTATTTATTATTATTTATTTAAACTTCTCACACACAAACAGGCACAAAGGCGGACTTAATGCAATAGACATTCTCTACCAGTCAACCAAGGGTAGTGAAGAGATTAGATGGCATGCTCTGTTTTTGTAAAGAAAAAAATATTAAAAATATATCATCAGAAATAAAATGTAGGAACAACAGTACATAAATAGGTATTCTCGCTGCCAATGTAATTTCCGCAGTCACAGAGAATTAAAAAAAAAATAACAATGGAAAACTTTTCAAGTATTAACTATCAATTTGGTCGTTTAATATTGATGCAAACAAATGGTCAAAAATGCTTTTAAAACCTTTTTAATGTGTTATCACATCGGCGGAAGGCGGCGGGGCAGAGTATTTTTTACCAACGCAAATTTATACGTATCAAATGGTAACAAGATATAGATTCCAAAGCTCAGAGGCCGACCACGGAGCATTGATGGACGGGCTGAGGGCGGGATGCGAAGATATGCCATGGTATGCGCCTGAGTCCGCTAGCATGCGATCGCGGGGGAGAGGCAGTGCAAGTGGGGATGCTTCTCCGCATTTCCCCCCGGTATACTGCAGGATGCCGCGGGATGCTCTTCGGAAAATCCTCCTCGATGCCGTCTCCTGCCATCCGGTTGGTATTCGTTGGACTTTAAAAGCCGTTTTTGTGTCATTATGTCAGATTAAGGGTATTATATGAAATAATATTCTGGCTGGGGTATTCTATCTGGAATTTCTCAGTAGCAGCCCGGAGTCTGGATTTGTGCCCGGTTGATGGCAATAGGTTCGCCCCCTATTACATGGGACTTAAACTTAACTAGCGAAATGTGAAGTTATAATTACGTTAATATTCTAGCTTTATCAGACAGAATGATATAATTTAAGAAACAAAACCGTCGTAATAGGCAGTGTTTCCAAATCCCTTTAAATATTCATTATTATATAATGGGTAATCCCCATAAACAAACGACTACGTTATTACATGTGATTAGCCTTTCTCGCAATACCTAAAGATATCATTCCTGGATAAATAGCACCTATTATTAGGAGGCGAAATCCGCCGTCCGAGACACATTCTCACAGACCCTGATGACCCCATCACCCTCTTCCAGGAGAGCAATATTGAAACTTCGGGGAGGTGGGCTGGTTGGAATAACCACGAACGGCCGCCATAGCACAATGGTCCACTTAAGGGACTTAGTGCGGAAACCAAACCCCATAACATAGAACAGACATGAAATTCGATTTAATTGTGTACTATTTATAGATATAGAAGAATAAACGAACGAAGGTATGTCTAATCTTATTTCAAATGGAGTATAGTTATATACTCCATTATTAAATCTCAATTCATCGCATCCGCTGAAACTATAAAATAACGTAATCCTTGGGGATTTGCCATTCTATAGTTTTTCAATATTAATATCAACCCGCGTCCGATTAATGTGTAAACCCTAGACTTTCAATTGACCATTGTGTACGAGAACGCCAGGTGGCCACCGGCTGAAGAATCATCAAGACTGAACAAGAAGACCACTCAGGTACCGCTTTGCTGGGGTTAACTACAGACGCCACCTGACCGTCACCAATCTCCTTGCAATTCTCGGACAAAAAAATAGGCATTTTGAGTCAGCGTGCATTCCAGACGTAGATTTTTCTCTCGTCCTCATCCCGCATAGGAAACACGGCTATTTACACGCCTGTCCCTCCAGACATACCTATTTTACAGTCCGTTCAATCGATTTTGACTTCTATAACGTAGGTATAAGGATGGAATTAAAAGCAAAAAAGTGGTAACAATACCGACTGTTTACTGCAGCTACCATTTGTCATGCCACCAACGCAATAGAACTCAAAATCGGTTGAATGGACTGTAAAAAAGGTTGTTTTAAATGTCCAATCTTATTTCAATTGGAGTATAGGTACATAAAAACATGCTACACTCGAACCAATTAAGTTTATTATAGTATGTTATTTTATTGTGATTCCTCATTCCTCTTAAGAAGTATCCGACCCATTAAATATTATATTAGTTTATCCAACAATATTAAATCATAACAGCTTATTGGCTACTATAAAACTCTTACAGGAAACTTTCCCCGTCTGATAATAAAGAATCCGAGAAAAGTCAGTTTTCTTACATTCAATATCGCCTACACATATCTATTGAAGTCTTCGGAAATTTTATTTTTCTTAATATCGTATCATATTATTATTAGAGCTGGATTGATTGAGAACAGAAAAAAAAAATTGTTAATGGTTTTTTTTTATCGATTTATGCTCGAATCCAACAGTTGGAAGGCCTCCCACAAGGTGGACCGATGACCTGGTGAAGGCCGCAAGAATCCACTGGTTTCGACAAGCACAGAACCGGTCGAAGTTGCGGTACTTGGGGGAGGACTATGTCCATCGGTGGACGTCTTTCGGCTGAATGATGATGATGAGACTCGAATCTTCGAGCCCTTCACATTTCGCTCTCTTATCCTAACTAATATTATAAATGCGAAAGTTAGTTTGTTTGTTTGTTACGCTTTCATGCCAAAACGTCTGAACGGATTTGCGTGAAATTTGGCACATGGGTAGAACATGACCTGGAAAAGGACATAGGTTACCTTTTATCCTGGATTGCAGACGAAGTTGCGGGCAACAGCTAGTATTCATATAAAAGAGACAACGATCGCTTTTTGGACCTTGCGATCGTCACGCAAGTGTGCAATCGTCGAGGTAATTTTATTCGGTTCACTTTATGATCATTTTATCGACAACAACCAATTTTTTAGGCTTAAGTTTTGTAGGCCTGCCACTTGACGTTGGCCTGTTTGTCGTCATGCATCTTCTATCCTACAACATTAGCTGTTTAAAACCACTTCAATTTACAAATCCTAATACCCAACATTGGCAATGTCTGGCTTAGCGAGTATACCAATGTTGATAGCTAAGCGGTAACTGGTTGAAAAAGTGGCGTTCGCACAACTCACACAATTTCTGGGAGATAGTATACGTATTGTAATGTGTCGGAGACGCAGAGATTGCGTTACTTTAGCGCACGCTGCGAATACATCTATCAAACTCCCACACTGGATGCGACAGTGTGGGTGTTGCTTTGGGTCGCTGATCGTTGCCTATTGGTAAAACTTGAATTCAGGCTTCCGAAATAAAGCTTCAATCCATATTTGAGCACCACAGGTTAGGTAAGACATAATACTACAGAAACCAATGAATGGAGTAGAAGCTAATCCGACAGCTTAATACCGGCTTGCATTAGTGCGATTATTCTGAAGGATTTGCTGCCACAGCAGACAAACTGTGAAATGTTTTAAGCGAAACTTCTGCAGGTACCGAGTATAAATCACTTGAAGATAGTGATTTATACTCGGTTTCTGGATTTAGAATTTGAAGTTGAGAACTTGTCAAACTCTAGCATTACCTAAGGTGAAAACCTTGAAATTCATTTATTTGTATAAAACGACGGTTTGACTTGCGTGAGCATGCATTATTTGCGACAAAGAAATGGGTGTTTATTTTTTCGACGAGGTTGGCAAAAACCAAAATATTGTTTGTCTATTTGAATGTCATTTAATGATAAATGATTTTATTTCTGTAAGTAGGTTTGTACAAACACTTTTACACGTCAATCATATTTTAAAACTAGATGAGGTCGGCGTTTCCTATCTGACTACTCTGAGAAGAAAGGCCGAAACAAACTCAGGGGTCTCAGTCTTTTTTAAAGTCCAGACATAATCTTGGTCAGATCATGTGAAGGCCATGTGGATTGGTGTCTGAAGTGGTCTTTTGAGGAAAGCACCACACAGATTGAGAGGGCCTGTCCAGTCAGTGCACGCATTTGTCAGTTATCGTGCAGCTCAACTCAGAATTTAAGGAGCTCAACGATTCGACGAACAATACTAAAAAAAGAAAATTTGGGTAGGCCACTTAAATTACTCAAACTGTCAGACCATGATTAGAACTAACTGAGAAAAAATTAAAAACAAAACAAAAAGGAATGACCCACACAGTCTTCACATTCACAATAATTAAAATAATAAAATACTTTAAAAGTAAATATTCATGTCATTGTTTATATAAAATTCATTAATGTCAATGTGTATATAAAAACCCAGAAATAATCTTGGTCAGAGCATTTCATTTAATTTCGGGTACTCATTTTGAGCGATCATTACTCTGGTTTTACGAAAAATACCTTTACGCCACTTAATGCTGTGTATAGCACGGACTGATTACTTTATATACTAAAACTTTGGAATAATTAAATTATTTTTTTTAATCTGCCTTACATTTTCCCAACTATATTGGGATCGACTTCCAGTATAACCAGATGCAGCTGAATACCAGTATTTTACATTAACGACTGCCTATCTGACCTCCACAACCCAGTTAATGAATGAATCTGAATCTGAATGGGCAACACGATACCCCTTGACTAAGACTGATTGTCAGACTTTCGGGGTTCTGACAACCCGTAACAACTATCAAAGATCTGCAAATGACAGCCGGGACCAACGACTGTACTTTCCGAGGCACAGAGGAGTCTCGGTATTTAAAGAAGGTCACCCATCCACGGACCGTAGCTTAACCTGATGTATCGATCCGTGCGGCTGTTATTACTTAGCCACGAGCTCCTCCGAAGAATATTAAAGGATAAATAATTAAATTATTTTAACTATTAATCTTCTTATCACTGCAAACGAATTAAAATACCAAGTAACTGAATTGTAAATGCTAGTCACGATGCTCAAAGAATAATCGCCGCAGAAGAACAGTTCATTAAAAACTTGTGAGGCACTTTGTTTTAAAGGGCTTCAGGGCTTTGTCGAAGTTTATCGGCATCAATTAAACTATCCTATTAATTCCGTTTGACTTGATTATGGTAATCTACGTAAAATAAAATAAAAAACGTGTGGCACTCGGGGACGGCCGCGGTAAAATAGCATAGCATTTGTAACCTCCATACTTCCTATTTGTCAATGCTACACTTGGGATGACAACGTGATGTTGTCATGGGAACGTAATTTTTGTTTTATGTCATCATCCGTCATTACATGGTAGGCGGAGTGGGGGTGTTAGGTTTTATTTTCGTTACGGAATTTCTTGATTCGGTCGCCGCGCTCAAAGCCCGCTATAAAATCTATGCAATAGCTTAAAAATTGCCTTATTTAATTGAAGTTAATTCGTAACTTCGACTGATAAGATAATATAATATTTATTTGCCCAAACATTATGTTTACATACAAGAATATAAACGTGCATGCAAAATAACATTTAAATTAAAAAAAAATAGTGGCACTCCGGGAGTGGCGACAGAAGTGAAAACTTGAAAAAAAATCGGCACCGCGGTAATCCACGCTGGTGTTGTCACAGTGTCTCGAAATCAATGGTTTAGTCCCATCTCAAAAATGCCCAACGCGCCTAAAGAAGTTTTCACTTCAATAATCGGGTTTAGACATCTTGTGGATCCTATAGATGCCTTAATAAGTTAGGGCCTCCAGTCAGAGCAAAAAACTTATGAGCTGTGAGCCCTGTGCGGTACGGACCTCGACTTAGGGCGTTGCTGGGAAGGGCAGAAAGGGACAGGTTTGATAGGATCAATCGCGTAATCGCGCGACGATCGCTCAATTAAGACAGCCCGAAAACTCTAACTTATTTTTTTTTCTGTCAAAAGGGTCACTTGCATAACCTTGGCGTTTTGGAGGACTGTCTTTTGTAATTTTGACATTCAAAAAGTTCTGTTTCTAAACCTAGTCTAGTCTATTTTGTCATTTACCACCAGGCAAAGCAATGATTTTTAAAAATGTGTTTATTTTGTCGTGTAACTACTGCTTTTACCATATTTCCTTTCGATAATCTTCTAATAACGAGCATTCTCTGTTACTATCTCATAAGGATTATCATTAAATTTGCTTTGAGTGACTTAAATGTACTTAGAGGTGAAACTCGAGATGACTGAGTATTCTGTCGGCAATCCTACAAACACGGAAGTGTTTGTAGGATTTACTTAAGCTCTTTGAATAGTGGATTTAGTAGATTGCTATTTGTAAGGAAATACTGATTTTACCTTGTGATAAATACGACTGTTTCATGTAGTAGTATTCCGGCAAAACATGTCCAATATAACAAAAAAATATTGTTCTCGCATGGTTGATGGACCTTTTCCAATGAAACCATATGTATATCTGCTTTATTGTTATTTACTTTTTAGGGTTCCGTACCTCAAAAGGAAAAAACGGAACCCCTTATAGGATCACTTCGTTGTCCGTCCGTCAGTCTGTCAAGACCATTTTTCTCAAGAACGCATGGAGGTATCAAGTTGAAATTAATACCATGTACGTAAGTCCATGGTCCCTTGGAGGTAAAAAAATCGAGTTCCCAAGTACACGCAATAAAAAATATGGCCATTTATGCGACATATTTCGATACTCGCAAGTAAATCAAAACCTACTTCCCGTTGACCTAGAATCATGAAAAGCAGGCTTTACTGCCTTTGTGCTGTGAAAACTTGCTGTTTCACAGCAAATGTAAAGAAAAAAAAATCCGAAAAACGTTATTTTGTAGATTTATGACTCAAACATTTTTTTTTTGCTACTACTAACTTACATTTTGCAGGAAAAGAAAGAAAGAACATATATTTATTCAGCACAAACCAAAAAGCACACAAAATAATTAACAGCAGATCAAATTCAAATAAAAGCGTAAAGTGCGATGTAAGAAATTAGCAGGGGAGTGTATCTCACGGCTGCGCCAAAAAAGCCCAGTTCAGCAAAAATGCCAGACAACAATAAGTGCCTGACGCTGGTTTTCAACTGGACCTGAAAGTGTGATGTGACGGATGTACCTAAATCAGTTATCGATATATGGAAGAACATATTTTTTCAACTACAATGTTAGTTTTGTTTTTGGGATAAATTCATCCTAACCACGGAACCTTTCATTGTGCGTGGTCCGATATGCACTTGTCCGGTTTTTTTAACAATCTACCTACTATACATTGTGTAGTCCGTGCAATCCACTACGACGCGCCCCACTCCGCGATTACTGTATTGTAAACTAGTGATGGGCGAGTCGAGTTATTTAACTCGAGTAACTCGAGCCAAATCGCAAACGAGTCAACTCGAGTTCAGTTTTTGCCAACTCGAGTCAACTCGGTCGATCGATCCGAGTCCGCGCAACCTGAGCGCTCGCCCGCCGCGCGCCTTGATGATGCCTATTGCATTGCATGATTCACATCTCGTTCTACTCGATGTGAGTTGAGTGAAATAGCAATAGCATACGCGTTGCGTCGTAAATTGCGTTAGTCGTTCGGGGCGCTCGGTCACGATCAGAATTGCGAGTAAAAAACCGCGGTAAATGTTTATTTTGACTTGTATTTTAACATTTTATAAAAAAGAAAAACAACAAGTCAACTCGAATTGCGAATCGTCTGACTCGAGCTTTACACTACAATACAATACATTACGTCATTACGAGTCGACTCGCACATCTGTATACGCTCTCTACAGGCACCGAGTCGAGTCAACTCGAGTTGCAAATCGTCTGACTCGAGCGACTCATTACGAGTCGACTTGCACATCTGTATACGCTCTCTACAAGCACCGAGTCGAGTCAACTCGAGTTGCGACTCGAGTCAGTAGCGATATCAACTCGAATAACTCGAGTCCAAAAAATTCCGATTTGTCACATCGCTACTGTAAACTGAACTCTAGTACGGCGCGGAGCGGAGTGGGGCGCGTCTTCGTGGATTGCGTGGACTATAACAGCGAATCAATTTTCACGCTTCCCCCTATAGCTCATGACCTCAAGAGATGCCATAAAGAATATGAATTAAAAATCTCTATTAAATTAAAAGTTATGCAAGAACGTAAAATTTCGCGGGTATTCTGGTAATACTGTAATAATAATAATATTTTGGTAATCACAAGGAAACAAAATGGTGCAAATTAAATGCTGTATGTGTCGAAGGATGATTTGATCATTCGAATTTTCTCGAAAACCCTACAGATATTGCGAAAACACGGATAATTAGACAATGGTGAAAACATTTTTGCAGCAGATTGTATGATTCGTCATTTTGAACTGGGTGAAATAGGTTACGTTAGAACTGTGACCGACCGTGCGCGAGCCGAGCAAGCGAAACGAGCGGTGCCGCGGCAGCGGCCGGCGAGCGCTACTTCCAAGTTTCTCGCAGAAATGTTTTCACCATTATTTAATTATTTATCCGTGTTTCGCAATATCCTTATATCCCTAGGGTTTTCACGAAAATTCGAATTATCAAATCATCCTATGACATATGCACTTTGCTACCGTCGTTGTATGTCTACTGACAGTTTCGTCTTTGAAGCGGAAGAAAAAGTGTCAGTAGACACTTTTTTACGGCACGCCGTAACCTTGTTGCAGCGGCAAAAGGAGGCCTGAGACCCAAAAGTGAAACAACGTGATTTTGTATACCTTCAACTACATGTTTTAGCTAGTGCCTTAACTTCTCTTCTTTCTGTATCTACAGGTATCACAGGGCCTGACATACGAACGAAAGTGAGCATACGACGGCCCAGCAGAGAAATGACGCAACTGGAGAACGTAAGTCCTTGCTCAACCTAAATAATTATGTTAAAGGTACCATTCCGTACCTGACCGCAGGAGGCAACAGCAGGCGACGTGTCACCGCTACACTACTGGTTTCTATGAATTTCTATGAAATACCTTCCGTAACTAGCGACACGTCGTTGGCAGCTACGGGCTAGGGACAGGTGACACGTGCAACCCGACCGCAGACCAGTAGTGCCGCCAACGCTCGAGCGATACTCACGTTTTTCTATCTTCTATCTACCGACTAGAATACGGGCAGTTGCCGCCTGCGGTCGGGTTCGGAATCATGACTGCAGCGACGTGACACCGCGACATGTTGCCGCGACACGTCGCCTGCAGTTGCCTCCTGCGGTCGGGTACGGAATGGTACTTTAAGTATACTATACGATCCACTCATGCCTTGTCCTAATTAGCAGAAGTAATGTACAGACAACAAAAGAGATCCCTTAGTACTCAGGCAGAATGCTCGTCTGAGTGTTTCTTTTGTTTAAAAGTTTTTACAGAAAGAAAGAAAAATAGGTTTATTTGTCACCAAAGCACGTGCTTACAAAAATGATATCTATAATTACAAGCAATAAGGTCTAATTTTGCCTGCATACTACGTTTATATATGCGTTGTACATCGACGCTCAAACTGT
Organism: Agrochola litura; assembly: GCA_949152395.1. Taxonomy (NCBI): domain Eukaryota; kingdom Metazoa; phylum Arthropoda; class Insecta; order Lepidoptera; family Noctuidae; genus Agrochola; species Agrochola litura. The sequence goes on from OX424509.1 coordinate 8,634,718, forward strand.
AACCATGAATCCAGCACATGATCCTACATGAATCTATGTAGGATCATGTGCTGGATTCAAGGTTACAGTTAGCGCAGAAATTTTTCGTAGCTTTGTATAAATTCAATCTCTTTGTATTGTATAATAATTGCATATCACATATGTGAGCACTGTGACCATGTACATTCCATTCCATAAAGCTACCATTTACTGGGTACGTCTTTCATTGACTTGAATGTGCGGCTGAGAGTATGTCATGCTCACTCAAATATCTCGCTGATGGTGGCGTGTGTGTTGGATCATTAAGTTCCCTTCAAAATTTTTGAGCTAAATGGTGCTGATCCATGCGTCATGTTCGTGAACGGGCGCCGCCGTCAGTAGGGACTGGTCATCTCTTAGCTGCCGCGGTTTATTTTAATTTATTTAAATTTTTGAATTGTTTTTGTTTTTATATTTTTATTACGGACGCTTTTAACGTGCACGTCTTTCTACATTGTTCTCACATGTATAATTTCATCATGAATGATGTAACCAATATTTTGTAACAATATTTTGATTTAAAAGAGTGTCCGTGGAGTTTCTTGCCCGTTCATCTCCTTAGGTACCTACTACGCTTTGGAATGGGCAACTAGCTTCATTTTCCTGACTGAACGACTTGACAATTCAAAAGTACCTGTTTAAAATAAATCCTTTGAGTTTTGAGTTATAAATAAAAAACTACACTACAAAACTACTTACTACTTTAAACTACTTTCCTATCGCAGGTATGCTGGAGATTTCTTTAGAAATAAGCATCACCTTTGTACATATTTTTCTGTTCCCTTCTTCTCGTCGGTTTATATGTGTGTACATAAACTGTTAAGCAAATAAATTTTAAAAAATTGCTGTTTTATACATATAAAAAAAATTAAAAAAAAAAGAACTGGACAGCAGTTTTTTAATGATGTATTACAAATTCATGTGTAACACCGTGTAAGTATACCAATCTCTTTTGCTGACTGTACTCTAACACCAGACGGAATACATTGCAAAGAATTAATTAACCATCGCTCACCGCCAAAAAATGTATGATATTAGTTATACATTTTGTTGTTATAGCGCTTTATAGCCGACCCCAACTATGTTGGGTCAGCTTCCAGTCTAACCAGATGCAGCTGAATACCAGTATTTTACATGGAACGACTGCCTATCTGACCTCCACAACTAAGTTAATTGGTAACACGACACCCCTCAGTAAGGTTGTCAAACTTTCGGGCTTCTGACGACCCGTAGGAACTGTCAAGGATTTACAAATGACAGCTGGGACCAACGGCTTTATGTGTTTTCCGAGGCACGAAGGGGTTTTGGTATGTAAAAATGGTCACCCATCCACGGACCAACCGCAGCAATCGTAGCTTAACCTGATCAACCGATACTACTTAGCCACAAGCCCCTCGGAGCTAGGGATTGCCATGAGAATTTCCACACGAATCATAAAGCTTAATTAGTGTCTTATAGCATCAGTAAAACCATGATACTTATTTTAGGGATCAGTATCTGGCCGACCGAGCTCCTCTGGTGAAAATAGAGAATGCTCATTGAATAGTATAGGATAGTACATACTAATTCCATGCTGCCATGATAGTAGCTACTTACTTATTCCATGCTGCCATGTCATTATTCTAAGGTAGCCATATTGTTCTAAACTTTTGGCGACCGAGCTCTACTCAGGTGAAAATACAGAGAAAACAAATTTTCCCAGATATGAGACCTAGCTAGATCGATTTTTCGCCCCCGAAACCCCTTAATGCAACTTTCATCGAAATCGTTAGAGCCGTTTTGAGAACGTGATTACAAATATATATATGTCACCGTAAGATTGTGAGAACCGTTAGTTTATAATCTGTCGAATTATTTCCGTTAGATTATAAACTGTCGAAAAATTGTGAACTGGGTGAAATGGGTTAGGTTAGGTTAGAACGGTGAACAAGCGCGTGCGAGCCGAGCGAGCGAAGCGAGCGGTGCCGCGGCAGCGGCCGGCGAGCGCTACTTCCAAGTTGCTTGCAGCCAGGCAGGCTATTTAATATTAGCGTAAGGTGCGTTACGTCGCAAGCAAGTTTGATACCAGTTCACAATTTGTCGGTTTCCCATGGAAAGATTATAAATTAGCGAAAAATAATGCGTTAAATTGTACATGGTTCGTTGCAGTTCACAATTTTTCGACAGTTTATAATTTAACGGAAATAATACCGATAGATTATAAACTAACGAAGTTCATAATTATACGGTGACATATATATACAAATACTGCTCATATGATAGTATAGGTATATAAATATACTAATATTGCTCATATAATAAATAGTATAGGATTATATAAAGCTTCCCAAAATATAACATCAAAACAATTTCAAAGACAAGAAATGTAATCGGCCATGTCTCTATGGTTACTTCAAATAATAATATTTAAATACGAACACGGATCTTTTGTTTTCTCATGTGTCCTGTAGGTTCATACAATAATCGACTATTTTACAAAGACCCAGCAGACAAACACTTCAACATAGGTTCAATTACCTTATTATTAAGTTTTTAGGGTTTCGTACGTCCGAATCTAAAAGCGGAACCCTTATAGGATCACTCGTGTGTCTGTGGTCTCCAAATAACATGGTAAATCTCTCAATATTGTGCGTACAAACTTACAGTTGCAGTTGGAATGTATGGGACAACATGTTTTTCAACTACAATGTTGAGTTTGCCCTTCTGTCTGTAATTGGAAATTTATAGGCTGTATCATTTGGGTGAAGTCGCGGGCAGCTGGGCACTGCTTTAAGACGGAACCCTCAGAGCGCGAGTCATACTCGCAATTGTCCGGTTTTTATGGAAACTTTATTATTTCTTGATAATACTTGTCTTGTTTGTTTTTTTTTTTAACATATTTTATAGGCATAGAGTAAAGGCATCTACGCCTATTCAATATTCAAGAAGTTAAGCTCTTTAAAATATACAGAATAATAATAATTATATTAAAATTCTAAGAGATTTTCTGAGAATGAATTTGAAGGGGTTTTCTTTGATTTTTTTTATGCCGAAGGATACATAAGTGTTTCTATTCTTCAATATCAAATTTTCTGAAAAACTTTATAGTGAAACAAGGTAGACGAAAATTAACTAACAACTATTCCGCGAAAATTAATTACGAAACAATATTCGTTAAATTAATACACAAAAAATAAAACATAATTTTCACCACACTAATAGTGATTTATTTATCTTGAACCTTTTGGGCGAAATAAAACTCGTCTACAAAAACCGGCCAAGTGCGTGTCGGACCACGCACAATGAAGGGTTCCGTAGTTGGGATGAATTTATCCCAAAAACAAACTTAACTTTGTAGTTGAAAAATATGTTCTCCCATACGGAATGTATGAAACAAAAATTAGCACTTTAAAGCTTAATATTTCGCAAACGGATCCCTGAATCCAAAAATAGTTTCGACAAACTTGCAATGTTTTTGAAGGATCTTTCCAATGATACCCCTCATCATGGGTTAAAAAAAACATCACCACTTTACGTGTATGAGAGGTACCCTAAAAAAAAAAGTTTTTCATAATTTTGTTTTATCACTTTGTCGGCGTAATTAATATGTATACCTATGTCAAATTACAGCTTTCTAGTACTAAGGGTCTCGGAGCTAGACCGTGGACAGACAGACAGACAGACGGACATGATGAAACTATAAAGGTTCCTTGTTTACTACGGAACCCTAAAAAGTTCAAACGAAGTGTCAACTCCACTCGACGTTCATAAACTGTTTAAAAATCAGAATATATTTTCATTTATTTTTAAAGATCAGTGGCATATGCCTTTTGTTTTCAATACATTTGGGTGAATATTGGAATATGACCCCGGGTCCACACTCTCGTGAGTGCGCCTTGTGGACGCCCTTGCATGAGCCGCGGCAAGCGGAGGCTACACGAGTGGTACCCATCCACATCCATTCAGTTGCCGCCCACGCCTCGCGCCTCGCGTCCTTTGACTCCGGTCAAAAAATTGACACCGAGCGGAGCGCGCGTGAGGTGAGGCGAGAGACGCCAAGAAGAGGCGAGGGTGCCACCCACACTATCACGCTCGCTTCACCTCGTCTTGCCTCTTGGAGAGTGTGGACCCGGGGTAACAATATGCTGTCAAAGTCAAACAGTCTCACTGTCAAAATGTACTGTAAGACCCATCGTCCACGACGCTACTCAAAACTAACGTGTTCCATACTCAAATCACCAACGAGCATTGGTAATTTGAGTTTGGAACACGTTAGTTTCGCTAGTTTTACGGCATTCTGGCTACTCAGAATGTCTCAGCACTATTTTATTTTAATGGTGGTCCGAGCAGTGATGGCCCAGTGGTAACGGACCCGACTGAAGAGTTGTAGGCCATATGTTTGAACCCAGGCAGGCGCTTTACTTTGTGTAAATAATTTCATCACCACTGCTCTGTGCCAATCCACACTGGGCCGGCGTGGTCTGTGTCAAAATTCAAAAAAATTCTAAATTCAAAAGTAATTTATTCAAACTAGGCTGAGAATCAGCACTTTTTGAACGTCAAAATTACATAAGACAGTCCCCCAAAAACGCCCACCCTTCACCACTTCCTAGTGCCTTTAGCTGGGAAGAAGAAGTGGCGCAACAAACTCCCCAGCAGCACAGCTGTCTGTTCAAGTTAGAGAATGATGCTATACAATATTATTTCTTGATAATACTTGTCTTGTTTGTTTTTTTTTTAACATATTTTATAGGCATAGAGTAAAGGCATCTACGCCTATTCAATATTCAAGAAGTTAAGCTCTTTAAAATATACAGAATAATAATAATTATATTAATATTCTAAGAGATTTTCTGAGAATGAATTTGAAGGGGTTTTCTTTGAATTTTTTTATGCCAAAGGATACATAAGTGTTTAAATTCTTCAATATCAAATTTTCTGAAAAACTTTATAGTGAAACAATGTAGACGAAAATTAATTAACAACTATTCCGCGAAAATTAATTACGAAACAATATTCGTTAAATTAATACACAAAAAATAAAACATAATTTTCACCACACTAATAGTGATTTATTTATCTTGAACCTTTTGGGCGAAATAAAACTCGTCTACAAAAACCGGCCAAGTGCGTGTCGGACCACGCACAATGAAGGGTTCCGTAGTTGGGATGAATTTATCCCAAAAACAAACTTAACTTTGTAGTTGAAAAATATGTTCTCCCATACGGAATGTATGAAACAAAAATTAGCACTTTAAAGCTTGATATTTCGCAAACGGATCCCTGAATCCAAAAATGGTTTGGACAAACTTGCAATGTTTTTGAAGGATCTTTCCAATGATACCCCTCATCATGGGTTAAAAAAAAACATCACCACTTTACGTGTATGAGAGGTACCCTAAAAAAAAAAGTTTTTCATAATTTTGTTTTATCACTTTGTCGGCGTAATTAATATGTATACCTATGTCAAATTACAGCTTTCTAGTACTAAGGGTCTCGGAGCTAGACCGTGGACAGACAGACAGACAGACGGACATGACGAAACTATAAGGGTTCCTTGTTTACTACGGAACCCTAAAAAGTTCAATCGAAGTGTCAACTCCGCTCGACGTTCATAAACTGTTTAAAAATGAGAATATATTTTCATTTATTTTTAAAGATCGTGGCATATGCCTTTTGTTTTCAATACATTTGGGTGAATATTGGAATATGACCCCGGGTCCACACTCTCGCGAGTGCGCCTTGTGGACGCCCTTGCATGAGCCGCGGCAAGCGGAGGCTACACAAGTGGTACCCCTCCACATCCATTTAGTTGCCGCCCACGCCTCGCGCCTCGCGTCCTTTGACTCCGGTAAAAAAATTGACACCGAGCGGAGCGCGCGTGACGTGAGGCGAGAGACGCCAAGATGAGGCGAGGGTGCCATCCACACTATCACGCTCGCTTCACCTCGTCTAGCCTCTTGGAGAGTGTGGACCCGGGGTAACAATATGCTGTCAAACAGTCTCACTGTCAAAATGTACTGTAAGACCCATCGTCCACGACGCTACTCAAAACTAACGTGTTCCATACTCAAATCACCAACGAGCATTGGTAATTTGAGTTTGGAACACGTTAGTTTCGCTAGTTTTACGGCATTCTGGCTACTCAGAATGTCTCAGCACTATCTTATTTTAATGGTGGTCCGAGCAGTAATGGCCCAGTGGTAACGGATCCGACTGAAGAGTTGTAGGCCATAGGTTCGAACTCAGGAAGGCGCTTTACTTTGTGTAAATAATTTCATCACCACTGCTCTGTGCCAATCCACACTGGGCCCGCGTGGTCTGTGTCCCAGCAGTGGGAACTTTTAAAAACAGATTATGCTGTACACGACGCGATCGACTAACACGTTATTAACTAGTTTGCGATTAGTTGTACGAATCGCCATTGAAATATTACTCTTGTGACAAGCTGGCTTTATTGGTGATTAAAACTACAAAGTATATCAGAATAATGCAAGACCTGAAAATAGTATTATATTATTCCTGGCATGAGTTTGAGATGAAAGTAATTTTAGTTTCGAAACTTTATTGTATTTTTCTTTAGCTGCCTCACTTTATACTTCTTATCGGAGTGTATTATATACACAGAAGCTTTAAAATTTTCCGTAGTTCAGAAAAATATTTGTGGGAAAATCGGAACTCCAAACATCTGGTATGGTCGTTTTACTTTAAACTTCTCTTTCATCGCTCGCTTCTCAATATGCTTTTGATTTAGATTTATATACCACTAGCTTTTGCCCGCGGCTTCACCCTCGTGAAAGTTGGAAGTTATTCCACGGGAACGCACTACCGGGGTAGAAAAACCTTTAGGAGGTAACAGGGTGTAAAGTTCACTCATCCTCTATAGAAAAGGGAGGATCCTCCGACCAGACGGGTGTCGTGTCTGGCGGGCAACTGCCCGACGATTGATGGAAGTTACCTACCTATATACAAATGAAAAAAAAAAAACCTCTTCGATCCGTGAGGGTGTTATTAGGTATCGTAGGTATTGAGAGTCTATAATTTATGTGGTAATGTTAAAAAAAAAGAGGAAAACATTTTTTTTCAATGGGGAATTTTACCGGGTTATTTATTACATTGGGCGCGGGCGGCTGTCATTTAGCGGGTGTCTCACAAGTCATAACTTATACATATACATAACGAAAATCTTCTAATTTTTATTGGATTTGGGATAATTTTGGTACTAAAAATGTGAAGTAGTAGAAGAATTCGTTTCTTTTTTAGGGTTCCGTACCTCAAAAGGAAAAAACGGAATATACTTTTTGATAATTTTATTGCAGTACCTATTGGCCCCTTTCGGATCTAACAGTACTTACCCTTTAAAAAATGCTAGGTAAAGGAAAGAGTAGGAAAGGAGGAAAGGGTAGGTATTTACAAAATGCTAACTGCGCTTTAAACTCTGCTTGCGCGATGCAGGATTTCGCGTGACGTCAGTGTGATGCGTGGTTTGTATGTGGCGATGTAGATGCCGCCACATCACTCCCCTTCGGAGACCAAAGGTCAATAGTGGGTAGGGACACGAAAAAAGTATCGATACTTTGTGGTATCCATTTCGATACTTTTACTCAATGAGTACTTTTTGGCAGGTATTGTATCGAATAAGAAATTAAGTTTTAAATGGTTAATCTTAGAAATTACCCATTTAAAACTTGCGACCTTACCTATGCTCTATGTGCATTAGGCCCTAAGAAAAGTACTCGATACCTTGAAGTATCGATTCGATACTTTTGTTTCGAAACTTTTATGAGTACGATGTTTTTTTTCGATACTACTCATGAGTACAGTATCGATACTTTCTATTCGATACCATGTCCCTAACTGTGGGCTGAGTCTTGCATCTTGTGATGCTTGCCAGTGCCAGTTGAGTTGAGGTTCCAGTGAGTCGGATTCGGGTGCCGGTCCAGTCATTCGGGGTAGCGCTGAGGGTTAGCGCTGCATTATGATCCAGTAATTCGGGCCGCTACAATCCACTTGTGTACCAAATTTAATCGAAATCTGTTCAGCCGCTACTGCTTGAATAGGTAACAGACAGACTTACTTTCGTATTTATAATATTAAATTTGGAGTAGGTATAGGATACATAACAGACAAAAATAATTTTGCAGTACACTTGTTTGATCTTTGATGCAGCTTTCATAAAATGCAGAACAAGAAATAAAACAAAATCAAAACGTCACCGAAGAACATTAATCTCCGGTGTGTACAGTTCCTAAAGAGCTTTTTAAATGTCAATTTGAATACAATCTTTTCCAGGAAACGATCTCTTATACGAAAGCATAACTTTGTTTTGATCAAATTAATGTTTCCACATCTGGTCGTGGCTTCCAGTTGATTTACTGTCTAACAAAGTTCTATTGTTTATGTAATTAATAACAACCATCAATTTCAGGGTTTACTCAATTACAGATGTCGTCATAAATAAGTAAATTGTAATTTTCCCGGGAAATACTCGCTTTGATACTTTTATACGAGTTCCTAAAACGATATTTCCACACCAAGGTGAATAAGCGGGAACGTAGTAATTTTATATTTAAATATTGACCAAAGATTTAAATCGCTAGATTTACCCTTACCGTCAAAGTCACTCGAAAAATTTATATTATTAAGTAGAGTGAGCTCACACATTATTAATAGCGTTTCCATGATAATCAAGTCAAGTCTCTGTATATGACAGAGGTCTCAAAACAAAACAGAAACGCGATTATATTTTAACGCAGTAGGGCGAATCTAACGATTTAATGCTTTGAATATTTTAATGTATGCTTGAATGAATGATCAAACGAGCCGGATAAAGTTTTATAAACAAAGCGGACACTCACCGGGTTCGGGAAATTAATAGTGATCTTTGAGATCGTCCTTCAGGTTCTGGTTTAAAACGAAAATAAAGGACGTATTAGCAGAACTGTATAGGTAGGTAGTCAGATGGATTGCCAATGAATGTGGCAACACGGACTATTTCATGCGAACGCTTAATTAATTCATTTACACGTAATGAAGTTGACCGGGTGAATCGCAACGCTCGAGTTATTGGAAAATGTATTCTATGAGTATAGTAAGCGTCAAACTATACGGCGGCTCTGAAGTAGGGTTGCCAACCCTATATATGAGAGGTCTAAATACTATATTTCGAAAGAAAAAATATAGTAGGCGAAACTACAATATTTTTATTTCAGTACAAAATGACGAAATGATCGCAATAGGGACAGTATTAATTTCGTAAAAGCTTAATTAATTGTATTTTGTTACCTCCATTCAGAGAGTACCTAAAATTAGATATAAGACATTAAAAACTGGCCAAGTGCGAGTCGGACTAGCGCACGAAGGGTTCTACACTAAACTTAAAACTGCACTTGTGAAACATTATGCCTACGCATATACGGAGCTCAGTTACGGCGTGATATTGGCAGTGTTGACTCGCACGAATTTACTCGCCCGATCCGGGCGAATCGACCATTTTATTTAATATTAGTTTTTCTTTGTTGGGATGTTGGGAAATAGCACAGATGCACACTTTTCACATTGCAAAAAAGACATAAGAATCCTAATAAATATAGAAGACATTAATAGTTGCAAACCTTATCATTTCCAAGAACATAAAACACTTATACATGCAAATTCGTTCGAAATTACTAACACTTGTGTAAAAGTAAGTGACAAAAGAAAATATGTATACTCAAAATAACCAATTTTTATGGCTGAATGTATTACGCCATAAAATCACCAAACTCTAAGTTAAAAATGCAATCAAAAAGTGCACTAATCATATTATCATCATCATTTCAGCCGAAAGACGTCCACTGCTGGACATAGGCCTCCCCCAAGCACCGCCAATTTAACCGATTCTGTGCTTTCCGCATCCAGCGGATTCCTCTGGCCTTTACAAGGTCATCGGTCCATCTTGTGGGAGGCCTTCCAACGCTATTTATATAATTAATATATATTAATAAAGCGGAAATAATTAAAGATGATCTAAAGTTTTATACATTCATAAATAAATTAAAACCATTTAAACAATAAATTTTAAATTACATGTTTTATTACAATATATTATAATATGACAACTAAGTAGTCAAATAAGCCCTCTTCCTCTCTTCTACATTTGCTGTGCCCGACAGGGTTCACAATGATATTATTTTATAAAACCTAACCACCTAAGTTCACATCATGTGGAAGCAATAAATATGTTGAATATTGAGTATATTGAACATTATACTGCGGCATATATTGTCCTTGCGCAGTGGAATCAAATTCTATTATTGCTGCAGCAGTGCTGCAGCACATTAACGGTATTAGATTTTGAACAAGATTTTATAAATTTTCCTTGTAAAACAATTTCATTTGATGGTTAAGGAGATTGTGTACCTAAGCTGGAACGACCTGTGGGATTAAATCATCTGTCATCTGTTTTCCCTTTTTATTTTCAAAGTCTACTTTAAAAATAAAATATAATTAAGGAGGCACAGATTATTTTTTTACTGAGTTGGTTGAATTTTGATTCCCAGTAGGATTAAATGAAATAGTACTTTATACAACAACAAAAAATGGTATTGTTTTTGTTTTCATAAAAATAATAATTTCTAGAAAATCTTGCCAATTACAGTCCACTTGGTTGTTCCAGATTCATAGAACTAATGTAAGGACATAGGTACCTAGAACAAAATCTTAAAACGTTTTGTGGAAACATAAGAAATATTTTTGGCTTGAATAAGAATAGACCATTCATTATTTAATAATATGATAATTATGAGGTAAAAAATAATAAATTTGTTTCTTGATTTATGCGGAAGGACAAAAATACCTATGTCAATATGAATTACCTACCATTTCTTCTGTAACCATAACCTACTCCAATAAAACAGCTTATTGGTTGATTCGTATGAATTAATTCGAACGAAACTGGCGATTTGTCACTTTGTTTTCTCGGCCCTTTCTTATTTCTAGTTTATTTAATATAAATAATCTTCCTTACATGATGGCTAACTTATTGGATATAATTCTATTTGCTGATGACACTTCTCTTATTTTTTAAATAGACAGGAAAGATACAGATGTCTTACATGTCAACGATATTAGTCAGGCTGTTCTTTCAAAATGGTTCGCAGGTAATAATCTTTTACTTAATGCTAACAAAACTAAATGTATTAGGTTCTCATTACCAAATGTACCTCAAATAGGTCTAAATCTAAAACTTGATGGCAAAAAACAAGATGCAATAATGGAAACTATATTCTTAGGAATTACTTTAGATTCAAAATTGCAATGGGGCGCCCACATTAGAACTTTTTCAGGTAGATTAAGTTCAGCTGCATATGCAGTAAGAAAAATAAGGCAGTTGACTGATATAGCACACCACAGCTAGGTTAGTATACTTTGCTTATTTCCACAGTATTGTCTTATGGCGTTCTGCTGTGGGGATCGGCAGTTGACGTAGATTCAATTTTCATTTTACAAAAGAGGGCAATCCGCGCGTTCTATAAAATGGGTCCGTGCGAGTCCCTTAGAAAAAAAATTAAAGAAATTGATATACTGACTCTGCCTTCTTCTCTTTATATCTTAGAAAATATTATGTATGTTCGCAAAAACTTAGGACTTTACAAAATAAGAAGCGATTTCCATAATATAAATACACGTAGTAGACATGAAATTGTGATACCCAAATTTAGATTAACTAGAACAAGCAAGTCATTTCTTATAAAAAGTATCCGCTTTTATAACAAGTTGCCAAAGTCGGTTACAGAACTTAGCGATGGGAAGTTCAAAACCCACATCAAACGTGTCCTTATCAATAAAGCATATTATAAAATTTAAGACTACGTTGAAGACAAGGAAGTTTGGCAATAATTCCTTCTCCAAATGTGGCTTCCCTGGTACCTCATTAACAGCATAATTATGTAAGAGTCACAGCATAATGATGTAAGAGCAGTTAATAAACTGCTCCCAAATTACCATGTTTATTTTAATTTTAATATTTTTACATTCGTCCTTGACATATTTATCCTATTATTTGACATTATATACCTACAATTTAATTTCAACTCTTTATTAGTGACTTTTGTGGACATGATAATTATTTAGATTGATTACAGTTGTAATAGCAATCATGAAATCGTTTTATTAAAATAGTCCTTCCTACACTGTCCTCCCATACCTAATAAGTGAAATACCACTGGTATTTGAAATTATTGCAAAAGCCAATTATTTTTAAAAGAGTACCTAACCGTGGAGTTTCTTGCCGGCTCTTCTCCACAGGAAACGACCAATTGGAACCGTGCATCTAGCTTCTGACGTTTCATAAGTGCCCTTGTGAAATAAAATATTTTGTTTTTTTTTTTGTTGAGTCTATTCGTACGAATTTAATTTATTTGTAGGCGAATCGAATTATTACAGAAATAGTACGTACCTAAATTACGCAATAGGCACAAAAAAAAAATTGCGTGCAATTCAAAATGTGCCTATTAAACAGAGGGGTCTCGATAATGTAATGAATAGTCACCCATCCACGACCAACCTCGGTAAGCGACGCTTAACCTTCTTCTTCTTTTCGAGTCGATGGTAAATATATGTATTATGTTAAATGAGTAGGGCATATTAAGTGGCCACGTCAATCGCGGCATCACTGGCATTTTTAGGTCATCAAGTGTGTGACCGCTTTGGACGCCCCAACATATATATGTATAGGACATGCTTAACCTTGATGATCGATGCATGCTGCTGTTATTACTGACATGAGTTGCCAGTACCAGTACCAGTATCGTATCGTTGCCAGAGGCCACGGTCCCTTTTGGACTTTCCCGCGACCCGCGATACATCGGCCCTAGCCAATTTATTATGATTTGTAAATAATGTCTAATAATGTCATTATTAGGTACGGGGTATACCTACTTATAGGTACGGGGTATACTTATAGTTTTATGTAAATGTATAACAAGCTCACTTGACCTCAGTTTTCACTGTGTGAATTTTATGCTAGCCAGTACGTAACGATTTGCTTGCGCAAGTCTAAATTAGCGCAAGAAAATCGTTACGTGTGTGGCTAGCATTACGGAATAGAACGGCTGCTCTGAAAGTGTATGCCTTGAATAAATTGTCCCTTGAAGAGAAATCTCGACGGAAATTAGAAGCCGTCGCTTGATATAAAAGAGGCTCTAGGTATTATGAAAGTGCTAAAAATCTAATCTTCGTAGAGGTTTAACCAGGTACGAAATACCCTTTTGAGAATTTCATTTACTAGACTCATCTTATATATGAAAATCTGAAAAGAGGTTTCCTTCTTAACATAACAGCATCATCTTGAAGGAATAGGTAGAGGTGTGTTTTATCCTTATTTGGCGAGTTTAAGTCCACAGACACACGGGCGATTTTTTTATGCGACGATTTTTATCGCGCACTGGATTTCAATCAATCTGCCTAGCCTTTTCCCAACTATGTTAGGGTCGGCTTCCAGTCTAACCGGATGCAACTGAATATCAGTATTTTACTTGGTTTACTGAGCTCCACAACCCAGTAACTGGGTAATACGATACCCCTTGGTAAGACTGGTTGTCAGACTTTCGGGCTTCTGACGACCCGTAACGACTGTCAAAAGGCCGCGAATGACAGCCGGGATCACCGACTTAACGTGCTTTCCGAGGCACAGAGGAATCTCGGTATGTAAAGATGGTCACCCATCCACGAACCAACCCCGGCAAGCGTAGCTTAACCTGATGTATCGACCCGTACGGCTGTTATTACTTAGCCACGAGCTCCTTGCACACTAGATTTGTGCGTTGAAAATTCAGTACGCGATAAAAAAATACGCGGGTACGATGGCTTAGTCCTGTGCAATAGTGGACAATCCATCTTCAATGAGTTTGCAAAATAAGAAACTGTAGCAAAATTGCATTCGAACTCGTGAACTCGTGAAAGCTTTGCGTAGAAACACTATTCGCAATACACATAGGATGAATAAGCTCATCGTCCTCGACGCAACCAATCACAAGCTAGTTGGTAAGTCATATCATCTACGGAGCTCCAATGAAATACAAGTGCTGTGTCATTCTGGCTACTCATTGGTGATCTGAGTTTGTAACACGTTACTCTTGAGTACCGTCATGGACGATGGGCCTAAACTTTATTTTCACATTGGGTAGTGCGTCAGAGCGCTTCGAAACGCATCAATGCGGAAGAAAACGCAGCGCAGCGCAAATCATTACTTCAGCAGCTGCAACCGATATACAGCACGGTTTGAAATACTGGAAAATTCTAGAAATTTCACAGTATCGATTTTTTTTTTTTTTTCTGTTTGGCATCTCATAGCTGGCCTCTGAGGCCATGACTATTTAACCGAGCAAACCTGTGTGTGCCTTAAGCTGCTACACTCAAAGCCTCCAGCCAGGGACTTATAAACTAAACTTATAAACTAGGTGAACGCTCGCTAAGGGCACCCCCTGTGGGGTACGAGCCTCGGCTTAGGGCGTTTACCGAAGGGAGGACATCAAAGATGGAACGGGCTGGAGTATCGTATTTCTTAGCAGCCGGTTATATGCTGCCATGTGTATCATCGATGTTTAGATGTACCACGAAGAGACATGAAACAGAATGCATAATCGTATCTGTCCATCCAAACGTCAATTTTCTCTTAAATGCATTGCGAAATTTGTTCTAATCGATTCCGATGAACGTCGGTGTATTCTGTGTAGTGGGAATTGTACTTCACAGCATTTTTTTAAGTTTTGTTTTTTATGTCAGAAAGGAGAAAGAAATAAATTATGTTTATTTGATTAAAAAAAAAACTTTTTATAATAACTTTAATTTCGGAAGAATGTGGCCAAAAACGAAAATTCGAAGCCAAAGACACCGACTTCCGAAATTAAAGTAATTTTTCACTTTGCAGTGTTTTCTTTGGAAGTTAGTTTTAATTTTTTTGTTGTGCCCTACCCCACACAAATTCGAATAGGTACCACTACCTGCTATGTAAATTTATAACAGTGACAGGAACTTCTAATAACATCATCCACATAGACAAATTGGGAAAAAACACGTATTATTGAAGCTAACTCAAAAACTATGGGACTAAATTAATTAATTTCTATGGGACTGCCTCTGAAGAATGTCCTACCAAACAAAAAATAATCATCTAAATTAGTTCATAATTGGCGGAGTAATCGCATAACAAAAATACAAAAAACAAAAAAACACAGTCGAATTGAGAACCTCCTCCTTTATGAAGTCGGTTAAAAACTTTAATACTAAAAACATTATTGTGTGCCCCATAGCATAGCAACGTTCATACTGCTGGGACATAGGCGTCCTCTCTGTGACAGGGAGTGGGCCATAATCCACCACGCGTGTCCAGTGCGGGTTGGTGGATGTCAAATATCTTCGAATTTTTGTTTTTGTGTGCCCCACGGGTGCAACAATAGTCCTATAATTTTAGTACCGTAATGGTAAATTTCTGCAGATACAAAAGAATCTGAGCTTATAAATAATTCAGGGAAATATCTCCAAAATAGCCCACGTTCGCATACCACACTTATACTAAAATACCATGTGTAAACATATTCTTTGGCCAACTCACAAAAGCGGCCAGCAACCACAAATCGATTCCTAATGCATACAGATCATGTTTGTAAAGGTCGCTGAATACTGAACAGCGTTAGGACGTGGACGGAGCGGAGACGAAACGTGGTGTGATGCATCCAGTATAGAGGTATGAGGAACAGGGCGAGTCTCAATAAATACTTTTTCTTTCTTTCTTTCTTTCTTTATTCATCTTGTATAGAAAAGGGAGGATCTTTCGACCAGACGGGTATCCTGTCTTGTGGGCAACTGCCCGACGATTGATATCGGGACGTTGTATACACAATGTCACCCATCGGTATGTGCCCGCCTGTATTTTTCCGAACATTTTAAAAGGGGGTCTATCTTTAATATTTTTCATGTTATTGAACTTTTTTATGTTTTGATTAGCGTTTGCCATATCTCCGATGTTATTAGCTCGATTTGGATTCTGTTTATTATTTCTAAAAGCTTATGAGTTATTTTATCGGATTACCTAACATTTTTGTCAAAAAACACAAGTTTTAATTCATAAAAAATTAGAAAAAAATAATTGAAAAATATCAATATGGACCCCCCTTTTAAAGTAATTTTTCATGAATCTTCAGAAAAATGCGGGCGGACACATGCCCATGGGCGACATTGTATAGGTACTCGTCGCACGGTAAACTTTGCTTGCGCGATGTAGGATTTTGCGTGACGTCAGTGTGATGCGTAGTTTGCATGTGGCGTTGTAAATGCCGCCGCAAATGAAAACACGGACGAGATTTTAATGCGTAACTAACATGCTAGTGTGGAGAACAAAAAAAGATGGACTGGACTGCAACCGGAGCAACTGTGTACATGATATACAGCAGAACCACGACAGGGACGTGGCACGCGCGGGACCGGACGTGATAAATATCGTCGCCGACGAAATTTTTTCCATCCCTTGGGTGCCACGTTGCTGTTCCATCGTGCACCCGTGTCGTTAGCTTCATTTTCTATGCAACGATGTTTCCAAAAAAAATTCGTCCTGTTGTATCCGTCATTAATACCAGCGCTGCGACATTTATTTTTTAAATGTCGCAGCAAATGCTGAGATAGGAGCCTTTTGGCCTCGTACAGGACTTTCTGCTTTTGGTTTTTTACCTTGTTTTTTATTTTATTTTTTATTAATGTTTTAAGGTGAAGGTGTTTAGTTAAATTTTTTATTCCTTGTGCGAGTCTCAATAAATACTTTTTCTTTCTTTCTATCCGGGTTCAAACACGTTACGTATGCAGCGACCTTAAATCGGTCTACGAAGGTTCAACTGGACTCTACTACGTTCAAGTTTGTTCAGTAAAGCATTGCATTGGTCAGAACTGAACTGTTTACATGTTCCTTTGATCTTTAATATGCAGTTTCAAACTAACGAGCGTGTTGCTTGAGAGTTATATGTTTTTAACTAGCAGTGCCCTACGGTTTCAACCGCATAAGTCTCGATCTTGAAGTGATAATTCAGGTTATAAACTATCTGAGTGCCAAATTTCATCAAAATCTATTCAGTAGTTTTTGCGTGAAAGAGTAAGAAACATCCATCCATCCATCGCGTTTATAATATTACTAGTAGGATTCTTTGAGCCAGCTGAGGCATTAAGATTGTTACACGAGGGGCTAAAATAACCCATTGTTACGAGGTAGTTTTACTCCCAAGCTTTAGCGAGGGAGTAAATAGAAACCGAGTTATAATGGGTTTTAGCGCCGTGTGTTACACTCTACTTCTCACTACGATTGCGAGAAAATAAAATAATCCAATAAAGTATTAAATAGTTTATTTTATTTCAATGTACAATTTGTACAATTCTGGATATTTAGCGAGATGTTTTTCCAGCAACTTAATTTCAGTCCTCTGTGAAGATGTTCTCACTAGATGATGACATTTTCACTGTTGTACCTAAATTATATTACGGTCACCAATTCAATTCGTAATTAGAGAAAAATTCTAAAGATTTCGCGCCATTGTCTTTTTTATTTCCTTTGTAGCCGCAACGCAATGCACGCATTCTACCGAAGAGATAGCCGCATTTAGTTCCATTTTCAAAAATAAAATATCCTTTTTTTTTTGTACCAATAATAAGTCGAGTTCATAATCATGATTATTCTACATAAGAGTAAAGACTTTTGCGTTTTTCAAAGCTCGTTGGAACAGAAAAAATTAAAAAGAAATTACTTTTTCCCCTAGAGCAAGAAATGCTATTTTTTCCCCGCTCTGGTACTCTACAATGACGGCCTTTTTGAGCAAGAGGAGTGAAAAGTATGTTCTAGGAGTCTAGGTAATTAGAGAGTTGTCAAGTTTAGTATATTTTGGATGTGAAACATCTATTGGCGAGCCTCGTGTATATAAGTGTGAATCTAATAGAACATGCCAGCCTCGTCGCAAGCGCTACAACTGCTGAGCACGAGGTCTTGGGTTCAAATCCCAGGTCGGTCAGTGTTATTGGGTTTTTCCATCAAGTATTTCTCAGTAGCAGCCCGGAGTCTGGATTTGTACCCGGTTGATGACTGATATGGGACTTAAACATAAATGGCAAAATGTGGGTGTAGGTACTGTGAGCACCGCGCTTGGCTGCGATAAAGGTACACCTCTGTCTAACCCTTCGGGGATTAGAGGCGTGTTGTTATGTTATGTAAAAGAACAAGTTTCACAAATAGCTTGACATAATCGTGGTAATTTGTGACCCAGTAACACCCAAAAAGCATAGCCCATTTCTTCTATAAGCCGTCTATTTCCTGACCACTTCTGTATATGCAGTATATAAAATACTGTCCGAGAAAATTCCCTCCAACGATATCGGATCCAATAAATAAAATAGGAACCCAGATAGCTGAACAAGCGGTTTACAAATAGGACCAAACGCGGTAG
This sequence comes from Agrochola litura, assembly GCA_949152395.1. Lineage (NCBI taxonomy): Eukaryota > Metazoa > Arthropoda > Insecta > Lepidoptera > Noctuidae > Agrochola > Agrochola litura. Next base: position 8,653,176 of record OX424509.1, read on the forward strand.
ATCAAACCGATCGTAAAAATGGACCAGTTTATTTGCACCTGGGTGGTATGAACCAAAAGAAATCGTTTGGTAAATTCGGTTTGGTTTGTCCCTTTAACAATTTTTTTACAATATGCTAGCGATGTAAGTCATTCACTTGTTTTGGGACAAAATGGAGGACTGAGTAACTAACATTAATGTAGCCGAACAGTAACTGTGACACAAAAAACACGATAAAGGGGCTATAAAATAATTTAAAAATCCGTGCGTTAGTTAAACTTGCAACTCATGCGCTCATTTTTAGCAATCGCTGCGCCATTAGACCCGAATTATCACAAAAAAAACGACATAAGCACCGCCTGACACTTTTTTTGGGTGGGAAATTATCAGAAAACTTCTCCCGCACTGGGCGGAGCGGGAGAAGGCGTGTCAGACTCTTACTGACTAAAACCCACCCGTGTTCCTTCAGTTGCCATGTTGTCGGGGGCCACGATCTCCCTTTCGGACTTCTTCGCAACACCACCTGACCCTGATTGGCCGATGCAAGGAAAATCTGTTCAGGTGGAGATTCATCGACGACTCACACCTTGGAGTGTAAATGTGGTGCTGTTTCACAAACGATCTGACACTTAATGTCGTGTCCTGTCAGCTACCTATAAATTAATATGTCTCCGTTGTGAATCAGAAGTAGGTAAGCAAATTGTGTATTTGCAGTACCTGATACTTAAGTATCAGGCACTGCAGATACACCGTGTTAGTTAGTGTTATAAATGTTTTGACTTACGTATGCCTCTGTGAGTATATTAGTATAGCTCATCTGCAGTGTTTGTTTGTAATTAAATATAAATGGTGCTTTATCAAGAAACTGTAGCGGCTTTAAGTTAAAATGCCTTGCTCAAGTACTAAGTTGTGAAATGGTAACTGAAAGTGTTTTTAATGCATTTATTTATTTAAACTTTTCACACTCAAAAAGCTACAAAGGCGAACTTAATGCCTCAGGCATTCTCTACCAGTTAACCAAGGGTGGTGAAGAGATTAGATGGCAGGTGCTCTGTTTGAGAGGAACAAAGAAAAAAATATTAAAATATATCACTAGAAATAAAATGCAGTACATAAATAGGTTATAACTTATAATACACATACCTACATATTTAATATAATATATACCTATATTATATATATACAAATTCAAGGGAGAGAGGTGTTGAGATGACTCTATTTATCTTGAAAAAAAACTCTGAAATTTCCGCTTAAATGCATACCGACTGGTGGCCGTCCTGATATCAAGAGGAAGCGCGTTCCGTAGGAGAATGGACTGAATATGAAAGGAAGAATGAACAAAGTCAGAAGTACGAGAAGAACAAAGTAGGAGAAGATTGTTAGAAGAACGCAGATTCTTAGTGTGAGAAAAACATAGATAGTGGAAGTGAGACACAAGATAAGAAGGAGGAGTGGGAGAGTTGAGAAGGGAGAAAAGCGTGGTCAAAGCGCGCAAATTTCTTCTTTGTCGAATTGACATCCATTTGAGCACAGATCTATAGCTCGACACATGATCATATTGTATGCATTATTCATTGGTTTTAAATACCACTCCTTTTACTTACGGTGAAGGTATAACCCCGTGGCCACTAGTTATGATTGGGGAAGAAGGAAATAAGTTGTTAGGAGCATGAGTCACCGCAACACGACCGCGGAGCGACACACGGAAACAGGTGATGCGTGCGCGGGTCGCTTGACGCAAATAGCATCGCTAATCGCATCGCTCGAGGCCGTGAACCGCCTTCATATAAAAGAAACGTAGGCTTGAATGGTCTAACTAGAATCTTGTTTACGTACACAGTGAGCAAGCGTGATGAACTGATGATCCATGCTCGATCCATATATAGCTAGATGAAAATAAACCGACGTCGTTCTGAAATAGTTTTCTAATTATGTCAGTTTTTTTTAGAAGGTTATTATTATATCAGGTACAGGTGAAAAGTAATATGAGATGTAACATAGACTAGCCGTCCTAGTTTTTTTGCAATACAACATTTTATGTTAGTGCCTTTGTCCATCACAGCCGTCACCGGGACGTCACCGTTTTACATTTGAATGAAAATGTAAAACACCATATCTGTGCTTGAATATAACTTGATAAATACTTAATAGCATTAACGACTGCTATTCGAAATCAATTTTGTGGTTTCATAGCAGCAGGATATCATTACATTTTTAATGTAAGTCCAGCAATAAAAAATTTCACACACTCTCGCAAGTGCGCCTCGTGGAGGGGCTTGCACGAGCCACGGCAAGAGAAGGCTATACGAGTGCTACCCATCCACACTCGTCTTATTCAGTTGCTCGCCACGCCTCGCGCTTCGCGTCCTTTGACTCCGGTCAAAAAATCGACACCGAGCGAAGTGCGCGCGAGGCGAGCCATCCACACTATCGCGCTCGCTTCATCTCGTCTCGCCTCCTGGAGAGTGTGGACCCGGGGTAATAGACAATTTTATGGCATTTACTTGTCGGCGGTTTCCCTAAAGGAATTTATGGCTATGTTTATGACTCAATAATTTCACCCTCCATCAAAGGGTTTGGTCGAATTATTGTCATTTTATAGCTGTGGGCAGAAAACGAATGAATATCTGAGTCGGTCGCCTTAATGCATAATAAATATAATATCTACGTAAATGTGAATATCTTATGGCTAAGAATAAACTCTTCTATATCTGTATTACTACGTGGGAGAATGTAAGGAGTATCTTAGGATACTCGAAACGTGCAAGTACTTAATGGCTAAGGTGTTAGGAGAGCGAGAGCAAGGTCGTCCGTATCTACCAAGCCCGCCCTTGACATTATTGGCTTGAGCCCACGACGTAACTTGAGCATATTTACCTGAGCCCACGAGGTAACTTGAGCCTATAATTATCTCAAACATTATAAGTTAAGTTAGAAGGGTTTACAGCAAGACCAGCTGCTAGCAATTCCTATGCCCATCAAAGTAACTTCTTACAAAACTCAAATCACCAAGGGTATTTACCTTAACATTGTGCTGTGACACCAGTTTGGTTTCACGAAAGGTAGGTCGTCGACTGACGCGGGAGTAAAACTAATCAGTCACATTTTGGAATCTTGGGAGAAGTTCCAGGATGCAATTGGCATTTTCTGTGGGCCTTGACTGCGTTGACCACAATAAATTCAGGCTACCCCTAGTTGATTTGAGTTTGTAACACGATTCTTTTGAGCTGTAAGCTCTAATCATTTCGTCAGCCTCATGTTATAATTTTACACTGAGGGGTCTACTATTATCAAATGTATTATTTTGAAAGGCAAAACTCACTAATCGGTAAATGCCAGCTACGTCATCTGTCTAAAGTTCATTCTGCATTAAATTCACTAACTAATTCTATACATATTATAATTTAAAGTCGCTTTTCGGGTCTCTCTGTGTGACCGCATTGTTCTTCTAAACTACGCGACTGATTTAGATGCGCATTTGTTTATTGTGCGATGAAGGTGTGCATAATATATTAATATCTTATACTATTAAACGAGCAATTCTTGTAAATATATAATCTAAATCTCGGAAACGGCTCCAACGATTTTCATGAAATTTTGTATACAGAGGGTTTCGGGGGCGATAAATCGATCTAGCTAGGTTTAATTTTTAGAAAACTACCAAAAAAAAATCCGAGCATCGAGCAGAGTTCATCGGTGGCGGTCAAGCAGTGAACACGTTTAGAAACTGTCGCGCATTCCGAATAGTCGTGTCGTGTACCTACAGTGTGTGAATTACTAGTGTGATTAATTTGATAGTAAATTATAATGTGATCTGAACTGCAAATGGTTTTTCTATTGCGCATTAACCAACACTACCCACAGTACGCCCACAGTAGTTAAAATATGGCTGATAATAAGGAAAGAGACACCTACCCTCCTCCGTCATATATATTTATATATAAATTTTACTCACGTTCTCGAAAACGGCTCTAACGATTTTGAAGAAAGTTGCAATATGGGTTTACGGGGGCGAAAAATCGATCTAGCTAGGTCTCATGTCTGGGAAAATTCGGTTTCTCCGTATTTTCACCTGAGCAGAGTTTGGTTGCGCAAAGTTTAGAACAAGATAATGAATAATGACATGGCAGCGTAGAATTAGTAAGTAGGTACCTACTATCATGGCAGCATGGAATAAGTAGGTACCATACATGAATTAGTCTGAACTTTTCTATACTGTTAAATGAACATTCGCTATTTTCACCAAAGCAGAGCTCGGTCACCGAGGTACTTAAACTGACATACGAGTATAATATATCTATACTTGATATTTTGTCAAGTCGTCAAAACCGTGCGCAGGCTTCGCAGTTATAAATCTTTCATGCATTTAATTACTCTTGCACGTCAATCTTACAGCTTAATTAATTATTCATTGTGCTTTAGTCATTCAGTTATTCTAGAGTACCAATGTTACAACTACAGTAGAACCCGTTTAAAACGATTTCTCAGACTTTTACTGACTAAAACCCACCCGTGTTCCTTCGGTTGCCCTGTTGCCGGGGGCCACGATTTCCCTATCGGTTTTCTTCGAACCCCCGGCAGGCATTGGCCCTAGTGGACCCCGTCAGTTCTGCTGACATCTCTTTGAGGCGCGCGTGGAACACAACGCGCCGTCGACCCGGGCTTGGTCCTTATCGGACGGCGAGCTACCCATTGCTCACCGTCCACAAGCCCGCGCCTACGATGGCCGGAAATCGGCTCGCAATTCCCGCCCCGGGCGTCTCCTCCTGCGGCGGTTAGGGGCGTGAGGGCGCGAAATTTGCCTCTCCCTCACGCGTTCCGCCTCCTCCTTCGCGAGCATTACCACTTCGCAGAAGGAGGTGACGGCCTGCCATTTCCTCTCGCTCCGTACCATGGCCTGAACCAGGGCCGGACGCGAGAGATCACCGCCGCCGATCGCCTCTACGAGGACACGGCCTTGCTCCGCCCAAGCCGGGCAGACCTCCACCGTATGCTCCACCGTGTCCTCAGGCCGATCCACACAATGGTGACACCCGGGTGTTTCCTCCCGCCTTATCCTAAACAGGAACCTCCCGAAGCAGCCGTGTCCGGTGAGGACCTGCGTCAGGCGGAAGGTGAGGACGCCGTGGCGCCTCTCAAGCCACTCCTCAAAGAGGGGTCTTATCGCCGCAATTGTGGCGTGCCCAAAAAAAGTGAAGCCCTGACTCCTGCGCTAGGTAAAAACACCTGTGTTACAGGGGCTAGTGTCTTCTCGCAATCAATCCTTTGTCACTATTCAATCCGTTCTCGGACGTTTTGAATCGTCAATGATTTTGATTCTGGGCCCAAGGCACCTGTCACACCCCGCTCTGGTCACCCTGTCTCCGTTGCTGAGCGAGTACTCTCTTTGATAGGTCTTGTTGCTGCAATAAACGAGTTCTCGCCAAAATTTAAATTAATTTACAAAATTATTAAGAAAATATGGCAATTGCAAATCTCGTAACTAAAAAAATATTGGACTTGTGTAGGTAACTACGGTTTAGTTTCATTAGTATTTTATAATTTACTGAGTATTCAGATTAATTAAATTTTCTTGGATATTTTAACTATCTGACAGTTGGTGATCAAAGGTTGAGTGGTAAAAGTGTATTGTGTTAAACATGGCTATTATGTTATTTTGCTAGATGGCGTCACTGAGACACACAACAGTGACACACACACACATCACAGTTTTGGAACGAAGTTCTTTAACGCGGCTTGCGGTAGGAGTAAACTGACAGAAATTGTCACGTAACGAAAAAGCGTTATGCTTTCTTAATACAGAGTCATCTAGTATAACTTTTTAGACCATAAAATTATGGTCCAAAAACGCGTTCAATGATGAACTTATTATTAAAGAATAAAAATTTCACCAATAAAACTGAACGCGTTCAGTCCATCTAAGCCACGTTCAAGAGCTGTCAGTGTCAAAATTGTTTTGGAATAATGACACTGACAAATCTTGAACGCAGTTTAGATGTGCTGATCGCGTTCCGTTACGTTGGTGAAATTGGCAGTGTAAGGTAGGTTTCCGGGACAATGCGTAACACACTGACAATGTACATTACCTTACATTTTGACAGTTCAACAACATTCATTGCGTTATTTACGTTGTTTAGCAGACGAATTCTTCAAACTTATGAAGCAAGGGACTAGGAATTTCCTTCAAAATGGTTCGGATTGTGATTGAAATGTGTTACGTAATTAGAGGCCGGTCTGGTTTCCATCGTGATCAATGGTTCAAAAATCACTTTTTTATTCGAGAACTTGGCTTGAAGAGATATATGTAGGTACGTACTTTATGCCTTATCCTACCACGATCCGTTCCCATTTGGCCAGAGGACGGCCAGAGATAAAAAAATACACTTTTTCTAGACGTAATTAGAGGAATTCCGGACATCGACATTTTCGGCATTTACCGGACGCGAAAGTATTTTTGCGGGTAAAACCAATTAGGGGACTGTTTGGGAGGAGCTGTTGAAACCGCAATTAACTAATTTTGTACTAATTAGATTGACGTTGGAGCTTTTGTGATGTTAAATAAACGTACCTATAACTAGCATAAAATTGATTGAAAACGTGAGTAAACTACATAGGTATAAAGCAATGTAAATATAAGTATGTTGCACGTGACTCTGTGTATATTTTGTATTTTACCATTCTTTTATACAATTATTTGTGATGAAATATCTGTCAGAATTTCACAAGGATATGTTCAGTAGTAGGCGTGGAAAGGTAACAGAGAGACAGACTGAGTTGCGTTCGCATCTATCTACAGGGTGGCAGGGACATCGACGCGAAAACTGTTACCATGGATTCAGTACATGATTCTGAACCCCTTGTGTAGAAATTTTTCGTCGGATGTTTAAAAAATTATCAGCTGTTTCATAGAAAAATGCAATACCTACGCGGTCAAAATGTATGGAACAGCAGATTTTTTTTTAAATATCCGACGAAAAATTACAACGCAGGGATTTTTAGAATCATGTACTGAATCCATGGTAATAGTTTTTGCTTCAATGTCCCTCCCTGCTACCGTGTATACATGTAATAAAATAGTAACGAAGACAAAACTGTACATTGAATATTTAAAAAAAAAACTTTTTACAAAAAAAAAAAAACAACCGACTACCTAAAAAAACACTACAAAGTGAAAAATAACTTTAATTTTGGAAGTCGGTGTCTTTGGTTTTGTATTTTCGTTTTTGCCACCGACTTCCGAAATTAAAGTTATTTTTCACTTTGTAGTGTTAAAAAAACACTACAAAGTGAAAAATAACTTTACCACTACCATTACCAGTGACTGGAACTTATCATATCATTTACATACTAAGTGGGGAAAAAATACATATTATTGTAGCTAACTTTAAAACTGCCCAAGCAAAGTTAATAAAATTTATATGGGACCAACTTGAGAGCATACCCTTTCAAACAAAAAAGAATTTTCAAAATCGGTCCACAAGTAACGGAGAAATAGGTGGATAGAAATAAAAAAATTAAAAAAAAACAAACATTCGCTACGAACCTCCTCCTTTTTGGAAGTCGTTTAAAAAAGGAAATGGGATCGAGTCTGATGCCGAAAATACACAGGATTATTTTTAATTGGTAGCTAAACTCTGCAGACGAGATGGGCAATCGATAGATAAAATAAACCGGTCAAGAGCAAGTCGGATTCGCGCACCGAGGGTTCCGTACCATCAGATATTAATATTTTGGATGTGTTACTTTACGTACAGTCCTTCAAAAGTAGGACAGGCGGACAGGTGGAAAGGCGAACAGGTGATGTTTTCATATTTTCATCGGTGAGGCCTTTATTTATCAGAGAATTTTAACACCGCGGTGTAGAATATTGCAGTTTTAGGTCAGCGCCATCTCTTGACAGTGGAACAAATGTAATTTTTGTTGATGATTTCTGAAAAAATTATCTATTTAATTAATTAATTAAATTCTTTATTACGAGAAACAATGAGACTCATACAGTGTTAGTAACAATAAAATAAACTTACAACTATGTTAGTGATACAATTACAACAAAAATTATCTACAAAAACACACTCAACAAAGTAGTCACTGCTTCAGTATTCCAGCTGAGATACTGGAGCAACGACTGATTTAGAGAGATCGTTTTATTTTTCCTGTAATCTTTACATAAACTTCTATGACATAGAATAACTTCGGAGATAAGGGACCGGTATTTTTTTTTTTTTTGTTGTCAAATGTCGAAACCTATGCGGCCTAAAAAAATAAATAGCGCTCTTTCATATGATACCCCACATGCCCTAGTGCCCCACTTCGAATTTTTAAAACTCCCTTCAGTCGCTGTTGCAAAAAAAAAACTTTCTTTTTTGCAAAATAGCTGGGCAAATGTCATCTAAAACCGTTACAAATTTCAAGAATTAGCAGTTCTTGAGATATCCAGCTGTGTCAGACAGACGGACAGACCGACTAAGTCACACCATAAGGGTTCCTTTTATTACCATTTTGGTAGGGAACCCTAAAAATGAAAAGATTTGAGGTTTTTTTTTAGGAGGTTAACGACCGCTGTTAGCATTGTTAGGTAGGTACTTGAAATTAATACATGAGTTGTGAAAAACTTTTCTTATTTTCTTGTATTGTGGTCTTTGTTATTTATTGTTGTTGTTTACACAAGAAAATACAGGTCCCATTTTATCTACGGTCCACGTGCCATGTCTTATAATGTACTGCTGTAAGATGATTTGAGTATCCCAGTATTTCCCCGAAAACGTGGGTGCTTTTATTTGCAAATACAAATCTGTCGTAAGTACCTACCTATTAACTTTCAAAAATAGAACAGGGAAATACAAACTCCTTTCGTTTGTAGAAAGAGGCACCGTATAGTCTATATATTAAATGAGCAATATTTGTATATTTGTGATCACGTTCTCGAAAACGGCTCTAACGATTTCGATGAAAGTTGCAATTTAGGGGTTTACGGGAGCGAAAAAACGATCTAGCTAGGTGTTAGGCTAGGCTACTTGTTACCCTTTTTCAAAAATTGTAGGTAGGTATGTATAGCTCGTTCATTTGTATGTGTAACCAACACGATACACACACCACAGATAACGCAGTTTTGCACTACACGAAACAACAATATATTTCCGTCGCTTTAAACATGCTAGCACACACGCACTATGCGCGTGAACTTGACCAGTTAATGGCATTGCTAAAATTCGATAGTAACTTAACAAGTGCAGATAGCAGAAAGCGTTAAGCGTTGGTATGGAATTCAAACTGCCTCAGGTTCTAATCTCGTAAAACACAGTGCGGTTTTTTGCAAATATTATTATTTTTGTTTTCGATAATAATATTTTTTAAATATTGCTGCTTTTTTATGTTGTTATTGCAATAAAGGTTTTAGAATAAAAAATGCGTGATATATGATAACAAAATTAAAAAAAATATGTTTATTCGTTATATTTATTTTACATAAGTTAAAAAACTGCTACAATTATTTATCATTACTTCAGCTGAATAAGATGTGAAATAGATGTCAAGAAACTTAGAAGCAGTATGTATTATTTTGACATATTTAAATTATGAAATATTTTAAATTTTTAATGGATTTTTTCACCATAAATATTAAGCTTTGATCATGGTCGAAGTAATTAAGTAATAAATAAGAATATTAGACTACTTAAAATGTAAAAAACTACTTACAGAATAGGTAATTTTAAGGTTAAATATGGTTTGTTTATATTTTATTTGTATTAATTATTTTACATTTTATTTGACTTTAGTAAATATTGGTTGTTATTGAGGTTAAAGCTTAAGTATTCATTTTCTTTACGAAAAGAAGATTGAAACTAAACCTCAAATTTTAATCCTAAAATAATACTATTACTAAAATAATATTAAACAATTTCGGTATATCTGCAAGAAATACGACAAACACCCTATTGAAACGTGCTTAAAAAATTCGTTCCCATAAATTCATGCAATAACGAATCTGTTATTTATTAAGTTGGTACGGTCAATATTTTAAGGTCAAAAACGGTTTTCTAGCTGGTCTTCAGTGATGCAAGCCTTCAGAGTGCACGGCGAAGGGTTCATAATGACGTGTTTTTAATAATTCAGCAAAATATCTCGTTGGTATGAAACCATTTGTTTCATTCACCATTTGACGTCGCTGCTACTCGATAATAAGCCCCTTCCTCATATCTCTTAACCCTCACAGTATTTCTCTAGAACAAAGAAAAACATTGTTTTTATTACACATAATACCTTATTATTTATTATTCACTAATCGAATTAAACCTCACAATGAATTTAAAACTTTAAAGGCATCTTCTGTCTCAACAATACCTCTGTTCTATCAACAATACCCTTGATTAAGATTTATGTTTAGTAAAATATGAAATATATAAATGATAACACTCACACTTAGTCCGGTTTCATTAGATATTCACTTCACTTTTACGCAGCGCAATAATATTCTCTGATCTGATCTGATCTCTTGCAATATATTTTATGCCTGCTTTTTGATAATAATAACCACAACACTGCGCTAAATACTCGTCACCAATATTATCCACGAGCCAACAAAGTTCTATTAATTAAATACTCGTAACAAACTGCATCTACCCCACAGAAATCGAAATAATTTACTTAGTTTTTTGTGGTCTACCTGCTAAACTTTAATATTTATGTGAACAAGACGAATGAAACTAAAAACGAATGATGATTATTGAACTAGTCATTGGTTGCAGACAAAGTGAGTGTGTGTGTGTGTAATGTGCGTGTCTACAGTATTGTAACAACTTATAGAAGAAGGTCGTAAGTCAAACCGAAGCGTCAGTCTATTGCTTTGTGAGATTGCTCATGGACTTTTGGTCGGTACTGTACATGGGGCACTAAGAAAGTTTTGCGATACTAAAAAAAATATACTACAAGTTATATATTTTTTATTATTACTTTTCAAAGAACGTTCTATTGGCGTCTATACACAGTTTTATACGTCTAAATTGGTTTTCATAACACATTTTCCGGTCCACATCAGACACCTCTTCAATCCCCTTTTCAAATACAACCGGTGCATCTGCCGGTGATGAAATTTAAAAACAATTATAAATCCATCCGTAATGATATCTAAACGCGTCGAGACGAGCCTGCTTCAAATTTTGCTATCATGTCTCGGCACCATTCTACCCGAACCACCTTTTGAGCCTGCGTTAGATTTTGCGGTACCACCGTGAAACTATCTTCGTTACTCGAAGATGTCCGTGTAGAATTTCATGTACACTTTCCGATCTAATCTGCAGTATATGCTGAATCTCTTCATATATAATTCACCTATTCTCTTGAATAACATTTTTCACAGCCAGCACGTTTTCATCTGTAACAGCCGTCATAGGGCGGCCACTTTTTTCTTTGTCCGCCAAAGTTACTCGACCACGCATAAATTCGTTGAACCAGCGGAAAACAGTCGCTTTAGAAGGGCTTTTGTCTATCAACACCATTTGAAGTCTTTCAAACGATTCTTCTGGTTTTAGTCGACATTTGAAATCATACAAAATCAGCGCACGAAAATTTTCTCGTTGTAAATCCATTTTTCAGTGAGACAGAGTATTTTGATTTTGCTAGTAAAAGATTTGGAGGGAATTTCGAATTTGGAATGTTGTGTTTTTTATACTAAATAGTCATAGTTTTAATTGACATCAAAACCAGCCAGTGTCCCATAGACAAAAACTGTTAGTCGCAAAACTTTCTGAGTGACCTGTGTACTTGTGGACTAATGCAACACCTTTTACAATACAGCCGAAGCTTCATGGTCGGTCCAAACTTTGCGTAGAAGGCTGCGCAATAACATTTTTTTAAACCAAAGGGTGAAATGAGGCGAGTGTGAGTAAAGTAAGTAAGTAAAGTAAGTAAATCATTTATATGAGTGAGTAAACATGCGCGAAAGTTCATAGAACCTATGTTCAAATCGGCCATGATTCATCGGCCATATTTTACTAAACGCTGAATTGCTGTGCGGTCGGCCGTCACGTGGCGGACGTGACGTCATGAAGTCTTTTTTCGATTACCTAAATAAAATGCTTTTGATAGCATTTTCTTAGTTACCAATATATATGTCAACCGACTTTTTTAGTTTTCTCTTAGATTTCTGAGGTCAAAAAGGTTTTCATCTACTGGACTTTTGGCTATCTGTAAATAAAAGCGGAATATATTAACAGGCGCCTATTAGGTACATTAATGAGGGTGCCTCAAGCATATTTTATTTCATTGATCCTTCACGCTCTTGGATTGTTCATGATAAAATATCCATGTGTACCATATTATAGAGAATGTACTGAGCGTTAGCCTCACAGAAGTGACCACTCTTAGAAAGAAACAAAGCCACTGTGCGGCCAAAACCTCATATAACTACTAGCCGCACATTCGATTTGTCTCTCTCATACTTTTCGGACCATATTCATTGCACTGCAACTGAATAAGGAACGCTCAGTCCATTCTCTATGTCTATTATTATTATTTTTATATATATTTAAATATCTCGGGACCTTAGGGTCCCGGTCTTTTGGAAGGCGTACGAGGAGCCGAAGCCAACTCGCAGAGGCCCCTTAGACAATTTTATATGGAATAAGGCAACAACCGACGCTTATCCCTGTTCGCATTATGCAAGTGCAGCCAAAGACAACCCCCGGTTGGTGTAGGACTATTGTAAAATATGGAAACAAAGGTATTGGACTGTGGGTTTGGGTGGCTAAAGTGGACTGGTCACCTGGAACTATGGAAGGACTATGGCCCCTGCCTGATCAATGTTTTATATGCACACGGATAAAATGGCAGGGGGTGACTTGCACACTCAATAATGGGCCCCCGAAAACGGTCGCTAGCACAAAGTGTCGTAGCAATAAGGGGGCAACATGTCCTGAGGTGCTTGAGGAGTGGAGAGGTATTCCACGGCTTTCAGAACAATCCCAGAGCCCGGAAGATGGTCAAGATCCCTACGAGCACTTACTGGAATACTTCCTTCCTCCGAGCACGTTTGCTCTTGCGAATCTTATTATTATTTTCTTTAATTCATCTATAAACTTATAATTTACATTTTTAAATATTGTTATAAAAATTATTAAAAAAACATTTAAAAATATAAAAAATAGTAGCCCACCGGTGTCGGGAACAGGGTCCAAGCCACCGGTGGTCAGGGCTCCTGAGAGAGGAACCTCCTAACAATACGCGCCGTGTCCAGGAGTACCGCTTTCTGGATCAAGCCCTTGATCCAGCTGCCTAACGAGAGCCTCCTCAGGTGTTGGTCGAGGCTCTTGGCTATTATGCCATTGGCCGTCACGACTATCGGCACAATGATTGTTGTATCCACATCCCACATGTCGACAACCTCGCGAGCCAGGTCAAGATACTTAATCTGTTTATCTTTTTCAGCTTTCACGAGGTTCTCGTCATGCGGGACCGCTATATCAATAATCATTGTGCGACGCTCTAATCGATCTATCACCACTATGTCTGGCTTATTGGCAACAATAGTCCTGTCTGTGATGATAGATCGATCCCAATACAATGTGATATTGCCATTTTCGAGGACTGGGTCGGGCACATATCTATAGTACGGTACTTCCGATTCCACAAGATTGTATTTCAGAGCAAGTTGCTGGTGGATAATCCTGGCTACAAGGTTGTGCCTATGCAAGTAGTCTCCGTTAGCCAGACGAGAACAGCCAGAAATAATGTGTCGGATTGATTCTCCGGGCCGGTGGCATGCCCGACAGATGTCAACCGTGCCGTCTTTCACAATATATTTCCGGTAGTTGTTCGTCATCATAACTTCGTCCATAATCGCAAAGACAAAACCTTCGGTTTCCCCAAAGAGGTTACCGAATCGCAACCAGGATACTGACGCTAACAGGTCTACATCGGGCCCATGTAAGGCCCGGTAAAAGCGCCCGTGAAGCTCTTTGCTCTGCCATACCTCCCTGCGGTCATTAGTATCTAGTACTATAGGTTTGCGCCAGTTCTCGTTAGCCAAGGATAGCGGGGTGAGGCCCTTGTCCACTGAGACCACATCTCGGTGCATCCCCACGTCGGTTTCTAGGAAGTATTCCCTGAGACTGCATACCTCACGGTTGTGCAGGGTCTTAGCATTTAAGAAGTCTCATCACCGATGAGCGTGGGTGATGCATCCGATTAGCGGTCAGCAGTGCGCGGACCCTCCTATCCAGGGCGTCAAGTTCTGTCTGAGTCCATTTGAGTATGCCGAAATAGTACATCAAAACCGGCATGACCCAACCGTTGAAGGCGCGTACCTTGTTCCCGCCTGATAAAAGACTATTTAATACTTTATTCAAGCGGCCAAAGAAGCGCTCCTTCAGCGATTGCTTCATGTCTGCAGCGTTGATACCTAACGCTTCCGACTTACCCAAATACTTGTAGGTTTCGGTTGAGGAGAGGGATCTTAGGTGTATGGAGTCCGAGAGGTGGGTTTCTACGGATTCCACAATCTCCCCTCGCTTGACATGCATGACCGCACATTTGTCCACAACAAATTCCATCCTGATGGCGCTACTGAAAGTTTCGGTTACCTTCAGTAGTTCCAGCAGTTGCAAATTGTTGTTATTATTATTAATCATTTATTTCAGGAAATTATTCCCATATTAATCATCAGTACAAATTACATAGAAATTATACATTAAAACATTACACGTTAAAACCCACACATTAAAAATAAAACAATTACACATTAAAAATAAAATAAAATTAAATAAATGTACAATTAATAAAATTACTAGATTAGAATCCCCTATGGTGTATCCCCGTCTATAAAAGCGGAGGGTAATGTCGGACTACCAAACCGATGCAGTATTCACACATTACGTATAATCAACCGCCGATTGTGAGGTGGCTCATTGAGCTCCAGAGTAAACGTGGAGCCATAATTGCGTGATTTCGGTGTGTTGTGAGGCCATGTTCATCACAAAATGTATAGTCGTGAAATAACTACGGGATGTCCAGTGACGGCTGCGACTTACGAGGCTCGAAGCCTGACAGGCGCTTTACTTTGTGTAAATTATTTCATGACCACTGCTCTGAAAACGGTGAAGGAAAACATCGTGTGGAAACCGACATGTCCTAGAACCAAAAATTCGAAGACATGTGACATCTACCAACTCGCACTAAGCCCGCGTGGTGGATTACAGCCCACTCCCTCTCACAAAGAGGAGGCTTGGGTCCCAGCAGTGGGAATATTACAGGCTGATTATGCTCAAGCTGTTTGCACTTTTACAAAACAGAATATCTAAAATGTTTCTTCTTTTGTTCTCAGATACGTCTAAACTGCGTGCGCCGTCACAAAGTTCGCTTTGAGGAGATGTCAACGGTGAGACCGAGCGTCAATTCCGACCCAATACCTCATTGGGCTGACCATTCCATTGACGAGAGGACTGTGAAAGCCTCTCACAGCTGCGAAATATTCGTCCTACACTCTCCAAAGAGGAACTTTAGGTAGCGTTCAGCAATACCTGGAAAATTTGTCCAGGAAAGTGAGTTTTAAACTAAAAAATAAAAATGAGCATCTATTTTTGTTACTATAGTTGGATGGTGTTTCGATTGGTAAATATAAAAATATTAAAAAAAGGTTGTGAACAAAATATTTTTAAAGAAAGAATATTGTACCAAAAACCTTTGAGAGTGGAAACTGATTAGTTTTTAGCGTATTTTTTAAGGTAGAATTATGAGAATATAAAAATATCCAACATCTTCTGACTGTTGCGAGACTCCTAATAAAATATTACGGTGAGAGCTATTCTTGGCAATTTCTATAAAATCGTGGAATTCCAAGATTTAAAAAAAATTGTCAAGAATTGCGCAATTCTGTGGCTCGTGTAAGAGCATCGTTATGTTGTAATTTTGTAGTACATTGTACCTTCTTTTATTTTAAAAGAGATCTCGCAAGTGACTTGAAAATAAGATATAAATGTGATAAAAAAATAGTAGTTACACATAAAAAATACTATTTTCATGTCATTGTGTTCGTAAAATTGTTAACTTTTTACTATAGAATAAAATAGTCATGTGACACATACATGCTGCTTTTTTCAACCAAGCATTCTTACCCAACGCTCTTATATGAAAATTCTTGTAAGTTATCCATTGAAGGAGCGAGGAATGTTGCAAAAAAATAAGGTCTTCCCGTTTTAGCTTCAGAAAATGATTTCTACTAAAAATCTAAGCTTTTGTTCTTAGAAATCAAAACTTGGTCTCTTTAAGTCTTAGAGAGACTTATATTTTCTTAGTCTGCGAGAAGTTAGACACTTATCAAATTAGGTAAAAAATAAAGCTCTCCTTAGTAAAATTTATTCACGTTTTTAGCTTTAATTCCCTTTCTAATTTTTTCATGAAAAATACCGATAGAAAATGATGAATGAAATTGGTTTTGTCACATACTTTCATTTTGCTTATTGGGTTCATATACTTCGTTTTATGTCGTTTTCTTTTTATTTATTTTTTGCGTTTTTTTATGTTTTTTTTTAATGACTGGTTTTGAATAGAAATGTTCGTGTTTAGTCATATTATCTTTATTTACGCTTGTCGCCATAAAAAAGATACGTATTTTTTTTAAGTTTATAGGAGGAAGGCAAATAATACTCATGGAAGTGGTTTACGTACTGACGTTTTATTTCAAAACTCAAAGTGACAACAGGGTGGGGCTTATGTCATCCTGACATTTGTGTCACATATTAACCAATCGCAGCTATGGCTGCGTTTCAGTGTCATTATTTCACAATAATAATGTCACTGACAGTTCTTCTAGCTCTGTCGTTAAATCTCGTGTCAAGTGATTTGATTGACTGTTGTCATTTCGATCATTAACTGCGGCTAATATGACATTTGACGGTATGTTTTAGTTTTGTATTCTAAAGCGGTTACTGTCGTATGTCTAAAAGACCTAATGATGATAGTAATTGTATGCTCATTTGTCCAATGTATTTTGTCCTATCGCCATTTATTTATAATTAAAAATATTGTACATATTTGTAAATAATTATAGTAGATAATTCAAGAGAATTGCTGATATTTTCATCAAATCGGCAATTGCTCGAAAAGTATCTTGTTGTACCTATTTGTTACATCTGTAAGTCTCCATAAGCTCGACTGTATCATAATAAATGTCGAAAATTGTATATAAATAAGTATTTGAGAAAATAAACTTCTTATTACTGTATCATTGATTCGTATTTATTTTGTATTAACCAATACCTGGCAATATGTGTGTTCATAACAACGGAAAATATTTTAGAAACACTACTCTGCGTCCAGCGCTCGGTGTGGCAACACGCCGTGTTCGGGTTTGCGATAAGTCAATCGTCATCCTGAGGATGCCTCGTTGATAGGTGAAATACGTGTCGATTTCTTACAGACTTTTTATGGCTCTTTAGGAATAGCTAAGTGGAACAGGTTACTAAATATATCAACATCTCTTGTATCTTATAACGGATTTCGGCAATTTCACGCCTGAATCAAGTAATAATTTTAGAAACATACATAAACTATCGCCTTCTTTCCAAGTGGGTAGGCAGAAAATATAGAACTCCACCTGCTATGTTCTTTACATACTCCTTTTGCTTCGTTTACGTTCATGCATCTGTACTCTAATTGCGTAAATACTCGATCAATCACAATTTGTTTCGAATTGAAACAGATTGCTAATCCATTGTTTCATAAGTTGGAAAAAAAATCTGCTCAACAACGTAAATAACGCAATGAATGTTGTTGAACTGTCAAAATGAAACAAATTAGTCACACTCGTTTACGAAAATAAGTTACGCAATTAGGATACTGGTGATACACGCACGCCGGTTGCGAGAACTAAACATATTTATATATCGATCCTATTGCATGACTCATAATGCACGAATTAGAGAGTGCTTTGCGATCGAAAAATTTGTTATGCCTCCTTTCTGCAACTGTTTTTATTGTTAAACTCCAGCTCATACACAGAAACTACTTCATTTATATACCATTGTATTTATAGATAATTTAATGGAGATTAATGCTGTACTTTTCAAAAATTGTATTATTGCAGCATAAACGAAAAAACCTCAAAATAGTTTTTAAAAAATTCCGTCAATCAAGTGTGAAACCTGAAAACATTGTAGCTTGCGAAAAAACAAATAATTGAGATAATTTATTTTAATAGATTCGTTTCAGCCATAGGAGGAACCCTATTGAAAACGGCTCTTTCATTCAAAGTAGTTTAATTATAATAAATTAATAAAAAACGAACTCATTTATATATCTATTTCCAACTATGACCCTCTTCCGTTGCCTAGCAACCAATAAAGCAAACCTAAATAGTCTTTGACAGTACGTTAAAATTGTGCGGTGAGAAATGTTACCCTTAGTGATGGGTAAAAAAGCAGTCAAAACATACTTCATGAAAAGTCGTTCAAATATTTTTCTGTTTTTGAATGAGCGTTATTTTATTATTTATTTTATTTAATCGAGTTACAATGACTCATACACAAATATACAAAAATACAATATATCACACATAACTTAATCAAACAATACATTAAACATTAAAATAAAATACAAAACAAAACACCACCTTACATACAACACTTACATTGTCACAACATAAAATTACAGACGACTGTAGGTGACGTGCAAGTCACTGCAGCGTCGCATGAGTCGCATTATGAGGCGTGCAGTTTTTTTATGCTTGGACGAATTGCCCAGACACTCAAACAATCGAAATAAATTTAAATGAGAATCTAAAATGGCCGCCGTCCACTGACTGAGCTTTCAAGATAATGAAAGAATTTTACGAACCCGAGATGAATGAAAAAATCTTAATTCAGTTTTTGTCGATTCTCATAACTTAATGAGGCAGATAACTTAATATTCAAATATCGTAAGATGACTGCTGCATTAATAATTTTAATGGAAATCTACCAAGAATAACTTATTTCGATAAAGTACCTACCGTGTAGTTTTGGATTGGAATTTCTCCGACTTCTCCCAAGGGTGTTGTGAAAGGTGACCAAGGGTCAGGTACCTACAGAATTAGGATGGTGTGGAGATAAATCTGGGGTCCCTATGGGATCTGAAGGTCAGACGATGGTAGCCAATCAAGTCTTATTTGGAAGTAACAAATTGTTTTATGCCCTAGATCGTTACGCTTTTGTTTAGGACATTATGTAATATCGAAGAAATGCATATTAATTTAAACTTTTCACACACAAAAAGTTACAAAGGTGGACTTAATGCCTTAGGCATTCTCTACCAGTCAACCAAGGGTGGTGAAGAGATTAGATGGCAGGTGCTCTGTTTGAGAGGAACAAAGAAAAAAATATTAAAAATATATCATTAGAAATAAAATGTAGGAACAACAGAAAATAAATAGGTTATAACTTATAATACACATACATACACATTTAATTTCTACCTATATTATATATATACAAATTCAAGGGAGAGAGGTGTTGAGATGACTACTCTATTTATTTTGAAAAAAAAACTGCAATTTCCGCTTAAATGCATACCGACTGGTGGCCATCCTTATATCAAGAGGAAGCGCATTCCACAGAAGAATGGACTGAATATGAAAGGAAGAATGAAAAAAGTCAGAAGTATGAGAAGGACAAAGTAGGAGAAGATTGTTAGAAGAACGCAGATTCTTAGAGTGTGAAGGACATAGATATTGGAAGTCAGACAAAATATAAGAAGGAGGAGTGGGAGAGTTGAGAAGGGAGAAAAGCGTGGTCAAAGCACGCAAACTTCATATCTGTACACTGTAAGGACTATTCTTGCTTGCAGCGCTCGGCCGCTATAGTAACGCTTACCTACGAAAAAAAAAGGGTCGTGTGCACGGGATTTTGTCTTCAAATTGGGTAGCTATGCGTTACCGCGATGGTACACCTCTGCCCAACCCTTTGGGGAATACGAGCGCGATATTATGTTATGATTTTTAGGGTTCCGTACCTCAAAAGGAAAAAACGGAACCCTTATAGGATCACTCGTGTGTCTGTCTGTCTGTCTGTCTGTCTGTCTGTCTGTCTGTCTGTCCGTCTGTCACAGCCAATTTACTCCGAATCTAATGGACCGATTAAGTTGAAATTTGGTTCACATATGTATTTCTGTGACCCAAACACGAATATGTAACGTAAATAATTTAATTTTGAATATAGGTGTCACTTTTGGGGCGCAAACAAGAAAATTTAAAAAAAAAGTTTTGCTAACAGTACTGTGTGACATATCAAATGAAAGGACTTGTTGCGAGGATCTTAAATATATTTTTTTTATAATTTTAAAATTAATACTTTTAAAGATATTTAATAAATTCAATGAAAATTGACCATTCCCCCCCCCTTATCTCCGAAACTACTGGACCAAAAATTTTGAAAAAAATACATAGTATGGTTCTTTACTCATAGATTACAGGAAAACCTATAAGAAGTCTATGGTCTTAAAATTACATGGTAAATCTCTCAATACTGTGCGTAAAAACTTACATTTCGTCGCTCGGCATCCAAAAGGCCCATCTCTCTAGCTACTATAATATCAAAATATCAAAAGTGTTTGACCGTCTGCTTAATACACAAATAAATAAAACTGTAAATGTTCATGACAACCAATTCGGGTTTCGGGGTGGTTTTTCAACAGAAAATGCAGTGTTGTGCCTTAAGCATACTATCACATACTTACTATACACAGCGTGGGATGCCGATTTATGCTAGGTTCATCGATTTATTCTAGGTTTCTGATCTGGTTGCTTATGACGTATTGTGGAGAAAGATGGAGAAGGATAGGTTGCCAACGGAGCAAACATATTTAAATAGTGATATGGTAACCAGATCAATAGTGTACGATGGGCTGGAACTTTTTCCAAGCCATACAGGTTGGAATGCGGGGTGAGGCAGGATTGGCGAGCTCAGTAGCACCAGAGTGGTTTGCTATATAGATGGTATTTGTGTAAATAATATTAGCTATGCAGATGATATGGTGCTTCTGAGCGCGTCAATCTGTGGTCTCAGAAAGTAATTGGTCGCCAAATGTGAGCAGTATGCCAAAACACATGGTTTGATGTATAACTCCAATAGGTCGGAGATCATGGTCTTTGAGGCTGGGGGCAGACCGGGTTATGTACCACCTGTATTACTCAATGGGACTCCACTACAAAGAGTATTTACGTTTAAATATCTTGGTCATATATTGACCCCTGACCTCAATGACGGACTCGATATTGAGCGGGAGCGAAGGGCGTTGTCGGTAAGGGCAAACATGCTGGCTCGCAGGTTTGCACGCTGCTCACTTAAAAAGCCAAAATTACTCTGTTTCGAGCTTATTGTACAACGTTTTACATATGCAGCCTGTGGGCTAGATATACCCAAAGGTCATGCAACGCCCTTCGTGTCCAATACAACAACGCTTTCAGGGTATTGGTGGGGCTGCCCCGTTTTTATAGCACATCGGGAATATTCGCGGACGCACATATTAATTGCTTTTACGTAACGATGCGAATGAGGTGTGCATCCCTGGTACGCAGAGTACGGGCCAGCTCCAACAATATCGCTAGCAGTCTGGATTGCATGTACATCAATCACTGCAGTGCCATCTCCCATGGGGTGAAATAAATTTAAACTAGATTACGTGGGGCACTCAGAAAGTTTTGTGATACTAGAAAAAAAAATACTACAGGTTATAATTTTTTTTATTATATCTTTTGAAAGAACTCTCCATTGGCGTCTATACACAGTTTTATACGTCTAAACAAATTTTCATTTTCCAGTCCGCATCAGACACCTCTCCAATCTCCTTCTCAAATGCACCCAGTGCATCTTCAGGTGATGAAAACTGTTTTCCTTTGAGTTGATTTTTTATTTTGGGGAACAAGAAAAAGTCGCACGGAGCCAAATCGGGACTGTAAGGAGGATGACCTATAAATTTGACCGGTGTGCTGTCCAGAAAGTCCCTTGTTTTGAGCGCCGAGTGAGCCAGCGCGTTGTCGTGGTGAAGCAGTAGCCCACGGAGGACAGTGTTCGGTCGCTTGCTGCTTGCAGTAGTAAAAACTTCTGGCAAACATTTGGTAACATACCATTCAGTATTGATGCTTCTTTGATCTCGTCAGGGTACTGACACCAGACAACCTGGTAGAAAAAAAAAAAAACTTGCGGTCAACATTTTGCCTGCACTTCTGGCTCGCTTCACTTTGGTAGGCGTTGGTTCATTTTGGTTCAACAGCCACACGGTCGACTGACGCTTGATTTCTGGATCATATTGAAAAATCCAAGATTCATCACCCGTAATCATATCTTAAACGCGCCGAGACGAGCCTGCTACCAATTTTGCTATCATGTCTCGGCACCATTCTACCCGAACCTCTTTCTGACCCTGCGTTAGATTTTACGGTACCAGCGTAAAACTATCTTTCATAACCGAAGATGCCTGTGTAGAATTTCATGCACACTTCCCGATCCAATCGGTAGTATACATCTATATATCTTGACATTTTAAACTTTGCTTTTTTTGTGTTTTTTCAAAAACTAATTATATTATTTTTTTATTGGATGCTGTAGAATGTTAGTAGACCATGGTCTGAACAACGTTTGTTCTAGCAAAACTGTGATTCAAATTTCACGGTGTATGCTGAACCTCTTCATATGTAATTCGCCTATTCTCTTGAATTACATTTTTCACAGCCAGCACTTTTTGTTATGTAACAACCGTCATAGGGCGGCCACTTCTTTCTTTGTCTGCCAAAATTACTAGACCACCCATAAATTCGTTGAACCAGCAAAAAACAGTCGCTTTAGAAGGGCTTTTTTCTATGAACACCATTCGAAGTCTTTCAAACGATTCTTCTGGTTTTAGTCGACATTTGAAATCGTACAAAATCATCGCTTGAAAATGTTCTCGTTATAAATCCAGTTTTCAGTAAGACAGAGTATTTTGATTTTGCTCGTAAAAAAATGTGGAGGGAATTTCGAATTTGGAATGTTATGTTTTTTTGTAATAAGTAGTCATCGTTTTAATTGACATCAAAACCAGCCAATATTCTATAGACAAAAACTGTTAGTCGCAAAACTTTCTAAATGACCTCGTAAAATAAGTTAACATAGTTCATAAGTTTACTAACACAATGAGTCCTTGTTACTTGAATAAAGAAAAATATCTGGATGATATTTTTTAAAAAAACAAAAACCAAATCAAATCAAACTTTATTTGTGAACATAGGGGTACAGAAAGGTCTTAAAAATATACATTTTAGCGTGATCTCACCTAGCTAGATCGATTTATCGCTCCTGAAACCCCCTGCATACTAAATTTAATAAAAATTCTTGGAGCCGTTTCCGAGATTCAGATTATATATAGATAGGTATATACAAGAATTGCTGGTTTAAAGGTATTATTATTATATTAATACCGCGAATGTGATTTTTGTTTTATGCCATTCTACACGTTCAAATGAGTGACACTGCAATTTAAATGTCACATTCGCGGTATTGGATGCCGAGCGACGATTTGCAGTTGGAATGTATGGGAGAACATGTTTTTCAACTACAATGTTAAGTTTGTTCTTGGGATAAATAAATTCATCTCAACTACGGAACCCTTCATTGTGCGTAGTCCGACGCGCACTTGGCCGGTTTTATATTATGGTTGGCTTCATTTCGTTCACGTGCTTGTATTGGGATTAGATAATCTTGAAACATGATATTAGCTACACTGCCCCGTTGGTCTCGTGGTCGCAAGCACGACTGCGGA
Source organism: Agrochola litura (assembly GCA_949152395.1). Taxonomy (NCBI): domain Eukaryota; kingdom Metazoa; phylum Arthropoda; class Insecta; order Lepidoptera; family Noctuidae; genus Agrochola; species Agrochola litura. Next base: position 8,676,915 of record OX424509.1, read on the forward strand.
ACGTGAGCTCCTGTGAGTGAGTTTCTATTCCCAGGTCGGGCAAAATGTTATTGGGGTTTTCCATTGGGATAGTTGTCCGGAGTTTGGAAGTTGGCGGTGTGATACCCCCGTGCCTCGGATTGGTCCTGCGCCTGATCTCTCTCCGGTCGTGTCGGATTGCCGTCCCGTCGGACTATGAGAGTGCGGGAAGAGAGAGTGCACCTGTGTCTGCGTACATACTTGTGTACTATAATATCTCCGGCGCCGAAGGTTGATCTCCGCTGAGATTGGTCGCCATGGCTGAAATTCGGTCTGTAGCTACATAGATAACATAGAATATTACTTTATTACTTTATTTAAAGCTAAAGTAGAGTGCGACAAACTCTCAATTCAAAGAACAAGTATAATAATACTCCCTAGGGCTTAAAGAAAAGACTCACCATTACTATATAAAGTGTTACATATTGATTTTCACGATATTTTTACGCATACGTGTGTCTTGAGTATATCAATCACTTTATTTTATACACGGGTAAGTAAGTACCCTTGAGAACTAGAAACATAATAATTGGAATGATAGAAATTAATGACAGGCGCAATTGAATCCACCGTAATGGGTAGCTCGCCGCCCGATAAGGACCAGGCCCAGGTCGACGGCGCGTTGTGTTCCACGCGCGCCGCAAAGAGATATCAGCAGAATTGACGGGGTCCGCTAGGGTCGATGCCTGCCGGGGTTGCGAAGAATACCGAAAGGGAGATCGTGGCCCCCGGCAACATGGCAACTGAAGGAACACGGGTGGGTTTTAGTCAGTAAGAGTCTGACACGCCAAGTTGTTTGATAATTTCCCACCCATAAAAAAGGCGCAATTGAATCCTAACTAATATTACAAATGCGAAAGTGAGTTTGTTTGTTTATTCCCCGACTACGGCGGACGGTTATGATTTTGACCGGTTTGTATGTGGGTATGAATGTTCATCTGTTCCTACATAGCCTCTAAACTACTTATCATTAACAAATGATCGTTGGACGGGTCTTGATCGTCCGCTTGTTATAGGCTATGTGAAGTCACATTAAATTGAATATTATGGCACCCTCTAGAGGACATAAAGTAAGGAACAAAAAAAAAAATTGCTATGCCTTTTTGAGTATCAAATGAAAGGGTTTAATTAGCACATTAACAAAAATATATATGTAATAACCCCAAAATAATTTAAATAAAAGTTATGTTGGGACCGGCTTCCAGTCTAACCGGATGCGGCTGAATACCAGTATTTTACATGGAGCGACTTGTGAAGGCCTTGAGAAGGCCGCAGGAATCCACTGGATGCGGAAAGCACAGAATCGGTCGAAGTGGAGGTGCTTGGGGGAGGCCTATGTCCAGCAGTGGACGTCTATCGGCTGAAATGATGATGATGATGACATGGAGCGACTGCCTATCTGACCTCAACAACCCAGTTGCTGGGTAATACGATAGCCCTATAGTAAGACTGGTTGTCAGACTTTCGGGCTTCTGACGACCTGTAATGACCGGGACGAACGGCTTAACGTGCTTTCCGAGGCACGAAAGGGTCTCGAATCACAGAAGATATTAACACAAAATTTTAGTAACCGAATCACTGACAAAACAAGAGTTTTAAGTCTTAATAACATCCCAATACAATAAGTACTCAAAAAGTCACCATTGTATAACAATTGTTGATTGTTTTTTTACATTTGTTGATGTTAATTAATTATTGCCTACAAAACAACGTGAAACAATGATCGAAAGTAGGTACATAGCGACGACGTCATGCCGCGTCAACGTCGGAGTCGAAACCTCGAGCCCTTGAGCCGCTGGCGATTTATGTAATTATCAGCTCCAGGTATAAATTACAGCGCAGCGCAATAATGTAGCCCTTCCCCCCCCGACCTTTGCTCGTCAATGATGCGCCAGCCCGCGTTATTGCTGACCCAGTAGCTTTAAATCCCCCGATTAATAATCATGATCTAAACTTTAATCCAGCCCGTCCTATCTTTGATGTCCTCCGCTCAGCAACGCCCTAAGCCGAGGTTCGTATCCCACAGGGGGTGCCCTTAGAGAGCGCTCGCCTAGTTTTAATTATTAGCATAGTTTTTTGCCCTTGGCTGGAGGCTTTAAGTGTAGAAGCTTAAGGAAGCCACAGGAAAGCCCGGTGAAATAGTCATGACCTCCGAGGTCTACTATGAGATAACCTACAAAAAAGAAAATAAAATGTAGGTGCAACATGTATGAATCATTACCCGTTGCGTAGTTCAAGGTAAATTATTCGCAGTTGAAATTCAAGGTTTTTTCCAAATTGCAGGTCAGTGTCAGGTTGTATCTTGATTAAAATATGATTCGCGACTGTAACAGATATATATTTACAGAATTATAATAATTAATACATCTCTCTAAGATAGATTTGTTGCAGAAGAACAAATCTCATTTGTGAATTTCGCGGGCTACAACTGCGGATCCACCTTAATTCACTTTACTCAAAATTAAATGGCAGTTAAAATAAACATTGGGATCTCCCTGTTTATTTCAGCTGCAATTTATTTTTCTCTGCGGTATCATTCCACTTTTAGGTAGGTATATCAATGACACGATAAGATATCAACTAGAATAGGTTCAATCTATATGGTCACGATTCGAGTCAGTTGAGTTGGCATATCAAAATTAATGTTGTATTGAAAAAATGGGACACGAAGAAAAAATCAAATTTGATGGATCTTATTGCCCCGAAGTGAACAGTCGATGGAATACTTACAGTAATTACAGACTTATCGTATGGGCGTGGATGATGAACGAAATCACAGTAATGTTCTGTCCAGCCGAGATTTCACATAATGGATTTTATGCGTATGCAGCTCTGCACACATTGACAGTAATCTTGGTCGGGATGCCATTGGCGTATTCAGAGATATGTTTGGCTCAGTACACGAATTGCAATATATTCACCATGTGGAATTTCTTCCCGCTGTTTCGGAATGTTGGATATGGCACATTATTTTTGATTTTCTTGAAATCATTATATTTGTTGGTGTTAACTTCTTGGTATTTGGTGTACACAGTTTATGCGGCCCGGGACGTCCCGCCTTGGCTCAGTTGTGATGACTTTGCTGGTAGCAAGTGTATGGTGAAAAGGGTGAATGTTTCAATTTTCCAACATTGTATAGAAGCTCAAACTAATTTTCTTGAAGATTGCGGCATGAAAACTGCAAGCAATTGTTTTTTTGAACGTGAAATAGGCGGAAACTGTACTGTAGAAATTGGATTGAAATGCTTTATTCCCTGGAAAACAATCTTAGCGATCATTGCAATATGCGCATCTGTTTACATTTTTTCAATTAAGCAAGAAAGATTCATTCAAGTAGCAGTCAAACTAGCAGCAATTTATGTTTGTGGTGTCATCCTGGTTTTGTTTTGTGTTGCGCAGTCAACCAGCGGTACTTGGTACACTAAAAAGGTTACTATAAATTGGGTTAACTTTACATTTCTCAATTGTTATAACACGATTACCAGAGGGTTTCTGTCGGTAGGCACTGGGTATGGTATATTAATATTCTTATCTCGCGACGTATCATTTCGGAGCCCTGCCACGATGACTGCTATAAGTACGCCATTACTTGCACTTTTTGTATCATTTATGTTCGCACTTATTGCATTTAATGGTATTAAAACGATGTCTTATTATCACGGTGAAGAAGAAAACATTATAGAAATCGGCGTCAGTTCATTTTTTCCAATGTTTGCTTCAATGTCTGAAATCATGACTTACTTTGATGCGTTGCCGCTTTGGGGATTTTTTTGGTTTTCCATCGTATTCTGCAGTTTATATTTAAATTTTTGGATTTTGTATTTGTTTCTCAAAGAATTATTGCTTCACCTGGATCTGGCAAAAGAGTACACAAAACTATCTTGTATGTTCATGTTAATATTTTTAACAGTTTGTACTCTTCCATTTCTATGTTCCGACTTGACAGGGATACTTACAGATGCAACAGAAATTATTCAATCACTTAATTGTTTACTACTTTCTGTTGCATTGTATTGGTTTTATGGTATCCAAAACCATAGCGTAGACATTATTTTCATGATAGGGATCAAAACGAATTATTTTTGGAAACTAGCATGGCTATTAAATCCGATCTTTATTTGCTTTATTCTTTATGCTCGATGGGAAATTATGGAAACATATCAATTCGACGACTCATATTTTATTGAATCACTTTCTATGACTTGTGATTTGGTTTTACTGTATACTATATTAATCATATACGTCGTTATCATTGTGGTCGGATTAATAGCACAAGTGGTAAAGTTTTATCATCGTGGTGAGCTTCATATGCTATTTAGTGCCAAAGGAAGTTGGGGGCCCAGGGATAAGGTATTGTTTAGAAGTAGGAAAATGTTCGTGCCTGAAATAATGACGAGAGAGTTTCTGTACCGACAAGTTCGTATACGCGGTTTTCACAAGAAACAGAATCTGGTGTATGAAACGCAGGCCAAGAGAGTTTCGAGCGTGGAGTCACTGAGTGAAGAGTTATCTTGGAGTGCTATGGCGTCAAATTAGTTTATTCATAGGATTATTTAGTTATTGGTTACCATACCTGACTTTTCATCGGGTCCGTATTGATCTGACACATGTATTGACAACGGTCGACGTTTCTAATGTGTAAATTCCAAACAGTCTGACCATGCGACAGTCCTACTCAGTGATTGTTTGTTATTACGTGAACATGTATCGCTTGCATCGCTTTTGTATCTGCTTTTACCCATCCGACCTGTGAATTGTAATTAAGTTCTTAATTAAAAGGAAAATTTAAATTTCTAAGTATTTTTCCTTTTACTAGTAACTTACTCTGTATTCGCTTAAGTTCTGCACCTAGACATCTAAACGTTTCAGCTTGACTGTCAAATTCATTAGCGGCTCTGCGAATTCCGGCTAGAAAGCTTGACTTGAAATTATTCTGAACTGTTACTAGATCTTTCTTACTTACATAAGAAATAATATAAAATAATGTCTTCCGAAATTAACACGTTTATAATGTAAATTGATGTCCCTAATGTATTTTATAATGGTTATATTTCTCCGCAAAACACAAAATTCCATTAGGTATTCTATAAGTTGTTTCAGAAGTGTAAATTAAAATAAGTAATACTTTTCGAAACCTGTATTTTATTTACAAAGGAAGCCAATTTTGAAAAGTTTCAGTTCTCAGAATTTTTTCCTTCAAAACTACATTCTATACAAAACTCACTGAAGAGTTTTGAGTCCAATCCTAGCAAGAATATGGCCAGTAAGTATATGGATCACCAAGGCTGCTGCATATTTCCAGTCGTGCCGACTGACTCTGCTCTCAAGCAAAGCCAAGCAAGCCAAGCGAAACTGTAACCAAGTAAAAGTATTGAAATAGGTAGCACATATGCTCATCTGTAACATTGTTATGCACAATATAGTGTAGACTAGTGGTTTTCAAAGTTGACTGGACCGCAACTCAACTAACAAAAACTTCCAAATTCGGGACACCTCTTGGCTGACATAGAGAAAAAAGAGGCATAATTACATGAATGACAGACTGTGCAAATAAGACATAACATTCAGTTACAATCGTAGTTTTATATCTTAATTAAATATACAAGGAGTGCTATTTCAATGAGAAGGATGTATTTGTTTCCTACATTTTGTCATTATAGCTTTAGCATCAACTTCAATTTTAGTTACTTTTAATCGCCATTAATTTAATACGTCCAATTAATTTCGGTATTTTGTTTTAATATTAACCATAGCTAAAAATCTTTTTTCAAGGCCCACCCAATATTCACTCGTGACCCACTAGTGGGTCGCGACTCATAGTTTGGGAACCACCATGAGTCCATGGATAGGCCATGTCAGGGGAGTCGTTGTCGTACCACGTCAACGACGAACTGCTATATTCCGGCACAATCCTGATGATATTGAACCAGCTAAACCACTAATACAATTACCACTTCTGGTAAAGACCATCTTACATCATTAAATACTTTTTTTTCCAATATTTCTCTTCCAAAGACTTGGGTAGATACCATTCTTCTCTCAGGCCACTCTTCCTCATCTTTTTCGTGGTCGAATAGTGTTATGCTAGTTGATTTCATAGCAGAAGTCAAAGTTGTATCTGTAAACAAGTTTAATTATTATTTAAAAAAACCGGCCAAGTGCGTGTTGGACCACGCACAATGAAGGGGTTCCGTAGTTGGTTAACATTGTAGTTGAAAAACATGTTCTACCATACGGAATGTAAGGGTGAACATTTTTTTGCAACTGCAAATGTAAGTTGGTCGATTATTACTCGTTAACCTGTAAAGCCTACTTAGCTATGATAGTTTTCCTTTTAACTTCGTTATTTATACCACTGCCGTGAATTTTTTCACATACCAAAAAACAACCATTTAGCTGGCAGGGGCCCGGGGACACCTGACTCTAACAAAAATTAGCACTTTAAATCTTAATATTTCGCAAACGGATCTCTGAATTCAAAAAATGGTTTTGGCATACTCACAATATTTTTGAAGGACCTTTCCAATGATACCCCACGCCATGGGATAGAAAGAAAAAAAAACATCACCACTTTACGTGTAGGGGAAGGTAACCTAAAAATTTTTTATAATTTTCATAATTTTATTTTACCACTTTGTCGGCGTAATTAATATGTATACCCATGCCAAATTACAGCTTTCTAGTACCAAGAGTCTCGGAGCTAGACCACGGACGGACAGACAGACAGACGGCCATGACGAAACTGTAAGGGTTCCTGTTTACTACGGAACCCTTAAAAGGAAATAGTCCTTTTTCCTATGTGACCGTTATCCTGATTTGATGATTGATTTGATGGGATAGACGAGAAAAAAAAACATCCCCACTTTACGTGTAGAGGAGGTACCCTAAAAAAAATGTATATCCATGCCAAATTACAGCTTACTTTCAGTGGAGAAAAGTTTTATTAGAAGTGTCTATTTATAGGTACATTCTTAGCTGCATCTTGAAGTTTAGAATTGAAACAAATGAAAGTGGAGACTGAGTGACATCATTAAGTAATGTAGGTGTCTGGAATAGATTGCTATGTGGGTGAGTCAGGGGCACCTTTGTTTGATTTTTGCAACCTACATACCTCACAGAATCTCTAGAAAAATGTAGGAGGTTCTATTTTCGTCTGCATGTATTTCTTAAAATACTTTATTTCAGACCTTAATACATGTGATTTTAGTAATACACACTACTTATAAGCTATTATACTTATCTATGTTGTATGTTCATCGAAATTTTCATCAACTGTGAAAAAAAAAAAAAAAAAGTGGTGGCACTCCGGGAGTGCCGACAGAAGTGAAAACTTGAACAAAATCGCCTTGGTGGAAGAAAAATACTTGTATAGTACATTGGTCCGTAACCTTATCTAAAATAAAGAGCACAATCGCGTTTACAAAAAAGAATACTTCCGGAACCTTTAAAGTAAAAATACTTGCATAGAACATTGTAACATAAATAAAGAGCACAATAACTTTTACAAAACCTTTAAAGTAAAAATACTTGCATAGATCATTGATCCGTAAATTAATATAAATAAAGAGCACAATCGCGTTTACAAAAATGAGGTGTCATCATGGTGTCGCGAAATCAATGGTTTAGTCCCATCTCAAAAATGCCCGATAGTACGTTTTCATGGGATAATTTTCCGATATCCACGCCGGCGAAGCCGAGGGCAAAAGCTAGTATTATAATGTTATGTAGGTAACTCGTAAGTTAGAAAAGATTTATACATCCAAGATCCAACATAGTGTGCTTACAGCTAAGCAAATTATTTTCTGCCATTTTGAGAAACACAACATTCTTGTATCTTGCTTTTGCATGACAAGAGGACACTTTACATTAATGTCTTAATCTGCATTCATGAGTTAATTTTCAGTTTTCAGCGAAATCCAGTGAATTCACAATTTGAAAACTACTACTGTTTAAAACAACACAGTGTCGCTGATCTATGAAAAGAAAATTAGATAAAATTCCTTTTCACTTCTCTTTAACAGGGGCTTTTTGAGGGGCTCTTCATTTTGATGGGCTTGTGTCGAAGTCAAGGCTCGGATAACGGTATATTTCTCGAAATGGTTTCGATTTAAAAACCTAAGAAACTATTTGTTTCGGTTACGTTCGAACGGAACGATATAAAAACGTTTTTGAAGAACAAAATTTTAATCGTTCTTGGTTAATAAAACGTTTATAACCGTTTTTTTTTTCATTTTTGGGTTCATTGATAGGAAACTCGCAACACAACCCTTACGGCAAGCGCATTGGAATCAATGATATTATATAATGAAATGAAGACACTGAGAAACAATTCAGCCTTCGTTTACAGTCTTTAAAGCAACAATACCCATTCTTAGAAGTCAATAGGCCTGAGGGTTCAACCTCAAACAAAACCCTAAATTACGAGAAAACTCGCCGAATTCAATCCCAATTCACATTCAACAAGGAGTTATTTATCTTAGCAAAGAGACTTCTGTTCGAGGACGACAAGCGTTCGAATTGAAAACAGCGAACTGGTTTTTAGACGTTATTGGAGTTTTGGCTGTTAATCTAATCAGCTGGTTATAAATAAATATTACCTTTAAGTATCAAATAGAAGAGGAATATAATAAATTATGCAGGCAAGGAATTCGTACAGTTCAATTTAAGCCGTAAGCTGAGGAGAACATTGTTTGATATCGTACGCAGTATTAGCCGCACGGGTCGATCTTCAAGGTTAAGCAACGCTTGCCGAGGTCAGTCCGTGGATGGGTGACCATCCATGATATACCGAGACCTCTCCATGCCTCGGAAAGCACGTTAAGCAGTTGATCACTTGATGGGTTGTCAGCAGCCTGTAATTCTGACAACTAGTCTTACCAAGGGGTATCATGTAACCTAGTAACTGGGTTGTGGAGGTCAAATACTTAGGCAATATTTGACACTGGTATCCAGCCGCATCCAAAATATTATTACTAATATATTTATATGTCGGATCCGGTCATTAGTACGGACACGAAACGAATCGCAAGCGCGCCGCTGGTGACAGGACGTGACCTACCCACACCTAAAGCGCGCGCTTCTAGAGCGCGCTTATAGAGTCGTAATGTTTTAAGGCCATGGCGAGGCGAGATTCAGCCTCGGATCGCATCGGAGTAAAGACGTCGCGGAACTGTTCTCGATTCGTGGTGCACAGTTATTGTATTAGTTGTAATTTGTAATCATTGTGTTAATTTGTGATTTTAATAAACGCCGTCGCACCAAATGTGTGTATAATTTAGCTAGTGTGATTAATTTGGTAGTAAATTATAATGTGATCTGAACTGCAAACGGTTTTTTACTGCGCGTTAACCAACACTACCCACACTACGCTCACAGTAGTTAAAATATCGCTGATAATAACGAGGGTCACATACCCGTCTCCGACATACCTATATAATATTAGCCTTGATAGAGAAAATAAAACATTATTTTTCTAGCCTTTTTTTTTTTGGGTGGGAAATTATCAAATCACTTCTCCCGCTCTAGGCGGAGCGGGAGGGCGTGTCAAACTCTTACTGACTAAAACCCACCCGTGTTCCTTCAGTTGCTATGTTGCCGGGGGCCACGATTTCCTTTTCGGACTTCTTCGCAACCCCAGCAGGCATTGGCCCTAGCGGACCTCATCAGTTCTGCTGACATCTCTTTGAGGCGCGCGTGGAACACAACGCACCGTCGACCCGGGCCTGGTCCTTATCGGACGGCGAGCTTGTTCTTTGACATACGCAGCGCGTTTGCTTTTTGTGGATTAGCTTAGCTAGTAAACAAGATCTTGTTTGGAGGACGTTAGGGTTCAGTTTGCTTTGAACAGACTGGTCTGGGATACACTGATATTGTAGATGCTAATAGCAGATTCTATTGACCACTGTGTAGGAGGACTCTCTTGTTTGATTTGCCTTCGCGAGCCATCCACCGCGATGTAAACTAACTTAGTTTAGCCAGTTTTTTATACATATGCGTACCCACATGTATAAATAACTGGCAAGCTAAACTAACTGCAAACTATACTCCATTTGAAATTTAAAAAGAATAGACATGTAAATAAACCTTTTTTACAGTTCGTTCAACCGATTTTCACTTTTATTGCATTAGTGGCATGACAAATGGCAGCTGCAGTAAAGAGTTGGTATTGTTACCACTTTTTTGCTTTTAATGCCATCCTTATGCCAACGGTATCGAAGTCAAAATCGGTTGAACGGACTGTAAAAAAGGTATGTTTAAATGTCTAATCTTATTTCAAATGGAGTATAAGTTAGTTTAGCTCGCGGCGGACGGCTCGTTTTGAGGTAAGACCGGCCAAATGATATTTGAAGTAGGTACCTATGAAGACATATGACATAGCCGAGCACAAGTCACAGGGAATCATCTCTTTCACGCAATTCTGAACTTTATTTTAGTTGTACTTTAGTTCATTTTATCAATGAGAAAATTGCTCGAGCAATTATGTTGATACGGACATGTTGCATTAAGTACATAAACTTGTTTTATTTTTCTAAAAATAAAATAATTTTATTCAATTCATATTTCGTGAGTAATAAACCATTCAAATCTAACTGCCATACTAACTAAAAAAAAACTGACTGCTTCGTTTGGTCTAGTGGTCGCGAGTGGTACTGCTGACCATAAGGTCCTGGGTTCGAATCCCGGGTCGCGTAATGTTATTAGGTTTTTCCATCTGAATTTTCTCAGTAGCAGCCGGAGTCGGGATTTGTTCCCGATTGATGGCAATAGGCTCGCCCCCTGTTACATGGAACTTAAACATAACTGGCGAAATGTGGATGGTGGGTGTAGGTACACCTCTGCCTTACCCTTCGGGGAATACAGGCATGATATTATTTTATAAAAAAAAAGCTTAAATATGATAAGTTTATTTTAAACACAATTAATTATATTCTTTACAGCTTTCAATCGACTAGATTGACTAGAATATTATCATGAATAGTTGAAAAATGATTAATAATTAACGTCTTTAAATAGTTTGTTAGTTGATTTTTAAAATACTCGCATTAATATTATAAAGAACATACAGCACATTTGAAAACCAAAAAAATAATGATATTCAATAATTCCAATACTTAAGATTAAATAAAGCTAATAGATTTATCATTTCTTAACAACATTCTTTAATAAAAACATACGAAATCTCGAGAATATACACAACTTAATTAATAAAAATAAAAAATTGTAAATAAATAAAAATATAGAACTTATAATTTTTTTTCACCTCAAACTGATATTAAAATTTCCTTTTTTAATGCCGAGATTCATGAAAATGATAAAACGTTATTTTTCATTCATATTAGATCTAAATAAATAATATTATTTAAATAATTTACCTAAATATCTTTATCAAAAATATAAACATGTTTATTTTTTTCAATGACACATAATTTTCGTTAATGTTCAAACAATTATATTAGCTTTATTAAATATAATAATATTTGCTTGTACCTAATACTATGATATTATTTGGTAAACTATCCGATATTTTACTAGATCGAACACAATACAAATTGCGATTCTGAAATTCTATTTACCTAAGTATATTGTAGAGTCTAGCCATGCTAAGTCTGCAATGGAATAAATGGCCAACCCCTAAAAGTTTTGTAGATGGTATACTTTTACATAAGTCAGTTATGTCAGTTTCGGGGTTGACTAAGTAGATTCTAATGATTTTGATTTTTGCATTGTAGATTATGTGTACCTATTCTCTACCTCCATACGATGACAAAACTGTATCAAATCCACACAGCGTCGTGCTAAAGTGACTATTCTTTACCAGGAATAAATCAGAATATAAAAAAAATAACCTTTCAAAAACAAAAAGACAAACAAAGTATCAAATTCTTTTTTCGTAGGACAGGATGGTGTTGCCGTCTATATGTAGATTTTCAAATTCCACCGTTTTTTTACTTTGCGTGGCCAGACTATTTTCAAAATAGCGCGTCATCTAGACAAAATAATGAAAAAAAAAGTTGATATTTTCATAACTTTGCATCGATCTAGTAAAATAAAACAATGTGTTGTACAAAAGGTGACACTGAACTGCCAAACACATTTATTTTTACATTAATACTTGGCTAATCCAGACACCGAATAATTAGTCTTAGTCCCGAAAGAATTGAAATGCGTATATTTGCGTCCAAAATGAGTCTGTGTTTTCTTTTGCCGTATGGAATTTAATATTGTTGGGTGGTACAAACAGAATTGGCACATGATGCACATGGATTTAGTTCCATTTTTGATTAATGTGCCATCACCCCTTGAAATATATTCAAAAGGATGAACTTACAGTAGCCACAATGCCTTTCGAGGGCTGGCAGAACGCCAAAGCATCGCGTTACGTCTTTTAGTAAGCAAATATCCTCTTATCATATTTCTTTTATGGATGAATGCAGAGAACAACACCATAACTGTGACCTCTGAGTTAGTTTCGGCCTTTCTTCTCGTAATCAGATTGGAAAAGTCGACCTCATCTAGCATAATCTTTTTGTTTTTTTAATATTACGTGTAAAATGATTCCGATATCCTATTTACAGAATAAACAATTTCATTTTAGAATAATTTTATGTTCAACCTTGCAACAAATATTTTTCGACATCAATCATTTTGGCGAATAAAAGTGTCACCGTCTGTACAAAGAAAATTTTAAATTTTACAAACTTTTTCTGCAACAAAAGCCTTAAACAATGAGATTTTTAACATCGCAAACAAAAGCGAATTGCAAAAACTACACAAAAGGTCCCTTCTTTACATATATCTTTCTATAAACTAACCTAATTTTCCAAACTACAAAGATGGAGAAATTCAATTACAATTTAATTCAACTTAATTTGTAGAATAATTAAGATTTCTCAAATAGTCGCTTCGTTCTTAATAGACACTTATGAAATTACTGTCTTTGGGCGTCACTTTCAGGGTTCCGAAACTTAAATAATTAATACGGAACACGTGTATTGTTAATTCGTGACTGAGTTTAGACATGAATTTTAAAATATTTTTAGTCCAACAGTGAGTTTAGGAAGTGAAATAAATTAAGAATGAATCCAATTTGGTACTTTAATTATAAAACTACCATTGTATAAGTAGATTAATACAACATTTTTTAAGATTGCATCACTAAAATTGCATAAATTATGTTCAATTAACTGGAAATGAGTATTCGAAGCATTTCTTTTTTCGTTAAAACTGTGAGTGCTTTTTAAGGGGGAAGCGTCAGGTTAGCCCGCGAAATTCCAATTTTCTTACGTTTTTTGCATTTTGCAGGTCAGTGTCAGGTTTTATGTTGATTAAAATATGTTTCGCGGCCGTAACAAATATGGCTTTACTCAATTATAATCATTACAATCAGCAATAGTGATTAAGAAGAAGATAAAGGTGTTTCATGTATTTCATGAAATCATGACATTTGCCACCTTTGCTAAGTTGATAATTATAATTGAGTAAAGCCATATTTGTTACGGCCGCGAAAATTATTTTAATCAACATAAAACCTGACACTGACCTGCAAAATGCAAAAAACGTAAGAAAATTTGAATTTCGCGGGCTACCCGACGCTTCCCCCTTAAGTGCACATATTTAATTATAGGAAGCATCAATAGGTAAAAGAATAACAAACCAGTTTTTCTCAAATATGCTTGGAATTTCGAGCATTATTTTGACAACTTTCTTCGAGATAAATCGAAAATGCTGTACTGGTATGCGAGCAGGCGGCCGGCAATGTTAGGTGTTTAGCGGCCGAATGAATTACTATGAAAACTCATATTTGTCGTGAAATTTAAAAATGGAACAAATTTTTTACTTCGATACATGGCAACCAAGGAGGTAACTTATCAAAGATTTTATTAAAATTTCGATTAGGCTTGCAAATAGAGCTGTTTAAAGTAAAAAAGGAAACAAATGAACATATCGGCGCTTGAAAAAATAACGATGCTCGGCATTGATTCTGGAATATTTAATTAATTTACTTGGTTTGAATTTCCGCGCATTATTTGAGAAAAATAACATACAAGCCTTGGCTACAACCAGGCAGTGATGGACGAACATGAAAATGTGGGCTGAGGAACACATACGTGAGTCCATCAATGCCCCTTTTGCAGGCCGCGGCAATAATGTACTATTCTATGCTTGTTTAGTTTTTTCTTAAGGAGTTAGCAGGTCTTAAAACATTGTTATTTTAGGGTTATAATAACATACGACACACTGTACACACGTTGGTACATTTTTTTTCTCTTGGCTGACAATGAACACACGTTTATTTACATTTTTGTGAGGATTATTTGAAACAGTCATAATGTGACTATAAGACTAAGTCCAGCTTAGTCTTAAGCGTAGTCCATGGACTGCTACTAGGCTACCTATTACTTTGTTTACGGTAAAAGATTCCTCTTTGAATGCCTGATTCCTAAATACTGATTAAATATTGATTTGTTTGTAGCCTTTGGAGATAGCTAGCATAGCAAACCTTTGCATCATTCAGAGGCATTTTACAAATCAAATTACCTACGACTGGTAAAGTAACGACCTGGGATATAGGAACCGGGCATTCTACACATTACAAGTTCATCACAAACAATGTTATGTAAAATTAAAATCAACTAAAACTATGTGATGACAGAACAGCTGTATTACAAAACAGAGCACAATATATTTTACTGAATTATAATATTTTAACCAAAGATATAAATATGTCTAGATAGACTGTCAAAGCGAAAAAAATAGTGTCCAACTATTGGCCGCTAAATGCACGCACACTAGAAAAGCACAATGACGTGGCGCGAGTGTAAGACGTAGCTGTCACGCACACCAGCAGAACAAAAATGGCTTGTTTATTTAAATTCTTTTGCAGCGCGACACTCTATCTAGACATATAAATAATCAAAGATTTTAACATTAAAAGTTGGGACAAAAAATGGACGTATCAATTGACCAATATTTTTGCCTGCCTATAAAGCCCTCATTTCGAATTACTTACGTCCTAGAAGTTCTTCTTAAATTCAGTTTGTTTTCAAGATCTCTACATAACACAATATTGTTATTATACTACATTGTTTTACTTACACCTCTATTCTGTAAACGTCTCACTTTGAATACTTAGGTGAAGTGAGTTTGAAGTGAGCTGTCACTCCTAATCAACGACGACTCACAGACAGCTCACTTCACCTAAACTGTCACGGTAAGATTTAACAGAATAGGCCGGCTTGATTCTGAAAGCCTTTTGAATTTCATTCTGTTTTTAAATCTCTCGTCATGATTGGCTGTTGTACGAGTATTTAAGTCAACCAATCACAGCAGTTACAACTTGACACATTAATACTCCATCTTAGATAGTAATAATAATAATTATTTATTTATTCCAGACATAAATCTAGTCCATAGTTTTACACTCATACATTTAAAATATTAACCATTTAAATTCTAAACAGATAAAAAAAAAAATGTGATTAATTAAATTTAAATATTTAATTAATTTTAAAAAAAATTGTCTGTAAATTATACAAATGTCAGAATTGTATAAAAATCAAATGTCAAAAATAGATATATTTAGAATAGATAAACTAACACGTATTGTCTCTTATTGAACTTTTTATTTTAGAGTTATGTAGTCAAAGTTGATTATTGATTGAATGGAAGTTGAGCTTTGTTTTAATGCTATAATAAAAGCTTAATGTCATACACATTAAGTTGGTTTTTCCAAAACTTGATAACTATCCGAGATTCAGAATTCAAATAGACTTTCAGAAACCGGATGTAAGTTTTGAGATGATGCTGTAAAAACATCTCTGCTGTTCCAAGCAGAGATTTTGCAAATCTCTTTTAAGAGCAATATAAACTTCGTCTAGGCACACGGCAAGGAAAATTGAGAGGTACATATTTACTTTTTACTAAAAGCTTGGAGTTGGCTGGTTTTAACTTTATCAGAGAAAATTATCTTAAATTGTTTTTGAGTAAAAGAAAATTAACAATTTTTTATGTTCTGAAGTGATGTATTAACTGTTTTAGTTACTTTCAAGAGCTAATCGAATTTTTTCATGAAAAATTTAGCTAATATTTAAAAAACGAGTACCTACCTAAAAATTCTGGACTTAATTATTTTTAAGTGAATATTTTTTTCTGATAATGGCTTAGCAAACCATAGCTTGCGATTTATGATCATTTAAAGGCACACAATTATTTATTTACATATAAACATAATTAAGAATTTCAAGCATATTGCTGTGTACTTTTCCTATCTCTTGCTTTAATTCCTGTAACTCAGTAACGGTCATCACATTCAGTTAATAAATAACAATTATTATCTTAAAAATTATTGAGGCATAGGCGATACGGATCTCCTTGCTTGCATGGCCTTGTTATCGCAGTACGCTCTCACATCTTGTATCGTCTGCATTAGGAATACTGGGACGTCGTCATCGCGTTTCTGGAAAAAAGAAAAAGATTATTTTCTCTATCGCCATATATCTATAAACCCACCCTGTTTATCGATGCTCCACCTGATGAGGCTGCCTGTTCACTGGAGCGAAGCGAGGCAGCGAAGCGGAGAAATGTGCCAATATTAACCAATAGAATCTAAACTCCGCTTCAGAGCTCCGCTCCTATTGGTTAATATTGATACATTTCTCCGCTCCGCTGCCTCGCTCCGCTCCAGCGGACAGGCAGCCTAAGAGGAGGCTCCCTAAATTGTATATTAATATTCAGAAACAGTCGCGTATACAATCAAAATGGAACTTTAGCATATGATTTATTTGATTTTTTTCTTTCCATGTACAAGACAGTTATTCGAAAATCATTTCTTTTTCGAAAGATTATTTAAATAAAATCAAGATTAATAAAATTTAGTTTATTATCCAGCCTAGATATTACTGTAGTTATAAACTTGAGAATTAGAGGATTACGTCATTCAGTTTCGTGCTCGAATACGATCAAAGAGTGCACGCGATATTCAACTTTATTACTGATGTGTTAGCGTTTTACGCATAGTGGAGTGGCGGGGTGCATGGGGGCGGAGCTTGCGTGGAAATTGTCTTTAGAGTGCCTGGTCTTAACATAGGTTCAGTACATGGACACATGGTACATGTACAGAGGTTTATTCTACGGCGTGGTTTATACGCCGTCTGTAGGCACGGTCGGCAATGTTGTATGAATCATTATGGAAGTTTGTTCACAGATACGTTTTTTCTACGACGTGGTTTATACGCCGGTTTATTTGCTAGTAGTCTATACCTACTTTTTTAACGGTAAACAGGCTGATTACAAGTATGTACAGACGCCAGCACATCAGGCTACTACAATCTGTTAAATTTATTTAATGGATTTTCAACTTTATCGCTGAAGCATAAGGTTCAAAGTTGATTGGGAAAATTTTACAGTTTCGGGTAGCTTGATGTGCTGGCGTCTGTACCTATATGTCGCAGGGATATTGGATGTAATTAATATTTCACTAGTGAAATTATAATTGCACGAAACTTTGTCAACCGCCTCTATTTCTCACAATTTAACGGACTTTTTTTAGTGTTATTGTAATTTCACGGGAATAATGTGGTGATTTTATAATAACCCTAGGTATTATGATGAGTCAAGTTTCTAGTGGAGTCTTCGTGCGTTTTGATTGGTCAACTCTTCTTCATCCGCCTTTAAGATCTGCTTAGTAACGTGTAGAAGTTTAATCATTATATTATATAAGTAAGGCATGACATTGGAAACGGACCAATCATTTACCGTCTCACAATTTAACGGGCTTGCACATACAGTGAAATTGTCAAAATATTACTGTCTTACAATATCACTGCGTGGGGCCAGTGGAATTATAATGTCGCTGAAATGAGCCCGTTAAATTGTGAAAAATGGAGGCGGTTGACAAAGTTTCGTGCAATTATAATTTCACTAAAGAAATTATAATATCACTGATTTGAAAATATCTCTGCGACATATACAAGTATATATTCATTGAAAGGGGTGGGGTTTACAAGGGGTGGGGTTTTTTCCTTTACAGTAGGTAGATATGTATACAGGCTGACTTCATCAGCAATCTTTGACCGGTTGAAAGTACTCTTGAAAATTAATAACTTTTACTAGAAAACCAATGCTTTAATACCGCAAAAAACAATCAATTTTACAATTTTTTGTATGAAACATACCTAAACATACCTAAGTTTTTTTTTTTTATGTTAGCCTGTATAGTAAAAGAAAGCCAAGTTTTTTTTCAAAATTTTTTTTTTTTAACTTTCCCCACACTAGGAATGTCTCCTGAATTGTGGGTGCATTTACAAACATTTAAACTCACATACACAAACAGCTAGACCCGGAACAACTACTTGTGGGTCATAATTTTTTTTTTTTTCTTTAAACTAAATATAATGCTTGAAGCTTAACAAAATAAAACAGTACCTGGAACAAAACTTCGCCTTCGAAGTAAGTCAGCTGATGTTTCCTAGTCCTTATAAGTAGTCCGACGAGTTTGTCGTTGATAACTGTGTATATCTGTGGAAGAAGAGATACAAAAGTTAATTAGAAAGTTTGCCAAAGAAGTTTTTTGTGCAGGAAGGACGCTTGACTTTTTCATTAGACTTTCTTATACTTTTGGCCATGAGACGGACTGCATTTTCTTTTGCAGGGTCAGAGCTTTAGAACGGTTATTTGATCGAAATAAAAATAATTAAGAAAGGTGTGGAGTACAATGGAGGAGGCATAGACGTAGAGCCAGATACATATGGCCTAGATACATTATAAAAAAATAAACATGTATTGAAGTTAAAATTTACTGTTCTAATCTAATCTAACCAGCCTGTATTGTCTCACTGCAGGGCAAAGGCCTCCCTCTCCCTTTTCCACACAACTCTGTCCATTGCTAGTATCGGCCAGTCCTTTCGGTAGGAGTCAAGCTCGTCCCGCCATCTTCGTCTCAGCCTGCCGTGATGTCGTCGTGCGTTTAGTGGGACCCAATCAGTAGTTCTTTTAGCCCATTTGTCATCTGACATGCGACAGACATGTCCGGCCCAGTCCCACTTAAGCTTAGCGGTTTTCTGGGTAACGTCCGTGACCTTGGTTTTGGCACGCAGTGTTGTGTTCCTTATACGGTCCGAAATTCGAACCCCCAGTATACTACGTTCCATGGCTCGCTGGCAAACCTCGAGCTTGGACCTCTGCCGAAGTGTCAAAGACCAGGTTTGAGCATCATATGTGAGAATGGGGAGAATACACATGTCCATAATTCTCCGTTTGAGATTAGAATTTACTGTTAAATATTCAATAATAAATATGCGTGTACCTGTAATTTTATGTTTTACTTTCTTTCTTCGATTATAAAAAAACTAGCTTCTGCCCGCGACTTCGTCCACGAGCCTTTCTCAAGAATTGGGCTATCAATGATAAAATAATTTATCAAATCCGACTGGTAGTTTCGGAGATTACCTCTTATAAATAAACAAACGAATTTTCCCTCTTTATAATATTATTATAGTTATAGTACAGAAATGTAGATTTTATTAATAAAAAACGAGTGCTGTCGGGGGACCCCGTCAGGAAGGAAATTCCTGATGGGGTTCCCCCGATGCACGCATTTTCGTATATAATAGAAAAAAGAGACAGATAGCGAGAGTCGCATGGATGGATAACGCTTTATCCTTACGTGACGATTTCTACCAATCAACTCCTACCGCAAGCCGCGTTACCTAACTTCGTTCCAATTTAACGATGAAATAAAATATTATAATTGTATAAGTAACTTGTCTACAGAACATTTGGTTCCGAGTTAGATTTGATTGTCTATGTTGGAATTCTACGAAAAGGTACTCACATTATTTTCGCTAGGATTGGCTGTTTGAACTCAATTTAACGTTATATTATGTGTATAAAGTGACATTCACAATGAAGCACGGTTACCTAGATGTGTAAAAGATACCTCACTCAACATAATTCACTCGCAACTTTTCCAATAATTCTAGTTACCTACTAGTTGTACGTTGAGTCGTTGAACTCCTAAAGTTCTGACTAACAACATCTACTGTATTTTATAATGGATTATCGCAAGGTCACGCCTGAATCAATTAACTAGAGCGGTTAAAAAAAAACGCTCTAAATCTGAATAAATCAAGTGTGTCTAGGGTTGCTTTTGCAAAAAAAAAAATTAGTTTCAACTTTGCCTATACACCAGATTGTATGATATATTATTATGCATGATGTTGACTATTAGAAGCCATTTCAAGCAAAAATCCGACACTTATCCACTTTGCGGCGGCGCAGCGTCAGAGGCTTAGTAAAGCTAAGAGCTTACAGAGCGGTTTTCAGCCGCGCCCGCGGCGGTGGGGGGTGCAACGGGACCCGCAAACAATCGCGCAAGCCGCGAGCATAAATCGCGTCGTAAAATTTACATTCTACATTTCCATATACTACGCGTTCGTACGAACGTTTGCGGTCCCGCCACCGCGGTGGGCGCGGGTGTAAATCGCTCCGTGAGTTCCTAGCCTAATAGGGTTCCGTTTGGCACCTTGCGGGTACGCAACTCTAAAAACGACGCATGTAATCCACGTTGTATTTTCCTACATTTTTGACAAGTTTTTGAGATTGATTATACTATCGGTGAGATGAGATTGTGATTGCGATTGATGAAGTACGAGAATTGGCCTTCCTGATTTAAAAAAGTTTGATAAAAATAAAATAATACTAACTGCTAAATTATAAATGGTTGTAACAACATGTGGGAGACGCGTACCAAGTGTTGTGGCTGATATGATTAACGATAACTTCATCATTCATTACTAGTAATGGATTGCGCCAGCTCGAGTTGACTGATGGATTGATGAGCAAAAACACAAATAAATATTATTCCTTGTTCTATCGTACACACGGTATTCGTGTGTACACTATAACAAGGAATAATATTTAATGTAACAGAATAACGATGTTGTATAAGACATTTATTATGCAATATTTAAAATGCAGCTCGGGATTGGGCAGGTCATGTCCGCCGCCTGCATAGTAACCGCTGAACAACAGTCTGAGGACGGACGGCGCTGCCGAAGCCGGCCCAGGAAGAGGAAGCGAGACGACCTAGAGGTGTTCCGCAAGGGCTGGTTCGAGGTGGTTCTTCTCCATAAGAACCTACTATGCTTTTGAATGGGCAACTAGCTCAACTAGACCGACTCTTCTGACAATTTAAAAATGACTGTAAATAGTTTAATTAAAAAAATGGATGCTTTGAGTTTGAGTGGCTGGAAAAATAATACCAGGGGGTTACCAGGGGGTTTGCCCAGCAATGAAACAGAGAAGGTAAAGAAAAAAATAAAATCCAAAGATTATATAAAGCACGTATTGTAGCATTTTGTCGTATCACATTTTACAGCTAAAGAACGCATTTTAATAATTTTATATTTTAGGTATATAATTTAAATAATATATAAGCTAAAGAAGAGTTATATCAAAAGGGACCACATTTTTATTTGAAATTAAGGTTAGCGTGGAATTTAATAAGAAAAATGCCATCAATGAAATGTTGCCCAACGAGTTTTATAATACATAATTTCACTTCAAAAATTGGGTCGCTTTGAAACAATTGAATCTGCACAAAGTTGGTCATAAATATCATTCAGGCTTGGAGCTTTTCATCATAAAATTGACTAGCTTGTGAAAATATTTTAATAGGTCCATTAAAATATTTAAAATGATATTAATGAAAATTATTATGTAATACTAAGCATCTTTTTAAAAACTGAGACTAAGATCAATTACCTACTCAGCCGGACCGAAATAAAATATACGAAATGTAAAATTGATTCACAATAAGTTAAATTTTCAAAAATAAAGTAAGGTAATATGAAAAAAAAAGGTATTCGAATAATTTAGGTACATAAATCATGAAAAAATGTGTTCTTTCATGGGTTTTGTTAGAACCAATCATATTTGTATTATGATTGTTTGCATGCATGTGGGTTTGTTTTCATCTCGAGAATTGCAGAGCTTTTTAATAAAAATGGTGACGAAACCTAAAAATGGTAACATATAATTTTATATAATATAATTCTAAACGAGATAACGTTTAGAATTAGCAAATAATAACAAGTTGGCGAGCAACAAGCAGCGCGTGCGTGACGGCGACGAGTGAATACTTGCTAGTATGCGTAAGTATCAAACGTTTGTTTTTCCGCGAGTGTTCTGCCCGCCAAGCGAGCATCGCTGAGCGAGAACTCTCTTTGATAGCTCTTCTCGCTGCAACAAAAGAGTAGGTACTCACTGGCGCACTGTGGATCGAAAAAAGGCTCTCGAAGACATAGGTTTTTTGCTTGAAATGGCTTCTAATAGCCAATATCATGCATAAATATCTCATAGGATACAATCTGGTATGCAAATTGGAAAATTATTTCTTTTTGCAAAAAAAATGAATGGAGCTAATGCTTATATCTCCGGAACGGAGAGAATAACCTTAATATCCTTGGTGATGTCACTATTTAATTATGATTTTTTGACGTATTTAACGAGATTTAATGCCATTTTTTTTTATTTATAAAAATGAAGTAGGTATGCCTAAAAACCATTTTTTTTTTCTAAAACACTTAACCTACTACTAATTTTTGTTTTTAGCCTCACAACGAAAACTTCTCAGGGTTTATCTGTGTGCGGCGAGACACTCAAATTTTTTTTTCAATAATGTTTCTTACATATAAATAGTTGCATCACCGTGTGAAAGGATATTATGGTTATATGATATGGCTATGGTATATTTATGCATAATATTGGCTATTAGAAGCTATTTCAAGCAAAAAACCGACACTTTAAAATGGATAATAATAAAGCTTCCGAAAAAAATACTAAACTTCCGAAAAAAAATACTAAGTGTCCGAAAAGTCAATATGTTGTGTTACAAAATTGTAATTGTGTGCTACAAAAGTTAGTGACAGAAACGAATCGCTGCAAAACCGACTCCACGTAGTCTTGTCTGCCCTACCCCTAGAGTAATTTAAGCCCGCGTAGGCGCGGAGGGGCGAGGCGGCCCGCGAGCTGAGGAGCAGGTGGTTTTACAACGCTCACCACCAGAGGCTGGCCGGCTTACCCGGCCAGCAAGCCGAAGCTGCGATGGTGAGCGTTAAAACTATCTGCGACGATAAGCTCGCGTGGGACCGCCTGAGCCTCGCAGCGCCGGAGCCGTGACAGAAACCATGCCTGCTGCATATTGCATGCTCACTTGCATGCTGCATGCATGGTGTATGCTTGCTGGCATGGCATAATATGTTTGAAAAATATTACGTCAGCAAAACTCTGTATTGATTTTTCCGAATTTTCAGTATTTTATTCGGTCGTTACAGTATTTTATTCGGTCGTTTCAGTGTTATATTTAGTCGTTTATTTATTTGTATTCGCATATACTCGTAAGTTGTCGGAAAATTAGTATTTATAGCAGTAAATTTAATATTTTGAGTATGCACATATTTGAAAAAAAATCCGGAGCGTTTATTACCCCTTTGAAAATTGAGGAATATTTTTTAGTGGCAAATTATCAAATAACTTATCCCGCTCTGGGTGGAGTGGGAGGGCGAGTCAGACTCTTACTGACTAAAACCCACCCGTGTTCCTTCGGTTGCCCTGTTGCCGGGGGCCACGATGTCCCTTTCGGCCCATATTCGCAGCCCCGGCAGGCATTGGCCCTAGCGGACCCCGTCAATTCTGCTGACATCTCTTTGAGGCGCGTGGAACACAACGCGCCGTCGACCCGGGCTTGGTCCTTATCGGACGGCGAGCTACCCATTGCTCACCGTCCGCAAGCCCGCTCCTACGGTGGCCGGAAATTGGCTCGCAATTCCCGCCCCGGGCGTCTCCTCCTGCGGCGGTTAGGGGCGTGAGGGTGCGAAATTTGCCTCTCCCTCACGCGTTCCGCCTCCTCCTTCGCGAGCATTACCGCTTTGCAGAAGGAGGTGACGGCCTGCCATTTCCTCTCGCTCCGTACCATGGCTTGAACCAGGGCCGGACGCGAGAGATCACCGCCTCCGATCGCCTCCACGAGGACACGGCGATGCTCCGCCCAAGCCGGGTAGACCTCCACCGTATGCTCCACCGTGTCCTCCGGGCGATCCACACAATGGTGACACCCGAGCGTTTCCTCCCGCCTTATCCTGAACAGGAACCTCCCGAAGCAACCGTGTCCGGTGAGGACCTGCGTCAGGCGGAAGGTGAGGGCGCCATAGCGCCTCTCAAGCCACTCCTCAAAGAGGGGTCTTATCGCCGCAATTGTGGCGTGCCCAGCGCTGGGTTGCGACAATCGCACTCTCCATGACGCCATGAGATCCCGCCGGAGCTCTGTCCGCTGTGCCACGATTTCTTGCGGCATCGGAGTTAAGCCCCGGCGTTTCGCCTCCTCGCGCCACTCCCAGATGTGCGCGAGGACCTTTACCTCGAGATCCCATGGCGGTAATCCGGCAAGGAGGCTCGCCGCCTCGCAGGAGACCGTGCGGTATCCCCGGGCCAGCCGAATAGCCATGACCCTCTGGTCCCTCTGGTATTTTTCTTTCACCAAGGCAATCTTGTTCAAGTTTTCACTACTGTTGGCACTCCCGAAGTGCTACTGTTTTTTTTGACACCCACTGTTTTTAAACGTTAATTAATTTATTTATACAACATATTTGATTTTATTGTATTGTATTTATGTAATTTTAATATTTTATAATAGCTTAAAAGTTGTCTATTTAATGTATTCAGAGCACGTGTACTCGATAATGTGTAAGCTATGGGTTACCTGTAATTGAGTGTGAAAACCATTTAACTTGAATACAAGTTTTAATATGGTATACAGAAGATAATTTTAATGTATCCCTCGTTGGAAATACTAAAGGTTACTGACCAGTGTTACGGGCCGTAATGTACCATTCGCAGCGAGCATGTTACGTTACGCCATGTCTTAAAATCCGTGTAACATACTCGTTTCGAACTTTTTGCTCGCCCGCGCTCCAGATTCTACACACAATAGCCAAGAATCGACGCGTATGGCACGTGCGCCCGTGACGACTTGTTCCGGGCGTACTGACTGGCCCGCGTAACCGGCGTAACACTCATAGGGATTCGCCAAAAGACCCACAGCGGGCGAAGCACTCGAAACGAGCAACGAGCGGCTCGCTCCTCGCGTGTTCGTACTCGTTTCCAAGTACTGACTGCACGAATGCTCGCTTTGTAAAATGTTACATTACACCCCGTAACACCGGTCAGTACCCACCTTTAAATAAATAAATAATAAATTATGTAGATTTATAAATGTCAGGATCTTTTCATCAAAAGTTATAAGTATTTCTTGGAACAATGTTTAATGACGATCCACGATCCATATTTACTATCGCGTTATATCTGTTTGGTATGCAAAACATCTATAAGTCATTGACCTATCTCTGTAACATTATTGAGGAAATTTAATTAAAAACGTAACACAAATCAGATTGATTTCCTTAAATATTATAAAACAAAGTCCCCCGCCACCTCTGTTTGTCTGTCTGTCTGAACGCGATAAACTGAAAAACTACCAAACGGATTTTCAAACGGTTTTCACCAATAGACGGAGTGATTCATGCGGGAGTTTATTGTATATAATTTATTAAAGTTTTGTTGAAGATGTTGGAAAAAATCATGCCAACTGGGAGCTTTGTTGATGTGTGCCGCGGAAATCGTAAAAGTTACATAAAATGTATGTTCTACAGTATTGTTCATCTTAAAAGTTCAACAAAAAAAAGTCCGCGATGGCATATTACGAGTATGTCTATGGCGTACTGACGATTTCGTGGAAGGTTACGCGACACCACGCAGCGCAACACGACGCCGAAATAGTCATCACTTTGTGTACTATAATTATTTGTTGTTATTATAATAAAAATATGTATGATTTTGATTAGGTTAAGGGATTTATCTATGGGCCTGCGTCGCCTGAAATAAATGTACTATTATTATATTTCCGTCCACGATAACGTTGTAACGTGCATACATTTCATCTACTCTCATAACGTAATATTCGAATTATAAACTTCAAAACGAGTTTATATTTACATACTTTATAAACACAATAGCGAAATTTAAAAATAGAATCATATTATAACACTTTTTCTCTAATAAAATAATGCTATAGAACAATTTTTTTCTATTACGATACAGGGCTAATCCAAGAAGTTAATATCACCAAGGAGTTTCCATCAACTTTTGCATTGGAACGTTTAAGCGGGGGACAGCAGCACCCACTGTTGCACTTGTGCGGTGATGTGCTGGTGCAGGCGACATTTTAACTTTGATCTTATAATTAGTAGGTTCAATCCTAATGTATGAGAGTAGATAAAGTAGTGTATGAAGCTGCACATAACTAGGTATTAAAACATTCGTGTGATACTATTAAAAACGTCACTCATGTTTTAATACCTTCATTATGCAACAGTTTCATAAACTACTATTATGGACGTGGACGTCCACGATAATACCGTCACGTTAGAAATTATAAAAGCACACACTTGTGGTGTATTCCAACGTTTATTTCTGTAACGCGAATTTGTATTTCCATATTCGGATGGATACGGAACCAGTGTGTTTATGTTAGTAATTACGCGTCATTGGACGCACTGTCGAGTGTTTGGAACGCAAAGGGTTGCCAAGTTTTAAAATGAACGACCACATAGTATATATTTTATCGTAATTATTTTATGTGTTGAATGCATTCCTTGGTTTGTAAACAGATTCAAACGGCCGTGACTTATCATAGCAGTTGGAAGTGTTTGCGATCGACATTAAAAGCTGTATGTAGGTATGTGTTTGGTTAGATACATTACAGAATTTATAGATCTACTGTTTATGCTTGCCGAGTACTAAAACATCACTTCCGCATTAATAATATTGTTAGCTCCGTTCACATCCGGTTTTGATTTAATTATTCCATGGGAACTACGTTCTACGTAGGGTGACAAGATCTGATTTCCGGTTTTACGGGACAACTGCATTGAAAATACGGGATTCGATGTTAAAATACGGTACAAGCCGTTTTTTGTATTAAAAATCAACATTCATTTTTTTATTACAAAAATTTGGCATCATCAATTAAATAACCTAACTTAAAAAAACAAAATTAAATATTTTATTAAATTAAATTTTGTATTACTACACGCGCGCGGCACGTCTCGCTGACTGCGCCCACGAAACGCACCAGAGGGGGTTTCTTTGCTTGTACGCTATCACTATCACACTCACTCACTGCGTATCGCGTGGTGCTCACCGCTGTGTAAGAGAAAATAAATATTGTTCAAATAGGTAATTTTATCATTAAATGCCATTGAATCATAAAATTACGAAACAATGTACCTACTGTCCCGTACTGGTTTCGCCAAATTACGGGACAGTGAAAAATTCGTGCCTGAAATACGGGACAGCCCGTAAAATACGGGATATCTAGTCACCCTTGTTCTACGTGAGCCTTGATGCTTTTACTACATTACTTGGGACAAGGTCTAACTCTTGATCCTGTGAACTAAATATACCTGTTTCAGAAGGTATCAAACTTCGAGGTTCACTATTAATAGTCTGCAATCAATTATGAACCATTGCATTTTCACCCCATACATATCATGTTCCGTAATTGACGTACACCGCCAAATGCTTCAATTAGAATTTTATGTTATAATCATAATACCTACACTGAATTTTTACTATTATGTTTAAAACATTGTTTATTTACTAAATTAGTTGTACTGATTGTGGGAGAAAATTGTGATCATATTACAAATCTACGCACGCACACAGTCGCACTACACACGTATAAGGGTCTGTCTAGCGTAGTACATTATTTCAATTTTCTTAATGTCCCTCGGGTATCATTGCATTTCCGAATACAAATGAATGCAAATTTCCATGTCCATCAATTATTAGATTTATCGTGTATAATAATTTCAATTCAGAACTATATACTTTATTGTTGTTTTGTTTTGATTTCCATGTGAACTATATAGAGTTGTAAAACTATTTTCCTATCTGTCGAGCCTGCGACTTTAGCTGCTTTTCTCCCATTTTTTAAATAAATTACATTAAGTTAAAAGAGTATTAACAAATCTATACACTTCCAAGTCGATTGAGAGCGTGCGGTTTACACTAAGTGCAAAAGACAACTGATAGAAATCCGACAACTGACAAAGCACGAAGTTTGCCGAGGGTTATTAAGAAAATAGAAATACCGTAGGCACTTCGTCCATTTTTGACTGTACAATGGAAGTTTGACTGAAATAATATTCACGTGGTTTTCATTATTTTTGGGATAAAAAATAATCTATATTAAAAATTACAGAAATCGATTCAGTAAACTATTCTGAACAAACTGCTTTCATAATGTGTAGAATTCAGATACAAATTATAAGTTTAGAGTGAAGATTCGTACCCATATTTCTAACTACCTTCTGCGCTTGTTTTCGTCTACGTAGAAGAAACACACATCCTATGGTACTTGGCAACAGAGGGAGAATTTTTGAACTGAAAACTTCTTTAGGCTTGTTGGGCATTTTTAAGATGGGAAAAAACAATTGAACTCGCGACACCGTTAAGGCTCTTTCAAACAGGCGCGACACACGACGCAACACAAAGGCACCGCTCGTCGCGCGACGGGCGGTGCCTTTGTGTCGCGTCGCGTGTAGCGCTGGTCTGCACAAGCCTTTACTGACACCTCATTCGTGTTGACCGCGATTGTGCTCTTTATTTATATTACGTTACGGATCAATGTTTTATGAAAGTATTTTTACTTTAAAGGTTGTGGAAGTATTTTTTTAAATTGTTCAAGTTTTCACTTTTTTCACGGATCAGTACTTCCCGAGATTACCTCTTACAAACAATTTTACCCCTTTTCAATATTAGTTTAAAAGTTAGATTAGAAAAAAATAAATAGGCTAGTTTATTATCAATTGTCACGGGCCCCTACACATTGAATCGCCTTATAAAGGGATGAGGGGGAGGGAAACTAATTAATGCAGCCAGCTGTATGTACTTACTTCTCCGTCTGAGCTAAATATGATTTGAGTGGAATCACATTAATAGTGCAATGAACGGAGTTCAAGTTCACGATTTTTCGCTAGCGTAGTCGATATAATGGCAATAACCTTATCATTTTTTTGTTATTTATGCTTATAAATAAATAAAAATCTTTATTGCAGACCACATGATCCATAAAAAAAAACAATGAAAAAAAAATTGGTTGTCTGTAAAGTCGGTTTACGGACGATAATTTTACGTGATAACGTCACAAGCCGAACGCTTAGACCGATCATGCCTCTCTATCACTTGTTCCGCGCTCTCGCTTGCATGCTCGGCTCAGGCGGAACGTGACACTTTTTCGTGCGTGCAGCCGGCGTTCATCGATTTATAAGACGTTATCATGTCAAAAAAAAACAAATTCAAATTCATATTAAAACATTTACGCGGCTATCTGTAGCCACCGTTTGTAGGTCTCGGTAGCATACGTCCTATCACCAAGGACGTTAACTATACTGTCAGGTTATGTCAGGTGCTTTACTTTGTGTAAATTATTTCATCACCACTGCTCTCAAAACGGTGAAGAAAAACATCGTGAGGAAACCGGCACGTCCCAGAACGAAAAATTTGAAGACATGTAACATTTATCAACCTGTATTAAGCCCACGTGGTGGATTACGGCCCACTCCCTGATTGTGCTTAATATGCTTACATCAATAGTGTAATGAACGGTTTTTCGCTAGCCTAGTCGTTTTAATCGACTTTATCAAGATAATTAGAAATCGTGGCCCTCTGGGACGTGTACATGCGGGATCAGGGCCCTTAGGGATGAACCCGGTATAATGGCAATAACCTTATCACTTTATTGTTATTTAAATTTATGTATAAAAAACTTTTTACAAAAATAAAAAACAACCGACTTCCAAAAAAAAAGAAAAATAAATTTTTCACTTTTTAGTTGTGGTACCTACCCCACACACATTCGAATACCACTACCTGCTACCAGTGTCAAGAACTTATCATATCATCTACATACTAAGTGGGAAAAAATATTCGTATTTTGTAGCTAACTCAAAAACTACCCAAGCAAAGTTAATAAAATTTATATGGGACCAATTTGGGTCCACAAATGACGGAGAAATCGGTGGACATACATTAAAAAAAAAAAAAAAAAACAAACATACGCGTCGAACATATAACCTCCTCCTTTTTGGAAGTCGGTTAAAAAGTGGTAAATAAGGCGGACCTAATGCCACAAAGCATTCATTATCAATTTAAAATGCTAGGTACATGTTGATAATGATAATGATGATAAATTATATTTATTTTGGAAGGACGTTTTTATACAAACAATTTTGCACGTCAATCATATTTTAAAAACATAAGAGGTATGCTAGGTATTTATTCTTTTTTTATAGCTAACTGTTGCCCGCGGCTTCATCTGAAATCTAGGATGAAAACTAGCCTATGTCCTTCTCCCAGGCTATCTACCAAGCGATAAGTTCCCTCTTTGAGTAATGGCATACGGTGGAGGTCTGCGCGGCTTGAGCGGAGCATCGCCCTCTTGGAGGCGATCGGCAGCGGTGATCTCTCGCGTCCGGCCCTGGTCCAGGCCTTGGTACGGAGCGAGAGGGCATCGGAAGCCGTCAACTCCTTCTGCGAAGCAGTAATGCTCGCGAAGGAGGAGGCGGAACGCATAAGGGAGAGGCAAATTTTGCAATTTTTGTTTTTTTTTTGTGTGGGAAATGATCAAATAACTATTACCACTCTGGGCGGAGTGGGAGGGCGTGTCAGACTCTTACTGACTAAAACCCACCCTGTGTGTTGCCAGGGGCCACGGTAACCCTTTCGGACTTTCTTGCGACCCTGGCAGGCATCGGCCCTAGAGGACCCCGTCAGTTGTGCTGACATCTCTTTGAGGCGCGCGTGGAACACAACGCGCCATCGACCCGGACCTGGTCCTTATCGAACGGCAAGCTACCGTCTGCATCACCCAAAGGTCGACTAATATAACAGAAAATGCCTAAGGCATTAAGTCCTCCTTTACACGGGCACTTTCATTTGTGCTTGAGGTTTTAATAAACACAAATTACACAAAAAATTACCACGAGCTTTTTCTAATGCATTTATTCATATTTGCCGAGTTTCAGTTCAACCCATTTCAACATTGTTCTCTAAGGGATAAAAGCAAGCTCACATAACATCGCCCGGAGTTTTATCACACCTACTTAATTATTCCATTCAGGCAGCCCAGTTCTTCTGACTAGATTTTGTGAACCCCTTCTAAATAATATACTGGACGAAAAACTTTGTGTAACACAAAGTAATTTGAACACAAGGTTTAAAACGAGTGGAAATCAGGGCCAAAAAACTGTTTCCTATTTTATTTATACTTCATTTGAAATAAGATAAACAAACCTTTTTGACAATCCGTTCAATAGATTTCGACTTTTGTTGCGTTGGTGGCATAATAAATGCCAGTTGCAACTGTTGGTATTGTAACCACTTTTTTGCTGCCTACGATATAGAAGTCAAAATCGGTTGAACGCACTGTAAAAAGGTATGTTTAAATGTCTAATCTTATTTCAAATGGAGTTAGGAACGACAATGCTTAAAAAGATTATTTTTCATTTTTTATTTAGCAACCCTATTTAGTAGCGTTACGGGTTAGATAAATACTGACATTTATCAGACTTCGCTAAATGTGATTTAGTTGTGTTGAGGGAAAAGACTATGTTTCCCTTGAGACTCGGGCGTGGACCACAGAACGGGCATTAGAGATACAGAAAGACAAAGTACTATTTATAAGTTAACGTGCAATTTATCCTGATAATTATACGCGTTATACACGTATTCAATCGTATAATGACCTCTGTTTTATTAAAGAAGGCGAACTCCAATATATCCCTACTCCATTTCATTCCTGGATTTCGACGATTTCGACATGAGAATGGGACATATCCCTATGTTATCCCATCCCAGATGATCCAAGATGATTTCCACACGAAAAAGAAGGTACTTAGTTTTATTTTTTTGCGGCAACTGTAATGCCACCTTCGCAGCGCACCTGACGTCACGCAAATCCTATATCTCGCAAACGGAGTTTTCCGTGCGATTAACATAATATAAAAAAACCCGGCAACAATCGTCGGGCAGTAGCTCACCAGATACAACACCCGTCTGGTTGGAGGATTCTACGATTTCAATGAGGCATGAGGAAATTTCCATCCTGTACCTCATTTCTCTAAAATTTCAATAGCGCACAAGCGAATATGCTGGCCCGCAGATTTTCTCGATGTATAGACGCAATTAAAATAACCCTTTTTAAGGCATACTGCACAGCACTGTACTCGGGAGCCCTGTGGTTCACATATACCCAAAAGGCTTACAATGCTCTGCGTATTCAATACAATAACGCATTCAGGGTATTGTTGCGATTGCCGCTCTTCTGTAGTGCCTCGGCAATGTTTGAAGACGCATGCACTGACGGCTTTAATGCACTGTGGCGTAAGAAATCTGCCTCGCTACTCGGCAGGCTGTGTGGCAGTCCCAACACTATCCTACAATCAATAGCCGCCCGGGCAGACAGCCCGCTAGTGTGGGCACTTACAAACCGGACTCGTTCTGTTTTAGTTATTAAGTAGGCTAAGCTTTTTTTTTGTTACTAACACTATAGACCATTGTAGTCTGCATGAGTAAATATTAATAATAATATAAAACTCACAATAAATTGTGCTTTCAAGCGTAAACGGATTTTAGTAAGTATACAAATGTAGCATTTTCATGAATAAGTCGAGTTGTTTTCATGAGTTCTTTTCATGAATGGATCGCATTTTAACCATAATCTGGTTTGTATACATCTGAATCAGGTTTAGTTTATTCCTGTCAATGGCTAGAATCCATTCAAATGCAGTTCAATCCGAATTTGTAGTTTGCAAAGCAAGGTCGGCCCTCCATACTATTTACTTTAAGGTGACCACTCTATTTGTTTGTCAGATTAACAACGTGGACCGAATTATTTCATTCCTTTGTGGAAACTTTGTAACAAGCAGACAAAAGGCTAAGCTTTTGAGTGCCCCTTCACATGTTGTTTCGTCATTAAGGTGGTTGTCGGGATAAGGTTGAAACATTCTTACGAAGAAATAAAAGAATGCATTCGACCTGCCTGCTGCTAGGTAGGAAAAAATGTTTGTAATAAAAAGCTTGCAGGTAGTGGTATTCGAATGTGTAAACTAAAAAGTGAAAAATAAAAACTTTATACAAAAAAAAAAATAACCGACTTCCGAAATTACCACTGAAAGGCTACCACTGACAGGGGTACCTGCTACCAGTGACAGGAACTTATCATATCATTTCTTTCTTTTTTCTTTTCTTTTTTGTATATTGGCATCTTGTTTTTATATATCCGTGTAATTTGTTATCATTTAATTGTGTTTATGTGTGTCTTTTGTGTGCACTAAATAAATGTTTTATCTATCTATCTATCTATCATCTACATACTAAGTGGAAAAAAATACGTATTTTGTAGCTAATTCAAAAACTACCCAAGCAAAGTTAATAAAATTGATATGGGACCAATTTGAAAGCATATCCTTTAAAACAAAAAAAATAATTTTCAAAATCGTTCCACAAATGACGGAGAAATCGGCGGACATCCATAAAAAAAAACCTCCTCGTTTTTCGAAGTTGGTTAAAAAAATATGAAGTAATCCAAATAGCACCCGTTCAAATAGCACCTGCGACTCAGCAGCCTACTGTTGGGATGTATTTGTTTTACAGGACGTTATTAAATGAAAGACTTAGGTAAATAATTTGTCATCTAAAAGTCACAGTTAAGGCTAATGCAGATTGGACCCGCGCCGCTACACAACGCATTGCAAAAATCTTCCTTCATCACTTTCGAACACTTTCTATGAACCATCGCACACTACAGGCGGGCCGCACCGCACGTTTTAGTGTACAAATGCGTTGCGCTGCGGCCCGTTCGACGCGACTCTGATGTAATACTCCCACCCGACCCTTGCTTGATGAAGTGCCAGCCCGCGTCGAAGCTGAGCCTGTAGCTTTAAATTCCCCTGTTAATAATAATTATCCAGATATGATCTAGTCCGTCCCATCTTGCTGTCCTCTCCCCAGCGACATCCTAAGCCGAGGTTCTCACCCCACAGGGTGTGCCCTTAGCGAGCAGTCACCTAATATCTAAGTTATTTTACGCCTCTGGCTGGAGGCTTTAAGTTAGTAGCTTAAGGGAGCCACCGGATAGCCCAATTAAGTAGTCATGACCTCAGAGGTTAGCTACAAGATGCCCTACATAATTTAAATAAGGCACATTGCGACTGTACCTGTGCGTTGTAAGTACTTAAGTTTGTCCGGTAGAGATTGCTTAACTTAAAGATATAATACAGCCTTTTGTTCATCTTTCGAGGTGTGTAAATGTACTTTTAAAAGCAAAGCGAATCAATGTTTAAAAGAGATTTTAAAAAAAACAGTCGCACTCCGGGAGTGCTAACAGAAGTGAAAACTTGAACAAGATCGCCTTGGTGGAAGAAAATACTTGTATAGAACATTGGTCCGTATCCTTTTCTAAATAAAGAGCACAATTACAGCGTTTACAAAAAAAAAAAACCTTTAAAGTAAAAATACTTGCATAGAACATTGATCCGTAACGTAATATAAATAAAGAGCACAATCACGTTAACAAAAATGAGGTGTCGGTAACGGTGTCGAGAGTTCAAATGTTTTTTCCCATTTAAAAAATGCCCAACGCGCCTAAAGAAGTTTTAATTAAAAAAAAACATAATTCATAAATTCTTAAAAAATCCGCAGTAACTGCCAGCCCTACCATTAGTAGGTAAACCGATTCCAAATATAACATTGGCCGTGACGGAGCGAGTCGCCACGCGGAATGCGCGTGACGTCACAGACTACTAGCGGTCGCCGGTCGGTGTCGCGGCCCGTTGATGATACATCATCTCTCCTATGTTTATTTGTACACTTGCGCTGAATAATTCTTAGTATTCCTGCTTCTTGATGAGTGGACAAAGGAGGACTGTTTTCATTTGCGTAGTGTCTATATATTGCACGTGTGATTCTTGGATATTTCCGTTAGTGTTTTGTTTTGCTAAGAATTTCGTCCTTGAACTTGTGAGAGGTATGTACCTCCCTACTGCTATCGCCAGGTAATGGCATATATGTATGTATATTTTTCAGGTTTTTGTCTACGCACAAGCAAACAAAGAAATATCTAGGAATGATATTGGTGACTTA
Source organism: Agrochola litura (assembly GCA_949152395.1). NCBI lineage: Eukaryota > Metazoa > Arthropoda > Insecta > Lepidoptera > Noctuidae > Agrochola > Agrochola litura. Next base: position 8,712,192 of record OX424509.1, read on the forward strand.
AGCGTAATTTATACGGTGCTATTTAATTGCCTGCGTCATGCCATAAGTTGAAGCAACAATAACCGTAGTTGCTTGAATTTATTGTATGCCACTGTCAAAAAAATTGCATCGTGTTTTTTTATAATTTATTTGTTAAACTTTGCTGTCGGAAAGCTTTTTTTGTTAACGTCTGTGATGCAACGGGAGTCATCATCATTTCAGCTGCAAGACGTCCACTGCTGGACATAGGCCTCCCCAAGCACTGACACTTCGACCGGTTCTATGCTCCCCGCATCCAGCGGATTTCTGCGGCTTTCACAAGATCATCGGTTCACCTTGTGTGAGACATTCCAACACTACGTCCTCATTACCTTTCGGCCCAATCGGCCATCTGTTCTGCGAGCAATGTGCCCTGCCCACTGCCACTTATGAGGGTTTATCCTAAAATTTGGCAACGTCGTAAATGTGGCTAACTAGGGAACTAAAATATTGATTATGAAATGCAATAATTAATATCGTAACACCGAATATTTAGTTTAAAAAAAAGTATTTGTAAACTTTCCAAATGACTTTTTTACACTTAAAACAGTTACAACATCAAATTCAGTGTTATAATTGAAATTCATTATTAATATTTTAGTTCGCTAGTTAGCCACATTTCTTATTTTCATACAGTCATCATCAGCCTATAATGTTCCCACTGCTGGGACACAGGCCTCCTCTCTGTGAGAGGGAGTGGACCGTAATCCACCACGCGGGCCCAGTGCGGGTTGGTAGACGTCACATGTCTTCGAATTATCGGTTCTAGAACATACCGGTTTCCTCACGATGTTTTCCTTCACCGTTTTGAGAGCAGTGGTGATGAAATAATTTACACAAAGTAAAGCGCCTGTCTGGGTTCGAACCTACGACCTACAACTCGTAAGTCGCGGCCGTTTCCACTGGGCCACCACTGCTCTATTTATTTATTCCATACAGTAATTTTGCCAAATTAATAAAAACACCGCAATATTTGACATCTATTTGCGATGTTGCCCATTTTCAGAATAAACGCTCTTAAATTTAGCTTTAGCGGGCTTTATGTCAGTTAGCTTGGTTCTCTTGCGGATTTCTACATTTCTGATTCGATCACGTAGGTAAACCCTCTCTAGTTTTAGGTAACTGATTGCAACGGGAGTAATTTGGATATATTTTTGTTATTTTATGAACGAATGAGAAAACAATCCTCTCTACAACAATCGCGTGTAATCTATGCTTGCCCTAGTTTGTAACAAATTAGATCGCATTGCAACACAGAATATAAAGCATTGCGTTCCAGTTCGAAAGGCCTTGAGGATCAATGCCGATCCACAACGACCTTCACCGTGAAATAATTCTTTCACCTTGACCCATCTAAACATAGACACATCACGAGCAAAGAGGTAAGCTGTGGTGTATTTTTTATTAGCGTCAGAAATCATCCCACGTGAACGTACTACCGGGATAGGAAGTATTCTATATCCTAACCCAGGTTATGGTCTATCCATGTGCCAAATTTCATTTAAATCCGTTCAGTAGCGTGAAAGCATAACAAACAAACTCCCTAAAGTTATGTGTACTTCTGCTACAAACTCGAAACCGATGTGGAAAGCTTGCAGCAGCGATTCACACAAGCAGTCCAGTCTGCTCGCGATACACTGCAGTATAATGTTGGGGCTGGTCCGCACCCGGCGCACCAGGGGGCATCTTTTTTGCATCGTAGCGTAGAAGCAATCGACACAAGCATTAGCAAACATCCCTGAAGAAAAATATAAAGCTGGGCCATCCACTACCTGCTCCGCGCATCTCCTTAATAATATCGTGTATTACTGTAGCGTATTACTGTCCCACTGCAGGGTGCGAGCATTGATCACCACGCTTGCACAAGACGGGTTGGCAATTTCCTCATGATGTTTTTCCTTCACCGATTTCAGTAATGTCCAGTAATCCCCGTCCAGTAAGCGCCACCACGTAGCCGATGCACACTATGCACAAAGCACAGTTACAGTTACACTTAGCGTATCGATGATAAAAACTTCAAACATGTTGGGGCCATAATTCAGCTACGCAAACTCCGCGAACATAGTGGGTATCTAGCTTTAGATGATGGGTATTTTTATGCGACTTCAATGCGTCAACATTATTGATAAATAAAACTCCTACAGCTGGCCTGTGTGATATAATTGTTATTGTATCATGATCCATTACATATAATTTTCTAATATACAAATGAAGTGTTTTAATTAAATGTGACGATGAAATATTGGATAGATAATACGCGCCAAATATTTGAAGTCTTCACATTTGATCTGTGCATGTTATTATGAACATTAGAATCTGATACAGCTACGTAAGGAGGTATATCTTGCTCAGGAATGCATTTCATTTGGTTGCCATGAACCCCGTTCGTGATGTTGAAGCGATACAATTTCGTGAAGAATCTTTATATGACTATCTCCTATTTCTTGGGTATTTTACATAATTAACTAGAATTTTTCAGTAGCTGCCCGGAGTCTGGATTTATGCTCGGTAATAGGCTCGCCCCCTATTACATGGGCGTTAAACATAACTGCCGAAATGTGGGTGTACTCTACTACAGTGTGAGTCTTTATAATGCTTAATTTTATCGACGGAAAAAATATTTAATAAAAAAATCTAAATCTATTTTTTATATTTTTATGGTTTTTAAACAAAACAGAGTAACTTTTAAACTAAAAGATCTATCGCGATGAAATAAACTGTAATGATTGGAAGTAATTAGGCGTCCTCATAAAATGAAAATTGTGGAAAGAAAAGTACCCTCCATTTTTTTTTGCAAAAATCTGTATTTATTCATACATTTTTATAATAATCGTAAAATTTCTCAATAAAACGCACCGACTAAGGAGATTAAAAAAAAAAATCCGTCGATAAAATTAAGCATTTCGATATAAAGCCTCACACTGTATAGGTACACCTCTGCCCAACCCTTCGGGGAAACAAGGCGTGATGTTATGTTCAGAATCTTTTTACATAATATGCTGAGAGCATAAAGAATTCTTATCTAGGTATTAGTAGAGACTGTTGTCTAGACAGTAGTAATATATGATATGCATAATGTACTATAATGTCGCTTTAAGGGGAAAGCGTCAGGGTAGCCCGCGAAATTCAAATTTTCTTACGTTTTTTACATTTTGCAGGTCAGTGTCAGGTTTTATGTTGATTAAAATATGATTCGCGGCCGTAACAAATATGACTTTACTCAATTATAATACAACTCCACAAGTTAGCAAAGGTGTCAATTGTGTTGATTTAATGAAATCATGACATTTGACACCTTTGCTAACTTATGGAGTTGTATTGCTGATTGTAATGATTATAATTGAGTAAAACCATATTTGTTACGGCCGCGAATCATATTTTGATCAACATACAATATGACACTGACCTGCAAATTGCAAAAAACGTAAGAAAATTTGAATTTCGCGGGCTACTCTGACGCTTCCCCCTTAAAGCGTTATGGTTACATAAACAGCGTCATTTCCGTATATAGGTTTGTTGTACTGATTGTATAGGTACTTGCACCCAGTTTTTAAATTTAGAATTTGTCAAACTCTACTTTAGCATTGGTGCCTTCAATTTCAAGTGAAATTAAAAATGTATTTGCAAAAAATGCAAGAGATTTTTAATCTCACGGGCTACTTTGGAGGAACCATATTTAGCTAACTCTAGCATTATTTACAAGTTGGCAAGTTCTCAACGACAAATATTCGAAATTCTGAAACCGGGGATTAAACACTAAGGCCTTTTCTACACACGTTTTTCTTTGCCGTGAAAACCTACTATGTATTTATTCGCCGTGTGTAGGCACGGTCATCAGTGTTTGTGTGTGGATACTTGTTGACAGACACGTTTTTTCTACGGCGCGGTTTATACGCTGTACCGTAAAAAAACCGTGCCGTGTACAAAGAGCCTAAATTCGTTCCTAAAAAGCTTATCATAAGTTATGATGTGTTTTGTTTTTGATCTATCTGGGTTTTTGATGTACAGACGCCAGCACTTCAAGCTACTACAATCTGTCAAATTTATTTAATAGATTTTCAACTTTATCGCTGAAGCATAAGGTTCAAAGTTGATTGGAAAAATTTGACAGTTTCGGGTAGCTTGATGTGCTGGCGTCTGTACATAGCAAATGCTGAAAGTTCAGAATTCTTTAATGTATTTCCGTTCCCGTTCAGTAAATCAGTATCACTGCGCAAAATTTTATACCATTCCTACGTTTCGTGCAAAATATGTTTTTTAACCTCGTTATTCGATGTAGGTATTTACTTTTTTGCAGGATTTATCGCCTCCTGTTTATTTGAACACTTGTGTAAATAATTATTTATGCACATTACCGTCCGAATAGAATTAACACTGTGGTTTAATGATACGAACATCAAATATGAGTAATTTATTGTACGCAGACCAGTAAACACGTATTTGGATTTTATTTTTTGAAGTGAAAACTTCTTTAGGCGAGTTGGGCATTTTTGAGATGGGACTAAACGATTGATTACGCGACACAGTAACGCAATTTACCGACACCGTGGAGTAAAAGACATCAACGCGTTGATTACCTCGGTGCTTGGAGTAAAAGACATCAACGAGTTGACTACCGCGGTGCCGATTTTTTTTCAAGTTTTCACTTCTGTCGACACTCCCGGAGTGCCACTGTTTTTTTTTTTAATTTTGCACCTGATGGCGGATATACAAGTACCTATGACATTGTCTATCATGCTCTTGTCATCGCACCGATACTGTTTTGTTTTGGAACCCAACGACTTGGCTGGCACGCGACGATGGAAGAGACCAGATAGAATGAATGATGAAATCTGAGTTTGTATCGGCCTTTCTTCTCAGAGTAGTCGGATAGGAAACGCCGAACTCATCTAGCTTATTCTTAATAAAAAATATATATATATATGACGTGTAAAAGTGATTCCGATATTCTACTCGTATTTACAGAATAAACAATTTAATTTAATTTCATTTCAAAGACCATAATGCATTGGAAAATACGCAAGCCTGTGGTGTGGGATGCAACATGTGTCGACGCCCTTGCGCCATACCATATTTCTAGCACGGCGGGCAGTGCTGGGGCGGCTGCTGCAGGTGCGGAATACCTCAAACGGCAAAAATATTCCAATCTTATTGGAAGTTATATGTCCGAGCCGTTTGGGGTTAAAACACTAGGGCCATAGGGTCTGAGAACCCAATTTACAGAATAAACAATTTCATTTCATTTCATTTCAATTGGTTTTTCGAGAAATTGTCAAGCGGTTGGTCGACTCTTCACGTGACCAGAGGGCTGGTCTATTTTGGCCAAAGAATCAGCATCGCCATGCAACGTGGAAGCCTTTTGGGCACTTTTCTTGATGCCCTATGATTCTTTCTCTTTTTGATATACATACATGTATATATTATTATTTAAAGTCTGTTAGCTTATTATACTATTAACCTAAATATTACCTTCTTTGAAAATTAAATAGGTATGCATTATCTACTTGATTTGTCGTACTCCAACAAACGTTTTTGTTTTAGCTTATTTTGCTTTAACTGTATTTTAATAAACGTTTTGATTTTAGTTTATTCTGTTTGAAACGTCATAAACATTTTCTGAAGTTTTTTTTTTTGTAAAACCCAACCAGATTTTAGAAAATTTTAAGATTTTTTAAATCTGTGTCATTTTACTAAAACCGATGTGAAAGCTGCCTTAACATCGAAGTCGTAGAAAACAGTCAGGCAATGGAAAGTGTACAGTGGTTGGGGCAATAATGAAACTTAATATATTTCACCTCTAACTTAGAATATTATCATTATCACGTTGTTATGGAAACTATGGAACACGTAGGTAACACTAATCACCTCAGAATATTCTCTCTACAGTTAAAACGTACACGTGTATCCAGATACACAAGCTATTACCCTAGTAATATCATTTTCGTCTGCCTAGATAAATAATCCCTAATACCTAATACCTATTCAATTTGACGAAGCCTCCTTAAATTGAATGTAGGTATTAGGGATTAGATATGTACCTAACTACATCCAATTTCGGGAATGTAAAGTAAAGCTTGGGTATCTATCCCAAGAAACGGTGCCGTCATATAGCGGCCGCGTTCGCTATGATAATGACGTTAGGTGTTTTATTTCACGGTTTCACACTCACAACACGCTCCTTACATTCCGCGCCTCATTCTGCCGTCATTTTGCGGCCGTTTTATGGGGGCACCGCTTTCTAAAGAAACCCAAGCTTAACTAACTCTTATCAAAAGAATGTCGGAAGATTTGTGAAGAACTTAAACCTTCTTAATAAAACTTTAATTAAATCGAAAGTGTCTCAAAGTGTCTTGAAATAGTTTTGGGTTAAAGTTTAAAACTATGCAGATTCACGACACCGCTGAAATTTCAAAATTTTCGCTGCAAAAGATGAAGGATTTTTTTCTTAGTGCGGATTTTTCCTTTTATTTAAAAAAATTGGGTACGTACAATGTGTTAACAAAATAACTGTTTTAATAAATGGTTAGGTACAGTAGCACCAATTTCACGAAAAAATCTCGAAAAAAGGCTGATTCTCATTTAAGAGAGAAAAGGTTTTGTGGTCTTATTGGCGCAAACGCCTAGAGAAAAAATCTTTTGTTAGGCCGAATGGAACTTGCGTTGAATAACGATAAAATAATATAAAAATATTGTTTCAGTTATTCTGAAAAGCGGTGTGTTATTCTGTTAGTAGCGACATAATTGATACGAGATTTTTCTTTCAGAAATTGTTTTATTTTTACGTCTCATTTATTTACGGTCGGGTAAAAATATTTGAGCAACGATATTTTTTCATCTGGCTGTAATTTATAAACATTAATTTCCATACAAAAAAAAACTTGAGGCAAATGTGGGACGAACATGGAATATCAAATATACGTGGTATAGTAATCTTATTCCAGGTGCATCGTCTTCATAGATAATTATATAATTATTAATGGTTACAAAATATTTAACTCTTAGCTATTTATGAAATGTGGAAATACAATGTATGGAGTTATTTTGTGTCAATTTAAATTATGTGTAAAACTAGCAAGTGCTAGAAAATAAGTTTTCAACAGTCTTTTTAACTAAATAAATAAATATTTTCGGTAGTCCAATACGGTTAAACGAGTCCACCCAAATGAAATGTATTGGCCGATATTGTTTTATAATTTCTCATTACTAGCTTTACACTGAAGCAGAAATTCCAATATTGTAAATAAATTATTTCTTCGAATTCAGCGTAAAGTGGATTCATACGATTCACAAAGGATTGTTGTTGTAATTGCAGCATAAATTCAGTTTAAAAGCAATTACTGTAAGTACCTAAGAGCCCCTTAAAATATCGATAGTATGAAAATTATGTTTAAAGTTCTATTTTACAAATATTTGGACAAAGAACATTGTTGGTAGGTATTTAAGTTATACCCGGCTAGACGTGTTCATATTTTATTGCCAGTTAAAATGAAGATAATAAATAATAAGAAAGATTTTCTGATTTATATTAATAATAGCTGCGCCCCGCGGTGTCAACCCGCATAAGTCTCGATTCCGTGAGAATATCGGAATTATAAGTAGCCTATATCCTAACCCAGGCCATGGTCTACCTGCAGGCCGTCACCTCCTTCTGCGAAGCGGTAATGCTCGCGAAGGAGGAGGTGGAACGCGTGAAGGAGAGGCAAATTTCGCACCCTCACGCCCCTGGCCGCCGCCGGAGGAGACGCCCGGGGCGGGAATTGCGAGCCGATTTCTGGCCACCGTAGGCGCGGGCTTGCAGACGGTGAGCAATGGGTAGCTCGTCATCCGATAAGGACCAAGCCCGCGTCGACGGCGCGTTGTGTTCCACGCGCGCCTCAAAGAGATGTCAGAAGAATTGACGGGGTCCGCTATTGCCAATGCCTGCCGGGGCTGCGAATATGGGCCGAAAGGGACATCATGGCCCCCGGCAACAGGGCAACCGAAGGAACACGGGTGGGTTTTAGTCAGTAAGAGTCTGACACGCCCTCCCGCTCCACTCAGAGCGGGAGAAGTTATTTGATAATTTCCCACCAACAAAAAAAAAAAAGGCCATGATCTACCTATGTGCAAAACTTAATCCAAATCTGTTCAGCCATTTTAGCGTGAAAGCGTAACAAACAAAAAACATTCAAACTCACTTTGGCATTTAAAACATTAGGATTGGGATTACTGTAGAGGGCTTAAATTTTGCAACGGATAACGTAAATAAAAATTTAAAAAAGAACAACTGACATTTCAAAAGACGGGTTCGGTTTATTGAAGAGTTATTTCGTCCGAATCTAATTTAGACCTGTGTATACAAAGAATTCATTATTACCACGTTCGCGTCATTTATTGTTAATTTTAAAACAAACATTTCAGCTAATTATAAGACTCAACCATTCGTATGATTCATGACAGAAGCAGTCTGAAGGTTGACCTCGCATTGTATAGGCTTTCGGTGAACTGGAAACGCATAGCTCGATGTGGTCGTGTATGTAATAATTGGAAGCCGTAAAGATGAATCAGAACTCTCGAAATATGAAACAATTTATCATTAATTCTGACAATTCAGACAAGTTTGGTATGTGTCAGGAATCTAAACGATTTTTGATAAATAGATTCAATGTGTATTGTATTGTAACTGTGCCAAAATATTTGAAACTTGTATTCAGATATCATTTTGTATACTGTGTTTCCGGACATGGACTAGCGATATTATAAATACTTAAATATAAACTATTTTAAAGTATAATTACACTCTAAGCTTGGGTCCAATACACTTCCTCGTTTTTGTGGTAATTAACAAATTATTGGTTGAATTGCATAATAATTTGATATTTTTTTTCGACTTTCACATTTTTTTCAACAGTGTTGGAATAGTGAATACATTGCTTTGTAATGTAGAGGGTAGAGAATATTATTGCCTTTCGAATAAGCCTATTTTTATCTCAGTATAACTAAAACTTTGAGAGATATGATTTTTTTTGTACTCGCATAGAGAATATTTCAACAAAAAAAACAAAATGGCTGCTACATAGCGGGGAAGTGTATTGGACCCAAACTTAGAGTGTAATTGTACTTTTTAAAAGTTTTTATTTAAGTATTAAGAATATCGCTAGTCCATGTCCGGACACATTGTATATGTAAATGATTTTATTTTTGTAAGCAGGTTTGTACAAACACTTGTAAATGTTAATTATATTTTAAAAACTAGATGACGTCGACGTTTCCTATTCGACTACTCTGAGAAGAAAGGCCGAAACAAACTCAGAGTTCGCAGTCTCTTTTAAACTCCAGACATGGTCAGAAGTCGCGGACAGAAGCCCGCGACTTTGTCAGCGTGAAACCTCCCGTTTTAATGGGACTACATAAATCTCGCTTTTACCTTTTTATAATATTGGTATAGAAAATATAGATAATATCTCTGTTGTAAGGGTAAAAGGATAAGCTGGTAATAGCGTAACTTACTTACAATGCCATTCATTTTGAAAGTTTAACAACATTCAATGCGTTATTTACGTTGTTGAGCAAACCATTTTTCAAACAAATGAAGCAATGAATTAGCAATATCCTTCAACATCATTTTAATATTGATTGTGTGTTCTGCAATTGTGGTACAGGACGAATTAGAAGAAAACAAAAACCGGCCAAGTGCGTGTCAGACTACGCACAATGAAGGGTTCCGTAGTTGAGATGAATTTATTTATCCCAAGGACAAACTTAACATTGTAGTTGAAAAACATGTTCTCCCATACATCCCAACTGCAAATCGTCGCTCGGCATCCTATACCGCGAATGTGACATTTTTACGTTTTTTTTTTAAATTACAGGATCACTTATTTCAACGTGTAGAATGAAATAAAACAAAAATCTGATTTTCGTTAAAAATTTCACATTCGCGGTATTAATATAATAATAATCTAAATCTAATACCGTTAAAAGAGCAATTCTTGTATTTATGTACCTATATATAATCTGAATCTCGGAAACGGCTCCAAGAATTTTTATTAAATTTAGTATGCAGGGGGTTTTGGGAGTGATAAATCGATCCAGCTAGGTTTCATTTATAGCTAGGTTTTATTTTCGTTGGTCTAGTGGTCGCAAGCGCTACTGCTGAGCATGAGGTCCTGGGTTCGATTCCCGGGTCGGGCAAAGTGTTATTGGGTTTTTCTATCAGACATTTCTCAGTAGCAGCTCGAAGTCTGGATTTGTGCCCGGTTGATGGCAATAGGCTCGCCCCCTATTACATGGGACTTAAACATAACTGGCGAAATGTGGGTGTACCTGCTACAGGGACACCTCTGCCCAACCCTTCGGGGAAACAAGGCGTGATGTTATGTATGTAGTTCAAAATAATATGGTCATCCAGATATTTTTCTTTATTCAAGAAACAAGGACTCATTGTGTTAGTAAACTTATGAACTATGTTTGCTTATTTTACCAGGTCACTCAGAAAGTTTTGCGACTAAAAGTTGTTGTCAATAGGATACTGGCTAGTTTTGATGTCAATTAAAACTATGACTATTTATTACAAAAAAACATATCATTCCAAATTCGAAATTCCCTCCACATTTTTTTACGAGCAAAATCAAAATACTCTGTCTTACTGAAAACTGGATTTACAACGAGAATATTTTCGCGCGATGATTTTGTACGATTTCAAATGTCGACTAAAACCAGAAGTATCGTTTGAAAGACTTAAAATGGTGTTCATAGAAAAAAGCCCTTCTAAAGCGATTATTTTCCGCTGGTTTAATGAATTTATGTGTGGTCGAGTAATTTTGGCGGACAAAGAAAGAAGTGGCCGCCCTATGACGGTTGTTACATAACAAAACGTGCTGGCTGTGAAAAATTGAATTCAAGAGAATAGGCGAATTACATATGAAGAGGTTCAGCATATACTGCTGATTGGATCGGGAAGTGTGCATGAAATTCTATACAGGCATCTTTGGTTATGGAAGATAGTTTCACGCTGGTACCGCAAAATCTAACGCAGGCTCAGAAGGAGGTTCGGGTAGAATGGTGCCGAGACATGATAGCAAAATTTGTAGCAGGCTCGTCTCGGCGCGTTTAAGATATCATTACAGGTGATGAATCTTGGATTTATCAATATGATCCAGAAATTAAGCGTCAGTAAACCGTGTGGCTTTTTAAAAATGAACCAACGCCTACCAAAGTGAAGCGAGCCAGCAGTGCAGGCAAATTTTTGATCGCAAGTTTTTTTTCTTTGCCAGGTTATCTGGTATCAGTACCCTGTCGAGATCAAAGGAGCATCAATGCTGAATGGTATGTTACCAAATGTTTGCCAGAAGTTTTTACTACTGCAAGCAGCAAGCGACCGAACACTGGCCTCCGTGGGCTACTGCTTCACCACGACAACGCGCTGGCTCACTCGGGGCTCAAAACAAGGGTCTTTCTGGACAGCACACCGATCATCCTCCTTACAGTCCCGATTTAGCTCCGTGCGACTTTTTCTTGTTCCCCAAAATAAATCAACTCAAAGGAAAACAGTTTTCATCACCTGAAGATGCACTGGCTGCATTTGAGAAGGAGATTGGAGAGGTGTCTGATGCGGACTGGAAGACGTGTTATAAAAATTGGTTTAGACGTATAAAACTGTGTATAAACGCCAATAGAGAGTTCTTTGAAAAGATATCATAAAAAAAATTATAATAATAATAATAATCTTTATTTCGGACTACACATACAAGTACACACAATCCATATAGTGTTAGTAACAATGACTTAAAAACTATGTTAGTAAACTTTTACAAACTAAAACAACTAAAACTGACGTGGCCCAACATACGTTGGCACGTGCCTCCGTACCCAGTGCCTTATAAAGGGACTGTCCATTTTTTTTTTCTAGTATCACAAAACTTTCTGAGTGCCCCACGTAATCTAGTTTAAATTTATTTCACCCCATGGGAGATGGCACTGCAGTGATTGATGTACATGCAATCCAGCCTGCTAGCAATCTTTTTTAGGACATTGTTGGAACTGGCCCGTACTCTGCGCACCAGGGATGCACACCTCATTAGCATCGTTGCGTAAAAGCAATTAATATGTGCGTCCGCGAACATTCCCGATGCGCTAAAAAAACGGGGCAGCCCCACCAAAACCCTGAAAGCGTTGTTGTATTGGACACGAAGGGCGTTGCACGACCTTTGGGTATATCTAGCCCACAGGCTGCACGTGTAAAACGTTGTACAATAAGCTCGAAACAGAGTAATTTTAACTTTTTAAGTGAGCAGCGTACAAACCTGCGAGCCAGCATGTTTGCCCTTACTGACAACGCTCTTCGTTCTCGCTCAATATCGAGTCCGTCATTGAGGTCAGGGGTCAATATATGACCAAGATATTTAAACGTAAATACTCTTTGTAGTAGAGTCCCATTGAGTAATACAGATGGTACATAACCCGGTCTACCCCCAGCCTCAAAAACCATGATCTCCGACTTATTGGAGTTATACATCAAACCATGTGTTTTGGCATACTGCTCACATTTGGCGACCAATTACTTTCTGAGACCACAGATTGACGCGCTCAGAAGCACCATTACATCTGCATAGCTAATATTATTTACACAAATACCATCTAAATAGCAACTCGCTCTGGTGCTGCTGAGCTCGCCAATCCTGCCTCACCCCGCATTCCAACCTGTATGGCCTGGAAAAAGTTCCAGCCCTTCGTACACTGTTAATCTGGTTATTATACCACAATTTAAAAATGTTTATAAGCTCCGTTGGCAACCTATCCTTCTCCATCTTTCTCCACAATACGTCATAAGCAACCAGATCAGAAGCCTTGAATAAATCTAGGAAGCTAGCATATATTGGCGTCCCACGCTGTGTATAGTAAGTATGTGATAGTATGCTTAATGCACAACACTGCACTTTCTGTTGACAAACTACGCCGGAACCCGAATTGGTTGTCATGAACACTTACAGTTTTATTTATTTGTGTATTAAGTAGACGGTCAAACACTTTTGATATTATGATATTATAGTAGCTAGACAGATGGGCCTATTGGATGCCGAGCGACGAAATGTAAGTTTTTACGCACAATATTGAGAGATTTACCATGTAATTTTAAGACCATAGACTTCTTATAGGTTTTCCTGTAATCTATGAGTAAAGAGCCATACTATGTATTTTTTTTCAAATTTTTCGGTCCAGTAGTTTCGGAGATAAGGGGGGGGGGAATGGTCAATTTTCATTGAATTTATTAAATATCTTTAAAAACATTTATTTTAAAATTATATAAAAAATATATTTGAGATTCTCGTAACAAGCCCTTTCATTTGATATGTCACACGGTACAGTTATCAAAACTTTTTTTAAAAATTTTCTTGTTTGCGCCCCAAAAGTGACCCCTATATTCAAAATTAATTTATTTACGTTACTCATTGGTGTTTGGGTCACAGAAATACATATGTGTACCAAATTTCAACTTAATCGGTCCATTAGATTCGGAGTAAATTGGCTGTGACAGACGGACAGACAGACAGACAGACAGACACACGAGTGATCCTATAAGGGTTCCGTTTTTTCCTTTTGAGGTACGGAACCCTAAAAAAATCTTCAGGGAATTCCATGTATGTATGTATAATTATTTATAGTTAAGAGCAGTGGTGACCCATTGGAAAAGGCCGCGACTTACGAGTTGTAGGTCCTAGGTTCGAACTCAGACAGGCGCTTTCATCATCATCAGCCTATCATGTCCCCACTGCTGGGACACAGGCCTCCTCTCTGTGAGAGGGAGTGGGCTGTAATCCACCACGCGGGCCCAGTGCGGGTTGGTAGATGTCACATGTCTTCGAATTTTCGGTTCTAGGACATGCCGGTTTCCTCACGATGTTTTCCTTTACCGTTTTGAGAGCAGTGTTGATGAAATAATTTACACAAAGTAAAGCGCTTGTCTGGGTTCGAACCTACGACCTACAACTCGTAAGTCGTGGCCGTTACCACTGGGCCACCACTGCTCATTTGCGCAGGCGCTCAGGCGCTTTACTTTGTGTAAATTATTTCATCAGCACTGCTCTCAAAACGGTAAAGGAAAACATCGTGACGAAACCGGCATGTCCTAGAACCAAAAAATCGAAGACATGTGACATCTACCAACCCGCACTGGGCCCGCTTGGTGGATTACGGCGCACTCCCTCTCACCGAGAGGAGGCCTGTGTCCCAGCAGTGGGAACATTATAGGCTGATTATGAGTATGAGTTCTGATAATTATGTAGGTATTCGTCGTTTTTGATAGTTTCGTTATTTTCTTTTGTATGTCAATGTCCACTGTTGGAAAGTTGCGATGTAAATCTAGTTATTTGTGATGCTCAATTTACTTATTTAAAATTTTATAAATTAAACTTGTTCAGCTAGTACCATTATATAAATTATTATATATACTAGGACCATTATATAAATTATTTTGAAATAAAAGTTATACCTAACTTAATTTAGTTTACCAGCAGTGAAATAAAAATGATCAATTCTGATAAGTAGAAAAGAAGTTTAAAAGAAGTTAAGGTATAACTTTTTGTTTTAGTTCACACCTGCTTAACTTTTGACGTGAATAATTACTTTTGCAGAGAAAAGCAATAATTACATCCATCATTTTATCAGCCAAAAAATGTCCGCTGCTGAACATAGGCCTACCAAACACAGCCACTTCGACCGGTTCAGTGCTTCCCGCATCCACCGGATTCCTGCGGCCTTCACAAGGTCATCGGTTCACCTTGTGGGAGGCCTTCCAATGCTACGTCTCCCGGTACACACACAATTACACCCAAATGAATGATAATTCAAATAAATGTGAGCGTACAGTATTATTGAAATTGCATGATCCAAGATCTCGATCTTGCGAGAGTGATAAAAGCGCCTATAGGATAGCATCTACAAAAGCAATAATTCTTAGAAGTAATGTGGTTCATTCGGATTGAAAAGCTCAATTCAAATTCAATTAAAAATATTTTATTTCACATAAACCTACATGAGCACTTATGAAACGTCAGAAGCTAGGTGCACGGTTCCAATTGGTCGCTTCCTATGGAGAAGAGCCGGCATGAAAATGGCTGTCCGAAAAACCGAAATAAACATACCTACCTACTTAATCAAAGATAGATAGGTATATAGATTATAGAGTTCGGGCCAAATTAATTCTCAGACGGGAATTTGAGATGTACATTAGAATATTTGGCGCTGAAGACATTTATAACTAATCTACTGACGTAGAGTTATAAAACTGTTAATAAAATTAATATTATAATCATCGTCCACTTCATTGTCATGTAATAGTTTTATAGCAGTAATATAATTATGAAATAATTTAAGATTTTGTTGCAGCTTTTACAGTTTAATAAAATGTGTTAGTTTATAATTGTTGGAATTATGATGAACACGGAATGCAAAACTTTAAGTCTTAAAATATTTTTTTGTTTTTTTTTCAAAACTATGTTATGTGAAAATGTTGCAATAAGTTCACAGTAAGAACTTTTAAAATGGCAAAAATCTAACCGAAAAAACGGAACGATAATACGATGAAAATCGATACATAATATTTTCGAACGCTGTACACACACATCTCTTGCCATTAAATATCCATTAAAGACCATTGGCCTTCCTCTTGAACGCAACAGTCTCGGGGCATATTGCCATAGCTATTACACTTGGCATGTGTATGAAGATACGAATATAAATAATAACGTTTTGCATTTTGTTTTAGTGTTTGCAGCAGCACTATAGCAGATATAGCATGTTCAACGAAGCTCGACACACAATGTAAACAGAAAACGTATTTCTAAGATTGTCTTTACTCCGCAAGTCAATCTGCCAAGCCTTTTCCCAACTACGTTGAAGTCGGCTTCCAGTCCAACCAGATGCAGCTGAATACCGTATTTTACATGGAGCGACTGCCTATCTGACCTCCACAACCCAGTAACTGGGTAATATAATACTCCTTGGTAAGACTGATTGTCAGACTTTCAGACTTCTGACGACCCGTAACGACTGTCAAAAAACACGAATGACAGCCGGGACCAACGGCTTAACTTGCTTTCCGAGGCACGGAGGAGTTTCGGTATGTTAAAATGGTCACCCATCCACAGTTCAACCCCGGAAAGCGCAGCTTAACCTGATGGATCGAACCATGCGGCTGTTATTACTTAGCCACGAGCTCCTCATTGTCTTTACTCCGCACGTGTAGACTAAAATTTACTGAAACGTAGTGCACACACAGAGAGACGTAACATAACTTTACATAACACCTTGAAGCGTTAGGCAGAGATGTACATAGTAAACTCACATTTCGTCAGTTATGTTTAAGTCCCATGTAATAGGGGGCGAACCTATTGCCATCAACCGGACACGAATCCAGACTCCGGGCTGCTATAGTTCTTGTAAATCACGAGCGCGGTCGGTCCTTGGTTGTGTTTAGACTTATACATGCATGGTGTGACAGTGTGCGTGCCCGCATACGCCCCGCGCGCACACATAAACACCATGCATGTACACGTCTAAACACAAACAAGGGCCGACCGCACTCGTGGTTTGCAACAACTGTACTGAGAAACTCTTGATAGAAATTTAAACTAATATTATACAAGATTTGATTTTTTGTATGTTTATTTGTTACGATTTCACGCTAAAACGGCTGAATGGATTCGGATGAACTCGGCACATGGGTAGACCATGACCTGGGTTAGGACATAAGATACTTTTTATCCCGATATTCCCACAGAATCAAGACCAATGCGGAACGCAGCTAGTTTAATAATAAAATAATTTGTGTGCCGCTAAATACGTAGCAGAGGCCGTACGGAAAATAACATAATTTGCTGCAAAATATTCACATCTTTCATATTATCCACTTAAACTGTTACCGCCACATGTCATCGTTGCTCTAAACAAAATATTATTTGACGTGAACATTTGAGAATTTATTTTAGTTTCGCCAGTCTGACCTTGCGACAGAAATAAAGAAAACAATGAGCTTTACATAATTTTGACAGGTTCACAGGTGTTCAGAAGATAGATGCGGAAACGTGAGTCATTTGGAAATGAGTGGGTAGTTAAAAAATGTGTTTTTATTTTCTTAAAAAAATATTTTTCATTCATCATTATTACTTCGTAACATCAATACAGCCGTTTGTAATATACCTTTAATAGCGGCATGAATAATGTCGTTTGTTGAAATATCGAAACTTGTCGCGTCGCCCTATCTGCGGGGAGCTTTTACTTCAAATCAAGTAATTCGGTTTTTGCAAGGTTTTCAGGGCAGTGCATTGTTTGTTTTTTTTTAAGTGAAAACTTCTTTAGGCGCGTTGGCCATTTTTGAGATGGGAAAAATAATTGAACTCGCGACACTGTTACCGACACCAGCTTTTGACCATTAAAAATACATCAACGCGCGATACATTTTCTTTGGGATTAATGATATTCCAAACATTGATACATGACGACGACATGATTGACGTTTCCCTTTTTTAACCGACTTTAAAAAAGAAAATATTTCCTGCTCAGTAAAATTGTTCAAGTTTTCACTTCTGTCGACACCGAAATGCCACTGTTTTTTTGTCAGTTTTCTTTAAAACTACAGGTAATGTATAAAATTTTGTTCATCATCATCATCATTTCAGCCGAAAACATCCATTGCTGGACATAGGCCTCCCCCAAGCACCGCCACTTCGACCGATACTGTGCTTTCCGCATCCCAGCAAAAAAAGTTATTTATGCGGTTTTTTATCCTTTTGCCAAAACCCCTTAGTCGACTATAAAGGACCAACCTAAAACACAATGAACACACAGGCAGCGAGTGCGAACAACAGACAAGGACAAGGCGGGAATGTTTGACCTTTCCTCATCTATTGCATATTAAATGGCGCAAGCTCACAGATGTAAGACACGGGCGGGTGATGTCATGTCCGCGCCACATCCATGTCCAGTCAAGGAGAGAAGTCTTACATAAATAGATAAAATATACTTTACTGTACACCAAAATTATGACACTGCTTTTAAAATATTACTAAATTACTTCACCCGCAGAGAGGTTGTAAATTATCTCACGGGAGTATGCTACTAGGATAAAAAGTTTCCTATTTATTTATATAATAATTACTTGCTGAACTTTCAGTAAACACCAAAACGCG
The DNA here is from genome assembly GCA_949152395.1 of Agrochola litura. NCBI lineage: Eukaryota > Metazoa > Arthropoda > Insecta > Lepidoptera > Noctuidae > Agrochola > Agrochola litura. Next base: position 8,730,377 of record OX424509.1, read on the forward strand.
CAGCAAGCCAACAATACATTTTTCACTATGGCTGAACGGATTTGTCTGTTGACAGATAGAGTAGGGTTGCAAAATTACGTAATTTTACCGAAAACGCTGGTAAAATACGTGTATTTTACGGTAATTTATATAAATTATGGTAAAATTACCGGCGACTTATGAAGTTTTATGTTTTAATTTGTGCTGTCCTCTGCTCTGCCTCTGCACATAGATGATACGAGTATTATTATAATCCGTGACATAGTGTAATTCATATCTTGAATTCTTGACTTGAGAATTAAGTTTTAGGGATTTTTAGTACGCTTGAGTCGCACGAGCTCAGTTTTCTGTTTTTTTCTAAGTTCAAATACTGCTTATATCTCTAGCAAATTTCATTCAAATCCATTAATAGTAAAGTAGTGACATACACATGATGCACACAAACATACTCACTTCCGTATTTGTAGTGTTTTAGTGGGTATGACTGTCATCATCATCATCATCATCATTTCAGCCGAAAGACGTCCACTGCTGAACATAGGCCTCCCCCAAGCACCTCCACTTCGACCGATTCTGTGCTTTCCGCATCCAGCGGATTCCTGCGGCCTTCACAAGGTCATCGGTCCATCTTGTGGGAGGCCTTCCAACGCTACGTCTTCCGGTACGCGGTCGCCACTCCAGAACCTTTCGGCCCCATCGGCCATCCGTTCTACAAGCAATGTGCCCTGCCCATTGCCACTTAAGACTGTATGAGTACGTTTAATACGTTTTTACCGAAAAGTACCAGTTTATCGTAAAATACCGTAAATTACGTAAAATATTTTTTTTACCGTATTGTACCAGGGTAATTTGACCGTTTTACATCCCTAGATAGAGTGATGAAGGTACCTTTCGGTAGCCGAGAGCAGCAGGCGACGTGTCGCGACAGAACTGGTTTCTATGTATTTTTATGAAACCGACGTGTACCTATTAGCTACGGAAGGTATTGCATAGAAATATATAGGAACCAGTTGTGTCGGTACAAATGGCGGTCTTATAACTACTCATGGTCATAATATATATCAGACTATTATATAGATAGAGAGTAAATATTACTGAATCCGATGGAAACCCTCTATAGGTTTCCATAGTATTCAGTAGTTTTTTTAAATGATAAAAGGAATCAACCTACGGCCACGGCTAGCAGACACGAGGCACAAATTAAACTTCAGAGCATAAAAATAAAATATTTTACCAATATCCTATTTCGGTTCCTTCTAATTTTAATATGAGACCTGTCAGTCAATATGTACTCGGTATTGCCATTTTTAAACCCGACACGATACGATGTAGTTATATTATATTTTGGCTCATGCGCGTGTCCAGCTAGACTATCTTATTTTGTACGGTTATTATTACATACAATTTGTCGTTGTTATGTAGTTTTTTTTTCCTATTTTCTCATGTGTCTCCTTAATCTAGTGACTGCAAGAGCTACTGCTGAGCCTGAGGTCTTATGTTCGATGCTCAGGTCGGGCAAAGTGTTATTGGGCTTTTGGATCAGGAATTTCTCAGTAGCAGCCCGGATTGGTGCCCAGTTGATGGCAATGGGCTCGCCCCCTATTACATGGGACTTAACTGACTGGCGAAATGTGGGAGTACCTACTATACGTACACCTCTGTCTAACCTTTCGAGGATTACAGGCGTGATGTTATGTCATGAATCTAAAAATCCATGCGAATTACTTTAATCATAAAATTATGAATCTTTAAATCCATTCATCTTTTAATCGTAATTACGATTTAATTAGTAACCGATTCTTAAGGCAAAAAGATTAAATGGGTCATTCTGCGTATTTATCGAAAATTTATTAAAGGTAATTTTATCTCCAAATGCTTTTATACGATGAGAGGGTGAAATACCAATTATAACGTTCGTTAAGATGATTAATGATCAGCGAGACGGTAGGAATCAGGCCTAAATCAATATGGCCTTTGTTGTTAGATAAACAAGGATCAATTTAAAAGGTTTTTTTTAACAGCCAATTAATTAAAATAAACATTTTTCTATGAAACTGGAGCAATGAACTTAAAACAAGTAAAATGTAAAGCTATGAAATTATGTCAATTTTATACCAGAGTATTGCTTAAATCTATATGACCCCTCAGGATACACACAGGGTAATAACAGATTTGTATGCAAAGAGTACGCTCGTAAAAAAGGTTTTATTACTCAAAAAATAAGACAATTTTGGTTATAAATAAATCTTATTTACTTTACCCAATTCATGAGAATAACACTTCATGGAAATACCATCCGCATTTATAATCACAACTTACTAAAACACGCTGTTGAATCGTCAATAAAATAATGATTAATTTGAACTACAAAAAAAACCGACTTCCAAAAAACACTACAAAGTGAAAAATAACATTAATTTCGGAAGTCGGTGTCTTTGGTTTTAAATTTTCGTTTTTTGCCACCGACTTCCAAAATTAAAGTTATTTTTCACTTTGTAGTGCTTTTTTTTGGAAGTCGGTTGTTTTGTTTTTTTTTAAGTTATTATTTTTCACTTTTTAATTCAAAACCAAAGACACTGACTTCCGAAATTAAACTTATTTTTCACTTTGTAGTGTTTTTTTTTGGAAGACGGTTGTTTTCTTTTTTTCTCTCTTCCTTTTTTTTTATGCTATGTTTTAAGTAGAGCTAGTAACCAAAAACGAAAGGCGAGGGACGAACAACGAGTGTGCGACGACGAAGAGCGATTACTCGCTGTTATACCAAACGTGTCTCAGCGAGTCTTGTACCCGTTAAGCGAGCGACGCTCAGCGAGTCCTCTCTTAGATAACTCTTGGTACTCGCCGGGGGTGTAAACAGTCAGCGACCATCTATTAATATAGTATCTGTTTTACATGAGACCTACAATCCTTTGTACGTTTCTTGAGCGAAAACATCGTTGATAGTCGGTCCTCGTCGGCGGTAGGGGAGGTGCCTTCGGCGGAATTTCCTATTCATACTTCAGTTAGTTTTGAAAGGAACAACCATCCCTCTGTAAGATTTACTCTGTAAGATTTCTCCTTTGTATTCAATCTCTTTTAAACTCAACGCCTTTTCATTTAGAATTGGTATTCTTTTACAAGTTGCTCGTTTTCTAGCTTGAATGAAAAATGTTGAATAGTGTTTTTCTTCTTTCTTTATTTTATATTAAAATATAATACCTACTTTAATAGGCTTAAGTTGGAAGCTCACATTTAAAAAAAACTTGACTATCATCAATTCTATTTTGTCTTTGGCATTTTAGGTTCTACCAAGAAAAAATCATTCGAATAACGTTTAGGAATACGAAAAAGAAAACAAGGGTATTTTTCTATGTATTTTTTTTGAGCTCGTCCTTAATAGTTTCCTTAATCTCACTTCAGCAAGTGACGTATTCGTGACATTATGATTATACGAGAAGAAACCGATGTCTTAGAACGAAAATTCGAAGACATGTGATATCTACCAACCTGCACTGGCCCGCGTGGTGAATTAAGGCTTCCGAAAACTACATGCAAACTTTACTGCTTGTTTGCTGGAGCCTTTATGGCCCACTCCCTCTTACTGAGAGGAGGCCTTTGTCCCAGCAGTGGGAACATTGTAGGCTGATTATGTTATGTTAGCCCATGTCTCTCTGGGAATCGTATCCCAAGCCCCAAGATACAGACTGACTATCTAGTTTGGGGCTCACTGGCAAATAATACTTTGTAACCTAACTGTAGGTAATATTTTCCTTATCCTGTGTTTAATGTCCCTATTTACTGGATAATAAACTTTTTTTATTTTCTATGTCCCTCAAAAGCTAAATGTTTTGTATCCCTAGTTGCATCACACAAAGATAACATGAATGCTGTAGAAATTCAACCAGTTCAACAACTTTCCTAAAACAATGTAGGTACCTATCTAATTAAATGTGCAGCTGTGGTCACAGAATAGTACAGAAGACGCACTCCGCATTTTAGGTATGACGCTACAAGTACGCGGCGGTCTCGTCTTGTCGGGCAAATTCAGTGAGCGTAACGTAGTCAGAGTTACGCGATAGAGAGGCAACTTCCAGGTGAGTATAACTGTAGGTAATTAGCGCTCTGCGACCTAAATTGCACTTTATTGTGTCGTAGGAAGAGTCGCTTTTTATTTAAATGATTTTGCGGAGTGAACCATCTACTTTGTGGTATAGATGATGTTTCTCTAAACTCCGAAACTTCTTGAACTTCAGGAGTATGTAGCTTATTATCGTGTCTCGTCGCGTGTATCGGAACTTGTTACATATTGTAAACACGTCGTTTGAATTCAAAACTAGTTTGAAAAGTTTGCAGAACACTGCCTGTAATTGCATGTTCGAGAGTTGTGATATTTTTCGCGGTTACGATGTTGGGCCCATAGAGAAAGTTGTCCTGTTTGATGGTTTGTACCACCCACACCCTTAAATATGACGACAACTTTCTGATACATGTTGTTTAGGGTTGCCAGCCATACTAAAAATGTTTTAAAAAATTGTATAAATATTTTATTTTCCCTTGAAATACACTGTTCAATAAAAATAAACCACCCTATTAGAGAACCGTTTATTTATAAATCAAAATTGAGCGCCCATTCCAGGTAACGAGGCCATAATTTTTAAAATTCAGCTATATTAAAGATCAGACAGAAATTAAGACTCTTGTACTGAGAAACCGATCTGACCAAGATTATGAAGAGATCTTGGCCCCTGAGTTTTTTTCGCCATTTCTTCTCAAAATGAAGTGTTGATTCTATCTTGCTTATCCTATATACTATTAAATGAGCAATATTTGTATATATATATCTATATATATTTGTAATCACGTCCTCAAAAATTACTCTAACGATTTCGATGAAAGATGCAATATAGCAGGCGAAAAATCGATCTAGCTAGGTCACATATCTGGAAAAACTTGTTCGTACTCGACACAGGCCTCCTCTCTGAGAGAGCGAGTTAGCCGTAATCCACCACGCGGCTCCAGTGCGGGTTGGTTTCAATCATTAGCAATTATGGAAACAGGTTTTATTTTGCGGTAACATTAAATGTATGCGGGATTAAACCTAAGGCCAAAAAGGTTTTTGGGCAAGCATATGCAGGACAAAAAGTTGATAGCTGAGTAGATGCGGCATGATGAGAGAAAACCGAAAATGTATTTAAAAAGTTTCAGATAGGAGCCCCGTGGTCAGGAGTACACAGATACCGAAAATGGACAAAAAGTAGTATTATGAATTACAGAGCAGTTGATTTTGGATATGATCTTGTGCGGCCTAACTAATGACTTAAATATGCAAATTTGATGAAGAAATTGTGGGCTTTCCTTAAATCAGACGATTTTGAAGACTCAGATTTGGACAATTTTAAAAGGATATTCGGGGCTAATAAAAGTCATTCTGTGCAATTGTGTTACATTTCCTGATAGTGAATAACTATCTGAAGGATTGATGGAGCCTTTTGGCAAATATGACGTTTCATTGTTTTAGAAAAGTACCGAAAAGTGGTCGTAATATTGCATTTATCTCTAAAACAACGAACCGAGTAGCTTGGATTGCTGTTTGAATTTGAAGCTGGCTCTTTTGTGAAGCTGGCAAAGATGGAAAGCCACATTTACTAAAATTAACAAAAACATTAAACTAACGACTAGTTTATGTCATAACACTACGTACAATATTTCTATTTTCTTAATGTTCCTCGAGTATCATCGGATTTCCGAATACAAACGAATGCTAATTTCCATGTCCATTATTAGATTTATCGTGTACTATAATAATTTGAAATCAGAACTAAGTACTTTATTGTTGTTTTGTTTTGATTTCCGTGTGAACAAATAGACCTGTAATAGTAGTTAATGAAACTGTTGCATAATGAGGGGTATTAAAACATGAGTGTGTGTTTAAATCACGAATGTTTTAATACCTAGTTATGTGCAGTTTCATACACGACTTTATCTACTCTCATACATTGGGATTGAACCTAATACTAAATAAAAGACCAAAGTTAAAGATCAAGAATAAATTTGAAAAATCCCACGAAATTCAGTACAACAAAACAAATGAATGTCGTCTGCACCAGCACATCACCGCACAAATGCGCTACAGCGGGTGCTGCTGTCCCCCGTTTAAACGTTCCAATGCAAAAGGTGATATTAACTTCTTGGAATAGCCCTGTATCGTAATAGAAAAAAAAAGGTTTTATAGCATTATTTTGTTAGAGAAAAAATGTTATAATGATTCTATTTTTAAATTTCGGTATTGTGTTCATAAAGTATGTCAATATAAACTCGTTTTGAATTTTATAATTCGAATATTACGCTATGAGAGCAGATAAAACTATTTTCCTATCTGTCGTGCCTGCGACTTTAGCGGCTTTTCTCCCATTTTTTAAATAAATTACATTAAGTTAAAAGAGTATTAACAACTCTATATACTTCCAAGTCGATTGAGAGCGTCCGGTCTGCACCAAGTGCAAAGAGCAACTGATAAAAATCCGACGACTGACGAAACACGAGGTTTGCCTAGGGATATTAAGAACATATTTATACTGTGCCTCTGCGCTCGATTTTGTTACTGATATCGCCCCTAATTCTAAGTGTAGTTGGTTTTTGTCAGTTTTGCTAAATAAGCCTCTTAGAATTGGAATTGGAATTTTGAATGATAAAATCATTACTTCCGCATAAAATTGTTAGTGAGACAGTCTCTTAGCGGGTAAATTAATTAACCGATTTCGTTGTATTTCACGGAGCTTTAAGTAAGAACAAGGTTCCTAAGGAAAAAAGGACTAAACATTAGACTTAACGGTGTATCTTTTGTTTATCCCCATAAAAGTTACAATATTTTTCGGTTTATTGGTTTGTTCCGCCTGCGATACCAAAATTCTATAGATTATATTTGTGATAGTGCTTGTTTTTTTCAGTCAGGTTTTTTAAGTGACTTATTTTCAGCATTTTTTTTTAAACATATAATTTATTTTATATTTTTGTAATCACCTTTTAAAATCCTTCATTTTGATACCCCATTTGACGATCTTTGTTTTTTCAGAATCAGTTCAGCCGTTTAGTAGTTACGAGGGAACATAGAGACGGACATACAACCATGCAGGCCAAACACATAACCCTCCTTTTTGGCTTCGCTGCAGTCGGGTAAAAATAAGAACCTATTATTTTGACCTGAATAAACACAAGGCCACCAACTATAGATAACATTGAATAACGATAAGGTTCAATTAATTACCAAGTTAGATATTGAGAAACTAAGGTCCTCAATATTAATAATGAATAGCTATTTCAATTGGAACACACAGTCAAGATAGGTTCTGTTATTAGTCCTTCTCACCGAAGACAGGACTCTGGTTTTAATCAAATGGACTTCGTTTTCCCTAGACATCTTATTCAAGAAAATTTGCACAAGATTAAAAAAGGTATTCAGTCTTAAAATAATTATGAGCCTACCTGCTTACAATGATCGATTTTCGTGTAAAGTTAAATATGAAAATTGTATTCCTTGATGGAAGACAAACCTCTACAGAATAACCATCCTTTGAACAAAGTCGGGTAAAAATAAGAAAACTGCGCGCTTTCCAAAACTAAAAACACACACTGAACTAAGAACCTACATTTTTATTATTAGCTCATTCTATAAAAACTTTCTACAAAAAAAAACAAACAATTTCCAAAAAAAAAAACACTACACAGTGAAAAATAAAAAGTTATTTTTCACTTTGTAGTGTTTTTTTTTTTGGAAGTCGGTTGTTTTTTTTTTGTAAAACGTTTTTATTTTTCACTTTTTAGTTGTGATACCAACCACACACAAATTCGAATACCACTACCTGCTACCAGTGACAGGAACTTATCATATTATCCATAAACTAAGTGAGAAAAAATACGTATTATTGAAGCTAACACAAAAACTATCCAACCAAAGTTAATAAAATTTATATGGGACTACATCTTTCAAACAAAAAAGAATTTTCAATATCGGTTCACAATTGACGGAGAAATCGGAGGACATACATAAAAACAAACACGCTACAAACATAGAACCTCCTCCTTTTTGGAAGTCGGTTAAAAAGGACAAAGATAACAGAAACCATATCTGCATAATGCATGTTCCTCGTCCCCCATGACATTTGACCTACATTTCTATGTCGAATTCTCATTCACCAAAAAGGTCAGGGATTTATCCTGCTAGCACAGAATAGATAGGAATAGAAGGTTAGCTCCTTACAATGGCCGAAAACAGGCGCATACGTGATGTCTGTTCCAAAATTATGTGATGATAGTGTAAACAAACCTTGTTCAAGTTCAACTCTTACGCATGATACACATTCATCTATATTTAGACCTTTGAAGGTTGCAACTTCATTTCTCATCACTTTTTCCAACAATTACCTACTGTTTGAATAGCTGATCCTGCTCCATAGGACAATTTAGAATCAAGACAAAAATTAAATTGGTTGCTAACTTAATTGTGAAATTTATATTTTTTTGTTATATGATTTTACATCCTGTGATTACTTCCTCACACACTTAGGAACATCGTCTACTTTTACAATGTTTGTAAATATGTAAGCACCATGTATCTACGAGTATCACATAATTAAATTATCTGTCATTGCTTCATTTTTAATTCTTTTCACCTGTTGTAGTATAGTAATTTTATTCTAGGTGCATCGTCTTCACATATAATTATTTCACAAATGTTGGTAAAACATTTTAAAAGAGTTTCTTGCCCATTCTTCTCCATACGAAAAATATCTTTTGGAAGGGGCGACTAGAATCAATTCTATTATTTTGTAAATTCTGACGTTCAAAAGTGCTATACAATATATTTTAAATAAATTATTTGACTTTGAATAACGTTATTAATTTGTAACTTGAGGTTATAAAATTATCCTCAATTGTCAAAATCAAAATCAAAAAACAAAATATTTTATTTCACATAAACCTACAAGGGCACTTATGAAACGTCAGAAGCTAGGTGCACGGTTCCAATTGGTCATATGAAAAACATCTTTAAATTGATTTAAAATCAAAATTTCAGGTGGTATTTACTACAAATTGGCATCCATAGGTTTTCTGATTCATTTGTTTACATTTTCGTCTGATACTTTTGTATCTGATACTTTTGTATCAGACCACCATACCAGTCACGAATGCGCTTGCAATCCCTGTACATGTAGTATGTCTATGTGTGAGTGTGTTTTCACTCAGTGTATGGAGCTAACCTTCTGTACCCATTCTGTGCTGCTAGTCAATTCCGATGTATCGTCCCTATCCGCCATTGCGTTAATCTTTGATCCTTGATTTACGACCCCTTAGGGGTTCTATTGGTCGTTCTATTGTAAATCAGATAGTTTGACGAACCAGTTAAAGTTATTATTCTCTTGATAATCTTGTCTTGTATTGAATCGTATCAGCACAGTATAATAAAGTAACAGTATTATGTTTTGCAGTGACCTTGAAATAATTGCCTACGGCCGCTCGGTAGATAAGCCTTCCGCACTCGTGCGTAACCGCCGTGTACTCGATACTGTTGCATACAGATATACACTGAGATTTCGGCCGTTTTCTATGAAGACATCAAACGCAAACTCAAAGCATTTATTTCAAATAAACCAATTACAGGTATTTTTGAATTGTCAAGGGGTGAGTCAGTCAGAAAGATGAAGCTAGTTGCCCATTCCAAAGCGTAGTAGGTACCTAATGAGAAGAACGGGCAAGAAACTCCACGGACACTCTTTTAAATAAAAAAATATTGTTACAAAAATATTGGTTACATTATTCATGTTGAAATTATTACATAAAACTGTTACTTATTTATACTGTGCATCACTGATAATTTCACAGAAAATTGTCTGGGAGAGATAGCTTTGAAAGGCTTGGAGGCCACAGTCCATATCCTGAGATTTATCTCAGGAAATGGACTGTGGCCTCCAAGCCATCAATAGATTTTCAAAGCCGCAGCGTCGAAATATTTCGTCGGTTAATCTACTGTTTCATAGAAAAGTGCAATACCTACGCGGTCAAAACGTATGGAACAACTGACTTTTTTTAAAATAACTGACCAAAAATGTCAACGCAGTGGCGTTCAGAATCATGTACTGAATCCATGGTAACAGTTTTCGTGTCGATGTCCCTGCCACACTGTATAGGTGTTACGAGTATGAGAACTTTAATGTTAATGATATGAAGTACTATATCAGGGATGGTCCTTGGCTGCACTATGAGAACATAGTCATAGGCCGTCCTATGTGGGCTATAACATTATTTTTAGAGGAACTCTAACTACTCCCGAGGGCTCTTGTATAAGGTCAAATTTAATGATACAGACCGACTGGAATTGTCAAGAGAATGAAGAGGCTATATACTATTCACTCAATAGCCTAGTGTGACGTACAAGTTAATTTGTTCAGAATGAGTCTCAATGTGTAAACAATGCTGGCCCCAGAATAAAGCTGGTGAAGCTGGTGGTATTGTTAGTGGTTCCAATAGGGCGGTATTAAATAAAAGCATTTTATGTATGGGTCCAATCATATTTAACAAAATACCCGATGTAATAAAAAATGAAACATTAAATTATCCACTTTTCAAAAAAAATTGTAGCATCTATTAATGAATAAAAGTTATTACTCAATTGGCGATTTTTTGACAGTAAGAATTTAGATTGATAATATGACATCTCTGTACTCCTGACTTGTACTAAATAATTTTTAATTTAACTGTATTGACCTCGAACTTAACGAATTTATAAACTTGACATTGTTGTTTGACATGGTTAACTTGTATTGATTTGTTTTTTTGTGTTTATAATATTATATTGAGGGAGTCTTTATCATTATAACTTAAACTGTTTGCATGCCTTAGTTAAGGTAGTTAGTTTACGGATCATTTTTAAATTTAACATCTGTAACTTGTACCTACTTTCTGTGCAAAATAAAGAACTATTCTATTCTCTAAGAAAATATGTTCGTCAAGTTGAAGTTATTGTAAAAGTTAATACATAATCTGCAGATATCAATCTTTTTAAACTTATATTTGTAATGTACTCAAAGTAACCATAAAGTTTCGCAGTTTCAATCCTCTGATTGACAAAGTTTTGTGAGACCGCTCATTAATCTTATAACTTAGCACTTACTGAAAATAATTCCCCAAAGGAGATGACTCTGGTAGCATCTTTCAGTTCAGGAGGAAGAAGACTCTTGCAAGGTGATTTTCCGTAGTCGTTGATGATTTCACATAATTCTTTCATTTCTGTGCAGACTCTGGCCTGCGCTTCAGCCCCTCGGAATTCCGTTTTCGAACCGGGAATGGGTCTAGATAAAAAACAGAAAAGTTTATTATATTCCTCTTTTAACGAAACAGAATTTCATACTTACTTCAAAATAGTTTTAGCAGCTTTACAGTTACAAGATCATAGATAGATAGCGACGGCGAAGCGTCAAGAAATTCGTAATAGACTTGACAATAGTTAAATTTGCTTACAACAATATAGAACGGCACTTATGCGGAAAGTGTCTTTTGCATGGCTCCAAAAATTTATAAAAAAACAGTGGCACCCCGGAAGTAGTATAGTAATTTTATTCCAGGTGCATCGTCTTCACATATAATTATATAATTAATGTATACAAAATATTATAAAACATTTTAGAATAGTAACGGTGGAGTTTCTTGCCCATTCTTCTCCATACGAAAACTACCTTTTGGAAGGGGCGACTAGAATCAATTCTATTTTTTGTAAATTTTGACGTTCAAAAGTGCTTTTTATGTGCCTGATTGAAATAAATTATTTGACTTTGACTTTGAGCGCCGACAGAAGTGAAAACTTGAACAAGATCGCCTTGGTGGAAGTAAAATACTTGTATAGAACATTGGTCCGTAACCTTATCTAAATGAAGAGCACAATCGCGTTTACAAAAATGAGGTGTCGGTAACGGTGTCACGAGTTCAATTGTTTTTTCCCATCTAAAAAATGCCCAACGCGCCTAAAGAAGTTTTCACTTCAATAAACTACCTAAAAGCTGGAAGCAGTTAAGTGATGTAGCTTTCAAGAAAAAGTTATAAATTTTCTAGCAGATAAGGCTTATTATAATTTAAATGAGTTTTTTGCTGAGAGATTTTGATAATGTTTTACTAATTTATTATTTTAATAATCTATTTTATTTATCATGACATTTTTAAATAGACTCGTTTTGACATACTTTGATATTGTTAATATTTGCATGCCAAAACGTGATGATCTGTTTTTATCTTTATTTTTAACATCTTTTGCATGCTGACAATTTGTGTTGTGTGTATTGTGTTTGAGCGAATAAATGATTATCTTATCCCATCTGCCGAAATCTTAGAGTATATAATTCTCTAAGGCCGAAGTTAACAATTTACACAAAGTGAAAAACCTTTTTATTGTTTGACAAGTTAAATTGATCGAAGTCAACACGTGTCCTTTGGAAGTTAGGAAGTAATGCATAAACTCGGTAGTTTAGTTAAAAGGTATTTCTACATTTTGATTTATGCTTTTGCAATACTTGGAAATAAAAATGTACTTAAGAGATTTAACTAGAGCAAACGAATTTGACCTTTAAATTCGAAACCATGAAAAGTAAATTTCGCGACAAATTACAGATAGGAGGTATTGACACTTCGCCGTCGATAGATAGAATACTCTGTTTTACACCATAATAAATTACAAACACTCCAAATGTAAAGAGTTTTGTGAAACAGAAACGTATCACATAATTTTACTTTTTGTTGGATTATAAGAAAATCGGTCGGAACGCAAATCTCGGAACGTACAATTTCGTGTTCTTTTTTTAAATTTTCATGAACTTGCAAATGGCTTCCGTGAGAATGCGGAATATTATGCTACGAAGACCCAGTTATAGGTTTAAATTCACTCTTATTTGGTTACCTTGATTCTCATTTTACACACATAGATGGTAATCTAATAGATTAGGCTATGAATTTCTATTTTTTTTTTTCTATCTGAAATTTCTCAGTAGCAGCTCGGAGTCTGGATTTGTGCCCGGTTGATGGCAATAGGCTCGCCCCCTATTACATGGGACTTAAACATAACTGGCGAAATGTGGGTGTACCTGCTACAGGGACACCTCTGCCCAACCCTTCGGGGAAACAAGGCGTGATGTTATGTTATGTTATGTAACGTAAGACCTCAGTATCTTATCCTTACAAAGACGACAGTTCCTATTACTACATACATACATACATACATAAACTCACGCCTTCTTCCCATGGGGGTAGGCAGAAACTACAGAACGCCACCTGCTACGATCCTTACATACTTCTTTTGCCTCGTTTACGTTCATACATCTGGTCATACACGCACGCCGGTTGCGAGTACTACGCACCTGGCCTTTCTGAAGAACATCACCAATAAGGTCAGTGTATGTCCTCCTGGGGCGTCCCCGCCCGGCCTTTCCCTTCACATTAGCCTCGTAAATACATTTTGTTAGTCGCCTTTCATTCATCCTCTCAACATGCCCAAACCATCTCAGCATACCCTTTTCAATTTTCCCTTTTTTTTTTTTTTCCTATTACTTTCTTAGATAATTAGATTCTTATTAATCCTCTAGCTATAATAATCTCGGAAGTATTTTCGCTGCCTTAGTCCAAAGGTAATGGAATGCCAGTCACGGATAATTGTTGTATACCCGTATTATACCTTTATCCATAATAGGGCTATTTCTGGAGTATGACAGCCTGGAGTATGGCAGTTTGACATCAATGTTGAAGTCCTTTGTAGTAAACAAAGGATTTCTACAATGATGTCATTTCATTACATTACGGTACGACACAACTTAGATGTAGCATCGGCAAAATTAGTAAAACTGATCACCATCCAAACTGAAAGTGTGGCGCAAAGTATAAATAAAAATAAAAAATAAAAAATGCCCCTTCAAAATCATCAATCTTTATTACTACTACTTTAGGTGAAAATGATCTTTACGCAAACGCAATAACTTGTAAAGTCAGATAACCAAATACATTGTAAAATTGATATGAATGAATGTAAATTTTCAAATTCATGCAACATCTAAGTTGTGTCGTACTGTAACTATCTGTATTTTTAAGAATAACTAAGAATTAATTAGTTTGTGAAATAGTTTTAGTTAAGTTAGAATATAATTTTGTTATTTTTATTAATTAATTAATTTGGTAGGTATAAGTAGTTATCTACGTACATATTATTTTAATTCTGAATAAAAATTTCTTTCTCTCGAATTGAGTGTCATAATTTTTTAATTGTGGCTTTTTATGTAGTGGCAAATTTTTCGAAGAATCCACAAGTTGAACGAACGCAAATTATTTATAACTGTTAAAATAATTTAATTACTTATACCTACAGAAAGGTAATTCGAAATTAATTAAAATATTCTGCCAATTAACATAATATTATTATGTTCTTTATTAACTTGAATATTTTAGTGCGAAGCTAATAATAAGAAAAAAGTTAAAAAATATTTGCTTCATTTTCTAAAATGTCTTTGAACTTTGGATATATTTTCACAGTTTTATTTTATTTTATTCATCATAATGAGACACAGAAGTTAAAACAATCGATGAAAAACAAATAATTTTTGAAAAAAATTGTAATAATAAATGAAAATCAAAACGATACACGAAAGAACGTCACAGAAATCAGTCCAGGGGTCCTACCATTAGCTCATAAAGCAGTATTATTATAATATTACTTCAGTGTGGGAAAGAAATGAAGCTCTACAGGACGTATAGCTCCATTTCTTTCTCCTACTGAAGTAATATTAAAATAATACTGCTTATGAGCTGGTGGTAGGCCCCCAGATAGTGTTACTGTACCTACCTACCTAATAATGATCAATACAGGACTTTGATCGAGTTGAAACGAGCCTGCCTGGACACAATATATTGGTATTTCATGATTACTTCTACACAATACGGGCAGCAAAAGTTACTATTGTGTTTCTGCACTGGTTCACTTCAATATTATGCTGGAACTAGACCAGACAAACAACAACTCCACTCCTCTACTGTCAATTCTATGAAAAGGATCCCAAATACCTACTTATCGTGAGATAAAATCATGCGTGTTCTTTGGACAATCGAAAAAAGTATGACGAGAATAATATTTTCAATATAAAACCAGCCTGTTTTGTTCAGCAGAGCAAAGGGCTTTACAAAAAAGATTACAAAGTTTTAAGTTGCAATTTTGTCATGAAATTTTTCTTCATCAATAGTCATTGTGGTATCTGTGAGATGCAAACAAATAACATTTTAATGGCATTGAAAAGTCAGTACTCGACTCGTACTTAAAGTCTTTGACCAGTGCGTGTTGCCAGTGATGACTTATGGTACTGAAACGTGGTCGCTCACAATGCTCCTTATCAGAAGGCCAAAAGTCACCCAAAGGGCAACGAAGAAGGCTATGCTTGGAGTTTCCCTACGTGATCGAATCAGAAATGAAGAGCAAGAAAACCAAGGTAACCGACATAGCCCGAAGAATTGCCAAACTTAAGTGGCAATGGGCTGAGCACATTGCTTGCACATCGGATGGCCTATGGGGCCGAAAGGTTCTGGAGTTGCGACCGCATACCGGAAGACGTAGCGTTGTAAGGCCTACCACAAGATGGACCGATAGTCTTGTGAAGACCGCAGGAATCCGCTGGATGCAAAAAGCACAGAATCGGTCGAAGTGGCGGTTCTTGGGGGAGGCCTATGTCCAGCAGTGGACGTCTTTCGGCTGAAATGATGATGATGAAAAATCAGTGCCAATGTAGGTTCGTAGAACTTCAGTATTCCCAATGAGCAAAGGAATTTCCTGGAAGGTAAGCGGTGAAGCAAAGCTACGAAACTATTTTTGTATTTCGTTCAGAACTAAGTGAGGTACTGGGGCGGATGTGGTAATGTGCTTTGAAGGTGCGTTCCTATTGGTTGATTCCCTAAATAATATAAATCCGATCAAACCCGTCCCTTGCTGCCCTCCTCCAGCAGCGATACCCTAAGGCGAGGTCCGTACCCCATAGGGGGTGCCCTTGGAGAGTCGCTTAGTTTATAAGTTTTATGCCCTCGCTGGAGGCCTTAATTTACAAAGGTATCCACAGGATAGCCCGGTTATGTAGCCAACAACCTACTAAGCTGACCAGCAAGAAGCAGTGATACCCTAGTGTTGTGACCGTCAGACTGCCAAGTCATAGGTCTCGAATTCGAACGCAAAGCACGCACGACTGACTTTTCGGATTCTTGTGCGTATTATATAATTTTCACATGCTTAAAAAACGGTAAAGGAAAACATCGTGTGGAAACCGGCATGCCAGAGAGATATTTCTCGACGGCATTTGAAGCCAAGTCAGAGGCCCATGTGCGGCTTTAAAACTCTGACACCAGGTTAGTCACTAACCACACGAAAACAAGAAGAAAAAGCGAGAAGATATTCATAAAAAAATGCTTGATAACATACACATTATTGCTAGCACATTTCTTGTGGAAAGGCAGCTTACACTAATAAGTCTTGTGTGATATCTACTCACTTGCCATATTCATCCTTTGAAAATGTAGGTTTGTGGTTTTTGTCGAAAGATCCGCTGAATGCCGTCACCTTTTGTAGATCTGTATGTGCTTGAGCCTTTGTGTCGAATGCCGAGATCAGGTCTGTGAGGGAAGAGCTCTGAAAATAAAAGAAGATAGATTTTAATAAAATGAAAGCAAGGTCCATCCCATCTTGTGGTAAAGCTTGGGGAGTCCTATGTCCAGCAGTAGACGTTTATCGACTGAAATGATAATAAACGGTTTTGGGTAACTGATAGAGAATGCCTTTAGTGGGATGATGAACAGGGTGTACAGTTCACTCATCCACCATAGAAAAGGGAGGATCCTCCGTAGAACATTGTTTCGTAATCTTATCTAAATAAAGAGCACAATCGCGTTTACAAAAAATACTTCCAAAACCTTTAAAATAAAAATACTTGCATAGAACATTGATCCGTAACGTAATATAGAACGCGATTGTGCGCGTTCACAAAAATGAGGTGTCGGTAACGGTTTCGTGAGTTCAATGGTTTTTCCCATCTCAAAAATGCCCAACGCGCCTAAAAAAGTTTTCACTTCAATAAAACTTGACGGCAGATTTTGTGATTCGGAAGTTTGATCAATCTTTCAGAAATCTGTATACATACAGTGTTATTTTTAGGTACACTTTACACATCTTTTCATATTCTGTTCTGTGAACAGTGTTTTTCAACCACTGAAAAAATCATGATGCGACCCCCTTAGTATGAAACATTTTTTCGCGACCTCCACTGTTTATAATCTGTATTTTATTATAATACAAATATCAAATACATACAATTTAATTTAATTTTATAATTACATATCGGCTAATTAAATAATTAACAGACATATTATATCGCCAAACATCTCCACGGAAAAGCGATACGATGGATTTGTGGAGACAATGTATCCCACTCGCCTCCTAATAAAATCCTAAGTATATTTTATGTCGTATAATTAATGGATTTATGGGAGTCATGGCTACGAGAAATTTCCCGCTAGATTAATTACGTTTTTAAATGCAGCTATAGATGAGGCAAGTTTGGGAACCAACCTAAAAAAATCTGCTAGAATTATCTGAGCATCAAAACAAAGTTTAAAAAATACATTTCTAAACTTTTTTCTTTTACTAATTCCTCGCGACCCCCCAGGGGGACGCGACCCACACGTTGAGAAACACTGCTGTAGAACATACGGGAAATTGACAATCACTAAACAAAATACTTGACGATATTAGACTGTCGGAGGCGACGACATATGAAATTACATCTGACACTTGAATGCTAAGGTTCGTTGACCTCATCGAGACTGTCTAATGCTGAAAATCTTTACGAATCGGCGATAAATTGACAATGATTCTGAAAGTAAGGGCAATATTTTGTCAAAGTCAAAGTCAAATCATTTATTTCAAATAGGCCCTTGTATGGCCTTTTTTGAACGTCAAAATTTACAAAATAATAGATTCTAGACTCTTTCATTAGATTGGAATTGGATCTTCACCCGTCTACTGAAGTGAACCCATCCATTGCACAAGCATATACGTATATTATTTACTTTAGTTGTAGGGATGGGCTTATAATCTCTACATATTATAAATTTAAGTCGCTTTTTATGTCTGTCTGTGTGAGCGCATTATTCTTCTAAATTACGCAACGGATTTTGATGCAGTCTTTACCATTACTTAAGGCGAATTTTTCAATCGCCTGATATATTTTATTTGAAGAACAAAAGTGGCAGTTTGAAATATTTTCTATGCAAAAGCTGTCAATCTGCCATATTTATTCCTCAGATAAAACTTATCTGACAATTGAAAAATTCAGGCCCTTAGAGAATGTATACCGGAAGGTTTATGTGTATAATAAATTCATATTAAACTAACATATAATAAAGAAATATACTGATATTTTGTCGAACCAGGGGCAGGTCGTTATATAGTCATTGAATAAAATATGTATAAATATAATAAAAACATCCTACAATATTAAGGAAATAACAAAAGAACAGTTAAAATTTTCGAAAGACCGCCCATCATTAATTGAAAAATCATGCTTAAAAATCACGAAACGTTACCACTTTTAAACAATACAAATCTAAAGTAAACGATATTGTAATTTAAGCAAAGTTTTATCATGAGTCCCTTGTCAATGTAATCCAACGAAGATTGACAAAACAATAAACATGTAAATGCGAGAAAAATCATAAATTGAAAACAATGGTAATAAAACTTTGGATTTATGTAAACAACATATCAAATAAAATAAAAATGTTATATCGAAAAGTGAAAACCAAACAAAAAGGTAAAAGAAAAATATAATAAAAAGTTTATCAGAATGTATTGTCCAGAATTCAAGCCCCATTTACACTATGCAAGTTTATTGCCTGTTGCAATGAAATGAAATGCAATTGTTTATTCTGTAAATAGGATATCGGAAATCGGAACGGATATTGGAATTTCTCAGTAACAGCTCAGAGTCTAGATTTGTGCCCGGTTGATGGCAATAGGCTCGCCCCCTATTACAGTTATGTTTTAGTCCCATGTGACTTAAACATAACTAGCGAAATGTAGGTGTACCTGTTACAGGGACACCTCTGCCCAATCCTTCGGGGAAACAAGGCGTGATGTTATGTTATGTTTATGTAAGATATCGGAATCACTTTTACAAGTCATATTAAAAAAATTAAATAATAAGCTAGATGAGTTCGGCGTTTCCTATCTGACTACTCTGAGAAGAAAGGCCGAAACAAACTCAGAGGTCGCAGTCTCTTTTAAAGTCCAGACATAATCTTGGTCAGGCCATATGAGGACCATGTAGATTAGTATCTGAAATGGTCTTTTGAAGAAATAACCACACAGATTTGAGTGGACCTGTCCAGTTAGTGCAAGCATTTGTCAGTAATCGTGGAGTTCAACTCAGAACTTAAGGAGCTCAACTCGACGAACAATACCAAAGAAAGGACATTTGGGTAGGCCGCATAAACTACTCAAACTGCCAGACTATCATTAAAACTAGCTGAGAAATAATAATAATATCCACATAGTCCTCACATTCA
Organism: Agrochola litura; assembly: GCA_949152395.1. Lineage (NCBI taxonomy): Eukaryota > Metazoa > Arthropoda > Insecta > Lepidoptera > Noctuidae > Agrochola > Agrochola litura. Next base: position 8,749,958 of record OX424509.1, read on the forward strand.
CAATAATTAAAATGATATAATACTTTACAAAGTAATCATGTCATTTTGAATATAACTTTCAACAATGTCAATGTGTATATGCTTAATAAGTAGGTACCATAAAATTGAAGCAATAATTATTGACAGGCATCGTCTAAACACCACGTAACACTCGAGCAAGTTACCGTTCAAAACTGTTCTTGGTGTAAACAGCACGTAGGTACAATAATTGCTTATACAATTAAATAGTGTGCGTAGTGTGTGTCTTCTCTTTGTTATAATATTTTTTATCAATTTTCAAACACGAGTGCGGTAAATTGAATCAGGAGTCCTTAGAATAAGATTTTAAAGTGAGTTTTTTAAATAAAAAATATTTTTATTTTTTGTCTGAAATTATGATAACCAGAAACTAAAACATTTTTATTTTATTTAACAGTTGGGAAAAAGAAGACATTCAACTATTGAATGAATTAAAATGACAGCGCAAATACGCGCAATATTTAAACCAATGCGTCATACTGTTTTAGACGAGGCAAAACTTGAATGCAATAATGCCTTGGTGTGAACGTAAGCCGCATGCAATTATTACATGACAAGTCTTGTAAATGTAATTTTATTGTTATCATTCGCACGCGTGTAAATACTTGCTCAAAATTCTTGAATGGCTATTGTAGCGTGTACTCTATGGCATGGATACAATTATTGCTCTTGATCGTTTCAGAAACGTGTATCGTGTAAATTAGGCTGGACCCCGCGCCCGAATTAAAAACATCATTATACTCTGAAATATAATTTGGTTTATCGTATATAACACTCATTGTTTTATTAAACGATAAGTTTCAAGTTATTTATTTCAAAACTAAAATACATTTGTGTCGAAATATCTGCACAGTAGGTACACAAAAGAAACAACATAAACAATTATAATACAAGCAACCTCGTCCCTCACCTCACCCATCATCAAAGTTAGAACGTCTATCGAATTATTAACATTAACATCATCGCATGTATGTATAATAAAACAAATTCTGTTTTGTATGTATAATAAAACAAATTCTGTTTATAATTTTATTCCAGCAGTAGCTAATATTAAAATCGTTAAGTCTGAGTAATTACTTTGCTTTTCCTTTTATCTGTGATACTTCAATTCAGTTTAATCGAATCTAGTAAGTTCCTAAGTCTCAGCTCTTTTAAATTATATTGCCGGAATCTACTTGAAGCGTTTGCTTTTCCGAGGTTTAAATCGTATTGGTGTTTATCCTACGTTTTGTAATTTCCTTGAAATCAAATTGATGTTTAACTGTTATGCGGCTCTTGGCCCTTTTTAATCATGGAGTACCTAACTTTAATTTTATTGCTACATTTTACTCAAAAACGACCACGACGACTATGAGCCAAATATTTTATTCTAAATTAAATGACTCTGTGTATTTTGGCTGCTGAGGACAAAACTACAAACGTGGTTTATAGGAGAGTATTAAATACAATAGACGTGAATATATTTAGTAACTTGTTCCGCTTAGCTATTTCTAAAGAGCCATAAAAAACCCTGAAAGAAATCGAAACGTGTTTCATTTCTCAACGTGGTATCCTCAGGATGACGATTGACTTGCTGCGAACCTGAACACGGCGTGTTGCCACACCGAGCGCTGAACGCAGAGATTAGAGAGTGGAGGGGAGTATTATAAAATTGTGGCTGTTATTTTAGTATATTGTGGTGTCTTATGACATCCACGCGAATGAAGTCGCGGGCAGAAGCTAGTTTTAAATGAGATGAAATGGCCTATCTTTTGCTAATATAAAGTTCTTTTACTGACTATCCGCTGGATGCGGGAAGCACAGAACCGGTCGAAGTGGCGGTGCTTGGGGGAGGCTTATGTCCAGCAGTGGACGTCTTTTGGCTGAAATGATGATGATGATGATGATAATACTGACTAAATAACATGTTTGTTTACTTTCAAAATTCAATTTGGAAATCAACAAACTATCAGGTATCAAGTATTAGTATTTATTTTGTACAGATATTCTTCTGAATTGCTGCCGAATTAAATACATCTGTCTGATGAATTTGAAGAGCACCCATGCGTGACTTATGCAATAATAACAAAAAAGTTTTCAGATTTTTGAAGAAAACATTCGCTTGTTTTTATAATTCATAAACGATATTTGCGGGTGTTCATTTATTTAATGCTTTCATTAACGCAGTGGAAATGCGTTATAAATTAATAAATACGACTTGGCATCGACTGGGATTTAAAAATAGACGTCTGATGAACTTTGTATGTTCGACAACCTAGCATTGTGTCGTATAAATAAAGTATGAGTAGTTTGTGTTTCATCATTCCTGCCCATAATGCCTGCCGGGGGCTGCGAATAAAGGCCGAAAGGGACATCGTGGCCCCCGGCAACAGGGCAACCGAAGGAACACGGGTGGGTTTTAGTCAGTAAGAGTCTGACACGCTCTCCCGCTTTTCCACCCAAAAAAAATAAAAAATATCCCAATTTATTTGGGGTCCGTAAAAAAAAAAATGTATTTGTCAGTCAAGAACAATACAGAAGAAAATATATAAAGGGGTTTCTAGCCATAATCATCTTTTACACAGTACAGACGCCAGCACATCAAGCTACTACAATCTGTCAAATTTATTTAATAGATTTTCAACTTTATCGCTGAAGTGTAAGGTTCAAAGTTGATTGGGAAAATTTGACAGTTTCGGGTAGCTTGATGTGCTGGCGTCTGTACATCCATCGTTTCTTTGGTCTTCCTTTTGTGTTTAGCTATTAATCTAAACGAATAAATAAAATTGAAGTGTCAAAATAACAGCTTTTTACTAAATGCATGTGAAAGTAAATGCGGCAACTATAAAAAAAAATTGTCCATCTGTCTGTTTGTCCCGACTAATTTCCGAAACGGCTGGATCGATTTAGACGAAACTTTTAATGGCAGATAGCTGATGTTATAAAGAGTGACTGAAGCTACTTTTATTTTAGAAAAATAATTAGCGGACAGCTGCTCGTTATAAATACTTCAAAAAAACCGTAAAATAAATAAAATCTCAACCAGAACCAGAACTAAATAGTTATTTACCTTGATGTAACAAATTGGACATTTTAATGATATAAAATTGAAATTTTTCAGTTACTACGTAAAGGATTTTGATTAATCGTTTATTATTCTTTGCAGTGCAGAACAAAAACTTTCAGCAGCTTTCAGCTTCTGAGAATGCTTTAAATCAAAGGAATCCAAAATACTGAAAAGTTTATGATAATCCAATTCAAAAAGATTTATTTTTATCCCATTATTCAGCAGTACGCTCATATGTATGAAAATAATACAAAAACCATTCTGATACCTTTGTTTGAATATATACAAAACAAAGATTGATGTATTTTGTATTTCGCAAAAAAAAAGTCAGATTTGGCATATTTTGAATAACGAAAATGTTCTTCAGACTTAACGCATTTAAATTTTATAACTTAAGGGGACTACAAGAGCTAAACGCAAGTTTTTTAATGCCTAAAAGTATATGATTCACTGCAGTAAACAAAATCAGAAAAATATATAATATTCTTCAGGATAAAATATGCTAGTTAGAAAGTGTGTTGAAAACATAATACAACTAATTTGATACAATAGAAAAAAAATCACGAAGATACCTCTAAAAATTTCTTTTAACGATTAAAAACTAAAAAAATACTAATACACAAATACATGCAATAATTCTAAGTTTTTGTCAGATTATTCTACAAGCAACATATTAATGTAATAGTGTTTAATTTTTTTTTGTCCAATCAATAGATTTTTGTAAATAGATAACTAATTGCTTAATATATTTTTGCATTAAATTACCATTGTAATGTCCGCGCTTTTACTGTTGTCAGCCTCTTAACTAATTCTTCCACAATCCCTGTACCGTTGCATGCCCCTTAAAACGTACACAATTCAAAAATTTGTTTTTGTTTTTCGAGAAAAAAACGTAGAATTGGCATGTTTTGAATAACGAAAACATGTTTCTGATTAAACGCATTCATTTGTTTTTCGATGTATAAATCACGAAGATCTATATTCTTAACAGCTTGCTGCAGCTTGCAGTTATGTTAACAGTTTGCTGTTAATGACGGTAATGTTTAAAACAGAACTACAGGACCACTTAGATACATCGAATAGACTTTGGCAATATCTAAAGGCATGTTACCAACGAACAAAACATGGTGAACATGAACATTGAACACGGATCACTTGGTTCGTACGTGTGGACGTAAATGAGCAATGCGAACACAACCACCGTACGAATACAGTTCGCGCTCCACCACCCCGCTCTCTTTAGTAGCCATGGATTCGAAATTGGATCGCCACGAACGTTTTAGACGAACAGTGTTTGATGTTCGTTAGTGGTACGCACATGCGAACAAAGTGTTTGATGTTCGTGTTCACCATATTCTTTTTTATTCATGCGTATTTTCTGAAAACTTTCAGGGGACTGAACTGATTGTGTTAATTAAATTTTTAAATTGATTTCAGATACAAGACCAATTCTTTTAACTAATCAGTAATTCTGTTTACTTATTACGTACGTTGCAGTAGTTTTTTAGGGTTCCATACCCAAAGGGTAAGACGGGACCCGATTACTAAGACTCCGCTGTCCGTCCGTCTGTCTGTCTGTCCGTCTGTCACTAGGCTGTATCTCATGAACCGTGATAGTTAGACTATATATAACTAGCTGCACCCCGCGGTTGCACCCGCAGAAGTCTTGATTCCGTGGGAATATCGGGATAAAAAGTATCCTATGTATTAATCCAGGTTATAAACTATATGTGTGCCAAATTTTATCCAAATTGGTCCAGCCATTTGAGCGTGAAGAAGAGACAAACATACACACTCACAAACATTCGCCTTTATAATATTAGTGTGAATAATATTTATAATGTTAAATGATGGTATGGAAACCTTCATGCGCGAGTCCGACTCGCACTTGGCAGGTTTTTTATGTTCTAAAATGACAAGTAAAGTATTATAGAAACCTTGGCAGGTTCTACCATAAATCGTAGACACTTTAAAAACTGCTGCTATTTTCTTTTCATCATTTAAATAAGTAATAACTATTGTGAGATCTGTAGACTCAATTTACTTTAACTCGAGTCATTGGAACCGATGGCTAATGGGGCATACTCAAGAGTCTCCATTAACGACTCTCGTGAGGCGGCTGGGTAAAGGGTTATTTACTTAAGGATAACATAGTTCAACATCAAACAGGTCCTATTGTCGAATTCGGTGCTTTGAATATGCTTAAATGATAATAGTTTTCATGATATTCAGAGCTGGTCATACATGATTACCAGAGATCGGAATTGGGTGTGTGAAAATACCTAAAGTTTGCAGCGAGACATATCATAGAGCTGTTACAACCACTTAAGTTAACCGGTTCTGAATTTTACCGGTTTAGTTTCGGTTTTTTGTTTTACATGTTCTTTACGAATTGAGGACCTCCTCCTTTTTTGAAATCGGTTAAAAAATAAAGCCCTTCTCGGTTAGCCCTCGAAAACTACACACAACAATAACAAAAATATCTAAAATTGTATTACAGCTTGCAGATGTGTAAAATTCGGTGTTTCAGACGTACAGAACAAGTAGAACTAAAAAACCGAATTTGAACCGGAAAAGTTCAAAACAAAAATTAATTTAAAACTGTATTAGCAGCTTGCTTATGTTTATAGTTCGGTTTTTCAAAGGTAAAGAACATGTAAAACAAAAAACCGTAAATAAACCGGTTAACTTAAGTGGTTGTAACAGCTCTATGATATGTCTCGCTGCAAACTTTAGGTATTTTCACACACCCAATTCCGATCTCTGATGATTACTCATAACATAATTTTTTCCCATGTTCAATACCTATGCTCTGCCCATTGTAAAAATCTTCGATCTACCAACAATCGTCTTCTACGATGTCCTTCTCACCGCTTCGGTTTTATTCACTCTTCTTTCTTTGTCCAGGCGGTATTTCTTTGGAATGCGCTCCCTCTGAACATCAGGATGGTAACCAGTCGATTATTTTTCAAAGTGAAAGCACGTGAACATATTCGTGAAAAGTTGTCAGAATCTTTGCAGCGCTGATTTTCTGGATTTGTTTTCTCCTCTACCTATCGTTATTTCTCCTGAAGTTTATTCGGTTTATATGTATGTATGTATGTTTAGGGGTATGAGGAACAGGGTGTAAAGTTTACTCATCCACCATAGAAAAGGGAGGATCCTCCGACCAGACGGGTGTTGTGTCTGGCGGGCAACTGCCCATCGGTTGGAAGTTGAAATCTTGTATGTATGTCGATCGCTCGGTAAACTCTAACTGCGCGATGCAGGATTTGTGTGACGTCATGTCTTTGATGCGTAGTTTGTATGTGGCGGTGTAACCGCTACATATGTATTAGTATGTATTCATTTTTAAGTTATCTATCACTTATGTTGCACCTGCCATGTTTTGTCTCTGCATCACCATCATTGGTTGACTGGTAGAAAAAGCCTCAGGCATTAAGTCCGCCTTTGTACAGTAATTTTTACTTGTGCATAAAGTTTAAAAAAAAAGTAAACATAATCCGTTCAATTAACTTGTCATTTGTATCGAAGTTGAGTCGAATCTGTTTTTATAGTACCCACTGCTGGGACACAGGCCTCCTCTTTGTGAGAGGGAGTGGGCCATAACCATAATCCACCACGCGGGCCCAGTGCGGGATGACGGTTTCTCCACTATGTTTTCCTTCACGGCTTTGAGAGCAATGGTGATGAAAAAAATTACACAAAGTCTTAGACCGCTTGGGCACAGGCTTGGGATTGAATCCATGACCCACAACCACTGAGCCACCACTACTCTCCACTGGGTTACCGCTGCTCAGTCAAAAATGATTATGGACATTATGAAATGATAAATCATCTTCCTAACAGTACCTAGTTCATATTGCCTTTTTTAATAACTTTTTTCATTGACAACCCTGATTGTGTCCTTGACCGGTCATATTACAATAAAACTCTAGTCATCATTTCAGCCAAAAGACGTCCACTGCTGGACATAAGCCTCTCCCAAGCACCGCCACTTTGACCGATTCTGTGCTTTTCGCATCCAGCGGATTCCTGCGGCCTTCACAAAGTCCATCTTGTGGGAGGCGTTCCAATGCTACGTCTTCCGGTACGCGGTCGCCACTCCAAAACCTTTCGGCCTCATCGGCCATCCGTTCTGCGAGAAATGTGCCCTGCCCATTGCCACTTAAATTTGGCAATTCTTCGGGCTATGTCGGTTACCTTGGTTCTCCTGTGGATCTCTTCATTTCTGATTCGATCACGTAGGGAAACTCCAAGAATAGCCCTCTCCATTGCCCTTTGGGTGACTAACCAAAACTCTATTACCTCGACGAAAAAGCACAAAACGCCTCTTCAAGTTCCGCGTCCATCTAAAGTTAAAGGCTGTTCGCGAAATCTTTAAACAGATATTTGTCATTGTCTAAACTTTTGTAAAACAAAAGTTATTCAATTCAATAAGTACTTTGGTACCCTTCCGAAGTTCCGACTAAGTACTTCTTTCCAACTCTGTTTAAATTGCCCAAAAAAGCTTTTTGGACAAAAGGGAACCTTTATTTGTCGCAAATTAATGAGAGTAATCAGAGGCTTATGTGCGTGCTTCATCAGCTCCGAAAGTTGGTAATTACAACCTTCGAAAAGAGCTCATTGTTTTTAATTTATTGTGCCCTGATAACACGCTTCAATTGACAAGTTAATTGAATGGATGAAGTCCTATCTACGGCCGGAACGAAACAATAGTTTTAACGGCCGAACCCAATAACTTATTTTCAGTAAAAGTAAACGATATATCGCTATTGATAGTAGACAGTATAATTCTATCTGTCATTGATTGTCGTCCCACAATTCCGTAAGATACTTATTCTCCGACATATTATTGGGATGTCAAAACCATAGATAGATAGGACTTTCCATCTCCAGTATGCCAAAACTGGTGCTGTATAGGGTTCGGCCGTTAAACTATAATAACAATTTATTATAGTCCAAAGGTGAAAAATTAAAAAAATATTATAAAAAACTGTTTTCCTTTGTGCATCATTACATCATATTATACAGCGTGTATCAGAAAGGTGTGGTCAAATTTAGGACCATAAGTTTGGTGGTCTGTACTACACCCTTAATTTAACCACACTTTTCTAATACATGCTCTGTACCTACCTAAAATAGTAAACGGAAAAGTAATAAAATATATGAAAATCTGCAATATTCCAAGAAAAGAGGAAAAAGGAACAATAATTTTAATAGAATGATTTCAAAAATGATCTGTGAACTTACGTTATTCACATTTTGTCGTTGAATACCACTTAATGTCAAACATTCTGAAGAATTTCTAAGAAATCAGAAAGCGAATTATTTCCATGAAGGCGACGTGTCCAACTCATTTGAGAATAGTAGCGTCATTATTTACATTATTAGAAAAAAAATTATGGTCCCTGAATATCTAAAATATTGTGCAATACAAGATCCCAAAGTTTCACCAAAATCGGCCGGACGACTTGTCTACTATGCGAAATGTATATAATACACCTCTGCCTACCCCTTCAGGGTATACAGATAAAGAGTTAATATGAATTGGAACTTGTTGGAATTCATTTGATTGCTTTTTGTTTATTCTTTAGCAGTAACTATAACATAAAAATCATCTTCCTGACTTCAACTTAAAAAAGGCTATATCTCTAAAACTGGCCATTTTTTTTTGTTGCGCCGATATAGACTTTTAATCAGCATATTACAGGCTATATTTTACCAAAATTCCAGCCAAATTCGCCGAACGGCTTTTTCCAAACATTTTGTGCGGGGTCCTTTACTTGAATACGAGGCTTTTGGCTACTTTTGTTTTGTGTGTATTTTGTAGTTTTTAAAAAAATGTGCGTTTTGTTTGTGCAGAATAAACAAGTTTTCTTTCTTTTCTTTCTTTCTTTCTTTATAGAAACCAGTAGTATCGCGGCAACACGACGCCTGCAGTCGGCTACGAAATGGTACTTTAACACATCCCTAGGCGTCAAGTAAGAAAAAAATAACATCAAGTTTTATATTGAATGCCTACTTACCACTCATTCAAAATTCATAAACAGAGTAACAATGTTCCGTGACACTACTGTCATAGAACAGAAAACTTAGGTATTGACGTATTTATCTATGCATCTAAAGACGTCTGTAAGCCCACGTGCGCACGGACGTAATAAAATCGTGGCAATTTTTTTCGTCCACTGGATTTTCAAGATTATGCTTAGCGCCGAGAGTTGAAAATCCAACAGTGTGTTTTTTCAACGCGCTGGGACGAGAGTGCGTCCCAGCACGTTGGATTCTCAACGCTCGGCTATACACCGAGAGTTGAAAATCCAGTGCAAGATTTTATTACGTCCGTGCGAACGTCGGCTAAGTGTTGTGTTTACATAATTATATTACCACCACCAACCACCATTACCATTTATTACAGACAAATAGATTATTTTTCAGTGCGATGGGTCATCTTTCTTATTAGTTTTTGTTTTACATTATATGTATCTATTTACGTATCATTTTATTGTATTTTTTATTCAAATGACTTTAAAGATTATAAATTTTTATCTTAGAAAGAGTATAAGTATTGTAATAATGAATGTTGTGATATTATTATTAATATAGGTTGCAATTTAATGTTTCTTTAAGTACTTGCTTACTTACTTAGCTATAAGTTATTATGTAATAATACTTCCTGAGCCCTAACAGGGTCATGTACCTACTCCTAATTTTTTGCCTAGACTGTAAACTGTGTGTACTTTGTGCAAATAAATGAATATATAATATGTATTGTGACGGTCGAGCGGTCGTTCACCCAAAAATCATGACTACCTAGGTGAGTACCTGATTTTTTACCTCACCTACACCTCTGTTTACAATTATACCTACCTAAAAAAACAATCAACGAAAATAAGAAAAATCTAAAACCTACCAAGGCTACTGAGTATTAAATTCCACATTTAAGTATTATGTTTCGGTAATACTTGTTGAATAGTTAGAACTTTCAACAACAAGTGTTAACAACAAAAACTCAACTTCATAAATATTTCAGTTTAAACTCATCACAATATACTAGCTTCTGCCCGCGACGTCGTCCGCGTGTAACTTTCCGTGTAACTCTCCGTGTCCGTGTGTATTTCTTGTTTCAACATAAAATATACGCCATTAGTGCAAGAATTTTCGGAATCTCATCAGTAGGTAGTCCCGAAGATTGTATAATATTATCAAGGATAGATAAAGCTGGCTTTTCTAACAAATTCCACGTAAATCATTACTTGGTCAACATCAAGGTGATCTGTTTCTGAGTGGGTTTCTCATTGAACAAAGGTTTCTTTGTTAGGAATTAGCTAGGAAGCAGCCCGTATTACAGTTTTATATCGTATTACAAGGGAGCTATATTATACCACCTCGGGGAATATACAATGTCGCCCATCGGCAAGTGACCATGAAAAATTATCGAAAAATTACTTTATAAGGGGGGATCTGTTATTCAATGTTTTATGTTTTGATTAGCGTTTGCCATAATATATCTCCGATGTTATTGGCTCGATTTGGATTCTGTTTATTATTTCTAAAAGCTTCCATGCAAAAAACTGTGCAAAAAAACGGAGGTGAACATTTTTAAAAAAAAAAAAACAGTATTTTTTTCTTAAACAATGGGGAATTTGAAAAAAAAACAGAAAAAAATAAAAAAAAGTCATCTTGACTTTTTTTTCATTTTTTTTTAAGTTATTTTTCGATAATTTTTCATGAATATTCAGAAAAATTTAAATACATTGAATAAGTAAGCAGCTTTATGAAAACATTGAAAAAATAATTGCCCAAACCGTAGTTTCTTTAGAAATTTATTTTACACGTATGAATAATTCGTTAACATCCAAACTTTTCACTATTTAGAGAATTTACACAACTTGTTCACGATAGTTAATTGACGTGACCTTGCGGAAATCCATTATAAAATACAATAGACGTTGTTATATTTAGTAGCCTGTTCCGCTTAACTATTCTTAAAGAGCCATAAAAATCCCTATAAGAAATCGACACGTGTTTCACCTCTCAACGAGGCATCCTCAGGATGACGATTAACTTGTCGCGAGCCCGAACACGGCGTGTTACCACACCGAGCGCTGGTCGCAGAGAACTTGTTCACATTATACAACTTGCTCGCAACCGGCGTGCGTGTATGACAAGATGTATGAACTTAAACAAAGCAAAAGGAGTATGTAAGGATCGTAGCAGGTGGCGTTCTTAAATTTCTGCCTACCCACTTATATTATGTTTGTGATGTGACGTTATGTTAGTGATAACCAGTTTTATGAAAACAGTGGATAAATAATAGCCCAAACAGTAGTTTCTTCAGGAATTTATTCCACACGCGTGAATCATTCGTCAACATCCAAACTTTTCACTATTTAGAGAACATTATACAACTTTTAGCGTATCCTTTACTGATGTTTAGACGCCAGCTGTTCCTAAAACATTATGTAAACGATCTTTATTGCCAACGCTTAAGATGTTTTCTTTGTGGATTGTTTGAGTTTTCGCTGTTTTGTTTTGTCTAGAATTCAACGTATTTATGGATTTGTATGAAATGTCAAGGATTTTGCATAATTTATAAATACGATAGAGATGAGAAAAATATTGGTATGACGTAAGCGATATCTCTATCTCTCTCTCTCTTATTATATTTTACACATTATAGGCTAACGCCTCTAATACCCAAAGGATTAAGCAGAGTTGTATCTATAGTACACCCACATTTAACCAGTAATGTTTAAGTCCCATGTAATAGGGGCGAGCCTATTGGCTGCAACCAGATGGAAAATCCAGACTAGGGACTGCTACTGAGAAATTCCTGATAAACCCAATAACACTTTGCCCGACCTTGGAATTGAACCCAAGGACCTCATGCTTATCAGTAGTACTTGCGACCACTGGCACACAGACCAACAAGGTAATCTAAGGGCGCGTACCCCCAGTCGTGACGATTAATTAATCGTTGGAAAAGTTAGTTAAGTTCAGTTAATCGTGTCGTCCTAAAGAACACCTCCAGTTAAATACACAAGCCCCGATGCTTTAAAGACACAATAATCTGTCGTCACGACATAGTGGGAACGGGGTCTTAGAGAGAGTAAAAAAATGAGTCAAAGAAAATTAAACAATGTAATTCTTTTGTATTTTGTTTCCCTTGTTGGCTTTTCGTTTGAAAACTTGGCACGACACGGTCATTCTGTAGATGATATAATTAAATGCAAAGATCTGAATTTCAGTTTTGATATATTATCACATAGTTCAGATATTTTGTTTCAAAGCCCAGATGTTTGTTTTCCACACGGTACCTTGACACATTTAGTTTTTAATATAAATCCACTAACGATTATAAATGGCGTGTCAGAATATTCTCAACTTCATTGATAAATATTTTCATTTTAATATGTCGCCTATCGTTTTTATTATCAGTAAGTTTAAAAATTCACGCTTCGATACACAGTTAATTTTAGAGATAATAAATTTTAGTTTATTTTCCATTTTATAAAACTTATATTGATGGTAGATTCGATCTCAAAATAAATTGGGTTTTGTAGTTCGATACTAACTTCTATAAATTATAATAATTATTGGAAAGTATGTCAGTATGAAATTGATTGAAGTTTCACAAAGAAGACTTTAACATCATCACTCTTATTTTCCCCAAATGGTTAGGCAGAGGCGTACCAAACTCAAACTCAAAGCATTTATTTGAAATAAACCAATTACAGGCACTTTTGAATTGTCAAAGACTTCGTCAGTCAGAAAAATGAAGCTAGTTGCCCATTCCAAAGCGTTGTATGTACCTATGGAGAAGAACGGGCAAGAAACTCCACGGACACTCTTTTAAATCAAAATATTAGTTACATCTTTCATGTTGAAATTATACATGTGAGAACAACGTAGAAACAACAAACGTGCACATTTAAAGCGTACGAAACGCTTTAAATGTGCACGTTTGTTGTTTCTTACATGACAACATCACGTTGTCATGGGAACCGTCATTACATGGTAGGCGGAGTGGGGGGTATTAGGTTTTATTTTTGTTACGTTATTTTCGTTACGATACGGAATTTCTTGATTCGGTCGCCGCGCTCAAAGCCCGCGATAAAAGCTATGCAATAGCTTAAAAAATAAGCCGTGGCAGATAAGAGATGACCAGTCCCTACTGACTGCACCCGTTCACAAACGTGACACATGGATCAGCAGCCCCATTCAGCTCAACCAAGGGAACTTAATGATCCAACACACACGCCACAACCAGCGACATATTTGAGTGACCATGACATACTCTCATCCGCTAGGGGCACATTCACTTGAATGTACTATATTAGGACTTCCTAAATGTATAAATTATTTCATCACCACTGCTCTCAATACGGTGACGGAAAACATCGTGAAGGAACTGGCATGTCCTAGAACCAAAAATTCGGAGACATGTGACATCTACCAACATGCACTGTGCCCGCGTGGTGGATGACGGCCCACTCACTCTCACAGAGAGGAGGCCTGTGTCCCAGCAGAGGGAACATTATAGGCTGATTATGAAATTGCCATCAACCGGGCACAAATTCAGACTCCGGGCTGCTGCCGAGAAATTTTTGATAGTAAACCGCTTGCAACAATAGACCAACGAGACAGTAAAGCGGTATATAAAGAGTTGTCAGACAAAATCACTATTGCGTCATCTACATAAACAAATACCTAAAAGCATTAATCTACATAGTTTTATTTGGAAATAGACTTCGTTTTGCTAGAATATGAAACGAGGATTCCAAAATACACGGAAAGGCTCCGATTTACTTTATGATAAACGTAATGTAGTGCAGTACTCTAATTAAACCCATCTAGATTTATATCTGACAGAAACCCGGCAGCTGTCCCAAGCTTGAGTCACGTTTACTACAGATGTTCACAGTCTATGCCAACTTCGGATTGAATGGTGTGAGAATGTGTGTATAATAAAACGTTTATATTGACAGAATATAAATTTAAATTAGTAGAATTCTTGGCTGCGAAGTTTGAAATTTAAATCTTCTGTGGTTTTTGGTTACCCTTTTCGCAGATAGTAATAATAATAAGCAATTTCTCAGTAGCAGCCCGGAGTCTAGATTTATGTCCGGTTGATGACAATGGGCTCGCCCCCTATTACATGGGACTTAAACATAACTGGCAAAATGTCGGTGTACTATAGTAACACCTCTGCCTAAACCTTCAGGGATTACAGGCGTGATGTTATGTGTTGCGAAGTGAAAATTTTTAAGAGTTTTTTTTTTAGGAAGCGATTAATATAGGTAATACTTAACACTTTCACTGTCCATGCACTGAAGACATAGCTCAGTTATCTTTTTATCCAATATTCCAGTAAAAATAACCAATATTAAATAATAGAACCAGTTCTATTGTTTGTTGCATCGTTTTTGAACAGCACTATTAGCTGAAAATTAAGCTCTTACGTCAATGCATTGCATGTAGTTAATGCATTTTTGAAAATTATAATGTAATGGTTATCTGAGGGTGATAGACGAATTTTCACTATCGTAGAATTAGTAAATAACCAATACGTCCACTAATAATACTGTATTGTGATGAACACAATATTATTAGTGGATGTATACTGATAGGATTATCAATTACCTTGGGACAGTGAAAGTGTTAATTGTATGTGAAAATATGGGATATAATTATTGATTTTTTACGAATATAATTTTTCTTGTCTGTTTCTAAAAGAAGTAATAGGTACACATGCTCTAAGCCTTTTGCTTCGACAATTGGTAATTTAAATATGAACTTACCTAAAAATTTATTTTATTTCATGATTTCGAAAACAACTTATAATATAACTTTACTTAAAGTAGCTCTATCTTATAGTTCGACACGATACATAGCAACGAAGAGCGAAATCCATTTCAAACAATGAGACGGATAATAGAAAAAGATTTATGGGATAAAATAAATAAACAAGTATGTACTTAAGGGCCAATATTCTTTGACAGTCAATTATACTTGATTCACGAGTCTAGCAAACTTTTAAGAGCTTTCGAAAGTTACTCAATTTTGACGCGAGAATTAACACACTTTGTAACAAATTTTCATTGTTTGGACGCCGTGCGTGCGTGAACTGTGTGTGCATTTCATGTGCACGCCACAAGCATTTCAAGTCGGGCGTGGAGCGATGCGTGATTGATTGTCAGTTTTTCAAACGAAGGGGCGCGCAGTGTGCCCAGAACGCCAGTGCGGGCGTGAGTACGTACATGTTCGGTTCGTGCACGCGCTGCGTCCACACTGACGAAATGCTTCTTTCACGTTACATTGCATGTTACCTTTCAACAGTCTGTACGCAGCATAATAGAGATGTATGGAAAAAGCCATTCCAAGCCGATCCCAAATAAATCGGGATGATGATGATGAAAAGTCTAGAACCCACAAATTTAGGCGAATAGAATGAAGACAGAAATACCAAAATTTGTCATTGTTCGGGTGAATGACAGAGTGAATAGTCGGTTGGCGTTGCGCCTGCGACCTCCGTAATATTACACTCATTATGTTTGAATGATTGCTGTTTTGACGTACTTATGAGTTGTGATGAATCATGCTTCCGTCTACGTACTTGAAGTATTCATAGGAATTTTACAGCATTAAATTGAGCAGTATTCAATAAACAATTCTGAATATTATGAACTTTGTTTTAATCTATTTATTTTCGTATGACAGATAAATTTCCCAGAAACAGGCGTGATCGAAGTCAGCTCTGTCTGCGTAGTAGTAGGCCTGCACTTATGCGCAAGAGAGTTTTTTGCATGGCCGCCATCATTTATAATAAGTTACCGAAAAATTGGAGGGAGCTTAATAATATACAATTGAAGAATCAACTAAAGTCATTTCTAACCGACAAAGCATATTATAATATTAAGGAATTTCTGACAGAACCATTTATTTTGACATATATTTTTTTTATTTATTTTTATTTACTGTTGACATTTATAATTTATTAACGTTTGCTATATTCAAGGTAAATTAATGATACTGATTTAACTACCTAAATTATTAACAATCATAATTATTAATATTTGCACGCCATAATATGTGGCAAACATGTTTGAACCTGTACTTTTTTAATGTTATCCTACATGTGTACACATTTTCGAGCAAATAAATATAAATCTTTATCTTTATCTAAAATGTATTTTTAATAATTTTGGAGTCATCATGGATAGCATAAATTTATACCTAAATAACAAAGCAGAATAATAATTTATTTAAATACGTAAAGGTTTTGTAGTACTAGAGGGACTTACAAATTGTGCATTATTAATAACATGGTGTAGGTACTATTGAAGAACCCATATCTATACACCGTAAGGACTATTTCTGCTTGCAGTGCTGAGCCGCTTTTGAAAGTGGCTGTTAAACAGACGCACGTGGTCATCGTGTGGGATTTTGTTAACAAACTGTTTAGATGTGCATTTCTTCGATAGTACAACGAATTGTTGGGAATCGCTGCTCTCCGAACTGAATCACTGAGTAATCTGTATTTCGGAGGATCTAATCTGTATTTAGAATCAGCCTAGAGAGTTTCCAATACTGTAACAGGTTTGTAGGTAAATCCACTAAGCAGGCCAAATGTAGGTTTACGGGTATCACAGGTCATCGAATGCTTGGTTCTAGGACATGCAGGTTTCCTCAAGATATTTTTAAGAGCAGTGGTGATGAAATAAGTTGCATAATTATTGTGCCTGGGCTCGAACATGTGACAACTTTTATGTAGGTTTAACTGGGCCACCATCTATACAAATAAATAAAATTGAAGTGTGTCTGTAATGTCAAAATAGCAGCTTATTACTAAATGCATATAAAACTACAGTATACAGGGTGACTGGTAATTTGACGTATTCCTTCCAGGACGTGATAGTGTGACCCATTTGCAACAATTAAGCACCCCATAAAGCCTAGGCGAAATTTCATGGGAATCGAGAAAACCCAATTTTTATGTTATTTTGAAAAATTTCCAGAATTCGTCACTAAATACCACTTTTCTCTAAACTCTCAAATTGAATGGCCTTCTTTGCCTTTCCATGGGATACCCAATACTTCAATAAATCTTTCGATGTAACCAAATTTTCTAAAACATCAAAGAGGTAACAGTAAAAAAAAATTTTTTTTAACGTTTATTGTACCTCTTTAGGTTAGTTGCAAATGGGCCACACTATCACGTCCTGGAAGAAATACGTCAAATTACCAGACACCCTGTATAGGGTACTTATAACATTTTTTTTTTTTAATATTTGTTTTCTGGCTGTTTGTTCCGGCTAATCTCCGAAACGGCTAGACCAATTATAACGGAACTTTCACTGGCAGATAGCTGATGTTATAAAGCGTAACAAAAAAACTAATTTTCGCAATTTTCATATTAAAGATGACATGGCTAGAATGAGGATGAACACTAAAATGACTGCTGTTAAAGATGCATGGAAGAAGACCCGCTACTTCGACCACTAATCAATCTTAAGTTCTACACGGTCACCAACCGCGTCCCGACAGAGGTGACATTAGTGGTTTACAACCGTGTAGATGGTGGTTTAAGACCAAATTTCAAACAGTTCGCCTGTCGCCAACCAAGGTCACCTCTGTCAGGGAGGGGGTTCGGCAGCCGTGTAGCAGACACTTCAAGCTACTTTTATTTTAGAAACAGAATACAGAAACGCGGGCAAGGCCGCGGGTGGCAACTGGTTCTCAGTAAAGATGGATAATCCGCATCATGACGTAAGAGTGCATCCTAATAAATGCACGACGTAAACGTCCGCGTTTACGTCGTTCAAACTAGATTATGTATAGAAACTCCATATGGTGTACATGTCGTATTTCTATACAGTGTCTTTATAATGTGCACATATCGAAATGAGGGAAACTATAGGTACCTAATTTTATTGACGGAAAAAATATCGAAATATTTTTTTAAAATATTTTTTATGGAATTTTTAAACAAAACGGTGTAACTTTTAAACTAAATTATCTATCGCGATAAAACAAACTCCATAATGATTGGAAGTAATTAGGCGTCCTCATAAAATGAAAATTATGGAAAAAAAACTACCCTCAATTGAAAATTAAACATGTTTTTTTAGCAAAAATCTGTTTTTTTCCATCAATGTTTACAATAATCGTAAAATTTCTGAACTTACGCAATACTTTGTACAAAAAAATGAAATATTCAAAAAAAAATCCGTTGTTAAAATTAAGCATAGATTCCTTCATTTCAATGTGTGCACATTATAAACACTCACACTGTATAGGATCATAAAACTCTGATAACTTTATGTTAAAAAAATCTTAAAATCACTGATTTCACTCATACTCGTATGTTAGTGGTTTTATTTATTTCTGTTCGGACGCCATTATGATTGTCAAGACACACAGAGTCACGACCGACAAATTTCAGAACTAAAATCTACAATCTGACGTTTCATTTTTATACTCATTACATAGGTAATTCTCTAATCGTTGACCCGTTGCATTGATAAATGTAAAACGTTTATGCAATTCTGCGTGTTAACTTCAGTAATTATGGAAAATGGTGTCGTTCAGCTATTTTACATAACGGATCTGTTTTGTAAAACAGCCAGCGGTTATGTAAAACAGCGAATTCTACAATCCATCTCCGAAATACACATAAAAGATAAAGATAAAGATAATTTATTTGTCCAAAACATGAGTATACACACACATGGCATGCAAGATGTTACAATATTAGTAGTATTAGTTATTTTATTATATTCTATGTAAGCAAATTTTCTGTAGGACTCTAAACCCTGTATACGATTCTAGAGTGATGATGCAAAAACAATTCAGTTCAGATTTATGTCTCATTTTATAACTACCTACTCTTGTATAATATTCTATTGAAGATTTTATAGTGGCTTTGTTTGTTCAATTTATGAATGTTTTGCAACTTCTAGAAGCACGTGTATGTCGTATACAAAATGATTTATGAGTTTCATTTACATTACATCAAAATAATGACAAACAAGACAGTATTATCTTTCTCGATAATAATACTATGAAGACCCGTGGCAACGAACCAGGGTCAGCCGGTGGTACCTAATATATTTATACATGATATAAAGCAATTTCGTTTCCCTTTTTCCAAAAATTACAATAAATAGATTAATGTTTTATTCTGAAAGTGGGCAACGTCGCAAATAGATGTCAAATATTTCGCTGTTTTGATTAATTTGGCAATATTACTGTATGGAAATAAGAATTGTGGTCAACTAGTTCCCTAGAATATTAATAATGAATTGCAATTATAACACTGAATTTGATTTTGTAATAATTTTAGGTGTAAAAAAGGTATTTGGAAAGTTTCCAAATACTTTTTTATATCTAAATCTAAATATTCGGTATTACGATATTAGTTATTGCATTTCATAATCAATATTTTAGTTCACTAGTTAGCCACATTTCTTAATTCCATACAGTAGTATTGCTAAATTAATCAAAACAGGTAAATATTTGACAGCTATTTACGACGTTGCCAACTTTTAGGATTAACCCTCTTAAAAATCATTCGAAAATAGGTACAGCCAAGAAAATTATATTTTATCATGTTTAGATATCTATCGACACCCGACATCTGCGGAGTTTCGCTAACTAATTTAATTTGACCCTGTATACCTTTTTTTTTTTTTTGGGTGGGAAATTATCAAATAACTTCTCCCGCTCTGGGTGGAGCGGGAGGGCGTGTCAGACTCTTACTGACTAATACCCACCCGTGTTCCTTCGGTTGCCCTGTTGCCGGGGGCCACGATTTCTTCGGTTTATTTATTATAACCTTGTTTCCAACTGATTTTATTTACACTTAACAAACATCAACTTTATACTAGTGTAAATAAAGTCGATTTTAGACTGACTAGTACTGTTGAAAAAGTCATAAAAAATATGAAGTTGTAGCGCAAACTGAACCTTATGTGTGGGTTTTACAGTTGTTTTTCTTAAAACTCGTGTTTGTTTACATGTTTAGCAAATAAATTGCGAACGCAGATTATACGATTTATCTAAGAGGATTTTAGCCGATTTGGTTCATGTCATGTAAACAAATTCATTGAACTCTCTGAATGGAATTGTTTTCTTTCTTAATATTAATAAAACTATGAAATTTGATTGTTCAAATAATAATATATCGCAGCTTTTGATTATTTATATGAACCTATAGATAGAGTGTCGCGCTGCAAAAGAACTAAAACCAGTAAGCCAACTTTTTATGTTGTTGCGCGTGACAGCTACGACTTAAGGTTCTTACAAACAGGCGCGACACAAAGGCACCGCTCGTCGGGCGACGAGCGGTGCCTTTGTGTCGCGTCGCGTGTCACGCCTGTTTGTAAGAGCCTTTACACTCGCACCACGTCATTGTGCTTTTCTAGTGTGCGTGCATTTAGCGGCCAACAGATGGATGTAATTTTTTTCGACGCGTTCACAGCTTTTACTGTCTAAATATATTTATATCTTGGTCGCAGCAATATTAACAGATTAGCTGTGCCCGCGACTGCGTTCGCTTGGATGTCAGATTAAATTATCTAGCAAATTATTACTGTAGCGAAAAGTAAATTTGCTAAAAAAAATGGAATGTCCAAAATTGCACGCCTCACATACCTGCTGACGAAAAATGTTGTAGAAAAAATCTAAGAAAATTCATCGATTTTTGTTCATCTTTGAACGGTTATGAGTTTGTTAACGAAAATCAATAGGGTTCATCCGGAGGATGAAAGAAAACTTATAGAAAAAAGATTTAGATTAATCCATTGTGTGTGAGGACGTGAATCGTGATGACAAACAGACACACTTCCCAACGGAAGCATTACACGTAATTTTTTAATTACATATTTGTCATCGACGCGAAAACTGTTACCTGGATACACCCTGGTACACTTAATTTTTTTTTTTTTTTTAATTTCCACGCAGGTGGTTTCAGAATCATGTACACACGGCCACACATCAAACTCATTTCCAGTATAAGCTGACCTCTCATTGTATGGAAATCCTATACAATGCGAGATCAGCTTAAACTAGAAATGTATAGCTTGATGTGTGGCCGTGTGTACATGATTCTGAAACCACCTGCGTAGAAATTTTTCGTCGGTTATTAAAAAAATAATCAGTTGTTTCGTAGAAAAGTGCCTACGCAGTCAAAATGTTTGGAACAGCAGATTTTTTTTTAATAACTGACGAAAAATTTCAACGCACCTACGTTGAATTTTTTCGGTTCGGAATTGAATCATGTACTGAATCCATGGTAACAGTTTTCGCGTCGATGTCCCTCCAACCCTGTATATTATCAAGGTATATATCTAAAAATTAATTATTAGACTTATAATTTCAAGTCTTTAGTATTTTAAACTTCCCTGCTAATATGAATTCCATGTATAATTGAGAGTATAGAAACGATTTAATATTGGAAAATATTAACAAGGCAACATAATATCGAGAGTACCTAGAGCACTCTCACACACTGAAGCGTTGTAAGGCCTTCAAAAACATTTTAGATATTATGCTGGTTACACACGCAGTGACTTGAATCACCGGCCACTAGCTTGCGATTTTAAAATTTCACGTCCACATACAGATTTTGACGTCCCTGGCGCCAAATCGGCTGTCAAAATCTATATTTGGCATTCTGAAATAAAATTCTTCAAAGGTTGGCGCTGTTTATTTATAGTCAGTCTCCTTTCATAAAAATAAAGTGTAAATTTTTATCTTACTGGAATTTAAAGTACATCTTGAGAAATTTTACGAGTAAGGCCATTTATCCACATACCGAGAATAGGACGTCAACGAGAACGAGATGACGACCTCGAATTAGCGACTTTACTATGGCCGCGTAATCTCGTTTCTCGTTGACGTCCCGTTCACGGTGCGGTGGAGAAACAGTGTAACGATACTGATGCCCTTTTTCACTATCACTAGGTGACGTCTAATGCCTAAATATTATTTCATGTTGGATTTTCAACCAGGGACTGAATTACCCAAAAATTAAGGTACATTAAATTTCAATATGACGACATACCGTTAAATAAGGGTTACCGAAATATTCCGATACCGTTCTTTTTTTCAGTAGCGGGGCTTTGAGGTTGTAATGCATACCAGTATATTTCGGTAGAAGTACTATAACCTTTATAAACGTTTCGGTAGCAGTACCTAAACATTAATAAATAGGAGTTTTCGTTGACGCACCGCCGCCACACTCTGCCTGTCGTTCACTTGCTGATTGTAACTCAGTATTGGTTTTTATTTCCGATCGGAAGGACATGACTGTGAAAGCAACCGCGCCGTCTCGCATGTTTTTCGGTACCGAAATCGTGTTAAGGTTAAATAACGGTTTAGCCCGGTACCGGTATATTTTTGAGGTATCTTAACCTTTAACTGTAACCGCTTTCAGTCTCTGTTTTCAACTCTTGCCACCAAGCCTAGAGTGTAAAAACAACCGACTTCCAAAAAAAACACTACAAAGTGAAAAATAACTTTAATTTCGGAAGTCGGTGTCTTGGGTTTTTTGTTATGTTTTTTGCCACCGACTTCCGAAATTAAAGTTATTTTTCACTTTGTAGTGTTTTTTTTGGAAGTCGGTTGTTTTTTTATTTGTAAAAAGTTTTTATTTTTCACTTTGTAGTGTTTTTTTTGGAAGTCTATTGTTTTTTTTTTTGTTACGCGACGAACATTATAACCTCCTCCTTTTTGGAAGTCGGTTAAAAATACAACAGTGCGATTTTTTTAGGACATTTAGTGCAAACGGGTGCAAGTGAGTTTTCATCCGGTGTGCCTTGGGGAGCCAGCTTGCTGACTGGCTAACATTTTTACCGCGCCATGATTCTCTCAACATCGTATTTCACGATCGAAGAAAAGACTGAAGTTTAGTAAAATTCCTTCCAAAAATATCTCACGTTACTATTCTCACTTCATAAACATTATTACTGTGTATCTATCTTGTCCCACTTTGTGACAATTACAACGATATCATACGAAACTTCGAAAGTATTCAAGAAATTCTTGGCAACCATCCCGAAGAGAACGAAGAAGTTTTTATTATTACGTGTTACATACAAAAGCTTTTGTTTCGCGAAGTGCTAATGGAATAGTTTAATTAATTGGCCATCTTTTATTTTCTGAGTTTTTAAATTTATTTTTTGAATTTGGAATCTTCGTGATTGTTGTGACGTAGAAAGGTGCATTAAGCTTGGAATACACATTCCATTTGCAAAAAGTTATGTTAGTTGCATGTCATATCAAACGACCTAAAAGACTATTTCAGACGGTACTCACATGATCCGACCAAGATTATGTCTGGACTTTAAAAAAGACTGACGCCTGAGTTTGTTTCGTAATTTCTTCCCAAGTAGTCAGATAGGAAAAATGTGTAAAAATGATTCCGATATCCAATTTACGGAATAAACAATTTCATTTTGTCATTGTGCGATACAATCAGAAAGCACAATGGCATGTGAGCTACTTTAAAACTTTTGTGCAATTTACTGATATAATGTAATTGTGTATTCCTTGCTTTATTTCGGTTTCAATGACAGTTTAATTTCGGAGAACAAAGAGAGATGAGGCGAAACAAATGTTGTGTGACGTCATATAAATTCTTTAGGTATCTTCCCGGTGACTCAGAAGGAATGTTGGATCGAATCTAACCTTTGAGTGCATCATGCATGTAATGCTTTGCAAGGAATATCTCTACCGATCTGATATAGAAAACTAATCGGGAAAGATTTTTGCTTTAATACTTATTTTGGGATTGCCATTTCGTATAGATATTGAAAGTCAATCAGGGATAATGCAGCTGTGGTGAAAGACCTAATAATATTAGAATTATGATATGAAATTATTCGTAATTTTGAGCCTGTATCTAATTAGGAGCTCGTTAACTGTCCATCAGTCACAGTCCTTTTGTCTGTTAGATAAAGTTAGGACAAGGATCTCATAACGTATGCAGAAACGCCACATAGAAACGACGAAAGACGCGGAACGGACGCAGACGCATCTTCATTATATTAACGCACAAAACGCACAGAAAGGACAAGACGCACGCGCGTTTCTTTTCCATCTGCATACTATTTCCCGCGTTTGCGTCTGGTCCTCGTGTCACTCACGTCTCTTCCGTGTGGCCCGCGCTTAAGGTAGGTAGATACTTTATTTAGCAAAGTTAGTCAAAGTGCGATCTGTGAATCATACCGTTTTAGTAAAACAAGTAAAATCTGTTTGACCTATTTTTGTACGATTCTTAGTCAACGTTGAGTATTAATTTTATTTTCACCCCACCTGCTCGTTTACGTCAAATTATACACGGTGGCCCGTGAAACGACGTCAAATCTGACGAAATGCGTGTCTGTCGAGTTCCGTTTCTGATAAATTGCGAGTCTATCCTGAAAGATGACGAAATGCGTAGGTATTTGACCACTTGCATTTCTGACTACATGCTAGAGATCCAAGAAAATAAGTACTCAAAAGTTATTTATTATGTCTTTAAATTGTAATAACTTTAACCGAGTAGACCGATATTTTAATGAAATAAAAACTAAATGTTACTCCAAGATACGGACTATGAACTACATTTCAAATCCCATAAAGGCTCCTTCAAACAGGCGCGACACGCGACGCGACACAAAGACACCGCTCGTCGCGCGACGAGCGGTGTCTTTGTGTCGCGTCGCGCGTCGCGCTGGTCTTCACGAGCCTTATATCTTTTAAAAAGAGGCACAAAAATTTCATGTGATTTTTAAATCATTTTTGTAAAATCATCCCCAAGGGGGTAAAATCCTTTACTTTACCCCTTAAGGGATGATTTTACAAAAATGCTGAATCACGTATTTCTTTATTTCTTACCAAGTGCACAAATTTGAATTTTAATAACATCCAATTCGTCAATTTATAAAATGCTGGGTTTCCCATACAAACTTTCATCTCCTTTATCACCCCGTTAAGGATTATTTTTGAGACAAAAATCAGCTCATGTTCTTCCCCAGGATGCAATCTATCGCCTTCAAAATTTTATCGAAATCCATTTAGTGGTTTAGGCGTAAAAAGGTAAGAGACAGACAGAGTTACTTTCGAATTTATGATATTTGTATGGGTGAAATAAAATTTTATTGAAACATTTCTGCCGTCCAGATTTTTTCTTACGTTACAATGAAATGATGCTTACTGGAAACAAGGTCGAACCGCATAAAAAAAAGTAAATTTTACAAATTTTTATCACAACTCTGACTTGACCAAAAAATGTAAATAATAAAAATTAATAAATTAGTACTTATACTAATTTTTTTTTTCATGAAATAAAATAGATCGAATGTTTCCTAAAACAGTTTACCCGACCTCATTAGGAGTCTGATTTCCCCGTGCTATCTTATTTTGTAATAAATTATAAGCAAGAAAACATTAAAAAAAAAAAGCTTTTATTTAAATGCGATTACACTTATAGGTACTAATGCAAACCTCGCGACAAGCTTTTATTATCATATAAATTGTGTATAATGTAATGAGGTTATAAGTTGATAGTTAAAATTTTAAAAGAAAATTTTGTTTTCTTCTTTTTAGAGCATTTAAATAAAAGCTTTTTTTGCTTATAATTTATTTTTTACTTTTTAGTTATCGCTGGCTAGATTTCTACTAGTAGGTAATCGAGGTCTCTACATCTTTCAGGTGGATTAGAGCAACGGAGCTTATAATCACCATCTATTTTAACCTGCATTTTTATTATCAGCGAACCCTTTCATTTAATATCCATACTATAGGAAAGCATAAAAAACTTAAAAAGTCCGCCATATTGGATTAAGAGTGATATCAGAATAATTTTCTAATTATTCTCGGCAAGCCCTTTCATTTGATACGCATATTGCAGAAGTTCATAAAAAAAAACTTTTCCGCCATCTTGGATGTTCCGCCATATTGGGTTTAGAATAACGTCACATTATTTTTCGAGTTACTCTCAACAAGCCCTTTCATTTGATACCCATATTGTAACAATGCATTAAAAATAATTATTCCGCCATCTTAGATGGTCCGCCATATTGGATTTAGAATGATGTCACATTATTTTTCGAGTTACTCTCAACAAGCCCTTTCATTTGATACCCATATTGTAGAAATGCATTAAAAATAATTATTCCGCCATCTTGGATGGTCCGCCATATTGGATTTAGAATGACGTCACATTATTTTTCAAGTTACTCTTAACAAACCCTTTCATTTGATACCCATATTGTAGAAATACATTAAAATAACTATTCTGCCATCTTGGATGGTCCGCCATATTGGATTAAGAATGACGTCACATTATTTCTCGAGTTACTCTCAACAAGCCCTTTCATTTGATACCAATATTGTAGAAATGCATTAAAAATAACTATTCCGCCATCTTGTATGGTCCGCTATATTGGATTTAGAATGACGTCACATTATTTTTCGAGTTACTCTCAACAAGCCCTTTCATTTGATACCCATATTGTAGAAATGCATTAAAAAGAACTATTCCGCCATCTTGGATGGTCCGCCATATTGGATTTAGAATGACGTCACATAATTTTTCGAGTTACTCTTAACAAGCCCTTTTATTTGATACCCATATTATAGAAATGCATTAAAAATAACTATTCCGCCATATTGGATTTAGAATGACGTCACATAACTTATCGTATATTGTCATCCAAACTAAACGTGTATACAAAATTTCAGCTCAATTGGTTGAAGATATCTGCTTCAAAATTGAGTAGCAAGATTCCACCCGAACATAGACCGTGTAGAGGTGACGATACATACTACATTGCTTGCAAGTTAAATAAAAGATTTTAATAAAAACACTGTTTAATCAAGAAGCAAACTGACACAGCTCGCATTAACATTAACAAATTAGTAACTGCTGATAGCAATAATAGTATTATTTTAAAAATCGAATAAAATCGAACCGAAAGCGGTTTGATTTTTCAAAAATTCTATTTTTCGAATTGCGTTAACCATAGTTAACAGTACGGCAGCTTAAATTAAGCTGAGTTTTATATATGGCGCGGTAACGAAACCATAGCGAGATCTAATTCGACGCCAACGCCATCTATCGAGCTAGGGGACAACTTTATTTTTCGACCGACTTCATTTGCACGATGTTTTTGCTACGTTTTTGAACGAATGTCATTACCATGAATTATAAAATATTTTTTTCTCATCACCTGCTCGGTAATTGCATGCAAACCTGACTAACCTAACCTAAAAATGGCATAAAAACTTTTTCACTCCTCTTGCTCAAAAAGTCCGTCATTGTAGCGTACCAGAGCGGGGAAAAAATTGCATATCTTGCTCTAGGGGAAAAAGTTTTTTTTTAAATTTTTGTGTGTAACCAACGAGCCTACAAAAACGAAAAAGTCTTTATTCTTATGTAAAACTAGTATTTTTCTACTGCATACCGGGATAAAAAGTTTCCTTAAAAATTCAGATTGAACAAATTGTATAGGTACCTACTAAATTTTTAAATAATATTTTCTATTTGATTTTTTTTTTCGCAATCGAAGTGAAAAATAGAGCGTAACACACGGCGCTAAAACCCCTTATAACTCGGTTTCTATTTACTCCCTCGTAAAGCTCGGGAGTAAAACTACCTCGATAGAATGGGTTATTTTAGCCCGTCGTATAACAATCTACTATTTCACACCTCTTGTTCGTTATGTCAAATTATATGTCATGCAAACCTAATCTAACCTAAAAAATTGCATAAAAACTTTTACAAAAAAATTATATTCGAAAATCGAATTGCTTCGTGACATTAGACACTGTTTTATCCCCTGAGTGAATAATCTACTACTAAAGGTTCACAATTAATCTATGATCAAAATTAATCAGTTTATTATACTTCACGCATCTATCCATGAAGCACTATAAACGAATGAGGAAAATTAACCTCGACTACCTCGTTGGTTGCAAGCGTTGCTGAGCATGTGATCCTTGGTTCGATTCCCAGATCGGGCAGTGTTACTGGGTTTTTCACCAGAAATTTCTCAGTAGCAGCCAGGAGTAAGTGCGTACTTTGACGTAAGTGGCAAAATGTGGGTTATACTATGAGAACACCTCTGCCAAACCCTTTAGGGATTACAGGCGTGATGTTATGATGACGCTGAAATTAACCTTTGTTAAAATCATATGTTCAAAACTTTCTTAGAAATATTTTTCTAATGACTAAAGTTTATCTTGAAAGTGTCTGTAGGCAAGGCAATTAGATAATTACTCTGCACCTTTAGTAAAGAAGAGCTATAGGTGTTGAGTGAGATCCCTGGACGCAGTTTAATGCAAACAAGATTAAAGTTTAATCTAAGTTTATGATTTTCTTGGTAGTTCATTTACGGTTTGCGTTTATCTATGCAAAATTGCAAATATAAAGATAAAGCCCAGGTCACACTGAGAACGAAGCTAATAGGGGTGGGTCGTTCATTGAACTTCACGTGATTTTCGCAAAACGTAACGTAGGTAACAGTGACTTCGAAGGCGTCACCAGTTTTGAACGTGATTTTAGTAACTAGTGTAGGAATTTGCACTAAAACCGGCCCAACGTTGGGCGCCATTTGTAGGAAAATTCTTCTCAGGGTATGCATCGAACTCATTTAAAGACCCAACACATACCCTGAGAAGAATTTTCCTACACTAGTTATTTTTTCAAATTCTATTCGGCTGTTCAACATGGTGATTCTATCGAAGTATTAGGTACAGTTATTGGGAAAACGAAAAAACTGATTACCTACGTAATACGTTACATATCAAAAGCTTTACGTTTTTGGAACGATTTTTTTTTGTTGCCACATAATTATGCAGTTACTTCATTAACGTAATAATGACGCAAATAAACTTCCTTTCATACTTTATTCAAGCTTAGGACTGTCTGCATCGCCCGGGTGTCACCATTGTGTGGATCGCAAGGAGGACACGGTGGAGCATAAGGTGGAGGTCTGCCCGGCTTGGGCGGAGCATCGCCGTGTCCTCGTGGAGGCGATCGGCGGCGGTGATCTCTCGCGTCCGGCCCTGGTTCAGGCCATGGTAACGGAGCGAGAGGAAATGGCAGGCCGTCACCTCCTGCGAAGCGGTAATGCTCGCGAAGGAGGAGGCGGAACGCGTGAGGGAGAGGCAAATTTCGCGCCCTCATGCCCCTAACCGCCGCAGGAGGAGACGCCCTGGGCGGGAATCACGAGCCGATTTCCGACCACCCCGTAAGCGCGGGCTTGCGGACGGTGAGCAATGGGTAGCTCGTCGTCCGGTAAGGACCAGGCCCGGGTCGACGGCGCGTTGTGTTCCACGCGCGCCTCAAAGAGATGTCAGCAGAATTGACAGGGTCCGCTAGGGCCGATGCCTGCCGGGGCTGCGAATAAGGGCCGAAAGGGAAATCGTGGCCCCCCGGCTAAGAGTCTGACACGCCCTCCCGCTCTACCCAGAGCGGGAGAAGTTATTTGATAATTTCCAACCCAAAAAAACAGAAGACTGTCTGCATCGAAAATTTAACTACTTACAAAATAACGTGTTTATAGTTTGACTCGAAACTAGCTATTCGGCTACATGCTTCGTAGCTAGTTATTGTAACTAGTGACGTGAAATAACGCATGGGCATTGCTTGTTTTGTTTTTATTTGCTTTGTTGTTGTTTGTTTTGCTTCGTTCATGTAGCTACCGCGTCTTTTCATACTTCGGCTCAACAATTTAGCTTCGTTCTGCCACAGAATAGTACACAAGGCACACTCCGTATTTTAGGTATGAAGCTACAAGTACGCGGCGGGCTCGTATAGTTGGGCCGATTCAGTGTCCGTAACGTAGTCAGAAGATATAAGAGTTACGCGATAGAAAGAGAGGCGACTTCTAGGTGAAATAACTCTAGGTAATTAGCGCTGTGCGACTTGAATTGCACTTTATTGTGTCGTAGCAAGAGTCACTTTTTATTTAAATGATTTAGCGGAGGGAACCAGCTGTACTAATCTATGGTTTTGCTTCGTTCTCAGTCTGAAAATTAGGTCGTAAACCACCATCTAAATGGTTGTAAACCACCAAGGTCACCTCTGTCGGGACGCGGTTGACAGCCGTGTAGCAAGTCCTTACGACGAAACGACGCAAAAGGAATATGTTAAGGGCTTGCTATACATGGCTGCCAACCGCGTCCCAATAGAGATGACCTTGGTGGTTTACATCCGTGTAGTTGGTGGTTTACGACCAAATTTCAAACGTCTCTGCCTGTCGCCAACCAAGGTCACCTCTGTCGGGGATGCAGTTGGTATAGCCGTTTAGAAAACACTTAATGATCGTAGCAGGTGACGTTCTGTAGTTTCTGCCTACGCCCATGGGAAGAAGACTTGAAAGAAAGAAAGAAAGAAAGAAAGAAATCATTTATTTGCTAATAATGTAGGTATACATATAAGTTGGAATATTTATTAAGTGTCCCGATACATTTTACCTTACGGCATGCAAAATATTAGGTTTGAATTAAATAGTAATATAGATACAGCTATTACGATCATTATTAGTCATAATCGAATTTAATAGATTGTTACAGATCCGACACCAAAAAAAAAAAAAAAAAACAAAATATTTGATGAAGTACATATAAATCTCTCACAAATTATACAATGAAGAATATAAATGTAGAAATGTGTAATGTCAAAAAGCTTAATGTCAAAATATTCCAAAACGTTTACAACAATAACAATTATTAGATAAAGAATTTATATAATCTGGTAATGTCAGGATCTGTTATGTCAAATTACAATAATAACAACAACCATACAAAAATCGATATGTCATTATGTCAATGTCATCTAAAACAGTTAGTCAGTTTATGTAAGACAATATTATGATGTGCTAATGAAACTTTTTCTTACTTTAATAACCATAATGATGTTGTAATAAAATGTTCCACAAACTGCTGTTCATCTCGAGTTACTGTGTTAAACTTTTGTTTTCAGTTGCAAACTTGGTTTTGTTTTCATTGTATGAAACAAAAGCTTTAAGTCAGGCGCCCAAGTTTACATGTAAAAACATTGTGTTCACGAGAGTAACTATCCTACATATATAACATAATATTATAAATGTAAATTTTTGTGTTTGTGTCTTTGTTACTCAATCACGCAAAAACGGCTGAACGGAGTTAGATGAAATTTGGCACACAGATAGTTTATAACCTGGATTAACACATATGATACTATTCATCCCGATAATACGTTCCCGTGGGATAATTTCCGATCTCCACGCAGGCGAAAGTTGGTTATCTTCTATACACCGTGAAATTTGAATCACAGTTTTTCTAGAACAAACGTTATTCAGACCATGGTCTACTACCATTTTACAGCATCCAATTAAAAAAAACATAATTTGGTTTTTTAAAAAACACAAAAGACAAAGTTTAAAATGTCAAGATTATCTACTGCTTACAAAATTTCGTTTAAGGAGATACATTTCCCTGTAAACTATGTCTCATGCGTGGTGTCTGTGTTGTAGGGAGTAACGATAATCTTGACATTTTAAACTTTGTTTTTTTTGTGTTTTTTCAAAACCCAATCATGTTTTTTTATTAATTGGATGCTGTAGTATGGTAGTAAACCATGGTCTGAACAACGTTTGTTCTAGCAAAACTGTGATTGAAATTTCACGGTGTATATATAAAATTCTCGTGTCACTATGTTAGTTGCCATACTCTTCTTATACGGCTTGATCGTTTTAATGAAATTTTATATGTATATTTGGTAGGTCTGCGAATCGGTCGTAATCTATTTTTCATACCCCTAAGTGATAAGGGTGGTCCACCCAAAACATTTATATGACAAAACAACGTTTGCCGGGTCAGCTAGTTATATTATAAATGCGAAAGTTAGTTTGTTTGTTACGGTTTCAAGCCAAACGGCTGAACGGATTGAGATGAAATTTAGCACATAGGTAGACTATGATTGACCATATTACTATAACAATTTTCATATTGACAGTATTTTTAGACTATTAAGCACTTGTACTAAATGTTTGCATGCCTAATATAACGCAGTTTATAATCTAACAGAAATAATACCGATAGATTATAAACATAATCTTACGGTAATATAAAAATATCGATAAGTAAACTACCGGTTCAGGTTGTAATACGGTCTTCGTGTCTATATCAATGGCTGTCATTACGGGTTTACAGGATTCCGAAAGAATACAAAACGGTTTATTCCACATAGTCTAATGTTAGAATATCGGCTTTCTATTTGGGTTATTTTAATTAAATGCCAGTTCTGCCTCGTTGGTCTTGTGGTCGCAAGCGCTACTGCTGAGCATTAGGTCCTGGGTTCGATTCCCGGGTCGGGTAATGTGTTATTGGGTTTTTCTATCTGGAATTTCTCAGTAACAGCTCGGAGTCTGGATTTGTGCCCGGTTGATGGCAATAGGCTTGCCCCCTATTACATGGGACTTAAACATAACTGGCGAAGTGTGGGTGTACCTGCTACAGGGACACCTCTGCCCAACCCTTCGGGGAAACAAGGCGTGATGTTATGTTGTTCCTCCAAAATATTGGAATTGGGCTACATCTGGATAGAGCACACCCCAAAATAATAGGCTTATTAAATTCCCAATCATCATCATGTCAGCCGAAAGACGTCCACTGCTAGACGCCAATCACCGCCAATTCGACCGGTTCTGTGCTTCTCGTATCCAGAAGATTCCTGCGGATTCCACAAGGTCATCGGTCCATCTTGTGGGAGGCCTTCCAAGGCTACGTCGCCACTACAAAACCTTTCGGCCCCATCGGCCATCCGTTCTGCGAGCAATGTGCCCAGCCCATTGCCATTTAAGTTTGGCAATTCTTCGGGCTATATCGGTTACCTTGGTTCTCCTGCGGATCTCTTCATTTCTGATTTGATCACGTAGCCCTCCCAATACTTAAACTGAATTAAATAAACATTTTCACAGATTCACATTGCAGGGAAGCATTAAAATGTAATTTAAACATTGTCATGAATGAAGACATTCCTATTATTTTTGGCTCGAGTTGGAAAGAATGTGAAACGTCATTGTTGATGTCTAGACTATTATAAATAAACATTTAACTAAACCACTAGGAAAACATTACTGACGTAGATACAACATCTGAAAAAACCAATCAATGGTTGTAAGTATGATTCAGAAAATCGTATCTGGTAGATAAACGTATCGAACGAAAGCTAATATCAGACGCAGACGGTTGATTTTGTTTCATTCTACGTTCACACAACGAAATTATACAATGTTTAACTGAATTAATGCACAATATGAAAGTAATTTGTTCAGAATCGATTTACGAATCGATTTCTATCATTTTTAATATCTAGGTAATTTTAACCCAAAAAAATTAAAGGTACGTAAACAGTCACGAATCCGCTGTAGAGACCAACAGTATTTTTTGTTTTTGCTGTATGACATCTCATAGCTGACCTCAGAGGTCATGACTATTCAACCAGTCAATCCTGTGGGTGCCTTAAGCTGCTAAACTTAAAGCCTCCAGCATATAAACTATGCTTATAAGCTTAGTTTGTAAGTTATAAGTTTAGAAACTAGGTGAACGCTAGCTAAGGGCACACCTGTGGGGTGACAAACCTCGGCTTAGGACGTTTTCCAGGGGGAGAACAGCATTAAAAATGGGACGGACTGCGGACCTACAGTCACAACAAACCAAAAAAAACGAAATACCAACTACGCTGAACTCATAAACGTGTGTGACTGTGTTCGTAGATTTGTAATTTGACGACAATTTTCTCCCACAATCAGTATAACATAGCATAACATAAAATCACGCCTTGTTTCCCCGAAGGGTTGGGCAGAGGTGTCCCTGTAGTAGGTACACCCACATTTCGCCAGTTATGTTTAAGTCCCATGTGGGGGCGAGCCTATTGCCATCAACCGGGCACAAATCCAGACTCCGGACTGCTACTGAGAAATTCGAGATAGAAAAACCCAATAACACTTTGCCCGACCCGGGAATCGAACCCAGGACCTCATGCTCAACAGTAGCGCTTGCGACCACTAGTCCAACGAGGCAGCTAAACAATCAGTATAACTAATTTAATAAATAAACAATGTTTTAAACATAATAGTAAAAATTCAGTGTATGTATTATGATTAAAACATAAGTACTGCGACTGAGCTCTGCTCGTATGAAAATAGAGAATGCTCATTTAATAGTACAGGATAGTACCTACTAATTCCATACTGC
Organism: Agrochola litura; assembly: GCA_949152395.1. Taxonomy (NCBI): domain Eukaryota; kingdom Metazoa; phylum Arthropoda; class Insecta; order Lepidoptera; family Noctuidae; genus Agrochola; species Agrochola litura. The sequence goes on from OX424509.1 coordinate 8,784,258, forward strand.
CATGATAGTAGGTACTTACTAATTCCATGCTGCCATGTCATTATTCTATGTCATTAATCTTGTTCTAAACTTTGGGCGACCGAGCTCTGCTCGGGTGAAAATAAGGAGACAACGATTTTTCCCGGATATGAGACCTAGCTATATCGATTTTTCGCCCCCGTCAACCCCTTTATTGCTACTTTCATCGAAATCGTTAGAACCGTTTCCAGAACGTGAGTACAAATATATATATACAAATATTGCTCATTGTATAAGGATAGGATATTCTAATTGGGGTGTTGGGTGGTGTGCATTAATTTCGAGACATGCTGTATAGAATTGAAAGTTCATCCTCTCCTTTCATACCATTTCTTCGATCATTAATTAAGATAAAGATGCTGAGTGCCAAAATCTAACATTGTTGGATCGGTTCACTAATTAATTAATTTTTCGGTTTCGATTCATATTGTTTTGAGACTTTTTACTTCGGGTGAAACATGCCACATAAAAGGCAAAAATGAACGAAAACTCAAGGCTCGTGCAGACCAGCGCGACACGCGACGCGGCACAAAGGCACCGCTCGTCGCGTGACAAGCGGTGTCTTTGTGTCGCGTCGCGTGTCGCGCTGATCTGCACAAGCCTTCATCTTCAAGCGTCTTTGATATCGGTTTACGAATATTTAAAAAAAATACTGAAGGAAATCGCGCAAACAAAATCAGATTATTTACATTTGAATTTTATTCGTGTATTGGCGTAAACCATCGTATTTCTGTATGTACGTCATGTAAGCGGATATTGCGGTAGTAAAAATTGTGGATTGAAACTAAAAATGTCGGATTGAAAAAAGATAAGCTTGAATTTATATATACATAGATTTGCCTATAGGTACCTACAGTCACAGAATCAATACTGTATCAGAATTGTGCATGAAATTATCTTGTAAATTCAACACAGTATTCTCACTGTGGTGAATCTATCAGATAATTGAGCGCTTGCTCATTGGTATTGTCAGAAAATTACATTGAATTCAATTATAAGGAAAGGAGAGTAATTAATTTAAAAAAACAGTGACACTCCGGGAGTGCCGACAGAAGTGAAAACTTGAACAAGATCGCCTCGGTGGAAGAAAAATACTTGTATAGAACATTGGTCCGTAACCTTATTTATGTAAAAAACACAATGGCGTTTACAAAAAAAAAAACTTCCAAAACCTTTAAAGGAAAAAATACTTGCATAGAACATTGATCCGTATAACATAAATAAAGAGCACAATCGCGTTTACAAAAATGAGGTGTCGGTAACGGTGTCGCGAGTTCAATTGTTTTTTCCCATTTCAAAAATGCCCCAATGCGCCTAAAGAACTTATGACATTAAAAATAAAAAAATATAAGAGGGATGCTTTCATAGAATTAAAAAAAAATATGAATAGGTAATAGTAATCATTCAAATGATCGTGTTCGTTCTCTAAGGGTGCGTTTTCACCAGAGATGTTCTATGAAGCTGAGTTGTGCGAGGAGGCGTGGCGGAGCTGTGAAACGGTGCGACTCTTTCCACCAAAGCTGTACGAAGAAACTGTGTGGTGTGAGTATTGCGTAGCGGACTCTGCTATGCCAGGAAGCGGTGTGCTACGAGTTTAGGGTAGAAAAGCGGGGTCAGCATCAGGGATGTGTGAGGATGCATAGCGAGAGATGTGAGCGGTGCCCACGCAGCTTCAGTGGAAAAGGGCTTAGCGTAATGAGTTGATACATACAAACGTCATGCTCACTCAGATGTTTCGCTGATGGTGGCGCGTGTGTTGGATCATTTAGCTCCCTTCAAAATGGTTGAGCTGAATGGTGCTAATCCATGTGGCATGTTCGTGAACGGGCGCCGTCAGTTGAGACTGGTCTTCTTTTAGTTGCCACAGCTTATTTTAAATTTTTGAATTGTTCTTTGTTTTAGGTATATTTTTATTACGGACGCTTCTAACGTGCACGTCTTTTTACATTGTTCTCACATGTATAATTTCAACATGAATGATGTAACCAATATTTTGTAACAATTTTTTATTTAAAAGAGTGTCCGTGGAGTTTCTTGCCCGTTCTTCTCCATAGGTATTCCTTGACAATTCAAAAGTGCCTGTAAATGGTTTAATTGAAATAAATGCTTTGAGTTTGAGTTTTTGAGGATGATATTGAAGCCAGTCAAAAAACGCTCTCTAGGAAAACACACCAACTTAATTTCATGTATAACGTTTCTGTGACGTCGTTCGACTGTAAATTACGGACGCTATGTGGCGGGCCATGCAGTCTTAGAAAGCCCTAGCTTTATTGTGCAAACAATTTTTAGTGGGTATTTTTATACGCGGAATTTTCATTTTGCTAAACAAATTTTCACAGTGCTTTTGTAAATGTTGTTTTGCTGAACCATAACCGAGCGTAAAAATCACTGAAATTAAATTAAATTGAGAGGCGTAGCTACAAAATATTTTTTTGGATAAACAAGTTAAGTTAAACAAGGTAAATAATCTGTTATAAAAATCAAATAACAAAGAACTTGTATTCTTAGGGTTGAAAGTCGCGTAATAATAAGGGCGAAACTCACTAAGTCCCATTTAGGTATTAGGCTACCTGTCAAGATGCCGGAGCCGCAGCGGCGCTGGATCGCAAAATAAAAAAAATCAGAACATCTCAGAATTAAGCCAACGTTCGCAAGGACGTAATAAAGTCGCGCCGGGATTTTATCGCGCACTGGATTTTCAACTCTTGGTGTTAAGCCGAGGGTTGAGAATCCAACACACTGGGACGCAACTTTGTTGAAAAAGCACACTGTTGAATTTTCAACTCTCGGCGCCAAGCATAGTGTTGAAAATCCAGTGCAGGAAAAAAAATCGCCGCGATTTTATTACGTCCGTGCCTATGTCGGCTTAGTGTAAAATATACGCGGCGCATGGGCGATATTTATTCGTATGACAAACATGCCGCGGTCCGGCGTCATATACAGGAAACCTCAGGGTACCTATCTACTCAGAATCCAGGCTTCTTCAGAGAATTTCTTTATCATAACACTCAATCACTATTTTGTATGATCCAAAAGTCAAGTCTAGAACCTCGGTAATTTAATTTTCAAATTCGTAAGTCGTCAAATCGTGCGTAACTAATGCGGTTTGCTAGTTTAATAGATAAAAAAAGAACGAGTAATATGAAACACTCGGGAACTTCGACGTATAAGAAACACGGAAGAAACCGAACGTGGACTTGACCGGATTCCGTACAAGTGTCAATGATGCTCCGAGTCGACGAGTCGAGAGAACGGTCGTGAACTTGGTTCGACAGGAAACGTATTGCAGAATGAAACTGGTTGTAAGATGTAAGTGTTTTGCGTTTAATTTAACCTTTTAGTTTATTGGTAAAAAGTAATGACCGTGTAAATTAAGAGGTTGTACGAAAGTTATTTATTTATTTAATTTCGTTTGTATTTTTTTTTTGTTTTTTTTACAGTTTTTTCTTCTTAGTTTTTTTTGTTTTTTTTTTTTTAATTTTTATGGAAGCTAATATTATATTTTCGATTTGAGGTCAACGTACCGACAGTGATCTTCAAGATAGACAGTAGGAAGAAATGCAAATACATTAAAAAAAATATGAATACATCATCTAGAGAATCTCTTCCTTATTTTCGTGGGTAAAATCGGAAATTAATCATCGAATAAAATGAACAGAAGTCTTTATTTCATTGTGAAGAAGCCTGTGTTCAATAACAACGATGTCTTTTGTAATCAAGACTGTAATGTAAACTTAAGAATGAGTCATATTTGTTATGAAATTTGTTGGTCGGTTGTTAATTAACCAATTTACTGACTCACTGTTTAACTCAAACTCGTTGTGGCGTGGCTAATATGCATGCTATTTAAATTTATTTATTTAGTTTTTGTTTATTTATTTACCTATTTAGTTAAATAGACGATGAATTATAACGAAAAAGAGCACGTACAATTTCATGAACAGACGCGGCGTATAGATAATATGGAAAAACTACTAAATGTATCTACTCAAAATTAAATTGTTTCAATTTTTGAATAAATTACCTATCCCTGTACGGTTTTATTTTGCTATTTTCATACTAAATAAGTTATTTATTAACGCCTTTAGAGGTATGAGGAACAGGGTGTAAAGTTTACTCATCCACCATAGAAAAGGGAGGATCCTCCGACCAGACAGGTGTTGTGTCTGGCGAGCAACTGCCCATCGTTTGAAGTTGAAATCTTGTATGTATGTCGATCGCTCGGTAAACTCCAACTGCGCGATGCAGGATTTGTGTGACGTCATGTCTATGATGCGTAGTTCGTATGTGGCGGTGTAACCACTACACGCCCAAAAATGAGTTAAAATTAGTGCTGATAAATGGAAGTTTCGACGCTCATAACTTCCAAACGAATACTTTTTCCCAATTTTTCTTCCATACCGGACTAGATAATAATAAGACAAATTGATAGAATTTTTAGTTTTGAACGTACACCGTCAAACAGGCGAGTAATAAACGCCAAACTACGTTTGTATGGAAGAATGACCGACTAGTGTACGCCCAGTAGTAGTAGCATAGTATAAAGAGAGGTAAGCTATCTTCATAGATTGCGATCGCGACCGCCGCGCCCCCGAGTAAATGATACTCCCCCCCCGACCCTTGCTCGAAAACGAGGTGCCAGCAGTTGTTGCAGCTGAGCACGTAGCTTTAAATTCCCCGATTAATAATCATGATCAAAACTTTGATCCAGCCCGTTCCATCTTTGATGTCCTCCCTCCGGTAAACGCCCTAAGCCGAGGCTCGTACCCCACGGCGCGGGCTTGCGGACGATGAGCAATGGGTAGCTCGCCGTCCGATAAGGACCAAGCCCGGGTCGACGGCGCGTTGTGTTCCACGCGCGCCTCAAAGAGATGTCAGCAGAATTGACGGGGTCTGCTAGGGCCAATGCCTGCCGGGGCTGCGAATATGGGCCGATAGGGATATCGTGGCCCCCCGGCAACATGGCAATGGAAGGAACACGGGTGGGTTTTAGTCAGTAAGAGTCTGACACGCCCTCCCGCGAGCGTTCATCTAGTTTATAAGTCCCTGGCTGGAGGCTTTGAGTGTAGCAGCTTAAGGCACCCACAGGTTTGCTCGGTTAAATAGTCATGGCCTCAGAGGCCAGCTATGAGATGCCCTACAGAAAAAAAAAAAAAATCTTCATGGAAACGCACCGCGCGCGGCTTGTATGTGTGCGCGGCTTGTATCTATGAGTCGCCGCACGCACACTTAACGAAATCTCGACCTGTTTCTCGTGAGAAACCAGCCGAGATTTTGTACCTGTTACTACCTCTCTTTATACTATGGTAGTAGTAGCACAGTGGGCAAGCTGCGGTGCGCCCGGCTTGCCGCACAAAGGAGCCGTTAAACAAAGGATTGCCGCTCAGCAAAAGCCGGCGGTCCGTGTGTCGGCCTTTAAGAATACCCAATATTAACTACACACCTCGTGATTATTTGTGTATGTACTTTAGAATGATAAAGTACGTACTCAAATAAACACAAGGTGTTAAACAAAGAGGTATCAAAATATTAGGTATTTACTTTAGATATGATGCCAAGTATTTCGACAATAATTGTAGATATAAATTAGGATTATTATAAGCTGAAACTGATCGAATTCCGTAGTCAAAACATATTGTATTTAAAGCGAATTTGAAAGACAAAAGACAATGTTTTTAATTAATTATGAATGTTTTCTTTGATCCAGCCATTAAAGATGAAAAAAAAACATAGGATGTGGAATCTGATGATTTTAATACAAGAGCAATTAACTTTTGTTTTCAGTGACTGTTTCCAAGAAAATCTTTGAATAGGTTGTCGATTTCAAATTTTCAGAAAACACGTACCTACCTACATTTAATATGTTCCAAATCAAATACAAAACAATAAAAAAAATATCTGATGAATTTGTCAAAAAACCGTAAATTTTTACGCAATCATCAAAGGGTAACACATTCATCTGTATTTAGAAGGTTTCAACTTTAAATTATCACCACTTTTTCCAACAATAATTGTTTAAATAATATTATTAGACTTTTACAATTAGTGGGTTAACTGACTTTTTCACCAACGCATACTCACTCATAACTTCTGGACTTCTGGACACACACTACCAATCATACACACACACTCCAATAAAATTCACAAACATACACTACAATACACATACACACACACACATACTCCTTTTGTGTATATCTTTGTTTGTATAAGTTAATTGTATTTTGGCTTAGCATTTATTCAAAATTTAATTGTAAGTAAAAAGAACTATCCTAGTTAGTTCGGAGGAAGGTGATGGCATTCGTGATATAGGGTAATCCTAGTACGAGTGCCAAAGTACTCCTTTGATAAGTGAACATTACATAAGATCAAATTTCCTTAAATACAGGAATAAAGATTTTTTTATATTATATTTATTAGGTAAATTATTATTGAAAAATAATCGACTTACTAAATTTACCTCAATTAACAAATTAATAACATCTATGGTGATTTAAAATTAGAATTTCGGTTTTAAGCTTCGATCAACAATGTTGGTATTGTTGATCGAAGGTTTTAAGTAGGTATTTAAATAATGTTGAGGTTATAAAATTTACCTCAATTAACAAATTAATAACATCTATGGTGATTTAAAATTAGAATTTCGGTTTTAAGTATTTAAATAATCAAATCAAAGCACACAATTTTATAAGTGGCACTACCGTATGGCATCACTTGTTTACATTTGCGTTAGATACTTTTGGAAATGACCATACCTACCTAAACTCATACCTTTTGTCTATGGTGTACTTAAGTAGAAGTGAGAAACATATTTCACTACTTTCTAAAATATTGTTTTCAGTTTTTTTACTGAAATAATGTTCCAAGTTTTTTTCACCAATCTATACCCACATAAAAGAACAAGCTAATTGTCAAGCTAACATCTTCCCGACAGTTATTTCACAATATAAAACCGACTTAAATTTTTACATTCGTACAACGCGGGAAAACGCGTATCTACCCGACTTTTGTGTGTCCAAGATTAGTGCGTGGTAAATGACAAAACGATATCGAAATTCTCATACCACCCACATAAACAATCCTATGCTTTAGCAAAACCTTGGATCTTTGCTAATCAACTGCTAATTAGAAGGCCCAGTGTTATGGGGAAAAGTAAATGAACTAATATTTGGCACACTAAGAAGTGTTTCCCGTGCCAAAAGTTCCGGATTCACTCAGTCACGGACGATTTTTCCCGTCTATTGTTGAGTCGGATGTTTTGAAAGGAAATGTCTGGCTATGATTATTATTGTATGTTTTTATTTTGAGGAAAAGATAACGGATAGCAGATGTTCTGATAAGAACGATATATCAAAATATTGATGTGTGATTAGATTGTTTTTCAGTAGATTTTCGGCACTCAAAATATATCTACTTTTAACCCAGAACCGATGTGAAATTAGATCCATAAAGAATAAAATATTTTTAATTCAGAAAATAAACATGCATTTTCTTTGTTTACATAACATCAACATGCAAGGAAGCCTTACCCTTGATCGCTTCTGAATGGGGTCATCTCCGGGTATCGTGAGGAAATTACCGCTCATTTTCACAATTTAATAAAACACAATTTATAAATAAATACAACACTTTGTTTTTGTAACTGTTTAAAAATAGCGCGGAGTTAGAATTTCGAACGTGCGCACGCGACTGCGTTCTGTGTTCAAATGAAGTATCAAGAGTTTATGAATGGGTGACGTTTTAAATAGTTCCCCCCACTTTCGAGTGTAGTGACGTTCACGGTTTGTAGCCGGGCCGTGTAGGAGTGTCTGCGTTCCGATAGAATTGTTACCCAAATAGCTTGTACGATCAGCTGTGTGGGTACAGCATGGAAAGCTCCTGTTAGTGACGGTACAGTCTCTGACGTCACCGGGCTGCATGTTATTGCGAAAATTCAACGGAATCCGGAGTGATCTCTGATTTACTTTTATTGGATTTCAAGTAAAATAAATATCAGTGTAATTGAAATGGCTCAAAGTCATAATGTCGAAAGTTTATTGGCAATCAAGAATGTTTGGATTTACGTAAATAAATCCGGATGGAGGTTGATTACTATGGTACGTTAGTGAGTTTTTGTTCAACTCTCTGTAATTTATATCATTGACAGAATTGAATAAATCTTCCGTTTTATTACCCCAGTAGCTTTACGCTAGGAGATTTTTGCAATTCCGATATATACGGGGTGGCAGGGACATCGACGCGAAAACTGAAACCATGGATTCAGTACATGATTCTAAACCCCCTTGCGTTGGACTTTTTCGTCGGTTATTTTAAAAAAATCAGCTGTTTCATAGAAAAGTGCAATACCTACGCGGTCAAAATGTATGGAACAGCTGTTTTAACAAACGACGAAAAACAACGCAAGGGTTCAGAATCATGTACTGAATCCATGGTTTCAGTTTTCGCGTCCATTTAGAATTAGAATTAGAATTTCTTTATTTTGCATAAAATATGGTACATTAAAGGTCTTAAATATAAGAAGTTCCACATATTTTGCTCACTTACATATTTCAGCATGCAAAAAATATCTTATAAACTATTTCATGACGTAAAAACTAAAAATCCTTAAAATTATGTTATTTAATTAAATTACTAGTGAGATCATATTTCGTATAGAACATATTATTATAAAGCCATTTCTTAAGTTTCTTTTTAAAGTAGTTTAGTGGTAGCTCTCTGATCTGTTTGGGTATTTGGTTGTAGATTTTGACAGACATATTGTAACAAATTGTTCTGAAATTGTGTGCTTCTACATCTTGTGACCGATGTCTTGTGTCGATGTCCCTGACACCCTGTATATATAATAAAGACAATAAGGATAAACTTCGCATTTTAATGCTTTATGTACATTTTTCGACTAGACAATTATCAAAGTAACAAACTCAATAGTAAGCTGAACTGAAATATAGCTTGTCCACTCAGATATGGTGCGCCCCACTACCGCATTACCATAGAAATCCGCATGGAATCCGAGTAAACAACCTATACCAAGATGATGTAACAAACAGTGATTTTTAACACAAAAGTCGTCTTCTACATAATAATTACATCGTCGCCAACATGCTCTTGAGAAAGTAGAACTTAAAAATATCAACACTGACCGTGTCAGACTCACTTTTCTATCTATGTCATGCAGGTTCAAGAGTTGAACGTTACAGTGGTAATGACATGTTGACCTATTTAACTCCTTCACACGTCACTCCTTCAGTATTGTTTTCCTCAATTGATTCATAAATGAATCAGGACAATAATATTTAGGTACTTATGTACTAACTTTGTTCACTTTTCTTGGAGTTTGCGGTTACAGGTTTCAAACATGACGTGACGATGTGACTTCCATGTCATAGTTATAGAATAAAGTAACTACTTACCAGCTTTTAGAATTGTTTTGTTTATTACTGGACGAGAAGGAAATCGTCTGCCTATAGTGGAAACTTTTAAAGGCTGGTCGAAAAAAGCTTCATTTTGGGTCTAGCATCTAGTATTTCATTGTATTTTAACTCTAACAAAGTCGAGATAAAATATAAATTCCAATGCTCGGAGAACGACCTTGGAGTATTGAGGCTCATTGCGGCACAAGTTTCTACTCTCTTCCACGATTCGATGGACTCGATGACAAATAAATGCTGTTTTAATACAGCAACAGTTGACTCATTATTCCAAAGAAATAATTTGCTTGGTCACATGTTCGTATTTTTGAATAGCCTGCCCCCTCACATCCTGTGACTGGTGACAAGGCTGGTGGATCTCGAGAGGAATGTGTGAGCAATAGCATGACACCAGAAAATTTTAAACATAAGGTATACACACATTATTCTCTTGCCCAAAATCAATTTATTTGGGGTCGGCGAAACATGTGTTTTTCTTCCATCAAGTTAATTTTCGCTTCCCGGGGTTGCTCCGTGGATGAGTGACCATCTTTATATATCGAGATTGCTCCGTGCCTCGGAAAGCACGTTAAGCCGTTGGTCCCGGCTGTCATTTGTGGATCTTTGACAGTTTTTACGGGTCGTCAGAAGCCCGAAAGTCAGACAACCAGTCTTACCAAGGCGTTTCGTATTACCCAGTTTCTGGGTTGTGGAGGTCAGATAGGTAGTTGCTCCATGTAAAATACTGGTATTCAGCTGCATCCAGTTAGAGAGAAAGCCGACCCCAACATAGTTGGGAGAGTTGGAAAATTGTGTGTGTGATTGTTTATTATTATTTTAAGACTAATAATATTATGCATAAGTATACCTTGTATGTTATGTAAATAGAAAAACATTGAGTATTCAATGGACATATTGAATTAAATGACCTGGTTTATATAAATGGAAAATTATCTCAAGAACGTGATATGATCCGGTTTTCTCAGAAAGCTAACATTCGCCCACGTTCTCATCTGTATGTTGATTCCACCTTCCTAAATTAAACCAAATAGGTATTTTTATGAGTTCTATTCTCGTTACTCAAAATAATTATATTTAGCTATACGTAGATATATATTTAATAATAATAACAGGAAATTGAAGCCGGTGCTACGAAGATAAACAAATACGAATATCTTATTTTTATTGCCTTTTAGTCCAAAATAGTTTGGTTCAAAAGCAAATAAATTTATTTTTGGATTTATATACAATGTTATTTATAAGATATAAAAGACGAGCTTCTGCCCTCGCCTTTACTCGCGTGGATGTCAGAAATTCTCCCACGGGAACGTGCTACCGGGATAAAAAGTATCTTATCATCCGAATCCATTCAGCTGATAAAGCGTGAATCCGTAACAGACAGATAGAGATTTTTAATTTTTATTAAACACGTTTTATGATTCTAAATCAATCAATCAATCACTTTATTTCTCACCACAATACTCGTATACATAAATTATTTTACATTGGTCAGATTCGACAAAGATACACAATTCCGATGAGTATATATTGTGGGAGACTGGTGCCTAAGCTAGGCTCATGGCCTGTGTTTCAGGACACCAGGATCCCACTCCTTTACATTTTCATTTTATAAATTATGTAGGTACTAACTGTCTTACATAAAAATAATAATTCATTTTAATATTATCACCAACCAATCTGCCTAGCCTTTTCCCAACTATATTGGGGTCGGCTTCCAGTCTAACCGAATGCAGCTAAATACCAGTATTTCACATTGAGCGACTGCTTAATTGCTTATCTGACCTCCACAACTCAGAACTGGTAAGATTGATTGTCAGACTTTCGGGCTTCCGACGACTGTCAAAGATCCACAAATGACAGCCAGCACCAACAGCGTAACGCGCTTTCCGAGGCACGGAGGAGTCTCAGTATGTAAAGATCCCATCACCCATCCACAGACCAACCCTGGCAAGCATAGCTTAACCTGTTCTTCTCCATAGGAACCTACCTACTACGCTTTGGAATGGGCAACTAGCTTCATCTTTCTGACTGACCGACTCCTTGACAATTCAAAAGTGCCTGTAAATAGTTTAATTGAAATAAATGCTTTGAGTTCGAATTGTTTATTAGAGTATAAGTAGTAAATAAGTTAGGTTTTATACCCATTTATACTCCATTTGAAATAACATTAAACATTTAAATAAACCTTTTTTACAGTCCGTTCAACCGATTTTGACTTCTATTGCGTTGGTAGCATGACAAATGGCAGCTGCAGTAAACAGTTGGTATTGTAACAACTTGTTTGCTTTTGATGCCATCCTTATACCTACGGTATAGAAGTCAAAATGGGTTGAACGGACTGTAAAAAAGGTTTGTATATGTCTAATCTTATTTCAAATAGAGTATAGGCAGGCCTCCGTCACTCCATGTACTTGCGCGCTATAATTACCTACCGCCCGGCCGAGCGGTCTCGGGCCGTTTGCGGACCTTATTCAGTGCGGTTTTCGCAAGCGAAGCGCACGCACGTTGTTCAATTTTAATCGTTCCATTCGTTTGTACGGGTACCTACGATGCCGTCTGGTGCCTTATGATTCAGGATTTTTTCTACATTAAAATTTAATAACCGAGAATTTAGAAAGGGTAAGAAATTTATAAAAAAATATATAAAATAAAACACATGTAGCTTTTTAAGATTTTTTTTATTTTACCTACACACTGACCTCTATAATTATATTTTAGATGTATTTGCACAGTCAGCACCAATTTATTAAAAACATATTTTACCTTTATACGATACAATTTTAAACTACCGAACATATTCACAGTTCTCAATAAAATAGACACAAATAGTTATGTTAATTTAATTTTATCGAAGAGGCAGCCCTGCGATTGCTGTGGGATCGCGCGGTGCGAAGCAATCACAACTGTACGCTTGAGCATTTAGGCACATTTTAGCATGCAGCGGTTGCTGACGCGACGGAGTAGGCTATTATAGCAGTAGGTATTGGAAATTTTCTACTGAGTGAAGTATCTGTTACGTAGTAACTATTTAGTAATCTGTGGTATAGGTGAATCTCAGACCAATTACTTTTTTATTGGTCTGAGAGGTGAATGTAAATATTCGTATGCCACTTTTAGCGGCGGATGTGTCCTGAACATAAATATACTAAACAATTTTTTATCTACCTTATATCTGACGTATAAATGTCTTTGTCTTTGTCATACAAACAGACAGAGTTACTTTACCTTCGAATTTAAAATATTAGTATGGATTAAAGACGTGGAAAGTTTGTTTGTGTTTTTTGTATTGATGGAAATATCTGAAAAACAGGAAGTTGAATCGGTCAGTTTTGGCTCTTGCGTATAAAACAGCATGATAACAAATCTCATTGATAACGGTACTCTTGTTGATTACAATATCAACAAGAGTATGTATATATCAACCCAGCTAGAGAACTAGAGACACACATATTTCAATAATCATGTGAATTTTAAAATCCTCCCATATTTTACCCCTTGGTGATTTTACTAAAACGCTGAAACACGTATTTTTTTTTTATTTCTTACCTAAAGCTTACATTTGAATTTTGATAACCAACTTAAGAAATGCTTAGTTTTCCATACAAACTTTCATCCCCTATATTCACACCCTTTAGGATTATTTTTGAGACAAAAAGTAGACTAGGTCCTTCTTCAGGATACCATCTATCTCCTTGCCAAATATCGAAATCCGATCAGTAGTTTAGACGTGAAAACGTAACATACAGAGTTAGTTTTTAGATATATATAATATTTTGGCATAATGGCATAATGTTTTGGCTCCTGTCAGTTTTGGCTCCTGTGTATAAAAACAGCATGATACAAAATCTCATTGAAAACGGTACTCTTGTTGATGAATATTGTAGACTTATTACATTTTATTCGATTACTTTCCAGATATTGATTTGTTTTCAACAAAACTGACACAACAAGCAGTTTTAAGAGATAAAATTGACCAGTATAGCTATTCACAACCGTTCGATACCCTTCCATTCCGAATCAAACATCAACATCCATCAATGTTATCAAAAGAGTCCTCTAAGGCAGTTGTCCCACCGCCGGCGAGGAAGCGACTAACTATCGGCTATTTTCTCGCTCAAGAAACGTACAATAGATATACATTCCGTGTAAACAAAAGAGATGCATATATTAATAGTTGGTCGCTGACTGTTCATACCGGCGAGGACTTGTTCCACTAGTTTGTCGCTGTGCGACAATTGCTACCAATGATACAGCGATACTTGTTAAACGATGCTCGTTTGGCGGTCAGAACTCACGCTGAGAGACCAAACAGCAGTCATTTTGCCCCGAGCGAGTGGTGCGAGTAATCGCCCGTCGCATTCGGACACTCGCTGATAGCCCAGCGACAAAACTATCGGAACTACACACTCGCTGCTCGCTGCTCGCCAACTCGTTTTCAGTTGCTATCTCTACTCATCATCATCATTATCATTTCAGCCAAAAGACATCGTCCACTGCTGGACATAGGCCTCCCCCAAGCACCGCCACTTCGACCGATTCTGTGCTTTCTACACCCAGCGGATTCCTGCGCCTTCACAAGGTCATCGGTCCATCTTGTGGGAGGCCTTCCAAGGCTACGTCTTCCGGTACGTAGTCACCACTCCAGAACCTTTCAACCCCATCCGTTCTGCGAACAATGTGCCCTGCCCATTGCCACCTAAGTTAGGCAATTCTTCGGGCTATGTCGGTTACCTTGGTTCTCCTGCGGATCTCTTCATTTCTGATTCGATCACGTAGGGAAACTCCTATCTCTACTCGCTACTCTTCTCTTTCGGTAGGACAACTGCCTACAAATCCAAAATCAGTCAATTTAAATCAATTAGATGAGCGCCATGTTTAGCAGTGGATGTCTTTTGGCTGAAATGATGAGACGACCGCCATTCTTCCGACAGCGATTGGCTGTAAGGAGCATGGCAAATTAGTGAATAAATATTACCACAGCCACAGGGAGTGGCCCTGTGGCTGTGGTAATATTACAAGGTGATTATGATCATAATGATCATTTTCGAATCGATAACGGTTGTGAATCACTATACTGTAGTGCAAACTGCAGTGGGAATAATGAAACAAAACGAAATATATTTGAAATACGGATATTTATTTATTTTTTCATAAAAATTCTAAATTCAATAATGTGTTTAAACATGTAACATTTACATATATGCATTTATACAAAGATGTATGCAATGTTAGTGATATTTAATACTAAAATTGGAGCGTAACAGACTTACAATGATGCTGATGCATGTGACGATCACATATTACACTTACAAAATAATATTTACCAAGTATTGTCAAATGGTAAAGGTTTATGTGTCAATACGATTTGTTAGTTAGTATATATTTTGATGAGATTATAATGAATACTGTGCGCTTTTCTTTAAACTAGCTCGAATCGCAATATCTTCATAAACACAGTTACTGGTCACAGAACTTTGCTCATACTCAATATACTTTAAATTAAATACACGAAAAGTAATACTGATATATTTTGCTTTATGTAGATATCCCACGATCCCGTCAATATAGTGTCTTCCCTTCACATACGGTGGAAGTACGAATTGCAACTATTTACAAATGAATAATGATTTTGTTATAATGAAATGTTTATTTTAAAATAACACAATCAAAAATTCTATTTGATGGGCGTCACTATATTTTTCCAAAATATTTTCTTGAAAAGCTCTATTCAACGCAGTAATGCACTTGCTCTGTTAATTAATTATTTAATTACTTTATCGTGGACAAAGAATGTATTATATCTAATTCAATTGTTTAATTCAAGGGTTTATTACTGCGCACATTATTACATTGAATAGAATATTTAATTATTTTGAGATAATAAATAACAAAATAACATTTTTTAATAATTATTGTTGCAATTTTCTATTACGCTATAGTTATACAGATTCAGTCAACTCGGAAATTTTAATTAGAAATAATAAAAGTATTTTCTATATATTATAATAAGACGAGTAAATATATAATTAATTAATATATATTATTGAGATTTGGACTAGACAAACCACATTCTCTATCTACAGATATGTAATCCATGATAAATGCTAATATTTAGAAAATCTATGTCCCGTGTCAGTTAGTGATGTGCCTACCTACACATCGTGTGCATTTTCAACGTCATCAAAGATTTATTACAGGTATACTTCTCAAAGGACCTTAAATTTTTCAGAAAATTTCTTTAAAAAACGATACAGTTGTCAAAAATACTGATTACAAAGGGGCAATTCATTCTATTATAAACATTTATAAGTTGGAATAAAAAAATAAAAAAGTCATCTTAGGTGCACTTAAAATAATCAATATTATTTAATTAATGCTATTGAAAATGTACACACATTAAAATGTATTTATGTGACGACTTTCAAACGTGTTTGAGTTTTGGACTGTGATATTTTTTTAAGTATATTTTAATTATTATGTTAATAAATCAACGATTCGTTATTGTTATTCGCCATAATATAGCCTTAACAAATTATTTTTGAGCACTGGGGCCTTAACTTGGAAGGTTTTTTTCATTATTAATAACAAAACTTTCAGTAAAATACCTAAATGATTAACATAATAAGATTTCTATATAAAACAGTCTCAAAAGTAACAAAATGGAATGAAATGTTACAAATGGAATGTTTCAATTGGTAACAAAAATTATTATTTTATTAACAATTAACATCGGATTTATTAAACAGATAAACACGACAGTTACGATGTTACATAATTTTTATAACAATATCACAATTTTCAATAATATACAAAAAGATTTTGGAGATTTTAGATTACACTTCAAACAGGCCAAGCTTATTAAAGTAATAGCAAATATTGTGATATACACATATATTAACATATACTTATTGTTATGTACATGTCTGTAATAAATATGGATCACATAGATATAATATAGGTCACTCAAAACGGGACACGTAAAATAATTATTTATTTATTATTTTATAAAAGATGACAATACCGTACATTTTTATCCATTGTGTTACGCGATACTTTTTGAGGTAACATAAGCTGGTAGTATTTTATGGACAAGTCATATTCTATGTAGTATATAAATTCATGAATATTTCCGGGGCTATATTTTTGTCAAAATTACATGACGTACAGAGAGTAAGAAATAAATCAAAACAGATCATTTCCTCTGTTGATCCAGTATATTTATCGCGGAAGCCATTAGTATTAAACGTTGCGTTTGAATAGAGATATATGGTTCAAGATAATTTGTTTCTAATTCTATATTTACGTACAGACGTCAAAAAACACCGCGTAAAGGATCTCAAGAACAAACGACGGCTATAACTATATTAATTCCATTTTATATAACACTCATCACCTAAACGAACATGCTTTATGTTTTTCGCATAATTCTATACACCACGCAATTACCGAAAGGAAAATATATAGAATCGCATACCTCTTAGCACTCGGGACACATCCTCAACACTTTTACATGTAACCGACTCGACAGAAGCAATGAACCAACAAACGAAGGAAATAATTTACATAAGGCCATATATCTTACTGTACACGTATAACGAGTAGATGATTAATTAGATAAATAATTATGTTGCATTTTAATATTAATGTTTAAGGATTAATTCATCCGTATTTACGACAGTTTGGTCCATATAAATATTATTACATAAATCGTGGGTCAACGATGCGTTCGCGAATTTAGGTACCCAGCAAAAGTGGTTGGGCAGTTTAATTTGGAAGGAAATAACTTCGCTACTGAACGATAAAGAATTAAAAGAGAGTGAAGTTAACAAACATGGTAGGCAAAGTAAATTATTGCCGTTTATTGAGAAAGTTCAAGGTGTCTCTTGAGATGAGAATGCAGAAGTAGCTGGATTCCTAAGTCGCGTCCGCCGCGGCGCCCGGCCGCCTACGGTCAGTCTTTTCTGCTAATGTTTACGAATTTGTGCAAAATATTCTACTATCCGCGTAACTTAACAAAGATAAATTTTATTTACAAAACGCATCTCCGTCGAGATTTTTACGAAACAATACGAACGAGCACTGACCGGGAGCCGCCGGAGCGCCGAATGTCACTTCCTTACTCCGTTGCAGTGGTTTCGTCTCTTTCGCACGCATCGTGCAGAACATGGTTCTGTCTCGCTTGCGCACATAAAACTGTTTTGAAATACTAAGGGACATCACAACCGGATCTGTCAGTCCAGTCGCAGTCTTGGAGTTGGTAGGTTGTGTAGAATGCTGTGGCACGTGGGGTTTGTTTAAATGTTTCACGCTGGGCCCTGTGCCCCGGCGGGCGTCTCGGTCCTCATCTCTGACTTGAGCTTGACGAACTCCCGGGCCACCTCATCGTTGTGCCTCTGGGACAGTATTCTTAGTATTGTCCAGCCTGTCTCGTCCATCTTGATTCGGGTGCCTAAAGGCAGCCAGCACGCGATGGCACCCTGAAAATTTTGAATAGCTTGTGAATGGTTTGTTTGCATTAACTTTGACGCTTACTTTAAATCAACCACCAACTAAAACTTTTCGATTTTTCATAGAATTGAAAAATCGTCATCATTTGAAGTGAAAACTTCTTTAGGCGCGTTGGGCATTTTTGAGATGGGAAAAAACTGTTGAACTCGCGACACTGTTACCGACACCAGCTTTTGACATTTCAAACATTGAGACATGACAATGACATGATTGACATTTCCGTTTTTTTTACCGACTTCAAAAAAGAAAAGTATTTCCTGCACAGTAAAATTGTTCAAGTTTTCACTTCTGTCAGCACTCCCGGAGTGCTACTGTTGTTGCAGTTAGACTTGAGTTGGATATTAAAAAAAATTACCTGTTCAACGATTTCGGTCATGCGCATGATAGCGACGCCGACGAGCCTGTCCTCTCGCGCGAAGCAGTAGTCGCGCACACACACGTGCAGCTCGAACAGATCCAGCTGCTCCGAGTTGCTCACCATGCTGGAATGAATGAATGAAGAAAAGTTTTGAGTTGGTTTGTGGTTGAGTTTTGTTTTGTTTTGAGTTTTGGTTTTGTTTTGAGTTTTGGTTTTGTTTTGAGTTTTGAACTGCTGTTTGAATATTTTAACAGGTCGTCCCTGAATGTGGAACATGATTATACATAACGTTCAGCAGTCATAGTTTTTTCGTATTTTCAATATTTATAAGCAATAGATACGTTTATTGATTATCGTGATGTTTTAAATATTTTTTCATGACCTTCATGAGGAGCTCGTGGCTAAGTACTAACAGTCGCACAGGTCGATCCATCAGGTTAAGCTACGCTTGCCGGGGTTGGTCCGTGGGTGGGTGAACATTTCTACGTACCAAGATTCCTCCGTGCCTCGGAAAGCACGTTAAGCCGTTGGTCTCGGCTGTCATTCGTGGATCTTTGACAGTCATTACGGGTCGTCAGAAGCCCGAAAATGTGACAACCAGTCTTACCAAGGGGTATCGTATTACCCAATTACTGGGTTGTGGAGGTCATTATTCAGCTTCTATTATTCAGCTGCATCCGGTTAGACTGGAAGCCGACCCCAACATAGTTGGGAAAAGGCTAGGCAGATTAATCGACCTTCACTGTGTTGGAAAATTATCCAGGATTTCTACTTAGAATTTTTTGCACCGTCGGTTTTGTATTGTATTTGTATCCGGTAAATACAAGGCATTAGTGCAATTTGTATACGTTCAACTCTATGAGCGTTGTAGTACAGAAGTGCAATTTAAATAATCCAAAATAATACTTACAAGTGGAACGTCTCATTGAACTTAGGACTCCAGTTGTTACTCTTGGACTTGGTGGCAAACTTCCTCTTCTTCTCCGCGAGGTGAGGCCCGATGAGGTTGACCTCGATGAACGGACGGAACATACCGCTCGCTATCACCCACTTTAGGTCATTTGCTGCTACCACTGTAAAAAATCGTTAGCGGTTGAGTAAAACAAAATGTGGACATAATTAGATCAATCATCAATTTCCTTGCATCATCAGGAAACCTGAGAAATATTTCTCGATGGCATGTGAAGCCACCCAAAAAGAAGAAGATAATTAGATGGTTCAAACGTTAAGCTGAATGGTTGACATTGAAAATTGAAATATTTGTAAAACATTGAGAAGTTTTCTGATTTATGGACTCAATAATTGACACTCTTGTAATCATTTTATTGCAAAAATGTTTGTCTTTCGTGTGAGGATGTATAAAAATGGAAATGGAAAATGAATGTACATAACATCATAATGTATGTAATCCCCGAAGGGTAAGGCAGAGGTGTACCTGTAAATAGTACACCTGTAGTAGTAGAAAAATGTATGTACAATAAAAAAAAAATACTGCAAAAGGTGCAGGTTCACAAAAAACAGTTTTTTTGTCACTCATAGATACGTTCTTCTTTCCAAAACAGAAAAAAAAGAAGAAAAAAGAGAGGAAATTGGAGAAGATACAATCAAATAGGTGCCTTTTGTATGCAAATCTTAATTTGAATAGTAAATTCTCTTACCTTTCACGGTGATCTTGTGTTCGCCTGTGTTGGGATGCGTAAAGAGATCCACTTGCAAGGACACCTCACCCACGCTGCCTTCCTCCACGACTGCAGCATCTGAAAGAGTCCCAAAAATAATGAAATATTAGAAAAGTAAAAAAATAAATCTGCTCACAAATTTGCCCAAAAAGTGGATACTGCTGTAAACTGGTGAATAAGACTTATTTATCGTATGCAAGGTCTCTCTTTGTTTGATGAGGATTGCCAGTAATACTAAATTTTATAAACCTGGATGTAGGTTTACTCAGTTCACAATGGTTTTTGCCTAGAAACTTTGTAAGTCATCAATTAAAACTAATTGTGTCCTTTTTCGTAATTTTCGGAGAACCTAATAATTTTCAATATAAACTTTTTAACTCGTAAATTAAGATTTACTCAGGCATATAAAAATCAAAATGGCTGAGAGAACTACGGCTATTGGTTTGGACGTGTGTCTTTATTTAACTCAATTACCTTGGTTCTGCTGACAGCTAACAAAAGTCCTGATGAGCGTGTCAGTAGTCTGAGTGTACAGACTGAGGGCATATCTCAAGGACTGCAGTTCTGGACTCTTTTCTAGGAAGGCCTTCTTGAGCCCGTTGCCTCCTGCGTGGAAGTACAGCTTGATCGTGTCCAAAGCTGCGTCGAGGACTCCACACTGCTTTGGTGTCAAACTCTTCTCGGCTGATAGATGCTGTGGGTCAAAAAATGGTCATTAGAGTTTAAAAAAATTGTCGTTCGCCAATATTAATAAATGGAATGATTTGAATGATTTTCACAAAATAATAGGAAACCACTTTTCTTATAGGTCTAGTTAACAGTTTTATATTGAATTTTATATACACAATTGCAGCAGAATTTTCTTTGGTTTTTTTCTTTTCGAATCAATGGGAAAACATTCATCGAGTTTGGCACGGTAGGTGGCCACATTGTTAGCGGCTTCAGTATTTTCCTAAGTTCTGTAAAACGATTCAGTAATCATGAAGGGAGATAATATTAACCTTTCATATTTTGTAGACTAAAGACTGAAGTCTAAAAAAAACCGAACTTAATTTTATGTCAACGTTAAGTCTCATGCCAGTTGCCACACGAGATGAAATTTGCGAGAATTTTGCTCAGTGGTAAAACGGCTGTTATCATCAAGATGAAAGTAAGTTAAGATCATCTTATATCTCACCTCTTTCGATATATCCATGACGCCGGAGAGCGCATGCTTGACGTCCTGCTTGCCCACCGTGCTCTTGAACAGCTGCGTCATATCCTCGATCTTCGCATTCGCTGCCAAGTTCTTGGCGTTGTTTGTCAAGTTCTTCAGCATCATCTAACCGAGAAAGGAAAAGTTTATACAGTATTTTCATAATAATATTATGACGTTAAAATGGGACTTTCCTAATTTGATTATTTTTATTTTTATTTATTCGATTTATTAAGAGCCTTGTCTATATTGTAACACTTTTTATTAAATGTTAAATAGCTGATGCTTGATATTATAGGTGCTAATTTAAAACAAAGTCACAACGAGAGCAACCATGTAGATTTTAAATATCATAGTTCTAAACGATCATAATTATTTCAAGAGGTGCTCTTTCATCATAGAGCGTGTACCTACCAGTTTTAGATATGTAAATTGCAATGTTTTGTAGTACGGTTTTTGTATTAAATCTAGAAGTCTTACCGTTTTATCAGTCATAGGCGGAAGCACAACAGTCTTTTCTAATATCTTCATCACAATCTTCCACAATTCCTTTAGTAGTCGTTTTAGTACAGTCTTTTCACAGGATTCTGCGTACATTGTGAGAGAGCCATCCTGCACACAGAACAAAATATCAAACACAAGTTCATTTAGATAAAACCAGAAATTCTTGTCACATTCAATTTAGTAAATAATCTAGTGTGTTCAATTAATATTAAAGGCAAAAACATCGAAATTATTGACAGTTATCATTAAATTTCAAAGATTCCTGCTGGAGTTCCACAGGGGTTTATTTTTGGCCTCCTATCTTGTGTTCTATGCCGAACTATTTTCCTGTGTGTCTGTATGTTGTCCTCACCAATATATCCATGAGCGGCCGCAGCACCTCATCCGCCTCGTGGTGCACGGGCGGCTGCTGCTGGCCGGGCGCGCCGCCACCACCCACCTTTTGTAATAACTCTCCTAATTCTTTCACACTTGCTGTGATTCGTGTCTCCAAACTAATAAGAAAAGGGCATTGGTTATTATTTGATTTGTATGTTTTAGGAACCTATCAATTAATAAGACAGTTTAGTTAATATCTGCTCTTTCGGAGGTAACGTAACAATGAAGAATTGTGTCTCATTTGTCATTTATGACTTGACAGGATAAGGCAAGTTAAAGTTTATGATAATAACAAAAGACATGCTGATGAACTAATACTAGAATGAAACAAAACATACCTGCCATCATCTTTTATAACACATTTATTAATAAAAGTTGCTTAAAGTTAATATAAGCTTAAATGACAAATGTGTGCTTACACTGACATTTTATCATTACCTACTGAACTTTTATAAATAAGGGGGTTTACATTTTAAAATTAAAACAAATGAAGCCCAATACCCTTACCTGATGGCAAACATGGAAGCCAGATCATCCAACGTCCCGTTTAGCCTATTCTGCAGATCTTTGAGAATATCAGCAGCATCACGCTCCAGTTTGGTGCCTCCCATCGACTCGAACATCTTCTCCAACTGAACCCGCAGTTGTTGAATGTTGTTCATCAAGATACAAGCCTGAAATAAAACATGATGAAGTTAATTTGTTTCTAATGTTAATGACATCTGTATCATTTAGCTACAATGTTTCTTCATGGCTCTATAGTTTTTGTTGTTCCATTTTTTTACTGTATTTATTTTTGTTTTCCAACACTTTTACACGCCAAATACATACCTATATTTTAAACTAGATGAGGTCTATGTTTCCTATCTTACTACTTCGAGAAGAAACAACGAAACTAACTCAGAGGTTAGGCAGTCTCGGTCCAGATATTGGCTTAATCAGATCATGTGAGTACCATGCAGATTAGCGTCTTAGAGCCACACAGATTTGAGTGGACCTGTTCAGTCAGGAAACTCAATGATTAATTCTAAAATACATTGTCAACTCCATGTATTTTTAACTTGTCACTGTTAATATCAATG
The DNA here is from genome assembly GCA_949152395.1 of Agrochola litura. NCBI lineage: Eukaryota > Metazoa > Arthropoda > Insecta > Lepidoptera > Noctuidae > Agrochola > Agrochola litura. The sequence goes on from OX424509.1 coordinate 8,807,408, forward strand.
AATCATTTTATGGTGTTCCCAATATTTATTACATAGCTGTAATATCAGAAGTCACTTAAAGATATATTAATGAATTTGAATGGAATTCACTGTTTTTAAGTAAATCTTTGTCTCCAAATTCTAATACCACAAAAAGAGAGAGAAGAGATAAACGTAAATTCAAATTCAACGTACCACCCGTTCCTCCTTCAAATGTTCAGGGAACTCCTTTTTCACGATGTCAGCATAAGCTATGAGCACTTTGACGATAGTCTTCGCGAACCTCTTCATGTACCTCTTCCAGATCTCAGGGTCAGGACACTCCAGTTTGGAGACCACGTCGAAGCATTGTGTCAGTTGTGTGAACACGTCCACCACTGAGTTACTGAAGAGAGCGTGCTCGCTCGACTTTTGGAACTGGAAAGTAAGGAAGTAATAGGACAATGAGTAAAGTTGTGATGTGAGGATATTTTGTAGTAATAAATTGTGAGATATTAAGTAGTACATTTAAGTTTGATCATCCCTTACCGGTGGAATGTGTTGGAATAATTTTTTTCGATATATTCTTATATGGTTACTCTAGTGGTCGCAAGCGCTACTGCTGAGCATGAGGTCCTGGGTTCGATTCCCGGGTCGGGCAAAGTGTTATTGGGTTTTTCTATTTGAAATTTCTCAGTAGCAGCTCGGAGTCTGGATTTGTGCCCGGTTGATGGCAATAGGCTCGCCCCCTATTACATGGGACTTAAACATAACTGGCGAAATGTGGGTGTACCTGCTACAGGGACACCTCTGCCCAACCCTTCGGGGAAACAAGGCGTGATGTTATGTTATGTTATGGTTACTTATATAATTATCTGATTGTACCATAACTACTACTTTCATTCAATGCAATAAACGATTTCATATTCTTCTTTGATATGGAATGTATTTTTTTTTAAATTTCTCCTTGATTGTGAAAAATTTAAGCTTCTATCTTGACATATCCATATTAACATTATTTGATTCTTGTGCATATCATTTTTAAGTTCGATCATAGGTATTATTATCAAATATAACGTAACTCACCCCATCTTTTTTATCCCTGTTGAATGCTCCATTCAGGTATTCTAGCGACACGTCATCATTTTCATTGAGCCACTGCATCACGAAGGGTTCGAACCAGGCTGGATACTCCGGCACAGCTCCACAGTATGGTGGCACATCTTTCACGTAGTTTGTGTGGAGCCATTTCACCTGTAGAAAGGTGCTTGTGATTAGTATTTAGCAAAAGAGTAGTAACACGCAATTCAGCATCGGGAATATCGTACATTACATTGTTTTAGTATAGTAAACTAGCTTCCGCCTGCGGCTTTGCCCGCGTGATATCTTTATAAATTATAGCCTATGTTACTCAGTGATAATATAGGATTCTACCATCGATTTACATATCAATGGATTCTACTGGTGAAATAATTTTTGAAGTGAAAACTTCTTTAGGCGCGTTGAGCATTTTTGAGATGGGACTAAACTATTGATTTCGCGACACTGTGACAACACCTCTTTTTTTTAAACGCGATTGTGTTCTTTATTTATATTACGTTATGGATCAATGTTCTATGCATGTATTTTTACTGTAAGGTTTTGTAAACGCCATTGTGCTCTTTATTTATATTACGTTACGGATCAATGTTATATGCAAGTAATTTACTTTAAAGGTTTCGAAAGTATTTTATTTTGTAATTAGATAAGGTTACGGACCAATGTTCTATACAAGTATTTTTCTTCCACCAAGACGATCTTGTTCAAGTTTTCACTTCTGTCGGCACTCCCGGAGTGCTACTGTTTTTTAATGGATAAAGTAGTTTTTGAGTTATTCTTAACAAACAAAAATAAAAATCTTTTCTCTTTATAATATTATTAGTGTAGATATTCAGGCGGACCACATGCTGTCAAGTTATCGCCGATGTCTGACGCCTATAGACAATACAAATGCAGAAGCATCGCAGATGGGTTATCTTTACTAAGAGAAAGCTGAAAGTATGTCATAAGCCTGTAATTGCACTGACACCCTATCAATTCAGCACACAGCAACGCTGGTTTGTAACAAAATTAGGTATGGAGGCAGTACTTCCACAGACAAGCTCTTCATGAAGAGTTCGACTACTACTACTCATCATAAAACTTTTTACAAAAAAAAACAACCGACTTCCAAAAAAAAACACTACAAAGTGAAAAATAACTTTAATTTCGGAAGTCGGTGTCTTGGGTTTTGTGTTTTCGTTTTTTGCCACCGACTTCCGAAATTAAAGTTATTTTTCACTTTGTAGTGTTTTTTTTTGGAAGTCGGTTGTTTTTTTTTGTAAAAAGTTTTTATTTTTCACTTTTTAGTTGTGGTACCTACCCCACACATATTCAAATACCACTACCTGCTATCAGTGACAGGAACTTATTATATTATCTACATACTAAGTAGGAAAAAAATACGTATTTTGTAGCTAACTCAAAACCTACCCAAGCAAAGTTAATAAAATTTATATGGGACCAATTTGGGAGCATACCCTTTCAAACAAAAAAAGAATTTTCAAAATCTGTCCACAAATGACGGAGAAATCGGTGGACATACAAAAAAAAAAAAAAAAAAAAAACAAACATACGCGTCGAACATATAACCTCCTCCTTTTTGGAAGTCGGTTAAAAATACACTAAATTATATTTTAGCTTTACCTTGAAGTGTAGGTTCATATAAGCAGAAGACTTGCAGAGCCGATGCTGTTCGTGCTCCTCCAAGGCATACTTCATGTCGACTGCGAACAGCGACCACATTGTCGCCGCCGATAACTGCAAAACACAATATATAATTTAATAAATTGTAAACTCGTCTCAATTACCTCGATCAAGAACTTTAAAACTTAACATTAAGTACATTTTTGAAAGTACACATAAATTACTGTTTATGTTATTTGGGTTTTATCAGCCTCACTATTACCACTGCAACTCTCATAAGTTAGAATCTAAAGCAACAATTAGAAAAGTACTGAGACAATGAAGCTTTAGTCTCTGGTCAATGATTCCACTGACTTGGAAAGAAATTAAAGAAAACAACATTGCAGTAGAAGAATTAGAGTTGGAGTATTGAAATGTCTTACAGGTAGCGGCACGTAAGTCTAGCGGTGAACGAAACGTGGAGGGGATAGCTGCGCATAGGTACTGTCGCGCACGCAATTGTTATCTCTACAAATTGATTACAATAATCCTTACTAGTAATAATAAAGAACGTGTTTTGTTTGTCCTTCTTTTATATCTAAGCTAGTTCGTCATCACTAATATGGGTAGAAATAAAATTTAAAAAAAGCTTGACAATTTTTATTAAGTAATAAAACATTAATCTGAATCTGATAGGGGTAGCACGCCTTCCATTAAACTGCCGTATGCCTGGCCCGTACAAGGCCTTTTTCTTGATGAGGGCCCGGGCTCAGGGCTGCTTCGGTTACCGTTATCATTAGCATCGTCATTATCAGAATCGTCAGAGTCATCTTCGGAACTGTCTTCATTGACGCAAATAACAAATTCCTCTGTGAGCAAGTCTACAACATGGTCACTCTTTGCATATTGTTCTTCAATATCCTTCACCTTCCTGCATAACTTGTCCCAATCCCGATCACCCATTTGTGCAACTTTTTGTTTAATAAGCTCTATACACATATTAAGATTCCATTTTACATTTTTGCTTGCTACATATTGCTTGATAGCGGACCACGCCATTTCAATAGGATTAAGGTCTGGGTGGTATGGCGGTAGTCTTAGCACTAGGTGATTTTCTTCTGCTAGGATCCGGTCTATGGAAAATGTTTTAAATCTTTCCTTGTTAGCTTTTATTAAATCGTACAAGTCGGGCTTTAGTAATGTTGCGTCATACTGTATACCTTTTTCCGTGAGCCAAGCCTGCATGTCTGCTTTTTTCGTATTTGAGGTTGGTGCGAGATTCCATTGTTTATTATGGTAAGCTGCGTTGTCGACTACCACAACGGATTCAGGTGGTAAGTTCGGAATTAACTGTGTTCTAAGCCATTTTTCGTAGTTTTCATAATTCATACTGTCGTGGTAGTCGCCTGATTTAGTACCGGCTTTAAAAGTAAGTAACGCGTTCGGTATAAACCCAGTTTCAGATCCTGCGTGGACAATGACAACTCGCTGTCCTTTAGATATCGGTTTTTTTATGCCCTTAGTAGTACCATCTGTCCAGGCTTTTGGAGTAGAGTGCGACGAATCTACGTAGGATTCGTCCGTATATACAATAGATTTTCCCTCTTGACGATATTGTTTAATTTTACGTAAATATTTGATGCGTTGTAAACGTATATTTGAAGTCTCTATCAGTACCTTACGGTTGTTTTCAGTCTTTTTCCACCGAAACCCTAAATCCTTGATGATTCGCCGAAGACTTCGTTCTGAGCCTTGGAAATTAATGTCTTCCTCTAGTTTACTTTTCAGCTTTGCAACGGTGGGAAGTTCGTTATTTGTTTTGTGAAAATTGTGTACACATCTCTTTATAACTCCTTGGTCGAAATTATCGATATTGGTAACCGGTTTTGTTTTAGAACGTTTTTTGCCAGGTGTTCTGAACACTGCGATCAAACCGGAACTATTGGCTTGAGTGGAAATGTTCCTTACAGTTGCAATTGATGTTTTTGTGGCCTCTGCTGTTCGTTTTTGAATTTTCCCTAAATCACTGACTACACAATTTAATTTCATATTTTCCGTCTTAATAACTTGTGCAGTTTGTTTCATTATGTTTAAATCCACAGTGCCGCTGTCCAAGTGACTGAGTAACATATTCGTAGTTTCGTTAATCTGACTTTTAATATGTTTCAAAGAATCAATTAATTCATTCGTTTCTGTCTTTAAGAAATAATGCACGTCATATACCATTTTCCGTGCCTGTCTTCTCAAAACAGTATTTCTTCTAGGCATATTCACTGTTTAAAATCGCATATAAACACAAACTTAATTAAAACAGTCAATAAAAAACAAACACAAACTTAACAGAAAACAATAACAGTAATAACAATACAATTTAGAACGCGATTATACACCAGAAGTGAGCGAGGCGTCGTATTGGTGCGCGGGACAGAGTACGACTGGATAGCCAATAAGTGCTTACGCACGCCCGCGCGCATCCCCTTCGCTCCCCCGAGATACCTTATTTTCGACTTCTGCGCATGAACGGTCAGCGCTAGACTTACGTGCCGCTACCTGTACATAGAATGAGTATCAATAGTATAGATTTGGTAATTACGGCGGATGAGTAAATAAACAAATTAATAGTAAAATCCATACCTGTCCAATATTCAACTCCTGAGGAAACTGGTTGAGAACAGGAGCATAGCTGTTCCTATCCTCTTCTATCACAGATACGATAAGAGCAATTAGCTTATGCCAGAAGTCCACTGAATCCAACTGTGGACCGTGGTCTGATGGATCCCGCTTGGCTTCATTTGGATCCACCTGAAATATATAATTTTTATATTAGGATGTTCTGCAGAACCCGTAATTTTTGGTCCGTACTGAGAGGAGGTTATACCTAGTGGGGCTATTTAAAGAGCCTCCTCCCTCTTCAATTAAATCTGTTAGTGACTGGCGACCTGGTACCGTAACTTGGATATGCCACAAGGTGAACAGACACTCTATATAAAAGTTCACGAAAATCCTCTGAGTGCGGCCCGCACAAGATCGGTCGCTGTGGCAATGCTTTGACTCCTACGTCCATTAGTGAATGCCTTTTGGCTTTTATAATGATGATAACCAAAATGTGAAATTAATTACCTGGAACTCTCTGTTGTACAGCTCGTAACAATTCTCGAATAGAAACTGATATGTTGATCTAAGGCATGCCTTCACGCAGTCTTTGACCACGGTGCTGGCGCGGGGCGGACTGCTTAGCTCTTGCACCTTGACAAACAACAAAACGTATTTGAAACGTAGCCCGCTTTGGGTATAGTGTGTAGCACTGATAGACAGACAATCAAAATTAACAAACAACATATCGCACGCTTAATCCAATACTGTCACTATCCAAAATTTTGCTAAATCGACTTTTTAATGCCATCTGTTGGGAAACGTGGAACTACGCGTAATCGCACTTACACTAGTCTAACAGTAACAGAAATAACCGCTAGATGGCAGTGGTCCGCTTCGTCACTAAACAAAATATTCCCCTCTCCTCAGAGGAACACTGACCTTCAACGAAAAAGTACGTGTCGCCAAGAACAAAATTTACGATTTTTGATTGCAAAAGTGTCATTTTAGTGATTAAACCGGTTTACTAGTCATAGTTTTGGTAAGTAGTGCATTATTTTAATTGAAATATTGTCATTTTGCGTTTAAGTTCACATTTGCACTAAGTTTTTCTGTTAATTAGATCATTGGTTGGACGCCATATTGTCATTTTTTGTTTAGTGTCAGTTTTGCATTAAAGATACCACATTATTAATTCGATAATTTGACGCCATAATGACACTTTCAGTTTAGTGCCAGTTTGTCTTTAAAATCATTAGTTATTTATCATTTGTTCACTACAGCATAATCGTCACATTGCTTATTATGTCATTTTTGCTGTCATCATTTTCTTAAAAATCTGTATTAAACTCATTAATAAAATACTTTATTTCATAAAGTGTCATTTTGCAGTTAGGATTATGGCAATAATTAACGCAAAGTGTCTTTTTATCCTTTCTTATAAGATCATACGATGACTTTTACCGACGGTTAACATTTAAAATTGATCAATTACGGCAGGGATTACTGCAGGTACTAGAGTAAGGTTTCAAAATATTGTTTCGGACGGTTCCATTATTTAAACTTTAGATATTATTTTCTATATTTTAAAGTGTACACTACACAAACTGATTTATGGCTTTCATGTTTTAAGGTGTGCAAAACAATGCAGCGGCGCGATAAATTACTGAAGCTTGCGCTTGAAAATAAAGAAAATGACTGTAGTGATGAAAAAACAAACTCACATCAACCAGTGTTTCATACTCTTACTCAAGTAGAGCCACTACAGATCTCGGTTGAAAACAATCAAAAGTTACGTAGTTTAAGCAGCAGTAGTTCATCTTCTTCATGCAGCTCTTCCTCTTCGAGCAGTTCATCTTCATCTAGCATTGGTACACATATTTCAGATTCAATCCAGTCTAAGGAGTTCAATATTAGTACTCACTATTTGACACAACCGGGCGAGAATCTACCGAGCACATCTAAATATTTGCAAAATTGTATGATTTCAGAATCTATTCCTATTCAATTACCTAGGGCAAGATCGTTAAGTTCTTGTTCATCCAAATCAAGATCTTCTATAGCATCGTCAAGAGCAGGTGATTTTTCTCCGGATGATGATGACGCTGATTATGTCCCACCACTTAACCAAGCCTCAAATAGGGAAAGCTCTAGCAGTGAGCCAGCTGATGATAACGTTCCAGTCCCTATGGTTTCCCCCACAAAAAAAAAGCGAAAGGGTGTGGTGAATGATAAGAAAAAAAACGCTAAGAAGTTGCGTAATTCAGGAAAACAATACGTTTCACTATCCAAAACTAAGAGAGTTATTTCGGAAAGACGCATGCGCCCTCCTTGTACAGAACGATGTCGTTTAAGATGTTCAGAAAAAATTGATGAAGATCATAGAAATGCTATCTTCAAGCTATATTGGGAAATGGGCTGTATAACTCGACAGAGGGATTTTATATGTAAACATTTGACTATTGTAACACCAAAGTACAGTTACAAAAGAGAGAATAACAATCGTAAACCAAAGCATGCTTTCCACTTGACACTGGGAGAAAACAGAGTACGTGTTTGTAAAATATTTTTTAAAAATACTCTAGGGATAAACGATAGACCGGTTAGAACTGTATTAGAGAAGATGTGTGATAGTGGTATTGTAGAGCCAGAGAAGAGGGGGAAACATGGAAACCAACACAAGGTTCTCGATGAAGTGGTACAGGGTATAAAAAATCATATTGATTCCATACCGCGTATCGAGAGTCACTACTTAAGGCAACAGACAAGTCGGGAGTTTATTGACGGTGGCAAAAATTTAATGGATTTATACAGGGATTACAAAAAAATGTGTGAAATAGAAGGAAAACCAGCCGGTGAGCAACATACTTATCGGAAAATATTTAAACAAGATTATAATATAAGCTTTTTCATACCAAAAAAGGACATGTGCGAGTTTTGTGCTGCTTTTGAAAATATGGATGTACTTGAAAAGGAAGAAAATGAGCTAAAATATCTAGAACATCACACGGAAAAAGAATTCAGTAGAGTTGAAAAAAATGAGGATAAGCTAAAGGTTCAAGAAAATTACATAGTTGCATGCTATGATTTACAAGCAGTGCTACCTCTTCCGATGTGTAAGACTTCTGCTTTTTATTACAAATCAAAACTTAACGTTTGTAATTTCACTATCTGTGAGTTAAATAAAGACAAATGTAATTGTTACGTTTGGAGTGAAGTGGATAGTTTAAGAGGAGCTAATGAAATTGGTTCCTGTGTCTTAGAATTTATAAAAGAAAAAGCGCAAGCTGTCAATGAGCGTAATTTAGAAATAGTTTTCTATTCAGACAATTGTTGTGGTCAACAGAAAAACCAATTTATGTTTTCTATGTATATGTATGCTCTGGCTAATTTTAGGATTAAGAGTATCACACATAAATTTTTAATATCAGGCCATACACAAAATGAGAACGATAACGTACACTCTGTTGTAGAAAAAGAAGTTAGGAAGTTTTTGAAGTCATCACCAATTTATGTTCCTGAGCAGTATATCACTTTAATAAAATCAGCTAAAAAACGAGGCAATACTTATAATGTTAAAGGAATGCTGTATTCAGATTTTTTTGATTTAAAAAATTTAGCTTATGAATGTGGCACCCATTTTAATAAAAATACACATGGGGACACGGTTAGACTTTCCGACATTAAAGTCATAAAATTTGTTAAGGAAAACCATGGAGAAATAAGAATATTTTACAAAAACTCCTATACTGAAAACCAGTTTAATGAAATAGCCCTAAATCGACAATCTCGCTCTAGACGCAATGCAAACCGTCTGGGTTTTCGGTTAAAACAACTTAATAATACAAAATTTGAGTTAACTACCAGAAAAAGGAATGACCTAAAATCCTTAATAGACAGCAATTTAATCCCACGGTATTATGCAGAATTATTTTACAATGGTATTTTGTAATTTTTTTCACTAAAATTTTCTATCCCAACAATGTTATTTGTTGGATTTTGATTTTTTATATAATTTCGTACGTTACTTAATAAAGAATCTAAGATTCATCTATGTGATTTACTTATAAGTGGTTTATATTGATTGATTATTACAATTCTAGTCGACAGACTTAAGTCTGACTAAAACGTTTTAATTATTTTAAGTAAGAATAGAGTTGCCTTGTTAACACTCTAGGCTTGTTTTTTAGATGATGGATAAAGTACTGGATCTATACGACTGACATTTTACAGTACATAGACTAAGGAGAAGATGTTGATTTTTGAATACTTTTTGTTTGCGTTAGTGAATGTAAGCTAACAGATTTATTTTTATTTTTTTTTATTGTAGAAGAAATTTAAAATACTGGAGTTAAGTCTGATTATTTTATAGTAATAATGTACAATGATAATGGAGAAGATGATTGTTGTTTTTTTGAATATTTTTTGTTTGCGTTAGTTAATGTAAACTAACAGAATTTTATGTTTGGTAAACGGATATTCTAGATTTATTTAAATAAATGTGTATTTGAACAAAATGTTTCTTTTTTTACCTTGTGATAATAAGTATATATATTTTATCACTGTAAAAGTAAATAAAAACATTTTTGGTTATTAAAAAAATATTTTAAAGCTTTTTTTATTTATTTATTTTTATTGAAAAGTAAGTCCACAGTGTCTCTAAGACGAAATAAAGTAAAATAATGAAAGCCAAAGTGACACTTTAAAATAAATAACGAAAAAATATTAATTATATACAACCAAATCAATTATTTTTGGTTTTCATATTTGAGATACAATATTTACCCATATTTTCTGTATCAAAGAATAACTAAATTGTGCATGAATTCTAACGTATAATTCATATTCACACCACAAAAAACGTTTTTTGGCTCTACTGAAAAGTTAAGTTTTTTGGATAGTGACACTATTGGTTTAAGCGTGCGATATGATCTCATATAACTTAAAATGTAGCCATTTATTATTGAGATTCGCATTGACAGATTTACCAGATTTAAATTAAAAGCTTGCCTTGCTTCTTTATACGCAATATTCAGTATATACCACCCAGATACAAATTATGAAAAAAATATTCTCTGCTTCTGATATGTTGATTCAAGGCATGCCTAATGATTTGATTACAAGCTATTTTCATAGAAATTGTGGTTATGTACAGTTTACAAACATGTTTTGTCATTAATAAATAAATTAATCATTGATGAATATTTTAATATTACCTACGTTTAGTCTTGTTGGGAATACCTGGATTATAAATGTGGACTGCAATATTAACTATCCGATGTTCATATTTTCTCACGAAGCGACGAACTGTTTACTAGTGGTAACCAAGTGTACAAACACGCTGTGAATGTAGACACACACACAGGCACTTCCAACTTCGCCATTGTCTCAGACGGTACCGAGAGCTTTTGCGGCTACACACACATTCACATCGTGTTTGTACACTTGGTAACCACAAGTAAAGCGTGCGTCGCTTCATGAGATAAAAACACTGTACCATACGTGGCACAATGAAAATGATGACATTGGTGAAAATCGAGAAAATATTCCACAAAGTTAATAGCATACCTTCATCCTAAAGAACGTAATACTGGTAAGCAGGTCGACAGTAGACTTAAGGTCCATGAGCTTCTCTGCACTGGATGCTGGGAAGTTGTTCCGGTACATCGACAGATCGATCCTCAGCGAGTTGTGTAACTGATCCAGCAGTTTGACGAATTTCTCTTTCTGTTGAAAAAGGTAAGTAAATGTTTAAAAAAAATACCAGCCTGTTACAGTCCCAATAAGCAGTATTTTTTGTATTGTCGTATTATTGTCTACACATTGTTTATGTTTTTTTTTTTTTCTGTTATAGAATGTCTGAGTAGATAAATGCAAGATCTATAATAATTTCTATTGGGTTAATGCTGTATATGTATTTAGTTGATAAACCAAGAATAAATAAAAAACAGGAAAAAGAATGAATATTATACTAACTCCAAAGTTAGAAGCAGCAAATCGGTCAGAAGCCGAGACTGCTGACGAGGCGGTGGTATGTGCGTAGTAAGCATTGATGTTGGCCAGCAACGTGGACATGACGGCTGGAACTCCGGCGCACAGGTACTTCGTGGAGAGGCAGTGGAAATGCCTGGGGTAGAGAAAAACATACCAATCAGTGGATGCATTGTTTTAATCTTACATAATAAACCAACAACACGTTTAGTGCACGCACCCTAGTTTAATATTTAGGTTACGTTAGGTAACGTCCCAATTTTGATACTGAAAAATCTTAAAGTTAAAAAATAGTTGCAGTTGGCCTGGCTTTTTCGACCCACCAATCACACAATTCATTCTAACACAGAACACTGATATACTCCCAACAAATGCTCAATAGAAGTTCCACAAGATTAATAAATTTTTATTTCAAAAAAATAGTTTGTACATGGTATACAAAGTTGTCTTATATAATTAGATGTTATAAATTAAAATTAAAATCATCATTTCAATCTAAAGACGTCCTCTGTTGAACATAAGCTTTCCAAGTGTCAATACATCAACCGCTCCTCTGCTTCTGGCATCCATTAACATGTTGTATTTTAAGGCGACACGTTTTTTCTTTAGTACTTCATCGTCATGAGGAGCAGAAGCACTAAAGAAAACACGTGTCAAACTTCAAAAATCGAGCACCTTTATAGGTCGTACTTACGTCATAGCTTGATAGATGGCTTCAATCCCGTATCTCATGGCGAACTCATCGACGATTTCTTCTGGTATATCATTAAAGTAGACCTTCCAAGCATCATCACCCCTCGCAGCTGGTAACGTGACTGCTCCGCTGTTCTCCTCACAAAGGTAGTGGAACAGGTTTTCGTGAAGACAGGTGTACTGAAAAAGGAGAAAAATTTTTTAGAGATTCTATAGTAACATTTAGAAGGCTTGATGAACACTGTGATTATTGAACTGGCACCAATGTTTTCTCTCTCTCTCTCTCACACGGCGAAAAGACCTGAGTCTCAGCACTGGGAAAATTGGAAGCTGATTATGTGACGAACAAAATCTTTAGTCATGATGAAGAAGTATTTGATAAGAGATGAAGAAATTATATATATTAAAACGTTTTAGCAACAGATTCATGAGAATCAATCATGTTATTATTTTAAAACTGTAAGGTTATATTATACCAAATATTTTCTTTTTCGGTACATGAAAATATTTATAATATTCCGTCGAAGAGTTTTCTCCATAAACATAAACTAGAATATTAAAACTTTCATATAAGGTTACATAATAATTCAATGATGCCTATATATTTCGAGATTCATCCGATCAATATGCAAATAATTGCAGAGCACAGCAATAAACGTTACAGAAAACTTTCGACCTTCAATAAAATATCTTACGTAAATTCAGGTTTCAATAAGAATTTTTAATATCGGTTGCACTCTATCACATAAGAATGTTATATCGTCGAAGTGGATAAATTGAACTCAAGGATATTAGAAATTGTAAATTTCTAACCAGTTTTTGATTAAATATATGTCCCGAAGCAAATATAAAAAAGTTTGTAGAAACAAAAGTTTCCAGTAGGTATTTCAGATTCGTCTGTTACATCATAATCCTAACCACAAAGGACGACAAAGTTACAAATTAAAAAACTTCTATTCACACAAAAAAAGTTGCCCATACGTTTATTTTCAATTTGATTTGGTGCTTCTAAAACAAAATCAAATCCGCATGGGAAATCGCGGTGCAAACCGAAAATAAATTGAATTTCCACTCCTGTCCGACCCCGTCTGACAGTGAGGAATATATGAGTGAATGTTGTGTGCGTTCGAGTAATGTTTATTCCATCAGAATATGGATGCGGGTTGGCACGTTTCGTGTATTGTCGCTTAGAGCTTTTAGTGGCACAAATGACTGGTTTTCTTGAATTGGGGTCGTTAGAAGAGCAGTTTTAAGGAAAATATTATACAATGTGAATAAGTACTTACATTGTATTCAACCCTAACATTATCAATTGACCGCTATAAATAACACTTATTGGAGGATGTTACTATGAGTGAATATTTTGTGCGTTCGAGTAACGTTTATTCCATCAGAATATGGATGCGGGTTGGCATGTTTCGTGTATTGTCGTTCAGAGCTTTTAGTGGCACGAATGACCGGTTTTCTTGAATTGGGGTCGTTAGAAGAGCAGTTTTAAGGAAAATATTATACAATGTGAATAAGTACTTACATTGTATTCAACCCTAACATTATCAATTGACCGCTATAAATAACAATTATTGGAGGATGTTACTATGAGTGAATATTGTGTGCGTTCGAGTAATATTTATTCCATCAGAATATGGATGCGGGTTGGCACGTTTCGTGTATTATCGCTTAGAGCTTTTAGTAATATAGGATGACATACTTTCTTAGATAGTTTCTTGATCTAAAGATGGTACTGGGATCGTTAAAAGACCATTTATAAAAAGAATATTATATAGTGTGCATACATATTATTGTATTCAGCCTAAGATCGTCTATTAACCGCTATAAATAACTATCATGGGAGGACGCTATCATTGATACAACGCGATCAATATAAGGTGGTTATTTTTGGGTACATGACATTGACCTTTGCTTTGTGATATTTATAATATCATTCACATAAATCGTTACGTAAAATTTATTCGAATGTTACAAAATAATAACAAAAAATATCTATTTTTTTAACATAAAATTTTTTTTCCGACGAAGATAATGTTTTAAACCTTCTAAAAAGGTCCTAAGACCAAGAAATTCTCTCATTGGTAACTTAAAATCGAAAAATATGAAACTGAAATTCATTTCTACCCTCTATTCCAGAATCGTGCAGAATAACGATAGGTACAGCACGGATTCCATTACTGAGCGGATGTTGAATGTTTGGATGCTCAATACTGGGAATTTTGTGGGCGAATTTGCGACGATACGTTATCATACCGACATTTGGGCCCGTTACCCTAATCGTGGAAAGGTTTCGGCAGTACCAATATAGTGTGCACGTATATTATTTTTGTTTTGACTTCATGTTTTGGGTAGTTGTTTTTGTTTTAGGATATAAAAATAGGTATTTTTGAAACAAATATAGGCAATAGGCGCGCTATTTTATTACATGGAACTTAAGAATGTGCATTCCGATAGTAGGTAACGTCACAAATAGATGTCAAATATGTCGCTGTTTTGATTAATTTGGAAATATTTCTGTGTATAAATATTAAATATGGCTAACTAGTGAACTACAATATTGATTATGAAATGCAATAATTAATATCGTAACACCAAATACCTATTTAGTTTTAGATGTAAAAAAAAGTATTTGAAAACTTCGCAAATGCCTTTTTTACACCCAAAATGGTAAATTCAGTGTTATATATTCTAGTTCACTAGTTAGCGACATTTCATATTTCCATACAGTAATATTGGCAAATTAATCAAACACATAAATAACATCACGCCTTCTTTCCCCGAAGGGTTGGGCAGAGGTGTCCCTGTTAGCAAGTACACCAAAACAAAACAGAAACAAATTAATCAAAACAGATAAATATTTGACAGGTATTTGCGACTTTGTCAACTTTTAGAATAAAAGCTCTTAAATATAACTGGCGAAATGTGGTTATACCATAGGTATACCTCTCTAACCTAACCCTTCGGGGATTATAGGCGTGATGTTAAAAGTATAATAAGCAAAATTTTAATGCAGAAAACATGTTGTGTTTTTAACCGACTTCCAAAAAGGAGGAGGTTATATGTTCGTCGCGTATGTTTGTTTTTTTTTTTTTTTCTATGTTTGTCCACCGATTTCTCCGTCAATTGTGGACCGATTTTGAAAATTCTTTTATTTTTTTAAAGAATTTGCTCTCGAGGTGGTCCCATATAAATTTGATTACCTTGGCTTCGATAGTTTGAGTTAGCTTCAATAATACGTACTTTTTTCCCACTTAATATGTGGATGATATGATAAGTTCCTGTCACTGTTATCTATATAGCAGGTAGTGGTTTTCGAATTTGTGTGGGGTAGGTACCACAACTAAAAAGTGAAAAATAAAAACTTTTTACAAAAAAACAACTGACTTCCAAAAAACCCTACAAAGCGAAAAATAACTGTAACTTCGGAAGTCAGTGACAAAAAACGAAAATTCAAAACCAAAGACACCGACTTCCGAAATTAAAGTTATTTTTCACTTTGTAGGGTTTTTTGGAAGTCGGTTGTTTTTTTTTAGATTTAGATTTTTGCTAGGGTATTGTTTTCGGACATACAAAGCGGTTTTTAAATTGTTAAACACGAAAACATAAACAAGTTAAATTAATGACAAGAAAGAATATTTACAGGCTTTTGTAATTGTGAATAAATATTGCTAATCTATAGCAATATTTATTTTATTCAAAACTTTTTATGGAAGGCCAACCTTTTAATTCCCACGACTCAGAATGAACACCGGTTTTCGCTGGTTTTTACACACGGCTGAACACTAAAAAATCTACATTGAAATTCACAAAGTTAAGTATATTCTCAACATTGTATACAACGCAATGCCTTTTTGCTTTAGCTTGCATTTCCGCTTTTTTGTAAATGATTCTGGAAAACTTGACTGTTTAAAAAAATAAGTTAGAACTTCAGGAAATCAAATTCATCATCTCTTTTACGTAGGTAGAGGGGAGTTTCAGAGAATCATAATTATACCAACTAACTCATCCTATCGTTGCTAGAGGAAATAATTAAATATCTAGAAACACTAGACCTCAGTTTCCGTATCATCCCTTTCATGTAGCAGGGCGTGGCAAAAATATATGAAAAACCATTTTGAGTCTACCCAAGAACCGTATAAGTCTTCAAAATTTACTCAGCCTACAACATCGTTCCATATAAATTGTCTTTAATATCAGTTACCAAGCCAGACTTCGGAGCCCCGAGTAAAAATTCCAAAAGTAATTTATTTTCATGGATTTTTTTTAGTAGGAACATCATTTTCCCGGAGAAGTCTCTATTATCGTTAGCTCTCGGTTTCCTAAACCATTTGCCTGAATATGTAAATTTTGCTATCTAATCCAATTTGTATAAAGGTTGTTTGGAGATAATCAAAGTTTAGTGGCTGTGTATAACAAGTAGGGGAGTTCGGAGTGTGTTATCGTTTAATAGTTGTTACTTAGAGTGAATTATTGTTTGTTTTAACGGAGTCTGGAGTACTGGGAAATGGATAAATACATTTACTGCGATCGTGTTCGTATTTGGCGTACTTAGACCCAATGTATGAACGTAAACGAAGCAAAAGGAGTATGTAAGGATCGTAGCATGTGGCGTTCTGCGGTTTCTGTCTACATCCCCCATGGGAAGAAGGCGTGAGTTTATGTATGTGTTCTTATAATTTAGAATCGAAAGTTTTATTGTATTTATTTGTATAAATAATATTTTTTTATATACTTAAATAATTTATTTTTATATAATTTAAAATCGATTTTTTTATTTTTATTTATGTAACAAATTTTGATACTCGCAACTAAATCAAAACCTACAGGGTACTTCCCGTTGACCTAAAATCATAAATTTTTTGGCAGGAAGCAAGATCTCACAGCACAAGTAAAGGAAAACGACCGAAAATTGTTAATTTGTAGTTTTATCACATATACCGTTTATTTTTGCGATTTCAAACTTACATTTGCAGTTGGAGAATGGACCGTGACGTATTTTGATGTATGGGAGAACATGTTTCTCCACTACAAAATTTTAGTTTGTTTTTGAGATAAATCCATCCCAACTACGGAACCCTTCTTTGTGCGTGGTCCGTTTTTCAAATTTACATACATTATTTTAATGCATTAGCTGATATTTTCCACCCTACAATTATTTCTTGCTGATAAGCTTCAAGACCTCCGTGGCTAAAAAATAACAGACACATGCGGTGGTTTTCAAGATTAAGCAACGCTTGTCAAGGTCGGTCCGTGCGTGGGTGACCATCCATAACCTACCGAACCCTCGTACGTGCTTCAGAAAACTGGTTAAGCCGTTGGTCCCGGCTGTCATTCGTGGATCTTTGACAGTCGTTACGGTAGTCTGAAGCCTGACAGTCTGCCAACCAGTCTTGCCAAGGGGTATCGTGTTACCCAGTAACTGGGTTGTGGAGGTCAGATAGGCAGTCGCTCCATGTAACATACTGGTATCCAGCTGTATCCTGTTAGAAGCTGAACCCAAAATAGTCGGGAAAAGCTAGGCAGATTGATTGTAGTACTACAACGTGATAATGTACACATTAATCTTCCTGATATTATGCTAAAAGATTTATTTAGGGGTGATCAATAACCGCAGTACGCATAATATATAAGAGCCATCTAAACTAGAGACATTTTCACCATCATAAAGGAAAAATGTCTAGTACAACCTACTTAGGTTGTTATCAATCAGTATTCACCAGTAGGTACCCTTTGTATGCACTCCATAATAAGTTTAAAAAAAAAAACGTGTGCGGTCGGGGACTCCCGTCAGGAACGAAGTTCTTTCTCACGTATGATTTAAAATAAAAACAAAATTTTTGCAGCTGCCGCAACACTTTGACCCCACTATCGGCTTTAATTAATACCCTCGAAAAACATGAAAACGATACCCATGATGAAAAATTAGAAAATTTTCTGAGCCGCCATCTTGGATTTACATTTTGACCTCATTGTCAGCTTTGGCACCCTCAAAAACTATAAAAAAGACACCCATGATGAAAAATTTTAAAATTTTGAGAACCAACATCTTGGATTTTAATTTTGACCAAATTCACATTTTCTCTCTCTCGGTGCAGTGTACTCGGGCCGATGTGTACAATTTTATCCCACGACACTGTTTTCATTTTACTCTTTTCTTTTGTTTTTTCTGCCGGCTTTCTATCTCTCTCTCTTTCTTTCTCTTTGAATTAGAAGAAGACAGTCGCAAGTATTGACACTTTTTTGCGTGACGATTTCTGAAAGTTTACAAGCCGCGTTAAAGGACTTCGTTCCAATAAATATGGTCAAATACAATTAGAAAGCGAAACTCCACCTACGACGTGATAGGTAGGTATCGAAATCTAAGCATGATAAAATAAAAATAAACGGATTTTCTCAACTCATACATCAAGTAACTACATACACCACCAGCGGTCGTTAACCCCCCAAAAAAAGTCGAGAGGTGTCGTGGGACGCCCAGTTGGAACGAAGTTCCTTTCGCTGTTTATTGTGTAATAAACAACTGGCACAGTGAAATAAATTAACAACGTATGAGAATAAGTAAATGAAAAAAAAACAAAAGACTTTTGACACTTGAAATTTGAGACCTTGAAACCGACTTTTTCGGGTATAACGCTTCATGACGGTTTCTACTAGTTTAATCCTACCGCAATCCGCGTTAAAGAAATTCGTTCTAAAAATCATCAAATCGTCGACCGTAGGTTCAATTGAGGTAAGGGACAAAATACCCAAAATGAGTTGAGTATACAGTTTTGTTCAGAATTTTTCACTCTATCGAATGGTGAATATGAAAAAAAAAATCGTATTTTGTTCCTTACCTCAATTGAACCTACCGTCGACGAAATTACATTTTGTTTTTTTTTGTTTTATTATTTTTAGATTTATCAGAATTCATCATGTTAATCGAGTTTCGCTATTTCTATTTGACCCTGTATAAATTACTTGTACCTACCTACGTGGTATTTTTTGTATGTACATATGTTAATTTTACTACAGTAAAGGCTTTGATGAAGATCTATGGTCTTTGCGCAAAGGAAGGCGACTATGTTTGTAACCCAATACGGAACCTTCGGCTAAGCTTGGTTTAGTTGAAGCGATATACACAGGGTATATTTATGTATATAGCCCTAGCGTAAAGAGGGAGGGAAGAGGGTAAGTCCTTATCATTTATGAATAACTATATTAAGAGAAACTGGACCTAGAATAAGTTGTAGTGTTATTTAAATTTTTATTCAAATTTTATCATTGATTTTTTGTTTTCTTTAACATCAAAATCTTAGGTCAAGGACTACACACACACACACTACACACCCACACACACATCACACACCACGCAACACACACACATTAACACAAATTACACACTGACACACATCACACATTATCTTTAATGTTTTGCATAATAAACACCTATGCAATATTATGAACTTTTATTACTTACTTTCAGGAATTTATTACCTACAGTCTACCCATTGCTTTAGCAATTGCTTTCGTTTATGACTTGTTATGAAAAGCAAAAACTCGTTGTTATTACGTCATCATAAATACTGGCTCTCATATAATCTTTCAAGATGCAAACAGTATAAAAATGTAATCAAATTACTTCGGTCATTGACTTTCTGAACTTTAAATAAATACATCGAAACACTGTTACCGTTAAAGTACTATAAAAATACACTTTTAAAAACTTTTCTTTTATAAACATCTAATTTTATCGGAAAACTTCGAAACGTTAAAAAGTTCGCCCCTAAAAATATTGTAATACCAATTTTCTTGAACGATTTTTTAACAAAGTAGAATAATGCTGTTAGCCTTTTTGTGTATTTCGTGGGCATATCGGGGGCTAATTAATCATCGTCACATTTTAATTAATAATTACCCATTTATTTAGGGATAAGAACAATTTTGGGAAAGGCACTATAACAATGGACCTAGTACATATACAATGTCGCCCATCGGCATGTGACCACCCAAATTTTTATGAATTTTTCATGTTATTCATTGTTTCATGTTTTGATTGGCGTTTGCTATATCTCCGATGTTATTGGCTCGATTTGGATTCTGTTTATAATTTCTAAAAGCTTATGAGTTATTTTATCGGATTAACTAACATTTTTATTAAAATTTGTCAACTACGCAAAAAAAACGGAGGTAAAAAAATTTATTTCTGAAAAAAATCGTGTTTTTACAAAAAAAAGCACAAGCTTATTAAGTTCATAATTTTTTTTTCCAAAAAATATTTTTTTGAGAAAAAATATCAAGATAAACCTCCTCTTTCAAAGTTATTTTTCGATAATTTTTCATGAACATTCAGAAAAATGCGGGCGGGCACATGTCGGTGGGCGACATTGTATAACTCAAACTCAAAGCATTTACTTCAAATAAACCAATTACAGGTACTTTTGAATTGTCAAGGGGTCGGTCAGTCAGAAAAATTAAGCTAGTTGCCCATTCCAAAGCGTAGTAGGTACCTATGGAGAAGAACGGGCAAGAAACTCCACGGACACTCTTTTAAATCAAAATATTGTTACAAAATATTGGTTACATCATTCGTGTTGAACTTATACATGTGAGAACAATGTAGAAAGACGTGCACGTTAAAAGCGTCCGTAATAAAAATATAATATCAATTCAAAAATTTAAATAAATTAAAATAAACCGTGGCAGCTAAGAGATGACCAGTCCCTACTGACGGCGCCCGTTCACGAACATGACGCATGAATCAGCACCATTTAGCTCAACCATTTTGAAGGGAACTTAATGATCCAACACACACGCCACCATCAGCGAGACATTTGAGTGAGCATGACACACTCTCAGCCGCCAGGGCACATTCAAGTCAATGAAAGACGTACCCAGTAAATGGTAGCTTTATGGAATGTACAACATGGTCACAGTGCTCACACATGTGATATGCAATTATACAATACAAAGAGATTGAATTTATACAAAGGAAAGATAGTTTTACAATCTTCAGCAGCTGCAACAATACTTTTGAATGCTAATCAATTAGTTTATGCGCCCTTGTGGAGCTGGACCAGCGCTGAGCCAAGCATTTTTATCAGCGATGTAATCCCCCAACTTATAATATGCTTGGGAGCATAGTGTGCGTTTTATACATGATTTAAATTTCGTTTCGTTCAGTTGGAGTATGTGGGAAGGTATTTTATTATAACATTTTAAACAGCACCCCATGAAGGATGAGTCTACTTTAGCCAGTCTGAAACCCGGTTGAACTAATTGGTCCCTATTTCTAGTCCCATAATTGTGTTTATCACCTCTTTTACTGAAAAGACTTAGATTTTTCCTTACGTACATGATGTTTTCATAGATATATTGACAAGGTACCGTCATGATGTATAGAGATTTGATTTTCCTAGTTGTTTCATAATTAAGACTTCATCAAGTTTCTCTACACATCCCACAAAGGAATACAAGCCTTATGTATGATGCTTTAACAGTATAATTGGTTTATATTCTCAAGAGACGTTAAAGTTATTGTCTTGTAAACACATGGGTACCCTCTTGTATTTACATAAACGCAATTAAAACTTGAACATTATTATTATTCTACTTTGTTGTGAGTGTTGTCATCATTGGTGTAGACAATTTTTGTTTTTGATACATTCAGAATTTAATATAAATTATTTATTTATGAAACAAGCCACGAGTAATGATTATTTGAAAGCTGAAAATACAATGTCAATGTGTTGAAATAATATCGACCGATTATTATAGCATATCAATCGGTTATTATCATTTACCATCTAATAAGACGATGACGAATTTAAAATGGCGGTGCTAATAATTCCTTCTCACTCACTCATTATACTGGTGTGAGTGAAAGGGCGTGATAGCGATACCCATGCGAAATACGAAGAAGTTCTTTGTTTGGCCGCCATTTTCAATTCGTTCCTTTAATAGCGCGGGTTATAATTTTAAAGATTCTGAATTCTTTTTTTTATTTTTAGTAAACATGTCATGACTTTACAAATAAATAGCGAGGATTTTTTTATCGTACTAATAATATTATCAACGCGAAAGTTTGTGAGGATGGATGGATGGATGTTTGCTACTCTTTCACGCAAAAACTACAAAACGGATTTGGATGAAATTTGGAACACAGATACCTAATAACCTGGATTAATACAGAGGATACTTTTTATCCCGATATTCCCACGGGATCGAGAATTATGCGGGTGAAACCGCGGGGCGCTGCTATCCACAAAAAATGCTGACAATGATTTCGTAAGCACCCTAGGACTATTTTAGCAAAATTGAGATAATCCACTCATCCCTCTCGTTAAGAAAGTGAGCAACACTGAATACAGCGACGACCATTCTTCAGTGATAATTTTCTTTTTTTATAATTGTGTTTTTTGCGAAGCTTTCAACGAGAGGTAGAGCATTATAAAGCATCACTTTTTTGCAACAGCTCGCAGTTTCTCTTATGGGTTTTTTTTTGTTTTACTTTATTGCTATTCTGTAAATAACACTTCGAAACACAAAAATAAAGCCTGATTTACACTTATATTTTAATTGCCTGTAGCAGATTCAGATTTATTTTGCCAACAATGTAGGTACAGGTATAAGATGGTACATCACTAAGTTTTTCCGCTACATTCTACGTTACGGCATGCAAAGTTGTAAAAAAAAAAAAAATACAGTTTTCAAATAATTCATGAAGTCGTAAAAACTAACGATACAATATATAGCATATGCTATAGCATATTGTTACTCCAACACATGGATGTTGGAATAACAAAAAAAGTTGCACCCACTAAACAGTGTTTAGACGATGCAAGTCATTTGTTGCTTCAATTTTATTTTATCCACACCCATGCTATAAATAAAAGTTTCTGAAACAGCTTATTACCAACATTAAAACAACCAGTGTCATAGTAACCATAATATCATCCAAATGAGTGTTATAATGTTGTACTAAATTTCATTATGCAACTCGTTTCAACGTTTAAGCGGGGGAAAGCAACACCGGCTGCAGCGCATGTGCGGTAATGTGCTGCTGCAGGCGACATTCATACGTGCAGTTGTACTGAACTTCGTGGGATTTTTTAGTTCTTGATCTTAACTTACAAACATCCAATGGTTTCAGAACTTTTTATAGAGTATTCATCATGGGAGTAGATAAAGTCTTGTATGCAACTGTAGATCATTAGGTATTAAAACACTCATGTGATACTATTATCAAACCTACATTCGTGTTTTAATACCCCTTATTAAACAACAGTTGCATAAATAACTATTATGCCACACACTTGCATTGTGTATGGGCCGTGAAAACCAAAAACAGAACTATTTTGTTTTCTGATTTAAACCTTGATATAATTCCAATTTCGAAGTGATATTTACATGGCAACATTAGTTTATGGGCTAAAATAAACGTTAACTTTGTATAATTATCAGCTTTAACTTAGACGGTAAATAAACGAACCTTTATTATCATAACATTAGCATTTGAAGCTTAGCCTTAAGCAAAGTCTCGACAGAAAATACTGTAATAACAGTCGTTAGAATGTACCTTGAAAACAACCCTTTTACTAAAATTAATACCCTAGTTAGATCCTAATTATCTTAGGACTCATAACATTTAATCAAGTTAAGCAAAAAAGAAAATGAATCCTAGAATTCAGAGCAAAATCTCATGAAAAGTTAACTGAACATTTTTTTTTCACAAAAAGATAGGGTAGTCTCAGACAAAATTAGTACTTACTCGTAAAAATTGGAAATGGAGATATGTATAAAGTGGAACCAGGTGGAAGACAGAGCTCGTTTAAGAGTAGTTACGATGAAAAATATATATCCAACGCCTTGCTGAACTCACTGGCGTTTGAGAAACGACTATCCAAATCGATACGTTGTGCCAAAGTGGAACTTGAAGACACTTCTGATGGAAATAGTGGGCTTGCAAACTTTGTAAAAGAGTATCGAGATAGATCTTTAGTTTATTGTTGTGTGGAACACTTTTTTGGCTATACAAAGGATGCTATTTTCTTGAAAAATGTCTGTTAACGGTTTCTGAAGTTAAAGTTCTATTTGAGCATCAATTTCTTCACAATTACACATACCTCTAATTTTATCTATCTATTTATATAAAATGAATCGCCGAAATGTATGTACGAGCATAACTTCCGAACGACTGTACCCGATTGGATTATTCTTTTTTAGTTGTGTTCTCAGGACAAGGTTTGTATAAAAGATAATTTTCTTAGGTAGGTAAGTAGGTAGGTAGGTAGGTATGTAAGGTAGGTAAGTGCGCCGTAGATAAGTACTCAGTGCTACCCGTGCGAATCCGAGCCGGGTAAAGCTAGTTAGGTATATTATAATTATATTAGTTATCACAAGTTTTTAAAAACGTTTAATTCAGAAATCTTTAGGTTTTCCATCAACTGTAGCTAAGCCGAGGTTTTTCTAATAAACTCCTAGTGCAAGATTGCAACTTCTTTTCTTTCAAAAAGCACCATTAGAGTTTCATACAAAAGATCATCCATAATTATACACTATAATGGCCTAATTATTATTTTCGTCTCTGAGTAAAATATACATGTTTAAATACAGGGTGGCAGGGTTATCGACGCGAAAACTGTTACCATGGATTCAGTACATGATTCTGAAAATTGCTATTTCATAGAAAAGTGCAATACCTACGTGGTCAAAATGTATGGAACAGCAGATTTTTTTTTAAATAACCGACGAAAAATTTCAACGCAGGAGGGTACAGAATCTACCGGGGCTGCGAATACAGGCCGAAAGGGAAATCGTGGCCCCCGGCAACATGGCAACTGAAGGAACACGGGTGGGTTTTAGTTAGTAAGAGTCTGACACGCCCTAGCTCCACCCAGAGCGGGAGAATTTATTTGAAAATTTCCCACTCAAAAAAAAAATAGAAAAAAAAGGGGGCACAGAATCATGTACTGAATCCATGGTAACAGTTTTGTCGTCGATGTACCTGCCACCCTGTAGTATAGATTCATTCACGTTTAATTGAAATTCATTATGCATTAATCGCAGCAGATTAATATCAAAGTGGTTTTGAGCCTCCATTTCATGTTAATTGGAAAATAAAAGGGGAGTGGATTCAGGTGCATTATCAGAAGCGGGTGTTGGCATTCACTCTGCCAGATCGTAATCATTAAAATCAATTAACCTTTATTTAATGAAGCACGTAAATACACTGAACACAAAGGTATGACAGATAGTTGGTAGGTAGGGTAGATGTTATTGGGTTCTGGTTGTAAAATGAATGGCTGTTACAAGTAAATAATATCCCATCAAAAACATAACATGTAAAAAATGCAAGTTCATCTACCGAAAAAAGATGTGAGATCTAATGTAAAACCAAACAAATACCTATCTATTTGTCATCTTTATTTATTTAATAAATAGACAACATAATCACATAAGAATAATCTACTATTTTAAAAAGGTCTAATTAAATAAAGCACAGTGCTAATGTTAAGTAGGTTTTTTGTATGTAGAATGTAGATTCTATTGCCGTGAATGTAATTTGGAAATATATCTATTTACACTAAGCCCTCTTGGTCACAGAAAATTCAGGCTTCTAGCTTTATCCAAACCGAAGTTACAATTGTCCTGAATGGCTTCGAGAAAAGATGATGCCTTTGTGTTTGTTTTGCTCGACTTGGCGGGGGCACTGATGTGCCTCCCGATAAACTCTTCTTCCGTAATTAAATCAACAACTATTGTCATTGGAAATACAAGTAAAATTAAATCAAAACATTACCTACTTAAAACCAATTTACTAATTATTTAAGCTAAAGAAAAGAAGAGTAAAAATAAAAATTCCACAACTTTGAGCTTGATCTTTTCTGGTGTTAGCACGAGCACGTAAATAACTTAGACCATAGTAAAAAGATGACCCAAATAACCAGCTAGCAAGGTTGCTGCATCTGACTTCTCAAAGTAAACCAACCGTACTAAAATCTGCCAAGCCTTTTCCCTACTATGTTGGGGTCGGCTTCCACTCTAACCGGATGCAGCTAAATACTAGTATTTTGCATGGAGCGACTCCTTTCTGACCTCCTCAACCCAGTTACCGGATACCCATTGGTAAGACTGGGGGTCAGACTATTGGGCTTCTGACTACCCGTAACCACTATTAAGATCTACAAATGGCAGCAAGGACCAACGGCTTAACATGCTTTCCGAGGCACGGAGGGGTCTCGATATATGATGGTCACCCATCCACGAACTGACCTCGGCAAGCATAGCTTAACCTACGATTGACCCGTGCGGCTCTTATTTTGCTACGAGCTGTACACGAACCGTACTCAAGTATCATTATTTGTTGAGACTCTTTTAATGCTCAATTCTCACCTACATTTGTAGCGTTGCCTAACAAGCGAATTTTCTGAGCAGTAATTTGTCGCACCTCGTTCATCTAGCTTAAAAGCTTTTCCTGTAGGTATTTCGGGATTTGCTTCTTGGCAGCATTTTGTAAATTTACATAATTATTAGGTATTATCACGAAGTTTTTACCTATGCATACATAAGCTCGCTTAATTAGTTCAAACACGTTGACCTACTTTTTCCACCCAATTATACAACCAAACATTTATTTTTTTAAACCGTTATTTATTACGTACACACTTCCTCATTAGCGTGAACTGCAAGCATAAACATGCACGCGATTATAAATCTTATCAACATAAAAATATAAGC
Organism: Agrochola litura; assembly: GCA_949152395.1. Lineage (NCBI taxonomy): Eukaryota > Metazoa > Arthropoda > Insecta > Lepidoptera > Noctuidae > Agrochola > Agrochola litura. The sequence continues at coordinate 8,834,072 of OX424509.1, forward strand.
CTAAATGGCATAAATTTTAATCGTAGAAAGTTCTGGTATAATTCGTTTAGGGAGGTCTCACCAATATTTTGGACTCCATTTAATTGGAGGGACCCTTAATAAATCAAGGAAAGATAAATTGGTTTAAATGGGACCCTCCTACCTTCCTAGAGGTAAGTACTAGGTTGGTGTAATTTATACGTATGTGAACCTGACCGTACCGACGACCCAGGAGTCCAAACTTGTTTTCAATGGACACAGAGGGAAATTAATGATAAAAGTTAAACTATTGCGTAGGTACTTAACAAAAATTTAAAAATAAATATAATTTGCGGATAAAGTGTTGAAACGTCCCGAATGGTGGCAAGAAAAGTACGCACCTTTTTCGTACCCGTATGTTTTTTTAAAGGTGAAAAATAATTTCGTAATATGTAAAATGGATAACATGCAGCCTGCAGCAGAATACGTAACACGATTCTGGGTCCTCTCCAACAAATATGGTGAATATCTTATCGTCCTTATTGACTATTTTTAATTGAGTTAATGACGTTTAAAAATGATGTCAAATTATTTACCTCAAAACACAACGACTGCGGACTTAAATAGGCCACTGCAAGCACAATCTAGCAAAATGGGGGATCATAAATAGATCCCACCGATACCCAGTACGAATGCGGTGCTTCCGACAGAACCATGTCGCATGTTGGAGCATTCACAGTGTCTATTTACCAGCAATTCTGAGGAACTAAAAAACGCCACGTACTGGGGCCAACTAATTTAACATAGTAAGTACATGTATTTACCGGGATGGGGAAGCACAGAACCGGTGGAAATGGCGGTGCTTGGGAGAAGCCTATGTCCAGCAGGGGATGTCTTACAGCTGAAATTATGATGATGATGTATCGACTCGAAAAGAAGAAAAATACCTCAAAACAAAATGAAATAATAATATTTAAAATTTATAGGAAAAGTTGTCTGCAAAAGACGACCTTACGTCGTTCAGGCTATTAGGAAAGTAACTTTAATTGCATTCGACCATTCAAGTGAATTTAGAATTATCTTTCAAATTATTAATATTAGGTTTTTGTTTCGAAAAAAACAACAGTAATATAATACGTGCGTACAAGTAAACACGTTTCCTTGTAATAAACGGAATAAATATAATACTTTATTATTTAACGCCCCCACATAATTATTTCTCTACTGCTAGCACTCCTCTAGTGCTACAGTACTGTAGTAAAATTCAAACCCAATGACATAGTACAGAAATTAGGCATTGTATTAACGGTCAATTTGTTTCAGAGAAAGGGTTCAATTTATGCATCATTAATTTAACAATCGGATTTAATTGGTTTCACTAGAAGTTAATGTAGGGATTATATTTATTGAAATAGCTTGACTATTATATGTTACGATATTCGGTAGTTACGGGCGTTATTTCACGTCACTAGTTACAGTAACTAGCTACGAATCATGTAGCTGAATATCTAGTTTCGAGTTAAACTGTAAACACGTTATTTTGTAAGTAGTTACATTTCCGATGCAGACAGCCATAAGCCTAACTAAAGTATGAAAGGAAGCTTATTTTTGTCATTATTACGTTAATCATGTAACAGCTACAAAAACTTATTCGTTCCGAAAACGTAAAATTTGTGAAAATTTAATGTATTGCGTAGGTAATCAGTTGTATTTTTGTTTAGCAAATAACAGTAATAATAAATAATAATAATGTTTATTTGTTTTTTTTTATCTTTTATTTTAAGAAATATTTAAAAATGTAATTTAATAAGAACCAAAATGAATAAACAAGAATAATAATAAAAAGTTTATTTTGGAACAATAACACAAAACCAATCGATGATAGCTGCAAAAGACAGCTGGCTTGGCTGTCAGTCATATTTTCAAGCTATTAGTCTGTTTTGTTTATCTGTAAGTCTTCCAAAGGAAATAAATAAATAAAAGTATAAACTAGCGCAGCTAACAACTCCCTTCTCCAGCTACAGAATGGAATGATGTGCCATGCAAAAGAGTAATTAAGATAAATTAAATTAATACTTCGATAGAATCACCGTGTTGAATCACCGAATAGAATTTGAAATTAAAAAACTAGTTACTAAAATAAGGTGTTTTCAAAATACCATATTTAGCGAAACGTAACGTAACTAGTGACTTCACTAGTTACGTTACGTTTCGCGAAAATCACGTAACGATCCACCCCCCATAATATTCGGTAGGTACGGAGTAATGGTACCAAAGGCTACCAATGATACACACACAATAGGTATTCTCTTTACAATAATGGTCGTGTTAGCACTTGCTCCTATTTTAAACAAATTCAAAGGATTGTCTGCACAGTGGACGTAAGAGTTATTCTGTAAGCTCTGATATTAATTTTAATTTTTCGTATTGGCAAAATTTGCAAAGAGTATGCTTAGATGGTTTGGTAATGTTGGGAGAATGAATGAAAGGCGACTAACAAAAGGTATTTACAAAGCAGATGTGAGTGGAAACGCCGGGAGATAATACATATTGGCGATGTTCTTCAGAAAGGTCAGGTGCCGTAGTACTCGCAACTGGCGTGCGTTTATGACCAGATGTATGAACGTAAACGAAGAAAAAGGAGTATGTAAGGATCGTAGCGGGTGGCGTTCTATAGTTTCTGCCTAGTCTTCATAGGAAGAAGGCGTGAGTTTATTAAAGTGAAACTTTTATTACATCGTCTCAAACTTTTTCGTCTGTGTGTTGCATGTCGCGTGACGGTCGGCCGCGGAGTAGGGATAAAGTGAAAGGCGCTCGTCAGAGCAGCCAAGGCCACTATGGCGGCGCCTATAGTTCGCTTAAAAGTTTCACTTTTTTATAACGATCGTAGATAGGTATGAAACTTACTAACCAACCATACTGTGTGTGTGTGTCCCTAGTAAAATAATTAAGTAAGTAACATTTGTGTTATATATAATAGGTACATTATTGTACCTATGTACTTCTCTCTCTCTGACATTATTCATTGTAATGTAAAATTATAAGCGATATAGGTACTTATGCGGATTAGAAGTTGCTTATGTGGATCATAGTGTAGGGTTTTAGGTAAGTAGGTAGGTAGGTAAGTGGGTATTTAACGTTTTTAAAGTGAAACTTTTATTACATCGTCTCAAACTTTTTCGTCTGTGTGTTGCATGTCGCGTGACGGTCGGCCGCGGAGTAGGGATAAAGTGAAAGGCGCTCGTCAGAGCAGCCAAGGCCAATATGGCGGCGCCAAAAGTTTAGCTTAAAAGTTTCACTTTTACCGTGAAAACCACACAACCACACAATCCTTTTTTATTTGTATGTAAAACAAGGTTCTCCCTGTTTGAACTTGCAATTAATTATCAAATCTCTGTTAACCTTATGTGCGGTTGCGTGTTAAACGTTAAACCTTATAACGACTCTTTGTTACAAAAATACAGATTTCATGGAACGAGGGTCACCCTTAGTAAAAAAATATACAAATCATAATTTATCAACGCAGCCCTTAATGGCTGAAAGCACGCTTTTAAGTTTCATAAGTTAATTTAAAGCTTATAACATAATGATATACTTGACTAGAGGTCCATACATAGAATCCCTAAAACCTCAGAAAATAAGAGAGTGATCTTATAAGGGTTCCGTTTTTTACCTTTTGTGTACACTCATAATATTATGTACTGTAAGTGCTTTATTTCGAGTAACATAAATATGATATTACACTACACAATTTTCTTTTGCTGAGGTTTAAATTGAAACTTGTAGAGGCTCTCAAAACCAGGCTTCAATTGGAAAAACGAGATTCAATTTCAATAGGCCTGTGTCCGAATTTTTTATTTTTAGTCCGTCTTTCAGATAATAAAAAAATATTGAACACGTATTTTTTCTTTTTTGACGTAATCAAAAGATTACGGTGATACATTGAGTTAAAATGTGGCATGACGTCACGCCTTGCTAGATTTAATAGTGCGTTGTGACGTAGCGAGCCCCCACTCCCCAACTTTAATGCGTGTTTTCTAAGTTATTGTTGATTAATATGATAAAGCAAAAAATACGTGTCTAATATTTTTTTATTATCTGAAAGACGGACTAAATAGTATTTCTGTTTTTTTACCTAGGCAACTACCCTATTGATTTATTTTCACTGCGTTAATGGGTTGACTTTTGGGAACTGAAATTAGATTTCTAAACTTAAACACTTTCTTTCGTGGCGGCTTGTTATTTGTAATAAGTACTGGAATAAGTTATTTTTGTAAATTGTTTAACAGAAGAAAGTTTCGGTAATAATTTAGGCATATTATGTAAGGTGGATGTAATGCATTTTATTACCTAAAATAGCTTTATCGAATAAACAATCAACACCAACGTGTTGATTGTTTATTCGATAAAGCTATTTTACAGAATACTCTACACAGAATACTTAATAGTAGGCAAGTACAGAAGATTCACTCAGCAAAATCATTTAAATAAATAGCGACTCTTGCTACGACATATTAAAGTGCAATTCAGGTCGCATAGCGCTAATTACCTACAGTTATATTCACCTAGAAGTTGCCTCTCTTTCTATCGCGTAACTCTTTTATCTTCTGACTACGTTACACTCACGGAATTTGTCTGACAAGTCGAGCCTGCCCCGTATTTGTAGCTTTATATCAAACATGCGGTGTGAGCCTGGCCTGACGTTGGTTAACATTTAATGTTTCGAATAGATGAAGATTTTATTTTTATTAACATCAGATCCATATAAAACTCAAAAGAAACAATGCTGCTAACTTAAACAATATTCAACTTATTTCAAACGATTCCCAATCTATTTGAAGAGACAATCTAACTCTAGAGATCGCAAAGCATTCCAATATTTATCGTCATACCTAGTTACCTAGCACAAAAAAATAACACTCAGCACTGAAAAATAACATTCAACTTGTTACAAACGACGAGCAATCTGTATCAATATCAATAGACGATATATTTCGAGAGATTGCAAATCTATTCTATTATTCGCCTACCTTGCTACTTAGGTACCTATAACAAAAGATCAACACTCAACATTGTAAAATAACATTCAACTTATTACAAACTAGCTTTTGCCCGCGACTTCATTAGTGTGATATTGCTTGTTTTAACATTAAGAGGACGCTCCCTAAATTGTATGTTAATTTGCATTAATATTCTGAAAAAGTCACGCGTACAATCAAAATGGAACTTTAATATAATAAGACAGTTACGTAATTGCAAAATTTTTGCTCGATTCCTTTTTTATTAAAAAATCATGTCTTTTTTAAAGATTATTTGAAACAAAAACCAAGATTACTTGGCTTTTATGTCTAAAATAATAATTAACATTAAGAAAATATAGTTTATTATCCAGGTATAAGATATTTTTTCTCTAGATCAATTATTACTTTAGTTATAAACGAAATTAGAATTGAGAATTACGACATTTAGTTTCGTGCTCAAACACGACCAAAGAGCGCACGTGATATTCAACTTTATTACTGATGTGTTAGCGTTTAGCACATAGTGGAGTGGTGGGGTGCATGGGGGCGGAGTTTGCGTGGATATTGTGTTTGGACTGCCTGGTCTTAAATAATTATAACCTTTGACACTGTGCAATACTGTAGCTTCTCATAAGTAAAAGAATTTTCGGATTCAGATCAGTAGTTCCGGTGATTGCGCCCTACATACAAACTCACATATTTTACTTCTTTATTATTATCATATATTTTCGTTTATTCATTCTAATTCTTATTTGATTACATTTTTAAATATTTCTTAAAATAAAAAGGATAAAAAATAAAAAATAAATATTATATATTATTATTATAAAATATAAACGACGCGCAATCTGTATCAGTAGACCATCTCTCGAGAGAGATTGTAAATCAATGCTATTATATCGTCTAGCTACCTAGGTAGAAATATAGCGCCCTAGAGAGTAGCCAGGGATATTTGAATATGTGAAACTATTTATATTTAAGACTATAAATTGTATGCAAAATAAAGATATTCTATTTTCATCTGCCTATGTAGGTAGGTATACCAAAAAAATCAACAGTCATTAAATGTAAAATAACATTCAACTTATGTTTATCTTGCAGGTTTATAACCAGCACTTCGGGAGTGCCGACAGAAGTGAAAATTTGAACAATTTTACTGTGCAGGAAATACTTTTTAATGAGGTGTCGGTAACGGTGTCGCAAGTTAATTGTTTTTTCCCCATCTCAAAAATGCCCAACGCGCCTAAAGAAGTTTCCACTTCAATAATAAATTAGATCTATTTTTTTCCAAATTGTTTGGTATTTAATAAGATATGAGATGACTGTATCTATCTTTGTTTTGTTTTATACTGTATATAATATTTAACAGCTCTATTCTAAGATATTTCCCATTCGTTTATTTACATCATCGGAATATTACATAACATAACATTACACAAGCTCATTCATCTATCGCGATTTATTGCATCGATTTATGCTCTTCTCTAAGATTATTCACCTAGCAGGTGATAGTAAGAAAATGTTGTATTTACATTTAATTCTTTGTATTCTGTTGCTTCCTGTAATTTTTTTAGTGTAGGTATACGACCGTTGGTAAATCTAAACAAATATTACAAATGAATACCAATCAGTATCAATAGACGATCTATCTCTGGAGATTGTAATTCAATTCTATTACATCGTCTAGCTACCTAGGTAGAAATGTAACACCCTAGGGAGTAGCCGGGGATATTGAAAACGTCTGATCAAAGGCGCCTTTGCCTTGTATCGCCTGGTTAGCCTTTCTAATAACATTAGTATCGGACAGGAAGGTCAAAAGTATCGGTTTCTATAAGAGGCTACTGTTTTAATGTCAGTTTAAATCCTTCTTACACTTATAGTAGCAATGCCTTTATAAATTGAGGTTTGAGATATCTTTTATTTCTCATTAGAACCTATAATTTACTTACATGTGAAATATTAAACTTAAATAGGTATATGTAATTTATTTTTCAAAAAAAGAAAAAACAAACTATTATCAAAAAAATATAAAATAATTAAATTGGTTTGTATTAGTTAAAGAAAGAAGAAAGAAAATTCATTTTTTTGCGGTGAACATGACGCAAAGAAAGAGAAAAAAGTAGTAAATAATAAATTGGGGGAAAATAGGCGTCACATCCACGCAAAACGGCCATCACTCAGCATAATGCTGCCACCCCATGCGAGACAGAACCCCAGCGCAGACCAGCCCAGTTAAGATATAAGTACCAATGCAGCTTGTCTATATTAAGTCTGTAATTTTATGGTGTACATAGTAAAGAATATTCTTTCTATCTATCTATCTTGTCACTGTTATATTCAATGATTAATTCAAAAAGTGTGAAGCACTTTGTTTAAACTATTTAAAAGCAGACACAACCAAAAACAGCTCCATACTTTTTAAATTAATCATTGATCAAGGTAGTAAAAAGCGTGTGAAAAATAAAACATTTTTGATTGACGCACAGTAACTGTTTTGAATAAAATTACACTGTTATATTTTTTTAAAGCGGAGAGTAAATTGTATGAGGAAAGCATTTTAATACATAATGTGACTATTACAGTTATGGAAGACTTAAGAAACGTAGGATGAACTATATAGATATAGCTAGAATGGCGAAAAATCTATCAGCTGACATATGTGGATATGTCAGCTGATAGATTTTTATATACAGAAGAAGAAGACAATGCTCCGTCGACTGAAGTTGGGATAGGGACAGGACAATTATAACTGATAAAAAACCTCATATACATAGGATCTCTATAACTCTATATCAATTTGCTTGTACAATGAAATATCACAATATTTTTGAACTGAAAACTTCTTTAGGCGTGTTGGGCATGTTTGAGATGGGGAAAAACAATTGAACTCGCGACACCGTTACCGATACCTCATTTTTTTATAAACATGATTGTGCTCTTTATTTATATTAAGTTACGGATCAATGTTCTGTGCAAGTATTTTTACTTTAAAGGTTTTGGAAGTTTTTTTTTTTTGTAAACCCGATTGTGCTCTTTATTTAGATAAGGTTACGGACCAATTGTTCTTTAAAAGTATTTTTGTTCCACCAAGGCGATGTTGTTCAAGTTTTAACTTCTGCTGGCACTCGATTTTTTGTTCATAAACAAGATGCGAGAGAGAGAGGCGTCATTGATAAACTGAAAATATTATCAAATACATTTCCTTCGCAAAAAGGTACTGAGAAATGCGTGTTTATACAAAAAGACACTCAACGGTTATTGCATAATATGTAGGTATACAATATTTTGTATGTATGTGAATGTTGCCGTATCTTCGTGTTATGTAATCAAAAATCTTATCGCGTGCGAGTCTTCATAGGCACCTGCTACAAGCTTACAACATCAAAGGGGAAGGAAGAATGTGAGGATAGCTTTACATATAAATACCTACATGCATATACGAATATATGAGGAGCTCGTGGCTAAGTAATAACAGTCCCATGGGTTGATTTATCAGTTTAAGCTACGCTTGCCGTGGTTGGTCCGTGGATGGGTGACCATCTTTACATGTCAAGACTCCTTCGTGCCGAGGAAAGCACGTTAAAACGTTGGTCTTGGCTGTCATTCATGGATCTTCGTTATGGGTCGTCAGAAGCCTGAAAGTCTAACAACCAGTCTTATCAAGGGGTATCGTATTACCCAGTTAATGGGTTGTGGAGGTCAGATAGGCAGTCGCTGTGTGTGACAGGTATGGAACGATGGTCACCCATCCACGGACCAACCCCGGCAAGCGTAGCTTAACCTGTCGGATCGACCCGTGCGGCTGTTATTATTTAGCCACAAGTTCCTTTTTTTTTAAATACTTATTCACAACAAAGTTTTTGTACAAATTATTAATATTCATTATTATAATAAGTAACTTGTGTTGATTATTATTAACAAACAACCGTAACCTCAATGACCTCTATTAACCGAAACACAGTGGCTGAAATAAATATTGAAATATGTCCCTTTTCGCAAGGTACTCTTCTACTAGATACATTCTACCTTCTTCTACGAGATACTACATAACACTATTCCTCGTAAGATGTTGATAGTAAATATATATTGGCGCAAACTATAATTGGATTATGTGCGCGAAGTTCCGCTGAGTTTGCTCCTGGAAAATGAATTTAAGCTATTACGTGTATGAAGTAAGGATGTTATTTTTATATCGTCCTGGTTGAAGTCTGCTCGTGATGAATTAGATTTGGAATTGTGATATAATTGAATAGAAGGGAGACTATTAGTTACCATGCATGTCTATGGGAAGATTGATTGTTTTATTTATTGATCCTCCCACTGGAACGCCATACAACGATTACATCAACGGAGCAAAAAATTACTTCATGTGCTGCTTTGCATTCATCCTGTGCGCGGTGGACATCGAACGGGCGACGAAGGATCTCGGGCGCTCACGCAGCGTCAAGACACTTCTCCATAGTTCCATCACTCCATCCAAATTGCGCACATTCTTTGCGATTTTATGAGATAGAAAGAGTAAAAAAAAAAACGAGCGAGCCGATATGATTTGTAACATTTGAAATTTCACCTTGGTAATAAGCAACATTAAAGGGGCCTCGTCAAGGTCGTTTCTGACGGCCAAATCTAGCACCACGCGCGCTCATTGGTCAAATCAAATAGCGCGCGCTTCCCCGGCTTCCTGTTACACACTTCCGTTCCTTTTCACGAAATCACTCCCACAGATTTGATTATTTCGATTATTTAGATTTAGATTTTGATATTGATTGCAGGAAAGCGAGAGGAAGATGTTATACATAAAAAAATACATTGATTGAGAGTAAGGAAGAAACAATTGTTATTGTTACATGATTTGTTTGCTGAAAATCCGTTAATAACGTCAGTAGAAAAATAAAAGACCAATTTCATTAGGATTTCTAGATCTGGGTTGAAGAACCAAACAGATAGTACAAGAAGAAGGTAATAGGTAAGATATATTTCTTATTTTAAACAAAACCACTATTTTCCTCCATCTTGTCCTTGTTCTATGAATGCAAAATTCACGTTGACTATAAGCTTATTAGTAGGGAAGTGCAATAAAAAGACCTAGAAACTCAAACTAAAAGCATTTATTTCAATTAAACCAATTAGAGGCACTTAAATTGACAAGGAATCGGTCAGTCAGAAAGATGAAGTTTTAAAGCGTTGTAGGTTCCTATAGAAGAGAACGGGCAAGAAACTCTATGGACACTCTTTTAAATCAAATAAGTCTAATGACAATATCTACCTATTTAAAAACTTTAATACCTACACATTTTCCAGCTTCTAGAAAATTGGACATGCTAAAGTAAATTGTAAGACTGTACAAATACAACATATACGTTCACACACACACCGTACACACGTAATGAATGTGACTATGTGATTGTGATCTTTTGTTGATTAAATTTAAGACTCATAAAACAATAACTAGTAATCCCCGAAGGGTAAGGCAGAGGTGTAGGTACCTTATAGTACACCCACATTTCACCAAGTATGAAAAAGTCCCATGTAATAGGGGGCGAGCCTATTGCCATCAACCGGGCACAAATCCAGACTCCGAGCTGCTACTGAGAAACTCCTGATGGAAAAATCCAATAAGACTTTGCTCGACCTGGGAATCGAACCGAGAACCTCATACTCAACAGTGGTGCTTGCAACAATTAGACCAAAGAGGAACAACGAGAAACAATACTGTCGTGGAACAAAGTTCTTTGAGTACATTCAATCCCCCTTCAAACATGCGACAAAATAATACGTATAAATATTATTTCAAAGAACGTCTTCTGTCCTTGACCTCGCCTTAACAAAATGAAATATTTTCCCCTAAAGGTTTCAGAATTTAATATAAGATTAAAAGTATTATTTTTCTATCAATCCGTCTTTCCTTTTAATGTTTTAATAAAAAATCTAATCTCGATCTTCCGTGACTGATATCCTTGAAATGTAGCTTGGTATTAAATGATTAATAGTCGTGTTACTTTTTTATGTTTCATAAAAACTTGGGAAATAAATACTGTGGTGCTATAAATTAGGTCGATGTCTAGGGAAATCGAGCTTATTTATACAGAACATTTTATACTTTTATTTTTTAGAATTTATATAGACCTGTGATTTTATTTTATTTATTTATTAATTGATACGGCAATTCAATGACTTATGCATTAAAACATAAATCAACAGAAATTGCATACATTTTTATTTATTGTATATTCAACATTATAAATAAACCTATATGCATGCCCATGTCTAAACCTACATGGGCACTTATGAAACGTCAGAAGCTAGGTGCACGGTTCCAATTGGTCGTTTCCTATGGAGAAGAGCGAGCAAAAAACTCCACGGTTACTCTTTTAAAAATAATTGGCTTTTACAATACTTTTAAATAACAGTGCTAGGTACGGGAGGACAGTGTAGGTCTTTCAATAAGTACCAGGTACTTAACAAAAAAAAAAATGGTCAACATATCTACAACCCACTAAGCGTTCTCACATCCACAAAATAGAAAATAATCTATACGAAAGATAAATAAATTAAAAAATATAAAAACCTAATTTAATAAAACGCAAAATTCGTAGCTTATGCAGAATTGCACACACTAGTATAGCTAAATGATTAAATGCGTATAAGATACCGTTAGTTGAGTTTTATAAGTATAAGCTAGGTATTTGTTCCATGGCTATAGTATCAATACCGTAATGATGATGATGTTGTGAAAGCCCAGTGGTTAAGGCCTCGCCTCTCAACATGAGATTGTGGGTTCAAATCCGGGCAAGTACCAATGTGACTTTTTTAATTCATATGTATTATCTGAGTTTATCTTGGACATTACTGACATTGGTGAAGGATAAACATCGTGAGAAACTTGGACTTATAGTTAATATTAGTCTGAAATCGCCAACCCGTCTTCAGCAAGTATGGAGATTAATGCTCGTGCCTTCTCTGTGTGAGATGAGGCATTCGCCATGCAGTGGTACAATTATAGGCTGGTGTTATAATTATTATGTTCACAAATACGATGCGAAATTCAGAAATATTTAACAAATCGACAAAAAAAAAGTTCTACAATATGTAAAAAAAAACCTATCAGATCCGAAAGGGGCACATAGGCACTGCAATAATATTACCAAAAACATTTTTTTATTTTTATTTTTGTTGAAAATAAAAAGTTATTGCTATTTAAAATTCACATTGTTAGTACCAAAATTACCCCAAATCTATTAATAATTAGAACATTTTCAACAGGGGTCATAAATTATGACTTGTAGATACCCGGTAAATGATGGCCGCCCGCGCCCCCGGTAAAATAACCCATTGAAAAAAAAAGTGACGAAATTTAATTTTTTCCTTAAAATTACCAATTTTATTATAAATAGACTTTCAGTATGATGTCTAACAACACTCTCATAGACCGGACAGGGTTTTTTTTACATGTTGTAGGAAGTCTTGATAATGCACAGTTTATCGTAAAAGAGTAGTCAATGAAAAGTTCAAAGCACAAAAGGTTTAGATTTCAATCATTATGATCGATCGAGGCCCTAGTTTATTATCCTAATGTATAAAATCATGTAGGTACAAAGGTATTATATACCCGAACAATACACGGAATCAAACAGTTTTCATACCATATTTACTTACTCCAACCCTTTACCTGTTTAGAATTCGATAACTAATCACGTAGAACAACAAGGTTAGTGTGGGGTACTAATAACTTATGCGCCACCCCTTTCACCCCTTAAAATGTAGCGTGCAAACCATTGATATTCGAATAAATTTCGTATCAAGCTCCCCTCGTAACTCTGACACTTGAAAATTGAGTTCCCAAGAGCTGAAATTACGCATGAACTTTGACACGATGACCTGGTTTTATACTTTTCAAATATTAATTTGTTGAAACATTACGTGTCTGCGGATGATTTCGTTGGTTTTGAGGGTTTGATAAAGTTATTTTAGGATTATGTTATGAGTATTTATTTTGTTTGAGGAAATGCGATCCTTGTGCTTGGAGTTTATTCTTGGCATGTCTATTAAGGCTCTTGTTAGGCCTCAGTAAATCCTCATTGTACTATCAATAAAAAAGACTAAGGATTGATGCTATCTGCTTGTCAAAATATTGACAACATTATTTATATAGAATCATTTGAGACCTAAGTTAACAAAAGTGCCTACCTAATCTTAGGTACACATTTATCTTGTAAAGAGACAAAAATGAAAGGACTTATTATATGATCTTTTTATATCTTTTCAAGACAAAATGTATCTAAAAATAAATGTTTTTGTTTTAAGTCCTTCAGTGCTTAACAGTTATAAAAAGAATCTCTAGCCCACGGCTTCGATGTACTCTCGGAGATTGGATCATAAATTTTTACTACTAAGTGCATATAGCTTCATAAAGTTTAAAAGGGCTTTGAAGATCGTAAAGTCGCAAAAATCATATCGTAGGTATCTCTGTCTTTCTTTTCACGCATTAACGGCTGAACGGATTTCGATGAAATTTGACCATGACCTGGATTAGGACATAAGATATCCCGGTAGTACCGGTAGACTGCCTCGTTGGTCTAGTGGTCGCAAGCGCTACTGCTAATCATGGGGTCCTGGGTTCGATTCCCGGGTCAGGCAAAGTGTTATTGGGTTTTTCTATCTGGAATTTCTCAGTAGCAGCCCGGAGTCTGGATTTGTGCCCGGTTGATGGCAATAGGCTCGCCCCCTATTACATGGGACTTAAACATAACTGGCGAAATGTGGATGTACCTACTACATGTACACCGCCCAACCTTTCGGGGAAACAAGGCGTGATATTATGTTATGTTATATCCCGGTAGTACGTTCCCACGGAACCATTTCCGACTTCCACGCGGGCGAAGTCGCGGGCTAAAGCTATAAAATGTACATTTTACATCGTAACGTAATAAATTGTTTCCTGAAACCGGCAATAAGAGTAGTGAATCTAAATTGAATTATCGCGATATCCTAAAGTCCTTTTTGAAACCGAAATAACCCAAATTCACACATAAGGATTAGGGTCGTTAAAAAGGGCTTATGTTTATACTATGTTAGGTTATATTATGTTCCCAGTTTAAGCCTAAATGGTTAATTTATTCTTCTTTGCTAGATGACAGTGTTTAACAGTAATAAAAATGTTGCGATTTTAAAATGAAAACTGATGTTTTTGACCTTCACCTTTATATTAATAGCCAGAATTTTAGACATAAAACAAGTATTGAAATTAAAACGCCATAATTTTGCTGCCGCCTCATTAGTCTTTTGCAAGATCTACTGCCTAGCATGAAGTCCTAGGTTCGATTCCCTGTTTGGGCAAAGTGTTATTGGGTTTTTTCATCAGGAATTTCTCAGTAGCAGCCCGGAGTCTGGATTTGTGCCCGGTTGATGGCAATAGGCTCGCCCTCATTACAGGAGACTTATACATAACTGGCGAAATGTGGGTGTACGATAGGGACACCTCTGATAATCCCTTCGGGAAAATAAGGCGTGATGGTTGTGTTTTGTTTCCTGAAAACTCAATTTGAAGTAGATCCATTTAACGGGTAGAGGTCAATATCAATCTGCCTAGCCTTTTTCCAACTATGTTGGGGTCGGCTTCCAGTCCAACCAGATGCAGCTGAATACCAGTATTTTACATGGAGCGACTGCCTATCTGACCTCCACAACCCAGTAACTAGGTAATACGATACCCCTTGGTGAGACTGGTTTTCTGACCGGGCTTCTGACGACCCGTAATGACTGTCAAAGACCCACAAATGACTGCCGGGACCAACGGCTTAACATGCTTCCCGATTCACGGAGGAGTCTCGGTTTGTAGAAATGGTCACCCATCCACAGACCAACCCTAGCAAGCTTAACTTAACCTGATGGATCGACCCGTGCGGCTGTTATTACTTAGCCACGAACTCCTCCTCCTCTATTAAACGGATAGAGGTCACTTAGCTTTAATCAAAGCCTCTGTTTAATTTCTATTTGGTTTGGACCTAATTATACTTTAATTACTTGTTCTCTACATGCAATTAACCGTCCGTGTGATGCACAGTGGTTTACTTAATTATACAGTTGGACAAAGTGTGTCAACCCATATTCCCCTAGGAAAACCCGCATGGCAACATTTTGTAGCAACGAGAGAGATATATAAAATGGCGAACGTAGCACTGTGTAGATTCAAAATGGCGATCCTAATATACAAAACCAAAGGTGTGAAAAAATAAAATACCTACTACTTTTCGTGTCTGTCTATGTGACCGAGTTGTTTTTTTAATGCTACGCAACGGATTTTGATGCGGTTTTCACAAACATTCAGAACATTAATTTCGGAAGGTTTATCCTTTACAATTAAACGAGCAATATTTGTATGTATATGTCGGATCCGGTCATTAGTACGGACACGAAACGAATCGCAAGCGCGCCACTGGTGACATCAAGAGTGAACTACCTACACCAAAAAAGGCGCGCTTCTACAGAGTCGTGATGTTTTAAGGCCAAGGCGAGGAGGGCATTCAGCCTCTGGTCGCATTGGAGTCAAGACGTCACGGAACTGTTCTCGATTCGTGGTGCTCAGTTATCGTGTTAGTTGAAATTTGTGATCATTGTGTTAATTGGTGATTTTAATAAACGCGCTCGCACCCTGTGTGTGTATAATTTAGCTAGTGTGATTCATTTGATAGTAAATTATAATGTGATCTGAACTGGAAACTGTTTTTCTATTACGCATTAACCAACACTACCCACACTACCCCCACAGTAGTTAAAATATCGCTGATAATAACGAAAGTCACATACCCGTCTCCGACATATATATATTTGTACCTACTCACGTTCTTAAAATCGGCTCTAACAATTTCGATGAAAGTTGCAATATTTAGTTTACGGGGGTGAAAAATCGATCTAGCTAAGTCTCATATGAGGGAAAATACTTTTATCTGTATTTTCACCTAAACAGAGCTCGGTCGCCCAAAGTTTAGAACAAGATGAACGAATAATGACATGAAATTATTGACACTGAAAAATAATGATCATGGCAGCATGGAATTAGTACCTAAGTAACTACTATCATGGCAGTATGGAATTAGTAAGTACTATCCTATACCTACTATTAAATGAGCATTCTCTATTTTCACCAGAGCAGAGCTCGGTCGCCCGGGTACTGATATTAATATTAAACTTAAAAATAACAAAGAAAACTCAATGTTTTGTCAAGTTTTTGAAAACGTGCGAAGCAGAGACGGGTGTCCTTTTAGTGGCACGAGGAACAGGGTTTAAAGTTCACTCATCCACCATAGAAAAGGGCGGATCCTCCGACCAGACGGATATTGTGTCTGGCGGGCAGTTGCCCAACGGTTTGAAGTTGAAATCTTGTATCTATGTTGATCACTCGGTAAACTCTAATTGCGCGATGCAGGATTTGTGTGACGTCATGTCTATGATGCGTAGTTTTCATCACTCCCCTCCGGAGACCGGAGGTCGATAATGGGCTGAATCTTGCGATGCTTCACACAGTGCTAGCTGTGGTTCCAGTGAGTCGGAACCAGGTGCCACATAGTTCGCGGTGGGTCGGAACTATCTGTGGTGATTCCCCAGTGAGTCGGGGTGATGAGACTGAGGGTGATGATCAGGAATGCGCGTTCGCTGCATGCTGGTGGTCAGGATACCCGTTGAAGCCATGGGTGCTGGCTGTGTGACTCGCCTCATGAAAGCTTGCGGGAGTGATGATGACGTCATGCCGAAGAATTTGCACGAAGGCTGCGTTGACGTTCATACTCGGGGTCACCAATTTAGTGGCATGAGGAACAGGGTGTAAAGTTCACTCATCCACCATAGAAAAGGGAGGATCCTTCGACCAGACGGATATTGTGTCCGGCGGGCAACTGCCCAACGGTTTGAAGTTGAAATCTTGTATCTATGTCGATCGCTCGGTAAACTCTAAATGCGCGATTCAGGTTTTGTGTGACGTCATGTCTATGATGCGTAGTTTGTATGAGACGGTGTAACTGCTACATCCTAAACAAAATAACTTTCGCATTTTACGTTCTGATTTCTTTGGAAAAAATAACAAAGTTATTGTATCATGGTGTACCAATCTTACACGTTTTTCTTATATCTTGCTTCGTGCCTACTCGGATTTTTATTTGGTAACAAGATACGAATACAAAATTCAACCGAATATACGAAACTTATATAATATGTATGTAGATATTATATGAAACGTGATTTTGCGTACCAACCGAGTGTGATACGCGGAAATGGGATTACGCGTCGTTCTCACTACGCTGTTATTATTATTTAAGCCTTTTATTTCCAAAAAAATACGTTTAACTTACATAGTATGGATATATTTAGTAACCTGTTCCGCTTAGCTATTTCTAAACAGCCATAAAAAACTCTGAAAGAAATCGACACGTGTTTCACCTCTCAACGAGGTATCCTCAGGATGACGATAGACTTGTTATGAACCCGAACACAGCGTGTTGCCATACCGAGCGCTGAACGCATAGTGAGCTTTATCGCCCGTCAATCGATAAGTATCCTTATTGTTCTGGACCGACTGTTTGCCGATCCATTTTAATACTCGGAAGAATTTAGCACCAATACAATTTATTTAACCATTTACGAGTATATTTGCCGGGTGTGTAACGGTTGATATAATAACAAAAAATCGAACGTTCACTTCACCTAATTTCAGTTAATATACTTTTGTTTAATATAACGATCAGTTGAGATAATGAATTGTTGATATAATTTCATTTTATCTAATTTCTTATGATATAATAAACATTTCTTATAATGCACATTTAACATAATATTCATGTAGTATATTATTCATTTACTATAATATTCATAATCTCTAATAACTTTTAATATAATTTAGAAAATCTGATACGATTTTAAACGCCTGCTAGTATGGTAAAAAAATATTGTACTGTTTTTTTTTCTTCGCTTTATACCCTATACACCTACCACCCTCAACTATTGTAACCAGTAGCAATTGGATGCAATCTGGACTTTAGGGCACCCCGACTCGGACAGGTTAGGTTAGAAGGGGATGGCGGGGTCGTGTGAGCGAGCGAAGCGAGCGAATAGACCCCGCCATCCCCTTCGTGGTTATTTTTTTATAAACCATCCAGAAGTAGGAGCCCCGCGAGGCGGGGCTCCGTCGACCAAGCCCACCTTCGACCATGCATTGAATATTTTAAGATTTGGTTAGGTTAGAACTGTGACCATTAAACATGAAAATTAGGTCAAAAGAACATTAGGTCAAATGAATGTTATATAAAAAGAATATTATACATATTGAAAATTATATAAAATGAACATTATACTAAATGTTTTATATTAAATGAAAATTATATCATATGAAACATTAGGTCATACGAAATAAGGTTATATGATTTTATAGCATATGAAAATTATATTATATGAACGTTATTTCAAGTGAAATTAGAGCATTTGTTATTATATCATACATTACACACCCATATTTGCCGGACGCCTCAGCTCTCTAGATATGCTTATTTGGATCAATCAATTCAATCTGCCTAGCCTTTTCCCAACTATGTTGGGGTTGGCTTCCAGTCTAACCGGATGCAGCTGAATACCAGTATTTTACATGGAGCGACTGCCTATCTGATCTCCACAACCCAACTGCGTAATACGATACCCCTTGGTAAGACTGGTTGTGAGACTTTCAGGCTTCTGACTACCCGTAACGACCGTCAAAGATCCACGAATAACAGCCGGGACCAACCGACGGCTTAACGTGCTTTCCGAGGCATGGAGGAGTCTCGGTATGTAAACATGGTCACCCATCCACAGATCAACCCCGGCAAGCGTAGCTTAACCTGATAAATAGACTCGTGGGGCTGTTATTACTTAGCCACGAGCTCCTCCTAATATGCTTATTTGGATACAAATATAAAAAATACTGTTTTTTTTATAAATACTATTATTTGTAGCAATATGAACTTTGCCCAGGGTCGGGTCAAAGTGTTAATGAGGTTTCTATTCGGAATTTCTCAGTAGCAGCCCTGAGTCTGGATTTGTGCCCGGTTGATGGCAATGGGCTTGCCCCCTATTCCATGTTATTAACCTGTCACTCGCCCCTCTACCAGTTTAGATTTTTAGCCATTCTTTTGCTTACTACACCCCTATGAATCAAAAGCGTGAAGTTATTTGTGACCAAGAATTTATACGATCGACTTATCAATGCGTATAATTTATGATTTTGCCACTGACCTTGATCGGATGTATTATAATGTATATATGGGATTATGTATAGAGTTTTTGTTGCTATAAAAGTACGGTGTTACTGTAGCGGTTACACCGCCACATACGAACTACGCATCATAGACATGACGTCACACAAATCCTGCATCGCGCAGTTAGAGTTTACCGAGTGATCGACATACATACAAGATTTCAACTTCAAACCGACGGGCAGTTGCCCACCAGACACAACAACCGTCTGGTCGGAGGATCCTCCCTTTTCTATCGTGGATGAGTGAACTTTACACCCTGTTCCTCATACCACTAAATTACTACAGAATACTTATCATAATTTTTTACTTAATTGAACAACAGTGATAGCCTAGTGTTGTGACCGTTTGCCAAGTCATAGGTCTCGAGTTCAAACCCAAGGAGTTCAAACCTCTGACTTTTCAGATTCATGTGCGTATTGTATAATTATCACTTGCTTCTTTCACACAATTTATCTATAGTTTTTTTTGTCTTTCCCTACTCTTATAGCCATCTAAATTCATACTCAAAATTGCTCTGAGAACACCATCAGATATGCTTAAGTCGTTTTCTCTAGACTTTTGTAAGCCTGATCTGAAAGTGTCAGCAATTCTGATAAGTGTTGACAAACAACGGTATAAGTTGACAGGTTAAATTGGCGAATCTTCCAAAAACAGGAAGCCATTCCCTAAAGATCGTCGTAAAGTTGGTCCCCAGGTGTTGGCAGGTAAAGACATGCCCAAAACAAAATATTATTAATTCCCTAGATGACATTGTTAGGGCCAATAAATACGCGGAAGAGTCATGTTTTCGGGCAATTTATTGTTTATGAAATTAAGGCACATTAATCTTTTAAGTCCGAAAGCGACAACCATTTGTCTCGGTTGGTTATAGCAACCAGAGCGGAAATACACCTTTGTCTTTAGAATGAAAAGTAAGGATAATGTTTACTATGGATTGTTCCCGAAATTAAAATTTTTGAAGATTTTTTTGCTTTATTAATTGAATCAGGTTGGTGGCAGGGTTGAAAATTACAGGGATCCAGATTACGAAAGTGAATGTTTTGAATTAAAATCAAGTCAAGTTTATTTTGAGAGTTTCCTTTGTGTTGTGTTAAACGAATCATACGAGGACAGTCAATCCCAACAATGCCGCTCCGATTGTCATTTCAATCTTAGTCAACAACTCGTTTTAAGAATAATAGCTTAGCTTATCAAAAAATTTTAGCCAACACAGTAACTCCACCATACTTTTATTTCCTCAGCGAAGCATAGCTAATGGAGCGTGGATAATCGTGAAATGCCTTGCACGCGATGTGCCTGAGTCAGTCCCGGTATTTCTAAATACTACCCAACATTATCCCGATTTTATCAATGCTTTATACACTCCCACAGTATCTTCTCAGCTTTAGTACCATCATAAAACAGCTCTCAAATATGGCGCCCTTCCTTTTTCCTCGTTTTTTGTTCGGTCAGCAGAAGACTACATAAAGGGAATTAGGGCTGGTCCTTTTAAAAAAAAATGTGTTAGAGAGCGCTGGCAATTACTACCTACATACATTTGTCTTGCTTGACTCCCTACGTGAGTAAAATTTTGAGCTGTGATTATTTTATTTAGAAAATTTAAGCCCAGGTTATTCTGACATTTTTATAGCATGCTCGTTTAAAATCAATTTGGGGAAGGATGGATGGTAAAAAGAAAACCGTTGTTTTTTAGAGAGTAAAAATGTAGGAACTAAGTTGGTGTTATTTTAGGTGGACGGAAGTCCAGAAAAAAATCAACGTTGTAATTGAATCTAAGCTTGTGCTTTGTACAAGATTCATCAGAAGAAAATAACACACTAAAATGGTTGGGTACCGTTTTCATGATTGATAATTTAAACTTATGAAAGTATAGAAACCATAACAGTAAGTACATTATTAAGAACTTTATTAATTTTGTAATTAAGGAATAATAATGGCTTCTTTATTTTTATTTATTTATTTATTATAGATACCATAAACCATGCCAATAAATAGAAAAAATATTAAAACTAAAATATAATCAAACGACCATATTTTTCAACCCTCCTACCAAGCCCTCTTAAAAAAGGCTGACGCAAAAGTAAAAGCATATACATACACGTACAAGTAGTACCTAAAGAACCATCATCTTTTGAATGGGGTAGTTCCGAACGTAAAAATACCCATAGATGTTAAGTATAAGGAAAACGCGGGGTACAACATTAATCCTAAGGAACGGAGCCTGCAAGATATCAGCACTTAAGTCCTTATGTTAGAGGGAGAAAAATGTACTTTTTGTCTCATCTGCTTATCTTTTACCGAAATATATTGGGTTCAGTTTTAGTCCTAACAGATGTGGCTAAGTGTTTGGCTAGACTAGCATTTGACCTCTAGTATAAATTATTATAACACTTTAGATTCGGATCTTCTTCGCGATACTAAAATATTAGTAGGTAACTAGCTTTCGTCCGCGTGATATCTTTATAAATCATACCCTATATTACTTAGTGATAATACAATGTCACCCATCGGCATGTGCCCGCCCGTATTTTTCTGAATATTTATGAAAATGATTCGAAAAATAACTTTAAAAGGGGGGTTTATTTTTAATGTTTTTCATGTTATTCAATTTGTTATGTTTTGAGCAGCGTTTGCCATATTATATCCGATGTTATTGGCTCGATTTGGTTTTCGTTTATTATTTCTAAAAGCTTGAGTTATTTAACTAACATTTTTGTTAAAATTTGTCGACTAAGCAAAAAAAAAAAACACAGGTGAAAAATTTTAAGTTCATAAAATTATGAAAAAGTAAATATTTTGAAAAATGCGGACGGGTACATGCCGATGGGCGATATTGTATAGCATTCAGCAGATAAAATAATTTTCAAAATCGGTCCAATACTTTTTTAGTTTAAAAATACTTTTGTTTTCCGAAAATAATGGTCCGATAATAATTATTTACAAAAGAAAATGGATAGGTTAGGTTTGGGTCGGCGCTTACTAATGACTACACGTACATAAATGCCAATCCGAAATTATGCTAACAAAAGAGGAAAAACAGTCGCCCATCTTTAGACACGCCTTGGCAAACGCTGCTTAACCTAATGTCTCACTAAAAACATCCCAATGAAATGTTATATGTAGCAAATTCAGTAAATGTAAATGTTCCCTTCCATTACATGGGTCTTACTGTGGGGCAAAGGGATTGTTCAGGATGGTAGTAGTGCTCGTAATTAACGATCGACGTTAATCATGGCTGGTCCAATAATTTCCTTGTGTTATTTAATTGGACTGATTTACTTCTTTGTTGTCTTTGGCAATGGCATGAACAGTGGTAGGTATTATTGGGGTTATTGAGTTCTATGCATCTATTCTATGCCTTCTAGGAATCTGCTGGATGCGAGAAGCACACCGAAGAAGTGGTGATGTTTTGGGGAGACCTATGTCCACCAATGGACGTCTTTCGGCTGAAATGATGATGATGTGTTAATCTTGGACATAGGTTATCTCATCTCGTCATCTGCCTAGCCAACTATGTTGGGGTCGGCTTCCAGTATAACTGAATGCAGCTGAATACAAATATTTTACATAGAGCGACTGTCTATCTGACCTCCACAACGCAGTTACTGGGTAATACAATATTAATGTACTCCTTGGTAAGACTGGTTGTCAGACGTTCGGACTTATGACAACCCGTAACGACTGTCAAAGATCTACAATTGACGTTAATTAAAGTAACCTATGTGTTAATATTGGGAATGGGTTATCTGCACGCTTTTCTGGACTACATGTTGCAAACAGTGAACAGCGAGTGGAAGTTTAGCTGTATTTCTTTATAGTTGCTTATATGTTATTGAAACACAAACATGAAATCACCTTACCTAATTTTCAAGTTGTATTTTGAACATGACGGTGATTTTTTGGCCCGTGTGTAGGCATACCATCATTGTTACAATTCAATTTTTTTAAGGTTGTGGTACAGTCCGTCAAACTGAACAACTTTCTTCATTTTATTTTTCTTCTTTTTTTTTCTTTCTTTTTTTTTCTTCTTTTTTTCTTTCTCTTTTTTTCTCTTTCTGATTTCTTTTTCTTTCTTTCTTTCTCTTTTTACTTTTTTTTACACATAACATAACATTTCGCCAGTTATGTTTAAGTCCCATGTAATAGGTGGCGAGCCTATTGCCATCAACCGGGCACAAGCTGGGTTCAAGTCGTAATCGCGCGAAAAAACCCTCAAAGACCACACCTTTCTGATAAACGCTGTATTATGATTGTTCCAGCTCACTCTTTCTGTAATTTTACAGTTTCATATTCGAAATACATGTTTAATCTTTTGATGTTTTAAACGAATTTGCAAGTTTGATTGAAATTCCGTGATTGCAACGTTCGCCGTCGTATCTTTTATTGAATATTTATGATTTTAATTCATCATTGTATTAATCCCGAAAGATATATTTGGATTGGCTTCCCGATTCTCGACGTAAACTGCTTTTCAATTTTCACGTGATATTTCCAGGGTGAATTAAAACTGTCTCCTCGAGTGGCAAATGTTTACGCTTCGTAATTTTTTTACCAATTTTGACAACAATTCCCAGTAGAAACTTTACTCGAGGTTGAAATTATCGAACTGTCACAGACGTTTTTATGACGTGCAAGTGGCATTCAAGCTTAGGGTGATAGTTAATTATGAGGTCTACGATACGTCCAGCTCACCCTAGGTAGTCCTGCTACCATATTTTTACCACGGCATCAGCTATTCTATATAGTTAGTGTCATTACGACGGAAGATGAATGACAGGTACTGGTGTTACTGTGTTACGAAGTAGTAATGGCCGCATGCTGTATATCTTGGTCGATTTACAGGTGGGGTAATGACTAATCAAAGTCATAAGTTCGTAACGCGGCGGGTGGTATATGGTATATCGTCTGCGAGGAATCCCAGTAGTAGGCGTAGCGACCAATGAAATTCATCGGTCGGTAAAAATCGTGTGGAGACTTACACCCAATGAAAATGATCATTGAAAATGAACCTTCAAAGCAACTGCCAAACGTGCGGGGCCAATTATCCGTATACCACAATCGTTCTCTATCGACGAATGAAAACGGTTCCCGAATATGGGCTCGATGGCATGCTTTACAGAAATCTCCAGCACTTTCGGGCCCTATCGAGTAATGAAAACGGACTCCTGCGCGCCCTATGGCATGCGTTAAATATATCTTCAGCACCCCACATACGAGCCACTTTACGCTTAAGTTACCTAAGTAAATTCCAAACGCGAAAACCGAACAATAACTTTGATGAATATTTTATCGTTAACAAATATTATCGTAAAGTCGCTTTTAACTTCCGTGTATGTCTTTACATGAGTAAGGAATTAAAATTGTGGCAACGGAGTTAAATTATCTTACTTTGAAGTAGCTTATAACTTGAAAGGTTACATCCTGAAACAAAGTATCTTACGCAAGAAAATATGATTGGTTATTAAAATTACACTACAATCATCTTTCCTTGCCTAATTAGTCGCGCATGCGTCGTAACTGAAATCTTGGACCCGTGTCCCAGATTTACCACGTCAGATGACAATATAACAGCACGCCTGAGTTATCCCCGAAAGATTAGGCAGAAGTGTACGTATTTATAGTACACCCACATTTCGCCAGTTATATTTAAGTCCCATGGAATGGGGGCGAGCGTATTGCCATCAACCGGGCACAAATCCAAACTCCGGGCTGCTACTGAGAATTATACCTTACCTATAATAGGTAGGTAAGTAGGTGACTGGCCTAAGTTTTGACTAACTTGGTCCACGCCGCATTGTTTGTTTTGAACTTCAGGCTTGTTATCGTTCAATTGTGCTTTTGTGTGCACTAAATACATGGTTTATCTATCTATCTAAAACCACAATAATTACCAATTGCCTTAGCACTATTGTGAACCTACGTTGACAGGCAACTCCTTAAATTATCAATTCAGCCTATCGCTGAATTGATAATTTTTTTCGCACTACTGGACATAGGCTTTTCCCAAGCTGCGCCACAACACCCTGTCCTCGACCTTCCGCATCCAGTCTGTCCCAGCTACTTTCTTAAGGTCGTCGGTCCATCTGGATCGGGGGCGTCCCACGCTGCGTTTGCCGATACGCGGTCTCCACTCTAGGACTTGTCTGCTGCACCGGCCATCGGTCCTTCGATAAACATGGCCAGCCCACTGCCACTTCAGTTTGCTTACTCAACAAGCTATATCGGTAACTTCGGTTTTTTTCCGGATAATTTCATTTCTGATTTTTATCCTTCAAAGAAACTTCGAGTATAGCCCGCTTCATAGCGCGCTAAGTGACTTGACTGAGAGGCACGGTAAAAATATATTTCAAAACACAGTACCTACTTGGATATTAATACCAGAACAATATCATCCACACAATACACGTCTTCGGAAAACACCTATCAAAAACCAGTGATGCCCAAACAAAACCTATTACAAAGTTTCCATTGTACGTAAGTTCCGATACGGCTTTTTACACACGCGTATAGAACCTTAAAAAGTAGATAGGTATTACTACCCAGTAGGTAGCGTAAAGTAATGCAATTAAAAGTTGGTGGCGTGCGACATTGCCCGCTTTGTGCGGCAATTACCTCTCTAAGTGCCGTAAGTGGTTATAATGCTTGAAGGTACGTTTTGAGGTAAAACGTCGTATGTGCGTCGTTCGTAGTTTTTAATGGGAAAATAGTAGTTAGGGCGCCTGTGACGGCGGGAAGTGGTGTTAGTATCGTCGTATGTGAAGGTATAGTGCGCTGTAAGTTGACTTCCGGAGTGAAAGGTGAAAGGCTTGCCATAAAATAGGTGATTGCAGTTGGTTATATATATATCGTCGCCAACACTGCAAAGGGACGAACCTCATACAAACGGTCAAAAATTAGTTTAGTATACAAAAATGCTCCATTTGTCGAGCTCTATGTCGTCACAAAAGGGCGAAGCTCTAAGACTAATAGAAACGAAAAAGTTTTTTTTTTTTGTTCTAAATTATACCTATATATTTTCTTAAATATCATCAAAATAAGCGCGTCATCGGGAGAAAAAAAACGTTTTTTGGCTCTCCTGTAATTTTTTCTTATTTGAGATTCGCCCCTTTGCGGTGTTGGTGACGAAATGAAGGATGCTGCCACTTTTACTCTTGGAAAGGCTTTTTTACCGAAAAACAGACTGCTAAGCTACTTATTCCTTTGCAGACTGGGTCTATTGCTTGACCTGTTTAACTTTTTTATTTTGTTAATTTGTGTTAAATAAAATCTTACGGCTATTAGATTCTTCTTTTACGGCCGAACCCAATAACCTACTTTCAGTAAAAGACAAATCGCTGATGATGGTAGACAGTACAATTCTATCTGTCATTGAATGTCGTCTCAAAGTTCCGTAAGGTCCTTATTTTCTGACAGATTATTGGGACGTTAAAACCATAGATAGATAGGTTTTTCTATTTCCAGTATGCCAAAACTAGTGATACACAAACAATCATTCTAACTACATAAATGTAGGTAGATCATAATTTAAATGAGTTAGTTAACTTTTGAGCAATAATAAACTTGTGAAAAATATATATAGCAGCACAGCATCGATATGGATCCGGCTCGAAGGCCCGACGTTAACTTTGTAAAACCGGTTAATCTCCTACAGTCGGCCAGTTAGCCACAACCTTTTGACTTCTAACATATTTATACAAGTTGCAATCTTAATACAGTTAAACGTACAGATGTAACAGATGTAGTTAAATCGGTACGGTAAAGCAATCTCCGCGGTTAGCGGCTAAATGTGGCTATCGCGTTAAGCCATTAGACACGGTCACTGCTAGGTTTGAACGTAGGTAGTTAATCTTGTTCACCGCAGTGATTGACCTAAGGGCATTTTATCGTGGTTGTTGTTGAATAAAATATGACTGTTGGTATGAGAGTGGTAGAGATTAAAGAACGTATTTAATAGCTATGCAACAAAGAATAATAAGAAAAACATTTTGGACTGGATATTGGTTTTTTGGAAGTCGGTTGTTTTTTTTGTAAAAAGTTTTTTGATTATTTTATAGTTTGTGAATGTGAGAACGTTGCTTAATAGACTGTGGATTTGTAGACCATTTTCTCTTTTGTCAAGTATCTGGTACTTTTTGACAAGCCTGCACTGTCCTCCCATACCTATTAACACTGTAATTTGAAAACATTGTGAAAGCCAATAAAATGATTTTTAAAAGAGTATTAGACTTTCTTGCAGGTTATTCTCCGTACGAAACGACCAATTGGAACCGCGTACCTAGCTTCTGACGTTTCATAAGTGCCCATGTTTTTTCATTTTGATTTTTATGGAACTTGTTTTTTTATTATTATTAATATGACCAGGTTCTTGTCGTTTATATCTTATTGGAAAGGAAAACAAAACTTTACCACAAAAAATAACAAAATATGAAAGCCTGCTGCATCAATGTAGGTTCTTGTGTACTAAGCAAGAATCTCTGGCAGCTGCGAAACATATGAAAAACAACCTCTTTTTAAAACAAAACCACATACAATTTGATAGACTAGTCTAATAATAATAAATATTTATTAAATAAATAAAATATTCATAAATTTCCTTAAAAATAATATAAGTAAATTACCAACTCCTAAAAATATTTTTACAAAGGAAACATAATATTAATATTAACTTGTGGACTCCACACTAGGTCGTGCCTGTCTCGTGAAGTAAGCCTGGACTTAAGGTCTATTGTGTATCATGTTTTATGTTATTTCTCTTGTGATACGACCTAATGTCCGTTTTTATACCTAAATCTCGGCTCCTATTGAACAAAATCCATTGAATTGATGGTTCATTTAGGAATAAATTACACAACATTCACAACAATACTTCAATAATAAACTCAAATGTACAGAGAAGAATAAGTATTTCTATGTTTACGAATGTACCTGGTTTAATTACCTCTCTCATTACAGGATACCTAAATAAAAAGACCATAAAGATCAGTAAGTACCTTTCTTACGACCGGCAGTGAAAAGGTTGATCAAAGAAGGCATTTTTATACTTTCTAGAACATTTTATATTAAGAAGTGAGATACTTTATCTAAGTCTGAAGGCTAAATTACCTTCCGAGGTAGCGATAGCTTAGCGAGGAATACTTTGGCAAGAAATGGGACATTAACAGGCTAGTGGATTACCTAAGTAAAATATGTATACCGCGTTCCCAATTTATTTTCCAAACATATGAACAATTGATTATTATTTTTGTAAGAAAAAAAAACAACCGACTTCATAAAAAAACACTACAAAGTGAAAAATAACTTAAATTTCGGAAGCTAGTGTCTTTGGTTTTGAATTTTCGTTCTTTGTCACCGACTTCCGAAATTTAAGTTATTTTTCACTTTGTAGTGTTTTTTTATGAAGTCGGTTGTTTTTTTTTTGTAAAAAGTTTAATTTTTCACTTTTTAGTTGTGGTACCTACCCCACACAAATTTGAATACCACTACCTGCTATGTAAATAACAGTGACAAGAAGTTATCATATCATCTACATACTAATTGGGAAAAAATACGTATAATTGAAGCTAACTGAAAAACTACTCAAGCAAAGTTAATAAAATTTATATGGGACCACCTCTGAAGTATGATCTACCAAACAAAAAAAGAATCATCAAAATCGATTCATAATTGGCGGAGTAATCGCGTAACAAACATACAAAAAAAAAAAAAACATACAAACGGATTGAGAACCTCCTCCTTTTGGAAGTCGGTTAATTACTGTATACCCTTATAAAGTTCAGTTGGCGCTACAACTTCAATATTTTTTTATGATTTCTTCAATAGCACTGTTCTCCAGTTATTATTAAAACATTAAAAATAAAACGGATAACACCCTTTCGTTATTTCGATATAGACGTATTATAAACTCCGTTATTTCAAGATAAATACAAAGCCATGTAATCTGTGTACCATTTACATTAAATAAATAACTCTAAAGTGCAGTAATTTCAACAATATTACGCAATAACTGTCGTTATTTGTCTAATGCTATATAATAGTTCTCTGTGAAATCAACTTAAAAGTTACACACATAAATGTGATATTTATTTAAGTGATTGAAACAAGGATTTGATATGATTTACGTAAAAAGCCATCATGTTGCAGTTAAGTGGAATACGTCAAGAGAAAGCTCAGCAGCATTCTCTTCTCTGATAAAGCTAGATTTCTGCTTCCCACCAAGATCATGACACCCTTTTGGTTAATCATTATAGTTGGAGTTTTGGACCAGGGACCGATTTTCAGCAGTAGGCGTTTGCAGTTACGGTTAATGATGGTGACTGATAATGTTGGTAATATTTGTGCTGTTTCAGGAAAAGGATAAAACAGACCTTCAAGAAGCTTTAGTTATTTTGATTATTTTAAAATTGCACGAAAACACGAATTAAATTAAACGCAGCATTATGCTGAGATAGGAACCTTTTTGGCCTCGCACAGGTCGTTATTATTTATGCATATTTTTTTTTTAATATTTTAATTTTGTTAGTTTTAAGTGCTTCTTTTGTAAACGGTTTGTATTTCCTGTGCGTGTTCTAAATAATTTCTTTTTGTTTTTTCTTTCTTTCAAAACCCAGAAGAATTATACTAAAAGTGCTACATAATTATTGCCAGTTTATGTGACCTAAATGTTTGATGAATAGGTAAACAAAATCAAATAAGTCGAAAAGATTTCATGCCGTGCCAAACACACCTTTTTTCATAAAGTGAACACGAAAAATAGGTGAAGTGTTAAAAACGGTTCTTCAAGCAAAACGCGATGATTATTCGCACCATTACACATGCTCAAATAACCATATAACAACCATTAGAATTCTCTGCCAACTCGCATTAAGCCACGTAGGACTAAATTAACTACGGCTTATTAAAGAAAATTTTAATTAACTCTCTTTCCGTTGGAATGGACTTTATTTTGAACGTGGGAAGACGACAATTATTATTCAGTTATTCTTAGGCATACATAAAATCGTACTTAGTAGGGTTTGTCTTTTAAAATATCTACCATATATCTTATCTTGTTGACCATGGTTTTATTATTGTTATTAGTAATAAACTGTTTATTTATTTTTACTTCGATTATCCTAATTTATCATTTGTGACTTCGAGTTACAGCTTTATTATTCCTAGAGGCTTTTTTTTCGGTTATTAAGTTCTGTTTACGTTTTCATTTTATATTTTGGCTTGAGTACTTATAGATTTCGATGTTTTTGTTGGTATATTGGCGTGTGCTAGCTGAAATTATAGCAAATATTTTAATTTAATGTTTTGTGTTGCGTAATGTAATTTTTTGCATACTATTGTATAGAATCAAGTTTGTCTAACTGAACAGGCAGCTGTGCTGCTGGAGAGTTTGTTGCGCCACTTCTTCTTCCCAGCTAAAGCGTTAGGAAGTGGTGAAGGGTGGGCGATTTTAGGGGACTGTCTTATGTAATTTTGACGGCCGAAATGTGCTGATTCTCAGCCTAGTTTGAATAAATGACTTTAAATTTAAATTTATAAATCTGCCTAACCCTTCGGGGAATACAGGCATGGTGTTATGTTATGTTATAGTTCCCCAACAAGACATAAATGTAATACAAAATGAAAGATTAGTGTTTATGGCTCTCTCTTCTTTTCTATATTTTAGCATAGTGAAAAATACCAATATTTTAGAAATAGTAACTGCACTATCCTATATTAAAATCCGGCTTATTGGAGATAGCAGGCGAATTCGAAATAGAGTTTTCCCGAGCACATTGTCACGCTGGCGGGCGGTAGAAAACTTTAAGCTTAGCGAAGCTGAGAACTTTCCGAATCCAAATGGATTGAATGGTTTTCTGCAACCCTTTTCTCAACTGTAGACGGAAATAATAAATAGAGAAATAAGAGAAGACTTGAAAAGTTAATTCTTCAATAAAATGTTCTTTGCCAACCTACGCGAATGACTCCCACACATTTAATCAAGCATCTTTGCCCTTTCAATATGGGCACAGATTCTTATCTTGAAGTGTTTTGCTGAAACCCGATATTGCAATTCAATAAAGACCTTTTATTTTAAAATCAAAACATGTTGACAATTTTATTAAAATTAACCTGAGTGCGATTATGTTACATAAAAAGGTGCAATTGATATCTGTTGTTTTTTTTTAAATATTTTTTGAAGATTTTACAACATGTAAAAAAAACCGTGTCCGGTCCGTGAAGGTTAGGTATCGTACTGAGAGTCTATTTATGTGGTAATTTTCAGAAAAAAAAAAAAAATCCGTCACATTTTTTTGAATGGCGAATTTTACCGGGTTATTACATGGGGCGAGGGCGGCTGTCATTAAGCGGGTGTTTACAACTTATAACTTATGACCACTATTGAAAATTTTAAAAAATTTAATGGATTTAGGTTAATTTTTTTACAAAAAAAAATGTGAATTTTAAATAGCAATAATTTTTTTATTGTTAATCATAATTTAAACAAAATCTTTTTGTTAACGTTATTGCAGTACGATAATGTGTTCCTTTCGGATCGGACAGTTTTTTTTTTACTATTATATAAACCTAATATTAATTTATTCTATGAAGACAATGTAGTATTCATCCATGAATCAGCCTGTTGTCTAACAAACTCATATAATTGGCTTTTGCAACCTAGTTGGATGATCGAGTTGTCAGAATTATATTAGTGTAGTTAGAGGTAGATGCTACTGTTATACAGACTTTGTAATCCCACTTGTTCTCTAACTTAGTATCCTCATAGACTGTTCATAAGTAGAGAGTCATAAGTTAGCCAAGCAATTGTTTATATCTCTTTAAAAGGTTGCCAAGAGACGGCCAAGTGCGACTCGGACTTTCGCAAAAGAAAGGTTTCGTACCAGCGTACAATTATTAAGATCGAGCAAACTTTTTACAAAAAAAAACACTACAAAGTGAAAATTAAATTTAATTTCGGAAGTTGGTGTCTTAAAGGGTTTTGAATTTTTGTTTTTTGCCACCGACTTCCGAAATTAAAGTTATTTTTCACTTTGTAGTGTTTTTTTGGAAGTCGGTTTTTTTGTAAAACGTTTTTATTTTTCACTTTTTAGTTGTGGTACACACGGCTACACATCAAGCTATATATTTCCAGTATAAGCTGATCTCGCATTATATAGGATTTCCATACAATGCGAAATCAGCGTAAACTGGAAATGTATAGCTTTATGTGTAGCCGTGTGTACCTACCCCACACAAATTCAATATACCACTACCTGCCATGTTATTCGTAATTTTTTTTGGAGTTATTCGTCCATTTGTCGCGCACATACTCAATGCAAATTTAAGACTTATATGGTTTTCTCATGGATGCCATTGTCAGAACTGGACCAAATTAACGAGACCACACGGGAAACACCAGCTTTCAAATAAAAAAGAATCATCAAAATCGGTTCACTCAGTCGAAAGTTCTGAGGTAACAAACACAAAAAAAAATACAGTCGAATTGAGAACCTCCTCCTTTTTTTGAAGTCGGTTAAAAACGCTGAAAAACACGATTATTCTATGGAAAAATAAAATGAAGTAAAAAATTAAAGAGAGTTACTTATTTTATTTTTATAATTTGTTGCGGTTGATAGCCCTGTGACCAACCGAAGAACGGACAGTAGAGATTTAGTAATAGGGTTCCGTTAGCAACCTTTGGGTACAGAAGCTTAAAAAAAATTAGTGATGTAGATATATACAGAATACAGTTATTTATTATAATATATTATGTAGATAGGATAGGATGGAGAGGGCTATGCTTGGAGTTTCCCTACGTGATGGAATCAGAAATGAAGAGCCGAAGAATTGCCAAACTTAAGTGGGAATGGGCAGGCGACATTGCTCGCAGAACGGATGGCCGATGGGGCCGAAAGGTTCTAGAGTGGCAACCGCGTACCGGAAGACGTAGCGTTGGAAGGCCTCCCACAAGATGGACCGATGACCTTATGAAGGCCGCAGGAATCCGCTAGATGTGGGAAGCACAGAATCGGTCGAAGTGTCGGTGCTTGGGGGAGGCCTATGTCCAGCAGTGGACGTCTTTCGACTGAAATTAATGAATGATGTAGATAACCATTTGCCTACGGTTGTGTACAGAAATCTGATATAGGTTACAAGTAGGAAGCTACGTCTTTCCCAAGTTTAATCAAAGTATTTTTCGGCAGTTGAACTGTGAAAGTGCACCAGACAAAGACTGTTTTCTCTGTGGTACATTTGCATTTTCTCACTCACAAGATATGTAAGTAGGGTTTGTTAGATAAGCTTGAATTATGCTAATGTTTCCTTTCAACTAATTAGGTACTAATTGTAATGTTCTAGAACATTGGGTACACAACTTGTCAACGTATTATTTACATTTGAATCCACGCTGTAGCTTCTAATTAACTTGCTTGCTTCCGACTCCTGAAGCCGCTTTGCACTAAGCATTATTACTTAGTCAACTTGCTTACTAATGTTAAGTACTTAATGCAAGTATAAATAATAAGTACCTATGTCTATAAATGCAGTTATATATCTTAAAAAATATATCCTCTCTTCCTTAATTAAATACACATCTTTTACTGAATTTCATGAAGTAATTGTAAGATTTCACTTGATTAGATGTTTTTTTTTAATGTAAACAATAACAAGTACTTATTATACAGGGTGACAGGGACATCAACGCGCAAACTGCAACCATGAATTCAGCACATGATTCTAGCGTAGAAATACTCGTAGGTTATAAAAAAAAATCTGCTGTTTCATAGAAAAGTGCAATACCTACGCGGTCAAAATGTATGAAACAACAATATTTTTTTTTTACCGACACATAAATTTGCGCATGGGGTTCAGAATCTTGTACTAAATCCATGGTAATAGGTTGTGCTTCGATGTCCCTGCCATCATGTATACGTCCATTTTCAAATAATATCACAAGGTTACAAAAATATGTTTTTTTTAAAGTGAAAACTTCTTTAGGTGCGTTGGGAATTTTTGAGATGGGACTAAACCATTGATTTTGCGACACTGTGACGACACCAGCTTTTGGCCATTAAAAAGACATCAACGCGTTGATTACCGCGGTGCCGATATTTTTTCAAGTTTTCTCTTCTGTCGGCACTCCCGGAGTGTCAATGTTTTTTTTATAAACTGTGTTTTGCATTCGAGCTACACCTCGCCTAAAACCTACTTTAAACACGTTCTAAAATAATCTGCCTGTGATAACCCAAGCACACACTAAATTGCTAACATTAAAATGTAGGTACCTACTCCACGTATAGTATAACCTCCTCTATCTATTTCCCCGTAGACGCAGCCTCGCAACAACACACCGGTTATCAAAAGCGTCAGTTTTAACACAAGGTGTAACGTAACGAAACCAGACAACACTGCTAGCTTTAGAAATTTTGCTCATCAAACGCTAACTCCTTTACAGAATACGTGAGGGAATTTCAAATTTCCTGGTAACTCATTTTGTGTTATTATTTGTACTTTAGTACTAAACTAGCCCGTATAAGTCTCGATCCCGTGGAAATATCGGAATAAAAAGTATTCTAACCCAGGTCATGGTCTACCATCCTAATCCGTTCAGGCCGTTTTTGCGTGAAAGCGTAAAAATAAACAAACCTACCTCACTTTCGCATTTATAATATTATATTGTTAGAATTCTACTAGAGCAAAGATAGCCTAGTGGTGTGACCGCCAGACTGCCAAGTCAAAGGTCTCGAGTTTGAACCCAAGGCACGCACCTCTGACTTTTCGGATTTATGTGCGTATTGTATAATTATCACTTGCTTCAAAAACGGTGAAGGAAAACATCGTGAGGAAACCGGCATGCCTGAGAGATATTTCTCGACGGCATGTGAAGCTAAGTCAGAGGCAGATAGGTGATTTTAAAACTCTGACACCAGGTTAGTCACTAACCACACGAAAAGAAGAAGGATTCTAATTGAGTTTCATCATCGATGGTCACAAAAGCAATTGCTGAGCTTGAAGTCCTGGGTTCCAAAGTCGGCAGAATTTTAGAAATTTCTCTGTAGCAGTCCTTAGTCTAGTTTTCTTTACGTTAAATAGTAATAGGCTCGCTTCCTATTATTTGGGTCTAGACTGGCTAGCCACAAGCCAAATATCGTCACAATTGAAGGGCGATTTCTCTACAACTTTAAAGTCGGGTACATCGCCACGCTCAGCATTGAGCAAACAACTGAAGGAGACTGGCAAAATGTGCTTGTAATACAGGAAGTATCAAAAAGGTGTGGTACAGAACATCAAACTGAACAAATGTCTCCATGTACATCTTAATGGTGAAAAAATATCAGTCGTCCGATACTTTTGGATCGAGTACCTAGGTAGGGTATTGAAGTTTTGTATGGGACGACTCATTATATTTTCGCGATTGCGATGTTGGTCTTATGGGGAAAGTTGTTCAGAACCGCGTTCGGCGCTCCGATTGGGCCTTCACCAGTGAAGGCCAGTGAAGAGCCAATCGGAGCGCCGAACGCGGTCGATGCTAACAGTCGAGATGGTTAAAAGAAACTCACACTAGGGCCTCAGTTTGATGTTCCGTACCACACTCTTAATTTCGACCACACTTTCTGAGATACCCTTTATACGTAGAGCAATTCTGCCTACCCCTGCAGGGATACAGGCGTGATGTTTAAAGTTATTATGTTAGTTTCAGTCTTTATGTTTTTACAGCTGTGTAAAACGTACTTCAAACTACTTTATTTTCATGACATTTTCGTGCTTCGTTTTACTAGCTCGGAGATGAGAATAATTTAGAATAAACTCAGGCGAGGAGCTACTCCTAGGACTTGTTTTAAAGTTGTATTTAGATTGCCAAACTGTGTTATAGTGATAACTATTTAGCATAATGTAATTACTTGAAGTAAATTGTTGTTTAATATTTTCTTCTGAAAATTATATAATTTTTCCTTGGAAGAAAATTAATCTATAAAATTTTAACAGGATGTATCAGAAAGGTCTTTAAGACATCAACAGACCATCGACATAAACAACTTTATCTATGGGACCACCATCATAATCGTGAGTCCCGGTTTCTATGTACAAAAACGCGAATTACCTAATCGTAGGGCCTTTATCCGAATTCAAAATAATTTGATATCTAAAGATTTAAATAGCATTGTACACATTTCCATTCAAATTCTTATAGCATCTACAAGTACCTGGTCGACCGATCCCTGCTCGGGTGAAAATAGATAAACATATCGTCCAGGTATACCAACGTTGTATCACATTCCCGAGGCTGTGCAAATAGAGAAAACGAATTGTCCCAGATCTAGAAGAGAGAGATTTAGCTAGATCGATTTTTTGCCCCGTAAACCCCTATATTGCAACTTTAATCAAAATCTTTAGAGCCGTTTTCGAGAACGGGATTAAGTTTAATTATATATCTAAATACGAGTATATTCAAATATTACTCATTTAATAGTAAAGGATAATAGCTTAGGTATAAACAACAGAATACCTTTCGTCAGAGACACGGGATTTACGCTAAACCTCAACGTGAGTCTCCCGTCTGTCCGATACCCCAAAAAGGGTCTTACAATATGCTAAAAAATATGCGGAAAGGTTGTTTAACTATTTATATATAAAATACATATATATGCAGGCATGTTCAGTAAATGCGTCCCTTGAAAGGTCATTGGCCTTGTTTCTAGTTGGTTTTTGTTGGTTAAAAACTTGAAAGACACGTTAATTCAAAGTGGAATATTGTTTGGATATCAACATCGTGTCAATAAAAAAGGATTTAATCTCTACGTTTGTTAAATGTTTGGTTGGACAGGATTTTCTATATCTAACTCTTCTAGAATGTGTGTACAGTATGAGGAAAAACATACTTGCAGTTCTAAAACGTCAAAATCAAAAGTCATTAATTCAAACTAGGCTGTTTGTGCGTCAGAGTTGAAGTCTTATTACACAAAGAAAGACATTACTGTTATAAAGTACTTGCACCTATGTCCAAGATAAAGCCCGATTCACACTGGCCTGTGGTATGCCATAACTTGAAACAACAATAAAAGTCGCACCGTCTAAACAGTGTTCAGACGATACAAGTAATTTTATGCTTCAATTTGATTGTATGCTGCAGGCAAAAACTTGGATACTGTAAATGAGGATTTAAGGCAAATCCCCAAGCCGCAAACCGCTACCAAACAGTGTTATTTTTCTATTAAAAATCTGAAAGCAGAAGTCCGTAAAATATAAAAAAGGTAAGAGGAAGGCGGTCGACGACGCAACTTTTAATAACATTGGATTTTACTCTGATGGAGAGTTGAAACAAGTATTAAGAACAAGCTGCGACCCACGGTTTTACCCGCGTAAATCTCGATCCCGTCGGAATGTCGCGATAAAAAATATCCTATATCCTAACCCAGGTCATAGTCAGTAACAAACAAACGGTTGAGATTGGACTGGATATGGAGATTTTCATGTGACTATGTGTAAAAAAACGGGCCAAGTGCGTGTTGGACCACGCACAATGAAGGGTTCCGTTGTTGGGATGAATTTATCCCATACAAACCTTTTTTTTTTTTTTTGGGTGGGAAATTATCAAATAACTTCTCCCGCTCTGGGTGGAGCGGGAGGGCGTGTCAGACTCTTACTGACTAAAACCCACCCGTGTTCCTTCGGTTGCCCTGTTGCCGGGGGCCACGATTTCCCTATCGGTTTTCTTCGAACCCCCGGCATCCCAAAACAAAAAAAAAAAAAAGGTTTGTTTTTGGGATAAATTCATCCCAACTACGGAACCCTTCATTGTGCGTGGTCCGACATGCACTTGGCCCGTTTTTTTACACATAGTCACATGAAAATTTCCATATCCAGTCCACATTCCGGGTTGACAATCTCAACCGTTTGTTTGTTACTGACTATGACCTCCTTTTAATTTCGTTATATAAACTACTGCTGTGATTTTTTTTCACACATCCAAAACCAACCATTTAGCTGGCAGGGGGGGGGGACACTTGACTCTAACAAAAATTAGCACTTTAAAGCTTAATATTTCGCAAACGGATCCCTGAATCCAAAAATGGTTTTCACAAACTCACAATGTTTTTGAAAGACCTTTCCAATGACATCCCTCACCATGGGTTAAAAAAAAAAACATCACACTACTTTACAACTTACACAACACTTTACGTGTATGAGAGGTACCCTAAAAAAAATGTTTTTCATGATTTTGTTTTACCACTTTGTTGACGTAATTAATATGTATACCTATGCCAAATTACAGCTCTCTAGTACTAAGGGTCTTGGAGCTAGACCGCGGAGAGACAGACAGACGGACATGACGAAACTGTAAGGGTTTCTTGTTTACTACGGAACCCTAAAAAGGAATACATAACATAACATCACGCCTTATTTCCCCGAAGGGTTGGGCAGAGGTGTCTCTGTAGCAGGTACACCCACATTTCGCCAGTTATGTTTAAGTCCCATGTAATAGGGGGCGAGCCTATTGCCATCAACCGGGCACAACTCCAGACTCCGAGCTGCTACTGAGAAATTTCAGATAGAAAAACCCAATAACACTTTGCCCGACCCGGGAATTGAACCCAGGACCTCATGCTCAGCAGTAGCGCTTGCTACCACTAAAAAGGAATGTTATGTGGAATTCGACATTAATAATCTTCTTTCTACCTATTCCCCACTACTCTCTACTCTTCTTTTAGTTCAAATAATTAAAAAAACAACATAAAGGCATACTTGTCATAAAACCCGATTAAGAATTTATTTATTTATAACTCTTACGATGCCAGGGAGACAGTGCCAGGAACTATATATCAAAAATATTATTAGGTGTACTCGAGCACTATTCATAAAGATAAAAAATTAATTCTTAATCAAAAGTAAGTACAGTTGTAATCTGTTAACCAAAGTTACAGAATTAATGATGTCGATAGCCCTTTTGGTCAACATAACCATAACCATTTCTGTATAAAATTTACGCAAAATTAAAACGAGATAACTGGCAAAATTTGTCGGAAATTCAATATTAATATTCAAACATAACCCAGAACTTTGTCTTACGACTTTTGAAAGTGTATTTTACAAACATTTAGTTGAAAAGTTGAGGGATGAACGGACATAGAAATCTTTGAATTACTGAGGGGGACTTTGCAATTTTCCGAGCGCGCGTCAGTTGACTCTTATGTCATTGCTATAGGCAGAGTAAAGTTAAGGAAATAAATGGTTTATCAAATTCACACACTACGTCAAATTACCAATTAATTATGAGGAGCTCCTGGCTAAGTAATAACAGCCGCACGGGTCGATCCATAAGGTTGAGCTACGCTTGCCAATGTTAGTCCGTAGATGGGTGACAATCTTTACACATGCAAAACTCCTCTGTTTTTCGGAAAGCACGTTAAGCCGTTGGTCCCGGCTGTCATTCGTGGATCTTTGACAATCCATGTGTCATGTTCGTGAATGGGCGCCGTCAGTTGGAACTGGTCATCTCTTAGCTGCCAGGGCTTATTTTTATTTTATTTAAATTTTTTGAATTGATCTTTGTTTTATCTTTTTATTACGGACGCTTCTAACGTGCACGTCTTTCTACATTGTTCTCACATGTATAATTTCAACATGAATGATGTAACCAATATTTTGTAACAATTTTTTATTTAAAAGAGTGTCCGTGGAGTTTCTTGCCCGTTCTTCTCCATAGGTACCTCTACGCTTTGGAATGGGCAACTAGCTTCATACCTATTTCTGACTGACCGATTCTTTGACAATTCAAAAGTGCCTGTAAATGGTTTAATTGAAATAAATGCTTTGAGTTTGAGTTTTTGAGTTAATTACGGGTCGTCAGAAGCCCGAAAGTCTGACAACCAGCCTTACCAAGGGGTATTATATTACCCAATTACTGGGTTGTGGAAGTCAGATAGGCAGTCGCTCCATGTAAAATACTGGTATGCAGCTAATCGGATGATTAGACTGGAAGCCGACCCCAACATAGTTGGAAAAAGGCTAGGCAGATTGACACTACGTCAAATTAGCGTGTCGTAGCCATTGCATATAATCGTCAAAGAATTGTATTTTTGATTTGAATATATGGAAATTTTTATAAATTTAAGTTGGTCAGAAGCCACAACATAGTTGGGAAACATCTAGGCAGATGATGATAAAGTCGGTAGTCAATTCGATAAACATATCATTTACCCGACATTGTAAATTACAATGGTAGTCGCGCGTTCGAAAATTGCAACAACTATAGCATCTCTAGTAAATTTTACTTGCATATCACCTGGTCTGTTCCAGATTTAGAGGACGGTCATACAGCGCTAACGTCTAACTTCCTGCATATATTTACCATAAAGTTTGCTACTATACTGTGTCTACGTGGACACAGTAAAATTTCTGAATACATATAATTTGTCGTGATATTTTACATTAATGTAATTGCATGAAAGTTTCTCTGAAATTGTGTATTTTGTAACTGAATTGTAGTCGCTGTAAATCCATCTTTATTGTATTTTCCTGTTCCTGCTTTTATTTTGACCTAGATTTCAGCAATTCAACTATTAATATTTTTTATTCAACTTGCTATGATTTGATTAATAGTCTAATAGCAAGCTAGAACCATTTTCATTAGTGACGACGTTATACATATAACATGTCATTAATGTACCAAACTTGTACACATACGTCAGAGTAAATTAATTAAGTTTAAATTAAATATGTCTTGTCTTGGTGGGCCTAATAATATTTCGGTAAACCAAGGGCTTTCTCGTAGAGGTTATGAATTCATTGAAAGTTCTAGAGGCAAAGACGTAGGTAGTTAACGATTTTTATCCATTATTTAGTTTCAGGCTTTCGACAAGGCAGTGCGTATTAATAGTTCTAAATACTATATGAAGGCTAGGGCCCATCGTTCACAACGCTTCTCAAAAGTAATGTGTTACAAACTCAAATCACCAATGAGTAGTCAGAATGTCACAGCACTTGTATTTCAATGGCAGTCCTTACATGACGTGACTTACTATAAGGCGTTATTACTACATAGTTTGTGATGGTTATGGCCTATCTAATCCGGCTACTCCTTGGTGTCTCGAGTTTGTAACTTGTTATTTTTGACAGAGGGCCTGAAACAGCAATTCCATACTGTAGTCTTCTTAAACTACGTAAAAATCCTACCCCAAAAAAACATTTCTCTGAACATGTATCTAAATAAATTTCGTCATAAAATAGATTTAAAAGTGTACTTCAAATTGGATTTAAATCCAGAGTAAGCTCAAGAGTTGACGTCAACTAAGAGCAAACCTATTACCGATGGAATCGAGGACTTTGTAGGTTTAATAGAAATGATGTTATCTGGAAACGAACTTCTATGTTGCTAGTAATAGATTTCATAGCAGAAAATCGTCAGAATTTAACTAAATGGTTACATTCATTGTAGTGTTATCAAAGATATAAATCAAAATACGACTGTTGAAACGTAACGTATATTTGTGTTCTGAAATGTTATTTATTTAACCATTTATGTACACACAAATAATACACAGATAAGACAAAAGGAACAGAAAAATACGTACAAAGATGATGCTTATTTCTAATGAAATCTCTTCCAGCATACCTGCGATAGGTGATATATTTTTTTAATCATTTCTCTTAATACGAAAGAGTTGATATGCGATGTCCAAGGCCCTAAGGTTTCTGATTATTATGTCAGACATTATTTAGCGTCTTATTTGGTGATAAACAGACAATTGCTGATCAATCAGATCAAAATTGATAGCATAATGTGGCTGTTTATCAATATACCTCTATCTATCCTCCGTAGAATGATGAAGTATATTCAAAATTGCTGTAACATTATCTTAAAAACGACGACCATCATGTATCGTTTTACCTTCATATTATTTTTTTCTCTACCCTTTGTATTGTTATCTATCGAACGATACCATTTATTATTGTCAAGCAATTCATGGCCCGCTCATAGATTTATTGTTATTCAATTATTTTCCTTGAAATTCTTTAGCTTTTGTGACGTAGCCGAGAATTTAAGGCCTTGACGGTTCGCCTTATTATTTGCGACAGGTAGTTGAAAGGTTCACAAATTATTTACGTCAATTTAACAAAATTGCCGCGTCTTGTAGTTTCAATTGAGTTTCTTGAAAATAGAGGCTGTCTTTAGATGAGTTGAAGTAAGTTTATGCGACTTGTAAATTTTGTATGAGTAAAGCTGTTTTTTTTATCTTTAGTGGCTCTTGGCCTGCATCTCACTTGATGGTAAGTGATGATCAGGTCGAAGGTGGAAGCGAGCTTCATTCGGAATCCTCAACCACAGAGACTAGCTATCCGTGGCTTACCTCTAACTGCCGAAACACAACAATGCTATTAACATTGTTGTTATGGCTACAGACTTAGACAAGATGGTGGTAGCTGGCTAGGCGGACTTAGACCAAGTCCTACTATCAACCTCGTTGCCGTTGGTTTGGTTGGGTTGCGTTCTGTGTTAATATTAAAACTCATGTTTATTGTCAATTCATATTCGTAATTAATACAAAACGAACAACTACTTTAGGAAATGTATCATTATTTTAAGAACCACGTCATTGATAAGTGTACTGTCACATAAACTGTAATATACTTAAAATCTAATATAAATACAACCAAAAATATTTAAGATTAGTTCTAACTAATCAATCTTGTAGCATCATCAATCAAAACACAATAATCTAATTATCTTAAAGTTTCATTAAAAGAAATACGCATACAATCTTTTCTATAACGAAAATACTTCTTCAAGCACTTTTTCATTATTGTACCTACTAAAGGCTTAAAACGCCTAAAATTTTAATGTAACAGCATTCAATTTCACTTTGTCTAAAGAAATTTTAATTCCATCAGCCTTAATGTCCTCGTGCCCAAACTTTGCTAGAAAATAAACATTAAAATTCCCAACGGAGAGGTCGCCCAACCGACATAAAATAGCCAGCTTAAATTATTTGCATCACAAAACTGGCCACCATCCCCAACACCCCGCCGGGACTGAATGTGACCAAGAAATTATACTTTTGCATTAGCTAGCAGTTTCGCTTAGTTAGCCGGTTACACAAACTTTTCACATTTATTCTGAAAAGTTGGTCCATTCAGCTCTCGCGTCTGGGCTTTAGCCGCTACCTACAACTCTACAACTAGATTTGATTGTAAGCTCAACAGAACTGAAGTCAGGCTCTAATAAGCGACGATGTAATTCGAATTAATGACATAAAAGAACGAGTCGACCGAAAATTTTTGGGAAACTTTTGCGCCTTCTATAGATTTTAATTATATCCCTGAAATTGATTGGTAATCCCGAATTTGCGAGGAGTCTCGTAATCCTGTTATACAACTTTTGTATGATTGTATAATTTTAAAGAATTATATCCGTCGTTTGATGAAATAATTATTTTATGTAACACGTGTAACTGAAAAAATTAATCCAAAAATTATGTTTTTCCTGAAATTGTGAGAAATTACGAAAGTACTTAATTATTTTGAAAAAATATGCTGAAAATGAAAATAATAACTAATATAGTAAACTCGTTTTTATGTACGAATGTAACTGACAATAAAAGTACCTTTTTTCCTTTAAAGCACCAAGTGCTTGGCAAATAAAAATGATTTATTTGAGCTTTCACAGCCAGTACTACTCTTAAATTAACAAAACGGCGAAATGTTTTCGCGCTAAAACATAAAACGGAAATTGCGATTTGTTTTCTTAAATCAAATATTTGTTCCAACATTGGTTGTCAGAGAAGGCCAAGAAATCATTACGAAACAATATCCAATTATGTTTGTCAAGTTCAGTAGTTGCGTTAAATAACAAGTAATTACCAACACCGCTGGCTGTAGGCCAAGGGGCATGGTGCCAATGCCCCGAGCAACCTGTTGACTTGCGAATTGGAAAACATTGTTTATAAAACGCAAGGAAAGGTGAAACCTGCTATAAAACTACATTTGCAACCCCGGTCGTTGCCCTTTCGAAACCCCTAGCTAAATATTAGCAATGTGAATTAACTGTTCTTATTTCAGCCGACATTGAAAACGTTGAAAGCCGTAAAACTGAGACGTATTTTATTTATAAGACGGTAAAGTTTGTTTTTGATACCAACGTTTTTCGTTTGATTAAATCTAAAGCGTTCCCACGAGTTTGGTACGAATCGGAGAAATGATTCTGAAAAAAAGTTCTTACAAATTTTATTACTGACCTGGACATGATATGGTGCCACCTTCTCCTCGCCTTTGATCTCGACGTTGATGTGCAGTCTGATGGCTCCGGATACTGCTGATTTGTCTGTTCTTTTTTCCAGATTGTACCAGACGTCCATCTCGCCTGACAGGGTTCGCACCTATAAATATAATAATCTAATAAGTTGTTTGTTTTGCAAAGCATTTACATTGGACACAAACGAATCCAGTATATATTTTGCCCTGTTTTTTACACATCTATAACATAGTTTCCATACATAAAGATCAAAAAAATTATATAAGCAAACACAAATATCGCCACATGGGATAAAATAACAACAAATTATTCCACCTAATAAATATTTATTACCTTTGAGACTAGACACGGCGAGAGCTTTTCATCATAGTTCACTTGTCAAGAATATGACAAGACTATGATGAATTAATGTTTCTATATTACGTTATTTACGTTTTTGTTCATTGTTTTTTGGAAAGAACTTGTTCTTT
Organism: Agrochola litura; assembly: GCA_949152395.1. Lineage (NCBI taxonomy): Eukaryota > Metazoa > Arthropoda > Insecta > Lepidoptera > Noctuidae > Agrochola > Agrochola litura. Next base: position 8,879,019 of record OX424509.1, read on the forward strand.
TTATAAAGCTCAAAAGAAAGATTTTTATTTATTTATTTACCTCGATGATCGTCTGACCCAAGAAATCATCAGATTCTCTCGTCAATTTCTGGCGTAGTTTGGATTTCAAATCGTTGTCTTCATCCCATACTCTCACTTTGATACGATCAGATGAATTGTGACATTCACTGAAAAGAAAAGTATAGAGTAATGCTGATTGAAATGACAAACATGAAAAATATCGTGTCGATGATTAAGATCGCGTTTTTCATGTTCGGTGTAAATATAATGTTTATACTCACAAGTAAAACTTCTCATTCCACACGGGGTTCAATTCCTGAGGCATTGTTCTTGTTCTCTTCTTCACTTTGCTTACTTGGACGGTAACGTAGGGGTCTGAAGTTCCACTCTTATCTTTCGCAATGAGGCCTTGAGCACAAATAACTGCCCGCGAAGGGCCAATTTAGTATTTCATAATGGCATTGCATATTAAATATTTTAAATAATAAAATCAAATATACTACATATAACTATTTGAGCAGGACCTCATAAAAAGGAACTTTTCCCCAGCAAGTAGATTGCTTACAGAAATAATATTTCAAATATACCGCTTCAGTGGGTCTCTACGTATAGTACGAATAATATAGCAGACTAATCCAAAACCTTCCGGTACGGTTGAGTAAATTCCAGCAAACGTATTTCTGGTAAATCTTTCGAAAGTAATATACATTCATATTCAAGGTTGTTTTATAACTACATAATATGTTTTCATGAAATGTTAAACTACGCAATGTACTAATTTTACATTACGCTCAGATTCTTCGCCATGAAGCAATTAGCATATAAAGCTAGCCTCAACTTACGCTAAAGATAACCTTACCAAGCTATCTTCTACCTTACTTACCAAATTAGGCATTCTGAGCTAGAATTTCTTGAAAATCTATAAACAGGGTTTCGTGTGATCAGATCGGATCGGGGTCAAAAAGAAGACACTAGCTTCAAACTACCAAACTTTTTATCTATGCCCAAATTCGATTTCTAAAACAAGTTGAACATAGCGCCTACACTATCGCAACTTCTAATGCAAACTTCGACCAAGAAGAAAGTTTCAGAGAAGAAGTATAAAGATATGCGCGGGAATCAAGTCTAATGGTATTGGAATTTTCACGAATCGAAAAGTTATTGGCAATAACAGTGGAGAGGTAGAAATTTCGGGATAATTGGGGTCCTTCATTCGGCATGCTATTATTCCTTCTAAAATTTCATTCACTTACAAACGACTACTGAAGTATAGGTTTCTATCATCGTCGCACTGAAAATTAAACAGGTTAATGTTCGTGATGTGAATCCCTATCACCATTCATGTTACAGTCAACGAGCTTTGACAATCCACTCATAATTGTAACATTTATTGTTAATTTGTGACTCTCATGCAATTTGTGTCAATTTAGCAGACGTGCTGCCGAGTTGTGGTTTTGCAATCATTATAAATGAACGTGGTTTGAATCGTGTCGTTTCAGTGTTCAGGGAGTATAAAATTTGTGTGCGTGACAAGAATAATTGAATTTGTTTTATCATCAGAGTTGAGTGAAGTGTTATAGATTCGTGGAATTTCCTTATTTTTAATGATTAAATCAATCTACGTTTTTATCGATGGAAGTGATTAGAGGCGGTGCATTAACGACCGTGATTTTTCGGGTAAGTATTTGAAGTATAGATATGCAATAGATTTCTTTTTTGATATCTGCTGAAGCTGCGGCTTACAGTTACTTAAGCATTTACTTTTTTCAACTTAGCATACTTATTATACTGTTTTACAACGCTTTTACGCTATTTATTATAATGTTACGAAAATCATAATTTGAAGCAGATATCAAAAACAAGGGAAAAGAGAATTCAGGCGAAGAGTCTGTCTAATAGTATCAAAATTGCGAGCGTGCGGTTCGTAGCCGCAAAAGACCACCGCAAACCTGTAATGGCGATCTTGCAAGACCACTTTGATGTTCCTTCTATAGTGACTTGCTTGGCCTGTTCTAGACTGTCAATGTGAGTGTCTGGGTCGACGTTAAAAGTCCGCCTGGCCGCCACATGAAACGAAAGATTGAATACAATTTAGTGTTGTGTTTGTATTGTGTTTTTATGCCTTTCGATGTTTTCGCCTCGTCTGGTACCTAGATCCTAGAGGAGAACATTTAGTGCAAACACTGTACGTCAATCGAACCTGTGATGGCGATCTTCGCGCTCCATTTTGATGTACCATCGAGGACTGATTGCTTCACTGTGCTCATGTGCGCTGCGTGAGGCTCCCCTTCGATGCTGAACACGCGTCTGTCACATACACACTGGTGTCAGCGATTGCTTTCCGATATTTCCAATTTACTCAGCGGCATTTTATATGATTATATCGTTACTTTTCATGATATCATCAGAAACAGCTCTTTTACAAGCGATTTTCTGTTAAATAAAATGGATTTCAAAGGGGGTGTTATTTACGTGCAGTTTAGCTATTGCAAGTTTATGTGATTATTTTATCTCAGCTAAGTGATACTACGCAAAATGGTGATTAGGTTTATTATTATTGAGATAAATATAAAATCGTATACCTGAATCCGACCCATTTAAAGCAAATCGCCGAACAAAGTTTGGAATTTTAAACATTATTGTAAATTAAAATTGGAAGTATCATTACCTGATCAGTTCGAAAATCTCGGGTTTGTCTCGCTCGCGTTGTTTCATTCTTTCTTTCATAGCTGTGATGATAGAATTGGCTTTATCTTCGGCGCCATGTTTGGAAGACTTTTCGGCCGCCCCTGCGAAACACACTGATCAGGCAGTGCCAAAATAGTTCTTGTTAGTTGCGGGATGCGCCGGGACGGCCCCCCGCCCCGCGCCCACACCCGCTACGACCACTCTTGGCCTCAACCTGACAAGACTCCAACTTTGGTATGTAAATTCGACAAAGTTAATGTATGTCAGATCTGATCAGGTCATCGACCTCGAGCGGCGCTGGCCGGAGCGGATCTGAGCACGGCGCCTGACAAACAAAACTCAATACAGTTCAACGCTTTGTTAAATTGTTACTTTTTCAGGGATATTATTGGCAGCTTATTAATTTTAGGTCTATTATTGGTACGTGGGGAGGCACTGTATCAACAAGCTGCCAAGTATCTCCAAAAGGCGTTAGAACTGCATCGCTCACTAAAACACCCTTTGTATTTGTATGTTGATGTATTGTTTGTTCGTCCATTTACCATTATTTTTATACGAAACTCGTTACATATATACAAATCGATACTTTTAATCATTTAAAGCGCTGAACATCTTCAGGGATAGAAGTGAAAACATAAAGATAGTAAAATTAATACAGAAAAGTGGAACTCTATAAATCAAAATATGTAAAATAAATAAACTAAAGGACCACATATAATATAGAAGTGGACAGACACTGGATTGCGTGCACACATTGCTAACAGGCACATTGTAACAACACGTTGCATTTGTCGGATTTGTTTGGGCGTTCGTGTTCTTAAAGCTTCTAAACCGATTTGTAAGAAAAACGGTGTGTAAGATTGTGTAAAATGTAAAGTAGGGTAAAGAACAGTACATAACACAAGTAATTTAGTTTAATAGGGCTATAACAAGTTTCGGCGCTGGGCGGGGCAACCCGAAAGGAACTAACCGATGACAGGACCGGAACCCTATACGTGAGCTACATGTCCACACTTCGAAAACATTGATGTTAGTAATTCACAACACAATCTAGATAAAAAAATAAATGATTAAACAATAAAATAAACAATACTTACGTCAGCAAATAAGATATAACCATTCCAATATCTTAAATCATATTGAATTAAGAATACTAAAATCAAAGTGGAAATAATTAATGATCATTAAATAAATGATAAAATTGTACAAATTCAATTATAACTTCAAAGTGTAGACTAGGAATGAAGATGGCGTGCAGTCGATGATCTCTAATTTGTTAATTAACAATTTGTTCGTAAAACGCGGTTCGCCTAACGACTGCTCGCCTACATGATCGTGCAATGTCAATCTAGAACCGAATATTATGCGAATAATAAAATTTGGAATATAACATTATGTGTGTATCTCACCGATAGCCATGCACACCGATAAAGCAATGGTCAAATCATCAATTGAAAAGGGAAAACACATCATGCTATTTGCATTATATGAGGTCAGAGTAAACATGAAGAAAAAGGGAGATAAATAAACACCACAGAAACATAATTACAACAACGATAAAAAATATAAAGAAATGTATTATTCCTATGATTGCGTGAATCCCGGTGATGTCGCTAGTTGTGTCTTTCTGGCGAATGGTCCTAGCTGTGTTCTCGAACGTGAAGAATGTTTGATCACTGATGCATAGGGATCGATTCATGCAAAATTTTTTACTCATGCATATCAACCGAACTAGAATGGCAGTAAATTTTTCTACAACGACATTCTGGATTTTGAATACCATTTTATTACCTTTAACACAGACATCACCTAGAGAGCGGAATCTAACAAATTAAGTAAACATCTAGACTTATATTAACATTTAGAAATTAAAGAGCGCCACTTCATAACATTGATATAATATGAAAATAATTGACAAGATCTGAAAGCATCAACTAAATCTTCAAACGCTGGAAGACAATCTGAGATATACCAAACAATGGCCATAATTTACGAAACTGATTTCAAACAAATAGATAACTCACATTTAGGATGATAAATCTATGAGTCTCGATTATATATCTAGTGTAGACTTGATCAAAGTGCGGGCACAAAGGTCATAACTCTCGACAAGACTTGCTCTCCATTAAGTACCATTGAAACTCTCTCTGTGTGGGAGACTTGTGGACTAACTCCTACTTCCGACTTATGTAACAACGCTGCTCATACCCCAATTTCAATTTTCATCTCAGAATAATTTATTTTCATTGTCGTCAGTCATAATCTGAACAACAATAAAATCTAAAACCTGAATTTTACTGTACTGCCGCTTTTGGATAGCAAAGAATTCGCGTTAAATCCAAATAAAGCAGTAAATCTAAAGGCTTTAAAGACCTCACAATCTAGACTAACTTTATAGAAGACGAATTCCTCAACATTACGTAAATAAATAATTAAATTACATAAAACGAAACGGTCCAAGCTCGCGTTGAATCGTGCTCCGTCTTGAGCGCTTTAAGTACAATGTTCTTTAGAGACTGTGCATTAAATATTGATTTTCTACTGCGACGTTGTGTATCCAAAGATCTTGTCTACAACGAGTGACCCGTCAAGTGCTTCTTGACTCACTTGAGTTTAATAAGGAGGGAACTCCGCTTCCCAGCCAACTCTAAAAATCTAAACATTTCCCGCTTCTCAATCGTTCGCAAAGGTATCTGTGAAGTGACGCTCTTTAAGATTTAGATTAGATTTTTCAATCACAAGATTTTGGTAATCGTTGCCTTTGTGATTAATAAAACTGTACATTAAAAAAATTAACACACATAAATATTATATTTTGTGATCGGTAAGTAGGAGAATATTATTCAATGTTATTTTTTTGTAATTGCTCTTTAACATAAGCAATAAAAAGCGGATATTTTCATACTTGCTTACACTGAATCAGGGGTATACAACATTGAAATTGCAGGAATTCGTTCCATTCTTTAAAAAAAAAGGTGATTCATACCTGAAAGCTATACTGTACAGAATAAATTGATTTTTCACTTGTAAGGTAATGAAACAAATCCCTTTAACTTAGATTACAAAAAATATATCCATATACCATCGCAGGGCTCCACTTACTCTGCAGGCAGTCAGCATTGAGCAAATCCTTGCACTTTTCATGACACTTGACACCACATTCAGTGCATCTTACACCTTGCCTGGCGATGCCCCAAAGTAGTCCTTCACACTCGTAACAATAAGTGGGTGAAGTCGCCGTCCATAGAACGAAGTTGTGAGGCGTGGTTGATGATATTGGGTAGATGAGCGCTTGCAAAGTCTTCTTGTATACGTGCATTTTCTGTAAGCCCTTTTTAAATCAGTAATGGTATGCAGGCAGATATAAATTTTAGTGAGTGGTTATAGGTTTCAACTCACCAGTTCTTCGTCATTCAACGTAGCCCGATGCACAGCTGACGTCAAACCTGCATTCCTCTTCGTTGCGGCCATTGTCTAAACAGCAGGAAATATATGAGTAATGGGCATAAACATTGCAATCCATCCTCAGTATGTAATGGCACTGAGTCTTGTGTCTGCTATTTCTAATCAAGCTTTGAATTGCCTACCTAACTACTATTTTGAAAAGTTTACTATTGTTAGTTGTCTAGAAATTGAGAATCATTTGATATCATTTGCAAGTTGAAGCTACTCATGCTTTGAAAAAAGCTGTTTTTAAGCCTGTCTGTAACAAAATCTTATCTACCATCTCAAAAATTTCAGTAGTTCTTATACCGATGAAAATTTCGTTTGAATATACAAAAAAGTAATTGTAAGTGCGTGTAAAGTAAAAATGTGTGTGTGTGAGAGAGTCGGTACAACACTGAAACAGTATTACATTTGAGGGATCATGTTAATTGATGTTGTGATGAAAAAGACTTTTCAGTCGCAAAAATAATATTTGCTGTGATATTGAAGCTTCGCAATGAAAACGAAATCGGCAAGCACGTGCACGTTCCCAGTGTGGAATTCAATTTTCATTTTTATTATTCGTTTATGTATGCTGTGATGGTGTTATGCAATCGTTGGATGTATAACAATAGTATGTAGCTTTACCTTTTATACGTAACCAACATCTGAAAAATGATCTAAAGCAGAAACATGCAGAGGCCAAAACAAATTAAATCAAATTTCAATGCAAGCACACTATTTACAGTGAGTGGAAAGAGAAAAATCTTGATTCAAAGGTTGGTGACCAACATTTTATCTTTTCACTGTCGATCAGAACTGCATGCATAGAAAAGAAGTGTTATTGGGATAGAAATACCTTGAGAACCTGCAGGTCCGTGGTAAGGGGGTAAAATGCAATGATATTATTAATTTTTATCAGGAATAAGAGTCGTTCATTCGGTGACTATGGTTCCGCTACTGTAGTTTTTGCTCCGGTGACCCCTAATTTATCTTTTACACGGTACAAGTAAGGGTTGGGTTGGTATCTAAGAATAGGTTAAAGGCCATCTAAGTAGTAAAGATCAGAAGGAAAAACACAATACAGGTAACATTGAGACATCAATGAAGAGAGAAGGGATCAAATAGGCCTCTTTTTTTTTCTAATTGAACAACGAACGGGGAGTTAACAATTCTTGTGAAACCAGGTTTAAATTCTCAAAGTGTGAATAAACATCATATTTCACCCCCACCACGTCACATTTTTAAGATTTATAAGGCAACTTCCTGTGTTATAAAATTTAAAAAATATACATGAGCAAAATTCAACGACCGCGATGCAATTTTCTTTAACAATCTCCCCATAAATTGTTCAAAACACATAATATGAAAATTTTCCGTGTAGAAGAAAACATTTATTACGCGCCTAATATTACTAAGCTTCAGGAAGCGTACGTCGATGCGAGCTGTAAACATTTACGACCAGTTTCAAATATCTACCTTCCATAACCCTGAGTGCTGATAAAGGCTTATTATGCCAAGATAGCCCTTTTGTAATAGCTTCAAGTTTTCAAGATAGCGAATTGAAACCGGCCAGAGAGAAAGATAGCTAACTTCCATCGGATTCGTAATAATAAAGATAGGTTTATATCGATAAGAAAAAATTCAAATATTACTTACAAGCTCTGAGACGAGGGGGATTGATTTCCTCCTAGGCCTGATGTCGGGCATGCTGTCAATGTTACTGTAGAACGGGTTTTCGTTTCCTGGTGGCCTATAAAAACGGTTTAGTTAAGTTTAATTTGTTCAAAGGAAATTTACATACCTTTTTCTTTGATAAATATTAAAGTTGTAACTGAAAATAAGGTGTTGGTACATCGAATTCCCGGGATTTTCTGTGTGGTGGTAGGTGTAATTATAAATAAGTTATCAGGCACATTATTGATGTTCAGTCCTACCATATTATCATTTGTGATTTTCCAGGAAATCTCTTTTCGTTAAGTTTAAATCAAATAATATTTTCAGTTCACATACCCATTTCCTCTGCCTCCATGCTCGTTGAAGCCAGCGGATCCATTCTAAAAACAAAAAAAAAACAATAAATAAAACAAATAAAAACTAAAATAAAAAGCTAACATTTCTTTATTAAAAACAAATAACAACTGACCATACAGTAATATTATTATTATGATTATTTTTCTATGACAAATGATCTGAAGTCTAATAGACGAATTCGTTTCAAAATGCATATCTCAGTATTCCTGTTAGACAAAGTATAATAAATACTACCACTGTAATCTAGAGATCATAAGGAACAAATCAACATGCGTTTCATTATTAGACGCCACAATTTTTGGTGGGCCTAATCGCCGAACAAAAAAAAACTATCTCCTTTATAGTTTTCTATGCATAAAAAGTGTCTCCAAATTATTATTTCTAAAAGGTGAACCTATTTTCCCATATAGTAAATTAAGAGTTAGTTTATATAACATAACATCATGCTTGTATTCCCCGAAGGGTTGGGCAGAGGTATACCTATAGTACACCCATATTTCGCCAGTTATGTTTAAGGTATATGGGGCGAATACGAATTCAAACATTATTGGTAACTATTATTTTATTGTTACCTGTTAGTTTTCTGGACATGCCAAAATATGACTTTCATTATGTTTTGTGGTAGACAACATGTTTTCTAATGTGAACCTGTCATGAAATTTGTCATGGAAACTTAATCGTACATATTCAGCACTTATAAATAAAACAGCTTACATGGAGAATTAACCTCTTGATAAAACACAATTTATAGTTAACATAGTTAAATGCTTGGGCAGTTTATGACTGTAATGATGTCTTCATTTTGAACCATGAAATAATCACTGAATGTAATAGAGTAGGTATAATACGGATCGAACAAGTCTTCGAAGCTTGAAATAACATTGTCCCAATTCAATACAAAGTGTCAACAGTAAACAGTAATACACGCAAAGTTAAGAATGAAAATATTGCAAAAAAAATACCTAATATGCCCATAATAATTATAATTATTATAATTCTACGCAATATCATTCAACATCTAAAACTTTCCGCTAAATATGTTTATTACATAAAGTGCCAGCTATATTTTTATGTAGGTGTAAATAGCTATACGATTACCTAAGCCGTGTGACATCTAGTAAATACGTTACGATGTATATGTATTTTTAATCCTATCATGATTATTAATATAAATCACTCGATTGAAACATTTAGGTAACAATGGTAGTGGAATGTTTTCAAAAATAGAGAGCGGAATATAAACTAGTTACTATTGGTTTTTGGAAGAAATAATTAATATATTTTGACTCGACTACAGCTAGATATAAGTATATTTAAAATTTATGGGTTTCTATTCATATGTGATGATGTAGATATGTCAGTAGCAGTTATCATTAGCAGTGACAAGCCATTAATAAGTATTAAATTAAAGTGTCGATTCTGTTCAATCAAAGATTCAAGATAAAACAGTTCATATGAAATCAATATTTTTGTCCTTGCCTGATTTTGAAATCAAAGGCAGGTGAACTGATAGAGAAGGTGGCTTCTTTGGACAGTTCCCAGCAAAAGTAAGTGTTTTTGATTTGGACCTGTTACACTGTTTTTACTTCATAAAATTACATAATATGAAGACTATTTTAATTACCATTGTGTGAAAAAGATGTTGTATATAAAGTTTTCTCTAGTATCTATTTGTTTAACCGTAGTCGAGTGTTTATATTGATAGTTATTGCTTATCATTTTGAATATCCATACTATACTGTTTAGAAAATAGTGAATATGTATATATGACTGAGAAATGTTACTTATATCGATTCTCTATAAATAAAAGGAACATCTTTCTCTGATATGACATGATATGATCATGAATGAATTTTGTACGACAAAATGCTCCCCAAGCCGATTCGTGGATGAATTTAATTATAGACAGCAAATTCATTAATTTAACACTAATATTACCAAACAATATCTATCAAGCAACAAACACATATAATACTGAGTATTTAATTGTATGTAAAGATTACCATTTTTCCAAGTATAAATATCAAGCAAACCTTTATTAAAAATTGTATAATTGTTTGGTTGAATATCATCTTAAGCTTTATGTAAAAATCCTTTAATACATATAGAAAGTTCTTAGTACCCTATTGCGTTGGTTATACCTAATTATTGCCTCAATTAAATAGAAAGAGCGTCAATAGTAAGTAAATATCATATAAGTATAATATTGTATATACGAGCACCCTATTCTATGCATTCAAATACATATTTAGCAGTACATGGAGAAAACGAAACTGGTTGAAATATTTCTCACAACCGCAGTTAGATTTTTAGGTCAAAACTACCTAAAATAACGTCAAAATTAAATGTTTTAACAGAGCCCTGCTTTCGGGGAAATCGAAGTATAGTTACTTGTGTAATGTTAAACTAAAGGTTGTTTAAAATGGACGACTATAAATAACAATTACACATCCTACTTGCTAATTTATATAATAGGTATGTTAAATTACGAGTAACTTCATTTGTATTATAGTTGTAAAGCGGGTTAATTATGTTAGCAATGGGTTGAGTATATCAGTCTAACTATTAGATTTATTTCAAATAACCATGGAAGTAACCTGCAGCTTATAAAATATGTCTAAACAGCTTATGTTTAACTCTTAACTCTAATTTCATGAAACTTTTGCATAAGATAACTTACACCTGCGCTGACTTTGTCCTTTTCTGCGAGCGGCGTCGTAGCTGCTGGCGTTTCTGACGTCTTCTCTTCGGCTTTTCGGTCTTTCAATGCTTTGAGAAGCTTCCATTTGCTCCCAACAGGAGCATCCTGCTGAGGCGGAAGCTCTTCAAGAGGAAGAGAGTCTTGATGAATTTGTGGCATGTCATAGTCATCATCCAGTTCGTCACCACTTTGAACTGGACTGTCGGGTCCTGAAGTTTCTCCTGACCCAGAATCCTCAAATGACTTATCATCATCGGATTCCCTGTCTTGTATATCATCTATTGTTTCTTCGATCACTGGAAAAGTTGTTATATCTTTCCAAGTATCTTTTACTGGAGATTCGTCATACTTTTGTTTAGTTGTTGCTGTCTTTAGTTTTAGTTCCCTCAGTACAAACGACATTTTTTCTTTTAAATATTCACCCGAATCTTCGTCTACTTCCTCAATTTCTGGCACTTTCGGCACAGATAGTTGTCGCTCAGCCTCTAGTTGAGACTGATGCTCCATTTCTTCTAATTTCCTTAGTTCGTAACAATACCATTCATCTTCAGAATCGATACTGTCTTCAGTACTCTGTCGCCTGGAAGACACTCGGGAACCACTCCTCCAAGAATGGGTACTCCTACTGTCGTCATCGTCATGTTTATTTGGTATATCCAAACTTTGCTGATGTCGTGGTTGAAACTTGTTTGGTAGGCCCCGAGTACTCTGTATAGATGGACTCCTTTCTGGTAAATTATTAGAGTCTTCATTTAAGTGTAATGTATTATTTACCACTTCAGGTGGACTTGGTTTACGAATTCTCCTTTCTTTTTGCTGATTCACAAATTCCTCACTTATTTCTTCATGTTGTTCTGCCTCCCCTTTCGGAGGAGAAATGTCATTTAAATGTTCATCTGAGACTGACGTTGACTTACGTAGACGATATTTACCTAAAGCTCTTGAAACTGCAAATTCTTGCGAGCTTCCACTATACGATTTATTACTTTCGCTTAATCCTTCATCAGAAACATTTGAAGTCTTTTTCACGTCTCCAATAGTAGCAAAGAGAGAGCCAGGAGATTGATTATCTTCCTTTTCATCTTCTTCAAATAAGTCGATATTGGATATATCGGTGTCAATGTCCAATTTTTCTAATTTCGGTATATTGTCTTTTTTCATTTGACTAACACGTGCAAAATGAAAGTCGATATCATCACTTTTATCTCTCGGTAAAATATTACTAGGTGCTGCTAACTTTTCAGGTTCTTCTATTATACATTCAGTATCATCGTCACGAAATTCCATTTCTTGCTCTTGTATTCGTTCTTGTATCATTTGCTGTTGCTCTACAATTTCTTGATTATTTATCTTTCTTTTAGGTTTGGGTGCTACTTTTGGGAACATGCTGCCTTCATGAGTAGAGTCCGAAAATACGCTATCACTGTCCTCTGACTGAGCACTAGATCGACCCCCAGACCATTCAGTTTCAGATGTCTCCGGGTCTGATAGTGATTGATGACTGGCTTGCTGCTTTCGCCTTGCTTTTTGTAACAAACCAGACATTGAAGCCACCAAATGATATTTCTTTTTCCTTCTTTGCGCAGATAATATCCTTTCTTTTAATGTTTTCTCTTGCTGAGGTTGTTCTACTGCATCAACACCAGAAGGTAGTGAGTGTGATCTATGTTTTTTAGGCAAATGCAAATCTGGGAGCCAGTGACTCATCGATGACATAGCGGACTTTAGTGATGAAGTACGCTTTGGTTTTTTGGGCTGTTTGTCTTGAGTCTTGCCTTTATAGTTGTTGGATATTGATAAGTAGCCTGACTCAGAAACAAGTATACCACTTGACTCAACATATTGCTCTTTTCTTGTTTTACTATGTTCAGGTACAGCTTCTTTGTCGAAGCCTTGATTTTCATACATTACATTACCATTTCGTTGATCGTATTGTTGCTGTTTAAAATATTCCTGTTGTAGTTGATTTTGAAATTGTTTTCTTTCCGTTATACTCAAGGAATGTGATTTCAAGCTTGATGTTTCCATTGAACTGGTCGGGGATCTACTGCCACCTTGCCACGAGATTTGATCTTCTAAAGATGTTCTTTTAGGTGAATCATACCTAGTCGATGTAGGGTAATACGAGAGAGCATCAGTGAGATTGCCGGGAGGATATCCGGCGCGATGTCCTTTATAACCATTTTGATAAAAGTGTGGATCATTCGCGCCCATCGTATTAGCCCTAGTCAGGGGTCGTTTGTTGGCATTCGCCGCGGACATGACTACAGTTTGTGCATGATAACTAGGTTCCGGCGGATAAGAATCCACTGCGGGCCTCGCAACAGATTCAGAAATTTCATTTCTATCTAATAATTCGGAAAAACTCCTATCCTCAGACAATATTCCTCTCGGAGTACTATACACAGTTGTGAATATTGGTTGCCTATTTCCAGCTACGGAATATATTGAAGGGGCTTCGTTTCCGTAATAATATTCTCCAATATTGCTTATTTGAGTCATTTGATCTGTTACCGAATATGGAATATCGCTTTTAATGTAATCACTATCCACTTTTCCTTGCAATTTACTTAAATCTCTAGAGCTAATTTCTTTTGTCATGAGATCTGTCTTTCGTAAGTTGTAATCGCTCTTCAAGTTTGTCCCTTCATAAAGATAAGAATCCACAAGCGTTTCTATATACGGTTTCGGTTCAACCTCATACGACATTCTTTGTATTGGTTGTGGGGAAGGATCTCTCATTTTATGAGAATCGTGACTTCCATGCGTAGTAATTCTTCCCGTTTTGGGTGAACCTGGACTTTTTTCTAAACTTGACCATCCACTCATAGATGATAATCCTGAATCAGATTTTGCAGCTACAATATTTGCTGAATCCCTCTTTACGTGCTTAGGCGAAGTTTTGGGTGACTTTGGAGATCTGGGACTTAAACGCATACTATCATGAGGCATAGCGCTACTTGTAGATAACATTGGTTGATGAGCAACCAGTTCGTTATTATTCTCTATTGATGGAAACCCGTCTGTTCCATTTGGTGGAGCCGGTGGTGGAGGACTCGGAGATTTTCTTAGCCTGTTATCTTCATAACTTAATTCGTTAGTACTAGATCCGTTGTATATTTCGTGAATTGACATGGGAGAGAGTTGTTCTGAACCACTTGATTTATAAATCTCGTTTAGAGGCTGAGATAGGCCTTTGTTAGAAAAATAATTTTGTCTGGAAGTGTCTGTTATTTGATACGGAGAACTATATTCAAATCTTTCCCTTGAAAGAGCACTAGGTGATTTAGATGCTTTAGCTGCATTTATCTCAGCATTGGCTACAGCCGAACTATATGCCAGACGGCCAGTTACAGTCGTATAAGGTTCTGTAGTAGTTCTTTCTGGTACAAACTTTCGACGAGGAGACAGAGTTGGTGGCAAATAATCTATTGTTCTATCCGTCACGTTATCAGTTAGTGACAACCTAGATGGGGATTTCTCTCTTACAATAGAATCTTTAGGCGCCGCTAACATAAAATCATCAAAGCTTTTCATCATGTCGTTAATGGCCCAATTGTCACCGCCTGAATAGACGCTTTTCAGTTGTTCATTTATTATATTGCCATCTTCAACCAGTGCCTTTGCTTCTATTTCCCGGTCATGTTTTGATAATTTTGTTTCAGGACTAAGGAGCCTCGTTTTCAAGTCTTTTAACTCTCTGGAATCTTTGTGTAATTGGGTTGTCAATCTATCTAATTCATGTAATTTATCTACTGTAATTTGATCTATTGTACTTAAAGCAGACAAATGTACCAAATCTCTTTCACTAATTACAGGTCCACCTTTTAATCCACAGTAATCTTTATAGTCTGATGAACTGTAAATTTGTCTGGAGCTTGTTGGCATCATTTCTATATCTGGTTCTTCCGGAGCTTCCCAAATCATATCTAATTGTGATGGTGGCCTAGAAGTTTCATCGCAAACTAAATCATCACGATAGGCTTGATTTAGGCTCTTATAAAATGCTTCGTTTGATTCCATTATCTCCTCCTGGTGGTCTAATAATACTGAACTTCGTCCAATATCTAAGCCTTCTTCTATGCCATCTTCGACAGTGCCATTTCCTAATATTTCTCTGATCACTTCTAACCGAGTGATAGGATCTCTGGCACTGACAGTTCGGCATGTGTAAAAGTCCAGTAAAGTTGATATCACACCCTGTTGATCGGCAAGCAAAGTCTCCAATCTCTCGAGACGTTCCCACATCCTGACATACTCTTGGCTGAGTAGGTCGAGCGCTCGCCAAGCATATTTGAGTTCTGTTTCGAGAATATTGAGACGTGTGCCGAGGCGTTCCATGTAGTCGCTGATGATGTAGTCACCGGAGTAGGGGGGCAGGTCGGGAGGAAGCGCAAGGGAGCCGCAGTCGTCCATATCGACCTCTGCAACCCCATTCCCGCCGTCCTCGCTTTCCTCCATCCCGCCGCTTGCGCCTGCCCCAGCATTGTCGTGGATATCGCGCATCATCTTCGGATCGGAAAGTGGGTTGCACATAACATTTTGCACTATGAGTCATCCCATATCGTTTTATTGTTCACACTTTCGACTCGAAACAGTCCTGTGCCACTGACAGTCCTCACTAAAGTCATTGTACCACACTGAATGTTCAACACGTCATATTTATAATATTAAAGTTCACTTTCTAAATCTATTAATATCTGTTTTCAACACTTTTAAAATGTATACTTTGTACTTCGACGGAATGAAATTGATAATTAGTTTGCATCAAAAATATACTTTGAGTTACACTTATCACTTTACTGAAACAAGAAAGATTTTCGTTAGCGGATGTCGGGCTCCACTGGTTTGGGCATAAGACGGCTTATGTGCACACCAGTGGGAGGGGGGCAAAGGAATACCTCGGCAGAACATGTAAACTTTGTAGCCTACGCGACCCAATTTTCTTGACGGAAATGTTCAAAATATATTATGGTCGAGTTTTCTTAAAAGAAAATTTACATGTTCCTGTGTGAGGCAGCTAAGCGGTTCGTATTTGATTCCATGTGAGCAAATGCATCTCAGAGGTGGAAGGCGTCGCTCGGCTAGGAGAGGAAATAGGATGAACCGAAAGGAAATTTGAGCCGAGTCCCACCACCGCTTCGCTTAAATAAACCTTAGGATTTTTATTGGATTAGGACAGTACCATTGTTACAAGTGGTAAACAAAACTCCGAAATATTTGTTGCCTAGATTTATGTGTATTTACATTACAAGAAAGCCACGTTTTCGTCCACACAAACTAAATAAATGAAGAACGTCTATAGGGCAATACGTGACTAGATCACTAAGGAGGAATGCCTTTGATACCACATAGAGGAATATTTGAAGGAGCGTGTATATTACACACAATACCTACACGTCTATCTAAACAATGTGCGTCAACGTTTTGTCATATGATAAATACTTCATCCTAGAAATATTCCTATAAGTCTTTATGTCCGATATTATGTACGCAAATATTACATACCGTCCTTTGTATGTTTTCATTTTTATTAAATACCGATGTCTTAGTTATGTGACGTAAGTATATCAACGATGTTCTAATTCTCGAGGGTTCATCATTCCGTTTATTACGAAAGATTGTTTTTGATGAAATTTTATGGAAGAGCGTCATCCAACTTTCATTAAGAGCCTTCAATTATTTTTTTTTATTGCTACAGCATTTTCATCTTTGTTGGAAAAGATGATAACATTTTAAAGTACTAACTTTTTCCGTATCGTAGAACAGTCGAAAGCCAAGGAAGCTTCCAAGTCGTTAGTCCCATCTATAAAGGTAGGTACAGAAGAAAATGGGCCCTACGATCCAATAAACAATAATGCCTTATCGATAGAACGAAATGTTTTGATTTCTTTACACTTAAAGTTGTTTAAGAATATCGGTTTCCGATATCGAAAGAATTTTGTTTTTCTTTGTAACGAACCCAAATACCTGTTTTGGTTATGTAAATAGGTAACGTAAAAAAATGTAATGAAGTAAGAGTAGATCTTTTTATTCTATTTTTTTTTATTTTTCACAAAAGTAGAAGCACCTTTGTTTTGTTAATACAATAAAATCAAAATTTGTAAGTTGGTACCTATAGTGAATTGATAGTAATCAGCTGTTAAAAACGTGTTTCCAACTTAAAATTAAAACTAAACGCACTAAGCGCCGCGACAAACATTCACTTGCCAACTTGCAAAAGACATTCCGAAACCCAAAGATCGCTAAAGTAAACCCCCAATTCGAGAAACGATCTTTACGGCCGCCAGTGCAAAGTAATCACCAACCAATTGTCTTTCTCCTCACGCCACCAAGCTAAATTAGTAGCAATAGACCGGCACAACGTAAAACTGGTTGGCAATCACCGATTGTAACTGTTGGATACTTTCCAAAATCTACCAAGGAACTTTTGCTCAACACTAATTGGATTTGTAGACTTCTGTCTAAGTATGGGAAAAGGATAAAAATCCCATTGAGTATTACTCGTTCACTGTTAAAATGATAATATTCTACAATGTGAAGCTGGACTTTTTCACGTCTTCGAGAAGATGGGTGTGAGATTTTAAATTAGTACTTTTTAGAGACCACAATTTTTATTAGATTATGAATTTTATTTCAAAGAACGCTCCATTCAACGATTTATTGTTGTCCCTTTTATCTAACACACACATAATACATCGTATTTTATGCATGCTAAACTTCATAAAGCCACCGCTTCCACAACTCACAGCAAAGAGGTTCAAGTTCACGTGAGAAATAATCCAATAATGATCAAAGGTACGATACTTCAACTTAAGTAGTCAATAAGGTTTGATGGACCTACTAACATTACTGAAAGTAAAGGGCTTTCGGTAACAAGCAACAATTCGGTAAGCCTCGATGCGTGCGATCAAAGTTTTGCCGATACTTGAAGCAATATTCGGAGTAAGAGTACCTGCGAACGTAACACATTACGTGAAGTCAGTATCAGAATTCATGTGGGTTTTATACTTCGGGTATATGCCAGTCACGTGAGACCGAGGGCTGCTAAAAACAATTATATCTCATGGTTTGAACTTAATACTTCCCATGGGTGCAGTTAAATGCGAATAAGGAAAATTGTTGCAGAAAAATGAGCCATGTGTAACTGTGGATTAGAAACATGTTACAATTATTTATCTACCTTTTGATTGTCATGATTGTGATATTTCATCATTTTCTATTATTAGCTTTATTATCACGACTATTTGCAAAAACATGTATGAAGTTAATGAGTATATACAATTAGAACTGTCAAGTTTGAATAAAACAATGTACCTACATTCAAAGTAAACTAGGATATTATACAATCAAATCCTCAACTTTGTTTACACTAAAACAAATCTGCCATGAAGTTACGATACACAAAGTGTTGGTGAACGATTTTTGTACAGGTGCCTTTTCAATTTCAACCCTTACCGTGGTCACACATAAATCTTACATGTCAACCTAACACACAATTTATGAGACCTTCGCTCTATTAACATAGGGTGAAAAATGTTGTTAACATGTTATTTCAAAAATTCAAAAAGAATGTTCAAAAAAGGAAGGCGTTGAAGATATTCAGGTTTTCCGTTTTATTTATGGAGTCAGGAATTTAGAGCAGTCAGAAAATGCTCTCCGTTAACGCGATAAAACGGTAAATATTCAAGTTAATCCTGCGCCGCACAGTTTACGATCTGATTATTCTAGATGGACAAAAACATAAAAGTAAAATTTCTAAATAAATACATTTTATCACTTGTTTCTTAATCTTGAATAACACTGGCAACACATAACACAAAGCAATCATTCCTGGAACACGGCGACCCTTTCGATAACAATAGCCAAAGTTACCCTTCCGATCGCAGGTAGTCGAGTGCGCGCTCAGTGCGACCGGTAACGTCATCGTGTTTGCATGTTTCTGAGTGTTTTGTGTGGTATCGAAAAATTTTTAGTGATGGAATCTTCAATCGGAGGTAATAATCTTTCTATTAAGTTATAATTTTATCATGTATTGCTTAATTTAGATAATAATGTCAGGCTTTTAAAAATCACAGTTTTAATTACATACTTTTCCCGTATTCAAAAGTATTCTTAAGCATAAAGTATGTTGCAATATACGGCAAGATCATGGTTATAGTCTTAACAGATTCCTTATTTATCCTATTTTCTTGGGTAAATCATTAAATTCTGCGTTTTTTTGCGCTAATCTACTTTTTTTTTATTTTTGTTGTAGGGGCCCGCATCAAGCGAAAGTCTTTATTTGATTTTTGGCGTTCAATACCCGCTAAGGGGCGTTTAACGCAAATTATTAACTTCGTGAAGACGACATTTGGTGATCCGGTCCTAAGTCAAGAAGCAGAAAGGCTGTTGCGTGCTTTAATGAAAAATGAAAGTGAAAAAATTCGTGAAAAATGGGAGCGTAAACAAAGAAAGCTGGATTTGTTTTTACATTCTTATGAGGGCTGGCTCAGTGAAGATTTGGTTTTAGACATGATTACAGTGCCTTCACAATTAAGTTCCGTTCGTGGCAGACCGCAAAAAAGTTTTGAAGACAGTTCGAAAAAGACAAAAACGCGTAAAGTCCAAAATTTGTTACGAGAATATAGCAAAGAACAGTTGTCTTATGCTACACAATTGAGCATTAGATCGAGTGGCAAACGTGACGCTGCTGATTTAATACAAGAAGTATCAATGGCTTCACCAAGACGTGCAACTACGTATAAGCAAGCTCGAAGACGTATTCATTCTGTAAGTGGAAGCAGTGTGTTTTCTGAGAAAAAGCAACAGCCTTATACTGCTGAAGAAGCGTTAGCTATGTTCATTTCGAATAATTTAACGGTTCATACGTATAAGAGTTTACAACAGGAAGCTAAGGAGAGGGGATACCAGTTATATCCTTGCTATGATCAATTAGCACGAGCAAAAAAAGATTGCTATCCTCCCGTGGAACTCATTTCATTGAGTGATACATGGGCAGAGGTTCAGCTTCAAGCTCTTTTAGATCACACGTCTACAAGAATATGTAAGAATGTTCTCGGGGAAGTATTGTTGAAACCGACAAAGGAGCAAAATTATACTATGATGTATAAGTGGGGATGTGACGGTTCTTCAGGACATAGTTTGTATAAACAACGTTTTGCAAATGTAGAGAGCACCGATGAATACATGTTTATTATATCGTTGGTCCCCTTGAGACTTGTGGCAGATAGTGACCATGATAAAATCCTCTGGGAAAATCCTCGTCCATCTTCTCCAAGATTTTGTAGAATAATAAGATTTATCTACCAGAAAGAAACGGACCAATTAATTAAAAAGGAATGTGAATACATAAAAAAACAGATAAAAGACTTAATGCCAACACATCTGAAGATAAATGACTCTAATATATTTGTTAGTCATCATATGATCCTCTCTATGATAGACGGCAAAGTATGCAATGTCTTATCTGAGAATAGTTCTACGCAAAGATGCTTTATTTGCAAAGCAACCTCAGCTGAAATGAATTTAAATATAAAACAGAGACAACCTGATCGAAACATGTATGAATTTGGAATATCAAGTCTTCATGCATATATTCGCACTATGGAGTGCCTTTTAAATATTTCATATCGCATGGAATTTAGAGCATGGCAAGCAAGAGGACCTCAAATGCAGGAAATGAAAAAGAAACGAAAGGAAGAAATTCAGAAGAAGTTTAAGGAAATAGGTCTAATTATTGACAAAGTCAAACCTGGATTCGGTACAAGTAACGATGGAAATACTGCACGGGCTTTCTTTTACAATAGTTCTGAAACAGCGCGTATCACAGGTCTAGATGAGAACCTCATCGAACGTTTGGGGACTATTCTTGCAGTCATCGCTTCTGGCTACGAAATTGATCCAGACAAGTTTCAAGCATACTGTAAACAAACTCGCGACATATATTTAAATTTTTACCATTGGTATAACATGCCAGTGACTGTACACAAGATCTTAGTACATGGCGCAGACATTATGAGACATTCAATCATACCTCTAGGCCAAATGTCTGAGGAGGCTTCAGAAGCCAAGAATAAAGAGATCAGAAAAGTGCGATTGGGCCACACATTAAAAACTTCGCGTCACAGAACGAATTACGATTTAATCAAGTATATGTTGATGTCATCTGACCCATATATAACTTTATTAAGGAAACTGCCACAAAAAAACACATACAAGAAACACAAAGATTTAAATTTTTTACTAAAAAGTAAATAAATATTGTTATAAAAAATCACATTTGGTTTTAATTTTATTATTACCCTCTCCACCAATAAGTTACAGTCATTTATTATAGTTTACTTGCATTTCCGATTTTTGTCCACCTAGTTTTGTCAAATCGTAAACTGTGCGCCGGTAGCTTTATTTGAGGCACGACTAATCGTTTTAGTGTCAGTGTAAAGGAGTAAGTAAAAGTAAACGGGGTGATAAGTAAGTAAGGAAGGTGGGAAAGTTTTGCGACTGTTTTATGTTGTGTTCATGCAAATTCTCTTTCTCTTTTAAATATTTATCTGGAATTAGTATAAACCTTTTGCCCACGGTTTCGACCGCGAGGAGTTTGGAAATTATTCTACGGAAACGTACCTACTACGGGGTGAAATAGCTTATTCAGGTCATGAGAGATTCACATATAATGATATGATTAATGTATACAAAATATTGTAAAACATTTTAAAAGAGTAACGGTGGAGTTTCTTGCCCATTCTTCTCCATACGAAAACTACCTTTTGGAAGGGGCGACTAGAATCAATTCTATTTTTTGTTTTTGACGTTCAAAAGTGCCTTTTTGTGCCTAATTGAAATAAATTATTTGTCTTTGACATGGTCTATCCGTGTGCCAAATTTCATTCTTATTCGTTTAGCCGTAAAGGCGCGAAAAGGTAACTGAGTTAATTTCGCATTTATAATATTACTAGCAGCTGCGTCTCACGGTCTCATTAGTGTCTATCTCTTGGGAATATCGGGATAAATAGTATCCTATGTACTAATCCAGGTCATAGTCTACCCATGTGTCAAATTTCATTCAAATCCGTTCTGCCGTTTTAGCGTAAAAGCGTAACAAACAAACTCACTTTCGTTTTTATAATATTTATTATTGAAATTGAATAATAATTGATGAAAATGATTATTGATGAAGATAGTATGGAAGTATGGACAAGTTGTAATTTTTCTAGTTCCAATCTAGGCATTGCGAAAGAGGACCTTACCTGTCTAGATTAAATGGGTACCAACATTTTATCATCATTAAGTAGTATATACTAATATCATAAAAATAGTACAAAACATGATACTGAGGTCAATAGCAAATGCACCACGGTATGTCACCAATGTTGAACTGCACCAAAATCTGTCAGTCAATACAGTTAAGGAGGAAATACGTGATGCCTCAGCAAAATACAAGAAACGGCTGATAAATAATACTAATGAACTGGCACGTCAGTTGACCATCCAAGACTGTGTCAACCGGTTCGAACGGCGTAATGTTTTAGAGCTGTAAAAATCGACATTAGCACCAGGCTACTAAATATGATTAAGGACCCTCGATGGAGCGTACACTCTGCAAGCGAACAGCTGATACATCGCATGTGCTCATAGTCTCCGGACTAATGTCCAGCCCTGATTTGGGCCACGGAATGGTATGGTACGGAGCGAGAAGAAATAGGAGGCCGTCACCTGCTCGCGAAGGAGGAAGCGGAACGCGTGAGGGAGAGGCAAAATTCGCGCCCTTACGCTCCTAACCGCCGCAGGAGAAGACGCCCTGGGCGTCGGGAATCGCAAGCCGATTTCCGGCCACCGTAGGCGCGGGTTTGCGGACGGTGAGTAATGGGTAGCTTGCCGTCCGATAAGGACCAGGCCCGGGTCGATGGCGCGTTGTGTTGCCTCAAAGAGATGTCAGCAGAATTGACGGGGTCCGCTAGGGCCGATGCCTGCCGGGGTTGCGAAGAAAACCGAAAGGGAGATCATGGCCCCCGGCAACATGGCAACTGAAGGAACACGGGTGGGTTTTAGTCAGTAAGAGTCTGACTGAAGAGCCAGACTCCCACTCCGCCCAGAGCAGGAGAAGTTATTTGATAAAAAAGGACTGATCGCCCATATAACAAGAACACAACAAAAAAAAACTGTAGTATAAAACTAGTTTCATGTATAATGTTCATTGTTTTATTTTCTAAAGTTAGTCTGTATACTTATCGTGGTCACGGATAATCTGCTCAACCCACAAGCGTAATTCGCAAAGTTAGTTTTAGTTTTCAAATCCATTTAGTCTGGTCTGGTAATTAGTGTTCAGCGTTTTTGTGCTAAGCGAATTGGCTAACTTATTGTTCGTGACACAGTATCGTTTTAAAATCGTTTTACGCTTGAATGTTATCAATTTAAGTAGGATAAACTATTGATTTATATTATTAAACATAATTTGCAAAATGTATGATACCTCTGCCCAACCATTTGGGGAATATAGACATGATCTTAGGTTTATTTAACATAATGAAACAAATGAAATCTATTTATTTCACATTTTAACTATTAACATTAGAGCCAAACCTGGCACACATAAGCTACTTAGTACCTGGGCGACCGAGCTCTGCTCTGGTGAAAATAGAGAATCCTCATTTAATAGTATAGGAAAGTTCATATTAATTCCATGTTAGGACAAACTAATTCCATGCTGCCATGATAGTAGGTACTTACTAATTCCATGCTGACATGTCATTATTCTAAGGTAGCGCCATCTTGTTCTAAACTTTGGGTGACCAAGCTCTGCTCGAGTCAAAATACGGTATATTTTTTTTCCCCAGATATGTGACCTCTAACCGTAAACCCCTAAATTGCAACTGCCATCGAAATCGTTAGAGCCGTTTCCGAGAACGTGATTACAAATATATATATACAAATATTGTTAATTGAATGGTAATTGAATGGTTAATCGATGTTATCTTCTAAATAAAAGCGCCTTTTACTTTTTTTGCAACAGAGCCAGCAGAATCAACAAGCTGCAGAAATTCATTAAAAAAAGTTGTCAATTCAAAGGCACAATACAATTAATCATAGGAGTCGCAAGCCAGTCCAGTTTCCAGCCACAAATGGAGTAGGGATTAATACGGCCGTGCGCAGCTGTTGGCATTCGTTCAGATATGGCAGATGTTACTTTACGCTTGAATCAAGACAACTTGAACGATCTGGTACACTTCATATTCACGGAAAATTAAGAATAATGATGTAATTACGTAGAAAAGAGATAACAAGATGATACTTGATGGAAAAGTTTCGAATTATGATAATAGATTTTATAAGAGATAAGTAAGTATAAGCTGCTATTGATTGGGCTATAAAAACAACTTAATTTGGAGGTCAACCGATAAAAAAACCAAAACAAATGGAGAACTAAATTCTTGCAACAAGTCGGGTATTAATCTAGTCTCAAGGAATATTTCGCCAATGTGGTCGCAAATCTTAGAAAAGACTGAAAAGTTTCAGAAACTCTCGCTAAAGTGACAGAATTTTGCTCTGAATCTGTTTTAATCTTCTTGTCGATATTCTTGTTGACATTCTGAGTATTGTTTTCAAAACGAGGAAAAGGAACGAACGAGAAACGAGGACGGGAAGGAGTTCAGAACAAAATTCTGTCTCTGTTGCCAGAATTCCTGAAACTAATCAACTCCCAAGAGATAATTTATCCCTGCATCTTGGCAGAAGTTCCGTTGCTTTCGTACATAATATTTCACAATACAGACTTGCTGAACAACTTAATCATTGCAATGGCTAGAGATTATTAACAACGCAGTGAGATGCAGTTGTTGGCAGTCGTTCAAACGTAGCAGATGTCATGCTTTGCGCTCCAGATTGTTCCGTAGTGAGAATGTTAAGAGCATATTTAATGTAGCTGGTTTCTAGGGTGAGATTTTGCTAACATCTTTGTTGGTGTTTTGTGAATTTAAAATTTTAATTACTGAATGAAAAAGCTAGCTTTTCCCAGGGGCTTCGCCAGCATGGAAGTCGAAAATTATCCCACATTGTCATTATCTACTACCGGGATAAAAGTATCCTATGTGTTAATCCAGGTTATAACCTGTCTGTGTGCCAAATTTAATCCAAATCCATTTAGTAATTTTTGCGTGAATCCTCACAAACTTTTAGGTTTATAATAAGGAACCGCGCGCCAGAAGAATAAGAGGAAGGGAGGGGAGGTATAGGAAGTAGGATTTAAAAAAAAATGACCAGAGATATGGAGTAAGGAGATATAAGGAGTATGTAAGAATCGTAGCAGGTCGCGTTCTATAGTTTCTGCCTACCCCCATGAGATGAAGGCGTAAGTTAGATGTGTGGTGGCATCTACATCACAAAAAGCGAACTACGCATCACACTGACGTCATGCAAAATCCTGCATCACACAAGCAGAGTTTACCGCGCGACCAGCATTTATTCAACGACCCAACATCAGGTTGCCCATCAGAGACGACACCCGTCTGGTCGGAGGATCCTGCCTTTTCTATGGAGGAAGAGTAAACTTTACACCCTTCCTTCCTAATCACGGTTTCGTCTTTATTTCAGGTAAAAAGTTGTACACAAGAGCAACAAAACAGCCTAATCTATACTCTATACAAATACAGTGTGAGTCTTTATAATATGCACATATCGAATGCGGGAATCTATGCTTAATTTTAATCGACGGTTTTTTTTTTGTTCTGTTTGGCGTCTTATTGAGAAATTTTACGATTATTGTAAAAATTGATTTTTGCTAAAAAAAACATGTTTATTTTCAATTGAGGGTAGTTTTTTTTTTCATTTTCATTTTATGAGGACGCCTAATTACTGGCAATCATTATGGAGTTTGTTTCATCGCGATAGATAATCTTGTGTAAAAGTTACACCGTTTTGTTTCAAAATTAATAAAAGTTAAAAAAAAAATGATTTTTTAAATACTTTTCCGTCTATAAAATTAAGCATAGATTCCCTCATTTCGATATTTGCAAATTATAAAGACTCTCATTGCATAATAAAGCTGAAAAATTTGTTTGTTTGAACGCACTAATCTCTGGTCAGATTTGAAAAATTCTTTTTGAATTTGACAGCCCAATTCTTGAGCAAGGTTTTAGGCTATTTTACATCACGACCCTCAGGAACCAAGCAAACATAAAAAGGCAAAAAGAATGCTATAATCCGATTTCTTCTAAACGGCGAGTGAAATGCACAGCTAGTAACACTATTAATACCAAAACTTCACCTTCCTAAATAATACGCTTAAAAAGCTTCGCAAATGCACGTCAAACTCCATAGATATTATTATTAACAATATTGATCTAGCGAGTACCTACGTACCCAAAAAGGCATGAATACCTACACAAATTGAATAAATTATCCCCAGTACATGTAAAGAGCACTTTATCGACCTCAGGATCGTACATAATTATTCAAGGTCAAAGTTGTTGTTACCTAAACCTACCTTCAATATGTTTTCAAGTACGGAAGGATTAACATTAATTTATTAAAAAAATAAACTAGAAAGTTCTAAGTAATTCTTAAACTAATTTGTATTGAAAAGGTCAAGTTAAAGTGAATTAATGAAAATAAAATATCTTCAGAAAACGAAATCGTGAAACCGTATATGTGTGTTAAATTAATGTCGCCATTAAAGCGGCACGCTGTATTATTAGCGACTCGCATGCTTTGCATGATTTTTACGACTTGACAAAATAAATATTTCTTACACAACATAACATCACGCCTTGTTTCGTCGAAGGGTTGGGCAGAGGTGTCCCTGTAGCAGGTACACCCACATTTTGCCAGTTATGTTTAAGTCTCATGTAATAGGGGGCGAGCCTATTGCCAACCGGGCACAAATCCAGACTCCGGGCTGCTACTGAGAAATTTCAGATAGAAAAACCCAATAACACTTTGCCCGACCCGGTAATCGAACCCAGGAAATCATGCAAAAAAAATAACTTAATAATCTGTAAGTTTAATATTCATGTGCCTATAATACACTTAAGAAATTAGTCTTTTAATTGAGAAACTAATGGTCTTTAAGAGAAAGGATAATGCCAAACTTAATTAAATTTTATCCCAACGATATCTTTAGATATCTACATAACTAAGAATTGGTGTAACCTGAAATATTATAGTCAATAATAATAACGATTTTGCAAAAGCATGAACCTGTGCACTATACTTAACAACAAAAGTAATAAAGAATTAATTTTAACAGAACACAATTGATGTTCATTCACTGCCTTATCTAAGATCGGTGAATAAACACATAAGGGTTCCTACGTGTTCGATCAATAAGATAAATGTGTGTCGACTGTTCCTATTGTAACATTTTGTGGTATTTCCTGAACATTTTCCTTTAAAGTTGGCAACTCTACACATTGCAGGCGGAAGTTAAATGGGCCAAATAATGTTCTTTATGATTTGGTAGTTGTTGAAAGCACGCTTTTATTTGGAGTTCACGTAAGTTTGATTCGGTTTTATACATTAATTTGTTCTTGTTTATGTGTTTACCTTAGGTATTTTAACATATGTGAGTCAAAATTATCTTAGTAATCACACAAACATATATAATCAGCCTATAACGTTCCCACTGCTGGGACATAGTCCTCTGTGAGAGGGAGTGGGCCGTAATTCACCACGCGGGCCCAGTGCCGGTTGGTAGATGTCACATGTCTTCGAATTTTGGTAATTAATAATCAATGTCAATAACATTCCAAAACATTGTATTTAAAAGGTTCTTCGTTTCGCGGTATAAAGGTTCGCGTTTTACAAAAGTAACATGCTACAGTTACCTAAACGTGAAACGTTATTTGTCTTCTGTAAACCGTTGAAAAATAGACGGCGGAATTTCAACTTCCACGCTCATAAAAAATCTCGCATTTCCCCGCACTGAGGCTGTTCAAATAGCACAAAAGTTTCAAACGTGGGAAACAAGTGAAAAAAAAACCGTTTGTGAGGTAAGTATGTATAAGCGGGGATTGTCAACAAAACGATTTTGAGTGTGAGTGTACGTCGGTCGGTCGCCAGCATATCGCCGACTCATGCCCATTTCATTCAGTCCAAACGTTTTTCACACCCAGTTTTTTACGGGTTACGGAAAAAAAATATTTTTCACTGTCATACTGATGGAATCACGTAACACAGGATTGGCTTCTAATAAAATCCGTTTCTGGATCGAGCGTTACAGTTCGACGAAATTTATGGATTTCAATCGCGAAAATATGCGAGTATATGTCCATATCCTATGAAGAGGGATGTGTGCTCCGGTTTATCGGTGCAATTTTTCATACATGTTTTTATTTGAACGATTTTTTCATTCTTATCGGCCGCATATATTTGGACTATCAGAATAGAAGTGTCAAATCGGGGTTGTTTGGTTAAGTTACTCTTGGATACTTAAATTTTTTAGCGTTTCACTTAGGTAAGTTGGTATGTTTGAACACATCGTGAAAGAACGTCAACCTCTCCCACAAAAGGTTAGTTTATCTTCACTTTGAAAATCCAAACCTTGTTATTTTAAATACCAAATTCACTTCCAAACCTTCCGATATATACCTATTACATATACGCCACACCTTTCACAAAATAACCCTCTCGCTACGTATCAAAAATCTTCCTACATTAAAAAAACCTTTTTAATAAAAACGGGTTCAGGAATCGGTTTTGACACGGTGACCCAAGCTGTCAGATCCCCTCGTCCATCGGGACCCGTCCCTTTGCTGACTTTTTTTTCTATATGTAACAAACCAAGCTGGGCATCCGGGAATGTCAACAATACGTCTGAAATGACATTAATGACGGGAAACGTTTTAAACTTCGTGTTAAGTGTTGGTTTGACGATGTTTGGTTTTTTTCTCATAGATTTGCACTTTATAGACTGCTAGAGAAGATTAGGACTAGGTTTGACTGGAAGCTGACCCCAATATAGTTGAGAAAAGTCAAACAGATAATAATAATGAGACTCCTACGAGAGAATAATAAGCTAGATATCGTTTAAAAATATAATTATTTTCATTTTTCATTTGACTGATTAAAAATTACCAGCGGAATTCGATATCATTAATGTAAAGAAAAATTTTGTAATGTTTTTTTTATTATTACATGCATGCATAAGGATGATCTCTGAGAGGCCAGATGATGATTTTTTGACATGAATGATTTTATTATTTGTATTCTGAATTTAATTATAAATGATCACTAACATAGTTTTAAGACCTTTGTAACTAACAATTTATGGACATATCAAACGGTCTAAATTAAATTAATTTATTCATTTATAAACTCACGCCTCGCGCTCTATTTTTTAAATAAGTTTTTATTTAACTTGTTTAAAACATCCTTTGGCAATAGGCTCGTCCCTTATTACATGGGACTTAAACATAACTGGCGAAATGTGGGTGTACTATAGGTACATCTCTGCGTGATGTTATGTTATGTTATGTTAAAATATCCTAATAAACAATCACATCCATTCACCGACCTTTGATCAAATAACCACAAAGAAAGTAATAAGTGTCTGTTAAACATAAATTACTTTGAGATAATAAATTCCGCCCTTCTTCCTCCATGACGTAATTTGGCTCTGCGTAATTTCAGAGTAATCTATTGCTTTGTTCCCAAAGTGATTAAGTTCTAGACACACTTTTCCATTACAAAATAGCCCAGAATTAGGCCAAGCCGGAATTAGTTTAGCTAAACAAATACTAAGTCATGGTCAAATTAAATCTGTGCTCAAACCGTGACTCTGGAGAGTTAACGAAACAGAAATTTATTTACCCTAAATAGGAGAATGATGTAGGCCGACAGTGAAAGAAGAAGCAGTTCAATCCAAGACTTGGGAACTTGTAGGAGAGGTCATTTGCAACCAAATGACCCCTCATAACCCCTACCAATGTAAACCATTTTCGAGTAATTTAAATTGTCAATTCATATTTTAAAATAAAAACATAAAATGTCAAATGACTCGAAATTTTTTGACATTTGCATAGGAGTCAAAAGGGGTCATTTGGTTGTAAATGACCTCTCCTACATCCCCTTATTAGATTGCCGACATATAACCAATAACCCTGTATATTATCTATACATATTATAAATTAAAGTCGCTTTTCGTGTCTGTCTGTCTGATTGTTGATCGAAGGTCTGACCGCATTGTTTTTGCAAACTATGCAACAGATTTAGATGCAGTTTTCATCATCATTTATAGCATGTTTTGGAAGGTTTATGTGGACAATACATTAATATTAAACCTACAAATAATAAAGAAATCTCGATGTTTTGCCCAGTCGATTGTAAGAACCGTGCGAAGCCGGGGCGGGTCAATAGTATATTATAAAACAAAGCTACTTTTCGTGTCTGTCTGTGTGACCCCTTAGTATACAAAGAATGTTGATGCAATTTTCACCAATATACGAAACTCAAAAAAAAAAACTCAATGTATTTTATTTCATATAAACCTACAAGGGCACTTATGAAACGTCAGAAGCTAGGTGCACGGTTCCAATTGGTCGCTTCCTATGGAGAAGAGCCGGCAAGAAACTCCACGGTTACTCTTTTCAAAATAAACTGTTTCTACAATGTTTTCAAATTACAGTGTTAATAGGTATGGGAGGACAGTGTAGGCCTATCAACAAGTACCAAGTACTTAGTAAAATAAAAAATGGTACACAAGTTTACAGCCTACAACGTTCTCACATTCACAAAATCTAAAAGAAAAGAATGTATATAAAAAATAAACAAAATAATAAAAATAAGAACCTATTTAAACCAAATGACATGATTGCTTCTACAGCTGTAACAAATCTAGTTTGATTTAAAAAAAAAATATTCCGGAAGACTTAAGTGTATAATAAATATTCTATTTAACTTTGATATAGCACAGAAATCTCGACGCTTTGACATGTCACCGCATCAGCAGAATGCTTCCGAGCGTAATTAGAGGCGGGTTACTGATTTACTATAAATAACAACTACTCCATTTACGATTAGACAGACGGGTCTTAATTGCAGCATATGCTGAGATAGGAGCCCTTTGGCCTCGTACAGGACTTTCTGCTTTTGGTTTTTTACCTTGTTTTTTATTTTTTATTTTATTTTTTATTAATGTTTTAAGGTGTAGGTAATTAGTTTAATTTTTTATTCCTTGTGCGAGTCTCAATAAATACTTTTTCTTTCTTTCTTTTTCTTTCTAAATACCATTCTAAGAAATTCTTAGTCTTACTTCATCGGGTTCTTATATAAAATGTGAAAGATAAAACGTTAATTACAATCGATCGCTTCGCCCACAACTGAGAGTAGGCCACCCCATTCCGCCTTGTGTAGTCCATAAGCGGACTATCTGATTATATCATTCGGATGTCCGGACTCATCCAGCACATAGATAGCATCGTATTGCTAAATTACTTATGTTATATCTTGTTTATCGTCTAAACCTTGTTAGTCTAGATTAATTTCATTATACATCAGGACAAAAAAATTACCATGGATTCAGCACATGTTTCTAGAACCTCCAGCTACAGAGTTGAAATTTTTTACAAAAAAAAAATGTTCCATACATTTTGATCGTGTAAGTATTGCACTTTTGTGTAAAACAAAAATGTTTTTTAAGCCGTGTATTTTATTTTATAGTTAACAGTTTTTATAATCCAAAATTTCATGCCGTTTTGATGATTCATCAAAAGTTAAAACTCTGATAGCTGGCAAATCAAGAACAAAATTGCAAGTCTTGTCAAGTACGTTTATAAGAATCTTATTTTTAGAATATTTATTAGAATACATTTGACTTCCAGATTTTCTTGTTCTAGGATTTCAATAAAGAATGAATGTAACAGCTAGTTGTCTAGACAAATCGTGCAAGTTCTAATAATAAAGTAGATTGGGTTGCCATGAGACCCTCAGGCGATAGTTTAGCTAGCAACACGACAGCTACTACAAACATTTTATGTACAAAGGTTTTGAATTGATGAAAAGAGAACTTTGAATACGAAGGTATATTAATTTTATAAGTGTAATATACTTCAAATTAAATAAATTACTCCAGAAAGATGACTTAAAATTAAATCAGAACATAATACATAAATTAAAATGAAAGATTCTAATCCTAATCGTAACTAATATTATAAATGCGAAAGTGAGTTTGTTTGTTGGTTTATTTGTTTGTTACGCTTTACGAGTAGATTATTTTTTATTTGTTAGGTACAAATAAAAAATAATCTACTCGTAAATGAGTTCAATCGAAATTAATTAGATACTCAGAATAAAATTGATGATACACATAATTCCATACGATTCATAATGCCATGACTAGAAATTGGTAATTTTCCTGTCAATGCATGATATACACCACTTCACAGAAAGTAGAGAAAAGTAAACCAACGGTTAATTTATTTACTTAGAAACCACAAATTGAAAAGAAAAATATTAAAGAATAAATATGACATAGTACTAAAACGATTAACGGGAATTCAAGAATAAACACAAAATGCAGAAATAAAATAAAGCTTTCAGATTAAATTATAAAATGTCAGAAATCGAATCGGGCGAAATATAAAACACCAAGACAGTTTTAGCCAAACTAGGTCAAAAAATCGTCGACGAACTTTATATTGGTACAGAACAAAAGCGGTTTAACACAGACCCTGAAAGACGAATAAAATACTAAAGTATTACAACTGAATCGTAAAGGGAACCGACCTTTATAAGAAGAAAAATGAGGTCAACAATCACTGGACTCACAATATGATAAATGGAGAATTTCAGCCAAAAACATTGAGGTGAGGGAATTAAAATTCGTCTGTAAAATTACTCTTTCAACGTATTTCAGGCAATTGCCTTTTCCTTATTGTTTTTTTTCCATATAATTTTACTCAATAAAGATAAGGATATTTTAAATTGAATTTGGTGGTAAAATTGATACAATGAAATCAATCCTGCTTCCACCTCTTATTGTTACTTAGATTGCCAAGTTTGCACCTCGGGGTGAATTTATAATGCCTGCCGCTCTCTGAACTGCCTTGGCTGCATAAATGGCTATTAAAGGCCTTTACCCCCGATTCGTCTGCCAACTATTATTCAATACCAACCACTAAGTAAACATCTGTCTTACCTACGGGACGTCGTCCATCGATACCAGAGCCAATATTATAAAACCATTAATTAATTCCCGACAACAGTAGCTCAACATGGTCGCACCTTGATTTTACCTTAATAGGTCCTACAAACCAATTTGCTCTTAATGAATAATGTCAAAGGGTTTATTTTCAATTGGCGTCTAGCGCGCCGTTTTCCTTCAGTCCCAAACACACACCCCCTTGTGTCCCTTGCGACCGGTGCTATCTAGGCTCTGTTTTCTGTGGTGGCAATTTCATAAATTAAACCGCACCGTGTCGGGAAATGTCGTCGGTGATGTTGTGCGTAACTTGATTCAGGTTGTTTGCATAACGCATTTTCTACAAACGGCGCTCGGAAGTACTTTTTAACTTATTGATTTCGACGTCGCGTCGTGTGCCTCATTGATATTCTTTTGCACTTCACTAGTGTTTCAGTGTCGTTGTTTTCAAGTGTATTGGAACGTATGTCGATGTAAAAGTACAATTTCGTATAACGAGATAGCACTCTAGAGACTTCTGTATGGAGATCGCGCTTCTAAAGTACCTAATCTTAGGCTCGGTTAAGCCGAAT
This sequence comes from Agrochola litura, assembly GCA_949152395.1. Classification (NCBI taxonomy): domain Eukaryota; kingdom Metazoa; phylum Arthropoda; class Insecta; order Lepidoptera; family Noctuidae; genus Agrochola; species Agrochola litura. The sequence goes on from OX424509.1 coordinate 8,912,572, forward strand.
TTCGCGATTTTAGAAATCGTTCTTATATGCTACCTAGCTTAGGTATGGCTCCTAAACGAAATCGTCAAACATCTTCAAGATTCTATGCTGGCGAGTTTTGCAATTCCACCTACTTCGGAATCTTTGCAAATACCCGAGTCCCTAGCTCAGGAAATAAAACTTTCCTTTTTGAACAACTCGTAACATGCAATTTCCTTTGAGCATTGCTATAATTCAGTAGTGTATTACAAACTTTACGTACGAGTACCTATGCGTTAGAGTGGGGACGGTTTGTAAACGGTAAATTATTTCTGAGGGCGCTAAGGGCTAAGTTTTTATCGTTATTGTGGTCAAGTTATATTACGTGCTGGGGCGTATCACGCGAGGTTTTGCAAGTTATTTTATAGGGGAATGGATTTCTCGTGCTGTGTTAAGGCTCATTGAGATCGGCTCCTGTTACGCACGCAAGGAAAAATGTGGACGTTTTTTTTAATGTCTCCCGCACCGTATCTGGGTCAGCGTTTCCTGACATTTTCTTACTTCCTCCAATGCATTTTACAGCGAGAAATGCGAGCTGAATATGCTAGTAACGAAAACGTTTTGAATGCCAAGAGCCGTTTAAACTGTAGCTTAAATTTTTTAACACTTTTGAACCTTTTTAATCTTTTTAATGCACGTCCCTATTCGTCCTGAGGCAAAATATTTTTTGTTTTTATGTGAATGAGTAATTTTAATTAAATATATATATTTTTTAATTTTTATTATTAATAAATTTTAAAATTGGTAAAATAAAACAGACATCAAAATATGTCCAATACGAATAATGTAGTGGTTAAAATCGAAATTCTTTCTCATCCATTTAATGAAATTTAACAGAGTGACGATTAATAATTTAACCGGGTCACACTTAATAGGTCAGGCCACCATTACATGTCGCTTGTATCAAACGCTAACGTAAACAAAATCAACGAACATGACACTCCACATTTTTATACGGCAACATGGCTTCGCAAACATGTATGGGAAAGTGAAACACAAATTGAATTAATTCATAAATAAAGAGTTTTCAAAGGTTTTAAAGGCTATTTAAAGAAACATTCAAAATTATAAGTTACACTAAAATATGTATCGGTTGTGAAGTATAGTGATTTTGAAAACTTCACACAAATACGCATCTTTTGAAGTGAAAACTTCTTTAGGCGCGTTGCGCATTTTTGAGATGGGAAAAAACAATTGAACTCGCGACACCGTTACCGACACCTTATTTTTGTAAACGCGATTGTGTTCTTTATTCATATTACGCTACGGATCAATGTTCTATGCAAGTATTTTTACTTAAAAGGTTCTGGATTTTTTTTTTGAAAACGCGATTGTGCTCTGTATTTAGATAAGGTTACGGATCAATGTTCTATAAAAGTATTTTTCTTCCACCAAGGCGATCTTGTTAAAATTTTCACTTCTGTCGTCACTCCCGGAGTGCCACTGTTTTTTTTTTTATTTGCCTTCCTCTGTAATTTACAGTCACAAACAAAAGTTTTCACGTGAAATCACGAAAAAAAGTGGCATTATTATAAAAATTCTAATTTTAACTTAATCTCACATCACAATAAGCGGGTGTCAGCGTTATTCATTCGTCAGATTCTCGTTAGCTGAAGCTGAATGCCGAAGAAAGGTTTCCTAGCGGTATCCGCGAGAGGCTTTGTTCAGTAACCGGTTGAATCCGGTTCGGGCCGCTAATGAGGTACAGTCACGAACTATTCACAATCGGGCGCAATCTCGTAGTAAAACTGACCTCGATTGAATTGTTGATGAAAAATAATTTAGTAGGGTAGAAGTGTTTTTTGTTTTGATTTAGAACTTATTTGAATCAAGACTATCTCTAAGGGTCAATTTAGTTTAGACCAAACACGCGAATGCACATTCTGTCCCCACTTTACCGAATTCTTTTTTGAAATAAGAACAGGGCATTCTTTTGTTAGCCTACCTACCTGCCTACCTACTAATAATATTATAAATGCAAAAGTTTGTGAGGATGGATGGATGTTTGTTACTCTTTCACGCAAAAACTACTGAACGGATTCGAATAAAATTTGGCACACAGATAGTTTATAACCTGGATTAATACATAATATACTTTTTATCCCGATATTCCCACGGGATCGAGACTTATGCGGCTGAAACCGAGGGGCGCTGCTAGTCCATGATAAAGTTAAGAATATCATGAAAAGAATTCCCTTCCTGTTGTTCTGGTTCCATGGTCGTTTGGTCAAAACATCTTATCGCTCTAAGAAAACAATGAACTCTTGCAACAAAACAGTCTCATTATTAAAGTTGTCAAAAATGAACTGACTGATTTAACTCAAGTGTTAGTCTGCCAAATAGATAAGTACAGTCGAGGAAATTAATTGTTTCAGAAATTAACACACTACGCCAATTTTCCGTGTTAAAGCAAGCGTGTTAAGCATTTAACTTTATTATGTACTATTATTTGCTACACTTTTGTAAAGTCAGGGGTTTTGGTAAATACCTACATTTTTCACGACTATATTTTAGGATTTATTTTTTATTGAATCAAACCATTTCGCTGGCTTCAGCAAAGCGAACGAATTGAATAAACAAGGCTTGTACTGAAACTTTCATCGTACATTCATTGCAACATTCCAAAACAATTAGTTTATATCCAACAGAGCTCTCAACTGGGCCATTACTTTGTAGATTTAGACCTAGTTTAATTCAAAACTGAATTCTAGTTTGTATGAGAAAATTTGCTTCGGGAATTGCAGATTTTCGTACATATAATCTAGCTTATTTACAGAGGTAAAACTGTAGTTTGGTATGTATTATTTTTGAAATCACAGCACTTAAATATAGTGGACGTTCAAAATGAACTTCAATCTGATATGGTTTTATTGTACAATCGCCGAAATTAATTGTAAAACAAATTGACACCCTACGTCACTTTGCCGTGGTATAGCCATTTCAAGCAACTGTCAAAGAACATACACACATACATACATACATACATAAACTCACGCCAAACCTTTCACAGAACACATTCAATTTCAATCTCAGAGTTCAAAGTTCGTTCAACCTAGATAAGATAAGCCTTATGAATAGACACGCTGTCCTAAATAGAGTGAAGTTAAAGGCCTGTAAAATAACCTATGACATAAGCAAAGTAGAGGGGGATGACATCAGAACTTGTTCAGGACACACCTCATTACACTCGGTAAAGGAAACCGAACTTAGTCTATTTAGAACTCGAACTTTTTGTCCTAGAACTATCATAGTTCTGTACGAAGAATATACTGCCTTTTTATTACGAAACTTTTTAAATAAATATATTTCTTCGATTTATTTTGGTATGAAAAGTTTTTGTTGTCTTTGATGGCGGAAACAAAAGAATAACTTAGAATGAGTCACTTAATTATTGTGCTCAGTAATTGATAAATATTCTGAGAAATCTCTTACTTACTTCCGTCGGAACTTTCAATTATTAAGTACTACAAAATTAACTTTTACTTCCGTCATATCAACGGGGAAATAAAGACATTCTCAATCTAAAAAAATAAATAAATTCCTATACAAGGTGACTTTGACCCATCAAATATACACAACTTTTACTATGGGATTACAGAATCCGCAAAAAGAAATCGACCATCCCTTAAAAACGTACACCATCTTGTATAAGAAGGTCGAAATTTTGAAGTGAAAACTTCTTTAGGCGCGTTGGGCATTTTTGAGATGGGACTAAACCATTGATTTCGCGACACCATGACGACACCTCATTTTTTGTAAACGCGATTATGCTCTTTATTTATATTACTTTACGGATCAATGTTCTATGCAAGTATTTTTACTTTGAAGGTTTCGGAAGTATTATTTTTTGTAAACGCGATTGTGCTCATTATTCAGATAAGGTTACGGACCAATGTTCTATGCAAGTATTTTTCTTCCACCAAGGCGATCTTGTTCAAGTTTTCACTTCTGTCGGCACTCCCAGAGTACCACCACTTTTTTTAAACTACATTAGCTAGTTTCTAAAGTAAAATGCCTGAAAATAAGATATTAACATTCTCACTAACGTGGGCCTTTAAATGTGAACGTTTAAGAGTATGATAAGAAAATTTAAATCCGTATAATTTCGTTTTGCCAGTACCTACACGCTTGAATAATATTATTAAATAAATTTAGGGTAAATGCAGAGCTCTTCAAAAGTTATGATCGAGTTAAGTGGAATATGTACAATTTGTTTAAAACGAAAAGCGAAATGCTACAAGATTAAATACACTTTTGAGTATATTAAATATGCTGAAAACCCTAGAACATCGTGTAATGTAAATTGGGAATTAATTTCTATGTTGTCGTTAAGATAAATAACATGATTGTTGTTGCTAGGGAGTTTTTGTTTACCTAAGATTTTATCTACAAACTGTACAAAGCCTGAAAGACCTTTTTTATGATATAAGCAGTGTCTCATTAAGTATTCCTGGGTATTATTGTTTGAGTATGTACATCTTATAGTTTTGTAATTTGTGAGTTTGTATGTAGCGGGTAATCTTCGGAACTACTGATCCAATTTCGAAAATTCTTTCATTCATGAGAAGTTAGGTACAGTATTTCCGAGTATCATAGGATATATTTAATGTTAATACAAGACATTTTTCGCGAGTGAAGTCGCGGGCAGAAGCTAGTTAAATTATTTATAAAAAATATGGCCATGAGGAATGACTATGATCGGGCTCAAATATAAGGCAAACAACACATATGTACATACAAAACATAAACAGTAATGACTTGCATCTTTTCTATCCAAGGTCGGATTTACCGAGCATGTATAGAGATATCGCGACAACTGTTCAGACCTATATCTATCTTATTGTCTGCAGAACGGTCAGGCCACATTAATTATACGAGGGGATCATCAATCAAGCCACTCCCCCCTACACCCCCTTTCACCCCTCTACACCCCTACAAGAATAATACCCATCAGTGTCAATTTGATCTTTAACGCAACGCCCTTTGAACCTTAAGAAAGTTGTTAAATTTTATTTCAAGTCGATGTTGTATAATCTTGTGGAAGAATTTCTTTGATAAGTTTAGAATAATGTTCACTTTTTTTGTGCTTATAAGGCTAACTTGGCGCGAAGTATTTTCAGTATGAGATCTTAATAAAAAGCAATTTCGCGAAACTTTGTCTTTAAAATCAATGACAATGGGGTAACCTATAGAAAGAAAAAAGTCTTAAAAGTTTTCTAGAAAACCATATTTCCGATATCAATAATTAATTATCAATTCCATTTAGAAAAAGACATCGGTATGCTTTTTTGCGGTGTATAATTTAGCACTTTTATAACAAAATATCAAAGAACTCTTCAAGCAAGCGACATTTCTTTTACAGAGAATTTATTTTTTGGTATTATGTGACATCATGATGAATAACAAGGTTTGAAAAGGGATGCCCCACAAAAAAGTTCAGCGAAAAAACTCTTGGACGATGTTTTTAGGTCTCTCTTTTAGTAATGTTATTCTCAGTTATCACATAGAGAATGGGAAAAAAGTTGCTGAATCTGAAATGTATGTATATGTGTCAAATAGGGTAGCTTCCTAGGTAAAAAAAAAGAAATTCTATTTGGTCCGTCTTTCAGATAATAAAAAAATATTAGACACGTATTTCTTGCTTTATCATATTAGTCAAAAATAACTTAGAAAACACGCATTAAAGTAGGGGAGTGGGGGCTCGCTACGTCACAACGCAGTATAAAATCTAGCAAGGCGTGACGTCATGCCACATTTTAACTCAATGTATCGCCGTAATCTTTTGATTACGTCAAAAAATAAAAAATACGTGTCCAATATTTTTTTATTATCTGAAAGACGGACTAAAAAAAAAATTTTGGACTCAGGCCTATTGTATGAGAATGTCACAAGGGTTTCATGACATTTTTTTTTTGTTTCTTTTGATCTAAAAAGAAATCGAGCTGAAATGGGGCTGAACCAGACACGTTTGCCACATGTTGGTTGTATTGTGGGCTAAGAACACCACAATATGGGTTCCTGAAAACATCCAACGGCATCGCGGACGACCCAGGCGTAGGTGGCGGGATGAACTTGACGATTGTAGGAGGGATTGGTCCATATAGGCTCAGGATCGAGTTCAGTAGAAAAAGAGGCCTTTTCCCTGCAGTAGGTGACTTGACTGACATTGTAGATTAGTATTTGGTACAAAAAATTAAAGGTTGAAAACGCTGATTCATGAATGAAGGGTTGAAAAAAAAAATCACGTCATTAAAAGTATCAGATGTCTAGACATCTGATACTTTTAATGACGTGATTTTTTTTTTGACACAAAAATAATATATATAAATTTGACACAACGTAGTAAAATATTAGACTAGCTAGCTAGTCTAATATTTTACTACGTTGTGTCAAATTTTAATGTAAATTTAGGTCAAAACTAGTTGTTACAGGTTTTGACAAGTGTTCTCTGTACTGTTGTTTTTGGATACCAACTATGATTTAATTATTTATTCTATATAATGATTTAGTTATTTATCCTATACTATTAAACGAGCAATATATGTATATCTGTAATCATGTTCTCGAAATCGACTCTAACGATTTGGATGAAAGTTGCAATATAGGTTTTTGTGAGCGAAAAATCGATCTAGCTAGGTCTCATATCTGAGAAAATTAGTTTTCTCCGTATTGTCATTCGAGCAGAGCTCGGTTGCCCAAAGTTAAGAACAAGATGGCTACCTTAGAATAATGACATGGCAGCATGAATTAGTATTACATGGAATTAGTACGAACTTTCCTATACTATTAAATGAGCTTTCTCTATTTTCACCAGCGCAGAGCTTGGTCGCACAGGTACTTACTTATAATAAACGTATCTGAAACCTGAATTTCACTTAATAGTTAGTTGCCAAGCACATACACACTATAATATACAATAGCTCCTGAGCCAACAGAGCAAGACAAAGCCATCGTAATTGAATCAGCTTCAACAATGCCAATAATGCTTAAATATATTATTATATTTCTGCTACGATATACATAATACTATGTATGTACAGTCAACTTAATGTACAGAAGTTCACAATGCCAAAATATTTTCAAGTTTTCTGCAACAGGTAAAACCCTAACAATGCATTAATTAGTTCCTTAATTGCCTCGTTGGTCTAGTGGTCACAAGCGTTACTGCTGAGCATGAGGTCCTTCGATTCCCAGGTTGAGTAAACTGTTCTTGGGTTTTTTCATCAAAAATTTCTATGCTAGGTAAACTTCAGTGACAGTTGGTGGTCTTTTGTAGGATTGAGATTGCAATAGGTTGTAAATAATAAAAAAAAACTGCCTAGTCTTTTCCCAACTATATTGGGGTCGGCTTTCAGTCTAACCAGATGCAGCTGAATACCGTATTTTACATGGAGTGACTGCCTATCTGACCTCCACAACCGATACTGGGTAATACGATACTTCTTGGTAAGACTGGTTGTCAGACTTTCGAGCTTCTGACGACCCGTAACGACTGTCAAAGATCCACGAATGACAGCCGGAACCAACGGCTTAACATGCTTTCCGAGGCACGGTGGAGTCTCGGTATGTTAAGATGGTCAGCCATCCATAGACCAACTTCGGCAAGCGTAGCTTAACCTGATGTATCGAACCATGCGGTTGTTATTACTTAGACACGAGCTAGTAGGTTATAAGTAATTTAAGCAATTTATTAGGCTAACCTTTTCAGACCCGAAAGTAAAGTAGCGACTGGATCATCTACGTGAATGCTCGAAGAATAGTTAATATACCTAATAGAGAAACAAAATTGTGTTTTTTTGTTTTGATTAGTGATGTGCCGGATCGTTAAAAAATGTGATCCGCGGATACGAATACGGATCATAATGGTCTAGATCCGCGAATACGGATACGGATACGGAACTCAACTTTCTTCAGGTTCAGCAGGAATTATTTATGATCCTCATCGTAACTGACTTTTGAGGGACAAAGCTGCCAAGTTACAATTGAAATACAATTTACGATTACTCAATATTATTATGACGTATATTTTTTTTAAGTTCTTGAAAACCACATACTTTTAATTGATGTGCTAACTCACATAATTGCTTCAATCAGCAAAGCACAAATATTAGAGGTTTGATCTCACTACAAAGATAGTTTAATTACTACCTTATAACTTAATTTACTGGTACTTACTCTACTTGAATTATAATAAACATGATTATTATTATTTGTTTTACTAATTTGGATTGAAGTTAACAGTATTCCATTGCTACATATCTTTAAAATTTCATATACGTAATGAAATAAATTAGTATAAAAGATCCGTTCAAGATCCGCCAAAAAGTAACGAATATGGATACGGATACAGATCTTTTCTCTCCCTCGGATATCCGCGGATACGGCTACGGATATCCGGCACATCACTAGTTTTGATTAATATGAGCGAATTTCTTAGTAGCAGCCCTGAACCAGGTGCCCGGTTGATGGCAATAGGCTCGCCCCCTTTTACATGGGACTTGAGCATAACTGGCGAAATGTGGATGTACTTTAGGTACACCTCTGCCCAACCCTGACGGGGATTATAGTCATGATGTGATGTTATGTAGTTCCTTATTATCATGTCCTCATCAGTCAATTAATTAGACCCTGACACGGACATGATAAGAAACTTGAAGAAGAATAAGAACCATTATTATTAATACCCTGGGGAAGTCGTTTACCCTTACTGCTAATACTTCTTTAGTAACTTATGATGTCACATTACGACCTCAAATTGGGGAAAATTACGTGTTATGGTAACACAGTTATTAATTCTGCCAAAGTTTGGTGTTTTCTTAGAAAATATTGCTACCTACATGTTTGATGTTGTTGAATTATATTTTTAGCTACCTAAGAGAAATATCGTAAAATATGTAAATGGAAATTTATTTGAAAAACAAAAAGCTTCTCAATGCAAAACAACAGATATTTATCGAAGTCAAATGTCAAAGTCAAATCATTGATTCTAGTCGCCTTTTCCTTGTTTTCGTATGGAGAAGAATGGGTAAGAAATTCCACCGTTTCTCTTATACAATATTTTGTTACCTACATTAGTTAAATAATTATATGAGAAGACAATAGGTAAAAATAATTAAAAATGAAGCAACGACAGATAAATTAATTATGTGATAGATACATGGTGCTCATGGTGATCAGTGAACAGTGAGTTAACATTACCCTTTTTGACCCTCAAAAATGATCATGGGTAATTGTTCAATGGCCAGCATTCAAGCCATTTAGCTCACGTGTTTGGGTAGTTTTCCCAGTCTCAAAGAAAGAAAGAAAAAATATTAATTGGATCGCATAGGACATCACAAATAAAAATATAAAAAAAAAACAAAGTGATATGAAAATAAAAGCAGAAAGTCCTGTACGAGGTAAAAAGCTCCTATCTCAGGATGATGCTGTGACATTTAAAATAAGTGTAAGCTATCTGCTATGCACATTATGAATACATTTCTAGGCAAACTGTCACCATCAACATATACCAGTCCATTGCTAGATATGGGCCTTTCTAAAACTATGCCATTTGACTCAATTCTTTCTACCAATAATCTTGTGAAGATCTTCGCTGAAGGTATTCTAAGGACGTCCTACCTTATGTTTCCCCAATCCCTAGACACGTCATCACCAACGATGATTGTTCTGTTGTAATATTTTAGTACTTACCCGCAGAAGTCTCGATTCCGTGGGAATATCGGGATAAAAAGTATTCTATGTGTTAATCCAGGTTATAAACTATCTGTGTGACAAAATTTCATCCAAATCCGTTTAGCCGTTTGAGCGCGAAGAAGAGACAAACATACACACACTCACAAACTTTCGCCTTTATAATTATTAGTGTGATAGTCCCATGTAGTAAGGTTAGAGGTGAGTGTATAGTGTAACTAAAATTTAAAAATCCACCTCATGATTAATATTCTCCAAACATAATTTTCCTATCGGAATATTTCATGAAAGGTACCGAAAAATGGAAAAATATGTACCATTGCAATATTTACGCTTATTTGAATTTCAATTATTATAGGAGGTTAGGTTGGCCACTCAATCGTATTATTTAAAACGGTCTTACGAATGCGATAAGTTTTACTTAAAAAAATGTGGAATATATTTGTGCTGACAAAGTTCATGAAGGCAGTTGATAAACAAGTTGATAAACAAAAGCAAGTGATATAATGTAGGTGGGGAATAATATAAAAATAAAACTCGTTATTTAAAAAAATTAAAAATATAATTACTAACTTTAATTTCGGAAATCGGTGTCAAAAAACTAAAATACTGATCCAAAGACACCGACTTCCGAAATTAAAGTTATTTTTCACTTTGTAGTTTGGAAGTCGGTTGTATTTTTTGTAAAAAAGTTATTTTTATCTTGTTCATACATGAAATGAATCATTTTTAGCTAATTATTACTTCGCTGCTCTTAAGGTGAGTATAGACTAGAGCATTTACTTTTAACGAAACATCGAGCATTCGCAGTTTTTAAATTTTATCGATCCGCATTTCTGTTACAGGTCGAGCATTCGCAGGAACGTTTCATTAAATGGAAATGCTTTAAAAAATTGAGCTTTTGCTTATATTGTACCATTCGTTAGAACGTTACATACATAATATAGAAATAAATGCTCGACAAAATGCAGTAGTGTAAACTCACTTTACCACACTATCAAAATTCAGATAAAAAAACAATCCCTGATTGTAATTTTCTGTCCAGTGCATTAAATGCTATTTGCCTTGCGTTAAATCTTATTTCATTTATGTTTGATCCATTATTGTCTGCTTTTTATAATAAATATTACGGTTAGGTTTACTTATGCCTCGCGCTTTACATATTGGTACTAATGAATTGATAAGTAATGCAAAAAGTTGACAATATTTTTAAATAAATAGTAACCTACGTCTTCTATTTTACCCACAAAGATTTCATTATAATATGCTTGTTTCAGTTTTCTTTCATTTCACAATAATTTCAATAAAAATTGGTTTACTTTAACTTTCCTACGTCCTACAAGAATGATTAGAAGCGGTCAAACTCATGGATTTTTTGAAGTGAAAACTTCTTTAGGCGCGTTGAGCATTTTTGAAATGGGAAAAAACAATTGAACTCGCGGCACCGTTACCGACACCTCATTTTTTGTAAACGCGATTGTGCTCTTTATTTATATTACGTTACGGATCAATGTTCTATGCAAGTATTTTTACTATAATTTTTAAGTTTATATGTAAGAGATAATGTTCGGAACTACTGATCCAATACTAAAAACTCTTTCACTAATGTAAAGCTATATTTCCGAGTGTATATTTCATGTTAAAACCAGAAATTTCACGCGAACGAAATTACAGAAGCTAGTCATTGATAAGCAAGATACCTTTCACGTAATAAAAATATGAGACTAAGCTCGAGATTGATAAACTTTAATTAGCACGTTCATTGGTTTAGATTATGTTCGCGTTTCCATCTTGAGAGCTGAGTGGTGGCCGATTGGTAACGACTGTGACTTGCGAGTTGTTGTTGGCCATAGGTTCAAACACTATGTTTTTTTTTTGGGTGGGAAATTATCAAATAACTTCTCCCGCTCTGATCGGAGCGGGAGGGCGTGTCAGAATCTTACTGACTACAACCCACCCATGTTCCTTCAGTGGCCTGTATGTTGCCAGGGGCCACGGTATCCCTTACGGACTTTCCCACAACTCCGGCAGGCATCGGCCCTAGCGGACCCGTCAGTACAGCTGACATCTCTTTGAGGCGTGCGTGGAACACAACGCTCTGTCGACCCGGGCCTGGTCTTTATCGGACGGCGAGCTAATGGGTTCAAACCCTAACAGGCGCTTTACTTTGTGTAAATTATTTCATCACTACAGTTCTCGAAACGGTGAAGCAAAACATCGTGAGGAAACCGGCACGTCCTAGAACCAAAAAATCGAAGACATGTGACACCAACCCGCACTGGGTCCGCGTGGTGGATTTTGGCTCACTCCCTCACACTGAGAGGCCTGTATATCAGCAGTAGGAACAGTATAGGCTGATAATGGTATGTTTTGACAGTGCGCTAGTCACAGTCTAAACAGTTTTGTCTGCTGTAGAAAATTATTGATAACCCTGGTTACACCTACATAATATGCAGATACACAGGTTAAACATAGATTGAGATGTCGTAAGTGGCTTTCAAAATATTACCTACAGCTATGTTACATAGTTCCCTGTGAGCCCCAAATTAGACGGTGAGTCTGCCTCTCGGAGCTCGGAATTTGGTATCCAAAGTTGTTATTCTGAATACGTCAACACAGTTTTTTAACACGACAACACAATTTTCTTATTGCATTTCGACAACTTTGACTATGGCACTGTTTTGTTGAGAGTGAGTGTATAATTTTTTAGTGCTCCGTAGACAACAAGGAACCCTAATAGTTTCGCCATGTCCGTCTGTCTGTCTCTCTGTCCCGGATTTTTTTAGGGTAAAGTGGTGTTTTTTCCCTACACGTAAAGTGGTGTTTTTTTTTGTCATGTTTTCCATAATGTGGAGTGTCGTTGGAAAGGTCGTTCAAGAACATTGGATGGGTGAAAACCATTTTTCGATTCAGGGATCCGTTTGCGAAATATTAAACTTTAAAGTGCTAATTTTTGTTAGAGTCAATTGCCCAAACCAAACCATTTAGCTAGCAGTGGGACGCCTACCAGCAAAAAAATCACGGCAATAGTATATAATGAAGTTAAAAGCAAAAATGTCACAGCTAAGTAGATTTTACAAGTTAACAAGTAACAACAATCGACCAACTTATATTTGCAGTTGGAATGTAAGGGAGAACATGTTTTTCAACTATGTACAATGATAAGTTTGTTCTTGGGATAAATTCATCTCAACTACGGAACCCTTTATTTTGCGTGATCCAACACGCACTTGGTCGGTTTTTTTTTTTATAGAGCGATAGTCTGCCTAAAACACTGTCTGCAGCACAGTCTAAGTTACAAAATTTTGGTCAATGGAAGCTGTCTTCGTCATTTTCATGTCAGTAAAAGGGGACAATATATTGTAAACCATTTTGGTTTATAAGACGTCTGTATGTTTATGAATAAGGGTGAATATCGTCTGCATTTAGCGAACCTCGGAACCAGAATCTGGTCAATGTGCGCATGGCTGGGTTCTTTGATCCGTTCAGTAAAATGAATCTTGATTTATAGACTGGAATAATGCTTAGTTATAGACAATCAGTCGCTTTTTGCTTGAAATAGTAATGCAGAACCCAATATAATTTTGATTAGTTTCCTAGACAAAAGATGTCAGAGAATCCTAAAATGTATACGAAATTTCTTGTTAGTGAGATTTTTAATTCTATATATATAAGCAATGCCTATTACAAATTTTAATTAGTTTTAATTTTGACTAAATCTAATGCGAAAAGTCTGGGTTTCCGCCTTAAAAAAATGTCATAGGTGTATTGCAAAAACGTTATATTTCATTTTTTATAGAGTTTAATAATACAAGGGTTGAAAAAGCCATGGCTTTGTTTAATATAGAATTACATGTTCGTGAAGGAAACACGAATGACCTGATTAGAGACTTGAACTAATTAATTTTCGATACAAGTAACACAATGTATTAGGCGAGTAATCACAAGATTATTATTACGCACTTAGCTCTTAATTAGTTTTATATTTAGACGTTGGTATGTTAGACGACTTCTTCATATATTCCTTTGTGGTGGCTGTCAGTACATAGGGAAATAGGTCAAGATTATGAGGAAGGAATTTGTAAAATTCATATCAAAACGCCCTTTAATCTACGAGCCTATTCACACGCTACGGAAACTGTAATATTCACAAGTAATATTAATAATTCGCCCGCGTAGCACTCACGTACATAGCTTACATCGTAGACCAGGTGCTACGAATCGACTACGCTCACCATAGTTTGAATGAAACTTCGTAACGATATTAGAAGGTATATATAGGTAGATATGAGCTCGGATAGCTGATAGTTTATAAAGTGCTAAGTTACCGTCTAGGCACTAATAACGTTATAAGCCTTAAAAGTTTTCTGTATACTATTTGTTGTATCTACACTGACGTATCGGAATTTTACTTGTAGCATACTCTATGCTTTTAAAAACAGTTTTCATAAATTACTTTTAACATTATTTTAGTACAAAAATTCTATAGAAAATAATATGAACGTTCACACGCCATAGAATGTCGTTGAACGTATTTACGCGGGCAATTACCGACACAACATTTTTTAATCTATAAAAAGCTTTCCCCTATATTCTATAGACGCCTATAGCGTTACCACTGAAAAGCTTTTGCCATTACGCTCGTTACATAATTGATTAACTAATTACACTACACGGACGGTGGTCGTCACGTCGAATTAAAAATCCTCACGTGGCTGAATTAAAATTATAAACGGTCACTTCACATCACTATCACATGGGTTTTGTTTACCACAGGATAGGGTGGGTAATATGTACAGTTACGGGATATGAGTAGGTTCGCGTTGGGCGATCGGGCCGCCACGCGCGGCCGGTATTGTGGCCGGCGGAGGTCGCATGTACCAGTGTGAACGCGGCCGACCGGGCTGCTGGCGCCCGGTGCACTACTGCGCGCGCCGCCGCCGCCGCCGCCGGCGCCCGCTCGATATCCGCGCCGCGCCCCACACGACTCATTATACCACCTGTGAGCACCGTCAAAACACCGCGCCATGGTTTCGTGAGATCTACCCCGCGTCGTAAACATGCATCGCCGTATTATAGCCAAGCGTAAGGGGGCTGAAACACGTTCACAGATCCCGTGAAGGTGTCGTTCCAGAATTTCACTCGCCAACTTTCAGAACCGTTTATCATGAAATGAAACTCATTAGAATCGATCAAAAGTTTCCCTTTCGAGCAAGTGTTACTTTTGCTTAAATATTCTCTTTGATATCCACGTAATTACTGTCATTAGGATATTAAAAAGACTGCCAACTTTATCATGGTTTTTATTGCAATAGCTTAGCAATAAAATTTCCTATAAAACTTGTGGAAAGAGAAAATGGGGTGAACGGCGGCTGACATAAAAATCAGATCAGTCTTGCTCACGGACGGTTAAAAAAGCTCCTGCACTGAAGAGCGGTCATCAATTATTTAATCGAGTATTTCAATAGGGCGGAATTAATTATTTTTTGCGGAGATAAGCTTTCATGATCCTTGCTCAAATATATTTTTGAAATACACACGCTTCCCTACGGTCATTAAACATTTAATTAATTCATGATTGACGGACCTAATTGAAAAGTTCGAGATCGATCTTCGAAATCTATTTCGAACTTTTCAATTTAGGTAAAAGATAAATGATAGCATTAACACTGACAAATCACTAACACACTAATCGAATCATAATAAGATAAACGCAAAAATAATGTATACCGGCAATGTTTCTACATTTTTTCACAGTCAGGCAAATTATTATAGTCCCATAATAATAAAAGATGAGCACAGACTAAAAAAAAAATGCCCAAGTATACTTAATATATTGGAAAGGGTAGTAAAATCTCCGTCTATGTAACATTGCATGACAATATCGCACAAACTATTATATAGAGTTGTTATGGTACATGTGACTTTTAAATCACTAGTTTCAAAACAATTTATTTTGAAAAGAGTAACCGTGGAGTTTCTTGCCGGCTCTTCTCCATAGGAAGCGACCAATTGGAACCGTGCACCTAGCTTCTGACGTTTCATAAGTGCCCTTGTAGGCTCTTCATCATCATCATCATCATCATCAGCCTATAAATGTTCCCACTACTGGGGCACAGGCCTCCTCTCTGTGAGAGGGAGGCCTCCTCTCTGTGTAGGCTCTTATGTGAAATAAAATATTTTAATTTTGATTTTAGTGATTATGGAAACGGAGGATGCTATTGGAATTGTAAATCAATCGGTTTTTGAAGTGAAAATTCCTTTAGGCGCGTTAGGCATTTTTGAGATGGGACTAAACCATTGATTTCGCGACACTGTAACGCAGTTTACCGACACCGTGGAGTAAAAGACATCAACGCGCTGATTGCTGTAGTGCGTGGACTAAAAGACATCAACGCGTTGATTACCGCGGTGCCGATTTTTTTTTCAAGTTTTCACTTCTGTCGGCACTCCCGGAGTGCCAGTTTTTTTTAATTCAAATTCGATGGTTTGATAAGAATTTAGATGCAGTTTTGCTTAACAACTTATGTTCCTTTAAAACCTAACTCGCTCGATGTGAATGATTCGTATTTAGACTACAAATCTACCTTAATCTATTTGGGAAAATGAAATGTAGATAATAATTCGTCTTATGTCTATTTTGATGTTTTAGTTTTCCCTCTCACGTTATTGATATGTAAATGATAAAGACAGATAGAACACAAAGCGTTTATAAATGAAAAGTTTCTCTAATTTAGAGGGTCCATTGTGAAAGTTGCCAACTAAAGTATTATTTTAGTGCACTTAAAGAGCGATATTTCATCATTGAAAGTAGTGTATTTTGCTGTTTTTGTGTGTGTAGTTGTACTTTTAAGTAGCAGCCTGGAGTCTGGATGTGTGCCCGGTTGATGACTAATCTCGCCCCCTATTACATGGAACTTAAACATAATTGGCGAAATGTAGATGTACTATGGAAGTAACAGGCGTTATGTTATGTTGTAATATTAGCAAATTAATCAAAACAGCGAAATATTTGACACCTATTTGCGACGTTGCCAAATTTCAGTATGAGGGTGCACTCAAGTTGGTTTTTGTTTACCATAGAGATGCCGCTAATATCCAAGACCCTTACTCTTCTCTAGAGTGCCATAAAAGGTGAATAAATGGGATTATGTCAAGAGGATTCTGTCCCTCTACTGTTTACTACCATATCAACTATCGAAATAAGGTCAATTATCTCTTAGCATAATATAGCTCAATACACTGAACAATTTCTGTAACGTACAAACAGTGTATTGACTATATACTTGGGCTCATTTTAACTAGTGCGCTAAATTACTTGGATTTAAAGCGAGTATTTCAATAAGTAATTGTCCTTTGCGATGATAAGACAAGATAGTAGAAATTATTTACCTCGAGACAAAGGAAATTGACAATGCTGTTCTGAAAACTAAACGTAGAAACTTATTAGTATCAAGTTTCTAGTTTACATTATTACCGTAATAATCAACTGTTTTTGATATGTCATAAATTGGATTTCAAATTCCGATGTATTGTTCAATACTTCAGCATTAGTCAGTTCAACCAACCAAAATAGGATTTGTATCAACATATTAATCAAATCCAATTGCAAATGAACATAAATTTCGCAATAAATGACCTATAAGCCTAGATTCGATTCAATTTTCAATTCATATGTACTATCAATTCCATCAAGTATCGTATTTGTGCATTCAAAATTGAACGTCAGTAATTACCTAACTTCATGAACGTGGAAATGTCAAATACGGCGTTGCTGGAAGGTGTTAACTTGCTAATCCAATTGCTTCGCCTGCATTTCTGTTTGTGAGTCGTATGTGAAACAAATTGAAGTTGCTATATGTTTTGTAATTCGGTAGAAGAAACAATTTCAAGTTTGTGTTAAATAAGTTCATTAAAATGGTAAGTTCAAAAGCAGTAATGGTAAATGGTAAGCCACGTCAGAAGCCCATGGGCGGCTTTAAAACTTTGACACCAGGTTAGTCACTAACTACACGAAAAGAAGAAGAATTAAATTTATGTGACTTTGCCAACCCGTCTTGAGCAAGCGTGGTGATCAATGCTCTAGCCTTCTCTGTATGAGAAGAGGCTTTTGCCCTGCAGTGGGACAGTAATAGCCTGGTATTATTATAATAAGGCTTCAGTCTAACATCACTCACACTTTATTATGAATCCATTGTTTACTTTCTTAAACAAAATTGTGAAATATATTCCTAACTTTTCATTCTAACAAAATGCTTCTTGCGTCAAAGTTTCCAAACAAGATTTCTAGTACATTTTTCAAGAAAACTGGAACGTAATGTATTGTCACTTTGATCCATCGGATCGGACAGAATGTCAGTATTTCAGATCAGTTCAAGGCCTAGAAAAGCATAAAAATAAAGCGAACCTCTATCGGAACTTTTCAAGATATATTTTCTGATTTTACAGCTCCATTTGGCTGAAGTATTTTCTTCGGTTTCAATATTGGATCAAATGTTATTATAATCATAATAGTTTGCTCTCTAAATGTTTTAGTGAATGCGTAAATACTGGCTCGGCTTTTACGTTGAAACTGACTGTATATTTTTTAACCATTTGGAAATTGTCTAACTAGGTCATTGAACATGATTTTATTATTCTGAAGACGATTTTGAATTAAAGGAGAGTATCTTACAAGAGTGATACCTACTTTCAAGCAGTTACTATTGGTAAGTCATAATACGCTGCCAATATACTGAGATTAGTAATGTTGTTATTTCTATGTCAATGAATGCCAAATGTTCAGAAAATATGATAAAAATATACATTCTTATACAACTCCTCAATCAGATATCTAAAAGGCGCATGTGTCATTTTATCTATACTAAAACTTTAAGAGGTAAAATTTGTGTGTTTGTATGTAGGCGATAATCTTCGGAACGACTGATCCGATTTCAAAAAAACTTTTAGTAATGGGAAACTACATTACCTCTGAGCGCTCATATGCTATATTTAATCATTTGGTATGAGACAGTCTGCCTTACACGCGGGTAAAGCTACGGGCGAAGCGTTAGCCTTATCTAAATTTAGAGTCTTATTACTGGGCAAAGGTGTCCTCCTTTCTCCTACATTTTCCATTTTATTGGAAAGACGTATCCCTATAACTATTTGTTCTTTATCTTCGTTTCACTGGCATGATAATTATTCATATTTTGTTGGCCCAAAACTCTTTGCCATTTCCACGGCGTTATCGATGGCAACGCGTTCTATTCTAAAGAGAAAATATATTTATTTGTTTGTAATGAATAAACTCAAAAACTGCTGGACCGATTTTAAAAATTCTTTTACCAACAGAATGCTATATTATCACTGAGTAATATAATTATATGGCTATAATTTATAAAGATATCACGGGGGCAAAGCCGCTGGCGGAAGCTATTCATTAATAAAATCGTTTTCAGTTCCATTTGATGTAAATAATAAAGTGTAGTCTAGTTGGGGCTATGCGTAATTAGAACTAGGGCTTTAGTATTAATTGGTCCTATTCTGATCCCGTTGGGAGTCGTTAGTGTTTTGTTATAATTATTAGATACCTATCTAAATAATTTATATGTTACTTTGAGAATATAGTTTATAATTAACGGTGTTTGTCTGTAGTAAATAGTAGAGAGGTGTTCAAATGATAATGTAAATAATATTTTTGTAACAATAATTATGATTTAAAAGAGTGTCCATGGAGTTTCTTGCCCGTTCTTTTCCATAGGTACCTACTACGCTTTGAAATGAGCTTTATATTTTTGAGTGATCGACTCCTATATAGTTTAAAAGGGATTGTAAATGGTTTAATTAAAATCAATGCTTTGAGTTTGAGAAGCGTAAATTACGAAAGATTTAAAAAAAAAATAAGGACCTTTTGGAAGATTTTAGACTAAGGGACCTTTGGAAGAAGTATTTCACCTTACCATTTTGACCCGATTAGACTGAAAGCTGACCTCAACATAGTTGGGAATAAGCTCGGCAGATATTTTTTGATTTATTAAACAAGTGGTGGTGATTTAGACAAACTACGGCTCATTTAAGCTGATGACGTTAATTTAAATTTTAACAACTCAAAAACTTCGGTTCCAGGCGCCATTTTGAAATGATCTCTATTTATTAAAATATATGTTTTTCGCCCGGATCAAAGTGACCGTTCTTTTTAACATGATCGATGGACCGGATATTATGTAGGTAAATCATTGAAGAGAATTTTATTAGGCCTGTCCTCCTACAAACCTTAAAGTGAAACTGAAAAGCAATATTAGTTAAAAAATGTAAATTAGTCTGCCACGTTGATCTAGTGGTGGTAAGTGCTACTGCTGTGCACGAAGTCCTGAGTTCGATTCCCAGGTCGGGAAAAGTGTTATTGGCTTTTTCCATTAGGAATTTCTCAGTAGCAGCCCGGAGTCTGGATTTCTGCCCAGTTGATGGCAATACGCTCGCCCCCTATTACATGGGACTTAAACATTACTGGCGAAATGTGGGTGTACCTGCTACAGGGACACCTCTGTCTAAGCCTTCGAGAACCACGGCGTTATGTTATGTGTAAATTAGACATGTGAAGAGGTGCCTTATCTCATTTTACTTTGCTTTTGTGCGTTTTTTCTTTGTTTTACTTTTATTTTTTTTTCATTTTGCTGAGATAGGAGCCTTTTGACCTCGTATAGGATTTTCTGCTTTTATTTTAATTTTGCTTTTTTTTTGTTTTAATAAGCGTGTTTTAGTTTAATTTGTGATTTCCTGTGCGAGTCGCAATAAATACTTTTTCTTTCTTTTCGTTTCTTTTATTTTCATCGTCATCATCATCAGCCTACAAATATTCCCACTGCTGGGACACAGGCCTCCTCTCTGTGAGAGGGAGTGGGCCGTAATCCACCACGCGGGCCCAGAGCCGGTTGGTAGATGTCACGTGTCTTCGAATTTTCGGTTCTAGGACATGCCGGTTTCCTGACGATGTTTTCCTTCACCGTTTTTGAGAGCAGTGGTGATTAAATAATTTACACAAAGTAAAGCGCCTGTCGGGGTTCGAACCTACGACCTACAACTCGTAAGTCGCGGCCGTTACCACAGGGCCACCACTGCCCTCTGGGCACCACTGTTCTTTTATTTTACTAAAAGTTAATATTGCGTAAATCTCTATTCTTATTACATTTGCCAGCTTCATTTACAAATGTTGTGGCAGAAAATCGGAAGCAAGCCAAAACCACTCATTTTAAAATCACATTTATTTGCTACCTAAACCGTTTTGCGCCAACGTTTTAAAAACATACATTTTGTTGCTGAAGTTTTACAACCTACGAAATACAAACACATAAGTTATAAAGCTGCGTATACAAATATTATAATATTACACTTTTACCCGTGTTTTGACTTTCCACATATTCGTTTGTAAATATTTAAATATCGCTAAACCTTGTAAATGCGTATAAATCCTTTTGTATTTTACCTTTTACGTAGTATTACTAAGAGCTGGAAATACATCCTAATTATATTGTTTGTTTATTACGATTTCACGCTAAAACGGCTGAACACATTCAGATGAAATTTAGCACATGGGTATATCATGACCTGGATGACTTCGCTTGACGGAGAAACGACTCTGCGTCCAGCGCTTGGTGTGGCAACATGCCGTGTTTGGGTTCGCGACATGTCAATCGTCATCCTGAGGATGCCTCGTTGAGAGGTGAAATACGTGTCGATTTCTTGAAGAGTTTTTTATGGCTCTTTAGAAATAGCTAAGCGGAACAAGTTACTAAATATATCCACGTCTATTGTATTTTATTTATCTAGTAAACTACATGATTTAATCTTTAGCACTGATTACCTACATTTCTACACATAACATAAACTCACGCCGCCATTTCCCATGGTGGTAGGTAGAAACTATACCACCTGTTACGATCCTTACATACTCCTTTACTGGTTACCTGTGTAGGTATTGATATTACCTACTGAAAATAAGAAATACATTCGGCACATTTAAAAAAATAAATGCATGAAATAAATATCGAAAGGAAGCAGTAGTCACAGCGTAACATTTTCGGGGTCCTATAGGCCGAGCGGCAAAATCAAATGCATATTTTTTTGCTGTGTGCCGAATTATGCCAACCCGAACATGTGTATACCATGCCTTACTTTCTTGGCACAAAGCATGCCAAGATAGATTTAAATTACTAGTCACGATCTTCAGCACTGAGGAGCAAGACAAAATTGTCCACTTTTAGAGTAAAAATACGTCTTTGAAAGCCAATATTCGATGTCACGTTCTATTCATTATTATTGGACAGTTTAAAAAAAAGGCTTCCTCCTTTAAAGTTTATTTGACCCGTTATCAATCTTGACATATTTTAAACTAAAGTAGCATTTTGTCTCTGTCTGTGTGACCGCGTTGTTTTTGTAAATCACGCAAAGGATTTTGATACATTTTTCACTATCATTTAGAAAATTTATTCCGGAAGGTTTTTGTGAATAATACATCATATAGGTACTATTAAAATGAGCAATATTTGTATAAATATATAAACATATATTTGTGATCATGTTCTCGAAAACGGCTCTAACGATTACGATGAAAGTTGCGTGCATAAAGGGTTTATGTTTTCGACCTAATTAGGTCTCATATCTGGGAAAATTCATTGTCTCCGTATTTTCACCCGAGCAGAGCTCTGTCGCCCAAAGTTTAGAACAAGATGGCTACCTTAAAATAATGACATGGCAGCATGGAATAAGTAAGTACTATACCTACATGGATTTGTATCATCTTTTCTATATTAATAAATAAGCATTCTCTATTTTCACCAGAGTAGAGCTTGGTCTCTCAGGTACTTAATTCAAATTCAAATTCAAAAGTCATTTATTCAAACTAGGCTGAGAATCAGCATTTTTCGAACGTCAAAATGACATAAGACAGTCCCCCAAAAACGCCCACCCTTCACCACTTCCTAGTGCCTTTAGCTGGGAAGAAGAAGTGGCACAACAAACTCCCCAGCAGCACAGCTGTCTGTACAAGTTAGAAAAAAAAAAAGATTCTATAGTAAATAGTATGCAAAATTATTATGCAACACAAAACATTATTTTAATTATAAATTACTAGCCATATGTCAGCTAGCACACGCCAATATACCAACCAAAAATATCGAGAACTATACTCAAGCAGAATTAAAATAAAATAAAAACTAAACGTAAACAGAACTTAATATCTAAATAAAAGCCTCCAGGCATAAAGGGCGTGCCCGCTTACATGAAGCTGTAATTAGAAGTTATAAATGATAAACTAGGACCATCGAGGTAAAATAAATGAACAGTTAATTAATATTAAACTTACATATAATTAAGAAATCTCCATGTTTTGTCAAGTCGTAAAAACTGTGACGAAGCAGGGGCGCGTCTCTAAAAGGTATATAAGTCACCCCTTTTCGATCTGAACGTATTTTGTAAATAAGATGATTGTGGAGACGTTAGAAATCTTCTTTTTGATTATAATGAAAATATTGAAAAGGGTTAAATACTTCAGAGTCATCATACTTCAGTAATCTTAATTTATTTTCAATCGACGTTTTAGGTAGTAACCTCATTTTTTATACCTATATCTCTAACAAAGGGTAACTCAGTGCTTAGATACTTCGTAGTTATAATCATCTTTAATCCAATCCATCTATCTTTTCTTTACCGATACACAGCAAAATTAATTTAACATGTAAACTATTTGGAAAGCTTTGAATTATTTATATCTCTTTCTTGTTTTGCTTTCAAGTAAAAGATAGTTACAACAAAATTACTCTCTGCTGCTCTATAATAAAGCAATCAATCTGCCTAGCCTTTTCCCAACTATGTTGAAGTCAGCTTTCAGTCTAACCAGATGCAGCTGAATACCACTATTTTACATGGAGCAACTGCCTATCCGACCTCCACAACCCAGTAACTGGGTAATACGATACCCCTTGGTAAGACTGGTTGTCAGACTTTCGGGCTTCTGACGACCCGTAACGACTGTCAAAGATCCATGAATGACAGCCGGGACCAACAGCTTAACGTACTTTCCGAGGCACGGAGGAGTCTCGTTATGTAAAGGTGGTCATCCATCCATGGATCAACCCCAGCAAGCGTAGCTTAACCTGATCGATCGACCCTTGCCACTGTCATTATTTAGCCACGAGCTCCTCCGAGCTCTATAATAAAGCAGAAACACTGATTTATCACTCTCATTAACGTTATAGTTATAACAAACGTGTTAATAGCAATATAATAAGGTGTTTAACATACTAAAGGTATACTGTTATAATAACTATTTGTGACGTCACAGTTTACGCTAGAGCTCAGTATCTAAATAGGTTACGTAAGAGATACCTCCGTATAGTGCTTAGTGTCATATTAAAGTTTATACAAACTATAATGTGCGGGTATCGTGATAAAGGAAACTAACATTAGTGTTGACTATGTTTAACCGTCATCGATGTGATCGAAAATTACTGGAATTAACAAAATGGCTATGTCACTATGTTCTTATTTCCTTACAGCCTCCATGGGACAGTACTCCATGGGATTTTCCACCGGCAACATACTTCCATATAAACTTTAATTTCCAATTTAACCCCTTTAGGGGTGACGAATTTTCATAAATCCTCCCTTAGTGCTTTCCCTTCGATAAAAAAAGAACACTTGTGCAAAATTTCATGCATCTTGACCGCTGTGGTTTTGGCTGTGTGTTGTGTTTCAGTGATTGTAAAATTTTTACTAGGTAGATTTCTATAAGGTTCGAATTATATTCATCAACATTAGCCTATTGCTGGACAAGGGCATCTCTAATTGCATACCATTTAAGTAATTCAATCCTGGGTTTCTCTCGTCCAGGTGCTACCTCACGAAGATCGTCGCTCCATCTAACCTGAGGTTATATTTTTCAACACAGTACAGCTGTTGTTGAAACGAATTTTAATGCATCTGACAATGTTAAAACTACTGCATCACTATGGTAATTTAAATTTATTCAACTGAACTTGAATCGAACCCATCAAATACCCTATTAAAAATACCAACAAAACCAGCAAAAAGTAATCGGGTTATTCTTCAAAAAGTTGTCGAGATAATTCATCCTAGTCCTGTAACGAAAGCATCGAACGTTTTTCTATAGACTCATCATAACCTTCCTTTTGCCCGGCCGGATTGTGGGTCAAGGCCTCTCTTAAACCCGGATATAACTCCGTACGTACCCTCATTATCTGATGCTTTTACAGGAAATCTCATTTTGTGAACAAATTAAAAGGCGTATACTTTTATGTGCTTTTAATAGGGTTACGGTTAATATGTTATTCTTTCTTGTTTTTTGAGGCTACCTCAATTTATGTATGAAACCATGTTTTAGTTGTTTTTTTTTCTCTACCTTTCTTTAAAAAATATAGAAACTGTTGAAATAATGGCAAACGATTCTCTATCTTAAATCATTATGACATTATTACTTTATTAACATTTCTTTAATAACGTTCATTATACATATTTTAACACAAAAAAAAATTTAAAAAGGCAACAGTTTCTTCACCTAAGTTATGTGACCACAGAACAGCTGTTTTTTTATGTTCTGTGTATGTGACTATGACAATTATTTTCTTGAACCAGTTCAAGAAGTAATCATTTACGAGCAGAATTTAAAATTTTGATTTAAAGGTAAGAATAAATAAATGGATTAATTATCAGTTCCAACAAAAGCGTAGGAACTAAATTATTTTATTCTTTTGTTAATCAAAGTCTTCGTAGTTAACACGCTATACCAAAAATAATAGTATCATCCATAATTGATGTGAAACCCAATGGACCCAAACATGAATAACCCATTCAGCTAGAAGTCGTTAAACCGGAGGAATTATCCGATCATACAATTTATTTTCATACTGATCTCTGAATTGGGGATAAAACGATATCTGCTGGTATACATAATTATAATGCTGCAGTAAGAGTTGACGATAACGACGTGCAGCTCATAATGAGAGCGATGAAAGATTGTATAGACCATGAGCTTAGTTATAATAATACCTATTGTATCCTGTGATTCGAAGTAAAACATAGAATTAAAAAATCACGAATCAATAAATAGAGTTTTTTTTAACGTTTTTTGGATTTGTTTTTAGGCAACCAGTGTTTTCTCATTCTAAATTAATTAATTATCTTAACTTTGTATGTACAACTAACTGTTATATTATATTATGTACATGTATGTAAAGGAAAATAATAAAAGGGAAAGCTCATTGGGCATCAAAAAATCCGTCCGCATCGCTGTCAGCGGGAAAAGTGCCCAAAAGGCTGGCAGCGTTGCCAGGTTGGATGGCAATGCTGATTCTTTGGCCTAAAAATTGGCCAGCCCTCTGGTCACGTGAAGAATCGACCAACCGCTTGGCGTTGTCCCGAAATACTCGGTGAGCACTCAGACCCCCCGGGCCTAGTGTTTAGAGTATAGATAGAGTTGAAATTAAATTCAAACACTAATTTGTATTGACTCATTTATGGACAAATATAATAAGATTGTATGTAGGCATTTTTTGTGCAATATATCTCAGTTTGAATCTATAAAACACATTAAGTACCACTTCAATAGCCACTATATTTTGTAACAACAACAAAAATTGAAAAGAGCAACAATCTTCCCATATATCACAAAATTTTACTGAAAAACTACAACAAAAAGCACAAATACTTAAATGTTTCCAATATAAAAATTCCTTCAATATATAACCTTTCGGATGATCGGGAGAGCCCGTTCTATCGGCCTATCCACTTGATCCCCCATATGCCTATACCAGCCACTCAACAAGATATATTACAGGGTAGAAAAGGGTTATGTTGATAATTTGAAGTAATGCCGAAAGCCCTCGTTAGAGTCTGTATGAAAAAGATTGATATATATAACAGTTAATGCCAGAAAACGTGGAGAAATGTCGACAAATTTGTCCGGCGATTATTGGTCTGAGCCTACTTCAAGAGAATGAAATGTCATTTTACCTAAGAATAACTTAGACCTTAGACACTGTTATCTATAGGGTTTACTCAACGGATCGTAAGAATAGATGAAAATGTAATGTGTAAGTCATTCTGATATATTTTTCGTAATCCACTTTACTATTTGGCTCTCGCAACGCCAAATTCTAAGCAACTTAAGATTTAAGATGTGCGTTTCACTGAAGTACCTGCAGAATTTAAGTGCAAAGAAGGTACTAACCATTTCTCGTTTCCTAGATACAGCATTAGAGCTTACATTGCAAATTTCGGGGATGCCCGTCTTGGAGCTTTTCACCCGACGATGTCACAAGCACTCGCTCGAAATAAGCACGTAAGTAAAGCTATACACACGAGTAGGTACATAAACAAACATTTCTCTCTCTCAAAACTAAATGAGCCGAAGTAAAACAGATATAACAAAGGACACTGGGTAAAGTTGTATGGTTGCTGGTTTATGAATCAAAACTGTTGTGCTCTGATGCCCACATAATCTTTTTGTTGTTAAACACGTTTCCATTGGTTCCTCGACCTCTCTTGACCAATTTAGAAAACTGAGATAAAAAATCAGGAACGAAGTTCTTTCTCACGTATAATTTAAAACAAAAACAAAATTTTTGCAGCCGCCATCTTAGATTTTCATTCTGACCAAATTAACACTTTCTCTCTCTCTCTGCATGCAATATACTCGGGCCGATGTGTACAATTTTATCCCATGACACTAAACATTTTACTCTTTTCTTTTGTTTTTTTCTGCCGGTTTTCTCTCGTTCTCTCTCTCTTTCTTTCTCTTTGAATTAGAAGAAGGCTGTTGCAAGTATTAACACTTTTTAGCGTGACGATTTTTACAAGCCGCGTAAAAGAACTTCGTTCGAAAAATACGAAAGGATATAGGCATAACAAAATACTGAGAGAAATAAAATAAAAACATGTGTGCAATTCACACGCGGTAGAAGTGAAACCTTCAAAAATTTTAAAAACAAAATTTTGTACGCGCACAAACATGTATTAACACACGTACAACGCTGAGGCCCAATCAAACTCCCACTATGCCTTGGTCAACACAAGTGGAGGGGGTACGAAGCAAAGCACAAAGAGAACCACGAACAAAAGAGACACTGTATAATGCTTCCTATCTCATTTTCTCCCACGTTGAATCTTATGAATTTGTGTCTATCTCTTTTTACTGTCGCTTTTTCGTTTCATCGACTTTCAAATCACAACGATGCTAAAGAAGTTTTCACTTCAAAAAGTAAAATAAAGATCTTGAACTACATCTGAACATTAATTTGTTTTCAAAGGACTCGAATAATCACACTCGTTTGTTCATAAAAATGATGCTCGTAATAAAAATGCAATATGCACAGCGTGCATGGAACTGGTGATATAATCACGCACATATTAAAATGCAACGTGATCGCAACGTACGAGAATGTGGGTCGGTTGCATTTATAAACAGCACGAATGAAATAATCAGGGCCTGTATGAAATTGAATTGCGTACACAGATTGAATAGTAATGCTGAAAAAATACTGGAGATTAATATTGAGTTTTCAGATTATCCTGATCCATAAGGAATTGAGGAAATTGTGACAACTTTGAAAGTATTTTTATTAACACTTAATACTTATAATACAGGAAAGTCAGGCCGAGGTTCTGTCTGTTTGAAAGGGCTTATCTCAAAAAGTGCTGAACTAATTCATTCAAATTTTCACCAAGAGATAAATTGTCTGTCGGAGCTACAAACATGATTTCGGTGATATTTTGTACCTAAATGAAGACGAAGAGACTTTTTAACTACAGAAACT
Source organism: Agrochola litura (assembly GCA_949152395.1). Lineage (NCBI taxonomy): Eukaryota > Metazoa > Arthropoda > Insecta > Lepidoptera > Noctuidae > Agrochola > Agrochola litura. Next base: position 8,941,089 of record OX424509.1, read on the forward strand.
TAACACAATACAGTATCCTAACTAATATAAAAAATACGACAGTGAGTTTGTTTGTGCTACACTTTCAAGCTAAAACGGCTGAAAGGATTTGGATAAAATTTGGCACATGGGTAGACTATGACCTTGGTTAGGAAATAGGATACTTTTTATCCGGGCGAAGCTGCGGGCAAAAGCAGTATAATACAGGAGCTAGATGCAAATGCATAACCATTTGTGAGAGCATAACGTGTCTCCAAATCGTCCCTCTCAAATTATAGTCTACCCATGTCTGGTGTTAACTTAATATGAACGCCTTGCTATGTTTGCAGAAAAAATGAAACCTTAGGAATCTGCAAAGGTCACAGGACCGTCTGAACAAAGAAATATGGAAATTCAGCACTTTCTTAATAGCCTAATAGAGGTAGGCACTAGACAAAGTTACGCGTCTTCCAACTCTTGGAGATTCGCCAGAATATCTGCCCTAGTATGTTGACGTAGTCGTTATATCTTAGCGCACTTAGATTTCACTATACGTGGCTCGTTTTTCAATGTCTGCCTTAAATATTTGTATAGGTAGGTAGCAAATATTAAGTGAATGTGCCTTTTCTGTGAGAATGTTATCTACTTAAAATGTTGATATCTTTTGAGATAGTAACAGGTTGTTCAAGTATTTTGTTTTTGTGAAAGAGTAATGTTTATTTGGACACAGTTCGTGAAACACAAAATACAAAATAAAAGAATGAAAAACAATAATAGTGTGTGCCTCACGGCAGCGCCAAAAAGGATCATTTCAGCATTAATGCCAGAAAAATGCTGTCTGACGCCGGTTTTCTAATGAACCTGTAGAAACAAGTGACGGGTAGTAAGTACAAAACAGTTTCAATATACCTAATACATAATTCTTCTTAATAAATAAATAAACTAGTAATCAAACATAAATTACAAACACAAAAAAAAAAATACGAATACTGGAACTGTCCAAGCAAAACCAGTTCTTATAATAATATAGCATATTATGTATAATCTGTGTATCTATTATAGTATAATGTACTTATATGCTTATATTTGCACTAAAGGCAACCTTATTTTAAAGGCAAGAAAATATTTTATAACTGAAATAAATTTTGACATTATCTAGAAAAACTGTCAGACTTCAATTTTATTACACGGATAAAAGATAAACTTTGGTAAAATAAGCCCTAAAATAATAATTCCAGTAAATTCGATCTTAATACTTGTGACTAGACCTTCTTATAGAAATAATGTTAAGCCCTTAACTTAAAAGCTTAAAAACATTGACCTTTTAACCCTCTTACACTTAAAAATAAAAAGACACTTAAAGTCATTTAGTGTTTACATTCTAAAAATGTAATTTACGAAGTAATTAAAGAATTAGGACGTGTTCAGACGCGCGTAAAGCTAGTGACTGATTGTCAACGTAATTGCTTTTGCCAGCAAAACGTTAACGTGGCTGGCTGCGTTTGTTTTAGTGTAGACAATGAGCTTTGTATGGTGTTTAGCTGAAGATTATTCTCTATTCTCTCTGTTATTTTTGTGAGTGTTATATTTAAGAATGCTACAAAAATATTTAAAAGTTTGTACACTATTTTTATGAGGCCAAATACTTTTCGTTTAGTAAATAACATAGCGACGCCTTAGAGTGAAAACCTCGTAAGTGTAAAAAAGAAGTAACCTTTCAGGAGGAATAAAAAACAGCGTGCTGTAAAATTTTTGTACGGCGTCATTTATGTTTTTTTATTAATTAATATGTAAATTTAACCCGCTTTTATATCCAGAACTGCGAACATAAAATACGCCGTACAACATTTTTACAGCACGCAGTTTTTTCTTCCTCCTAAAAAGATACTTATTTAACACTTACGAGGTTTTCACTCTAAGGTGTCGATAAACAAATTGGGCTATTTTATGTTTATGATTAAGAATTTTCAAAAAGTCATAACTTCATAAACCACAATTCCTACAAAACACGCGACATTTAAACAATCTCATCATTGCAATTTTTAATCGCTGTAGTCTAAACCCAGCCTGTTTTAATTTAAATACAACCGATGTAAAAAAAAAACATCCTTCTTTAAATAGCCCTTAAAACGTTAAAAGTTAAACCTATTTCATACCATTATTTACACTCAAATGCTATGTTTATTCAAAATTCCGATCTAAATACGATCAGCGATGAGCAAAATTTTGATTAATTATTTACAGACAAACAGCTGTGAGAGGCATCAATGTTCTTGCTAATTAGCTGACAAAATTTTCCTCAATTAAGTAGCTGTCGGTATCACTGAATTAGACAGTGATCGGGACTGATCGATTGTTGTTGTGTAACCAAGGTTTTCGAAAAAGATAATCTTTGTAAAATGTTTTTTTTTCGATGATTGAAGATCTGCTCAAAAACGTTGCATCAGAGCCATATTTAACCTACAGCAAATGGACTCATGTAAGCCATTTTTTAAAAACATGAACCTATTAACTTTACCATGTATCTATATATTTGAGACCGCAATATTTGTCAAGAATAATATTGAGCTATATGAATACCACACTCGTATTCGGCGTAAGGACCAATTGCGCACAGTAGCTAGTAAGACGCGTTTAATGAATGAAAGTATCTTTTGTACAGCTTCTCGCATCTTTAATAATATCCCGGGGTCTATTAGAAAAATTCCAGAAATAACAAAATTTAAAAAGAATCTCCATAATCTGCTAGTAAACAAATGCTACTACTCTATAAAAGACTTCCTATCAGACAAATCTCTACTCCAATACAGTCTCCCTCAGTCATGACGCGTTCAGTAGCCCACTGATTTGTACCTACCTGTCTTTATTTTCTCTATATTATCTGACATTTTAACAATTTAATAATTTGTATCAAAAATGTAATAATGTATGATGTAATTTGCATGTAATTAATTATTGTATGCCCAATGGGCGGGACATAGCTGATCACAATCTCATTATTTTAAGACCTGTATTATGTACCTACCTATGATCCACAATAAAGATATTGATTGATTGATTGATTGATTGATTGAAGATGCTGTCCTACGCTGTGGGTTCATTTTATCAGAGATGTTTTCAGAATTTCAGAGACACAAAACAAAATATACAAATGGTTGCTATATCGACGGTGGAAATTTCAAATGTCGTAAAGGACAAACCATGAGGATCAAAAACAATATTTGACTTACAAAATGTCATTTGTTTTTTTATTTTTTCTCCTATTCAGATAATTTCTAGACCGCGTGTTTTAAAATTAATTTATCTATAGCATGATATTGACCAAAGTTTGATAAAGACAATACTTTAGAAGATGATATTTCTTACATAATGCAATGAAGACATGTCCCTTAATTCACATCGAAAATTCATAATTGAAATTAGATTTTCGTAATTTTCATTCAAAACAAATTCGTAATTTTTTCATGTCAATCTGGAAACTATCCTTCCTAGTACTCAAACAGCCAAATTTTTTCCAGAACACGAAAAATCTGTCGCTATCAATCCACCGTCCAATCCGATTATAACTTAGTTTTTCCCCAAGATAAATGGTGTTACAAATGTTTAGCTTAGCGCAACCTTCAACCATGAATTACGTAGACTGACAGATGCCTGACCTTCGGAGCCTTCTGAAAACCCGGGATTTCCCAGCGTTTATTAGGTCACAGGTGGATTCAGCCGGCAAACTCGTTGAGATAATCCATTAGTCATTTCTAATGATACCTCTATTGGAATAATCCTCTTTGTAAATTTTTCTAATTGAAGCTGAACTTGAGTTGACTGTAAATGGTCATTATTTTTCCTTCAGGGCGACGGACACTATTAATAAAGACAAATAACTATTGTTAAATGGAAAACCAACAAGCATTCTAAAAGACAAGTCAAAATTTCCTTACAAAGTGAGCTTTTAGAGAAAGTCTAGTGATATCATTAATTAATTTTAATTAAACAGTCACGGAAATTGATTTTTTAAAATAATTGAAACCCTACGCAAAGTTACGTTATAACCATTCCATACAACCGCAAAAAGTGACAGTTGTGATTTGAATTTGCGGACAGATTTAAGTTGAAAGACAATTTGTCAAACAATTTATTCCAGACATTACATTAACATAACAATGAAAGAGTCACATATTTAACACCGTAAAAACTATCTTAAATCTAAAATAACCATGTTATCTTGTTAACTATACTTATTACAAAGAGGACTTTTTTAAGCGAAAACTTCTTTAGGCGCGTTGGGCATTTTTGAGTTGGGACTAAACCATTGATTTCGCGACACTGTAACGCAATTTACCGACACCGTGGAGTAAAAGACATCAACGCGTTGATTACCGCAGTGCGTGGAGTAAAAGATATCAACGCGTTGATTACTGCTGTGCCGATTTTTTTTCAAGTTTTCACTTCTGTCGGCACTCCCGGAATGCCACAATTTTTTTTTTGAGTTTATATGTAGGAGTAATCTGCGGAACTAAAGATCCAATTTCGAAAATTCTTTCAGTAATGAGAAGCTACAGTATCTATTGCCAAGTGTCTTATCTATATTATATGTTAAAACAATAAATTTCACGCGGAAAAAGTCGCAGGCAGAAAGTATTCTAACATTTTTATGGGCATTCTAAAACAATCTTCGTACCTCTAAATATCGCGTGTTGAAATCTCATAAAAAGCTCGTGATTACTCAATATTTGAGCTTATCTCGTTTTATTACAACCCCTGTGGAGTAGATTGTTTACAGGATCATTAAACATAATAATTTATTAAAACCTTTGCCCATTTTGAAGGGATAGTGTTGGGTGCTTTTCTTGGATAGACGAAAAATCTTGTAGAAAATATTTCTGGGATATTAGGGACCTGACAGCAGTGATAGCCTGTGGTGTGACCATCGGACTGCCAAGTCATAGGTATCGCGTTCAAACCCAAGGCCTCTGAAACCTCTGTCTTTTCGGATTCATATACGTATTGTATAGTTATCACTTGCTTCAAAAACGGTGAAGGAAAACATCGAGAGGAACCATGCCTGAGAGATATTTCTTGACGACATGTTAAGCCTATCCAGAGGCCTATGGGCGGCATAAAAACTCTGACACCAGGTTAGTCACTAACCACACGAAAAATAAAGAAGGGACCTTTTTCTTCGGTTCGTTTATAAACACATAAACTCACGCCTTCTTCCCATGGGGGTAGGCAGAAACTACAGAACGCCACCTGCTACGATCCTTACATAATCCTTTTGCCTCGTTTACGTTCATACATCTGGTCATACACGCACACCGGTTGCGAGTACTACGCACCTGGCCTTTCTGAAGAACATCACCAATAAGGTCAGTATATGTCCTCCTAGGGCGTCCCCGCCCGGCCTTTCCCTTCACATTAGCCTCGAAAATACATTTTGTTAGTCGCCTTTCATTCATCCTCTCAACATGCCCAGACCATCTCAGCATACCCTTTTCAAGTTTTTGTTATAAAGTGGTGTAAAATTAAGTAAATTAAATATATTAATTTGGCTTAGCAATAAAACTGACTGTAACTAGAACTCCGCTCAGTGAAACTTTAGAGATAGAAATTAATGTTATGTGAGTACTTAAAATAAATTTCACTAACTCTCATCCAAATTCGACTGAAAGAAACATCCCAACTTTTATTTTTATAGAGGCAAGATAGTCAAATAGTTTAATAAAACAAGTTATATGTCTGTCCAGATTATAGTAATAGAATAAAGTCGCTTACGTGTAGTTCGCAGTAAGAGATTTCATCAAACACACTCAGAACTAACACAGGTGTCACATAAAAATATAATCAAATTCTTTTTACTACTTGCGCGGAAAGGTCCTTCTTTCTTTCATAGCAACTTATTTCTCTCTTTATATTCATAGTAATCTTTAGTGGTGTCTCAAAAATATAGACTTGGGAAAGCAAAATCTGACGTTGAAATGACTGATTGATTAGTTTGTCACATCTAAGGATATGTGGACAAAAGTGACTTGAAAATGAGGAGCATGTACACATGGCCACATATCAAGCTATATTATTCCAGTATAAGCTGATGTCGCGTTGTATAGGATTTCCATACAATGAAAGGTCAGCTTTTACTGGAAATGTATAGCTTAGCCGTGTGTACCTAGGGACTTTTTCTGTTATGAACGTAGAATATTTTAGAATTATATTATTTGGGTGGGGTATTTTTCGCTATTTTACGGCCTGATACTTGACCGGAAAAAAAAAACATATTTTCAGAGCCATAATTATAAACGAAGAAATGTAGGGACGCAGCTTCCTGTCATTCCTAAAGATAGCGAGACATTCAACGTCAACAGACTATTAGAAAATCCATAGGTAGTTGCTCTGTTCTACTGGTTTTGCATTTATGTATATTTTGACATTGTTGAAGTTACAAAATAATTATTTCTTTTTAAGATCACCCCAAAATAAGTTATTGTAATCAGCCGATCATAATTGTGACGTTACAATCATAAGTAATTTAGAAATCATGTAGGTACGGTTGTGTTTCCAGAGAATAATTGTCTAACCTTAAGCGATCAATGTATTAATATCACGAATTGCTCAATGTATTTGACCATTTAGTCAAATACATTGAGCAATTCACATTACACATTATATTGATCACATATAAATTATTGAAGATTGCGCAATAATTGATAAAAAGTTTGAGCAAGTTTAATTTTTACTGCATCATATTTGAATTGCATCATGTAGAATAAGTATTGTGCAGGTCTTGCTCACGCGCAAACATTGAAGCTTATGGGCCGTCAATGTTTTTACGTGAAAATAATAGATCTTTTGAATGAAAGGGCTAATTCAATCATATCATTTATTGTAGGTGTAGGGGCCGCCTAAAGGCTTGTGCAGACCAGTGCGACACGCGACGCTACACAAAGGCACCGCTCGTCGCGCGACGGGCGGTGCCTTTGTGTCGCGTCGCGGGTCGCGCTGGTCTGCACAAGCCTTAACTCAAGAGATATTTTAATCGATTATGATGAAGAGCAAAATAACAAACATTTACAAGAAACCGCTTTATTTATATATCATATTTTTGAGTGTATAAGTCTTAACAACGAAGTATTTTTCTCAACAATTTCAAACCAATCCTTCAACTATTCCTGGAATTCCTTGAATTTAAAATAAATGTTGTTTATTGCGATATTTTCCGAGTGAGTCGAACGTTTCAATTAGCCGCGTAAGCAGGCAGGCCTTATCTACGGGCGACACTCTTGTGGGTCAGTACGATTTATACGCTAAAGCGGATGTTTTAATTGGAGTGTTTTTGTAGAATAAGGCGGACCTAATAGTTTTGAACCGGAGTACAGGCAACTTTAAAATTATAATGTAGTTCTATAATTATTTGAAATGAAAATAAGGACAGAATTTTGATCTTAATTTAAGGATGATCCTTTTTTGATTTTTTTTTTAATCGGTTAAGCGAAAAAACTAGTCGTAGGTATTAAAAAAAAATCTAAATCATTAATAGATTAAAATTTAAATACGAGCTAAAAATTAGTATAAAAATCCGTTTTTTTAATTTTTATTACATAACATAACATCACATCACGCCTTGTTTCCCCGAAGGGTTGGGCAGAGGGGTACACCCACATTTCGCCGGTTATGTTTTAAGTCCCATGTAATAGGGGGCGAGCCTATTGCCATTAACCAAGCTGCTACTGAGAAATTTCTGATAGAAAAACCCAATAACACTTTGCCCGACCCGGGAATCGAACCCAGGACTTCATGCTCAGCAGTAGCACTTGCTACCACTAGACCAACGAAGCAAGGCGAGGAATTTTTATTAAATAACAATAAATTCGAAACGTTCTTTTTAAAATCAAAATAGAAGCGCGGAATAGTACCTAGCATATTGGCGTCGTCCAAGCCGATCGTATTTCCACGTTGAAAGACAAGTGCGCGTGTACGTGTTTATTTTTTTATGTACCAATTTATTTTGTGAATATTTTACTATTAAAAAAATAAAAACATTTTGTATTTGAATGGTAACATTTTTTTTGCATGCATGGACGCTATACTATTACGGGTTAGCGGGAACGCCTTTCCTTAGTTAACATAATGTATGAGTGTGCAAACTTGCCCAACCCTAATTACCTTTTCATAGAACTAACAAGTCTAAATTCCCCTCCAGTTCACAACTTAAGACCCAGACCTTCCTAGTCCAAGCCTTAAATAACAACTTGGACAGACTTGACGTAAACTCGAATCGATAAGGCCCGTATTAAATTAGGAACTACTAACATCAGTGGGGCCCGACTAGCTAAGATAAGCATCGCAGCTGCCTTAGAAACCTACTTGTTAAAAAACTTTCTAAAGGAAACTTGGACCTGGAGAAGTCCAGTATAATAACTTGATGTTGTTATGGAAAGTTTTTATTAGTATTTTAAGTTTTGAGTAAGACCTTAATGTGATCTTTATAGGACGTTTTCTGTGATGTATTTTGTATCTTTTGGTTTTTTTTCTTTGTCAGTGTAACGTAGGGTTTTTTTGAAGTGAAAACTTCTTTAGGCGCATTGGGCATTTTTGAGATGGGACTAAACCATTGATTTCGCGACACTGTAACGCAATTTACCGACACTGTGGAGTAAAAGACATCAGCGCGTTGATTACCGCGGTGCAGATATTTTTCACTTTTGTCGGCACTCCCGGAGTGCCACTATTTTTTTACTTCAAAGTCGACTAAAAAGTACTTCCTTGTTTATTACGACTTTTGAAATAAATAAACTAGGTCAGGTAAAGCGTTATTGGGTTTTCCATTAGGAATTTTTCAATGGCAGCCGGGAGTCTGGATTTGGGACTTATCTTGATTTTAAATTTATCCAGTAAAAGTCATCACTGGTATCATCGGTGGTAGATTTGTGCCCGGTTGATGGCAATAGGCTCGCCCCCTATTACATAGGGCTATGAGTGTCCCATGATGTTTTAACATAACTGGCGAAATGTGGGTATAGTATAGGCACACCTGTGCCTAACCCTTTGGGGATTACAGGCGTGATGATAATGTTATGTAAATAAACCAAACCATTTATTTTCAAACGTAATCATAATTTTATTGTATTTTTCAATTTCAATCCCAAAACCTACCCTGTGAAAGATTGATGTAGGTCTCCAGAGATTCATACATTCAACATTTACAAAGAGATGGTTCGGAAAGTGATTATTGAAAAAAGTGTATTACACCTCCACACCCAAGAGGGTACAGGTACCTTTCGAACCCTAACCCCCAAATGACAGACAAGGGAATTCAAATATACAAGGAAAAGCTCAGACTAAAAAATTTTGTCCGAACAATTCCGTCATTTATGTACAAACGAAATTTGATATTTACACAGTTCTGTGACACGGGGGCTATTTGGCATCGTTGGCAACGCAACAAGTGCCAGATGTGACTGTGACGTTCGTGCCAGTTGTGGCAACGTTGCCAAAGAGCCCCCAAGTCCCCACACCTTGCCAGACGCTTTTATTGGGCTTGTTAACGGTACTGTAAACACGCGTGACTTTTACGAGGCTGTAGTCTTAGCAAATACTTGTTCCGGTCAGATAATATGTTGGAAGAGAAAAGACCTTTGTATTCTGTGCTTGTTCTAGGTTTTAGGTCCTAAGTATAAGGAATATGGATTGTTTCTGTTTTTCTGTAGCGTGAATCGGAATGGACACATTTTCATATGTACTTGCTTTCATATTTGTTACAATTTTAGCTTTAAGATAATCAGCTGCCGTTAGTTTTTATGTTCTAAGAAAAGTACCTTGAAAAATATTTACGATACCATACATTCTATATGTTGTCGCAGCGTTTATTCAGTATAACTCATCTTCATTTTGAGCCATAATATCCAAAAAGTAACATAGGAAATCATTAACGAAAATTCCAAACCCATCAGATAAACAATTCCCACGAAATACCGAAAAAACAAACGGAGCCACTTTACAGCAACAATTAACTTATCAAAGCCATAGAACCGTCAGAGCTGCCTTAATTAGTACATTCAGCGAACTACGAATAAATTCATGGACATAAATTAATTACGCAATCGGAACAACAAAGACATTGTCACGGATATCCGTGTCGCGTGACAGTTTACCACGGGCTATTTAATTGGAGGCCTAGCACGAACTTTTGTGACGAGATCTTTCTTGGATTTTGTCCAATATACAGTTTTCGAAAGAAAGTATGCGCTTCGGAAATCTTCGTGTTTCCGAATTGGCACGATCGTCGCGGTACGAAGTAACTCCCAATAGAGGCAATGCTTATAAGTTTTGTACTGCCGCGCTTTGCAGTAGTGCATCTATCATTGAGCGTTTGTTTGGAGTTTTCTCTCTGTCGGGTTACCTACTCCGGACTCAGATCGTCATTTGTCACTCAAAACTTTGAAAAGATTTTTGGAATTCCGTAGATTTGCTATTCTATATATATATTTTTTTTTTATGGTAATACGAAATAGGAAAGTACTTCCATGGTTTTAACAGCTCTATATAGATCTCATCAATGATCATCGAAGATAGACGATAATTCACGAAGCGCATACTTTCCTTTGGAAAGCTGTAGCTAGGTATATAGAATATACGACATTTAGGACATGTGTCTTGACAGTGATGAGAGTAAAGACATGAAATTTGTTTTATTTTATTAATTGGGCAATTAGAACCACAATGACATTGTCACGGATATCCGTGTCGCGTGACAGTTAATGTCCTGAATTTAAATCATACATTTGAAAAAAATTGTGTCTTGGGCGGAGAAAGTTGCTTGGTCGTTTTAGTCTAGAGATATTGAAAATGAATCTATTAGATGTCCTTTGAGAACCAACAAACCTTTTGAAAAATGGTTACGTCCAGCAATCTCTATGCTAGAAAAGTGTTTATTTGAGTTTGAGAAGCAGTTTGATTAATTTATTTTAAATCCTGTACTAAGGGACGATAGTTAGATTATTATGTTACAAAAAAAAAACCTTGTGAGGCATTGCACAATAGCAGTTTTTTTTACTAAAAAAGCATACAAAGAAAAACTCAGCCGGAATGAGCATTTTACGTAGGTAATTAAATAGTTTTGTAGACAAAAGAATTCGTGGTTTTCCTTTGCAGCTCTAAAATAATTAAGACGTGAAATTAAATTGCATGCATTTCAGTAAAAGAAAACCGCAGTTAGGAAGTTTTGTATTTACGTAAAGTTACGTAACTGCAGCCGGATAATACGAAGCAGAACCAGTAATAAAAAGAACGGAGAATTTAGTTTCACTAGAGTTCTTATGAATAAAGAAAACACCGAAGAACTATCTGCTTTGGAAAAGATTGTTTTAAAAGTAAAGACTACGGAAGAATAAATTCACAATCATTTTGAAATATAATAATATTATGGGCATTATTTTATATTGCGTTCCTTTAAAGATCATGTTTGTTCACTATTTCTCCAGATTATAAGTAACTTACTGTGCCCCGCGGTTTCACCCGCTTTATCTCGATCCCGTGAGAATATCGTGATAAAAGGTATCCTATATCCTTTTCCAGGTCATGGTCTATCCACGTGTCAAATTTCATCCAAATCCGTTCAGCCTTTTTAGCGTGAAAGCGTAACAAACCAACAAACAAAATCACTTTCGCATTTTATAGTACCTAATTAGGATTAGGATGACATATGATTATAGTAAGTAATCATCATCTGCACAGCCTTTTCCCAGCTATGTTGAGGTCAACTCAGTCTAACCGGATGCAGCTGAATACTAGTATTTTACTTGGAGCGACTGCCTATCTGACCTCCACAACCCAGTTACTGGGTAACACGATACCCCTTGGTAAGACTGGTTGTCAGAATTTCGGGCTTCTGGCGACCCGTAACAACTGTCAAAGATCTACAAATGACAGCCAGGACCAACGGCTTTACGTGCTTTCCGAAGCACGGAGATGTAAAAATGATAGTAAGTAATACAAGTACAATTTTCGCAGCTAAAATTTAAAAAACCCTGACAAAACATTTCCTCATTTCTCTTTCCTACTCCATCATCAGTCCCTGTTCAACTATAACTTATTCATTGAGACCATTCTAATGAGCCCAAACACGGTACCTGTGCTGTAAGTTAGTAAGGGAGTTGGGTATCCTGCAAATTCCACATGATGCTGCAGCATCAGCTCAAGGTTACTATGTTCTTCTAATATCATTGAAGTAATAGAATACCTAATTTCAAATCGATCAGACCTGTGGAAGATACTCACATCCATTCATCAACTAGAAAAGAACTGATAATCTTCAAACGACTAAACCGATTTTAATAAAACATGTCTAAAAACCATCGCTAGAAAACATGCTTTCAAATGAAAAAACCGCATTCAAATCGGTTAACCCGTTTAAGAGCTACGGTACTACATACAGAATTTATAACATCAATCTTTTTGCGTCGGGGGTTAAAAAGTAGGTAGATATAATGTTTATGCTATAATATAGCATAAACATTATATCTACCATTTAAAAATTCTGAACAAGGTGCATAAATACATATTATGTATTTATGCACCTTGTTCAGAATTTTTAAATCTTTTCACTAGTCTTTATAAAAAATGAATTACATGAGCCGTGGTAAAAATATTTGCCAGCCATTGGGGGGTAGAGTGGCTGTCCAGATTGTGCAAAACGTACAGTCAAGTATCACCACTTATGGAAGCTATTTTGATGCGGTAACTATTTCGAGATTTCTATCGAACCTTACGTTTCCTGTGAGAACATTTCTCCATTATAGATAGATTTGTACACGGATATTTAATGGAGAGTCAACCATTTTGGCAAACGATAAGACCGCTTCACATATCCATTACTCTATTGATAAAACCATTCAGTTGGCAGTAGGAAGCTAAATGCTAACAGTCGTACAAACTAATGTTGGCGTTAGCTTTATAGTGTTGGCGCAACTGGTAGCTCAAGTATATTAGTTTAAATGTAGAATTGTATTATGTATGCATTACTCTTGACACCTAATTACGCTTCGATATACGTATTACATGGATGAGTTGGCACACCCGTATTGTAATACCTATGGGCGTGCTAACTCAATAAATTACAACGAATTAAGTCCGTATTGAGGTTTGTTAAATTGTTCGCCGTTTGGAATATAGTACTTTTTGTGTCTCGAAGAGTGTGAAAACTTGACTGGTGTGGACACTTTTGGAGTGGCATAAGAAAGTAAAATGAACGCAATGTTCAAATCAAGAGAAATATTGAAGCTTGCTGTGCTTATTTTACCACGTTTTCACTGATAAATTATTAACTGCATGTTCTTTGAATCGAAAAGATCCTCTTTATATCAAACATAGGTCAAAGTTATTCGCCCCGGCTTCGGTCACTTCCTAGTAACAAGCGAAGATAAATCAAATCAATGATGCAAATAATTTTCCAATAAAAACATGCTGAACAAAGGCGCATTACATGTACTGACAGTGTAGGAGCAATAAATTCATAAAGGAGGTCATGCTTACATGGATTAATATTGCGTATATCATTTCTGACGTAAGCAATGGGTCGATTTTCCGAACGTGTGAACACATTGCTCGCTATATGAGCAATGGGGCAATTATCATCCAATATCGACCAAGCAACGAAATAAAGTAGCATGTCATTGTGATTATGATCGTTAGATAATGTACTCGCAAAATTGCTTACGAAAAGTTGTTGTCAGAAGTGGCGTGTTATTTCATCCTGAAAATTATTTGAGTGAGAGCGCTCTGTAAATTATTCAAATCGCGTAATTGAATTTCGGAAATCAACAGTAATTATTTTGTTTTGATTTAGAACAATAAGCTCGGGTGAAGATTACATCAATAATTATATCATGTTCCTTTCTTAATTAAAGAAACCAATAATATTTAGTTCGACATTGAAATTGACCCCTAAAACCTGCAATTGTAATTTTGAAATTTCGGATTAATTTATAATATTTCTCCATGTATAATTTCGAAATATCTTATGCAAAATACGTCTTTCAGCAACAACAGCACTACTGGGAATTTAGTACTAATTATGCGAAATCTCGCGAGTAATGCTTAAGTCTCTAAAACTTATCAAATTAGGTTTGTGACGTCATTTGACGACATTGATGTGTTGGTAGTGTAAAAAAGTCAATATTTTTAATACGAATCTAAGATTTCTGTAAAGACGTTGAAATAGAATAAGATTGTTTTTAATAAATTTACTGAGTTTTATTAACAGTTCTTGAATATCAAAATGAGTATTTAACGGCATTGATATTATTATTACCCGGTTCTCTTCACAATCTGATCGTTAGAACAATACTCTTCCAGGGTCATCCCATAAAAGCATTAAAATGAAATTGTATCCTCCCAAATGTTTCTCTAAAGGCTTTTTGCGAGTGGGCCGAGTAATAACATTCAAAGAGACCGCTATGCCAACTTGGGGGGAGGAAGAATGGCTGGATACAGCGTAATTAAAATTTTAGGGACCTCACGAGTTGTTAGGAATTCCCAGAGTGTCTCCGGCCCGGTACTTTGAAGGATGACCTCGGAAAATTTCGGGTGTTTCCGCCATGCGTCGGTATTTATATTTGGTATAGTCGATGTAAACCACGAGCGTGCTTCATGTGTTCTTTATATCATTGATATAAGGTTTACTATGGTTATTTTTGGTGACAATACTTACCGGGTGTTTAGTTTTGAACAGACGATTTAAATGTCGATCGTCATGAATAATAGAGGCTTATTTCTAAGAAGTTTCTTCGTCTGAAATAATAATGTTGATCTATTTCTTGGTATTGATGGAAATGTACGGTATTATTATCATCATCCTAACAATACAAATTTCTACCATTTATAACCATCTCTTATTAAAACATACTGACATTTAAATAACGAATATTTATTATTCCTCGCCCTTTTGAACTGATAGATTCTCTTAATTACCTAGCAACATTTTACAATACATTTAAATGTTATGAAAACAACTGAAGATTACTTAAGATTAAATCTTATTATTTTAGTACCGGATAATTCATTCTTATTAGTGATGTTTTTGAGAAAGTTCAGGTGCGTAGTACTCGCAACCGGCGTGCGTGTGTTGAGAAAGTTCAAGTGCGTACTACTCGCAACCGGCGTGCGTGTATGACGATGTGTGAACGTAAACGAAGCAAAAGGATTTTATAAGGATCGTAGCAGGTGGCATTCTGTAGTTTCTGCCTACCCCCATAGGAAGAAGGCATGAGTTTATGTATGTATGTAAAATTAATTCGATTTCTTTTTCTGTTTTTTTTTTAAGTTTCTGAAACAATTTATGTACAAAATAAAGCCAAAACTAATTTGCAATGAACCACCATGTTTGAACGGTTCAATTATGTCCCAATAAACCGTGTATAGTAACTTTATTACTGGTGGTGACTGTTGAATAATTTACCGTTGCTTCCGATGGCCCGGCCAAACTGACATGTCACACTTTCCGCTACGCTACACCCTAGTGATGCGACACAATCGAAGCTATTCTCTTCACTATGGAACGAGTGAACGGATTGGAATTTATTGTTGTTGAAAAATCGATGACAGTGGTTTAATTTTGGAATCTGTGGAAGCGATTTGAAGTTCGAATACGTTGTGTCGTTTGATATAAAAATAAAAATAGGATTGATTGTGTTACAAAATGGAAGGTTATTCAACTTGTTTGTGGATTTTAAGTTCTTGAGCGTTTATTCTGAAAGTGGGCAACGTCGCAAATAGATGTCAAATATTTCGCTGTTTTGATTAATTTGGCAATATTACTGTATGGAAATAAGAAATGTGACTAACTAGCGAACTAGAATATTAATGATGAATTGCAATTATAACACTGAATTTGATATTTTAACCGTTTTAGGTGTAACAAAGGCATTTGAAAACTTTCCAAATACTTTTTTTTACATCTAAAACTAAATATTCGGTGTTACGATATTAATTATTGAATTTCAATATTTTAGTTCCTTAGCCACATTTCTTAATTCCATACAGTAATATTGCCAAATTAATCAAAACAGGTAAATATTTGACAGCTACTTACGACGTTGCCAACTTTTAGAATAAACCCTTTGAAGTCCTAAACAATTTATTTTGTGATTCGTGTTATTTAATAGAGTTCTAAAAGGCAGTATCTCTCTTAACAACTAGTGTGTGTATCGTCATGAGTCATGACGAAAAGTACACTAGTTTTTCGTTTTACTCGAACAGTTTACCAATGTTTACCTAGAGCTGTCAAAACTGACAGTTCAGTTTGACATAATTCTGTAGACATTGTAGGTTTAGGTGTCAATGCAAGCCACCTTCTTTGACCACCGTCCATTTACAATAAAGTGTAAGATAATTAATTGATTCAGGCGTGACCTTGCGGACATCTATTATAAATACAATAGACGTGGATATATTTAGTAACCTGTTCCGCTTAGCTATTTCTAAAGAGCCGTAAAAAACTGAGCCTTATCGCCCGTCAAACCCACTTATATAGTGTCCTTGGCATACTCGTATTTACCTTTGCTGCGATTGTTCGCCCCTTATCGCACTGATAACGGCGGAGGTTCAGAAGTTTATTATGGCTCTTTAGAAATAGCTAAGCGGAACAGGTTACTAAATATATCCACGTCTATTGTATTTTTTAATAAAGTGTAAAATAATTCAATAGAGTATAGCTGTTGGAACTACATCTCTATTCTCACAATACAGCTGTTTGTGTCCACCCGTGTGTTACAGCGGTTTCCTTACTGTACGGCGTTTGCACTGCGTTGCAATATGCCATGACCCTTGCTGTTTATAGTACACACGCTGACATATCAAGCTACACACGCATGTCCAGTATGTGCTAGCCTTGTCATTGTACGGAAAGCCTATATAATGCAAGACCAGTTAATACTGGATGTTTAAGTTGATGTACAGCAAGATTCGTAGCTAAATATGGTCCTATAGTTTGACACTTTTAGCACAGATGAATACTGATGATTTACTCTGCATTTTAGGTATGACGCTACAAGTACGCGGCGGGCCCGTTTTGTCGGGCTAATTCAGTGAGTGTAACATAGTCATAAGATATAAGAGTTACGCGATAGAAAGGGAAGCAACTTTTAGGTAAATATAACTGTAGGTAACTAGCGCTGTACGATCTGAATTTCACTTTATTGTATCGTAGCAAGAGTCGATTTTTATTTAAATGATTTTGCGGAGAGAACCATGTGTATTCATATCTGCTTTTAGTGAGTTGAGAAACCGCAGTTGTGGGTTGACAGTGGAGTCATTTAATTAACAATTAGTTAATTATAAACTTGATTTAATACTTTGTGCAGCTTCAGGCAAAACTGAAAGATATTTCTAAGAGTCCTACAGACCGAATTTCAGTCATGGCGTCCCATCTCAGAGGACACCAGCCTTCGGCGCGAGAGATATTATAGTGCACAAGCGTGTGTTGTGGTCAGGTGCATGCTGCACGTCTTCCCTCACTCTCATAGTCCGATGGGACAGTAATCCGTCGTGACCGGAGAGAAATCAAATTTCTAAAACCAGATACCAAAGTAAGAACCACGTATAGGGATATTTGTCTCCTCTATCTAGATCTAAAACAAGCAACGCAGAATTTATGTTTAACCACTAACCTAAAACCATTTACCTAGTACCTAAGTTAAATTCCAACTAAACTAACTAACATGTCCCAGGCTATGATTTATGAAATATTTATTCTGCATACCCAGAGGACGAGTTTTAGTACTACAATATTCTAAACACCTCTGGGATATCAGAACCGAAATATGGATCTCGATTACGAGATAGTCTAAAAGAGGCATTTGAATTATTCATAAATGTTTCGACCAGAGTTTACCTTATTGTTATTTTAGAGAAAGGTGTTTAGGAGAGGTAAACTAAAATGTGAACCTACAGTAAACAGTGATAAAGTGTGTTTTGTTATGAAAGCTCGTGGGTAAGTAGTCTGTAATTAACACAATACATAAAGAGAAAGGGCTATAGTGTTATTTTTATCCAAGTTGTTGACGAACAATTATTGTATTCTTAAATTATATAGTGACCCGCCCTGGCATCGTACGGGTGCAATGTACTGTTATGATGACTTGTCAAAACGGCGAGATTTCTGGGCTAAATTTAAATCAAATATTAATATGTTACAAAAAAACCTTCCGGGATAAATACTCTAAATGATGAAAACCGCAAAAATAACAAAATGTAGTTTAGAAGTATTAAGCGGTCACACACATATACGAAAAGTGACTTAAGATAAGATATAATAGAATTTATCTACAAAAAACCTAAAGTAAAAAAAAAAAACTGGCACACTTTTGCTCATAGTCCGTATTTAACTTGAATCTTCCAATCACGATGATTGGAAGATTATTTCAAGCTACTAATCTGAAGTAAATCTCCACTAATATTTTAAAGAGAAAAGATTTTTGTTTGTACTGAATAAAATCAAAAACTACAAGACCAATTTCAAAATTTCGTTCTCCTGTAAAATGCTATATTATCGCTGAGTAAGCCGTTGTATTAGAAATGATTGTAAATAATACCATTCCACGCAAATTCATGTCCAGTATAGCCAAATAAACTAGCGTTTCATTTCTGTACCTCGAACACATTCGATTTCCATCTGCCAATAGAGTTGGCGTGAAATTGGACCCAAAATTGTAGCAATTTGTGGAACATTGCTCCTGAGATCAGATAGGTATCAATAAATTACTACTACTAACTTTTAGTGAATTAAAATTTAAATGATTCGAATTGAAGGCAAAAAGCTTCGAATTGTTGCATAAATGAAAATGCATTAATTTTTCAGTATGGCTGTACTGTTTCAATTCGATTCCATGGCTGAGTGAAAGCGATTATTGTCAGTTACATATTGTTATTAAAGTTTTTACTGAATTGCTGGTTAAATCCATCAGGTTTTAAAGTATTGAGTGGGATGTTTTTACCTACATTTATGATATCCATAGAGACTTAATTTTTGCAAAGCTTGAGCTCCCTGATGGTGAGCGATGATGCCGTCGAAGATGATGCACGCTTGCATAAAAGTATCCTTGTCACTCGAAACTTAAAACATGGAAAACAATGGACCTTTTTTACATGGAAATTGATCAGGTGGATGATATCCTGAATTATACATACAATCACCCGCTGACATATTCAATTTTTCTCGTAATTCAAGAAAATATTTACTGTAACGTTGTTGTGTTACCTCATTTATTTTGTTTCCACCATGAGGGGAAAAGGCGTAAATATAAAAACATTTCTGTTATAGAATCTTTGACGTGGTTTCATGCAACTTGGAGTTCCCCTCCCTTTGATAATGTTTCAAGAGGCAGTTTGGTTTGCCTCTGACTTAGGTATAGTCGACTTCATAATTGCCTTAGCACTCTAAGGTTGAATGTTACTTGAACGTCATAAAACGACCAGATGGGCAAATTCCCTTAATTTTAACAAAGTTACGTTCTAATCTCAATTTCAACCCGTCAAAAAAATGTCTAATTTACCCAAACAACCAGATGGGTAATTTCCCTTAATTTTAAGAATGTCTGCATTCTAATGTCAGTCAGTAAATCTGTGAAAACAACCTCCAATTTACCTACATTGTAGACATGGTTAACGTTGATTGTCTGTGAGATGAGATTGCAACTTGAATTTGAACGTTTTCAGTAATTTTGCCTTAAGATGTATCTGCCTACATGACCGTTAGATAGTTTCAAACACGAAGGTTTCAATCTAAGTGAAGTTTAAATTTACTGGATATTTTGTCGAAAATGGTAAAGCATTTACGAGGTCGACTATACACACCTACGACGTTTCAAACCTGACCTATATTTGTTATTTACTGTTTGGATATTGAAAACTGCATGTCAATAAATGTGTACTAATATTGACGATCTTGTAGCGTTGTGTCGCGAGTTTTATTGGGTTTGCGGGTTTTACAAGGCCTGTAAATATTTCTGGTATTGGAGTAAAATGCTGTGCCTTTGTGGAACATTATCTTGGCAATTTTTTTAAATTCCTGTAGTATAGATACTTCGTGTCATAATATTTTGAGAGATTGTTCAAAATCGTCACTTGTTAAATTATTATTTAGACCGGTAATAAGCTGCACAGCTATCAAGATTATTCTTAAACATAACAGATGTGTCAACTTGATTCAAAACTGCAATACTTTTCTTGCATAAAACACCTTTCTACAAAGTTAAAAAAATATTGTTCAACGTCGTGCTGAC
Source organism: Agrochola litura (assembly GCA_949152395.1). Lineage (NCBI taxonomy): Eukaryota > Metazoa > Arthropoda > Insecta > Lepidoptera > Noctuidae > Agrochola > Agrochola litura. Next base: position 8,961,314 of record OX424509.1, read on the forward strand.
GTCAGAGTACAAGATAAAGTTCTTATCTAATACATTTACCTGTACTAGTATAATATTTCATCGCGTTGCTTTTCATTTACAACAAAATAATCTATTCGGTTTTCATAGAACGAAAACCAAGGTAACCGACATTGCCCGGAGAATTGCCAAACTTAAGTGGCAGTGGGCCAGTGGCGATACTTGGGGAAGCCCTAATGGCCTATATCCAGCGGTGGACGTCTTTCAGCTAAAATGATGATGAGAATGATACCTACGTACCCACCTTTCCCCACATTTCGGCATTGACGGACTATCGTGAAAATGTGGGCGAGGCGAAGCCGAGGCACACATACGTGAGTCCATCAATGCCTGGTTGCGGCTAAGGCTTGTATAGTAATTTTCTCAAATAATGTGGGGAAATTCAAACTAAGTCATTCACATTCCACATTTCATTTTTTATAATTCATTCTTATATGATTTGACTTTTAGCTCAACGTTCCTACGTATTACATACATAATATATATTCTCTATATCTTTATCTGTGTTCCGCATTTCGTCTCCCCTCTACCCAATATTCCTTTATCAGATAGCGAAAGTCCCATTTGATGTAATCAAAGATGCGACAAGGCGATGTTATCGAGCGTCGCGAATAGAAGAAATGAATGGACTTGCCTTACTCTGCACACTGACTTATTGACACTAATGAATTTATAGACGACGCCTTTGAAATATCAGTTCCTGAATATCTGAAGAACCAATAAGGTTCTTTGCTCGCAAAGTGCTGAATTAATATCTTAAGACTGGTAAAAGGTCTGTTGGAAATCGTGAGATGCTTTTTGCGTCACATTTTACAACATTAATATTTCTTGGAAAATATTCATATTTTCCAATAGAGCAATTTCTCCCAGGTTACTTAATTCAATGGAGTGTTATTTTGTCCTTAAAATCACACCGTTACCAAAATATCGCATCCGTAACATAAGCAAAGAAGAAACTTTTACAAAAAGTATTCTTTTAAAACCTGGGTCAGATTTTCATTAATTACAAAGGACGTTTTAAGTCACAGTCCATTTCAAGTAACTATCCTCCTTGCATCTCTAACTTGTCACACCCTGTCTTCTTTCCTTGTACCTACACAATATATCCGTATTGTCCTTTGTACTGTCATGTGTCCCGTGTTCTGTTACTATGTCGTGTAGGTATGCCTTTGTATGTCGTCACGATGTTTCCTATATGGGAATCACAATTTGTGTGTACAATGTCACTTCTGTATTCTGTTGTGTTAGTGATTTGGCCCAAGATGTGACACAGTAGCAATCGGTTCCCACCTATATCTCTTCATCAGAATCAACTATTAGTTGACTTGTGAGATTAGCATAAAACGTTGCTCAATATAAACTAGTAGTGGGTATGGGATTCCACTCTAGAAATTTGAACCAAGACAAAATAGTATATTACTGTCGCAGCCAGCAATTAGGGCATTAATGGACGAACGCGAAAATGTGGGCCGAGGCGAAGCCGAGGCAAACATACTTGAGTCCATCAATGCCTAATTTCGGGCAAGGCTTGTATGGTACTTTTCTCAAATAATACGCGGAAATTCAAACTGAGTAGGTAAATGAATTATAAATTCCAGAATCAATGACGAACAACAATAACTCATCATCGCCAAAATGTTCATTTGTTTCTTCTTTACTTTAAACAGCTCTTAAATAAAATCTTTGAAAGTTACCTCCTTGGTTGCCATGTGTTGAAGTAATAAGTTCGTTCCATTTTTAAGTAACACGACAGATATGAGTTTTCCTAGTAATTTATTTGGCCTCTAAACACTACAGTTATGGATTTTCGCTTTTGACCAGTACAGCAATTTCGAATTTTCTCGAAAAAGTTTGTCAAAATAATGTTCGAATTTCCTAGCATGTTTGATAGCAGTTTCTTTTTTCAAATACATGCGAGAAATTCCATATCTGTCGTGTTTAGCGGCTGGATAAATTTCTATGAAAACTCATGTCTGTCGTGTTATTTAAAAATGAAGCAAATTTTTTACTTCGACACATGGCAACCAAGGAGGTAACATATCAAAGTTTTATTTAAATTTCGTATTTAGTCCGACTTTTATGGAATAAAATAACTCTGGTCTGTTTGTCCGTTACCTTTTCATGCCTTAAACACAGAACCGATATTTATGAAAGACAGATAGGTTGCCTAGGGCTTGTTTCTGAAGGACATAGGCTACTTTTCGTCCCGGATATTTGTATAAAAAATAATGAATTAAAAACATACGCCATTAAAATCGCTGGCATAGCTCGTCAACTACGATTGTAATTATATTCCAATTTTTTCTATACAATTGTGCAAGAGAAGCATCTGTCATAAGGAGATAGGTCTGTAGGTTTCCGATATAACCTTCCATTTGCTCATACATGAAGCAGTATCTAAGACCTCACGAATACAAAAGCGATCGAACCTACAACCTCGTTAGCCAAGAAGCGTGTTAAAGGCATTCAAAAGTTATGAAGTAGGTTTACGTGTATATGCTGTCTCTCTCATTTATAATTCAAGAGCTTCGTTCTATAAATGTAACAAAACCGTCGTAGAAAATACCACATATACTTAGTTTCGACATTAACCTAACATAAATTCATTGGTCTAGAATTTTGGAGTACCTACACGAACCACGACACATTAATAATGTACAGATTTATAATTGTATATATGACTTGTTTATGTGATTACCATTCTAGATACATAAGACTCAAATTTTGGTAGTCAAGAGGTTCATGGACCCACTTTTGAGCCTTAGGTTATGGGTTAAAAACCCTAAAATGCCAACATGCAGTGAGCAAAAATGTACTGATCAAATAGGCACTCAATTGTTTTTGAAGTGAAAACTTCTTTTGGCGCGTTGGGCATTTTTGAGATGGGAAAATACCATTGAACTCGCGACCTGTTACTAACACCGTGGAGTAAAAGACATCAACGCGTTGATTACCGCGTTGCTGGTTTTTTTTTCAAGTTTTCACTTCTGTCGGCACTCCTAAAGTGCCACTGTTTTTATTATTTTATGAACTTTAGTAAAGTTCAGTACAGAGAAAATTGAACTAGTACATATTACAAGTGGAAATTAGCGTTTTCATAAAAATTCACGCTGCCGTCGCCAGTTGGTGCCACTTTTGCACCATGTAAAATACTGGTATTCAGCTGAATCCGGTAAGACTGGAAGCCGACCCCAACATAGTTGGGAAAAGACTAAGCAGGCAGGCAGTTGGCGCCACTTTGACAAGAGGTCTTCCATTTCGACAATGAATATAAAATATGATGACGTTCATCATTCAGATACAACTAAAGAAATTATAGACGATTTGACATTTTTGACAGGTGCCCGGACCTGACGTCTCAGTGCTGCCACCTAGCGAATGTCATTACAGAAAACCCTCATTGTGAAAATAGTTTATGTTAATAACATATTTTTAGGCTGTGAAATTATTATTAAAATCTGTTTTAATTACAGTTAATAAAACAAGCCTTGGGCGGCTTTAAAACTCTGAGGTTAGTCACTGACCACACGAAAGAGAGAGAAAACAAACCTCATTAATAATGAAATAACATGTCTACAATTTACATTTATAACATCAATTTACAGCTACAAAGGTAATTAATTAACGATGCATTCCATCAATTTTTAGGGTTCCGTACCTCAAAAGGAAAAAAAACGGAACCCTTATAGGATCACTCGTGTGTCTGTTTGTCTGTCCGTCTGTCACAGCCAATTTACTCCGAATCTTATTAGCCGATTAAGTTGAAATTTGGTGCACATATGTATTTCTGTGACCGCAACACGAACGTGTAACGTAAATAAATGAATTTTTAATATAGGGGTCACTTTTGGGGGGCAAACAAGAAAATAAAAAATAGTTTTGCTAACAGTACCGTGTGACATATTAAATGAAAGAACTTGTTGCGAGGATTTAAAAAATATTTTTTATAAAATTTTAAATCAAAAACTATTAAAGATATTTAGTAAGAAATTTTATGAAAATTGACCGTTCCCCCTTATCTCCGAAATTGCCGGACCTAAAACTAAAAAAATATATATAGTGTGGCTCATAGATTACAGGAAAACCTATAAGAAGTCTATGGTCTTAAAATAACATGGTAAATCTTTTAATATTATGCGTACAAACTTACATTTGCAGTTGGAATACATGGGAGAACATGTTTTTCAACAATGTCAAGTTTGTATTTGGGATAAATTCATCTCAACTACGGAACCCTTCATTGTGCGTGGTCCAACAAACACTTTGCCGGTTTTATTGAAACCATCCAACAGTCAGTGACGATACAAAATTAATTGAACAATAATTCTGTGACTTCTGTAATTGGAGAGCAATTGGGCTTTCATCAAAGAGAAGTATCGTTAAAAGGATGGAAGAATATAATGAAGGTTCTTCTCTGATATTATTTCATAAACATTAAAGATTTACTTTGCTTATAAGGTAAGATGTTTACGATAAGTGTTTTAGAGAAATCTCTTTTGAACCCAAAGTTCCTACGAAATACTTAAAATTATAACGAAGGAGAGTGTTTACGTCATAATAAGGACAAGAAGCGAGTGCTTAGACGAAAAGAGAATATTTTACCCTAATGAATTAATTTCCGAGTCATTTTAATCCCGTGGCCCGTGTCAGTTTTGGTTATTTATTAGGAGCAGCGTTATCACAGCAGTTTAGTGTTAAAAGAGTGCTACACAATTGTTCGGGTCGGCATGATTCGGCACAGCTGGAGGGCAAAATCAAATAATATGTACAGGTATAGGTATGTCTAGAAATAACCCGCTCACCTTAGTACGAATTGCGCCGAGCCGACCCGAACATGATTTAGCGAGGGGTAGATGCCGAACGAATTTTTCTAATCGGCATGAGCCGAATGAAAGCCAAATATGTGTAGTAATTGTTTCGTGTCAGCTTTGATGTTCAACAATACTGCCGAACCGATGTGCCGACCCGAACAATAAAATTCTTTAGATAAAATTGGTATAACGTTATAGATACGTATGGGGAACCCTATTTGTTATGATTTATCAGAAACAAACATCCCATATTTGGCAGTAAATGTGTACGTTCAAACTAAAACAAGGAATTCAAAATATAACCTTAATTTCCAATTAAACATTCAGTTTGGCACATTGTTCTACCTCAGAATAGAGTTAATTATTCAATTTAATGTTGCAAGTTAAATAACGAGATATTTGCTTGAACAGTACAACTTGTTTAATCATTTTAAACTTTGACAAGCGTTATTGTTTGTGTGAGACTAATTTGTTAGTGGTTTTGCTGTTATTGTTCATTTATGAAACGGTTAACAGATGCTGTAATAATAGTGACCTTTCCTTAAACCGTTCGTGAGTGAGCGGGAGGACACATTTTAAAGGTCAGTTTAAACCAAACCAGCGAATGAACGTTCTATTTCTATTGAGACCTCCGCTCTCAACATCGCCGCGCGCTGGCGGCAGTGTACGAGGGGTGCGGGGCAGCGGCGGAATTGATGGACGCTACTGAAGGTACCGAACTCATAGCCAAATTCTGGACTAAATAGATTGCGATCGATACGCTAAGAAGATAATAGTGGCCCTTCAGTAAGATAACAGATCTTACTGAAGGGCAAAGGCGTCTTCTGCTGAGAAAGATTGAGCTTTGGTCGTTACGCTTGTCACTAGCAATTTTAGAGTGAGCCCTTAGGTCAACGGTCAGCAACAGTCGGACAGCGTCCAAATCCGATCCGCGAAAGGTCGGAACTTGGACCGCCAAATATTGTTAAATATCGAGATTAACGTACAACTACCTTGAAGACACTCTTCGCATTAGCTGTTCCAAAATGTTGTGTTTAAAACTGGCCTTTTGTGTTTTATAATAAATATCTGGATGACCGAGCTTTGCTCAGTTTTTTTTTTTTTAACGACTTTTTCTAAAAATGTAACCTAGCTAGATCGATTTATTGCCCCCGAAACCCCCTGCATACTAAATTTCATGAAAATCGTTGGAGCTGTTTCCGAGATTCAGATTATATATATGTACGAGTATATACAAGAATTGCTCGATTAAAGTTATAAGATTATCTTGTACATGAATTACTCAAAATGAAAATAAAATATAATTAAAAAGTATTTTGAGTATTTTTTTCTGGACCTCGATAAAGAATTTCAACAGTGTCCGGACCTCACTTCAAATTACTTGCCGACACCTTTTTTTTTTGCGTGGCAAATTATCAAATAACTTCTCCCACTCTGGGTGGAGCGGGAGGGCTCTTACTGACTAAATCCCACCCGTGTTCCTTCAGTTGCATGTATGTTGCCTGGGGCCATGGTATCCCTTTCGGACTTTACTTGCCAACCCCTGCTTTAGGTTATTTGCACAGATCACATAACATCACGACTGAAGAGTTAGACAGGTAAGATATAGTACACCCACATTCCGCCAGTTATGTTTAACTCCCATGTAATGGCGAGCCTATTGCCATCAACCGGGCACAAATCTTACACAAGCCTTTTACTAAATAAAAAGAACATCTAGAAAAGGGTTTTACCGCCAAGGCACTTAGCATACCTGAAACTATTAAGGAAATTAACCGCTACAACGGTATTGAAGATATAGGTGCCATAATTGCCTTGATAAGTAGATTTGCGGTTACTGGTACGAGTAAGGTATTATAATGGTATACCGATTAGATCAATTAGGTAACACTCTATTATGGCAATTACTTATTGCCAACTACACGTTGGCAACAAACTAGTTTTTATAGACATTATGACTTCGATTCTCGAAAATTGGAAGGTATTACGGGTAAAATACAATAGACGTGGATATATTTAGTAACTTGTTACGCTTAGCAATTTCTAAAGAGTCATAAAAAACACTGAAAGAAATCGACACGTGTTTCACCTCTCAACGAGTGATTCTCAGGATGACGATTGACTTGACTTGACTTGATTGAAACATGCGGCGTGTTGCCACACCGAGCGCTGAACGCAGAGCAACACACACGCAGTGCTCGATGTGGTAACACACCGTGTTCGGGTTCGCGACAATGTTGCTTTTGATTCTTAGGTAGGTACTTGAAGGGTCATCATAGAGGTGAAAAGGTGTAAAAAATGAAGTTTCACAAACTGTGCTTGTGTTTTACCGTTTCTTAATGAATAAGAAAATGTCATTTCTGGTCCACGTTTAGGCATTATTGTCAAAGTAAAGTCCGCAATTCAAATTATCTTTCCAAAATGTCGCCTTAATTTAAATTGTAATTTTGCTTTTCGCTAGAAATCGTTAATAGCATTCGGTCGTGTTCCGGAGTTAAATGTTGCAAATGGACACAAAGTTGGCTTACTTCAATGAATTAGTATTCACGTAAATATCAAGAACAAGTTTGAAATTGTTACTTTTAAACGCAGTAAAATTAAAAGCCTGTATTTAGGTAGAAGCTAGAATTGTTTTCTTTTTTTTTTCGAAAGAACATAATGTTTCGAGTATCCGACTATATTCTAAACTGCGAACAATATAAAGAGAAGTCAAAATTACTACAACAGTGGTGTAATTTGTATAAACCAGTATTTTCCCATTGCAGGGCAAAAGCCTTCTTACTCTCCTTACACTTTATCTAAGGCTACCAGTCAGTGATGTAAAAATGTTGAAATATAGTCCCTACCATTAAATAAAATCATATTTCCCAACAACAAAAACTACGACCACACCACAGCAGAAAAACACATGATAAATCCAAAACAAAAACTGCAAACTTTATTCAGAGCTACCTCATAAATAAGTACCTAGCATGTGTAAAAATAACCCTACACGTAAACTTACTTCGCAACACACGACATATTCTCTCCCGTACACAGATCATAAAAATACGTCCCATTTGTCGCAAAAACAAAAGGAATGCATTCCGTATTGCAAAAATAACAAATGACTACTAGTAAGCGTCGTTTGTCGTGTCTTATCAGAGGCCTCGCATGAACGCGCGACGTAAACTTAGCGTAAATTCGTTCGATTTTCGAATTGAAAATACAACTATAGATACATAGAATACTCTTTGATATGTACACCATAAATATTACAGAAATAAATGTAGAAATTTTACAAGGGGTGAGTCAATGGGCGGTCTTATCGCTAAAAGCACAGCATAAATATATGGACAGTACAGAAACTACGTAGTAAACGTTCGAAACATCACACACAGACGCGCTCATTGACGAGACCCCAAAGCTATTGTCGCGGTGCTGTCAGTTGCGGGTGCCGTGTCAAGAAGAGTGTTCACCGCGATCTTTTTAAAAAAGGAGCGTAGGTAATTATTTCAACAAAAAACCAGTGGCACTCCAGCAGTGCCGACAAAGTGCCGACGAAGTGAAACTTGAAAAAAAAATCGGCTCCGCGGTAATCAACACGTTCGTTGATGTCTTTTACTCCACGCACCGCGGTAATTAACGCGTTGATGTCTTTTTAATGGTCAAAAGCTGGTGTCGTCACAGTGTCGCAAAATTAATGGTTTAGTCTCATCTCAAAAATGACCAACGCACCTAAAAAAATTTCACTTCCAATAAGCCTAGTTTCCATACTGTCCATATTTATATTGTGCTAAAAGCGATCTTTTAAAGACAACCTTTGGATGGCTTAAGGGAGAAAGGAGAGAGGAGGATTGGACCGGAGGTAGTCTGTGGTGTACCTGGTGTAACTGTCCTAGGTACTTATAGCATTTTGTTTTTTGAAGTAAAAACTTCTTTAGGCACGTTGGGCATTTTTAAGATGGGAAAAAACAATTGAACTCGCGGCACTGTTACTGACACCTTATTTTTGTAAACGCGATTGTGCTCTTTATTTATATCATGTTACGGATCAATGTTCTATGCACAATATTGTTCAAGTTTTCACGTCTGTCGGCACTCCAGGAGTGCCACTGTTTTTTTTTTTTGTGACATCCCCAATTAGTATCACCCATCATCCTTATTCTCTTGCCCTTGTTCCAATTTATTTGTGGTATGCGCAACATATATTTTTCTTTCATACTTCGTTTAGTCACCCTTTCTAGCTAAAACCAAAGAAACGATGGATGGATTCTGTGAAAGGTGATATATCACCTTTCACAGAATCCATCCATCGTTTCTTTGGTTTTCGCCTATTTTTATTTACGTGTAAATCACCCATAAACACTAAGTTAATACACACACATACACACACGCACCCCCACACAGACACACACAAACGCACACAGACACATATCGCACAAATACATTCTCACTAAGTTAATATTTTGTGCGAAACGAGTATATGCAATTTAAAAATCGTTCGAATTCACGTTACGGTTACTCCGCACGTTTGTGCTAGGCGCACAGAGAAACTCTGTCGTATTTTACCTGACTGTGGCGGAGCCCAATAAGAGGGTAATGTTTTAGACTATGCGACGCACGGAACGGAACATAACAAAGCTGACGAACCTTACCGGATTCGTGTTAGATTTATCTGTCTTGTCAGATGAATCCCAATGAAATAGGGTTAGCTCTGGCTGTGGTTAGGACTTATTTGTTACCTCCGAGATATTGAACACGGGATTTTGTATCTATTTTTACTACCGGTTATAGATTTTCTCTAATACATGTCTGATACATGTGTTTTCTGGTCTCAGCGAATGTTGTTTCAATAATTCAATGCTTTCAAAACTCTATAAATTAAAGTGCTGGGTGAAAGTTAACTGAGTATGTTGGGGTTGGTCCGTGGATGGGTGACCATTTTTACAAACCGAGACTCCTCCGTGCATCGGAAAGCACGTTCAAAGCCGTTGGTCCCGGCTGTCATTTGTGGATCTTTGACAACCGATATGGGTCGTCAGAAGCCTGAAAGTCTGACAACCAGTTTTATCAAGGGGTATCGTATTACCCAATTACTGGGTTGTGGAGGTCAGATAGGCAGTCGCTCCATGTAAAATACTGGTATTTAGCTCCATCCAGTTAGACGGGAAGCCGACCCCAACATAGCTAGGAAAAGGCTTGGCAGATTAATTGAAGTTAACTAAGTATGTAGATGTTAAGTAGTTACTGAAACTAGAAAGCTTTACAAGAATGTTTGAAACAGCCGAAAGAAAACTCTGCATGATATGATAATTTTCACGTCACAAGGGGATTTGAATTGAAATCAAAAGATTGAAATTGCAGTTGCTTTTACCGCACTGATGTTTAAGAAAACACATCACGTACTTAAGTACTAAAACAAACCGCAACTTTAACATCAATGGGTGTTTAAAAAAAATATGGCAGTGGCACTCCGGGAGTGCCGACTGAAGTGAAAACTTGAACAAGATCGCCTTGGTGGACGAAAAATACTTGTATAGAACATTGGTCCGTAGCCTTATCTAAATAGAGAGCACAATAGAGTTTACAAAAAAAAAATGGCAGTGGCACTCCGGGAGTGCCGACAGAAATGAAAACTAGAACAAAATCGCCTTGGTGGAAGAAAAATACTTGTATAGAACATTGGTATGTAGCCTTATCTAAATAGAGAGCACAATCGCGTTTACAAAATAAAATACTTCCAAAACCTTTAAAGTAAAAATACTTACATAGAACATTGATCCTAATGTAATATAAATAAAGAGCACAATCGCGTTTACAAAAACAAAGTGTCGGTAACGGTGTTGCGAGTTCAATTGTTTTTTCCCATCTCAAAAATGCCCAGCGCGGCTAAAGAAGTTTTCACTTCAAAAATACTGCGAATAAATTTTATTCTTGTCATAAAAAGAAAGCAACACACTGCACTGGAAATACTTAAGTGCTAATCAAGTAAAAGAAGAAAATGCAAGCAGTGAAATCTACCACTAAGCTTTAAAGCTCGAATGGGGCTTAACAAGAGCGCTTTGCAAAGCATACGAGCTTCTTTGTCGACAGTGAGCACTGGCTTTTAAAAGAAATGTATCTCGTTATACCTGGGCTTGTGGATTTTATTCTGCTTTTTATAAGTACCTTTTTGTAACGTGATAATGTTGTAGCAATAGAATTGTTTATTGCTGAGAATTGAGTCTTTTGCTTATTTGCGAACCAAGTCAACGAAATACTCAGTATTGGTTTGGATAAGTTGCATGACCACGGCCATAGGGAACCTTAATAAGTAATTGTGTCGAAGAATATAAGTACAATATATCTCTGCCTAGCCTTTTCCCAACTATGTTGGGGTCGGCTTCCAGTCTAACCGGATGCAGCTGAATACCATTATTTTACTTGGAGCAACTGCCTATCTGACCTCCACAACCCATTAACGATAATACGATACCCCTTGGTAAGACTGGTTGTCAGACTTTGGGCTTGTGACGACCCGTAACGACTAAAGATCCAACAGCTTGACATGCTTTCCGAGGCACAGAGGAGTCTTGATATGTAAAGATGGTCACCCATCCACGGACCAACCCCGGCAAGCGTAGCTTAACCTAATGGATCGACCCGTGCGGCTGTTATTACTTAGCCACGAGCTCCTCCTCCTTGAATATAAGTAAAAGATATATGGTGCCCTTATTGGTGATGTTCTTCATAAAGACCAGGTGCGTAGTACTTACTCGCAATCGGCGTGCGTGTATGACAAGATGTATGATCGTAAAGAAGCAAAAGGGGGTTGTAGGGATCGTAGGAGGTGGCGTAATGTAGTTTCTGCTAACCTCATGAGAAGGGGTGAGTTTATGTATGTATTATAAGTAAAAGCAGGGAAACCTAGATCAACTATGCGATCAGAAAAGATAATATAACTTCTCAGTGACATCGAGATCTGCAATTTGTAAAAAAAACCTGACCGATCCGAGAGGGACACATACATAGGTACTGCAATAATATTACCAAAATGTATATTTTTATTTTTATTACTATTGAAAATAAAAGGTAATGCTATTCAAAATTTACATTTTAGTACCAAAATGATCCAAAATCCATAAAAAATTAGAACATTTTCAACAGGGTCATAAGTTATTACTTGTAGACACCCGCTAAACGACGGCCGCCAGCGCCCCATGTAAATAACCCGGAATAATTCCCCATTGAAAAAAAGTGTGGCAAAATTATTATTTTTTTTTTGAAAATTACTTCAAATATAGACTCTCAGTACACGTAACAACACCCTCATGGATCGGACAGGATTTTTTACATGTTGTACAAACGTTACTCACGTGCGTTAGGTAGGTACTTACTATACTGGATGATTTTTTTAGTCTCCAAATTTTTACAGGGTGAAAACAACTTTCACTATGGGAGCCACTTTGAAATCACGAAAAAAAAATCTGCTGTTTATACTAAAGTTCAATACCTACTTGACCAAAATGTCAGATAAACAGCAGATTTTTTTAAGCTATTGCATAGCTTTTATCGCGGGCTTTGAGCGCGGCGATCGAATCAAGAAATTCCGTAACGAAAAAATCCTAACACCCCCACTCCGCCTACCATGTCATCATCCGTTCAAAATTACGTTCCCATGACAACATCACGTTGTCATGGGAACGCAATTTTTGTTTTGTGTCATCATCCGTCATCATCCCAAGTGTAGCGTTGACATATAGGAAGTATGGAGGTTACAAATGCTATGCTTTACCGCGGCAGTCCCCGAGTGCCACACGTTCTTTTTCGTGATCTCAGAGTTGCTCCCATAGTGAAAGTTGTTTATATTCATGGGAAGGACCCTGTAAAAATTTGGAGACCGTAAAAAAATCATCCAGTATACGCGTACTTTATTCTTGTCACTGTCGCACAACCGTCAAACTACAAGTGCAAGATAGAGACGGGAACATATCCCAGTCAAAGCACGTGCTAAGTAACGTCTACACGTCTCGGTCTTAGTTCTTAAATAATTTTCTAGAGAAAGTTCACCTACAATCCAGTCACCTTTGACACCATTGGCAGATGACAGTATCACGCTGTGGATATTAAACTAGCTTAATTAAAACAGCCCCAAGGGGTGTGTTTATGAATTTATTTAATACAATTTTATATTCTAATTATAATTACACGCACACACACACAGACGCACCCTAACTCTAACAAACATATACTCGGACACACCATCAACCGCTCGCAATTGTACCACGTTGACAATTCTTTACTATGTGTTAAAATGGGGGACCTGGAGTTCTAAAATACAGGCCTAGGCTTAGTTTAGACTTCAGATCTCCCACAGGTTATAAAATTTTGACAAAATATCTGTCAACTTATTATGTATATGAATGTTATTTGTGGAGATAAATAAACATTTTTTTTTTCTTCTCTATTCGCGAAGTTCACGATTGTAGTTTTTTTTATTTTGTCCTGAGTTTGATATATGTATGTCAGGCAAAGTTTCTTCTCTGCCTAACTTCTCAGAAAATCAGATTTTGTTTGTTGAAGTATATGTCATTCGCATTTATACGGAACCCTCTTAAGATACAGATACCTAGAAGTACTTGATGTCCATCAATCTATTGTTTACCTTCCTTCAAAGATTTGTTACAAAAGAAACGAGAAACAAAAGAAATATATTATGTAATGAGGAAAAGCTCCTAAAGAAAACTTTTCAGAACTTTGCGAGTATTATTTAAAATGTTCTTTTTTCTTTGCACAAATATTATATTTGTTTTCATTTGTGCTTGAATAATGTTCGCTCAGTCTGTTATTATTCTTTACTGTTTAAATATTACTTTTTGACAGTTGAAATCGTGAATGATCATTGTTAGTCTACATTGTCTAGACGTTTTGAATACTTGGTTTTTATCAAGACTACTGGCTGCACCCCGTGGTTTCACCCGCATAAGTCTCGATTCCGTAAGAATATCGGGATGAAAAGTATTTTATGTGTTAATTCAGGTTAAACACTATCTGTGTGCCAAATTTCATTAAAATCCGTTTAGTAGTTTTTGCGTGAAAGAGTAACAAACATCCGTCCATCCTCACAAACTTTCACATTTATAATATTACACACATAAACTCACGCCTTCTTCCCATGGGGGTAGGCAGAAACTACAGAACGCCACTACGCCACGCGTATACTATATTATATTACAAATATCATAAATTATAATATTATATATAATATATTATATTGCATAAGTAGGATAATTAATAATAAGTTAGGATTGTGAATATTGTGTATTGAATGTAGTGATCGTGGGTGGGCCCTGTGGTTAAAGCCTCGCCTCTCATGCACGAGATTGTGGATTCAAATCCAGGCAACTACCAATGTGACTTTTCAATTCATTTGTACTTTCTAAGTTATCTTGGACGTCACTGATATCGGTGATTGAAAACATTGCGAGGAAATCTGGACTTTATAGTATAGTTAACTATCTTTAGCCAGCGGCTTCGCCTGCATGATATCTTTATAAATTATAGCCTATGTTACTCAGTGATAATATAGCATTCTACTGGTGAAAGAATTTTTTAAATCGTCCAGTAGTTTTTGAATTTATTCATTACAAACAAATATACAAAAAATTAAATCTTTTCTCTTTATTAAAATATATTAGTTTAGATATAAGTTTGAACTAACCCGTCTTAAGCAAACGTGGTAATCATATCAAACCATCTTTGTAAGAGAAAAGACCTTTGCCTGGTATTATTATCTTATACTATTAAATGAGCAATATTTGTATATATATATGTCGGATCCGGTCATTAGTACGGACACGAAACGAATCGCAAGCGCGCCACTGGCGACATCAAGAGTGAGCTACCTACACCAAAAAAGGCGCGCTTCTACAGAGTCGTGATGTTTGAAGGCCACGGCGAGGAGGACATTCAGCCTTTGGTCGCATTGGAATCAAGACGTCACGGAACTGTTCTTGATTCGTTGTGCTCAGTAATTGTGTTAGTTGTAATTTGTGATCATTGTGTTAATTGGTGATTTCAATAAACGCCGTCGCACCCAGTGTGTGTATAATTTAGCTAGTGTGATTCATTTGATAGTAAATTAAAATGTGATCTGAACTGCAAACTGTTTTTCTATTGCGCATCAACCAACACTACCCACACTACGCCCACAGTAGTTAAAATATTGCTGATAATACCGAAAGTCACATACCCGTCTCCGACATATATATTTAAATCACGTTCCCGAAAACGGCTCTAACGATTTCGATGAAAGTTGCAATATAGGGGTTTACCTACCTTCTATCATGGCAGCATGGAATTAGTATGTACTATACATGGAATTAGTACGAAATTTCCTATACTATTAAATGAGAATTCTCTATTTTCACCAGAGCAGAGCTCGGTCACCCAGGTACTTATTATTACATGGCTTCGAGCTATCACAATATGGCTTGTCGTATTTTCTTACGAATATAAATATATTTTTTTATAAAACTTTGCTGAGATAAATAAAAGGAAATAAAGATAAAAACACTCAGTCTAGACGCTGTAATAACAGTAAGGTCAAAAATATTATTATAATCTAACCCTAGCACGAAAGTTTTTACCAGCAAACTAGATTTTTAAGAAAATTGCCATCTACATACACAACCCTTACGGGCCCCAGTTTTTTTTATGTTATTCAATATTTAATTCTTATAGCTGAAAACCTGAAATGGGGTCATTATATTGAACAACTTTTACTGAAGGACCAACCCTAAAATTGTGAAAAAAATCAGTTGCTCCTTATTTTTATATTTATTTAAAATTAAAATAGATAGAAATGAAACAGTTGCACTCCGGGAGTGCCGGCAGAAGTGAAAACTTGAACAATTTAAAAAAATACTTCCAAAACCTTTAAAAAGTGAAAATACTTGCATAGAACATTGATCCGTAACGTAGTATAAATAAAGAGCACAACCGTGTTTAAAAAATGAGGTGTCGGTAATGGTGTCACGAGTTCAATTGTTTTTTCCCATCTCAAAAATACCCAATGCGCTTAAAGAAGTTTTCACTTCAAAAAACATTTAAAAATATTAAAATTATTATTTCTTAAATTTATGTTTGCATAACTCGATAAATGTGGGGAGGATTTTGTTTTGCGATTTCACGATTTGTCCCATAGTAAAAGTTATTCATAATGAAGAGTACAATAACCCCTTTTCAGGTTTTCAGTTACCTATTTAAATTACACCTTATTTATTGGTAACTACACTACGCTGAAGAACCGAATAATGGGAACTGGTTACCACCACCACCTTCATAGACGCAAAGATGAAAAATCCATACTTACACTTTTTTCTAGAACAATGCCAATAAAAGTAAGTATTTTTTATTAATTCTTAACTAGTAACCTAATGAATTGTCTCTTCCATTCTATATTAACTGGACACTTGGACAGATTATTATTGCGATTCCTAATGGCATTTTAACACCAAGATCAATGTCGGCCACGCCTCAATGTCTATTGATGAGCCAATTAATCAATTTATTGTATAGAAATGAAGTCATGAATGTCGAAGTTTGGCCATCGTAGACCATTGTGTAGCAATGACGCAAGCACTTAGCAAAGGCGCCTAAAAACAATACGTGTAAGAGAGACAACGCTATTTGTAAGCTGAAGGCTAGAATGAGAAGCTACTCTCACGTAGTAACACTAAAATTATTTCATTTAGTTCTTACAGCGTTGTTCGCTCATTTTGTGAGAAAAAGTTAGCGAAGATACTGCCGAGAGCGTGTCATTTTTTCGTCAAGTCTCTTGAAAGTCTGAAACTTTCCGGAGATTAAATATTCACGCGATAAAAAATCTTTGAGGCGCCAAGTGACGCTTAATATACAGCTGCAAAAATAAATAAAAAATACTGAATTAAAATGTCTAATATTTAGACGTCGTTTTCGAGCTTTTGTGAAAAGACAAAGAAGTTTTTGGTAGAAATATGTACTTGTCTATATTTCATTGTTACTTAGTGATTGATTGAAGACCTTATAGTGACCTTATTGGTGACGTTCTTCAGAAAGGTCAGTACTCGCAACCAGCCGTGCGTGTTGACCAGATGTATGAACTTAAACGAAGCAAAAGGAATATGTAAGGATAGTAGCAGGTAGCGTTCTGTAGTTTCTATCTACTCCATGGAAAAAAGGCGTGCGTTTATGTATGTATGTTAATGATTCATAAACTTTAGCCTAGAATTCTAGTCACTACTGAATAATACGAGTTTGTAACTGACACACTGCAGGGCAAGGTTACAAGCGGGCTTGCGGACAGTGAGCAATAGGTAGCTCGCCGTCCGATAAGGACCAGTCCCGGGTCGACGGCGCGTTGTATTCCACGCGCGCCTCAAAGAGATGTCAGAACAACTGACGGCGTCCACTAGGGCCGATGCCTGCCAGATTCGCGGGAAAGTTCGAAAGGGATACCATGACCCCTGGCAACAATATAGGCAACTGAAGGAACGCGGGTGGGTTTTGGTCAGTAAGAGTCTGACACGCCCGGAAAATATTTGAAAATTTCCCACCCAACAAAAACAGTGGCACTCCGGGAGTGCCGACAGAAGTGAAAACTTGAAAAAAAATCGGCACCGCGGTAATCAACGCGCTGATGTCTTTTTAACGGTCAAAAGCTGGTGTCGTCACAGTGTCGCGAAATCAATGATTTAGTCCCATCTCAAAATGCCCAACGCGCCTAAAGCAGTTTTCACTTCAAAAAAAAAAAGCGCAATGTTACAATATAGATATGTTATATTTATGGGCTCCTTTTATACGTGTTGACGATTTTAAAACAAGTTAATACATATTATCTTGCATGCGTCTTGTTTATAAAAATCTAGCGACCCACCCATGCTTTGCACGGGTGCAATCTTCTGATGTGACTGGCAACATGTCAAAACATCGAAAAGCAACTTTGTTTTATACAATGTAAAGATAGCATAAAATAACATAAGAAAACACATCAAAAAAATTACGTTGATACATCCCAATTCAAAGTTAAAACTTACAAACTAGTGCTCTCTAAAGCGCTGAGTAGACGATGGACAATTTGTCCACAGACATTTAGGAATCGTATGGAAATATTGCCCGCGTGCACGTTATACCTAATAGATTTTCATACGATTCCAAATTGTCAGCAGACAAATTATCCATTGTCTTCTCAGTGCCTAAACATCACTACAAAACTCGAAATCGAGCGATGTCTAGATGTAAATCGAAAAAGAATGACTAAATACTATTTCTTATACTAAAGCGCGAACATTACCGTTCTAATATGTGCAGTCATTTGAGTGAGGTCCGAAGTAATTTGTGGATACAGAATTGTACCACTGATGTTTAAAAAATGAGGCCGCGAGAGAGTAACTAAAATATACAGCGTAGTCTGAATGAGGTTGGAATTAGAAACTTTTAATGGAACATACCATTGACCATGAAACTCTGCAATAGAACTTTCACGGAAAAAGAGATCACGGAGAAGAGAGAGTTTAATACAGTTACGTAAGCTTTGTCGAATAAATATCTACGGAAGTTTTCTCATATTATTTAATAAGTGTGATCCTGTAAGAAATTCATATTTAAGGTTTTAATAAACTCGTCTTAGTATCCTAAAATATCCTCCTATATTCGACTTTTATATTCTTAAATCTGATTTTACAATCTTCCTCGTTCAAGCTAGTGTTTCAGTTTTTAACTAGTCAGCAACAAATAATTATACCTAACCCACAAACCAGAAACGTCACAAAAAACTACCCTAACATCGAACAAAAAAATGTCCTTAACCCGAACACTGCTACATCGCATGCAAAAAACATTTAACTCGAACAAAACACGGAATTAAAGTGATTCTCACATTCATTCCGTACTGACAGTCAGATTCTGCGATTGCGTTCTCAAAAGGGTTAAATTGCACGAATGTCAAACGTGCGGTGCGCCGGACTTGCGAACAAAGGTCGTTGTGTTATTGCGTGTCCCGTGTCCCGTCACTATTGTGTCCCGGTCCCAGTAAGCAGCTTACTGGGACTGTGACACAATAGTCACTAGCTGCTAGTGACTCTTTCTAGGGTTATCGGGGGAGTGATATGAGTTAATTGCTTTGATCTTCAGCTCAGTTCTAGTACTTTATGCTGATACAAAATTCTAAGCTCGAGGAATTTGAGGATGAATTTCTGTGCTCGAAATTGGCAAAAGCTCCACTACGCTTCAAACTTACTGCTATAATATGTATTATTAATATCCATTTGTTAATTTTGTAGCGTTTCAATAGGTACTAAAACAAAAGATCGCTGTAAATGGTTTGCCTCTGATGCATTCATTTCTGTCGTGAGGCTTTCTTTCAGAATTAGGATACTCATAAATTCCAGTCCTTGTTTTTTTCTTTTTTATAGCTTTTTAAAAACCGAAGAGATTCATACCACACAGCATTCCAACTACAGCATTTCAAAAATACGAACGTTAACCCGACGCTGGTCGAGTGACAGATGAATACGCCGCGACCGTCCGGATTTATGTTCCAAATTGGAAAAACGCCGTTCCGTTCATACCAAACGTCATTGTTACCGTGACGGTTTTTATTAGCAACGGAACTATTTTGGGACCTCACAATACCTTTGTGAATGTAGAACATGTTTTATGCATTTCACACCGAAGCTGTGGAACTGACGATTGACGACGCGTTGATTTTATTTTAAGTGGTGTTTTATTGTCCACTATTTCCAGTTCAAATTTATAGTTCCAGTGACATTTTTTAAAGCTTTTACAATGTCGGGGACTATTAAAATAACACGATAAAATTTTTAAGGATTTCAGCTAGTTACAAATTTTTACGATACACACTGATTTTCATATTTATTACAGTCATATCAGATGACGTAGTAACTACAATGTAGCGGGGTGTATAGGACACATTTTAATGCGTTCTTAACTTCCCCTCCCCCCTTCTCCACCCACTGAGTTAAAATGGGGTTAAACGTACAAAGTTGCGGTTGAGACGAAGCAGATTGAGAATTACGTCATAGCGTTATAGTAAAAGGAAAACTATTCGTTAAAGCGTACTAGAATGAAATATAACACAACCATTCCCGCTTCGAAATAAAAGCTAGAAATACGTCTGTGAAGCGAGACAAATAAAATACATAAATGCAAATTTATACGTAACATAATCACAGCAAACGCGAGAAACGAAATATACCAGATACTGGTAAATCTTAAAGTTTACGATTTCTCGCTTTTGAAAATGTCACGTCTCCAATCGTACTACGTTATAGCTTTTACAAGATGTCAATACAGAATGTCTCAAACGATGTTAAGTAGACGATTCGTATTCATACGCGCTTTATTTTGGCATGAAGCGTAGCCCCATATCGTCAGTAATTCATCCAAATTACTGTATGTCCTCATACTCCGATACTAAATTTCACAGACGTGCGACCTCTTACTTAGTGGCATTTTAGTGGTCTTACACGTTCTAGGAGCGCTAAAATGCCTCTTTGCATAACGTGTGCTTACTCGGTACCTATAAAATGTAAACTTAATTCATGATTTAAGGTTGTGCCTCATTACTCCTAGAGGTCCTGGGTTCTGTATTCCTGGGTCGGGCAAAGTGTTATTGGGTTTTTGCATTAAGAATTTCTCAGTAACAGCCGAGAGTGAGGATTTTTGCCGGTTGATGGCAATAGGCTCGCCTCCTATTACATGGGACTTAAACATAACTGGCACAATGTGTGTCACTTGTGTATACGGTAGTTGCCTAGATAAAAAAAGAAATTCTATTTAGTCCGTCTTTCAGATAGTAAAAAAACATTAGACACGTATTTTTTTGCTTTATCATATTAATCAAAAATAACTTAGAAAACACTCATTAAAGTTGCGGAGTGGGGGCTCGCTACGTCACAACTCAGTATAAAATCTAGCAAGGCGTGACGTCTTGCCACATTTTAACTCAATGTATCGCCGTAATCTTTTGATTACGTCAAAAAAGAAAAAATACGTGTTTAATATTTGTTAATAACCTAGAAGACGGACCAAAACAAATTTTGTCGACTGGCCTATTGCAATGTAATTTCCTAACTTGAATCAATTCTCTACAAATGATACAAAGTAGACAGTTTTTGATAATACTTAAAGTCAGATAATATTAATATGGAACGGAATTCCTTTAACTACGGTCGTTACCATTGTGTCTTGAAAAGATGAGCTCTGACTATCAAGTTTACGAGATGAATTTATGTTTCTCAGTGAAAGACGAAATTTATTCTTATGGCCGGTAAAAAGCGATAAAAACTGATGGAAAACTTGGTCGTCGAGTAAATCTAGGTGCAGAATAAACTATTTCTCAGCAGTTACAATATTATTTTGAGCTTAGTTTTAAGCAGGTTCTTCGTCTGCATTTGATGTGACCCAAGTAGTATATTTTAGTTAGTTAAGAAATGAATCTATTTTTATGTTTCTCTATAAATAATGTTATTCCTATACTAATAGATGTATTATTTAATTCTATGCCTATACTATCCGGGTGTAAAAAATGCATTGCCGAACCGAGAGTTATTTAATTTAATTATATATATGAAAGTTTGTGAGGATGGATGGATGGATGTTTGTTACTCTTTCACGCAAAACTTACTGAACGGATTGGGATAAAATTTTGCACACAGATAGTTTATAAATAGGATTAATATTTGTAATACTTTTTATCCCGATATTCCTACGGGATCGAGACACATGCGGGTGAAACCGCGGGGCGCTGCTAGTAGTCTATACGAGTATAGTTATCAAGAATACCATAACATTTTATGCATGGGTCTTATTTTATTACTGATTTTAAGACTTTTTATGGATATTAGTGAAGTTAGCATTGGGTTAATGATCCTAAATAATCATTTGGCAAAATAAATCACTAAAAATCTATCCTCTCCTAACATTAATATTATTTATCGACAAGCCAATCTTCGACAATTAGTAAATCAATCTTCAACAATTAGCAAGCTGAAGTGGCAGTGGGCCGGCCATATCAGCCGTAGAACCGATAACCGTTGGGGTACATGTATTCTTGAGTGGAGACCGCGAATTGGCAAACGTAAGGTAGGACGCCCTCAGGCTAGGTGGAGTGACGATCTTCGCAGGGTGGCTGGTAGCAGCTGGATGAGAGTTGCCGAGAATCGAGCTGAATGGCGTGCAATTGGAGAGGCCTATGTCCAGCAGTGGACTGCTATAGACTGATGATGATGATGATCGACAAGCCATCGAAATAATGTACCAAAAATACATGATCAGCCATCGATCGTACAGAAAACTGTAGCAGGGAATCGCGATGTATCAAAAACTGGCGTTGTCACCTACAATCACGATTTATTACTCCGTAAAAGGTCACGATAGCTTAAACGATGTTCAGTTGTTTGATCTTAACGATAAAAATAAAACACGACCTGTTATTTTTGTACCTGTTATGGCACTAAGGCTTTTTTGACACGTAGACAAAATTGGAACTAATGCCGCCATCTTGCTTTTTAGGGTTCCATATCTCGAAAGGAAAAAACGGAACCCTTATACTTCGTTGTCCATTTGTCCGTTCGTCAGTCTCTCAGGAACGCGTGAAGTTATCAAGTTGAAATCAATAGAAAATACGTAGATCTAAGGTCCCTTGGAGCTCAAAAAAATCTAGCTTCTAAGTCAACGCAATACAAAATACGGCCATTTATGCGACATATTTTGATATATTTTGATCCCAAAAATATTTTTTTGCCATTACAAACTTACATTTGCAGTTAAAGAATTGACCGTGACGTATATCGTTGTATAGGAGAACATGTTTTTCAACTACAACGTTTTAAGTTTGCTTTTGGGATAAGTTCATCCCTACTATGGAACCCTTCATTGTGAGTGGTCCGACACGCACTTTGCCGGTTTTTTTATAATAATACCAGCCTATTATTGTCCCACTGCAGGGCAGAAGCCTCTTCTCATACAGAGAAGACACGAGCATTGATCACCACGCTTACTCAAGACGGGTTGACGATTTCAGATTTATATTAACTGTAAGTCTAGCATAGGTTTCCTCACGATAATGTCCAAGATAAATATATACCATAAGCATAATCAGCCTATAATGTTCCCACTGCTGGGACACGGGCCTCTGTGAGAGGGAGTGGGCCGTAATCCACCACGCGAGCCCAGTGCGTGTTGACGGATGTCACATGTCATTAAATTTTCAGTTCTAGGACATGTCGGTTCCCTCACTATGTTTTTCTTCACCGTTTTGGGAGCAGTGGAGATGAAAATATTTTTTGCACAAAGTAAAGTGTCTGCTTGAAATCGAACCCACGACCTACAACTCCTAAGTCGCAGCTGTTACCACCTGGGGCACCACTGCATAATAATTCATACATTTCACTCAACAATTGCAAAAAAAATGCTTACTGCGCCCCGCTGCCAAAGTCATTCGAGTGCCAGAAACTCCTTGTATTGTATTTCTGTTACCGTACGGGTTATTTTTAGACTGAATCCGCTACATCTGTCTGCGACGTGAAATCAGTCTAGCCTTGCACTTAGGCTTGCAGCACGAGGCTTTATTTTTGAATCGGTCGTATAGCTGTGCTAGTGTCACTGGCTGGTAAGTTTACTGGCTGTTTTTAGTAGCTGTAAAATATCCTTAAGAATGATAAGTAAATAGTTCTTTATTCGAATAGCCAAAATTACAGATTCTGATAAAACACTACCTAGGTACTGAAATTCAGTTAACCTCGTAATCAAAGCAACTGAAAATTGTAATCATTTTTAAAATTAAAACTCCAAAACGTTAACTACACACAAGTTTAAAATTAATCTACCAACATCACATCATTTTTCGTTTAAAAGAAACTCGGAACCGTTAGTTACAAGCAGCCATATTGGATTTAAAAAGTTTTAACTCCCAACCTCGCTACCTACCAATCCTTTTGAATACCTTTATAGAAAAATATTTTTAGAAGCACCTCGAGTTTCAGTTTAAATTGTGAGATATATCTTTGCAACAGGCTGGAAATAACTATCGTCTCGTTTTTGTGGAATCCGCTTGTATATAAGCTATTTACTATGCCTTTTTTTTTTTGGATGGGAAATTGTCAAATATCTTCTCCCGCTCTGGGTGGAGCGGGAGGGCGTGTCAGACTCTTAATGATTAAAACCCACCCGTGTTCCTTCGGTTGCCCTGTTGCCCTGAGCTGTTTCTGATAGAGTCAAAGCTTATTACTGAGAGCTGTAACCACTAGTATTTCCTGGTGTAACCACAAACTACTTCATTTAATTAACCTGCATCCGTAATATTGTATAGTTTTAAGTTATTTAAAGTGTCTCTTCGAAATATTAAACTGTATTTATTGTAGTCCTAAAGAATCAGTTGGCCCTGTTTTTTGGCCGGCTAAAACTCTAACCAGATGTGGCTAAATAATCTCTAAATATTATGTGGTTGTATTAAGTTGCTTAAAATGTCTAATGAATCAGTGAAGCGTTTTCCAATACATATTTTGGTCAGTAATAGTAAATTACTGTCGCGGCCTGCAACAGGGGAATTGATGGACGAATGTGGAAATGTAGACCGAGGCGAAGCCGAGGCACACATACGTGAGTCCATCAATGCCTGGTTACGGCCAAGGCTTGTATAATATTTTTCTCAAATAATGTACGGTAACTAAGTAAATTAATTTTAAATTCCGGAATCTATGACGAACAACGATAATTTTTCACGCTCCAATATGTTCATTTGTTTCTTCTTTAAAGATGTCTATGTGCAAACCAAATCGAAATTCAAATAAAATCTTTGATAAGTTACCTCCTTGGTCATGACCAAGGAGGTAACTTATCAACGCATGCGTCGAAGTAAAAAGTTCGTTCCATTTTTAAATTACACGACAGATATTAGTTTTCATAGTAATTTATTCGGCCGCTAAACACGACAGATGATAAGATTTTTATAATAACACATTGCCTGCCACCTACTCGTATGTATTTGACCAGTACAGCATTTTCGATTTATCTCGAAGAAGGTTTGAAAAAAACTCTAACCAGATGTGGCTCTTACGCCTCGTATTAAAATAAGTTCTGACATTCATAAAACCAAAATCTAACATTTCAACCTCTCAAAGTCAAACTAACACCTCTATTTTCTTTTTAATTTGAGGATATAAATCATCTGAAAATCTAGACTCATAATTCAATGAATGTGAGCAATAATGTTAGCCTTGACTTCTCCAGACAAAAAATATATATCCATGCTCATATCTCATTTTGATGCGAGCGACAGAATATATTCAATTCAACTGGATAAGATTGCGAAAGTGTAATTTATTGTTCGTTTATTGGTTAAATTTATATTTCAATTATATTAGTTATAAAATATAAAGGTGTAGGTAATCTGTAACCCGTATCGTATTATTTAGTATGTCTCTGGACTGCTAAAAAAAATCAAGTCGTATTTTTGATGTGAAAACTTCTTAAGGCGCGTTGGGCATTTCTGAGATGGGAAAAAACAATTGAACTCGCGACACCGTTACCGACACCTCATTTTTGTAAATGCGATTGTGCTCTCTCTTTAGATAAGGTTACGGACCAATGTTCTATACAAGTAATTTTCTTCCACCAAGGCGATTTTGTTCAAGTTTTCACTTCTGTCGGCACTCCCGGAGTGCCACCACTTTTTTTTTTTCACATTTATTTCTATAAAACATCTATACTTTCATATAAAAATCTTTAAGTTATGGTAATAATGACGTTCTATAGAAAAAAAAAAAAAGTGTGGCTCTCGGGGACTGCCGTGGTAAAGCTATTGCATAGCATTTGTAACCTCCATACTTCCTATTTGTCAACACTACACTTGGGATGATGACGTGATGACATAAAACAAAAACGTAATTTTTGTTTGTCGGTTCGTTGTCATGAGAACCGTCATTACATGGTAGGCGGAGTGGGGGGTGTTAGGTTTTACGTTACGTTACGGAATTTCTTGATTCGGTCACCGCGCTCAAAGCCCGCGATAAAATCTATGCAATAGCTTAAAAATCTCCAATATTCCTATTAGATATGTCTGATTGCTTAAGCCATAGTGCACGCAGAGTTTCAAGCGGAGTGGTAGCAAAGCAAACCAGAGGAGCAGTTTGCTCACTAAGATCAATGCGTCCAACAACCACCTCCTTGACATAACTTAGTTTCAATTTTTCCTGACAAACTAACAGACTTCTTGATTGTTCAAGAGTATCAGTAATGGTCTTTGACTTTGACCTAGAGCAAATATAAAATGCCTTACTGTGGTCACTCTGCTATATTTCCAGACGCAACCGCCCTTTCCCTCGCTATACTTTTACGACGTTCCATGGATGATAAGCTGCAGATGTTGCAGACTCGTTCATTCTATTTTTGTGTACTCAAATTTCTTACTGATTATTTACACTGAACCTATTTTACACAGACACATCGGCGAGAACTTCAGTATATATTTCCGTATCTTACAAAGAGATAATTAAAAATTAAAGACACAATCCAAAATTATCCCAGTGTTATATACAGAACAATAAACACACACATTTTCCATTCAAAGAACACAAGTCAAAATGCCCTTTTGTGGGCGTAATTACAAGAACAAGACCCATTTGTTGTGACCAAACAGTAGAAAACACAACGGTCTTTGTCGTGCCGTCAGTTCATACCAATGAATATTTAAAAAGCTCTTTCTTACAGCTGTATCTTCAAATAGGAAAATTGAAATACATTCCCTTTGTATATCAAGTTTCGAAGATTCAATTTTAACTTCAACCGTTACAATTAAAATTGTAATTACTTGACTAAAAAGGCTCGGTTCACGATGGGAAAAACATTACGTATTTTTGTTTAATTGTGTTAATTTTGCTACTTAGTGTTGAGTTGCAGTTTTTAAACTAAAATCTTGCTAATTTTGTGTAGTTTTTGAAGTTCACTTACGACTGCGTTTATAAGCAGGTTTTACTTTGTATACCTATCTTAATTGACTGAAGCCCGTTTTCAAGAACACTAAAAGACACTTAAAAGAACCCCGAAATAAAAGTACACTGTTGGATTTTCAACGCTAGGCTCAACGCTGAGAGTTGAAAATCCAACAGTGTACTTTTATTTTGGATTTTTTTTTAGGTGTCACTTAATTGACAGTGTAAACGGGCTTAAGAGCCAATTTCACCAATGAAACTGAACTCGATCAGCACATCTAAACCTCGTTCAAGAGCTGTCAGTGTCATCATTGTATAGAAATATTGACACTGACCACTCTTAAACGCGTTTCGTACGTGATCTTTGTTTAAACACTGAAAATGGTAACTTTAATAATAAAAGCCTTTTCAAGAAACTAAGCAAATATTTTACTTTTATGTTAGACCCACTGTATCGCTGACCTCAATAACTATGTATTTTATTTATATAGGCCTTAATTTATGATCATAAAACCCATTTGCCCAGATCCCGGGCGTACAATAAATAGTGCTGCGACAAAAATCAGGACAGCTCGTAAACTCCCTCAAAGATTTGATACTACCCCATTTAGGAACACTGCAAATTACAAACAGCGCATAGTTTTATACTTACGTTGAGCACACACTCGCGCATTCTGCATGGTTTCATCCGTCACTGCGACAGACAGTTTCATTCAAAGCATTTTTTCACAATTGTTCTGCGATGCAAGCATCAAACTATTTCTAGTTTTGCATTCGATATACCGAAACAGAATTCCGATATTTCGTTTTATTTTTACTTTTGTGACTCATTCTCACTTTTTTTGTGAATGGAAATCAAGTTGCTAAGGAAAGTGGAAAGATTTTGAAATCGTAGACACACATCATGCTACCAAGGTTAAACCCGAACATAAGCTTCAGACTGAAACGCCTAGAAAGTTAAAGAGACTCTAGGCACTTTAAATTAAACCGCATTTAATTGAGGATTAGAAATTCAGCCGCTACCTAAGTTTAAACTAAACCTCACAGCGATAGAAATCAAGTGCTCATTGGCATTCACGGAGCGGTGGGAGTTAAGGATTTTGTGAAGTTTCCTTCGACGGACTTTTGCCGGGCGGCGTTCGAACGGTGCCGTGCCGTTGCCGTGCCGGTATCGTTCCGTGTCTGCAGTGTGCGCTCGAACTAAACCGTCACGTAAACGTCTACAGTATATTACATGGAAGTTTAACGTCCGTTGGAAGCGGACGAAGCGAGATAATTAACAAAGTTCACGGGTTGCTCCGAGTTAATTCCCTTATAGATCGTCGGTTAGCTCTCATCACTCGTAAGATACTAGGCTGTTTTAAAAGGTCAGCGGAGTTTGTCCTAATTACTGTTTTAAAAGATACTTCTTGAATTGTTTGCATAATTCCTCATTTTATTATAACGGTAGCGCAAGTTAGGCCTTATTCAAACTTAAACATTGTTAAATCCTGCCTTTTAATCTATAATGATGAGCTCATTACCATTCAGTAAAGCAATCCTCTCTAAGGTCCTTCAATAATCACGCACATCACGCATTATGTAAAAAAAAAAAACAATTTAAAATATATGTTCAGAAAGTTTTCGGGGCTTCAAATATTCAGGTACCTACGTTTTCGGGAAACATGTGAATTGAAAAAGAAATAGGATACTTTTTGCCCGGGCTTACACGTAATTACACACTTGGGTACTGTTACTCAAATAATTCAAAACAGGAATACAAAAACTTCTTCAGTCACCATTCATATTTAGCACCAACGTAAGACAATATTCCAATTACAGCTTCGGAACTAAATCCTAATGAACTAGTAGACTAGTGAGTCGGTGACCGATCCGACCAAATCTCCATCGTGCCTCAAAGAGCACGTTAACTCTAACTTCTGACAAACTAAGTCGTCTCATTAACTTGACGTAAATAAAAAGTTAGAACGATGACGTCAGAGGAATCGGAACTGGATAGTACCAGTTTGGTAATTTGTTCTTGTTCTTGGAGGTCACCTTGTTAAGGACTTATTGAGAAGTCCATTAGGTCACCTTGTTAAGGACCTATTATTTTATTATAGAATTTATTTCAGGCTACGCCCATAGCAATGGTCTTATAAACAAGTGTTAGTAGACATATAAGTTTTATTTAGTGTGGAATTTCATCCAATGTCGCAGCATTAGAGACTCCCATCTATCTGCGAATAAACTCAAGATAGTATTGGTACCGCCACGAAGACGAGCAAACAGACAAAAAAAAAGAAAGATTTTACGTATGATGGCCGCAAAAACATCTATATGCCTTTCCGCAAAACATCTATGACGCGCTACATCGCCATGGCAGCCCCAACAGTATCCTGAGTGCGTCATTATACTGGACACGTAGATCGCTATATGCACGCAAACTACAACTAGTCCACAGGCTGCAGGTGTAAAATGACGAGCAAAAGATTTAAACAAAATCATCTTGACCCCCTCTGTGCATCGCGCAAACCAGCGGGCCAGCATGTTGCAGCGTACCGACAGCGATCTACGTTCCCTGTCAATGTCCTTGTTATCTTTCAAGCCATCGGTAACCCAATGACCCAAGTACTTAAAATTGAGCACCCTATTTAAGGATGCTCCGCAGAGCGATATCTCTGGTATAGTTCGGTAACCTATAGCTTTAACTTATTGAGAGATCAATTGATAATTCTTTTTTGTGGCGGCAGGTTGCGTGTATTATTATACTTCTGCAAGCAGAGTTGCAAATTGACTTAAGAAAGTTTTTGAGATTTGAGCGACAATTGGCGTCCGAGTTTTTAAAGTCTGTCCCTCAGTTTTTGTGTGTTGGTTTTATTGAAAAACGTTATAAGCGCACACCGATGGGTTTCATGCTCTTATAAGGAAGCAGTGTGCGTCGCTGCTGAGTCGTGTTAGGTCCAGTAGCAATAATATAATAAGCGTGTTTGCGGACAGGTGGAAGTCTCCACTGCTGCGCCACTGGATACGTTTGCATACTGCACTGTGAGCAGTGGACAGTTCCTCCCGGTCTTAATGTATGTAACTGTGTCCTTAACTGTTTTTATTTTGTGCATGTTGTTTTGTTTGTTTGTTTTTATTTTGATGTAAATTAGTTGTTTATAAAATGTGTGTGTCGAAATATGGATGTTTTCTGAATTAAATGATTATATTATTATTATTATTTATTTTTAGTGTTTAACTATTCTCAGGACCATGGATCCCGGTCCTTTGGAAGGCGTACGAGGGGCCGAAGCCAACTCGTAGAGGCCCGTTAGACGCTTTTAAAGAAATGAGGCACCAACCGACGATTATCCCTGTATGCACTATGCAAGTGTACCAAAGGACAACCCCCGGTTGGTGTAGGAGTATTGCAGTACATGGAAACAAAACATTGGACTATGGGTTTGGGTAGCTAAAGTGGACTGGTTAATTGGAACTATGGTAGGACTATAGCCCCTGCCTGATCAATGTTTGATATTAACACGGATAAAATGGCAGGGGGTGACTTGCATACTCAATAATGGGTCCCCAGAAACGGTCGCTAGCACATAGTGACGTAGTAACAAGGGGGCAACATGTCCTGAGGTGCTTGAGGAGTAAAGAGGTATTCCACGGCTTTCAGAACAATCCCAGAGCCCGGAAGATGGTCAAGATCCCTACGAGCACTTACTGGAATACTTCCTTCTTCCGAGCATGTTTGCTCTTGCGAATCTCCACTCAAGCCGGCCAATTAAGGCAAGAATGAGGTGGGAGCGCCGTATAAATGTTCGTCACTGATTTATTTGATTCTTGAACACTATGGGAGAGTTTTTTTTTTGTAATACAG
This sequence comes from Agrochola litura, assembly GCA_949152395.1. Classification (NCBI taxonomy): domain Eukaryota; kingdom Metazoa; phylum Arthropoda; class Insecta; order Lepidoptera; family Noctuidae; genus Agrochola; species Agrochola litura. The sequence continues at coordinate 8,991,946 of OX424509.1, forward strand.
AACGATTACTAAGTAGGATCTTCTGGTGAAGCTATGATGCTAAGATCAGTGTTATGAGAATTAATGATTAGAGAGATTTATACGAGGAATTAAAAAGTCAGATGTCAGTGGAGACTCGGAGCGGGGTCGCTCTAGAAATTTTCTTATTGGTTTTTCAAAAAGGGCATGCACAAGCGGCGCTTTTATGGCAAGATACCTACATAAACTCGGACGAAGCAAAGAGAGAAACGTAAGCATTCTATATTTACCAATATTATAAAGAGAAAATATTTGTATTTTTTTTTGTAATGAATAAACTCAAAAGCTACTGGACCGCTTTAAATTTTACGTCGTTTCGTTCTCCTCTTCTATGCAACATAGCCAACCTATATACCTTTACAAATTGATTGAGAAAATCGTACAAAAGTCAACGCAGGCGTCTGAGGCCGAGTTCTATAAACGTTACTTAGCACTTGGGTTAAACGTTATTCCTGTCACTGTCGCACAGCTGTCAAATAACACGTGCAAGATAGAGACGGGAACATGTCTAAGTCAAAGAACGACCATAGTAGCGTTTATAGATCTCGGCCTGAAAGATTATCTCAAACGTACAGACGCACAGATAAAATCAGAAACGTGAAATGGCAAAGGGGGAGATACTGACACATTTCATGAGAAAACTGTTTGAAGTGTAGCTCCCCCTTTAAAATGGAAACAACAAAGGAGAGAGCTCTGAATTTTCGTGAAATAATTAAATCTAGTAGATAATCTGCTTTGCACTATGATTTATAATATAATGTTTCATATGAAACGTTTGAAATGATTGTTATAGAGTTCATTACGAGTATTATTTAGTGTCTTACAAGCCTTAGCTGTTCAATTTATTATCCTCTAATCCCTCTTTATATAATAAGAAAATTAAGCTGACTTAGTACTTCACGAGTTAAACAGCTGTTTTGAGCTTGATAAAATGGATACTAAGTCAGAAGTTTCTTAAAATTATTATTTTATATTATCAGATTGGTTACTTTTTGAGCAAACTAAGTTAAACTTTATGTAAATCAAGCTGATTGTCACAATATATTCTATGCAAAATATAATAAAATACATATATTTTTCAGTGTATATGGAGATGGATGTCTATTTACCGGGGTCGTGTGGAATATTTCCACTAAAAGCATCATTTATATCCCATAAATTTATTGCTCATTTTTATAGAAATTTCTTGTCCCACATGGGGTTTATGTGTAAAGGGTGTTATTTTAGTAACGCTATATATTTAAAAAGATGGCCACACGATAATATGTCAAGAAAGTAAGCCTAAGAAATATGGTTTCCGATGACAAATAAACAGAATTCTTCCGCTGTTACCATAAAGGCTAAAATCGCGTAAACCTAAAATATTCTCTTGACTCTCCTTATATCTTCATAAAGCATATTTAAGCATTGTGGCTATATATCTCATTGTACATTATGTTACTTTCAAGAAACCCACAATGCACTCAAACTTTCGTAAACTTTTCAACAGAAAAACAACTAAAGTTAAAACGTCTCATTACCTCGATGAATAGTGAAATGGCTGAATTATTTTAATGAAATTCAAAGTTATTTTGGCAGCAATCAAACTTTTAAAAATAAAATAGTTTTAGATTTTAATAAATTAACTTTTAGTTTTAATTAAAAGTAAGTCCATTAGCTGAAATACTGTTTCGTTTTAATTATAAAGTATAATTTTATTATTTACAGCGAAATGAAGTAAACGAGTTGCGAAAAGAAAATAGAGTGGATTTTTATGATACCTATAATTTTTTAGAAATTATTTATTTTCTGACGTCTTGCAGACTCTTAAATCTGAATCGACGATGAAATAGATATATAGTAAATAGATAATATTTGAATACATAAAAAGATAGTGGACTACTATCGATTCCAACTTTTTATTCATTGCCGTGTTTGAATGTCAATTAATGTTCAGCTCTTTTTGATAAACTTAGAATAGCTATTTCTCAACAATGTTGAGCTGAACAAGACACTGTTAATTAACCCTCAGCTAAAATGCAAATAAAAAGCGAATAAACAAGTCCCTATAGCAAGTGAAGGTCCATATAATTGCATCCCTGTCACTCGGAGGAAACCTAGAGAGAATGCACTTTTATTATTGTACCTCGAAAGTGGGTCAGGACGGGAATAAAACCCGGGTAACTTTGCTATCCTCTGTATATCGTCAATGATTTATATTATAGTCCTTTGCAGAGAGATGCGAGAATAGCTATTTTTATTAACGAAAAATATATGGGGGTGAATTATTGTTGAACGACGGTGTAAAGTTTGAGTGTGGTGTTAAGAGGCGTCTGGTTTCAGGAAATGGAGGAATTGAGATGTTTATTTATTTAATTTGATTGGAGTGTAATTTTATTAAACGCATAATGTTTTTATGGAGACAAAGTCTAATCATTTATTTCAAATAGGCCATAAAATAAGGCACTTTTGAACGTCAAAATTTACAAAAAAATAGAATTGATTCTAGTCTCCCCTTCCAAAAGGTAGGTAGTTTTCGTATGGAGAAGAATGGGCAAGAAACTCCACCGTTACTCTTTTAAAATGTTTTACAATATTTAATAATTATAAGTGAAGACGATGCACCTATAATAAAATAACTATACCACAATAGGTAAAAAGAATTTAATAATAAATAATATTAAGAGACAATTGCCTTGTTTATTTTTTTATGAATATTTGAAAAAGATTTACACCTACAATCTATGCAAATAATCTTTACTTTAATGAGATTGTCAGATTATTCTATCTACTATAAATTGTAGCGTAATTAAATTAGTACGAGTTTATTATTTATTAATGGTTTGCACTAACGGAGTTGACAATTAAAAGAAAATTATATTATTAAGCTGCACCCCGTGGTTTCACCCGCATAAGTCTCAATTTCGTGGGAATATCGGGATAAAAGTAACCTATGTCCTAACCCAGGTCATGGTCTACCCAAGTGCCAAATGTCATCCCAATCTTTTGTCCTTATATTATTAGTTTAGGTTAACAAAAAGTTTACCTTTATTGAAATTAGGCTGAGAATCGCTAAGATAACCCCTGACATTAACTAAAGACACGTTTTCTAACCCCAAAAACCCAGACTGCCCTCTAAACAAATGTTAATCCTCCAGAAAAACCCACAGTCATTCATAGACAATTAATCTCAGTACCAATGGTTGCACAAAAAGCAACCTAACACAGAATGTAATAAATCTTTGTGCTGAGTCTAAAAGGCTTCGATTGCATAACTAGGGCTATGATTAAAATCGTCTGGTCCGTTTTTGTTACTTATTATTGTCAGCTTAGATGTTACTTTTTATTACAGAGCCAGATTACTGCTTCTTGTGTTAGGTTTGATGATCGCGAGTGTTTGATTTTAAGTTGCGTTTTGTACTATTAATTTGGCTTGAGCAAAAAATGTATACTTATTAAATATTAATTATATACATTAATATAATATATATTATGTAATCATATTAATATAATATGTATTAATAATATTAAATTTTTACAATAAATATTATAATTAGAACAGCCTGTATTTTAGTAGGTACGGGAATTGTCTGACCACTTATGTGAAACTGTAAAAGTTTCTTTATGTATCCAGTTAAACCCCAAAATTCTCGAACAAAAATAATTTAACTTTACAAACTGTGAAACTTCATGCAAAATAAATATGAGTATCACTTAGCTCGCCGTAAATAAAAGAAGAGCAAAAAATGCTCACTAAGAACTTTTAATTATTAATAAGTAATTAAGTTACATTAGTGCTTCTACTTTAAAATTAGCTTTTAGAAAAGAAGAGAGACAAAAAAAAAACAGTGGCACTCCGAGAGTGCCGACAGAAGTGAAAACTTGAAAAAAAATCGGCACTGAGGTAATCAACCAGTTGATGTCTTTTACTCCACGGTGTCGGTAAATTGCGTTACAGTGTCGCGAAATTAATGGTTTAGTCCCATCTCAAAAATGCCCAACGCGCCTTAAGAAGTTTTCACTTCAAAAACACCTACATCAGACACACACCTACTCCGTCATTTTATTTTTATTATCAGCATGATGTACCTCTGGGTAAGTTGTGACTTTTGTGAGAAAATCTTCTATCTATATCTATATGTCGGATCCGGTCATTAGTACGGACACGAAACAAATCGCAAGCGCGCCACTGGCGACATCAAGAGTGAGCTACCTACACCAAGAAAGGCGCGCTTCTACAAAGTCGTGATGTTTGAAGGCCACGGCGAGGAGGGCATTCTGCCTTTGGTCGCATTGGAGTCAAGACGTCGCGGAACTGTTCTCGATTCGTGGTGCTCAGTTATTGTGTTAGTTGTAATTTGTGATCTTTGTTTTAATTGGTGATTTTAATAAACGCCGTCGCACCCAGTTATATTTCGGAAGGTTTTAGCATAATATGACATCCTATACTATTAAACGAGCTATATTCGTATAAATATATTTGTACTCACGTTCTCGAAATCGGCTCTAACGATTTCGATGAAAGTTGCAATATTGGGGTTTACGGGGGTGAAAAATCGATCTAGATAGGTCTCATACTTGGGAAAATTAGTTTCGTCAGTATTTTCACCCGAGCAGAGTTTTTCAGAAAAAAAAACTTGCAATTAAAAGTTAAAACTTGTAGAGACCGAATATTTGTCATTGATTGGATACATACAATAACAGTGTCGAGTTTTTCCATTTGGAATTTCTCAGTAGCAGCCAGGAGTCTGGATTTGTGCCCGGTTGATGGCAAAAGACTCGCCCCCTATTACATGGGACTTAAACATAACTGGCGAAATGTGGGTGTACAATCCGACTAACCTATCTAGAAATCTGGCGTGCTTTATGTTATATCAACAAAGTATCGAGCACATTGTTTGAAAAATACCTTTGCATGTAAGTACCCTAAAAATAAAGGCATAACACAAAAAATACACGGTTATGAATAAACTTGCGCTTTTAAAGCCTCTTGGCTCCACTAATGAGAAACTTCGTGAACTAAAACAATAATTACAAAACTCTAGCACGGCTCACAATGCCTCTGAAAATGTTTTTCTGTATGAATAAATTTTCTTTTAAACTTGAAATGGTACTCAGCAGTCATTAATTTTAGTTTTTCAATGGAAGGTAAATTGTACAAAGTTTTTTATAATACTTATCGTTGCTAGGGTAAGAGGCCGTTCATGGAATGATAATAATAATAAATATACTGTTCTACTGAACCGCATTTATCACAAATTTTGAAACGAAAATTTCTTTAGGCGCGTTGGGCATTTTTGAGATGGGAAAAAACAATTGAACTTGCGACACCGTTACTGACACCTCATTTTAATAAACGCGATTGTGTTTTTTATTTATATTACGTTACGGATCAATGTTCTATGCAAGTATTTTTAGTTTCAAGGTTTTGGAAGTTTTTTTTTTTGTAAACACGTTTGTGCTTTTTATTTATATAAGGTTACGGACCAATGTTCTATACAAGTATTTTTCTTCCACCAAGACGATCTTGTTTAAGTTTTCACTTCTGTCGGCACTCCCGGAGTGCCACTGTATTTTTTTCAGTGCGGTTAGTGGAACAACTCAAGTGCCGTTCGGACAAGTGCCGTTGAAATCAGTGCTCTGAGTGGAATACTTCAAAATATGGCCTTATTATGGATGCTTAACAAAATACTGCGATCACTAATGTATGTTCAGAGCTCTGATTATGGCAATATCTTCCAACAACTTCTCATTTACAGTGGATCGAATTTGCGAACATTGTGCTCTCTCAGCGGAAGTTTTATTCTCCAATAAATAAGTAGAAAAAGATTAAGAATACTTCCTAAACATGAAAGCTAGGATAATCTCAAAAGCGGACGGTAAGCAATGGGTAGCTCAACGTCCGATAAGGACCAAGCCCGGGTTGACGGCGCGTTGTGTTCCACGCGCGCCTCAAAGAGATGTCAGCAGAATTGACGGGGTCCGCTAGGGCCAATGCCTGCCGGAGCTGCGAATATGGGCCGAAAGGGACATCGTGGCCCCCGGCAACAGGGCAACCGAAGAAACATGGTGGGTTTTAGTCAGTAAGAGTCTGACACGCCCTCCCGCTCCACCCAGAGCGGAAGAAGTTATTTGATAATTTCGAAACCAAAAAAAAAAAAAAGGATAATCTCAAAAAAGTGATTTACATAATACCATCATATTTTCATCTCGGAACACGGTAGAATTTCACTTTTCTCTTGACACTAAAATAACAAAGAAAGTGAAATGTGTTCATTCATACAACCTTTACACAATGCAGCTCCATTTAAATTTAAATAAATACATTTAAAATACTACAAGTTTAATAAAAGGTTAAATTAACACAACGTAATTTGCATCAAAAGTCAATTTCGTACACAATGCACATTTTTATTCTTTAATTAACGCGAAAATTAATTGGAGACAATTGGTCTTGTTCTGCTTGGGACTGTACGATTGGTACTCAATATTGCAATAACATTCAAGATCAATAGAACTGCTGTGCGTTCTACTATCGGGAACGAGGGAGTGTAAATAGGCTATTTGTCACTTGCAACCGAGTCGAGCCCTGGGAACGATTAAGTGGTGCTATTTTAAAATGCTGGTTGGAATAAACTTTTTGCTTCTGTAATTGGGTTAGTAGGAAGGTTTGTGTTTTGTGCCTTTCTTTTAATGTAAAGAAATACAAATTTAGCCTGATTTATAACAAGTTTTATTTCTCTAGGGCTGTGCGAACAGCAATCTCTTATTCATTTTTGGATAAAAGGAAAATCAAAATACAGTTATATTTCATCTCACTGAAAAAAAGAAAAATTCCTTATTACGTTTCTCTTATTACGTCAAATATTCGCAGTCCTGCTGATACAACTAAACAAGGCAATTGAGTCTAGAAAACTGGCTTTATCTGTAGAGTCATAAGTGGAACAAAACTAGCAACGTTGTAGGAATATCAACTTTAACTCCTCGGGGAATAAAGTTGCAAGTTGTATGTTTCGTGTTATCTCTATAGTTTTAAAAGAGCATGCACCAATGTTGTACCGTACAGGTTTTCTCGCAATTTCTACGTGTCCGTGTGTTTCTACTGTCCTCTTTTCTTTGCATTTTAGCACAAATGTCCTTTGTGACCCACACTGTGATGACATCAAAGAATTTTGTAACACATTTTCTTAATTAAATGATCATTGGCCGACGTTTGAAAATATTATTAACTAGAAACCCGCGCATGCTTTGCACGGGTACATCTACTGATGTGGCGATATATTAAAAGATGAAAATTTTGGTGCTATAATATAATAAAATTTACTCCGACTGCTTTGTTGGTCTAGTGGTCGCAAGCGCCACTGCTAACCATGAATGAAGTCCTGTGTTCGATTCCCAGGTCTGGAAAAGTGTTATTGGGTTTTCCCTCAGGAATTTCTCAATAGTAGTCCAGTCGGGATTTGTGCTCGGTTGATGGCAATAGACTTGCACTTGATTTTTCAGATTCAATGCGATTTTTTTCAAAAAAAGCCGCACATTTTTTCATTATATGAATTACTAGCTGCACCCCGCAGTTTCACCCCCAGAAGTCTCGATCCCGTGGGAATATCGAGATAAAAAGTACGAGTATCCTATGCGTTAATCCAGGTTATAAACTATCTGTGTGCCAAATTGCATCCAAATCCGTTCAGTAGTTTTTACGTGAAGAAGAGACAAACATACACACACACAAACGTTCGCCTTTATAATATTAGTGTGATGTCAGAAAATCATAAATGAAAATGAAAAATATTTTATTAATTATACAAGTAAAATTTAACAACTAGTGATTGGAGTCTCCTGAAATAATTACATCACAGTGTGCAAGGATATTATGGCTATTCTCTCCGTTCCGGAGATATAAGCATTAGCTCCATGCATTTTTTTTTTGCATTACAATTAGTTGCCACTTTGCCTAACAAATTATATATTGGCTATTAGAAGCCATTTCAAGCAAAATATCGACACTTTAAAATTTAAGCTCCCATGTCTTCGAGAGTCTGTTTTCAATCCATATTGCGGCGATCGGTTTTAAATAGGACGCGAGGTCAGTTACATTTTTTTGAACACAATAAAAGTTTATAGGATTTTGCAATTCATTTTTATTCACCCAGAGCGGGAGAAGTTATTTGATAATTTCCCACACAAAAAAAAAAAAAACACATTCTTAATTATTCGATTTTTACACAAATCGTGCTTTGATCTGATTATTACGCGCCAGAGGCAAAATTGTTTCTTCCAGTAAGACCCACTAACTAGCCACTGTTTTTCTTAAGCCTCATTAATTTAATGAAACGAAACCCCTTAGGGTAAAATGAAACATCACAAATAATTAAATAAATTATTTTTTACCTCCAAAGATAGTATAAAGGTGAGCATACACTTGAGCATTTAAATGTCAGAACGTTCTTGTGAATTTAATTTATTTGTCTAGCGCCCCCTACTTTGCAAGATTTCTACGACTTAATAAAACATTGTGATTTCTTTATTACAAATAAACTTCCGGAATAAATTATCTAAATTATGGTGAAAACCGCATTAAATTCCGTTGCGTAGTTTAGAAGAACAACGCGATCACACGGACAAACAATGTGTATAGATATCGAATATCCGGGTTAACATTAAAGGACAAATCACTCTTAAAGCAGCACTTTATGTCAATATGTGACATAAAGTGAAGAGTCAAGTGATTTTGTACCAAGTGCGGTACAACTATTAACTGTAACTTTGACGTTTCCAATGCCCAACATATGATCATGGTACGGACCTGCACCATAAATGCGTAACGCTTTTTCAATCACAATCTGAATAATTTTGAAGGATATGCCATTGCTTCTTAAGTTCGAAAATTTTGTCTGCTCAACAACGTAAATAACGCAGTGAATGTTGTTGAACTGTCAAAATGAAAGCCAGTACACACTAACCCGCTGGTTCGTCAAAGGGTAACAAGAGCGACTCGATGTTCTGTTACAAATAAATGCCCAAATGTGTACAAACCTTTATTCGAAATTTTCCTCTCTAAATTATTTACGGGTAAGGCTAATTAACTACCGTCTTTTGCATAAACAGTTTTCCTTATGTGTTTTTCAAAAAGCGGCTTAAGAGATTATCAAGTTAAATGAGTTTCTTGGTTTTTGTGAGAGAAATTGAAATTTGGGACTAGAAAGAAAATCCGTTGTTATGTTTTCGGGAAACGATGTTCATTATTGCTATAGGTACCTAGATTTTTTTTGCTTTGTTATTACATCCAAATTCAAATTCAAAAAAATTTAATTCAAAAGTCATTTATTCAAACTAGGCTGAGAATCAGCACTTTTCGAAAGTCAAAATTACATATGGCAGTCCCCCAAAACGCCCGCCCTTCACCACCACCACTTCATCCACGGTTATAGGTACACTCCCTTGCTCCTAAATCAAGCCACTGTGTTTTTTCACTTTAAGTATAAAGGCCTCAAACATCAAAATAATGATTGTGGCAAAGAAAAAGTTTTTATGTAGTTTTGAAAGCGACATACTGGCCGCCATTTTGGTGTTATCATTGTTCCAAATTTGAAGGTATATATAACCCTTTACAAAAAATTGAGGGGCTTATGGCTAAGTAATAAATAACTGCCGCACGGATCAATCCATCAGGTTAAGCTACGCTAACCGTGGTTGGTCCGTGGATGGGTGACCATGTTTACATACCAAGACCCCTCCGTGCCTCGAAAAGCATGTTAAGCCGTTGGACCCGGCTGTCATTTGAAGATCTAGGCTTTGACCGTTGTTACGGGTCGTCAGAAGCCCGAAAGTCTGACAACCAGTCATACCAAGGGGTATCGTACTCGTATTATCCAGTAACTGGGTTGTAGAAGTCAGATAGGCAGTCGCTCTATGTAAAATACCGGTACCTATTCAGCTGCTTGTCGATGATGAGACCCTTTACAAAAAATTGTAGATTCGCTCGATTTAGGAGTGTTGGAGTACATGGAATAATACAAACATATTTTTTTTTTATTACAGAATAATCGATAGTTTGAGACTGCAGTTAGCGTTATGATCGCGTGGTGTTTTACATAGATGTACCATGGAATGGTCAAAAGCAGTTCTCTGTTGGCAGACGGTATATGTCGGTTTACGAAATCAACAATTGGTCTTATTAGTAAGGTGGAACCCACAACAAATTCATGTATTTTCAAACCCTTTCAGAAACATTACCAAGTAAAAATCGATTACCTTGTATCTCTTTTAATATTATATTTTAATAAATCTCACTCACTCTACTTTCGTTAAACAACATACCATTTTCAATTCCCGGAGCGTTTCATTTTACGAGAGTTAGGTAGAGCGGCAACCTCGCGTCACGTGCATCCGTTCCATCTCTAAGTACGTCTCTACACAACTCTACCCGGGAAAAGAATTTCCGTGAAGAGTGCATTTGTGCGTAAAACAGGACTCTACCGGAGACAGATTAAAATATGATGTCGTGGAAAAATAAATTTGTAAAAGAAAGTAATATTTTGAACTTATGTTTCCGTTTTTTAGGGTTCCGTAGTAAACAAGGAACCCTTATAGTTTCATCATGTCCGTCTGTCTGTCTGTCTGTCCGCGGTCTAGCTCCGAGGCCCTTAGTACTAGAAAGCTGTAATTTTGCATAGCTATACATATTAATTACGCCGACAAAGTGGTAAAACAAAATTAAGAAAAACATTTTTTTTTTAGGGTACCTCTCCTACACGTAAAGTGGTGAGGTTTTTTTTTTTAACCCGTTGTCTCGGGTGTCATTGGAAAAGTCCTTTAAAAACATTGTGAGTTTTGTGAATACCATTTTTGGATTCAAGAATCCGTTTGCGAAATATTAAGCTTTAAAGTGCTAATTTTTGTTAGAGTCAAGTGTCCCCCCCTCCCTGCCAGCTAAATGGTTGGTTGTGAATGTGTGAAAAAAATCACAGCAGTAGTTCATTTAACGAAATTAAAAGGAAAACTATAGCAGCTTTACAAGTTAACGAGTTATAATCGACCAACTTTGCAGTTGCAAAAACATGTTTCCCCATACATTCCTATAGAACATATTTTTCAACTACAAAGTTAAGTTTGTTTTTGGGATAAATTCATCCCAACTACGGAACCCTTCATTGTGCGTGGTTCAACACGCACTTGGCCGATTTTTATTCACGTATTTACTTTGGTGCTCTTCGAGTTCGATCCGGGGAAGTACCTACGGCCACCATGGCTACCTATTTCTGGTTTTATTTAAGTGTTTATTTCGGCACTCTTCAAGTTCGATCCGAGGAAATACAAAAATCATACCAATTTCTGCCACCTAGCAGCGTTGCTGTGTTCCGGCTTGAAGTTTGCCGGACGTGACCACTTTCCATCAAGATGACCTTCAGCTTGTTTGCCATCGTTTGTCAGTCTGTCTGTTAGCCAGTCTATCTGTCAGTCCATCATTCTATCTGTCATTCAGTCAGTCATTCTGTTTGTCAGTCATTCTATCTGTCAGTTAGTCTGTCTGCCTGTCAGTCAATCTATCTGTCTGCATATCTGATAGCTTTTCACGCCTTAACGGATGAACAGATTGTAATGAAATTTGGCACACAGGTACACAACGGGGTTAGGAAATAGCGTACTTTTTATTTCCGTAGTACTCGTACGTTCCCGTGAGATAATTTCAAACCTCCACGCGGGCGAAGCCGTGGGCATGAGCTAGTAACTTATAAAGCTTCGTCCCAAGACAAAATGTAGAAGTTAACCATGATTAGACAGCCACAGTTAATAGTTATTGATAAGGTTCACTATCCAACAAAAGCTATAAAGCTATGGCTATAAACGAGCTATTACGACGTCATAACACCTTTACGATGTACTTTAATAATGTGTTACGGGCACATTAAGCGCATTGCTATAAATATAGTAAGCTATAAAATGTTTAAATGGGCTTAATGAGTGAGAACATGTAGTGAAGAATTAACTATTTTGTTAGCGAGTTTGACAATGAAAGACGATGGTGACTTACCAATGTGGTAAGTACCAATTTCTTTCTGGACAAAAACCTTTCCCCAAAAACCTTTCCCCAACAGCATCCTGAGAACTGTAACGGAGAGCTTTAGCTCTCCAATTGTAAAGCTGTTTGTGCAGAGGGTGATTGGTACTAACACTAGATAATAAGTTATTTTATATTATGTTACTAACACACTATGGACTCTGTTCCGAAATAAAAATCAATAATAATAAATAATAACGAACAGGGATAGTCGTCGGTTGGTGCCTCAATACTTAAAAATGTCTAAGGGGCCTCTGCGAGTTGGCTTCGGCCCCTCGTACGCCTTCCAAAGGTCCGGGACCCCAGGGTCCCGAGATATGTTAGACTTTAAAAAATAATAATAATAATAATGCTTAATTGCCAAGAGCCTCGACCAACACCTAAGGAGGGTCTCGTTGGGCAGCTGGATTAAGGGCTTGATTCAGAAAGCGGTACTCCTGGACACGGCTCGCATTGTTAGGAGGTTCCTTTCTCTGGAGCCCTGACCGCCGGTAGCTTGGACCCTGTTCCCGATACCGGTGGGGATACTATTTTTTATATTTTTAAATGTTTTTATATAATTTTATTCTAATATTTAAAAATAAAATTTATATGTAAATAATGAAATAAAGGAAATAATAATAATAACCTGTTCCCGACACCGGTGGGCTACTATTTTTTATATTTTTAAATGTTTTTTTAATATTTTTTATAAGAATATTTAAAAATGTAAATTATATGTTTATAAATGAAATAAAGGAAAATAATAATAAGACATAAGACCATTTAATTTTATGCATTGCCCATTAATTTTTTTCTTAAAAAAAAACTACATAATATCTGGATGACCGAACAACGTTTTTTTTGAACGACGTTTTCTAAAAATGAAACCTAGCTAGATCGTTTTGTCGCCCCCGAAACTCCTTGCCTACTAAATTTCATGAAAATCATTGGAGCCGTTTCCGAGATTCAGATTACATATTTATATACAAGAATTGCTCGTTTAAAGGTTTTAGATATGGCTGAAAATGATTTTATTGAGATTTTGAGTCTGTAATTTATATTACTGATAGCAGTTAGTAGTGACAGCGGCTATCAGAATACTTATTTTTAAATGTCGCAGCATCATGCTTGATAGGAGCCTTTTGGCCTCGTACAGGACTTCGTGTTTTTTTTTTTGTTTCTACTATTGTGGTCAGTTTATGAAAAAAAAAAACCGGCACAACGATAATTAAAGCCTTGATGTATTTTTAATGGTCAATGGCTGGTGTCGTAACAGTGTCGTGAAATCAATGTTTAGTCCCATCTTCAAAATGCCCAACGCGCCTAAAGAAGTTTTCACGCCTAAAAACGTATTCATTGAGACTTGCACAGGAAGATCCTTAATTATTTATTTTTGAAAAAAAAAACAATATAAATGCATACATGTAAACTATCCTCACTGCTTTTAGTTCGAGCAATACATAGGTCGACATTAACCCCAGTAACGATAAAGAGTTGGGCAATAAAATAAAACAGGAATTGTTCACATTAGTGCTCAATAAATCTCATTTCCCTCTGAGCCTTTAAATGGTTTACCTTGGCATTACAAGTCTATGTCTATACGGGGTGGCAGGGACATCGAAGCTGAAACCATGGATTCAGTACATGATTCTGAACCCTCCTGAGTTGAAATTTTTTTCGGTTATAAAAAATAATCTGCTGTTCCATACATTTTGACCGCGTAGGTATTGCACTTTTCTATGAAACAGCTGATTTTTTTTTAATAACCGATGAAAAATTTCAATGGGGTTCAGAATCATGTACTGAATCCATGGTTTCAGTTTTCGCGTCGATGTCCCTGACACCCTGTATAGAATGAGTTGTTAGGTGAAAATTCACAACAAAATCCAAAAACCATTCAAAGAAATAGACATTCCCTTCGATTTGTCTCAAAATGCCGTGAAAACGTGCAGGGGACTATGAGGATATTTATAGTGACTTTTTGATGATGGTGGTACGTAGTACTAGCAACGCGTGCATGTATGACCAGTACCCTAATTACATAACACATTTTCGTAAAGGATTAACACTAATCTGTTTCATTTTGACAGTTCAACAACATTCATTGCGTCATTTACATTGTTGATCAGATTTTTATTTCCAACTTATGAAGCAATGGATCAGCAATCTATTTCAAAACGATTCAGATTAATCGTATATTACGCAATTAGGGTACTACCGAAGTGAGAACGTAAATTGAAGCAAAATGAGTTTAAAGGTCGTAACAGAAGGCGTTCTGTTGTTTCTGCGTACCGCCGTGGGAAAAAAACATGCGTTTGTGTATGTATGTATGTTGTCTCAAAACGTTTTTTTATAGGAATTGATCCTTATTTATAACACTATCGCTTGGTGAAATAAAGTGACATGTATATAAATTATGTGGTTTGGTTTCTGGATAACCCAAGAGCAATCCTACTATATTAATTAATTTTATTTTTTAATATATAAACGCAAAAGTTTGTGAGGATGGATGGATGTTTGTTACTCTTTCACGCAAAACCTACTAGAGTTTATGACCTAGGTTAACACATAGAATACTTTTTACTCCGGGATCGAAATTTATGCGGTTGAAAATCAATAAAATAATCATAAAATAAAAAAAAAGCAATTTGTTTTCCTCTTTAATCGATATTATTTCCCAATTTCTCAGTTTCTGATTTTATCCTAAAGTCACCCTGTATAGTTCTGACACATTTGTCGGTATAAAGCGTCGGAATATAAGTAAATGTATGTAAAGTAGTTGTGAATGAACTGGCAAGAAAAATACGGTATAGTAATGTAGAAAGCTTTCAAGCATTTGTATTCCACATTTTTTCTTTCATTATTTTCATTAGAAACGCCGTCGTAGCAGTGGTTTATGCAGCTAATTTTTGAGAACGTTGTGGGTTAAAATATTGCATATTTTATGTGGGGAGATACGATAATACATAGGATAAAATTCGGAAGCGACATCACGAAGCCGGAACTTAATAGTCTTACTGAAATGAAATGAAATTGTTTATTCTGTAAATAGGATATCGACATCACTTTTACACGTCATTTAAAAAAAATATTAAAAATAAGCTAGATGAGTTCGGCGTTTCCTATCTGACTACTCTGAAGAGAAAGGCCGAAACAAACTCAGAGGTCACAGTCTCTTTTAAAGTCCAGACATAATCTTGGTCAAGCCATTTAAAACAGGATCATGATAGAGAATCATGTAGATTAGTGTCTGAAAAGTTCTTTTGAGGAAAGAACCACACAGATTTGAGTGGACCTGTCCAGTCAGTGCAAGCATTTGCCTGTAATCGTGGAGCTCAACTCAGAACGCAAGCCTAGAGCCTAGTAATAATCAATGCTTTGCTCAACTCCGTATAAAAAGGCTTCTGCTCTCCAATTAATAAACTACTAGTTTATTTTGTAATATTATTACTATGACTTTGTTTCGGAATTTCTTTTATGGGATCAGTCCGCTACGAAAAGTCAGCACCTTATTTTTTTTATTGGAAACAAGATTGACTTGTAAAAGTGTTTTAAAAGATATACTTACAGAAATAAATTATCATTTTCATTTCATTACCTCTAAAGAGATGTAGGTAAAAAGTAGTTGTAATTGTGTCCAAAAATCGCAATATTTTCATAGATTCTAACTAATATTGACCTTCCATTTCAGTAAAAGTTCCCAATCAAAACAATAAAATGACCCTTCTGCCAAATGAAAGAAAAACCTGATGTACCGTTTACCTTTTCAACATACATAAACGAAGGCTCCATTTAAGGCAAACGAGAACAAAAAGTCTAGAAAAAAGGGACTCAATGCAAAAATTCCTCTCAGTACTTGCTTCATAAGATTTGTGAGTGTTACGTGTGAGAACTTAGGTATTTCACCTTCTCAGGCTTTGAATAAAGACTGAAATATTAACTAGTTCTTAAAATACCGCAAAATGTGTGTTTTACGATGCAAAATAAGGTCTAAGTTTTTAAGTAAAAATATGTAACGTAAATATTTTATGAATAATAAAATTAAATCTTAGCGGTAGATCCTAACTAATGTCATCAATGCGTAAGTGAGTTTGTTCGTTAGTTACGCTTTCACGGTAAAACGGCTGAACGGATTTGGATGAAATTTAACACATGGGTAGACCGTTACCTGAAGAAGGACATAGGATACCTTTTATCCTGATATTGCCACCGAATCGAGAATTTTGCGGGTGACACCGCGGGGCGCAGCTAGTTTCTAATATATCACTAAAAGCTGAATAGAAACGCACAATCTATTGTCCAATAAAGGCTTCTTTTGCTAAAGAAAATATCTAAGTTACTTTTTTCAGCATCTTCAATAACAAAATGCAAACTTCGGTTTTCTGTGACAGTGATAGAAGAACAAAATCACCAACGCAGATCGATTATTCAACAAAATGATGCTGTTCCACATAACAGAGAAACAGCTTTAATAGAAAAGCGTAAATGTCACGCACTTTGTAAAGTTGCCAATAGTTAGAAGTCAGTAACGATGTCTAACAAGCAATTTGCAACTTACAACAATTCAGACGTTAATTGTTTGCTGTTTGTTACTTTGAGAGGGAAATCGACACTTTTTTGTATCGAGAGAGTTGTAAATTACGAAATTTATGACCACCTGCTAGCAAGGCACATGTGTGAAGTCTCATCGACTATTCAAGGCTAAATAGTCGGTGGAACTTCCTAATCATGATCTCGATTATCAATGGTGGATAACGAACTGATTATAAAAGGCAAGTACTAGACGCACGGAGACATAATAATTGCATTTGCAGATAAGAGTTAACAATCTCAGGCGATAGTAAAATCGACCAATAGACCTGTTCATCAACGCTACTTTTAGTGCTCATAACACCAATCAAATGCTCTTAAAGCAATTCACGCTCACATGAACCAAGAATATTAACCGAAGAAAATATTCTTTCCTAAAATACACGGTCATTTCCCCATTGCATTAATCCAAGTCTCTCATTCCAGGGTCTAGTATTAAGGCAGGGGCATCTTCCTGCGCTTTGTAAGAACATTTCCGCAGCATCTCTAACAGAGCAAACGTTTGTGCTCCCGTGTCGATGAAAATGTGGAGAATTTAATACGGTTGAAAAATATTTTTCTTCTACTATTACTGGTGTTAGTTTTAAAGAAGATACTTTTGTTAGTAAAGTTTTAAATTTTAGATTTACTCTGTAATGTCAGAGTGGAATATATTTTGACAGTTAATTACATAATTATGGAAATACAAAACTAATTTCAAATACTTGCCTACATATGAGAGCAAAATCTAAGTTATTTATGCACAAAATAAATTATGGGTCTCAGCTACTGTCACAAAATTAGCTTATTTGTTAAGGCTAATAAATTGTTTAACTACCCAATTTTGTCACACAAAACAAATCGACTTCCGACATTTAAGAATCCGGCAAAAATAATAAAATAAACACAGTGACATTTCAGCCAAGTGCAGCGAATAAACGGAACAATAAAACGGAATCGGTAGTTAATAATTTACGATCCTCGGATAGCAGAACAGAGGATAATTAAGACATAGCAGAACTAGCCAAACTTATATAAATAAATAAAACAAGGGCAAGAGAGAACGTAAAAGCTAGATAAACAGCGTTTATAGAAAACCGATACTGTATCGATAAAAGCCAGTGTTGACGACTTAACGTTCTTTCACGTTAATATTGAAATCAGATGGTCAATTCTCGTATTATTTGGAACCTAGTTTCGACCTAGTCTCAATGTAAATGTAAAAAAAAACAGTCTCAGACTCCACTCAAACATAATTCAGTGGGACAAGCACAAACGCGTGACGTTAACGTAACGTCAAACGCTTTTTGAATTGAGAATACTGTCCTTTAACAATTCGTTTTTTTTTTTTGCGACAAGCACATGTAATGCGGATCTCAGCAATGACACTGAACGCGTTCAGCACATCCAACCCGCGTTTAAGAGCCGTCAGTGTCAAAATTGTTGTGGAATATTGACACAGATAAGTGATAACTCTTGACCGCATTTTAGAAATGCTTATCGCCCTTAGTAACCCTCATAATATGATTAGTCTTATAACAGTCTTAGTCCAATTTTAAAGGCGAATTTACGTAACGTTTACACCGCGCGTTCATGCTAGGTCATTGAGAAAAGCTGTCGAAAGGAATGAACAACACACAACATTTATTTCATTAGCCAGGTCTTAAAAACACACTGTACTATTGTAGCATTCACACAATTCACAAAGTACGTAGCATATTACAGCCGTAATGTTGTTATATCAATTTTTTGCCGGTGTCGGCGTCTGCGTCTCTTTACTTGTCTCAACGATGCCTAGAATACCACAGATACTAAAGGCATAGACAAGTAACTGATGTTACGTCGGGTGCAGACACGCGGACTACTTAAATTTTATTTTTTAAAGTATTTTATATATTTTAGTATCCATTTTTATTTATTTTATTTAATATTTATTTCTGTATCTATCTATCCGTGATATCACTGCGGGCCCTATCAGAATACCAGCGCTGCGACATTTTTTTTTTAAATGTCACAGCATATGCTGAGATAGGAACCTTTTGGCCTCGTACAGGACTTTCTGCTTTTATTTTAATTTTACTCTGTTTTTTTTTTGTTTTTTTTTTATTATTCTTACTAATTTTTTTAATTATGATGTTTAGTTTAATTTGTGATTTCCTGTGCGAGTCTCAATAAATACTTTTTTCTTTCTTTCTTTTCTTTAAAAAAAAAACTCGATTTTTACACCAAGGAAATTTGCCTTTACGTCGACACAATTTTAATCTCTCGCCTTGTTGAAAGTGACACGATGACGGTTACTATACTATTTTGCTAGTTCATCGAGCTAAGAGTATTGAATGGCAAAAACAAACAAAAAAGTTAATAGGGGATTTTTTGACGCAGTATAATATCGTCTCGTCAAACTTTTCGTGTGTTTTCACAAAAATGAGCTTTGAGCATGAATATTAAAAGAGTTTTGAGTAAAACTTTTCATTTTGAAACAAAAGGCCAGTACATATTTCACTCACAATGTACATGATGCCAAGATAGTGTAAAATTAAACGAATATTTTAAAATAAAGAGATGTGACTTTGCACTTGATAGAATCAAGAAGAATCGCTTCGAACGTGATCGGTGTTTTTAAATTAAGAAGTATCATATTTTATTTTGCACAACTCATAATGCGAAGCATTAGAGAGCTTTGCGATCGAAAAATTAGTTTTGCCTCCTTTCTGCAACTGTTTTTATTGTTACACTCCTGCTAGTACATAGAACCTACTTAGTATATATGCCATTATATAGATAATTTAATGGAGATTAATTCCGTACTTTAAAAAAAATTATTTAATGCAGCCGAAATGAAAAAAAAACATCAAAATAGTTTAAAAAAAATCCCATCAGTCAAGTGTGAAACCTGAAAACATTGTAGCTTGCGTAAAAATCTATTAATTGATTATTTTTTTTATTTTATAGATTCGTTTCAGCCATAGGAGGAACCCTATTGAATTTTTTTTATTCAAAGTTTCATTGTAATTAATAAAAAAGTAACTGATATAAATATCTATACATATTTCCAACTTCGACCCTCTTTCGTTACCTAGCAACCAACAAAGCAAACCTAAATAGTCTTTGACAGTACGTAAAGATTGCGAATTGAGAAATTTTACCCATTTTCATGGATTTTTAAAAAAGCAGTCAAAACTTACTTAATGAAAAGTCGTTTAAATATTTTTCTGTTTTTGAATGAGTGTTATGAGGCGTGCACTTTTGGATTTTCCAAATACTGTTAGCTTGTACAAAAACAGAACCTATTTCTGACCTTCGCAATGTCTCAACTCATTGGTCGCCATCAGGATCATTGTAGGCATATGAGCAAAAACTTAAGTATAGATATTCACAGACAAAGCCGTTGTTTACCTCCATATTTACTCAAAACACCTCTTGATTATCTTGTACATATAAATGGGCTGGATTAGGTCATAAAGGATCTCAATTTCTGCCTAATTACGACCGTAGGATAACCAATTTTAAGATCCTATTCCGATAATGACGGCGTAAATGGAGATTAATTAATGTAATCCCGCTTCTATTTGAAACAAATTTTAATTAATAGTGTATTTTAGATAATGAAGAACTAAAATTTGAGTACCTAACTACGCAGTACCTTTAAGCTCCTTTTCAAAATTGTTTCCACATTCTTTGAGAATAAATCTTTTTCTATGATGAGTTTTTACTTCAAATAATGAGGATTAATAATTATTTAGTGAGAGAGCAAGTAATCGCTATACAGCTTAAAATTTAAATAAAAATAATATTGTCTTGATAGAATAATACGTTAGCTGAAACTCATAATAAGTACCTACAAAATTGTATAAATTAATAAAAAGACCACCGAATTCAATTTTTATTGGCAAACCCTCATAATACCTTGACTGTTACAAAAAAACTGCCTCGTTGGTCTAGTGGTCGCAAGCGCTACTGCTGAGCATGAAGTCCTGGGTTCGATTCCTGGGTCGGGCAAAGTGTTATTGGGTGTTTCTGCCTGGAATTTCTAAGTAGCAGCCCGGAGTCTGGATTTGTGCCCGGTTGATGGCAATAGGCTCGCCCCCTATTACATGGGCCTTAAACATAACTGGCAAAATGTGGGTGTACCTACTACAGGAACACCTCTGCCCAATCCTTCGGGGAAACAAGGCGTGACGTTATGTTATGTTATGTAACAAGAAAACTTGAGAATGAAGCAAACTTTCCAAATGCTTTTTTTACACCTAAAACTGGTATAACACCTCATCATCATCATTTCAGCCAAAAGACGTACACTGCTGGATATTGGCCTCCCCCAAGCACCACCACTTCGACCGGTGCTGGTTCCGGCATAACACTTAACTCAGTTTTATTATTGCAATTTATAAATCAACAGTATATTGAACCACAGAGTGATATTTTATAATTTAATTTAGTAATATTGACAAATTAATCTAAACTGAAATATTTGACATCTATTGACAACGTTGCCAACTTTCAGAATGCACCCTTAACCCTTAAGACTTAACCATAAAACACAAACACAATTTTGATAGAATTTATGTAGTAAGAATTCTCAAAAACGATTCTATCTTTTTTCTCCACAAAAAGCATTATCCGCCACACAAAATAAAGTGCAAACAAGTGTTAATAAGATCTCCACCACAAGTGTTACGGTTTCTGAAGAGCACAGCACTAAAAATGTGTCGAAACCCTCTTAGACGGTTTATGCTCGACCCAATTCTTGACACTTCACCGTGGAACTGTATACTGTGACGTAATTACCGATAACAGGGATGGGTATCAATGTATTAGTTTGTTTACTGATATTAGGAAGTGAGGAGCTCATGGCTAAGTAATAACAGCCGCACGGGTCGATCCATCAGGTTAAGCTACGCTTGCCGGGGTAGGTCCGTGGATTTTCCGTCATCTTTTCATACCGAAACTCCTCTGTGGCTCGGAAAGCACGTAAAGCCGTTGGTTGCGGCTGTCATTTGTGGATCTTTGGCAGTCGTTCGGAGTATAGTAGTACCCAGGTAATGGGTTAGACTGGAAGCCGACCCCAACATAGTTGAAAAAGGCTAGGCAGATTGACTAATATTAAGAAGGGAACTGCGATCAACCATACTGCGATCGCCAACCCGCCTGCCAAGCTTGGCGATTATGGCATACCCCTCCCAAAAATGACAAGCACCAGTCGAAGTGGTGGTCCAGCAGTGGACGTCTTTCGGCTGAAATGATGATGATGAAGAAGGGAATTATTAATCTACTTTGTGTGGAGAGTTAAAGTTTTTCGTGACTAGTTAAGTATTGTGTAAAGGTCTTTGAAAGATCGTTTTATCGATAAGACTGCCCATTGTGTCATCATATGTAAAATTTCTACATTTTTAACTGTAATTCCTATGGTGTACATAATTCAGAGCATTCTATTCTATACTATTATAAACCTTCGTTTAACAATTTAATTATAATATTAGGTGATTGTACTAACTTTCATTTGATGTTTGTCTTTTGGCGTCATTTTTTTGGAAGACATAGTGAGTCATATTATGTTTATAAATTATAGTCATATTATTCAGTGATAATATAGCATTCCATTGGTGAAAGATTTTTTTAAAATCGGTTCAGTCGTTTTTGTGTTTACTCATTAAAAAAACAGTGAAAACTTGAAAAAATATTAGCACCGCGGTAAAAACGCGTTGATGTCTTTTTAATGGTCAAAAGCTGGTGTCGTAACAGTGTCGCGAAATCAATGCTTTAGTCCCATCTCAAAAATACCCACTGACCCTAAAGAAGATTTCACTTTAAAAAAAATACAAATCTTTTCTCTTTAAAATATTAGTTTAAATAACATTTTTATTATTCAATCTGTATGCAGCTATTTATCAAGTAAATTGATTTGATTTGACGATGAGAGATTGACTTTAGTAATCTATACTGAAAGAAACAAAGATAAATCTTCCATCTCGTTTCAAATAAATCCGAGCTTTTAGTTTGAAATCAAGATAGTAAGCATACTTCTAGAAATCCTTTTGTCGAGGTCAAGGGAGGTCCTTTGAGAAAGCTTTGGTATCTTATCTCTAACGATAACGCGGGTAAAGTCACATACCTGCACTAGTGATTACTATGTTTATGTAGGTACTGAAGTAAAGGCCTACCGGCAATAAATTCTAGGAATAGAATGGTAGATATTATGATATCAGGTGTATCAGGTGTTAAAATCCCCGCCCTTACTGGCAAAGACTCAGGTAGATATTCAGATAAGCAGACAAGGTTCCGTTACAGGGAATGGGTATATTAACATGAATTTATCTTTTACAAATGGTGTTTTAACAACTGAAATATCACAAACCAATGTGTATAATTACGAATCATGATATTTGGATATCTATTTTTTGGTAAATATTTCTATTATAATTGATAATTCGAATAAAACTACAAAAACTTGTGGATTTTTTGGGCTGTATGTTTATTTATTTATTTAAATCACAATTATAACACTTTTACAGACTCATCCAAGGCGATGTTATAAGTGACAAATGAAAAAAAAAAAATAATAACCTATAAGTAGAATTACAAAGAATGGTATAATATTAATAACTTAACAATTATTCTAAACTTAACAACTTTTATTCTATCAAACCTTTTTCAATTATTATTTGTGTTATGTTGGATTTATAAGATTTAATTTCTGCAACTTTTTATGCAAACACCATCAGTGAAAAAGTCTTTTTCGCCAATTAACATCCGTAATTAATTTAAGCAAAGATTAATAAATAATTAGCGTGCTAATTGGCAAAATATGAGGCACGGTACCTTTGCAGATTTGCCTACTAAGTTAGGAAAGTAATTACTTAGGGTCCCCCAGCTTGCCCTTGGAGTTAGAATGATTAAATATGCGTCGGGCGAGTCCACTTGACCCAGTTACTTGCGTAAGGCATTAAAATTAACTTTATCCTTTTAAGTTTAAGTTGTACTGTATTCTTTGTATATTTAAAGGAACGAAAAAGTTGTTATAAGAAAAGAATGACACCTAATTTTGTAATTTTTTGATCTAGATTTACCTAACAGACAAGTAGAATCCAACTAAATATGCTTTAGTATAATATTTTTATATTAAACTTTTATCGTATGAATAAGGTTTTAGGTACAGCTCCACAATTAGGCTCTTCGTACACGGCACGGTATCTTTACGGTACGTCGTATAAACCGCGCCGTCGAAAAAACCTGTTTGTCAACGAGCTTTCATTAGTGATCTATACAAAACTGACGAGCGTGCCTACTCACAGCGTATAAACCGCGCCGTAGACAAGACGTATCTGTAAAATGCTTCCATAGTTATCGATACAACACTAAACTTGACTGACGACTGGGCCTACACACGGCAAACGAATAAACCAGAGTTTTTCATGTCAAGTAAAACGTATATGTACAAATGCGCCATTTCAAATTAATTTAAAACTTACACTTTTCCTGTCATTTCTTTACAAATTAAAGACTTCGCTTTTCTTTGTTGAACAACCATTTTTTATTTCACACTGCGATGGTTTCAACACTTTTATTGGCCCAAGTTTTTTTATAAAATTAAAGTCAAAAGAAACAGGGAAACGATTGTAAAAGAACGAGTAAAAGATTGAAATAATCAGTGAGCATTACAATTTATGGGGGAAAAATGAGAGAATTCGAACATTCATTTTGTCGAGATTTTCTTACAGAATGAGGAAAAAGTGACTGTTAATACAAGTGCGTCCAGAATGTAAAATGTATAGAGGAAACATTTTTTTCGTGAAGATTGCAGCTTTTCACACGTATGATCCATGGGTTTTATAACGCATGGAAAGATAAAACGGAATATTGGTGTGTAGATATTCTCACACATTTGGGGTTTTATTAGATTTCATGATCTTCACGAATTGACTTTGCTTATCTGTCCCAGACGTGGAAAAACCGATTCTGAAACGGTCGGCAAGCAAGAAAGAGACAGACAGAGTTTAGAGCTATCCAACGGAAAGTTATCTGGAGGAATATTCTGAAATATTGTCGCACACATTAAATGGAATTTATAATTGGTTCTTTTTATCAAACTTCCCTTTCTTGTTTGCTCTGGAAGCAAAAGATAGCAATCTACAAGATTACTTTTTTGATTTTTACTTTTTGGTAGTCAAATTCTATTAATTTCTTAAATACATTGCAAACTATAGTTTTGTATAATTTAGAAGCATTTTTAGATTTTTGTAAATGTGAGTACCATGGAGCCGTTTATTATGTTATTAAGATGTATGTTGACTTGAAAGAGCATGGCAGTTGAGAGAATGTCAAGCTCACTTAAATGTCTCGCTGATGGTGGCGAGTGTGTTGGATCATTCGGTTCCCTACAAAATGGTTGAGCTGGATGGTGCTGATCCACGCGTCATGTTCGTGAACGGGCGCCGTCAGTTGAGACTGGTCATCTCTTATCTGCCAGGGCTTATTTTTAATCAGATATTTTCAACTGCTTTGATTATTTTTTGTACATTGTTCTCACATATAGAAGCAACAAGAATAATGTACCCAGAATTTTGTAATATCTGTATTTAAAAGAGTGGCCTTGGAGTTTCTTGCCCGTTCTTCTCCATAGAGATCTACGTTTTGGAATGGGCATCTAGCTTCAACTTTCTGACTAACTGACCGATTCTTTGACAATTCAAAAGTGCCTGTAAATGGTTTAATTGAAATAAATGCTTTGAGTTTTGAGAGTTTTGATTAGTTAAGTCGGTATCAGTGTGCATTAGAATCGATGCTTAGTTAAAATTATATCGTAGAACTTAACAAAACAGGCAAACTTAACTAAATATCATTAAAGTTAATGATTTAAATTATTCTACTGTAAAATATGGTTTCAATAAATACATATTATGTAATTAGCAAACATTTTGACCTCAAAATGACATCCGAATGTGTGCATTCGTAATCACAATCAGCATGCAGAGTCGTGGTCAGACGGGACACGAATAGATTAATAATTAATACTGTTATCATGACAATAAAATTAAATCCTTTAACCAGCTGTGTCAATATTTTGATTTAAAATTGTGGGTTGATTTTTATTGGTTTTATTGAATCAAATTATACCACAAATATTTTTGCAGTCGATTCAAATATTGTAACTTTAATATCCTACCACAGTAGCAAAACATATTAGTAGTCCATTCAAATAATATAATTTTACTATCCTACCATATTCCTGTTTATTGTTGTATAAAAGCTGTAACAAAATAATCTATTGTTGTGTCGAAAAAAAGGTGATGTAAACAAAAAGCATCCATTCTAGTATATCTTTCTTCCTACCAAATTCATGATTGTCACGAGCTATATTCAAACACAAGACCCCACCCTCTTGTGTAAGGTACAAAGGTACCTACTAAAATACTACAGTCTTCAGTCACAATCAATAAACTATGTTTTATTTAAGTTCTTCTGACGATTGATAACGTCGGAATTTCTAGTTTGGATGTCGAGTATCGAAGTGTCCTAATTCTTTATTGAAAATCCCATCTAGCTGGAGGTTCCTCCCTTAACAATTGAGGAACATGATACTTCGTTCCTCTACCTTCTAAGCTCCGTATATATTGTATAGTCGAGTTTGCATCATGTACTTAAGATCAAAGTGCATTGGAAAGCAGCTTAAGTTATTACGGATCAAGGTATAATGCAGTAAAGCTTATTCAAGCTTGCATTTTAATAATATTATAATATTGTAGTGTAAATATTAAATTCACGTGTTTATCTTCATAAAAAATTGGTCTTTCATAAATACCGGTAAAAAAAATGTGCTAAGGAAATATCAAAATTATTCCCATGTTTGCTCAACAGATTGCATTAAAATTACCTGTAGAGATCCTATGCTTAAAAATCACTAGCGCCCCTGGACAGGCTCTAAGCTACGATCTTGCTGACTGGCCAATAAGACAATAGACAAGACATGAGTAGTTATATTCATAAGCTTTAAATTCATTGCTTCAATTGAATAAAAAAATAAAAAATAAGGGGGCTGCAAATAAGGGCCGAAAGGGAAATCATGGTCCCCCGGCAACATGGCAACTGAAGGAACATGGGTGGGTTTTAGTCAGTAAGAGTCTGACACACCCTCCCGCTCCACCCAGAGCGGGACAAAACAAAAAAAAAAAAAAATGTTGCATAAAACGCACACTATGCAGGCATATTATAAGTTGGGGGATTACATCGCTCATAAAAATGATGTAACCAATATTTTGTTAAAAAAAAAAAAGAGTGTGTTTGGAGTTTCTTGCCGGTTCTTCGCCATAGGTACCTACTACGCTTTGGAATAGGCAACTAGCTTCATATTTCTGACAGGCCGACTCCTTGACAGTAAAAAATTGCCTGTAAATGGTTTAAATGAAATAAATGCTTTGAGTTTGAGTTTGTGCGCGAAGAAAAAGAATAGATTAGTGACTGTAGAATCTGTCTACTGTTTTTTAAGCATGCACAATATCCTTATAATAGTCACCTTATAGAAGAAAATGGTCAGATAAAGTTTTTCCAAAGACACGGCATTAGTCTCTACTCAGCTCTAACAAACTGATCACGAAAGATAACAAGTAAGTAACCTAAACTTGTTACGAAACACAATCCCCTTTATTTGTTACCACATACAGTATCGTAACTAAATTACTGGAGCTCTGGGTCTTACTAAGATAGTGTTAGATTTATTTGCAGCCTACAAACGACCCTAGCTCAGACTGGGTTGTAAGAAATAAATAAACGGGTTTATTCCTATTTATAGAAGAATCGAAGGTTCACAATCAATTTGTTAAGGAATAACATCGTAGTAGGTTACTGCAAGGGTAGTAATCGAAGAATACTGTCGTACTAAACCTTAGACAAAACAAAACAAATGACTATCGATAGGGGTTTCTGCCCACTATAACATGATTGACTGCAAGACTTTTAAGCCAGTATTGATAGCTTAAATAAGATATGACTCCAACAAACACACTTTTGAATTATAAAACGGACCCTTGAGTATAGTTTGAAGATTATATTACTTTTATCTTAACAGTGATGTCAGATAGTATTAGAAAAGGGTCCATCTGATGATGTATCACTATTAATACAGAGGTCATCAAGAGCTTTATCTTGCGCTTTAAGTTTTTGCACAAGACAAAGTGACATTATATATTCTGGAAAAAAAAAGCATCATCCATTTTCCCATAAATCCACATCACGCAAAAACCTTTCCGAAAGGGGCAATAACAATGCACGTACACTCATTATTACAATATAAAAAATGTGTGACAGGAATGACAGATTCGTTCCCTCGCATACAACTTGATTGTACAATCTAGAGGCCTTAATTCTGAACGTGTGGCCTGAAACGGAAAAACGTGCCACGTATAAAACATTTTTAAAGTTAATCACTGACATTAGAGTGAAGATGGCAGGTTTGGTACTTTGTATAAATAAAAAAAAACGGTTCAAAACTTGATCCTGTATATTTACTTCGTGGTTCTGTGCGACAAGGATTATAAAGCCTGATTTATAATTAAATTTAATTGCCTGTGGCATACAATACAATAGGAATGATACTTGGGTAAAAAAAAAAGAAATCATATTTAGTCCGTCAGTCAGACAATAAAAAAAATATTAGACACGTATTTTTTGCTTTATCATATTTATTAAAAAATTACTTAGATAAAACGCATTTAAGTTGGGGAGTGGGGGTCGCTACGTCACAAGTAAGTGTAAAATCTACTAACTCGTGACATCATGGCACATTTTAAGTCAATGTATCGCCGTAATCTTTTGATAAAGTAAAGAAATAAAAAATACGTGTCCAATATTTTTTAATAATCTACTTGCCGTTAAAAAATAAGGATTTTAGTCATCATCCCTATTGAAGCAACAATTAAAATTACAACGTCTAAACAGTGTTTGGACGATGCAAGTTAGGCAAGAAACTTACATCGTGTAAATGGCTCTCAATAATAGGCATGATGCCTGGGTCAAAAAAAAGAAATTCTATTTAGTCCGTCAGTCAGATAATAAAAAAACATTAGACACGTATTTTTTGCTTTATTACATTAATAAAAAATGACTTAGATAAAATGCATTAAAGTTGGGGAGTGGGGGTCGCTACATCACAAGTAAGTATAAAATCTACTTCACGAGCATCATGGCACATTTTAACTCAATGTATCGCCATAATCTTTTGATAACGTAAATAAATAAAAAATACGTGTCCAATATTTTTTAATAATCTACTTGCCGTTAAAAAATAAGGATTTTTAGTCATCATCCCTATTGAAGCAACAATTAAAATTACAACGTCTAAACAGTGTTTGGACGATGCAAGATAGGCAAGACTGATAGGCTGACTTACATCGTGTAAATGGCGCTCATTAATTCTAAATAACTACTGCTGAACATGAGAATGAAAACTCAAATGTTGAACTTTTTGTCGTTTACAAAATCCTAACTTCAAAACTAATATTATAAATGCGAAAGTGAGTTTGTTTGTTTGCTTTCACGCTAAAACGGCTGAACGGATTTGAATGAAATTTGGCACATGGATAGACCATGACCTGAGTTAGGACATAGGATACTATTTATCCCGATATTCCCACGGGATTGAGACTTATGCGGATGAAACCGTGGGGCGCAGCTAGTAGAAGTCTCTATTGCTGAGTCTAGCTCTCCTAAAATCACACAATAACATTAAAGCTAACACGGTTGAAAACTTAGTACTTTACGGGATAGACCAAATCAGCCTGCAAATATTATTTTTTAAATACTACTGTTATACATTAAAAAAGATAATGTGACTTGGATGAAGCATATTTTGAAGTATGATGAAGATAGGTTAGTTAGAAGCCCAAAAGTCTGGTAACTAGACTTGCCAAGGGGTATTGTGTTACCTAGTGGTGCTGTGGAGGTCAGATAGGCAGTCGTTCCATGGTATCCGACTCCAACATAGTTGGGAAAAAGCTTTGATTGAGATGGATGAAGGAAAACAATTCTAAAATACAACCTATTTACCGAAGCATCCAAAAACTACGCTCAGTATATCGAATCCCACAGTCCAATACGGTACTAACCCAATGAAGGCATTATTAACTATTTAGAAAGGTGGCCACAAACTACAAATAGTAAAAGGTTATGCCAACGAATCGTTAATTCATTGGTACGTCAGTCGTTTCCCGTAACTGTCAGTGAGACAGGCTATAAACTGAACGGTTTTTGTTTCATTTGTGGTGAGTTCCGGGATCTTTCTGCTCTTGGTTATGGATTTATCTCGCCTTGTTTTTTTATTGTGAGGTTTGAGTTATTATTGCATAGTTATTGTTTGTGACTTTATTATGTTGTGCCTTGCAGTAAGTTATAAATGCAAAGGTGGTCGTATATTTTTGTATGTTGCAAAACTAATTCTAAAAAAAACTATTCAGTGCTGATACAATTTTACAAGTTTTGTTCATTAAAATTAGTTACTACATTGTCATGTCCAATTGTGTAATTCTTTAAAAAAAAACATATTTTTTTTGCGATTAATACGCCATAGAGATAATGGCTCGTTAAGAGTTCTATCTGTGTTTTTAAGTTTAGTAAAACAATCCACACTAAAGAAAACAACACATAGTTCAGTACCTTTCATATGTAGTTAACAAACCAAATTAAATTTTCGCACAAAGTATATAAACCAAATTGTGGTTTGGTCAACACTGAAATGTTATATACAGATGCGGATTAAACTAGTAAAACAGTATTATAACTTGCAACATAAATGTTGCCAGTAATATAAATTTAAGGCGGCATTAGACAATAGTTGCTCTTACACAGTAAGGCAAATATTGCAATAACAGCTTAACTTACTATTGGTAGTTTGGATTAAGATTGTAGCTTAAGGCAGCTGTCCCACCGCCGGCTAGGAAACAACTAGCTATCAGCGATTTACTCGCTCAAGTAACGTACAAAAGATTGTAATTCCCGTGAAAGTAAAATAGATACATTTGTTAATAGTTGATCGGTGACTGTTCACACTGCTGGCGGCAAGTGGTTTGTCACAGCGACAAGATCGATCAAAGAGAGTAATCGCTCAGCGGCGCTCGCTAAACACGGCAAGGCTCACGCTTGGTATCTTCGTGGACACTGGCGGTGGACCACCTTCAACATTATTACTAAGATCATAAGGATTTGTCGACCGCCATTGTTCGTGGTTGTAAATACGCTAGCAGCGAGTAATCGCTCGTCGCACCTTCGCGAACTCGCTGGTCGTCGCTCACCAACACATTTTTAGTTGCCACCTCTACTCGCGTCTTGGTAATCACCGGCGGTGTGACAGGTGCTTTAAATGGATAAGTTGAAGCATGACTTAATGTTATAAGACTTTTAATGTTTAAAATTTAATTGTGTTAAGAAGTGGATAGCATTTGCGTTGTAGCAACCAAATATTATTATCCCATCAAAAACATAACACATAAAAAAATGCAAGTCTCGCAACGCAGTTCTTCTATCGCAAAAAGATGTGAGATCCAATGTAAAACCAAGTTTGTTAATTTATTCAGTACCTATCTATTTGACATCTTTATTTCTTTAATAAATAGAATGACCTACTAAATAATGTACTATTAATTAATGTATCTTAGGTAAATTTTGTTATACGTAGAGTGTATATTCTATTGCCGTGTGCGATTGCCAAGTCATTCTATTCACAAAGAACACGTGAATCAAGTGTCTTCCCCTTAACTTATAGTGAATAAGAAAGACTATATTGGACGACTTCTTAATTTTATCTTAATTCTATCTCTATACTTCTTATACTTATCAGTTTAAATTATATTTAAATTACTTATTAGCTAATAGGCTAGATTGTAATGTGAATAGAGTTTCACCAATTATGAAATATTATTAAGGATTAAAAAAAAACAGTGGCTCTCCGGGAGTGCCGACTGAAGTGAAAACTTGAAAAAAATCGGCACCGCGGTAATCAACGCGTTGATGTCTTTTACTCCACGCACCACGGTAATCAACGCGTTGATGTCTTTTACACCACGGTGTCAGTAAACTCAGTAACAGTGTCGTGAAATCAATAGTTTAGTCTCATCTCAAAAATGCCCACCGCGCCTAAAGAAGTTTTCACTTCAAAAACCTAACAACTCAAGTTCACTATGACAAAATTCCTTAATTATTTATGAATTTACTTTTCTAAATCACTATTAACACCGGTTCATCATTAATTCGGTTATATCGATTCGCTGTTATGTCGATAAACCGATTCTAGCCACGAAATCAGTTGCGGTTAACCGGTGCAGCTAATCCGACATATATCTATCTGAATCAGTAAGTTATCAGTTATAGAATATTTAAGATATAGGTACCTACGTTGTGTGAATGACCTTTTGCTATAAGTATTTTCAAATATTATATATTTGGAAATCTATAAGCATATATATTTTTTTGCCAAGAATATAATTGTTTGATAAATCTTATTATTATGAATATTGTTGTCAAATAGTTTGACATTTTTCAATTAAAAATATCTTGAATTTCATCTTAAAACTTGAATACCCCATTTCTATTTTCCTCGTGATAGTGATAAATGTTTTATTACGTCATAACCTTTATTTATCATCCGCTTTTAAAACTTTAATATCTACACGACATGTGACATAAACCGTCACTCACAGCTTCCATAAACTTGAGAAAATTAAACGCAAAAATATTTTAAAAGCGATTAATTCTTAGACTGAAGCCTCATAATTAGGTGTTTCGCAATGTTACGCTACATATAGAACCTGTACGTGGGCGCGTTTTTGTGGGTGGCACTATCTATACTATAGATAGTGCCATCGTGAAAAACGCGCCCAACTCCGCTCCGTTCCATACAAAAGTACAGTAATCGCAGTGGGGCGCGACTTCGTGGATGGCACTATATCTACTAGGTGACATGCACATAGCGAACCCCCTGGCTGGAGGCTTTAAGTGTAGAAGCTTAAGGCAACCACAGGAAAGTCCGGTTAAGTACCCATGACCTCATAGGTCAACTGCGAGATGCCCTAATAAAAAAAAAACCCAGGGTACCAATAAATGGTTTTAGACCGCTGACAATTTGCCAGCGTGTTTCCAACTATGTGATTTGAGAACGTGCTCATCACGAGTTCGAAGCGAGCTAGCCGCGATTTTGCGACGTGTTCTCCGCGCTTTTACAATATTATACTCTTTCTGGACTTGCTATTCGACAAACGCGCAGAACACAACACAGCGAGCGTGTTTTTCAATCACCTCGTTGGAAACTCGCTTGCAAATCGCCAGTATGGTAAGGCTCCATAGCAATGGTCACACTGACGCTTGTTGCTACACTGCAAGACTAATTTGTCACTTGTTAGAGCTACGCTACTCACCCAGCTATCACTAAAGGTTATTTCAAACGCTTCACATTTTGTTATTTTTTTCCTTTCTTTCGACATCTTTAACCCCAAGTAAAATGTCGAAACACAAATTTAATCAAAAGAGAAAAATAAGTTCATTAGAGAACCGATCCATCGATGTATTTTGAAACTCGAAATCTTTTACTCGCGTACCCAATGAAAGGAGCAGATGAACGTTCATTCCAATTTAATTTTGACGTCGTGTGAACGTAGAAAAAACAAAAATGAACGCGTCAGATATGGCTTAGTGGGGAAGTGGTGAAGTAGCCGACGAAATTCAAATTTTCTTACGTTTTTTGCAGTTTGCAGGTCGGTGGCAGGTTGTATGTTGATCAAAATACAATTCACGACCGTAAAAATGTGTATTTATAGAATTAAAATCATTAAACTCATCGATACAACTCTCTAAGTAAGAATTGACCTAAAATATTACGATTTCATGAAACAGTCATTCAATAGAGTAATCTAAACTTAGAGAGTTGTATTACTGATTTTAATGGTTATAAATTATGTAAATACATATTTGTTCCGGGCGCGAATCATATTTTGATCAAGTTACAAATTTCCAAAAAACGTAAGTAAATTTGAATTTCGCGGGCTTTCCTGTAGCTTTCACCTTAAGCGAAGCTGCTAGCTGTGTGGCTTCGACCTTAGTTACGAGTATATTGCTAAAAACAGATAAGATAGGTACTCAAAACCGACCGCGAACGACTATAATATTTATTTGCCGGCGAGTTGTTTTGTGAAGATACATTCTAAAATAGGATTACGTATACAGTAGCTTCCGGGCAGAGCCGGGATACACAGTCATATATTATTCACTCAGTAACCTTATTTGAGCATCACTAAGTTTAAACCTCGATCGATTCAGCCTTTACGCTATAAATACCGTTTCGTCGAATTATATACGGGTTTACTGCGTTATTGAACATCAAGATATTTTTTTTGAGAAGAGATGAAATTCTAGTGAAAAATTCCTCTAGTGTTAATGTAAATATTCCACAGGGAAAAAAAATTAGCATCCTGATAAGCAAGTGTATGAGATAGTTTTCATCTATGAACCGGATAGAAGCAGGATTGTCATTAATGTTTATAGGGTTTTTTTTTAACCGCAACGACAAAGCTCTTGTCCTCCATCTCACCTAATGATCAGGTCGAAGGTGGAATTGAGCTCACTCGAAATCCTCAACCACAGAAGAACTGGCCTTACCTTTTAACTGCCGAAACACAATAATGCTGTTAACATTGTTGCTATGGCGACAGACTTAGTTATGATCGTGGTAGCTAGCCAGACGGACTTAGAACAAGCCCTACCACCAACCAAGCTGAAGCAGAAAATTTTGCCCCAACTGGGAATCGAACCCTGAGACAGGTGGTCTAACCACCACTAGACCACAGAGGCAGTTGTACCTGAGGACTTTAACAATTCGTTGATAGTTAACTCTCACCCGTGAAAAAGGTGGTTTTGGTTGTGTAAATGGTGATAAAACAATTATGTTGGAAAATGGGCAAAAATTTCCCCCTTTTTCAAAAGTGGAAATTTGACTCGTTTATTGAACAGTTATTAGAATGGCCTTGTCTATCACGAAGATCACGAACAAGCCTCCAATCAACTACAACCAATCGATTGAACTCCATCAATAAATAATTCACGAACATAAACTGTAGTCCAAAATTTTCGATGTACTCTTTTTATCAATTCATCGAACGAGTTTCGATCTAGCGTCGAGTTTACTGATTACCTTGTGTTTGTTCTAGAAAAATTGAGTTGTACGGAGTGACACAAAATAGGTAGGTACAGAAGGCTACATACAGCGATCGAAATAGCACGCACACATAGACACGTACGTGTGGCGACCTCAAACTATCCTAACTAATATTATAAATGCAAAAGTGAATTTGTTTATTTGTTTGTTATGCTTTCACGGTAAAACAGTTGAATGTATTTGGATGAAATTTGGCAAATGAGTAGACCATGACCTGATTTAGGACATAGGATACTTTTATCCCGATATTCTTACAGAATCTAGACTTATGAAGGTGAATCCGTGGAGCGTAGCTAGTGTCAAGTAAACGACAGTTGCGAGTGCGCTTGCACGCTGTATGTAGACTCGTGTCTGTGTGTGCGTGCGTTTTAGCTCGTCTATGTAGCACACCTTCTGTACCCTTCTATTTTGTGGGAATGGTCTCGGGATACAAAACTCACTCATTATTTGTTTTTCATTATCTGCTCATCAGTATCTGGACCTTTAAAGAACGTGTGTACATGCGTAATTGGAAACGTGAATTTTGAAATGTGCGTATACTTATTGAGTTGAATTTTAATTGGATATGCGTTGGTTTTCCTTCGTCCGTATTTATGTGTAAGTAGGACTAGATATAGAAATGTTTAAATAATAATCAAAAAATACATTTAGTTTTGGCTACTCAGGAAAAAAAATTAACGAATTTTGAAGTCACTAAACAAGGTAAGCCAAACGATGACAAAGGTAGAATACATGGCTAATCAGTACAAACACAATTGTACAAGCAAGTGTAGTTTCCCAAATATTAATCTCTTTGTCTACAGATGGTAAACATTATGCTGCATGCATAAGTTTATGAATTTCAGCAAAGAGACACAGAGTCCGAATTGTATAATAGGTAATTAATTGGAGTAGGAATGCAGCGGCAGCAGTGGTAGACTAGTGGTAACAGTCGTAGGTTTGAACCCAGACAGGCGCTTAACTTTGTGTAAATTATTTCATCATCACTGCTCTCAAAGCGGTGAAAACATCGTGAGGAAACCGGCTTGTCCTAGAACCAAAAATTTTAAGACATGTGTCATCTACCAACCTGCACTGGGCCAGCGTGATGGATTACGGCCCACTCTCGCCGAGAGGAGGCCTGTGTCCCAGCATTGGGAACATTATAGGCTGATTATGCTGTACAAAAGCACCCAAAACGTGCAAAAAACCTCCGAGATTTCGCCCCACCCATTTACTGACCACAGCAAAACAGCTTAACTTCAATGTCCATTTTACTAATTAGACTAATCTAATTCAAACCGCAAATCACAAAAACATTATTATAAAAGTGACAGTTAGTGCTAATTACAGCGGCACCCGGCGAGGCAAACATTAAGGGGTGAAGACGAGGCAATGATTATGACGAATAGCGACAGAAATTTAATTATGTTAATATTACGACTGCCACTGGATTAAATTAAGGGACGCGTATTTTCAGGATATTTTTGTGTGAAAAGTTAATTTTAGTTTTGGTACATTTTATTTTGACAGAACTCATGGCTAAGTAATAACAGCCACACGAGTCGATCCGACAGGTTAAGCTACGCTTGCCAGAGTTGGTCCGTGGATGGGTGACCATCTTTACATACCGAGACTTCTCCGTGCCTCGGAAAGCACGTTAAGCCGTTGGTCCCGGCTGTCAATCGTGGATCTTTGATAGTCATTACTGACTGGGTCGTGAAGGTCAGATAGGCAGCCGCTCCATGTAAAATACTGGTATTCAGGTGCATCCGGTTAGACTGGAAGACGACCCCAACATAGTTGGGAAAAGGCTAGGCCCATTGGTACATTTTATTTTGACCATCTTGATATATTTTTTTGGAAAGTTACTAACGTCTATGACTATTAGGATATGTATTTTGAACAAAATGCTAAAAAATCTGTGGGATTTAACAAGCTTTTTGGCTCGGACACAGTCGGTATTGTCATGGAATCTGAAGGACATTGTGGTATACCTTCAGACTTCGACTTTAACATAGGTAGTTAGAGGTACTAAATAGATTCTTATGCAATCATGCAATCTTTTATAGTAATTAATGGCATAAGATTATGGTATAAACGCTAATTTGTTTTAAGAATAGAAGAAATGATTCAGTTCAGAAATCAAAGTCAGTTTAGAGAGCTGACAGGGATGTCAATATCGCAGGAGACGCCCTAGGCGTCGGGAATCACAGGCCGATTCCCGGCCACCGTAGGCGCGGGCTTGCGGACAGTGAGCAATGGGTAGCTCGCCGTCCGATATAGACCAGGCCCAGGTTAACGGCGCGTTGTGTTCCACGCGTGCCTCAAAGTGATGTCAGTACAACTGAAGGAGTCCGCTTAGGCCGATGCCTGCCGGGGTTTTTCCAAAAGGGTTGCCGTGATCCCTGGCAACATACAGACAACTGAAGGAACATGGGTGGGTTTTAGTCAGTAAGAGTCTAACACGCCCTCCCCTCCTGCTCCGCCCAGAGCGGGAGAAGTTATATGATAATTTCCCACCCAAAAAAAACTTGGGATTTCAACATAAAATAACAATAAATATTGTAGACTAAAATATAGGAATTATTATCCAAGTTAAAATATCATTACCTACTCGTTTTATTTTAACAACCCAGCAATATAATAACGAGTAGTTATTATATTGCTAGTATTTGCTATAGTAATAACGATAACTGACATTGCTAAAACAATCTAAATCAGAGTAGGCGAAGACCAAATTTGATATTTCAGAAGTATTGTATATTTTCATTCTATTTACAACTCTATTTTTAACAATAAAAATATTAAAATGGGTAGACAAAATTCAACAAAAGGTACGAAAAACGAGCCATAATAACCATTTTCATATGGTCTGGCCATATGTCGTTAACATAAAAATCCTGGCAGTCTATACAAATATTTGTTCACGGCTAGGCTATAAAGTCAAAACGTCTATAAAATTTCACGTCCCATCAAGTTATGTAGATAAGTGTGTAATTATGTGCGTAAGTTTATGAGCATACGGTGAGTGTGTGTTTTTACCTTAATTTGTAAAGGTATACCTGAACAGGGGCATATAGGGGTTAGATTGTGCGTATCATTTCACGCAGGAGACACTTTTAAGTCGTAGATTTATGAGACTTTAATTTTAGAATTTGTTTTCATACAAACACAAACCACGTTTTATATTATTTTAGCAAAATTAATTAATTAAAGGCAAAAAAAAATCAAGTTATATTTTTTATTAGACTATGACGTAAACCCATAAATATTAATAAATGTTTTGATATGTCAAATGCTATTGGTTCAAGTAATATTTAATATTAGACAATGTCAGCTAACTCAAACACAACATAACAATGAATGCTTTGATTTTTCACACACCTCTTTCCCGTTTATTTGAAAGAGGAAGAACTCTCAGCCTAACATGCTACTGAATAAGTAATTTAGGTACTCGGTGTAGCAAATATACCTAGAATCCAACTAATGATCGATACAAGTACCGTAAAGTTACACAAGTACGATAAAAGAGCAAAAAGGTACAGTGAAAACAAAATAAAAAAAAACAAACCAAAATACTTTTGCCGAACAAAAGCAAAAACATCACCGAAAAAAATGAGAGGAAACTTCTCTCCTACGCGTGTAAAAACGAGATTTATTCAAAACAAAATACTCTTGACCTACAGAAACAAAAAGCTCGTCAACACACCAAAACATACGTATCAAAACATTGCCCTCGTTTTCACAGATGGCTAAATAGATAAACAAACAAAGCCCAATCACTTGCGCCCTTGTTTTTTGTTCGAAAACTGTCAGGGTGCCATTTTTCCTTATTTTCCAAAGAAATTCTCACTCTGTATTCATACCAGAGAACTTGTTTGATATCGTTTATTTAGTAGCTCTTAACTAGTTTTCGTACAGATCAGCGAATTTTGGGATAACAAAATTTGTTTAACATGCGTCAGTACGGTTGGAAATTGTTACACCAAATGTATGGTGGGTCAGACGTACCCAAAAATGTCGGGCAAATTTAAACAGCCTAGATCATATTAACACAACCATAAAGACGGAATTTCGAACCAACGGGCGCTAAATTGACATGTCCTAGTTTAAAATTCAACCTTATGGACCAAGGGACCAAAGGAAGCTTATAGGATCAAGAATACTGTGTAATAATCTGTTACCTACATTACTAGCTATCATTTTTTACCCAACATCCAAAAAGGAGGAGATTTTATGTTCGTAGCGTATGTTTTTTTTTTATGTATGTCCACTGATTTTGAAAACAATTGTTTTTTTTTTGTTTGAAGGGGAGAGTATGCTCTCGAGGTGGTTCCATGTAAATTTTTATTAACTTTGCTTGGATAGTTTTTGAGTTAACTTCAATAATACGTATTTTTTCCACAGTCTACGTGGATGATATGGTGTTAAATTCCTGTCACTGTTATTTACATAGCAGGTACTAGTATTCGAATTTGTGTGGGACAAGTACCACAACTAAAAAGTGAAAAAAAAAACCGACTTCCAAAAAAACACTACAAATTGAAAAATTACTTTAATTTCGGCAGTCGAAGGCAAAAAACGAAAATTAAAAACCAAAGACACTGACTTCCGAAATTAAAGTTATTTTTCACTTTGTAGTGTTTTATTTTAGAAGTCGATTGATAGGCTTCCATACCAGAAAAGTGCTGACAAAACAAAATGGAAAAACAGAAGTGAAATCTACATTACTGACCTCGCACATAACCCCTAAACAAACAATGAATAATTATAGTAACGTGTAAAACCTTGTTTCCAACATATACTTATTATGTGTTTAGTTATTAGCAAACAAACAGGAGGTATTTCTCTGTGCGTGTCTATCAACAATAGGGTGGGACACTCGTATTGATGTATGCATCATTGTCATGCATTGATGTATTGCATTAATTACATTGCTGGTATACTTAACCTAGATGTAGGGGGTTTGTGTTGCTTACTGACAAATGTGCACACTGCATAATAGGTGTTATAAAAGATTTACCAGTCAGTGTCAAGCTTTTAAGCATATTACGAGTACATTTATTTATTCCATCGTGGGTTCTAACAAGGTTCTATTTATTTTTTTCATCGATAGTTTCAGTGTTAAAGCAGAAAATGTATAAAGTCTTCTTTATCCAATCTGAAGAAAGTTGAACAAATTTCGATGGTGAAATTGGCATGATCTAATCTTTTAAAATCACCTCGTCCAAAGAAATATGTCACTTAAAATCTCTTCCGCAGTTTTTCTACTATTAACATTTCAACCTTGCATCCGTAAAACAAACGACGATAATTATGAACCAGTTCATAAATGTTAAACATCTAACCTTAGCTTCGTTAAGAAAGACCTTGGAGCCAAAGATAATAATTTTTCTCCAACTTAACTCCTTTTATGCTCTCCAGGACTTCTATTGTAGTCCGTTTCGGGAAACAGCGAGCAATTCAAAGTACATAACCGTTCCAATTAAACTTTAGCGGGATTCAAAGAGAAACACCGATAAATAACAGCATAGAGCGTTCAAGAGTCCAATTAAAATATTATTAATTCTCTCCCTCCTAAGATACGGAACCCAAGTTAGGTACTTGAAACACAATGTGGGAAAGGTTGTAAATTGTAATCATTTTGACACTGTGATAATGAGCTCCTTGGTATTAAGGTTTCGTCCAGAGAGGGCGAATATTTCTCGAGTTTATAAGCGCGTTTGTGTGTTACTATGGACTATGTTATACCTATACTCCAAGCACACGTGCTTTTCATTTACGTGACTGTGTTGGGATCCAAAAACTAATCATTTTTTACGTTCAGTGCTCGAGCGTATCAACATGTGCGTTATTCACACCAAATATTCTGGAAAAGTCTTGAAAGAGCCACTTGTAAGACCTTGATAATTTTTTGATATTTTAATAATTAAATCTGCTTTACACAGCAGAAAGTTCATTATAGCTAGGAAAAATAAAGAGCAAAGGTCTGGATCAAAATTAATTCCTACTGAAGATAGTAAGGCTATTGTTATGTCAAGTACAGGGTATTTTCATCTGTTTCTTAGGCTGTTAGGTACCTAATATCATGAATGGAATAAGATTATTTAAGAATAGCACGCTTGACTGGTATCCGGAAACCGTTTAGCGTCAACTCACCCTTAATTTACAGCCTAATAAGTTTGCATGGTTTAATCTTATCAGTAATTATTCTATAGAGGATTGAAGCCACCTATCGCCCCTATTTGACAAAGAATGCCTCAGGCATTAAGTCCGCATAAATACCCTTTAAATAAATATTGTTCTTGTATATTTCTTAAACTCCTTATCCTTCTCTAAACTAATTTCCTGCTATTTACCAAAGAAAAACTATTCCGAAAACCTACCCTTTTACATTGTACAATTAAATCAAATTCGTCGCCCACATCAAGAATTCAAACGATCGGTAAGTTAAGGCAGAAATTACGTAAGAAAACTTCTAAGTTAATTCCACGGACACTCATAAAACCGACAATTAAAGTTCTTTATAAAGTGAAATTTACAAAATGAGGTTCTAAAATGAAAAAAATGGTATTTAATGTGAAGAAAGTGAGATTTCAGCTCTTTTATTAACTGTTCGCGCGTTATATTTGGAATCCATCGACTTCCATTACGTAGGTACGTATCGATGTTTCCATGAACCTATTACAGAAATGCTACTGATAACCGTTTTGAATCTGATATTGAGTTGCTTTCCAGATTTCATGAGTACTTTTACGAGCTACATAGTCATAGTTTTTTGTTTTGGTCTGTCAGCACAATGACTGTTCCTGTTAACAATTAAAGCATTTAGTAATACATTCCTGAAAGGTCCTTTGATCTTTAAGAAAAAATGTGTGAAAAAAAAAGACTGAAAGTAATCTATAGAGTCTAAGGATCACTTTTCCTTTCAAATCATGTAAAGGACGCGAAACTATGAATCCACTAACATTGACGAAACTATGAAAAGGTTTGTATAATTTCATATAAATTGTGAATAAATACATATAAAGTGGATATTACTGCATGTAAAGGCTTGAAAGCAATGGTTGAAAAAAATATTTGTCTTTGAAAACTGGCATTAAATCATTTACATACCAATAAATAGATGATAAATGCAGACAACTTTACGTAGTACTATTATACGATAGGATAAATGGTCAAGATATTTGCATATAAGAAAGAAAGAAAGAAAGAAAAAAAATATTTTTTGGATTGTCAAATTAAAATTATCATAAAACAACAAGCTAAACATAAATAAAAAATAAAATAAAAAACAAGAAGCCAAACGGCTCCTATCTCAGCATGATGCTGCTTATAAACATCACCTAACCACACTTCATTATTGAGTGGTCCTTATTATAAGCAACCTTTGTACAGGTCGAACGTTGTACGTGGGCCACCTTGGCTATTGAAGGAGAATTAGTGTGTCAGCTGCTTGCCCTCCCACGCACATTATAAGACGATTGAACGGAATATTACTATGTAGGACACTTTGATATTGTTGTTGTATTTTATTGGTATCGATACTTTGCGGTACATGCATACAGTATTAGTAAGACTTAAAGTTTAGGACCAAAAAAAATATTATTTTATAACATAACATCACGCCTTGTTTCCCCGAAGGGTTGGGCAGAGGAGTACTTGTAGTAGGTACACCCACATTTCGCCAGTTATGTTTAAGTCCCATGTAATAGGGGGCGAGCCTATTGCCATCAACCGGGCACAAATCCAGACTCCGGGCTGCTACTGAGAAATTCCAGATAGAAAAACCCAATAACACTTTGCCCGACCCGGGAATCGAACCCAGGACACCATGTTCAGTAGTAGCGCTTGCGACCACTAGACCAACGAGGCCTCCACTAATCCCCACTAGACCACCACTAGTCCTAAACTAATATTTTTTGATTACTTTCCAGAGCAATTGAGAAAGGATGTACTAAGCCTTTCGGTTCATATTGTTAACGTTAAAAAATAAAAAGTGTTAAATATTTCCAGTTACCTATTACGAACACGAGATAAATGGATTGAATACTTCTCATTTGTTGTTTATAAACAAATGAATATAACCAAAAAATGTTGTAGAATTCTACATAAGTGCCTGTCTTTTGTTACATGCAAACTTGAATTTCTTAACCTCAGTTCAGAAAGTGATTGAACGCAATACTATTCCATTATACATTTGTATAGGAACCTAGCTTCCTTCCGAATTCTCCGCCCTACAAGCTCAAAATCCACCAACCGCTTAATTCAAGGTCATTATCAAGGACAAAGTGACAAAAACCGCAAAAAATGCTTAAGTAGACATGAAAAATCACGTAAGTAATATAAAAAAGCTTCAACCCACATAGAGGGTACATGTTTTGGCGGGGCGGGGCATGGCTGGGTTCCTCTATTGATTTTGCACCCCCTCGCCCCCACGGTACCCCGCACGCATCTCACAACTGTTGCTTAACTCGAGCTGAAGAACAGTAGGTCAGTTAGATTATGTGTTTGGAAGTTAGTTTTTTGTGGTGTGGTGATGGTGAGTGGAGGTTATAGGAAACGATTCGCCAGAAGTATGTTGACTTGAATGATGGAGTATCAAGTTAAGACTAATAAAATAAAAATAAAATTTGGTACCTTTTTTCCACTTCTTTCAATACTAAAGAAGGTAGAAGTAACGTTTTTATAGCTTTGTTTTGTTTAGATTCAATTGAGTATTATTTAAACCAATTAAAAGTGAGTTCATTTTGTACTTCAAAAAATCGTGGGCACCATTTTTAAAGTTGGTGGACAACAAAACCTGTCCTTCTGTTTATCCTCAACAAGGCACTATGCATAGGTACAACGGCCTTGGAAGAACGCCCGAGGACATTCGCATCTGTCAAAACTGTATACGGATATACTCAATCATATTATATAGGTTACCATGACAACGGATAAGTATTAGCTGAGGTTATATTCAGTGCCTTTTTCAGCACATTCTGAAGAAAAGTTTTCAGGCTTGCTCGTTTTTGCGCGCGGCTCTTTAAGTGTATTTGTTTTGTTCACACGGGTGACTATGTATGGATGTTTGAGTATCTGTGTGAGGAAAACGAAAGTGTTTATTCTGACACACAAATAAATCGATATCACCCAGTAATAATTAAGTACAGGTCTACAACAATTTTAATTACAATCTTTATCAAAGGATTAATTTACTAACGATTTCTATAAATCGCATTTTATTAAAATACTTACTTACCTAATTAAAAATTACTTACTTTTTGTAATTGACGCAAAAAAGAGATATAAATACTTACACAACTGTTATGATAACTTCAATTCAATAAATTGATGTCTCACTAGACACCTCTCTAATATGAAATGAATTTGTTGAACTTCTTTCCTACGCTAACT
This sequence comes from Agrochola litura, assembly GCA_949152395.1. Classification (NCBI taxonomy): domain Eukaryota; kingdom Metazoa; phylum Arthropoda; class Insecta; order Lepidoptera; family Noctuidae; genus Agrochola; species Agrochola litura. The sequence continues at coordinate 9,036,126 of OX424509.1, forward strand.
TGCCTCGTTGGTCTAGTGGTCGCAAGCGCTACTGCTGAGCGTGAGGTCCTGGGTTCAATTCCCGGGCCGGGCAAAGTCTTATTGGATTTTTCTATCTGAAATTTCTCAGTAACAGCTCGGAGTCTGGATTTGTGCCCGGTTGATGGCAATAGGCTCGCCCCCTATTACATTGGACTTAAACATAACTGGCGAAATGTGGGTGTACCTACTACAGGGACACCTCTGCCCAACCCTTCGGGGAAACAAGGCGTGATGTTATGTTATGTTATGTTATGTGCTAACTAAATATTCTCAGGACTATCTAGGCCTAAGTCGAAGTATCTACTTCGCATGCAAGCAGGAATGAAAATTAAATGAACATTCATGTGAAGTACCTATATTATGCTTCTGCAATTACGTTTAGCAGCTAATGCTCAACCTACGACTATTAGAAATAATTTTGGTTTATATTGTAGGTATAATATTTATATTTTCCACGTAAAACCTAAATCTTCGACATTTACTAGCCTCCAAAACTGCCTCCGATTTCTGAACAACTATATCGCTATGAAGTTCTTGGGGCAAAAATTGGTGCCTTCCAAAATGTATCGGAAGATCTTCCCCAAAAATTTCTTAACAAGATGAAACTATGATAAATTAATTGATTATAAGTAATTAATGAGACACTTGTCAAAGAGGAGTTTACGCAGAACCTGTCATCTAAACTACGGTTATCAATCATTTAGGACAGGATCACGACGTTGTTTAACTAAGCTTGAGGAAATGTAAATAGGCTTTTGATATCATGTAATACAGGGTACTTTTATCGTCGGTTATAAAACTGAAGACAATTTTCATAAAACAATTCCATGCTTCACCCATAAAGTACTAGGCTCGCATCACTTCTATGAAGCAATTCTTTTTCCGTTGTACATTTTATCCAAAAAGTCATCATCTATCTATCCTTTTGGGATACTCTTTTTGACCACTGAAAATCAGCGCTGTGCTGTGGGTCCCCATAGCACAGCATCATGCTGAGTGGAAGCCTTCTTGTCACAGTCATGACGTGCGAGCAGCTGCCGCATATTTCTGTTTTGTGCTCGTGATTATATTTAAATCTATTGTTTTATTTTATTTTATTATTCTTTTCTTTTATGCACGTGTTTCTGTGACAATTAAACTTATTTTTCTTTCTTTCTTTCTTCTTTCTTTTCCCAACAATGTTGGGGTCGGCTTCCTGTCTAACCGGATGCAGGTGAATACCAGTTTTTTACATGGAGCAACAGCCTATCTGAGCTTCACAATCCAGTTACTGGGTAACGCGATACCCCTTGGTAAGACTTGGTGTCAGACTTTATAAGAACTGTCAAAGATTTACAAATTACAGCCGGTACACACGGCTACACATCAAGCTATAAATTTCCAGTTTATGCTGATCTCGTATTGTATAGGATTTCCGTACAATGCGAGGTCAGCTTATACTGGAAATGTAAAGCTTGATGTGTAGCCGTATGTACCACAAGCTTAACGTGCTTTCCGAGGTACGGAAAGGTCTTGGATTTGCCTAAAAAGTATGCATCTGAAATTGACAACACCCAACGAGCGAAGCGTGATGATAAATGCTCCTGCTTTCTCTGTAAGAAAAGAGGCTTCGCCCTGTAGTAGGACCATAATAGGCTGTTATTATTATATATTCACCGTACAGTAAAAAGCCTTTTCAATTATGTGTTATTAGAGACAGTGTCAGCACTACGCAAACAAGCTTTTGTACCTCTTCAGTATTATTATATCCTGACATTATTACGCAGTATAATGTTCCGACAAACTCATTGTCATTTAGCCAGATAAACCTATAATACAATAATGTCTTCTTGAGGTCAGTTCCACAGTCCCTAATGTGTTCTGTGGGTCTGAATGTAATACAAACATTAAGCGAAATTCATGTAATGAGGGACAAACAGTTTATGAAGGAAGGAGATACTCGTGTACAAATAAACGCTGAAGTTGTGGCCGCAATTATAGTTCTGCTGTCTGCCTTAATAGGAGCTGGTTTTCAACTCATTAGGAAATAAGAAACAAAGCTATTAGATAGGGTATCTAAATTATATTGAAAGTGCTATATACTTGGCTCGTTATTAAAATAATGTCTTTTTGAGCCAGAAAATATTTCTTTTTTTTATAACCTCAACTTTTACTATAAGTACCGAGTATTGCAAAGATAAGGCTTCTACTGCTCATACAAAAAATAAATATAAAGTATATTTAGATAAAAAAACGTAACCCTGTTTTTGAATTCGGGCAGTCGGCACCTACTTCCCACTTAATTTATTATTTATTCGTATTTATAAATGTGAAAGTTTGTATGTTAGGACGTTTGTTACTCAAAAACGGCTGAACGGATTTGGATGGTGCCAGATAGTTTATAACCTAGATTTACACATAGAATACTTTCATCCCGGTAGTATGTTCCCCAAGGATAATTTCCGACATCCAAAGATACTAAGTTATGATTATCAAATTGAGAGAAACACATAAAATTAAATTATACTTTATTATTGTATAGTACCTTAGCGTAGTCTCTATAACATTGTATTACCTTTTTTATTTCATTATTACATAAAGTTTTAACATATTGAGATTTCGTATAACAACCCTAATTACGTTTGTTTTCAAACCATAACTCTCTTTAATGTCCAAGCAGCAGGTGGTTAAATACAATACACATTTAAAAATACTAATAACAGGTTACAGTTACGTACTATTTAAGCTGACAACCTTATTGTTGAAGCAGTATTATTTCTAACTAAGAAAATATATTCATAACATTTATAAAGTCATGGATAATTTTGTAAGCCATTTTTCTAAGAAAACGATTGTTAATAAATCAGAATGAAATATATTATGTACATTTTTATGACTCTATTATGTACGTATTATAATGTCAGAAATGTTACTAACGATCATATTTTCATAAATATTCGTAATAGTTTTAACTTTATTTCTAGAACAAACAAATGAACTTGTCTGTCCTTGTAAATGGAAAATACAAACTCAGTAATTCAAAACGAAATCCTAGAAACCGAGATTGTAAACATCTCGACGTTGACAAGCAATTTCTGGTTAAAGAAACTTCTCTTCGAAGAACTTTTCAGCACATTGAATATTGTAAAAAAAATTGTGCCTTCAAAAGATATTTGTGTTGTACGAAGTTTTTTAAAGACACTTAGGAATTTCAAATTGAATATAGTGTCCCTCTTGTAAGGTTTTCAACGTCCTTGACAGAAGCTTCAATGAAAGCGCTTTCTTTAAGAAATTGTTTGAGTTCAATAACGCTATTGTTTTTATTATAAAAATATAAATAGTGACCTTTTTGGTGATGTTCTTCAGAAAGGTCAAGTGCGTAGTACTCGCAACCGAAGTGCGTGTATGACCAGATGTATGAACGTAAACGAAACAAAAAGGAGTATGTAAGGATCGTAGCAGGAGCTTGCGGACGGTGAGCAATGGGTAGCTCGCCGTCCAATAAGGACCAAGCCCGGGTCGACGGCACGTTGTGTTCCACGCGCGCCTCAAAGAGATGTCCGCTAGGGCCGATACCGGCCGGGGTTACGAAGAAAACCGAAAGTGAGATCGTGGCCCCCAGCAACAGGGCAACCGAATGAACACGGGTGGGTTTTAGTCAGTAAGAGTCTGACATGCCAAGTTATTTGATAATTTCCCACACAAAAAAAAAAGGATCGTAGCAGGTGACGTTCTGTAATTTCTGCCTACCCCCATGGGAAAAAGGTATGAGTTTATGTATGTATGTGACCTCTCATTGTACGGAAAGCCTATACAATGCAATGTCAGCTTATACTGGAAATGTAAGTATATTTTGATTTGTCATCATAGTAACTGAATGAGCGCTTTCGGGCCGTGTAGCTAAATGAAGTTACACAAAAACCTTTTGAATGCTCTGCAGTCATAGGCACTCAGCTGCAGAACTGTATTAAAAGAAATGTCTTTTTTAAATGCAAAAAGGAAAAGTTATATAAAAGAGGTGATTTGCAAGGTTTTGTGGTGCATTAATTATTTTTGTACCCAGTGGGTTTCTTTTTGTTTTATCCTCATCCTGTATCACCCGAAGGGATGTACCAAATAGAACACAAAAAAATTCTATTCACACATACACACACATTATTCGTAACACTCACATTTTTTTCCCTTAAATAATAAATTTAATGGGTACTGAGAAAAGATATAACCGATAATACTTCTCAGTATTAATAAAAAAAATTAAAAGATTTATTTATTTATTAAAAAACTCCAGCAGCATATAATTATATAACTTGATTCTAAAACGATGCAGCAAAAACAGGTTCCCGTAAAACATGTAAATCCTTTCAAACGATTTACACGAAATAATACCATCCAGACAAATAAACCAAACATTCCATTTCAGTGAAATCGTCAACAAATTCAACACGCAGCAGAAATATAAGCAGCTTAACTCAAAAAAATAAAATACCAAAATCCTCGTTTGAAAACTCAGCGAAATCTTTTCGAAAACATTCGTATGAAAAAACCCATAAGTTCGATGTAAATTGACACATTTCCCTATGCTAACGTTAGTAGGGTCGCGGGCTGTCTGTCACACGTCAGTGACGTCACTCCTTTCTAAATGGGATGAAACGGATCATACGTCTTCCGAACACTTTACATGGCTTTTGCATTGATATTAAACGGGTTTGAATAGGGTTGAGCGAAATTAAAAATGGTTCGTAAAGGTCAAGCACTTGTGATTATTTTATAAAAAATTTAATGACGTCATAAAAAGGACTGGCAGAGAATATTTTGTAAATTTGGCTTTAAGTCTGCCTAAAGCACTGGTATTAAATTGTACATTGAAGTACCACAAAAAAAAACAGTGGCACTCCGGAAGTGCCGACAAAAGTGAAAACTTGAACAAGATAGCCTTGGTGGAAGAAAAATACTTGTATTGAACATTGGTCCGTAACTTTATCTAAATATAGAGCGCAATCACGTTTACAAAAATGAGGTGTCGGTAACGATTTCGCGAGTTAATTGAACCCGCGAAATCGTTACCGACACCTCATTTTTTCACCTCGTTTTTTCCCATCTCGAAAATGCCCAACGCGCCTACAGAAGTTTTCAATTCAAAATAAATAAGCTATTAAATAAACCGGTCGACTATTTATCAATACATTCAAATAGCATTCACGTGTGAAAATACTTAAATCTAGGTACGTCTAACGCACCCTTAGCAGTCGGTTACACTACCATCTTGCCGACTGGCTTATATATTTACCCCGACATAAGCCGAGAGAAGAAACCAATACAGAAAAGAGAACGAAAAAGAGTTGCGTCCATATTGCACCGTATCCGAGCAAGCTCCAACAGCATTCTGAAAGCAATAGTGGACCGGTTAGACGGTCCTTTTCTTAGACACTGGATCAAACTCCATGTGTCTATTTGAGTTTATTTTGTATTTTTATGGTTTACTAACATAGTTCCTAAGTACGTAGAAACTCAAATGTGGATGTTCGGTAACGGAAATAAAGTATACGTAAGTATTTTATTTACATATATGTCACGGTTAAAACCCGAAGTGCGGCTACACCTAGTTTTAGCCGGCTACAATTAAGTGCGGCCGGTAGCAGTTGGTTAAATTTAGTTGTAGCAAATGAAAATGGCTGAAAGGTAGGTTAGGTTAGGTTAGAACTGTGACCACATAACACACCGCACGAGCCGAGCAAGCGAAGCGAGCGGTGCCCTGGCAGGATCCGGCGAGTGCTAGAGTCCATTTAGGCAAGTTGAACCAACTGCTACCGGCCACACCTAGATATAGCCGGCTAAACTAGGTGTAGCCGCACTTCGAGGTTTAGCCGTAACATATATATAAATAAGACACTTATTTTTGGATAGGTAACTTGCCTAAGAAATAGAGTAACAAAATCCATTTACCACAATTTCAGCTGTTCTACTAAGTTTCAGTCTAACCTCGATTGCTTTAACTATCAGATCTCCAGAGATATCCACGCAGATATATCGGCATAATGTCAATAGACTAAGTGCTAATCGTCCAGCGCAATGATTTGTCATTCAACTGTGGTATCTTGTAGATTCCTCCAGGGATCTGCGATGTGTGTTATACAATTGTGGACGAATACGGGTCTACTGATTTACCTAGAACAATGAAGGATCGTAAATCCTACAAAGTGTCAAAAGAAAAAAAGACCGAATTTTAGGGTTCCGTAGTAAACAAGGAACCCTTATAGTTTCGTCATGTCCGTCTGTGTCTGTCTGTCTGTACGCGGTCTAGCTCCAAGACTGTTAGTACTAGAAAGTTGTAATTTGGCATGGGTATACATATTAATCATGCCGACGAAGTGGTAAAATAAAATCATGAAAAATACGGAACCCAACATTGTGCGTGGTCCGACATGCACTTGGCCGGTTTTTTCAATTCTCTTTCCAGTTGGAGAAGGCTGTGTGGGAATGTGAAAAACCGATTCGTCTCAAATGAGAGTGACATTTATCATATTGTTGACTGATATAAGCTGTTTGAAGAATACCTATCGATTGTAGATAAGGACGCAAAGGTGACACCGACACCCCCGACACCAATACACCAAGAGGTTTTCTAATTGGTATTCACAGAAACATAAATATTTCTGAACATAATCACAATTCCACTACACTCTCTTTCTGAAAATAAACAATACAATAAAGATTCCACCAAAGCCTTATAACCAAGACAGCGCAGAAACGCAAATATAGCTGCACCATTGTTGCACAATGGCGGACGAGGAAATATAGCACAATCATTTTCACTCGCAGCAGCGCTAAGTATTAAAACAAACGTACGAAACCACGGACTGAACGCACAGCTACCTAATTGCGACTTACGTAATGGCGAACTATTTTGAGGAGACTTTATCTTGTAGTAAATTTTGCTTTAAATATTCTGGGAAATTCTGTTTCCATTTCAACTAAAAATATTTAGGTTTTTGTTGTACGGTTGAGATAGTTAGAGTGCCTACAATATTACATGTTCAATGTAAACAGAAAAAATAACGTTGTTGCTGACAAAGTCATTTCTCTTCTCCAACTCTAATTATAATTACAAAGTGGTGAATGGTTTTGCGTTTTTGGGAAATGTCTCCAAATTCAAATGTAATTTATTAAAACTAGGATGAGAATCAGCACTTTTCGATCGTCAAAATTACATAAGACAGTCCCCCAAAACGCCCGCCCTTCACCACTTCCTAGTACTTTAGCTGGGAAGAAGAAGTGGCGCAACAAACTCCCCAGCAGCACAGCTGTCTGTTCAGTAAGAAAAAAAAAATAAATGATTCTATACAATAAACTCCGTTCAAGTAGTCCACTCCATTTACATTAAACAAATAATGGTTTTCATCTTTTCGCTATTTTGATATAAATATAATAATACTGCTGCACCCGGCTGCAATGCCACTTTTTATTTTATTTACATAGGTTTTTTCGGCCAAAGAACCTCGCGGGCGTCCTCAGAACACCCTATCAAAGTTTCATCCAAATCGACCCAGCCCTTTCGGAGTCCATAGAGGACAAACAAATATTGATTTATATAGTGAGATTTAAGATAAATACAAAGCAATGTAACTATTTACCATTTACATTAATAAAATAAATCTAAAGTGCAATAACTTCAACAATTTTATACAAGAACCGTCGTTATTTGTCTAATGTGATTATAAATGGAGGAAATAATCTATTTAAATTAAATTATAACTTTTGAGTTTGATACAAACGAACAGTTTCGGTCCACGTAGCCTAGCATTTGTAATTATGGGGCTCTAGAATATTCAGAGGCAATGCTACTGAATATTTAACTGCCCCATAATTAGTAAAATATTCAGAGGCATCACTCGCCTTCACCTCACAAGGCTATATTCAACATTATTTCATCGTCATTATTTCGATTCATTCGTTTTTTTTTTTTAATATTACATAACAGCACGCCCTGTTTCCCTGAGGGGTTAGGCAGAGGTATACCCATCACATTTTTAATCATAATCATTAAAAAAAAAACAATATTAATTTCTACATTCGAATCTGTAATGTATATAGTACACCATATAAAGAGGATTATATTATATTGCCTTGCCTAGCCTTTGATAGATCAGTCACAAAATTAGGACGAAGGTCTTGATGACGCCTATCTCCTACATCTGCTACCAACAATTTAATTAATTTATCCCTAAACAATTCATACCCATATCCTTCATAAGCCTTAACTGACAGGCATCAAAACACATGGCTAATAAACGTTCATATGCCTTCCACTGTAAACTATTAACTGGTACGGAAACTGTTTTATGACTTTATCTATAACTAGTTTTTGCCTGCTACTTCGGCCCCCGACTCACCACGTCGAATCCCATCGCCCGCTCGCGCTTTTACTTCATTTTCGCTTAGCGTTTAACACATGGCTAATAAACGTTCATATGCCTTCCACTATAAACTATTAACTGGTACGGAAACTGAATTAAGACTGTCGTATAGTTTTATGATTTTATCTATAACTAGTGTTTGCCTGCGACTTCGTCCGCATGACTTCGGCCCCCGACTCACTATGTCGAATCCCATCGCCCACTCGCGCTATTTTTTCATTATCGCTTAGCGTTTTTTTGACATTTTTTATTTTTGCTCCGCTCCTAAGGGTCGTAGCGTGATGTTACATAGCCTTCCTCAAGAATTGGGCTACCCAATGTAGAAAGATTTTTTTCAAATCCGACTGGTAGTTCAAGAGATTACCCCCTACACACAAACAATCAAACCAATTTTACCTCCTTATATATAAATTAACATAACATAACATCACGCCTTGTTTCCCCGAAGGGTTGGGTAGAGGTAACCCTGTAGCAGGTACACCCACATTTCGCCAGTTATGGTTAAGTTTCATGTAATAGGGGCGAACCTATTGCCATCAACCGGGCACAAATCCAGACTCCGAGCTGCTACTGAGAAATTTCTGATAGAAAAACCCAATAACAATTTGCCCGACCCGGGAATCGAACCCAGGACCTCATGCTCAGCAGTAGCGCTTGTTACCACAAGACCAACGAGGCAGTCCATAAATAAATTTAAAAAAAAATGTATTGCATGGCATTGCATTTTTGCATCGGGCAATAATTATTTATATAATAAAGTATACAGTATTGAATATATTAAATTAATGATGGCACGCATCAAAAAACAGACGCAAAATTAAAGTTATCAAAATATTCCTACTTAAAAATCTGGTTTGACACAAGCAGGCCAATACTCATATTTAAAAACGTTCAAATCTATTCGCGATCTCATCATAAAATTGATGTTAAAAAATTAAGGTAAACGCACCAATTTTCCGCTAGGTTCCAAAAGTCAAAAAACGGCTATGACTTTGCTCTGTCAATGAAAGACAAAACTAGTTTATCTCAGTCTGTCTACAGCCCTAAGACGAAGTAAATTCAATTAGTATCTATCGTTAAGTGCTGCTTGTTTCAAGGTCATTGACCAGTTTCGACAGCTGTCAATTAAAACGTATCTAACTCATTTAGACTTTGAACGGTAGGATTTGTCTAATTGCCGTGAAGTGGATTTAAGTTAATATGGATCTTTGGAAGTAATAGAAACCTAAATAATCTAAAGATTATTATTGTTTAGGGACAAGAAGAGGAGAAGACTAGTGGAAGAAAATTGTCAGTCCTTTACAGAAGGATTTACTTTTCTTCTTAACTTGAAGAAGATTGTGTTGTGGACAAGAGAGGGTGTCAATTATCTATGGGCTGATTGTGCCTACTAAACTTGCTATCAGAAAAGACCACTGTCTATGGCTTAGTTAAATCTTTACATACTTGACTCGATAACCCTTATCAAAAATTTGTTTCAAAACTAACCAATTTCCTCGTCACAAAAACTTCCCACACCCAAACTTTAATTTCCGGCCTCCTCCATCACATTATTAAAACCAACGTTATTCAAGATAAGTAGGAACAATTATTTACAATACAAAAACTCATTTCCTGCCGACTTAATTTACCTTTGACCGAACTGGGTCAAACTACTGGTATAATTAACACAAAAGAGATGAGTGCAGAAGGTCGATTACATAGAACGAGCGAAAGCGTACGCACACATGGACAGGCTTCACGTACAGTGAGTGCAAGCGCACTTGCGAATGTTATTTGTTTGAAATCGCCGTCGTGCGTACGTATCTATGTGTGCGTGCGAACGTTTTCACCCATTGTACGGAGCCAGCCTTCTGTTCCTGTCTATTTTGTACAGTTTGTATAGTCGAGTAAGTTACAAATGAACTTCGTTCATCGATACCAATATTAACATTCTGAGCTCGTCCTGTTTAAGTAAATATAATTTAACGAGCAATTGTTGAGACAGTTCGCCTTATAGATGAACCTAGACGAAGATGAAACTTAGTGCAATGTTGAAATTGTAGATGTCTTTTTCGAATAACAGTAATTGTAAGAAAATGCACCAATTACTTTTTTTTTGCGATGTTTGTAATTTAAAAAAAGTTTGGCTAAGTATAAAAACCTCTAGTAGTATTTAATTATCCCTGAGTAGACAGCTTATAATTATATTATACCGTGATATGATTTTTTTCAAAGCTGTGGCTGACATGATCGAGGCTATGTGCTAGGGTAAAAGATTTACCCTAGCCTCTAAAGTGATTTAAGCTTCTAGTTCATAAAATAAATAGGTTAATATAAAACCTCATTATTTTCCCTCTTACCTAGACGACAAAATAAACACTTATTATTCGTAGTTATTAACATTTTAATAGCTTTCATGTCAACGAATAAACGTGTTTAATGGCTTTATTGACAACTGTATAATTATCGCTATAGAGCTCCTATTCAAACTAATTATCAACGAATAACCCGCTTTGTACCTAATTATAGGTAATATGTATGTATGGCTTATTGTTGATAGTAATAAAGTTACAATACATGCAATTACACACTCACGTGGGAAAAACGCGTAAATTTATAAATGTATGTCATTTATAAATTTACGCGTTTTTCCCACGTGAGGAGGCTAAAACAACAGTAGGTTACCTGTTACGATCCTGACTTATTCCTTTTGCTTCATTTATATTAAAAACCGTTTCTTTCTATTCAAAATTTAAGTTTAACACAATTAAAAGGAAGAATAAGGTGTTATTTATAACCAATTTTCTGAATAATATAGTACATTACTGTCATCCTGCAATTGATGGACGATCGTGAAAATACTGGCCGAGGCGAAGCCAAGGCACAGATACGTGAGTCCATCAATGGCTAGTTGCAACCAAGGCTTGTATAGTACTTTTCTCAAATAATGCGCGGGAGTTCAAACTAAGAAAATTAATTATTAATTATAAAATCAATGAATCAATTTCTCAATAGCAGCCCGGAGTCTGGATTTGTGCTCGGTTGATGGCAATAAGCTCGCCCCCTGTTACATGGGACTTAAATATAACTGACGAAATATGTGTGTACCATGGGTACACCTCTGTCTAACCCTTTAGAGAAAAAGGAATGATGTTTTATCATTTACTTCATAGCATGATTTAACATGATTTTTCAATAAAACATTTTTATTGAATCATCATTCACCTTTATGGTTCTCGATGAAAAGGTTACCGCCCAATGGGATCCCTTGGGAGTCATAAATAAAGGAATCTGTCAAGATTATTACCAATCATGGGAACTACATAGTCACAGCTGGAGATGAATAGCATACACAAAATTCTACGTAGAGGTAAATGATAAATGATGAATGATTTTATTTCTGTAAGTAGGTTTGTACAAACACTTTTACACGTCAATCATATTTTAAAACTAGATGAGGTCGGCGTTTCCTATCTGACTACTCTGAGAAGAAAGGCCGAAACAAACTCAGAGGTCTCAGTCTCTTTTAAAGTCCAGACATAATCTTGGTCAGATCATGTGAAGGCCATGTGGATTGGTGTCTGAAGTGGTCTTTTGAGGAAAGCACCACACAGATTGAGAGGGCCTGTCCAGTCAGTGCACGCATTTGTCAGTTATCGTGTAGCTCAACTCAGAATTTAAGGAGCTCAACGATTCGACGAACAATACCAAAAAAAGGACATTTGGGTAGGCCACTTAAATTACTCAAACTGTCAGACCATGATTAGAACTAACTGAGAAAAAATTAAAAACAAAACAAAAAGGAATGAGGTGAAATACTTAATGCTTTATGAAGGACTTCAGTATGGTAGTAGTAATTTAACATAACATATTTTGAAAGCGGGAAGTCTACAGACAATTAATTCCTGTAAATGAACATAAATATATTTTACTTTTTGTGATAGAATTGGCAGCTTTTTAGTTATAACCCAGAATTACGTTAGAGATCCAGGAGTTTAAAATTCAAACCTTGACCTACTTTATCTTTCAAAAACTTATTTTGGTTATTTTCCAGTTAAACTGATAATATGAGTTAAAAGGCTTCTAAACAAAACATTACAAGTACCTTTCACAGTAACCCATCAACACCTATTTCGTACCTATGAACATAAATGTATAAAGCTCAACACTACTAACTACATAGTGAGCGTAAAATCAGATTATCTCGCGAGGAAGACGGAAAGCCACTCATTAGTTAATGGTGGCGATCAATCTCCATCAATTAATCACCCTGTCTCTATGATGTACTGTTAACCTCTGCCTAATATGTACTCGTTTGATTTAGCTCTATAATATGAATATAAGTAGAAGAAATATTTGGCGAAGCTAATTCATATTCTTTTTTCTTTTAAAATTATGTTTTTGGAAAAAAAATGTTGAGTTAGAATTAAAGTATTTAGGTTTAAATAAATTTGAATATGAACACGATTATTATCCGGGCCATTATTATTCGAAGGAGTCAAAAAAATTCAAAACAAAAAAAAATTACGTCTCGTCCATACAGTGATAGCCTAGTGGTATGACCGTCGGACTGCCAAGTCATAAGTCTCGAGTTCGAACCCAAGACACGCACCTCTGACTTTTCGGATTCATGTGCGTGTTGTTTCATTATCACTTGCTTCAAAAACGGTGAAGGAAAACATCGTGAGGAAACCGGCATGCCTGAGAGATATTTCTCGACAGCATGTGAAGCAAAGTCAGAAGCCCATGGGCGGCTTTAAAACTCTGACACCAGGTTACTCACTAACCACACGAAAAGAAGATCCGGGCTATTAAAAAGCGAAAAGAAATATTACTCTCTACTCCCATAATAATGTCGCTACCGTGTAATTGAATTACTTCGAAACACAAAACACAACGAAATTATCCCTCAAATGTCACGCAAATCTCAGATTTCACATCCGAACACAAAAACATAAACAGTAACAACCATTTTTTTGTTTACATGTCGCATAACAACGTAATAAACGTGCTACATGATTCATTCACCATATCATTACGACCTCATTCCCACATCTTCATATGACTCTAAAAACAATACCAAAAATGTCAATGAGAGCAATGACATTCATGTTTCTAATCTCTTAAAACGACGCTTAAATCTGCAATTTATGAGAGAACCGTTACACTGGTTCTTTTCTCTTTGAAAATAAGATTAAAAGGGGACCCAGTAACGGGGACGTAAGCAAGATAAAGGATATAACCCCGAACATTTCAAATAAGTGGCTAAACTTTCTGAATCACATTTAATTTCGCTGTTTGTTTTAATCCTGTTCTAAACTCTCATAATTATATTTTACGGAATATTTCCATTCATTGGAAAAAGTTTTATTAAAGTCCAATCCTTTTCTTTTCTTGAATCGAAATAAGGTGCAGGGCAACAAAGGAGCTTGTAAATGGATTCTAATTAGTTAAAGATCTTTTATAAGCTCGTAAATGGAGCGGAAAATATTCTTTATAAAATTCCCGGTAAACTTTTAATACCTTATCGAGTAGTATTGAAAACTACCTGATAGCTACCGGGGCAACTTTACGGCATGATTGAATGAGTAAACAAGCAAATTTTCACCATATTTGTAGGTGGTAGTAGTAAAAGATTCTTATTTTTTGGTATTTCAATTAAATACATCAGCAATATACTAATATACCTTGAATTTAGGTTTCAATCAATGATGACAAGTGAAATAAACAAAGTCAAGCCTCCCCATTTCAAATATATCGACAATACACGAAGGTACACGCCAAAATGCAATTGTTAAAATATTTGGAGCTTCAGCAAAAAAATTAACGATATGGTCATGTACAGGGGAGAACAAAATGGACGAGTCAACTTGTTAACGAGATTATCCCCGTATATATTTCAGCGGCAATATTACATACTGGAAAATATGTGCGAACTGACATGACGTATGAGGTAGCTTACAAAAAATCTCTGTAACATAAATATTTGATAAGTACTGACGATTCTGTTTGCCGGGGTTTGAGTAATCGTGAGAATTGGGTGAAAATGTTTTTATTTTGTAACATTACTAAATAGGATTGTTGTGTAAGCTTATTTTTTTGGTTCAGATGCCAGCCAATTTGACAGTTTTCAGGAGTACCAAACGTAGGATCGAAACGCCTCAAATGAAGCGTAATTTTTTTAAGGGGGCTGGTAGCAGTTGGATAATAGTAGCCAAAAATCGAGTCTAATGGCGTGCGATTAGAGCAGCTTATGTCTTGCAGAGGAGTGGAATGCTAAACCCAAATTAAATTTTGATCGAAAAAATCTGTACATTTTGGTACAAATCTCCAAGAGGCCTATGACCTTCAGAGGTCAGGAAAGGGTAGATTGCACGTAAAATTACGGTATGCGTCGACATTAGTAAGGGTTTAATGTTGTTCCACACATATTCAAATAATAGAGAGGCAGCTGTCTGTAAAGTTGTCTTTATGCTATACAATTTAACTTTTGACCCGGTATCTGTGTCAGACATTGTTAAAACTACTGTTTTATCTCAAAATAAAACTGTGCCTATTTAACTTGGTAGGGCTGCATATAAAGTCACTATCATTAGGGTTCTGCGTGAAATAAAGTCACTTAAAAGCATAAACGCAAAGAGCTACGTCTGACAAAGAGTAAATCTTATCACCGAGTTTCGTAAACACATGGGTGATTAATTACTTAATTGATTCAGGCGTGACCTTGCGGAAATCCATAAGCCATAAAAAACTCCTGAAAGAAATCGACACGTGTTTCACCTCTCAACGAGGCATCCTCAGGATGACGATGGACTTGTTGCGAACTCGAACACGGCGTGTTGCAAGCACTCAGCTCTTGGTGTGGCAACACACCGTGTTCGAGTTCGCAACAAGTCCATCGTCATCCTGAGGATGCCTCGTTGAGAGGTGAAACACGTGTCGATTTCTTACAGGAGTTTTTTATGGCTCTTTAGAAATAGCTAAGCGGAACAAGTTACTAAATATATCCACGTCTATTGTATTTTACATGGGTGATTCTTCGTAGCAGTAGATAATAGAAAAATGCTGCCGATTCTCTTGACGTATTCCTTTTTTTTGGGTGGAAAATTATCAAATACCTTCTCCCGCTTTAGGTGGGCGTGTCAGACTCTTACTGACTAAAACCCACCCATGTTCCTTCAGTTGCCTGTATGTAGCCAGGGGCCACGGTAACCTTTTCGGACAAACCCACAACCCCGGCAGGCATCGACCCTAGTGAACCCCTTCAGTTGTGCTGACATCTCTTTGAGGCGCGCGTGGAACACAACGCGCCGTCGATCCGGGCTTGGTCCTTATCGAACGGCGAGCTACCCATTGCTCACCGTCCGCAAGCCCGCGTTCACTTATTCCCTAATTGATATCTATAACGTCCTACGATTTAGTCTACGTTGGTAATGGTTTCTTTTGCAGCAATCAGGAAAGGAACATTAAGTTGGGTGTCCACCCCCTGTCACAGAGAGAAGGCCTGTGTAACAGCATTGGGAACATTATCGACTGATTATGCTAAGATTAGTTATGTAACGTGACCATACGTCCCGTTTTGAACGGGACCGTCCCTTTTTTCGGTTCCTCGTCCCGGTGTCCCCAAAAAAACACCTGGGGACGCAAAATTGTCCCGTTTTCAGAGTCTTTCTTTAATTAATTAATTGTGGACGTCTGAAAAAACCCAGTTACAGGTTCCGGTTCTTATGGCGATGTTGATTACTAAGGTGAATATTAAAAAAACGTGCCTAGAACTTTATTCTTATTTAAAATCATCACCAGCTAGCTGTATTAAAACAAATTTGTTCTGCTGACAAATATAAAAATGACTGAAAACTGATCTTGCTTAACTTTTTGAGATAAATATTTTTTTTTTATTAAAAACGTGTTTTTTTTTCATTGAGAACCTAGTCTTTTCTCAACCTACTAATTGAGATAAATAAAACAATGTAATATAAATAAACGATTACATAGGCAACTGCGAAAGGAAAACGAATTTTATTTTTTTTAAATACCTCAGCCCTAATTTCATTGAACTGTTTAATGACTTTCAAATCACCGATTCTAATATTTCAATTCATTGGAACATTTCAGTTATTCTAATATTATGATCAGTTTGAGTATAATGATATCCAAACGTTCAGCCTAATCCGGCTAAAAGGTTTGCCTGGCTGATTGCCAATAAAACAGTGTTTTTGCTGTCATCCCATCTTATGCCGACACTTAGTTTGGAAATCATCGCAGTTTGTGATAAATTCAACCGCAAAGAACAATTTGGAGGAATGTTATGCTTAAGTTATCTTTTGTTTCTAAGATTGATTGTGTCTTTTAAACGGCTGTGTAGGCCTATCTGTCTTCTTAAATATATTTTTTTGTGATTTTTATTTATTTATTATTTCTGTCTTGTCAACGAAAAACTTTAAATGTTGTCTTTTGTATCTTGATGATGTAAATATTGTGTTATTATGATCATGACGTTAGAGAAAGATGTTCGTTTCGAAGCCAAAAAAGGAGGGTTATGTGTTTGATCAATTTAATAATCAAATACTGTTTTTGGGCCCCTGCCTGGTAATCTGTGTGACATGATTTCCTAGTGCAGATACCAGTCTCCCACAAAGGATTTATCAGAAATTGTAATCTTTATATTTTTAAGGCACATTTGTGTAAGAGAAATAAATGTTTATTTATTATTTATATTATTATTTGATATGTATGTATGTATGTCCGTCCCTATGTTCCCTCGTAACTACTAAACGGCTGAACCCATTTTGATGAATGATATGTCGTTAGATTCGAGTCTATTGCGCGAGTGTCACTGGTTAAATTAAAATTAAAAACAGTTAATTTAAAAAATCTAAAACTCGACAACATAAAAAGTAATCTTTAAAAAAGATGGAAACAAGATGACCAAACCCACTTAATAAACAATCTCATGCAGTTGGAGGTCTCTATTGTAAAATTTATGAAGATGCCTAAAAATCACTGCAAAACCCGTAAAACTAAACATTCTTGACCACAGCTTTCCTCTGTTTCGCAGTTTAAACAACGTTAATAAAACACATTAGACCTATATAACATTCTTTAGGGATCTTGTTTGCTCTACATTCACGATACCAACCTCAAGGGAGTTCCAACCCTATTTGAGTATGAGGAATGAGTTTGGCTACGATAGATAGAACCAGTTTTTAGTTCGTGCTTCGAAAGCCGAATTTAGAGTGAAGTTTCAGGGATTTATTTTTTCTTTTAATTAATTGGTAGTTTATTGCTTGGACGGCTGTCAAAATGCAAAGCAAAATCACGTTTTGTGTTTTTAAAATTATGTAACTGACTTCTCAAAATAATAACGAAATATTGTATTTAACTTTACAAACACGTTTGAAGTTTTACGACAAGTAAAAAGTATTTCGCTCTCAAAACTAAACACGATTTAGCAGAAAACTGTTATTAGTGCCATCTATATTCTATAGCCTAGCACTACGCAAATCCATAAGTTGCATATTTTCCCCTGATTTGTTATTTATGTGTTTTTTTAAATCTTTCTTTGCGTCATGTTTACCGCAAATAAACTAATTTTCTTTCTTTTTTTCTTTTTCTTTCCATACCAAAAATCGCTCAACGCGCCTAAAGAAGTTTTCATTTAAAAAAGAAAATGACTTACATAGGCCTCACTGTGTAGGTACCTATGTATCCTACATTTGTCTATACGATGTCCCCAATTTCCACAGATCTGTAATCGGCGACAGCTTTGACACAAATAGCAATTTCCCACTCGAGCGGTAGATAAAAGAAAAACCGTTTCGACGCTCTTCATTGGCTAATACGCTTATACGTATCTGTTTTGGGTTTTACATTCGTACTTAAGTCGGTATGTTTCTTTGTATTGATTAGTAAGTGAGTTGCTTATTTTAAATTTCGATTTACATAGCTGGTTTGTTAAAAAAACACGTGTCTTTTCTAGATAACACGTTTTGGTAATGATCGCAGCTTAAAACGAGCAAGCATAAGTATGTAGTACAATTAACCGCAAAGCGTTGGTAACAATTTGACAGTACCTTTATATCGTAGCAATAAGGTTGATTTTCGTAGTGCAAGTGTAACCACTGATGTGCTGTTGTCTGTACCAAAAACCGGTGAGTATATCATTTTCTTACAATACATAATAAAAACAGGCAAACAACTCCAACTGGCAACGTTAAAATCTGCATCGTATCCATAAAAATATATATAAACAAAAAAAAAAAAATTGGCACTCCGGGAGTGCCGACAGAACAGAAAACTTGAATAATATCGCCTCGGTGGAAGAAAAATACTTGTCCGTAACCTTATCTAAATAAAGAGCACAATCGCGTTTACAAAAAAAAATACTTCCAAAACCTTCAAAGTAAAAATACTTGCATGGAACATTGATCCGTAACGTAATATAAATAAGGAGCACAATCGCGTTTACGAAAATGAGGTATCGGTAACGGTGTCGTGAGTTCAATTGTTTTTTCCCATCTCAAAAATGCCCAACGCGCCTAAAGAACTTTTACTTCAAAAAAAATATCCGTACATTTAACAATACTTAAACTATAAATTATAGGTACTATTTAAAAGACCAACAGCATTTATCAACTCGTTTTGCACAAAGCAATGTATGAAATATACTTCAGTATTATTATTCATTTTATTTCAACGAAAAATATACTCTTTTGTAATTTACAAAGAGCAGATGTTACAAACGTGAACATACTCTTGCTGTCATGAAAAATTAAATCCACTGAGTTGGCTTATTTTTTATATTTTTCATTCCACAATAATATGAACAATTTTATACGTAACAGAGAGGATTATGATAATTATGCTACAGTTTACTTTGACCTTTAAAAATAATCTAGGATCGTAAAATAAAACGAACACATTGAATGAAGAGCCATCAAAAATAGGAACATAAACTTGTTAAAAATTAATTCTCAGTTCAGAAAGTAAAACGAAGTTATTGCTTCGGTAAGAAATTTAAACTCTGTGGAATTACTGTGGCCTTGTTAAGAAAACACTACTCGTATATATTTTATTAAAGCAATCAGGATTTCTGGAAAATTCCCGAACAGACTCAATTACGGAGTTGCGAGAATTTGGTTTTACAAATTAGAAGGTATACTTTCATAGGATACGTAGATTGTTTATACAGTGAAAAGGCCTTTATTTTCATTTTCCTGGATGTAAACCATCCTTAATAAAATTATAAATGCGAAAATGAGTTTGATTGTTCATTACTTTGCTTGTTTATTATGCTTTCACGCTAAAACGGCTGACCAAATTTAGATGAAATTTGGGACGTGGGTAGACCATAACCAGATTTAAGACATAGGATACTTTTTATTCCGATATTCCCACGGAATTGAGACTTATGCGGGTGAAACCGCGGGGCGCTGCTAGTATGTTTATAAACCCGGCTAATCCAAGATACAATATACTCGTACATACTTTGTGCCAAATTAATTGAATCTTTACAACGGGATTGAGCAGGTTACATAATAATGTTGGTAAATCCAAAGTTTTTCATATTTATTTCTAAAAACTTTCAAGATTGCCCGTTTTTGTAACGACTGACATAAAAATAAGGCCGTGCACCCCCAACAGTGTGGGAGATTGTGCACATTACGAAAAATATTTAGTATATTTTATTTACAATTTATTGTAGACCTCCCCTAGATTTATGTATTACACCCTTCGTATAAAAATTGATGTTTCCATAAATTTTAGCTGTCTACTCTTTTTATATTTTAACTAATAAATAGAAATATCATTTTTTAATTTTTTTTCCCATTTGATGAGAAAATCTAAATTATATTTTCAGCAGTAGTTACGCCTTTTCATTATTTTTATTGCCACAGTTTATTCTCTTTTGAACACAAAAATTTAAAGAAACGTTCCAAAAGGAAAGACATAACATAACATCACGCCTTGTTTCCCCGAAGGGTTGGGTAGAGGTGTCCCTGTAGCAGGTACACCCACATTTCGCCAGTTATGTTTAAGTCCCATGTAATAGGGGGCGAGCCTATTGACATCAACTGGGCACAAATCCAGACACCGGGCTGCTACTGAGAAATTCCAGATAGAAAAACCCAAAAACACTTTGCCCGACCCGGGAATCGAACCCAGGACCTCATGCTCAGCAGTAGCGCTTGCGACCACTAGACCAACGAGGCAGACAAAAAAAGGAAAAAGAAAGATTAATGTTAAATATGGTTACTTTAATAAAAAGCTTGATGCGAGCTTGCGTCAAATTTCAGTTAATATTCAAACAAAATATAACTGGACTGAAATAGAATTAATATTCATGAAAGCAAATGCCAAGATAATAATCATAATTGGCCTTCAGGTACGATCCCTACTGTATTTATTACGTTTTATATCTTTTTTATTTGAAAAACGGTGGATTTTAATTAAACCCCGTTGATAAGGTTTTAAATAAAAAAACGTGTTTATTCAAATGGGCACGTACGACGCTCATAATTAAAATTTTATTAATTAAATTTAGTAAAAAACAATAATTATGTCTTCTTCTTCTTTTCGAGTTGATGGTACTTTTTAAATTAGATGTGCCCAGTGGGTGGCCACGTTTATAATAGCTTCAGAGGCATTCATTAGTTCCACAAAGAAATAAGTGTGTGCACTTAGGACATTCCAGCCAGTGAGTCATAGTCTGAACAGCACCGCACTCACACTGGTTGTCGGAAAAGTCTTTAATAAAATTTCACTCCTTATCTGAAAACCTGATTTAGAATAAGTTTTTCGCCCTTTTAACACAAAGCGTAAATCTTCAAAAGAAAAAAAAAACAATGGCAATCCGGGAGTGCCAACAGAAGTGAAAACTTGAAAAAAAAATCTGCACCGCGGTAATCAACGCGTTGATGTCTTTTACTCCACGGTGTCGGTAAATTGTGTTACAGTGTCGCGAAATCAATGGTTTAGTCCCATCTCAAATATGCACAACGCGCCTAAAGAACTTTTCACTTTAAAAAATCATCATCTGCTTAGCCTTTTCTCAACTATATTGGGGTTGGCTTCTAGTCTAACCGGACGCAGCTGAATGCCAGTATTTTACGAGGAGTGAATGCTTATCTGAACTCCGCAACCCAGTTATTGGGTAACACGATACCCCTTAGTAAGACTGGTTGTCAGACTTTCGGCCTACTAATTACCCGAAACGACTGTCAAAGATCTACAAATTACAGCTGGAATGGAAGAGTCTCGGTGTGTCTGCCGGAGTTGCGGAAAAGTCCGAAAGGGATACCGTGGCCCCTGGCAACATGGCAACTGAAGGAACAGGTGGGTTTTAGTCAGTAAGAGTATGACATGCCTTCCCGCTCAAACCAGAGCGGAAGAAGTTATTTGATAATTTCCAAACAAAAAAAAGGAGTCTCGGTGTGTGATGGTCACCCATCCACTGACCAACCTCGGCAAGCATTGCTTAACCTTAAAGATCGACATCGATCTTATTATTATTTAGCCGCGAGCCTTTCAAAAGAAAATATCATCAATTAAATCGATGTTCACATTTCTCACTCAAAATTATCGGTAGCGCCATCAAAAGCCGTTAAGTTATTTGCTCGACATTAATTAAACTTTAACACGGCCACCGAGGTTCAATATTAAAAGCTATATAGTAATATTTACAACAACGAGGTCCCACCAATATTCTTGTTTTAATATTGAACGTATAAAGGATCCATTATATTCGTACCGTGTTGAATATCGCCCGTCTAACTCATGGAAAGCGGTTTATGTCACTATTGATAGGTTTAAAGCCTCCATATTAGGACGTATTTTGTATCGGTTAAAGGAGCAACAATGTCATCATATTTATAGACAAAAATATGTATAGCATGTGGTGTATGGTACGAATTGAGACAATGTCGTGGGAATGAGGATAAGCTATCTTGAAATTAATTTCTCTCGTAACAGATAGTTAATTGATCCAGGCGTGACCTTGCAGAAATCCATTATAAAATACAATAGACGTAGATATATTTAGTAACTTATTCCGCGTAACTATTCCTTAAAAAGTCATAAAAAACCCTGTCAGAAATCGACACGTGTTTTCACCTCTCAACGAGGCATCTTCAAGATGACGATTGACTTTTCGCGAACCCGTCTCTCGAAACGAGAAGAAAATAAATCATAAAAAAATTCTTAAAAATGTTTCTATTTAACATAACATAACATCACGCCTTGTTTCCCCGAAGGGTTGGGCAGAGGTGTACCTGTAGCAGGTACACCCAAACATTTCGCCAGTTATTTTTAAGTCCCATGTAATAGGGGGCGAGCCTATTGCCATCAACCGGGCACAAATGTTTCTATTTAATTCTAAACAAAACAAAAACACTTATCATTATTTGCCAAAACAAGTTAATTCGATGAAAATAATACCATTTTCATTTAAATTCCTCTTTAATTCCAAAACACAACTTTCCCGGAAAACACAACATCGTAAATAATTACTAACACGACCAATTCTTAGAATGTCTGCTCAAGTTTAAACAAGTCTTCAAACATTGTATAACTTGTGCAAGTACTGGCAAGTTTAACTGTGGGCCCGCAAGTATGTGATGTTATTATAACATTGTATCCTCGCCAACTTCCACATAGTTGATAGTTGAATTCTTTATGAAATCTGACCTTTGCTTGTTATGGTGTAAAACATTGTTCGGTTCACTTAAATATGGCGTAGTAAGATTAAAACAGATTGGTGTTCAAAGGTTAGTTTTAAATCATGCACGAAACGCCATGTGTGACGAATGACATTATCACAAATAAATAAAAAACGGGGCTATGCAAAAAATTAGAGCAGTTAAATTAGGTTCCAATTAAATATTTACAAACATCATTCCGATCTTGGCCGCCGTAGCGGATAGCCTACGCCACAGCAGATAGCCTACGCTGTAGCAGATAGCCTATGCCGTAGCAGATAGCCCACGCCATAGCATATAGCCCACGCGTTGAGTTAAGCCGCTTTCTTTACAAAATCAACATTCTATATGAGTAGTTGAACTCGAAAATGTAGACAACAGTTTTTAAGCACTGTCTGACAGATACAAAAAGCAATCAATTCAGTTTAAAACACTGTTGTATTTAACTATCAAGATACACAATCAACTTTCATTTCCTCGCGATGGCGAACAAGTATCAAGTTGATTTACGCCGCCCGGCCGCTAGATATTCATCGAATCAATTAGAGCTGGGCTAATCGTTCCACGTACACGATATGGCTAACGATTGTGTTCCTTTTGAATTATTTATTGATTACTTTTATGGGTTTAAAGGGAGGGGGGGTGTTTGTGTAGATTTATAACATACTCGTATGTGAAGAAAAGTTAGTTATGGGCATAAATTACTTAAATATGTGGGTAAGCGGAAATTACAGAACGCCACCTCCTTACATACTCCTTTTGCTTTGTTTTTGCCTAGCCCCATGGGAAGAAGGCGTGAGTTTATGTATGTATGTATGACGTAAATATTTAAAACCATACATTTTTTAACACGTCATGATCTTTGCTTTAATTAACAACATTACTGTCGTCAGCATTTTTTTAGTGTAGGTATTTGGCATCGTTCCTGTTAAATTAAGCTACTATCACAACTAAAACTAAATTAAGGTAGTAATCATGTAACCGAAAGCAAAGACAATGTCGACATGTGCTTTTAAAAATAATAATAACATTTTTTTTTAAACAACATTTATGTGACATTTCCAGTCAATTAAGCCATAAAACAAAAGAAAACTAAATGCCACTGAAGAAGTAACAAGAAATTGTGGCTCCAATGTCCAATTCCTGGTACTACCCCATCGGAGTAGCTACCTTAATTAAATGGGCAAAGTTACCCGGAATGGGTAAAACGTGACTTTAGCCGAAAAATTAGGTACCAAACGCCATTACAGTTAATAAGAAGAAAATTTTATATTGGTTGTTACACTTTTATTAGATTACCATAAAGAAATTTTAATAATGTGAGCTGTAGATAATGAATTTCTGGGACGGCCAGTAAATTAAAAGACTCATTTCAAATTCATTATTTTGTTACTACGCTATTAAATTATAGAGACTGCCTCGTTGGTCTAGTGGTCGCAAGCGCTACTGCTGAGCGTGAGGTCCTGGGTTCGATTCCCGGGTCGGGCAAAGTGTTATTGGATTTTTCTATCTGGAATTTCTCAGTAGCAGCCCAGAGGCTGGATTTGTGCCCGGTTGATGGCAATAGGCTCGCCCCCTATTACATGGGACTTAAACATAACTGGCAAAATGTGGGTGTACCTACTACAGATACACCTCTGCCCAACCCTTCGGGGAAACAAGCGCGATGTTATATTTTATGTATGTAAATTATAGAGATTAAGATTAAGATATTCTATTCAAATATTATAAAGAGAAAGTATTTGTATTTTTGTTTAAAAAGAAAAAACTCGAAAACGAAAGTACCGATTTAAAAAAATCTTTCACAAGTATGTAGAATGCTATAGTATCACTGAGTAACATAGGCTATAAATTATAAACATAACACGCGAGCGATGCCGCTGGCGGAAGGTATATTTAATAACATGACTATCTAGTCATTTAAAAACTATCAAAATTTATGTTATTTTAGTAAAGTTAGAATGTCTAACTAATTGCAGGAGTAAGTAGCCAGGATTGCGGAAAAGTCCGAAAGGAATACCGTGGCCCCTGGCAACATGGCAACATGGCAACTGAAGGAACACGGGTTGGTTTTAGTCAGTAAGAGTCTGACCCTCCCGCTCCTCCCAGAGCGAGAGAAGTTATTTGATAGTTTCCCAAACAAAAATAAAATAAAAAAAAGGAGTAAGTACCTCAAAGGGAAGATAAAAAAAGAGAGGTTGGAAGTTAAAACACGATTTAATCTATCAAAGAAGGCATAATTAGACAAAAAAATGTGATTAAGCCAAATAAAAAATCCCCCGAAAACCAGTACATACCTAATTTCTCAGTACTAGAAAGCAGTAGAGAGTATAGATAGAGTAGTGGTGGTCGAGTGGTACTGGCCCCAACTTACGGTCCCAGATGTGAACCCAGACAGACGCTTTACTTTTTGTAAATTATTTCATCACCACTGCTCTCAAAACGGTGAAGGAAATCATCTTGAGGAAACCGGCTTGTCCTAGAACCAAAAATTTGAAGACAAATGACATCAAACAACCCGCACTGGGCCCGCGTGGATTACCGCCCAGTCCCTCTCGAAGAAGGCCAGTAGTGGGAATATTATAGGCTCATTATAATAACTCAGTACTAAAA
This sequence comes from Agrochola litura, assembly GCA_949152395.1. Lineage (NCBI taxonomy): Eukaryota > Metazoa > Arthropoda > Insecta > Lepidoptera > Noctuidae > Agrochola > Agrochola litura. Next base: position 9,061,831 of record OX424509.1, read on the forward strand.
CACAACTTTACCCAATTGTTTTAAAAATGTGACCTTCCTCCCAACTTGCAAGAGTAACGTTGATTAATATGCCACCGGTAACGACCGGATATTAGTAGTCGACTGCGGAACGGAAAGCAACCTATATAAATAAACACAGTGACATTTCACTAGGTGACTTTAAGGGTGGCATTAAGGTAAGTCACTAGAAAAGGGAAAAGTATATAGGACCTATGACCTTGGTAGTGTAAAATTGCCATAATAAACCAAATAACAACAACAACAAAAACCGAATCTCAAACTCAAAGCATTTTTTCAAATTAAACCATTTACACATTTAAATTTTTACACTCTTTTAAATCAAAAACTTGTTACAAAATATTGGTAATATCATTCATGTCGAAATTATACATGTGAAAACAATGTAGAAAGACGTGCACGTTAAAAGCGTCCGTAATAAAAATATAAAACAAATATATTAGGAGGTAAAGATAGCTAATTAATTTCTTCCTTTCTTTGCACTGAGTAAGAAAATTAATGCTTGTGAGGTTTTTGAATAAACGACCCACAACAAAAGATAAATTTAAAAAACAGTGGCACTCCGGCAGTGCCGACAGAAGTAAAAACTTGAACAAGAATACCTTGGTGGAAGAAAAATACTTGCATAAAACATTGATCCGTAACGTATTAAAAATAAAGAGCTCAATCGCGTTTACAAAAATTAGGTGTCGGTAACGGTGTCGCGAGTTCAATTGTTTTTTCCATCCCAAAAATGCCCAACGCTTCAAAACAAGAGAAGCAACAATATATTAAAATATCAACAACAACAATAAATGTTTGTGACCAATATGAAAATATAAAAATGTACTTTACTTCCAATAAAATATCCATGCATTTTCAGAGACCCACATACTTTGTTCAACAAGAATCTGTCAATAAATTCCATCGCTGCTGGATCGCACATACGCGCCATATAGTCAGCATTATTTATTACAGTAAGTAAAAACGCATACGCAATTGGAAAGTGCACGGAATTCACGTTTCCGTTGTGCTTGAAGCGCTGCTCAGGTGCTCGAGCCAATCGGCTTTAAAAATATTAACGAGACAGGGACAACAATCTATGAACGTGACAAGGCCTTATTTTATTGTTTGGGAAAAGAATATTGGCTTTAAGTAACTTTTTGTAGGAATAATATCATATTGAATCGCTTTTGTGTAATTTATTACTAAAATTGCACTTCAAAATGGTCTCAAAAGAAAGGAGGTCTATATCTGAGCAGTGAGGACCTTATAGGCTTATTAGATAAGATAATTCTTTATTGACATTATAAGTTACAGAAACTTGTTTGAAGTCCTCCTGAACTAGGGGTACCTGTATGTCAGGAGTCAGTCGGATATTATAATTATTCGTGTCAGGTTGGTCTCAAAAAAATGATTGATTACTAAATAGAGCCCTCCACAACTTTTCCATACATCTCCGCAAATATCACAAACGCATTCCATGTATTTCCAATTTTTGATTCAACTAATTCATATTAATTTCAACAAAGCTTTCACGACCTTGCGTAAATTTTACCACTAATTCACAATTCTAAACGATGCCACGTGTGTTCCATTCCAACATCAGTTCGAGACGCTCGAAACTCGAGCACAGGTGCCAGATACGAGCCACCCAGGTTTAAAATACAAACGGATTTGATGCAAATTTAATCAGGAAGCTTTACAAGGCTCGAACCACCTGAACAGGTAGCTACAGATACTTATAAAGGTTCATGCACACACTTCAGTCACGTCACCTTAAAGTCGTCGACAACTCATAAAATATAGTTTAATAGAAATCGTAGAACATTATGTCCCATACGCCAGTCACGTTGCGAGCGGCGTGTGTCTAGGATTGCGAACTTTTTGTACAAGAAATAAAGTATACCATGGTCAAAGTGGGAAAATAAACAGTTTCTCGGAAAAACTATTTAAAAAAAAAACAAAACAACCGACTTCCAAAAAAACACTACAAAGTGAAACATACCTTACTCTCATTTCAGAAGTCGGTGTCTTTGGTTTTGTATTTGCATCTTTTGTCGCCGACTTCCTTTTTATTTAGGTATAGCTCTGGACGTAGGTGAAAACAGTATATTCTGTGTATTCATATACTTTATTTTTGTTGAACAGTAAACAGTATTTAAGAGTGAAAAACAGTATAATACTGTTTTTAACAGTATGGTTGGTAACCCTACGTGTGTCGGCTATTTATACGTCTTTAAGTTTAATTTTAATACCTTGTTTCTTTTTCAGCAAATAAGCGATTTAATGTAACAATACTGTGAGCTTATATTGTATTTTTTTAAACAAATAAATACACCATGTCATGTCCAGAAACTTGACATGACTAATCAGTCACGTGACTGATGTGAATACCCGTAATTTGTGTCTATACTTTTATCCTTTTAAATACATATTTATGAAGAGGCATTCCGCAACGAATGAGTTCGTAGGGTATTAAAAATTCACGTGTGGAAATTCGCAATTTTCCTTTGCTTCAGATTATAAGGATGTATTTCGGATCCTTTGTTACGTCATTACGTGTAGGTACTTAATATGAGTTCGTACACAATTTAATACATAAAAAGTAGATTTAATTCTGGGATAAAGTGTGGGATAGTGGAGTGTTATGGAGTAAAGATCATGCAGGAAAAGAAGGGGCAGTTATGACTATATTAGTTCACTAGGCTTAGACGATTCCGGAATTAGGCCTAGATCTATTAGCGTGACGTAGCACGTGGTTTGATTTGCATATGTTCACGTCTCTATCTTGCAGATGTAGTTTGACACTTGTGCAACAGTCACTAGAACAATGTTCAGCCAAAGTACGAGCTAAGTATCGTTAATAGATCTCAGCCTAAGTATAAATTTCTAGTTTCGAAATTATCAGTTGTTACTATAAAAACACACAAAAATATGCCAAAAGAGTTTTGAATATATAACATGGGTAAAATGTAATCAAAGACTTGTTCAGAGGTTTTTACCCAAAGTATGTAAAACACCATGATCTTTAACAAAAACATGCACAAAAAAGAATTGTGAAACCCGAACATTATCCAAAAAGGATTTCCAATTGATTAAACACGGATTTACGGAACGGATTGAAACCACACAATCAGAAAATCTTATCTACAAGAGGAAAATCTTTTCCCCTACCTCAAAAGATGCCTCGCTGCAGTACTTATCAGCCTTTTGATCTTAATTAAATCAAAATTAGCAGGCAAAACAATTCTTATCAAGTTGTCCCATCAATTAGTTTGTAGTCAGAACAGAACCTTAATAATTCAACTAAGTTTTTTGATATAAGCTTAATCTAGATATTGCAATGTTATGTTATGGTAAAGTGAAAATTATGGTGGGGAACGTACAGTTACTACACCGTGGTGATAAGACTATCACCAGGTAGACATCTGGTAGTCTGATAGTCGTTACTGTCAAAAACCCAAGTATAAGGTCTTGCATAGTGTTAAGATATCGAATCAAATGTAATCGCAATAAACCTTTTTATCTACTTAAAAAAAAGGGAGGAGGTTCTCAATTCGTCGGGATATTTTTTTTTTTCTATCTATGTTCCCCGATTACTCAAAAACGGCTCGACCGATTTGAAAAATTATTTTTTTGTTTGAAAGGGTATACTTTCAAGTTGGTTCCATTGTCGTTTGGTCACGATCTGATGCTGGGATCTTGGAGAAATCGATGGAACTCTTCAAATATTAAAGGCACATCTATTGTGATTTGGGTATTTTTGATGAGCAGTTGACATAAGACTATTGTATCTTAGATAAATTATAAATCAGCCCACTAAAAAGTGAAAAAAAAAACATTTTTACAAAAAATACAACCGAATTCCAAACTACAAAGTGAAAAATAACATTAATTTCGGAAGTCGGTGTCAAAAAACTAAAATACTGATCCAAAGACACCGATTTCCGAAATTAAAGTTATTTTTCAGTTTGGAAGTCGGTTGTATTTTTTGTAATAAAGTTTTTTTTAGCAAAAGGCGATGATGACTATGATTATTATCGAGGTTGTATAACAACATGACATTGTTTTAAAAATTCGAGTAAAACTGTTTAAAATCTGTCACTACAAACTGTTCCGTCAAGGAGAAAAAAGTTGTTCTGTAATACATTAATTGTGGTGTTCATAAATGTGTTTCATCCATAGAGTCTCTTGATTTCAATAAAAAAAGATTGTGTGGTTTTATGAAACCACGGTAAAAGTGAAACTTTTAAGCGAACTATAGGTGCCGCCATATTGGCCTTGGCTGCTCTGACGAGCGCCTTTCACTTTATCCCTACTCCGCGGCCGACCGTCACGCGACATGCAACACACAGACGAAAAAGTTTGAGACGATGTAATGAAAGTTTCACTTTAATTATCATAATGTAAACTATTATCACTATACTTATGTACTTTGTGCACTGATCCTAAATGGACACAATTTAACCCAAATACCAATCTACGTAAATTCAATCGAAAATGCAATAATATTAGTTTAATCTGCTACCAATAACATGAGCGGAACAAAAATATGAACTGGGGCTCTGTTTTAGCTTCCGTACGAAATGTTATCGACCAATTTGCCCGAAAAATTTGCTCCCAAACTGTATGCAAATATGAAAAAAATGTTTTTACCCTTCGTATAAAATGTTGAAATCCTATGCAGCAAATGTTACTGAAACAAGGTTTAGAATTTCTAAAATGTTGAAAATTCGGCCAACTAAAAGTGTATTCTTTTTGTTTTATCCATTTTATGGTAGGTGTTATTTTGATGAAAATTGAATTTCAAACAGTTTGACACATTTATTTGTAAAAATAATCGTTACTATTCCAAATATCAAATACGCATCGCCTGAATTTGAATACCTTTCAAATGCAGTACGTTGAAATCTTATTGCAAATCCTTGGGGACTTGAGAAATGGACTCGAAGGTGTCCGCGCGCAGAGAATATGCAGCTGCTATATTTTTAAAAATAATTTAAAGAGAAAATTTTCAGTTGAAAATGTAACTTCTCACAAGAGCGAAAACCATGGAAAAGTTAAAACTAGGTGCGTCCTAGTTTCAACTTGGTCGTGATCAAATAAGTTATTTTAATTTGAAGTTAAAATATTACGGCTAACATAGTTTAGAAGACTACCTTATCGTAACATACCTACAAATATATAATAAGCCTTTGTTAGCTGTTTACTAGCAGTATTGTCACAATTATGTTATTATTTGACAATCAAGTCGACCTCATGATCTTCACCGCATAAGGACATCTACAATACTAGGGTGATCCGATGCGATGTCATGCCAGAAACTAAGCTAAACCTCTCATGTATCACAAACCTCACACACACACAGAATACATCACATGACCTTATAACCTATGCTTTTTGTCCACCAATATTATTCTCTAAAAGGCAACTAATTTCCGAACAACATAACGCGAACGTGACGTTGCATCCGTGGCACTTAAAGTGCCTCGGAACAGATGTGTGTGGTACTACATAACGCGTGCTATGCTTTGCTAATCTCTAAACAACATTCTGGAACAACGGAGAATTTACGGAGGTATTTTTGGGACATTACCGTATTGCTGCTGTAGGTATAAGCTTTGTAGTTTGTTTTATGAAAATGTTTGTGGTACAAATTAAAGTTGATCATGCATGTAACTTATAAAATAAACCCTATTTATAAAGTTTTAAAACTAAAACGTAAAATTGGAACCGTCTTGGGGTATGTTGAAACTTCATTAACTGTCTGTTGTAAATCAGGAAAAAAACCAAGAAAATTCAATAAATGTTTAGTTTAAAGGTTGTCTAAACTTTGCCTAAACCGAGTGATCTAACAAGTCTAAATCAAGAGAAGCCAATTGGACTGCAATGATGACTAGAAATCGAATTTAATAGACTGAGTTGTCTTCCAAACATTGGAATACGGAACTAAATTCCCTCTACCAAAAATATTTGTATGCCGCTTCCCAACGTCCCTTCCAACCCCATAAACAGTATTAAAAGATTATAGCCCCAAAGAAAACATAATTACCCCTACAATAATGTCACAATAGCAAGAACCGACGAGGTCGGAAACAATAACCGGCCGTGTTTTCGCACAAAACAGTGGGAAATGCAAATTGTTTTACGAACCCGGCCTTGAGAACACTGGGTGTGCATTTGTGTTAAACGCGTCGCCTTGTGACGGAGTTATGTTTCGAGTTCACAAGATGGGTTCGATAAGCATGGTGGTGGTTTAAAATTGTTTGGACGTCTCAAAATGATATCCAGTCTTGCCAAGTGGCAACTTTGTAAAAGAAATTTCTTTTGTTGAAATAATTAAAAAGTTGATAATAATACTAATAATTTAAATAATCTATGCAAAAGCTGGACTCTTCAGCTCTGCTGTCCCTCATGAACATCAATACTAAGTATAACACCCGAAGACCGAAAACTTTTGCACTTCTGGTCTTTACAAATAACACCTCATATTACAGCCCTAGCGTTAGAATGTGTAAAGTTTAAAATGAAACTAGCTGCGCCCCGCGGTTTCACGCGCAGAAGTCTCGATCCCGTGGGAATATCGGAATCAAAAGTATCCTATGTGTTAATCCAGGTTATAAACTATCTGTGTGCCAAATTTCATTAAAATCTGTTCAGTAGTTTTTGCGTGAAGACGAGACAAACACACACACACACACACTCACAAACTTTCGCCTTTATAATATTAGTGCGATTACAAAGGACAATAACAGTATCGGCATCTTCGATTCTCGTGCCGCTGCTTTCAAAAGACATGTGCATACTCTTTCTTTTTAATCTTTTCATTATCTTGTAACGCTTTAAATACTGTTTGTTTTCTTTAAATAATGTAACTTTGTGTCACTTATGTACTTTACCTGGCGTGTTTGGTCTCCTACAGATTCCTTGCCTAAGCAGAAGTATGTCGGAAGGCAGACGCACAAACCTTGTAGCTGTAATTTTGTGAACTATGCTTTTTACTGTAGTTGTAATTTTATTATTATTGTTGCTAGTCATGTTGTACGATTACGCTTTGGGTGATAATCAGGTCCAAAACCTAGTGATATACTGTGATTGTTACCTGTTGTAGTTGCCTTGTGAATAAATAAATAAAAGAGTTAAATTAAAACCTAAATGTGCAGTAATTTTAAGAATCGTAAAATTTTATCTAATAACTTTATAACGTTTATAGTGTGTTGTAATATATTCAAAGTTATGGTGTACGGGTAAAGTTAATGTTGTACGATAAACAAGGATTATTTCTGCTAGCTTTAATAATAAAGTTGGTTTTGATATCAAGAGATACTCTGTGAATCTTTCAATCGATTACTTCAAGAACAACTGTCATTTGATAACTGAAATACTAGAGTCCTTCGATATCTCAAAGATATCTCAGACTTTCGAACTCCTGAATACCTGTAACGACTATTGGAAGTATTTTTAGTTTTCTGCAGAGCATGATGGGATCTCGATGTGTAAAGAATCACCACCCATCCGCGGAGTGACCACGTCGAATACAACTTAACCATGTAGTTCTGTTTCATTGTTATTTTTAGCCATTCATTGACATAAGGTGTGATATGTAACAAAAGCTGATTTACATTGAATTTAGTGCTAAATTCGTACCTCAACAACCAACATTTATTTCATACATCTTCTCTTATATTAACAAAACCCGCATCCATATATAACGACCTTAAACCAACGCTATAAAGTCGCAATTCGCGGCGCAATAGCGGTTTTCATTACACATACTCGTAAACAAAGAAAACAAAATGTAACGTAATGAAACAATAGGTACCTGGTACTTTTAATGAAAGCAAGTTCACAAAGGAATATGTAGTGGCTATTGTGTGCAACAAATGTAGTAAATTAAGAAACGAGGCATTGTATGATTGACTTGGGTCAAAAGGGCATTGTAATGCGAAGATGTCTTTGTATTTATTTTAACTTTAAGAAGGTAAAAAAAAAAACAGTGGTACTCCGGGAGTGCCGACAGAAGTAGAAGAAAAATACTTGTATAGAACATTGGTCCGTAACCTTATCTAAATAAAGAGCACAATCGCGTTAGCAAAAATGAGGTGTCGGTAACGGTATCGCGAGTTCAATTGTTTTTTCCTTGTGCTATGAAACCGTGCTTCTTGGCAAATTTCATGATTCTAGGTCAACAGAAAGTACCTTGTAGGTTTAGATATATTGCGAGTATCAAAATATGTCGCAAGAATGGCCGTATTTTTTATTGCGTTGACTTAGAAACTTGATTTATAAGAGCTCTTAAGAACTGTAGATCTACGTATTTGATATTAATTTCAACTTGATACCTCCACGCGTTCCTGAGAAAAAGGGCTCTTGACAGATAGACAGAAAGACGGACGCATGGACAACGAAGTGATTTTATCAGGGTTCCATTTTCTTCCTGTTGAGGTACGGAACCCTAAAAAAGAGCACTTATCATGTACCTTGTTTTTGCAATGGAAGTTCATTGTGCTAACGTCTACAATCCAATATATAACACAAAGGCAATGGTTAGTTCTTTCCTCGGGTTTTGTCGACTTAAGAATAGACAAAATGACAGATAAACAATCACAATCTGTCATTTTGTTTATTCTTCCGTCGACAAAACCCGTAGAAAACCCGTTTCTATGGTTGTCATACAACAGACTACCCAGAGGAAAGTATGTAATGAAGGAAACTTAGGCAATAGACAACTACTCATAATTTTAATATGGTTTGATTATTTCTTTGGTATTTTAAAAAAGTTAAAAGGTAAAATCTACTCATCAAACCATTTTCACATTCAATTTATTTTACAGTAACATTCAGTGTTTCCGCGAAATGTCACAATCGGCATCGCGTTTTTAACCTCCACGATGATTGATTGTTGATAACGTAAGAGCTTTTCAGTAACAGTTATTTCGCATAACTAGCTATTACAAATGGTTGCTCTGATTGCTTTTTATTTTAGTTTCCTGCCACTATTATTATGTCAACACCAGCTAGGTAATAAATCATAAAAGAGCAAATCAAAGGTATAAGTGAGGTTTGTACAAGCAATAAGGAGAAGTTCTTAGAAAACTTCTCGTACATAACTTGCTAGTAGAATATTTGCTCGCATAAAAATGTAATTATTTTCCGTAGGAACAAACTCGTTTGACACATTATGTTAATAATGTTCCTGGAAAACGGGTAATAAATTAGTACATTACTGCCGCGGTCTATAATGACTACTTTGCTGGTCGCGCTGATGATGGCCGACAGCGAGGACAGCAAGGGCTGCAATGATGGCCAAGCTGGAAGGCCTAGAGCGTACCTAGGCTAGCTCGAGGCAATCATAGCGTGACCAGCGAAGCAGTCATAGTGGGCCAAGGCTTGTATAGTGCTTTACTCAAAAATGCAAGTACCTAATCTAAATAAAACCAGCAAGTAATTTCAATAAAATATATATTAATTAACTAGAAATTTAATTAAAATGACAATTATGAAAAGTACAGTTACTAAAATTCAACACCGACTTTTCCGGTTTGATATTACTAATAGTTTGCGATAATTTGAATGCGGTGTTTGACTGCTGTATTATTTCTTCATTTATTACGCAAAAAAGTCACAAAATAAACATACAATTTTCGCTGAACCGCGCTTTTGTTACTTCTTTGTTCTTTTTTTTTAACAATGGTAGTTGGAACTATACAGCCAAATATGGAAAAAAACCTTTTTGTACCTATCTCTATAAATACAAACAGCTGTGTTTTAAATAAAATCTTTTTGCATTTGATTTTTTAAAACGTTGAAACGTCAAAATAGCGGCCGGCAATGTTTTGCCGGCCTGTTAGAGCGACCAGCAAAACTTTGCCGGCCGCTCCTTGAAACAGAACGGCAAGGTCGACTTTGCTCAAACAAGGTTGTCAAAATAATGACCACATTACATGCATTTTTGAGTAAAGTTACTTTTCAGTTTAAATTATAGTTTGCGATAATTTTAATGCGGTGTTTGACTGCTGTATTATTTCTTCATTTATTACGCAGAAAAGTCACTAAATAAACATACAATTTTCGCTGAACCGCGCTTTTGTTACTTCTTTGTTCTTTTTTTTTAACAATGGTAGTTGGAACTATACAGCCAAATATGGAATAAAATCTTTTTGTACCTATCTCTATAAATACAAACAGCTGTGTTTTAAATAAAATCTTTTTGCATTTGATTTTTTAAAACGTTGAAACGTCAAAATAGCGGCCGGCAATGTTTTGCCGGCCTGTTAGAGCGACCAGCAATACTTTGCCGGCCGCTCCTTGAAACAGACCGGCAAGGTCGACTTTGCTCAAACAAGGTTATCAAAATAATGACCACATTACATGCATTTTTGAGTAACGTTAATTATGTAAAATGTGTAATGTAGGGTTCATTTTTAATGAATGTTGTAACATTGAATAATCTACCACTTCTAATAAGATAAAAACCGCCGTCTGATGTTGCTACGCCGCGTAGCCGCGTAGCTAAGCTACGCCGTAGCAACCGCGTAGCACTTACTCAAGAGAAATAATAGATTCATTCCTGTTGGCATTACGTCTCGAATAAAGCTCCAATTAACATGAAAATAATGTGTAGTAGTAGTTAATGCCAACGTTAAATTTATACAATCGTCGGAGTAAAACATACCGTACATTATTCAAAATATCTGAAAACTCACACACATACCGACAAAAGCCTAATACATCTCAAATATCTAGGACGACCTGAATGCATTTATTATTTATAGTTTCCCTAATCACTTAGCCTTGACAAAAGCTCTTAAACTTTCCCGATTTAAGTAAAAATGAGCTAGCAAAACTTGAGTATTTATAGCTAAAGTCTGGCCTAGCTAATTCACTGGCAGTCAGGTAACTTCGAAATTAGTTTAAAATTCGTATGCAGTACTTATTGGATGTGAAATTGACGGGGCATTGCGCAACGTACGAATTGAGGTCTTCTATTGCGATACAGTATTTTTTTTATAACTACGAATGTTCTGGAATAGAGAGAAAGGAAGACTTTTTGAATAGAATCTCATTTATTTTGTGCCACAGCCAAAAAAAATTTAGTAAAACATTTGATTTAGTAAAACATTAATTTAGATTGATTTTGGGTTAGCCTTTTTTTTATTAGATTTAATTTTTGGTAGCAGTGATAGCTTAGTGGCCGTGACTATGACCGTCAGACTGCCAAGTCATAGGTCTCGAATTCGAACCCAAGACACGCACCTCTGACTTTTCGGATTCATGTGCGTATTGTATAATTATCACTTGCTTCAAAAACGGTGAAGGAAAACATCGTAAGGAAACCGGCATGCTTGAGAGATATTTCTCGACGGCATGTGAAACCAAGTCAGAGGCCCATGGGTGGCTTTAAAACTCTGACACGAGGTTAGTCACTAACCGCAAGAAAAGAAGAAGAAGATTTATATAAGAAAAAAGTTATGACCGGTAAAGCATATTTCATAACACAAGTTATTAATATAGGTTTTATTAAATAGTTTTCGTTTGCATTACAAAACTAAAAATATTGATACTGTTCGGACAATTCATTGACTTGAAAAAAAAAATAACACAACATAACATCACGCCTTTATTTCCCAAAGGGCTAGACAGGTATACGTTTAGCACACCTACATTCAGCCAGTTATATTTAAGTCCCATGTAATAGGAGACGAGCATACCAAGACCCCTCCGTGCCTCGGAAAGCACGTTAAGCCGTTGGTCCCGGCTGTCATTTGTAGATCTTTGACAGTCGTTACGGGTAGTTAGAAGCCTAAAAGTCTGACAACCAGTCTTACCAAGGGGTATCGTGTTACCTAGTAACTAGATTGTTGAGGTCAGATAGGCAGTCGCTTCATGTCAAATACTGGTATTCAGCTGCATCCGGTTAGACTGGAAGCCGACCCCAACATATTTGAAAAGAAAAAAAAACAAGAAAAAGGCTACGCAGATGATGATGTAATAGGGGGCGAGCCTATTTCCATCAACTGGGCACAAATCCAGACTCTGGGCTACTACTGAAAAATTCTTAATAGAAAACAGTGGCACTCCGGGAGTGCTGACAGAAGTACAGTACCGACCAAAAGTCCATGAGCAATCTCACAAAGCAATAGACTGACGCTTCGGTTTGACTTACGACCTTCTTCTATAAGTTGTTACAATACTGTAGACACGCACATTACACACACACACTCACTTTGTCTGCAACCAATGACTAGTTCGATAATCATCATTCGTTTTTAGTTTCATTCGTCTTGTTCACATAAATATTAAAGTTTAGCAGGTAGACCACAAAAAACTAAGTAAATTATTTCGATTTCTGTGGGGTAGATGCAGTTTGTTACAAGTATTCAATTAATAGAACTTTGTTGGTTCGTGCCGTGATAATATTGGTGACGAGCATTTAGCGCAGTGTTGTGGTTATTATTATCAAAAAGCAGGCATAAAATATATTGAAGAGATCAGATCAGATCAGAGAATATTATTGCGCTGCGTAAAAGTGAAGTGAATATCTAATAAAACCGGACTAAGTGTGAGTGTTATCATTTATATATTTCATTTATTTATTTATTTATTTATTTGTTAGGGACAAAAAACAGTTACATGCTACAAATTACAGAGAAATAAACTAAGATTTAACAAACATGCAACCCACACCATTGTCCACGTTTTAACAAAAGGTTAAAAGAAGTGCTGAAGACAAGTGACAAAAAATAATAAAAATAAAACAAAAGTCGCTGCCACAATATTGCTGTGTTAGCTTAGCTTACTTTAACTTAAATTATTCACTTAACAAAATATCCAGAGCCATTTTCTTAAATAATTGCTTAGATAAACAAAATATATCCAGTCCCATAAAATGCGTGTTGTAAGAATCCACAAGGCGACGAAGAGGTACACGTTCCCCAGCGTTAGTCCTGCATATGTCTGTATGGAACAGTTGAGGCACGCGCACCCCCCTTCGAATAACACTTCTGGGTACCTTGTAACACAATTTGTTTGTAAGGTCAATACAGTCAAATTTATTATTGCATATGCCGTGCAGTGTCATAGCATCAAGTAACAGCCGCCTAGATTTCAATTCCAGAACGCCATACCGTTTCAAAAGCTGCACGTAAGGAACCTTTGATCGGAAGCACTTATAGTTCATAGACCGTAAGAACTTCTTCTGTACCCTTTCCATTCTAGTGCCGTATTTGTCGTAGAAAGGATTCCAGATGGGGACGGCATATTCCAACTGGGATCGTACCAAAGTCTTATAAAGCAATAAGAACGTAGAGGGCCGCACAAAGTCACGTGACGATCTCATGATGAAACCATACATCTGATACGCCTTGTTTACTATATTGTCAACGTGCTTGTCAAAGTGTAAACTGGCATCCAGTGTAACACCTAAGTCACGAACAAAGCTAACTTTATTTAAGAGAGCGTTATGAAAGGAATAATTAAAATTTATTTTAATTTTCTTTTTGGTAAATGAGATGGCATGACATTTGGGAAGACTGAGAAAGAGCCTATTATCGTTACAGTATGTATATAATCTATCCAGGTCCATTTGAAGAAGTAGACAGTCTTGTATATTCTTGCAAGATCTGTAAATTTTTATATCATCCGCATACATTAAAAACTTAGAATTGAGAAAACATTGTTTAATGTCATTAATGAATATAATGAAGAGAAGAGGGCCTAAAATAGATCCCTGTGGTACGCCAGATGTAACAACTATAGGGTCTGACTCGTAACCATTAACAACAATTCTTTGGGTCCTGTTATAAATATATGAAATAAACCATCTAAGCAAATTACCACGTATTCCGTTGAAAGCAATTTTTTCTAAAAGCAGTGTATGATCCACCTTATCGAAAGCCTTCTGGAAGTCAGTGTACACAGCGTCCACTTGAACTTTTTGATCCAATTTTTCAAATAAGTAGTTGGTAAATACTAACAGATTAGTTGCAGTTGAACGACGTTTGACGAAACCATGTTGCTCGGGTAAAATAAGCTGATGAATGTGGGGGTACACGACGCCATGCACAAGACTCTCGAAAACCTTAGACAAAGTAGAAAGGATAGAGATGGGGCGATAATTCTCTACATTGTTCTTATCACCAGTCTTATAAACAGGGGTTATAAACGCACGTTTCCAAATCGCAGGAAAAACACCCGCACGCAAACATTTATTAAAAATTATATGTAATGCAGTACACAAGCTATCACGTGTTCTTACGAAAAAGCTGGCTGGTAAACCATCAGGTCCGGCCCCTTTAGAGGAATCTAAAGACTTTAAAGCCGCGTGCACAACTTCCGTAGATAGAGAGATTTCGGCCATGCAAGACGAGCTATCTGCATAGCGACCAGATGGCTGCCATTTAACAGGGTCCAAAGTCGAGGGTTCGTAGACAGAAGAAAAGAAAGATGAAAATAGATTACAAATGTCTGTGGGGTCTTCTGAAGAAACATTTCTGAAATACATACTAGCCGGATAGTTAGCTTTTCCCTTTCTAGATGAGATGTAGGACCAGAAATGCTTTATATTCTTAGGAATGCTGTCCTCGACCGAATCAATGTACTTCCGATAACATTCAATTAACTCTCCGTGGAGAAGCTTGCGATGGTTAGAAAATTTAAAGTAGTCAGATTGATTATTGTACTTCTTCCATCTTATCCAAGCCCGTTCTTTTGTTTTAAAGATTCTTATGAGAGAGGGTGTAAACCAGACAGGAAAACTTGAGTTTCTTATTCTAGTCAGTGGAACATGTGTCTTGATAATACCGTATAATATCTCATAAAAGACGTTGACAGCTTGATCAGAGTCAAGGTTGGATAGTACCAAGTTCCAGTTAATTTTACTCAGGTCAAAATTTATATGATCGTAATTAGCTTTATGAAAGTTATGTCTACGGACCGAGCGGTACTTTAGCGGAGTGTAATGCGTGTTCAGACAAGTCAATACAGAAAAAACTGGATGATGACCATCGGGGTCAAGCAGAGCATTGCATGATATGGACTGGCAGTCAACATTTGAGATAATCAAGTCTAGTATTCGACCCAATTTGTTTTTAGTAATATTGAATTGTGAGCCACCAATTAAATTAATGAAATTCAATAATATTTGCCCGATTGTGTTCGAAACTTGTGCGATTGCTTGATTCCCACGGTCCAACCAGTCAATGTCAGGTAGGTTAAAATCACCGATAATAAAGTAAGAGTCGGTAGTAGGATCGTTAGCTAAGTCTTGCAGCATGTCTAAGTAATGTGTGTATATTACCTCATGCGTTCGCGGTGGCATGTACGTAGCACTTATGATGTGGCGTTTATTGTGCTGGGAAGCAGGCAATTGGACAATTACTTGTTCAATTTCTGCCCGGACGAATTGTGTCGGTAACTTAGTAGGACGCAGTTCACGGAGAACAGCTATTAGAACTCCTCCACCATCACCCTTATTTGTCACAGAACGATCACGATCACATCGGAAGACCACATAACGATCGTCAATAAATTCGTTATCCTGGATGCTGGGAATCAGCCAGGTTTCCGTCAGTATAATGATGTCATAGGAACTCGCCACAATATTCATGTATAATGTGTGTAACTTCGTGCGGACCCCTCTACAGTTCTGATAATAAATCACAATGTTATTAGTAGCCATTGATAACTAGAATTTTACAACAATAATAATAATTAACATATTTACTTTCAAAGCACACACTGAAAAAGCAATTTTAAATTTGAGGTCCGGTACATTACTATGTAAAACTTTATGCAGGCACTTAGGCAGTAAAATATAAAATTGTAACAACACACAATTAAAAAACTGGAGGAAATATAACTTTGGAACTGTCGTTAACAGCACATAGCATGAAAACAAGCAAATATCACAAGTTGAAAAAGGACAGCAGTACATACATAGCTCTGAGGAAGCGTAGATTAGAGTACATACCATATATAAAAGCGACAAACAAAAGGAAAACAATAATCCAAAAAATAAAACAGTAGCACACATCGAGTCATTAAATTGAATTCTCGGTTCCGGTCTTCTCACCAGCAGAGATCTTTTTGAGATCTTCAGTGAATCTAATCGCAAAAGACTTTTCTCCATCCCGCTCACGCACAAGTATCGTCGAGTTCCTGATCCAAACATATTTAAATCCATGTTTCCTGGCGAGTACTTTGGCCTCACGAAATAAAGCCTTATTTTTCAGAGTTAGATGCTCATTCAAGTAGACAGATACTGTAGTAGTGCCTGGGATTCCTATCTGATCAGACTTGAGACCCTTCGCATTACGGTAGGCGCTGAGTATATTGTCACGAACGATCCGCGATCTGAGCTTTACAATTAAGTTCTTAGGTTTGCTATCTTGCTGCTGTGCATGTGGGACTCGATGTATTGACACGATATCATTTTGCGGCACCGGCGAATGAATGGCTTTTCCTATAGACTCCATAATGGTTATAAGGTTTTCATTCCGTTTTTCGGGCACATTGCAAATCTCGATGTTGCACTGGCGTGCCTGCTGTTCCATGGAGTCAATTTTTGCTTCAAGTATGGCCACCTTATTATCGCAATTATTGTTGGCCAATTCATGGAAGCGCTTCACGTATTCTTTATGCTCCGCCTCTACGGTATCTAAGCGAGTCTTCATATCCTCGTATTCTACATTAAAGAATTTAATAGATTTCTCAATCTCTACAAAGGATTTTTGAATAGATAGATTCTGCAGCCTTAACTCAGAGACATCTGTCACTAATTTCTCAAGTATTTTATCCTGGTCGGCCTTCCAAGACTGCAGCATGCTCTTTAATTCTTCGATACCATCCGGCTCCACACAGCCATCGTCGCCTCGAAAACGCTTATTGCTCGGCCTTGTAGTAGCCTTTACCGAACCATAGGTGCTACTTTCCGGGGCCAACATGGCAGGAGAAAGGTCGGGTTCCGATTGCGTCTCCGATAGAACACGGGCATTTGGGGAGCCCTGTGGGGGTGAGCGAATCATGCGAGGCATGGTTGGCCAGCCGGCTCAAAATCCGTAGAAACGTAAAAAGTACCCGGCAGTTGATAGGAGTCAGTTAATTTGTACAAACAGCTATATGTCGGGTTGGCTCAGGGTGCACAAGCGTTGACTCAAACACCGTGCGTCGAAAAGGTGCGAGTTCGCGCCCAGGCGAACGCAAAAGTTTTTGTAAGTTTTCCAATGAAGATTTTAATCTTGTCACTCAAAGTGTGAGCTCACCGAAATCTTCTATCTCACCTCAGCTCCGCCCACTGGGCGTAGACCGCACGTAACAGCACCTCAAGAGCGACAAGGAATCGCAAATAAGAGCGACAGCCAATCGGAGCACAGAAAGTCACACACAAATTAAAAGTCACAGCGCGGCGCGCACACGTCTGCTCACTTCTGAGTACGAAAGCTAACTCATATTTTATATTTTACTAAACATAAATCCTAATCAAGGGTATTGTTGATAGAACAGAGGTATTGCTGAGACAGAAGATGCCTTTAAAGTTTTAAATTCATTGTGAGGTTTAATTCGATTAGTGAATAATAAATAATTAGGTATTATGTGTAATAAAAACAATGTTTTTCTTTGTTCTAGAGAAATACTGTGACGGTTAAGAGATATGAGGAAGGGGCTTATTATCGAGTAGCAGCGATGTCAAATGGTGAATGAAACAAATGGTGAATGAAACAAATGGTTTCATACCAACGAGATATTTTGCTGAATTATTAAAAACACGTCATTATGAACCGTTCGCCGTGCACTCTGAAGGCTTGCATCACTGAAGGCTGGTCTTCAGAAAAAGAAAACCGTTTTTGACCTTAAAATATTGACCGTACCAACTTAATAAACAACAGATTCGTTATTGCATCAATTTATGGTAACGAATTTTTTAAGCACGTTTCAATAGGGTGTTTGTCGTATTTCTTGCAGATATACCGAAATTGTTTAATATTATTTTAGTAATAGTATTATTTTAGGATTAAAATTTGAGGTTTAGTTTCAATCTTCTTTTCGTAAAGAAAATGAATACTTAAGCTTTAACCTCAATAACAACCAATATTTACTAAAGTCAAATAAAATGTAAAATAATTAATACAAATAAAATATAAACAAACTGCCCATATTTAACCTTAAAATTACCTATTCTGTAAGTAGTTTTTTACATTTTAAGTAGTCTTATATTCTTATTTATTACTTAATTACTTTGACCATGATCAAAGCTTAATATTTATGATGAAAAAATCCATTAAAAATTTAAAATATTTCATAGTTTAAATATGTCAAAATAATACAAACTGCTTCTAAGTTTCTTGACATCTATTTCACATCTTATTCAGCTGAAGTAATGATAAATAATTGTAGCAGTTTAATAACTATACTTAAGTAAAATAAACATAACGAATAAATATTATTTATTTTTTATTATAACATATCACGCATTTTTTATTCTAAACCCTTTATTGCAATAACAACATTAATAAATAGGCAGGATATTTAAAAATATTATTATTGCAAACAAAAATAATAATATTTGCAAAAACAGCGCTGTGATTTACGAGATTAGAACCTTAGCCATCTTGAATCTAAGACCAACGCTTAACGCCTTCTGCTATCTGCACATATAATTTACTTTCGAATTTTAGCAATGCGATACACTGGCCAAGGTCACGCGTACGAGTATGATGCGTGCTAACAAAAGTTATGGAAATATAAGTGCGGCGCCCGCGAACCGTGACGATACGATAGTGTGTAGTGCGAAACTGCGTTCTCTGTGGTGTGTGTACGGCACTCACACCACAGACGTCTGACTGTTTACACATACAAATGTACGGACTATACCGCGTGTTCACAGCAATACGACTCTTAGCGTGCTCATGCACTTTTGAGCGCTTACTGTACCTTGATTGTGCAGGAAACACTTTTCTTTTTTGAAGTCGGTAAAAAAAGGGAAATATCAATCATGTCGTTGTCATGTCTAAATGTTTGGAATGTCATTAATCCCAAAGAAAATATATCACGCGTTGATGTCTTTTTAATGGTCAAAAGCTGGTGTCGGTAACAGTGTCGCGAGTTCAATTGTTTTTTCCCATCTCAAAAATGCCCAACGTGCCTATAGAAGTTTTCACTTCCAAATCGCAGTAACACTATCCGACCTGAAAATCAAACCCAGGACCTCGTGCTCATCAGTAGCGCTTGCGATCACTAGACCAACGCGGCAAACAAATAATAATTAACATTTCATCAACGCTCAATACAATGTAAAAATGGCTTTACATGAACAAAAACACACTTCGGCAATTTAAGCAATAAGTCTATAGCAACGAGAACAATTCGCACGTAGGCCATATTTTTATTTGGCCTTTTGGCCATTAATATGCATGGGGATGGCACGGGATTGGCTGGGACAATGAGCTTGGCATACGTGACCTGAGTCCTAAATTAAAGCCAGTTTTGTGGCAGATTTGTGCCAGTTTTGAGCTGGTTATGCTTTTAGTTCAGTGATAACGTAGTTTGTTTTATTACCCTTTGCTAAGTGGTACACGTGAAGGGATATGAATGAAATACGTAGATTTATTTAGAAACCAATTCCGCTTAACTATTCCTAAAGTGTCATAAAAAACCCTGTAAGAAATCGACACGTGTTTCACCTCTCAACGAGGCATCTTCAAGGTGTCGATTGACTTATCGCGAACCCGAACACGATGTGTTGCCATGCTAAACGCCGGACGCAGAGAGAACGAATCGAATTTCCAAAAAAAAAATACAACACTTTCATAGTTACAGCATTCCAACACCAGTCGGCTATGCATGGTTCAAAAGCATTGTTGTCAATCGTCCCTAGATTTATTAATTATTTCTAAATTGACAATGAGGCTATTCAAAAAAATTTGTTTATATTTTTGAGAAGTATTCGCTTATAGAACATATTATTTGAAACTACGATCACAATTTTTGCCAAACCTGAAGTATTATTTTACGTTTTAAGTATGTCGGATCCGGTCATTAGTACGGACACGAAACGAATCGCAAGCGCGCCACTGGCGACAGGATGTGATCTACCCACACCTAAAGCGCGCGCTTCTACAGAGTCGTGATGTTTTAAGGCCACGGCTAGGAGGAGATTCAGCCTCAGATCGCATCGGAGTTAAGACGTCGCGGAACTGTTCTCGATTCGTGGTACTCAGTTATTGTGTTGATTGTAATTTGTGATCATTGTGTTAATTTGTGATTTTAATAAACGCCGTCACACCCTTTGTGTGTATAATTTAGCTAGTCTGATTATTTTGATAGTAAATTAAAATGTGATCTGAACTGCAAACGGTTTTTCTATTGCGCATTAACCAACACTACCCACACTACGCCCACAGTAGTTAAAGTATCGCTGATAATAACGAAACAGTCACATACCCGTCTCCGACAAGTATATAAGTTATTCCCAACCAAGTTGATTTCGCTTTATTTCAATATTCTATCCATCCAACCAATAAAATATTGTAAACCAACCGACCTAAAACTCGTAAAATCTTTTTAAAATTGTATTTCTATCCAATCAACTCGCTCTCTAGAGCATATTCTATCAATGAGAATAAAAAGAACGTGGTGTTTTGTTTATTCGACGTTAATTCAAAATCTGCAAATACAGGTTCCGTAAACACAGCTCAGAAAAACATGCAAAAAACGTTTACATTGTTTTGCAAACAAGGTTTTATGTAACAGCAGATTGATATGAACTGGGAAGCGAATGGCGTGGATGGATTAGCCTATCTTTGTTGGTTTAGGATGACGTGTTATGCCATCTAGGTTACCTGCAGTTACATGACGCAGTACCTAGGATCAGATGTAGAGTGGAGTTTGCATCTTTTTGTAAAAAGCCTAACCGAGGGTCAATGATTTACATGAGTAAAATGAGATACAATCGACGTGGATGTATTTAGTAACCTGTTCCGCTTAGCTATTTTAAAAGCCATAAAAACTCCTGAAAGAAATCGACACGTGTTTCACCTCTCAACGAGGCATCCTCAGGATGACGATTGACTTTTCGCGAATCCGAATACGGTGTATTGCCACATTGAGCGCTCAACGTAGAGTACAAGTCAATCGTCATCCTGAGGATACCTCATTGAGAGGTGAAACACGTGTCGATTTCTTTCAGGAGTTTTTTATGGCTCTTTAGAAATAGCTAAGCGGAGCAAGTTACTAAATATATCCACGTCTATTGTATTTTATAATGGATTTCCGCAAAGTCACGCCTGAATCAATTAACTATGAGTACAATGATTTAAATATGTTTGTAATTCAATTAAAAGGACCAAAAACTTTAATTTTTTTTAAGCCGAAGCTTCCGATTTATGTACTGTCGAAGAATATTTTTAAACATTTGTAAGTCTTTTCAAGACGAAAGTAAACCTTTCCTATTTTCACGTTAAACTTCTAAGCTATAAAAATCACTGATAGTTAATAATGTGAGCGCGTGCAATGCCCCGCGAACAGCGATAACTAGCACCATCTTTCTTTTGGAAAGTAAACTATTATTGCAATGAGAAAAGAAACATGCCATTCGTTCTAGAAACTTCTGTAAAAGATATGGAGTATGTGTTCGTAATAGCTATATATAACGTAGTGTACCAGAAGATAAGGAACTCGTTGCTCAAGCACAAGGGTGTTCAATCAAACCTAGCAACTACTTTAAATTCTTGTAAATACTTTCTAAGATAATCTTGGATATAACTAATTTCGGGATAGGAAAAAAATGTGAAAAACCTGGACTTATAATGATCTGAAATCGTCAAGACCCAGTCAGCAAACGTGTTGGTCAATATAGGCTGGTGTACAAGGCCACGACATAGGGCGGTGCGTCTTGGGGCGCGGGTCGGCGTCCGAATGTTCCCGCGCCGCTTTCCTTTCCGCGGTGACTCATGGCATGCTCTAAATAACTTCTTATTTATGTTCTCGCCGCGGGTCGCAGACGCAAGACGCAGGTCGCGCGAGCGGTGATATCGTGGCCAAGGGGTAAGGGACTGTTTCTTACAACAGTGCAATCATCATTTCAGCCGAAAGACGTCCACTGCTGGACATAAGCAACAGTGCAATACACGGTCAAAATGTAAATAACAACTGTTTTTGAAGTGAAAACTTCTTTAGGCGCGTTGGGCATTTTTGGATCGGACTAAACCATTGATTTCGCGACACTGTTACGACACCAGCTTTTGACCATTGAAAAGACATCAACGCGTTGATTACCGCAGTGCCGATGTTTTTCAAGTTTTCACTTCTGTCGGCACTCCCGGAGTGCTACTGTTTTTTTTTCTGTTTTTGCTGTTGCGTCTAGAATCATGTACTGAGTTCATAGTAACAGTATGCGCGTCAATGTCCCCTACACCCTGTATTATCCATTATTATAATGGCTATATTTATTTACCTATTACTTTCGAAACAGAAAAATAAGAATCAAGTGACATCTTAAAGGCGGAATAAAAATCTTTCATCTTAATTAAAATTAATTCAGCGGGAAGCCGTAAAGATTGCGGAGTGATAAAAGCAATTAGAAAAACACTTTAGCGAAAAGCGAAAACAACTTTTCGCGGATTTAAGCCTTTTTCATTTGTCCAATTTATTGAATCTCCTTTTTTTGTCATTAAGTAATGGCTTAGCTTGCTCAGTGATTTTAATGGTGGTGCTTACTTTTTTTGCTTTTTGTTGTAAGGTACATACACATTTAGGCTTGTATTAAGAATCAGGGTACATCAGGAATCTTGATTTTAATTAGATTTAAATAGAAAATAGTTTTAATGATATCCTTCAATTTTAAATGGAGTCTTACGATTGGACATCTTCAAGTCATTTTAGAAATTCCAGGGCCTTGGAAAGTCTAAATGCCTAGCTACTAATGCGAAGAATTCTTGAGATTTGCATGAATTGTTTTATTTACTTATCTTTAGAATACAACCTTAGCACAATACGTGTTTTTGCTAAGTATCTCTCGTCTGCCTCAGTTAAGAAGAAAGATTAAATAAACTTTAAATTCCATACACAGATCCAACATTTTGTGGTAACAACTAAATATATTTCGAAACGCAAACTTTATGATACTCTTGTCCCAGTTTTAAAGTGTAGACGCTTGACTTTGTCATTGTCTTGTCTCAAAGACAAAGTTTTGTCTGAATCAGAAGCACATCGCAAGGACATTTTACAAGTACAAAGTTAAGAAGCGACGAATGACTTTTGTGTTTCGTTGGTCAGTTTGTGGTTATGGAAGAAAATTATTTAAATTTAATGATCCTTTAGATATTTTGATTAAATATTGGTAGGGTGCCACTTTTAAATAGAGTATGTTGAAATCCCGGCTAATTTGGTAATGTTTTGAAATTATTATTGAAATAAAAATAAAAACTGCCTCGTGAGCATAACGTCCTGGGTTCGATTCCCGGGTCAAACAAAGTGTTGTTGGATTTTACCATCTGGAATTTCTCAGTAGCAACCCGGAGGCTACATTTGTGCCCAGTTGATGGCAATGGGGTCGCCCCCTATTACATGGGACTCATACACAGGGGAATACTGGCGTGATGTTATGTAATTATAAAAAAAACCAGTGGCACTCCGGGAGTGAAAACTAGAAAAAAAATCAGCACCGCGGTATCAACGCGTTGATGTCTTTTACTCCACGCACCGCGGTAATTAACGCGTTAATGTCTTTTGAATGGTCCTTTCGACCATTATAAAGACATCAACGCTTGTATCGTCACGGTGTCGCGAAATCAATGGTTTAGTCCCATCTCAAAAATGCCCAATGCGCCTAAAGAAGTTTTCACTTAAAAAAAAAACCTCATAATGATTCAGCATTTCTGACACTGCAGAAGAGAAGCTTTTAGCGAACAAATTTTTAGTTCAACCAAAATAAAATCACAAACTATATAAAGTAATACATTTATGTCATAAATCATACAGATACTAAAATACGATTCATATCACACATTTGGCCTACAAAATGAATATTTATGTGCCATATGAACACAGACTAACGTTATCATCCATGAAGCACATAACTTCTCATTAATTTGGTTTTGGGAATCAAATCATTGCCATTTCATAGCATGAAATAATAGTAGAACCAAAGCACTGACTAATGTATAGAACAGGAAAAAATCGGTACAGTACGGTCAAGGAGCGATAAGCAATTTTCAAACAAACTTTACCACAGAGCGGTCGCATGTCACCTTTTCAGAATGTAATTTTCATTAAAAATCTTGGCAATGACATCGTCGGAAAAATTATAAGGTGCACCTTATAATTTTTTTTTACCTTATTATTTGACTGTACCTATTATAATTGTGTTCGTAACTGGTGACCACGCATCTGAAAAGATAGGGTAGGATGCCCTTTGTGGACAGTGAGCAATGAGTAGCTCGCCCTCCGATAAAGACCAGGCCCAGGTCGACGGCGCGTTGTGTTCCACGCGCGCCTCTAAGAGATGTCAGCACAATTGAAGGGGTCCGACAGGGCCAATACCTGCCGGGATTGCGGGTTTGTCTGAAAGAGTTACCGTGGCCCATGGCAACATACAGGCAACTGAAGGAGCACGGGTGAGTTTTAGTCAGTAAGAGTTTGACACGCCCTCGCGGGAGAAGTTGTTTGATAATTTCCCACCCAAAAAAACAGAGTAGGATGCCCTCACGATAGGTATAAAAGTGATCATTGCAGGGAGGCTGGTGTCAGCTAGATGGAAATAGTAATAGATCAAGGGGTGTGCGATTCGAGAGGCCTATGTCCAGCAGTGGACTGCTAAAGGCTGGTGATGACTGTTTATATGGCTGTGGTTCATTTTGTAGAGGATTACTAGGAGCCAAGATTAAAAATATCAATTAAGAAATAAATCGAAAAGAAATATTTTTTATTAAGTAAACAAAGTTATATCAGTAATAAAATATCAAATATATGAAAAATGTTTTTTTTTACCTCTATCTTTCTGAAGTCTGGAGTAAAGTTGGTGCAAATGAAAACTCAAAAAAAAATATTTCTATATTTTTAGATTATGTTTTAGTTATATATTTTATTTTTTATTTAAGGTCGGCGGTTCGGATCCGGGCCGCGGTCCATTATTTGGTATCTCCTGGTATAGACTATAAAATATGATTGCGATAAATAATTATGGCGAAAATATATATGAAAATTCTGAGTTTCATCTAACTCTGCTGCAATCAAAACAATTAAAAATGTAACTGAATCCGCCTTCACTCAGAACGTAAGTTCAGAAAATATTAATTTAAATTTTGCTGCAAATATTCGGTTTCGTTCCATTAAAAATAAATTAACCCTTCAAATAAATACTTTAAATTTTAAATTGACTTTCGGTAACGAATCCTTATAACTGTCTGATATTGCCAAAATGCAGTGAGCTAGCGAAATGGCCAACCCTTGTTCCTTCTCTTTTTGAGAAGAGATCTTGAACCAGTAGGAAAATTTACAGAACAGTATTAATTGAACATTCTATAATCATGTGTTTCATCTCTTCCTTATTTTTAATTCATATATATAACTAATAGATATACATCATACATGTTCTTTCTGAGTTTATCATGGACATTACTTTGGAAATTTAAATACCTGGGGCATTTAATTACCGAAGGTCTTGAAGACGATCAGGATATTGAGAGGGAGCGCAGGGCTCTGGCGGTCAGAGGTAACATGCTGGCCCGCAGATTCTCCTGCTGCTCTGAACAAGTAAAGATAACGTTGTTTAAAGCATATCGTCAAAGCTTTTATATGGGAAATCTGTGGGTCAGCCACACCAAAAGATCGCTGGATGTCCAGTATAATAACATCTTCAGGATGATGTTGGGGCTGCCTCGCTTCTGTAGTGCATCGGGGATGTTTGTGCTGTATCGCACTGATGACTTTCATGCCGTCATCCGCAAGAAAACTGTATCAATTATCTGCAGAATGCGTGGTAGCTGCAATGGAATTCTGAAGACAGTAGCGGATAGGATCCCTTCTCCGTTGTGGATATACTTTGTTAAGAGGGTAATTTGAATTGTATTTTAACATTTTAATTTTAATGTATGGATTAAGTTATCTGAATTATATGGATTTTATTTTATTTATTTTACTACTGACATCGGTGACGTCGTTAGGAAACCTAAACCTTCAGTTAACATATAAGTCTAAAATCGCCAACCCGTCTTGAGCAAGGGTAGTGATCAATGCTCGTGCCTTCTCATTAGGAGAAGAGGCCTAAAACCTGTAGTGAGACAAAAATACACTGTTATTATATTATTAAACATCGTTAGCTATCCCAAATATAACTAGTGAAGCATTCACACAAAATAAAATTCAATTTCAAATGCACACTAAAAGCATAACCCTGTTAAAACTAATAACGCTAATTCCACTAACCAAAAAAAAAAGGCTGAATATCTAAAACATTTGACTAAAATGCTTCCGATGTAGATATTAAATCTATTCGAATCATTGGCAAAGCGTGTTGGTATTCCGAGCTCTAAATTGAAAACTTAATATATAAATAATTAATGACACTTCTTACTTTCTGTAAATGTAACATTGGCGTGAATTTTTAGACACTCGATCGCACTAGTGTTAAACTAATAAAAAATCACAAATGATGTAACAAGGCGGTTTATTTATTCATAAATTTCATACCTACCTAAACTGAATAATCTCAGGAAAAACCAGTGGATAATTTTGTGCTAAATACCGACCATTTAACATAGTTAAAGCAAAAATACCGAGCGACCTTTGCGCTGCCGCCGACGATACTTTGGAAGTGTCGAAGTTTTGGACCAACAAAATTGAAAACACTGTCGTGCCATAGACACGACGAGGAAGAACATAGTTAAAATATTTATATGTCCCAAGCAAAACATTAAAGAGCATCACAAAGCGTAAAATATTACGTCCTTATTTTAATCAAGCCTCTGCTTTCGAGAGGAACTGTACACGTCCTTTCAAATGAATTTAGGCCTGTGAAAATTGAGCCTACTAATCGAGCCGGCAGTTTCAGTGACATTTTAGTCGAAATACTAGAACAACGGAATTTATTTAATTACGTCGGGCAATGTTCGTACTTTCACCACAAAGGGCCAAAATTTTCACAAAATTCTCGTCGCGTGTATTTTGCCTGTCACTGCATGGAGGAAAACAGCTGCTAAATTACATTACTCCTAATGTCAATAATTTTTTTCAACGTTACATGACTTCACGCCCAATTTCACCGACGGGTTAGGCAGAAGTATGTATTATTGTTTTGTTTTATTTTGACAATTTCAACAATAAATCCATTGCGTCGTACGTTTTAAAATCCATAGACATGACAACCATTTCAACACAATGGATGTCGTCAAACTGTCAATATAAAAACTATTGTGAATACGAGTTTGTTACACAATAGGTAGCTGGATACACAATACGTACAGGAATATCGGTTTATTTCGGCTTGTGCACGAAGCTTGAAACAAAGTTTGAAGTTTCCTATAGACGAAGGTGACTATTTGGGGCCTGAGCTTGATTGATAAGGTTAGGTACATATCACTGAACTCTTTGACGCGAATAGCCGTTGCTGCCGTTGCAGAAACATACTGAGTCAGTTCCGCTAAAGGTTAGGTTAGACCGGACGATGTCACTCGTGCGTGTTCGTGCATTGTCGTAACTCTGGCCTGGAAATGTAGAACCAAAATTTATTTAAATTGCAGTGTAGTAGACACATATACTTTTTTTTTTTTTGTTTGGTAATTTATCAAATAACTTCTCCCGCTCTGGGTGGAGCGGGAGTGCGGGTCAGACTCTTACTGACTAAAACCCACCTGTGTTCTTTCGGTTGCCCTGTTGCCGGGGGCCACGATGTCCCTTTCGGCCCTTATTTGCAGCCCCGGCAGGCATTGGCCCTGGCGGCCCTAGCGGACCCCGTCAATTCTGCTGACATCTCTTTGAGGCGCGTGAACACAACGCGCCGTCGACCCGGGAGACACATGTACTTGTACATTTATAACGGCAAAGAAAAACACGTAACCTTAACTGAATTCTGCATGCATACGAAGTGTTCCAAACTGCATTAAGCATGCAAATAATTCACAATCATATTACAAACTTCATGCACACTGTACAAATGTATACAAAGTCACAAAAGTCATTAAGCTCTACATAAGACCGAAAAACAGCACAAAGTACATGATTCAAGAAACTAACGCTACAAGTTTCTCTTAAGCAAACTACGCCGTTTGTTTACACATACACAAAGAAATAATGAATCCAAAGAAAAATAGTATTGAAAAATACATATATTTATATGTCACAAACATGTGAAAGATGCACTGAAAAATGATCCATATATCAAAAGGCGTGGAATGCTTTTAAAATGGCTTCTCTCGCAGAAAATGTGAAATATTCCAGTCAACACTGAAAAGCTACGAACCACGTTTTTACGTAAATTTGCAGTAAATTTACCTAGTAGGTATTCATGGTATTTATCATCGAAATGAACCAGATAATGTTCGGATGTAGCAGTACTCGGATAGTTTTAATTTAAAGCGTTTTCATAAAATGTTGATATGGAAATGGTGCTTGAATTAAATTTTATACTTTCACACATAACGTAAATTTTAAAGTGTTTTATATCAACAATTTATAGACTCCGGTACTGATACTACATGAAAACCTGAAATTATCCAGTTACAAAAAAAATATATATATAGAACCACCAACCCCACGATTGTGACAAAGATTAAAACAACCGCAAGGTCTATGCAGAATAAAATGGTAGTTGCGTTAGCATAGAACACGCGCAAATTGGAGTAGCAAAATGAGACCTTATCACAACCCCGAGAAGATGAAACACTAGGGCCATGGGGTCCGAGTGCTCATCGATTATTCCGGGACATCGCCAAGTGATTGGTCGACTCTTCACGTAACCAGAGGGTTGGTCAATTTTTAGGCCAAAGAATTAACATTGTCATACAACGTGGCAATGCTGCCAGCCTTTTGGGCACCTTTTCCACTGACAGCGATGCAGATGAATTTTTTGATGCCCAATGATTTGTTCCTATATTTTATTTTATTTTATCCTCTGTATATAGTTAGTTGTATTCAATGTATTGTAAAAAAACAAAAAATAAAAATCACAAGAAAAACGAGAAGATTGAAAATATAATCGAGTTTCTTGTACAAGAAAATGGCGTACATCATAACCCGTTCAATAATAAAACCTATCAAAAAATCCGATGAACTGAAAGACCTAAAATAATACGATCCACAAAATCCTAATACCTTTTTTTCAGAATCCTACTCAGTTAGTAGAAAATTATTGGATATCTGCCCTCACTATTGCCATAAAAAGTTAGTACCGTCGATTTTTATGGCACTTCAGTATTTCAAACCGGAGGCTTGAAGCTCCACATTTGGCACATAATTCGATTAAGAGAAAGCTGGGTGTATTTTTAGACGTGACTTTTTATTGCCTGGATTTGAAAATTTTGAAGCGTGACAAATTGATCTAGATTGGTCCTACTCTTCGTTTGGCGCTCATGGGTGTATTGTATATCATTTTCATCACACCATCTTAAATTCCTAAGCCCACT
Organism: Agrochola litura; assembly: GCA_949152395.1. Taxonomy (NCBI): domain Eukaryota; kingdom Metazoa; phylum Arthropoda; class Insecta; order Lepidoptera; family Noctuidae; genus Agrochola; species Agrochola litura. The sequence goes on from OX424509.1 coordinate 9,091,446, forward strand.
TGTACCATGAATCACTTATTGCATTTAGCACTAAGACCCGTATCTCACTAAGACACCATAGTGGCGCAACCATGGTCGCACTGCCAAAAAATGCATGGTTGGTTGCCCAACCGATTGGACGCCCGGTGAGATACCCACCATAAAATAAATTAATTCTTTATTTCAGACCATGCCCATAATAATAACAAGTACGGTTACAAAATGTAAACACGAATAAATGTTTTCAGGATATTTGAATCCTGTTTATCCGCAATGACCTGTAGGATGCTGTTAGTGCTACCCCGGACTCTGCTTAATAACGGTGCGAGCCGCTTGCGCACGATGGCATGAAAGCCGTCTACCCTGGCCTCCGCAAACATACCAGAGGCACTACAAAAGCGGGGCAGCACTAACAACATCCTAAATCCATTGTTATATTGGACACGTAGGGCATTGAGCGGCCTCTGCGGATACCTAAACCACAGGCTGCACGTGTAGAAAGTCTAACAGTAGGCTCTAAATAGTGTGACTTTAACTTGGTCACTACAACGCGCAAACCTGCGGGCCAGCATATTACTTCTGACCACCAATGCCCTACGTTCCCTTTCTATGTCAACAAAAAAAAAGGCTTGTGTATATTTTGCTGGCAGCGCGACCATGGTTGCGCCATCACGGTGTCCTAGTGAGATATAAGCTTAAATGTAATTAAATAGAACAAAAAACTAGAACGATCTCTTTCTGTCAATCGTTTGAAGATGACAGAGACAGAATGATGTTTTAAATACGTTTAGCGTTACTCCTATAATTTACTAATCGTTTTTGGTTAAATTTAAGACTCTTGTATCTTTACCAATAATAAAGCAAAGACCTCATAGCTTTGCATAGTAGACCCTCCTATATGGAAGTAGCTAATCTATCTAAATGCTCAGTTGGGAAATAAAAAAGCTACCATTGGTATGCACCTATAACGATTTGTTTCTGTTTATAGAAACCGGGCATAAGTGACTTGTACATTAGTACAGGCGAGCCTTAGTCTGTTTCATATTTTTTTAATAATAATAATGTTAAATTTTGTGCTGGAAAACCATAATATATTTATGAGACTACCCAAAATTGTTGTCTCACATAATAAATGGTTTCTTTTTCGTATATTTTTCCATGTTATTATATCGCCTGAGGCTTTTTGTTATTATTCTGGGTACGTTAGATATCTTGTATTCTAGAGCGAACCAAACAAATATAAGATTTTTGAAGTGAAAACTTCTTCAGGCGCGTTGGGCATTTTTGAGATGGGAAAAAACAATTGAACTCGCGACACCGTTACCGACACCTAATTTTTTTAACGCGATTGTGCTCTTTATTTATATTACGTTACGGATCAATGTTCTATGCAAGCATTTTTACTTTAAAGGTTTCGGAAGTATTTTTTTAAATTGTTCAAGTTTTCACTTCTGTCGGCATTCACTGTTTTTTTTTCCTAGAGTTACTCGCGTTTACACGTGTCCATGGATTATCGTTTTTATCTTTGCAACATTTTTCTTGCGTTTATATTCTTAGTTCATGTTAAGTTTCTATACTCCATTTGAAATATACATTTAAACAAACCTTTTTTATAGTCCGTTCAACCGATTTTGACTTCTATACCATAGGCATAAGGATGGCATAAAAGCAAAAACGTGGTTACAATACCCACTATTTACTGCAGCTGCCATTAAAATTTGTCATACCACCAACGCAATAGAAGTCAAAGTTCAGTTGAAGGTCGTAAAATCATCTAAATTCTACAGATTATGGTTCAAGAATTTTCCTTGGCAACAGTACCTAAGTATTTTCGCAAAATATTTCGCACAAGACATTTTTACCTTATAGAAAAGATTTTTTGTCATCATTGTTCATAATTGATGTCAACTTTCCCTTTTGTAAGAACCGCTTAAAAAAAGTAGGGTCTTATTTCCGACACTGCATCAAACTAGTACTTTAGTTGGATAATGCCTAGATGTGTATCTTAACCCATATCAATTATTGCTGCGGTCGATTTGAAGGTTTAAGTTGATTCAAGAAAATTAATTAATGAAATTTTTTTTCGACAGAAACCTAACTTTTTTTTTTTTTAATGAAAACTTCTTTAGGCGCGTTGTGCATTTTTGAGATGGGATAAAACAATTGAACTCGCGACACTGTTACCGTTATCGTTACTGACACCTCATTAAAAGTATTTCCTGCATAATAAAACTGTTCAAGTTTTCACTTCTGTTGGCACTCCTGGAGTGCCACTGTTTTTTTTTTTTTTGTTAGTCCCTGTTTTTCCACTGCTGGGCAACGGCCTCCCACAAATCCTTCTAGGAACTCTTTTCCCGCATTACCCGGAACCAGCCCTCGGGGTACGCGTCCAGGTGACCTCGCCATCTTTTGGGCTGTCCTCGGCGGCGCCGTCCATCTAACCTACTCCGAATAAAATATAGCGTAGTTTTACTTCTCAAAGGTATACTTTGAGATATAATCGTGTCTTTTTAAAAGTCCAAACATTCCTAAGCTGATCTGTTTGACGTACGGATAGCCTTTGATGAGAAATAACTGAAATATTTTACAGGATCTCCGCTTTATCCATAAAACTCGGATCGCCTTATGGTTTGGGATAAAGATGTACTAAGATAAAATTTTAGAAATATGCAAACCTTTCTCAACGTGTTTAATGAAATTTTCCCTCCTGATCATCATTTGCCTAGCCTTTTGCCAACTACATTTATGTTGGGGTAAGATTCCAGTCTAACCGGATACAGTTTAGTAGCAGTATTTTACATGGAACGACTGCCTATCTGATCTAGCTTATCTAGCTTATCTGATCCTACTGTGATATGGACCTTAGCTGATAGATTGATTATAATATAATTAATGGCATAATTATGCAGGTACGCTATTGATAATAATGAGTCCACATGTGGGATGTGGACTCAGCGATCATTGTGCCGATAGTTGTATCAGCCAATGGCTTAATTGCCAAGAGCCTCGACCAACACCTAAAGAGGCTCGCGTTGGGCAGCTGGATCAAGGGCTTGATTCAGAAGGCGGTACTCCTGGACACGGCTCGCATTGTCAGGAGGTTCCTCTCTCTGGAGCCCTGACCGCCGGTAGCTTGGACCCTGTTCCCGATACCGGTGGGCTACTATTTTTTATATTTTTAAATGTTTTTATACTTTCTTTATTCTAATATTTAAAAATATAATTTATAAGTATTTAAATGAAATAAAAGATTATAATAATAATATAATTAATTGCAAGATTATGCAGGTACACGATATGACAGTGGGATTAATTGCAGCTTTGTAAACATATGTCACTAAATACGGATCATAATTACATTTGATTAAATTAAACACACAAACACATTAATTAATAACAGCCACACGGGTCGATCTACCAGGTTAAGCTACGCTTGCCGCAGTAGATCTGTGGATAGGTGACCATCTTTACATATCAAGCCTCGGAAAGCACGTTAAGCCGTTGGTCTCGGCTATCATTTGTAGATCTTTGACAGTCGTTACGGGTAGTTAGAAGCCCAAAAAGTCTGACAACCAGTATTACCAAGGGGTATCGTGTTACCTAGTAACTAGGTTGTGGAGGTCAGATAGGCAGTAGCTCCATGTAAAATCCTGGTATCCAGCTGCATCCGGTTAGACTGGAAGCCGACCCCAACATAGTTGGCAAAAATTGGCAGATGATTTTTTTTTGTTCACCAGGATGTAAGTCCCTACCAAGATATAAATATACCTTCCACAGTAATACAGGCTGATAAAGCTAGTATTACAGACAAACACAAAGATCTATCGTAACAAGAAGGTTAAGATGTTTAATGTAGCTAAAACGCCCAGTTTTAGCTACATTAAACAGGTGAGTTAGTGACTTCCTCAAAACATTGTACCTACCGTTCATCGGGCGGTTTCCAACTCACGGTGGATGGAGACACCGTGGGATTGTGGGATATATAAACGTTCCTTAGCAAGTACTTTAGCTCAGCGTTATTCCTATCACTGTCGCACAATTGTCGAATTACAACTACAAGTACATTCATTAACATATATAACATACTGAGCATAACCCAGGAGTACTGCAGCGCCTGAGTGTATGTGTACCAGACGGCTATGTGTAGAGGCGGTGCCGCCCGCCGCTGCTCTCACCAAAACATCATTGGCCCGCGCAATTCGGGTTCACGTCAAGATCAGTGTATTTACATGCAATTTGAGTAAACTCGCAAAAATACTGTTGTTTATTTTAGGTTATTGTGTACATTAGAGTAGGCTATAGTATGCTGTTGTTTTTTTATACTTTAAATATTATTATTTTTTTATATTTAGGGAACTTAGTTTTTTTAAATTATGTTATTATAAGTACTACCAGTTCTTTTTTTTCGTTTGTCATAGTTTTAAATTGTAAGTTCTTTAATTTTAAGACCGCGCTATCGCATTAAGTATAAACCTGTAATGATAGTTGTAAGGGCGATTTTAATAAATAATAATAAAGAATAAAAACATGTGTCTCGGCTTTAGTCTCTAGGAGGCCGACATAACGAATGACTTCATGCAGGTGTTGGTTAGGCAGGAGTGATTCATAATATAAGGTGAATGTTTGTAAAAATTGTTTTTCTGTGAGTTAGTCCTTAGTTGTCATTGTAACGTTATAACATAACTTTTAAGATTTTTGTACCTAACCAACTAACTTATGGATCATTGTTGTCTAATGCTAGCCATACACGTAACGATTTACTTGCGCAAGTAAATTGTTACGTGTTTAGTGGTATGAGGAACAGGGTGTAAAGTTCACTCATCCACCATAGAAAAGGGAGGACACTCCGACCAGACGGTTGTTGTGTCTGTTGGGCAACTGCCCAACGGTTTGAAGTTGAAATCTTGTATGTATGTCGATCGCTCGGTAAACTCTAACTGCGCGATGCAGGATTTGTGTGACGTCATGTCTATGATGCGTAGTTCGGATGTGGCGGTGTAACCGCTACACTTGTGTTGGAAGATATTTGCACAAATTTCTTCGAACACTTGTCACGTTAGACTTGCGCAAGTAAATCATTACGTGTGTGGCTACCATTAGTAAATAAATAAATTTTGTTTAATTTAATTTAATAACTCTATAATCATCCTAGAAGGAGGGTATTTTTGAGGATTTCCCTAATAGAAAAAAAAACGTTAGTTAGGCATAAGAATTAGCAATCGAACGGTCAAATTCTATCTATCAACTGGATCCAATACTAAACCTACCTTTAAATTAAGCTGTGTTGCTTCCTACGTTGTAGCCAAATGGCTTCCCTCGTTTGCCTATCCAAGACAACATTTTAATTCTATTAAAAGCAAAATGACACACCTTTCTTTGCAAGCTGTTGGAGGCAAGCGAGAATAAATGAGCTGCTTAATTTTAATCCTGGCAACTTTCTAGTAGCTAAACAAACTGCTAGCAGCTCAGTATCGTTTCTTAAGGCATCGTAAATTGTTTAAGCCAATACTTTATTATTCTTCGCTTTGGGACACGCCCATCGATTAGGATAATGCTGTTTTAAATTCTGAGGAACCGTAAGGAATGTCTTGTAGGCTTTTGTTTTCGAGTTGTCATCATTCCTTTTGTACATATTATTATAATTCTGGTAGTGTGTGTTAATGTTTACAAATCGCGTAAAAAAAACATTTGTAAATGTACATTAGAGGTTAAGAAAATGATTATCGTTACTGGTCGTAAATTAAAATAAATATTTTGGTCAACCTAGCTCTTTTTTTTAAATCTTTATTTTTTATAGAAGGTTTGATCAAACATGATCATGCCACCCTCATAGGCCTCACAAAGATTGACTTATCTACGCTTAATGGCTAATTTAACTAAATTATACAATGACTTGGCCTCTTCTGACAGAGGACGGGCCAGAATCAAATTACACATGCCCATTTCCCGCAGATCCACATCATATTTGAGCCTTAAGCTGACCCTCTCAACCTCGTTCCGGGCGCATTCGGCCAACACATGGTAAACATCCTCAACCACGCCACACTCAGCACAACTTGGTGAGTTGGATTTACCCATCAGGAACGCGAAATTGTTTAGCGGTATGTGCCCGGACCGAAGTCTGAAGGCTGTCACAACATCTGTCCTAGACAAACCAGACTCTGTGAACCACGGTGAAGGCGTAAGGCAACGCTGTAGACCTAGCTCTTGATGAAGTGGTTACCTACCGCAGCCTTTGAGCTTTAGCAAAATCTAAACCTTATCTAGGACATAGTATTTTCTCGGACAAACTTTGTCGTAAGGAGATCTACTTCTACTAACCACTAATCCAATTTTTTTAAAGGAAAAATCTACTTTATGATGCTCTTTCCTCAGAAATGAAACCATTTCATAAAATTAATAACAAAACATTAAAAATATTTCTAGAAATCTAATCTCAAAATTGTCAAGTAATTCATTTTACTAAGCTGACTTGTGAAGACAAAGGATTTTGCTTAAGAATATTATTCATCTTTTATACTAAAATTTTGTATAAAACCTTCCTGAAAACTGTTGAGATTTTGTTCCTATTTTTGTCTAATATTAAGTACTACCTTGTTGATCTAATGATGTCAGACGCTACTATTAAGTAGCGTCTATGTATATATAATAATTATATATGTACCTACCTACTTTTTCCTTTACATACTTGTACATAATATATATAGTAGTTAGTTGTAAATATGTTTGTGTATATTATATGTTAACATGGTAAACAATAAAAAAAAAAAATATTAATTTAAATTATAATACTTTATATCCTTGATTAAATGAACATTTCAAAATAAAAAAAAAAAAAAAACCTAATTGTTAATTAATTAATATGTAGTGGCACCGAGTTGCCGTGTCTGGCTATACCGCTTTTAAACCCGCGATGGTTTGTGTGGGTTGTTTAAATTGTAATCAAATGCATGTAAACTACTTTTGTTTTTGAATAATAAACAAAAAAAAAGTGTGGTGTTCTGGGTCGAGTAAAGTTTTAGGCTTTAGGTTTCCTCCTTATTAATTAAATGGGACCTGAAAGTCCTCTGTTCAGCAGTGGACGTCTAAGTATACTGGCAAAATAAGGGTGAATCTACTAGGACCTCTACCTACTTTATTGGTGATGGTCTTCGAAAAGGTCAGGTGCGTAGTACTTGCAACCAGCGCACCGTGTAAACAAAGCAATAGGAGTATATAAGGATCGTAGCAGGTGGCGTTCTGTGGTTTCTGCCTGCCCACATGGGAAGATAACGTGAGTTTTTGAAGTGAAAACTTATTTAGGCGCATTGGGCATTTTTGAGATGGGAAAAAACAATTGAACTCGCGACACCGTTACCGATACCTCATTTTTGTAAACGCGATTGTGCTCTTTATTTATATTACGTTACGGATCAATGTTCTATGCAAATATTTTTACTTTTAAAGGTTCTGGAAGATTTTTTTTTTTGTAAACGGAATTGTGCTCTTTATTTAGAGACAAGGTTACGGACCAATGTTCTATACAAGTATTTTTCTTCCACCATGGCGATCTTGTTCAAGTTTTCACTTCTGTCGGCACTCCCGGAGTGCCACTGTTTTTTTTTGTGTATGTTGTCTGCGGTTTTGAATATACTTTACCTATTTATTTAAAGGTAAGTCTACAGAAAAAAAATACAAAGTTTGACTCTCCATGGATCTCTGTAAGAGGTTGACTTGTCTGAGTATTTAGTTACCAACCTCTTCACTTCAAGATTGAAACATGAGAATCTCATTATTTGTTTAACAGCCTTTAAGTGCGTACAAAACGAAAGGAAAGTTGTTGCTAAGGTAACTTATTTCTGAGAAATGGAGTTTTTTTTTTTTTTTTGTACCTGTTGTAATCTTTATTGACTTTTTAACGAGGTTTGAGCTGTGTTTATTTGAAAGGACGCTCTTATAATTTGCTTGATAGACACAATTTCATTAAATTGAATAATTTAGTCGTCAGTGTGTAATCTTTTTCATACCGTCTTGTGTAATTTATTAATATGGTATGCACATCTAAGATTTAAGCAAAGATTAAAAAGTAAGATAATTCCTTCTTCACCAGCTTGAACTAATTAGTTTACCGCGGTTTAAATTCGCACTGTTGAAACATCAACATTTCAATAAATAGGTTTTGAATTAAAACCCAGCTATCAACGTTTCCTAGTATTTCAAATAACAATTTTCATAACAGAATATTAGTGAAAACTGTTACATAATCCTGATACAAATTCACCCAGTTTCGAGCTAAACAAATAGTCAATTCGCTGTTGCATTAACAGCTTCATAAATTCTTCCTTTGTAATTCCAGTCAGGGCTAGTGAATTTACCGCGGTAAACCTCGTTATCGTTCTCATAATTACAATTACCATAATACGCTTTAATTAAGTTCAATTTACGTAAACACTTTTGAGTTTTTAGTGAATTTTTAGACTGGCTTACTACTGGAGTTATTAGTTATGCATTTAGTCTTTTTGGTGCGATGTTATTTAGTTTTAGGGTTCCGTTTCCGTTTAGAGCAGTGATAGCCTAGTGGTGTGATCGTCAGACTAACAATTTCATAGGTTTCGAGTTCGAACCCAAGGCACGCACCTTTGACTTATCAGATTCATGTGCGTCACTTGCTTCAAAAACAGTGAAGGAAAACATCGTAAGGAAACCGGCATGCCTGAGAAATATTTCTCGACGGCATGTGAAGCCAAGTCAGAGGCCCATGGGCGGCTTCATAACTCTGACACCGGGTTAGTCACTAACCACACAAAAATAAGAAGAAGGGTTCCGTACCCAAAAGGTGACAACGGGATTACTAAGGCTCCGCTGTCCATCCGTCTGTCACAGGGCTGTATCTTTTAAACCGTTTTAGGTTAAACACTTGAAATTTTCACAAATTTTGAACTACTTTAGCCGCTATAACAACAAATAATAAAAATATGTAAACGTTTTTATTTTAACTTTTATATGCCGTAAGGTAGAGTGTGTTGTCTTATTTTGTACCCACATTCATTGCAAAATAAATGATTTCTGATTTCTGATTACGGTGGTATGGAACCTGTCCTGTGCAAATCCGACTCGAACTTGACAAACTTTTTTTAGTTATTGTTTTTTTTTTAATATTGTGCAGGATGGTCAAAGTGTTCTTTTATTGTTCACATGAAACTTCACCGATCGATTTTAAGTAATAATTAATAATTGTATTTCCACTTTCCTGCATTTATTGCAACGTAAAATAAATATATTTTTCTTGGGGATTGCGTGACCGTGCTAATGTTCCTGTCACAATCTTTAATAACCTGTCGTGACCCTAACCTCTCTGCTGAGGAAGTGACTAGCAACTTGTGTTATTGAGTACAGTCGACATTATTAGTAGATCACCCCTGTACATATTATGTAGAGTGATGTGTAACTTCCACGATGAAAGTGTGTTAAACAATGAATAACAATTTATCAACCTGTATCTTTACTGGGCAAAGCAAGACAAAAATCTCGATAAAGACATATGATTTAAGTTTAATTAAAGTGAAAACTTTTTTATTCGCGTTGGGCATTTTTGAGATGGGAAAAAATAATTGAACTCGCGACACTGTTATCGACACTTAAAAAATTGAACAAAAAAAATCAACGATCAAAAATCAATCAACCAAATAAAAAAATAAAATCAATCGTCTATGCAAATAAATGTTTACTTACTTACTTAAAAGTATTTCCTGCATAATAAAATTGATCAAGTTTTCACTTCTGTCGGCACTCCCGGAGTGCCACTGTTATTTTGTTTTGGCTTTAATTATTCAGCTCACTCAACTGTTTTTTAAAACTAAGTAGTTTTAAACTCAATTATCCTTCATGGAACAAAAAATCACCCTTTATTTGTCTTTCGGTTCAAAGACAAATTCACTTATTTTAATAAAAAGTTAAATTATTGTAGCTCGAAATCGGATTAGTTTACTCAAAGTACTAATGTAATTTACTTAGCAAATCATTCCTGCATTAAATTAGGCCTCTTTTTAATCTTGCTTCAAACAAAAAGTCATTTTAGCGTGTAACTTAATCAAAATAAACATACCATCATTTTCAGAACCGTTTTCTCTAAATTTGTAATTTAAAACAATCTCGGTTTGCGAATAATTCATAACACATCTATGAATTTTAATGTGTTCCTTAATTTGTGATTAAATTCAAAAATATTCAGAAGGTACGCATATTTACTCCTTAACCCTTATCAAAACTATAAAATAAAATGACCTTACATTAAAAAGAACGAGCATAAAAAAAATCGAAGCGTAGCAGATTTGCTACGAAACAGCTACGACGTAGCAATGACCACCGCGTAAGCTACGCCGTAGCATAAGTGCAATCCTCTTTGCCAAAACCACAACGGAGAATACAAATGAAATACTTTACTCTGACGTTTATACCGGTCTGCAACATTATTCCTAAAGAAAAAAACATCTAAGCCGCTTATCTTTCCAAGTAAGTTGTTACAATCTACCCTCTGAAATTGGGTCAATATCTTTGTTGTGATATGTCAGTAAGGAACATACATAAGCACTATATTCGCGTCTTTTGAAGCTCTTACTTTTAGGTTTAAGAAGGATTGTAGATTCGCCAATATTGTTACAGTTAAGGAGCGAAACTGGCAAGTGAGTGGTCGTGAATTCGAGCCCCTTTTTTTGTGGGTAATTATGAAATAACTTCTCCCACTCTGGGTGGAGCGGGAGAGCGTGTCAGACTCTTACTGACTAAAACCCATCCGTGTTCCTTCAGTTGCCTGTATGTTGCCAGGGGCTACGGTAACCCTTTCGGACAAACCCGCAACCCCGGCAGGCATCGGCTCTAGCGGACCCCTTCAGTTGTGCTGACAGCTCTTTGAGACGCGCGTGGAACACAACGCGCCGTCGACCCGGGCCTGGTCCTTATCGGACGGCGAGCTACCCATTGCTCACCGTCCGCAAGCCTGTGCCTACGGTGGCTGGGAATCGGGCTGCGATTCTCGACGCCTGCCCTCCGAGTTCGAGCCCCTGCCGTTGCACTTTTGCAATAAAACGATTACTAGCACAAGCACATCATATTTGGTTTGAAGTAAGAGTTAACTAAGACCATAATAATGTACGTGTGCGATAATGTGTTTTGTCAGTATTTTCTTTTAGAGCGGAGACTAGCGGAGCTGAGCAGAGACCTGCAGGAATCGACCAATCACAATGATTGAAATCCTCATCGCGTCTCTCATGTCGTCTGTGATTGGACGATTCCTGCACGTGTCCGCTCGTCTCCGCGTCAGTGGAAACGCACCTTAAGTCTTCTTTTGTTTTTGTGAAAAGACCAAAAATAGTAATTATTTTTGCCCTTCCCGATAAATCTTTGAGACATGAGAGGTATTTTTTTATCAACACCTCGTCGGTTGTCTAAAGGGACTTTTGATTACAAAGGGATTTCATTAACGGTTTTGCTTAAGTGATCTTCAATTATGCATTACATTACTGTGTAATTAAATTCTTGCAATTTGAGGGTTTTTTTTTAATCAAAATAATAAAATTGTTCAAGTTTTCACTTCTGTCGGCACTCCCGGAGAGTCAGTTTTTTTTTTTTTTTGTATTTTAGTTTGTATTGAATACACCCAAAAACCACATAACCGATTTAAAAAAATATTTTACCAGTAGAATGCTATATTATCAGTGAGTAACAAAGAGATGAATATAATACATATAAGATACTTACCAACGACATTTAATGAAAAAGCCTATATCCCTCCTACAGTCAGTAACTAAAGCCGACATACTTTGAGAACTAGTGACCACCACCCGAGCCCATTACAAAAATTTGAACGACATGAAAAAAACTATTTGTAAGCTGTTTATAAAATACAATAGTCATAGATATATTTAGTAACCTATTCCGCTTAACTATTCCTAAAGAGTCATAAAAAACCCTGTAAGAAATCGACACGTGTTTCGCCTCTCAACGAGGCATTCTCAGAATGACGATTGACTTGTCGCGAAAAGAGGGGATTTCATTTGTAAGAAAACTTTTATTCCTTGAGTAAACAAACTTGATACTTGGCACAAAAAGTACTAGGCTTGCATGAACTCACGATAGTATTCAATCCTTATGTTGTTACATCTACACTGGCCCGCTAAGACGCTGGCAACACTGTCGGCGCGCCCTCACCACTGTCAAGACCCTCCACGCACTTCAAGACGCCATGACGGGAAATAGTGCATAAATAAGCTTGCACGTAATTCTCGTCCCTCTTCCCGCATCCCGGTGCGCGTCAAGCTGAGCGTGTACAAGATGTACGTGCGCCCAGTCTTGACGTACGCCGCTCCCGCTTGGGGTCGCCCTCACGAGCGAGTTGAGCCGGAAGCTGCTCCGCACGCAACAAAACCTTGCGTTGCGGACAATTGTAGACGCTCCTCGCTACGTGAGGAACGATGTCATCCAGCGGGACCTCGGGATCGAGAGCCTGGATGACTTTGTGAGGCGACTCGCGAAGGCCATGTTCGCGCGTGCCGACGCCTCTGCCTGGCCCCACGTCAGGCAGCTAGCGCCATTGCACGCGCGACCGCCTGACGCGAAAGCCCTGCCCCGCGACCTGGTAGCGGACCCTGACCCCATCGCATCGGATTGACGCCTCGGGTAAGTAGCAGGTTACACGCAGCTTACCCGAAATAATAAGACTCTACAGATGTACACATACATCTGTTGTGTGGCGTGTACTAAGTTAATATAGGCACGCCACATAACTAAATACAGACAACCACAACTATACATGCATCTATACACAACACGCGCGGGCGCGATGCGGGTCGCGACGCACGTATATACTGAGCGGTGTTACACTACAACACTAGCCGCTCACACATACGTGACTGCCTACCTCTCAAACCGTAAACGGCTCGATCTGTAAGCGGGGCGAGGGGGAGACTACATATTAGACCTGTAGGGCGTCGAGTCGGCATCACCGTCGCTGATAGTTCTCGCTGGGCCTCCCCCGGGCAACCGGGGGTCTCACCTGGCGGGGACAGACAGCCGGGATGTCGTGAAGAAAGCGGCGCCAGGAGCTGGCGTCGTGGTGCGCCTACAGAAATATTCAGAGCAACCAATTACATAGACGCACTTTTGCCTAACAAAAGTGTAGTCTTTTCCGTTAAGCCGTTCAAGGCGAACACAGTTGAGGGGCCCATTTTTATGGGTCACTGTATGGCCACCGCGGGCGAAGGGCGAAGCCCTGACCCCGCTCGCCACGCCCCCTTGCGGGGGCGTCGCGACATCTCCAAATCGTCCCTCTTTTCTACCAGAACAACTGACCAGGTCGAACCTCTGTCAACTTGCTATTTGATTCTATTTTTATATTGCTGTTTGTACGGATAATTAGAACCCGATAAGTATACATCATCTTTTGACTTAATTTATATTGTACCTAATAAAATGATGGTAGTTCAATATTTATGTGTAGTAATAATTGATTGTTAATTTGCTTTTCGTGTGACTAGATTATAACTGATTTTAGTTCAAATAAGTTCCTGTGATTTCTATAAATAACAAATTAAAATAATTTACTAAGGTTGTTTGAATTTCATTTAATATAAACCCTGTGTTTAATCATTTGTTACAATGTTATGCTACTAATAGGATTTAGATGAGGCAAACAGATAGTTAATAACCTGGATTGACACATAGGATACTTTTATCCCGGTAGTACGTTCCTGTGGGATAATTTTCGACTTCCACGCGAGCTAAGCTGCGGGAAAAAGCTAGTCATCTATAAAACAAACAGAGTAATTCAAATAGACGTAACACTATCAAAGATTACCCTTACCACTTCCAGATAAATGAGACGCGTATAACATTATACATTCCGTGTAATTTCCTGTTAAAACTCGTATGTTGTGTCTCGGGGTAATAAAGCTCGTATAACATAGAAAACGTTTTCTGGAATCTCATCACAGCTAATTAGCTGTAAGCTTGTGTAGTGCCTTCTGTGAAAGTAGTAGCAGAGAATATCTTACACGTACATGATAATAGATTGTGATTTGTAAGTACAATTTACATGACAATTAACATTAGAACAAGATATAATAATTATGGTATTCTATAAGGTACAAAATATAAACAATAACTATAATATTGTTTTAAGAAATCTCTTCCAAATATGATATTCTGCCTATAAGGACCAAGTCCGGGTCGACGGCGCGTTGTGTTCCACGCGCGCCTCAAAGAGATGTCAGCAGCATTGACGGGGTCCGCTAGGGCCAATGTCTGCCGGGGCTGCGAATACGGGCCGAAAGGGAAATCGTGGCCCCCGGCAACATGGCAACTGAAGGAACACGGGTGGGTTTTAGTCAGTAAGAGTCTGACACGCCCTCCCGCTCCACGAAGTTATTTGATAATTTCCCACCCAAAAAAAAAAAAATGTTTGCCCTGGAAACCAAACTTGATACAAGCAGAATGGTCGACATCAGCTCAATCTTATATTTCTGCTGCCACTTGTATATATATCTTCCACAAATGATCTCACATATTAGCCGTCATCTTGACCACAGATATTAATGGCCGAATCATAAATTCAGATAATATCGCCTAGCTGTCCATAGTAATATATTAATGCTTGTGTCCATCTAAGCGTGGTGATGGTGATCTATTTCATAAATCTTATTTATATCTCATTGTCGCCAGCAGTCGCTGAAAACCAGCGCTGAGGCTCTGGGTCGCAGCATTATGCTGAGCAATGGCCGTTTATGTGACGCATATTTTCCCCCAGCTTGTTCTTTCTTTGCGTCATGTTTACCGCAAATAAAGCAATAAATAATGTGTTTGAGAAAAATAAAAAATAAATAAAACGACGAAGACTTATCACTATTCATGTTCCATATTGAATACAAGTCACAACAAGAATTATCACATAAAATCCCTCCAAATACTATTCAAAGACTAAAATCAAAGCAAGGATTCTCACAGACTTTTGAAAAAGGCGAGAGTCATACAGTTTCGCGAAGCATTTCCAATATCTGCCCGACTGTGATGTAACTCAGTAGTGGCTTGCTTTTATTTGAAAACTTTGCCGTTGTTAGTAAGGAAATATTCTGTAATATTTTAGCTAGTCACGGCGCTGTTAAATGGCGCTTTAAAAATGTTGAAATATGGTTGGAGTTGGTATATTTCTACGGGTATATTAATATTGTAAAGATACTTTGGTTTTGCTTTTGAGAATGTCTTGCTATTTCTTTGATTAAAACTATGAGAATAAATGCAAAAATGTTCGTTTTTTTTTCGTAAATCGTTGGATAGAAACATGAATGCTTTTCTGACTTTGACGCCAACCCTGAATGTGATGTGTTTGCGGATGAATGGAGTAAAATTATGCGCATATGTCTGGTGTTCTGTGAGAAAAAGTATGCTAGGGAGTCCACTGTTCCATGTTGGTTTTAAATTAAATTATTGTCAACGTTGTAATTGTTTCTATGTTAATGAATGTAATTGGTGTTGTACCGTTTTAATTTACTAAAAATAAATAAATAAACAACGTGTATCTTACAAGACACAAGGTTTTTGCTTATAATGTGTGTGCGAGTGTAAAACACTCGCCAGAATTATAAATACCTAAATAAAAGTTTGAGGAAGAAATGTACTGCCTAGGTACAGTCCTGAATAAAACTCGGCCAATGTACCAGGTCATCATTAAACCAAGATTTATCACTACCCACACTGATGACTGTCAAAAGTAGGTATTAGTAACACCACAAAAGTCAATTTCGCACATAAAGGGCTATCAATAATTGATCATTGACTCCTCCTGTTCAATAATGCATAGGGTGTTAATGTTGCGTACATTTCTTGTACGTAAATTCTTTAATAAATTGGGCTGGTTTTCATTTGATGACGAAGGATATTGTGGCCTCGTTTTTAAAGCGATGTTTAGTGAGCATACTCAGTAACATTAATAACTCAGTAGCAATAAAACTCTACGTTCATCACACAATCGTCTTCTTCTATGTCCCACTCACCGCACTGATTTCATTCACTCTTCCTTCTTCGTTCAGTCTATCTCTCTGTGGAATGCGCTCCCCCAAGAAATCAGGATGGCAACTTACAGATTATCCTTTAAAGTTAAAGTTCGCGAGCATATTCGTAAGAAGCTGGCAGTATCATCACAGCGGTAATGTTTTCCCATTGTTTGTCTTATTTGTTTTATAAATATATTCGTGTATTTATGTGTATTTATTTGTTCTTATATTTATATATATAGTTACATTATATATTTTGTTTTGATAGGTATATATATATCCTTATATTTAAATAAATATTCCACAATTTTCAATATTGCACCTACCACTGTTTGTCTCTGCATCACCCAAAGGTTGACTGGTAGAAAATGCCTATGGCATTAAGTCCACCACTGTACATGTATGTGCTTAAAGTGTTAAATCTCAAAACTCATTGAGTCCACTGCTGGATTCTTAAACTCATAAAATTATTTTGACTCAAAACTAGAAGAAGAAAGAAAGTTTATTCTGCACAAATAAGACTAAAAGTCATATTATTTCCCAAGTAACTAACGTTCCTACAACGTGTATTAAAAAGACGTATTTTGTTCCCAGCGCTCTCGAGTTAGATAGTCCAACAAAAGAACAGTTTTGCGAAAACTGAGAGAAACAATTAGTTCGAAGTAAAGGAACTAAGCAATGATCACTAATTTGCTTCAAAACAAATCCACTGAACTAGAACACCCATAGTTTCTGTTTGAGCTTTGAAATCAAGACCTTTCTATTGAAATTTCTCGTCAATTCGTAGAATTAAAAGCAAGTCCCTTCTCAAATCAATGTATTATGTATTGATGGATACTCGGAAATATAATAGGTATTAGTTTATCTACCTGTCTCACTCAAGAGGACATATTATCAAGGTATTAGTTAGTACAAAGCAATAATATTCTTAGTAAATGAGGTTTCATTTATTTGTAATTGTTTTGAAACCGCTATCTATCTAATTAGTGACTAGCATTCTATCCCGTCTACTAACATTATTTTTCCAGAAGCCACTAGATATGAAAGACAATTTCTTTTTGCTTACTATGCGTATTCGATTATTTGGTGCTCTTTTATAATACTTCTAAAAACACAATGGTTTAGGTTTTTCATTCAAGAAACTAAAACAAAAGAATGTTACACTACACGCACTTCATAAACATTTAAATAAGAAAACAAATAAAATAATACTGAGAACAATAAGCTGTAGAACAATTATTTACACTCAATCTAAATTAAATGCATTTACACGAACATTGTTACTACTATACAGAACTGTACCAACTCCTCACAATATTAAACTAACTTTGAATCACACTAAACCAGACTCTATGCCGTACACAACAAAGGTTATACACGCTCCAAGATTAGTTTGGTGTTTGAACCTCCCAAGAGAGCAATCGAAAATAGCCTCTAAACCGATGTGGTAAGGTCGTTCAGATATCATCAATTAAACTGTGCTAACGATGATTGCACTGCAGTGTAATATGCCATTACACGGGGTTGAATAATTAAAGTGTATTTATGTCCAAACGATTACACCTTCCACTTTATTATATATGCAATTTGCGATGGGAGGTGACGATGTATTGGTGCTTTATTATTAATGTTGGTAAAAGTTTCCTGTATTCAAAAGTTTCACTGTTTTGCTGCTGGCAATTTACAGTTATTGTTTTAGATTAACTGTTCAAACGTATCATGTAAATGTGTTTACTTGCTCGATCCACTGTAGAAAGTTGTTCACGCATATTTTTCATTGGAGTAAGCGGAGACTACAGAACGAAAATTGTAAAGATTTAAAAGCTATTTAAACATTTTAATGATAAAAATTTCTAAATTTTTTGGCAGTCAAACAAATTAAGACGAATGTCAAGATTTTGACGTTACACTTCAACAGAGAATTAGCAACAAAAATAAAATTTTAAAACAAAGATCCTATAAGTTAACAAAACAATAAACATGTAGGTGAAGTGCAAACAGCACTACTTACAAACATTAAAAGAATCCCCGCTACCTCACACAGGATGCACTTTTAACCCACATATAAAATATACGATCTCGCGAGACTCTCCTCTATGTTTCACAGGTACAAGTAAAACTTCTTTCGCACTTTTCGAGAATATTCTACATTCACAGAAGTATATTGTTGGTCAACTTTCAAAGTATTTCTGTTAAATATTAGATGGTAGAGGTCCTATCGACCGTCTGTACCCTATTTGACCCTTTAAATCGGTTCGGCCAAAGCCGAGGTCTAAAAACCGCTATCTCGCAACCGGTAACGGGGTCCTCAACATTTTATCAAACCCTTACGTATGTTTTTGAGATATTTACGAAGAAACATAGTTTGGGTTGTTCTCGTATGAAGTATTTGTGATTTTCAAGGGTCTGCAGGGGTCAAATATTAAAATTCTTCTACAATTTATAAACATTTTTGAAAATATCAAGAATCTTAAAACTTAATTAGCAATGAAATCCTTCAAAGCTTTCGTTCCGGAGATTTCTGTTTACTGTGAAGAAAATAGTCCTTTTCACACTTTTAGTATGCTTGATATTCGCAGAACTCTGCACACGCTATGAAGAACGCGAAGATAATTTATCTCCCTACAAATGCGGCAGGTAATAAAGTACTTCCATTTTCTTTCATGCGCTGTCCCAAAAACGGAACATACTCACTCACAGTACAGCATTTTGTTTACTAAGAATTAAAACTTTATAGCCGCCTCTTGAGTATAATAACAGTGACAAAAGCAACGTCAAATGTGTCCTTCGTTGCTGCAACGTTGATGTTACGTTACTATACAACTCCAGAAATACAACTCGAGAATTGACCCCTTGGAAGTAATAAAAGATATTTTGTATTCTCCGACGTTAGCGCGATTAAAATCATTCCGTTTCCAACTCCTGCTCACAAAGTTAATATCATAGGGAGAGAGCTCTTTGCTGTAATTCAAGTGCTGAACAAAATGAGAATCTCATCAACCCCAGCGGGTTTATACCAGTTTTAAGCCGATTTTTTGCGCACAAAACTAGTATATATGCTGCCTTTTTAAGAACACGTGTAATATGTTTGTAAAAACTCATGCCTATGTATTACTATTTCAGTATTATTATTTTATGAATATGACAAAAGCCCTGAATATGTTAGGCATTTTTATGGGTTAAAAAAAAGGGCTTACAAAAGTCTGTTTTCTTTTTGGAGCCAGACAAATAATTTCTATTAGTTTAGTACTATCACTTATTCTAATAGAAAACTGCTAAACCCGCATCAAACGACCACTAAAAGATTTACTTCTCAAAAACCACATAAAACATCTTGTTTACTGAAAGATCGCAACTCTAACTTATACTAACTTAACTGTCACTCAAGTAAACTCACTTACTTCTCACAATAAAATCTGTTCGCAACTAAAACTTGGTTTATTGTGTCGTTAACTTTACTGTGTATTAAGTTTAAATGAAAAAGTTGCTCTAACGTAGATGTAATCAGACTTTTAAATCGTAATACTACATGATTTAAGGCGACGATAACCGACTTTTAATGATTTTATACTGAAAATGACGTCTAAACGAGTAGTGTTAATTATTTGGAAAAAATATATGTTAAATAAGAGCATTTTCCTAATATTTTAATATAGGTATATTTTGGAATATGTTTATATTACATAGTGAAATTAATTTGTGAAGTTCTGTCTAACGCGGATAAAAAAGTGCAAATGACGCAAAATTTATAAAGCGTATTTTTCTGAAAACTTCATCATTTTAAAGATAATTTAATTATTGATCTTTTAGTATACGTGTTTTATTAAAATACTTTTTGTTTTACGTATAATAAATTAATAATGCGTCTAATTTGGGACAACGCTCCTTGATGGGCGAATCCTATTACTGGCTGGACGTACGACGCACTGCGTGAGCTCAGTACAGAACACGCAAGCTAACCACTCAAGGTCACTGTCATATATCTGCGTCTTAAGTTGTTAGATTTATGCACGCAGATATGTTCTTGAACGATATTTTTTTGTAAAAGGAATCTACATGAAGTGAAAAATATTGAAGTCTTTGTCTGAAGAATGAGTGCTAGAAAATAAAAAATACGCACTGATCAGTGTAATCTAACCATTGGATATTGAGGTTTTTGTCCAAACTAGTTTTGACGAATATTTATAATTTTTTCGGTATTAAAATACTCCTTATTAACTCACAATTTGCACTGCACTTTGATACGTTCCCAATTTTTTCAGAACCTGACCCAAATGTAGAACCCACACGTAAAATTCAAGGCAGAAGAAATTTCCTCTGCCCAATAAAAATTGATACACAAACATCCGACACGTGTCGTTTATCGTAATATATCTGTTAGTGAAGTTAAAATCCTTCGGAACGCCTCTTCGTCTCGGATATATCCGAATTTCCTATACTTAGGTCCAAGGCCTTAGCTAAACGTCGATAACTCTGTCAGACCGAAAGTTTTATAGGTGGGCAATAAATCTTTATGATCACTAAAGAAAAAGACCTTGGAATGATGAGCAGGACTTCGTATCCGTCAAAAAGTTTACAAGATTAAGATATTTAGGGCGGAACTTTTTCGGATATTTTTCCGGACTATTTCTTTGCGGGGCTTATCAAAGGTACGGGATTTTAATTTTAGAAGAAGTTTATTTTAGGTTAATGGCCGCAAGAATTAAAACTTTGGAGTTTATTTCGATGAACTCTAGGTTGTTATTTTTATAACTTTTTTCTACAATGAGAGCATTTATCTGTGACTTTAAAGATGTAATTAGCAATTCTTTTGTCCGTGCTAATAAGCTGATAGGATTTATCTACTAATGAAGAAGACACGTGTATTTTGACAAAGACTCATCTAACCGTAATCTTACCGATTTCTTATCTCAATCTAAACTACCAATCAGTTTTACTGCTATGCAAATCGTAATAACTCAATATCGGGTCACGTGCGCTCCGCTATCGTACCGTCATCGTACTAGGGCAATGCAAATGCATAAATTGTTTGCATTCGTGATGAAACCCATTCTGTAGACTGCTGGCTTTATATTTCAGTAAAGCTCTCAAGTTTTATGTGATAGTAGAACGGTGTACGAGATTCCGATATATATTAGTTTGAATATCCGTTCGCCGTAACTTTTGCATTTAATGTTCGGAACTGAGAACATAATCCAGTGTTGGCACCTACTATCTTTTATAGGATACGTTTGGTTCCGTTTTAGATGAACCTACTAGTACTTATATTAATAGCTAGCGCTCGGTGTGGTAACACGCCGTGTTTGAGTTCGCGACAAGTCAATCGTCATCCTGAGGATGCCTCGTTGAGAGGTGAAACACGTGTCGATTTCTTTCAGGAGTTTTTTATGGCTCTTTAGAATTAGCTAAGCGGAACAGGTTACTAAATCTATCCACGTCTATTGTATTTTGTATTAATAGCTTGTTATATCATCATCTTAGTTATATTGGGTCTTATGTAAACATAAACGTATTGTGTTTATATAAACATTTATGACCAAGTATTGTATTTATATTATTTTGGTTTATTATTTTGTTATTTTACTATATGCTGCACCGGTTGACGGCATCACGTCAACACTAGCTGTCTCTGAAAACTACCGCTGGGGTTCTGTCTCGCATGGGGTCGCAGCATTATGCTGAGCGATGGCCGTTTTGCGTGGATGTGACGCATATTTTTTCCCCAAATTGTTATTTTCATGATTTTGTTCTTTCTTTGCGTCATGTTTACCGCAAATAAAGGATTTTTTTTCTTTCTTTATAATTTTCGTAATTTTAATTTAACAAACGAAAATGTATATTTTTACTTAAGTGCATAAAAAAAAGAGTCAGTCTCAAAAGATATCCCTATTGAAATAAACCCAGGTGACTTTTCGACATCACATTTAGTAAAATCCGAAGCATCACTCTAATTCCACCTCGGATTCACTTCCTGTCATGAATAACGCATCGCAGTACATTATCAAAGCTTTGGCACATTCAATTGCCACCTCCGATGCCATTTACATTATGCACGGTCTCAATTTCAAATTTCGAACGTCCTCGAATGTTTCGAAGGAGGTTCTTTCGTTCCTCAACGAAGGAACCTCCTTCGATTCATGAAGCCAGCAAAAAGTTTTTATTTAAAATTCGAACAGAAAAAAAACTATAAGAACAGTTTTGTTTTTCTTAAAATTGTCAAAGGGCTTTTATGTTGGTTTTTTTAGGGTTCCGTACCCGAAGAGCGTCACACGGAATCCCATTACTAAGCCTCCGTTGTACGTCTGTCCGTCTGTTAGCGGGCTGTATCTCATAAACCGTAATAGGTAGTCAGTCGAAATTTTGACGCCGAAAAATTTTTGGCGTGTTTTTTCTCGATCTTATTACGGTACGGAGCCCTTCGTGTGCGAGTCCGATTCGCTCTTGGTCGGTTTTCTATTAGTTTTTTTCGGTATCTACAATTATGAAATAGCTATGCCTTCGGGGTTTCTAAGATTATAAAAACAGAAGCTAATTTATTCAATATCTTTTAGGGTACTTAGAAAGATATCGTTGTTATTATAACAAGAAATTGAAGCTCGGTTATTACTTTACTTAAAATAGAAAGCTAAAGGTTCACAGAAATTACCTACTAATTACGCCTACAGCCATTATTATCTTGTCTTGAAAATAAAAATACTTGACTTTTACTTCAGAAGCTTTTTAATATAGGTACTTAGGGCGATTTTTTCAATAGTCAGACAACTTTTGTTTGCTGAATAAACATGACGGTTTGACAGAATTTGTTTAGAAAATATTATATCGGCCCATGTTGGTTTAATTGCTTGCTAATTAACTTTCTCGTAAAAATACAGAATTATAGGAAAAAACCTCGCACACCGAGTGTTCCTAAACACGTTATACCTCTAAAATTATTAAAAATATTTTTATTAAATGATGTAACTAAAATATTATGCTTTTAGCAATTTTTACTTTATCTGTGCTATAAGACGTTGCTTCGTACCAAATTTCAAGATTCTGAGTTCACGGGAAGTACCCTGTAGGTTTTGATTCCCTTGCGAGTGTCGAAAATTTGCAACATAAACGGCTGTATCTTTTGATTGCGTTGGCTTAGAAGTTTGATTTGTTCACAGCTCCAAGGGACAATAGATTTAAGTATTTAATATGCATTTAATTTCAGCTTGATACCTTTACGCGTTCTTGAGAAAAAGGGTCTTGACAGACAGACGGACAACAAAGTGATCCTTAAGGGTTCGGTTTTTTCCTTTTGAGGTACGGAACCCTAAAAAGTCGGAAAACCATTAAGGGGATGTAGGAGAAGTAATTTACAACCAAATGACCCCTTATGATTCCTATACAAAACAATTTTTTTTTTGAGTAATTTGTTTTTATTTTTTTATTTCATTCATTTTAAAATATGAAATAACAAATTACTCGGAAATGGTTCACATTTGCATAGGGGTCGTAAAAGGTCATTTGGTTGCAAATGACCCCTCCTACGTCCCCTTAATGGATTGCCAACATATTATCATTAACCCTGCACATAAATCAACAAAACAACAAAATAAAACTAATAAATACCAATCAGATGATACCGTTAAAAAATGAAACACATTGTTGAAGATAAAATAAAATGATCTCAATGTTCTCAATGTTTCACACCTGAACAACTAAAGTTATCCTTGTACTAGTTGCAACAACTTAGTAATAATGTGTTGATATTGTTGTTTAATGTGTTACAACAGCAACTTGGTTGTTTGTTGGGTTCGGATGTTAGAGGTTTAATATTATCTACGTAGATGCCTTGTTAATCGATTTAACTTAAGTAAATACTTACCTACTACGTTTTAAAAACCTTCAAACTACAATATGTTATGTTTTGCTTTTGACAAAGAACACCTTTTTTGATGGCTGTTTAACTTTACAAAGAAGGTTATACTTATTTTGGTTACACTCGGCTAGAAGGACACATGAATACTTTGATAACCAACACAACAAAACTTTAACAAACAAAAAAATCCTCAGTAAAAAATCACAACTCTTATAGAATAAAACGCTGCTAGCAACATCCTAAATCATATATCTTGTACAATTCTGTGGATGGCTAGCATCGACGTTTAAATTATAAGCACATAAAACCAAGTTCAACAATTTACTGGTATTTTACTGGTAAGGTTATGATTTAGGTACGTGACCCGAGTTCCTACTCAGGTCACGTATCTAAATTATCTTCTCCAAAATATGGAACTTCTAAAGGTTTTAGTGCAGCACATTATATACATTAACTTGCAATATCAGTGGCAGCAATTATACCGTAGCCAGGCTCATATTTACGTGACTACTCACTAAATATTAGTTCGTAACACAAATTATTTTAGAGAACATGCATTACACTGTGTCTTGAATATTTTTAATAAAAAATAATTTTGAAAAGAAACTAATCTAAGACTTTAAATCATTGGAATATGATGTCATCATCATCATCATCATTTCAGCCGAAAGACGTCCACTGCTGGACATAGGGCTCCCCCAAGCACCGCCACTTTGACCGATTTTGTGCTTTCCGCATCCAGCGGATTCCTGCGGCCTTCACAAGGTCATCGGTCCATCTTGTGGGAGTCCTTCCAACGCTACGTCTTTCGGTATGTGGTCACCACTCCAGAACCTTTCGACCCCATCGGCCCATTGTGAGCGACCACATTTCAGTACCATAGGTCATCACTGGCAACACGCACTGGTTAAAGACTTTCGTCTTGAGACACTGTGGATGTGGGATGAAAATATATGTATGTAAGGTTATTGGTAAGGTTTTTTTATTTAGATAACAGTACCTATGTCAATGGGTATCATAATAAGTGGCAAGCATACCTATAACCGAGATGCTTATAGTTTATTAAGCTATTGAACACAGTTTCCTTCATTACTCTACCTCCGTAACTGGAATATCCCTCACACACCATTTCATCTCGTAATTACGACGCAGATCCGACCGAAATAATTCATGAGTTCTGGCGCTGTATTTGTCAACCTATCTCTCATATTATGACCCAGCAACGTCCTAATGACACGTACAGCTAACGAAGCCTGTATCTGACAGACCCAACCGAAATACACGAGGAAATAAACTTATGTTAATATTCACACAAAAAAAAGTTACCAAACAAAAATGTTTCATTCAAACCGCAGACACTGGATTAAATTTAGCCCCTGTGGTTTAAAATGAAACGTTCACTGTTTGTATTCATGGTTAATAATGCTACTTATTTTTCACCTCACAAAACTAATGTGACACACCTACAAATAATGAAATTCCAAGCGACACGTGTTTAGAAGACAAATAGCGCTCATTTATTTCGCCCGCATTTAGAGATAAACATGTTTTATCTGACGGCACAGTAAGTGGCGCCGCCTAGTTTTGTTATGAAGTTACTAGGAACCGTCAAAGAGATCGGATCGGCGAAGCGAGGCGTGGATGGGATGGGCGGGAATTAAAATTTGTATGGCAATATTTCTATCCACGCCCTGCCCATCTTTCGTGTAAAAGGTCTAGATGCGCGAGGATATGCGAGGCGAGAATTGAAATATTTGTTTTTACAATATCGAACTTTATTGCTGTATGAACAGAGTATTTATTTACACGCACCGGCTCGCTCCGACCATCGCGAGACATCTCTGTATACTATATTCTCGGCTGGCCGGGCGGCGCGTGATAGCGCGAGCCGGATTAGGTAGCGATGGCCGGCGCGTGACATCGCGAGCCGGCGCGAGGCGCGCTGGCCATTGCGAGACGGCGCGGTATAGCGCTGGACATCTTTCGGTGTAAAAGGGTAAGCGTGATTGCAATTCTCGCCCATCCCATCCACGTATCGCTTCGATGGTATAAACCCACCTTAAGACTGGCTAGCAGAGCGACGCATCGATGGTTGCGTGGCGGCTGTCTTCTAATGACAGAGATAATGTCAGGGGAGCCGCTGTCGTACCACGTCCACGACAAACTGCTGTATTCCGGTGCAATCTTGATGATATTGAAGCAGCTGAACC
Source organism: Agrochola litura (assembly GCA_949152395.1). Lineage (NCBI taxonomy): Eukaryota > Metazoa > Arthropoda > Insecta > Lepidoptera > Noctuidae > Agrochola > Agrochola litura. Next base: position 9,117,506 of record OX424509.1, read on the forward strand.
ACTAATACGATGACCACTTCTGGTAAAGGCTATCCTACGCCATGATATTTATCACTTCGGTGTAAGTGGCGGTCATTTAAGTGTTTGTTTTAAGTTAGGTTGCAGAATTCTGTTGGTACGTGTATTATATTGTGCATGTATTCGTTGGAATTTGAGATGCTATTATGTACAACGTTCTGAACCAAAGTGCTCGGGAATTTGTGCTCGAAATACCTGTATGAATACCGAAACAGGGGCAACAGTGTTTTGCCTCTTGTTAGATAACGTTACGTATTAGTTTAAATCCTGCCAAGGGCAGACTATTAGTGCATAATATGTACTTTTACCTGACGCTTATTTTTTATTTAACTGGTCCCTTTTATAGCTGGTGAGAATTAAGAACTTTTACTTTATGGTAATGAAAATAAAACAGACTGGGTACAAGAAACCCCACAATTATTTTTATTTCTCTCCTTATTTCCATTATGTGTATAGGGGACAAAAAAAAAAAAAAAAAAACCGACGTGAAAAGACCAAAATAAAGTGTCAAAAGACCGACGAATGTGGAACGAGAGATCTTTATCGTCGTTTACGATGAGAGCATGACGAAAATCCTTTATGTTATACTTAACGTTGGACGGTTACCACGTTTTTCTTGAGTTAGAAAATCTGTATTTAACAATCTTAGCATATTATTGAAGTTTTTAACGCAGAATTGCACTAGTGAGCAGTGGTGGCCCAGTGGTAATAACGCAGGCACTATTTCATCACCACTGCTCTCAAAATGGTGAAGGAAAACATCGTGAGGAAAACCGGCATATTCTAGAACTAATAATTCTAAAACATGTGACATTCACCAACCCACTAGGCCCACGTGGTGGATTACTACCCGCTCCCTCTCACAGAGAGGAGGCTTGTATCCCAGCAGTGGGAACATTATAGGCTGATTATGATGCTTGCAACGCTGTTTTGTCTCCTCTCAAATAAAAATAATTCGAGACACAGTACGATCAATAATAACATAACATTTTGTGGTCACATTGTTCTACGCTTTAGTTACGATACACTGCACCGACCACATTTGCGGTGAAGAGGAACGAAAGTACTAAGTGGGGGAGTGCTTCTATTTAGTTTTTTATTTACAGTAACCTACATTAAGAAACTGTATAAAAATGTATGTCGTGAATCATGGTTTAGGAAAATATTTGCTGCAAAACATTGCATTTAGTTTTGAATGTCTAGATTATTGTTCAACGGCTATCACAGTCTATCTGTAGCAGCGGCAGGCAATATAGCCTATTATAATGACTATGGCAAAAAAATGGAGAAGGATGCTTGGAGTTTCCCTACGTGATCGAATCAGAAATGAAAAGATCCGCAGGAGAACCAAGGTAACCGACATAGCCCGAAGAATTGCCAAACTTAAGTGGCTATGGGCAGGGCACATTGCTCGCAGAACCGCGTACCGGAAGACGCAGCGTTGGAAGGCCTCCCACAAGATGGACCAATGACCTTGTGAAGGCCGCAGGAATCCGCTGGATGCGGGAAGCACATAATCGGTCGAAGTGGCGGTGTTTGGGGAAAGCCTATTTCCAGCAGTGGACGTATTTCGGTTGAAATGATGATGATGATGGCAAAAAACACACGTCATCATAATTCTCCATCCTAATTTATTTTGGGTTGGCGCCTTATTTCTTTTTCTCCTACAATAATAGTCCTCCAGACCGTGTTTCGGCCATGGCGGTCAATCTCAACGGAGATTAGCCATCGGCACAGGAGATATTGTAGTGCACAAGTGTGTGCACTCTCTCTTCCCTCACTGTCATAGTGCGATGGGACGGCAGGAATTTCTAGTAACAGCCCGGAGTTTGGAAGTTGGCGATGTTTTCTCCTATTCTACTCTGTTAGTCGTCATCTCGGTAATAAAAAACACACAAGTACAGTATTTCTATTTTTTTAATGACCCTTGGGAATCATCGCATTTCCGAATACAAACGAATGCTAATTTCCATGTCCATCAAATTAGATTTATCGTGTATACTAATTCGAATTCAGAACTAAGTACTTTATTGTTGTTTTGTTTTGATTTTCGTGTGAACTATAGCTGTAAAACTATTTTCCTATCTGTTGTGCCTGCGACTTAGCAGCTTTCCTACCATTTTTTTTTAATACAATAATTAAAAGAGTATTAACAACTCTCTTCCAAGTCGATTGAGAGCGTCCGGTCTGCACCAAGTGCAAAGGGCAACTGATAGAAATCCGAAAACTGACGAAATACGAGGTTAGCCGAGGGACATTAAGAACATATTTGTACTGTACATGGACAAAAAAAAACACGAAAAAAACATGAGTGAAAAAGTAGGTATGTGTTATTGCACCTCGCTTCGCATGGCTTATTACCTAAAACAATCCTTTAACATGGCCGTTCAAGCGAGAAACTATCTCTAAACTAAAGTTACCTACCGTCCGTCAAAGCCCCAAGATTTTACCTTAACTTACACTTGCTTAAACTTCGCTACGATAAGACCACTAAAATGTGACGTCAGAAGCCATTTCCTTGAGATAAAATAAGGTAGATATATTTTGAGTTTGGTTTTCTCGAAATAGATAGGTAAGACTCCTTGTCTAAACATTGAAAATTGACGGAGCGAGCGAAGCGTCTCTGCTTCAAGTCTGGCAAAATCACACGCGCCACGTCAGTAAGTCGCGTCTATTTGGTTTAAGTTCGTAACACGTCACTTTTGAGTAGTGTATTGGTTGATGGGTCATATTCCTCAAAAAAGATCAAACAACCGTCGAGAGCAAAACACCCCTTTCTTAAAATCAGTTTATGCAAGCACAATTTAACAGTTAAAATTTTAGAAACCCCCGACACAAATATTTCCTCATTTCTCTTTCCTGCTCCATCATCAGACCCTGTTCACCATCTATTTATAACCTATTCATTGAGATCATTCCAATGAGCCCAAATACGATACCTGTGCTGTAAGTTGGTAAGGACGCAGGGTGACCTGTAAATTCCAGATGATGCTGCAGCACCAGTTCATGGTTACTATGTTCTTCTAATATCTTTGAAGTAACAGAATACCAAATTTACTATAGGTAAGACCTGTGGAAGATACTCACATCCATTCATCAACTAGAAAAGAGCTGATAGTCTTCAAACGGCTGAACCGATATGGATAAAACATATCTAAGAACCATCGCTAGAAAACCTGCTCTCAAGTGAAAAAACCTCATTCAAATCGGTTCACCTGTTTAAGAGCTACGGTGACACACATAGCGGTCAAACTTATAACACCCCTCTTTTTGCGTCGGGGTTAAAACATCGATTGAAACTACAACAAAAACAAAACACAACCCAATAAAATGCATTATTCTGCAACTAAAAGTCGAATTCATTTCGCATTCATAATTCAGGTACACAATTGAGACCACAATCCCTCTTCCACTATACATCGAAGACAAAACCCTCACTGAATGGGATCTCTGCAATAATATCGTGAATATTCTTTTGTACAGAACTCATTTCTAGTGGAATAGACCTGTCTGCTAGTGAAAGCCTCGTAATAATATTTCATGTTATTGTTATAGAATAGCTAGCAAATTACGTTTTGTTATGTTTATGTGGGTATTTGTGTTTATGTAAACAATGCAATCGGTTTGATATTTGCAATGTTTTTGTGTTCGAGATGAGTAAATAGATTATTATGATTTGATTCATTGAATGGCTCGTACCTAAATAAACAGCCGCACGAGTTGATCAAAAGTTAACTTACGCTTAAAAAAATACTCAAAGCATTTATTTCAATTAAACCATTTACATGGCAGGCACTTTTGTCAAGGAGTCGGCCAGTAAGAAATATGAAGCTAGTTGCCCATTCCAAAGCGTAGTAGGTACCTATGGAGAAGAACGGGCAAGAAACTCTACGGACACTCATTTAAATTAAAAAAAATAAAACAGTGCCACTCCGGGAGTGGCAACAGAAGTGAAAACTTGAACAAAATCGCCTTGGTAGAAGAAAAATACTTGTATAGAACATTGGTCCGTAACCTTATCTAAATAAAGAGCACAATCGCGTTTACAAAAAAAGAACTTCCATAACCTTTAAAGTAAAAATACTTGCATAGAACATTGAACCGTCACGTAATATAAATAAAGAGCACAATCGCGTTTGCAAAAAAGAGGTGTCGGTAACGGTGTCGCGAGTTCAATTGTTTTTTCCCCATCTCAAAAATGCCCAAAACGCTTAAAGAAAAAAAAAAAAAAAAAGATGTTTTCACTTCAAAAACCTTAGGTATCCATTGAGGGATCGAAAATAAAAATCCTGACCCTGATTAATCCTTGTATCAAACCCTTAGTAACCACAATAAGTTTAGGACCTTTCATCCTTTTAGTGAAAGAATTGTCATTGTATTTTTAAAAGTAAAAACTATCTTTTCCCAGGTTTAGGCCCGCAACAATGCCCTATCGGGAATATGGGACGTTGGATTCTAGATTGACTGTATTGTGGTACCACAATATCAGAATCAGCACATTTTTCAAATTTAGCTCACTGACCCACGACTCTGAAAAGCTATTAAATTTCAACGTTGTCAAATTATAAACTGACATTATTTGTTGTTGTTATTTTTAAGCCATAGATCTAACATGGCATTTTGACAGTGTAGGTTTTTACTAATCAGCGGGGAAATCGCATAACCCATTTACAATGGTAATGCCTTTCATTTTGACAGGTCAACAACATTCACCAAAATACACACTCAACCACATACACCGACTTAGTCACTCTCGTCCACACTCCACAACTTAGTTAAGTGTAATCGATCAATTTCACTATTTAATTAAAAATACTGTATATCAATAAATATCTATTCTGTAAGATTTAACAAAATTGTAAATGTTGGCAATTTTTTTTCCAGTCTATTATTTATCAGAGTGGCGCTGTATGCCAAAATACAGGTTTTTCACCTAGTTCGAAAGCAGATGCTTCTATGTTGTGTTATTTTCATCCTTCAGATATATTTTTACGCAGTAAGGTTGTTATAGTGTTAATACTTTTTGGTGTCAATAAATAAAAAATATTATTAAATTGTTATTATTATTCGTTGCTATAATAACGTTGTTGCGCAAACGATGTTTTCAAACGTATGAAGCATTAGATTAGCAATTTCCTTCAAACTCTTTCGAAATGCGATTGAAACTGTGTTGCGCAATTAAGGTGCGGGTTTTCACATAGAAAACCGGTTTTCAGAAACCGGATCAATTTTCAAGCAACAGACTGAGAAAAGAAAAATACCAATTTGGATCAAAACATTGACTATTATCGCGTAGCTTATGCCAATTCGAGAAGCAGAACCACTAAACTAAACAGTACTAAAAAACGGCTAAACGTTCAACAATTTCGTATTAATTCGAGTGAAAACAACAAGTTAACGGCAGCCATCGGGCATCCACAAAGGGTGCATTCAACCAATAACAAGCAAACATCTCCGTTGTAAAGGTATCGAATCAAACCTCAAGATTGTTTGATAGTTTAGTTTAGAGGCTAAACTAACTTCAAATATTTCTGAGCATTTGTAAGTTAGCCTTAGACATTCTCATTGCTAATATATATTACATCTGGGGACTGTTTAATAAAACTAACTGGTGACAGAAGACAATTCGAAAATTTTACAGGTTTTTGTCGTAGTTTTAGAGCTTTATTTTTCGGGTGATTAATGACTAACCTGTCAGAGTTTTTATGCCACCCATGGGCCTGTGACTTGGCTTCACATGCCGTCAAGGAATTTCTCTCAGGTTTACTCACGATGTTTTCCTTCACCGTTTTTGAAGCAAGTGATAATTATTAAAGAATACGCACATGAATCCGAAAAGTCAGAGGTGCGTGCCTTGGCTTCGAACTCAAGTTCTATGACTTGGCAGGCCAACGGCTACACCACTAGGCTATTACTGCTGTTTTATTAAACGGCACCTGTCATAAAAATGTGACAATTCTGTCATTTTACTAAAAATATTTCGTATTATCGTAGCAGGTGGCGTTCTGTAATTTCTGCCTACCCCCATGGGAAGAAGGCATGAGTTTATTTTTGTATATATATCGCATTGTCAGTTATATTAAATAGACTGGCCCCTAGTTCCCTGAGGGGAAGGTAGCAACATAATCTTGCCTAAATTATCGAATAGCAATCGGCAAATATTGCAAAAGCGCCATATTGTTAGCGCATTTAGAACTATACCTAAAAACTTAAGTTGTACGGAAATGCTCTGCGAAGAACAAGTCACTACAACGTTGCCTAGATCCATAAAAGGCTATTTTTTTACTGCCACATTTCGCAAAGCCTACCCCGAACCTTTACTCACATCCTGGAATCAAAATCACAACATATGAGGCAGTAGTAATTCAAATGTTATAAACACACGAATAGTTTGAATGTTTGAATATGTTTACACATTCCCACATTAGGAAACCGCTCGAGTATGTCACCCGAATATAAGACGGGCCAAATATAGGGCACATAGCCATAATACATGAGGTGACACAATAGGAATAAAGGACAAGTATAATAAGGATTCAGAACGCACACAGACGATCGCTCTCTCAAGGAATTCAGAGAACATACGTCACATCATTTGTATAATAACGTCTACTATATATTCTGGTAATGTCAAAGAATTTCCTTGAAATGGTGTCTTTTTGATGCACAAGGCGGATTTTTTGTTTATAAGACTCCTGATTCAATAATAACCGCCATTCTTTTGTACATCGAAACGAAGTAGTCCACTTAGAGCACCCGTCCGAATAGCACCTGCGCGAATAGCACCCAGGTGCTCTTCGTGGACTAGGCTAGGTGCTATTCGCGCAGGTGCTATTCGGACGGGTGCTCTAAGTGGACTACTTCGTCGAAACTGACCCCCTACCTATCCTGGCTAACAATAATCAATCCAGGATACATTCATATCTATGAAAATAATCGTTTGAAGGCCAGCCAGTTATTACATGTAGGCAGAGAAGCTAAAAAAACCCACATAAAAACGCCATGCATTTAAGAGGCAAGCTAAGAGAACAGGGATGATAATAAATAAAAAATATTTTTTCCGTCATATTGAGTATTAAAAAATATTGGACACTTATTTTTTTCTTTTTTGAAGTGAAAACTTTTTTAGGCGCGTTGGGCATTTTTGAGATGGTAAACAACAATTGAACTCGCGACACCGTTACCGACACCACATTTTTGTAAACGCGATTGTGCTCTTTATTTATATTACGTTACGGATCAATGTTCTATGCAAGTATTTTCCTTCCACCAAAACGATCTTGTTCAAGTTTTCACTTATGTCGGCACTCCCGGAGTGCCACTGTTTTTTTTTATGTAATCAAAAGATTACGGCGAAAAATTGAGTTAAAATGTGCTATGACGTCACGAATATGTAGACTTTATACTTACTTGTGACGTAGCGACCCCCACTCTCCAATGAGTTTTATCTAAGTCGTTTTTTATTAATATGATAAAGCAAAAAAATACGAGTCTAATATTTTTTTATTATCTGACTGGCGGAAATAGAATTTCTTTTCTTTTTACCCAGACATCATCCCTATTCTAGCCGAAAAATTATATGACAATACGGCCTTAATTCTCAAACATTCAATTTCCTTTAAACTGCACAAAATCTTTCCAAAGTCACATCTTCCTCAATAAACGCTGCCAACGAAGACACCAAACGGTAATTTCAGAGCAGGAAAAATACCTTTAATGCATTGTCGGTATTACGGGGACCGTGTTGGCAATGTGGATCGTCGAATCCCTGAAGAACGCTGACGGTAGAACGAACACAAAGTGTAACAAATCGACCTCTATAAAAGGCAATTTATTCGAGACCATAGTGCAGCGATACACCAGCCAAAATTACGCAGCGGAAATTTGGCATGCAGAATTGAGAACAGCAACACATCAGGCGGAAATTACGCTTAGTTTTGATATAAGCTTAAAAATAAAATCAAAGAAGTGCAATTTTTGGCATAATATATCATAGTCTGGTAACAAATCTTCCACTTGATAGAATGTTTGGGTTGTTTGCGCCTGTAATTACGTATGCAGGCCAAAATTACGCCGCGTAATAATTTTCTTTGAAATCAAAGCTCGCAGAATTTCTGTTGTGAAATTTTCGGCAGTTAGTGTGTACCAGACTTAAAGTAACATCGAGCTACTAATTCATATAGAGTGAACTGAACGATTTTTATCTGAAGGTCTTTATCGCGACCCGTATCATTGTTGAACGAAGGACTCAATCTCTTAGAAATACACGTTGTTTTACTCAATCTTTGGGTTAAGGAAACACTGTTTCTGAAGTTAGAGGGTTTTATAAAACGATTGACTTTGAAATGGAGAACATGGGTCAATTTTTGTGCATTTTGGTAGACTATCGATAGCTAGAGGGAATCCTAGAGGAGGCAGACCCGTTATGGGGTCCATATCTCAGACCAAAATCTTGAAACTTAAAACTAAGTATACGAACATTTAAATTATTTAAGGGTCAACTACTATTAAAAATATGGAAGAAATGAAGGTTTATTTATGTATCTTTTTTATCATAGAATTCGTGTTAAAAGTATAAGATATGGAGAATAGATTTTTGAGGAGACTTTTGAGACTTTTGAGGAGCATACATACTAATGTTTTGTGTAGGTATGTGAGACATGAGAGAACAAAGTATAATAAACTTTTAGAAGGAAAAATATACAATAAAACATTTTCCGCCACAATCCATCAATTTTCCTAACTATAATTATTATAAACTAGCTTCCACCAGCGGTTCGCCCGCATGATATCTTTATAAATAATAGCCTATGTTACTCAGTGATAATGTATCTTTCTAACGGCAAAAGAATTTTTGAAATCGGTCTAGTAGTTTTTAAGTTTATTCGTTACATACAAACATTCAAAAATACAAATCCTTCCTCTTTATAATATTAGTGTAGATGTAGATGCGAAAGTGCGTTTGTTTGTTTGTTACGCTTTCACGCTAAAACGGCTGAACGGATTTGGATGAAATTTGGCACATGGGTAGACCAAGACCTGGAGAAGGACATAGGTTACTTTTCACCCTAAATTACAGACGAAATCCCGGGCAACAGCAAGTAATTAACATATTTACACGAAAAGATAATTCAATGCGTATTAATAATCTTGTCAAAAAGAAATAGGGCTACCTACAAATTAAACCTAAATCATTCCTGATCTATTAAGAACTATTAAGAAAGCTCATTTACTTCCAATTCACGACACCTGAAGAAACGACCTCTCGCCTGGCTGAATCCGCCGAGTGGCCACTAATTAGGGACCATTATTTATTCAACGGGGCATTTTCCGCAATCAGCCAGCCCTTTAACCTAAATACGGCAGAAAAGAAGAATGAATTGTTTATATTATTATGTGTGACGTAAGAGGCTTAGGTAAGTACACTTTTTCTGTTTGACGTCGGAATCGGAAAGTAATTTGTTTTACAGTGGCTCAACTTTTCTGTCTTAAATTGCGAATGGAAATCACGATCGTAATACGTTTTCGTTTTGACTGTTCAATAATGTTCTATGATTTTTAACAATGGCTTTTTTCAGCACTGATTGTTAACAAAAAGGATTTTTTTTTAACTCCTTGTATAGGTAGGTACTGCTGAATTGCCGGAATAAAACCTGTTGTTGATGTCATGTTATGTCATTTAAGGTGCAGTCGATGGCGTCAATGCTTAAATATTTCTATGATGAAATTAGTAAAAAAACAATGGCAATTCGGGAGTGCCGACTGAAGTGAAACCATGAAACAAAAATACTTTCAAAACCTTTAAAGTAAAAATATTTGCATAGAACATTGATCCCTGACGTAATATAAATAAAGAGCACAATCGCGTTTACAAAAATGAGGTGTCGGTAACGGTGTCGCGAGTTCAGTTGTTTTTTCCCATCTCAAAAATACCCAACGCGCCTAAAGAAGTTTTCACTTCAAAAAACACTCAATCATCATCGTAGTACTTACGTCATTAACAAAGAATCTATTCTGACATTAAACCGATAAATTATTTTACAGAAGAAACTTTGTCCTCTTCTATGTTTCCCCAAATGTCAAAGGTACTGTAAGCACCAGCTTGGCTGCGATACTCAGGATCGTGTAGTGTGTATAAATTAAATACTTTTAAAGAGAGCAAAGACTATATTTTAAATCATTAATACAAAGACACACGCACACGGTGCCCGGGGGCAGACTAGAATGTTTTTTCTTCAACAAAATGAAAACCTATCCTATTTTAAATATATTTTGACAGATTATTCGGAAGCACATAGCATTCAAGCCAGTCTTTATCATATGAGGTTCTATCTCATATTAAAACCTCACAGTACCTACACTAATTATTCACTGTGCATATTTCCACTATAAATGAATAAACTTCCCAAAAAGAAGTCGGAAGCCTAAGAAGTATTTACAAACAACAAAGTACCTAACTGGAAAGAGACTAAGCTTTGTGAAGAAACAATATTCCACCACAAAAGGTCCGCTCGGGAGAAAAACATTACATTTTTAATTAAATTAAAACGAGCATCGTTACTGTATGTAGGTTAAATTCTTTAACTAGTGAACAGGCAATAACTACGTTTTAAAACTGTAGTTAAAGTTGTACACAGTATTGTAACTCGTTAAGTAAATTGTAAAAGCTACTAACTACAACATACAAGGAAGATTTTGTTTATTAGGGACAAGTACAATTTTAACAGTTAAAATTTAATTTCCTCATTTCTCTTTCCAACTTCATCACCAGACTGTGTTCAGTGTTCACCATCAATCTATAATCATTGAGACCATTACAATGAGCCCAAACACGATACCTGAGCTGTAAGTTGGTAAGGGATTTGGGTATCCTGCAAATTCCAGGTGATGTTCTATGTTCTATGTTATGGGATTTGGTTTCCGCACTTAGTCCGTCAGGTGGACCATTGTGCGTGGGCCATGGCGGCCATTTTTCACTTTTTAGTTGTGGTCCTACCCCACACAGATTCAAAAACCACTACCAGCTATGTGAATAACAGTGACAGGAACTTATCATATCATCCAAATACTAAGTGGGAAAAAGTACGTATTATTGAAGCTAACTCAAAAACTATCAAAGCAAAGTTGATAAAAATTATATGAAACCACCTCGAGAGCATACCCTTTCAAACAAAAAAATAATTTTCAAAATCAGTCTACAATTGACGGAGAAATCGGTGGACATACATAAAAAAAAAAAACGAACATATAATCTCCTCCTTTTTGGAAGTCTGTTAAAAAGCAATCATTTCATTAGAAATACTAACAGTTTAAACTAAACTCTCACAATACAAACAACCTTTAAAGAATACAAAAGAAAACCTAGGTACAGCTACGAAAGTTCTCACTATTACTCTATTGCAATTAATCCCGTCAGTCCGCTAACTCCTTTGCCAATAAAAGTTCCGTAGCAAAACTGTAAAACCTGTTTTACGGCATCGTGTCGCAATGGCTTAGCTAAGTGCTGATAAGGCGAAAGATTAACTTTTAGAACGTTACGATGTTTTTCTTTGTAACAATTTAAATGAGAAGGATCCATCCGGTGAAGATTGTGTGATTATCTGGGTATTTTAATCGGGAAAACGATTATGATACGATAGAATTGTTGGACGATGTATGCCATTCTCTACCTTAAAGTCATAAAATTTAATGATAATAATTAACTTGTGTCCCACGGAAAGTAGCTATTCATCTATAACAAACCCAGTAGATACAGCAATCATTATTGTTGTTGATGTAAAATAAGTTCCGGTATCTTTACTAAATTTTGGCTAAAATTTATTTCAACTTTACCCAATATCTCTACTTGGTTAGCAGTAATTAAGGAGCTTGTGCAGCTCATTGATCAAGTACCAACAATTCTTCTTTAAATACCTTTTTTTTTGGTGTGAAATGATCAAATAACTTCTCCCGGTCTGGGCGGAGCGGGAGGTTGTGTCAACTCTTACTGACTAAAACCCACCCGTGTTCCTTCCGTTGCCTGTATCTTGCCAAGGGCCACGGTAACCCTTTCGGACTTTCCCGCAACCCCGGCAAGCATCGGCTTCTTTAAATACCTGGCAATACTAAAGAAAAGAGTTGAAAAATGTATATGTTTGAAATCCTAATAAAACTCCCAAGGTTTTTCTTACAATATACAAACTATTCATTCCATTCCACTATCATACGCGTAATTCGACGCAAACATCCCATCCTACCAGAGGCTGTCAACATATCGCGAATTCACATACAAAGTTCACCCACCGTGTTACGTCACATGCCAGCTTACATAAATCGCGGGCACTGATTTAAGTCGGACACCGGTAAAGTCATGTCGTGTCACAGTGAAAAAAAATAAAAGAAAAAGGCTCGCTTTGTTAGCTAAATCACGATACACTGGATAGATGTGGCTAGTTTTTTTTGTTTAGGTTAATGTGGTCTGTGACACTTTTGTTATGGACTTTATGAATAGCGATTTTATCTTAAACATCGATCACTTTAGTGGTGGACTAGAACTAGACGACGATTTGTTTCTTTTTTTAAGAAAACCTCAAGGCTACATTTGTGCTGAAATGGTTATCTTTTCTTTTCATAAGAAACCTTCATAATCAGCTTATAATGTTCCCACTGCTGGGACACATGCCTCCTTTCGGTGAAAGGGAGTGGGCTGTAATCTACCACGCGGGCCCAGTGCGGGTTGGTATATGTCACATGGCTTCGATTTTTTTGGTTCTAGTACATGCCGGTTTCCTCACAATGTTTTCTTTCACCGTTTTGAGAGCAGTGGTGATGAAATTAAATACACAAAGTAAAGCGCCTGCCTGGGTTCGAACCCACGACCTACAACTCGTAAGTCGGGGCCGTTACCACTGGGCCACACCTCCTAAGAAACCTTGGAATTAATTAACTGTTTGTTTTAAGAATCTTCTAAGAAAAATTCATCCTAATATTCCAAGGATGCTGACAAAATACGAAACAATGAACTGTTTTGTTAGTTAAAATTTAATCTATAGCGATTATAAGCATGTTACGCTAAAATGACAATTAATGTCACCTCAAATATAACCAAAGCACCTAACCGTCTGAAAATACCCTTTGAAGTCATCTCCGTGAATATCAAAGAGATTATACCCTCTCATTCTGCTGATCCCTTCAATTTGAGAAGCCTATTCATAGTGTCAAGTCATTAATAGGTTAATTATTATCCCCATTAAATTATATATTATGGGTTATAAGCTGAAAATGTTAAACACAATGGGTTTCTCAGCTAGTTAGCAGTAACTATAATAATTATTGAAATTAACGTTAGTGATGTCTGTTATTATTAGAGGGTTATAATAGTATGAAAGCTTCTCTTTCCTTGCAATTTGTGTCATCATAAAAATTACAGTGAATTATGGGCCTTTTGACAGGTGCAAAAGAGAATCTTTCTGTATATATAACATTCTCGTTTCACAATGTTAGTTGCCATACTCCTCCGAAACGGCTTGATCGATTTTTATGAAATTTTTTGTGTGTATTTGGTAGGTCTGAAAATCGGTCGTAATCTATTTTTCATACACCTAAATGATAAGGGTGGTTCACCCCAAACATTTATATGGCAAAACAACGTTGGCCGGGTCAACTAGTTATTTAATAATATTGTAACAATTTTTCATTCTATTTTTTTAAGAGCTGAAGAGGCAATATTATTCCACTACACACCTTCATAATACCTTTTTTGGAAATGTCAATGGTCACACAAAAATATATTATCCTAACTCCGGCCTCTTAAAAAATCCTTATATACAAAGTCAAAGCAATTTCATATAACTTGTCCAACACTCAGCATTAGTTATACATACATAAACTCACGCTTTCTTCCTATGGGGGTAGGCAGAAACTACAAAACGCCACCTGCTACGATCCTTACATACTTTTTGCTTCATTTACGTTCATACATCTGGTCATACATGCATGCCGGTTGCGAGTACTACGGATTAGTTATCTTTATAAACAAAAACTGGAAGATATAACCTTTGAAGGCTTCCCACAAGGTGGACTGTTGACCTGGTGAAGACCGCAAGAATCCGCTGGATGAGAATCATAGAACGTGTCAAAGTGGCGATGCTTGTGGGAGGCCTATGTCCAGCAGTGGACGTATTTCGGCTGAAATGATGATGATGATGAATCATCGAATTTTCCAACCCTTCACCACCGTTTAATAGACAAGACAACAAAATACTACTCAAATTTTCAACTCTATTCATCCAACAAATAATTCCATACACACACCAGAAATAATCCAAATAATTCACCAACTATTCTTCCGAACGTCTGCAGGTGTGAACAATGCTTCGAATGGCGTCCGAAGCATACATAGTTGAGTGCTATTACGTAGCGAGAAGTAATAAGCGCCTGGTCAAAGTTATGGCCGAAAGGCGACGCGATATTTATGTTAATGGGAGGAACGAAGGAGGAAACAGAAGCTGACTTTTGAATAAGAGGCTATGTGCGTTTTGGGAGGTGTGTGTATGAGGTTAGGTTGTGTAGAGGTTTTTATTTGACCCAGGTCATAACCTGGGTCAAATAATTTTATTTTCTTTCTTTATTTAACCATTTATGCACACACATATAAACAAACAAGAAGAAAGGAACCGAAAAATACGTACAAAGGTGATGCTTATTTTTAAAGAAATCTCTTTCAATATACCTACCTCTCTGCGATAAGAAAGTATATAAAAAGAGATGTACGTTTCCAGTAAAGCTCTGCTTTAGTAAAAATGCTCATTTAATAGTATTCCATGCTGCCATGTCATTATTCTAAGTAGTTCAAAGTTTACAACTTTACAAGATTTTAAAACGCCTGAAGATATACAAAACAGATCATTAGGTAGTTGCTATTTTCAAAACTTTTCGTGACCTTTTCATCAAAGAATCGAAAGCTTTTGGAAATTCTAAACAACTATTAATTCAAAAGACTAAATTAATTAGGATTAGAGATTTAGCTGAAACTAAAACATGGCTACCAAATTTCTCTTTTATTATCAACATCAAAATAAACAAACTAATATAAGTTATTCTCTTCATTAAACTAAGGCCGTTTCCTCATTGGTCGGTGCGGTATCGTTTCGGTATACCGAGCATAAAATAAATAAAATAAAAAAAGCCTTTTATTTCATGCATTAGAAAGAAGACAAGATTAAGATTAACATTATTAACATTTTGTTTTTAAATTATTATTTTTCTACAAGTATTATGTATGTAATACACAGTAGTTTTTGTTATCATTCCATAATTGTTTATTAGTGTTTTCCTATGGTCAAGCCTGATACCGAGCATACTATACCGAAACAATACCGCACCGACCAATAAGGAATTGGCATTCGTTGCTTTAATTTTTTCTCATTGGTCGGTAAACAGCAGTGCGGTATAGTATGCTCTGAATACCGAAACGATACCGCACTGCTTTCATTTACGGACCTGACATTATATTTTCGGTATAATTTGTACAGAGCCGCTTAATTAATTGAAATATAGGCGCTCGGTAAGCTTTCGGTACTGAGTATGCTGTAAAACGCGTGACGTGAGTGGGTACCTCAATGAATGTTTCTACCGAGACGTGGCAAACGATCCCGCCCCGCTCCCGCGTATTCCGAGCCAATCAGGAAACGGTCATTGAAATATAGGCGCTCGGTAAGCTTTCGGTATACGGAGCATGCTGATCCCGCACCGCTGACGTACCGACCAGTGAGCCTTCCTCACTGGTCGGTACGTCAGCGGTGGCCTTACTATCAAAAAAATCTTATAATTAATATTAATAACTTTAATTAAATTGGCAATAACGATTTATTAGAGGAAACGGCCATTCAATTCTAGAGTCATAGTTTGCATAGTATAGTATCATAAAATCTAAGCGTGATTTGAGAACATTAATATGAAATAACTCTGTTTATAGAAATGACTGTATTTTGTGATAGCTGTTACACACGGTTTGCTAACCCTTTAGCCCTTTATGTAATAATTCACTTTTATCTACAACTAGATTATTTCATTTAACTCACAGAGCACGGAATCGTCTATAGTACTGGCGTTATGAACTGAGTCGGCGGGCCATAAATGGTAGCAATAAGAATTTGCAACACTTTGCGTCTTATCGATAGTTTGCTACATGCTCCATAAGCTTTGTAAGTGCGAGCGAGACAGCCTAATAACAATGATTTATTGACCGACGACTCAGTTCTTAACATGGTGACTAGATTAAAATTCGTGGTCCGAAAATGTGTTGAGCGCATAACTTCTGTCACAGACTGCTTTAAAAGTTGCCAATTAATATACGTTGTTTGTCTACTGTGATAGTTTTCGCCGCCGAGGCGTCTTCGTCTTCTGCGATTTGACAATTTTGAGTTCAAACTAAGAATGTATCAGGATGCCTCTGCCTCCGATGCAACCGAAGCTAACTGGCAAAAGATAAGCCGATTTTTATATAAGTTTGAAGCCCATTGCTTCATTATTAATAGGTAGCAAAACAACGAGTCGTTTTTTACCGATATCAGTTAGTAAGATGTAAGAATGAGGTCTGCCTGATCATCGTCTCTATTCTCTATTAATTTTAAATAGATCAAATTAATAAATAGAACAACCTTTCATTAACTCACTTGAAAGGAAATGTGTTTACAAGTATAGTATATATAGTTTGTCATACATATTGTTATTATTAATTTTTAAGAGGCCTGCGAACACGGCTCGCGACTACAAATCGAGATGTTTGCAAAATTCAATTCCAAGCACGTTGCGCTAGTGTGAGTGCCTGTCGAAGCGATATGCACCTACAGTGAGCAATACTACCACGCACACATTGACAATTATTGCTTGACGCGATAGCACTATTAGATTTCGAAAATTTATGATAAATTTGGATGTGTTCCGTAATACCAAAAATGATGAATAAAAACTTAATATTTTTCCTTTTTTTTTTCGACAGTTAGTAACTCGATAATATAAGCTATGCTTCTGCAGAAATAATATTATAAATATTGTAGTTTATAATACAGAAAAAACAATATGAAGACATGTCATTTACGCTGTAATAAATGTGCGAAATCAAATTCGTTTAAACTTCATTTTAGAAAAGCTTTTTGGAAAAAAAAGATGTAGGAGCCTAGATAATCACTGTCTAAATCCGAATAACAGCATAATATTGTGGAAATATGCCAAAATTGCAAATGATTTAGGTATTACGTTTGTATGGACAATTTATGCGTCGCCGCGTTCTTAAGACTTGGATAGGTAATTTAAAACTAGATTAATTTATTATTAATTTTTGTACAACTTCTTTACGCATGCGGAGTTTACCTCTAAGTGATTGTTGCACTCTTGCATATACATTTTTGCATGTTACTCATAAACATTAATCCAGTGTAAACAATTGTTGGTGAACCTATAAATAAATAAATACATTTTGAATATTGACTTGACTTCTTAAAAGTCAAGTCAATCGTTATCCTGAGGATGCCTCGTTAAGAGGTGAAACACGTGTCGATTTCTTTCAGGTGTTTTATGGCTCTTTAGAAATAGCTAAGTTGAACAGGTTACTAAATATATCCACGTCTATTAAATTTTATATTGAACATTGCTGAAGGTTAAATGAAAGCATTATTGAGATATAATACTTACTTGATCTTTAGCTAACATAACAAAGAGACGAGAAACTAATTTATTATAAGCTGGTATTTTTCTTACAAGTGTGTTATCATATTTAGTATCATGTAATTAATATAATTTAGTCTAATAAGCTACGGGTAACAAGATATACCTTATAATTAACAGATATGTTATTCTCTGACTACATTAATTTTGAAAACATGGCATTATCCTCGGGCCATACTGAGACAATATCTTTTCATATTAATGTTTTGTAATTAATAAATAAAAGAGAAGGTTACTCAAAGATAAATCTATGTATTTTTCATACTTTCATGTTTATGTGAGAAAAAATGGTGAGTGGTCACCGCTGTCTATTGATGTCTGCAAGGGTTATACCGTTTATCCACCCCAAAAAATCCACCCTAAGATGGATACTCGGAAATATGTATCCGAGGATTCACCCTAGGACTAATTGAATACACAGAATTTATAGGCATAAAGTGGATTCTCGTACACACGTCTCCGAGTATTCATCTTAGGGAGCATTTTTTGGGATGGATAAACGGATTTTCGCGCATACGGGTTATTTTGTTTATCCACCCTAAGATACCAGGAATATACTACATATCTCAATAAAGACAGAGATTTGACGGAACAACAATCATAAAGAACTAAAACAGCGTTTAACGTAATCAGTAAAACAATATCAAAACCTGTGAAAGAAACCGATGTTCTACCAAAAAATAATCCAGCGACATGGTATCTACCACACTGGACCCCCGTGGTGGATTATGACCCAGTTCAGTTACAGAGAGGAGGTCTATATCCCAGCAGTGGGAACATTGTAGATTATGGTTATACTTATACAATAAAACAAAAACAGTAAGTAGATATAGCGAAATTTGAACATTCCTGATGGAGAACTAACACAGTGCCTTTAGTTTTGAATGTAACTGCAATAACTATTCCTTAAAAAATCGGTAAAACAAAAACAATGACGTTTCAACCTCACAATACGAGTAAATCATTCCAATAGTTTGCTTTGAGGTCGTTACCGCTGCCCATCTCACAATCACCTGCCAATTTGAAAGTTTACAGCATTTTTCAACGTCGGAATAAAACAGTTTTAATTTATTCCATCCCGGTCAATTTCTCTTTTTGAACATTGTGTGCATTTATTCATTTAACTCGATTCTTTGGTGAATATTCTTTAAATAGTTAACTGTCAAATATTTAAAATAATATCTGGTATTTATCAAGATAATGGATATTTGGTGGTATGAGGAACAGGCTGTAAAGTTCACTCATCCACCATAGAAAAGGGAGGATCCTCCGACCAGACGGTTGTTGTGTCTGGCGGGCAACTGCCCATCGGTTGGAAGTTGAAATCTTGTATGTATATCGATCGCTCGGTAAACTCTAACTGCGCGATGCAGGATTTGTGTGACGTCATGTCTTTGAAGCGTAGTTGTATGTGGCGGTGTAACCGCTACAGATACAATTTGCAGTCTGTTTCAGAAATATTGTTTTGTTTAATTTAATCAAGTTTTCGCTATAAAAACTTTACATTTTCGCAGAAAATTCTATGTAGAAATTCTATTTTACCTTTTGCCATTTAAATGTCCTGCACCTACACAGTTGGTTTTCATACATGAATATTGTTACCTCAATATTTGGTTTCCTTAATTTACATATAACATTGTTGTCTTTGTGTCTTTGTTTAAGTCATTTAAGTCTTTGTGGAAAGCCACAGAAGTTCCAGCTGAATATATATTGAAGAAATGTAAGATTCAATGCATTCTATCGAACATTGAAACCGAAGCAGAGAGTTCGACAAAGTCATCTCGGGTTCAGCGAAAAAATAAGAATTCGACGTTTCTCTCTCTGTTTTCTTTCTTCAAAGAAAATGTACACTGTACCAAGTAGGTAATATCTATTTGGTAAACAAAGACTTCAAAATACATAGGCAGTGTTTCTCACAGAAATAAAACGTTTTTAACTTTGGTTAAGAACGTTTTATTTCTGTGAGAAACACTGCTTCAAATTAAGCATTTAAACAAACCGGTTCTTTTTTTTAGATTATTGAAGTGAAAACTTCTTTAGGTGCGTTGGGAATTTTTGAGATGGGAAAAACAATTCAACTCGCGACACTGTTACCGACTCCACATTTTTGTAAACGCGATTGTGCTCTTTATTTATATTACGTTACAGATCAATGTTCTATGCAAGTATTTTTACTTTAAAGATTTTGGAAGTATTTTTTTTTTTTTGTAAACTCTATTTTGCTCTTTATTTAGATAAGGTTACGGAACAATGTTCTATACAAGTATTTTTCTTCCACCATGGCGATCTTGTTCAAGTTTTCACTTCTGTCGGCACTCCCGGAGTGCCACTGTTTTTTTATTCTCATCAATTCAAATCGTAGTTATCATTATAATCATCTTTTTCATACTTATGCCTAATATATTCCCCAAGCCTCGCTGTTTCTAGGTAGGTATTTGTTTACCAAATAAGACGTCTGGATAACGTAAAAGGTCCAATGTAAGCTGATAGTCATTTCATTTATCGAACCAATATACTACCCTCTATCTTGGAATAACAGTATAATAGTATTCTGTTCCCAAGAACAGTTTCCATATCAGTACCGAACGAATATAGAAATTAATATCGCATTTATGTATATTAAATTTCCTTATATAGTACAATGCTATATAGAAACAAATCACGTAGTTTCGAGACTTTCTTTGAGAGAGAGATCTGAGAAATTGTTAGAAAAGTTTTTGCCTGTAAATGCAGTCTGTGAATAGGGTAAAAACTAAGGCAGAACAACTTTTACTACAAGATTCAAGTACCCATAGAAATAAGTTAGCAACGTATATTTAAAAAAAAACAGACACCCTTTGGCCTTTGAAACCTTCGTTCACTCGTGAAACAAAGATATAAATATACTTATGACCCTGAAATAGCGATAGTTCGAACCGTTCCAAAATAATAATGCAACTGTTCAATGCCCACAAATTCCGATAATTAACTCACATCAAATTAAACAACAACGTGTCCATTTAATTGACTCACACTGCCTCAACAATGATCGAAAATTCCACTCTGCTCCGGATTTAATTCCGGACGCATGGTCTGCCGGAATACGTAAGCATTGAACAGATTACATAAAGGTTTAACGCTACTGCAAAACAGATAGATTCAGAACGCCGGCTCCATGCAAGAAGCGAAATCGCACGCACACATAGACACTCTTCACGTACAGCGAGTGCGCTTGCTCTCGTGACTAGCATTTGCTTCGGATCTCCGTACGTACGCGTATATCTGTGCAGTTTTCGCTCGTTTTATGGATCAAACCTTTTGTACCTATCTCTTATGTGACTCAAGTACATTGCTTTGTTTTGCTCCCAACGTTACTGTTGCAACGGAATTCCCGTTTGCACAGACATTTGCAGATCGTATTCGCAATAGTTACAAAATTGACAATGTTGGGAAAAAAGTTACTGAATGGAATATTGTCAAAGAGAGAATATTGTTTTTATTTTAACGGCGACCTTTAGCTGGAATTCTACTCAATGTTATTTCTGTTTTTATTTTATGTAACAGATGCTATTATAGCATTCTTATTCGCTTCTCGAGTACATTTTGTTTATGATGCGTATAAAATTACAGATAGACAAGTGTAACAAGCCTTTTTCGAACCCGAGACTACAAGGAGAATTTATTCGAAGTTTTGAATAATAATTTCCAAACGTCTGATTGGCAATTCCAGTATTTTTTAAACAGGCGCCTTTCTCATCTCAGCCTCAATATTTCAAAAAATGTAAATGATTTTTGACACTGAGATGAGATTGAGACTAGATTTTGAACGTTTTTTACAGGAAGTTGCCTCGGAAAACAAATTTTTTGTTTCCGAAATTCACCAGCACAAAGTCGCAAGCAAAACCTAAAAAAAATATATTATATTCCTCGCTGCTTGAATAAAGCTTATTATATCTAAAAAATAGCAAACGTAACAAAAAGGAATAATCGTTGAAATGTCCGTTAGAATAATAATGTTCCGCGTTGCTCAGTATTCTGTAACTAATTGAGAGCAAAGGTATTAAATACAAGGAAATGTAATTTTTATGCTTTTAAATAAATAGGAAAGGGCATTGTGGAAGCCATTAAATAAATTGGAAAGCGGAAATTAAAGTGAACGAGGTATTAATCTAATTGTCGACCATTTATTGCTAGCTGTTTTGTTTAAAAGCATTTGAATTACATTTTTTAAAAGGTTGTTATTTATCTCCTTTGGGTTTTACGTCAGCATTATTTAACCAGGAAATTGTTTAATCCTCCTATCATTAAACAATAAATAAACCTACTGAAAACTAGCTAAGATGTCAGGTTGACACACGTGAGGTTATGAGTTTGAACCTCGAGCGTTACAATTTTGACCCAATCCAACAAACGCTATCCACATAATTTAGTATTGCAGGTTTTTTTTTTCGAATTTGCTATAACCAGAAAATCAGCCAAAAGGAAAAAGTTTCCATTCTTCCGTTTGGCTGATTTCCTGATTAGAATTTCCTATTTAGAAATTTCCGGAGAAAGAATAAGAATAAATTTAAGAATAAGAATAAATTTATTGGGCAAAGTTTACATTCAGGTGGATTGAATTCCTAGACCTCACACTAGGATTCCCTGTGTTGTGAGATCTAGGCTCTTTCGTTCCGTTAACAATTTTAAATAAAAAGACAAAACCCAACACTTCTAAAACTTAAAATAATTATAAAAAAGGGTGTATACATGGTGCTGTGATTCGTGTTAGTTTTATTGGTGTTGTAAGAGTGTCTGTATGTTATAGGTACCTATGTTAGTGAGTGCACGTGTATTTGTGAATTGTCAATGTGTATACTGTGAGTTTTTACTTGAGCTAGGAAACTTTCTGTCATGTCGTAGTCCAGTGTAAGAAGCCAGTTTGTTACCGTAAAGAAATAGAATATTGTGCTCAAGACAGTTTCGTGTGTTAGAATCGTTTAAGCATTTTGGAACGGGATACCTAATGAAATTTGCATTCAAGTAAAATGCAAATATACGGTAACAAAATAGGATTTAATTTAAATTCAAGCGAACGTTAACTAAATCAATTTTATACCGTGAATTAATTGCACCTTAACCGTTTTACTGTAGGTTTTATCACAATATTTAAATTTGGTTAGAGACTTACTGATAACATTATTCTTCAGGTACTTTTCCCTTGATGATCAATTTTTACAGTTTCCAAAGTTTCGAGCTGTCGGAAGAATGATTGACGAAATCTAAGGATGGAAACCATACCAGCTTCATAGCGGCATAGTTTTCTTCATTATTTTAAAATGGTCACTGAGTTTATACTATTATTATTTATGCGTAACTGCGCAGGAGACAAATTATTCCTGATTTTGTATTGCAAATCTCTACTCTATCCTAATATTACAAATGTGAATGTGAGTTTGTTTGTTTGTTACGCTAAAACGGCTGAACGGATTTGAATGAAATTCGGCACATGGGTAAATCATGACCTGGGTTAGAACATGAAATACTTTTTATCTCGATATTCTTACGCGATCGAGATTTATGTGGGTAAAACCGAGGGGCGCAGCTAGTTTATAAATGCAAAAAGTGAGTTTGTCTGTTTGTTACGCTTTCACGCTAAAACGGCTGAACGGATTTGGATGAAATTTGGCACATGGTTAGACCATGACCTGAGTTGTGACATAAGATACTTTTTATTCCGATATTCTCACTTCTTTTCTTCTTTCTTCAAAAGTAGATTAACTCTAAATCTTTGTCCACCCCTTCGGTGAACAGTCGTGATGTTATTCTATTCTACGGCAAAGCTAATTTATGCTAATTACATAATACACTTAATACCACCCCACATAACATTCTGACCAATCTGACCTGGTAGTTAATAATCGTAACACTAATTACCTGGATCTTAATTACTTCTAAGATGGACTAAGTTAATTTATTATGTTAATAATGAAACCTTTTCGGGAGATAATTTTGCAGCTGTGGGTCAGTAAAAGAAAGTAATGTGTTTACTTACTTCCTGGGTTTTCCTTTCCAATAATAATAATAAGTTTATTACCTATTTAACATTTAGAAGAAGCCTTCTTTTAATGGAGATACCTGTACTAGAAGACCTCCCTCTTCCATATCTATGTGTAACATACAAATCCTGTCAATAACAGAATTTTAACAAAGTAGGTGAGTACAATAACAAAACTAGAACCAGAGAATTTAAAAATAATTAACTAAGTACTTGAATTCGTAATGTCATATATTTTTTCTCAAACATGCTTGGAAATTTGAACATTATTAATGACAACCTTCTTCGAGATATATCGAAATTGCTGTACTGGTCAAAAACAAGCGAGCGCGGCTGGCAATGTTACTATAAAAATCCTTGGCTGTCGTGTTTAGCGGCCAAATAGCCCGTGTTATTTAAAAATGGAACTAACTTTTCACTTCAACACATGGCAACCAAGAAGGTAACTTATAAAAGATTCTATTTAAATTTCGAACTTGACTTATCAAATAGAGCTGTAAAGTAAATAAGAAACAAATGAACATCATTATTACTGGTGCATGAAAATATGTCTTTGTTCGACATTGATTCTGGAATTTAAAATGAATTTAATTAATTTGAATTTCGAACGCAACCAGGCATTGATGGACTCACGTATGTGTACGATCGTCCATCAATGACCTAATTGCTGGGCGCGATAGTAATGTACTATATACTTCATCCCCACTACTGTCTATTTCAGCATTGGGCAGTTCTAAGTTATTTTGAAGTGACGAACGGTTTGTGACAAAAAGGTTTAGAAGGTTAAGGATTTTGATGCAATGAAATTTGAACCCTGTGGTGTATGACTTTGAGCTTGCTTTTCTAAAGATAATTATCTCGTATTCCAATTTCAAGTATAGACGAGTGAGTAGTTTGTATGTGTGTGTGATTTTTAGGAGTATAGAAAATACTTGGACATAACCTAACCGACCTTAAGTTGGGTCTCCTGCGCGTGATTTTTCGAAACATTACACAAAACACCTTACACATAAACATTTGTTTTCATACAAAACATCGTGTTTGCATACACAAATGTGTACGCCTCTTTGTTACGATTTTTTGTGTAAAAACACGCGCAGGAAACCCGGCTTTAGGAACACAGCGGTGCTATTCTGTAAAAACCTCATCATGATTTAGGTGAAGAGAGCTTGAAGTGAACATCATTCAGTAATTCACTGGACTCTATAGGGATTGACAGCTCAGTACATTTACACGTTGAGATATTTATAGAATTAGACTAGCTAAACTTTTATTTATAGGTAAGTTAACCTCTCGAATGCCGTAATTACAGAAACAATTATAAAACCATTGTGTCTCGTGTAGATCTACGTTCCGGCATACCAACGGTTAATAGTGATATTGAACACTTGATGAGGTAAACCTGGGTACAATGTCCGGTTGAATTACGTATTATTTGGATTTTTGATGATAAAATTTTCAGTAGCAGCGCAGAGTTCGAATTTTTTACTGGAAATTGACTCGCATCCTACATTCTATTGTGGCAGCATCTACATCGCCACATGCAAACTACACGAATCACGCTGACGTTACGCAAATCTTGCATCGCGCAAGCAGAGTTTACCGTGCGATCAGCATATATATCCCGACATCAATCATCACACACCACCCGTCTGGTCGGAGGATCCTCCCTTTTCTATAGAGGATTAGAGAACTTTACACCCAGTTCCTCATACCTCTAAACTATTACTTGGTCTCAAAACTGGCGACATACGAACTTACTAACTACTCACTTCTGACATCCCTTTGGGTAATTCAGGCATGATATAATATCGGCGGCGGTGATCTCTCGCGTTAGTTCAGGCCATGGTACGGAGCGAGAGGGCATGGGAAGCAGTCACCTCCTTCTGCGAAGCAGTAATGCTCGCGAAGGAGGAGGCGGAGCGCGTCAGGGAGAGGCAAATTTCGTGCCCTCACGCCCCTAATCATCGCAGGAGACGCCCGGGCGTCGGGAGTCGTAGGCCGATTCCCGGCCACCGTAGGCGCGGGCTTGCGGACGGCGAGCAATGAGTAGTTCGCCGTCCGATAAGGACCAGGCCCGGGTCGACGGCTTTGTTGTGTTCCACGCGCACCTCAAAGAGATGTCAGCAGAACTGACGAGGTCCGATAGGGCCGATGTCTGCTGAGGTTGCGGTTTTGTCCGAGAGGGTTACCGTAGCCCCTGGCAATACAGGCAACTGAATGAACACGGGTGGGTCTTACTCAGTAAGTGTTTCCTCCCGCTCCACCCAAAGCGGAAAAAGTTATTTGATATATCCCAACAAAAAAAAATAGGTAGGTACATGATTTTATGAAATGCCACGCTTACACGAAAAAACTAAACTCACAGCAGCTAAACTACATTATAACAAGAACCACCGGTCGCAGTTAAAACAAGGCCTAATTTCCATTCCTATTCCGTAACCCTTCAAGTAAAACCACAATTTCACCCTCGTCTCTTACACAAGTACGCAGATATTAAACCCAGTACATAATACAGAGAAACGCAATAACTCGCTCACAAGTCACAAGATACTGTTGAATCGCAATCTCAGTCCGTTGCAGTTCATGATCGTGATATTCCGTTATCGTCTCGAATACTCGAAGTGAATCCGTAATAGGGAAGTACAGAAGTTATATTGAACTAGAATATACAAGATACAGGACTTACACTTCGTTCCTAAAAGGTTAATCGAAACTAAAAATCTGTGAGTAGACTGTCATCCTAATATTAAATTTACTAGGGTTATTGACTGTAATATTAGTACCTAACTACGATATATGACGGACTACGTCGCTCTAGAAGGAAATAAGTAGGTACACTAAACTAAATGTTGATGGCCTTCAAAGGGTAAATACGAGTAGGTACACGCACCCGAGGCACGTGTGTGACAAGGCCAAAAAAAGCGAAACTCCGGGAATCGTAGCATATGGTTTTCGATGCGTGAATGTATGTATTGAGTTCGTATTTTCTTTTTCGTCTATTTGCTGAACCCAGTTTCGACGGTTTCTTTTTACTAAATTCATGAACACACTCCTACAAAGTCAAAACTTTGAAGACAGCAACAGTGGTGCCATCTGTATCCATCCAGACTAATTTTTTCGTAGAAAACTGGCAAAGTTTTCACTTACTAGTGCGTGAAAATTCCAATAGATGGCGCTGTTTACAAGGTATAAAAATCTCGTCCTTTATCAACTTTTATGTGTAATTTACTCTTGTATGTATTAAACAAAAATATTTAAGTCTAACAAAATATATGATCTAGTCTAAGAACCAGTAACTCTACTGCTTTTTAGAGAAATATTACTGAAATGATAACTGTTGCTAACTAAAGACCCTCATTATTTCTTAGGAAGCCACGTTAATAAATTGTGTGCCATAAACTATGTCCTCTGTGGGGAAATACATTAGGTACATTGTCTTTTCTCTTTATCACATACAGTGCCGATATCACGTAGTTTCAGTGGCTGTAAGCGGGAATTTATTACTCGGCGCCACATACGAATTTATATGCTTTAAATTATTGGATATAACTTGTAATACTCCCTTTGAATATATTTTAGATTTAAAAGAGAAATAGTCTATGGAAATAGTCATACAAGAACGAACGGCTTTTTGGCAGGAAAACAGTGTAGCTAAAACTTGTGTAGGTTGCTGTATTAGATTAACCCATATGCGAATGTGCCATTATAAGAATTTGCCCATAAGAGAATTTGCCGTTTAGAAATTTTGCCTTTTAGCGAACAAAGGGATTGTAGTAGCTCTTTATTTAATACTAGCTTACGCCAGCAGCTTCGCCCGAGTGATATCTTTATAAATTATAGCCTATGTTACGCAGTGATAATATAGCATTCTAATGGTAAAAGATTTTTTAAATCAGTCCGATAGTTTTTGAGTTTATTCGAAACAAACATAAAAAATCAAATGTTTCTTTATAATATTTTTAAAGTGAAAATTTCCTTAGGCGCATTGGGCATTTTTGAGATGGAAAAACAATTGAACTCGCGACACTGTCACCGACACCTCATTAAAAGTATTTCCTGCACAATAAAATTGTTCAAGTTTTCACTTCTGTCGACACTCTCGGAGTGCCGCTGTTTTTTTTATATTTAATAAATAGGTAGGTACCTAAGATAGGTTGGTTCTGAAAGAGTGTAAAGATTCGTATTAAGTATAATCAGAATTTTAATTAGTTACTTCTCGCCTTATTTGAACCAAGAGTCACAAACAAATGAAATGTGCAAGCAGTATCTTTTGCATATATAGTCAAGTTTGTAAAGAAAATGTAACGATATTAGTAAATATGTCAGTTTTTCCTTTCCATTGTTTCAACTTCACTTCATTCATTAAATCCAATTTTCTTCTTGTTACTTCTTTCAAAAATGTATCAACGTATTTTTACGTAAGTAACAGGTTTTTTTTTAATGTAGGTAAATGATACATTACCCATACGTTATTTTTATCGCTCCTGAATTACAAAATAACACGCATTTGTTTCGTTTGTAATAAATCACATTTTATTTGAAATAAAACGTTTTATTGTAATTTAAACATCAAGTTTTGATTTCTATCGAATTATTTAGTTTTTATGGGGTGGGAAAATCTACACATCTATAGAAATAAATAAAATTGAAGTGTCTATTTGTAATGATAAAATAGCAGCGTTTTACTAAATGCATATGAAAGTATATACAGTACAAACAACAAAAACTATTTTTTTTTAATTTTTGTCTGTCTGTTTGTTTATTCCGGCTAATCTCCGAAACGGCTGGAACGATTTTCACGGGACTTTCACTGGCAGATAGCTGATGTTATAACGAGTAACTCACTTAACTTTTATTTTAGAAAAAGAATTAGGGTCCACGCAGGCGAACCAACGTGGTATCAATCAAATTGATAATATTTCTATAATAATTTTTTTTGAAGTGAAAACTTCTTTTTAGGCACGTTGAGCATTTTTGAGATGGGAAAAAACAATTGAACTCGCTACACTGTTACTGACACCTCATTTTTGTAAACGCGATTGTGCTCTTTATTTATATTACCTACGTTACGGATCAATGTTCTATGGAAGTATTTTTACTTTAAAGGTTTTTTTTTTTTTTGTAAACGCGATTGTGCTCTTTATTTAGATAAGGTTACCAACCAATATTTTATACAAGTATTTTCTCCACCAAGGCGATCTTGTTCAAGTTTTCACTTCTGTCGACACTCCCAGAGTGCCACTGTTTTTTTTATAAAAAAGTTAAGACATACCTTGTTATAAAAAAATACACATATCGGACTTAAAACATACATACATACATAACATCACGCCTTTATTACTTGAAAGGTTGGGCAGATGGGCTGGGGGGTTTTGGTTATATCTGTGTGCACACTTGTGCATTATAATATCTCCCGCGCCGAAGGTTGGTCTCCGCTGAGATTGGTCGCCATGGCTTAATTCCAGTCTGGAGGACTATTATTATTCCCCGAAGGGTTGGGCAGAGGTGTATCTAAAGTTCACCCACATTTCAGCAGTTGTGTTTAAGTCCCATGTAATAGGGGCGAGCCTATTACCATTAACCGGGCACAAATCCAGACTCCGGGCTGCTACTGAGAAATTTCAGATTGAAAAACCCAATAACACTTGCCTGACCTGGGAATCGAGCCCAAGACCTCATGCTCAGCAGCAGAGCTTGCGACCACTAGACCAACGAGGCAGACTTAAAACATAACATTAGTACTAGCGACCTGCCCATAATTTGCACGGTATATACGATTGATAAAACATTGAGATTTCTTTATAAGTACATGAGCGACCGAGCTCTGCTCTGTTGAAAGTAGAGAATGCTTTATAAGTACCTGAGCGACCGAGCTCTACTCTGTTGAAAGTAGAGAATGCTTTATAAGTACCTGAGCGACCGAGCTCTGCTCTGTTGAAAGTAGAGAATGCTTTATAAGTACCTGAGCGACCGAGCTCTACTCTGTTAAAAGTAGAGAATGCTTTATAAGTACCTGAGCGACCGAGCTCTGCTCTGTTGAAAATAGAGAATGCTTTATAAGTACCTGAGCGACCGAGCTCTGCTCTGTTGAAAATAGAGAATGCTTTATAAGTACCTGAGCGACCGAGCTCTGCTCTGTTGAAAATAGAGAATGCTTTATAAGTACCTTAGCGACCGAGCTCTGCTCTGTTGAAAATAGAGAATGCTTTATAAGTACCTGAGCGACCGAGCTCTGCTCTGTTGAAAATAGAGAATGCTTTATAAGTACCTGAGCGACCGAGCTCTGCTCTGTTGAAAATAGAGAATGCTTTATAAGTACCTGAGCGACCGAGCTCTGCACTGTTGAAAATAGAGAATGCTTTATAAGTACTTGAGCGACCGAGCTCTGCTCTGTTGAAAATATAGAATGCTCATTTAATATTATAGGGCAGTACCTACTAATTCCATGCTACCATGTCATTATTCTATGTCATTAATCTTGTTCTAAACTTTGGGCGACAAAATACAGAGAAAACCAATTTTCCCAGATATGAGACCTAGCTAGATCGATTTTTCCCCCCGTAAACTACTATACTATATTGCAACTTTCATCGAAATCGTTAGAGCCGTTTTCGAAAACGTTTACAAATAAATATATACATACAAATATTGCTCGTTTCCAGAATAAATTGTCTACTAAATGACAATGAAAATCGCATCAAAATGCGTTCCATAGTTTAGAAAAACAACGCGGTCACATTGACGGACACGAAGCGACTTTAATTTATATTATTGTAGAGATTTCCGCATCGGGCTAAGTCTTCTTCATTGTATTCATATCATAGGTATCTAGTTCCATTGAATGAACTCGTTATATCAATGAATGAATAGACAAGTTTCCTCATTCATGAGACAAACTATAACAACATTCATGTTTATCTTCTTTGTATGAAGAGGATGAGTGTGCAACTATAGACTGAATATTGTTTTTCGTTCCGTACATTTAAATTAATTTAATCGAATTTTAAAGTTAATTTTTTATGTGAATTTTCGCAGTTCTTGCTCCTACTTCAATATTATGATAGAAAAAGTAATCAGAGTTAGGCTCTGATTACTTTTCTCGAACGTGCGACGTACACGTAACGTAAGTTCGAATGTTTTTTTTAATCGAAAATACAAACAGTAAAAAATATTGCGACAAGCACATTTAGCTATCCCGGCGAATAAAATGGTAATGTGCTATTACGATAGTTTTAACTTTATTTAACTTAGATACTCGATATTTAGAGGTCCGATTACACTCTGTCAATTTTTTACGGTTATTTCAGAAGTTACGAGATTTTAAGGTGTATTGTAATGAATGTAAAAAATCACTTTTCTTTTGGTATTTGATCAATTTCGCTATGTATTAGTTAATAATATTTTCACAAAAAACTGTTTTTTATTTTTCCTGTTACATTTGGTTTTTACGATTACGATTTTATTCCCCGGGGACAGCGATTTATAGTTTGACCAAAACCGCTGTACCGTTGTGTCTTAGGTAGGTATGTACGCGGTGAGACGGGGGGGTAGTGCAGGCCACTCCGCTCTGTCAGTCCACCGTCAACGCTCACTGCGTCCCACCCCCCCGCCTCTCCGCGCATTCATAAGGCGCGGTACATTACGACACAACTTAGATGTAGCATCGGAAAAATTCGTAAAACCGACCACATCCGAACTGAGAGCGCCTTCAAAACCACCAATCTTTATTACTGCTTTAGGCGAAAATGATCTTTACGCAAACGCAATAACTTGTAAAGTCATATAACCAAATACAATCGTAAAATGTATGCGTTGATTTTGTCGACGCTACAAATCATCTAAGTTATGTCGTACTGTATAGCTTTTTCGGTCAAACTATAGTATCACCCATAGATTAAATAAAAGTCTTAAAACGAAGTAAATATTATTTGCGCTACGAGTATTTTCAATTTGCGTTTCGTTACGTTACTCCGCGCATTCGTGCTAGTGCAGTTTAACGTAAAAATTTTCAAACAGAGTCACATTCATATTTTTCAATAATTCCGATAGCGTGTGTTGTCTGAAAGAGCACAATTTATAAAACATGAAAGGCTTAACTTTTTTACTGTACAAATATTATGAAACAATCGAATTTAAACACAGAAAATGTGTGTGACTATATCGTAGCACCAAGTTTGTCCTTTTGCAAATGACTACGATTGAAGTATGTGGCAGTCTTATGGTAGTAGGACAAAGTGATGTATCTGTTTTTGGCTTTAAATCATTTTAAACCAAAAGTAAATAAAATAATATATCCTTTGTATGGAACTTAATATTAAAATCAAACGCGTCCCCTTATTTATTTTTATAAATATATTTTTTATTTTATTAGTTGAGTCAAATAATTAAATGATTTTTATTACTTGTCTTAATCATCCTACGGTACCCCAAGAGGTGTGAGCTCACAATAAAACAATTTAGCTCGTATCATAAACTATAGCGATCGATCGAGTCATCGACGCGATACAGATTTCAATGCAAACATAACAAACGTTGAAGTCAATCGGCGCTCTTGGGCAAAACAAGGCAGACGGCTTAACAACCAGTAGCTCGAGGATAACCATACCGTCAACATTGTGCCACACTTCCAATAACAAAATAATTTAAAAAAAGAACACTCGTATTTTATAAAAAATACAGTTTCTTTTTATTATTTTGAATTAGGTATACAAAAATGTTTTGTGAAAAAAGTTGATCACGGGATGTGAAATACAGGACAGGAAATGTATCGCAGAATAATTTTCGTATTCGCGATTTCAGTCGTTATCACACTACAGGTGAGTTTTGTTTAATTACATTAAAGTTTTCTTGCTTTTACGGTTGGGAAATTATAGAAAATATTTCAAAATAATAAGCTCGATAATATTCCGGAGGCATAATAATACAATAAATAATATTTTTTTCTTCTTACTCCGTTATTCAATCATACTTAATTACAATTTTGTAAATCATACACATTTTGTTTTCAATTAAACATTTTTTTTTTTTTTGTTAAAACAAAATTACCTGTTGATTTACCCCTTTATTTATAAAAACGTATTGAAACTTAAGTAATGTTTCGCCAGTGTAATAAGCGGATGTTTAGCCAAACATTTTTGACGTTTAACCGTCTAGTAAGTACCTGGTCGACCGAGCTCTGCTCGGGTGAAAATGGAGAAAACTAATTTTCCCAGATATTAGACCTAAGCAACGTTTATAAGTAAACCCCTTATTATTTTAGTAATGTAAATCATCCATTGTATTTATACCTTTCTAAAAGAAAAGACTTAACCCTGCATAAGGTAGGTAAACAAAGTTTTAATTACCAACGGAACGTTTCATTTTTCATTGTTTGCCAATTTGTTTATCTTTCATTCGGAAAAACAAAAGATTAGGAGTTTTAAAGTGGGTAGCATGTGCACTGTTATAATTTCTAACGTTACGATATTATCGTGAACGTCCACGTCCATAAAATGTATGGAAATACGTGCACGCTATAACGTTATCGTGGACGGAAAAGCGTCTTCACATATTTCGATACATTTTACTTCCCTGTGTCATCGTGATGCCGTAACGTGGACGTGGACGTTTAATATAAGAAACTCTACCATTCATTTCTGTACCAAGTATCGTAGAATAGAACTAAATAGAATATTCTTTATTATACAATATGTAAAAAAACCTGTCTGATCCGAAAAGGGCACTTTATATACTGCAATAATATTACCAATTTTTTTTTAAACTTATATTGAAATTAATAAAGTTAATGTTATTTAAAATTCACATTTTTAGAACCAAAATTACCCCAAATATATTAAAAATTAGAAAATTTTCAACGGGGGTCATAAGTTATGCCTTGTAGACACCCGCTAAATGACGGCCACCCGCACCCCATGTAATAAACCGGTAAAATACCCCATTGAAAAAAAATTAGCAATTTTTTTTTTCTTTTTTCTTGCTTATTACCACATAAATAGACTCTCAGTACGATACCTAACAACACCCTCACGGACCGAACAGGGTTTTTTCACACTATGTTTATACAGTATGCGATTTGCAGATATAAATGTAAAAGTTTAACGGAAACCGGCATGTCCTAGAACCGAAAATTCGAAGACATGTGACATCTACCAACCCGCACTGGGTCCGCGTGGTGGATTACGGGACACTCCCTCGGGGAGGCCTGTGTCCCAGCAGTGGGAACATTTATAGGCTGATGATGATGATGATGAACGAACAAACGAACGACCGACTAAACGTAGATGAACTTGTGCGTAAACAACATACCTAATCCTAACAAAACATGCCAAATTATCATGAAATCGAATATAAATAACGATCCCCAGTAAAAACTCCCTCTTTTAATCATAACATATCGAAAGATAACAATACACATTTCGCCAGTTATGTTGAAGTCCCTTGTAATAGGGGGCGAGCCTTTTGCCAACAACTGGGAACAAAAAATTACTATGGGCAGTTACTGAGAAATTCCTGGTAGAAAAGCCTTGGATTACATGCTAAGCAGTAGCACTTGCGACCACTAAATCTACCAGGTCGTAATCTTTTCAATACTCTATTTGGAATAAGATTAGACAAATAATTTAAACAAATCTTTTTAACAGTCCGTTCAACAGAGTTTCACTTCTATTCCGTAGGCATAAAGTTGGTATTAAAAGCAAAAAAGTGGTTACAATACCAAACTGTTTACTGCAGCTGCGTCATCAACGCAATAGAAGTCAAAATCGCTTGAACGGACTGTAAAAAAGGTTTGTTTAAATGTCTAATCTTATTTCAAATGGAGTATAGTAGTCTTTTAATTTAGTTAACTTAATCAACTTTTTATCTTTTTTGTCTTACTCAAGTTTACAATTATTTTTTATTTGCATAAAATTACTACACACTACATAGGCATTAAAAATATAACTTTTATCATCTTATGACTTCACAACAAATATAAACACAAACATTTTTACGACCTTACTAACCTAAGTGTCAAACAATTTCCTACCCATGAAGTTAAATATGAAAGAAATTCAAATATTGCGTAACTGCATAGTAGCATCTTTTTAGTAAACCTCGCCTCATTAGCATTGCTTGTTACTGTACCGATTAAAAGCCATAGCGTCAATGACGAGCACGAACGAAAAAAAAACGTATTAAAAAAAGTTGCATAATCAAGATGGCCGTTATTTTTTTAATATAGAACTTTTCTTTGAAAGAGGAAAACATGCTTATTGTAACTCAGAATCGTAGTTAAGGGGGAAGCGTCAGGGTAGCCCGCGAAATTAAAAATTTCTTACGTTTTTTGCATTTTGCAGGTCAGTGTCAGGTTTTATGTTGATTACAATATGATTCGCGGTCGTAACAAATATGGCTTTACTCAATTATAATCATTACAATCAGCAATAGTGATTAAGAAGATAAAGGTGTCAAATGTCATGATTTCATGAAATCATGACATTTGACACCTTTGCTAATTTATGGAGTTGTACCCTGACGCTTCCCCCTTAAGAGAGGTTCGTAGTTGAAAAGCAGCGTTGATTGGTCGGACTACGAGTTAAGTTACTCTTGCTGCGGTCAGTCCACGGATGGATAACCACTAAACATTAATTACTTATTTATGGGCCTTTCTTCTCTATCTCCGAAGATAATAATGGGAATCTAATTTTGACAGTAACGTATGTTGTTGGTATAACCAACGATTGTGTAACTCTTTTTGTGTTCTGGGAAACGCAGGCGCAAATTTGAGTGACGTTGTACCTACGAGTATGTGGGTTAGAATGTCGTATCCTACATAATAGGGTGGAAACGATACTACGATAATAAATTAAACTTTGTTTATCTAATGACTGCGGCGTTCCGACTCACTGGAACCTCAACTGGCACTGTGAAGCATCGCAAGATACAAGACTCAGCCCACTATCGACCTCCGGTCTCCGGAGGGGAGTGATGTGGCGGCATCTACATAGCCACATGCGAACTACGCATCAAAGACCTGACGTCACACAAATCCGGCATCGCGCAATTAGTATTTACCGCGCAAACACCATCACCACCACCAAGAAACTCCACGGTTACTCTTTTAAAAATAATTGGCTTTTACAATATTTTCAAATTGTCGTTACCTACCTAATGGGAAAATAGATTAAGAAAGAACAAAACACAATCAAAGTTGTCATTACCTACTATCATAAATACTGGACTAATCTAGCAATAAAGATTGACTTAATGAACAATTAGTCGATATTAGAACCCATAACTGAGAAATAATGAAGTGTAAAGGTTAATTTTCTTGGTTAAGAGCTTTTATTCTAAAAGTTGGCAACGTCGCAACTGGCTTTCAAATATTTACCTATTTTGATTAATTTGGCAATATTACTGTATGGAAATATTAAATATCGCTAACTAGTGAACTAGAATATTAATAATGTATTGCAATTATAACACTGAATTTGATGTTGTAATTGTTTTAGGTGTAGAAAAGGCATTTGGAAAGTTTCCAAAAACTTTTTTATATCTAAAACTAAATATTCGTTGTTACGATATTAATTATTGCGTTTCACAATCAATATTTTAGTTCACTAGTTAGCCATATTTCATATTTCCATACAGTAAAATTGCCAAATTAATCAAAACAGCAAAATATTTGACATGTCTTTGCGACGTTGCCCATTTTCCGAATGCACGCTCGTAACGTTCAGTCGATTCTGTACTAGATGAAATTATTAAGTTTTTAGAGTTCCGAACAAATAAAAATCTTTCTTGTTTATATTTGTTTGACTTTCCAAAAAATAAGGCAGAGGTTTAATATTTGTATCAGTGTAATAGGGATTGAACTTGACTTGTTTTCTGTTATGAAACCAATATAACACGGCAACAATCTGTTAGTAATGTTTTATGTCAGTGAGGCAGATGTTATTCTTATAATGATAACTAGCATTCAGATATCTTATTACTCCAGCTGATATCCCCAATGCCATAACTTTCTACTCTTCTAATTATTAGTGACTAGCCTTATAAAATTAAGACGTTTAAACGCAGCATGAATATATTGCTAAAATGTTTTAGGTTATTGCTCTCCAATACATTATACAAACTAGATCATACAATATTGCCGTAAGTAAACAAATACCATCCCGTGATTAACAATAATATTTATGTAATTTTATTATGTAACTAACAAAAATTATTATTCAGTTGTTTTAAAACAACGATATCACATCATTTGTAGAAGACAATGAGTGATATTCAGAATTTTTGTTTGAATAACAAACTTATTCTTCCGGCATCTACATAAAAAATTGTTATGTAATATTATTTTATGTTTCTTCCCAACAATCATTGTGAAAATATATTATATATCTCATTTCCTTGCTTCCTTCTGTTTGTTTTATATAACAATGGAGTTTCAACTTTAGATATATTACCATGTGATTTAAAACAGAATGAACACTTTTCATCAGAGAAAGTTAATTAAAGAAAGATAATTATTATTACAACTTGTACACACCTCACACAAATCAAATAATCAAACACTACTCTACTTTTGTCAGTTCAAGTG
Source organism: Agrochola litura (assembly GCA_949152395.1). Lineage (NCBI taxonomy): Eukaryota > Metazoa > Arthropoda > Insecta > Lepidoptera > Noctuidae > Agrochola > Agrochola litura. Next base: position 9,154,828 of record OX424509.1, read on the forward strand.
GGTCATTCCTTTTTGTTTTGTTTTTAATTTTTTCTCAGTTAGTTCTAATCATGGTCTGACAGTTTGAGTAATTTAAGTGGCCTACCCAAATGTCCTTTTTTTGGTATTGTTGGTCGAATCGTTGAGCTCCTTAAATTTTGAGTTGAGCTGCACGATAACTGACAAATGCGTGCACTGTCTGGACAGGCCCTCTCAATCTGTGTGGTGCTTTCCTCAAAAGACCACTTCAGACACCAATCTACATGGCCTTCACATGATCTGACCAAGATTATGTCTGGACTTTAAAAGAGACTGAGACCTCTGAGTTTGTTTCGGCCTTTCTTCTCAGAGTAGTCAGATAGGAAACGCCGACCTCATCTAGTTTTAAAATATGATTGACGTGTAAAAGTGTTTGTACAAACCTACTTACAAAAATAAAATCATTTATCATTTATCACGGCAAAAAAAGTGAAGACAGTGATGATGAAATAAATTGTTAATAATCATGAATTCAAAATAAAAATATCCACTGATTGTTGACCAAATAATAAGGTTTTACATGATGACCTTGCACATCAAATAAATAAAAAACAATAGTAAAAGTAACAATCAACATTTATTTTTCAGGCGACAGATTTTCAAGATAACCTTATAAATGGATACCGGTCACTGATTGCGGACATCCAGATCCGGACACAGAAATCCCGGGAGGACATGGACACACTGGTGTCCCAAATAAAGCTGCTCATGAAGAACGAGGCGGACAAAGCTATTAACTACATGACTGTGTACCTCGAACAAATATCTTTGTACTTCCAAGTAAGGGTTTTAGTTTAAAAATATTGCGTTTTTGAACAGAACTTCGGCTATACGTTTCTGATATTTTATTTATATCTTAGGTTGGATGTTTCCTTAGAGTTCGTTAGTTAGAATGCTGTATTATTTCAGAAAAAAATTATGAAATAAAAATTGATAATTTCTAATCATGCCATTAATTACTCCAACTCGAACTGGACCCGCGCGGTGGATAATGCCCTGCCACACACGGAAAGAAGGCCTGTGTCCCAGCAGAGGATTTATTATAAGTCAAATATACAATGTCACCCATGGACATGTGACCAGCTGTATTTTTCTACATATTCATGAAAAATTCTCGAAATTTTAAAAGGGGGATGCTATCTTTAACATTTTTCAAGTTATTCAATTTTTTATTTTTTAACCGACTTCCAAAAAGGAGGAGGTTATATGTTCGACGCGTATGTTTGTTTTTTTTTTTTTTTTTTTTGTTTTGTATGTCCACCGATTTCTCCGTCATTTGTGGACCAATTTTGAAAATTCTTTTTTTGTTTGAAAGGGTATGCTCCCAAATTGGTCCCATATAAATTTTATTAACTTTGCTTGGGTAGTTTTTGAGTTAGTTACAAAATACATATTTTTTTCCCACTTAGTATGTAGATGATATGATAAGTTCCTGACACTGGTAATAGGTAGTGGTATTCGAATGTGTGTGGGGTAGGTACCACAACTAAAAAGTGAAAAATAAAAACTTTTTACAAAAAAAAACTACCGACTTCCAAAAAAAACACTACAAAGTGAAAAATAACTTTAATTTCGGAAGTCGGTGGCAAAAAACGAAAACACAAAACCCAAGACACCGACTTCCGAAATTAAAGTTATTTTTCACTTTGTAGTGTTTTTTTTGGAAGTCGGTAGTTTTTTTTTGTAAAAAGTTTTTTGAGTAACGTTTGCCATATCTCCAATGTTATTGGCTCGATTTGGATTATATTTATTATTTCTAAAAGCTTAGGAGTTATATTATCGGATTAACTAACATTTTTTATTAAAATTTGTCGACTATGAAAAAAAAAACGGAGAGGAATACATTTTTTTCTAACAAAAAAATCAGTTTTTCTTTAATAAACACAATAGAAATTCATAGGGGGATTTTGAAAAAAATAATATATAAAAATATATAAAAAAAAGAAAAAAAAAAAAAGTTAATTTTCGATTATTTTTCATGAATATTCAGAATAATACGGGCGGTCACATATCCATGGGCGGCATTATATAATCATTTAAAGAATTAACACCAATACAGAACACAACAAATAAAATGTACAAAATCACCATCAACCATTCGCATTAAAAATTCGAACAATAAAATCCAGGCTTACATCCTAACAACTTTCAACAAATTGCTGCAAGCGTTCATCCGATTATAACTGACCATTTTACTCTTCCCTAGGTGATAATACACGACCGTAAGCCTCGAAACGGGACGTATTGCAAAGAGAGCATAGTTAAGCTGCTTGGCGAGAACTTGCAACTGGCCGACGAAAATGTTACATTATGCCTCGCTCTTGGGTACCAGAGAGTACAGAGATTACCAGGTATGTTCTTTATAATACATGTGTATGATGTGATGTATAGCAGTGATAGCCTAGTGGTGTGACCATCAGACTGCCAAGTCATAAGTAAGTTCGAACCCCACACATCTCTGATATTTCGGATTCATGTGCATATTGTATAATTATCACTTGCTTAAAAAACGGTTAAAACTCTGACACCAGGTTAGTCACTAACCACACGAAAAGAAGAAGAATTATCCATATGTATATTTACTTTAACATACAATAACCATTGGCCTACATTACTAAAAGACAAAAAAAATTCGCAAAATTTATATCCAGACATGTCAACGTTTTTCACTCATCCGCGAACAAAATCATTAATAATAAAATTTCATCTTCAGTTACAAGGCTTATAAAAACAGAATTATCAGCTTGCATTCTATCATCAGTCTTTGCATTAGATATGATAAGATAAACATTTTGGGGGTTTCAGAATAATAATGGACCCAAGATTGCTCCTTGGGGAACATCGAGAGATACGTCTATTTTGTTTTTGAGTCTTATCAAAGATGGAACTTTTCTTTAAGGATAGCAATTAGAACATCCTAAGAAACTTTAACTATACTTGGATTTCATTAGTTACTAGTAGAATCAGAACACAATGGAGTTTTCCACTTCCACGGCAATATATGTAGGTGATATCCACGTTCAGTCTTGCCTTCCGGTCGGTACAATGTTATTGTGTACATAGTCTGTGTTGTAGTTTCGGTTTAATGAATGCGTGGTCGAGCTCTGTTAAATCAGCCTTCCTGTTTGTTGGAGAATCGATTATGCTGGCACTGGGCAATATCTTTTCTCTTTGATCACGTCAAGGTATTGAATTTCTTGGTTGTAAGTAACGTTTATTGGAGAGCGTTTTGTATTTGGCTGTTTATGCAGTATTTTGTGTCAAATTCATGCTAACTGGTATGGATTGATTTCTGATTAGAAGAATTTGTATTTGCAGTTCGTATTTTTAAAACGTAATAAAATATATTCGGCACTGCGTGAAATTGAAAAGGGAGAAGAATTGAGTTTTACATTTACGATAAAAAATACATTGAAGTATTGTCTTGCGTCGTGTATTCATATAAAAATAATTAAGTAGAACGTTAAGTATAAAATCCTCTCTAAATATCAGCTATTTACTGAGAAGGGTACCAAAGTTACATAAGTAAATAGGTTGTCAGTAAACTAGGTGTGTTTACTTTAAATCTAAATTGTTTACGGTTTGCCCGTCGGCTTTGTCAACCCACATACAGTATTATTTTGGGACAACGTTCCTTGTTTATCAACGTCAACATATCCGCTAGTGACAATACAGGTAGTGACCAAAACAAACGTAGCGTTGAGTAATAATAACAAAGTCAATGTGTGCCGTAGTAAAATCTAGTATATATTATATTTTGTGGCTTCGTTCAATCCATTTTGTCCAACTAATGTGACGAAACTAAAATTTTTATTATTTAAAAAGTGTATGTGTTAGAAGATCGTTTTAAGTGTATTTTTTAGCCATGTAAGGAAGGCTTAAAATTAAGAATAGAATGTACAATTTGAAAATTTTGTAGAAAACGAAGAGGCTAATTTATGCGTAGAAAAAGTACTCTGCATTTCATAAAATCTCACGCATATCTTGAAATTAAATAAATATGTATTTGTTATAGAAAAACTACAAGTTCACTTCGAAACGCTGGAGAATTTGAAGAAGTATTCCGCCTCAAAGCTGTTCGAATGTCAGAAACAGCAGCAAGTTGGAGGGAACTGCTCCCACGAGAGTCAAGATCTCGAAAGGACCGTTGTAAGTATCAAGACCAATACCAATTTAGTGTAAAGTAGCTGCCAAATTGTGGAATAACTTAAACTATCAAATTGATTATGTGTAGTCAATGACTCAGATTGTATTCGATGTCATTCCTATACCCATATATAATGAAGTTCTAATTGGCATTAGAACTGTGTTCTGTTCAGAATATTTATTCCCCTTGATCTTACAACTATTAAGGTTTCGTCCTAAAAAGCAGCTGTTAGCCTTCTGACCACAGCGATCATAAAATATGATAACTATATGAATTGTTTCTCAACTATTTGCACTTACTTTATTATCTTCATCTCTCCCACGACTATATCAAGCCCCAATTTCCCACAAAAATGCCGCCGACTTCCTGAGTATCAAATAGCATGCAAATAAACAGAAACTACTAACTAGCAATACATACAACTAAGTAGGTCAACCCCAAGAGACTAGCTGTAGAGTAGCAACCGGATACGTGATCCCGAGCATTGAGTTTGTATTTACACTTGATTCAGAACGGGAAGCCCGCTAGCTCTCGAATATTGAGTGATGAAAATATTCATGGAGAGAAATTATGAAAAGGAAAAATATCAGTTTTCATAAAAATATATATAGTTCTTGTTATTGACAACAATGCCATTTAAATCGAGACTGCTGACAAAAGTTAAGTTAGTAAAATATTGGTCGTTTTGTTGATAGGTATATTCAGGTGTGACACGGTATAAAAAGATGGTAATTTTGATAATAAATAAAATAAATCAAAGATTTAATTCGAAGCAGGTGACGGAATTACTGCTTGCATATAAAAAGAAAATTAACCATGACCGAAATGTTTTCTATCATTGAAAATATAATTTTGGACAATACTCTCAGCATTACAAAGTGTATTTTGTTTATCGTACCTATATGTTCTTATTATTTCAGTTCCTGTACGAAACATCTCCATTCCCGGTAGTGATGGCTGAAATAGCCATCCACGGTTTTAAAGAAGTTTCAGACCTTAGCGTGTGCCTGAAGGACATCATCTCCAGAATGATGACGCATTCCGTCAAAGTCATCGGAGACTTTAACAGATGCATCCATAACATAGAGATGCCAAAACTCAAGTATTTACTCAAATTCATGAAGAAATATGCCTGATTGAGCGCATGATTGAGTTTGACGGGGTTGCCAATTTTTATGTGCATTTTTGGAAGAACTAATTTTCATGTCAATTTTCCAGTGTTAAAGTACCAATTTTATTTTTTTGATGTTATAGTAGGTTATTTTAGTTCCTTTATAGATTAAGAAGTAATATTTTGAAGTTGATAATAATTGAGTGTTGTAGTTATTTTGTTATTATTCGACCTTTTACGACGTTGTTTAGCTCGATTTACTTTGGTATAAAATTGTAGTTAATTAAATGGCAACCCTAAATATGATTGAAGTATGATTTGTATGGGTTAATCAAAATGTAAATAACGTGTATTTTATTAACATTCGATTTTATTAAATTGTAGTGAAATTATTTTTAATTCGCAAAATTAATGAGATTTCATATTTGAATAAATAAAGATTAATTGTCTTTTGTTTTATTCATTATTTATTTTAGTTTTCCTGGACAATATAATATGTAAATAATCTGATTTTAATTCGTCGTTTTGTTTTATAAATTCTTAATTATAAATAAAATTCTCGTGTCACAGTGTTAGTTGCCATACTCCTCCGAAACGGCTTGATCGATTTTTATGAAATTTTATATGTACATTCGGTAGGTCTGAAAATCGCTCGTCATCTATTTTTCATACCCCTAAGTGATAAAGGTGGTCCACCCCAAACATTTATATGGCAAAACAACGTTTGCCGGGTCAGCTAGTTATTTATAAAATATAATAAGTTATCCACACAAATATTGTAGTACCTAATGATAATTTTTTACTTTAGTTGTCCTGAACACTTATTTAAAAATATGTAAATAATCTGATTTTTATTCATCGTTTTGTTTTATAAATTATTTATATAATATAACAAGTTATTCACACAAATATTGTGGTAATGATAATCTTTAAGTTAGGTAGGTCTAACTTCGAGAAAGAGGTCAATCATCGAATCCTACTCGGCTGGGTGTCATTCAGGAAGCTGCGTACTATCTTCTCGTCTCATATATCACAGTATCTCAAGACAAAAGTTTTTAACCACTGCGTCAGTGATGACCTATGGCACTGAAACGTGATCGCTCACAATGGGCCTCATTAGAAGGCTGAAAGTCACCCAAAGGGCAATGGAGAGGACTATGCTTGGAGTTTTCCTACGTGATCGAATCAGAAATAAAGAGATCCGTAGGAGAATTGCCAAACTTAAGCGGCAGTAGGCAGGACACATTGCTCACAGAACAAATGGCCGATGGGGCCGAAATTTTCTGGAGTGGTGACCGCGTACCGGAAGACGTAGCGTTGGAAGGCCTCCCACAAGGTGGACCGATGACCTGGTGAAGGCCGCAGGAATTCGCTGGATTCGAGAAGCACAGAACCGATCGAAGTGGCGATGCTTGGGGAGGCTTATGTCCAGCAGTGGACATCTTTCAGCTGAAATGATGATGATGATAATAATCCTTGCAGTTACCTGAACCCTATGCCAGAAAACTTTACAAGTCTACAATTCTACAGAGTTATTAAATTTTAGAAATAATTTCGTAACATAGAAATTACAAATATGGATGACTTACTATTTACAATCTACAATTCTCGCATTTTTATAAGCGTAATACAAAGCATGGAGGCTACGTATAATTGTAGGCTTGTCACTACAATTTAAATATTTGTAAGGTTTTTCTGTTACAATTGTGTGGCTTAGAGTTTTGTGGTACACGGACATGTAATTTTTTTTTGGTACTTATAAGGCCTTAGCCTTGCCTACAGTTTTTTAATAATAGTGTTACACACCAGCGGCAGCATCTCAGTCCACGGGAAGAAAGTACCCCCCCTTTCATACTCGACTGCACAGTGCACACAGTCTTAATCTTTAGATTTCTTCTGGGCAAGCGCCAAGCAGCCCAGTCAATAACAACATCAAATATCTCTCAACTCAGGTATACTATCAGAAATAGGGTTTAGTTTACCGGATAGGTACGTGGCGCGGCAGCGCAAGCCGCAGCTGCTGGTGGTGCCGAGTGCGTGCACTGCTTACTCGTGCGCTGCGCACTCTCAACACGGTGGCGTGGCGGATGCCATAGACATATTCACCTGTACACTGGGTGAGTTCACAAGGGCAACGTACTGTGTAGCAGACAAGGTATAGTTAAGTATATTTTAAGTTACTTTGTCGCATTAGCAACATCAAATATCGCTAATGCACATGTAACTACGATTTTTTATATGTTGTTAGGTCCCCTGAGAGTAGTTTATTCCCAAGTTTGCCACCCTAAAACCTTGTACTAATCCCATGGCACGAAAAAGTGCGAAATTCTGGCACTTGTTTCAGTTTTTTGAAAAATATACTTTATGGACGAGTTTTTAGGTATCTTTGTTCTATATTTCTGAGGCCAACCTACGCATTCTAGGTCTATTGGTTGCGAAGATACCGCTAGTCAAAGATGGGCTATTTTTTCGAACAATTGAAAAATTATCGATTTATGATCATTTATTAAGACATATAAATATATCGATGACTGCATACGTCATCCAATTTATACGAACGCGACGTTCTAATTTTGAACAGTGTTATAATAAATCGGAACAATATTGCAGGCACATTCCGCAGTTTAAAATAATTGCATTAATTTAATAAATCACGCAGTTTGTAAGCACAGAAATTTATTTGCACTCATTCCAATAAAAAGCTATTTCAATAAAAATGTAGGGTAGTTGAAAATTCATGAAGTTCCCTCCATGCGGTGACGTCACTGCTTCCTTATGCATTGCTTTCTATTTCATTCAATGATTCGATTCATTGAATCTCAACACGTCTAGGAAATAGTCTTGAAATAACTTTGAAAGGAAAATAAAACGGTCACTGACACTGAAATTGTTTTATTATGAGAAAACTCACTTATTCTTGTTGAAAAATTAAGAAATCATGCTCATTTTTAAAGAACTTTCATACACTTGCCAAGATTATTATTATTATTATTTATTTATTTATAAAACAACGTTTACAAGAATCTTAACTTAAGAACGATGCCCCGCAAAACCGTTTTCACGGTTTGTCTGTGGGAACAGAACAAATCAAATTATAAATAAGACTAATATGACTTATATAATAAAAATAAAATAAACTACCAAATCACTCATCTGCTCTCCCCAACAATCTGCAAACCACTTTCCTAAGAACATCGCTTACAAACTCCCGAGAAAGAACCGCTTAAGTGACTTGGCAAATTTACCCTTCACTTCCTGACTTCTTATTACAGCAGGCAGTTGGTTGAGAAGGTATGGTAATCTTTTATCAAGCGTTCGGTCGCCAAAATAATTCCTTATTCTAGGTACATCGAATTTACCTGCTGATACCATCCTAGTTGCGTGGCTATGGTTAACTAGCGAGTGACGCTCCCAGCTGCCATGATTGTTAACCAGAAGTTGGTATTTATGTTTTAAGCTGATAGGAAGAATTTTACAAATTTTAAATAACTTATTATAATCATCTTTACATTTATTTTTAGTCTTCTTACTTACTAATAGTTTTAAAAATCTAATTTGCTGTGCTTCTAATTTTTCTAAGTTGCTTTTGAATGTGAGTCCATAGCAGTCTAGGGCGTAACCTAATATAGGGTCAACCAATTGCAGATAAAGGCACTTAAGGGTATTACCTGGCACTTTAAAGCTTAGATGGTAGAATTTACCAAGCAATATTCTAAGTTTATTACACAAATGCTCAATGTGGTTTGACCACGAAAAGTTCTCGTCAACCTTTACTCCAAGATAAGTCACACATTTATCGCGTACAATTGGTTTACACTTACAGTTAAGATAGTTTCTATGAATGCACGCAAACTCATGTGTGTACATCGGAGGTGGTTCGCCAGGTGGTTGTAAATATGGCGAGCGTATCATAACTATCTTAGTTTTATCCGCGTTTATGATTAACCCGTTGTCGTGTGACCATTCAACTACTCGGTCCACGTCGTGCTGCACGAGTCGACAGGTTTCGGCGAGGTCGGTGCCGGCGCGCAGCACGCACAGGTCATCCGCGAACATGTATGTTGAGCAGTTGCGTAAAACGCCGCACAAGCTGTCGACATGCATTAGGTAACATACAGGCCCACATCCCGCGCCCTGCGGCACCCCGCACCTCACCTCCCTCGCGTCACTGTACGACTCGTCCACCTTTACACGGTAATATCTCTTCGCGAGATAGTCTCTGAACCAGTTGTTAAGCGGTTCCGCCACCCCACACTCCTCCATTGCATTTAATAATGTATTTGTTTCCAATGTATCGAATGCTCTTTTAAAATCAAAAAATACTACTACTACAAATTGCTTTTTATTTAAATTGTTATTAATTTCGTCACAAAACTTAGATAACAAGGTGGTTGAACTTTTACTCTTTTGAAATCCATGTTGGCATTTACTAATAATGCTATTTTTTTGAAGATAATTTCCTAGTTGATTAACAATACATTTTTCTAATATTTTGTCTACACTTGATAATATAGCAATTGGCCTGTAATTGGAAAATACTTTACGATCACCTTTTTTAAAAATAGGACGCACTATCGCCTCCTTCAGCTTGCTCGGACACGTATATGTACTTACACATAAATTAATAAGACGTGCGAGCACCGGACTCACTATATTGACCAAATATTTAAGATCAGACATGCGAATGAGATCGCTTCCTGGTGATTTATTTGTATCCATACCTGTTATTACTTTCTTAACATCCTGACTATTCACCGGTCGCCATCGCATACACACACTCTTATCCTTAACATATGTATTTCTGTCTATCCATTTCACATCACAATCGTGTTTTATATTTTCAACTTCGTTTGTAAATGTTGACGAGAACTTATCACAAATATCTTTCACACTACCTTGCATCTTAATGTTATTTAATATTACGCTATCTAAGGACTGTTTATTCTTCCCCATCATCACATGTATTCTGTCCCATAACTTCTTTATGTTATTGTTACATTCTATTATACTTCGTCTGTCGTATTCATTTTTACATTTCGTTAATACTTTATGGCATTTGTTCCTATATTTAGTGTATTCTAAACGTTTAACCATATTCTTTGGTTCGTTACTCCATATTGCAAAAAGTCTATCCCTTTCTAATAATAGTTTCTTATGATCTCTTGTTATCCAGCTTTTATTATTTCGGACTCCTTTATTAATAATTTTATTTCTATAGCAAGACTCATAAATATCAGCAAATATTTGTCTGAATGATTCATATAACTCAACAGGACATTCAATTAGCAAGAGTTTATCAAAATCTATGCACGATAATCTCTCCCGCACCAACAAACAACAACAACAACAACAACAACAACAACTTATAAAGATTTAAGAATTCAACACTTTATTATTTTCCTCTGAAATGAGACTCATTTGTTAATACAAACCTAAATATAAATGACAACGCCATCTGTTTAACGCGGTAGGAACTACTTAGTTCAGTTAACTTGCTAAGAATACAAAGACAGGATACAACAATGCTGATCGTGATCGTTCTCGTCATTATTTAGAGCTACGTAGCTACTCTTCTAAGAAGGGGATAGGCCTTATAAAAGACGAATTGAAGCTTACAGCGGGTCGAAATTGGAGACGAGTTGCGAAACAAAGGACTCAGTGAAAGTTGTTAGAGGAGGCTTTTGCCAAAAGGCACACTGAACTATGTAAGAGACATTCAGTGAACTACTGAAAATACCACAACGCAAAGATGTTCAGAATAAAAAAGGCTTGTTATTATTATACCTACCCCTCTAGAAGACCGATTAACTAACTTGTAAAACTCAAAAATCTGGGTTGAAATCTAATATCTACATAATATTCTCAATTTGAACGAGAATTTGCTATCAGTTCATTGCGTTTCAGCAAATTCTTTATATAGTTCATTGAACTTTATACATAGGAACCTACGTAATTGAAAAAGCTCTTAATAAAATACATACATTTGATATAAACGTGAGAACCTCTCAGTAGTGTACACACATAAAATTACATTCTTTTGACAGAAGTCAACATTTTGTCTCACTAAGTGTATCATTTGGCAAGTAGGTATTGCACGGAAAAATGTTCTTCCACGGAGGCGAGAATTTGACTTATATCATAAAAACACCTTTATTTGCTGTTTTCCTGTCATTAGTGAGACTAACAACAGGTTTCTGCTTATTTTGCAATATCTTTGTTGTTTCCGTATTGTTCGTTTCGAGGTGTTGTATCATTATAAAAAATATATAAAATAATATTGTGTAATATTCTTTACAGAAAAGAATATCATTTTATTGTGAAGGTAGGTAACTAATAGTATCGTATATACCGTTCAATGAGTTAAGGAAAGGTTATACGAAAATAATTCCTGTTTAAACTAAATCTAGGCAACACTTTCCATTAAAAAGTTAGTCAATCTCAAACGAATTTGTGTTGCACCAACTTTAGAATCTGCCAATCTCACACATGAACTTAGATTGTCTCTTCTTAGACTCCGCGCAAACGGGCCACCGACCACGGCCACCGGTTGCTAGCGACAAGTTGTTTACATGATTTTTAACACGTTTTGTAGTGAATCGCCGCACACGTGTTGCGATTGGCGTCCACTCGCGACTCAGTGTCCGCGACACGCCACCGGTGGCGGCCACTCGCGACTCAGTGTCCGCGACATGTCACCGGTGGCGGCCACTTGCTGCTCGTGAAACTGTACAGGAACTGTGCAGGAGTGTTACAAATTGTAGCGGCCACCGACTATTAGTGGCGGCCACCGATCACTCGTGGTAGCCACCGACCACCTTCGTTTGCGCGGTACCAAAGGACGTGGCGCGCGACAGCCACCGGTGGCCCGTTTGTTCGGAGCCTTAGATGTAGACTTGTATTAGTCTTCATTAGCAGTTACTTTACTAACGATTATAGATTTTACAGTCAGACAAATTAATAGTTAATCAAATTGAGAGACTACGTCAATTTCCCTTGTTATAATCATTTCATACAATTATCAAAGGATGATAATGATGATTTGAATATACGGACAATTTAAGTTGATGGTCTTTTTGGTAAACAATTAATTGACTTTACATAGAAATATAATAAGATCAGATGACTTCATAAGTGAATCTAACAATTAATAAGCTTTCAAACCAAAAATTACATAAAATAATGTAATCTCTTCGATTCTACAAAGTTTAGTATTGATTGCCAAATGTAATATTTCAGCTTAATGTAGCAATACAAAGTTGATACTTATAGTAATCATCCAACCGAATTCTTAACAATAAAGTTAGTTGGAAACTTGTTGCTAAGCGTACTCAGAAGTTCAAATTAAAATGACTGTGTTTCCACCACAGTGTGGTATTTATTAAATGCAATTTGCAGGCTTCACTCTATCTGTCTAACTCCACGCCCTTGGGAATTGACAGACGTCATTTAAATTAAATAATATGATTGCTTTCGCACGAATCACTTCATCAAGACACACAATAACTAAGGACTGGAAAAACACTGTTCCAATAATGCTGCTATCTTAAAATGTGCAGATCTTCTTTCAAAGTGTCATATTCAATTCTATGGATAGGTTAGATTCTCAATCTTGAATAAGTATAGAATTCAAGTCACCAAATTCTCGCCATTTTGAAAAATAAGGCCTTTTGCTTCATCAATTCGTAAAGCTATAAAAAAAAAATAGCGAAAGTTAAGTTACAGACATGTTAAATACTTCATCAATGTTAGCGCTAGTTTCCCAATAAAAATAAGTGTCTCAATAATGTTCATAATTTCAGTAATTAAGTAAGGTTTCCTTGAAACTAATTGCGCCGATAAATTATTGTCTACAGGCACTAAAGACAGGGTTACTTGACATTTTAAATTAAACCAAGAATGACTTATCTATAGACGGTCAATGAACTCTACCTATAACCTTATTTATATTCAGTCTTCCCACTTCAACAACAACACGAAATATTTGCGATAAAAACTAAAGTTTAAAACAACGAGAATAAAGCTTATCATTATCAAAAGCATATTGCAGCGATAATGTCAAATGATATCGAAGTGATCAATTGATAATGAGTTAATAACGCAATTATCACCCGTCAGGGCTATTTGACTAGCTTTCACGACCGATATCACGATGCACTTGACTGATAACGATTATAAAGCTGGTAAAACATTGTATTTACACACACTAACTTCACTGTAAAAGATAAACAATAGAGTAGGTGCTATGTTTTAGTTAAATACATTTATGAGTCTAATTAATAAATCCATAATAATAAAAGTAAGTGGTGCCACTCACCAGAGTAATAAGAACGTCAGCCGAACAAGGTTGGTACTTGAGCAGTCTACTGAATCTTAGCGTGCGCTGGGCCATCGTCAGTGGGCCCATGGGTCTTGACACATGGATGTGCGGCGATGGCGGCGGACGCGGCGGTGGCGTCGACGACAGCGGCACATTCCGCCGGACCGTCTCCAACGGCACAGTCCGAGCCACCAAAGTGTCACTCCCGATAGAATTTACACTACCACTGAACATATTCATCAAATCCCCGATAGAACCACCACCGCTCGAACCACCACCACAACGCAACTTGTCCAAATCCGTCAAACTAGATCCGCGACGCACGCGGAGGCGCGAACCGCTCACATTTGAACGGTTCTGATATTGCAGCGCCTGCTCCCGCCTGACATCCGCCTCGCTGATCGCTTGACCTTTCCTGCTTCGGAACATTTTACGAACGTGTGATGATACACCAACATCTACCACAACACTGAACGTTAACACCTGAGCGAAGAATTTGCATACAAACGAGTGATAGGTGCGATATCAATAGGGCCACGGTCGCCCGCAGGATGCCGCTATCGCGTCCTCGCGAGTTTCCGCCGCCATCGCTTGCGCAATGTTTCGTACCCTGAGCGACACTTTCGAATTTCTTCTGATTTTTATTAAGGGGTGCGTACGCAACAAAGTCTGTTAGCGGACTGAGCGGGAACGCGTAGTTTCGTATGTGCGTATGTATGGAGCAACTGAGCTGAACTAATGAAGTGATTGAGTTCAAAGGCGGTAGGGTCTCTGCAGGCGACGGCCGCCACTACGCTAATAGCTCTAAAAAACAATCATCGAGCCCTTAATAAAAAACCCTCAGAAATTATATATTCAATTTGTATCTCAAATAAAAAGTAAAACTAATACGCTCACTAGAGAAGCCTTTCCCGCAATTACCCGGGAGCAGGTTTAAACAAAAGAAAATTTTTAAACGTATTTTCAAAGGTTCACAGTGTTTTTCTTTTAAGAACAGTTTTGTTATTGGAACAGTAAATATCTACATAATTTCGTTTATTTATTCATGGCCTTATTCGAAGTTATACATTTTAATCAGTAACCGGTATTCGACTTTTTGTAGGAATGTATTTTAATTTGGTGACGTTATTTACTTGAGGCTGGTTATTCTTCGAAAGTTTTTAGTGCAAACTCGGCAACAAAATTTTAGAAATACGTCCAAATAAATACTAGACTTTACTTGTTAGTCTGCCTAGAAAGTTCATCAACTACAACATATTTTAAGTAAAGGTACTGAATTGCTTTAGCTATTCATATTTCAGATTAATAAAGAAACCTAATAAAAGCTGAAATCTTAGTAATAAAGTCAGCCCAATACAAAAGCTTTGAGCTTAGTAAAACTTAATGAAACTATGTACTAGGTAGACACCCTATAAAATTACTTTAATCTTTGGTTTTAGACAAAGCTGAGCGGAAAAAACGGGGTCGCTCCCGTCTGGCAACGCTCCCGTTTGGCAACTCTACATATACATTGGTTATGTTTGTGTATATTACGTACCTGAGCACAAGTTAAAGTATAGTCAGAGTTAAAATTTCTAGTGTACCTACCGAATTTATTTAATTCTAGCTTTTGCCAACGTCCATTTACTCGTCGCGTCGTAGACTGGAAGCCGACCCTAACATAGTTGGGAAAAGGCTAGGCAGATTGTTTTTTTTGCCAGCGACCGTTTAGTCGTTTTTGCGTGAAAGAGTAACAAACATCCATCCATCCTCACAAACTTTCGCGTTTATATTATTATTAGTAGTAGTAGTATAGGAGGATTCGTTTAATTTTTTTTTTTAAACTACCATATTAATGAACTAAGTACTGCATAGAATACAAGTAACCTATCTAAATGACAATTTTGTTTTTAAATGACACTATAATTTTTTAAATAGGTACTTTTTCATTTCAAACAAATATTTACATTAGACTTAATGTACTGACCTGGTGCACGTGATACATCGCTACAGGTATATATGTAACGTTGCCAAACGGGAGCGTTGTCAGACGAGAGCAACCCAAAAAACGCAGCGGAATTTCCCTAAATAAATCCGCTAATATGTCAATGCGATATTGCGCTTATGAAACCTTCAACTAGGAACGATGCAGCGGAATTACACTCACGAAATTCCGCCGCGCTCTGCTAAGATTTGTCCCCCATTTGTCATTATTCAAAAAGGCAACTGCTTCACTAAATTCCTTAGCTAACGATGTGCGAAAATTAATTAACAAGACATAGAACGGCAAATGAAGTGTTATTTTACGAGTGCACTCATAGAGATGGGTTCAATCAATTACCGAACAAGTTCAGGCCAAGTGGATCGGCTTTTAGTAAATCACTGAGTAGTGAATATGTTAATGAAATTCTTTGAAATGTTTCAAAAAAGGTTTATTTTTTATTTTTGTTAGAAATTGTGTAAGTGAACGTTGAACTTTGAGTAGAAAGTGGGTTTGTTCGGTTATATTTTTGTGGAAATAATCTTGGAAAAAAGAAAAGGAAAAGGATCTTTAAATGTCGCAGCATCATGCTGAGATAGGAGCCTTTTTGGTCTCGCACAGGTCGTTATTTAATTTTGTTTGTAAGTTTTTAAAATGCTCCTTTTTTATTTTTGTTAATTATTTTTTTTATCTTTTATTACTGTTTTGTATTTCCTGTGCGTGTCCCAAATAAAATATTTTTCTTTCTTTCTTTCTTTCTTTCTCGGCCATTGTAACTTTACATTAATATTGTGAAACTTTACTTTTCATGTTTTGGCTGTTATTTAGGGAACTTTACGAGTTATGTTTTATTCCAAAAAACAGTGAATTAGGGCCCATTCCCATGTACCACAACCACACCACAACCACACCACAACCACACCACAACCACACCACAACCACACCACAACCACACCACAACCACACCACAACCACACCACAACCACACCACAACCACACCACAACCACACCCACCACAACCACACCCACCACAACCACACCACAACCACACCACAACCACACCAAAACCACACCACAACCACACCACAACCACACCACAACCACACCACAACCACACCACAACCACACTACAACCACACTGCAACCACACTACAACGACACCACAACCACACTACAACCACACCACAACCACTCCAGAACCACACCACAACGACGAAAAAGAATACTTTATTCACACGGACCACACAATTGGCCGTCAAAATCAACCGTGTGGGCGATACCGACCACATCAAGACTACGTCGCATCCACAGCGCAACCACCAGCGAATCCGCGCACTAGCGGCTGGCCACATCGCAAACACAACGTTGCGTCGACCATTTAATTTGATTTTTTAGTTACCACAACGCAACTGCAAGAAGCTGCAGCGACACTATTCACACGTAACCACTGCTTGCCCACATTTTGTCGCTGCGATGTGGTGTGGTTGTGGTACGTGTGAACGGGCCCTAAAGAATATGTCGCTAAAGGTCTTCATTCAATAAACAAACAAAAGTAGGCATTTGATTTCATTTGTTTTGATTTAATCAATCCATTGTTCTCCTCAGATTTGAAGCAATAAAATGATATTCTATTCAAACATTTATATGAATTCTATTTACGAACCCAATTAGTTCAAATATTTACAAAGAAGAATCAAATTGTTTGATACAACTTTGTTTTCCTGAGGGATTCCGATTTAAGTTGAATTGTGTTCTGAGAAGAAAACAATACATATATCAAAGATATAATAAATATGTGTATAGACAGTCAAAGCTGTGAACTCGTCGAGAAAAATAGCATCTAACTGTTGGCCGCTACAAGCACGCACACTATTAAAATAACTTAATGCGAATCGCCTCAAGAAAAAGTCATATTATTTAGAAGTGTCAATTCGCCCGTTTCGGGCGAGTAAATTCATGGGAATCATCAATAAGCCAAAATGATATGTAAGTATATTTTTCAGTAATACAAACTGACCAGTTCACAAAAGCAAAGTACACACGGCTACACATCAAGCTATACATTTCCAGTATAAGCTGACCATTGTACGGAAATCCTATACAGTGCGAGATCAGCATAAACATAGCTTGATGTGTAGATAAAATCTACGTAAAAGAATACTTACGACATTGTAAAAAAGAGAACAGATGCTACAGGTGTCCAATACTATAGGTACACTCAATAAAGTACCCGGGTAACCACTTTACACCCTTATGGCCTTAAAAATAAAGTTGAAATGAGTCAACCACGACGCTGACTGTACCTATATTGAGTCGATCGCGGATCGCCGGGTCATTCATGTGTAGTAATTCTTTCACAAAAAAGACTCGTTCGAGACGTGTTTTTATTTTTTAATATTTTACTGCTTCTGTGATTTTATATCAATAATGTGTCAACTAATTTGATAGATAGTTATCTATCAGATTAGTTAAACAGAACGTACCCAGAGATAGTGAAACAATAATATTTTTACGCATCTGCTTCATCATATATCTAGAGGAAATTCATCTGAAATTCTGCCTGTAAACTTTCCCATTGAGTATGTTACTTTTGCAACTATACTTACTAGATAAAATAATTATGAGTTACGTAAGCCGTAAAATATATAGATAAAATCATAATTATGTAAATCTCTTGCAGGCCATAGGGCAAGCTGATTGGAAGTAGGGCAATTAAAGCCACCCAGAGTCCGGCAGTGTTTGCACCGCATAATCTTGGTTTGAAACTTGAGTTGTTAGGACAGTCTCACATAAAATGAGAGGCGATATGAAGTGGAGCAATGCTGGAGAGTTAGTGCAAACTTTGGCGTGTTTTTGACAGATTGAGACTAAGATTAGAACGCGAACGTTCTTAAAAATTCGGGAATTGCCCCCCTCAAGACACTATACGCATATTCCAATTAGATTTTATGTTTTAAAAACTACACTTTATAAATTGAGCTTTGCCTAGGATTATCCATATATAATTTTTAATAATCACATAGAGACTTATAGGTCTCATACTTATTTTACTTTAAAAAACGTGTTCTGTACCTTCTAAGAGACTGTAAGAGTCGACTGCTTCAAGCTGAGACTGCATAGTGAACTACAGTCTTATAATTACAAACATACGCGGAACTGCTCGAGCAGTTGCGACTGCTCCAGGCGGTCAGCAGCGCGGTGAAATTTCATCGTGTGCTGAAGTAATTACCAGGCATACGCTGACTTCTTGAGCTGTCAACTGTTCTAGCGCATTTATCCTCTCCACCCGCGCTCTTCATTCCACCTCTGCGTCGATTATTGCTTTTGATTAAATTGTGACTGCCCTGGCAGTTGAATCCAACTGCTACAGCAATTATCAGAGGCAGCTTCGAGCTGTTGACTATGATTGCACGAACGGTCCATATATGCGCCCTAAAAACCTTGATTCACGGGCAGCTTAAAGCAGTCAGGATCGACTGCTTCAAGCTGCGATTGCATAGTGAACTGCAGTCTTCTATTTACAAACATATTTGGAACCGCTCGAGCAGTTGCGACTGCTCCGGGCGGTCAAGTCCTGTCTGCTTCAAGCTGCCCGTGTATGGCCGCTCTTACTCTTACAACTCCTTTAGAAAGTACAGAAGACGTTCTTTAAAGTAAAATAAGTCCAGGTGTTAAACACATTACCTTTTCTAATCTTACTCGATACTTGAGCAACAAAGTCAAGTCGTTGACTTTACAAGTGTCCATCGCTACATAGCACAGCTATTAGTTTACTAAAGTCCGTACTCGTGATTACCCGTGGACTGTTAGAAACTACTTGACCGGCTAACTTCGCTAAAGTATAGTTTGTTGTTCTAATGCTGGCGTGTTAATAGCTTCGTTTGTGCTAGGATTGTCGGGGATTTAACTATAATTATTATGTTGGTTCTATATTAGTCAACACTATCTACGTACGTATGGAGTATCTTGGGTATATGTTTTGCCTGCCTTTTTTTAAATACATGTACATATTATTATTTGAAGACCGTTAGCGTATATATTATGTAAATACTATGATGTCTCATGCAAGTGATGTGGGTAATTGAACGCAAAAATCATAACGTAACGTAGTTAATTGAATTTGCATCTTAAATTCGCTCGGTTTAAGTAAAACTACATAAAACGACTGAAAACTTCAGTACCAATAGGATTAAAGGATTTTCTTTTCGGTAAACTAACACTTTTCCTTGACCATATTTTAATCAACGTAATAATACCCCAATCAATAAATCCCCAATCTCCCGTTTATTGAGTTCCCATTTACCCCGTTCAAGGTCACACTCTGCGGAAGGACATATTGGTACCTAACAACATTTAGCCATTTTCTTTCTCCGCCATCTTGATTATGTGCCTACCCGCACAGCGCAGCGGGGCGTAAAGCACAACGCTGTTTCTATATGCGTTTGTCTTGTTACAGTATTGTACAGGACTTTGCACTATTTGCGTACTGTGTAATGCATTGGATTAAAGTTCAGTTGCTCCACTATGCAGTGGGATTATCGTCTTGAATTTAGAATAGGACTTAAAGGGTGCTTTAGTTTGTTTCATTTTAATGTTCGTTTTGTGTGTCGTTTCGTTTTATTTTGCGTAGTGTTGTACGTTTTAGTGCGCGTATTGTTGAAAACAAAGGAGTGGTCAATAATAATAGGGAATTAGTTTAGCATATAAATATAACCAATGCTGCAATTATGTTCTGTTTAATAGGTTTATTTTTGGGTTCTGTTTAAAACAAAAAAATGGTTTCAGTACTTTAAACAAAAAATTTAAATGTTAGATGTTATAGAAGTGACATTTAAATTGGATAAGTACCTACTTTATTTGTTTCATACATACAACGACGACAAATTCCTATATTGTGTAAGAATTCTTATCATAAATTTCAAAGTAGGTTCCAACATTTAGTTTAAAGTAGAGCACTGAACTGCTGTTGTAAATTACATAGTTTCGCTCCTCTATTGTAAGTATATACAGGACTTTGCACTTGGTATATTATATGAATAGATGTGTTTTGCATTCGTACGTCGGGTTAAAGTGTACAATGCATCGAAAATGTATACAGAACTGCAATAATCATATTGCAATATTGTGTAGGGAATGAGATAAAAATCTACGTCGTTTATAATATAAAAGGTTAATTTATTTAACCATTTGACACAATCTGATTACAGCGTAAAGTGAGTTATTTAAAATATAATTTACAAAGTATATTATTAACATTTTTATGGTTATCGTACTTAATTAACTATTTCGTAGAAAAATAAAACTTATTATTTGTACTTACCTTCAAAATTTCACGATATAATAAAAGAGTTCGTTGTTTCCTTTACACAACAAAGCTTTGAATACATAATATTGTATTCAAAGTAAACATAAATAACCACCAATATTTCTTTGAAAACCCACGGAAAAATTCTTACGTCATATTAGTTTACATAGCAACATGTTGATTACAAAATCAATATACCTAATCAACAATGAAATGGCCTCTTAAGTATTTCTTAATAAAGACAACCAGTATCCCAACCCTCTTCGGCCTACAATACTTTTGTTAGCCTCAATTGGTGTTAAGACATAATTTAGTGTGTCCATTAAATCGTCAGTAAGGCTATAAACACGGTAGGGGGTAACCCATGGGTAACCCCTACTGAGCCAGACGCTCTTAGTGTAGACTTATGTTTGGCACTTATCCGTACAAGCGCCTTGTGGATTTGGTTAGAGATATCCTGAGAAGAAATTGAGAATAAGTCGTTTCTTATATAGAGTGACTGGTTATTAATGACCGATACTTAACACGTGACTTTACTCATCATTATGAACCACTTTTACCATGGGACCAAACCTGTAACCGCGAAAAAAAAATCAGCTGTTCCATACATTTTCACGAGTTTTGCGAACATAAATGTAGGGAACAGCAGATTTTTTTTTCGTGATTTCAGGTTTGGTCCCGCAGTAAGTTGTTCATAATGATGAGTAAATTCAAGTCAGACATTTATATGGTATAAAAGTAATTCTTCTTTTATTTCGAAATCAAATTCAACGACAGCTAAAATGTTATTAATTGTTAAAATAAGAATAAAATATTATGATTACTCCTAAGTTTACAGTCATAAATATTGTCAAATATAAAATAGTGGACGTGGCTTTCTCGTTTTTATATTTTGTATTTACATCTACAGAATAATTGTAAAACATCATTTACAGTAACTTAGTTTTAGAACCGTGTGATATCTAAAAGTATCACAAGATTCAATTTCGGTTTTAGCGACATCGTAATAACTTTTGAAATGGTTTTTATTTACGTTGCTTCTCTAGCACACCATTTAAAAAGAAAGTCAAATTCTAAAATGATAAAAAAGTAAACCGCAGACATATGAAACTAGAACTCTTAGTATACCTTGATAAGCATACAAGAAAATACATTTATTTTTATAAAATTGTTTTGTATAAATTCACGTCAGTAGTCATGTGACTTTATTGCTGTAAATAAACCTGTTTTATTGCCCTAACATAGAAAAATATTTTCCTAATTATACTGCTAAAATATGTATTTGAATGTTCACTAAATTGGGACAATGTACGACAAATTCAACCTTGTTACGCCCGTACCTATTATTATTCAATTATTTTCAAATTTAAATTCAGTGATTATGACTTACCTGGTCCTTTTAATTGAAAGCTATGATTAATTCTCCATGGTTTAAAAAAAACCTAACACAAAATAGTGAAAATTAAATAACAAATTAAATATCAATCAGATGACGATGGTTGCAGATTTTGTAGTATTCAGTAGTATCAGTTCTGTTCAATTTTCATTTGCAGTTTTTTCGTAATATAATAATAAAAAAATAGAAATGTAAAACAAAGAAAAAATATACAATCAAACAAAACGAAATGTAAAATGAAACAAAAAAAGAAACGAAACGCAAAAAGAAATAAAACGCAACAAAATAAAATAAAACGAAATAAATTGAACAAGAAACAAGTAAACCAAATCCAAAATAAAATAAATCATTTTTTCGAAATTCATATTTCTGCAACCATCGTTATAATCAAAAAGCGTACTCACATTTAGCTTCATCACGATCTTGTTGTACGCACGATGCCATCTCTGCTTCGGCGTCAACTTCGGCTGTTCTGGCTGGAACTCCAGTCTATCTTCCTGAGGCCTGTCCTGCTCCTCACGGAACACACTATCCTCTTCTTGATACGGTTCATCCGTCTCTTGAAACGGTTCTTGGTCATCGAACTTCTCCCTATCTTCCCGAAAGGTATCGTCTTGGTCATTGTATGTACCGTGATCATCATGGTACTCTTCGACATTATCGTCATATAAAGGTTCAGCTTCGTGGAAGCCGTCAGTCACTTCAGGTACCTCGTGGTAAGTAGTGCGCTCTTCTTGGAACGTAACTTTGGTTTTATCCGAGAGTGAATCTGCAAAATGAAGCTTTTCTGTAATTAGGTATAACTATTTTATCGGAGGTATTGTTGGGTATCAGAAGATGATAATCACTGTTGGTGGACCCAGTGCTTTAATTTTAATATTCACAAGAATGGTTTGATCTGGAAGAACTTAACAGAATATTCGAAATCTTTAAGTGCTTTTAAACTGACTTATTAAATGTATTTCTTGCATAAACAAGCATGTTTTTAGTTATGAATAATGACATTCATTTTGGTGTCTTTTTTAAGAAAAGCAGTTATGTGACATCTGAAAAAAAAGTACAGAAATCAGTTACCTTCTTGTGTAGTCGGGACAGCAAGTTTCTCTTCGGGGTGAAAAGAACTTTGCGAGGTTCTACGATCAACAATCGACGGCGTTTGACTGTGATAGCTGTCAACTGAAGGTTTCCTTATTTGAGCCACAGTCCTCGTCGGAGACGCCTGCTTCTGCAGGCTGGGGCTCGGCGGCGCTTCCGACAAACGCCTCTCGTCTGGGACTTCTTCAAGGATGGTATCATGAGGAAAGTCGTCGTCACGATACCTATCCAAAGAAGTCCTATCGCGGTCTATTGTTTGATCGTATTCAGTCTTATGATACTCGTCCTCGTAGGCACTTTCGTCGAAACTCGACTGGGTTAACTCTTCGGGTGCGTCTGGTAACGTCCGAGTACGACGCACCGAAGGTCTTTGTATGGACTCCTGTCTCCTTAGAGACGGAGTTCGCGGTAAAGAAACTGGGGCAGACGTGGTCACAGTCACAGTAGACACTGGCACTGACGGCAATACTTCTGGGACGGATGTTGTCGCGGACACGGTACTTGTGAACGGCGTCACGGGAGCTACGGATGAAGCGAAGTGGCTTGTTGGAGCAGTCGTCACAGAAACTGTGTGTGGAGGCTGGCTCACTGCTGGAGCCGACACCGCCGCGGCTGCTGCACCGAAGAAACTTCCTAACTTCTTTGCACTACCAGCCATAAATGAACCTAAGGTAGCAGCACCGGCTATTACACTTGTTTGCAACTGTTGAGCAGGTTGTTTTGCATGTTGTTGTTGTTGCAGCAAATGCTGCTGCTGTTGTTGTTGCTGCAGCTGCTGTTGTTGCTGTTGGTGCTGCTGCTGCTGTTGAAATTGTAACTGTTGTTGCTGCTGTTGAAATTGCATGTCTTGTTGTTGTTGTTGCTGGAATGGCAATTGGTGTGCTTTTTGTTGTTCATCATGTTGAAAATACTGCTGATCTTGTAAATATTGCTGGTCTTGTTCAAACTGTTGCGTAAAAAGCTGCTGGGAAACTGGCTGTTTCTCTTCTTCCGGGTACTGCGACTCGAATTGTGAATCATACTTATAGTCCTGCTGTTGCTGATAGTCTTGTTGTTGCTGGTAGTCTTTTTGTTGCTGGTAGTCTTGTTCTTGCTGATAATCCTGCTGTAGATGTTGTTGTTTATCTTCATACTGGCTTTGGTCCGGAAACTGTTGGTCTTGTTGGTCGAACCGATACTGTTGCTCTTCGAACTGCGAATCGACCTCCGGATAACTTTTCACTTGAAACAAATCTTGTTGTTTCGCATTTGACAGTTGTGGTAAATAAGACGGAAGTGTTGATGGCACGGTTTTCGGTAACAATGAATCGATCTCACTAGTAACAGGGTACGTGAACTGTGATACTGTCTCTGTTTCGGTCCACGGCGTTTTTTGAGCTGGAAATTGGAAGAAAACGTTGTAAATATTAAATGAAAACTCACCACACAGACAGTGTATGAAACGGGCCGTCATGTTTACGAATAAAAAAGAACTGATGTTAATAACAAATCTATACGCCGTGCTGCGGAAGTTCTTATCTTTTATGTAACTGAATCATTTTTAATGTGAAATATTATAAATTTTTGCTATTGTTATACTGACATTGACATAATTTTGATATCGCAAGCTGTTGTTATAAATAGATAGAAGTTCAATATGGTTTTACTGCCAGACTCTAATTAATTAAATCGTAGCAAGATATTTGTAAGACCTTTGACTATTCGTTATGTCAAAAATATAAAGTAGGAATATTTTTCAAACAACATTACTTCTCTTATACTGTCATATATATTGATCAAAATAAAGGCGATAATGAAGGCATATTTACCAGCTGCAGGCGGAGTGGCATGTGGCGTTTCATCAAAAAATGGTTGCATCCCATCCGAATCATAACTGTAACAAATGATTAAGTTTATGATAAGATAGACAAAGAGAGCCGTTATTTCTCAGCTGAGAACCATTAACTGTTTCAATCTCAATTGTCCATTACTAAATGCCGTAATTTCTCTTTTGAAGTCAAACTGCCTAGCCTTTTCCCAACTATGTTGGAGTCAGCTTCCAGTCTAACCGGATGCAGCTGAATACCAGTATTTTATATGGAGCGACTGCCTATCTGACCTCCTCAACCCAGTAACTGAGTAATACGATACCCCATAGTAAGACTGGTTGTCAGACTTTCGGGCTTCTGATGACCCAAAGATCCACGAATTACAGCCGGGACCAAAGGCTTAACGTGCTTTCCGGTGCACGGAGGAGTCTCGGTATTTAAAGATAGTGTCACCCATCGACGGACCAACCCCGGCAAGCGTAGCTTAACCTGATGGATTGGCCCGTGCGGCTGTTATTACTTAGCCACGAGCTCCTGCAATAGCTACAATGTGTTCAATATAATCTTCAGTCATTAAGACACTTTCGGAAAAGGTTTTCTACTTGACTATAATATACTAATCTATCCTTCGTCAACTACTTCCTAATTATACTACTGAAAGAATCGGCAGTAGGGTCTTAAATGAATTGTTAGAACCGAAGAACAAGTTATAGTTCGAAATCTGGGGATCTTTTGCAGTAACTATTAGTGCCTGTGTCCCAGCAGTGGGAACATTATAGGCTGATGATGATGCTGATGATTAGTAAAGCAAATCTGTAGTGGGTGTATGCAAACTGCAGATAATAATCATGATTCAGATTAGTTCAGGAAACACGTGTTTCTCGATAAGTATATAGGTTACTGGATATTATGACTCGTTAATGCATAATATTATGATATCGCAAAAATGATTCGCAGAATCTGGGAAGGTCTTGCATTCAGGAAAATGTTGGTGTTAACGCGTTTTTATTGGTTCCTGATACAGCACTTTATTTAATACTATCGGTAATGAAATCCATTTTCCTCAATTTGGGGTTTTGCTGTTAGCGTTTTTTTGTAATAATATACCCCAATGAGCTTTTAGGTGCAAAAAAATTATATAAATTAAGTGAATAAAAGCTAGGTGTAACATTGAGCCTTTCCTTTTATTTTGATGTTTTTTTGTTTGTCAGTTTTCCTATACCTTCACGAGAAAATTATGACACAATCATAATAATTGTTTTATTAAGCGAATAACTAGTATAAACTATAACTAAATGCACTTACGTCGTATTATTATAATTAGTATCTTGATACGGTTCTGTGGCAGTGTCTTGAAAGTCTTGCTGAAACCCGAAGCTATCGTAACCGTAACTCGCATCAGGAATAGGATTTTCAGGTTCTGTAAAATAAAATTTACCTTTAATGAGAATACCCACATAAACAGACATTGGTAGTTTTTTATTGAAGGTACCCATACTGTAACTTTTACTGAGGCCTAAGGCTTCGTTTATGTGACACAGTTTTGTTTAGTTTTTACTTAAAGCAGCTCAACACAACGCCACGTCCCGCAACCTTAAAAAAGCGGAATTTGACATTCGCTCTCCTATCCAGTTTAACTGCCTCAGGCAATAAAAAAACAAAATCTTCGAAAGCATCAGCTCACCGGGTACGTAAGGCACGTGCGTAAGCGTGGAGGCGGAAGGCGCGCGCCTCGGGCGCGTGAAGCTGCCGTACGACGTCATAGATGACGTCAACGGCGTGGGGGGCTGTGGCAGGCGACGGCCGCGACTGCCGCGCGTCGAACCAGACTCGCTGCCCGGCGGGACCGGCAGCGCGCGGCCCCGCTTCGGGGTCGACGATGGCGTGGCTGGAAAGGAAGCACATTGATTGACGAGAAGCTTAGGCAGCGTTAAAAGTTCAGTCCCCTTAAAGCCGGAGGACCAACGTCCGCGCGTTTTCATTGGCGCTTCTGTTTGTTGGTAGTTAGGGGTCAAATCACCATAATACGACGTGTATGACAATGATATCTTTCTCTATTTTAATGTTAATATTCCAGTACTAATATTGGTTATAACATAATTCTGCCTTAGGTCTGGCGTCGGTATTGTTTATTAATATGCGATAACATTTATTGACGAAGAAGCAATTCCTTACTTATTGGTTTACTAGGTTCTTCTCATTTCTCGTAATAATATTATATCCTCTCAATTAGGTCCACAAAAAATACCGCAACATGTAATATTTTTGTGGCATACTTAATAATTATTTTCGATATAGGTATCGAGTTTTGAAACACTAGTCACCTAGTAGGGCTTTCAAACTTAGTCACTAAACAGAATTGAAAAAGTTTGTAGATACGAATCGTTTTCATTCAGACAACATAATTATCTCGCTATGATGTCGGCGATTTTCCTGCTAAGCATCGCCACGACAACAACAACGTAACATATTTTTCAAAAACTGCATTTTTTTATTAAAAGCTTTCACATTTAGTATAATAATATTCTTGCAGAAGCTTTATAAGTTTAGCCTTAATAAGGAGTATAAAGCATTTTACCTGGAAGACTAGCAGCAGACCTTCGCGGCCGCGGCCTGTACGGCGCCATCTCATTGTAATCGGAATACCTTGAAGATGGCACCAACTGAAACATAAGAAAACAATGCAACGTATTCATTCACGCTAACAAGAGTTAAAGCGCGATCACTGTCGGAGTGCATAGAAAAGAAAGAGAAGCATTATTTACTTATTTACTCAAAAATTAGTTGAGTAATCGAAAACAACAAAAACATCCAAGTTCTGTATTCAAATAAGACGTTCTTATTATAATTTAAATACTAACGTACGTTGATATTTATACAGATTTTTTGGATTAGAACTCAAGGTATAGTTTACCGTAATTTCTATTGAGTTTTTTTTGCAAAACATGTCTAGGTAACAACCAAGTTTTGAGAAATATGTTTAAGGTTAACATATATTTTTTTCCACTACAGCAAACTATATAGATCAGGTTTTTTTTAAGACAAGCCTACTTAATGACATTTGCCTCTTGTCAGCGCCGTAACTATTATTTTACGAAACAAATTTTAGAATATATCTCAATATAAAACTACAGCACAAAATATTTTTTGTTTCCCGATGTGGCAGTATTAAATCATGAGTCAACTTAAAAAAAAACTACATACATCTGCACTACACTAGAGATTGGAACGATCAACAAGTTTCAACTTTCTGACTAACTGACCGACTCCTCGACAGTTCAAAAGTGCCTGTAAATGGTTTGACTGAAATACACGCAACTTCGACTTCATGCAACTTGGACGTTGCAAAAATTATAATTTACATACCTACTCAGTAGAGCCATTCCACAAAAAAATATTCTCGCTGCTCTTATCACATCTAGTACCTGGGCGACCGAGCTCTGCTCTGGTGAAAATAGAGAATACTCATTTAACAGTATAGGAAGTTCATACTAATCCATGTATAGTCCTAGGTACATATTCCATGTTGCCATGATAGTAGCTACTTACTAAATCCATGCTGCAATGTCATTATTCTAATGTCATTATTCTCATGTCATTATTCAATATCTTGTTCTAAACTTTGGGCGACCGAGCTCTGCTCGGAAAAAACAAATTTTCCCAGATATGAGAACTAGCTAGATCGATTTTTCGCCCCCGTAAACCCCTATATTGCAACTTTCATCGAAATCGTTAGATTTTTTTAGAGAAAATATATTTATACTAACATTACACAATAGTCCAATACTTTCTTTGTTCTATTTATTTAGAAAAACTATCTTCAGTAAACTACGCGTAACTGACAGTACTGCTGTTCAAAGCTACAGATATTTCCTGCATTTTATATAACATACCGGTTTAGGCGGCACTTGCGGCAACTGAACAACTGAAGACCTCCTCCTATTGACAACATTCTCGTACTCGATCGGGGTCAGGCCTTGTCCGTCATCGTAGAAGTACTGACCGCCGCCGCCACTATCCCACTGCCGAGAGTCGTCACCTACGTACGACGTCTGATAGGGGTACGACGACGAGTCGTAGAACTCCTCGTAACTCTGCTGCTGAGATAAATGGTCCCTGGAAATTTAAAATGTTTGTTAATAACATCCACCTAGTTTTAAACGGTTATCATAGGTTTAGTTGAAATCAATCTACCTAGCCTTTTCCCAACTATGTTGGGGTCAGTCTAACCGTAGTATTTTACAAGGAGCGCCTGCCTATCTGACCTTCACAACCCAGTAACTGGGTGATACGATACCCCTTGGTAAGACTGGTTGTCAGACTTTCGGGCTTCTGACGACCCGTAACGACTGTCAAAGATCCAAGAATGGTAGCCGGGACCAACGGTTTAACGTGCTTTCAGAGGCACGGAGGAGTCTCTCTCACTCATCCACGGAACAACACCGGCAAGTGTAGGTTAACCTGGTGGATCGACCGTGCGGCTGTTATTACTTAGCCACGAGCTCTTCATAGATTTAGTTGAAAATGCGACACAAAATTTGATGAAACAGGATAACAGCTTCCACGTCGTAATAATGTGCATAACCTTATATAAAATGACTTGTCAACACCAGATAGAATATAAAATGACTTGTCAACACCAGAAATACAGACAAGTTTCACCGGGACATTTATATTTTGCAAGTGACAATCGTCTAGTTATTTGATTATATATATTTATTCAGATACAAAGTACCCTGGTTCATACTAAAGACCACAGCGATAGAAATGGTGAGATAAACTTTAATATTTTCTCAAACATTGGCAACAGACAGCATTTTCATGGAAAAGTTAAAAGAGAGAAGAAAGGACTTTGCCTTACAATAATAGTAGAACATTTAATAAATAACAATAGTCTGCGTTCAGCGCTCGGTGTGGCAACACGCCGTGTTCAGGTTCGCGAAAAGTCAATCATCATCCTGAGGATGCTTCGTTGAGAGGTGAAACATGTCGATTTCTTTCAGGTGTTTTTAATGGCTCTTTAGAAATAGCTAAGCGGAACAGGTTACTAAATATATCCACGTCTATTGTATTTTAAATAACAATGGTATGAAAGTTGATTAGAACGTACCTCGGGTGCGTGATACTGGTGCTGTAGGTCTCGAAACCATACATAGGCATGTTGTCATCGTACAGCGTGTTCTGACGCTCCAGACTCGGCCGACGCTGCTCCTCTGTAAAACGAAAACTAGATTAATAAGGAACCCAAAATCAGCCCAGTTTTAATATATGTGTGTCTGTGTAATACGTATCCTATACTATTAATCATATCCTATACCTACTTACTATTAAATGAGCAATAATCAAGTTCTCGAAAACGCTCTAACGATTTCGATGAAAGTTGCAATATAGGAGTTTACAGGGGCAAAAAATCGATCTAGCTAGGTCTCATATCTGGGAAAATTCGTTTTCTCCGTATTTTCAACCGAGCAGAGCCCAAAGTTTAGAACAAGATACTACGAGAGGCTACCTTAGAATAATGACATGGCAGCATGGAATTAGTAAGTACCTATTATCATGGCAGCATGGAATTAGTATGCACTATCATGGAATTAGTATCCATGGCATTAGTATGAACTATCCTATACTATCAAATGAGCATTCTCTATTTTCACCAGAGCAGAGCTCGGTCGCCCAGGTAACTATCTTATTATATGGGTTTATTGATGTACCTCCGGAAAACATACAGCATTGTTTATGAAGAAGCAGTGTATACTTGGCCTTATATGCGCGTCAGTAGTATAGATACTTTAGTTTCACTTTAGAATACTAGATGGCGTATCTATCGCCGACGTTGTATTTACTCTGTGCCAGCTAAGACGCGGGAACCGCTGTCACTTTCGGAATTCAAAGCGTTGTGTACTTTCGCCGCGTGCGGTTGAAATACAAAAATATTCGGTTAATATTTTAACCTTTTCTAAAAATTATTTAACATAGTGTTAAACACATGGCAACATATAGATAGATGGTATGGATGGAATACTCTTTATTGGGTACACCATATCCGTTATAAATATTTATAAGAAAGCATTGGTAGAAATGCTCGCCTTTCCGGACTTTTGGTATTTAACAAGGGGAACTATTGCAATTCAGGAAATAATTTATCCTTCGTTTATATGAGCTGTAGGAATACTGCATTTGTATTATTATTATCATTGATTGGGCTTGCAATAACCCTGCCGAATTGAAATCCAATAACCTTTTGGAACGAAGTTCTTTAACGCACGTTATCTCTGCACACTTGGTGAATGAGAGCTAGCCCGCAAAAGTGTAACATTTTGACCGTCACGACACTTTTGCTGTAGTATGTGTGTTTGTGTATTTACAAGCGCATGTAAGTGGGTTTGACGGGCGATAAGGCTCAGTCTGCACTCAGCGCTCGGTATGGCAATACGCCGTGTTCGAGTTTGCAACAAGTCCATCGTCATCCTGAGGATGCCTCGTTGAGAGGTGAAACACGTGTTGATTTCTTTCAGGATATTTTTATGGGTCTTTAGAAATAGCCAAGTGGAACAAGTTACTAAATATATTCACGTCTATTGTATTTTATAATGGATTTCCGCGAGGTCACGCCTGAATCAATTAATTATCTTAAGCGCATGTATGTTTATAGAACGAACGATCTTCGTTACAACCGGGTGTCCCACGACCTCTCGGTTTTAAATAACATTTCTGAAACATTCGGTAATGAGTCCTTTTGACATGTTGACCGTTAGGGCTGGCTTCAGTGCCACACCTATTTTCCTCTATTACATGTTGGGTCGCGGAGACCTTGCGTGCAAAGGGACGTCGTGCTAGTCTTCCTAGACGAATTCCTTTGGGTCAACAAAGACCAATGCAAGTTATATCTTCAGGCTGCGGAAACCCTGAGGCACTTGGAATAACATCTGGGCTGACAGATCAAACAAGATGCCATGCTTACCGTTCGGGCTGGCTTCTGTGCGTACCTATTTTCCTCCGTAACAAGCTGGGTCGCGGAGACCTTGCGTGCTAAGGAATGTTGAGTGCTAGTCTACCTAGACAACTTCCTTTTGATTAACCAAGACCAATCCTAGTAATATCTTCAGGCTGCGGAAGCCATGAGGTACTTGGAACACATGGGCTAGCAATTCAACCACCAAAAATAAATAATCATAATGTCTCTACCATTAAAAAGGAGACGAAATATAAACTACACATTAGACCAGTCGTTGTTGAAAAGTCCCATAAACCTCTGGGAACTGCAAAGTCTGCTGGGCTCAGTTAAATTTCGTGAACTTTGTATACAAAAAGATACGCCATCTAGTATTCTAAAGTTAAACTAAAGTATCTATACTATTGACGCGCATATAAGGCTAAGTCATACACTGCTTCTTCATAAACAATGCTGTATGTTTTCCCTCTCGGCACATAATATCGGTTTTATTTTTATGTAAAACCGTTATATTCTTAATACCTCTTTTCAGAGTGTCAATGGAGGAGATTCTCGCTACGAGTATTGATAAGTACATGCATCGACAGATTTTGGAAAAAATTACATATCCGTCTGTTTTGGATATTGCAACTTGTGTGGAAATCGCAATCATTGATAATCAATCTGTTGGCCAAGCGTGGATATTAAAGCATCACTTAGATATTAGTCACACAAATCGCCAGTTGTCACTATATTAAATTTTCCAAGAGTTTCTGATTCAGTAGTTAAAGAGTGCAATATTTAAGAGATTTTTTTTGTCCTTACCTCCAGACTGCCAGTCAGCCGCGGTCCTCCAAGATATCGCTGACTCCTCACTAGCTTGTGGGTGCAGCTGTGACCACGTGTCTATCCTGAAATGAGCAGAAGAGAAGAAACATTTCAGTAAGGAAATACCTACAATATCGTCGTTTGGTTATGAAATACAGTTTTAATTTATATGATAGGAATGATCTGACGTGATCTAAATTGTTTTATACTTTAGAGGTATGAGGAGCAGGGTGTAAAGTTCACTCATCCTCTATAGAACAGGGTGGATCCTCCGGACGGGTGTCGTGTCTGGCGGGCAACTGCCCAACGATTGATGTCGGATAGTAATAATTATACATGTCGTTCGCGCGGTAAACTTTAATTGCGCGATGCAGGATTTGTGTGACGTCAGGATTTTATGTGACGACAGGTCTTTGATACGTAGTTCACATGTGGCGATAGAGATGCCGCCACAATACAATCTTCCCGTAGTTTTTCTCGGACAAAATCGCGTACCGTAATCAGCCTATATCATTCCCACTGCTGGGACACCGGCCTCCTCTCTGTTAGAGAAAGTAGGCCAAGCAAGCCTAGGTCGTTGATAAGTCAAGATACTTAGCTTACCAATAACCCTAACTGCCCTGAGACATAGGTTCACATAACATCACGCCTGAAATCCCCAAAGGGTTAGGCAGAGGTGTATATGTCACCGTGTAATTATGAACTTCGTTAGTTTACAATCTATCGGTATTATTTCCGTTAAATTATAAACTGTCGAAAAATTGTGAACTGCAACGAACCATTTACAATTTAACGCATTATTTTTCGCTAGTTTATAATCTTTCCATGGGAAACCGACAAATTGTGAACTGGTATCAAACTTGCTTGCGACGTAACGCACCTTGCGCTAATATTAAATAGCCTGCCTGGCTGCGAGCAACTTGGAAGTAGCGCTCGCCGGCCGCTGCCGCGGCACCGCTCGCTTTACTCGCTCGGTTTGCGCGTGGTTGGTCACAGTTCTAACTTAAACTAACCCATTTCACCCAGTTCACAATTTTTCGACAGTTTATAATCTAACGGAAATAATTCCGACAGATTATAAACTAACGGTTCTCACAATCTTACGGTGACATATACATAGTAGGTACACCCACATTTCGCCAGTTATGTTCAAGTCTCATGTAATAAGGGGCGAGCTTGTAGCTATTAACCGGGCGCAAATCCAGAATCTGGGATGCTATTGAGAAATTCCTGATTGAAAACCCCATAACGCTTTGCCCGACCTTGGAATCGAACCCAGCACCTTATGCTCAGCTGTGGCGCTTGTGACCACTAGACCAACGAGGCAGTCAAGGTCGCAGGTTCAGTAAACCATTAATATTGCACATTCAGTTTCATAAAATGTTCAACCTCACGTTTGACATTGATAAATCTATATGACTTTTTTCTAAACCGCGCTACATTAAATCAACGCACGGGTACTGTACTAAAATAAATAGTGTGGAAGCCCTTTTAATTATTTTTTTCTTGCTTCAGTTAAAGTAAATGAGATTATCATTCGATATTAGAAAGAAATAAATAAAATACGTTTATATGCGGTAAATAAGGAAAAAAAGAACAAGTCGGGGAAAATATGCATCACATCCACGCAAAACGGTAATCGCTCAGCAGAATGCTGCGACCCCATGCGAGACAGAGCCCCAGCGCTGGTTTCTTGTTATATTTAAATGTGTGCTGATATTTACCTGTTGGTCCGCGGCTGACTGTTATAATACAGCGGGTCGGTGTCCCCGTGTATGTGGTACTCGTCCCTCTCGTACGAATTCTCACGAGATACCTCCAAGGATCTCTGGAAATAGAAAGTAGAGGAATGGTTAGAAAACATGATATCAATTAATGACTGTAGTTTTATAAAACTATACGTCTATAACAAACCAATACCACAGAAGAAAAATACGTGATTTTGAAACTTTATTGCAGTCCACAAACACGACCTGTCATGGCTAAAAAATTAAAGCCCTCATGTGCTAAGGACCTTAATTAGCCAGTGGTGGCTGAATATATCAGACTCTTTTAGTGGAGTTTCTTGCCGTTTCCTCCATAGGAAACTACTACGCTTTGGAATGGGCAACTAGCTTCATCTTTCTGACTGACCGACCCCTCGATAATTCAAAAGTGCTTGTAATTGGTTTACTTGAAATAAATGCTTTGAGTTTGAGTTTGACTCCTAAGTCTGACATATTTGCCACTGCCTACCACAGATTATGTAGGAGTTATATATTAGATCTCTCTCATAAATACCCTGTTGTGACTAAAAATATAAAATAAATAGCGTATCAACACTCACTTGAATAAACAGTAGACAAACTACAGTTGGCTGCTAGGACTGAGCAGCGAATGATACTAATACAAAATTGACCTAAATGCGTTGCCCGAATACTGTAATCTATGACTCTAATGTGACAAAAATTAATGTCATAGCTCGGTTATTTCGATGTCATAAACTCAATCTGCCCAGCCTTTTCCCAACTATGTTGGGGTCGGCTTCCAGTCTAACCGGTTGCAGCTGAATAACAGTATTTTACATGGAGCAACTGCCTATCTGACCTCCACAACCCAGTAACTGGGTAATACGATACCCCTTGGTAAGACTGGTTGTCAGACTTTCAGGATTCTGACGACCTGTAACGACTGTCAAAGAGATCCGCGAATGACAGCCGGGACCAACGGCTTAACGTGCTTTCTGAGGCACGGAGGAGTCTTGGTATGTAAAGATGGTCACCCCCGGCAAGCGTAGCTTAACCTGATGGATCGACCCGTGCGGCTATTGTTGCTTAGCCACGAACTCCTCCTCAGTTATTTCCATCAGTTCATGTCCTCGGTTATTTCGATGAATAGTATTTATTTACTTTTTAATAAAGGTTTAATTAAGTATAGGTAACAATAATAGCCTTGGACTTGGGCACCTGTCCGACTGCCGGTGATTTATGAGAAGCGAGTAGAACTAGCAACTAAAAACAAGTTGGCGTGTAACGAGCAGCGAGTATGCGACGGCGACGAGCGATTACTCGCTGGTATGCATATAAATCAAGCGTGAGTCTCTCAGCGAGCGTTCTACCTTCCAAGCGAGCGTCGTTGTGCGAGTACTCCGTTTGATAGCTCTTGTCACTGCGACATACGAGTACAGTATTTCTATTTTCTTAATGTTCCTCGGGAATCATCGCATTTCCGAATACAAACGAATGCTACTTTCCATGTCTATCAATTATTAGATTTATCGTGTATAATAATTTGAATTCAGAACTAAGTACTTTATTGTTGTTTTGTTTTGATTTCCGTGTGAACTCTATAGGACTGGAAAACTATTTTCCTACCTGTCGTGCCTGCGACTTTAGATGCTTTCCACCCATTTTTATAATAAATTGCATTAAGTTAAAAGAGTATTAACCACTCTATATACTTCCAAGTCAATTGAGAGCGTCCGGTCTGCACCAAGTGCAAAGGGCAACTGATAGAAATCCAACGACTGACGAAACACGAAGCTTGCCGAGGGATATTAAGAAAATAGGAATACTGTACTCGTCATCGGTGTGCACAGTCGGCAATCAACCATTAATATATTTATCTCTTTTACTTACACGGGACCTACGATCTTTTGTACATTTCTTGAGCGAGAAAATCATTGATAGCTAGTAGCTTCCTCGTTGGCTGTGGGACAGGTGTCTATCAGTCCTAAATTACAGATTAACCAGTATTCTCAAAAATAAGTGATAACACACAAAAATAAAGTGGCTCTAGCATTTACCAAGATTAAAGTAACAATGATGATAAACAAATACGATTTTTTGGAAAAGTAACTTTATAACCTACGTATAAGGTTCAGTTTGCGCTACAACTTCAATTTTTTTTATGACTTTTTCAATAATTGTGCTACTCATACTTAAATCTACTTAATTTACATTTGCATAAAGTTGATATTTGTTTAAGTAGAAATAACATGGAAGAAGCATGGATATAAAAAGACCTTAGTTACCTGTGGTGTGTGCATCTGGTGCGCATGGTTCCGGAACTGTGACGCGCTGCAGTTGGCATGCTGCCCCACTGGATAGTTGAGGTCCGACGTATAGTCGGAGTCCTCTGAGTAACCCGCTGGAATAGAGGGAAATATTAAGGTTAGAGAAGGCAGAAATACATTTTGAACTCCTATGTGTGTGCACAAATATCAAGCAAAACAAAGACGGAATCGTCACTGCACACAAAGCGTCGCTATTGGTGCCGATTTCCTTGTTCACAAACTAAACAAAATTTAAGTTCACTGCATCTTTTTCTTTCTATTTCATTAAGAAAAGGACAGAAGATAAATTTTAGTTTAGTCTTGTCAAATTAATCAGCGCTTGACGTAAATTGACGTAATTTTAGTAGGGAAGTTTTTAATCACGTCTAAACTTGTATGGAGTAGTGACAGGCGCTGATTAATTTGACAGGACTAAACTAAAATTTATCTTCTATCATTTTCTTAATGAAATAGAAAGAAAAAGATGCACTGAACTTAAATTTAGTTTAGTTTGTGAACAAGGGAATCGACACCAATGACTACAAAGGGTGTAAAAATACCCTTAACGAAGCCGAGAGCCACTTTTTCTTCCGATCATTATGATTAAAGTCAAAGTCAAATCTTTTATTTCAAATAGGCACATATAAGGCACTTTTGAACGTTGAACATTGATTCTAGTTGCGCACCAAAAGGTAGTTTCGTATGGAGAAGAATGGGCAAGAAACTCCACCATTACTCTTTTAAAATGTTTAAAATGCTCGTTTAAAATGTTCACCCTCAACCACAGAGGAACTGGCTATCTTACCTCTAACTGCCGAAACACAAGAATGCTATTAACATTGTTGTTATGGCGACAGACTTAGATAAGATGGTATTGGTATTTGAAGTAAACAATTTACTTCATTAACTTGCTTTTTAGGGTTCCGTTTTTTAGGGTTCCGTAGTAAACAAGGAACCCTTATAGTTTCGTCATGTCCGTCTGTCTGTCTGTCTGTCCGCGGTCTAGCTCCAAGACTAGTTAGTACTAGAAAGTTGTAATTTGGCATGAGTAATTATTAATTATGCCGACAGTGGTAAAATAAAATTATGAAAAATATGATGTTTTTTTTTTTTCTATCCCTTGTTGTGGGGTATCGTTGGAAAGGTCTTTTAAAAACATTGTGAGTGTGTTAAAACCATTTTTGAATTGAGAGATCCGTTTGCGAAATATTAAGCTTTAAAGTGCAAATTTTTGTTAGAGTCAAGTGTCCCCGTCCCCCCCTCGCCAGCTAAATGGTTGGTTTAGATATGTGAAAAAATTCACGGTAGTAGCTTATATAACGAATTTAAAAGGAAAACTATCACAGCTGAGTAGTCTTTACAAGTTAACGAGTAATAATCGACCAACTTAGATTTGCAGTTGTAAAAACATGTTCTCCCATACATTCCGTATGAAAGATTTTTTTTACAACTACAAAGTTAAGTTTGTTCTTGGGATAAATTCATCCCAACTACGGAATCCTTCATTGTGCGTAGTCCGACACGCACTTGGCCGGTTTTTTTAACTACATTGAATAGAAGCGAGAATTACAAGCGAGAAACACGTTGCTCTAAAGTAACGTTGATCCATACATTGTGCATTGTGCAAAAGGTACATATTGGCTAAAATAGGGAACCTTTTTTTTAGTTGGGAAATTATCAAATAACTTCTCCCGCTTTGGGCGAAGCGGGAGGACGTGTCAGATTCTTACTGACTAAAACCCACCCGTATTCCTTCAGTTGCCATGTTGCCGGGGGCCACGACCTCCCTTTCGGTTTTATTCGCAACCCCGGCAGGCTTCGGCCCTAGCGGACCCCGTCAATTCTGCTTACATCTCTTGAAGGCGCGCGTGGAACACAACGCGCCGGGTCCTTATCGCACGGCGAGCTACCCATTGCTCACCGTCCGCAAGCCCGCGCCTACGATGGCCAGAAATTGGCCTAACTAATCGAGTACCTATCATGTACCTATGTAATTATCTATTTACTGTAACACTGCCTATATAACGATAAACTTAAGCTGCTTTACGTCAATGGATATAGAGCTGTAATACAGTTACATTCAACTGTTGTATAGATAAACAGATTTATAAATTAATCTTCCAAGCAAACTACAGCTGAAGGCATAATAGATTGATATGTTATTATCCCCTTGGTAGGTGTTAAGCCCTAGTTTACAAGACAGCTGAGGTATAAACATTAAACATACAAACTTTAATTCACCACTGTAACAAATGAATCGTGTCTAAAATAAAACACATACGACGAATTGTATATAACGTTTCTTCTTTTTAACCGACTTCCAAAAAGGAGGAGGTTATATGTTCGTCGCGTATTTTTTTTTTTTTTTTTATGTATGTCCACCGATTTCTCCGTCAATTGTGGACCGATTTTGAAAATTATTTTTTTGTTTGAAAGGGTATGCTCTCGAAATGGTCCCATATAAATTTTATTAACTTTGCTTCCATAGTTTTTGAGTTAGATTCAATAATAGGTACGTACTTTTTCCCACTTAGTATGTGGATGATATGATAAGTTCCTGTCACTGTTATTTACATAGCAGGTAGTGGTTTTCGAATTTGTGTGGGGTAGGTAACACAACTAAAAAGTGAAAAATAAAAACTTTTTACAAAAAAAAAACAACCGACTTCCAAAAAACACTATTAAGTGAAAAATAACTTTAATTTCGGAAGTCGGTGACAAAAAACGAAAATTCAAAACCAAAGAAAGACACCGACTTCCGGAAATTAAAGTTATTTTTCACTTTGTAGTGTTTTTTTGTAGTCTGTTAACAATGATTGAACCACAAGGATTCCTTTCTATGCTAACTTACCTATTATATGTTAGAATCGAACACTAAATCTTATATACATGAAACCTCGAACAAGGAACTACCATCTCAGACATTCATGTCGAGCGGGAATCGTTTAGCGTCATACATTTACCTATGTATCAACACGTGTACGAGCTACGCTGTACATGCAAATAACTTGTCCTACTTACAGTGAAACGTTGCAGTTTGTTTAATCCAACTTTAATTGTATATTATTACTTTATAACATATTATTTTTAGTAGCAATAAAACCTTTATACCAATCGGTTGTTTACTCGTTCAACATAACATCCCAACATCAACTTAACATGTTCACGTTTCGCTGTTGGGAGTTACGCCCCAACAACACGAGATATATGAAAATAGCTCTAAGAGATTAGTTCCTCAGAATATCAGCAAGCAACGTTTGTTGCCTCTTACCTTTGCCTAATCTAACCTAACCTAACTTCAAAAGA
The DNA here is from genome assembly GCA_949152395.1 of Agrochola litura. Taxonomy (NCBI): domain Eukaryota; kingdom Metazoa; phylum Arthropoda; class Insecta; order Lepidoptera; family Noctuidae; genus Agrochola; species Agrochola litura. The sequence continues at coordinate 9,195,083 of OX424509.1, forward strand.
ATCGTCCATCGGAACTCATTTATAAGTTTAATTGCTTGTGAGACCGTGAGTAACGTCTCCCACATTTCGCCAGTTATGTTTAAGTCCCGTGTAATAGGGGTCGAAGATTAAACAAATATATAAAAAAAAATATAACTAATATATATATATATTATAATTTAATTATTAACAGTAGTTTCATAAGTTTTACTGTAGGTACTGACATTCTATAGATTTCAAAGTCTGAATTAAAAAGTTTTCAGTTTACTTTTAATTAATAATATAATTATTAATGAAGTAAAATCAAACTTATTCTCTGGTACGACAAAAAGGCTTTTCCTAACAAAACTCACAGCAGCTCGCATCGCGTAACATGGGACTTAAAACAGATCTAGCGCAATGTGTGCGTGCTATATATATTTCTGCTTATTTCCTCGGGAAACTCAGACTAAGTTAAGGTAAGGTTCATCTTTTTCTTTCGTATTGATGGTACATCTTAACATATAACTTGAACCTAGTATGTGGCCACGCTTATCGCGGCATCTGTAGCGTTTTTTATGTCCCCTAAAGAGCAGCGGTGGGAGGAACACTTTGGACACTCCAGCAAGTGTGCCATGGTCTAGTTGGGAGCACCGCATTCACACTTAGTGTCAAAAGATCTATTATTCCCATTTTGACAATTGCCAAATTGTGTTTATAGCGGCCTATTTGACAATCGATGGGTTACTTTCCATTCAGTGTGTCTCCATATTGTGCATATATCGAAATGAGGGTATATATGCTTAATTTTATCGACGGAAATTTAAAAAAAAAAAAAGTTTTTTTTTTTTTTTTTGGAATTTTTAATTTTTTTGTCACAAAACGGTGTAAATGATCTATCGCGATGAAACAAACTCCATAATGATTGGAAGTAATTAGGCGTCCTCCTAAAATGAAAATTGTCGACAAAAAAAAACAACCCTCAATTGAAAATAAACATGTTTTTTTAACAAAAATCTGTTTTTTTTCATAAATTTTTACAATAATCGTAAAATTTCTCAATAAACGCAAAGCAAATTAAAAAAAATATATTTTCCGTCGGTAAAATTAAGCATAGATTCCCTCATTTCGAGATGTGCACATTATAAAAACTCACACCGTATAGGCCACTGTAGACTACCGAGGTTCATAACATGACTGTTATGAATGATAGTAGATACTTACAATGAGCAATGTACTGCATTTGCCTGCGTGCCTGCTCGGCTCTCTCTGCGTCCAGCGTGCCGTTGAGCAGGTCCAGTTTGCGCTGCAGGTCCGCACCACCTGTGCCTTCTGCGTCTGGAAAAAGGAGAGAAGTGTTTTTATTAAAATTGCCTTTAAATTATAATGGTTGGTTAAGGACAGTAGTTTTGTATATTAAGGGGACAAGCCTATTGCTGCCATACAGATAACGTTTTAATACAAAAAAATCTCCATGCCAAGAAAGGTTCTGAGCTGATAATTGGATGATTTAAAGATAATAAAAGTACCTTTTTTCACATTAGGTTTTACATTTGGGTTTTATTCTTCAAAATATTTCACCTGCCATGAATTTATTATTCTTACAAATGCCTATTAACAATTTAGAGACTTTAATTACCAAATAAAATAGGTAATTCTATTCAAATATATACTTTTAGTCACCATGCAATTATTGCCATTGACTATTATGCCAAATTACATCAATTTGTGACATCTAAATCACCAACCCGCACTGGGCCTGCGCAGTAGATTACTGCCCATTCCCTCTCACTGAGAGGAGGCCTGTGTCCTAGCAGTGGGAACATTATAGGCTGATTATGTGTGTATGTGTCTTCTAAAAGTGTTAAAAAGTAAGTTACATTTTCTAATCCTCCCAAAAATATTTTTAAAGCGCTTATTTCCTCTCATTTCTAACAAACTTCGAAAATTATTTCAAACAGGATACATTTTATTGGAAGGTATACTATTAAGTCGGGTTGAACCACCATCGCTTACAAAGCCTTAATAATTCCACTACTCGTCCCAACACCATCATCGTACCAAAGGCAACGCAAAATTACCAGAACACAAACAAGTTTGTCCGTAACAGGCCATAATACTGGCAGTTATCATTACACAGAAGGCTTTAAAACAATTTTATTAAGGATAAAATTGTTTTCAAGCCTATCTTACTTGCTTTAGATGAATACTCGCTGACTCCCTGTACTTGAAAGTATAAGCCTTTGCATCGTAGACTACATCATCACTTCATATTTTTGAAAGGCTAATTCTTGTAAAATTTTCTGGGGTATATTTAATATAATTGACAATGATACTAATATTAAAAAAAAACACACATTTTCACGAAAAGCGTTAAAAATATCCAAAAAAAATGGCCAAAAAAAGTGAAAACTTGAACAATTTTATTGTACAGGAAATACTTTTAATGAGGTGTCGGTAACAGTAACAATAACGGTAACAGTGTCGCGAGTTCAGTTGTTTTTTCCCATCTCAAAAATGCCCAACGCGCCTAAAGAAGTTTTCACTTCAAAAACTGTAAAATTGTTGGATTGTCGCCTGTAACCTGTTGCCCGTCGGTTAAATTAAATAGGGCTCTGGTCAAATTTGAAATTAATTAAAGAGATTCTGATGTTGAAAAGGTACGAATCAATTCATATTAAATTTTTACCTATGGATAAGAAAACCCAAATAAAAACTATAAATATAGAAATATAGTTAATTAAGTATATGGAAAAGACGGCAACATGCCCCTAATAAACTGGAGCGACCCAATTTCTAAGATTAAATTCATTTCCCCAGCGACTCAAGTCTCCTTAGATGTCATTAGCGACCTATGTTACGTAGTTGCTAATTGATAAATTAATGTTTGTAGGGTATTCGTAGAACTGGGTTGCTTCTTGGTTTATCAAGAATTCTATTTTTATAGAAATGCAATGTGTTAATGTGATTTCTAATCGATTACAATATGGTTAAAATTATCTTCACTTGAATGAATGAAGTGAAAACTTCTTTAGGCGCGTTGGACATTTTTGAGATGGACTAAACCATTGATTTTGCGACACTGTAACGACACCAGCTTTTGACCATTAAAAAGACATCAATGCGTTGATTACCGTGGTGCCGATTTTTTTTCAAGTTTTCACTTCTGTCTGTATTTTTTTTTTCATACTTTTATTTATATACGGGCGAAGCCGCGGGCAAAAGCTAGTATATTAATAATTAATAAGACACTAATTTGACATTTCAACGAGATCCTATGGAAACTCATTTTTGTATTTTTAAATTGAAATTGAATATTTTTCAGTCTATACCACTAAAAACTTAAATCCCAACTATAGATACTTTTTTTAAATAACTTGCCGGAATGTTAGAAAGTTTATTATTTTACGAATAGAGTAACATTCAAGACGATTAAGTCACAAAAAAAACTGAAAAATACCCACTACGTAAAATTTTATGTATTTTTGAAACTCCACCGGCAGAAAACAAAATTACAAAAAAAAAAACTAATAGTAGAAAAAATCGCGCACAATGGGGTATTTTCTGATATGACATGAGAATCTATTTTTTTTTTACGACGACACTATTTGGACCAACCTGTATACAGGGTGGAAATCAACCCGAAAACTGTTACCCCAATTCAGTACATGATTCTGAACCCCCCTGCGTCGAAATATTTCGTCGGTTATTAAAAAAAAAATCTGCTGTTTCATAGAAAGTGCAATACATACGTGGTCAAAATGTATGGAACAGCAGATTTTTTTTAAAATAACCAACGAAAAATTTCGACGTGCTGTGCATGTACTGAAACCATGGTAACAGTTTTCACGTCGATGTCTCTGCCACCCTGCATAAGTGTACACCACAAAAATACATAACAAAAAATAAATCAAACACTACAAAATATTCAATTTTATATGAATCGTATAAATAGCTATCGGCAGCTAATAATTATTAACATCACACAAACATTAGCCCACCAAACACATTAACTACTAATCACATAATAACTTACCAACATGCAAGTCAATTCAGTGTTCAACCCTTACTTAAGCCATGATGAATATATCGTCTATAAGTGCCCAGTGCCTTCGATCCAAATCTTTCTTTGAACGTGACCCTAATAAGTCATTGCACTCTAAACAAGTCTAGCAAACTTGGCATCGACGACCGCCAGTTCAAAACATAATTTACATGAAATTTCCCGAATCCTAGAACAAACAACGTCGACGAAAGATGGAAAAGATTACTAGGAATATTAGATCGAGTTTTATTTCAAACCGCAACCGAGCAGGCCGAATTTCCAGCCATATTTCCTAGTAAGGCAGAAAATAACTAACTTCGAGATATATGGAAATTCTTCATTTTATTACTTGTACGGAGGCTTTACTCAAAGTCCACTCGCATAAATATAAACTTTAAACCATAATCCCATCAAAAGTTAGAGCAATCACGAGAGTTTGCGCTCGTAAAATTAAAAATATTTTTTCGTGCGTATTTTTATCGGAACAAGGTCGGAATTTGCATAACAGGCATGAACAAGCAATCACTTGGTACGTTGGACGAGTGCAGTAAGCCTGCGAATTATTTAAATGATTTATGGAGTATGATGGTAGCTTAATTGTAGACCTAAATATGTAATCGGTACAATCAATGGTTTCGAAGAAAGTTTCATGACGCATTTTTACTAGAGTCGTAGCAATATATAATAGTTGGTTGTAAGAACATTAAACAGAGGAGCTCGTGGCTAAAGTAATAACAGCCGCACGGGTTGATCCATCAGGTTAACCTACGCTTGCCGGGGTTGGTCCGCTGATGGGTGACCATCTTTACATACTAAGACTCCTCCGTGCCTCGGAAAGCACGTTAAAAGCCGTTGGTCCCGGCTGTCATTCGTGGATCTTTGACAGTCGTTACGAGTCGTCAGAAGCCCAAAAGTCTAACACCAGTCTTACCAAGAGGTATCGTATTACCCAGTTACTGGGTTGTGGAAGTCAGATAGGCAGTCGCTCCATGTAAAATACTGGTATTCAGCTGCATCCAGTTAGACTTGAAGCCGACCCCAACATAGTAGGGAAAAGGCTAGGCGGATTGATTTGTATGAATATTAAACACTTATGTTTTGTTTTCCTGGAGATTTACATTTGTCTAAAGAGTGTAATACAGTTATCGAGCTACGTTTCTTTTGTATAATAAAATTATGACGTTGGTGGACGTCACGTAAACTCTACGCTGCGTCGTGGTGTCATGATCACTAGGTACTTAATGTTATAAAACAAAGTTCCCCTTGCCGCGTCTGTCTGAACGCGATAAACTCAAAAACTGCCTAACAGATTTTCATATGGTTTCCACTAATGGACGGAATAATTTATTAGGAAGGTTTAAGCGTATAATTTATTAAAGAAGTCCGAAAAAATCATGCCGACTGGGAGCTTTATTGGGGTGCGCCGCAGAAACCAATAGAGTTATATGAAGACAATGTATTACAAAATTATTCCTCTTATAAAGATCTATTAAACTATAGCAATGCTATATGTCTGTCTGCATTTTTCATTTCTCTCTGGACCCAATTCTGAAATCTACTCAGACGAAGTCGCGAGCAGAAGCTAGATGTTTATAAATAAAAGTTGCGTCAGCGCAACGTTTTTAGCGCAACATTCGACGAACGTCGCTGCTTTGAGAGCTTTCACCAGTGAGACTGAACACGATCAGCACACCTAAACCGTTTTCAAGAACACTGTCAGTGTCAATATTCTACAACAATGATGACACTGACAGTTCTTGAACGCAGTTTTGATGTACTGATCGCATTCAGTTTCACTGATGAAGTTCGCCCTAAGTGCGATCAGTACCTTCAGGAAGGGTTGATTTTCATTTTCACTCATTTAATTCAGTGTGTCTTACGGAATCGGGATATAAAACTGACCCTTCAACTGATAGCGGAAATTATAGGGCACATATTAAATGGGATAGGATGGAACATTTAAGGCACACATTAACGCATTTATAACACGCATTTTGCACGTGATGTTACGTGTTTTCCCTCAGTATTTTTAATAAAATGTAATCTGTTTAATGCAGAACAAAGTACATTTAAACATATGTACCAACTAAAACTACCTACTTTTTATTAAACATGTTGTGAAATGTGCGTGTTCTGAGCACTTACACAGCATTACCTTTACATAGTCATTTTTTTACAATGCCTATCCAGTATACAACACAATATGTAATTTTTTCAAGACAAAGTATTAACAATTAATAACTTCACGAACGAAGTAACTGAGATGCCTAGTTATAAGCATAAAATTGTAATTAAGCACAATCATTTCTCAAACTCAATTGCACGCCAGCTTTAAGTCTTAGTAGAAATGTCGGAATATTTTAATTTCCTCCACGTTCCCGTCATAAATAATTAATAAAATAAATGTTCTTTTCTTTTAAAATAACGTAACGTTTTAAGTAGAAACCTATTTCTTTTTAATTAGCTTCTAAAAAGGCTCTCGAATAAGTTCGGAAATGTTATTAGTCCAATTTAGAATACGCTGCATTCTAAATTATTTAGAGAAACAAGGGTCAAGCTTTGAACTTTGACATTTGACCTTTCAGTGTTGTATTTCGTTAGTGGTAATGGCCGAGTGGAAAGAGGGTCTTGTAGCTAAAGTGATATCAGCTGCACGGGTCGATTGAAGGTTAAGCTACGCTTGCCGAGGTTGATCCGAGGATGGGTGACCATCCACTACATATCGAGACCCCTCTGTGCGTCGGAAAGCATTTTAAGACGTTGATTCCGGCTGACATTTAAAGATCTTTGACATAGAGACAAACAGAAAATCTTACCAATAGGTATCCAACGGTATCGTGTTACCCAGTACCTAACTGGGTCGCTTTAATATGTAAAGTACTAGTATTCAGTTGCATCCAGTTAGACTGGAAGCCAACCCCAACACATTTGGGAAAAGGCTAGGTAGATTACGAGTTGTTGGTCGTTGTTTCGAACCCAGGCGCACTTTACTTTGTGTAAATTATTCTATCAACACTGCTTTCAAAACGGTGAAGAAAGGAAGTATGCTAGAAACAAAACTTCAAAGACATGTGACATCCACCAACCCACACCGGGCCCACGTGGTGGATGACGGCCCATTCTCTCTGACAGAGAGGCATGTGCCCCAGTAGTGGTGGGAGCATTATTTGCTGATTAAGCCCTAAAGGTCGCGGTTTGAACTTTGACGTATGACTTTCAACAACATTTCAGACTTTTATTTTGTGAGACTTATTGAGTTCAAGAAGAAATAAACGTCATTCTTTTTTTCTTTCTTTAATTTATTTTGATTTACCGACTGTTTTTAGTTAAACCTCCCGTTTCCAATGTCATATCCATCTACACTAATTTACACTAACGTTATAAAAAGTGATTGTGAGTTTAAATGTAATTCAAATTCAAATTAATTTATTAATTTGTATATGTGTATGATTGGCGATGTTATCAAAAACTAAGTGGGCACTCGGACCCATGGCTCTAGTGTTTCAACCCTAAACGGCTCAAACATATCCCAATAAGATTGGAGTATTTGCGCTGTTTTAGGTTTTTGCACCTGTGACAGCAGCCCCAGCACAGCCCGCCGTGCTAGGAAGGTGGGATGGCGCAAGGGTATCGACACACGTTGCATCCCACACCAAAGGCCTACCTACCTTCCAAGGCATTATGGTCATTCCATCTGGTCTCTTCCAATCCTCGCGTGCCAAGCGTGGTTCTAAAATAGCTGGCACCGCGGTGACAAGAGCACGACGGATGATGTCATATTTTATGTTCAAAAAATAAATTACACGTGGACGAAGTCGCGGGCAGAACCCAGTATTAACTACAATAGGGAGTTAAAAAAAATTCTATTTAGTCCGTCTTTCTTAAAATTAAAAAATATTAAATAGACACGTATTTTTTGCTTTATTAATCAAAAATAACGTAGAAAACACGCATTAAAATTGGGGAGTGGGGGCTCGCTACGTCACAACGCACTATTAAATCTAGCAAGGCGTGACGTCATGCCACATTTTAACTCAATGTTTGGCCGTAATCTTTTGATTACGTCAAAAAAGAAAAAATACGTGTTCAATAGTTTTTAATAATTAACAAGACGAACAAAAAACAATTTTTGGACATAGGCCTATTGAGTATTACGGCTTAGCTTACTCAACCCTAACTTCAGTGTTTAGTAGTATTTTTATGCAAAAAGCGTCCCTAACAGCTTTTCAAAGCATTAGCTAAGATTACGAATATTAAAATATAAAAACAGGTCCAAAAATCTCAAGGACCGGGTTACTCTATAATAAGATATGAAAATCATAAAAACTCTCTTAAATTACATTGTCCTTTACAAAATAGCCTACTTTGAAGTTGAGTGAAGAAAAGAGACCATTTTCATGTAACAAAGTTATCTTAAATGCGAAGTGAGTGTTTTATTTGTTCGTAAACGGCTTCAAAGGGGCAGTTAAGTCGTATCTAGCATCGAACGAGATATTATATTTTAGGGCTGTGACTCTCTATTTTGAAAAACGGTGAAGGAAAACATCGTGAGGGAACCGGAATGTCCTAGAACCAATAAAAAAACTGCCCAAGTGCGTGTCGGACCACGCACAATGAAGGGTTCCGTAGTTGAGATGAATTTATCCCAAGAACAAACTTAACATTGTAGTTGAAAAACGTGTTCTCCCATACATCGATATACGTCACGGTCAATTCTCCAACTGCAAATGTAAGTTTGTAATCGCAAAACTATTTTTTTTGTGTGATAAAACTACAAATTACTTTTTTCGGACTTTTTCATGATTCTAGGTCAACTAGAAGTACTCTGTAGGATTTGATCTATTTGTGAGTATCAAAATATGTCGCATAAATGGCCGTATTTTTTTATTGGGTTGACTTACAGCTTGATTTTTTTAGAAGTACAAGGGACGAAGACCTACGTATTTGATATTAATTTCAACATGATACCTCCACGCATTCCTGAGCAAAAGCGTCTTGACAGATGGCCAGACGGACAACGAAGTGATCTATAAAGTTTCCGTTTTTTTCCTTTTGAGGTACGAAACCCTAAAAAGGGCCAGTTTCTCAAACGAAAATTATCGCAAAATTAATGTGACAAATTGTTAAGCACTCGTACACTGCTGTGATTGGTTGAATGTTTTATCAACAGCCAATTTTTTTCAGTAAGTGGCTGTAAGCTACTTTTCTGTGTTACTGCTAAAACTGGCAATACAACAAATAATTCCTGCAACCACACGCTTAACTTAGTACCGCGCCTTATTATATCGTGAACCCGTAACATACAAAGTTATAGACTTTTGCAATAAATGCGTCCGCCTTCTGGTCGTAAAACACAAAGATATGCACGTGTATGGAAATAAAACGTCTTGTACCTACAAATTGACACGTGTATATGGTGACTCAAAAACACGTGTCAATTTGTAGATAGCACTATTTGGCCGAGTTTTAGTGGAAAGAGAAACTGGTTTTTCTTTTATAGGTAGGACAGCAAAAAGAGCTTCGTTTATATTTCAGTTACCAGTATTTTGTCTATGGGGGACAGTTCATAATTGTCAGAATGATAACTAATAATAATTAAGAAAAAATACTGAGTATCTGAACTTAAGACAATAGCCAGTTACAGAACAATAGTTTCGTCATGCCCGTCTATACGCGGCTTAGCTCAGAGACTCTTAGTACTAGAAAGCTGTAATTTGGCATGGGTATACATATCTGTGGTGTCTGGGAGAAACCTGTTAAGTCCAAATAAGTTTGATAATATCATGACTAGTTTAGTTATCGAATTTGTAACAAACCATTAATAAAAAATCATGAATAGTCAAGTTTTTACCGCTACGATTCTCCCACTCCTATGATAGTTACACTTATCAGCAATAGGCCAAAATAAAATTGATTTTTTCAATATAGTACCAAACTAAAAAATTACGAAAATGGAGTTATCAGGTTTCTCCCAGACACCACAGATATTAATCACGACGACAAAGTGATAATATAAAATAATGAAAAAAAAGCCTCCCCTACACATAAAAGTGGTGATGTTTTTTTTTGCAAACGCACTTGGACTATTTTTATTTTTTATATATTATTTTTATTAACTGCCTCATTGGTCCAGTGGTCGCAAGCGCTACTGCTGAGTATGAGGTCCTGGGTTCGATTCCCGTGTCGGGCAACGTGTTATAGGGTTTTCTTTCTCAGTAGCAGCCCGGAGTCTGGATGTGTGCCCGGTGGATGGCATAAACATAACTGACGAAATGTGGGTGTACTATAGCTACACCTCTGCCTAACCCTTCGGGGATTACAGGCGTGATGTTATGTTATATTATTTTATAATGTATGAGCCCAGTAGTTGGCTACGTTCATTCTTTAGATCATCCGAGGTGCAGGTAAACAGGCACATCCTAGTTGCTAATTACATAATTATACCTACAAAGATCAATTACCTACGCATTGTTTGAACGTAAACCTGTGCAGTTACCGCGTTATCTGGTTTATTAGACAAACATCTAACTATACAGGTTAGTTAAGTAAATATTACATGTACATACAAACATATATATTATCTGCGAAAACAAAGCAACGTGACTAACCTATGCATACATTGTATGAACATACAATTAGTACAATCTTAGATCAACAGTACAGTGGATATCAAAAACTCTTGACTGATTTATATGTCGGATCCGGTCATTAGTACGGACACGAAACGAATCGCAAGCGCGCCGCTGGCGACAGGACGTGAACTGCCCACACCTAAAGCGCGCGTCCCTACAGAGTCGTGATGTTTTACGTCCACGGCGAGGGGGATTCAGCCTCTGATCGCATCGAAGTTAAGACGTCGCGGAACTGTTCTCGATTCGTTGTATTCAGTAATTGTGTTTGTTGTAATTTGTGATCATTGTGTTAATTTGTGATTTTAATAAACGCCGTCGCACCCGGTGTGTGTATAATTTACCTAGTGTGATTAATTTGATAGTAAATTATAATGTGATCTGAACTGCAAACGGTTTTTCTATTGCGCATTAACCAACACTACCCACACTACGCCCACAGTAGTTAAAATATCACTGATAATAACAACAGAGTCGCATACCCGTCTCAAACATTATAGAACATGTCCCGGACATAACGCACATAACCAAACACCCTAATTAGAATATAATCATAATATATACGTACATAGAGGAGCTCGTGGCTAAGTAATAACAGCCGCACGGATCGATCCATCAGGTTAAGCTATGCTCGTCGTGGTTGGTCCGTGGATGAGTGACCATCTTTACATACCGAGACTCCTCCGTGCCTCAGAAAGCACGCTAAGCAATTGGTCCCGGCTGTCATTCGTAAATCTTTGACAGTCGTTACGGGTCGTCAGAAGCCCGAAAGTCTGACAACCAGTTTTACCAAGGAGTGTCGCATTACCCAGTTACTAGGTTGTGGAGGTTAGATAGGCAGTCACTTCATGTAAAATACTGGTATTCAGCTGCATCCGGTTAGACTGGAAGCCGACCCATAACATAGTTACTAAGGTTAACTGGTAGAAAATGCCTCAGGCATTAAGTCTGCCTTTGTACAGTATTTTTTTTACTTGTGCATAAAGTTTTAATAAATAAATAGTTGGGAAAAGGCCAGGCAGATTGTTTGAATCATAATACACACACTGAATTTTTAATATTATATATAAAACATTGTTTATTTTTTATTAAATTAGTTATACTGATTGTGGGCGACAATTCTAGTAATGATTACAAACCTACGCACGCACACAGTCGCACACGTATAAGGGTCTAGCGTAGTACCTAGGTACTTCGTCCATTTTGGTTTGTTTTAATTGTACAGCGGACCGTCTGACCCTAATTTACGTAGTCTAATTATTTTTGGGATAAAAAAACAGTGGCAGTCCGGGAGTGCCGACAGAAATGAAAACTTTAAAAAAAATCGGCACCGCTGTAATCAACGCGTTGATGTCTTTTACTCCACGGTGTCGGTAACAGGTCACGAAATCAATTGTTTAGTTCAATTTCAAAAATGCCTAACGCGCTTATTACTTACATTAAAAATTACCGAATATCGATTCAGTAAACGACTCTGAACAGACTACTTTCTTAATGTGCATTAATTCAGTTACACACATAACATAACGTCACGCCTTGTTTCCCCAAAGGGTTGGGTAGAGGTGTCCCTGTAGCAGGTACACCCACATTTCGCCAGTTATGTTTAAGTCCCATGTAATAGGGGGCGAGCCTATTGCCATCAACCGGGCACAAATCCAGACTCCGAGCTGCTGCTGAGAAATTTCAGATAGAAAAACCAATTAACACTTTGCCCGACCCGGGCAATTCAGTTACACATTGTATAATACAAATTGCAAACAAAATATCTAGATATATAAAATAAATTTTTGCTCATTATTTCCAATCTGTAAGGGAATTAGAAAAACTCCGGTATAGGCCTCAAACCTTAGACCCATTACACAATACGATATGCAAACGACTTCGTCAAAAAGGCATACAGTTGGTAACAGGGAATTATATGAGTAGAAGTAGCCGGAATTCCAGAATATTCGTTCGAATTTCAACAGAAAACACTGAACAATGCTATATATATGTCACCGTAAGATTGTGAGAACCGTTAGTTTATAATCTGTCGGAATTATTTCCGTTAGATTATAAACTGTCGAAAAATTGTAAACTGGGTGAAATGGGTTAGATTAGATTAGAACTGTGACCAACCGCGCGCGAGCCAAGCGAGCGAAGCGAGCGGTGCCGCGGTAGTGGCCGGCGAGCGCTACTTCTAAGTTGCTCGCAGCCAGGCAGGCTATTTTATATAAGCGCAAGTTGCGTTACATCGCAACCAAGTTTGATACCAGTTCACAATTTGTCGGTTTCCCATGGAAAGATTGTAAACTAGTGAAAAATAATAAGTAAAATTGTAAATGGTTCGTTGCAGTTCACAATTTTTCAACAGTTTATAATTTAACGGAAATAATACCGATAGGTTATAAACTAACGAAGTTCATACGAGTAATTATACGGTGACATATACATTTCAATAAACATTACTAAGTACATACTAAAATAGCCGTAGTAATTAAACGCAAGGCAAAACCTAGACACCAATTAAGACTAGTTATAAATAACTTCAAAGCTCTTACTACGTAGCACTTACGTAGTTCTCGTAGCACCGTAGCACGCTACGCCGTAGACACATTATTACAACAGAATTTGTCGTAGCAAACTGGCAAAGCTTGAAAGTATTATTAAACAAGGACGGCGGGTCATCGTGACAGCTCGGAAGATGCCCTCGTTTCGTCACATTCCAACCAGTGTTATTGACACACAGACATCGTAAACACGACTCTATTCCAACTGGTTAGAACTCACTTTTGCTAACACCTAGGTCGAATTTTACTTGATTACGGGAGGCGCGGTTCCAAGTCGAGATTCCTATTTTAAAATGCGTGAAACCACTGTACTTTTATTCGAGTTCTAGTTTGAATGAGTTAGTTCGTGTAATCGGTTTTATTTGCGTCATTGTGCAGAATTTTCAACGTGTTTACTTAAATTGCTGAGGCGAATAGCATGACCTTTGGAAAGGGTTTAAATGCGAATGATTGATAACTGAGTTAGCAGAATATTAGATTCAGTAGTTATTGAAGTGAAAACTTCTTTAGGTACGTTGGGCATTTTTGAGATGGGACTAAACCATTGATTTCGCGACACTGTTACGACACCAGCTTTTGACCATTAAAAAGATATCAACGCGTTGATTACTGCGGTGCATGGAGTAACAGGTATCAACGCGTTGATTACCGTGGTGCCGATTTTTTATCAAGTTTTCACTTCTGTCGGCACTCCCGGAGTGCCACAGTTTTTTTTATTTATGTGCTTTTCTCTCTCTCTCTCTCTAAATAGCATAAAAAGAAGAAAGCGAGTGACATCTTCCGTTTGTATATCCTGGTTTGGATATACTTGATCGATTTTCATGCCATTTTCACCAGTAATGATAGAAAGAAATAAACAAAAAGTATTTATTGAGACTCGCACAGGAAATCACAAATTAAACTAAAACACACTTATTAAAACATAACAGAAATAAAAAAACTAAGTGGCACTTCGGGAGTGAAAACTTAAAAAAAAATCAGCACCGCGGTATTCAACGCGTTGATGTCTTTTACTCCACGGTGTCGGTAACAAGTCGCGAAATCATGGTTTAGTCCCATCTCAAAAATGCCCATTGCGCCTAAAGAAGATTTTACTTAAAAAAACAAAGTAAAATTAAAATAAAAGCAGAACGTCCTGTACGAGGACAAAAGGATGAGCATAAAAAAATTTACACCATTATGATAATAGCATAATGATTGATCATCATCACATCACTTCTTTTAAAAAGTAGAAATTAGCAAATTATTAATTAAATTATATACTCCCTTATTTATACATAAACTTACGCCTTCCCAAGGGGGCAGGAAGAAACTACAGAAACTACGATCTTTACGTACTCCTTTTGCTTCGTTTCCGATCATACATCTGGTCATACACGGACGCCGGTTGCAAGTACTACGCTCCTGACCTTTCCGAAGAATACCAATAAAGTCACTATAATGATGTCCCCATATTTATAAACGTTGCTTAAAGTTAAGTAACGATTAATCTGTTTAATCATAATTTTTTGAAGTTTATACGTCTCTTAAATACAAGCGGATACACTCACATAAGTCTCGATTCCGTGGGAATATCGGGAAATATCGGGTCTATAAATGTGCTAAATTTCATCGAAATCCATTCAGCCATTTTAACGTGAAAGCGTAACAAACTGACTTTCGCATTTCTCATGGATAATCGTCAAACAAACCCTAGTATAAATAAAACAATGCCCAAAAATTCGCATTCCACTGATTTTGCCATAAAAGATTAACAAAGTCTGTTTTCCTTTCAACCGTGCAATGATCATGCCGTTCTTTTTATTTAAGCACAAAGGTTGCCACAAAATAAAAAATGTATATAAACCATAATATTTCACAGCGGAACACTTTAAAATGGCCGCCCTCGAGTTGTAATCCCGTACATTTCAAAACAGCCGGCAGCTTTATTATTGTGCCAACAACGAAACTTTTTTAAACTTGAAAGGAAAAATAAAAAAGTTTTTGGAGCGCAATTCGTATTCCGTAAACGGAGTGTGTGCATGAGTAGGTATGTGACAGAGACCAAGTTTTGTACGCGCGTTAGTAGCTTGAGGAAAAATTCCGGGATAGTTTATCGTGACTATTTACATTTCGGCATTTAAAATTATACACGGTGTAAGGGACTGCAATGCACAAACTGTTGACTTGCATTCAGCATATGATACTGGGCTTGAGTGCTTTTTTTTTTGTTTTGGCTTGTTTGGATAAGTACTTTCTGACTTTATCTTGGACATTATTGACATTGGTGAAAGAAAAACATCGTGAGGAAACCTGGACTTATAGTTAATAAAGTCTAAAATCGCCAAACTGTCTTGAGCAAGCGTGGGGATCAATGCTCGTGCCTTCTCTGTATGAGAAGTGGCCTTTGCCCTGCAGTGGGACAGTAATAGGCTGGTAAGGTAATGCGTACATATTTTTCTACGCTGAATATAAATAACATCACTTGTATTATTTTGCTCAAGTGCTGAAATGAGTAGATTAATTCGTATTATTTTATTGTTCTTGAATGGTAAATGACAAGGTAAAATATTGCAATTAGTTTTTGAAGTGAAAACTTCGTAAGGCGCGTTGGACATTTTAAAAAAAAACAATTGAACTCGCGACACCTTTACCTCATAAACTCTATTGTGTTCTTTATTTATATTACGTTACAGATTAATGTTCTATGCAAGTATGTTTACTTTAAAGGTTTTGGAAGTATTTTTTTTTGTAAACGCGATTGTGCTCTTTATTTAGATAAGGTTACGGACCAATGTTCTATACAAGTATTTTTCTTCCACCAAGGCGATCTTGTTAAAGTTTTCACTTCCGTCGGCACACCCGGAGTGCTACTGTTTTTTTGTATTTTTCTCAATAATTGCCTACGGTGAAAAGTTTTTATTTTCAACTGAACTGCTTTCCATTTCAGAACCCACATTAATCGCTTTTCTTTCTTAGCTTCAACCAGATAGAAATAAAGCAAGACTCATTCAAGTGTACATCAATAATTTTGTATCGTCCTGAATATCGCTTTTGATCTCAAAACATAAAGGACTTCAAAACAATGAACTTTTAACTTATTTATAACCATTGTACGCAGAGAACTGTTAATATTGTAGACAATACATTCAAACAATGGTAAGGTCAAATACCTTGTTTTATGTGCCTAGTTTGAAAATGAATTATTTTATTGTTAGAACTAGGAAAAAATGTATATTCAAACAAAACATAAGAACATTACTTACAACTAAGAAAATATTATTGTATGGAACTTCGTATAACTCTTGAAAACTTATAGGAATTATTCTCACTTCCACGCACTTTAATTAGCTTAAAGCTTTGGTTTCTTATAAAAAACATTGAACTGTCAAAAAATTACGGCTATCTAAATACAGAGCGTTTTTGACACCTTAAGTCAAATAGTGGTGCAGGCTTGCGGACGGTGAGCAATGGTTAGCTCGCCGTCCGATAAAGACCAGGCCCGGGTTGACAGCGCGTTGTGTTCCACGCGCGCCTTAAAGAGATATCAGCACAATTGAAGGGGTCCGCTAGGGCCGATGCCTGCCGGGGTTGCGGGTTTGTCCGGAAGGATTACTGTGGCCCCTGGCAACATACAGACAACTGAAGGAACACGGGTGGGTTTTAGTCAGTAAGAGTCTGACACGCAAGTTATTTGATAATTTCCCTCACAAAAAGAAAAAGTCAAGTGCTGGTGAAAATGATAGATGATTTTGATAATGAAGGTTACCGCTATTTTAGGAAACCGAAGCTTA
The DNA here is from genome assembly GCA_949152395.1 of Agrochola litura. NCBI lineage: Eukaryota > Metazoa > Arthropoda > Insecta > Lepidoptera > Noctuidae > Agrochola > Agrochola litura. The sequence continues at coordinate 9,212,037 of OX424509.1, forward strand.
AGAAGACATTTTCATCAAAAGATATTCCAGCCTTTGACCTCGAAACATACACAACAACATTTAGATGAAGATAAGCTTACATTTTACATCGAAGCTAAAATGTTTAAATTGAACTTGGTAATCACGCTCAGAGGAGCTCATGGCTAAGTAATAAAAGCTGCATGAGTCATTCCATCAGGTTAAGCTATGCCTGCCAGGGTTGGTCCGTGGATGAATGACCATCTTTACATACCGAGACTCCTCCGTACCTCGGAAAGCACGTTAAGCCGTTGGTCTCGGCTGTCATTCATGGATCTTTGACAGTCGTTACGGGTCGTCAGAAACGCGAATATCTAACAACCAGTCTTACCAAGGGTATCGTATTACTCAATTACTGAGTTGAGGAGGTCAGATAGGCAGTCGCTCCGTGTAAAATACTGGTATTCAGCTGCATTCGGTTACAATGGAAGCCGATCCCAACATAGTTGGGAACAGGCTAGGCAGATTGATTTTATAATTACAGTTAATCACTGATTTAGTTTCAGTTTAATATCAAAAACCAATACGGTGAAAACTAATTATCTCTAAATACCTGTTAAGTTTACTAAACGACAACGTTGAAGCAAAAAAAAACTCACCTGGATAAATAAAACCCGGGTTCATTTTTCCTCTTTCAGTGTTGAAGAACAAAAAACTATTTTATATTTTCAGCACTAGAATTTTTTAACACATTTCTGTTTCTAGTCATTAGTAAAATTTGTTACTAAAAAAAGGTGACATTTTCCGTATACTATACTATGTCGATTTATTAATAATGGAAGATTTTTAAACGTGCTTCTATTGTAGTAACTTAGAACTCTCTCGAAAGCTTATTAACGATAATAAGACATTGGATTGTCCAGATTTATCAACAAGCCCATGTGATAAACATGCACCCAAACACGCAAACTTCATTATAATATGCGAGAGATAGCGAGATAACAGGCTTATCAACGAGATTGGTTCTCTAAATAGCGCGACTCCTCTGAGAGAAAGCGAATTAGGGCAAGAGTTTATTAACCAGAAAGATATGGTGGCTTGTAGCCTTCGGTCCATTTATCAAGAGGCACTCACGTGATAACCGCCGAGCGATACCATAGTGGACAGAAAACAGTATCGTAACTGCGAAAAAAACTGTCCATTTAAAAAGCATTCGGATGTCACCAAGCTTATTTTGCTTAATGAAATATCGTTTATCAAAATAAGCTCAATGAGATAAGTTCACTAGACCTATCTTTAAAATACAAAATGTAATGGCTTTAATAACAAAATACTAATACTACTCACTGTCTCTTTACTACCAGCTACATTACAATTACAAACATTATAAATGGGAAACTGAGTTTGTTTCTTTATTAAATTTCACGCTAAAACGGCTAAAAAGAATTTGGCACATGTTTAGACCATGACCTGGATTAGAACATAGGATACTTTTTATCCCGATATTCTCACTCGACTTATGCGTGTGAAACCGCGGGGTACAGCTAGTACATAATAAAAAGAGATTGACGGACTCCGAAGTCACACCACGGTCTCATTTTGTTATGTTGATTATGAACCCTAAAACAGATAGGCTCAATTGGAATTGGCTCGAAATTGGATACTGCCAAAGTACTGTCAAATAGTAAATACTGTTCCTGAATACTTTATCAGTGACATACGTCGTACGTCAGAGCACATACGCCGAATCGGCTGTGTCTACGAAGTTCCGCTACTGTTTACACTATACTGTATACGTACGTTGAAATACGGCCGTGTAAGCTAGTGCTGTGTACGAGTACCAAACTCGGATATATCCGTTAGGCTTTATATCTTGGGCTTATGTTTAGACTGGGACGTGAGAGATACCTAAACCTTGATGAATAAATTCATGAAAATTATGGGCATAATTTTAGTAAGTTTTTAACTTGAAGGAAAAAGCTCTGAGAAAAGCTGTATCAAATAAACTAAGCAAAACTAGTTTTTGAGGTAAAACATATTGCTACCAAAGATTACCTTGTTTAATCTACTATATTGCCTAATTAGAGATCTGTATTGTTCTAATAGAGTTCAATTCCTTTTGCTATAAGCTGAAAGTGCTGATTTTTAAAGTCTCAGTTTAAAAAGGTTGACGATTTGACAGTTCTAGATACTTACCTAGATAGACTATGCTTTACCTATACTTACTACATAAAAAAAAAAAAATTGATTTGATTGATTTGAAAATTCTTTCACTAATAGGAAGCTACAGTATTGCCGAGTGGTATAGAATATAATTATGTTAAAACAAAAATTTCACGCGGGCGAAGTCGCGGATTGAAGCTAGTGTACAATAAAGCAATAAAGCACTCCTAAAATATATATAGTAGCCATTAGTGTGAAAGATGTTGAGAAAACTTCAAAAGGACAGTAAATGCGATACACGGTATGCATTTTTAAACAATCGAAATAAACAATGGAAACGTATATTCAGTTATACCGACGTTAAAATGCATACATAAAGCATTTCCATTCGTTTCCTTTTTCATGCTTATCGATATTCCAATATTTCAACACAATGACAACATGTCGATTCCTTTGGGAGCTGAAAAACGTATTATAAAGAAGATTACGATATGATAAAATGCCGGAATTGAGATCTGACTTCTGAATTCCCAGGTTAGATCAATATTTTTGGGTATTGAAATTCCTGTTGGAAACCAAATTTTTTTTCGAATGCTTTTTTTAACTTGGTTTTTGGCTTTAGTATTATCGTAATTATTTTAATTTATTTTAAATGGTTTGAATTTCTGCAGGCCTTTGCCGTCTACCATGACAGAATTTCAATTTATCTAATACCTTTAAACGAGCAATTCTTGTAAATATATAATCTGAATCTCGGAAACGGCTCCAACGATTTTCATGAAATTTTGTATGCAGGGAGTTTCGGGGGCGATAAATCGATCTAGCTAGGTTTCATTTAAATTAGAAAACGTCGTTCAAAAAAAAAGACCTGGTCATTCAGATATTCTTTCAGAATACGGCTAGATCGTTAAAGAAGTTTTAGGTTTTGTAAGCTTATGACTGTTAAGCAAAAACATGTATGCTCTTGTTATTTTTTATACCATCTTTTTAAGCAAATAAATGTTATTCTATTCTCTCTGCGTTTGACACATAATACCATATTTGTCCTGACTTGATAAAGGAAATAATTTGAAAACTCACGAAAATATAAAAGACTAGACTGTACCTATAGAAAAAAATGGCAAGTCCCCATCGACAAAACAACTTTTCAAGTATTCCTTAAAACAAATGACAACTGCACAACCAACAATTCTCAATCAAATCTCCTTTTAGTAACAGAACATAAAAGAAGAAACAAAGAAGGGTTAAGTAGAGGTGTATCTGCCTATAGTACACTCACATTTCGTCAGTTATGTTTAAGTTTTAAGGGCAAGCCTATTGCCATAAACCGTGCACAAATCCAGACTCCGGGCTGCTACTGAGAAATTCCAGATGGAAAAACTCGATAACACTTTGCCCGACCCGAGAATTGAAACCAGGACTTCACGCTCAGCAGTAGCGCCTGTGACCACCCTCCTCATTTTATCATCTCCTGTTAGTTTAAATGAATATTATAGTAATAAAGCCATGTTACGATGCTATATTGGAATGAAGATATTATGTAGATAGGTACATCTGGCCGTCAACTCAACCCTCGAATAATATATGCGGTATCTCGTAATCGGACCCATCTTGTCATTACCTAGAGAGCGTTGGTTTATTTAAACGGACTGCTGCGGCAAGAGCGGGTTAATGCTAAGAGATTTGTGTATTCAGATTTAAGATTAGACGTTTGTTGTATACAAGATGTTTATTTTAAAGCTTGTAAAAACAAAAATTACTTCAAGAAGGTGCTTGAATTATTAGATGCGTTATGTGATCTTTTAGAGCTTTGTGTAAGAGCTTTTCCGGAGAAGTATTACCACATGAGCAGTGGTGGCCCAGTGGTAACGGCCCCGACTTACGAGTTGTTAGGTCATAGGTTCGAACCCAAGCAGGCGCTTTATTTTGTGTATTTCATTTAATCACCACTGCTCTCAAAATGATGAAGGAAAACATCATAAGGAAACCGCCATGTCCTAGAACCAAAAAATTCGAAGACATTTGACATCTACCAACCCGCACTGGGCCCACGAGGTGGATTACAGCCCACTCCCTCTCACCGAGAGGAGGCATGTGTCCCAGCAGTGGGAACATTATAAGCTGATTATATAAGTAAGTATTACCTTCTTGCATATTTCCGCCGCCAAGCAGCGTTGCACATAAGGTATTTCACCTCTGTCTCTGTGATAGCAAGAAACCTGTGATACCTCTAATATGCCAATAAGAATCAGCCGGTTACTTATCATCAGGGTCCTAAGTCTTATAATACAATTGTTTCAAGATGGCCGATCATTGACGCTTTAATAAGTATGATGACAATTATTTTTTTTGGCCTTCAGGTAGGTTATTAAAAAATATTGGACACGTATTTTTTTTTACGTAATTTTAAGATTAAGGCAATACATTGAGTTAAAATGTGCCATGATGTCACGAGTATGTAGACTTTATACTTACTTGTGATGTAGCAGCCCCCACTCCCCCAAGTAATTTTTTATTAATATGATAAAGCAAAAAAATATGTGTTTAACATATATTTTTTATTATCTGACTGTCGGACTACATAGAATTTCTTTTTTTTTGGTAATAACCTTCAAATCCATTATAGACTTCATTATAGTTTTGCGATGGCGTGCCACTGACACGCCATTATGAATTTAGGATATTACGAACATTTGGTACAATGGTAATGGCGTTGTCTTAGTATGATTGTCTTATTGACCAAACATTAGAAATAGCAGATTTGGCCCCCAGGTGATCTGTGATGTGCCTGTCGGGGTCGCGGGAAAGTCAGAAAGGGATACCGTGGCCCCCGGTAACATGGCAACTGAAGGAACACGGGTGGGTTTTAGTCAGTAAGAGACTGACACGCCCTCTCGCTCCGCCCAGAGCGGGAGAAGTTATTTGATAATTTCCCAACCAAAAAAATAATAAAAGGTAGTCTAGTGGCTTGTTTGTCACCCAATACCATAAAAAATGTGCCCTTTTGTCAACTGCGGTAATGCGATCTTTTATTCTTCAATTGTGGCTCAAATAATAATGTGAATTATTAACCTGTTAATAGATGTTCGAATTTCCATACCCCGAGTACCAGTCAGTATTCCAAATTCCCGGGGGAATTACCCTCGAAAATGTTCTAACCAATATCGTTTGTAACAGGTTCATAGTTCGTTCTAATTACATAAATTATATTTACCCTTGTTCCAGTAGTTTCATGTTTACAAACCAAAACAAACTTTCACTGTTTAAATCTATAATTACAATCTATTTTACAACCCGACATTGTTAGAATCGAATTGGATATAATTACAGCAATTAATTGAATCAGGTGACCCATTATCTTCCCAAAAAAAAACTATTTTTCATTAAACAAATTAAAGCCTATAAAATAACTGGTATTCTATCATTTATCACGTATAATATGAAACATCAATAGATACGATACAATTTGTTGAAATAATTCGAAACATACTGAAGAAGATATTACTGATAACGGTAATTGGTCAATAAAATGAGAATTTTGTCAGAAATCCAAACTATCATAATAATATTATAAATGTGAAAGTGAGTTTGTTTGTTTGTTACGCTTTCACGCTAAAATGGCTGAACGGATTTGGAAGAAATTTAGGCACATGGATAGACCATGACCTGGAAAAGAATATAAGATACTTTTTATCCCGATATTCCCACGGGATCGAGACTTATGCGGGTGAAACCGTGGGCGCAGCTAGTTAATTATAATTATCGCAGTTTGTCAAATTAGGGAATTTTATCTTACCAAGGGGTACCGTGTTGTTACCCATTAAATAGGTTGTGGAGGTTAAGCCGTGCCTCCTGCGCGTGTTTTTTCGAAACATACCTTACACATAAACATTTGTTTTCATACACAAGTGTCTCCAGCGTATTAAAATATTTTTAAATTACATCTACATATACGGTAATGAGTTCCGACGAGGAAGATGTACTTAAAAAATATCTCTATTCCAATCCATTGTCAATCTTGATTGTCATTGTCATTCACAACTTGTTCACAACTATTGACAAGACAATATAACCTCAAAACCTGTATTGAATGACAGTGACAGATGTCCGCAGTGCGCGCAGTGGTTGAAAATGAAACAAACCCTTCCCCTCTTCACCCGTGCGGGGAATGTTTTCCATGCAGCTGGGAAAACAAAAACATTGTGTTTGCATACACAAATGTGTATGACCACGCCGATTTTGTTTCGATGTTTTTGTGTAATGTTTCGAAAAAACACGCGCCAGAGACACGGTTTTAGATATTTAGTCACTCCGTGGGTATTTAGCTGTATCCAATTTGAATAGAATATAATTACTTGCTTTAAAATATTTGACAAAACGTTAGACTAGAAGCCGACCCCAACATAGTTGGGGAAAAGGCTAGGTGGATTGTTTTTTTTTTCTATCGCAATTTTACAAAAAATGTATAACAGAGCCCTCATATTAGGAATGCAGACGTTTCATTAACGGAACATCTGTGACCGGTTATCAGCACGATTTCCTACCTGCACAAAGCATGACTGGAAGCGGGGATGAGTGCCCAAAGTGGATACGCCTGACGTAATTAAGTATCGTCATTTGTGTGTAAATCAGTACTGAAGTAATATCAATGGCCAAGCTTATTTTTACACAACTTTGAGCATAACAACTTCATCACCCCTCACAAACCTATAGCCACTACCTACTTACCTCTTGTTTACACCAATAATTATTATTATACAAATTATGATACTTGTTTTCAACAACTCTTGTAAAATACTTTTTCGAAACATTTCGTGTATAAAACATGTATCAGACATGTTTTGATAACAATTTTGTTCTCCTTTTAGAAATTTTTGACAAATTTTGTAAACAACAAGTCTTTATAACTTGTTTCAAGTGTAAATGATAAATGAAAACAGCAGACACAACATGTAGATCACATGTTTTATACCTTGTTATAAAAGCGGGGTGTATAGAACCAACTAAGTAAGTATACACACATACAAGAGTAGGTAATTAACTACACAAAGATATCATATTCGTGGGTTTTTTGTAGTGAATTATGACAATACTTTGCTCAGTATCTGTTGAGTACTCGGCATCAAGTGACACGAAAACTCAACTCAAACAGATTTCGTAATAAGGTATTAGAGTCTCGAAATAAGTGCAGGTTAAAAGAATGAATAATTTATTGCTGTTTGGGAAATATTCTGTTTGTTTGTTTATAAATGAATGAGGCACATAAGCTTTTATATAGGACAGACTAATGTCTGACTTGATGGAAAAGCGATCATGCGGTTGACGATGATCTTCTTCTTTTCGTGTGGTTAGTGACTAACCTTTTTTTTTTTTTTGGGTGGGAAATTATCAAATAACTTCTCCCGCTCTGGGTGGAGCGGGAGGGCGTGTCAGACTCTTACTGACTAAAACCCACCCGTGTTCCTTCCTATGCCATGTTGCCGGGGGCCACGATTTCCCCATCGGTTTTCTTCGAACCCCCGGCAGGCATTGGCCCTAGCGGACCCCGTCAATTCTGCTGATATCTCTTTGAGGCGCGCGTGGAACACAACGCGCCGTCGACCCGGGCTTAGTGACTAACCTGGTGTCAGAGTTTTAAAATCGCACATGGGCCTCTGACTTACCTTCACATGCCGTCGAGAAATATCTCTCAGGTATGCCGCACATGGTACACGGTATTTCCTCACGATGTTTTCCTTCACCGTTTTTGAAGCAAGTGATAATTATACAATACGCACATGAATCCGAAAAGTTAGGGGTGCGTGCCTTGGGTTCGAACTCGAGACCTGGCAGTCTGACGGTCACACTACTGGATTATCACAGCTCAATGTTGACGAACATGCTGGCTTGCCTAGAAGTAACCTTCACCGTATAGGAATAATTATAATTTTTTAATGGACGGAGTTCGCAATTTCTGTAATGGTTGACTATTATAAAATAAGTATAATATTTTAACATAACTGGTGAAATGTGGGTGTTCTATACGCACCTACGCGTCTGAAATTAAACGAAAACTCAAACTCAAAGAAATTATGTCCTTCCTATTTAAAGAAATTGTTTATTCTGTAAATAGGATATCGGAATCACTTTTACACGTCATATTAAAAATAAGCTAGATGAGTTCGGCGTTTCCAATCTGAATACTCTGGGAAGAAAGGCCGAAACAAACTCAGAGGTCGCAGTCTCTTTTAAAGTCCAGACATAATCTTGGTCAGGCCATATGAGGACCATGTAGATTATTGTCTAAAATGGTCTTTTGAGGAAAGAACCACACAGATTTGAGTGGACCTGTCCAGTCAGTGCAAGCATTTGTCAGTAATCGTGGAGCTCAACTCAGAACTTAAGGAGCTTAACTGGACGAACAATACCAAAGACAGGACATTTGGGTAGGCCGCATAAACTACTCAAACTACCAGACCATCATTAAAACAAGCTGAGAAATAAAAATAATAATAATATCCACGTATTCCTCATATTATATAATACTTTACAAAGTAATTGTGTCATTTTGTATATAATTTTGAACAATTATTTATAATTCTGTCTAACCCTTCGGGGAATACAGGGGTGACGTTATGAGATAATAATATTTTATCCTGTATTTTAATATGAAGCTCAGCACACGGATTTAACCTATCGTGGGAAAGTGAACAGCCATAAATCATTCCCTCAAAACACATTGACCCGGAACACACATCGAACCGTAGGTTATATGTATATACCTAACTTACATACCTACAGTTAGGGTTGCCAACCCTACTATGTAATGGTGCCGATTCCCTTGTTCACAAACTAAACTAAATTTAAGTTCAGTGCATCTTTTTCTTTTTATTTCATTAAGAAAACGACAGAAGATAAATTTTAGTTTAGTCCTGTCAAAGTAATCAGCGCTTGACGTAAATTGACGTAATTTTAGTGGGCAAGTTTTTAATCACGTCTAAACTTGTATGGAGTAGTGACAGGCGCTGATTATTTTGACAGGACTAAACTAAAATTTATCTTCTGTCCTTTTCTTAATGAAATAGAAAGAAAAAGATGCAATGAACTTAAATTTAATTTATTTTGTGAACAAGGGAATCAGCATCAATATAATATTCTGATATATTAGAGGTCTAAATACTATATTTCTAAAGAAAATATATAGTAGGCGAAACTACTATATTTTTATTTCAAAACAAAATGGCGAGATGGTCGCAATAAGGCCAATATTGATGTCATAAAAGCTGAATTTTGAGACATTAATTCAGAGAGTAAAAATAGACAAGAGACATTTGAAAAAAACCTGTTAATAAAGGTTCAAAGTAGCAATAAATATGCATTTAAAGAATAAAAATATTTTTTAAACATACCTAGGTACTATATTTTTTTATTTTTTTCGCCACCCACTGTATTTTTACAGGCAATGGCTTCGATAATAATATATTTATTAAAGTAATTTATTATTATCATTTATTAAAGTTGGCAACCCTACCTACAGTCGGCCGTAAATGTGTCAAACTGAATTTTAGATAAAGTTTGGCTTTGTAAAACTTTATCTCTGTCAATTCTGACACTTGAGATACAGGACACGTCCTAGACTTTCACAAAATCGAGCATGTACCATCGGGGTAACGCATATCTAAACAATTTGAAAACAAAATCCCGTGCACACGACCCTTTTTTTTCGTAGGTAAGCAGTACTATAATAGCGGCCGAGCGCTGCGCTGCAAGCAAGAATAGTCCTTACAGTGTACAGATTTGCATTTCTTCGATAGTACTTGTCTAATGACTATAAGGATCTTAGTCACATAAGTAATACATTGTTAAGGCAACGATAACCGACTTTTAATGATTTTATACTGAAGATCACGTCTAAACGAGTGGCGTTAATAATTTCAAAAAAAAATATGTTAAATTAGAGCATTTTCTTAATAACTTAATATAGGAATATTTTAAATTATGTTTATATTACCTATATAATGAAATTAATTTGTAAAATTATATCGACCGCGGATAAAAACTAAGAATCACGCAAAATCTATTAAGCTATCAATCTATAGCTTAAGCTTAATAAACCTACATAATAAAACATTGCCACCTTCCACGTACATATTGATTTTATAGGTATCGATAAAACAAGAATCAACATTTCCTTGACAACAACCCTTAATTAGTCAACCGTAAAACAACTGAACGTAAACATTTTGTAAAATAACGCTGAATATTATCAAAGCCAATTTGAAGCAAATACACACACATTCCACTCAAACAAAAATCTACTCTACATTCATTTACACAAAGTTAATTTTGGAATCACAAAAGCGATGTATAAGGTCTTAAAACAATTTCAACTGCGATGGGAAGTGGACTGTGCACAAACCACTCAAACAAAAATCTACCTTACAGTCATATAAACAAAGTAAATTTTAGAATCACAAAAGCGAACAATTCCAACTGCGATAGGAAGTGGACTGTATCCAATCAGTTTAAGGTTTCTTATCCCAAGGCAAGTTAGTACTAAATTTAAAGTAGTTGGAGATCTTCAGAAAGTCCATATTGACACTGATGTTATGGGTACGTGTCCTTCATGAACGACATTATTTAGTAATGGAGAAGGATTGTGAATACATACTAATTTCAATAATAATCGGATGAACGTGAATCGTAGACAGATAAATTATTCGTTGAACCTGTAAGGCCTATATTAAACGGTCAATTTAAAGCTGATTATACAATGCCGCCCATGGGCATGCAAAAACGGTGAAGGAAAACATTTTGAGGTAACCGGCATTCCTGAGAGATATTTAAACTCTGACACCAGGTTAGTCACTAGCCACACGAAAAGAAGAAGATGGAAATGTGACCGCCCATATTTTTCTGAATATTCAAGTAAAATTATCGAAAATTAACTTTAAAAGGTCCTAATATTTTTTCAGTTTTACTTATAATTTTTTTTTTCAACCTATTATTTTATGGACTTACACTTGTGTTTTTTTTTGTAAATCTTCCGTTTTGTTTTTCATATTCGACAATTTTTTATAAAAAATGTTAGTCGATAAAATAACGCATAAGCTTTTAGAAATAATAAACAGAATCCAAATCGAGCCAATAACATCGGAATTATGGGAAACGCTACTCAAAAATAAACAATTGAATAACATGAATAATTTCAAAGTTTTTTTTTTCGATAATTTTTCATGAATATTCAGAAAAATACGGGCGGTCACATGCCGATCGTCGACATTGTGTAATGCTTATTGATGTACTTATACTAAAATGTTACCTCTCGCTCTCCTGCTATCTGTGCACAGAACATTATGTACCCTAAAATTCTGTGGGAGTGATTTCGTGAAAAGGGATGGAAGTGTGTAACAGGAAGCCGGGTAAGTGCGTGCTATTTAATTTGACCAATGAGCGCGCGTGTTGCAAGAGTTGGCCGTCAGAAACGACATTGACGAGGTCCCGTCCCTTTAATGTTGCTTATTACCAAGGTAAGATGTCAGATGTTACACATTATTTGCGACTTCTGTTAGGATGTGCGGAGACGTGCAAGAATTGTCCAATTACAGACGAGACTAGAGACGCGATTGTGATTGGTCGATTCCTGCAGGTCTCCGCTCAGCTCCGCTCGTCTCCGCATCAGTAGAAACGCACCCTTAAGCTCGCTTGTTTTTTGAAGTGAAAACTTCTTTAGGCACGTTGGACATTTTTGAGATGGGAAAAAGCAATTGAACTCGCGACACCTTTACCGACACCTCATTTTGTAAACGCAATTGTGCTCTTTATTTATATTACGTTACGGATCAATGTTCTATGCAAGTATTTTTAATTTAAAGCTTTTGGAAGTATTTTTTTTATAAACGCGATTGTGCTCTTTATTCAGACGTGGTTACGGACCAATGTTCTATACAAGTATTTTTCTTACACCAAGGCGATCTTGATCAAGTTTTCACTTCTGTCGGCTCTCCCGAAGTACCGCTGTTTTTTTTTTTTTAGGAGAATCTTTTTCTTCCGTAAGCTGATTACTTATACCACTAACAATAAAATTACCGAGACTTCCAACCATAATCCAGTAACGAATAGTACCTACGAATTTGTTAGTACACGCGTAAATAATAAAATAATCAAATCGTAATCAGACGTCGCCGTCCTGCCCAGTAACACTGGCTTAGGGCTAGACTTTAGGCACTAGTCTCATTCTGATTATTAAATTATGTAACTAAAAGTGCCCACGGCACCCAACGCGGGAAAATCGGAAAGCAATAGGTAACGTCTCGAAATGTATAAAAGTAGATAGATAGGGCAGATGAATATTGTTTACTCTAAAAATGAAAGGGATTGTGAGTGTCGGCCTCGCTGTCGCCTTGCTGCATTATCAGCCTATACCTAATGTTCCTACTGCTGAGACACAGGCCTCCTCTCTGTGAGAGGGAGTGGGCCGTAATCCACCACGCGGGCCCGGAACGGGTTGGTATATGTCACATATCTTCGAATTTAAAGTTCTAGGACATTGCGGTTTCGTCACGATGTTTTCCTTCACCGTTTTGAGAGCAGTGGTGATGAAATATTTTACACAAAGTAAAGCACGTGCCTGGGTTCCTTGCTGTCTGACTAATAATGTTTACCTCGACATTACCTATCTTCACAATTTACATTCCTAGATCGTGCCGATACGAAAGAACAAGACCACAAAAGACAAATGCCTATTAACAAAATCTTCTCCAGAAGATCTTGACATAATATAAAACGATATCTACCTATATCACGACTGTCATAAGCCTCCAAAGTACAAATTCGCGAACAAAGTTCCTCGAACGCAAGTTAATTGGTATTATGCTTGCAATAAAAGAGAATTAGGTTCCGAAATGCTATTTTGAGCCGGGATCCTGTCTTGAATTTTGATTGGGGCGCTGAAGCGAGGGTGGTTGGCTTTCCAGTAATATATATAACTTATTTCACCCAACGGTATGCGAGTCAGAAGTAATTTTTTAAAATATGCGTCCTTTAAATAATCTTTTGTAGTGAAATGAAAATTGTGATGATAATTTTGGTGAATGTTTAGATAGATTTAAATGAAGTAGAGCGGTTTGAATAGTAACAATTGGGGTTGAAGATTACTTATTGATGTTTTTCATTGATATCAAAATAAGCACTGATTGGAAAACGTTTTTCAAAAGGTACAGATTGAGACACTGAGATATCTCTTTTGATATCCTTATACAAATCCAAAGATCGTTAAACGAATACTTCTAAATTCTATTAATACGTGCAGTATGAATATTGCTGCACCTAATCAAAAAGTTGTGTTAACAATTCTCTTAAAAAGTAATACGGTAGGTTTTTTTTTTTAAAATTTCTTTAAATGGCTTTGTCGCTTAGCGACCACATCGCCCAGTGCAGAAAAACACAAAATTGTTGATGACGATCTACCTTATAACTAACTTGTACAATTGTTTAGCCTTATCGGACATTGGAAAAGCAAGGATGGTATTACAAAAGCCAATATAATACCTTTTATATCGTCTGAAAACATTAATTCTAGTATTTTCACTCCGGACACACACCATCAGAATATGGAAAATATCATCAACCACTCCACAGAAATCACAATTTGCAGACAAAGCTCTCCTCATTAAGTAATTAAACTTATTTGATGGAATGTGTCCGGAACGAAGTCTTATTTAGGTTTTATTGAGGTCACAATCAATCCACGGAACCTGAGAAATCTCTGGCTGGATAGTTCGATACCATAATCCTTTTTGACGGTAGGATTATTGCTTATTTAGTACCAAGATACCGACTAATGTCTTATCAAAATCTTAGAAACTGAACAAACATGTTAGTATTAAACCCGCATTAATAATAAGTTCACAAACATACATCGATCTAACAATTTATGTTTCTATTTACTTCAAATGGAGTCCTCATATTTACACATAAAAATTCATCTTTCCCAGTTCCCTACACAATATCTTTCTCCCTATCTCATCATCAAAAAGATGAAAAAGTAATTTAAGAAAGTAAACAAAATAATAAATAATCTCCGAGCTTAGATCAAGTACACGATTTTTGGTATTTTTCGCACATTTATACAAGACTTTATCGCGACACGAAATAAACGTAAATTGTTCAGAATGGTTCTTCTAAGAACCATGACAAAGAATTTGATGTTATTTGCAGACAGAACGACGCTGTTGCTTCTGCATGAGACCTTATGAAAGTATTGTGTTGTGACACAATACTTTTAACTTCTCTGGCCACCGAACCGCACTTATCAAAATTTTGTTTCAGTGATGCAGTTAGTGGAAGTGCTCAGGTGCGGTTCGGACAAATGCTGTTGAAATCAGTGCTCTGAGTGGAATACCTCCCGAAAATCACGGAAGCTACACAGCGACTGACAAAAAACGATCGTCAAACTGATCGCAGCGAGTCGCCAAGACTGAATGCAGTTGCCAAATCTCCGATCGCCGGTAAAAATGGGAACCCATCTGCTAAGACCTTTACATCACGGAGAGTTGGTCACGAAAAAATTATTCTCCGTGTCCTTCTTCGCTACGGGTCACGAACTCACGAGTTTCTTTCGTGTGAGAACAAAAATTGCTTTATGATAGTCCGCGTTCACACCAAACGTATAGTCAGCCGCGGCGTCTAGTTCAAAATGTATGACAAAACAACATCAGCCACCGACTGTCCATTGTTTTTTCATAATTCTATGTGGACGCGGCCATAAGGTTGGTTTCACAGCTGTCCAGGAAACCCGTACGGGCCGTCAGTACACAGAAGACCCGTATGGGTAGCGCCCGCAGTGCTCTGAAACGAGGGAGTAGAAAAACGTCTATAAGAACGTCTATGAGTAACATTGTACGGGCTTTACCCGGAGCGTGTCGCGTACGTACCAATCCGCGTCGCTGTGAAACGATGTTCTAGCAACTGACGTGTGTCTCCGTTCCGGGAGCCCGTACGGGTCTCCCGGACAGCTGGGAAACCAGCGTAAAGGTTGCTAATAGTGATCTGGCTCTTAATGTTATTGCATGAGAATGTAGTTTCTAAACTCACTTGATACAAAAGAAATCCTAGACAGCATTTAATTTCCACATACACAACTAGAAATAAACAAATGACAGATGAGCATATAACTGCGAATAGAAACGGCAATGAAACTATAAACAAGGTGTAACCTAGATAAACATCAAAGACCCATATCCTACGCTCCAGTGAGCACATTAAATGGCAAAACTTTGTGAAATGGCGTCGGTTATAATTAAACAAACATTTGTACCTGCAACACAGTGCCTAGAAATGAGAATGACGAATCTAGTTAAACTTGGAATACAAACGTCACTTAATTTAGTATCAATTCGAAGACTGCTGAGGGTAATGCATACCTAATTACTGTAGTTGCATAGTTCAAATTAAAAATGATTTATATGCAAATATGGATAAACAATGTGCAGATGTTTTACATTCATGTAATAATTTTATATCACAGTCTTTAGTATCACCATATTTTACCTTTCGGCGTGCAAAGTCCATAAAAAGAAATCACAAAAAAACAACCGACTTCCAAAAAAAAACACTACAAAGTGAAAAATAACTTTAATTTCGGAAGTCGGTATCTTGGGTTTTGTGTTTTCGTTTTTTGCCACCTTCCGAAATTAAATTTATTTTTCATTTGTAGTGCTTTTTTTTGGAAGTCGGTTGTTTTGTTTGTAAAAAGTTTTTATTTTTCACTTTTTAGTTGTGGTACCTACCCCACACAAAAACTACCTCAGCAAAGTTAATAAAATTTATATGGGACCAATTTGGGAGCATACCCTTTCAAACAAAAAAGGATTTTCAAAATCGGTCCACAAATGACGGAGAAATCGGTGGACATACATAAAAAAAAAAAAAAAAAAAAACGAACGTACGCGTCGAACATATAACCTCCACCTTTTTGGAAGTCGGTTAAAAATAAATAAATACTAAACAGTATAAAATTTTAAATGAGATCAGTCAAACTACATAGTTTATAAAAATAAAGTACTTAAAAAAATCCTATAGTTTTCCTCTTTTTCTTTTCGTATAGATTTTATATTCATTTAAGCCAGTAAAGTGGAGTACTTGAATTTGTTAAAAGTGCAGGTACGGTACATATGGACACTTGAGACACGTATGTGGGTCTAAACTCTGCATCTTCATGGTAATGGGATTTCACTCAAATCTATAACCATACAAAAAAAAATGGCAGTGGCACTCCGGGAGTGCCAACAGAAGTGACAACTTGAACAAGATCGCCTGGTGGAAGAAAAATACTTGTATAAAACATTGGTCCGTAATCTTATCTAAATAAAGAGCACAATAGCGTTTACAAAAAAAAACTTCCGAAACCTTTAAAGTAAAAATACTTGCATAGAACATTGATCCGTAACGTAATATAAATAAAGAGCACAATCGCGTTTACAAAACCTTTAAAGTAAAAATACTTGCATAGAACATTGATCCGTAAAATTATGTAAATAAAGAGTACAATCGCGTTTACAAAAAGAGGTGATTTCATGGTGTCGCGAAATCAATGGTTTTGTCTCATCTCAAAAATGCCCAACCCGCCTAAAGAAGTTTTCACTTCCATTAAATAGGCCAACTACTGATCTATGTATTCATCATTACGACCCGACAACAGTTACTTGGCAACATAACTATTACCCAAAAATAATTGCTCCATCTTAATTAATACTGTAATCGAAAATGAAAAGATAATGATTGTGATAATCTCGACGGTCGAGAAGACTTACATCTCTCCAGACTTTCTTTGAAGACGATTAATCAAGAACTCGATCCTGAAGGACGAAATGACAAGGTTTCTGATTGAGCAATATTTAACGAATGTAATCTATTATTAATTTTGTACAGACGCCAGCACATCAGGCTACTACAATCTGTCAAATTTATTTAATAGATTTTCAACTTTATCGCAAATGTGTAAGGTTCAAAGTTCATTGGGAAAATTTGACAGTTTCGGGTAGCTTGATGTGCTGGCGTCTGTACTAGCGATCCGGCCCTGCTTCGCATTTTTACGACTTTACAAAATACCAAGATTTCTTTAGTAGGTTCAAAAATGAAGGTGAAAACTGCATCAAAACCCTTTGCGTAGATTAAAAGAATAACGCGGTCACAGAGACAGACAGTAAGAATGACTTTGTTTTATTTTATTTATCGTATTGTAAGAGTGTTCTACTAGCTTTTGCCTGCGGCTTCGACTACGTGCATCTCGGAAATTATCCTACAGGAACGTACTACCAGAATAAAAAGTATCCTATTTTCTAATTCAGATCATGGTCTACCCGTGTGCCAAATTTCATCTAAATCCGTTCAGCAGTTTCAGCGTAAAAGCGTAACAAACAAACTCACTTTCACATTTATAATATTAGTTGGGATTAGAAGATCAATATTACAACTTTCAAGATTGAATTTTCTAGACAGATTAATCAACATCAACCAATAGATGGAAATATATTAATTTGTTCTAACTAATTCTACAATAAGTGTTGTTTGCAATTAGTTATAACTTTAAATGGACGGGCAGAGTGTTATTGGGTTTTTTACCAGAGTCTGGGTTTGTGCCCGGTTGATGGCAATAATCACGCCCATTGTTACATGAAACTTAAACATAACTGGTGAAATGTGGAGGTAGGTACTATGGGCATACCTCTGCTTAACCCTTCTCATTGTATAAGTAACTATAATTTGTATAAAATACAATAGACGTGGATTTGGCAGTGACTCTCTGCGTTCAGCGCTCGGTGTGGCAACACGCCGTATTCGGGTTCGCGACAAGTCAATCGTCATCCTGAGGATGCTTCGTTGAGAAGTGAAATACGTGTCAATTTCGTTTTTTATGGCTCTTCAGAAATGTAGCTAAGCGGAACAGGTTACTAAATATTATCCACGTCTATTGTATGTTATAACGGATTTCCGCAAGGTCACGCCTGAATCAATTAACTATGTTATAAATTTAAACAGTGAAGTACTAAGAAGAGAAACATCTACAAGGAACACTCCAATATCGGTAGAAAGATGACATCAGAAAGATCGGCTTTGAACAAAGATAAAAAACTTAATAGAGAGCCGTAAAAGGAACCTACAGCAACACAATAAATATAAGAACTCAAAGATTAAGGGGAGACTTTTGAATCTTTAACCATATCTTGCGAAGTACCTCATAGATACGCAATCTTTCTTATTACTTCATTGTATTCATTTGTTTTGTTAGTACAATGTAGTATTCGATCGGAGTCTTTGTGTAATCCTGAGACGAGATATTACAAAGAGCATCCCCTCAACCTTTTTCTATTACCTTCCTACTACTAATGGGCATAGCTAAAAGAGCAACACACACACTCTCACACATACACACACCGAAACACACAAGCACATACTCACTTTGTATCTCTGTATACAAGCGCCCTAATACAATAATGTAGAACATATGTACCTACAAGGGAAGTACAATACATTGATTAGGCGGTGCACCCTCCTTTCACCCACTTCCCTACTTTCCTATAGAGTATCTGAGGAAGCGGAGACAAGACGGATGTCGGCTTTCTTTGTACCTACCTACGTATATCAAAACATAGGGTGGAAAATTGAAGCGGGCCCTGGGGCTCCGAACTATAGAATGCTACTGAAGTATCCTAAATATTGATGCTACCAATTTTTACTAAAGTAAATAAAACTGTATTCACACATCCTGTAAAATTGTATTCGAAAGATAGTGATTATAACTTTTTTTACTGTTCTAAAAAGAAGTGCTTCGTAAATTTTATTTAAGTGAGAATTTTTTTTAGGTATGTTTTCGTATGTTCCGAACATTTAGGACTAAGTATTGTATTTATTTTATTTTTGATTTGTTATTTCACTATAATCCTGCACCAGTTGACGTCATCACGTCAGCGCCGACTGTCACTGAAAACCAGCGCTGGGGCTCTGTCTCGCATGGGGTCGCAACATTATGCTGAGCGGTAGCTGTTTTGCGTGGATGTGACGCATATTTTCCCCCAATTTGATATTTACGTGTTTTTTTCATCTTTCTTTGCGTCATATGCACCGCAAAAAAACTTTCTTTTTTTTTCTTTCTATGAAAATAGCACGAGGAATACCAAGACGAGAACTGGCATTGGGTACGTCTCATTACTCATGAGATATTAATGGAAACATTTTAAAATGAGTAAAAAAAGATGGAATAGACCATCAAAAAGATGGAATAGACCAATTTTTGCAACGATCGATAGAAAAATTGACGACTTTTCTTTTTGATGCACCAGAAATTATACATTTTTATTATCTTAAGTTGTTAAAAAAGCAAGTTATTGCCCTGTATTAAGCTTTTTTTAAAAGCTGAACGGTAAAATCACGTGATTGCCATATTAATAAAAAAACAAGCTTAATTATTTTTACACGGCAATTTCAGAAGCCGCCTCAGCTGCCTGTATCAAAATAATGACTTTAAAAAATGGTAAATCTTTTCATCATTGAATCCGCTTAATCAAATTGCATGAAAAAATAATTGGATCCATTTATAATTGGCAGAAACTCTGGTTATCAGAGTAGCAAAATTAAATGAATATCTTTTTCCTTATCAAGCAAGCTGTCGGAAACTTTGGCGTTATTAAAATGAAACTGGATATTATTGTTAGGGGATTCTATTTTGCATGGCCAAGAGTAAAACCTGAGGCTGCATTAACAGCTTGAGAATTACTTAAGAGCGTGTATTCTGAAAGTGGGCAACGTCGCAAATAGATGTCAAATATTTCGCTGTTTTGATTAATTTAGCAATATTACTGTATGGAAATATGAAATATGGCTATTAGTGAACTAAAATATTGATTATAAAATGCAATAATTAATATCGTAATACCGAATATTAAGTTTTAGGTTTTAAAAAAGTAAGGCATTTGCGTCGGCAATTGGACGCAAATGCCTTTTACACCTAAAACGGTTACAACATCAAATTCAGTGTTATAATTTGCAATTAATTATTAATATTCTAGTTCACTAACATAACATCACGCCTTGTTTCCCTGAAAGGTTGGGCAGAGGTGTCCCTGTAACAGGTACACCCACATTTTGCCAGTTATGTTTAAGTCCCATGTAATAAGGGGCGAGCCTATTGCCATCAACCGGGCACAAATCCAGACTCCGGGCTGCTACCGAGAAATTCCTAAAGAAAAAACCCAATAACACTGCCCGACCTGGGAATTGAACCCGGGCTCATGCTCAGCAGTAGCGCTTGCAACCACTAGACTAATGAGGCAGTCGAAAAAGCTGAAGTGTTAATCGACTTTTGTTCCGCCGCACCTTCCTGATAATGGTAGGTACTGAGTGTTTAAATAGTTATTTATGCAACTATTGCATAATAAGAGGTATCTATTAAAACACGAATGTGGGTGATAATAGTATCACATGAGTGTTTTAATACCTAATTATGTACCGTTGCATACAAGATTTTATCTACACCCAGGATAAGCATTAATCCTCTATAAAAGTTTCTGAAACCATACTTAGGGTGTTGTACAATATTGTTTTCTCGACTTTTCTGTGAATAATTGGTTAGAAATGTCTTTTGCTGCATTAGAAATATCTGGTGGTGTGTTATTAAAGCTTGTATCACTCATTTTTGTACACAATAAAGTAATAAAATTTTTAAAAACTATTATAGAACAAAAATGGCGGGATACGACGTGAATTCGAATAACCTATAAGTTTTTTTTTAATTACGGCGCTGTGGTAGTGAAACGCGCGTGCATGACAATGTTCTTTTTTGAAATTCGAGTTGCATAATTAAATTTTGTACAACATTATAACACTCATTTGGATGATATTATGGTTATGGTTAGCTAAGTGTTTCAGAAACTTTTATAGAGGTTTCATAGCATGGGTGTAGATAAATGAATAAAGAGCGAAAACGTTTGGCATAAAATACTGACCTATATTTATTTAGTTTTACATCTAGATAAGATTGCCAACATTCACTCGATCAAACCAAAACATTTATAAACACATATTTTATAGCTTCAACACTAACACCGGGACTTTTATCTTCCCCTTTCGAGCTTAATCGTCTGGTGACCCTCGATTTATCATAAATGTACAAGTACAGGAACTGCTTAATACGACCACCATCCATCAATTTTGACGTACGAAACCACCCCGCTGCCAATTTATAGCTTTTATGCACCTCATGTTTTGTAATTATGTCTGTAATGTGGGGCACGGATTTGATGAATGATATTTTATGATAAGAAGCGTGATTGCGTTTTACCATGTCTGAGGAAGAACTACCAAAAGTGGCAAATGTAAAATCATTATTAATTTCAGAGTTGTCGTGAACACTAAGAGCGTTTTCGCACGGCATTCGATCCAAATCCAAATTCAAGATCCGAATTGGAAATGTTCTAAATTCGGATGGACAAAGATCGTTTTTTTTTTTATCTATGGCAGGGCTGTCCAAACTTCGCGGGCTAATTAAACTTACTACAAAAGCTGGAGGGCCGTAGAAATTATACCAAATATTGATTATATGTTTTGACAAAGAATTCTATTATCCAAACTATTTTATGTCCAAAACTATTTTTTTTTTTTTCTATGGGTCGCGGGCCGCATGCCCATGTATGCGCATGTATTCGTTGTCTGGACAGCCCTGATCTAGGGCATCTCGCAGTTGACCACTAAGGTCATGGCTGCTTAACCTGGCAAAAATTATTCTAAATTAAAACTAGGCGAGCGCTCGCTAAGGGCACCCCCTGTGAGGTACAAACCTCGGCTTAGGGCGTCGCTGGGGGGAGGACAGTAAGATGGGACAGGCTGCATCAAATCAGGATAATTATTATTATCAGGGGAATTTAAAGCTACGTGCTCAGCTGCTACAACTGCTGGCACCTCGTTTTAGAGCAGGGCCCGACCCTTGGGGGATCGGATGTAGTGTACAACCTATCATACAAATAGTACTACGGCTACTTCGGACCGACATTTCTCGGATTCGGATCGGATTTGGATCAGACGTAGTGCGAAACTGCTCTTACAGTAATGGAACCCATGGAAAACCTATATAGTTTTTCTGCTCGATTTTAGTTATGTTTGTAAAAACTTATTTGCAGTCATTTTGTTTTTACCCGCACAGCCAAAGTGTGGAACTATCTTCCAGCTTGTGTGTTCCCTACCGACTAAGTATAACCCGTCAGCCTTCAATGCTAGAGTGAACAAGCATTTTCTGAGTATGCACGTTCCATAGTAGACCTCATCAATCGCTTTCCATTAGGTGAGATCGAGTCCCCGCAATAAAAAAAATAAAAATAATTGACAGTGAAACCCTTTTTTTCTCCGCTTTATAAATAGAACAGGCAGCCGGTCATAACTTCATCCATTGACACCATTACAAAAAAAATACACATTCAAAAATAGAACACGCAGCATTTCGCGCCAAATCGTCTACAGCCAGTCATAGACGTAATAAGGCTGTCCATTCATTATCGGTCGGGCGGTCGCCGAGTTGGTCACGTGACACAGCGACCTTGGCACCCGCGCATTGAAGCGTTCGCCCACGAGTCTCACATAGCCGCCCAGACGGCGCCTGATGTTTGTTACATTGTGGACAAAAATAAAAAACCGTCGCGTCCTAGTGACGACACATCCTGGCTGGATGTCTTTTGTTTCCTTTGCGTTAACTCTTTAATGGATGCGTTCTAAAATTGTGTGTTCTAGTTTTAAAACGTATTTCATAACCTGAATTCTCATTTGAGTTTTTCTTATTCAGAAAGAATTGCATCACAGAATAAACTGATATATATTTTTTTAAATTTAATTTAGAAACGTTTAAAATAATTCTAAAATACAGGATGTCCCCAAATATTCATAACGATAGCAATAATTTAACCGTTTCTATTTCATTAAGCCTTAACATTAACAATTCAAAAGTCCTAAAACTTTTTAATGTTCCGAGTAAAAGATAGGGCAGTAAATGACTTTCTAAGTGGCTATTTTAGATGTGATCTCATCAGATAACGTAATGGAAAAGCAAAGAAAATAGATCGCCAGGGTCTGTTACTCCAAAGTAAATTGGATTACTTACCTACAACAATTTTCTCGAACATGAAGAAAAAGTGGAGCTGCTTAGAAAACTCTTAACGGAATCTATTATCATCTAGGTTAGTAATACTACTATCTTTCATTTTAATTTATTCATGAATATGAGACAACCATACAGAGTAACTTAATAATAAGCCTAGGATAGACCAAAAATCGTTTAAATTTATTTTGACAATAAAATTTAAGCTGGTCAACATTTGGAGAATGTGAAATGGTGGATTGTAAAAAATGGTTTGGTTCTTTTTGGACCGATTCGCCCTATGCCCTCGTACTGGTATACAACTGTATCACGAGCGGATTATAAAAAAAATCAGAATGAAATTCATCTATTTTTACTTTTACTAGATTCTCTCGCGTACAATAAGGATTAATTTTTGATGCGCGTACCCGATTGCAAAGTATCCTACAAGGTAGGTTCAAAACCAGTCAAGTACCAATGTGACTTTTTCAATTTAATTCTGAAATCGCCAACCCGTTTGAGCAAGCCTGGTGATCGATGCTCGTGCCTTCTCTGTATGAGAAGAGGCCTTTGCCCTGCAGTGAGATAATAATAGGCTAATATGGGCAGGCTGGAGGTATATCCAGGATACATGATTATAGTCCAGCCAACTGTTCAGCCATCTATGTGTGGTTGAGTAGGTTACAAAAATCTTCTCAAAGTTTCTTAGGAATATAGATGAGTAGCAGCGCCCCGCGGTTTCACCCACATAAATCTCGATCGCGTGGAAATATCGAGATAAAAGTATCCTATGTGTTAATCCAGGTTATTAACTATCTGCGTACTAAATTTCATTCAAATCCGTTTAGTAGTTTTTGCGTAAAAGAGTAACAAACATCCATCCATCCACATAAACTTTCGTCTTTATAATATTACTAGCTGCGCCCCGCGGTTTCACCCGCAGAAGTATCGATCCCACGGGAATATCGGGATAAAAAGTATCCTATGTGTTAATCCAGGTTATAAACTATCTGTTTGCCAAATTTCATCTAAATCCGTTCAGTAGTTTTTGCGTGAAGAAGAGACAAACATACACACACACACTCACAAACTGTTGCCTTTATAATATTAGTGTGATAGTGTGATATAAGTACGTCTACGGCCTACAAAAAGTTTTTTCTTTCAATTCATGGAGAAGAACGTCCTGTATGAATGTGGAATAAACTATCAGAGAACATTACTCGTATTTACTGGTCTGACCTAACCATAGATTCTCGAAAATCAGGACATGTAGCGTGCCAAGGCTCAACAGCCAACCAGGCGCCAATCTGACATACTTGAGATTTGTGCCAACTCGACTTTATATATTTTTCTTTATCGATTATGGAATACGAAATGTCCTGAAGAATTGTTACCCACAAACTATTTTTACGCCTCCTCGAACCCACTTCGCCAGTATTCGTGACAAGGGTCCCGGGTCACAATAATGTTTTACCGTTGAAGTTTTACATTGTTTCAGTTAGATTGTGTCTCTGTTACCCGTCGTGTGTCAGAAAGAGACGCAAGATCAAGGGTGTGGGAATGTTTATGTGCGTATGTTTTATATGTAAATTTCTAAGCGAAATTGCAAATGAATGTTTTAACACTTCCTTATTAATCGTTTTTGTTTCTTACGTCTAATGCTCTTGGGTATTAACAACAAAACAAAACGTTGAAAAAACGGTATTAAAAAGTTTAAGAATATAAACTTGCTAGCTTCATTACTCCGGAGCACGTAGTCAAAAGATCGGATAGCTAAATTAAACTTGGCAAATTCACAACAGACTGCTTTGTTAGTCTCGTGATCGCAAGTGCGACAATGAACTTGAGGTCCAAGATTTGAGCCTTAGATGGGGCAAACTGTTATTGAGTTTTCCATCAGTAAATTTTCAGTAATGCGTCGATTTGGACGCCCCCAGTTAGATGGATCAACGACCTAAAAAAAAGCCATGCATTTTTGTTGGAATCGTACTTATACATCCTACAACGACCTATTGAAGAAGTATCATCTGACGAAGACGAATTATGTTGGAAACGATTATTATTTATTTATCAAACAAAGTTTATAAAAATCTTAACTTAAGAACAATGCCCCGCAAAACCGCTTTCACGGTTTGTCTGTGGGAACAGAACAAATAAATTATAAATAATGTTTATTAGTGCGGACACTTAATTTTCACTTACTGCATGCACATATATGACTTACATCACAAAATAAAATAAAAAATAAACTACCAAATCACTCATCTGCTCTCCCTCAACAATTTGCAAACTACTTTCCTAAGAACATCACTTACAAACTCCTGAAAAAGAACCGCTTAAGTAACTTGGCAAATCTGATTGTTTGATCTGTGCAATTATGATTGTATCGATATTCGCAACAAAATTAGTTATGTAGTTCCCAGAACAATGATATGCCGTGGGGTGCGCGCAAGACCTCTATTTCTTGCAGTAAGTTCTTGTCGTACGAACGCAGGCTTGTGTGCACCCCTACATCGCCTTACCAATCAATACAACAATATATTTAGACACGCCGACTTCTTTTCTGTCTCTGCTCAAAAATTTTGAAGTGTTATCTACAAAACAAAATTGGATCACAATAGTTAGATTAATATTTACTCATTCTCTCTCCCTCTCTCCTTCTCTGTTGTTTGCATGCCTGTTTTTGTTTAAGTTCACTACTTTTCTGTTTTAACAGCTTAGAATAGCGCACTGTTAGATATAACTTTTAATATGTTGTGGAAAATGTCGTAGGTTATACATTTGTAACTCTTGTATATTTATAACTTAGTGTAAGATTTTAATGTTTAACTGTTTATTTTCCCGAACAAATAAATACACAGTGGCACTCCGGCAGTGCCAACAGAAGTGAAAACTTGAAAAAAATCGGCACCGCGGTAATCAACGCGTTGATGTCTTTTTAATGGTTGGTGTAAATAGCTGGTGTCGTAACAGTGTCGCGAAATCAATGGTTTAGTCCCATCTCAAAATCCCATCTCGCGTGGAACACAACGCGCCGTTGACCCGGGCCTGGTCCTTATCGGACGGCGAGCTACCCATTGCTCACCGTCCGCAAGCCCGCGCCTACGGTGGCCGGAAATCGGCCTGCAACTCCCGACGCCCAGGGTTCAGTAGTAGCCTGGACACTGTACTAGTGCCCTAGTAAATGGCAATAAGCTCACACCGTCTATAACATTGAGTTTATGACAAACGAAATTTTAGTGCACCTCAGTCAACCCCCATACAAGGGTGACGTTATGTTACGTCAAATCCAAGATCCAATTATAATCCTAAATCGCTTATTAAATGTTCTTCAACAAAAATATAAGGGTGTTAAATATACAA
The DNA here is from genome assembly GCA_949152395.1 of Agrochola litura. Lineage (NCBI taxonomy): Eukaryota > Metazoa > Arthropoda > Insecta > Lepidoptera > Noctuidae > Agrochola > Agrochola litura. The sequence continues at coordinate 9,238,621 of OX424509.1, forward strand.
GGGAGTGTATATCAAGATAATAAGACCCGATAATTAAGCTTAAATTGGCGTTAATTATGAAAGCCTTATAAAGTATCAGGATTACTTTAATTTTCTCATAATAATATAAATTATAAGGGAAACTCGTAAGAGTAATCTTTTGTGTTCGGTTTAAATGAAGTTCAAATGTTCTTCAAAAGTTTCGCAATTTCGGGAGAACACAACACACACTACATACACACACACACATACTTAGCAATTGTTCTCTTTTTTAGCAACACACAAGTTAACTCCGCATTGTAGGTTTGAACCTACAAGTTCGCGGCGGGCTAGACTTGTTGGGCCAATTTAGTGAGTGTTAAGCCCCCAGTACATGTTGGCCGAGCGCGCTCGACCAACGCAAAATACACGCAAATCATACGGCAAATCACGCAAAAAAGCCCAGTATACGTTGGCCAAGCGACGGGTCGCCCAACGTGTACTAGAGTTAGAAGATCTAATATGTAGTTACGCAACAGAAAAAGAGGCAAGTTCTAGATGAATATAGGAATTAAGTAATTAGCGCTGTGCGACGTGCGAACTGAATTGCACTTTATTGTGTCGAAACAAGAGTCGCTTTTTATTTAAATGATTTTGCCGAGTAAACCATCTGTATTAATCTGTGGCAACACGCGCTGAAGACGTGACATTTAGAATATATTTTTTATTTCCAATATCTTTGTAAGTTTCTTGGGCCAGTATTTTCATACAGAATGTTTTTATTATTCAGTCTTATTCATATAAATATCCCAAGAAATAATTTTAAAATTAAAATCAAATTAATTCGCATGTTGCGCTTTTCATTATGTAAGCGAAAATATCAGGACGTCAAAGAAAGATGCCGCAAAATTCATAAAATTAAACAATTTAATCCAGCAACAGATTTTGCAAACAATTTTGTAACATGGTTTCAGAATGTAATTAATGACACGTCGTCCTCTATTTTAACAGCTTTGTACAGTATCTTAATGTCCCTTGGCAAACCTCGTGTTTCGTCAGTCGTCGGATTTCTATCAGTTGTCCTTTGCACTTGGTGCAGATCGGACGCTCTCAATCGACTTGGAAGTATATAGAGCTGCTAATACTCTTTTAACTTAATGTAATTTATTTAAAAAATGGTAGAAAAACTGCTAAAGTCACAGGCACGACAGATAGGAAAATAGTTTTACAGCTCTATATAGTTCACACGAAAATCAAAACGAAACAACAATAAAGTACTTAGCTCTGAATTCAAATTATTCTAAAAGATAAATCTAATAATTGATGGACATTAGCATTCGTTTGTATTCGGAAATCCGATGATACCCGAGGAACATAAAAAAAATAGAAATAGTAAAATCTTTATTATTTACTTGAATCATATTACAAAAAGAAAATGTAACGTTTATTTTATCTGCACCGACAGAATATTTCCGCTGTGGAAGGCTTAAAGGAAATCGTCCCCAAGATACATTGCAAGAGAAAATCGTCGACTTTGCATAAACCTAAATAGCCAATATCCTATTTCATTTTCTCTAGGAAGTCTGAAAATATACTTAATAGGACTAGGGACTTTTCTTGACTGTGTCGTGGTCTAATGCCAGGAATACACAAACACAAAAAAAAAAAAATTTTTTTTATTTAGAATTTATTTCACTCTCAAAGTACAACAAAAACACTTAATCTATGAAGTACAATTTTCAAGGTGTTTGATGGTTGTACAGCAGCAAGTATTAATGATATACCAACTCCCAAACTAAGTCAAGCTTGTATTTTGGGAGTTAGTGGTTCTACACAGGACTTATATAGACACAACCTTGTAGCCTATGATATGTAGCCTTGATATGCATGTAGCTTGCATGCCATTGTGCGCTTTTATAGTTTCTAACGTGACGATATCACCATGGACGTATACGTCCACGTGATGGCATCATGATAAAATGGGGAAGTAAAATATAGAGAAATACAGGGTGGCAGGGACATCGACGCGAAAACTGTTACCATGGATTCAGTACAAGATTCTGAACCCCGTGCGTTGATATTTTTCGTCGGTTATAAAAAAAAAGTTTGCTGTTTCATAAATTTTGACCGCGTAGGTATTGCACGTTTCTATGAAATAACAGATTTTGTTTTAAACAACCGACGAAAATTTTCAACGCAAAGAGGTTCAGAATCGTCTACTAAATCCATGGTAACAGTTTTCGCGTCGATATCGCTGCCACCCTGAATATGAAAATGCTTTTACATTTCTGTCCGTGATAGCACCATAACGTATTTCCATACATTTTATTGACGTGGACGTTGACGTCCATCATCACGTTAGAAATTATAGAAGCGCACAATGTAAAATACCCATGTTGTTATGGCACAGGCGATGTTATGGCACAACGGCATGCAAGGTACTTGTATACTTTTGAGTAAGTTACTGGCATGGCCGTGTGTTTGTATTACTTTTGCTTATATTAGAAAGAGAATACAATATTGAAGCATCGCATCATGATATTGAGTGGTTACCTACAATTTCAAACAGAAATAGAGTTTCATAACAGTAGAAACGTATTGTAAAAAAAACATTATTCAAAAACCAATGTGTAACCTACGTTGCACAATAACCTCAATGTATGCGATATAACGGACAAAAGCTGTGTTGTAACAACTGACGAAAAATACATGGCCAATCGTATTGTTCTGCGTATTTTTCCTGCACCATAGCAATTTGTACAATCTGTAATTTTTCCCCCATTTTATTTTTATTTTTTATTATTATTCTCAAACATAGGTACATTATTTATTGCTTCTACAGTGTTACTCGACAAACTTTCCAGTTTGATGGCGAGAAGCGCTTGTAGGTATAGGTACACAAAATCTAGCAAAATTAACCTTAAAACTACCAACTATGCACTAATTTCAGTCAAGGATCAATCACACCGGAACGGACAGATTGCGGACGAGCCGCGGACACCGCTTCCCCTGCATCAAGATGGGGACAAAAATTGCATTGCAACAGTGTAGCTTTTTATAATCTGGCGTATTAATTTGACCGAAATGACGAAACATGGACGAAATGTTCGAAGTCGCGAACAATAATCAGTCATCAAGTCAATGATGACTTGATGACTGATTATTGTTTACGTTCAAAATAAGAATGTGTGTATGAACACACATTCTTATTTTGAACGTAAACACATGTTTTCCAAATAGGAATGGAACTCATACCACAGTATAAATAAGTACAGTATCTTCAAATAAAACGGCCGAAACGATGCGCTTTGAAATCTCAGTGTATATGAGTTCGCAATAGTATCGAATGCGTGGCAGTTACTCACGGATGCGGAAGGTTTATCTACCGAGCAGCCATAGGTTATTATTTCAAGGTCACTGCCATGATATAATACTGCTACTTATTTATTCTGTGCTTATGCTATCGACAGAGTGTTTTTATACACACGTAATAAGGTAAGGTATATAATATGCACAAAATATACAATAGTTGATAATTACGTATGTAAGTACTTACCGAAGGGCGGCTCGAATCTGCAGTCCAGTAGCAAGGCATTGCCAGTGGGGCCTGTGGTGCCGACGACAGCGCCACCTCGCATCATCACCTGCGCCTCAAGTTCCACCCACCGCCCCCCACCGTCCGACTGGAACAAAAATGATAAATGATTTTACATATTTCACACATCTAAAATAAGTAAGAGAGCGGTGGTGGCCCAGTGGTAACCGCCTCGGCTTACGAGTTGTAAGCACTTTACTTTGTGTAAATTGTTTCATCACCACTGCTCTTAAAACGGTGAAGGAAAACATCGTGAGGAAACCAGCATGTCCCAGAACCAAAAATTCGCAGACATGTAACATCTACCAACCCGCACTGGGCCCGCGTGGTGAATTACGGCCCGCTCTCACAGAAAGGAGCCCTATTATGAGAGACTTGGTCAGATCATGTTCGGACCATGTTGTTTAGTAAGTATTGCTATCAATGGTCAATATCGATACACTAGTTTATCTGATGCAAAAGTTTTAAGTTACAGTACAATGTTACATACATAACATGTCTGCATTCGGCGCTCGGTGTGGCAACACGCCGTGTTGCCACACCGAACGAGGCAACGAGGCATCCTAAGGATGACGATTGACAAGTCAATCGTCATCCTTAGGATGCCTCGTTGAGAGGTGCAATACGTGTCGATTTCTTTCAGGGTTTTTTTATGGCTCTTTAGAAATAGCTAAGCGGAACAGGTTCCTAAATATATCTACGTCTATTGTTCGTTACATACATTTTGGGAGAATAAAATACGATATGTTGAAATAAAATTAAATGATGTTTTAATTCTAAGTAGATCTTTAAAGGTATCGCTAGTACCGGTAGAAGAAGACATTCACGCTCATAACCTAGTTATAATTATGTACGGGATATTGTAGGTACCCATTTAAAATCACAATTCTGTAGATATAATGACTCTCAAAATGCAACTCCAAAAATGCTGGAAAACAAAACGGTGTGACACTGGTAATCTCCTCCCTCATGGGCAAGGTACAAAATGCACCAAAACATTTAAGTAACAAATCCTCTTTCAACATCATCTGCCTCGCCCTTTCCCAACTATGTTGAGGTCGGCTTCCAGTGTAACCGGATGCAGCAACCAGTTATTTTTATATGGAGCGACTGCCTATCTGACCTCCACAACCCAATTACTGGGTTAAACGATATGCCTAGGTAAGACCGGTTATCAGACTTTCGGGTTTCTGTCAAAGATCTAAAAATAACAGCCGCGAACCACAATTAACGAATCCTCCTCACACTCTATGAATATGAATAACAAACTTTACGATAATTCCCTCTCATTTAGGTGAACCAATTACCCCGCAAGAGTAAGGAAATGCAAATGCAAACACTCCCCAAGGATGAATATTGTGCTTTGAAGCTGGCCTCCTGGTGATACGAATGCAAGCAGATATACGTAGCGAATAGAGATACCAGCTTTGGAACTGAATATTTTCATTTTGCCGTTTAATATAATAAACTGAAACGCTTGAGGTCCGTTTTGGGGATTTTGAGCATAACAAACGATAATAATAGTAATAATACGAGAATATTATTGTCCCACTGCCAGGCAAACGCCTCTTCTCATACAGAGAAGGCACGAGCATTGATCACCACGTTGACTCAAGACGGGTTGGCGATTTCAAATAAGTCCAGGTTTCTACATGGAATATTAGATTTTCCAACATATTTTCTAACTCCGCTTAACTAACATTGAACTGTTTTTTTTTTTAATATTCTAGTACAATATGGCAATGATTGAATGATTGAATGAAAAAAACATGTTTATTTTCAATTGAGCGTAGTTTTTTTTTTCCACACTTTTCATTTTATGAGGACGCCTAATTACTTATAATCATTATGGAGTTTGTTTCATCGTGATAGATCATTTACTAAAAGATACACCGTTTAGTTAAATTTTTTTTTTAAATCCATAATTTTTTTTTTTTTTTAAATCCGTCGATTAAACTAAGCATACATTCCCTCATTTCGATATGTGCACATTATAAATACTCACACTGTATTAAAAGCATCCATCGGGAAATCCATGAAAGCCACTAATCTCTATCACTTAAAACTCAACATAAACCGCTCAATCCGTCCATAACTATTCGCAAGTAAAGTGAAATAACCAGCAAAGTACTGGAATCAATACCGATTCTCATTAATATTTCAGAAATAATCTAATAATCAGTCAATTGACTGCTGATGACTGGGTTGCTTCCACCGATTACGTATTGACGCGCATCGGTCTGACGTTCTGACGTACGACGAATGAATTTCTTACTGTAGGAGTTTTAACAATTTGGTTGCGAAACATTTTTGTTCTACGGTACCGGTGTAAGTTTAAATATATTGTTGGCATGTGTGTAAATTATGGACAGTCCGAAAAAAAGTGTTTTTATTGTACACAAGAAGCAAAAAGTTTTTACTTTTAGTGTATACTTTTTTTTTTAAAGAAAATTAAAATGTTGCACAATTTTTACATAACATCACGCCTTGTTTCCCCGAAGGGTTGGGCAGAGGTGTCCCTGTAGCAGGTACAGGTACACCCACATTTCGCCAGTTATGTCCCATGTAATAGGGGGCGAGCCTATTGCCTTCAACCGGGCACAAATCCAGACACCAAGCTGCTATTGAGAAATTTCAGATAGAAAAACCCAATAACACTTTGCCCGACCCGGGAATCGAACCCAGGACCTCATGCTCAGCAGTAGCGCTTGCGACCACTAGACCAACGAGGCAGTCACAATTTTTATATGTTGTGAAATATTCCAAGGACCGTGTTTACGCAGAATATTATTATTGCATAAATAAATAATGTATCTAGACATCCAGCAAGAGGTACTGTAACATCGTACTTATAATTATTAATATTAATTGTACCAATTTAATTAATAAGCTCTCATGTGAAGTAAAATATCCTAAATATTGCCGGATATCCTTTTAGACATTCTTTATGACTAGCACTGGTAGGTACACACGGCTACACATCAAGCTATACATTTTCAGTTTAGGATTTCCGTACAATGCGAGGTCAGTTTATACTGGAAATATATAGCTTGATGTATAGCTGTGTGTCGTGTGTGTACAACAATGGTTGGTAAGTCGTAGTTTCGAACGTTTCAAATCTACTATTAGGTTAAGTAAAACTCACTAAACAATAGATTATCTGAACAGAGACTAAGGGCAAATTTCACTTGAAAGCGATCAAAACCACGTTCAAATAACAACATTCCACAACTATTAAATAATGAAACAGACAGCTCTTGAACGTGGTTTAGATTAAGTGTTGATTACGTTTAGTTACATTTTTGAAATTCACCCTTAATCAGGCTTTTAGAAACCGATACAGTATGAAATTTACATACCATTCAACATCCGACTTTTTACAACCACCTTTAATATTAAACTCGGTTAAAACCCGCAACTTGTTACTCTGTATTCATTAAAAACTCGTCCGGCAAGCGGTTTTAACAAAAGCGGTGCTGTGTCGACGCCACGGAAAATCCCGCTTAAAGCCTTTATGTATGCAAATTCTATACAATTTGCGTACCATAGTAAAGTGGATACCCCATATATCGGTCTTAACAATGATTTCCATGAAAATTAACATCCATTGTTCAGTAAAAGATTACTAAACGGGAGTTGCAAAGTTTCGCGGGTTTTTTATTTTTCGCAGTCCGTTTTTAAAAACGTTCCTTTTACTTGAGGGTTGAAACAAAAGAGTATTTATTACGCCTTTGTTCTTCTTGATCTCTATAAATTACTCAGTAATGGGTTGCTTCATTATTTTGTTTAAATTTTTTACCGAATTCTTTATAAATTATTATTATAATTCTATATTTTTTTTAATATAATGTATTTTTTTTTTTCTTTATTTCTTTTGCCAATGTATTTTCTAGCTAATATCGCAATTTTCACTGCCTCGTTGGTCTAGTGGTTGCAAGCGCTACTGCTGAGCATGAGGTCTTGATTTCGATTCCCGGGTTTGGGTTTTTCTATCTGGAATTTCTCAGTAGCAGCCCGGAGTCTGGATTTGTGCCCAGTTGATGGCAATAGGGTCGCCCCCTATTACATGGGACTTAAACATAACTGGCGAAATGTGGGTATATTATAGGTACACCTCTGCCTAGCCCTTTGAGGAAAAAGGCGTGATGTTATGTTATGTTATTGCAATTTGGAAACTTTCGAAAAGTTTAAACTAGTAAAAAATTTATCCCGTCCAATATTTATCGGTTCAAAAGTCGAAACTCGAAGTGTAATTTCTTTAACTTCTTCTTATCTCGTGAGAAATTTTCACGATTGTATAAATGGTTCAAATACAATCAAAGCAATAGAGGAGCTCGAGGCTAAGTAATAACAGCCGCACGGGTCGATCTATTAGGTTAAGCTACGCTTGCCGGGGTTGGTATGTGGATGGGTGACCATCTTAACATACCGAGATTCCTCCGTGCCTTGGAAAGCACGTGGTCCTTACTGTCATTCATGGGTCTTTGACAGTCGATACGGGTCGTCAGAAGCCCGAAAGTCTGACAACAGTCTTACCAAGGGGTATCGTATTACCCAGTTACTGGGTTGTGGAGGTCAGATAGGCAGTCGCTCCATGTAAAATACTGGTATTCAGCTGCATCCGGTTAGACTGGAAGCCGACCCCAACATAGTTGGGAAAATAATAGAGATATCTTATAATACCTACTACTAACATAAAGACCTAAAAAATCAAGTACGAGAACATTCTCGTTTAAGAAACCTCATTACACACACTACAAGCAATCACAATCAATACCAAAGAATTGGCTTTGTCAAGAATTCAAGACATTCTGCCAACAAGAAAGACCGTATTTTGAGCTAAAAATACTTATTGATTTCTACTGAGTACAAGGCACTGAGCTGCGGTAGTACGCTTATTGTATTTTGCGGTAGTTACCTACTAATTACAAGGTAAAAAAAACATATTCCCGTTTTCTCTTATTTTTCGGATTCCGTGCTCAAAGGGTGCCAACAGGACCCTGTTACTAAGGCTCCGTTCGTCCGTCTGTCGGAAGGCTGTATCTTTTGAACCGTAACACTTGAAATCACACAAATGAAAAAATCTAAAATCTGAAAAATGCTGACTGGACAGGTCCACTTAAATCTGTGTGGTTCTTTCCTCAAAAGACCATTTCAGACACTTATCTACATGGTCCTCATATGGCCTGACTAAAATTATGTCTGGACTTTGAAAGAGACTGCGACCTTTGAGTTTGTTTCGGCCTTTCTTCTCATAGTAGTCAGATAGGAAACGCCGAACTCATCTAGTCTATATTTCTATTTTTTTTAATATCACGTGTAAAAGTGATTCCGATATCCTATTTACAGAATAAACAATTTCATTTAATTTCATTTCACAGAGAAAAAATAAACCAAAGTAAAAAATTACAGGGGACAATTTGTTTCGATTTGAAACAGATTAATAATCCATTGCTTCATAAATTGGAAAAAAAATCTGCTCAACAACGTAAATAACGCAATGAATGTTGTTGAACTGTCAAAATGAAACAAATTTGTCATAAATCGTTTACGAAAATAAGTTACGCAATTAGAGTACAGGTTTGGTCACGATGATGTCACATAATGTCCAAGATAAACTCGTAAAGTACATTATGAATTAAAAAAGTCACATTAGTAGTGTCTCAGATGGTAAAAGCAAAATAACAGCACTACACATAGACAGACCTCTCGAATGCAATTTTAGTGAGAGTATTTTAGCGACTGTCTTTTGTTATTTAATGATCTGAAAAGTATGTTTGTGTCGTATCCATTCAACTTCTACGGAAGGAATGATGGTGCACTTAACTTTTTAAAAGGAATCGAATAAAGAAAGATATATAGTTTCTAAATCGTTATTGATGTTTTAGTTGCGTTGCTACTTTAGCAGTTTAAAAATATATATTTTTTGAATACCTTATAATATTACAGCTAGAAATATGCCAATAGGGCGGGTTTCACCAAAGACGCGTTCAGGACGCGATCAACACAGCTAAACTGTGTTCAAAAGCTGTCACTGTCAATATTCTACCACAATGACACTGACAGCTGTTGATCTCAGTTTAGATGTGTTAATTGCGTTCAGTTCCATTGGTGAATTTAGCCCTTAAGGTTCCACTAGTCGATGGGTCGAACTCGTTGGTAGCGTGGGTCATATGCATGCTATTTAGTCAAATTATTTATTAATTTAGTTTTATTTATTTAGTATTTATTAATCTAGTTTTTATTCATATATTTATTTATTTAGTGAAATAGACGATGATTTATTACGAAAACGAACGCGTAAAATTTCATGAACAGATTTTTTGGCGTATTATGGAAAAACTACTGGATTTAACTACTCAAAACAAAAATATTTGAACTTTTAAATCAACTGATAAATTATCTATCCCTGTACGGTTTCTATTTTGCCATTTTCATACGCTGTTTATTTACGCCCAAAGATAAGTTAAATTGAGTGTTGAAATATGGAAGTTTCGACGTTCATAACTTTCAAACCAATACCTTTTCCCAATTTTGCTTCCATACAGGGCTAGAAATACTAGTTTTTAACGTACACCGTCAAACAGACGAGTAATCACCATACTACGTTTGTATGGAAGAATGACCGATTAGTGTACCTATATAGAGGCATCATCCCATCATAATTAAAATCGATAAATTGGCCCAATCATTTATCCCTTAAATGGTCAAAAGGATCGTATAGAGAAGACAGTACTAGGTATACATACTTACGCACTGAAAGTGTACTTACATACAGTACCTCCTCAACATGTTTTTTTTTTTTTTTTTTTTAATAAATAAATAAAAAGTAATGACATGAATAGCTGACCATTGACCATTGTTTGTATACATACCTACATATTTAATTTATTTGTATTAATTAATTTTATTTTTTATTTTATTTATTCTTATTCATAATTACTCTTTACAAATAATGTAATATAATTCGATAGCTACAGTAACAATTAACAATAATTATTATAAGCTATTAATTTGAACCAAGATTTTTTTTTAAATGTCAGTTGTTGAAAAATGTAATTTATTAATTTTATTTTGTTTTGCTGTGTCCTTACAGGGTGCATGTTTGAAACTTATAATATTATTCCAACCTCTGTACAAAATGTTCGCAATAAACTGATTAGATTTGATTTTGATTTTAACATGCTTACAGTATTAGGTATACACATATATACACATATTGCTAAAGATTCAAGCCATGCCGTCATAGATAGTTTTCATACTTTTCCTGAAGTTACAAGGATTATTAACTAAATATTGCCGCCGCCATATTTTATAACAACATTATTTGTTTAATAGCGCATAAAGAATGATAGGTTTCTTGTTTATAGCCAATATACTCACATGTAGGTAACGTTCCTAACTCAGTTAGTTTACTTCAGTAACTTATGTGGGAATATAAACTACTTGCACTCGATTTTACAGCCCGTAAACTTTCAGCGCTGAACGCAAACCCAATAATCGGTACATGGAATAGTTTAAGTGGGAATTGCCTTATCAGCGTACTTTGTGTTAGGAGTTTGTTGTTATTAGTAGGACGTAAAGGTGACGCATTCTGTACCACCTTCTACACATCGGCTTATGGGAGAAGTATTCGCAAGCATCGTAGGGAGCCCTTCGTGTCCAATTTAATAACGCGTTCAAAAGCGGATAGGGTTGCCATGGCGTTGCAGTGCGTCAAGGATGTTTGCGGCAATTTCGCGCCCTCACGCCCCTAACCGCCGAAGGAGACGCCCTGGGCGTTGGGAGTCGCAGGCCGATTCCCGGCCAACGTAGGCGCGGGCTTGCAGACGGTGATCAATGGGTAGCTCGCCGTCCTATAAGAACCAGGCCTGGGTCAACGGCGCGTTGTGTTCCACTCGCGCCTCAAAGAGATGTCAGCAGGACTGACGGGGTCCGATAGGGCCGATGCCTGCCGGGGTTGCGGAAAAGTCCGAAAGGGATACCGTGGCCCCTGGCAACATGGCAACTGGAGGAACACGGGTGGGTTTTAGTCAGTTAGAGTCTGACACACCCTCTCGCTCCACCCAGAGCGAAAGAAGTTTTTGATAATCTCCCACCCAAAAAAAAGGGATGTTTGCGGCGGCGCGTGTAGATTGTTTTTACACTATAATGCGCAAACGCGCTGCATCAATGGTGGCAAGAGTCCTGGCCAGCCCCAACAGGATTCTAAAAATGATAGCTGACAGAGTGGACTGTCCGTGTCCATACATAATTCACTGCTGTCACTTACATGTGTCAGCGTATTGTATTGTTTACTAACACGTAGCTTTAAGGACATTTTTACTAACCCTTTATGAGTCTTGGCTCGAAATTAAGTTAAGATAAAATAAACCAAGGTAAGCAACATAGCCCGAAGCATTGCCAAACTTAAGTGGCAGTGGGCAGGACACATTGCTCACAGAACAGATGGCCGATGGGACCGAAAGGTTCTGGAGTGGCGACCGCGTACCGGAAGACGTAGCGTTGGAAGGCGTCCCACAAGGTGGACCGATGACCTGGTGAAGGCCACAGGAATCCGCTGGATGCAAGAAGAAGAAGCACAGAACCGGTCGAAGTGGCGGTGCTTGGGGGAGGCCTATGTCCAGCAGTGGACGTCTTTCGGCTGAAATGCTGATGCTTATGAACTTAAAACCTATCAGAAACGAAAGTATGAAGGCTTCTTAAATGAAGTCGGCTTCAGAAACGCGTTTACATACAAATTATAGTTACATGTACAATAAAATGGCATATTTAGCATACCTAGGAATCGTAACCATAAATGTTACACAATTCATTCAGTTTCCCGCTGCCATTGCAACATATTATATTAATTCTTCGCTGTATTACTAAACTATGTTTATCTCTTTCTATCTTACCTCGTTATATGCGACGGAAGTGAGAGGCAGGTAGTGGTAGCCGAGCGCTTTGTCCCAGATGACGCCTTTGTTCCACACCTCCACTAAGAGACCCAGGTTGATGTCATTGATTTCACTGTTGGACAAAAGTTTTTGTATTAATAATATAACTAGAAGAAAAGTCTAAAGTATACTGGAAAATCTGTCATCAAACTCAAATTCAAAGCATTTATTTCAATTAAACCATTTACAGGCACTTTTGAAATGTCTAGAAATCGGTCAGTCAGAAATATGAAGCTAGTTGCCCATTCCAAAGCGTAGTAGGTATATATGGAGAAGAACGGGCAAGAAACTCCACGGACACTCTTTTAAATAAAAAATTGTTACATCATTAATGTTGAAATTATACATTGTGAGAACAATGTAAAAAGACGTGCACGTTAGAAGCATCCGTAATAAAAAGATAAAGAGCAATTCAAAAATTAAAATAAATTAAAAATAAGCCGTGGCAACTAAGAGATACCATGTGACATCTCTATTTCCGTAGTAGGTACAGTGAGGGAAAACTTATTCTTGATCTAATTGATTCACTACGTCAATTTGTCGTGTTATAGCAATTTTATACAACTGTCAAAAATAACAGTAGTGATTTCATTATACAGGCAACTTAAGTTTGTAGTCAATTTGGTAAACAGTTAATTTCCCTGACGTTACAAAAAATTGCTTAGTATTGCTATATTTACCAAGTTTGTATGTGTACAAGATTATAAAATAAATAATAATAAAATTATGTAATTAATGAATGTCATAAATACCCCAATAATAATATTTGCTCTAGATAAATGTATGATTTATGTAAGATTTATTATTTTTATTGTAATAGATATTTGCACGCCTGATAAGGTAGGATATTGTGTAAAAATCTTCTGTCATGTCCCTACCCATATTCAAGCAAATAAATGATTTGTATTTGAAAATATTCACACTGAAAAGGCGTATCCTATCTCTTTTAATTACAGTTTTACTTTGTTGTTTTAATTTTGGGTTTTATTCTAAAACTAACTGGACTAATTGACTTCTGAAATTAAGTCTCCACACATCGGGATTAATACTGTGAAAATTTCCGAGGCTCGGAAATAATATTAGTACAAACGGATGTAACAAAGCAGTTTGAAAGCGAATTTGACCTCATTAGCCAGGCGACATTACGGAAACTCTTTTGTAGTGTGCTGAAATAGCAGTCATTTGATTTCTGAAATATACGAAACTATCTGTGCCCCGTGGTTTCAACCCGTATAAGTCTCGATCATGGTGTACTCATGTGGCAAAATTCATGCAAATCCGTTCAGCCGTTTTAGCGTAAAAGCGTAAGAAACAAACAACATAATATTAGTTAGGATTAGGATTGTTTTTGGCTTAACTTTTATCCATATTAAACTTGAATGATAAAAACCAAAGCACAGAATAGTAACGTTAGCAGAGAGCACTGAAACAGGCAGATGGTAAAGCAAACAATCGCAATCAAACACCAATCACAAAGCTGCAATATGACTGCCAATCGGCATCCAACATATGTATACTGCCAGCTCAAAAAAACAAAAAGCGACCGCGTAAACAGTCCATAAAATAAGCTCCGTACGATATAAAAGAGCTTACTACAACGAAACGAAGCTTCGTCCTGCCAACGTATAAAACCCAGAGCACGGAATCACCAGCAGCAGCGTATAGAGATGGCAATGCTAATAAAAATCGTGACGCCGAAAGTGCATTGAGTGCTTACTTGTCACGGACTGCTATTCAAAGCCATCACGTTCTATAAGTCATTTGTGCCGAGTAAACAGTGATATGCTTGGTTTGTATGAAAAGTGTTGACAGTGCCGTCTCTAGCAGCGGGTACCGTGGCGTCTCACTGTGGATCGAAACATGGCTCTCGAAGACATAGGAGCTTAAATTTTAAAGTGTCGTCTTTTTCCTTGAAATGGCTGTTAATAATCAATATCATGCATAAATATATCATAGGATAGAATCTGGTAGGCAAAGCGGCAACTTAATTTTTTTTTGCAAAAAAAGTTTTGGAGCTAGCCACTGTGCGTCACCGTTCTCTGTGGTATAAACAAATCACATGGCTCCGGTACTATTTTCATGCACTAGAGTAGAATTGAAAACTTTTCCGGGTTTGTCGAAATATATGTGTTTTGGGAGAGATGTTTCAAATTGTTGCAGTTTATAAGACGGACAGGATAGATGTTGTGCTGCCGAGTTTCTCGTACTCTCAGTACATTGTTTAAATATCTTGTTTATGAGCATTGATATAACTTGGTAGAAAGTAGGTAGGTGAATAAGTATCAATGTCATATGAAAATGTTTGAACGCTTTAGTAGATTGACAAATAAATGATGCAAGAAAGGAGTGAAATAATTGTGAATGTATACGTTGGAATAGAAGGTAAAAAACTCCAAGCTGTCAGAGTGTGTTCATAAAAATCTTATTTTATTGGCTCATGCATATTCACGTCTATGAAACAGAGTACATACAAATCCGCCTTGCCTTTTCCCAACTATGTTGGGGTCGGCTTCCAGTCTAACCAGATACTGCTGAAAACCAGTATTTTACATGGAGCGACTACCTATCTGACCTTCACAACCTAGTAACTGGGTAATACGATACCCCTTGGTAAGACTGGTTGTTAGACTAACGGGCTTCTGACGATCCGTAACGACTGTCAAAGATCCACGAATGACAGCCGGGACCAAAGGCTTAACTTGCTTTCCGAGACACGGAGGAGTTTCGGTATGTAAAGATGGTTACCCATCTACGGACCAACCCCGGCAAGCGTAGCTTAACCTCATGGATCGAACTCGACACAGCAGTTCGAGCGAAACAGAGTACATACATGAGTACAATATCCATGCTGATTTAGGAATAGAAACAAATATACGCGCGATTTTCTTAACGTCCTTCGCCACGAAGATCTTCACAGAGTAGCAGCTGGATGAGTTCCCGAGAATCGAGCTGAATGACGTATAATTGGAGAGGACTATGTCCAGCAGTGCAGTGCTATAGGTTGAAGATGATGATGAACCAATTTTCAAGTTCATCTTTGCGAAACGAAAATATAAAACCAGACTCACTTGAGAGTTTTATGTTCCACTAGCTTCCAACTCGTAGTTCCTGAGATTACCCCCTACATCAAAACTTACAAACAAACAAATTTTACCTCTAATATACAGGGTGGGTAAAAAATCGTGGATCAAACGAAACAGGGTTATAGTAGGGGTTATTTGCAGTATAAAATATATCTATGGCAGAGCCCTAACTTGATCTCCTGAAAGTTGAGTATTTTTATAAGAAATTATTAAAAAAAATAGGCAATTACCTATTTTAAAACAATAAATGGTGTTTAGTTGCTTCTAGGAAATGTATCATCACTAAAAAAGTGCTTTTATGACAGTGGGTACCATGATTTATGAGTATTGGCACTTTTTAAAATATCTTTTAAGTCTCACGAAAAATTATTTTACAAAATATTCATATTTTTTACTGCAAATAACCCCAACATCGCCCTTTATCGTTTGATCCACGATTTTTTAACCATCGTGTATAATAATATTAGTATAGATTAAAATGGTTAACAGTATCGTGTCACAATTTTAGACAGCAGCACTCTACTACCAACAGAACTAATTGTTCAAAAACCGGCCAAGTGCGTGTCGGACCACGCACAATGAAGGGTTCCGTAGTTGGGATGAATTTATCCCAAAAACAAACTTAACTTTGTAGTCGAAAAACATGTTCTCCCATACGGAATGTATGGGAAAACAAGTTGGTTGATTATTACTCGTTAACTTGTAGAGCCTACTTAGCTGTGATAGTTTTCCTTTTAATTTCATTTTATAAACTACTGCTGTAATTTTTTTTACACATCTAAAACCAACCATTTAGCTGGCAGGGGGGGGACACTTGACTCTAACAAAAAATAGCACTTTAAAACTTCATATTTCGCAAACGAATCCCGGAATCCAAAAATGGTTTTCACATACTCGTAATGTTTTTGAAGGATCTTTCCAATGATACCCACACCATGGGATAGAAAAAAAAACATCACCACTTTACGTGTAGGGGAGCTACCTTAAAAAACAATGTTTTTCATAATTTTATTACCACTTTGTCGGCGTAATTAATAAATATACCAATGCTAAATTACAGCTTTCTAATACTAAGGGTCTCGGAGCTAGACCGCGGATAGACAGACAGACGGACATGACGAAACTATAAGGGTTCCTTGTTTACTACGGAACCCTAAAAACCACCACTAAACCGTCTTCATGATATAAACAAACTATTCCTAATTATAACAGGCACAGACACGCCTTCTGTGATTCACCACCGCTCCCTCTTTTACTAAAACTTATCAAAATATACTAATATTTGCTAGGAGAGCGATGTTTTTCTTTTTAAATTTGTTTTCTTAGCCGAAGTGACGGAGGCAAGAACTTTAACTTATATTCATCCTACTAGAAGTAGGAAAAAATAAAGTTTTACGAGCAAATATTTTTCTTCGAGGTAATATTTCTCATTTTCTCGGTTCAATTCTAAGTTTTGATTTAGTTTAATGGACGTACTCTTGAAGCAAATACAGTTATAACTGCTCGTGTTGTAGATTAACTAGTTTTGCACAGTTCATCTTGCTGTGGGAGTTAACAAACTAAGCAATTTTATGTTATGATATAATTCAAACCTTATTTCTTACTGCAACAGTCTACTCACAACGATAAAGCCACGTACATAAACTTCTAAATCCTGTACTATTAAACGAGCAATATTTGTATATAATATATTTGTTTGTTGGACTGCCTCGTTGGTCTAGTGGTCCTGGGTTCGATTCCCGGGTCGGGCAAAGTGTTATTGGGTTTTTCTATCTGAAATTTCTCAGTAGCAGCTCGGAGTCTGGATTTGTGCCCGGTTGATGGCAATAGGCTTGCCCCCTATTACATGGAACTTAAACATAACTGGCGAAAAATGGGTGTACCTGCTACAGGGACACCACTGCCCAACTCTTCGGGGAAACAAGGCGTGATGTTATGTGTTATTTGTTTGTATTAAGATTTGTACTCACGTTCTCGAAATCGGCTCTAACGATTTCGATGAAAGTTGCAATATAGGGGTTTACGGGGCGAAAAATCGATCTAGCTAGGTCTCATATCTGGGAAAATCAGTTTTCTCCGTATTTTCACCCGAGCAGAGCTCGGTCTCCCAAAATTTCGAACAAGATAATGAATAATGACATTAGAATAATGATCATGGCAGCATGGAATAAGTAGGTACTATACATGGATTAGTATGAACTTTCCTATACTATTAAATGAGCATTCTCTATTTTCACCAGCGCAGAGCTCGGTCGCCCAGGTACTTAATATTTATGTCAGACAACATGATCCATTATGGTTAGTAACAACAAGAGCTTATAAACCATGTTAGTAGGCAAGAATATAAATAACAAATCATGTAAAGTTAGTAAAATTTATTTATTTAGAACCCAATGGCTTGGCACGCAACGATGGAAAGAGGCCAGACGGAATGACTATAATGCCTTAGAAGTTGGGTAGACCTTTGTTGTGGGATGCAACCTGTGTCGACACCCTTGCGCCATCCCATCTTCCTAGCACTGCGGGCTGTGCCGGGGCGGCTGCTGCAGGTGCAGAACATCTCAAACGGCGCAAATATAGCAACCTTACTGGTAGCTATATTTTTGAGCCGTTTGGGGATGAAACACTAGGGCCATGGGGTCCGAGTGCTCACCGAGTATTCCGGGACATCGCCAAGCGGTTGATCGACTCTTTACGTGACCAAAGGGCTGACCAATTCTTAGGCCAAAGAATCGGCATCGCCATCCAACGTGGCAATGCTGCCAGCCTTTTGGGCACTTTTCCCGCTGACAGCGATGCGGACAAATTTTTTGACGCCCAATGAGCTCTTGTTTTTATTTTTAACTTTTTCCTTTACATACTTGTACATAATATATATAGTAGTTTGTTATTAATATGTTTGTGTATATTATATGTTAAAATAAATTAATTAAAAGCCGTAAATAAATAACAAATAAACATTTTATTTTACCGTCCCAACCACGATGCTTACCCAGAGCGAGTGCATCGGACACTGAAATTTACTCAAAACTATCTTCAGAATGTCGTTGCTGTTGCCGCGTACTCTGCTCAACAGTGACGACACACGCTTGCGTCTTTTTGCGTAAAAGTCGTCCGTACGCGCTTCGGCAAACATGGCGGACGCACTGCAGAACCGTGGCAATCACAACAACATCCTGAAGACGTTATTGTATTGTACTCGCAGAGCGCTGTATGCCTTTTGAGTATAATTAACCCACAGGCTGCTCGTGTAGAAAGATTGGCAATATGCTTTGAATAACGCTAACTTGACTTTAGCTGAGCAACGAGCAAACCTGTGAGCCAACATATTACCCCGGACTGCCAGCGCTCTGCGTTCACTTTAAATATCCTCGTTGTCCCTTAGATCATCGGTGATAAAGTGCCCTAGATATTTAAACTTTTTTACTCTAGTGAAAGGAGAACCGTTCAGAAAAAGAGGTGATGGTTCATGAGGGGTTTTATCACCAAGACACAAAAACATACACTCGGTCTTGGCAGCATTATACTTGAGACCATGACTCTCAGCATGCCGCTCACAAACTCCAAGTAGATGACGACGGGCCCTAATTATAAGGAAGGAAAATTGATTGTTCGTTTGTAAGAGGTTTTCTCTGGAAGTGATGATCCCATTACAAAAACAATTACAATAGAAAGCTAGACTATTTCCAGATGTTATTGGATACGTTTTATGGTATAGTTGCCTTCCACGCGGACGCAAGTCGCGGACAGAAGCTACTTACTATCATAAACATTTCAACAAGGTACTCGTACAAATTAATGCTTTAAAAAATACAAGGAGATCTCATTACTGATGAGCAATAAAGAATTTGAATTTGAATTTGAATTTGATAAATGAGGATATAATCTATATATATAAAAATGAATCCCTATTTCCCTTGGATATCACGCGTGAACGGCTGGACCGATTTCGCTAATTCTTTTTTTGTTGTGTTCGTTATTCTCAGGACAAGGTTTTAAGTAGGTAGGTAGGTAGGTAGGTAGGGTAGGTAGGGTGGGTATGTAGGTAGGTAGGTATTTAAGTAGGTATGTAGAGTAGGTAGGTAGGTTGGTAGGTTGGTAGGTAGGTAGGGTAGGTGGGTAGGTAGGTAGGGTAGGTAGATATGTAGGTGTGCCGTAGGTAAGTACATAGTGCTACCCGTGCGAAGCCGGAGCGGGCAGCTAGTGTTATTATAATAATATCAAGAAATGCTAAAAATAATTCTTACCAGAATAACAACACTACCCCTTGGCGAAGTTTCCTAAATCCTTGACAAAATAGTATAATAACAAAAGCAGTACGTAAAAGCACATTTACTCTATCCTCCTTTAACAGTTAATTAATTTACCGTATAAAGAACAACCTTTGTCCTCGTAGCAAATAAAATTGTATACTTTTCATTCTAGCTGTGCACTCACCAAAGAAATAACTGACGAGAAAAATGTACTTTATTGTGGAGTTTTTATTTCCTGTATTTTTATCACAGGACTCTTGTTTTGTACTCTTAAGTTCCTTTTCTAACGCATTTTGCCACTCACTTTTATATCTCTGCCTAGCCTTTTGCCAACTATGTTGGGGTCGGCTTCCAGTCTAACCGGATGCAGCTGAATACCGTATTATACATGGAGCGACAGCCTATCTGACCTCCACAACCCAGTAACTAGGTAATACCCCTTGGTAAGACTGGTTGTCAGACTTTCGGGCTTCTGACGACCCGTAACGACTGTCAAAGATCCACGAAAGACAGCCGGGACCAACGGCTTAGCGTGCTTTCCGAGGTACGGAGGAGTCTTGGTATGTTAGATCCACAGACCAACCCGGACAAGCGTAGCTTAACCTGATGGATCGAACCGTGCGGCTGTTATAACTTAGCTACGAGCTCCTCACTGCCACTTACTTTTATATATATGAGCTTTGAAATAACACACAACAACATCACGCGCCCGAAGGAGGGGTGTACACCCACATTTAGCCAGTTATGTCTAAATGTGGGTGTACACCCCTCCTTAGGTCCCATGTAATAGGGGGCGACTCTATTGCCATCAACTGGGCACATATCCAGAATCCGGGCTGTTACTGAGAAATTCCTGATAGAAAAACCCAATAACACTTTGCCCAACCTGCAGGACCTCATGTTGCACAGACCCTTTGGTCTTTTGGAACTTTTTAAAACTTTTTTGCCTAAAGAGGCAGTCGATGGCTTTTAAAAAGTTCATATAAAACCGCACATAAAATATCTACTGTTGAATATGAGCCATCCAATGTCCGCTAAAATGAATAGTCATTAAGATTTCTGTCATTATCATCTGAATACATGCTACACTACACATCTATCCATACATCTTCTATACATAACACAAAAGTTGACGTGTCTGTTTATAATTTCAAAATAACAGTTAAAAAAAAATGCATATGAAAGCATAGATATACGGTACTTACAACAATACTAACAATTTTTAAATTTTTGTCTATTTTTCTGACTGTTTGTTCCGGCTAAACTCCGAAGCGGCTGGACCGCTTTTAACGGACTTTCTCTGCCAAATAGCTGATGTTATAAGGAGTAACTTAAGCTATAGATAGTGCAATCCACGGAGTCGCGCCCCACTCCGCTCCGCTCCGTACTAAAGTACAGCTTACAGTACAGTAATCGCGGAGTGGGGCGCGTCTTCGTGGATTGCACAATTAATACCCGGCTAACCGGCATTCTAGCCTAGTCAGAGGCCCATGGGCGGCTTTAAAAACTCTGACACCAGATTATTGACTAACCACATGAAAAGAAAGAAGAAATCTACTTTTGTTTTAGAAAAGAATTGTGGTCTACGTGGGTGAAGCCGCGGGCAGTTAGCTAGTCAGCAATAACACAAAATAACAAATAGTAATGTCCCAATTGGGTCATAATATTAACTTGCCTGTCATAAATTATCAGTTCTCAAAAACTTACAAAAGTAAAGTAGTTATCGAAATGAGGTCCATTACTTCAAACTATACATCGAGTTTTTTAAATGGTCAACTTTTGAACGTAGTTGTACCAACTTGTTAACTTTTAAGGGGTTTTAAGTGTTGGTAATAGCAGTTCTTGACAGCTTTTGTATATTTTTACAGAGGTCCTGTTCTTGTCAAACATGCTGATTATCACACTACTTTAGTCGTGTTAATCTTTATCTATATAAAATATCCTTAACCATACCTAAACATACATCTACACCAATTGTAAATTAAACTTGCTTTCGTGTCTGTCTGTGTGACCGCGTTGTTTATCTAAACTATGCAACGGATTTAGATGTGGTTTTCGCCATTATTTACAGGATTCAGACTAAGCGTATGCTGAGACGCAGGTGACGCAGCACAGCACAGTGCAGATTTTGCAGGGTAGGGCAGGCGAGGCAGACATACGCCACGAGCGCATCCTGCGACGCAGCTACACAGACACATTCGCGTCCTAACTAGTACAAACAATCCGTCATTGAAACAAAATTATGAATCAGTGGTAAAAAACAAGTGCCGACCTGCACGCGTCGCGCAGAAATCTGTGCTGGCTCTACAACGAGACGCAGAGCAGGACAGGCACATGTCTGCGTCGCACGTGCCTGCGCCGCAGCGTACGCAGCTGTCAGTATGTTCATGCATTACAAAATCTGCTCTGCCTTGCGCTGCGCTGCGTGGAACTGCGTCACCTGTGCTTAGCTTATTCCGAAAGGTTCATATGTATAATACATTAATATTAAACTTGAATAAATCTCAATGTTTTGTTAAGTTGTAAAAACCGTGCAAAGCAGGGGCGGGTCGCCAGTAATCTTTTAAAAGTTTTTTTCTAAAACAGGAGTAAACCTGTCACCGTATTTCACTGATCCTCTGCATCAAAGTAATGGATTTTGCATTTTAAATAAGTACGTTTTGCAATCAGAATGAAAGCCTCCCATAATTGGCCGATTAAGTATAGGCAACAGCGATATTTTAGAAGCTGTTTGTTTGAAGAACCAAGTCCATTTCTCAAGTAAAAGGAAACTAATGTTAGTTTTTGTTTATACTGAGCTGACTTAGATGGATTTGTTACGGGGTTAAAAGTATTGAAGGCTAGGTTTTTAGTGGAAAAGCTTTGGTGTTTTCGTATTGTTGATTTTAATTATAGAGAAGACGTTTATTGATTGCATTGTGTTAATTGACAATGTGTAATGAATGTGGTAATGAATGTGGTAATGAATGTGGAAGTAATAGATGGAACGGAACGTAAGTGAAAGACTGAGTGAGTGAGTGAGAGAACGAGAGAGTCTGAAAGAACCAATATGGACGGTGTGTGAGACGATAGTTAAAGTACGGTGTTGAAAACGGTGTATTTTAAAGTATAGCAAATAAACGTTTGTCTCAGCATCAAGTCAACTGATTTTATTGGTACTCGAATCAACACTACATGAATGTGATATTTTTTTCCCTGAAAATTGTTTGTAGCAATCTGAGATTTAGCAAATTAGTAAGTTTTCAGTCTAAATATGTAAATATCAATATTTTACACGGAGCAACTGCTATGCATAATCAGCCTATAATGTTCCCACTGCTGGGACACAGGCCTTCTCTCTTCGAGAGGGAATGGGCACTACCACGAGGGCCCATTGCGGGTTGGTAGACGTCACATATATCTTCGAATTATTGGTTCTGGGACATGCTGTTTTCCTAACAATGTTTTCCTTCACCGTTTTAAGAGCAATGGTGATGAAATTATTTACACTAAGTAAAGCGCCTATCTGGGTTCGAATCTCGACCAACTCGTAAATCGAAGCCGTTACCACTGGGCCACCACTGCTCCTCAATGCAACTGCTATGAAACTACCAAAACTAAGAAGAAGTGATATATCTACATACTAAAGTAGACTAAAAACGTCTGTACCTACAAATGAAAAGTTTTTGAAGTGAAAACTTCTTTAGGCGCGTTGGGCATTTTTGAGATGGGACTAAACCATCGATTTCGCGACACTGTAACGCAATTTACCGACACCGTGGAGTAAAAGACATCAACGCGTTTATTACTGCGGTGCCGATTTTTTTTCAAGTTTTCACTTCTATCGGCACTCCCGGAGTACCACTGTTTTTTTTTAGGATCGTATGTGGGTATGTAGGTGCGACAGGCAGAATCACCCCCTCAACAAATGCAGGTGACTAAATCAACAGCCTGTATAGTGCCAAAAGCTTTATTCCAATTGATATACGGTTTTTTATGAAAACAAAATTGACTTAACAATAGCCATAGATTTTTATTGTGAACATTTTTGAACAATATGATTTTAAAGTTTTCAATTCTATTGTCTAACAGAAACATCCATACAATATTTTATTGTTGCTGTCTATTTATCTAGACATTCAGCTGTCTCAGTGTGATATTTTTGCCTATTTAAATTGTAATCTGTCTTCACCCTTTTAACTAATCATCATCTACCTAGCCTTTTCCCAACTATTTTCGGGTCGGCTTCCAGTCCAACCGGATGCAGCTGAATACCAGCATTTTACATGGAGCGACTGCCTATCTGACCTCCACAACCTAGTTACTAGGTAACACAATACCCCTTGGTAAGTCTGGTTGTCAGACTTTAGGGCTTCTAACTACCCGTAACGACTGTCAAAGATCTATAAATGACAGCCGGGACCAACGGCTTAACGTGCTTTCCGAGGCACGGAGGGGTCTTGCTATATAAAGATGGTCACCCATCCACGGACCAACCGCGGCAAGCGTAGCTTAATCTGATCGATCGACCCGTGCAGCTGTTATTACTAAGCCAAAAGCCCCCCTTTACCCTTTTAACTAAGGCTCAATGATATTGTGCTTTAGTTCAAATTTAAATTAGTATGGTATGTGGAAGTCACGTGTAATAATCTGCGTTTTTAAGTCGGTTAAAGAGATAGATGCACAGAAAATTTGTATTTTTTTACGTATAATTGTTTAATATTTACATTCCTACTATTGCACTCATCATTTCTTTACAATATCTTCACCATGCAAAAATGAAGATCGAATCTTTAAGGTTACGCTAGTCGGTCATTCTTCCATACAAACGCAGTATGGTGATTACTCGTCTGTTTGACGGTGTACGAACAAAACTAAAAATTATATAAATTTTTCCTGTCTAATGACATATGTCTAATGAGATAATTCTAGCCTTGTATCGAAGCAGAATTGGGAATAAGTATTGGTTTGGAAGGTACGAGCGTCGAAACTTCCATAATCCAAAACTAATTTTAACTCATCTTTGGGCGTGAATAAAAACTTATGTAGTATGAAAATGGCAAAATAAAAAACGTACCAGAATAGATAATTTATTTAAAAAATCAAATAAATTTATTTTGAGTAGATACATTCATTAGTTTTCCCATAATATCTATACGCGCAAAAGTCTGTTCATGAAATTTTACGCGCTCGTTTTCATTATAAACCATCGCATCGTCTATTTCACTAAATAAATAATTAAATATATAAATCAATAAATAAAAACTACATAAATCAATATTTAATAAATAAAACGAAATAAATAAATAAGTGTACTAAAGAACATGCATATTAGCCACGCCACCAACGAGTTCGCGCCGTCGACTAGTGGAACCTTAAGAGAAAATCGCTTCAAACTTTCAAACTCCTTCATACATCTTCTTACACGTGACTTTGCCTCCAGTTTTCAATAAATAATTCTTCACCCACTCATAATATATGTGTCTGGAATCTTTTCTCAGTATATTTTCACAAAATGTGCATTGCACTTCAATCCAGTTCTGAAAACAGTCTTAAAATTCTACCTCTAGAACGTCTGTTGTACAGCCGGACAAAGAGATTGGTATACCGGTAGCTAATGGGTGTTTTTATAATTTTTAACGTGACCATATTATCGTGGACGTTCCTGGCATCACGATGACACAGAAAAGTAAAATGTATGGAAAAATTATATGAAAACGCTTTTTTCCACGATAACGGTACAATGTACACATATTTCCGTACATTTTAAGGACGTGGACGTTAACGATAATATCGTCACGTTTGAAATTATAAAAGCACAAATTTTGTAACCACTTTTAAACAATGTTGTGAGTGCTGAGCAGTCAAATCTTTATATCACTCTGACCCCGCGTTCAATTTAAAAGCAATCGTCGCGCGAATACACAATCATTCGAACTTTTTGTTCGGTGAACCTGAATGTGTGTTTGTGCCGACAGAGGGCGCTTTCCGGTTTTCCGAACACAAAGTGACATATGCACGCGACCGATTGCGTATTCGCCCGAGGATCGCTTTTAAATACAACTAAAGGCCGAAAAGTGCATCTTAAACATACTATAATAAGTTATTTCGCACACAATAAATGTTCCAGAGTAGTGGAAATATAAATATTTTTATTTGATTAATAATTAATGTTAAAGAAAGCTTACAGACTAATAACATGCTTAAATATCAAACATAGGTAGGTTTTCCTAAATGCAAGCTTTCACGTGTACAAAACCTTAGCCTAAATGCCCAACTATGTGTTTGACTGTACCTGGTATGAAATATGTAGGTGCAGTGCACACGTACGGGAAGTTTCATCTTTTTGTGAATCCTGCTTCCGTGTAGGAAACAGCTTATAAATTCCACTTTATAGGTGAACTAGAGTTTATAATTGAAAACTTGTAACGTACAGTGCAGCGTAGAAACTTAAATAGTTGGTCTAATAATACTAGCTTTTAAGTTTAAAGAAAGTTAAATAGTTTCATATACCTAAAATAAACCTACTTTTACTGTCAATTTTCAGTAGTTAGTTACCCCCGTCAAAATGTGAAAATAAATCTATCCGTTGCCAACACAAGCAAGCTTCATTATTTATTTACACATCAAGACGGAAATAGCGAAATCATTTCACATTTCACAGACATTTTTTTTCATTTAATGTTGGATTTCTGGCGCTTTCATTACGGGAGACATTAGTTCTCTAATGCAAGTTCCATGGAAGAAAAATCTTCTGCTATTACTGGTCCAACGCCCTTTGATGATTGATGATGAATTTTCCTACATTTTGTCTAAACACATCTATGTAACCGTAGTCCGCTTTGACAGTACTTACAATCATCGCAAAAACGTACTAAAATATTAGTTAAATTTAAAACAGATAAAAACTAATTACCTAGAGAGACTTAACTAAAATCACGACTAATCCGAATAGGCAAAAGCTTCGTAATTAGGCCCGAAGCACAGTATAGTAACAGTATTATGTGTCGGCAATGACCTTGAAATAATTACCTACGGCCGCTCGGTAGATAAACCTCCCGCGTCCGTGCGTAACTGCCGCGCACTCAATACTGTTACGTACGATATACAATGAGATTTCGAAGCGCGTCGTTTCGACAGTTTTCAATGAAGACGTTATACTGTTATTTATTTATACTGTGGCCAAAGTCACCTCCTCTTTGTTCCTAATTGGACCCATTGAGCCCGGACAAAACGACTTTACGCCCCATTATAACATTAATGGCCTATATTCAAGAATACAGAGCGAACACTTGAATCCAGCCAACTTTAAATTTAGTTTTTGTGCAGGTGAAATCAAACTAATACTAAAATATGAAGTAATAGGTGTAAAATTATTTAAACCCACATTCGCATTTTTTGTAAAAAAATATGCATCTGATGGAAAACGTCACCGTCAATATAAAGTTTCCCGCAGACAGGCGCGACACGACTCAAGTAGTATAATTTCTAAGAAAGCTTCATGGAAATTGTTTTACCAGAATCGCGTGGCACGTCGCTTCGCGCCTTTCTGTGGAGTCTTAAAGCGTGTGTTAGAAATGACTGGTGACATTTGGGTCGAGTAGGTACTGAAGTTTTGTATAGGATTGCTGATTATTTTATCGCGATTATTTATTGTTGGTCCCATGGATAAAATCGTTCAATTTGATGGTCAGTTCACACCCTTAAACATGGCCACACATTTTGATTACCGACATTGGTAACAATAACTCAACTTCGCGAAAAGGTTAGATTTTAAACAAATTACTTATCGTCCACGATCTTCCATTCCATATATTTCCATATTTTTCATTTTTATTAAGTCTTACATTGAATCACTTTATTTTTTTTAAGTGAAAACTTCTTTAGACGCGTTGAGCGATTAATGGTGGGGGTAAACTTGTGGATTCACGCCACCGCGAGGCGTAGTGCTCTACTACAAAATATAGATGGCACTAATAACAGTTTTAAGTTTTCACTTCTGTCGGCACGTCCCATGAATGCCATTTTTTTACATTAAAGTTCTCACCTGTACTTAAGAACAATCAAAAGGAGATTAATTTTACACTTAATTTAACAAGTGCTGTATCGAATAAATGTTTTAATTCTTAGTAAAATTACAATTGTCATTAGAAGAGTCAACAAGGTACTCGTAATATTCTTCTGACTTGACATTTCAATAATTTCTGAAGACATACCGAGTGCTTGCTTCAAAACATAACTAAGAAACCTAATTATCTTAGATTTTTATACTATTTATGATGAAAGTAACTCGTAATTAAAATGTTATATTCTAAAATGATAGTACCTACCTATGTTGTAATATGATACTTAGAACTAAATCTTGTCAAAACACTCAAAATATGACTGATAAAATAATTCCCGAGGTGTACGCTCGATCAGTACCAAAGTCTTGAGATAAATGTCTGACATCACGCGTTATTTCAAAGGGCATTTCAGGCAGGCTTAGCACGAAACGAGCACTGAATCACAAGGTCCCTGTATTATAAATCCTACCCTTTATCAAAATGAAACTCGGAGACATCTAACTGTCTAACATCGTAAGGATACCACAGACATACGTCTGAGAGATGTATTGAACGAAATTGGACGTCAATTGGACGTGGACCCCGGTCAGTCTGCACTCGTGACCTCGTCAATATACAAGGCCACAAAAGAAATGCGCCGAACTCTGTAGTGATGACGTAATGGTTCTCGTACGAAATTGCCGCTTTTTCCTCGTGTTCGATTTATTTTGCATAGAATCGTAAATCGGAAAAGTGAGGTCGCGATAGATTTGGTTGTGAATTTATGTGTGTTTTTGGTATTTCCCGCCACAAAACATCCAGTCATCTACATTCGGTACAATAAACACAATAAGCTAAATAACTTAAAATGTTAAAAACAATCGTGTGATAGACCTCAAAACCTTAAGCCTCATATGACACTTACAAGCTAAACCTCATTTAACTGCCGCTAAAATTGCCGCTTTTTCCTCGTGTTCGATTTATTTTGCATAGAATCGTAAATCGGAAAAGTGAGGTCGCGCTAGATTTGGTTGCGAATTTATGTGTGTTTTTATTTATTTCCCGCCACAAAACATCCAGTCATCTACATTCGGTATAATAAACACAATTAAATAATTATCTCAAAATCTTAATTCTCGCAATCAATCAAACTCATCGTTGGAATCGATTTTAAAAGCCCAAGGTTTACACGCACTAGTTATCGAGAATCGATACACAATAATGTGCCAACAAAATACTCGTTTGCGAAAATTGGTACTACCTACGTCGCACAGACTTATCATATTAACAACTTGCACATTTGATAAAAATCTAGAGCTCGTTTTATCGATCGGTACTTTGCGCGGTGTTGATAATATAAACATCAAATATTTTATTTTATTTAGTTCGCTATCCGCTTAGTCATCATTTCAGCCGAAAGACGTCCACTGCTGGACTTAGGCCTCCCCAAATAATCGCCAGTTTGCCCGATTCTGGGCTTCTCCCATCCAGCGGATTTCTGCGGCCTTCACAACGTCATTGATCCACCGAGGCCTTCCAACGCTACTTCTTCCGGTACGCGGTCCTTTATGACATAGGACTAAAATAAAACTATATACATCGGCAATGGATGATGCTATGGTGGCTCTGAAATGGATAGCCATTTGGGGAATTCAGGGCTGATAGTATGTTAGCATATCATTTAGATCTAGATAATTTTATCTACTTGCATGTATTTTTACCTAGAAAGCTTTTACTGAATACTTCAGTCAAAAGTCATCTCAATAAATCAATCTGCCTAGCCTTTTCCCAACTATATTGGAGTCAGCTTCCAGTCTAACCGGTTGCAGCTAAATACCAGTATGTTACAAGGAGCGATTGTGTATCTGAACTCCACAACCCAGTAACTGGGTAAGACGATACTCCTTGGTAAGACTGGTTATCAAACTTTTGGGTTTTTGACTACCCGTAACTACTGTTAAAGATCTACGAATGACAGCAGGAACCAACGTCTTAACAACGATGTACCATCGAAGAAACCCATACCTATACACCGTAAGGACTATTTCTGCTTGCAGCGCTCGGCCACTATAGTAACGGTTACCTACGAAAAAAAAGGGTCGTGTGCACGGGATTTTGTTTTCAAATTGCTTAGTTATAGGTTTCTTCGATGGTACGTACAGACGCCAGCACATCAAGCTACCCAAAACTGTAAAATTTTCCCAATCAACTTTGAACCTTAAACATCAGCGATAAAGTTGAAAATCTATTAAATAAATTTGACAGATTGTAGTAGCCTGATATGCTGGCGTCTGTACAGTGCATAGGTACCTATATCTTGTTGAAATCCCAAAATAAACCAACCATAAACAAATGAATAAAGAGCTAATATATTCATTAAATGCTGTCAAATTTTAACGCTTAAATTGTACACAAAACATAAAAATACTATCAGGCCTATATTTCCTAAAGACATCCACCCACCTAGAGATGTTTTAGCACACCTGTATTTTAGCAGTACTTAACATTTTTTTAACTTCACTAATGTTGCTAAAGTACATAGAGTATCTAAAGATACCTTTGATCTCTTCAACCACTCATAATGATACATAGGACTATACAACACAGGTTCCATTATCTTCACTTACACGACACAACGTCTGAAAGCATTACTATCCTTATTAAATAAAGTACGTAAAGGTTCATATTTAGACGTACAATGGCAACCCTAGACCTGCCTGTGACGTACGTCATCTTTTTAGGGCAACACTCTTCATTCATCTTGACTAAATCTCGAGCCTTATTTTTCGATTTTTTCCATCAAAATTCTCTATTATAAATGGTTAAGGGGTCGCAAAAACTCATCTCGTAAACGACATACCGCCACGAATTATTTATGAATTGTATACTAGTTTTTTTCGACGGATTCGCTTGCGTGGTTGGAATGAAAAGTAGAGTATTTTGTATGACGTCTCTGTGTGTAGTACAGTGTCACATCACATAAGGATTAAACAAGCTGTGAATTCTTAAGGTTGTACTAGTCGACGGCTCGAACTCGTTGGTGAGTGTAGCTAATATGCATGCTATTTTGGACAGTTATTTATTTAGTTAGTTTTAGATATTTAGTATTTATTTATCTAGTTTTCATTTATTTATTCATACATTTATTTATTTATTTAATGAAATATACGATGATTTATAACGACAACGAGCGCGTTAAATTTCATGAACAGACCTTTGTGCGTATAGATATTATGGAAAAAAGACTGAATGTTTCTACTCAAAATAAAGTTATTTGAACTTATAAATAAATTATCTATTACAGTTTTTATTTTGCCATTTTCATACAACATAAGTGTTGAAATATGGAAGTTTCGACGCTATCGCCATCGACCGGACACAAATCCAAAATTCTCTTGAAAACTTCAGAATTTCTCCGGGCTGTTACTGAGAAATTTCACATAGAAAAACCCAATAACACTTTGTACTGGTAATTGAACCCATTACCTCATGCTCAGTGATAGTGATTGCGACCACTATACAAACGAGGCAATATTTAATTTGATAATAATGCGCAGCAATATAAAAATATGGCAAAATTTTATTAAATTAAATGACATTGTTTATTCTGTCGGAATCACTTTTCCACGTCGCGCTTCCTATCTGACTACTTTGAGAGAAGAAAGGCTGAAACAAACTCAGAGGTCGCAGTCTATTTTAAAGTCCAGACATAATCTTGGCAAGAGGACCATGTAGATTAGTGTCTGAAATGGTCTTTTGAGGAAAGAACTACACAAATTTGAGTGGATCTGTCCAGTCAGTGCAAGCATTTGTCAGTAATATAGGATTCACTTTTTAACCGACTTCAAAAAAAAGGAGGAGGTTCTGAATTCGTCGGGATATTTTTTTTTATTTTTTTTGTATGTTCCCCGGTTACTCGAAGACGGTTGGACCGATTTGAAAAATTATTTTTTGTTTGAATGGTTATACTTTCAAGTTGGTCCCATTGTCATTTGGTCACGATCTGATGATGGGATCTTGGAGAAATCGAGGGAACTCTTCAAATATTGTAGGCACATCTATAGCGATTTGGGTATTTTTGATGAGCAGTTGACATAAGGCTATTGTAACTTAGATAAATTACAAATCAACCCACAAAAAAATGAAAAAAAACTTTTTTACAAAAAATACAACCGACTTCCAAACTACAAAGTGAAAAATAACTTTAATTTCGGAAGTTGGCGTCAAAAAACTAAAATACTGATCCAAAGACACCGACTTCCGAAATTAAAGTTATTTTTCTCTTTGTAGTTTGGTAGTCATTTGCATTTTTTGTAAAAAAGTTTTATGATTAAACCATTCAATTTGGTTGCCTTATCCAAATTGAACGGCATAAGCGACTTGTGTACGACCAGCATAAGTTCTAAACAAACAAAAGCAGAGCTACTTATTGTTATTCAAACTACTTTCTGTTAGTACAACTGATATGATCAGAATTCCATTAACAACAGTGTTAAGTATAACCTGTTGCACGTCTTTTAATGTACTTTATCACTGCGAGGTGCAAAGTAATGGTCACTAGATTGCCATCACGCCATCAACATACCTTCTTCAGTCGAATTTAAGACAAGACAAGAAAGATGGTGTAGATGCTATCTCACTCTTTATCCATGGTCATGGTCTCATTTTTAATGGTGATTTTGACGTCACAGTTATGGTTTTGATATTATGGTTGTGTTTTTGACATTACAGTTATGGTTTTGACATTGTGATTGTGATTTCGACGTTATTATTGATTGTTGTGACATTACTAGTAATTATAACCAAAGTGTGCCGAATATTATTATGTACTAACACTAGTGTTTAAGATGTGTTTTCACTATCTCTTTCACTCCTTGACTATCTCGTACATTCTCTGTCACTCGTTTATGCTTCACATCTGTCATTCATCTTCACGTCTCTTTTCACCATCCTGTCATAACGTTCCGTTCCTACATAAATATTTATAGAACGACGTCCCCATAAAGGTCGGTTCTCCTTTTACATAAAGCAAGCTTCTAAAATTGGCTACAACTTTCTAAAAATAGACACAAACAATCCTAAATGCAACACATTTTCTCCCCTCGACAAATCCTGTATTTCCATCAGACGTCACACCGCAACGCATATTGTGACTTTACAACGCTCAACGCTGTACAACGTACAAGCGACAGTGAGGGTTGAAATGCTAATATAATACAAATTGTAGTCGCCAGTGACAGGGTTGGTAAACTCGGGATTTCCTGCTCACCTTTAGGAGATTTTGCTGTTTGTTTTGATCTAATATTTCAATCTTATTTATCTTCATAAAATTTTGGGATATGGTTATTTATAATTGAAATTGCTTCGCCCGCATGGAGGTCGAAAATTATTACCGGAATAAAAAGTATCTTATGTCCTAACTCAGGTTATGGTCTATACGTATGCCAAATTTTATCTAAATCCGTTCAGCTGTTAAGGCGTGAAAAAGTAACAGAGTTACTTTCGAATTTATAATATTATTAGTATTGATATGGACTAGCTGCGCCCCGCGGTTTCACCTGCATAAGTCTCGATCCCGTGTGAATATCGAGATAAAAAATATTCTATGTCATAACCCAGGTCATGTTCTCCCCATGTGCTAAATTACAACCAAATCCGTTTTAACGGGAAAGCGTAACAAACAAACAAAATCACTTTCGCATTTATAATATTAGTTAGGATTAGTATGTAAGTATGAATTTATTCGTCTATTTAATACACTTTACCGTCACTTATGTGGATAGAATTGTACTGTAACGAACGACGGCAAGCTGATTTGATACCTTAGTTATAATACCGCAGCAAAACTCAAAATTTATTTGACTTACTACTAATTTTTGCGATGTCTACACGCTCTAAACTTTTTGCTTTTACTCTTTATTACGAAAAAATTGTATTGAAGTGGATATACTTAGTAACCTGTTCCGCTTAGATATGTCTAAAGAGTCATAAAAACCCCTGAAATAAATCGAAACGTGTTTCACCTCTCAACGAGGCATGCACAGTCTGTGCTCGGCGCTTGGTGTGGCAACACGCCATGTTCGAGTTCGTGACAAGTCTATCGTCATCTTGAGGATGCCTCGTTGAGAGGTGAAACACGTGTCGATTTATTTCAGAGGTTTTTATGACTCTTTAGGTAGGTATATCCACTTCTATTGTATTTTATAATGGATTTCCGTAAGGTCAAGCCTGAGTCAATTAACTATCTTTACTACGAGTAAAAGCAAAAAGTTTATGGCGTAATACGTGTGTAAACAGGCAAAATATGGATTGTACATGAACCACCAATTTTTACAATAATAACCTGTATGTTCAGCAAAATTATTCATATTCGTGTATAAAACTTATTAGAATTCGTTTATTTTTTTTTAAGCTATTGCATAGCTTTTATCGCGGGCTTTGAGTGCGGCGACCGAATCAAGAAATTCCGTAACGTAACGAAAATAAAACCTAACACCCCCCACTCCGCCTACCATATAATGACGGTTCCCATGACAACGTGATGTTGTCATGGGAACGTAATTTTTGTTTTATGTCATCACGTCATCATCCCAAGTGTAGCGTTGACAAATAGGAAGTATGGAGGTTACAAATGCTATGCAATAGCTTTACCGCGGCAGTCCCCGAGTGCCACACGTATTTTTTTTTTAAATTTTGTCATCAATTTTTTTGTAAAACCGTTTTGGTGACGTTCTTCCGGATAAACTAAGAAAGTGTTGGACTTTATTATGCACGAAGTTTATATCGCTTCCTCGGAGATTCCTTTTTTATTACACCTTACCCAATAAAACAAAACCATTACAACTTCCGCGACAAGTCACACTGTTCCGTCTACCAAGGAATACAAAACGAAACGAGATGTGTCAGCTATTTGCTATGCAACGCCAGCTGTAAGACACAATTGAGATTAATGACCCACAGCCAGGGACCAAAGTCTTTGGTATTTTTGGCCTACGAGTAAAGGAACGTACCACATTAATGAAACGCAATGAAATCTTTTATTCAAATTAGGTCGATTTTTAAAGGGTTTAAGTACTTCCTCCTTTAGTTAAAGAGTTTAGTACTGGTTAGAAGTAAATGCTTTGAAAAGACACAGGATGCTAATGGCAGTTTTCACTGCGCTGTTGAATTTTCAACTCTCAACCCAGCGTTGAAAGTTGGAAATCCAACAGCGGGCCTTTATTTAGGCATTTATTTAGGTGTTGCTTAGTGTTAGTGAAAGCGGGCATGAAGCCTGTAAGTTTCTCTCTTATTTTAGTCCTCTATTACCTAACTGAAAACAGACTACATACAATGTCGCCCATGGGCATGTGCCCGCCCGCATTTTTCAGAATATTCATGAAAAATTATCGAAATATAACTTTAAAAGGGGGTCTATCATCTTTTTTTTCAAAGGTCTTTTAAAAAAATACTTTTTTTTTATATTTTCACCTTCGTTTTTTTTTGCATAGTTGACAAATTTTAATAAAAATGTTAGTTATTCCGATAAAATAACTCGTAAGCTTTTAGAAATAATAAACAGAATCCAAATCGAGCCTATAAAATCGGAGATATGGCAAACGCTACTCAAAACATAAAAAATGTAGGAACATGAAAAATAATAAAAATATTTTTAGATTTTTTTTCATGTAAGTATATTCAGAAAAATACGGGCGGGCACATGCCGACATTGTATTTTTACCTTTACTAAAACAGAACATAATTTATTGTCAAATGGAACGAAGAGTTT
Source organism: Agrochola litura (assembly GCA_949152395.1). Taxonomy (NCBI): domain Eukaryota; kingdom Metazoa; phylum Arthropoda; class Insecta; order Lepidoptera; family Noctuidae; genus Agrochola; species Agrochola litura. The sequence goes on from OX424509.1 coordinate 9,274,241, forward strand.
CTGAGGGTGATTACTTAATGACAGTTCTAAAACTGACCTCTCAATTATTAGGCCATCTAACAATACCTACGTGCAACGATTGGGCATTGGAAATCCACAAATAAACACCTTTCGGGAAGCTTACTTTTTAATACCGAATCGTATTTGATTGTTGAATTTGGTGGTTCGATTCACGCCAGCCAATAACAGAATAAATCGCCCAAGCTAATCACACTACACAAAAATGCACACAATTTGACCCATCTACTCTACAAAACCACTTACTGTCACATACATAAATGCATGCACATAAACCTATACGACCCACAAAGAGGCAAAGTCATAAAAATCCTAGGTTTTCGGATTCGATACAACCCTAGAACGCGGTTAGAAATGACAAGTAGGCATTTGCGACCTACGTCACTGAGAACGACGACATCCCGTTGCGAAGCTATTGTCTCGCTTACAGATTGCTCGTCCCTCGGCATTTGTAGGGTTAAATAAATTAATAATACCTGCACCTATGTGTAAAGTCTATTGTTTAAACGGAAAATGTGGGCAACATTTGTAAAGCAAATGATTTTGCACTGAAGTGTAAAGTTGCTGTGTCGGTGTTTTTTTAACGTGAACGTAACTGCCATTGTTTTAAAGCTATTTTGTTATCAGAATGGACTAAGTTCAGACAGTTTACGTCAAATAACAAAACTAATGTTTTTAAATGTATTAGATTTGTCAATAGTCTTCAAACCAAAATAACACTTTATTCCATTGAGTATCGAATCTACAAAGTTTCATACTTTTGAACTAGATTTTAAACTGCTGTCAATCAATAATCGTTAAATCAATTATTATTCAATTTATTAAATGATATTAGCATTTAATTTAGTGACCTTTTCTGGAATTTTAACATTCATTTGCTAACATAATAAGCAGACTAATAGTTAAATATCAATTACATTAAACGAAACAACGAGCATATTATTAAATGTAAAGTAACTACAAATACTAGAACAGGAATTCTATACGTTTAAGAATCTACGTACATTCCCAGACAAAAATCTAAGTATAAAGAAATCTAAAATGCTCACTAATTAGACCAGATTCCTAAGAAAAAAAAACAAAACCACTTACTTTGACCACTAGAAAGCACTAAACTCCACACAATTCTCAGCCTTTAGTCTCCAGAATAGACGCTATAATTGCATGCATATAAATTTAAACAAAAAAAAAGTTAAAAATACTCACAATAGGAAGTCTTGCTCCCAACATGGAGTCGGGCCCTTAACTGTCACCGTCGTAGACTTGACATTCTGTAGTTTGAGTGTCACGTAAGTGTTGAACTGCTGTACTCCTGGAAAACAGACCTTATTTTTGAAACCAGTAAGTTTAAAATTCCTTAACACATAATATAAGGTAGTCCAACGCATGAAAAAAGACTAGGTATTATATAGGTTTCCTAGTTAAGTATAGTATCAATCAAAAGCCTAATGAGTGTTGAAAGTTAAATTATAATGAATTTAGGGTAGCTGTAAGGGTTTTGTGCGGGTATGTGCGACCGCTGGATATGTTGAACTTAATTCAAAGGGTCCGCTGAATTGTAAATAGAACTTGGGTTTTAGGATGTTCCTTGTGTATGTGTTTATTTATACGTAAAATTATTTAGTATAGTCCAGCACTGCTTAGAAATAGATTCAATTAAATATATTCGAAATTATTGTCCGCAAATAAGATCGTAATAAAAAGTTTAATTTTTTTGAAGTGAAAACTTATTTAGGCACATTGGGCATTTTTGAGATGGGACTAAACCATTGATTTCGTGACACTGTTACGAAACCAGCTTTTGACCATTAAAAAGACATCAACGCGTTGATTACCACGGTGCGTGGAGTAAAAGACATCAACGCATTGATTACCGCAGTGCCAGTTTTTTTTTCAATTTTTCACTTCTGTCGGCACTCCCGGAGTGCCACTGTTTTTTTTTTAACTGTAGGAGTCACTATTGAATTCTGTTATGTGTAAATAAAAATACTAACATAGGAAATACAGGGTTATTGGTAATATGTCGCCAAAAATATAAAATGTCAAATTACTCGGAAACGGTTAACATTTGCATAGGGTCATTTGGTTTTAAATGACCTCTCCTACATCCCCTAATGGATAGCCAACGACCAGTAACCCTGTATAAACACGCAACTTCACTAAAGATAATATATGAATGAGTGAAGCTTGTAATACTGTAAAGCTTTGGTTCCCTAAGGGTGTGTCCAAATCAAACGAATGCGCTACAAATGCGCCGCTCGCAATCCGCTCGGGAGCTGCTCGTGCGCTGCACGCGTGCGGTTACTACAATTGTTTAGTGAGCCACTTTATCGCAACTCACGCAAGGCTTGCACAGTGGGCGCCTTTAGCGCACGCGCAACTCGCGCGCGTGCAGTTCTGTTCGCTTTTGTACTGTATATCAGAAATGAAATGAGTGAATGAGCGGGGGGGAGGAACTACGCATTCGCCAGATGTGGACACACCCTAGGAAAGTGGACAACTTAATAATGGCTGTCCAAATACAGTACGTTTTTTGACAACTTAATGTCAAATACTGTGAATATGACAGATTTTCACGACAGCCGTTATAATATGACGAAACCGCTATCCTAAGAAACTGTAGCTTAACTGAGGGGCAATTCCTGTAATTTTTAAGAACGTTCACAGTAGCATCTCTTTTGCAATCTGTCAAAAATACAATCTACAATATGTAAAAAAACCTGTCCGATCCCAAAGGGGCTCATAGGTACTGCAATAACATTACTTTTTGATAAAAAATCTTATTATTATTGAAAATAAAAAGTTATTGCTATTTAAAAATCATATTTTTAATACCAAAATTACCACAAATCCTATAAAACTTAGCTAATTTACAACAGGGGTCATAAGTTATGACTTGTAGACACCCGCTAAATGACGGCCGCCCGCGCTCCATGTAATAACCCCCGTAAAATTCCCTATTTAAAAAAAGTGACTATTTTTTTTCTCTTTTTTCCTGATTATTTACACCTAAATCGACTCTCAGTACGATACTTAACAACACTCTCACAAATCGGACAGGGTTTTTTTTTACATGTTGTATTTACCAACATTTTTGACAAGTTTGACAGATTGCGACTTGAATGTAAACGTTTTTAACCGACTTAAAAAAAAGGAGGAGGTTCTTGGTTCGTCGGGATATTTTTTTTATGTATGTTCCCCGATTACTCGAAGACGGCTGGACCGATTTGAAAAATTCTTTTTTTTGTTTGAAAGGGTACTTGGGGATACTTCCAAGTTGGTCCCATTGTCATTTAGTCACGATCTGATGATGGGATCTTGGAGAAATCGAGGGAATTCTTCAACTATTATAGGCACATCTATAGCGATTTGGGTATTTTTGATGAGCAGTTGACATTAGGCTATTGTAACTTAGATAAATTGCAAACCAACCCACTAAAAAGTGAAAAAGAAAATCTTTTTAACAAAAAATACAACCGACTTCCAAACTACAAAGTGAAAAATAACTTTAATTTCGGAAGTCGGTGTCAAAAAACTAAAATACTGATCTAATAAAGACACCTACTTCCGAAATTAAAATTGTTTTTAACCGGTAAGGGACGGCTGAGTCGCCGTGGGTGGTCCGCGCCGTGACAGTTTTACGACCGCACTTAAATAAACAAACACTCGGATTTCTTTACAATGTCTCAAGTAGTATTGTTAATGTTTTTTGCTACTCGAATAGATTAGGAATACGTTTCAAATGGTTACAGTCTTTGTAAACAACGTTCACTTATCTTTATTACCCGCTTTTGTTATTATTTCTTTTGTTCTTTGTGATAACGATTTCTGATAAAACTACCGTACCAATTCACACGAAATTTTGCAGGGTACATTATGGATAGATAAGTTATCTAACAAAAGCGTTTTTAGAGACAAACATTGAAAACAAAAAATTCAAAAAATCTAGATTTTTGATGATCTAGAATTTCTATTGCTTACGTAACTTTCACCGTACCAAAAAAATATTTTTTTGTATTATTTTGTTCTAAATGTTGTCTAAAACGATGATACATGTAATATAGAAAAGAAATAAAACACTTACGGATCAGATCCATACAGAAAAACCACAAAATATTACAACTTTCACTGTGACGGGAACTTTCTCTTTTTTGGTTGTTTACACTTTTTTGGTTGGGTCAAAATAGGTGTTATTTAGTGCGAATATTATCTAAAACGATGTAATATTTACTTCAAAATGAAAATATCACCACTTTCCGACGATTTACACACAAAAACCATTAAAAAACGAATTATTACAGCGGACGGGAGTGACATTTGACTGACATTTTACCGCGCGGGAACGTGATTTTCAACATTTTTTTAAAATGTTGCCTATTAATATTTTTGCTTTTAGTCGATTTATTTGACGAGAATATCTATCCGACCATAGACAGAAAAATTCACAGACGATAATAGCCATTACAACAAGTACAAATAGAGATGTAAGTCGCGTGGGTGTGCCGTCTCTCATGAGAGACGCCGGTCCTTTACCGGTTAACTTTGTAGTTTGGAAGTCGGTTGTATTTTTTGTTAAAAAGATTTTTTTAAGTACGAGCCTTCAAGTGTTTATGGATAATATTTTGAAACACGAAACAATTGACAAATAATAAAAAGAACAAAATCTTACCTTGCATAGAAACATAGCGCGCCTTTTTTACTGAAACAAACAAATAATCACCATTTATTAAACTATTATTACACGGTTTTGACCCCTGAAATGACCGAAGAAGGTCATCGAACTCGCTCACATACAATCAGAAACAAGTTCCTAAGATTGTTGAACGGTGGTAAGTACCTAACTACAGTCGAGGACTGAAAATGTTTACCACCCTAAGGTAATTGCTTGCGTATTTATTGTTTATAACGTTGCTTGCAAAAAAATATAATAGATAATAATATTATTCATAATGCTGTCGTTATGGCTCAGTGGTTAAGGCCTCGCCTCTCATGCACGAGGTAGTGGGTTAAAAATCCGGGCAAGTACTTATGTGAATTTAATCAATCTGCCTAGCTTTTTCCCAACTAGGTTGGGGTCGGCTTCCAGTCTAACCGGATGCAGCTGAATACCAGTAATTTACATGGAGCGACTACCTATCTGACCTCTACAACCCAGTAACTGGGTAATACGATACCCCTTGGTCTTATTCTTCCCGTGTGGTTAGTGACTAACCTGGTGTCAGAGTTTTAAAGCCGCCCATGAACCTCTGACTTGGCTCTTACCCCTTGGTAAGACTGGTTATCAGACTTTCGGGCTTCTGACGACCCGTTACGACTGTCAGAGATCTACGAATGGCCCCCGGGACTAACGGCTTAACGTGCTTTCGAGGCACGAAGTAGTCTGAATGTAAAGATGGTCACCCATCCACGGACCAGCCCCGGCAAGCGTAGCTTAACCAGTTGGATCGACCCGTGTGGCTGTTATTACTTAGCCACGAACTCCTCTCTGCTGATATTATTATTATTCATGAAAGATTATTCAAAGAAGTGATTAAATTGTAAAGCACAATAAAAAAATAAAAATAAAATGGCATCCAGACCTTATTGCACACACACTGACAAACAGGTCAGCCCGCGACCGTACAATAAGCTTCGTTCACTTAACTTAAGAGCAGCCAACCCGTCATACTTTTCATACAAACGCTCGTACGTGATTATGGCGTTGTAACACATCTTTCTTTAATTCTTTTAGACTAATAGGTATCTTGTGAACTATATCTAGGTTTCTATGAAAGCAAAAAATAAAAATTTTACGAAACAAATTCAATATAAGCCTCCAAAAATCTGCTTTTTAGCACAAATTTTACCTGAATTTTGACCGTTCATAATGTACTCATAAATTGTAAAATTAAAGAAAACATCTTCATAAAAACCTCGCACATGTAATGGAGATTCTAAATGACAAACATTTATTTCACAAACTAGTAAGGCGTATTCAAAAACACGTATTTCCTGAAACAAGTTATTTTTCGCACAATGTTATCGCGTTCTCACTTGCTTGTTAGCAATTCTCACTTGCGCTGGATGAAACAACAAGCTTTTCGACCATGGTCGCGTTGACGATAGACGGACCGGGAAGGGCCCTCTTAAGCTAAAGTTGCACAGTTACTGTTTTGTTTATTTTATTTCAGCAATAACTTTTACTTGCACAGAGCTCCCATGTCACTTTTAACTTAGATTTTCTTACTCGAAGAGTTGGACTAGTCATGAAAGTAAATTGGTTTTATAACATAACATAACATTACACTGGTATTCTCCGAAGGTTTTCACAGAGGTGTACCTACAGTACACCCACATTTTGCCAGTTATGTTTAAGTACCATGTAATAGGGGCGAGCCTATTGCCATCAACCGGGCACAAATCCAGCCTCCGGGCTGCTACTGAGAAATTCCAGATAAAAAAATCCAATAGCATTTTTCCCGACCCATGTATCAAACCCTGAATCTCATGCTCAGCAGTAGCTCTTGCGACCACTACACCAACGTGGCAGTCAAATTGGTTTTATATGACCAAGGTTACAACAAGTACACTCTACAAGTAGTACTCGCAAGTTGTAACCTATTATTTACTTCAAAATATGTTTACTTTTCACTCTTACTAAAGCGGTTAAACTACGCTAAAAAGAGAAGCACTAAGTATTTATTACACCTAAAAATACATTTTGCGGTCTTACAAGAACAAACATTTACGAAAAAGTGACTCCTAAATTAGGTCGTGTTACCTGTTACTGACCAGTGACCATTATAAAAAACTTAAAACGAAAAGAAATAAAGAACGTATTCAATTGATATTTAAATACGTATTTATCGTTCGTACAAAAATAACAGATATTTGGAACTGTTATTTTTGTGTAACAGTAACAGTGATAACAGATATCGTGTTTAACCTGTTACAATCCATCTCTAGTAGTAGGTACATACAAATGGGTTTCCTAAAGCTCTATATATTTAATAAGATCTTGGTTTGAGATAACAGAAACTACGCAAAAGGAGTCATTCAGCTTAAGATTCTTGACATTTGGTCTCCTAGATTACTATTTATAACACTTCAGTTAGGTTGGAGTTTGTGAAGACCTCTTAAATGGCTAAACATACACAATTACCTACAACTATTCTTGAATATGAGACTATATATTCTCGGTATTATGGATTGGAATCCAGTTTAAAACCTACTTATGAACGTCTGAAACATATGTAAGGTTGCGGTCACAGAGACAAAGTTATGAAGTATTTCGTACCTTATAGTTTAAGTATGTACTAAAGTATGTACTTTCTGAGACGTATTTTTTCACAAAAAGTGGTGATAGTTTCTGGGCAGTAGAAACAGTTAAGTTTGTAGTGCTTACACTGAATAAACTCTTTCATAACAACTCTATAAAAGCCTACTAATAATATGAAAGTTTGTGAGGATGGGTGGATGTTTGTTACTCTTTCACGCAAAAACTACTGAACGGATTTGGATGAAATTTGGCACACAGATAGTTTATAATCTGAATTAACACATGGAATACTGTTTATCCTGATATTCTCACGGGATCGAAACTCATGCGGTTGAAACCGCGGGGTGCAGCTAGTAACATTATAAAAAGAAAAAAATTGTATTTTTATTTGTAATGAATAAACTCAAAACTACATAAAACTGTTTCACTTAGGTATTCACTTGCATAAGTTCCCTTAAACACTTACCCCATTATTCCTAAACGTCTTCAAACTATGATAAACATCAAAATTTTGCTACAGCCTAAAGTCTTCACACTTGACAAGAAAAGCTCGAACTTATAAAAACATAACACATAACATAACATCACGCCTTGTTTCCCCGAAGGGTTGGGCAGAGGTGTACCTGTAGTAGGTACACCCACATTTCGCCAGTTATGTTTAAGTCCCATGTAATAGGGGGCGAGCCTATTGCCATCAACCGGGCACAAATCCAGACTCCGGGCTGCTACTGAGAAATTCCAGATAGAAAAACCCAATAACACTTACTAACTCACCACTTAACTTATAAAAACTTATTTTAAAATCACTTTTTTAAATTACGGGATAGTTATTTCCACATTTCCTTACACTTTATAAGTTTACAGTAAGTGTAGAATTTATAAACATACAAGGCAATTATAATTTCCACCCTCTACACTTCAAAGTTTACAGTTGCTGTAACAAAATCACTTTATTTCAATCATAAAATGTGATTTAACGGCTATGTCAACCACGTGCAACGTTTGCGTGTGTACTGTTGCTATTACAAGAACAGGTAACGCAATCGATGGTACTACCCCACCATGACTTATTGAGTATTAAAAAAACGTAATGGACTGTAATAAATCTGTCTGCGATATTTTATTTTTTTAATTAGGCTTTTTTTGAAGTGAAAACTTCCTTAGGCGCGTTGGGCATTTTTGAGATGAGACTAAACCATTGATTTCGCGACCTGTTACTGACACCGTAGAGTAAAAGACATCAACGCGTTGATTACCGCGGTGCGTGGAGTAAAAGACATCAACGCGTTGATTATCGCGATGCCGATTTTTTTTCAAGTTTTCACTTCTACAGGCACTCTCGCAGTGCCACTGTTTTTTTCATGTTAATGATTTTTTGGGAGTAAAAAGGTCGTAAGTTCGTGTTCGAATGTGGTTTTATGATGGTCTTGAGCTGTAATGGTCTCTACTGTGATAACCGAACTTTGTTAAATATACATCTTTTTGGACACTTTAAATAAGGCATAAGTTACGCCATCAAACTAAATAAAATAGTTGTGACGCCTTACATAAACATGCACCTTACGTAAATTATAAAAACATAGATATCTCTCTCTGATCGAGTTGGATTGCCATCCCATCGGACTATGAGAGTAAGGGAAGAGAGAGTGCACATGTGTCTGCGCACATAGTAAACTTGTGCACTATACCTATTAATATTAAAATCGTATTACACTCTAAAGGACTCTATTAATATTATACACTCCAAAGGAATTCTTTGACGATAAGTAAATCTTGACATTTAAATTCAGACCTGTACACAATACACACAGCACCTACAATCTTAACTTAATACCTACCTATGTTATGATGTGTTGTTTCATGATTATTTCCTTTATTTAATTATTTACATATAAATTACATTTTTAAATATTAGAACAAAATTATATAAAAACATTTAAAAATATAAAAAATAGTATCCCCACCGGTATCGGAAACAGGGTCCCAGCTACCGGCGGTACCTGGCGGTCAGGGCTCCAGAGAAAGGAACCTCCTAACAATGCGAGCCGTGTCCAGGAGTACCGCTTTCTGAATCAAGCCCTTAATCCAGCTGCCCAACGAGAGCCTCCTTAGGTGTTGGTCGAGGCTCTTGGCAATTAAGCCATTGGCTGATACGACTATCGGCACAATGATTGCTGAGTCCACATCCCACATGTCGACAACCTCGCGAGCCAAGTCAAGATACTTGATTTGTTTATCTTTCATGATTATTATTGTTATCGCTACTTGTTTTAATTTATATCTTATTTTAATTTATGAATGGAAATGATGACAAATTAATTGTTCTTACCCTATCCTATATTATATCATGAGAGTAACTTATTTATATTTTAGTTAAATGATAAATGATGGACATCTAATAACCATGTAAAATTAGTATTAGGTAATTGATTAAGCACAGTGGTTTTAATATTGTGACGTGACACTGTAGAAAATTAAACTATTTATATTGCTGTGCCCTAGCATGGTTCATGTATGAAACCTATTTAAACTTGTAACAACTTGTAAACTACATGAATGCAATAAATGATGATTATGATTATGATTACTATCCCGCGTCAATGGCTAGTCTCCGCTGAGATAGGCCGCCATGGCAAAATTTCGGTCTGAAAGACTATTTTTATAAAAAGCAAATAAGACCTAGATATAACAATAAATAACAACAACATTAAAGTTTCTCCTAACCTCCAAACTCTAGACATGAATTACGATTGTTTCAAACACAAAAATATCTAATTAATACTTTGATAAATGGAAGTTCTCCAATTATATTTGTTAGCCGGTCCCTTCGGGGGTACAGAGCAACAACAGGTACACAAAAACTTTAACTACCCACAATCTGTATCAATTTATCAAATCCCCGAAGGCGGAGTTTGGAGACTTATCTAGGGGACTTGGCTAAAAGTTAGCTCATTGAAAACATCGTTCCCACGACGGTAGATAACAAAAACTTTACACTTTGACATTTGAATACTGTGAGAGAGAGAGCGGTTGTTAAATTGTAGTACTTACTTCACGGTTAAAACTATTTAGGTTATCGAAAACGAAATTAGTATTGAATTCCAGAATGCAGATTTTTTTTGTATTTTAAATATAAATATTTAATTCATTTCTGCTGCCATAAACAGCTAAAGAAGATACCTGTTATATAGGTAACAGATTATATAACGTTTTGTTCTAATTTTAAAATGACGTTATCAAAATGTTAACGTTATACTGTACAGGGTGGGTAAAAAATCGTAAATCAAACAAAATAGGGCGATAGTTGGGTTTATTTGCAGTAAAAAATATCCCTATGGTAGAGCCCTAACATAATATCCTAAAAAGTTATGACTATTTGAGTGTTTTTTTAAGAAAATACCAAATATTTGAATAATAGGCAATTACATATTTTAAAACAATAAATGGTGTTTAGTTGCTTCTAGGAAATGTATCGTCACTACAAAAGTTCTTTTATGACAGTAGGTACCATGATTTATGAGTATTGGCACTTTTCAAAATATCTTTCTTCAAGTCTCACGAAAAATGATTTGTAAAATATTTATATTTTTTATTCACATTTTTACTGCAAATAACCCCACCCCAACAATCGTTCTGTTTCGTTTGATCCACGATTTTTTACCCACCCTGTATAGAAAACGTTCAACTTTTTATTTGAACAAAGAGATTTAGGTAACACTTTAGTAGACCTACTTGTCTTAAATTACCGCATATATGATTATGATAGCTCAACAGCTAGTTACGTCACTAACCCAAATAAAAAAAAACTATCTCAGTAAGTCTACGCAAACACAGAGTCGCTTCTCTCTCACTACTTGAAGCGTGTTACTTTAAATAATTCACTCCCACAGGATGGCCTAACTTTCCGCCCAAAACACTTCGCCTTCAGATTCTAAATCTTTCTCCAACGGTAGTGATAAAAAAATAGGAAACAAATTTGTGTACATATTTTATGTAGTTTTGATCGTTTTTTCTGTTTTGCATAAATCGGTCTAGGTAGTAACTAAAATTGGGCTATGTATAAAAGAAGATAAGGTTGATATTTATTTTGTTAATCTTTAGGTACAACGCGGTAGCGTTTTGGAACGAAGTTTTTTAACGCGACTTGCGGTAGGAATTAACTGGCAGAAATCGTCATGTAAGAAAAATTTATAAGCCCAAAAATTCAGTTTTAAGTGTTAAAAAGTTTTTGTTTTTTAACATAGTATACAGCGCTTCCGCAAAAGAAACTTTGTTTCAACCGGGTGTCTCACAACACCTTCCGATTATTATTTTTTAAGTGGAAACTTCTTTAGGCGCGTTGGGCATTTTTGAGATGAGACTACACCATTGATTTCGTAACACTGTAAATACACCAGCTTTTGACCATTAAAAAGACATCAACGCGTTGATTACCGCGGTGCCGATTTTTTTTTAAGTTTTCACTTCTGTTGGCACTCCCGGAGTGCCACTGTGTTTTTTTTACTGTTTACTGTTTTGCATAGGTGTGTCTTTATCTATAAAAACAACCGACTTCCAAAAAAAAAACTACAAAGTGAAAAATAACTTTAATTTCGGAAGTTGGTGGCAAAAAACGAAAACACAAAACCCGAGACACCGACTTCCAAAATTAAAGTTATTTTTCACTTTGTAGTGTGTTTTTTTGGAAGTCGGTTGTTTTTTTTTTTTGTAAAAAGTTTTTATTTTTCACCACACATTCGAATACCACTACCTGCTATCAGTGACAGATACTTATCATATCATCTACATACTAAGTGGGAAAAAAATACGTTTCAAAATTGGTCCACAAATGACGGAAAAATCGGTGGACATACATAAAAAAAAAAACATACGCGACGAACATTTAACCTCCTCCTTTTTAAATACACAATCTCTTACAGTACAGTAAATAAACACAAATTATTTTCTACGATTCACACACCAGTTTGCCTCAACAATATTCAATCCCCTATATCTTACTCCGATCACCAATCCAACTGCCGAGCGCAATGACCAATTACCGAGCCAAGATTGTCAATTGCAGAGAGAAAACCATGTTCATTCTTAGACGTAAGCGAGCCAATATTTATGGCTTAGATCTACAATTCCTTATTTTATCGTTGGAAAAAGCTCTTTTAATGAAAAACACATCACAAAATTAGAAACAAACTCTAAAGAAATTGTTAATAAAACATTTCATCAACTTGCAAAAAAGGACCCAAAAAGATCAGAATAAAAGAAGCTCGTTGTAACACACCAAAAATTAAATCAGCCCAGTTAAACAGTGTGACGTACAGTCTGCTCAAAAGCTTTCGTCAGTAAAATACTTCAGAAAGTCCTTTAACTACGTGCGGCATGTTGCCATTTGTGTATTTTCGCATGCAAATAAAAATTACCGCAAAAAGGTCACACAGGCAGCTCCGACGAGTATACCTAAGGTATGTAAATTTGTCCTTTTGTAGTCAAAGTGTATAAATAAAAACGGGTATGTAAAATATTCCTAAGCTTGAACAATTTTTCAAGCGACATCGAATAAATATTGGCAGCTTTTCAAACAAAATACTTTTTAATATTACATTTTTTATTGTGTGTAGGCGTAAGTAAACAACTGTAAAGTATGGGGTGTGTTTGTGTAAGATATTATATGCATGGGTGTGTGTGTGTGAAGTGGAGGCAAGCAAAAAGGGGCGCGCGATTTTAATTAAATTAGATGATCTATAGGTACTTGAGTTTGTTTTGACATGTTTTCTGAGATGTGTTGGACAGAAAATGCTTATAAAAAAGATACGTGTTAAAGTGATTTGAATATCTAATAAAGATTCATTTCATCGTAATGGCTCATTTTCATTAGTCGATAACTCGGCCGATATACAGCATGCGGGGAATCCCCGAAGCGGGCATAGTGACCAAGGAAATTTATCGGTCGGTAAAAAGCGTGTGGAGACCCACATCTAATGAAAATGCGCCTTCAAAGCAACTGTCAAACGTGCGGTGCAGGATCTCCGTATACTGCAATCGTTCCCTATCGACTTATGAAAACGCTTTCCTGAATACGGGCCAACGGGGTAATGAATATGAGATGTTAGAGCCGTAGCTCATGGCATAATTAAGTTTCTGCCTACCACAACAAAAAAAGTTGTGAGTTTACAAATGTGAATAATTCCCAAAAGTTTTATTGAAGTGAAAACTACTTTAGGCGCGTTGGGCATTTTAGAGATGGGAATAAACAATTGAACTCGTGACACCGTTACCGACACCTCATTTATGTTAACGCGATTGTACTCTTTATTTATATTACATTACGAATCAATGTTCAACGCAAGTTTTTAACTTTAAAGGTTCTGGAAGTGTTTTTTTTTTTTGTAAATGCTGTTGTACTCTTTATTTAGATAAGGTTACGGACCCATGTTCTATACAAGTATTTTTCTTCCACCAAGGCAATCTTGTTCAAGTTTTCACTTCTGTCAGCACTCCCGGAGTGCCACTATTTTTTTGTTTTTAGGTGTCTAGGCTTCCAAAGCTAAAAGTACCGAGGCAGTGCAGGAAACAACATGCAATTTATATGAAGACAACTGAAAGATTACATGTCCAAAGTACATCCATATGCAAATGCCTCGCTGCCTCTTGCCTCTACTAGTTTATTTAACTAACTTTCCCAAACTGTCGTAATTAAATGTAGAAAGAGGATTTCGACATAACTTTATTGACATATTTTTTTAATCAAATTAGATTTGTTACAGCTGTAGTGGCAATCATGTCATTTGGTTTAAATAGGTCCTTATTTTTATTATTTTGTTTATCTTTTATATAGATTATTTTCTTTTAGATTTTGCGAATGTGAGAACGTTGTAGGCTGTAGACTTGTGGACTATTTTCTATTTTACTAAGTACCTGGTACTTCTTGATAGGCTTACACTGTCCTCCCATATCTGACACCGTAATTTGAAAACATTGTAGAAACCACTTATTTTGAAAAGAGTAACCGTGGAGTTTCTTGCCGGCTCTTCTCCATAGGAAGCGACCAATTGGAACCGTGCAACTAGCTTCTGACGTTTCATAAGTGCCCTTGTAGGTTTATGTGAAATAAAATATTTTGAATTTCAAAATCAAAATCAAAATCAAAATATTTTATTTCACATAAACCTACATGGGCACTTATGAAACGTCAGAAGCTAGGTGCACGGTTCCAATTGGTCGTTTCCTATGGAGAAGAGCCGGCAAGAAACTCCACGGTTACTCTTTTAAAAATAATTGGCTTTTACAATACTTTCAAACATTGATGTAAATCACTTTCAAATAACAGTGTTTCTAGGTATGGGAGGACAGTGTAGGTCTTTCAATAAGTACCAAGTACTTAACAAAATAGAAAATGGTCAACAGGTCTACAATCCACTAAGCCTACAGCGTTCTCACATTCACAAAATATGTAGAAAAGAATCTATACAAAAAAATTAATTAATTAAAAAAAGTAAAAAACCTATTTTAAATAAAACGCAATTATATGATTGCTATTACAACTGTAATCAATCTGAATAATTATCATGTCCACAAAAGCCACAAAAAAAAAGTAAATAATGTCAAATAATAGAATAGTTAATATGTCAAGGGCGAATGTAAAAAAAAATAAAGATTTAAATAATCATGGTAATTTGGAAGCAGTTAATAGACTCTTACTTATTTATGCCGTTAATGAGGTACCAGGGAAGCCACATGTGCAGAAGGAATTATTGCCAAATTTCCTTGTCTTCAACGTAGTCTTTAATTTTATAATATGAATTCTTGATAAGGACACGTTTGATGTGGGTTTTGAACTTCCCATCGCTAAGTTCTGTCACAGACTTTGGCAACTTGTTATAAAAGCGGATACTGTTTATAAGAAATGACTTGCTTGTTTTAGTTAATCTAAATTTGGGTATCACAATTTCATGTCGACTACGTGTATTTATATTATGGAAATCGCTTCTTATTTTGAAAAGTCCTAAGTTTTTGCGAACATACATAATACTTTCTAAGATATAAAGTGAAGGCAAAGTCAGTATATCAATTTCTTTAAATTTGTCTCTAAGGGACTCGCGAGGGCCCATTTTATAGATCGCGCGGATTGCCCTCTTTTGTAAAATGAAAATTGAATCTACGTCAGCTGCCGATCCCCACAGCAGGACGCCATAAGACATAATACTGTGGAAATAAGCAAAGTATACTAACCTAGCTGTGGCTATATCAGTCAACTGCCTTATTTTTCTTACTGCATAAGCAGCTGAACTTAATCTACCTGAAAGAGTTCTAATATGGGCGCCCCATTGTAATTTTGAATCTAAAGTAATTCCTAAGAATATAGTTTCCGTTATTGCATCTAGTTTTTTGCCATCAAGTTTTAGATTTAGGCCTACTTGAGGTACATTTGGTAATGAGAACCTAATACATTTCGTTTTGTTCGCATTAAGTAAAAGATTATTAGCTGCGAACCATTTTGAAAGTACAGCCAGGCTATCGTTGACATGTAATACATCTGTATCTTTCCTGTCTATTTTAAATATAAGAGAAGTATCGTCAGCAAATAGAATTATATCTGATAAGTTAGTCATCATGTAAGGAAGATCATTTATATAAACTAGAAATAAGAAAGGGCCGAGAATTGAACCTTGAGGCACGCCCATTTTCACTAGAGACCCCGAAGACATCGCCCCATTAACATTTACTTTTTGCTGCCTGTTTGATAGATAGGAAAGAACAAGATCAGCAGCTTGTCCACGAATTCCGTAGTGGTGTAATTTACAGATCAGTGTATTGTGGTCAACGCAGTCAAACGCCTTTGAGAGGTCACAGAAAATGCCAATTGCATCCTGGGACTTCTCCCAGGATTCCAAAATGTGACTGATGAGTTTAACTCCTGCGTCAGTCGTCGACCTACCTTTCGTGAAACCAAACTGGTGACTATGTAAAATCCCATTAGAATTAAAATGTGCCAACATCTGGTCTAGCATGATTTTTTCATATATTTTACTCAATGCTGGTAGCACAGATATTGGTCTATAATTAGAGGGATCACTCTTACTACCCGATTTGAAAATTGGTACTACTTTACTATGTTTCATTAAATCAGGAAACGTACCGCTATCTAAACATTGATTAAATATGCCTGTTAGGACAGGGGCAATTGTGTCAATGATATCTTGAAGAACCTTAACGGAAATCCCCCATAAGTCTTCAGTGTTTTTTATGTTAAGACTTTTAAATGCTTTTTTAATTGTGACAATTGAAATGGGCTTAAATTCAAAATTTGGAATGTCTCTACTGAAGTGTTCTTTTAAAAGAGATTCAGCTAGTATAGATGATGAGGGGAGAGATTTCGTAACCTCTATTGGGATGTTGGTAAAGAAGTTTTCTAGTGTCTCAGCAACTTTTAACTTATCTGAAATGGTTACATTATCAATTTTTAATGACAATTCATTCTGATCTCGCTGTTTTGTGTTTCCAGTTTCTTTGTTAATTACCTGCCACACAGCTTTTATTTTATTGTTAGAATTATTAATTTTGTTACTTATTAATTTAGATTTAGCTTGGGCGCAGACTCTTTTAAATATCTTTGAATAGTTTCTTACATAATTATGAATTACTTGATCAGAAGTCAATGATTTTTCGTTATATAAATTATATAAAATATCTCTGCTTTTTCTAATGCCAGGAGTGGCCCATTCATTAAATTTTGGTTTGGTATTGATTGTTACTGTTTTTACAGGACATGCTTTATGGAATTCTTGGCACACTGTAGAAAGTAGTGTACCATAGTTCATGTTGGGGTCTTGTGAATCAAAACTAGCTGATGAAAGATTGCTAAGAACATTATTATTAAACATTTTCAATTTATTTTTAGTAAGAGGTCTTAACTGAATAGTTTTATCTAAGCGTAACTTTTTATCTGATTCAAATGATACAAGTTGACCAGTATGGTCAGACCTAACGCCACTAATTAAGGATGAGTCTTGTATTTTACAATTAGTAAATATATTGTCAATGCATGAAGCTGAGGTTGCTGTTATTCTAGTTGCTTCATTAAATATACATTTTAAATTGAATGATTTAAACAATGATATAAGCTTATATTTATCAGGTGAGTTAACTAATAGATCAATATTTAGGTCACCACAAACAAAAACTAATTTATTATCTTTAAAAAGTTTACTTAGTATTTCTTCCATAATGATTAAAAATGATGACAAGTTTGAAGCTGGTGGTCTATAAACACATAAGAAAGTATGGCCTTCAACCTCTGCACATGCTACCTCACATAAGCGATCAACAGAGCAAGCAGTGATATCCTTCCTTTCCTTATGTCTGAAACAACTATTACATAATATCAAGGTACCACCCCCTATTGAGGACCTGTTGTACGCACTGGCAACTGAAAAATTATTTACATTAAACAGCATCCTATCTGGTCTTAACCAGGTTTCACAAAAGCATAAGATATCCATATGATATTTATCTATTAACAATTCCACGTCTAGGATTTTGCCAGAGAAGCGATTAATATTTTGATGATACAATAAAATATTTTTATCATGCTTCTCTTTTGTCGAGTCTAAAAGTTTAAAGAGCCTATCACAGTATTATTAGAAATACTAGATAATACTATTTCGTCACTTAGCCTAGTCTCAGTTAAATTATCAATAACTGCGTGTATATTGTAAGCTAACAAAGTAGCCAATACATGTTGACTTTTCTTGGGAAGAAACATATGTTCCCGAATTAAAACAAAATCTCTAACAAAATTGTTAGTATCAAAATACAATAAACGGTCACTATGACGACATGTCAAAATATGCATTAAGTTATTTAAACTACAAATGTAATCATTTTCTTCAGCATACAAATGATCTGAATATGGCAATGCACATAATATTAATTTACCTAATTTTAATTTAAGTAGGGTGTCGACACCATTAACTATGTCCCTTTTAGTGATGCTCAGACTGTTTCCAATTAAAAGAACTACAGTAGTCTGCTCATTCATTTGTGTGTTTTTTATTTTATGAACAATCTCATTAAAATGCAGGTTATGGTAACAACAGTTAACTATTGCATGTTTTGATCGGTTATTTAATAAGGATCCAAAACCTGCTCCTAATCTATCAGAATATACTAAAACATTACTTTGAGTGGGATTGATAGTTTCTATAGTATGAGTTAGAATGGGTGAAGTGACAGGAACAACATGCTGTGACATGAGAGGTGGCGGAGTGGAAGCACAACTACAGGTGAGATTGTTTGTCAGCGACTCGTACCTCTCTGCATTGTACTTCACCAAATCCACCAACTCACAGGCCTCCTGCAGGCGCTCGCTTAACATTTGTTGACAAGACTCATACTTACAAGATATTTCCTTAAGTGTATTTTCCCTGCTCAGTAATTCCTTTTGAAGGTTTTGTATTTCAACATCATACATTTGTCTGCTAGTTTCCATCTTAATATTGCATACATTTAGTTGGCTTTTTAAATGAATACGTTCTTTCCTAAGATTAATATTAAACTTATAAATTCTTTGTGACTTCAAGAGTTTCTTGTACTTTTTTATATTTTTACTAATTTTAATATACTTCTTAATTTTATTATGACTAGTTAGAATTGGACATCTAGTTAAGGTATCGTCCCCAGTCAGGTCTATGGCAACGATGGGCTTCTCACATTCCAGTCCGGATACACTACCAACCAGCTCGTCGAAAAGGTTATTGGTGTTGGCAACCTGTTCGCTGGCTTTCAAAGAGTTGATGGTGGAAATGGTGTTGTGTGCCTTGCATAATTCCACTTCAAGGCCTGATATACGTCTCAGTGCCTGGTCATGAGTGTCACTGCATTGTTGAAAATCTGACACTAGTTGACGGAGATGGTGGTGCTGGTCAAGTATGTCCATATGCTGGGTGTGAAGTTCAACAAGCTGGCTCTTTAGTTGAGTGTTTTTGTCATTAATCCTCTTGACTTCAACCTCACTGTCCTCTCTTTCCTGCAGCAGCTGGGTGCATTCTTTTTTTGATGCCTCCAGCTCCTTCAGTGTTGCATTCAATTTGTCACTCATGTCACGAACTGTGGCTGCGCGGGTCATCATATTCAAAAGTTTCCCCAAATGGCACCTGGAATATGACAGAAAACAACTGAGTGTATGAGGAATGTAAATGAGTTGAGAACTTGAGAAGATAGGAGGGTAAAACAGTTAGCAAG
Source organism: Agrochola litura (assembly GCA_949152395.1). Classification (NCBI taxonomy): domain Eukaryota; kingdom Metazoa; phylum Arthropoda; class Insecta; order Lepidoptera; family Noctuidae; genus Agrochola; species Agrochola litura. Next base: position 9,293,751 of record OX424509.1, read on the forward strand.
AAATAAAAGAACAAAAGATGAAGTTTTTTAGAAAATTTATAAAAATATGGAGGTACTTAAAGAAAGTAGGAAGCTAATTAATTTATTTTGGGGCTTATCACATATCAGAATTACTATTGATTAAAAAGAAAAGACATAAGTAAATTACCATTTATGATAATAATATTAATATTAGAGCTAACAGTTATTTTCCACTAAGAATGTTATGGACATGAGATTAGAGGCACCTAATAAAGTTTCATTTCTACAATGCAATTGGTTTTAAACAACAGTAATAAAGCAATTTAGGGATTAATATGTGTGCAGTAAAGTTTGAAGTGTATGTTTTATGTCTGGGGCAAGTGTTTTCGTCGTCGATTTTGCTTCCACAGTTTGTCAAGCAAAAGGAAACATAAACGGTGCCTGTGTGTATTGGACGTAGCTCATAACTCTGAGCAGTGTTTACAGGTGATGTATAGTGTGAAAATATAACTACAATAATGATTAATAAAAAACAAAATACTCCCCGGGTTTGATGAATTCAAATCCACAATCGGAACGTTGACAGCAGGTAGATGATTTTTCGAAATCTCGATTATTATGAATAATTGCGACAAAAACACGTCACAAACACTGTGTGAGACACTTTATAATTAGATTCTAAGATAAACAGTAGATTTAACACAAAATAAACACAATTCGCGCCGTCGGAATGCGCTCGGTACGTAGGCGAGGTTGACGTCATCGAACGCGCGGTACTACAGCGGTTAACTAAAAAATTTGAATTTGAGAATTCGTTTTCAAGTTTTCCGTGTGAGTGTTGAAGTGTTTGTTTCTCTGGTACTCGATCTCTCTTAATATGGTTTTTAAGTGGCACTATGAGATACTTAACTACCAACAACTTTATGAGATACTGACCTCAATCTCAATCTGCCTAGCCTTTTCCCAACTATGTTGGGGTCGGCTTCCAGTCTAACCGGATGCAGCTGAATACCAGTATTTTACATGGAGCGACTGCCTATCGGACCTCCACAACCCAGTAACTGGGTAGTGCTACTGGTTGTCATGCTTTCGGGCTTTTGACGACCCATAACGACTGTCAAAGATTCACGAATGACAGCCGGGACCAGCGGCTTAACGTGCTTTCCGAGGCACGGAGGAGTCTCGGTATGTAAAGATGGTCACACATCTACGGACTAGCCCCGGCAAGCGTAGCTTAACTTGTGAGAATTATAAAAGTTAAATGGAGAATTGGATTGAAATTGTGTTTTTGTTTTTAGCAAACACTTTTTATTATCATCAAGAGTGAGTTGCAACAGAATTTGAAATCTTGTAGGTTCTAAATTGCGTGGACCTTTGTCGTTATTATGACACATCCGAGTTTTGCTCTATCTCCTATCCTGCCCTCTGTGCCCCAAAACATGCAGCTCTATACTGCCCCCATAACGCCATGGATTTGGCGAACTTTTGGCCCAACAAAATATGAATTACTGTCGTGCCAGCGACACGAAGAAGAAGAAGATCCGAAGAGAGAAAGAGAAGAGAGAGAGTTTAAAAAATGTTTGTTATCTCTGTCAATGTCAGAAAGTGTGTGTGTGTGTGTGTGCGTGTGAGGGGGTGTGTGTGTGTTCTGGAGTTCGATGTGACGTATTAACTCCTAGCTACTGTAACAATGCTCTTATTACAATTACCATTTCGATTAGATAGCCACACAGTTTTTGACAAGCAAATTGATATAACATTTACCCCCCCTCCCCGCCTTTATTCCCTGCTTCTAAACTAAAAGGAGTATTTTAACAAATAAACAGATTTACTCACTCTTTGTTTACAAGTACCTCCGGTATCACATATCCACAAGCTAGCTGTACGTACTCTACGTACACAAAAACTCGTAAAACTACATTATTTACGTCATACGTTCAAAAGGGTCGCCCGGCGCTCAAACCAGTGTCCGTTTTATGATTCCACCTATACCAACACACATTATACGTCCCCTGAATTTGTTATTATGAAAACTCTGCCGATCTTTATGTATGTTTATGTTTTATGTACTTCAGATTTACGAAAAGGCGATTAAAGGATTATGTTTTAGATTAGGGCAATGGTTACGTGTTTTCGTGGTTCATTTTAGACTTTTTCTATTGAGACAGAGGAACTGCCTACTTAAGTTAAAAGAAAAACGAAACAAATTAGAAGTAAAAACTAAAGTATTGTAATATCGCTACGCCGTAGCTCTCGCTACGAGGTGGCCTACGCCAGCTACGCCGTCGTAGCAAATAGCCAATTCCCTACACGCCGATTCATTATTCTTGAACTTTGTTGAGCGTCGCCGTCGAACGAGTTTTTGAGTTATTTACGTGTGGTTTAGTTAAATGTCGACATTTCTAAATGGATGCTGGTTCAGGAACTTCTAATTAAACAATTTCTACACAGTTCGGAAAATAGCATAACATTATCAATAAATTAACATAATAAAGAATATTCTATCTATCTATGTGAACAACCAAAACTATACAAAAATTATGACAATTTAAGAAAAACCACCTCATCTGCTTCTGTCATCATTACTTATATTGAATCAAACAAATTCAGGCTTCAATATATTTTGTAACATTTTGTATGCCACAATTGACCAACAAAGCCTTCGTTTTTGTTGACAATAAGAAGATTTTAGGTAACAAAAGCAAAGAGCGAAGGCTCTAACGTACAATGACAAAAAGCAACAACCACTCGCCGCAAATTTAAATAAGCGCCATTTATGTAATGGAATTCTCGGTTTGAATAGACTACAAGGGATTTATCTGTTCACAGATAATGGCAAATATTGGCTCGTAATATAAAAAAGCCACTTTTGATTTGTTTTGGAGATGTAAAACTGCAGTGGATTATTAAATCGATTGTTTCCAGGACTTTTGCTTTGACAATCCGCAAGGGCGTTAAAAAAAAACAGTGGCACTCCGGGAATGCCGACAGAAATGAAAACTTGAACAAGATCGCCTTGGTGGAAGAAAAATACTTGTATAGAACATTGGTCCGTAACCTTATCTAAACAAAGAGCACAATCACGTTCACAAAAAAAAAAATCTTCCATGAAAGTATAAATACTTGCATAGAACATTGATCCGTAATGTAATATAAATAAAGAGCGCAATCGCGTTTACAAAAATGAGGAGTCGGTAAAGTCGTCGCGAGTTCAATTGTTTTTCTCATCTCAAAAATGCCCAACGCGCCTAAAGAAGTTTTCACTTCAAAAAAATCCTTAATAAAATAATTTTGAATTCAAAACGCTTACTAATCTGCGTGATCACAATATGACCTTACTAGGTTTATGTCTGGACTTTAAAAGAGACTGTGACCTTTGAGTTTGTTTCGGCCTTTCTTCTCAGAGTAGTCGGATAGGAAACATCAACCTAGTCTAGTTTTGAAACATAAATTATTATTGACGTTTAAAACTCAATCTGCCTAGCCTTTTCCAACTAAGTTGGGGTCAGCTTCCAGTCTAACCGGCTGCAGCTGAATACCAGTATTTTACTTGGAGCGACTGCCTATCTGACCCTCACAACCCAGTAACTGGGTAATACCTCTTGGTAAGACTGGTTGTCAGACTTTCGGGCTTCTGACGACCCGTAACGACTGTCAGAGATCTACGAATGACCGCCGGGACCAACGGCTTAGCGTGCTTTCCGAGGCATGGAGGAGTCTCGGGATGTAAAGATGGTCCCATCCACGGACCGACCCCGGCAAGCGTAGCTTAAACTGATGGATCGACCCGTGCGGCTGTTATTACTTAGCCACGAACTCCTTTGACGTTTAAAACTGTTTTCCAAAACTTATTTATAGAAATAAATTACGTAACATACATAACATCACGCCTTGTTTCCCCGAAGGGTTGGGCAGAGGTGTCCCTGTAGCAGGTACACCCACATTTCGCCAGTAATATTTAAGTCCCGTGTAATAGGGCGCGAGCCTATTGCCATCAACCGGGCACAAATCCAGACTCCGAGCTGCTACTGAGAAATTTCAGATAGAAAAAGTCAATAACACTTTGCCCGACTCGGGAATCGAACCCAGGACCTCATGCTCAGCAGTAGCGCTTGCGACCACTAGAAATTACGTATCATTTATAATTTATTTATCATTTAATATTACTGCTTAGTCTTTGCACCGTAAAGTAATAACAACAGTGCTGCGTTACTTTGTGGGTTTATCATATTGAATTAGATCCCTGAAGTTTTTTGTAACTTGGCTATGAGATGCGAGAAAGCTTTTATCTATAAAATATATTAAGGTAGCTTGGTAAGTTAACTTGGTACTGGAAAACTGCGAGTACGAAGGTATGAATCTATTTTTGGTACATCATAAATACTAACTCGAAATGTTATTTTCTGAATGTCTAGCTTAAAATGTCAGAGGTAAACAAAAAAAATATATATATAAACTAATAATTAAGCTGAAGAGTTTGTTTTTTGTTTGTTTCTTTGTACGCACTAATCTCTGGAACTACCAGTTGGATTTGGTTTTTTGAAGTGAAAACTTGTTTAGCCGCGTTGGGTATTTTTATTTTTTTACTATACTTATTATACTTCATTTTTGTGAACGTGATTGTGCTCTTTATTTATATTACGTTACGGATCACTGTTCTATGCAAGTATTTTTACTTTAAAGGTTTTGGAAGTTTTTTTTTTTTTGTAAACATGATTGTGTTCTTTATTTAGATAAGGTTACGGACCAATGTTCTAAACAAGTATTTTTCTTAAAGTATTTATCTTGTTCAAGTTTTCACTTCTGTCATCACTTCCGGAGTGCCACATTTTTTTGTTTTTCGGTGTCTAGGCTTCCAAAGCTAAAGGTACCGAGGCAGTGCAGGAAACACCATGCAATTTATATGAAGACAACTGAAAGATTACATGTCCAAAGTACATCCGTATGCACTTCTGTCGGCACTCCGGAGTGCCGCTATTTTTTTTTAATATTTGTTAGCCCTATTCTTGAGGACGGCTACATGCTATTTAACATAACGCTGAGACCCTTAGGAGGCAAGCAAAAACAACAAAAGTCAGAAAAAATGGTAATTGAAACGAATTAATAGCACTGAGGGGTGACGAGTTGGATCGGCCAAGAAATTTCACACCGACGAAGTCGTGAGCAGAACCTAGTTAAATTATAACTAAGAAAAATATCTTACGTAATTCAAATATCTCATTATTATTTACCTCAGAAATATCTTTAGTAATTCAATATCTCATTATTTGTAAATTATAATATGAAACTTGAATAATATACACCCTCATTAGCTAATCTCTAAAGCAAAAATATTTAATGAAATTTTCTTTGAGACCGAATCATAATTTTATTTGGATAGTATTAATAACAAGATCACAGTGTGCTTCTTATGTTAATTTTTATTAAGAACAAGATTTTTTCTTCGTAGTTTTTACTTTGCAAGTTTGATTGGCTCAGTTGCTAAACTAAGTAGGTATTTGTTTCTGCGCCATGAGGCGTGCGTTTTATTAGCTACAAATAAATAGCAGTGATAGCCTAGTGGTGTGACCGTCGGACTGCGAAGTCATAGGTCTCGAGTTCGAACCCAAGACACGCACCTCTGACTTTTCGGTTCATGTGCGTATTGTATAATTGTCACTTGCTTCAAAAACGGCGAAGGAAAATATAGTGAGGAAACCAGCATGCCTGAAAGATATTATCTACCACAACATAATAATTGTGTAGAACTATTCAAATGTAATGTTTAACTAAGTACAATTAATTTTAACCGGTCAGGCGCCGTGGGTGGTCCGCGCGGTGACAGTTTTACGACCGCACTTAAATAAACAAACACTCGGATTTCTTTACAACGTCTCAAGTAGTATTGTTAATGTTTTTTGCTACTCGAATAGATTAGGAATACGTTTCAAATGGTTGCAGTCTTTGTAAACAACGTTCACTTATCTTTATTACCCGCTTTTGTTATTATTTCTTTTGTTCTTTGTGATAACGATTTCTGATAAAACTACCGAACCAATTCACACGAAATTTTGCAGGGTACATTATGGATAGATAAGTTATCTAACAAAAGCGTTTTTAGAGACAAACATTCAAAACAAAAAATTCAAAAAATCTAGATTTTAGATGATCTAGAATTTCTAATGCTTACGTAACTTTCTCCGTCCCAAAAAAAAATTTTTTTGTATTATTTTGTGCTAAATGTTGTCTAATACGATGATAAATGTAATATAGAAAAGAAATAAAACACTTACGGATCAGATCCATACAGAAAAACCACAAAATATCACAACTTTCACTGTGACGGGAACTTTCTCTTATCTGTTTGTTTACACTTTTTTGGTTAGGTCAAAATAGGTATAACATGATGTTATTTATATCTAAAACGATGTAATATTTACTTCAAAATGAAAATATCACCACTTTCCGACGATTTACACACAAAAACCATTAAAAAACGAATTATTACAGCGAACGCGAGTGACGTTTGACTGACATTTTACCGCGCGGGAACGTGATTTTCAACATTTTTTTAAAATGTTGCCTATTAATATTTTTGCTTTTAGTCGATTTATTTGACGAGAATATCTATCCGACCATAGACACAAAAATTCACAGACAATAATAGCCATTACAGCGAATACAAATAGAGTTGTAAGCCGCGTGGGTGATTTGTATCCGCTCGGATACAACGGTACTTTAGCGGTTAATATCAATTAATATTATTAACATTAACATTAACTCGAAGTCTAAATTTGTGCCCAGTTGATGGCAATAGGCTCGCTCCCTGTTACATGGGACTTAAACATAACTGGCGAAATGTGGGTGTACCTGCTACAGGGACACTTCTGCCCAACCCTTCGGGGTACTGGCGTGATGTTATGGGTTATGTGAAATAAATGTCCAAATTTATAAAATAACTTGCGTATCGTTGGTGGTTTTGTCAAAAAACAATCTCGTCTGCTCGTCTAATTATAAATTATTCCCACCGTGTAGTTAGAACTGGGAATTGTTCCACAATTTGCTATGACACCCACGAGCACTGTCTACCAGATAAACGAACCCCTGATTGTTAATTGTTTACATTTTATTTTATATTTTTACAACGTTTTTAAAACATGATTTCATTTGACGATGAAAGGGAATAGAATTTGTATTTTTATTACCCGACTGCAGCGAAGCCAAAAAAGGAGGGTTGTGTTTGACCTATATGTATGTATGTGTCCGTCTCTATGTTCTCTCGTAACTACAAAACGGCTGAACCAATTTGGATGAATAATATGTCGTTAAATTCGTCTTTACTGCGCAAGTGTCACTAGGTATATCCAATTTTTTTTAAATGACGTATTCTGGCGCCAAAATGAATGTTTAAAAATTTCAAAAATCTTCCAAACCTAGTGGGGTATCAAAATAAAGGGTTTAAAAGGTGATTCCAAAAATATATGCAAGTTATTTGTTTAAATGTAATTTGGAATGAGAAATGATAAAACAATCCCGAAGTTTTGAAGAAATTCAAAATTCAAAAGTCATTTATTCAAACTAGGCTGAGAATCAGCACGTTTCGAACGTCAAAATTACATAAGACAGTCCCCCAAAAACGCCCACCCTTCACCACTTCCTAGTGCCTTTAGCTGGGAAGAAGAAGTGGCGCAACAAACTCCCCAGCAGAAAAAGTGAGTTAAAGGCCGTTTTTTCTCTTTTCAGTTATGTATTTTTGGAGTCGGTTTACTAGTTTTTTTTTTTTAATTTATATACTTGTTTATAAAATAATCTAAAGGCAATTTTTAGACTTGTAGTATTCATATAATACTGGACACCGTATTACTATGGTTACCTACTTATTATTTTAAATAAAGAACATGTCTAGTCATACCTACTAATTTAATAAAGAAAAATCAGTCCAAAATTATTCATTGAACATGCCATCATCGAATTTAGGGCTTCATGTGATATAATGATGATTTACCATCTTTTATTAGACAAATATTAATCAAGTATTTAACAACTTCAGAATTACACGCGCGTACTCCAAGCAGTTCGGTAAGCGTTCATAATGTTGTAAATACAAAAGTTTGTAAACCGTCGCAAATTATTCTAGTCTCGTAAGTCGTTCCAAGAATTTTAGCCACAATTGTACAGCGCCTTGTATTGGAACCCATGGGCGCACTGAAACGATTACTTTACTGAAATCTTTTGGTTAAGAAATGGTTTAATAGGTAGGTAGTTGGAATAATACTTGAGTTTGTTCATTTTCTTAGTTACGAAACGTGCCTAAACAAAGTTTTTGTGAACAAAGGAGTGAACTCCACGTCAGTAGTAGGTATACAAGTGTATATTCTGTTCTTATTAATAGGGTATTTATAGCCCAAAAACAATGTATCCGTGCCCTTTGTGATGTGCCACCATTGACTTCATGTAAACCTCTTTTTAAAGATTTAAAAATATTAACTGTTCCCGGTATGTACATATTTGAATGCTGTAAATTTGTTAAAATGCACTCCGAATTATGTCAACGTCTTGGAGACACTGTTACGTTTAATACAAGATATCCTGATAGGCTAATTATTCCTCCAATGAAAAGCTACTTATATCACAGAAGTTGCTTTCCAATGGTTATAAGGATATATAATAAATTACCCAAATCATATAGGGAACTGCCAATCAATCGTTTTAAAACAGCGTTATTCAAATGGCTCATAGAAAAATCTTTCTATTCTGTGAAAGAGTACCTAAATTTTAAAGATTTACACTGACATTTTACTATTATAATTTGACAAATGACTGATATTTTTATTCTTAATTTAATGTACGTTCCAATTTTGTATTAGCTTCTTATTTTATTTATGTAATTTTGCATGCTAGTTTTAGCAAATTGTTTTAGAACTTGTCAAAAACCCGACCAACTGTAATGTACTACAATTCTTGCAAATAAAAAAATTTCATTTCATCCCTAGTATTGACGTTCACTCTGTAGTTTAGTAAAAATTCGTAGAAGAAGTATTTAATAAGTGTACGTCCAATAGAGATGATGCATGGGTAAAAAAAAGAAATTATATTTAACCCGTTTTTCAGATAATAAAAAAATATTAGATACGTATTTTTTACTACACATACATACATAAACTCACGCCTTCTTCCCATGGGGGTAGGCAGAAACTTCAGAACGCCACCTGCTACGATCCTTACATACTCCTTTTGCCTCGTTTACGTTCATACATTTATTTATTTAAACTTCTCACACACAAAACGATACAAAGGCGGACTTAATGCCATAGGCATTCTCTACCAGTCAACCAAGGGTGGTGAAGAGATTAGATGGCAGGTGCTCTGTTTGAGAGGAACAAAGAAAAAAATTATTAAAAATATATCATTAGAAATAAAATGTAGGAACAACAGTACATAAATAGGTTATATCTTATAATACACATACATACATTTAATATAATATATATCTATAATATATATATACTACGCACCTGGCCTTTCTGAAGACCATCACCAATAAGGTCAGTATATGTCCTCCTAGGGCGTCCCCGCCCGGCCTTTCCCTTTACATCAGCCTTGTAAATACATTTTGTTAGTCGCCTTTCATTCATCCTCTCAACATGCCCAAACCATCTCAGCATATCCTTTTCAATTTTTGTCACTACATCTTCTTTTAAATCACACCGCTGTCGTATCACATCATTCCTCAGCCTATCATTCATAGTTAGACCATATTTCATATTTTTTACTAATAAAAAATAACTTAGAAAACACGCATTAAATTTGGGGAGTGGGGGCTCGCTACGTCACAACTCGGTATAAAATCTAACAAGGCGTGACACCATGCTACATTTTAACTCAATGTATTGCCGTAGTCTTTTGATTACGTCATAAAAGTAAAAATAGTGTCCAATATTTTTTTTAAATCTACAAGACGGACAAAAAAAGATTTTTGGTCACTGGCCTATTATAGGTTCCTTCATCGTTAAATTAATCCAATTTAACAATGTGTTTCACAACTATTGGCAACTAATCTTACACAACATTTTTGGAAAAGCAATAACCCTTGAAACACAAATTTATTTCACGACATTATGAACATCAAGATAGTCACTATCTACCATAATTTCCGCGTTGTTTTTTCAGCCTATCGTAACAATAAAAAAGCAATCAATATGCCTTTACCCAACTATGTTGGGGTCGGCTTCCAGTCTAACCGGATGCAGCTGAATACCGTATTTTACATGCAGCGACTGCCTATCTGACCTCCATAACCGATACTGGGTAATACGATACTCCTTGGTAAGACTGGTTGTCAGACTTTCGGGCTTCTGACGACCCGTAACGACTGTCAAAGATCCACGAATGACATCCGAGACCAACGGCTTAACGTGCTTTCCAAGGCACGGAGGAGTCTCGGTATGTTAAGATGGTCACCCATCCACAGATCAACCTCGGCAAGCGTAGCTTAACCTGATGGAGCGAACCATGTGGCTGTTATTACTTAGCACGAGCTCCTCTATTGAATAATAACTTGAGCTATTGTAACAATAATTAGATTTTATCGGGAGGGCGTGTCAGACTCTTACTGACTAAAACCCACCCGTGTTCCTTCGGTTGCCCTGTTGCCGGGGGCCACGATCTCCCTTTTGGTTTTATTCGCAACCCCGGCTGGCATCGGCCCTAGTAGACCCCGTCAGTTCTGCTGACATCTCTTTGAGGCGCGCGTGGAACACAACGCGCTGTCGACCCGGACCTGGTCCTTATCGGACAGCTAACAGAATTGCCTTGTAAACTGATCCGTTTAGTATGCATAATGCATCATACCGGCCATATTCCCCAGTAATAATGTTAACAGGTATAGAGCGTAGAGTGCGTTGATGCATAATGTCATTACTGCCTGAAGCCATGTGTAATAACATACGCCTGAAAAAATATATTCCTGTCGTTCATAAGTACTGCCACGTTTACTTTCTTGAAGTGTTTTGTTGACGATTTCATTTACGTATAGTTTAATAATAATATGACAATACAAATAGTGTGACATGCTATAATTAATTTAATTTGACATCTGTATAATTTTATTTTATTTTAATTTGGATCAATATTTTTATTTAATTTATCTGACTGTTAAGTTTATGACATGTATTTTAATTCATCTGACATTTTTATTTTTATTTTTTTACCTTTGACGTGTGTAATATTCTGTTTTTTTTTTTTTATTATATTTTTTTTTGAGTATAATAATTTCGTAATGTTATTTTAATAATTATTTAATTAGATTATTAATAATGTAAATATTTGCACACCATAATAGGTAATGATACAGAGTACTTTATATTTATTTGTAACATCTTTTTATACCTACCTGTATTATGCAAATAAATGATTTGATTTGATTTGATTTATAGTTAAAAGAATGCTCTATCCCAGTTTATACAAAAATAATTTGATCAAGTGGGATAGAATGTACATTCGCTCGTTTGGTACACCCACATTATTCTAACAGTAACTGGGCGACGGGGCTCTGTTCTAGTGTAAATAGAGAATGCTCATTTAATAGTATAGGATAGTACCTACTAATTCCATACTGCCATGATAGTAGGTACTTACTAATTCCATGCTGCCATGATCATTATTCTAATGTCAATAATGTCATGCCATTATTCATTATCTTGTTCCAAACTTTGGGCGACTGAGCTCTGCTCGGGTGAAAATACGGAGAAAACTAATTTTCCCAGATATGAGACCTAGCTAGATCGATTTTTCGCCCCCGTAAACCTCTATATTGCAACTTTCATCGAAATCGTTAGAGCCGATTTCAAGAACGTGAGTAGGTACATATATTTAGAAATAAATATTAATACATACCAATATTGCTCGTTTAATAGTATAGTATAGTTGATATTTAATCCGAAACCGCAATAAAAATACGTGACTCAACCCGTAAACAACAACAAACATCAATGTGTGAAATTTACACAATGTTATTTAAAAACCTAGATTTTAATAGAAAAACCAAACCGGTTGTATGAGTCATGAAAAAGTGAGTCACTTTTTTAAAAAGGCAGTGAGTCACGTCCACGAACATTCGTAATTTCTGTCGCAAGCTCTGCTGCTGAGCATGAGGTCCTGGGCTCGATTCCCAGGTCGGGCAAGTGTTATTGGGTTTTTTAATCTGAAATTTCTCAGAAGCAGCCCTGAGTCTGGATTTATGCCCAGTTGATGGCAATAGGCTCACCCCTTATTACATGGGACTTAAACATAACTGGCGAAATTTGGGTGTCAACAGGCTCTGCCCAACAACCCTTCGAGGAAGTTAGAGCCGATTTCGAGAACGTGAGTTGAAATCTATATACAAACAAATAAATATCTATATAAATATTGCTCGTTTAATAGTATAGGATAGGATTTCTAAATGTGTAAATATACTACTTTATGATTCGTACTCTGGGTGGGCATTCGACATCGTCTTGAAAACGATAATTTATTAAATATTTTAGAGAAGCGGCGTCAAACATTGAAAGCTTTCATAGAACCTGTTTAAGTATTAAATACATAAAATCAAAGACATAGTTCAATAGGAAGACACATTACATACCAAGAGAACAGTTTGCAGAACAGGCTATTGTTTGCAGTACAATCAAGTGACACACAATACAGTGTACTCGGTAGTAACTTCTTTAAGCCACGAATACTATGCCAAAGATTACAACATCGAACATTTGGTAGAACTCCAAGTGGTAAGCTGTTAAGTGACACGATACCAAAACTGTTTGTACCACGTCAGGTTGGATACCTGCCCAGTTTGGACAAGAAAACTAGCTTGGAATTACAGATAGATTCAACGTCCGTTTCTGAACATCCCGATAACTTTGACATCTTAATTACGAAATGGTTTATTTAATCATTGTAAGGACTTACGTGCATGCTATCTCCTAATTTATTTAGTACATCTCGTCATCTTACGGAATATTATATACCTAATGGTTTACTCTTTATTAAAATGTAAACGATGACCAACTTAAAAAAAAAAACAGTGGCACTCCGGGAGTGCCGACAGAAGTGAAAACTTGAACAAGATCGCCTTGGTGGAAGAAAAATACTTGCATAGAACATTGGTCCGTAACCTTGTCTAAATAAAGAGCGCAATCGCGTTTACAAAAAAAAATACTTCCGAAACCTTTAAAGTAAGACTTGCATAGAACATTGATCCGTAACGTAATATAAATAAAAAGTGCAATCGCGTTTACAAAACTTTTAAAGTAAAAATACTTGCATAGAACATTGATCCGTAATGTAACATAAATAGAGAACAGAATAGCGTTTACAAAAATGTGGTGTCGTCATAGTGTCGCGAAATCAATGGTTTAGTCCCATCTTAAAAATGCCCAACGCGCCTAAAGAAGTTTTAACTTTAAAAAAAGGTACATGCTATCTCATAATTTCTTAAGTATATCTCGTCACCTCACTGAATATTATTTAACTAATTGTTTACTCTTTAATAAAATCTAAACGATGACCAACTTCAATAAATGGGTTTAAGTGCAAACTAAACAGAGCAGTAGTGTACTTAAAAAAAACTCACGAATAGATAGATGATAGAATGTTGAAAACACCATCAATTTAAATGTGTTTTATTCCATAATCCATTCTCAGCTTCACATAGTTATCAGAGATTAGAAGTTTCTTATGGAAATCCACACAAAGGTCACTTTCAGAGAAAACCGTTGTTTAGTTCTTGAACGTCAACGGCAGAGGTTCACAAAGAACGCCCACTGTTGACCGCAGATCACCGCCCACATTGTTCAAGCTTATAGGATCATGTTGAGATGATCTTCTTTATTTGAAGCTTATAAAATAAAGCGTCAGGGCCATTTAATACAGAATCTAAAAAACTTGAAAACTGTAAAAGTGTTTGTTAAAACCAATTTAATATAAAAACGTGTGCGGTCGGGAGACCCCTGTCAGGAACGAAGTTCTTTCTCACGTATGACTTTAAAACAAAAACAAAATTACTGCAGTCGATATCTTGGATTTACCCTCAAATCCCATGAAAAGGATTCCCAGGCCGTTACCACTGGGCCACCACTGCTCTGTCACTATAATGCAATTAAAAGTGACAGTAGCGTTTGAGATTTCGGTTTTGTTTTTGGATAGTGCATTTTTAAAACGTCAAGCAGGAATATTACAATTTTGATACGAACTGATATAACTTCAATTAATTCCTGGTTTAAACACGAAACACCGCAATTTAAATAATTTAAATGATACATAACAAATTATTTCAAACGCAACATGTAAACTTTTATTCTGATTGTTTTCGATATAAAAGCTATTAAGCATAATGGAGTTTTAATTTTACATTTAAAGTGGTCGTAAATTATTGATATGAACTAACTGATAACTGTAACAATAACACTTGTAAACTATTCTATTTCTGTTATAAACGACTGAGCGTCGGCAAAAACCTATACTATACTGTTTTTAAATTTTTGAAGTGAAAACTTCTTTAGGCGCGTTAGGCATTTTTGAGATGGGACTAAACAATTTCGCGACACTGTTACGACACCAGCATTTGACCATTAAAAAGACATCAACGCGTTGATTACTGCGGTGCCGATTTTTTTTAAAGTTTTCACTTCTGTCGGCACTCCCGGAGTGCCACTGTTTTTTTTATGTAGAACTACTGCTACCTTTATGTAGTGGTACCTATTCACTAATACCTTGACTACTTATATTTAAAATGTCCCTAGGTATATCAATATCAGCGAACAGTGGTGGCCCAGTGGTAACGGCCCCAACTTACAAGTCGTGGGTTCGAACCCAGGCAAGCGCTTTACTTTGTGTAAATAATTTCATCACCACTGCTCTCAAAACGGTGGAGGAAAATATCCTGAGGAAACCGGCATGTCCTAGAACCAAAAATTCGAAAATATGTGACATCTGAAAACAGGTAGATTTCAGCTCACTCCCTCTCGAAGAGAGGAGGCCTGTATCCCAGCTTATAGCATTATAGACTGATTATGCAAATTGCATAATCATCCTAGCGTGACCACTTATTTTTTGACTCAAAACGGGACTTCGGTTTATTTATGTCAATTAGCAGGGCCGATTCATAAACGAAACTCAATTTTGAGAATAAGTACCAGCCTAGGTTCTCAATTAAATAAAAAACGCTATTTTTTTTTTTTTTTTCAATTTCTTATGTATTATAAATTTAAAAAGTAAAGCAAGATTAATTTTCATTCATTTTTATATTTGTCAGCAGAACAAAGTTTTAATACAGCAGCGTGGTGATGATTTCATGTAAGAATTAAATTCTTGGCTTGTTTTTTTTTTTCATTTACCTTAGTTATCAACACCGCCATAAGGACCGGAACCTGTGACTGGGTTTTTTCAGACGGCTACAATTTATTCCTTAAAGAAAATACTCTTTCTATTGGTGTCTTGCATTTGTGCCGGGCAGACATGGATTATATTCAATTGTAATACATAAGTTGTCATGCTTAAGGTTGTTGGTGTGAAAATGTTTTAACTCTTCCACTCAACGCATAATTGTCCCGTTTCTGAAAACGGGACAATTATGGTCCCAAAATTTTGCGTCCCCAGGGTTTTTGTCGGGGACACCGGGACGAGGTACTGAATAAAGGGATGGATCCGTTCAAAACGGGACGTATGGTCACGTTTGCTATATCAATGTCGCTCTACGTACCACTGCACCTGTAAAGCGGCTTCTCGTACATAGAAAAGACGAATATCAAGCACACAATATTAGGTACATATACTCGAGCCTTCTCTTTATGAGAAGAGACCTTTGCCCAGCAGTGGGACAATAATAGGCTGGTATTATTATACTCTAGTTCTAGTTTTCTTATTCAAGAGACGTTTCCTGAAATAAAGAAAGCAAAAAAAAAATTTTTGGTAAACATGCACTGGTGTATTGATTTTAAAAACGAGTTCTTAAAAAAAAAGGGTTTGTTAACTTCACAAGTTATAAACAACCCGATTCATGTTTTGTATTTTACACTAGAAACAATGAAATCAATACTCCAAACTTTAACAATATCAGAACCTAAATAATAACAAATGACAACTCTACCGCACAATACTAGCATTAATAACGAATACAACAACAATTTCACAAGGCAAGTTTAATCCCCCCATTCCCCCATCCATTATATTGGCCTTCGAAAAGCCGCGTTAAACCACAACACTACAGATTTATAAAAAGCCGGCCTGCAAACGACCGGGGTCATTATAAGGGTTATTTACGAATATTTTTTGCAACTCACGCAAGTATCTACTTAGAAAACATGTAGATAAAGTTTGTATTTGAACGATTGAAATGTGTAAAAGGATATAAAATAATTTCTGCTACAATATAAACTGGACTATGCATGATAGAAATAAAGTTTACAATCCTTAACCGCAATCATTTTAAATGGCTTATATGCAGGTAATTTCTCTCGATTTCTTTGCAAGCGTTCATTCTCTTTTGCAGGCCTTTTCCTACTACGATTGATATGTTAAAGTAATTAAGTACGGCTATAATTATCTTAAGTGAATATTAAGTTACCATGAGATGAGCTACTACGGACTATGATTAACGTAAGTGGTTTACTTAGTAATATAAGATAAGTAGATTGAGGCAGTTTCTCACGCTTAAGTGGAGGGAATGTTATTCTTGAAGGAGAAAATATTATGTCAGATGATTGACCGCGAATATAGTTATTATTTAGAAGTTGTGGTAAAAGAAAAATCTGGAGGTGGTCTCTAAATACGATTAGTGTCACATGAATTTAAGTTTCTGTAAATCGTTTGAAGACACACACACTCTTTCAAAAACATACACACACCCTCAAACACCTACACACACATAACTCAGATAAGCACATTTAAGACATACACAACACTTTTATTTAATGTTTTCTTTTTTAAATTTATTTGTTTCCCTATTCTTTTTTGTTTCTCTTGGACTTGCCCTAATGGATTATTGTGTATAATTTGTCAAATTTTTTCTGGCTTCTAAGATACAGGTATAAACCTAGTTTAGAAGTCAGGGTTTTTCACTCTTGCATTAAGCCATTTTTTAAATCAAAATAATGTATCTGTCACCGTATAATCTTAAACTTCGTAAGTTTATAATCCATCGGTATTATTTCTGTTAGATTATAAACTGTCGAAAAATTGTGAACTGTGACAAATCATTTACAATTTAACACATCATTTTTCGATAGTTAATAATGTATCCATGAAAAACTGTCAAATTGTGAACTGGTAACCAACTTGTTTGCGACGTAATGCACCTTGCGCTAATATTAAATAGCCTGCGTGGGTGCGAGCAACTTGGAAGTAGCGCTCGCTCGACTCGGGCGCGGTTGGTCACAGTTCTAACCTAACCCATTTCACCCAGTTCACAATTTTTCGATAGATTATGATCTAACGGAAATAATACCGATAGATTATAAACTAACGGTGATCACAATCTTACGGTGACATATCCGTTTATGGAGAAATAAAGATTTATTCAAATATTTGAAATTGGCACATCGACTTTTCTTAATAAACTGTCTCTTTCTGTGTCCTTTTTAAAAGCGATCTTTGCGTCCATATGTCACTTTTTGTTCGATAAACCATTGTAACCAATGCATTCACATTGTCGTGACGACTAAAGCTCACAGCACACATATCAGATGACTGTAATATTTAAAATTCTTAGGGGGTATAGATGTTCCTGATCTGCGTATTGAAATCTGCAATCTATTTGTCCCAGACAAATTACTGTCGTGGCAGAAAACACCGCTTACTAGCTGTTCCAACTTGCCGTACTATTGCACACTCCAAGTCACCTATTCCTCGGACATTAGCCGCTATTAACGCTCTCCTGAACTCAAACATAGATCTTATTTATTATTTATTTATATATACTTTATTGTACACCACAAAAATACATAACAAAAAATAAATTAAACACTACAAAATATACAATGGGCGGCCTTATCGCTTTCTCTTCCAGGCAACCTTGGAATGGACAGTGATCTTGATATGTTTGCAAATGAATGGAAGATGATACTGTCAGAAGGTTCTAATTTTTGTGAGAAGAATGCATGACTGTGTTTAATAAATTATTAAAAAAAACTCTTCGGCAGTTCGATTTAAAAAATAAATAAATATCAACACGGAAAGGAATCGACGTATCGCCGCGATTCGTGAGCTTGTCCCGAGGCGAGGCGATTACGTTACGATTCCGATTAGTGTGCGTTGCAGTAGGGAGTTTCATACAAAGAATACTGAATGGCTCGAGTTGATACGGTGACGATCCCTTTCCGAGTTGATATGTTTGCTGTTTCCTTAGGGGCGCCTTCCAGTTTTCCAAACAAAAAGTGACATATGAACGCGACGATCGCTTTTAAATAGGTCGCGGGGTCATAGGTACCTGTATGAATGACAAAAGCAACGCCCAACATATTCAAAGTTTTTCTTTCTCTTTTAAAACGCAATGTGCCATATTGCAGCCGAGTGATGTAGGAACGTTCTTCTCCAAACAAAAATTGCTGGCAATATCGGGACAGTAACATACAAACAATGAGAGTAATTTTTACATTAATATTAGTAGGAAAAATAATAAATGAGCAGCAGTTGTGCCTTACGACTTGTAGATCATAAGTTCGAACCCTGACAGGCGCTTTACTTTGTGTAAATCATTTCATCATCACTGCTCTCAAAACGGTAAAGAAAAGCATCGTGAGAAAACCGGCATGTCCTAGAACCAAAAATTCGAAGACCAACCCGCACTGGGCCCGCGTGGTGGATTACAGCCCAGGTCCTCTCACAGAGAGGCTTATTATGCTAGTAGAAATAGAAATCGGACTCATAATTATACTGTCTAGCCTGTCAAACTGTTTAAATTGAAATTGCTGGATCTAAATAAACCAATTAGGTACTAGGTAATATCAATATCCCCTATTAGACCGGTTGTCAGGCTTGCGGGCTTTCGAGTGCCTGTGATGACTGTCAAAAACGTCGGTTTATGATATCTGAAAGTTTAATAAGCTCTTTGAAGTTCGGATAGATATTGAAGAAATATGAATGGTCACTCTTCTGAAAAACGAAAGCTAACAATACAGATCTGAAACCAATTCATTATTGGTATCTATCTAAGTACCTATATCGTCAATTTTTATGACTTCACACACATAATTTTACGTACATATCTAGTACGCACGTAACTATTGCGTATACAATACAAATATTTTATTGGAACAAAAACATAATACACTTTTTGTTTACGTTAATACTGCCGTAGTTATTAGCGCCCACCCCAAGACCAAAAGATAACTGAGTTTCATGTAGAACTATAATTAGACATTTATTAATAATAGTTTTGGTAGTATGAGTGGGTGTCTGTGTTTGAGGGTGGGTGTGGAGATGCGTACGTCTGTGTGTGTGTGGGAAGGGTGTGTGTGTGTATACGGAGGAAAGGACATGTCCAAATTCTTATTATTCAGTAATTCTAACCAGGATAAGTTAATTGGATAGACATCCCAAAAACTAGTGGTTCTAACTATATCGTACATGTTTAAAGACCTCCAATTTCGAGAAAATCGTTTTTTTTTTTAGTTAGAATTTACTCCTAAAACCAACAAACCTTTTTAATTATCTAGGATAATATAGTGAACACACCCCATAAAATAGTAAACTTGTCAAAACTGACACATGTTGCTGTCATTACTGTCAATTCATTGACAGTAACAACAGTACCATATGTCAATTTATATCATATTTGTCATAGTTGCCATCAACAAATAAATATTTTTACTTTAAATAGTTTAAATTTTTTCTCTTAAATGGAGGAGTCTTAAAAATATTATTTCAGTGGTTCCTAGTTCTATATTTTTGTCGTTTTTATTTAAATGTAGTTTGATGCTGGTTGAAAACCAACGTCCCTACAAAAAGCGGACATCTCCTTTGTATGAGGCTCTCTGTTTCGTCATAAGTCAGGTCTTAGAGCCATTTCAAAATTTTCTATTTACACTCTCGTAATGAGAGCGGACAGATATTTAATTTCTCATTAATTTGATATAGTTAACAGGACTCAAAAAGTTATAGTGTCTTCTCGCAATTACTAGATTAACGCTCTCTGTCTGACATATTCTGTAATATCGTAATCTATAGAAGCAAGCACCATTGCTAACATGGGTACTTTAGATTAACATGACGTTCTGATTACCTGATAACAGAAAACAGGGAAATGAAACACTTAAAAGTACCCAAACATCGGAGTAGAACAATTTTGATGACTGCTTTATAACATTGCAAACATAAAAAATCTCAGCTGTAATAAGGAAAACAATAGAATAGAATAGAATAATATTTATTTGCTTAAAAACATGCTATAAAAAGATGGTATAAAAATAACAATAGCAAATACAATAAAAATCAATAAGCATCACCTTTGTACGTATTTTTCTGTTCTCTTCTTCTTGTCTGTTTATATATTTGTGTACATAAATGGTTAAATAAATAAAAAACATATTTTTAAATGTTGTCTTAATTATTTTTTTACTAAAATCTTATCGTTTTTTGTAAAGGATTTCCGTACAATGCAAGGTCAGATTATACTGGAAATGTATAGCTTGATGTGTAGCCGTGTGTACATAGGATGAATTATACAAGTGTGCAAACTAAAACTGCATTATTAGATTTTTAGTTTGATGCACACTCTTTTGAGTATTTCCCTCTTTTTTTTGTTTTAGTTTTGGTTATAGCCAGCTACATACACTTGGAAAATTCACCAAGTATTTCTCCGGACGTGTCCCATACAAACTTCCGCATTTTCTGTCTATCTATCCAAAGTGGTAACAAATCTTCAATATTTTTTACGAAGGCAGCATAGATTTATGGATAATAAAAAGTCTTATCTGTTTTTATCGAAATCGCAGTAGGCGAAAACGATTTCTTTTTGTTTTAACGGATTTTATGACTTTTGATAAAACAATTTGGATATTCACAGTGTAAAATAAGTCAAAAACCTCTTTTTATTTTTGCTTTGCCTCAAACTCATCATATTATTTCGCTTTGAACGGTGAAGAGTCTTCTCAAAGACCGTTTTCACTAAATCATAGAGACGCAGCAAAAATTTCGATTATTAAATTTTAGTTCAATTTATTTTCAATTATTTATTTAAATTATGTTTTAATTCATTTTCAATAATTTATTTTAATTTTTGTTTAATTTTAATTTGTTTTCAATAATTTATTTCAATTATTTATTTTGAGTATTATATTACGTTACCTAAATGTATTAACTGATCTCGTCATACTAACATACTTTTTAGAAAATGTAATAGGTACTAACAAAATATGGACAAAAATAGTCGAAATTAGATTTATTTTATTTTTCTTTTATTTAAAATCTGCTGTAGGTCGCTGTCGAACCACAATAGTAAGAAAGCAATAAATTCAACCGACATGACGTTGAGGCCATATGAGATGAATTCTTAAAGAACTTGTACACTTTGCCGACACAAAACTAGAAATACCAATAACGAAGCTTACAGAAATGTCAACTTTACACATAAGACTACTAAGTTGAGTTCAGAATGACAGAAAACAATTTTAGGTGCAAGTAAATATGAACTATGTTTAAAAGGGTTAAGGTTCCTAATCCCAAATCATGAAGAATCTAAAATAGGGGCTAGTGGTACATGTAGTACAGTAGGTACCCGGTTCTTAATATTGCACGTCATGCAGTTTTAGAAAGAGAATTTGAAATCAACCTGTCTAGCCTTTTCCCCACTATGTTGGGGTCGGCTTCCCCAACATAGTGAAACCGGATGAAAGAAAGAAAGAAAAATGTTTTAATTGGGATACACACAGTAATAAAAAATAAATAAAAAAGGACCATTTTAAACTAACAACAAAAATAATAACGACCTGTCGAAGCCAAAAAGGCTCCTATCTCTGCATAATGCAGCTGAATACCTGTATTTTACATGGAGTGACTGCCTATCTGACCTCCACAACCCAGTTACTGGGTAACACGATACCCCTTGAGAAGACTGGTTGTCAGACTTTTGGGCTTCTGACTACCCGTAACGACTGCCATAGATCTACGAATGACAGCCGGGACCAATGGCTTAACGTGCTTTCCGTGGCATGGAGGGATCTTGGTATGTAAAGATGGTCACCCATCCACGGACCAACCCCGGCAAGCGTAGCTTAACCTGATGGATCGACCCGTGCGGCTGTTATTACTTAGCCACAAGCTCCTCTAAAGCAGCAATTATAGTAGATATTTTTGTTGTCGCCAAAAATGTGATTATTATATACCACTTATACTACTATTTATTTTCTCGCAGTCAATGGTAAAAAGCAGAGTACACAACTCGTGAAAAAAAAATTTTAGTCTGTCCTTGTATCCCTCGAATTATAGTCCCTTTTTTTTCACTTGTTGTATAATCTACTATTTGACGTTTGAATGACATTGGCAGGGTTGTTGGTATACATTTGCGAATTTGTTTTGTGAAATTACCTATATGGTAAAAGCAAGATGGCGGCGTTAGGTTAGGCTAGGGCCAATGCCTGCCGGGGCTGCGAATAAGGGCCGAAAGGGAAATCGTGGCCCCCCGGCAACATGGCAACTGAAGGAACACGGGTGGGTTTTAGTCAGTAAGAGTCTGACACGCCCTCCCGCTAGCCGAACGTTTTCAAAAACTGGAAGTGCCATATTTAGGGTTGGGAAGGATAAAGGATGATTTCCATCAAACGGCTCGAATCGCATCCGATCGGAAAGGATACGAACGGATGCGGCGACAGCCGATCGCGTCCGGCAGGATGTCGACGCATACTTACGATCGGCTCCGTACGTACCGTCACTTGCGAACGTATCTGTTTCTGCGCCTAGTCAAATAGTTTCATTCCTACCGTGTTGACGTGTTCTAATTATTGGCTATTGCATTAGAAAAAGAAGAATATAATCATAAAACAGCCGAAAGGATCCGATCGTATACGACGACCGGCGAACGCAGGCGATCGCGCGTCGCAAGAAACTTTCGACTAAGATCGCGTGTCGTGGAAGACGCCCGCGGTCAAGGTGCTGTGCGCGGCTTGGTATATTGTGTACACGATTTATCGTTTAAAGATTGTAAAATCCGTTCTGATCCGATAAGATGCGAGCCGTTTTATCCTTAAGTAGTTGTCAAAGTTTTTTCAAGTGAAATATATTATTGCGAAGGTTTTTATGTCACATATAACAATAAGTTACGTGCGGGGCCTATAAATTCGTCTTCCTTCCGTGTCCCTTTTGATACCGCAACAGACAAAGGGATTAACTATCACGATTGGACAGTGTCTATGTATGTAGGTATAACATAACACAGATTTGTAAGTGTAGTGAACGGAAGGACTGCCCGACTTATTTGCTAAAAACAATCCTCATAAAGCAGTATTCACACTTCACAGTGGGAAACTGATGGAACTATGCAGGGCGTATAGCTCCATCTCTCTCCTTCGTGTGCAAGTCCTACTCGCACTCGGCCAGTTTTTTTAAATTATTTATCTGATTGGTGCCGCTGATAAACCTAATAATTATTATAATAACTAACTCTCATCATCCCATAAACATCTAGTGCTGGACATGACAACTACTAAAAACAGTTAATATTTCTATTTTCTTAATGTCCCTCGTGAATCATCGTATTTCCGAATACAAACGAATGCTAATTTCCACGTCCATCAATTATTAGATTTATCTTGTAAAATAATTTGAATTCAGAACTAACTACTTTATTGATGTTTTGTTTTAATTTTCCTGTGAGCTATATAGAGCTGTACAACTATTTTCCTATCTATCATGCCTGCGACATTAGCAGCTTATCTACCATTTTTAAAACAAATTACATTAAGTTAAAAGAGTATTAACAACTCTATATACTTCCAAGTCGATTGAGAGCGTCCAAGTGCAAAGAGCAACTGATATAAATCCGACGACTGACGAAACACGAGGTTTACCGAGGGACATTAAGAACATAGTTGTACTATACACAAATCACTAAATCTCGTAGACGGCCTTGATAATCGCAGTATGTTATGTCCAGTTGTTATTAACAGAGAGGAAGATACGATTCCTCATGCTCCTTGACACAATCCCATAATCCTTAGAGCAGGGTAGCTTACTACTAGGCAAGACGCAGTAACCATTACAAATATTAAACCTTATAATCTTGCCATCATGCTGTTACAAGCTGAGGTCAATAGGTCAGGTTAGTAGCACTGAGCTACTGGATTATTAGGTTAATTAATACTGAAATAATAACTAACGCCAAGAGAATTAATTACTTATTGTTATGATATGCACTTGCAATGTTCATGTGACATGACGGAGAGACAATGATGCTTGTAGTATTATGTAAATGTATGTATTTTATTCTGCTTTACGTAAAAGGAGTGGGTACTAGTGTGTGTTAAAGCTTATTATTTCGCTGTCCCCGGCGAATAAAATGGTAATGTGCTATTACGATAGTTTTAACTTTATGCATATTCGATATTTAGAGGTCCGATTACACTCTGTCAATTTTTTTCATTCATTTCCTACGGTTTTTTTTTACGTACATCTTTCTAAATTTTTTTAATCAAATAATCGTTGACATAACTTTACAGTTTTGAACATAGCTAACTATTTAGACTAGGTAGGTACTAAATTAAAAGACTAACTATCTGTATAAATAAAATGTCCAACGGTTATTTCAGAAGTTACGAGATTTTAAGGTGTAATGAATGTAAAAAATCACTTTTCTTTTGATATTCAAACAATTCCGCTATGTTTATTAGTTAATAAAATATTCACAAAAAACTGTTTTTTATTTATCCTGTAAAGTTGGTTTTTACGATTACGATTTCATTTATTTATTTTATATAACCATTTATGTATACACAAATAATACACAGACTAGACAAAAGGAACAGAAAAATACGTACAAAGGTGATGCTTATTTCTAATGAAATCTCTTCCAGCATACCTGCGATAGGACAGAGGACAAAAAGAGATGTAGACACCGTGTTTTATTCGCCGGGGACGGCGATTTATTCAATTAATTGATACGGATCCAAACTAAAGACTTGACAACTCCCTCAAAATTAGAAATTGTGTATTTTTAATAAGTAATCTATCAAATAACATGCAAAAATGTTTGTTCTCTCATCCTGTCAGATACTAATCACTAATGTAATAAATGAGAAAGTGAGTTTGTTTGTTTGTTACGCTTTCACGCTAAAACGGCTGAACGGATTTGGATGAAATTTTGCACATGTGCAGACCATAACCTGAATTAGGACATAGGATACTTTTTATCCGGATATTCCCACGGGATCGAAACTTATGCGGTTAAAACCGTGGGGTACAGCTAGTTTATGCATAAGTTAGGCTCTATAATATGAATTATAATTTATTTAGGGTATGATAGGACTATCATACGCAATGCGGTTATAAAAGGGCGCAAATAGTAACCCTTCACTGTATCTGAAGAGGTATTATTTCCTATCAGTTAAAACAAGAGGCAAGAGTTAACCAACTGTCTAGTTTAAATTTCTTCCTAGGCATTGGTGCCGATTCCCTTGTTCACAAACTAAACTAAATTTAAGTTCAGTGCATCTTTTTCTTTCTATTTCGTTAAGAAAAGGACAGAAGATAAATTTTAGTTTAGTCCTGTCAAATTAATCAGCGCTTGACGTAAGTTGACGTCATTTTAGTAGACAAGTTTTTAATCTCGTCTAAACTTGTGGAGTAGTGACAGGTGCTGATTAATTTGACAGGACTAAACTAAAATTTATCTTCTGTCCTTTTCTTAATGAAATAGAAAGAAAAAGATGCACTGAACTTAAATTTAGTTTAGTTTGTGAACAAGAGAATCGGCACCATTATACAATGGCTCAAAAAAAAAGCAAAACTCTGAAATATTTTTCTTAGTC
Organism: Agrochola litura; assembly: GCA_949152395.1. Taxonomy (NCBI): domain Eukaryota; kingdom Metazoa; phylum Arthropoda; class Insecta; order Lepidoptera; family Noctuidae; genus Agrochola; species Agrochola litura. Next base: position 9,319,685 of record OX424509.1, read on the forward strand.
ACAAAAACTTTTATTCGATTATCCTACACACACTGCACATAGTACGATACAAACAATATCAACTTCAAAACCTCGCGGATGAACAAAAGCGTTTTTTAGCGATTTCGTATTCAGTAAGTAAGCCTCCACACGATATAACTCACAAGTCACATATGTACATACTCGTAGTACATAAGTTTCGAGGAAACTCGCTGAACATTCGTTTCCGTCTTACTATAAAGTAATGCCACTATTTCATTTTGTTCAGAGCATGTATTTGACTTGCCTTAAAGATATTAAAGTCTTTCGAATGGAATCCACAGAGTATTAAGATTAATTTTTTACGGTAAATCTGAGCTCAATTGTTCTTTATTTCAGAACTACGTCTTCTTAATGAGCGGCTCGTGGCTATAAGTAATAACACCCGGTTGGTACGAGAATGGGTGACCATCATTACATACTGAGATCCCTCCGCGCCTCGGAAAGCACGTGATCCTGATTGTCATTCATGGGTCTTTGACAGTCGTTACGGGTCGTCAGAAGTCCGATAGTCTGACAACCAGTCTTACCAAGAGGTATCGTATTACCCAGTAACTGGGTTGTGGAGGTCAGATAGGCGGTCGCTCCATGTAAAATACTGGTATTCTGCTGCATCCGGTTAGACTAGAAGCCGACCCCAACATGGTTGGGAACAGGCTAGGTAGATGATGAGAACTACTTCTTAGTAATGTTATTAGTATTTAGTTTAGTTTATGATCGTAATTAGAGCATGTAAAGTTTATTTTTGTACTAATAATAACAGTCACACAAAAAGATTTTAAGTTATGTACTTGTAGACATTATCAAAATTCTATTTAGCATAAGCCAGTTACAACACCATTTAATGTAAATACTTATGTAGCAAGCAGTGTTGCAGAAGTAACAAAATAAACTTGCACTTATGCTTCAGCTGTTTTTCCCACGAAAAAACAAGCTTAAAATATTATTGCACTATTTCGTTATACTACAAAGCTCTCAGTTGGATTATTGTAGGTAAAAAAAGAGCCTGTTCCTCAGCAAAAGCCATAAACATTAAAAATAAAATAAAATCTTCTGGAAATAAAATTAAAACAACTTGGAATATAATTAATTCAGAAACGGGAAGAACGACAGTACGGAATCGTGACTTCCATCTAAAAATCAATGATGTAGATATTAAGGCAGACGTGGAGGTGGCAACTGAGTTTGAAAATTTCTTCACTAACATTCCCATTTTAACAACCAAAACTCTGTCATCGTCGTCCTCCACTTCTGCTTACTCAATACTTAAAGAATGTGTACCAGAATGTGACAAACTTTTTGAATTCACAATTATTACTGCTAAAGACATTATAGAATCTTTTAAAAATCTTGATGTAAAAAAAACTGCTGACCTTTGGGGATTATCAGTACATACCGTGTCCTCAATAATTGATGTAATTTCACCCTTTTTAGCAATCGTTTTTAATTCTTGTATTGCATCTGGTGTATTTCCTGATCTGATGAAACTTAGCAAAGTGATTCCACTATTCAAATCTGGCAGCACAACTGATCCCACAAATTTTCGGCCTATTTCGATATTACCTACATTGAGCAAAATCTTTGAAAAATTAATTTTAAAACAAAACTTAAGAACATTTCAATGCACATAATTTACTTCATCTGAAACAGTTTGGTTTTACTAAGGGTCGTTCAACTACAGATGCGGGCGTGGAATTACTGAAGAACATATTCGAGGCCTGGGAGGAGTCGCAAGATGCTCTTGGCATTTTCTGCGACTTGTCCAAGGCCTTCGATTGCGTACATCATGATACTCTCATCAGGAAACTGTACCACTATGGTATGAGGGACAAGGCTCTTGACCTTCTGACTTCTTATCTGAACAACAGAATTCAGAGGGTCGATGTTAATGGCAAGAGATCTGCAGGATCTGCGGTCACCATGGGCGTTCCGCAGGGTTCAATTCTTGGTCCTTTCTTGTTTTTAATTTATATAAACGACTTACCTTATCACATAAGGGATAATCACAAGATCGTATTATTCGCAGATGATACCTCCCTCATTTTTAAAATCAAACGTCAGTTAGTCAACTTTGAACAAGTTAATGATGCACTCTCTAAAGTTGTGCACTGGTTTAATGTAAATAATCTTCTCCTGAACGAAAAAAAGACTAAACTCATTAAATTTTCAATGCCAAATGTCAGGCAGCTATCTACCAATGTCCAGGTTAATGGAACAGAGTTGGACCCTGTTGAGTCGACAGTTTTTCTTGGAATCACTATTGACGGTAAATTACAATGGGGCCCACATATAGAAAAATTGTCAGGAAGGCTAAGTTCGGCCGCCTATGCTGTTAAAAAAATTAGACAGATAACTGACGTAGAAACAGCCAGAATTGTTTATTTTAGTTATTTTCATAGTCTTATGTCATATGGGATTCTTCTCTGGGGAACCTGTGCGGACATTAATACTATCTTTGTTCTACAGAAAAGGGCTGTTCGAGCCATTTACAACCTAGGTCCAAGAGATTCCCTTAGAGAAAAATTCAAAGAAATAAATATTCTGACTGTAGCCTCACAATATATTTTTGAAAACCTATTGTATGTGCACAAAAATATATCCAATTTTAAGAAAATGTCCGATATTCATAGTTTAAATACCAGGAATAAACACAATCTTGCTGTACATCGTACACGTCTCCACAAAGTAGGCAACTCATTCATGGGTCAATGTATACGCTTTTACAACAAACTCCCCATTGACATTCGAAACTTACCCATTAAACGGTTTAAAATCTGTATTAAAACCAAACTTTGTAAAAAAGGGTACTATACAATTTCAGATTATTTAGAAGATAGAAAAGCTTGGGTTTGAACTGCTCGCTCTGCTAAGCCTTGTGATAAAACCATAAAACTAGACTTTTTAATTATTATGTAAAATCAACATATACCAGTTTTATAAACACATTGACATTGTTGAAAATTATATTCAAAATTACATGATTACTTTGTAAAGTATTATATTATTTTAACTATTGTGAATGTGAGGATTATGTGGATTTTGTTTTTATTTCTCTGCTAGTTTTAGTGATGGTCTGGCAGTTTGAGTAGTTTATGCGGCCTACCCAAATGTCCTTTCTTTGGTATTGTTCGTCGAGTTGAGCTCCTTGAGTTCTGAGTTGAGCTCCACGATTACTGACAAATGCTTGCACTGACTGGACAGGTCCACTCAAATCTGTGTGGTTCTTTCCTCAAAAGACCTTTTCAGACACTTATCTACATGGTCCTCATATGGCCTGACCAAGATTATGTCTGGACTTTAAAAGAGACTGCGACCTCTGAGTTTGTTTCGGCCTTTCTTCTCAGAGTAGTCAGATAGGAAACGCCGAACTCATCTAGCTTATTTTTAATTTTTTTTATATGACGTGTAAAAGTGATTTCGATATCCTATTTACAGAATAAACAATTTCATTTCATTTCATTTCATTTCATTTCATTTCCACTTACAAAACTCACCCTCTAAGTTTAGCTAGAAGGATTCTAAAAAAAGAATCTAAAAAGATTCGAAGGAACTAAATGAAATTCTAATATGCTGAAAGTCACCTCAAAGATACACCGCATTTTTAGCAAAATAGCATACTTTACATAACAGCTGTATAACCCTTTGTAATTCTATGTAATAGATGGCAATTCAAGCCAGCATCACATACCTAGTGTTTGAAATCTAGCAATCATGCAATTCAAGCACCTTGCAGAAACAATCGTGTTGAACATAGTAGGTCTTTATTTCCAGCTGTAGCAACGATTTCCGTACAACCCTATCTCAACAATACTGGAAAAAGCACATACTTTTATACGAAACCAATTTTACAACCAAATAATAGAGCTCACATCGCGAAACTATCGATTTTCTTGCGCTTAAAGAACCGTCTAAACGACTGTACGAAGATTTACGGATCGTATATATTTGAACCAATCTAAATGAAAGGGTGAAAGGGACAATTTAAAGGACTAATAACAAATTGAGGGTGTACTTAAAAAGGTCGATTTGTACTGAAACTTTTTACTGTGGTGATAAATGGATGCTTTCTTTCTATTTACAGCACGGTTGGCGCAGTGGTTAAGCGATTGACTGCTATGCTGCGTGTCGCGGGTTAGTCCCGCACGGAACAAATATTTGTATGACCTACAAGTAGTTGTTCCGGGTCTGGCGGTTTGTGTATGTGAGTTTAAATGTTTGTAAAGCTCCCACAATACAGGAGAAATTCCTAGTTTGGGGAAACGTTTAAAAAAATATATATACGTTTTTTGCGGACAAATCTAAAGCTTTCGGCATTGTTTTTTAATGTTCCCATCATCACGTCTGCCTTTAAAAGTTCACCGCTAAACATGGGTTTCCCATGACCACAACGAGGTACGATCACACTGGAAAAAAAAGAAGGTATAGAGTTATAAGGAACGGGGTGTAAAGATCTCCGTAGAAAAGGGAGGATCCTCCGACCAAACGAGTGTTGTGTCTGGTGGGCTACTTACTGCCTGACGGTTGACGTCAGGATGTAGTTTATATGCAAATCGCGTGGATAACAATGCTTGCGCGATGCAGGATTTTGCGTGACGTCAGTTTGATGCGTAGTTCGAATTTGGCGCTGTGGATGCCGCCACATCGGAAAGAGAATGGGAAGAAAACAGGCAGCCAAGCGTTAGCGTTTATTGTTTTTTATTTATGTTTCTATGATTGTGTTTTTAATTTGTAATCTCTTGTGCGAGTCTCATTAAATAGTTTTTCCCTTCAGAAATCCCTTCAGGATTGCAAATATCCACGCGATGATATCAAGAGATGTCAGCAGAACTAATGGGGTCCGCTAGGGCCTGCCGGGGTTGCGGAAACGTCCGAAAGGGATGCCGTGGCCCCTAGCAACATGGCAACTGAAGGAACACGGGTGGGTTTTAGGCAGTAAGAGTCTGACACGCCCTCCCGCTCCGCCCAAAGCGGGAGAAGTAATTTGATAATTTCCCACACAAAAAAAAAAAAAAGAATTGCAAATATCATCACGCTTGGCAGGGACCTACAATCAATCACAGTGTTTTTTTTTAACTGCGAAGGATGCTGCAGCCCATTTGCAAGCACTTTTTACAATACCCACTGACTGAAAAGATGTGGCATATTAAAATGAACGGAACGATTCAGATTCAAATCATTTTTATTTGTTTTAGGAGGTCATATCCATACCATTCATCATCGGATATTGTAATAATATTCTTTTGGATACTTTCCAAAAAGATTGGCCGGAAAAGTCTATGTACAAATCGGCTACATAGAAAGAATAACATAGGTTTCTCTAGCAAACGCATTGAAAAGATGTTTTTTTGCCCAGTCACGGCATAGAAAACGTGGAAAAAGACTCACAAGATGGATTGCAGGTATATATTGCCCACGCAGAGGGAAATGTCGGTACGATTATATTAACGATGTGTAGGACCATGAGGTTTACTTAATGCTCAGGTCCAGTTGAAAACCAGCGTCAGGCACTTATAGTTGTCTGGCATTTTTGCTGAACTGGGCCTTATTCACGCAGCCGTAAGCACACTCTCTTACTAATTTCTTGCATCGCACTTTATACTTTTAATTTGATTTTTATTTTTAAATTTTTATCTGTTGTTAATTTATATTGTGCGCTTTTTGGTCTGTGCTAAGTAAATGTATTTATTTTCTTTCTTTCTTAACAATTGGACACCTGATATATGGAGACTACGAACTGCAGGTGGGTAGTCTGTTTCACGTAAGATTTCTTCAGCATCCTTGTACGTAAGACTCTCTTAATGACAATTGCTAGCAGTGATAGCCTAGTGGTGCGATGGTTGGACTGCCAAGCCCTATGACTTGGCAGTCCGACCGTCACACCACTCTCGAGTTCAAACCCTAGGCACGCATCTCTAACTTTTCGGATTGATGTGCGTATTGTATAATTATCACTTGCTTCAAAAACGGTGAAGGAAAACATAGTGAGGAAACCGACATGCCTGAGAGATATTTCTCGACGGCATGTGAAGTCAAGTGAGAGGCCCATGACTGGCTTAAAAACTCTGACACCAGGTTAGCCACTAATCACACAAAAAGTAAAAATACAATCGCTTTGATTTAGACAAAACCACAAAATCCATTGCTGCCATTGCAAAATAATGTTTTTTGAGTTCAAAACAAGTCATATTCTATATTTCTGCATAAACTATTATCATTAGGAGCGTGTTACGCAATCAGGGTCCTGAAAAGCGCACAGACGATTATTTTGCGATCATGCGCAAAAAAATTGCATCAGTGATACGCAGATTGTGGGGAAGCAGCAATAGCATTCTGAAGGTGTTTGCAGAAAGGCTAGAAGGGCCTACAATGGATACATTTATCAAACTGCATGTCAGACATGGGACTTGATAAATCTTCCTCCTCTAATCTTGGCTGTATTTTTATTGTGTATTTGTGTTTTTATTTTTGTACTTATGTGTGTCTAAGTGTTACTATTAACATAGTTTTTAAGTTTGTACTGATTACTAACACGCTATGGGCCGTCGACGCCTGAAAATAAACGATTTTTTATTTTTATTTATATTTATTTAAAAGAGACCGTTTTAATGTAATTTGGTTGAAATCCTAACTTAATATTATAAATGCGAAACTGAGTTTATTTGTTTGTTACGCTTAGCTTTCACGCTAAAACCGCTAAACAGATTTGAATAAAATTAGGCATATGTGTAGACCATGACCTGGATTAGGACATAGGATACTTTTTATCCTGATATTCCTACGGGATCGAGACTTATGCAGGTGAAACCGCGGGCCGCAGCTAGTATAAAATAATTGAAAATGTTAAAATGTTTACTGAAGAAGGCTTGGTTTGCTTTGCAATTATACGTAGAAGTATCTGCAACCTACTCACTACGAAACATTTACCTCAAGATTGCAGGTGTTTATAACTTTCTTTTGTTTGTACTCGAACACGGCGTGTTGCCACACCGAGCGCTGAACGCAGACTCGGTGTGGCAACACGCCGTTTTCGTGTTTGCGACAAGTCAATCGTCATCCTGAGGATCCCTTGTTGAGAGGTGAAACACGTGTCGATTATTTTTAGAGTTTTTTATGGCTCTTTAGAATTTTATTTTATAATGGATTTCCGCAAGGTCACGCCTGAATTAATTAACTTTCTTTTGTTTACAGTTACACAGGCAGGAGTATCTGCAATCTCAATACGAAACGTCATCCCATTACTGCTGGGTTTAAATTGAAACAGGTTATAGTATTAGGCACAGGTCGAACCGTAAGACATAGCATCCAAACAATGTTTTTCAAGTTATAACCACTATTGGATATAACGTGAACATAACCAAGTCGTACAAATAATAATTATAGACTTCGTTGAACCACAAAAACGGTGTTTAAGGACAGACACAGAAGAAAATTTTAATTAGTTTTAATGAAGCTAACCCAAAGCTAAACTATGTGACAGGTTAAAATTTGTACCCTATTGTGAGGCTGTCAAGGTATACTTTTGCTTACATGAATCCGAATAATGTGTCCTTCAAGGCAATAGTTGACATCGAAACATACAATAAGCAACAAAACTGCAGTTCCATTACCACTCTAACCTAAATGCAACATACAAATAAAATTGTCACTAAAATTTCTAAACTTAGTTTTCACTAAAACATTTTATCTTCATTTTATTGTCAAGTTACATTGAAATGGCATCGTAAAGCGTTGAAACTGATTCACAGTAGGAGAGTATAACAATAAATCTTGGATAATATTTATTTAGTAAATAGGTCATGGGGGATTTAGGTCGTTTATCCTCTTCCAGAATTTTCATGAGGCCTTCGAGACATTACCACTGATTTTAGCAGTCACAGACTGCAATAAACTAAAAGCATTTCTGTCTCTTTCGAACGAAGAAAGCAAAAAAGGATCTGAAAAAGTTCAAACCTGTGAAAATTAATCTTTCTAATAAAAAACCGGCCAAGTGCATGTCGGACCACGCACAAAGAAGGGTTCCGTAGTTGGGATGAATTTATCCCAAAAACAAACTTAACTTTGGAGTTGAAAAATATGTTCTCCCATACGAAATGTATGGGGAAACATGTTTTTGCAATTGTAAAGTTAAGTTGGTTGATTATTACTCGTTAACTTGTAAAGCTTACTTAGCTGTGATAGTTTTCCTTTTAATTTCGTTATATAAACTACTGTTGTGATTTTTTTCACACTTCCAAAACCAACCATTTAGCCGGCACACTGGGGGACACTTGACTCTAACAAAAATTTGCACTTTAAAGCTTAATATTTCGCAAACGGATCCCTGAATCCAAAAATAGTTATCAAAAACTCGCAATGTTTTTAAAGGACCTTTCCAAGGATACCCCACACCATGGGTTAAAAAAAAAAATCACCCCTTTTACGTGTAGGAGAGGTACCCTAAAAAAAAATGTTTTTCATAATTTTGTTTTACCACTTTGTCGGCGTAATTAATATGTATACCTATGCTAAATTACAGCTTTCTAGTACTAAGGGTCTTGGAGCTAGACCGCGGACAGACAGACGGACATGACGAAACTATAAGGGTTCCTTGTTTACTACGGAACTCTAAAAATGACATGCTTTTCGTTGGTAAGCACATCACTTGAAAACGGCTAAACCGATTTGGCTATTTTTAGGTACCTCAAAAGGAAAAACAGAACCCTTATACTTCGTTGTCTGTCTGTCTGTCAGTCTGTTAAGACCCTTTTTCTCAGGAACGCGTGGAGGTATCAAGTTGAAATTAATATCGAATACGTAAGTCTACGGTCCCTTGGAGCTATAAAAAAATCAAAGTTCTATGTACGCAATAAAAAAATACGGCCATTTATGCGAAATATTTTGATAGTCACAAATAAATCTAAATGAGTACGTTGACACACAAGTAATGGAAAATGTCCGAAAATCGTTAATTTGTAGTTTTATAACATTTTTTCCGTTACAAACTTACATTTGGAGAATTGGCCGTGACGTTTATCGATTTAAAGCATACTTTTCAACTACAAAGCTAAGTTTGTTTTTGGGATAAATTCATCCCAACTACGGAACCCTTCATTGTGCGTGGTCCGACACGCACTTGGCCGGTTTTTATATGTTCGTATAGTCCGTTATTATGGAAAAAAAAATGGAAAAGTTTCGCGGAAAATCTTCAAATTTGGGAAAAATTAAACGTCCTTTTTGTACGAATTATTAAAATTTGAACAGGACAATGTCTATCGGGTCAGCTAGTTTAGAATATTTTGATGAAAATATATTTTATTTAAAAGAGATTTTTTTAAACGTAACTACGTAAACAATAACAACAAAATTGGCTATTAGCTTTTATAGAAAAAATATAACAACGTTCATATTCCAATATTTCATTATATCCGTAATAAAGGAGGACAAATTACCAGCATTTGGCGGTTAGTGGGTCAAGCATAAGGCTTAGTACATAACATTAAGATTTTATGTCAACGACAGTCTGCTAGACTTCTGGGCAGCTATAAACACCATCGTGAAATGAAGCTTTATAGACTCTGAAGACTTCTTCCAAAGATAAATAAAGAGAATACGGCGTTTTTACACTTTTATAATTCGGTTCAAAGTGATTGGGGACAAGATTTTTTGGGACAAGATTTTCTTGGACAGATTCTTCTTTTTAGATGTTCTGGAAAATAGGTCTCGAAATGGTCGTTTAGCTTTAGATAAATCTGTTTTTTTTTCCTCGGCATTGGATCTTTACCAATGAAAGATAAAGTTTTGGAATGATGTTTCCTTAAAATGTCCTTTTAAGAATAATGGCCTTATCAAACGAATTAGTGGTCAATGTCATTTAGCACCTTAAAACTACTTTAAAATAAAAACGCAGTAACAAAAAAAAATCACTACTGTGTCTTTGATTTTGTATTTTCGTTTTTTGCTACCGACTTCCAAAATTAAAGTAATATTTCACTTCCCAAATTAAAGTAAGTGTAGTTTTTTTTTTTTTAATTCACGTGCAATGTAAATAACAGTGATAGGAAGTTTTATAACATTATCAACATTAACAACACTAAGTGGTAAAAATACGTATTATTTAAGCTATGAGTTAGCTTTTTAAAACCTTTTCGTTAAAACCACTCATCAGAACTTGACCAAATTTGTATGGAACCAATCTGAAAGTACATACTTTCAACAACAACAAAAAACCAGATCCGTTTATAAATGACGGACTTCTGAGGTAACAAACATTAAAAAATACAACGGAATTGAGTAGCTCCTCCTTTTTTTTCTGGAGTGGATTAAATAGGGAAAAAAAAGAGCTCATTCTCTAAATTTAAATCAAATAGCTTAAGCATGATTATTAATACGTCCCTAAAATATTGTTTTAACTGCTAGATAGAAAAAAGTATGATGGAGAATATTAAAAACCTCATTTTATAAGATACCCAACAATAAAATAGCAGTCGGACCAGAGCTAGCAAGTAAATTAAAGTCTCAGACAATACGGGTTACGGTAACAAGCAAATTAACTTGCAGCGCTATTTGCAATGTTATTTCAGCGCTGTTATTTTCAGGCGACGCTTTATACAGCTTATAAAGCGCTGTATAAACCAAGAGAGCTTTCTTTTTTGCACGAATGATTTCTTGCGACATTATTAACTAATAGTTGTTTTTAATCAAACCTTTAACAATAGGTATATGTTCTTGTCATAGATAATTACAGTGTTAGAAGGATCTTTTGACGTTTGAATGACATTGGCAGGGTTGTTGGTACACATTTGCGAATTTGTTTTGTGAAATTATATGGTAAAAGCAAGATGGCGGCGTTAGGTTAGGTTAGGCGCCAAAAGATTATTGTAAGAAAAGAAAGAATATTTATTTATTGGGACTCGCATTTGAGATCACAAATTAAACCAAACACACTCAAAAAACATAAAAAAAAAACCGACCAAGTGCGTGTCGGACTACGCACAATGAAGGGTTCCGTAGTTGAGATGAATTTTTATCCCAAGAACAAACTTAACATTGTAGTTGAAAAACATGCTCTCCCATACATTCTAACTGCAAATCGTCGCTCGGCATCCAATACCGCGAATGTGACATTTTTTACATTTTTTTTTAAATTGTAGGGTCACTTATTGGAACGTGTAGAATGAAATAAAACAAAAATCAGATTTTCGTAAAAAATTTCACATTCGCGGTATTAATATAATAATAATACCTTTAAACGAGCAATTCTTGTATATACCTATGTATATATAATCTGAATCTCGGAAACGGCTCCAAGAATTTTTATTAAATTTTGTATGCAGGGGGTTTCAGGAGCGATAAATCGATCTAGCTAGGTTTCATTTTTAGAAAACGTCGTTCAAAAAAAAATTATCATCCAGATATTTTTTTTATTCAAGTAACAAGGACTCATTGCGTTAGTAAACTTATGAACTATGTTAACTTATTTTACGAGGTCACTTAGAAAGTTTTGCGACTAACAGTTTTTGTCTATAGAATACTGGCTGGTTTTGATGTCAATTAAAACGATGACTATTTATTACAAAAAAACATTACATTCCAAATTCGAAATACCCTCCACATTTTTTTACGAGCAAAATCAAAATACTCTGTCTTACTGAAAACTGGATTTATAACGAGAACATTTTCGCGCGATGATTTTGTACGATTTCAAATGTCGACTAAAACCAGAAGAATCGTTTGAAAGACTTCGAATGGTGTTCATAGAAAAAGCCCTTCTAAAGCGACTGTTTTTCGCTGGTTCAACGAATTTATGAGTGGTCTAGTAATTTTGGCAGACAAAGAAAGAAGTGGCCGCCCTATGACGGTTGTTACATAACAAAAAGTGCTGGCTGTGAAAAATTTAATTCAAGAGAATAGGCGAATTACATATGAAGAGGTTCAGCATACACCGTGAAATTTGAATCACAGTTTTGCTAGAACAAACGTTGTTCAGACCATGGTCTACTACCATTCTACAGCATCCAATAAAAAAAAACATAATTGGTTTTTGAAAAAACACAAAAAAAACAAAGTTTAAATGTCAAGATTATCATTACTCCCTACACAACACAGACACCACGTATGGGACACAGCATTGTCTACAGGGAAATGTACCTCCATAAACGAAATTTAGTAAGCAGTAGATAATCTTGACATTTTAAACTTTGTCTTTTTGTGTTTTTTCAAAAACCAATTTATGTTTTTTTTTATTGGATTCTGTAGAATGGTAGTAGACCAAGGTCTGAATAAAGTTTGTTCTAGCAAAACTGTGATTAAAATTTCACGGTGTATACTGCCGATTGGATCGGGAAGTGTGCATGAAATTCTACACAGGCATCTTCGGTTATGGAAGATAGTTTCACGCTGGTACCGTAAAATCTAACGCAGGGTCAGAAGGAGGTTCGGGTAGAATGGTGCCGAGACATGATAGCAAAATTGGTAGCAGGCTCGTCTCGGCGCGTTTAAGATATCATTACGGGTGATGAATCTTGGATTTTTCAATATGAGCCAGAAATGAAGCGTCAGTCAACCATGTGTCTGTTTCAAAATGAACCAACGCCTACCAAAGTGCAGCGAGCCAGAAGTGCAGGCAAAATGTTGATTGCAAGTTTTTTTTTTCTACCAGGTTATCTGGTGTCAGTACCCTGACGAGATCAAAGAAGCATCAATGCTGAATGGTATGTTACCAAATGTTTGCCAGAAGTTTTTACTACTGCAAGCAGCAAGCGACCGAACACTGGCCTCCGTGGGCTACTGCTTCACCACGACAACGCGCTGGCTCACTCGGCGCTCAAAACAAGGGACTTTCTGGACAGTACACCGGTCAAATTTATAGGTCATCGTCCTTACAGTCCCGATTTGGCTCCGTGCGACTTTTTCTTGTTCCCCAAAATAAAAAATCAACTCAAAATTAAACAGTTTTCATCACCTGAAGATGCACTGGATGCATTTGAGAAGGAGATTGAAGAGGTGTCTGATGCGGACTGGAAAATGTGTTATGAAAATTTGTTTAGACGTATAAAACTGTGTATAGACGCCAATGGAGAGTTCTTTCAAAAGATATAATAAAAAAAATTATAACCTGTAGTATATTTTTTCTAGTATCACAAAACTTTCTGAGTGCCCCACGTAATCTAGTTTAAATTTATTTCACCCCATGGGAGATGGCACTGCAGTGATTGATGTACATGCAATCCAGACTGCTAGCGATATTGTTGGAGCTGGCCCGTACTCTGCGTACCAGGGATGCACACCTCATTCGCATCGTTGCGTAAAAGCAATTAATATGTGTGTCCGCGAATATTCCCGATGCGCTACAAAAACGGGGCAGCCCCACCAATACCCTGAAAGCGTTGTTGTATTGGACACGAAGGGCGTTGCATGACCTTTGGGTATATCTAGCCCACAGGCTGCACGTGTAAAACGTTGTACAATAAGCTCGAAACAGAGTAATTTTGGCTTTTTAAGTGAGCAGCGTGCAAACCTGCGAGCCAGCATGTTTGCCCTTACCGACAACGCCCTTCGCTCCCGCTCAGTATCGAGTCCGTCATTGAGGTCAGGGGTCAATATATGACCAAGATATTTAAACGTAAATACTTTGTAGTGGAGTCCCATTGAGTAATACAGGTGGTACATAACCCGGTCTGCAACCAGCCTCAAAGACCATGATCTCCGACCTATTGGAGTTATACATCAAACCATGTGTTTTGGCATACTGCTCACATTTGGCGACCAATTACTTTCTGAGACCACAGATTGACGCGCTCAGAAGCACCATATCATCTGCATAGCTAATATTATTTACACAAATACCATCTATATAGCAACCCACTCTGGTGCTGCTGAGCTCGCCAATCCTGCCTCACCCCGCATTAAAACCTGTATGGCTTGGAAAAAGTTCCAGCCCATCGTACACTATTGATCTGGTTACCATATCACTATTCAAAGATGTTTATAAGCTCCGTTGGCAACCTATCCTTCTCCATCTTTCTCCACAATACGTCATAAGCAACCAGATCAGAAACCTTGAATAAATCGATGAACCTAGCATAAATCGGCGTCCCACGCTGTGTATAGTAAGTATGTGATAGTATGCTTAAGGCACAACACTGCACTTTCTGTTGACAAACCACGCCGAAAGCCGAATTGGTTGTCATGAACATTTACAGTTTTATTTATTTGTGTATTAAGCAGACGGTCAAACACTTTTGATATTTTGATATTATAGTAGCTAGAGAGATGGGCCTTTTAGATGCCGAGCGACGAAATGTAAGTTTTTACGCACAATATTGAGAGATTTACCATGTTATTTTAAGACCATAGACTTCTTATAGGTTTTCCTGTAATCTATGAGTAAAGAGCCATACTATGTATTTTTTTCAAAATTTTTGGTCCAGTAGTTTCGGAGATAAGGGGGGGGGAATGGTCAATTTTCATTGAATTTATTAAATATCTTTAAAAGTAGTTATTTTAAAGTTATATAAAAAATATATTTAAGATCCTCGCAACAAGCCCTTTCATTTGATATGTCACACGGTACTTTAGCAAAACTTTTTTTTTTAATTTTCTTGTTTGCGTCCCAAAAGTGACACTTATATTCAAAATTAAATTATTTACGTTACACATTCGTGTTTGGGTCACAGAAATACATATATGTACTAAATTTCAACTTAATCGGTCCATTAGATTCGGAGTAAATTGGCTGTGACAGACGGACAGACAGACAGACAGACAGACAGACAGACAGACAGACAGACAGACACACGAGTGATCCTATAAGGGTTCCGTTTTTTCCTTTTGAGGTACGGAACCCTAAAAACAAAGTAAAATGAAAATAAAAACACAAAGTCCTGTACGCGGCCAAAAGGCTCAGGCTCCTATTTCAGTATACCGTACAGTTATACCTATTATTTTGTTATCATTATTCAGTAGGGATTTAAATTGTTTTTTTTCTCCATGAAGCGAAACCTACAAACACGTGTACACTTGTCGTAAAACCTCTTTTTATTAGTGCTATTATAGTACCAAAACAAAGACTGAACTAACAACAATATTATCCAAATATACTTATGAGAAAGTCAACACAGCGAACAAAGTTAAAATAAAATCCAATAATAAGTGACCCGAACATTTGCACTGCAGTTCTCCGAATTCGGGTTTATTTAAAGCGATCCCATTAAATATTGTCGACACCTAGAATAAAATTGTATTGAGCGCATCCGATATCCGTTAAAACTGACTGATTTATTACCAATTGTGTTTGGTTATAACTTATATAATTTTTTTTGGTTATAACTTATTCCAATTGTCTAAAAAAAACTCTGTCTGATCCATGAGGGTGTTGTTAGGTATCGTACTGAGAGTTAGTTATGTGGCAATAATGAAAAAAAAAAAAAAAACTTTTTTTACCTATTTTGTCCCACTGCTGGGCAAAGGTCTCCCCCATACTTTTGGGAGAGACCCTATTTTGTCACACTTATAGGATGCATGAAAACAGATGGGCCAGGATCACCACACAGTGGGTGCCTTATAACAAGCGTAGCCACAGGGCAGGCCTAAAAAAAAAACGTGTGGCACTCGGGGACTGCCGCGGTAAAGCTATTGCATAGCATTTGTAACCTCCATACTTCCTATTTGTCAACGTTACACTTGGGATGATGACGTCATCATCCGTCATTACATGGTAGGCGGAGTGTTAGGTTTTATTTTCGTTACGTTACGGAATTTCTTGATTCGGTCGCCGCGCTCAAAGCCCGCGATAAAAGCTATGCAATAGCTTAAAAAACAATTAACCACACTTTTTTTAATGGTGAATTTACATGGGGCGTCGTTTAGCGGGTGTCTAACAAGTCATAACTTATCGCCCCTGTTGAAAAATTCCTAATATTTAATGGATTTGGGGTAATTTTGGTACCAAAAATGTGAATTTTAAATAGTAATTTTTAAAATATGCTCTTTGGTTATGCTGCAGTACCTACCTATGTGCCCCTTTCGGCTCAGACAGGGGTTTTTTTTAACATATTGTGTAACGATCCGTATCTTAAAAATGCAGACTACATTTTAGTTTTAGAATATACTTATAATATAAAAGTTATAACGGTTCCTAAAATACAGGTCCTGGGCATGAGTGTACTGCGACAACGGAGCAGATAGACAGACAGCCCTCATTATTAATGCATAGTTCTAAATTACCCTCAGTCTACAGGCCGAAACGAGGTTGAATTTTAAAGTCGGCAGTCGGTTTTACTTTATCCGATTTACCTACTAAAGAAGTAACTTTTAATGATAAAATAAACGTTAATATTCGTCTTTACTCATGTTTGTACCTTTTAAGGTTTTACTAGTCGACAGCTGGAACTCGTTGGAGGCGTGGCTAGTATGCATGCTATTTAGTACAGTTATTTATTTATTTAGTTTTATTTATTTAAATATTTAATTATTTATTTAGTGAAATAGACGATGATTAATAACGCAAAACGAGCGCGTAAAATTTCATGAACATATCTTTGGGCGTATACGAGTAGACATTATGGAAAAACTACTGGACGTTTCTACACAAAATAAAATTATTTGAACTTTTAAATAAATTACCTACGGTTCTGTTCTATTTTTCCATTTCCATACTACATAAGTTTTTATTTACGCCCAAAGATGAGTTAAAATTACTATTGAAATTTGGAAATTTCGACGCTCATAACTTCTAAACCAATTACAAAAAAAATTGACATAATTCTTAGTTTTGAACGTACACCGTCAAACAGACGAGTAATCACAATACTACGTTTGTATGGAAGAATGACTGACTAGCGTAACCTTAACGTATTTAGTTTGCACATAAACTAAGACGAAGATGTAGGGACGAACTTGAATTTACCGTAAGGACTGGCTCTCAATGGCAGTGGACAGACGTGTGAGGAAAAGGGAGGCGTCCTTTCCCTTTGACCAACAGTTTGATATTACGGGCTGATTAAATAGATAGATAGTTCACACATTGTTAATTATAATTATTATAGCTATCCTGTACCGTCCTATTACTGGGCAAATTATTTTTTTAAATGTCGCAGCATCATGCTGAGATGGGAGCCTTTTGGCCTCGTACAGGACTTTCTGCTTTTAGATTGCAAATTGATTCAGGCGTGACCTTGCGGAAATCCATTATAAAATGCAATAGACGGGGATATATTTAGTAACCTATTCCGCTTAGCTATTTCTAAAGAGCCGTAAAAAACCCTAAAATAAATCGACACGTGTTTCACCTCTAAACGAGGCATCCTCAGGATGACGATTGACTTGTCGCGAATCGGAAAACGGCGTGTTGCCACACCGAGCGCCGAACGCTTTTATTTTAATTTTACTTGTTAATGTTTTTATGAGTGTGTTTTAGTTTAATTTGTGATTTCCTGTGCAAGTCTCAATAAATAGTTTTTCTTTCTTTCAAATATCACCCTCCATTTTTTCCAGAACCACGGGATCTACGCTACTTCTTGCCAATTCCTAATGAAGACATACAAGACGTCCTGCGTTCCTAAGACAAAATTAAAAATTACAACATAACGTAACAAAACATCACGACTGTAATCCCCGAAGGGTTAGGCAGAGGTGTGTCTATAGTACACCCACATTGCACCAGTTACGTTTAAGTCCCATGTATTGGGGGGAGAGAGACTATTGCCTATAAAAAATGAGATGGCTATATTTATGAAAAAGCTATTTCAACTGAAGGTATTATTGTAAGATCAAATTAATGCCAAGATAATTATCTTAAAAGATAATGAAATGAGTAGTTAATTTAGCAGTCTCATTTGAATTGCGTGTGTTAAAATATATGGGTCGTAGAGTTAGAATTATAGCCATATTAACCTTTTGGATTTATTACCGCCACAGCTAAGTGTATTTCAAGATAAATAAAGATGGTATTGATTGATTGAAGAGAGAGATATATAGAGAGTGAGAGTGAGAGAGCTATTTGTGTTTTTGATGTGTAATATCTTTCCTCTCGCTTTCCTGCAATCTGTGGGAGTGATTTTGTGAAAAGGGAGCCGGGGAAACGCGCGCCATTTGATTTGACCAATGAGCGCGCGCGGTGCTAGAGTTGGCCGTCAGATGTTACCAACCCATTTTCCGAGAGGTTGGTACTGTCAGCCAAGATATCAGACTTTTTTAAACATAAATTATTCATAAATTTATGATATTTTAACAGTATTATGCAATATGATGGAAACATTGTACAAGCATAGTTCTGGACACTACATTATGAAGGTACTTCTTGTGCATTTTATTGAAAAAAAATGTTTTAAAAGTGTAACAACGTATATAAGGACTTACATACATTTCACATTTTCATAACCACACTCTACGGTCCATTCAACCGAACCTATTTTTACGTTTTAAATTGCGTGTACTAAAAGTTTTGACAGCCAATTTCTAAACCGCCATTTTTGTTACGAGCTGGGCCAACTTTTTATGACAAGTAACTAAATTGGGAACTAGAAGCTACCTAAGTTCATGACTTCATGCTACTGGCGCCAAAAACGGTAATAAAATGTACGTTGAATTTCCCGTCAGTTTACTAAACGCTTAATAAGTATGTTACAAAAAATTTGAACCAAAAATAGCATAGTGTTGCGTGTCTACCAGTTATTAAGCATAGCGCACACGAGCTTACCGAAGAATGATTCCAAATACTGGATCACGTAATACAAATAGGTGTAGTGCATGTAAATAGGGCACAAAATTTTCTTAAATTACATCCATTTTTAACGATAACTGCTAATTTATTAAAAAAATAATTGAAAATTTATCAGTGTACTAGCGAAACGACGTGACTATGGTATTAAATTGGAGCAGTTTGTTTTTCGCGATTTGATCGTTTTTATGGCTGTTCCAGACATTATTGTAAAGCAATTTTTAAAAGCACTTTTTCCTACCGTCCTTTTGTTTGGTTCTAAAAACCGACCCAAGTACGTAACGGTAAAATAAACAAAATAATTGGCTACTACGCGCTACGGTAAGTACCCATTTTTTTATTTATAAGCCTCTTAATTCTGAATTGATTTTACTCGTTGTATGTTGTTAAAGTATGTCTTTCAATTCAGCATGCCTCTTGGCAAAGGCCTCCTCTAGCTTTTTCCATTGAAGTCTATCACGAGCCACTCTCCTCCAGTTAGGGCCCGCTGTAAGTTTTATCTCGTCCTCGATCTCCTTTTTTGTTTTCCTCCTTTCCGTTTACTATTTCTGGGATACCAATCAGTTATTAATTTACACCATTTTCCTGTTTTGCTCTCATCATGTGGCCAGTCCACCTCCATTTTTGCTGGTTAAGGGGCTGTGCACGAAATCGACTGATTTTGATCAATTTTGTTCATTCGTTGTGAGAAAGGGAAACAGAGTTTAAACAAAATTATTTGTGATTTGAAAAGTCTAATTCTTTGTCTTGTACATGTGGAAAGGAGTTTTTCAAATAAATTAAGGATTCATGGAAAATCACTAAAATTCGCAACAAGTTTTCCAAAAATTGACGCGAGACTGACGTTTGATCGTTTCGTTAGAAGAAACTAGTTTTGATTTAGAAACAAAAAATATCATCAACACCACTATATAGACTACTTGTACATAGGGGAACCACTTTTTTCAACTTCCATGCAACACATGGCAGAAAAAAAAGTTGAAATATTTTTTTTTTTAGTTTTAAACCCTGTCAGTAATGTATTTTTCCTATTATTTAGCAAACCATATCAAGAAATTTAAAAATCACACATTAGTCTTCAGCTATCCCTAAAATAAAATCAAAATTTTATTTTTTGATCTTCGTTAAGTAAATCAATGGCGAAATAACCCATATTTTCGAGAGCTCAAAAGTGATGCAACTATTAACAGGTGCTGTGACTGACACGAATGGTTTAGCACCACGAAAACTGTACTTTTGTACTTACACAGACTTAATGTTTTAATTATTTCAAGCTTTCTTACAATTAGATAAGTTATTGACGAAAAAGGTATTTTTTATTAGCAATTTTTAAATTCACTTGTCTGTTATCGGTTATTTTAAAACCATGTAAACAGATATTACTTAGACTTTAGATACCCCCAACATTCTATATTAAGCGTTCCAAAATCAGACGCTTAATAAAAGTGGTCTCCGAGTTTAGTGTCTGGCATAACTTCACAAGTACCTACATAATAGATAAACTTCGTAATAAATGACGAGGAGGCTGGCAATATTCCAAATAGTATTTCTGTAATGTTGTTATCGACATCATTTCGGTGTTCACTCGACGTCATGTCAAAGCTATAAATAATCAGCCTATAATGTTCCCACTGCTGTGACACAGACCTCCTCTCTGTGAGAGGTAGTGGGCCGTAATCCACCACGCGGGCCCATTACGGGTTGGTGGATGTCACATGTCTTCGAATTTTTGGTTCTAAGACATGCCTATTTCCTCACGATGTTTTACTCCACCGTTTTGAGAGCAGTGGTGATGAAATAATTTACGCAAAGCCTGCCTGCTCGGTTTCGAACCCCTACAACTCGTAGATCGCGGCCGTTACCACTGGACCACCAATACTCTACATCTACTTAATAAAAGTATTTAATTCACTGACAGACACGTAGAGCCTTCACCGCTGGATCTAGAAGCATGCAATTTTGCACAAGAGTTTCTTGTGCATCGAAAGTGAGCAATAAATGCGAATTTTTGAATATTTTTTAAAGGGGATGAAAGTTTGTATGTAAGCTCGGTATTTTTGCCGATAGGATATCTCATCGGGCACACAGCTAGTTTCCAGTATGAGTTAAGCTTACATTGTATAAGCTATCCGTTTTATAGCAGGTCAACTTATACTGGAATGTATAGCTTGACATTTCGTCGATGTGCGTACTTTATATATCGGATTTCCAAAGAAGATTCTGAGTTTCCAAAAACGAGGTCGAATTTGGATATTTTATAAAATAATGTTTTATTCAAACATCAAGCTGACACCAGTAACTGGAAGGAAAACGTCGTGTAGAAAATTGGACTTAATATTCTGAAGTTGCTTACAAGAGGAAGCTACAGTGATGATTAATGGTCGTATATTTTGTCTGTATGAGAAGAGGATTTAACCGCTCAGAGAGACAGTCAAGCTGATACTATCTCTCAGGTATGCCAGTTTCCTCACGATGTTTTCCTTCACCGTTTTTGAAGCAAGTGATAATTAAACAAGACACACATGAATCCGAAAAGTCAGAGGCTTGGATTCGAACTCGAGACCTATGACTTAGCTCTCTGGCGGTCACACCACTAGGCTATCACTGCTTTTCTAAACCTGTGACTAATAGGTCAACATGACACTTAGAGTATTCTTTACAAGACACTTTTAAGGACGCGGAATCACTAAGTATGGCATCGTAAAATAAAAGGTATCCAGATTTTCTGAAAATAATGAGTCGTCTTTTAGGGTTTCCTAAACCGAACTCTATTACTAAGCCTCCGCTGTCCGTCCGTCTGTCAGCGGGCTGTACCTCATGACACGACATGATAGGTAGACAGTTGAAAATTTCACAGATTGTATATTTCTTTTGCCGCTGTAACAAAAAACAAAATAAAGTTAAAAATTAAAGAGGGTTACAAGAAACCTGTTTTTTTCGACGTTTTTCTTTTACTTGCCTGCGCCTCCCTTCACTCCTTCCATCTTTTGCGAGCCCGCGCGTCCCCTTTCCAGTTTTGTTGGAACCTATCAAGTTTCTCCCGCCTTCTACCATGTGGCCTGGTACGATTCCGCCTCACTGTCTCAGTGCACCAATTCTGTGCTGTTTATCCACAGTTTTTCCGGCATCTTATAGGTTTTAATTTTTATTAATTTATTTATCTTTTGGATAGATTCTTTTCTATTTTGTGAATGTGAGAACGTTGGGCTTAGTGGACTGTAGATCTGTTGACCATTTTCTATTTTGTTAAGTACCTGGTACTTATTGAAAGACCTACTGTCCTCCCATACCTAGTAACACTGTTATTTGAAAGTATTGTAAAAGCCAATGATTTTTAAAAGAGTAACCGTGGAGTTTCTTACCGGTTCTTCTCCGTAGGAAACGACCAATTGGAACCGTGCACCTAGCTTCTGACGTTTCATAATTGCCCATGTAGATTTACATGGGCAATTATGAAACGTCAGAAGATTAAAAAAAATATATATAAAAAAAGATAATTTTGAATTTGAATTTTGAATTTGAATTTTGAATTTGAATTTTGAATTTGAATTTGAATTTTGAATTTGAATTTTGTATTTTGAATTTGAATTTGAATTTTGAATTTGAATTTGAATTTTGCATTTGAATTTTGAATTTGAATTTAAATTTTGAATTTGAATTTTGTATTTTGAATTTGAATTTGAATTTGAATTTTGAATTTGAATTTTGCATTTGAATTTTGAATTTGAATTTTGAATTTGAACATGCAGCAGAATGTCCTGCACAGTCCCATTTAACTTGGGTAGCCTTTTGAGTCACGTCTGCAATTTTATAGTGTTGTGTTTGGACCGCGATGCGTGGATATCACACATATTATACTGCGCTCCATTGCTCGTAGTATTATAATTATTAGTCTTAGAGAACATTAATAGAAAAACTGTTGTGTTCTATTTAAATCAAGTCCAAAACTGATTCTTATCTTCATCCGTTTACCATCATTACAATAAGTACCTAGACGACTGAGCTTTGCTCTGGTGAAAATAGAGAATGCTCATTCGATAGTATAGTATAGTACACACTAATTCCATGGTGCCATTTCATTATTCTAAGGTAGCCATCTTGAACTAAACTGGGCGACCAAGCTCTGCTCGGGTGAAAATACGGAGAAAACGAATTTTGCCCGATATGAGAACTAGCTAGATCGATTTTTCGCCCCCGTAAATACCATCATATTGCAATTTTCATCGAAATCGTTACAGCCGTTTTCGAGAACATATACAAATATTGCTCGTTTAATAGTGTAGGATATAATCAAACTGTAGTCAAAGATATTTATCCTAATTATATTAATCTATATTTACATCCCTTAAAATAATTTAAACAATTCGGATTTCGACGAAAAAAAATAGCGATAGGGAAAGCTACCAATATTAATATTTTGTCTGTTTATCCATGGGGAAATAACAAGGGTTAGAAGAAGTAAGAATATTTTATGAATTCAAGCAAACAGTTATAATTTAAATAAACACGGTGCATTTATTTATACAGCTTTTCATATTTATTTTCATATTATCCATTTGACATTGACAGCGCCTTCGTAGTAGTAATGGCGATTTTCATTGTGCTGTCATGCCGTTCACTGTACAACATATAGTTAAGTATATATGAAACTCCTAAGTATAAGGCGTTGAAGTATAAAACACGCATACGAGTAACCGAGTATTCAGTTCATAAACAAAGAGGTAGGTCATTAATTTTGAAGTTAATAAAAAAAAAATACCTGCTGACTTGGTTTGACTGTAAAAAAATGGAGGCTCTGTTTCATGGTGTACGACACTTATGTACCTTAAAAATCAATGAACGGAAAACTATAAAAAAGTCACATAAACAAATAATAATTATTTCAAGTTTTACATTTACCACTTGGTATAACATGATCAATTCTGTTAGATAAATTGTAGGTTAATACAGAGTTACACACCTATGACACCCAAGCTCAGATTAAACTTATGTTACTGTCAGGACGCTCAAGTTAACACCAGTTAGACAAATAAAAGTTCGCAATTTCACAGTGTAGGTACTACAAACAGAAAATAAAGATTTTGTACAGAAACTAAAATAAACTAATTAAAGAGAAAACCATTTGTATACTTAGTGTGTGTTAAAAAATACAATAGACGTAAATATATTTAGAACCTAACCTATTCCGTTTAACTATTCCTAAAGAGTCATAAAAAACCCTGTAAAAAATCGACACGTGTTTCACCTCTCAACGAGGCATCCTCAGGATGACGATTGACTTGTCGCGAACCCGAACACGACGTGTTGCCACGCCGAGCGCCGGACGCAGAGTTAGTGTATGTTGTGTGTGTTTGTTTGTGTGTTGTGTTATGTAGCGTTGTGTTGTGTTAGAAGGTGGGTGTTTTTAGGATATGTCGGACGGAGTACTGTGTATGAAAGGGGGTGAGAGTTAAATCTAACCAAACTAAACATGTTTTGAATGTAACAGCCTGACCTCTAAAATCGGGTCCATTAACCTCTGACCCACAACGACTATCACCAGAGAAACGTAATTAAAATGTAGCTCCAATATTTATAGCAGCGACTGTCCTTTTAACAGTTTATAGTGTGACATTTAAAAACACGGTCGGTTGACTCAATTCCCAGAGGGAACGACTCCGCAACAATAAATAGAATTAAACAACATTGTGAACGATTGAGCTAGAATCTAGAATCACTGTTCCGGGGTTTTGTCAAAAATGTTTTCGGAAAAACAAAATGCTCATTATAACATGAACCCGAAAATGTCTTGGTAAGTACTTCTGAACACAAGACTCTTAAGAAATCACCCTAAACAACTAACTGGTTTAAGAACTCACTTTCTAAGTAGGCACGAGGTTTGAATACCTGGAAAGTAATGAGTAGCTGTTTGTAGAATGATTTCTAGGATTCCGTACCCGAAGAGTGCCAAACGGAACCCTATTATAAATCCTCATCCGATTGTGTATTTCTGTAGCGGTTACACCGCCACATATGAACTACGCATCATAGACATGACGTCACACAAATCCTGCATTACGCAATTAGAGTTTACCGAACAATCGACATAATACAAGATTCCGACTTCAAACCGGTGGGCAGTTGCCCGCCAGACACGACACCCGTCTGGTCGGAGGATCCTCCCTTTTCTATGGTGGATGAGTGAACTTTACACCCTGTTCCTCATAACTCTAAATTTCTATTGCCGTTATAACAACAAAAAAAATAAGTTAAAAATTAAAGAAACGTCGTATTTTCCGCGTTTTTTGCTTAATATTGTACGGTGGTACGGAACCCTTCGTATACGAGTCTGACCCGCATTTGGCCGGTTTTTTTAATTCATGATGAAATACTTGTCATTCTAAGATAAAACTTAGGTAAGCATTACATAAAAGTCTGAAATCACACTGTAGTATAATCCTTGATCTTTCTCTCTACGAAAAGAGGCCATTTGGGAAATATGAATAATTATTCCATACGACTTTTTAAATAAACTTGACACACGGTTTTAATTCTAATTTATAGTACCAACAGCATTTGCATACAAAATGTTTAATTTAAGTAAAAACATTACCACAATTTCACAAAGCTCAAGTTTATTTGAAGCCGATTTAAATCCTTGTCGTAGACTCAGACAAGAGATTACATCCCTAAATGTAAACTTAACGTGAACCTCATTTGTGTATACGTTTTTGACACTGTCTAATGGGGGATATCATGTGATATTATTTGGACTGTTTTCGATAAAGCATATGGTATTTCTACTACAAGAAAAAGAAATGCCAATCGGCATTTCTTTTTAGGGTTCCGTACCTCAAAAGGAAAAAACGGAACCCTTATAGGATCACTCGTGTGTCTGTCTGTCTGTCTGTCCGTCTGTCACAGCCAATTTACTCCGAATTTAATGGACCGATTAAGTTGAAATTTGGTACACATATGTATTTCTGTGACCCAAACACGAATGAGTAACGTAAATAAATAAATTTTGAATATAGGGGTCACTTTTGGGGCGCAAACAAGAAAATTAAAAAAAAAAGTTTTGCTAACAGTATCGTGTGACATATCAAATGAAAGGGCTTGTTACGAGAATTTCAAATATATTTTTTATATAATTTTAAAATAAATACTTTTAAAGATATTTAATAAATTCAATGAAAATTGACCATTCCCCCCCCCTTATCTCCGAAACTACTGGACCGAAAAATTTGAAAAAAATACATAGTATGGCTCTTCACTCATAGATTACAGGAAAACCTATAAGAAGTCTATGGTCTTAAAATAACATGGTAAATCTCTCAATAAAGTGCGTAAAAACTTACATTTCGTCACTCGGCATCCAATAGGCCCATCTGTCTAGCTACTATAATATCATAATATCAAAAGTGTTTGACCGTCTACTTAATACACAAATAAATAAAACTGTAAGTGTTCATGACAACCAATTCGGGTTTTGGCGTGGTTTGTCAACAGAAAGTGCAGTGTTGTGCATTAAGCATACTATCACATACTTACTATACACAGCGTGGGACGCCAATATATGCTAGCTTCCTACATTTATTCAAGGCTTCTGATCTGGTTGCTTATGACGTATTGTGGAGAAAGATGGAGAAGGATAGGTTGCCAACGGAGCTTATAAACATTTTTAAATTGTGGTATAGTAACCAGATTAACAGTGTACGAAGGGCTGGAACTTTTTCCAGGCCATACAGGTTGGAATGTGGGGTGAGGCAGGATTGGCGAGCTCAGCAGCACCAGAGTGGGTTGCTATTTAGATGGTATTTGTGTAAATAATATTAGCTATGCAGATGATATGGTGCTTCTGAGCGCGTCAATCTGTGGTCTCAGAAAGTAATTGGTCGCCAAATGTGAGCAGTATGCCAAAACACATGGTTTGATGTATAACTCCAATAAGTCGGAGATCATGGTTTTTGAGGCTGGGGGTAGACCGGGTTATGTACCATCTGTATTACTCAATGGGACTCCACTACAAAGAGTATTTACGTTTAAATATCTTGGTCATATATTGACCCCTGACCTCAATGACGGACTCGATATTGAGCGAGAACGAAGAGCGTTGTCGGTAAGGGCAAACATGCTGGCTCGCAGGTTTGTACGCTGCTCACTTATAAAGTCAAAATTACTCTGTTTCGAGCTTATTGTACAACGTTTTACACGTGCAGCCTGTGGGCTAGATATACCCAAAGGTCGTGCAACGCCCTTGTGTCCACAGTGTCCAATACAACAACGCTTTCAGGGTATTGGTGGGGCTGCCCCGTTTTTTTAGCGCATCGGGAATGTTCGCGGACGCACATATTAATTGCTTTTACGCAACGATGCGAATGAGGTGTGCATCCCTGGTGCGCAGAGTACGGGCCAGCTCCAACAATGTCCTAAAAAAGATTGCTAGCAGGCTGGATTGCATGTACATCAATCACTGCAGTGCCATCTCCCATGGGGTGAAATAAATTTAAACTAGATTACGTGGGGCACTCAGAAAGTTTTGTGATACTAGAAAAAAATATACTACAGGTTATAATTTTTTTTATGATATCTTTTCAAAGAACTC
This sequence comes from Agrochola litura, assembly GCA_949152395.1. Taxonomy (NCBI): domain Eukaryota; kingdom Metazoa; phylum Arthropoda; class Insecta; order Lepidoptera; family Noctuidae; genus Agrochola; species Agrochola litura. The sequence continues at coordinate 9,346,984 of OX424509.1, forward strand.
TCCATTGGCGTTTATACACAGTTTTATACGTCTAAACCAATTTTCATAACACACTTTCCAGTCCGCATCAGACACCTCTCCAATCTCCTTCTCAAATGCAGCCAGTGCATCTTCAGGTGATGAAAACTGTTTTCCTTTGAGTTGATTTATTTTGGGGAACAAGAAAAAGTCGCACGGAGCCAAATCGGGACTGTTAGGAGGATGATCGGTGTGCTGTCCAGAAAGTCCCTTGTTTTGAGCGCCGAGTGAGCCAGCGCGTTGTCATGGTGAAGCAGTAGCCCACGGAGGCCAGTGTTCGGTCGCTTGCTGCTTGCAGTAGTAAAAACTTCTGGCAAACATTTGGTAACATACCATTCAGCATTGATGCTCCTTTGATCTCGTCAGGGTACTGATACCAGATAACCCGGCAAAGAAAAAAACTTGCGATCAAAAATTTGCCTGCACTTCTGGCTCGCTTCACTTTGGTAGGCGTTGTTGGTTCATTTTGAAACAGCCACACGGTTTACTGACGCTTAATTTCTGGATCATATTGATAAATCCAAGATTCATCACCTGTAATGATATCTTAAACGCGCCGAGACGAGCCTGCTACAAATTTTGCTATCATGTCTCGGCACCATTCTACCCGAACCTCCTTCAGAGCCTGCGTTAGATTTTACGGTACCAGCGTGAAACTATCTTCCATAACCGTATAGAATTTCATGCACACTTCCCGATCCAATCAGCAGTATATGCTGAACCTCTTCATATGTAATTCGCCTATTCTCTTGAATTCAATTTTTCACAGCCAGCACGTTTTGTTATGTAACAACCGTCATAGGGCGGCCACTTCTTTCTTTGTCCGCCAAAATTACTCGACCACACATAAATTCATTAAATCAGCGGAAAATAGTCGCTTTAGAAGGGCTTTTTTCTATGAACACCATTTTAAGTCTTTCAAACGATTCTTCTGGTTTTAGTCGACATTTGAAATCGTACAAAATCATAGCGCGAAAATGTTCTCGTTGTAAATCCAGTTTTCAGTAAGACAGAGTATTTTGATTTTGCTCGTAAAAAAATGTGGAGGGAATTTCGAATTTGGAATGATATGTTTTTTTGTAATAAATAGTCATAGTTTTAATTGACATCAAAACTAGCCAGTAACCTATAGACAAAAACTGTTAGTCGCAAAACTTTCTGAGTGACCTGGTAAAATAAGCTAACATAGTTCATAAGTTTACTAACACAATGAGTCCTTGTTTCTTGAATAAAGAAAAATATCTGGATGACCATTTTTTTTTTAACTACTTTATCTATAAATGAAACCTAGCTGGATCGATTTATCACTCCCGAAACCCCCTGCATACTAAATTTAATAAAAATTCTTGGAGCCGTTTCCGAGATTCAGATTATATATAGGTACATAAATACAAGAATTGCTCGTTTAGAGGTATTAGATTTAGATTATTATTATATTAATACCGCGAATGTGAAATTTTTAACGAAAATCAGATTTTTGTTTTATTTCATTCTACATGTTGAAATAAGTGATCCTGCAATTAAAAAAAAAAACGTAAAAAATGTCACATTCGCGGTATTGGATGCCGAGCGACGATTTGCAGTTGGGATGTATGGGAGAACATGTTTTTCAACTACAATGTTAACTTTGTCCTTGTGATAAATAAATTCATCTCAACTACGGAACCCTTCATTGTGCGTAGTCCGACACGCACTTGGCCGGTTTTTAACATTAAGCATAATCAACCTATAATATTCTCACACGGGACACAAGTCTCCTCTCGGTGAGAGGAAGTGAACCGTAATCTACTACGCGGCCCAGTGCGGGTTTGTAGATGTCATATGACTTCGCATTTTTGGATCTAGGACATGCCGGTTTCCTCACGATGTTTTCCTTCACCGTTTTGATAGCAGTGGTGATGAAATAATTTACACAAAGTAAAGCGCCTGTATGTGTTCGAACCTACAACGTACAACTCTTAAGTCGCAACTGAAACCAATGAACCACGACTTCTCCTTCCTCCTTTTACATTAAGAACACATAGTTAATTGATTCAGGCGTGACCTAGCGGAAATCCATTATATACAATTAAATACAATAGACGTGGATATATTTAGTAACCTGTTCCGCTTAGCTATTTCTCAAGAGCCATAAAAAACTCCTGAAAGAAAAGCACACCAAGCGCTCGGTGTAGCAACACGCCATGTTCGGGTTCGCGGCAAGTCCATCGTCATCCTGAGGATGCCTCGTTGAGAGGTGAAACTCGTGTCGATTACTTTCAGGAGTTTTTTATGGCTCTTCAGAATTAGCTAAGCGGAACAAACAGGTTACTAAACTATCCACGTCTTTTGTATTTTATTAAGAATACATAGATTGTTTAAGCGCGAGGATAGTAGTGAAAGTAAGTGAAGAAAAATGCTTAGAAACTATTAATTGAAACAAAAATTAACATGAATAATCGGTAACATTTTCAAACGACCTTACGGCTCTAGCTTTTTTTTTACAACAGAATAAGTAGTGTTGATAAATGTGTTGAATGCAAACCTTCACGATTATGTACGAGTATGTGTGTGAAAAAGAACTAGGCATTTCCTTGAAGGAAAACAATTTATGCCCATAACAATAAAGTCTGTAGTCACCTAGTTATATACACATTACTGGCAACCCGACATAGTTTACGACTTCTACTACTACTTTTCTTCTTCTTCTTTCTTCTTCTACTTCTTGATAAAACATTCTTTTTTTTATATGTAAGTTTAATATATACACGCAAACTTTTATGAATAAATTCTCTAAATTGTGGTGAAAACTACATCAAAATTCTTTGCTCAGTTTAGAAGAATAACGCGGTCACACAGGCAGACACGAAAAGTGACTTTAATTTGTAATATGTACGAGTACTTATAGATAAAGATACACTCGCTAAGTTTCTATTGTTTGTTTAGTTTACAGGGAAAACATAAATAAAATAAAAAAACAACCGACTTCCAAAAAAAACATTACAAAGTGAAAAATAACTTTAATTTCGGAAGTTGGTGTCTTGAATTTTGTATTTTCGTTTTTTGCCACCGACTTCCGAAATTAAAGTTATTTTTCACTTTGTAGTGTTTTTTTTGGAAGTTGGTTGTTTTTATTTTTCATTTTTTTGTTGTGGTACCTACCCCACACACATTCGAATACCACTACCTGCTACCAGTGACAGGAACTTATCATATCATCTACATACTAACTGGGAAAAAATACGTATTTTGGAGCTAACTCAAAAACTGCCCAAGCAAAATAAATTTTATTAACTTTGCTTGGGCAGTTTTTGAGTTAGCTAGTTAGCAATGAGCGTGCGCGGTACTAGAGTTGGCCGTAAGATAGTGCCAACCCATTTTCCGAGAGGTTGGTACTATCAGCCAAGATGTCAGATGTGACAACTGTAAACCTCGCTCGTTTTTTGTTGTTATGTGAAAACTCACTTTGTTAGAAACATATACTTGTAGCAGCTCGGGGTCTGGATTTATGCCCGGTTGATGGCAATAGGCTCGCCCCCTATTACATGGGACTTAAGCATACTTGGCGAAATGTGGGTGTACCTGTTACAGGGACACCTCTGCCCAACCCTTCGGGAAAACAAGGCGTGATATTATGTTAAACAAACAATACTTCAAGCATAAATCAAGGTTGAAACCAAGTTTACCGTTTATAAATCTATTGTTATTATTTAAATATTTGAGGGACACTAAACGCCCATAGGCGTTATACCAACAAAACTTCTATTGTGTCTCGTTCTGTCCTTGAATGCGTTAAATTAATGGTTGTTTCTTTGTGGAAATTGTAGTAATTATACTAAATATTTGAAAACTTTGTATTTTCTTGTTAAGATTAAAGCGATAACAACTAGGGCATAAGTTATTTTTAAGTGACAGGTAAGTAAAACACAGTGTTACTACACATAAAATTAACTAAAAGCACATTTAGTTTCGTTTTTATATTCACCCAATTGCGGCAAAGCTAAGGTAAGTAATTATTTTTAAACTTACCATACAAAAAAAAACTAAAGTAAAATGCAGAAGACTACGTAAGAAAACAACAATATCAAACGATAGATGACTATGAGATCAGTGCTCTAAGTAGAATACCTTGAATAAACTTATCTTTTAGGATAGATAGTACGCCTCTTAAACGTTCTTAACCTTCGTAGACTTCATTAAAACCAAATGACAAATCTATAAATATTATGAAGAGCTAGAATTTATTTATTTGTTTGTAGGGGATAATCTCTGGAACTACCAGACGGATTTAAAAAAATATTTTTGCATTCGATAGCCCAAGTCTTTGGGGAAGTTATAGGCTATGTAACATAACGCTACGATTCTTAAGAACCCAGCAAAAATTCAGAAAGTACGGTTAGTGAAAACGAAGTAAAAGCGCGGGCGGAAACTAAATTTCACGCGGACGAAGTCACGGGTAGAAACTAGTATTCTATGAAAAAAACAGTGGCACTCCGGGAGTGCCGACAGAAGTCAAAACTTGAACAAGATCGCCTTGGTAGAGGAAAAATACTTGTATTTCTCATTGGTCCAAAGTCAAAGTCAAAGTCAAAGTCAAATCATTTATTTCAAATAGGCCCATGTATGGCACTTTTGAACGTCGAAATTTACAAAATATTAAAAATGATTCTAGTCGCCCCTTCCAAAAGGTAGTTTTCGTATGGAGAAGAATGGGCAAGAAACTCCACCGTTACTCTTTTAAAATGTTTTACAATAGTTTGTATAGGTACGTACATTAGTTAAATAATTATATGTGAAGACGATGCACCTAGAATAAAATTACTATACCACAATAGGTAAAAAGAATTAAAAATGAAGCAACGACAGATAATTTAATATGTGATAGATACATGGTGCTCACATATTTACAAACATTGTAAAAGTAGACGATTTTCCTAAAATTTTGTAATTAATAAGTCAGTGTGTGAGAAAGTAATCACAGAATGTTAAATCAATGTCATAAAACACAAAATAATCAATTTTACAATTAAATTAGCAACCAGTTTGATTTTGTCTTGATTCTAAATTGTCCTATGGAGCAGGACCAGCATGTTTCCAAGCACTCTTATCCTGGATATAATCCTCTAATTTGTAATATGCTTGTTTACAAAGTGCACTTTTGATATGAGTTTTAAATTTTCTTTCATTTAATTGCAATATGTCACAAGGTATTTTGTTGTAACATTTAACACAGTACCCCATAAAAGATGTATGTACTTTAGATAATCTGTAAAATGGTTGATCTAGTTTATCTTTATTTCTAGTATTAAAATTATGTCTATCACTTATTTTATTAAAGAGATGTGGATTTTTCCTTACAAACATAATATTTTCATAGATGAATTGGCAAGGTACCGTCATAATATTAATCCTTTTAAAAAGTTCCCTGAGAGATTCGCGGCGACGTAGATTATAAATGGCTCTGACAGCTCTCTTTTGCAAAATAAAGATGGATTCAATGTCAGCAGCCCGACCCCACAGTAAAATGCCATACGACATAATGCTGTGAAAGTAGCTAAAATAGACCAAACGCGCGGTTTCCACATCTGTTAACTGTCTTATCTTTCTAACAGCATAAGCGGCCGAGCTTAACCGCCCCGCAAGAGATGTTATATGAGGTCCCCATTGTAATTTCTCGTCTAGCGTGATTCCTAGGAAAACTGTTTGATTAATAAATTCCAGTTTTTCTCCATTCAATATGATGTCACATTCGCTACTTTTAACATTAGGTAATTTAAATCTAATGCATTTGGTTTTTTTTTTATTAAGTACCAGATTATTTACCGTAAACCAATCTTGGACTTGCAGAATAGAGCTATTCACGTCGTCAAGATTTTGTGACCGTCGGTTTATTTTAAAGATTAATGATGTGTCATCTGCAAATAACACCATCTTCGGTTGATTTTGAAGTAATTGGGGTAAATCATTAATGTAAACTAAAAAGAGGAATGGACCCAATATCGAACCTTGAGGAACGCCCATTGCCATTTCAGACCCTAATGAGTTTACGCCGTTTACCTGAACTTTAACATTTCTATCTTTCAGGTATGATCTAAATAAATCAAGAGCTGTATTCCTAATCCCATAGTGCTCTAGTTTCAGCAGAAGTGTCTCATGGTCTACACAATCGAACGCCTTCGAGAGGTCGCAAAAGATTCCAATGGCATCTTGTGCTTCTTCCCAGGCATTAAAAATGTTCTTTATTAGGGTGACACCGGCGTCAGTAGTACAACGCCCTTTGGTGAAACCGTACTGTTGTTTATGAAAGATGGAATTTTTATTAAAGTGAAGTAACATTTGATTGAGCATCAACTTTTCAAACACCTTACTGAGAACTGGCAGAATTGACACAGGCCTATAATTGTTGGGTTCTTTACTATCACCGGATTTGAACAATGGAACTACTTTACTGTGTTTCATGAGATCCGGAAAGACTCCTTGGTCTACACTGGTGTTAAATATGTAAGCTAGATAGGGCGCAATGGTTTCGATAATAGATCTACAGACTTTTACAGACATTCCCCAGAGATCTTCTGTTGATTTAATTTTAAGATCTTTAAAAGCTTTTATAACAGCCTGGGGGTTTGTATGCTGAAACCTAAACTCTAAAGGGCATGCCTTCACATTTTGTCTAAGTAAAGCAGCAGAAAGCGCGGGTGAGGAATTTAAAGCTTCAGTAGTTTTAAGGGGAATATTAGCAAAAAAGTTTTCAAATTCTTGAGCTACTTCTATATCTGAGTTAATGGGGCCATGTGCAGTCTCTAAATTAAATTCAGTATTTCGCTGTTTTTTCCTACCTGTTTCATTATTTATTACTTGCCAGGTAGTTTTTATTTTATCATCAGCTGATTTTATTTTATTGCTAATATAAAGAGCTTTAGCTATTTTGCAAACACTTTTAAAAGTTTTTGAATATTTTGCAACATACTTATGAAAGCTTGTATTATTCATATGTTGTTTTAAGCCATAAAGTTCAAATAGTTTTTCCCTGCTTTTACGAATACCTGGAGTCGCCCAATCACTAAATAAGAACTTCCGTCCGTAACCTTATCTAATAAAGAGCACAATCGCGTTTACAAAAAAAAAAACTTCCGAAACCTTTAAAGTAAAAATGCTTGCATAGAATATTGATCCGTAACACAATATAAATGAAGAGCACAATCGCTTTTACAAAAATTTGGTGTCGGTAACGGTGTCGCGAGTTCAATTGTTTTTTCCCATCTCAAAAATGCCCAACGTGCCTAAAGAAGTTTTCACTTCAAAAATACTTCCACTAGAAGAAAACTTACTGGGCGTCCAAAAGCAACACGCCTGAAGTTCGAGTTTACGATAGAGTACGTTCAACATGTCAGGATTATACTCGGTCAATCTTGACTGATCGAAAGTATTATACGCTCCGAAACCGTAGAATTATAGCGAGATTTTGAATGTATCCAGCGTATTTTGACGTTGGTCAATGGTTGGATACAACACTGGAGATTCATTGTACAACATTTATGTTAAAACAATGTAAGACTATACATAGATAAATAGCTAAAATCCAACAATACTTTCCCAAAAATATTGAGAATAGAGCTTGCTAACAGCCTTAAAAAAATACTATTTCCTTACAAATACTGTTTACCTACTATATTTATTTAAATAGACATTAAATCTAAAATTGACTGGTCCAATTGAAAATTAACGATTGTTCAAAATAAATGGTTCATAAGTGTTACAGTAACAATTGAACTGTGCCACTAAGCTGTAGTGCTATTCAGTAAAAATCTCACAGTGATAACTTAGGTGGAGTGAGCTGCCAATAGTGTCAATCCTTAGCAACTGACAGCTCACTCCACGCTCACTTCACTTATGATAACACGGTGTGATGGTTACAGAATAGCACTACTGTAGTGCTATTCTGTAAAAATCTCACCGTGATAACTTAGGTGAAGTGAGCTGCCAATAGTGTCAATCCTTAGCAACTGACAGCTCACTCCACGCTCACTTCACCTAAGATAACACGGTGAGATGGTTACAGAATAGCACTACTGATCCGTACGTGAGCTTCGGAGTATAGATTTGTGGAGATATGAATCATGTTCACTGTACTTTTAAAATCTAGGGACAATTTTGTAGTTATATACATAGAATAGGTGTATAGATTTGTACTCACGTTCTCGAAATCGGCTCTAACGATTTCGATGAAAGTTGCAATATAGGGGTTTACGGGGGCAAAAAAATCGATCTAGCTAGGTCTTATATCTGGTAAAATTTGTTTTCTCCGTATTTTCACCCAAGCAGAGCTCAGTCGCTCAAAGTTTAGAACCAGATAATGAATAATGACATTTGAATAATGATCATGGCAACATGGAATTAGTAAATACTATACATGGATTAGTATACTGTTAAATGAGCATTCACTATTTTCACCAGAGCAGAGCTCGGTCGCCCAGGTACTAACATAATAATATGTCACAAATGTTTATCGTGACAATAATTTGTGTTCCAATAATAAAAGTTTTTTTTTTTGCTCAATATATTTTTCTCAAGCTTCCGCCAGCGGCTTCGCCCGCGTGTTGTCTTTATAAATTATAGCCTATGTTACTCAGTGATATGATAATATAGCATTCTACCACTGAAAGAATTTTTAAAATCGGTCCAGTAGTTTTTCAGTTTATTCATTACAAACAAACATACAAAAATATAAATAACATAAAAACATAACATCACGCCTTGTTTCCCCGAAGGGTTGGGCAGACGTGTCCCTGTAGCAGGTACACCCACATTTCGCCAGTTATGTTTAAGTCCCATGTAATAGGGGGCGAGCCTATTGCCATCAACCGGGCACAAATCCAGACTCCGAGCTGCTACTGAGAAATTTCAGATAGAAAAACCCAATAACACTTTGCCCGACCCTGGAATCGAACCCAGGACCTCATGCTCAGCAGTAGCGCTTGCGATCACTAGACAAAAGAGGCAGTCAAAAAAAATAAAAAAAAATAATATTTTCTCTTTAATAATATTAGTCTAGACGTAGATAACATCACGCTACTAATCTCCGTGTATTTTAAGAGCCTTTGAAATTCTTACTGTTATCATAATTAGTATTGTTGCAAGGAAGTTATGTATTAAGTAAAATCTAAGAGACAGAAAAAGGTTTTTGACGCCAGTGAACACGAACCTCTAGATTTAGATTTAGCTCTCTATTAATAATAATGGCGTGACCGTCGGACTCCCAAGTCATAGGTCTCGAGTTCGAACCCTAAGACTTTTTGGATTCATTTATTTATTTATTTATATATACTTTATTGTACACCACAAAAATACATAACAAAAAATAAACAAAATATACAATGAGCGGCCTTATCGCTTTCCGCGATCTCTTCCAGGCAACCTTGGAATGGACAGTGATTTGCCTGGCCATAAAATGGGGCTGTCATTGGTGCAAATAATAAGTATATTATATACTAGAATATACACAGATATATACATATCCTAAATAATATATACATAAATACATACATACTTACTAAATATATAAGCAACAAAAATAAACGGAGACTATAGATAATTACAGTTACGAGAACAAGATCACAACGACAAGTAATGTAAGTAATTCATGTGCGTATTGTATAATTATCACTTGCTTCAAAAACGGTGAAGGAAAACATCGTGAGGAAACCCAGCCATGCCTGAGAGATATTTCACGATGACATATGAAGCCAAGTCAAAGTCCAGTGGGCGGTATAAAAAGTCTAACACCAGGTTAGTCACTAACCACAAGAAAAAGGAGAAGAATATTTGTCAACATCAATTCTCACTCCCAGCCATTGCTCTAAAAATCATAAACCGCCTTCCATTAAAGTATATCAGAAATAGTTTACAGAATACCATTACGGACAGGACTATTCCTTGAAACGAACATTTCCGAACCCTCACGAAGTTGGCAAGTACTTTAATTACATCGGCGAGGCTACCATGTCTAATTAATCTTTCTATCTCGGAGATCCAATGCCTAACTTGGACAACCTTGGCTGTATATTATTATTAAACTTTTTTTCCTTAATCGAGGTCGAGGTTTGTAGAAAATTGGGATCTGTATTTAAGGAGGTTCTTGTTTAAGGCTGTCTGGGATCATAAGCAAACGGATTTGACAAATCGTGAGAATAAAACATTGAACAAAAAAAATATGTATAGTCGAACAAGCGAAAATATTTATATTTCCACTGCACTGCTTCATAATTATTGTGTACGTAATCATTTTCTTACGCTTATAGCATACTTAAGAGTGATGAAAATGTATTGCAACACTCACAATAATATTGTTTAAAAACAACCGACTTCCAAAAAACACTACAAACTGAAAAATAACTTTAATTTCGGAAGTCGGTGTCTTCGGTTTTGAATTTTCGTTTTTTGTCACCGACTTCCGAAATTAAAGTTATTTTTCACTTTGTAGTGTTTTTTGGAAGTCGGTTGTTTTTTTTTGTAAAAAGTTTTTATTTTTCACTTTTCAGTTGTGGTACCTACCACACACAAATCCGAAAACAACTACCTGCTATGTAAATAACAGTATCAGGAACTTATCATATCATCCATATACTAAGTGGGAAAAAGTACGTATTATTGAAGATAACTCAAAAACTATCGAAGCAAAGTTAATAAAATTTATATGGGACCACCTCGAAAGCATATCCTTTCAAACAAAAAAATAATTTTCAAAATCGGTCAACAATTGACGGAGAAATCGGTGGAATACAAACATACGCGACGAACATATAACCTCCTCCTTTTTGGAAGTCGGTTAAAAAGTAGTTGCAAGTTAGCAGCCTGTATCTATAAATATAAAATACAATAGACGTGGATATATTTTTCCGCTTAGCTATTTCTAAAGAGCCATAAAAAACCCTGAAAGAAATCGACACGTGTTTCACCTCTCAACGAGGCATCCTCAGAATGACGATTGACTTGTCGCGAACCCGAACACGGCGTGTTGCCACACCGAGCGCTGAACACAGAGGCAGAGTCTATTGTATTTTATAATGGATTTCCGCAAGGTCACGCCTGAATCAATTAACTCTCAATAAATATACATACTTAAACAAATAAATAAAATTGAAGTGTATATTTGTAATGTCAAAAAACAACTTTAGAAACCTAGAGTGTGCGCCACGAAAGAAGGCCAGCGGAAAATTGAGGAACTACTTTTTTTTTTAATGCTGTGATAGACACTAGCGCAGTGTCAAAAGGACTTCAGTGATGGCGCGGACTCTACTACGCTTTGGAGTTGGCAAGTTTCATCTTTCTGAATAACTGACTCCTTTGACAATTCAAAAGTGCCAGTAAATGGTTTAGTTGGAATAAATACTTTGAGTTTGAAACTTGAGTTTGACTTCCCATTTTAATTCATAAGATTGTTTGATATAATTTTGCCACAAAAATCACAGCAGCATAAGGTTTTGTTTTGACACCAGATTTTAGTACTAATCCGAGACTCTGTGTGGATAAGACTTCTAACTACCAAATTGAATTTTTCTTTTATAGAAAACAGTGTATCTCTACACACAATCATAACGCCACATTCACACGCATCAACATCATTCTCTAATTGAAATCCACATAGGGACTACTCAAAAATGTCAAACAAAAAAGATTCGCCAGTTGTTACAAAATACCGCACACTTACGACAAAATTTCAACCTTAAACTTATGACATTAAGGTTTAATATAACAAAAGTGGGATTATAGGAAGTTTTCGTAATATGAATGGAAGTTAATGGCTCTGTGCCAACAATAACGGATAGGCGGCTCGCCTGTGCGAAATTATGCCTTTATTACACGGCAACAGATATTCTATAAAGTTTTTGATATTATTACTCGAAACTATAGTTTTTATGGGTTTATTTTTATCGTTATATTGTTGTTCATACTAATGTCATTGCTCTGAAGACTTTCAATATGATGGTGTATCCATTGAGGCTCTTCAGATTACGATTCTTGAATAACCTACAAAGTTATTCGAACGATGTAAACCACTTGTCTAAATACTCAACGCTGCCTATAGATTTATGCAAAAACCAGTGACATTACAGAAACAAAGCTGAAATGTTTCATATTCTATACTATTAAATGAGCAATATTTATATATATATATAATCACGTTCTCGAAAACGGCTCTAACGATTTCGATGAAAGTTGCAATTTAGTTAGTAGTTTACGGGGGCGGAAAATCGATCTAGTTCTCATATCTGGGAAAATTCGTTTTCTTCGTATTTTCACCCGAGCAGAGCTCAGTCGCCCAAAGTTTAGAACAAGATGGCTACCTTAGAATAATGACATGGCAGCATGGAATAAGTAAGTACCTACTATCATGGCAGCATGGAATTAGTAAGTACCTACTATCGTGGCAGCATGGAATTAGTATGAACTATGAGCATTATCTATTTTCACCCGAGCAGAGCTCGGTCGTCCAAGTACTATTTAATAACACGGCATCCATACCCTTTCCACCGAAACTCAGCAAAACTGCTGAGCAGCAGAAATAAATATGATAGTAGAACAGTCACTTGCAAAATATGTACCTTCTACATATCTGAAAGTGAATCTCAGCAACGATTTTTTCTCAAAGTCCTTCCCCCTTTCCCCCAATTATGTGGTATTGTTCATTTTATTATAGTTTTTTAGTACAACTACTAATACCTACCTATGAATATTTTATCGAAAAGTGTTTAACGAGAAAATAAGTTCTAGCCACGGTTCTAGCTTTAAATTATAGCTTTCCAACTATACTCAAAGCACTCCCCTCACTACTGCGGAAGATCCTAGGGGCCTTAACTCAATCAACGAGCCTCGTAAGCGAATTGGTTATCGCAGCATGATGTTATTACAACCACCTGTTATAACCGATACCGGGAAAATGAGATGAAAATATACGATACTATGCTGAAAAATAAATCTATACAGTATCCGGGCGTTAATATGGCATGTGGGGGATTAGAAAGAGAGACTGTCACATAGGTATAAGTGACAGTGACGACGCTCTACACTATACACAATCTTTTTCATATACACGATCTTTTTCCTATATACACGATCTTTTCCTATACCCGACCTTTTTCCTATACACGATCTTTTCCAATATACACGATCGTTTTCTTATACACGATCTTTTTCCTATACACCGTGAAATTTGAATCACAGTTTTGCTAGAACAGACGTTGTTCAGACCATGGTCTACTACCATTCTACAGCACCCAATTAAATAAAAAACGAAATTGGTTTTTGAAAAAACACAAAAAAAAAAAAGTTTAAAATGTCAAGATTATCGTTACTCCCTACAACACAAACACCACGCATGGGACACAGTATTTTCTACAGGAAAATGTACCTCCATAAACGAAATTTAGTAAGCAGTAGATAATCTTGACATTTTAAACTTCGTCTTTTTGTGTTTTTTTCAAAAACCAATTTATGTTTTTTTTATTATTGGATTCTGTAGAATGGTAGTAGACCATAGTCTGAATAAAGTTTGTTCTAGCAAAACTGTGATTCAAATTTCACGGTGTATACACGATCGTTTTCTTATACACGATCTTTTTCCTATACACGATCTTTTTCCTATACACGATGTTTTTCTTAAAGATCTTTTTTCTTATACACGATATTTTCCTACACCGGATTTTTTTTCTATACACCATCTTTTTTCTACACATGATCTTTTTTTATAAACGTTTTTAAAAGTCTAAGACGTTTAACGAAGAGTTCCGTACCATCGTACAATATGTAGCAAAAAACGCCGAACGTTTTTTATATAGGAACCGCCTGTAATTTTTATCATTTTTGTTATAGCGGCAATACAAATACACAATCTGTGAAAATTTAAATTGTTTACCAATGAAGGTTCATGAGATACAGCCCGTTGACAGACAGACGGACAGCGGAGACTTAGTAATATGGTTCCGCTTGGCAAAAACCCTAGTAAAAATGGTGAATAAAGAATTGTAAGGCAATAAAACTTTCACGTTACTCTCCATTCTTTATTACTCTAAGCCACAGCTTCTGCTTGTCTTGCACGAATTTGACAAAATACACCAAAGGCACACATTTTATGAGTATGGGTTGGTCAAGGAGCAATAATGTTAAGAAATTCTCTAGTAAATTCCTTTTCACTCCTCTTGCTCAAAACGTCCGTCATTGTAGCGTACCAGAGCGGGGAAAAAATAGCACATCTTGCTCTAGGGGAAAAAGTAATTTTTGTCTGTAACCAACGAGCCTACAAAAATGAAAAGTCTTTATTCTTATGTAAAACTAGTTTTTTACTACCGCATACCGGGACAAAAAGTTTCCTTAAAAATTCAGATTGAACAAATTATAATTTTTTTAAATAAAAATCTAATTAATATTTGTATTGGATTATTTTATTTTCTTGCAATCGTAGTGAAAAGTAGAGTGTAACACACGGCGCTAAAACCCATTATAACTCGGTTTCTCTTTACTCCCTCGGTAAAGCTCGGGAGTAAAACTACCTCGATTGAATGGGTTATTTTAGCCTCTCGAACAACAATCTACTATTCTCACATAGCGGGCGCATGTCACCTTTTCGAACTGTCATTTTCATTCAAAATGTTTGCAATGACGTACTTAGTCGTAAAAATAAAAATAAAATATTTTAAGGTCTTCAATTTTTTTCGTGTGGTCAGTAAGAGTCTGACACCCAGAGCGGGAGAAGTTATTTGATAATTTCCCAACCAAAAAAAAAAAATAATAATAACATGCCGTTTCCTCACGATGTTTTCCTTCACCGTTTTTGAAGCAAATGATAACTATACAATACGTACATGAATCCGAAAAGTCAGAGTTGCGTGGCTTGGATTCGAACACGAGACCTATGACTTGGCAGTCCGACGGTCACACCGCTAGGCTATCACTGCACTTTAAGGTGCTTATCAAATATATAACTTGACTAAACATAGGTACAATTAACTAGCATACGCGTAAAGTGCTTCAACTGCTTCAATTTCCACAACTCACTGACTAACGACAGCACTGGGCTAGCATTAAAATACTAGTATCACATAGTTCTAACTAAACAAGCCTGGCCTTAGTAATTTTAAAAGTCGTTGGTTTGAAGTACTCATTAAAAGCTTTAAGCCAGCTTTAAAGCTGAACTGAGTCAATAACAAGAGAAGCGTTTGTAAATAAAACTATTTTGTTGACTGTCTCCGTTCTACCAAAAACTGTTTTTTACCCGACTGCGGTGAAGCCAAAAAAGGAGGGTTATGTGTTTGACCTGTATGTATCGGTCCCTATGTTCTCCCTCGTAACTACTAAATGGCTAAACTGATTTCAGTTAATGATATGTTGTTAGATTCGTCTTTATTGAGCGAGTGTCACTGTACTGGGTATATTAAAATTATAAAAAAACTTAATTGTGGATTTTTGGCGCATAAAAAGTTTTTTTTATAAATCAGTTCTCCCATACCTATCGAGTGGGGTATCAAAAAGAGTTTTAAAAGGTGATTAAAAATTATATACAAATTATAAGTTAAATATAATTTGGAATGAGAAATTTTAAAATAACAAAAAAGTGTAAAATAAAAGTGTTTTTAATTTTTTTTTTTTTAATTTCCCACAATAATTTAACTATTTTTGTTTTTAAACGTTCGTAATCAGGTTTTTACGGAAAAAATATTTCTAAAGTTGCCGGGAAAATTGAGAAATTCTGGAAAACAGAAGAAAATATATATTTTCAATGGGAATTTTGTATGTATTATTGTTTGGACAGGACAACGTCTGTTGTGTCAGCTACTCAATCAATAAATATCAAATTCACTTTTCATGTCTGTTTATTTTATGAATTTTGATGCAGTTTTCACCATCATTTAGAAACTGTATTTCAGAAGGTTTATGTGTATACCGTACTAGGTTTTTCCAGCTGCTTCGCCCGCGTGGATGACTACTGAAATAAAAACTATTCTATGTCCTAACCCAGGTCTACTCGTGTACCAAATTTCGTGAAAGCGTAACAAACAAATAAACAAACAAACTCACTCTTGCATTCATAATATTATTATAGTCAGGATCACAATATTTGACTTAGTTTACAGCACATTAATCTCGATGTTTTGACTTGTCAACACAACACTTACATCGCACCCATTTGAAGGAGCGGACCGCTAGTGCAATAATAAGAATTTAGGTTAGTAAAGAATTTTAAGCACTTTTAGCCATAACGCCAGGAAAGCCAACGCACAAAATACGATCATTCATTTCATGCGCGTTTTATATCGGTTCACTCACTACGCTCGAAGGTCGAAACGCGAATAAAACCTCCTTACTCCTACTTTTATTCAGTTGGGCAGCTTTTACTTATGCCCGTAATATATTTTGGTTACTTAGTCATATTTCTGTCGCAATCATTTAAATTAAGTTCCCTTTTTTTACGTAGGAAAAAGTTTATTTTTGTTTCTCTTTTATTTCTTCGTGTATATGTAAAATAGTTTACTTTTAAATTTGAAATATTTAAATTATTTAACTTTAACGAAGTCAGTTTAAAAAAATTTTTTTTTTTAATCTACCATTTTTGCCCTATGATCCGCACTGACCAATTTGAGCAATCATATACTAAACAAACAAAAGATATCCATTTCGACATAATAACAACTTGATTGTTCCGTTATTGAAAGTAAACATTTAAAGAAAACATACTCACGAAAATCAACATGATGTTTGTTACAATATTCTTGTAACCATACCAAAATTTTCTCATAATAGAAAGGAAATAAATCAAAACAATAAACAAGGAAAAAACAACATAAACAAAAATCATTGCTAACACGAGAAAAAATTCAAGGAACCTTTTTTACCGAAGAAATTGCGTAGTTACCAAATTCAAATGTGGTACGCATAATTTTGCGAAGTTTTCTTTAGAAGTCAAGAACAATGAAACAACGAGAACCCAAACAAAGTTCAAGGTCAACCCTAGGAGCCCCGTTTTGCTGTAGCTAAGGGTTTTATGCAGTATTTACATTTCCAGTCACATTTGGGTAGTTGGGAACTCTAAGTAGTTACAATGGACAACGTTTGTTTATGCTGAAACTCAATGTTTTGGGAGCGAGAGAACACAAAGCACCTATTTATTTACGTGTCAATCTAGGCTGAATAATACCATCAACGTATAGGGCGTAAAAAGACTCATTACAAAGCCGTCATCTACGTACTCAATTATCAAACTAAGAGCCAAAAATAATTGCTGGAAAACGACTTTAATTTTGGTGTAAAAAATCGCTGTTTAGTTACGCCAAACATTCTGTTTAAATGAGATCTTGCAACGGTACAGGGGTCGTGGGGGTATAAAAACAGTTAAAGTTATAATTTTGACCTTCGTGAAAAATCGCCGTAACAAGAAGGTTTTCAGGTACCCTCATACCCCTAAAACACCATAAGGGTTTGTAGTATATCCGTAAAAACCTGAAATACACAGAATATTTCCTCTTCTGTACATACGAATATTAACGAGTCAGCCCTACGCCCGAAATATCTCACACAGTAGTATAAAGATTTTGCCAGTCAGCAAGGGTGGTACGGAGAACAGGTTCGCCAGATATAGGTGGGTAAGTATCATCCGTCATGTATGCTCATAGTCACACTTATGTGTATATAGCACAAACCTTTGACAATGGAGATTCTAAACGTAGAATTGTGTGTGTTTGTGATGCAGAGAGACTGCCGAGTCTCTCTAAGGTAACTTGACCTGATACAAACTGATTGTTTGCAGACTAATCAGCGCTTGACCCGTTCCTTTATAGTTGAGGATCTGAAGACAAAGTGGTTGACAGTTTGGTTGATTTACGTTGAGGAAGCTGAAGTAAGGAAAATTGGCTTGACGTATGTGTAATGGTATATGTTCTGAGTCTTATTGGACTGGGTATGGTATATTTGTATTTATTTATTTAAATTTTTCACACACAAAAAGGTAGGCATTCTCTACCAGTCAACCAAGTGTGGTGAAGAGATTAGACGACAGGTGCTCTGTTTGAGAGGAACAAAGAAAAAATTATTAATATCATTAGAAATAAAATGTAGGAACAATAGTACATAAATAAGTTATAACTTATAATACACATACATACATACATATTTAATATAATATATACCTATATTATGTATATACATATATACAAATTCAAGGGAAAGAGGTGTTGAGATGACAAATCATATTTTTTTGAAAAAAAAAACTGCTGTTTCCGCTTAAATGCATACCGACTGGTGGCCGTCCTGATATCAAGAGGAAGCGCGTTCCGTAGAAGAATGGACTGAATATGAAAGGAAGAATGAACAAAGTCAGAAGTATGAGAAGGACAAAGTAGGAGAAGATTGTTAGAAGAACGAAGATTCTTAGTGTGTGAAGAACATAGATATTGGAAGTGAGACAAAAGATAAGAAGGAGGAGTGGGAAAGTTGAGAAGGGAGAAAAGCGTGATCAAAGCGCGCAATCTTCTTCTTTGGCGAATGGACATCCATTTAAGCTCAGACCTATAGCTCGACACATGACCATATTTCCTGAGGTTGAATATGAACCGAATACAATTGTTGAGCAGTCTGTCAAGCTTATCCAGCAAAACTGAATTCAAGTCAAAGTAGCACACGTCACCATAGTCGATGATAGGGAATTGTATATCCTGCTGATGAAGATGAATTGCATTTGTGCCTTTCTTTTTTAGTATCCTCTTCCGAGCGTTGGAAATCATTATAATCCTGTACAAGAAAATACAACCTCTACAATTAACTTTAACTTTGAATAATTACAACAAAATCAGTAGTATAAATAAACAAAAAATGCATTCATACTATTAAATCATAACACTCCATATTTACAACAGCTACATTAAAATCGACTCAATTTATCGACACTTACACGATAAAATTGTGACGCCTACATTTCAGTATGGCTGTACGAATTTGCAATCAGATAGGGTTATCAGGCTGCCATTCCTGGTATTGGCCTAATTTTGTGTCAGTGAATGTCCACAAAAGATAAGTAGGTATGCAACGATAAAAGATTTTTTTTTGGGATTAGTTACAAATACCAAATAGGTAAGTACTATTTAAGTACCGATATCGCTTGACTGAGTATGCTTAAGATCGTTTATTCTGAAAGTGGGTAACGTCGCAAATAGATGTCAAGTATTTCGCTGTTTCGATTAATTCGGCAATATTACTGTATGGAAATAAGAAATGTGGCTAGTTCCCTAGAATATTAATAATCAATTGCAATTATAACACTGCATTTGATGTTGTAACAATTTTTGGTGTAAAAAAGGCATTTGGAAAGTTTCCAAATACTTTTTTTACATCTAAAACTAAATATTCAGTATTACGATATTAATTATTGCATTTTATTATTAATGTTCTAGGGAACTAGTTAGACACATTTCTTATTTCCATACAATAATATTGCTAAATTAATCAAAACAGGTAAATATTTGACAGCTATTTACGACGTTGCCAACTTTTAGGATAAACCCTCTTTAAATTATTTTGGACGCTATGAAAATCAATGATAAAAGTTAAGATAAAATATTCTGTAAATCGATTAGATGGTCGCTCGATGCGTTCGCGCTGCCGATGGTTCCAGGTTACAGTTATTCGAGATATTGATGCATCGAGGTAGTGAACTGTTGCGCTCTTAATTTATCGATTTCAAGTACTATCGAGTTAACGTTTTCGAGCAAGTATTATTCGATCTCACGTCATTCGATTTCAAATAGGGAAACCCCACCAAAATATTTGAAGGATTGAATGTGTATTGGAAAAAGAGACATTTTGCGAAATGGTAATTTTACGAAAGAGACATTCTGAGAAATAAAGATTTTTTGAAAGGGACATTTTGTGAAAGAGACATTCTGAGTAATGGACAATGCGTCTGAGAGGCATGTTGAGAAGTGATCATTTTGCGACTGTGCCCTAAAAAACACAACGAAAAAATTCACAAGTCACGATCGGTGAGTATTTTATTACATTCTCTTTAAATAACCAGTCATTTCTTATAATCTACATACATTCTATTTATACATTTGTATGGTGTTCAGTCTATGATATTATCAAATGTTGCCTCCATTAGGCAAAGATGTGTTGTGTCTTACCGGCCCTAACCTTTTTGATACTTTTGTACTATACCTACACAATTTTTGCTCAAACCCTAACACACTCGCTGAAGTGTGAATAAGTACCTATATAAAGTCCCCTTTGGCCGTAAGTAGGTATACAAGCGAGATAATGCTTTGTTTACCTGAATGAACACCCGTGACCTTGTCTATTATTTGAGGTAACGTATGACTAAACCGATTAGTGAATTACGGTGAATATACTATGAAATAATAAATGTTGTGATGGTAAAATGTATTTATCTACTTTCATAGCGTAATATTCGAATTATGAACTTCAAAACGAGTTTATATTGACATACTTTATGAACACAATACCGAAATTTAAAAATAGAATCATATTATAACACTTTTTCTTTAACAAAATAATACTATAAAACAATTTTTTTTCTATTACGATACAGGGCTATTCCAAGAAGTTAATATCACCAAAGAGTTTCCATCAACTTTTGGCGGGGGACAGCAGCACCCGCTGTAGCGCATGTGCTGTGATGTGCTGGTGCAGGCGACATTCATTTGTTTCGTAGTACTTACTGAATTTCGTGGGATTTTTAAATTTATTCTTGATCTTTAACTATGATTTTTTTTTTTTTTGTATTTGTTTCAATCCCAATGTTTGAGAGTAGGTAAAGTAGTGTATGAAACTGCACATAACTAGGTATTATGCAACAGTTTCATAAACTACTATTACGTGATTGAAAGTAGATTTAACTTTATAGATCCAGTTCTTAAGAGCTGATAAGAGTGCTTATACTAAAAGCGGGCAAAATATTGATTTTGAAATGCAATAATTATTATTGTAACACCAAATATTTAGACCATAATTTTTTATTTCTAAAGCTGTTACAACATTAAAACAAGTGTTATAATTAATATTCTAGTTCACTAGTTAGTCATATTACTTATTTCCATACATAAAGTAATATTGCCAAATTAATCAAAACAGCAAAGTATTTGGTAGCTATTTGCGACGTTGTACACTTTTTTTAGAAACACTCTTATCAAGGTTTTTTTTTTTCCTCTTTTATGGGTACCGTACTAAACCTGATTTAGAACCAATGCATAACGTCATAAAGATAATTTGACTAATTCTTTTTTTTGTGTGGTAAATTTTCAAATAATTTCTCCCGCTCTGGGTGGAGCGGGAGGGCGTGTCAGACTTTTACTGACTAAAACCCACCTTCCTTCGGTTGCCCTGTTGCCGGGGGCCACGATTTCCCTATCGGTTTTCTTCGAACCCCCGGCAGGCATAATTTGACTACTGACTTAGGAGACTTGGAGACCTAAATTTCTGCAATCACTTATACACGTGGAGCAAGCAAAAAACGATGTTCAATCATGTGTCTTAATTTTAAATTAGAATGAAAATCAGTATAAAACCGAACCTTAAGTAATTTAAATCGCAATTCAAAAATCAAACACCAAACAAAACCATTTTGTGAGTCAAACAAACTAGGCACACAAGAAGGCATTCATTAAAATTCCTTACAAATTTCCATTCAAACATTAACTTCTACTGTCAACACTAACTATGAATCATACAACAACCGAATTCCCTTGAAACTTGAACTGAACTTCACAATGCGCCACAACATCCCTTGTGATGACGTAACGATGTGGCCGAGACCTTGATGTTCGGGGAAGGGCGGATTTTGCCATTGACATAGAATATATAAGTACAGAAGGCTAGTCTGCTCAAAAACAAAACATAACAAAGACCTACTTACTCAAGCAGGTATTATTTATAACGTATAGAAATAAAGCGAAAATATTGAAGAAGAAGACCCAGAAGACATACTTAAATGATATAAACGCTCTTCAAATAAGCGCTCTTCCTCCTCTCTCCTACTATGCTGTGCCCGACAGGGTCCATAATTGTTTTGATAATTTTAAGCTTACCAACTGTTTTACCAACATTATGGAATGCAATAAAGAATTGAGAAAGAATTCAGAAAACCTAGCTGTGGATTCCAATTTGTAGTGCCAATTACATATTGAGTGCTTTGATTTGATTATTTAAATACTTGAACCCGGAATTATTTTATAACCTCAATTTTTGTCGATGATTTTTCAATTACAATTTATGCTATATTTTAGTTTGTGAATATTTTTAGTTAAGTTCGCATATAATTTTGTTGTGTATCCTATAAAGTTGTAATTACAATAAAGAAAAATACATATAGAAGTTTGTCTCTGGTAGGGAATTTAAATCTATTACAATTTTAAACCTTATAAATACAGTCGAATTTGTTACTTATTTCCTTTTGTGAGTTACTGCGTAAGAATTTAACCCGGATAGCGTTTGTTTATACTTTCATGAGATAATTTTGGAACAGACATTACGTACGGCGATCTCAAACGAATGACAGTCGCGAGTTCGCATGCACTTGTACGAAAGCGCATGTCTATGTGTGCGTGCGTTTTCGTCGCCATCGTATGAAGCTGGCCTTCTGTATCTGTCTATTTTGTGCCATCGACCTCTGCATTCTCGGCCTGAGGCATATCCGAGGTATCTTGCTGACATTCAAAAATATATTGTTTCTTGTTCATAGAATGGAAGGTGAAGTTAAAGTAAGATACAAATATTTTAGAGGAAGTTTCGGTATTTGTTTCTCAAAAAGTGAACTAGTCTCGGAAACCAAGTGAAATGAAGTGTAGGGATGGCCCAGTGGTGAAAGCCTCGCCTATCATTCATGAAGTTGTGGGTTCAACCAGGCATTTACCAACGTGACTTTTTCAATTCACATATATTTTCTGAGTTTCCACCAACCCGCACTGGGCCCGCGTGGTGGGAATATTATAGGCTGATTATGTATGTTCTGATTTTATCTTGGACAGACCAGGACTTGTAGATAATATAAGTCTGAAATCGCCAAACCGTCTTGAGTAAGTATATCCTATCCTATCTTATACTACTATACACCGTGAAATTTGAATCACAGTTTTGCTAGAACAAACGTTGTTTTGACCATGGTCTACTACCATTCTACAGCATCCAATAAAAAAAAAACATAATTGGTTTAAAAAAAAGACAAAGCTTAAAATTTCAAGATTATCGTTACTCCCTACAACACAGACACCACGCACGGGACACAGCATTGTCTACAGGGAAATTTACCTCCATAAACGAAAATTAGTAAGGTGTAGATAATCTTGACATTTTAAACTTTGTCTTTTTTCAAAAACCATGTATGTTTTTTTTTTTATTGGATGCTGTATTATGGTAGTAGACTATGGTTTGAACAACGTTTGTTCTAGCAAAACTGTAATTCAAATTTCACGGTGTATATAAACGAGCAATATTTCTCGAAAACAGATCTAACGATTTCGATGAAAGTTGCAGTATAGGGGTTTACGGGAGAAAAAATCGATCTAGCTAAGAATCATATCTGGGAAAATTCGTTTTCTCTCATTCACAGCCTCGGGAATGTGATACAATGTTGGTATACCTGGACGATATGTTTATTTCTATTTTCACCCTACCAGAGCTCGGTCGACCAGGTATATTACCTAACAATAAGTATATTGATTTTCTGCACAAATGCATTGCCTGAATTTTATTCCAGGTGCATCGTCTTCACATATGATTATATAATTAATGTATACAAAATATTGTAAGACGAGTTTCTTGCTCATTCTTCTCCATATGAAAACTACCTTTTGGAAGGGGCGACTAGAATCAATTCTATTTTTTGTAAATTTTGACGTTCAAAAGTGCCTTTTATGTGCCTAATTTAAATAAATTATTTGACTTTGACTTTGAATAAAAATAAGAAGAAAACAAAGAGGTAACAAAATAATAGTAATACATGGCGTTTTCTCATAGTTTCTATCTGTAATATAAATATAAAAGACGCAATAGCTTACTATCCACACACTGAAAGGTTACCAGCAGCGGATGCAAGAAACTTCTAATCAATTTTTTCTTTCATTTGTTAGACATCCACCTCACATTGTGTCAGGAAATGAGCATCCTATCTCTGGCTTTTGTAGCATATTGCTACAAAAGACAAAGTAATTATAAGCACGTTTAATCTCTTCTACAATAAAAGACTGATACTAAAAGTACTTCAGAGTCGCCTAGTAATATACAACGACATATTCTAACTAATGGCGAAAGTGAGTTTGTTTGTTTGTTACGCTTTTGCGCTTAAACGGCTAAACAGATTTGAAAGATAGGTAGCCTGAGACCTAGAGAAGGACATAGGCTACTTTTTATCCTGGTTCGCAGACGAAGTCGCGGGCAACAGCAAGTATTTTGTACATTACTATAGCGACCTGCCCCTACTTAGCACGATTTTTGCGACTTCACGAAACATTCATTCTATTAAAAACTTTTTATAAAAAAAAACAACCGACTTCCAAAAAAACACTACAAAGTGAAAAATAACGTTAATTTCGGAAGTTGGTGACAAAAAACGAAAATTCAAAACCAAAGACACCGACTTCCGAAATTAAAGTTATTTTTCACTTTGTAGTGTTTTTTTGGCAGTCGGTTGTATTGATTTTTCACTTTTTAGTTGTGGTACCTACCCCACACAAATTCGAAAACCAC
This sequence comes from Agrochola litura, assembly GCA_949152395.1. Taxonomy (NCBI): domain Eukaryota; kingdom Metazoa; phylum Arthropoda; class Insecta; order Lepidoptera; family Noctuidae; genus Agrochola; species Agrochola litura. The sequence goes on from OX424509.1 coordinate 9,371,722, forward strand.
TACCTGCTATGTAAATAACAGTGACAGGAAGTTATCATATCATCCACATACTAAGTGGGATAAAAAGTACGTATTATTGAAGCTAACTCAAAAACTATCTAAGCAAAGTTAATAAAATTTATATGGGACCACCTCGAGAGCAAACATATAACCTTCTTCTTTTTGGAAGTCGGTTAAAAAAGCCTATCAACTGTTTCAACGTAAGTGTTATATGTTTTGCTCTTAACCTTTCAGTAACTACTGAAACAAATACTGTAATAGGAAATAAAAACATTTTTATATCTTCTTATGACCTTTTGCCGTTATCTGTAGCTACCGACCGAAGCGTGGAACGCCGCCTAGATAAACCACGACCCTCGACCTTAAAAGGCGACTGGGCCAGACTGCATGCGTAAGAAAACCGGGTGTAGTAACTTGTAACCCTAATTGGGAGAGGCCTATGCTCAACAGAAGAATGTGAAAGGCTGAATAAAATGATGATAGTTTGTTGTTCCAAACCACACACGTCATCACACCAAGAGTAAATGCTACGATCAAAATTACGTATTTCTAATTTAATGACAAAACATTTTAATCTTATCGCAACGGGCTCGCAAGCTCTTAAGAATGGAATAGAATGCATTTATTTGTCAGAATATTGTACAAAGTTGTTATGTATTACAAATCTGTTTTTTTTTTAAATTACGGGTCATCATTGCATTAAAATTAAATTATTAAAATTAGAATTACAAATAATTTAAATAAATTAAACAATAGTTTTAAAAGAGATTAATTACATAAGTCAAAATTCAATTAGGTCAAGGAGATATAATATGATTTATAGGCAATAATGTCAAATATTTAGGTAAATTTTTCATTCATAAAATCTTCAGTTTAGTCATAACATTTGTTTAAAAGCAAGTTAAATCATTTACATTTAAATGTTCTGAGGCTGAGAGTTTTGAAGCCATCAGGTAATGCATCTCACCTAATGGCAAGTGATGATCATGCCGATGGTGGAAGCGAGCTTCACCCAGAATCCTCAACTAGGAACCAGAGGAACTGCGGCTACGTTACCTCTAACTAACTGCCGATTTTTGTTATGACGACAGACTTAGATAAGATGGTGGTAGCTAGCCAAGCAGACTTAGAACAAGCCCTACCACCAACCAAACCGAGCAGAAAATACCATTACTTTATACCATTAGCGGGATAAGGTGAATTTTTACTGTACCGAAGACGTTTCGACAGTTTTAAGCTCACACTCGGAACTCAAACCATAAACTCATTAATTTAAAATGATTTTAAATTAAACTAAAAGACTTCCATTTAAAAATGGACGTTTTACGACAGAAAATACAGAAAAGTATTTTCTTTTTAAATTTATTCAGACTACACCACACAATAGGTTCTGCCGGGGTTGCGAGGAAGTCCGAAAGGGATATCGTGACCCCCGGCAACATGGCAACAGAAGGAACACGGGTGTGTTTTATTCAGTAAGAGTCTGACACGCCCTCCCACTCCGCGAAGAGCGGGAGAAGTTATTTGATAATTTCCCACCCAAAAGAAAAGATCCACAAAATGGTCATATTTTATCAACTGCATAACCAACGAGAGAAAAAACGTGTTTAATTACAATTCACCTACTACAACAGCATTAACTACCTACCAGCACCTACTGCAACATGTTTAAGTTGTTAACTTAAACATGTTTCTCTTACAAACTCAAAACAAACAGATTAAATAACTAAAACACTATGTTAGTAAACACGAAGCGATACTAGTTTGTTTATTTACCCAAAAACCGATAGACCCACTGACAAGGGCAATGTACGCCGTACGATAACATATTCACTATTACGTCATATTAGATGTTCACACTATTGGGAGCGTGTGCTTTCTATGAAACATAAACAATGCAATGTGTATACGAATATGCTTTATTCAGGTACGCAAACTAAAATACAATGGGGCAATCGGCCCAAACTATGCCGTTTAGCTTATAATAATATTAATACAGTGTGAGTCTTAATAATGTGCACACATCGAAATGACATAGTATCGAAATGATATGTAGTTGTTCTGGGTCTGGCTGTTTGTGTATGTGATTTTAAATGTTTGTAAACGCACCCACAATACAGTAGAAAAACATAGTGTGGGGCAAAGCATTAAAAAAAAAACTCTTTTATTAGTCTTATTGAGAAATTTTACGATTATTGTAATAAAAAAAAACATGTTTATTCTTAATTGAGGGTATTTTTTTTCTCACGATTTTCATTTTATGAGGACGCCTAATTACTTTCAATAATTATGGAATTTGTTTTATCGCGGTTGATCATTTAGTTTAAAAGTCACATCGTTTTGTTACAAAATTTATAAAAATTCCATAAAAAATATTAAGATTTTTAAATATTTTTTCCGTGATCAAATTAATCATAGATTCCTTCATTTCCTCATTTTAATATGTGCACATTATAAAGACTCACACTGTATTTATGTTTATGTGAACTGCCACGTTGGTCTAGTGGTCGCAAGCGCTACTGGTGAGCATGAGGTCCTGGGTTCGATTCCCGGGTTGGGCAGTGTTATTGGGTTTTTATGACCACCGCATTAGCGCGATAAATTTTTAGCGAGCATAACATACGAAGCTTCGACACGCATTGCTTTTCACGATAGACGCAGATGCGGCCGGACCATTTTGTGAATATATCACTTACAAAATAACGGGTTGTTTATATAATTTAATTACGAAGCTAAAGCTATAACATTAATGTTCTACGAGTCATAAAATATTCAATCTCAATAGCTAGGCTTTCATTAAATTGAAAATAGAATTGTTATTTTGTACATTACACGTTCAGAATTCAGGTTAGTATAAAATGATAAGATACAACCGGTACTATCTATATATCCTTCCTTACATATTATAAAACAAAGTCCCCCGCCGCGTCTGTTTGTCGGTCTGTCTGAACACGATAAACTCAAAAACTCCCAAACGGATTTTCAAACGGTTTTCACGAATAGACGGAGGGATTCTTGCGGAAGGTTTTGGTGTATAATTCATTAAGGTTTTTTGTAAATTGGCTGAAATATGATGATTATTGTCGAAGATGTCGGAAAAAATTATGCCGACTGGGAGCTTTAATGGCATGCGCCGCGTAAACCGTTAGAGATACATCAAATTTATGTTCTACCGGACTGAAGACTGCAATGGCATAATATGTCTATCTTCTAAGGATGACCCACAGTAACCATTATTATATTTCAGAATTTGATAAAAATTCCATTGTTATTTCCGAAGCTATATTGACTGGTATCATATTAATCCTTATCCAATAAAATATGTTATTTAAATTGGGCATTTAATTTAGATTAAATTATGCCTTGACATCATATCATTTATCAATGAATGACTTAAAATATCACAGATTCAAAATTACGCGTAACAAAATTATTGTAGTTGGAGCGCAGCGGTAGGAGCGACTGCCTATCTGACCTCCACAACCCAGTAACTAGATAATACGATACCCCTTGGTAAGACTGGTTGTCAGAATTTCGGGCTTCTGACGACCCGTAACGACTGTCAAAGATCCACGAATGACAGCCGGGACCAACGGCTTAACGTGCTTTCCGAGGCACGGAGGAGTCTCGGTATGTAGAAATGGTCACCCATCCACGGACCAACCCCGGCAAGCGTAGCTTAACCTAACAGATCGACCCGAGCGACTGTTAGTATTTAGCTACGAGCTCCTCGACCAGGTACTGTGTATACAACACTAATTTCTTCCCGCGACTCCGCCCGCGCTATTACTTCGTTCTCGCTTAGCATTTTTTCTGGCTTTTTTCTTTTTGCTCAGCTCCTAAGGGTCGTAGCATGATGTTAGCTTTTAACCTTTCTCGAGAATTGGGCTATCAAATGCAAAAATATTTTTTCAAACCCGACAGATAGATCAAAAAAATAAAAATAAACAAACTCTTCAGCTTCATTATTAGTTTAAAGATTAATATTCAAGTTGCTGAAAATAAAGAAAACTCGATGTTTTGTCAAGTCATATAAATCGTGTGAAGCAGGGGCGGATCGCTAGTAGATTATAAATGGGGTAGCCCTAATCAGCTTAATCGTAAACAAAATCAGACTTAATCCCCTTGTTATAAGAATCTTTTTACTTATCCGAATCTTTGATTCCAATTCCAAGAAAGTATTTTATCTTTTCTGCATATCTTTCTTTCTATATAGCTTATTACTTTCCCCTTTTATTAAAATTCCGCATCAGAATCTCTAGGATTGCGTCACGTAGTTTTTGCGTAGCACTTCGCTACGGCGTAGCACTTTGCTACGGCACGTAGCCTCTTCGTAGCCCTAATAGCTTTAGAACTAGCAATAAGATAAATATAAAGAAACTTCTTTCATTTTACGTGTGAGGGATTGTATGGATGATCGACTTAAGCGTTTTGCTTACTAAGTCCTTAAAGAGTAAATAAAGGGGGGTTGAGTGAGGGTGAGTATGAGGAATCAACATTTATAGACATGAATTGAAAAATATTTGACCACGCCAAAGTTGGATTGGAACAGGACCAATATGGGGGAAAAAAAATTACGTTATGAAACTAACAAAGTCTATCATGATTTGTTAATAAAAAAATCAAACAAACAAACAGCAAACATTGAATACTCGCCCAAATTCGTAGGTCTGCAAAATAGTTTTATACCGTATTTCTTTGCAACTAATAAAACAAAACTTCCTTAAATAAATATCCGCGGGTGACAACCCCGAATATGTTCCCAAAGGGTATATAAAAGCCGAAAATTCCTAGAATTACCCAAAAATGCACCAAAACATGTCTTTTCATGGAACTATTACAAAGCTAGCGTTTGCCCGCGGATTTACTCGCACGCTAGGAATACTACTAAATGTGCTTGGACACAAAGTACTCAATATTTTAATTCAAGTATCGTCATATTTGTGAACGCGCGCCATCAGTTGGGACTGGTCAACTCTTGGCTACCACGGCTTGTTTTTTTTAATTGTTTTTTTATGTAGGTTTCCGTACCCGAAGGGTGCCAAACGGAACCTTATTACTAAGCCTCCGCTGTCCGTCTGTCTGTCTGTCTGTCAGCGGGCTGTATCTCAAGAACCGTAATAGTTAGACTTGTAATTTTCACAGATTGTGTATTTATTTCCATTGCCGCTATAACAAATAATAAAAATCTAATAAGAAACGAGTTTTTCTCGATCTTAATACGGTACGGACTCACACTTGGCCGGGCTTTTTGTTGTTTCTACTTGCTGTACTCTGAACGCTTTAAACATGTACGTCTTTTTGACATCGTTCTCACATATAATTATAAATTCAACATTAATGATGTGGGCAACTAATACTTTAGTACCAATTTATTTTAAAAGTGTCCATGGAGTTTCTTGCCCGTTTTTCTCTATAGATGCCTATTAGGCGGGCGGGCACACTCGTGGCCACTTGCGAGCAATATGCCAGACTGCATGGTCTGGCATATAATGTTAAGAAGAGTGTGGTCATAGTCTTTGGGGCCAAGGGCAAGTACCCAGAAGCTGTACCTTCAGTGAAGTTAAGCGGTATGCACCTTGTGAGGGTGGACCAATTTAAATATCTGGGTCACTTATTGACCACTGGCCTCAAAGATGATGAGGATATTGACAGGGAGCGGAGGGCGCTGTGTGTGAGAGCTAACATGATTGCCCGCAGATTCAGGCGTGCCTCTAGGGAGGTTAGGCGCACTATATTTAGTGCTTACTGCACGTCTTTTTACTCTTGCAGTCTGTGGGCTCATTTTACTCAGAAATCATACGGCGCTCTTCGCGTCCAATACAATAACGCATTTAGGGTGCTGATGTGGTTGCCTCGATATTGCAGCGCATCAGGGATGTTTGCTGAAGCACGCGTTGACTGCTTCTACACTGTGATGTGGAAGCGGTGCGCATCCCTGGTTAGTAGAGTGCGGAGCAGTACCAACAGCATCCTATCTACGATAGCAAGCAGGCTAGATTGTGCGTTTGTGAACCACTGCTGCAAGGTATCGGCTGGGCCTGTCACCTTGCAGCAGTGATATCACAAATTGTTTCTGTATTAATGTTTTATCACAAATTGTTTCTGTGTTAATGTTTTACTAACGTATTTTGTAAGTTGTCACACTATGAGTCTTGTTGCTTGATTTATTGAATAAAAATAAAAATTAATTATTACGCTTTGGAATGGGCAACCACCTTCATATTTCTGACTGACCGACTCCTTGACAATTCAAAAGTGCCTGTAAATGGTTTAATTGAAATAAATGCTTTGAATTTGAGTAACAAATTACCTTTGTGTCAAATTGCATCCAAATCTCTTCAGCCGTTAAAGCGTAATGAACTTCCACATTAAGTAGGATAGCTCTACGCCACAAAGCTTTCATGAAACATTTTAGCTAATAATTACATAAAACAGCTAAAGTGCATAATGGACGCTATGGCTTTAAACATAAAGGTATATATCGGTTAATTTTAACTTCAGTATCCGGTAAACTCGCGTCATTGGCAGAAAGGCTTAAATTAATGGGATGATGGTACGGTGGGCTCGCAAACCACAGTCTGTGGTGTTTGGTGTAAGTTGTAAGCGACATTATGGGATACTTTTTTTAAAGCCTTGGTGAGACAGATGTTTCCATAGATGTATTATTTAACAATTTTTTAAGCTCGCCTCTTTAAGGGTGGTTTCTCAGCTGTCCGGGAGACCCGTGCGGACCGCCCGTACGGGCTCCCGGAGCGGAGACACACACGTGAGGCGCTAGAACATTGTTTCACAGCGACGCGCATTGGTCCGTCCTCGACCCACTGCGGGTAGAGCCCGTACAACGCTAGCAACCGTATCATACTAACTCCCTTGTGTTAGAGCACTGCAGACGCTACCCGTACGGGCTTCCCATGCTGGTCTCTCGGACAGTTGTGAAACCAGCCTCAATGTGTCAATTCAACTGTTTTTGTATCAATTCAACTTTTTGATGTTAGCAGAACTGACGGGGTCCGCTAGGGTCGATGACTGCCGGGGTCGCGTGAAAGTCCGAAAGGGTTACCGTGGGCCCTGGCAACATACAGGCAACTGAAGGAACACGGGTGGGATTTAGTCAGTAAGAGTCTGACACGCCCTCCCGCTCCGCCTAGAGCAGGAGAAGTTATTTGACAATTTACTACCCAAAAAAAAAAGGCGGAATCATCAACCTAAACGTCATACTGAATACTTACTATTTAAATATTAATTATTATAAACATGCGACATTACGACGTCATTGTGTGAAGGTTGTTTTAAAAATAACTTTTGTTACAGCTCTGTTTTATAACTCAAGTTCAACTAAAACCGTGGAATAATAATTGAAACAAACAATTCCATAAAACAGATTGACAGATAGAATTGAACTGTAAAAAATATATTTAATCACAACAAAAAAAAAATGTTACAGTACCGATCAATCACTCTGCCTAGCCTTTTCCCAACTATGTTGGGGTCGGCTTCCAGTCTAACCCCTTGGTAAGACTGGTTGTCAGACGTTCGTGCTTCTGACGACCCGTAACGACTGTCAAAGATCCAAGAATGACAGCCGGGATGAACGGTTTAACGTGCTTTCCGAGGCACGGGGGGTCTCGGTATGTAAAGATAGTCACCCATCCACGGACTGACCGTGGTAAGCGTAGCTTTTATTACTTACTAACTAAAACTGACTATAACTAGATAGATTGGTGATCACAGTTTGATTCTAAAAGCTCACTCGCTGTAGCCTATTTTCCACATATTAATTAACAGCAAAACACATTAATTCACTAACTTAGTCCGCACAATATGATGTAGTGCTCTAAAGTGAATGAAGGTCGAACCTCTACACGCGTTGAAGCACTCTCGTGTGCATATTATGTGCATACTATGTGCATATTATATGCATACGTAGTGAGCACTCATTGAAGCGTCCTCGGATCGGGGACGGCATTTAAATAAGTGCATTTTAATGCTTAATCATTATTATATTGGACTATACTGTACCTATAGTCTTAATCTTCTATTTACATAAAATTCTCGTGTCACAGTGTTAGTTGCCATACTCCTCCGAAACGGCTTGATTGATTTTTATGAAATTTTTATATGTATATTTGGTAGGTCTGAGAATCGGTCGTAATTTATTTTCCTAAGTGATAAGGGTGATCTACCCTAAACATTTATGTGGCAAAACAACGTTTGCCGGGTCAGCTAGTATTCTATACATATCTATCTAAATATATATATACAAATAAATAAAATTGAACTGACTGTTTGTAATGTCAAAATAACAGCTTTTTACTAAATGCATATGAAAGTACACAGGGTACTTAAAAACAAAAAAAATATTGCCTCTGTCTGTCTGTTTCTTCAGGCTAATCTCCGAAACAGCTGGACACGATACTTTTACTGGCAGATAGCTGATGTAACAAAGGGTACTTTTATTTTAGAAAAAAAAATATGCTACACGCGGCCGAAACCGCGGGCAGAAGCTAGTCCTATAAATAAGCAACTTTCCACAACAGAAAATTAAGACCTTTTCAACCAACCAAAACTGTTAGCCTACAGAAAGTAATTTGTATTATTCGAAGGCCTTCAGTTTGCATGTCGATTTGCTAATCAAAAATGTGAAGCAAGGCCAACACAAGGGCTATATTGGTTTGTCATGTTTAACAATCGATGGGAAAGATTTCTAGGGGTTTGTAGGTCACCTAGATTTGCAATAGTAGTACTTATTTAGATTCAATAAGCATTAGGACCTTGTATTTGCCACTTTTAATGTTTAAAAGAGAATTGTTAATAGCATCATAAAGTGACCTTATTGGTGATGTTCTTCAGAAAGGTCAGGTGCTTAGTACTCGCAAGCGGCGTGCGTGTATGACCAGATGTAGGAACGTAAAGGACGCAAAAGGAGTATGTAAGGATCGTAGCAGGTGGCGTTCTGTAGTTTCTGCCTACCCCCAATGCAAGCAGGCGTGATTTTATGTATGTATATATGTAACCTTCTTGTCACAGTCATGACGTGCAACTGCCGCATATTTCTGATTTGTGCTCGTGATTATATTACTATTGTTTTATTTATTTTAGGGTTCTCTTCTTTTATGCCCGTGTTTCTGTGTCAACTGAACTTATTTTTCTTATTTTAACACATTCAGTACCGACAGCCCTCCTGGAGTCTTCACTCAAGTTGCATATGGGATGCCGGGAGCCCTCGCGGAAAGCTCATTTTAAATGTATGTTTTTCTTAGCGAATTCGGCATTATAAATTAAAATCAATTGTATATCTTAACAAGATTTCAAACCTAAAGCCGTTGACACGCCTCGAGGGTTAACTTTAGCTCAAACGTAATAATAATAATCATTTTATTATCAGACAACTAAGGCCCATAAATAGAATACGCAAAATAATCTAATACAATAATAAACTACCTAATATAAATATTAATAACCTTAAATGATAAATGATTTTATTTCTGTAAGTAGGTTTGTACAAAAACTTTTACACGTCAATCATATTTTAAAATTAGATGAGGTCGGCGTTTCCTATCTGACTACTCTGAGAAGAAAGGCCGAAACAAACTCAGAGGTCTCAGTCTCTTTTAAAGTCCAGACATAATCTTGGTCAGATCATGTGAAGGCCATGTGGATTGGTGTCTGAAGTCTGTCTTAGACTATACACGTAATGTTGATGCCGTCGTGTATCGCTGCCTGGTGTCGCGTAACCATCCTCGGAAACGTCGATTCGTCGAACGTCGTAGGCTGGTGACCCTCCTGGAGTCAACTTGCAATATGTATAGCAGCATGGCGTATGAGCTCTATGAAAAATGGGTGGAATGTGTTAAAGGGAGGATTCTCCGACCTGACGGGTGTCGTGTCTGGCGGGCAACTGCCAGACGGTTGATGTCGGATAGTCTTATATATGTCGTACGCGCGGTAAACTCTAACTGCGCGATGCAGGATTTGTGTGATGTCATGTCTTTTGATGCGTAGTTTGTATGAAGCAGTGTAACCGCTACAAGACTACTTTAAATATGAACGATGAATCCCGTCAAACATTCCCTTTAACCAAAAAACGTACACGATATTTCCATAGCTCACTCTTTTTATATATCCCGTACAAATCGTGGCACGTGCCTCAAACCATATGTTACACTTTTTACCAGGAACAAGCGTACAAACGTATATAACGTGCGTTTCCATAAATTTTCATTTTCCTCGTCCTTTTCACACGACAGTGTAATAATATTAGAGGTTTATTCGCGTCTAACATCCGTCCCATTTGGGTGAACGATTTCTATAGGTTAATTTCCTAATAGAGTTAACAGTTACTTAATCAATATCAGGAAGATTCTTCAAGTAACATATAAAAAATACTTATTCTAGTTTATTCTTATCTTGTCGTTACGGGTTGTCATAAGCCCATAAGTCTGACAACCAGTCTTAAAAAAGGGTATCGTGTTACCCAGTCACTGGGTGGTGGAGATAGGTAGTCGCTCCATGTAAAATACTGGTATTCAGCTGCATCCGGTTAGACTGGAAGCCGACTCCAACATAGTTGGGAAAAGGCTAGGCAGATTAATTGATCCTGTCTTGTTTTCTTTTATTCGAAAATCCAAATATTGTTTGTTTGAAGAATCATTAAACATTTAGATGTTCTAAATTTTGCTAAGAAGAACATTAAACTATCAAGTTTGGGTGGGGTACTAATATAATTCAAACATAGAATGTAGTTTTTTTTTTCTAAATCTGTCAGTATTTAAAAGACCTCCATACATCGAAAACATGAAAATACTACGCCATTTTTCATTCTTCTTTGCGTGTGGTTAGAGACTAACCTGATTTCAAAGTTTTAAAGCCGCCCATGGACCTCTGACTAGGTTTCACATGCCGTCGAGAAATATCTCTCAGGCATGCCGCCAGTTTCCTCACGATATTTGCCTTCACGGTTTTTGAAGCAAGTGATAATTATACAATACGCACATGAATCCGAAAAGTCAGACGTGCGTGCCTTGGGTTTGAACTCGAGACCTACTCGTATGACTTTGCAGTCTGACGGTCACACCACTAGGCTATCACTGCTATATTTATTCTAATAAGTATACAGCATTCCCTAAACTGCTTATTAAATTATTTCCTGGAACCAATAAGAGTACAAGATTTCAATTCCAATATTCAAATGATTTCGTACGGAACTGACGGAAGACTCTCATTTTGTCTATTATTATATTTAATTGGGCAAAATCTTTGAGAACCTTTTATTTGGAGTGGTATCCAATTATTTTCTGATTATAATACCATGTTTTTGGAATAAATGAGTGGGTTTTTATATTTTGTTTTGTGTCTCATGAATTTTAAATGAACTAGAAATGTTATCATTTTAGATATGATTTGCTTTGCTCCCGTCAGCTTACAACAACAAACTGTAATCTTCAGTTGTTTCGAAAAGCGCGATTCCCTCGACAGGCCGTGTCCTAATAGAACGGGATAGTCGGGCGTATGAAGTATGAACGCGATCACAAGTCGCGTTTGTACGTCATACCCTGAGTCCTAACTAAAAGCGACCGCGGCGCGTGAGTACGCAATCACGTAGATGCAACCGGCATAGCTATTGTATGAATTTTGTTATACATGTCGTTGGATAATTTGATTATTCGAATTTTCGCAAAACCGCTAAGGATACCCTAGGGATATTGCGAAAACACGGATAATTAGACAATGGTAAAAACATTTCTGCGAGCAACTTGGAAGTAGCGCCACCGCTCGATAAGCTCGCTCGGTTCGCCGAGCAAGCGAGCTTACCGAGACGGCTTACCTAAAATAAAAAGAAAGAGAAAAAAAAAAAAAGAAATGAAAAGAAAAAAAGAAAGAAGAAATGTTTTCACCATTGTTTTATTATCTAGTCGCAGGCATATTGTATAATTCGTCATATTGAACTGGGTGAAACAGGTTAGGTTAGGTTATAACTGTGACCAACCGCGCGAGCCGAGCGAGCGAAGTGAGCGGTGCTGCGGCAGCAGCCAGCGAGCGCTATTTCCAAATTGTTCGCAGAAATGTTTTCACCGTGGTCTAATTATCCGTGTTTCCGCAATATCCCTAGGGTTTTCGCGAAAATTCGATTTATCAAATACAATATACAAACATACATAAAACACCAGACGAGCTATGACTATGGTCTGGTAGATGCACAATATATATTGAAATGCCATTTAATAAGTAGCCTGCGTACTTATCTGTTTTGCTGTCTGTACAGCTACGTAAAATATTCATAAAGCAACGAAACTCACGCACGTCGTATTCAAAACTATACAAATATAAAGTTTAATCAGTATCACTTCCCTGCTATACAGTAAGTCTTTATAATGTGCACATATCGAAATGAGGGAAATCTATGGTTAATTTTATTGACGGAAAAAATATTTAAAAATCTAAATGTTTTTTTTTTTTTTGTTCGGTGTGGCGTCTTATATTACAAAAATCGTAAAATTTCTCAATTTTACCATTTTTGTAAAAATGTAAAAAGAAATGTTTGTTTTCAATTGAGGGTAGTTTTTTTTCCACAATTTTCATTTTATGAGGATGCCTAATTTACTTCCAATCATTATGGAGTCTGTTTCATCATTCAGTTTAAATGTTACACCGTTTTGTTACAATTTTTTTTTAATTCCTTAAAAAACATAAAAATATACCTATTTAGATTTTTTTAATATTTTTCCGTCGATAAAATTAAGCATTTCGATATGTGCACATTATAAAGGACTCACACTGTATTTTTAATGAATTTGTTTTAAGGTAAACGAAAAAACATGAGTTTACTTAGCTATGCATTTCCATTTAATGGGTTTATCTAGTCTAAAATCAAATCAAATTATTTTAATTTAATCATATTTAAAAATTAAATGGAACTTAATTTAATTTAATCACTGAATTTATTGTAATCAATTTAGCTTTTAGTAATTTATTTTTACTGTTATCTAAACTATGTATTACTTGTTTTAATTAATTAATTGTGTTTTATCTGCGCATAATGTAGTGCATGCTGTGCTTTTCTTTAAGTAATGAGGCGCTTAGACTTAAGTTTGCAATGTACTAATTGTAAAATAATAGTGTACTCGTTGTTGAAGAGCCTAATAATAAATAAATAAATACATATTTTGTCCTTAGTTATTTAGTTAAACACCTTCACTTAGTGTACAACTATTTTCGGGATGAATTAACATTAGCTACCTAATCTTCTGTCACTAGAAGCATTCTGATTTCTATTTAGGTACGCAATACTACATTTCACGCATTAGTTTAATTGAAAAATTCTCCGCCTCACTATAAATAATGGCTCTCGTTTATTAAAATTCAAACGAGTAAGCGTGCAATTACACACAGGATTGCGTTCGCAGTGCATTCACTCTGGCATAACTTGTAAGGGGCTTACATACGACACGACGTAATACAAATTTTGTGACTTAGCTTGGGAAAAAGGAGTAAGTTTATGTATAACTGTAACTTTGTGCTGTCTTGTTCATTAAGAGCTAAGGAAATCTTGAAGTGTGCTATTTTTTTACGTTTAACTTAATGAATATTTTTATTTGTCACCATAAAAAGAAACAGTGGCACTCCGGGAGTGCCGACAGAAGTGAAAACTTGAAAAAAATCGGCACCGCGGTAATCAACGCGTTGATGTCTTTTTAATGGTCATAAGCTGGTGTCGTTACAGTGTCGCGAAATCAATGGTTTAATCCCATCTCAAAAATTCCCAACACGCCTAAAGAAGTTTTCACTTCAAAAAAAGAAATTTATTTGCCAAATCAATATACATAAAACAACCTTGCACAATTCAAGTAAGTTACAAATAAGCAGTAAAAGTAGGTAAATATTTTAGTTCAGTATGTATCGGTACTTATTTTGGTTGTCAGAACAGAACTAATTCACTCTGTTCTCCGTAATAGTATAAACTGTATTACTATGGAACAGTTTTCCTCGTTCTCTGTAAATTTACTTATAGCTGTAGCAGACTTGTGACAAAAAAAAACAGTGGCACTTCGGGAGTGCCGACAGAAGTGAAAACTTGAACAAGATCGTCTTGGTGGAAGAAAAATTCTAGTATAGAACATTGGTCCGTAACCTTATCTAAATAAAGGACAGTCGCGTTTTAAAAAAAAAAACTTAGAAAACCTTTAAAGTAAAATACTTGCATAGAACATTGATCCATAACTTAATATTAATAAAGAGCACAATCGTGTTTACAAAAATGAGGTGTCGGTAACGATGTCGCGAGTTCAATTGTTTTTTCCCATCTCAAAAATGCCCAACGCGTCTAAAGAAGTTTTCACTTCAATAATTATTTTCGTAGCAAAAATAGAATTTAGTTATATTGTTAACTGTAAAACTTTTTATTACGTCAGGTGGACACTTGAACGAATCAGGAAGTAGATGAAGGTACTGCCACTAAATTATACCAAAATGGTGTGAAGTACTGCGCTGATCCCGAATAAATTAAGATAAGAGGAGGGAGATGATGATCATACCAAGGATTTATGACATTTTTAAACTTATAAATATTAATTAAACCGCAGGTACAATTTATTTCTGTTTTGTATCGCAACTATACTCCATTTGAAATAAGATTAGACATTTAAATAAACCTTTGTAACCGACTTCCAAAAAGGAGGAGGTTAAATGTTCGTCGCATATCTTTGTTTTTTTTTTTTTTTTTTTTTATGTATGTCCACCGATTTCTCCGTCATTTGTGGACCGATTTTGAAAATTATTTTTTTGTTTGAAAGGGTATGCTCCCAAATTGGTCCCATATAAATTTTATTAACTTTGCTTGGGTAGTTTTTGAGTTAGCTATAAAATACGTATTTTTTTCCCACTTAGTATGTAGATGATATGATAAGTTCCTGTCACTGGTAGCAGGTAGTGGTATTCGAATGTGTGTGGGGTAGATACAACAACTTAAAAGTGAAAAATAAAAACTTTTTACAAAAAAAAATCAACCGACTTCCAAAAAAAAACACTACAAAGTGAAAAATAACTTTAATTTCGGAAGTCGGTGGCAAAAAACGAAAACACAAAACCCAAGACACCGACTTCCGAAATTAAAGTTATTTTTCACTTTGTAGTGTTTTTTTTTTGGAAGTCGGTTGATTTTTTTCCAATCCGTTCAACCGATTTCGACTTCTAATGCGTTGGTGGCATGACAAATGGCAGCTGCAGTAAACCGTTGGTATTGCCACCACTTTTTTGCTTTTAATGCCATCCTTATGCCTACGCAATAGAAGTCAAAATCGGTTGAACGGACTGTAAAAAGGTTTGTTTAAATGTCTAATCTTATTTCAAATGGAGTATATATATATCGTGTCTGGGTATCTGTAATTTGTAAGTTAGATTAATTGACATCGCTGATTGTGAATACATTTGCATGCCATGTTATGCTGAAACAAATTTACTCTAACACCTTATGTACCATATTCTAGCAAATAAATATTTTTTATTTGATTTTGATTTTGATCAATCAATCTGCCTAGCCTTTTCCCAACTATGTTGGGGTCGGCTTCCAGTCTAACCGGATGCAGCTGAATACCAGCTGCATCATGGAGCGACTGCCTATCGGACCTCCACAACCCAGTAACTAGGTAATACGATACCCCTTGGTAAGACTGGTTGTCAGACTTTCGGGGTTCTGACGACCAGTTACGACTTTCAAAGATCCACGAATGACAGCCGGGACCAACAGCTTAACGTGCTTTTCGAGGCACGGAGGAGTCTCAGTATGTAGAAATGGTCACCCATCCACGGATCAACCCCGGCAAGCGTAGCTTAACCTGATGGATCGACCCGTGCGGATATTATCTATATCTATACATAGTATAAAACAAACTCACTTTTTTATCTGTCTGTGTGACCGTTTATATCTTCTAAACTACACACTGGATGTTGATGTGGATTTCACCATCATATAGAGTATTTGATCCGGACGGTTTATTTGTATAAAACACTAGCTTCCACTTAATTTTAGGCTATGTTACTACAGCAATACATATGGTGAAATAATTTTTGATAACTTCTTTAGGCGCGTTGGGCATTTTTGAGATGAGACTAAACCATTGATTTCGCAACACTATGACGACACCAGCTTATGACCATTAAAAAGACATCCACGCGTTGATTACCGCGATGCCGATTTTTTTAAATTTTTCTCTACTATCGGCACTCCCGGAGTGCCACTGTTTTTTAAATCGATCTAGTAGTTTTTGAGTTCACTCATTCCAAACAAAATTACAAATATTATTTCTTTATAATATTACTAGCTGCGCCTCGATTCCGTGGGAATATCGGAATAAAAAGTATCCTATGTCCTAATCTAGATCATGTTCTATCCATGTGCCAAATTTCATCCAAATCTGAAAAGCCGTTTTAGCGTGAAAGCATAACAAACAAACAAACACACTTTTCATTCAAAATATTATATTATTACCATCTGACCCGGCAAACGTTGTTATGCCATATAAATGTTTGGGGTGGGCCACCCTTATCACTTAGGGGTATGAAAAATAGATTACGACCGATTCTCAGACCTACCGAATATTTATATAAAATTTCATCAAAATCGATCAAGCCGTTTCAGAGGAGCATGGCAACTAACATTGTGACACGAGAATTTTATTGGATTTAGGGGGTAAATTATTATTAGATGGGAGGTAAACTTCGATGTAGCACAGAATTCTCGATTTTTTGTCATGTCACTATTGCACTCTTGCGCAGCACGGACGGGTCGCAGTTGTAAATAAATACTTTGCAAATATTGTTTTGTGAGGCCAACCTGAATTTCCGGAATTTTAACTCTGTTAAACTACGGTTTAACGTATTATAAATGATGATTTGGCAACCTGTTGCGTTCAAAAGTACAATTGTACCGTGTTATGTCATAACTAACTGGAGTTTAAACGCTTGATATGTGATCATGATGGATTAGTGCACTTTGACTCCACTTTCTAGGTTTTTTAGTTCCCATCAACAATTCGAAAACTACGGTTGTTACCATTTTCAGTTACTGTATTACATCTACCTAACCTTTTCCCAACTATGTTGGGGTCGGCTTCCAGTCTAACCAGATGCAGCTGAATACCAGTGTTTTACAAGGAACGACTGCCAATCTGACCTCCACAACCCAATTACTAAGTAGCATGAAACCCCTTACTAACCAACGGCTTAACGTGCTTTCCGCGGCTCGTTAGGGTCTCAATATGTAAATAGTCACCCATCCACGAACCGACCGCGGCAAGCGTAGCTTAACCTTCGATGGACCCGGTGGCTGTTATTATTTAGCCACCAGCATATTTTTTAATCAACATGTTTAAATAACGAAGAAGTATTAAACCAAGAGGAAACCTGGAATTAATGGTGTACAAACGTGAAAAAGTATTTCTTGTGATTCGCACAGAAAGAAAGAGAAAGATCACACATGGATTACGAAGCTTGATGCTCACTTGGTTGCATTTTCACAACCAAGTGAGCATCAAGCTTCGTAATCCATGTGTGATCTTTCTCTTTCTTTCTGTGCGAATCACAAGAAATACTTTTTCTTTTATTTCTTTTCTTTCTTTCTTTTCTTTCTTTCTTTTCTTTCTTTCTTTTCTTTCTTTCTTTTCTTTCTTTCTTTTCTTTCTTTCTTTTCTTTCCTTTCTTTTCTTTCTTTTCTTCCTTTTCTTTCTTTATTTCCTATCTTTCCTTTCTTTCTTTTTTTCTTAGTAGAAGGGACTTACTCTGCAGTGACCATCTCTTTCCAAAGTTTGGTATACTATATTTACCATTTACCAGCCTGGTACTGTATTTTAGGTCCTGACTGATTACACATACATAAACTCACCCTTTCTTCCCTTGGGACTAGGCAAAAACTACAGAACGCCACCTGTTACGATCCTTACACACTCCGTTTGCATCGATTACGTTTATACATCTGTTCATACACGCACGCTGGTTGCGAGTACCGCACCTGACCGAAGACTGACTGAACTGATTAATCAGCCATTATTGACGTATTTTGAGCTTAGCTTTACAAACATAAACCAGTTCATTCTCTTATTTGATAAAATACGGCAGAGAAACAAATGATTTTATAAATACTTCAAAACTTTTTCCCCTTGACCTGCAAAGTATAACAAAAAGTAAGTCGATTTAGGAAGAGGTTTTATTGTTTTAGGTCTAAAATTAAATATGCAAACACTCAATCTAAGTGAGTTTTTAAGTAAACTAAGCGATGAATGGACTTTTGTAATTTAGCGCACTTTACAATAGTATAACGTAAGAAAAGATATGAACACTTTGTTATTAGATTAGATACTTGACAATTTGTACCCTTATTTATATGACGGAGAGGGTAGATGTCTCTTTTGTTATTATCAGCCATATTTTAACCACTGTGGGCGTACTGTAAGTAGTGTTGGTTTTTGCGCAATAGAAAAACCGTTTGCAGTTTAGATCACATTATAATTTACTATCAAATTAATCATAGTAGCAATTCACACACTGTAGGTACACGACACAACTATACGGAATGCGCGACAGTTTCTAAACGTCTTCGCTGCTCAACCGCCGTCCATGAACTGCGTTCAGCTCCGACTCCGGCCGGTCCGAGCGCTATATTGTAGACTCTGTCAAGCGCCGCTAGGCGGCGCTGGCGTCCTGATCAGTCAACTTAATGACGTATTTCCGACATTTATATTATTAATAAATTATATTGTTTACTCCGTGGTCACTCTCATATAGCTAGCTCTTTCTTGAAGTGTTATCTCGTTCTCGCTCTTGCACGTCCGCCATAGCTAAGTTCGCGTGTGTCGCTCTTGTATTTTTACTTTTATTCAATATACCATTGTTATTAATCATCAAGTTGCTCTCTACAACAACTCACTCAGTGAAGGTGGAACACCGAATCGAAGTTTTGTTTGGAAAATGGGGCTTATTTCATGCGGAAGTGAAGTCTGTACTTATAAAATGCGTATATTGCAACACAATATGGTAGATTAGTCACACTTGTACCTAACAAAAGTTGCGACAGTCGCGCTTCAGAACAATGTGTGAAGCTCCATAAGAACTCATTTAAATGAAAAGAGGACACTCTTCGCATTTAATACAGTGTGATTATTTATACTGTTCACATATCGAAATGAGGGAATCTATGCTTAATTTTATCGACGGAAAAAATTGTATTAAAAAAAAAATTTTTTTTTCTCTTTGGCATCATATTGATAAATTAGACAATTATTGTAAAAATTTATGAAAAAAATACAGATTTTTGCAAAAAAAAAACATGTTTTTTTTCAATTGAGGGTAGTTTTTTTTCTCAATTTTCATTTTATGAGGACGCCTAATTACTTCCAATATTTATGGAGTTTGTTTCATCGCGATAGATGATTTAGTTTAAAAGTTACACACTTTTGCTACAATTTTTTTTTAATCCCATAAAAATTATAAACAAAAATATTTAGATTTTTTTTAAATAAAACAAGTTGCTTAAAACAAGTTGCAATGCTTTGTCCCTCTATAATTTTATTAAAGCTTGCTGTTTCAAGGATAAAGACTTGAACGATTTCAAATAACCTTTGAAATAGGTTTAAGAGATTTCTGGAAAGGTTAAATGAAAAGGTCATTGAGGTCAAAGAAACTTGGAGAGAGGAATAATGTTCGATGACATTTGTAAATGTTTTTTGGTTTCGATGTTTGGCATTAACCTCATCGTTAATGTATAAATAATTTTATTTTTCTAGGGTATTGCCTTGATAATTATACTAATAAAACATATAGGAATAAAGTCTACTAAGGATATGTGATATAGGTACCAATTATTTACTGTAAAGTCGACATCGTAATTAGTAAATCATTTATAGCTGATGATGAATTTGGGAAGTTTTTATTAATTTTTGCTTACGCACGTCGGGGGCCCCCATGGCCCGGGGGGTCCCGTATAATTGATACGGCAGATACGGCGGTAGCTACGCCCCTGCACCAATAGCTCTAAATCAGTTTGCCGAAAAAAAGGCAAGCAGAGTGTATATTTAATTTGAATTGTTTGTAAAAATTTTGGAAAATGTGACAGATAATAATTGGTAATAACAAAGTAATGACAGATAATAAAAAGGTAATAATTATGATGAATAAATATTTCTTTTAATTTTATGCAAACATTTTTTTTTTCTTTTGTAAGAAATATTTACCCTTCATAAGGGCCCTCAAACAAATTTTTATACGGGGCCCCGCCAAGGCACGCTACGCCACTGTATCGGTGTCATTATTGGTGTGGAATATTGAAACTGACAGCTCTTAAACGCAGTTTAAAAGCGCTGATCGCGTTCAGTTTCATTGGTGAATTTCTCCATAAAGTTGAAAACATCTAACTGACACATAGGTAAATAGACCTTATCGTTTAATGACGTGCAAGTGACATTCAACCTTAGGGTGTCAAGCAACTACGAGGTTGACTATACCTACAATATAAAGCCAGCTGGATTAAACCGTTAAACCGTTTTTTAATACATTTTTTTAAGAAATATATTGCATCACTCACTTACTGAACAACAGAAGTCCAAACTCAAGATTTGCCAGCGGGCAATGGAGCGCAGCATAATGGGCGTCAAACGTACGGACCACGTTAGAAACACCATCCTGCGCTCCATAACTCCATAACTCAAGTAGCGGATGTTGGAGAAAAACAGCCAGGCTGAAGTGGGAGTGGGCCGGCCACGTCGCACGAATGCACCCGGAGAGATGGGCAAAGATCGTCACTCACTGGACGCCTGAAGGAGGACAACGCCGTCGAGGTAGACCGCGGCGAAGGTGGTGTGACGATCTAGTTATGTTGAAATCGCACAAAGCAGAGAGGTTTGGAAGGAAATAGGGAAGGCCTTTGCCCAGCAGTGGGACACAATATAGGATAACAAAAATATATATCTATATTGCAGCTGTCTGTAATTGTAATAATTAAAACTTTTTAATAACCAATAACAAAATTTACCGCTGAAAGAAAACCTACTCAGAAAGACAACACAATTATTCGTCGATATTTTTTAACAATAGTAGGTTGTATACATACATGTACAGTCCTTACTTGACAAGAAATTATTTGATAGACAATTTGTAACAGTATGTATTTCTATGGTTTCTAATAGTTGTATCTACATATTAAACAACTTATGTTGTCTTGAGACGTGATAGATACGTCAATTAGTTATAACTATAAGGGGAATTATAAAACGATCGAATAAAAAAAACTTAGCGACTGATGATGAGATACTGTTTTAATAACTTGAGCGGTATGAATTTGAGTAAGCGAAAAATTAACTAAACTAACGACGAATTTAATCAATAATAAAATCCAGAACGAGCTTACAAAAAGTGGGTTATGATTAATCCATTTCTGATATTAAAATTCTAGCCGTACGACTAAATTACTAAGTGAGCGACTTGAAATACAGAGAGGTCCCCTCTATTGATGGTGAATCATTTGGGTTAAGTTAGAACTGTGACCAGCGAAATAGCGTTATTTACCACAAGGATAATAACTGTTAACAATCACTTAACTATGCAATTATTATGAGTAGGAAAAGGCATCTGTCATTAATTTTTTAAATATTATGAAGCTTTGCATCTTGTATTTAAAGTAACTCAAATTCATTGGTCTAGTGGTCGCAAGCGCTACTGCTGAGCATGAGGTCCTGGGTTCGATTCCCGGGTCGGGCAAAGTGTTATTGGGTTTTTCTATCTGAAATTTCTCAGTAGCAGCTCGGAGTCTGGATTTGTGCCCGGTTGATGTCAATAGGCTCGCCCCCTATTACATGGGACTTAAACATAACTGGCGAAATGTGGGTGTACCTGCTACAGGGACACCTCTGCCCAACCCTTCGGGGAAACAAGGCGTGATGTTATGTTATGTTAAGTTGCTGTTCTGTTGATTTCTCGTCACTCGCAGTCAGTCGCTCACTTAGTAATACTATAACGTAAATTAATTATTTTTGTCAATTAAAACTTTAATTTACAGTCACTCGTTTAAATACTACCCTAACTATAACAACCTTTTTTTTATTTGGTTGGGAAATTATCAAATAACTTCTCCCGCTCTGGCCGGAGCGGGAGGGCGTGTCAGACTCTTACTGACTAAAACCCACCCGTGTTCCTTCAGTTTCCTGTATATTGCCTGGGGCCACGATAACCCTTTCGGACAAACCCGCAGCCCCGGCAGAACTATAACACTCTAACTACAAGCTAATGACTTAACATTTATTGGCATTGAAATCTATGTTCAAATTCTAAGCTTCGAACTACGGTTCTATACCATTCCTAACACCCGCTTAATAAGGTAAAATGGAAGGATTTGTCTCTCACGAACATTAAATATAGTACTTACATACATAGGTACGTAGCTATAATCCATAATCCCCGAGTATCTAGGGACATCCATTGGAATTAATGGAATATTCTAGATTCGTGAATCCTGGACTATAATCGAGCATTGAATGTCGTCGCTTTATATATACATACTAAGCAATTAACCTCAAGCCGAATTGACGTTTGTGTCCGTTTGGTATATCAAAAGCAGCTAGAGAGACTCGTGGCTAAATGATAACAGCCTCACGGATCGATCGAAAGTTAAGTTACGCTTGCCACGGTCGGTTCGTGGATGGGTGACCATCCATTACATATCGACCACTCCTTGCCTTAGAAAGCACGATAAGCTGTTGGTCCTGGCTATCAGTCGTTCCAGGTAGTCAGAAGTCCAAAAGTCTGACAAACATTCTTACCAAGGGGTATCGTGTTATCCAGTAACTGGGTTGTGGAGTTCAGATAGCCAGTTTCTCCATGTAAAATACTGATATTCAGTTGCAGCCGGTTAGACTAGAAGCCGATCCCAAAATAGTTGGGAAAAGTCTAACAGGTATTTCAATAAGGGATTGTCTTTTGTAAATTGAGAAGGTCTGATTCCTTCCTGATTCCTATGTGTGTTTTGACAAACATTGGATTTGAATGTATGTATATAAAAAACAATTTAAATCACAACATTTTTCCCGATCGACTTAGTTACGTGATATAATAATTATTATCTTGGTTCGACGTGAAGGCCGTCTTTGAAACCCCAAAATAACACCAATTTCGATTTAACTTAACCATTTGTGGTAGTCTTGTGTCTAAATAATATCTTAACTCGAATATTCTCAATCAATATTAATGGAGTAGGTAGGTATCGGTAAAATCTAAGAATAGAATCTTAATTAGACATGCCAAATATATGGTTAAATTAAATTAACTTCACTGAAGTGATAAGTATTAATATCTATAGTCAGTTCTAAAAGTATTAGATAGAAAGTGTAAACAAACTCTTTTCAGGTAAAATTCCTACGCAATCCCTCACTAAAAGGATTTAGTAACACATTCATCTGTATTAAGAATTTTTCAACTTTTAACAATTATTGTTTGAATATTTTAATCTTCACGTGACCAGAGGGCTGCCCATTTTTAGGTCAAAGAATAAGCATAGTCATCCAACGTGGCAACGTTGCCAGCCTTTTGGGCACTTTTCCCACTAACAGCGATGCGGAAGAAATTTTGATGCCCGATGAGCTCTTTCCTTTATTAAATTTTTTACTTTATATACACAATTTATTTGCTTTTTATTTGCATAATATACACCGTGAAATTTAAATCACAGTTTTGCTAGAACAAACGTTGTTCAGACCATGGTCTACTACCATTCTACAGCATCCAATAAAAAAAAACATAATTGGTTTTTAAAAAACACAAAAAAAAACAAAGTTTAAAATGTCAAGATTATCGTTACTCCCTACAACACAGACACCACGCATGGGACACAGCATTGTTTACAAGGAAATGTACCTCCATTAACGAAATTTAGTAAGCAGTAGATAATCTTGACATTTTAAACTTTGTCTTTTGTGTTTTTTCAAAAACCAATTACGTTTTTTTTTTATTGGATGCTGTAGAATGGTAGTAGACCATGGTCTGAACAACGTTTGTTCTAGCAAAACTGTGATTTAAATTTCACGGTGTATATATTTTTGTGTTAGATTGTACATTGTATTTAAGATTTTTTTGAATACATTATCAAATTGTCACTGAAAAATCAACAAATATTGAGGTTATAAAATTTTCCTCATCTGTTAAATGAATAACTAAAATTATTTAAAATAGACATAAAAATTGTAAACAAATGTTCAGAAAACTAAACTATTTGTTTACATTTTCAGTAGACACTTTTGAAACAAACTATAATCATAGTAACATAAAAAAGCTTCTCCAATTAATTTAATTTGACCCTGCACATAAATAAACTTGTTCTGGAATGCTCTATAAATATCTTGTTTCAGTTCCTGCGTGAAACCACTTCATAAGTTTCTAAAAATAGAGTCGTTAAATCAATATTTAATTAAATTATTAATTACTAGCGGACGTCACGCGGTTTCACCCGCGTAGTTCCCGTTTCCGTGGGAGTACGGGGATTAAATGTAGCCTATGTTACTCGCTGATAATGCAGCTATCTATTGCTGAAAGAATTTTTCTAATCGGTCAAGTAGTTTTTAAGTTTATTCGTTACATACAAAAATACCAATCTTTCCTATTGATAATATTAGTATAGAAGAGGTACGGAACAATACCTTCTACTGAATGAAATACTGAAGTTTCTGGTAGGTTCTAATGAAAACCGTCAACGGTTTTGGTCTAGACACTAGGAAATTGACTTCCTTTATTATTAACATGTTATATACCTAGGCAATTTAGATCATGTTGTTAATTATATGTATGTTGTTATTGTTTTCAGAAAGGTCAGATGCGTAGTTCTAGCAACTGACGTGCCGGTATAATCAGCACCCTAATTACGAAACACACGAATCACACGAATCTGAATCATTTTGAAGGATATTGCTAATCCATTGCTTCCATTGCTATGTGTTCCTCATAGACATTTTGATAACAGTGATATCCAAATTCCCGTTGAATGACGTGAATACACGACAAGCCACATCTAAATAATTTTAAGTGCCACGCAAAAATAACTTTTATGGCAGGCGTACTGCTTCTTCCACAATACCCAATTTACTAAACCAAATACCTATAGATATTAGAGACTTAATGAATAGTAAAAACATAAAGCATAAGCTGAAGAAATATTACATCAACTCGATTATAATTTAACTGTTAATAGCGCTTTGATCAAATCTCAAGCCATGGCAAGCTAAGACCCCAGAGACCTAATTCTGTGCTTTTTTTAAGTGAACATGTAATTTATAAAATAAATAAATATTTTCGAAAATGTTGTCTGGTCGGCAACGTAAATAACGCAATGAATGTTTTTGAACTGACAAAATGAAACAGATTGTGATTGATCGAGTGTTACGCAATTAGAGTATGAACGCAAACGAATAAAATACGTTAAAAACTGCCATATTGTGAAATTCTATTTTCAAATCAGTTAAAAATAGACACAATATAACATTAAATCACTCCTGTTTTCCCTAAAGGGTTTAGTAGAAGTGTACCTAATACACCCACATTTCGCCAATCATGTTTAAAAATGGACCAAGTTGTGTAAAAATTGACCGTAGCAACAAAAAAGTAATAACAGCAGCACGAGTCAATCGAGCAGGTTAAACTACGCTTGCTGCAATTGGTCCGTGGATGGCTGACCATCTTTACATACCAAGACCCCTCCGTGCCTGCGTTTTGGTCTCGAATGTCATTCTTGGATCTTTGACAGATCGTCAGAAGCCCGAAAGCCTGATAACCAGTCATCATCATCATCATCGGCCTATAAATGTTCCCACTGCTGGGACACAGGCCTCCTCTCTGTGAGACGGAGTGGGTCGTAATCCACCACGCGGGCCCAGTGCGGGTTGGTGGATGTCACATGTCTTCGAATTTTCGGTTCTAGGACATGCCGGTTTCCTCACGAACCAGTCATACCAAGGAGTATCATATTACCTCGTTACTGGGTTGTCGAGGTAAGAGAGGCAGTCGCTCCATGTAAAATACTGGTATTCAGCTGCATTCGGTTAGACTAGAAGTCGACCAAAACAAAGTTGGGAAAAATCTAGGCAGCTGATGAACTAATAAAGTACTAGTAAGTACTAGTATAGTAGCTTCTAATATTGATAACCCTTCATATCAGGCGGCTAGTTCACTTAATAGTCAGGACGTGACGTTTCAAAGGCCCGCCACGCTAAAAAGGACCTATGCCCACTACATTAATGCCTAGATAAGAACGCGCTGTTGAACTTTCAACGCTCAACAGAGCACGGATAGTTGAGAATCAATTGCGCGCTTGCGGTTTCGCCTAGTGTTTGAAAACCGGCCTAATGTTTTTTACCCAGTCTGTAGACTAGATAATGATATTTTTTGTACAGTCACCGTTGCCGTCGATTGGACACGTTCCTAGACCTTACTACCATCTTTTTTCGATTTTTATTCTTCTGTACGAATTTTATTGAAGCGATCTAAGCTTTTTTTGTCCCACTGCAGGGCAAAGGCCTCTTCTCGTACAGAGAAGGCACGAGCATTACCTAATCACCACGCTTGCTCAAGATGGGATGGTGATTTTAAGCTTAACTTCTATATCTATCTATAAGATCTATATCTATACTAATAATAAAGCTGAAGAATTTGTTTGTTTCAACGCGCAAATTTCTGGAACAACCAGTAGGATTTAAAAAAAAAAATTTAAAGCCTAATTCTCGAGGAAGGCTATAGGCTATTTAACATCATGCTAGGACACTTAGGAGGCGAGCAAAAAGAAAAAAACTGAAAGAACGCCAAGTGAAAAAGAAATTATAGCGAGGTCAGGCAATGCTATGCGCGGGTTTGTAAGTCCAGGTTCCCTTACGATTTTTTCCTTCACCGATCTCAGTACGATCCAAGATAAAGTCAGAAAGTACAAATGAATTGGAAAAGTCACATTGGTACATGGCCGGATTTGCACCCAAACCTTTGATACATGTAAATACTAATATTATTATTCAAGACGGCATTAGTTAATATATCAATGAAAAAAAAAAAATTGCAGTGACCGTCGGACCAAGTCATAAGGTCTCGAATTCGAACCCATGGCACGCACCACTGAGTTTTAAGATTCATGTGCGTATTGTATAATTATCACTTGCTTCAAAAACGGTGAAGGAAACCGGCATGCCTGAGAGATATTTCTCGACGGCATATGAAGTCAAGTCCAATGGCGGCTTTTAAACTCTGACACCAGGTTAGTCACTAACCACACGAAAAGAAGAACTGTAAAAAAACAGTGGACACTCCGGGGGTGCCGACAGAAGTGAAAACTTAAACAAGATCGCCTTGGTGGAAGAATACTTGTATAGAACATTGGTCCATAACCTTATATAAATAAAGAGCACAATCGCGTTTACAAAAATAAGGTGTCGGTAACGGTGTCGCGAGTTCAATTGTTTTTTCCCATCTCAAAAATGCCCAACGCGCCTATAGAAGTTTTCACTTCAAAAATAAATCTGTACCTCCGAATCGATATTTTTAAGGTTGTTTGGGTAAACTAAAAATAGTTGGAAACGTAAACAAGGCTCCGATTGGGTTATTTCAAAAGAGTTTTTAATAAAATTTCGAGATAATGGATCGAAATTAAAGGGCTTTCTCTGCCCACGACAATGCCTTATAAAGTTCGAATTTGAGTTTGAAAAAAAATTATTTGGTAATAGCAGAAATAAATGGGCAATTCTATACATATTATAAATTGAAGTCGCTTTTCGTGTCTGTCTGTGTGACCGCGTTGTTCTCGTAAACTGCTCAACGGATTTTGATGCGGTTTTCACTACCATTTAAAGAATTTATTCCGGAATACAAAACATTATTAAATTAAACTTTTTTATGGCATAACTGCCTCGTTGGTCTAGTGATCGTAAGCGCTACTGCTGAGTAAGAGATCCTGGGTTCGATTCCCGAGTCGGGTAAAGTGTTATTGGGTTTTTCCATCTGGAATTTCTCAGTAGCAGCCCGGAGTCTGGATTTGTGCCCGGTTGATTACAATAGGCTCGCCCCATAACACTTGGGATGAAACATAGCTGGCAAAGTGTGGGTGTACTACAGGTACACCTCTGCCTAACCCTTCGAGAATTACGGGCGTGATGTCATAAGAAAAAGAAAGAAAATACGTTTATTTGCGGTAAACATGACGCAAAGAAAGATTAAAAAAAAACACGTAAATAGCAAATTGGGGGAAAATATGCGTCATATCCACAGAAAACGGCCATCGCTCAGCATAAATGCTGCGACCCTATGCGAGACAGAGCCCCAGCGCTGATTTTCAGCGACAGCCGGCGCTGACGTGATGACGTCAACCGATGCAGTATATATGGTGAAATAATAAATCAAAAATAAAATAAATACAATACTTAGTCCTAAATGTTTATACAAATATTATATTTAAAATGGCAACATTTCATTCCGTCGGCGACTCACACGACGCAGACTTATTGCAATCTGTGTGCGTAGCTGTCACGTAACTATGTTATATTATGTGTTTTTATAGCACAGAAATCTCGATGTTTTGTCATGTCGCTATTGCACCCGTGCGAAGCAGGGATGGTTCGCTATTTGTAAATAAATAAATAATTTGAAAATATTGTTTTGTGAGCCCAATCCTTATTATAGGCAAGTTTAATAAACTTACAAATAATAAAGAAATCTCTCTCTCAAGTCTTAAAAACCATGTAAAGCAGGAGCGGGCCGCTAGTAGCCTAAATAGTGTAGACCAGGTTTTTCATTAAATAACTTGTAGAGTTTCACCTGAGTTGCTGAATATCAGAATAAAGTTCAATGCAATTTTCTAGTTTACAGAACTAGTAAAGAAGTTTGTTTTCTAACAAAAGTTTTAAAGTATTCAGGTATGCGCGAAACGCTTGAAATTTTAATGGTGCCGATGGAATGTACTTTAAGTTTAAAAGTGAACTATTTTCATCTACATAAAATGTTGGTAATTATGAGATTTAATTTATCCCCATAAATGTAAATAAGAAATAGAATAACATAACAGTAAATGGGCGACCGAGCTCTGCTCTGGTGAAAATAGAGAATGCTCATTTAATAGTATAGGATGGTACCTACTAATTCCATACTGCCATGATAATAGGTACTTAGTAATTCCATGCTGCCATGATCATTATTCTAATGTCAATAATGTCATGTCATTCATTATTCAATATCTTGTTCTAAACTTTGAGCGACCGAGCTCTGCTCGGATGAAAATACGGAGAAAACAAATTTTCCCAGATATGAAACCTAGCTAGATCGAAATAAGAAATCATTAGAACCGATTTAGAAAACGTGAGTAGAAATCTATACACAAACAAATATGCAAACACGTAAATATTGCTCGTTTAATAGAATATACATATTACCACGCCTACAGTTCCCGAAGGGTTAGACAGAGGTGTACCTATAGTACACCCACATTGCGCCAGTTTAAGGCTTCTTGTGCACTGGAGCGGAGAAATGATAAGAGGAGCGGAGCTGTCCCGAAATTAACCATTAGAATCTAAACTTATTGCCATCAACTGGGTGTAAATTCAGTAAACCCGCGGGGCGTAGCTAGTATCTAAATAAATACAATAGAAACATTAACTCAATTTATTAATCTTATGTGAGAATTCTATAAAAAAAAAAAACAGAATCTTAAGTATTTTTAACCGACTTCCAAAAGGAGGAGCTTCTCAATTCAACTGTATGTTTTTTTTTTTTCGTATGTTTGTTACGCGATTACTCCGCCAATTATCAATTGATTTTAATGATTCTTTTTTTGTTTCGTATGTCATACTTCAGAGGTGGTCCCGTATATTTTTTTATAACTTTGCTTGGGTAGTTTTATAGTTAGCTTCAATAATAAGTATTTTTTCCCACTTAGTATGTGGATGATATGTTAAGTTCCTGTCACTGTTATTTACATAGCAGGTAGTGGTATCCGAATTTGTGTGGAGTAAATACGCGACTTCCAAAAAAAACACTACAAAGTGAAAAATAACTTTAATTTCGGAATTCGGTGGCAAAAACTTATTTTTCACTTTGTAGTGTTTTTTTTTTGGAAGTTGGTTGATTTTTTTTGTAAAAAGTTTTTTATGTTTAGCTTTTGTTAGTAGTAGTTTTGTTTGCGTATAGAGGCGAGAAAAATATGAATCAACATAGAATTGTTGCTTTCATTACCAAGCTACTTAACGACCTTTCACCCTCAATAACGAAATTAAATCTAATCTTTTCCTATAAAAATCACACAAACGCTAAAATTCGAAATACGTTGCGCTTAAAAGGATTGAATATTAAAAACTTTTTAGTTGTGGTACCTACCCCACACAAGTTCGAATACCACGAACTGCTATGTAAATAACAGCGACAAGAACTTATTTTAACATCATCCACATAGGCTAAGTGGGAAAAATATACGTAATATTGAAACTCAAAAACTACCCAAGCAAAGTTAATAAAAAAATTATGGACCACCGCGCAAGCATCCTCTACCAAGAATTAGAAAGAAAGAAAGAAAAATAAGTTTAATTGTCACAGAAACACGTACATAAAAGAAAATAATAATAAAATAAAACAATAGATTTAAATATAATCACGAGCACAAAACAGAAATATGCGGCAGCTGCACGTCATGACTGTGACAAGAACGCTTCCACTCAGCATGATGCTGTGCTATGGGGACCGAGCACAGCGCTGATTTTCAGTGGTCACCCGAATCCACCACAATTAGCAAAATCCGTCCGCACTAGGCCTGTGTCCAAATTTTTTTTGTCCGTCTTGTAGATTATTTAAAAATATTGAACACGTATTTTTTCTTTTTTGTCGTAATCAAAAGATTACGGCGATACATTGAGTTAAAATGTGGCATGACGTCACGCCTTGCTAGATTTAATACTGCGTTGTGTCGTAGCGAGCCCCCACTCCCCAACTTTAATGCGTGTTTTCTAAGTTACTTTTGAGTAATATGATAAACCGAAAAATACGTGTCTAATATTTTTTTATTATCTGAAAGACGGACTAAATAGAATATCTTGTTTTTTACCTAGGCAACTACCCTATTGTCGAAGATATCAATGGACATACCTACATAAAAAAATTAAAACCCAAAACAAACATACGCTAGGAACATAGAACCTCCTCCTTTTTGAAAGTCGGTTAAAAATAAACCTCTGCGCTATCATTTGTTTTTATCGGAAATTGTTTATGAAGAAGATATCCGTACCCCTAGTAATTGTATTGCAGTAGATACTACAAGACTTGCTTTGATCATTTTTTATTCCTCTTGGCGATATCTAGGCCACCAGGAAAGACGTTTTTCTATAGAAACCACTAAGCGGCTTATTGGGTCAGGATCGGTTCCAATTAAAATATCGATCGGAAACTGCCATTCGCTCCTCACAAGTTTTATGAATGCTGTCTTAGTGCAGTCTTCTCTTAATAAGATTTTATTAAAATATTTTTTTGCATGCATACTTATAAAATACAATAGACTTGGATATGTTTAGTAACCTGTTCCGCTTAGCTATTTCTAAAGATCCATAAAACACCCTGATAAAAATCGACACGTGTTTCACTTCTCAACGAGGCATTCTCAGGATGATGATTGACTTGTCGCGAACTCGTACGGGTAATAAGGCTCACTCTGAGTTCAGCGTTCAGTGTGGCAATACGCCGTGTTCGAGTTCGCGACAAGTCTCAAGTATAATGTATTATGGATTTTATTATGGAATTTATAATGGATTTCCACAAGGTCACGCCTGTATCAATTAACTGCATACATACTTTGGAATTGCCAACCCGTCTTGGGCAGTAATAATAATACCAGCCTATTATTTTCCCATTGCAGGGCCAAGGGTTCTGAGAAGAGAAGGCTCGAGCATTGATCACCACGCTTGCTCAAGACGGGTTGAGCGATTTCAGACTTATATTAACTCTAAGTCCAGGTGTTGCTTGCAGACGGTGAACAATGGGTAGCTCGCCGTCCGATAAGGACCAAGTCCGGATCGACGGCACGTTGTTTTCCACGCGCGCCTCGAAGAGATGTCAGAAGAACTGACGGGTTCCACTAGGGCCGAGAAATTCCGAAAGAGATACCGTGGTCCCTGGCAACATGGCAACTGAAGGAACACGGGTGGGTTTTAGTCAGTAAGAATCTGACACGCCCTCCCGCTCCGCCCAGAGCTGGAGAAGTTACTTGACAAATTCGCACCCAAAAAAAAAAAAAAAGAAACTGGCACTCCGGGAGTGCCGACAGAAGTGAAAATAAATAAAGAGCACAATCGCGTTTACAAAAATGAGGTGTCGGTAACGGTGTCGCGAGTTTAATTGTTTTTTCCCCATCTCAAAAATGCCCAACGCGCTTTAAGAATTTTTTACTTAAAAAAAAAAGGTGTCCTCGCGATGTTTCCTTTACAGATGTTAGTAATATCCAAGATAAACTCAGAAAGTACATATGAATTGAAAAAGTCACAGGTTCTACGAAGAACTAACAGGCCGCTGCAACCTGGCCGCTTAATATGCCTAGCATTATCAGCTTATAATGTTCCCACTGCTGGGACACATGCCTCCTCTCTGTGAGAACGAGTGGGCCGTAATCCACCACGCGGGCCCATTACGTGTTGGCAGATGTCACATCTTCGAACTTTTGGTTCTAGGACATGCCAGTTTCTTCACCGTTTTGAGAGCAATGGTGATGAAATAATTTACACAAAGTTAATTGCCTGAACCTACGATCTACACGTAATAAATCGTGACCTGCAAGACCTACAACGTACATAATATGTATAATCATATCAATCCTCAATGCGAACTTAGGTGAAAGTTATAAAATCATCGTGGACCTATCGGAAACAGCAAAACAAGAGCGAATATAGTTCAATAGGCACTACATGTTTTCCTTTACTCCAATAATAAAATCGGTTTAACAACCACACATTTCCTCGTCAAGAGATCCTCTACGACAATTGACAGGGTGACCTATTGTTACCTCAAGAGCTTCTATTCACATAACATGCATTCCCAGAGCTTCTGTTAAATCGAGTGCCACTCATGAACGCTTAGAGCCCGATGTATCCTCGTCAGGGCTTTCATTGCTCGCTCAATGCGACAGGTAGCAATTTACTAGTATCTACATAGAGCAGTGTATGCGTTCAATTACGTAGCAGAGGTATGGGTCGAACAATGACTTGGTTCGTTGTTTGAATTTAGTGGTGAGTTTTGTTCACTGGCAAGAAGAACTTGTTTTTACCCGAGTTCTATTTTTAAATTAGTTTAGTGCCAGTGTTATTACAATGTTTCTTTCTCTGTCTTTCCAGTATATTTTTTTTTTAGAATGTCATGTACCTAATAGTTTTTATCTACACCCATGCTATAAAACCTCTATAAAAGTTTCTGAAACAGTAAGCAGTGTCATAGTAACCATTATATCATCCAAACGAGTGTTATAATGTTGTACTAAATTTCATTATGCAACTTGTTTCAATGTTCAAACGGGGGACAACAGCACCAGCTGCACGCATGTGTATGTGATGTGCTGCTGCAGGCGATATACATACGTGGACTTGTACTGAATTTCGTGGGAATTTCTTTATTCTTGATCTTGAATTGCAAACACCCAATGGTTTCAGAAACTTTTATAGAGGATTCATATCATGGGTGTAGATAAAGTCTTGTATGCAACTGTTATAATTAGGTATTAAAACAGTTGCATAAATAACTATTTAAGATTACAACGATCTTCTAAGTTACGTGAAATGTAACAAGTTAACTTGTAATGTGTATTATGAGCTTCTATTAGACAATTGGTTTTTATCCACATTTTTTCACGTCCCAAATAATTTTAACCTGAGAATCTATACATATATTATATATAATATTATATTATATAATAAATAAATAAAATTAAAGTGTATTTGTAATATCAAAATAACAGCTTTTTACTAAATATGAAAGCATATACCTACGGTACTTTTTATTTTATTTTTGTCTGTCTGTCTGTTTATTCCAGCTAATCTCGGAAACGGCTGGACCGATATTGACGAGGCTTTCACTGGCAGATAGCTGATGTTATAAGGAGTAACGAGTAACTTATTTTAGAATAATAATTATGATCCACGCGGGAAAAGTCACGGGCAAAAGCTAGTAAATAATAAAATTCTTCGCTGCAAAAAAAAACTCCACTTATTTCCCATGTCGCACAAAAAAATGCATTATTTAGCACTTAAAGTATGTCGTTTCAAGATGGCGTACCACTGTCATTACAAGCTATACGCAAACAATACATTTACATAGCAAGGAGGTTTCGTGAAAACAATAACAAATTTCCCGCGTATGTTTACTACGCCATAAATTCGGCTGCACTATGCTGTGGAAGCCGTTAAATTTTATGTCTGTTACGTGTGTGTACAAATTAATAATAAACGGTGACATGACACTATAGAGTATAGAGTATTGGCAGTTTACAGGTAGACATAGGGTTGCCAACCCTACTATATAAAATAGTATTCTGCTATATTAGAGGTCTTAATACGATATTTCTAAATAAAAAATATAGTGGGTGAAACTACTATGTTTTTATTTCAATATCCCGCAATAGAGCCAGTGTTAATCTCATAAAAGCTAAATTAACGGTATTTTGTAACCTTAATTTAGAGTGTAAAAATAGTTATGAGACATTAAAAAAAACCTGTTAATAAAGATTCATGGAAGCAAAAAAAACAGTGGCACTCCGGACTCGGGAGTGCCGACAGAAGTGAAAACTTGAACAATTTAAAGTAAAAATACTTGCAAAGAGCATTGATCCGTAATGTATTATAAATAAAGAGCACAATCGCGTTTACAAGATTGAAGTGTCGGTAACGGTGTCGCGTGTTCAATTGTTTTTTCCCATCTCAAAAATGCCCAACGCAACTAAAGAAGTTTTCACTTAAAAAAAATGCATTTAAAGAATAAAAATGTTTTTGAAACACACCTACTATATTATTTGTTTTCGCTCTCTACTATATTTTTACAGGCAATGGCTTTAAAAATACTATATTGGATATTAAAAATGTCGGCAACCCTAGGTAGACATAGTGATAGCCCAGAGTTTACCTCTCATGCACGTGGTTGTGGGGTCCGGGCAAATACAAATATGACTTGTTCAATTCATATGTACTTTCTGAGTTTATCTTGGACATCCCTGACATCGGTGAAGGAAAACAACGTGAGGAAACCTGGGCTTACAATTAATATAAGTCTGTAATCGCCAACGCGTCTTGAGCAAGCGTGGTGATCAATGATCGTGCCTTCTCTGTATGAGAAGAAGCGTTTGTGCTGCAGTGGGACAGTAATAGGCTGGTACTATTAAGCCTCGTGTCGACAAGGCAACATTTGGCACGCGACATGTTGCACAATATGTTGCTCAACATGTTGAAAAATAGCGCGGAACTTTTGTTTAGCAACGTTGTCTGTCTACGCATGATCAGTCGTCGATACGAGTATGTCGCTAGAGGAACTAGTGTTGATTTCAGCGGCGGTGGTAATAACATCGAAAAAAGCAATAAAAAAAACTTGGTGGGTTAGAAATTAGTTACAAAATAAAGAAAAAAATTCAGTGATCTCCGTGTGGTTGACGGATCAGATTTTTTTTTTTTTTTGTATTCTCAGTGAGCCATAAAAATTCATAGTTTTGGTACAGTTCAATTTGAGCACTCGTTTGTTACACCACATTACGGACACTTCTACGCGTCACGTCTCCACTCGACAACATTTGATGCTCAACTGCATGTTACACGGAAACAAACAAAAAGCCGCGCGTCATATTGCGCGCTAGCTGGCAACGTCGCGCGCTGTTGTGCAACATTGCCGAACATGTTGAGCGTCACAAGTTGCACGTCGATTGTTGCCTAGTGGATACGAGGCTTTATACAGCCAGTTAGGATACTATCGCGTGCCTCTTTGGTCTAGTGACCGCTGAGCGTGAGGTACTGGGTCGTTTTCTGTAGGGTAAAGTATTATTGGTTTTTTTAATTACTAAGAAATTTCTCAGTAGCAGCCCTGAGTCTGATGTGAGAACAGATGTCAATAGGCTCGCCCCCTATGACATGGGACTTAAAATATCTGGCAAAGTCTGGTTGTACCATACGTCTATCTAAATCTTAGGGTATGCTAATAATGATGATTGATATGCTAATAATAATGATTGATATGCTAATAATAATGATTGATATGCTAATAATCCATTTGACTTTTTTATTTTTTGATTACTGCTACCTTTTTTTGACATTTGACATTCTGTTTTAATTTGACATTTACTGTAATTTGAACGATTTGACATTAATTTTTATTATGTATTGTTAAAATTTCCTACTTGTTATTTAAATTTAATATGTCTTTAAATTTGTGTAAATTAACATGATTTGCATGCCCATGTGACGGTAGAACATGGAGGACTTTCTTAATAAAACATCAATGTAATAGTTACCCATGATTGTAAAGTAATAAATGATTTGATTTGATTTGATTTGATGCTACTGTACAAGTAAGTGTTATGGTGTATTTACACACACTATGCTTATGTATTGTGATACAGTGTAGTACAAAGGCATGTCCAACATCAGCATATTTTTTTTTACTAACAGATGAGGATACAATTATTATTTCACTGGATTATTTATAACTTTGATACTTCTTTCCAAACAAACAAACAAAACATGGCAGTGTTGTATGCTGAGGCTGCAAACTTAAAATACCCAATCCGTCTAGCCCTTTCCCAACTATGTTGGGGTCGGCTTCCAGTCTATCCGGATGCAGCTGAATACCAATATGTCAGATGAAGCGACTGCCTATCTGACCTCCACAACCCAGTTACTGGGTAATATGACACCCCTTGGTAAGACTGGCTGTCAGACTTCTGGGTTTCTGACTACCCGTGACGACTGTCAAAGATATACGAATGACAGCGGATACCAACAGCTTAACGTGCTTTCCGAAGCACGGAGGACTCTAGGTATGTAGAAATGGTCACACATCTATGGACCAACCCCGGCAAGCATAGCTTAACCTTCGATCGAGCCGTGGGGCTGTTAACCACGAGCCCCTCATAAATTAACCAAGCTTGTAGCGAGGCAATTACTGGTATCCTTTTCCCAAGAAATTTGAATGCTGCATGTTGTTTAATCAACGTTTTTAACAACATGGCCGACGAAATCCACTTTGGCATAAACGCAAAAATGGTATCGACCTACCTGCGTACAAGCTGAAAGTTTCAGACCCCTTCTGAATAATAAATGAAGGCCCAGAAATGTGTAGAGATGAAATTTAAAGGTTATGTTGTTACACTCACCTAAATACCTATAACTTTTAAAGATGTTCAGAAAATCTTTTAGGTACCTAATGTAAAATTTTGATAGCTTATTTTGTGCTTGAATAAGAATCTTAATTCTTCATGAAAATTCTTTCTCATACAAAATCAATCTGCCTTTTCCCAACTATGTTGGGGTCGGCTTCCAGTCTGACCGAATGCAACTGAATACCAGTAATTTACATGGAGCGACTGCCTATCTGACCTCCACAACCCAGTAACTAGGTAATACGATACCCCTTGGTAAGACTAGTTGGACTTTCGGGCTTCTGACGACCCGTAACGACTGTCAAAGATCCACGAATGACATCCAAGACCAACGGCTTAACGTGCTTTCCGAGGCACGAAAGAGTCTAGGTACGAGTATGTAGAAATGGTCACCCATCTACTGATCAACCCCGGCAAGCGTAGCTTTACTCGATGGATCGACCCGTGCAGCTGTTAATACTTAGCCACGAGCTCCTCTAAACTCTTTCTCATACAAGTAACTATAAGTAAATAGGTCAACAGCTTTCAAAATCATATTTGGTTCGATAAATAAGTTAAGAAATTAATGACTTACAAAATCAACTTGAAGAAACTTTGGGCAAAAGGAAATAACAACTAACTATTGCAGCAACAAGCATGATAATTATATCAATATTCAGACTACTCTAATAAACTACAAGTTTATTAATAAGCTCATTAATGTCATATTATTAAGTATAATCATCCAAAACTCTGACTTCCATCCTTAAGTTACAAATTACTTACGAACATTCGTTGGTAAGAGGATGAGTTAACTCAAAGCATTACGTCGAGTGTAAGCTCTGCACGAGTTCACACAAGGAAAATTAGTTAGTAGCATAACTGTGATTTTGAGCGGTTACACACAACGGCAATCACTGCCTCTGGGGCACAGTTACTAAACTACACAACTGAATTGCATCAGTAACTGCTGGTATTTATAAAAGGTATACACAAACAAATGTGTAAAACTAATAACATTTCACTTGTACCAAACTAGTAATAATACGTCACTTTTATATTTCTTCGTTTAATCGTTCAACAGAATCATATATAGCACATGATCACTCAGCACAGTTTTACACTTAATATTATGAACGTCTGTACGACTTGACGGTTGGAACCCGAATGCCGTCCGCAACTTCAATCTTATAATCCTGACGTTAGTCAATTGAGATACTTTAATCATAGCAAAATAATGCTACGTACTTCCGTTTCCTAACTGACGTCAAACTAACTACCATTTAAAATTAATAAACGGAATTGTAATGAAATAAAATAGATTAAGTAAATAAGATTGTTTACAAATGTAACACACAAGTGTTTTTTAAGAGCTCTATCGAAACTCACGGACTAAAGTGGCCACAATAATAATGACATGACTTATTGAAACTTTTTTACGATAATATACACCGAGACATTTTAGTCGCCTTACAAAGGGCCACTCAATGTACCCAACATAAAATATCTCAAGGAGCAATAAAAAAATTGTAACATTTTTTTTTTAATATAGTTATGTTTAGTATTCATTGGATACATAAAGTGGGCTGCTTTTGTAAGATGACTAAAATGTCACGCTGTATAACGTAAAGTATTGGTTCTCAGAAATGGTAAAAAAATATTATCTTTTTACCATTTCTGAGAACCACCTCATTTCAACTGCGGACACTTTCCTATCAAAGACGCTTGATGTCAAAGGGACAATATTCTATGAGACGGACTGGCGATCATGAAAGAGGCCATCAGCTCAATTCCTTCCGCTTTACTAGTGTTACTAAAGCTTTAGTTTCCCAAGAAAACAGGAATGATCACACAGTAACGTCTGTTCAAATACAAAGAATTTTTTGACACCTAAGACTCCGCACAAACGGGCCACCGACCACAGCCTCCGGTGGCTGTCGCGCGCCACGTCCTTTGGCACCGCACAAATGAAGACAGTCGGTGGCTGGCACCAGTGGTTGGTGACCGCTACAATTTGTAACGAATACAAAGCGGACCCACAGTCATAAGTACAGACGCCAGCACATCAAGCTACCCGAAACTGTCAAATTTTCCCAATCAACTTTGACCCTTATGCTTCAGCGATAAAGTTGAAAATCTATTAAATAAATTTGACAGATTGTAGTAGCTTGATGTGCTGGCGTCTGTACAACATATTCGAGATGATGCCAAGGTAAAAAAAAAAAATTGTGGTCGGGGTGGGTCATGTTAAGTGAAAGGCTTCCATTGAGGGATAAAACTTTGTATTTTGCCATACATTTTACAACAATACGTGCATGTTCCAACAAACAAATCTCTCGTAAATCCTGTCAAAAACTGTCCGGCTACCACGTTAGTGACAGCCACCACAGAGGTCTACTAGGATGGAGGAGTTCGTACACCACCCGCTATAAAATTCTATTTAGTCCGTCTTTCAGATAATAAAAAAATATTAGACACGTATTTTTTGCTTTATCATTTTAATAAAAAAATTACTTAGATAACACGCATTAAAGTTTGGGAGTTGGGGCTCGCTACGTCACAACTCAGTATAAAATCTAGCAAGGCGTGACGTCATGATCTTTTGATTATGTCAAAAAAGAAAAAATACGTGTCTAATATTTTTTAATAAACTACCTGCCGGACAAAAAACAATTTTGAAAACCGGACTATTAAGCTATAATAATACTTTTACGTCACGAGTTCACGACATTCACGTTGACACGACCTCTCTGTAATGCTCCACGTTTGAGACTGACTCCCAAAATACAAGCCCTGGCTTAGTTTGGGTATCAGTTTCAGTACCTAAAGCAAAAATAAATAAATCTGTATCTATCTGTGTAACAAATTCTTGTGAATGCTCCCATTTTGTGAAAAATAAAAAAACTTTACCGAGCGAAGTAGCGTGTGGCCGCCATCAATGACATGTTGCGGATACTGAGTCGCGAGTGGACGCTACTCGCTACACATATGCGGCGATTCCTTACACATCGTGTTAAAAATAATGTCAAATACTGGTGAAAATTACAGATTTTCATGACGGCCGTTATAGAATGACGGCCACCGCACTTTTAGGAAACCGAAGCTTTACAGTTGCAAGCTGTTGTAATAACTAGCTGAATGTACGGTTCGGGAAACTAACGCGTTAGCTTATTATTCTGCGCCAAAATTTTGTTAATTCGGTCATTAATAACTAACTGTAGTTATTCAAGAAACTATTAGTAGTTTTTATTTTGAGTCTTTTTTTATGTAATTTTTTTTTTCACTTTTTACTTGTGGTACCTACCTACCTCACACAAATTCGAATACCATTACCTGCTATGTAAATAACAGTTACAGGAACTTTTTATAACAGCATCCTTACAGACTAAGTGGAAAAAATACGTATTTATTGAAGCTCAAAAACTACCCAAGCAAAGTTAATAAATTTTATATGGGACCACCTCTAAAGTATGACCTACCAAACAAAAAGGAATCGTCATAATCAACTGACTTTCTTCGGGTGTTCAATTTCTACACGAGGCAAATACACATATTACCTACAGGTAATTTTTTTAAGTCCCGGTGTTTTTACTTAAAGATTTATATTTCTTCTTATCTTTTTATATCAACGAACCCACGCCACAGGACTTATTGAATAATATTTACACTCGTACTTCAAAAAAATAAATGGATAAATCAAATCAATTCATTGTTTTTAAGAAAGCAAATTGAGATAAAGATAACAGTCGGAACGGTTGCTTATTTACATCTAAATGTATGAACGTAAACGAAGCAAAAGGAGTATGTCAGGACCGTAGCAAGTGGCGTTCCAGTAGCGGATCCAGAGGGGGGCTTAGGGAAATCCGAAAGGAATACCGTGGCCCCCGGCAACATGGCAACTGAAGGAACACGGGTGGGTTTTAGTCAGTAAGAGTCTGACACACCCTCCCGCTCCACCCAGAGAGGGAAAAGGTATTTGATAATTTCACAAACAAAAAAAAAGGGAGGGCTTAGGGGCTCAATTCCCCCCCTCCACAAAAGCGTCTGAGTTCTTCCGTGACAAATCTTTTATTGAACTTGATATTATTCTAATTAAACTTTTTTGCAAGTAATACACTACCTAATGTACAATAATTGTCATCAACCACACAGCTGCCCGGTTTGACCGCCATGTATATTCGCCGAGCTATCTCTGGTAGCCTACAACCTAACGAAGTCATTGAGGAATTTGCGAAAAATAATCCGAGGAGGCTTGTAAAATGTTGTGTGCATTTTTAGTGTTTACTTTTCTAAAATCTACCCTCAGCGGGGTCAAGCCCCTCCCAAACGACAATCCTGGATCCACTACTGTGGCGTTCTGTAATTTATGCCTACCTCCAAGGAAAAAAGGCATAAGTTTATATATGTGTAATGAATATGTGTTCAAAAAACCAAAGGATAAAAAAGTGGTGGCACTCCGGGAGAGCTGACAGATGTGAAAACTTGAACAAGATCACCTTGGTGGAAGAAAAATACTTGTATAGAACAATGGTCCGTAACCTTACCTAAATAAAGAGCATAATGGCGTTTACAAAAAAAAATACTTTCGAAACCTTTAAAGTAAAAATACTTGCATAGAACATTGATCCATAACTTAATATAAATAAAGAGCACAATCGCGTTTACAAAACCTTTAAAATAAAAAATACTTGCATAGAACATTGATCCGTAACCTAATATAAATAAAGAGCACAATCGTGTTCACAAAAATGAGGTGTCGTCATGGTGTCACGAAATCAATACTTTATACCCATCTCAAAAATGCCCAACGCGCCTAAAGAAGTGTTCACTTCAATAAAATTGAATTGACGTTATTAAGAAAACGAATTGAGATCACGATAACAGTCTATATTTCAAAAACGAAATCTCATTAAAATCTTACAAGCTTAACAAATAACCAATGGTTGAAAGGGAGATCTCGCGGTATAAGATCGCAGCCATCCCGGCTTAGCGTGAAACAGTCCCTAAGGATTACTTGCACGTGAACAACTGAACACGTGGGGGCTTAATAACCTGCTATTCAAATCCCAACCAATCACGTAAACATAGTACAATAATAATAAATTAAGATTTTCCTCATAATATCTGAGATATTCCCCCTTATCTTTCCTGAAAGCAAGGATTTCCCTATAGGGAAATTCAATTGACTTCATCCGATCTTACGATCAGGATCCTAGGAAATCAAATCTTATGCAATTTATGACAAACCGCAGACGATTCTAGGACTTTAACCTATATTTATAATGTCGCCCGTTATCGTCG
Source organism: Agrochola litura (assembly GCA_949152395.1). Taxonomy (NCBI): domain Eukaryota; kingdom Metazoa; phylum Arthropoda; class Insecta; order Lepidoptera; family Noctuidae; genus Agrochola; species Agrochola litura. The sequence goes on from OX424509.1 coordinate 9,414,380, forward strand.
TTTCGTCATAAATTGGAAGTATATTTAATGTAATTTTAATTTATGACGAACAATTTAATTTTATTTTATTTGTAAATTTTTAATTATAAATCTTAGTTTAATTTTAATTTTATTGCTTCACTGCAGCGCCTAGTAACGGCCCCGACTTATGAGTTATATTGTAGATCGTAGGTTCGAACCCAGGCAGGCGCTTTACTTTGTGTATTTAATTTCATCACCACTGCTCTCAAAACGGTGAAGGAAAACATCGTGAGGAAACCGGCATGTCCAAGAACCAAAAATTTCGAAGACATGTGACATCTACCAACCCGCACTGTGTCCGCGTGGTAGATTTCAGCCCACTCCCTCTCACCGAGAGGAGGCATGTGTCCCAGCAGTGGGAAAATTATAAGCTGGTTATAACTGCAGTGCAAAGGCATCTTTATATACAGAGAAGGAATATCGATCACCACTTCCATTCATTTGGTGTTGATGTTTTACGACATTCATTTCTTAGAATTCTCTGCCGGAGCTCGGAAGTGTACCAGGCATCATAAAAATATCAACTTGGAACCTAAATATATACAGCGTGGATCGGAAATGTGTGTGAATATTTTTAACCGACTTCCAAAAAAGAGGAGGTTATATGTTCGTAGCGTAATTTTTTTTTTTTTTTAATGTATATCCGCCGATTTCTCCGTCAATTATCTCATCATCTGTTACGACGCCTTATTCTTTTTTTTTTATTTGAAAGGGTATTAAAATATAAAAAAATTTATAATAATAAATTTTATTAATTTTACTTGGATAGTTTTTGAGTTATGTTCAATAATACGTATTTTTTTCCCACCTAATTACATGGAGGATATGTTAAGTTCCTGTCACTGTTATTTACATATAGTGGTATTCAAATTTGCGTGGGGTAGGTACCACAACAAAAAACTGAAAATTAAAAACTTTTTACAAAAAAAGTCAAAAGGATGTGGTACAGACTATAAAACTGATCAGGTTTCTTCATGGAACCAAATTCGTACTCGCGAAAAAATGATCAGCTGTCCTATACAAAACTTCAAATCTACTCGACCGAAGCGAACGATACGTCGAATTACAATTAAAATGACTGGTGTAATTCCCCTGGCCATCAAAACTATTTATTTACCTAAAGAAATTTTGTTCGACGAATTCAAAACAAAATGCCATCGAATACTACCAAAACATTGTAATAAACTTCCTTTTGGTATTAAAAGTATCATAACCTATTTACCAACATTGTGTATCAGAATCAGAACTGATGTGTCACTGACCTACTTAGCTTTGCAATGAAACGTACCAACACAAAGAAGTAAAGAAAAGCTTTGAATGCGAAGCCGTGAGTCAACGGCTCTTCTATACACAAAGTATCTTGCTGTACACCTCTTATTTGCACTTTTAGTGATGATAGAAATGAATAGGGTTGATTATTTACAATGTGAAAGTTAAAGTAAAAGAAGAGGAACTCGTGGCTAAATAATAACAGCCGCGGTTGTTTCACAGATGGGTGACCATACATTAAATATCGAGACCCTTCCGCGTTTCTGAAAGCACGGAAATCCGTTGGTCCCGGCTGTCATTCGTAGATCTTTGACAGTCGTTCCGGGTCGTCAGAAGCCCGAAAATCTGACAACCAGTCTTACCAAGGTGTATACTGGGTCGCTAAAATACTGGTATTCAGCTGCATCCAGTTAGACTGGAAGCCGACCCCGACATAGTTGGGAAAAGGCTTGGCAGATGATTTACAGTGTGAAAGTTGAAACTAGATTATGGTTTAACTAGTGTTCCTCCATTTTCAAAAGAGAAACTTCACCACTTTGCTCAACCACCCCCCAAAAACTTTGCTTTGTACCGGAACGAGCTACCGGAATCAAAAGGTAAATTCGAGCTTAGCAAAACAAAAGCAAATCGCGCTAAAAATTATGCGTGACTGCTTCAACTCCAAAAATACGCAATTTTTTACGTTTTCATATTGCCTCCAGTTACGTAGGACAAGTACTGGACAATGATGATTCATACACTGTGTAATTCTTGTGATTTTGTGTGCAAAACACAGATAATTTTTGAGTAATATCGCTATGTACCTTTTTTTTTTTGGGGTTGGAAATTATCATATAACTTCTCCCGCTATGGGCGGAGCGGGAGGGCGTGTCAAACTTACTGACTAAAACCCACCCGTGTTTCTTCGGTTGCCCTGTTGCCGGGGCCCACAGTATCCCTTACGGACTTTCCCGCGACCCGCCGCAGGCATCGGTCCTAGCAGACCCCGTCAGTTGTGCTGACGTACCTACTGGCGAAATTGGCCCAGCAAAAACAGCTGTCCAATTCAAAACCACTTACTCCATGGCATGAGTATGTTGGCTCAGTGATTTATTTAAAAATCGTAACAAATACCGAATCCACAGCGTTTCAGTGAAGGTCATAAGATTCGACCCTTTACGCAACTCTCTAATTTTTTTTTGCGGAAATAATATACAGACAGACAAAATATCTCTAGGATGAGCATCATCCTATGTTCTACAAACATACTTCGTTCCCCTATGAAGATTGGTGATTATGGTAATATCCCTCTGGAATACGTCGTTATGGACCTTTATTGAGTTGCTCCGTGGACATCATAAAAGTGCTGGTATGAAAGCTATTTTTAGTAGAAAACTTTGCTGTATTAGTTATAAATATTTTTTGTTTTGTCTAAAAAGTACGTTACTAGGCATGAGGATTTTCATGAAAATTCACGCCATCAGTTGGCGCCACTTTGACAAGAAGTCTTCCTTTTCGACAATGAATTAGGTTTAAAGATATTTATTCTCAAAAAAGACACTAAGTCACTTACATGAGAACAATGCTTAAAATAAATTATAAATATAAAGTTCGTCACAGACGTCACGGTAGCAATAATGATATAGGTACCTATCCAATGAGTTCAGCTTTTAGGAAGGGTGTTATTTGTAATCAAATATTCAGCCAGTCGAGTTTTGAATGCATTGAGTGTAATTTTTTAAACATGAGGGTATTTTGTTGTATAATTGTGCTCCTTCAAAAGTTAACATTTTTTTATTTCGGAATTCTAAAGTATATGATGACGTTCATTCGTTTCATTTATTCGTTCATCATTCAGTCACGACTAAAGAAAATATAGGCGCTTTGACACTTTTGACAGGTGCCCGGACCTGACGTCTCAGTGCTGCCACCTAGTGAACGTCATTTCAGACAACTCTAATTTCTCTTATGTAGTGAGAGATCTACACTAGCCAGACCCGGAACAACTATCCGTAGGTTCTCACATGTATAATTTCAACATGAATAATGTGACCAATATTTTGATTTAAAAGAGTGTCCGTGGAGTTTCTTGCCCGTTCTTCTCCATAGGAAGCCACTACACTTTGGAATCTTCTTCTTTCTGATTGACCGACTCTTTGACAATTCTAAACTGTCGGTAATTGTTATAATTGAAATAAATGGTTTGAGTTTGAATTTTACAAACATGTATTTATTTGATCTTTGTGGAAATTGAACCCATAGCACGTAGCTCAGCAGCCAATCGCTTAGCCACTGCGGTAACCATGCCGTCAAATGCTCAATACTTCAATATATTTTGTTTGGTAATATATTTACTCATGATTGAAAGGAATGTTTAGATACCACAAGTATCCGTGTTTGTATTTGGGTATTTTCCCAGCGAAATTCCATTTCTAGAGATGGGAAGCTCAGTATGTAAATTATTAGGTCTATTTCCACTGGCTTGGCTTTCGATTCGGCACAAATGCCTCTCAATTTCATATGAGCACAGAACGGCGCCTGTAACAGTACCCATTTTTGTAGGAAAACGGTTTTTGAGAACAAGCTAATATCAACATTTTTTGGGACGATGCTCTCAAAAATATAAAATGAAACAATCTTTACTTTTATGGAATATAAATGACATCATGAAATCTTTTCATTTGCTGATATTATGTAGGTAAAATCTCTTCATTTACCTAGGTACCTAAAAATAATTCTAACGAAGATTTAATTTAGGTATAGAAAATAATTATCAGTAGGTACAGACGCCAGCACATCAAGCTACCCGAAACTGTCAAATTTTCCCAATCAACTTTGAACCTTATGTATCAGCGATAAAGTTGAAATACTATTGAATAAATTTGACAGATTGTAGTGGCTTGATGTGCTGGCGTCTGTACTACAGTGCGTTCATTACAACTTTTGACCCGAGACTCGATTGGTAGCACTGAATTTTGCAGTTATGTGATTGGTAGTATTGTTCTGTCAGTCGCCATTTTGAACTCTATCAGTATTGAATCTAAGACTGCAAAATTCAGTCTTCCCAATCGCTTCACTGATCAAGTTATAATGAACGCACTGCTTAACAGACAGAGTACTAGAGTGCGTTTCATCAAATACTCGTAGTTCCTATGCCGTTATGTTGGCTGCACTGTTGTAGGACGAACAAGAATACACTACGGCGCCACGTAATTGACCCGTTGTTAAAGTTTAACAGTGGAGCCAACATTACGGCAAAGGAACTATTTGATGAAAACTGACCATTAATAAATAGTGACCTGCCCTGATATTAAGCAACAGACAAAACTGTTAAACTTTTAATTATTGAGTACGAGGCTTTTGGCTACTATGTAAGTGTGTATTCTATGCCTTTTAATATGCGTTTTGTTTGTGCAGAATAAACATTTTTTTTTCTTTTTTTTTTCTTTAGGTTTAGGAAATAATAGAGAAATGTGTAAGTACAGCCATATAGGTACATTAATTGCTAAAAATTAATATTTTTCGTAACCCGAACCGGTAGGTAAGTGTTGAAAGAACTTAATAAACTGTTCCATAGTACTAAAAATAAACTTCCGCTACAAACACTTAAACTCTAGTTCTAATCATAATAAAGAATAAAACCGATCCAAACACACATGAAAAGAACATGGTTTTATCTTTTTCTTCAAAGGTTTTTCCAAACAAAGGCGTAGGTGTACCTAAAAGAAATCATCGACAATCACAAACTGTTTATGCCCACGTCCTTAATGGTTGTAGGTACTCCATCTTCAACCTCAGAAAATTCTATAGCGTAGCTGTAGGCACAAACTGCCTTGTACGCTGGTACGCTATGTTCAACATCAAAAAAATCCATAGCGTAGGCAGCACTCATGACATTAAACTCACGATTCTTCGGAAAAAGGTCAAAGTTCACATAAATGCTCATTTAATTTTATTGCAAACAATTTGTTGTGTAAGTTTACAAGCGGATTTTCACGCGTTGGAAGCTTTTAAACCGACTCATAAGTGGCCATAATTACTGTCAAACTGAATACATAAAAAGTAAGTGTTTGTATGACCTATGTAATTTTGTTTCCAACCTGAATTTCAGACATACACGTTTGCAGTCATACTAACAATCATTCTCCTAAAAAGTTTAAAAGATACTTATAAAGTATACAGACTGCCTCGTTGGTCTAAAACAAGCGCTACTGTTGAGCATGAGGTCCTAGATTCGATTCCCGGGTCGGCCAAAGCATCATTGGGTTTTTCCATCTGGCATTACTCAGCAGCAGCCCGGAGTCTGGATTTGTGCCCGGTTGATGGTAAAAGGTTTGCCCCCGATTACATGGGATTTAAACATAACTGGCGAAATGTGGGTGTTCTACAAGTGCAGCTTTGCCTAACCCTTCGAGGAATACAGTATTTTAACATAACATAACATCACGCCTTGTTTCCCCCAAGGGTTGGGCAGAGGTGTCCCTGTAGCAGGTACACCCACATTTCGCCAGTTATGTTTAAGACCCATGTTATAGAGGGCGAGCCTATTGCCATCAACCGGGCACAAATTCAGACTCCGGGCTGCTGCTAAGTAATTCTAGATGGAAAAACCCAATGATACTTGTATTCATAATAGTAGTTATGTGTGTTTGTTATGAGTTTCAGATATACACGGTAACGGACCGAAATCTCAAACGCTACTATCTCATTTAGGCGCATTATAGTGACAGAGTAGTGGTAGCGCGTTGTTAAGGGCCGCGATTTGCTAGTTGTATGTCGAAGGTTCGAACCCAGGCAGGCACTTTACTTTGTGTAAATTATTTCATCACCACTGCTCTCAAAACGGTGAGGGAAAACATCGTGAAGAAACAGGCATGTCCTAGAACTAAAAATTCAAAGACATATGACATCCACCAAACCGCACTGGGTCCGCGTGGTGGAAAACCAGCGCTGGGGCTCTGTCTCGCATGGGGTCGCAGCTTTATGCTGAGCGATGGCCGTTTTGCGTGGATGTGACGCATATTTTCCCCCAATTTGTTATTTACGTGTTTTTTTTAATCTTTCTTTGCGTCATGTTTACCGCAAATAAACGAATTTTCTTTCTTATTACGGCCCGCTCCCGTTCACCGCGAGGAGGCCTATGTCCCAGCAGTGGACACATTACTTATAGGTTGATTATGATTATGCTATGGTTACTGCTATGTACAAATTCTTCAATTCTTCTTTAGTGTAAAATGTACTTAGTTACACAGAATCAATTACCCACAATGTACATTATTCCACAGGGCAGCAGCACCTGTGGAATGATGTAAGTACATTATGTTATTGATTCTCTCTCTCGTCCGTACTTGCAATATAATTCAATGCGCACTATTTTACCTAAACTACTTATTACGCTGTTACTACCGAGTACCGACATAACATTTGTACACCTGTGTACTCCAATCAGGCGATATACCACAGACAAGATAGCCAGCAGACAATAGACAGGTCATACAATCGTGCTGTCACCGGAAATACGTACCTACTACGCTTTGGAATGGGCAACTAGCTTCATCTTTCTGACTGACCGACCCCTTGACAATTCAAAAGTGCCTGTAATTGGTTTATTTGAAATAAATGCTTTGAGTTTGAGTTTGATACAAACATACTAAAAACTCGCACCTTTCCATGGGCAGGGCTTGAAATACTGGTTTTTTTGGCAACCGGTACCATTAGCCTTGGCGCGATACCGGTACCAGAGTGATACCTGTACTATTGGTATTTCTAATCAGTGTTGTACTATACCGGTACCAAACAAATATTTCCTTCAGTAAGTTAGAGTGAGAAAACAGATATACAGTCGAACCTGAATAAGCGAGAGTTCAAGGGACCGCGTTCTCTTTTTCGCTTATGGAAGTTTCAGACTAACTCGAGTTTCTAGCTTATAGTGGTACAGACGCGGCTTTTTCACTTATACAGGTCGAAGCTGGTTGGGTAAGGTTGAGAGGAACAAAAAGAATGTTAGTTCCACGAAATTTAAGAATGAGTCATAAATAGCAGATGTTAAATTACACTCGACTGTCGCTTATAGAGGTGCAAATAAGTAGCAGTCTGAGTTATAGAGGTCCACGAGTAAAACACGTCTTTCTCTTATAGAGGTTTCTGTTTCTCACTTATAGTGGATTTAGAGGATTAAAATGATGGTACTCACATTTTTAGAGTTTTCTCGCTTACCCAGTTCTCATTTACTCAGGTTTGACGGTAGTAAGTAAAAAGGATAATAATTAATAGGCATTAGAAAAACTTCAAGGTTGCCAATCGTACGAGGTTGCTCGAACAAATATGAGATTTGTGGTACGCGTCGGGTACCTGAATTTTATACCGGTACTTGTTAGGTAGAGTACGGGTACCCGTCTGGAACCGGTATTTGTCAGGAAAGAGAAATAATCCATTGTGAAGAAGGAAAATTTGGCGTACCTGTCATACGCCTCGAATTTGTAGGCTTACAACGCCATTTTGATCGCATTCGGAACGGACGTTTCAATACGAACTTTTATTTCTTTTTATAAGTCCCAAAATGTTTTTCATAATGATAAAGAAACAATTCAAATAATCGGGCGCTATCAGAATACCAGCGCTGCGACACTTATTTTTAAATGTCGCAGCACCATGCTGATAGGAGCCTTTTGGCCTCGTATAGAACTATCTGTTATTATTTTCATTTTATTTTACTTTGTTTGTTACTTTTTATATATTTTTTTTATGTTTTTACGACTGTGTTTAGTTTAATTTGTGATTTCTAGTGCGATTCCCAATAAATAATTTTCCTTTAAAAATTCCAAACTATCTCTCCATGTTGCGAGCTGTACTACAACGTTTTTATAGTATTTGACGTCACATGTTGATAATAATACCAGCGTATTATTGTCCCACTGCAGGGCAAAGGCCTCTTCTCATACAGAGAAGACACGAGCATTGATCACCACGTATGCTCAAGACGGGTTGGCGATTTCAGACTTATACTAACTATAAGTCTAGGTTTCCTCACGATGTTTTTCCTTCACCGATGTCAGTAATGTCCAAGATAAACTCAGAAAGTACTTAGGAATTGAAAAAATCACATTGTTGGACTTGAACCCACAATCTCGTGCATGACAAGCGAGGCCTTAACCAATGGGCCATCATGACATCGTTATGAATAATATTGTCTATTATATACATGTTGATTGCCTAGTGATAACACAGCTTTATTCAACACGTCACAACTTTTGTCTACACTCAGCAACCGTATTACGTATCCTCCCCAGTAACCATTCCGCAAAGGTGAGGTAAAAGATAAAACCAATAATATCGTCCAATATTTTCGGGGATCTGACAGCCCGTTACCAATACCTCCGATATTCGAGAAACAGATAGCCATGGTTACGTTAGAAATGCGACATAATTATTTGTAAAAGTAGACATTTTTGTATGTAGAAGGAACATATGTCACACTAATATTATAAAGGCGAAAGTTTGTGAGTGTGTGTGTATGTTTGTCTCTTCTTCACGCTCAAACGGCTGAACGGATTTGGAAAAAATTTGGCACACGTATAGTTTATAGCCTGGATTAACACATAGTATACTTTTTATTCCGATATTCCCACGGGATCGAGACTTCTGCGGGTGAAACCGCGGGGCGCAGCTTGTATAATATAAATACGAGTCTGCGATTTTCCTGCCTATTGTCACGTTTCTCTTAAAGGTCTTGCACTCAATTAGTGCAGCCATTTCTTCCCACAGAAGGGAAAAAATGGATTGGATTGGCTAGATTTTCATTTACGTAATATTCCTTGGGTTTGGGCCTGTTCAATAGGTTTAATAATTGTTTAAAATGACAACACAAGGACCACTGTTTTTTAAATTGACTTTAAAAAACCAATCTTTTCTCAAACATGCTTGGAAATTCGAACATTATTTTGACAACCTTCTTCGAGATAAATCGAAAATACTGTACTGGTCAGAAACAAGCGAGTGTCCGGCCGGCAATATTACTATGAAAATCCATAGGTAACTGTCGTGTTTAGCGGCCAAATAAATTACTATGAAAACTCGTATCTATCGTGTAATTTAAAAATGGAATGAACTTTTTACTTTGACACATGGCAACCAAAAAGGTAACATTTCAAAGATTTGTTTTTTTTGTTGGATTTGGCTTGCATTATAGAGCTGTTTAAAATAAAGAAAAAACAAATGAACATAGGTATTGACGCGTGAAATTATCGTCATTCATCATTAATTCTGGAATTTATAATAAATTTACTTAGTATGTATTTCCTCGCATTATTTGAGAAAAGTGCTATACAAGCCTTGGCCGCAACAAAGCATTGATGGAGTCACATATTTACATTTTTGTCCATCAATGCAGGCCGCGACAGTAATGTACTATTTTGTAAATCGGTGTCTTAGCTGCAGGTCATAACTTAACTATATACTTTTTAATAGTTTCGGTATTGAGTCTGCAATCTCAATAGATCAAAGATTTAAAAAAAAGTTCGGCATTGGAGATGTATATCACAGTCTCTATTTAAAACACGATATGACGGCTATTATAACACTATAACTCCGTTTGAAATAAGATTAGACATTTAAACAAACCTTTTTTACAGTTCGTTCAACCGATTCTGACTTCTATACTGTCGGCATAAGAATGACATTAAAAGCAAAAAAGTAGTTACAATACCAACTATTTACTGCAGCTGCCATTTGTCATGCCACCTACGCAATAGAAGTCAAAATCGGTTGAACAAACTGTAAAAAGGGTTTATTTAAATGTCTAATCTTATTTCAAATGGAGTATAGTTACATCTTAGAAAATTACATGTACAGTCCAACCGCACGTCAGTAGCAAGTCTTGATACACAAAAACCACATTTACTGCTATGACTTCTGCTGTTTACTGTACTATATAATACTACCTACAAATAACCAAGTGTCAAATTAACGTCTTACCACAAACAGAGTCTTAATTCAGTATTTAGGGGCGGAATCCGTCCAAGTGCGTCGCTTCACACTTGTGACGACACGATTAAAAAATGGTTCATCTTGACATAGTTCCCCCGAGTTGGTTCACCTGTCTTTGAATGTGGTACAAAGCACTAGCGATTTGTGGTATAGAATAACATGATAGAAAAATCATAAATGGACTAAATTTATTGAAATGGAAGCTACTTTAGGCGCATTGGGCATTTTTGAGATGGGAAAAAACAGTTGAACTCGCGACACCGTTACCGACACCTCATTTTTGTTAACGCGATTATCCTCTTTATTTATATTACGTTACGGATCAATGTTCTATAGGTACAAGTACTTTTCTTCCACCAAGGCGATCCTGTTCAAGTTTTCACTTCTGTCAGCACTCCCGGAGTGCCACTGCCATTTTTTTTTATTTTAAAGTAAATGCGAAGTAACTCTGTCTCTCTGTCTGTTACTTTTCTCGTCTTAACGGCTGGACGGATTTTGATGTTTGGCACACAGGTAGATCATGGCTTAGGTTAGGACATAGGATACTTTTTATTCCGGTAGTAGGTACCTTCCCCTGGCATAATTTACGACCTCCATGCAAGCGAAGCCATGGGCAAAAGCTAGTCTTCTTCTATACAATACAACAAATAAATAAAATTGAAGTGTCTGCTTGTAATTCCAAATAACAGCTTTTTACTAAATGCATCTGAAAGTATAATTCGGTACTTAAAACAATTTATTTTCATTTTGTCTGTCTGTCTATTCCAGATAATCACCAAAACTGTTGGGCCGACTTTGACGATTCTTTCACTGACAGATGATAAGAAGTAACTTAGGCTTAAGAAAAAGAATTAGAGTCCACGTGAGCAAAGTCGAAGGCCGCAGCTAGTTGACAATAAAATTTTAAGCAGAAAGGTTATAAACTGATAGAACAGCGCTTAAACCACGAATTAAATTAAAAAAATTATGCAAAGGTTATAATCCTTTAAATCTATAGTTTCAATAATAAAGGATCATACTTCGGTCTACTTTCTAAGTTATTTTCGGTACTCGACAAAAAACTCTTACCCCTATCTTACCCGTGGGTGTAGCAAAACGAAAGTAACGAATTGTTTTAATAAGTGAATGAGCAAAAGCCTGGTTCCGTCTTCTTAAACTAATTGCCATCGTCAGTAACAAAACGGTCAGGCAAAGAAATAATGGCGTTATTTTTTGCAGTCAAAATACGGTCTAACATAATATTATCTCCTTAAAATACTTTTTCTCAAACATGTTTGGAAATTTGAACATTATTTTGACAACCATCTTCGAGATAAATCGGAATGGGGATAAAAACTGCCATTTGCTCACTTCAGATGTCGCTATCATTGTCCGTCTTTAAATTTGACAGCTAGCTGTCAATATCCATACATTTTTTGTAAACAATCAACTTATTTTACGCCTAATTAAATAATATGCCCCCTTGCGCAGCTGTTGACTGCAAAAATCCAGGGGCCCATGTATTCCCCAAAGATCTTAAAAGAAGAAAAGTGTGGGAGAGAGCTCTCCGAAGAAAAAATTGGAAACCAAATAATTCGTCGAGGTTATGTACTATTCATTTTAAACCTGAAGACTTCTATCAGACGAATGCGTATACAGGTGATGCTCTTTTTCATAATACAGTGAACGTAAGTGTGTTTTCATTATAGGCATTTGTGGATATTTATTTATATACTTTATACTAAGGTTGTGTTGTTAAGATTATCTTTTAATCGACCAAAATACTCGTATGTCTAAGTAGCAAGCATCTATGCAGCATTCGCTTTATTGCATTGTATTTAATACCTTCATACCAAACTACCTACTGCCTAATATTAACACATATCCTGCTCTGAATCCTACTGAAAGGACTGGCCCGCAGTGGCAGTGGACAAACCTGTGTGGAAAAGGGAATGGGAGGCCTTTGCCTAGCTGTGGGACATTACGGGCTAAATAGATAAATATATCTTCCACTCATCATATTTGTATTTAATGTTTCGCACAAAGATAAGTAGATCATAAATCCTTTTTGTCTGTTCTAGGTGATGAAAATATTTACAAAAGGCTCAGGAAGACTGCTGTACCCTCTATTTTTTCTTTTACTAAAGTCAACCAGTCCACCCCTTAGCTGAAGACAGAGCAAATAGACTGTTACAGAGAAATGAGAAAAAACAATGTTTTGATACATATAGTGATCAAATTGCTGGACCTAGCCATGTTCAAACCCGTGATAGTTATGAAGAGCCATATAAAGACGAGGAATTTACAATGTTTAACGAAATAGAAATTTTTCCTAGCACACCATTGGAGCCAGATGATGGGCCAGAGCGGGACCAACATACTGTATCATCAAGGCATACTCAAGTGAATTGTGTGTACATTTATGGATCTATAAAGAACTGTAGAAACAATGACAGTATCATTGCTTTCTACACAGGTTTTGAAACCGACCAAAAGTTCTATTTTGTGTGTTCGACTTAAGTATAATGGCTCACAAAATAAAGTATTATGGAAGTCATGTGAAGAATATTACTATTGAAAATGTTATTTATTTCAATGTAATTTAATTTATTATTTAATGTAAACCAAATATTTGATCCTAGTTTATTGCATTATTGCTTTGTTTTTACATAATTCTAAATCAGCCATTATTAGAAATTAATTGCAGTCATAAAAATGTTAAATTCAAATATAGTGCATGTGGTGTTAGCTTTAAGTAATTGTTGCACTTATAAATGTATATCGTGTAGTTTTAAAAGAAATGTACTTAATGTGTAAACAATTGTAGGCTAACCTATTCATTAATAAATAAATAAATAAGTCAACGCTTTCACATTGAACGTTTGATAAGTTTGACAAAACATCACAATTTTGTGCCCCTCGCATCAAAGATATTTTTTGTTTGTCTTATGTGCTGTAACTTTAGGGAATGTATTATGTAATATGTATTGTGTATAAGGAGATAAATAAAACATTGTATATAATATTAATTTGGTTTTATTACAGTATCATAGTATTTATCGTCAATTGCTGGTTGGAGATACTCAGTATAAAATTATGTTGTTTTTGGTTGTTTGAACATCATTAATTTTTCTGTGCATACTGTATGCATAGGTAATTGTAATCTTTGTACATACTATATCCTCTATACCATGGAGGACTGAAGATATGTTTACAGTGTGCTTCCAAGCCACTTCCAGCTGCACATTCACAATGACTTTCACATATCATACCAGTCTTATTCATTAATCTTTTCATTTGTGCCTTGCATTGTGCATGAAAATAAGCATGGTTACGATCATTAGCTTGATCAAGCTCTTATTTTCATAGAGGATTTTCACTTTAGGAGATATTTGAAACCTGAAATAATATTATCATTAAATTAAGTATATTACACGTTTTTTTTATAGTTGAACTCACAAAGGAAGTAGTGAATGCATCATAAGTTGATCACTGTATGAAAACTTACCCTTCAGCAAACGTTTGAATGTGGGTTTTAGATAGCGCTGGAAGATCAGTGCTAGAATTGACATCCCTGAACTTTTCCAGGACAGGAATGTTAGGGTTATCATCCTCAAGCTCTTCTTCAACTCCGATCAAGTTATTCCTGTCGTATGCCTCCAGTCTTCAACAAAAAAAGGAGTTTTAAATAATGTAAACAAAACAATCTATCAAATATAAAATGGTCATTATTTATTTACCTTTCCACTAAAGCTGCTTTTTTACCCGTGGTAGACGCATCTCTTTTACATAACTCGGCTTTTAGTTGTACTACACTCCAAATCGCATACATTTTTGTCTAGTTTTCGTATAAACGATATCGACACAACAGTGAAAACATAAACAACAATGGCGGACTAAAGACGCACAACCGTGCTGCCATCTGCTATGAGCTTTCAGTTTTTAACCCCATTGCTATACTGGTCAAAAACAAGCGAGTAGGCGACCGTGTGTCGTGTTTAGCGGCCAAATTAATTACTATGAAAACTCATAACTGTCGTGTTATTTGAAAATGGAACGAACTTTTTACTTCGACCCATGACAACCAAGAAGGTAACTTACCAAAGATTTTATTTAAATTTCGAACTGGCTTAGCAAATAGAGCTGTTTAAAGATAAAGAAGAAACAAATGAACATATAGGCGCTTGAAAAATTTTCTTAGTTCGTCATTGATTCTGGAATTTATAATAAATTTACTTAGTTTGAATTTCCGCGCATTGTTTAACAAAGGTACTATACAAGCCTTGCCCGCATCCAGGCATTGATGAGCTCACGTATGTGTGCCTCGGCTTCGCCTCGGCCCACATTTTCACAATCGTCCATCAAAGCCCTAATTGCTGGCCGCGACAGTAATGTACTAATAAATTACATTTTTATATATTAGAATTTAAAAAGTTTAAAAACATTTTGAAATATAGTAGCCCACCGGTATCGAGAACAGGGTCCAAGTTCCGACGGTCAAGGGTTCCAGAGAGTACCTCCTACTAATACGAGCCGTGTCCAGAAGTACCGCTTTCTGAATCAAGCCCTTGTTCCAGCTGCCCATAGAGAGCCTCCTCAGGTGTTGGTCGAGGCTCTTCGTTATAAGGCCATTGGCTATCACGACTATTGACACAATGATCGCAGAGTCTATTATAGTCAATCATATTATTATTAAATATCCGTCCCGGGTTCAAAATAACCAATTCCAAATTCTTTCTGTAAACGTTTCAAGAAGAGATAAATTATTTTTTTCACGAATAGGTTACAAAAAGTAACAGCGCCTACTTAGGTCATACCGCTAAAAACAGAATCTACATTTATCAAACATGAAGAAACAGCTGTCTGAATTCGCCTATATTTCCTTCAAAAAGTAAAAACTGGTAACTCGCTGATAAATCGCTGACACTTAAAAGGAAAATGTAGAATTGATTAATGAATGTACTATGAGTTGAATTTCCTAATGTAACTGAAAACCGTGAGTTCGTTCTTTTATATCGGTAGTAAAAAGTGTTCTAAATATGATCATAGAAAAACAAGAAAAACTCAATGTTATTGGTGTTAAGAGCGTTTTTCGTATTGAGTTCAATACCGAGCTTAGGTTAACTATCATTGGTACTAAAAAGTGTTCTAAATACTATTGTAGAAAAACACGAAAAAGCAATATTATTGGTGTAAAGAGCGTTCTTCGTATTGAGTTCAATACCGAGCTTAAGTTAACTATCATTGGTACCTACTAAAAAGTGTTCTAAATATTATTGTAGAAAAACACGAAAAAGCAATATTATTGGTGTAAAGAGCGTTCTTCGTATTGAGTTCAATACCGAGCTTAGGTTAACTATCATTGGTACTAAAAAGTGTTCTAAATATTATTGTAGAAAAACACGAAAAAGCAATATTATTGGTGTAAAGAGCGTTCTTCGTATTGAGTTCAATACCGAGCTTAGGTTAACTATCATTGGTACTAAAAAGTGTTCTAAATATTATTGTAGAAAAACACGAAAAAGCAATATTATTGGTGTAAAGAGCGTTCTTCGTATTGAGTTCAATACCGAGCTTAGGTTAACTATCATTGGTACTAAAAAGTGTTCTAAATATTATTGTAGAAAAACACGAAAAAGCAATATTATTGGTGTAAAGAGCGTTCTTCGTATTGAGTTCAATACCGAGCTTAGGTTAACTATCATTGGTACAAAAAGTGTTCTAAATATTATTGTAGAAAAACAAGAAAAAACAATTTTATTGGTGTTAAGAGCGTTCTTCGTAATAAGTTCAATACCGAGCTTAAGTTAACTATCAATGGTACTAAAAAGTGTTCTAAATATTATTGTAGAAAAACGAGAAAAAAAACAATATTATTGCTATAAAGAGGGTTCTTCGTATTGAGTTCAATACCGAGTTTAAGTACACTATCATTGGAACTAAATAGTGTTCTAAATATTATTGTAGAAAAAAGAAAAAAAAAGTTATTAGTGTAAAGAACGTTCTTCGTATTGAGTTCAATACCGAGTTTAGGTACACTATCATTGGAACTAAATAGTGTTCTAAATATTATTGTAGAAAAACAAGAAAAAAAAATTATTTGTGTAAAGAGCGTTCTTCGTATTGAGATCAATACCAACTTTAGGTTAACTATCATTGAACTTTTCCAAGAGTTTCTCACTAGCAGAATTAATTTTGGTAATGAACTAGTAGCCTTGTTTCTTCTTTTACAAAGAAATTGAGGAATCTTCGGATGTAAGTGGAAATTTCAATAGATAACATGATACTTATTTTGTCGACCCCTATTACTTAGGACTTAAACGTAACAAGTAAAATATAGGTGTATTATACCTCTACCTTTTACCTTTTAGAGAAAATAGGCTTAATGTTTTTGTTTAAAATATTGTATCTTCTGTTTATTTCAATAATATTTGATTATACATTATGTAAACTATGTATATACAATTAACTATTATATATACTGCCCTGCTAAGCCCAAAGGCTGGTAGTAACGATTTTTTTTTAATTTTTTTTTTGTTTTTTTTTCAAAAACCAATTTATGTTTTTTTTTTATTGGATGCTGTAGAATGGTAGTAGACCATGGTCTGAATAACGTTTGTTCTAGCAAAACTGTGATTCAAATTTCACGGTGTAGAATGGTATAAAAAAAACTAAAAGGGTGTATCTCAGAGATATCGCCTTTCGACTTAGCAGGGCAGTATATTAAGTACATAATGAGCTCTTATCACATATGTAAAGGAAAAAATAAATCAATGGAACAGCTCTTTGGGCATCAAAAAATTCATCCGCATCGCTGTCAGCAGGAAACGTACCCAAAAAACTGGCAGCGTTGCCACGTTAGATAGCAATGCTGAAATATTTATTTATTTATTTAATACTTTAAGCACGTACATGTACAGAGGCGGACTTAATGCCTAATGATTAATAATATTGTGTCTTGATTTGATCGAAAGCCTTTTACGCCGTATTTAATAATGACGTATATATATTATTTTCTTCAATAAAAATAGTCTTCACATAATAGCACAAGCATAAGTACTACTTATCTCTTCAGGGATATAAATCAATTTTTACTTATATCTACATATAAGATCCCTTATGATATTTGAATTGTATTCTCGCATATATCATTTTGTATCCTCAAGATCTGTCAACGGAGTCACGTTCGAGTCATAGTTATTGAAAGTGAAGTGTGTGGCGCTCTCTGAGGAAATCTCACTACTGTCTTAGAATTCAAAATGGATTCAATCAATTTTACACTAGGTACCTTATGAAATAGGATTGCAAGGTACAGGAATTATTACTTAGATTCAATTGTTTTATGTTAGAACTGTGTAATTAATAATCATCTGGACTTTGTCGTCAATCAACTGAATGGACAACAAATCATACCAATTTAAATTATTAATCTTCTTTATATAAGTATAATAAAATAGTAACGAACTTAAAACTGTACTTTGAATATTTTAAATAAAAAATAAAAGAGGTGTAAAGAGTCTGATCCCGAAAATAAAATTTTTAAATTTTTTGTCCTTTTGTCTTGATGTATGTTCCGGATTGACGCAAAAATTGCTGAATGGATGCGGATGTAATTTGGCATACAGATCTATATTATCTATATATATAAAAATTAATCCCTATTTCCCTTGGTCACGGCATCACGCTAAAACGTCTGAACAGATTTGTATGAAATTTGGCATATGGATAGACCATGACTCGGAGAAGGACATAGAATACTTTTTATACCGATATTCCTACGGGATCGAGACTTATGTGGGTGAACCCAGGGGGGCGCAGATAGTTTTATATATAAAAATGAATCCCTGTTTTCTTTGGTCACGGCATCACGCGTGAACGGCTGGACCGATTTCGCTAATTCTATTTTTTTTTGTCTTTTGTTATTTTCAGAAGAAGGTTCTTATGAAAGAAAAAAATAGGAAAATTTAAAAATTTAAGAAAACTTAACAATCATATTAACTTTTCTAATGTAACCTTAGCGCTTTTGACATAACTGTCAGTCGTTTGACAGTTGGCGCCAATTCATAGTTATGACAGGACAACGTCTGTCGTGTCAGCTAGTAGCTTATATTAACAGATATCTGTGCAGATATCTTTTAAACCCGGTAGTACGTTCCCGTGGGATATTTTCCGACATCAACGCGGACGAAGCCGCGGGCAAAAGCAATAAGGTCTATATTCCGTTGTTAAATGGTAGAAACAAACGCTAGGTACATTATTTACCCGTTTACAATATTATAAATTAGATCACGAAACACGATATTCTATCAAAAGGAGACGGTGTACAAGTAAAAGTAATCGGAAAATATCTTATTTTCTTCAACACAAAAATCAATCTGCCTGCCTAGCCATAACTAACCATGTTGGGGTCGGCTTCCAGTCTTACCGGATGCAGCTAAATACCAGTATTTTACATGGAGCGACTGCCTATCTGACCTCCACTACCCAGTAACTAGGTAATACGATGCCCCTTGGTAAGACTGGTTGTCTGACTTTAGGGCTTCTGACGACCCGTAACGACTGTCAAAGATCCACGAATGACAGCCAGGACCTACAGCTTAACGTGCTTTCCGAGGCACGGAGGAGTCTCGGTATGTAGAAATAGTCACCCATCCACGGACCAACCCGGCAAGCGTAGCTTAACCTGATGGATCGACCCGTGCGGCTATTAGTACTTAGCCACGCGCTCCTCCACAGACAGGCGCTTCAACACAGATCTCAATACAAAATGACATGCAAAAAAACTTCGCGAAATTATGGAAAACCAGCCAACTTTAAGATCCCAGTCTGTACAGAGATTGAATTTGAAAATCAGATTAGCTATGCGACTTCTTAAGGTCATTTCGAATAACTTAATTATTAAAGTTCCTCTCGCAACGAATTCCAAGTTGCCACGGCAAGAAGTAGCAAATTGGCATAATAACGCCCCTTCTAATGTTAACAAAAAAACGTTTTTGGCATGAAACACTCTGGGCGTTGGTACTTACTTTGACTTGCAAGTATTTTCGAACGTTAAAATTCGAATGCTCGTTTTGAAACGGTAAAAGGTTTGTAATCTCTGGTTTTTATATCATTTATACATGTACATACGTGACATTGGCGCATTGAGTATGTATTTATGTATAATCTATCGATTAATGGCAGTACATGACTTTCTGTTTACATTATCATTTTAAGAGTTTATTAATCTATCAGGTAATTTATCTTTGCTCTTTGTTTTTCTTAATTATCTTCAGAATTAACTTACCATCTTTCTATGCACTTGTCTTGTCTTGTCTTTGTTTTTACAACTATTTTTTGCACGTATTTTCAACTCAATATTCTTTGGCTACAAAATAAACTGGTGAAATGTGGGTAAAGGTACTATATACGATACGGTACTATATACGATACGGTACTATATACGATACGGTACTATATACGATACGATACTATATACAATACGGTACTATATACGATACGGTACTATATACGATACGGTACTATATACGATACGATACTATATACAATACGGTACTGTAAGGTTTTATGCAACATGCAACCTTAAGTTATGCAGGCTGGTAAGAAAACAGCCTGGCATTCGAATTAGAAATAATATTGTAGTGAATATATTAGTAGTTTAACCCAGGAAACATTTTATTTGATCCCGTCCCGGTACAATAGACACTCAAGGTGTCTACAGTACTATATACGATACGGTACCATACACGATATGGTACTATATACGATACGGTACCATATACGATACGGTACTATATACGTTACGATACTATTTAAGATATTATACCTGCCGAACCCTAAGGGCAAAACAGACTTGATGTTATATTTTGTAAATATTTGTATTTTATCCTTAACCTTAAATGGAGATCTTACCGATAGAAACTTTCTCAACTTAGAATTTTACAAAAACAACCAATATTTCTGTCTTGAATAACAGAAAATCTGTAATCAAAACAACCACGAAGGCTTCCATTGTGGAGAACACAAGCACAGGCAACAAATAGATGTAAAGCGATTCACGCACAGCGGCATCTGTTGTTCATAAATATCTAAATGATCCAGCCTTTCCCGATATACTTCGCTTCATAATTCATGCGAGAACTGACAATCTTATGTGATTACTATGGAATGAGGAAACATGAGTTCTGGTTTCGAAAACCACTTCTTTTTTTTCTTTTTTTTGACGTGATAACGTCTTATAAATCGATGAACGCCGGCTGCACGCACGAAGAAGTGTCACGTTCCGCCTGACGATAGAGAGGCACGATCGGCCTAAGCGTTCGGCTTGTGACGTTATCACGTAAAATTATCGTCCGTAAACCGACTTTACAGACAACCAATTTTTTCTTTCGTGATAACAAAATTATTATTAAAATTACTATAAAGCTATAATTCTGTAGCTGACCGCAGATGGCAACTGCAGGCGACGTGTTGCCGCGAAATGACTGATTTCTATGTATTTCTATGAAGACGACGTGTCGCTAGCTACGGAAGGTATTTCATAGAAATTCATTTAAACCAGTCGTGTCGTGGTGACACGTCGTCGCCTGCAGTTGCCGCCTACGGTCAGCTACGGATTAGTACCTTAAAACTGCACGCCCCTGTACTGCTTGTTGCATACACTTTTATAGGTTTAAAGATATTTATTTCCCATAAGAACTATATAACAGTTCACTTATCATGAGATACAGAGTTACTTCTCGTTAGTTAGTTCAATAATAATGTACAATATTTGCCTCTGGAGCGTTGGAGACGTTATGGGTACATACATGTTTTTTAAGTTTGCTCTTAAATATATTAATACTATCACATCTCTTTATATTTTCCGGTAAATCATTTAACAGTCGTGTTCCCTCCACTAATACTGTTTTTTATGTTTTATATAAAGTTTTATATTAAGCCAGTTTATTATGTAGTAAACGATTTCAACTAGCTATTGCATGCGATTTCATTCGCATTCTATTGGGAAAGGGATGTTTCCCGGGACATTTTGGTAAAAAATACTATCTATTGAGCTTCACAATACTTATTGTAATTTAAAATACAAGTTTATGAACTTCTTCTATAACTGTCTAAAATACGACTGAATAAGAATTTAACAGTATGTTGGTCCAATACGCTGGCCCCCTAAGGATTACAAAGGACTTAAACATAACTGGCTAAATGAGGGTTTATTGTACCTACCCCTTTGAGGGATCCAGTCGTGATGTATGTGTTGTGAAGGCACAATATTAAAAAAATATATAGCTACACGCTACCGCTCGTAACTTAACGAGGCATACACCAGTTTAATATGTCAATATGAGCTTATGTGAGACCGCTATGTAGGCAAGGCTCCAGTACACTATCATAAGACTTAGACACACCAGCGTATACAACATGCAACCGTTCTTTATGTCCTCCTACGGTACAGTGTGTGCATGGGATTATCTTTGAATCGATAGAGTTTCCTCAAAGCTTGAAAGGTTCTATTGTTTACATTATTTCTTTGATATTGTTCTATGGTTAATACGTATGAAAACATGAAATAAATTTCGAGTTCATTGGTGAATCCAGTTCAGTGAAAAATGTTTATGGAATATGTTTTCAAGACATATTAAGAATTAATTCTAAAGAAGTTTTTAAAACAATAACTTTGTTGTTTTTTTTTTAAATTACTGATCATCCAATTTAATAAATAATTAAGCTTTGGTTAATCATCTATACATTTTCCCTATAAATTATTAAGAGGGTTTATCCTAAAAGTTGGCAACGTCGTAAATAGCTGTCAAATATTTAGATACCTGTTTTGATTAATTTAGCAATATTACTGTATGGAATTAAGAAATGCGGTTAACTAAGGAACTAAAATGTTGATTATGAAAGCAATCATTAATATCGTAATCCCGAATATTTAGTTTTAGATGTAAAAAAAATATTTGGAAACTTTCCAAATGCCTTTTTTACACCTAAAATTGTTACAACATCAAATTCAGTGTTATAATTGCAATTCATTATTAATATTCTAAGGAACTAGTTAGCCACATTTCTTATTTCCATACAGTAATATTGCCAAATTAATCAAAAGATCGAAATATTTGACATCTATTTGCGACGTTGCCCACTTTCAGAATAAACGCTCTTAAGTTAGATGAATTGTTATATTAGTAGGTAGGTAGAGGTAATAGGTTTTAGTAGGTTTTTGGCACAGCCATGATAGTACAGACTTGGTGCTCAAAAAGGGGAAAGCTTTGCGGGAGTTTTGAAAATTGGTGGTTTTATTGATTTTAACATGCTCTTTTACAATTTTCACTTTGCCATCTCCTCGTATCTTAGCCGCTCGCGCCGCCATTTCAAATGAGTCTGAAAGGATATATTGTAAAAAAACGTTAATTTTTTTTCCAATATGACGACGCCAGCGGCAAAAAAAAGATGACTTCGGGAAAACTTTTCAGATTAAACTACCAAATGTGACTATACCAAAACTAAAAACATAGTGTGCCTCATAGTCCAGTACTATGAGGCACACGATGTTTTAAAGCATTTTATTTTTATTTTTATATTGGATTTCGTGTTTCGTGAACTATTGCCAAAATAATGTTATTCTTTATTTCTAACTTCATCAAATCAAATCAAATCATCAAATCATTTATTTCTTTGCAAAAATGGGTATAGGTGTTTTTATAATAAAGTTCTCCATATTTTACCACCACATGGGCATGCAACGGTTTATAATTCCAAATTAAAAAATTAGAAATATGCAGATCATTGGAATTACAAAAAATTAAATAAAAATATCTGTGTGATCATAGCAATAAAAAAAATAAAATAAAAATAAGACTAAGTTAGCGAACCAGGTTCACAATAATTATGTCAATCAGGGTAATAGTATGTCAATTAGTTAGTGAATCATCATTAAGATAATCGTCAATCGTGTAATAAGTTTTCATAATTAAAAATTCGTTTAACTTAAAAATATAGTCTCGTTACTAACATTACATCTCAAAATCGTCTTGTGAACAGCTCTTCTGCTATCAATTTGTTTCGAAGTATCAAGCGCCACTAGCTTGTAAACTTTCTCAAAAGCTCCAGTTTCGTAAAATAGTTATTAGAGCGGCCAATTTTCAGAACTTGTGCAACAATCTTTTAAAATGCCTGGAACAGCACTGACCTGTCAATTATAAACTGCGCGACTGCACGTTGTCGGAAAAAGTCGATAGAGGGTATTACCTAATTGTTTTATAAAAAGAACATTATGGTTAGGTATTTTTTTTTTAATGACGTTGCAGAAAACGATTTGCAAAGATAGTTGCCTACTTTTGTACATTTGTTTTTTGTTGCTTTTGAAGTGAAAACTTCTTTAGGAGCGTTAGGCATTTTTGAGATGGGGAAAAACAGTTCAACTGTTCTATGCAAATATTTGTACTTTTTAAAGGTTTGGTTATTTTTTTGGTAACGCGATTGTGCTCTTTATTTAGATAAGGGTACGGACCAATGTTCTATTCATTATTATAATATTACTTTATTACATATTATATTATTACTTTATTACATATTATAATATTTTCAAGCTACTTACACTGTGAAAAGGACGCGCTATTCTCATCTGAGCTGAAAAAATGTTCAAAAGAATCAAAGAATGAACTTTTATCTACATAATGTCACCCATTATTTAAAAACAATTTTAAAAAATCTCAAATGCAGTTTCACCTAAACTTCAACCTTCGATTATTTAGTCAGGCACACATACACTATGAGCATACTAGATATTATTTACGTACACACAGGTATATGTACGGCTATATACCACTGTCCATTTCCAGGAATAATCCCTTAGTCGTCTTAACCGATACCCGTGGGAAGGAACGGGTTGGCCACATTTGTGGCCAGAAACTCAACGAGGAGATACATAGATGTTTCATATTATATTACGAAACAAGCAAAATGTTTATTTAATGGATGGAAGGCAGCTACTCACCGCGAGCATTCGGTTCGCCAATTTGTGGTGCAAACATTCATTGCGCGAGCTTTTACGCATCGAACATTCATTCAGGAAACGAACTTTCGTTCGCGAATGAATGTCAGTTACGCAACGAATGTTTGCAAAACAAATTCGTGAGTGAGTATGTTCTTAAAATGTAAAATGTAATTCATGGTTAAAATTCCTGAAAAGTAGTAAGTACATCAGAAATAAATATTGGTTCAAAAGAAAACAGCCGCCCCGACTATCCCCCGAGCACTCCCGACCGACACCTGAACTGTCACATCCATCTCCCGATCTATCCCGACCGTCGTCCGATCACTCCCGATTGTCGCCCGAAGTGACCCGATCCCCTGCACTTTCCATGTCTCCGCTGATATCGCCAGGCAGTTAAAGCTTGCATATGCACCCGTTAATGGATGATATACGTACGTCTAGTATCGCTGCCTTGAGATTGGTGGCTCGGGAACATGAACTTGAATTGTTAAGATAGAGAGCTGATATGATGTGTTAATTAAGAGATTTATTCAAAAATTGTTTTTTGAATTGAAAAGGTAATGTACAAAACACCAACTTGTACTTACAAACGACAGTCAGTTTGTGAACAGCCATTGTTCAATTAAAATATTTTATTCTTTCCGTTTTTATATGAACACTTCACTCGTCTATCCTGCATATATCACTAATAGTCCAACGTCGAAACAAAGTTCTCTAAGGCCACGAGTTGTAAAATAAAATACAGAAATCAAATGAAACGTGGATATAGTTATACACGCTATCAAGCAAATAGGAAATTAAATACTAACGTTGGTAATATATTTTTCAATCAATTGTTTAGATTAATATCAGCACTTTAAAATGAATCTATTTTTTTTAAGTACAGTACTCAAATATATTGGAAACGCTAAATATAAGTTGCCTACAAAACGATGAAAGAAAGCCAACAATAAAAAAAATTGATGCAATGTAAACGAAGATCAAAAGCTTTGTTTGTTTAATTTTTTTTTTTAATTTCTTTAATATTATATTTTGTTAAAATAAAACCAAATTGTGTAATAAAAGGTAAGTAAAGTTATCATCATTTCAGCCGAAAGACGTCCACTGCTGGACATAGACTTAACCAAGCACCGCCACTTCGACCGGTTATGTGCTTAAAAGGTAGATTAATATTAAACAATTAGTGGAATATTGGCATAAATGCCCGTTTTTCAACTCCATAAGTTTTCACAAACTATGATTATAGAATAGAATAGATTTTTTCTTTATTCGAGTATCCAAGACTCAACAAGATTGTTAGTAAAACATACGACTATGTTAGCAAGCACAGACACTAAAAAAAAACAATGCAATCAATAACGGTTGGTCACCGCTGCGACATCCCATGAGAGAGGGCACAACAGTGACCCACGTATTCATAGTCCAAGCGACTCGCAACCATGCTTAAGATACTGTTGGAGCTACGATGATACGATGCTACATTAAGTTAATAACTTGAGCAAACTGAAATATGTACCTCAAAATACTACGTACCTAAATGCTAACTGTTGCCCCCGAGCTCGCATCATTATGGAACTAATTCAAGTACATACTTCGTTCATGTTACTTATGTGCTAATAGCGATGATGCCTAGGTCCAAAAAAGGAATTATATTTAGTCCGTCAGTCAGGTAATAAAAAAATATTAGACACGTATTTTTTGCTTTATCATATTAATAAAAAATGACTTAGATAAAACACATTAAAGTTGGGGAGTGGGGGCGCTACGTAAAAAGTTAGTATAAAATCTACATACACGTGACGTCATGGCACATTTTAACTCAATGTATCGCCGTAATCTTTTGTAAACGTAAAAAAACAAAAAATACGTGTTCAATATTTTTTAATAATTTACCTGACGGATAAAAAACTTTTTTTGTCGTTATCCTTTTCAAGATATTGGCTATTATTCTATCTGCGTGCCAAATCTTTTAAACCGTTGAAGCGTAATCTAGTATCAAACATCTCCACAACCTATCACATTTACATATATCTGGAATAGTTAGGATTATATGATAAAAACCTACCCTACTACTGCTTATTTGGAATTTCTCAATAGCAGCCCGTAGTCTACATTTGTGCCCGGTTGATGGCAATAGGCTCGCCTCCTATTACATGGGACTTAAACATAACTGGCGAAATGTGGGTGTATTATGGATGCACCTTTGCCTAACCCTAAGGAGATTACAGGCAGGATGTATTCTTAATAATATTATAAAGATGTAGACTTTATTTGTTTATTTGTTTGTAAGTTTGTATGTAGGAGGCAATCTCCGGAACTACCAGTAGGATTTGAATTTTTTTTTTTGCATTGTATAGCCCAACTTTTAAGGAAGGTTATAGGCTCGCAGACAAAGTCGCGGGCAGAACCTAGTATTATGTAAAAACCCTAAACCAACTACCGCATAGATATAGATTAGATCTACAAACAACTTCTATGAAAATTAAGGAAAATCATCTTTCAAAACTTACTTAGTATAGCCAAATAAGCAATATTACTTTCCAAAGCATTACATAATATCACCGGTATCTATAAATCGTGAATATCAATGCGAAACGTTTGCTAGGCACGCGAAATAACACAATGTATTCGTAGATAGTAGTGGTCAACAAAGTTCAGTGTATTATTATTGTCTTATTTCATAAATGCTTGGATGGACTGGTGGCTAAATAATAACAGCCACACGGGTCGATTTTCATGGTTAAGCAACGCTCACCAAAGTCGGTCCGTGGATGGATGACCATCCATTACATTCTGATACCCCTCCGGAAACACGTTAAGCCGTTGGTCCCGACTGTCATTCGTAAATTTTTGACAGTCGTTACACGGGTCGTCAGAGGCTCGAAAGTTTGACAACTAGTCTAGACAAGGGTTATTTATCGTGCTTCCCCGTAACTGGGTTGTGGAGGTCAGATAGGCAGTCGCTCCATATAAAATATTGGTATTCTGCTGCATCCGGTTAGACTGGAAGCCGACCCTAACATTGCTGGAAAAAGGATACACAAATGATAATTTCTTATATGTTTGTCGTTGATACATGTATACCTAGAGTACGACACAACTTAGAAGTTTCATCGGCAAAGTTCGTCGAAAACTATCAGTTTTCCAGGAATTAAAGAGTCAGAATATTTAAAGATTCGTAAATAGAGCGTAAACTAGACTCAAATTCACACATTACAGCAATAATATAGCCATTTCTTGCAACTGTAAAAGAAAGAAATTTGTGATTTGAATATATGGACCAGTTTTGTTAGTAGTCAGTTTTAATTATACAGCTGTTGCCCGCGACTTCGTCTGCGATCCAGGATAAAAAGTAGCCTATATCCTTCTCCAGGTCATAGTCTACCCATGTGCTAAATTTTATCAAAATCCTTTCAGCCCTTTTAGCATGAAAGCATAACAAAGAAACAAACTCACTTTCGCTTTCATAATATTAGTTAAGATTAACTTCCATGACTTCACGACACAACTTAAAAGTTCTATCAGTAAGATTGGTTAAAAACGAGAATTTTTTGGGTAGTACAACCATTTAAAAAAAATAAGCAAGTGTAGCATCATCAGTTTTGGTAGTTCAATTAGGTACATCGATGGAACCTTTAAGTTGGGTTGCTTGAAGGTTAATAAATACTATATATAACATTTTGGTTTAAATGTAGATGGATTATAAAGAATAAAAAAATTGGGAATTTTGATAAAATTTGGGCCACAACATCTATGAGAAAAGCCTAGACTCATAAGTTTTAATTTCAACTCAAAAACATCGACTACAAAATCCGGCATTTACATTATAACATTGAAAACATAAATTAATTGCCAAACAAAGTTGTAAACCAAACGTAGTACTAAGTAAACACTTTGACTAATCCAGCATGTACTACGCGCATTCCATTTACTCGATCAACTTCTCGAACAACACGACACATTCACCAGAACAAAATGAATTAATCCAATATTCAATAAACTGATAACAATTGATTACTTTCGCTTTCAATCATTTTCGACGTATTTCGACGCAGTTCCTCTCCCACCATGAGTGTCAGTGATGCTGAAATTCGTGGGAATTCCATGGAAACCTGTTGCACTTTCCAGTAAGCAATTTAAAGGACAGTAGCGCCAATTTTCGGCCGATTACATGTTTGTATTTGAGATTTATGCTGCAAACAGGTCAAACTGAAACTTGATTGATTCAATCTTCGAGTTTCTGCTAGGGTTGTCTATAATAATAGCACATTTTGATACAAGTGTGCAAAGTTTGTCATTGCAGTCAAGGCGGGGTTGCAAGCGAGATTAGCGGCACAATACAAACTAGTTTTCGAGTGTGTTAAAAATGAATATTTGTTGAAATAATATAACAAGATCACGCCTGTAATCCGAAGGGTTAGGCAGAGGTGTAACCTATAGTACACCCACATTTCGCCAGTTATGTATAAGTCCCATGTAACAGGGGGCGAGCCTATTGCCATCAACCGGGCACAAATCCAGACTCCGAGCTGCTACTGAGAAATATCAATCAATCTACCTAGCGTTTTCCCAACTATGTTGGGGTCGGCTTCCAGTCTAACCGGATGCAGCTGAATACCGTATTTTACATGGAGCAACTGCCTATCTGACCTCCACAACCCAGTACCTGGGTAATACAATACCCCTTGGTAAGACCGGTTGTCAGACTTTCGGACTTCTGACGACCCGTAACGACTGTCAAAAATCCACGAATGACAGCCGAGACCAACGGCTTAACGTGCTTTCCGAGGCATGGAGGAGTCTCGGAATGTTAAGATAGTCACCCATCCACAGACCAACCTCGGCAAGCGTAGCTTAACCTGATGTATCGAACCATGCGGCTGTTATTACTTAGCCACGAGCTCCTCGTTCAGAAATAAAGTATATACGTACTATTGAGAAATAGAGAAGTGAAATTAGGGTTCATATTTCGTCTGCTAGTCTACTAGTTGATGATAGAAAGTCTATGAAGCAATAATTCAGGGTTATCAATACTACCTACTTACTTAATAATGTAAATGATATATATTTCCATCTGAATACCTCATCATCATCATCAGCCTATAAATGTTCCCACTGCTGGGACACAGGCCTCCTCTCTGTGAGAGGGAGTGGGCCGTAATCCACCACGCGGGCCCAGTGCGGGTTGGTAGATGTCACATGTCTTCGAATTTTCGGTTCTAGGACATGCCGGTTTCCTCACGATGTTTTCCTTCACCGTTTTGAGAGCAGTGGTGATGAAATAATTTACACAAAGTAAAGCGCCTGTCTGGGTCCGAACCTACGACCTACAACTCGTAAGTCGCGGCCGTTACCACTGGGCCACCACTGCTACCTATATTCTGGAAACCTGTATTCTGGAAACTCAGTGCAATAAAGGTGAGAATCATCCGAAGCCTCTAACTTCATACATACTTGATTAAGTTCCCTAAGTTAACGTTCGAGTTGGAGCGCGTATGTCGACAAACTATTGAGTTTATTCATTAATCACAGATATTGTGGTAGGTATGTGAAGATAAGAAGTGAAGGACAATAACATTTTGGTACATTTGGAAACCTAAACTTATAATATACTGTCTTAACCCTTGCTTGCTTTGCCTTGCCTTGCTTCTGGTGCTGTCTACTTCTTATTCTTCTCGTGTGGTTAGTGACTAATCTGGTGTCAAAGTTTTAAAGCCGCCCATGGGCCTCTGACTTGGCTTCACATGCCGTCAAGAAATATCTCTCAGGCATGCCGGTTTGGCGCGTTGTGTTCCACGCGCGCCTCAAAGAGATGTCAGCAGAATTGACGGGGTCCGCTAGGGCCGATGCGTGCCGGGTTGCGAATAAGGCCGAAAGGGACATCGTGGCCCCCCGGCAACGTGGCAACTGAAGGAACACGGGTGGGTTTTAGTCAGTAAGAGCGTATCACACTGAGACGCCATGGCGACGTAGCTGGCTACGTAGCCATGGCTACCTCTGGCTATCTACCGTAGCCAAATGAGGTTGCCAAATAAGTAGCCATTAACACGCAGGCGTCCGTCCTGGCGATCTGTTGGTCACTGAGTGAGGGAGGTGTAACTTACTAGTATACAAAATACTGACGACTTGGCTACGCGTTGCCAGGTCGCCAGAGTATCCAGTCTCCACGTAGGGGGCGGTCGGTCGTGGCTACGCTTCCAAATTGGCGACGTCGCCAGACCGTAACCAAGTGAGTTCAATACGAATTGTTTAGATGCGTACCCGGCGACGCGACGTCGCCATGGTGTCCTAGTGTGTTAGCGCTCTAAGAGTCTGACACGCCCTCCCGCTCGAGAAGTTATTTGATAATTTCCTACCCAAAAAAAAAAAGGCATGCCGGTTTCCTCACGATGTTTTCCTTCACCGTTTTTGAAGCAAGTGATAATTATGCAATACGCACATGAATCCGAAAACTCAGAGGTGCGTGCCTTGAGTTCGAACTCGAGACTTAGGACTTGGCAGTCCGACGGTCACACCACTAGGCTATCACTGCTATCTACTAATATGGCGACATGTCAAAGCATCGAAATTATTATGCTATTCCTAAGTTAAATGATAATGTACAGTAAGCGCTCAAAAGTGCATGAGCACGCTAAGAGTCGTATTGCTGTGAACACGCGGTATAGCTCGTACATTTGTATGTGTAAGCAACACGATACACACACCACATATAACGCAGTTTTGCGCTACACGAAACAACAATATATTTGCGTCGCTTAAACATGCTAGCACACACGCACTATGCGCGTGAACTTGACCAGTTAATGGCATTGCTAAAATTCGATAGTAACCTAACAAGTGCAGATAGCAGAAAGCGTTAAGCGTTGGTATGGAATTCAAACTGCCTCAGGTTCTAATCTCGTGAAACACAGTGCGGTTTATTGCAAATATTATTATTTTTGTTTTCGATAATAATATTTTTTAAATATTGCTGCTTTTTTATGTTGTTATTGCAATAAAGGTTTTAGAATAAAAATGCGTGATATATGATAACAAAATTAAAAAAAATATGTTTATTCGTTATATTTATTTTACATAAGTTAATAAACTGCTACAATTATTTATCATTACTTCAGCTGAATAAGATGTGAAATAGATGTCAAGAAACTTAGAAGTAGTTTGTATTATTTTGACATATTTAAATTATGAAATATTTTAAATTTTTAATGGATTTTTTCACCATAAATATTAAGCTTTGATCATGGTCGAAGTAAGTAAGTAATAAATAAGAATATTAGACTACTTAAAATGTAAAAAACTACTTACAGAATAGGTAATTTTAAGGTTAAATATGGGCAGTATGTTTATATTTTATTTGTATTAATTATTTTACATTTTATTTGACTTTAGTAAATATTGGTTGTTATTGAGATTAAAGCTTAAGTATTCATTTTCTTTACGAAAAGAAGATTGAAACTAAACCTCAAATTTTAATCCTAAAATAATACTATTACTAAAATAATATTAAACAATTTCGGTATATCTGCAAGAAATACGACAAACACCCTATTGAAACGTGCTTAAAAAATTCGTTACCATAAATTCATGCAATAACGAATCTGTTGTTTATTAAGTTGGTACGGTCAATATTTTAAGGTCAAAAACGGTTTTCTAGCTGGTCTTCAGTGATGCAAGCCTTCAGAGTGCACGGCGAACGGTTCATAATGACGTGTTTTTAATAATTCAGCAAAATATCTCGTTGGTATGAAACCATTTGTTTCATTCACCATTTGACGTCGCTGCTACTCGATAATAAGCCCCATCCTCATATCTCTTAACCCTCACAGTATTTCTCTAGAACAAAGAAAAACATTGTTTTTATTACACATAATACCTTATTATTTATTATTCACTAATCGAATTAAACCTCACAATGAATTTAAAACTTTAAAGGCATCTTCTGTCTCAACAATACCTCTGTTCTATCAACAATACCCTTGATTAAGATTTATGTTTAGTAAAATATGAATTAAATAAATGATAACACTCACACTTAGTCCGGTTTCATTAGATATTCACTTCACTTTTACGCAGCGCAATAATATTCTCTGATCTGATCTGATCTCTTCAATATATTTTATGCCTGCTTTTTGATAATAATAACCACAACACTGCGCTAAATACTCGTCACCAATATTATCCACGAACCAACAAAGTTCTATTAATTAAATACTATCATTCATCTACCCCACAGAAATCGAAATAATTTACTTAGTTTTTTGTGGTCTACCTGCTAAACTTTAATATTTATGTGAACAAGACGAATGAAACTAAAAACGAATGATGATTATTGAACTAGTCATTGGTTGCAGACAAAGTGAGTGTGTGTGTGTAATGTGCGTGTCTACAGTATTGTAACAACTTATAGAAGAAGGTCGTAAGTCAAACCGAAGCGTCACTCTATTGCTTTGTGAGATTGCTCATGGACTTTTGGTCGGTACTGTACTTTATGCACACACATAAACGTTTCGGAATATATTCTCTACTTGATAGTATAAACCATAACGAAAACCATTGTGTGGTTTAGAAAAACTAAGCGGACAAAACAACAGCCACAAAAAGCTGTACTTCATTTTATACTATCCCATGATCTGCCTAGCCTTTTCCCAACTATGTTGGGGTCGACTTCCAGTCTAACCGCAGCTGAATACCAGTATTTTACATGGAGCGACTGCCTATCGGACCTCCACAACCCAGCTATTGGATAATACGATACCCCTTGGTAAGACTTGGTTGTCAGATTTTCAGGCTTCTGACGACCCGTAACAACTGTCAAAGATCTACAAATGACAGCCGGGACGGCTTAACGTGCTTTCCGAGGCACGAAGGGGTCTTGGTTTAGAAAGATGGTCAGCCATCCACGGACCAACCTCAGCAAGCGTAGCTTAACCTGATAGATCGACCCGTGCGGCTGCTATTACTTAGCCACAAGCCCCTCATTTTATACTATCTATATACATAAAAATTAAATGCTGTTATTTGATAAGCGCATCGCTTGAGAACGGCTGAACCGATTTAACTATATAATATTTCAAAATGTTCGGTATAGTCCGAATAGGTTTTTACGGAAAGAAAAATTCGAAAAATTTCCCGATTTTTCCCGAAATTCGGGGAAATCTGATCCTTGGACCATGGGATATTTGAATGAACACAAGACCATTACTCACAATTTAAACAGATCACAAACAAATTTAGTGAAATTTGGACTAGTTTAAACATATAGATAAAAGTCTGAATTTCAGAATGCCAAACATTAAGCAAGCACGGTAACCAGAGCTCACGTTCACACTTCTCTGCATTAAAATAGGCATTTTCCCAGCAGTAGGACTATAAGCCCACGTTCGCACGGACGTAAAAATATCGCGGCGGGATATTTACGCACACTGGATTTTCAACATTCTGCTTAGCACCGAGAGTTAAAAATCCAACAGTGTGTTTTTTCGACGCGCTGGGATGCACTCTGTTGAATTCTCAACGCTCGGCTTAACACCGAGAATTGAAAATCCAGTGCGCGATAAAATCCCGCCGCGATATTTTTACGTCCGTGCGAACGTGGGCTAATAGGCTAGTATTGTAGTAATCTTTGGACAATAATTATGAAACTATCGAAGTATTTGCTTTCTGATTATGACGATGGATGGTAACTTTGTTAATGTCTCACAAACGTGTCATATGAATATTCTTTGTTTTGGTTTGTAAGTATGACGCACAAGAATAATACTGCCCACCCTCTTGACGTACTTAATACTTTAGTCACTTTTGGGAACCCACACTTAGATTGGTAGCAGCTTATTTAAGCCTGATTTACACGGTGCGATTTAATTGCCTGTGGCATACCAGCCGGAAGCAACAATAAATCAACGTCTAAACAGTGTTAAGACGATACAAGTCATTCGTCGCTTTAATTCTATTGTATGCCACAACCACAAGCAAGATATTTGCATCGTGTAAATGGGGTTTCAGAGCTGATCATCACAATGTCCAAAAAGAAGTCCATTTTAAACGTATGTTTTTTTGCATGTTTGTTACGCGATTACTCCGCCAGTTATTTGATTTTGATGATTATTTTTTGTTTGGTAGGTCATACTTCAGAGGTGGTCCCATATGTTTTTTTATTAACTTTGCTCGGGCAGTTTTTGAGTAAGCCTCAATAATACGTATTTTTACCACTTAGTCTATGTGGACGATATTATTATAAGTTCCTGTCATTGTTATTTACATAGCAGGTAGTGGTAATCGAATTTATGTGGGGTAAGTACCACAACAAAAAAGTGAAAAATAAAATCTTAAAAAAAAAAAACAATCGACTTAGTTTTTTTTGGAAGTCGGTTTTTTTATTTTCAGAGAAGTTCTAACATATTTTGGACTAACAAAGTAAACATTCTTATAAGATAGTCATTTATTGCTCAATTTTATACAGCTCACAGTTATGAAACAAAGTTTTCAAACCGCAATTGTCTACACGTGCGAGTTAATCTCAAAAACTACTGAACGGATTTCGGTACAGTTTTACCGCCACTGAGAAAAGTTTCGACGTAATTTAATTAATTTTACGTGTTCAAAGCCTCCGGTGGGTTTTCTTCGTACAGTTTTAAATAAGTTTAGTGTTCATTTAGACAGTGTTTTCGATATTATTCGGTAATTTATGGACGGGAGGTATTGACTTACGTAGGGTGGAGGTTTTCTGAGAATGTCTTTATTTATTCCCCTTTCGTCTGAGTAGATACTTTACTTGTAACAAGTAAATACTGTTCTTAATTAAACAAAGAAAATCATTCATTTTCTTCGTAAAGGTAGTAATAGACAATAGGTATAGGTCAAAATGCCAAAGCAATTGTAATTTAACAAGATTTATATGATATCCACTGAGCAAAATTTTGCTTAATATAGCGTCAGCAAAATAGAGGAAAATGTAAATCTATACTAACATTATGAGAGTTTATGCACTGAATTTAAATTTAGTTTAGTTTGTGAACAAGGGAATCGGCACCAATGTCTTAAATTTAAGAAAGATCATGGAATTCAACTGAATATCGATATTGAGTTTTTTTCTGCAGTTATTTTGAAGGATGCCCTTTCGCGTATTGAATTAAATGTTTACATTCCGAGAATTCTTTACCTAGTGGGGAGCTACAGTATTGCCGAGTGTCAAAGGATATATTTTATTTTATTATTTTAACAAGATTGCTCACGCGGAGGAAGTCGAGGGCAGAAGCTAGTCTATTATAATTTGGTGTGACTCGCTACTCTCCTTCTTTTCGTGTGGTTAGTGACTAACCTGGTGTCAGAGTTTTAAAGCCGCCCATGGGCCTCTGACTTGGCTTCACATGCCGTCCAGAAATATCTCTCAAGCAAGCCGGTTTCCTCACGATATTTTCCTTCACAATTTTTAAACAAGTGAAAAGTCAGAGGTGCACGACTTGGGTTCGAACTCGAGACCTATGACTTGGCAATCCAACGGTCATACCGCTCGCTACAGCGAGACTCGCTACTGCGGGTTTTTATTAAACTTTTTAATTATTATAATATTTTTCGGCTAATCAAATTCTATATTAGGCACAATCATAATATCTCATTTTGATCTGTATATCCCTTGCTTTTCCGTTTGTAGAAAAAAATTACTCAAAAAATTGTTGTAAATGTAATGTAGTGTCATAGTATACAAAGTTTCAAATTAATAGGCAAAGAGAAAGTTGTTTAAAATTATCTTGCAAAATTGAACCATGTAAAAACTTGTGAAAAAGTAGGTAGGTACCTATAAATTCAAACCGTAGGTACAGCTAATAACGATATAGGCGGGAATTTTTCACCGTCTAACCTGTGGGCGTAAAAAATATTAGTTATACCGTGTTACACGCACTTGAATGAATTAATCAACGTTTTGACAACTTTCAGAGATTCATTACGGACTGACGTGCGACAAAAAAAACAAAAATGCCGCTAAATTGTGGACAGAAAAATAATGCTATCCTGAAAAATATTTTTATTTATCACCAGAATTGTCTGGATAAATTATGAAATTTACTTCTACATATCCTTTTTTCACACGTATGTTGATTACAACTAATCATGTTCAACGATAATGATTAATTTTAATGTAAACTTAAATTATGATTCTGCCTCTTAATATTTTTCCGAAAGATTCACGACTCGTATAAAACAAAGTAGGTAACCATTCGAAATTCCACCCTAAAGAAATTCAAAAAGTAAATAATCTAGCTCAATAAATAAGGGGATTGGACAGCCTTCTGCCATCGTTTGCTTCGTCGACATTCATTACTTCGGAATCCCAGTTATTTTATAGCGCGGCGTGATTGCATTAAATGTACCAGGAAAAGAGGTTAGCCTCACTCCTTTTTGTATACTGATATTCAGTATAACTCCTGAACAGATTTAAGAAAATCTTACTAAAAAGTTCAGTAGAAAAATCCGCATTACGAAGTCATTTACGCTGAAAACTACAACCGCAGCAATGAAATACAGCCCATAATAAGTAAGCACTTAATTGTTTCAGTTACAGAAAGGCATTTTGTTATGGTCACGACCTACATCCGCATTAAATGGAGCAGAACATTGCATATACTATGGTTATACTTAGCCAACCTGCGTGGCTCGTCGATGCGCCCGCTCTAGCACTATTGAATTAACTCACTTCAGATAATGCGGCCTTTCTTCAATACATACAGCGAAGACGTCTGAATACGTTCAACTTTGCGATTCTAGAAATTACGGCGGCATACACCGACTCCTGAAGACGGAAGAGCGTAAACAAAACACTTGAATAGCGCGCAATGTAGACCCACATTTCGGCTCAGTAAAAAACCACTTCTAAATAATGTATAATGCCGTACTTTCAACGATTTATTGTTATAGAAAATGTCACGAACTCTAATACAATATGTAACAATGCTAAAGTGCAACATGAAGCCACGCGTGCCGTGACTATGACCTTTAAAACCAATAGCACACGGTTGATACACGAGATATGCGATCGTAACCCACGCAAAACAAACTAATATATCGAAACTGGTAATCAAACTTTATTTATCTGATATCAGTTAATCAAAAAGTTCTCGGAAATACATTACGGCTGCGGTCATAGCTACCAACACTGAGAAATATGTATTGTGTCTACATAGATGGTTCCTAAGAAAGTTACTTGTTTTTCTTCTCAATTATCAATGTAACGTGGCTAATAGTTGATCGTATTACGTTGCCACAGTCGAGTCCTTAGCCCTGACCACCATAAGTACCTGAGCACATTCAGTACGCGTCCATAACGACCACAAATTGCTGCGTAACTCTCGTATATCTTAACACAAAGCGGGTTAGCACCATCAGGAGGGAACACAGCACTATATACCTGTGACGCTGAGCAAGGACATGATGGGACGAGCGCCCGTCTGGCCAGGCTGGCCCGTCGACCCGAGGCGGTCGGCGGGGCCGGCGCCTCACCGGCCGCCACGGGGCGCCATTGGTAGCACACGCGCGCCCGGCTCAACGCGCGGCCGGCGACCGACTGACGCCCGGCTACCCACTGTACCCGCTAGTACCTACTAGCGTCCTCACGCATGCGCACCCCGAACCTTCTGACATCACCGGTACCCGGATTATTTTCGCCCGGCGAGGTAAATACCCTCACATCGATCGAGCCTGGTTAAACTTGATGCAATTATTGCACTGCCCTAGTCCTTACAGATGCAGTTTTAATGACCGCTAACGAACTTCTTCCTTGGACCGCAGGTGCTGGCGACGAACCAACGATTATTAGTATCCGGGCTGTCTTCAGTCTTCACGCTTTTTAATATGTGAGAGCTGCACAAGTTTGCAGCGAGTTTCACGAGTCGTTAATTATTTTCACAAGAATTCTGAGCTCAGTTTTTACAACGTAATTTCTCACAAAGGAAAACCTGCAAATCTAAATTTAGATTTCAATGCTGTTGCTGGCGATGTAGTAAAAATAAATCATCGTAGCGTACGGAGCTCGAGCGCACGCGAACCATTTTTCTTTTCCTTTGAAAAAGGGAATCAAGTTTTATCTCGATCTCAAACTGTCTGTCTCAGTGCGTCTTCCCCAGATATTTTGACTCGCGCTTGCTCCAATCACGATGAAAACAACGCACAAATGGAACTGGAAATATTTTTCACAATGCAATATCTAGTCCACGTCACGTGGTACAAACCATTTATTTTAATCGACTGCGAAACGGTTGAATGAATTAAACGATTTTGTAGAGGCGGGAAATGTGCAGGTTCGGTCTAAACGATAAACTCGTTTTCAAAGTATTACCATATCAGATCGTTTCTTTGAAGACATCACCCATCCCATAAACTCTTTCAGCAAACGCTCTCAGGGATATATTATCATGATCAAGTACACTTGGCAGGCCATTTTGGAGACCCCAGTTTGATTTTATGACACAAAGATTCTGTACACATCCTTTTGATATAATCTCGTAGCCGCCTTTTGAGAGCCTTCGGAAAGTCCACTCGCCTACGCAAGGTCCGTTTGTAATAGAGACCTCGTAGACTCGTAGCATAAGAGGTAATAATAGCTACAAGGTAAACTTACTACGTTCTTGTTAAAATTTGCACCTTGAAACTTATCAGCTACGAGCTGCTACAAGTTCGTAGCGCGCTACGCGTTGCGTAGTACTTTGCTACGAACCTATTCTTAGCTCGCGGCGTAGACTTCGCTTTACGTAACCTATCAATTTTGTCAGAATAAAAGGATTCGTCTAGAACTTTTCTTATTAAGACTGAATTTTATTTTAGATTTGTTTTAGTATATTACTATACAACCTTATCTAGACTGTATAAATGTTCATACAATTTTTAATTTGTGCCTGATTACTACTCAAGTACAGCCGAGTACAAAATTGTTATATAGCGAAATAGGAATTTAATCACGTAGTCGACTGCAACTAATGGGTTATAAATTCAATGCACGTCGAGACGCCGCAGGCATGCATGCTCTAAGCTACCATTTCCGAATGCCACTATCTTTGTACATTATGCTTTTATGAGTCTACACAAAGATATTACTAATTGCTTAATATATTTTACAGCACAAGCTGCAGCTTGTGATCTTTTTTAGGATTTCGTACCACAAAAGGAAAAAACGGAACCCTTATAGGATCACTTGTGTGTCTGTCTGTCCGTCTATCACAGTCAATTTGCTCCGAATCTAATGGACCGATTAAGTTAAAATTTGGTACACAAATGTATTTCTGTGACCCAAACACGAACGTGTAACGTAAATAAATGAATTTTGAATATGGGGGTCACTTTTGGGGGTAAATAAGTTTTTTTTTTAAGTTTTTCAAACTGTATCGTGAGCAATAT
Organism: Agrochola litura; assembly: GCA_949152395.1. NCBI lineage: Eukaryota > Metazoa > Arthropoda > Insecta > Lepidoptera > Noctuidae > Agrochola > Agrochola litura. Next base: position 9,453,993 of record OX424509.1, read on the forward strand.
AAAATGAAAGGACTTATCTCAATTTTTTTATTATTTTAAAATAAATACATTTAAAGATATTTAAGAAAATAGATGAAAATTAACCGTTCCCCCCCTTATCTCCGAAACTACTGAGCCTAAAATTTTGCCTCCCTAAATGCAACTTATTCATTACTAGCTCTTGTCCGCGGCTTCACACGCGTGGATGTCGGAAAATATCCCACAGGAACGTACTATAGGCATTAAAAGTACGTGTAAGTAGTGTTAATCCAGGTTATAAACTATTGGTTACATCATTCATGTTGGAATTATACATGTGAGAACAATGTAGAAAGACGTGCACGTTAGAAGCGTCCGTAATAAAAAGATAAAACAAAGAACAACTTCCCGCCCGCTTCTAACGTGCACGTCTTTCTACATTGTTCTCACATGTATAATTTCAACATGAATGATGTGACCAATATTTTGTAACAATTTTTTATTTAAAAGAGTGTCCGTGGAGTTTCTTGCCCGTTCTTCTCCATAGGTACCTACTACGCTTTGGAATGGGCAACTAGCTTCATACCTATTTCTGACTGACCGATTCCTTGACAATTCAAAAGTGCCTGTATATGGTTTAATTGAAATAAATGCTTTGAGTTTGAGTTTGAGTTTGATCTGTGCGCCGAATTTCATTCAAATCCGTTTAGCCGGGTTTGCGCCAATTCTGAACATACATCCAAACAAACAGACAAACGGACAAAATTTCTAAAAACTTTATTTTCGGCATCAGACTTGTTCCCACATCTCGTAGTAATTTCTTTTTTCTAAAATATTCAAATACTCAATGTACAGTTTCAAATTCGTTACTATTTTATTATATGTATAGATTTGAGTTATACTGTATAACTGCCTCGTTGGTCTAGTGGTCGCAAGCGCTAGGTACTGCTGAGCATGAGGTCCTGGGTTCGATTCCCGGGTCGGGAAAAGTGTTATTGGGTTTTTCTATCAGAAATTTCTCAGTAGCAGCTCGGAGTCTGGATTTATGCCCGGTTGATGGCAATAGGCTCGCCCCCTATTACATGGGACTTAAACATAACTGGCGAAATGTGGGTGTACCTGCTACAGGGACACCTCTGCCCATCCCTTCGGGGAAGCAAGGCGTGATGTTATGTTATGTTTGAGTTATAAATCCCGGTTTACATTTTTAACTCCTACTAAAGTCTAAACTTAGAACAAAAACACTCACTAATATGAGACAATGTATGTTATGCCGAAACTATGAGAAGGAGGTTTAAGAAAAAAAAAGTGCACTGACCCACTAAGGCTATCTGCCAATATCTCTCTCAATATCTGCCTACAACTTTCTATATTTTTTAGGCTTATAAGCCTCTGCCAATAAAAAAGAGTAAGGGATCTCGCGCACTAGACCCCCACGACCACGGCCAGTGGTCGCACGGCCAACTAGCGACCAAGTGCATGCTTCGTATCGGTTTCTATAGTTTACCAGGTCGGTGCGCCCATTGTGCACTGGTCGTAAGTAGTGGCCATCTAGTGCGCGAGATCCCTTACTCTTTTTTATCGGCAGAGTCTATACATAATGTCGCCCATGGGCATGTGCCCACCCACATTTTTCTGAATATTCATGAAAAATTATCGAAAAATAACTTTAAAAGGGGGGTCTATCTAAACTTTTTTTTTCTATTTTTTTTTTCCTATTGTTTTATGAACTCACTCATGTTTTTTTTTTTAATGTTTTCACCTTCGTTTTTTTTTGGCATAGTTGACAAATTTTAATAAAAATGTTAGTTTAACCGATAAAATAACTCGTAAGCTTTTAGAAAAATAAACAGAATCCAAATCGAGCCAATAACATCGGAGATATGGCAAACGCTACTCAAAACATAAAAATTTAATAACATGAAAAATATTAAAGATAGGCCCCCTTTTAAAGATATTTTTCGATAATTTTTAACATGCCGATGGGCGACATTGTATAATCAGTAAAGAACTCAAAATTGACCGAATAAATTTATTTTCCACTAAACGTCGTTCAAACTTAAACTCCGCAATTTATTCATTACTTATATTAACTAGGTAAAATTGCACCTACATTTATAAACCTCCGTGCAATGAGTGAAGTAGTTCATTACTCATGCAGGTTGGCTTGTTAAGTTCTCCACTACCTGCTCCTCAATTAAAGTCATTTGCGCCGGGTTTTACTTTATTAGCAAGTTAACTTTACGACCTTTGAATATTTTGGCCTTTACTGTCATTTCTTCCACTTCTACGCCACATACATAAACTCACGCCTTCTTGCAATTGGGGTAGGCAGAAACTAAAGAACGCCATCAGCTACGATCCTTACATACTCCTCCACTCATTCTTCCAAAGTCAAAGTCAAATAATTTATTTCAATTAGGCACTTTTGAACGTCAAAATTTACAAAAAATTGAATTGATTTTAGTCGCCCCTTCCAAAAGGTAGTTTTCGTATGGAGAATAATGGGCAAGAAACTCCACCGTTCCTCTTTTAAAATGTTTTACAATATTTTCGTAAGTCCACTTGTGTCTTCATTAGCAACGCAATGCAGTCTCCAACCAGATACTTCTACCATTATACAAATAAGACCTAAAGATGTTAAGAGTATTATTGACTACATGACTCGGGGTAGATCACCTGGACATGACAGCTTGAGCGTTGAACATTTACGGCAAGCTGGCAGTCATTTACCAAGAGTATTGGCCATGCTTTTGTCCCTGTGCGTGAGTCATAGCTATCTCCCTCAGGACCTCATGTCGTCGCTCGCATGACTAAAAGTCCTATCTAATTCTGTTCGGATTGATAAATAAAGTTTTCACAAAGTGTTCTATCTGTTTTAATAATTAAAAATAAATACCAATATTGAAAATAAATAAGTAGCTATATCGTAAAAATAAAGTAGAATTACCTATAGATTATAATTTTATTTTAGTTAGAAATGTCGTAACTGCAAAACGCTTTTCCTTAATAATTGACAATACGGAGATAGGACTGTTAGTCATGCGAGCGACGATGAGAACTATAGCCATACCAATTGTCAAATGTAAAACAGCAGACATTTGTGACAAGAGTAACTATCGTCCCATCTCCTTGGCAACAATTCTGGCTAAGGTAATGGATAGTCTGATTAACGGGCATTTAAGAAAGAACCTGAACCTGCAGCACGCGCAATTTGGCTTCCAACCTGGCCTTTCCACACGGTGCTTTGAAGCACACGGTTAGGTATTATTTGGATCGTATGACACCTGTATAAACAGGCTTGTTATTTAGATTTATCCAAAGCCTTTGATCTAGTTTGTTATGAGGTCCTGTGGGATAAACTGCGTAAGCAAAATGTATCTACGGAACTAGTGGAAATTCAGAAATTTTGGTATGACAATCAATTAAATGTCGTTAAGTGGGCGGATTGCTTGTCTGAGGAGTACAAGCTAGAGTGTGGCGTGAGGCAAGGGGGAATTTCCTCGCCCACGCTTTTTAATGTTTATATGGATAGCCTGATTGGTGAGCTCAGTAGCACGCATGTAGGTTGTCATATTGATGGAGTCGCTGTCAATAATATAAGTTATGCCGACGACATGGTGCTGCTGGGACCGTCAATTAGAGCCCTTCGTCATCTACTTGGAGTTTGTGAGCGGTATGCTAAGAGTCATGGTCTCAAGTATAATGCTGCTAAGAGCGAGTGTATGTTTTTTGGTCTTGGTGATAAAACCCATCATGAACCTCCACCTCTTTTTTTGAACGGTTCTCCTCTCACTAGAGTGAAAAAGTTTAAATTTCTAGGGCATATTGTCACCGATGATCTTAGGGACAACGAGAACATTGAACGTGAACGCAGAGCGCTGGCAGTCCGGGGTAATATGTTGGCTCGCAGGTTTGCTCGTTGCTCAGCTGAAGTCAAGTTAGCGCTATTCAAAGCATATTGCCAATCTTTCTACACGAGCAGCCTGTGGGTTAATTATACTCAAAAGGCTTACAGCGCTCTGCGGGTACAATACAATAACGTCTTCAGGATGTTGTTGCGGTTGCCACGGTTCTGCAGTGCGTCCGCCATGTTTGCCGAAGCGCGTACGGACAACTTTTACGCAATAAGACGCAAGCGTGTGTCGTCACTGTTGAGCAGAGTACGCGGCAGCAGCAACGACATTCTGAAGTTAGTTTCGAGTAAATTTCAGTGTCCGATGCACTCGCTCTGGGTAAGCATCGTGGTTGGGACGGTAAAATAAAATGTTTTAATTGTTATTTATATTCTTACCTACTAACATAGTTTATAAGCTCTTGTTGTTACTAACCATAATGGATCATGTTGTCTGACATAAATAAATAAATAAAAAAAATAAAAAAATTGTGTACATTAAATATAAAATTATATATTATGTGAAGACGATGCACCTCAAATAAGATTACTATATCATAATTATAGGTAAAAAGAACTTAAAATGAAACAATGACAGATAAATTAATTATGTGATGGATACATGGTGCTCACACATTTACAAACATTGTAAAAGTATATGATATTCCTAAATCTTTTACAAGTAATACTAAAAAGTCGGTGTGTGAGTTCAAATAATCACAGAATGTAAAATCAATGTTATAATTATAAAAATAATAAATTATACAATTAAATTAGCAACCAGTCGTCTAGACTTTAAATATTGTCCTATGGAGCAGGACCAGCATGTTTCCAAGCATCCTTATCTTGGATATAATCCTCTAATTTGTAATATACTTGTTTACAAAGTGTACTTTTAATATGAGTTTTAAATTTTCTTTCAGATAATTGTAATATATCATAAGGTATTTTATTGTAACATTTAACACAGTACTCCATAAAAGATGTATTCCATTTCTATTGTGTTGATTAGAGCTATATATGTTTATGAAAAAGTACATGCTAAAAAGATTTAACAAGCATGCAACTTCTCTCTGGATCAAACTGCATGTATTCTAGAAAACATTATTTTTATTACGTGTAGACGTGAATAAGAAAGTTTCGACAGCTCAAAAATATTCCATTGCAGTACATAGAATTCCGATTTAAAATGCAGCAGCATAAAATTCTCGCAGCATCAGAAGAATTGAATTCAATTGCGATGAAAATCTCTTGGGAATGCATTCAACAGATAAATAAATCAATGGAAGTTGGAGAAATTCATCATAACACGCGAAATGATTTTTTGCTTCGTAAATGGATTCAGGTTATGCTGGTCATTGATCTTTTTCGAAATCGTTGATCCGTTTATTGTACTTTAACACTTTTGACTCCACCCACTTTTCATAGAACTCATACCTACGCCATGCCGCCATAAACATTGGAAGTGAACCCTCCAGGAGGGTTACCGGCATTACGTTTGCGCGGTCAACGGTCAACGGCATTAGCATTAAAACCGTGTTATAAGTTATAAAACACTGTAAAAAAAAGTAAAATAGTGTTTTCAGGAGTGGTAACTGAAGAAACACGGGTGGGTTTTAGTCAGTAAGAGTCTGACATGCCCTCCCGCTCCACCCAGAGCGGGAGAAGTTATTTGATAATATACCACCCATAAAAAAGGTGGTCTTGTCGCTATACGTAGTTTCCAACCTTTTAAATTTTTTGTGAATATTTTCAAACGTGATCACAAAAAAAAAGGCTTTGATTTTAATAAAAGTTTTAACAATAGAGCCTGTTGAAAATATTTTATCAATGAACCAATCGGCAATCAATTAAAAACATCGAGTTTTTTTTATTTCGCCAACATTTTCTTTGTTCTGATAACCGTCTGGCTGTTGTCCGGCCGTGTTTGTGCGGCAAAGCGTTGGCACAAATAATCTTTGTCAATGAGTTGTACCCATCATTGCGTAACTTGCACGTGGTGGCGCGTCACTCGGCCCTTTCCGACCTTTCGCGGGAACGACCGAAACCGAATATCGATCGGAACGAGCCCGCGAACAACGCGACACTGCTGTGACGTCACATGATATGCGACTGTGAAAAGTCCAAGCACCGACCCTTCACCAAACAAAAACCACCTCTATTTTGTTTACTTAAAGTTGAAATTGTAATGGATAGTTACAGTTTTGAGTCTGTTTTTTATACAGGATGAGTTATAAAGGTGGCGGTTCTCCGCGTGCGAACCTTCCTGACCCACATCGGGCGATGCGTAATGCGTATGCACCTGTTATTTGTACTAGTATCCCAGTACTATGGCGTGAAGTTCAATGTGTGAGTTTACGGCAGACACGAGTACGAGTATTGTTTATTGATGGGGAGATAAAATGGAAAATGGCACACTTACGAAATGATTGCGGATTTTTCGAGCGATATTTCTGCATATTGATAAACTGATTGTTAACAAAATATGAAATATTGGTACTGATGTGTTAGTAAGTAATAACTAAAGAAACTGAGGAAGAACTTTTCCAAAGTAATAAAAATAAAATATACAAAAATATTTATTTCAACTAAAACATTGTTTCATACATAAATTGAGGCAGCCCCAGTAAGTTACAATAGTACTTGTGTCGGAGCTGGCTCACTACTTCTTTAAGCTTTGCAATGATGAGAAAAAAAAAGAAAATTGTGCTTGTGTTTTATTGATTTACAAGCCATGTGTCCAATGGGATTCCCCATCGCCATAATGACGAACTTCTCATACAAACCTCTTTAGGAAATTAATTTTCAAAAATCCTTCTTCAGGGCTGACTTTCGTTATTTAACTTTTGTGCAAAATTTTATACCGAGCAATTTAGGCTGAGCGCCGTCTGTCAATAAATGAATGAGATTTCAAAAAACCAGAAAAAAAAACAAATTGTTACTTTGCAAAAACCATGTTTTAAAACAATTGCCGGAATTTTCTAGTAAACACCGATCTACTAACAGACGTAAAAGCGAGTTCCACAACTACAAAGTACATCTTCAAAAAGAGAGATATATCTATGAAGCTGCGGTGCTACGGCCTACAAGAAGTTGGCTACGAAACGCTACGAAGCGTAGCACTGCCACAAAAACTGCAACGGGGACAAAAACTCAGCCAACCGTAAAGCAGATTTCGTCTGATGATCATTTGTGAACATTTACCACATTCTTCTGTTTACCTAGGTTTTAAGTACCTAAAAGTAATGCAATAGTGAATGTATCTACCATAGGGATGGTCAAAACAAATTCTATTTAATCCGTCAGTCAGATAATAAAAAAATATTAGACACGTATTTTTTGCTTTGTAATAAATAATAAAAAATTACTTAGATAAAACTCATTAAAGTTGGGGGTCGCTACGTCACAAGAAAGTATAAAGTCTACATACTCGTGACGTCTTGGCACATTTTAACCGTAATCTTTTGTTAACGTAAAAAAGAAAAAATATGTGTCCAATATTTTTCAATAATATACCTGACGAACAAAACAAAATGTTTTAGGCATCATCCCTATTCTTGGCTCGAATATTTCAGACGATCTTTTTGTCCGTCTTTTATGGGTTCCGTAGCCAAATAGCAAAACCCGAACCCTTATAATTTCATCCAGTCCATCTGTCCGTATGTCACAAAGCCATTTTACGCAGAGACTATATCGATGTTTCGAAGGAAAGTGTAGTTAATTGATTCAGGCGTGACCTTGCGGAAATCCATTATAAAATACAGTAGACGTAGATATATTTAGTAACCTGTTCCACTTAGCTATTTCTAAAGAGCCATTAAAAACTCCTGTAAGATATCGACACGTGTTTCACCTCTCAACGAGGCATCCTCAGGATGACGATGGACTTGTTGCGAACCCGAACACGGCGTGTTGTCACACCGAGCGCTGAGCGCAGACTACACACTCACTAGTCTCACTAATGCGCGGTGGCGGCGCGGCCACGGCGTCGTGTCACCGAGCACTAACGGTACCACCACCGAACTGCACCAACCTTGGCCACGGGTAGACAGAAAACTTTTCTTTTTGTTGCCCATAACGTGGAAGCTTAGGCCTGCATCTCACCTGATGGTAAGTGATGATCAGGCCGAAGGTGGAAGCGAACTTCACCCGGAATCCTCAACCACAGAAGAACTGGCTATCTTACCTCTAACTGCCAAAACACAACAATGCTGTTAACATTTTTGCTATGGTTGCAGACCAGAATAAGATGGTGGTAGCTAGCCAGGCGGACTTAGAACCAGCCCTACTACCAACCAAACTGAGCAAAAAATGTTGGCCCCATTGGAAATCGAACTCCGACCTCTGGGTCTGAGACAGGTGGTCTAACCACTAGACCACAGAGGCGGTTAAAAGATGGCGGAAAATTTTCTTCGTGAAACGACGATTTTTCATCTACCCTCGCTTGATTTTGTTCATTGACGGTACTTCAACTATCCTGAACAGCCGAACTACCCTGTTAAAAATCTCTCCGTGAAAACTTACGTGAATTGTCATTCCACCTGAGGGATTAACACAATTGACAGCTCACTTCACCTAAGTTGTCACGGACCGGCTTGTCTTGTCATTTCTACAGTACCTATTTCTATTTTCTTAATGTCCCTCGGGTATCATCGGATTTCCGAATACAAACGAATGCTAATTTCCATGTCCATCAATTATTAGATTTATTGTGTATAATAATTTGAATTCAGAACTAAGTACTTTATTGTTGTTTTGTTTTGGATATTATTTTCCTATCTGTCGTGCCTGCGACTTTAGCAGTTTTTCTCCCATTTTTAAAATAAATTACATTAAGATAAAAGAGTATTAAGAACTCTATAATACTTCCAAGTCGATTGAGTGTCCGGTCTGCACCAAGTGCAAAGGGCAACTGATAGAAATCCGACAACTAACGAAACACGAAGTTTGCCGAGGAACATTAAGAAAATAGAAATACAGTACCTACTTGTGTTTATTTTCGTACATATTTGATTTTAAATAAATAACAACATTTAAATTAATAAAAGTTTATTGAAATGTAAGAAGTGTCTTTTATCTGAATCGAATTATATTACAAATAGAAAATCACACACATAATATTGGATAGATAAGGTAAACATTTGGTAGGTACAGACATCGTAAAACTTAAAAATTGAATCCATTTTTATTGGCAATTATCAATAACGTCCTTATTCATAAATGTCTTATAACTAAAAAGATGTAGTGTTTATTATTACGGTGACTTTCAAAACAATCGAAAATCGAAATTTAAGGGTGCTACCCATCAAATAGAAACAACTTTTACACATAACATAAAATGAAATGAAAAAGTGTTTATTCACAACAATACTCGTTTTTACATAGTAAATTTACCTCTGCCAAACTGCACAGCAGTTTGTTGGCAGATGTAGCTCCTTTTTAGCACATATTTTATTTTCTCAAATATTCACTACAAAAAAAAAATACTTTGACAAAACACATTTAAAAGATACTTATGTATTTTATTTTTAAAAGAGGTTTTTGTGACAGAACTGTCTATATCGACTGGAAGGTTATTTAAAATACTTGGAACTAAAAAACGTCTACATCTTCGACCATAATACCACACACACCTTGTTCACCTTGTTTCCCCGAAGGCTTGGGCAGAGGTGTCCCTGTAGCAGGTACACCCACATTTCGCCAGTTATGTCGAGCTTATTGCCATCAACCGGGCACAAAACCAGACTCCGAGCTGCTACTGAGAAATTTCTGATAGAAAAACCCAATATCACTTTGCCCGACCCGGGAATCGAACCGAGGACCTCATGCTCAGCAGTAGCGCTTGCTACCACTAGACCAACGAGGCAGTAAAATTTTTAAGAAAGTAAAAATTGTTTATATTAATTGATAGATAGAACATCTTAAATTTTGAGGATTGTTTTCAAAGTCACCCAGTTTAAGTAGTAGGTAGGTACTTCTATTTTTTCTGAATGTCGCTAATTCTGCCAATGTAGGTACAGACACATCAAGCTACCCGAAATTGTCAAATTTTCCCAATCAACTTTGAACCTTATGATCCAGCGATAAAGTTGAAAATCTATTAAATAAAATTGACAGATAGTAGTAGCCTGATGTGCTGGCGTCTGTACTACATAAAATAACACGGGTGTAATGATTATAGGAGTAAATATTTACACATTCATTAAATATTACAAATTTTAATATCTGCCTTCGATCTAAAATCGCCATTACAAGTTTCCAAACACGGCGTAATTTATTGAAAAACTACATAATACCGTGAAAGATCACGTATAAATAACCTACTTAAAAAACGTGAAACCTGTATTATATTCCTCGTATTTAATAATGAGGAACTTCCATGCTATATTAATTTTTTCTTCCGTGTAAGGTGCAGCGCAGACGACACAGTTTTTGTGCGATCGAGTCTGTGGCGCACGAAAATGTCTTAATTGTCTCCGATGTTTTTCCGAATGCAGGTTATTCTATATAGGATGTGTCGCTCGATGGTAATTTCTGTCAATTTAAAATTTAATTTAGGAACCATTCCGTAGCTCACATTACGAATAAGATAGGAATTTTCAATGTGCGCCACAGACTCGATCGCACAAAGTGTGTCGTCTGCGCTGCACCTAATAGTAGGCCGCATCCTATATATCGTTAGTCGTGTGATTACTCGATCGGTCGCGTGCATATTTAACTTTTTGTTCGAAAAACCGGAAAGCGCCCTCTGTCGGCGCGACTACGACTTCAGGTTCATCGAAAAAGTTCGAATGATTGTGGATTCGCGCGGCGATCGCTTTTAAATAGGACGTGGGGGTATAGTGATGATACAATTTAAAAGATTGGCATTCTTAATAGATATTATACAGTGTGAGTTTTCATAATGTGCAGATATCGAAATGAGGGAATCTATGCTTAATTTTATCGACGCAAAAATATTTAAAAAAATCTAAATAAATTTTTATATTGCTTATGGAGTAGAAAAAAAAATTGTAACAAAACTGTGTATCTTTTAAACTAAATGATCTATCGCGATGAAACAAACTCCATATAGATAAGAAGTAATTAGGCGTCCTCATAAAATGAAAATTGTGGAAAAAAAAAACTCCCACCCCCAATAAAAAATAAACGTGTCTTTTTTTTCATAATTTTTTACAATAATCGTGTACATTATCAATAAGACGCAAAAGTAAATAAAAAATGAAGTTTTTTTTTAAATATTTTTTCCATCGATAAAATTAAGCATAGATTCCATCATTTCGATAATGTGCACATTATAAAGACTCGCACTGTATATGTATAGGTGGCGATGAATATTTTAATTAAATCAGAATAAACAATATGACGTCAGTACACCTAAATATATATTTTATTGATCATCAGTCCATGTCTTATCGAATAACACCCTTTAAATTGATTATTTTAATGTCTACTAAGTATAAAATGTACCAACACTACATTGATACTTGTATTTTTATAATAACAATTAATATTTTCTTTACTTTCGTGCGCACTGCAGCAAAAAAATAAATAAATAAAAAGACAATGAGTAATGTAGAGATTTTTTTACTGCAGTGCATACGGTAGCTGTTTTAAACAGTTCCAATACATCTAGGTTCTATACAGAGATCTACATTGACGTCGAACGCACTTTTTTTTTCTAAATAGCAAATAATTGGATACTCAATTGAATATTTCATTTAAAAAACTACTCTCCTACAATACCTACTAAAACTAGATGAATATCCGAAAAATGCAGTAATTTTAAAATACATTTATTTTATTGTACAGTACCGACCAAAAGTCCATGAGCAATCTCACAAAGCAATAGACTGACGCTTCGGTTTGACTTACGACCTTCTTCTATAAGTTGAATACTGTAGACACGCACATTACACACACACACTCACTTTGTCTGCAACCAATGACTAGTTCAATAATCATCATTCGTTTTTAGTTTCATTCGTCTTGTTCACATAAATATTAAAGTTTAGCAGGTAGACCACAAAAAACTAAGTAAATTATTTCGATTTCTGTGGGGTAGATGCAGTTTGTTACGAGTATTTAATTAATAGAACTTTTTTGGTTCGTGGATAATATTGGTGACGAGTATTTAGCGCAGTGTTGTGGTTATTATTATCAAAAAGCAGGCATAAAATATATTGAAGAGATCAGATCAGATCAGAGAATATTATTGCGCTGCGTAAAAGTGAAGTGAATATCTAATGGAACCGGACTAAGTGTGAGTGTTATCATTAATATATTTCATATTTTACTAAACATAAATCTTAATCAAGGGTATTGTTGATAGAACAGAGGTATTGTTGAGACAGAAGATGCCTTTAAATTCATTGTGAGGTTTAATTCGATTAGTGAATAATAAATAATAAGGTATTATGTGTAATAAAAACAATGTTTTTCTTTGTTCTAGAGAAATACTGTGAGGGTTAAGAGATATGAGGAAGGGGCTTATTATCGAGTAGCAGCGACGTTAAATGGTGAATGAAACAAATGGTTTCATACCAACGAGACATTTTGCTGAATTATTAAAAACACGTCATGAACCGTTCGCCGTGCACTCTGAAGGCTTGCATCACTGAAGACCAGCTAGAAAACCGTTTTTGACCTTAAAATATTGACCGTACCAACTTAATAAACAACAGATTCGTTATTGCATGAATTTATGGTACCTAACGAATTTTTTAAGCACGTTTCAATAGGGTGTTTGTCGTATTTCTTGCAGATATACCGAAATTGTTTAATATTATTTTAGTAATAGTATTATTTTAGGATAAAAATTTGAGGTTTAGTTTCAATCTTCTTTTCGTAAAGAAAATGAATACTTAAGCTTTAACCTCAATAACAACCAATATTTACTAAAGTCAAATAAAATGTAAAATAATTAATACAAATAAAATATAAACAAACTGCCCATATTTAACCTTAAAATTACCTATTCTGTAAGTAGTTTTTTACATTTTAAGTAGTCTAATATTCTTATTTATTACTTAATTACTTCGACCATGATCAAAGCTTAATATTTATGGTGAAAAAATCCATTAAAAATTTAAAATATTTCATAATTTAAATATGTCAAAATAATACAAACTGCTTCTAAGTTTCTTGACATCTATTTCACATCTTATTCAGCTGAAGTAATGATAAATAATTGTAGCAGTTTATTAACTTATGTAAAATAAATATAACGAATAAACATATTTTTTTTAATTTTGTTATCATATATCACGCATTTTTTATTCTAAAACCTTTATTGCAATAACAACATAAAAAAGCAGCAATATTTAAAAATATTATTATCGAAAACAAAAATAATAATATTTGCAAAAAACCGCACTGTGTTTCACGAGATTAGAACCTGAGGCAGTTTGAATTCCATACCAACGCTTAACGCTTTCTGCTATCTGCACATGTTAAGTTACTATTGAATTTTAGCAATGCCATTAACTGGTCAAGTTCACGCGCATAGTGCGTGTGTGCTAGCATGTTTAAAGCGACGGAAATATATTGTTGTTTCGTGTAACTGCGTTATCTGTGGTGTGTGTATCGTGTTGCTTACACATACAAATGTACGAGCTATACCGCGTGTTCACAGCAATACGACTCTTAGCGTGCTCATGCACTTTTGAGCGCTTACTGTACAATATACAAAGAATTTTTGTTCGGGCTAACAATAGCGCCATCTATCTTGCAATATATATATTACTATAATATGCACCGTGCTGTTATTGTAAAGACATGTTGTTGTTTCATGAAAGTTTGAATATAAAGGATTCTATGCATCAAATCATGCTTAAATTATTTAAAAAACCTTATATTATGAGAGTGCAACACCTGACTAGATTTTTATGATTTATAACATATACTTAGTAATGATAAAATTGTAAAATCATTGCATACGTCTAGCCTGTGTGGTATGTGTGAGGCATTCAGAATAAACAAGTAATTACCCCACCCATCAATTGGTAGAAGCTTGAGTATGATACAGTTATTTACATACTATTTAGGGGTTAAAGTTCAAAAAGAGGCCTTCAAAAAACTTTAAGTAAGTTTCATAAGCAAGAGAAGATTTAGTTTCTTCTCTCCGCCTATCTTTTATCAATTCCTTCTCGTGCCTAATTAAAACTTTATAAAGTGGACAATTCCAAAACCAGTTATTTTTTTGATTTATAACATTACTGTGATGCTCCGTCAAGTCTGCATTAGCACACTTTTCACAAGGCTCTTTGCGTTCAATTTCTAAAGGAGGTAACGTTTTATTCTCAACAAACCCATTGAATTTGTTCTGTACACCCAAATAGTTATACATAGTGTCTAGGATTTTATTCACAACAAATCTTCGGTGATACCAGATTGTCTGATGATTTTTATAGTACTTCAGCAAGTCATCATTTGATAACAATTCATAGAAGAGCAATTCAAGTTTGATTAAAGTTGCATTCCAAGTTGCATAGCATTTGCAATTACCTGGAGCATAGCCCAACACAAGGGTAATTAGATCATCATCATTTCTTGTATTCAAGATCTTGCTAGGCGTCACAACTGGATCACTAGTCATATGATCAGCTAACACCTTTTGGAAATTCTCGCGTAAGTTTACATTCAACTCTTTTTCAAACACTGGCCACTTATCATCAATTGTGAAAAGTATGCTAATACAAACCTGGCGATAGTGAAAGCAACTATAGTCAGAAACATGACTTGATGTCCATTCCTTAATGAATTTGTATTCGTTGATGTGAACCAGGGTGCCGTTGAAGTGGTCTCTATTGCGCAAGCAGAGGTCCATTACAAAGGCGCGGTGGTCCCAGCAGTGGTAGTTGTTCATGCACTTATCTGCAGCCATATCGCAGACTCTAATCTCTTCAGTAATGAGATCAGTTAAAAACTCTGCACTTAAATCATCATCCTCTGAAATCAATAATAATATTTTATGTCAGAAAAGAGTTTCTTAACAGCGCGCTGAAGTCGGGATTTGTCCGGTTGCCTGCCCCTATTGAAATTGAAACATAAATATTTCAGTCCGTCCAGGAGTTGTTTATAACCGTGAGCAAGAAAAAGCTTCATAACAATTGTCTATTGGAAGTTTTGGTTATGCAATAACCAGATTATTATCGTAACTAGTCATTGCCTACGATATCATTTAATTTTGTCACCTTAAAAAACTGCTTCACATACCCGGAAAAAAGTATTCTTGATTCAGGTCTACCTCTGTGCCAAATTCCATCCTAATCTATTCAGTCAAACACCCAAATTATCATCATTATCTATTGATAATATAGCACTATTGTGATAAATTTAAATACAATAATAGCTAAATAATGTTTGAACAATTGGAACTTTTTTTTTTGTTTTGGAATAATAAAAATAAAAATCTCATACCGGATAATACAACACTTACCAACTAATAACAATCTTGTTAAAATCCATCTCCTGTATGCATAAGCTTCGTTACATTTTGGCTTCCTTGTTAGTACTAATTTAGTAAAATGCATCTCTGAGAACCAGCCGTGGAACTGCTGCGATGTCATTTCTCTTCTTTTGTTCCATAATGAGGTTACATCAGGGTTTATCAGAATTGTAGCATTTAAAAGGTTATAAATCCTCTTATAATTTAGATTTGATAATCTGCTGAGTCTTCGCTTTGGATTAGTCAAAAAGTCACGGATTAATTCGGAATAGCAGTAGTTGTATACATGCTTCACACACCAAGACTCCAGTCCTAACGAAGTTGCAACATACAGAACAGGTGATTTGTTGGTAGTAGAGTCCACAGGAACAATGTCAAACTCAGTCCTGAAACACACCACATGTTGGATTAACACGCTAGTTTTTTACAGAATACATGAACATGATTCATGATTTCATGTATCTTGAAATTTTGCCAATTTGAAGTAAATATTTACAATTCACGGTCCTCCAAAACTTGATTCAACTCCTTTATTATTTTCTCCACTAGTCCCGATAGTCCGTTCCTATCCTCGTTCATAGTTGTCATGTCAATTTTCTCTTGTAGAAATTAATTATTGATTTGAGTCTTTTTAGGAATCATCAAATACATTTACATGAAAACAAGATCACGATTCACGGTACGTTTTTGTACAGCATTTTGTAAACGTCAATTATTCATTACCAATAGAAATGTCATTTTCATTGATTTTCATAGACAAGACAACATCCATATTCTTTTTCATTCTAGTTGTATGATTTTGATGTTTGGGTACTAGGCGTTTGAGTTCTCCATAATTTAATACATTTTCAATGTTACTATTCGGTACAGCGTTTCTGCTTATGTTTACATAATTCCTATTTTTGTAAAAATAGTCAGAAGAAAACCTAACCTTTCCGAGGATGGATGCAAAAATTTTCGAGCTCGTTTCATTCGCAGTTGCATCCTGCATTCTCCTGCTTCTCAAACTATTCTGTTTAAGAGACGAGGGAGCCCCACTTAGTTCTGCCGTAGGCCTCAGTTTGGCTTAGTCCACCACTAATGTATTTTTGAAGACGAATTTTCGACCTTGCTTCACTCGCTCTTACATCCTAGATTGTCTTCTCTGGCAAGATTTAACTTTATGATTTACTAAAAAAAATCTAACCAATCCGATGCTTACATTTTCGAACTCGCTCGCTCTTGCACCTAGGTCCTTTTATTTCCAAGACTGTTCAGTTTTCATATACCTAAGTCGGCAAAGTTAGTAACTCTGTCTCTAACCTATCCGAGCTGCAAACATTTTTAAACTAGCTTTGCTCGCTTTTGATTCCTAGGTTCTTTGTAACTGTGATTTCTGCGTCGAAGAACAGTATAATACCACCAAACAAAAAAATCCTTTCCCAGACTCGGTAGCAAGATTTTCCAAAACGAACAAACTATGTTGACCAGTCAGCCCCAGATCTAGAGGGGGGCAAACCGGGGCACGTGCCCTGGAACCGCCAAAAATTCAAGCGTAGCAGACTAGTCCACCACCCGACCCAGCACATCGCAACTTTGCAATAAATGAGACTCGCAGCACATTATAATATTTTTGTTATTCTTTTTTACAACAGTTTTGGCGCCCCTGTTGGATTGGCACTTTATCGATCGATAAAATTTGATTTTTAGCAAGGTTTTTTTTTTTTTGGGGGGGGTGGCGTGTCAGACTCTTACTGACTAAACCCCCGGCAGGCATTGGCCCTAACGGACCCCGTCAATTCTGCTGACATCTCTTTGAGGCGCGCGTGGAACACAACGCGCCGTCGACCCGGGCTTGGTCCTTATCGGACGGCGAGCTACCCATTGCTCACCGTCCGCAAGCCCGCGCCTACGGTGGCCGGAAATCGGCTCGCGATTCCCGCCCAGGGCGTCTCCTCCTGCGGCGGTTAGGGGCGTGAGGGCGCGAAATTTGCCTCTCCCTCACGCGTTCCGCCTCCTCCTTCGCGAGCATTACCGCTTCGCAGAAGGAGGTGACGGCCTGCCATTTCCTCTCGCTCCGTACCATGGCCTGAACCAGGGCCGGACGCGAGAGATCACCGCCGCCGATCGCCTCTACGAGGACATGGCGTTGCTCCGCCCAAGCCGGGCAGACCTCCACCGTATGCTCCACCGTGTCCTCAGGCTGATCCACACAATGGTGACACCCGGGTGTTTCCTCCCGCCTTATCCTAAACAGGAACCTCCCGAAGCAGCCGTGTCCGGTGAGGACCTGCGTCAGGCGGAAGGTGAGGACGCCGTGGCGTCTCTCAAGCCACTCCTCAAAGAGGGGTTTTATCGCCGCAATTGTGGCGTGCCCAGCGCGGGGTTGCGACAATCGCACCCTCCATGACGCCATGAGATCCAGACCACTCCCAGATGTGCGCGAGGACCTTTGCCTCCAGATCCCATGGCGGTAATCCGGCAAGGAGGCTCGCCGTCTCGCAGGAGACCGTGCGGTATCCTTGGGCCAGCCGAATGGCCATGACCCTCTGGGACGCGTTCAACCCTTGTGTGAGCAAGCCTTACGTGTGTCATCGACGGCGAGCCAAATAAGTCCGTTAACATAAAAACCACGTACTTTAAGTTCGCACGTCTATCACCCACTTAAAACTAGTCTCGAACCGGCACTATTTATCTAGGTTATATACTTACAACACATATAAGTTAAAAGAAAGAGGCGGATGATTGTTTAATTCGGTAGAACAATATTTTTACACGGATTAAATTAACAAATTCTCAAACTCTTTGAAAGCGCGATCAATAGCCGGTGTTATGTCTCGAACTGGATTATCGTTTACGGAAAGCCAAATTGATCCTGGAGCGCCATGTTCGAACATCTTAACAAGAGCTGAAACTGCAGACTCCACCCTGAAAGTAAAGAATGCAGATGCTGTACAATATTGTGTACGAATATTACATACATATAAACATAGATAAACTCACTTCTTCCCATGGGGGTAGGCAGAAACTACAGAATGTCAACTGCTACGATCCTTACATACTCCAACGAAGCGACACAAACGCGAATACGAACACACGAAACACACAGACAAACATACACGAATATTAATCAAGGTTTAGGCTCTAGACAGACGAACTGCATTTCAACGGACTGCGTAGTCGGTTGGCAGTTATAGCAACTCACAAGCATTCAAACTGCAATTTTGCTGCGGGTAAAAAATGCCGTCCGTCTGTTTAGACCATAGATATAAGAAAGATATTTCTATGGTTTAGACCCTAAAGGCACTTGCGTCAGGTTAGCTCGAAATTCAAACTTTCTTACGGTTTTTTTTTTATTTGCCGGTCCGTATCATTTGTTTGTTGATCAAAATATGATTTGCGGCCGTAAAATATTCACAGACTTATGACCATTAAAATCATTAATAAACTCTAAGTTCAAATTACCCTATTAAATGACTATTTCATAAAATCGTAAACACGAACATCTGGGGCAAAAAAAACTTACTTTTGACAAACGTAATTTTTCGCAACAGCAGCAGCCATTATCTTCCCAAGATTTGGGTCATATGCCCTCGTTTCTAAATTATGCATTATGGGAGTGTCGGTAGCTCCAAAACATATTGTCAAAACCCTAATGCCAGTGTTTTCGTAGAACGGATCCATCTGGAAATGAGAGTAGAAAGAGATCAGCATAGCGGATCTGCAACAGGAGTCTGAGCATGGTAGTCAATAAGCTGGAGATTATATCTTGAAATAGGCACAGAGAGTGAATCGAAATCTTCAAATAGACAGATTTTAGGCCCAGTATAGGTATGACGGTAGACAGAATCTGCTCAAAAAAAACGGAAAAGTGAGTGTCGGACCACGCACAATGCCTTCATTGTGCGTGGTCCGACACTCACTTTTCCGGTTTTTCATCCCAACTACGGAACCCTTGTTCCGTAGTTGGGATGAAAATAAATCCCAAAAACAAACTTAACTTTGTAGTTGATAAACATGTTCTCCCATACGGAATGTATTGGAAAACAAATTTTTGCAACTGCAAAGTTAAGTTGGTCGATTATTACTCGTTAACTTGAAGAGCCTACTTAGCTGGGATAGTTTTCCTTTTAATTTCGTTATATAAACTACTGCTGTGATTTTTTTCACACATCCAAAACCAACCATTTAGCTGGCAGGGGGGGGGACACTTGACTCTAACAAAAATTAG
Source organism: Agrochola litura (assembly GCA_949152395.1). NCBI lineage: Eukaryota > Metazoa > Arthropoda > Insecta > Lepidoptera > Noctuidae > Agrochola > Agrochola litura. Next base: position 9,473,505 of record OX424509.1, read on the forward strand.
CACTTTAAAGCTTAATATTTCGCAAACGAATCCCTGAATCCAAAAACGGTCTTCACAAACTCACAATGTTTTTGAAGGACCTTTCCAATGATACCCCACAATATGGGATAAAAAAAAAACATCACGACTTTACGTGTATGGGAGGTACCCTAAAAAAAATGTTTTTCATAATTTTATTTTACCACTTTGTTGGCGTAATTAATATGTATAACTATGCCAAATTACAGCTTTCTGGTACTAAGGGTCTCGGAGCTAGACCGCGGACAGACAGACAGACAGACGGACATGACGAAACTATAAGGGTTCCCTGTTTACTACGGAACCCTAAAAATTGTATAATTGCCATAGAAGAGAATATGACCGTAGGTTGACAACTAAGTGAATAGAAACCTAATTGTTTCAATAAATTGTGTAAGTGAGCCTACTCAAACTTAACTCACCGCCAAACATTGGCTGAAGTGCAGAACAGCAATTTTTGATCCTTTGTAAATCGGTAGAAATGGGACTTTACTCAAAGCGGCTATTGACGAGATATTAATAATGGTCCCACCAGCTCCACCTTCATCAATCCTCATGTGTTGGACCCCTTTTAGTGTAAAGGAAACCAGACCTTGCTGGAAATTAAAAGAAGTTAGGTATATTAGGTAGGTATCTTGACCAGGGTTGTAACGGATGATGTATAACGGATGAGGATGCGGATGAGGATGAGAATGCTGAGCTTTTAAAATCAAAAGTTGAGGAAGCGAATGTTTTGCGGATATCAAAATTCATGCGGATGCTCTGCAGTTGCGGATACGGATATCCGTTATATCCCTGATCTTGACCATTTTATAGTCTTGCAGGTCATATTACATTCATTTTAAACTACTTACATTTCCCTGACTGTAGATTTATTTAATCAATTCGTTTCGATGAATATTGTATAACTATAAAATGAAAGTTGGGGGGAGGCCTGTGTCCAGCAGTGAACGTCTTTCGGCTGAAATAAGGGCTGAAATGATGATGATGATCCAAATGAAAGCTAATACAGTAAGTATTTCGAGTTAATAATGTAATCAGACACTTCCAATCGTTATGCAAATAAGTAGCTTCAGCAACTGGCAGCTGGTGTCAATAAATATTATCTTTAAACTTACCTGCATTTGTTTTAACTAGTGATGTGCCGGATCGTTAAAAAATGTGATTCGCGGATACGGATACGGATACGGATCTCAACTTTCTTCAGGTTCAGCAGGAATTATTTATGATCCTCATTGTAACTGACTTTTGGGGGACAAAGCTGCCAAGTTACTCTTTTTGAAATACAATTTACCATTACTCAATATTCGTATATTTTTTTTAAGTTCTTGAAAACAACATAGTTTTAATTGATGACTACAAAGATAGTTTAATTACTACCTTATAACTTAATTTAACTTTTTTTTTTACTAATTTTGATTGAAGTCATTGCTACATATCTTTAAAATTTCATACACGTAATGAAATGTTTTAATATAAAAGATCCGTTCAAGATCCGCCAAAAAGTAACGATACGGATACAGATCTTTTTTCTCCCTCGGATATTCGCGGATACGGATACGGATATCCGGCACATCACTAGTTTTAACTAATTAGGTACCGACTTAAAACATAAAATTTTATACCCAGTTAACGTCAGAAGCTGTCCTCCACATGTGAGGTGCGTCGACCATAACGCCAGCGTTGTTGATGATGACATCGATCTGCTTGAACTGAGCGAGCACGGAGTCGAACGCGCTCGTTATGTCCTCTTCCTTGCTCACATCGCATTTGATGAACACCGCCTTATTGCCGTGAACTTTGTTCAGACGCTCGGCTGTCGCCTTGCCAATCTCCTCGGCGATATCTAAGATAGCTACGTTCTATAATTAAGAAAAAAGTGGTACTTTTAATTTTAACAAATCCACAAGCACACTTTTAAGTTGTGGTAGGATAGGTAAGTAGGATGGGAAGGGATTAAACGGATTAAGCAGGATTAAGCCCCTTTACACGATGCAAGTTTCTTGCCTATGGCATACCATACCTATAACAAAATTGAAGCAACAAATGACTAAACTTGTCTTTTAGGCTGCCTGTCCATTGACACGGATCAAGGCAGCGGAGCGAGGGAGTAATGCGGCCCGGAGTTGCGGACTGTGTCTGTCCATTGACGCGAAGCGAGGAAGTGCGGAGTGGAGTTGCGGCCTGGGAGCCTACCACCAGCTCAAAAGCAGTATTATTTTAATATTACTTCAGTGGGAGAAAGAGATGGAGCTATACGTTCTGTAGAGCTTCATCTCTTTCCCCCCTTTGCGGAGCTAGGCCGAGTTCACGCAACGGGTAATTTGAGCGGGCTGCAATATCCCGCGGCCGGTTTTTTTCCGATTCCCCGCTCCGCTTCCTTGGTCCGCTTCCTGGTTTTGTATGAATTTTTAAACTAGTTCGCAAAACCCTGTCCACTGAAGCGGAGCAGCGATTTTATGCAATTCCATTGGTTAATTTTGGCACAGCTCCGCTCCGCTCGCATCCTCTCCGCTCCAATGGACAGTCAGCCTAAATGTTGTTTCAACTTATGGTAGGTATGCCACAGGCAATAAAATCGCACTTAAGAGCGTTTATTAAAAATTTGGCAACGTCCAAAAAGCACTTTATAATACTGCAACGTTGCAAATTGCTGTCAAATATTTACCTGTTTCGATTAATTTGGCAATATTACTATTTGGAAATATGAAATAGGTATCGCTAACTAGTGAACTAGAATAGGGGAGACCGAGGGGAGTTGAAACAATTTTGACATTATTCGTCGTACACAAAAATCTATTAGCTAGAATTATACGATATTAGTACCAATCGATAGCACATTTTGTTCACTATTATATGAGACCAACAAAAAAAGCGTAAGTATGAATGCTACCGCGAAAATTTAACTTAAACGTGAAAAGTCATTCTGTTTCAAATCCCCTAATACCGAGGTAAGTTGAAACAAGGGTCGAGGGGAGTTGAAACAGGTATTAGTTTTGGAGAACTAGGGTTATATATTAGAAAAAAACGATGAAATTTAAAGGGTTTTATTAAAAAATAAAAATCTAAAATGAACATACATATTTTTAAGTAATTTCTACTCAATTTAAACGAAAAAACTAACCCTATTTTAATTTACATTAAAATAGGGTATTAATAGATATTCGCAGAGTATCTTTTCCTCTGAAGATGTAAAAACGGTCTTTTCTGGGTATCCTACAGTCGGAAGAACAGTCGTTTCATGAGCGTCATAAGCCTTTTTTTTCTTAATTTACCTTTACAGACGCCAGCACTTCAAGCTACTACAATCTATCAAATTTATTAAATAGATTTTCAACTTTATCGCTGAAGTGTAAGGTTCAAATTTGATTGGGAAAATTTTACAGTTTCGGGTAGCTTGATGTGCTGGCGTCTGTACAATGACGTATGGTTGAAGTTATAGCTGGAGGCAGCATCCTGAAGACTTTTTTGGCGCAATATCACCTCATCTGCCGCGAGATCATACATTTCTCGGCTCGCCGTACCTCTGTCAGTTTTTCTTTCGTAGTCCGTAAGCATGCTAAAACAAGAAAAAGCGAAACAAAAAGTTAACTACCTACACCATATTAGCAAATCAGTCACACAAAATAGCACCGAGGAGAGTTGAAACAAGGTGTTTCAAATCCCCTCAGTAACAAAAATCGTTCCACCCGTTAGAAAATTACAACCTAAAAGCAAACCACAAAACAATGACTTGCACCATCACTAATAATTCAATCCTTAGTTAATCAGCTTTCGAAACATACATAACACAAGCCAAAACACTAACACATTATCAAACTATAGGTGGCTAAAAAAAACGAACAAAACTTACTTTTCGTGTTTTTTTTGACATGGGTGTCAGATCTCCACAACCGCGCGCCTTGAGGCGTGGACGCATACTGAGGGGCCCGAGGGCGGTGGGGCACGGCTAAACAGCGCTGTTGCCAACTCGATAACGGTTATAGATTCCGCGCAATTGACGTTGTTTCAACTCCCCTCTGTTTCAAAACCCCTCGGTCTCCCCTATTAATAACGTATTGCAATTATAATAAGTACTGAATTTGATATTGGTGTAAAAAAAGACATTTGGAGAGTTTCCAAATACTCTTTTTTACATCTAAAATAAAACGAAATATTCAGTGTTACGATATTAATTATTGCATTTCATCTTAACTAATATTATAATTTATGCGAAAGTGAGTTAGTTTGTTTGTTTGTTTATTACGCTTTCACGCTAAAACGGCTGAACAGACTTGCATAAAATTTGGCACATGGGTAGCCCATGACCTGGATTAGGATAAAAGATACTTTTTATCTCGATATTCTCACGTGATTGAGACTTACGCGGGTGAAACCGCGGGGCACAGCTCGTTAATCAATATTTCATAAATATTTCCATACATATTGCCAAATTAATCAAAACAGAGAAACATTTGACATCTATTTGCGACGTTGCCCACTTTCAGAATGCACGCTCTAAGACGCTAACAATTGTGTAAATATACCTTTGCTCCATGATTTAGGAGAGCTTCCGCGAACCCAGCGCCCAAACCTGAAGCAGCTCCAGTAATTAAAAATGTTTTGTCTTTTGCCTCCCACGACGGCATTATTTTTGCAATGCAACTGATAAAGAACTAAGGAGTGTGACTTTGAATTACTGATATTTAAATCTTCCTAAGATACCTATGTAGAAACAAGATACTGTATCACATTTTGATATCAGTTAGTAGAATTGCATCATAATCACTATCATCACTACATATTACAAAACAAAGTCCCCCCGCTGCGTCTGTCTGTCTGAACGCGATAAACTCAAAAACTGCCGAACGGATTTTCATAAATATAGTTTTCACACCAATGGAGGGAGTAATTCATGAGAAAGGTTTAGCTGCATAATTCATTAAAGGTGTTTTATAAATTGGCTGAAATATGACGATGATTGTTGAAGATGTCGGAAAAAATCATGCCGACTGGGAGCTTTACTACTGAGCGTCACGTAAACCAATAGAGTTAGGAACAACATATAGGATACTTTTTATCCCGGTATATGGTAGTACAGACGCCAGCACATCAAGCTACCCGAAACTGTCAAATTTTCCCAATCAACTTTGAACCTTATACTTCAGCGATAAAGTTGAAAATCTATTAAATAAATTTGACAGATTGTAGTAGCCTGATGTGCTGGCGTCTGTACGTTCCCGTGAGATACTTTCTACCTTCACGCGGGCCCACGGGATAAGCTAGTGAAAATATAAACTTTTGCACCTGCAGTCAAGGTTTTTACGAGTATTTTCGTGTTTCTACTGAACACTGATAAAGTCAACCCACTCTACCAAACGTATGCCATGCACGGTCAGGGAAATCAATTGTCTAGTACACCCTGGGCCAGGCCATGGTACGGCGCGAGAGAGCATGGCAGGCTGTCACCTCCTTCTGCTCGCGAAGGAGGAGGCGGAACGCATAAGGGAGAGGCAAATTTCGCGCCCTCACGCTCCTAGCCACCGTAGGAGACGCCGTGGGCGTCGGGAATCGCAGGCCAATTCCCGGGCCACCGTAGGCGTGAGCTTGCGGACGATGAGCAATGGGTAGCTCGCCGGCCGATAAGGACCAAGCCCGGGTCGACGGCGCGTTTTGTTCCACGCGCACCTCAAAGAGATGTCAGCACAACTGACAGGGTCCGCTAGGGCCGATGCCTTCCGGGGTAGCGGGAAAGTCCGAAAGGGATACTGTGGCCCCTGGCAACATACAGGTAACTGGAGGAACACGGGTGGGTTTCAGTCTGTAAGAGTCTGACACGGGCTCCCGCTCCGCCCAGAGCGGGAGAATTTATTTGATAATTTCCCACTCAAAAAAAAAGTGAAAAATAACTTTAATTTCGGAAGTCGGTGTCTTTGGTTTTGAATTTTCGTTTTTTGTCACCGACTTCCGAAATTAAAGTTATTTTTCACTTTGTAGTGTTTTTTGGAAGTCGGTTGTTTTTTTTTTTTGAAAAAGTTTTTATTTTTCACTTTTTATTAGCTGTGGTACAGTACCGACCAAAAGTCCATAAGCAATCTCACAAAGCAATAGACTGACGCTTAGGTTTGAGTTACGAGGGGTCCGCTAGGGCCAATGCCTGCCGGGGGTTCGAAGAAAACCGATAGGGACATCGCGGCCCCCGGCAACAGGGCAACCGAAGGAACACGGGTGGGTTTTAGTCAGTAAGAGTCTGACACGCCCTCCCGCTCCACCCAGAGCGGGAGAAGTTATTTGATAATTTCCCACCCAAAAAAAAAAAAAAAAAAAAAAAGGTTTGACTTACGACCTTCTTCTATAAATTGTTACAATACTATAGATAGACACGCACAGTACACACACACACACTCACTTTGTCTGCAACCAATGACTAGTTCGATAATCATTCGTTTTTTGTTTCATTCGTCTTGTTCACATAAATATTAAAGTTTAGCAGGTAGACCACAGAAAACTAAGTAAATTATTTCGATTTCTGTAGGGTAGACAGATACAGTTCGTTACGAGTATTCAATTAATAGAACTTTGTTGGCTCGTGGATAATATTGGTGACGAGTATTTAGCGCAGTGTTGTGGTTATTATTATCAAAAAGCAGGCATAAAATATATTGAAGAGATCAGATCAGATCAGAGAATATTATTGCGCTGCGTAAAAGTGAAGTGAATATCTAATGAAACCGGACTAAGTGTGAGTGTTATGAATTTATGGTAACGAATTTTTTAAGCACGTTTCAATATGGTGTTTGTCGTATTTCTTGCAGATAGACCGAAATTGTTTAATTAATATTATTTTAGTAATATTATTATTTTAGGATTAAAATTTGAGGTTTAGTTTCAATCTTCTTTTCGTAAAGAAAATGAATACTTAAGCTATAACCTCAATACCAACCAACATTTACTAAAGCCAAATAAAATTTAAAATAATACTTTACCTTAAAATAAACAATATTGTCAGTAGATTTTTTACATACTATGTAGTCTAATATTCTTATTTATTGCTTAATTACTTCGAACATGATCAAAGCTTTATATATATGGTGAAAAAAATCCATTTTTAAATATGTCAAAATAATACAAATTTCTTCTAAGTTCCTAGACATCTATTTCACATATTATTCAGGTGAAGTAATGATAAATAATTGTAGCAGTTTGTTAACTATACTTAAGTAAAATAAATATAACGAATAAATATTATTTATTTTTTATTATCACATATCACGCATTTTTTATTCTAAACCCTTTATTGCAATAACAACATTAATAAATAGGCAGGAATATTTAAAAATATTATTATTGCAAACAAAAATAATAATATTTGCAAAAACAGCGCTGTGATTTACGAGATTAGAACCTGAGCCATCTTGAATCTAAGATCAACGCTTAACGCCTTCTGCTATCTGCACATATAATTTATTTTCGAATTTTAGCAATGCCATAAACTGGCCAAGGTCACGCGTATGATGCGTGTCTAACAATAAAGTGCGGCGCTCGCGAACCGCGACGATACGACAGTGTTAGTGCAAAACTGCGTTTTCTGTGGTGTGTGTGCCCTACACACACCACAGAAAACGCAGTTACAGACGTCTGATTACACATACAAATGTACGGACTACACCGCGTGTTCACAGCAATACGACTCTTAGCGTGTTTATGCACTTTTGAGCGCTTACTGTACCTACCCCAAACAAATTCGAAAACCACTACCTGCTATGTAAATAACAGTGACAGGAACTTATCATTTCATCCACATACTAAGTGGGAAAAATTACGTAGGTACCTATTATTGAAGCTAACTCAAAAACTATTGAAGCAAAGTTAATACAAATTTATATGGGACCACCTCGAGAGGATCCTTTAAAAAAAAAAAGAATTTCCAAAATCGGTCCACAATTGACGGAGAAATCGGTGGACATACATAAAAAAAAGAAACAAAGAAAGAAAAAAAAAACAACATACGCAACGAACATATAACCTCCTCCTTTTTGGAAGTCGGTTAAAAAAAGACAGTCTGTTGTGGTTTGAATCTACTGATTTTAATGTACTAAGCAATATTTTCTCTAACATATCTCTATGTAGTTGACTATACGTAATAAATTCAATTGTTCAAATAAGCTTATTAACAAAAAACAGATTCACATAATAAATAAGTACCTGATCGACCGAGCTCTGCTCGGGTGAAAATAGACAAGCATAGGTATTCCAACCTTGTATAACATTCCCGAGGCTGTGAAAATAGAGAAAACTAATTTTCCCAGAGGGCGAAAAATCGACCCCTATATTGCAATTTTCATCGAAATCGTTAGAGCCGATTTCAAAAACGTGAGTAGAAATCTATATACATTCAAACAAATATAAACAAATATTGCTCGTTTAATAGTAAAGGATGTAATCTCTCGAGGCTCTCGTTAGGCGGTTGGATCAATCGCCTGATTCAGAAGGCAGTACTCCTCGATACGGCTCGCATTGTGAGGAGGTTCCTGTCTCTGCAGCCCTAACCACCGGTAGCTTGGACCCTGCTCCCGACACCGGCGGAACTCTATTTTTTTATATTTTTAAATGTTCTTTTATCCTTTTTATTTTAAGAAATATTAAAAAATTTAGTCGAATAAGCATTGAAATGAATAAAAGGATGTAATATATATATATTTATTTTTTTATATTTAAAAATCTAAATAAAGGATTAAGTAATGTAAAAACACAGACATATAAATTAACTTATTTATTTTACACTGTTTTAAGGTAACAAAAGTTTCTCAAAATCTTTAAAAGCTCCATCAATAACTGGTGTAATATTTTGAGCTGGTTTATTGTGAACAGACAACCATATTGAAGCCGGTGCGCCAGTTTTGAAAATATGAAGCACAGCTGCAGCGGCGGAAGCTGGCCTGAAATGGACAAAATAAATCACAAAAAACTCAATGAAGGCTATCTATAGCTTCTTCATAAATCTCAGTATTTTAAAAGGCGCTTAGTATTGAAAATAATCGCTAATTCGGTATTTTTCACACAGTTGCTGTTGGTGTTATTGCCATGAAATCCCATTAAAAAAAGGGAAATTCTTGGGTGCATGACAACTCAACAGAAAATCGTCCACTGCCGTACAAATATAGGCCTCCTCTAAACACCGCCACAACGTCCTGCGCTGCTTGGGCTTACGGCTTACCCAATGCATATTCCGTTACGTGGTCACCACTCGAGTCGACTTTGTTCCATCACCTGTGTGTTCTGTAGGAACTGTTCTGTTGGCACTGTTCTGTTGGAACTGTTCCGTTGGAACTGTTCCGTTGGAACTGTTCCGTTGGAACTGTTCCGTTGGAACTGTTCTGTAGGAAATGTTCTGTGAGGACTTCTGTTTGTATTAAAAACCTAGGTCAGACCACTTACTTTTGAAATACGACTCCAATAGCCACAACTTCGTCGGCCATAATCTTACCCACTTTTGGCTCATATGACCTCAATTCCAAATTGTGCAGCAAAGGAGTATCAGTCGGTCCTAAGCATAAAGTTAGAATTCTGATGCCCGTGGTGTCGTAGAATGGGTCCATCTGGAAAAAATAATTTGATGATAATAGTAGAAGAATTGCTGAATCTCGGAAAAATAATCGACGATTTACACTTGCTTTTAAGCAAGTTTATTTTTTATTTTTATTGGCTGTGGCCCTGCTCTTGACCTCGAGTTTGGTATGAGTTAAGTGAATACTTTAGTAGATCAGTGAGTAAGTTTTTACGAATTAATAAAAATTATTAAGTACAGATTTACAATCAGTATCCTAATTACGTAGTTTCGAAGGATCTTTTTTAGGGTTCCGTACCCAAAGGGTACCACAATGGCTTCGCTGTCCGTCCGTTACAGGGTAGGGCAGAATCTTTTTAATCGTAATAAATAGACAATTAAAAATTTCACAGATTGTGTACTGTACACAATCTGTGAAAATTTCATCACGGGCGTAGCCAGGGGGAGGGTTTTGGGGGTTCAAACCCCCCCGAAAAGTTCATTTCAAATCAAACTCATAGAATTAAAATAAAAACAGGCGTACGGCATATCTCATTGATTACTAACTATTACCTACATTAAAATATACGGTGGTTTGAATCCCTCCGCCACAGTCGATTATCGAATCGCATTCGGTAATCTTCGTATATTTTCGTGCCCTTTCGTATCGCACGGGCTGCGCGACAAGTGCGCGGCGCACTTGTCGCGTTCACGTAATTACCGAGCGTGGGTAAAAGAAGTTATTTTGACATTTTTATGCTACCATACCTGATTTCACTGCTACCCCAGAAAGAACCTTTTTTCACATCTTTAATATTTTTCTTATTTATGGGTTATTTTATGTACCTACTTTTAGTCGTTTTATTTTCTTTTTTGTTCCCGTCAAATTTTTTAATTTGAATTACTCACCGCTAAACACTGACTGAAGTGCAGCACAGCCATTTTAGAGCCACTGTAAATCGGAAGGGCTGGAGTCTTAGTCAATGCTACTGTTGAAGCGACGTTGAAAATTGTCCCACCGACACCACCTTCGTCTTTCCTCATATGCTTAACGCCTTTTAAAGTTAAGGAAACTAATCCTTGCTGGAAATTAAATTATGGGTCTTAATTTACTTGGCAAACAATTTGGGATTAAAAGCAATTCCTCTCAGAGTCAGCGATAATAATATTGAGCTGGATAAATGGATCGCTGGTCTTGTTCTTCTTCTTTTCGTGTGGTTAGTGACTAACCAGTACCCTAATTGCGTAATACAAAATAACCACAATCTGTTTCGATTTGAAACAAATTGCTAATCCATTGCTTCATAAGTAGGAAAAAAATCTGCTCAACAACGTAAATAACGCAATGAATGTTGTTGAACTGTCAATTATGAAACAAATTAGGCAAAATTTTTTACGAAAATAAGTTACGCAATTAGGGTACTGGTGTCAGATTTTTAAAGCCGCCCAGTTGCCTCTGACTTGGCTTCACATGGCGTTGAGAAATATCTCTCAGGCATGCCGGTTTCCTCACGATGTTTTCCTTCACCGTTTTATACAATACGCACATGAATCCGAAAAGTCAGAGGTGCGTGCTTTGGGTTCGAACTCGAGACATATCTTGGCAGTCCTACGGTCACAATACTAGGCTGTCACTGCTTTCGTCTTGTTGTGGACATATTGTGATTAGGAGCGGTCTAACGCTTGGGAATACGCGAGTGATAATAATTATTTATTTATTTTCTCACCATAATATCCTTATAAAATAGTAACAAAGAACAATATTGTCAACTCATGGGATCAAAGAAAAATATTATGGGAGACTGGTGCCTAAGCTAAACCGAAGCCCTTTTGTATTTCAAGCTACCAGTACCCTAATTGCGTAATACAACACAATCTGTTTCGATTTGAAACAGATTGCTAATCCATTGTACATAAGTTGGAAAAAAAAAATCTGCTCAACAACGTAAATAACGCAATAAATGTTGTTGAACTGTTCAAAATGAAACAAATTAGGCAAAATTGTTTACGAAAATAAGTTACGCAATTAGGGTACAGGTCTCCGCCCTAAATACTTACATCATTTTTACGGTTTCCTATAAACTCAAACTAGATTATAAATACAAACATTGATGGCAGGAGGGAGAAAAGAAGAAAAATCTTTTGTGCCGTCTCCAAGTAGGTACCTAATAATGGTCTAATTGGCAGAGAGAAGTAAAAAAGAGAAAAGAACAAACAGAGAGAAAAGTAGGGTGGATAGTAAGTAGGCTAAATAATAGGTAGATACATCTGCCTGGCCTTTTCCCAACTATGTTGAGGTCGGCTTCCAGTCTAACCGGATGCAGCTGAATACCAGTATTTTACATGGAGCGACTGCCTATCTGACCTCCACAACCTAGTTACTAGGTAACACGACACCCATTGGTGGGACCGGTTGTCAGACTTTTGGGCTTCCAACTACTCGTAACGACTGTCAAAGATCTACAAATGATAGCCAGGCTAACGTGCTTTCCAAGGCAAGGAGGGGTCTTGGTATGTAAAGATGCTCATCCATCCACGGACCAACCGCGGCAAGCGTAGCTTAACCTGATCGATCGACCCGTGCGGTTGTTATTACTTAGCCACAAGCCCCTCTCCCCTCTCCTAAATAGTAGGCAGGTACACCTACCCAATTAATATCAGAGGCTGTCCTCCACATGTGAGGTGCGTCGACCATAACGCCAGCATTGTTGATGATGACATCGATCTGCTTGAACTGAGCGAGCACGGAGTCGAACGCGCTCGTTATGTCCTCTTCCTTGCTCACATCGCATTTGATGAACACCGCCTTATTGCCGTGAATTTTGTTCAGACGCTCGGCTGTCGCCTTGCCAATCTCCTCGGCAATGTCTAGGATAGCTACATTCTGCAAAAAAAATACAATAAAATAAATCACCATCATCTACAATCTCTTTCTCCCTTCGTCATCACAAGTACCTATACATAACAGGCTGATTACCTAACGGATCAATAGTGCAAGCAGAAGGCGAAATGTAAAGCCCATAATACCTATAGTTTTTATTGCCAAGTCAGGGTGACGATACTTCTTGCTTTGTCACACTTACGTTGCAAAAAATATTTTGTTCACCCAGATAACGGACTTGTTTTTGTTATTTTTCAACTAGCTTTTGCCTGCAAGGTTTCGGAAAATATCCCACGGGAACGTATTACCAGTATTAAAAGTATTATGTATCAAGGTTATAAACTATCTGTGCCAAATTTCATCCAAATCCGTTCAGCTGTTTTTGCGCTTATCCGGAATGTACAACCAGACAAACAGACAGACCAACAGACAAAAATTCTTAAAACTATATTTTCGGCATCAGACTCGTTCTCACACCTCGTATCAATTACTTTTTTCAAAAATATTCAATGCACAGTTTTGACTTCGTTAGTACCTATTTTATTACAATAATTATATTATTTATAGATATAGATTGACATAATGTCACTGCTCATCAGTGTTCCTGCTGCTGGGACTCAGGCCTACCACCACCTCAAAAGCAGTATTATTTTAATATTACTTCAGTAGGAGAAAGAGATGGATCATTTAATTATCTACCTATCTATAAAGTCAAAGCAATATCGTGCCATCCACGCGAAGAAGAATTTAAGAATAAATAATAATAAATAAACATTTATTTCTCTTCCACAAAGGCGCCTTAAAAATATAAAGATTACAATATCTGATAAATCCTTTGTGGGGGACTGGTATCTGCACTAGGAAAACCTGTAACCACACAGATAACCAGGCCCCCCCCCCCCAAATGGGCACGCCACAATTGCGATAAGATAAGACTCCTCTTTGAGGAGAGGCTTGAGAGGCGCCACGGCGCCCTCACCTTCCGCTTGACGCAGGTCCTCACCGGACACGGCTGCTTCGGGAGGTTCCTGTTAAGAGACGGGAGGAAACGCCCGGGTGTCACCATTGTGTGGATCGCCTGAAGGACACGGTGGAGCATACGGTGGAGGTCTGCCCGGCTTGGGCGGAGCATCGCCGTGTCCTTGTGGAGGCGATCGACGGCGGTGATCTCTCGCGTCCGGCCCTGGTTCAGGCCATGGTACGGAGCGAGAGGAAATGGCAGGCCGTCATCTCCTTCTGCGAAGTGGTAATATCCTCGCGAAGGAGGAGGCGGAACGCGTGAGGGAGAGGCAAATTTCACGCCCTCACACCCCTAACCGCCGCAGGAGGAGACGCCCTGGACGGGAATCGCGAGTCGATTTCCGGCCACCGGCGCGGGCTTGCAGACGGTGAGCAATGGGTAGCTCGCCATCCGATAAGGACCAAGCCCGGGTCGACGGCGCGTTGTGTTCCACGCGCGCCTCAAAGAGATTTCAGCAAAATTGACGGAGTCCGCTAGGGCCAATGCCTGCCGGGGCTGCGAATATGGGCCGAAAGGGAAATCGTGGCCCCCGGCAACAGGGCAACCGAAGGAACACGGGTGGATTTTAGTCAGTAAGAGTCTGACACGCCCTCCCGCTCCACCCTGATCGGGAGAAGTTATTTGATAATTTCTCACCCAAAAAAAGCCCCCCCGCCAAAAACAGTGTATGATTAAATCATAAAGATAATATTTACAAATTATTTTTACCTTTAAAGAAATCTTGAATATTTTATTAAGTCTTGCGTCAATATAAACCTGTTAATTGATTTTCTAAGTTAAAAAATGCAAAAAAATTACAATACCTTCGCTCCTTCATTTAAGAAAGTCTCCGCGTACTTAGCTCCCAGACCAGAAGCTCCCCCGGTTATCAAAAATGTTTTCTCTGTTGCTTCCCACTGTGCCATTGTGACGATACACTCTGTACCTACGTACTGTTGTTAGTTGCATTGATATTTATATATATACATGTAAGTTATCTATATTATCAAGATACTAGTTTTTATGTTTTTCTTATCAATCCGTATTACAAAACAAACATTAGTGGGAAGCAGATAATAAACCTTTGTTTTTCTTTTATTTCGGTATGCTTTTACACATAGAAATATAAAAAACAGGAGAAGTGGCATGGGGGCGTGTCTGTGTCCACGCGTAATGATCGAAGTGCTCATTGCATACGAAAATGGCCGTCTCCGCGAACTAGTGTGCTTTCGGCCGTGATCGGGACAATTTATAAGAATGCCGTGTTGTTCAGTGGTTTCTTGTAAAAACCGAAGTCAAAACAAAAACTTTGTGAATCATGGAATCACTTACCATATGTAATTACAAGTATTTTACTATATTTGTCTTTAAAATAATGAAAAACAACAAATCGTAAAATATTTCTTGCTTTTACTACGTTATTTTTGTTTCCAAATATCACAGTGACTGTACTATTTTTGAACTACATACATTGCTCGTTAACCACTACCTAAATATGTCGCTCAGTGACTCAACAAGCAATGTAAAAATCACAAAACGATACTGTGGACTGCGGATGCATCGCGCAGTACGGCCGCTGTGTCTGGCGACGAGCTAGTGATGTGGTTGTGCAGATCCACTTACGTAGGCTATCGACAACAATGTCGTTTGGCGAATGAATTTATTGCTATTATACTTTATTCTTCAATTTGTCAACTCTTTTACCCGGGTGGAAGATCGATGTGAAATAATGTGTTTTACTTATTTTGATTATTTTACAGCGTAGTAGAGAAATGCGTAACCAACGGTCGTAAAGTTAATAAAATTTTAGGTAGAGTGTTTTGGGTTTGAATTATCGCTGGTCTATTATGTCTTATACTCGTGCTATTTCCTTGCTTTTTTATGGTTTTAGTATTTTACTTCCGTTAAAGTCTTCAAAAGCTTCGAATGCGTTATAGTAATCGGCATGGTTCAGATAATTACAAATATGAAGAAACACATCATTTTATAAAGTATAAGGACAAATGTGGGCTTATGTACCCATCTCCTGATGTCGTCATGATTTGTAAGATAGTGGAAATAATTATAAAAACAGCTTGTCTCACCAATAATAAATTAACAGTTAAAACTAAAAATGTCAAACAGGAACTCATGGCAAAGGCTTTGCCTCACTTCATAGGATTAGATCTCTTTGAAAATATTAAGTTTCACCAATTTGAGCAGTCTCCGATGAATAATCACATAATATTTAAAATTAAAGCAGTCATGGAAAAATATATTAATTTAAGATTACACTATTTGACAAAAAATGCCACTCCAGTAATATCAAAGCGTCAAGTGCTGCACAAATACCTCCACTTTACAGGTCAGTGAGTAAACATCATAGCAGGGTTCAACAATATCTACTGTTTCAAATAAACTATGACAGGTTAAACCAACGTAACTGGATTTTTATTGTTTGAATTTTTTGCTTATTATTTATTTTTATTATAATATTTTCTGGACTTATCGTTTTTATTTATTTTATTTTCAGGACACCAAATTTTTTAAAGTATAACGACGGTGAAGTATCAATATCTAATAACTACAAAAACATGGTTTTACAGGAGGAGAAAAAAACGTTTAATTTCTATAGTTTTTGACCATTTGAAGTAAACATTAGTAAGTGAAAACCGCCAAAATGTTAGTTATTAGATATTGATACTTCACCGTCGATAATATTAAATGGAAGAATCGATACCTTTCCGATTTAGTCAATCACTAGCGTATATGTAAAATAAATTGTTTCTGTACAGCACAACGATAGAAATGATGTTTTCGTGTGAGTGAGTTGTACGGTGCATGGTAAATGCACGCTGTGTTTGATGGGATAAGGTTTATAATTAAATGTGTAGTACGTTCTGATTTATGAATTGCAAGAGTGAGCGCAGCCTCGTTTCTATTTAGTTTACTGATCTGCATGTGTAGTTGTGACGACTAGTGGCGAGGTAGTGGGGACAAAGTGGAGACATTGGGTTTCGATACATTTTCAACTACCGGGCATATCTCCTTCTTTCTTATATCTATGCTTTTACATAATAAGTACTACTTATTTATTACAAGCTTTAATACGGCAATACGGTGGTTGCCTGTTTCTAGTTTCCTGATATGGGCTTTAGTGGTTGCCCAGATTTGACAACCGTAAGTGAGAACTGCTAGAACACAAGTATCAAATAGTTTCCTTTTTATGGTCGTATCAATTTCTCTATTTTTCATGATCTCTTTGGTAGTTCCATAGATTATCCCCTACATACAAAGTTATAAACAAACAAACAAACAAATTTTACCTGCTGGTACCGGAGCTGGTCTGATGATGGAGCTCGAAGATGGCCATAGGAACTCCTCAACTAAATAAGATAGCATTGTTGAGTTTGAACTCGTTCCCTAACACGACGTGTGACTCGGGATTTTTATTTGTCTATCTGTAATATCTTGTTTATAACTTTTTAGTTGGCGTTTATGACGTAGTTGGGTTTTACTTTTTATAACTTCTATTTTTAATTTTAACTTAATGATACCGACGTTTTCCCTAAATGATTTTCTTTTTCTTTTAACTACAAATTCTCCGTCATCAACGAACAACAACAACACACAACAATTTACAACATTTTTCGCCAAACGAAACGAAGCCCTGAATTCCTTTACATCAATATTAACTACTATAATAAATAATCATACCTCCAAAGTAACTATTCCAAGGAAACAAAGAATCACTAAACCATGGATTACACCAGGTTTACTGAAATGTATCCGAAATAAGGACATGCTTCACATGAAATCAAACAGTTCCCCAGACAATTTAATACTAAAAGTCACTTACACGCGCTATAGGAATTTTTGTAATGACCTACTCCGTAAACTTAGGATAGCCTACGAGTCTACTGAATTGGAAAAATCTAAAAATAATCCCAAAGCCCTCTGGAAGACTATTCAAACTATTACTAATACCAATAAAACTCGTACTAGTCCTGTCGAACTGTTAAAAATAAGTGATGATCCTCAATCCTCGGTTAATCAGGTGTGCTCTTTCTTTAGCGACATTGGGAAAAAATTAGCAGCAAATATTTTGACTCATCATGGTCAAACATTTCCACCCTTGGGCCGTGAACGATCAACAATATGCGAACCTTTGAACTCGTCACCGACCAATTCCTTTGTATTACTTGACACAGATGAAAGTGAAGTGGAAACAATAATCCTACAGCTCCGTAACGATTGTGCCGTGGGCTGGGACGGTGTGTCGTCGGTCTTACTTAGAATTTGCCGTCACATTTTGGTTCCACCAATTACCTATATCTGCAATCTTAGCATAAAATTAGGGATATTCCCAGATGGCCTTAAAAAAGCCATAGTTCACCCTATTTATAAGGGCGGGAGCAGAGGCTGTGTCAACAATTACAGACCTATCTCTGTTCTACCATCCCTTTCGAAAATTTTAGAAAAGGTTCTTAACGTGCGTCTTAAAAGCTTTCTCGACAAGCATAATATTATTGCTGGAAACCAGTATGGCTTTAGGTCTGGTGTCTCGACGGAAGATGCTGTTTTGGACCTTACGCAATTCATAGCAAGGAAGCTGGATGGTGGAACAAAGTGCATGGGCATCTTTCTTGACCTGTCTAAAGCTTTTGACACAGTCTCTGTTCCTAAACTTATTTCAAAGATTGAAAAACTGGGTGTACGTGGCAAAACTCTGGATATATTCCTTCCGAATTGCAAGATTTTTACATATGCCGACGACACCGCGATTCTAGTGCACGGACCAACTTGGGACGTGGTCAAAGATAGGGCGGGAGCTGCCATGAAAAGTCTTATGAACTGGTTCAACAAGAATTTACTTACACTGAATCTCGATAAATCCAGTTACATTCCTTTCGCAATTAAGCGCAATACAAGGCCGTCGTCTAATTTTGCAATATCTGCCCATTCCTGTCGGAACCCAACCTCGTGCTCCTGTCCCTCGTTGGCAAGAGCCGACTGTGTCAAATACCTGGGTCTTCAAATTGATAGTGGGTTACGGTGGGACAGGCAACTCGAAGCAGTAACAAGCCGAACAATGCGTCTCGTCTACATCTTCAAATCCCTAAGAGATTCTGCTGACGTCAATATATTAAAAATGGTCTACTATGCGCTATGCCAGTCGATCATCGGCTACTGTATAACCGCTTGGGGTGGTGCAATGAAAACAAACTTCTTGAAGGTAGAGAGAGCTCAAAGAGCAGTCCTCAAAACAATGACTCGTAAACCATATAGATTTCCCACAGTGCATTTATATGAGGAATGTAAGGTCTTAACGGTTAGGCAGCTCTTTATCCTGCAAGCGGTCCTCAGAACCCACAGAACCATGCCCAGGTCCAACCCAGAAAAGCGCAAAAACATCCCCTCTGGGGTAGGACATAAAACATCCTTTGCAAGGCACCAACACTACGTTATAGGTACACATTTATACAAACAACTACACCGTAAACTTAACTTACTGGACTCTAACAGATACGCGCTAAAACACAAGATCACACAGTGGCTACTTCAACAGGACTACATCACAACTGAAAATCTACTGACATACATCTCTTAAACTCAAACATACCTAACATTTCCCCTACCACCACATCATACTATACACATACACTACACTCAACACCACACAATCATCTACCCAAATATACGCAACCGATTCATACCTTCATACCTTGTATTTTTATTATTTTTTTATTTTTTGGTATATTATTGTTTTTATTTTTATTATTTTCATTAATACACGTTTTTAAGTACCACATCGTCACTGGTTTAACTTGTTGTTGTCTTTTAATAAATATAATAACTTAGTCCACATAATGGCTGAACCCTATCTCTTAAGATACAGGCCTGACCTAGTTTAAGGGATAGAGTTGAAATTTACTGTACTCCTACGCTAAAGTTGTATTGAATAGCGTCAACTGAATGTATGCAGTGCAATGTGATTTTGTTTTATGCAATAAATTCTTTTATTATTATTATATATATATTTAAATATCTCGGGACCTTAGGGTCCCGGTCTTTTGGAAGGCGTACGAGGGGCCGAAGCCAACTCGCAGAGGCCCCTTGAACAATGTTAAATGGAATGAGGCACCAACCGACGATTATCCCTGTATGCACTATGCAAGTGCACCCAAGGACAACCCCCGGTTGGTGCAAGGCTATTTCAGAACATGGAAACAAAACGTATTGGGTTATGGGTTTGGGTGGCTTAAGATGACTGGTAACCTGGAACTATGGAAGGACTATGGCCCCTGCCTAGTCAATGTTTTATATGTACACGGATAAGATGGCAGGGGGTGACTTGCACACTCAATAATGGGCCCCCAAAAACGGTCGCTAGCACAAAATGTCGTAGCGACAAGGGGGCAACATGTCCTGAGGTGCTTGTGAGGAGTGGAGAGGTATTCCACGGCTATCAGGACAATCCCGGAAGTACGGTCAAGATCCCTACCAGCATCTTACTGGAATACTTCCTTCCTCCGAGCATGTTTGCTCTTGCGAATCTCCACTCAAGCCAGCCAATAAAGGCAAGAATGAGGTGGGAGCTCTGTTCCTCGTCAGTGTTCACTCTAGCCGGCCAATAAAGGCAAGCCAGAGGTGAGGAACAAGACTTCTCCCGGAAGATAGGGTCCGTGGGGTCGCTACTGCCCAACAGCTCGCCACATGCTGCCCTGCGGGTTTTTGTATCTCTCTTGGTCTGGCTCCTCACCCTAGACCTGTTTCGGCAAAGTAAACTTTACCGGCACAGACCCAGAGTTCGGAGCGCGCAAGCCCCACCACGACGTCAACGTAGAGATACGGCGGTGGGGCGACGTCAACGTAGAGATACGGCGGTGGGGTTATTATTATTATTATTATCTTTTTATCTAAAGAATCGCTATCGTATTTCCAACGTAATAATACCTAGGTACTCTCTCTGTACCAACTTACTAATGACGATCGCAAAAAAAGCTACTGAACCCCATAGAATAGTGAAAGTGAGGTCAACCCAAACATGGTGAGTAAATACTGTGCCAGACGAATTGAATTTCGGAGAGTCATAGATTTAGAGAAGGAAAGTCTCTGTCCGGAATTCCGGATCATAGAATACCGGATTATAGCATAAGAAAACAACGGTTGATTAACTAATCAATTTATAACCATAGCATGTGTTTAAAACCCTAATTTGATCCTGAAATAACGTTCTCGAAGTCCTTAAAGGCACGGTCAATGACTGTGGTGATGTTCTCAGCTGGTTTATTATCGACAGACAACCATATTGAAGCCGGTGCGCCAGTTTTGAACATATTTAGAAGAGCTGCAACTGCTGATTCTTTTCTGTAAGGAAAATAAAATTAGAAAAATAAATGCCGTTGTTCAATTATTATTTTGACATAGGCTTCGATGGTGGGGTAAAATTTACTCAGTTGCACTCATTTAACCACTTTCTTAGAGGCTTACGAACACAAGCTAGACTGTTGTGAAATTCAGGTGACATACGGATTCTGAAAGGCGAATCAGCACAAAAATTTGCTAACTGACAATGAAAATTTGTGAAGTGACTGTGGTAGGTACTCAAGTGATTTGATTAGTCGGGTCCAGACCGACCAAGCCACCTCGCAAGGCCGTCCAAAGTCGGTAAGAAGTCGGCAAAACGCATTAGTTAGCAAGGGTTTGACATTTATGTATTGATAAGCCTTTCTGTGTAGTATGAGCGTCAAAACGTTTTTATTTCGGGTTTCATAGAAAAACTCACTTTTGATAAATGTAACCATTTTCAATGGCGGTAGCCATTTCGTTTCCAAGTTTTGGGTCCCAAGCCCTCATTTCCAAATTCTGCACTAAAGGAGTGTCAGTAGCTCCCAAACACATTGTCAAAACTCTAATGCCAGTGTTTTCGAAGAAAGGATCCATCTGTAAAAAAAAATAGGAGATTAGTGCATTGTGTTGTGAGACGCCCTGAACCTAAAGAGACATTGTGCGTTTTGAAGTAGTTTGTCGCTCTCTTCAAGAGATTTTGATTCATAACTACAGCTACTCAAAATTGTTTTATAGATTTGTAGATTCCTTTAAAAATTCTATCAAATATCAATAGGTACCTTCCAGATGAAGAGAAAAATAAAATTAAACTGACGAATTACTGGTTGGTACTTCAGTTCGGGATTTAAAAAGTCAAAAGTTTGATTCGTAAAATAATAAAGTTACCGTATTTGACCTACCGCTAAACATTGACTGAATTGCACGACAGCCATTTTTGAGCCACAGTAGATCGGTAAATATGTTATTTTAGTCAAAGCACTTATCGACGCAATGTTGATGATAGTTCCTCCGACTCCACCTTCATCTTTCCTCATATGCTTGACACCTTTTAATGTAACAGACACTACTCCTTGCTGAAAAAATATACAAGACTTTTTACTTAACCATTTTGATGACTTAGAAGCTTAAATTGCAGATGCCAAACACATGTGTTGTAGCATCTGCAATTTAAGCCTCTAGCTCTCCGTAAAATTATACCTACCTATCTACTACTCCGGGTCTATTTTGAAGAACAGTACGAAAGGTAGAAAACAATATTCTTCTAGAAGGTAAGTTAGTTACTCACATACTTGTTTCAACTTTAATTTAATTAAAGCAATTACGATTGAAATTACAAATAGGCTGACTTCAATGTGATTCAAAAGCATATGTCTGCACTGGCCTAGACCTTTTGTTGATTGTTATTTTAATAAATCATTTTAATTACCCAATTAATCATAGAGGCAGTTCTCCAAATGCTAGGCGAGTCGATCATAACGCCAGCATTGTTGACGATGACATCGATCTGCTGGAACTGAGCGAGCACGGAGTCGAACGCGCTCGTTATGTCCTCTTCCTTGCTCACGTCGCATTTGATGAACACCGCCTTATTCCCATGAACTTTGTTCAAACGCTCGGCTGTCGCCTTGCCAATCTCCTCGGCAATGTCTAGGATAGCTACATTCTGCAAAAAAAATACAATTAAGTACTCACCTAATCTTTTTCCCGTTTTTCATCATCATACTCTTTTGTCAGGATAATTATGTGATGAATCGATAGTCCAATCAATAGTGCAAGCAGAACACGAAATATAAGGTTTTTAATGCTAAGTCAGGGTGACGATGATCCTTGCTTAGACAAAATTACTTTGCAAAACAATGGTGCCGATTCCCTTGTTCACAAACTAAACTAAATTTAAGTTCAGTGCATCTTTTTCTTTCTATTTCATTAAGAAAAGGACAGAAGATAAATTTTAGTTTAGTCCTGTCAAATTAATCAGCGCTTGACGTAAATTGACGTAATTTTAGTAAGCAAGTTTTTAATCACGTCTAAACTTGTATGGAGTAGTGACAGGCGCTGATTAATTTGACAGGACTAAACTAAAATTTATCTTCTGTCCTTTTCTTAATGAAATAGAAAGAAAAAGATGCACTGAACTTAAATTTAGTTTAGTTTGTGAACAAGAGAATCGGCACCAATATGTTCACCTAGATAACGGACTTGTGGAGGTGGGCAACGGGTTTTACTTTTAATTGACATAATGTTACTACTCAACAGTGTTCCTGCTGCTGGGACTCAGGTCAAGGGCTGCCAAGGGGGACTATGAGAGAGGGAGCGGATAGTGGAATGTACTATGTACTTATTCACAATACGCGAGCTTGGGATGTGGGGGTTGGTAACTTCATGCTGGATAAATAACACATTTCAGTTACTCAGTATTTTAGTTGCACACAATTGAAAGCTCTGACTGACAGTTATTAAAAAGGTGTTTTATTTGTCTCTCTTGCTGTACCTACTTACTATACATCGAAGTAGGTAGGTACTTAATTTTCTTCAAGAGACTTCTAATTTCCGATGCCGCAAGATACAAAACAGTATCATGCTGAGTGGAAGCCTTCTTGTCACAGTCATGTCGTGCAGCTGCCGACTAACTTATGTTTTATGCTCGTGATTTATTATGTACTTTGTGGTGTTCTCTGATTACTCTTGTCTTTTATGTATGCACGTGTTTCTGTGACAAATAAACCTATTTTATTTATTTCTTATTTTTCTTTATTTCATTATCAATGCAATGTGTAAAGCCAAAGCAACCCGCAGTTAAACTGACTTCTGCGGTCTAATCAAATCAATTTATTTGCCAAAAGTATTGGTACATTTTCGATCTTAACATAAATATTTTAACATGCAAACATTTCGGTTTATAATTATTTATAACTAGCGGCGCCCCACGGTTTCACTCGCATAAGTCTTGATCTCGTGGGAATATCGGGATAAAAGGTATCCTAAGTCCTTTTCAGGTCGATCGATTTTAGCTTGAAAGCGAAACAAACAAAAGAAGTCACTTTCGCATTTATAACACAAAAAATAGTTATAAAGGATTTAAAAAATTCAAAAAAAAAAAAAAAGTCATTTATTCAAACTAGGCTGAGAATCAGCACTTTTCGAACGTCAAAATTACATAAGACAGTCTCCCAAAAACGCCCACCCTTCACCACTCCCTAGTGCCTTTAGCTGGGAAGAAGAAGTGGTGCACCAAACTCCCCAGCAGCACAGCTGTCTGTTCAAATTAGAAAATGATTCTATACAATAGTATGCAAAATAACTTACATTATGCAACACAAAACATAATTCAAATGATAAATTATAGGCCATATGTCAGCTAGCACATTTAAAGCTGCCTCTAACGACGCCATAGATGATGAAGTTTTGGGCCAATACAATTTTAAACATAATCGTGCCATCGATACTAAGGCCCGCTAGCACCATAATCATAAAATAAGTTAAGCGCAATTTTTTTTTTAACTTAATCAGTTTCTGACAACAGCTTAAAGATAACTGAGACAAAATGATGCTTTAAATATGCTTAGCGCTGAACGTGTGATTTGTTGTGCAAGCGGATGAAGCGGACCTAAGAAAAAGGCCGAAATATTTTATTTTATCCTTTGTTAGTAACTGCTAAAAATGGAATACCTTTGCTCCTTCATTTAGGAAAGCCTCTGCGTACTCAGCCCCCAGGCCAGAAGCTCCTCCGGTTATCAAAAATGTTTTGTCTTTTGCGTCCCACTGTGCCATTGTACACTCTGCACCTAGGTACTGTTGTTAGTTTCATTGGTGTTTATTTAAATACATGTATGTTATCTATATTGTCAAGATACTACTTATTTAATATCACATTTTTATCAGTCCGTCATAAATCACTGCATTGGTGGGCCTGTCGCTTGGTAGATATACCTTTGTTTTTTTTTATCTTTTGGTTCGTATTGACATAATAATTATAGTTATTTTGAGATGACCAGTATGGAAGTCCATTGGATACGTGTTATACATTTTTCATATCCGTTAATTTACCTATTGGGTTTTTGTACTGATCGCGCAATGCCATCCATAAGTGGTATCTACAGGCTCTCAAAATGCCGCACCCCGTGGTCTCGTGGGCCTCTCCTTCCCCATTTTAATTCTGACCAAATGATATCAACTTTTTCCTAAGTGATTTTCTTTTACACGCATCCTATGAAAAAATTAAGCCAATCTTAAAACAAAATAAATTGTTTACAAACTGTCCGTCATCCTCCCGTGCAACATTTTTCGCTGCCACACCCAATCGTTTATCTAAGAAAGGATTGTTATCGTAATTTCGGTGTACCCCTATTATTTTATAATATAATACCTACCGACTCTATCAGTAGGTACTTTCTAATGACCACTGCACTGGTAAGAAAAAAACCCCTAAATCCCCAAGAATAGTGAAAGCGAGGTCGACCCAAACATGGTGATTCACTGTACCAGACGAATCGAATTTCGGATAGTCATTGATTCAAATCAATTGCGAAATTCTGGCTAGACTGATTTTTAGGTATAATCTCTGTGGACTCCTGCCCCATCCAGTAGTCATAGGATCATAGCATAAGAAAACAACGGTTGATTAACTAATCAATTTATTACCATAGCATATTGTGTTTAAAAGCCTAATTTGATCCTGAAATAACGTTCTCGAAGTCCTTAAAGGCACGGTCAATGGCAGGAGTTATGTTCTCAGCTGGTTTATTATCAACAGACAACCATATTGAAGCCGGTGCCCCAGTTTTGAACATATTTAAAAGAGCTGCAACTGCTGATTCTTTCCTGTAAGAAAAATATAAATTTGAAAAAAGTGCCGATGTTCAAATATTATTTTGACCTAGGCTTTGATCGTAGTGTGAAATTTATTCATTTGCTCTCGGATATCCACTTTATGAAAAGCTAATGAACACAAGATAGCATGTTGTGAAATTCAGATGACACTCGATTCTGGAACGCGAATCTCTAACTGACAATGAAAATTTGTGAACTGACTGCAACAACCTCGCAAGGCCGTGCGAAGTCTATAAGTAGTCGGCAAAACGCATTAGTTAGCAAGAGTTTGACAGTATGTTAGATCATTTTTGTATTGATAATCGCATTATCTTAATATTAACACAATCAATCAATAACTTAATTTATTTTCGTCCCACATACCAGTGTCTCAAGGCGAAAGTCTTTGACCAGTGCGTGTTGCCAGTGATGACCTATGGTACTGAAACGTGGTCGCTCACAATGGGCTTTATCAGAAGGCTAAAAGTCACCCAAAGGGCAATGGAGAGGGCTATGCTTGGAGTTTCCCTACGTGATCGAATCAGAAATGAAGAGTTCCGCAGGAGAACCAAGGTAACCGACATAGCCCGAAGAATTGCCAAACTTAAGTGGCAATGGGCAGGGCACATTGCTCGCAAAACGGATGGCCGATGGGATCGAAAGGTTCTGGAGTGGTGACTGCGTACCGGAAGACGTAGCGTTAGAAGGCCAAGATAGACCGATGACCTTGTGAAGGCCGCAGGAATCCGCTGGATGCGGAAAGAACAGAATTGGTCGAAGTGGCGGTGCTTGGGGGAGGCTTATGTCCAGCATTGGACATCTTTCGGCTGAAGTGATGATGATGATGATGAAGCCTTTCTGTGTAGTATGAGCGTCCCAAATTGTCTATTTGGAGTTCCATAGAACAACTTACTTTTGATAAATGTAACCATTTTCAATAACGGTAGCCATTTTGATTCCAACTTTTGGGTCCCAAGCCTTCGTTTCTAAATTCTGCACTAAAGGAGTGTCAGTAGCTCCCAAACACATTGTCAAAACTCTAATGCCAGTGTTTTCGTAGAATGGATCCATCTGAGAAAAAATAGGAGATTAGTACATTGTGTTGCGAGTGACACGCCCTGGGGGACTACCACCAGCTCATAAAGCAGTATAATTTTAATTTTACTTCAGTGTGTGAAAGAGATGAAGCTCTGCAGGTCGTATAGCTCCATCTCTTTCTCCCACTGAAGTAATATTAAAATAATACTGCTTTATGAGCTGGTGGTAGGCCCCCTGAACGTATAGAGACATTGTGCGCTTCTGTAATTTCTGATGTGACGATATTACCGGTGATGTCCACGTCCACATAACTGCATCACGATAACACAGGAAAGTAAAAAGAATGGAAACATTACTTATATGAAGACGATTTTAACTATCCGTCCACGATAACGTTTTATTTTCCGTACATTTTACGGGTGTGGACGTAGAGGTCCACGATAATATCGTAATATCACAGGAACAGGTTACTAAATATATCAGCGTCTTTTGTATTTTGTAATATATCACATTTAACAGCCACGGATCTAGATTTTTTTTTTTTGAGGCGGGGCAAAAAACTGCCGTCTGCCGCCCCCCGCCAATCTTTTATGGGGATACGCTAAGTTGGTCCCCGCGAAATTAAAATTTTCTCAAAATGAAAATTTTGGCAGCTACATAGTAATTAATTGATTCAGGCGTGACCTTGCGGAAATCCATTATAAAATACAATAGACGTGGATATATTTAGTAACTTGTTCCGCTTTGCTATTTCTAAAGAGCCATCAGCTTTCAGGAGTTTTTTATGGCTCTTTAGAAATAGCAAAGCGGAACAAGTTACTAAATATATCCACGTCTATTGTATTTTAGCTACATAGTAATCAAATTGTACCTATCGATCGATAATGCGCCAATTGTGCGCCATGCGTGCGCGTCTCATTTATTGCAAAATTGCTGTGTGCTGGGTGGTGCACTTGTCTGCTACGCTTGAATTTGTCGCCCCCTGAAGTTGGCCCCCGGGCTCCGGCTTGCCCCCCCCCCCCCCCCCCCTAGATCCAGGGCTGACATTTAATGTAAAAAATATTTGAATTGAAGTACTTACTTCATGGCAAATATTTTTTCTCTACAACAGATTTTGATTAATTACTTAAAATTTCATTGTTTTATTTTTAAGTCGCTTTCAAATTCTATCAAATAAGTATTAAGAAATTAGAAAAAACTTAAGAATTCTGGTTTTAGAATATAAAAAATTAAAGCCTTTAAATTGACTTACCGCTAAACATTGACTGAATTGCACGACAGCCATTTTTGAGCCACAGTAGATCGGTAAATATGGAAATTTACTCAAAGCCATTATCGACGCAATGTTGATGATAGTTCCTCCGACTCCACCTTCATCTTTCCTCATATGCTTGACGCCTTTTAATGTGAAAGAAACTACTCCTTGCTGAAAAAATGTAGAAGACTTTTACTTAACCATTCTGACGACTTGAGGATTAAATTGCAGATGCCAAACACAGATGTATTCGTATGTTAAGGGATATGCAATTTAAGCCTCTTGCTCTCCGTAAAATAAGACATTTTGATGATTTGCATCTGTATTTGGCATAATCTAAAGCAGTGATAGCCTTATGGTGTGATCGTCGGAGTGGCAAGTCGATCTCGAGTTCGAACCCATAACATGCACCTCTGACTTTTCGGATTCATGTGCGTATTGTTTAATTATCACTTGCTTCAAAAAGACTGAAGGAAAACATGGTAAGGAAATCATGCCTAAGAGATATTTCTTGAAGCCAAGTCAGAGGCCCATGGGCGGCATAAAAACTCTGACACCAGTACCCTAATTACGTAATACACGATCAATCACAATGTTTCGATTTGTAACAGATTGCTTCATAAGTTGAAAAAAAAATCTGCTCAACAACGTAATTAACGCAATGAATGTTATTGAACTGTCAAAATGAAACAAATTAGTCATAATCGTTTACGAAAATAAGTTACGTAGGTAATTAGGGTACTGGTTAGTTACTACCCACACGAAACAGAAGGAAAGATCAGGAGGCCTACCACCACCTCTAAAACAGGATTATTTTAATATTACTTCAGTGGGAGAAAGAGATGGAGCTTTACGTCCTGTGGAGCTTCATCTCTTTCCCACACTGAAGTAATATTAAAATAATACTGCTTTATGAGCTTGTGGTAGGCCCCCTGATCTGCAATTAAGCATCATCAGCTAAGAGACGGAGATCTAGAAATATCCGCATAATTATACCTACTTACCTATCACTATGTTCTGATCAGTAGTATCTACGTATACCCAAGGTAAAAAAATCTCATTCAAGGACTAGTTAATTAATTACCTACCTACTGTACAGTTTTAACTTGGAGATGTCCGCTTGTAGGGACGTTGGTTTTTTATTCCGAGAAAAATCTAACCAGCATCAAACTACATCTAAATAAAAACGACAATATTATGGAACTAGGAACCACTGAAATAATATTTTTAGACCCTCCATTTATGAGAAAAATTATAAACTATACAAATATTTTATTTGTTGATGGCAACTATGACAAATATGATATAAATTGACACATGTTACTGTCATTACTGTCAATTCATTGACAGTATTGACAGTACCATGTGTCAATTTACTATTTTATGAGGTGTGTTGACTATATTATCCTAGATAATTAGAAAGGTTTGTTCGTTTTAGGAGTAAATTCTTACTAAAATAAAAAACGATTTTTCTCAAAATTGGAAGTACCTAGCTAAAAATGTATGATATACTTCGTTAGAACCGCTAGCTTTTGGGATGTCTATCCAAATATATTTAACTTATCCTGGTTAGAATTATTGAATAATAAAAAACCATTTTAGGACATGTCCTTTGAAGTAAATACGATTACAAATAGGCTGCTGAATTCGATTGGATTCGGAAGCATGTTATACCTGCCTAGACTTAAATAATTTGAATTACCCAATTAATATTGGTGGCAGTTCTCCAAATGCTAGGCGAGTCGATCATAATACCAGCATTGTTGATGATGACATCGATCTGCTTGAACTGAGCGAGCACGGAGTCGAACGCGCTCGTTATGTCCTCTTCCTTGCTCACGTCGCATTTGATGAACACCGCCTTATTGCCGTAAACTTTGTTCAGACGCTCGGCTGTCGCCTTGCCAAGCTCCTCGGCAATGTCTAGGATAGCTACATTCTGCAAAGAATAAGAAAAGGTTAAGGTAAATGTAAGATCACAATTCACAAGGGACTACTTCTACTAATTACGGGGGCACATCACTGCATGAACTGTAATGGTGGGCGCTCCATTACTGCAGGATTTTTAGTTTATGCTCCGATTTCTGTCAAGACCCATTTTCAAAGGAACGCGTGGAGGTATCAAGTTGAAATTAATATCCAATACGTTGATCTATGTTCCCTTGGAACTCTAAAAATAAGCATGTGCAAGAGACAAATTTTGGTACTCGCAAATAAATGAAAACCTACAGGGTACTTCCCGCTGGCAGGAAGCAAGGTCTCACAGCACAAATAAAGGAAAAAGTCCGAAAATTGATAAATTGTAGTTTGATCACATTTTTTTTGTTATTACAAACTTACATTTGCAGTTGTAGAATTACCTAACCGTGACGTATATCGATGTAGATATGGGAGGGTTATTCCACTATTCCCCCCTTTCTCAACTACTAAGTCAAGTTTGTTCTTGGGATAAATTCATCCCAACTACGGAACCCTTAATTGCGCGTGGTCCGACATGATTAATCTGTGCACGCACTGGGCTGGTTTTTTGTTGTTTAACTAATTGTATAGCCCAGTGAAACCCGACACTTTCAACAGACTAGCCCGCGTAATAAAACTGCTCCACTAAATTTAAAAAAAAAATATTCATTATTTTGAATTCATTAATATTTTGTGACTGGATTTTAGACGGGAAATGTAATTAGGTAAATATACCTTTAATTTACCTTTGCTCCATGATTTAGGAAAGCCTGTGCGTAGTCAGCCCCCAAGCCAGAAGCACCTCCAGTTATTAAAAAAGTGTTGTCTTTTGCGTCCCACTGTGCCATTGTACCTAACGATGCACCCGACCAGTAACTAAGCAGACTCACGAAGAATGATAGTAGACTTAAACATGTTATTAACATTCATAATTATATCATCTTAAATTAATCAAATATATTCTTATCTGTGCAGATAATTTTATCGTGTGCACACTGCCAGTTATTGCTGCGATAAACAAGTACAGACGCGTACAGACGCACATGAAGCTACCCGAAACTGTCAAATTTTCCCAATCAACTTTGAACCTTAACTTTCAGCGATAAAGTTGAAAATCTATTAAATAAATTTGACAGATTGTAGTAGCTTGAAGTGCTGGCGTCTGTACAAACAGGTACCGACAGGTCTGTTGTTGTGACCAGTAGGATTTGCAATCGCCAATCAGGTATTTCCGCGGGTAATGCCTGGCTTTGTTTAAAGCCTGTGTAATACCGGATGGATTACCTATCTATCATCTAATTGTATTTTTTATCGACTCCCAAAAAGGAGGAGGTTCTATGTCCGTCTGTATGTTTTATTTTGTTTTTTTTTTCATATGGCAGAAGAAGCTTTGCGCGGTGGTGGTCCCATCTATATTGTGTTAACTTTGCTGGGGTACTTTTCGCGGGTGATGCCCGATCTCCCCAAGTTCCAAGTTCCCCAAAATGATTTTTCATACATTAATTCCCAACCTCCCCAAAACATTAAATTAAATTATTTGTATAGTTCACACACACTTGACCAATCCTCGTACCGACGACGAGTCCAAAAGTGTAAGAATAAAATAAAATCAGTACCTTAGTAGTTAAAATTAGGGGTGCGTACAGAAAACCTCCACGTGTGCCTGATACCTGCTGGTCCCTTATGGATACGTTCGGGGGGAAGAGCAGTTGTCAGGCCGGTGCACCCTGGGCATGAACAATATACTCTTCGGAAAAGGTTTGGGAGTTTTTCGGAGAGGGTATTGTTTGTGGCTAATTTCTGCGGGCGGGGGAGCAGCATGCTCCTCGACGTTCTTCCGCGTGTCCCTCTGATTTGCAGAGGGCACAGTGGAGGAACGAGGGAGGCGGGTCGCTCCTGATCGATCGACGTTAGTCGATTGACACTGGACGTGACCCAGCCGCTGCGGTGCAGGCGCACCAAAGCGGCTGTCGTTTCTCCCTCAAGAGCGATCTTGAGGGAGAACTTTCGGCGGGTTCGCTGAGCCAGGTTATCTGGACAGCGAACGGAGGCATGTTTAATGCCGCCGCCGGGGGCTTGGCTTAACCGCCCGGCCCAGAGGAAGGACACCTCTAAGATAAAAAACCACCTAATCCTAAGTTTCGAAGCGCGGCGAGAGGATGAGTGGCTGGTGGGGGACCAGTCGTTAGCGCTTCCCCTGTAGATACCTGCCGAACTCTACAGTATGTAGGCTTACCTAGGCAAGAGGCTCTGCCTAGGTGGACATTTATTTCCTCATTACTCGTGGGAACTGTATGGATAACTCAAATATAAAAAACAAAAATGATGCTAACGTGCCAAAATTGGCGGAGAAGGAACCGCTTGCCAGCGACGGCAACAAGAGTCGAGGAGGCTCATGTCCCTCAGGGGACCAAAGTATGTCCGACCAGGACGTAGGACGTGGCCAGCGAAAGGCGGCGTCATACGCCGCCACCGCAGCTGCCGCAGTCGGACCAGCCTCGTCGGGGCCGACCAAAGGTGGGGTGGCTGCACAGGCGGCGAGGGCCCCAGCCAAGGCGGTGGAGGCCCCAGCGAAAGCGGCGGCTGCTCCAGCCAGGGCGGCAAGGGCCCCGGCCAAGGCTGCGAGGGCCTCGGCTAAGGCGGCGAAACGGCCGCCCCCACCACCTTCTGAATCTCCTCCGGCCGATGCCGGATGGCAAGTAGCCGGGGAGAAGAAGAAGGCTGGCAAGGCGGCAAGGGCGGCCAAGAGAAAGGCGAGGCGGCAGCGGCGCAAGGAGCGAAGCGTCGCAGATAGGCTCCGCGCCCCGAAGTCCGCAGCTGTAGTGATTACACTACAGCCGGAAGCGGAAAAGAAGGGCGTGTCCTATCAGCACGTGCTCGCCAAGGTGGATGCGGCGGTTGATTTAAAGGAGACCGCCAATGGGGTCCGGCTAAAGATCACCGCGACTGGGGCCAGGATGCTGGAGATCCCCGGTGCGAACAGCGGCCCGGCAGCGGACGCTCTGGCCAATAGGCTCAGGGCGACCCTGAATCCGGAGGAGGCCCGAGTGTCCAGGCCCACCAAACGCGCTGACTTGCGCATCCGGGGCCTGGATGACTGTGTGACGGCGGAAAAGGTGGTGGCCGCGGTCGCCAGGACTGGGGGGTGCTCTGCCGAGGAGGTGAGGGCAGGCACCATCCACCCTGACTCCACGGGGATGCGAGCCGTAACGGTGAGCTGCCCCGTGTCGGCGGCCAAGCTGATAGCCGGGGAGGGCCGAAGGCTTCTAGTGGGTTGGGTCTCCGCGCAGGTGAAACTGCTGGAGCCCCGACCTATGAGGTGCTTCCGCTGCCGGGTGGGTGACCACGTGGGAGCGAAGTGCACCTCGGAGGTGGACCGCAGCGACCACTACTTCCGCTGTGGTCAGCCCGGTCATAAGGCCGGCTCGTGCAACGCCGCGCCGCACTGCGTCGTATGTGCGGCGGCTGGCAAGCCGGCCGATCACACACGGCGCAGGGAGCAAGGCCTGCGCTCCACCCGCCAAGGCCAGAGGCAAGGGCAAGCCCTCCGCCACCGCCGTCACCGCCGCAGCCGCCGCCACTACTGCCGCCGCCGCTGCCGCCTCCACTGTCGTCGTCGCCGCCGTTGCCGCCGCGGAGTGCCAATAACGGCCCCATTACGCCTCCTCCAGGCGAACATCAACCACTGCGCCGCCGCTCAGGATCTGTTGCTCCAGAGTATGGCGCAGTGGTCGATTAACATCGCCGTGGTCGCTGAGCCGTACTTTGTCCCGCCCAGGGATGACTGGGTGGAGGACCTGAGCGGCTCAGTGACCCTCATTTCGTCGGCCGCCGCTGGTACCCCGTCCCTCGAGTCTGTCAAGAGAGGACGGGGCTGCGTGGCAGCACGGTTCGGGGAGATTGTCGTGGTAGGGGTATACTTCTCCCCGAACCGAACTCTCGCCGAGTTCCACAACTCCCTTGTGGAGTTGAGAGTCGTCGTCGTCGGGTTCGGTTCCCTCCCCGTGTTCGTCCTCGGGGACTTCAACGCCAAAAATCTGGCTTGGGGTTCCCGCTTTACGGACACACGGGGCAGGATGGTGGAGGACTGGGCTCTGGAGACAGGCCTGGTCGTCCTAAACCGGGGTTCTGTCCCCACGTGTGTGCGGATGCGGGGTGAATCAGTGGTGGACATCTCGTTCGCCAGCCCCGCTCTGTCGCCGCGTGTAATCGACTGGCGCGTCATAGAGGAGGTGGAGACCTATTCCGACCACCGGTACATCCGGTTTGACGTCTCCACCCAGACCTCGAGCGCGCCGGTCCGACAGGCCCCGAGTGGTCCGCGGTGGGCGCTGAAGCGGCTGGACCGGGAGCTCCTCCTGGAAGCCTCGATCGTGCAGGCCTGGGTGTCATCACCGGACAGGCCTGCCGACATTAACGACGAGGCGGAGTGGTTCCGGGAGGCCATGTCCAATATATGTGACGTGGCAATGCCCCGAGTCCACCCTGGACGCGCTTCGCGCCAGGTGTACTGGTGGTCGCAAGAGCTGGAAGCTCTACGCAGGGCGTGCGTTGCTGCGCGACGCCGGTACGCCAGGCACCGCAGGCTCCGTATCCGTCCTCCGGATACGGAAGCCATTCAGGCGGAGCTGTACGAGGGGTACAGAGCGGCGAAGACCGCCCTCCAAGCGGAGATCCTGCGGGCCAGGGCACTGGCCCGCGAGGAGATGCTGGAGACTCTGAACAGAGACCCGTGGGGACGCCCATATAAGATGGTGCGGGAAAAACTCCGCCCATGGGCTCCCCCGCTGACGCAGAGTCTCCGGCCCCAGCTTATGGAGGACGTGGTGAGCACTCTGTTCCCTTCAAGAGGGGAACATACGCCCCCGCCCATGGCTCCGCCCATTGCGGTGCCCGATGCGGACCACACCGCTGACGACGACGACGATGCTCCGGAGGTGACCGAGGTAGAGATGAGAGTGGCGGTACGCAGGATGAGTGCGAGGAATACCGCCCCAGGACCCGATGGCATACCCGGAAGGGCCTGGGTCCTGGCCATGGGGACTCTCGGGCCTCGACTGAGAGGGCTCCTAAGCGCATGTATGGAGAGGGGCCAGTTCCCACTTTGCTGGAAGACTGGGAAACTGGTCCTCATCAGGAAGCCGGGGCGCCCAGCGGACTCTCCGTCCGCCTATCGGCCCATTGTGCTGCTCGACGAGGTGGGCAAGCTCTTTGAAAGAGTCATTGCAGACCGCCTCGTCGGGCAGCTGGTGCGAGTGGGGCCGGATCTGGCGGAGAGCCAGTTCGGTTTCCGCAGGGGGCGCTCTACGGTGGACGCCATCATGCGCGTGCGGGCCCTCACGACGGGGGATGCTGTGGCCCGGGGTGGGGTCGTCTTGGCGGTGTCTCTAGACATCGCCAATGCCTTTAACACCCTGCCCTGGAGTTGCATCAGGGAGGCACTTCGGTATCACCGGATGCCGACCTACCTCTGTCGTGTGGTCGAGGCCTATTTGACAGACAGGGCTGTCATCTACCCCGGTCACCAAGGAGAGTGGAACCGGCGAGAGATGTCGTGCGGTGTCCCACAGGGATCGGTCCTGGGGCCGCATCTGTGGGACATCGGATACGACTGGGTGCTGCGCGCCGACCTCCCTACTGGCGTCAGCGTCGTTTGTTACGCTGACGACACGCTGGTCCTGGCGCAGGGGAGGTCGTACCAGGCGGCGGCCGACTTAGCGACACGCGGGGTTGCGACAATCGTTGACAGAATCCGGCAGCTGGGACTCGAGGTGGCCCTGCACAAGTCCGAGGCCATGGGTTTCTATGGTCCTCGAAGTGCGCCACCGTCGGGTTCCCAGGTATTGGCGGGAGGGGTTCACATCGGCGTCGAGTCGACGATGAAGTATCTGGGACTCGTCCTCGATAGCCGGTGGAACTTCGTGGAGCATTTCCGACGTTTGGCTCCCAGACTGGACCGGGCCGGGGCTGCCTTGAAGCGGCTCCTGCCCAATCTGGGAGGTCCAAACGCCTCCTGCCGGAGGCTCTACGCGGGGATCGTGCGGTCCATGGCCCTTTACGGGGCGCCGGTGTGGGCGCCTTCATTGAGGCGGCAGCCAGGCCGCCGGCTGAACGCGTCCCAAAGGGTCATGGCCATCCGGCTGGCCCGAGGATACCGCACGGTCTCCTGCGAGGCGGCGAGCCTCCTTGCCGGAGTACCGCCATGGGATCTGGAGGCAAAGGTCCTCGCGCACATTTGGGAGTGGCGCGAGGAGGCGAAGCGCCGGGGCTTAACTCCGATGCCGCAAGAAGTCGCGGCACAGCGGACAGAGCTCCGGCGGGATCTCATGGCGGAATGGAGAGTGCGATTGTCGCAACCCAGCGCTGGGCACGCCACAATTGCGGCGATAAGACCCCTCTTTGAGGAGTGGCTAGAGAGGCGCCACGGCGTCCTCACCTTCCGCCTGACGCAGGTACTCACCGGACACGGCTGTTTCGGGAGGTACCTGTTCAGGATAAAGCGGGAGGAAACGCCCGGGTGTCGTCACTGTGTGGATCGCCCGGAGGACACGGTGGAGCATACGGTGGAGGTCTGCCCGGCTTGGGCGGGGCATCGCCGTGTCCTCGTGGATGCGATCGGCGGCGGTGATCTCTCGCGTCCGGCCCTGATTCGGGCCATGCTACGGAGCGAGAGGAAATGGGAGGCCGTCACCTCTTTCTGCGAAGCAGTAATGCTCGCGAAGGAGGAGACGGAGCGCGTGAGGGAGAGGCAAATTTCGCGCCCTCGCGCCCCTAACCGCCGCAGCAGGAGACGCCCTGGGCGTCGGGAATCGCAGGAAGATTTCCGGCCACCGTAGGCGCGGGCTTGCGGACGGTGAGCAATGGGTAGCTCGCCGTCCGATAAGGACCAGGCCCGGGTCGACGGCGCGTTGTGTTCCACGCGCGCCTCAAAGAGATGTCAGCAGAATTGACGGGGTCCGCTAGGGCCAATGCCTGCCGGGGGTTCGAAGAAAACCGATGGGGACATCGTGGCCCCCGGCAACATGGCATAGGAAGGAACACGGGTGGGTTTTAGTCAGTAAGAGTCTGACACGCCCTCCCGCTCCACCCAGAGCGGGAGAAGTTATTTGATAATCTCCCACCCAAAAAAAAAAAAAAAAAAAAAAGTAGTTAAAATTAACCTTATTTTAGAGATATAATTATATTTTCTCTGTGGACCTATGTATTAATTTATGCTATGTGTTTTTAGATGTTTTCGAGATATATCCAGGGTGTGTTAGAGATGTATCCAGGGGTTGAGTCAGGAATGTATTCAGGTTCTAGTGAAAAATGTAGTGTCAAGGAAGAATTTAGGGTGTGTTGGAGGTGCATTTAACAAGCAATTGTTTAGTTCTAAACGTACGAAACTAAACTATTACGTACTAAATTACTACGTAGACTATTAAGTCTACGTAGTAATTTTCCTGAACTAAACAATTGCTTGTTAAATGCACCTCCAACACACCCTAAATTCTTCCCTGATACTACATTTTTCCCTAATCATAATTATTTTTATTGTAAGTAAAATTAAAATATATATGTAGGTATATTTATCAAAGCTTCTGGGTATAATTGTTTAGTTCAGGAAAATTACTATGTAGACTATTAATCATAATTATTTTTATTGTAAGTAAAATTAAAATATATATGTAGGTATATATCACAGAGCTTCTGGGTATGATAGTCTGATAACAATCACAGCATTTGAAACACATTGAAACTACACTACGTTTGACAATCACAGCTATAGTAATCGACTAATTAACTAAATTTTTTATGTGAAACATGCTCAAACGGTTGGTGCAAATTGTACCTACTACCCTACCACCATAATAGCAGTTTATTGCACCAATACTACAACTGATAACCAAATGTAAACGTAGTTACGCCCTTTTATTACTCCACATGAAGATGCATTATGAAAACGTGATACCCCCATGAAAGTACGAGTACCTACCTACCTAATACCTATGCATACACGACCGTTTATTCGAAGCATACAACTTCAGTCCTTCATATTATCGTCGTTGACGAGTGAAAACCTCGTGAGTCGATTTTTTTTTACCAAAAACACTTTTTAATGTAAGAAAACCTCGCAACGCACATTTCTAACTCACCTATAATTCGAATGTTCGATTGTAGCACCATCTCTCGCGTTCAATGAAAACCTCGTAAGTACTAGGCATAGAGGAAAGTAAGTAAGGTGTCCGCATTTAAAGAGGGATAAACTCGGCAAGACGGCTGTGTGAATTCTTGCTAAATTAATAATTCTTGCTTAATTTGAAAAACTTTGTTCAAAATGGTTTTCGTGTAGTGAAAAAGGTTTCATACAAAAATATTCAGGAGACGGTTTTTTAACCGATTTCAAAAAAAGGAGGAGGTTCTCAGTTCGTCGAGATTTTTTAATTTTTTTATATATAAATGTTCCTCGATTACGCGAAGACGGTTGGACCGATTTGAAAAATTCTTTTTTTGTTTGAAAGGGTATACTTCCATGTTGGTCCCATTGTCATTTGGTCACGATCTGATGATGGAATCTTGGAGAAATCGAGGGAAATCTTCAAATAAGTATTATAGGTACATCTATAGCGATTTGGGTATTTTTGATGAACAGTTGACATTAGGCTATTGTAACTTAGATAAATTACAAGCCAACCAGTCAGTGGGTCGTCTTAGGCCCACTAAAAAGTGAAAAAAAAAATCATTTTTACAAAAACATACAACCGACTTCCAAACTACAAAGTGAAAATTTTCAGAAGTTCGGTGTCTTTAGATCAGTAGCGCTATTCTGTAACCATCTCACCGTGTTATCTTGGGTGAAGTGAGCGTGGAGTGAGCTGTCAGTTGCTAAGGATTGACACTATTGGCAGCTCACTTCACCTAAGATATCACGGTGAGATTTTTACAGAATAGCACTACAGTATTTTAGTTTTTTGACACCGACTTCTGAAATTAAAGTTATTTTTCACTTTGTAGTT
Organism: Agrochola litura; assembly: GCA_949152395.1. NCBI lineage: Eukaryota > Metazoa > Arthropoda > Insecta > Lepidoptera > Noctuidae > Agrochola > Agrochola litura. Next base: position 9,512,319 of record OX424509.1, read on the forward strand.
TGGAAGTCGGTTGTATTTTTTTGTAAAAAGATTTTTTGGTCTCTCCTAAACAATTTTGTTTTCGATACTCCCAAGCAATATATAGCAGTATATACTCCCGAGGTTTTCACTGTTTTCACTTCTCTGTCTACGGTTTTCACTCGTCAACGAACGTTATTCAGGTTATATTCTATTTTATTTTTATTAAATGATAAGCAAAGCCGATGTCGACTATTCTGCCAATGTCTAAAGTGCATTGGAAAAACAAGTGTGTATGATTGAAAAAGAAAGACATTAAAAAAAACAACAACTGCAGACGGGTGGATTTACAATGTTGTCGAAAAATCACGTTGAGGGCATAAAAAAAAAATATTGCTCGAGTATCGTAACTTTTTTACATTAACAGGCTTTATATATACTTGTTTTATACAGTGCTTTAACCTAAACTTCCTCAAAGTCAATAGCTTTTTAATAATAAAATTATTGCGTATATCAAAATCATCACCATCTGTGAAAAAATGCGACTCTTTACCTTTGCAGGCAAAAATATCGACTACCCGACGTATTAAACAGATTTTAATTTCCGATTTACGTTTATCCATATTGTATATTTTTTTTTTTTGAAAAGTAAATAATGATTTCTTCGTAAAATTAATAATAATAAATAAATAAAAAGTTAGCATCGAAATTCATCAACACCGTCATGGAAATATCAAAGTGGAGGTAGTTCCGTATGAGTAGCATTTACAAGGCCTGCGACACCCCGCCCCGCTTCCTCAGTTCAGAGCAAACTGCGAAACGAGCCGCAGGTCGGCTTAACAGGTGCTTCAAGAACAAAAATTAGCTGCGAGTGTCTAAAAAAGTTGTTTAGACAAAGTTGCGTCATTACCGTCAGGCTGTGGTTCAAAGTAAGTACATAAAATAACATTACGATTGATTTAAACAAAAACTTAGTTATAAGTGAAGATGCTAAAGAAAATAGCGGTATCTTACTATTATTATTACTTTTCTAGAAAAATCGGCGTAGTGTCCTAATCGTCATCACCATACGCATCATCACCGTTTACAAATAATGAGCGGTGATGACCTCATGCGTATCGTGATGACGATTTTCTTAATTTATGTTATAATTTGCTTAAAAGTTACACTAAGAGATCGAAGGTTATTAAATTTCTCTGTTCTTTAAAGAATCAGAATAGTTAATTGTATCATTAGTGTTAGGTACTTAAAGCAATCAAGGTTTTATTAATTCTTATGTTTGACTTAATTATAAACGGTGTACCTAATTATATACCTAAGTCTTTTTTTATTTCAGACCGGGAATAAAGTACAAGTTTAGAGTACAATATGAAACTAATTTATTATAAAGGGTTATTGGCTACACGTCGGCAATCCGTTAAGGGGATGTAGGACAGGTCATTTGCAACCAAATTACCCCTGATGACCCCTATACCAACGTCAACCATTTTCGAGTATTTTTATGTCATAAACTGGCATACACGCCAAAAAAGTCATCGTAGAGCCATGGGAGTAAGCGCATTCGAAAGAGCGGAAAATTTTACGTAGGATGGCATATAACTCATTTTTGAGCAAAATGTCGCTTATGCCTGCTTCTACTTCCTTTTTACCGTCGATATATAAAAACAGTTTTTAACCAACTATAAATAAAAATAATTATTATGTAAAGTATTTATTAAAGTATGCATAATTAGAATTATGTTTCATGTTGTACCCTACAGAATTGTAGCTTTATCATAACTGTTTACTTTCAGATCACAACTATGAGTAAAAGAAAGCGAGGTATAGGAGTTCAGTTAGAAAAACAGAAAATAGCTATAAATAAACGGAGAAGATATGCCACCATGAATTCTGGATTCACCATGGATCCTGAATTGTATGAACTTATGAACGAAAAAGAAAAGATATAAAAATAGAAAAGAGCAATTAGGTCAGTTCGAATCAATAAATGAAAAAGTCTAAGAGAGCAGAGAGTACAGCGCAAGAAATGGCGTGAAGCAGCTAAAAGATATCGGAAAAAGAAGAAAAATTAAGAAAAAGAGAAGACCATTAAACTAAAGCCAAATTGATCAATCCCGATGATAGTGATGAGACGAATACAAACGATCATGTAGATCAGGATTATCAAGACCCACTAACAACACCCACTAACTTACAATGCAACTGCTCAGTAAAAATGAAAAAAATTCGTTATTTAGATCACAAGAAACTTATCTTCAATGTAGACATGTCACAACAATTCGATTCATGCGAAGAAATAACAACGCGAAAACACAGAAAACATGAAAGTAATTATAGATTTGAAAAAAGAAAATACACGACTCAGACAAAACCTTTTTAGGAAAAAATTAACGAAACTAAAGAAAAAATTTAACCCTAAACAAGATTTCAAAACAAAGAATACCAAAATGTCACCAGAAAAAAGACCGCTAAATAATAAAAGAGTTTTATGTTGATGATGCAAATAGTACGATATATCCCGGAAAAAAACAATATATTACACGATTCAAAACACAAATACAGAGAAGGTCGAAGATCGAGGATCTAAAAAGTTCGATACAAGATTTACACTCGAAGTTTTAACTAAAAATCTAAGCAAACAAATTACTTAGAAATATGATGATTACAGAGAGACAAGGGGACGTAATTTCCCAGAGATTGTTCTCTAACGCATTGGAGGATGTGTTTAAGACGCTGAACTGGGAAGGGCGTGGCATTAACATCAACGGCGAGTACATCTCATACTTGAGATTTGCAGATGACATCGTCATACTGGCCGAATCGCTGCATGACTTGCAGCAGATGCTGGACGATCTAGTTAATTCTGTACGCATTAGTCTCCGGATGAACTTGGACAAAACCCAAGTTATGTTCAACGAACACGTCACTCCGGGGTCGATTGCTGTCAATGGCGGGCTCTCGAGGTTGTTCGAGAAAACGTTTACCTCGGGAAAACCCTGCAGTTTGGTAAGAACAACTTTGAAAGTGAGGCTAACAGAAGAATTCAGGTGGGCTGGGCAGCGTTTGGGAAACTTCGTCGAATCTTCTCGTCGCTTATTCCACAGAGCCTAAAGACGAACGTCTTTAATCAGTGCGTCCTGCCTGTTATGACCTACGGAGCCGTAACGTGGACACTCACGGTACGGCTGATCCATAAATTCAAGGTTGCTCAGCGAGCCATAGAGCGGGCTATGCTTGGAATCTCTCTGAGGGATTGAATCCGGAACGAGGTGATCCGGCAGAGAACCAAAGTTAGCGACATAGCTCACAGAATAAGCAAGCTGAAGTGGCAGTGGGCCGGCCATATCAGCGGTAGAACCGATGACCGTTGGGGTACACGTGTTCTTGAGTGGACACCGCGTATCGGCAAACGTAAGGTAGGACGCCCTCAGGCTAGGTGGAGCGACGTGGGAGTGACGATCTTCGCAGGGTGGCTGGTAGCAGCTGGATGAGAGTTGCCGAGAATCGAGCTGAATGGCGTGCAATTGGAGAGGCCTATGTCCAGCAGTGGACTGCTATAGGCTGATGATAATGATGATTACGTGGTAATTAATTAAGAGGAAAATGCCTAATTAAGAAAAAGCTAAAATACAGAAATTAAGTACAAGTTTACCTCTATAAGACTGATTACCAAAAAAAATGACCAAATCTCAATTAACCTAAAAATATGATTAGTTAAGTAAGAGAAAAATGTCTAAGACTGTTATTATAACTAAGAGAGTTGATAAAATCATAAAAAAAATTGATGCCCTTAAATTTTGTCGTTTTTAATTTGACATTCATGTATAAAGCGTCATCACCATACACACGAAATCATCACCATCCATAGATAAATCATCGCCATACCACAGCCGTCATCACCAGCTCACCTCTTTTTATTGGAATGCTGATATCTTCAGATCTACGCTTTAAATGTTAGTCTAAACACAATTTATGAACATTATAGTTATCCTACAATGATTTTATTTAGTTTTACTAGCATTCCAATGTCTTTTCAATTTTTTGAATTTATTGTTTGAAGAAATTTTTCTTGTGTAAATCCACCCAGACACAAGTAAAATTCTTCGATTGATACAGTTGAACACAATGTAGATCTTGTTGTGTTAGTACGGGATATTATTCAGGTTAATTACTGAACGAATTCTGTGCTGAGTTGTCATGTCACTGTCATCTGTCAAATTATTTGAGTCAATCAAATGTCAAACAATAAAGACACACAAAAATATTGTTTTATTTTATTTTATCAGTGAAAGGAAGCAACTGTAGAGCATTTTTAAAACGATAGCATTCCAAATAGGAAATTGTTAAAAATGGTATAGTCATTATATTTTTTACACATCTAATATTCATCAAATAGTGAAGCAAATCACGATCAAACTTAACGCTTGTTTTACCTTTGTTTCAGAGTGCTATATTTAATTTTCAAAGCTTGCTGTCCGTGATACTGCTGCTCATATGCACCTGTGCATACTTAAGATCATTCTTTCCAAGTATTATGGACCGTAATAAGACAGGGTAAGTTACTATGCATTATTTAGGTTATGTGTGTCCAATAGGCCCAAAAACTCCTGACAATTAGTGGCGGGAACACAAATCTTGTATTCGTAGATATATCATCACAACTCTGTAGTTTGTATATCCAGGCAAGGATACTTGATACATTACTAAAAAAAATATGTTGGTTATTGAATTAAGCGAGAAGAAATATGTTACTTTAAGTATACCTTTGGGTCAGTGGGTCGTCTAAAGGGGCCCTTTATGGAAACAAGGTGTGACGTTATGTTATGAAATACTATCGTAAATATATTTCATATAATTTTTTGTTACAAAATATTGAAAACTAATTATTTTGTTTATTTTTATTTTCTTTCATAAACATTACATTTTTAAATATTTCTTATACTAAAAAAAGAGGTTCGCCTGTGTCAGGAGCAGGGTCCAAGCTACCATGGTTAGGGCTGCAGAGACAGGGACCAATTTATTATTAATAGCTAAAACCTACCAGAAGCGGAAAAAAAAATGTGTATGATACATGATACAAGTCGCAAAACTGGTAGAGCTAGCAAGGCGACACTTTGTATTACTTATTATTGGTTTTATTTTCAGATTAATGGGAACCTTTTGGAAGTGTGCGAGGATTGGTGAAAGAAAATCTCCCTATGTTGCTGTGAGCTGCATTGTCATGGCATTCAGTATACTATTTCTCACATAGTGTAAAAAGAATATAAATTTTAATAGCTGTAACAATACTTAATTAACTTGCATATTTTTACATTTGTAAATATAAATATTACTCATATTTAAAAGAGTTTTGTTTTTATTTGGACCCTAAAATCCTGTAAACACATTTTAAGTCATAAGGACTTGTCACACTGGAGGCGTTCTGCGTCCTGCGGTCCGGTCAACTCGAACGCTGCGCGCACCACCTATGTAAACATCATTTGCATTTTATGTAATTACGATCTGACTATGCGAGCGCAAGCAACAAACGCACCGGGTAGGCGGCCGGGGGCAAGAACGCGGAAGGGCTACCCGGTTGCGGGCAGGCGGGCAGCGGGTGGCGGTGGTCCGGGCAGTTAATTTTTATGAAAAAACTTTGAGACAGTGTACAAAGTTCAATTTGCACAAAGGCCTATAGAGCGTGCCATGTTAGACCCATCACTGAAAGACCCGAGTCTGTACCTCACAAGATAAGGCGTAAGGGGCGTCGCTTGCCGTTGGCCTAGGGTGGCAAGTTGAAATATGGAGGCTGGGAAAAGTATGATTTGTAGGCATTGATTTAAATAGTTTGTAGGCATTGATTATATGTCAATGTTTGTAGGTACAGTCAAGAGCATAATATATGAAGCTTTAATGGGACCAAAATCGACGCTCGTGGACATCTGATTTTTGACAAATCAGTTTCATCTCAGTAGTCCTAATAGGAACTGAAAAAAAATATAATTTCCATATTCAATGTATGAATTGGAAACGGACCTTTCGGTTCGTTAAACATAATAGGTATTATGACTGGGCCTACCATCAGCACATAGATATGAATATTACGTCCCCAGACCCCGTTTAGGAGATGTGGAACTTTCAAAAACAAAATCAAAGTCGTCAAAATAAATAAAATTGGCTGTATGGATATGTAGTTTCTGTACATTAAAATGCCTTGTATTTACTTAATTTTTTAATCTAGGGCGGGCAGCTGCCCTTTTTACCCCCCTTGGCGACGCCCTTGTCTGGCGTAGGACTTCGAGTAGCGGGTCTGAAATGGATGGTGATGGCAAGTGAAGCAGAGCCCTGACGTAATGGTTGCTAAGAAACTGCAGAAGGGAGTGTTGGCAGACCAATGGCCAGGTGGGTGGATGACCTACAGAATATCGCTAGGAAGACCTGGATGAGACTCGCACGGACCATAGAAGCATAGCGCAAAAGGAAGGAGGCCTATACTTTGCAGTGGGTGGAACAAGGTGCCAATGATGATGGTGATCTTGTAAATAATATACAGGGCGTCCCAAAATTATGGGACATGAAGGGAAAGTACCTTAAATATCGTAGATAGGGTATTTTGCTGAAAGAAGACTATGTTATTTTTAAAAGTTAGTAATTCTACATTCAAAGATTTTCTAAAAATTACTTGCCTCGTCTGGGAATCGAACCGACTTAAATGTTAAAAAAACACCCCTACTTTTATGATGCCAATCGAAAGAATGGCCAAAAAATAATAACTCTTCTTAAGTAACATAGTATTTTAAAAGAAAGGAACAGCGTGAAATTAATAATTTTAATCAAATTAAAAACACATGAAACTACCGTAGTCAATTAAGTGGGTATTTTTTTGTAAATTCATTAATTAAATGCTCAAAATATGATCCTTCTTGCCTTACGCAAATCGCCAATCTTTTAATGAGTCCGCTGCCTGTTGATTTTCTCATCATTTTATGGTGAATACTCGATATGATATGGCACAATTCTGTTTATAACTCGCCCACGTTCTCGTATCGCTTTTTGTATAGCATATCTAAAGAAGAAATCTAATGGTGTAAGGTCCGGGGATCTGACTCAAACATTTTACGTTGTTGGTTTCTTTTAAAATACTATGTTACTTAAGAAGAGTTATTAGTTTTTGGTCATTCTTTCGATTGGCATCATAAAAGTAAGGGTGTTTTTTTTTACATTTAAGTCGGTTCGATTCCCAGACGAGGCAGGTAATTTTTAGAAAATCTTTGAATGTAGAATTACTAACTTTTAAAAATAACATAAAGTCTTCTTTCAGCAAAATACCCTGTCTACGATATTTAAGGTACTTTCCCTTATGTCCCATAATTTTGGGACGCCCTGTATAGGTATACTAGCGAACGTCACGCGGTTTCACCCACGTAGTTCCCGTTCCCGTGGGATTACGGGGATTAAATATAGCCTATGTTACTCGCTGATAATGTAGCTATCCATTGCTGAAAGAATTTTTCAAATCGGTCCAGTAGTTTTTAAGTTTATTCATTCATTGTTACATACAAAAATAGGTACAAATCTTTCCTCTTTTTATTATCAGTAGGTATAGATATAGATGTGACGGCTTAAACCCAAAGTACGGCTACACCTAGTTTGAGCCGGCTACAACTAGGTGCGGCCGGTAGCAGTTGGTTAAACTTGCCTAAATGGACCCTGGCACTCGCCGGCCGCTGCCACGGCACCGCTCGCTTCTCTCGCTCGGCTCGTGCGGTGTGTTATGTGGTCACAGTTCTAACCTAACCAAACCTACCTTTCAGCCATTTTCATTTGCTACAACTAAATTTAACCAACTGCTACCGGCCCCACCTAGTTGTAGCCGACTAAAACTAGGTGTAGCCGCACTTCGGGTTTTAGCCGTGACATATACATCTTGATTGAGTGTTATCATGATGTGTAGGCAACAAAACAACTACCTAGTGTTGCTTACAAGGTACTAGATAAGAGCAGATGAAGGCAGCAAAATTTAAGAAGTAGCCCTTCTTCTACAAAGGATCTATCACAAACTAGCTGTGCCCCGCTGTTTCACAAACAAAGTCTCGATCCCTTGGGAATATCGAGATAAAAAGTATCCTGTCTGAACCCAGGTCATGGTCTACCCATGTGCCAAACATCCAAATCCGTTTAGCAGTTTTAGCGTGAACGAGTAAGGGAGTATTACACTATTATATATCTAGGATCATATGTAGGATCCTATCTCTTATCCTACTTATATGACCCCTAGGATCATATCTGTGTATTACATTATCATTATCTAGGATCCTATTTTTTGTCATGTGGTTGCAACCGTCTATTAAAACCAAATTCTGAAGCCTTTCGGCACACAATAATAATAATTAGAACTCTAGAGAACACAAATGAAGCCAAAACAATCACAGAGCATGTAAACAATGTGTCCCGGCCGTTCTATGATATAACAACAAATGTCAAAAATCTGTGATCAAGGGCGATTTGAATCATATGTTTGTATTACACTATCATATAAATATGACTGAGATCTATGATCCTAGATGTGTTACAGATAGTGTAATACCCAATTAAAAAAAACAAAATCACTTTTGCATTTATAATATTAGTTAGGATGTTTTGGTTAGTACCCAAAGCAGTCTTGTTGGTAAAAATGTAACCATACTATGACTGATTAACTACAAAATACGATCAAATAAAACACACAGTAATTTTCTGTAATTTTATTTTTATACGTGTCTGGGTTTCTAAAAATAGAAAATGCTAAGGGATAGAATATAAAGAGATTACAAAACAGTCACAAAATCTAATACTAACCATTATAATATACCTTGTAATTATTTTTTCATAACTGAATAACTGTAATGAAAACAAATAAATGCCTTCAAATATATAAATAGCAAGTGTAAGCATCAGCTGAGTGATACGCAGATATTAACTAGTGCAATCACCTCACAAACTGTGCCGATCATAAAACTGTGAATATTAAACACGCTTGCAAACATTGCATTGAATTGTAAAATTAACATACGATAAATACGACTCATTATTCTCAAATAAATAATCATAAAACCAATATGATTTTATCAAATAACTTTGTTTGATTGGCGATCAATCTGTACTAACATAGCAATTCCAATAAGCTTATACTTTGTCAATATGCCTAAAAATTGTAATAAAACAAACAAGCATTGTAAAATGTTTCAAAATATTAACAATATCAACTACTATGCTATGGATATAATCTCTGAATTTCAGTACAAAATTTTTATCAAATGGGCCGAATATTGCAAATTCTTATCACTTTTTGTTACAATTTTGTGGAAAATCTAGTGCATAATACGTAATACTAACATGTCTAATTGGGCTTAATTCAGTCTAGACATTGTCCTATCATAAGCTAAATACACTTAAATACAGCGACGACACATCCACTAGTACTACAAGCTATTAATTAAATAAATGAACTTCGATGCATTGATGCGCGTTAGTACATATTCCAGTCATTTCGAGATAATCCACAACTGTACAACTATCCTGTATTAAAAATAATAAAGCCTTTGCAATTGTGAAGACAGGCGAAATAAAGAGAAATTCCTTATTTAAATCAATATCCATTTGCAATAATATTAAAATACTCTGTACAAAATAAAACTTCAAAACTCTTTTGTAAAAAATAATTCTTTATATAATTTTACAATGCTGATTCTGAATCTATCTTTAAATCTATGAAGAAAATTAATTAATAGAAATACTTTAAATAAGCGTTGCGTCGCCTGAGTTGTTGTGATCATAGAAAACGACAACGATTTTGTTTATAACAGCTTAATAAAATTGTGATGTAAAGCAAGTGCAAGTATATAAAGTACAGAATATATGGCACTAGAAATATAAACTGTCTACAATAACAACACATTTATTGAGCAAGAGGAAAGGGAAGAAGTTCGGAACGAGTTTGAGTCAGCTAGTCTACAGATTTGTCTAATTTACTTACAGTAAGTACCAAAAAAAAGGAAAAATAAGTCAAACAAATCAGTAGGCAGTAACAGTAAAAAATCTTAAGAGTATCAAAATGAAAATTCGAATAAAATCATTGATCACAGAATGAAATGCAAAATTTCATGAAAAGTATAATGAGACATTATCACAGAGAATCAATATAGTCGAGGTGCACAGCAATAATTGTAAGTGCAACATTCAAAAATGTAATTTAGCAAACACCAGTCTACGAGTCACGACTCCTTTCTATCACATTCATACACTTTACCTAGTACATTTTTGGTGTCTTAAGAATGATGGTCGAGCTTTACTCCTAGAGTTATCTATATCTATAAATACTACTAAAATAATCGGACTATAAAGTACAAAAATCTAAATAATCGAATAGTATAAAAGGATTATTAATATTAGTTCTATTCTTTATGAATTTAAAGCATTTTCAGTAAGAGGTATTCTCATAATTACGATGATCTTAACTTTATTATTGCTGGCGAACTCGAACGCCTAAGAATTTAATCGAATCATCTATTTTAGCAAAAGATTACCCGCTATATGAATCAAAGAAGACCTCTCAATAAAAATAAATACTGAACGTCTAAATATATAAATGGAGCATATTTCTCGCTCATAGATTACTCTTAATAATTAAAATAAATGCTCAAGTTAACTTATATAAATGTTTTTTTTAATATGATTTAAATAAAATCAATAAATAGGACTTATAATACTAGAGAGCTGATTTTTTGTTGATTTTTAAATAAAATTGCTTTTTCAAGAAAGGATTAATAAGGGTATATAAAATACACACTTAGAAACGTAACTTTTGGCACGAATAAGCTTGAAACAAACGTGTAGTATGCGACCGTTGTCGTTAAAGTAATACAAGACTAAAGCTAACAATGACTATGCATGAACGACTATGGGAAATTCCTTATTTCTACGTCGGAAGACTTACGTCTGCCGCTACCATTACCGATCCTCCGATACAATTACTGCTTGTTACCCTGGAACAAAGAAAATTTTAATTATTTCTATTTTTAACCGACTTCCAAAAGGAGGAGGTTCTCAATTCGTCTGTATTTTTTTTTTTTTTTTGTATGTTTGTTTCGCGATTACTCCGACAATTATGAATAGATTTTGATGATTCTTTTTTTGTTTGGTAGATCATACTTCAGAAAAGCAAAGCAAAGTTAATAAAATTTATATGGGACCACCCATATAAATTTTATTAACTTTGCTTGGGTAGTTTTTGAGTTAGCTTCAATTATACGTAATTTTTCCCACTTAGTATGTAGATGATATGATAACTTCTTGTCACTGTTATTTACATAGCAGGTAGTGGTATTCGAATTTGTAGGTAGGTACCACAACTAAAAAGTGGAAAATAAAAACTTTTTACAAAAAAAAAAACAACCGACTTCAAACAAAACTTTTTACAAAAAAAAAACAACCAACTTCAAAAAAAAAACACTACAAAGTGAAAAATAACTTTAATTTCGGAACTCGGTGACAAAGAACGAAAATTCCGAAAAACCGCTCACGGACCGCGGGTGGTCCGCGCCGTGACAGATTTACGACCGCACTTAAATAAACAATTACTCGGGTTTCATTATAACGTCTCAAGTAGTATTGTTTATGTTTTTTGCTACTCGAATAGATTAGGAATACGTTTCAAATGGTTGCACTCTTTGTAAACAACGTTCACTTATCTTTATTACCCGCTTTTGTTATTATTTCTTTTGTTCTTTGTGATAACGATTTCTGATAAAACTAGCGTACCAATTCACACGAAATTTTGCAGGGTACATTATGGATAGTTATGTTATCTAACAAAAGCGTTTTTAGAGACAAACATTGAAAATAAAAAATGCTAAAAATCTAGAATTTTTAAGATTTAGAATTTCTAGTGCTTACGTAATTTTCTCCGTTTCAAAAAAATTTTTTTTTGCCGTATTTAGGCGAAAAAACATGCTAAAATTATTAGAAATCTAATATTTTGTATAAAAAATGGGACTTACACATAAAATATCGACGATCACACACCAAAATACCACAAAATCACAGCACGGTCACGTTTTCATTCAAATGTTTGTTTACACTTTTTGTTTGGGTCAAAATAGGTATAACATGATGTTATTTAGTGCGAATATTATCTAAAACGATGTAATATTTACTTCAAAATGAAAATATCACCACTTTCCGACGATTTACACACAAAAACCATTAAAAAACTAATTATTACAGCGAACGCGCGCGTCCCGGGAGTGACGTTTGACTGACATTTTATCGCGCGGGAACGTGATTTTCAACATTTTTTTAAAATGTTGCCTATTAATATTTTTGCTTTTAGTCGATTTATTTGACGAGAATATTTATCCGACCATAGACACAAAAATTCACAGACAATAATAGCCATTACAGCGAATACAAATAGAGTTGTAAGCCGCGTGGGTACTTGGTCCTTTACCGGTTAAAGTTATTTTTCACTTTGTAGTGGTTTTTTTTTAAGTCGGTTGTTTTTTTTTTTGTAAAAAGTTTTGTTTTTATTACATGGGCCATAATCACAACTAGCAAAATGTGGACTTACTTCCTATTTACCTCTCACCTTTGTTATATTTTTACTAGCTGCGCCCCGCGGTTTCACCCGCATAAGTGTCGATCCCGTGGGAATATCGGGATAAAAAGTATTCTATGTTCTAAACCCAGGTCATGGTCTACTCATGAGCCAAATTCGTTCAGCCGTTTTAGAGTGAAAGCGTAAGAAACAAACAAATCAACATTCGCATTTATAATATTAGTTAGGATTTATACGCCGTGAAATTTAAATCACAGTTTTGCTAGAACAAACTTTATTCAGACCATGGTCTACTACCATTCTACAGAATCCAATAAAAAAAAAAACATAAATTGGCTTTTGAAAAAACACAAAAAGACAAAGTTTAAAATGTCAAGATTATCTACTGCTTACTAAATTTCGTTTATGGAGGTACATTTCCCTGTAGACAATGCTGTGTCCCGTGCGTGGTGTCTGTATTGTAGGGAGTACCGATAATCTTGACATTTTAAACTTTGTTTTTTTTTTTTGTGTTTTTTCAAAAACCAATTATGTTTTTTATTTTATTGGATGCTGTAGAATGGTAGAAGACCATGGTCTGAACATCATTTGTTCTAGCAAAACTGTGATTCAAATTTCACGGTGTATGAAATTAATTTAAAAAAAAACATTTCATTCAGGCAAGACCAATAATACGTAAAATAAAATTAAATTCCACAACACTGCCACAGAATAGATCAGACTAAAATGTCAATACAGTTAAATTAAAATAAACGGATATTAAAAGATACAAATTAATATTTTAAGCAGGAGTTCTGATGGGAACATGATCCAAAACGTTTTTAACTTTTCTTTGTTGTTGACAGCATGAATCAGCCACTTGGACGAAGACTTACTTTTGGGTTGGTCAGCTCATCCCGCTAGATTTATAAAGAGTTTTGTCAAAGAAAAACAATTCATAGTATGCCAAGTTACCTGTGTATTAGTAGTTGTATCCTATCTGATCATCTCGAGATACTTGTGCTTGTGTTTGGTGAGCATCTCGGTCACAGTCACCAGTTTCCTTATGGCGGGCTGAGTCTTGGCCAGGCCTTGCAGCTCCGTTAGGTGAGACACGCAAATGTGGTGGAGTGTCGCCAGTTCTTTCGCTGAAGAAGAAAAAATTGGTATTTGTTAGTATGTAACGTAACTATGTAATACTGAAGGTTTTAGGTAGTGTATAATTGTAGGAAGGTTAATTTTTTAAGTGAAAACTTCTTTAGACGCGTTGGTTTTTGAGATGGGACTAAACCATTGATTTCGCGACACTGTAACACAATTTACCGACACCGTGGAGTAAAAGACATCAACGCGATAATTACCGCGGTGCCGAATTTTTCTTTTCAAGGTTTCACTTCTGTCGGCACTCCCGGAGTGCCGATGTTTTTTTTTATTTAAAAGAGGAATGCACGTAACCTCCATCAATTTACCAACTTAGAACTTTTGTATTTAAAATGCATGACTCTATTCTCCAAAAGTTCAAAATAAAACGACTTCTACTGGACCGATTTTTAAAATTCTTTCATCAGTAGTATGCTATATTATCACAGAGTAACATAATTTATAAAGATATTAGACTAAAGCTTCGCACAAACCTGCGCGTCAAGTACGCGGAACGCGGGATGCGAGCGGGAGCGTTAACAACGCAAAACTAAACGTAGACTCCTGCGCGACTACAGCGCGAACCGAACAATGATCAGAAGTCGCCCGAGGCGAGCCGAGGATGCACGAAGTCATTCGACGTGCCTCTCTACACTCACGTCCTTGCCCAACTTCATCAACTTCGTGAAGACGCGTGCATCCCGCTCTGCCGACACGGTGTTTCCGCGTTACGGTCGCGTAGGTAAGGTAAGCACGAGCAGCGTCCGCCGCGCGACTGACGCTCCCACTTCGCAGTTGTTTTGGTCGCGCAGGTTTGGCCGAAGCTTTAGAAGCCGCTGGCGGAAGCTCGTCTTACATAATGTCGTTTAGTAGAAGTACTTAGTCTTTCTTACCAATATCGAAATTGTTGTTAGGACTGGGAGGCGGATTGCCGGGATCAGGCACGTTGCTGAGCTGATCCAAGAACACAACCATACGCTCCTTATTCTTCAAGATGAACGGGTTTACTACTTCCATGTATGGCTCCTGTAAATAAATTTTGTGAGGAATGTTTATTTATTTTATTATTTATTAGCGACCCGCCCCTGGGAGTAGACCCAATATTTCGAACGGTTTTTACGGCTTGAAAATACATGGAGGTTTATTTATTCTGTTATAGTATGTCTTCTTAATCTGTTATGTAGTTAGTAAGAACTACGCGATCAGACGGAGAAGCGACTTTAATTTGTAATATGTATTATAAACATATACACATATTACACAATGTTGTGTTAGGATTAAGGTATGATTCCGAACCCTGCTTCACGCGGCAGTGCCGCCGCAGCAGCTCTGCCGCATCACTACTGGTCCCCATACATTTTCCTTATAAGTTTATATGAGATTATATTCTGAGCACAGCGGTAATGTCGTGGCAGCACTGCGCGGCAGTATCGCCTTGCTGCCACGTCAGACCAGTAGTGCGGCGTTCATCACAGTAATAATACGTGAACGTTGACAAGTAAATTAACAACAAAACAGCGAGACTTCACGAACAGCAGGTGCTTGGAATCAGCGGCCAGCGGCAGCGACAGGCAACACTGCTTCGGCAACAACGTCATCGCAGCTCTGCTGCGTGGAGTAGGGTACGGAATCATTCCTTTAGGTAAAACAATTGCACATATTTCAAGCTCATCTCATAGAGCTCCAGTTAAACAATGCGCCGGCGAGGCGAGAGCGGCGAGTGGCGCGGGTGTGGTGAAGGTATGGCGAAGGTATGGCGCAGGCGTTGCGCCGTTCGTTTCATATTTCATACAAAAAGTATAGGAATGACATGGCGTCATCGATCACCAATAAAGAACTAGATACACAATGCCAAGCAAAAGTTCTCTTAAAACTGTCATCAAATTGTGTTTAGGTAATTCTAGTTGAAATAAATATACATTCATGTAAATTCAACCTTAAACGCAAATCTTAAAGTTGTTTTCACAAAGCTATGTACAAAAAGCAATAAATTTTTACGACCGATACTCACTGGTCAACATATCAAATCAAATTCAACCTTACACGCATGTTTTAAAGTTAGAATTACAAAGTCCCAAAAAAAGCAATAAAGTTTTACGACCCAGGCTCGCCGCTAAAAAAGAAAAAAAAACTTTATTGCTTTTTTTTTTTTTTTACGGAACGAGAGCGAGAGCTACGGAGCGAGAGGAAATGGGAGGCCGTCACCTCTTTCTGCGAAGCAGTAATTCTCGCGAAGGAGGAGACGGAGCGCGTGAGGGAGAGGCAAATTTCGCGCCCTCGCGCCCCTAACCGCCGCAGCAGGAGACGCCCTGGGCGTCGGGAATCGCAGGAAGATTTCCGGCCACCGTAGGCGCGGGCTTGCGGACGGTGAGCAATGGGTAGCTCGCCGTCCGATAAGGACCAAGCCCGGGTCGACGGCGCGTTGTGTTCCACGCGCGCCTCAAAGAGATGTCAGCAGAATTGACGGGGTCCGCTAGGGCCAATGCCAATGCCGGGGGTTCGAAGAAAACCGATAGGGAAATCGTGGCCCCCGGCAACATGGCATAGGAAGGAACACGGGTGGGTTTTAGTCAGTAAGAGTCTGACACGCCCTCCCGCTCCACCCAGAGCGGGAGAAGTTATTTGATAATTTCCCACCCAAAAAAAAAAAAAAAAAAAAAAAAAAAAGGCTCGCCGCTAGGACAAGAAATGAGTGGAGTCGTCTAGTCGGCAACGAAAAATTTTACTAAGGGGGTATTACACTGTCGAGTCTGTGGTCATGGATCTGTGATCGAAGATAATAAATAATGGAATTATAAAATAGACATTTATTATGGGCATATTCCCCTTGGGGGATATTTACACTATCATATTATATCATATGACCTATCTACGAAGCTCACAAATTACCACGTTATGTCTATTTTACAATTTAGTTATGTCTTTGATCATGGATATGATGGTGTAATACCCCCTTATAGAAAAATACTGATTAAAAAAAAATGCTGCAGTCTTATCATTGTATAAACAGCCAGTGTGAATTAAAAAAATACCTAAGCGGGACACGCGGCGGTGACGCGGTGTGTTCCATATTTAAAATTTAAAAAAGACCGATAGTGTAGAATAGAATACTCATGTTATTATTATCAATTAAAATTTTAGAAAAACTACGTTTTACTTTCCTTATATTCGAAATGAAAAGTAGAGTGTTTAACACGGGTGAAAGTCATCAATTCCTACTCGGACTATAGCCGCCCTCGCTGCGCTCGGGCGTCTAAATACCTCGTATGGGAATTGATTCCTTTCGACCCTTGTATAACAATCTACTATTCCACACCTCACTGGATCTCGAGGAAAGCTAAAAATGTAAGTGAGTATGTGAGTTTATCTCACATCTTTAATTTTATTACATGTACTTAGTCAAAATTAAATGTATAAAATCTTACTATAATATTTATAGAAACAGCATAGAAGTCTCATTAAACTAAAACAAAAACAGTGGCACTCTGGGAGTGCCGACAAAAGTGGAAGTGAAGTGATTTTATTGTGCAGGAAACACTTTTAATGAGGTGTTGGTAACGGTGTCGCGAGTTCAATTGTTTTTCGCATCTCAAAATGCCCAACGCGCCTAAAGAAGTTTTCACTTCAAAAAAACAATCATTCTTTAATAATAAAAAATAAAAAAACAATAGCGTCTCCAACAAATGGAACAGAGTCAACGCACATAACCTGAACAATTTAAGTGAGCATGCGATGGTATGATCAATAGGTTTAGTAAGAGTCTTTACAATTGAGATGCTTTATAACTCCTGCTGTTTAATAAGACTTAATTTTTTAAAAGTTTTTACGATGATTTCTTGGCAAAATATCAGCATTTACGGTACAGTGATAACAATTATATAATAATAATATTAATACTTATCGAAAATATGAAACTCCATCCTTTTTTAGCGTCCTGTATGTGTGATTTTTACGAATTTTTTACGAGTTGTTTACAGTCGGAGCGTCCGAATGCTATTAAATGAAAAGAGCACCCAAATGTTCAATTGGGTGCTCATTCGGTGAGGACATTTTTTGTCGCTGATTGTGTATCTAGTTCTTTATTAGTGATCGATGCATGGCGTGGAACATATACACAAGAGGCGTGACGCGGGTGAGGCGACGGTGAGGTGCGGGCGTTGTGTGTTTTCCGCGCCACGTCGTTCCTAAATATTTTGTATGAAATATGAAACGGGCAGCGCAACGCCTGCGCCACGCCAGCCCCTCGCTACTTGTGTATGTCCTGCACATTGAGTGCACACTTGTGCAAAAGCGAAGCCCTCAAGATATTAATTAATTTGATCCTGCTTTCACGCGTCAGGTGGTGTCAGCAACGCAATTTACGTTTCCGTTTTGCAGTACCCTTGATCGGGCTACCTCCACCTACCGGACTACATATTCCCCACGTCGTTGTGGCAGTAACTAGTGTGTAGGTGAACAAGAGCAGCATACCTTGGCCCCGAACTCGACGAGGTTGGCCAGGTTCTGCAGACACTTGGCCACCATGAGCAGGCTGCGCTGTGCGTGCGGCGGCGGCGCGCCCGTCACCAGGCCCCACGCGCGCGGCTCCACCAGCGCCGGGCAGATCAGGCGCAGGAAGATGAAGCCTGAGGAAATGGGGAAAAAACATCAATCAATGTTCTAAAACTTTTTGATGCGAGTGTAAACAAAAGTTAAATTCTTACCCAATCACAGACTAAAAGGAATTAGAAAAACACTATCTGTATTTAACGGATTTTGGAACGAAGTTCTTTAACGCGGCTTCATACTTGCGTCTGTCTTCTTCGTCTGTGTTGTCTCGAACTATGAAAATAAAAGTGGTCTCACATCCTTATGTCAGAATGCCTGACCACTTTCTTCACGCGTTTTTTCGCTGTCAGACGAAGTACTAAATATTTGAAGTTAGGTATCAAATAGTAGCAAAAAAGTAGTGCATTTTGGTATTTTCTGGACGCTTACCCAAGCCCAAGCCCAGCCTTAGCCCAAGTGCCAAAGTAGCGCCTTTAAACAATAAATTTATTGAGACCTATCCTATCCTACATATTTCACGTAAATATTAATATATTGATGTAATCTGTGAAAAATAAGTGGTTGGTAGGTATATTTTTTAAGTTTATTGTTAAGTTATTCCTGATTATTTTTATTATACTACCGTTTCTTTTACCTCACAAAAAAATAAAAATTAAATAAAAAGATAACTCATATGAGCGTACATTTTACCAGTGACATGCAATAAGTTAAAGAAACAACAAAAGTCGCACCATCTAAACAGTGTTTAGACGAATCAGTTATTACTTAAATTTTATTGTATGCCTCAGGTAAGAAAGTTGTATTGAGTAAATAGGAGCTTTATTTGACACATTGAAGAAACAATAAAGATACCATTCCGTACCCGACCACAGGAGGCAACTGCAGGCGATGTGTCGCCGCGGCACAACTGCTTTCTATTAAATACCTTCCGTAGCTAGCGACACGTCGTTGGCAGCTACGGGCGAGTGACAGGCGACACGTGTAGTCCGATCGTAGACCAGTAGTGCCGCCAACGCTCGAGCGATAGTCACGTGTTTCTATCTTCTATCTACCGACTGGAATACGGGCAGTTGCCGTCTGTGGTCGGGTTCCATGACTGCAGTGACATGACGCCGTGACACATCGCCAGCAGTTGCCTCCTGCGGTCGGGTACGGAATGGTACCTTAAACGTTCTCTTTAATTTAATTTATTGTTTTAATGCGAGTACATTAAATCTCGTTTTTTATAACTATAGGAATGTAGGTACTCCTAGCAGCGCATTCCTTTTGGTGTTGTAGCCTGACGACGTCATGTCCAACATCCCCCACCCGATCAACGAACCAATAGGCGATTTTCTAAGCTAGCGAGCGCATCCGTAAGTAGGTTAAACAATAGGAGCGAGCGAGATAGAGAGCCGTACTCTTCTAAGCCATGGTAAGGCTTTTGGAACAACTTTATTTAATTTATTTAGTTTGTTAGAGTTTTCTCGCGTTACATTGTTAATTAAAACGGTAACACCAATTACATTAATTAACTCTTATCAGTCTATAGATTATATAAAATACCTGAGACAACTCTGGTGCGCACGAACCGCTCATTGGGCCACTTGGCGACGGCAGCACGTTGCAGACAGCCGCACAGGTACCGCACCGGACGCGGACACGCCTCCGGGGACGTGAAGATTGATAGCGTTATCTAGAACACAATAATTTAACTTTTAAACGTCATCTTTAGCATCATCAACGTATAGTCCGCAGCTGTATACAATTGATCCAGTGTAATTGGTTCAATTAGACAGCATGGACCTCATCTTTGGTCACACTCATCCATCTAGTGGTCATGTTCTTGACATTATTATAGCAGCCGTGTAATCCTTTACGCGCATTTACAGCAGTAAGCTGCTATTCTTACTGATTGGCAATTTTTAGCGCCATTTTATGCTCTCTTCAAGACAATGGAAAGCAGATAACAGTCATGTGAAGCAGAGAAACAACTTTTTTCTTTTTTTTTTCTTTGCAAGGTAACCATCACGATAAGATACTACGAGTATTTATGTCCCGGAATTAACGCACGCTACCAAACACCCCAATTAGAATATTATGCTTTAATATAATCATAATACATAGGTACACTGAATTTTTATTATTATGTATAACACATTGTTTAATTATTGTGGGAGAAAATTGTAGTCACATTACAAATCTACGCACGCACACAGTTGCTCACGTATAAGGGTCTAGCGTAGTAGGTACTTCGTCCATTTTGGTTTGTTTTGACTGCGGAAGTGACTGTAATTTACATAGTTTTAATTATTTTTGGGATAAAATACGACCTATTATATTACAAATAACAGAAATCGATTCTGAACTATTTCCTAATGTGCATAAGTTAGATTGTCATTCAGTTACATTGTCTAGTTATAGACCCTATGTTCTATGTTATGGAGTTTGGTTTCCGCACTTAGTCCCTCAGGTGGACCATTGTGCGTTGGTGGTTATTCCAACCAGCCCTCCTCCCTCCAGAAGTTAATTAAATCTCCTGGTCTGTTCAGAACATTGTGAAAAATCTGGGTGACCCGAGCGTTTTTGTTCTAATCTGGGTAACGCCTGTGCATTCAAAGAGCACGTGCGCTACGGTTTCCTCAGCCTCCATGCACGTCGTGCACAGAGGACTGTCCGTTATGCCTATTGTGTGGAAGTGTTTGTTTAGCGAGAAGTGCCCCGTGACGGTCCCCGTCACCAGGCGCAGGCCGTTCCTGTTCAAGCGTAATAAACGCCTGGTTAGACTCTTTACCTGATCCAATATCATAAGCAGGAATTCAGCATTGTTGCACGCGTCATCGGGAGAGTCCATTTTCGTTGGATTCAATTCGGCTGATTGTTTGGCGTCTATTAGTCTTTGAACCGTTTCCGAAATGGCTGCCTGTAAACAGAACACACATTTTGAACAACAACTCAACTCATGACTTTGCTGCGTGCATGCATGAATATAAATCGTGTACACAAGAACATGGGCTCTGTTCGAGTCCGAATCTAATGGGGCATTACGGGAATGCCCAATTAGATTTTTTAAATTCTTTGCAATTTTTTTTATTGTAGCATAGACCTGCTTTTGACCTCAAACTAGCCTGTTTTTTTAACAGGTCGCGATCAGGATTCATTTTGCATGTATTTATTCCGTAATTACAAAGCCCCTTTGATCACGTATTGCCCGATACGAAGATGTAATATTTACCTGCAGGAAGGGCTTGCAGTGCGCTCTCATAAACTCGTCGACGAGCGCGGTTGCTAACGAAGCAGCGCGGAACATAGCTCGGTGATCAGTCTCGCGAGCCACTTCCGCGGTCACTAGTTCTCGAGCTAACTCTGCGCCGCGACCGCATTCCGTGAAGGCATGCAGCAAGGCTGTGGAAATGCACGTGAAAATATGAGACAAGGAAAAATATACATTATGAAGTTCATTATAATATGTATTATGTTAGCTTAGAGAGGAAGACTAAATTGATTTACAAAGGAAAGTTCCTACTCCTAGATTATATTACAAGAATGAATCTTAATATATATAAATTACGTGTCAAGTTGTTTGTCCGCGATGGACTCGCTAAACTACTTAACCGATTTTAATCAAATTTGCACACCATGTGCAAATAAGTAGGGTAGGTAGGGTAGGTAAGTAGGGTAGGTAAGTAGGGTAGGTAAGTAGGGTAGGTAAGTAGGGTAGGTAGGGTAGGTAAGTAGGGTAGGTAGGGTAGGTAAGTAGGGTAGGTAAGTAGGGTAGGTAGGGTAGGTAAGTAGGGTAGGTAAGTAGGGTAGGTAAGTAGGGTAGGTTGGGTAGGTAAGTAGGGTAGGTAAGTAGGGTAGGTAGGGTAGGTAGGGTAGGTAAGTAGGGTAGGTAAGTAGGGTAGGTAGGGTAGGTAGGTGCGCCGTAGATAAGTACTAAGTGCTACCCGTGTGAAACCGGGGCGGGCAGCTAGTATTAGTATAATTTTCAACACACTTGCTCGAACAGTGGTTCTTATTACACGGCTTTTAAGTCTACAATGCAGTGTATTGAAAACGCGAGCTTTTTACTTTGCATTTCCGATCTAATGCGGGAAAGTACGGCACAGATAACTATATGTATACTAGTCAAAGATGTGCGACTTCTATGTATAACTAATTTGACATGATTTTAAAAAAAAACCTGGAATAACGAATGGGAAAAACAAAACATGTCTACCGATCTCGGTATTTGCACAATGTATTGTTTTTAATTTGCCAATGAAATGAACGGGGACATGCAAGACATTTTGCAAAAATTCTATGACAGATGCAGAGGTCTAATTCGAGTTCTTATCAATTATTATGAGAGAATGTGCGAGATTTTAATTTTGACATTAATTCATAATAAAATTGACCAATAAATAAGGCGTCAAAATAAAGCTAATACTCACAAGTAGCCAAGGGTTGTCTGTCAGTGCGACACAGATCCGCCAAAGCTTTGACAGCAGGTAAGCCCGGCTCCAAGAGTAACTGACGCAGAGGATTGTATTCTTCTCGAGGCATCACTAATTCTTGCATGTATCTGAAAATTAAGGTGGTACTAGTTGATATTTTGAAGTGAAAACTTCTTTAGGCGCGTTGGGCATTTTTGAGATAGGACTAAACCATTAATTTCGCGACACTGTGACTGTGATGACACCAGCTTTTGACCATTAAAAAGAC
The DNA here is from genome assembly GCA_949152395.1 of Agrochola litura. Lineage (NCBI taxonomy): Eukaryota > Metazoa > Arthropoda > Insecta > Lepidoptera > Noctuidae > Agrochola > Agrochola litura. The sequence goes on from OX424509.1 coordinate 9,535,201, forward strand.
ATCAACGCGTTGATTACCGCGGTGCCGATTTTTTTTCAAGTTTTCACTTCTGTCGGCACTCCCGAAGAGCCACGTTATTTTTTTTTCCTAATTTCGGTGTGTTTTTTAACCCACTGTTTGACATTGTACATCCAAAGTTAAACATGATATCTTTTTGTCTCATTATTAATTTTGTCTGTGCGGAAACAGAATCCTACTTATATAACTTGACCCGTGAACTCTGGTATTGAAACTAAGATTTGGCAGTCTTAGTTTCAATACTAATAAAGTTCAAAATGGCGACTGACAGAACAGTACTACCAATCACATGACTGCAAAATACAGTGTTACCAATCGCGTCGCGGGTCCAGTTTTAATGAACGCACTGTAGTGTACTGTATTACTATTTTCTTAATGTCCCTCGGCAAACTTCGTGTTTCGTCAGTTGTCGGATTTCTATCAGTTTCCCTTTGCATTTGGTGCAGACCGGACGCTCTCAATCGACTTAGAACTATATAGAGTTGTTAATACTCTTTTAACTTAATGTAATTTATTTAAAAAATGGGAAGAAAACCGCTAAAGTCGCAGGCGAGGCAGATAGGAAAATAGTTTTACAGCTCTATACAGGGTGGCAGGGACATCGACGCGAAAACTGAAACCATGGATTCAGTACATGATTCTGAACCCCCTGCGTTCAAATTTTTCGTTGGTTATTAAAAAAAAATCTGCTGTTTCGTAGAAAAGTGCAATACCTACGCGGTCAAAATGTATGGAACAGCTGATTTTTTTTTTAAATAACCGACGAAAAATTTCAGCGCAGGGGGGTTCAGAATCATGTACTGAATCCGTGGTTTCAGTTTTCGCGTCATGTCCCTGACATAGTTCACACGGAAATCAAAACAAAATAACAATGTACTTAGTTCTGAATTCAAATTATTATACACGATAAATCTAATAATTGATGGACATGGAAATCAGCATTCGTTTGTATTCGGAAATCCGATGATACCCGAGGGGCATTAAGAAAATAGAAATACTGTAAACACTGTGCCGTTATTCAATTGTTTGTTGAAAATAGTAAAAGAAATGAATTAAAAGTTACCTTATACGCAGTCTTAAAGATCCCCACTCGCCAATAGGAGTCATGCCCGCGAGCGGGTACCATTCTTCGATCTCTTCACCGTTTGCGAGATTCGCTAGTTCGATAGTCAATTCAGCAACCTGAAACATAATTCATACATAAGGATTTCTGTAAAACTTAAAAGGAGTGAAAGTGAGGGTTCACAGATTTTTTTTAATGCTAAGAAGGTTTATCCAAAAAATTGGCAACGTCGTAAATAGCTGTCAAAGATTTACCTGTTTCGATTAATTTAGCAATATTACTGTAAGAAAATATGAAATGTGGCTAACTAGGGAACTAAAATATTGATTATGAAATTCAATAATTAATATCGTAATACCGAATATTTAGTTTTAGATGTAAAAAAAAGTGTTTGGAAACTTTCCAAATGCCTTCTTTACACCTAAAATTGTTACAACATCAAATTCAGTGTTATAATTGCAATTCATTATTAATATTCTAGGGAACTAGTTAGCCACATTTCTTATTTCCATACAGTAATATTGACAAATTAATCTAAACAGCGAAATATTTGACATCTATTTGCGACGTTGCCCACTTTCAGAATAAACGCAATTAAAGGTTTTTTTTTTATCCCTGAACGGACAGCGAACTGAGACTATCCCCTCCTAACGACTATTGTTCTACATAATTAGACCTTTAAAACTATATATAAATGCCATTGGCTTTCGAGTACTAGTTACCATACATTTTGGCCCATCCTCCTTATTCATATTCGTTATTGTTCTACTTACTTCAGATTCTTTTCCTCTCTTCCCCGTGTTGTGGACAGTGATTGTAAATGAAGTTACGTCGGGAGGCACGTCGCTGTAAAACGAAATTATTTATTAAACAATTTAAAAAATGCTCTGGATATTAGGTAAAATTGGTAATTTATCGCCTTACACTGTTTGACCACCGCACCGTGAACGGGACGTCAACGAGAAAATAGTTTACGCGGCCATAGTAAATGTACCATCGAGGAAACCTACATATAACTAACCACTTTGAAAACAAAATCCCGTGCACACGATGACCACATCTGTTACCGCCCCGGTTCTATAGCCGCCGAGCGCTGCAAGCAAGAGTAGTCCTTATGGTGGTTAGTTATGGCTTTCCGCTATGGTACTGTCGCTTCTTTGGCGTTGTCATTTCGTTCTCGTTGACGTCCCGTTCACGGTGTGGTAGTCAAACAGTCTTAGCCTTGATTTTGACCGATTAATCTACAAATTTGAATCACAGTTTTGCTAGAACAAACGTTATTCAGACCATGGTCTACTATCATTCTACAGCATCCAATAAAAAAAAAAAACATAATTGGTTTTTGAAAAAACACAAAAAGACAAAGTTTAAAATGTCAAGATTATCTACTGCTTACTAAATTTCGTTTATGGAGGTACATTTCCCTGTAAACAATGCTGTGTCCCATGCGTGGTGTCTGTGTTGTAGGGAGAAACGATAATCTTGACATTTTAAACTTTGCTTTTTTTGTGTTTTTTCAAAAACCAATTATGTTTTTTTTTTTTTTATTAGATGCTGTAGAATGGTAGTAGACCATGGTCTGAACAACGTTTGTTCTAGCAAAACTGTGATTAAAATTTCACGGTGTATACTATAATATTATGAAGATGTAACATTTTATTGTTTGTTTGTATGTAGGGGGTAATCTCCAGAACTACCAGTCGGATTTGAAAAAATATTTTTGCATTGGGTAACCCAATTCTTGAGGAAGGTTATAGGCTCGGACGAAGTCACGGGCGGAAGCTAGTGGAATATAGTTTCATGAAATAGTCAATGACCATGCTACGTTCTCGTCGTTTGATTACCGTATCATTTTTAAGCTTTACATTTGTTCCTCGTATAAATGTGTATCTATACGCAATTCCGGCGGATCAATTTTTATGCAGCGTTAAAACAGAAATACGTTACACTATTATCGGTATATGCGCGACTCGTATCCCGGTACCCTAATTGCGTAATACACGATCAATCACAATCTGTTTCGATTTGAAACAGATTGCTAATCCATTGCTTCATAAGTTGGAAAAAAAAATCTGCTCAACAACGTAAATAACGAAATGAATGTTGTTGAACTGTCAAAATGAAAAAAAAATTGGCATAATCGTTTTCAAAAATAAGTTACGCAATTAGGGTACGAGTGTCTAATATACAAACGTCGTCGAAGCTATTTAATATGTATTTGCGTGTGTGTGTGTACTCACTCGAACACAAACTCGTCGTCCCAGTGCGGGTCGGGCGAAGGTCGAGGCTTAGTGGAAGCAACGGGCGCGGCGCCTAAAGCCAGGCGAAGGTGAGGGCGAGGTGCTAAACGTGCGGGAAGACGATGAGCTGTCAGGCAACGCACACGTAACGCTCGCAGCCAAACTACGCGGGCCACCTGGTGGAGGAAATCACATTCATAATTTCAAATATAAGCTTGAAATCTAATACAACCTTAAGACGCAGATATATGCCAGTGACCTTGAGTGGTTAGCTTGCGTGTTCTGTACTGAGCTCACGCAACGCGTCGTACATCCAGCCAGTAATAGGACTCGCCCATCAAGGAGCGCTGTCCCAAATTAGACGCATTATTAATTTATTATACATAAAACAAAAGGTATTTTAATAAAACACGTATACTAAAAGATCAATAATAAAAATATGTTTTAAATGGTGAAAGTTTCAGAAAATCGCTTGATAGGTTTTGCGTGATTCTCAGTTTTTTATCCGCGTTAGACACAACTTTACAAATTAATTTCACTATGTAATATAAACATAATCTAAAATATTCATATTTTAAGTTATTAAGAAAATGCTCTAATTTAACATATATTTTTTCCAAATCATTAAAACTACTCGTTTAGAAGTGATCTTCAGTATAAAATCATTATCGTCTAAGTATCGTAAAAGTCGGTTATCGTCGCCTTAAGTACCATAACATCACACCTGTATTTCCCTAAGGGTTGGGCAGAGGTGCACCTATAGTATAGTACACCTATAAATCGCCAGTTATGATTAAGTCCCATGTAACAGGGGGCGAGCCTATTGCCATCAACCAGGCACAAATACAGACTTGAAAAGAGAGATAAATAAATATTTATTCAAAAATTAATAAATGGGCAAAATGATAAATTTTAGACTCACAGGTGGTATGAGTTCTTACTGTTACTATAAGGGCAACAGTTTCTTAACAATAATGACATAGTTAATTTTTTATAATACACAAAATTAATAGAGCAGCTAATTTTGTTCTCCATAATGATGAGTGCAATGACCCCTTATACGGCTTAGGATAAACTAAAACTGATTATCATCTGCCTCACGTTGTCCCACCTATGTTGGAGTCGGCTTCCAGTCTAACCAGATGTAGCTGAATACCAGAATTTTACATGAATCGACTGCCTATCTGACCTTCACAACCCAGTTATGTTTTTTTTTAATATTAAAGTGAAACTTTTATTACATCGTCTCAAACTTTTTCGTCTGTGTGTTGCATGTCGCGTGACGGTCGGCCGCGGAGTAGGGATAAAGTGAAAGGCGCTCGTCAGAGCAGCCAAGGCCAATATGGCGGCGCCTATGGTTCGCTTAAAAGTTTCACTTTTACCGTGGTTTCATAAAACCACACAATTATTTTTTGTTTTTGAGTGTGGGTTTCTTTACAGAAGCTTGTACGACTTGTGATATGTAATATTCCACACAACACTATGTAAAGAACACAAACCTTGCACTGATGTCTCGCCTGCTGTGGTACACACAACGGCCTGAGCGCATCGAGCCACGCGCGTTCTTCGATAGCAGAGTTAGCGGCGAGAAACGTGTGAGTCGACAGGCACGGTAACGCACGCTCCACTAGTTGGAAACAGAATTCACGCTCCCATAGAGATTCGTGAACCTGAAATAAGAATAGAGATTTAGTAAGACATGTATTTAATAGAAACCCCAAACATTTCCCTTTTTGTTTTCCTTAAAATATTAATGGGCACGCTAATATAATAAATGAGCCTCTTATTGTGAGCCTCAAATAATTACCATTTTGTTTTAAAATACTAAATTATTACGCTAATACAGGGTTAAATTAAATTAATTAGCGAAACTCTGCAGACGAGATGGGTATCGATATCTAAACATGATAAAATAAAATCTAAATTAATATTGTAAAGAGAAAGATTTTTTGTATGTTTGTAATGAATAAACTCAAAAATTACTGGACCGATTTTAAAAATTCTTTCAGCAGTAGAATGCTTTATTATCACTGAGTAATATAGGCTATAATTTATAAAGATATCACGCGGGCGGAGCCACTGGCGTAAGCTAGTAAAAAAATAATTTGATGTTTTTTTTTTGGGGTCATCCCCCCTTTTTTTATTTTGTCGTGTTTAGATATCGAGACCCTATTGACCCTTTATACTAGACGGCCTTTTTGTGATGTGCCTTAATCTAGCAACTGCGTCCAACTTGGATATGTGTGTAGACTAACGTAGTTGGCTACAGTTTCAACCTAACCCGTTTGGTCGGGGTACATAATCAGCCTATAATATTCCCACTGCTCAGACACTGGCCTCCTCTCTGTTAGGCTGGTTTCACAACTGTCCGGGAGACTCGCACTGGCGGGCGGCCACACGGGAGACCCGTACGGGTAGCGCCCGCAGTGCTCTGAAACTAGGGAGTTAGTACGATACGGTTACTAGCGTTGTACGGGCTCTTCGCTGTCGCGCGTACTAATCCGCGTCGCTGTGAAACAATGTTCTAGCGCCTCACGTGTGTCTCCGTTCCGGGAGCCCGTACGGGCGGCCCGCACGGGTCTCCCGGACAGCTATAAAACCAGCCTAAGAGGGAGTGGGCCGTAATCCACCACGCGGGCCCAGTGCGGGTTGGTAGATGTCACATGTCTTCGAATTTTTGGTTCTAGGACATACCGGTTTCCTTACGATGTTTTCCTTCACCGTTTTGAGAGCAGTGGTGATGAAATAATGAACACAAAGTAAAGCGCCTGTCAAGGTTCGAACTTACGACCTACAACTCGTAAGTCGCGGGCGGTTACCACTGGGCCACCACTGCTCTTACTCCTCTCACTGGTCGGGGTGCCCTAGAATTTGCCACCCATTTTACGATGTCATTTAAAAAGTTACGTTTTAAATTCACAATCCATTTCAGGAAATTAAACCTGGTACTTCAGACCTGCAACCGTTTTTGCAGTTGACTTAACTTCGGCCGCCCAGAGAGTGCGTTCCTGACACCTCTCAGTTGGGACACGACTAGGAACAAATAAATTAGTTAATTGATTCAGGCGTGACCTTGCGGAAATCCATTATAAAATTACACTCTGCGTTCAGCGCTCGGTGTGGCAACACGCTGTGTTCGGGTTCGCGACAAGTCAATCGTCATCCTGAGGATGCCTCGTTGAGAGGTGAAACACGTGTCGATTTATTTCAGGGTTTTTTATGGCTCTTTAGAAATAGCTAAGCAGAACAGGTTACTAAATTATATCCACGTCTATTATATAAATAATAAATTCTTAAAACGCGTATTCTTTTGTACTCAACTGACAGGTGTCAGGAACGTATTCAATCGGCGCCGGCGGCCGGATTATAGAATCATAATGCAGTGTAGTCAACTACACGTCTATGATAACTACTTGACATTGACAGCGCTTTTATGTCGTAGCAGTTAGGGCGGTTTTCGTAGTTTAAGTTTCAAAATATACACTTACAATATGTTTACTGCACTATCATACTCAAGAAAAACAAATCCTCACCTGATAAAGATAAGCACACGACAGATCAATCAATCCTTTAGGCTTCGTCCTCTTCGGCGAGTCATAGAAGTACAAATGCGTATCAGTCCCCTCTTGCAACAACACGAAGTACAATGCCTTCCATTTCTTCGCTCCCTTATCTGACTTCTTATTCAAATACCCTTGGTGTTTGATGCCTTTAGTCTTCTTCAAGCCTATTTGGTCTCGGCACTCGCGTAATGTAGCGTAGATCTTCTCAGCAGCTGCCCCGGTGGTGCTTTGTTGAGGTTCAATCACATGGCCTTCCGCTATTAGCTGATGAGAAAAAAGTTTGTGTTAAAAAATGGCGGCTTTTAAACAAAATGTTGTTGATAATGCGTTGTGTTGAAGTTTTAAGAGTGAGTCATAAACACTTAATAATCCAAGTTAAGCAAAAATATAAATATTTGTAGTTCAATAAAAAATTACCGCGAAGTAATTATCGTATGGAGTAAAAGTTTGAAACATTTTAGGTTATTAGGTCCTCTCTCTTCAATTGTTATGTTCTGAATGATAAACAGATAAAAATATACAACGCAAAAACAATCATGTAAGTTCGATACTAATCTGCTATCTTATCAAATTATTGTGAATATGTATAAAATGTTTACAAATGCCTTTTTGTCGTGATAACTCACGATAATTTGTTTACAATTCAGATAAATAACATTCTGTTTGGGATATGCAAGTTTTAATACTACTGAAACATGCAAAACTCTTTCCTGGCGTGTTACGAAATTATAAGGGAGCAAATATCACTAATAGATTTTTTTCAAGGTTAAAAAAGAACACAATGGTGCCGATTCCCTTGTTCACAAACTAAACTAAATTTAAGTTCAGTGCATCTTTTTCTTTCTATTTCATTAAGAAAAGAACAGAGGATAAATTTTAGTTTAGTCCTGTCAAATTAATCAGCGCTTGACGTAAATTGATGTAATTTTAGTAGGCAAGTTTTTAATCACGTCTAAACTTGTATGGAGTAGTGACAGGCGCTGATTAATTTGACAGGACTAAACTAAAATTTTTCTTCTGTCCTTTTCTTAATGAAATAGAAAAAGATGCACTAAACTTAAATTTAGTTTAGTTTGTGATCAAGAGAATCGGCACCAATATGAATTTAAAAATAGAACTGAAGCAAAAACACATCGAATAAGAGCAACACTAGGGGCATACCAAACCCGGAGCTATGTGTATTTGCAGAATGAGTTTCGTTTGCATATAATGTATCATTTCTTTGTCTATGTTAGCAGTAGCACCCAAACATTGAATATACATAAGATGCAAATACATAAAGACAAACTCACCGGCTGTCCCAAAGTATGTCCTTCAACAATCTGTTCCTTCCTGTACCTATTGATGACAGCATCCAAGCATTCGAACGTCCTCCCCCCCATGAGATACCTCACGCCTTTCTTCTCTATCCTGAACCTTTGGATCTGGTTGTTAATGTGGAAGAACAAGGAGTAGTCCCCGGGTGAATTGTCCGATGGTCTTACGAGGAAGCTCCCAGGTCCAGCCTTGACTAGCATGTCCACCGCTTCGCTTTTGGTGCAGTTAGGGTGGAACCATGAGAAGACGGTGTTAGGATCTATTGACGGATCAAGATCCTCAACCAACTCTCTGAAGATCATTCCTTGCTCCCCAGTCCTATTCAGACAAATATTTGTTTCTAAATTACACATGTTTATTGCACGACACTAACATATTACACGACACAATGCTCCAGACTAAAAAGGTAAATGGTATTTAGAGTTACATAAGGAAAATCATGTATGCTAATAGATGAAGTACTTATTGCATTAATGTTTAACCTAATTAATCATCACCCGCAATGGTTAACCAAAATCCCAGAAAATATACATCCTACCTAACTAATATTTTATAAATGCGGAAGTGAGTTTGTTAGTTTTCTTTCAAGTCCCGATTATCATGAAATTTTGCATACACGTATTCGTGTTGGCTGTTACATTCCCTTACTACCAACGGCCTTTTACAAGACTCTAAATAAAATTAAAGGATAAAAAGACCCATTTCTAATCTACACTATAAATAAAGAGAATAAATAGATTGTTTTTTTTTTTTATAATGAATGAACTCAAAAAGTACAGGACCGATTTTTAAAATTTTCTCACCAGTAGAATGCTAGACAATATGTAAAAAACCCTGTCAAAGCAAATTTTCAACATGGGTCATAGGTTATGGCTTGTAGACACCCGATAAACGCCCCCCCCCCCCCCCGCGCCCCAAACAAAATTCCCAATTGAAAAAAAAGTGACGATTTTTTTTCGATTTTTGAAAATTTCCACATAAATAGACTCTCAGTACTAGGGAATCCAATCCCGCAAACGCGGGATCCCGCTAATGCGGGATCCCGCACCTTTTTTGCGGGATCAAAAATGCGGGATTACTCATGCGGGATCCCGCACGTTCGCGGGATTGAAAAAAAGTAAGAAAAATAGGCTCAGACGATAATCGGAACTATTATCGGACGGAACGGAACGTAATCAATGTCAGTTCCAGTACTCTATGACTGGGGATTCCCCTACGGCGCACGGGGATTTACCTTTGCGCGGTCAAGTGTCAAAGAATGTTATTGCGTCATTTGCGTCTTACTTGTGATGTGAAAAGGCAACAAGATAAGATCAAATCTAAAAGATGAAACGTTAGATACTTTATCATTTCTTCGAAAGTATTTTAAAAAAAAATAAGCTGATTTTAAATGCCTCTAAAACCAATGAATATGTTCTATTTCAAATAAAAATCTAAATATGAAACGTGAAATATTGTGAATATTGTATTGTCTTAAACATCATTATATTTAATTTATAATATAAGTGATAACTTTGCTTCATGTTGATAAGAATAATTAAAAATATTTGTGTGTATTTTCTTTCTTTAAATTACATGAAACAAAAATAATAATAATTAAAATCAATCCCGCAAATCCCGCGGGATCCGCGGGATTGATGATCTTAATCCCGCAGGCTTGCGGGATCGCGATTTTGATGCGGGATTGGATTCTCTACTCAGTACGATACCTAACAACACCCTCACGGATCAGGCAGGGTTTTTTTACATGTTGTATTAGCACCCAGTAACATAGACAAATTTTTATAAATCTATCACACGGACGAAGCCGCTGTCAAACATAAAATGGCGTATCATCATCATTTCAGCCGAAAGACGTTCACTGCTGGACATAGGCCTCCCCCAAGCACCTCCACCCGTGGTCGCTCACAATGGGTCTTATCAGAAGGCTAAAATTCACCCAAAGGGCAATGGAGAGGGCTATGCTTGGAGTTTCCCTACGTGATCGAATCAGAAATGAACAGATCCGCAGGAGAACCAAGGTAACCGAAATAGCCCGAAGAATTGCCAAACTTAAGTGGCAATGGACAGGGCACACACATTGCTCGCAGAACGGATAGCCGATGGGGCTGAAAGGTTCTGGAGTGGCGACCGCGTACCGGAAGACGTAGCGTTGGAAGGCCTCCCACAAGATGGACCGATGATCTTGTGAAGGCCGCAGGAATCCGCTGGATGCGGAAAACACAGAATCGGTCGAAAATGGCGCATACATCATCATAACATCCTCTTGCCCTTATACCAATTTATTTGAGGCCGGCTCAGCATGTCTTCTTCCATACTATGCCGTTAAAAATGAACAAACAAAATAGCGTATTATCACACTAAAATAAATATCTAATCATGCCTACTATATTGACTTCCTTCCTACGCTATAGCACAGATTAGTACGGATGGGTCACTCCGCAAAATCATTTAAATAAAAAGCGAATTTTGCTACCACACAATAAAGTGCAATTTAGGTCGCACAGCGCTAATTACCTACAGTTATATTCACCTAGAAGTTGCCTCTCTTTCTATCGCATAACTGACTGACTACGTTAGGCCCAATGAATTCGACAAGTCGAGCCCGCCGCGTACCTGCTTGTGGCTTCATACTTAAAAATGCCGAGTGACCCATCTGTATTCATCTGTGGCTATAGTGACCATTGACCTGTAAATAAATTGTACTACGACCGCTAGACCCAGTCTAAATATTAAAGCCGTTCAAGGGAACTACGCATTAGTTGTACATATAATAGCAGGATGTTAGATATCGGGAATTATCTACTTGAATGATCTGTTACTCATATAATAGAGCGTCATGATCTGTGTCACGTGTTTGGCCATGACTTTTATATCAGTAAAGTTTGTTACATGTACACCGAAAATTGTATGCAATTCAAATCATTTTCTGCCTAGCCTTTTTCCAACTGTGTTGGCGTCCGGATGCAGCTGAATACCAGTATTTTACACGGAGCGACTGCCTATCTGAACTCCACAACCCAGTAACTGGGTAACACGATACCCAATGGTAAGACTGGTTGTCCGACTTTCGGGCTTCTGACGACCCGTAACAACTGTCAAAGATCCACTTTACGATCGTTTACGTGTTTATAAGCTATCATCGCCATGCAACGTATGCCGAGGTGTACTATTAGTTTAGCGCGCCGACAGACTGCTCATCTCCGTAGTAAACTCGGTTACGATGCGGACGGTCGGTCGACTTATGTATACTGAACGTAATAGCAATAGTCTTTGGTATGAGGAACAGGGTTTAAAGTTCACTCATCCACCATAGAAAAGGGAGGATCCTCCGACCAGACGGGTGTTGTGTCTGGCGGGCAACTGCCCATCGGTTTGTAGTTGAAATCTTGTATATATGTCGATCGCTCGGTAAACTCTAATTACGCGATAACACTGTAGTTACTGGGTAACACGATAAACTTAGCCTTTTCCCACTTTCAACTGTGTTGGCATCCGGATGCAGCTGAATACCAGTATTTAACACGGAGCGAAGGCCTATCTGAACTCCACAACCCAGTTACTGGGTAACACGATAAACTTAGCCTTTTCCCACTATCAACTGTGTTGGCATCCGGATGCAGCTGAATACCAGTATTTTATATGGAGCGACTGTCTATCTGAACTCCACAACCCAGTTACTGGGTAACACGATTAACTTTTATAAGTCACTCTGCTCATCAAACAAGGCATAAGATACAATTTCGAAAACAGCCCTTGCATATACACTTCCGCATGAAACAGTTAAATCTTGTTAAGTATATCTCACCTATGTGCAGTAACCCAGAGCCAGCCGTCACCCATGTCGTTGTGCAGAAAGAATATGTCTCCCTTCTGGAAGGTAAGCTCGTCTGTGTCGGGCATCTTCGTGTACGGAAGTATTGCTACTACCCTCTGTCAACAAAAATATATTACCTACATTAATAATGTGCTAAAAGAAAATTAACTAGCGAATCTTCACACATCTGATGGGTATTTGCTTTAATTTGACTTTCGGAGCTGACGATTGACTAACATGGCGTCATAATTTAATGCGTATTAAATAATCATCGAGAGAATTCCAAACTGCAGTGCAAATGTATTATTATATTCTCCTCTCAATCAGAGCACTTGCCATCTAATCTCTTCACCACCATGGTAGAGAATGTCTAAGGCATTAAGTCCGCCTTTGTACCTTATTGTGTGCGATAAGTTTAAATAAATTAATAAATGTGGTGCAGTTCTACAAACGATAGGACCAAGGCTCGGATACCGGTTAAATCAAACCGTTATTATGTACTTGACGCAAAAACCTTTACATTCGGTTTCGTTCGCTTAAACCGGTTTCTATAAACCGGTTTGGAGGATTCTTTACATAAAGGTTTCTTTCGGATTAAACGGTTTAGAGCAATATTAACCGGTTTTTTGTTTAGTTTTTACTCAGCGTGGCATCCTCACAAGTAATCACAAGTTGCAACGCGTTTGCCGACACGCCGCTCGTCAAATAAACGGGTTAATTTAGGTTAAAATAAGGTTCTTTAAAGTTCACGTTCTTAAGAAAAGTTCGGAGTAAAACCCAAATAAACCGGTTTTAAACGGTATTTTTTAAACCGGTTCCGAGCCTTGGATAGGACACCAGATATCATCCTGCGTTGCTGATGCCACGCTACAGGAATTAATGCACGCTACTGATGGCCCCAAACCCAAGCTAAATTCTGGGCCGACTCAATATATATTATGCAGATTATAGATTGCCATCGACACACTATGAAGAAGTGGAGGCCGTTGCCAAAAAAAAAGTTATACCTTTTTATCGTTGACAGGTTCGGGTGGCGGCACTGGCTCCACGAGCCGCTCTCTCTTCAGTAGGTCAGAGCAATGACTGTAGAAGCCCACGAGTTCGGTCAGCGAGTCAAACTGACGACCACCGATGTAGTAGTCGCCGCATACCGCAGTTATTCTATAGGTCACAAAACACAATAAACTAAACAGGAAGGAAAAAAAACGAAACTCGAACAATTAATCACACAGTTCAAAATTGCATGGTAAAACAATAGTTGTATTTAGGGGAAATCTTGTATTCATATTATAAATTCAAATCGCTTCTCGTGTCTGTCTGTGTGACCACATTGTTCTTCTAAACTACGCAACAGATTTTGATGCAGTTTGCACTATGATTTTGAGAATTTATTCTGGAAAGTTTATGAGTATAATACATTAAATATTAAACTGTATACTTAATTAAAAAATGTAGACGTTTTGTCAAGTCGTAAAAAAATGGGTCGCTAGTATATTTACCTAAAATGATTTATTCCAGTGCGTCCCAAGTAACTCAAAACATATGATCCTGGTTTTCGATCACTCTCTCGTACTGAAAAGGAATATGTTTTAAAATAAATTAATCTAGCAAAAAGTTTTAATTTCTTGTTTTTTACCAGAATGCATAAAGAATAAGTGTAAAATTCTCTATGTTTATTTTAAGGGGGAAGCGTCAGGGTAGCCCGCGTAATTCAAATTTTCTCACGTTTTTTGCATTTTACAGGTCAGTATCAGGTTTTATGTTGATTAAAATATGATTCGCGGTCGTAACAACCGCAATAGTGATTAAGAAAAAGATAAAGGTATCAAATAAGAAAATTTAAATTTCGCGGGCTACCCTGACGCTTCTCCCTTAACGCAGGCAGGTGGTCAAGTTAATGACAGTATTATTACATGAAATAAATAACTACTTTTTTTTACAGTTACTTTCTGTTTTTAAGCCATCTGGCTTACAAACTGAAACAACATACAAATGGGTATACTCTGAGCCAGCATGAGACAAAGTTCCTAAGACAGGAAAAAGATTGCACAGTGGATTTCTTTTTCTCGTTTTTTAAATTAGAAGAAAAAAAATGTATGGCGAGTCGTCAGCACTTAGGTAGGTACCCACTGTTTATCAAAATCAATACATAAGCATTATTTATAGTGTGGTTTGTTTTAAATAATAAGTTGGTATATTAAATATAAATAAAAGTAGGCATATAATTATTAAATGGTTTTTACGTCAGTAGGATTGATTTGATCATTTCCTTGTGGTTTAGGCAGGTCTAAGGCCGAAAGCATAGAGCCTTCCTAAACCACTAGAAAATTATTATTATCAAGCCACTGCTGAACATGGCCTTCCCAATATAAATAGTAAAACAGGAAAAACTAACATACTGTTATTGTATTTAAAAACCTGCCAAGTCCGGACATGAAGGGTGCCGTACCATATCATACAAGATATTTTATTTTACACATACACTAATTAAATTTAAGAAATCGTAGATTTTGTATTTCTTATAATTGATACTGTGAATTATTTAGCAGCTGCAAAAAAATCGTTTTTAATATAACGTGAAAAGCGTTTTTAATATTAAATACAGTATATGGTAGGTACATGATTACAGAAGTTTCAAACTCCTAACTTGTTTAGATGTTGGTATAGAGCTTGTACAAAAACTTTGGTGTAAAACTGACAACTGAATCCTATTTATTAATTTTTGAAGATAAAAAAAATTTGGATTATATTTGTACTTTACTTGGTGAGCTCTAGACATGCCAGGGTAAGAAAAAGATTGTTTCAAAATCAAAAGTTTATTGTATGGGGACCCCATTTCATTTTTTAACTTTATTAAAGATTTATTATTTGTTGTTAAAGCGGCAATAGAAATACACAACCTGTGAAAATGTCAACTGTATACCTATTACGGTTCATAAGATACAGCCCACTGACAGACAGACGGACGGACAGCGGAGGCTTAGTAATAGGGTTCCGTTTGGCACCCTTCAGGTACGGAACCATAAAAATACTATACTAAATTATAACTAAAGTTTCCTTTGTTATAGTTTTCCTCCTTTTTAGGTTTTTATTCATATATAGTTGTATATCATCATCATTTACCTGCATTTCTCCCAATTATTTGAGATCGGCGCGACAAATGTCTTTTTCTTCCATACTTTCCTACTTTTTGTATATGGTTTACAGTATAAAGGGTCAAAGAAATGTAAAAAAAAAAAAACAGTAGCACTCCGGGAGTGCCGACAGAAGTGAAAACTTGAACAAGATCGCCTTGGTGGAAGAAAAATACTTGTATAGAACATTGGTCCGTAACCTTATCTAAATAAAGAAAACAACCGCGTTTACAAAAAAAAAAAAACTTCCAAAACCTTTAAAGTAAAAGTACTTCCAAAACCTTTAAAGTAAAAATACTTCCAAAACCTTTAAAGTAAAAATACTTGCTCAACATTGATCCGTAACGGTGTCATGGGTTCAATTATTTTTTCTTCAAAAACGAATATAGAATTATAATAATGTAGTAGATAATAGGTGGCTTCGAGCCCCTAATAAAATCAGACATTGTCTTGAACATCAACAGTCTTCAAAAATTGTTATTCTGTTACAAAATGCATGCATACATACAATAACAACCCATTGTACCAACTTTGTAATATGACTTGCTAATAAAAACTAGTAACCATATACATACAAACTACCCACATTGTGTTATCTTTGTTGAACGAGTGAAAACAACAGAACAATGCATTGTAATTGTATTATCAACTAGCTACTGCCCTTTTTTTATTTTTTTTTGGGTGGGTAATTATCAAATAACTTCTCCCGCTCTGGGTGGAGCGGGAGGGCGTGTCAGACTCTTACTGACTAAAACCCACCCGTGTTATTTCGGTTGCCCTTTTGCCGGAGGCCACGATGTCCCTTTCGGCCTTATTCGCAACCCCGGCAGGCATTGCCCTAGCGAACCCCGTCAATTCTGCTGACATCTCTTTGAGGAGCGCGTGGAACACAACGCGCCGTCGACCCGGGCCTAGTCCTTATCGGACGGCGAGCTACCCATTGCTCACCGTCCGCAAGCCTGCGCCTACGGTGGCCGGAAATTGGCTCGCGATTCCCGCCCAGAGCGTCTCCTCCTGCGGCGGTTAGGGGAGCTACTGCCCGACTTCATTCATGTGAAATTTCTTCTTAACTTAAAATATAGCATCACGACGCCCGCCCGCGCTTTTACTTCGTTTTCGCATAGATTTCTTTCAATTTTGTTTTTATTTTTGTTTGCTTGGCTCCTAAAGGCCGTTAAATATCCTATAACCTTCCTCAAGAATTAGGCTATCAAAACTCAAATCTGACTGGTAGTTCTAAAGATAAGCACATTCAAACAAGCAAACTCCTCAGCTTTATTATATTAGTATAGATAGATTCTTATAGGAAATGTCATTCATTATGATTGCATAATTCTTTCTCATAGAAAACACCATGGGAACTGTTTCATTAGTCTTTGTGTATTGTTATAACTGAAAGTTTGTAATTAAATGTGCCTACAAGATATTAAAATGATTTCATTTGATAAAACCTTTCTTTTCCTACATTCTTATTAAGTGCATACTTGGTTATGAGATTTGAAAAGTGTTATTTCGGTATTTTTCTACACCAAATATGGTGTTCCAGCACGTGTAGTATGACAACCATAGAAACGGGTTTTGTCGACGAAACAATAGACAAAATGACAGATTGTGATTGTTTATCTGTCATTTTGTCTATTCTTCCGTCGACTAAACCCGTTTCTATTGTGGTCATGCTAAGCGTGCTGGAACTATTATAACAACTCAATAATAAGGAAGATGTTTAATTTACATTTAGGAACAGATACAAATTTATTTGGAATATTAAAGATATTTTGGTTTACCTTAACAGGAAAATCATTCATTTGTAATGTTTATATTCATTAAGGTTACTGTGATTAGGAAGTATAATATTTTGTGTTAACAATACTGTTAACTTGCCCAATTTCGGGGCACAAACAGAAAAAGCTATTTTTATGACAGGTGGTTTTAGCATCAAATATATACCCTATATTTAAAAATGAAGCAAAGGAAGTATATACAGAGCCTATGTGGTGTTCTATAGTTTCTGCCTACCCCCATGGGAAGGTGTGAGTTGTATGTATGTATTTAAAAATGAGAATTGTGTGGGAGGTTCATGCTTTGCTTATTATTTTTTTATACATAAGGAGGAAACAACGGCATGCCTGAGAGATATTTCTCTATGGCATGTGAAGCCATGTCAGAGGCCCATGGGCAGCAACTCTGACACCAGGTTAGTCATTAACCACACGACAAGAAGATTTTAACCCTTTGCTACTCAATTGCTATTTAAAAATGTATGGTCTTAGATTGATGCAAATTAAAACATTTCAATAAATACAAGACTTGGTCCAAAAAATGTAAGAGAATGTATTGTCTTACCTAGATAGCTCCCAAGTTTCCCAGCAGCCCAAAGCCTTTCTTCAGAGGTGTACCTATCCAGCCGGCCATGGTACCACTCAGTCTCAGGAGGGGCCAGCACTGCCTGCCTCTCGCCTGATACAAATCATCATTATATCAACATCCATTGGTGCAACTCATAAATAAATAAGGCCACATTTAATTGTGTTGCCTAATTAACTTACCATTAGTGCTAGGTCCATCAGCTTCATCCAGTTCTAAATCAGCTGCTAACTCTGCGATATCACCTCCGCCGTCCTCAGATTCCGTCGATGGAGACCCCAACTTATCCTTTACAGGGGGTCCGATTGGCGCCCCCATAGCACGAATTAAATCGGCCATCTTTTCAAAACACAAACAATTTGGATCCGAACCACTTCACTTGTATGCGTTAGAGCTAAACCAGTGACTCATAGTTTATTCAGGAACAATATGATATAACATTTTTAGGAAATATTTTATCTCAAACGTATTTACAAAAGAAAAAATAAAGATGCCGTTGAAACAACGAAATTTTATGTAAACCAAGAGCAGCAGTACAATATTAACACATTATTTTGCAGCATAAACTAAGCGATTTCTTTTAGCACTGGATAAATCAAAAAAATATTCTTTTAATTTTTCAAGACTCAATTTTCTTTCGATACGCCCGCGACACAGATGATAAAATAAATAGATTCAAGAATGGTTGTAGCCATCTATCCGTTCAATCTAGTTCAATCAAATGTTTGACATTTTAAATCAGTGTTGCACTCTCTTAACCTGATAGTTAAAAAAAACTGCATTAAGGCTCGTTCAAACTAGCGCGACACGCGACGTGACTCAAAGGAACTGCCGCCCGTCGCGCGACGAGCGATGCCTTTATGTCACGTCGCATGTCGCGCTGGTCTGCACGAGCCTTTAACAAACTGAGAAGCTGTCTCCACCCGCTTAGAGTAAAGGCTTAGCACCTGCAAGCTACAAACCTGTCAAGTAAATCAAATCATTTTGGTTTGTGCACAGAAACCGACACTTGATTGGACCCTTGAAAGTCCGCCACAAGCCAAGCCAACCGCACTATCCACCATCATCTAGTCCGTCGGCAAACGCTTGCAGCATTGCACTTTCGATATAAAGTTGCGGCTCTCCAGTTCCATACTCAAAAATTAATTATTTTACATATCGATACCCTAGTTCACACTCGTACTAATTACATTTACACCAATTTTACAGGAGAGCAATTCTTATGTTCGCATATGAATATCGTAGCAGTGGTTAAAAAAACATTAAAAATTGAGTTTTTATATCATAGAATAGCTTTTTAGCTTTTTTTTTTTTGCGTGTACCTACTACAGATATACCTCTGCCCAAACAAGGGGAAACAAGGCGTTATGATATGTTAAGTACTCAATTTCTTTTGAGTACATACAATAATACGCGCATCCGCAGTACTTAATATCATTGTGACACTTTTTTTAATAGAAGGAGAAGGCTTTACGTAACTCTGGTAAGATAAAACAACGCAGAATTTCATTTAGTATACATAGGAATAAAAAAGTAAAAAATGAAAAATATGTAATTAGTACGAGTGTGAACTAGGGTATCGATATTATCAAAACGCTCGCGGATCGCTACAAATTGCTGGATTTAAGAAGCAAAGACTTATGGTGTGGCAAGTTCACAGAACTCAAGAGCAAGTTGAAAAATTGACATCGCACTGCAGAAGTGGACAGCTTTATAATGTCGTGAGTTGAGGCACTTATATTCGGCTCATGGAATAGGCCTTAACGAAACAACAGCTGCGTACAGTTATTGCAGCTGTAACTGGCCATAGGTCATTTAAAACACCACTTTGTCATAGGAGTCACAGACAGTCCGCTCTGTAGAGCCTGTTTGGTAGACGACGAGACAGCAGCTCATGTGCTGTTAAACTGCCCGGTGGTCGCCACATACAGCCCATACAGGGCAAAGCAGTACTTCGGTACCGTACGTGACATTGTCTGTAACACCAAGGCCAATGCCTTGGTGTTACAGACAATGTAGCCTTCTTTGAGGAGCTGGGGTGGATCGAATAACCGATTTTCCCACCCGTAACAAAATACGCGCTTCGACGTGGAGTTGCGGATACCAGCACATGTTACCTATAGAATAATGCTACGGTAAAGTGAAAAAGTTCGCTTTTGGAGTGCTGATGATCTTCGTATCGACATATTTGTGCGGACAAGCGTTCTCTTGCATATTGAAACGAAAGTTTTCAGTGGCTATAAACGAGGTAATTTTGTAAATTGTAACTTTTGGCTCTTCCGTCTCAAGTGTTTGCCTAGTCATTTCCCATTTATAGGCTCTTACAAACAGGCGCGACACGCGACGCGACACAATGGCACCGCTCGTCGCGCGACTTGGGAACCCCCAAGTCGCGCGACGAGCGGTGCCTTTGTGTCGCGTCTCCGTCGGCTTCCAATCTAACCAGATGCAGCTGATTACCAATATTTTACATGGAGCAACTGGCTATCTGACCTCCAGAACCTCAGCCGAATGATTCAATCTCCCTAAGTAAATATGTTCCTTGGATTCAATTAGGTCAAAAGACTGGTGTTCATCCCGAAAAATCAATTCCAAATCATTCAAAGAGTGAATGAGAGATCGTTTTCATTCAATGGTGAGGTTTGCTTTTTGCGTGTTTGTGAATTTCTGGAAATTCAATTTGAGATTGACTCGCGTTGACTAAACAGTGTTTTGTGTGTATTCTAAGTTAATATTATTTTGTACTGATCTTGATAATCCTGCTAAGTTTAAATTGGTAAGTTTTTCGGATTTTTTTATCATTGATACACTTTCGATTCCGTTTTCTCCTCTGTTGTAAAATGACGTTGTCATTTTTAGTTTTACAAAAGGACGATTGACGAATCTACGTTCAACGACGCCATTTTGTGATCGCGAACTTTCTTTGTTCTTTGTCCTAGTTCGGTAGCCTTCTCGTATCGGAGACTTCGACCAAATTCATAGTTTTTGCCGTCCTAACTAGCTTTCCTCGATTGTTACAGATATCATAATGCAGATTTTCGTGAAAACCTTGACGGGTAAAACTATTACTCTTGAAGTTGAGCCGTCCGACACTATTGAAAATGTAAAAGCTAAAATTCAAGACAAAGAAGGCATTCCCCCAGATCAGCAGCGACTGATCTTCGCTGGAAAGCAGCTGGAAGACGGTCGTACACTGTCTGACTACAACATCCAAAAGGAATCCACCCTCCATCTTGTACTGCGTCTCCGTGGTGGTATGCAGATTTTCGTTAAAACCCTTACCGGTAAGACTATCACCCTTGAAGTAGAGCCTTCAGATACTATCGAGAATGTAAAGGCTAAAATCCAAGACAAGGAAGGCATCCCCCCAGACCAGCAGCGACTGATCTTCGCTGGCAAGCAGTTGGAAGATGGACGCACACTGTCTGACTACAACATCCAGAAGGAATCCACCCTCCATCTTGTACTTCGTCTTCGAGGAGGTATGCAAATATTTGTCAAAACACTTACAGGAAAAACTATTACACTAGAAGTGGAACCTTCAGATACTATAGAGAATGTAAAGGCTAAAATCCAAGACAAAGAAGGCATCCCTCCAGATCAGCAGCGACTTATCTTTGCTGGAAAGCAGTTGGAAGACGGTCGCACACTGTCTGACTACAACATCCAAAAAGAATCTACCCTCCATCTTGTTCTGCGTCTTCGGGGTGGTATGCAGATTTTCGTTAAAACCCTTACTGGTAAGACTATTACCCTTGAAGTTGAAGCTTCTGATACTATCGAGAATGTAAAAGCTAAAATCCAAGACAAGGAAGGCATCCCCCCAGACCAGCAGCGACTGATTTTCGCTGGCAAGCAGTTGGAAGATGGACGAACACTGTCTGACTACAACATCCAGAAGGAATCCACCCTCCATCTTGTACTTCGTCTTCGAGGAGGTATGCAAATATTTGTCAAAACACTTACAGGAAAAACTATTACACTAGAAGTGGAACCTTCAGATACTATAGAGAATGTAAAGGCTAAAATCCAAGACAAAGAAGGCATCCCTCCAGATCAGCAGCGACTGATCTTTGCTGGCAAACAACTGGAAGATGGACGCACACTGTCTGACTACAACATCCAGAAGGAATCCACCCTCCATCTTGTACTTCGTCTTCGGGGTGGTATGCAGATTTTCGTAAAAACCCTTACTGGTAAAACTATTACCCTTGAAGTTGAGGCTTCTGATACTATCGAGAATGTAAAAGCTAAAATCCAAGACAAGGAAGGCATCCCCCCAGACCAGCAGCGACTGATCTTTGCTGGCAAGCAGTTGGAAGATGGACGCACACTGTCTGACTACAACATCCAGAAGGAATCCACCCTCCATCTTGTTCTGCGTCTTCGGGGTGGTATGCAGATTTTCGTTAAAACCCTTACTGGTAAGACTATTACCCTTGAAGTTGAGGCTTCTGATACTATCGAGAATGTAAAAGCTAAAATCCAAGACAAGGAAGGCATCCCCCCAGACCAGCAGCGACTGATCTTTGCTGGCAAGCAGTTGGAAGATGGACGCACACTGTCTGACTACAACATCCAGAAGGAATCCACCCTCCATCTTGTACTGCGTCTTCGGGGTGGGATGCAGATTTTCGTTAAAACCCTTACTGGTAAGACTATTACCCTTGAAGTTGAGGCTTCTGATACTATTGAGAATGTAAAAGCTAAAATCCAAGACAAGGAAGGCATCCCCCCAGACCAGCAGCGACTGATCTTTGCTGGCAAGCAGTTGGAAGATGGACGCACACTGTCTGACTACAACATCCAGAAGGAATCCACCCTCCATCTTGTACTTCGTCTCCGAGGAGGTATGCAAATATTTGTCAAAACACTTACAGGAAAAACTATTACACTAGAAGTGGAACCTTCAGATACTATAGAGAATGTAAAGGCTAAAATCCAAGACAAAGAAGGCATCCCTCCAGATCAGCAGCGACTGATCTTCGCTGGAAAGCAGTTGGAAGACGGTCGCACACTGTCTGACTACAACATCCAAAAGGAATCTACCCTCCATCTTGTTCTGCGTCTTCGGGGTGGTATGCAGATTTTCGTTAAAACCCTTACTGGTAAAACTATTACCCTTGAAGTTGAGGCTTCTGATACTATTGAGAATGTAAAAGCTAAAATCCAAGACAAAGAAGGCATCCCCCCAGATCAGCAGCGACTCATTTTTGCTGGCAAACAACTGGAAGATGGACGCACATTGTCTGACTACAACATTCAGAAAGAATCTACCCTCCACTTGGTATTGCGTCTTCGAGGAGGTATGCAGATATTTGTCAAGACTTTGACTGGTAAAACCATCACTCTGGAGGTCGAAGCTTCAGACACGATCGAGAATGTAAAGGCCAAGATACAGGACAAGGAAGGCATCCCCCCAGACCAGCAGCGTCTTATCTTTGCCGGCAAACAGTTGGAAGATGGTCGCACTCTTTCTGACTACAACATCCAGAAAGAATCTACACTCCACTTAGTCTTGCGTCTCCGTGGAGGTATGCAGATTTTCGTCAAGACATTGACTGGCAAAACCATCACCCTTGAGGTTGAACCTTCTGACACTATTGAGAATGTAAAAGCCAAGATACAGGACAAGGAAGGCATCCCCCCAGATCAGCAGCGTCTTATCTTCGCCGGCAAACAGTTGGAAGATGGTCGCACCCTTTCTGACTACAACATCCAGAAAGAATCCACCCTTCACTTGGTACTGCGTCTTCGTGGTGGTATGCAGATTTTCGTCAAGACCTTGACTGGAAAAACCATCACCCTTGAGGTCGAGCCTTCTGACACTATTGAGAATGTAAAGGCCAAGATACAGGACAAAGAGGGAATCCCCCCAGACCAGCAGCGTCTTATCTTCGCTGGCAAGCAGTTGGAAGACGGACGCACATTGTCTGACTACAACATCCAGAAGGAATCTACCCTTCACTTGGTACTCCGTCTTCGTGGCGGCAACTAAGTTTTCTATCCTAAAGATATGCCTTAAGTACATATAAATTCTCAATATTCTTATCATTCCAGTTACAACACCTAATTGAAACTTTGATTGAATAAATAAATATCTTTCACTTCTGATATAGTTGTAATTATTTAATTTTTCCTTACATACCCCCCTACACGAATATTTCCGATCAGACACCTTGTCGTCAGCAAAAACAAGTTTGTTTGGATCTTAGTTGAAATTAATAACGTTAATTAAAAACTTGCAACTATTACATACACAAAAACTTTGTTATGGTACAATTACCGGTGTGACTAGCATGGTATACCTATCTCGTAAACTACTGAAGAACTAATTTTGGGCACTAATTTTATCTTGCAAGGTACTAATTTTCTAGGTAGGTTGAGGAAAGCGACAAGCTCCTCAAGCTTGGAATCAACATTCAAAGTCGTGGTCCTGCTAAACGAGCGCACGAAAGTTTTCATCGTTGATTTCTCGGTAAATATAAATGTTTCAGTTCTGTTATTTTAACGCAATGGATCACATATAAGGGTACTAATTATTTGTATACTTAGAATAGCTGCAGCATGCCCCCTTTTACGGCGCTCATGGTGGTCCTGCTGAAGGGAGCGTGACTACGGCCGGACCACCTTCAAAGTCGAGTTTCTCGAAAACTAGTAAGGTAGGTACCAATTTTGTCGTTCGAGCACTAATTAGTACCAATTAGGTACTAATTATTTACTAAATATGGAAGCGATTGGCGTTGGTGGTCCTGCGGTAGTCACGGACATAAAAATTGTCACCAAATATCAGAATTTGTCGGTCATTTGTTCAAAAGCTATAAGGGTTTATCTGGGGAGCATCTCCCCAGCTTTGCACAATTGAATCGCAAAAGCTAGGGCACCTACGAAAATCGGTTTTCTCCCAAATTTAGTCGCTAATTAGTCGCAATTTTTCGCCAAGTCACAGATTTAGTCGGATCTTAGTTTAGAAGATTATTATGATGAGTAACATTTTAAGAATAGTCCAAATGAATGAACTGTCAAAATGAAACAAGTCATAATCGTTTACGAAAATCAGATACGTAATTTAGAACTTTTGAATCAATGACCGACAAATTCTGATATTTGGCGACAAATTTTGTCAATTTTTTAGTGTTATTTCCTTGATGGTGGAAATGCCAGTGTCAGTGACACAGGCGAAGCAACGTCGAAGATAATAGAAAATAATCTCACTGGATCGATATGTATACGCAACTTACCAACTACTTGAAATTTTGGCCTCCTATCGTGAAGGTAAAATAGAATTCCTATGTAAAACGTATGAACGTAAACGAGGCAAAAGGAGTGTGTAAGGATTGTAGCAGGTGGCGTTCTGTAGTTTCTGCCTACCCCCATGGGAAGAAGGCGTGAGTTTATGTAGGTATGTATCAATGTTTGTAATGTAAAACAAAGCAATTTCAAAATTAACTTCTATTTGAACATATCGGTGAGTGTCATAGTAAATAAATAATAAAAAGTGCCATACACGTTAGTACTATTATTTATTCTGGGGCCATACCTAGACGGGGAAAATAGTCCCACCAGAGGCTCGCGAAAAACAGCCTTTTACTTACCTACAATTATAATAAGTCTTTTGATAGTAGGTAGGTACAAAAACTGGGTGAGCATTTATAAATGAAATAAAAATAAGTGTTTAATTGTTAACATTTTATTAGGAGGCGAAAACGAGCAATAAGTTTCGGGATAAATCTTAATACAAATCAATAATATTTGCATTACATCTCGTAAATCGTCAAGTTTAAATCTATGAAATTACAGTATTTTAAGATTACAGTAACATGAACAAGAATAATACACCATAACAGACGTAGGTACGCGCATCAATAGCAAAATATTTTGGGATTCAATATTATGATAGTGCTACGACACGTAATTATACTTTGGTATGCTAACAAATCACTTTTCAGTATAATGGTACTTGTTGTTGGAGTAACTCTACTTACAAATACATGGCACAGATTAGTACAAATGGTTCACTCCGCAAAATCATTTAAATAAAAACCCACTCTTGCTACAACACAATAAAGTGCAATTCAGGTCGCACAGTGCTAATTACCTACAGTTATATTCACCTAGAAGTTGCTTCTCTTTCTATCGCGTAACTCTTATACCTTCTGACTACGTTATGCTCACTTAATTGACCAGACAAGACGAGGCTGCCGCGCACTTGTAGCTTCGTACCTAAAATGCAGAGTGCGCCTTCTGAACTAGTTTTCTGTGGTACTGGCAAGTTTTTATCAGTATTTATGTAATTTTGAACGAAGTACACTTCAATTCATTGTTTTACAAATACAAGTCAACTGTGAAGCGTGTAACAACAAGTATCATTACCATACAAACCAATGATTCGACATACGTAACAAGTGAAGCAACACTGAACCAACACAGTATTGGACAACTACAAAATTAATGTTTGATAAACTAGTCAGTTTCCTAGGTAACGTGATAAACCCAGGATTTCACCTAAATATTAGCTTTAAAAAAATTGGAAATGATTTGATCATTGTCCAATCATAATTGGTACAATCATTAGCACAAATAAGTATGAAAAGTAGCTATATCTGCGACACACAAAAATAGCCGTTTTGTAAAATTCGGCAGTAAATCTTGGCAGTTAATTGATTTTCGCTCTTCGTTTCATAGATATTTGTGCTTCAACTGAATTTTGAGTGTCATTTTATGAGCCATTGTTTTGTTTGCTTTACTGATGAGCAGGCTAGACTAGTTTATCGAACACGGAAACACGTTCAATCGCTCATTTACTCATTCCCAAGCTAGTAGAATTTATACACATTTAAAACAACAACAGTCTAATTCCGCTCTGTGGGATAGTGATAAGATCATACTGCATTCGATTAAATGGTATGTATATTGAGAAGGTCATAGCGACATTACGTGATGGCGGACATATTGTAACGTCCAGTGCACACCGTATCACCTCACATTAAACATTGAAACATGACATCCTCGTAACATTGATGAATATATTTATTTACTCAAAATACTTATATTAAGAGACACTTGAAGATAGAACAATTAATTATGAACTTACATACAACTAACATTAGATCTAGGTATTGTCTTTTGTATGCCAGAAATGTGATAGAATGGGGTCCGTTTACGACAATAATGATGTGATGAATTTATTATAAATTACTTATGTTCAATATTACTGCAACATCAATATCGGACAAAGTGAATAATATGACGATTTAAGATCTTACCTCTCAAGTGCATTAATTAAAGTACATCTTACATGAATGGAGGCCATGTACATTTACTAATTTCGATATTTTTTGGTATCAATTATACACATTAAAATATAGTTAAAATAAGTAGCCTAGATAGTGTAATGACTAAAGGAGTTATTATGCAAAATGTCGAAAAAGTAAATGGGGACCGGTATAAAATATAAACAATGTAAATATAAAAAAATACATGACAGGACACCGCACCAACAGCATGATATATATAGTTATCACAATTACATTATATTATGTTTTATAGCTTGCCAATAATATATCAAACATCGAAACGCCATAGATTTCTGGCAATAATTCAACAACTCTTACGACTCCGTCCCTTATTTTCTCACATTAATTGTATAATATACGTTACATTGTATACTTTCATCATTCAGTTAAATAATTACCCGCAAACATACAACTATAAAATCTAATTGCATGTGTTAACTAGTTTTATATAATAGTCCTAATACATACTATAATATCCCGTTCCTGTGCCTTTACTTTTGGGTACAAATTAGGATAATAAACTAAATAAACTAATAGTACGTCAAAGGAGAATACTATACAAAGGGTAATGCACCTAATAATATAGATGCACGAAGTTTAACTAATATACAAACGTTAGTTAAAAAATATCACTTTACAGAATTTTTGCTGCATCGTGGCAGAGAGCCGTCAGCAATAATGTATTACGTTTGACATGACGTATCACTTTGCTTAAAATTATCAATTCTCATTTATCGTGTCCACATCGATAAACTTGAGCTGTATGTATTTGGAATGCAACATTATCTGGCATACACTTGCCACTTCATATACGCACAGCAACTTAATTATTATGTGAACAGCACTTCATACTCCAGGTATTATCAATCAATATGATTCCTCGTCTTGCGAGTCTGAGCAAAGGTACTCCAATTGATGTTGGTATATTTGGCGTAAGTCACTTTTAAAACTAAAAATTACTTTATACATAAAAATAACGGCAATTTACTCAAAACTCATTATTACTAATATAAATCGTCATGAAGTAAAATGGCAACATGATTAAAATGATTTCTATTACAATAATTTTAATATTAAATAATTACTTATTTTGGCAATAAATGCAAACAGTGGTAGGTACAATAAAAAATAATTTCATGAGTAAAATTCGTAGCAATATCTCCTCGAGATTAGATTAGATGTTTACTTCTAGAAAGTCAATTTAAAAACAACTTTAATACTATATTTTTAAAGTTTGGAAGATTGATAACATTTTGAGTATTTAATATTGAAAGACTTGATGAAATATCATCAAAGAAATTCTGCTACGATAAAAGTATGACGAAAACTGTAAAATATACCGGAAGACAAGTTGGAACAGATAAAATTACATATATTCCAGCCGCTGAGAGAATGTGTTTTTGACACCTGTCAGTTGAGTACAAAATAACACGTGTTTTACGAATTTATACTTTATTTGTTCCTAGTCGTGTCCAACTGAGAGGTGTCAGGAGCACATTCACTCGGCGGCCGGAGTTTAGTTCATCAAATTATTCGGCGTAATAAAGGAGGTATAACTATAAACAGCTTGCCATTGAGCTTTTGACACAATAATAGATTCAAATCTACGTAATACTGCGTAACGTGACGTCGTAACGAATGAGTAAGAAGTGTAACACAACCTTTACAAAGGTTGGGCCGACTCGACATTGGTACCATTTGTTCAAGTTGAGATTCCTTGCGGGTTCTATAGGGTCAAAATAAATTTGTTAGCAAAACTTCGCAAACGTAATGGGATCTAAACACGAGAAAACAAAAAAAAAACTGATTTTCTCAACCCATACTTCAAGTACAGACGCCAGCACATCAAGTTACCTGAAACTGTCAAATTTTCCTGTTCAACTTTGAACCTTACTGTTTAGCGATAAAGTTGAAAATCTATTAAATAAATTTGACAGATTGTAGTAGCCTGATGTGCTGGCGTCTGTACAATAGGCGCTCGGTAATCCGGCACCCATTTAATTTTGCCGATTATTGGAAACGCCAGATTAATGGATTTCTATAAGAAATGTCAGCTAACTAGTAAGAATTTTTACTAACCGGATTTGCAAAGTAAAAAATCATTATTAGTTTACATAATAATACCTACTTGTAGAACCGGAACCGAACAATGAACGCGCTCTGTAATTCGGTACTTTTTGTATTAAATCTGATTACAGAGTAGGAGATCTAAGTTAGGAAACGCCGGACTTTTGGACGTGTCAGATTAGTGAGCGACGGATTACCGAGCGCCTACTGTACTTAACTATAATTCCAGTGGTTGTTGCCCTTTTGAAGTGAAAACTTCTTTAGGCGCGTTGGACATTTTTGAGAGCGGAAAAACAATTGAACTCGCGACACTGTTACCGACACCTCACAAATTTTAGCTTTTGACCATAAAGACATCAACGCGTGATACATTTTCTTGAGATTAATGACATTCCAAACATTGAGACTGATTGAGTCATGACAACGACAAGTTGTGTCATGACTCAATCAGTCTCAATGTTTCAAGTGTTCAAGTTTTCACTTCTATCGGCACTCCCGAAGTGCCGCTGTTTTTGTTTTTTGTTTTATCGTGTGTACTAAGTATTTCCTGCACAATAAAATTGTTCAAGTTTTCACTTCTGTCGGCACTCCCGGAGTGCCGCTGTTTTTGTTTTTTTTTTGTTTTATCGTGTGTAAATGTCAATATCCATCACACTGTTGAGTTTCGCTAGTTAATTTATTTTGACCTTTTATATGATCTCGCATTGTATCGGTTCGTCTTCGTAGCAGTATAAAGTTGTGTTACATCAGTAGGGAATGAATGAATACGTCGGTGGTCTGGTGTGATCGCGGTGCTTACATGTTGGGTAGCGGCACAGTGACCTGCACGTAGCTGATAGGGAAGTATCCGGTCTTACCGTTCACTGAGCCCTCGAACCAGTTGTCGTCAACTTTGTTGATCAGCGTGATCAAGTCGTTCTCCTGAAACAAATCATTTCCAGTTATGAGATTTAGGTTGTAAAATATACAGGGTGTTTGGCAGAACGTTGAACATACGAAAATGGTGGATAGGTGGGGTCATCTGCTCCTTACTCAGCCCTAATTTATTTGGCCCTGGCCCCCTGGATATTTTCTTTTAATGCAAGTTGAAATTAAGGTTTGTTCTAGTTTCACCACTTTCTTAACTTTAAAGTGATTTTTTTATTAAAAATGGGTAAAACAGGCAATTTTTTTAATCTTTAATGTTGGCAGATTCTTGTAAAATTATTGCTTTATTCAGAAGTTAGCTAAAAAAAAGTTATGAGTCCTCAAACTTACAGAAAGATGTAAAAAATACTTAAACCAACAGACAACTGTCAAAGATTGACAGCTGTGACGTAGGGTATCAATACGCCTAACAATTAATGTACCTAATTGTAAAAAATACTATAGTAAATATGTAAAGAAACTACATTAAAAAAAAACATACTATATAATTCAGTATTTTGGTCAATACCACTAAGAATTGAAGGTAGGAAGAAAACTGATTCGTAACACAGGAAGGACATTATCAATGGACATGTTTACCTTTTAGTCTAAAGACATCGCCAGCTATTTATCAAAGGATACTACATAGATAACATTTTAAGAAAGTACAAACTTACAAGGCTAGAACAAAGTTGTTAAAAACAAGCATGAAAACAAAGAAACGACATTTAAAGTTTATTATTTAAATTGTCAATTCCTTTTTATACAATTTTCCACTTTTAGAAAATTAAACGATCTGCTGAATCACAGATTCACAATACGAGTTCTGTCAACATAATACAAACTGCTTTACTGACATTACTCGTAGCGCCATTTATGAAATAGTATTTAGATTAAAGAAATGTAGTTTCTTTACAAGTATTTTATAGCTTACCTTAAATCCTAGTTCGCCCTGATTTTCCGGCTCGAAGTCATAGAGAGCAGTGCAGCAGGGGCCTTTGTTAGCGACCACTGGGGTCCGCGCGGGCGACTTAACTGGCGACGGCAATGGAGACGCTGCGGGGACAATAAGTTTTACTACGAAGATATACACATAACTAAACTTGGCTTTTATCACAACGCAGCGGAATGAAACGATAGTGAACGAAACCCCATGTTTTTTAATTTACGGTGGAGATGCTATACACGGTGTAAGGGACATTGACGCGCAATCTGCGTTGAAATTTATAGTCTGTTATTATTAAAATAAACTTGAACAATTTTATTGTGCAGGAAATAGTGTCGGTAACAGTATCGCGAGTTCAATTGTTTTTTTCCATATCAAAAATGCCCAAAGCGCATAAAGAAGTTTTCACTTAAAAAATTGAGCCGGGGACGCCTGGCAGATGTGAAACATCGGAATTATTTTGTATAGAAAATACACTATAGGTGTAAGAGCTCAGCGCAGTAAGAGGGGGGATCGCCGAGCCGGATGGGAAGAGTCGCAGGCCGTATTCTCGATGGCAGCGGGCAGCGGGACGGCGGCGACAGCGGCGCGATCAAATGCATAGTTTTATGTAGAACTATTGTCGATGGCAGCGGCTCGGAGAGCGAGAACAGTTCCATATAAAACTATGAATTTGAACGCGCCGGTCTCGCGCCCCGCTGCCCGCGGCCGCCGAGAATACGGCCGCAGAGTTACGAGCGCGTGGCGACTGTTGGCGTGACGCGTAGCTACGCCAACAGCGGGTCTGACCCGCCGCATTAGATGTTTCACATCAAAAAGCTGCTCCCTTACATTTTGACTGTGTAGGTTTCGCACTTTTTTTGTATGTCCCTTACACCCTGAATACTGGTAGATATTTAGACTCGCTTCTGTTTCACTTCCGCTGCAGTGTGCCAAAAGGCGTTAAGCCCATTGTAAATGTGATACTGTTAGCGACAGCAATCGTTGAATTTCCACTCCTTACATTTATCTTAGCCATGTTTACTAGAGTGTTAACATACTGACGATTTGCCAGCGTTTTTCCAGCGACGCCATTTGTGAACGTGATCTACGCGGATGCGAAGCGAGCTAACCGCGACTACGCGACGTATACGCCGCGTTTTCACAATGTTGTACACTCGCTTGTCCCGCTCTCTCTTGTTCACTAACGTCAATCGCTCTCGTTACGCAAACGCGGCGAACACGTTGCGCACACGTGGCATGTTCGCTACGCACACGCAGTGAGGGCGTGCTGATAACTCGCTCGCAAATCGCCATTGTGATAAGGCCCTATGATTGCAATAAGGCACTAATAAAGTACCGATCGCAGTTGTTAAAAATATCACATTATGCATTGGGCCATCGGATATACAGTCGTCAGCATCAAATTCAACTATTCTGTTGTACCTCTAAAAACTCTATCATTCAATTGATATTCATCATAAATAGCAGTTAAAAGGGTTTATCCTAAAAGTTGGTAACGTAGTAAATAGCTGTCAAATATTTACCTGTTTTGATTAATTCAGCAATATTACTGTATGGAAATAAGAAATGTGGCTAGCTAGGAAATTTAAATATTGATTATGAATGCAATAATTAATATCGTAATACCGAATATTTAGTTTTAGATGTAAAAAAGTATTTGGTTAACTTTCCAATTCAGTGATATGATTGAAATTCATTATTAATATTCTAGGTAACTAGTTAGCCACATTTCTTATTTCCATACAGTAATATTGCCAAATTAATCAAAATTGCGAAATATTTGCGAAGTTGCCCACTTTCAGAATAAACGCTCATAACCAAATATTTTCGTTTACGTCCTAGTTAGGGTTTGATGCTGAAGAGTGTGTTTTCGACTGTAGTATAGAAAGTACCATCCACGAAGACGCGCCCTACTCCCCTCCGCTCCGTACTAAAGTAAAGCTTACAGTGCAGTAGTTGCGGAGTGGGGCGCGTCTTCGTGGATGGCGTCTTCGTGGATGGCACTATCTGTAGATACTACGTGTTTGTTATGAACGATAATGTAATGTTAGGTAAGGTTGCTTCAGTATTTTGGCCTCATGAAGATGGAATATGCTTTATAAGTGAGTTCTGCATTAAAGCGGTTCTGCACTGCATCCGATCCGAATCCGAGAAAGGTTGGTTAGAAGTAGCTATAGGCACATAGTACTATTTGTATGAGGGGTTGCGCCCTAGATCCGAACTCTGACCGTCCGAATTTGGAACATTCCCAGTTCGGATTGAACTCGGATCTTGATCTTGATCTGTTGCAGTGTAGAACCGCTTTAAGGGTCCGTTTTCACTCAAGCGGAGACGTGTAGGAATCGCTAATCACAGACGAGACGAGAGACGCGATGAGGATTTCAACCATTGTGATTGGTTGATTTCTGCAGGTCTCCGCTCAGCTCCGCTCGTCTCGGCTTCAGTGGAAATGCACCCTTACACTAACAATTTACAATAACTCGTAGTATCTACCAAACAATATGAATATAAAAAACTGCAATCAATGTTCATGAGAGTATGTATGGTAATTTGACATCCTTTCACAATGTAATGAATATCTGACAGTTACATGATATGACCATATGGCTATGCTAAAGTTTTGAAAGCGCATGCCATCAAATGTATCACAAACGACCACTACTGAACATCACACGGGTATGTTTCTATGAAAACTTTTGACATGCACAGCATTATTTTATTTAGTTAAAAACTAAAATGTTTTTAGCCAAAAGACGATTTATTGATAGGTTTTTACTAAGACTTCACAAAAACGCCACACAAGTTTTAAGCAACATTGAAAAGCGGTAATAATTTTGTCAAAAGCAAGGGTACAAACTTGAAATCATAATCTACTCTACGTGTTTTGTTTTGCTTTGTATACAAGTTCTGAGTACAGTCAGCGGTTTTAAACAAAATAGAAAAGCATTTTTATAAACTACTCGAGTACATTTTTTCTAAACGATTTGTGTGGGTGTATGGTGACGTGTGAAAGATTGCATTTCTATTTAAATACAGAATGTATCAGAAAGGTGTGGTCAAATGTAAGCCCATGTTCTCAGAGACGTAAAAATATAGCGGAGGGATTTTATCGCGCACAGGATTTTCAACTCTCGGTGTTAAACCGAGCGTTGAGAATTCAACAGAGTGCATCCTAGCGCGTCGAAAAAACACTTGGATTTTCAACTTTTGGTGCTAACCAGAGCGTTGAAAATCAAATGTGCGAAAACATCCCGCCGCGACATTTTTACGATTGATGGATGATTCAGACAATCAAACTTAAGAATTTTGTCGATAGTACCAACATCGTAATAGCGAAAATATAATTAGCCGTCCCATACATTTGAGTCGAGTAGGTATTGAACTTTTGTATGGGACAGTTAATATTTTTTTCGCGATTTCGATGTTGGTCCCATAGAGAAAGTTGTTCAGTTTGTTGGATTGTACCACAGCCTTAAATTTGACCACACCTTTCTGAAACACCCTGTATAAAAGCTGATTCGTTTATTTTAATCTTTATAGACTAATATCTGCTTTTGGTACAGAACTGACATCTGGTTGCTGAAACGAAAATCATCGCTGTGTCAAAAGTAAAAGTCAAGTGATGTGATTGGTAATATAATTCATTCAACAAATAACAGCAGTAAATCGTCGTTGTAGTGCCAGAAGTCACTAAGTGACATTTTAGCCAAAATGAGTTAATGATGTCATGGGCGAATTAAACCCATTAAGTACCTTATGAAAAGTAAAAGAGCTGATTTTTGTTTGAATTTTATATAAAACGAGAATGTCAGAAGTACATAACTACTAGTTAAGGCAAAAAAAAAACAGTCTATGAAAATTAACTAAGCTTAATTTTTATTATATTTCTCAGTTACGGTAAGAATATTTA
Source organism: Agrochola litura (assembly GCA_949152395.1). NCBI lineage: Eukaryota > Metazoa > Arthropoda > Insecta > Lepidoptera > Noctuidae > Agrochola > Agrochola litura. The sequence continues at coordinate 9,569,845 of OX424509.1, forward strand.
CATAATTTACTTAACATTAGAGTGCAGAGTAAAATATCAATCAATATTTTGTTCATAAAAAGCATTTTTGTATCTATATGCGTTATATCATATAGGTACCTACTTTTACAATGCTTGTAAACCATGTATCCGTTACATAATTAAATTTTTCTGTCATTGCTTAATTTTTAATTATTTTTACCTATTGTGGTATAGTAATCTTTTTCCAGGTGCATCGTCTTCACATATAATTATAAAATTAATGCATACAAAATATTTTAAAACATTTTAAAAGAGTAACGGTGGAGTTGGTAATCTCGGTAATCTTGCCCATTCTTCTCCATACGAAAACTACCTTTTGGAAGGGGCGACTAGAATCAATTCTATTTTTTTGTAAATTTTGACGTTCAAAAGTGTCTTTTATGTGCCTAATTGAAATAAATATTTGACTTTGACTTTGTTAATGTGTTATGCCGATTATAAGAACAAGAAAACTTTAAAACACGGTTTTCTCGAAACTAGCTTTTTGCGCTTAATGATTTCTCGCTCTACAACGACGATATGCGCACTTGACAATTTGTTAGCTTATTTTTGTTCCAGAAACCGTAATCAGTATTCAAAAAAATGATTTTACATCCATAATATTATCATGGATAAATGTTTTAAAGAGCTCAGTAAAGTTTCGTACTGATCTCTAAGTCGAAATTATTTCATAAGTGAATTACAAGAAAACTATTAATGAATGAATTACGTTATATTTACAGCAATCATTAAAAAAAAAAACAGTCTAAAATCTTAGTACAGTCAGGTAGGACATTCACGATCGACGTAAATCATTAATAAGTCATAGCAATTTACCTCATATCTCGGTTATTTATACTTTATTATAATGATATAAGATTTACATTGCAATAACTCATTAATGGTTTTACGTCATTCAAATTTGATCGTGAATGCGCTGTTTCAGGCGGATATAAAAAGATGCAATCCCTCATGATGTATGTGTTCGCGTGTTACCATTGGTTGAGCGCGACGGGTTGCCAGATCCCGGGAACAGTTCCAGGTTCGATGGCGGCTTGTGCTCCGGGGAACCGGCGTGGGAACCAGCTTCGCACAACGTGAACAAACCATATACACAATGCCCACAAAAACTAATTTTGTAAATGCGAAAGTTGTTTCGTAGATGCGAAAGTTAACAATCGATAAAGTTTTCTTTACGGTGATTTTTACTTTATTAATTTACCACAATACACGGTGTAATAGATATCGACGCGCAAACTGTTACTATGAATGATTTTAGACCTCCGTCCACAGAAATATTTCGTCGGTTATTAAAAAATCTGCTGTTTCATACAAAAGTGAAATTGCAATTACACAGCTGTTTTTAGGGTTCCGTAGCCAAATGGCAAAAAACGGAATCATGTCTGTCTGTCTGTCCGTCCGTCCGTAGTCACAGCAACTTTTTTCCGAAACTATAAGAACTTGAAACTTGGTAAGTGATGTATTCTGTGAACCGCATTAAGATTTTCACACAAAAATAAAAAATAAAAACAATAAATTTTGGGGGGTTCCCCATACTTAGAACTGAAATTCAAAAATTTTTTTTCATCAAACCCATACTTGTGGGGTATCTATGGATAGGTCTTCAAAAATGATATTGAGGTTTCTAATATAATTTTTTTCTAAACTGAATAGTTTGCGCGAGAGACACTTCCGAAGTGGTAAAATGTGTCCCCCCCCCCGTAACTTCTAAAATAAGAGAATGATAAAAACTAAAAAGAATGTATGATGTACCATCGAAGAAACCCATACCTATACACCGTAAGGACTATTTCTGCTTGCAGCGCTCGGCCACTATAGTAACGATTACCTTCGAAAAAAAGGGTCGTGTGCACGGGATTTTGTTTTCAAATTGCTTAGTTATAGGTTTCTTCGATGGTACATTACCATGTACATGTCCGACTCGCACTAGGCCGGTTTTTATTTTAATTTTAAGTAACGGCGAAAAATTGCTATACTGGTGGGTCTACAATTAGTTAATGAATTCATGGTAACAGTTCGCGCGTCGACACCTCTTACACCTTATATTGCTTAAAAAATAATCAGGATGTTTCTCTAAAATTACTGTTTTTTAACATTTTTTTTTTTAAGTTTAGCTTTAATTTCCCGCGATGTGCATGTCAATCAGTTCGTCTGTAAAGGACTGAACATCGAACATCTTCAGAAATAAGAAGGAGACACCAAATATCGACTACTCGAAGAAATAGGAAGAAAGAACATACCATACTTTGCTTTCCTACCAGAGACTAAACATACATAATATCAAAATAGAAAGAAACACGTATTATTCGTTTTATATAGAAAAGACAATTATTAACTGCAAGTGGTGTTGCCAGTTACAAAATATTAAATCTCGGGTAAATTATAAAATCTCGGGTAAGTAAAAACTATTTCAACTTGCTTGCTTTTACTGGCAACACTAATTGCAGTAACACACATATTAATTTGAATATAATTGATAAGAATATGGTAATTCCTAAGTTAAAATGGGAGAAGGGATTTAGGAAAAGGATTTTCAGCAACCTGTAAGAAAAGTTGTCAATAATCGTCCCACGCCTGTGAGTGCACCTTTTCGGTTATAAACAGAATAAAATAAGCTTATAATAAAAAATAGTAAAAGTGTTATGTCAAAGTAATTTAGCCCCAAAATTATGTACAGAAAATCTTTCGAGAAGCGAGCGACCTGAAAGCTACTGACGGAACTACTATATTTACATTTTAAATGCTACTGTAAAATATGTACATACATACATACATAAATTCACGCTTTCTTCCCGTAGGGGAAGGCAGAAACTACAAAACGCCACCTGCTACGATCCTTACCTTACATACTCCTTTACCTCGTTTACGTTCATACATCTGGTCATACACGCACGCCGGTTGCGAGTACTACGCACCTGACCTTTCTGAAGAACATCACCAATAAGGTCGGTATATATGTCCTCCTAGTCCTAGCGTTTCCACTCACCTCTGCCTTGTGAATACATTTTGTTAGTCGCCTTGCATTCATCCTCTTAACATGACCAATCCATGTAAACATACTCTTTTCAATTTTTAACCGACTTCCAAAAGGAGGAGGTTCTCAATTCGACTGTATGTTTTTTTTTTTTTGTTTGTTTGTTACGCGATTACTCCGTCAATTAAGAATTGATTTTGATGATTCTTTTTTTGTTTGGTAGATCATACTTCAGAGGTGGTCTCATATAAATTGTATTAACTTTGCTTGGGTAGTTTTTGAGTTAGCCTCAATAATACGTATTTTTTCTCACTTAGTATGTGGATGATATGATAACTTCCTGATACTGTTATTTACATAGCAGGTAGTGGTATTCGAATTTGTGTGGGGTAGGTACCACAGCAAAAAAGTGCAAAAATAAAAACTTTTTACAAAAAAAACAACCGACTTCAAAAAAAAACAGTACCAAAGACAAAGAACGAAAATTCAAAACCAAAGACACCGACTTCCGAAATTAAAGTTATTTTTCACTTGGTAGTTTTTTTTTTTTTGAAGTCGGTTGTTTTTTTTTTTGTAAAAAGTTTTTTTGTCACTACTTCTTTTAAATCACGCCGTTGTCTTATCACATCATTCCTCAAACTATCATTCATTGTCACACCACACATGCAATACCACCATTTGCTGTAAAATACCTAACATAACATAACATCACGCCTGTAATCCCCGAAGGGTTAGGCAGAGGTGTACCTACAGTACACCCACATTTCGCCAGTTATGTAAAATATATATTCCACAGAAATTATTTCTAAATATGTACACAACTTCCACCCGGCTTTAAAAAAGCCGATTTAATAGTATAATCAGCCTATAATGTTCCCACTGCTAGGACACAGGGCTCCTCTCTGAGAGGGAGTGGGGTATAATCCACCACGCGAGCCCACTGCGGGTTGGTAGATGTCACATGTCTTCGAATTTTTGGTTCTAGGACATGCCGGTTTCCTCACGATGTTTTCTTTCACCGTTTTGAGAGCAGTGGTGATGAAATAATTTACACAAAGTAAAGCGCCTGTCTGGGTTCGAACCTACGACCTACAACTCGTAAGTCGGGGCTGTTACCGCTTGGCCATCAGTGCTCTAGAGCACGAAAAAAGCTGATAAACTCGAGAATTTACTAACTCACTTGACCGATATAACAAGAGCCAATCGAATCACTTGAAAGGAGATTTGGCAACAGATAAACTTCGTAGACCTTTATAAACCTGAGGTTAAACTTGTTGACATAATTTTAAGACTGCTGTGTATTTTTTTTCGATCTCAGTAGTAATAATTGATTAGTTTATAATTTTAATTTTTTGCATGCTTCTTCTTTTTTTGTGGTTAGTGACTAACCTGGTGTCAGTGTTTTTAAGCCGCCCATGTGCCTCTGACTTGGCTTCACATGCCGTCGAAAAATAACTCTCAGGCATTCCGGTTTCCTCACGATGTTTTCCTTCACCGTTTTTGAAGCAAGTGATAATTATACAATACGCACATGAATCCGAAAAGTCAGAGGGGCGTGCCTTGGGTTCGAACTCGAGACTTATGACTTGGCAGTCTGACGGTCACACCACTAGGCTATCTAGGCTTTTGCATGCTGAACTATTTATATTTAAGACCTTTTACGTACCACATTTTATGCAAAATAAGTATATTCCATTCTATTGACTTTCCCATACTTAGTTCTTTTTTGAAACCGACCAAATATTTACACGATTATAACCGCATACATTGCACCGGCTATCGTAGACCAATACATTTTTATTTGTTAAAGACTGAAGAACCACAAATTGAATATTTACCAAAGGTTTGGGAATCGTTGTCACAATTTACACGAAAATAGATAAGTACAAATAAAAGTTTACACTGAAAAGAATCCACAAATTACCATTGATGTAAATCGCTGCAAATTACTATAAAAATATTAGACATTAAATTATAAAGACTCTCTAACTAAACGTTTTAATAATTCGCTTCTAAACTGTATGTCACCTTGACAGCATATGAAATATCGCGCATGACCGTTGCCAAATCCAAAATTACCCACATTTAATGTAAGTCCCGTTCCAAGAAATTTACATTATTCTAATGTACACCGTGGTTAGTTATGAATGATATGTGTATTATTAGTCCACCGTCCTACCATAAAATAACATGATTACAGAAGGTCAGCTCGATACAGCGAACGAAAACGCACTCACACTTGACATGCTTCACGTAAAACGAGTGCAAGTGCACTCGCGTTCTGTAATTCGATTCGACCAAAATCGCCGTACATACGCGTCTAAGGCGATTGTCCCACTGTATCGCGCTCCGTCATGTAGCGCGGGGCTGCAGATTTAACATTGTATCAGTTTGTATAGAAAACACAAGCAGCGCTCGGGATACGGTCCGCTGATTGGCCGCCCCGCGCTACGCGACGGAGCGCGATTAGGGTTGCAAAATTACGTAATTTTACGGAAAACGCCGGTAAAATACGGGTATTTTACGGTCATTTATATAAATTACGGTAAAATTACCGGCGACTTATAAAGTTTTAAATTTTAATTTGTGCTGTCCTCTGCTCTGCCTCTGCACATAGATGATAGTATTTATAATCCATGACAAGGTGTAATTCATATCTTGAATAACGACTTGAGAATTAAGTTTTAGGGATTTTTAGTAGGCATGAGTCGCACGAGCCCAGTTTTAAGTTTTTTAAGTTCTCTGGCAAATTTCATTCAAATCCATTTATCCATTAATAGTGAAGTAGTGACATACACATGATACACACAAACATACTTACTTCCGTATTTGTAGTGTTTTAGTATGACTGTATGAGTACGTTCAATACGTTTTCTACCGAAAATTACCATATTTTACCGTAAAATACTGTAAATTACGTAAAATTACATTTTTTACCGTATGCAAATACCATGGCAATTTTACCATTTTACATCCCTAAGCGCGATGCAGTGTGATAATCGCTTAAGTGTGCGCGCGCAGATTGTTTCCACTCGTTATATGGAGCCAGCCTTCTGTACCCATCTACTTTATGGTCCTACCGTGTCGCGGAACTTGCAATGTGCCCCGAAGCGTGCGAAATGTCCTCAATGAAGTGTGTAATAAGTGCTACAAGATTTCAACCATGGACCGCTCCCAAAAATAATAATAAAATAAAATTAGAACCGCCACCTAGCCAAATTATAGTAAACAAAAGTTACAAAACATTTTGGGAGTAACATGATTTTGTGACAACATCCAGCAACACAAAAACAAGTTGCTGCAACATTACGCAACTTATGTTTACCAAGTACGCAAGGTACCGTCCATAACCAAAACCAAAGATATAACCCAGCAAATAAAACCAAAGTCACCTGTCCAAGGGTCCCTTCCATTGATCTGATTTCTTGGCGCCGGGTGCGGTTTGAACCCCGGTGCTGGCCTCGATTGGGCACGATAGGGTGGGGGGGCTTCCCAAGCCTTGAAGGGGTCTGTGTTGCTGAGGTCGCCGACAGAGGAAGAAGGGGGGATGTGTTGGCGAGGACGGGACAAACTCTGGGTGGAACCGTACCGCCTACCATTGTTCAAGTCGTGGATGCCCTCGATGTTGAGGTCCGCTAAGGTCTTTGGTACGAACTCCATCTTGGGACGGTTCACCGCTTCCTCTTTCCTGTAAACGTACAAAAATTTTAATTTTAGTAACTAATAAATCCTACTAATATTATTAATTTGAACGTTTGGATTCTGCGACTTTGTTGTTACTCAATCACGATTTAATCGGCAATTGGCGTATTTTTACAGTGCGTTTATTATAACTTGTCCCGTGACGCGGTTGGTAGCACTGTGCTGCCAGTCGCCATTTTGAACTCTATTAGTATTGAAATTAAGCTTAATAAGCAATGGTGCTAACATGACGACAAGGAACAAGATATAACGAACGGTCTGTAAGAACGTTCGTATTCTAATCTCAGTCTCAATTTGTCAAAAAATCCTCTAATTTACCTACTTTTTTGACAAGTTTTTGACATTGATTTTCGCTGAGATGAGATTGCGAATTCATATGTTTTTAAGCACGAGTATTGGCCTTCTGGATTAACAATGCACATAGATAAATTTTTCTCACAACATAATATTAGCTTTCAGGATGCGAGTGAAACTGCTGGTAAAAAGTTAAGCAATATAAAATTACGGACACCGGAATACCGGAATAATAGAAAAAGAGCGTAAAAATCATATTAAAGTTGTACTCACTTTTCCATTAGTGTAGAGACGAGTCCTTTGAGGATCTCCGTGCATTGCTGGTGGTACTCCAGTAGACTCTCTGCAAAGAACGTCAGCTGTGCTACTTGCTCGACCTGTGAACGACATACACGTTAGCATGAACAATGAAATACGAGACTATTGATTACCCTTTATAGACAAATTCGTGACATAGCTTTAGAGGTCTTTGCCACTCTTTGTGATGGAACTTGTCTGGTGATGTTGTAGCTATAGTTTGACCGAGACACTTGCAGAGTAGACACCGTTTTGACGAATGAGCGGCGAGACGCTGTGAGCGTTGACGAATGAGCAGCCTGCACTGCCCCTTCGTCTCACCGCGCGGTACAGCGGTGTCGGTCAAACAATAACAATGCCGCTAAGCAGCGTTTTTGTGTTTCGGTCTGAAGGGTAGGTATCGGTGCCGGTACATGCACATTTCAACATCATCTCTGGTATAGCAGCGCATCAGCCTTTGATATTGCAGACGTTCATAGGCGGTCCTGGCCACTATTATGAGGTGGTTCATCGACTTGTTTGCCATTCAATAACATAGAAAAAGAAGAAAAATGTAACAAAGGTTTACTTACGTCATTATCAAGGAGGTTGAACATCCCGATCTGGGCAAGTTGAAGTGACTCGGCGAATTTCTCCTCCGCCTGTCGGATTTCATCGTCTGCAATATGAGCACCTGATTTATCGGACGCTTCACAAACGTACGGTACGCGCACGGGTACGCAACAATACGGATACATTATAGGCGAACATTAGACACAAAAAACAAAAGAAAAAACAAAAAGTGCATACAAACCAAATGGCGAAAATAATACTCAGGTTATGAATGGTGGTTAGGAGCGACGCAGGCGGAGGACGGGAACAAAAACATGGAAAAAACGAGCGCACATTATACGATTTGAATATAATCTAATGAGGCTTTGAATGACGTGTTAGCTCTGCACTACAGGCCTATTGTGTTTTAGTTTAGCATTTTATTTTTCCCCACATACCCTGTCTTGGTGTGTTGTGACTTGGGCTCATGTAAGGGCTCGCCCGACCGGGGCCTGGCCAATACATTCGGAAAAAAGAAAAGTAAGAACTTAGAAAAATTTACGAAAAATAAAAGTTGATAGAGGCAAACTAATTCAAAAGAGGATTTTTTAATGAGATCAATATGTGGTAATCACCTTTAGCCTGTCTTCGCCGTTTGCAGTCGAAGTCCAACCGGCGGCCCTGTAGTTTTTTTCGGTGATGCTGAAAAAGAAGTTCAAACAATCAGTCAATGAGGGTTTTCATGAAAATTCACGGCACCAGTTGGCGCCACTTTGACAAGAGGTCTGCCATTTCGACAATAAATATAAAATATATGATGACGTTCATCATTCGTTCATCATTCAGTCACGAAGAAAATAGAAAATATAGGCGCTTTGACACTTTTGACAGGTGACATCTGACGTCTCAGTGCTGCCACCTAGTAAACGTCATTTTAAATCCTCATTATTTCTAATAAACCTTTCCCTTTTATTGCATCTGTTGCTTTGTGAGAAAGCTAATGATTATAAAGTAATAACTGATAAGCACAGGGAGTGCTACAAATGAACAAAGTTGTCTAAATAATACACTTTAATATAATGGTAAACTATTCTACATCATTGGTAAAATATGCACAAGTCTAAGGCCGCGTCCTATTTAAAAGCGATCGTCGCGCGAACACGCGATTGGTCGCGCGCATATTTTTTTCATTATTTTTTCAATTAATTGTTTTTAATGCCAATCGACGCGAAATAGCATTTACGTCGATTGGCATTAAAAACAAAAAAATCTAAAAAAGGTAGTTAGGAGGTATTGGTAGTTCATAGTCGATATGTCACTTTTTGTTCGGAAAACTGGAAAGCGTCCTCTGTCGGCACGACCACGCGTTCAAGTTCACCGAACAAAAAGTTCGAACGTATTCGCGTGACGATAGCTTTTAAATAGGACGTGGGGGTTAACCAAAATTCAAAGTTATTAATAATTAAGTGGTACCTACAAAAAGCTTATAAATCGCAGAACTCACCATAACTTCCTTAAGATCTTTGGTCTGCAAATGATGAAGAGGTTCCAGGAAGTTCTGCTTAATATTGTCGTCCAGTGAATACTTTACGTCAGCCATTTGCTTCAGAGCCTCGCCCATCTCGATGAGACAATTCGCTAAGAAGGTATTTTTTATTAAAACATTAATCCTATATTACAAGATAAAAAAGGTGCATGCTTTTATCTTCACCCCAGATAATGAAACAGGGTATTTTACAGTCTACCGTTTAGGTCTGGTTTTAATAATATGGGGCGAATCTTGGATGGGAATCGAACCCAGGACCAGTTAGGAGGTTAAACTAGATTTACTTTTATACTTGCAATTTTTCGAGTCCTGGAAATAACGTTTTTCATAAATCACAATGATCTAGATAAAAATTGTATAAAAAGAAAATAATAAATGCTTCTAGTTTGAGATGTAAAAATAAAAATTTGTTTCAAATCTAAAGCTGCAATTTGTTTTCATTAAGTGACTACACTTATCTGAGACTTTCAACATACGCCAGATGATAGGAACTGATACGACTTCAATAAAAAAATTAATATTATGAAAAAATCAAAACAAATTAAAATTATGATAACATCGGAATAAGTGTCAGTCAGTTTATGTTCCATCATACTGGCCTATACTGGCCGGGCACACGCGACTCCCGTGAGAGCACGCAGCACCCGCAGCGTCCACGCTGCGTGCACGTCGCGGGACTGCGAAACGATAGAACGGAACGGAAAAAAAAACAAAAAACGGGCGTCTGTGCGATGCCAGGGTAGCGTTCCACCGCCGCGCGACGTGCACGCGACATGACGCGTCCACGCTGCGTCAACGCCGCGCGCTCGTTCGAGTCACGCGCACGCCCGGCTCACGCCAGTGTGTCCCTCCCGCCATACCGTGTCCATCTGAATGACAAAGTTTGGTTCACCATCTTCGAAAAACACTCGCAACACATTGACATTTTTAGAAGAAAACTTACAGAAGACGGTGTCCTCCCCCAGTTTCTTGCCGTAGAGCAGCATGCAGTCGCCAAGCACGCCCTCCGGCTGGGGGTAGGTGTTGCTCTTGGCTTGTCCGCTCAGTTTACTGATGCCCTTCACGGCCGCCATCTTCGCCCGAGCCGTTGGGTTCGGCTGCAGGAACTCTTTTGTTTTTGTTTGTAATTCTTCGACTAGCTCGCAGGTGACGTCCGTTTTCTATAAAAAGATATTAAATATTTTAGATTCAGAAGTAAATAAAATATACATAGGGTTGCTGATGAAGTCAAATGAGATGTTACGAAGCATACCAAATTGAGCCCTCGACATAAATCATGTTTAAGAACATTCATAAACCTTGGCAAACAAAATGTATTCGAAAGCGGTTACGAGCTTTACGTAAACGTCCTCAGTTTTATTACATTCGATTGTGAAATAACATCTGAATTCATATTTCTCTCTGTACCACGTATCTGAAGCTTTATTGTGTTTCCATAAAAGCAAATAGTTACTGCTGTACTTACTCTTTCCATTTCCACAAAGTCCAAATCCAATTTTGTGCCCTCGGCACCTCCCATCTTTTCTGTGACATACTGAAATAAAATAAAACAAATGTTATTCATAGTCAGAAAACGATATCAAAACTTCAATGGAACTGCTTACCGGTCTATACTTTATATGATAAGTGAATATTGTAAAAATAACGAGTACCTTATATAACTACTGAATTCAATTAATAATAATAGTAAGCACGAGCAGCCACACTATCAACCACAATTTGAATGATTTTGAAGGATATTGCTCAGATTCAGATTCATTTATTTGCAAAAACATGTGTCGATAATATACATGGTAATCATACCATGTATATTATCTACACATGTTTTTGCAAATAAATGAATCTATGTTGTAACATGTTGAGCCAAAAAATACCTTGTTACACCTATAATAAGCATCAGCTTATTATAGGTGTAACAAGGTATTTTTTGGCTCAACATGTTTGACCATGGCTGGTATACAAATTTGGTCGAAAGACAATATAGGATTTTTTTTTTATAGGAATCCATTGCTTCATCATCATCATTATCAAAAAAAAGCCTGTGATGTCTCACTGCAAGGCTAAGGCCTCCCTACCCTCTTTCCGCTTCTTGCACACGAATAAAAAAATCAGTGGCACTCCGGGAGTGCCGACAGAAGTGAAAACTTAAAAAATACTTCCAAAACCTTTAAAGTAAAAAAAAAACAACCGGCTTCCAAAAAACACTACAAAGTGAAAAATAACTTTAATTTCGGAAGTCGGTGTCTTTTGTTTTGAATTTTCGTTTTTTGTCACCGACTTCCGAAATTAAAGTTATTTTTCACTTTGTAGTGTTTTTTGGAAGTCGGTCGTTTTTTTTTTCGTAAAAAGTTTTTATTTTTCACTTTTTAGTTATGGTACTACCCCACACAAATTCGAAAACCACTAGGTACCTGCTATATAAATAACAGTGACAGGAACTTGTCATCTAAATACTAAGTGGGAAAAAGTACGTATTATTGAAGCTAACACAAAAACTATCGAAGCAAAGTTAATAAAATTTATATGGGACCACCTCGAAAGCATACCCTTTCAAACAAAAAAATAATTTTCAAAATCGGTCCACAATTGACGGAGAAATCGGTGGAAATAAATAAAAAACAAAAAAACAAACAAACATACGCGACGATCATATAACCTCCTCCTTTTTGGAAGTCGGTTAAAAATACTTGCATAGAACATTGATCCGTAACGTAACATAAATAAATGGCACAATCGCGTTTACAAAAATGAGGTGTCGGTAACAGTGTCGCGAGTTCAATTGTTTTTTCCCATCTCAAAAATGCCCAACGCACCTAAAGAAGTTTTCACTTCAAAAATGCGCCTCAAGTACTCGGGATCGGTTCCTGTAGAGCCGAGACAGACATTAGGCTGACTCTCTCTGGAACCATTGGTTCATACGTTCGAAAAATTTGTCTGCTGAACAACGTAAATAACGCAATGAATGTGGTTGAACTGTCAAAATAAAAGCCATTGCTACTGTAAGTGTGTGAGCAGTGATAGCCTAGTGGTGTGACCGTCGACTGCCAAGTCATAGGGCTCGAGAAACCAAGGCACGCACCTCTGACTTATCGGATTCATGTGCGTGTTGTATAATTATCACTTGCTTCAAAAACGGTGAAGTAAAACATCGTGAGGAAATCGGCATGCCTGAGAGATGTTTCTCGACGGCAAGTCAGAGGCCCATGGGCGGCTTTAAAACTCTGACACCAGGTTAGTCACTAACCACCCGAATAGAAGAAGTGTGTTAGGCAATTACCCCGCAGGAATTACTTATTAAAATTGCCACCCACAGAAGCCGTAATTGATCGGGAAAAAGGCGCTAAGGTTTCTTACTTTTCAAATGAAGACCTAAAACATTTATCAAAGGAATCTAATAAAGGAGTGAAAGCATTAATGCGTTGCATTTTACTATTAAAAAACTTTATACAAAAGATTAACCGCGGAAGTACTGGGAGCGTTGCGTGAACAAAGGCTTGGGTCGACGTGTAGCCTTGGCCGCATTGAGCCCGTTCTACATCGACATCGAAAATGTAATAACTGGGAAAGCTTCTGCGTAAATGACTATAAACGAAATCAGTGTCCTATAACTGTCGATATGATTAATAATTAGCCTTCCATTCATGGATGAGTTGTCAATTATTATACCTTTTCTGCTAACGCTTATCCGTGAGGCCATAATAAAAGTATCGTCTTATTAAAAGCAATACGCTTTATAATAATATAATAAAAATCATAAAACGTTTAATATCTTTTCCAAGAATAAACCATGGAAAATAAGCCTTACAGTATATTTAATGTACGTTTACATTAAATATACTGTAAGGAAACATGAAAAGATTAGCGGCTTCTCAAAGTGGCGGAAACAGTGTAGCTAATAATGGACCCAAATTCTAAGAATAGAGCTCTTACTTTACATTACCAGCCATTTGTTATATTATTATACATCCTGAAGCAATTTATAATGTAAGCTTCAGACTCCGAAAGCTGGAAATTGAAATTTAGATTTGCGCTCGAAGATAAGTACCCTATTGAAAGTTTTGCTATTTTCATAATTTCCTTTCGTAGTCTTCATAATTTATAGTTTGCTTTACTTATAGGTAACTAGCTGTTGCCCGCCGCTTCACCCGCGTGGGCCCTAATTATAACATCAGCTATCTGTCAGTGAAAATCCCGTCAAAATCGGTCCAGCCGTTACGGAGATTAGCCGCAACAGACAGACCGATAGACAGACAAAAATTTTAAAAATATGTTTTTTTGTTATAAGTACCGTATTTACTTTCAAATGCATTTAGTAAAAAGCTGTTATTTTGACATTACAAACAGACACTTAAATTTTATTTTTATTTGTAATAGGTAGATTATTATTATTTTGCTAACCTACTCTATACAGATAGTATAGAGATTTAGAAGACTAGCAGCTGTTACGGAGATTAGCCAAAAGAAACAGACAGACAGCCATTTTTATTTTATTTGTACCGTATATACTTTCATATGCATAATTAAAAGCTATTATTTTGACATTACAAACAGACACTTTAATTTCATTTTTATTTGTATTAGTTATTATTTGCTAACCAAACCAACAAATAATTCTGAAACCCAGTCCAAATAACTACTCTACGGAAAATTTTGAACGTAAAATTCACGAACATAAACCTAATGTGCCATCTGAAACGGACACAACAGCTATTATCAGGACACCTAAAATTCATAATGTCGTTTCGTTTCACACAACCGCGCGTACAGGCCCATTTGCAACAATACAACGGACAGTATAGAATAAATTGTAGAGGGCGGGGCCTTTAACAAAGACCTTGTTAGTCGAGGAATAAGATCCTTGTCATGTCTCTTGGACGTCGTAAAAACTGGGACGGACTCGTAAACAACGTTTGTGGTTTTACTGCAGAACTTTTAGATAAGCAAAAAATTTTGTTAGCTCAAATGAGACGAGGCTTCTGTCTTTCATTGCGCTAATTTTTCTATCTTCGCAAACCTAGTTTATTACTATTTATGTAGTGTGTTGTCAAACTGCAGGGCAAAGTCTCCCAAGCAAGTTTTTTCTGTTTTTTTTTGCACCTATACAGGGTGGCAGGGACATCGACGTGAAAACTGTTACCATGGATTCAGTATATGATTCTGAAACCCCTGGGTTGAATGTTTTTGTCGGTTATTAAAAAAAAACAGCTTTTCCATACATTTTTCTTGAAACAGTAGATTAAAAAAAAAATTGCCGACCAAGAATTTCAACGCAGTGAGGTTCAGAATCATGTATTGAATCCATGGTAACAGTTTTTGTCGACATCCCTGCCACCCTGTATTGTGTGCCTTAACCTGGGTCAAATAAATTTATTTTCTTTCTTTCTTTCCATTTCTTTCATTTTGGGCGGTTACGAACCAATCTTGTCTGTAGGATAAAAGCACACCGCCATCGTAAAAGTTACCTAGTCTACGAAAGTTTACAGCTTCCGATACATAAAAATGTGGGCTGTGAATATCTCAATCAGTCAAATCCGTCCCGGAAGGCCCTATGACCACATCGCCCCTCACCCCTCGCATGTCATGTCATCACTGTACCCTGTTAGCTTAAGTTTTCTCCTAACTATGTCGAGGCTAAAAGGATTGAGGTTGAGTCTCTCCCGCGTGCCCTAGTAGACGGGTACCTATGCGGGTGACCTCGAAAATTATTTCAGGGATAGATTTTGTGACTATCAGGAATAGAGTGAATGTAGAATGTGGTCAGATTGTGTGTAGAGGCTCATATTTGAAAGTAAAAAAAAAACATTTTTTTTTTTGTAATATTTAATTAATTTTTATTGTCTCTTAATAAAAAACCAGCCATGTGCGAGTCAGACTCACACACGAAGGGCTCCGTACCATCGTACACTATTTAGCAAATAAATGAAAATACTAAACGAAGAATATTATTATTTATCATCTTAAATTTAAAAAATCGCAAAGATAAATGTGTATTTCATAATAACTGCAAAAAATCATCCATATTTAAATAAAATACCTCATGAATCAGTATTTGTTGATTATTTACAGTATATGGTACATGATATATAGATGTTTCAAATTCGTAACTTGTTTAGTTGTTGTGATAGAGCTCGTACAAAAATGGTCTAAAACTGACAACTTTTACGAACCCCTATTTCTTCATTTGAGAATATAAAAAAATAAAAAATAAATTCCTCTCTACTCGATGAGTTCTAGACAATGATGCCAGGGTTTTTTCTTTTTTTTATCAAAAGTTTATTGTATGGAAACCGCCCTTTAATTTTAAACTTTATTTAATTATTATTGTTATTTTATTTTGTTGTTATAGCGGCAACAGATATACGTACTCTGTGAAATTTTCAACTGTCTACCTATTAAGGTTCATGAGATACAGCTCGCTGACAGACACACGGACAGCGGCGGCTTAGTAATAGGGTTTCGTTTGACACCCTTCGGGTACGGAACCCTAAAACCCAAGGATATTAAGTAGTTATCTATGTTCTCTGTCCGAGGAGCAGACACCATTCACAACAGTTAATCATAGGGGCAAAGAAAGGGTTAAGATAATCTTTGCCAATTTCTCGGCAAGTATGATACATTTTCCATTATCCACTAAATTCAAACTGCCTTCTATCTTATCACATGCAAAACTCCATTAAAGCGATCTAAGTATCTCCGCTTCAATGTCGCAGGACTAGAGAGAAGCTGCGAAGGCCGTTATAATTGGGGCACCTCGTCGATATAGGGCAGGGTAGGGTCACGGCCAACCACTCTGCTCGCTCTTCCCTAACACCCAAGGTGGGATAGGGCGAGATTTTCAGAACATTTGCTCTTATCCTCATAGATTTATACACACATCCATATAATATTAGCGTAGTGAATAAAAATGGCAGAATATGGAACGCGCGGTTCATATGAGTAATGTAATTTCTGGTGTCTATTAGCTCTAAGTCATCCTGAATAAATAATGTGAAGGTATACATTATTATTATGGAGATACAATGTTGATACAGCTTTGATTCTTTTATAAGTGGATACAGGTTGTATTTATATGAAAAATCGATCGCGTGGGCTAAAATAGCTGAATAACTTTCATGTTTGTATGGCATGGTGATTTGTTCATGTGAACACGGATATGACATGTCGACAACAAGGCGTAGGCCGCTTCGTTTTTCCGAGATCAATAATGATGGCCTTGTGATGTCATTCGAACAGAACGAGATTCATTACTACAAGTATAACAGATTACTACGCCCAAGATGCGATGTACTACGAACGTAAACATCCCAAATGAGATGAAGTGAAATATTTGGTCTGAGGTAATGGCACATGTTGCGAGATTATCGTAAATTGCGTTTATCGCTAGGTTAACTTCCTATAAATTGTATAAAATGAGGTCGCGTGTTCAACCAATTGACGCACTCCCCGAGTCCTGACTGTACAACAAATTATATTACATTGAACGCAATTTTATTAAATTCGATTATAGGTATTGAATGTGTCCGTGATTTATGAGTACTTAAGTATTTTTTATTCGTAAACGTAAAAGTTGATCCAAATCTGTACCTGTCTTTCAGAGATGACACAGAAAAATTGGTAACTTGCTGACACGATAGAAAAAATGCCAATGCCTATCCAGCCAGAATAAAATTGTAACTCGAATATTTCATATATTTCGAGCTTTCACATGGCCTTGGTTGTTTTTATCGTACTTTTTATGACGAAAAAACTGCACGGTAAGCAGACCGGACAGTTTACTGCGGCAAGAAGTTTTGTGGTCTGGTAACAGTCGTAAAACGCACATAAACGAACGCTTACTAAACAACAGCAGATGAAAAATTATTCACAGAATGAGAAATGAAAAAAAAATGAAAGAAAAGAAGTCGAAAAGTGAAGACAAACGAACTACGATAAGCCAGGGTACACGACGAAAGAACAAATTTATCTCGTAAGACAAAAAGACTCTCTAAACGCGTTCTTTATCTATTAAAAAATATTCGCTCAATTTCAATGCACAGAATTTTTGGGCATTTCGTTACCATGAGCCATGAACATACCGTGTAGGTAGACTAAGTACAAACTAATATGTTGCTTAAAAATATAAAAAACATTATGTGCTAACGTTATTAAATTATGTAGGCAAAATGAATTAGAGGTAACCTGAAATAACATTTTCATTCCTTTGACAAAGTTTACGCAGCTATCCGCGTGACTTTCATTAGCGTTAAGACCAATTTAACTTTAGGTACACTTTTAGTTAAAATAGGAAAGCTAATTTGGCTCCGTAAACGAGATATAAATGGGAGTTTGCCCATATATTTTACGGAGGGATAGTTTCTGGGTGGGCGTAATCGAGATTTGCCATTACCGGGTCTGTCGAGCCATCAATCACTCCAGATTTGCTTGCCTTCCTGTATTCGGTATGGGTCTACATTCTGGAGCCGGACGGTTGTTCCGGTGAATATAACAAACATACCGTCTTGTCTAATGGCCACATACGCTCAGATTCTTCTCTTATAGAAGATCTAGTTACCCGCAAAGTAATAGCTTTCTTGTCTTCGCAAAACAGGTATGTGGATAAACCTAATTATTTATACACTTTATCAATCGGGCGAAGACTATACACGGGATGGTTGATATTGTAGAAGTAATTTAATAATAGCTTAGTATGAACAGCTATGAGTGAGTCGTAATACTAGGAAAAATTACAGGAACACTGAGTATTTGATGACGTAAATACTGTTTAGTTAACACCACGAGGACTCGACAGAGCCGCCTCCGCACTTGGCGAGCGATCCTTGTGTCATCATTCTACGTAATTCCGAATAATAAAGTAAAAAAACGGTGATCCACGCAGACAAATATGACAGACACCTTATAATTATGACTCCACAGGGATTAAATGTTACCAAAGCTTAAAGTAAAACTAAAAACTTAATGGCAGGGGCTATCGCAGTCGTGAATCTTTTCATGAATTCATTACTCAGTAGGTACGTGCCTTGAGCTTTGAGCCCAGACGGTATCCCCGGAGGTCGTCGTGCCCTCAGTTTATTTTTCATCAAGTTTTAGGCGACTAAATAAATAACAGACCTGGCTTTCACTGTAATACTCGCAAACTGTTAAACATTTCATTCATTAACAGGAAACATAACGTTGGGGAGAGGAAACTAAGCTTACAAAACGGCGGGATTGTTATATTATCTAAATATTGTTAAAGGTTCAGTGAAAACAATGTCGGGGATGGTATGGTTATTAACTTTAATAAACTCCGTGCGCATTCAGCCGGTTAATTGAAAAATATTTCAGCAGAATCGGTGGTACAATATGTCGCAAGGTGAAATGCTGACTCCAGGGCAAATTGAATTTAAATAAAAAAGCCGGTCAAGTGCGAACCCTGGTAGCGTGATAGATGTTCTCTGCATTGGCGTATTGGTATTGTTGTAAACAAAAGGCGGTAGAAAAAGTTTTGAATTAAAACATAAACACGCGAGCGTGTAGTTCTGTACTAAGTTATTTCCTCTGTTAGAACTACAATGCTACAGGGCTGTGATGTGAATAAAATATTGGATTTCATATCACACAAAGAAAGAATGAAGTTTTTAAGAGTTCGATGACTAACAAAAACATAATTTCAATGATTTTCATCGTCGTATGTTTTTAATGTGTTACATCTTTCCTGTAATCTGTGGGAGTTATTTCGTGAAAAGGGACGGAAGTGTGTAACAGGAAGCCGGGGAAGCGCGCGCTATTTGATTTGACCAATGAGCGCACGTGGTGCTAGAGTTGGCTGTCAGATGGTACCAACCCATTTTCCGAGAGGTTGTAAACAGGATGATGATGATGAATATTGTTTAAGTTTATCATATATACATCAGCCAAGATGTCAATTGTTACACATCATTGGCGACTACTGTAAGGCTTGCTCGTTTTTTTGAGGTATTTCACTCAGAGCACTGGTTTCAACAGCACTTGTCCGAACCGCACCTGAGCACTTCCACTAACCACACTGAAACGAAGTTTTGTAAGTGCGGTTCGGTGGAACAGTTTATCAATATTATTTTCAGTCCCCGAGCGGCACCTACGTAAAATAGTTGTTTGGTGATGGATTTTTTTTGAAGTGAAAACTTCTTTTTTCGTGATTTCGCGACATTGTAACGACAACTTATTTTTGTAAACGCGATTGTACTCTTTATTTATATTAAATTACGGATCAATGTTCTATGCAATTATTTTTACTTTAAAAAATTTATAAACGCGATTGTGCTCTTTATTTATATTACGTTACGGATCAATGTTCTGTGCAAGTATTTTTACTTTAAAGGTTTTGGAAGTTTTTTTTTTTGTAAACGCGATTGTGCTTTTTATTTAGATAAGATTACGGACCAATGTTCTATACAAGTATTTTTCTTCCACCAAGGCGATCTTGTTGAAGTTTTTACTTCTGTTGGCACTCCCGGAGTGCCACTGTTTTTTTATCCAAGGCATTATCAAACAAAACATATCTATACAAATCAGAAGAAGTGAAGTCTTGTTCCGGATAATTCCACCTTGTTCAATACGACATGGCTAAACAAATAAGTAACCTTTCACTGTGGAAATTGACTTATTCAGCGGTGTTTCAGAGCAGGTATTTATTTTTTCACAGAACAATGTTCAGATTTGTTTTTCGAAAGGTTTGGTTAATAGGAAGTGAGGCGTTAAAGGTAAAACACCTAATGTATATTTTACATTGTTGGAAATAACACACAAAGGTTATAATCGCTTTGATTTTATCCATGCGAAATAAATATACAACGTAACGACTTTGTAAATATTTATTAACATTATATACGAAAATAAATACGTTTGATATTTCGATCATAAATCATTTCGCCGTCCAAGGCGAATAAAATGGTAATGTGCTATTACGATAGCTTTAACTTTATTGCATATTCGATATTTAGAGGTCCGATTACACTCTGTCAATTTTTGTTATTCATTTCCTACGGTTATTTCAGAAGTTACGAGATTTTAAGGTGTATTGTAATTAATGTAAAAAATCACTTTTCTTTTGGTATTTGAAAAATTCCGCTATGTATATTGTTAATAAGATATTCACAAAAAACTTTTTTTTATTTTTCCTGTAAATTTTATTTTTTACGATTACGTTTTTATTCCCCGGGGACAGCGATTTATTTATTAAGTTCTATGAATTAAATATAAAATACCATTACTAAGAATGTCAAAGCTTTTCATAATATAGGTATATTACAATATAACCGCAACAATATATTATTTAACAATATGGCTATTTTAAGGTTTATTATTTGAGGGGTTTGGCGCTGATAGCCGAAATACAGACTTTCGCCTAGTTCGGCTACAGATGTGTAATTAATTTATAAAAAGAAAATATCGCCGGGTTAATTCAAAAACCAACTAACTCGGTGATTTTGGGATATTGAGTTAAATATACCCACCGACTCAATTTTTTTTTCTCTTTCTACTGGTAAAACATACTAAGCCATGCGATGCTTTATGTCGGAGATACTGAATGGTGAAACCAACTATCTAACCATACCGTTTATATGCGAAACAAATATTCCTTGTTAATCGGAAAAAATATGTTTTGTATCGAAGTCAAACAAGATACTTAAATTTAATCAGTTATCAAAATTAAAAATACCTCCAAAATATACGGAATTTTGGGAAAGAAAAACGATCACATCCAATTAGTACTTAGAAACAACAGGAAATAGCGTTAACATTCAATGATAATAGCAGTTACTAAAAGATAATTACTATTACCTGCTAATTTATTTATTATTACTTGACACAAAATCAAGGAGTAATTGTCAATAAATAGGTTTAGTAGGTTTTACTTTTATAATTATGATCATGATCCCAACAAAATATTGAGAAGTAAAACCGATTAACCGCGGGTAGTTGGTTGGTGCTGTCGAAAGAAGATATTTTCATAAGGGCATGGAGAATGATAAAACCACGTAGTCACTGGCGTGTGCCTGATCCAGCATCATGGAAAGGAAATGTAGCAAGAAAGCGCCGCGCTGATGGGTTTACCTTATGTTACTAAAAAAGTTTGTCGAAAGCCAAAAGTTCCCAAGCCAGTCGATTGCACTAAGTGTCAATTTAAGTGCAATTCAAATGTTACAGATGAAGATCGTTCAAAGCTTTGTGGAAGCTATTGGAATCGAGATTATGCAGGTAAAAAGAACTTCATCTTGAGTTTGATCGAGGTGCAACCGATCAAAACTTTTTTATTAAACAGTAAGCGCTTAACTCCAAGAACAAACACTAAGAAATATGTTTTTCTGTAAAAATGAACAGAAGATGCAGGTGTGCCAAAACTTTTTCTGTAAAACTTTTTGTATATCACCAGCGGTCATTACAGAAGCCGTAAGCAAACGAAACTCCGAGGGGGTATATGAAGCCACTTTTCATCCGCGCGGGCATAAAACACCTCCGAACAAAACACCCCCAGAAATTTTACTGGAAGTTCGACAGCACATCGAATCGTTCCCAACAATGGCAAGCCACTATGTCCGAAAAGACATACAGCGAAAATATTTGGACTGTATACTTTCCATCAAAAAATGTATGCACTTTATTTAGAGCAGTGAAAGAAGGAAAGTACTGTAGTTTCGGAGGCTGTGTACCGCAAGATATTTTCCACAGAATTCAACCTTGGATTCTTTGTCCCTAAAAAAGATCAATGCCTTTTATGCACAAAATATCAACGTTTGGTACTGGAAAACATAGGAAGCTTAGAAAATGAATACAAAGAGCACATTGCTCGAAAAGAAGCATGCAATAATGAAAAGAAAAAAGACAAAGAAAGAGCGTGCAATGACAAGAAATTTATCTCGGCAAGATTTGACCTGCAAGCCATATTACAAATTCCAACAGACCAAGTTAGTCTTTTATATTATTGCCGCAAGTTGACGGTTTACAACTTGACCATTTACGAAAGTGCACCACCTAATGAAGCTTACTGCTTTGCGTGGTCGGAAGCAAATGGTAAAAAAGGAAGCGCGGAAATTGAATCTATTCTTTATATTTATTTGTCTCAATATGTACCGAAAGACATCAATAAGGTAGCCTTTTTTTCTGACACATGCGGAGGCCAAAATAGAAATCAGTATGTGGCTTCACTCTTATTATGGGCGGTTCAAAAAAATTACAATTTAAATTTAATAGAGCACAAATTTTTGGAATCTGGTCACTCGTATATGGAGGTCGATTCAATGCACAGTAGCATAGAGTCAGCTCAGAAACACTCGAAGATCTACTCCATGTCTGAATGGCTTAACGTTTTCCGACGAGCTCGGTCTTCACGATAAAAAAAAACAAAACTATGACGAAACCTTATAACATGAAAGAGCTAAAATATGATGATTTCTTGGATTTAAAATCTTTGGCAGGCATCGTAATGAAAAACAAAAATAAAAACACAAAAGGAGACAGAGTGAACTGGTTAAAGATAAAGAGAATGAAATACGAAAAGGGTCAAATGAAAATTTTGTATAATTATGACATGTCTGAGAATTTCTTGGTTCTCGATCTTGAAATTCTGGAAACAAACTTAAAAGCTACTCCTACTGCTGGTCCTAACATTCCCGCACATCGCTACGGAACCAGACAAAAAAAAGCCGTAGCGAATTCAATAGCTGCAACTACAAATGCCATCGAGGATCCTACTAAAGCAAACCTTCCAACCAAATTAAATCAGCTGTACAATGCACCACTGCCCATTACAAATGCAAAAAAATCCGACTTGCTAAAATTGTGCAAAAAAGGAGTAATCCCCGAAGAATACCATGCTTGGTTTGAAAATTTTGCGACTGATAGTGCTAAACTAGACCGTGTACCGGATGCTACTGTATCTGATGTATCTTCTGATGAAGAATAATCTTTTTAATTGAGTTTTTCATGCCTTTGTGTTCGTTTTTCTTGAATAAATTTATTTTTCAACTTAGGTGTGTTTAAAATCAAATTATTTCCAATTTATTAACCATCTCTAACCCTTAGATAGTTTTCATCATGAAGCTTTGCTAAGGAACACCGCATAGGTTAGTACAAAATTTCAACAAATATCGGAAAGTAAAAGCGACTAAAATTTTATTTTTTTGCATTTTTCTTGAAACTAGCAGGATTATTATGAAAAATACATTATTGTTCGATGTATATTATTGAATTATTTACTAGTACGTTTCAGAGACACGACAGTAGCGCTTAATTTAAAAAATAAAGCCATTTTTTTGTAGGGAGCTAAAAGCAACTAAATAAGGGGGTTTGGGGCACAAAATGCAATATTCTGTGAAACCTTGTTACTTTTCTACGAACTGCTAAAAATAAACGCATACATGATTAAATTACAAATCAGATGCTGTTCCTTATAATAACATTATCTAAAATAGTACATACAATTTTTTGATACAAACTTTTAAAACGCCCTAGCACAAATTCATAATTTGGTCAGTTAGTTGGTTTTTGAATTAACCCGGCGATATAGCCTATAAGATATTTTAATGTAAAGGCAAACAAGAGACTTACCTTATCATTGAAAGCAAAATCTTAAAAAAATGTTATTGAAATAGAAATTAGAAATATACACCAGCATTTATACGTTTTGAATTAGAATTATAAGCTATGAAACCGGAGAAAAGTTTCCTGATATTAGCCGTCTACGATGGTATAATACGCCAAGATTTCTTTAAAAAGTTTTTAATCTGGCTTCAATTCCCGAAGACTTCACTCTTTTTTAAAAGAAGAACATAACATAATATCACGTCTGTTATCCCCGAAGGGTTAGGCAGCGGTATACCTACAGCACACCCACATTTCGCCAAGTATTATGTGGGCGAGCCTATTGCCATCAACCCGGCACAAATCTAGACTCCGGGCTGCTACACTTTGCCCGTCCCGGGTATCGTACCCAGGACCTCATGCTCAGCAGCGGCGCTTGCGGCCACTAGACCAACGAGGTAGTACAACATAAAAAACAACAGACTTCCAAAAAATACACTACAAAGTGAAAAATAACTTTAATTTCGGAAGTCGGTGTCTTTGGTTTAGAATTTTCGTTTTTTACCACCGACTTCGAAAATTAAATAAATTAATAAAACACAAAATTCAAAAAATATATTCTTAAAACAATTAACTCTAATCTAAGTAAAACAATTAACAAATGTTTATGTTTAGAGATTGACCTACCAAACAAAAAAGATACATCATAATCAATGCTGAGTGATCGCGTAACAAACATACAAGGAGTGCCCACAAAAGTGAAAACATGAACTATTAAAAAATATAGGTACTTCCAAAACCTTTAAAGTAAAAATACTTGCGTAGAACAGTGATCCGTTACGTAATATAAATAAAGAGGACAATCGCGTTTACAAAAATGAGGTGTCGGTAACGGTGTCGCGAGTTCAATTGTTTTTTCCCATCTCAAAAATGCCCAACGCTTCTAAAGAAGTTTTCACTTAAAAAAATAACATACAATCGAATTGAGGACCTCCTCCTTTTGGAAGTCGGTTAAAAAAGGACTAAACTCTCTCACCTGATTGGCTTTGTTGATTTGTTTCTTTAGACCGGCGAAAGCCATGGTTGTGATGTTGCGCCTATCCGCACGTTAAATTATCTGAAATGAGGATAAATTAAAAAGTTAATTAATGAATCAATTAGCAATCAATTGCAGGATACTTTTACAGAATCAATGGCCATTAACAATTAAGGATTAATGGTTTCCTGTTAAAATAAAAAGCATAATAACTTATACTTCATTTGAAATAAGAGAAGAGAGACATTTAAACAAACCTTTTTTACAGTCCGTTCAACCGATTTTGACTTCTATACTGGATGGCAATAAAAGCAAAAAAGTTGTTACAATACCAACTGTTTACTGCAGCTGCCATTTGTCATGCCACCAACGCAATAGAAGTCAAAATCGGTTGAACGGACTGTAAAAAAGGTTTGTCTAAATGTCTAATCTTATTTCAAATGGCGTATAGAACAATACTTGTTATGGCAATCGATCGGATTTCTACTAAATATTTACTGCTAGAAAAGAGTTCCACTAATCATGCTTCAATTGTTTTGTAGAATTACTTGCTCCAGGAAGTACTATTTCCATAAATACGAGTACGTATAATAAACTAAAAGCTCAAGTTACTGCAAAGTAGGCGGCTGCTTCGGAACTGATAAAATGTAAGTTTTAAAGTTTGGGCGCAGACCGGCCGTTACGAAATAATTATTCTGTACGTGTAGCCGACACGGGCAGTAAAAAGCACTCACAGTTTTAACACCGAAACTTTCAACATCGGGCCCAAGTCCCTGTTCTCGGGAGTCGGGCAGCACAGAGAATAGGGTAGGCGTTTTTGTTATTGGCACGGTGCCACATCAACGGATCGATACAGTCGCGGAAACCGTAAGTAACATTATGTAATCGCCGGCTTGTTCAACAATAACCCTATTACGGTAGTCGGCTTAA
Source organism: Agrochola litura (assembly GCA_949152395.1). NCBI lineage: Eukaryota > Metazoa > Arthropoda > Insecta > Lepidoptera > Noctuidae > Agrochola > Agrochola litura. The sequence continues at coordinate 9,595,717 of OX424509.1, forward strand.
TGTGCACTATGACCGAGTCCAGCGACTGACCGCTCACCCTATTAATGGATAGTTGATAATCTATTAACGTTGGCCTTGTAATACGATGTCGGTTGTCGGCGCCGACGGGAGAAAAATCTCGACGGTTTTATCTTACGCAATTTATTTTAATGAACGGACGAACTTACGCTGTTTTAGCTTAATTTAATTAAAGACTAAAATGTGTTTAAGATTAGTTTAATTTCGTTACTAATTTAAAGCCAGAGAAAGAATAACGTTTATTTGGATACAGTTTATGCAACACAAAATGCAAATAACAAAAATAAAAATGGCTGTTCTTTACATTATTATTACAGTATATTTTGTTGATGTAAAATTGTCACTTGGAGCAAAGAAAGCAATAATTATGTTTCAAAGATCCTGTTCATACTTGTACAGACAAACTATGTTCTTAATGTCCCTCGGCAAACCTCGTGTTTCGTCAGTCGTCGAATTTCTAACAGTTGCCCTTTGCACTTGGTGCAGACCGGACGCTCTCAACCGACTTGGAAGTATACAGAGTTGTTAATACTCTTTTAACTTAATGTAATTTATTAAAAAAATGAGAGGAAAGTCGCAGGTACGACAGATGGGAAAATAGTTTTACAGCTCTATATAGTTCACGGAAATCAAAACATAACAACAATAAAGTAGGTACTTAGTTCTAAATTCAAATTATTATACACGATAAATCTAATAATTGCTGGACATGGAAATTAGCATTCGTTTGTATCCGGAAATCCGATGATACCCGAAGGACATTAAGAAAATAGAAATATTGTACATAATACAGGTTATATTAATAAACGTACAATAAGGCCAATGTACACTGTTGCGGGTTAAGGGCCTATAAACTCTTTAGGCGTATCATAACCATTAATTTATAAGCTAACGACTTGAAGTATTAACTATACACCTTTAAATATCACTTAAACTGTTGGATCGAAAATCGATCGTTACAGCCTGAAATAGCGATATATAAATACATTTTAGTTGTACTATGGAAGACAGTTTAATTTTGATGTAGAATTTGATAGGAGACGAGATATTGTGTCACGATATTTTACCGTTTTAAGCAATATTCACATGAATATTCACATTTGCTTTGTAGAAGAATAATAAATACGGTTCACTTGTTTGAATAAATAATTCGAAACGTCCTGTCTAGATTAAAAATTCTGGGCATGTTGGTAGGTATTTTGTAATTGATGACAACGATAATTAAAAATTCACAAAACGAAAATAATATAAAACGTAAAGCAATAAGAAATAATAATAGCTAATAAAAAGTTTATTTATAGTAGCGAAATGTTCGCAGAAGATAACAATGGATCGTAAAGGAACGTTTACAATGTTTGCTTAGCTTTCTCGTAGCGCACCGTAGCGCTTTGTAGTCCTGGCGGCCGTGGCGGGTCTACGGCGTAGCGCTACACATTCATGTAATTGGAATATTAAGCTCATTACGTGAATTATGCTAGTTTATTTCAGTGTTGTTTTGTTTGTCTACTATATTAAGCTAATCTAGCACATTATGCTTCATGGCCGGAGTCAATCTGTTTAATCGAATGAATGACGCCACAGTATGCAAAATGTCGGTTGAATTGACTCAGTGCACAGTATTATGAAAGCTCGTATTAAGCACACACGCTTGTTATATCAACAGTAGCGCTCCAACTAGTTTGAAATCATTCATTCAAAACACGTTTGGTAAAATGTACCAAAGGACCAAAAACATGTGGTAAAATGTACAGAAAGACCAAAGTTGCTTTTGAGACCTTAGCATCTAAGTTAGACGTCTGCAAGTCTGCAACTATGCCAGCACACAACCACTTACCTAGAGAACAGGCGCTCCAACTTAAATGAAGTCGAATGCACCGACATCAAATCACATACAATGTTCTGCAGAACTCGTATCTTTGTCCGCAGAGAGCCCACTATTAAGTCTAATTGGACCTTAAAGGTTCATTTTATAGAAGATTGCAATGTTATTATACGCTTCATAAAGGAGGTATTATATTGAGAGAGATATTTAAGGTTTGTCATACTCATGAATACATAACGCCAAGTGGAAATTAGTGACATTAGACCACGATACGTGGGCGGTCTCCCGTGTCACTCATTACGCTGATATTAAAATTTGTAAGCTTGTGAGCGCGTCCTAATAATTTTATATGACCTTTGGGTCTGAAAGTAATTTCATTACGTACTTAATTTTTCATTGTGGCTGAATTTTCATTCACAATTATATCTCGGGACGGTTTATAGGCCTAAGGAATGATATAATATTACTATTTTGGGTCTCTGTTATAATATGAAGGGCAAATAACCCTTCAACTGTCATTAACGAGACACAATAGAATTTTAATTGTTATCCGCCTTTATAAGGCTGCTTAACTGGTGATGAGATAATATATCATCAAGGTATGTCAAGCAAAAAACGGGGCAACTCATTCGTAAAACCATATTCAACATTAATTACACCTCTTTACGTTTCAGTAAAGCTTGGATTTTAAGCAAAGCTCAGTTAAAATATGACTTTAAACAAAACTGAACAAGTTAGATGTTATGTGAATACTTACTTTGATGTTTTTTAACAAAATCTCGAAAGGCCTAAAGTGTTTCGCGTCAACGAAGAACAAAAGAGGAAAAAAATCATTAATCAAAAGTTGTGAGATTAAGGTTTTTTACTCAAGGAATATATTAGAGAGAAGGGAGACCATGTTGAAAGTCTCGCTGATAACTTCTACTTATTCATATCTTTCCATTATTTTTTTATGGCACATCCGACGTATGTAGGCGATGATGACAGGGAAAGGCTCAAATCCATTCTCATTATTTCGGAGGTTTCGTTGAAAGTCAAATACAAATTCATATTTTTTCGTTACGTTACACTATATATTTTCACGACCTACTTGAACTATTCTCGTCTAGCTTGTGTTAAAATGAGAAAAGAATTCGTATTCTACATAAATGGATCCCACCCTCTGGCACTCACTTATTTTTTCATTTTTATCTCCTCATACATGTTTAAGTTAAAATTATGAAGATTGTGTGAAACACAAAGCTTTTGGAGTATGCAAAAATGTAATTTGGTTAAGTCGTTGGTTCTTATCAAGCAAATAAGTCGCAGTAAATTACACCTTTATTCGAGACCTCATTACTTAAATCCTAAATTATAATTACGGAGGTGCTAATGGAATTATTTCATTTTCCCCGACGTTATGAGCCCCGAGCAGTCGAGCTCACGCGTACAACCCGTGACTGCGTTTAGATATAAAACATCTAGTGAAGCCAGTATTATTTCAATGGAATATTTGAGTGGGACAACTTTATATATTGACTAAATTGCCAATTATATATGCCAATGAGCGCATCGTTGCGGCTTCACACAAACGGACATCTCGCTTCAGTAACCAATTACAGAACATCAAAGATAATATCAATTCGGTTTCATTAGTTCCAACTACTTATTAATAATACATATGTGCGACATCCTTCTACATTGATTACTACTGAGATTAATAGCTTATCTATTCAAAATTGTCTCTGAATAGCCATTAATCTTACTAAGCTCAATATAAAGGTCAAAACAGAGTCCCTGTACGTCAGCGATAAATGAAGATCCAGCATTATGTAAATCAGCCGGGTTAATTTATACGAACGCGAGTTTTTGTTTGAACATACAAGGGAAAAATTCACAAAGAGAAAAGTGTGAACATGAAACAAATGTAATTTAGGGCGAGCGGTATTTGTTTCGGTTGGTAACATCTGCCTATTGCGGTGTGTTTGGTTTCATTAAGCTTTATACTACTTGTATCGACATAGCTTGACATTTACCGTGCAACGAAAGCTATTTGGGAACAAACAACGATGGAAATGGCTGGAATCATGCGGAATTAGTAATGAAACCGGGTTTTGGAGCTTATCTCTTAGTTGCCACGGCTAATTCATTTTATACCTAACATTTTCTATATTTTTTTTAATCAAATTAGATTTGTTACAGCTGTAGTGGCAATCATGTCATTTGGTTTAAATAGGTTCTTATTTTATTATTTTGTTTATCTTTTATATAGATTATTTTCTTTTCTTTTAGATTTTGTGAATGTGAGAACGTTGTAGGCTGTAAACTTAAGTACCATTTTTTATTTTACTAAGTACCTGGTACTTGTTGATGGGCCTACACTGTCCTCCCATACCTATTAACACTGTAATTTGAAAACATTGTAGAAACAATTTATTTTGAAAAGAGTAACCGTGGAGTTTCTTGCCGGCTCTTCTCCATAGGAAGCGACCAATTGGAACCGTGCACCTAGCTTCTGACGTTTCATAAGTGCCCTTGTAGGTTTATGTGAAATAAAATATTTTGATTTTAATTTTAATTTAATTTTTTAAATGTTTTATTTTTTATTACGGACGCTTTTAACGTTCTGCATCGTTCTCACATGTATAACTTCAACATGAATGATGTAACCAATATTTTGTAACCATATTTTGATTTTAAAGAGTGTCCGTGGAGTTTCTTGCCCGTTCTTCTCCATAGGTCCTACCTACTACGCTTCGGAATGGGCAACGAGCTCCATCTTTCTGACTGACCGACCCCTTGACAATTCAAAAGTGCCTGTAATTGGTTTATTTGAAATAGACGGTTTGAGTTTATAATGTCAAATGAGACGAAGATCTTATACATACTATAGAATTACCATATTTTATAGAGCAATATTATCATATTTCGAATGACTGCTAGAGAGCCAACACAGAAGTTTATTAATATTAACCCGTTAGCTTTAAATAGACCCGTTTTATGTACATGAAGCACATGGGATTTTCTACATTATCCGTCAATAGCAGTCATATTATATAAAATTCTCGTGTCACAGTGTTAGTTGCCATACTCCTCTGAAACGGCTTGATCGATTTTTATGAAATTTTATATGTATATTTGGTGGGTCTGGAAATCGGTCGTAATCTATTTTTCATACCCTTAAGTGATAAGGGTGGTCCACCCCAAACATTTATATGGCAAAACAACGTTTGCCGGGTCAGCTTTATAATAATTATATGAGTACAACTTACACTCCACAGCGGAATCGTCTCAAAGGACCAAAGTAAAACATATTTTAAGAATGTTCGCTGAGCGGTTACGTAATGTTGGGGAATAAAAACTTGTATATGGCAGCAATATGTCCGCAAGGCGTACAATACACTATAGTATTCCAATATAAGTTTTACGCTGTGATAGGAAACTCGCAACAATAGTTCGCGAGCCATTCTGTAAACATGTCATAGAAGGAAATGTAATGTTAGGGGATATAATTCCGATGGATTAAAGCTCCTTGCAACATATACTTAAAATAAATAAATATTAATATAAATCAGGTACCTAATTCCTATATTATATAATAACCAGTTACTACGGTAGGTAAAGGGTTAATGGAAGTTCTAAGATAAGAAGCAACCGACCTCTTCTTGCAAATGACGTAAATTGTCAGCAGAATTCATCTGTTTTCTGATACCATCAGCTAGAAATAGAATCCTACAGATCTTAAAGTTATAAAAGCCTAAAGCAGTCGCTTCCTCTAAATAAAAACATTTACTGAGAATCGAGGGCTGGTCTAACTCTATTAATAAAATCTTCAATGGAAAGCCTTTTAAATATTTTTCGCACGTAAATTCTCGTAAGTAATAAGCTTACTGTTAATTTGTCGTACTTATGAAAATGATATACTTTTCGAGAATGTTATTATGTTAATTCTTTTGAGCATTTGTGTATTTATCCTACTAATATCACACTAATATTATAAAGGCGAAAGTTTGTGAGCGTGTGTGTGTAGATGTTTTTCTCTTCTTCACGCTCAAACAGCTGAACGGATTTGGATGCAATTTAGCACACAGATAGTTTATAACCTGGATACTTTTTATCCCGATATTCCCACGGGATCCAGACTTCTGCGGGTGAAACCGCGAGGCGCAGCTAGTAATATAATAAAAGTGAAAACTTTTATGTTTTTTACTTAATCACGCAAAAACGACTGAACGGATTTGGATGAAATTTGGCACACACAACACAGATAGTGTATAAACTTGGTTTAACATAAAGGATACTTTTTATCCCGGTAGTAGGTACGTTCCCGTTGGATAATAGGCCTGTGCCCAAAATTTTTTTTCTCCAGCTTGTAGATTATTAAAAAATATTAAACACATATTTTTTTCTTTTTTGACGTAATCAAAAGATTCCGGCGATACATTGACTTAAAATGTGGCATGACGTCACGCCTTGCTAGACTTAATACTGCGTTGTGACGTAGCGAGCCCCAACTTCCCAATTTTAATACGTGTCTTCTAAGTTATTTTTGATTAATATGATAAAGCAAAAAATACGTGTCTAATATTTTTTCATTATCTGAAAGACGGACTAAATATATTTTTTTTTTTTTGCTAGGTAACTACCCTATTTCCGACATCCACGAGGGCGAAGCCGCGGGTAAAAGCTAGTATGTTAAGTAAAAAGAAAAACAAACCACGACACGCTATTCGATATATTATTCTTGTCACCAATGTGAAAACAGAGAACGGAATAAAAGTCGAGGTATGTTAGAAAAAAAGGCACAGAAAAGATTCTATTTTGCTATTTGAAAACAAAAAAAAACCTGACATACGGGTGTACTATTTGGAACACCTCTGCCCATACCTTTGGGGAATACAGCCGTCATATTATGTTATATTATTTCCTATTCTTGGATTTTCGAAATAAAAAAGTATGAGCACATTGGCTGCTCATGTACTCATTTATTTTTTATCTACATAATTATATGTGAACCAAAACATTTAACACAAAATGAAGGCCTATTCCCTCAAGACCCACAGGTGTATATTAGGAGTTCTGCCGCTTTATAATTCACGCTGTCTGTAGTTGAAAAGCGGCTCAAGGCATACCTTCACAAAACCACTAGAGCATTTAATCGGACGAGCTTCGTGTTTTGTTAAACTAAATGTTCATTTGATCTCGAATGGGCCCGACTTGTTACGAAGGTATTATTAAACGTAACACTCCAATCAAAATAAATATTCGTTCTGCGTATTAAACTTATCTTGCATAAGGTGATATCATGCTTTCATACCCTATAGGAGTTAAAATTGGCATGTCTCAACTATGAATACTATTGCATGACGTAACACTTTTCCGATATCTGTAATAAGCAGCAATACTTATGGACGTAAAGCTTTGGTATCCCTGCTTGAAAGCCGATAAGACTCCCGTTTTTAATAACACCCATTTCGAAATATAGGCCACCTCTTTTCCGGTGAGTGGGGGCTAAAAGCCACCAAGCGATGGATAGCTTCCACAAATTCATCAATGAATTTGTTATTATCAGAGACTTTTATAAATTATGGTACAGGTGTCGAAGAATTTTGGTTACTTCTATGACTAAGTTTACCGCTATCTGGGTAACCAAGAAGAAACATGTGACCTCATTTAGGTTACCGTTTTAATACTGGTTACACACACAGCCGATGCGCGCCCATTGACTAATGCCGAAGGCTCGTGTAAGATACTAATGTTTATTTTGGTAACCTGTATTAATACTGGTTGTGTTAAATTTAAGGTAACTTGTAAAAAATATGTATGTTGTAACCGAAAAAATACCCGTATTGATCATACCGGTTTCGGTCCCTGGTTATTATGGCCGATTTTCCAATGATCATACTGTGGAAAATCGCCCTGCGTTCAGCGCTCGGTGTGGCAACATGCTGTGTTCGGGTTTGCGACAAGTCAATCGTCATCCTGAGGATGCCTTGTTGAGAGGCGAAACACGTGTCGATTTCTTTCAAGGTTTTCTATAGCTCTTTACAAATAGCTAAACGGAACAGGTTACTAAATATATCCACGTCTATTGTATTTTATAATGGATTTCCGCAAGGTCACGCCTGAATCAATTAACTATCTGTGGAAAATCGTTTTCACCATCTTAGAAATGATCTTATGATCCGCAACACGAGCTACTACGGCTAGAAACGCTATCAAACACAAAATAATCTCTTTTGATTTGATCTTCTTGTTTTCCATCTGGAATTATTCAGTCGTAGTCTGGAGTATAGATTTGTGTCCGTTGTGGACTTCAACATAGCTGGCTATGGCAAGAGTGGGTGTACTAACACCTCTGCCTAACCCTTCAGAGAAAACAGGCATGATGTTAAAATATATTAACTCTTTCCATCGTCTTTTAAGGCTTCGCAGAGCGATAACCGTAGGATACATTTTATGTTTATCGCGCTCGCCGTAGAGGCAGGCTTTAAAGTTATAATTATGTTGAATCGATTCGATCGTCACTTCCCGACCGAAGTTAATCGGTGACACCATCTGCGAAGGCTTCATTTGATCTAAGAGATTATTGTAATCTATTATTAGTTTATCGTTAATTGATCGGTGAAAGGAGAATGTGGTTTGTGAAATGGATAGTTCAATAGTTGAACGCAATGTGATTGCACGAAACCTGACAGTGAACAAAGGGATAATGTGTGTTGTTTTCAAGTGGTTTTAGTTTTACAGAATAATATCGAAATTAGTATCATTGCTTATTTTAACAAACCACATAGATTTTTAATTTTTTTTAAAAAACTATTCAAATCCGATTAATAATGGGACCATAAACGAAACTATCGAAAATAAGAATGAACAGACCACAAAACATGTTGCAGTTGATACATGATTAAATTAGTAATAAAAAAATCTGTTCCAAGCATTTCATATTGCATTACTTTAAAACCTTATAAATGTAATAAAATGCTTTAATAAAAGCACAAGACCATTTTCTTGATCGGCTCCATTTTATATTAGAGCATTCATTTCGTAACTTATATTCATCAGTAAAAGAGAATGCTCTGGATATTACGACATAATTATATCAGACATGACTAATTTCAATGTTATCAAAATAAAATGAGGTTCTACTTAATGTTTATTACATACCTTGGGTCCTTTTTCTCAATAAGTTCCCGCGACTCCTTTGAGATCACGTCACTGATTCACTTTGTCGGTATATGGATACTGAGTTTGTTATCGTAGTGCTACGGCGTAGCAGTCAATAGTTCACGTAGCTCGGACGCGACTGAAGCGCTCGTAGCGCTACGAGACGTAAGGGTGCGCGCGCAGCCTCGCCCCTCACATGTAAACCCAATATCAATCCGCTTCCAAACAATTTCGAAACGTTTTGCGAATATTCGATTTAAAATCGTACCCGTAATGTATCGACATCTCGAGTCTTATCGTATCTCATAATTAGGTGGAAACAAAGGAGATTCCGCTCATCAAAAATACAATTAATCCGAATGGTAATTATCACTTTATCATCTTAGGATTTCGGGTTTGTTCATATTTTGACAGTAACCTTGTATAATTTTAGATAAACATAGGAAATTTGAAGAACAACAACAAACGTTAATCGATCGCTTCAAGGCTTAAAATAGGTGACCTCATCTTTTTATTGTTTGAGGCAACTAAAGAATATAAAGTGGACGAGAGGCTACATCACAGATATAGATAGACCTAGATAACTCAAGTATCACGATCTGTATGAAAACCAAGCGTGCCATTTTTTGACTACCTACTATGACGTCACAAGCACTAGGAAACGTATCTTTTATTTTTTCTCCTCTAATTTGCACAGTTTTTACAATTTATAACAGCGTAATTAACCATTTTCAATTTTTTAACTAACTTCCGACAAGCGTGGCACCGATGCAGACTGAGCACGAAAGTGGCAGCTTACGATTATTGTACGTAAGCTGGGCACGAAAATGGCACGCGGAGTAGTTGCTCTTGCGTTATCTAGGTATATCTATATCTGTGGGCTACATTAACTCTGGTTCATAAAATAGATCTTCTGTCAAAGATTGCGGAAGTCAAACGACTATTACTCAGTGTAACGTGAGAAATTGGGCATCGTTGATAAACTGGGGTGCGCTGTGAGCTATGATTAGGACCTACAAGAAAAGCGATGGTTGAAATCTAAGGAAGAATGTATAAAAAAACAGTGCCACTCCGGGAGTGCCGACAGAAGTGACAACTTGAACAATTAAAAAAAATACTTCCAAAACCTTTAAAGTAAAAATACTTGCATAGAACATTGATCCGTAACGTAATATAAATAAACAGCACAATCGCGTTTACAAAAATGAAGTGTCGGTAACGGTGTCGCGAGTTCAATTATTTTTTCCCATCTCAAAAATGCCCAACGCGCCTAAAGAAGTTTTCACTACAAAAACTACACGTATATATGGCACTTAAGTTGCTCAAAATTCGTCTAGAGCACCAGGCGGCAAGATTGGCGCCTCCGCAAATAGAAAAGTCTAATATAACACGAGCTACGTACTATGAATTATGGAAGTGTTTCAGCTGCCTGCGTTATTTACTTTTGCAATATCTATTTACATGATTTCTAGGTATATAACGTGGGACATCTCTACTGCATTTCATTTTATTAGAATGTGAAAAACTTTGTCCAGGCGTTGCAGGACACCGCATCACCAACTTTGTCCTCTACTATATAGATTCATCACTCGCTCGACACCGAAACTTTTTAATTTAGAAGTTCAGTTTAAGAAGTGACCCATCACAGGACATATCTAATTGTACATAGACTGCGCCTAGTCTGCGCTAAAAATATCGATAAGTAATTTATCAATGTCGCAGAGATTTGGCTTGAGAAGGGAAAACAGAATCCTTTTGACTTCGGAGCTCCGCAAAAATCCCTGACTACGTCAATGGTATTAACTGTTTTTTAGAATGTTTTATTTATTATATCTACTTCATAATTCATATGCCCTAAAGCTCTTAGGTTTCCCTTGAGGATAACGATACTCTTGTGAAAACACGAAGTATATAAAATGAAAATCACGAAACAGTGCGAAACAAGGGTTTTGCAATACTCATAAACGTTTTATCAATTCCGGACAAAATGTACGGAAAAGGGACTCTTTTAGCTTTTAAATGTTGCGATAATACTGTGTGAATTGAATGTCTACAGTCCTTTTTGTATATTTCCGACTTTACTTATACTTATTTCTATACATAGATGAAGATATTTTACTTACATTTTATGACATTTGTTGTGGGTGTCTTTTATAAGAAGTTTATTTTTAGGACGAAGTGTTTTGTAGATATAAGAAAGCTGCTAAAAGCTGCGTTAAAACTTGTACAATAAAGTATATTCTATATATCTAAAGGTCACGACTAAAACCAGTTTACCTAGGTACTACAACTTGACTGCAAAGATGGAACAAGATTACCTATACATTCGCCTTGGAGATAAATGTGGTATAGTGACTCCAAGTGCCACGCGCCACCAAGGACCACTAAATATCGAGGGTATACAGTACGATAAACTCTGAACGTAAACTCGTCCTTACCAAAGTTTTAATTACGAATTCCTCGCGACTGTAATTATTCCATTATTTTAAAACTCGAAATCGTTGATTGCTTTGTAAAAATATAAAAATATTGTTGCTAGAATTTTCAGATTTAGACGGACATAATATAGTGACCTTATTGGTGATGTTGTTCAGAAGGGTCAGGTGCGTAGTACTCGCAACCGGCGTGCGTGTATGACCAGTTGCATGAACGTAAACGAAGCAAAAGAAGTATGAAAGGATCGTGGCAGGTGGCGTTCTGTAGTTTCTGCCCATGGGGATGGGAAGAAAGCTAATGAGTTAATGTATGTATGTGTATAAGTAATTAAAAACCCGAGGATGCAATTATGTGGACCAACCAAGGGCTTATAATAAAGGTCAATTTACGGGAGTTTTTATTAAAGCAAGATATGATGCGTAACTTATTTTCGTAAACGATTATGACTAATTTGTTTCATTTTGACAGTTCAACAACATTCATTGCGTTATTTACATTGTTGAGCAGATTTTTGAAGTGAAATCTTATTTAGGCGCGTTGGGCATTTTTGAGATGGGACTAAACCATTGATTTCGCGACACTGTAACGCAATTTACACCGTGGAGTAAAAGACATAAACGCGTTGATTACCGCGGTGCGTGGAGTAAAAGACATCAACGCGTTGATTACCGCGGTGCCGATTTTTTTGTTGTTTTCACTTTTGTCGGCACTCCCGGAGTGCAACTGTTTTTTTTTTTCCAACTTTTGAAGCAAAGGATTAGCAATCTGTTTCAAATCGAAATAGATTGTGATTGATCGTGTATTCCGCAACTAGGGTACGAGCAGATGGGCACGCCACAATTGCGGCGATAAGACCCCTCTTTGAGGAGCGGCTTGAGAGACGCCACGGCGTCCTCACCTTCCGCCTGACGCAGGTCCTCACCGGACACGGCTACTTCGGGAGGTTCCTGTTTAGGATAAGGCGGGAGGAAACACCCGCGGACGGAGAGCAATGGGTGAAAAAAAAATAAAAAAAAAGGGTCGAGCAGAGTCGATTAAAAAACTGCCAAAGAAAACATTAATTTCCTGTATTTGCACCTATATACATTACAAGGTGGAAATTTGAAACGAGCTAGTAGGTAATGGCAGGTTCCTTAACCGTCGTTGCTACAGGAAAACGTTCTTAGGACTGTCCATTACTTTTAAAGACATTGCGACAGCCTTTTAAGAACATTTTGCAGTTCATATGACAGTTGTTTTAGGTTTTACAGCCCCATCTCTTTGCACCTTGTTTGTTTACTACTGTCTATTACACTACTATCTATTACACACCGAGACCCCTCTTTGCCTCGGAAAGCAAGTTAATCAGTTGGATCAAATGGTTAATCAAATCTTTGACAGTCGTTACGAGTATTTAGAAGCCCGGTAGTCTCACAATCAGTCTTGCCAAAAGGGTATCGTGTTACCCAGTTACTGGGTTGTAGAAGTCAGATAGACAGTCGCTGCACCCGGTTAGACTGGAAGCCGACCCCAACATAAAGAAAAAGGTTAGGTAGATGTATAGGTACTGATGCTTCTTTTAATTTATTACAATATCGAGTATCTATCAAACATAATAGACTGTAGCGGTTACACCGCCACATACGAACTACGCATCATAGACATGACGTCACACAAATCCTGCATCGCGCAGTTAGAGTTTACCGAGCGATCGACATATATACAAGATTTCAACTACAAACCGATGGGCAGTTGCCCGCCAGACACAACACCCGTCTGGTCGGAGGATCCTCCCTTTTCTATGGTGGATGAGTGAACTTTAAACCCTGTTCCTCATACCAAAGACTATTGCTATTACGTTCAGTATACATAAGTCGACCGACCGTCCGCATCGTAACCGAGTTTACTACGGAGATGAGCAGTCTGTCGGCGCGCTAAACTAATAGTACACCTCGGCATACGTTGCATGGCGATGATAGCTTATAAACACACTAGTAAATAAACACGTAAACGATCGTAAAGTGGATCTTTGACAGTGGTTACGGGCCTGAAAGTCTGCCAACCAGTCTTACCATTGGGTATCGTGTTACCCAGTTACTGGGTTGTGGTGGTCAGATAGGCAATCGCTCTATATAAAATATTGGTATTCAGCTGCATGCGATTAGACTGAAAGCCGACCCCAACAGAGTTGGGCAAAGTCTAGGCAGATGACATACATACTACTGTTTATATTGAGATCTTCATAGCTATTCACAAATATTCGATACGCTTCCATGGCGAATTGAACATTCATTAATATTCTCGAAAAAGTTCTCTAACGCTGTTCACAAATCCAAAACCCGAAAATTTTAAATCAAATTGACCACTATTCTCCAACAGCTATTTGCTGTCGAGGGCAATGTAATTCAAGTAATTATACATTTGTAGTGTCCTAACGAAGCTTCGTTTACATTTTCGGCCATAAACCAGACGAAGCTTCGGCCAAGCCGAAAATCAGATTCTCGCGCGTCATTCAGCCTACTTCATAAAGCTTGGAAAAATCTGGTGAATCAATACAGCAAGAAATACATGAAATTTTGTACCCTGTAATGGAATTATCATGTTTTATTTCTTACTAGCTGAACCGTCAGACTTTGTCCTGTACAAAATTTCAATTTTTTCGGCTTTATCTTTGGGTTTTCCTAAAAAAAAAATCCTGTACCACCCCTTTATTGAGCCGACCAAAATAAAAATAAAATATTCAATTTTTTTAAAACACGTACAATGTTTGCTCGAGACGGGCAAGTAAGTTGCCGTTCAAAACTGGTATAGGTGTAAACAGCACGTACAATAAAATTGTACGTGTAATAAAATCTCATTCAGCTCTACAAGTACGAACGAATGAAACAAGTTAGTAAAAAACTGTAACCCGACTACGGGAAAATAAAAATGATCTAAAAAGTACGAAACAAGCCAATATTTCAGACAGAAATCAAGACATAGGTACAATACCTTATATTCAGTACCTTATACTCGTAAACAATAATATGTATTCTTAATCTTTTTATCGTGCTTGTTAGTGATCCTAAGATTTCTACTACTTTTTCTGTTTTTAACCGTGAGAACCTGTAATTGGCTCTATGTTTCTTAAACAACTGTTATCCATTTGTTATAGCTGTTGGTTCTCCTATTAATAAATAAATAAAAATAGTTAAGATAAAGCCGTCGTCGCATGTCATTATAATTAACCGACTTCCAAAAAGGAGGAGGTTATATGTTCGTCGCGTATGTTTGTTTTTTTTTTTTTGTTTTTTTTTTATGTATGTCCACCGATTTCTCCGTCATTTTTGGACCGATTTTGAAAATTCTTTTTTTGTTTGAAAGGGTATGCTCCCAAATTGGTCCCATATAAATTTTATTAACTTTGCTTGGGTAGTTTTTGAGTTAGCTACAAAATACGTATTTTTTTCCCACTTAGTATGTAGATGATATGATAAGTTCGTGTCACTGGTAGCAGGTAGTGGTATTCGAATATGTGTGAGGTAGGTACCACAACTAAAAAGTGAAAAATAAAAACTTTTTACAAAAAAAAAACAACCGACTTCCAAAAAAAAACACTACAAAGTGAAAAATAACTTTAATTTCGGAAGTCGGTGGCAAAAAACGAAAACACAAAACCCAAGACACCGACTTCCGAAATTAAAGTTATTTTTCACTTTGTTGTGTTTTTTTTTTGGAAGTCGGTTGTTTTTTTTTTTTTTGTAAAAAGTTTTTTTTGTAGGTGTTCCTGGCACCCACATGGCATACAGGCATGCAACCACGGCTTTACCTTGACCATTTTTGTACCTATGTCTTGATTTCTGTCTGAAACCTCATAATAAAATTGCCTTGGTGTAAGCGCTTGCAATTTTATTGAACGGCAAAACTTGCATTCAATTATCGTATGCCATTTTATGGAAATCGCACGCGTGTAAACACTTGCACGCAATTTTTGAATGCTAATAATTGAACGTGCTTTATAGCATGCGATTATTGCTCTTGAACCTTCCAGAAACTTGCACCGTGTAAATGGAGCTTTGCCGACACGAAAGAAGAAGAACGCGATCAAAGCCATCCCTGAAGCCAAGAAAACAACTTGCAGGAAGTCTTTAGATATTTGCCTAATTTTACACAGTAACATAGTTTTTAGGGTTCCGTTGCCAAATGGCAAAAAACGGAACCCGTATAGATTCGTCATGTCTGTCTGTCTGTCTGTCCGTATGTCACAGCCACTTTTTTCCGAAACTATAGGAGCTACGCTGTTGAAACTTGGTAAGTAGATGTATTCTGTGAACCGCATTAAGATTTTCACACAAAAATAGAAAAAAAACAAATAATTTTGGGGTTCCCCATACTTAGAACTGAAACTCAATTTTTATTTTTTCATCAAACCCATACGTGTGGGGTATCTATGGATAGGTCTTTTAAAAATGATATTGAGGTTTCTAATATAATTTTTTTCTAAACTGAATAGTTTGCGCGAGAGACACTTCCAAAGTGGTAAAATGTGTGTGTGTGTCCCCTGTAGCTCATAAAAAAAGAGAATGATAAAACTAAAAAAAATATGATGTACATTACCATGTAAACTTCCACCGAAAATTGGTTTGAACGAGATCTAGCAAGTAGTTTTTTTTTAATACGTCATAAATCGTAAACCGCAATTTACCTTTCATTCAATGTTACTTGCTGCTACGGAACCCTTCATGGGCGAGTCCGACTCGCACTTGGCCGCTTTTTTATACCTCATTTGCAAAAGAAATTAAGCGACTTAAACCCGAACGAACAATGAGCTCACATACTTACATAGTGGTACAAACTGTGCCTTGGGATTTGGGACTACTTGTAGCACGCGATCCGTTGAACAATTTGTAGTACCTACTCTACGCAGTATCAAAATATTTTTAACAGAGTCGTGAAGTTAAATTCCCTATAAAACGTTTCAAAAGATCGCTACATAACAGCAGTTCTTTGTTGTATTACATAGGAAGATGACTGTTGTTTAAAAAGTAAGCCTCCTCTCATTTTTGTGTGAATAATGTTGTAATCCCTACGGTTGTGGCATGTTGTGGGTGGGTGTTAGTACCCAGGTAAATGATGCTCGTCTCAAAAATAAATCCCTCAGTACCCCTCAGGATAAATGTGGGAAGTATATTATGAGGATTCCAAGAACTACGCGGCTTTTTACTCGCTTCAAAGCCGACTGTGCTCTGCGTAATATGAAGTATGCATAATTAAAGTTCGTTTGATTATTTTCCGGGAATCCATTCCGCCGTCTTTGCAGGACTCCGACTTTATATTTGCCGATATTTTGTAGTTAGTCTTATACCTAGGTAAAAAATATCATATTCAGGAACTTCTAAAGTCAGCCTGTAGATCACACAACTACATTTAAAAATCGATTCAAATTAGGAAGAATAGGATACTGTACCTGTTCGTAAAAAATGATACTAGGAGACTTCCTAGTATCATTTTTTACGAACAGGTACAGTATCCTATTCCTTGGAGCTAAATATAGAAGCTGCGTAAATATAATCAAAATACTAAGAAAAAGGATTGATGTTTAATTTATACTTCATTATTCTATCAACTCATCGGATTAAAATAGCGAATTAATTCTTGTTATTTATATTATTAGGTTTATTTTTGAACTACGAAATTCTATCCAACTAATCTAAGCGAGACTAATTGCCCTATTTGTTTGTCTTTGGGGAGTATCCTATAAACTATGTTCTGGCCACGTAGATAATTACTAATTAACAGTTTCGTCTGCTATCGCTGAGGCAATCTCGTGAGACCAATATAGAACTCTACTATTGCATAATCAAGTTTCGCCAATGGCGATATAAGGTTATATGGAAACGTAACATGATAGTATGGAATGGTCTATCTTTAAATGGAGGGGCTTGTGGCTAAGTAACAACAGCTGCACGGGTCGATCGATCAGGTTAAGCTACGCTTGCCGCGGTTGGTCTGTGGATGTGTGACCATCTTTACATACCAAGACCCCTCCGTGCCTCGGAAAGCACGTTAAGCCGTTGGTCCCGGCTGTCATTTGTAGATCTTTCGACAGTCGTTACGGGTAGTTAGAAGCCCAAAAAGTCTGACAACCAGTCTTACCAAGGGATATCGTGTTACCTAGTAACTAGGTTGTGGAGGTCAGATAGGCAGTCGCTCCATGTAAAATACTGGTATGACCCCAACATAGTAGGGAAAAGGCTAAGCCATAGATATAAGAATTTTATATTTCTATGGGCTAAGCAGATGATGATGATGGTCTATCTTTAAATGTTAATAGAATGTAACATCACGCCTTCTTTCCCCGAGGGTTTGGGCAGAGGAAGTCCCATGTAATAGGGGGCGAGCCTACTGCCTTCAACCGGGCACAAATCCAGACTCGAAAATAGGTTGAGTTTCAGACTGATGGATTAACAATTAAACACAAACAATATTTTCACTTTAGAGGAGTAAAATTACAGTAAAATATATTCATCAAAACAATTGAGCATTGTTGCGGAAAATCATAGTTATAAACTTCTATTCCCAGTAAGTTGTGGGTATGAAAACAGACCCGTGGCCTCCCACAGACTCATCCCACGCGGATGAAGTGCGGCCACAAAGAACGCCCTTTACTTGTTTATTTTCTTTACTGTTTCAATCAAGCCTATTAATAGACTCCTTAATATAGACTATTAACTAGATGCTTGGGTATTTAAATTTCAGAAACCATTGGATAGCCGAATTCTTGAGGAAGAATATAGTAATTAATATAAGTCGGAAATCGCCAATCAAAAGCGGTGATACAGCTGATTATTGCTCGTGCCTTCTCTGCATGAGAAGAGGCCTTTGCCCTGCAGTGTGAGACAGTTAATGGCTGCAGGTATTAGAATTAAAACTGCATCTCATTTCGACTTCGGCCAGAATCACTAACACACAAACTAACAATACTTTTATCATTATTCTCAGATTAATATCAAAGAAATTCAATTTCCTTTATTAGGTATCTAACAGACACGCCATTGGAATATTTGGCGTCTCCCCAAGGGATGTCAAAATAATTTGGTAGGAACTTACTGGGATTAAGTTATCCCCGTAATTTCGATACACGGTTTCTAAGTCTAACTTAGTGTAGGTATAATGGAGAATTTATCAAACCAATAGCTAATACTTAATTATAAGTACAATGTATAAGTATAATATAGTATACGTATAATGGAGAATTTGTCAAAACAATAGCTAATACTTAATTATCTCATAAGGTAGGCACAATATCATCGCCTATAATGATAATGAGGGTGGGCGCTGATACCTATAATTACAAGATATTAAGTTATCTTAGCTTAGGTATTGGCTGCAACTCGAACATACAACCTTACTTACCTTAAGGCCTATATTAACTGTAAACCATGTTTTATTTACTTGAAGGTGCAAATAAACAATTTTATTTTATTTTTATTTTTAATTATAAGCTTACTTTAATTAACACATAATATAACATCACGACTATAATCCCAGAAGGGTTGTACAGCAGAAGTTGTGAAGCAGAACTGTACCTATAAGTAGTACCTACACCAAAATATCGCCAGTTATGATTAAGTCCCACGTAATAGGGGGCGAGAGATGGGCAGGACATCTAGCTAGAATGGAAGATGATCAGTGGACGAGTCGTACCGTAGTATGGGAAGGACCCAAGGGAAAAAGAAAGCGCGGAAGGCCATCAAGAAGATGGGTCGACAATGTCATAGATATAGCGGGAGATAAATGGCAAACAAAGGCGAAGGAGAGAAAACAATGAACAAATATGGAGGAGGCATTTACCCAACAGAGGGGTTCTCATTAAAATTAATTAAATATGATTAAATGTAACAATAAATTAAAAATCAAATTAAATCAACAATAATTTTAAACAATATATAAAAATTTAAATTATGTTATTAAATAAAATTGAAAAATGTTTTAATATAAATTTATTGATTAACTTTTTTGCATGCTAACAAATATTGTAAAATTGCATGGAAAAATAAGAAATTAAATGGCTTATTTATTTATTATAATAGGGGGCGAGCCTATTACCATCAACGGGGCAAAAATCTAGACTCCGGGCTGCTACTGAGAAATTCCGGTTGGAAAAACCCAATAACACTTGGCCCGACCTGGGAAGCGAACCCAAGACTTCATGCTCAGCGGTAGCGCTTGCGACCACTAGACCAATGAGGCAATATTTTAATTAACGAGAGTAGAAAAAACGATATCTAAAATGATGACACTGTAGGTAATCATTACATGACATTTCAATGTTAGGTATGTCGATACTGATAAGCTCAGAAACAAATGGATATTTTTAGTGAACACCGCGCTGCGCACTTATTGTAAACCAGGCTTTATATTTCGGTTTACTTGCTCTCCCGTATCGGCACGAACTATACCCAAGCCGTGTGCCACGTGCAAAAATTTGCAAGTCTGCAAGGTAGTTACAGGGCTGACCACCCAGTTTGCGCCGGATGTATATTTAAGTGTTCGTGGAAGTAGAGACTATTTCCAATGCACCCCAATTTAAAAAAAAAAAACAGTGGCACTCCGGGAGTGCAGACAGAAGTGAAAACTTGAACTAGATCGCCTTGGTGGAAGAAAAATACTTGTATAGAACATTGGTCCGTAACCTTATCTAAATAAAGAGCACAATCGCGTTTACAAAAAAGAATACTTCCAAAACCTTTAAAGTTAAATACTTGCATAGAACATTGATCCGTAACATAATATAAATAAAGAGCACAATCGCGTTTATAAAAATGAGGTGTCGGTAACGGTGTCGCGAGTTCAATTTTTTTTTCCCATCTCAAAAATGCCTAACGCGCCTAAAGAAGTTTTCACTTCAGTAATGTTATATATATATATATATATATTCAGTATATTCTCATATTGTATGTTGTTTAAATTAAAATTAGTGAATTGTTTTTTTTTTCTTCTTTGATTTATATTTTTTATTTTCTCTTATCGGTTACACACGTTGTCTACATCTCTTTTTGTATACTTTTCTATTGCAGGTATGCTGGAAGAGATATCTTTAGAAATAAGCATTGCCTTTGTACATATTTTTCTGTTCCTTTCTTCTTGTCTGTTTATATGTGTGTGCATAAATGGTTAAATCAAAATAAAAAAATGTTGGTAGAAATATTTTTCAACAATATGCCGCCGATTTATTTGAACTTCAACATTTAGATAGTAGATATAGATAGTAGTAGAACGTATTGTGAGATAATCACGTCGCGCGTCATTTTCATTCTGTCATTCATAAGTCTGGCACAGTCGAACTCATCACTTATATTATTAACCTTCGACCACTAATATTATAGTCTAATGATAGAATGTAGAAGAGCAGCCAGAGACTACAATGTTTTATTATTTACGCCTGATAATATTTACAATGTTTTATTATTTGAGTACGCCTGAAAATATTTTGACTTCAGAGATCGTGAACTCTTTAAAAACGTGGGTACATATCAGGTGTATAACCAGGTACCTAATTCACTTAAGGAAGTTCCCATCCCCATGTTCAAGAAAAAGCTGACAAGTTGGCTATTAGATAATTGCTTTTATGACATTGGCGAATATATATGGAATATTGTAAAAATCCAAGATGACATGGACTTAATTTTGACATTTTAAAGTAACGATAACCTAATTATAATAATACTATTTCATAATGGACCTATTGTAATCACAAATCTTATTAAAATTAATATGGTACTTAGTTTAAGATTGACAATTGAATAGTTGTACACCATATACTTTGTGGTAGAATGTTTAGAACTAACACAAATATTAACACCACACTACCTATGTAAAACTACATCCTTACAAATAAATGAATTCTGATTCTGATTCATATTTGATTAAGGCCCACTTGTACATACAAGTGGCCCTAATCAAATATGTAGGTACCTATGTTTTTAGAGTTCACTATCTCTGAAATCAAACAAAATCAGTGCTAAAAATATTTAATACATCATTATATCTCTGTCATCAAGGAGGAGCTCGTTGCTAAGTAATAACAGCCATACGGGTCGATCCATCAGGTTAAGCTACGCTTGCCGGGGTTGGTCCGTGGATGGATGACCATGTTTATATACCAAGACTCCTCCGTGCCTCGGAAAGCACGTTAAGCCGTTGGTCCCGGCTGTCATTCGTGGCTCTTTGACAGTCGTTACTGATCCTCAGAAGCCCGAAAGTCTGACAATCAGTCTTACCAAGGGATATGGTATTACCCAGTTACTTGGTTGTAGAGGTCAGGTTAGGCAATCGCTCCATGTAAAATACTGGTATTCAGCTGCATCCTGTTAGACTGGAAGCCGACGACAACATAGTTGGGAAAAGGCTAGGCAGATTGTTTTTTTTTCTCTGTCATTTTCGAACGATTGACAGTAATAGAACGGTGTTTTAAATTCGTTTAGCGCTAAACCTATTGAGTAATTTGATGTGCAAGTGGGCCTAGTGTTAGAAAGTAGCGAAAATAAAACAGTGGCACTCCGGGAGTGCCGACAGAAGTGAAAACTTGAACAAGATCGCCTTGGTGGTAGAAAAATACTTGTATAGAACATTGGTCCGTAACCTTATCTAAATAAAGAGCACAATCCGATTTACAAAAAATAATACTTCCAAAACCTTTAAAGTTAAATACTTGCATAGAACATTGATCAGTAACACAATATAAATAAAGAGCACAATCGCGTTTACAAAAATGAGGTGTCGGTAACGGTGTCGCGAGTTCAATTGTTTTTCCCATCTCAAAATGCCCAAAACGCCTAAAGAAGTTTTCACTTCAATTACAGCTCATCTCATATTTTCTGATAACTTTCCGGGCACAGGGTCTAGGTTGACAAAGTATTAGTAAAGGCCACCATCACACTAGCAAATCGTGTAGATAAAACTAAATAGACGTGCTAAAATTAACTCTGCGGTTTTGCATCAGACGGGTGAAATCTTAATTATAAATGGGTTCACTAAGATATTAACATTTTTATAGAACAGATTACGGAATATTTTCCAGATTTTATGTGGAAAACGATGAAAATATATTAACAAATACCAAGACAAAGGCTCTAAGTAAATGATGCCAATATTGCCAATAATGCTAATTTATCGCGTGTTATTAAATTCCCTTTGAAATACGATGAGTTCACGCACCTCTAGGCAAAAAAACAAATTCCATTCATGCGGTAATGTGTTTCATTTTACCGCGGTTGTTAACTTTATTGTTATCATAATTCAAAATCTATTTTCGTTAACCTTTTATTGTGTAAACCTGCCAATTTTACTATGAACGGCTCGGTTGTTTTATGTACAAAACGTTCAACACGATATTAGTCTGTTGGTTTGGCAAGCCATTCCGAGATGCAACACCTGCATGGCGGGAATAAACATAAAAGTTAAATGGGGCTTTGGAATATAGGTGAGCAGTTTCCACCATTAAATATTTAAACTGCATCTCCGTTGACTTCAACCATACAAATGGTTTACTTATAGTGTTCCCCAAACGAATATTTCTCACAACTGTGTTCGCTAACGACTCGCTATCACAAAAACGTAATGTCTTATCGTGTGTCCATTAATTACGATAAAAAATCGTGAACAATGCTTTGTGCAAGCACTAAGATAATAAGGGGCATTGATCTACCACGCTGCCTTTATATTCTTCTACGTTTATCTAACATGGTTATTAAATTCCGGCCAAACGGAGTTGGGGTCAGCTTCGGACAGCAAAAATCGTGCAATCTGCGGCTGATTTTATATTATGTGGACACAGATTTTTGTCACCAACTGTAGTTATACGTTTGACATTGTTTATCTAAACAAAAATCCTAGAATAAATTCTGCCACTCGTGTACTTGTACCTGCAACATGATTATGTATGGACCAACAATAAACTTGGTCTAGACTTCGAAAAGAGCTTTATGCAATTTATGTCACGAGTTGGAGAGTCCATATCTACATATGGAGTGAATGTCAGCGTATATAACGACGGTATAATTAGATCATAGTCATCAAAGCAGACGCACACGTGACGCCACACGCTCTTGAGTGACCGGTCTTTTCGTTCAATTGTCTGGCTGGCTGGTTGGATCGAAGCGAATGCGCGCGCATCCTTCGCCACGCTGGCGACACGAGACACTAGCTTAGCTATTCTACTTAAGGAACTTCAACACTATTGCCTCAGAAATTGTCATCTCTAGAACATTCTGTATCGTCTAGCCATGGAAAAAAAATTCTTCCTCCAAATATTAAATCAACAGTATCATAAAGGCAGTCACAAAAACAAAACGATTTGCTAGTGAACTGTCAGCAGCAAAAAATATGGTAGTTTTTGTGCTCTCCCCGAATTCCAATTGGCTGTCTGTTAGAATTTCGACGCCCAATATAACCAAACCAATAGTAACAAGTAAGGACATGTAACTATAGAGACTTTTTTTTTTAATCAGCCAAGGATGATAGCCTGAAACATATTTTTCGTTATAAACAAGATAGGGAAACTCGATTAAAACTTTTTCATGAATTTGGTAAATTCCGAGACACTCCCGTCTCTCAGTCTGTTTTAAGAGGTTCTTGTTGACGACTCGAAATTTTTGTCACATTGCCTGTTTTATTTGCACTTACTTAGCTACTTATTACTTTATATCTTTCTTTATAATAAACCTTAGCGTTTCTTATACTTCCAAAGAAAGTTGTTTTAAAAATAGAAGCTCTTCTGGTTTTTATTAGAAAACGTTTATAGACACGTTTACGTATCCATAACGACTATCATTACGACCGACCGTAAAGCCATCTGCTGATGGGGTAGCCGAGTTTTAAACGGGTCGAACGTTTCGAATGTAAGTCAATGTGTCAGGGGCGCGTACGTATAAAGAACCGTTCGGAAATGTGGGTCGCGAACCATCGCGGGAACCTCTACCTCTCACCCCTACCCGCTGTCATCTCCATCCATTTTAAAGCTATTATAGCCTTTAATATCCGATTAAAAGCTTAAATTCTGTTGGTTTTGGATGTTAATTTACATTTTAGGTGGGAAATGTGATGATATAATTAACAGAATATAATCGTTATCGGGTAATAATTGTTATTGTTATTAGGGGTAAACCAAAAATTGGTTGTCTATAACTTCAATAACCAAGAAAATAAACCACCTTTTCAATTGTTTTTCTATCCAGAATTCACAAAAATACCCACTACTATGTACAGTACCGACCAAAAGTCCATGAGCAATCTCACAAAGCAATAGACTGACGCTTCGGTTTGACTTACGACCTTCTTCTATAAGTTGTTACAATACTGTAGACACGCACATTACACACACACACTCACTTTGTCTGCAACCAATGACTAGTTCGATAATCATCATTCGTTTTTAGTTTCATTCGTCTTGTTCACATAAATATTAAAGTTTAGCAGGTAGACCACAAAAAACTAAGTAAATTATTTCGATTTCTGTGGGGTAGATGCAGTTTGTTAGAACTTTGTTGGTTCGTGGATAATATTGGTGACGAGTATTTAGCGCAGTGTTGTGGTTATTATTATCAAAAAGCAGGCATAAAATATATTGAAGAGATCAGATCAGATCAGAGAATATTATTGCGCTGCGTAAAAGTGAAGTGAATATCTAATGAAACCGGACTAAGTGTGAGTGTTATCATTTATATATTTCATATTTTACTAAACATAAATCTTAATCAAGGGTATTGTTGATAGAACAGAGGTATTGTTGAGACAGAAGATGCCTTTAAAGTTTTAAATTCATTGTGAGGTTTAATTCGATTAGTGAATAATAAATAATAAGGTATTATGTGTAATAAAAACAATGTTTTTCTTTGTTCTAGAGAAATACTGTGAGGGTTAAGCGATATGAGGAAGGGGCTTATTATCGAGTAGCAGCGACGTCAAATGGTGAATGAAACAAATGGTTTCATACCAACGAGACATTTTGCTGAATTATTAAAAACACGTCATTATGAACCGTTCGCCGTGCACTCTGAAGGCTTGCATCACTGAAGACCAGCTAGAAAACCGTTTTTGACCTTAAAATATTGACCGTACCAACTTAATAAACAACAGATTCGTTATTGCATGAATTTATGGTAACGAATTTTTAAGCACGTTTCAATAGGGTGTTTGTCGTATTTCTTGCAGATATACCGAAATTGTTTAATATTATTTTAGTAATAGTATTATTTTAGGATTAAAATTTGAGGTTTAGTTTCAATCTTCTTTTCGTAAAGAAAATGAATACTTAAGCTTTAACCTCAATAACAACCAATATTTACTAAAGTCAAATAAAATGTAAAATAATTAATACAAATAAAATATAAACAAACTGCCCATATTTAACCTTAAAATTACCTATTCTGTAAGTAGTTTTTTATATTTTAAGTAGTCTAATATTCTTATTTATTACTTAATTACTTCGACCATGATCAAAGCTTAATATTTATGGTGAAAAAATCCATTAAAAATTTAAAATATTTCATAATTTAAATATGTCAAAATAATACAAACTGCTTCTAAGTTTCTTGACATCTATTTCACATCTTATTCAGCTGAAGTAATGATAAATAATTGTAGCAGTTTATTAACTTATGTAAAATAAATATAACGAATAAACATATTTTTTTAAATTTTGTTATCATATATCACGCATTTTTATTCTAAAACCTTTATTGTAATAACAACATAAAAAAGCAGCAATATTTAAAAAATATTATTATCGAAAACAAAAATAATAATATTTGCAAAAAACCGCACTGTGTTTCACGAGATTAGAACCTGAGGCAGTTTGAATTCCATACCAACGCTTAACGCTTTCTGCTATCTGCACTTGTCAAGTTACTATCGAATTTTAGCAATGCCATTAACTGGTCAAGTTCACGTGCATAGTGCGTGTGTGCTAGCATGTTTAAAGCGACGGAAATATATTGTTGTTTCGTGTAGCGCAAAACTGCGTTATCTGTGGTGTGTGTATCGTGTTGCTTACACATACAAATGTACGAGCTATACCGCGTGTTCACAGCAATACGACTCTTAGCGTGCTCATGCACTTTTGAGCGCTTACTGTACATATAAATCAAAGTAATTACTACATAGGCGGTACTCAAGGATGTCTTAGGGCAATGAACACAGACCTTCCCGAAAAAGCGATTCTAGTCTAGCGTGGGCGAGACGCTATTATCTGGTGGTTGAACGTCTCGGGGCGCCCGTCTGTCTGCCGTCATATTCCTCTGCAGAGCAGAGAGAGCCAAATAGGTCAACAACATGGAAATATAAAAAATATAGCAATAACATTAGCCGCTATATAAGTTAGGCCAACACGTTTAGGGATTTAGCTCAAGTTATTGGATTTGAAACGTTATTGTGTTTTATAGTTGACTTTTAAAGTAGCATTCCACTTATATAAAAGCTGATATAGTCTCATGGGCGCTACGAGGGCGACAATGAACTTTTGTCTGGTGAACATGAACTAGCAGTATCATAAGAAACCTAATTATTGAAAGCCTGACCGCAGTAGTTTCTTATTAGCTATAGGTTTTAAGGAGAATGAATCGTCATCGTCATTTTTGCCGAAAGACATCCACTGCAGGACATAGGTCTCCCCCAAGCACCGCCACTTCGACCGGTTCTGTGCTTCCCACATTCAGCGGATTCCTGCGGCCTTCATAAGATCTCGGTCTACTTTGTGGGAGGCCATTCAACGCTACGTTTTCCGGTACGCGGTCGCCACTCAAGAACCTTTCGGCCCCATCGGCAATCTGTTCTGCGAGCAATGTGCCTTGCCCACTGTCACTAGGTTTGGCAATTCTTCGGGCTATGTCGGTTACCTTGGTTCTCCTGCGGATCTCTTCATTTCTGATTCGATCACGTAGGGAAACTCCAAGCATAGCCCTCTCCATTGCCCTTTGGGTGACTGAATGAATGATTAACTTTAATCCCATGTCCCTTGCGATAATGTGCAAGACCACAAACAGACTTACAAAAATTAGATGAACAAAAAAAATGTTGCTAACGGAAGGGTGAAGAATGAGGGTACTGTTACTATTTACGACGGCAGAACTTGCGTAACTAAAGTTGGTAATAAAAAAACATTCCCTTTCCTTGCTAATAACAAAAATAGGATCTCGGAAACACTGCTTTTAACCTAATTATTTAGGGCAATTATTTGATCTGTTGCTAAGCCAATATGAACTGCTTTATAGAGCACATATTATACTATGGTAAAAGTGAGAGTCTTGGCTAATGGCGAAGAGAAAGTAAAATGGTGGTTTTATTAATAGTACAGTTTTCTACAGCTTTCCAGCATTATCTTCATTCGCAGAGCACACGTATCAAAAATAATTAGTATCTATAGAGAAACATTTGTAACCAATAATGTAATTCTCCTGAGAGTTCGTTTCAATCCAGACATTAAGTTAAGAATACTCTCTCTTAATGGAAACGTATTACAGAGAAACTAACTCGATTGGATCTAATTAGATAACAAAATATTTTATTTCAAGATACACTCGTATTGCTTGAATTAAAATACATTCAGGTGTCTAGACTTGTTGAAAATTACTAAATTACATTCAGACTTCAGTGGGATACTAAAAGCCTGATCAAGTAAAGTTTTGGTTTGCTGAAATACCAAAGTTGGGATGAGATTTGAGTAGGTACCGACAGTCTTGTCATTGTACAACTGCTGTGCATTTTTATTCCACGTTATGCAGGTGGTCAATCTGGCAAGCGCCCAAATACCGAATCAGTAAGATATGCAGGCCCTCAAATTGACCCTGTTCAACCGAATTGGACCTCCAAATAAAGACGCCGTAACAAAATGTTGTAAACGTAGCTGGAAAATCAGTACCCAGCAGACTGCTCCAATTTGTCACGGAAACGAAAACCATTACGAGTTCTTAGAAATAGATGTCGTGTAATAGGAAGGGTATCATGGGATCGTTTACACGAGATGAATACTTACTTAGTGGGAAAAAACGGAGGGTTATTTTGACGTGTGCCATCCAAACACGGAAACATTGTCTGTGCGTAGATTTGGTTACATTCCAGCATACGTTTCTGTTGATAAATAACCCGATGCACGTATTATTAGCATTTCGATTCGTTATGAAAACAATATTGTAATACTATACAAGCAATTTGTATTGTTTAATACTGATCGATTTTATTGTTTTTCGTCTAGGAATAAAGGTTCTAATGTAATTTGTGAGACGTCAGAGATGATTTTCGTTACTCGGATTAAATTTAAATCAGCTGGTTCAGATCTTGGATTGAGGTAGGCAGTGTCTGAAAATAGTTTCGTTACCTAACCTACGCTACTTTCAGTACCAGTTTAAGATAAGGTAAGATTGGGTTTACCCGCAATGCGGTACTAACGTGTATAAGGAACGTTATTGTTAATTTAACGTAATTTTTTACGTACTGACCAGCTTAAATTTTCCTCATAGGTTTTTTTTATTGATAACAATGCCTCTTAACTTAAATATACGATATACATAATTTATTATATCGAATAATGAAGTCAGTTTAAAATGAAAAACATTTTTCAAATAAAAACTTTTTACAAAAAAAAAAACAACCGACTTAAAAAAAACAATGCAAAGTGAAAAATAACTTTAATTTCGGAAGTCGGTGTCTTGGTTTTGAATTTTCGTTCTTTGTCACCGACTTCCGAAATTAAAGTTATTTTTCACTTTGTAGTGTTTTTTTTTGAAGTCGGTTGTTTTTTTTTTGTAAAAAGTTTTCATTTTTCACTTTTTAGTGGTAGGTACCACCCTACCCCACACAAATTCGAATACCACTACCTGCTATGTAAATAACAGTGACAGGAAGTTATCATATCATCCACATACTAAGTGGGAAAAATACGTATTATTGAAGCTAACTCAAAAACTACCCAAGCAAAGTTAATAAAATTAATATGGGTGGTCCCATATTAATTTTATTAACTTTGCTTGGTTGTAATGAGCTGTCCATCGATTCGACTGAAATGTATGTCATATCATAACATAGCACACGAGTATATACCACCGTCATTTTACATTATTAATGAATATATACGCCAGTACGCCTCATATATTGACACGAAATATGTACCTATCTCTCCTATACTCTGTTTCATTGAATTTAATCTCTTTTTATTAAACCCCGACGCAAAGAAAGGGGTGTTATAAGTTTGACCGCTATGTGTGTGTCTATCTGTGGCACCGTAGCTCTTAAACGGATGAACCGATTTGAATGCGTTTTTTTTTTCTTATTTGAAAGCAGGTTTTCTAGCGATTGCGGGTTTGTCCGAAAGGGTTACCGCAACATACAGGCAACTGAAGGAACACTGGTGGGTTTTAGTCAGTAAGAGTCTGACACGCCCTCCCGCTCCGCCCAGAGCGGGAGAAGTTATTTGATAATTTCCCACCCAAAAAAAAAACGTTTTCTAGCGATGATACTTAGACAAGTTTTATCAAAATCGGTTCAGCCGTTTGAAGATTATCAGCTCTTTTTTAGTTAATGAATGGATGTGAGTATCTTCCACAGGTTTCATCGATTTAAAATTTGATGTTCTGTTACTTCAATTAAAAGAACATAATAACCTTGAACTAATGCTGCAGCATCACCTGAAATTTGCAGAATACCCAACTCCCTTACCAACTTACAGCACAGGTATCGTGTTTGGGTTCATTGGAATGGTCTCAATGAATAGGTTATAGATAGATGGTGAACAGGGTCTGATGATGGAGTAGGAAAAAGAAAGGAGGATATGTTTGTGAAAGTTTTTAAATTTTAACTGTTAAAATTGTACTTGTCTAATTTCCTATCGCAGGTATGCTGGAAGAGATTCCTTAAGTAATAAGCATCACCTTTGTACGTATTTTTAACCGACTTCCAAAAGGAGGAGGTTCTCAATTCGTCTGTATGTTTCTTTTTTTTTTGTATGTTTGTTACGCGATTACTCCGCCAATTATGAATAGATTTTGATGATTCTTTTTTTGTTTGGTAGATCATACTTCAGAGGTGGTCCCATATAAATTTTATTAACTTTGCTTGGGTAGTTTTGAGTTAGCTTCAATTATACGTATTTTTTCCCACTTAGTATGTAGATGATATGATAACTTCTTGTCACTGTTATTTACATAGCAGGTAGTGGTATTCGAATTTGTGTGGGGTAGGTACCACAACTAAAAAGTAAAAAATAAAAAACTTTTTACAAAAAAAAAACAACCAACTTAAAAAAAAAAGCACTACAAAGTGAAAAATAACTTTAATTTCGGAAGTCGGTGACAAAGAACGAAAATTCAAAACTAAAGACACCGGACTTCCAAAATTAAGTTATTTTTCACTTTGTAGTGCTTTTTTTTTGAAGTCGGTTGTTTTTTTTTTGTAAAAAGTTTTTTCTCTGCTCTTTTCTCTCTGTTTTTCTTTCCTGTCTGTTTATATGTATGTGTTTACATAAATGGTAAAATAAATAAATCAAGTATTTGAGAAAGCTTTCTATTAATCTATCAATGTCCATACATATAGCAGATATCGATATGTCATTTATCAAGTAATCATATCGGATATTTGATAAAATAAGACTGATTCCCTCAATGGATTTTATATTTGGCAAGGTTAGAGTTGGACAGTACAGATCTCAGATAGAATTTCGCGGTGAAGTATTAGTATTTTTTGTATTTCTAAACTAATATTATAAGGAAAAAATCTTTGATTTTCGTATGTTTGTTTGTCACGCTTTTACGCTAAAACGGCTTTAGTGGTATGAGGAACAGGGTGTAAAGTTCACTCATCCACCATAAAAAAGAGAGGATCCTCCGACCAGACGGATGTTGTGTCTGGCGGGCAACAGCCCGACTGTTGAAGTCGGAATCTTGTATATATGTCAATCGCTCGGTAAACTCTAATTGCGCGATGCAGGATTTGTGTGACGTCATGTCTATGATGCGTAGTTCGTATGTGGCGGTGTAACCGCTACACGGCTAAACCAATTTGGATGAAATTTGGCACATGGGTAGACCTTGACCTGGGTTAGGACATAGGATACTTTTTATCCCGATATTCCTAAGGGATAGAGACTTATTCAGGTGAAACCGCGGGGCGCAGCTAGTATTGTATATGTAAATGGGACATCACAGACTATCTGCAGTGTTGTCTCTCCTTTCTCCCTTAATCCATCTCCCAAGTCCAAAGGGTGTCTTTAAAATACCGCTTTAAGCGATTACCCATTGTGTCACCCCTTGTAAAGTTTCTACATTTATATCTGTAATTTTTACGGTGCACACAAGAGTATTCTATCTATCTTTCAGTTCCGTCCAATCATGACCTACGCGTGCGTCTTCTTCGCACACGCGAAGCCACGCCGTCTCCATAGCATCCAGACCCTCTAGAACCGTTCCCTTAGAAAGGTTACGGGAGCGACCTTCTATTCACTTAGATCTCAAAATGCCCACCGTCCAGCACTTCATGAAACGCCTTTCAAAGGGCTTCTTCGACTCTGCTCTAAAGCACCCCAATCCCCTGATTGCGGCGGCCGCCCGCTCTACTCCCTTCCGTATAAGTAGGATTCGTCGACCGAGGTATACTCTCTCCATCCCAGACGACCCCACAACCCTCCTTCAGGAGAATAATAGGGTCACCAGTCACAAAGACAAAATCTAACCGCCGTCCTTCCGTCTTCGCCGCCGAGGCGCACCGCGACGTCCCTGACCATCCCCGCCCCGACCCTTGTACGAGCCAGCCCGCGCCGCTGAGCCTGTAGGTTTGAATTTGTCCCTAAATAATCTAAATCCGATCCAGCCTATTCCGTGCTGTCCTCCCCCAGCGAGGCTCTAAGCCGAGGTCCGTATCCCACAGGTGCCCTTAGCGTGTTTATAAGTTTTTTGCCCTGGCTGGAGGCCTTAATTTATTGAGGCATCCACAGGAAAGTCCGGTTAAGCAGCCGACAACCTCCTAGGTTGACCTGCGAGATGCCAAACCAAAAAAAAAAACTTTGAGTGGTAAAACGGAAGCCAGCAAAAACACACGAAACACAAAGGTTACGTTGCTTTTATTAAACTAGTGATAAAATTAATGAAGATACCACTTGTACAGCAGCAAACAAAGTAAACACAGCGAAATGATAAGATATGCTAACAAAAAAAAAAAATTTTAGATAACAGCTAAGCGGCCAAAGATCGGGTAAACGAGCAAGATGTGGTCCCAGCTGACCTTTCAACTTTCTCAGTTTCTCATATAGGTACTTAAGAGCGTTAGAGCAATAAAGTTTTTATTGGCACATCCAGTGAAACACACAGCCGGGGTGAAATAGATAGATAAATAAACTAAACTGATTCTGTACAACCGCTTTGCATGCATTTTAGCTGTAATTGAATACTCCAAATGATTACGGTTTATTTGGTTTTTGCACATGCATGAATATTGGAGCGATTAACTAATATTCAAAGCGTTGTGGTTATTGGACTATTAGGATATATGATGATATTGGAATACCATTCAGTGAAGCTAACACCGTCTATCAATCAATTAGTTGTTGTATCTATACACTACAGTAATTTCGGTAGCTAGATGCTTTCATAGTACCTACCCTACCCGTACCTACGTTTATCTTGAAACAGTCCACAAAAGTCAACGGCCTTGAAAACGACATGTCAAATAGATATTTTTATTCATGTCCACATAAAACGCCATATTTTATACACGTAGAAGAAATACTGTCCTTGATAGTGACATCGAAATACGACGGATAAAAATAACACTACATGAGAACTCACCGGAACTCGATCGATACGTTAGCCATTTCAGCATTACATACTTTAAAAGTGAAGCATTCTAAAAATGCCAGCCATTTTGCAGCGCCCTCGCTTCTGAGAAAAATTCCTTTCACGGAAGTTGAAATACGAATTGTTACGATATTTTCTAGGTTCTCCGTCTACAAAGTGCCTATGACCTAACTTTCGTAAATCAATAGATTGCAGGTAATGCATGGAAACGTCATAATGATCCTAATGCCCCTTATTCCAATTTGTTGAGGTCGGTTTCAGTAGTCATCTCCTCTCTAGTTACACAATTCATCTATCATTTCTTAGGTCTCCCTCTACTCTTATAACTATCCACATTCATATTCAAAACTTTCCTCATCACATGTTCCACATTCCTCCACATTGATAGGAAATGCACGAACACGTATCTTTTTTGCATTTTTTTTATTACTAGGTACCGTGTGGCTCGCCCACAAAGGAGACTGTCCAGTGTCCACCGCACATGAGTAGCACAAAGGGCCATGGAGCTAGCCATGCTTGGCATAACCCTATTAGACCGAGTGCGTAACACCGTAATCCGTCGTCAGTCGAAAGTCTACGACGTCGGAGACAGGGCGATGCGCGTCAAGTGGAGTTGGGCAGGACATCTAGTTAGACGCGAAGATGGCCGAAGGTTAGGCAAAAGAAAGCAGTCGTCCAATTTCGTCAAAGTCGTGGGAAACACCTGGATGAGGGACGCGCAGAACCGGGAAGTATGGCAAAAAAAGGGGAGGCCTATACCCAGCAGGTGGGTGATTCCGAGCTGAAATGATGATGATGTGTGGCTTAGAACATAGCTTTCAAAAAGAAAACATTAAAAATCTGGACAGACTTTCCTTGTAAGCTAATACACCAATCCGTTTATCAACATCCCCCTTTGCGGATTTTTCCCCTAAAAATACTGTAACGGTCAATTACGAGGACCATATTAATTAACCTGTTCACATTTAATATCATGCACATCCATTGTGGTGGTGGTTGTAAAATAATGCCGTAGATACAGCCATTAATTTAACTCAGGAGCTTAATTTCAGTTGCGTGACATTCTGGTAATGTTTTACTAAAATAATAACATTTTCATTGTACTAACAAGGTAAGGTCAAGGTATTATGATTAACTTTATATACTGTGATAATAATTGATATTATCGCTTACGGATAACATGGAACCTTATCAAGCGTATTTTTTACGGAAACAATGCAAATAATAATCAGAAATATAAAGCGGATTAACCGTATTTTTCATAAACTTTGCGACCGTTTGTGTTATTTCAAACAGTGCTAAATACTCGCACATTTGTCAGGAATAATTGCTCGCACTTCCCGTCATCAGTTTCAATACAAACAATTACGGGGTTTACGACCTCATTAAACGGTTCATATGGTCAACAAAGATAAAAACGGTTAGAACAAAACAAATTACTAGTAGCTTGAAAACAACGCCCGTTTTTGTTTTTTAAAAGCTTGCTCTCTGTGAGACGTCAAGGCGCTAATTGCGAGGGACTAGCGTCTGTGGCTAGGGGAGCGGTTCTAAAATAGATGGACCCCCACGACGACGGCATAAGTGCACTCTGAGACTATCGGTTAATTTACAAACTTGGCCAACCGATGCGGGATGTGCTGTTTCGAGGTAATTATTTTCATGTTGATTTTCAATATGTTGAAGCTCAGTGTCACTGCATTTTTAATATGATAAATACCCAGGTAGCTCTGTCTGTCTGTTTGTTGTCTGTTCGTTTTAAAAGTTCAACTGCTGAAGTCAGAACCAACTCTTTCGACAGAAATATAGAATGGACACTTGAAACATTTTATACCGGAAGACGAACCTTACACGTGTCTGGCTCGTGGGGTTGGTTAGTAAATTTTGATTGAGGCAAGCTATAATACAATAATGTGCTATATTTCTATTTTCTTAATGTCCCTCGGCAAGCTTTGTGTTCTTCAGTTGTCGGATTTCTATCAGTTGCCCTTTTTCACTTGGTATGGTACAGACCCGACGCTCTCAATCGACTTGGAAGTATATAGAGTTGTTAATACTGTTTTAACTTAATGTAATTTATTTAAAAAAATGAGAAAAGCCGCTAAAGTCGCAGGCATGACAGATAGGAAAATTGTTTTACAGCTCTATATATTCACACGGAAATCAAAACAAAACAACAATAAAGTACTTAATTCTGAATTCAAATTTTAATTATTATACACGATAAATCTAATAATTGATGGACATGAAAATTAGCATTCGTTTGTATTCGGAAATCCGATGATACCCGAGGGACATTAAGAAAATAGAAATACTTTATGTATGCTATTCACTCATGGGAGCTTCGGTCATGATTGGATTTGGAGCTTTTCAAAACGGAAATACATATTAACAAACGAAACTTCGCTCTTTATCAGCTGTGTGGAATGGATTCCAATCGCGTAATTTATAACAATTGTACTGCGTAATATATTAAAGGAAATCCTACATGACTAATACAAAACTAGATTCATATCTGAGAAACAAATTATTATCACACAAAGCAGCTGCCTTTCTCTACTGCATTTTTCATTCATTGTGTATTTATTAATCAAGTTGGCTTGAAGCCGAGAGTACAAAAAGAAACAATTGACTACTTATAGAGCATCTACTGTTCTTTGTGCTAGGTACTCAAAAAGTTCTTGAAACGTAACCCCAAGATGCGGGCATACTACGTTAAGATAATTCTCAACCGATTGTAGAGTTCGTAAACAGTGTGTGCGTTATCATCAAAGCAATTACAGTATATCTTGGTTTACTTTACAGACAAGCCGCATTGTACTCGTCTGTAGTAATTGCTTCCACGTTGGACTAGGATTTACAGAGAGCCGAGCTAATTTGTTGATTGAAGAACTTTCAAATCAACGAATTAAGTATCCTCTTGTGGTCACAATCACAAGAATTGTACCATTTGTAACTATTGCAGATAGGTATGTGATGGACTGATGCCTTAGTGGTGATTATTTCCAGGATTCTTTAATGCACGGCTTTTCACTGGAGTGGCTTATGAGCAGGTTTACGTTTATTAGTGCTTTTTACGGCTACGTCTTCCTATCGTGTCTATGGATTCTAATAGGCAATTATTTGATCCCAGTAGATGGCAACGCTTATTTCGCTGTCGATGGCTTGATTGAGGACTTGAGATCCAGGTGTAGGTGTACCCACAGGTACAAGAGCAATGGAGAAGAAGCCATTCTAATCGGGAAAATTGCACTCACTGTGTTTGGTAGAATTAATCGACGAGAAATAAAATAAAAGTACAAATTAAGAAGAGTATGGACTATAGACACCTGTCTTAGGCGCACTACATGTAGGTAGTTAAGGTCCACCTACAAGAAAGTTGCGGATCGAGAAGTGCTTTAACTAACACTAATGTTGCTTGTGGCTAAGTGGTCGGCTGTCTGCATTAGAGGATTATTTTGGAGTCCGTAAACGCCCACTACGTAATCCCTAAATCGTTTTTCAGACACCTACGCTCCTACGGAAAGATAGGAATTGGACTTATATTTTGCTGGATACTGCTGCTATTTTAAGTGCGTACTGTGGTACAGTGTACTAATTTATATTTTATAAAAATACATTATAGACAAGCATCTCTCGGTGACTGGCCTTTGGCGCGACAGCGAATTGGTTTCGAATTTCACGGCGTGATTTTACGAAACTTCATACGCCAGAACTTGTTTGAGAAGCGAATTGTGAGTTTTCTTTTAATTCTAATCTCACAAATGTGAATTTAATATTCTTACAACTTGAAAAAAGATTGACGCATCCACGATAAAACATCGCGTCTTACGGCAAATTCGGGTCACACTAATCAGTAAGCGAAGTGATGCGTGACTAAGTAATAATTACGTTCTTAATTACTCTAGTAGAATTACTACACCCAAACGTGGGAAG
The DNA here is from genome assembly GCA_949152395.1 of Agrochola litura. NCBI lineage: Eukaryota > Metazoa > Arthropoda > Insecta > Lepidoptera > Noctuidae > Agrochola > Agrochola litura. Next base: position 9,632,869 of record OX424509.1, read on the forward strand.
CCCCCCAGGAAGATGGCGCTCACCACGTCCCCCACAAGCTGGGGCCGGAGACTCTGCGTCAGCGGGGAAGCCCATGGGCGGAGTTTCTCCCGCACCATCTTGTATGGGCGTCCGCATGGGTCTCTGTTCAGAGTCTCCAGCATCTCCTCTCGGGCCAGTGCCCTGGCCCGCAAGTTCTCCGCTTGGAGGGCGGTCTTCGGCGCTCTGTACCCCTCGCACAGCTCCGCCCGGATGGCCTCCGTATCCGGAGGGCGGATACGATAGGGAAATCGTGGCCCCCGGCAACAGGGCAACCGAAGGAACACGGGTGGGTTTTAGTCAGTAAGAGTCTGACACGCCCTCCCGCTCCGCCCAGAGCGGGAGAAGTTATTTGATAATTTCCCACCCAAAAAAAAAGGACTAACTGGATGCGGAAGGCGGAGAAGCAGGTGCTGTGACGTAACTTGGGAGAGGCCTATGTCCAGCAGTGGACTGCTATAAGCAAGTTGACTGAACCACTCACCGAATAAAGAAGAAATTGTTGTGATTTATTTGGAAATATCAACAAGAAAACAGTCAAAGATTTATCAAGTTTACATACCTCATTTTCAGAATGATAGCATGTCTTCAAGGAATTGTAAAATTACATTAGTTGTTTAGTTTTATAATCATTATTATGATAAGTTGATAGGAGCTTCATTATCATATTTTATCTTGTTATTTTTCAAAAATATAATATTGCTTTTTGCTGAAAAACCACAACCACAGCATACTTACTTTGATACATTATTTTCATGCCTGGGTATTGTTTTAGTACTTAATGATTATTTTATTTTCTGCTATGGTTCTTGTTATAGTAATTCTGATAATGATAAAAAAATAATCACACAGCAGAAAGTGTGTTTCAATTAAATAACTTTAAACTGCTTAAAATTATTAGTGGGCTGGCGAGTAGGTATTAAAAGATAACAAAAAGTAACCAAACCTTCCATGGTTTTATCTCAATTACCTTGGCAGATGGTGGAGAAAAATAATGGATGACATCATACACATTGCACACCTATGATGTATGAGTTCAAACAAAAAAAATCCAAAACGCTCAACAACTCTGACTTTTAAGGTTCAAAGTCTTTTGCACATGGTGTGGTCAACAGTCAATTTCATTTGAACATCTGTACAGCAAGTTATTAGTTTCAATTAGGCACAAGTGTCTGTTCAAAAATAAAACTTCAATCAGATTATTATTGTGCCAGGGGGAAACAGAGGCTAGTGATTCTAATTTATTATTATCACTGCAAATTGATATTGCACACACAGTAATTAAGATAATAATACAATGAATTAGTCTGGCTTAAACTAATCATAGATAAATTTATTTATAAATCATGTTGTTATTAAAAACAGAATTATATTATCCTTTCAGAAAATAGAACATTTTAATTAATTGATTGAAGTACTTTTTGATGCATGTGACTCCCAAAAATATAATATTAAAATTGAAGAAACATAAATGAAATTTCTTTTATGAACTTTAAATAAATGTAACAAAATCTGGCTTGAACAGAAGCCAGTAAGCCATTTAAAATTATTTAGCAAATGAAAGATCAACATGGCATAGGAAGGAACACGGGTGGGTTTTAGTCAGTAAGAGTCTGGCACGCCCTCCCGCTCCACCCAGAGCGGGAGAAGTTATTTGATAATTTCCCACCCAAAAAAAAAAAAAAAAAAAAAAAAGGAAATGAAAGATAACAATGACTTTATGGGCAATCATTTCCATCATAATGATTTAATTTAAAGATAATTTGGAAAAATGAGTGCAAGTCTAGTAATCCTGATCTAATCGCCACATAAGGTGACTAATACTACAATCAATAACTCTACACTGATAGCATGAGTATGAAACAATTACTGTACATACCACAAAATGTTTTGTTTAGATTTGGAAAAAATAACTGTGATACTGCCAAGTAATGAGCAATAGCTGTAAAGTAAATACTGAATGCCTGGTAATCAGCCGCACGCCTCCGCGCAACATGCTGTATCTTCAACAGTTGATATTAAGGAACCAATTTATTATAATAGACTGGTAAGGTATAACTGTGACTATCTATTCATTTGTGCGATTATGCCACACAATGAATAATGTACAAAGAATACAAAATATCCTAAAATGAAAAATCCCTCTTCTACCATCCTTCTACCATTTATCTTATTCCAGATAATTATTGATTTGTTGGTGTTATGTGACTTACCTGTAATGTTGACTTCTTCACCTCAGATAGTCGGAACACAAATTTCAGAGTCACACTTCTAGGTCACCAGTTTTTCGAAATAATGTCCTTCAATTAAATTATTGTCCTATGCGTCCTTGATTCTTTTATCCAGATCAATACACAAAAAACAGCTCTTTCAACGATTAAACGTTGGCATTCGTACTTCTCTTTACAAGTAACGTCAAAATTGTCAATCAGTCAGTGCTTAGCTGTCAAGAGACCACAAATAATCACTATTGGATAAATTAATCACTATTGGAAATGTATATTTTATAGAAAGCAATCAATTGAATAATATCTTAATTAATCCTTACTAAATGATAGAATAGTGGCACACTTTTAATAAATTATTTGATATGTGTCTTTTGAATGCCAGTTATTTTTCTTACTAGTAACACCAAAACATATGGATGGGGTTCGTTCATAAACGGTGACAGGATCATGCAGTCCACATTTAAAATTTCTAACACTAAATATGAATTCTCTGTTTTTCTTTTCAATGTGATAACAATATGCCATTGTTTTACGTAACAATTATATGACTAAGTTGTTATAAAAGTGCTTTTATTTTTTAAATATTCCTTCGACGATTATCGATTATCTGTTTTACTCAAAATATTCGGAACGTACTTAACATGTTTTATCTCTTTCTTTCTCTACGTCATTCTCTCACGTTCGATGTGAGGTGTCAGAGAAATATTCGTGAAAGCTATTAAAAAATAATTAAATCTTGAGATGTTTAGAATATTTATTTCTTTTGTAAATTATGTATTTCTTTAATAAAACCATGCTAGTGATGTTTGATTATCTGGGATTAAACTAGCGAAGATATTTTTTGTTTTATTAGTTCATTATGAACTGTCACCAAGTATTAAGTGGTGCCTGTAATTCAGGAGATCAATGTTTTGCTGTTGGTTCTGTCGAAGGAATACCTTTCACAGTAAGTACTTAGATTAATGTCCGTGTCGTTGTCGACGGCCAAGTCTCGTGACTTAGAATCCTGAGCACCTAAAGTGGTAATTGAGAAGTGATGTTCCTAACAGGAAAATCTAATTTAGCCTAGTTGATAAGCATAACATTTTCGTTTGGTCACTAAATACTATTATATTCTATTGTTTGTGAACGTATTATACCTCATTACTTAGCATTCGTTACAGAGGAGACATACCAATAGAATGAGTTTCCTTGAATGCTAATTTGCATCAGTCATTTATAGATATTTAAATAACAATATTACTAAAGGCAACTGATAACTGTAGAGTTAATGTTATAACACAGCTCTTTACCTAGGTTTTACATAAATATATGGTATGGAAATCTTTCCATTTACAGTGTATGATCATAATCAGTTAAGTAAATATTTATAAAGATCTGCTAAATTAATATTTAACTACTATTCTACATGGTATAAACATTTGTACAACATAAACAGATTTTTAATAAATATAAGATACTGGGCATATTGAATCTACTTACGACCTTATGTAATCTTTAAAATCAAACCTTATTTGGCTCAATACAATTATTTTGAAATAAGTATGTTGAGTTGATAAAGTTTGAATGGTTTTCAAAACTATGTTTCTCTGAAGCTAATTCCTCGCTGAGACAAAATTTTTGTTTAAGCACTTATTTTCAATAAGAAAATGATTAAATATATTAAATACCTTTTAATTAGCTAATCACACATCACAGGGTTACCTAACAAATTTGTGTTATTTCCTTAATTCTACAGTTGTCAAAACAAATAAGTCCTTGAATGCTGATTTCTTTGTTTTTCACACAAATTAATCATGCACTAACTTATGTCATGACAGTGTACAGAGCTGTGTAAAAAAACGATTCAACGTCAAATCTAAATGTCACTTTCAAGTGTCCTTCTGTTATGCCGGGGGTTCGAAGAAAACCGATAGGGAAATCGTGGCCCCCGGCAACATGGCATAGGAAGGAACACGGGTGGGTTTTAGTCAGTAAGAGTCTGACACGCCCTCCCGCTCCACCCAGAGCGGGAGAAGTTATTTGATAATTTCCCACCCAAAAAAAAAAAAAAAAAAAAAGTGTCCTTCTGTTCTGCTATTAAATAAATAATTTCTGAGACATATTACAGTAACTTGCAAAGAACTTCTGCGGTATATTAGAACTACAGTAGGTTTTCATTATTTTTATAAATATATGTGTATGCTTAAAAGTAAAGTACCAATTTAAAATCAACATTGCCCAATGGTCTCGCTGGTATGCTTGGTTATTTAACATGTTTTTCTTTTCCACAGGCTTATGCAGCAGGATGTAACATTGTCATCTTGGCCTCCAACTTCGAAAGGGTACAGATAATTCCAGGAGCAATACATAGTTACGTCCGCATTGGCTCGTTAGACTGCAGCACTGATACAGGGAAGATCGCTGCGTCCTATGGGGCTGAAGTGTGCATATTTGAACCAACACCGCTTATACATACAGCTGCTACCACTCATGTAAGTAATTATTATAAATATTACTTTTTTGTGGATTTAGCAGCAATTTAAATAATAATAGCTACTGATAAGGAAACCCCTATTGATGCCTCTAATCCCTGTCAGTTAGAAAATTATTAGAGGGGCTGACTCCCCAAAGCGCACCCAACATTCATATTAGAATCACCATTTGTGGAAGCAACATGAATTTCCTGATAATGTTACTGTAAAATTGATTAATATTATGATAATAAAAAGATGGCAGATTAAGAGGGATTACAGCAGCATGCATTGTTATCACAACAGATATTTACAACCATAACTGTTAAACTGGAAGTATTTGATATTATACAAAATGGATTGCAGATAAAGCAGAAATTTTATTACCAGGAACTAAAAGAAAAATACTTAAACTATGACACAATGCACTCAAACAATTATCATTAACAATTAATATAAATTTCAAATGCTGATATGTCATTGTCTCAGTTCCAGATGAAAAGCAAAAATAATAAGTACCTAGATAAAAGCTATATTACGTATTCTGCTATGTATACACAGCTACATATCAAACTTTTCCAGTAGAAGCTGACCTCTCATTGTACGGAAATCCTATACAATGCGAGATCAGCTTAAACTGGAAATGTATAGCTTGATATGTAGCCGTGTGTACTCTACTATCATTGTTTATACTAGCTGTCTAGGTACTGACAATGAGTTCATGTGACATTAGTTAATGTTGTTTAATTATCATTGTACAGTAAATATTAATCCTCCTGAGGCTAACTACCCCTTTTTTATTTATTTTTACAATGTGTCTATCTATACATATGTAAGTAGGTTTTAAACGATTCTACAGCTTAAAGTTCAGCTCTTATAAGGGGCACTTATAAAATTTACAAGGTTGCTGCCAAGGCCATTTTGACGCATTTCAATTAAAAAACAATTAATATTTACAGAGACTTATGCAAGACTATATGCAACATCTAATATTTGTCGTGCCTCGCGAAATACAAACTTATAAGAGATTCATTAAATTACTCTTGATTAACGATGTATTGTCCGCAGTTGAACTTAATGGCGTTTAGAATTATGACTTACGTCATTCAGATCTGAGTTCGGAAATTTGTCGAATGAAATAGGAGGTTTTCAGATTTGTTACATATAGGTCTCTGAACCTCGACGATTGCTGATGGCGCGGCGCCAATTGACCATAATATGAATGCAATTGGTCAATGTCTATCTTAAAAACTGTTTTCGCACTCGAATTCTTCATTCAATTCAACGTGACTGTTCAGGGCTTGGAGTACCGGTGGGTGCAAACCGGCAAATTGGTGGCGGATGGGCCGATCACTGCGCTGTCATGGAATCTCGAGGGCACCCGGCTGCTAACAGGCGGCAAGCTACTGCAATTATGGCACCAAGCGTCGCTCTATCAAGATGACAGCCAACGTAAGATATCGTTTTCTTCCAATTTATCTATGCGAGACGCTAAAATTCTTGCTTCAAGTGGTATTATTATCATTGTTCATGTACATCTTTATCTGGAAATCAGATATCGTGATTTGAGACGATCTCGAATTGTTTCTGACGCCATGTAACTGCACCTACTTACATTACAATTTTTAATGTTGTTAATGCGGCAAAGTAATGATTTTATGGCTGCAAAATTAACCACGCTATAATTCACTCTAATCGTGTCGGAAGTGAAGCTAACTTATAACAATGTTACGGAACTAGAACTGGTATTTAGTAGTATCGATTCATTTATAGTGCAGGGGCGTGTCAGTATTATGTTTCAGCTTGTTTTTGTTTTACTCGGCAGTCAATTTATTGATACGGATTCGATACCTTTAGGTACTACACACAATGTGTAGTGATTTGACTTTAATGATAAGTACTATGAACTTGGTCAAACCAAAAGAGTATCATAGAATATTGCATGTTACGTTCTGTGTTTGTGCTTACACCTATAGCAATAACGTATCAATTAGCCATATAACTAGATTTTTTTTCTACCATGTCGTATAATAAAATAGCCAGTCAGCAATTTATTCATCTTTAATTAATTCAGGCACATTATCCATAATTTGTTAGTATTACTTAAACTATGTTAGTCCAATTAACTAAGTCACAAACATAAACAAATTAGAAACAATAATAATAATACAACACAATATAAGCAATAGGTACTATATCTATTATGCCAGCTTCTGGAGACACTTGACAACAATACGCACAGGCGCCCCATCAGGTGGCCTTCAGTCTTACTAGTTACAATGCTCAGGAGATGTAGTATCTATATTCAAATTGTTGGCATAGCTATAGTTTGACCAAGACCGTTGTAGGAATGCGCGGCGAGGCGGGGGGTAGCCTTGACGAGGGCGGGCGCGCACCTTGAACATTGACGAATGAGCGGCCTGCACTGTCCGGGGGGACTCGCCGTGCACATACCTAAGACGCGGAACCGCGGTGTCGGTCAAACTATAGCCTATACTGCTGCTCGGCAAAGGCCTCCCTCCATTCTTCCCACCGGTCCCGGTTCTTAGCCATTTCTTGCCAATTCCTAAAGACGACATCCAAGTCGTCCCGCCGTCTCCTTCCTATATTCAAATAACCCGCGTAAAAAATCCTTTTCTTATTTCCAGCGAGTTCAGGAGTGACATTCCAGATAGGTGGTGACAAGGATGAGAAACCTAAGCAGGCCGAGGAAGACGAGCCCGTGAGTACAACGCAGATTATGATACGCTCTGATAAGATAAAACATACAACAATATACTCCACCGTCCACCGTTATCTTTGTTTTGTTTATCTATTATGGTCTGTAATAACTATATTTAGTATGAATACAATGATCAATTAGACGTCACTACGGTTTTATAGTGCAGTGAAATCATCTTCCCACGTACCCAGTGTACCCACCCACCAAAACTTAAACGTTTTAATTATGTACTACACTAAATCGTTACGGAAATTATACTTGATGATATTCATTTATAAATAAGTTTTGACTTGTACTGCAAAAGTAAGGCTATACTTGTTTGCGTTCCACTTAAATGCTCTCATTTCGGTGACCGCAATAATTCTATAGGTCTTACGTGATGCATTAAGTCGCAACTAGAATTCTGATCTTCTATTTCATTTACCTACAGCGATCTTAAAGGGACTCGTGCTATCAAAAACTGACAGTTCCTATCAATTTCTGTAATCTTGATGTAATTTTCTAGTTTCATTATCACTAATTGATGAATTGTTTCGTACTAGCAATCAGTCAAAGTCAAAATGATAATCGTTTAAATTTTTTTTTGTTTAGTCTTGATTTGGGGCAAGTACAATAAAACATTTCATGAGATAGTGATTGTGATTTATGATTACGACCCATTTCAGTTTTATGGGTGTATTATTTCGGGAACGGAAAAAAAATCTAGTCCAGCTTTAGTGTCCAATTCTCGTGCTCATTAATGAACACAAGTCTTGTTTTGTAATTTACAATAGATTTATGGATCTCGCGCACTATACTCCATTTGAAATAAGATTAGACATTTAAACAAACCTTTTTACAGTCCGTTCAACCGATTTTAACTTTTATACCGTAGGTATAAGGATGGCATAAGCAAAAAAGTGGTATCAATACCAACTTTTTACTGCAGCTGCCATTTGTCATGCCACCAATGCAGTAGAAGTCAAAATCGGTTGAACAGACTGTAAAAAAGGTTTATTTATTTAAAAATGTCTAATCTTATTTCAAATGGAGTATAGACGGCCACGACTCCGGCCAGTCGTGGTCCGTGGCCCGTGGCCCGGTCTGCGGCTAGTTGGCCGTTGCGACCAAGTGTAATTCGTATCGGTTTCCATAGTTTACCTGGTCGCTGCGACCACTGGCCAGATATGAAGACGAGTTGCGGTCCTGCTTATTACTAAGGCTATAATAATTGAATGTCAATTTCGTAAAATAGGAGATGATCAATTAGAACAAAGTTGTTAATATTTAAGTAATTTAAAAATCTATGATTCGTTTTACATTTAATTTATTATGTCGTAGGGGTGGATATGCGTGTGGCAATGTCACACAGCGACTCCGGCGCATCATCTTGCGTTCTCACCGGACGGCGTCCTGTTCGCCACATCTGGCATCAACGACCGACTCGTCAAGATCTGGTACCAGAACAAAGGTAATAAAATAAAAATTGTAAACAGTTTTGGCTTTAACTAGGACACATTGAGCTTTGTGTGTGAAAGAGACTGTCACACAGGTCCCTATGAGTGACAGAGACAATGCTCTACAAAGCCAAACTTTTTATAAAAATCGATGTGTCGTTTTATGGCCAGGTACTGAAAAGAAAGAAGGAAAAAAAGAAAAAAAGATTTACTTAGCACAGACTAAAAGGCCCACAATATAATAAATAAAATATACAGTAGCTAAAAAAAATAAAAAAATAAAACAAACACAGCTGCTGCATATGACATTTAAACAGGTGTTGTTTTGATATTTTAACTGCTTCGTATCTAAGAACATTGAATTGTAATTTTCAAATACTGCTCAAGTGTTTATCAAATACTTATGCAAATATTTTTATGACTAAGATGATATTTAGATAGGTACAATGAAAGGTGAACTCTAAAAAGTCTGGCCTGAAAAGACACAAAATCCGGTTTTGGGTGACTTTGTAAAAATAGATGCTCACGTAAGAAGATTATACCTGCTTGATAAGAGAATATTCCTCCTAATAAAAGTAAGTATGGCGGCTATGCTTCTAACCGTAAACATCTCGAGATAAAATGGGTTATGAACTTGTGAATGTCATGATGCATTTCAAGATCTTTGTAATGACAAAATACCAAAAAAAAAAAAAACTAAAAGAAAAAGATAACTTTGTTAGGGGCAACAATATTTTTTTATAATCTTAGTTTCAAAAGTCACTGCACGCTACTGGGATCACTGTATTGTTCTATATCTGTACACAAGCGTGACATATACTTTATAAATTGTAGCCTATGTTACTCAGTGATAATATAGCATTCTACTGTTTAAAGAATGCAAAATAAAATTATTCTTTCTCTCATACACCGAACATATGAAATATAATAAAGAATATAGGAAATCAAATATAAATATGAATACATAAATAATAACATGATTTAATAATAATTAAAATACTTCTAAGAATTTAAATAATAATTACCTATATTATTCTATGCAATACATAAAATTTAAATCCCTAATATACTATACCTATATACACAAACCTAATAATATACAATATATACATAATTATACACACAATTAAACACATCTAATAATTTATAATAATATTGAATTGCTACTTAGCCCTCTTCCTCTCTCCTAATTCTGCTGTGCCCGACAGGGTCCATATTGATCTTTTACTTTGTTATACCATCTATGTACATATTGAATGCAATAAAGATCCAGTAGTTTTTGACTTTATTCATTACAAACAAACATACAAAAAATCAAATCCTTTCTGTTTATATTATTAGTTTAGATATAATAAAATAGTAACGAAGAATTTTTGGCCGTTTGTCTGGATGTATGTTCCGAATTGGTGCAAAAACGACTGATCGGATTTGGATAAAATTTGGCACAGAGGTAGTTTATATCCTGGATTAAAACATAGGGTTACTTTTAATTCCGGTAGTACGTTCCCGTAGGATATTTTCCGACATCCACGCGGGCGAAGTCGCGGACAAAAGCTAATTTAAAATATTAAAGAAAATGTGGTAAACAAACTTATACGGCAACTTACGGCAAGATATTGCCTTGAATTCAAACAAAGCACCTCTAACTGAAACCATAAAAAGATGGCAAAGATAAAACGACCTGTATTCCAATAGTAGCTAAATGGTTGGTATGTCGGCTAATTTGTAAAACTAGTTAATACTCATTACTCGTAGTAATTTCATAGTATGACATTGAAATGACGCGATAATTGTGGAAGCAATCTTCGGCAGGAAAACGCCAGTGACATCATTTTCTATTACAAAACGAACAATACAATATGCATTTGTTATTTTTGTTGTAAAATTTAACACGCCAAATACGGTTGAGTTAGGACATTGTTATTCCGATGTTCTTTTTTCCGAGTTATGTAAAAGTATACAATTATTCTGTTTGCATCCAGAACAATGATAGCTAAAAGGCTCTACTGCTGGTACACACGGCTACATATGAAGCCACACATTTCCAGTATAAGCTGATCTCGCATTTACAGGATTTCCGTACAATGAGAGGTCAGCTTATACTGGAAACGTGTAGCTTGATATGTAGCAGTGTGTACGTACTTATTTATCTGCAAAGTAATTTCTGGTCCACGGTACGTTTAATTGACTACTATACTTAGATACGACCATCAGATAATTAATCATTAAGGTGATTCGTTAAATGTTACCCGCATAATTCAAAATGCGCTGTTTTACGTTGTATGTTGGTCAAAATTTATTGGAGGCAATTATGATAACTATATTGTAATCATTTAAAACATCAATATTGTAGCTCAAAAAATTACATTTGCTGCAAATCGTCATATTTTCACGAAATAGTCTTATTTGCAGTAAATATAATTTCGAATTGCCGCGTATTAAATTTTGATCAACATACCACGTAAAACAACGGTATCATTTACAAAAAAAATATTTATACGAACGTAAAAATTATAAACAAATGTCATGATTTCATGAAAAACTCATTCAATGGATAAAATTTTACTTAGAGAGATGTATTAATGATTATAATTCTGTAAATACGTATTTGTTATGGTCTCAACCTGCAAATTCCAAAAAACGTAAGAAAATTTGAATTTCGCGGGCTGCCTTTTCGGATCCACCATAAATGACACAGCACTCAGTTCGTCTACCTAAAGAGAGGTATATCTTGTAGGAAACCTGTAAAACTGATTATGTATGAATATTGTTTATTGTTTGTTGTAGTGCTCGCCCAGGCACATAATGATCACTCTCCGACCGAGCTGAACTACACGTTCATATACGTGGCTCATCCCCGCGCTGTCACACATCTGTCATGGCGGAAGACTAGCAAATATATGCCCAAGTAAGTTATGCTTTAGTTTTAGACCTTACACAATATAACATAAAAAAAAACGAGCGAGCTTTACAGTAGTCGCATATGATATGTAACATGTGACATCTCACATTAAAGGGGCAGGGGCCTCGTCAAGGTCGTTTCTGACGGCCAATTCTATCACCGCGCGCGATCATTGTTCAAATCAAATAGCGTGCGCTTCTCTGGCTTCCTGTGACACACTTCCGTCTCTTTTCACGAAAGCACTCCCACAGATTTGATTATTTAGATTTTTTAGATTTAGATTGTGATTGCAGGAAACCGAGATGGTATTGTACGTTTTATTGACTACATAAAAACAGCCTTGCATACAAAGTGCGTGTGTGTACACCCATTTGTTTACACCACAGGATTAAAGTTAAAAGGAATTAAGAAATATTTAAAAGCAAAACCTAGAATGCTTGTAACCGTCCCAGGTCAACAAAATTGATGCATAAGTAAATATTATGAGTATATATATCATAAACGCGAGTCATTCTTTAGAATTGGAACCTTATGTCAGCAACATAAAGTCACATAATGACGTACGCTTATAAAATTTCGTCACTTTCACCAGGGGCAGCGTCGGCAACGTGCTAGTGACGTCATGCGTGGACAACATCTGCCGCGTGTGGGCGGAGACGTTGCTGCCTGAAGACGAGTGGGGGGGCGGCTGCGTGACGTCGCACTCGCGCTCGCCGCCACGCCGCCAGCGCGCCACGCACCGACACAAGCACCGGTTCATGCAGCGCTTGAAGCATATGAAGTAGGTCAAACTTATATTTTCAGCCTGAAAGTACACACGGATTTACTGATCGAATACTACGACAAACTAACTTTCCATTCCATTCCTTTTGAACCTTTTTAGAGCCCTTTACCAATCTATAAATGCGTTTGTATAAATAAAACAAGATTGACATAAATCCACAAGACAAGGTACATTTGGACAAGTGGGAATCGACTGATCTCGATTGCCGGACTTCCCTGTTTCCGTTTGCGCATGTATTATTATTTTATTAGCTGTGTCTAAAATACACGATAGAGGAGAAATTAGCGTTGGACAACATAGACTTTAAAAAAAAAAATAAGAAAGAAAAAGGTCCCATTCCCTTCACAAAGACCTAAGATTCCATTCCTCTCAGAAGCGCCAATATCAACAAAAATGCAATGAATGTCGTCTCATATTATCTAAACAGCCTTGACTGTAAACTTTCCTTTATGATTCACGAGTTGTAGACATTTATGATCAACTCGCTTGAACAATTTCAGCGCAACACGCAATATGAGCATAATTTTTACTAATGCCTGTGAAGAGTTTAAAATTTACAATAGACTTTGATCAAACCTAAAAAGAACTAGGTTTCTCAAGAACGCCCGAACTCTACTTATCATGGCATCTCGGCCTTCTTATATTGAATTATAAGAGGTTTATTTAGAAACGTTGCTTAAAATTAAGAGTCGTGTAATTAAACGTCATAACATTTAGGTTATGCAGAAATTCATCAATTTCAATGTTTATAAATAACCCTCTTAAGAAGCCGCCGCCCAACGGACGTCTGAATATCATTATAATACAATTACGGTATTTCTGACACCTAAGAATATCCTCCGTTTAGATTAGAATGACTTCTAGAGTTTCAACCCGCGACTACCTACCTCAAGTAGAAGCTTCTCCTTCGAATCACATCTATCCTTTCAGCGTTGTGGCATAGGCATAGTTGACAATATTTCCCAATCAATCAATCTGCCTAGCCTGTTCCCAACTATGTTAGGGTCGGCTTCCAGTCTAACCGGATGCAGCTTCATACCAGTATTTTACATGGAGCGACTGCCTATCTGACATCCACAACCCAGTAACTGGGTAATACGATACCCCTTGGTAAGACTGGTGGTCAGACTTTCGGATTTCTGACAACCTGTAACGACTGTCAAAGATCCACAAATGACAGCCGGGACCAACAACTTAACGTGCTTCCGAGGCATGAGTTGATAATATTTTTTCCATTTAATTATTTTTTGGAGCCAAATGAATCGAGTTCCTCCTTCTTGTCGCACACCAATGTAAAGATTTACTTTTTTATGTTGTTTATTTCAGCTTATTATGATACGCCGTTTAATGAATCTCCATTCAATGGATGATGTCAACTAGAAAGCGGCCAGTATTATGCCAGTGTAAATCGTCGTGTCTTGCATTGATATTTGATTGTTCCAGGACATGTTTCCACATCAGACGGACGGCCCAGTCGTCCAAGCAGCCTGGCGCGCCCATTCCCACGCTACCTTCTACGTACAGCGCCCACGACTTCCACAATCCTTATCATGTTACTTCTTATACTGGAGGTAAATATTCTACACTTTTGGCTCTTTCCTCTTATGCGAAAGTCTGTGTCTAGAATAAATTTTATTCGCAGTCTCTTTTAGAGTATACACACTGCAAATGCATAGCGTGGTACTGTATTTATGTTTTTTTTAATATAATATAATATAAATCGTTTATTTATAAAAAAGTGCACATTTACAATAAGTAGGTAACTTAATAATTAAAATAGAGCACAGTTGCTTATTTGCCTGAACTAGGTTAAACCTGTGTTTCAGGCTACGAAGTGCATAAATACTTGATGATTGTAGATTGAATAAGTTTATGAATGAGATAGTCGGATATTTCCGTAAAAATACGATTGTGCTTGGAACTCAATTTTTTTAAGTGTTTGTAGCTTAAAATTTATAGGTCTTATGAGTAAGAAGATTTAAGCTGGATATAGCCGAAAAATATATGAATGTGTGTGTATGACTTTTGCATGCCTACTGGTAAAATATGGCTGAACCTATTCCCTATATCACCTTGTACTGTACCTACCCATATTTGCAAAAGAATAGTATATATTTTACAACAACTGAAAAAAAGGGAATTTAATTCGAGGGATTAAGTTGGATACCGAGAGCAGCGAAGGATTCTAGAGTAGAATCACGAGCGTAGCGAGGAATACAAGGACCGAAATGATATTTTTTTTCACGAATTATGCTCTCTACTTTTTACCACTGACTGCTTGAAAATAAATAGTAGTTATAGTACCTATTTATATTTATCACATTTCACTATATAATCGGTAATAAGAAAAGAAAGGATTAAATGTACTTGTTCCAAATTCAAAATGTTTTTATCACCCAGTGACTAAAAGAGAGTTTTATTCACTGTTATCGATGAATCAAATGCCTTTTTTCGAGTGGCAATGGTAAAAAATATATTAGTCTATAGCTTGTCATATTAGTTTCGTTTTACGTTCAAATAACTTTTACAGCACAGCAATCTAGCACTAGAGTGATCAATATAATATGCATGAAGAAGAGGTTATAGTAGTCGTTTATCGGCTGTATTAAACTTCATTTTTATTGGCAGTAAAATTTTTATGGGTCATATAATATTCTTAATAACACGGAGTTTATTACGCCATATCACCGTGATATACTATAATAATTATATGATGAAGAACTTATTGTGAAGAAATTTTGTGTTGCAAGACAAAACTCACTCAATTAATTATGATGTAGACTTCCAAAATAAACAAATGATTCCAAGACGTATACTAAAAAAACTTTAAAGTATAATCCGGCCACTAAGAGAATGCGTTCCTCACACCTCTCAATTGAGTACAAAAGAATACATGTTTTACGAATTTATACTTTACTAGCTGCGCTGCACGGTTTCACCGTTTATAAGTCTCGATCCCGTGGGAATATCGGGATAAAAAGTATCCTATGTCCCAAATCAAGTCATGGACTACCCATGTGCCAAATTTCATCCAAATCAGTTAAGCCGTTTTAGCGTGAAAGCGTAACAAACAAACTCACTCTCGCATTTATAATATTACTTACGATTTGTTCCTAGTCGTGTCAAACTGAGGTGTCAGGAACGCATTTTCTCGGCCGGAGTTTAGGCCCTTTTACATACCTCCGTAAACTACAAATAAGAGTCATAATAGGCATGATGCCTGGGTCAAAAAAAAAGAAATTCTATTTAGTCCATCAGTCAGATAATAAAAAAATATTAGACACGTATTTTTTGCTTTATCGTATTAATCAAAAATGACTTAGATAAAACGCATTAAAGTTGGGGAGTGGGGGTCGCTACGTCACAAGTAAGTATAAAATCTACATACAAGTGACGTCACGGCACATTTTAACTCAATGTATCGCCGTAATCTTTTGACAACGTAAAAAAAGAAAAAATATGTGTCCAATATTTTTTAATAATCTACAAGACGGACAAAAAATATTTTTTTAGTCATCGTCCCTATTATAATGTGTTTCATCCATCACTGTTATTGTGTGAGAGAGAGAAAGAAGAGGAAAGGAGATAGAGCTAAACAGCTAATAATCGAAAGTCGATCGATGAACGTAATCTAGCTGCCATTCACCAATCTAGATCGATTTGAATGGTCGATGTCTTCGATCGCCCGCAATATTATCACGCCATTATAATAACACTTCGGTAATCGAACCCTAGGGTTGTTGTACAGAGGTCTTTAAAGTGTCTCATACTAATTTAAACCTCCCCCAGGTCTTCACTTCCACCTGGCAGCTTCAATAAACGCGGAGACCGATATTCCTCTGGTGCCCTCATTGGCTGGGGGTGGCCGCTTCATACTGCACTGGCTTCACAACAAGGAGATGCACTTCACCAGCCAGGCTGAAGCTTTTCTGCATGATCTTACTAAAAAAGTAAATATTATTAGTTATTTTATTTCAAATAGGGTTAGGTACCAGATTAAAACATGCACAAAGCGGGTGCGTGTTGAGCGCGGGTCGGGAGCGGGACGTGGGAGCCGCGCACGCTTTTCGTGTGCTGATATCCATAAAATACAAGGAATTACAATATATACCAGTCCGCCGTACTCCCGTCCCGAACTGCGCCCGACATGCACCCGCTTTGTGTGAGTGTTGAGTATAAATAAATGTTTGAAGTTGTTTAAAAGTTTCATATATTTGGACATATAAGTTAACAAGTACTTACCACCTTCCTTCCAAGAGATGTTATCCCTTCATAAGTTTTATATTTCTTATTATTACTCATGTCATCTGAAATACGACGACTCCCACCTTTTGCGGGGCTCTGTCATATAATAGATTCTTCATACAGTAAATACAAGAAACCTCAATGAATAGAACTTTTACCGTCATATTACAAAACGAGTTCTTACTTCAGTCGAAGCCCAAACCTTCAAGCCAGTTATTGCATTTTGAACTTTAATCCACCAGACGTCAAGTTTTTTTAAATAAAAAAACTGAATTTAGAACCAAGTCTAAGTTACCAATTTTGTAATAACAGCTTTATGCAAGTCGGAATAAAGTTCGAAATACTCGAACGTTTAAGCTTGAACAAAATATGTACCTGTTTTTGCAATAAGACCGTTAGTATTCGAAATCATGAAGTGAACGAAATGCGATAAATTCACTGTTTTTCTTCTAGATATTAGATAAAGAAGAAACGGACGAAGGAGGGTCAGGTTCGGATAACACTGCACATCCGGATGGAGAGCATGAAAGTGAGTGTGTTTTCATATACTTGCATAAACAATGAATACTACTTGGTAGAATAATCTTCAGAAATATTATGTGGACACGTCACCAGCTGTAAAAACAAATGAATGTAACCTTATAGTGGAGCACAGTCAAATATGGATTGTGTTTGTGAAGATAAAAGGCATATATTTCCGTAAAGTTTCTTATCGTCCTAAAAAAAAATTGTAGATAGATATTTCAGTCGGTTTTGATGGAACAAAACTATACTACAACCTTCGATAAAGATGCTACCATCAGTATAATATGCGTATCAGCTTACTTGAGTCAATGTGCTAATTAAAGTAAAAGTAATTTAATGCCGTTTACGTAAAGTGTGTTTTCGCCTGTATACCATGTAATTCTCATCTAGAAACTGTTATATCAGAATAATTTACATACTCAAATAATTATCTCAAACCATTATAGTCTTTATTATATTGTGCTTCTAAGTATAATTTTGAGTAAAGCTCGCTTATTTATAAGCCTAATTGCTTACTTTATTTCACGCTGCCGTATAGAAAATAGACGTCCAAGTCATCATTTAACTAAAATGCAATCTGAGGATAACAGCAATAGCGATGAACAACCAGGTAACTGAATATTCATGCTGCATGCTTTATTCGTGTTGAGTACATACTAATGCATAGTGTGAATTATCTGCATACAGGCTACAGGCAGCTTAGAGCCTTTTACTTCATCCTGCATATACTTTATGAGTAATTGTACAACAAATACAAAACTACTGTACTATCTGACATGTGAACATGTCTGATGTGTGTTAAGTGCAATGAGGTTCTGAAATGGCGTCCACTAGATGGCAGCTCTGGGATGTCAGGTCTGGGCACCTGTTAAAAGTGTCAAAGTGTCTAAATTTGGAATGATGAACGAAATCATACAGGGTGGCAGGGACATCGACGCGAAAAGGATTACCATGGATTCAGTACATGATTCTGAACCCCGCTGAGTTCAAATTTTTCGCTCTGCTGTTCACTTCATTTTGACCGCGTAGGTATTGCACTTTTTTATGAAACAGCTGAATTTCTTTTTAATAACCGACAAAAAATTTCAACGTATGGGGCGGGTTCAGAACCAACCGTTTTTCCTGCCACCCTGTATATTAAATTATATTCATTGTCGAAATGGAAAACCTCTTGTCAAAGTGGCGCCATCTGGTGCCATGAATTTTCATGAAAACCAAAAAATTAGGGGTCCAAACTATACGCCACCGCCTCTGTTGGAACAACGCATAAAGTTGATCACGCAAATGTCAGTATCCAATCGGCAGAAGATTCAATCTGCCTAGCCTTTTCCCAACTATGTTGGAGTCGGCTTCCAGAGTATCCGGATGCAGCTGAATACCGTATTTTACATGGAGCGACTGCCTATCTGACCTCCACAACTCAGTAACTGGAG
The DNA here is from genome assembly GCA_949152395.1 of Agrochola litura. Lineage (NCBI taxonomy): Eukaryota > Metazoa > Arthropoda > Insecta > Lepidoptera > Noctuidae > Agrochola > Agrochola litura. Next base: position 9,651,615 of record OX424509.1, read on the forward strand.
AATACGATACCCCTTGGTAAGACTGGTTGTCAGACTTTCGGGGTTCCAACGACTGTCAAAGATCCACGATTGACAGCCGAGACCAACGGCTTAACGTGCTTTCCGAGGCACGGAGGAGTCTCGGTATGTTAAGATGGTCAGCCATCACCATACCAACCCCGGCAAGCGTAGCTTAACCTGATGGATCGAACCATGCGGCTGTTATAACTTAGCCACGAGCTCCTCTTCGGCTTCCAATCGGCAGAAGATTGCGGTATTGCAAAACAATTGACGCTCAGCCTGCAATCGTTCGTGAAATAAACAGACCTACAATAGAATAAGTCCAAACCAGCAGCCTACATTAATAGTGTCTAAAATGTGCGTGAACTGTCAATCTAACGAAGTGTAAATCATTGCATGAATTCTCGAAATGTAATTAACATGTATTGTAACATAGCCAGCCTAATGTCAGACTTGGATTTATTCCAGAAAGTATACCGCTTGTCCTACAGTATTGTATGTAACATGCACACAAGCAAAACTTGATCGATTAATTTCTTAGACTAATAATTGACTGTGTATATTATTTTCAGACTTAGAAAATGTATGCCATTATGAATGAAACTAAGGCCCACTTGCACCAAATATCTCTAAATGCGTATAGCGTTAATCGAATTAATCACATCGTTATATTTCTGTCAATCATTTCAAGATGACAGACAGAATAGGGATGAAAAATTAAAAAAAAAATTGTCCCTCAGGTAGGGTAGTAGAAAACATTAAAAACGTATTTTTATTTTTTTGCGTAATCAAAAGATTACGGCGATATATTGAGGTAGAATGTAGCATGACGTCACGCTTTGCTAGATTTTATTAACCGACTTCCAAAAAGGAGGAGGTTATATGTTCGTCGCGTATGTTTGTTTTTTTTTTTTTTTTTTTCTTTTTTTTTTATGTATGTCCACCGATTTCTCCGTCAATTGTGGACCGATTTTGAAAATTATTTTTTTGTTTGAAAGGGTATGCTCTCGAGGTGGTCCCATATAAATTTTATCAACTTTGCTTTGATAGTTTTTGAGTTAGCTTCAATAATACGTACTTTTTCCCATTTAGTATGTGATCCCATTTATATGATAAGTTCCTGACACTGTTATTTACATAGCAGGTAGTGGTTTTCGGATTTATGTGGGGTAGGTACCACAACTGAAAAGTGAAATATAAAAACTTTTTACAAAAAAAAACAACCGACATCCAAAAAACACTACAAAGTGAAAAATAACTTTAATTTCGGAAGTCGGTGACAAAAAACGAAAATTCAAAACCGAAGACACCGACTTCCGAAATTAAAGTTATTTTTCACTTTGTAGTGTTTTTTGGATGTCGGTTGTTTTTTTTTGTAAAAAGTTTTTACTGAATTGTAGTACGTAGTGAGCCCCCACTTCCCAACTTTAATACGTTTTATCTAAGGCATTTTTTACTAATATGATAAAGCAAAAATATGGGTCTAATATTTTTTATTATTTGACTGACGGACTAAATAGAATTCCTTTTTAACCGACTTCCAAAAGGAGGAGGTTCTCAATTCGTCTTTGTTTTTTTTTTTTTTTTTGTGTTTGTTACGCGATTACTCCGCCAATTATGAATAGATTTTGATGATTCTTTTTTTGTTTGGTAGATCATACTTCAGAGGTGGTCCCATATAAATTTTATTTTTTGCTTGGGTAGTTTTTGAGTTAGCTTCAATTATACGTATTTTTTCCCACTTAGTATGTAGATGATATGATAACTTCTTGTCACTGTTATTTACATAGCAGGTAGTGGTATTCGAATTTGTGTGAGGTAGGTACCACAACTAAAAAGTGAAAAATAAAAACTTTTTACAAAAAAAAAACAACCGACTTCAAAAAAAAACACTACAAAGTGAAAAATAACTTTAATTTCGGAAGTCGGTGTCAAAGAACGAAAATTCAAAACCAAAGACACCGACTTCCGAAATTAAAGTTATTTTTCACTTTGTAGTGTTTTTTTTTGAAGTCGGTTGTTTTTTTTTTGTAAAAAGTTTTTTTTTAACCCAAGTATCATCCCTAATAGGTTTTACGTATTAAATACGTTTAGCGTTAAATGCATACTGTGATTTGTGGTGCAAGAGGGTCTAAGAATGAGTATATCTCTAATCTTTATTTTATTATCTAGGTAGCGGCAACCACAGTCACCCAAGTCTATCAAACACGACGTCTATAAACTCTATAGCCACTGACGTCACATGTACGCACCTACCTGATTCACTCGACGCTACGATAGAATCGTTAATGCGGGACTGGCATCAGAGTCCAGATCTACTGTTCTCTATACATCCTGTTGATGGCAGCTTTCTGATATGGTGAGTACATCTATAAACTCTGTACGCTATGGTTAGTGACGACACACGTACGCACGCACCTACCCGACTCGTTGGACGCTAAGATAGAAACGTTACTACGCGACCGGCATCAGAGTCCGGATCTGCTGTTCTCTATGCACCCTGTTGATAGCAACTTTCTTACATGGTGAGTACTTCTATAAACTCTTTACTCTATGGTTAGTGACGTCACACGTAGGCACGCACCTACCCGACTCGTTGGACGCTAAGAAAGAATCGTTACTGCGCAACTGGCATCAGACTCCGGATCTTCTGTTCATTATACACCCTGTTGATGGCAGCTTTCTTATATGGTGAGTAGAAAGAAAGGAAGACAGAAAGATTACAACGTAGGCAATGGCTGCTCATGTAAATATAGTTTCAATGTGAATAGGTGAATATTTAGCTAAAGATGTCTAGCCTTCAAAAATGGTAAGAAAAGTTAGAGACGAGACGACCTTCTTTCTTTTTCGTGTGGTTCGTGACTTACCTGGTATCAAAGTTTTAAAGCCGCCCATGGGCCGCTGACTTGGCTTCACATACCGTCGAGAAATGTCTTTCAGGCCGGTTTCCTCACTATGTTTTCCTTCACCGTTTTTTAAGCAAGTGATAAATAAACAATACGCACATGAATCCGAGGAAGTCAGAGGTGCGTGCCTTGGGTTCGAACTCGAGACCTATGACGACCTACAATCCTGACTATAAGCAGCTGTCTTTAAATTCAACATTTTGACATTGTTTTAGTTCACAATTTTATTACTATACAAATTATGGAGTTTTTCTTTCAGATGACACCGAGTATAAACTTGGCATTTATTCCACAAATGATCGATTCCCAAATGATAATATACCTTTTTTTCTCACAGGGTATGCGAATGGTTAGATGAGTTACAAGCGGGCGCGATAAGACAAGCACAGGTATCGTTCTCAGCGCGGATACCGTCGGCGTTCCCGCTGGGTGACGCCACCACCATGTGCACGCCGGCCGCGCTGTACCACGCGGCTGCGCAGCCGCTCTATGTGAGGCACAGGACGAAGCCAGTCATGCCAAGTATGTTTAACTTGTAAACTAGATTCTGGCCACGCTAATTCTGCAATGAAATAAATGGGCAACCCCAAAAAGTTTTATATATGGTATACTTTTACATCAGTCAGTTATGTCAGTTGTAAGTAGATCTAATGATTTTGATATTTTGCCTTTTAATTTTTGCATAATAGATTATGTCGTACCTATGCTCTACCTCCATACGATGACAAAACTGTATCAAATCCACACTGCATCGTGCTAAAGTGACTATTCTTTACCGGGATTATTCAGAATATAAACAAAATAACCTATCAAAAACAAAAAGACAAACAAAGTATCAAATTCTTTTTCGTAGGACAAGATGGTGTCTATAGATTTTCAAATTCCACCGTTTTTTTACTTATGCAGACTTAGCGTGGCTAGACTCTTATGATTTTGTAACTTAAACTAGGGAAGCTATGAAAGGATATAATATGTGCTACAATCCTTTCAGAGTGCTATACGAATTGTTGTTGGAGTTGTGAAATTGTCACGGTAATTGTATTGACAAATAAGATGGCAACGTTTGTTCCGATTTTGGTCACACGCCAGAGGAACTTTGTAGCGTTGTAGATGACTTTTTATTACTTTTTGCAATTTAATGCAACTTTGAACACGAGGCCAGGGGGCCTACCACCAGCTCAAAAGCAGTATTATTTTAATATTACTTCAGTGGGAGAAAGAATGGACTGTAGAGCTTCATCTCTTACCCACACTGAAGTAATATTAAAATAATACTGCTTTATGAGCTTGTGGTAGGCCCCCTGAACTGAAAGCGAAACAAACTAATAAATAAGATATCTCTACGAAGTTTTTAAAGTAATTCTAGTTAAAAATACCAGTAAATTGAAAGCTATTCCTACAGATAATTAACAACTGAACGGTTTGATGTTTTGCCAGCCTTTTAAGCTAAAGCCTCTTTATAAACTTATCAATAATACATCGTTATGGTCTAAACCAGTGGGGCCACAACCACCTGAAGCAGTGACGACGCCACTCGCGAGTGTTCAGGAAGAAAAAGAAGAGAACGAGTGGCCGCAAGGCGAAGGTGAACAACATGGGAATCAGGAAAATGGTATGATTATACTTTGGAGGTTTTATTTCATTAGTAAAGTAGAGATATTCACGAAAATTAATAGTCTTTGGAAACTGTTGTTTTCCATATTTTTGGCTGAGGGCTGCTATAGATATATTGCTATCTGATATTTGGAAACTGTAACTGTTATACTCAACCTAATTCGAAAAAATGAGTTTTGATTTTGAAAATTATACGCTATGTAAACTGACTTAGGGTTCCTTGCACAAAGCGTGAAGTTTAAAAAAAACTATGCTCAAATTTACTGCGAGAAACTAGTTAGTTCGAGGGAAGAAGTTTAACCTATCTAGACTAACTGACGCTGTAAACAACTTTGATACACCTCTCCTAATACTTTTATTCAGGACACAGAGAGGAGAACAACAATGAAATGCAACGTAAGACGAGCGTAGCTACAGAAGACTTAGGAGAGAACCCCGATGGAGACGTATTGGACTCGGCGCCCGTCATATCCATGGTCACCAACCATACTAACGGGACCTTGAACCTCTGGCAGTTGACCTTCGATGATAAGTCCAAGTTTTCCCAGGTAAGGAATAAATATTAGTAACTAGAACAACAATGAAATGCAACGTAAGACGAGCGTAGCTACAGAAGATTTAGGAGAGATTCCGGAAGAAGACGTATTGGACTCGGCACCAGTCATATCCATGGTCACCAACCATACTAAAGGGACCTTGAACCTCTGGCAGTTGACATTCGATAATAAGCCCCAAGTTTTCTCAGGTACTCCAGGACAGGAATCCAGTTACTTAGAACATGAAAAAGGGGCGGAAAACATAACCTTGGTCTTGAACTATCTTTGAACTTCGTTTCAGGAAGTTATGAATTTCACAACACGAATGCAAAATGATTACTTTAGAGCTTTTACCAAACATCGAGTGTTGGTTATTCGAATATCGATTTTTTACTACAACGAACGACTATCGATATCGATTTAACAGTGTAAGCAAAGTAAAAAATATTTAATACTAGCTGTGCCCCGCGGTTTCACCCGCATAAGTCTCGATCCCGTGGGAATATCGGGATAAGGGATAAGTATCCTATGTGTTAATCCAGGTTGTAAACTATCTGTGTACCAAATTTCATCCAAATTCGGTTAGCCGTTTGAGCGTGAAGAAGAGACAAACATACACACACACACTCACAAACTTTCGCCTTTATAATATTAGTGTGATTATTTTTGTATTTGTCACGCGGAAGCTATTTCTAACCGAATTTCTTCCACTGTAGCAACAAAATTTTCTAGGTTCTTAATAATATTCAAAGATTCTAGTACTAGTCATCTTACTTTTCAGAAAATAATTGTGCGTGTTAATTACAGGTGCTATCAATAGGCCACGCTTCAAGAGCATCGGGCCATAGGTTTAGAGTAAACGACATTACATGCCATCCAGTATTACCTCTACTACTAACTACAAGTCATCATAACATATCCGGTAAGAGTTATCAATTGCATACACTATTACTCACTTTTAATAATTTCGTAGTCAATTTTTGATGATCGTTTTGTCTTTTTTTCGGCTTAAGAATTCTAATTAGAGCTAAATTATTAATTTATTTATTTCTTACCACAAACTACAGAAAATGTTAGTACAAAGGCTACAGACACAATTTTATAATTAATTTGTGAAAGACTGGTGCCTAAACTAAGTTTTTTACAAAACCTGTATGTCAAGTCACCAGGACCCCTAAAACAAAGTTTTACATTTTTATTGTTGTACTGGAGACGATCTGATTTGCATATAATATTATGCAAATAAAAATCTCATACATTATAATTTTGCAATATTGCTCATAAAAATTGACTTACAAAAATAAAAATAGAGAAAGTAAAGTAATTTATTAAGAATACATTAATTACAATTAATACTTATTTGAATCGAACAAAACTCGAACTGACATAAATTTACACAAAATTTGGAAAACCATGTTACACCTTTTCTAGCGTTCTAAGATTGGTCGCCTCATAGGAAGTAGTTATTACAGATAGTTTCCTGGCGTATTGTTTTTACAAACTGTTGTGCTTAGTGCTAAATTCGCGTGTACAGTGCACAGTACCTAAAGCTATATATATACCTATTTTAATTCTATTAAAGTTTTACACATTTATAATTATATTTTTACGCCCCCAACAGATAGTGAACGCGACCACCACAAATACGACGACGATGCAGCAGCTGGCGGTCTATGTTCAGAGCTGATAATGTGGCGCGTCGAGTGCGTGGGACCGCTCGGAAAGTCGGGCGGAGTTTCCGAACTGGCGCGCGTTAACTCGCCCCATCTATCAGCCTTTAGTAATGTGGCCTGGCTGCCTACTTTACTGCCTAGGTAAATATTATAATCTTAGGAAAAAATTAAAGTTCGTTGGCGCCATACCAAGCAAGAAAACTGTCATCTACCTCGTTTATAAGTGATCGCGCAGGGAATTAATCTAGTAAGTTTTACAGTTACCGAGTGCCAGGTTCGATGAAATGGTCGTCTTTAGAGAGTTAGTTGTATGCCTTTCCCCATAAAATAAGAAAGACATAACAAAATTAAATAATTATATCCCTGTCCTTTTGATATTCATGAAAGGTTTTTGTAGGATGTAAGTGTCAGGTAGAAGTCTTATTTTATTTATCACCCGTTAAAAAAACAGTAGCACTCCGGGAGTGCCGACAGAAGTGAAAACTTGAACAAGCTCGCCTTGGTAGAAGAAAAATACTTGTATAGAACATTGGTCCGTAACCTTACCTAAATAAAGAGGACAATCGCGTTTACAAAAAAAAAAAACTTCTAAAACCTTTAAAGTAAAAATACTTAGATCATAGAACATTGATCCGTAACATAATATAAATAAAGAGCATAATCGCGTTTACAAAAATGAGGTGTCGGTAACGGTGTTGCGAGTTCAATTGTTTTTTCCCATCTCAAAAATGCCCAACGCGCCTAAAGAAGTTTTCTCTTCAAAAATTTAATGCCTCGTTTATTTTCAGCACAACTCTCGGCAGCTTATCAAACTCACCGTCAGCGTGTTTCGTGGCGAGCGACGGGGAAAGTCTACGGGTGTTCCAAGCTGTGATAGATGCACGAACTTTATTGGCTGAAATAGCAACATCGGAGAGACGTCATAAAGATGTAATGGTAAATTCTTGGTAGTCACTACACAGCAGGATAATGGCAGTTTCCACCAAAGCGGAACAGAGTGGAATATCTCGTAAACATGTGGCCTTGAAGCTTGCAGACATGTAAAAACAACGTAAACAAAAGTTCACTTGTTGGAGTGTCCAAAGTGACTCTACTTTAAATTTAAGAATGTTCAGAACGCTACTGAAGTGACGATCAACATGGCCACCTACTGGGCCAAATTCATCATCATTTCAGCCGAAAGACGTCCACTGCTGGACATAGGCCTCCCCCAAGCACCGCCACTTCGACCGGTTCTATGCTTCCCGCAGCCTTCACAAGGTCCACCGGTCATCGGTCCACCTTGTGGGAGGCCTTCCAACGCTACGACTTCCGGTACGCGGTCACGACTCCAGAACCTTTCGGCCCCATCGGCAATCTATTCTGCGAGCAAAGTAATCTATTTGAATAGACGAATATTGTACCACCGGTTAGAAAAGAAGAAGAAACAAAATTGTTGTTCGAGACATATTTCCTCTACTCCGGTTTGGTGGAAACTAGCCGTAAACGCAGCCGCAAGCTAGGTCGGTCTGAAACGCGGTTGCCATGCTTAAAACAAACTGAGCATGCCTCAATCGAACTTAAAAGCGTTTATTCTGAAAGTGGACAACGTCGCAAATAGATGTCAAATATTTCGCTGTTTTGATTAATTTGGCAATATTAGTGTATGGAAATAAGAAATGTGGCTAACTAGCGAATTAGAATATTAATAACACTGAATTTGATGTTGAAATAATTTTAGGTGTAAAAAAGGCATTTGGAAAGTTTCCAAATACTTTTTTACATCCAAAACTAAATATTCGGTATTAAGATATTAATTATTACATTTCATGATCAATATTTTAGTTCCCTAGTTAGCCACATTTCTTAATTCCATACAGTAATATTGCTAAATTAATCAAAACAGGTAAATATTTGATAGCTACTTACGAAGTTGCCAACTTTTAAGATAAACCCTCTTAATTGGTGAATAAATTAAATTGAAATTTCGTGTATAGCCACACTCGTGGTCTATTTCAATCAAAATTACACTTGAAATCAACAATTGACTTCTATAATTGGCACTAACATAGTTGTGCCTCAAAATTTAGTTTTACTGACAGGCACACTATACATTATTAGACCTACCGTTCATTAGGTGACCTGGCCACAACACCATAGCATGTAGGAAATAAGAAATGTGGCTAACTAGCGAATTAGAATATTAATAACACTGAATTTGATGTTGAAATAATTTTAGGTGTAAAAAAGGCATTTGGAAAGTTTCCAAATACTTTTTTACATCCAAAACTAAATATTCGGTATTAAGATATTAATTATTACATTTCATGATCAATATTTTAGTTCCCTAGTTAGCCACATTTCTTAATTCCATACAGTAATATTGCTAAATTAATCAAAACAGGTAAATATTTGATAGCTACTTACGAAGTTGCCAACTTTTAAGATAAACCCTCTTAATTGGTGAATAAATTAAATTGAAATTTCGTGTATAGCCACACTCGTGGTCTATTTCAATCAAAATTACACTTGAAATCAACAATTGACTTCTATAATTGGCACTAACATAGTTGTGCCTCAAAATTTAGTTTTACTGACAGGCACACTATACATTATTAGACCTACCGTTCATTAGGTGACCTGGCCACAACACCATAGCATGTAGGTCATGCCAGGTCGCATAATGCACGGGAGGCCTTACTTCACTTAATCTACGTCGTCTTTTAACCAACAGCACGACACAATGTCGATGTCTTCCGAGTCAACTCTAGAAGAAGGCGGAGGCATTCCTTTACACGAGCGCATACAAATCGTGTCGCAGCAGTCAACAGCCCGGCCCGGCGCTATCATACAACTGCACGCGATAGCTGACGCGACGCACGATTGGCACAACACACAGCTGCTGCACGTGTTCCAGGAACAACTTATAACTGGTAATTAATGAGAAGAAAATATTTAAGAAACTAAAAAACTATGGAAATAGACAATTTTTTATTGATTTTTTTCCTTTATAAAGTTTCACAATTGGTGATACTTTATTCACATTACAATCTAGCCTATTAGCTAATAAGTAATTTAAATATAACTTAAACTGCTAAATAGACAAATAACTTCTCCAAAAAGTTGGGAGTCATTGTTGATTGATTCCACTGGTTTCTGTCCTTATAAAGTTTCTGACCAATAAAATTGGTGTCAAATCCATTGTTAGCTGTTTTTACTATTTGACAAAAGGCCAAAAAGAATGTGCAAAAAGAACTAGGCATAAGTACAAAGATTCTCTTCGCGATAAATACAAAAAAAAAAAACAGTGGCACTCCGGTGCCGACAGAAGTGAAAACTTGAACAAGATCGCCTTGGTGTAAGAAAAATACTTGTATAGAACATTGGTCCGTAACCTAATCTAAATAATAAAGAGCAAAATCGCGTTTACAAAAAAAAAAAACTTCCAAAACCTTTAAAGTAAAAATACTTGCATAAAACATTGAACTTATGTAAATAAAGAGCACAATCGCGTTTACAAAAATGAGATGTCCGTAACGGTATCGCGAGTTCAATTGTTTTATCCCTTCTCAAAAATGCCCAACGCGCCCAAAAGAAGTTTTCACTTCTAAAAGATTAACAGTGCTGTTGAAAATGTTGAATCGGTCTTGCTCCCTTTCTAACAATCCAGACGGGCAGCGAAATCCTTTATTTTCTATTAGTTTCATGCTGTTATGAGGAGCTCGTGGCTAAGTACTAAAAGCCGCACGGGTCGATCCATCAAGTTAAGCTACGCTTGCCGGGGTTGGTCCGTGGATGGGTGACCATTTCTACATACCGAGACTCCTCCGTGCCTTGGAAAGCACGTTAAGCCGTTGGTCCCGGCTGTCATTCGTATATCTTTGACAGTCGTTACGGGTCGTCAGAAGCCCGAAAGTCTGACAACCAGTCTTACCAAGGAGTATCGTATTACCTAGTTACTAGGTTGTGGAGGTCAGATAGGCAGTCGCTCCATGTAAAACATTGGTATTCAGCTGCATCCGGTTAGACTGGATGCCGACCCCAACATGGCTAGGCACATTGATTTTTTTGTTATGTTAAATAATTTTTCCATTTTCATATTCAGGTGAACGCACATCAGCAGAACCCGATAACGCAGATTCAGGTCTAGAACATTCCGATGTGAACACCTTAACAGAAGCCGGGTTAGAAGCGATAGTGGACTTACGTAAAGCGGCCACGTTCAACGAGCCATTCTACATCGTGGTGTTAGAGAGAACTGATGGGGGATCCACCGTGCATATGTGGAGACTCACTGTGTCGTCACAAGCTGATCCCAATGGTGAGTTTGATGTTATATTAAAAGAAAGACAGGTGGAATGTATTTGCTCAGAAATTAAAAAGAGATCATTGTACAATTTGATTTTTTTAGGTAATTGTAACGTTTTGCTCGTTGCCACAGATAAATACAGATAGTTCACTCCGCAAAGTCACTTAAATAAAAAGCGTCTGTTGCTACGACAATAATGTCTAATTCAAGTCGCACAGCACTAATTATTTTTTTATTTTATTTATAGGGATAATAAACAACTACAACATATAATAAAACTTAGGGTTAACATAACTTTTTAGTGACAATGTTGCAGTCCACTGCATTATCCGCAAGTAAAACATATTTAAAAATCAGTGGTTGCCACTAGACGAGCATTACCAGAATCAACAAATATTTTTAAATAAATAAATAAGTTACATAAAGCTAGCTATAGTTAAATTCACCTAGAAGTTGCCTCTCTTTCTACCACGTAACTCTTTATGTCTTCTGACTACGTTACGCCCACTGAATTAGACAAGTCAAGCCCGCCCGCTGTATTCATCTGTGTCGTTGCTCGCATGACAAAAGATTAGACAGTGGTAAAACTGCTTTGAGCGCCTTATATATTCCTTCTAGGTAGGAACCTATTTTTTCTACCCATATTCTCTCTTAATAATTAAAAAACATTACCAAGAGCCATTTTTATGAAATAGTAAATAAACACATCCAACGACATATCATTCATCAAAATCGATTCAGCCCTTTAGTAGTTACGAGGGAACATAGGGACGGACATACATACATACAGGTCAAACCCTTAACCCTTCTTTTTTGGCTTCGCCGCAGTCAGGTAAAAAGAACCTTGTTAATGAACAACATCCCAATCTGTCGCGCTGATCGTAAAACATTCGATCGACTCGATCGAAGCATTTTTGTCGGAGAACGGGGGTAATGATTTCTACAAATAACAACACTGGTATTCCCCGAAGGGTTTGCCAGAGCTATACTTTTCCAGTTTATACTGATTTTGCATTGTATAAAATTTCCGTACAATGCGAGTTCAGCTTATACTGGAAATGTATAGCTTGATGTGTGGCCGTGTGTACTTAAAGTACACTCACATTATGTCTAAGTTCCATGTAATAGGGGGTGAGCCTATTGCCTATGCTTTCTAATTTGTCGTATAATCCGATGGTTACTTCTAAATATTCACTCTCTTTCGCAGATGACCTCACAAACAGCATGATGTACGTGCCAGACAGTGCGTTAGTACAAGAGGATGAAGGCGAGTCGCGCAAAAATTCCGTGTCTATGGACAATGACCGCGTACCACCACAACCGCCCGCACATTCACACATCTCTATAACTACTAAGAAGGTATGTTTTAAAGAATTCACGGATAAAGTAAACGGTATCTTACTTCTCCAATGAGAGCAGATAGCAGAGCAGTGATACTCTAGTGGCATAGTATAAAAAGAGATAGTAAGCTATCTTCATAGAAACGCACCGCGCGCGGCTTTTATGTGGCACATGAATCCGAAAAGTCAGAGGTGCGTGCCTTGGGTTCGAACTCAAAACCTATGACTTGGCAGTCTGACAGTCACACCACTAGCATAGTATAAAGAGAGATAGTAAGCTACGAGTATCTTCATAGAAACGCACCGCGCGCGGCTTGTATGTGTGGGGCCATAGTATCTATTCGTCGCCGCACGCACACTTAACAAAATCTCGGCTGGTTTCTCGCGAGAAACGGGTCGAGATTTTGTTAAGTGTGCGTGCGGCGACGCATAGATACAAGCCGCGCACACATACAAGCCGCGCGCGGTGCGTTTCTATGAAGATAGCTTACTATCTCTCTTTATACTATGCTAGTGGTGTGACTGTCAGACTGCCAAGTCATAGGTCTCGAGTTCGGACCCAAGGCACGCACCTCTGACTTTTCGGATTCATGTGCGTATTGTACAATTAACACTTGCTTCAAAAACGGTGAAGGAATACATCGTGAGGAAACCGGCATGCCTGAGAGATATTTCTCGACGGCGTGTGAATCCAAGTCAGAGGCCTTTGGGCGGCTTTAAAACTCTAACACCAGGTTAGTCACTAACCACACGAAAAGAAGACTTCCCCAATCGTTAATATCGACGAACGTCGCAATGTCAGTAAAAGCACTACCCCTTTTTCGGGGGGAAATCCTCACGGATACATTTCGTCCCCGCAAATTTAAGAGAGTATTACTGACTTTTTGGAATCCTACGGTCTTCTTTCGAAATGCATTACTTTGTTGCTGTGAACTTCGCGTATTCTTTGTATCACGATCAATGAAAGAGGTATAAGGTCTAAAACCATTCCTTTTGGCTGGCTATTAAGATGTATGTTGGCTTGAAAGAGCATGGCAGTTGAGAGTATGTCATGCTCACTTAAATGTCTTGCTGATGGTGGCGAGTGTGTTGGATCATTCGGTTCCCTGCAAAATGGTTGAGCTGGATGGTGCTGATCCACGCGTCATGTTCGTGAACGGGCGCCGTCAATTGAGACTGGTCATCTCTTATCTGCCAAGGCTTATTTTTGATCTTATATTTTCAATTGCTTTGGATTATTTTCTGTACATTGATCTCACATATTGACATTTTTCGCTGGTTATTTAAAAAAAAATCTTCTTTTTCATACATTTTGACCGCGTAGGTATGGCACTTTTCTATGAAACAAAAAATAACCGAAGAAAAATTTCAACGCAGGGCGGTTCAGTATCTTGTACTGAATCCATGGTAACAGTATTTGCGTCGATGTCCCTGCCACCCTGTACAGAAGCAACAAGAATAATTACCTAGGAATTTGTAATATCTATATTTAAAGGAGTGTCCTTGGAGTTTCTTGCCCGTTCTTCTCCATAGAGATCTACGTTTTGGAATGCGCAACTAGCTTCAACTTTCTGACCACTGACCGATTCTTTGATAATTCAAAAGTGCCTGTAAATGGTTTAATTGAAATAAATGGCAAGAATGAGGCTCCTATTGTAAATAAGGAAATATTTCCCGTTTTTACTTACACTAGAAAACACCTAAACTAAATACTATTGCACTGTTGGATTTCAACCTTCGGCACTGAGCGTTGAATAATCAACAATACATTAATTTAGATGTTATCCATACTCCATTTGAAATAAGATTAGACATTTAAACAAACCTTTTTTACAGTCCGTTCAACCGATTTAGACTTCTATACTGTAGGCATAAAGATGGCATTAAAAGCAAAAAAGTGGTTACAATACCAACTGTTTACTGCAGCTGCCATTTGTCATGCCACCAACGCAATAGAATTCAAAATCGGTTGAATGAACTGTAAAAAAGGTTTATTTAAATGTCTAATCTTATTTCAAATGGAGTATAGAGTAAGTGAAACATTTTTGGATAAATATTTCTTTTGAAAATGAGTTGCCTTTCAGTGTTGTTCTACTATATTTAAATGTTGCTTTTCCCAGGTATGTGAATGCCCCCTATCACTGCCTGACGGTGTAGATGTGATCCACGCGACGCCCGCGGCCGGCCATCTGAGTTCTGCCTCCATCTACCCCGCATGTTTAGCGCCATACATCATGGCTACTGCTTGTTCCGATAGCACGTTAAGGTAAGAAAGGAAAAAATATACGTTTCGACCTAGTAACTGAACATCCTAAGGTTGAATTTCACTTGCGTGTCATGAAACGACAAGGTCTATTTTTGCTTTCAAGACCAATGTGACAGTTGGATAGTTCAAACCTTAGTGAAGTTTCAATTTACTGTGAGGATGACTGTAATGCAAGTTAAAACACATGGCAAAAAGTAATGACACTAACGAGTTTTTTTAAGTGAAAACTTATTTAGGCACGTTGGGCATTTTTTGAAAAACCATTGATTTCGCGACCTGTTACCGACACCGTGGAGTAAAAGACATCAACGCGTTGATTACCGTAGTGCCGATTGTTTTTTCAAGTTTTCACTTCTGTCGGCACTCCCGGAATGCCACTGTTTTTTTTTTTCGCTTGTTTTGTCCCACTGCTGGGCAAAGGTCTCCCCCTTATTTTTCCAGTTTTCCTTATGTTGTGCCTTCTCCGGCCAATCGGTCAGGAATTAATCCTAATCGTCACGTCAGCGTTTCTTAGTCCAGCCCCGGTGACGACGTCCGTCATCAGGCACCCACTGTGTGACGATTCTGGCCCATCTGTTTTGATGCATCCTCTGGGTGTGGTAAACAAATGATAACTAATGAAACTTTATATTTTATAACTGTAGATTTTGGAAATGTCATGTGACGAAAACGGAAGATGAAGACTTTGATTACACATGGAAAGAATGGGAAATGATGAACAAAGATCAAGAATCCGCGATAGACATTCCAGGTAAGACAAGAATCATTAGTTCTTATTAGTTAGTACCTACTTGAATACCGTACCCTAATAAAAAATAATTTACATGTATCAATCAACTATCTGCTTTAGCGTTGTGGAATCAAAGTTGACTTTTAATCGACCGCTTGTAATAAAAGGTCTTACATAAATTATGTTTGCAACGGAATTCCAACTTTGTCTCGTATGTCATTGAGTTTATATTCCCAAAACTTGACAAATATCTGGGATTCTGAATTCAAATATAATATCGTTTACAGGCCAACCCCTCCACATAAGCGCAGCCTACTCCGGGCGCATCGCGTGCGCGTACAAATGCGGCCGTTCATTCACTCGTCCTAAAGGCGGCACAACTACAAACAGTACAAATTCCGACGCTCGCTTCGTCAACTTATGTGTCTGTGTGTATGAATGTGAGAGTACAGGGGGAGCCGAATGGTTGCTTGAAGATACGATACCGCTGAGAAATGTTAGCTTGCCCAGGGTCGGGGTTTGTACGGATACGCAAATTGATCTGTCGTATCTACACGATACGTCGTTTATGCAGAAGAAGCAGAGGTTGAATCAGGTATGTGAACTTCGCTTATATTAACATCTTCACTATTGATATCAAACAAAAGACTCAAATGCTAATCTGTCGTATTCCAACATTCGCTTTCGGGATTTTATTGCGCACTAGATTTTCAACTCTCGGTGTTAAACCGAGCGTTGAGAATTCAACAGAGTGCATCCCAGCGCGTCGAAAAAACACACTGTTGGATTTTTAACTCTCGGTGCTTAGCAGAGCGTTGAAAATCCAATGTACGAAAAAATCCCGCCGCGATTTTATTACGTCCGTGCGTACGTCGGCTAATCAACAGATCTGACAAACTGTCAGACTTATGATAAGTGATTGATTTTCTTTTGTTATTTCAGTCAGCCAATCACAGGCTCAGATCAAATAAAAAACCAAGACATAGCGCTGCGAACAATACAGTGAATCATGCCAAAACTACACCTCCGCTCTGTGCATACACGCTCACACGCACACATGTACAACCATTTACAATCAAACTACGCCTCACTAAGTGCACACATGTTTACGAAACCGGCTTCACGTCACTGTTAACAGCACTGTCTTGGTTTTTATTTGGTCTGAGATCAAAGGTGTAAACATAAGCTTGTCAGCATGATAGCTTGTTTATGTGTTCATTAGCCATTTAGAAAACTTGGTTTCGATAAAAAAACAAAGGTTAAAATCGATGTCACTCAATAAAAACTTCTCTATAACTTGAATTAACTTTCCAGTAAATTGAAATCTATTTTCCTTATCAATTGTTATTGTGTAATAACCAAATTGTTTTATTGGTAACAATGCAAAACTTCTAGTCATGCTTACTCAATAAACAAATCTTCTAGGTACTCCAAACCCTATCATCGGACGAGAGTCGTAACATTCGCAACGGTGAGGGCGACCCAGGCAAATCAGCCGGACTCCTCGCAGTCCCATCGTTCAGTACCCTTCAATCACTACGCAAGAGTATTATGGAGAATGGCAACACTTGTCCTTTGACGCAGAAACATTTAGTACAACTTGACTGGGTGTCGAAGGAAGATGGATCGCATATTCTAACGGTTGCTGTTGGTTCAAGAGTGTTATTGTTCACTCCTGTATCCAGCGATTTAGCACAAGCTAATCTAAAGGTAAGCACAGTACACGGCCATCAATTTGGCTCATCTTTCTCAGTAGCAGCCCGCAGTCTGGATTTGTGCCCGGTTGATGGCAATAGGCCCGCCCCCTATTACATGGTACTTAAACATAAATGGCGAAATGTGGGTGTACTTTATGTATAGTATTTATATTTTCTAAAAGTCCCTCGGCAAACTTCGTGTTTCGTCAGTCGTCGGATTTCTATCAGTTACCCTTCACTCTTGGTGCAGACCGGACGCTCTCAATAGACTTGGAAGTATAGAGTTATTAATACTCTTTTAATTTAATGTAATTTATTTTAAAAATGGGAGGAAAGCTGCTAAAGTCGCAAGCACGACAGATAGGAAAATAGTTTTACAGCTCTATATAAATCACACGGAAATCAAGACAAAACAACAATAAAGTACTTAGTTCTGAATTCAAATTACACGAAAAATCGAAATACACGATAAATCGAATAATTGATGGAAATTAGCATTCGTTTGCATTCGGAAATCCGATGATTCCCGAGGGACATTAAGAAAATAGAGATACTGTACACCTCTGCCTAACCCTTTTGGGTATCCAGGCGTGATGTTATGTTATAAAAGTACGGCTCAGTAGAGCGTCGTCTCTATAACACATAGGCGCCATCTCCACAGACGAGAGAATCGCGGCGAATCACGCTATGCCTTCAAATTATCGCCGCGAAGATATCACCGTGTGGAAATTGATTCATAGAGTTTCTATTGAATTTTGATGAAAACTTATGCGTGTGAGTTATGGATTGACTAGATAAATAACGATTGAAATTATAAAGTGGAGCTATCGTTGCAAAGCGTGTATTCCAAAAAGAGCAGGAGGAGGAGACAGATAATAAGTAACATTCATTGATGATTTTTCCAGAAAGGTATTATTGTTGAAGTGAAAAGTTCTTTAGGCGCGTTGAGCATTTTTGAGATGGGAAAAACAATTGAACTCGCGACACCGTTACCGACACCTTATTTTTAACCGACTTCCAAAAAGGAGGAGGTTATATGTTCGTCGCGTGTTTGCTTTTTTTTTTTTATGTATGTCCACCGATTTCTCCGTCATTTGTGGACCGATTTTGAAAATTCTTTTTTTGTTTGAAAGGGTACGCTCCCAAATTGGTCCCATATAAATTATACTAACTTTGCTTGGGTAGTTTTTGAGTTAGCTACAAAATACGTATTTTTTTCCCACTTAGTATGTAGATGATATGATAAGTTCCTGTCACTGGTAGCAGGTAGTGGTATTCGAATATGTGTGGGGTAGGTACCACAACTAAAAAGTTTTTTGTAAACACGATTGTGCTCTTGTGCTCTTTATTTATATTAAGTTACAGATCAATGTTCTATGCAAGTATTTTTACTTTAAAGGTTTAGGAAGTTTTTTTTTGTAAATGCGATTGTGCTCTTTATTTAGATAAAAATACGGACCAATGTTCTATACAAGTATTTTTCTTCCACCAAGGCGATCTTGTTCAAGTTTTCACTTCTGTCGGTACTCCCGGAGTGCCACTGTTTTTTTTTTATGCATTCAAAGTCACAAGTAATTGAAAAATTTATAGAATTCAAGAATTTTGTCTTTGTCTGTCTCCACCTCCTGCTCTTTTTGAAATACACGCTTTCCAACGATAGCTCCACTCTATTATTTTAATCCTTACTTATCTAGTCAATCCATAATATACACGCATTAGTTTTCATAAAATTTGACGCCACGGCGAGACTATCACCGCGATTTAATCGAACCCTCGCGCCTTACCTGTGTGAGTTGTGAGACAGTCTCGTTCTAAATCATGATATGCCATATTAACGCCTAGTTTGTTATAATTTATCAAACGAGAAAAGCGTTGATTTCAAGTACTTAAGACCTTTTACAGAAGCTTATGAATAGTGAAGAACATCGTTTCAGCGCTGCAAGATGTCCTTCTTGTGATGAAGTACGAAAAAAAAACACGGTTACTGTTTTATTTTTGCTAAGTAGACCGTCTGTAAAACAATGATCATAAAAGTAATTCCATTATATTTCACGAGTACGCGTCAATCATTGCAATTTAAACCTTATGCTAATGACTTCTAAGTCAAATGACGCGCGCTCGTGATTTCTTAAGACCTTTTCTTGACCTTTGCTAGATAATCACAGTACGTTAGTTAGCAGTCCACAAGTAGGGATAGTTCTATAAGATAGGGACGAATACTTAATTTGGTTTTTCGTAAATTTTATAGTCATAAACATACTTATTATAAAAGCTAGCCAGAGTAGCCAGTATAATAGGATAAACATTTTTTTTTTGTAAATGGAATAATAAAAAATTCAAACATTTTTAGGCAATGAAAGAATCAATAAGCGCCAACCGACCAATCCTACGCAAGGCGTCATCTCTGGCCGCGCCGCTATTCGTCGAAGAGATCAGATGGATGCAACTCCGACGCATAGAGTTAAAGACCGCTGATGGTCTACCTCCTTTACCTATGCAAATATCTTGGGTTCGAGACGGTATACTAGTGGTAGGAATGGACTCGGAAATGCACGTGTATTCGCAGTGGAAGCCTGAGAATCCGCAGACGGCGTCCGGACTGATGGGTACACAGGTATGTAGTTCAGACAGTTTAAAATTAAAATAAACTTGCAGTGTTATTTGCTTTGATTATTTATTTATTATTGAAGTGAAAACTAGGCGCGTTGACAACCAATTTTACTTTAAAGGTTTTGGAAGTTTTTTTTTTTTGTAAACGCGGTTGTGCTCTTTATTTAGAAAGGTTACGGATCAATGTTCTATTCAAGTATTTAGTTTTCACTTCTGTCGGCACTCCCGGAATGCCACTTTTTTTTAAAATTTACTTTAATAATTAAAAACAAATACTTATAAAATAGAAAATAATAAAGTTGAAGTAAAAACATAAAAAGTTTACATAATTTTCATGAATCCCTCTCATAGTACATGTAAAAAAAAAAACATGCCAATAAAATCTTCGTTTAAAATGTATTCCTGTAGATCACTCCAACGAACCTAAAGCTGCTTATGGAAGCAGTGAGTTCACCTCAATAGTGCAAAAAGTGGGATTTGATTTAACGACATTTTGTTAGTCATTATAAATAAACTGTTCAGCTATTGCTGCGGTTGAATAATTTTACTTGAGTAATTTTACAAGTTAATTCTTCCCCAATAACATTCAATTCTGCTTCCATTGAATTGGCCGTAGTCATATACAGCCTTCACTATTTTTATACTAAACCAATCTGGATATCAAACAGGAACTAGAAGAGGGTAGCGAGTCCCGTGCGCTTCGCGACTCAGACTTGCGTATATCTGCGCCTCATCTACAGCGTGTGTCTTCAATCAACTTGCAGCTGTTAGAACGAGACGCTAGAAGACGTACCAAAACACAACCAGATCAACCTCAGGTATTCATTTACTTTATTTTTTAAACGTAAAAAAAAATATGAATGCTTAGCCGTACAAAAATACATTTAAAATCAAAATCTTAACACGGCTAATTATTCTGATGAGCTAGCAGGCAGGAACAGCTGTCAAACTTACAGGTATCTTGGGAGCCAATCGCCAACAATAATACTAAATCGGATATGTAGCTCCCGGTTATAAGCCCTTAATTAATAATATTGTAACACATCTTTTTTTTTTTGTACTCAATGATAACTACTTACCCAATGTAACTCCGTACTAGTTTGTATAAATTGGAAAACGTATGGACTTCCCTCGTCTGATCCTGGGTGCAGCAACCATAAGTATGTACATACAGTACTTACATTAATAAAGAGAACCCTGGAACCCATCCCACAAGTTTAATTTTAGCTTGGGTGCTAGTGGAGATCGGTAAGCAATTTAAAAACAATATTGTCATAATTTGTGATAGGAATAGGTAGTGCCTATTTGCCTAAACTTCGAAGAACAGAGACGAGACTTCCTTAGGACTAAATTTTTTCCGGGACATCTGTCCCGAAATTCGGGACAACACTTTTAAATACATTAAAAAAATATGTTATTTGGAATAAGTAATTCGTCTATATTTACCTAAATTTATAACTCCATAATAATAACTTAAGATAAAATACAAATACCGTTTGTTTTTGAAATGATAAATTCGTCCTACTATAGCGAATGCTAAAATTATAAAAATTACCGTTTTATTATTTTAAAGACAAAATGTCTTTGTTTTTCAATTATACATTTGAACTTTAGAAATCTCATTAAACGTAGCCGAAAGTGAGCTAGAAAGAAGATATTTACTTCGAAACGTGTACGGCTCCTAAAATTACACCTATGTAATGTTGCACCGACTAACCGGAAAGAAGAAGACGAATATTGTGTATGCGTTGCGTTGTTATTTGTGTTCTCACGAATATTATCATATTATATCAATGTTGTTACTTGGCAGCCGCTTTTGGACTACATGCCAGACTACGGATTGTTCGAAGCTTCACAAATGGCTTGCCCGGTTCTACCTCAATACCATCCCAAGCAACTGATGGAGTTGCTCAACAGCGGCAAAATACGATGGGTTAAAGCTATCCTCGCTCATTTAGTCAGGTATAGTACTTTTATCTATAAAAAGAGGATATGTGCTTACCACACGAAAGAAGTGAAAACTTACTACTGGATCCGAGTATACGCGAGTCAGCGCCGAGTGTAAGCAAGTCAGCTCCGAGTGTATGCGAGTCAGCGCCGAGTGTACGCGAGTCAGCGCCGAGTATACGCGATTCAGCGTCACCGACCAATTGGAGCCGGATGTACCCGATTCAGCGTCACGGCCCCGAGATGGTCCAGTTTTGTTTACTGTTCAAAAACTACTTTTGGGTCCAAACTGCGTTGTTAGTTTTACTCGTGACAGCCTAAGGCAGTTCCTAATATTTTTAAATCGCGAACTCTTGAAATAGTTTAGTAGTAGTCACAAGCCCAAAAGTCTAACAACCAGTCTTACCAAGGGGTATCGTGTTACCCACTAATTGGGTTGTGGAGGTCAGATAGGCAGTCGCTCCATGTAAAATACTGGTATTCAGCAGCTGGAAGCCGACTCATAGCCAACATAGTTGGGAAAAAGCTAGGCAGATTGATTAAACTCTTGATATAGTTTATTTTGCTATACTACAAGGGGTCCACATCTATATCTAAGGCCGTATTCTCGGCAGCAGCGGGCAGCGGGGCGGCGGCGAGAGCGACAAGTTCAAATGCAGAGTTTTATATGGAACTGCTCTCGATGGCAGCGGCGCGCGGAGGAGGACAGTTGCATATAAAACTATGCATTTGAACTTGTCGCTCTCGCCGCCGCCGCCGCTCCGCTGCCCGCTGCCGCCGAGAATACGGCCAATGGATAGAAGCCAATTCATCTCATCCAA
Organism: Agrochola litura; assembly: GCA_949152395.1. NCBI lineage: Eukaryota > Metazoa > Arthropoda > Insecta > Lepidoptera > Noctuidae > Agrochola > Agrochola litura. Next base: position 9,674,043 of record OX424509.1, read on the forward strand.
TGCGTACCTATTTTTAACCGACTTCCAAAAGGAGGAGGTTCTCAATTCGTCTGTATGTTTTTTTTTTTTTTTTTTTTTTTGTTTTTTTTGTATGTTTGTTACGCGATTACTCCGCTAATTATGAATAGATTTTGATGATTCTTTTTTTGTTTGGTAGATCATACTTCAGAGGTGGTCCCATATAAATTTTATTAACTTTGCTTGGGTAGTTTTTGAGTTAGCTTCAATTATACGTATTTTTTCCCTCTTAGTATGTATGTAGATGATATGATAACTTCTTGTCACTGTTATTTACATAGCAGGTAGTGGTATTCGAATTTGTGTAGGGTAGGTACCACAACTAAAAAGTGAAAAATAAAAACTTTTTACAAAAAAAAAACAACCGACTTCAAAAAAAAACACTACAAAGTGAAAAATAACTTTAATTTCGGAAGTCGGTGACAAAGAACGAAAATTCAAAACCAGAGACACCGACTTCCGAAATTAAAGTTATTTTTCACTTTGTAGTGTTTTTTTTTTGAAGTCGGTTGTTTTTTTTTTGTAAAAAGTTTTTTGTTGTTTAAAAAAGCGAGTTATACGCATTCGCTGACCTTTTTTGAGTCGATTAGGTCCCAATTTAAATGACAGTTACCAAGAATAAGTTTATTCAACTATTTCTATTAATCCAGATGTATCGGTGGAACTTACACTGGACGCAGTTCGCAAGGTGACGAAGATAGTTTATCCAGACAGGTATGTTCTTTTATTATTACTTCTACATTATAATCCGCCGTCTATGCTCGTGTCCTTGTTTAATGTAGTCTAATTTGATTGAAATATTTAATAAAAATGCCATTATAAAGTTTTCGTGCCAAACTAACAGTAACTGAAATGCATAATAATCGTAACTCAATATAAAAGCTGCAATGTGTGTGCGCATCAAATACACTGAACGAACTAATATTCACTTGAATATTGATTTACTAATATGTGCTGTATGTTTTGAAATATAAAGCTCACATTAGCTTGAGTCCCTTTGACTGTTAATACTATTTTGATATTGTATTTTTCTTGTAATATATGAATAGTTGATATTGTTACATGTTGTGTTTTGTTGTAATATTGCGATGTGGTGTTTCGCTTGCTAAGAGAGATTTAAAAGGATTGAAATTTTAATAAAAATAAAATTTATTCAAGTATAACATAAAATAAAATTTATTCAAGTATAAAATAAAATAAAATTTATTCAAGTATAAAGTAAAATTATGATTTACATTAATTCGAGGAAAATTTAATTCTAACTGTAATGTAGACCAGAAATTAACAAACTGTTTTCGAAATCAAAACCGTTTACAAAGCTACTATTATTTCCAGTGTGTGTTTTGCTTGGTGTTTTGAATAATATTTTAGAAATAACACAAAATTATTAACACCAAATTAATTTCCTTGAAGGCAATACAAATTATTCAGAACTTAATTGAATTGAAAATTATGTAGTTACAAAATATGTGATACATTGCCATTATAGGCTCTAATCTCATCTATTTGAATAGCTAAATCACATAGCTATAGTATGATTTATGAACCAATCATAGCATGAGTAAACCCCACAAGGAACGTTGACATTATGGTCATACACTTGCGATTAATCTTCCACAAGAAATCGCCTACGCAAAAACCCACTTGATTGTAAACATAATATTTCACTATCAGCGGCGAAGGGCTTCTTCCAAAACAATATAATGGCCATATTTTGAAAAAGTAACAACAAAATATTAAAACCAACCAAATGTCTTATGAAAAGACAATGGGCAAAAATGGTCCAAACGTTCACAACTAACGAGACCTATGTAACTGCATAGTCTATTAAATAAGGAGTATTTTTTACTAAGACCATTATCAAAAAAAAAGTTATAACTAAATGAAAATGATTATTTATTCCAATAATCAGCATAAACGAGAAGCTCGTAGCTAAGTTATAACAATCACACGAGTCAATCCATCAGGTTAAGCTACGCTTGCCGGGGTTAGTCCGTGGATGGGTAACCACCTTTACATACCGAGACTCCTCCGTGCCTCGAAAAGCACGTTAAGACGTTGGTCCCGGCTGTCATTCGTGGATCTTTGACAGCTGTTACGGGTGGTCAGAAGCCCGAAAGTCTGACAACCACTCTTACCCAGGGGTATCGTGTTACTCAGTAACTGGGTTGTGGAGGTCAGATAGGCAATCGCTCAACGTAAAACACTGGCATAATTATGACGAATCAACATTGACGATTGATAAAAAAAAAGTATAGTAGTAGTTTAAGTATCTTTAGGTTTTTATGGACACCACGAAGAGAGTTTTTAATAGGTGTCTTAGTAAAAGTTTATCTATTAATAAAAGACTATTCAGTAGCCTAGGTTTCGTTAGTGGTGGACATTTGGACCAAGTCCCATTGAATATTTTCCCAATGTCCTTTTGCTCAATCTTTTAAAAAGAAACTCAGCTCATCCCAGCATCTCTCAAAGAATCTGTTAGAATCCCTTCGCCACTGTTCATTGTACACTTGCGATTATTTGTCGCGCCGCTGTTGCATGACGCACGTGTGTTGCAGCGCGGCTGGTCGCGCTCTCGCACGCTCTCCGTGTCGTTCGCCGCTGGCGCCGCTTCGCCGCTAGATGGCGTTGCCCAGGTAACTGTAGCTTTTATATACACGCGCTGAAGACACTGTATTATATTGTATGTTTTATGTTCTTTGTGCAGAATTTAATTTGAGTACTGGCACTGTAAATAGGACACGTCTTTAATTTGGTTTATAAGTGATAATTGGGTTAATCCTTAAGAATCAGAGGTTTTTATGGGTTATGTTGGTTTATGTTGGTCCCACTGATTGCGCAATATAAGTTATTTATACTGCCGGGTGCAACTGGGAAGCTACGGGAAGCCATAAGTTGGCCCATATTTATGTCAACAATAAATAAAACAATCTGTTCACAACGTTTCGAAAACTATTTCCACCTCTAATTTAAAGAGTTGTTAAAAAATCTATTTTTTTTTCAAATTTTTATTTTTATTATCAGCAGTATTTCAGATGTCTAATCCATTAAAGGCCCGCTTGCACCACAACAAATTCGTTCTGTTTCTGACAATCGTTTGCAGATGACAGAATGATGTTCTAAATATATTCAGCGTTAAACGTATTTAGTCAATTGTAGTGCAAATGCAGAGCATTGGTGGCGCAGTGGTAACGGCCCCGCCTTTTACGAGTCGAACCTAGGCTGGCGCTTTACTTTGTGTAAGTTATTTCATCACCACTGCTCTCAAAACGGTGAAAGAAAACATCGTGAGGAAACCGGCATGTCCTAGAACCAAAAATTCGAAGACAAGTGACATCTACCAACCCGCACTGGGCCCGCGTGGCCTTGTGTCCCAGCAGTAAGAACAATATAGACTGATTATGTTATGGATCTGCAAGTGGGCCTTACAATTTGACCATGATCTAACATTTAAAACTGATACAGATAACAGAGGACATTCAGTTAGACTACGCAGAGATTACGTCGGTGCCACCACTGCCATTATGGACACTACTCGTCGCAGACAAGGAGTCTCCACATCATCCGTCCACTATTCAGGAAGCTAAGGTAAATACTTATAACGCAGCATATTGATATTTGAAGCTTTTTACAATATTAAACTTTATCTAGAAATAATTAGGGTTTATTTTTAAATGGAATCATAGTTTTATAATTCCCACTCTCAGTACGACTTTTCTTTCGATATATCTCAATCAGCTGTAATCTCAGTGTTTCCTTTTTCCTAGCCATATTATTATTACCTCTCACGCAATCTGAAAGGATGTGTGTCATTTACGTTGCTCTTTTTTATTTTTAAATGTATGATATATTTCATTAAAACTTTTTTTTAATTCTGCAGGACTATAACGAATTGTTTGAAGGCACTATACAAGATACAGAAGAAGATCTTGATGCATTATTATTGGGTGAAGAAGAGGGAGTTGACAGGCGGCCCTCAATGCCTGAACGACAACCTTTATCACACTTTGGATTGAGACAAGGTAATATCGATAAATGGATATCGCACCTTTAAAGTAAAACCGTTACTAAACGAAAATTTTCATGAATTGAGTTATCAATGCCATCTATCTAAAATACGTATTTTAGGTAGATGGCATTGATAACGATGGTTTTACTTTAAAGGTGCGATATGTAAAACAAATGAGCGTAATATGTTCCCTTCAAGATGTTAAACACAAATGTCATTTGATCCATTGTGTGACAAGTCTTGGAATATATAACCTCGTAATAAAAATAAAAAGAATGTCTTCCTTGCATATGGTACTGTGCCTAGTAAACATTTTCTTTCTTGCTAATTACATGCCTGACTGCGCTAGTTTCTGAAAGCCGGTTGTTAAAGCTCATGTCAAATTGTCCAGTGATTTGCTTGGCATTTGTAATTTCTGCTGACCAATCAAAACTGCTAACATGAGACTTACCAACACCTTTATTGAACAGAGACTGCCAGGTATTCAGAAACCAGGAGTTCATTTCATATTGACTTTGGCAAGTGATTTACTGATGTAAGGCTTGATCCACCTTTCTGCTCTGTTCTTTAATGTCATGGACTGCCCCTTTGGTCTCGTGGTCGCAAGCGCGGCTGCTGAGCGTGGAGTCCTGGGTTCAATTCCCGGGCCGGGCAAAGTAATATTGGGTTTTTCCATTATTAATTTCTTAGTAACAGCCCGGAGTTTGGAAGTTGGCGGTGTGATACCCCAGTGCCTCGGTGCGCACGTGTCGCCACCGGCCCTGCGCCTGATCTCTCTCCGCGAATGTCGGATTGCCGTCCCATCGGACTATGAGAGTGAGGGAAGAGAGAGTGCAGCTGTGTCTGCGCACACACTTGTGCACTATAATATCTTCCGCGCCGAAGGCTTGTCACCGCTGAGATTGGTTGACTATTATTAATGTCATAATACTTCCTTTTGTTGTTCTTGTGTTTATTTGTAACATTTATCATTAAAAATAAAAATCCTACAGGTCGCATCCTCTCCCGTCTACTGACCCACACACACTTGCCGGGCCTCAGTTCTCTAGACCAGATGCATTTGCTAGCGCTAGCAGATACCGTGTCTACGTGTGACGCTGACTTCGCTGAACGACTCGCAACAAATGCACGCGTTGACGTTGCCCAGGCGCACGGACAGGAGATTTTGCCAGGTAACTTATATTTGCAGTGTCAAAGAAGGTGGACTTTGGTATTTAAGCAATTTGAGACTGGTCAAATGGAAGTTTAAGGGTGCGTTTCCACTGAACCGTAGACGAGTGGAGCTGAGCGGAGGCGCGCACCCTAAAAGTTATCAAAAACGCAATGTCTTTTGTGGCCAGTTCTACCGATAATCTAAAATGTTATGTGTAATGTGATGTCCGAAACTGCAGTGCCAAATGCTTTTTTATTTTTATCATTTGTATTATCAGCTTAAACTTTACATCCTGGTCAACCAAAGCATACATGAAAAAAAACGTTTGCGGTCCCCCGTCAAGAACGAAGTTCCTTCTCACATCAAAAATCTGCTGTTTCATAGAAAAGTGTAATACCTACGCGGTCAAAATGTATGGAACAGCAAATTTTTTGTTTCGTTCAGAATCATGTACTGAATCCTTGGTAAAAGTTTTCGCGTCGATGTCCCTGCCACCCTGTATAAACCTAAAAATAACTAAAACAATTTATAACCATCAGACTCCCTCGACGACTGCGGCCTCCGCTTCCTCCTAGCCATGAAGCACTATGGCTACCTACTCCGCTGCCTACCGCTCGCCCAGCGCGCGAACCTGCAACGCACAGGCGTCGGTACCTGCAACCTAGTATGGGCCTTCCATTCAGAGACGCACGAACAACTACTGGCGTTAATACCGGGCTATACTAAGGGGACGCCCAAGTGGTCTACTATGAGAGAACTTGGTAAGTTCTATACTTGTATTATATTATTACCTACCCCTCACCCAGCGCACCAACCTTCAACGCACAGGCATCGGTACCTACAACCTGCGAAGTAATTGCGTTACACACATGAAATGACAATTGGTATGATGGCTAAAAATATTTTTTTTGAAGTGAAAACTTCTTTAGGCGCGTTGGGCATTTTTGAGATGGGACTAAACCATTGATTTCGCGACCAGTTACCGACACCGTGGAGTAAAAGACATCAACGCGTTGATTACCGCGTTGCCGATTTTTTTTCAAGTTTTCCCTTCGTTGCCGACAGGCACTCCCGGAGTGCCACTGTTTTTTTGGTCCGTCTTGTAGATTATTAAAAAATATTGGACACGTATTTTCTTTTTTTACAATATCAAAAGATTAAGGCGATACATTGTGTTAAAATGTGCCATGACGTCACGAGTATGTAAATGTTATACTTACTTGTGACATAGCGACTCCCACTCCGCAACTTAAATGCGTTTTATCCAAGTTTTTTTTTTAAATTAATATTATGAAGCAAAAAATACGTGTCTATTTGACAAATCACAATGGATTTCATTTTGACAAATCACCCATGTCCATTGCGTTATTTACTTTGCTGAGCAGACAAATTTTTCGAACCAATGGATTAACATTATCCTTCAAAACCAGACCCGGATCTAGAATTTTTTTGAGACGGGGCAAAAACTGCCGTCTGCCGCCCCCCGCCAATCTTTTATGGGGATGCGCTAAGTTAGCTCCCGCGAAATATTTTTTTTCTCAAAATGAAAATTTTGGCAGCAACATATTAATCAAATTGTATCGATCGATAACGCGCCAAAACTGTATAAAAAAAAAAAAAAAAGATTATTAATGTGCTGTGCGTCTCATTTATTGCAAAGTTGCTGTGTGCTGGGTGGTGCACTTGTCCGCTACGCTTGAATTTGTCGCCCCCTGAAGTTGGCGCCCGGGGCACGGGCCCCGGCTTGCCCCCCCCTAGATCCGGGGCTGTTCAACACTCTCGGATTGTGATTCATAGTGTGTTACGCAATTAGGGTGCTAGTGCGGGCCTTTCATTCAAAGACACATGAACAACTTCTTGCCTGTTACCTAGACATACTAAAAGAACGTCCAATTGGTTTAGTATAAGGGAATTGGGTAATTTATAGAATAATATATAGGTATATTTTGTGAGTGCAAAAGTGAGTTAGTTTTGTTGTTCTTACCTTCAGGCGGTAACGGCAACGGTTCAACGTAGTTTGGCATAGAAATAGGTAATGTGCCGAAGAGTCGCCTTGGCTATATCTTTTTACCCCAAAAAAATTAAAGCCGCGAGTTTAGCTAGTTAAATTGACTGTTGAACATTTTTGATGAAGTTTTGTCTATATTCCTTGCCCTGCATAGCTATTCACAACCGATTGATACGCTTCTGTTCCGAATCGAACATCAATCAATGTTATCAAAAGAGTGCTCTAAAGACTGTTCACAAATCCAAAACCCGAAAATTTTGAAATAGACGACCGCCATTCTTCCGACAGCTATTTGTTGTTGGGGGCAAGGCAAATTACTAGTCGAAAATGTGTCATTTTCGATTTGACAACCTATTGTGTGGTTGTGAATAGCTATGCAGCTTCGTTACTAATATGTGCATCAAGTTTTCGCTATGAACGTCACGTGACAACATGCCATCTTGGTTCCTTTCTCATGATGCTTGGACACGATGCATATAACATGCGCAAGTTAAGGGACTTACACAGGTTATAGGTAATACGGGCTGGTGTCCGCAACTCCACGTCAATGCGCGTGTTTTGCGTACGGGTGGGAAAATCGTTTGTTCGATCCACCCCAGTTCCTCAAGGAAGGCCAGCAACGCCTTGGTGTTCCTAGCAATCCCACGGAGGGTACCTGGGTTACCGAAATACTTTGCTCTGTATGTGGCGATCACAGGGCAGTAGTACATGAGCGAGAGTTTCATCGGCCTCCATGCATGCCGCATTATAAACCAAACAGCCAGCACCTTTTCATGTGCTAGCCACTTGCACTTGAAAAGCGTTTATGATACTTTTTTTTTTAAACCATTGATATGTGCAGGTGTCGGCTGGTGGGTCCGCGGCGAGTTACTCCGCACTTGCATGGAGAAGCTAGCTCGAGCTTCATACATGCAGAAACAAGATCCAATGGATGCAGCCTTGTATTATCTCGCCATGAAGAAGAGGATGCTGCTGTGGGGACTGTTCCGATCCAGTAGGGACGAGAAGATGACCAAAGTAAGTAGTAGCCAGTAGGTTACTAGGTAAGCTTTTAGTAACCAGCAATTTTAAGTAAACTGAATTCTCTGGCCAGCACATTAGAAGAACTTGGACAGTTTCATAAATAAAACTGGAGTAGAATTTTTATAAAAATATGTGCCAAATAAGGTAACAGAACTTATCAAAATTCTCTCTTACGGACCGATGATTACAAATGTTTTTTTCTGGCGACGTGACCTCTTAAATTAGTATAGTTTCTGTTAAGAGTTCTTTAATCGTCGAATAACTTTTGGTAGCTGTAATTCAAGTACTTGACCTCTAACACCTCTTGACAGTTCGGTGCTCTCCTAGAGATCGATAACAATTTAAATTCTATTGTTTTTTTTTTGGACTGCTGAAGGTTTATAAAAAAAAATATATCAAGTAATCTCCTTATCATAGGTAGTTGAACAGTCAACAAAAACGTTATACACACAAAAAATCAGCTGTTCCCTACATGTTCGCATAACTCGTCCAAATGTACGGAACAGTTGATATTTTTTTCGCTATTTCAGGTTTGATCCCATAGTAAAAGTTGTTCATAATGATGAGTAATGTCAAAAAAAAACCTGTAGTGTGTGTATACAGTTCATACATTTGAAACTAGAATTTTACATCACAACGTGACATTACAGTGAAGTGGAAAGGTTTTTAACTAACTTTTGGGGGGCACTGTATATAAATAAAAATGATATGTTGCTCATTGGTAAGCGCATCACTTGAGAACGACTGACCTGTTGAAAATTTTCGTAATAGACAGAAGAAAAATAAAAACAAAACAACAAACAAAATTGATATTAGAACAAGACAACGTCTGTCGTGTCAGCTAGTTTATTTAATAAAAAAACTTTTTACAAAAAAAAAACAACCGACTTCCAAAAAACACATAGTGCTTTTTTTTGGAAGTCGGTTTTTTTTTTGTAAATTGTTTTTATGTTTCACTTTTTAGTTGTGGTACCTACCCCACACACATTCGACTACCACTACCTGCTAAGTGACAGGAACTTATCATATCATCTACATACTAAGTGGGAAAAAAATACGTATTTTGTAGCTAACTCAAAAACTACCCAAGCAAAGTTAGTAAAATGTATATGGGACATATAACCTCCTCCTTTTTGGAAGTCGGTTAAAAATACATCTATCACTTTCGCCTCAGACCATTTTAAATAATTTACTAAAAGTTATCCCTTCAATTTTGTTTTTCTCCTTTTAGTTCTTCTCAAACGACTTCACGGAAGATCGTTGGCGCAAGGCTGCGCTGAAGAACGCGTTCGTCCTGCTCGGCAGACAGCGATTTGAGCACGCGGCTGCCTTCTTCTTGCTCGGAGGGGCTCTCAAGGATGCTTTAGAGGTACGGACAATAAATTTTGCCTTATAAAGATAACCTTACCTAATTTTACCACGACGTTAATAAAATCGATTTCACCAACGAAACTGAACGTGATCAGCACATCGAAACCTTGTTCAAGAGCTGTCAGTGTCAATATTCTATAACAATAATGACAGTAACAGCTCTTGAACTTGGTTTATATTATGCTGAACGCGTTCAGCTTCATTGGTGAAATTCGCCCTTAGAAAGACACTGACAGGAGTATGAGTGACAGAGATTATGCTCTACAGTGCGTTCATTATTCCTTGACCCGTGACGCGAGTGGTAGTGCAGTATTTCTATTTTCTTAATGTCCCTCGGGAATCATCGCATTTCCGAATACAAACGAATGCTAATTTCCATGTCCATCAATTATTAGATTTATCTTGTATAATAATTTGAATTCAGAACTAAGTACTTTATTGTTGTTTGGTTTTGATTTTCGTGTGAACTTAGAGCTGTAAAACTATTTTCCTATATGTCGTGCCTGCGACAGCTTTCCTAACATTTTTGAAATATATTACAAGTGTAAAAAGAGTTATAACAACTCTATATACTTCCAAGTCGATTGAGAGCAAGTGCAAAGGGCAACTGATAGAAATCCGACGACTGACGAAACACGAGGTTTGCCGAGGGACATTAAGAACATAGTTTGTCTGTACTGTTCTGTCAGTTGTCATTTTAAACTATATTGAAACTTAAGCTTGACAAGCAATGGTGCCAACATGATGACAAGGGATAAGTTATAGTGAACGGTCTGTACAAAGACGAACTTCTAAAGCTTGATATGCCATATCAACGGCTGGGTACGTCACAAATATTTTTTCGGTTAAAATATACTTGATTATACGATTTTTTCCCGCATTTGTTCCGTTTTATCTTTCACAACTTTTTTCTCAAGAAATCTTATTTTAATTGCTTCATTTCTTGTAGGTGCTTATTACACGTCTTGGAGACTTACAACTGGCTATGATTGTGGCACGGTTGTACGAAGCGGACAACCCACTGCCGACCAGCTTGAAGAAGTTAATAATGGATGAAGTATTGGGGTAAGTGGTCATTTAAACGTCGACTGCTGAACGCAGGCCAAATCCTTTGGTTCATCAATCACGCTTAGCATAATCGGCCTGTAATGATCCCACTGCTGGGACACAGGCCTCCTCTCTTCGAGAGGGAGTGGGCTATAATCTACCACGCAGGCCGACTGCGGATGTCACATGTGTTCGAATTTTTGGTTCTAGGACATGTGGGTTTCCTCACGATGTTTTCCTTCACCGTTTTGAGAGCATTGATGATGAAATTATTTACACAAAGTAAAGCGTCGGCCACGATCTAGAACTCGTAAGTCGGGTCCATTGACACTGGGCCACCACTGCTTTCAATCACAAAACAATGAGCCATAATTCCGACAAATTCTACAGAAGGAAACTTATGGTATTCCTTGAATGAATAGTATTCCTGGAAAATCTGATATCGCAGGGCACGGTTAAATATTCTATACTGCTGAGCATTAGATTTTTTCAAAAATCGTACAGGCTGAGCCATATCGACTCAGACAAATAATTCAATACTAAATTTATATAACTCCAATGCCACCTAATACTACTAATTTCACCATTATCCTACCCAGCGGTGAAACAGAAGACGGTGAACTAGACCTAGAACGCGCTCACCCAGACCCGTTCGTCCGTTCCATGGCACTATGGGAACTGAAACGCTATGGTGACGCGCTTGACACGTTGCTAACCAACGCGGGAAGATTACATGCGGCGAGAGATAATGAGCCCATGCCAAGCGTGTTCAACTTCTACGTGTATTTGCGCACGCATCCCAGGTTGAAGAGACATAACATGCCTACTCAGGTGCGTATTTGTAGGAATGCTCTCAATGAGAGTAGCTTTGTGGAAAATTTTGTATATTTTGTGAAAAATATGTCAATATTTCGGTAATCAGAAGGTATGGTCCAGTACAAAAAAAATATCATTAGGCTGCCAGTCCACTGGAGCGGAGCGAGGCAGCGGAGCGGAGAAATATGCCAATATTAACCAATAGAATCTAAACTCCGCTCCTATTGGTTATCATTACATTAATATATATTAGAAACTTTTACTGACGATTATACCAAGGTGTAACAAGTCCCTTCACGAAGCCGACAGTCATTTGTTCGTCCCGTTATAAGGCTGCCTGCCCACTGGAGAGGAGCGAGGCAGCGGAGCGGAGAAATGTGCCAATATTAACCAATAGGAGCGGAGCTCTGAAGCGGAGTTTAGGTTCTATTGGTTAATATTGTCACATTTCTCCGCTCCGCTGCCTCGCTCCTCTCCAGTAGACAGGCAGCCTTATAACGGGACGAACAAATGACTCTCGGCTTCGTGAAGGGTCTTGTTACACCCTGGTATAATCGTCAGTAAAAGTTTATAATCTATATTAATGTAATGATATCACTTAAAGAAATTTTATTTTTATGTTAAAATATAAACCTAGTTATAAGTTAACATTGCTGTGCCCAAACAGGGTCAATGTACTCATTAGTTACTCCTACTTATAGTCTGTAACTTTATGCAATACTGAATAAAAAACTACAGCATAATTTTATTCAACAGGGCGGAACCTTAGCCCTCCTGCAGCAGGAACCGGAAGAAGGCATCACTCGACTAGAACGTCGCCTCTACTTCCAAACAGCGCACGGTCACTTCAAGGCCGGCTGCCCCGCCCTTGCGCTAGAAGTCCTGTCCAAGCTACCAGCCAGAGTCCGCGACGAACGTATCAAGCAGCCGGTGGCCGCGCTGTCCATAGATGACGCGGTCATACACTCCGGACAATTCGTGGATCATACAGCCAAAAGTACGCAACGTTCACGTCCGTTTGTACGTCCGCTGATTTATGTTTTGTTTTGTGGTTTTTTGTTGCTTTTTTTTGTTTATCTTTTACGTTTTTAAAGAAGTTTTTGGGTTAGTTTACCCGCTGCCACGGATCAATACATTTGGCTCACTCCGCATTTTAGAAATAAAGCTACAAGTACACGGCAGGTTCGACTTTTTGGCCCAATTTAGTGAGTTTAACGTAGTCAAAAGATCTAAGAGTTACGCGATAAAAAGAAAGGCAACTACAAAATGAATATAGCTGTAGGTAATTAGCACTGTGCGACCTGAAGTGCACTTTATTGTGTCGTAGCAAGAGTCGGTTTTTATTTAAATGATTTTGCTGAGTGAACCATCTGTATTTATCTGCGCCGCTGCGGCTAGGCTATTTTATACTCGTGACCGACAAATTGCGCAGTGTGACACCTTTTGGCGTACATCAACAGGATTGCATTTGGTGTTGGCGCTCTCACTGAAATGTGTATTAGAAAAAGTTCTATTGTAACCCCGCTCCATTTAAAAGCCATTCTATTTAAAATCTATTTAAAAGCCATTATCACGCGAATGCACGATCTTTCGAACTCGTTCGGTGGACCTGAAGGCGTGGTCGTGCTGACAGAGGGCGCTTTCGGGTTTTCCGAACAAAAAGTGACATATTATGCATGCGACCGATCGCGTATACGCGCGACGATCGCTTTTAAATAGGACGCGGCTGAAGTTTGTGCTGCGTCGCGTCGCGTCTTGGTGTGAACTGACTTTTATGAAGTCTGTATATTATTCTTATTCAGAACCCAAAACAAAAAAAAAACAGTGGCACTCCGAGAGTGCCGACAGAAGTGAAAACTTGAACAAGATCGCCTTGGTGGAAGAAAAATGCTTGCATAGAACATTGATCCGTAACGTAATATAAATAAAGATCACAATCGCGTTTACAAAATGAGGTGTCGGTAACGGTGTCGCGAGTTCAATTGTTTTTACCCAGCTCAAAAATGCCCAACGCGCTTAAAGAAGTTTTCACTTCAAAAAACATCACTTTGAAATGAAAACCAAAGGAATTATTTCCCATTTATCACATACACTTTGCTGACTCTTGAAATAAAATGCATGGCAATATACAATAGAAATATTTCTGGACCTCGCATTTATTCGCGACTCCAGGTAGGTTCAGGTCCACGGATATTTCGTCCAAATAGTTCTAAGTTCTTAGCTTATCCATTTCTGAACAGATGAAGAACCGACTAACATGGATTGGGGCACAACAGCTGTAGAGGTAGACTGGGGAGCGCCTGTCGCTGCGAACAAAAATGATGAACTGGTCCTTAGCTGGGATGATGAAGATGAAGATAAGGGGTGAGTTTTGTTGTTACTACAGTACCTTTAAAATAACAAGCGTATCTTTTCAATGTTTCGTTAGCATTTCCGTTTGTTCTATCATTAACCATCAGTCCACACATACATAGTCCTATGCTGGACTTAGGTCTCTCCACCCTAATTGCGTCACAATCTGAATTATTTTGAAGGATATTACTAATCCATTGATTCATATGTTAGAAAGATTTGTCTGGTCAACAACGTAAAAACGTAATGAATGTTATTGAACTGTCAAAATGGAAGCCATTGCTACTGTTAGTGTGTTACGCAATTACCCCGCTGGTATCTCTTGGCACTCATAAGGGTCCGTGCACGAAAAAAACCCTTTTTCGTCAATAAATTATGTTATCTAATTGTAAGAAAGCTTGAAATAATCGAAACATTAAGTTTGTGTAAGTATAAAAGTACAGTTTTCGTGGTGCTAAACCATTCGTGTCAGTCACAGCACGTGTTAATAGTTGTATCACTTTTGCGCTCTCGAAAATATGGGTTATTTCGCCTTTGATTTACTTAATGAAAATATTTATTTCAAGGATAGCTGAAGACTAATGTGTGATTTTTAAATTTCTTGATATGGTTTAGATTATGGAGAAAAAAGTTAGGGAACACAATAGAGAACCGTTAATAATATTATATTGAGTGAGTCTTTATTATTATAGCTTAAACTTTTTGTATGCCATAGTTATTTAGTAAAAGGATCATTTTAAACTTAACATCTGTAACTTGTACCTACTTTCTGTGCAAATAAAGAACTATTCTAGTCATGTTCCAACGGTAATTTATCGTTAAATTCGTTTACTATCGGTTGGTTTGTTAATCGGATATTGCAGGCTATACAAATTTGTCTACGTTAAACATCGCGAATTACAGCCATAGATTTTGATAGAAGGCAGCAATACTAATTTTATTATTTCTTACATAGATCGGACGAATCCGGAGCCTCGACTCCACCATTAGAGATGAAAATGGACAAGAAAGAAGACATAGAAGAGCCAGCAGTGAACGGCAACGCTGAGAAAGAAAAGGAGGGAGACGAAGCGCCCTCTGTTGACATAATGGCGCAACAACTCAAGTTTGTGGCTTGTCTCAAGATATTGATGGAGGAACTCAGCACATTGGCTACTGGGTTTGAAGTTGATGGTAAGTAAATCTATGTTTTTAAATTCATTGTAAATCAGGAATTAATAAGAAGAGTATTTTGGCAAAAATGGTTTACAGTCTGACTATTTTCTTAACCGCTCAAGGCCCGCGGGCGGTCCGCGCCGTGACAGATTTACGACCGCACTTAAATAAACAATTACTCGGGTTTCATTATAACGTCTCAAGTAGTATTGTTTATGTTTTTTGCTACTCGAATAGATTAGGAATACGTTTCAAATGGTTGCAGTCTTTGTAAACAACGTTCACTTATCTTTATTACCCGCTTTTGTTATTATTTCTTTTGTTCTTTGTAATAACGATTTCTGATAAAACTAGCGTACCAATTCACACAAAATTTTGCAGGGTACATTATGGATAGTTATGTTATCTAACAAAAGCGTTTTTAGAGACAAACATTGAAAATAAAAAATGCTAAAAATCTAGAATTTTTAATATCTAGAATTTCTAGTGCTTACGTAATTTTCTTCGTTTCAAAAAAATATTTTTTTGCCGTATTTAGGTGAAAAAACATGCTAAAATTATTAGAAATCTAATATTTTGTATAAAAAATGGGACTTACACATAAAATATCGACGATCACACACCAAAATACCACAAAATCACAGCACGGTCACGTTTTCATTCAAATGTTTGTTTACACTTTTTGTTTGGGTCAAAATAGGTATAACATGATGTTATTTATATCTAAAACGATGTAATATTTACTTCAAAATGAAAATATCACCACTTTCCGACGATTTACACACAAAAACCATTAAAAAACGAATTATTACAGCGAACGGGAGTGACGTTTGACTGACATTTTACCGCGCGGGAACGTGATTTTCAACATTTTTTTAAAATGTTGCCTATTAATATTTTTGCTTTTAGTCGATTTATTTGACGAGAATATTTATCCGACCATAGACACAAAAATTCACAGACAATAATAGCCATTACAGCGAATACAAATAGAGTTGTAAGCCGCGTGGGTACTTGGACGCACCGGTGCGTCCGCGGTCCTTTAGCGGTTCGGGAATCATCGCATTTCCGAATACAAACGAATGCTAATTTCCATGTCCATCAATTATTAGATTTTTCGTGTATAATAATTTGAATTCAGAACTAAGTATTTTCTTGTTGTTTTGTTTTGATTTCCGTGCGAACTATATAGAGCTTTAAAACTATTTTCGTACCTGCGACTTTAGCAGCTTTCCTCCCATTTTTTTAATAAAATACATTAAGTTAAAAGAGTATTAACAACTCTATATAGTTCCAAGTCGATTGAGAGCGTCTGGTCTGCACCAAGTGCAAAGGGCAACTGATAGAAATCCGACGACCGACGAAACACGAAGTTTCAAACTCAAAGTCAAAGAATTTATTTCAATTAGGCACAAAAAGGCACTTTTGAACGTCAAAAACAAAAAATAGAATTTATTCTAGTCGCCCCTTCCAAAGGGTAGTTTTCGTATGGAGAAGAATGGGCAAGAAACTCCACCGTTTATTTATTTATTTATTTTATTTATTTATTTAACCATTTATGCACACACATATAAACAGACAAGAAGAAAGGAACAGAAAAATACGTACAAAGGCAATGCTTATTTCTAAAGAAATCTCTTCCAGCATACCTGCGATAGGAAAGTATACAAAAAGAGATGTAGACAACGTGTGTAACCGTATAAGAGAAAATAAAAAACAATTCACTAATTTCAATTTAAACAACATACAATATGAGAATATACTTACATACATACTTCTAAAATAAATATAAATATCACTACAATATATATAATTACAATGTGATTTAAAATAACTATGCAACTAATATTTTGTATACATTAATTATATAATTATATGTGAAAACGATGCACCTGGAATAAGATTACTATACCACAATAGGTAAAAATAAAAATGAAGCAATGATAGAAAAAATAATTATGTAATGGATACATGGTGTTCACATATTTACAAGCATTGTAAAACCTATACTAATTCGTCAGTGTGTGAGTTCAAGTAATCACAGAATGTAAAAAAAAAAAAATGTTGTAATATTTAATTACACAATTAAATTAGCAACCAGTTTGGTTTTGTCTAGACTCAAAATTGTCCTATGGAGCTAGACCAGCATGCTTCCAAGCATTCTTATCTAGGATATAATCCTCTAATTTGTAATATGCTTGTTTACAAAGAGTACTTTTAATATGCGTTTTAAATTTTCTTTCAGTTAATTGTAATATATCACAAGGTATTTTGCCGAGGTACAGTGGGTTGCATCAATTGGGTACCCAATTGATGCAGCTCACCGTACATTAAGAAAATAGTTTTACTGTAGTGTCGTGTTTGAAAGATTATGTTCTTCGGTACGACGAGACTTTTGATTGAGCACAGTGTGTTGCGGCGCGTCGGTGTTCATTTGTCTTTTGGTGTTGCGTCAAAATAAATAAATAATCGCGCTAACGAAAAGTTTGAAGCTTCAAAGAAGATATTTTCTCCTGCCTAAGCATAACATCAAAACCAAATTTCGCTAAATCATACATTTATAACATTACTTCTATCTCACAACACATTCCTTGTATACCTTAGGTGGTCACCTGCGCTATCAGTTATACATCTGGCTAGAACGCGAGGTAGAAGCCCTGCGTCGTTTATGCGGGTACCTTGCGGCTGGCGGCAGTGGCGGGGGCGGAGCCCTACTGTGCGCGGAGCCTGAGCTGGCGCCGCTGCCTGATAGACCTACTTTACATCAGCTGTTAGTCAGGGAGAAGGCAGACTTTGAGGCCAAAGTGCAGAGAGCGCTTAATAGGAAGAAGTGGCTAAAGGGTGAGTGCTTTTTAATATAAAAACATGTGTTTCCTAACGAAAAACATAATTATATAGAAAATGAGAAGACTGCATAAATAATTTTAAATGTTATCTATGCTTCTTACCCGTGCCAGTGTAGCCAGTCTAGCATTATTACTAGACTGGCTAAAGTAAAGTAACGATAGACCTTCGCTAGTTATGTATATGTTCCATAGCCAGACCATAGGGCTCATTTTATTATTGTTCCATTCCTATTATTGTTCTGTCCACTTTGAATACTAACAAAAATAAAAAAGCCTTCATGAATAAGGGCAGTAACTACAAACCTTGTTGATTGGTTTATCTTGTCGCTGCTACAATGCTAAATGCTATGCTTGAATTGGTGTATTATTCTGTTAACGAATATTTAAATGACAAATTTTAATAGCTGTTAATTAAATCCAATCTGTTCTTATGACATACTAAATAATTTTGTTCATTTTGATTATTATTGTATTAACGAATTAGTGACATTATTTTTTATTTGTATTATTTGAATCTTTTATATTTTTAAACCTTTGACATTTTGTATGCCTTTTGGCGGAACACAGCTCGGATCTTATGTATTATAAGTTTATAACACCTATTGTATGTACCCTGTGTTCACGAAATAAATGAATTTGAATTTGATATCCCGCCGACTCGATATGAGAGTAGAAGAAGAAAGCTTATATTTCATCTCCCTTCTCTCACAGCGAACGAGACTCTCCTCCGAACATTACTATCCTACTGTTCCCTACACGGCGCGGGCGGCGGCGGCCTGGCCTCAGTCCGCATGGAACTGGTCCTCCTGCTCCAAGAGCTGGGACAAGACAAGCAACATCAACAGTTACTGTCACCGCTACCATTCCCCACCACACTGCCGCTGTTGGCAGCGGCTGTTGCTACCAATAACACTGTTGTGGCTGATCCTGTTAGACATTTACAGGTGAGATTTCTTAGTTTCTCTGTAGATCCGTAAAACCTACGAATATTACTATCCGACTGCTCGCTGCACGTCGCATGGAACTGGTATATCTACCGTAAAAGTTAGGACAAGACAGGGTACATTAACAGTTACTGTGAGTTACCTTAATGCGCGTATCTCTCAATAAAAATAATTATGAAAAGACAAACCATGAGCCTAAGAAAATGCCTGTAGAATCATGTTTGCATTTTCTGAACTAGTTTTGTGCAATTATCAATTTTCGATAGTATTAATTAAATTAATAATATCATCATCTGCTTAGCCTTTTTCGTTGGGGTCAGCGTCCAGTCTAACCGGATGCAGCTGAATACCAGTATTTTACATAACGCGATACCCCTTTGTAATACTGGTTGTCAGACTTTTGGGCTTCTAACTACCCGTAACGACTGTCAAAGATCTACAAATGACAGCTGGGATCAGCGGCTTAACGTGCTTTCCGAGGCATGGAGGGGTCTTGGTATGTAAAGATGGTCACCCATCCATGGACCAACCCCGTAGCTTAACCTGATCGATCGACCCGTGCGGCAGTTATTACTTAGCTACAAGCCCCTCTAATCAAATTAACCAAAAAAACAAAAAAAAAAACAGTTAATAATAACGAGCCAAATATTCCGTTCTTGTGATTTTAGCACAGTATCCTGTCATCAGTTTTACGCGGCTTGCGTTCATTATTTCGCGTTTCAAAAACTTTTTTATTTCCAGTCCGTAGCCCACGACATGTTGGGGACTATCGGTGAACTGGGCATCCCTGGCGGGTCTGCGACCAGGATACTGCACACACTGAGAGAGTTATCAGTCGCCCTGTCCGCCTGCATCTACCAGAGTCTGTGTGACTCCGATACGTTCAGCTTGAAGCACGCGCACCATCACGATCAGTAAGTTACTAATTAATATGTTGGTAGAATGACCATGATCGTGGTTTTGAATACATTTGTTGACGGAGTGTGTCAAGAGCAAGAATGAAAGGGAATTGTTCATCAAAGAATTTAAATTGAACAATTTGGACGTTGAGCTAATTCAAGACATTTTAGCAAACCCTAGATCAGCGATTGCAAAGAGGTTATAAGTTTTGGTGAAAATTCTGCATAGTCATTCAATTACTAAGATAATAGTTGATAATGTACGATGAGGTTGGCATATCCGTATGGAAAAATACCCCCTTT
Source organism: Agrochola litura (assembly GCA_949152395.1). Lineage (NCBI taxonomy): Eukaryota > Metazoa > Arthropoda > Insecta > Lepidoptera > Noctuidae > Agrochola > Agrochola litura. The sequence goes on from OX424509.1 coordinate 9,693,987, forward strand.
TGTTAATAAGGAATATAAAAAAAATGGTTTTGAATAGAACTCTAGCATTGTTTGAGTCATTTCCGGGGGAAACTTGTTGTTTATGGTCGTAAAGAGAGGTGAGAAAAACAAAGGTGTATTTCATAGATTTTGTTTGACGGTTTTGGACTGCATAGTATATAGACACGGGTGACTATCTAAATTGAATGAATTTTGATGTTGAAAACAGTGTTCAAGTATTTATTTCAAATATTTTCTTTAGCAGTATCATAGCTGAAGCTCCTGGTACTAGTCAGATCCTCACGCGGCAGAGGCGTCATTCCACTGATGAGCTCACAGTTACGACTCCACCAAACAAATGGCCAGGTATGATTATTTAATTAATGGTTTCAATAATAAATATATGTGTGGGAGGTACTTTTGGCTTAAATTTTTTTTATTTCTTAATGAACAAAGTGACGCAGAGTCTCGCAACAATGCATAATTATTGTGTGTGTTATTAGACGATACTTGAGACGTGCTTAATTGACGGATTGAAAATATTTGGCAAGTGGCATTCATCGTTACGAAACCTTGATTTAAACACTTATCAAAATCTAATTGGAAATTGTTGCTAATTTTATATTCATCATAACTGTGTTACATAGGTAACTGCAATGTTAATTAACACATTACTGTTCTTCGAAAGGGCCTAAGGAGCAATTGCCAATTTCATTTCTAACATGCTTGGACTAATCTAAAAAAAACTTACATTAAACATAATTTGATGACAAAGTCAAAGTCAAATCATTTATTTCAAATAGGCCCATGTATGGCACTTTTGAACGTCGAAATTTACAAAATATTAAAAATGATTCTAGTCGCCCCTTCCAAAAGGTAGTTTTCGTATGGAGAAGAATGGGCAAGAAACTCCACCGTTACTCTTTTAAAATGTTTTACAATAGTTTGTATAGGTACGTACATTAGTTAAATAATTATATGTGAAGACGATGCACCTAGAATAAAATTACTATACCACAATAGGTAAAAAGAATTAAAAATGAAGCAACGACAGATAATTTAATATGTGATAGATACATGGTGCTCACATATTTACAAACATTGTAAAAGTAGACGATTTTCCTAAAATTTTGTAATTAATAAGTCAGTGTGTGAGAAAGTAATCACAGAATGTTAAATCAATGTCATAAAACACAAAATAATCAATTTTACAATTAAATTAGCAACCAGTTTGATTTTGTCTTGATTCTAAATTGTCCTATGGAGCAGGACCAGCATGTTTCCAAGCACTCTTATCCTGGATATAATCCTCTAATTTGTAATATGCTTGTTTACAAAGTGCACTTTTGATATGAGTTTTAAATTTTCTTTCATTTAATTGCAATATGTCACAAGGTATTTTGTTGTAACATTTAACACAGTACCCCATAAAAGATGTATGTACTTTAGATAATCTGTAAAATGGTTGATCTAGTTTATCTTTATTTCTAGTATTAAAATTATGTCTATCACTTATTTTATTAAAGAGATGTGGATTTTTCCTTACAAACATAATATTTTCATAGATGAATTGGCAAGGTACCGTCATAATATTAATCCTTTTAAAAAGTTCCCTGAGAGATTCGCGGCGACGTAGATTATAAATGGCTCTGACAGCTCTCTTTTGCAAAATAAAGATGGATTCAATGTCAGCAGCCCGACCCCACAGTAAAATGCCATACGACATAATGCTGTGAAAGTAGCTAAAATAGACCAAACGCGCGGTTTCCACATCTGTTAACTGTCTTATCTTTCTAACAGCATAAGCGGCCGAGCTTAACCGCCCCGCAAGAGATGTTATATGAGGTCCCCATTGTAATTTCTCGTCTAGCGTGATTCCTAGGAAAACTGTTTGATTAATAAATTCCAGTTTTTCTCCATTCAATATGATGTCACATTCGCTACTTTTAACATTAGGTAATTTAAATCTAATGCATTTGGTTTTTTTTTTATTAAGTACCAGATTATTTACCGTAAACCAATCTTGGACTTGCAGAATAGAGCTATTCACGTCGTCAAGATTTTGTGACCGTCGGTTTATTTTAAAGATTAATGATGTGTCATCTGCAAATAACACCATCTTCGGTTGATTTTGAAGTAATTGGGGTAAATCATTAATGTAAACTAAAAAGAGGAATGGACCCAATATCGAACCTTGAGGAACGCCCATTGCCATTTCAGACCCTAATGAGTTTACGCCGTTTACCTGAACTTTAACATTTCTATCTTTCAGGTATGATCTAAATAAATCAAGAGCTGTATTCCTAATCCCATAGTGCTCTAGTTTCAGCAGAAGTGTCTCATGGTCTACACAATCGAACGCCTTCGAGAGGTCGCAAAAGATTCCAATGGCATCTTGTGCTTCTTCCCAGGCATTAAAAATGTTCTTTATTAGGGTGACACCGGCGTCAGTAGTACAACGCCCTTTGGTGAAACCGTACTGTTGTTTATGAAAGATGGAATTTTTATTAAAGTGAAGTAACATTTGATTGAGCATCAACTTTTCAAACACCTTACTGAGAACTGGCAGAATTGACACAGGCCTATAATTGTTGGGTTCTTTACTATCACCGGACACATTAAGTCGTTTCATTTGCCTATTTATTTATAGCTTAGTACGGCATTCAATATATTTTTTAAAGTACAGACGCCAGCACATCAGGCTACTACAATCTGTCAAATTTATTTAATAGATTTTCAACTTTATCGCTGGAAACTAAGGTTCAAAGTTGATTGGAAAAATTTGACAGTTTCGGGTAGCTTGATGTGCTGGCGTCTGTACGTAGAATAAAGTAATTACGCAAAATGTTTTTTTGGGGTTTTGTGGTGTACATAGTTTTAATTTAAATTCTGTAAACACAAAATAATAAAAAATTGCGAAATAACACCAGAACGCTAAGAAAACTTTTGTTTACCAAACTCTGTTTTTACCTGGTCGATTTTTAAATATTTCTATGATTTCCACAGGCGTTTCAGCCCTCCGCGGCCTCGCCCTCCGCGCTGCCGAAGAAGAAGACTCGCCCCGTCTCGCCGTATTACTCGCCGAAGCATTCTGCGCAGTATACCTCGCTCTACTAGGCTGGGCGGCCGCGGCGCGGGACGCTCACCTGTTGTACCGCCTGTGTGCGCACGCGCCCGTCGCGCCGGATCATGCGAAACTGTTCGGTGGAGGAGTTCGGAGGCTGTTGACTACTGCTCCAGCTCCGTCGTTGCAGGTTAGTAGCAATAATAACAGTCCTTACGATATAGTTCAGAAGACCATGTCAACAATATAAGAATTTAATTCACCTCGAATGTGAAAACTCTCAATATTATTTGCTCACTTTCTTTTCAACTGAAGTTAATTTGCCAGCTAGTTAGAGCTAAAAAGTCATAATTATGGCAACAAGACTGATCGGTTTCGAAAGTATTAAATGTAAATGTATACAAATTAATCAGAAAATGTACATAAATCTGTGGAAGATAGTTAATTGATTCAGACGTAACCTTGCGGAAATCCATTATAAAATACAACAGACGTGGATATTATTTAGTAACCTGTTCCGCTTAGCTATTTCTAAAGAGCATAAATAAACCCTGAAAGAAATGGACACGTGTTTCACCTCTCAACGAAGCATCCTCAGGATGACGATTGAGTTCTTTGCGTTCAGCGCTCGGTGTGGCAACACGCCGTGTTCGGGTTCGCGACAAATCATCTTAAAGATGTTTTTCATTAGACAAATAACGTTAATTTTATAACCCCAATTTTTATTCATGATTTTTCAGTTACGATTTAATAATGTTATTCAAACAATAATTGTCAGAAAAGTGGCGAGATATAAAGTTGAAACCTTTTCGTGAGTGATTTCTGCAATTGCCAAAAATTTACTTGAACCACAGATGGGACACTCTAATTTTCGGTATGAAGCTACAAGTAGGTACACGGCGGGCTCGACTTGTCGAATTCAGTGGACGTAACGTAGTCAGAAGATATAAGAGTTACCCGATAGAAAGAGAGGCATCTTCTAGGTGAATATAACTGTAGGTAATTAGCGCTGTGCGACCTGAATTGCACTTTATTGTGCGGTAGGAAGTACGCTTTTTATTTAAATGATTTTGCGGAGTGACCCATCTGTACTAATCTATGCTTGAACTAGATTTGTTTACACTTTCATTTCACTTTTGGAACAGACAGTAAATAATTTTAATTTTAGAGCGTTTTAGGCACAGATGAATGTGCATTATTTCTATTTTCTTAATTTCGCTCGGGTATCGTCGGATTTCCGAATACAAACGAATGCTAATTTCCATGTCATTCAATTATTAGATTTATCGTGTTTAATAATTTGAATTCAGAACTAAGTACTTTATTGTTTTTTTGATTTCCGTGTGAACTTTATAGAGCTGTAAAACTTTTTTTCCTATCTGTCGTGCCTGCCACTTTCCTCCCATTTTTTAAATAAATTAAATTAAGTTAAAAGAGTATTAACAACTCTATATAATCCCAAATCGATTGAGAGCGTCCGGTCTACACCAAGTGCAAAGGGCAACTGATAGAAATCTGACGACTGACGAAACACAAAGTTTGCCGAGGGACATTAAGAACATGTTTGTACGAAATAATCATAAACAGACAATATCCTTGTTGGCGTCTGACCCACTCATCGAGACTACCGCCCCAAATTTCAAATCAAATCAAATCATATCATTTATTTATTTGCAAACATGGGTAAGAGATACATAGATATTTAACACAGTCTATAAATCAATCTTTACTTTCAGCCTAAGTTAGTAGAGCGTCCAGAAGGCACATCAGTCTGGTCCTCCCTGCGAGAAAAGCGCGCGTTACTGAACATGCGCCTCCTAGGACTTGGACCTACCGTGCCTCACAAGAACATTCAGGAGGGCCGGCCTACCTACAGGGAACAGTTTGTGCCTCCACACTGCAGTATACTTACTTACCTGCTTACTAAGGTAACTACCATCTAGAATAACTGTAGATTTATTTCATTTCCATGAGATTCGAACCTCTTGAACAAGCGGGTAAAGGACGGATAGATTTTTGGCCCGCTATCAAAGTGTTTATTGATACTTTCGCATTTCTTTTGTAATTAAAAACAATACAAAAAAAACGTATTATATCTTGAACATAGCAAGAACACTAAATAAAATAGGTGTGATTTTTTAAAATTAAATAATTGATTGCGCAACAGCCATAGCTTGTTACGTCTAGTTTTTTTTCTTTTAATCTCAAACCGTGGTGATTTTGTTTAAATTAATACATGTTATTTTAGCCCACGTCCGAGCAAGACCCTGAAAATTACGACTACGATTCAGCGGAGTCCGGCGCTGAAGATGTCGATGAAGATGATTTCAGCGAACCCGAGGATGACGATATTTTCGACACCACCAACGCCAAGTAAGATTGAATTTATAACAAGTATGGATGCGGAAAGCACAGTATCGGTTGAAGTGGAGGTGCTTGGGGGAGGCCTATGTCCAGCAGTGGACGTCTTTCGGCTGAAGTGATGATGATGATGATGATGATGTGCTACTTTTAGACTTAAAACGGTTCTATTACTGTCGATGGATGTATTATACTTACTACTTTGTAAAAAAACAGTGGCACTCCAGGAGTGCCGACAGAAGTGAAAACTTGAACAAGCTCGCCTTGGTGAAAAACAAATACTTCTATAAAACATTGGTCCGTAACCTTATCTAAATAAGGAGCACAACAGTGTTTACAAAAAAAAAATCCTTCCAAAACCTTTAAAGTAAAAATACTTACATAGAACATTGATCCGGAACTTAATATAAATAAAGAGCACAATCGCTTTCACAAAAATGAGGTGTCGATAACGGTGTCGCGAGTTCAATTATCTATTATAATATCTGTCCATGTTATTTACATGTAAATGATGTAAAACGGCAATACCTTATAACAACATTTTTGTTCGGGTTTATGAATAAAGGGGTTAGTTAGTGTCACTTACATTTCAAGTAACATTATTTTGTTAACTCTAATACCATCTGATATAATATTTTTCACTCAACACAAATTTAATAGTACAACATTTTCTAGCAGGAAAGATAGACGCAAACTTGTGAACACGGAACATTCGGACCCAGACTCGTACTCGTGGCTCGTGATACGTATCGCGGTGCTGCGGCTCGCACAGCAGAAGTTACAGAACTTCCTGCAGCTGTGCGGGATTGAGATGTCAGGTATGTCATAGAAAGAAATAAAAATTGGTTCATTGTCACAGAAACACGTGCATATAAAAATCATAAATTAACTGGAATCATGAAGAAACGGGGGTCAATATAAACCTGTAATTAATAATAATAAGCAACTTATTAACCAAAAATAATCTTACATATAGTCCGTGCAATCCACGAAGACGCGCCCCACTCCGCTCCGCGCCGTACAGCCGTTCGGCTTACAGTACAGTAATCGCGGAGTGGGGCGCGTCTTCGTGGATTGCACGGACTATACACGACCATGCATCCATGAGCACAGATTAATCACTCCATAAAATCTATATATATTAAAATTTTCGTGTCACAGTGTTAGTTGCCATACTCCTCCGAAACGGCTTGATCGATTTTTATGAAATTTTATATGTATATTCGGTAGGTCTGAGAATCGGTCGTGATCTATTTTTCATACCTCTAAGTGATAAGGGTGCTCTACCCCAAACATTTATATGGCAAAACAACGTTTGCTGGGTCAGCTAGTCTTTTAAATAAAAAGCGACTCTTGACACAATAAAGTGCAATTCAGGTCGCACAGCTCTAATTACTTACTTTTATACTCATCTAGCCTCTCTTTCTATCGCGATCTTCTGACTACGTTACGCTCATGGAATTGGTCTGACAAGTCGAGCCCGCCGCGTACTTGTAGCTTCATACCTAATCGCCTTCTGAACTAATCTGTGCCATGAGTAAAGAACTGTGCAGTTTATATCATTGAAATAGTAACTCTTCATTCTTTTGTTGGTTGTTTTATAACAATAATTTATTAGTCGACGAGTCCCCTCTTCGACACTCAATCATTTACGAACTAATGTAACATAAAATATTATTTGTAACAAACAGAACTAGCGACTACGAGTCCTATGGTCCACGGCGCCCTTCGCCGCGTGGATCAGTGGCAGCAACAGTTGACGGAAACACTGGAGTCTCGCGCTCCTCCGTCAAACTACATCCCCGGCTGCTTCCCTGAACAATTACCCACTGGACCACCTATTAATAAATACAGGTATGTGAAACTGGACAGACTGGAAGTATGTATTACGGGTCGTCAGAAGTCCGAAAGTTTGACAACCAGCAGGGCTAACATGACAAGCGCGAGAACGCTCTTTTTCTCGTTTTATCGTAATTTGTCTACGATTTTGACGTCATTCTAATCCCTAACATGACCGCAAACGACGAGTAAACTCGACAAAGGCACTCTGACACTTCTTTATCGCGCGACGATAAACCGATGTTGCAAATTATTAAAAACAAATTATTTTTATGACATCGGCTTGAAGTTTTGTTTCATTCATTCAATTTTATGCATGGAATTATGTATTTTATTGAATAAACGTCTCTCTCTCTTAATTATTCTCTCTTTTAATTATTTATGATTAGTTTTTTATGTAACCGACTTTTTGATTAAAATTAAATGATTTCTTTGGCATGCTGAAACTAAAATACAAAATGACGGTAGGTAATTAAAATTAGTGGCATCTATACTCATTACATAATAACCACAAATGACAAATGGGCCGACGATCGCAATTTGACAAATCGAAGATTATTATTGTACAAATAGATTTCGTTAATTAATTAATTTAATCACCATAATTGGCAAAGCGACTGGTTATTACTGAAAGTAATAGTCATCTACGTGATAGTGCTTCCCTCCACTATAGCACACAGGTGTACAAAAAAAAAAAAAAAAAAAAATTTTGTCGTTTTGTCTACTCTCTATCGTCGTCAAAATCGACGACGACTAAATACAACAAAATGACTGATTATATCGTGTTGAACTGTCAAAAATCGAGTTATATAACGTGTCATGTTAGGGTTTGTCTACAAAACTTCAAGTTTGACAGAACGAGTCGAGTATTTTGTATGGCGAAGCTGTCAGAAAACGATAAAACTACAGAAATAGACAAAAATTTGTCGCGCGAGAGTGGATATATGCCGCGTGTGTCATGTTAGGCCTGCAGGCTTACCAAACGGGTATCGTTTTACCCAGTAACTGGGTTTTGGAGGTCAGTTAGGCAATCGCTCCATGTAAAATACTGGTATTCAGCTGCACCCGGTTAAACTAGAAGCCGACCCCAATATAGCTGGGAAAAGGCTAGGTAGATTGATTCGTTGCTAAGTTCAGACAAGCTTTTTTTTGTCTTTCAAGCTATCTTAAATATTTTGTTTCAGATGTTTATTAGAGAAGCATAATACACCGTTCAGCTCGGTCCTCTTCAGTGCCGCGCCCGCACGAAGATTGTGGAGTTTCCTCGTACGACAAGAACCGGTTCAGGTAAAACCTTTGCTTCAGGATTTTGACCCTTACTGTTACATAAACATAGCATGACGCCTTGTTTCCCCGAAAGGTTGGGCAGAGGTGTACCTATAGTACACCCACATTTCGCCAGTTATATTTAAGTCCCATGTAATAGGGGGCGAGCCTATTGCCACTAACTGGGCACAAATCCAGACTCCGAGCTGCTATTAAGAAATTCCAGATGAAAAACCCAACATCACTTTGCCCGACCTGGGAATCGAACTCAGGACCTCATGTTCAGCAGTAGCGCTTGTGACCACTAGACCAAAGAAGCAGATTGCGAAGCGACTGTTTTTAAAATCATGTATTATTATTTAAACCTTCGTTTATTTTAGGATCTCTTCATCCGAGCTGTATTCTCTCGTCGTCGAACTCAATCAGTAACGGCTGAGACGATGGCAGCCGAAGGGCGGGGCGGGTGTATCCCGCAGACACAACGCGAGCGCGACCTGGAGCTGCACAACCCTGTGCGCATCATACACAAGGAGCAGGACTCCATCGCTGCCTTCTGTCTCAACAAGGTGAGAAGTAAACTCAATAAGTAAAGGTAAATTCAAATAATTTATTTTCCCTTCACAAACAATGGCATCTTATAATTTAGACAGACTTCAAAAACTATGACAATAGTTTGTGAGAGACTGGTATCTGCACTAAGAATACCTGTATCGCAGATCACGAACTAAAAAGGCAGACGCGATAATGGACAATGCTGCATCAGGAAAAAAGACACCAAGTTTGTTCATAATTTCAGACCTTTTGAGTAGTTTTTTGTCGAAAGCATTTCATCAGCTGTTGTGTTTCTGTTCGCCATAGTATTTAGTAACTTTCGCACGTCTCTTTTTGTTGTTCAATTAATTTTTAATGATAAATAAAACTATGTAAACAAACACAACAGCCTTACGACACTTTATAGTTCGGGTGACATTCATCGGAGATTTTTAGAAGATTGCCTTATAATCGATTTAACATACTCGACAATAGGAGAAGTGACACAATCAGTAACGGCTGAAACGGTACACCACATCAGGAAAACATGGCATTAATATTGACCAAAATGTTGGCAGAACTACTAATTCACGACTTAATGTAGCGACATAAAAGAAAAAAACGGTCGCCGGCTTAGCGAAAGAAATGCTCTACTATCGTTAAAATGGCTGTAAAACAAATGAAGACTGTTACGAAGGTTAAGGACGTTTCTTTAGCAACCTGTGTGATGATTAAAAGATTACAATTTATTCCTATTTGACAGGTCGGTGGATGCCTGTTAGCCGTAGCAACAGCCCGTGAAGTCCAGGAGATGGACGTGTCCCTGTTACTGCGCGCAGGCGCGTGGTGGGCCGAGGACGAGTGTGAGCTGGACCTACTGGCGCTCGCAGCCGACCCCGCCGCGCTACCAGACACCGGCTTCTTGCTGATTCAGCATCACGACAAGTGAGTCAACTGTCTCGTGTGCAAGAGATGGACGTGCCACTGCTACTGCGCACGCTATACGAAATCAGTGCCAATTGCAATAGAAATATAAGTCAAACAGCAGGTTTGGGTAACGGAGGAGCCCAGGCTCGATATTGTTCCAACTTCAAAATGCAACATACAATTAGCCAGCTGCAGGTGCAACACAATTTCAAGTTCTAGCAGAGGATTTACTAAAACTTGTTGCTCTGCGTGAACCCGTTGTATGGAACAGTTTATCACAGCAAAAGCTAGCACTGTTCCTAAAAACTACTGCCGCAGTATAATAGGCCTGTCTTTTTTTTGTCCGTCAGGTACATTATTAAAAAATATTGGACACATATTTTTTATTTTTTTACGTTAACAAAAGATTACGGCGATACATTGAGTTAAAATGTGCCATGACGTCACGAGTATGTAGATTTTGTACTTACTTGTGACGTAACGATCCCCACTCCCCAACTTTAATGCGTGTTATCTAAGTAATTTTTGATTAATATGATAAAGCAAAAAATACGTGTCTAATATTTTTTATTATCTGAAAAACGGACTAAATAGAATTTCATTTTTTTTACCTAGGCATCATCCCTGTTCAACATCATCTCCAACGTCAATATCAATCTACCTAGCCTTTTCCCAACATTAATGGGGTCAGCTATTAGTTTAACCAGATGCAGCTGAATACCAGTATTTTACCAATCTGACCTCCACAAGCCAGTTACTGGGTAACATGATACCCCTTGGTAGGACTGGTTGACGACTGTTAAAGATTTACGAATGACAGCTGGCACCAACGGTTTAACGTGCTTTTCGAGGCACGGAGGGGTCTCGATATGTAATGGATGGTCACGGAATGACCGCAGCAAACGTAGCTTAACTTAGATCAATCCGAGCGGCTGTTATTATTTGACCATCAGCCCCTCTCCCCTCTCTTTACTCAAACGTCTCTAATATAATATTTTCTTAACACAGGCCAAACAGCGGTTCAGTGCCAGGCACAGGCAACAGCTCGCCATTAAATTCCAACGCGCCACAAGTACCCGTCGGCATGGCCAGTCAAACTGGAAGAGGTGCCAGCGTTGTAAGTACACACCCATTATTTATTAATTTATAATCAATTTTGACCTGTACCCTGATTGCGTAACTTATTTTCGTAAATGATTATGCCTAATTTGTTTCATTTTGACAGTTCAACAACATTCATTGCGTTATTTACGTTTTTGAGTAGATTTTTTTTCCAACTTTTGAAGCTATGGATTAGCAATCTGTTTCAAATCGAAACAGATTGTGTTGTATTACGCAATTAGGGTACTGGAGTGGCAGAAAACGCGAAGCATATTGTCAAGTGAATTTCAAGAAACTTAAATTCTATAAAAGGGTTTTGAAGTAAATTAACTTCCTAGTCAATGAAGAAGAAAAGAAATTGGAGTTTTATGTTTATGAAGTTTGAAAAGTGCATTGGTAGCACCAAATACTGTTAATCCAAGTATTTATAATTTCGCAGCGAAATTATTTGCACGTCTACCAATCACTCAAGGTTAAAGTCAAGATAACATGTGTTTGTTTTGTTTTTATTGCCCTCCATATTTCTTTATCAATGACAGTTTAATCTCCAATGTAATTTATTTACATGATCTATTTAGATGATAATAGTTGGATAACATGCTTATATCACGTATGCTTTAGATAGTAAGTGACGTACGCCAAAATCGTAGTTTATTAAACAATGCACTAATATAAATAACATACTAATATTACCTTTAACAAAGTGACGACATAAATGGTTTTAAAGTAAAATGAGGACAAGGATAAACTTGAATTATTTACCGTACCTGGCAGCAAATGAATGTATCCTTGCCTCCTCATTTCGACATGGTTTTGGGTACAGAGATTACGATCAAAGTTTGCAGCTTTGAAAACTAATCTGAACTAATTTATAATAGTTTTAAGCTCTCAAACTTCACAACGGCGACAGAAAGATTATAATCTTGGTGACCTATTGTAGAGCTTTCCACTAATACTAACTACCTACCTCATATTTTACTTAAAGTGGTTAGAATTATCCTTCCAAAAATAATGCCTAACATAGAACTATGAACTAACAAGTAACTGTAAATATAACACCCTAACAGGAGCGGCGGTCGAGCAGCATACCGACCGGCCTAGAGGCGTATATCGTTACAGTACGTGCACGTAATAACTAATACACTAAACAGACTTACTGGGTGAACCAATGTTGCAACAAAAAAAATATACACCGTGAAATTTGAATCACAGTTTTGCTAAAACAAACGTTGTTCAGACCATGGTCTACTACCATTCTACAGCATCCAATAAAAAAAACAAACTTGGTTTTTGAAAAAAGACAACACAGACACCACGCACGGAACACAGCATTGTCTACAGGGAAATTTACCTCCATAAACGAAAATTAGTAAGCTGTAGATAATCTTGACATTTTAAACTTTGTCTTATTTGTGTTTTTTCAAAAACCAATTATGTTTTTTTTTTTATTGGATGCTGTAGAATGGTAGTAGACCATGGTCTGAACAACGTTTGTTCTAGCAAAACTGTGATTCAAATTTCACGGTGTATAGAAAAGTTCTTTGAACACTACTTTCTTCTGCGTCGTAGCCACTAAAAGAAGTGCCAGTAAGAAGTGTAATTTTAAGTTAGACCATAAATTAACATGGCATTTCTAAAACTAGGGTGTTTATTTGAACCCTGGCTTTTATGTGTTCCATCCAATTTCGATACAAAGCTTCAAAAATAATTACGCACACCTCAGGTCCCGAGTCTTCAGATAACGTCATGCCGTTATATTTTCTAGCTTTTTAAATTAAACAACAATATTGTATCCGAATTTATCAAAATTGCAAAAGAACATTGATTCATCCAGTAGTCTTAAAGATGCTGGGTCTAATATTAACGTGGTGAGGTTATTGTGTGCGTGTCTGTTCTTGTTACATTGTCTCGTGTCGCCTCGCGCTTCGCCCGCGCTTTCCTTTCTAATCTCTTTATAACACCTTTTCTCCAAAACTATACTCAAAGGAGAACTAGAGATTTTACTGTGCGATTATCAACAAGTTTTTTATACTAAAACTATAGTATAATGACAGTTTAGGGAAACAATATTAGTTTTTAAGTCTTCTATTAATATCCAGGATAAAAGGGTAGGTAACCGTATAATTGGTTGTGGATTCAAAGCCTTTTTTTTATATTCAAAGGTATTGTATTAATTTCAGTAACTCAAATCTTTGTAACAGGAAGTGGCCCTCTTGTCTTTAAAAAGTGTATGTATGAGTGTATGTTCGGTATAACAGAGTGTTGATCGCAGGTGAAGGGTCTACAGTTCCCGGGTTGCCACGACCCGAAATACTGTCGACTGGTGCTGCATCGTTCGAAGCTTCTCATGAAACCGGTCAGTGACAACCCTAGCCACTCCTCCGCAACCTTCGTTACGTCACATCCCTAGCCAGCGGTCGCACTCCCCAAGATTTATTTCTAGCTCGATGTACATTTTTTTGTTGGATTATTTTTTATTCTTCTCCCATGATTCTTTTGTTTTATTTTTGGTTTCTCATTCTCTGTATATTTCACTAGACTGTGCACACAGATGTGCGAGTTGGTTTTCTCATCAGTCCTCATATTTCAGCAGTTATCAAGAGCAGCGGTTTTTACGTTCAAGCCACCGTTTTTTTTTTTCGTTGTAGTGGTCCGTTTATTAGATGTTTCTGACCAATGTTTCCGAATTATTTTGTTAAGTTTCCACTGTCTCTTTTTGCTAATGTATGTTGCGTTGTCTATTGCACATTTGTTTAATTAATAATGTGATGCATGATGATGTCTATGTTACTAACCGATCTAATTGTTGGAGATGACTATACTGTCCGTCATTGAATATAATTATTCGGCGGTTATTAATTTTTTGTAACAATAATGTTCTATTTAGGTGCTGAAACACAAAATCGACAACATCAAAAGGATGGCAGCGCATCCTTCACAACCATTGTGTAAGTGGATGCTGTATTAAACATATATTATCGTATTCTAATGTAGGAACTATACCGGGGGTAAAACCCAGGGTTTACAATCCCCCGAAATTAACAACTCATTTGAGCTCATATAGGAGATGATTACTATTTTCTAACAATTTTGTAGCAAAGACACCGTATCTATTCCATCCAGAAATTCATCCTGACTACGCTTATCAATCTACCAATAGTAACTTTTTGGACGTCAGAGTCTAACATGACACCAATCATCTTTTAGACCTCACGGGTGGCGCGGACGGTTCAGTCCAACTCTGGGAGTGGGGCCACCCCTCCTGCGTATGGTCACCTCGCGCTCCCGGTGCGTTCGCGAAGGTCACGCGCGTAAGGTTCTCAGACTACGGCAATAAGTTTGCCGCGTCGGATGCTGACGGCAATCTGGCGATGTGGCAGCTGCATCCAGCGCCGCATCAGGCGGGACACCCGCATGCATCGCCCAGGCCATTCTTTGTAAGTTGATTATTTAATATTTTTAGCAATTGACATATTGTTAGGCATTCGTCATGTCCATTGACTGTTGAAAATCACGAATTGAGGTTGTCTTCAGATTTAAAACGGGCGTGTTTCCTTTTGATGGGTTCAAAAATGATCATTTACAGAAAATATAAGTGTTACCAGTTGGTGGTTTTTGGAGTCCATATTTTGCCTAGGGTATCCAAATTAATTTTACATCAATACCTAGGAAGACCCGAAAACAGTCTTTGTTATTTACGTGTTTTTATGACTCGACTTGCAGATTGCTGGGTCTTATATATTTTCTTTATTTTACAGACACATCAATGTCATAGCAAAGGAATTAGCGATTTCGTTTTCCTCGGTTCCTGCAGTTTAGTTGCAACAGGTAAAATATTTACTTTTCTTTTTTTTTTATTGATGGATTAAAAACGGACCGATGTGTAATAATTTTTGTATGCAATTATTTCAGCTGGACATAGCTCCGAGAGTAAAAACGTTGCCATATGGGACACATTGATGCCCACCAAGAAAGCTTTAGTGGTTTGTGAGTATGAATTTTTATTTTAACAGACTTCATGTTTTTACTTACGGTTTTTTTTTTCGAGAATTCACGTAGATACGTAAAATTCAAAAATATAGAATAGAATAGAATAATATTTATTTGCTTAAAAACATGGTATAAAAAATAACAAGAGCATACATGTCATACGTGTATGATAATTAATTTATTAAAGAACAGGACTGGACTTTTCTGGGGTCATACTAAGTTCACTTTTCGAAGTTTTAAAGCGGAAGGAGGGATCAATTCGTCGCCAACACTGCAAAGGGGCGAACCTCATACAAACGGTCAAAAATTTGTTTAGTATACAAAAATGCTCCATTTGTCGAGCTCTATGTCGTCACAAAAGGGCGAAGCTCTAAGACTAATATGAACGAAAAAAGATTGACGGCGTATTTTAAAAACCGGTGGAAAGGTTTTTTTTTTTTTGCTTCTAAATTATACCTATTTTCTTAAATATCATCAAAATAAGTGCGTCATCGGGAGAAAAAAAACGTTTTTTGGCTCTCCTGTAAAATTTTCTTATTTGAGGTTCGCCCCTTTGCGGTGTTGGTGACGAATTCATCATATTTATTTATTTCTTAAACACTTCACGTTTTCTTCTTTTTTTATGACGTTTTGCATTCTCTCTGCAGCATGGACATGCCACGAGGGCGGCGCAGCATGCGTAGTATGGGCAGGGTCCCTAGGCGCCCTAGTATCGTGCGGACGACGCGGCGACGTTCTCGTATGGGACTTGCGCTCGCGGGCAGTCAGGCATCGTCTGCACGCGCACCATGCGCCCATCAAGTGCGTCGCGCTGTCGCCCAGAGAAGACTACTATGCTATTGGAGCTGCTGATGGAGATATCAAGGTATAGACGTTAGAATACTATAGATAATGCGTTCCTAGGCGCCCTGGTATCGTTCCGATAACATGGCGACGTGCTCGTAAGAGACTTGCGCTCGCAGGCAATCAGAAATTGCATGCACGCGCACCATGTGCCCATCAAGTGCGTCGCGCTTTCGAAGACTACTATGCTATTAGAGCCGCTGATGGAGACATCAAGGTATAATATTACCAGCCTGGGTCCTTATTACGAAGTATTAATGCCATCATGATTCCGTTGCGAAATAGGGTAGGTCATGTATAGCTCCATCTCTCTCTGATACTGGAAATTTATAGCACTAGTTCTTCATAATATGGCCCCTGTTACTTTCTCACAGCAGGGCAAAAGCTTTTTCTCATAAAGAAAAGGCACGAGCATTTATCCCCCCGCCTGCTCAAGTCGGGGTGGGGATTTCAGACTTATATTGACTTCAAGGTATCATAATCTACCGAGCCTTTTCCCAACTATGTTGAGGTCGGCTTCCAGTCTAACCAGATGAAGCTGAATACCAGTATATTTTACGTGGAGCGACTGCCTATCTGATCTCCACAACCCAGTTACTGCGTAATACGGGGCTTGGTAAGACTGGTTGTCAGGCTTTTGGGCTTCTGATTAGCCGTAACGACTCGTCTTCGTCAGGATGAACGGTCACTAGGCGTGTTTAACGTTGAATTTGGCAATTTTTCCAAGAATTGCTTCCCTATTGCTTCCTATTCTCAAACAATTGCTTCCATCGTATTCTAGAAGAAAAAAAAAAAAAAACATTTTAAGGGTGACCGTTCATTCTGATGTCAGGACGGCCGGTCACGGACACGGCTGTTTCGGGAGGTTCCTGTTCAGGATAAAGCGGGAGGAAACGCCCGGGTGTCGCCATTGTGTGGATCGCCCGGAGGACACGGTGGAGCATACGGTGGAGGTCTGCCCGGCTTGGGCGGAGCATCGCCGTGTCCTCGTGGAGGCGATCGGCGGAGGTGATCTCTCGCGTCCGGCTCTGTTTCGGGCCATGGGACGGAGCGAGAGGAAATGGGAAGCCGTTACCTCCTTCTGCGAAGCAGTAATGCTCGCGAACGAGGAGGCAGAACGCGTGAGGGAGAGGCAAATCTCGCGCCCTCGCACCCCTAACCCCCGCAGGAGGAGACGCCCTGGGCGTCGGGAATCACAGGCAGATTTCCGGCCAACGTAGGCGCGGGCTTGCGGACGGTGAGCAATGGGTAGCTCGCCGTCCGATAAGGACCAAGCCCGGGTCGACGGCACGTTGTGTTCCACGCGCGCCTCAAATAGATGTCAGCAGAATTGACGGGGTCCGCCAGGGCCAATGCCTGCCGGGGTTGCGAATAAGGGCCAAAAGGGAAATCGTGGCCCCCTGGCAACATAGCAACTGAAGGAACACGGGTGGGTTTTAGTCAGTAAGAGTCTGACACGCCCTCCCGCTCCACCCAGAACGGGAGAAGTTATTTGAAAACTTCACACACAAAAAAAAAAAAGGACGGCCGGTCACCGAGTCGTAGTGTCCCTGATAAATAGAATGATTGAAATTCAAGGTGGCCATTAATTACTTCCCGTTTGTTTTTCTCAATGTTTTATAACGATAATACTGTAACTATCACGGCAATAAAGATATCGACAAAAATGTTGTTATCAATGAAGTCAAGGGAAAGTCATATAAGTGTGAAATGCTGTATATCCTGTCTAGTTAAATCAAAACTTACCTACCTTAATTTTCCAGGTGTTCTCGCTGACGACGCATCAGTTGCTGTACACATTCGCAGGGGAACACGCCAGGAGTTCCTTCTTCAAGCACATTGGTCAGGGTGTCACGCAAATACATATCGGTATGTATTTGCGTACTTCAGTACTATAATATCCATTTTTTTCACATCGCAACATCTTCGTAGTTATAAAAATAAGACCAGTACCCTAATTGCGTAATACACGATCAATCACAATCTGTTTGGATTTGAAACAGATTGCTAATCCATTGCTTCACACGTTGGAAAAAAAAATCTGCTCCACAACGTAAGTAACGCAATGAATGTTGTTGAACTGTCAAAATTAAACAAATTAGGCATAATCGTTTACGAAAATAAGTTACGCAATTAGGGTACCGGTTTTTTTTTATTTTTTATTAATGTGATTATGATAATTCCTGAATTTTCAAAAAAAGTTTGACCTAAATTAGGTTAGTCTAAAAAATTGTAGTCCTAAATTAGTTACCCTAAGGACCAATTTTGCGAAGCATTTTTAAATGATAAGTTCCTAGATAGGCAACCCTAGATACCGGTCAAAAAAGTTCTACTGTAATGTTTGTCTGCAGACAACGCTGGCCGCCTGTTCTCGTGCGGTGCGGACGGCACGATGAAAGTGCGGAAGTTGCCGGAGCGAGACTCACCGCTGCCTCATCAGCCGCAGTATTAACGCACGCAAGTGACGTCAATACACGGTACGTATTGCTTGAACACAGACATAGCGGGTGTAAAAAGACGCTTAAGCCGACGTTCGCACGGACGTAATAAAATCGCGGCGGGATTTTATCGTGCACTGGATTTTCAACTCTCGGCGTTTTAAGCCAGCGTTGAGAATCCAACGCGCTGGGACGCACTCTCATCCCAGCGCGTTGAAAAAACACTCTGTTAGATTTTCAACTCTCGGCGCTAATCAGAGCGTTGAAAATCCAGTGCACGAAAAAAAAGCGCCGCGATTTTATTCCTTTTGGAGTAAAAGGAATAAAATCGCGGCGCTTTTTTCATTGTGATTTTTTTTTTTTTACTGGATCTTCCCTAGGAACCTCGTAGTTACGGTAACATTTAAGGTCAAAGTTCCATCTATCTAAACAGAGATTTGTCACACCAAAAATAAAAGTCGCTTCTCAACAATAATTTTTGCCCAGCAATGTTGTGATGGGTCTTTTTACACCTTGTATATCGCGAAACTAATTGGTGTGCAGTGACATGAACTAATGTATCTTTGTTTTAGGCAGGCGAGACGCAGTATAGCATAATCTGGTCCGGCGCGCCACGTCTAGCCTTACGCCCCCCTTGTGATGTACCTATTTATCGTTGTTGCTATTCAAATGTTACGAGTATGATGATCATTATACGCCGTTAGACTAGTCACTGAGTAGGCGATGTTGTATCTTATAATGTATTTAAAATGTTAATGAATCTTTAGTTATTTCTAGTGTGAAATATTCGCTATTTTTAACTTAATAAAAACATGTCCTAGATAAATATATTATTTATTTAATAGCACTCGCTATCAGTCGACCGGCTGGAGCCGCGGCAGTGGCCTAAGTCGCGCCGCATACATAGTGCGCGGCGGTAGGGAGTACGTTAGTGTAACATTAATGTATAATGTGGTGTATTTTAGTATAAAGTGCAATAACTAACTCGATGCTAACTTATGATTCCGACTACTGATGACGTCGAAGCCTTCTAGATAACAGTTTAGCTCTTTTAAACGATTTAGCTTATGATATGAGTGCATATAACTTTTTGACGCATAATAAAATATTATTTATGAAATACATAGGTATTTATCGAATCTATCTCTATATAAATCGTCGATGGCTTACTGTAACATGTTATAACTATTTAATCGCGTGGCTCGTACACAGTGGCAATCGGTCTGCATCGTATTTCATATAACCTTATTATACTTATTCCCCTAATATGGCACCTCATGTTTCTAGTAGTAAGTATTATATTGTTATCTATGTATTCTATATGTGATGTATTCGAGATTATATGTTCATGTTATTTTTAAAGCAATATTTTGTTCCATAAAAGCATTTCTAAATGAAGCAATAAAATTATAAATATCAAATATTTTTTTGTACTTTCCTGTGCTTTATTTTAACAGTATTATACGTTTGTGGCGAGGGAAATAACAAAATTATTTTAGAATCTGTATAGCCTGCAATGTGTTCTATATCTAAACTGCGCTTGTGATACATAGTGATATACTAAACAAAATATAGCAATTTTCCAATATATTAAAAAAAAAAAAATTGTAATCTTAAATATTATTTATGTATATTTTCAAATTTATTTATTGTTGAATTAGTGAGATCTAGCAACATTACTTACACAATCCCATGTATCGTACTAAAACGTTAGTAATAATCACTATCTAATAGCAAATAATTCATAATATTGATGTTAGTCATATTATTAAATCCGTTGACTAAATGATAACATGTTCGTTTAAATGGAACCCTATTCTGAGTGAAATAAAAGACATTGGTTTCGTTGTTTTTCTTTGGTTAACTATTTGTAATATTGTTTAGGTTAATGACTGAACACCAAAGTTAAGATAGAATACTATCGAACATAATTGTATAGCTGCTACATAACATATGAAATTCAATATACTAAGTTACCAAATTTAGGCTTTATGAATGAAATTCGCACAATGCACATGGTATGCAAAGGAATAAAGAATAGTTCTAAATAAGTTTCGTGCGATCACCGGTTATAATTATATAACACCTGTTTAATAAGTCAATTATAATTGTCTAATCAATGTATGTAATATTACATTATGAACATCTGTATATGTAGCCGGTGGCTAATGCTAGTTTGTTTCCTCTAGCTACCACACATTACGTGTCGAATGTTTATATCCTGTGATGTGTACGTGTAAATTTAATCTATTTGGAATCGTTTTGATCACATCGCATCGTACCAAACACGAGTACTGTAAAACGCGCAAACCTACAAGGATTGCTTCATATCGCTTCGCTTATCATACGTACCCATAGTTAATGTTGTACTTGGTACGCCACAACCCTATCTTGTTAGGGAAACCACATTTCAAATGAGTTTTAATTCACAGCACCTGTTAAGATATAATAGTTGAATGAACAATGTTCAATGCTTATTTTTTATTTATGAAGGAAACATTAAATAAAGTTTAACTCATACCTATTGTTTTATTTCGGCGCCAAATTCTATGCAATTTATAAAGAATACATAAGTGGGTGATGATTTATTTGTATAATATTATAGATTATCGTAGGACGCTCAATGAAAGAAGATCGGGGGTTCAACAATAATTTATTAAAACAAGACAAGTGAGGGGAATCGAGGATTTAAATACTATAATAATATTATGAAGGTGTCATCAGCACAGAAGCCATTTATCTCACACTAATTAGAGTGCTTTATGGTAAACTTGTGACTGTATGCAATCTACTCGCTACTGCTACTACGTAGCACGGCTCAATATTATCATTCCAACCAGAAGTCGTCCAATGATGGACGTCGCGGTTCTGTATTTAAATAATTCAAAAATGTATTGAAAAAGTAACTAATTATTCTAAAAGGCCCACAATCTGAAATGTGGGTAAGTCAGGTTGCTCTGACAGCCTCATATTATAAGAATATATAGATAAAATATAAGATAAATAGAGTATATAAGCATCGCGAACACATGAAAACATGCACAGCAAGTTCTTACAAGAATCATATAGTAGTATAGTACAGACGCGCCAGCACTTCTAGCTACTACAATCTGTCAAATTTATTTAATAGATTTTCAACTTTATCGCTGACAAATAAGGTTTAAAGTTGATTGGGAAAATTTGACAGTTTCGGGTAGCTTGATGTGCTGGAGTCTGTACAATACTGAATACTATACTGCATTGTTTATATTATTTTAGCAGGGACAACATTATAACGTTAATGTTTTATTCATTAATGCATCGAGGTATTAGTTAATAATAAGTTATATACGAAGTTGGACTAAGTATACTGTCTTCTAACATAAATTATTTAAATAATTTCTTGTCGACAGCACTCGCTTTAATTCCCAAGTAATCTGTGACGAACTTTAATGCATCATCCTGATTTAAAGTAACTTTTCCTATCGGATTTTCTAAGAACAATGTAGCCGATTTTATGCCATTCGCGATATTAATAAATTTGCAGAATGGGCTGGTTTTAGATTCGCAATCTTTAGGTTTATTTGGAGAAGCGATTAACGTTTTATCATTTAAATTTGTAGTGTCTTTTACCTCAACCCCATTACACCATAATGTAAACTTCATACCATACAGACCAAAGAGAACGGTAACCTCATGGTAAAGGTTCTCTAAACTTATAAACTTATTCATTTTATCCTTAAGTATAAGACTACCTTGCTTACTCGTGACACCAAACCGAGGCGTTAGATCTTGTAGAACAATATTCGCCCAAGGGTTCGCGGGCAGTTCTACTTCCTTCCTCCAAGTTATAACTAACTTAAGCAAAGAACCTTTAAGTTCTTGCGTCTCTTCAATAACTACAGGCATAGATGGCTTGATCTGTTCAATCGGGATCAGAGGCCCTTTCACTGTACTCTCAATGAACTCACGATGCAAGTTTATGATACGCACAATGTCGCTGGACTTGTTAACAGAGAAGTAAATGTTGACATCATCTGTCGGTACTAAGTGGGCTTTCTTCCGTAACTTTTGAACTCTATTTATAATCTCTCTAGAAAAACCTTCGTCAAGCATATCCTGATCAGGAGTAACATTTAAAAGAATTAGCACATCATTATCACTATGCGCTTCGTATTGGTCGTTGCCTTGAGCCTGGAATATGATTCTCACTTCAGAGACATCAATGCGATGTCCAATTAATTCAATAAATCCATCAGCAATAAGTTTTTCGCATTGCTCGTTGTTAAGGTCCTTCAAACCTTGAGTGACAGCCTTGAAATCGCCTTTCAATCTTGTCCCAAGAATTTTATGATCTGGTTCTGCTCTCAGTGTAATGCCATACTTTTCTTTGTCACTTGTTAAGTGCAAGTTCTTAATATTCAATTCTTCCAGGACATATCGCTCCAAGGATTTGACATCGTTCAAATAAATAGGATCACGGTGAATGACAATCATTTCTGGCAAAGGATACTTGATCGGTACTGTTTTCCTGTCTCTAACGACTCTTCCCAATTCGATCACAACCTGCATTCTTTGAACAGCCCTTTCTATATCGTTGTCTACTAATTCTATCTTGGGATCCGATATCATGTTGAAGTGAACACTCTCGAGTGAATCACCAGGTAAAAGTTGTCGAAGTGTCTTGTACATCAGTTCTGTAAGGAAAGGGGTGAAGGGTGCCATCACTCGTACCATATCGGATAAAACACCAAATAAAGTATCTAAAGCGACCTGACAGTCCTTAACACCACTCTCTCCCTTCAACCTTTTCCTGTTCATTCTTACATACCAGTTGGTGAGATGATCAATAAACTTGGTCAACCTCGGTACAACAGTATACAATCTATACGCCGCCATCTCTTTTTTCACAAATTGGATCAGAGATTGCGTGAACGATGTAATCCATTTATCCATAACGTTTTCTCTTACTGCCTTTTCGTTAAACCTATAGTCGATTTTATCCTCTTGGATGATTCTTTCAACATTTTGCATCAGGAATCTAAAAGCATTGTACCATGGCAGAAATACGTCTTTAATAATATCCCTGACACCTTCTTCTTTAAATCGAAGATTCTCTGCTTTAACCACTGGAGAATTGACGAGATAAAGACGTAAAGCATCAGCACCGTACTTCTTAACTACTTCTAGAGGATCAGGATAGTTCTTCTTTCTCTTTGACATTTTTTGACCATCAGAAGCTAAAACTAAACCATTTGCAATCAAGTTCTTAAACGGTGGTTTTTTGAATAGTGCTGTCGATAAAACAATGAGAGTATAAAACCAGCCTCTTGTTTGGTCGATACCCTCGGCAATGAAATTTGCTGGGAATACATCATCGAACTCCTTTTTGTTTTCGAATGGGTAATGGCATTGCGCGTACGGCATAGAGCCTGACTCAAACCAACAATCAAAGACTTCAGACACCCTTTTTAGTGGCGGCTGCCCAGGTCGTGATGATGGGATCTCCAAATGATCAATGCTTTCCCTATGCAAATCTTTTATTTCCTGACCAGTCAAAGCTTCTAACTCCGCAATGCTACCAACACAAACTACCTCCTGTCTGTCGCTCGAAATCCATAAAGGAATTGGTGTACCCCAGTACCTATTACGACTAATAGCCCAATCACGAGCTTCTTTGAGCCAATTTTTAAATCTCTTCTCTTTCACATATTCAGGTACCCAATAGGTTGCTTCACAAGATTTCAAAAGTTCCTGACTCATATTCTCGACCCGAACAAACCAGGAAGGCACCGCCTTGTAGATGAGTGGAGTTTCCGAGCGCCAACAAAATGGATAGCTATGCTTAACTTGACCTAATTGGACAAGTCTGTTGCGAGCCTTCAAATTAGCAATAATATTTTTGTCGGCGTCCTTGACATGCTGACCCAGGAAATCTTTAACTGGCTCCGTAAACCTACCACTGGGATCGACAGGACATATAATATCCTGATCCCGAGTAATGATGCCTGCTGCTAGACAAACCCTAAAATCGTCTTCACCAAAGTATGGTGCTTGATGTACAATGCCGGTACCGGAGTCATCCGTCACGTAACTATCAACCAGCACTTGAAACGCGTTAGGACATTGGCTTACAAAGTAATCAAAAATAGGCGTATACTTTATTCCTCTAAGTTTTTCTCCCACAAATTTCTCAAGAACATCAAAGTCTTCAACATTCTTGAAAACGGCAGGAAATCTTGTTTCTTGGAGTACATAACAATGTCCAGTGTTTTTTTCTTTTACTTTTAAATAAATTAGTTTTGGATTGACACAAAGTGCTAAGTTGCTGGGAAGTGTCCATGGAGTGGTGGTCCAAGCGAGCAATGAGAACCCTTTAGCTGTAGGGAATGACACTACAACTGCAGGGTCTACAACATCCTTGTAGTTCTGTCCAGACTCAAAATTAGACAGAGGGGTGGAGCAGGCTGTGGAGTAAGGCATTACTTTCACACCTTGATACACCAAGCCTTTGTTGTACAGCTCTTTGAATACCCACCAAATAGACTCCATAAACCAAGGGTATAGGGTTTTATAATCATTCTTGAAATCTGAAATAAACAAATCAGATTTACCAACTATACATATAGTAGACACAAAATAAAGGCAAAGTATATTTTTTGTCTAAAAAATCTTACCAATCCAGCGACCCATTCGCGTGATGATCATCTCCCAATCACCAGCATACTTCATAACAATTGAACGACATTCTGCATTGTATTTGTCAATGCCCATTTTCGCAACATCTTCGGGACCTTTGATGCCCAAAGCTTTATCAATTTCAAACTCTACGGGAAGTCCATGACAATCCCAACCAAATCGTCTTTCTACGTGATATCCCTGTAAGTACAATTTAACAATATTATATTATAGATCTTTGTCTTAGATAGTTCCAACAGTAAGTTCTTCAGCAATCGATTTCCTCAAGCGGTACTACATGTTTGCCAGTTTTACTCAGCACATTTTAAGTGGCCTATATTATTAATGATATGATACCTGTTGGTGTGCGTATCTGGTGACAACATCCTTGATAGTTCCAGCAAGGATATGGCCATAATGTGGAAGTCCAGTCGCAAAAGGGGGCCCATCGTAAAAAGAATACCTGTAATTATTTTACAGTTTTTAACACAGCTAACTATTTACATTAGGTACTAAATTAAAAGACTAACTAACTATCTGTATAAATAAAAATAATAAAAACAAAATGACACTTAGGCGTCGAAGTATTCGTCCGCACCTGTAATTGAATTAATCAAAGTTTACCAATGTAACTTTAATTTCAAAGAGCTTAGTACTGAAACCCTTGTGGTTGTTGCTTCAGGGAATTAAATGAGTTTCATTTAAAATCTTGACTTCTAATGGTATTAATAAAAAAAACCTAGTAAAGATGTTTTAACTCAATTTAATGTGAATGAAATGTGAAATTGTTTCTGTGTGTGAGAATGCAGCTAGATGAATACTGAGCGCTTACACACAGAAACAATGTACATCTAACACACATAATGAAGACCAATCCACCCACCATTGTGACTAATTGTGAGTTTGTTGTTGTACACCATAAATCAGACAACTTGCTTTGGGCCATCTGGCACTTGTAAGTTTGGGTTATAAAATGATTAATCAGATTAATTAATTTTGTTAATTCATAATCGCTTTTATTTTAATTTTCGATTGATATTATTTTTACCCAAATCAAAGCTAGTAATAATATCATAAATAAGGGATCTTGACCATCTTCCGGGCTCTGGGATTGTTCTGAAAGCCGTGGAATACCTCTCCACTCCTCAAGCACCTCAGGACATGTTGCCCCCTTTTTGCTGCGACACTTTGTGCTAGCGACCGTTTTCGGGGGCCCATTATTGAGTGTGCAAGTCACCCCCTGCCATTTTATCCGTGTGCATATAAAACATTGATCAGGCAGGGGCCATAGTCCTTCCATAGTTCCAGGTGACCAGTCCACTTTAGCCACCCAAACCCACAGTCCAATACTTTTATTTCCATATTTTACAATAGTCCTACACCAACCGGGGGTTGTCCTTGGCTGCACTTGCATAATGCGAACAGGGATAATCGTCGGTTGGTGCCTCATTCCATATAAAATTGTCTAAGGGGCCTCTGCGAGTTGACTTCGGCTCCTCGTAAAAGACCGAGACCCTAAGGTCCCGAGATATTTAAATATATATCAAAATCATAAATAATATTTAAATGTTTTTTTTTTACTTTTTATAAAATATTTAAAAATGTAAACAATTATGTATGTAAATGTTATTAAGGAAATCATAAATAAATGTGAAAGTTTGGAAATATTTTTAGATGTTTGTTACTCAGTTGGATTTGAACAAAGCTTGGCACAAAGATATTATTATATTAAGTATAGGACATACTTACTATATATTTTAACTGATTAACAAAAAATAAAAAGTATGGTACTTTTCATTTTGTTTTTTCTTTATTGGTGTCCAGCCATAGGCAAAAAGATTGGTTTCAATGATTTACATATGTTTTGAGTAATTAGGCTAACAAACGACTGATCTTTCCTGTGGCTGAAATTACAAGATTTATCAAGCAATAATTGTGACCCTTGCATTAAGGTATGCTGCACCAAAATTATTTTTAGATGCCTGCATTACCTTTAATTGTGACCTCAATACCTGTGCTGTGTACTCTCTATCTAAACTAATATTATATAGTGAATAGATTTGATTTTTTGTATGTGGATATGGAATGGATTAACTCAAAAACTACTGGACCGATTTTAAAAATTCTTTCACCAATAGAATACTATAATAACACTGAGTAACATAGGCTTTAATTTACAAAGATATCACGCAGGCGAAGCCGCTGGCGAAAGCTAGTCTCTAATAAATAGTTTATTCGCATATACTACACGTCTAACTTACAAGAAAACCGTTGCTGACACTAAAAAAACGCATGGAACTGTGGTCACCTTATGGAGGGTGGAATGTATTTGTTGGTTCTACTGGGACGTCTACAGTCCATACCCATGATTCAATAAATAGCACACATATGATAAAATACCATACAACAATAAACTACATTTAATTTTAGACGAAACTTCTCTTTTCGTAAAAAAGCGGACCTTACCTGGGTTTATTTTTTGACTGTTTCAAACAACTTTGAAATGCATCGATTTCTTTCCAAAACCTTAAAATTTTCTCCTCTTCTTTAGGGAAGTCGATATTCTCAGGTACTCTGTTCACTTTTAGGGCCATGGTAATTTTTATAACCTTTTCAATTTTACCACGCCATCACACAAATTCCACACACACAGATAAAACAAAAAGAAACGTCATTTTTTTACACTATATGCACACACGCGCCTGTTTCAGACACAAAGAACTACGCACACGACGACGTCGTGGTGTACGGACGATAACGTCAACATGAATGAGTTGGCGGCAACAACTGCCAAGTTTACAACGAATTGCATCAACTTTAAAAATTTCGCAACATTTCATCATCTTGCTCTAGGCCTAGGGTTTAGTGTGTTTCAAACCTAAGTCCACGTACGCACGGACGTAATAAAATCGCGGCGATTTTTTTTCGTGCACTTGATTTTCAACGCTCTGCATAGCGCCGAGAGTTGAAAATCCAACAGTGTGTTTTTTTAACGCGCTGGGACGAGAGTGCGTCCCAGCGCGTTGGAATTTCAACGCTCGGGTTAACCCCGAGAGTTGAAAATCCAGTGCACGATAAAATCCCACTGCGATTTTATTACGTCCGTGCGAACATCGGCCACAGAGCATGACATCGGCTAAAGGGTGCCAACCACAGAGCATGTAACTTGTGCACATGCTCTGTGACTTGTGCCAACGGCACACTCACAGAGCATGGGCACACTAATCTATTTAATTACTAAGCTAAGCTACGCCGTATGTCTGTTTGTCCCACAGGTCTCCGGATGTCGGTCACAACCAGCAGTCACAACATGCTCTGTGAGTCACAAGGCCAGAGTTGCCATCCGTCCGGTCCGGATAAAGCCGGACAGTGTTAGGCTTTTTGACCTCTTGTCCGGGTCAATTTGACTGCGTCCGGCCCGTCTGGCTTTTGTTAGGCTTTTTATCCTCTTTAATAGGCCAGCAATAGAGGAAACAAAGAAATAGGTTAAAATCAGAAACTATTGCAAAATTGTGGAATATAAGACATGTAACTTGCAAAATGTACAGACGCCAGCACTTCAAGCTACTACAATCTGTCAAATTTATTTAATAGATTTCAACTTTATCGCTGAAGGTTAAGGTTCAAAGTTGATTGGGAAAATTTGACAGTTTCGGGTAGCTTGATGTGCTGGCGTCTGTACTACAAATGAAAATGACAATACCGATTAAGAGGAGGCTCAGGCTCCCTAAATTGTATGTTAATTCTAAAAAAGTCACGCATGCAATCAAAATTGAATTAAGTATATTTATTGGATCTTTTTCTTTACAAATATAAGACAGTTACTTTTCCCTCGATTAATTTTTTATTCGATAATCATGTCTTTTTTAAAGATTACTCGGCTTTTATGTCTAAAATAATTATTGACAGTAAGAAAATGTAGTTTATTATCCAGATATAAGATATTTTTCCCTAGATCAATTATTACTTTATTTATAAACGAAATAAGAATTGAGACTTACGACATTTAGTTCCGTGCTCGAACACGACCAAAGAGCGCACGCGATATTCAACTTTATTACTGATGTGTTAGCGTTTAGCACATAGTGGAGTGGTGGGGTGCATGGGAGCGGAGTTTGCGTAGAAATTGGCTTTGGAGAGTCTTAAACTTTCGAATAAAAAATGTGTTTTATTTGAACTTTTAGTCAAAAATCCCTTTTTGTTTGGCCGTGGGACCCAAAAGTCCGGCTTTATTAGCAAGTAAGACCGGTTTTCTGATTAGAAGAGATGGCAACGCTACACAAGGCAGAATCTTTGATTGAAACTTGTAACCGATTCATCCACAGGTGTTCACCTGTGCTGATTACATTATTTTATATTGATGAATACCGAGAACATTTCAGCGCCACTAATTGCAATATAGAAAAAATATACCCCAGACACGTAACTTTTTTTTTTCTTTCTTTGTCAACTGAGCCGATAAGCGTCGACCATTGACACTAAACTTAAACATATCAGCATCATCTGCAAGAAAGGAAAAAAAAAAAGTAACTCATCTGACACTGACAAGCAGTAAAAACGTCAAAACAAAGTACAATATTTGGGACGATTTTGGAGAAGAGAAGGAAGATTCATTATTTCTTTTTCATATTTTCTAAACATTACTTACTCTTGGATTTTAGTTTATATTCTTTAATTTCAGTTAGCTATAATGGATTGCCACTGGATGAAAATATCGCCAAGGTGATACAGATATTAGGACAGTATTTTTTTTGTTTATTTCTTGCACATACGTACTTAAAAGTTTTATTTGGATTTCTGTTTCAGTTTGAGCAAGGGTATTGGTATTATCAATCAGCTCGATGAAACGAGATTTGAACAATTCCTCCGCCGTATTGTAGCGAAACTGAAACTTCAGAGCGCAGAAATATTTACAGACGATGAAAGACTGAAGCTGGAAAAAATATTTGGCATTGAACAAGAAAACTTAATTATGAGCATCAAAACACTACAATACATATTTAAAAGAATGTTAAAGTATATTTTTATGCCCATCGATTTAAAAAACGATCTAAAAACCATTGGATTGAATAATGAAAAAGCTGATTCCATAGTTAAAGTTTGGTCAGCAGAAACGAGAACCACTCTTGATGAACTTGGTTCTATAACTAATCAAACGAATGATACTTTGAATTTCTCATGGAAGTTAAATGCTGAGTTAAGTTCAGACTATCGAAAAAAGTGCAAGATCCCCAAAGCATACTTATCACTTAAAAGAGAAAAGAAGGAAACTGAAATAGAATTGACTCATCCCGAGCTGTATTCAATATTTATTCAATTTGAATCCATTCAGAATGAATTAGATAATTTAATAACATAATTAATATTATTTGTTACGAGTATTGATGTGTAACATCTTTCCTCTTGCTTTCCTGCAATCTGTGGGAGTGATTTCATGAAAAGGGACGGAAGTGTGTAACAGGAAGCCGGGGAAGCGCGCGCTATTTTATTTGACCAATGAGCGTGCGTGGTGCTAGAGTTGGCCGTCAGATGGTATCAACCCATTTTCTGAGAGGTTGGTACTGTCAGCCAAGATCTCAGGCTCAGATGTTACACATCATAAGCAACTACTGTAAGGCTCACTCGTTTTTGTCTTAATTATTATAAAGACTAATAAATAACTATAATAGAATTATATTTTATGGGGAAAAATGTCAAATTGAGTGTTATGATCTATGTTGGACCAAGTTTCAAAAGCAATACCAGTAAAAATTTTTGTTAGGGTAGAAATAAACACCTGCAAGGGCTTGATGTAGCATAAACGTTGATTGATTGATTGATTCCTGATGTAAGGGTAAAAAAAAAAACATTGTGATGTATTGGTCTTAATTATTATTATAAATTTGTTGATATAGTTATGTACATGTAAATAATAATATCTCTATATAATATTACTATACACTTTATAATATAATTGTAAAATAAAAAATATTTTTAGTAAAAATGCAATTAATCTTTTTTTTAAAGACCATTGCCTATAGTGTACAGACGCCAGCACATCAAGCTACCCGAAACTGTCAATCAAATTTTCTCAATCAACTTTGAACCTTATTATTCAGCGATAAAGTTGAAAATCTATTAAATAAATTTGACAGATTGTAGTAGCTTAAAGTGCTGGCGTCTGTACGTACATATAATCCATTTTATGTCCAATAATAAGTATTTATCTTTATCTGATTCAATTCCGACATGAGATCATTAGTAATTGCATGAAATACCTACCTAATTATTTTAACTATCTGCGCCCCGCGGTTTCACCCGCGTAAGACTTGATCCTGTGGGAATATCGGAATAAAAAGTATCCTATGCCCTAACCTCATGGTCTACCCATATGCTAAAGTTCATCCAAATTCGTTCAGCCATTTTAGCATGAAAGCGTAACAAACAAACATGCAAAAATCTAATCTTTTCGCGTGATGTTATGTATGTGTGTGTGTTGTGTTATAATTACAATGCCGCATTTTTTTCTGAAAAATTATCGAAAAATTACTTTGAAAGTCTATCTTTAATTTTTTCATGTTACTCAATTTTTAGGGTTCCGTAGTAAACAGAACCCATGATAGTTTCGTCATGTCCGTCTGTCTGTCCGCGGTCTAGCTCCGAGACCCTTAGTACTAGAAAGCTGTAATTTGGTATGGGTGTATATATTAATTACGCCGACAAAATGGTAAAATAAAATTAAGAAAAAATTTTTTGTTACCTCCCCTATACCGCTAAGTGGTGATGTTTTTTTTTTTTCTGTCCTTTGTGTGGGGTATCATTGAAAAGGTCCATCAAAAACATTTTGAGTACCTATGTGAAAACCATTTTTGGATTCAGGGATCCGTTTGCGAAATATTAAAGCTTAAAGTGCTAATTTTTGTTAGAGTCAAGTGTTCCCCCCCCCCTGCCGGCTAAATAGTTGATTTTGGATGTGTGAAAAAAATCACAGCATTAGTTTACATAACGAAATTAAAAGGAAAACTATCATAGCTAAATAGTCTCTACAAGTTAACTAGTAATAATCGACCAACTTAACTTTGCAGTTGCAAAAACATGTTTTCCCATACATTCCGTATGGGAGAACATCTTTTTCAACAACAAAGTTAGTTTGTTTTTGGGATAAATTCAACCCACCTACGGAACCCTTTATTGTGCGTGGTCCGACACGCACTTGGCCGGTTTTTCTGTTTTAAGTAGCGTTTGCCATATCTCCGATGTTATTGGCTCGATTCTGTTATTTCTAAAAGCTTATGAGTTATTTTATTAACCGACTTCAAAAAAAGGAGGAGGTTCTCAATTCGACTGTTATTTGTAACCGCATAACTTTCGACTGGGTGAACCGATTTTGATGATTCTTTTTTTATTTGAAAGTTGGTGCTTCCCGTGTGGTCCCATATAAATGTTATTAACTTTGCTTGGATGGTTTTTGAGTTAGGTTCATACGTATTTAGTATATGGATGATATCTTAAGTTCCTGTTACTGTTATTTACATAGCTGGTAGTAGTGTTCGAATTTGTGTGGGGTAGGTATCACAACTAAAAACTGAAAAATAAAAACTTTTTGCAAAAAAAATCAACCGACTTCCAAAAAAAAAACACTACAAAGCGAAAAATAACTTTATTTTCGGTAGTCGGTGTCTTTGGTTTAGACTTTTCGTTTTTTACCACCGACTTCCGAAATTAAAGTTATTTTTCGCTTTGTTTTTTTTTGGAAGACAGTTGATTTTTTTTTGGTAAAGTTTTTTTTTTATCTAATATTTTTTAATAAAGTTTGTCCACTACATAAGCAAAAAAAAATGGAGGTGAAAACATTAAAAAAAAAAAAAAACATTAAAAAAAAAATAAGTGTAAGTTCATAAAATCACAGCGGGATTTTGAAAAAATTTTAAATTTTAAATAGATTTTAAAGTTATTTTTCGATAACTTTTCATGAACATTTAGAAAAATGCGGGCGGGCACATGCCGATGGGCGACAATAATTATAAAGCGTCAGGGTAGCCCGCGAAATTCAAATTTTCTCACGTTTTTTTGCATTTTGCAGATCAGTGTCAGGTTTTGTGTTGATTAAAATATGATTCGCGGTCGTAACAAATATGGTTTTACTCAATTATAGCCATTAAAATCAGCAATACAACTCCATAAGTTAGCAAACGTGTCAAATGTGTTGATTTCATGAAATCATGACATTTGACACCTCGCTAACATAATATGGAGAATTGACTGCTATTATTCTAAGGACAATACTCTACTAACTAAGCTAGGGTGGGGCTGACACACAGCCATATAAAGAGTAGGGCTGACATGACCTGTTAATGGTACAAGTCCCTAATAAGTAAAGAGCAAAAAAAAAAACTAAGCTAGGGCACACCGACCAAATTGATTATCTAGTATTTTAAGAGAAAGTTTGAGTTTTGTGAAAAAACGATGAAAAACCAATTAATTCTGCGGTTGTAACGAAAATATCTTAAAACTACTGACTTTTAAATTGGAAGAGCATCTTTATAAAGAAAAAAAAAAAGGAAAAATAGCAAGCGAACCGTTCCTCCTCGTGGTCTCACTGGCAGTCCTTCATGGAAACTGATGGAGGTATGTTAATATTACCTAGTAGAGGTTTAAATCAGTACTGTTACCATTCCCATATTAGAGCCGAATAGTCGGGGTCGGGGTCATGTTGTTGGGGTCGATTTGTCGGGGTCGGGTTGTCCGAGTCGAGTTGTCGTAGAATCATATTTTATAAGTTTGTCGACTATTACTTGTAGAAAGACCTATCCAACGATATAGACAAGTAAAGAAAAAGGGTCTCTGAGTCAAACCGCTTAGAAATACGTCTATTTGTATATGCTTTGACTCAGAGACCCTTTTTTTTACTTTGTGAATTATTCTTGTATAACTGTGCGCAAAGTTTGTTTGACTGTAACTTAGGCTTTCTTGTTTTACTACGGAACCCTAAAGTGATGAGGTACGACTGGTAACTACAAATCTTTTCCCTGGTCAAATGGAGAGAACCGAGATGCAGGGGTGAATCGGATTGGGACAAAAGTTGGGAAGAGATTTAAAAGTTTTGTCTCAACCTGAACAAGGGCGCTAAAGTGTTTATTGTTATTCAGTATACCTAAACGTGGGAGTCTTTTTTATCTACAAACTAGGATAAAACAACTCTCTTTGAAAGATTCGTCTCGAAGACTCACCCGTGCATCCTATCACCCCAATTTAAGTAGGTAGTATCTAGTGACCATTTACCAATCAGACCAATGCAAGCCATTGTGTATTTTCTGCTGGTAAATAATACTGCGTACACACTGGCCCAACCAAGGGGTTTTGCTGACCTTCGCTGGTCCTGTCTGGACGATTTACCAAACGCCAACAATCGTTCGTTGGCGTGTGTCGGCTATCCGCAACATGGCGGTAACATCGAAAGAAGGCCAATAAAAGTGCGGTAGCCAACGCCGAATATCCTGCAATGGCGTTCGTTGTGCTGGTGTGTACGCAGCATTAGATGGGGACGTCAAGAGTACCTTGTTTGGAGCATGGTCTTTCTAGTCTAACGCTCTTTATTTAATTTGTTGTAAAGGTAAAACCTTAAATAATTATTTTATAAGTTGATGGAAAATCTATAAATATAGGTCCATCTTGTTTCAAAATTATTATTTAGGTTTTTCTTTACATAAATATAATAAACGGTTTCCGCTTGAATGTCGTTTGGTGATTGATCTAATTATGGGATTTTTAAATTTTGAACTTGGTAACCCTAGCCTATCCATACGTCAGAGGTTTTGGCAGCCCGCGGGTGAACTATTTTCTTCATTGTTGACCTTTCCTAAATCTTAGGTGTAATTATTTCATCATTAGACGTACTCTGGCTGCACCCTTATTATCTAGTATACATATTTAGTCAAAGTTTCGGCGATGGACTCCGAAGATGACACAAAGGATGATGTGGATTCTGGGAATGAGTCTAGCGGAGACGATGTCGACTTTGCAATGGACGTTGAGACACACAGTACACGGGAACGACAAACGGAGCTTGATGAATATCGATATGAGGTGTTATCTACGGAGGAAATCGTTCAGCATATGGTCGACTGCATCAAAGAAGTGAACACTGTTGTCGAGGTCAGTATGTTAGTGGTAAACAATGGACTAATGGAATGAGGTTACTCGTACACTGTCGTACTTCTATAGGTTCTTTTGTGTCGCATTCTAATTTATTTGTGTTCGATATGGTGAAACGTTATGTGTTACCTTGTTAAGGCTACCAACAAAGTTGAGTAATGCTCTCTGCTTGGGTAAAATACTGTTGTTCCACAAACCTAATTTCCATACAGTGTAGCTAAAAATCATTTCACCTTGTTATTTATGTTGCCATATCTACATTGCAATATTGCATGTTCATAGTAATAAATAAAAATCTGAGTTATGGAGATACTTACATATTAAATGTATGAAAATAAAGTAACAAAGGTTTTCTTGAAGTAGGAAGAATGAGTCATAACAATGTCTGCTTTGATAATTATGTGATGCTAATACAGTTTTCTGTTTATGTATAAATATATAGGAGTAGAATACAACAATAACATTGTTGTCAAATATTTTGATTACAAACAAAATGCTTGGTAGTTTGCATATCCCAAATGTATGATAAGGCTACTTATAAATGAGAGCCAGCAGAGTATTATTTATAGTACTCTTATTTCCTCTTTTATTGATCTGTATTTAGTAAAACATGCAATATATCTTTTCAGATACCAGCAACAACAACCCGCATACTTTTAAACCATTTCAAATGGGACAAAGAAAAGCTCATGGAAAGATTCTATGATGGGGACCAAGACCAGTTGTTCTCTGAGGCTAGAGTCATTAATCCGTTCAGAAAACCAGTCATACAAAGGCCGAAGGTATGAATTTTATGAATTATTTATTATATCACAAGGTTTTTCCACAAGCAGTTTTTTTTTTGGAATTTATTATACTACCGCAGAGGTCATTCAAATCTTAGTCATGATTGGAGCAAGGAGGTAGAACATATTTGATAAGGAATGTTGCTGAAAGTAATGTAGTACACACGGCTACACATCAAGCTATACATTTCCAGTTTATGCTGATCTCGCATTACATAGGATTTCCATACAATGCGAGGTCAGCTTATACTGGAAATGTATAGCTTGATGTGTAGCTCTGTGTACTATGGTCCGTAAACTTTTACCTATTATGTATGTGTAATGATGTCATTTTAATTGTGAAATCTGATTTATATGTAATTTTAGGCAATACTTTCCAGCTCATACAAACAGGATATTGTTAAGGATAATTTTTTCCTTTTCATGTGACTTATTCCATAAAATTGACTAGTTGACAGTTTTTGAGAAACCATTTAGTAAGATTCCGTGTGGTTTATTTTCCTCAAAATATGAATATTTCTGTGAAATATTACCATTTAAAGTACATCTTTTTCATTTTGATAATGGAATTTAATTGTATTTTTTTGCTAATATGTAATGGTGCACTGTAATGGCGGCTCACCAATTTATATTTTTTCCTCAAATCCGCTTTTTGTTATTTGTTATGTTGGAATATTATAATATTGGGTAGTCTTAATTAAAATAATATTCAAAGCAGAGAAATAATTATTTGTTTGTGTTAATTTTTACTTTGAAAGTATTATGGTAGGCAATATAAATTTTTTATATACTTGAGAATGAAACTGAATACATACTACTAATTTACTAGAATGAACAGAGCCACATTGTGCAAGAGGGACCCACCACCAACCAGTGTTGTTCCTTTCAAGCCATCTATTAGTAATGCAAAATAAACTTTATGGCTTGCACATAAAGTTTCTCTTTACAATTTGAAATACAGTTACAAGCAGTGACGTGTCGTGCACTGATTCGCGTCCAATATCACGTGACCAATGGCTTTATTTTGTACGCAATTTTATCTCAAATATTTTAATTAGAATCATTTACAAACTTAAATTGACTTTGATATTTTTTTTAGCTCGGAACCATTGTTTAAAACAAAATTCATAAGGATTTTTTCTAACTGTCAACTAGCCTAATTTCTATGTGTAATTGTTAGTGTTTACCTCAAAAACCTCAATTTCAAAATCCTTATTGTAGTGGGAGAAACCCAAGGTTTTTACCTCATAAATCATAATGCATCTATTAATTTACAGTAATTCTATTAGTAAAAAGTAAAGTGGAATTCAAACTTTACACATGTTATTCTAAAAATAAAATGAGATAGTATCTGTTATGGAATTCTTATACACTTTTTTTAGCTTAGCTAGTAAAATATGTTTGTTTTCTAGGTCACAACATTTCACAACAATGACTTTATTTATTGTTTTCTTTGTTAAAACTGCTTAGTCGTTAAAATCATGCTAACGTACAGTAATAATTTCATGACTTGAGCTTGGTGCTGCCATTGGTAGGGTTACTGAAAGGCTGATCAAAACAAAATATTACTATTTCTAACTCTGCCATGATTGGCTGAATTTACAACATCCAATCAATTCACCTGGGATGAGATTTTACAACAGATTAAGGCGAAAGCGTCAGGGTAGCTCGCGAAATTCAAATTTTCTTAGGTTTTTGCAATTTGCAGGTCAGTGTCAAGTTGTATCTTGATTAAAATATGATTCGCGACCATAACAAATATGGCTTTACAGAATTAGAATCAGCAATACAACTCCCTATGTTAGAATAATCCTAAAATGTCATGATTTAATTAAATGGTTATTTAATGGTATTGTATGAACTGGTTGTATTGATGATTTTTGTGATTATAATTCTATAAATAAATATTTGATACCGCCGCGAATCATATTTGAATCAACATACAACCTGAGACTGACCTGCCAATTGCTTAAAACGCAGTGATAGCCTATTGGTGTGACCGTCGGACTGCCAAGTCATAGGCTCGAGTTCGAACCCGAGGCACGCACCTCAAACTTTTCGGATTCATGTGCATATTGTATAATTATCACTTGCTTAAAAAACGGTGAAGGATAACATCGTGAGGAAACCGGCATGCCTGAGAGATATTTCTCGACGGCATGTGAAGTCAAGTCAGAGGCCCATGGGCGGCTTTAAAACTCTGACACCAAGTTAGTCACTGAACACACGAAAAGACGAATATTGCAACAAACGTAAGAAAATTTTTGAATGCCGCGGGCTATTCTAACGTTTTCGCCTTAAATTAAATAGGGTTACGGAAACCTGTGTGTCCAATAGGTAATAGCATAACAACTGTAAACCTGACCCTCACAATATGATCCTTCTTATGGCATTATGTCTTTTATTGGCTGATATCCAATGACAATTTGATGCTTAAACACAACTACAAAGAGCTTGTTTCATCAGCAGCTACATATTTCGTTTTCACATAGAGATAGTACTTTTTACAGTTAAGAGCATGAATATGTGCTAAAAAGAAGGTTTGATACCTAACTTCGGGTAGTGTAGTGTTACTGTTTTTTTTTTGGCTATACTAAGGATAAATTAAATGACCTTCAAGGTAAACAATGTTAGTATACTGTATCTTTACCTTTCTGTTTATGCAGAAACAGAGGTAAGAAAAAGGAGGATTATTGTTTGGCAGGGTTGGAAAAAAATCACGATAAAAAAAAAACGAATAAATCACGATAAAAAATAAAAAACCTTATTTATCACGATTTTTTTTTCATGTTTATCATACAGCATACAGCGCTTAACTATATTTCTGCGTAAAACGGAATGCGCCCTTGGGTATCAGAGAAAAGGGGAATCCCCGCGCAGTGTTTTGTAAACTTCGCATGCAATTGTCATAGTAAACTAAGAAACCGACTGGGAATAATTAAAAAAGGTGGAAAACTAGTTTTTTTGTTCAAGCATTATAATAATGTTAATGATATTGATTTTTCAGATGTAAAAGACCCCGTCTTTAACATATAATTTCTAAATCTGTTTTTTATGTTCATTTCGGTGAAAGAAAGTCAAATTAATCACATTTGATTAAATCATTGATTTTTTTTATTGAAAAAATTATTTGATTTAAATCAGGGGCGAGCCTATTGCCATCAACATCAGGCCCTTAACATTATCCTGTGTTTTATTCTAGTTGCCCAGACGGATATCAGCATCAGGGACAGAGGAATGTGAAATATGTTTTTCAATCCTTCCAACGTCAGTAAGTGACTTGTTTTTGTTATTAACTTTATCTTGTTATTGTTATCTTGTGCCCCCAAAGAAAACTGATAAGATACCAATGAGTAAAGGTTTTTCACCTTAGCATACATGTTTATTATAACTACTGTGATTGGTAAGGTACAGACGCCAGCACATCAAGCTACCCGAAACTGTCAAATTTTCCCAATCAACTTTGAACCTTACAGTTCAGCAGTAAAGTTGAAAATCTATTAAATAAACTTGACAGATTGTAGTAGCTTGATGTGCTGGCGTCTGTACCATCTTTATCAATAGATTTTTGACACATCATAATAATTGATAAGATACTATTATGACCAAAATTTTTTTTTTGTGTATCGTGTCAGTAAATTCCACAGTGTAAAGTTCTTTTTTTTACTTTATTCTAATCAGATTTCATTGGATAGATGACCAACTTCCGATGTTTACGTTCATATGCATGTAAAACAATGTTATCAGTAAACTACTTTCCACAAACACTAATGAGCTTAGCACTGACCTAGCCAATATTATGGAAACTTTGGTCATGTTAATAATATCACAGCATGAGATAAAATACGAATTCCAAAGCTCTGGCACGAATGCGAAACGTACACGTTCGTAACGTAAAACCGAAAATACAGTCCTATCACAAAAAAAAATTGGTGAAAATTGCTAAAAATTGGTGTCATACTTTCTGTACGACACCAATTTTTTTAGCCATAATGATGCTAGAAAAGCGGTGACATGACTTTGTACGAACTTCTGTCTAATGTCAAAAATATGTACGAGAAATGTACGAAATTGTACGCTAAATAGAAAACGTGTGGCACTCGGGGACTGCCGCGGTAAAGCTATTGCATAGCATTTGTAACCTCCATACTTCCTATTTGTCAACGCTACACTTGGGATGATGACGTGATGACATAAAACAAAAATTACGTTCCCATGACAACATCACGTTGTCAAAGTTCCCATGAAAACACATGACAACATCACGTTGTCATGGGAACCGTCATTACATGGTAGGCGGAGTGGGGGGTGTTAGGTTTTATTTTCGTTACGTTACGGAATTTCTTGATTCGGTCGCCGCGCTCAAAGCCCGCGATAAAAGCTATGCAATAGCTTAAAAAAATGTACTATAAAGACTTCGAAGAAAACAATAATCAACGTGTCACCGCCAGGAAGTATTCTTTCTAGCGGGCGCTATATATTTCACTAAGTAGTATTCCACTTTTATTAGACTATATTATGGGCCAAGAAAAATGTACGGAAAGTGTGAGTGTTGTTCTATCTCTATACTGTCTTCGGTATATCAATGGTCGTAAGTAAGTATATTAATCAGGTAGTAAAACATTTTATGGGCTGTTATTTTGTTATGGGTACATAAATATTTATACATAAATAAATAAATGAAATAATTTATAAATAAATACGAGATAACGAATTTTTGTGACAAACCAAATTCTACACAGACGAAGCGGTGAGCAATAGCTAGTTATCGATAGTTAAAGTAACTATTTATAGTATAGACCAATGTACTACTGACTGTTTATCAGCACATGATAAATAGTTTCCTTTTTTGTTCCTAATCACTAATAAATAATTACCTACTTAGTCTCGCACTCGTCATGCGACAAATAATATAATAGGGCGTGTACTGAGAAAACCTATCACACACATTGTATGAAATGCTATTTTATTTCAATTGAAAACAAAATCTATAAACAGTATTTTTATTTTATTGTTATGTCATAATTATCTTTTTAGCAATAAAATATACTATTTATTGTCAAATATACATAGTGTAGTCTTTATGAAATTGCTGTAGGTAGTTATGTTTTTCCGTAGGTAGGTAGTTATGTTCTAACATTTGACTGAAAGTTTAAAGTTTTGCAAATCCTCAATATAATATGGCTTAAACCAATAAATAATTTTATGTAACACTTTTGTGTGAGACTGTTTCAAAAAACGAATTTCAAGAAGGTTGGCACAATGTACTGCGCGGCCGCTTTTATACAGTCATTCGAATTTGTTTGGTTAATCGTGAAATTTCTTTTGTTCTGGGTTTCTTCTTTTATCTGTGTAGTTACAAGGATTTTTCAGCTGAAACTTAAAGGATAAGCAATTGAATATAGGTACTAATTATTTGTCGAGTCATAATTACCGTCACTTAATAATAACTCATGTATTGGAGTGTTACATTTTAGCGTAGCCAGATTTTAATTAAAATGGAATAGCTCTCTGAGGAGTTGGAATAGAAACATCTAATTTCGCATGATGCTTTGAGTTCATAAAAGGTACAAACCACCATGATTGGTAAGTTTCTAGGGTTTCTCATTGAAGCGCAAGGATCGATTTTAGGGTTTTTGAAAATCAATTTCTTATTTTCCAACGGTGCCGATTATAGAAAAAATAAAATTGCACAGCATAAGCACAAATTAAGACCCACCGTAGTAAAAAAAAAACGGTCAAGTGCGAGTCGGACTCGCCCATGAAGGGTTCCGTAGCAGCAAGTAACATTGAATGAAAGGTAAATTGCGGTTTACGATTTATGACGTATTAAAAAAAAATTACTTGCTAGATCTCGTTCAAACCAATTTTTGGTGGAAGTTTACATGGTAATGTACATGTTATATATTTTTTTAGTTTTAAATCATTCTCTTATTTTAGAAGTTACAGGGGGACGACACACATTTTACCACTTTGGAAGTGTCTCTCGCGCAAACTATTCAGTTTAGAAAAAAAATATATTAAAAACCTCAATATCATTTTTAAAGTCCTATCCATAGATACCCCACACGTATGAGATTGATGAAAAAAAAATTCTTATAGTTTCGGAAAAAAGTGGCTGTGACATACGGACGGACAGACAGACAGACATGACGAATCTATAAGGGTTCCGTTTTTTGCCATTTGGCAACGGAACCCTAAAAATCGTAGTTGTATGTCATGCCGTTTGAGAGGTACAGCAATTTGCTAAACGTTACCCCAGCGGCATCTTGAATAACTCTGAAACCTCAAGACGCACAAATTTCATTTCTTGGGCACAATTATGCACAAATGTGATCTATCTAAGTAGCTAGTTTGTACTCAGCTACGACCACCGGTTAAAAAACATGCTGCTGGGGTAACGTTACTCCAGCGGAATCTGTTTTTCGTGAATATCTTTGGAGCGGCTGGACGCACAAATTTTAAATTTCGGGCACATTTACACGAGATGGGGTACTAATTATCTGTCAAGCCGAAATCCTGAAAAGCGACAACATTCCGCTGACGTAACGCACACTGCTTGAGCGCAGCGACGGCTTGTCTCCGTGATTCACATTGATGATTCGTAGTCTGGATGCGACATATCATCAAAATAGATTACATAATCAGAAGGCCAATTCTCGTAATTAAAAATCCAATTGTAATCTCACCTCAGTGTCAATTAGTGTTAAAAACTTGCCAAAAATGTAGGTAAAAAAAATTTGACAGATGGAGACTGACCCTGCGTTCCGAAATCCAACCAAATTTAATAGTCACAATTATTACTCTGTTTAAAATGTTATAATAAAATACCTCCCCACATACTCCAACTGAACGAAACGAAATTTAAATCTTGTATAAAACGCACACTATGCTGCCAAGCATATTATAAGTTGGGGGATTACATCGCTGATAAAAATGCTTGGCTTAGCGCTGGTCCAGCTCCACAAGGGCACATAAATTAATTGATGAGCATTCGAAAGTGTTGTTGCGGCTGATGAAGATTGTAAAAACTATCTTTCTTTGTATAAATTCAATCTCTTTGTATTGTATAATTGCATATCACATGTGTGGGCATTGTGACCACGTACATTCCATAAAGCTACCATTACCTGGGTACGTCTTTCATTGACTTGAATGTGCCCTGGCGGCTGAGAGTGTCATGCTCACTCAAATGTCTCGCTGATGGTGGCGTGTGTGTTGGATCATTAAGTTCCCTTCAAAATGGTTGAGCTAAATGGTGCTGATCCATGCGTCATGTTCGTGAACGGGCGCCGTCAGTAGGGACTGGTCATCTCTTAGCTGCCACGGTTTATTTTAATTTTTGAATTGTTTTTATTTTTGTTTTTAGTTACGGACGCTTTTAACGTGCACGTCTTTCTACATTGTTCTCACATGTATAATTTCAACATGAATAATGTAACCAATATTTTGTAACAATTTTTTTATTTAAAAGAGTGTCCGTGGAGTTTCTTGCCCGTTCTTCTCCATAGGTACCTACTACGCTTTGGAATGGGCAACTAGCTTCATCTTTCTGACTGACCGACCCCTTGACAATTCAAAAGTACCTGTAATTGGTTTATTTGAAATAAATTCTTTGAGTTTGAGTTTGAGTTTTGAGTTTGAGTTTACTCAATAGCCCTTATATTTTGTGACTATTAAATTTGGTCGGATTCGCGATATTATCACTTTTAGCGCATTTCGGAATGCAGGATGAGATTAGGAATTATCCCTACGTTAATTACAAAAGTTATTAATGTTCGTGAATGTATACTGCCATTACAATAACAATTATTAGTTACTAGCTTCTGCCCGCGACTTCGTCCGCGTGGAATAGTTACTTTGGGCGTATTTATTTGGATAAGGATTAATGTCATGTTTATAAAAACGCCTTCGCAAATAATGCATTATTTTAGTACAAATTTGGTTAGCATAAAAAAGGTCATAGTGAGCCAACCTTAAAAGATAGACATATGTTGTTGTGGACTTTTTTTTAGAACTTTAAAAGGGAAACAATTCTGTTATACATGATTTTTGCGAAACTTTAACCGTTTACGCAGCGCACGCAGCGGAAGCTCTCAAAAGGAAATTAAAACCCTCGATTTTGAAACATTCTTAATTGGTGCTCCACTACTTCAGTCTTAGCGTGATGATATATAACCTATAGCCTTCCTCGATAAATGGGCTATCTAACACTGAAATATTTTTTTTTAATCGGACCAATAGTTCCTGAGATTAGCGCGTTCAAGCAAACAAACAAACAAACTCTTCAGCTTTATATACTTAAGTATATAGACTAGCTTAAAGCACGTTAATCTGTTGGTCCCGGCTGTCATTTGTAAATCTTTGACAGTCGTTACGGTTAGTTAGAAGCCCAAAAAAGTCTGACAACCAGTCTTACCAAGGGGTATCGTGTTACCTAGTAACTAGGTT
Organism: Agrochola litura; assembly: GCA_949152395.1. Classification (NCBI taxonomy): domain Eukaryota; kingdom Metazoa; phylum Arthropoda; class Insecta; order Lepidoptera; family Noctuidae; genus Agrochola; species Agrochola litura. Next base: position 9,738,353 of record OX424509.1, read on the forward strand.
GTGGAGGTCAGATAGGCAGTCGCTCCATGTAAAAACTGGTATTCAGCTGCATCCGGTTAGACTGGAAGCCGACCCCAACATAGTTGAGAAAAGGCTAGGCAGATGTATGATGTATAGATTATGTTTGTACGCGTTTGAACGCACAGTTGACGCAGTGACTAAGCGATTGGTTGCTGCGCTACATATATGATGTCGGTTCAATTCCCACTTTGAACTAAGATTGGCGTAAAGATAGTTATTCTGGTTAGTAGGGTAGTTGCCTAGGTAAAAAAACAGAAATACTATTTAGTCCGTCTTTCAGATAATAAAAAAATATTAGACACGTATTTTTTGCTTTATCATATTAATCAAAAATAACTTAGAAAACACGCATTAAAGTTGGGGAGTGGGGGCTCGCTACGTCACAACGCAATATTAAATCTAGCAAGGCGTGACGTCATGCCACATTTTAACTCAATGTATCACCGTAATCTTTTGATTACTTAAAAAAAGAAAAAATACCTACGTGTTCAAATTTTTTTTATTATCTGAAAGACGGACTAAAAATAAAAAAATTGGCCTGTTGTTTCTGTATTATAAGAATCCAATTGAAGGGTAATGTTGAATAAAGAATGATACAGAAATTAATGGTGTATTATATTTTACAGTTGATGACGGGTCTGGAGTGCGGCCACAGATTTTGCACACAATGTTGGTGTGAATATTTAACTACTAAAATAATGGAAGAGGGCCTAGTAAGTATACCTAAGTCCTATTTAAATAATATCTACTTAGTTTAAGACGACAATTTGAACTAGAACCTGTGCATAAAACTTCCCAGTGACGTAATATGTTCATAAATAGTATCGCAGAGGATCAACAAAAATTGGTCGGCGAAAATAGAACATAATATACAATGATGTCCCACAGGTCCTACAAAAATCGAAGCATTTGTTCTCGGATCCAATCTGATGATTTTTAAACAAAGAGGGGGTAACATACGAGGGTACACAAGCTAAACGTGACGTCCGCTTCGGTCGTTTATGTTCGACCTTAATGCAGATACTTCAATGCGTCATAAATATTACAATCAAAATTTTATTCCGTTTTCGAGGTTACCCCTGCATGAATAACCAAAGAAACGTACTCACACATGCAAAGTAACACTCTCTTTTTGTTACAAAAGTATAATAAGTACCTGATGCTTCAATGTGTGTGTTCGTTATTGACCCCATTTAGCAATTTGAAACTTCGGTATTTTTCCGTTTTAAATATGATATCCATACATATTATAAATTAAAGTCACTTTTTGTGTCTGCCTTTGTGACCGCGTTGTTTAAACTACGAAACGGATTTTGATGCGGTTATCACCATTATTTAGAAGAATTATTCCTGAAGATTTATGTGTTTAATATAGTGATGTGCCGGATCGCTAAAAATGTGAGCCGCGGATACGGATACGGATCATAAGGGTCTAGATCCGCGAATACGGATACGGATCTCAACTTTCTTCAGGTTCAGCAGAAATTATTTATGATCCTCATCGTAACTGACTTTTGGGGGACAAAGCTGCCAAGTGACTCTTTTTGAAATACAATTTACCATTACTCAACATTAATTATGACGTATATTTTGTTAAGTTCTTGAAAACAAAACAGTTTTAATTGATGTGTTAACTCACATAATTATTTCAATTAGCATAGCACAAGTATTAGAGGTTTGATCTCTCTACAAAAACAGTTTAATTACTACTTTATAACTTAATTTACTGGTACTTACTCTACTTGAATTATAATAAATATGATAACAATTTTTTTTACTAATTTGTATTGAAGTTAACAGTATTTCATTGTTACATATCTTTAAAATTTCATGTACGTAATGAAATGCAGTAATATAAAAGATCCGTTCAAGATCCGCCAAAAAGTAACGGATACGGATACAGATCTTTTTTCTCACTCGGATATCCGCGGATACGGATACGGATATCCGGCACATCACTAGTATAATACAATATTATTAAACAAGTAGTTTAAACCGTGTGAAGCATGGGTGACTCGCTATTTATCTATAAAGATATCATTGACGACACGTGTCGTGATACAGTGCATCCGATTAAAATATAATCAAAACAATGTTATTGTTTTTAGTTCCATTACGTTGCATTCTTCTGTAGAAAGTTCTGAATGAAATTGAAGGTTTATTGCACTATTTACAGCCGATTAAAATTGAATCAGAATAATATTATTGTTATAACATTATTTTATTATGTAGAAAGTATTGATTAATATTGGGTATTTAAAACATCGTTTAAATGCTCCTTATTGCTAGATCACGATATCGCTTTTCACTAAATAATTTAGTCGATATCAATTGTAACAAACCGAACTATGAAATGAATTATACTCCATTTGAAATAAGATTAGACATTACAATAAACCTTTTTTACAGTCCGTTCAACCGATTTTGACTTCTATTGCGTTAGAAGCATGACAAATGGCAGCTGCAGTAAACAGTTGGTATTGTAACCACTTTTTTGCTTTTTACGCCATCCTTATGCTTCTACGGTATAGAAGTCAAAATCGGTTGAACGGACTGTAATAAAGGTTTGTTTAAATGTCTAATCGTATTTCAAATGAAGTATAGATAAGTATTGTTTAGTGAAGATTATTGTTGGTAATCTGTACAACCTAGCCTAGATAGGATGACGCTATGCACTACTTACAGGATTCAATATTATTGTGTAAATGCCAAAGATTTATTAATTGAAATTCTAAGAATAGAAGTAGTGATGAATGTATAGAGGTATGAGGTACAGGGTGTAAAATTAACTCATCTTCTTGAGAAAAAGGACGATCCTTGGACCAGACGTCTGGTGGGCTACTGCCCGACGATTGATGTCGGGACATTGTTTACAGGGTGGCAGGGACATCGACGCGAAAACTGTTACCATGGATTCAGTATATGATTCTGAACCCACTGCGTTGACATTTTTCGTAAGCTATTTAAAAAAAAAAAAATCTGCTGTTCCATACATTTTGACAGCGTAGTTATGGCACTTTAAAAAAAAAAATAACCGACGAAAAATCAACACAGGGGGTTCAAATTTTTCAATACATGATGTATTGAAAAATTTGAACACAGGGGAATTTGCCATCCTGTATATGCAGTCGCGCGGTAAACTCTGCTTACGCGATGTAGTATTTTGCGTGACGTCAGTGTGATGCGCAGTTCGCAAGTGCCGATGTAGATGCAGCCACACCATTCCCCTCCGGAGACCCGAGGTCGATAGTGCATCTGCACTGTTTAAGTTAAACGAAAGTTACACAGATATTTCTCTAAAATCCTACATGTTTATTTGAACCATTCTTCATGTTCTGGCATTAAAAGCCTTTAATCTATGATGATTATTCTAGGGTCAGACAATAGCGTGCGCGGCTCACGCGTGCGACATCCTCGTGGACGACGCGACCGTCATGCGACTGGTGCGCGACCCGCGCGTCAAGCTCAAGTACCAACACATCATCACCAATAGTTTTGTTGAGGTAAGTTATAACATAACATCACATCTGTAATCCCCGAAGGAAGTTATTATAACATTAGGGTCAGTCAAGACACAGGAAGTTATAACATTAAGGTCATTCATTAGCCGAAATTTAAAACGTTCTTGAAACTGGCTGGCCTTGGCTATCAATGTTTTCCGTGATTTCATTAATATTTTCACAACTGCAATGCAAATTTTAATTAAAGATACACAAGTGGATTGACCTAAATATTGTTTTTCCATTGCTACGGCTGTTCTTTGGTAAGTCCCGGAACAAATTGCGGAATTTAATGTGCCAACATGCATCAAAGATGAAATGATATAGATTGTGTTTGGCGCGTTTTAGATCCTTCTTCAGTTATACAAAGTCAAAGTTAAATTATTTATATGTTGACATTGAAGTTAAAAAAAGCCACAAGGTTAAAAAATGGCCACTAAAGGGCTAGAGTTGATTGTAGTCGCCCCTTCCAAAAGGCTGTTTTCGTTTGGAGAAGAATGGGCAAGAAACTCCATAGTTACTCTTTTACAATATTTTGTGTGGACAGGGCTTGTGGCTAAGTAATAACAGCCGCACGGGTCGATCGATCAGGTTAAGCTACGCTTGCTGCGGTTGGTCCGTGGATGGGTGACCATCTTTACATACCAAGAACCCTCCGTGCCTCGGAAAGCACGTTAAGCCGTTGGTCCCGGCTGTCATTTGTAGATCTTTGACAGTCGTTACGGGTAGTTAGAATCCCAGAAAATGTGACAACCAGTCTTACTAAGGGGTATCGTGTTGCCTAGTAACTAGGCTAGGCAGATGATGAGATGATGATGTATGGATTAATAATTATAATATGTGAAGATGATGTGTCTGGAATAAGATTACCAAACCATAATCGGTACAAAGTATTAAAAGTTAAGCAATGACATATAAATTATTATGTTAATAGATACATGGTGCTCACATATTTACAAACTGTGACCCGCGGTTTCACCCGCAGAAGTCTGGATCCCGTGGGAATATCGAGATAAAAAGTATCCTATGTGTTAATCCAGTTCATGGTCTACCCACGTGCCAAATTTCTTTCAAATCTGTTCAGCCGTTTTAGCCTGAAAGCGTAACAAACAAACAAACTCACTTTCGCATTTGTAATATTAGTTAGGATATAATACAAATAACACACGCTTCCGTAACGCGCTTTGACAGACACTCTTAAAACTAGGTGATGTTCCTAAGCTGTCCTCATGTTACGTCCGTCAATAAGTTACAATTTACTCTAATGCTACATGCTACATGCTGCATGCTTACATTTGCAGTGCAATCGGCTCCTGCGCTGGTGTCCGTCTCCGGACTGCAGCAACGCGATAAAGGTGGCGTACGTGGAGGCGGCGCCCGTCACGTGTCGCTGCAGACACACGTTCTGTTTCGCGTGCGGGGAGAACTGGCACGATCCCGTGCGATGCTGTCTGCTCCGGAAGTGGATCAAGGTAATGTGGCAACAGATTATAATTTGCACTCTTGCGTAACACACGATCAATCATAATTTTAATCATTTTGAAGGATATTGCTAATCCATTGCAATGAATGTTGTTAAACTGTCAAAATGAAACAGATTGTGACCAATTAGGGTGCGAGTTCATGAGATTTTTGCAACCGTCATCCCAAACTGTCACCAGATTCGAATCCCCTGTGTGTCGTACTTTAATAGTAGTTTATGAAACTGTTGCATAATGAGGGGTATTAAAAAATGAGTGTGTGTTTAAAAACCGAGCCGTAGGCGAGGTTTTTAATAGTATTATCCCACGAATGTTTTAATACCTAGTTATGTGCAGTTTCATACACTACTTTATCTACTCTCATACATTGAACCTAATACTAAATAAAAGATCAAAGTTAAAGATCAAGAATACATTTGAAAAATCCCACGAAATTTCAGTACAACAAAACAAATGAATGTCGTCTGCACCAGCACATCACCGCACAAATGCGCTACAGCGGGTGCTGCTGTCCCCCGTTTAAACGTTCCAATGCAAAAGTTGATGGAAACTCCTTGGTGATATTAACTTCTTGGAATAGCCCTGTATCGTAATAAAAAAAAATTGTTTTATAGCATTCTTTTGTTAGAGAAAAATGTTATAATATGATTCTATTTTTAAATTTCGGTATTGTGTTCATAAAGTATGTCAATATAAACTAGTTTTGAATTTTGTAATTCGAATATTACGCTATGAGAGTAGATAAAAATGTTTAACGCCCTTCTGACTGCCAACCCTGAATATGATGAGTCTGGTGTTCTGTGAGAGAAGCAAGTGAGTTCATCATTCCATGTTAGTTTTTAATTAAATTATAAACAACATATTTATCAACATTTCGTATGACTTATTTATGTTTCTATATTAATTATTGTAATTACTGTACAACAGTAATTACAATAATATTTTATACAACTATAAATAAATAAAGATACCGTCACAGAAAAGGTAATTTTAGAAGAGCTGTTCGTGCCTTCTCTGATTGAGAAGAAACCTATACCCTGCAATGTAACAGTAACAATCATCATAATCAGCTTATAATGTTCCCACTGCTGGGACACATGCCTCCTCTCTGTGAGAGGGAGTGGGCTGTAATCTACCACGCGGGCCCAGTGCGGGTTGGTAGATGACACGTTTTTGAATTTGTTGGTTCTAGGACATGCCGATTTCCTCACGATGTTTTCCTTCACCGTTTTGAGAGCAGTGGTGATGAAATTAAATATATAAAGTAAAGCGCCTGCTTGGGTTCGAACCCTAACTTACTAATAAGTTAAAACACAACTGCAAAAAAATAAAATAATTTAGGTGAAAATGTCGTGAATGCGTGACGCATTTTGAATTTTCTGCTACGACATGAATTCAGTTATCCTTTCGTTTCGCCGAGATGTAAACTGTTGAAAAATATCGAATTATAACTAAACTAAAAGTAACAGTTTCGTTAAACAAGTTCATACATCAGTTCGTTTCAACATCATCCTATTTCCTCTAGAAGTGCGATGACGATTCGGAAACGTCGAACTGGATCGCTGCGAACACGAAGGAATGCCCGAAGTGCAACGTGACGATCGAGAAGGACGGCGGCTGCAACCACATGGTGTGCAAGAACCAGAACTGCAAGGCGGACTTCTGCTGGGTGTGCCTCGGGCCTTGGGAGCCGCATGGTAGCAGCTGGTACAATTGCAATAGGTATGGTCGATCAGTAGACATTATTACTAATTTGCCTATACAATATGGCCGGTCTGAACATAGGCTCTACGAACTTTCGTGCATGTTCTCTCACTCACACTCGCGTCATGTCACCGTTTGGTTCCTAAAAAATGTTATTGCGCAGCCTTCTGCGCGAAGTTCGGAACTGCCAAGTTATATCGGCCATATTGTACATATTATAACGACGGCGGAAATATCAAATGTCGTAAGAGACAAGGATTTAAATTATGCGACATACGACATTTGAAATTTCTTTGAATTTTGAACATTTTTTTTTTGTTCTTTGACGTTCCTTGTCTTTTTAAGCGTGGTGAGAACCGGATTTTACCCCGCCATTTTGTTTTGTCATAACATTCACAACCCAATTGGTTTTGGTTTTGGATTGAAATTTTTTGTTCTCTTCCGTCCCCTTCAGTTTTAAAGTAAAAGCAGTACACACCAACCATTTAAGTTTAGTCACACCAGAATCCAGAATCAATGGTTCTACCTGCAGGTACGACGAGGACGAAGCTAAAGCGGCCCGCGACGCTCAAGAGCGGTCGCGTGCAGCGCTGCAGCGCTACTTATTCTACTGCAACCGCTACATGAATCACATGCAATCGCTGCGCTTCGAGTCCAAGCTCTACGCTTCTGTCAAGGAGAAGATGGAAGAAATGCAGCAACACAATATGAGCTGGATTGAAGTATGTGATTGCTATAATTGCTTTTTTTTTGTTTATGATTTTTTTTCTGGCGTTACATTCCGGACAGTAATTTTATTAGATGGCTGATATAAGCAGTGGTGTGTTGTTCTTGAGCTTTTATGTAGTTGTGTGTATTGTTAGACCATAAAGTTTGAACTGCCGAATCTTCTCATCAGTGGCGAATTTAAAAAGAAAAAAAACCAGTATTTTGTGAATATTTCAAGTGCCTACCTGTTGCCATTATTGATATCGAGCAAAAAAGGGGAAAACAAATCGCGTTTGTTGTACGGGAGCCCCCTTAAATATTTATTTTATTTTGTTTTTAGTATTTGTTGTTATAGCGGCAACAGAAATACATAATCTGTAAAAATTTCAACTGTCTAGCTATCGCGGTTCTTGAGATACAGCCTGGTGACAGACAGACGGACGGACAGACAGCGAAGTCTTAGTACCAATAGGGTCCCGTTTTTACCCTTTGGGTACGGAACCCTAAAAATTAAGATGCTTGTCATCTTTGAAAGATCTGAGGAGATCTGAAGATAACGTTTTAGAAGAGAAGATTGAGTAGAGAAGAGAATATTTAAAGTTTTCTAAGATACTGATAAGCATCGTCATCTTTCTTGTTTAATTCGTCACTGTTGCACAGTATCATTTATAATGACAATTTCGGACACCGTTAGTTTTCCACCGTAGTAATTTTTTGAGTTTTATAAGCAGAATACTATTAACGATAACAATTCCTCAACGCAACCGTACACCGAAATATAAAAGTACCCACATCTAAATCAAAATGTGATTATTAAAACTGGTAACAGGTGCAATTCCTGAAGAAGGCAGTGGACATCCTGTGCCAGTGCCGACAGACGCTGATGTACACCTACGTGTTCGCGTACTACTTGCGCAAGAACAACCAGTCGGTGATCTTTGAAGACAACCAGAGAGATTTGGAGTCAGCCACGGAGACGCTCTCCGAGTATCTGGAGCGTGACATCACCAGCGAGAATCTGGCTGATATCAAACAGAAGGTCCAGGATAAGTATAGGTAGGTCGCAGGTTTAATAATAAATCGTTCTCATTTTCTCGCTCCGTTGATTCTGATGACAGCAGGAACTATTTTTTTGTGGCCAAGAATTAGACGTTCCTGCAAGGGCTATTTTATCTTTTGGGCCACACATAAATGGTATTAGGCCAAATTGGGTGGCCAAATTAATCAAAAAGAACCATTGTCGATTGATAAACCTACCAATTACATAAACTGTTACCAATTACATGACGAAGATTTATATCGGTAAATAAAAACCTTTTATAGATTTTTAACATTTCTAATCCGTTGTTCCCAGATATTGCGACAGCCGGCGCAAGGTGCTGCTGGAGCACGTACACGAAGGCTATGAGAAGGACTGCTGGGACTACACAGAGTAATCTTGCCTCCTCTCCATAACACACACACATACAAACAACACACACACTACGCACTGCCCACACTTACGGCTGTCCCTGTTGGGCGCCAATACGTCTATCCCTTGTTGGGCGCCACTTGACCACGTACAGTACCCGGCTGTAAGGCTTCTTTGCACCAAAGATTTCCTAAGCTGCATAGCGATAGATGTGTATAATATAAACCAGTAGGTGATTTTCATAGTGTATCTTGGAAGAGATGAGGTCTTGGAGAGTTCAAGGTAGCTAAGCGGTGAAGATTAACTACATTGTTTCATTTCCACCGTAACTAAGCAGTTTAGCTGAGCTTGTGTGTGCTTTTAAGATGTTAGCTAAGCCAAGCTATCCTATGAAATTCAAACGACCCTGTTGATTGGTATTATACACACATCACACATCCATCGCTACGCAGCTTGGCACATGTCTGGTGGAAAGGCAGCCTAAATATGCCATATCCAGTTTTAGTAAAAGTTTGACTTTGTAGAGCATCGTCTCTTCATACATGTGTGACAGTCTCATTGTAATGCTCGATATGTCACATTTACGCCCGGGTACTACCACACGGCTGTCCCACGTTGGGCGCCACTTGTAGACGTGGGCGCACCTCATTGTTCCCGTGTCACGCTTTTGTTTCTATCGTGTATAGACTAAAAGCTGCGAACAAAATCACATTATAAATTACCTTTCCTGTCTACTGGGACCGATCTTATAGCAGATAGTGTATGTTTAAGTTTACGAGCGAGAGAATTTACTTCGACACTGACATTATTAGATAGAACTAGTGTGGTAATGAATAGTTTGTATACTGTTCTAGGCCTTATCTGGCGCAGGTTCTAGAAGTAATCTCGCTGGTCCAAATTCAGCTTTAGCATGATAAGCTAACATCTTTGAGATCTAAATAATTCATCCCTGTAGTAAAGATGCTAGTGTGATGATTTATGCCAATTTCTGTAATTAATTAAAACGGCTGTCTTCCGATAGACAAGGGATTTTCATACTTTTAAAATAAGATTTATGAACTCTGATGATTGGCCCCTAAGCAAATTAATGAAAATGTAAAAAAAAAACAAAAAAAAAGATGTTTGAAAAAAAAGTGTAAATAGGATTATTTAAAATCAATAGAAATTAAATTCACTATGGAATACGAAAATAATTTGTTTTTGCTGCTTGGATTAGTCACAATTTATAATAATATTTAGGTAATGTTTGATCATAAAGAATGGTACGGTCACACCGTAATTTTTGTATTTATCAGTTAAAATGACGATTTAATTTCAGAATAATATAAAAGTTTTATCTTCGTAAAAAGGCTTTTATTGATCCTTCTATTGATTTGATTGTGTTGAGTATATGATATCTGCGATTGTGCAAGCTTAAAGTTTGTGAAATCATTGGATGAATAACTTACAAATAAAAACTGAATGCATAAGAATTACTGGTGTGTCTGTTGACTGCTTGTCCATGACACTTGGTGACCTAATATGAACATAAATACACTGCTTAACTTTGGACTTGATGTTCAGTACAATTTGAAAATAAACTGGTATTTACCTCTTCCTTAAGACATTTTGACCACCCTTGGATTGAAAATACAGTAAATTTTAACAGCAAATAAAGCAGTGTATTTGTGTGAAGGAGACTACCCAGTTTTTAAAAGGCCGTATAGTTAATTTATAACGAAATCTCAAGTTCGCTGTTGTGATTGGTTTTCATGGCACCAATCAGAGCAAATCGATTCATTTGAATGGCCTTTCTAAAACCAAGGGTTTACTGTGACCGTTGCCTTAATGTCGTGATTTGTAAGCAAGGTGACTTATTTGAGGTTTTAAAATCTTGCAAGTGTGTGATTGACTAACAAGAAACGCGAAGATCTCACTTCTTGATTTCTTATTGATTTTGAATGTATGAAACGTACCCACTTCAATTTTATTCTACGCTTTTCATACATTACTAAGACAATGCCTTAAAATGTGGTTACCATTTTGGTCCTATGATATGCCACGGTTAGGGATGCATTAACAATACGTCCCTTTTGTAAATGCATCTGTTTAAATTCCAAGGTTACTAAACAATGAACATCAATGCAAAGTTATACTTAGCAGAATGTTTTATTAGGATACGATGAGGGGGGGATATTTTTGCCGTGTCATGTCATAGAATAATAATGTTGTAAAAATGGTATATTTTCGTGACAAAAGAATGTGTGCGTGTCAGTTTTGTCATGGCTTCAAAATTTGTTATTCTAAGCCCATGTACGCACGGGCGATTTTTTCCCACGACGATATTTTTTCGTGCACTGGATTTTCAACGCTCTGCTTAGCGCCGAGAGTTGAAAATCCAACAGTGTGTTTTTTCAACGCGCTGAGACGAGAGTGCGTCCCAGCGCGTTGGATTTTCAACGCTCGGCTCAACACCGAGAGTTGAAAATCCAGTGCGCGATAAAATCCCGCCGCTATATCTTTACGTCCGTGCGTACGTGGGGTAACTGAGTTAGTTAACAATCGGATTGTTCATAATAAACCATACTACTTAAAATACCGGAACTTAATATCATTTAAGAATCTAAATTATTATTTTCATAAAAATGGAATATGTGTTAATTTCAACTTTATTTGTACTCATTATTAAAAAAAAACCACTCAACTTGCTTTTAATACTTAGCGGTTCTCAATTCTTAATAAACGGTTGTATGACGCTTTATTTTAAATTTATGTGTTTGGTACTAAATTGACTGATTACACTGTGATCTTAAACTTTGTAAGTCAACATATTTCAGTTGTAGGAATTGAAGTAGGAAAAAAAAAACGAGGTAATAAATTATCATAAACCGTTGAATCGAGGGCCGCAGTATTAGAGCGAGTACCAAAGAAGACCGTTATCGAATCGATTATGATGTGATTTCGTGATGGCAGCATTTAGTCGCGACCTAGGTACTCCGGACATAACCGCATACAACTCTGCTACATCTCGTAACATAAGTCTTACATAACGTTCAGATCTCCTGTAATAATTTTAATAGAGTTCATTTTATATATTTTTTCGACTGTAAACTTAGAATTTATAATTTTTAATATTAATCATTTTTGATATTTTAAAGTCGTCTTAGCGTCGTGTAAATCGCTTAGTGTAGTAAAAGTTTGAATCTTTGTATTATTACGACCTCATTTCATCATGGTAATGTAAAATACTACGATGTATTATAAGTTTACATAGCGGTGGTTTGTTTCGATTGTCGACTTTATCCTCGATAACGAGTCTTTTAATTTAAAAAAATAGCACAATATGATATAATATCGATTATCGGTTAAGAAGAAACAAAAAAATATTTTTACCAAAAAACCTATTTTTGTTATTAGAGGTACTGTATATCAATATAAAACTGTTAGTTCAGCACTTAGTATGTTTTTTAATTCTGTGATCAAGTTATAATTTAGCGCCTGGAAGGCGTTCAGTGTGATGGTGAGGCGAGCGCTCGCCGCGGGCGCAGCTCACGTCACGCGCTGCTCACTTATTCAAATAATATTTAAAATGTAATTATAAAGTTTTCCAATAAACATTAACGACTGGTACTGTAAGAGCGGTTATGCACTACGTCCGATCCGAATCCGAATTTAAGATCCGAGTTCAATCCGAATTAGCAATGTTCTCAATTTGGACGGACTGAGTTCGGATCTAGTGCGCAACCCCTCATACAAATAGTGCTATGGCTACTTCAGACCGACATTTCTCGGATTCGGATCGGACGTAGTGCGTAACCGCTCTAAAGGTATATTTACTAATTAATGGAGTCGCGAACTATTTGCCCGTAACGTTTACAACATAACATAGTGCCGTGTTCACAAATAACTTTGTCACTAATTAAGCATTTCGGGACTAGGTGGTAACGGAGCCAAGTCGTACAAATAGAAACATAACTATTTTTGAAGGTTTTCGATTCGCGATAATCCGCTTTTTTGTAAATTAACTCTCGCGCTACATATCTGTCATTAATAAATAATAATAAATCGGTGAGTTGTGGTACGAAACGTGCACAAGTCCGTTGCACTGCCAGTAAATGTCGTAAATTAAATGAATAAGAAGCTTGTTGTACGAGATTCACATAGTGGACTGTACTAGGGTAGGAGGCGCCGACTTGACGCATGTTCTACTTAATAACAGGGGGCTTCGTCGGTACACACATACTATTGTACATATAGATGCTGTATAGATATTTATATGGTTAATATGCCTATGTATTGACAAGCATCTTGTATGTGTGCCTATGTTAAGGACACAGTTGTCTTAAGTAAGACTAAGATGAAAATAAAAATAGTAACATCGAAAGAAAGTTTGTTATTTATCTCATTACCTTTGTCCTGTCCTTCCCACAATTCCTGATTCTTGTATTCATAATAAAATTTATGTTTGGGAAGAGAATGGCAAGAATTGTTAGTAGAATAAAATCCTAGTGTTGGAAATAAAAACTTTCCACAAGAAGATCGGATCAAATTAAACTTGTGTGCATTAATTGATCTTGAAAATAACGAGTGCTGGGCTGACACAATTAGATGGCCATAGACACGCTAACAGAGAAGACGAAGAATATTGAATGTAACGTTTAAGGGGGAAGCGTCAGGGTAGCCCGCGAAATTACATTTTCTTACGTTTTTTGCATTTTGCGGATCAGTGTCAGGTTTTATGTTGATTACAATATGATTTGCGGTCGTAACAAATATGGCTTTACTCAATTATAATCATTACAATCAGCAATATAACTCCATAAGTTAGCAAAGGTGTCAAATGTCATGATTTCATGAAATCATGACATTTGACACCTTTATCTTCTTCTTAATCACTATTGCTGATTGTAATGATTATAATTGAGTAAAGCCATATTTGTTACGACCGCGAATCATATTTAGATCAACATACAACATGATACTGACCTGAAAATTGCAAAAAACGTAAAAAAATAGAATTTCGCGGGCTACCCTGACGCTTTCGCCTTAATCTATATACAGAAAACTTCATTTGAAAAAAAAATTGACTTTAATTCTTTTTATAATCCGTTCAACTGATTTTGACTTCTATTGCGTTGGTGGCATGACAAATGGCAGCTGCAGTAAACGGTATTGTAACCACTTTTTTTCTTTTAATGCCATCCTTATGCCTACGGTACAGAAGTCAAAATCGGTTGAACGGACTAAAAAAAGGTTTGTTTAAATGTCTAATCTTATTTCAAATGGAGTATAGTTGTGAATATTCAGTACCATCTACAAAAAAAGATCTAATGATCCGCATAATAATGATGAGTTCACAATCACGAGAATACCAATGATTGCAATTGTAAAATTATACAAAACTATTTCATGGAACACAGCACTGCTAAATTTCTATGAAAATTGTTTTAATGTCACTTACATGTCATAAAACAACAAGGTCAATTTGTCTATGTGACAGATAGTTTCAAACTTAGGGCGGATTTTTAGAAACTGCGTTCAAGGACGGATTTCTAAAAACTACTATTTCGGTTAACTGCGTTCAAGAGCACTCTGCATTAATATTCTACAACAATGATGACACTACGAGCGTAGATGCTTAGATGTTTTGATCGTGTTCAATTTTATTGGTGAAATTGGCACTTAGAGAAGTTTCAATTTTCTGGGAATTGTTGTCAATAATTATAAAGAAATTATGAGGTCGGCTAAAGTTATGTAACCGTCAACTACAGCCTTTTTTTTTTGCGTGGTAAATTATCAAATAAATTCTCCCGCTCTGGGTGGAGCGGGAGGGCGTGTCAGACTCTTAATGACTAAAACCCACCCGTGTTCCTTCAGTTGCCTACATTGCCAGGGGCCACGGTAACCCTTTCGGACAATAACCGCAACCCTGGCAGGCATCGGCGCTATTGGATCCCGTCAGTTCTGTTGACATCTCTTTGAGGCGCACGTGGTAGGTACACAACGCGCCGTCGACCCGGGCCTGGTCCTTATCGGACTGCAAGCTACCCATTGCCTGCTCGCGCCTACGGTGGCCGGAAATCGGCCTACGACTCCCGATGCCCAGGGCGTCTCCTGTGGCAATTAAGGGCGTGACGGCGCGAAATTTGCCTCTTCCTCACGCGTTCCGTCTCCTCCTTCGCGAGCATTACTGCTTCGCAGATGGAGGTGACGGCCTCCCATGCACTCTCGCTCCGTACCATGGCCTGGATCAGGGCCGAACGCGAGATATCCTCGCCACCGATCGCCTCCACGAGGACACGGCGATGCTTCGCCCAAGCTGGGCAGACCTCCACCGTATGCTCTACCGTGTCCTCCGGGCGATCCACACAGTGGTGACAGCCAGGCGTTTCCTCCCGCCTTATCCTGAACAGGAACCTCCCGAAACATTCGTGTCCGGTAAGAATCTGCGTCAGGCGGAAGGCGAGGTCGCCGTGGCGCCTCTCTAGCCACTACTCAAAGAGGGGACTTGTCGCCGCAATTGTGGCGTGCCCGTCAACTACAGCATAGCCTGCACACCGTAACTATTGGCATGGCATCTGTACATCCACCCTTAACAAACGTCACGTTAGGCCGCTATACTGTTAAGGGTGTGATAATACATGAAAATATATGATAAGTTAAAGGAAATTGCTAAGACCTACAAGCCTAACAGTCCCTACGACTCTAAGCCCTATAAGCCCTATAGCCCTAACCTATCATATACCTAGTGTGATAGATAAATATATAAATAAGTTCAGGATGTCTGCACCATGCGACCTAAGGTTACAGACGGATGGTAGACAGGATTTCCACGTTCGGGAAGGGTACACTCACTGCCAGTCCCGCAGACTCACGAGACTGATCAGAGATGGCTAAAGGTGTCTTGGCCACAGTAAGGGGTAATGAGACAAGAATATAAAATTCAAATCTGATTTATTTACATTATTTTACAGCTTATATACTACAATTACTTAACACACACTATTACATAAATTCTTAGTGTTCTATGCGTGTGAGATGCAACCAAATCAATATTTTAACTGGGCCGCGCGTGAGCCGGGCCGAGTGCTGAGTCAATGTCCAAAGGTAACATTGAACAGCATCACATAAAGCAAACTCGACAGCGGGTTATAATAGTCTCGCTACTACCTTGCTGACCGGCTCATACACATTTGTATTGCGGAGTGAGCCATTCTCATATAAAATAACTAGCTTCTAAGCCGCGACTTCGTTCGCGAGTCTATAACCTTCCTCAAGAATTGGGCTATCGAATGCAAAAGGAATTTTTCAAATCCGACTGGTAGTTCCACAGATTACCCCCTACATACAAACTTACAAACAAACAAATTTACCTCTTCATATTATTAGTACAGACTAGCTGTGCCCGCGGCTTC
Source organism: Agrochola litura (assembly GCA_949152395.1). Lineage (NCBI taxonomy): Eukaryota > Metazoa > Arthropoda > Insecta > Lepidoptera > Noctuidae > Agrochola > Agrochola litura. The sequence continues at coordinate 9,754,572 of OX424509.1, forward strand.
CCTCACGTGACTGTGAACTCTATTGGCATTAGAAGTTAATCGAAACATGAAGTCGTTAATTTAAATCAAATCCTACCTAACTCCTTGTAGATATAGCGTGATGATATTCATTTCAGACATCAAATCAGACTGTAATATAACAAAAAAAACTCGTCTAATTAAATCTCGCGGTTAACTGTTGAGGAATACGGACGTAATGCAATATTGCTTATCCCCCATAGCAAATAGCGTGATAATATTATAGCCCAATTGAAGACCAGTACCCTAATTGCGTAATACAACACCATCACAATCTGTTTCGATTTGAAACAGATTGCTAATCCATTGCTACATAAGTTGGAAAAAAAAATCTGCTCAACAACGTAAATAACGCAATGAATGTTGTTGAACTGTCAAAATGAAACAAATTAGGCAAAATTGTTAACGAAAATAAGGTATGCAATTAGGGTACAGATCTTTAAGGAATGTCTGTGTAAAATATTAACATAATCTATTTAGTAGTTTTTGCATCAATCCGGAACATCCAAACAGACCAAACGGATAAAAATTGTGAAAGCTATATTTTCTGCATCAGAACGACTGTCTTTCCGTCTTGTATGATGGTGACCAGCTTCCCTTATGAGTTCGAACTTTCAGAATGTTTTCGAATGTTTCAAGGTTTTGATCCAGTTAGGTCCAGCCAACTACAATAAAATTAAACGTAGCGCTACGGTTTCCAATGCTTCCGACATCTTGATGCGTAGTGCCACGATTTTAAACTACCTTACCAAGATGAGTTCACGAGTGGAGATATTTCAGTTCTTGGTTAATATCTTGGAAACTAGAGACCCTAGGTATGGGCGTACCCAGGATTTTTTTAGGGGTGTGGCAGGATCAAAAAAACTTTACAATAAGTAGTAGGAATTCCTCGCGATGAAACTATAACTACGCAAACACACTCGATTCATCGGTACTGCATTGTTACGCGCGGTAATTTTGATTTTTTCCAAATTAATAATTAATTTTGTTACTTATTAAACCAATATTTTTAGCTTCGAGTCAGGGACCAGGGTGGGGGCACCTTGCCTTGGCACCCCCCTTGAAGGACACCCACAGAGGCGTCTCGAGGCCGATCTATGTATGGCCTGTGATTGAACTTTGATTGACCTTGACTATAAAATCACGGTCTGTGTGTCAAATCAACACAACAGGGAAACAACATTGCAAAATTTACAAAATTATCGTTCTTTTGACCAAAGTACGTCACTAGGGGAGTCGGTCGCTTGTTTTGATAGCTCAGCCTCGCAGCTTGACAAGCTAGCCTTTCTCTAGCATCCGCCACGCCTTGCTACAGTCGACGTAACGCTGCGCTTTCTCTGACATCCGCTACGCCGTGATGCGTAGTGCTACAGTCGACGTAGCGCTACGCTTTGTCTAACATCCGCTACGTCATGACGCGTAGTGCTACAGTCGACGTAGCGCTACGCTTTGTCTAACATCCGCTACGTCATGACGCCTAGCGTTACAGTCGACGTAGCGCTACACTTTGTCTAACATCCGCTACGTCATGACGCGTAGCGCTACAGTCGACGTAGCGCTACGCTTTGTCTAACATCCGCTACGTCATGACGCGTAGCGCTACAGTCGTCGTAGCGCTACGCTTTGTCTAACATCCACTACGTCACGACGCGTAGCGCTACAGTCGACGTAGCGCTACGCTTTGTCTAACATCCGCTACGTCATGACGCGTAGTGCTACAGTCGACGTAGCGCTACGCTTTGTCTAACATCCGCTACGTCACGACGCGTAGCGCTACAGTCGACGTAGCGCTACGCTTTGTCTAACATCCGCTACGTCATGACGCGTAGCGCTACAGTCGACGTAGCTCTACGCTTTCTCTAACATCCGCTACGTCATGACGCGTAGCGCTACAGTCGACGTAGCGCTACGCTTTGTCTAACATCCGCTACGTCATGACGCGTAGTGCTACAGTCGACGTAGCGCTACGCTTTGTCTAACATCCGCTACGTCACGACGCGTAGCGCTACAGTCGACGTAGCGCTACGCTTTGTCTAACATCCGCTACGTCATGACGCGTAGCGCTACAGTCGACGTAGCGCTACGCTTTCTCTAACATCCGCTACGTCTTGACGTCTAGCGCAACGCTTTCGCCAGCATCCACTGTTTTTCAATCCGTAGACACCGATGTTCTCGTTTCAAATCGTCAAATTGTAAGAATTTTATTAAAATAAAGTTTAGCTACTATACACTTTCGATTAATTAAGTTTCATAGCATCAGACAATCCATGAAGTAGTTTGTAGTTTTTTGTAAATTATACTGGAGTACGTACATGAATGTGGTTCGTAGAGTACTAGATAGCTACAAGGAGTTATTTGTTGTCGCAGGGATGCTCTGGCCCCGTCTCCAACGAGACCTAGTAAAGCCTAGCAATAGAATGGTGAGTTGCAACATTTGTAACTAAATGTTAGAGAAACAGGAGTTGCTTTTTGTAAACTTGTAGAAGAGACTAGGCATAAATGATCTAGTAATGGCCTAGTAGAAATGCGGTCAAATAGTAATTATTATATTCTAACTAACCCTTCAATGATTTGTAAATTAGAGCTATCAAATGTTGTTACAGTATTTCTATTTTCTTAATGTCCTTCGGGAATCATCGCATATCCGAATACAAACGAATGCTAATTTCCATGTCCATCAATTATTAGATTTATCTTGTATAATAATTTGAATTCAGAACTAAGTATTTTATTGTTGTTTTGTATTGATTTTCGTGTGAACTATATAGAGCTGTAAAACCATTTTCCTATCCGTCGTGCCTGCGAGTTTAGCAGCTTTCCTACATTTTTTTAAATAAATTACATTAAGTTAAAAGAGTATTAACAACTCTGTATACTTCTAAGTCAATTGAGAGCGTCCGTCCGGTCTGCACCAAGTGTAAAGGGCAACTGATAGAAATCCGACGAATGACGAAACACATGGTTTGTCGACGGACATTAAGAACATATTTGTACTGTACTACAATGTTGGCACAACCCAAGAATTCCGCGACCGTCTTAGATGTCAACTTACGGATTTATCAGACTGCACATCTCGTTCATAGTTTATGAACGATATTATTATGAGTCTGTTATAAAATTTATAAATTATAAATATTTACTAACGTACGTTTCTGTTTCAGGGCGCAACTCAATTATTCGGATTGTTTTCTATATCAATGTAAAATCATACAAGTGAATAAAGACTAAATGAATATTATATTTTGCTGCCCTAGTTAGGTTGTTAGGTACATACTAGTATATCCAAAAACTTCATGACATTTTGTAATTTATAAAAATGTATAGGAAAGTTTTGTATTATTAATAAAAAACATAAATAAAAATAGACAGTGCAGTTTTATTTTGCGGAGTTGCGTAACTACGCAACCTCATTTTTTTTATTTGGAAATTATCAAATAACTTCTCCCGCTCTGGGCGGAGCGGTGTCAGACTCTTACTGACTAAAACCCACCCGTGTTCCTTCGGTCGGTTTTCTTCGCCCGGCAGGCAACTACGCAACGGGTAATCCAGAATTGGCTAAGAAGCATTTAATTGAAAATACTGACAGGGTTGCTAAGTCTATGGCTTTTAATCCCGTCATGCCGATAGAGATTTACAAAATGGTAAAAGGTATGGATAGTAAAGTCATTTGGACATGATAAAATACCACTGAGCGTAATCAAAGATAATATAGATATACTGGCATACCCAAAAATCTAAAATAATAAATAACTGCGTCAATGAAGGCATCTTTCCTGACCAATTTAAGTTAGCCAGAGTTCTATCACCATTTAAGAAAGGTGCTAAAACAGATCCAGGCAATTACAGACCCATTTCATTGTTACCGGTTCTATCCAAACTTTCGACACTTATTTAGAAACTTCTGAGAATCAGCAGTAATTACGTGGTATAATCTACAGCCGACGATAAAAAGTTTTTCACTTAATTAAATAAAACTACGGAATAAAGCAGTCAAGTTCTATATTTTATCGTTTACTTAATTTATTTTGTACAAACTTCAACAATATATATAATAAATACTCAATTAAACTTCTATCCTTCAGCAAACTGAACTCACTTTTTTGTCATAAGTATAGTTAAAATAAACAATACAATGATATTATAACTTATTGTCTAAACTTAATTAAACACAACTTCTTTGTGCAAATATGCCTAATAGTAGTTATAATCTTTGGTTTCACCAACTTAAACTCACGACAATTAGTAGATCATGTCGTGTAGAGCCGCATGGAACTGGTCAATCTCGATACCTAACGCTATAAGGAGCTTTAAATAAGAAATACTCTTAGATTGTAGTTCTTATCACATAAATGCTTACACATTTTTAATAAATGCATTTTTGTGATAACAAAATTTAAAGAAATCAGAATTGATTAGGTACGTTAAACAATGTGTATTACTTCATTTTCAACTTTCCGTTGATTTCTATACACCTGAAATGGGAAAAAGGAATCCGAATCCTAATTTCAATTATTTTGTAGATAAATTCGTATTCGTTTTGTTCAAAAGGAATTCGTTAAAATGAATTCTGATTTCTTGACTGATTGTTTTGTATTAAGAGCAAATAATTATCTAGCTTGTTTATAACGTTTACTGGCTAACCATAGGTATATATATATTCACATTCACTAATATTTTGATAAGCGGTAACTTTACCTTAATAGCTAATAAATAACAATTGGTGTACATATGTAAGTGTTTTTACACGGCACTATCTAGGTGAGAATATCAGTATTGTCGATTTAAATCATACTTCTAAACTTAAAATACTTACATGATTTTAAGTTACAGATTTTGATTTTAGATTTTTACAAACACGTCAACAAGGACATTAAAACAAATGTTCAAGATCATCTTATCCGATCAGTCTTCCAAAGCGCAATATAATATTACATATTAGAGGACAGAGCTTGAGTGGCTCCACGCGGCTCTCGGAGAACAGTTACCTCGTGTTGAACGTAAAGTAACGTCAGACGTAACGCAGGAGAGGAACGCAAGTGTCACGCTGGGCGCGCGCGTGCGCCAGCGACGGGGAACCTCGCTCGCGCACTGCCCGCGCATCTCATTTATAAAATTATCTACATAATCATTATCTTGTAACCATAATTATTGCAAAATATGTGCAAAACTGTAAGCGTCTCATTTAGTTTACGATACACTGACTCTTTAAACCTTGCAACACTTAGAATTGTCTTGCACTTCAGATATTTTTCACATTTTATGTAAACGAATTGAAAACAACCGGCACACAACTATTCGGTGACATGTTCCGTACAAGGTAATGAAAAGCGAAACCTCTCGTCGAGCACACGTTAACGTTATTGCTTCAAGCTTATTACGTATCGCTGATATCAATAGATAGTAGACATAATATTATAAATTACGTGTTGCGACGTGCGGTTTGGGATCTACCCGGCAATAAGCTCTCAATATTTACAGAGTAGTAGAAAATTGACCACTTCCAAAGTTAAATTACAAAAATTTAATGATTCATTAGTCTGTTGTGCTAGAAAAGACAATGCTGTCACAGAAGTGAACCGTCGTGAGGTAACGGCAACGTCCGGGCCGCAGCCGCGAGCCGCGGCGCCGTCTATCTAGAGAGATGTCAATCGAAAAATAAACAATACTTCAATAATATCTACCTTACTCGGTAAGGGACGTTCGATCTCTTAGGTATATCAATATTATCTTATTGCTAATTATAGTGATGTCTTTCAAGTAGCCGAATCGGTTGTACATCGTGAATGAACATTAAACATTATCAACATCATCAAAATGTAATCTGCAAGAGCAACACTCGTCGAAGCAGTACCAGCCCGCTCGCTATGTCGGATATTACAGGTCTATGAGGCGTGGCGCGGCACATGCGGAGACGAGACATGCACACACTGCGGCACGGCTCTCTCTAACAAGCGCAACGCAGTCGGTACAAAAATCAAAAATGTATCGAGTTGCTCGAGGCAAGTCCATACATTGCTGGGTGAATAAGCGTTGAGGATTATAGAGAGTGTCGTTGTGTTACTGCGTTAGTTTGTTGACACATGTCGCGTGCCCGCATGCGGGCGCCGCACGCCGGGGCCGGGCGGCGGGGAAGACCGCCGGGCCCCGCAGCTAATGTAATCAGGGGAAGGCAATTACATTAACTAGGTATGTGGAAAGTGCGCGTTACATAAAATGGCTCGATTCCTATGATGCGTACTGAATTAGGACGGAAGTGAATTCTGGTACCGATTTCACAGCTGATTTGTTAAGCTTATATAGATAACGTTGCAAAAATTTCTCTAAACTCTCTTAATTCCGAGGACCGGCAGGCGGCCGTCCTCGCATAGATAGACGCGACCTCGCGTCGTTTCGGTACAGTGAGAAGCTTACAAATTGGAACTATTAAAACTATACGGACAAAATTGATATGAATCGGCGTAGCCATTGCTTCTCTTAAGCGTCTATTAAGATACGATAATACTAGCGCCCGTGAGCGCGGGCTCGTGGTGACGTCATGTATGTAATGTAACCCAAGTGTGGTGACGTGAGGCGGTGCTGTCGAACATGTTGGCCGTGAGTGAAGCTGAACAAGCGTGCTGCGCGCCGCACTCCGCCGCACCACACACACACACACACACACACAACCGCCGGGACCGGGGACATCTAATTGTGCTATTGCTCGACACCATTTCGGGGAAGAAAAATGATATCTCACAATCGGTAACAAATCATCAACTTCACAATATTTATAAGTACAGCTCTGTTTTAGAATTTTACAGATAGACAGTGATATTCATCGAATACAAAAATAAGCTTTTAGAGTTTCCTCAATTTTATCCAATACCTTACATTACATCACTAGTGACGAATAAAAAAGGGCACGCTCGCGAGAACGATCCTCTCCGATCGACGGCTTCACTCACCGGGAACAGGTCCGCACGCGAACGCAAACGAACGGATACGAATCGGAACGACAGAACGCGGTGAACGCATGCGAACATCGGTCGCAAATCAAACAGTCACTAAGCTTCGGCCACGCGAATACAAAACACTCCAGTAAACACGTCGAACGTCTCTAAACGCGAAAGAACAACGTCCAGCGCGGCGCGGGCGCACGCCGGCCGGGCGCGCCGCCGCTACACTCCTACACGCTACTCGCCGTATGTACACGCGACACTAGCGTAAACAATAATTAAGTGCGCTTGGGTGGGCTCAGGAGCTCGGGCAGCGGTGCGGGCAGCGGCAGCGGCGCGTCGGCGGCCAGCGCGGGCAGCAGCGCCAGCGCCAGCGCGGGTCAGACCGGCGCCGGCGCCGCGCCCGGCGAGCCGGCCCACGCGCCGCCCGCGCCCGGCGAGCCGGCCCACGCGCCGCCGCCCAGCACCACGCGCGGCGCCGGCCCGTCCATCAGCACAGCCGTGGGCGCGCCGTCCGGCCCGTCCGGCGCGTCCGGCCGCGCCGGTGAGTGTGCGCGCCGGTGCCGACGCCAGGCGTGCTGGATGAGGCGCGCGCAGTACTCCTCGCGCTGGCGCCACAGCGTGGAGCTGACGGGCTCGTAGCCCACCTCGTCGGGCCGGCCCACCTCGAGGTCGCCGGGGTCCTCGATGGGGTTGCCTTTCCGCGCGAAGAAGTCTTTGGTGAGCGCGTCGAGGATGTCCACGCAGAACATCATGTCGCCGCGACATATGGGAATGTCCATGGATATAATCTTGTACTTGTTGGGCTTGTGGATCTGAAGCGGCGGCTCCAGCACGTCGAGAAAGTCCGACAACTGGTCGTAGCGGATGTACTGCGTACCGTCCGGGTCGAACCGCTGCCAGATCTCGTAGTACATGTCGTAATCGTCGTCCGTCAGACCTTCCTGCACGTCCTCCGTCGCCTGCACACAATGATAAAACCATTACAATCGTATCGAACGATAATCACCCAAAATACTAACAAAGAATGACGGATAGCGCTAAGTTACCTGCGAGTAATTCTCGAGGATGACGGCGATGTACATGTTGATGACGATGAGGAAGGAGATAACGAGGTAGGACAGCAGGTAGGTGATGCCGATGGTAGCGGAGCCGCAGTTGCCCGGATAGCCGCGCTCGTTGTCGGGCAGGTCGCACTCCTCCTCGTTGATGATGCCATCTAACACGCCGTCCCACCCGGCCGACGTCGACATCTGGGACATAACACGTAATAAAACAATTTGATTAGTGATAATGACAAATGCAACGGATTTATATATAAAGTGCAGCAGCATTTTTTTGCAGAAATTACCAATATGATTGCCTATATTGTAGCAGTCTATAAGAATACTCATAAGAAGCAAACAGCAGGCTGATATTAAAACTGACCTGAAATAGCAGGATCATACTCTGCACGAAAGTCTTGAAGTTGTACACGTCGTCGAGGCCACCTTTGTCCTTGACGTGCATGAAGAACGACATGCCAAAGATGGCGAAGATGAACATGACGAGGAACAGCAACAGACAGATGTTGAACAGAGCTGGTAGGGACATGGCCAGCGCGAACAACAACGTCCGGATACCTTTCGCGCCCTTTACGAGACGCAACACCCGACCGACCTTTGCTACTCTCACCACTCTCAATAGAGTTGGTGACACAAAATATTTTTCTATAATATCACTCAATACCAAACCTGGGAACAAAAAAGCGTATCATTAGCAACTGTTAAAAGTGTTAAAACCGAAATTAAAACAAAATTCTGAACACTTACTAAGAATTGAGAAATTGACTACTACAAAATCGAACAAGTTCCAAGGCTCAACGAAGTAATGATAGCGTAAGGCGAACATTTTTAGTAGGCACTCTGAACTGAATATCACGATAAATATCATGTTGAGGTAGTCGAGGACAGTGCTGAATGCTTCAGACTGCTGGTAGTGGTCCATCGTCATCGTCAACATGTTCAGACCGATGAACAACATGATGATCATGTCGAACTTCTTGTCCGTCACTATCTCGAACACGATTGCTTGTGGTCGCCACTGTAACAAAAAGTCTCGTATCAGAATTTTTATAAATAATTAAACAGTCTTATCTGGATGCGTCTCTGTCGTAGGTCTGGAGTTGTAGAAAGAGCCGCTGTTAAGAAACGCATTGCTCCAAATTTTGAATCTGCTGCACAAAAACAAGGGCTGTGCCAGGTTAACGCTTCTCAGGTTGCTAGGGTCCCAGGACAAGGTATAGTGTAGTGTAGCTGTTTAAAAAAATATGAAAAAATGTACGAGTTTATTATTTTGGTATTTCCTGAGAATATAAGTTGATCTTTACAGGATGTCTTATGTCCATAGACCAGTTAAATTTTAAAATTTTACCTTCGGTCTCGGAATAGCTTTCAACGGCTTCTTAGAACCCATTTTCTTCATGGCGTTGTAGTATTTCTTCTGGTCTTCAGTCATGAACATCTCGAGACTGCCACCGGCTTTCTTTTTCTGTTCGTTAAAGTTGTCGATGATCACTCCGATGAACAGGTTGAGAGTGAAGAATGAGCCGAATATGATGAAGAACACGAAGTACAGGTACATGTAGATGTTTGTCTCCCGGATCGGTTGGCGTCCCACCTGAAATTGACAGTGACAATTAGTTAATGCTAAGAAGTATTTCCAGATTCTGATATTTTATAACATAGCAAGACAGTCGAGTAGTTATAAAATAGAGTAAAGTAACAAACGATAAACGTACTTCTCTCGAATCAATAGCGTCGTTCATGATCTGGATCCATCCCTTGAAGGTAGCAACTTGGAAGAGGCACAGGTACGCTTTGCCGACGTGGTCGAAGTTCATGGGCGAGTTCTCCCAAGTGTAGTTCTCTAAGATACATGCGTTCCTGTCCGGAATGATCTCGTGGCTTAGCGTTGTGTGGTTCAGGTCGACGCACTGGAAATAATAAAAAGTGAATTCATTGGCGAATGTTTTTACATTCGCCAATGAATTCAAAAAACTGTCTTCCTTTTGGAAGACAGTTTTTTATTTACCATCAGACAGATTACAGACTAAATACTATTCTGACTTCGATGAATATTCTGCGAAGAGTTATTACCTTGAAGTACTTTCCAGCGAAGAGCTGGACTCCCATGATGGCGAAGATGAGCCAGAAGATAAGACACACCAACAATACGTTGAAGATGGACGGGATGGCCTGCACCAGCGCGTTCACCACAACCTGCCACATACAACCGCGTTACTAACACTGCTCGAGGGGACCTAACTAGAATTGCATTCAAGTATTAAAGAGTGTACAGTGAAACACATACACTCTCAATTGTTTTGAATGGCGTGCATTTGTTAGTGGGCGCAAAAAATTAGTTTGGAAGCAAGGAAGTTAATTTTATTAGTACTGTGCAATTCTATGTAGCATCTCAAGTTAATACTGATTCTGAATTATTTCCATACTTTGAGTGATCATGTAAATGGTACTGATTGAAAATGATTTTAGTAGTATCTACATAACATGAATTAATTTACATAACATCGAATACATCGAAGCACATCTCAAAGCAACATAAATACTACACTACTCTTACCTTGTCCACTAAGTTAGCCATCCACAATGTATGGAATTAGTAGTAATGCATGCGACTTGCCGCTCGTACGATGAAGATACAAGAAGAAAAAATCTAAGGTGCAGAATATAAATTAGCATTCCAAATAACTAAGTAATTACAAAACTCTAATCTAGCTAATAATAATAAGACCAATAGAAAAAGAGACCAAAACATGGATGAAATCTCTCCTAAAATAAATCCCATTGAACCATTTCTAAAAGAGGTTTATGACGAACAGTGATGATACTAAGCCATTCAGGGGTGCCACCGACCACTTCAAAATGATTCACTAATACATTAATTCGATAATAGACTACTGCCAATGAATTGGTAACAACTGTTCAAATTAACAATTTTTAACAAATTTAGATCTGGTGATTGATGCAGAAATATCGAAAAAAGGAGCCGTACTCGAATATTGGAAATTTTATAATGTTTATAATGATCGTAGAAGTTGAAATAGAAATGTGAATGTGAAGTGTGGAGCGAAGTGTGTGGTGGATGGATGAGCGATAGGGTGTGTCGGCAGCATAGGGTGGTACGTACCCTCATGCCCTGCATGCGGCTCATGGCTCTGAGCGGGCGCAGTGCGCGCAGCGTTCGCATCGTTTTGAACGCCTGAATGCCGCCGGCGCCACAAAGCGCCGCTACGAAGTTTATAAGCGAGACCTGATGAAATCAAGGGTTGCATATTGAGATAATTTATATTTCAACAATTTGCTGATAAAAATAAGTTCTGACGTCTACTGCAGCACCTACAAAAAAGACAGAATTACATAAGACTAGATCCCACCAATAACGTCAAACTTGTGTATTCCATTATTTGGTTGAAGACACACGACCCGTATTACAAACCTAGGGACAGAATAATCTTTTGAAAAAGATGAAGACTTGTTAAAGAATACAGAAGTAACGCCTATTGCAGAATATTGGAAGGTATAGAAATGTGATATATCACTCAAGTTACACACATTTTGTACATCGAAGTTAGTTTTAGGACATTAGAGAATTTCTAAATAATAAATAGTAGATTTACAATCAGTCAATAAATTCGCCTTCGTTTGATTCTCTGATGTCCCAAGAAAAGCTACATCACATGTTAAGAACATAATCAAGATATATGTATAGTTATATATTTTGCATTTTGACATCGACAGCATTCAAGATCATGTGCCATTTTCAGTTAAAATGTATTTCTTCCTTAATTTGGAGTAATTTCCAGAATAACTTTTAATTGTACGTGAAAACGGCACTGTCTCGTACGACAGCACAAAGATAGAAGTCGTGTTAATTCATGCACTTGAAAATATCAGGATTCCAAGTCACTCTGTGAAGGCCATTATATATTTGGCCACAGGTAAATTTCAGGTAGCAAGGTTCGTGGGTAAGAGAGTCACATAGAAGCGGTATCCATAAACAAACAGTACGACATCGAGAGCTCGAGGCAGCAAGGTGAGGCCGTTCGGAGTTTCCACTGCCATAGACATCGAACAATCAAAGCTGCACGCTTTGAGTTGCGCTGCACATCGTACACTGCGAACTTACAAAATATTTTGCAAGATTTAATCAAGACAATTGAACTGTATAGAACAAAGGGCATCAGTTTTTAGATTCTCATAAGTCGATGAGTATTTTATGTCTGATCGGTTGAAATTCGACACTTTTTTGCGGTCGATTTTGCAAATGAATGTTGCGCTGATAACACATTGGTATTGTTGCACTGATTAGTGTGTATGTGTGTAGATGTGCAGCGCAACAGTACCGCCACAGGTGTGCGCGTCCATGCCTGGGGGCGCTACTCACGCGCATGCCCTCCCAGCGCGACACCGCGCGCAGCGGCCGCAGCGCGCGCAACGTGCGCATCGAGCGGAACGCCGGGATGTCATCCGCACCCGCCATCACCGCGCCGTGGTTTACGAGCGACAACTAACGCCACACCATTCGTCATTTACTTTATCATACAACATTTTCTTATATCTAGGCTTACACTTAGTATATTTTATATTATAATTGGTTTTTCCACCTACAGATGTTGGGAAGCTGTAGTGTTAGTCCTAACCTAACCCTACCTGAACAGATCTTACTTTGTCTGTTTCATAACTTAATGCAAGTCAAATCCTTTGACATGATTTACTTTTTAGTAAACTTATCTGCAAAGAAACTATTAGTACATATTTTAGATAAAATATCTATTGAAATATCAGTATATTACCATGACAATAATGAAGTCGAGCCAGCACCATGCGTTCGTGAAGTATTTCTGGAAGCCAAGGGCAAGCCATTTGATCAACATCTCGATGAAGAAAATGACAGTGAAGATTCGATCCATATAATACAAGATGTCTTGAAGAATCGGCCGATGTGGTAAATTTACATCTTCTAAAGCCTGTAATGAGCAAATATATTTTATCATGAACCTTTTGTTGCGAATAAATTACTTGACAAATATGCTTAAATTTTTCGAAAACTTACCAAAGCCAAACTACTGAGCAAAATCATGGTAATCACAGCCGTTTCAAAATATGTGTTCTCAATGAGTTTGAATGTTTTCAATCGGAGCATGCCCCAGCCTTGCCAGAAGGGAGACTCGTCGTCTCCCGCTAGGAATGGAAACTTCGCGTAACATGGCTCTGGACAGCAATCAGCAGGACTATCATCTACAACTTCTTCATCTGCTGCTACTATGATGTCCGTTTTACCCAGACCTCCGTCTAGCTTTCCATCTTCTTCCTCTTCAACCATTTCTGTAAAAACCATATTATATTATAATAGTTCGAATTTAAAATGTTATTCAATATATTGATTGGTTTTCAACAGACCTTCCTCTAATCCTAACTCTTCTTTACTAGCGTCCTTTTTCTCTTCACCATCTATCGTGTCTGCTGACCCTTTATGGCTTTCATCTTTAAATGACCTGATCTTGTGACTGCCGTACGATTTTTGACTTATTGTATCGTCGTCCTGAAAAATGAATGTTGTTATTTTGAGACGTATTAGTGCAGTATTTATACATAAAAGATTGTCTTCTACAGTATTTACCTGTATAGGATACCCATGATGATTTAATTCACAATCTAACCGGTTGTCTCTATGATTATCTGTTATCGCGTTAATATTATTTAACAAAATTTTCCCTTTCTTGTATTTATTGTCACCTGAAATATCAGTAGTGGTTAGTGCAGTAAACTGTATATTTATCTAAACTTGGGTTATAATTTCAATATATAAAGAGATTACCTGGTATAGTGAATTCCATACCGTCACCTATTGCTACTTCTACTTGGTCTTTGAGTTTCTTGTCTTTGTACAGTACGGCGTCGTCGAGGTCTGTGCCGAGCTCCAGTTCGTTGTCCACTCGCTCTGAGGAGACACAGCGGCCACACAAAGCCGCCTTTAAGCCTACATGTTGCGTGATGTGTCCACGGTGCGTTCACGGAGGGGTCACCCGACGACCAAGCATAGAAATCAGACCAGGACGAATCGACTTAGTGAAATTCGTCAATTAGTTTCATAAAATCATGTCATGTATTTAATGTTATTTTGTCTTTAAATCCTCTGTACAAAATTATAGTGAATACAAAAATGAGATGATATTTCTCTTGCAAAACTTTGTAATAATAACAAATTATTTGATTTCTTGTTACAAACATAGGCACTCATATTGAATAATATTTTATAATCATCTGAATATCTTAAACTAATCGTAAGACAACACCAAAGATGCAATTCACGAAAATGAAATAATGATACATTTAATAGAAAATATACATATTGAAACAGATAGTATACAATATACAAACAGTAATCATGCATAAACACACACAAAGCAAGGAACACCAACATGTATAGGAATAGTTACATGTAATGATGATATATCACAAAGCGTGAAAGTAATTAATTATCTAATTAATGATGATTTACTTAATAATCCCCGGGTAATTCCAAAGGTCGTAGATTAAATACACCGTCATAATCATCATTAATTAGATATTATAGTTAAAACAGATAGGTATTTTGTTTATAACATGATTTTTCCAATCGAGATATAGGGGCGTTGAAGGCAAGACCAAGATCCAATCAGAAACGACACTGATTTGTAAAAGGATTATAAAAGTGGGTGGGTTAACATTCGGTACATACGAGTATATCTTATTGCTTGACGCCAGTCTACTGCGTCAAGGAATGCGATATCTTGAGGCATAAACTTAGTCCTACTTGCATCCCAAATCACTCAATACATTAAGCGTGAATTTAAATTAGTCCGCGCGCGACTGCTAGTCACCGCCTGAGGTATGTAGGCGGTGAGACGGGGGAGGTAGACAAAGGCCAAGCTAACTCAGTCTGCCAATTTTGTCAATGGCGCCCTCTCCCGTCTCACCGCTCACATACCTGAGGCGATGACTAGCAGTCGCGCGCGGACTATAACACATAAACACGCGTCTTTTTCCCATAGGGGTAGATGAAACCTCAGAACGCCACCTGCTGATGTTTTAAATACCATTTAGTAATTTGTGGTACATGTGGGCTTTAAATACGTTTCATTTGATGCGAGTTAGGTTTTCAATTATGACCACTTCCCTTGGATCTTTAATCGCAATTCAGTAACAGACATTCTAAAAGTAATGAAACGACTCAATAAAATGTAGAATGCAATTTTATAGTCTTTTAGTAAATGTTTAATTTCTTATTTTGTTTTTTTTTTTGGTTCAGTATATATAGGAATTAGTAAAAGTTTTTGGGCTATTCTTTTATTAATTTTAGAGTTTTATTTTTAGCAAAAACACACTAGACAATGATCTTGCGGCTTGCTTGTGGAATGCTATAAATGATAGAGTTTACAGTTTAGCTGGGTAAATAGTCTTTCTAGCTTTACAATAAAGTATGCATGTCTAATGCATTATTCGCCAACTGACAAGTTTCTTTAAAAGGACAAAATGTAGAAGAAGAAACAGTGATTACTCCAAATTATGGTAACAGAAATGAGAGGGATAGGTACAAAATGGAAAAATAACTGTGTAACGAGGATCAAACACACGACATTAATACATAAAGGGTCTGCTTTCTACACTTGGATCGCTAGGGCGCAGGCAACGCACAGTGTCCACAAATATCAACACGCAATCCAAATAATTTTTATTCGATAGAACAACTCCATGCTATTCCATTTTTTACACACATATCATGCTACAATTCTAATTAGAATGTTTTACGTAGTCTTAACATGAAAGAGGTATTTTTTGCAACATCGTTGGAGAAGCTTCTGATGACAACATGACAACGAATCTTATTGATTGTGCAACAATATGATTGTTTTACAATCAATCAATTGTTTTGTTTTTGTTCTATATTATTCATGTTTTGATGTCATGTTAGCCATTTGATGCTGTAATTTTTTTTTAAATCAATTTCTCAAACCTTTAGAATACATTGTTTTTTTTTACACAAGCTGGGACAATAAAGACTGTATTCATATTTATCTACATAAGTACAAAAATACATAGAGGTACAACGACATGCCACAACATACGGGCGATTAAGACACACATCTTACCGGGTGCGTGGATCGCTATCTGATTGGTTAGCTTGTTTTTCAGTAGTTTCATAATGTCGGCTACGTTTCGTTTGACCCAATCAATGAACCTTGATATTCTGTTGAAGGCCTCTGCTATTTTGTTGGTATCTTGGTCGGCAGTCGGTGTTGACAAACTCGATGAACCGAAATTGGACAGTAACAGGGCCAAGAAAAGGTTGAGTACCTGGAAAATAGTTTATTTAGACAATTTGTTTTATCTTTAAGATTTAAATTAATTAAAGCAAAATCATTCGCTGTTCAAATCGATAAATTTTAAGATACTGACCACAAGATTACCAATGACGACGGTAGCCAAGAAGAAGGGTATACAAGAGACATCTCCGACCAACATACAGTCCCACATACTCTCAATCCATTCTCCGCAGAGTACTCTGAACACTATCATGAAGCTGTGCATGAAATCCGTGAAGTTCCATCGCGGGAGGTCCCCATCCGGGAAACGGTCTACGTTATCTGCGCATACATACCAACACATTAGTGTATACTCAAGTGTCTAAGGTTTGCAATTAAATATAGTTCACGTCACAAAAATATCTCCTCTTTACTTATTAAAAGCCGCGGGTTTGTGTTTAGATCTAGAAACATCTATGTGAAGGACAACCACAACACACCACGATAAAACAACAATAGATATGATACTAGTAATAAAATATGGATTTAAAATATATATTTTTAAATAGATACATATAAGTAAAGAGATATATTTTGAATTATATTGCATTTTAAATATAGTAGGTAATAGATAAGCAATTAATTTTTTTAATTCTCAAGTTATACAATCGTCACAGTATGCTAATTAAGTTAAAACAAATGTTTAATTACCCAAAATGGATAAATGATAAATGATTTTATTTCTGTAAGTAGGTTTGTACAAACACTTTTATCATCATCATCATCAGGATCATTGTTATTCTTAATCTTAACTTTATAATTAATTTGAATACTGCGTCAATCATAGAAAGCTCCTGTGTAGTTGCTAATATTGTGTTTTACGATAATTATTTGTCTAATATTCTGTGACATTCCTAAAGCTAGCTAGATCATGCGGTTCACTACCATGAGCCTACAAAATATAAAGCTTCAAAGTCAACAACATACTTACTATAATTACAGCATGCCATTTAATAGTACTATAAGAATATTAGAGACATAAATATAGCGCTTACGGAAGGCTTAGAAAACGTAAAGATTGAGAATGTCCAAAGAAAAAATGTAAAAGGAAACATGAAAGGTAGCTAGCGTAATGTCTCACAAGTGAGGCGCCTTTTCCATGG
Organism: Agrochola litura; assembly: GCA_949152395.1. Lineage (NCBI taxonomy): Eukaryota > Metazoa > Arthropoda > Insecta > Lepidoptera > Noctuidae > Agrochola > Agrochola litura. The sequence continues at coordinate 9,772,034 of OX424509.1, forward strand.
GGCTTTTAGAAAGAGGACTGTACATACTTTTAGGGTTTCAGGCTAACTTGGAAGGGGACACATCGAATCTTACCAATCGTCTAATGAGCACAACAGTGTGACGCACATAAACACAATATTCACTATTCAAACAGCGACGGCTAGCCCCGATTAAAGTGTGGACTTAGGGAAGTAATTTAGATCAGGGCCGTTTAGGATTTGTTAAGCGCAACGTTGTGTCGTGATCGATTGTAGTGTAAACCTCACATTCTGGACCTGAGTGTAACCAATGTACTGTGTCTCTTTCATTCAGTAGTTCATACATATGCTAAAACTATGTATCAAGCTGGTTGCACACATCCGGACTTCTATTTGGATTTTCGATCCGGTTCCTGTAAGCCCATTGGCTAGCTTCTGTATAGTCCAATCTATTTGCTCAATGCTAATCCTAAGTGCTAAGTTATGTTTTGAGGTTCCATGTGTCTCTACAGGCTGATTCCCGTTGTAAAGATGATGTATAACAAAAGTTTACCTCCTCTTATTCTTGAGGACAAATCTATCGTCATATCGTTATCGATACCACAGTCTGTACTCATTAAAATATTATTACGGGATACCAACAAAATGTTCTGAGCAAGTGTTGATGCTTTAACATGATTCTAAACGTCTTAAAATGTATGTTTCCTGAACAAAGAATTTAGTTTTAAACATTTCATCCACGCTTTAACAGATGTAACACAAAATATACTTCAACAGAAGTGACTGCTTGATTTTGTTTTGATGTTCCGCTCAATTTGTTGTTGTGCTGAGCTAGTATTTTAACCAAAACCAGAGGTATAGCAATTTCTGCTATGTTTTTAATTTAAAGATTCAAAACAAATAATAAATAAAATGTGAGATTTGACTCCATCGCTCTAAGCTTTACTGTTGGAAAACTTAATTCAGAAATAAGTGCGTTTTTGAACATTGTCCGCGTCGAAAGCGGTGTATACAAAGTAATACCACTTTGTACAATATAAGAATCACAACTAAATGGAATGATAGAAATTATAATTTTAGAAAGAAACAAGGAGAAAGTGTGATAAATGAACATGTATAAAAAGTAGAACAGAGGCTAGATGAAGAAACTTTAACTTCATTTTGCGACAATTTTCTTCAGGAGATAAAAAAATAAAAATGCGCAAACTCAATTAGAAGGAACAATAACGGAAGCTAAGTGATTCTGCACAACATTAATTATCCACAACTGGCCAAATAGATTTACAACACGAGATAGAATGAATCGCAAGTCTGTTGAAATATATTTATGGGCTACATCGGGCGCCGCCGCCGCGAACCAACAGTCAACATCTCCAATCAAACACCAATGTACATGCAACACTCCCACCAATTACACTTACCCACGTAATTTTTCCCGAATAGTTGCATACCCATCACCGCAAATATGAAAATAATGATGCACAATACGAAGGTCAGGTTGCCCAAGGCACCCATTGTCCTACCCATTATGGAGATGAGTAAATTAAGTGTCGGCCATGACTTTGCCAATTTGAATACTCGAAGCTGCAATTACAAATTGTGATACAAGGCGTCACACAAGCTCGCTTACCGGCGCTTCACCTATGCTACTGCGGAACCCTTCCACGACCCTCAATCAGTCACGTGTCTCAACGAGAGGTTCAAGTGCGTGCTGTGAGTGATTGGGGGCCAAACATTAGCAAATGTGTGCTTGAGTTACCTATCGATGTGCACAGAGTTATTTCTGTATGAGTGGGATTTATGTTAGTTCTTATCGTGAGAGCTTTTGGATCGATAACATTTTTGATCAACTTTCTTATGTTTTTATAGGTTCTAATTTTCTGTTTGTCTCTTATAACGACATAGATCCCATCAGTAGACGACCTGATGCATCAAAGTACCCTTGGGAAGCGAAGCTGCAAGTCAAATCTATGTTACTCGATGCAAAGCTTAAATAATTATGATCTGAAGCTGCGTGGCATAGCTTTATAACGTGTCTCGTTTCAGGCTCGCCTGCGTTTCTGAGCCACATTCCGTGTTATAAAGCCACAGCGAGGACTCATCAGTCCGTCATGAAAATAATGTTGAATCAAGCCCAGTGTAAAAATTTCTGTTGTGTGAAGCTGAATAATTAATAATGAAGCTTAATTCTTTAATTAGAGATGCTAAATTTTCTTTTAAATTAGAACCTGTGTAGTTCTTGCCAAACAACTGCATCCCCATCACCGCAAATATGAATATAATGATGCAAAGTACAAAGGTCAAGTTCCCTAAAGCTCCCACCGTCCTACCCATTATGGATATAATTAGGTTTAGCGCCGGCCAAGACTTGGCCAGTTTAAATACACGTAGCTGAAAATATTTCACCATATTTATACATAAGTTGAGTTATATTAGTATCAGTCTTAACATTACGAGTGATTTATGAAGTGGAAACCAAGACCATGTAAAAAGTAAAGTTAACAATCATAAGAAAGAAAACACAGATACTGTTATATCAAGCATGAATGTAACAATAATAGATGTAGGTATAGCAAATAAATTTGTAGGAATAATAATAAAAGAAGAGACAGAACAAAGTATTGATATGAACAGATGAATGATTTTGATTTATGGATTCTTATTTAAAAATAGTATTAGAACAGTAAGAGCAATACATACCAAACGAAAGGAACGCAACACTGACAAACCCTGAACTCCTTCCAATCCCAACTCCAACAGTGATAAGGCCACAATGATAAAGTCAAATATATTCCAACCCTCTTGGAAGTAAAACTTCGGGCTCATAGCTACTAATTTCAACATGGCTTCTATTCCGAATGTAGCAGTGAAAAACTGAAACAAGCATTAAGTTACAAATTGGACGGATATTATTTTTTTGATCAACACTAACATAACAAATCTCCAATATGTAATTATAAATGTACATAGTGTTGGCATAGGCACCCCCTCATAGATCTTATTACAAGAACGAGCATGCATTCAGCCTTTTGCATCTAACGGTAAGTTAGCTTCTGTCTGAACATTTAGGTATGGAATGCCACATGTTTCCAGAACAGACTATGAGCAATCCCCTAGTTAATAGTTAAGAAAGTGTGGATACTCACATAGTTGCCACTCTTGAGCGCCCTCTCCATGTCTTTGTCCATGTCATGGTGATCGAGCGCCATGAACAGCGTGTTGACTACGATACACAGAGTGATGAACAACTCTACGAACGGATCGAACACCAGCAGCGCCACGTATTTCTGAAACTCCAGCCACAACCAACAGCAGTCCCACACACAGAAGAAGTCTATCGCCTTCATCAGGCCCTCGAGTAGCCTTTCCTTGAACGTGGGCCCATCCTCATCGTCGTCCGCTGTTGGGAAGTAGTACACTGACACTGTTGCGTCCCGTTTACCAGCAGTGTGCGTGTGTGTGTGTTAGAGAGAGAGAAACAATTTTTGTTAGTATTCGCTCATTATTTTTATTAAAATCAGTTTTGTTTCCAATAAAAGATGGAGTTGAATTTTTATTGAAATGTTTGATTTGGTTTTGCCAATTCATTCTTTTATTGGAACTTTCATAGTCTTAAAATCTAGACACCAATATCCATATTTTTTGTAGTTTTGCTGGCTGTCATTTATCTACAAATGATTGAAGGGTTGCGCAAACTCTTGTGGCACTTGGTGCTGTTGGAGATACTCTACAAGAATATCAATCACACCACGGTGCCAGGTAACCTCGTGCAAATCAAACTCAAACAGTACTAGCGGTGATAATACTCGAATACTCTCAAATGCTTTTAAGCATATTTCGCTTAACTACTTAATGCTCATGAATGATGTTGAGCTCATCTCATCAATTTTGACTTCCGCAGATCAAAAAATATGAATATCGTGGCTATCCATAGAGAGTGATATAAGCAAGTCTTTGAAGCTTTTTGCATGATACAACATTTTTACAATATTAATTATGTTTTACTTTTTGAAGGTTTTTACTGCATGACATAAAATCAGTAATAGTCATGATTATTAACTAGATTCTAGTATTAACAAAAAACTAGCGAAACACGTGGTCTATCCATGCAAAAAGGAACGCAAAAATGTTGAAGCTGCTAAAATACTTTGTCTTCAATTTGCTTATTGAAGTTATCGACGAAGGAAAATAGGTGCTTAATACGAAAATCAAACTTGTGCAAGAAGCGTGAAACAAAAGTATGTTGGAAATAGATACGACTACAGTGTAACACAATATGTTAGTGTAATCAACATTGTAGGATAATGTATGTACGCAAAGTAGGATGTATAGGCAACTACTGTTCAACACTCGTGTGGGCAGTCGAAGAAAAATCCTCTAATAAAGTCTTTGTTTATGGTTTTGTTTCAATTTGGAAGTAAAACTTTTTCTTCTTGAGCATTACAATTGTTGTAATAATTTTTCCATATATATGGCCTTTTGTTCTTAATTAACAGTTTATTTTCCAAATTTTACAGTTCTTTTTCTTCAACTTGAATGTGCGTGCGAGTGCTATTATACTATTTGTGACGGCTCATGGCCAATAAATGACATCCACAAATGTTCTGTTATTTTCTTTTGCCAATTATGCTTTTTTGTTGCATAATGAGCAAATACCGGGCAAGTGTGATCTGTTAGTGTTCGTGTACAAGATTCTTTGTTTTTTTATATACTGTAGGTTTGTTAAAAAGCGAGATAAATATCGAACGTTGATAAAGTATAATGCGCAGACAGCGTGGTCTTTGGCATTGATATTATTAAAAGTGTGTGGTGTATTTCGTACCGTTCTGATCGCTCGCTCGACTCTGGCGCCCTGCTTGCTCGATGATTTCGTTCAGTACCATTACATCTGGAACATATTAGTTAACACGATAAAAAAATCCAATAATACATTCTTTATCAACTCGCTGCCTCGATGCTAACCACACAATAATTTTTGGAAGATTGGCAAGTCAACGAAATTTTTTATATTTTCATAAAACATCTTGTTTCCCCGAAGGGTTGGGCAGAGGTGTCCCTGTAGCAGGTACACCCACATTTCGCCAGTTATGTTTAAGTCCCATGTAATACGGGGCGAGCCTATTGCCATCAACCGGGCACAAATCCAGACTCCGAGCTGCTACTGAGAAATTTCAGATAGAAAAACCAAAGATGTTATATTTAAGTAAGTATGTATAATTTAATCTGGTATCACCCATACCTCTCATATCCACTACGTTTGGTTGTTGCGAAGATTCTATGAACGGATTGTCGGTTGACGGTTTTAAAACTTTTCCAGCTTCGTCCGTGCATTCAGTAGTGCTCATTTCCTAAAACAATTCAATCAATAAGTTTTTGACGTGACAACGTCTTATAAATTGGTTTGCCGGGTGACACTTCAAGAAACTGCGTTACGCTCCGCTCACGTTATGCGCTCACAATGAGAGCGAGTGAGAGGCACGCGTCCCTTCCACTCGGGCATGGTTAGCCCGCCTAAGAGCGAGAGAGACAGACATAAAAAGTGAAAGTATTATTTCATCCTTCTTCCTACTATACGAATGAATATTCACATTAAAATTATTTTACCACTCAAAGTCGTTGTCACGTAACACTTTTGCCCGTATACCGACTTTACAGGCAACCAATTTTTTTATACGCCTGGTATATCTTACAAGTTAGATATTTAATTTAAAAAAAAAAAAAAACTATTGACAATTTAGTACTACCAGGAAAGTCTTGTTATAAATGCTTTACCTATCCATGTTTTTGTGAGTGACTTGGCTTTTTGAATCGGAAGGGCATTTGCAACTATGTCAAAAACCTAAGGCTTAATCCCTTTAAAAGTGTATCTATACATACTTATAATAAAAGTAGTCACGAAGTCAAAACTGTACATTGAATATTTTTGAACGAGTTTGATGCCGAAAATGTAGTTTTTAGAATTTTTGTTCGTTTGTCTGATTGTCTGGATGTATGTTCCGGATTGTCACAAAAACGGCTGAACGAATTTGTATAAAATTTAGCTCACAGAAAGCCTGGATAAACACATAAGGTAATTTTAATAGGTAGTATATTCCCGTGGGATATTTGCCGACACCCACGCGGGCAAAGCCACGGCAGAAACTAGTTTATTAATATTTTTATACATACGTATTCTCTAAGCGGCCTAGAAGCTAACGAGAAGTCCTGGCCAGGCAGTGGGTAAGGGTGTGGCTGTGACGTCACGCTGTGGTTCCTTGAAGCCGAACGGTTCCGAAGGCGCGCTTCTTTTGTTTGTGCCTTGCCGCCACCCAGCAAGTCACCGTGCGATGTATACGACAGCCTCGATTGGTGAGATGTGTAGGACGAATGACGAGACCCTGGAGCAGTCAAATGTCCTAGTTAGTTACGCTAAGAATTTGACGTGGGTGAAAAGTGATTTTAAAGCAGGCACTTTCTGAAAATAAGATCATACTGTTATCATCTGTGACCCTATGTATGAGAAAGTGGCATCGCTAGATATTTTATTCACAGGGACATAGGTCTTTGGCGCTTTTAAAGGCCAGTGGTTTCTTTAAGTAGGCCAAATAGGAAATTGTTACCAAATGGGATAGTCACTTTAAATCAGTTGTTAAGGAATAATTGTGTGTTGTTTTGACTTTCTGAAATAAATGCTGCCCAAAAATTTGTAAGTTAATACTAACCTAAATTAGCGTAGTAAACTGGAATAATGATAGCACCGTTCTCTTCAGACATGGGGGTGACGGCGTTGGAGTCGTCGGCGTAAGGCAGGTGTTCCTGAGCATCCAGGTACGTGGACAGCACCAGCGGCTTGCGGTCGGCGCCGGGCGGGTACCGCGACCGACCGTTCGGCCGCAGCGCCATCTGGTGCGAGCCCCGGGATCCTCGGCGCAAATTGAACGGCGAACCAGGCAGTGATAACGAAGCCTGTGGCCATATCTCTAATTCAAAACACTGACACATTTCCACAATAACATACATTTCATCCTAATTTACAAGTTTATTATTGAAATTAGTACAATTTTAATCTTTAAATATTAAATCCTGCATTTACATATTTTTCCTCAATTCAGATCGAGTAGCTTTAATTCGCTCACACTATTGTTGTCTCTCCCTAAGAAAGGATTGGTCTCTATATATTAAAGTCTATTGAACCGGCTGCAGAGGCTTTGACTTAAGCTTTTTTGAAGTAAGTAGTCCTAAATGTTACTGTTATGTTAATGATTTATTTACTTTCATGTGCTGATAAACAATAGCAAGAAAATAAAGACAGAAATTGAGGAATATAGAAAAGGTAAAGTATAATGAAGTAAAATAAATGATCGGTGCAAGTAATGGTCTACTCGGTTATATTAGGGGCAAAAATAAACAGATTGTTACCTTAATTAAATTTCAAATTATATGAATCACTGCAAAAGAACGTGGAAGATACAGGTTACCACTAATAGTCAAGTAAGAGGTACAAGAGTTAAACAGAGAAAATAAAAGTGGAATTAATCCTATTGTAAAGGAAGAGGTAGGGGAGCACAAACACCAATGAGGATTGAAGGACAAACCTGTGAGCCCTCGCGCAGTGGCCCATATGGTAACTGGCTGATTTTATTTATGCGTTCAGGGTGGGGGACCTTCAATACACAAACAAAATTTTGAGTTTATTACATTTAAAGAAACTTATAACGATCAAATATCTAGCATCCAACAAATAGGATAAAAGGACGGAGAATAGGCATTGCCATATATTACACAGAATACAAACAAAACAAACCAAAATGGCATACAATAATAACTGAACATTGCAGCTTAGAAGCGAGACTCGTGATAGAAACAAAATTACTCTTGTGAGAGGTTTAGTTGAGGTCTACGAGTAATGTGTCACTAGCTTTCAATGAGAGTATATTGAAAATGCCTAAGATATTACAAATATTTACAACAAGAATTTTCCTTTAAGTTTAGCATCCATGAGGAAAAGTACAAGGTTCAAAATAAAAATGAGGATGCTCTATAAAACTCTTATTGTAGAACGAAATACGGTTAGAAGTAGCAATGATAGTATAATGAGTGAAAGCAACAGTTAGTCAAGTAACTTTGTTTATAAACACATGAAGTATTGTGGGGTTCACATGCATATTTGCATACGACTAATTCATAGTCCTATCGTAGCTATTTACTTCATTTAATCTACATCTATAGTCATGACGACTGTTCCTTTGTTCGTCCAAATATTGAAGCCTCCGCATGTCGCTAATCGAAATTGAGGAATTAAATGTTACTTCAATATTAATATGGTCAGTTTAATTGATAATATATTTAGACTGAACCTACCTCTTCATCGTTGATACGTTCAGTTTCGGCCCAGCCCGTTCGTAAACACTCACATTGCAAAAGAAACAATCTACCATGACAATAGACTCATTCGCTCCAATATTATTTCTTACAATCAAACCCACATTACTCAAATGTGTTTTACAATTAAGGACATTGATATCGATCAACATATTTTATGAGTCACGTAACTGGTGAAAGATACTAATCATTCGCGTACTTTAAAGAAATATTATTGGAGACCAACTGTAGAACTAAAGTAAACAACAGTGCATCATTCAATGAGCAAAAATGCAACTTCTAGGAACCATGCTAACATTGTTTCCACAATAAATTATATTTAACGAAATTAGTAAAGGAGTTTTTCTTGCAATTATGAAATAAAATAACATTTCTAACCAAATATTCGTCGTGCTTGGTAATATATTTTCTAAAACAGAAAAACTAGATCTAATTGAGGAAATATGTAATGTTTCATCTATTTTTTATTTTTCATGCATCTATCCGTGCTGTACATTGTGCTTGTAAACGAGGCCTAATGAGTGAGTTCACGTAAGGGGGTAGCGAACCTGATGCTTTTGAAAAAGTGATACGAGCACAGATAAATGTTAAAACAGATTGTTACAGAAACACGTAATGGAAGATATAGCTTTAACAGAGATCATTTAACAAATACACATGCTCATAGACAAAAGTAGTTCTGATATGACAGAGGATCACATAGCTTTAGGTACATATAAAATAAAAATAATCACAGACATTGCAAATATTCAGATAGAGATAAACAGAAGTATGTAAAATCTAATAGGACTAATCAAAGACATTTATTTTCATCTGCATATTTGCACTAGCGTAGAAGAAAAACATTGGACATCACCGGCAAAAACAAAATAATGGAAGCTTGGCGGTAAACACAGAATAATAAAATAGTTCTTTTCAACTTGAGTAAGTTACTGAAAGTGCTAATGATGATGAGAGTGAGATAAGTGTGAAAGAAAAGCTTCTCTTTGAGAAGATGAATCACTATTTGCATTAAGCAGCGTGTTATTCTTAGGGTCAAGTTGAAAAGATACTGCTCGACTGACAATAATTCATTTCAATTCAAAAATGTGCAAACTAAATGTTTTAAAATTCAAGTTAGAATTATTTATTCGACATAGAAACAAGTTTCGTTTATAAAAACATTAGTATTTATAGAACTAGACAGAACGCGACAGGACTTAATTAATGTAAACTCATGATGTTTCAAGTCATTGTTTGTAGAAAAAATAACAACGTCGCGGCCAATAACAAAATTTCAAATACTGAAATTATGTAATTTAATGTTAGGAAGAATCATTGTCAGCGAGGTGATGCGTGTAGAGCGTTGCATACTCACCATGCTGACCTTCCTCGGGCGGCGTGCGTCGTGGTGCGGTTCGGTTGGCTTGTGCGCGGGCTGAGTGCTCACCGAGTCCTGGAAGGGGTCGCTACGCAGGGACATGCGCTCGCGCGTATTGTCGTCCTGGTTGCCGCGCTCCTGGTTCACGAACAGCTCGTAGCTCTGACACGAGAAGTCGCTCGGCGACTTGGCGGGGTGTGCTTCTGCGTACGCCGCTGCTTGTGCCGCCGCCGCTTGCTCGCGCGCGTGTTGCTCTCGGGCTTCTTGTTTGTCTGCTCGCGCCGCTGCTTTCTGCTCAGCTTCCTGTGACATACATACAACATCGTAACATTTTGTCAAACTAATGCTTCTTTCTAAAACATAGGCATTATAAAATTATGTTCGAAGAAAACGAAGTCGTCATATAATGCCGCAAAATGTCGGCCGCCTAATAGATATAGTGTTTTTTGCCTTGTTATGTCAAATATCCACCGACGGCATTGTGAAGCCAAGTCAGAGGCCCATGGGCGGCTTAAAAACTCTGACACCAGGTTAGTCACTAACCATACGGAAAAGAAAGAAGACCGACATTTTGATGAAGGCCATTTTGTGGCCCTCTAAGACGGCACCACTTTCGGAATTTCAATTTCACTGAAAACGTTGAAACAAATCTTATTCACTATTTATCATCTTCCCATATTCTAGCATGATCAATCTTACCCTAAGAGCCTCCTCCTCGGCCTGTTCCTCTTCTTCGGCTTTCTTCTGCAACTCGTCGTACGACATGGCGACGATGGCCAAGATCAAGTTCACGAGATAGAAAGAACCCAAGAAGATGATCACTACGAAGAACAAGACGTGCCATGACCCCGCTGATCTCAGCACCTTCAAATATTACGTTATTTATCTTTAGTAATTCTTTTTAACTCACACATATTTTAATGCTGATTTAGCAGATTCGATAAGTTAATTATAAAATTAAAGTATTACATATTGCATTAAACTTACCAATTGATAAAGATTTTCCCAATAATCCTGAGTCATAAGCCGGAAAGCTGATAAGAAAGCCCATCCGAATGTATCAAAACTCGTGTATCCATAGTTAGGGTTTGGACCGTAGCCTTGCAGACACATATAACCGGGTTCACATTGACTGAAAATAATACCACCGTTAGGTATGAAAAAATCATCCATGTAGACATAAACTTATGAATTTTCGGTTAAATTCTCTTACCCTGCTCCTGATGAATTTCCACAAAGTGGATATTCCCCTCCATCCCCATACCAGTTGGCTGAAAAAGAAGTAAACGTGTTAAAGCCATTCACAAATCCCATGAAAACAAGTTTGAGTTATACTTGATTGAAGTCTTACTCTCATTCTGGCAAAACCTCTCCCAGTTCTCATCAGTGAGGTTCCCCCAGGAGCCGTCTTCTGGGAACACTTTTATACATTTTTGCGTTAACACTCCCATGTAGATTTGTAGGCCCATCAGCGCAAACACAGACAGTGAAAACATCGTCAGGATTATCACATCTCTCAGATTCTTCACTGACTCTATGACGGCGCCGACGATCGTTTTCAAACCTGGGGACAGGATCTCATTTACATATTGTTACAGTTTCCGAGTTTGTATACGCTACAATAAACTTTCATATACCACAAGAATTTTGATGTAGTTGGCTTTGCTATTACTGTCATTAAAACACGAATATTGTTGTTTTTACTTGTTTTGGAATACGTTGTTAAGTTATTACCCATTGTTGTCTAATATCTAAAATACTTTAAACATCTACTTAATTTTGATCAAAACACCTACATACATTTTACATCTATTTATAATTTAATATATAACATCTAATTATATATTATACATAGTAAAAAAATACAAGGTCTAAAATGGGGTAAAATATTCGAAAGGGTTATTATAGCAAACGCTCCGCGATATCCACTGAATGTTTGAAGTAGATTTTTTCTTGAAAAAACTAATCAAGTAACCTCTTCAAATATTTTACAGCAATTTGTTAGACGTTATAATGTTTACCCGGTATGATGGCCACTGTCTTCAACGCTCGGAGTACCCTGAACGTTCTGAGAGCGGCCAAGTTGCCGAGATCTATGCCCATCGTCACATAACTGGAAACAGACACCCACAACAACAACATCTACGTTAATATACATCACTACAACACTACCAACAATACTCTCTAATTCATTGTTCCTATGAATCTTATCAATATCAGGAAACATTGTTTTAGTTGCCTTCAAATTGTTCTCTACAATCAAATTCATAATTTTTGTCTTTGATCATTTCTTCAACAGCTCGTCTAAATTAATACAAAATTCTCTATTAATAACTAGAAATGACACATCAAATATATACTGTTATATAATCTACAATTCAACGATTTTAACTTTCTACATAATTCAATAAAAATTTCTACTACTCACGCTAAAGCTATAACTACGAAGTCAAGCCAATTCCATGCATCTCTAAGGTATGTGAATGGCTGTAGTATGAAACCCCTGGCCATTACTTTCACCGCTGATTCAAACGTGTAGATCCCGGTAAAGATAACTCTGGAAAAATTCACCTCCACTGAGGAATGCCACTCGTAAAATAATAACAAAACATTTCTATAATATGAGATACAGTAAATAAGTTCAGCATCTCAACTTGTAGGAGATGGTAGGTAAATGTATAAACAAAATGTTATTTCTAATTAAATGTACGTAAAGTAAGATTATATGTATAAGAAATGTAAGTAATAATACGTCTAAATCCAATATAATAACAAAACGGATGTAGATATGTACAGTATGAAAGAATTTGCAGTTTGAGTGTGTCAAAACTGAGTAATGAAATCACTGCTGGTACCAAATTCTTTTGTTTTATGATATCTTGAACATTATTGCACACACATGTTTTTTATTAGTTGAATGTAAAAATTAAGAATGATATCTAGTCATTTTTTGAACAAATATTAGACAAATATGGACATGAATTTTGGTCGTTACAGCCAGGGAAAATTTATAATTGTCTAAACGCCTGTCTAAAGCGATTCAGGATTACTATGTATTGAATATACATGTTTAATTTTACAAATGTTTTCCAATAATTTACTATAAACAATTTCTAATAATTTACGTCCGTTTATCTAAATATTGATTATATCAATTGGAAAACTAGCTGAAACACTAACAATTTTGAAACTAGCGTGCACTCTACTAATATTCTAGAACCTAAAAAAGGATATGTTCTGTCGTCCGGTGGTATTTCAAAATTGCAAATTGAAATTCGTAATCGAATAAATCTAACTTAGATGTTGAAAAAAAATGTATCAATAGAATGTATACTCACTCAGTACTTTCAACAGTTGGCGTCGAAGGCATTATCATAAGAATACAGTTTACTAGAATTGTGGTAATGATAAACAACGAGAACAAAGGATGTACTAGAATGTATATCGCCACTCTTCTTATAGGATTGAATGGGTTTAGTAACCATAAGGCGTTGGTGGCCGAAAATCTGAAGATATCTTTACCCTTGCTTATGACTACGAAGGTCTGGAACAAAAACACAAAGTCATTAGTGCTACTACTGTACGGTCGGTTATTACATAGGGAACGAGGTGAGCGGTACCAGTATTATTATTGTAGAGAATCCATACGAAGTTTTAAACAAAAAATTTGGACTATAGCATTTCACTTGATGTTGAGGAGGATAACCTTCATAAGTCTAAAATGTTTAGTTGCTTTTATCCGGTTTCGTAAAAATCTGTTAAAAAATATTAATTTTTTAACCTCTAGATTTTTTCAAAGTATAATAAGATATAAACAAAGTCCCCCGCCGCGTCTGTCCGTTTGAACGCGATAAACTCAAAAAATACCGAACAGATTTTCATACGGTTTTCACCAATGGACGGAGTGATACATGAGTAAAGTTTAAGTGTATATATTCACAAAAAGTTTTGTGTAAACTGGCTGAAATATGACAATGATTGTTAAAGATGTCGGAAAAAATCATGCCGACTGGGAGCTTTACTGGCGTGCGACCCGAAACTCTGACAGAAAAAAAAATCAGCGAACCTTACAGTAGCCGCATTATGATGTGAAACATCTGATTTCTCATCACTTTGGTAATAAACAAAATTAAAGCGGTGGGGCCCGGGGCCTTGTCAAGGTCGTTTCTGACGACCAACTCTAGCACTGCACGCGCTTATTGCCCAACGGAATGCTGAGGATGATATCAGATAGGCCGGAGTCTGCAGTGCTGGGGAGGCTTATTCGGCTTCACGTGACATAATTAATATATGTAATGTTATTTTTGTTGTATTTTTATGTGGTTTTTAATGTCTATTTGAATTTTTATAATGTGAATTAATACTAGTATACTAACATAGTTTTTAAGACCTCTGTTACTAACACTATATGGACAATTTTGTAATTATGTCTGAAATAAATGAATTTATTGTTATTATTATTGGTCAAATCAAATAGCGCGCGCTTCCCCGGCTTCCTGTTACACACTTCCGTCCCTTTTCACGAAATCACTCCCCCAGATTGCAGGGAAGCGAGAGGAAAGATGTTACACATAAAAAATGTAGGCATATATGCTCCGTTACCCGTGCAAAACCGGGGCGGGTTGCTAGTAACAATATAATTATGGTGGAGGATAAGATAAATGTATAATAATTATGTAAAAGGCAAATATTTATCAACTCACTTTGCAACTCATGCAAAATTTGCAAAAACGTTGAATTAGATAACTATTAGTCGAGTAGGTAATGATAATTTTATAATAACATAATAACTACGTATTTATTTAGACTGATATTTGTATTTCTTATCTATAGTAACTGTGTATATGAAATACTAATTCTGTTGAAAACTGTTATCGACAGAATTAGTTTTAGATCGACTACAGGGTGTAAGAAACCATAAGAAATATAAACTTATTTTGTTTACACGATTGTATGATGGGCGTTTAGCGGTCGTTCATCATCCATATAATTAATTTGTTGTGTAAAAACATGTTGTAGCACATGTTTTTCAACTATAATGTTAAGGTTTTTTTTTTTCAATCTTTTTAGTTTTATTAAATAATATATATTGACTCATTACTAGCTTTTATTTGATACCAATAATGTAGTTTTTTTTTAAACCTACCCCTCCAAGTTTTTATATTTTCAGATGCAATATATAAATATTATATAGCCTATGACACTCCCACAATTAAGACAAATCTTACGACACCTCACATGTTAAAATCCATCAAGCCGTTTAGGCTACAGAGCGTGCCAAAGAAATAGACATACATACATACTCTCGCAAAACATTACTCTCCTTCTGGGGCAGTCAGGTAATAAATAACAAAAAGAAGTTGCTTTTTTTTATTACCTGACTTTAAATAACAACGCAATCTTTTGTTTATTTTAATTTTAAACCGTCATTATGTCACAAACTGCTGATAAGTTTTACTGTTACCCAAATAAATTAACATTTGTTTACATTTTAAATATTTTTTTATCAGTTTTCAAATACGAATACTAGAAGCGATCGCCGAGCGCCGGTTGCTTTTTAATTTCATTAATAAATTCTAATACTGTATTAAATATATTAGCATTCTTAATATAGGTTCAAGGTCCTGTCAAATACGATCTGGCTTATAGTTTTGACATATTATTATGCTTGAGATTGACTTTTTTAATTTACTAAAACGTATCTACGTTGTTGTAAATTGACTCAAAAACAGTTGTAAGAAAAACGTAATGATGTGGCTCTTAGTTGAATGATTTTGAATTCTATAGTCAGTTTCTTGTGTTAGGCACAAAGTGTTACCGTTCGTCTGTTTGTCAGCTGTTTTCCCCTATCTCCACAGTTCAATAAAATAGCGTATTACATGTACAATAAATTTTGCACGAAAAACTTTTTATTATGTACGGAACTCTTGGTGAGTGATGCTATTTCGCAAAACAATTGGCTGATTAAAATATGTTGTTTCAGTATGAGTTGACTTAATTAAAGTCATTATTACTGTTTTTTTTTATCAACTTTGTAATTTAGTGTTTATCAAACGCATTGCCTGTTATCGGGATGATAATTATTACTATTAAATATTTTATGTGCAATAATTCTCTAAAATATACATGAAATGAAAAGTCATTATGACTTGCCTTGTAGGTACGTGCTCACATAACAACTGAAAATAATTCGGTGCAAATAAAGGCTTGGCCGGTTTACATAAAATTAGCAGTCTTCAGTGTGCGTTGGGGTTTCCAGTTTGAATGTGGATGGGTGATGATAACCTCTATTTAAAAACACGATATAAAGTTATTTTCAGTACATTAATCTGTAAGAGAAATCGCAAGTGTACTAGCGATCAATACTAGATAGACAATAATGTCCTGCAATGGGCATAAAATCATAGGGATCATATTTTTCTTTATTATAAAATCATATTTTTATAAAATCATATTTTTATAACAAAAACAAATTACAGACTCGCTAATTAGTATTTATGTCCCGTCGTTTTTGAATATTTGTATTCTAAGAACATAATTAGATGCTAAAATTTTAAATTGTAAATAAACCGCGGACAGACGGACAACCGGTTTTTTTGTCTAGGTAATAAATTTTTTGCTGTATCATTATGAGATCGCAAAATTTTAGGTGCGGTCATCGTTGTTATGTTAATAACGTGTTATTTTTATCTTAAAGGAACTTGTTATCAGAACAAATTGCTACTAAGCATGACTTTCAAAATTCATGTAAATAATCTTTAATCGCCGATAAGTAAGTGAATTATCGATGACATCTGTTAGGATTACATAGCATATTATAGTTTATCATTATTATATAAAATGATACTCGCATAATATCAGCGTATCTACCTACCTAATTTATTTGTACTTATAGCCAGAAACGATACTAATCACAAAATTCTAGCAGCATGCAAAATGCCAAACGTGCCGTCACTGTGTTACATCAGTTCAAATATTCCACAAAAGCTAGTTGAAATTATTTTGGTACCGCTCGCTTCTCGTCGCAGTGAACACAACATGATGGGTACTCACTCTCTGGTTATGATAGAAGGGGTCGATGTCCTCGAGGGGTATGGAGGACACCTCCGCCGGAAAGGTGCCCTGCATACGCACCGGCAGCGGCAGGCCCTGCTCCAGGGTCGCGTCCGGCTGGGGCCCTTCGTCCTCGTCTTCGTCATCGTAACGCACCTGTGTCACGACACTAGCATTACAACGACGTCAAACATTACGTGAATAATCTACTAAGAGGCCAACGGCAGATCCAAAGAACACGCCTATAAATACTCGTGAAATATTAAGGCGCTATTATTACGACTGCTAAATAATTCTCTTTTGTTTCAAAGTCGACGTAACGCTCCCGAGCTTTAGATAATGTCTGTTCTTAAAGAAAAGAAAATTACTTTCAGCTTATTTACATAGGAATATGAAATGCGGAGCATTGACCTCAGGATCTGCATTTGACAAATATAATATGAATATTTTATTGATCACCCAGGTTACCCGTTTACTGTCTTCGTCCAGTTTTCTTTGAGATTTTTACTTACTCTTTGTCATTGTACACATCCAATGACTGAAACAAGCTAGCCTACTTTAAGCCTAATGTAACATAACATATGAGCTTAGAATGCGCTATGTACTCGTAACAATACTGTTGGCCTCATACACAACTAGTATTATTACAGAGTCGTTACTGAGTCAGCATGTCTTGTGAAGGCGTTTAAAGCTAATTTTATTTTGTGTAGTGCTGTCTGTGTGACTATGATGCGTTTCTGGCATAACTAAAAGCGGTTTTTTTCAAACATTCCCACTATTATGTTACCATTCCGAATGTACGAAGGAAACTTCCGAATACTTCGCCTGTGTATAATACCAGGGGAATTTTGAATCTAACGGACTTCGATTCGAAAACGGTCCCAGAATAGGTGGCGTGACTAGCGCAAGCCCAAAATGTTACAAAATACGAATCATAACCAACAAAACTTGATATTCGTCTGAATTTTTTATTATCAGTATACTAGTATGCACTAAACGCTAGCTAGGTGATGCCACCATGCTAGACCTAAATGACGGTAGTCGATGATGATGTGACGAACATGAGCCAGTCCTGTGCAATGCTTGATAATGATGTGCTGGTGTACTTTGATCACTAACGCTTATTGTAACTGGAGATCCCACGATTTACATGTTTCCATTTTGAAGTAAGAGGACTCTCAAATCGATTGTTTCCTATTGAAAGTTATTTTGGACTAAAGGGACATTGACTACGTAAACTCTCAATACATTCTATTACCGGGTTTAAGGTTGGCTAGAGGCTTTGCTATTATCTAATCAAGGATATATTACGTGTTTCTGTTAGTAACTATAGGGGAGGACTTTATTTTTAATGAATGTCAGGACTACTGTTCAATTTATGCATTTCTTTGTTAATCTTTTCGTCAGTTAAAACTGGAAGGGACATTTACTTTGTCGAAATGCAAATAAACATGACAAGCCTTCGTAATAGCTACGATAAGATTAGCTGTTACGACTGCGTTAAATCACGAGTAACAGCTAAACTTGTCAACACAGTTCTTTACAGATACTTTGCCAACAAAGCGATGTGTTTGAGGATAATGCTTTAAATGCGGTCAATATGCATAAATCAGAATGCACTACAAGTTATCGCATTTGAATAAATGTGGCGCCAATGTTTGTGGGAGCTTGCAATATCTTATGTTGAAAGAAACTTCGTTAGTGAAAGCGATAACTTGCTGAAAACTTTCTCTAATAAAAACGAGCCGTAAAAAGGTAAAAGGGGCAAGCAAGCAATCTTACTTCTTTTTTCTTTTTCGTCCGCCCCAAATCGTTCTGGAATAATTTAAAAATTATCCGTCAGAGTTTAACTTTGGTTTGTTTCTGTTGCTAAGTCGTGTGTGCCACACAATTCGTAGTTACAGTGAAGTATTTGTGTGCTAGCTAACATTTTATCACTCGTGTCGTACTTGTAATATATAATTTTGTACCTAATAGTTTTCAGTGTTTCTTCTTTTTTGGTTTTAATTTTTTCAGCACTCGACACATTTGTTTTTGGACCGTAGACACCCAGATAGTTCGAGTCACACTCACCTCGCCTTCCGCTCGTTTTTTCTCGAGTTCCTTTTGCTTGGCATGCTCCTCAGCTATGCGGGCTTCGATAGCGGCCAGTGACTCTCTTGTGAAGGGTCGGAACAAGCTTCGTTCTTCCTCGCTGATCGAGTCCAAGTCCTCGGACATTGTCTATCGAACTCCCCCCGAGTGAACTGCCTACTGTATTAGAAAATAAGATACATTAGAATGTTATATAACACGTTGGTTCAACGCTCGCATCGAGAAGAGCTCTTGCCAAAAAATATTTACTTTTAAATGAACCATACACGGTTCTTTACGTGACTAAATAAGCTGGCAGAACATCGTATCAAAATTATACCCAGTAACGATTTACGATAGTTGGCATTAACCCAAAATGATGAACAAGCAACTTGATGCGGCCTTATTTTCTTTTGTGGGGAATTTTAACCTTGATACCATTTTTTTGTATGGTCTAGTAGATAATATGTCTTATCTGAGCTAAATGTGTTTATTGAAAGGAGAATTTACTGTTGATCTTATACGAGAACATGTTTTAATAAGAATTTAGAAATCTAAATCAAAATATTTTATTTCACATAAACCTACATATTAAACCTACATGGGCACTTATGAAACGTCAGAAGATAGGTGCACGGTTCCAATTGGTCGTTTCCTATGAAGGATCATTATTTGTCATTAAGGATTAGCAGATTAAATGAAGAAAAGAGCTTTTAAATATTTGGGGAACTGTTCCCCATAATGATGAATTCAATCAATGAATGATGAATCAGGCTAACATTACGAACAAAAGTAAACTTCAAGGCCCAGATTAAACTACGAAAATAAAGAGATGGAAATACTGTTAGCTTTATACAAATTATGAGGACGATGAGATGTGGTTATATTAACAATATAATTTCCCCTACGCCTCCTGGGTTGTATAAGACACTGTTTGTGCCTCACAGAACTAGGCCAAGGTCGCCTTTTATATTGTGCGTTACTTCTCTTAGGTTATTTTTATTCCTTTTCTTTATCGCTTTGGGATAGCTTATATAAGATTAATATTCGTACAAATAATAATTATTCATAGGCTATTTTGCGGTTTGTGTAACTAGAATTGTTGGTTCCACATATCAGTTCTAGGTATTTAGCTTCACTTTTCGAAATATAACGGTTATTTAAACTTATATTAATGACACTTCTTGGAGCTTCCCAATAGGTTGTATATCTTTCAAACTAATCCAATAATTCTTCAACAGATAGAACGCTAGGTACGCAATGCGGGAGGGGTAATTGTTTTTCCCGCAATGCGCATTCCTAGTGACACCTCTACATATTTCTTTGTTCTAATCTTGGTGGATCATTATATCAGTTTATTGCATATGATTGAGATTGAATAATAAGAGCTTCGTCCATTCCTTTCCACGAAATAATTTTCTCCGTTTGCTTTAGTGAAATTACCTAGTCGTTAAGTGTTATCTTGTGTTAAGCGCCGGTTAAGCTGCCAAACTCTTATCACTGATAAACGATTAAGTTAATTTCACTGAAATAAACTTTAATACTCTATGCAAACATTTTGCAGTTCCAGATACCTTCCACCGATTTAGGACGGATGGTTTGGTTTTCCTGTTGGAGCGATAGTTTGATGGCAGTGATTGAATGAACAATGTTTACCTGCTAACAGTGAATGGGCGGGTGTGTGTGGTGCGGGAAACGCGCGCGGCCGCACGCTCTACGCCCGCGTTCTCCCGCCGACCACCTACGGGCGGACCGCCCTTCTGCGAAAAACCACCAATGTTATGGGTTAGTCTCCATGAGCTCACTCTCCGTTTATACAAAAGCTTCATTCACTTAGGCTTGCTTGCACCACAAATCAGTCTAAACGTTTTTAAATAAATTGGTTTTAAATACGTTTGGCAATCGTTTGAAGATGGCAGTGACATATTGATGTTTTAAATAGGTATGTTTAACATTATGCATTTAGTGATTTGTGGTGCAATTGCACCTTAGTGGGTCACACTTCACTTGTTCAGGTTTGCTGGAATGAACGCAAACACACCCTACTACACAGATGCAGAACACCATGTGTGTCAGAGGTCCCTCGCTAGCTACGTCACTGCATGCTGAATTTTCACAGTTGAAATGTATAAATGTGAATAAATGGTTTATATTTAGACTAAAGAAAATATAAATTATTATCTATGTACTAGAAACATACAGTTTAGTCAGCTTAAGTGTATCTATCCGTGTGGAACCTCTGGCTTATGTGACTACGTACACGCATACACACCGGTTTCGCGGAGCTGAGTAAAATGTCGCAAGTATCCCCCTTATTACCCAATTTCCCCCAATTCCGGGTTAAGTCATTGTGTATGTATATATATACACAAACCTACATTTCTATGTGTCCGCGTGCTTGACAATGGCCGTAAGTAGTTAAATATCTACACGTGTACCGTAAACAAAGTTTATTGACCGTTGTCAACACACCGTATTTGTTTCAGGCCTTTTTCATAACTTCTTTTTGTTATTTTGACACGCGATGCCCGTTTTTGTTTTGACCCATCATTTACCTATGAAAACCGGAATGCACGTTTGCTCAACCCACAGGGAAGATTACATTCTGTGAGGACACAAGGCTTCTTTGTATCCGTACATAGTGATAGGTACGATGTGTCATGTATTAAATTCATGTTGACGGACACATAAGGAAGCAACTTTTGTTCTTTGGCTCCTATTTTTTATTTTACATTTATGTCCTTTTTGTGTGCAGATAAAGTTAAAAACGACTGACAACTAACCTTGAGTTAATGCAATTAAAATATGAATTAAAAACTTGTTTGTAAACACTAGTACCTACCTACCGACCGAGTGAAATCATCGTCTTTAAATGAATTAAATAAGCAAGATACACCCATGTGCAGAAAATCGAATTGACACAAAAAAACCGGCCAAGTGCGTGTCGGACTACGCACAATGAAGGGTTCCGTAATTGAGATGAATTTATTCATCCCAAGAACAAACTTAACATTGTAGTTGAAAAACATGTTCTCCCATACATTCCAACTGCAAATCGTCGCTCGGCATCCAATACCGCGAATGTGACATTAAAAAAAAAAAAAATTGCAGTGTCACTTATTTGAACGTGTAGAATGACATAAAACAAAAATCAGATTTTCGTAAAAAAAATTACATTCGCGGTATTAATATAATAATAATACCTTTAAACCAGCAATTCTTGTATATACCTATGTATGTATAATCTGAATCTCGGAAACGGCTCCAAGAATTTTTATTAAATTTAGTATGCAGGGGGGTTTCAGGAGCGATAAATCGATCTAGCTAGGTGAGATCACGCTAAAATGTATATTTTTAAGACCTTTCTGTACCCCTATGTTCACAAATAAAGTTTGATTTGATTTGGTTTTTGATATTTTTTTTCATTTTTAGAAAACGTCGTTCAAAAAAAAAAATATCATCCAGATATTTTTCTTTATTCAACTAACAAGGACTCATTGTGTTAGTAAACTTATGAACTATGTTAACTTATTTTTCGAGGTCACTTAGAAAGTTTTGCGACTAACAGTTTTTGTCTACTTGTAGAATATTGGCTGGTTTTGATGTCAATTAAAACGATGACTACTTATTACAAAAAAACATAACATTCCAAATTCGAAATTCCCTCCACATTTTTTTACGAGCAAAATCAAAATACTCTGTCTTACTGAAAACTGGATTTATAACGAGAACATTTTCGCGCGATGATTTTGTACGATTTCAAATGTCGACTAAACCAGAAGAATCGTTTGAAAGACTTCGAATGGTGTTCATAGAAAAAAGCCCTTCTAAAGCGACTGTTTTTCGCTGGTTCAACGAATTTATGGGTGGTCTAGTAATTTTGGCAGACAAAGAAAGAAGTGGCCACCCCCTATGACGGTTGTTACATAACAAAAAGTGCTGGCTGTGAAAAATGTAATTCAAGAGAATAGGCGAATTACATATGAAGAGGTTCAGCATACACCGTGAAATTTGAATCACAGTTTTGCTAGAACAAACGTTGTTCAGACCATGGTCTACTACCATTCTACAGCATCCAATAAAAAAAAACATAGGTAATTAGTTTTTGAAAAAACACAAAAAAAGAAAAGTTTAAAATTTCAAGATAAATAGATGTACACTGCCGATTGGATCGGGAAGTGTGCACACTGCATGAAATTCTACACAGGCATCTTCGGTTATGAAAGATAGTTTCACGCTGGTACCGTAAAATCTAACGCAGGGTCAGAAGGAGGTTCGGGTAGAATGGTGCCGAGACATGATAGCAAAATTGGTAGCAGGCTCGTCTCGGCGCGTTTAAGATATCATTACGGGTGATGAATCTTGGATTTTTCAATATGATCCAGAAATGAAGCGTCAGTCGACCGTGTGGCTGTTGAACCAAAATGAACCTACGCCTACCAAAGTGAAGTGAGCCAGAAGTGCAGGCAAAATGTTGACCGCAAGTTTTTTTTTTTTTCTACCAGGTTATCTGGTGTCAGTACCCTGACGAGATCAAAGAAGCATCAATGCTGAATGGTATGTTACCAAATGTTTGCCAGAAGTTTTTACTACTGCAAGCAGCAAGCGACCGAACACTGGCCTCCGTGGGCTACTGCTTCACCACGACAACGCGCTGGCTCACTCGGCGCTCAAAACAAGGGACTTTCTGGACAGCACACCGGTCAAATTTATAGGTCATCCTCCTTACCGTCCCGATTTGGCTCCGTGCGACTTTTTCTTGTTCCCCAAAATAAAAAATCAACTCAAAGGAAAACAGTTTTCATCACCTGAAGATGCACTGGGTGCATTTGACAAGGAGATTGGAGAGGTGTCTGATGCGGACTGGAAAATGTGTTATGAAAATTTGTTTAGACGTATAAAACTGTGTATAGACGCCAATGGAGAGTTCTTTCAAAAGATATAATAAAAAAAAATATAACCTGTAGTATATTTTTTTCTAGTATCACAAACCTTTCTGAGTGCCCCACGTAATCTAGTTTAAATTTATTTCACCCCATGGGAGATGGCACTGCAGTGATTGATGTACATGCAATCCAGACTGCTAGCGATATTGTTGGAACTGGCCCGTACTCTGCGTACCAGGGATGCACACCTCATTCGCATCGTTACGTAAAAGCAATTAATATGTGCGTCCGCGAATATTCCCGATGCGCTACAAAAACGGGGCAGCCCCACCAATACCCTGAAAGCGTTGTTGTATTGGACTCGAAGAGCGTTGCATGACCTTTGGGTATATCTAGCCCACAGGCTGCACGTGTAAAACGTTGTACAATAAGCTCGAAACAGAGTAATTTTGGCTTTTTAAGTGAGCAGCGTGCAAACCTGCGAGCCAGCATGTTTGCCCTTACCGACAACGCTCTTCGCTCCCGCTCAATATCGAGTCCGTCATTGAGGTCAGGGGTCAATATATGACCAAGATATTTAAACGTAAATACTCTTTGTAGTGGAGTCCCATTGAGTAATACAGGTGGTACATAACCCGGTCTGCCCCCAGCCTCAAAGACCATGATCTCCGACCTATTGGAGTTATACATCAAACCATCTGTTTTGGCATACTGCTCACATTTGGCGACCAATTACTTTCTGAGACCACAGATTGACGTGCTCAGAAGCACTATATCATCTGCATAGCTAATATTATTTACACAAATACCATCTATATAGCAACCCACTCTAGTGCTGCTGAGCTCGCCAATCCTGCCTCACCCCGCATTCCAACCTATTGATCTGGTTACCATACCACTATTTAAAGATGTTTGCTCCGTTGGCAACCTATCCTTCTCCATCTTTCTCCACAATACGTCATAAGCAACCAGATCAGAAACCTTGAATAAATCGATGAACCTAGCATAAATCGGCATCCCACGCTGTGTATAGTAAGTATGTCATAGTATGCTTAAGGCACAACACTGCACTTTCTGTTGTCAAACCACGCCGAAACCTGAATTGGTTGTCATGAACATTTACAGTTTTATTTATTTGTGTATTAAGCAGACGGTCAAACACTTTTGATATTTTGATATTATAGTAGCTAGAGAGATGGGCCTTTTGGATGCCGAGCGACGAAA
Source organism: Agrochola litura (assembly GCA_949152395.1). Taxonomy (NCBI): domain Eukaryota; kingdom Metazoa; phylum Arthropoda; class Insecta; order Lepidoptera; family Noctuidae; genus Agrochola; species Agrochola litura. Next base: position 9,796,949 of record OX424509.1, read on the forward strand.
TGTAAGTTTTTACGCACAATATTGAGAGATTTACCATGTTATTTTAAGACCATAGACTTCTTATAGGTTTTCCTGTAATCTATGAGTAAAGAACCATACTATGTATTTTTTTCAAAATTTTTGGTCCAGTAGTTTCGGAGATAAGGGGGGGGGAATGGTCAATTTTCATTGAATTTATTAAATATCTTTAAAAGTATTTATTTTAAAATTATATAAAAAATATATTTAAGATCCTCGCAACAAGCCCTTTCATTTCATATGTCACACGGTACTGTTAGCAAAACTTTTTTTTTTAATTTTCTTGTTTGCGCCCCAAAAGTGACACCTATATTCAAAATTAAATTATTTACGTAACACATTCGTGTTTGGGTCACAGAAATACATATGTGTACCAAATTTCAACTTAATCGGTCCATTAGATTCGGAGTAAATTGGCTGTGACAGACGGACAGACAGACAGACAGACAGACAGACAGACACACGAGTGATCCTATAAGGGTTCCGTTTTTTCCTTTAGAGGTACGGAACCCTAAAAATAGCTACAATAACAGACTGTCAAACTCATGTACCTACTCTACTACTAACTGCTGTGTTTATGAATTGACATGAGCTTGCCAGTGTGTTTGTCCCTGCCTGCAATATCTTACAAAAAAAGTTAAATAAATAATAATGCTTGTTTTTCTCTTTTCAGTTATGTACCTATTTTTGCAGTCGGGATATTTGTTTCTTTTTTGACTATTTTCTTAATGTCCCTCAGGAATCATCGCATTCCGAATGCTAATTTCCATGTCCATCAATTATTAGATTTATCGTGTTTAATCATTTGAATTCACTAAGTAATTTATTGTTGTTTTGTTTTGATTTCCGTGTGAACTATATAGAGCTGTAAAACTATTTTCGTGCCTGCGACTTTAGCAGCTATCCTCCCATTTTTTAAATAAATAACATTAAGTTAAAAGAGTATTAACCTCTATATACTTCCAAGTCGATTGAGAGCGTCCGGTCTGCACCAAGTGCAAAGGGCAACTGATAGAAATCCGACGACTGACGAAACACGAAGTTTGCCGAGGGATTTTCTTTAATAAAATAATTATAGATATAGAATTTCTTGTAAAGTAGCGACCTTATGTGTGCCTAAAACGGGTGGCAAATATAGGAAGTATGTACGAAGATCAGTCTCGTGGAGTTCTCTCACTTCTCTCGAACTAAATTAGTGGCATTAGCAATTCTAAGTGGTTGTCCGATTAGGATTGCTAATACCACTTCTGTTTTCGCGTACATTAAGGAATTAATTACAATCGGATAGCAACGTACCTATTGCTCAAAGTTTCATGGAAGATTTTGAATCTTACTTATTTAATATAGTTCTCTTAATGTTAGACAGAATTTGTTCATATTTATTTTATGAACCTTTCAAAAAGTAAGGTAGAAATCCAATTTTTTTAAACCAACACTGAAATATCAAACTTTATAAAAAGTACCAGACCGAGTTATGCTCTGGTGAAAATAGAGAATGCTCATTTAATAGTATACTAATCCATGTACAGTACACACGGCTATACATTTCCTATACATTTTCAAGCTATACATTTCCAGTTTCTGCTGATCTCGCATTGTATAGGATTTCCGTACAATGCGAGGTCAGCTTATACTGGAAAAGTATAGCTTGATCAAATCAAATCAAATCAAATCAAATAATTTATTTGCATAACACAGGTTTAGAGGATGTTACAGAATGGTTCTTAAGGCTCACTGTATTATAACCATGTCAGGTGTGCAAATACATTAGGAACATTATGTCATAATAAAATTATTCTTAATCAGTTTTCTTATTAAATTTATTGTTTTTTTATTCATTATCTTTTTCTAAACTTTGGGCGACCGAGCTCTGCTCGGGTGAAAATACGGAAAAAACTAATTTTCCCAGATATGAGTCCTAGCTAGATCGATTTTTCGCCCCCGTAAACCCCTATATTGCAACTTTCATCGAAATCGTTAGAGCCAATTTCGAGAACGTGTGTACAAATCTATATACAAATATTGCTCGTTTAATAATAGTACCTATAGATATTTTTATTAGGTTAGTTTTTGCAAAAGTAACTTCTGTAGAAGTTTCAAACGAATACAATTTATTACTAGGTAGGTAGACTATACCAATAAAGCTAAGCGTATTCTTGTTTTTTGCCTTTTATTGTACAGACTTACAACGGAATAGCAGCACTGTCTCAAGGACGTTAAAATGAGGTCGGCAAGACTTGAGAGAGTCTATAGAGACAAATGAATTGCTGAAGATGTAAAATAAGAATGAAGTATTAGAATACTTTATAAATAGAACCTCTAATAATAACAGTTGAAGAAAGTAAAATAAAGAGTAGTTTGACTTACATTATTGCAATAAAAAAATATAAGTCAAGGAAATGTTTCCAGGGTCAGTTTAGCAAAAGTTCTTATAGCAAGTTTTAAAATCGAATGACTTGCATCCAAATTCATATGGGCGCTGTTTGATACCTAAAGTTGACCAGACAAAGTATTATTTTTTTGCAAACTTCAGCACAGCTTAATAAAAACTGTTTGCCAATGCCAACGTGACCTTTTTCTTATAAAAAGTGGCAAGTGTCTATTGTATGTAAATAAACTGCATTTAGTCTTGCTTTTTGAGATCACTCAAACTCACTGATATCAATCAGGCAAGCATTCGGTATTTGAAAATAAATCTGTACCTACCTGGCTTTCGAGATGTCTGTAAGTTTCCCTATAAGGCTGACGCACATTAAGACGGATTACGCCGCATTGCAAAAATCTCTTTCGAATATGTTGTATGAGCCATCTCACACTACACATGCGGCTACGATGCGGCTGCAATGTGCGCTTGGCTTTAGTCTGACTGTAAAGCCAAGCAACTTAGACTCTAAGTAAATGGTGTTCACTACTTGTTTGTACTGACCTGTCGTCCGCGAGAGCAGTGTGACCGCGGCTACTAGAGAGATGAAAGTTACCACGTGATCGCTGATAGGGACAGCCAGCAAATGGGCAAGATTTTTCATGACCGACCTGCAACAAACAATTTATATCTATGAAAGCAGTCAAAGCCTCAATCAATTTGCGCAGCCTTTTTCCCAACTATGTTGGGGTCGGCTTCCAGTCTAACCGGATGCAGCTGAATACCAGTATTTTACACGGAGCGACTGCCTATCTGACCTCCACAACCCAGTAACTGGGTAATACGATACCCCTTGGTAAGACTGGTTGTCAGACTTTCGGGCTTCTGTCAACCCGTAACGACTGTCAAAGGTCCACAAATGACAGCCGGGACCAACGGTTTAACGTGCTTTCCGAGGCACGGAGGAGTTTCGGTATGTAAAGATGGTCACCCATCCACGGACCAACCCCGGCAAGCGTAGCTTAACCTGTCGGATCCGTGTGGCTGTTATTACTTAGCCACGAGCTCCTAAAGCAGTCAAAGCCTGAAGCCATTTAATTCTACGAAGGAGACTGTGGAACTTTTCAAATTGACTAAAAATAAATGGTTGTTCGTCACCTAATTTCGCCTCATTTACATAATAAGGAAATACCCAATCTAAGATTACAAGCCTTCGTCTTACAAAATTACATAAAATATAATGAGATGCCAATATTAAAATTGCTTCCACAAGTAAGGGGTCCCCGAAACGAACAATTGCCATCAATTTGTATTGTAGTTATATTGCATTTGGTAGACAATCAATTTGCGCACCGATGTGTATCAATCACGTAAAATTGACAATTGCAATTGATCGTTTCGGGGACCCTTACTGATACAGAAATCTGGCGCACTCCTGGCGGTCAGCCCCATTACCAAGGTCGGGTTACCTTGGTATGGGGCTTGGTAGGGGAGCCCGTATCGACACGTATTAGAATAATCCAATAGTAGGTACTAATTTATAATGCATGTAGATACCTACAAAACCCAGAAGTTAAAATAGCATTTCGATTTTTTTGTGATATTATATTTGTCTTTTTGTGCTAAAGCGACTCGGGTATAAAAAACTAATATTTTCAAAAACTCGATGTGCCATTTATGGGTCTGTAATAAATAAAGCGTGTACCGTATATAGTGCAGTGCCTAGGGGTGTGTGTAGGTCTAGAGGGCGCGCGGGATGGTGGCCGCGTCGCCCGCTGGCCGCGCGCGCTCCTCTCTCCAGTTTCGGCGCGCGCGCAACATCTGCGTCAGCCCTCAGCCGCGTCTGTTCAACAAATACACTCAGTTTAACTATGCTGAATTATTGGCTTTCGTCTATTGAACTGCTAAGACTCGATCTGGATTCGTGCTCCGGGTATTGGTCTCTGATTTAGAACAAAACATGCAAAATATGTGTACTAGTTAGTACCTCTGTCTATCCTCTTGGCTAATAAAAATATATACATAACTGAGAATATTCTGAAATATTTGCCTTATTCGACATGTACTGCCTGCATCAAACAACAATAATACACAACGTGTAACGTTAAATGCGCAAAACCTCAGACACCCCAACTGATTTTTAATTCAATTGACCTATTTCAGAGAGAAAAAAAAATGGTTTTATGTGCTGTTTTAGTTTGTAAGATTCGTATTTGCATTGAAATAATAGTAGATTGTTATACGAGGGGCTAAAATAACCCATTGTAACGAGGTAGTTTTACTCCCGAGCTTTAGCGAGGGAGTAAATAGAAACCGAGTTATAATGGGTTTTAGTGCCGTGTGTTACACTCTACTTTTCACTACGATTGCGAGAAAATACAATAATCCGATACAATATTAATTTACCTTTATAAAATTCAAATCTGTAAATGCGATTATCGCCATTTTGATGACAGTCGAGGTCGAGGCTAAAAGCATAAAAATTGGCGATTTCGAACATCCAAACTCTACCACAGGGGCAGTGAATACTACATCATTTAATTATTTGACGAGTTCATCCATTGTTCAAGTTAAATAAGTAGTGGTAATTAAGTTTTTGATATCCAAATTCAAAGTTTCGCGCCAATCGTGCGAGTTTACATTTTAACTTTTCACATATAACACACATACACTGTATGTAGATACGATGTGTGAATGTGACAAATATTATTAAAAATATTATACACAACTAGAAAATGCCCAGATCTTAACGTAATATATGAACACAGGTCCAATAACACGTAATATTCATTAATACCACTACTCAATTTGTGTTAAAATCGCCGACAATTTTTTTTTATTTATTGTAATTATGTGCGAAAATGATTATGCCAAACGATTTTTTTTTTCAATTTTGATTGACTCGATTAATTAATATGTCGAATGTCAGAAATCGAAAATTTAAATAAAGTTGTTTTAAGCATTAAATTAGAGAAAAATTCTAAAGATTTCGCGATTAGATTTCGATTCGCGCCAATGCCTTTTTTATTTCTTCTGTAGCCGCAACGCAATGCTCGCATTCTACCGAAAAGATAGCTGCATTTAGTTCCATTTTCAAAAATAAAATGTTCTTCTTTTTTTTGTGAACAAGTAATAAGTCGAGTCCATACTCATGATTGTTCTACAAAAGAATAAAGACTTTTTCGTTTTTCAAGGCTCGTTGGAAAAGACAAAAATTAAAAAAAAAATACTTTTTCCCCTAGAGCAAGAAATGCAATTTTTTCCCCGCTCTGGTACTCTACAATGACGGCCTTTTTGAGCAAGAGGAGTGAAAAAGCTATTATTATCCCGCGTTTGAGAAAATTTAAATTGGTCGACAACAATTTGTGTTTGTTTACCTATTTTGGCGGGTGTGCGCATGTGATGGCTTGACCTATTAATTAATATAGATATAGATGTAGAATAGATATAGAATATAAATATAGACACGGCAACGTTTTAATGAAGATTTTTGAAAAATGTGACTTATTTTAAAAAAGGTTCAATTGATTCTGCTCGTTATTCTGATCAAACAATTTTCAGGTTTTGCGCATTTAAAGTTACTCGTTGTAGTGTGAGATAAGATAAAAATTAAGAATCTTAAATCGCTACCAAGGCCAAGGTAATAGGTATATTATTATGTCTATCAAATATACCGAATGTCGGTCGATACCACTACTTGTACCGACCTATAATTTTATTACGCAACACATTTACAGCAGCAATGGCTTTCATTTTGACAGTTCAACAACATTCATTGCATTATTTACGCTGATGAGCAGATTTTTGAAGTGAAACAAACTTCTTCTTTAGACGCGTTTTGCATTTTTGAGATGGGAAAAATCAATTGAACTCGCGGCACTGTTACCGACACCAGCTTTTGACCATTAAAAAAACATCAACGCGCGATACATTTTCTTTGGGATTAATGACATTCCAAACATTGAGACATGACAACGACATGATTAGCATTTCCCTTTTTTTTACCGACTTCAAAAAAGAAAAGTATTTCCTGCACAATAAAATGGTTCAAATTTTAACTTCTGTCGGTACTCCCGGAGTGCCACTGTTTTTTTTCGCTCAACTGTCTATTTGCCTTTAGAAGTCAACCAATCTGCCTAGCCTTTTCCCAACCATATTGGGGTCGACTTCCAGTCTAACCGCATGCAGCTGAATACCAGTATTTTACACGGAGCGACTGCCTATCTGACCTTCACAACCCAGTAACTGGGTAGTACGATACCCCTTGGTAAGACTGGTTGTCAGACTTTCGGGCTTCTGACGACCCGTAACGACGTCAACGATCCACGAATGACAGCCGGGACCAACGGCTTAACGTGCTTTCCGAGGCACGGAGGAGTCTCGGTATGTAAAGATGGTCATCCATCCACAGACTAACCCTGGCAAACGTAGCTTAACCTTATGGATCGACCCGTGCGGCTGTTATTACTTAGCCACGAGCTCCTCCTTTAGAAGTCGATAACAATAAAAGTTCTATTGTGTCTCGTTCGCGACAATTAAAATTTTATGAAGCAATGGAGTAACATTACAGGAATGCATTGTAGAACAGACTAGAATATATTAAAATCTATTGTAGATGTAATTTTTTCCTGTTATTTTGTGTTGTGCCAAATATATCATTTATACAATTTTTTTAATTAGTTGTGTAAATTGAGGATTAATTTACTTTAATTTCATGTCTAATCAATATTTTCTAGTTTAGTTAGAGATAATTGCTTTTTAGCCTCACCATTTATATTTGCATGCCAAAATATGGCGAAATGTGTCATCGCACAAGCATACTTAAATAACACCTTTGTAACCGCATTTAAAGCAAATAAATGACTTTGACTTTGAATATCCTTCAAATCATTCAGATTGTGATTGAAAGTGTGTTACGCAATTAGTATGCTGTCTAGAACAAGTCTGTACTAGAAAATATCACTTAGAACATAAACTTGACTTTGATTTAAGTCAGAGTAAGGGCTTAACCAGTAAAACCTGGACCAAAAGCTTCGCAATGTACGATAAAGAGCCGTAACATGACAGCACACAGATATGAAGTTGGGACGAAGATTCCAATTCCATCGCGCCGTACAATTAGTCCGGTATATTATCATAGGTCACTGCTATGCCACACTAAAGAGATATAACAAAAATATTTCGTAATGAAGGGATAAAAATTCATATTAAGCAATTGTAAAATAATTTAATATATAGCCTCATATTGGCCGTAAATCTGCTCAGAACCGAAATATATCACAATCGATGCAAGCTTGCATCATTAGAAATGCAATGAACATTATTTTTTGTAATTCGTTGTAAATATTAAAAAACATCGTTAAATAAATTTGATATTATTTCACCACACGTTTTCACGAAACTCTACGGAGCGGGCTTGAACTGCGCCTAACTCTATTTTTTTATAATATTCGTTAGTTTATTTACATCATCGGAACATTATGATAACGTAACATAATACGAGCTCATTTATCTATCGCGATCTAATATTTTTATGTAAAGTGTTCTTTTGTGTAAGTTATAGTAGATTACGATTAACAGGATTAAACACAATCAAACTCTTCCGTCATTATAATTATCATGTTGTTCTCGGTTTGTATATAAAAACAGGCCGACCGATTTGGCTACATATCATTACATAATATTTGGTGAATGTGTTAAGATCAGCTCCTTAAAATGATAGTCTTTTATTTACCTGTGGTGATAGTAGTGTTAATTTGTGCTCTATACTATTATTTTACAAGGACATTCAACTACTGGAAGAGCCGAAATGTTCTCGGACCAGAGCCAACTGTTTTTGTCGGTAACTTAAAGGAATCGACCTTCCGCACAAAAAATATAGGAGTTGTTATGCAAGATCTTTATAACACGTTTCCTAATGAAAAAGTGGTCGGTATTTATAGAATGACAACACCGTGTCTTCTAATACGAGATTTGGAAATTGTAAAACACATTATGATTAAAGACTTCGAAGTATTCAGCGATCGTGGCGTGGTGTTCAGCCAACAAGGATTGGGACAAAACTTGTTCCACGCTGATGGAGAAACATGGAGACCCTTGAGAAATAGATTTACTCCTATTTTTACTTCAGGTAAATTGAAAAACATGTTTTATCTGATAGATGAAGGCGCTGATGCTTTTCTCGACCACGTGAACAAGGAATGCGAAAAGAAACAAGAGTTTGAAGTCCACTCCCTTATTCAGACATACACGTTGTCTACGATCTCTGCCTGCGCTTTCGGTGTTAACTATGATAGTCTCAGCGACAAAAAGCAGATCCTGGAACTAATCGACGAGCTACTGACAAAACCGAGTTATGGATTGGAATTAGACATGATGTATCCAGGAATTTTGAAAAAACTCAATCTTTCTATTATTCCAGCTTCTATAAGTAAATTCTTTAATAATCTTGTGGACACAATTGTTGCTCAAAGAAATGGCAAACCGACAGGCCGAAACGATTTTATGGACCTAATACTGGAACTCCGTGAAATGGGAGAGGTTAATAGCTCGAAATTCGGAGACAGTGTGGCGTCAGTTGAAATAACACAAGATGTGATGGCGGCGCAAGCTTTTATATTTTATGTAGGTGGGTATGAAACCAGTGCCACAACCATGTCTTACATGCTGTACCAGCTAGCGTTAAACCCAGACATCCAAAGAACGTTGACGGAAGAAATAGACAAAAGTATTCAGGCGAATGATGGAAAAGTAACTTATGAAACCGTAAAGGAAATGAAATACTTGAATAAAGTATTTGATGAAACCCTTCGTATGTACTCGATAGTGGAACCACTCCAAAGAAAAGCCTTAAGAGATTATAAAGTACCAGGTACCGATCTGGTGATTGAAAAAGACACTACAGTAATAATATCTCCGAGGGGTATACACTATGACGAGAAATATTATCCCAAACCTGAAGTATTTAACCCTGATAGATTTGATGCGGAGGAGGTGGGTAAGCGACACCCGTGCGCTTATTTGCCATTTGGAATCGGACAAAGGAATTGCATCGGTAAGTAGCTTACAGCATATAACTATAAAGGTATTTTATCTGTCTCACATGAACACTGATGTATCATGAAATCTATTATGAATCACGTCCATATCTTACGCTTATTTACCAGTGTTGCCAATTTTATATTTAATTTTCTTTGGGATATTATTAATTGCACATCAAATAAACAATCACCTATCAATTTATTTCCATCATTTATATACTGACTGCACAGCCAATTTTCCATATATCCTAGCAAAATAACTATCCCAAGTAAATTTACCCATGGTTCAACTGGTTGTTCTATGGCTGAATGGTAGGTTAGGTTAGGTTAGAACTGTGACCACATAATACACCGCACGAGCCGAGCGAGCGAAGCGAGCGGTGCCGCGGCAGCGGCCGGCGAGTGCCAGTGCGAACAACCGTGTTTTCTTTTGCTTTAGGAAAAATCGCTGCACGCTGCGAAAATAAATTGTAGTGTGTTTAGTGATATTTTGAGTTGAATATATTGCTGTGCAATCAGTAATTTTGATGGGAATTCGGAATCTTATTGCATAGAAAAAGGATATTTTTTGATTTGCGTTTAAATACTACCCATTTTCTTTTAGTTAAGACAGTTCTTGTCTCATCTCTCAAAAACAGACAAACTTGTTCTTGTATGTTATACGATTCTAAAACCTTTAGTAAAATATTGAATTTCCTTTGTCTTACTACGAAGATTGATGAAACAAACCGTAGTTCACATTTTTTACGTAAAAGAATCAAGGTCTTGTACAGCATCATTACAATTGAAACGTATTATTTTTAATACTATTGTTTTTCTTTTTAGGTATGCGGTTTGGCAGGCTTCAGTCCCTTTTAGGTATAGCAAAACTATTATCTAAGTTTAGAGTGGAAGCAACCAAAAACACCATCAGGAATTTAGAAGTTGCACCGAAAAGAGTTCTAATCGGGCCGAAAGATGGAATACTTATTAATATTATTCCTAGAAAATTAAAATTATAAGAAAACGTCACGTCCTATGACCAGTCACCAACAAAAATCTACTAGAAACAAACAAAAGTGGTTGTAACTGTGAGAATAAAAATGTATCAAATAAATAATATATTTTGTAAACATGTGGCAGTTATTAGTGATTTTTAACAACTGTAAATAAAAAGACTTACTAAAATAAATTATGTTAGAAATTAATCATGTACATAATTAGTATAAGTATTAATAAACCTATTCTACGTTTTACCTAAACTAAACTATTTTTTTTATTTAAACCATTGAATATTTGTTTTCTATTCATGGGGAAGGTGCTTTAATCATATTCAGTCTCGGTTCCATTCAGCAGGGGCTGGCGGCGACAAGTCTACCATTTTCCTTCTCTAGTCGTCGCGCACAATATCGCCACTGATTTATATTGTAGTTAGCTTTTTCCCGCGGCTTCGCCCGGGTGGATGTCGGAAAATATCCCACAGGAACATGCTACCATTCAGAGTATCCTATGTCCTAACCCAGCTCATGGCCTATCCGTACGCCTTTCATATAAATCCGTTCAGCCGTTACGGCATGAAAAGGTAACAGGCAGATAATAAATCTGATTTAGGGTTCCGTAACTCAAAATAAAAAATTTTAACCCATAAAAGATGACTTCGTTGTCTGTCAAAACCCTTTTTCTCAGGAACGCGTGAAGGCATCAAGTTGAAATAGATATAAAAAACTTAGATCTACGGTCTTTTGGAGCTCCAACGAAAATCAAACTTCCAAGTCAACTTAGTCAACGCAATAAAAAAATACGTCCATTTATGCCGCATAGTTCGACATTCGCAAATAAACCAGTCTATTTGGTACTTCCCGTTGGCCCAGCAGCATAAAGTTTGGCGAGAATCAAGGTCTTGTAAAGAGGTTATTCTGTAAATTGGTAATTTATAGTTATAATAAATGTGAACTGTAAAGTTAAATTTGTTCTTCAATCTGGGATCAAAAATTCATTGGCCGTGTGTTGAAGTAACATTTAGTCTGTATTTCATTAGTCTATTAAAAGTTATTTTTCAATTGAAAAGTTAAGTTTGTCCTTCAATCCAGGTTTGGGAATACGGGCAGCCGAGCAAGCAGAGATTTGAGACAGAACCCTCAGGGCGCAAGTCCTACTCACACTTATCCGGTTTAAAAAATAAATAAAACAGGTTTATATGATTCTATTATGATGCCTTAATTAAAATCTATTATTATCACTATTAATTTGTAATACCTACTCTAGTGCCGCCATTGAACATGTAGCGGTTACCATATATGGTTTGAAAATTAAAATCCTATTTCATTTTGGAACTAAAATTGTAAACACTACATGTTAATTAGAAAGGTTAGTTTATGACTTTAACTGTAATAACTTTTGACCGAGTGGGCCGATTTTAATGAAATGAAGATTAAATGGTCAATCCATGGTTCCAATCCCTTAAATCTCTTTAAAGAAGATACAAAAAAATCAATTTTACATGTGAGTTTTAAAATCATCCCCATCCTTTTACCCCTTTGGGGAAGAGTTTTCAAAAACGCTGAAATGCGTAAATCTTTATTTCTTACCAAAAGCATAAATTTGAAATTTCATATCCGTTAAGAAATGCTGGATTTCCCATACAAACTTTCATCCCTTATATCACCCCCTTTAGGATTATTTTTGAAACAATAAGTACCTATCCTTTTCCAGGATGCTATCTATCTCCTTGTTTCTCTCCGAATTTTATCGAAATCTGTTCAGTGGTTTACCCGTGAAAAGGTAACAAACAGATAGATAGATTAGTTTCGAATTTAAAGCCCCCAGTTCAGATGAAATCATCAATAGGGTGATCCAACTCTTCCCAGCCCACTTATTAATGCTCTTGACCACCATTTTCAATGGTGCCCTGAGCAATAACATCTTCCCACAAGCATGGAAAGAAGCCACCGTCATCGTTATCCCTAAGCCCGGCAAGCCCAAGTCCGAGCCTGGTAGTTACCGTCCCATTAGTCTGCTCAAAGTCCTAGGCAAAGTCTATGAGAGGCTTATTTATAAGCGTCTCAGAGACTACGCCGAGACCAAGGGCCTCATTCCCAACGAACAGTTTGGGTTTCATTCCCAGCACTCTAGCGTGCATCAGGCCCACCGGATCACCGAACACATAAGCACTGGGTTTCAGCGTGGTTTGTTGACCGGTGCAGTATTCTTAGACATAGCAAAAGCGTTCGACAAAGTCTGGCACAATTGTTACTACGGTGCAAATTGCGTATTTACACAACTTGTATTCGCCCAATTATGACCTATGCGGGTGCTGTTTTTGCACAAGCAAGACCCACTCACGTCCATAAGATGCAGACATTACAGAACCGTTACCTTCGGAAGGCCTCGGGAGCCCCCTGGTTTGTTAGGAATGAGATCCTCCATCTCGACTTAAAAATCCCCACCATCCACCAATTTCTCAAACGCTCTTCCAAGCGTTATTTCGATACTGCCGCCAAACATCACAACCCTTTGGTTGTCGAGGCCGCTAGTTACACTCCCTCTAGTATCAATCAAACTCGCCGCCTTAAGCGAATCCTTACCGACCCTGACAAACCTCCAGGAGAGCAGTAGGGAAACCAGCACAGTGTACAAAAACAGACGCCTTCCGTCATTCCGACCTCGCCGCCGAGATCCTTTGCGATTGCGACCGCCTCCCCGAGTAAATGATACTCCCCCCGACCCTTTCTCGATAAAGAGGTGCCAGCAGTTGTTGCAGCTGAGCACGTAGCTTTAAATTCCCCGACTAATGATCATGATCAAAACTTTGATCCAGCCCGTCCCGTCCTTGATATCCTCCCTTCGGTTGACGCCCTAAGCCGAGGTTCGTACCCCACAGGGAGTGCCCTTAGCGTGCGTTCACATAGTTTTAATTAGCATAGTTGAATAACCCCTGGCTGGTTTTAAGTGTAGTAGCTTAAGGCACCCACAGGAAAGCCCGGTTAAGTAGTCATGATCTCAGAGGTCAACTAAGAGATGCCCTATCTAAAAAAAAAAAGGTGTGGATTGTAAGTAAAACATATTTGTAAGTTTAGGTAACTGTCCTACTGTTTTAATGACCTATTCAATCAAAAATATGTTTTGGAAAAAAATCAACATTAAAAAGTACAATCAATTCAATTTTCGATTTTGAACCAAGTATATAATACTTCATTTGAAAAAAGATTACACATTTTTAACCGACTTCCAAAAAGGAGGAGGTTATATGTTCGACGCGTATGTTTGTTTTTTTTTTTTTTTTTTTTTTTTTTTTTTTTTTTTTTTTTTTTTATGTATGTCCACCGATTTCTCCGTCATTTGAAGACCGATTTTGAAAATTCTTTTTTTGTTTTGAAAGGGTATGCTCCCAAATTGGTCCCATATAAATTTTATTAACTTTGCTTGGGTAGTTTTTGAGTTAGCTACAAAATACGTATTTTTTTCCCACTTAGTATGTAGATGATATGATAAGTTTCTGGCACTGGTAGCAGGTAGTGGTATTCGAATGTGTGTGGGGTAGGTACCACAACTAAAAAGTGAAAAATAAAAACTTTTTACAAAAAAAAAACTACCGACTTCCAAAAAAAACACTACAAAGTGAAAAATAACTTTAATTTCGGAAGTTGGTGGCAAAAAACGAAAACACAAAACCCAAGACACCGACTTCCGAAATTAAAGTTATTTTTCACTTTGTAGTGTTTTTTTTGGAAGTCGGTAGTTTTTTTTTTGTAAAAAGTTTTTTATCAAACCTTTTTTACAGTCCGTTCAACTGATTTTGACTTCTATTGCGTTGGTGGCATGACAAACCACTTTTTTGCTTTAAATGCCATTCTTATGCCTACTGTTTAGAAGTCAAAATCTCTTGAACGAACTGTAAAAAAAGGTTTGTTTGAATGTCTAATCTAATTTCAAATGGAGTATAGTTTCAGGTTTTGAGTTATACAGGATAAGTTTTTATCCAGTGCGCAAACTTTAACACGTGACTTTACTCATTATTATGAACAATTTTTACGATGGGACCAAACCTGAAATCGCAAGAAAAATCAGTACACATTTATATTCGCATTTCTCGTCAAAATGTAGGGAACAGCTGATTTTTTTTCGCGATTTCAGGTTTGGTCCCATAGTAAAAGTTGTTCATAATGATGGATGAGTAAAGTCACGTGTTATAGTTTGCGTACTGGATAAAAACTTACTCTGTATTGTTTGTATATGTCACCGTAAGATTGTGAACTGGGTGAAATAGGTTAGGTTAGGTTAGAACTGTGACCAACCGCACGCGAGCCGAGCGAGCGAAGCGAGCGGTGCCGCGGCAGCGGCCGGCGAGCGTTACTTCCAAGTTACTCGCAGCCAGGCAGGCTATTTAATATTAGCGCAAGGTGCGTTACGTCGCAAGCAAGTTTGATACCAGTTCACAATTTTTCGGTTTCCCATGGAAAGATTATAAACTAGCGAAAAATAATGCGTTAAATTGTAAATGGTTCGTTGCAGTTCACAATTTTTCGACAGTTTATAATCTAACGGAAATAATACCGATAGATTATAAACAATACTTAGTTAAGCTTATTTTAGTTAGTTATTTTATATTGAATGATATTTGTGTAAGTCAGTTTTTTGTTCTGTTCAAGACTTAGGTCAAAGCTGTTTTTTTTTTTTTAATGATTTTATTTTATTTTGTTTTCCATTTTAATTTTATGTAATTTAAGAAGGTTGCTTTGTTTTATGTGAATGTCGTGTACACCTGTAATTGGTATATATATAAGAGCCCATACCTGTTAACTTTAATATTTAATGTACAATATATATGCTGTTGGCGTACCTATTTTAAATAAATAAATAAATAAATAAACTAACGAAGTTCATAATTATACGGTGACATATATATTTCTCTATGGTGTGCGCGATTGGCGTGGCCACCTGCAGGGCCCACCTCATCTAAAATAATTTAACACTTTTTCTTTTGCCATCGACTCAAAAAGAAGAAGTGTAGATATTTATTTTGCTCAATTCTATTAGGTAAGTAGGTACGATCGAGTGTCACAGTACCTACTGATAAGATAATTTATGATATGGAAGTAATTACTATTGATATTCTTATTATGTAAGTATTTAAGAACTTGACGGAAGGTTATCAGTAAATTTGTGTTTTATATAAAAAATCTACTTAATCGTGTTTGATAAAAAATGTAATTAAACATGTTGACATTCAGCTGTTTTTTTTAGGGCTCTGTACCTCAAAAGAAAAAAACGGAACCCTTATAGGATCACTCGTGTGTCTGTCTGTCCGTCTGACACAGCCAATTTGCTCCGAATCTAATGGACCGATTAAGTTGAAAATATGTATTTCTGTGACCCAAACACAGACGTACTCGTATAACGTAAATAAAAAAAAAAACAAATTGTATTGTGTGACATATTAAATGAAAGGGCTTGTTGCGAGAATCTCAATTTTTTTTATAATTTTAAAATAAATGCATTTTAAGATATTTAAGAAAATAGATGAAAATTGACCATTCCCCCATTATCTCCAAAACTACTGAGCCTAAAATTGTGAAAAAAATACAGAGAATGGTTTTTCACTCATAGATTGCAGGAAAACCTATAAGAAGTCTATGGTCTTAAAATAACATGGTAAATCTCTCAATATTGTGCGTACATTTGTAGTTGGAATGTATGGAATAACATTTATTTCAACTACAATGTTAAGTTTGTATTTGGGATAAATTCATCCCAACTACGGAACCCTTCGTTGTGTACGCACAATGAAGAGTTCCGTAGTTGGATACGCACTTGGCCGGTTTTTGTTTATTATTTCGCAAGAACCAATCCTAGCATTAAAGTAGGTACACTGGGTAAAGTTACTTGACTTGTAATCTCAACTAAATAAATATTTCACTTCTCAGGCGTGCAATACTGAAACTGACAATACAAAAGCAAAAATAAACAACTAATTTTAGAAATGATATCAGTATTTTAAGCCTTCGTAGCCTTCGGATAAAGATTCGGTTACGTACGCAGTTTAGGCTATGTAGGGGGTCTACATTATAATGGTAAACAACATTTGCTAAAAGAAACTGAGCAGTTAACAATAACTCTTGCATTATTGATCACTATCATAAAATTCAGATTTGTTTATAATTCAGTTCTTTGGATCGATTTCTTAAACAAAAACCGTCTGCGGTCGGGGGACCCCCGAAAGGAACGAAGTTCTTTCTCACGTATGATTTAAAATTGGATTTTAATTTTGACCAAATTCACATTTTCTTTTTCTCTCACCGGCCATGCAGTGTACAATTGCCTATATGTACAATTTTATCCCACGACACTGATCATTTTACTCTTTTGTTTTTATCTGCCGGCGTTCTCTCTCTCTCTCTCTCTCTTTCTTTCTCTTTGAATTAGAAGAAGACAGTCGCAAGTATTAACACGTTTTAGCGTGACGATATCTGAAAGTTTACTAGTCGCGTTAAAGAACTTCGTCCCAAAAAGATGGCTGTGTGTCCTTTATATAAAATTTGGATGATTCATATTTAAAGTTCTTTCCCTACATCGAATAAAGATAAGACCCCTTGTAGTTCATTTCAATTACCTAACCTAAGAGTACCTTACAAAAAATGTAGCAGAAACCCATCCTTTAGTAAAAATGAGTAAATGACGCTGCCTCTCGAATAGTATTAATTGTATCTAATAAGGTTTCAGTCCAGCCCGTCCCATCCTTGATGTCCTCCCTCCGGTTGACGCCCGAAGCCGAGGTTCGTACCCCAAAGGGGGTGCCCTTAGCGAGCGTTCACCTAGTTTTAATTAGCATAGTTGAATAACCCCTGGCTGGAGGTTTTAAGTGTAGTAGCTTAAGACACCCACAGGAAAGCCCGGTTAAGTAGTCATGATCTCAGAGGTCAACTACCTAAAAAAAATATTTAAAAAAAGGTTTCAGTGTTTCTAGCTGTCATTTAATTGCCGTAGGCAAAAGTTTCCCGTAGTGGAGAGTTTAAATTCCAAATATGTGATGACGTGACTATCATCTTAAAGTCGTGCAATTGGCAAAAAAACGTTCCCGGTAATATGAGGGTTATCTTGTTATAGGTATTATGCGCTAACACTAGACTGCAAGGCGAATACCCAAAAACAGATGATAAAAAAACTCGTAGATATTATATATGCAATATCGCAAATCATGTTTCTGCTCGCGTCTTATAAAAACATTTCAAGCGATAATACTATTCATTACATAACGTTCGGTGAATGTGTTAAGAGCTCCTTAAACATGGCGTTTGTTTATTTGCCGATAGTGTTAACTGTGTTAGTTTACGCTCTATATTATTATTTTACAAGAACATTTAACTACTGGAAAAGCCGAAATGTGCCCGGGCCGGAACCAACTGTATTTTTTGGCAACATGAAGGAATCCGCACTTCGCAGAAAAAATAAAGGTGTGGAGATGCAAGAAATTTACGACATGTTTCCAAACGAAAAAGTGGTTGGTGTATATAGAATGACAACACCTTGTCTTCTTATACGAGACTTGGAAATCTTGAAACATGTCTTCATTAAGGACTTCGAAGTATTCACTGATCGCGGAATTGAATTTAGCAAGAAAGGATTGGGACAAAATTTGTTTCACGCTGATGGAGAAACATGGACAGCCTTAAGAAATCGATTTACGCCTATTTTTACATCTGGTAAATTAAAAAACATGTATTATTTAATGCACGAGGGCGCTACTCAATTTTTGGACTACGTCAGCAAAGAATGCCAAACTAAGCAAGAGTTTGAAATACACTCCCTGCTTCAGACATACACGTTGTCTACCATCTCTGCCTGCGCTTTCGGTATTAATTATGATAGTCTCGGCGACAAAATGGAAACTTTGAAACTTGTAGACAAGTTCATTTCGGAACCGACTTATGCAAATGAATTAGATATGATGTATCCTGGACTTCTGGCATCTCTAAACCTTTCTATTATTCCGACTCCAATACAAAAATTCTTTAAAGGACTTGTCGATAACATTCTCGATCAAAGAAACGGCAAATCATCAGGCCGAAACGATTTCATGGATCTCATACTGGAACTCCGTGAAATGGGAGAGGTCAATTTCTCAAAATACGGAAAAAGTGTGGCGTCTGTTGAAATAACAGACGATGTGATGGCGGCGCAAGCTTTTGTTTTCTATATAGCTGGCTATGAGACCAGTGCTACCACTATGGCCTATTTGATGTACCAGCTAGCATTAAACCCTGACATTCAAAACAAGTTGACGGCAGAAATTGATGAAGTTATTCAAGCACATAATGGAGAAATAACATACGATACCATAAAGGATATGAAATACTTGAATAAAGTATTTGATGAAACTCTTCGCATGTACTCAATAGTAGAACCACTGCAAAGAAAAGCTTCAAGAGATTACAAAGTTCCCGGTACAGATCTGGTTATTGAAAAAGACACTACAGTACTAATATCTCCGAGGGGTATACACTATGACGAGAAATATTATCCCAAGCCTGAAGTATTTAACCCTGATAGATTTGATGCGGAGGAGGTGGGTAAGCGACACCCGTGCGCTTATTTACCTTTTGGACTCGGACAAAGGAACTGCATCGGTAAGTTGACTGTTGGAAATTATACATGCATAAATGGTATCTATTGAATTCTCCAAGCCGCACTATAAACCATCGCAATGGATAGTACCTACGTTATAATTATGTAAATTATGTTTTACTGTCCTAGACGAGGCTTACCCTAGTCCCTACATTGGCGTCGTAAAAACAAATTGAGATCGCAACAAACCCTTTCATTCGATATGTCACACGGAACAGTTAGCAAAACTTTTTTTTAATTTTCTTCTTGGTTCCCACATTCAAAAGTCAATTATTTACGACAGAAATATATATATGTGCCAAATTTCAACTTAATCCGTCCATTAGATTCGGAGCAAATAGGCTGTGTCAGACGTACAGACAGACAAGGGTTCCGTTTTTTCCTTTTGAGGTACGGAACCCTAAAAATGCAGGTTCAGACATATTTGCCACATACTATGGCGTGCAATTATTATGTATAATTATGATTGTTAATAAGTCAATATCATTAATTTAACGTGAATTAAGCAAACAATAATAAATTGGATGCGTATTCATCCAACTTACTCTTAAATTACATGTTGATTTACCTACATGTTCATTACGTAGTAAAAAGAACGCTGTGGTTTTTTAGAAAAAAACTCTTTTTAAAAATAATTTGATAAAAACTTTTCTACAAAGTTATTTTTCACTTTACAGTGTGGGAGTCGGTTGTATTTTTTGTAAAAAAGTTTTTTTTTCACTTTTTTGTGGGTTGGTTCGTAATTTATCTAAGTTACAGTAGCCTAATGTCAACTGCTCGTCAAAAATACCCAAATCGCTATAGACGTGCCTATAATATTTGAAGAGTTCCCTCGATTTCTCCAAGATTCCATCATCAGATCATGACCAAATGCCAATGGGACCAATTTGAAAGTATACACTTTCAAAAAAAAAAAAGAATTTTTCAAATCGGTCCAGCCGTCTTCGAGTTATCGGGGAACACACATAAAAAAAAAACCCGAGGAATACTTTTTTTGAATTCGGAAACTTCGGAAGCTTCCTCCTTTTTTTGAATTCGGTTAAAAACGGGCAAGCGGGCCCCTAAACTGCGCCCGAAATGATTGTATGAAACTTGCTCGGGAAGGTCACCTCCATCGGAAATATCAGAGATGTAGTAACTACGAGTATGTAATAGGTACACACGGCTACAAATTAGGCTATACAATTCCAGTATAAGCTGACCTCACATTGTACGAAAATCATATACAATATTAGATCAGCATAAACTGGAAATGTATAGACGTGTGTACTATCGAAGAAACACATATCTGTACACTGTAAGGACTATTCTTGCTTGCAGCCCGATGGTACCTTTTACTTTACACATTTTACAATTTTAACATATTGGTGTATTTTTCAGGTATGCGGTTTGGCAGACTTCAGTCGCAGTTATGTATAGCGAGTATGTTGTCTAAGTTCAGAGTGGAAGCATCGAAAAACACCGACAGGAATTTAAAGGTTGATCCAAACAGGTTTATTATCGGACCGCAGGGAGGAATACACATCAATGTTTTTCCTAGAAAGTTAAAAGCTTAAGTAAATCTACACATAAAATAAAAATTACGTTCTGTTTGCAATACGGCACTTTTGCATACAAGTCATTGCCATAAGAATTTATAATTTAGGTCAGACATTATTGTAAATGTTTTGTAAACATCTTTTTATTTTAAATCCTATGAATATTTGTTTTCTTTTAACGGTGTAGTTGCTTTTATTTACAGCAGTGGACTGCTATAGTGCCTAGGCTATGCCTAGGCTTGTAATAATGAAATTGTTTATAATTGTTGGAAACTTAGCATATTAAATATAAGATACCTGATAGAAATATAAATTTTCTAGATAGGATTTGAAAGATGTGTACGATTCCATAATCTTGTTACTTTTGTTAACAAAAAATATGTTTTTTTTTTAAATTAAGATGCTGTAATAGCACTGTTAAGATATTAATAAGGCTTTTCATATTATTATTATTATTGATTGATTCCTTAACCTACCATGAAAATAAATAGTAGTTTGATGGGCGTGGCTTATTTCCAAAACACGCGGGAGTGGCAGTTCCATCTTCCGTGGTTAGCCGCCACGAACCTTATCTGAACCAGTGGCCAAAAGTCAAACTAACGAAATCACTGACATCATTAACAAAAACATGTTTTTTTTTTCTAAATTACGATACTGTAACAGCACTGATAAGATATTATGTATATAAGGTTTTTATATTGTTATTATTATTGATTAATTCCTTAATATTTGGAATTGTTAGTATTAAGAAGTGTGTTTAGTTTAATTAAAAATAAATTGACTGAGGTAATCCGACTGTGTACGCTTTATGCATTTAATTTCCTAGCTTTGCGTAAAATATAATTATTGTAAAGTCAATATTTTCACCTCAACAGAACGCTTGGCTGACTTCGAAACAGATTGTGTTATATTACGCAATTAGAGTAGCGATAGTATTGCCATGAATGTAGAAAAAAATACTAAAAAGAGTTGATCAAAGAAAATGTATTTTTTTTTCGATTTTCCAGGATGAATTAACACATTGTCAAAAAAATATTTTCCATTTGATATTGAAAACCTATTTATGAAGTACTTAACACAACATAACATCACGCTTGTTTCCTCGAAGGGTTAGGCAGAGGTGTATCTAATAGTACATCCACATTTCGCCAGTGTTTAAGTCCCATGTATGGAGGGGGCGAGCCTATTGCTATCAACCGGGATTGCTAACAAATCCAGACTCTGGGCTGCTGCTGAGAAATTCCTGAGGGGAAAACCTAATAACATTTTGCCCGACCTGGGAAACGAACTCAGGACCTCATGCTCAGCAGTAGCGCTTGCGACCACTTGACCAACGAGGTAATTAAGGGAGTCATTAAATCTTGAACATTTATGTACTATCGAAGAAACGCATATTCTAAGCAGTTTGAAAACAAAATTCCGTGCACATGACCTTTTTTTTCGTAGGTAACCGTTACTATATCGGCCGTGCGCTGCAAGCAGAAATAGTCCTTACGTTGTTAGGTTGGTTTGTAAGTTTTACTAACAGAGTTTTTGAGTCGTTATTACTAATATTTTTTGGATTGTAGGTACTTGTATGTCTGGTCCAAAATAAAGAATATATTATTATTATTTTTACGTTTACCTTCAGATCTCGGAACCATAGGATCCCGGTCCCTTGGAAGCCGTGCGTGGGGCCGAAGCCAACTCGCAGAGGTCCCTTAGACAAATTTAAATGGTATGAGGCACCAACTGACGATTAGCACACAAGATAACTTTAACTTCGATTGGAGTTTCTTGCCCGTTCTTCTCCATAGAGATCTACATTTTGGAATGGGCAACTAGCTTCAACTTTCTGACTAACTGACCGATTCTTTGACAATTCAAAAGTGCCTGTAAATGGTTTAATTGAAATAAATGCTTTGAGTTTGAGTTTGATTATCCCTGTACGCACTAAGTATGCAAGAGCACCCAAGGACCCTTGGTTGGTGTACGACTATTGCAGAACATGTAAATAAAACTGATTGGTCTATGGCAGGGTTTCTCAAACTTATGGCTCCACGTACCCCCATTAAAGTTTCCAGATGATAGCGAACCCCTAACTCCAAGATAAAAAAAAGAATATAAAATATGTTGAAGAAAATAAGGTTTTTTATTATTTCAATAAAAAGTAACAAATACAGAGCTAATAAAAATAAATATCTTTTAAATATTAATGTGATGGGTAATGGATGGCTTGCCGCAAATTGAATAAATTTTGGAAAATTTTAGCCTTAATTCTGACTCAGCATCAAGTCGATTTCTGGATTTCATTTTTATCATGATTAGGTGCGAAAACCCACTCTCACATTAGTATGTTATACCAAAGAGTAAAAGAAAATTCACCGCTTTGCGTGAGAGTTCGGGAAATTCTTCCTATCTAGATGCCCAAAAATCAATCAAGGACATCCTTTTTAAATCAGCTCGAAGAGTCTCATCAACGGACATTTCTAGTAATGACTCCTGTTGCTTAATACTCAAACTAGAATTTACTCTCTCTGTCGTGTCGTGACTATAAATACCAGTCATCCAGCCACCCATAGAGTACTTTGTAATGCAGCCACCATTACGTAAATCTTGTCGCGAACCCCCTACCGTCGGATGGCGAACCCCTAGAGGTTCGCGTACCCCTCTTTGAGAAACCCTGGTCTATGGGTTTGGGTGTCTATAGTGGATTGGTTACCTAGAACTTAAAAAAGGACTATGTCCCCTGCCTGACCGTTGGTATATTTATTATTATATATTATTATTTATATTTATTTTTTTGACGGCACGGTCGGCGCAGTAGTTAAGCAATTAACTGCTGCGCTGCGTGTCGCGGGTTCGATTCCCGCACGGAACAAATATTTGTATGACCTACAAGTAGTTGTTCCGGGTCCTGGCTGTTTGTGTATGTGAGTTTAAATGTCTGTAAACGCACCCACAATACAGGAGAAATTCATAGAGCGGAGCAACGTTTTAAAAAAAAATGCTATTAAGTAATTGTAGAGTTATGTTACTTTAAAATGGCACAGAATTTAATAAAACCGAGGGTAGGGGTCTTTAAGTAGATTATTCACTTCTGCATGAAAAATAAGAAAATTAAAAATGGCAAAACATGTAATTTAGATTTTTGCGGTATAAGAGCCATGCATGCAAGTCATGCAACACTACAGCTGGGTAAAATAATAAAGGTTGCCAAATAAAAAAAAAAAAATTGTACTAAATATTTCCTTTGTTCACTTTATTTTATTTAGCCCCATCTCCATAATTCACGATACAGGCTGAATTTGCGTTAGGTATTTTCAGTTGTACACACGGCTAAACATCAAGCTATACATTTCCAGTTTATGCTGATCTCGCATTACATAGGATTTCCGTACAATGCGAGGTCAGCTTGTGTACCTACTGGTGTGCATATCTCGTGTAGCTATGCTCTATCCCACCCAGGGTCACCTCTATTACATAGATACGACTTAAACGTGACTAGCGTAATCTCTAACATATGTTTACTATACAAGTATACACCTTTGGTTGATACTTCGAAGAGTACTACCGGAGTGATATTATGAAATTAAAAATAAACTGGAATTCTAACAATATTCAACCAACCGTAACCCATAGACTGCATAAGATTCAGTAGGCAGTCATCATAGCCGTGCATGATGATTGATGATAAATCGCTTGGTGATAAGAACTTGCATAGTTCGACTCGAAAAACATTTTGGTTTCGATAAAGCAGGGGCAAAAAGGTTATTTTCATTGACTTTAATTAATCACCGACACGAAGTAGTCCACTTAGAGCACCCGTCCGAATAGCACCTGCGCGAATAACACCTAGCCTAGTCCACGAAGAGCACCCAATTTATTTTTAAATTTTTGTCCATTAAGAGCACCTACGACTCAGCAATCTAGTGCTGGGATGTTTTTGTTTTACAGGACGTTATTAAATGAAAGGTATCGATAAAAATCACTAGTATGTTTATTAATTACACATATTTACGTACATATGAAATTTGTCTAGGCGACATTTAAAAATGCGACATAATAAAAATCACTATGACAATAATTATTAATTTTACCAAATAATGACGCTTCTTATTTTTAATATATCACAATCAGTCTCCACATATCACTTTTGTTGCAAAATCAGCCTTAATTAAATCTTACCTATTAATAATAATACTTTCTTATTTTTAATATGTCAAAACATTCGACTTTTTGTATTTAAAAAAATTGTCGAACTACTATTACATACAAATAAAGTTCCCGTCTTCTAAAAATATCCCAACTTCTTCAAACAGTGGCTGTAAGATGGCAGCACTGGTTACTTGCTACAAATGCAAAAAAAAACGTTAACATAAAAGATACGGTATTGTGTTCAACATGTAATAACAGATACGAGTTAAGTTGCGATGGTTATCCGGAACAAACTTACCGTTTAACGGATAAAGAAGCAAAAAAAAGATGGAGGTGTAAAATGTGCATTAAAAATAAAAAAGTTATAAGTAGCGAATCATCCAACATCACGTTGAGAAAACAGCAGACCATCATTTTGAACCCGCCATCACTAGACCAAACACGTATTACAAAGAATAATAAACGTGTTGAAGATATACAGCTCACTCCACAATGCACATCTCAGGCCCCGGATTCCCTTATACTCACAGACTTTGATACGTCAGATGAATCATACTTAACACCAAATAAACTGTCGAAGAGTGTAGACGGTACAATATCTGACATAATAACAATGTCCGAAATTAAAGAGACAATTTCCCAGCTAACTGAGAAACTTAATAGTACGCAGATGGAACTTGAAAACTATACTGGAAAACAACGACCTCCACAAACAAATCAATAAGTTTACTGCAGAAATAAAATTATTAAAATCTCTATGCTATTCATCACCAACAGAGAGTAATGGTAACAGTAGTGTGAAAAAGAAGAGACATCCCTACTATCGCACAGCTTGGCCACCACACCTTCGCCTGCCACGCTACGTTCCTCGTTAAAAACCGATTGTAGTAACGACATTCAAACACTAAAATCGCAAACACAGAAAATAATTGAGAACATGAATAACGACCCCTCTTCATCAGGTTCATGCACACTAAAGCGTGGCAAACTATTCCAGGATAAGAAGATCGTATTGAACCAAGTCAACCTGGCATTGATTTGAATCAGTCATCTATAATGAGTCAGCCAACTTCAACCCCATTCCTGCACAAAGAAACAAGATATGTCTAATAAGCACAAATAATGAGAATAAAGTCTTATCGATAGCTGAAGATTTATTTATTGACAAATATCACATAATGTCATTATATTACACAGAACGGAACATTAAAGCATCTACTCAGCGGAATTCAATCAAAACTGTGTGATTATACTATGAGCGACTTTTGTGTATTATTAATTGGAGAGTAGGACTTTAAAATAACTAGCAACTATTTTAATACTATTGTATACATTCGAGATACTTTGAAACTAATTTCTTATACAAATGTAATAATCTGTACTCCCACCTACAAACTACAAAACTACACCAACATCTATAACTGGAGAATTGAGACGTTTAATAATTTATTGTATTTGGATATATTATCTCATGAACATGCATAATTTTTAGATTGTAATTGTAATTTAAATTATGACCATTCAATGTTTGACTTGTTAAAGGGCCGTATTAATAACTATGGATTACGAAATATTTTTGAAAATTTGTTACATTTAATTAATGACATTACTATAAGTTACATGACTAAAGAATATATTGGAAATGCTGCAGGAGAACCAAATTCATTATTTTTTCGACTTTAAATACCTTAATGTTCTGCATCAAAATATTGCGGGACTGTTGAACAAAGCTGACCCACTATTAGTAAATATAGTAGAGCTAAAAGACAAAGATATTGACATGTACGTGATATGTATCACGGAACACTTTATGTTAGCGGGTTATGAACACCACTAGAAAATAAATAACTATGAACTCGCGGCATGTTATAGTCGTACTTGCAAAAAAAGGGGTGGTTCCTGTATCTTAGTAAACAAGGTGCATAAGTTTAAAGAAATTTCGCAAATTAGTCAATTGTCCGTATCTAATGTAATCGAATGTTGTGCAATTGAATTACTTGACTCCAAAATTATAATAGTTTGTGTATACCGAGTACCGATACCAAGTAACCTCAATTTGTTTTTTGGTAGGCTTGACAAGATATTGAATAGTATTTCTAGACTAAAAAAATCATAATACTGTTATAGCTGGTGACTTCAACATAAATGTCATGAAGTGTAACAATGTTACCTTAGATTTCGAGTGTTTATTGTTAAAATATAATTTTACATTAGCACTTAAACAGCCCACAAGATTATCCAGTAATACTTGTCTGGATAACTTTGCCCATAATTTTAATAAAAAGTGTAAGACGGATGTGTTGGAATTTGGCTTATCTGACCATGCTGCCCAATTAATTAAGCTACCAGTTAAGAAAATATTTAAATTAAAATATTGGCGTAAAAAGAAACGGGACTACAGTTTAGAAAATATTCAAAAATTTAAAAATCATATTAAAAGCCTTTCTTTTGATGAAATATATAAAACCAATGATCCATCAGCTGCGTATCATCATTTTATTGAAATATTTAAACTACTTTAGGACTTGTGCTTTCCGCTAACTCAAATCACTGTGCAAGTAAATACTAAGCTAAAATGGATATCGCGCGGGATTAAAGTGTGTAGTAAAAATAAAAGAGAATTACTCTGGAAGTTCAGACGGAAACCATCATTTACTAATAAGCAAAAATATACTAACTATTCTAAACTGCTTAAACGAATTATAAATCTTACTAAGCGCGCACAAAATAATTACAAAATAAATACATCGACTAATAAAAGTAGAACAGCATGGCAAATTATAAATGATAATAAATTGAATATACCTGAGGAATCGACTATTGAATTAAGAATTAACGATAAATTGACAACAAATCCAAAGAAAATTGTCAATGCATTTAAAAACTATTTTATTGAAAAAGTAAAACCTCTTCCAGGTGCTGGTAAGGATGCCACAGCTCTAATCAATCACCGACCCAACTCAATGTTTTTATAACAAATCTAAAAAACACGAGTAGTGTAGGATATGACGGTATTGCAACAATCGTGATCAAAGCAGTGAAAGAAGATATTTCTCAACACTTAAGCCATATTATGAACCTATGTATACTAAGTGGGACATTTCCAAAAGACCTGAAGTTGACAATAATTAAACCTCTATTTAAAAAAGAAGATAAATTTTTAATGGAAAACTATAGACCCCATAGCATTAATTTCCGTATTCTCGAAAATTTTCGAGAAATATATAAATAACGAACTCAACAGATACTTAGAACAGCATGTAATCCTATGTGATGAACAGAAAGGTTTCAGAAAAAATAGAAACATTAATATGGCGGTTTATGACTTTATATACACTGTCTCAACACATGTTGACAAATCTTTACCTGTTTGTTATATTTACTGTGACATGTCCCAAGCATTCGATTATGTAGACCACAATATTCTACTAGATAAACTTGAAGCCTACGGTATAAGAGGAAATGTCTTGGAATTGTTAAAATCATATCTAACAGACCGACAACAAATAACTCAAATAACTAAATTCAATATTAAAGCTAAAAAGGCACAGATCTTCTCCTCTCAAAAGCGTCTTATTACGCATGGTGTGCCCCAGGGAAGTGTATTGGGCCCTCCCTTGTTCTTATTATATATTAATGACCTACCAAATGCAACGAAAGAACCCATGACATTATTCGCTGATGACAGTACTGTAATAATAGCATCCAAAAAAAATTCTGACTATAATTTGGACGCAAATAATTCATTAAAATCAATAATTACCAGGCTTAGCAACAATAATTTGAAAATTAATCTTAACAAAACTAACATAATGCATTTTAGACAGCGGGAAAAATGTAATAATTTATCAAACTTTAATTTATCTTACAATAATAATATTATACAAGAGCCCGATTTCTGGGATTAATCATTGATCAGCAATTAAATTGGAAAAAACAGATTGATGTACTAAGTAAAAAAATCAGCAGCTCGTCGTTTGCCCTCTATAAACTTGCTCCTACTGTCAATACAAACACCTTACTAACGGCCTATTACGGACTTGTTGAATCTTTATTGAGATTTGGGATAATTTTCTGGGGCAATTCAACAAACAAAGACAGTGTTCAAAGCACAAAAGCGTTGTGTACGGGCTATGTTTGGGTTGCAAACTATGGACAGTTGCAGACCAATGTTCATAAAGCACAGAATTTTAACACTTCCATCACTCTACATATTAGAAATAGCAATATTTGTAAAAAGTAATCCTAAATGGTTTCCTCTATTGTCAAATAATTCCGATAGAAGTAGACGTGAGAAGTATAGACTTTGGGTGCAGTCACACTCGGCCAAAACAGCACTTCTAAGTAAAAGTGTTGTAGGTATGCATGGCCCCGTTAATATACAATAAAATTCCGAATGACGTTAAGCAATTGAATTTTAATTTATTTAAGAAACATTTAAAAAACTGCTTTGACTTTTTAAATGACAAATTTTGAATTTTACTATTTATTTGATTTAATATGACATATTTTGCCTGTAATTAAAATTGATTACTTTTTGTACTGACTCTAATTGTATATTTAATTATTGACTATATTTTTGCACTCGACTTTAATTTTATGTAAGAAACTGTCATGAATAATTAATTTATAATTGCCAATTTAATTAACAACGTATAAATATTTTGTACGCCGAGTGAGGCAAAACATGTTGGACCGGTAAAATTATTTTACCATCTATATATGCATATTCATGTATCATGTTACTCATGTTACTCATGTTTGAACAAATAAATTTATGTTTATCTTTGTCACATCATAATCAGTCTCCACATATCACATTTATTGCAAAATCAGCTTTAATCAAATCTTACCTAATAATACCACAAGTAAAACAGGAGTGCAAATTAAAAACGAATTATGTTATTATTACAGGATTGCACCAAGAGAAAGGGAAACGAGTAATCTGCTAAGTGTAGGTACTACCCATAAAGAAGTTACCATTTTCAATTCTGCTGACAAGGATGTTACCCTGACTGCGAAACTAAGTTGCTTTGTCTGCATGACAGCTAGTGCTTCTACCGATCAATCGATCATAATTTGGAGGAAGATACAGAAAAAAACAACAACAAAGAAAGCTTAAGATCTAGCACACATAATCTATCGAGCAGATTACTCGTTTCCCTTTCTCTTGGTGCAATCCTATAATAATAACATAATTTGTACTCCTGTTTTACCTGTGTTATTATTAGGTAAGATTTGATTAAGGCTGATTTTGCAACAAGTGATATGTGGAGACTGATTATGATATCTTAAAAATAAGAAGTGTTATTATTTGGCAAGATTAATTATTGATATAGTGATTTTTATTATCTTTAATTTTTAAATGTCGCCTAGACAAATTTCGTATGTATTTAAGTATGTGTATAAACATTCTAGTGATTTTTATCGATATCTTTCATTTAATAACGTCCTGTAAAACAAATACATCCCAGCAGTAGGCTGCTGAATCGTAGGTGCTCTTCGTGGACAAAAATGTAAAAATAAAATTTTAATCCACGAAGAGCACCCAGGTGCTCTTAGTGGACTAGGCTAGGTGCTATTCGGACGGGTGCTCTAAGTGGACTACTTCACCGACACTTGTTATGTTATTCTGAATCTTCAAAATGTGTTTAAAAATAAGAATATCGTACATAAAGCCACGAAGGTATTTAGCAACACTTTAGGACACGACCTTCAGTAATGAAGTACGCGACCAAAAATAAGAGATGAATGATAGGTGCCTACCATAATGATAACACACATAAATGACAGAGGAAAAATACTTATGTATTAAAGTAAACAGGTTTGTCGCTTGGTATATAATATCGTGTTAAGCCATAATACAGTTCATAATATAGCGTTCAGCAAATTTGTCAAGAGCTCCTTAAAAATGTTGGTCTTTTATTTGCCGGTAGTGCTAATAGTGTTAGTTTACGCTCTATACTATTATTTTACCCGGACATTTAACTACTGGAAGAGCCGAAATGTTCTTGGACCGGATCCAACTGTATTTTTCGGCAACTTGAAGGAATCGGCTCTCCGGAAAAAAAATCAAGGTGTAGTGTTTCAAGAAATCTATAATATGTTTCCTAACGAAAAAGTGGTTGGTGTATATAGAATGACAACGCCTTGTCTCCTTATACGAGACTTGGAAATCTTGAAACATGTCTTCATTAAGGATTTCGAAGTATTTACTGATCGCGGCATTGAATTCAGCAAAGAAGGATTGGGACAAAATTTGTTCCATGCGGATGGAGAAACATGGAGAGCGTTGAGAAATCGGTTTAGTCCCATTTTTACATCTGGTAAACTAAAAAACATGTTTTACTTAATGCATGAAGGTGCTAATACATTTTTGGAGCATGTGAGTGCAGAATGCCAAAGTAAGCAAGAGTTTGAAATACACTCCCTGCTTCAGACGTACACATTGTCTACGATCTCTGCCTGCGCTTTCGGTGTTAACTATGATAGTCTCGGCGACAAATTGAAGACCTTGGAACTTGTAGATCAGATAATTTCGGCACCGACTTACGCAAATGAATTAGATATGATGTATCCTGGACTTCTGAAAACACTTAACCTTTCTCTTATTCCGACTCCAATTCAAAAATTCTTCAAAAATCTTGTGGACACAATTGTTGCTCAAAGAAATGGCAAACCGACAGGCCGAAACGATTTTATGGATCTAATACTGGAACTCCGTGAAATGGGAGAGGTTAATAGCTCAAAATTCGGAAACAGTGTGGCGACTGTTGAAATAACAGAAAATGTGATGGCGGCGCAAGCTTTTGTATTTTATGTAGCTGGGTATGAAACCAGTGCTACCACTATGGCCTATTTGATGTACCAGCTAGCATTAAACCCTGACATTCAAAACAAGTTGACGGCAGAAATTGATGAAGTTATTCAAGCACATAATGGAGAAATAACATACGATACCATAAAGGATATGAAATACTTGAATAAAGTATTTGATGAAACTCTTCGCATGTACTCAATAGTAGAACCACTGCAAAGAAAAGCTTCAAGAGATTACAAAGTTCCCGGTACAGATCTGGTTATTGAAAAAGACACTACAGTACTAATATCTCCGAGGGGTATTCAGTATGACGAGAAATATTATCCCAAGCCTGAAGTATTTAACCCTGATAGATTCGATGCGGAGGAGGTGGGTAAGCGACACCCGTGCGCTTATTTACCATTTGGACTCGGACAAAGGAACTGCATCGGTAAATTTACTTTTGTTGAATAATTATACATGCATAAATGCTATCTATTGAATTCACCAAGCAGCATGTCAATATAATTTATTTAACGTGAATTAAGCAAACAATAATAAATCGGATGCGTATTCATCCAACTTACTCTTAAATTACATGTTGATTTACCTACATGTTCATTTCGTAGTAAAGAACGCTGTGGTAGTGTTTTTTTTTTTTTAATTATTTTTAAAACTATTCGGTATAACAGGCAATCGGGCCCTTAACGCCCGAAATGTATGGGACTTGCTCGTGTAGACGAATAACCTTCCATCAGAAATATCAGAGTTATAAATTAATACGTTATAGGTACTACTTTACACATTTTACGATTTTAACATGTTTGTGTATTTTTTTAGGTATGCGGTTTGGCAGACTTCAGTCGCAGTTATGTATAGCGAGTATGTTGTCTAAGTTCAGAGTGGAAGCATCGAAAAACACCGAGAGGAATTTAGGGGTTGCTGCACACAGAGCTATCATCGGACCGAAAGGAGGAATACATCTCAATGTTATTCCAAGACAACTTAAAGCGTAAGAAAACCGACCGAACTAAATCCATTGCACACAAAAACAAAAACCGACTGTCCTTCCGTCCTCGCCGCCGAGGCCCGCCGCGACGTCCCCGTCCCATCCCCGACCCTTGCTCGAGCCAGCCCGCGCTGCTGAGCCTGTAGCTTTAAATTCCCATAATAATAATATTAATCTGATCCAGCCTGTCCCTTGCTGTCCTCCCCACCGACGCCCTAAGCCGAGGTCCGTACCCCACAGGGTGTATCCTTAGCGTGTAGTCGTTTAGTTTCTAAGTTTTATGCCCTGGCTGAAAGCCTTAATTTATTGAGGCAGCGACAGGAAAGTCCTGTTAAGCAGCCCAACCTCCTAGGTTGACCTGCAAGATGCCATAAAAAAATAAAAAGAGACCGAACTAAATCCATTGAGTACCCATAACGCATCCAACGAAACAGTTGCCTTAAACAGGCTTCCGTTCTAAGATTGCAATTGCAAAAAATAAGCCCTGACATGGCTCATTATTATACTTAGTTATTGATTATTAAGCACACGAAATTTATTTAAGTATACATTTTATTTTATTTTAAACCCAGTGAATATTTGTCTTCCATTCGTGGTGAAGCAGCTTTAATTTCCAGGACTGATGTGGGCTAGTCATGACTACTGTATCCATCTTCTTATCTTTTGTCAAACTTAGATATCTTGAATGCGATAGTCTGATCAAATAATGCATTGTTAAATAAAATGAGATTGAAGGATCGTTCATTAATTACGTGAGGCATTTATCAGGGAGGGAGGTTGAATCTCATCCAATCTCACGTGGGGGAGAGGGGGTCTCGGCAAATATCACGTTTTTTTCCCGCAACAAACAGTGTAAAATTGCGAGAAAACTGGATAAAATTTAGTAACATATGTTTCTCCACTAAAATGGCTAAATCCTACACAAAAACGAGAGGTGTCATGGGACACCCAGTTAAAACGAATTTCCTTATCATAACGTATTAAATAACATGCACAATGACTAGTCTTAAGATTAATCAAATTATGTTTTTTTTAATGAATCCATTGCAATCAAGCCCAGATTAACGTATTTACACAAAAAATACGCATTTTGAAAATCTCACGTGAGATTAGGGTAGGGCCAAGTCTCACGACATCTCGCCAAAGAGATTTTTTTGGAGATTTTCCTCCCTCCCTCCCGGGAGGGAGAAAAATCTCCAAAATCGCCTTACGTAATTAATTAAAGCCCCCTTAGTAACCTCGTTCACATTGTCCTCTGTCGAGTGGGCACGTTCTAAAGCGTTGCATTTTTGTTATTTCCTGTAGCGTTATTTACATGGCACGACTTGCCGAAAGCTCTACAGAAGCCAATGTGACGGGGACCTTAGTCAAATACCTATCAAGATTACGGTTTTCGGAAGATGTAGGTACAGTTAACCGGACGTAGCATTGACAGTACCTTTATTTCGTAGTAGTCAGTTAAGTTTAGTAGTTCAGGTGTAATCGTGCAGTTGACAGTACGATTAAAATGTTCATACTTCTCTCAGTAAAGCCAGTAAGTTAAAATAATAATGATAAAAATAATAATGTTTGTTTTTCAATGCTGATAGTGTAACAGCACTGATTAGATATTTATTATTTATGTTATGTAAGGTAACTATTGAGTTTTATTAACATTAGTACCTACATAAAAAACTGAGTTTGTTAAGGGGTATATTTTAATAAAATAAATGCTAAATTGTGTGTTTTATTCATTTGATGCTTAAATAATTTAAAAAACTATACCTAATCATTAGAAATATTGTATCAGTAACAATATTTTCACTTGATGTTCAGGTATGATTAGCCCCTTCGCAGATTAACTCTGAAATACCGTGTTTAACTGATGCGGTGAACGCCTGGAAAGTGACTTATCTGGATACGGTTCAGCCCGAGAACCCGTCTTCCCAGAGACAGTGGGATGAGCCGCTCTACAGGTTGGTACGGAATTACCTCATTAAAACGTCCAATACTGCAGAGCGTGCCCACCTGCTGACTGTGGAAGAATGGGAGGCGGGCCTCTGGTTTCAGGCGCTACCGTCACCCAACTTGGACACTATGCTGAGTGACACCACTTTCCAGTTCGCTACAAGTCTACGTCTGGGTGCTCCTTGCGGGGCTCCACATCGCTGTCAGTGCGGTGAAACAGTCGACTGCCTCGGACACCATGGCCTATCCTGCAGCAGGAGCGTTAGTTGTTCGACACGGCACACCAGCATTAATGACATCATCCATCGGGCTCTTGTCACCGCCAGCTGTTTTAGCACCCAATCAATGGTTTATGGCACGCGATGATGGGAAGAGGCCAGACGAAATGATCATAATGCCTTGGAAATGAGGTAGACCTTTGGTATGGGATACAACCAGTGTCGTCACCCTCGCACCATCCCATCTTCCCAGCACGGGCAGCTGTTGCAGGTGCAGAAAACCTAGGACAAAGAATCAGCATTGCCATCCATCGTGGCAACGTCATAATTGTTGTTTACAACAATTATAATTTCGATCAAACACTAACTCTAACCTTAACTACAGTGGCCCTAATCCTTTGCAAAGTGAAAAATAACTTAAACTTCGGAAGTCGGTGTCTTTGGTTTTGTATTTTCGTTATTTGCCACGGAAATTTATGTTATTTTTCACTTTGTAGTGGTTTTTTGGAAGTCGGTTGTTTTTTTTGTAAAAAAGTTTTTTTTCTCACTTTTTAGTGGGTTAATTTGTAATTTATCTAAGTTACATTAGCCTAATGCTAACTGCACATCACCTTTTACAAAATATTGCTTTTCCCGATGCAGGGACGTTCATCGTTGACGAGTTCTTCTGGTACTTCACCATCAACTCCACTTCTCCACATGCATTGTGACGAGCATAAATTGCATTGCAACCATATTAAAGTAATCGAATCGCAACCCGTGAAATACTTATTATTGAGTAGTTCCGGTGGCTATTTGTGGTCTTCATCATCAGTTCCACTTAACCAAATGGTGCTTTCCAAGAGCAACTGCACGAGTTACTATAAAAAATACCCAAATTATAGGTTTGCCTATAATATTTGAAGAGTTCCTTCGATTTTTCTGGGATGCCATCATCAGATCCTGGTTTCTTTATCATGGTTGGTACCATGATAAGGAAACCATGATAACAGAAAGGAATTTATTTTTTTGTTGGAAGGGTGGTCCCTTGGGATATCTCCCTTCCAACAAAAAAATAATCATCAAAATCGGTTCATAAACGACGAAGTTATCCGCGAACACGCATAAAAAAAAACCTCCTTTTTTTGAAGTCGGTTAAAAACTAGCTAGCTGTTGCATGACATGCTGGAAGTAATCTAATACCGAATCTTACGGTACTACACGCAAAATTGAAGGACAAGGAAAAAGATTGTGGCATTATCGTAATCAAGTTTCGCGGCAAGCAGGTAGGTATATAAAATCACGCCAAGCTATTTTACTAGTCATATCACAATATTCGGTTAATGTGTTAAGAGCTCCTTTAAAATGGCGGTAATTTATCTGTCAGCAGTGTTAATAGTGTTAGTTTCCGCTCTATATTATTATTTTACAAGAACATTTAACTACTGGAAAAGCCGAAATGTTCCCGGACCGAAACCAACTATATTATTCGGAAACATAAAGGAATCCGCACTTCGCAAAAAAAATGCGGGCGTCGTGATACAAGAAATCTACAATAGTTTTCCGGAAGAAAAAGTGGTTGGTCTTTACAGAATGACAACACCCTGTCTCCTTATACGAGACTTGGATATTTTGAAACATATCATGATTAAAGACTTTGAAGTGTTCACTGATCGTGGAGTGGAATTTAGCAAAGAAGGATTGGGACAAAATTTGTTTCACGCTGATGGAGATACATGGACAGCCTTAAGAAATCGGTTCAGCCCCATTTTTACATCTGGTAAATTGAAAAACATGTTTTATCTATTAGATGAGGGTTCTAATTCATTTGTGGACTATGTGAGCACAGAATGTCAAAAGAAACAAGAGTTTGAACTGCACTCCCTTCTTCAGACATACACGGTGTCTACGATCTCTGCCTGCGCTTTCGGTGTTAACTATGATAGTCTCAGTGACAAATTGCAGGCGCTGAAACTTGTAGACCAGATAATTTCGTCACCAAGTTTTGCTGTTGAATTAGATATGATGTTTCCAAAACTTCTGAAAGCACTCAACCTTTCTATTTTTCCAACCGCTGTGAAAAATTTCTTTAAACGCCTTGTGGACAACATTATTACTCAAAGAAATGGAAAACCTTCCGGCCGAAACGATTTCATGGATCTAATACTGGAACTCCGTGAAATGGGAGAAGTCAATAGTACGAAATTCGGAAGAAATGCAGCCTCTGTTGAAATAACAGACGATGTGATAGCAGCGCAAGCTTTTGTATTTTATGTAGCTGGGTATGAGACCAGTGCTACAACCATGGCCTACATGCTGTACCAACTAGCGTTAAACCCAGACATCCAAAGCAAGTTAACCGCAGAAATTGAAGAAGTTATTCAGGCAAATGATGGGAAAGTGACATACGAAACCGTAAAGGAAATGAAATACTTGAATAAAGTATTTGATGAAACCCTTCGTATGTACTCAATAGTAGAACCACTGCAAAGGAAAGCCACAAGAGATTATAAAATACCCGGTACAGATGTAGTAGTTGAAAAAGATATGATAGTCCTAATATCCCCGAGGGGTATACACCATGACGAGAAATATTATACCAACCCTGAAGTATTTAACCCTGAGAGATTTGATGTAGAGGAAGTGGGTAAGCGTCACCCATGCGCTTATTTACCATTTGGATTAGGACAAAGGAATTGCATTGGTAAGTAATTAAGCCATTCATATCAAATTATATATCAATTATGATATCTTTCTCACACACAAACTATTTAAAAACATACATCATTATGCACGTTTTAAAATAATTTTTGTTTAATAATCCCTTGAAAAACAAGTATAATGCAGTATGATCCCGAGACTCCCGAAGAAGAGGCAAATTTCTATCTGGGTCATTCTGTACTATAACTTTAATTTTTAACCGACTTCTAAAAAGGAGGAGGTTATATGTTCGTCCCGTAGGTTTTTTTTTTTTTATGTATGTCCACCGATTTCTCCGTCAATTGTGGATCGATTTTGAAAATTCTTTTTTTGTTTGAAAGGGTATGCTCTCGATGTGGTCCCATATAAATTTTATTAACTTTGATAGTTTTTGAGTTAGCTTCAATAATTCGTATTTTTCCTACTTAGTATGTGGATGATACGATAAGTTCCTGTCACTATTATTTACATAGCTGGTAGTGGTTTTCAAATTTGTGTGGGGTAGGTACCACCACTAAAAAGTGAAAAATAAAAACATTTTACAAAAAAAAAAAAACAATCGACTCCCAAAAAACACTACAAAGTGAAAAATAACTTTAATTTCGGAACAAAAAACGAAAATTCTAAACCACAGACACCGACTTCCGAAATTAAAGTTATTTTTCACTTTGTAGTGTTTTACGGAAGTCGGTTATTTTTTTTTTTTTATAAAAAGTTTTTATTCGTGTGACGTCCTAATTTAGCTAGAACAGACAAATTGTATTTGAAAGTGTTTTTAATTTTTTTTAACAATGTTTGTGTTTTATGCTTGACAAATATTTAAAACGTCAAAAATATCAAAGCTATCCCAATAACTGTATCATTTTACATTAACGTTGTTCTTCTATTGAGTTTAAAAAGACAACGTAACTCGTGTATTTTTTTAATTAATTCAACATTTTTTTGTTTATTTTTAGGAATGCGGTTTGGCAGGCTTCAGTCCCAATTATGCATTGTGAAGCTTTTGTCCAAGTTTACGGTGGAGCCATCAAAGAACACTGACAGGGATTTAGGAGTTGCTCCACAAAGAGCCCTTATCGGACCTGAAGGAGGAATACATCTAAATATTGTGCCTAGGAAGTTGGAAGCCTAAGAACACGAATGTATATTAATCTGTTCTGAAGGTACATATGCCTACGTTAATTGTGTTGGTTTGACAAGTGTCCGTACAAACTCAAACTCAAAGCATTTATTTCAAATAAACCAATTATAACATAACATAACATAACATCACGCCTGGTTTCCCCGAAGGGTTGGGCAGAGGTGTCCCTGTAGCAGGTACACCCACATTTCGCCAGTTATGTTTAAGTCCCATGTAATAGGGGCGAGCCTATTGCCATCAACCGGGCACAAATCCATACTCCGAGCTGCTACCGAGAAATTTCAGATAGAAAAACCCAATAACACTTTGCCCGACCCGGGAATCGAACCCAGGACCTCATGCTCAGCAGTAGCGCTTGCGACCACTAGACCAACGAGGCAGTCTAACCAATTACAAGTACCAATACCAATACCAGTACCAATTATAAGTACTTATGAATTGTCAAAGGGTCGGTCAGACAGGAAAATGAAGCTAGTTGCCCATTCCAAAGCGTAGTAGGTACCTATGGAGAAGAACGGGCAAGAAACTCCATTACATTAATAGTTATTACAATATTTGTGAATCACTTGTCATTATAATTTTGTTGAGTTCCTGTCACATGTTTTACCGAATGTATCATTTAGGCATAAGGACTTTAACACTTTTTATTTAGCATGAGTCTTAGATTTCAAAACGTCGATATTTGATTTCTATCAATCATTTAGATACATAAATGTATAAATTACTTAAATATTTTTTTTATAGAAGCTGGGATTCGGAATATGTATGATAATTTTTAAAAGCATTCTGTACATTCTTGTGCTTTAAAAATATATTTTTATGTAAAAATAATCTCTTAATTAGAAATTATTTCAAATAAATATGATAACGTAATGTAGCAACAGAACTGATATTATTAGTAAGTTAAGTATTGTATTTTCGTTAATATAAAAAAATTGGTATGCCTATATGTTGGGGATTGCAATCGAGATATATTTTAATTAAATAAAATGTTATTAATTGACGCAAACCAACCACACTTTCTACTCTTAATTCCCTTAAGAAGTCCTTTTAATATCTGCTGATTTCTTACGAGCTATGTACTTACATTGATGGTGAAAAATTAAAGAAATGGCATGTTTTTGCAATCAATGTTTATTAAAAAGTTAGTGAGGAGCTCGTAGCTAAGTAATAATAGCCGCACGGGTCGATCACTAAAAAGTAGCCCCTTGTCAGTGATAAAATACCTACCGAAGTTAACTTTTAACTTTGGTATTTACTACTAAGACGTACAAAAATAAGTGCTTATAAAATTTCGTTTATGGAGGTAAATTTCCCTGTAGTCAATGCTGGGTCCCGTGCGTAAACGGCGCGCCGCGCCGCGCCGCAACTACTTTGATACGCGAGCGCCGCAGTGTCTGTGTTGTAGGGGGGTCCGCGCCCACTCAACCCGCGTAGACTCTGGATATTTCAATACCTGGATATTTCTGTTTTGATAGGCGTAAAAACGTCGATGTATAATTATACAGAAAAGTGTCGATTTAACACTTGCACCACAGAGAGTGTAAAATTTAAATAATGTTAGGATATATAAATCCATAACTAAACAAGTAAGTACTTATCCTTTTTAGGGTTCCATACCTCAAAAAGAAAAAACG
Source organism: Agrochola litura (assembly GCA_949152395.1). Lineage (NCBI taxonomy): Eukaryota > Metazoa > Arthropoda > Insecta > Lepidoptera > Noctuidae > Agrochola > Agrochola litura. The sequence goes on from OX424509.1 coordinate 9,837,074, forward strand.
GAACCCTTATAGGATCATTCGTGTGTCTGTCTGTCTGTCCGTCTGTCACAGCCAATTTGCTCCGAATCGAATGGACCGATTAAGCTGAAATTTGGTACACAAATGTATTTCTGTAACCCAAACACGAACGTGTAACGTAAATAAATGAATTTTGAATAAAGGAGTCACTTTTGGGGGAAAACAAGAAAATTTAAAAAAAAAAAGTTTTGGTAACAGTACCGTGTGACATATCAAATTAAAGAGCTTGTTGCGACGATCTTAAACATATTTTATATAATTTTAGATATTAAAGAAATTTGATGAAAATTGACTATTCCCTCTTATCTCCGAAACTACTGGACCTAAAATTTTGAAAAAAATACATAGTATGTCTCTTTACTCATAGATTACAGAAAAACCTAGAAGAAGTCTATCGTCTTAAAATAACATGGTAAATCTCTCAATATTGTGCGTATAAACTTACATTTGCAGTTGGAATGTATGGGAGAACATGTTTTTCATCTACAATGTTAAGTTTGTTCTTGGGATAAAAAAAATCATCTCACCTACGATTTATAGATTTATCCAATAAAATGCTGGCTTCCGTAATACTTATGGAGCTAGTCATTATTATTTGTAAATAACTATAATTTCTAGATCGGACTTTATAATAATATATTCAGATGATTTGTTTGAAAATTAAAATTGCAACGGAGGAGGGGGACTATGTAATTATGCAATTTAGATTATTTATAATCTAACAAACTTAAATATTCGTAAGTAGGTACATATTTTTTTACACGATAACGTATCAGCACTGATATGACTATGAGGTAACCTTTCTTATTTTATTAACGCAAAACTTTTAGACTGTTATCTGGGGATATTTTATTGTATTAAAAACAAAGGTCTATTCCTCGACGTTATGGCTTTTGATTCCCCTAATAGAGACATAGCTAGGTATCTAACTTTGTATTTATCTTTCTATAATATAATATAATCCAATATGTAATTATAAAGAGGTAAAATTTGTTTGATTGTTTGTAAGTTTGTATGTAGGAGGTAATATCCGGAGCTACCAGAGGGATTTGAAAAATTCTTTTTGCATTCGATAGTCCAACTATCGAGGAAGGTTATAGGCTCGCGGACGAAGTCGCGGGCAGAAGCTATCAGATATATTGTTAAAGAAATCGATATTTTCACAGTTCATACGCCGATTTCGAAATTCCTTGCACTAATTGTTTAGCAAATTGCCTACCAACTTTAATTGCCCATATTTATATTCAAATCACAACTCTCATGCGTTAACAGTTGTATAAAATAGCAATGTGTTAATTTGATAAACAATTAATTTCCCTAACTGTGACATATGTAGCTTTCATAACCGATGACCAACTTATTAAAAATATAATACTAAATACCTACGTCTGGCTATAATAAGTGGTGTCGTAAATCTCTAAGGGAGGACACTAGGGGACATACGTATGTTCAGACGAAATCTCCTAAATATTATGCCAAAATATATTACAATCGTCAAAACCGGAAAATGTACGGGAATCGCAGGAAAACATTTTTATAATGTTTTTTTCCATTAATTGCTATCAGTTTTACTCACATTATTCCTAAAATTAGAGTTTAATCGAAAAAACAGAGTCCTTTCAATTAAGATTATATTGGCATAATTTGTTTTGAAAAAATCTTGAAATTATATCGTCCGCCGGTTTGTATGGAGTCGATCCACGCTGCATCGCGTTGCGCCAGTCTGCACGAGTCGTAATATGTTGTTCTCTGACGAAGCAGTCACCGATAAATGTTGATTCAGAAACAATAATAAACACAAATCCACTTATAAAAGCAGGGGATCATAATAGTAGATATGATCGTAATCGACTTGCTCGGTTGGTATATAAAATTATGTCTAGCGATATTGCAATTCATATCATAATATTTGGTGAATGTGTTAAGAGCTCCTTTAAAATGTCCATCTATTATTTTCCGGTGGTGTTGATAGTGTTAGTTTATACTCTATATTATTATTTTACAAGGACATTTAACTACTGGAAAAGCCGAAATGTTCCCGGACCGGAACCCACAGTTTTATTCGGCAACCTGAAGGAATCGGCACTACGCAAAAAAAATCTGGGAGTAGTAATACAAGAAATCTATAACATGTTTCCAACGGAAAAAGTGGTCGGTATGTATAGAATGACGTCACCTTGTATCCTCATACGAGACTTGGATATTTTAAAACATATCATGATTAAAGACTTCGAAGTATTCACTGATCGTGGCATTGAATTCAGCAAGGAAGGATTGGGACAAAATTTGTTTACCGCTGATGGAGAAACATGGGCAGCCTTGAGGAATCGCTTTACTCCTATTTTTACATCTGGTAAATTAAAAAACATGTTTTATTTAATGCATGAGTGTGCTAATACATTTGTGGACCACGTGAGCGCCGAATGTCAAAAGAAGCAAGAGTTAGAATTACACTCCCTTCTTCAGACATACACGGTGTCTACGATATCTGCCTGCGCTTTCGGTGTAAACTATGATAGTCTCAGCGACAAATTGCAAGCGCTAAAACTTTTAGACAAATTAATTACGAAAGCGAGTTTAGCACGTGAAATACTTATGATGTATCCAAGACTTCTGAATGCCCTTAACATTTCTCCAGTTCCGAAACCCATTCAAAATTTCTTCAAAAGTCTTGTGAACAACATTATGACTCAAAGGAATGGCAAACCATCAGGCCGACAAGATTTCATGGATTTAATACTGGAACTCCGTGAAATGGGACAGGTCAGTAGCTCAAAATTCGGAAACAGTGTGGCGCCAGTTGAAATAACAAAAGACATAATGGCGGCACAAGCTTTTGTATTTTATTTAGCTGGGTATGAGACCAGTGCCACAACCATGGCCTACATGCTGTACCAACTAGCGTTAAACCCAGATATACAAAGCAAATTGACAACAGAAATTGAAGAAGTTATTCAAGCACATAATGGAGAAGTAACTTATGATACTATAAAGGATATGAAATACTTGAATAAAGTATTTGATGAAACTCTTCGCATGTACTCAATAGCAGAACCACTGCAAAGAAAAGCTATAAGGGATTACAAAATTCCCGGTACAGATGTGGTAATTGAAAAAGACACTGTAGTACTAATATCTCCGAGGGGTATACACTATGACGAGAAATATTATCCCAAGCCTGAAGTATTTAATCCTGATAGATTTGATGCGGAGGAGGTGGGTAAGCGACACCCGTGCGCTTATTTACCTTTTGGACTCGGACAAAGGAACTGCATTGGTTAGTTGACTATTCCATATTATTTTATTTGTTAATTGATATTAATATTATTTATTGAATTAATAAAAATAGATCAGATCAAGAAACTCAAAAGAACATAAATTGTTTCTACAATGTTTTCAAATTACAGTGTTAATAGGTATGAGAGGACAGTGCAGGCCTATCAACAAGTACCAGGTACTTAGTAAAATATAAAATGGTCCACAAGTCTACAGCCTACAACGTTCTCACATTCACAAAATCTAAAAGAAAATAATCTATATAAAAGAAAGAAACTAAAAGAAATAATCTATATATAATCTATATATCTACTTTTGGGTGAGAATTACTGTGTGGTACAAGCAATTTCTGATTAAATTCAGTTATCAATGATACGATTATAATAATTCACTGTTGAAAACGTCAAGGTTATCAATATTTAACAAAAACTTTTTCGTGTTATTTTTAGGAATGCGGTTTGGCAGGCTTCAGTCTCAATTATGCATAGTGAAGATTTTGTCCAAGTTTACGGTGGAGCCATCAAAGAACACTAACAGGAATTTGAAGGTTGCTCCAACCAGAGTACTTATCGGACCAGACGGAGGAATACATGTCAATGTTATTCCGAGAAAGTTAAAGGCTTAAAAAACTTACACAACGCGTTTACAGATGAATCTATCGTGAAGGTCATCTACGGGGTAATTGCATAACACACTATCAGTAGCAATGGCTTTTATTTTGTCAGTTCAACAACATTCATTGCGTTATTTACGTTGTTGGGCAGACAAATTTTTCTAACATATGAAGCAATGGATTAGTAATATCCCTAAAAATGATTCAGATTGTGATTGAAAGAGTGTTGCGCAATTAGGGTGCTGGACGATACATAGATTTACTCAATAAATGTTGGCGTCCATAATTCTTCCTACATAGTAATTACTTGTGTAGACTATTGATTGCGAAGACATTTAGTTACTAAGAATCAAACATAACATCATAACATCACGCCTCGTTTCCCCGAAAGGGTTACTATTGACGAATTCCTAGTTGATAAAATTTCATGCGACTGACCATTTTATGGATTTATGTTTTTAATGTAATATTCATATGTCTACAAATTTATTACAATCTAATATACCTAGTTTTTAATTTCTATTGATTATTGATTTTATTGATTGTTCATAATGTTTCATGTAATTTTTAACTTAATTTCTAATATTGTAATTTAACAATGCATGCCTTTATAGGGTAGATTTTTGAGCTACTATAAAATATTTTGAAGACCCTGTTGTATCACCAAAAATGGCATTAATAAAAACTTTGAACTTTGAGGTGTACCTGTAGCAGGTACACCCACATTTCGCAAAGTATTGTTAATATTACCTATATCCGATATTTCTGGCAGATCAAAAAAATTACATGGTGCTAGTCATCATTGTTTGTCAAATAACAATAATTTCTAGATCGGATTTTATTATAATAATTGTTGAATATTCAAATAGTACCTGTTATTATGTCCTAAGATTATTTATACAACGTGTAACAAAAACCCTGTCTGACCCTTAAGGATTAGAGGAGGAGTGTTGTTAAGAATCGTACTGAGAGTTTATTTATGTGGTAATTTTTTGGAAAAAAGGAAAAGTAATCGCCTCATTTTTTTTTAATGGGGAATTTTACCCGCTTTATTACACAGGGTGCGGACGACCGTCGTCCAGCGGGTGTCTACAAGTCATAACTTATGACCACCGTTGAAAATATACCAATTTTAATCGAATTGTGATAAATTTGGTACTAAAAACGTGAATAAAAAAAAAGTTATTGCTATATTTTTATTTTTTGTTTTTCTTATGTGCCCTTTTCGAATCGGACAGAGTTTTAGTAACACATATTGTATAATCTATCAAACATAAATATTCGTAAGTAGTTACATATTTTTAAAGGCAAACAGGCGCGAAACGACAGCGAGACGCGACACTAGAAAACAATTTCTAGAAAAACTTCACAGTAGAACAATTATCGGTGTCGGGTCGCGCGACAAGTCGCGCCAGTCTGCACGAGCCTTAACACGATAACGTATCAGCACTGATATGAAATATGAGGTAACCTTTGTTATTTTATTAACGTAACACTTTTGGTCTGTTATCTGGGGATATTTTATTGAATAAAAAAACATGGTGTATATTGTCCTCGACTTTAGCCTTTGATTCCCCTAATGAGACACACCTACCTCTTTTTTTGTGTGGGAAATTTTCAAATAACTTCTCCCGCTCTGGGTGGAGCGGGAGGGCGTATCAGACTCTTACTGACTAAAACCCACCCGTGTTCCTTCGGTGGCCCTGTTGCCAGGAGCCACGATGTCCCTTTCGGCCCTTATTCGCAGCCCCGGCAGGCATTGGCACTAGCGGACCCCGTCAATTCTGCTGACATCTCTTTGAGGCGCGCGTGGAACACAACGCGCCGTCGACCCGAGCTTGGTCCTTATCGGACGGCGAGCTACCCATTGTTCACCATCCGCAAGCCCGCGCCTACGGTGGTCGGAAATCGGCTCGCGAATCCCGCCCAGGACGTCCCCTCCGGCGGCATTTAGAGGCGTGAGGGCGCGAAATTTGCCTCTCCCTCACGCGTTCCGCCTCCTCCTTCGCGAGCATTACCGCTTCGCAGAAGGAAGTGACGGCCTGCTATTTCCTCTCGCTCCGTACCATGGCCTGAACCAGGGCCGGACGCGAGAGATCCGCCTAAGCCGGGCAGACCTCCACCGTATGCTCCACCGTGTCCTCCGGGCGATCCACACAATGGTGGCATCCGGGCGTTTCCTCCCGCCTTATCCTGAACAGAAACCTCCCGAAACAGCCGTGTCCGGTGAGGACCTGCGTCAGGTAGAAGGTGAGGACGCCGTGGCGCCTCTCTAGCTACTCCTCAAAGAGGGGTCTTATCGCCGCAATTGTAGCGTGCCCAGCGCTGGGTTGCGACAATCGTACACGAGACCATACCGCCATGAGATCCCGCCGGAGCTCTGTCCGCTGTGCCGTGATTTCTCGCGGCAGCGGAGTTAAGCCCCGGTGTTTCGCCTCCTCACGCCACTCCCAGATGTGCGCGAGGACCTTTGCCTCCAGATCCCACGGCGGTAATCCGGCAAGGAGGCTTTCCGCCTCGCAGGAGACCGTGCGGTATCCTCGGGCCAGCCGGATGGCCAATGACCCTCTGGGACGCGTTCAACCGGGAGCTGGCCGCAGCCTCAATGAACACGCCTACACCGGCGCCCCGTAAAGGGCCATGGATTGCACGATCCCCGCGTAGAGCCTCCGGCAGGAGGCGTTTGGACCCCCTAGATTGGGCAGGAGCCGCTTCAAAGCAGCCCCGGCCCGCTCCAGTCTGGAAGCCAAACGTCGGAAAGGCTCCATGAAGTTCCACCGGTTGTCTAGGACGAGTCCAAGATACTTCATCGTCGACTCGACACCGATGCGAACCCCTCCCGCCATTACCTGGAAACCCGACGGTGGCGCATTCCGAGGACCATGAAAGCCCATGGCCTCGGAATTCTGCAGGGCCACCTTGAGTCTCAACTGCCGGATCCTGTCGACGATTGTCGCAACCCCGCGTGTCGCTAAGACGCGTCATGTTCGTGAACGGGCGCCGACAGTTGAGACTGGTCATCTCTTATCTGCCAGGGCTTATTTTTAATCATATATTTTCAATTGCTTTGATTATTTTTTGTACATTGTTCTCACATATAGAAGCAACAAGAATAATGTACCCAGAATTTTGTAATATCTATATTTAAAAGAGTGGCCTTGGAGTTTCTTGCCCGTTCTTCTCCATAGAGATCTACGTTTTGGAATGGGCAACTAGCTTCAACTTTCTGACTAACTGACCGATTCTTTGACAATTCAAAAGTGCCTGTAAATGGTTTAATTGAAATAAATGCTTTGAGTTCGGCCGCCGCCTGGTACGACCGACAGAACAAGCCTAAGCTTGATGTTTTTCTGTGTACGTTCTACGAACTACCATAAATGAAAGTAGGTACAACAAAATGTAAAATAAAACGAATCACAAAAATAAAGAATAACGTATAAGTAAAGGTTTTATAGGATATAATTCTAAAGGAGTGAAAAAGGCTAGTGAGTTTTAGAAGGAAGCATTTTATAGCTTGGCTGATTAACTCGACAGTTGGTTTAAAAAACCTAAAAGTTAAAAAAAAAATAGATTTTTCAAAATGTATCTCTAGGAGGGGTGAAAACAGGGAAAAGTGTATATGAAATGTATACATTATTTATCTTTAACTTGAAACTTGCCCCGAACTCATATATGTATAATAAAAACAGTGGCACTCCGGGAGTGCCGACAGAAGTGAAGACTTGAAAAAAATCGGCACCGCGATAATTAACGCGTTGATGGTTTTTACTTCATGGTTTCGGTAAATTCCGTCACAGTGTCGCGAAATCAATGGTTTAGTCCCATCTCAAAAATGCCCAACGCGCCTAAAGAAGTTTTTACTTCAATAAATAATAAAGATCTTCAACATTATTACTACCATTTAAGTCGGGTGAAGGGGGTGGTGAAATTTGTAGGGGAAAGTACGAAATTCATGCGAACGAAGTCGCGGGCGACTAATAAGTTTACGGGTTTTTCGAAAATCGACCAGCAAAAGGGACTTATTAAGTTTTTGGGGAGGATTTCACTGAGTATTTGGATGAAGTCATAGTAATCTAAACATTTATTGACGAAACACGTGCATGAAGATTTTTTTTAAATCAATCCCTTTCGGGCTGAAAAGGGGGGAACAGTTTATTTGAAAATGATTATACCTTTAATCAATAAATTTGAAAATTGAACCGAATACTTAATGAGTAAAAAGGTCATCATCCGGTTAAAAGGGGGTGAAGGGGATGTTAAATTAAGTAGGAAAAAATCATAATCCACGCGGACAAAGTCGTGTGCGAAATGTTGGTATGTACTACATAATATGTTGTTCTCTGCCAAAGCAGTCACCGAAAGATGCTCAGAAATGATAACAAACACACTTATAAAAACAGGGGAACAGATTATTATAATCGTAATCGACTTGCTCGGTTGGTATATAAAATGATGTCTAGCGATATTGTCATTCATATCATAGTATTCGGTGAATGTGTTAAGAGCTTCCTAAAAATGGTGTTGGTTTATTTACCGATAGTGTTAACGGTGTTAGTTTACGGTCTTTATTATTATTTTACAAGGACATTTTACTACTGGAAAAGCCGAAATGTTCCCGGACCGGAACCCACAGTTTTATTCGGTAACCTGAAGGAATCGGCACTTCGCAAAAAAAATCTGGGAGTTGTAATACAAGAAATCTATAACATGTTTCCAACAGAAAAAGTGGTCGGTATGTATAGAATGACGTCACCTTGTATTCTCATACGAGACTTGGATATTTTAAAACATATCATGATTAAAGACTTCGAAGTATTCACTGATCGTGGTATTGAATTCAGCAAAGAAGGATTGGGACAAAATTTGTTTACCGCTGATGGAGAAACATGGGCAGCCTTGAGAAATCGCTTTACTCCTATTTTTACATCTGGTAAATTAAAAAACATGTTTTATTTAATACATGAGGGTGCTAATACATTTGTGGACCATGTGAGCGCCGAATGTCAAAAGAAGCAAGAGTTAGAATTACACTCCCTTCTTCAGACATACACGGTGTCTACGATCTCTGCCTGCGCTTTCGGTGTTACCTATGACAATCTCAGCGACAAATTGCAGCCGCTGAAACTTGTAGACAAGATAATAACGAAATCGAGTTATGGAAATGAATTAATTATGATGTATCCAGGAATTCTGAAAGCACTTAACCTTTCTCTAATTCCGAAACCTATTCAAAATTTCTTTAAAAGTCTTGTGAACAACATAATGGCTCAAAGGAATGGCAAACCATCAGGCCGACAAGATTTCATGGATTTAATACTGGAACTCCGTGAAATGGGACAGGTCAGTAGCTCAAAATTCGGAAACAGTGTGGCGCCAGTTGAAATAACGGAAGATATAATGGCAGCGCAAGCTTTTGTATTTTATTTAGCTGGGTATGAGACCAGTGCCACAACCATGGCCTACATGCTGTACCAACTAGCGTTAAACCCAGATATACAAAGCAAGTTGACAACAGAAATTGAAGAAGTTATTCAAGCACATAATGGAGAAGTAACTTACGATACTATAAAGGATATGAAATACTTGAATAAAGTATTTGATGAAACTCTTCGCATGCACTCAATAGTAGAACCACTGCAAAGAAAAGCTGTAAGAGATTACAAAGTTCCCGGTACAGATGTGGTAATTGAAAAAGACACTGTAGTACTAATATCTCCGAGGGGTATACACTATGACGAGAAATATTATCCCAAGCCTGAAGTATTTAACCCTGACAGATTTGATGCGGAGGAGGTGGGTAAGCGACACCCATGCGCTTATTTACCATTTGGACTCGGACAAAGGAACTGCATTGGTTAGTTCACTATTCCAAATTATTTAATTTGTCAAAATGATCATCACCTAATTAATAAAATAGCATCAGTCGAGTCACAAAAAAATTAAAACCAGCTACTAAGGCCTTTTGGGTGAGAATTACTGTGAAATACAAGCGATTTCTAATGATATTAGTCATGTATGAGTTATCCCATGATACAATTATAATAATTCACGTACAATAATGTTTATGTTTCAATGTTGAAAATGTCAAGGTTATCAGTATTTTTTAACAGAAACTTATTTTTGTTTATTTTTAGGAATGCGGTTTGGCAGGCTTCAGTCTCAGTTATGCATAGTAAAGATTTTGTCCAAGTTTAGAGTGGAGTCATCAAAGAACACTGACAGGAATTTGAAGGTTGCTCCAGGCAGAGCTCTCATCGGACCTGACGGAGGAATATATGTCAATGTTATTCCTAGAAAGATAAGGGCTTAAAAATCTTACCAAAATCTTTAAAGGTGAATCAATCGTGAAAGTCATCTAGACAATTCATAGATTTACCCATTTTTTTTTTTTTTTTTTTTAGTCTGTAATCCTTACATATTATAAAACAAAGTCCCCCGCCGCGTCTGTCTGTCTGTCTGAACGCGATAAACTCAAAAACTTCTGAACGGATTTTCAAACGGTATTCACCAATAGACGGAGTGATTCATGCGGAAGGGTTTGGTGTATAATTGATTAAGGTTTTGTGTAAATTGACTGAAATATGACGATTATTGTCAAAGATGTCGGAAAAAATCATGCCAACTGGGAGCTTTATTGGCGTGCGCCGCGTAAGCCGTAAGATAAACATTAAATTAATGTTCTATAGGATTGAAGATCTTAAAAAGTTCAACGAAAAAATCTACAACAGCATATGTCTATCTTGTAAGGATGACCCACAGTAACCATTTTATCTTTCAGAATTTCATAAAATTTTTATTGTTATTTCCGAAGGTATTTTGACTGGTATTATATATATAAATCGTTATCCAATAAAATATGTTATTTAAATGGGGTAGGTATTTAATTTGGATTAAAATATGCCTGACATCATATCATTTAAATTTAAACGAATACTTTAAAAGATATAACAGATTCAAAATTACGCGTAACAAAGTAATTATGGTTGATGGCAACGCGGGCGCAGCGGTAGGAATCGATGATCTTTTCCTCGGCTATTAGGTATGAAATCCCGGTAGTACGTTCCCGTGGGATATTTTCCGACATCCTCGTGGGCGAAGCCGCGGGCAAAAGCTACTACTTACTATTTACATAGTAATTGCTTGCGTAGACTACAATTGACCGCATTGGCTATAGTTGATTGCGTAGACTGAACTTTACTGTTATGTATAACGTAGAATTTTAAATATTAAATTCGATAATATGCAGATTATATATATAATTAGTTAGTTTGTCAGATTATGAATAATGTTCGTTCATTTTTTTATACGTTACGTTGTATACGTTGTTAAGAAACCATTGTTATTGTTTTACGCAACACTTGAACTGTTATCTGGGGATATTTTATTGAATTAAAAACAGATGTAACTCGACGTTTAGCTTTTGATTCCCTAAATAAGACATACCTACCCCACTATACCTATGTATTTATTAGAAATATTGTTTAAGAAATCGATATTTTCGCGGTTCACACGCCGGTTTCGAAATTCCTTTCACTAAAATTATGGATACATTCAGTTCGCAAAGCACAATGTTGGACATGTGGTAGGGAAGTTAACATACGTAGTTTTTTCGACCGATGACCAAATTCATGAGCCTCTTACGCGGTGATATATAAAAATACAATCCTGAAGACCGTTGTCTATAATAACTAGTTATATTTCCATGTTAGCTTTAAGAGTTGGCAATCTTTCGAAGAGCATTTAATAGTCCATTGGCTCTCTGAAACTGCGGCGCCGCCAAATACGGGGTCTCGTTCACGCACAATCAGGTCAAGGCATTTGTTCCTGAGTCAAGTATGTCTGCGGCTTACTTTAATAACGTTGCAGCGTTCACTTGTGAGATCTTAAGACCTTTTTCTTTGATGTTAAAAGAAGATAACCAAAGCTTAAATAGGTTGTAACTACTTAAGTGACGTATTAGCACACTTTCTGGGCTAAGACAGTTCTAGGTTCATTATATCTGGATCCAAACTCACGCACGAAACGTTTGTGTCTCTGGCAACTTCATTTAGCTAAGAGCTTTTTAATGTAGTTTTGAGGTTTTTGTGTACACAAACACAAAAATCTCTTTAAATCGTATGCTATTAAACGAGCAATATTTTTAATCACGTTCTCGAAAACGGCTCTAACGATTTCGATGAAAGTTGCAATACTTGTAGGAGTTTACGGGGGCGAAAAATCGATCTAGGTAGGTCTCATTTCTGGGAAAACTCGTTTTCTCCGTATTTTCACGCGAGCAGAGCTAAGTTTAGAACAAGATGGCCACCTTAAAATAATGACATGGCAGCATGGAATTAGTAAGTACTATATGTGGAATTAGTATGAACTATTCTTTACTATTAAATGAGCATTCTCTATTTTCACCAGAGCAGAGCTCGGTCGCTCAGGTACTAACATAATAATACACCAAAACCATGACGTATCATGGCTATTAGAACACAATAATACAATATCTATAACCGACACTGTTGGCAGTTTGAATACGAAAATTCCCTATATATTTAGTTACATCACCTACAAAATGTTCAGTAATCACGAACGTTATACCCAAAGTGGCACATGTAGCATATCTAAAGATGGCAGGGTGTGAGAGAAAGTAATAAACATCGGGTTCTCGGTGTCTGTAATTCAATGAGTGGTTGTAGATATGTCTGGGTAGGGTGGGCGAGTTGAACAAACCCAGTGCCGCATAGATCGATACCGGCGACCGGCTCAGGCGAAACGCCCCGTACTCTGCAGCACTTTATGAAAGAAACACTATCTTTTTTTGTATGTTTCATTAGGTAGATACTATTAGTTACTACTATTTTTTTTTAAAAGTGTCAATCAAGACATGTAATCTTTTCTTTTTGTTTTAAACATTACGAGGGAAAATGTAAATAACGAACAGGTAGTAACTGTATGAAGTTGTTAATTAAATTATAACTTAAGTGATCTAGTCCGATATTAGCAAAAATACTGGACATTCCTTACTAAAGCTTCCGCCTTGTCTATATATAAATAATGTATCTAAGTATCGGAAAAACAAACTAACGAGTCGGTTTGCGCCGCCGCGCGCCGCCGGATCCGCGACACGGATTGGCTTTTGTCGACATCTATTTGTGAACACCGCTACACTTAAAAGGAAATTTACTGTGAAAATTAAAAATTCTTCTTTTTAACTCCTGACGCAAAAAGAGGGGTGTTATAAGTTTGACCGCTATGTGCGAGTGTCTGTTTGTGGTAGCGTTGCTCTTAAACAGATGGACCGATTTTAATTAGGTTTTTTTTATTTGAAAGCAAGTTTTCTAGCGATGGTTCTTAAACACGTTTTTATCAAAATCGGTTCAGCCGTTTGAAGATTATCAGCTCTTTTCTAGTTAATGAATGGATGTGAGTATCTTCCACAGGTCTGATCAATTTGAAATTTGGTATTCTGTTACTTCAATGACATTAGAAGAACCTAGAAACCTTGAGCTAATGCTGCAGCATCACCTAGAATTTGTAGAATATCCAACTCCCTTACCAACTTACAGCACATGTATCGTGTTTGGGCTCATTGGGATGGTCTCAACTGAGTTTATAGTGAACAGGGTCTGATGATAGAGTAGAAAAGAGAAATATTTGAGTCGGGGATTTTTTAAATTTTAACTGTTAAAATTGTACTTGTTAGTACTTATGAGTTATGACTTACACTTATCATCATAATCAGCCTATAAGCAGTCCACTGCTGGACATAGGTCTCTCCAATTGCACGCCATTCAGCTCGATTCTCGGCAACTCTCATCCAGCTGCTACCAGCCACCCTGCAAAGATCGTCACTCCACCTAGCCTGAGGGCGTCCTACCTTACGTTTGCCAATTCGCGGTCTCCACTCAAGAACACGTGTACCCCAACGATCATCGGTTCTACGGCTGATATGGCCGGCCCACTGCCACTTGAGCTTGCTTATTCTGTGAGCCATGTCGATAACTTTGGTTCTCTGCCGGATCTCCTCACTTATGTATCGCAATGAAATCTATCTATATCATCGTTCTATATCAAAGTATTGCTGGTCGGAACTTTATTTAAAACACAAGTAGAAATGTGAATTTTCTAGGACTTTTTATGCAGATAGTTAAAATGTACACATTTTCGTACCTATCGTTCTATTGTTAAATCTTCTGTGAAAAACAAATGTCTGCTTAAAACCATGACTCAAAATGGCAGTCGAAATGAGTCACATTTTTCTTGGAAAAACAACCCCTTATATTGATATTATACCGTTGGCAGATGTAGTCATACCTAGGTACATACGAGTATATCGATAAATCTTGTCATCGCATTAAATATACCTACTATGGTATAAAACATAAAAAGGTAAGAAAATGATCCGTTTCTAGGAACCGTCCAGTGTTATCTATCAAAGATTTTGTTAACCTTTAAATGTCCTCGTTCCTTAAAGGTCATAAATAAAACATAGTGCCAGTAACTGTGGGAAGGATGCGTGCTACGAAGATTCAAACTTCCCCGCGAATTAACATAAAAGTGCACTGCATATAATTTAGCATAACAAAGTTACAGTGGGTGTTTTTGTCCGCTACCTAATCAACACAAGTGTGAAGATTGTTTAAGGGGGCCCTTCCCGATCCGTCTATCGTCAACGCCAGCATGGTCGAAAAGCTTGTTGTTTCATCCAGCGCAAGTGAGAACCGCTAACAAGCAAGTGAGAACGCGATAACATTGTACGAAAAATAACTGGTTTCAGGAAATACGTGTTTTTGAATACGCCTTACAAGTTTGTAAAATATTTTTTTGTAATTTAGAATCTCCATTACATGGGCGAGGTTTCTATAACGATGTTTTCTTTACTTTTACAATTTATAAGTACATTATGAACGGTCAAAGTTGAGGTAAAATTTGTGCAAAAAAGCAGATTTTTGGAGGCTTATATTGAATTTGTTTCGCCAAATTTTTATTTTTTGATTTCATAGAAACCTAGATATAGTGCACAAGATACCCATTAGTTTAAAAGAATTAAAGAAAGATGTGTTACAACGCCATAATCACGTACGAGCGTTTGTATGAAAAGTATGACGGGTTGGCCGTTCTTAAGAGGACTGGTTGATGAAATTATTCTTATTTACAATTATATATTTGTATGAATTACATGCATTATTTTGACAGTTTTAAAAATAATGCAACACAATTACCTATCTACATGCAGAAGTTCAATTTAACTAACTGTATGGTTTGTGTAAATACTATGAAGCTGAAATAGAAGCTGAACAAGTTACTAGATAAAATCATGTGCTTTCCCAGCGCGAACTTTGTAGCAATGTAGACTCTCCGGCTACAGAAAGCAAACATTGTACTTTACAACTAAACGAGAGCTTGCGCGCTCACGACTTTTGCTTTCCTTTGACTTTATCGATTGCTATCCTCTCCGTGACTCATTCACTTCGAATACGAGAAAGTTTATAACTAATTGTTGTATATTAAGTTATTATGTGTGAACGCAGCCATAGTTGCGATTAGTTAATATGTGACACAACTGTCAGGATGACATAAGCCCTGCCCTGTTGTCACTTTGTGTTTTTAAATAAAGCGTCAGTGGTTCAGTGCGTTAACCACCGTTTACTTGCCTTCCTCCCACAAACTTAACACTAATTTTATGTCTGAGACAATGGTGGTTGATACTTCTGTTATGGAAAAACTATTGGATCTGGATGTATCTACTCAAAATAAAATTATTTGAACTATTAAATAAAATTATCTATTCCTGTACGGTTTCTATTTTGCCATTTTCATACTACATAAGTTATTTATTCACGCCCAAAGATGAGTTAAAATTAGTGATGAAATATGGAAGTTTCGACGCTCATAACTTCCAAACCAATACTTTTTTCCCAATTCTGCTTCCATACAAGGCTAGATAATAACAAGACAAATTGATTTAATTTTTAGTTTTCAACGTACAACGTCAAACAGACGGAAAATGGAAGAATGACCGACTAGCGTAACCTTATATAGGAACTCACAAAGAGCCTGTCCATAATAGAGCAATAGAGACTTCTCTACGTAGACTTCAATTGACTTCGACAGTTGCTTTCAACAAAAGCTGCTTTACTTGGAATTAGTTTCTTGTCAACAAGAAATCTATCTATAATGTGGGCAATTTTCAGTTTTGAACTGCATTCTCTTAGAAAATTATACTCTTCCTAAAACTTGTAAACCTTAAACCGGCCTGTGTAAAGCTCAACACACACAAAGCGGGTGCGTGTCGGGAGCGGGTCGGGACGGGAGTACGGTGGGCTTGTATAAATTGTAATTCCTTGTTTTATATGGATGTCAGCACACGAAAAGCGTGCGCGGCTCCCGCTCCCGACCCGCTCCGAACGTCATGGGTTTCAAGGTACAAATTAATAAACACTTTAACCACAATACCAATACTCCAGGTGTTCCGTATGAAGTTTACAGTGTAGGTTCTGTTGTGGTTTCTGCCCACAGGAGTGAGCAAGGTTATTAATTGCCGAAGGCCACACTACAATGTAAACATCAATTTATGCATGCTTTAATTATTACGTAAATCGAAAACCAATAGTCAAATGACGAAATGATAGCAATCTATTAAAATATGTCGTTTATTTTATTTGTAGATTCGCGAATTATTTAAGTTAATTAATTAATGTACGCAACGTACGTTTACGTACTCATTCCCGCACTATCACCTTATTTTATTATCATTGTAAATCAGTATAATCCCGGATAAGAACAGATGTAACGTTGCTATAGAGACTGCTCTAATTTTTAAGCTATTGCATAGCTTTTATCGCGGGCTTTGAGCGCGGCGACCGAATCAAGAAATTCCGTAACGTAACGAAAATAAAACCTAACACCCCCCACTCCGCCTACCATGTAATGACGGTTCCCATGACAACATCACGTTGTCATGGGAACGTAATTTTTGTTTTATGTCATCACGTCATCATCCCAAGTGTAGCGTTGACAAATAGGAAGTATGGAGGTAACAAATGCTATGCAATAGCTTTACCGCGGCAGTCCCCGAGTGCCACACTTTTTTTTTTATTTTTATTTTTTTTCTCAATAATATGGGTCGGTAAACTTTTAGAATCTCTAAGTTCTTATTGTAATTTATACCGCAAAGCCCGTGGCTACGCTAACGTGAAAGAAATTAAGAAAACTTTAGGTTCAATGGAGATTCAGTGAGATTTTATGGCGACCACGCTTAGGTCGTGAATTCAGCTTTGTTGTTAACAAATCATGTCGGTGGAATTGGCTCGGTATCGTATTACATATTACATCTATCTACTTACTCTTTTTACTACTGGAGACTATAAGCCGATTGCGTAGTAAGCCTAGCACATTTAAGTACGTTAAACTAACAAGAAGTATCCTGAGGTTGTAGAAGTACCTATTCATTTACTGATGGACATAAACATAGCAATGTCCAGAACAATATATATTTTCAATCAAATAATGAATTAATTCTAATCAAGCACTGCAATTGACTAATGGCTGTCGATGGGTGGATTAAAATCATGCATTCTGAAAGTGGGCAACGTCGCAAATATCTGTCAAATATTTCACTGTTTTTATTAATTTGGCAATATTACTATATGGAAATAAGAAATATGGCTAACTAGTGAACTAAAATATTGATTTTGAAATGCAATAATTAATATCGTAACACCGAATATTATTTTGAAACTTTCCAAATGCCCTTTACACTTAAAACGGTTACAAAATCAAATTCAGTGTTATAATTGCAATTCATTATTAATTTAGATCACTAAAAGCGATATTTCACATTTCCATACAGTAATATTGCCAAATGAATCAAAACAGGTAAATATTTGACAGCTATTTGCGACGTTGCCAACTTTTAGAATGAACGCTCTTAAGCATCAGCATATCATCTAATATTAACGTCGATTTGATGTATCGTCGTTGTGGTTGTGCACTAGTAAAGTTTGCATCAATCATTCACTACAGCATAATCAGCCTATATTGTTCCCACTGCTGGGACACAGGCCTCCTCTCTGTGAGTGGGAGTGCGCCGTTATCCACCACGCGGGCCTAGCGCGGGTTTGTGGAAGCCATGTCTACGAATATCTGGTTCTAGGAATGCCGGTTTCTTCACGATGTTTTCCTTCTACGTTTTGAGAGCAGTGGTGATGAAATAATTTACACAAAGTAAAGTGCCGAACCTACGAGCTACAACTTGTATAAAGTCGGAGCCGTTTCCACTGCTCGCCACTACAGTACCAGGCACTAAATAGCGTACACATTATAATAGTGTTGGAAAATGTTCGGATTTGTAGAGCGCCATCTCTGTCATTCTTATGAGTGACAGTGTCTTTCTAAAGCTGTCGATGTGACTATTCGATGTGTCATATTTACGCCCGGGTCGTATCGTCGCTATATACCAATGAAGTACGCTACAACCCTGCGCTACAAAGTCCTACGTCATTTTACGGCCCTGCCCTCAAAGGGTTGCTTCCTGAATGTTACGGGTCAAGGAATATGTAAGCTAAAGGTGAGGTTCCGGGCCCGTATTATAACGCCCCCCAGTTACTTATTCGACTTCAAATTGTAAAAATATTTGTTATTCTTGAATGAATGTAAGAATGGCTTTGGTTACTGTGTTTGAAAAGGATGAGTCTAAATTATGAGATATAATTTGTTAGTCGGATTAAGAGCGTTTAATACAGAAAGTGGGCAACGTCGCAAATAGCTGTCAAATATTTCGCTGTTTTGATTAATTTGGCGAAATCGATATTACTTTTTGGAAATAAGAAACATGGCTAACTAGTGAACTAAAATATTGATTATGAAATGCAGTAATTAATATCGTAACACCGAATATTTAGTTTTCGGTGTAAAAAAAAGTATTTGGAAACTTTCCAAATGCCTTTTTTGCACCTAAAACGGTTACAACATCAAATTCAGTGTTATAATTGCAATTCACCAGTTAGCCATATTTCTTATTTCCATACAGTAATATTGCCAAATTAATTAAAACAGGTAAATATTTGACAGCTATTTGCGACGTTGCCAATTTTTTGCATGAACGCTCGATGGCCTAGCTAGCAGTAAAAACTGGGAAGAGAAAATAATTTTGAGGCAACGTGACATTGCAGCGACTTTTCCGGGAGTTACAAGGTTACAGGCGTCACGATTTATTTAGTTTTCATCACAATCTTACATATCGTGTACCCAATCAAGACGCTACGAATAGAACCACATCAGCTTGTAAACACTAAGAAAGAAGTTAATATAAAGGTGGGTTTAAACCAAACGAAAATAAAACCAGAATAGGAGCGAGAGCATTATGTTCTTGATATTCTTGATATTTTAAATATGCTCTGTCCAAAAGGAATTAGTTGAGTGAGGATAGAATGTGCATTCGCACCTTAACAAAACTGAGCTGAAAAATATACCTGAACAAAATGTAGGCCAATTCAGGCACGGTACAGCATGATTCAACCTTCAAACCTGGGTTTAATATTGATTGGGAATTTTCCTACGTTCCTTTTCACAATGGCGCGCACTATGTAGATATACGTAAGTACACAGATGCAGGTCGTTGTGACGTAATTACATTTTCATTAAGGTAGAATGCCCGCGTGGGAGTGCCCATTGATACTGGCAGTTTAAAGAACATTACTCATACACCAATTATTGTGAACAAGGATTTAGTTGGCTGATTCACTGCTCCTATAAATATACAAGCAAATTGTTTTTTTTACGTGTGAAGTTATACCGGTTTTTTTAATGGCTAAGTAATTAGTAGATCAACAACTTGTTTATAGACAAGGTCCGTGAATAAGCGCCTTGTGTATGAGAATTACCTACATGTTTTTATATTCGTCTATTCCTTTTTTGAATGACCTCGACGTTACGTCAGGAAACAGTAAAAACTGCTTGGGGGCAGCTATTTTTTTAAGTCGTGTTGATTTTGCAAACAAGTTTCATAATCTAACAATGTGCTATATAATTTTAACTGCTAGGTATATAAACGGTGCCGGTTGTGGGAATTAAAAAAAAAACAATAGCAAAAAAAATAGCAAACTTCGTTGTTTTTAAAAAAAAAAATCCATTTAACAAAAGATTAGATTGAATCGCTTCCAGTAACCAGGGTTAATGTTTTCAATCCGGCCATAATGTAAACAATATCGGAACTACCTCAACACGGGGCCTCGTAATACCTATCTATATGAAACCCTCTACGTTCAACGGGTGGTCACAGTGAAAGCCATTCAACCCGCTCGCCATCTGCCCATTGTGTACCTACTAAATATTCTGCTGAGCGCGACAACAGATGTAATGCGATATAAATCGAATGTTTACATTCAATCTCAGTGGCGTTCCGGTTCGGAACCGGCCGGGATGACAGTATCTAAAGACGTCTCACGCCCGGAACTAGGTCAGGCAGGCCTTTGTACTAACTCATTACCTAGAATACTACATAGCGAGTGTACTTATAACGTACGATTGGCTAATTGTGGCTGAAATTTGAATGGTTCTGAATAAGATTTTCCCTGTGTGGAAATAAAATGAGTTTTCCTGTTTCTGTTTACATACATTGATGTGGTTATTTCGCGGAAAATATACATTGAAAAAAAGAACTAAAGACCAGGCACTCCAAAGACAATTTCCACGCAAACTCCGCCACAATGCACCCCGCCACTCCACTATGTGCTAAACGCTAAAAGTCATCAGTAATAAAGTTAAATATCGCGTGCGCTCTTTGATCGTGTTCAAGCACGGAACTAAATGTCGTAAGTCTCAATTCTTATTTCGTTAATAACTAAAGTAATAATTGATCTAGAGAAAAAATATCTTATATTTGGATAATAAACTATATTTCCTTACTGTCAATAATTATTTTCGACATAAAAGCCGAGTAATCTTGTTTTTGTTTCAAATAATCTTTACAAAAGACATGATTTTCGAATAAAAAATGGATCGAGCGAAAATATTACAATTACGTAACTCTCTTATATTTGGAAAGAAAAAGATCCAATAAATCATATACTAAATAAAGTTCCATTTTGAATGTATGACTTTTTCAGAATATTAATACAAATTAACATACAATTTAGGGAGCCTCCTCTTAAGGACTTGTCACACTGGATGCATTCTGCGTCCTACAATCCGGTCAACTCAAAAATTTATGTTATGTTATGTTCGATTTGACTGGACCGTAGGACGCAGAACGCATCCAGTGTGACAAGTCCCTTCTTTAAACCACGAATCGTGTGTAATCTAGTTGAAACTGGAATGATGTGTCTTTTCACATCAGAAAAAGTTCATCATTTATAATGATAGGTACATATTTGATAGGTAAACGGCAACTACGCCTACGGAAAATAAACTGAACACATTTGTATTTTGAAAGACAATATCACTCTATGGAAATCTTTTATAAAAAAGGTCGTCCTCTATTGATAGTTGGGTGATATTATTATCACAAACAGATGCGCATCGCTACCCTCGTCACTTGGATACAAAAAACGTATAAAATGTAACGCATCACATATCAACATAAACCTTTGTAAAGATATATGTTTTTACTCTAGACACAGCCAAGAATCCATTTGCTCGAAATATCATTTTGCTCATGAGTATAATTTAACGATTGTACTTGAAAACGTTGTAAAGTTATTAGCTCCCATAAATCATGAGAATTCAAGACAAAAGGGATGATGACTAAAATTATATTTTTTTTGTCTGTCTTGTAGATTATTAAAAAATATTGGACACATATTTTTTATTTTTTTTGTTATCGATACATTACGGCGATACATTGAGTTAAAATGTGCCATGACGTCACGAGTATGTAGATTTTATACTTACTTGTGACGTAATGACCCCCACTCCCCAACTTTAATGCGTTTCATCCAAGTCATCTTTTATTAATATGATGAAGCAAAAAATACGTGTCTAATTTCTTTTTTAATCTGACAGACGGACTAAATAGAATTTCTTTTTTTTTGACCCAGGCATCATCCCTATTATGAACAGAAAGAAGAGTAGGTATCAATAATAATGCATTTATCTATAATTACCTAAAATAAAGACTTAGAGAGAGATTAAGATTACTTCGTGAATTTGCTATAAAAGAACACGATCATGATGATTTTCTTGATTTTGATTTTGCATGAACTTTTGCAATCGTGGTGTGTGCATGAGTCAGGTAAGCTAAAAAGGCATGTACTTAATCCAAAATAACAACACATTTTTACAGCTAAATAATCTAATGATAACGATTCTCTAAAGAATTTATTTGATAAGTTCGATCACACAAAGCCGAAATGATCAATCACTAGGTTGTGTAATTAAGATTAATTGCTCATAAACAGTGTTGTTATCATTATGAATTGTACCTTTCGCACTCACCCACAATCCCTAATCGTAAGTAGTCATGCGTGTATAAAAACCAACTGAAAGCTATGATGCGTAAAACACGATATTATCATCAACAAAAAAATATTCAGAAATGACAGCTTATCTTACTAATCCCTTGTTATTATTTCAAGCAATTACTCCTTACAACGCAGCTGTTAAGCTCTTAATTAGGATTATTTTTACGGCGGACCTGAGCGTAGTAAGTTAATTTGCATTACTTACAGCAAGTATTCTTAACGTTTACTTTCAACCGACGGCCCGTGTGGGGTTAAAGAGTAGACTATCCTGTGTCGCGGACCTTGGGAAGGTACAGTCCGCGAATGTAGACGCAGCAATAATCAAACATAGCAACATTACAATGGTAACTTTATGCAATGGCAACATCGATGGTATGTCACGGAAAACGCGTGCAAACTTGTCAAACCAAACCGGCGCGGTAAGAACCAGTATTTTATCTTGTTTGTGTTTAGCTAAAGTTTAGTCAGAAACCGTGTTTACCAAAGTGAGTTTGTGTCAGTTTGTGTCGGGCTTGGAGCCGGCATCGCTGGATTGAAAGCTGAGTATCTAACCGGCATCGCTGGATTGAAAGCTGAGTATCTAATGTTTAAAGATCGATTGAGTTATTCACTGAAACCAGTGTTCTCGAGAGTGTTGAAACATTGATTAATGATTACTTAAAAACCAATGAAGTTAGCAAACTTTGCATGTTGTAGTTGTATAACTTAAGCTTCTTGAGATCTCAATTAGCACTAGTATGTTTGAGACAGTGAGTAGGACCCTGGCGGGGGCCGCCGTCGAGCGTCCCTGGAAGTGCGCTTCCAGGGACGAAAAGATTGGGACGGTGAGTATGGCCTAACCAGGGGCGAAAGACCCTGGCGGGGGCCGCCGTCGAGCGTCCCTGGAAGTGCGCTTCCAGGGACGAAAAGATTGGGACGGTGAGTATGGCCTAACCAGGGGCGAAAGACCCTGGCGGGGGCCGCCGTCGAGCGTCCCTGGAAGTGCGCTTCCAGGGACGAAAAGATTGGGACGGTGAGTATGGCCTAACCAGGGGCGAAAGGTCCTGGCGGGGGCCGCCGTCGAGCGTCCCTGGAAGTGCGCTTCCAGGGACGAAAGAATGAGGCGGTGAGTATGGCCTAACCAGGGGCGAAAGGCCCTGGCGGGGGCCGCCGTCGAGCGTCCCTGGAAGTGCGCTTCCAGGGACGAAAGAATGAGGCGGTGAGTATGGCCTAACCAGGGGCGAAAGGCCCTGGCGGGGGCCGCCGTCGAGCGTCCCTGGAGGTGCGCTTCCAGGGACGAAAGATTGAGGCGGTGAGTATGGCCTAACCAGGGGCCGCTCTTCAAAGGTATGCTTGACCTTAAAGCTTTTATGAGTGCCCCTTTGGAAGTGAGCTTCCAGGGGCGGAAACCATACCGGTTTCCAGCTATTGAGTAGTGTAATGACAAGATCTAATATTTGACATTTGGTTTCAGTAAATATCAATAATCTAAGATGCCCAAAATATCGAAGTCTCAGTGTCATCGATAATATCTATCTACAGATGGTGAAAGTGGTCTCCCTGTTCAAGTCTGATTACCCTGCGTTCCGTGCTCTGTCTCCATAAAGAATTAACAAGCGAAGCAGATAAAGTAAACCCAGGTACAAGTCACACCCAATATTTTTTTCTCATTCGCTATGTCTGCCTAAGGTTACACCCTCAGAAGAGATCAACATAATACTCTAGTATCACATGATTCCTGTAAATAGTAGACTTTTAACATATAAAGGCAGACGTCGCGACATGGTGGAGATGCTGGGATCTGAATTGGCCGGAGAATATAATAAGTGCCAACAGAGCCTGATACAGGCATGGCAGCAGCACTATGAGCATGAGAAAAGTGAATTAACACAACTCTTATCACCAACAGTGGAGAAGAGCAATAATTGTTTAAATATTTGAAGCTATATAAACCACACCAGAAGTGGTGAATAAGATTTAGTTGCAAGATGCACCAATGTAAACAACCCGTACACGGGATTGAACGGGAGCCACCGACACCACGACGAATAAATTATCCTTTCAACTGTCATTGGCGAGACACAACAGAATTTTGGTTGTTATCCATCTCAATGAGGCATCGTGACAGACAATGAGTTGTAGATCTATTTGTAAAGTTTCAAAGTAGCACTTGTTTGTAACGGAAGTTTTCCGAATGGATCGCTAGATGGCGCTAGTTGCCTCAACGTGTAAATGATTATTGTGAATTATTGTTCAATAGAAAATATTGTAATTACCTACGTAAGTTGCGTTATTAAAAATTATTTTATTCATTTATACTGCATCGTAATATGTCATTTAATCAATGCCTTCCTAGTATAAGAAGAAGGATTGGTTTGATCCGGTTGGAAGTTCGTCCATTTTGTAAGCGAAGCATTATTGTCAAATGACTGACGAGACCATTCTTGAATAGAATTTAATTTACCTGAATTAAATACCGCACTAAAGAATAATATAATTCTTATTTCATTTCTTTCTTATTGACAGCGGTTTTTGGACAAACGAATGGATAAACAAAGTTACCTTTCAGTTAAGGATATTAAGTTAAAATATTAAGAGTATATCAGCTGACTTATTAGTCCTTAGGGATGTACGACAGTGAATCGAGTTTTTTATTACCCATAATACACTCGCAGTACGTGAAGTCTAAACTAATTATGCAACAAGAGTAAATCTTTAGTAAATTTATTGATTACAATAAAGTTACGTTCGACATTCGTTTCTTTCTAGTCAATATATACTGATACAATAAACTGTAGAGGATAATACTGGAATTTTAATCTAATCGATAAACGAGAAATCGATTGCCGTTACGATTTATTAGGTATGGGCGTTATTTAACGTCACTAGTTACAATAACTGGCTACGGGGCATGTAACCGAATAACTAGTTTCGAGTCACACATAAACACGTGATTTTTGTAACTAGTTCCATCACAATGCAGTGATCGAATGAAGAGTGAAACGAAACAAAAGTACGTTGCGACGCATGTTGTTTCTTTCGCAAGTTATAACTTTAGTATTACGATAATAATGTAACCGCATACGTAGCTATTAAAACTTATTCGTTCCAAAAACTTAAAGCTTGTGATATGTAACGTATTACATAAGTACCTAACCATTTATATTTTCGTTTCGCAAATAACAGTAACACTTCTAGAATCACCGAATAGAATTTGAAAAATAACTAGTTACTAAAATCACTAGTTTTCAAAACCGGGGACGTCCTCGAAGTCACTAGTTACGTTGCGTTTCACAAAAATCACGTAACGACCCACCCCTACGATTTATACGGTTAACTACCACCGCACTGTTGTCACTGCAGTGTTGCCGTTTTAGCGACTTTTTCGCTGGATCTAGCGGAATTTAGATATGTCTAGGGACTTAAAAACTTGTAGGATGGCAACCCTAGTTGTCAGCAAAGTTTTACTTGTGAAGTTCTGACGTACGAACGAAACGAAGTAACGACGAGAGAATTTTGAATACCTTGTTTGCTGAAGTATTGTCATCTGCTGTAAAACACGAAAGTTAGAATCTATTGGTAAGTTAACAATATGGATATAATTTTTAACGACTGAACCTTCCGTTAACCCAGCTACGCGAATTGTGAATTTAATCCTAATGTGAAAAATTAATCACAATTAGAGCAATTTATTTCGTCATCTATGATCGTAATAAAATAAATACCGGAAGGCTCATGAGAATTACCATGCTGCCTTTGTGAAAACATTAAGGATTGATGCGATAATCGGGGATTTACAGAAAACACATCGACCAACTTGAGCTCATCTTGGGCTAGAATTTTGCGGTCTGATACCCATCGGTGAGGACAGCTCCGAGTACGATTAGCTTTGCAGACGAAATCGCGGATACCTACACAACTACGAGGTAAATAGACTTTTACTAAGATTGAAAGATGAGATCATAACGGGTTGGTATCTATGCCATGAGGGTGCATACAAATCACAAAGCTCCTTCAAATAAAGATTACCCACTTACTTCGCGCTTTTCGTATGTGGCTCACACTGGCACAATTCTGATGATTTACTTATTAGAAGGTTCAGTGGGCACCGAGTATCTAACTAAGATTGTTAAATAATATGACTAAGGGCCTATTTCACGATGTCTGAACAGCCACTACTTACCAAATAAATTCAAAAATGGAACAGAATTTGTAGGATATTATCTGCCAAGTAAGTTAATGAGAACCTAATCGGAGGTGGTGAAACAGGCCCTAACATGCATAAATAATAATACACCGCACGTAATATAAAGGGAGTATGATTAATACTAAAAGTGAAACTTGTCAGTTAAAATTTATAGTAACCATATCTTGTGAAAGTAAATGCGCTTACTTGGAAACAGAAGAGGTAACAAGTACTAGTGTTTATTGAGCACCGCACCTAAGAACTTAACTATTTTTTTTATTAATACTGTATTATAGGGACACATTTGATTATAGTTACTTACTAAAAAATAATTCACGGCATAGCAGTTAGAACGTCAAGTAAATTTGTCATAAAGATACATTGATTGATCAACTATAGTTGTTATTATGCACATTTAGTTTAGCATGGAGTAATTACATCTTCAAATATTAACTAAGTATATTTGTTAAAATTAAATATGTTACCCACTGTGGAAACGAACTTGTCTGTGTTCAATCTGTTACATTCGAACGGAACACAAACGAAATACATTCAATTAATTAAGACAAATTGAATACTAAAAGGTTGAACCTGATAAGTTCCTATTAAATTGCTTGCCTTAAAACCACATTCCAAAAATGTCAACTTTATTTCAGGATCCATATGAAATTGATCCAAACACTTAAATACATTAACTAACCTATAAACAAAGCGTACCCCTTACATTTACTAACACACCTCGGATAGTTAAATTTCTTGTAAACTTAAATAAAAATGATTACTTTTACACACCAATGTAATAATTATGATAAATTCACTATTTTGACAAGCTAAAATTAAAAGGGACATAACTCAAATCTATAAAGAGTACTACCATCATTCTTGTAGTATATTAAACAAAATTGAACATAATTCTATCAAATCAATTAACCCTTTGAGTACTGTAGAATGTTAACACTTGATCTACTAGGGTTAATTATAAACCCATGTTTCTGCTTACATTTCTGGAGAACGATGATCAAGTGATATTAAAGTACCCATTATAAATAACTGCTAAAGTCAGATTTGACGAGCTTTTAACAAACTAAATGGACAAGTAGGTACATACAGATACATAGAGTATCTGATAGAATTTCACAAACATCTGAATAGAGACTATTCCGAACAAGGTAATGACATCAGATCACAATGTCTGGATTAATTTATTTATTCCAGAGTAAGTCTATGAGAAAGGGAGAATTACCTTATTATTGTTTGTCGCAATAAAACAATAATTACTAATGCTATGAGTTTTAATAAACAGCACTGGTGTGATTCAATTTTCGTTTACAGGACCTGTGCAAAAATGGAAGAATTATTGTTGCACCGCTTGCAATTATTGGTAAATCAAATCGAACATCAGTCTAACTTATCCTCCCGCACCTCTGTACATACCGATGAGACAAGATATGACGCAGAAATTATAAAGGTTAAACTTGAATCGTCGTTAAAGAGATTTAACGAAGACCTCACAAACTACTTTCGTATGATTAATAACCCCTCCGCTGACGACATAGGAAAAATGAGTGAAGTCCAACTTGAAGCTGAACAGAACCTCGCCGAATTGAATGTGAAAATTAAAATGTTTTCTACGCGAAACAATACAGTCGGACAGGAGGCCACCCAAGCCAGCACCATTTCTAGCCGCCTTCCAAAGCTAAACTTACCTGAGTTCGACGGGGACGTATTGAATTGGCATCTATTTTGGGACCAGTTCAGTTCTAACATCGACGCAAGAAACATCACTGAGGTCGATAAGTTACTGTACCTCAAAGCATCTGTAAAAGGGGAAGCCAAGCAGGTCATTGACGGTTTCGACACTACTAACGCTAACTACCAGATTGCGTTGAGAACATTGAAAGAAAGATATGGGAAGACTTGCCATTTAGTCGATGCTCATTACTCTGCGTTGTCTAAAGTAAAAACTGCTGATAAAACAACAAATGAGTGCAGGAAAGTACTAAACAACGTAGAACGGAATTTAAGAGTCCTAGAGTCAATGGGTGAAGATATAAATCATAATCACTTGAGGCATTTAATTTTCGAGAAATTTCCTGAAGACCTAATTTATGAACTTAAGATAAAACCGACTGAGAATTCTATTCAAGAGTTGAGGAAACTTTTGGAAATCATCATTACTGCTCGTGTAGATGCGAGTCGAATAACACAAGAACGAAACCCCAAGGTAATTGATAATTACACTGTAGAAACGATGCATGTCACACAAGAGAACAGTAAACGTCCCATTAAAACAAAGGAAAATATTAGCAGTAATAAAGAAACGAGGTCGTCAAAGGTCAAGTCATCAGGAGAACCTCCAAGGAAGAGGACGAAGTTAAGTTGTATATTCTGCAATGGTAGCCACTTCAACGACCAATGCGACAAATATAAAACTTCTACAAATAGAAAGACTATGATCAAAAACCGTTGTTATCAATGCCTTCGTCCTGGTCATGGCATCCAGAGTTGCAGATTACAGACGCCATGTTTTCATTGTAAAGAACGTGGGAAACACAATAGAGCATTGTGTCCCAATCAATTTCCTTCTCAAGTAAAGTCATCTACGCTATCAGCGATAAACGACAAAAGAGACACAGTGCTGCAAACGGCAGTTGCTATAGCCTCAAAGGAAGGAGACACTATTCACCAGGTCGAATGTCGAATCTTGTTGGACTCTGGGTCACAAAGATCCTACGTCACTCAGAAAATCGCACGAAAATTAGATCTCCCAATTGAAGAAGAAGAAAACTTATCTGTTTTAACCTTTGGAGCAGAAGCTCCCCGAGAACTCAAAAGTACAGTAGTTAAACTCAATTTGGAAACCCGAGACATGTCTAAACGACCAATTTATGCAAATGTAATACCAATGATATGTAAAGGAATACCAGTTGCACCACGTGAGCTTAGTAACTGGAAACAGAAAGAATTGCTAGCTGACAACAGTTCATCTGACCAGATTGATATTCTCATAGGTAACGATTACTACTACAGTTTTATGAAAACTGAGAAGATTCAAATCAGAGAAAACCTGTATCTGGTTGATTCTAAGTTCGGCTGGATATTATCCGGAATAATGAACCAGGAAACTAATAAGGCTTTAACGGTAACTACATATTTCCAAACAGAGCTAGATGTAAAGTTAACTAAACCGGACCTGCCAATGGATCAAGTAATCATATCCTGCTTGTGGAATCTCGAGTCCATTGGGATAACCGATTCACCGAAGATAACGAAGGAAGAAGAAGCAATTCGAAGCTTTAACGAGACTACCGAACTCGTCAAAGGAAGATACTTTAAGACTACGTTCTAATAATAACAAACCTAATGCAAGTACTAAGAGAGACATTCTAAGAGTAATAGCTTCAGTCTATGATCCTTGTGGCTTCGCCACGCCTACATTATTACCAGGAAAGCTATTGTTACAAGAATTATGGAAAGAAAAGATAAAATGGGACACACCCATACCTGAAGGTTTCGCATCAAAATGGAAAGAAATCAACAATGACCTTAGCGAGATCTCTGAAATCGCATTACCAAGACGACATATCAGGAACACCTAAAGATACCTAGATTGGAATTACTGGGAGTACTAATTGGAAGCCGTTTAATGAGATATGTAATCGATTCTCTAAAAATAGAAGTAAGACGACAACTATTGTGGACTGACAGTCAAATAGTTATAGACTGGGTTAATTCAGACAAATTATTGCCACCGTTCGTTGCACGGAGAATTGAAGAGATCAAGAGAAACAAAGAAATGACTATCAGATATGTCCCATCCGATCTTAATCCTGCAGTTGTTGCCACAAGATCGGTGAGCACAAAGGAGAACAGAGACAAATGGCTAGAAGGACCCCAGTTTCTGACACAAGGATCCGAAACTTGGCACACAAGCGAGGTAAAGTCCATAATCCTGTTGTCCCGGGAGGGTCTCCCGAGGGAACCTCGAGTCGAAAGACATGTTAATAAAGAGTGTCAAGATACACCGGAAAAGAATATTGACAAGTCGAGAGAACGAGAAAGAAATTTGCAAGCCCAAACGAGTGGATCGTCAAGCAAGCTTGAAACGGTTAAAAGGTTACAAGCCGAATATTTCCCACAAGAATACAATGATAAGGAGACTAACCTAAGTCGCAATTTAAGACTATTTAAAGACGTAGATGGCATCTTCGCTGTAAAGGCCGCTTTATGAATGCAGATTGGACCTTTGAAAAACGCTATCCTATTCTCATACCAAAGGAGAGTGAATTTACCAATAACATTATAATGAAAACACACAATGAAAATTATCATGTGGGTGTAAATCACACCTTGAGCATCATACGTCAATCCTACTGGATACCTCAAGGAAAAGGTCAAGTTCAGAAACTTCTGAGACAATGTCCGAATTGTGTGAAACATGGCGGGGGATCTTTTAAGCTTCCACCCACACCAGCGCTACCGCCAGAAAGAGTGAACTATAGTGCACCGTTTACTTTCGTAGGAGTGGACTACATGGGACCACTTTTGGTGAAAGGAAAAACGGAGAAACGAAAAGATGGATTTGCCTTTACACCTGTCTAGCAGTAAGAGCTATACACCTAGAAGTCGTTCAAGATCTAACGGCAGAAGAAGGCACCGTAACCAAACCGATCTTATTAAAGGTTGGAAGAAAGGATTAGTCATTTTACAAGAATTCAAAGAAATGTTTCTAAACAAAAATTTACCAAGTCTTCGTGAGAGATATTGGCATTCACACAAAGAACCAAGAGTAACTGCAAAAGTTACACCAGCAGTAGGCCAGATCGTCCAGTTGCAAGGTGATTCTAAAAATAGAGAAACCTGGAAAGTAGAAACAATAGTCTCACTCCAAAGGGGAATGGATGGACTATGTAGAGTAGCTAAAGTAAAAATAGGTAACACAGAATTCACAAGATCTTTAGCACATCTATATCCTCTTGAAATGGAAGACTGTGAAAGTGAATCTATTCGAGTAAACAACGAATCTATAAGTGGAAGTGAAGGATTCGACACACAGGATATTCAATCTGTAGACGTAGCCATGGAACCTATTGACATAGGAAAACCCAGTAAAACTATAAATGATCAAAAGGACGAAACCAACTGCGTCAGAGATACAACAGTACATAGTGAAGAATCGCTAGAGGCTAACGGGAGGATAGATGATGATAAGATTGATAACGATAAAATTAATGAGTATAAGGAAAAAGACAAAGAAGTATCAAAAGAAAAAAGAGGTGCGGCCACGAGAGCTCTGCAGAAGATCAGAGAGTGGACGCAAAACCTAATGACATTACTTTGATTTCCCGGCCGGGAGTGTCGCGGACCTTGGGAAGGTACAGTCCGCGAATGTAGACGCAGCAATAATCAAACATAGCAACATTACAATGGTAACTTTATGCAATGGCAACATCGATGGTATGTCACGGAAAACGCGTGCAAACTTGTCAAACCAAACCGGCGCGGTAAGAACCAGTATTTTATCTTGTTTGTGTTTAGCTAAAGTTTAGTCAGAAACCGTGTTTACCAAAGTGAGTTTGTGTCAGTTTGTGTCGGGCTTGGAGCCGGCATCGCTGGATTGAAAGCTGAGTATCTAACCGGCATCGCTGGATTGAAAGCTGAGTATCTAATGTTTAAAGATCGATTGAGTTATTCACTGAAACCAGTGTTCTCGAGAGTGTTGAAACATTGATTAATGATTACTTAAAAACCAATGAAGTTAGCAAACTTTGCATGTTGTAGTTGTATAACTTAAGCTTCTTGAGATCTCAATTAGCACTAGTATGTTTGAGACAGTGAGTAGGACCCTGGCGGGGGCCGCCGTCGAGCGTCCCTGGAAGTGCGCTTCCAGGGACGAAAAGATTGGGACGGTGAGTATGGCCTAACCAGGGGCGAAAGACCCTGGCGGGGGCCGCCGTCGAGCGTCCCTGGAAGTGCGCTTCCAGGGACGAAAAGATTGGGACGGTGAGTATGGCCTAACCAGGGGCGAAAGACCCTGGCGGGGGCCGCCGTCGAGCGTCCCTGGAAGTGCGCTTCCAGGGACGAAAAGATTGGGACGGTGAGTATGGCCTAACCAGGGGCGAAAGGTCCTGGCGGGGGCCGCCGTCGAGCGTCCCTGGAAGTGCGCTTCCAGGGACGAAAGAATGAGGCGGTGAGTATGGCCTAACCAGGGGCGAAAGGCCCTGGCGGGGGCCGCCGTCGAGCGTCCCTGGAAGTGCGCTTCCAGGGACGAAAGAATGAGGCGGTGAGTATGGCCTAACCAGGGGCGAAAGGCCCTGGCGGGGGCCGCCGTCGAGCGTCCCTGGAGGTGCGCTTCCAGGGACGAAAGATTGAGGCGGTGAGTATGGCCTAACCAGGGGCCGCTCTTCAAAGGTATGCTTGACCTTAAAGCTTTTATGAGTGCCCCTTTGGAAGTGAGCTTCCAGGGGCGGAAACCATACCGGTTTCCAGCTATTGAGTAGTGTAATGACAAGATCTAATATTTGACATTTGGTTTCAGTAAATATCAATAATCTAAGATGCCCAAAATATCGAAGTCTCAGTGTCATCGATAATATCTATCTACAGATGGTGAAAGTGGTCTCCCTGTTCAAGTCTGATTACCCTGCGTTCCGTGCTCTGTCTCCATAAAGAATTAACAAGCGAAGCAGATAAAGTAAACCCAGGTACAAGTCACACCCAATATTTTTTTCTCATTCGCTATGTCTGCCTAAGGTTACACCCTCAGAAGAGATCAACATAATACTCTAGTATCACATGATTCCTGTAAATAGTAGACTTTTAACATATAAAGGCAGACGTCGCGACAATCCTGTTTCTTTTTGCAGTAATATTAATAAGGGTTTATAGAAAAAGGAACAGCAGAATGCTTCTTCATAACACACGTAATAAATTAACGCACTAATCTATTCGCTAATTTAACACTACCCTTGTAATAGCGTTCAAAACCTTCAACATTTTAAAGCCACCATATTTGTCTCAACTTGGGTTGGGGTAACCCAATCCTTTAGCCAAATCAAACGTCCTCAGGTTTCGAAACGTTAAACTAGAATTAATTGATCGTCCGAGATGTAAACGCCCGTTTTGCTTGCAACTAATATGGTTTTGTAAACAAGGGTTGGATCGAGGTGGCTCTTGAAAAAGATGCCTTGAAGGAGTTGGGGGAGGTCTTTGCTCAGCCATGGGACAGTGTAGACAAACATAAAAAAACCATCGATTTTAGATACTACTTAGTCTAGGTAGATTTTGGCAAAGAAACGAGCACAATTTCAGGAAATTTGACTAAACCAAACGGTAATATCGATCACTAAATAATAATCTTCAAGTTTCAATGGAAATATGGTACAGGTAAATGTCTATAGAAAACGAAAGGACTATATTGGCTGCTTATCCCGTGGTAATCAGAGACGAGTTTACGAATAAGCCCGAGCGAATCTAGGCTTACGTAGAACGGTAGATTTTAGCGAGCGGCAAGAGCCCTTATTAAGATTGCCAACTCTTCAGGAAAATTCCAAGAAAGAGGTAAAATATTTATGTTGAAGAAATGCTGAGAGAATTCTCGGCGAAACATTTACTAGATTATCTTAATTTATAAGAATACAGATTTCATTTTTAATGCTTTTTAAACGGCTGGAAAATTATGGTCAGTACTTGAAAATTGAGTTAATTGTGCCTGAACAATTGATTTCTTTAAATGTTATTTTAACTAGGTGCATTCGGGTTTCACACGGCAAATTTCGAGAGGACGATCACTTTATATTCATAAGAATTTTCTTAGTATGAAAGAATACTTATCCTTGCATACTCAAAAGAAACTTAAGACCGCTGATCCGACGTTTTCAAGAGAAATATATTTTTAAAAGATGTAAAATTCGATCACGAACAACTCAAAGAGCACGAACGATCGTTTTATTAAATAAATCGTGAATCAATTTATAAAATCTTTACATTTGAAAGT
The DNA here is from genome assembly GCA_949152395.1 of Agrochola litura. Taxonomy (NCBI): domain Eukaryota; kingdom Metazoa; phylum Arthropoda; class Insecta; order Lepidoptera; family Noctuidae; genus Agrochola; species Agrochola litura. The sequence continues at coordinate 9,871,591 of OX424509.1, forward strand.
ATCTTTATTACTCAATCACTCTTTGACAATTGAATGGAATAAATTGGTACCCTAAAAGAAGTGAATGACTTTGAAATGAAAATTTATTGCGCACTCACATACACAGCGAACGAGAAAACCGGTATAAAGCTACTATAGATTATTTACATTGCAAATGCTTTTCTAAGAATTCTATCGGTAAGGAAGCCCCTAAGTTCAATGCTTTCAATTGTTACAATCAGTCCTCTGTGGGTTTGTTTGACGCCAAGCATTCAGTATTGATCCGCCAATGACGTAGATATCAGACATATAAATAGAACAGTTGTGATCTTAAACATTGAAAATTCACAGAAATAAAAGAATCTCACGTAGAAAGATAACGTAATAATGAATAAATAGCCCTTTTCAACTCGTTTAGAGAAGAAACCAGTATTGATTGGCAATAACAGGCTATTGCGTAAATTCAGGTCTTTGTTAGTCTACAAAATACATCAAAAAGATCTACTGGCAAAAGGTTTGTAAACTTCTGGGCCACCACGACTTTTAGCAAGTAGTAAAAACCGGCCAAATGCGTGTCGGACTACGCACAATGAAGGGTTCCGTAGTTGGGATGAATTTATCCCAAATACAAATTTAATATTGTAGTTGAAATACATGTACTCCCATACATTCCAACTGCAATTGTAAGTTTGTACGCACAATATCGAGATTTACCATGTTATTTTAAGACCATAGACTTCTTATAAATTTTCCTGTAATCTATGAGAAAGAGCCATACTACGTATTTTTTTCAAAATGTTAGGTCCAGTATTTTCGGAGATAAGGGAAATGGTAAATGTTCATCGAATTTCTTAAATATCTTTAAAAGCATTTATTTTAAAATTATATAAAAAATACGTTTAAGATCCTCGCAACAAACCCTTTCATTTTCACACGGAACTGTTAGCAAAACTTATTTTTTAATTTTCTTGTTTGCCCTCCGAAAGTGACCCCTATATTCAAAATTCATTTATTTACGTTTCACGTTCGTGTTTGGGTGACAAAAATACATATGTGCACCAAATTTCAACTTAATCGGTTCATTGGATTCGGAGCAAATTGGCTGTGACAGACGGACAGACAGACAGACACGAGTGATCCTATTAGGGTTCAGTTTTACCTTTTGAGGTACGGAACCCTAAAAACAGCCACTCATATATTCGCTAATAAAAATAATTGTTTTATCAGACAAGGAAAGGACTAATATTCGTTTATTAAATAATACATTTTGTAAAACCCTGCGTTTCGAAGGCGCGGCTCGTACTTACAACCGACTGTTTGTCGGTTGGTGTCCCGTCCTTGACCTTTCAGTACCAGTTGTTTCAAAAAATATAGGGGGTGAGATGTCACCTTAGGTATGTACCTTGATAGCGACAATAGGGATGATAACACACGTAGTCGTAGTCTTGTAGATTATTCAAAAATATTAAACACGTATTTTTTCTTTTTTTAAGTTATCAAAAGATTACGGCGATACATTTTGTTAAAATGTGCCATGACGTCACGAGTATGTAGATTTTATACTTACTTGTGACGTAGCGACCCCCACTCCCCAACTTTAATGCGTTTTATCTAAGTAATTTTTTTTATAAAATGATAAAGCAAAAAATACGTGTCTAATATATTTTTTTATTATCTGACTGACGGATTAAATAGAATTTAATTTTTTGACCCAAACATCATCTCTATTTAGAACAATTTCTAAAATTGTTGTTTTTAGGTAGAGAATCGATAGACATCAGACAGATAATGCAGAAAGAAGTACCTATTTAGATTTAAACTTAGCAATGTTATAAGTCTCAAACGAAAGCCCTTAACTTACGTAAACTTTTGTGCCCCAATTTATTTACTCTGCGCATGATAAGTATTAAACTGCCACACTGTTAAAGACAGGATCTGCCAGCTAACTTGCAGTATCGCAGTCCCAGATTTGCAAAAACATAGTTAAATTAAAATTGGCATAAATTAGCATTATGTCGGCACGGAGTGAGGCCGTGGGCCTAGCACCGCGATCGCTCCAGGTCGGCCGATCGATGCCGAGGCGCCGACCCGGTCAACGCTTGGCAGACAACTAGCCTGCCATTTGACCCCTGCATGGTATTAGTACCTGCTAACACTATTGATTTTTCTATTTTCCTGTCATTTGTTTGAGTACAACAATGGTTCGCGACAATTGTTCACTGTAGGAATTGCCTGAACTTTACCGAGTTTTGTCACAGGCTGATTTTCAGTAACAGTGAAGTTTGTAGCAGTGGATTACCTGACCTTACCCAACCTAATAAATGTTTGCCACTTGATCGTCGTTAATTTGAATGACTATAGTGATTATTATAAATAACATGCACAAAGCGTTTAAAATTAGCATTTATATTCCACATAAATCGTGGCTGTATTTCGAACTTCGTATCGATCGCAAACATTCTAGGAATCCAGCCATTAGAGTCGACGCAAACCTACGCACGTACTATTATTATACCTACTTATTTACCAAAATAGCTACGTATATAACTAAATGTATAACGCTTTATATTGTTTTAATTTAGGTTTTCGTTTGTATAAAACTTCAATCATGCAAAATATTTGAATGACGAAGCTTAACTTTTGAGTTAAGTTCTTTTTGTTTAGTCAAAATAGAGTCAATTTACAGGCAGTTTTGAAACTTCAAAAACTTCTTTTTTATTACGCATGTGTAATCATTAGTATGAATGAGGAGCTCGTGGCTAAGTAATAACAGCCGCACGTGTCAAGTCTTGCCGGGGTCGGTCTGTGGATGGGTGACCATCTTTACATACCGAGACTCCTCCGTGTCTCGGAAAGCACGTTAAGCCGTTGGTCCCGGCTGTCGTTCGTGGATCTTTGACAATCGTTACGGGTCGTCAGAAGCCCGAACGTCTAAAAAACCACCAAGGGGTATCGTATTACCCAGTTACTAGGTTGTGGAGATCAGATAGGTAGTCGCTCCATGTAAAATACTGGTATTGAGCTGCATCCGGTTAGCCTGGAAGCCGACCTCAATATAGTTGGGAAAAGGCTAGGCAAATTGATTGTGTAATAATTAGTATGAATCAATTAAAAAGACTTGAGTATAATGAGTGACTGACTGACTGTCTTCATTATGATGCCGATTTTTAAAATCATCATGAACAGACAATTTATGGTAACTAAAGCTTAATAAACCTTACGAGGAATTTTGCTTACGTAGACAACTTTGAAACGCAATATAAAGATAAAGATCATTTATTTGTCCAAAACATGAGTATACACACACAATGTCATGCAAGAAGTAATTAGGAATACACAATTACAAAAATTAGATTACATTATCATTCAAAAATTCGTCAGTGCTGTAATAGGCTTTCTCTAACAGAAGGCTTTTTAACCTACTTCTTAATTTTTCTGTTGGATATTCCCTCCAATATTTTGGCAAAGGATTGGTGCCATGCATATTATACTTTTACGCAATAGAGCTGTCCTGGATCTAGGAATGCAAAGTTTGCTATTATCGCGTCTATTCCGAGTTACTTTATCTGATAATAGGGGGAACAGGTGTGGGTTCGATTTGACAAATATAGGTAATAAGTCTCTAAAATGTTCATAGATGGAAGGGCTAAAATTATACATTTTTTTAAAATAGGGTTTGCAGCTCTCAGTAACGTGAAGTCCAAACATGGTTCTAAGGCACCTTTTTTGGGTTTTAAAAATGACATCCTTGTTTGTTGAATTACCCCAAAAAATTACTCCGTATCTTAAGTTCGAGGACACCAAGCCGTGATAGGCAGTTAGCAGCGCATCAACATTTAACATTGAGGCTAATTTGTACAATGCATATGTGGACTTACAAAGGATAGTGGACAAAAAAAGGATTAAATGGGGGAGTTTCAACAGCTGGTACCATTACCGCCACAGTTAAAACCACTGTAGTTTTGAAGACATTACTTCTCTCTTTGCTCAGGCTAAGGTGCATCAAAATCTGTCCCAGGGTTATTCAGTTCTGACAAAGTTAGGTTAGGTTAGGTTAGGATTTAATGGGGGAGTTTACCGCCACAGTTAAAACTACTGTAGTTTTGAAGACATTACTTCTCTCTTTACTCAGGCCAAGGCGCATCAAAGCCTGTCCCAAGGTTATTCAGTTCTGACAATGTTAGGTTAGGTTAGGACTTAATTGGGGGAGTTTAAACAGTTGGTCCCATTACCGCCACAGTTAAAACCACTATAGTTTTGAAGACATTACTTCTCCCTTTACTCAGGCCAAGGCGCATCAAAATCTGTCCCAGGGTTATTCAGTTCTGACAATGTTAGGTTAGGTTAGGTTTGTTATTGTTAAATCATTCGATAAAAAACCGGGCAAGTAGAAGTCAGACGCACAATGAAGGGTTCCGTAGTTGGGATGAATTTATCTCAAAAACAAACTTATCATTGTAGTTGAAAAACATGTTCTTCCATACAGAATGTAAGGGAGAACATGTTTTTGCAACTGCAAATATATGTTGGTCGATTATTACTCGTTAATTTGTAGAGCCTTCTTAGCAGTGATAGTTTTCCTTTTAATTTCGTTATATATTACTGCAGTGAATTTTTTCACATAATATCCAAAACCAACCATTTAGCTGGCAGGGGGGAACACCCTTGACTCTAACAAACATTACTACTTTAAAGCTTCATATTTCGCAAACGGATCCCTGAATCCGAAAATGGCTTTCGCACACTCACAACATTTTTAAACGACCTTTCCAACGATACCCCATACTATGAGATAGACGAGAGAAAAAAATCCCCACTGCAGGTTGGCGAGGTACCCAATTTATTTTCTTTCTTTTTTTACCACTTAGTCGGCGTGATTAATATGTATACCTATGCCAAATTATAGCTTTATAGTACTAAGAGTCTCTGAGCTAAGCTGCAGACAGAGAAAAATACCTTAGAGACACGTAGTTCGGTTCCTCCGGGATAAATTTTGATGGTGTCATAATAAAAAAAGATTCAGTGTTATTTGCTCTTTTAAGTAATTCACACTTAGTGGCTGACGGGACTGGGACCACTATCGCCCACTATACTTAATAATAACAGTCAATAACCAACCGAGTAAACAGGAATCTATAGTAAAATTAAGATGGGTTACTAGATATGGCACACATGGCAGCGTCCTACTGACTAACGTAGACTTTGGTTTATATCCGACTTCAAAAAAGGAGGAGGCTCTTCTGTACAAAAAAAAAATATTTAATCTTGAAATGTGGACCGATTTTGAAAATAAATTTTCACTTGGTAGAGGAAGCTTGCGAGGTACATAATTAATCCACTTGGTGTATGTTGATGATATTTTAAAGCTTCCTGTCACTGTTGTTTACATAGCTTGACTGGTGTACACGAATTGGAGTGGGGGGGAGCATGGGGGCGGGGAGTTGTCACAACTAAAAAGTAAATATAATTTACTTCATATAAAAAAACTTGAAAACTATCTAAAAGACAGTCCTAGCCCAGAAAGTGTGCTAATACGTCACTTAAATAGTTGCAACCTATTTAATAAGCTTTGATTATCTTCTTTTAACATCAAAGAAAAAAGTCTTAAGATCTCACAAGTGAACGCTGTCAACGTTATTAAAGTAAGCCGCAGACATACTTGACTCAGGAACAAATGCCTTGAACTTATTGTGCGTGAACGAGACCCCGTATTTGGCGGCGCCGCAGCTTCAGAAAGCCAATGGACTATTCAATGCTCTTCGAAAGATTGCCAACTCTTAAAGCTAACATGGAAATATAACCAGTTATTATAGACAACGGTCTTCAGGATTACATTTTTATATATCACCGCGTAAGAGTTGGTCATCGGTCGAAAAAAATACGTATGTCAGTTTCCCTGACTTAACCTACCACATGTCCAACATTATGCTTTGCGAACTGAATGTATCCATAATATTAGTGCAAGGAATTTCGAAATCGGCGTATGAACCGCGAAAATATCGATTTCTTAAACAATATTTCTAATAAATACATAGGTATAGTGGGGTAGGTACGTCTTATTTAGGGAATCAAAGGCTAAACGTCGAGTTATACCTATGTTTAATTCAATAAAATATCCCCAGATAACAGTTTAAGTGTTGCGTTAAAACAATAGCAAAGGTTACTTAACAACGTATACAATGTAACGTATAAAAAATGAACAAACATTATACATAATCTGACAAACTAACTAATTATACAAATAAATACAAAAACAAAAGGCCATCCGGAAACGTGCTCAGAAGACTGGCAGCATTGCCACGTTGAATGGCAATGCTAATTATTTGGCCAAAGAACGAGCAAGCCCTCTGGTCATGTGAAGCGTCGACCAATCGGCCAAAAATTTCCTTAAAAAGGAGACGCGCACTGGGGCCCTTTGACCCAAGCGTTTCGATCTTAAATAATCCTTAGTACGTAATAACATACACTAAGACTGTTATCTTTTAAATTATGTAAATATGATCTTGGAAATTAAAATTATTAACACATTAGCAATATTAGCTATATTATGTATAACACATAAAGATACACTACTATATGAATTTTCAAACATTTCATATGAACATAATATATATAATTAAATCTGATCTAGAAATTACAGTTATACATATCGGATTTAATATTTAAAATTCTACGTTTGATACATAACAGTAAAGTTCAGTCTACGCAATCAACTGTAGCCAATGCGGTCAATTGTAGTCTACGCAAGCAATTATTATGTAAATAATAAGTACCTATTACAGACGCCTGCATTTATTGGGTAAATCTATGAATTTTCCAGATGACTTTCACGATAGATTCACCTTTAAAGATTTTGTGTAATTTCTTTTAAGCCCTTAATTTTCTAGGAATAACATTGACATGTATTCCTCCGTCAGGCCCGATGAGAGCTCTGCCTGGAGCAACCTTCAAATTCCTGTCAGTGTTCTTTGATGACTCCACTCTAAACTTGGACAAAATCTTCACCATGCATAACTGAGACTGAAGCCTGCCAAACCGCATTCCTAAAAATAAACAAAAATAAGTTTTTGTTAAAAAATACTGATAACCTTGACATTTTCAACATTGAAACAAACATTATTGTACGTGAATTATTATAATCGTATCATGGGATAACTCATACATGACTAATATCATCAGAAATCGCTTGTATCTCACCGTAATTCTCACCCAAAAGGCCTCAGTAGCTGGTTTTAATTTTTTTGTGACTCAGCTGATGCTATTTTATTAATTAGGTGATGATCATTTTGACAAATTAAATAGTATGGAATAGTGAACTAACCAATGCAGTTCCTTTGTCCGAGTCCAAATGGTAAATAAGCGCACGGGTGTCGCTTACCCACCTCCTCCGCATCAAATCTGTCAGGGTTAAATACTTCAGGCTTGGGATAATATTTCTCGTCGTAATGTATACCCCTCGGAGATATTAGTACTACAGTGTCTTTTTCAATTACCACATCTGTACCGGGAACTTTATAATCTCTTATAGCTTTTCTTTGCAGTGGTTCTACTATTGAGTACATGCGAAGAGTTTCGTCAAATACTTTATTCAAGTATTTCATATCCTTTATAGTATCGTAAGTTACTTCTCCATTATGAGCTTGAATAACTTCATCAATTTCTGTTGTCAACTTGCTTTGTATATCTGGGTTTAACGCTAGTTGGTACAGCATGTAGGCCATGGTTGTGGCACTGGTCTCATACCCAGCTAAATAAAATATAAAAGCTTGCGCTGCCATTACGTCTTCTGTTATTTCAACTGACGGCACACTGTTTCCGAATTTTGAGCTACTGACTTGTCCCATTACACGGAGTTCCAGTAATAAATCCATGAAATCTTGTCGGCCTGATGGTTTGCCATTCCTTTGAGTCACAATGTTCTTCACAAGACCTTTAAAGAAATTTTGAATAGGTTTCGGAAGTAGAGAAAGGTTAAGTTTTTTCAGAATTCCTGGATACATCATAATTAATTCATTTGCATAAGTCGATTTCGTTACTATCTCGTCTACAATTTTCAGCCCCTGTAATTTGTCGCTGAGATTGTCATAGTTAAGACCGAAAGCGCAGGCAGAGATCGTAGACACCGTGTATGTCTGAAGAAGGGAGTGTATTTCTAACTCTTGCTTCTTTTGACATTCGGCGCTCACATGGTCCATAAATATATTAGCACCCTCATTTATTAAATAAAACATGTTTTTTAATTTACTAGATGTAAAAATAGGAGTAAAGCGATTCCTCAAGGCTGCCCATGTTTGTCCATCAGCAGCAAACAAATTTTGTCCCAATCCTTCTTTGCTGAAGTCAATGCCACGATCAGTGAATGCTTCGAAGTCTTTAATCATGATATGTTTTAAAATATCCAAGTCTCGTATGAGAATACAAGGTGACGTCATTCTATACATACCGACCACTTTTTCTGTTGGAAACATGTTATAGATTTCTTGTATTACTACTCCCAGATTTTTTTTGCGAAGTGCCGATTCCTTCAGGTTGCCGAATAAAACTGTGGGTTCCGGTCCGGGAACATTTCGGCTTTTCCAGTAGTTAAATGTTCTTGTAAAATAATAATAAAGACCGTAAACCAACACCGTTAACACTATCGGTAAATAAACCAACACCATTTTTAGGGAGCTCTTAACACATTCACCGAATACTATGATATGAATGACAATATCGCTAGATATCATTTTATATACCAACCGAGCAGGTCAAATACGATAATACTAATCTGTTCCCCTATTTTTATTTATAAGTGTGTTTGTTATCGTTTCTGAGCATCTTTCGGTGACTGCTTTGGCAGAGAACAATATATTATGTAGTGCAAACCAGCATTTCGCACACGACTTTTTCCGCGTGGATTAAATATTTTTTCCTACTTAATTTAACACCCCCTCCACCCCTTTTAACCGGAAGTTTGTTTTGGAAAATTGATGATGATAACCTTTTTACTTATTAAGTATTCGGTTCAATTTTCAAATTTATTGATTAAAGGTATAACCATTTTCAAATAAACTGTTCCCCCCTTTTCAGCCCGAAAGGGGTTGATTTTAAAAAATCTTCATACACGTGTTTCGTCAATAAATGTTTAGACTACTATGACTTAATCCAAACACGCAGTGAAATCCTCCCCAAAAACTTAATAAGTCCCTTTTGCTGGTCGATTTTCGAAAAACCCATAAACTTATTAGTCGCCCGCGACTTCGTTCTTATGAATTTCGTACTTTCCCCAACAAATTTCACCACCCCCTTCACCCGACTTAAATGGTAGTAATAATGTTGAAGATCTTTATTATTTATTGAAAAGAAAACTTCTTTAGGCGCATTGGGCATTTTTGAGATGGGACTAAACCATTGATTTGGCGACACTATGACGGAATTTACCGAAACCGTGAAGTAAAAAAAACATCAACGCGTTGATTACCGCGGTGCATGGAGTAAAAGACATCAACGCGTTAATTACCGCGGTGCCGATTTTTTTCAAGTCTTTACTTCTGTCGGCACTCCCGGAGTGCCACTGTTTTTTTATACATGAGTTCGGAGCACGTTTCTAGTTGAAGATAAATGAAATAATATATATTTAATTTACACTTTTTTCCCTGTTTGACCCCTCCTAGAGATACATTTTGAAAAATCCGTTTGTTTTTAAATGAGTCTCCAGTAAAAAAAAAATATTGTAGAGGGTTCAGAAGACCCTCTGGAACCTCCAAATAATCTCATATTCTTTCTAGCGAGGCGACACGTTTCTAAATCCAACCCCGAAAAACTTCGCTAGCAATGGGAAATTGCTACTGAAGGCTGCGGGTGTTAAACTCAGGACGAGCTGCTTCTCACACGGACAACTGTACGTCACTTCCCCGCGTCACCAGTCCTGATTCCCTGTAAATTTTGACTATTTAGACCAAAACTACAAACGTAGTTTAAAGGGAAATTTTATAAAAATGTGTGAGTTATTTTAGTATAAGTATTGTGGTGTCTTACGACTTCCACGCGGTTGAAGTCGCGGGCAGAAGCTAGTTAACAATCACTTACTGAAAAACTCAATTTACATAAAATGTGGGTGTACAAAAAGGACGTTAAAAGTAGGCTTCCGTATGTGCTTTCCAATCTAATTTTGTGTCTATAGTAACTCCAAGAAATTTGGTTGTGTCAACTTTATATTTCTATTATCAGAATAGTTCACATTAACATTTGGAATGGTTCATCATTGGGCAAAATGCATAATATTAGTTTTTTCAAGATTTGAATGTCAGCTTCGTATGTGTCTCTAGTTTTACAAGCGACTGTAATAGTACTATCATCGGCAAAAAGTGTAATTGGATGGTCAATACTTTTGAGTAGGTCATTATAGTACAGTATAAAAAATATTGGGCCTACGACAGTACCTTGTGGTACGCCAAATTTAACTACACGCTCTTTTGATTTATGGATTACTTCATGTTTATTTATTTTGTTTACTGCCGAAATTTCTGTAAATTGTCTTCTGTTGCTTAAATAAGATTGACATGAATAAAGATTGGTTGCTTTAATAACGTTACAACTGAGTTGGAAACACTGTAAAAGCGGTTAATTAATTTAACTAACAATTTACGCAAATATGTAAAGTATCTAATATCAAAAGTGTTAAATACTATTTGTTTAATGTCTCATACCTGTCCTACATTATCTAATTACATTCGTGATAGTACACAATTCCACCATTTCCATGAAAGCATACTCTTTGTAAACGTTTGTGTTAATTGCTTTCGTTCCGTGTCAATCAAATGTCCAGTGCTCGCCCTGGGGATACCCGGCCAATTACTGTTTATACATACTTCATGCTCCGTTTCAGGGCGGAAATCCCGAGTTACTGAGCCAGTGAGCCTTCAAGTTGACGACGATCTAAATATGGTGATTGCTATTGTGGTAATCGATTTGAATGTTAATCGACTAATGTTCGAATGGTTCCGAGCATAAAATAAAGCAACTAATTATTTACTATGAAATGCTGCTAAGCGACTTATCGTATATAAATGTCACAGAACTACAAGTGAGTTATGCAGGTTGATAACTAGAAGCGTCACTATCAACTCAGTACACATCATAAATAGCCTATATCATCAAGCGCCTGCTAAGCATAATAATTATGTCAACATTCCCCGAGATTGACCTTACTAACGATGTACAGGGTTGGCCTATATTCCGCACCAATAAGTTCATAATGTTAAATATCTATATTTCACGGCTTATCTTCAACACTCATCTTACATATTCTCCTCTCGTCCTTACAATACCTTGTTAAATGTTGTTTCTAAGACATAGCCCTCGCTCTGTAAGTAGGAGCCTATTTTGTATCAAATTATGTAAGATAAGATTTATAAGATATATTTATTAGCTCAAACATGTGTACATATACAGAAATAAAAACGTGCATGCAAGATAACATTAAAAAACTACAGGTTCAGACATGTCTGCCACATATCATGACGTGCAAATATTAATAATTATGATTGTTAATCATTTAGGTAATCAAGTCAATATCATTAATGTACCTTGAATTTAGCAAACATTAATAAATTATAAATGTCAACAGTAAGTAAAAATAATTAAAAATAAAATAAAAATCTATGTCAAAATAAATGGTTCTCAGAAATTCCATAGTATTATAATATGCTTTGGCGGTTAGAGATGACTTTAGTTGTTTCTTCAATTGTATATTATTAGGCTCCCTCCAACTTTTTGGTAACTTATTATAAATGATGGCGGCCATGCAAAAAACACTCTTGCGCATAAGTGCAGTCCTACTACTATGCAGACAGAGCTGACTTCGATCACGCCTGTTTCTGGGAAATGTGCCATACGCGAAAATAAATTACTATTATACCTAACAAACATTACTGATTCCAGAATATAAAGAGATGCCAATGTCAATATTTTACAGCGTATGAAATAGGGCTTACAACTATCGGTAGTTTTTAACTTGAACATGGCTCTGAGGCATCTCTTTTGTGCTTTAAACGCAACTTCTTTGTCAGTTTAGTTACCCCAAAAGATAACACCGTATCTGAGAACAGATTCAGTTAGCCCATAGTAAGCAGTTAGTAACGCATCTATGTTAACAGTACGTAGTACAAAAGTATGTAGCCATTAGTATTAAATATAAGGATAAAATGAGACTATAATAGAGATAATGCCTAAGTAAAAAAAAAAAGAAATTCTATTTAGTCTGTCAGTCAGATAATAAAAAAATATTAGACACGTTTTTTTTGCTTTATCGTATTATTATTTTTATATATATTTAAAAATCTCGGGATCTTAGGGTCCCGGTCTTTTGGAAGGCGTACGAGGGGCCGAAGCCAACTCGTAGAGGCCCGTTAGACGCTTTTCAAGAAATAAGGCACCAACCGACGCTTATCCCTGTATGCACTATGCAAGTGCACCAAAGGACAACCCCTGGTTGGTGTAGGACTATTGCAGTACATGGAAACAAAACATTGGACTATGGGTTTGGGTATCTAAAGTGGACTGGTTACCTGGAACTATGGTAGAACTATAGCCCCTGTCTGATCAATGTTTTATATTTACACGGATAAAATGGCAGGGGGTGACTTGCACACTCAATAATGGGCCCCCAGAAACGGTCGCTAGCACATAGTGACGTAGCAACAAGGGGGGCAACATGTCCTGAGGTGCTTGAGGAGTGGAGAGGTATTCCACGGCTTTCAGAACAATCCCAGAGCCCGGAAGATGGTCAAGATCCCTACGAGCACTTACTGGAATACTTCCTTCCTCCGAGCACGTTTGCTCTTGCGAATCTCCACTCAAGCCGGCCAATTAAGGCAAGAATGAGGCGGGAGCGCCGTTCCTCGTCAGTGTTCACTCCAGCCGGCCAATAAAGGCAAGCCAGAGGTAAGGAACAAGACATCTCCCGGGAGATAGGGTCCGTGGGGTTGCTACTGCCCAACAGCTCGCCACATGCTGCCCTGCGGGATTTTGTATCTCTCTTGGTCTGGCTTCTCATCCCAGACCTGTTCCGGCAAAGTAAACTGTACCGGAAAAGACCTAGAGTTCGGAGCGCGCAAGCCCCACCACGACGTCAACGTAGAGATACGGTGGTGGGGGTATTATTATTATTATTTGCATATAAAGCTTTTAACTAGGTCACAATAATTTTAATTCCCTGACTCCTAAACTAGGTGTATGTGCATGTGTCTTAGGAGACAGTGATTCTCCGTAACAAACAAGACAAAGCCACAATATAATAAAACGGGACGTTACAACAATAAGCAAATGGTGTAAAAGAAAAACAGGATATAATCTATGAAAAGAAAACACAAAATGAAAAACTTTTAGCTGTGTGGTGAGGTGAATATATGTAGGGTCCAAGTGCGTGTGTGTGTGTGTAGTGAGTAAGTGTAGGATGTGTGTGAGTGCGTATGTAGTGTGTAGGTGTAGGGTGTGTGAAGTGAAAAAGAAAGTGGTGTACCCGGTACACATCCGTTTATGGTTAGATTAAGACTTATATTTATATGTATAGTACCTTATCATTGTAAATTACCCAGCAGTAGATCCTCAGTGTCATCATAACTTGTGTTTGGAGATAATCTCTAAGTAAGTTTTTGCATTTATATTTAGGGCACGAATAAAATTTAAACTTTTTATTCAGGAGGTTGTACATCTTAATGCTATTAACGTAGAATTGGCGTTTGGCAAAGGCAGTTCTATGGCATTCATGGGGAAAAACGTTATGCTTTAACCTGCCAGTCGGTTCCATTGGAGGGCGGGCAGAGTGTTTGCGTAGGGTCGACAGGAGCACATAAAGTTACCTGACTGTGAGTACCTTGCAGTCGGAATTGAGCTGCACAATGGTGGTAATAAAAAATAACTTCGATAAAACGCATTAAAGTTGGGGAGTGGGGTCGCTACGTCACAAGTAAGTATGAAATATACATACACCTGACGTCATGATACATTTTAACTCAATGTATCGCCGTATGTATTCTTTTGATTAGTTAAAAAAAGAAAAAATACGTGTCCAATATTTTTTAATAATCTAACAGACGGACAAAAAAAAATATATTTTCTCATTATCCTTATTGACTTTGTTGACAGAAAGGAACAGAAATGTACCCGTTTAATTCAAGAAAATTATTTTGTATTTATAACGTAGTTAATAAATATATTATTTTTTCCTCTGATTCAAAAACAAACGTTTATTCCGAAAATTCTGTACCATTAATAACTCAACTTCCATTTAGTAAGTAGGTCGTAATACAAAGGCGATAAATCTGGAAAAAATGTAACGCGAAAATCTTTATATTTGTAGGAATGAACGAAAAACGGAAGGGAGATAATACAAGGCTTTAGAAATGACATGCTCCAATTGTCTTGTAACTCGAATGAATGGGAACATTGACGAGATTTCATGTCTATGAGGAACAAAAGCCTTCTGTTTAACAGTGAATGAGTAAGTTGTAACTTGAGAGTAACTAGAAGTTGATTTCTGGAGTTTTCAGTTTCATGCCATACGGGTTTTCAACTTTTGAGAGTTTGGTTCAATTAGGTCACTTTCGCTAGACATTTATTAAGATAGAGTCAGCAGTGGTAGCCTAGTGATGTGACCGTCAAACTGCCAAGTCATAGGTCTCGAGTTCGAACCCAAGGCACGCACCTCTGACTTTTCGGATTCAAAAACGGTGAAGGAAAACATCGTAGGAAACCGGCTGCCTGTGAGATATTTCTCGACGGCATATGAAGTCAAGTCCCCCATGGGTGGCTTTAAAACTCTGACACCAGGTTTGAGGTTAGTCACTAACCACACGAGAAGAAAAAGAAGATAGATTATACCAGGTTTTAGAGTGATGAAACCCGTGTGTTTCAGCCCAGAGTAATACAATTTAAGACGCAGATATATGACAGTGACCTTGAATAGTTAGCTTGCGTGTTCTCTACTGAGCTCACGCAACGCGTCGTACGTCCAGCCAGTAATAGGACTCGCCCATCAAGGAGCGCTGTCCCAAATTAGACGCATTGTTAATTTATTACACGTAAAACAAAAAGTATTTTAATAAAACACGTATACTAAAAGATCAATAATTTAATTATCTTTAAAATGGTGAAGTTTTCAGAAAAATACGCTTGATAGATTTTGCGTCATTCTCAGTTTTTTATCCGCATTAGCCATTTACAAATTAATTTCACTATGTAATATAAATAAAATCAAAAATATGCCTATATTAAAATATTTAAAAAATACTGTAATTTAACATATATTTTTTCCAAATCACTAACACTACTCGTTTAGACGTCATCTTCAGTATAAAATCATTAAAAGTCGGTTATCGTCCCCTTAAGCTGAAGTTGTCAACCACAAGTCGCACATCCTCTAAAAAACTGTCATAACACAAAAAAAAAAGTATTATTAAAAAAATCCATTTTATTCATAAACAAAATTTTACATTCTGCAAATAGCTTGATAAATCCTTTGCTGATTTAAAAAGTAAAAAGCTAAAAATCTGAAAGTCACATTAACAATAGTTATTTGGAAAAAAAATCGGCTTTTTCTCGAAACTTGTTTTCAGCGTGTTACGACAGTTTTTTAGAGGATGTCCGAAGTCATAAAATACAACTGGAAAAATCGGAATAGCTCCCACTTTTTCCCCACTTCCTTTTATGTCACTCATCCCGGCCGTCCAAGTTTTTGATTGGCTGAGCGCGACCAAATGACAGTTTCACAGAATTTTTCGGCTTACATGACATACCTACCTTCATTCGGATGTAGGTAGGTACAAGACGTGTGACAAGAATATCCTGGCACAAACAGCCGGTGAGAATGAAACTTTGTTCAAAGATAGTTGGGAACACGGGATGGAACGAGTGAAAAGAACAAAGGCAATGGTATGAATGATACGCGGCCTTTGGCGAACGAATCCTCTTTGAAAGTACGCAGATGCCCTACATATTTAGCAGGCAGCAAAACTGTATACCTACAATCAGAAATTCTGAGGTATTCTACTAATATCCTATACCTTTCCTTTCTAAAATCGATTTAATAGTTTTCTAGTATCATGCCTAGTGTTTTTAGATATCAAATTTTAATAAATAATACCCATTCATGCAAAAACTGGCTCAATATCATTGAGTGCTTTTGTACGAATAGGTAATCAATCTATTTAGACCGCTAAAAGCTCATAAAACGATGTCTAGGTACATAAATAAGCTTTTATAGCAGTAATATAAACCCAAAACTTCAAATTCGGCTAGCCCATTATTTTTTTACTGGGTTTAAAGCCGAATTTTAACTAAGAACAAAATGCAAAACTAAGCCTACATAAACACTAAAATATACAATTCACGTTAATTAAGCGACCTAGTTTACCATGTGCTGTCAAACAGCGTGTTATGTGGAACATCGCTTCCACCACATACGCACCATTTTCACACGACACACGACTTCTTTTTAGAATTTTTAAAGAGCTCTCTGAGCCGGCTGCCATTGTGGTTATTCCGGGTAGAAGCCTTCTGTGTTCGTCGCTACAACGAGGTAATTCTGCTAGAAACTGTCGCATGTTCGTCGACTAGTCGTTAACAAAGTTAAGTTTTCAACAAACAAAGCGAGAGATAAGAGAAAAACATTTTCAGATTTTCCCACAGATTAATAAAAGTAAAGGATTTTCCCGCCTTTCGTCCCGAAATTAAAAATGTTTTTATTATTCGCTAATATAGGCAAAGGTTTTAAAAATAAACAGCTCATGTTCGATATTTCGTTTTTTTTTATTGTGGTTATGTTTAGAGAATCTTATTGAGTGTATAAACTCGTTGACTCTTTTATTATTATAGTAGATAATAATAATACGTGTAGGTACTTAATGGTTTATTTTGTTATTTTTTTTTTTGTAATTTTGAATACTGGCTGTAATGTTGTGAAAAATATATAAAGTAAG
Source organism: Agrochola litura (assembly GCA_949152395.1). Taxonomy (NCBI): domain Eukaryota; kingdom Metazoa; phylum Arthropoda; class Insecta; order Lepidoptera; family Noctuidae; genus Agrochola; species Agrochola litura. The sequence goes on from OX424509.1 coordinate 9,888,528, forward strand.
CCTTAATTAATGAAAAAAGATTTTTTTTTTTTTATGGCATTTTAGTTTATTTTTTTTAAGATATTAATGCCAAATGTTTTTTCAACATATAAAAAGTAAAGAGGTTATAATTATTATGAACCCGTAACGTAACCTTTTTGGAAAGAAAATGAGATTTTTCCTTATTAAAAGCTTTTCGCTCTTTGATCTAAGTTTTTTTTTAATTTTACAGATATAAGATGATACCTACAAATTGTTATTTTGTGGATTCTTATCCTTTTTTAAGGCAGAACGAGGGTATTATAAACGAAAGCAAAACAAATAATGGACATGATAAACTAAGCATTTCTCTTTGGTCTATATTTCCGAGCTGTGTATTACCAGGTTACATAGGAATGACCTAGTTTAGTGGCAGCCGCATCGTGCACGGCTGTTGCCACTGGCGACACCACGCGATCGTGATTACATACTAATTAGCTTCTGATGGATTTTGTCTATGATTTTCAGATGACACGATGATCTTTTTATTGAGTTTCCTCTTGTCTATGTCACGTTATTTGCATCACAATCCATTAAAATTATAGGTAATCAGACGTAGTCTATCGTGCTAAGTACCTAGGTAATTTAATTCTTTGGAAGTCATGCTTACAAAGCGGCTATCGAAAATCATTTTCGATTACTTGCATGTACTAACTTGCAAAACATATTTATGATTGTCATGCCATCATGGCAATCCTAAATATGTCTTTTTTAAATAATACAACTCTGTTATCTAATAAACAGCATAGGTATTACTGATTCGGACTGTGAAAACAAAAATATTTTTAGGTCATGCTCGTTACCTATAGTATAGAGCTATGTTACTTGCGTAGGTATGTATACCCACCTTAAGATGGGTTATTAGCATAAGCATATGCATAATCAGCCTATAATGTTCCCACTGCTGGGACACAGGCCTCCTCTCTGTGAGAGGGAGTGGGCCGTAATCCACCACGCGGGCCCAGTGCGGGTTGGTAGATTGACATCTGTCTTCGAGTTTTCGGTTCTAGGACATGCCGGTTTCCTCACGATATTTTCCTTCACCGTTTTGAGAGCAGTAGTGATGAAATTATTTAAACACAAAGAAAAGCGCCTGTCAGGGTTTGAACCTACGACTCGTAAATCGCGGTCGTTACCGCTGGGCCACCCAAGGCCGTCTTAGGGCAAGCCGGGGCCCCTGGGCACACAAGAATTTGGGGCCCCCCTGTAAAGTAAAAAAAGTCAGAAAAAAAAACTGCTATGATTTTTTACCTATTTACTATGGGTAATTGGTAGAAATCAAATATTATAAATAAAATACTGCAGGTTTGATTTGGTTTCGAAATTACGATACTGGTTTCTTTCGCAAATTCTGTTATAAAAAATCTTCTATTTTTTTAAGGATGCACGTTTTAAGCACTTTGTTGACAAATTAGTTAGTCGTTCTTGTAACAATGTCGCTTATAATTCATTTTATATTGTCTTTAGTTGTTAAAATGAGCGCTTTCCACTACAGTCAAGTAAAGGAATATTCTAGTAGCGACTTCAACATTTGGAAAAGTTTCTTCTAACTTATTGGATTTTGTAAGGTACTCAAATCGGCTGATTCCTTTGATGAAAACATTCTGATTTGAGCTATAATTGTAGTCTGTGTTTAAGCTCATAAGCATTAATATCTTCTGCAAATTCTTTGCATTTTTTGTCAACTGGTCAGAATCTATTGTTAATGAGATATTAACTGAGAAAGAAAACTAAAGCGTTTATCATAAAAATAAAAGAAAATTTTAAAAATCTTATCCGATGCCCGATTAATATTCAATTTAGAAATGTTGACGGAACTATTATATTTGTGAGTATCTACCTAAAAATAGAAGAAAATAACACTTTTGAGTGCAAGCGTTTAACCGGGCTTACGGGGCCCCCGTGAGGTCGGGGGCCCTGGGCCCTTATGGTAAAGAAGGAACTGGGGCCTATTAGACTTGCTCCCTTTTACATAGAACTTAACATAACTTGCGGAATGATGATATAATGACACCTCTGCCCACCCTTCCAGGTTATACACGCGTGATGTTATGTTTCTACCTGAGTCTACACTAATTTAAACGAGAAAAGATTTGATTTTGTATTGATTTGATTTGTATGTTTGTTTGTCTATTTGTTACGCTTTCACGCTAAAACGGCTGAACGGATTTCGAAGAGAAATACCATGACCTGGGTTAGGACATAGGATACTTTTTACCCCAATAATCCCAAGGGGTCGAGACTTATGCGAGTGCTTGTGCTAGTATTAGATATATTGGTGCAGAACTGAAACAGACAAAGATACTTAATGAAGTATACTGAAACTCTTATTTATAACTGTCAGTTTAAGTCAACATAAACACTTAATTAAGTTCGAAGAGTAGCTAAACGACAAACAAATTCAGTGACTCTAACCAAGGGACGTTTCCCTTCAAAGATCAATATTTTTCTTTGATAGTTCATTCAACTTTGGAATTCATAGACTTATGGCTTTTAAGCTCGTGCCGTGACAGGCAGCGCAACCAAGATATCGCGCTGGTCTACACGAGCCTTTATTCTTCCCATACAATTCATTCCACACAAAGCGAGAGTATCTAAAAGCAATTTTTTATCAAACGCCGAGTGAGGTTCAATGACCCGACCCTCTGTAGGTATATAGAGATTTATGATGGCGGCTTTAAATTCGTTCACGCGTTTATATAAATGTACGCTCTTTATAACAAATGTTTCCAAGAGTTCGCTTTCAGAGCTCTCACTTCTCTGAAAAAGCTGAACGTACCATAGACTACTTCGGTATCATTAGTGACTAGATTCTGAGTTCGCGTGGCAGTCGTAACACACCACATGATATTAAAATAACAGCCAAGTTTTTATTAAAAAATCCTTGTATACTACGTTTGTAGGTTTGGTCTCAGCAGCCAGAATATACAGAAATCTTTATTTATTTTATTTATTTATTTATACTTTATTGTACCTACACCACAAAAATACATAACAAAAAATAAATCAAACACAATCACAAAATATACAATGGGCGGCCTTATCACTTTCTGCGATCCAGGCAACCATGCATAATAAATATTGAAAAAAAAGTAAATATTAAAAATCATCACAAAAAATGTACATCTCTTGGGGATCGAAAACTCACGAAACGTGAAACCGAGGCTATTTACTTCGATGACAATTTGACTAATAAAATAGCCGTTCTCATACATGTCAAGATTGACTGCTTAGCTCCTTGTAGGTATAGCGTAATGATATTCATTTCAGAAGTTAAATCCGTATCTATCAGCAATAATTCCCCGAAGTTATTATAATAGTTTCCCCGAAGGGTTGGGCAGAGGTGTCCCTGTAGCAGGTACACCCACATTTCGCCAGTTATGTTTAAGTCCCATGTAATAGGGGGCGAGTCTATTGCCATCAACCGGGCACAAATCCAGACTCCGAGGTGCTACTGAGAAATTTCGGATAGAAAAACCCAATAACACTGTCCGACCCGGGAATCGAACCCAGGACCTCATGCTCAGCAGTAGCGCTTGCGACCACTAGACCAACGAGGCAGTCAGCAATATTTTATTCAAATAATAGTAGATATGTTTAGTTATTATACTTAGGGAAATAAAAAAAATGTTTTCAGTATTTTATTTTTGTAAACACAACACAAACCTCATTTACTATGTTGAGATTTCAATACCTATTACGGGCTCATTTATTCAACAAGATGCCTAAGAAAAATAACAAAGTAGACGGTAGTTTCTAGGTAATTTAGGATTTAATAACATTTTCGGGCTTTTCTTGGGAAAACTTCGGTATAAAATAGCTTCATAATACAATCGAATCTCAACATCATTATGTTGACGTCCGTTATTTTTCTTTAGACTATTACTTAGCCAAATATTTACATATATAGCTACAAACCGCAAACAATGTAAAAAAATAACTTTCTAAACTGGTCCACAAATTTAATATCGATGAACATACATAAAAAAAACGTATGGCACTCGGGGACTGCTGCGGTAAAGCTATTGCATAGCATTTGTAACCTCCATACTTCCTATTTGTCAACGCTACACTTGGGATGATGACGTGATGACATAAAACAAAAATTACGTTCCCATGACAACATCACGTTGTCATGGGAACCATCATTACATGGTAGGCGGAGTGGGGGTTGTTAGGTTTTATTTTCGTTACGTTACGGAATTTCTTGATTCGGTCGCCGCGCTCAAAGCCCGCGATAAAAGCTATGCAATAGCTTAAAAATACATACTGCCGAACATATTACCTCCTCCTTTTTAACCGATTACCATTTTTCAGTCCCAAATCACAAAGATTAAGTACTTTGTAAAATTGCCATGGACCCAAATCAATGTGAGTCCTTATAAAACTGCTACGAAAAAAACGTCATTCTCAAATACATTTTCGATAACAATTTAAGTTTCAGTGACAGAACATGTAAATCAGGAAAGTTAGAGGAGATAATGTAAAGTTGGCTGATATCATGATCCTTGTACGTTATCGAATAAGTCCCAACTTGCGTTAGGGAAAACTTGTATTTTTTAGAACTTGAAGGAACGAAATACAAGGAAAAGGTGTCACGAAACATGAGTAATTGTGTAAACAATTTGACTCCGTTGTTAAAATAAGATTTTTCTGGTTCCACGTCAACATTACTCACAAATCCGTTTCGTTTTCCTCAGAGCTTTATAAAGCTAGGGATTAACTCTGGCATACCGATGTAGTAACAGGTTAATTATAAATGAGCTCGTGTGTGGATGGCCTTAAATGCGACAGACACGACAGGCGGCGTCACGCGACCTGAGGCGAACGTAGTTTTTGTATTTTCGAGGTAAATGCAAGTACGTTTGATACTGTAGTTAGGTTGATACTTAGTTTGGGTTGTTACCTACTTTGTTGGGTCGAAAGTTACAAATTACCTTAACATCACGTACCCACTGCGTTAGGATAGGGTAACATAAATTGGGTTAGAGATTATTCACTTCGTTTGTATTTACGCGGAATTTTTTGTCACGAAAAGAAAAGTTTAATACAAATTGTTTTAAGAAAGCAAAACAAGTAAGCCGTTCCGAGGCCGTTACCCTTTACAATAATTATTTTGATTGCCATGGATAAATAATAATAAAGTTCTTAATTCTCCTTTAATTACTTCTTTCCCAGTCCGCCCCGTTATCCTATTAATAATAATAATAATAATTTCTTTATTTGTATAGAATGCAGGTGTTACAATAATGGTGTTAGTTTCAGATATTATTCCCAGTACATTCTGCCTGTTGGCATACAAAAACATAGTGGTTAACTTACAGATAATTTAGAAACTAGGTACTTAAATTTATAATGAGATCATGAACCGGCTAAGTCTAAAATTATTTACATAATAATTTACATAATAAATGAGATTAAGTGAAGTAAATATTAAAATTTATCATTAATAAAATCGGTAACAGAGTAATAACATTTCTCTGTTAGCAACGACGACAGGAGTTTCTTAAATTTTATTAAGGGCTGATCCTTAATACAATTTGGCAATTTGTTAAATATAATAGGTGCCACACCAATAATGTTTTTTTTAAGTAAAGCAGTGTTATATCTACCAGTACACAATAAACTCTGATATTTTGATCTCATGGCAGTAGTTCGCGTCCTCGTTTCATTCAATGCAGGAAATTGATGCTTGTTAGTTTTAACGAATATAGCTACTTCGAGAATGTATATACTAGGAAAAGTTAGTATTTTATATTTCTTGAAAAAAGGAATGCAACTATCTGTAACCTTGAGATTAAAAATTGATCTTATGCACCGTTTTTGGGCTTTAAATATAGTCTCCCTTTCGGAACAATTACCCCAGAATACTACACCAAATCTTAGAACAGATACCACCAAACCGTGATATGCAACCATTAATGTATCAATGTTAACTTTCTTGGACAGATTGTACAGAGCAGAGAGATTGTATTAAACGATCAATATTTGTATGGATATATATTTGTTTGTATATAGATTTCTACACACGTTCTCGAAATCGGCTCTAACGATTTAGATGAAAGTTGCAGTACGGGAGCGAAAAATCGATCTAGCTAGGTCTCATATCTGAGAAAATTCCTTTTCTCTATTTTCACATACACGACCAGGTAGGTACTTACCTTAATAAGCGCAATACCACATTCGGAACAAAACATCATATAATAATCAATGACATAAATATTGAAAAAACGCCTCTTAACAAAAATCACAAGATTTTCCTGACAGTAAAAAATCAAGATCGCGATTCGAGGGCTTAAGTCTACTGAGTCGACGAAATATCTAGTCTCGGCTTCGGCATGTTATGTAACAGGCGCGAAAAAAGGATTTGCTGTCGGTACATTTTATCTTATTTATTGACCTTGTAGACTCCAGTCCCCAATTTTCCACTAGATATAAGGCGTTTAGGCTAGAGTGCTTACATTAATCTATTTAAATTCTTTAAATTATCTTTGGAAGTTTTACACTTATTTACTTGATTAAATTACCAATTTGTTTGGAAATCGCCGTATTGTTTAAAAATTTGGACAAAAACGCCTAAAATTAGTTAACCAAATGAATGGTAAATCAAATAAAAAGGCGGGGCTCAAGGACTTGCACTAAGCGAGTGCTGAAACTGAAATGGAGCATTAAAATTACCTTCTTCAAAAATTTCAAGGCTGCCTCACAAAAGAATTTTCATAAAATACTGTAAATGTTTACCAAATCGAGAAATAGAACTGAAGGGGTGTTTCCCAAATATAGACGCCCCTCCCACCGTACCTGACTAAAATGAAAACATCCGATTAATTTTATTTTTGTAATGGCAATGGCTTGAAAGGCAATATAAATTGTTGCAGTCAGTAAAAACTAACTGAGCTACCTAATACAATTACTCGTTGTTATAAACGGAATACAAGAAATAAATGTTGTTCGGGGGTAAGGGGGTGGGTGTCCGGGGGTTTGTCGGGGTGTGGGGGAGGCGTCAAGGTTTAAGTTCGGTTCGTTCGGGCGCCAATGCGGACTATGCGTATTTCTACGTGTCGGCCGAATTACGGTGCTCGTACATACAGCTCGGTGTTTGACGTCGACTCGTTCCGATTAACTGATGAAATGCCTTGTAACTAACCAAGATGTATTAGCTACTGAAAATCATATTTGGGCTTTTGTGATTTTGTTACGTTTGCGATTCATATTTACGTAACGATAAATTTTTTCGTTCAACTTTATTGTAGCGCTTCGCAAATAATTTTCAGGATTTACTTGTGTTCAAGCCTGACAATTAAGGAAGCGATCGATACTGCTTGCTGAAACTGTTATCATTTAGAAGGAGAACGATGAATTGTCAAGTAATGTGTTTAACGCTAAGGCAACTACTGATCACTTGAAACGATCTTTCCAACAAAAGGTGTTATCAATATTACTCAAAATAAAATGAAAATCGAATCCCACTGACATTTCACGATGTAAATGTCAAGAAAAGCTTCAATAAGTCAAAAGTTACCATTGAAGTGTCAAAATTTAATGAACAATGCAACATTTCATGTTGTTATTATGTAAGTTCTTGTACCTAGTCTAGAATGTATCAGGGACATAAATCGTGCCAAAACAAACTCGAATACACGATATCGCATTTGACGCTATGGCCTTCCAACAAAACTTTTAAAAGAAGCACGTTTGTTTGCTAGTTAGGATTTTAATTTGATGAACAAATTAGCAACGCCCTGCGGTTTCACCCGCATAAATCTCGATCCCGTGGAAATATTGTGTTAAAAAGTATCCTATGTCTTCCAGTATTTAAACTATTTGTGTGCCAAATTTCATCCTATCCGTTCACTTTTTGCGTGAAAGAGTAACAGACATCCATCCATCCTCACAAACTTTCGCATCTTTAATATAAGTAGGATAAGATAGGATTCTTTAACTTTTCTCATAACTCATAGGTGTAATACTTTCTACTATCGACATAAAGTGAACAAAAGTAAAAGCTTCGAGCTCAATATTGTGTGGTGTAATTAATGTTCTTGCTGTACAGTCAAGACTGTAACTAGTGACATAATATTACACTAATTTCAATACCTGTGTAATCTATCAGACGAAACTGTATACATCATCTTCATCAGCCTATAGCAGCTAGGCCTCTCCAATTGCACGACATTCAGCTCGATTTAAAATTCAAAATATTTTATTTCACATAAACCTACATGGGCACTTATGAAACGTCAGAAGCTAGGTGCACGGTTCCAATTGGTCGTTTGCTATGGAGAAGAGCCAGCAAGAAACTCCACGGTTACGCTTTTAAAAATAAATGGTTTTTACAATGTTTTCAAATTACAGTGTTAAGGTTTGAGAAAACAGTGTACTTAGCAAAATAGAAAATGGTCCACAAGTCTACAAGCCTGCCTCTCTCTTTCAGCGATTCTCAGCAACTCTCATCCAGCTTCTACCAGCCACCCTTCGAAGATTATCGCTCTACCTAGCCTGAGGGCGTCCTAACTTACGTTTGTCGATTCCACTCAAAAACACGTCTACCTGAATTTTATACAATAAGTATTATTTATTTATTATATCTTTATACACCTGTAAAATTGCTGTACAAAGGTGGGCTTAATGCCCTAGGCATTTTCTACTAGTCTACATTATATCCTTATCCGATAGGTATAAACAATATCCGCTCGCTAGATTTCACTTAAAAAAATCTATATTGACCTCATTAAATGTTGATTGAATTCACATCCACGCATGGACTGGTGGGACTTATAGGGGTTTTCAGCTACGTGAAAAATTACCAACAGTGGATCTCCCTAAATTAATTTATAGCTGGTTCACGCAAGTAAGGCACCTGTTTACTTGTCCAGAATAATGAGATGGCTTTATTATATTGGATCTTTTATAATTCTACTGAACGTCAAAACAAGTATTAACTGAGTCTTTTTTCTTTTGAGGTTTTTTTACATTTACAGTAACGACTACAACTTTTTTCATAAAAACCTGAAATGTAAACGTTTATTTCCTGTGTGTATTATTCAAGGCGTCCCGACATACGTAGCGTTCACTTATTGCAATTTACATAACCCGACCGTGACGACCCCTGACTTTATTCCACAAAGGGTGGGGATGTTACACTTATTTTTTACGCGGGAATATTGTTTATGTTTACGATCCCTGGCTAAATACGTGTGGGCAATAAATAAAAGTGAGGTCAGAAGCATGAAAATATTAGTAGGTATACTTACTTACTGAATTAGATTAGTAAAGACTGTTAAATCTTACATTAAAAAAAAAAAACATTTAGAAAAATCCTTTACCTCCTTAAATAACCTGTAAGCTTGAAATCTTAAGCCTTTAACACAACCTTTGAACACTGTTGCCGCTTTTGCGATAGAAAGCAGCAAAACGACTTTAATAAAATCTTTAAATTTTTGAAGAGAAAACTTCTTTAGGCGCGTTGGGCATTTTTGAGATGGGACTAAACCATTGATTTCGCGACATTGTTACGACACCAGCTTTTGACCATTAAAAAGACATCAACGCTTTGATAACCGCGGTGCCGATTTTTTTTTCAAGTTTTCACTTCTGTCGGCACTCCCGGAGTGCCAATGTATTTTTTTTTAAATCACACACTTCGAGAAATATGATGGAAATAATGTTTCAAAGCAAAATTTGCAGTAAATAGAGCTGGCAAAGTGCTGTTATTTACATTGAATCCGATATCAAAGCCTCTCCGCCCCTCGAGCGACAGGGGGTGAAGGTCCTTCTCGACACTTTTGCATTCGCGATTACGGTCGGCGATTTTCTAAAATTCAGTTTTGTACTTGAGAGTTTTGCAGTTGAGAGACTGATTTCCCAACTGCTATTTCATGTTTTACTGCCTTTAAAATTCACATGGATGATATGGATGATAAGTAAAAACCGACCAAGTGCGTGTAAGACTACGCATAAAGAGGATTCTGTCGTTGGAATCAATTTATCCCAAAACCAAACTTAATTTCGTAGTTGAAAAACATGTTCTCCCATACATCTAAATACGTCACAGTCAATTCTCCAATTGCAAATGTCAGTTTGTAATTGCAAAAAAAGAAAAATTTTTATGTGATAAAAGTACAAATTACCAATTTTCTGACTTTTTTCTTTACTTGTGATTCTAAGTCAACGGGAACTACCCTGTAGGTTTTGATTTATTTGCGAGTATCAAAATAGATGTTACATGGCAGTAATTTTTTTTTATTGATTTTTTATATCTCCTTGGCACCACGCGTTCCTGAAAAATAGAGTCTTAACAGACAGACAGACGGACGACGTGATCCTAAAAGGGTTCCGTTTTTTTTCCTTTTGAGCTACAGAACCCAAAAAATACATGGAAATTATGGAATTTCCTACCGGCCTAAAGTTGTCCCACTGCGGAGCAAATACCGCTTTTCATACAGATTAAGAACAAGCATAAATCATTAAATGTACCATTGTGTGCATATCTAACCAATTTGAAAACAAAATCCCGTGCACACCGACCCTTTTTTTCGTGTAAGCGTTAATATTGCGACCAAGCGCTGCAAGCAAGAATAGTCCTTACGGTATTCAGATAAGCGTTTCCTCGTTAGTACGATCAGTAATTTATATACCTACAATTTTCCATATTTTTAATCAAATTAGATTTGTTACAGCTGTAGTGGCAATCATGTGATTTGGATTAAATAGGTCCTTATTTTTACTATTTTGTTTATATTTTATCTAGATTATTTTCTTTTAGATTTTGTGAATGTGAGAACGTTGTAGGCTGTGGACTTGTGGACCATTTTCTATTTTACTAAGTACCTGGTACTTGTCGATAGGCCTACACTGTCCTCCCATACCTATTAACACTGTAATTTGAAAACATTGTAGAGACCATTTATTTTGAAAAGAGTAACCGTGGAGTTTCTTGCCGGCTCTTCTCCGTAGGAAGCGACCAATTGGAACCGTGCATCTAGCTTCTGACGTTTCATAAGTGCCCTTGTAGGTTTATGTGAAATAAAATATTTTGAATTTGAATGAATTTAAGTGCGAGTCTCTTGGCGATCTCAGACTAAAGTTATTCAAGATATACCTATTATATTATTATATAATAGTTATATCTTGAGTAACTTTACTATATTCTTTCCCGTAAGGCAATGTTTTCCATTTGTCAATAGCAGCCCGGAATCTGGATTTGTGCCCGATTGATAGCAAAAGGCTCGCCCCCTATTAAATGAGACTCAAACATAACTGGCGAAATGTGGGTGTACTACATAGGTAGACCTCTGCCCAACTCTTCGGGGATTACCGGAGTGATGTTATGTTATGTAGAACCAACATTGTACTGTCGACGAGAGAGTGACCTTTTTATGAGATTACAAAGACAAAGTACTGGTTAATACAGGATAAATTCCAAATCCCAGCATGTAGCGGATCTAAGGGGCTCAAGCCGAGCATCTGAGTTCTTTCGTGACAAAATCTTAAAGTGAACTTGATAATCTTGATATTATTCTAAATAAACTTTTTTGCAGGCATTACACTACCTTTTTTTTGGATAGGAAATTATCAAATAACTTCTCCCGCTATAGGCGGAGCGGGAGGGCGTGTCAGACTCTTACTGACTAAAACCCATCCGTGTTTCTTCAGTTACCTGTATTGCCAGGAGCCAGGGTATCCCTTTCAGACATTCCCGCGACCTCGGAAGGCATAGGCCCTAGCGGACCCCGTCAGTTTTGCTGACGTCTGTTTGAGGCGCGCGTAAAACACAACGCGCCGTCGACCCGGGCCTGGTCCTTTTCGGACGGCGAGCTACCCATTGCTCACCGTCCGCAAGCCCGCGAGGCATTACACTACCTAAGGTGTAATTATTGTCGTTAATTATCCTTCCTTAGTTTTTTCTATAAGATATTTTGAATACGTGACGAATTTTGAATCCACGCGCCACTCACGCTGCCTGCAACGCCAGTTTACCGCCCGCACTTCGTGAAAATCGGGCCAAAGTGATACCTATTGTAAGTGTCATTTTTTAGTGCTTTTAGGGTTCCGTAGTCAACAAGTGACCTTCACAGTTTCGCCATGTCCGTCTGTCTGTCCGCGGCTTAGCTCAGAGACTGTCAGTACTAGAAAGCTGTAATTTGGCATGAGTATACATATTAATCACCCCGACAAAGACGAAACAGAAAAAAAAAAAAAAAAATATGGTACCTCCCCTACACGTAAAGTGGGGATGTTTTTTTTAATCATCTATCTCATAGTGTGGGGTGTGGTTGGAAAAATCTTTCAAAAATATTTATAGTTTATGAGTACTATTTTTGGATTCAGGGATCCGTTTGCGAAGTATTAAACTTTAATTGTTAGAGTCAAGTGCACCTCTACCAGCTAAATGGTTGGTTCTGAATATGTGAAAAAAATCACAGCAGTAGTATATATAACGAAATTAAAAGAAAAACCATCACAGCTAAGTAGGCTCTACAAATTAACGAGTAATAATCGACCAACTTGCATTAGCAGTTGTTCATTCAAAAACATGTTCTCCCATACATTCCTTATGGGAGAACATGTTTTTCAACTAAACTGTTAAGTTTGTTCTGGGGATAAATTTATCCCATCTACGGAACCCTTCATTGTGCGTGGTCCGACACGCACTTGTTTGTATTCACTTTGCTAAAACCTACCCTCAGCGGGTCAAGCCCCACCCAAAAGACAATCCTGGATCCACCACTGAATCCCAGTCCCAATCTATCCTCCTGTTCTTGGCACCTAGCCCAGCCTGCTCTTACATGGCTGTAAGTTATTATATTATTGACAGATTAACTTTATACTGACCCACTTCGCGGTAAAACAATTTAGATAAAAGCTTCACGAATATAGGTTAAAATTGTTGTTCTAAGTTATTTGATCGATGGATAAAATGATAACGAACGCCTACACGCGTTAGGTATCATTTGTCGAGTTTGTTTTACTTATATATATAAAGTAAAAACAAAACCTTCATAAACTGAAGCTGCTCTGAGAATAAGAAAAAGAGATCTCTACTGATAAAATCCGTTATCTTGGCAAGCTAGAGGCTTGGTATGAACTGAAGGCAATGAAAAGCTTGAGCCCCCAATGCCGATCGACAATATAGGCCAAGGGCACTCGGTTTTGGAGGGGAAGCTCGGAGGCCGACGTGGGACGCGTGACCAATGAACGCATAAGACATTTAGTACCATTCTTTTACGTTCAGAATTATTGAAATGGTTAGTAAGCAATTTTAGTACGGAACGAGTATATATTGATTATTGGCCTTGTTTACCTATAAGCTATATGTACGTAATTATAAAGGCCATAATTAGGTACTGTTTTGTAATTTACGATCTTCGGGTGTAGATGAGCATCCAATACTTTTTATCCCTACAATAAACAAACAACGTAATATTTCAAGAAAAACATGTTTGTTGCACTCCAAATGTCTATTTGAAAAACGCCCTGACCGAAAACCCATAAAATCGGGCCCTTGGTGGGCTATATAGCCCAGCGAACGTCGGGTACTCCTGTACGTAATTATAAAGGCCATAATTAGGTACTGTTTTGTAATTTACGATCTTCAGGTGTAGATGAGCATCCAATACTTTTAATCCCTACAATAAACAAACAACGTAATATTTCACGAAAAACATGTTTGTTGCACTCCAAATGTCTATATGAAAAACGCCCTGACAGAAAACCCATAAAATCGGGCCCTTGGTGGGCTATATAGCCCAGCGAACGTCGGGTACTCCTCCATAACCCGTGTTCACATTTACATACGTCACGGTCGCAGTGACGGCGCCTCTCAACCAAATTGCTTTTAGCTTTTACCAAGAATAAAAAGAATTCACAGAGTTAATGTATTCATACTCTCAAATTACCGAGGTTTAATTGGAAACAAATATCGGATACAATTTATTGACCGTCGACACAACAATTAAGTTCTGATCAACCTATCATAACAGTAGGTAGGTACAGATTTGTTAGGTACTTAAAACATGTACCTACTATTAATGTTGTTCCGGGAAACTGCTTTTTTTTAAACCTCTTTTTCCCATCGTAATTCTTTAATTTATAAATTGCTAAGTCATAATGATGTAGACGCGTGATTTCTGTGCCTTAAGTGACAGGATATGTTGCGATAAAAGTATGGAGAAAAACCAATCATTCTACCTAGCCTTTTCCCAACTATGTTGGGGTCGGCTTCCAGTCTAACCAGATGCAGCTGAATACCAGTATTTTACATGAAGCGACTGCCTGATCTGTCCTCCACAACCCAGTAACTGAGTAATACGATACCCCTTGGTAAGACTGGTTGTCAGACTTTCGGTCTTCTGACGACCCGTAACGACTGTCAAAGATTCACGAATGACAGCCGGGACCAATGGTTTAACGTGCTTTCCGAGACACGGAGGAGTTTCGGTATGTAAAGATGGTCACCCATCCACGGACCAACCGGGCAAGCGTAGCTTAACCTGATGGATTGATCCGTACGACTTTTAATACTTAGCCACAAGGTCCTCATACTCAAAGACAAAAACCAATAAGCAGTAAATTATATTCGTACATTTTAAAATAGACACTCTTATTTATAGTAGGTACTAAGTACAACAAACAGCCGGGAAAATGATAATTAACAAATGAATGTAAAAATGTTACGGTTGGCGGGAAGTGCACGTCCTGTCAACATTGCATTGTGGACGAGAGAGTTTTAAGATTACAGAGGAAAGTACCTTTAATGAACAAATGAGTAAGCGACCAAAAGAATATTGACATTCGAAAATCGAAAGTTTTCCCCGATGGCATAGACAAGGAACGAATATGAATCAACATTATGGTCAGAACATGTAATAGAAACAAAACTTTTGCCATTAAATATGGACAAACCCACACCCCACCTACAGAGAAATTATTATTAGAGGCTGTCCTCTAATAATAATTTCTTCTTCCTACCCCGGTCCCATGCCAGTACAATATGTCTATAGTTTCTTCAACTATCCCCAAAAACATATAGACAATCGGCAAACCAGAAAAACCAGGACCTCTCATTCAATGTCTGTCACATTGAAGCGTTAATCATTCGATTTAAGATTGTATAGCAATTTCCTCCTTCAATACACATTAGGTTCCCATCAAATACTTGTCAGTATTGTACGTAGTACGTATATATGTATGAATAAGGGTAAGTGACGTTATCCTTCTGTGTGGGACGGAAGGCCGTTCTAATTTTATTTAAGGGAGTGTGGGCGACAGACATTTGTGACACAATTTTGACAACACTTTGTACTATTAATACTTACGCAGCTTTGCTATGCTTATCTATCTTCGTAACTTCGTATTTGTTTTGTTTTTGGGACCGGCTGCACTGAAACTAAACTTAAACTAGGTCTGAAGTCGGTTTCTGAAGACCTAATGAAGTCTTTGTAAAGTTAATCTACTGTCACACCACATAAAAGCTTTTGTGATGAGTTGATCGAAATGACAGTAGCCAGATTAATTAGAACAGATCAATTAGAATTATAGTTAGTTAGTTATTATCTGCTTAAGAGATATTTCTCGACGGCATGTGAAGCCAAGTCAGAGACCCATGGGCGGCTTTCAAACTCTGACAGCAGGTTAGTCACTAACCACACGAAAAAAAGAAGAATTACAATTATGCTTTCCGAAATCAGTAGTCAATCTTTTAGCTTAGTTATACATATTTATGTATGTGAAACTTCAGCGTGATTTTGGAGCTATACGAAGTAGTCATTGGGCAATTTAAAACTAATTCAAGAGCTCTGTTTTTTCAGTCTTTTTGTCTACCAATTGTGCCTAAAATATACTAGGCCTCTTTAGGTACTTCAATAACGTGGTAAGTCCGACAATAATATTGTCGGACTTACCACGTTATTGTTGCTTCAATAACGTGAAAAATCCGACAATATTATTGTCGGACTTATCACGTTATTGAAGTGAAGATGCGACTTGATTGTGTAAAAAAATGAAATCCAGTAACGGTACTTACATTACGCTATATTTATAATAATAATTAAGGTAATTACATGAACTGTAGATTTACATTTAATATTTCATTTTTGGTACGTACCTACTTAGTAGCCTTTCGTCAATAAAAAACTCATCTAAGTCATATGTACTTAGAAAACTTTTGATTGATAAGTTTCCAAGGAAATCTCTTGCTAAGTCTCAATTTCAACTTTGTTAGGCCTATATTGTTTAACTTCGATTGTCGCTCAGTCAAGAGAATCAGGATCTTAAGATAGACCAGTCAGAAACTATAGAATAGCAATTTATATTAGATATTACTTAGCATATTCTTCCAAACAAGCCTACTGACGACTGTTGATCTTAGGCGGAATCAATGTGAAATATTTCCAGTACCTAGTTACCTACCTACTTTATTCTTCATATTACGAAACAAACCCTTGCTTCTCCATATTATCATCCGATCCAGCCTGTCCCCTGTGCTGTCCTCCTGCGACGCTCTAAGCCGAGGTCCGTACAACACAGGGGGTGCCCTTAGCGTGTATTCGCTTAGTTTATAAGTTGTATACCCTGGCTGGAGGCCTTAATTTATTAAGGCATCCACAGGATAGCCAGGCTAAGCAAGTGACAACCTCTTGGGACCTAAGTTGACCTGCGAGATGCCATTCACAAACTAATGCTTCTCCATGATGTTGATTATATTCTTACGACCTCTGATTAAGTCATGAATTCAGTCTCATCTATTGAATATTCTACAAAAAGAAATACTTCCAAACGGATTATATTAAAATTAAAAACTTTCCAAAGTTAATTACGACTGTATCGCTACGATATATTCCAATGCCGGTTTATAATAACGGGGCCAGTACGGTCTCGGGTCGCGTGTAGCAATGTAAATGAAACGCCTGCCTGCCCTGACACAATCACGCATGCAGGTGGTACGATACCCACGTATTATATTAACTAAGACCAAGTGTGCTTTAAACTGGAATTAGGTCATGTGACAATATTGTACAGACCTGTACACGTGCTTTCTGCTTCAGAAGGATGAAATTAAATAAACAAAAGATAGCTATATGAATGTAAATAATGGTTCGAAATTCAAAAAGGGTTTAAGGCTCATGAACCTTGAATACGTTCAATAGGAATCTTGAATTAGAAGTTAATAAAAATAAACCCCAATGACAAAATCGGATCATCTTTAATTTTAAAAAAACAGTGGCACTCCGGGAGTGCCGACAGACGTGAAAACTTGAACAATTTTACTGTGCAGGAAATACTTTTCTTTTTTGAAGTCGGTAAAAAAAAGGGAAATGTCAACTATGTCGTTGTCATGTCTCAATGTTTGGAATGTCATTAATCCCAAAGAAAATGTGTCGCGCGTTGATGTCTTTTTAATGGTCAGAAGCTGGTGTCGGTAACAGTGTCGCGTGTTCAATTATTTTTTCCCATCTCAAAAATACCATACGCGCCTAAAGAAGTTTTCATTTCAAAACTAAACCTACTTTGAATTTTCGAATATAATATTGATTGCCATTCCTTAGCTTCTCGGCTCAATTCAAATTCAATCCAAAAAACTCATTACTTCTCTACATAACAAGACATTCGGAATCAAATACGACCGTAATTACTTCCTTCACGAAATTAATCGAACATAAAAAATAAGAACCTGTTTGTTGGAGCGGGCAGGTCAGGGACGAATGTTTTTCTACCCTTCCCAATTAATCACAGCACTCAATATTCATATTATTTAACAACCCTTTCCTCATTACGAAAAACACAATATTTATTTTCAGTCTCTCGGATAAATGGACCAATTTTCCTTGTTGATACATGATTTTCTTAACTTAGAATAGAATCTGCATTTTCTCATGCATGCTCCAGGAAATAAAATAGATAAACTCACAGATAAATTAATTTGCTAAAGAATACAAGCTTGAATAATAAAATTCACTTTTATAGGAACAGAGCGGAAAACTTGCGAGGTCAACAAATGTATGGTGACGTTTAATGCATGATCCTTCTAAGTGATGTGCCTGACTGAGCTAACACGAGTTGTGTGACTAATATCGCTAAGTAACATTGTTATTAGGACAACAGGAGGTATTTTAGCGGGAAAACGAGGTTTTAATCACCTCGTGCGTTAAGAAATTTGTTGTGATATTTTATAACTGAACAAAAGCGCGTCCCTTTAATGACTTTAATAAAATTATTACAAACATTTGTATGTAGGTACCTATTGCTCGTATAATGCTGAACAATAAAATATATTCTATCTACCTATTATTAAAGGTCTAGTAGAGTTTATTTAATCAAAAGAGAAGAAAAGGAAAGATCTAACTTCGACTTGAAGTTATGTAACTTTTTTTGCGATAGTCTGAAACGCCTAGCAAATTCTCAGAGCTGGAGTTTTCTCAACGTCTCGTAGACGAAACCGATTTTCGTGTTACATAAGTGGGTGTTGGTTTTTAGGTTGTTTGAAAAATATTGTAACGTAGTCTTTGACTTTGACTAAACAATTTTAGTTATTATTTGATGAAAAAACATTCCCTAAAGCGTGTTAGATAAAAGGATTTAGCTACTTGTTCACAAATAAATAACAACCCTGACATGAAATCTTAAACTGTACTTATGGCAAAGCGCCTTTTGTTCCTTGTTCTAATCTCAAAGTGTTGAAATGGCGTTGCCATTTTTAGAAAATTTTATCCACGATTATTTTTATGTAGCGTTTCAAAGAATACCTTGTTTGAAAAGAAACTATGTCCTACAGTTGTTGTTCGATAGTTCATTTTTGTGATACAGGAAAATGCCTTGATGAGTTAGGCACTCCTTTGAACGTTTCATAGCTTTTCATTCTACCGCGAACAGTCATTAAAAGACAAAGATAAAAGGCGGTTAATGACCAACTTGAAAGAGGTATTTCAATTAAGTCAAGATAGCTATTAACTCTGGAATTCGTGGATCGGATTAAGATAATAAATTGTCAAAATTTTAATGTAATTTTATCGGTCTTTTGAACGATAAAAATTTAACGAGGCACGCGTCTGAAAATAAGCGTTTTCAATATTGTAATGGTGGGGTGGTATTTTAGAATTGTACGTTTACAAAGTTGTGTTCATCGAGCCATTTTCAATTGAATTCGAATTTAAGAAGAAATAGTCTGTGACCTTCTACGACAAGATCAACAAGAATAGGGATGAGAACAATTTCTTTTTTGTCCTTCAGGTATATTATAAAAAAAATATTGGACACATATTTTCTCTTTTTGTACGTTAACAAAGATACATTGAGCTAAAATGTGCCATGACGTCACGAGTGCGTAGATTTTATACTGGTGAAGTAGCGACTCCCACTCCCCAACTTTAATGCGTTTTATCTAAGTTATTTTTACTATTTTTGAAAGCAAAAAATACGTGTCTAATATTTTTTTATTATCTGACTGATGGACTAAAAAACAGAATTTCTCTTTTTGACTCAGGCATCTGCCCTAGCTACATCTCCCATATTATCAAATTACCGAACAGATCATCAGGTCCCGACCAACTTCAGTGTCAGCAACTTCTTCTGTATGTTTGTTTCTCAAATGTGTTCGGAATACTATCGGTAGGGGGTTTAGACATACATCCATAGTATAGTCGATTTCGTAAAAGGTTGAAAGTCGCCATAAAACCACAAGGTCTACTTATCCATGTGCCAGTTAGATATTTTCCTCAGCACCCTTATTGCGTAAAACGATTTTGATTTTGAAGGCTATCCATTGCTTCATTTGTTCGAAAAATTTGTCTTCTCAACAACGTAAATAACGCAATGAATGATGAACTGTCAAAATGAAATCCATTGCTACTGTAAGTGTGTTAGGCAATTACCCCGCAGGTTCTCGTACTACACAAACTGACAAGTCAAACACCCGCATGAAACTTATAGGCTTAACTATTTGCGTAGGCGTTAGTCAATAGACTTCGTAGCAGTGCCAAAGTCATTAATTTCATCCACGAAACAAATTAGTTTCACGCAATCCATGGAAAGGACATCGACGATCGACGTCAGCCAGGTCATGACTCAACATCGCTATCATTAAGACAATGAATACACTCGTTTTAATTCGACTATCTCACTGTACGTTTGCACTGGCGAAACGTTCACTAAAACATGTTGAAATCTTTAGTTCCTGTGAGATTTCAACACGTTTTTATGTGAATGTTTTGCCAGTGCAAACGCACAGTTAGGTAGAACAGTTTGGATTACGAGTTTTGTTGCGAGTCTGGGCGCCATGATTTTTGTTGAGTCAGTCTAAAGACAGTCTTGACTCAGATCTGCGGTTAATTAAGATATTTCAAAAGAAAATGTAGAGAATTATAATTTTGTCACTTTCAATACCTACTTAAAGTTCTTGCACATGCTGCGGAACTTAAAACCTTGTGAAAAATAAAAAGAAAATTATGCAAAACTTACAGCTGACCTTCACTCATTAGTTGCGCATTCAGTAGCTAAAACTAAAACCTCCTCTAACCTCAGTTTTTCAGAAATAAGCCAGAACGCACGAGACGGATTTAAGTTCGACCGCAATAATTCTTAACCGAACGAGGTACTCGAACTAAAAAAAGATCTTGGCAATAAATATATTTCTACCAATCGCTAACCTCGGGCCTAATCTGCTCACGAGGGCTAGATCTTATAACAAATGGATTTGTAGGCGCTAAACAAAAAGGTTAAATAAACTTGAGTGGGCCCTGATAAATTGTTGTATTATGGAAATAAAAGTTAGAAGTTATTCTAACTTGCAAGTTGCTTTCAGTTACGTGGGAAGCTGTTGTTTTCGTTAATTGAAATTACTCTCCACAAAGCCTTAGCAATTAAGTGTCGTATGAAGCTTACTGTGGTCAAAGGATGCTTGTCAATTGCTTCCTACGGTATCATTTAATTGCTTTTGAAATATCAAAGGCAGTTGGTACTTTATGTACTAATTTAATCCTTCTTATAACCTAGAAATGCAGCTTCCTGAATTCATTTCGTTGAATAGATATTTGTAATTCGTAAAATACTGATGTTTAGTAAGACTGAATGCTTTGCCTACCCCAACGTAATGATACAAAGACAAAAAGAAAGCTGCTTTTTCATTTTGGTTTCGTCCAAAATAAACATGGGAACAAACCTCATCACTAATTAATTTTCCTTATGAACATTGCGTTTCCGTCTCTTAGCTATCAAGAGATACTTAAATAAGGGTCAGATACACTTATGGGCGGTTCTTGGTAATTGGATAATTTGGTCGTATACATATACTAATTATATTATTCTGCTTCCACTTAACTTAGACCTGAAGAGGAAGAGAGAGTAAGTGGTATTCGATTTAATTTTCCTTCGTGGACAACGACTTTTGAAATTTAAGCTTTCAAGAAAAACAATGGATTAAATAAAAAACAGTGGCACTCCGGGAGTGCCGACAGAAGTGAAACCTTGAAAAAAAATCGGTCAACGCGTTGATGTCTTTTTAATGGTCAAAAGCTGGTGTCGTAATAGTGTCGCGAAATCAATGGTTTAGTCCCATCTCATCTGCATGCGGAGTTTACCTGTAAGTGATTTTTGCACTGTTGCATATACGTGTTTGCATGCTACTCATAAGCATTATCCAGTGTAAACAATTGTTTGTGAACCTATAAATAAATAAATCTCAAAAATGTCCGGTTCTCAATAGTACCGCTATTGAAAACCGGTTATATATTTTTTCGTAATATAAAGCTGCTTTGCTATAGGTTCAAATATCTGAAATATTGACTTCTGCATTTAATTCCCTGCAGCAAAAGATATTGGTATTAATACTTCATTCCTTTCCGGGAAAACTGTCCAGCTTATCTTTCAGCCTTTTCCCAAATACGTTACGTCGGTCCTCAGATGCGGCTGAGCAGTTGTCAGATTATGAAACTACATTAAACTTTATAACAGGATTTTTCCGTGTAATCCCGTGAAGCTGTGTCATCCATGCAAGCACTACGCGGTCTGTTTCAGTTTTAATACCGCGCACCTGATACACGCAGATTAAAGTGAACCGGTACGACAAATGAAAGGGAAATTACAACGAGAAAACTCTGCTGTTTTGCAGGGAGAGTGGATTGTTAATGTACGGTGCTAAATCAGCCACATACTGTATCATTAGTCATTGTTTTAGAGGCAATAGGTACAATGCAGATGCAGTAATAATTAGTTGATTTGTATTATTACGTTTAAAATCTTTAAATAGGTTCGTTTAAATATAAAAGCATAGTTTTAAATGCTCACATTAAAGCATATGCCTTGGAGTCAGAATGAGTTTTTCCAATCTAAAAAAGACTGCCACAAAAACTGCCAATCAACCACTTCCTTGGTGGATAGGGATGTTGGTACCTACAGGGTTATGTAATCAACACCGAAAAGGATCTAAATCAAAAGCTGCCATATCCCGAATTTCCGGCGAAATCGGAAAGGCCAGAGTTTTTGTCAAACGAGTGTGGCCTTCCAAACTAAACCTATAAATTCTTATTACTTTCACGTCACGTTATATTCGGAAAGCTTCTATGTAGCTTAAAACGGATGTTTATAAGTAATATAAGTATGTAGTTTATATTCTACTCACTGAATCCGCCTACTTTGCGACTGTATCAGTTGGGTTCCATTCCCGGGTTGGATAAGTCAAACTCAAACTCAAAGCATTGATTTCAATTGACAGTTAATAGAAGAAAAAGTGTCAGTTAGTCAGTCAGAAAGTTGAAGCTAGTTGCCCATTCCAAAACGTAGATCTCTATGGAGAAGAACGGGCAAGAAATTCCAAGGACACTCTTTTAAATATAGACTACAAAATATAATCAAAAGCAATTCAAAATATAAGATTAAAAATAAGCCCTGGTAAATAAGAGATGACCAGTCTCAACTGACGGCGCCCATTCACGAACATGACACGTGGATCAGCACCATCCAGCTCAACCTTTTTGTAGGGAACCGAATGATCCAACACATAAGATGTTAAATTGCCAATAGCAGCGTAAAAATAAATCTCAGTAGCAACCTGGACAACAATATATCCCAGTGATGATCAGCCTAGGCAAATTGTAGTAGGCATAATACAATATTCAAAGTAGAATTTAGTTGTCCCTACTATAATTGGATTTCCTCCTCGCAGAGTAACACATTCCTGCTATATTTACGAGAAACCTGGTAGGAACGACTTTACGACTTTTCCTTCGGATAGTAAAATATAACCTTGATTTGAAGGTAACTGTGGCTGAATGTAGTGAACATAAGTTCGTTTGATTTTATGGGATACCAAAGTATTTCTACAAAAGGATTTTTTCTTAACAAAAATGATTGGATTTCATTCTCGGCAGGCGGTCAGGATATATTATTACAGCTAAGAATATACTACTGAATGAGTCCAATTGCATAAACAATAAATGAGCAGTGGTGGCCCAGTGGTAAGAGCCCAGACTTATTTGTTGTAGATCGAGGGTTCAGACCCAAACAGGCACTTTACATTTAGTAATTTATTTTATCACCTCTGCTCTCAAAACGGTCAAGAAAAACATCAAGTGGAAACTGGCATTCGAAGTCATGTGTCATCCACCAACCCGCATTGGGTCCACGTGATGGATTTTACCCCGCTGTATCTCATAGTCAAAGTCAAAGTCAAATAATTTATTTCAAGTAGGCCCACTTTTGAACGTCAAAATTTACAAAATAATAGAATTGATTCTAGTCGCCTCTTCCAAAAGGTAGTTTTCGTACGGAGAAGAATGGGCAAGAAACTCCACCGTTACTCTTTTAAAATGTTTTACAATAGTTTGTATAGGTACCTACATTAGTTAAATAATTATATGTGAAGACGATGCACCTAGAATAAAATTACTATATGTAAAAAGAATTTAAAATGAAGCAACGACAGATAATTTAATTATGTGATAGATACATGGTGCTCATATATTTACAAACATTGTAAAAGTAGACGATATTTCTAAAATTTTATAATTAATAAGTAAATGTGTGAGGAGTCATAGAAAGCCTGTGTCCCAGCAGTAGGAACGCTATAGGCTGGTTACATTCTCATAATCACCACTCTTGGCAAATGAAGTGGTGATTAATGAATCTAAGGATGGTGCTGCCCAACGAGGGCTTCTGAAATAAATTCACGAGAACATAAGTCATGGCAACTTTACCAACACGTCTCATTTACTAAGATTCTATAAACAAGAAGAATTGTCTCTTCATCTGTGGATAAAGTCAGGGAAATTAATTGTTACGTAAATTAAGTACCAACTTAAATTGTCCGTACATTCAAATCACAACTGTCATCCTTTGACAGTTGTGACGTAGGGTGTCAATTTACTTCACAATTTATTTGTCTGACTTTACAAGAAACCACTTTTCTACAAACTCAAACTCAAAGCATTTATTTCAATTAAACCAATTACAGGCACTTTTAAATTGTCAAGGGGTCGGTCAGTCAGAAAGATGAAGCTAGTTGTCCATTCCAAAGCGTAGTACCTATGGAGAAGAACGGGCAAGAAGCTTCATGGACACTCTTTAAAATTAATATACAGTTCATGTTGAGCAAGTTCCATGAAACAATTTGAACGAAATTAAATTCTAGGTAAACCGTTTCATTTGAAATTGGCCTAATGTTTTATTAGCATGTTATAACAGATTATAGCAGCCATTAGAAATCTGCATTGTACTTTAAAATTGCATAATGGTGACGACACTATCAACTAAATATTCATTTAAGTTTTAGTCAAAGTAAAAGTTTCTTAACTTGGTTTTGGTTTAGAACAAAACTTGATTAGAAAACGTAGAAATTGTGTGTTAGAAATCAATAAAAATCCATGGGAAGTAAAAGATTTCTTGGCCTGTTAACATGAAAAACTTTTTACAAAAAAAAAACAACCGACTTCAAAAAAAAAACACTACAAAGTGAAAAATTACTTTAATTTCGGAAGACGGTGGCAAAAAACGACAACACAAAACCCAAGACACCGACTTCCGAAATTAAAGTTATTTTTCACTTTGTAGTGTTTTTTTTTTGAAGCCGGTTGTTTTTTTTTGTAAAAAGTTTTTATTTTTCACTTTTTAGTTGTGGTACCTACCCAACACACATTCGAATACCACTACCTGCTACCAGTGACAGGAACTTATCATATCATCTACATACTAAGTGGGAAAATAATACGTATTTTGTAGCTAACTCAAAAACTACGCAAACAAAGTTAATAAAATTTATATGGGAACAAAAAAAGATTTAAAAAAAAAAATCATACGCGACGAACATATAACCTCCTCCTTTTTGGAAGTCGGTTAAAAAGTTCTTTTGTAAGTTGAAACTAAAAATGAGAAAATATTTTTTATCGTAAACAACCAGAAACTAAAGCCTATTAATTTAATACTAATTGAAGAACAAGTAGACCTAAGTCTACCCTACTCTAGGTACCACCAAAACTTCCTCCAAGGTGTTATTCTTCTCATTCACTATTACCTTCCGTAACTGGTAAACGTCAATCCCTATTGGTCAATACATAAAACTCATTGATTCTAACATTCATTGATATCCTCGACCAAACCTTTTTGAAAATATCCTTTACATAATCGGGCTTACTGATGAAGTGATGGCAGTTTTCTTGTTTAATGTTGCTACTTGATCTACGCATGCTTAATGTGACAATTTTTGCGCACTGGCGTAAATCTATCCATAAATAGGAAAATCTTATACAGGGAGGAAGAATTCCTTGTCTGAATCCCGAAAAAAACTTTAAGTAATCCTTTACCAAGAAAAAAATGGTAAATATGGTAGTCCTTCAATGTAATGCTTTAGTCATCAACTTGACTGAAAAGTTCTTATGAAATCTACAAGAAACGGTTAACTTGTCCAATAGATCAATACGAAACTATAAGTCAAAAATCAATTCAAGAAAAATATTTTTACTTTTTCCATACTTTAAAGTATAGGTACATAGAGCTTTATCCTAAAATAATAATAAAAACGAAATTATGTAATTGGTCAAATTCAAGACAAAGCTTTGAGAAAGTACAAATAAAGAACGACGACGTAGCTGATAGCTACGCATGTGTAGCGCTACGTCTACGACTGTGCTACGTAGCACCTATGTAGCACGTAGCTCGTAGTTCGTAGCCACAACCGTAGCAAAACTCGTAGCAAAGCTGACTGTACTATTAGAAAGCTAATGACTGGTTAATTTTAGCTGGATAACAAGTGAGGTAAGCTGTAATATCGAAGGTTGAATGGAGCATAAGTTATCCCTTTACGTAACCAGCTGAACAAAGTATAAAACATCGGCTTAAACCTTATTAAAAGACTGAAGGTTCTTAGAAAAACGTATTTATTTATGGAAAACTTCGATTCCAAGAATTATACCCCATTATAGCCATTGTGTCAAATGAAATGATTGTTGTTGGAACTACGAGCGGTTTGCGTCAAAAGTCTATCGATCTGTCGAGCTGTCAATAACATACCGAGGGAACAACAAGGATTCTCGTACGGAGCAAACCTCACGACAGGTGACGTATCCTGACAGCAGCCCAGCTTCCGAGGGGCTTCAAGGCCGTCATGTATGATGTAAATAATGATCACAGCTGGAAATAGGTTAAGTATACAGGAGAATCAATAGCATCGAGCACAACAGTGTAAGCAGGCAGGTCGGTGGCGGCGGTGGCGGCGGTGGCGGCAGCGGCGCCGCTGTGGGCTGTGTCGCAGCACGCGCGGCGTCCTTGCGGCGGTAATGCGCGCCCGTCACGCGACCAGGTCGATAGCGGCCGCGCGCCACAGCCTCCGCGTCAATTATTCAGCACGCGACCGCAACCGCCACCACCAGGCGCACACAAAGGGCGAGCGCGCGCACTGCGGACACCTACCAGCACCGGCGGCCCGCGCCCGGCCTGCGACGTCCTCGAGCCGGCTCCGACGATATCCTGCCACACTAACAGTGATCACTCCAACAGAAATCCTCGGTAAGGCGGTGAGGAGCGCGAGTGCGCGCGGTGGTCGCGCGTTACGTAAAGGGCGCGACGTTGCGCGTATCAGCGCGGGTTGCGCGCTCGCGGCGGGCGCTCGGAGCGGGGTCGCGCGCGGAGTGCCGCTACACAGTTATGCAACGCGCCGCCACCGTCGCCCGGACTGGGAAAATCGAACGCGAGGGGCGCGGGACTGCGCGCGCACCCGCATCGATACCGCGCCGCCGCACGACCCCCGCCCCCGCGCACCCCGCACCCGCACCCCGGCACTCGCCGCCCGCAGCGCCTCCCTCGCACAACCACCGCCATCCGCAATTGACATTACACCGGAGACACCAGTCATTTCTGGACGTAACGTAGATACTCCGACGAGCTTTCCACGCCGCCGGACGTCGGCGACGGTCATAATTATTCAGGCTTCGTACAAGGAAAAGTACTTAGTTAATTACGAACACATATTACAAATTGCTTTTTCACCCCTATATAAAAGTCAGGTTCAGAACTTCTATCTACTGTAAAAACGAGGACAGTTTCCAATTTAGATCCTTTGAGGCATAAAATAAAGTTGTTAAGTGGCGCACATTGTGGCCAGGTTAAGTAGGACAATCGACTAACATTAGCGGCTAGCCAAGGATCTTTGTACTAGCAATTAAAGTTAGCGCTTCGAGGAAGCCTGGCGCCGAAGGTCATTCGTACGTGACCTGATTATGGAGTTCCATGGCGATTGAACTAGTTATGTCTGCGCCAACGTTTTGTCCTAGAATTTAAAGTTCAGAACAAAGAAACATTACCATAATATTCTAGTGAATATGTTAACTTTGTGCTAGCTCGGACTCCTGCTACGGTATAAGCCGGAATAATCTGGTGATATCCTTAAAAGAGAAGATTGACTATAATATGAGGAGGTATGTATATGGTTGTAAATGGCACAGCTGCCTGTATACCATTCATGTTATCGGAGTATCGAGTACTAAATATAGTTATCTCAGCGAGACGGGGCGGCGCAGTTCCATCGGCATTGTGGTCGCAGATCAAGTATACAACTTCATGAATGGCTTCACTCCGCCCGTAAATAGGACATTTGTAAATAAACGTGTCACGCAATTAAAAGCGGAGTTAAATTAACGTTTACATTTGTTTAATTGGGTGACAATGGCACTACAATATAGGTTTGTAAAAAGGTCGTAACTAGACGTACAAACCCTGTACATAGAAGAAAAATATTTAAGCTGGATTCACATTGAAAAATTAACTCGCAGTCAAATGCTTGATAAATAAATTCTCTAAATTAATTTAATTCAGGTAAAACCGATCACTTAAAATAAAATTTCACAATAGTAATAGATTAAAATGTGAATGGGTGTTAAATAAATTATACCTAATCATTAGAAATATTGTATCTGCAACTAATTATTTTACAAGAATAAAACATTTTATTAGTTAAAATTTATAGTGAAATGAGAACAATTTTCAAATTTTAGGGACAGGTGTTTTTTGGGTATGTTAATAGTTTGAGATTGTGATATTTGTTGGTCATGGATAAAATTTGACGGGATGAAGCTTTCTTCAGCAGAAGTTGATGGTTGCGGATCATCTCTTGAGAAAGATGTTTAATTTTTTTAAAGCTGAATAGTTTTCGTTATTTGGTTGGTAATTTTACTTTTATTTTGTATGGAATCTTCAATGTAACCTTCAGCCACCTTGCTGGATTTCCACCCACCGTGCCTTTTTATAGTGGTTAAGTGATGGAACTCTATAGTTATGGGTGAGTTCACACATTCATACAGTAGGTAGCCGATATTCCTTTATCTTCAAAATTAGCCAGCTGTTGCATAATTTGCATGCTGAAAGTCATCTAATACCAATTAACAAACCAATCGCACGATAAAAGTGAAGAACAAGGAAAGATCGTGGCATTATCGTATTCAAGTTTCGCGGCAAGTATTTAAAATTTAAGCGGTTAGCGATTTTATACAGTGCAATCTCGCTAATCCGGCACTAATTCAGACACAAGGGTGCCGGATTAGTGGAAAATTCGGATTAGTGGAATATGGGAAAATAATGCAAAATATTGAGACAAGTGTGTATTTCAAACAGGGATGTAACGGATATGCGTATCCGCATCCGCAACTGCGGAGCATCCGCATAAATTTTGATATGCGCAAAACATCCGTTTTCTCAACTTTTGATTTTAAAAGCTCCGCATCCTCATCCGCATCCTCAATAAGGAATTTTCTAATATACGTATCCTCATCCGCATCCTCAAACCCGATTATCTCAATAACCTCATCCGCATCCTAATCCGTTATACGACATGCGTTACAAGCCTGATTTCAAATACAATGATCTTAATGTTTCTTAAAATAATCCGTTATAACCGTTATATCTTGTTTTTTGCTCACTAGCCCTTGTTTAAAAACTTTCTCACGTAAATTTCTGAGAACCATCACTTCTTGTGTAGAAACTCCGTTTTCTTCTGCCCAAATTACACATTTAGTGAAACATTTTAAAGCTTCATCAGCTTTTATGCTCGGTTCACATTCGGATATCTGCGTTTCTTCTGCTTCTTGTTCTTCATCTTCTAATGCTCTGCTACAAATTTCATCATCTGTCATTAACTCCTCTGTTTCGTCGGCGCTTCCCTGAAACCAAGCTGTTAATTCTTCTTCATTTATTACAATATTTCTTTCTGCAAAAAGTTCCATCCAAGCAGAGATAGGCAGATCATCGTCTTCATCCCATTCTTCTTCAGTGGAGACAGGCATTGAAGGCCACAACTTCTTCCATGAAGATCTTATTGTGATAGCTGAAATGGAGTTCCACGAATGGGCAAGAGAGAAAACAACATTCTTTAAGTTGAATTCTTTAAGACATTGTGGTATGTCTCCACCACGAGTGATAATGTCAACTAGCAGTTTCTTCTTGTATCTAGCTTTAACCATTTGTATGACGTTTTGGTTCATTGGTTGTAGCAAAGGAGTGTAGTTAGGCGGCAAAAACATGGTCTGTATCATTCCATCACTCGATTTGAGGTCTTCGGCACTTGGATGGCCAGGAGCATTGTCCAGTATGAACAGGGCTTTCTCAGGCAAATTCGATTTTCTCATAAATTTCCTTACGCCAGGAACAAACTCCTCTTGAAACCACTGGGTGAAAACTTCTCTTGTAACACAAGCCTTTGATTGGTTAGTGTAAAAAACTGGCAAGTGAACATTTTTGAAAGCTGTTGGGTTTTTGGATTTTCCAGTAACCATTAAATTAAACTTGTGATTTCCACTTGCATTAGCACAAGGCATGAAAGTGATTCTTTCTTTGCTTGGCTTTCGTCCTGGTGCAGTGCTTTCTTGAGATGACACGAAGCTTATTTTTGGTAGCATTTTCCAAAATAGCCCGCTCTCATCGGCATTATACACTTGATCTGGACTTAAACCCATTTCATCAATTTTCTCTCGAAGCATCCGAACAAATCGCTGGACAGCAGATTCGTCACTGGATAATTTCTCTCTTGTAATTTTTAGTAGACGAATCCCAAATCTTTTTTTAAATTTGTCAATCCAGCCATCACTAGCTCGGAAGTCATCCTTTTTTGTAATTTTCTTGTAGAATTCGATTGCTTTAGTTTTTAATATTTCTCTAGAAATAGGCGAGTGCTTCGCGCGTTCCTGTAGAAACCATGTGTAAAGAGCAGTTTCCATCTTCGGACAATAACCAAGTTTTAATGTCTTACGTTTGTCTGGTCCTCTTTCCATGGTCTCAACATGCTCCACTATTTTAGACTTCTTCTTTTTAA
The DNA here is from genome assembly GCA_949152395.1 of Agrochola litura. Taxonomy (NCBI): domain Eukaryota; kingdom Metazoa; phylum Arthropoda; class Insecta; order Lepidoptera; family Noctuidae; genus Agrochola; species Agrochola litura. The sequence goes on from OX424509.1 coordinate 9,919,327, forward strand.
TATCGTGCACAGTAGCACGCCCAACGTCGTATTCCTTCGCAAGTTTACACATGCTTTCTCCTTTTTCTAACCTCTTTAAAATTTCCATCTTCTCACCCAAATTCAAAGTCTTATGTTTTCTCTTATTATTTGTACTAGTAGAAGCCATAATGACAGATCAAGCGTATGAAACTGAATTCAATATCAGCGAAAATCAATCTAAATCAAACTCGTGTTGACGGCTTTGGCGCGCACTCGCGGTATCTATACAAGGAAACTGACCTAGCAATACAAAATTCGAACTAATACTGTGCCGGATTACTGGACGTTCCATTATAAGCCCATGCGTGCCGGTGTATTGAAGTGCCGGATTACCGAGATTGTACTGTATTTCATTTTTTATAGCATTAAGAAAAAGAGGCTTGTAGAAGCAGAAATGCAAAACATTTTATTTCAAAGTTATGTTAAAACAATTTATATTGTTTTAATTTAACTTTGTCTTCCAGCGCCATCTGTTATCAACAATCGGTACAACTATAAGCTTACTGAGCTGAACTTTACCGTCGTAAAGTGCACGAACACAAAAAGGTAATGTATCTAGCTGTAGTAGTTACTTATGATACCGCCCGTCGCCGTTGGCTCTGGAGGATGCGTTAATGTAGCCCGCGAAATTCAAATTTTCTTACGTTTTTTGCAGGTGTTATATTATGGCCGCATTCAGAGTTACGCTAAAAGTGATAATATCGCGAATCCGACCAAATTTAATAGTCACAAAATATAAGGGTTATTGAGTAATAATTGTGACTTTGGACTTTGGTCGGATTCGCGATATTATCACTTTTAGCGTTACTCGGAATGCGGCCTATATGTTCATCAAAATATGATTCACAACCATAATGCATTTGTATTTACAGAATTATAATCATTTGGGCACCCCGTTCATATGTAAGGTTTGAAAGCCTAAAGTTAAGGCCAGATTCCAAATCCTAAAATACTTACTGTAAAACTGTTGAGTTTTCTTCATAACAGTAAGTTCTATTTCTGTATAATAGTTAAAAGAAAACAGAAGATTTTCATGGTGAGTACCAAAATTTTCAGGCTCGCTCTTGCCTTCTACATTCTCTTAATTCTTTAGCTTTCTTCATAAGTCGACAAAGCAACTAATTCCTAGTTCTTTTGGAATGATCAAAAGAAAATCTAATCTATCCGAGTGTGTGCAAAATTTTCGAGCTCGATTCGCTCGTTCTTGCATTCTGTATTCGGTTCAAGAGTTCTTAGAATTGAAAATATCTAACAAAACCTAACCTATCCAAGACTAGTTGTTTAAATTGTCAAGCCAGCTTTGCTCGCTCTTCTCATAATCTACTGTTGCAATACCTTACTATGTATCAAAACGTGCTGCGACTGCGACTAATGGGGTTGGCCGGTGAAATCTTTAGATAGATGGCGCTAGCATAGGTTTCACCTGTCAAGTTTGTGTCGTGTTTTGGCTTCCCTTGTTGACTGCGTTTATAATATTGAAAGAACTGTTGAGAAAGTTAAAGCTATGCTAGCGCCACTTTGTCAGTTGCCAACCCCATATAACCTGCAACTACCCCCCCCCCCCCCCCCTATGTCATAGCTAGTCCCTGAATAGCATTATGTAATGTGGAGTTGGAGATATATGCACATATCTTTCTTGATGGATAAACCAAATAACACTTTACCTGGCAGTAGCGCTTGCGACCACTACACTGCACTAGACCAACAAGATGTACAGACGCCAGCACAGAAACTGTCAAATTTTCCCAATCAACTTTGAACTTTATGCTTCAGCGATAAAGTTGAAAATCTATTAAATAAATTTGACAGATTGTAGTCGCTTGATGTGCTGGCGTCTGTACCTCCCTAAAAATATTCCTCGGCACCCATGGTGACCCCCCGCAAAATCTTGGGCTGCGACCGCGCCTGATAATTACGTTGCTGTTGTAGATTTAAACTTGTGTAAACATGTACCCTAATTGCGTAACTTATTTTCGTAAACGATTATGACTAATTTGTTTCATTTTGACAGTTCAACAACATTCATTGCGTTATTTACGTTGCTGAGCAGATGTTTTTTTTTGCAACATATGAAGCAATGGATTAGCAATCTGTTTCAAATCGAAACAGATTGTCTTGTATTACGCAATTAGGGTACTGGTGAACCCAGGCGAACCATTCACACTCAGGAAATTACAACTAACTTAACATTTTCGAGAGACACTAAACGCCTATAGGCGTTATAACAATAAAACTTTAGTTGTGTATCACTCAGTGTCCTTCAACCTGTTAAGAGCCTAAAGAGCCGGAAAATTTAATTTTATGAAAAAATTACACATAACATCACGCCTTGTTTCCCCGAAGGGTAGGGCAGAGGTGTCCCTGTAGCAGGTACACCCACATTTCGCCAGTTATGTTTAACTCCCATGTAATAAGGGGCGAGCCTATTGCCATAAACCGGGCACAAATCCAGACTCCGAGCTGCTACTGAGAAATTTCAGATAGAAAAACCCAATAACACTTTGCCCGACCCGGGAATCGAACCCAGGACCTCATGCTCAGCAGTAGCGTTTGCGACCACTAGACCAACGAGGCAGTAAAAATTTATTAATTTTTTTCATAAAATAAAATTAAGTATATTTTAAGGGATAAGCTTTAATTTAAATTCCGGAACCTGACCCGCGAGATAAGCTGCATAATCAGCATATCCCTGAAATACCTACCTATTTCAGGGATATGCTGATTATGCAGCTTATCTCGCGGGTCAGGTTCCGGAATTTATAAATATTTTACCTTAAAATATAATTTTATTTTATGAAAAAAATTAATAAATTTTTTACTTATACCACAATATACTAAAATAACAACCAAATTTTTATCAGAAACTTTATGCAATTTTTGGTCTCTGCAGCCAAGTTGTCTGTGTGAGAAGCAGCTCGTCTCGAGGTCGACGCGGCCTTCAGTAGCAATTTCCCATTGCTTGTGTTCCGTTTTTAGAGATGTAATGAACTCCTTCGTTTCTGCATATATGTAATACGAGTATAATACCTAATGGCACAACACTGATACACTGAGTGATGCATTCTTACAGATTATTCCTGATGTACGGCTATCACTAAAATAATATAACAGTAGATTGTGAACACACGGGATTTCTCACTAACCATAGATATTTATTTGTATTATAGGTAGGTAACCATAAATGACAGTAGAGGCCTGACTATAATAAAATAGTAGGTATAACAAAAATGAATCACAGATATTATCAATAGTTGGGAATCGAACTTACAACCACAGTTTTGCAAAGCAGTCGTAAAACCACTATTTCCTTTGTAAAAAAGAAATGAATAAGCCGAAAGCCGCGTACGCACGAACGTAATAAAATCGCGGCGGGATTTTATCGCACATTGGATTTTCAACTCTCGGTGTTAAGCCGAGCGTTGAGAATCCAACGTGCTGGGACGCACTCTCGTCCCAGCGCGTTGAACAAACACACTGTTGGATTTTCAGAAAATCCAGTACACGAAAAAAATCGCCGCATTTTTATTACGTCCGTGCGTACAGATTGTGCAATCCACGAAGACGCGCCCCACTCCGCGATTACTGTGCTGTAAGCTGAACTAGTACGGCGCGGAGCGGAGTGGGGCGCGTCTTCGTGGATTGCACTATCTATACGTCGGCTTAAATAACACATAACTTAACACTGTATTCCCCGAAGGGTTACGCAGAGGTGCACCTATAGAAAACCCACATTTCACCAGTTATGTTTAAGTCCCATATAATAGGGGGCGAGCCTATTGTCATTAACCGGGCACAAATCCAGACTCCGGGCTGCTACTGAGCAATTCCAGATGGAAAACCCAATAACACTTTGCCCGACCCGGGAATCGAACCCAAGACCTCATGCTCAGCAGTAGCGTTTCCGTTCCCTTATATGTCATGATCGACTGGTTAGCTCACGGGTTAGCTCCATTGAGGTATAGCGTGATGATAATCATTTAAAAAGTTAAATCTGTAACTATCCGCTATATTCTAACCTTTCGGCTCGTCTTTTTACAATTTGCGTTGAACTCTACAGGGTGGCAGAGACATCGACGCGAAAACTGTTACCATGGATTCAAGTACATGATTCTGCGTTGAAATTGTTTGTCGGTTATAAAAAAAAAATCTGTTGTTTCACAAAAAAGTGCAATACCTACGCGGTCTAAATCTATGGAAAGGCAGATTTTATGCCCCCCTGTGATATTTCAAATATCACAGGGGGGTTCAGAATCATGTCCTGAATTCATGGTAACAGTTTTTGCGTCAATGTTTTTGCCACCCTGTAGAAGAATACGAACATAATGCAATGTTGTTCAACCCGCATAGCAAATAGCGTGAAAATTTATAAGCCTATAGACTGACCAGTACCCTAATTACGTAATTTATTTTCGTAAACGATTATGACTAATTTGTTTCATTTTGACAGTTCAACAACATTCATTGCGATATTTACGTTGGTAAATAACCAACTTATGAAGCAATGGATTAGCAATCTGTTTCAAATCGAAACAAATTATGATTAATCGTGTATTACTCAATTAGGGTACAGACTTATAGGGAATATCTATACAAAGAATAAAATCTATCCGGTAGTATTTGCGTGAGGCTAGAACTTACATTCAGACAACAATTCTAAAAACTGTATTTTCGGCATTAGATTCGTTCCCGGACCTCGTAGCAATTACTTTTTCAAAAAAATTCAATGTACTATTTTGTCTTCGCTTCGATTTTATTATATGTATAGATATTGATACTATATTTTACCTATTTTTATTTTTGAATAAATATTTATTATTTATATGTATTATTTATTTATCCCTATAAAATCTATACCTATAAGGGCCTATTTCACGATGTCCGAATAGCCACTACTTACCGAATAAATTTAAAAATGGAACAGAATTTGTAGGATATTATCTGCCAAGTAAGTTAACGAGAACCTAATCGGAGGTGGTGAAACAGCCCCTAAATCTGTTTATGAAGATCTTACTTCACAGAATTTACCATTTAGCACCATGTTTTTAGGAACTGCTATTATTCTCGTTGTAACCGAATTAGACTTATAAAAACGTAATAATAAAAAATTGCAATTTATCCGAAATTCCTGTCTTTATTTTTCCTAAACAATGTTTTCACACTTACAACATATCGTCGGCGTAGGTGGAGAACGAAATAACTGCGATTTTGGTCAAATTGACTGTTCACCATTTTCTTATCACCCAAATCATGCCCAAACTCAAACTCAAACTGAAACTCAAAGCATTTATTTCAATGAAACCATTTACAGGCACTTTTGAATTGTCAAGGAATCGGTCAGTCAGAAATAGGTATGAAGCTAGTTGCCCATTCCAAAGCGTAGTAGGTACCTATGGAGAAGAACGGGCAAGAAACTCCACGGACACTCTTTTAAATAAAAAATTGTTACAAAATATTGGTTACATCATTCATGTTGAAATTATACATGTGAGAACAATGTAGAAAGACGTGCACGTTAGAAGCGTCCGTAATAGAAAGATAAAACAAAGAACAATTCAAAAAATTAAAATTAAAATAAGCCCTGGCAGCTAAGAGATGACCAGTCCCAACTGACGGCGCCCGTTCACGAACATGACGCATGGATTAGCACCATTCAGCTCAACCATTTTGAAGGGAGCTAAATGATCCAACACACGCGCCACCATCAGCGAAACATTTGAGTGAGCATGACATACTCACAGCCGCCAGGGCAGATTCAAGTCAATGCAAGACATATTACCCGGTAAATGGTAACTCTTTAGTACATAGTACTCACACCTATGTGCTATGCAATTATATAATACAATGGAGATTGAGTTTATACAATGCAAAGATAGTCTTACAATCTTCAGCAGCTCCAACAGTATTTGCAAATGTTAATCAATTAGTTGTGGAGCAGGACCAGCATTGAGCCAAGCATTTTTATCAGCGATGTAATCCCCCAACGTATAATATGCCTGCCTGCATAGTGTGCGTTTTATACAAGATTTGAATTTCGTCTTATTCAGTTGAAGTATGTGGGGAGGAATTTTATTGTAACATTTTAAACAGTATCCCATAAAAGATGAATCTACTTTAGCCAGTCTGAAACCTGGTTGAACTAATAGGTCCCTATTTCTTGTACTATAATTATGTCTATCACCTCTTTTGCTAAAAAGATGTAAATTCTTTTTGGCATTTGAGCCCTCCCTCTCCCGAAATCATTTTGGAAATTAAACAAATAAAATCATACAAGCAAGCTACCTGGTCAGGGTAGCTAGGTGAGTGGGGCCCCCTAGGCTGGCTGGGCCCCTAGGCCTTGCAGGCCTTAGCGGAAATTGATTCACGATTATTATAAGCACGCAACCTTGTTGGTGTAATATATTTACAACTGAGATTCATATATATTAAACCAGTAAATTTTCTCAGTATGCTATGTAAATATAAATTAACATGTCAACATATTTTTTTACAATAAGATACACACAATCATCCTTGATGTTTTATACCCAGTTCTAAGAGAACTATAAATTCAAACAACGAACCACCCCCTACCAATAGAGATCAGAAAACATTAATAATTAAACATTAATCATACAAGCACCTTTTAAGCATCAGTGTGAGGCGTGCTACACATTTTTTCGGGTTGAAAACATATTTTGCCTCGGCTGTACCGAATCATGCCGACCCGAACATACTAGAGTCACTCTACTTCTGTTGCAAAACTTGCAAATACTTTCAATCTTGTATGAGAACCAGCATAATCAGCCTATAATGTTACCACAGCGGGCACAGGCCTCTTCTCAGTGAAATAGAGTGGCTGTAACCCACCACGCGGGCCCAGTGCGGGTTGGTAAATGACACATGTCTTCGAATTTTTGGTTCTAGGACATGCCGGTTTCCTCACGATGTTTTCCTTCACCGTTTTGAAAGTAGTGGTGATGAAATGATTTACACTAAGTAAAGCGCCCGTCAGGGTTCGAACCTACGACCTACAACTCGTAAGTCGCGGCCGTTACGACTGACCCACCACTGCTCTGTATGAAAACTATCATGAAATAAAAATAATTATTAAGAACTATTCTTCTTATTAGATACTAATTTCTCAATAAAAGAAATACTGTATATAATCTTCTTCTTTTCGTGTGGTTAGTGATTAACCTGGTGTCAGAGTAATAAAGCCGTCAATGGGCCTCTGACTTGGCTTCAGATGCCATCGAGAAATATCTCTCAGGCGCTCCGTTTCCTCACGACGTTTTCTTTCACCGTTTTTGAAGCAAGTGATAATTAGGTATACTATACGCACATGAATCCGAAAAGTCAAGAGGTGCGTGTGTGTGTTCGTACTCGAGACCTATGCCTTAGCAGTCCGACGGTGACACCACTAGGCTATCACTGGTGACTCTATCTTAATAAATGCCTAACGAAAGTGACTTTATTTGACCTATCTCTCAAAAACTAAAACCCGTATGGCATGAAACTGAAAACTCCAGAAATCAACTTCTACCTACTCTCTACTAATACTTCTAGCTGCCATCACTGCCATACTGTATACAATAATATAATATTATTAATTAATAATTAATAACAATTAACATACAATAAATAATGTTTTTCAACCACCTGCTATTGCTATACCAACCACCTACCAAGACCACACAACAGAATGATATGAGCTGCCCAATACCATACCATAACTTCAATCCTTATCTTAATTATGATATAAGGACAATCATAACCCGGACAACAACCCTGATATACAACTCAATTGTTCCTCCAACGCCTGCTTCCCTTCACTATTATCAATCACAAGATCCCATTCTTTATAATCATCCAAGCCGCACTCAGAAACACCGTCATCAACTCCGGACTTGAACTGAAAACCTCGTTTCGTTCTAGTGTCTTCATCAGCCACAATCCTGATGGTTCTAGTGCGGTTGCCATATGTTTCTTTAAACCAGCGGATGTCTGTACTTCTTCTGATGTCACTCACAATCCATATAGGCTTCTCTTTGGCTGGAATTAGATGAAAAACAATGATTATAGTCACTTGAATAAGAATTACCTGCAACTGTAAATATTACCTTCAGGTATGAATGCGTTTTTTACTGATTTATGTAGTATGTAAATTTTGGGCTAAAAAAATAGGACTAAAGGCCTATTCAGATAAAAGCGATATCACTGTCCCGCTCGGTAGCAATACTTATTCACCTTCTATTTAGTCACTTTGGACCAGTATCGCTACCAAGAACTAGTGATGTGCCGGATATGCCTATCCGCGAATATCCGTGGATATCCGAGGGAGAAAAAAGATCTGTATCCTGTATCTGTAAAAGATCCGTTCAAGATCCGCCAAAAAGTAACAGATATAGATATTTTTTCTCCCTCGGATAGCCGCGGATACGGATATCCGGCACATCACTACCAAGAACGACGGCGATATCGCTTATATCTAAATAGACCTTCACTCAGTACTTGATCAATGGGTTAAATGTTTTTTCACTCCTCTATGTTCTATGTTATGGGGTTTAGTTTCCGCACTTAGTCCATCAGGTGGACCATTGTGCGTGGGACCACGTGCATGGCAGCCGTTTTGGTTATTCCAGCCCACCTCCCTCCAGAAGTTAAATAAAACTCCTGGTCTGTTCAGAACATCAGTGAAACATCTGGGTGACCCGAGGGTTGCTGTTCTAATCTGGGTAACACCTGTGCATTCGAAGAGCACGTGAGGACAGAGGACTGTCCGTTATACCTATTGTGCGGAAGTGTTTTTTTAGCGAGCAGTGACCCGTGATGGTCCCCGTCATCAGGCGCAGGCCATTCCTGTCAAGGTTTAATAAACGCCTGGTTAGCCTGCTATCCAAGGATGGCATTGCTTCCTTAGACTGCCTGCAGCCTGGTGTCAAGGTCCACCAATTCTCCGCTTGGGTTTGGGTGAACTCCTGTAGCCACCTGCATATTTGGTTAAAGGGAATTGGCACCATAGGCTCGGGTCCACAGACTGCTATGCTAGATCCTCTTGCTCAAAAAGCCCTCATTGTAGCGTACCAGAGCGGGGAAAAATAGCATATCTTGCTCTAGGGGAAAAAGTAATTCTTGTCTGTAACCAATGAGCCTACAAAAACAAAAAGTCTTTATTCTTATGTAAAACTAGCTTTTTACTACCGCACACCGGAATAAAAAGTTTCCTTAAAAATTCAGATTGAACAAATTGTATATTTTTTTAAATAAAATAAACTATTTTATATTGTATTGGATTATTTTATTTTCTCGCAATCATAGTGAAAAGTAGAGTGTAACACACAGCACTCAAACCCATTCTAACTCGCGTTTCTATTTACTACCTCTATAGGATGGGTTATTTTAACCCCTCGTATAACAATCTACTATTATTTTGTATGCCATAGTTTCCCAACTTAAAAAAAAAACAAAATAGAATATTATCTTACCATCTTGACAAGCAATCTTACAGAAATAGCCATAATCTTGAGCTCTCATCTTGTCACTCCAGATGATCATATCTAGCCGGTATTTTTCCTTGTATTCACTGTCGCCTAACAACTCATTGAGATTCAAATTCTTCTCCTTGGCCCAATGACTTTTTATAGGCTGAGATATTTTTAGTACTTCGCATCTGTCTGTTAGCCTTGAAATTTATTCAATAAAAAATCTCCACTTTATATGATTAGGAAATATTTAACAACAAATTTATATGAAGACAACAAAGAAGACTTATACTGGGGTGTCTAAAGACCAAAAAGTTTATGTGATGCATGAGATTGGTACTAAATATCAAAACTTCCTGTCTCCTTGCTGTGCCCGACAGGGTCCACAATGATCACATATAATTTTAAGTTACTACATATGTACACTTTGTGTATTGCAAATAAACTATTGAGTATTGTATTACTTACTGGCCTATGCTAAAAAGCCCTACATGGTCTCCTGAAAATTAAGTGTTTTGTTTTCTTACTGTAGAGGTACAATGATTCTCGCGATTAGTATTTTAAATCAGCTCTACTCTACTGTACCTAGTACTGCTAGCTTACTCATTCATCACTGACAAATTAAAAAGAATATTGCGTAAAGAAGGACCAGTTTACTCACAAGTTCTGTAAATGTGTGGTTAAGAAATCCTTGCCGGTTTTTCTCTTACCGCTAAAAAGCAGTATTATTTGCGGCATTTTTTTAATACTGAAACAGAAATAATACAAATCACTGAGCAGTTGACACTTCGATTAAAAATAAATATTTATACATTATTAAGACAGGCTAACTTAAATAAACTTTCTAAATATACCTACTGTTCCAGTTGAGTTCGACTGTTAATTCGTTCCAGTTTCTTGACAGCAAAAAACAAAATAAAGTATAAATAATTAGGTACTTAGTCAGGAAGGATCACAGAACAGGATCTCCCTAGAGTAAGTATGTTCCTTGGGAAGGATGGACGCAGGCTATTAAACATAGAATACCCAATAAACTGAAGAATCAAGAAGAAAATAAACTTCATTCTTATCATATCTCTGTCAGTGTCAATGTCAAAAAGTTTTGACAGTGAACACCACAGAACCTAGAACACGTTCTGAAACTACCCCACATTTTTTACTATACCTACCTGTATTTATTATTAGAAATTAAGTTCTCTATTACAATCAAAGAATAAATCCCACGGAGTACTGAAAGAAGATAAATCCTATATTAGTACACCAAATGTAAATCGTAAATTTTCAGTAACATAATATCGTGAGAAGCGTACATTGTCTACGATAGAGGGCGCATTATAAATATTTATTTCGTTTTCGTCACTGAACATAATATTTAATTTAACCAATTTAGAAGAAATCGAATAAACAAGAATGATTCAAAAGTAAAATAACTAAGAAAACAACTTTTCATACAACAATTAATGCAGCATGTTTGCGTTTCAACTTTGAGATTTTTGTTTTATGACCATGATGGTCAGCAATATTGTCAGCCCTCTGAGTTGTTTAGTTATATCGGGAGATGGCAGCACACGTGCTCAAAACAGTATCTTCAACTTTTCAAAGTTATATTCTACATGTTTCTTTAAACCAAAAGAGTATTTCTTACTTACTGAGAAAGTAATCTAATGGCGTATGCACTTATATTCTATTTTAGTAAGGCACGTACAGATTGTCAATTAGTCAAGGAATTCTTTACGTGCCTACTACTATTATTAATATTATCGATATAATATAGTTATATAGGCATGCGAAACAAGGAAGGAAGTCCCTAAATTAGTGTAGTAACAACACTACACTACCTACTATGTCTTATTTAAGTATATCACGTTGTAGGTAGGTAGTTATTTCTATTTGTTTGTTATAATAAATTGAAAACTCAGAGCGGAATATTATACTGTCAGATCGATAGATCTGATATATACCTACTTAGGAGATATACTTAGGAGTAAGAGAAAATAAAGTAAGTAGATAGGTATTACTATGCCTGATGTAAGTAGGTACCTACACTTTATCTCAGAAGTCAGACGGTCCCCTTGTATAAGTGATCGTGGCACCTAATAGATCGTCTTTTAATAGTTTCCGCTGTTTAAACTGTGACCTGCTTCGTTCTACATCTGTTCCTATTCACAAAAGCCAAAAGGGGAGACTGGGGAGTAAATAGTCATCAGCGGGCAAGCAGGTAGTAAAATGTTTGCCATGCGGATAGTGTTGAGTGGAACGTTTTGTAAAGATATAATCAATTCAACATGCATGCATGCGTGTAGCTTCTTAGTAGGTATATATAATATTCCAATGTGTCTATGGTGTAACCATCTATCGAATGCATCATCAATATCATCATACAAATGTCCGTAGCTAGCAAATGAACTACGACGGTGCCTATTCAATAAAAATTATCAATATTGTTCATTACTAAACCGATATCCGTGACTAAGTGAATGAATACCTTCACTGGTATCTACCTCGACACGTAGGTACCTACCATACCATCGCCCACGCTACGTTATTATACCCAACATAACATATATCTAACTATTAAATAAATTCGTGCCGACACGAAAAAAATGGCGTTATTTGAATGCCGGCCGATAATTTAAATGTAGCAACAACCGCTTTTAGCTTACAACCTTAATTGACTTAAAAATGCTTATCAATATGACGTATCAACAAAAACTTTTGATCGCAATACTCTTTTCACTAAATTGAACTTTAGTGGCATGACATAAAAGTCAATGTTAAAAGTCAGCTGTCCGGACTTCCACTGTTTCGGAACAAGGGTAAAGTTGGAAGCACGATGCACGCTCACGACTTTCTGAACAACTCCGGACATGACATTCCACGTTTCGCTGTAGATTAGAACGGGACGGATAGCGACCTACCCGCTGAAAAAAACGAGACAAGCGACCACCGAGCAGTCCACGTGGACTGCTTAATATCAACACAGGAGCAACGACCAATAGAAAACGGTACCGCTAATGTATTTCTCACCTCCGCACTCACACCAAGGACAGCTGCCATTTTTACATTATTCATACGACTCTGAACTTTCGGTCGTTGAGTTACGGTTTTAAATCTGGTGCAGTGGTGAAGGCGTATTCCATTTTCGAAATGACTTATAAAAATGTGATGTTATGATTTTGGGTCATATTGCGAGGGTGTAGGGTACATTGTCGTGTTTGGAGTGTTCTGCGGTTCTTGAATTTAAAACGATTCCCAAGAACACGGGCGCAAGTTGGTGAAGGTTGGAGGAGGCCGCGGTGCAAACTGCATCGTCACAGCGCCCCCCCGGCCCACCCCGGAGCTCTCCCGCCTTTATTGTAGGTTCTGTGTATGGCGCTGTGTGTGTACGTCTGTTCAGAGTCAACTGTTGTGCTGAGGCACGACGTTTTCATAGCTCTCCGAAAGGTGCATGCAGCCGCCAGCCGCTGCACTCAACGCTCGCAATATTTTGTTGTAGCAATAATATTGCTAAAACAATATTTTATTTTTTATAGCGTTTGTTTGACCAACTGAACAAAGGATTTTCGCATGAGGCAATTATATGGAAAATGCTTGTACCTTGCTTGTTCACATTAAAAGTAACGACTATTTTAATGCACGAACATAAATATTTATTAAAAGTAAATTCTAAGCGGGTGGAACCGTGAAACTGAAGAAATAAATATGAAGTGGTAGTAGGGTGAGGTAGGTATAGGTACATTCATCTACATAACAAAATTGAGAAAACAATTTTCCAATCAACCGAAACAGGTAGTATTAATCAAATGAATATAATAAAATCTCGAACTCTTCAAAATACCTACATTCCTCACAGATTACCCTCACTCACTCGACTCGAGCAACTTTTTATGAAAAACAAAATAACGAGATTCAAATCAAAAGCCGTTCTTAGAAACAAATCGACTCTTTAAAAGCTCTTTTACGATTACGTTTTTGATTCAATGGAAAGGGGATCTTTTGTCGACGGCACACCCGGAAATATTACGTTCGGAGTGGTTCAGATGTGCCCGCTTCCCCCCGACCCCAATGATGACGTCTTCACTCATGCATTGAACACAAAAATACGAATATGAACAAACACAACACCGAATTAAAAATATAAATTGCCAATCTGTTCCCCTACAAAAAAAAGTTAACATAAACTCTCATTTTTAATTAATGTAGATATTGCTTTATGGTATTAACACGGTTGTAGGTACCTATTAGCTAAACAATTAATTATTCTAAATGTAGCATTACATTTGAATAAATAATTAACATCAATATTAATTACAGTAGTTAGGAGGACGCACATCCTGTCGCAATAAAAATAATTTTAGATAGACACGACGCATCGTCTCACTATGTCGGACGTAGTAATTATTTTTTGTAGGCAAAGGCAAATTATTATAGGTACGCGTCAATTGGCTCATTCTCATAAATTGATTATCCAGCCGCTCACCGCAGCGCTGCAGCGCTTCATCATACAAACCCGCTCGCGCGTACTTTTTGTCAAGTGAGTTTCTTGAAAGTCTTGAAACACTTCAAACGCCTCGACTAATGGCTACCGACGACGGGTTCGACAACGGAAGCTTTTTATAAATTATATACTGAGAAAACGATATCACTGTGTTGATAAAGCGTTCACCGCTTTATTTGAGCTAATATTTGATTTATAGACGAAGTTATTAGTCTGGGCCGCCCGCCCCCTCCGGGAAAAAACTGCAGAACTGTTGTCTCAGTGTGAATGCTTTTAGTGTTTTTTCTTATTTATGGCCCTGTGACTTATGCGAGTTACAATGGAAGACAAAAATAAGTAGGCTGCTGAGATAACGATAGAGGGGATTAGGAGCATACTTAAAAATAAAAACACTAGTCTTATAGTAAGTGGGTAAACTTACTATAAGACATGCTGAAGGGAAATGCCAGGTAGATAATAAGTACGTTCCAATACCAAGTAAAAAGCTTTTATCTCTTTAACCCATTGGCGAGGAGCGAGGAGTCGGTAATCTGTAAGTGATCATGTATCCTGAATTGATAGCCGTCATGATCATCGATATCATGTCATCTGTCATTCATATTACCTACTTATTAAAACACGAGGCGAGGTTGAGTGCGGGCCCGACACAGCCCGATGCGATGGTGACCGATCCCGACACCGCACGACACACTCGCATTACTCAACACAAACAAAAAGGGAATAAATGCTGGAATAAAATACTTTTAATTTCCCCGGGCGCCGCTAATCGGGCCGCGTCGATGGAGGGCGCCAAATCGCCCTTTTTATTTTACTGTATGAACGCAAATCCGGCGGGAAAACGGCGTTAGGCGAGAGGGGGTGCGGGCGGGTTAGGCAAGGGGGGGTGCGGTCACGCGCTCGGAATTAGCGGTCCGGGGGCCGCCGCGCGCCCCGCACTTGACCCGCGCGAGGTGTCACCGAGCACGTTACCTACCCGCAAAAAATAGGGGGTGAGCCGCGCACCGCCGACCAGAGCTGGGAGGTACTACCGCACGGATTTTGTTTTTAATTTTTTATGATTTCGTTTCGATAGAACACCGATAGGTATCAACCTACAGGAGTCGATTGGAAAAATAAAATAAAACAGCGACATATCTAAAATGTTTTACACTTACATAGTTAGTTTCGTACGCTGTCATATACCTACCTAGCTAGAGCTCGCCATAAAACTTCGAAGCATGTATCCGGTGGGTGCGAGGGCGGCGCAAGCCACTAATTGACTCACAAACAACCCATAGAGACCGCAAATACTGAGATAATACAGCTCTACTACCAAACAATGACTCACATTGTGTCATTTATCGAACTGTTTTGTAAATTATATTAAAGATTTCCTTCCTTGTACCGATAATATAGCTAAAATAGGAAGCCAGTCTGCGTTCGCTATTAATTAGTGCAGAACTTACCTGTTTACATTTTGTTGTAAATAACCTACTCTTAACTAAGTACTCGTAACTGGCAGGATAATTAGGAAAAAGGGAAATAACAACAGCTACCATGCGATAGTCTTGTATACCTAATTATTCAGATTTTTTCCCCATAACAATAATGTTTAGGTAGGTAGTTATCGCGTTATCCGTAATGTAGTCCTAAAGCCACAAACGCTAATATAGCGTCATCATTAAGCAACTGTAGTAGGTAGGTACCGTTGACGTCGTATAAAGAAGTTTAAAGCACGTGTTTAGTGATTCAGCAACATGTCCATAGTTGAGAGGCGCCAGCGTCAAGTGCGATCGCGCGACCCCACAAGAGATGTCGCTACTCGCTACTCGCTAGGGATCGCGCGGTCTCTTCAGCCGGCAGTAAAAATACGTGCGGGTATTTCCTGTGCCGCGACAGCCTCGGCTGGGGAGAGGCGGGGGCGATAAATAACTCAGTTTGCGGCCGGAGCGGCCGGGGGTGAGGAGGGGTGTTATTTGTAGGGCTCGCGTGTGAATTATTCGTGGGTTCACGCGCGCTGTTTGCCCGCCGTCTTGTGGAGAGGCGCGCCGACCCTCGTTAATGAAATTTCATATCGTTCCCGCGACGCGTTCCATTGTAGCTGCACATCACTATTGAAACTAGCGGATTGTTACACTTGACTGCTCCTAATGAGTAGACACCTCATTGTTATTTGACAATACGTTACCTACATTAGTAGAAGGCGGTTTATAACGGTGGTTTACCAACTAGGTAGAACTAATCAATAACTTTTTAGTCTAAAACTAGCATTAACGAACGCATTACGCATCACCTGTCAGGTGATTAATTATATACGATTACCAATTTAAGTAGCAAAAACTGCTTGTTAGGCTCACTGTCCACTGAGGCGTATCGCTATACATTTCGTGTTCGTGCTGATAAGCAATAAAGATTATGTAAAGCAATAAGTGTTTTTCTTCGTGGCTGGGCGTCGGTGTAACATAATTAGACGACCCTTATTGTGTGACTGCGTTGGTCCGGAGTCCGGAGTCCGGACTCCGGTCTCCGGACCAGCTGTCGCAATGTTTAGAATATTAATAGCTAGCCTTTGGCTTGTAGTTAGCCGCGTACCGTCGCAACTCGCACCTAGTGAGGCGGTAACTATCAATTTACCTAATTTAGACTGCACCGGTCGGTCGCGGCTGCGAGGATTCTCGACTATGTAGATAGGTCGTAAATTGTTGTTTATTTAATGAAATGTTAACTGCTAATCTACGCATCGCAGCCGCGTCATTAACTTGTCTTGAATGTGGAAGATGAGTGGCTTGGGACTTGGGACACTAATGTGTGACTTACTAATTATGTGGGTAGGGTTAGACACTAAATATTCTAATGAGTAGGTAAGGTATTCTATACTATTAAACGAGTAATATTTGTATATTTATTTGCTTGTATATAGATTTGTACTCACGTTCTCAAAATCGGCTCTAACGATTTCGATGAAAGTTGCAATGTAGGGGGGGTTTACAGGGGGCGAAAAATCGATCTAGCTAGGACTCATATCTGGGAAAATTTGTTTTCTTCGTAGTTTCACCCGAGCAGAGCTCGGTCGCCCAAAGTTAAGAACAAGATACTGAATAATGACACGACAATTATGACATTAGAATAATGATCAATGGCAGCATGGAATTAGTAAGTACCATACGTATACTTAATATGAACTTCCCATACTTACTATTAAATGAGCATTCTCTCTATTTTCACTAGAGCAGAGCTCGGTCGCCCAGATACTAAGTATTATTTAAGTACCTAGTCATACTACTTATCTCAAACCATAGACAGAATACCTAATGAAGTTGTAAAACAAACCAAAATGTTGCCCAATTACAAAACAAAACGTGTTAATTGATCGATGCCATTACATCATACGACAGAGGTGTCGCCGTTAATCGTTAACAAGTGTGATAGAGCGGCCAATTGTTTTCATCGCACTATGAATTATGGTAACATTACACTCTAATTAACCATTGTAATGAACACGTATCATCTGCCTAACATATCCACATGTGTTTATTCCGTAATGTTTTACACAAAGATGTCAATAATTTACAGTGTGATTAAAATTACGGTCTTTGTAACCGACATTGTAATTGCCGTGTGGTTTAAGTAATATCATTGCACCTGTTACCGACCCACCTCTACCTACTGGAACTGTTATGCGTCACTGTTTATTCTCTAGTGTGCACATGTTGTAAGGAGTAGGTACCTACTTATGAGAAGGATATTATGTGAGTGTTTCTTAGCAATACTCCGTCCGACAATGTGCACGATTTACTCAGTTGCATGTCTTGTTGTTTTAACTTTTAACAACCTATACAGACATCAAATATTTAAAGAATTTTAAACTGTTGCACCAACTTAAAATATGTTTTAAATTAATTTTAGTCGTATAGGTATTGTATAAGTTCTGTATAAGATTTCACTTCTATAAGAGCGTTAAAAAACTTCAGGTCCTATAAGGATTAAAAAAGACTATTATAAAATCAATTTTTAAACCAAGAAAATGCCTATTTTTATTCAAAATTCAATAGTCATTTATTCAAACTATGCTGAAAATCAGCACTTTTCGAACGTCAAAATTACATAAGACAGTCCCCCAAAAACGCCCACCCTTCACCTTATCATGAGTGTGTTGGATCATTCGGTTCCCTACAAAATGGTTGAGCTGGATGGTGCTGATCCACGCGTCATGTTCGTGAACGAGCGCCGTCAGTTGAGACTGGTCATCTCTTATATGCCAGGGCTTATTTTTAATCTTATAATTTCAATTGCTTTGATTATTTTTTTTACATTTTTCTCACATATAGAAGCATCAAGAATAATGTACCCAGTATTTTATAAATCCATATTTAAAAGAGTGTCCTTGGAGTTTCTAACCCGTTCTTTTCCATAGAGATTTATGTTTTGGAATGGGTAACTAGCTTCAACTTTCTGACTAACTGACCGATTCTTTGACAGTTTAAAAGTGTATGTAAATGGTTTAATTGAAATAAATGCTTTGATTTTGGATAAAAGCTATATAAACGATAACGTCTAAATAGAACTTGCAGTTGTATAAGGATTTTTAAAAGGCCTGTTATGAAATCTGTTGTTTTACGACTATACGACTACATGCTGTCATAAGTTTGTTAAACAGCCTAAATTTAATGTGAAACATAATTTCTGCTACAGAGTTATAAACATAAAAGTGCAACAAAACAGTGTTTATAGATCGTGTAAGTGCTATGTAGATACGCGAGTGTTTCTTAGCGATAGTCCGGCGGACAATGTGTGCAATTGACACAGTTGCGCTCTGCTCTGTTCACAACATGTGTTACTTATTACTGTGCCGCATCATTTGTGGCAGTGGCCATGTGCATGTTTGTTAGTACGTTTGCGTAGGTACTGTGGATTACTTCGATGACACTATTATCACTAATGCTAGTCCAGTTACTGAACTAGGATAAGTACATAGGTACCTATCTACTGCAGTTATTTATTGTGCTTTGTTGAAAAAAGTATTTTAAGCCAGTGGTCATTATAATAATTATACCTAACTGATAATGCCAATGTCAAATTACACGGTTAAGCCGATTTTCGATACATACATAAACAATACAATCCTCTATATACCTACCTTGTACCTCATAATAACATGATTTAATATTATCTGAGTGCTCATATCGAACATGCTTATTTTATCTACTTACATTCGAGAAATTTTGACGCAGTTTTTATACGCAACCATATCTTGTAAATCGATAAGTATCTACACCTCAAACGAAGTAGCTAACCCGTATCTAAATTATACTTGTATAAAAAATCCTTGACCTTCTTGAGTATGGTTCTTCTCCAATTATTACAAATCAGAGGAGATAAAAATAATACAAAAGATTTGAGAGTTAAGCCATTTCTTGGAATATTTTACCTGAATCCTAAAATTGATAGCATGGAATGTCACTGACAATAGGCGCCTGACATAGGCTGACTTTCTGGGAATCAATGCTGCCAAAAACCTGATAAATTTGTACGACTTTCCTGTATGGTTAGAAAACTAATTGTGAAAATAAACTAAAATATGTAGCATTTTAAGTTCTTTTGCAGCAATAAGTTTTATTAAAGCAGCCGTTAAGTCATTAATCATACCTTTACAAACAACTAAACACGTCCTCCGTGTCAATTTAACTTAGACCCCCCAGTAATCAAAACTGAAAAACAAACAGACTAGTAACAGGCCACGCGGCCGTTTCGGAGTGGGCGCGTTACAGAACATCAGTAACAGATGTCGCTCGCGTAAACAAATATGCTATTATTGCGCGCCGATTCGTCACACCTCCGCCACGCCACGCCGGAGCGAATTACCAAACGCTTATCATTTCCTATTTATACATGTTCTAAATCAAATACCCTACACACGTTACTACATACATTCGCACCTACCTTATTTAATTCGAAAATATCTTTATATGTATTACTAACACTATCTAAATGAAAGTAGGTGTAGGTAGGTATATATTTTATACCCGTTTATCAAAACGAGAAATCTTGAAATTTTATCTGTTAGTATAAGGTGTCAAATTAAAGATAATAAAATACTTAAATATTTTATCTGAGTAAGTAAATATTTCTGGGAAAGTACGGAACTAAAACATCGGAAAATAAGTAAGTATCTGTTAATTAAGATGTTAAAGTTTGTAATTAGGTAGTAAGTATCTAGTCAGATTTCCCTATAAGTATTTAATTAATTATTTTAAGTCTTGATTCGAGTCCCTATAGATACTTACTAACCTGTTTTCGACATCCCTACAACTGTCAACTAGGTAATTTGTAAACTTCGTAAACGTAGGGGATGAACTTACATAATATTTAATTGTTATCCTTATTACATTTTAATACAATATTAAATTGCTAGCATTAACAGTTATAAAGAAATTTACCAGGTCATTAGCAGATAGGTAAGCTTAAAACATTTCTGAAGAAAAATTAATTTAAAAAGTTCGTTTCAACTTTTAGTGGAGTAGGGTGGGCCATTCTCATCTTAGGTACCGTCAGATAAAAAAAAGAAAGTTCGTCTGGATACGGATGGTTTGTTATTATTGGTGACACATGACGGATGTATTTCGATGTTGGAATAGCTACTGAACGAGCTGGAGAGTAGAGTGAGATCGCTGGTCGCTAGCACGCTGTGGTCGCGGGCAGAGGGCGCGCGGTAGCGGGCAGCGGGTCGCGGCGACTGGGTCAGTGCTGTGTCGCCGGCTGTAATCATTCTAATTCAATTTGTGCGGACGTCGCCGCCGCCCGCGCGCCACCCGACCGCTTTGTTTACATTACACCGAGCCGCGGCTGCCACTCCACAGCGCCTCGATTAAGGACAAATCAATAAGGCAGCCGATACCGAGCGAGTTTAATAGAGTGAGCGAGTCGAGTCGAGCGCCCTCATTACCCCCGCAATTAGCGCACGGCGCGCTCCCGCCGACGACGACGCACCCCGCGCGAAAAACGAATAAAAAGAGCTGCCCTCAAAATGGCCGCCGCCTCCCCCCCGACCACCCGCCGGCCCCCGCGCCGCTTCGTGATTGCATCCCCGCAGCTCTTATAAATATGGCCGTATTCCTCCCGCCTTTACTGATTGCCCGTATACCCCCCGGCCTCCCCCCGCGACCGCGCCGCCGGCGTCTGAATAGATAAACGAGTCCACGTGGACTGTAGCTCTTATAAAAATCGACTCGGCCAATGGAGCGCGTTCCGCGCACTACTCCAGCCAACTGCGGCGCCAGAACGCGTGTAACCCCGCCCTTAATAAGCGATCTCGGCGCGACGGCCAATCGCAGCCGCGGATTCGTCAAGTTCTACTCACCGACGACGAAGCGGTCCACGTGGACTGACGCACACACGGACGCGCGTATAATGCCTCGAGTGGAAATAGCTATGACGGCGAAATGTGCGACAGCGAAAAAATAAAATGCGGTCGGTCGGTGCGGAGCGAGCGAGTGGGTGTAAACAGGGGATATTTCGGTGCGGCTCGTTCATTATTATTGAATGCGCGGCGCTAATGGTGAGGCGCGGGTCGCGACACAACGCCTTGCTCACCAGGTGACGACCTCGCTACCGGTACTAACACACCTAGAGTGCGGGTTGACAGGGCAATACCTACGAATACGCTTGGAAAAATATTTGAAACGACAAATTAAAGATCGGATCTATTATCCAAATGTCCCGGACCTACCTGTTTAAACAAACCACGCTGCAAAACCTAAAATACTCTCCAAAACAAAACATCAATTCAAGAGATCCGTACAAAGCTAATTCGTATTTAACAAAAAAATAATCAATACAGAAAATCAGGCAACAAAAGCGTCGACATTAAAAGCACAATAAGACGGCTGAGACAGGCAGTCATACATAAGTATAGGCGCGGCAAGCGACCTCCATCGGATAAGGCGAGCTTGTCCGGTAGCTGGCGAGCCACACTTCGTGTAAAAAATAACTACGTACGTACATACCTGCACACCGCCACAGCTGACAGGGCTGCCAGATATTTCTGACGGAAACCTGTCTGCGTGAAAGGTTTAAACCATGTGGTAAGCGGGCAAAAAAAAGTCTACATTGCACTTTTATACGATACCTAAATAGTTCCGAACTTGGCAGAAGTTCGGCTAATGTTCCCCTTGTATAAACTGAAATTATGAATTCCGCAGCAGCTTTCGTTTTAATTCCGTATCAGACGATGAAAGTCCGGTTGCAATTAATTTTTCTCAGCACATCCGGGCGTAAACTAGTCTTGACATTTGACAGCCCTAAGCTTCTTTGCAGACTTGTAAGTTGTAACTGTTATTTCTTTTATGTTTTGGACACTAACACTTGCCTATCTAGCTAATGTCCACTTGTGAAGTGGTTCCGTGCCTGCATACATGAATGATTAACGCGGTAATTCCTATCTGGAACTGAGTAATTGGCTGTTCTTTTAGAGTTGATATAACGCTATCTAGAATCTGGATCGATGACTAAGTACGTGGTCCGCCACGTAAGTTAATACCCCAAGCAGTAATACTGTGTTATACAGCATTCGAGAAAACATTCCTTCAAATAATGTGGTCGTGATTGGTTCTATAATGGTTATATGCTAGTTTTTGAACAGCTTTATCGTTTCTCCTTCTTGAGTTACCATTCAATGTTTGAATTTTTATTTAAAGGTGCCAATAACTCTTTTAATTGATAGGTAAAAAAAGCTTCTTATACCCAAAAGTCAACATAATCCATTGTAAGTCTATTATAAGCTTTTTAGTTTTATAAAGGTGGTTGTAACGTTGCATGCTGTATAAGGTAATAAAATTGAAAAGTTTTACTGGCTTTCTTATAATTTTGACTTGCAGTTGTAATAAGTATGTTTGATTTCATGTGACAAGCTGTTGCAACTACAGAACATAGTGGTTTGCAGCGTGTATATTAGGTAAACAACGTCGTTTACCTACAGATCTCGATTCCACTATTTAAATTAAATATGTGGGTAATTATTGTAGATTATAGGGGACTTTACATCAACGGGCTATTACCTTAAATAATATCCCCTAGTGGTATAAATAAAAACAGAAGTTAACGGGTAGGGACGTTTCTTCGAGCAGCCAGCTACAAGGCATCCTCATTTTAATACCCGCTTAAGTTATGGTCACGTCTTTTATCTCTTAATTAATAGCAAAACCATTCGCAGCAATCTCCGGCTATCTAAACTAGCCACGTATCGTCGGATCGCTTTGATAACTGTCCATTGATACCATCGTTCGAATGTAATTAAATAATATCCGGTTCAAACTGGCGATGTATGCGTAATTTTGGCGGGTGGCGAGTCGACGTCGGTTTACATGTGGGTAGTTATCACAATGAGTTGATGTGTCAATCATTGCGCAGTCCGCGAGTGCGCGGGCGGCGCGGGTGGCGGGGCGGGGGGAACGGGGGTGTGTAAGTGCGATATTTACGTTCATTGTTGGCAACTGACGGCTTTACGATACGGAACCATTATGCAGACGACTGACAGTGATTTAAATTCGCGTAGATGGCGAGCCAGCGATGCCAATGACATGAGTCGCCAAGAAGTTTTGGCTCGTATAACGGGGCAAATGTATGGTGTATCAGTTACATAACCATTAATGGTATATTCATAAACTTAACGGCTACAGATAGCTTTTGCCCTCGTTTTTAGTGGGTACTTAATTGAACGCCGGTTCAATGTTCACCCTCTTTTGTAGAGGATCAAATCAAAGCTCGATATCATTATCAGTCAACGGCACAGCATAACTATCTCTATTGTAGAAGCAATAGAGTTAGTAATAACTTGCCACGACCTCAATTTAATAAACGTTAAAAGACTATAATGAGATGTGTTCCAATTGATTGTATCATTGACACATAAATACCGAATCAATTTATTTTTCTTCATTAAATATTAAACGCAGGTTAAAAGCTGTGGCTTGGCGATAAATTCGATATTATTGATTAAACTGTCGTTTTTGCCCATGGCCAACAATCGAAATAAATAATTACAGGTATTATGGACAATCGACACGATAAAACAGCTGCGAAGAATCACATAATATTTTTTTAATAACTTGTCTTTTAAAAAAAACAACACTGATTTTACCTACACGTAAAGAATGCTGACGTAACATAAACATTCGAGAATGATCAATACTTATCAAAGCAAAAAAGTAAGTACGAATAAGTATGTACATATTGATACCTTTTTTACATTCTCTTATTCGATGATAATAATAGAACAGATTGTGTAGGTAGGTACCTACAATGAGTACAGTCAGCACTTTAGCATCAAACGTCAATGTCATTTTTTTTTTCGTTAGCCTATATTTTGTGTCCCACTGCTGGACTAAGGCCTCCCATTTTTCCTTCCAAATCTCTCTGTTTTGTGCGATTTCAGATCAATCAATACATAAATTGGAGATTGTGTAAAATCAATCATCATTACATAGGTAATTATAAAAAATTTGATTATTATTATTCTACTAGCTGCTGCCCGCGGCTTCGCCCGCGTACCCTTATTCTTTTTCTAAAATAAAAGTAGCCTAAGTTACTCCGTATAAAATCAGCTATCTGCCAGTGAGCGTCTCGTTAAAATTGGTCCAGCCGTTTCGGAGATTAGCCGCACCAAACAGATACTTAGACATACATGGCAGATAGACATTTTTGAAGTGAAAACTTCTTTAGGCGCGTTGGACATTTTTGAGATAGGAAAAAAACAATTGAAAGCCTTGTGCAGACCAGCGCGACACGCGACATTGTTACCCACACCAGCACCACACAGCACCATACATTTTCTGCACAATAAAATTGTTCAAGTTTTCACTTCTGTCGGCACTCCCGTTTTTTTTTTGTTAAAGTACATACCGTAGGTATATAATTTCATATCTAAGCATTTAGTAAAAAGCTGTTATTTTGACTTTACAAACAGACACTTCAATTTTATTTATTTTTATTATGATGTACTTAGGTATATGATATACTTACATCATAATAAAAAAACAGATATACAGTATATCAGTAAATGAATCCATCGTAATTTTCAACAAAACTTTAATAATGAGCAAGTTTTCATTCACAAACATTCGCAACGCTGGACAGTATACCTACTTACCTACACTTTCGAAACGTTGTTTGAGTTCTATATTGAGTACTTAGTTTAGTTAGTGACCGTACTCCACAAGTACTTAAATGCGTTGTGTAATGAGTAATAAAGAGTTTTATTTTATTGTCAATCAACACTCGAGTGTGGAGCGTATTTAATTATGGCGGCTGTTCGCACCTATATCAATATCAAGTAGGTGCTTGTACTGTGATAGTAAATCTAACGTTACCTAATCAATTGATCGTAAGTCTGAGCTATTAAAATGGGTGCCGCGTTGTCTATTAATAAGTAGTAATTACTTATTTTTTTATCCACGCTGAATCAATTGTTATCTGCGTAGGTACCGACTTTCTGATTATACAGTGTGAGTCTTTATAATATGCACATTCGAAATGAGGGAAGTTTAATTTTATCGACGGAAAAAATATTTAAAAAAATCTACTTAAATATTTTTTATGGAATTTTTAAACAAAATGGTGTAACTTCTACCGCGATGAAACAAACTCCATAATGATTGGTAGTAATTAGGCGTGTTCATAAAATGAAAATTGTGGAAAAAAAAACTACCCTCAATTGAAAATAAACATACAATTTATCATAATTAATTTACAATTATCCTAAAATTTCTTAATAAGATGCCCCAAAAAATTATTAAAAAATTTTTTTATTTTTTTTTTTTTTCGTCGATTAAATTAAGCATAGATTCCCCTCATTTCGATATGTGCACATTAAAAAGAATCTTGATAAAGACTCCTATAATAAAAAATGTTACAATTGAGCAAGTTAAACTGCTTATTCGTTTTTACCCGACTGCCCCAGAAGGAGGGTAATGTTTTTGTATATGGAAACCGAGAATTAGAGAGTCAGCTTATACAGTATAACGTACTTAGCATACTTTTGTAGTACTCCTACATCTCTTGGAGAAAGTTAAGATCAGACTGTCCCTGTTATCAGATTACCCAATACATTAAATGGAGAGTATTGGAAAGACAATAGCATTAAACTTGATTCCGTGAAACTGACAAGACTCACGGAGCTCAGAGACGTTTGCAATGGCTAAGCCATTATCGATAGGTAAGGACGACATGGCCCGACATGATTCTATCTACGGAACAAGGGATGCACGTAAGCTACAAATTGAGCCTAACGGCTTGTGTAGGTAAGTTCTAAAGGTCAAACTACAAAGCAGCCCTTATAAAGAATTTATAAAGCCAGTTTTTATCCTTCAAATTGTTACAAAAAAGTGTTTAAATTGTTATCAAGGGTCGATGTTCAAAGCCGTATCTACGTTTTGATAACAATTAAACCTTTCTGTCTGCGCTCGCACAAAAGCTTGTTTTCACAAAAGCTCCTTTTGTTGTAGTATCTGTTAAGTACTCGTACCTACCCAGGCGGGCGCAAGCAGACGTGCGCTATCTAGTCATCAGATTCCCTATTACGTCGGTGTGATTTTGAAAAACCATGATTCACGCCACCACACCACGCAAAAGTAAATAAACTGAGATATCTAAAGAGCCGATCGCATGCAATTCCAACTGCAGCCATTAAATATTAATTCTCGAACAAAAACCCGAGCTTGGAGCGAGACAGAATCCGAGCCTTCTGGGAAACCAAGTGGCTTTAAAAAAAAAGTAGTCGCTTTTACGCGACACAATGGCCGGTTATACAACTAATTGTTCGCGCCGGTTAATTATGCAGCTTGTTTTGTTTGTTCGGGCGGTGCGGCCGGCTTGCAGCTCCGCGCCGCGCCGCGCCGCGTGTCGTCGCGTCCTGCCCGCGCACAGATAACGCAAGTTTGCATTGACCGCTGTCTAGCCAATTAATCCACCGTTGTTTATGTTGTCCCGTAATGACAATTCAAAAGTACCTGTAATTGGTTTATTTGAAATAAATGCTTTGAGTTTGAGTTGAGTTTGAGTTTAATGAAGTCAATGTTTGAAGTGCTCTTGGTGAAACATTTTTTTTAAAAACAGTGGCACTCCGGGAGTGCCGACAGAAGTGAAAACTTGAACAATTTTATTGTGCAGGCAATACTTTTCTTTTTTGAAGTCGGTAAAAAAAAGGGAAATGTCAATCATATCGTTGTCATGTCTCAATGTTTGTAATGTCATTAACCCCAAAGAAAATGTATCGCGTCTTTTCAATGGTCAAAAACTGGTGTCGCTAACAGTGTCGCGAGTTCAATTGGTTTTTCCCTTCTCAAAAATGCCCAACGCGCCTAAAGAAGTTTTCACTTCAAAAACATGGACACGATTACTGAAATTCCACGTTCCAATGACGTTTTGAACCCAGAGGCATTCCTATTAATTTAAATAAAAGCACACAATACGTAGGCGTTTTAATCGACAACTACCAACCTACCTACACGAACGTTTCTAAACTTATATAGAAGCTCAAAACTTTCGAATTAGGGTTAAACAATCTCGATTGTAGGTGTTTATTACAGTCATCAAGTGTGTAAATTAAATGGACAAGAAAATAACGGGTCGATTAAGCGGGCCTACCTAATTAATTAAGGCTTATCTTGCACGATGCGATCAGCATTAAAGCAATGGGATCGTAAAAATTTTGTTTGAGTCAGGTAAGGAGATAAGGCGATGTAGTGCGGGGGCGGCGCGATGTCGCGCGATACCGCTTGATTGTTATTTATCCATTATCGGCGGATCGCGACCGCCTGCGCGGGAGCCTGTATCGCCTCCATCTCGCCGCTAGGAGATAAATAACCATGTCTATTACAAGTTACGGCGCTCCGAGTACATCGTGGCGGTTCTTTTTTACCAATAAATAGGAGATAGATATGTCTGTCCTGTCTCCTGTGACATATCATACGTTAAAACGGATTAAGCTTTCGCATAAGTAAAAATATCCAAGAAAGCGCTCAAATATCACGATTTAGCAGAGGTGATCGATCATTTGATTGTGTTTTTCTAAAAGGAATCCCCTACCAGCCTTACCTACTCGAACGGAAGCGGTTGTTTTTAGGGAAGGAAGTCCTATCCCCGAAGTTAATGGATTTCTCTTGCTGCGTTGGCATTTAAGTGAAATAAATGATGCAAATCTTTTATTTTATTTTAAAATGAATCGTGTAGGATTTTAAAAAGCATAGATTCATACAATAAAAATAAACAAGCTGTATAAAGAAATGGTCTTATTTTAGCTGTATAAAAAATTTGTATCTGGGCGACCGAACTCTGCTCTGGTGAAAATAAATAATGCTCATTTAATTGTATACTAATCCATGTATGGTACCCACTTATTCCATGCTACCATGATCATTATTCTAATGTCATTATTTATTATCTTGTTCTAAACTTTGGGCGACCGAGCTCTGCTCGGGTGAAAATACAGAGAAAACTAATTTACCCAGATATAAGACCTAGCTAGATCGATTTTTCGCCCCCGTAAACCCCTATATTGCAACTTTCATCGAAATCGTTAAAGCCCATTTCGAGAACGTGAGTAGAAATGTATAAGTACATATAAGTATGTGTACAAATATTGCTCGTTTAATAGTATAGGATACAAGCAATATAACAAAGTAACCTTCTATAACATAGATAAATAGATAAATGACTCAAAGCGCAGGTAGGTAGGTAGAGTGATGGGTGTACGTGAAATGCCTCGTCCATTGTTAGCACACATCGTTGACGCGACATGTGGCCGCCGACGGACAAAACGACCGATTCCAAATAAGAATTAAAAATAAACTGCTAAGGGTTGTGGCCTCGTAGACGTGCCGGGTACGGTACGTTTAAACAGGCTTTTATTTAATTAACTCCTCTTGTGAGTTCAGTCAAATCTAGCTATTAGTTTTATTTTAAGTTAATTATAACCGTTACTAAGTTATCGAAAAACGTTTAACTTGGTTATGTTAAGAGGGATATTGGCACGATCTGTATGCTTAAGTTCTGTTACCCACTCACATCAGACACTTGATTTAATGATACTCTGCATCGTGTAATGACCCCGAGTCTAAGTCTCAAAAGTTAAATGCCATTTTTTCAGCACTTTTAATATTCTCGAAATGAAAGGATAACGAGTTCGGTGGTGGGCGTAAAAAATCTTGGCAAAATTTTCGAGGGTGCTCGACAGAGGGACTCTAGCACGAAACAAAACGAGCTCGCGTCGCGGTTTGCTCATTTTTTTTGTCGCGGCTCGTTACTTCGCTCGTGTGCGCTGCGTAAATTACCAACAACGTTCTAGTAGCGGGTTAGAGCACCCACTACCACGTGAACTTGAAATGTCGCATTAACTCATTAAGTCGTCATCCTTCCATGCCTTTCGCGAAGTTGGTATGTTGGGATTTCCTAGTGTTCACTGTTCATGCAGGTACTGGTGAATATTTGCAGGTATTTTATTAAAGGTGGTTTTTGTCTGTGCTCCGCTAAACAGGTAAATTTACAACTGATTTAATTCCATGCTCCTACTTGAGACGAGGGAAATAACAAAAATAATATATATGAAGGAAAGCCTCTGATAAATCCTGGTGTGCAAAGAGCGATAATCCACGCAAGGTTTGCTTACTTAATTTAGAAGATTGATCGATCTGCGCGGCAGCTTTTTAAGCAGACTCCCCTTCAAAGATGTCGCATAATTGGTGAGTATCGCGAAAGTTGGGCAACCCCACACCTCGGTAAATTAAAACATGTGACTTAGCTCGCTCCCACAGCAGCCAACTACTTACTTACTACCAACTTGACAGATGACGTGTTAACTGGTACTTGGGACGAAGTTAGGGTGACGCTTGAGTCTTACAGGATTGAATGCGGGTGA
This sequence comes from Agrochola litura, assembly GCA_949152395.1. Taxonomy (NCBI): domain Eukaryota; kingdom Metazoa; phylum Arthropoda; class Insecta; order Lepidoptera; family Noctuidae; genus Agrochola; species Agrochola litura. Next base: position 9,949,193 of record OX424509.1, read on the forward strand.
TTTAACTTCACTTGCTGGGAAGGAATTTGTTTTCACGCCTGGTCTTTTTACCAAACACCCTTGACAAACAAGAAACTTACATCAAGGATTTAGGTAACACATTTCCAAAGATATCCATAACAAATTTATGACATGCACACCGCTACACGTCCGTGCAAATAAACCACTTCACTTTCAATATTTATTTAACCCTACCCAAATTATTTTCAACCCATAAACGCGACAAAATAGATTCGTCCCAGTTTCAGAGCTGTAACTGACAGTGGACATGCATAAGCATTTTCACATCCAGATTTGGCAAATCAACTAATCTGAACATCGGAAATAACTGGACCTTTCCATTTTGGTAAAACGGTTAAACGGGAATAAATATTGGGACTTCCAGAAATCCGGACTCGGTCAAGGTTAATAGCGAAAATAGGTACACATTATATCTACATAAATTCTTGACAACAGAGTCATATTGAAACGGTAATAAACTAATAACTATAAACACCACCGTAAATGACGTAGGTATAAGACACATTACTCAGGAACGATTTACGTGGAAGTTGTTTTATTTTTTCCATATGGTTAATGACGCCAAGCCGGTGACCGCAATAACTCATCTTTTGACTCAATAGCGAGGAAATAATAACTAAAAAAGTGTTGATGATCTAAGCCGTTTTTCCTTTTTCATCCAACGTGTGTACTGATCATTTTAAAACCACTCAAGGAAGTGTGCTTTTCAGAAGGCAAGAGAGAAGAGAATAATATTGAAGGTATTGGAATTGGTTTTTTTTAATTTAGAACTGCATGCAACACTACTTGAAAATACCCCGTAATTACTTGATAATAAACGATAATTAATTATTTTTTTGACGCCATCCTGAAGCTAACTACATGGCACGTCTCCATAAAACACTAGGAATTATACAAAGCAATATTTTAATATTATACCGCAAACAAATTGAGTTTAAACATTACATAACTAAACAAAGAAAATCTCAACTTTGAGAAGTGTTACAATAAAAACTAAAGCTGTGTTATTGCGAGCGTGTGTGGTGGCGAGCAAAATAAAATGTAGCTACTTAACGTGCCGGCCGCGCTCCGTCACAAAAACCGCATCGTATGCACCGCTCGGAATGCGTTGAATAAACATAAAGCATAGCTAACTACGGCTCACTTGCCTACATACATACACACACTCCTTTTTATTCATTAACCTTTTTTATTAAAATAAATGCCAACAATATCCCATTGTGGAGTGTTCAGAATGTTCAGATAGATTAATTAACGTCTAGAGGTTATTTTTTTCTGCACTGCATTGTACCCGTGAATAATCGTCGTATTAAAATAATTTTAGTGCTAATTCATACATTTAATTTGCATTTTTTGTTGGCCACTTCTATAACTAATATCTTCTAGCAATGTCAAGTGACTGCTTGAAAAGAAAAATAAGTGAGAACAAGTTTTATGACTATTTTATAAACAGTTCGAGATAAGAAAGTACTTACTTACCTACTTAATTTATTTAACAGACATGTTTTTTATAATATGTTACTCATGGTCACACTGTCGCATTCATACTTGACTCAGGGGTTTAGGGTACACAGAGGAACCTCTTTATTTATTAGTCTATTTGAAATTCTACGAAGTTGAACATCATTAGGACCAGCTTTTCACAAACAATAGAAAATTATTGAATTTCCCTACTTGCCCTGCATTCCGAAATGCGATAAAAGTGATAATACCGCGAAACCGACCAAATTTAATAAGTAGTCACAATTATTATTTAATAGACCTTATATTTTCTGACTATTAAATTTGGACTCTATTATCACTTTTAGCGCATTACGGAACGCATGGTTGGTCTGCATCAATACAGCTTTTTCGTTTTTAGTAATGTTGTTCCAGTCACAGAAAATGTCCCAGGGAAAGTTCTGGCACAGGAAATTGTTGCATTTACAAATACTTTATACAAACTATCATCGTGCAAGCAAAATGACTCATCAACTCATCAAATTGTCGCTTCATTGGATCTGTTAGCACTACAACAGTACAATAGAACCGTTATACGACTGTTTATCAGCTAAATTCACCGCACATCGAGAAACAAGGTCCGTCTGTTTCTTGGTTTTCTTACTACTGTTAATTATTCCTGTGTTCTCAACATAATAATGACCAATCGGCGTATTTACACGCGATACAGGGTGCTAAGCCTTAAACGAGCCTCTCATTTGGTCACGAAAGTATCGCACGGAATTTAAGAGCCATTTCATTCCTTCGTGACGGTGGCTATGCGGCCATAGCGATAAAATTGTTGATAATGCCATAAACATAATTTAATATGTTTAGGTACTGTTACTTATTTGTTTTGTAGGAATTGTCGGTAACTTTGTAATTTGTATGAAACTACTTAGCTGTTAATTCTTCGACGACTGATACTCTTATGTCGTGCCATCAAGGAGTATTTCTATTTTCTTAATGCCCCTCGGGTATCATCGGATTTCCGAATACAAACGAATGCTAATTTCCATGTCCATCAATTATTAGACTTACCTTGTATAATAATTTGAATTCAGAACTAAGTACTTTATTGTTGATTTGTTTTGATTTCCGTGTGAACTATATAGAGCTGTAAAACTATGTATCTACACCCATGCTATAAAACCTCTATAAAAGTTTCAGAAGCAGTTAGCTTATTGCCGTCATTAAAACAGCCAGTGTCATAGTAACCATTACCTCATCCCAATGAATGATACAATGTTGTACTAAATTTCATTACGCAACTCGTTTCAACGTTCAAGCCGACAGCAGCACCCGCTGCACGCATGTGTGTATGATATGCTGCTGCAGGCGACGTACATACGAGCAGTTGTACAGAATTTCGTGGGAACTCGACTTTAGCGGCTTTGCTACCATTTTAAAATAAATTACATTAAGTTAAAAGTAAGTATTAACAACTCTATATGCATACTTCAAATCTATTGAGAGCGTCCAGTCTGAGTCTGCACCAAGTGCAAAAGGCAACCGATAGACATCCGAGTTCCGATGACTGACGAAACACGAGGTTTGCTGAGGGACATTAAAAGAACATAGTTTGTCTGTACCTGTAATACCTTGTAATATTACTCTAAAATATTTCAACTCTATACCTACATGACATGCTAGTAACAGTACGCAACCCTTCGTCCGGATATGGATACCTCAATTTAGGCATCGGTTCCAAAACTACTCGTAGTATTGGTTTCCCGGAAAAAAGATAGCATAGGTATTCCGTTTGACAGGGAGAATATAGTTTGGCTAAAATTCCTTGTTTTATTTTTCATCTACAATAAATATAGATCATTCGGATTTTGTTAAAAAATATAAATAAAATCTATTTGTAGCTTTGTGAATTTGGTTCAACCTGGATAATGCACGACTGCACGAGTACTTACGTAAGTGCTTAAAATATAAGTACTTAGGTATGTACTAGATAATCGTTTTTTTTTGGTGTTGACATAATTTTGTATGACTTTTGTAAATTATAGAAAGGTGAATGAAATATATTATTATTATTACCTACCTACATGTGATAACGACGTTATAGGTTATAATAATTTATAACTAGTTAGGTAAATACTTGTTTTTACCTATAAGTAAGTACTTATTAATTTTTTCTGTTGTATAATTTTGTCAGACGTTACAACCTGTACCCTAATTGCGTAATACAACACAATCATAATCAGTTTCGATTTGAAATAGATTGCTAATCCACTGCTTCATAAGTTGGAAAAAAATCTGCTCAACAACGTACTTAAATAACGCAATGAATGTTGTTGAACTGTCAAAATGAAACAAATTTGGCAAAATTGTTTACGAAAATAAGTTATGCTTACGCAATTATTAGGGTACTGATTATTTTAGGCCTACCTATCAGTAAAAGAACTGTTACAAATTACGATTACCAAGATACTAGTTAGTACTTAAATAGATTGAACACGACTTTTGGATAAGTACTGCCTTAGGGCCGGTTGTTTCACGTCCACTTAACGCACGGGTATACGTCAAAAATGGCGTTAACTATCGTCAAACCAAAAAAAGCGTTGTTTCACAAAATGATGGCCTTAACGTCCGTTACAAACTAACGATTACAGTAACCGGTGCCATACCCACTGGTTAACGTCATTTTATTCTCAAACATCTGGACCAAACAGTCAAATATGGACTCTCTTTTGTTATATTCGTCTTTGTTCGACAATAGTTTATTCGACAATGAAACAAATAATGTAGAAAGAAAGAAAAAAGTATTTATAACTCGTGTTAATAACCTAAATCTATGGGAAGAGCAGGAATTTATAGCAAGATACCGTGTTTCAAAGGACTCTATTGGTATTGAAAATGCCACGTTGTCATAATGTTATTTTTTTGGCCGAAAGTAGTCTGAATTAAGAAGTTTTTTTTTTTTTAAATAACTCACGTTTGGGTGTTTTACATCAATAATCGTGACTTTGTTAAATTTTATATAGTATGATAAAAAAATATTGACTGTTGAATTAACAAAATTAGCTGACTTTTACAAAATATCTAGATTTCCAAAAGTATTGGGAGCAATTGATTGTACTCATAACCAAATTAATTAGTTGTCACTTGAGAATTTTACGTGAACGGCGAAATGTTGCCTAATATAACAATCTCCCAACCATTTTTAATGGGAAAAGTATTACTTTTTACTGGCAGCCCGAATAACTTTGACAATCGGTTTTATAAACAGTGAAACAACGCTTTGTATTTAACGAACGTTAAACATCTTACGTTATCGTTATTATTTGACGTACGTATATTACGTTAACCAACCGTTTGAAACAACCGGCCCTTAGCTACTTACCGTACCGGTAACAATATTATTTTTATGCGAAACTTTCGTGTGATACTTACTATACTTCAATCGCCTGGTTGGGATCTATTCTGTCCCGTGATAAGTATGTCAGATTACATTCCTAGGAGTGGCCACAAGTGGCGTCTATCTACGTATGATAAAATAGGTAAAGCTTGTAATGATTGACTAAACATTTCGTATCATTTTGACTTCGTGTAGGTATAGACTACCTATAAGTAAACTGTCGCCAGTCAGCATAGATATAAGAAATGTTTTTGAAGGGAAAACTTCTTTAGGCGCGTTGGGCATTTTTGAGATGGGACTAAACTACTTACTTATTGATTTCGCGACACCATGACGACGCCTCATTTTTAACTGACTTCAAAAATAGGAGGAGGTTCTTAATTCAACTGTATTTTTTTTTAAATGTTTTTTACCTCGGAACTTTCGACTGGGTGAACCGATTTTAATGATTCTTTTTTTATTTGAAAGCTGGTGCTTCCCGTGTGGTCCCATATAAATTTTATTAACTTTGCTTGTATAGTTTTTGAGTTGGGTTCAATAATACGTATTTTTTTCCCACTTATTATATCCATGGATGATATCCTAGTTTCTGTCACATAGCAGATAGTGGTATTCGAATTTGTGCGGGGTAACCACAACTAAAAACTGAAAAATAAAAACATTTTACAAAAAAAAACAACCGACTTCCAAAAAAAAGCCTTAATTTATTGAGGCAGCCACAGGAAAGACCGATTAGACAGCCGACAACCTCCTCCTCCTCCTCCAGGTTGACCTGCAGGCTGCAAGATGCCATACAAAAAAAAAAACTGTGTCATCACATCACTCATCAGTCATCAGTGTCAGTGCTTTTACATTTAGTCATGTGGTTTAATGTCAGGTAGACAAGTTCGTTTCGCTTATGTGGTAAGTACTTAGTAGGAGTAAAGATTTTCCAGTCTGCATGTTTCTAGTGGCTGTAATGTGACAGGACAGCCCAGGGTGCGCCAGACCTGCATTTAAAGCAATATCATAACTAGGAGAAGCCGTATTGATAACCTATCAATATTTCGAAAAGACTAAGCTGCTCATTCGTCATTTTCTGGGTTGGGCGTTAATCTAATTGAGCTCATTTTTTAATCTGATTGCATTTGTTGTTTTACACATTTTGACGTCTTTTTCACCTGATACTACAAAAATACTTAAGTATTCAGGTACTTACATTAAAGGCTAGTATACGATGCGAGGGTACGATCGCGCTCGTAAATACGCAAAGTGTGGTAGCAGCTTTAGGGCGCTTCGGCCGACCGATACCGAGCTATCTGTATCAATTACCTGCCCCTCTGCGGATTACCGAATTAACCAGCCACATTAATATTTTAATCTATGCCCGCAAATGTACGCGTACGTGGCTACGATAATGCGATCTATTCTATTGACCACAGACATTTCGCTGTAATGTTGCCAGTGATAAACGATAATTATATCGTTAATTGACATTGGATAACTCCATTGTTCTCTAGCCCTTTTGTAGAGGCTTCGTTTTCTTTTTTTCATGTGCCCTTTCTATTCCCTATCGATATTTTTATCTAGACTTCTATACCTCCGCATTTTTAATTGTATATTATATACCTACCAACAAGGTAACAAAAGATATTAAAAAAAGTTGCGTTGAAACTGACACATATTTGAATTACAAAAGAGTAATTATAGCTGTCGACAGTATTGTAATAAGTAGTAATAACTAACTAGTAACCAACAATATGGAATGAAATAAGACTTACTTACTTATGTAATATCCATATGAGATTATCAATTAGTGACTCCATTTAATGTGTCAAATATACATATATCTACGCAGAAGTAGACATAGCAACTTTGCGATAAGTGTCTACAGAAATCTTTATTAGTCTGACATCTGACCCACATATCTACGTGACTAGGTATCAAGAGAATAAGCCTGGCTAGCTCAGACAGAATTGCAATGCAATATTGTTTGCCAAAATAACATCGGGTAAGCAGGGACCGGCCGGATACTCGTTGAAAGGGTTTTTGAAGGGGTTTTTTTAAGCGCTTAAAAAAGAAACCCTATGATACGTGTTACACCCTCGAATGGGTGCTATGTAACCCCTTCCGAACAAGTTAACCCTTTCAATACCCTGTAACACTGTAACAGGGTAAGCCATTCCAACCCAACACATTGTAACATGCACTCTTTGATATCGAGATTAGTTTGAAAATTGCATAACCACGACCGCACGTGGCATTCTTCTGCCCGGCGCCGACATTGTTGCATTTACTAAGCGACTTGTAAACATGGAATAGTAATTATTGCAAGTATGGTTTTACAGTTCAATTTCGCTTGTCGCACATTCGAAACATTGTAATATTTCTTTTTTCGTGTTTAAACTTGTGTATATTCTCATCATTCGTCATTTAATTCGAAACACGGACGGAACTACAGAAGTAATTTAAAACAATTTAGCAGTGTTTTTGTTTAAGTGTGTGTTGTAGTACCTACTCCCTAATACATTTCTTAATATAGGTATTGAGTTATTTTTTCTGTAAAAATGCCACAGCCGAGACGAGATGCTGTACACCGGTATTATGATGATGTATCAAATAAAACAAGCAAATGTAATATATGTGGTAATGCCCTAAATGTACCTTTTTTTTGGGTGGGAAATTATCAAGTAATTTTCTCCCGCTCTGGGCGTGTTAGACTCTTACTGACTAAAACCCACCCGTGTTCCTTCGGTGGCCATGTTGCCGGGGGCCACGATCGGGTTTCGGACTTCTTCGCAACCCCAGCAGGCATCGGCCCTAGTGGACCCCGTCAATTCTGCTGACATCTCTTTGAGGCGCGCGTGGAACACAACGTGCCATCGACCCGGGCCTGGACCTTATCTCGTAACCCCGCGCCTACGGTGACTGGAACTCGGCCTGCGCCCAGAGCGTCTCCTCCTGCGGCGGTTAGGGGCGTGAGGGCGCGAAATTTGCCTCTCCCTCACGCATTCCGCCTCCTCCTTTGCGAGCATTACTGCTTCGCAGAAGGAGATGACGGCCTCCCATTTCCTCTCGCTCCGTACCATGGCCTGAACCAGGGCCGGACGCGAGAGATCACCGCCGCCGATCGCCTCGACGAGGACACTGCGATGCTTCGCCCAAGCCGGGTAGACCTCCACCGTATGCTCCACCGTGTCTTCCAGGCGATCCACACAATGGTGACACCCGGGCGTTTCCTCCTGCTTTATCCTGAACAGGAACCTCCCGAAACAGCCGTGTCGGTGAGGACCTGCGTCAAGCGGAAGGTGAGGACGCCGTGGCGTCTCTCTAGCCACTCCTCAAAGAGGGACTTATCGCCGCAATTGTGGCGTGCCCAGCGCCGGGTTGCGACAATCGCACTCTCCATGACGCCATGAGATCCCGCCGGAGCTCTGTCCGCTGTGTCGCGATTTCTCGCGGCAGCGGAGTTAAGCCCCGGCGTTTCACCTTCTCGTGCCACTCCCAGATGTGGAAGAGGACCTTTGCCTCCAGATCCCATGGCGGTTATTTGACAAGGAGGGTCGCCGCCTCGCAGGTGACCGTGCGGTATCCTCGGGCCAGCCAGATGGCCATAACCCTCTGGGACGCATTCAACCGGTGGGCTGGCCGCAGCCTCAATGAACGCGGCCAAACCGGTGCCCCGTAAAAGGCCATGGACCGCACGACCCCCGCGTAGAGCCTCCGGCAGGAGTCGTTTGGGCCCCCCAGATTGGGCAGGAGCCGCTTCAAGGTAGGTCCGGCCCGCTCCAGTCTGGGAGCCAAACGACGGAAATGCTCCACGAAGTTCCACCGGCTGTCGAAGACGAGTCCCAGATACTTCATCGTCGACTCGACGCCGATGTGAACCCTTCCCACCATTACCTGGGAACCCGACAGTGGCGCATTCCGAGGACCATGAAAAATCATGAACGGACCATGAAAAATTATGGATGGCTCGGACTTGTGCAGGGCCACTTCGAGTCCCAACTGCCGGATCCTGTCGACGATTGTTGCAACCCCGCGTGTCGCTAAGTCGGCCGCCGCCTGGTACTACCTCCCCTGCGCCAGGACCAACGTGTCGTCAGCGTAGCAAACGACGCTGACGCCACTAGGGAGGTCGGCGCGCAGCACCCAGTCGTATCCGATGTCCCACAGAAGCGGCCCCGGGACCGATCCCTATGGGACACCGCACGACATTTCTCGCCGGTTCCACTCTCCTTGGTGACCGGGGTAGATGACGGCCCTGTCCGTCAAATAGACCTCAACCACACGACAAGTGTAGGTTGGCATCCGGTGATACCGGAGTGCCGGGCAGGGTGTTGAATTGGCGATGTCTAGAGACACCGCCAAAACGACTCCACCCCGGGCCACAGCTTCCCGCTGTGGATGAGGGCCCGCACGCGCATGATGGCGTCTACCGTAGAGCGCCCCCTGCGGAAACCAAATTGGCTCTCCGCCAAATCTGGTCTTGCCCACCTCGTCGAGCAGCACGATGGGCCGATAAGCGGACCCGAGTCCGCAGGGCGCCCCGGCTTCCTGATGAGGACCAACTTCCCCGTCTGCTAACGAAGTGGGAAATGGCCCCTCTCCAAGCATGCGCTTAGAAGCCCCCTTAGTCGAGGCCCGAGAGCCTCTAAGGTTAAGACCCAGGCTTTTCCAGGTAATCCGTCGGGTCCTGGGGCGGTATTTTTGGCATTCAGCCTGCATACCGCCACTCTCATTTCTACCTCGGTCACCTCCGGAGCATCGTCGTCGTCGCCGACGGTGTGGTCCGCATCGGGCACCGCAATAGGCGGAGCCATGGGCGGGAGAGTATGTTCCCCTCTTGAAGGGATCAGAGCGCTCACCGCATCCCCCACAAGCTGGGGCCAGAGACTCTGCGTCAGCGGGGGAGCCCATGGGCGGAGTTTCTCCCGCACCAAATTATATGAGCGTCCCCACGGGTCCCTATTCAGAGTCTCCAGCGACTCCTCGCGGGCCAGTGCCCTGGCCCGCAGGATCTCCACCTTGAGGGCGGTCTTCGGCGCTCCATTTCCCTCATACTTCTTCGCCTGAATGGCTTCCTTATCGGGAGGGAGGATACGGAACTTGCGGTGCCTAGCGTACCGGGGCGTCGCGGACCAACGCACGTCATGCGCAGAGCATCTAGCTCTTGAGACCACCAGTACGCCTGGCGCGAAGCACGTCCTGGCTGGACACGGGGCATCGGCACGTCACAGATGTTGGACATGGCCTCCCGGAACCACTCCGCCTCGTCGTTGATGTCAGCAGGCCTGTCCGGTGATGACACCCAGGCCTGCACGATCAAGGCTTCCAGGAGGAGCTCCCGGTCCAGCTGCTTCAGCGCCCACCGCAGACCACTCAGGGCCTGTCAGACCGGTGCGCTCGAGGTCTGGACGGAGACGTCAAACCGGATGTACTGGTGATCGGAATAGGTCTCCACCCCCTCCATGACGCGCCAGTCTATGACACGTGGCGACAGAGCGGGGCTGGCGAACGAAATGTCAACCACTGATTCACCCCGCATCCGCACACACGTGGGGCCAGAACCCCGGTATAGGACGACCAGGCCTATCTCCAGAGCCCAGTCCTCCACCATCCCGCCCCGTGTGTCCACTGTCCGTATACCGGGAACCCCAAGCCAAATTCTTGGCATTGAAGTCCCCAAGGACGAACACGGGGAGGGAACCGAACCCGACGACGACGGCTCTCAACTCCGCAAGGAAGTTGTGGAACTCGGCAAGAGTTCGGTTCGGGGAGAAGTACACCCCTACCACAACAATCTCACCAAACCGTGCTGCCACGCAACCCCGTCCTCTCTTGACAGATTTGATGGATGGAGTACCGGCGGCGGCCTACGAAATGAGGGTCACTGAGCCGCTCAGGTCCTCCACCCAGTCATCCCTGGGCGCGACAAAGTACGGCTCAGCGACCACGGCGATGATAATCGACCACTGCGCCATGCTCTGGACCTACAGATCCTGAGCGGCGGCGCAGTGGTTGATGCTCGCCTAGAGGATGCGTAATGGGGCCGTTATTGACACTCCATTTCTAGCCCCCTGTGCCCTGCGAGGGCACTGCCGTGGCGGCAACGGCGGCAATGACGACGGTGGAGGCGGCAGCGGTGGTGACGGCGGTGGCGGAAGGCTTGCCTCTGCCTCTGGTTGTGGCGGGTGGGGCGCAGGCCTTGCTCCCAACCCGGTGATCGGCCGGCTTGCCAGCCGCCGCACATACGACGCAGTGCGGCGTGGCGTTGTACGAGCCGGCCTTATGACCGGGCTGACCACAACGGAAGCAGTGGTCACTGCAGTCTACCTCCAAGGTGCACTTCACTCCCACGTGGTCGCCTACCCGGCAGCGGAAGCACCTCAGAGGTCTGAGCTTCAGCAGTTTGACCTGCGCGAAGACCCAACCCACCAGAAGCCTTCGGCCCTCGTCCGCATTTAGGTTAGCCCTAAGCTTAGGTCAGAGCGTCCACTGCCGGGCCACTGTCCGCATCGGGTATCTCCAGCATCCGGGCCCCAGTAGCAGTGACTTTCAGCCGGACGCAATTGGCGGTCTCCTTGAGATCCACCGCCGCCTCTACCTTGGCGAACACGTGCTGGTAGGACACGCCCTTCTTCTCCGCTTCCGGCTGTAGTGTGATCACTACAGCTGTGGACTTCGGGGCGCGGAGCCTAGCCGCGACGCTTCGCTCCTTGCGCCGCTGCTGCCTCGCCTTCCTTTTGGCTGCACTTGCCGCCTTGCCACCCTTTTTCTTCTCCTCGGCTACTTGCTATTCGGCGTCGGCCGTAGGAGATTCAAGCCATAAACGTACCTAAGGTTTTATACTTGTTGTTTGCCTGATCTTATAATATAAGATAGCATTACCTTAGTGTTAGTAATCATCGTAGATACTAATACTACCTATCTACTTGTCAACTCGAACCAAAACCATCGAAACTGTTATAGTGCAGTAGGTACCTACACTACATAAATAGCTGGTTTTCTTCTCACGTTGACGCGACGTTCCGCGCGTATTTCGTCGGCGCCGATTGGTTAGCGTGATTCGAAACCGCTCACTGGCGTCGCTCAGCGCTCGACCGCGGTCGCGGCGCTGTGCGAGTTAGTAAAAAATGCTTCAAAATACATATTGACCACGCCGACCATTCGGCGTGTCAAGAAAATCAGCCTATGTAGTCTTAGTATGTTTTATAGCTTTACCTAGGGAAGGTACGTATTTACGCGACCAGGTTTTTTCACCAGATATTTGCTTCCAAGTACACACACCAGGTACCGACCCGAAAAACTTGCAAGACTTCAAGGTATTTTATACGGCTACTCGCTCAATTACGTAGGTACTCAACCGCGTTAGTTTTCGCTGCGATTATGCCTCTTATTAGTAAGAGTCTACGGAACAATTTTGTACCTTTGCAAGTATTTTTACTTTAATGGTTTGTAAGTATTCATTTGTAAAATATAATTACATGTCACCATATTAACACTCAGGTTACTCAGTACTTTTAATAATAATCACTTACCTGTTTTACTCATCCTAATTTATTAGCCCGCTTATCTGTCGTCCGTCACTTGTTGTCAAATTCGTAATAACTAAATAAAAATAATAACGCAATGAGGCGCCGCTCGGGTGCATGTATCCCTCCCTACCTACATGCAGCTCAAGTTTATTAGGTAGTTCAGGGTAACACGAATAAAACCCTTTCGTGAAGGTAACCCCTTCAAAGGCTTAAGTTATTGAAGGGGTTAACCCCTTCACGTGGTTACCATTATAAAAGGGTTAACCATTTCGCTGGGTTTCGAGGATGTAACTCGAACAAAAGGTAACACAGCGATACGAGTTACCCCATGTACAGGTTACCCTGTCAAAAGGCTTAACTCTTAAGCGGGGTTGTCCGGTCCCTGCGGGTAAGTCAACCGCAACGAGCCACCAACCCGTAACACCGACCCACCACCCCTCGCAGAAAATCCCCAGATAATACGTATCTATTAGAGCGTATATCTCCGATTCGGCTAAAGTATTCCTCAAACATGAAGATAGTCGACGAAAAATTCGAGTGGAGAAATATGTATGGCAGCGGCAATCGGCATGCGAGGGTCGGTCTCCTGCCGGGGGAAGCGGCGGGTGGCGCCCCCCTCGTGTCAGTTCGCTTGCAACGTTCGCGCGAGAACGACGTGCGTCAGTAGTTTCGTCAGCAACGGATCGTCGCGTGTGACTGACTCGGAGTACGTGCGTGGATCCTGTGTGATTGTGTGCCCCAAGTGGAGTGTGTGCTGTGCCCTGTTTTACTTATAGTGTTTTTCAGACCATGAGCGTGTGTGTTTGACGGAGGGATGTATCCGAGCGCGGGCGCAATGAACGCCGCCGCCGCCGCCGCTGCCGTGGCGGCCGCCAGGCATCCGGTAAGCGACGACACTCATCCACAAATCACTCCTTACTGATAAACTATCTAGATCTCATCTCTTAATACAGATGGTCTTGTTTTTGCACTCTAAAATTCAAAATGGCTTGGAAAAAGTTTCTGAACTTGAACACGCTTTGTATAACTGTGGGTCATTGTGTTGAATACTTACTCTTAGATTGCTAATAATAATTCCTCCCAAAGCTAAAATTTTAAACAGCGATCTGTCGTACCAATAGACATTCATTAACAAAAAAATTACGAAGCTCATTGCGTTGATGTCTTTTCTGAGCAAAACTTTCTTTTGAACAATTCACTTAACTACTCACAAAGTGATAGAATTTTACAACACAGCACAAATAACACGAGTACCTAAGTTTAGTTATTCAGAAAGTTGAGTTGTAATAAAAACATAAAAGTAATAAACAGTGGAATGGCACATCACAAACAGACGCGGCGTGCGAGGTTGCGAGTAGGTACTTGCGAGTTCCGAGCCCCCCCGGACCGGCCGCCGATCATTGTCAGCCGCTCAATTACCCGTGAAATTGTCTGCAAAGGATTTTATCATACTCAGAAATCTGGGGACGAAATTAACAAAGCTTGTTCATGCCTTTTGACACTCAATTCTCGAAATTGCTTGCTGCTGAGATTAAAGAACAGTTAAGTTGATGCGTTTATTTGATATCGTGTAACTACATTGAAGTATCTACCTACTTTTTGTATGACATGGAATATCGATAAAAAGTATCTCTAACAGTTTGAATTTGGTCGCATTTCGATTTATAGTAATGTTTTCCCTCTTATTTAGGCATGTCGTAAATAAAGATTAACGATGTCGATAATAATATCACGATTTACGCACCATTTTCTCTAAAATACCTATTAACTAAAGGCTAAAGGGGCATCTTATAAACCATGTTTAAATCTTAATGTTTTACACCTAATATCAAGATAATTATCACGTTGGCTATAGAATTAATAGACATGCTGTTAATAACTTACAGTTAATAGTCATAAATAAGTTAATTGTTTCTCCACTCACCAATCTGTGAAAAACATGTTTTACTGGGTTGTAACAACCTGTAAGTGCATAGATAGGTACCTATCTACTGAAATAAGAATAAAGCCTCGTGCAGACTTGCGCGACGCGACTAACAAAACAATTTCTAAGAAAACTTAACGGTAGAACAATTACGGGTGTCGGCTTAAAACGGAAACTGAAATATAAAACCTTGTGCACATTCAAGCAAGCATTTTCAAAATTATATGAACGAAACTGACCATGTGCCGTTAAAACCGCGGCGAAGTGTGTAGCCGTGTGTGAAACGATTTTGAACTTTATGACGTTGTAATAGAGCATAACGGTAGCCAAGTGGTGTTCAAAGAAGCGACCGCAAGCCGCAACCCATCTGTCGCCGCTAGCCGACGGAAAACTAACCACATTTCGAGAATACATTAGTGTTATTTTTAGGAGACACCGTTCACTTAGTATTGTGCGACCCTTGTAATTTATTATTCTTTCACAATGTTTTGTTGCTGCGGTTTGCAGCCGACCATGAAAGTAAAAACTAATTTCAAAAAGACAAAATTACCGAGAGAAAGAGTAAATAATTAAAACATTAGCAGAAATGGTAATTTAAACTGTTTTATAATGTTCATTATTCTTCGTTTAGGTCCTATTCATTTTATGTAACAAAATATTAAATGTTTGTAAAATTTTACCTATACTTTGAATAGGAGTTCACTGGAGTTCAATGTTCATCACATTGGGCGAAAGTAAAGTTCAAAGTTCACCATAACTATTTTTATAGAATTCGGCGAACGAACATCTGTTTGATGAACTACAAATTTTAATATAACGCCGAAGTGTGAAGGGTGACTATCAGTATTAATTAAAAAAAGGATGTGAAACCCACAAATTAGATTACCTACCTATATTTAATTTATTAAGAACAAGCTTTAATCAGAAATGAACACCTAACTTTCTGAACTTAAACTAATTAAGCGGCACTAAACAACGTTACAGAGTAAATAGTCTCTCATTTTATACACGATTAAGTCCCAAGCTAATTGCCTGATTATTACCTTTTTCGTTGCTTTGGGCGTATGTATTTATTGAGATAATAAGTACTGCTCTCAATGCAGAAGTTATTAGTTGTTACATTCCCACGCGCGCGCATTAACCGCTTTATAAATGGCCAAACACGACCAATATGTAATGACCTCCTCTGCTTATAATATCCTTTTAAATACAAGAAACGGTGCTCATACATTTTGGGGTCCGACTGTACTGGTTGTAATACCTACTCAGGAAGTCGTGCGACGCTTGTCGCCTAATTGATGCATTCATACCAGTTTCAAAGAAATACACACCTTATTAAGCGTTCTTGGCATTGATAAGTAGTCGGTTGTGCCTTTTAAAAAGTTTCGTTATGACGTCGTGTGACGTAGTAGATTACTTTGAAGACAACATGGGAAAAACGTGTCGTCTGAGTAATTTTACAATGCGTATTATACGCGTGGTAAAACAAAAGCGTTTAAACACATCCAAATGTCCACAACACCTAAATAGCATCACAGATCTTCTGTATCTATTAAATTTATTTTTCCCTGTAAACTGTAGGCGAAACGTATTTTTCTACGTTACGTTTTGTTCTTGTAGTTTACAAGCGTCACTGTATGAGTGTGTCGGGGTGCTGAATGAGACGCGGGAGGGACGGGCGGGGTGTTAATGTAAATGCCTATTTGTCTATTTGCTCAAAATCCGTGTCGCGTCCTACTCGGTAAATATTTGACTGACAGAATTACCGCTACGGACAAATGAGATGGCGTCTCGTCAAACATTCCAAGTTTTCTTCAAACATGCACATAAAGTAGAGTTCTAGAAATAATAAATCTGTGTCAATGACGATTATTTTAATATTGTCGAGATGAGTTTATCAACGGAAATGTCTTGTCAGGATTATCATCGTGATAAGTGGAGTGCCTTGAGTCAATGTTCACCCAAAATAATGACTTGATATTTGTAGATAGATAATGCAATATCAGTTTGCACAAACACGGCATTTGGAGTGCGCAAACAATGCTTCGTCATAATCAAGATGCCATCAAACATATTCGCTGCGCGGGAACGGAGGGCTTGACATACTTACGTTGAGACCACCGAGCGGGATATTAATTCACTGTTGTTGACGTTTTCACGTCCATTCCGACTTCAGTAATCTGTTTTCTAAATAAAAGAGAAGGAAACGAAATGAGATCTTTCTTTTTATTCAACAGGCAAATAACCTGTTGTAGGTAGTACATTATTTTGTTCATTATTAATAAACTTTTATTAAGAAAATTCATTGGTATTGGCCGAGATCACCGGATAACCGATAGAATTAATAATGAAAATTATCAATCGGTCAGTCCACCACCGCACTCACATCGGGTGGCAAACGGTGTTGTATTTCTGAGAAAATAAAATCAGCTTTCCGATCCCCGCGCTACCATATTAGTTTACTAGCATTTTTTTTTATTTTCCCAGTACAAAGGGTAATAAATCCCTCCGTTACGCTCGTTTTTATGAGCTCTAAAACGAACACAATAGAGCAGAAATTAGCTCGCAGGGTTTAGACGTTGAGGCGTTACGTTACAAAGCCAATCTTGATGTTCAAATATTTGTCTATGCTTGTTTGGTTTGTAAGTGCGAATGGTGTTTAGATGTTTACCAAGCCGCTGAACTTGTGTGAGTTGTGAGCCGAGCGGGCGAGCTTCTAATATTACTAATAAACTGTTGACATCGATCCACTTCTCGGAGTTTTCCTCGTAACGTAACGGACGTCGACATTAATATAAATCACCAAAACTCTCATTTCAATTTCGTATTCGAGCAGAATTCATTCAGCCGTTTCGGAATTTCGAAATTCGAATTTCGAATCCAATAAAAAGAAAATACTCTCCGGAGCGTACAGCAGGTAGACGTGGGCAGACGTATTCAATAATTTGAAATAAGAACACGTATTTCTTTTTATATCCGTTTAAACGCATTCTGTTTAGTTTTGTTTTTGTGAGCGGCCGGTGGATGCGGGCCTTTCATCCGGACCCTCTACACAATACTGCCACTCAAAAACTGTTCATTGTATTTTAATTTGACCTTTTCGGCGATAATTTATGGGAATCTTTTTTTTTTTTCGAGGGGAACGTTTACTCAGTCTATTATTGCCGAGGATTATTTTCGTTTCTTTTGTGATCGATTTGAAGGTTGGATCGAAGTTGCGACTATTAGTATCGAAGGGTATATTTAATCTGCTAGGCCGTGGGAAAAAAAGAATCGATACGGAAAAATACTTTCAAATTGAAATTGAGTAATATCCCAGTGAAGCATGTCAGAATTAGGAAACAAGCTGTTAAATAACAAGTTAACAGACCAAACAACGTGTTTAACTTTTCAATTACTTTTAATCATGTGTAATTTTAATGCGATTGCATTAAACGCGTCGAGAGTCGAGAATGATATTTAATTTTGCCAATGTTGCCCACTGAAATAATTGCACGTAAAATAATACAAAATTTACGATAGGTCAGACACAGTGGCGTAGCGAGGGGGGGGCGGAGGGGCGGACCGCCCCGGGCGCCACCATTAGAAGGGCGGCAATAAAAAAATATTTTGTGCGGTCACTGGCGGTCAGTCAGACAATTAATTTTTCAAGAATTAGCTTTTACCCACTTGCACATATTAAATGTCCCTCCTGCCCAAAACAATTGTTGCAAATCACGAGTGGTGGTCGGCCCTTGTTTGTGTTTAGACGTGTACATGCACGGTGTTAAGGTGTGCGCGCGAGGCGTATGCGGGCACGCACACTGTCACACCATGCGTGTACACGTCTAAATACAACCAAAGGCCGACCGCGCTCGTGATTTCTAAGAACTTGTACCAGTAACTTCTTCTGCCGCGCTGTCGTTTTAATAGTAAGTTTTAGTTTGTTTTTTATTATAAGTAATTTATTTTTTAATTATTTTTACGACGTCAAAAGGGCGGCAAATTAAGACTCCGCCCCGGGCGACAGTGACTCACGCTACGCCACTGGTCAGACAGCAACGATTGAGCATGTTATACAATTTTATTACACAAAAGCGTTTAATTTAATCCGTAGTCGTATAATGTTATTTTATATGGTGATTTAATCGTGGCTATAAAACACTTTAACGTATAACGAGGTGTCAGGTTTGTTGGACAGCGAGAGCGAAAGAGCGGCAGAATTACCCGAAGCGATAAGAATAAGACCGATAGCGCCGAATAAAACAAATAATTAAAACGACCGCCGTCACTTATTGACGCAGATAAAATAATGTCCGGTTCAAGTTAAGGCACGCGCACACTTGTTGAGTGTTTAGCGATAATATGGCTCTTGTTGCATACATGATAAGCAGGGAGACTAACTAATGGTAGGCGTGATAATAATAAGTTAAAGGTACAAATATATTCTTGTGTGGGAAATTCCATATATTTTTTTCAACTTTTACGTAAATCTCTTCATGTGTTTGTTCTATCAACATCTGTCGAAAATATTACAGAAGTATTTAATCCAAAATGAAGTCATTTTTTATGCACTTAACAAATCTTTAGTGGCCGTGCGACGCGACAAGTGTCGTTAAGCTGAGTGCACATTAGCCGAAGAGCGTTATTACTTTTTGCCCTAATTCAGATCAATAAGGTTGAAGTGTCGAAGCAGCCTCTGAAGCGAGGGACGGTACGTCGCATCGAGTGCCGTCGTGTAGCCTCGCCACACGCGAGCGTGCTCTCACACTGCTACTGTCGATATCGTTTTGTTTTTGCCTCCAAACATACGTTGTGTTAGCTCGTAACTTTAAACTCCTTTTTGTTTTTGATTCAACGATATGAACATGGATAAGTAATTGCTTGTGTCGATTTACATCTCCCAGTATGCTTTTGGTTGTGTGGCTTTCATCTTTTCTTTTAACCGATCAGGCGCCGTGGGTGGTCCGCGCCGTGACAGTTTTACGACCGCGCTTAAATAAACAAACACTCGGATTTCTTTACAATGTCTCAAGTAGTATTGTTAATGTTTTTTGCTACTCGAATAGATTACGAATACGTTTCAAATGGTTGCAGTCTTTGTAAACAACGTTCACTTATCTTTATTACCCGCTTTTGTTATTATTTCTTTTGTTCTTTGTGATAACGATTTCTGATAAAACTACCGTACCAATTCACACGAAATTTTGCAGGGTACATTATGGATAGATAAGTTATCTAACAAAAGCGTTTTTAGAGACAAACATTGAAAACAAAAAATTCAAAAAATCTAGATTTTTTATGATCTAGAATTTCTATTGCTTACGTAACTTTCACCGTACCAAAAAAATATTTTTTTGTTTTATTTTGTTCTAAATGTTGTCTAAAACGATGATACATGTAATATAGAAAAGAAATAAAACACTTACGGATCAGATCCATACAGAAAAACCACAAAATATAACAACTTTCACTGTGACGGGAACTTTCTCTTTTTTGTTTGTTTACACTTTTTTGGTTGGGTCAAAATAGGTGTTATTTAGTGCGAATATTATCTAAAACGATGTAATATTTACTTCAAAATGAAAATATCACCACTTTCCGACGATTTACACACAAAAACCATTAAAAAACGAATTATTACAGCGGACGGGAGTGACATTTGACTGACATTTTACCGCGCGGGAACGTGATTTTCAACATTTTTTTAAAATGTTGCCTATTAATATTTTTGCTTTTAGTCGATTTATTTGACGAGAATATCTATCCGACCATAGACACAAAAATTCACAGACAATAATAGCCATTACAGCAAATACAAATAGAGTTGTAAGCCGCGTGTGTCACTTGTTGCCAATTGGCAACAACGGTCCTTTACCGGTTAATTAAAAGCATTTCGATACCTACAATAAAGCAATTAACAGAAACATGATTGGCGCTTAAATTAATTTTTGATACGATACAGTGCTAGGCTAGATTGCTAGACAATCTCGGTTTATAAATAGTGTTGTAAATAAGCACGAATTGCGGTGGATGAATTAAGTTAGAATGTTGCGAACAGTGCCTAGACGTTGCGGTTAGGTTATCCACGATGTTACCTATTACGTTATTAAGTGCGATCACCCATTACGTGGAGCGTGAGACGTCGGCGGCGCGGAGGCGCGCGACCGCAAGCCCGTCTCCCCGGTGGTTACATTCACTAAATTCCCGGCCACATTTTTCCCGAGCCCGATTGTCCGCAGCTCCATTTACAACGTCTACACGCCGCGCCAGTTCCTTTTACGCTTTTATTTACGCTCCTTTTATTATTTTTAAAGTCCGTTTGTTCCTCGCGCCGGCACCGAGCGGCGGTTATTTATTTTTTGCCGTCGGCCTCCCGGCGACCGTGTGTTGTTGTGTCCCTCGCTTTATTTTTATTTTCGTGCTTCTTATTATGGAGTTAGCTTTTTTTTCTTTATTATTACGTGCTCGCGTGTTCGCGTTACTTTATTTTTGTGTTAAGAGGCGTGCGGTCGATGTTGTTTATTTTTTTTCATTAATCGAGGCTCACACCGAATTATGGTCATTAAAGGATAATTTGTATTATGGTAATTTGGGATGCGTGTAATTTTTGTTTCGTGATAGGAATGTTTTTGTTCCGAGAGTGAGATTGATGAGTTACGTCTTGCGTCGTATATGCTCTTAATATTTGGAACGTTGCGTGTTCAATAAACGTTTGTAAATGGTCATTTACAGAATAAGTCTTTATTGTAGCGGAGATTGTTGGTGTTTTATTTAATTGTGTGTTGTTTTGTTCTCAGGGTCCCCCACAGCCCGGGCAACCCATCAAGTTCACGGTGGGAGAGTCCTGTGACAGGATTAAAGAAGAATTCAACTTTCTACAAGCCCAATATCACAAGTCAGTATTGTTTTAACTTTATTCATTAGGTTCACATATTTTTTTAAAGTTATACAAAGTAGTAGCCCACCGGTATCGGGAACAGAGGACTTACTTAAACTTGTTGTGATATTATTTACTGAATTTTGATTTATTTTACTGCGATAAGAAACCTAAGGAAATCATTAGTCGAATATCGGAACTTAGAACAACTGTTGACTAAATTCACATTAAAAACCTTCAATAGGTAGGTACTTAGAATTTTTTATTTCTAAGTACCTACCTATTGAAGGTTTTGGAATTGGAAGGTTTAAATAGAGGCATCAGGTAGATAGGGTTGTAGGATTTACTACAACAAGAATAAAACGCGTAAAGTGGGATCATCCGGGATCCCCTGTCACCGGGAATCAAGGAGATTCAACCCTTACCTGCCTACCCTGCCCTTTGAGCACCCTGCCAGGCTTTTTGCGACGAACCATTGTCGTGAAACAAAAAACGTAACAATAGGGTTTATTTACACGAGTCGTTTAAAGTTTTGAGAAAAAAATAAAAACGAACTTAACGTTATTGAGGTTAATATTGAAATGGTGGGAGACAGGTCAATTGGAAGGTTTTTATTTGGAAAGTTATTTGTTTGTCTCTCATTAAATCTTTATAAATATAGTATACCTACTTATTTCTCAAAAAATAAAGCATGTTTTAGTTTGTTACTTATTTGTCGAATTTTTCATGATAATTACACGAAATTAGAAACACAACATTAAGTGAAATTGTTAAGTACTTAGTTTCTAATTAATAAGAAGTTTCTGATAAGTAACTAAAACTAAATCCTACCTACTTCATATTTTTGATTTTATTTCCATTTTGAAATAAAATCTGTGATAATTAATTGATAAAGACTGACTCCAGTAATACAAATTATTGTGAATAATTAAATCCTAACTAATATTATAAATGCGAAAGTGAATTTGTTTGTTTATTACGCTTGCACGCTAAAACGGCTGAACGGATTTGGATGAAATTTGGCACATGGGTAGACCATGACCTGGGTTAGGACATAGGATACTTTTAATCGCGATATGCCCACGGGATCGAGACTTATGCGGGTGAAACCGCGGGGCGCAACTAGTACTTAATAAATTATTTTTAGTTTTGATAGCATAAAAATGCGAACGATCAAATTAATCGGAAATCCCCTCAGTGCGGTTCTATTAATATAGGTATTTTCGAATGATTTTGCTAGCATTTCCTTCCCTTTTCTGGCTTGGCTACTGGTCTTTCCGAGTCAACGGTCAATACCCGATTACAATTCGATACTTAGGTATTTTGCATAGTCTAATCTCCATTGGCGGTTTTATAGTATATGATTTCAGTCTTCATTTTTAAACTGTCTATTTTATATTGACGTAAAGTTAAAAGTCCTTTTAAAGTGACTACGCTAAATATCAACAAAAAAAAAACTACATTAAATCAGCATAATGGTGAATCGCCCCAATTTACTCGCCCGAAACGGGCGAATCGATACTTTTAAATAATATTATTTTTTAATTTATTTGTAGGCGAAACTATTTCTGGAGTTTTCGATTCGAATCGCCTCAAGAAAAAATAATCTATAATAATGTTATAAAGAGGTAAAATTTGTATGTAGGGGGTAATCTCCGGGACTCCCAGTCGGATTTGAAAAACTCTTTTTGCATTAGATAGCCCAATTCTTGAGGAAGGTTATAGGCTCTAGGGCGAAGTCGCGGGCAGAAGCTAGTATTATTAAAAATTGTCGATTCGCCCGTTTCGGTTGAGTAAATTCAGGCGAATCACCAATAAGCCATTAAATCACTGTCCTACGTATCTTTCGCAGTAAACAGAAAACTTCAGCTAGTTTTTGTAAAAGTAGTGATTGTTAAGCAATATGTAAATCTATGTTCAACGCCCGACCTACCTATTACCTACTTTACTACAAAGTTATTATGTTATAAAACTCTTATCGGCCCACGTTTTCAGTGATCGTTAAGTATGTAGGTAATAATCTAGAATTGAAATTGAACAGTGTAGTTAAGTGACGATAAAAACTATAACCATAACAGGTCTGACCCACTATGCATGCGATAACAGCTATAAAACAAGCTGTTCGCTTATATATTTCTTATCTTAATAATGTTACAACCGCTCCTTTTAAATATAACTTCGAGTGTTACTTTACTGAGTATTTAAGGGGCTACAGGACGTAAACGTGCCTAAATGCAAGTTTTATAATGCCACTGCCACAGTAAACAAAATCAGAAAAATATATGAAATTCTTCAGGATATACAGGGTGGCAGGGACAATTTTTCGTCGGTTATAAAAAAAAATATCTGTTGTTCCATACATTTTGAACGCGTAGATGTTGCAGTTTTCTATAAAACAACCGATTTATTTTTTAAATAACCGACGAAACATTTCAACTCGGTGGGGTTCAGAAACATGTACTGAATCCATGGTAACAGTTTTGGCGTCGATGTCCACCCTGTATGAGGAAGATAGTGTGTTGAAAACATTATAGAACTAATTTGATACGATAGAAAAAAAAAGAAGATACCTCAAAAAATTTCTTTTAACGATTCAAAATCTTAATATTTATTAATGTTACATGCAATCATTCTGATTTTTGGCAGATTATTCTACAAGCAACATATTAGCGTAATAGTGATTTAATTTTTTTGTACAATCAATAGATTTTTTGTAAATAGATAATTGCTTCATATTTTGCAATAAATGACCTGCGTTGTGTCATCGCGCTTCTCTAACTTTTCTATACAGTCCGACAGTGATCGCGATTTAGCTGTTGTAAGCCTCTTAATAAGTCGAAAAGTCACCAAAGAGCTCCAATATCTCATTGCTTTGACCTATTTCGTGGAGGTTATCACTGGCTGTCAGGAAACTGATACAGTACCTAACGATTAATAACGCGCTGAAAGTTTGTGTGTAACGCATGCCGGAACTTTAATATCTGATCATAACACTGTAACACGAATAAATAGATCAAACGCACAATAATAGTCTTGTTCGAAACTGTTCAAGACGTAGCGCTATAAACTTGCAGCTATAAAAATTAAAACAAACAATTCCACGAAAAAGAATTCGCTGAATCTTGTCAAATACTTTTTTTTCTCTTTTGTTTCAGTTTAAAATTAGAATGCGAGAAACTGGCTAGTGAAAAAATTGAAATACAAAGGCATTATGTTATGGTGAGTAGAAATTGTATATTTTTATAGAATTTTCTTGCTCTTGAGTGTGTTTCCTCTCAAAAAAAACTAGCGAGCCTTACAGTTGTCACATAAGCAATCTGACATCTCAGCAGTCCAACCTCTCGGAAAATGGGTTGGTAGTGGTACCATCTGACGACCAACTCTAGCACCGCGCGCGCTCATTGGTCAAATCAAATAGCGCGCGTTTCCCCGGCTTCCTGTTACACACTTCCGTCCCTTTTCACGAAATCACTCCCACAGATTGCAGGAAAGCAAGAGGATATATGTTACACATCATAAATAAACTATGTAGTCAATAAACCAGCAATTTATAGTTTTCAAACCAAAAACACACATTGGGAAACTCTAAATAAAACTGTGGTAACATGAAATGTTTTAATAGACCACTACAAGAGATTGGGGTTAATGATAATAGCGGCGATGGCACAAACATAATTACGTTCATACCCGTACGAACGCAACAGGCTTTAAAAACGCATGTCATATTAAAACTACATAGTTTAATCTAAAGGGACAGTTAATTTAACAGCTAAATAGAGATGTTTATCACATGTAACGTTTGTTATGGCGTGTGAAATCAATAAATGTGTTCCTTTGTTCCCGCCCGCATGTCACATGTTTTCTATTTGATTGGCTCCAATGCACCCCTCCCATTAAGATAATTGTCCGTATGAAAGAATTATTTACTCAATTACTGGGCAGTTTGTCTCTAGTTCTCTACACAAGGAACATTACACGTGTAATAAAATATGTTTAGATGAGATATTGTAACATCGTCGTATCAATCACAGCGCCAACCGAGCTGTCAGAAGCGTGCGTAGGCAAACGAATTAGTGGCCAGTTCAAGAGCACACAATATATTTCAAGCGAACAGATATATTTTGGCATGCCTTAATCCCCGCATGTTCGCTCCGTCCAGATATGAATCACGATTAAGTGTTGCCAAATCGCTTGCAATTTATTTTAATACGCTCGAGAGGAAATTTTCGCGAGAATTTTTATGTGTCGGAAACACTTCTGGCTGACGTCCAAACTGTGCCAGTGCGGATGTTTAGTTACTCGACTCCTATAATTTGAGGAAGCTAATCTGTGCCAAAACCGTACCGTGTCACTGCTCAGTCGTTAAGGCTCTTTCAAATAGACGCGACACGCGACGCGACACAAAGGCACCGCTCGTCGCGCGACGAGCGGTGCCTTTGTGTCGCGTCGCGTGTCGCGCTGGTCTGCACAAGCCATTACATTTACTCGCATAAATTGTAATCGATTAAACTAAAGCGTGTTATTTGTGTTTCAGTACTATGAAATGTCGTACGGCCTCAATGTGGAAATGCATAAACAGGTATGTACTCTTTAAATTATGCTTTGTTTAAAATAAGTTTGTATGTGTATGTGAACGAAATAGTGTTTCCACTTTCTGATAGCAGATGTTAAACATGTTTTAAAATAAGGTAACACTAAGGAAGATGAAGGGGAAAATACGGCTATATTTTAACAACAGCGGTCGGGCGAATTGGCGCACAGGGAAACGTTGTAAAAGCAAAAAAAACGTGTTATTGCGCCGCGCCTGTTTGTTGGATAAACGTTGTTTGACAGCGAGCCCGCGGGCGCACCCCCACCGGGAGGAGTGGGGAGCATACCGCCTGGTCAAGCCACTTTGTTGACATTTCGGTTTTTAATTTGCACCCACTTTGGTATTTTAATTGCGTAGTTATCCTATCTTTAATAACAATTACATAAGTACATGTAGTTCGTATAATGCATGTCGAATAATCTCAGCCGTCGCGCGGTTGAATTAATATTATGACGGAGTTTCATTTCAATAGAACACATTATTATCGAAATATTATGGGGAAGGGAGCGAGAGTTGAGCAGGCTCCCCTAATGCGCGTGACTCAAGCGCAGAAACTATATCTATGAATTAGACGCTTAGTAGAATTCACAAAAAGGGGCTGGTAGGGCTGCCTAACATACAGATATTATTTTATAATATTTATATAAAATTTATATTATTATATAAATATTATAAATGTTACTCAATTATAATATTATAGCATTACTAAATGGAGAAATATTTTTTTTAATCAGTCCAGTAGTTTTTAAGTTTATCCATTACAAACAAACATACAAAAAATCAAATCTTTTCTCTTTATAATATTAATTTAGATTACTTGCAACATAATTAGGTAGGTAACATTTCTAGGAAAGAACTTCATTTTGTGGCGTGAGAATTGGTTAGGTAGGAGAGTACATCTTTGATCGTCGATTGAAAATTAAGTAACAAAGTGTTTAATTATGTGAAATGTGTTCGAATAGCTCGCTGGTTAATTGAAATATTATTGTGACTGAAAATACATGTGTTTGAATTGATTGAAAAATAATAATACCTAATTAATTTTCACGCTGTTAATTCCTGGTCGCGATAAAACAAAAACAATGAAATTGCAACGAAAATAATGAATTATACATGTTGTTTTTGCTAAACAAAATGTTATTGCGTAAATATTTTAATCTGAGTTGATGTGACAGCCCTGACCACTGGGTGCTCGCTTAACAATAGCTATCGTAACAAATAGGTACGTACACACAGGGGTGCCTCGCGAGGGTGCCGTGGGGGGGCTTCATGGTAATCTGTTGATTTTACGCTCGCCAGCTTGTCCCGAACCCCGCTTTTATTAATATCACCCTGTATTTTAACACGTACTGTAAAAGGAATCACAATCAATTTACTACATGGAACGACTCGGGTAATAAGAAACACTCATTCGTTTCACACAATTAATATTCACACGTGGATTTTTAAATGAACAAGACAGGTGTTCTCTCGTACACGGTACAGTTGTTTATTCATTTTCTTTATAAGGACAAAATGAATATAACAATTAAAAATATAGGCATTGAAGTATATATTTATCAATCAATCAATCAGCTTTTTCCCAACTATGTTGGGGTCGGCTTCCAGTCTAACCGGATGCAGCTGAATACCGTATTTTACATGGAGCGACTGCCTATCTGACCTCCACAACCCAGTAACTGGGTAATACGATAATACCCCTTGGTAAGACTGTTGTCAGGCTTTCGCTTCTGACGACCCGTAACGACTGTCAAAGATTCACGAATGACAGCCTGGACCAACGACTCAACGTGCTTTCCGAGGCACGCCCATCCACATACAAACCCCGGCAAGCGTAGCTTAACCTGATGAATCGAACCGTGCGGCTGTTATTACTTAGCCACGAATTCCTCAAAAGTACATAATATATATTTATATTAAACATATTAGATTGACGTGGTTTATGATTTGTTTAATAAACTCTCGGACAATAGGTCCGATCCGTATAGAGCTCGAAATGTTAAGCCGTCGGCGGTGAGTCGGTGACTGATATTTGTTTAGGTTCTGGCAAACTAGCAAACGAGGGGTGATTACGAAGGGGTCGTATTGTTTGCGCCGCGGCGGACAGATGGCGGCCTCCACCACTAGTTCAATGCTTGAATGCGCTATTTAGCGTACACTGCCGTGCTTCATTGTAATGGATTATTACATTAGCACTTAACACGCCAAGTCGAGCGAAAACCAGAAATGCACCCCGTCGACTTTGTTAAGCTTTTATGTGTTGCATGCGAGCGTAATAGAATAACAAGTAATGTTTTTCCTTTTTATTATTTTATTACGTGTTTGTTTTTTTCCTGAACTCCGAGTGACGGTCGCTTCGGGTAAACACTTAATAAAAAGAGATTGAAATTAACTCTAATCCGTGAAGCTTGGACAGGCTTGGAGCTTTTTTCTTTTTATTTATGACTCTTCATGGTCTATTCAGGGCCATCTTGAAATACATCGAGAAGCGTTTTACTCGAACATTATACAATACGACATTATCGCGTCAATAAGGTCGGTTTTGTCGCATCGACACACCGTTTCCCGCGCGTCGTGACCGAGTCGCACTCGCGGCGTGACCGCGACTAACGCGCGTTTTCCGCTCTTTCTGACGACGACTAATTGCTTAGATTTTCTTTTGTTAGTCGCGGGGCCGGACCGTAGTGAGACCGTGCCGAATCGCACCTACTTACGCTGTGAATTGATTGTTTCGTCTTTGTGTGGCAGTATCGACACGGAGACTTATTGTTCTGTGCTTCAAGCTATTATTCACGCCCGGACTGACTTTCACGCTGCCGATTATGGCAACGGTTTCCTTGCTTAGAATAAGTTAGAATCGGCCGACGACGCAGACGGATCCTAGTATAGAAACTGCACTCATAAGTGTAGATAAGTATGTGTCGTAACTTGTAATGTAGATAACGGGTAGTTGAAGAGCGAATTCATACGGTGGAGTGATTTCATGAAGTGTCACGAATGTGGAGAGAGACAATAGTGAATAGGGTCGGTGCGCGGCGCGGCGGGATGTCGATAAAATACTTTGTCGAGGTTTACGAGCGCCGACAGTCGACACCCCTGCGGGCTCGAGTTGCCTGCCACCCCCCGACACACGTTCCGTGCTCAATGCTTGCTTGTTATGATATATCAATGTGGACTCGATGCTTTGCAACAATAAGCCCTTTAGTTACAGATTTTTGATTTGATAGTTGCCTTTTGTTTTTATTTGTTGAATAAACGACGCTTTTGACGTTGAAACTATTGTCTATTTTGGTTACAAATTGTTTGTTGTCAATATATTATTGTCATGTTGTAAGTAGTTTGTCACTAAGTTAAATTAAATACCAACAAAAATGAGGTACTTTCAGTCTTATTGACTGAAAGTACCTCATTTTTGTTGGTATTTAATTTTACTAAAAGCTTCTTCTGATTGCATAAGCAACCTAGTTTGAAAACTCAACTCTAATTGAACAACACTAGAGTCTTACAAAAATATTTACTTCACCGAATTTCGTATCTTTACACGCACACATCAAAACAATTTTTCCGTCAAATCAGTTAAAACTCGTTTTATCACCAAAGCATTCTAGCGAAAAATCCATTTCAATACTTTCGAAAGCTGTACGTGTCCGTATAATTTAATAATCTCTGGGTTATTGCGATTCCATCCATTCCATGCCGTTGGGGGAGGACGATGCGCTCAAACCGCTCGCATTGCTCGTCGCTCAGACCGCTCAAACCGCTCAAATTTATTCATGCGCGGCCCCCCAAGTATTGTTTGCCCTTGCATTAGGGTGCCCGCACACCCGCGCAATCTCTCATTGATAAAAACACTGCACGTGCCCCATCAGCTTACCTACTGTTTATTATAATAACCGGGGGTGGATATCATGGCAACGTGTCTCCTTTGCCATCAGGATATTAGGTATTTTTTTGGATTATCGAGTATTAAAGTATTTACTGTAATACCGAAGATTAGTGTTAGTCTACTTCGATATCAACGATACACGGTTTATTTATATCTTTATCCCCTACTTGTTGAAAATTGTTTTGAAGTACCTAGGTATAATAAACTTAAAGGTATAACATTTTATAGGTATACCTACAATTATATTATACCTTAATATCTACTTCAAAACAATTTGAAAACAAAAATTTCGATTCTATGGCTCATTAAAGAAAAAAAAAGAAAAACATTTATTTGGAATTTTGGACACAGTTCGTGAAACACAAATAACAAAATTAAAAAGTGAAAATAATGTTTTAGCAACAATAGTGATAACAATGAAGTAGTCCACTTTGAGCACCGTCCGAATAGCACCTGCGACTCAGCAACCTAGTGCTGGGATGTATTTGTTTTACAGGACGTTATTAAATGAAAGATATCGATAAAACGTAACGTATGTACACACGGCTACACATCAAGCTATACAAATCCATTTTATGCTGATCTCGCATTGTATAGGATTTCCGTACAATGCAATGTCAGCTTATACTGGAAATGTATAGCTTGATGTGTAGCCGTGTGTACCTAAGTATGTGTAATTAATAAACATTCTACTAATTTTTATCGATATCTTTCATTTAATAACGTCCTGTAAAACAAATACATCCCAGCAGTAAGCTGCTGAGTCGCAGGTGCTATTCGGACGGGTGCTCTAAGTGGACTACTTAACAATAAGGTTATTTCAACTTATCGCCATGTTATCATTTCAATTCTGCATTACTGCCTAAGTGCATTCCAAAAGCTGTAATATGACTATCAACGAACTCTTTATGACAAAATGTTATACTGACTCAACGTCCTGTTACTCGATTCATGAAAGGCGTAACAATAAAACGTAAAGTATAAACAATAGTATCTAAAGGAGTAAAGGCGGCTCGAAGCGCGTCGTGCCTTATCAAATTATAGCCGTTGAGTGTTCACATCAACATGCAGGTAGTCGTTAAGGGTCCCCGCATAATGGGAGCGCTATCTCGTACATCTACAGGCGGATACAGCGCTGTGAATTGTCTAAACGAACGCAACAACTCACAATGAACGCTTCAGCGCGCAGCGTCGCGCGTCGCCCCACAGTGGAACGAATGTATGGGAGCGGTTGGACGTAGACATTTCCGAAAAAAAAGAGTAAAATTATGCCAAACTAATGATGCCATCTTATTCGATTACTTAATGCCTTCATAACTTGTGGTGATGAATTTCTTCATAACTCCCATATTTCGGGAGTAATTTGAGAAAATGTGAAATTTTACTATGAAAATGAGTGTATCGAGCTCTCTCCCTCCTGATTCCGGGCTTGTTTCAAGTAGCGGTCTCTAATATCATAATGCTAATACTAAGAGCTATATTTAATACTAAGACACATAGTGCGCCAAATGTGCACTTTCTGGGATAAAAGGAAATGAAAATTTAAAAAAAAAAACGTTTTTTCCCCATTTGTATTTACTTTAAACCGCAGACAGACTTATTAAGAGGTCTATAAATATATTATATATATACAGAAATATATATTAACAAAAATATTCACAAGAACTGATGAGAGTATGACTTTTAAGTAAGTTGATAATAAATTACCTAGTTTCATTAAAAGTACAATAAATAATTAAGATGTAAGCTCTAATTTACTAAGTTACACATTTTAAAACAATAACATCATTTAATTATCTTCGTCATCATCATCATCATCAATTAATTCAAATTCAGAATCGATGTCCGCTAAATCATTTATGTTAACAAATTCGATATCACTTTTCTCAGAATCCGTAAGCTCATAAAATTCCTTAAAAGAAGATTTTTTTACAAACTTATTTCCTTTTGGACGGATACTTGTAACAAGTGGATCAGAAGACAGTAAAAGATTGTGCATAATATCTTCATTGCATGAGATACTGCTATGCTTTCGAGAATGCCCCTCTCTATATTTTCTAAAATCTTTATTTCTAGCCTCAGATGCCT
Organism: Agrochola litura; assembly: GCA_949152395.1. NCBI lineage: Eukaryota > Metazoa > Arthropoda > Insecta > Lepidoptera > Noctuidae > Agrochola > Agrochola litura. The sequence goes on from OX424509.1 coordinate 9,980,925, forward strand.
CTTCGGATAGAAAACCAATGGGCACAATTGACATGTTCTGAACTATGTCTGGCCCATGCATTAAAATTTTATGAAGTGAAGAAGGCATATAATACCATGGGTATAACTCCACGTAAAGCTTAGCAGTATCAAAGCAGAACTCTCGGAATTTAGTTACGTTGATCTTCTCTCCTGATGAAATACACTGCAAGATCACACAGATTTTTCTTAAAAGCATAGCATCTATTCCGGTCAGTTCAGCAGATTTAGTGTAGTTTTCAAAAAATCTCCTTGCCGAGTTGCCATTGTTGGTGGATCCACTGCCTTGTCTCACAACATCGAGAAGTAAGCCCGTTTCTCTTCTTACAGCCTCTTGAACTCTTTTCTTCCTGTCATCAACTTGCCTTTTTGCTATATCACCCCTTACTTGCCATGATTTTATGTCTAATTTGTAGGAAATGTGTAATAAGCATTCTATTGAGCGAATCCAAGCGTGAAGGGTGCTTAAGCTATATTTATACATGTCCTCGTTTGCGTGTTTATCTTTGATTAACTCTAAATTATTCATTTCTTTAGGACAAGCCTTGCATATGTCACACACTGAAGCTGCTGTATTGGATATAATGGAATGAATTTTACCATCAATCATTGTCAACAGCAGTTGGTGTTTGACACTAATTCCATCAGTGATGGTGGATGGAGTTAAGGCTTCAATCTCTGCTTCGATTTCAGCCATCTCTCTCTGCACATTTTCTTTGGTTTCCTTTATAAACTTAAACAATATTGGCCGGCAAAATGAAGTGGAAGATGGTCGCTCGTTTACCCAAATTGTTACACCTTTTGAGACGAGCCGCAGTGGTACAAGACTAATCATAAAATTACTAGCAAGATCGATTTGCTCATCTTCACTCGTCCTTTGATGATAAATGCTTTGGCTAGATGATCCGTCAAAACCCCATTTGCTGGTCAATACGAGCTGTTGATTGGGATCAACAGGGGTTTCTAACGACCTAATAAGTCTTCTTGAGGTTAAATCCATCAAGGCTTGTAATTTGATTTTTGCAGAGCTCTCTGTAACTGTGAGATCTTCTTTGGCCGGATAGCACTTAATTTTTTCTTTAACCAACATGTAGTAACTCGGGTATTGAAGAGCTCCTTCTTGAGTGTTGAAATCCCGAAGAGTGTTATAGCGCCATTTCGATAAGTTCATCGATACATAAAGAGCCAATGCCTTCAAAGGGGATATTTCCCGTACCTGAATTGATTTACCTTCAATGAAGGCTTTGATTTTTGAGGCCTCTTCTGGATTCTCCGTCAAGTATTTCATAACAAAAGCTGTATCGCTTTGTCCTGCCTTTTGAAGCGCCCTTTCGGCCGAAAACATAATTTCAGCGCTGCTACTGCTGCATGAAAGACTATCTTCAGTGCGTCTTCTTTTTTGCCGGTTACTAAGGTCCTCAAAAGATTTACGAGGACTAGGATGTGTACAAGTTGAAGCATCAGATTTAGCAGGAGAAATTATGGGCTCGATGACGTCACTTATATTTTCTGTAGAAGGTTCCATATTTTCATTCTGTAATTCCGGCCATTGAATTGCAGCCTGTAGCCAAATCTCATGTTTCTTCCGAAACTTATCTGTGCTTCTTCCAGACTGTGTCCATTTTGCATAAATGCGGTAGCAAAATCGACGACACCAGTCTTTTAAACTTGTTTCAGCACTTTCACATAACTGAACACAACTGTTATCTTTTAAAACACTGAACAAATAGTTAAAGTCGCGTAAATCTTTATGTGCGCGTGCGCATAAAGCAACGTGAATATCAAGATTTGTATTAAAATTTGGAAAATACATTGCGAGATTAGCTTGGATACAACGAGGTGTAAATCAACACTGATTTTAAAGTTACTAATAGTGACCTATTTATATAAAATCCAGGTATCCCAGGTATCCTTTGTTAAATATTGCAAGGTAATTAGTTATTGTGATAATTAGTAAATGATGCATGCTAAATTAGTGTATTAAGAGCCATTTAGTAATTAAATAATAGCAATGTTCTTATCAGTAATCATTAGTGCATCAGTTTTATATGTAAACCTTAAGTCCCTAATTATATATCCTAATTAGCTTATATCTTCTCTAATTGGCTGCTCAGAAATGTTATTGTAATAAGGTAAACCTTTAGAAAAACGGTTTTAATCAACAAAATAAACAAAAAATAAAAAAATTGTGTTATAAAATAAACATCACTCTTTATCCCAGAAAGTGCACATTTGGCGCACTATGTGTCTTAGTATTAAATATAGCTCTTAGTATTAGCATTATGATATTAGAGACCGCTACTTGAAACAAGCCCGGAATCAGGAGGGAGAGAGCTCGATACACTCATTTTCATAGTAAAATTTCACATTTTCTCAAATTACTCCCGAAATATGGGAGTTATGAAGAAATTCATCACCACAAGTTATGAAGGCATTAAGTAATCGAATAAGATGGCATCATTAGTTTGGCATAATTTTACTCTTTTTTTTCGGAAATGTCTACGTCCAACCGCTCCCATACATTCGTTCCACTGTGCGCCCCCTCGCTTTAAAAGCGAAATTATCTCTCCATCTACAGGGTGCGTCGCGCGGCAGATGGCGCTTGCAATAAAACCACTAAACGCGATATCGCCGCTCGCTGCCCCTCCGTCCGCTTTATTATTTGATCGGGGAGCCAAATTAAAGGATTTGCCGTAACCCCTCGCTTGCGACCCTCGCCTGCCAACAATCACCTCTGTATTAAGTCTAATTGTGTTTTCAAATTCGACCCCTATAATACCGAGGGACGTGATATTCTGAACCATGTGAAAAAATAGGGCGTACTCACCCTCGGTGCGTTATTAAATTTGCTCATACCATACAAGTACAGCGTGTTCCCTTATAACACCGTTCCATTTATCAAAAATTGGGTAATTTAGTAAACCTTGTGTTCGTGAGCATATTGAGTTATTCCATGTTATATGTCCATGAACGCTCGTGACTGACTAATAAACAGTTTTATAGTCGGTCTAAAACCACGCAATAAAACAACGTAATAATAATAAGTGCTCACAATTAGTAAAGACTTGGCCGCGTTATCTTCTTGATTCACATGTCATAGTGTATTTTTTACCCATTACTCACTAAGCAATTTTTATTATCATCAATTATTCAGCAATTTGCTGTAACATAAGTAGTAATCGCGATTTGTAAAATATATTTCTTGTCCCTGTTTTTATTTCTTCGGAATATTTCAGAATCAATAATATCACATCATATCATAGTATGACATAGAACTAGGGTTGCCATCACCTAAATTACGGGCCCCGGACAAAAACTTCAAATACCCCGGACAATTGGGTGAAATGAAGATTTTTCACCGGACGCCCTCGGATTTTTTTTACAATAAATTAAACCATCGTTAAGATTATAGTATTTTTATATTAATAGAAAATCAACTTAAGCCTAAACAACACAAATAAAAGGCTTAATTTACTAATCAATTGTACTTACACTATTCTCTATCTGAGGTATTATGGTAACAAAATTAAAATTTAGGAACGCTCGTCTTTTTGATATCAAAAATGGGTAATTTGCCGCGCGGCAATTCAATTAATCGGATTACCCCTGACACAGTATCTAAAACAGACACTATTTAAAAATCCCCGCCCGGACGCTCCCCGGACGCCCTCCAAACTAGGACAAATCCGGGGAAACCCGGACGGATGGCAACCCTACATAGAACAGGCTGTGTATGTAGCAGAGCAGTTAGATGTAGTTCGGCGAGTACTGCATGAGCTTCCAGTGGGTGCACACCACTACGTACGTAGCCAAGTATTTCTACCCGTTTATTTATCGCCCCTCGCCGGCGGCTACGACGGCTTCAAACTAATTACACGGAATACGACCCCAGTTCCACGGACCACCTTAATTGCACTGATTGAGACACGGATATTGATTTCGAAACAGTTTGCGTGGACGCCGTGGCCGAGGTGCCGAGGGCATTGCGCGGGAACCCGACACTCGGCTCTGCTCGGACCCAGTCGGCGGTGGTCGGGCGTGAAACGGCCCTCATGAATAATGGACGCCTTGTTCGCTCCTTGAGTTTCATTTAAAACAGACGATTTCTATTCGACTCGTAAACTACACGCCTATGACTCACTCATTTCCCATTCAATGTAATAACCCGTAAAACTGCATCCCCAGCGTTGTAAGAATTTTAAGTGGCGGTCTTTTTACTTAGCATACTAAATAAAATGTTTGAGAATTTACATAGTTTACATATGTGCGTGTATAAGTAATGCGGTCGTGCAGTAGTCGCGTTATTCACATAGATTGTATCATTAAATCTCGCTTACATTATCATGAAAACGGTAACAGTTGTAGGGCGGCGGGTGCGCGTACTCTATTCAAATACAGTGAAACAATGCAAACAAGGCGAAGGGGTAACAAACACGGGGGTGGCGACCCTCGCAGCCATTGACGCCGGGATCCCTCGCGATCTGACAGCTCCCCACAATACACTTGCTGGATTTGTGTTTAAGTGCACTTTATTAGTGTTAGCCCAGGTTCGTACGGGCGATTGCTTCCTGCGGCGATTTTTTTTCGCGCATTTTATTTTCAAAGCACTGCTAAGCGCCGAGAGTTGAAAATCCAACGACAGTTAAAAATCCAGTGTGCGATAAAATCTCGCCGCGATATTTTTACATCCGTGCGAACGTCTGCTAACTGACTGATTCCCTGATCAAATTGTAAAATACTTACAAATTGATCGGTACTACTAAAAGCAATCAACAACCTTTTAAAAAAACAATTTCTGTAAAATTACACGTTAATTCTGACTGTTAATGTCATCATAACAATTGAATGGTAATTTAAATAATAATAGATAATCTATTATTGTAGTAGTGTATTCATTTTATAGCCAACACGGCGCAGATATGAGCGTGCATTCTAAAAGTTGGCAACGTTGCTGATAGCTGTCAAATATTTATGTGTTTTGATTAATTTGGCAATATTACCTACTGTTGGAAATGTGAAATATGGCTAACTAGTGAACTAAAATATTGATTATGAAATGCAATAATGAATATCGAATATGTAGAGATGTAAAAAAAAATGGAATCTTTTCAAATGCCTTTTTTACACCTAAAACGATTACAACATCAAATTCAGTGTTATAATACCTAATTGCAATTAATTATTAATATTCTAGTTAACTGGTTAGCGATATTTCTTATTTCTATACAGTAATATTGCCAAATTAATCAAAACCGCTAAATATTTGACAGCTATTAGCGATGTTGCCAACTTTTAAATGAACGCTCTTATAGTAGTAATATACAGGGTGATTGGAAGATGGGTGCAAAGCTTTAAGGTGAAGATAGTATAGACAATTTAGAACCATTTAAGCCATGGTTGTCTTAGACGAAGTATTACCAAATTTTTTAATTTTTAATAAGGTTTAAAAGACGTATTGTACAATTTTTTTATTTTTTCTGAGCTTTAAATGTCTGTAAAAAAAATGTCTAATGACACAGAAGCCTAAAACATGTTTTGCTTGATTGCTTACACATAACTTTAATTAAATAAATAAAAAATGAATTCATTTATCATTCAATTTGGCCATAATTATGCAGTTTACATTAAATTTTGAGAATTTCCAAAAAAAAACTTAAAAATTTGGTTAAAAATATTTGGTAAGACTTCGTCTAAGACAACCATGGCTTAAATGGTTCTAAATTGTCTGTACTATCTTCGCCTTAAAGCTTTGCACCCATCTTCCAATCAGCCTGTATAAATAGTATCGAGAACCCGTCGGGCATCCATCTCGTCATAGCTCGTATGAATGAACCGAATGAAACTCATAGTCATATCATAACAGTGATTACGTGTAACGTTCTCTAGATAAAATAAAACGTTTTGAAGGGTTCGCAGATTGAAGTTTACGGCGCTATCAAAGAAGCTCGAGCGATGTTATTATCAACTGTGGTCAAACGACCCTTCTAATGATCCCCTTTATTTATAACGCTTTTTGTGAATATTTAATACCAGGATACAATACGGCCGATATAACTTGGCAGGTCTGAATATAGGCTCTACTAACTTTCACGCATGTAACTCTCACTCACACTTGCCGTCCCTAAAAAATGTTATTGCGAAACCTTCTGCGCGAAGTTCGGAACTGCCAAGTTATATCCAGGGCTCGGAAACGTTATTTAAAATAACGTTTTTAAAACGTTTCTATCAGTTCTTTGTACAACATTTTGTTCGGAACGACAACAAAATGAGAACGTTTATTCCGCTAAACAAAAACCGGTTTATTCCGCAGGACGCAGCCGCGCACGGGGCGTGCGGTGTGCCGACAAGCATGAATACAAGTTAAATTGTACCTTATCTTCATTTCATTACATATCACAATGCGCTTGCCGTAAGGGTTGTGTTGCGAGTTTCCTATCGATTAACCCAAAAATGAAAAAAAAAAACGTTTTAACCGTAAACGATTAAAATTGTGTTCTTCTTCAAAAACGTTTTTATATCGTTCCGTTTGAACGTAACCGAAACAAATCGTTTCTTAGGTTTTTAAGACGAAACCGTTTCGAAAAATATACCGTTATCCGAGCCCTGGTTATATCGACCGTATTGTATATCAGTATTGTAAATTGCACAGGCGACTTCTTGAATTATAAATAAGAAACCGTCTATAATAGGTGCACATTATACAAATACTCACTCGATGTCCTATAGAATAGAAAGAAGCCCATTAATAACGTATTTAGCATTGATAATTTATGTATAATACATTATTATACAGCACAAAAGCTACTGAATAATTAAGGATTTAAGTATAAATGCGGTTTGAATTAATGTGCGCGAAATGACTTATTAACCTCTAAACCTTAGTGTAACGTAAATGTATAGCTTAACTGGAAATTCATGTCCAATTCAAATGAATATTAATAAATTATGGACAGTTAAATATTTCCAATGCATTTATGTACTGAATACATTATGAAATTATGTTTAGCTGTCACATTTATCGGTGGATATTATTGTCAAATCACTATTCATAATTTATCTTATCGATGGCCTAGTAATCGGCTAGTTTAGTACCCAGTACTTACGATTAGGGTTACCATCCGTCCGGATTTATTCGGACATGTCCGGCTTTTTGGCCCCCCGTCCGGACTATGTCCGGCCTTCTCATTGTCCGGACTTTTCGATTTTAGGGGATTTTCTTAAAAAAAGATAAATTATTACTAAGAAGAAGAAAAAATAAGATTAAAAAGTTAAATATCCGGACTTTTTTGCAAATGTCAGACTTTTTGTCAGGACTTTTAAAATATTGAAATGGTAACCCTACTTACTATAGAGTAAATACGGGCTATTTGTAACAGCGCAGTAACTTTGAGCACACCTTTATCGAGAGACCAAGTCACCAATTGGCGGAAGAGATCCGGATACGGACATCCGACTTATTTTGAGTAAATTTTATAACTAAAACTAAATCTAAATATATTGTTTTTATTTTTGAAGTTTTAGGTTACTCCAACTTTAGGTACTCCAGACTTCATACAGGTAGTTCAAAGTAAACGATTCAATTTTTCACATTAATAATTAATTAAGTACTTACTTTGTTATTTTGTTAATTACATAACTTTGTTCGATATTATTTTTTTAAATGAAAACTTATTTAGGCGCGTTGGGCATTTTTGAGATGGGACTTTTAATCTTGGTTCCTAGTAATACCTATTCTACCAAACGGACTGCGATGCCATATTATTTTTTTAAATAGACCCCCAATCATCGGATAGTAACACTTAATCCAGTGTTACTATCCGATGACATTTACGAAACGTGACTTCGTGCTTCAGTGGTAAATAAAATGCAGGTAGCATTAAAGTAGAACGCTCAGTAGTAGATACCTCAGCAGTCGATGTTCCGTGGTTTTATAATGGTGTGAAATATTCTCCAGTCGAGTAGCGAGATCATTATCAGACGACGACGCGACGCTTTGATGGATGCGATCGTCAACGAAGACTAGACTCACGAGAGTTTACTTGGTATTATTAAGTACTAGTTTGTATACTTTGTAAACAATATTATTACTTTTCTACTTGGTACCTATACTACATTTGAAATAAGATTAGACATTTAAATAAACCTTTTTTTACAGTCCGTTCAACCGATTTTGACTTCTATTGCGTTTGTGGCATGACAAATGGCAGCAGCAGCTGCAGTAAACAGTTGGTATTCTAACCAATTTTTTGCTTTTAATGCCATCCTTATGCCTATGGTATAGAAGTCAAAATCGGTTGAACGGACTGTAAAAAAGGTTTGCTTAAATGTCTAATCTTATTTAAAGAGTATGGTTATAAAACTGCACTGATTTTCTAATAATGTCAGTGAAAAAGGTTAGAGGCGGGAAAACGGAATTCTCTATCCGTAACGCAGAAAAAGCTGATATCTGAACAAATAATCGTAGCTGTAGGTACCTATCCCAAATAGATGAAATAGAATATCTTTATAAAAAAACAAAATCACAGCTCATATTATTTCACATCAATGACCAAATGAGGTCCTCCTAACCTCATACGCTCAAATATAGTTAACTATCTTTTAAACAACGTCAAACGGTTAATTAGCAAATGATCACCCGTTTACACCTAGCAGAACACGGTACCGAATTATACCGAGCCCACATGTTTGTAGTCTGTCTGTATGTCTAGATGTACCTACAATACCTACCTAAGCACTTTACCAGCTAGGTACCACTACCAGGTACAGGTACCGTTAGCAACGTAAATTGAAAACAGCCGATAAATTCCAAGCGACGTTTTTGTTCGATGTTAAATTGGTGTAACAATTTATTTATGAAATAAAAGAAATGAAATATATTGTTGAATTTGTATTTTGCCTTGTTTGTTGAAATCGTATAAATGTAGTGCAGTTTGTCGCAATAAAATCGGCTATATTAACAACATTTAATTTAAATATACACCCTGTTTGTATTATATTCGATGTTTTGATTATGAGCACCGTACAACAAGTAGCAGTTGCACTTGACTGCCGTATGACGCACCACGTGTTTTTTCCTCAACAGTATGGTCAGGCAATTAATTTTGTTAATGAAATAGAATACACTTGTGACATCTTGTTAATAAAGTCCACTAAATATTGTAATTAAGTGAAACCCTTAACCATTTACGAAGGCGAAGAGATCAAGTGTAGAGACAAGTCCAGCTTAGCAGGCGCCGCGGGGGTGAGGCGCGGGCCGTCGGGGCGCGGAGTGGGTGCGGGTGCGGTGAGCCGCACCGCTGCGGTCTGCGGTCGCCGAGCGAGCCGCGCCGCACGCAGACCCCGCACTTGCTCCCTTTAGCCGCACCCACTCAAATATACTACATTGTTTTGTTTATCTCAATACTTTCCATATTTAGCTAATTTGAATATCAAATACATCATTCGAATACGTAAATGGTCGCTCATTTAACTGTTTTGGCTCAATTAAATACACGTTAATCCTTTTAGGTCGCAGGGTGAATTGCCTAATATTTTACTCCGCTATTTAATAATTTGGTTCGGCACAATATCGATTTGCTTGCGAGTTGCGACCCTTTCGAAGCCGTCTGTACAACAGGAAACCATAAAATATTTAAGGATCTGATCATAAATATTTTATTGTAGGCATTATTTCCAAGTAATCATCAAAATAAGAATGTTTATTCAAATGACTGAATTAAAATAAACATGCAGCCGCAGTTTACATTGTATTACTAATATAATAATATGAGAAACACGATTATGTAGCTGTTAACTATGACAAATGAACAACGTTCAGAACTTTCACAAAGACGTTCCAAACATTAGCGGAGGAATTCTGTGAACGTTGTTAGTTTCTAAGAAGCGTGAAATTTTACTTGTGAACTTTGTGAGTCGGCAACAGTCGCCACTTGACGCATCCAACAAATTAAACAGTATTTGTAAACCGCGGCCGACAGACGCTCCACGCTCACAATAAGCATCGCGAGCTCGCAAACACGCCAAGTAAACACCGCCTCGCCTGTGCCTGTGTAAACTCACAAACCCCATCCCTCGCTCTGTCCGTGCGACGCACAAATACTATCGCAAACTATATTAAATATTTATCATTACGTATACTTTACATGAACCCGCCATATAACTGATCTTTCGACCTCTGTTCTTGCTTCTTTTAATTCCGATTCCATGTCTAGATAACAGAACATCGTACCTACTTAAAAGCATTCGGTAAATCTTGCGAGTAGTTATTGTTCATGGAATCATTGTTCTACGTTCTTTGATCACGAATATTGTTGAGTTGCCGTGTTCGTGTCGTGTCGTATGGCAATACTGCAATAGCAAGAATTGCCAGTGAGTCGGCTACTCGGCAGTCGGCACAACGAGATAGCAAACAGTACAGTGCAAACGGTCTCCGTAAATAAGCAAGCTTCCATCGCAACTGGACGTCGCGTCGCGTCGTCGTTCTGCACTTGTACATATATACGACCTACGATAAACGATATCCATGTTGGATATAACCAACTATCTCTGCGACAGATTCTATCGCTAACTTTGTAATGTTTAGATATACATTTCGTTTGATTTCCACGCTATTTCAATTTGATGTCATCCGATAACTTCGACTAATAAATTATGAGTTTTTATAAAGGCGATTAGTTCACCGAGACTGACTGATACCTGCATAATATCTCTATTGATATCGACTGTTTATCAAAATTTAACATAACCTTTATCTAATACTTTTATCGCCTACTTTTCTGATCATACAAAAAATAATACAGGTACATAAAGTTTATCGTGGAACCGTCTGTAATCAGCCCAATCAATTTTAGTACAAAATCCGTGATAACTCGTTATCGTGTCTGAACAAAAGCAAGACAGCTGAGTATAAAAATCATACTAGATAATACCGACCAGATAAAGCTTTAATGATAACCATCGAGTTTTTAGGATGAAGTTATCGATATGTATTAATGTTGTTGTTCAGAACAAGCAGCTGATATGAGGTGTTCTAATAATCCGCGATAGCGAGCCTGCAATCAACGTTGCGAAACTAAAAATAATAAATAATCGACGCGCGTCGAACCGAAAATAATTTGATGGCAACACGAATATTCAGACAATCGGTGTTAGCGGCGCGTGTACATGACACGGAGCGCGGCGCGAGTGGAGGCTCCGTTGCACATTGCATAAATTAGGACTGTATTAACAGCGCTAATTACACTGCTATAACGCTACCGAATACACTAGTATTTGCGTAGTAGCGAGCGCCATTGTTATCCAGTACAAGGTGCGGAACACGTAAGGCGCCGGAAATGCGGAGTCATTACAGCGCCGCCGCTCGTTACGTCGACAAAAAAGCTCAGTGTGCACCGCGATGATTGATTCGTCTATACTACACAAACCGCTTGTGAAACTATCTAGCGTCTACAAATTGGTCAATTCATGTGCGTCGAGAAACTTGTTTGTGTTCTTTTATTATCACGTAAGCGCTAGTGCGGTTTCACCTCGCTCGCCGCGAATCAACTATGATGTAGTGCCTCCTCCACGTTTGTTTGTTTATGGCTTTTACCTCGAGCGATTGCATTTATACAACAATGCTTCTTTCACTAATATAAATATCTGACAACGTTGTTTTTAGAATGTCAAGTAACGTACACGTTTATAAGCGCTCTCATAAAAAGTGTCGAGTCAAAAAGGCTTCACGCTTTGCCGAGAGGTAAGATACACAAAGGGCAATAAACGTTTGGCGTGGACCTAAACAAACAAGGGTAGCTAGGAAGCTGGCTCTTTGTTTGGCGAGAAACATGCTAGTCAACAGAGCGCTCACGCTTGCCTGCCCCGCTGTTATGAAACCGAGTGTCGCGACTCTCGTGATATGTCGACGCTAATCTGTCAATCAGAATCGTTCGGACGCGGTCCGATTGCATTCAACTTAATTTATAACTGGGACTGTTGAATGAATGTGACCGTGAGATTTTAAGGCCACTTCGCCTCTCTAAATATTTAATATTGTTTGATTGCACTGCTATATTTTCGTCGTATTTGTTGTGTACATGTACTGTATAAATATTTGGAGATTCGATTACGTGTACAAATCATTTGCATAGATTTTCACAATAACTAACGCAACTTGAAATCAAATGTCGAAAAGTAGGTCTACAATAGTCTACATCAGATAAGTCACATATCTGGCACCAAACATCATGATTCATGAGGTGGACAAGAATATTATTGTTGTTATTTTTATTTATTATCGTAGCAAGGAGGTTTAAATTGACAGGTGGTGTGTAGTGGAGCGTAGCCGGCTCTTGATCGCGCAATTACAATCTGATTACGAGGTGACACCGGAGCGCGGCTCGGGCGGCTCGGCTCGATATCGAGATAACGACGTGTCCCACTACACACCCACTCCACGGCTCTCCAATCAACTTGTTCTTGCCAAGTAATTATATCCATTTGTTTATAATGAATATTAATGACGCGCCTTCTCGTCCGACGATTCTGTTTATTATAAGTATCGACGCTCGAGTAGCAATTATTTTAAGTAAAGCCAATTATACTGTCGTTCACGAGCACTTCAGTCAACTGCGTAGATAATTGAACCCTGTTTAAATATTTAGATGCTATCCTACCCCTAATCCCCCTGGTTGTTGTTGTACAAACTCGTGTAAAAGTTCACAATGTACAGGGTATAATTACAGCAGTGAGTAATTAGAAAGCTAAATGAGAAGCGGCGACAGCGGTTGGCAGTGTGCATTATCGACGTGCCAGCCACTAATGCTCCACGGCAGGCTATGTTTAAACAATTATTGCTCCGCAAATGCGATACGAATCGATGATAATGTTGGCCTCTGTCTGCTGAAATAATAGGCCATTTATCGACTTGACTGCCATTTCGCCGGAGGAATTATTTATTGCGGGCCATAAGAGCGACGTCGCTTTCAATACAATAGCGTGCCTTCTCGATTGGCGACTGTTTTGTTTATTAAACTGGAAACTTGGCGAGAGCGCCGCCCGCGGGCAAGATAAGCAGAACGCAGCGTGCTTAAATAATTCATAAAAGAGTCGGGAGGCATTAATGAAGGCCGAAACCTCAGTGGAAGTGCCGCATCCGTTCAGTTTATTCCGCAGAACACAATCGCGGTAAAAGCAGTAAAAAGTTCATCGTCGAGGCGCCCCGGGAGGTGGGCGGCCGGATGCGCCGGGAAACTTATAACTAAATGGTTATGCCGTTTAACCTCTTCATTTTGATTTAATATCTTTGAGGTGTAAATCTTTTATCTATTTAAGAGCAGGTGATAAATTGAAAACACTATGCATAGGTATCTACTTACGACACACATAATTTATGACTATGTCCTTTTAATGCTGTTACATAGGGCATTATAGATTGGTGACATTATGTAGATGTTATCGGTTAGTATTCACGTGGTGGCTAGCCTGGTCACGATGTACGCAGCCGCAACGTGCGCGTACGAGCATTCAAGGGAGACAATAAATTGTGGCGTGGAACCGCGACCCGCATTCAGGTCACAGCTCGCGGCGTGCACCGTGCACTCATGTGCCATATTCCGTTGTATTGTGTCGTAAGGAATCCTGATGGTTTTACGACACCTGAATTCGAATCAGCCCCTCTACTGTCTTGGTTTTCTACAAAAGCGAAACAAAAAAGAATACAGTATTTTATTCTTCATGTATGTCATGCAATCATTAAATACCTCACTTATCTGAATTTTAATTCGCCGTCTAATGATTCATTTCGTAGATATTTCTCGTGGCTGGTATTTAGAAGAAGATTTATTTTAGTTCTCAAATCAATTCGTGACGAAATTAACGAATCGATTTTACATTTAAATGTGTTTATTAATTTAAATTGGTGGATTCTTATTGCCCAACGCTTTTAAATTTTATCGCGAATTTCGAAAACTCGTCATGTCTGCATAATAGCCGTCGATAAAGCGTTTAATTAATTGACTATAGTGTTCTTCATTAAAAAGATGTTTGGAGTAAATTCAAGCGTTGTTTGTGGGGAACAATAAATAATAGAAAAAAAATGGAGCACCGTTGGTAAGATGCGGCCGTAGATTAAAAGCTCCACCGACTAAACCACGTGAAAATCGTGCAAAAAGAGGAGTCACCCGCGGCATTAGCGGATGAGTGTCGGAGCCATTAGTGCACCTCCTCGCCTCGCGTGCTGCCCTCCCCCGCCTCACACCCCGCTGGCGCCCTCTCACCCCGAAACCCGACGTTCCTCTTTTATTTCTCGCGCGGGGATGAACTCCTTAATGACAAACCGTACTATATCTTTTGTGGAGAGCTCGCAAAAGTACGTATTTTGTGGCCCTTTTGTACGCCCGCTTTTTATTCCTCCGTTCGTACTCGCAGCTACTGTTGTAGAGTTATACGAGGTGCAGATGGGACGGGGATTGTTCGCCTCGTAACGACAATAAGAAAAACTGCTTTAATCTGAAACCCTTTGTCGATATTTTGCGCTCAATGGTGCTATTCTCTGATTGAATTTCGACATAGCGTACGTAGGAATGCGTTGAACTCACTCACGCTACGAGGGAGTTCAAGTATGGGAACAATACCTATGCTAGACAAGAAATTTCGCAAAAGTATTTGAAGAGCGCACGAAATCAACATTGCATAGTGATTGCTTTTAAAGCGTTTAGTTTTAAAGTGTGTCCAACCTCTGAGCTCATCTCTGTTTACAACATTAATTCGTTCATTACACAAACAATAGGGTATTTGCCTTGCAAAAATTTTTATTCATTCAAATAATAACTTCCGCTATCTTCTTTTTGGTTATTCTACTGTTCTGAATAGTTTTTTTATTTATATTACAAAAATTTCACTTTTATGATCACGTTAACAATTAACTCGAAGCTGTTAAAAAAATCACACGTCTGAAATTACAATTAATTACTCGCTAATTATGAATTCATAGAGTTCTCACTGTCTAGAGAGGCTGAATCATGCGGCTGGAGGAATGTACGATTCACTGAGAAACAAAGACATAACTAGCTCTCACTACAATTCTCTGCAATTCACGGTCCGTTAGAGTAAAAATTAATATTCGTCGCTGTGGGAGTACAAAAGTCGTTTATCATAAAAAGCGTTAAATTTAGAGGCGGTATTTTCCAGTTTAGTAGTAAATTTTCACAATAACTTGGTGGCGGCGAATGAAAATGTAATTTGCGGTAATTCGGCGCGTGGGTCGGTCGCGCGGTGCCGCGGCGGGCAGTGCGGCGCGGCGCGACACCGCGCGGCGGTCTGCAATGTCAACATCATACATTATCGATCACTGTACAAATAGTTTTTATTACTTTGTTAGTTTGTTAAAGTACTCTTGTTTGTGTGAAACTCCTTTATTTGAGTCCGTGAATATTATCTTTGACATTTTTAGTTTTTACATCATATCAAACCAAGTTCCGTTATGGCAAGGGGTTATCACGTCTGACATCATTCTTATCTAACAATGACTATAAAATATATAAACTTTCTTGAACTCTACTTTAATAAAAATAAAAACTAACTATGAATTAATCTTCCGTTGATAAGAGGAAACAAACGTGTTTATTCCACACAAATTGAATACGTAAAGCGATGGCCTATCAGCCTGTTTATTAGCACATCGCTAAAGGAAATTTGCATTGGGTACGCACTAATATTCCAATAGTTGCACGACTCACGAAGTTTGATGTTTATCTAGTAAATGGAGGAACCTTGTTGTTGTCTTACTTCTAAAAATATATAGCTGGCCTTATTTATTCGTCATGTTTATTTATTTACGCTCTCATAAAAATCTTATTTAAATATTTGCGAAAATAATTCGTGTTCCAGTTTGCATTAGGAATAATGGACGTGTTAAAAAAACAGCGTTCTTAATTAAAATTCTGCAGAGAGATTTTTCTGTTATAATAATTTACTGGCAGTAGGTACCTCATGTCATGATTCAGATTTTAAAAGTGTATTTTGCCGTCACAACAAAAAGGTATTGGTTAACACATAAATAGTGAGCACAAAAAACAAATATGCGTGGTGTGTAGAGTAAATTCGCGCGAGCTCGGACGCGACAAACAGTCCATTTAGCGAGGCGGAATGAAAGTACAATTTGCGGCGAACGCTGCGGTCCGCCGCGCGCGCCCTCGCTTCGTGTGCACACCACTACACGGTTAAATACTACGGCTTAATGTAACAACAACGGGTTAAATGTTTTGTATCAACGCTTTTGTAAAGCTTTGACGTTCTGCTTGACTTCATTGAAATTAAAATCATAAACGTCGACTTCAGAATAAAAATATACGCTTAGAAAAAGAAGAAAGAAATAAAACTTGTTTATTCTGCACAAACAAAACGCACATTTAAAAAACTAGACATAAAATACACACAATACAAAAGTAGCCAAAAGCCTCGTATTCAATCCAAAAAAAGTTTGACATTGTTGTTTATAGCTTGTTTATTCTTTCAAATTGCAAATAACCAAGAGACAAATAACACTAACTATTTTACTAATTAATAACACGCAAAGACAGCGAACGACAGATTACAATTTATTCTAAACTTACACTAATTCTGAATGGAATCTAAACATTGTATTAAACAGAGGAATAATATAATTTCGAATAAAGCAAAAGCATTTTTCATTTCTGTACAATGTTGGGAAATAGATAACTAAGTGTCGCCGCGAATCCCACGCGGAGTCGCGAACAAAAGCTTGTTGAACGAGGGCAGCCTGCGGCAAGTAAACAACACTGTTTTAGTGCAATCCACTGATTATCGTGTATCTACGTATTATATCTTTCAATAATAGTAGTTTCTAAGCAATATAAAAAACATCGCATGACTTGTTGCGGTTAATTGCGGGAGCACGCCTTCTTGTAATAATCTTGAATTAGTAATCTTACATTGAAATATTATGTTAATCGCTATGCTCGGTCTCTAATTGCAGAGCATTCTTAGGTAGGTAGTAATTTATTTATTTTCACTTCAGAGACACAAACATTTGTGTAGCCTTGGCTCTTGTACTAGGAGTTCCTGTATCACAAGAGCCAGACTTCTCAATTTACAGGGAATATCTAATAGACAAAAATGAGATACCTACATTATAGTAAAACTAAAAGGTTGGTTTACAAATACACAAGGACAAAAAAAAAACATTGGCACTCCGGGAGTGCCGACAGAAGTGAAAACTTGAACAATTTTATTGTGCAGGAAATAAGGTGTCGCTCGTTGATGTCTTTTTAATGGTCAAAAGCTGGTGTCGTAACAGTGTCGCGAAATCACTTGTTTAGTCCCATCTCAAAAATGCCCAACGCGCCTAAAGTAGTTATCGCTTAAAAAAGATTTTAAATTACCAAAGTGAGTAAGGTGTGTGTGTATGTGTGTGGTTGTGGGGTGTATGGTGAATGTGACTGGGCATCATGTAATGCTGCCGAATAGTTATTCTGTTTCCTCATACTCGTAATGTTCTACCAATTGAATAATAGTTTTTTTTAATTAGTAGTTTTTTAGATTTTTAAGTTATTTGATCCCCCTTTTCTTAACAGATTTTGTTGCAGACGTGAGGTAGGTATTTAAATAAAGTTACAATGAGACATAAAAACTCGTCAACAAGCCAAAGAAAATCCATGTAGACAAATGCTGAGTAATGAACTCATCATCGTTCGAGAAAAACAAAGTTTACAGTTAATAAAATTAAATATGTTGTTTTGAAAGATAATAAGAAAGTTGGCAAGTGTCCTGGAATTCTGAAATGTATGTAGCCATGCAATTATGGAATGAGCATTCTGTTTAGCGGTGTGGGCAGTTTTGTGGCGGTAAAGGAGCATCCGTCGTGTTCAGACAATATCGTAATTTAACACTTTGGCAGATATGCGCGGCATGATTTCATGCGCGCTGTAAATGTCAACGATTACATCTACATTTAATTATGCTATAGATCATCTTACTAATTAACTGCCACAGCTTATGACAGCTTTTTTACTCCTATTGTTATTCCTAACAATCAACATATTATCATGTTAAATTAAAATTAACAAACTCTACGGTTGACCGATGATGACAAAAAAATTACCGCCGGAACAACTTCATTGTTTACACGAACCGATATAATAATACACTCAATTATGTTAATTCGTCGTCGATTCACTGTGAATCTGCGAATAAAATTAATGTGCATTTAAACGGAAAATTCGAACAAAACCAATAAATACTGCGGGCTCGGTAACGCGGCGATTTATCATCTCATACCGCGCAGACCCCGCGCCTGCCAGTATTATTGTTTATCGTGTTAATTTTATTTGTTGCTTCTCGCTCAGCTTATCGACTAATTATAAATGTTATTATTGAATATAATCTGCTTCGGAATATGGAAACATTTTTGGTTGTGAATTTGTATGTAAGCAGCAATCACCAGCTAGCGGGCCGTTGTTTCATTTATAGCCAACTTTATATTAATGTTAATGTTGATTTTATTCAGAAAAGTAGATTGGTGAATATTAAACTAGATTAATTATTCATAACGTGTGTGATATCGGTGTTCGTTCGTGATGATATTGTAATTTCGTCACGATGACCTTACCTACGTCGTGTTTATAGACGATTGTTTAACATTTATTATTGAGATGACTTTACTAAATAAGTGTTTTTTATTTCAGACGGAGATAGCGAAAAGGTTGAACGCGATAATAGCCCAGATCCTGCCGTTCCTGTCGCAGGAGCATCAGCAGCAGGTGGCGTCGGCAGTGGAGCGCGCGAAACAGGTCACTATGACAGAACTTAATGCCATTATTGGGGTGAGTACTCATTGCCTGCTCGCATATTGTTAACAGTACTAACAACATGTGGGGCACATCACTAATGGTTCATCTAACACCTAACATAAGAGCTTGCTTGAAATTGAGTGGGTTCACCGCATTACTTCAACAGGGCATGTATTTTACACTTTGATCGCCTGCATATCTGTGCTGAATTTTTGTTTAGCAAATTCCTAACGCGTTTGACAATGTGTAATAATATGAATAACAGTATAACTAACCTTAAAGAACATCTCGCATGGCACAAAACAAAATCTTAAATGTTGTACAAGATGTAACCACAATCACAATTTGCCAAACACGCCGAGCTAAGTACCGGGGTTATAATAAATACCTACTACATAATCGCTGAATTCACCGAAATCGCGTAGGTCATGTTTAGAATTCCGAGTAACGAAATGAATTTCTTCAGCGTCGGTAATATTTCACGCGAGACCGATTTGAACAACACGTGTCTTGTTTGTACAGCAGTGGGCTGTTGTAAATGTGGCGTGGAATGTTTAGGTGCTCCCGTGTGCCAGCTCGGCCAGTGTGAGTGTGGCATCTGTCCAAACATTCGCGACTCCGAGCTGTCGTTGCTAAGTTATTCGCTTGTTGCACGCACACTAAACGATGGGAAGGTCGATGTTATTATAATAACCGTGCATAAATCACACCTTTCGGTTAAAATGTAATATTTTACACGCTTCTCATCCGATGACTCAACTTAATCGTTTTTCACAGAAGCTATCCACCTCTCTAAAACATGCTTTATTGAAACAACAAACGTTAATATTCCAATTATTATCGTTGCCGACTAACTCGCAGGCGTGGGGAAAATGTTATTGTTTAGAAGCTCAACGAAAATTCTCGTTCGGTACAAGCGGTACTTACGTGTAAAGTAAGTTGATTCTCCAAAAGCACGGCTTTCAACAGGTCGAAAGTTCGACGGTCGTTAATTAAACGATCTAAGCCGCGCAAGACGAGTTGGCGGCGATCCAACTACGAGGTATGGATGAAATTGCTACAAACGACTACCATTATATAGAAAATTATTTTATTAAACCGACGCCCGCCACGTCCGCGGCGAATTAGCATGTTTATATAATTTTCAAGTGGCCATTTGTCATTGGCGTGGGCGAGACACGTAGAACATTGCTACCGACAGTGTCCACCAAGCGTAATGACAACTACATATTATTAGCTCTTACTTCAATTTGCATACGCGCTGTTAACAACACCTCCCGCGTTATAAATTAGTGTCTGTCCTCAAATTGCGGCTCTAACTAATTTCACAACAGCCTAATTGTATTTTTTAGCAATAATAAGTGTCGTGAGGACTTCATTGCCGTCTATTATTTCAATAGGTTCATTCGCAGCCGGGTGCCAAGTCGTGTGACCTGTTCTCCGTATGTGTTAACGTTTGGCGTTCGAAAACCGTGACTAAAATAAATCACTTTTAAGATAATGAGGGCGAAAATAAAGCGGTGGAAGTCAGTCGTCGCTCGTCCGTCTGCGGCCGATAGAGTGTTGCGGATGGAACGCGCTGGCGCAGCGCCAACTCGATCACACGACGTGCCCGCTGTGTAGCGCGGCGTGCACCTCACCCACACCAATCGACGCTCAGACCAATACTACGTAAACTGAAATACGACAAAAATTATCTACATTAATACCTGAGATCATAACTTTTGGCTACCCACCAACTATTTTGTTTACTACTAGAGCATCTTTCATTGGCGATGGCGGCTCCAATTAATGAATTAGTCTCACATTAGCGTGTGACATATTGTACGTATTGTTTGTCGCAATAAGTTTTTTGTTTCATTGTATAATTTTGTTCGTAAATTGTCTCCGTGCCGTATAAGACCCTCCGTCCGGTGTCTACGATCAGAAAAGAGCGATCGGATAGAAGAAAATACCCTAAAGAGTCCCAAGTATTTGCGGAAGGTTCGTCGCCCCGGACTGTGAGGATTTACCTATATGTACGAGTATAGCTTACTGAACAGCCTTCGAGACACTGGCAAAACGCAATATCGCCCTCCCCTCATAAAACACTCTAATTTAAATAAAAAAGCGGCGCCACCTTCCGTATGTCGGGCCTTTTTTATTACGTACCTTTTTTATTTTCGGGTCAGCTAGGGATCAAAGGGGCTCTCCCCAGAGACTGGCCGCCCAGCCTCCGTCTGATTTGCGAGCGTACGCGAGAGCGCCGATTTGTGAACGTGAAGTATTCCCCCACTTCGCAAATAGGGGACTGTTTGCTTGCCTATTAAAATCACTTACTTACTGTTGTTAAACGTTACATTTCTCTTTCGTCAATTAATTTAAACGGATTGCACGTTCTGAATGATGTTTTAAATATATTTCTTGGCAGACTAACAATAGATGGTATACTTATAAATACACCCATTGATTAAATGAAGTATAAAATAAATATGTTCAACCTACGTAGGTATAACAAATAACAATACGAAGAGTTTTGTTGTGTAATAGAATTCGAGTATGATAGATAAGGTGCCGAAACGATTCAGCATTGTGTTTGAGCAATGTGCGTGAACTCGTCGTCAATAACCGGGAGACGTCGGGCGGAGCGTCGTCGGTGCGTTATCGACGGGTAAATCATTTCTCGTTCTGATTTTATTCCACGCCAGCGCTCGGGGGGTGGCGCCCGACCTCCGCAGAGGTAATAGCTTACAGATACCAAAACTCCCTCTCAAGCTCACCTATACATGACACGAATGTTCACATTGAAACAATATTCACGTAACTTGTGCAGATCGATCGGGACGTGCGACCTCGTGTCATAGATACGCGTTACGAATCCAATACTAAATCTCATTCTTATATTTACGATCGACTCCGCCGAGGCCGTGATTGAAAAGCCGAATCTGCACAAGTATGCGAAATAAACTAAGTTTATTATGCGTACAACATTTATGCAACATTATCTCTCGAGATAGATGTGCAAACACGAGCGCTGGAGCCGTGCAAATAGAGCGTATCTGTTTCCCCTTCGATGGCTTTATAAACAAGCGAGTCGTGAAAACATTTCTATCTAGTATACGTTGGGTCTCGCGCCCTCTGATAAAAATTACGAGGAGAATAAATCGGGGCGAGAAGCGCGCCGGGGTCGGGCGTCGGGGTAACATGAATTTGTCATTTTTTCCCAGGCACGTTCGCGGGCGGGTGATAAATATTGCATTGCAGGCCCTCGACGTTTCTTGTGAGTCGCACGACGCGTCCTCCCGGCGAGTCGCATTAACTTTTCCCCTGTCGCTTAGACGAAGCTCCTTGTTTTTCAACGCGGAAAAGTGAGTTAGGGCCCGTTCTGTCGTCGCTTCCAATGAAATTATGTAATCAGTTTTACGACTCATCCGGCCCGCGAGTGTCACGAGTTTTTCTTATTATTATCTTTCTTTTCTTTGAGAACACGAAGTTATTCAAAGTTACATGTTGTAGAAATATAGCCTCAGAATAGACGTTGTTTATCAGTGTCAGTCTTACGTAACTTTCTTCAATTCGCATGTCAAACATGTAGCTTATGAGCGTTTATTCTGAAAGTGGGCAATATGGAAATAAGAAATGTGGCTAACTAGCGAACTAGAATATTAATAATGAATTGCAATTATAACACTGAATTTGATGTTGTAACAATTTTAAGTGTAAAAAAGTAATTTGACAAGTTTCCAAATACATTTTTACTTCTAAAAGTAAATATTCGGTATTACGATATTTATTATTGCATTTCAGTATTAATATTCTAGGGAACTAGTTAGCCACATTTCTTATTTCCATACAGTAATATTGCTAAATTAATCAAAACAGGTAAATATTTGACCGCTATTTACGACGTTGCCAACTTTTAGGATAAAACATGGGTATTTGGAAAATTTACTGTTTTTCTGCATAATTCAGATTGTTAATATCCCTAATGTGTACATAACATGTGTTTGGGTATAATATATGTGATTAGAACCAATTATGTTGAAAGTGTAACACGTGTTGACGTCGCGTGTCGATCCGCCTCGAGGCTTCCTGCCTAATGGTGCGTGAGTCCCTTCCTTGCCACTCCGCGCCAGTCGCGATAAAATACCCTTTTGATACCGTATACGATTGCACCTACTACTTAGACATAAGGCCTGTATATAGGGTTACCTTCCGTCCGGATTTTTCCGGACATGTCCGGTATTTTAGCCCCCCGTCCGGACTATGTCCGGCCTTCTCATTTGTTCGGACTTTTTAGTTTAAGGGGATTTTCTCTAAAAAGGATAAATGTTTTTTTTTTTCAGACAACTTTTAGTTTTACATTTTATGATTAGGATTACTGAAAAAAATAAGATTAAAAAAAAAAAATGACACTCCGGAAGTGCCGAAAGAAGTGAAAACTTGAAAAATTATTGTGCAGGAAATAATGTATCGCGCGTTGATGTCTTTTTAATGGTCAAAAGCTGGTGTCTTAACAGTGTCGCGAAACCAATTGTTTAGTCCCATCTCAAAAATGCCCAACGCGCCTAAAGAAGTTTTCACTTCAAAAAATACATCCTTTAAAGTAAAAATACTTGTATAGAACATCGATCCGTAACGTAATATAAATAAAGAGCACAATCGCGTTTACAAAAATGAGGTGTCGGTAACGGTGTCGCAAGTTCAATTGTTTTTCCCCATATCAAAAATGCCCAACGCGCCTAAAGAAGTTTTCCCTTCAAAAAGTTAAATATCGGGACTTTTTTGCAAATGTCAGGACTTTTCCAATTTTGAAATGGTAACCCTACCTGTATAGCATTACAGCTAATTACAAGCCCGAAGTATTAAGAAGTCATTGCGCCTAAACAGGCATTGTCTAACGAAGTTTATAAATATGTATTCCGTGTCGATGTCATGCTCGTGTCCTTACATAGGCACTTAGCATGAGAAACGTTAGTATGTCGCAAATTTACGAGCTTTTAATGTTCCAATGTGTAAAGTGACGTACATTTTGTTGAGCTGTTCCACTGCCAATAGATGTGGCATATTCCTCTTTATTTTTCTTGACACGTCCATCACAATGGCAGTTAATGGCGACCATTGGAAGATTAGAATGTAGTTACAGCTTTGAATTTGTATTGTTTTATTGGTCGTAAAATTCGGCTCGAAGCATTAACATTATAAGACTTAAGTTCCTTCTGTTCCAGTCATGCGTGTCATGCTTACCACTTCCTGGTTTAATGTTTAAAACTTTGCTGTCAGGAATATGAATACATTAAAGCTAATTTTAGTACTGGCAGTGAATTTAATTGCATATTACGGTATTATCGAAACCCGTTGAATTCATTATGGTCAGTGGTTTGCTTACCGAACAAATACGCTAAATCTATATACATACATATTAACGAGTTTACGAGACAGAACACAATCTAATTTTTATCCTGTTGTATTCTAGTTTTTATTTACCCTTTGAACAATCCTAACTAATATTATATTTAGAAAGTGAGTTTATTTGTTACGCTTTCACGGTAAAACGGCTGAACAAATTTAGATGAAATTTGGCACATGGGTAGATCATGACCTGGGTTAGAATATAGGCTACTTCTTATCCCGATATTCCTAAGGGATCGAAACTTATGTGGGTGGAACCGTGGGGTGCCGCTAGTAATATTATAAATATGAAAGTGTGTTTGTTACGCTTTCACACTAAAACGGCTGAACAAATTTAGATGAAATTTGACATATGGGTAGACTATGACCTGGGTTAGGACAGAGGATACGTTTTATCCCGATATTCCCACGGGATCGAGACTTATGCGAATGAGACCGCGGGGCGCAGCTAGTTTTATAATAAGAACAAAATATATGGCATTAAATTCTCGGTTCATTTAATTATGCGATATCATTACAGTTTATAATCTGTTCTTGTCAATGGTGGCTGGAGGCTAGCATCGGCTGTAACAGCCTTAATGTGTCTCACACCACGAACTAACCGACTCTTGATTATTGAAGTGAAAACTTCTTTAGGCGCGTTGGGTATTTTTGAGATGGGACTAAACCATTGATTTCGCGACACTGTTACGACACCAGCTTTTGACCATTAAAAAGACATCAACGCGTTGATTACCGCGGTGCCGATTTTTTCAAGTTTTCACTTCTGTCGGCACTCCCGGAGTGCCACTGTTTTTTTTTTTACAACTGGTACGGCTGTCGTTCGTTACAACAAAATAACATTATTAGCAGAACATTGTTTGATTTTCTTTGAGAAAAGTTTTTGCTACGAAAGAAAATGCAGCTTTCGACTACTGACTAGTTATAATTTAAAAGAAAAAGATCTCTAGTCCTTTTAAACTTAGTTCAAGTACTACCTTTTGAAATCAAAAAGTAAATTGATAATAAGCACAAAATCTATATTTGTCAGAAACTTTCTTCTTGCAGTTATTTCTTGTTTGTGCTGAAACATTTTATCGCGTCTGATATTTATTTATAAGTATTAAAAAAAAAAAACATCAATAGCCATTTCGAGGCTCTGAATAGGCAGCAGGATCCAATGAAAATGGCGTAGGTACTGTTAACGCTTGGGGAGAGCTGACGGTACCCGGATAAATAAAACGCTTCTTTGCGGAAAAACTAGGACCATTAGAACTGTATTTTTTATTTTTTATTATCTTCTAACATCCGCTTGTCAGCCTGCTCACTGCTAAGCTGACAGACAGCCTGATCTCTTTTCCTATCCTCAATATAAATTAAATATTTGTGTCGTTTTCATGCCATCAAACTCGCGGAGGTTGCATACTAATAGCATGTCAGGTAACAGCCTCTACAGTACCTTCTAATCGAGATCATCGTCATACAACGCTATCTAGCCTGCTCCACGCCTGTTAGCCAAGATTTAGCGATATCCATCCAATATAGTTCGTTACAACGGTTCATCAGAGATCCCAACATGACCAAGTACTTAACCCAACTTGTCTCTTGTGGAAATTTCTCATCTGATGAGCTCCATTAAAACGTACTAATTGTAGGTTAACGTCCACTTACGTGTTGATTGCCTTTTAAGCCCATAACTGTGTAAACAGTAATTATTTTTAAATGTTCTTGCTACTTATTAATTGCTAACCATATTAAACTAATGTGTTTATAATATGCTGTTGATCTCATTCCTTAATTAACACTAGTACGATTAGATACGTCATAAAAATCTAAAACATGTGTTTTTATTTTTTTCCAGAAAATACTACCTTTATGCGTGCTGAGAAATATTGCCAGTGAACACCTAACCTAACCTAATTCGTATTTCAAAAAATCTTAAATCACACCGCGCACGAAATAAAGGTGAAGTGGGGACATCGAATAAATAATGTTAATTTTGTAAAGAAAAATAAATAACATTCCCAAAAAGAAACCTAGATAAAATCGCCATTTAAATTGGGCCTAGGTTTAAACTAAACACGAAGAGAACCTACTTTACAAAAAAATAAAAGATATTTCAGAAAAATTTAGTCCAATGATTGAAATCGTGACTGGAGATTGTCACGTTCTAGAAATCTTATTGATCCAAAAGTTCAACACTATCTATCTAGTGTTCAATTTGCTTAGCACCAAAAACTGTGCAAACGCAAAAAAAAATTGTTTGATCAAAAAAATAATACTTATTTTAAACCTGGAGAAATATTTATGCGTGGAAATCTGTGCGGTTGGCGTGCGCTATCCATTTATAAATGAAGAATAATCCCCGGAGCATAGACGGTGGCAAATGTGCCGTGAAAACCCGAACGCGGCGGAGCATTTTTCTCATGACAAAAGCTTTGGAGACAGCTCACGTCTGTTGCTACTTGCTACACACGTACCGACACACGCGAAATTACATAGACCTCGTATGAACACGCTGATATAGCGCAGACACAGAAAATACCTTTTGTATGTTTTTATCTATCCTTATCCACCCAGACAATTTTTTAAGCGAAAACTTCTTTAGGCGCGTTGGGCATTTTTGAGATGGGAAAAAACAATTGAACTCGCGACACCGTTACCGACACCTCATTTTTGTAAACGCGATTGTGCTCTTTATTATGTATAAGGATAAGGTTATGGACCAATGTTCTATACAAGTATTTTTCTTCCACCAAGGCGATCTTGTTAAAAGTTTTCGCTTCTCTCGGCAATCGCGGAGTGCCACAGTATTTTTTTTTTTCAACTCAACTGACACAAATCTTTATAATACAGCTTTATTTATGGCACTTTGAGCGAAACATAAAATTCATTCTCATCACTTTTTCATGGGAAAATACAGAACAATAGTCTATTTACCAGTTTATCTACAAGAATTTGAGGTTACTAGTTTTTGTTCGGATTAATAATTACTGAATCATTAGTCGCGTGCCTTGTTACACCGATGTATGTGGGAATTATTAACATCACTTATCGCGTTGTCGTTCTAAATATGTTAATCTGAGCCTTAAAATTCATAATAAAAATCTGTCATCTCCCCTTACAGAAGGGGAAACTTAATCAAACTTAAATTCGGTCGATAATATAAACACCAAACTTCGTTCAGAGATAAGTAAACGGATGGAAAAGTCGTTAGGGGAACGAGTTTTAATCCGGGGAGAGCGTATCGACGCTATTTAATCACGTCTAAATATGGAAAAAAAATGTTGGTGAGGTATCACGCCACGTTATTGTCATTCATAACAGGCGGGTGGGTGCCTGTGGGGTAGCGGGCGCGTCGGGCGCGGCGCGGCCTGAGGGTGAGGCGCTCTCGATAGGGATAGCTGCGGGATCACGCCGCCGCACCGTAACGAGGGAACAGTTAGCTCAAGCGAAATGTTTGTACAGGTATGTCTCCGACTAGCGAGGGACGAATACGTAATTAAAACTCGCGCCACATAAAAATATACATGCAACTAACGACTACAAACGTACTAAAACTTTATTCATAAATTTTCCTCACGAATTGCTCATTTATCTCTCTGCTTTTTCTATTAGGAAATACTTTGTAAAAAATTTATAATAATATCTTTTTATATCAACTACATACTGTAAGACATAAACGCAATCATTAGTTCCAGCTAAAGGTTTTTCTAATAGTATACGCAATTAATTATTTCTGCACAAAATGCGGAGAGAAACGTCGCGGTGGAAACACACATTAATGATAGATTCTAAAAGTTTTTATTAGTTTGAGGGAGAGGATAGGTACGTCGTTTGTCAGGACGGATGAGGGTTCACCACGAAGCCTAACGCTCGGGGACATGCCGCTTTTCAGGTCACCACGTGTACATTTATGTAGAATCACACTTTTATATTATTTTCTAGAGATCTGCATGGCAGGAAACCTACATAATAAATGCTCGTTTTTCGGTCTTGATTTTTCTGTGTTACTAAACAATCTGCAAGGTAAATTATTTTTATCTGTTTAATAAGCAGGAACTGCCAGAAGTAATATCATGGCGCCAAGCAACAGGGATGACGAATAAAAAAAAAAATTTTTGTCCGTCTTGTAGATTAAAAAGAAATATTGGACACATATTTTTTCTTTTTTTACGTTATCAAAGATTACGGCGATACATTGAGTTAAAATGTGTCATAACGGCACGACTATGTAGATTTTATACTTACTTGTGAGTCTTGTGACGTAGCGACCAACTCTACTCTAATATGATAAAGCAAAAAATATCTCTAATATTTTTTATTATCTGACTGACGGACTACATAGAATTTAATTTTTTTGACCCAGGCATCAATCCCTATTAATCATTATTTCGAAACACATTTGATCGCTGTTTTAAATTTAAACAAAACTGTAAAAACATAATTAAAAAACACGCTAGACAAAAACTATTTATTATTTTAATCATTCGAGCGTAAGATGTATAAATGCCCAAATGGAAATAATTTGAATTAAAAAAATCCCCTTTTGTAAAAAGCACTCCCAACTAAGTGGCGCTCGCCACCTTTTGACACACAATAAATCACAGCCGTGAGCGGCCAATAAAAAATATGTTCCACCCTCGGCGAAAATCCAATTAATTTTCGGCGGTTAAAAAAAGAACCTGCCCGTCCGAGCGGAAAAAGCTTGGGCGTACTGTACGAGCCACAAGCGAACAGCGGGCAGCCTGGCGGACGCGATAGCGGGAGCGGGAGCGGCCAGCGAAACGAAAGACGCCATGATGGACGCAGTTGTAACATGGACGCATGTAAAAATAAGAGGAAAATAACGGAAATGGGCATAGCGATAAGCTGTTAAAACATTGCGATGCGGTTGGCTGGAGAAGTGAGCCGATCCACAGAGTATAGGAATAATAAGGTTAAACGAGACGAGATAGGAACGGAAAGTGCGGGAAAACAAGAAAAGTGGAAAAAGGGGAATAATGGAGAAGGAGTAATCAATTTCGCTCAGTCGCCGCCGCCGGCGAAGCTCTCATTTAAAATTTAAAATATCGCGGAACGGAGGGTCCCGTGGAGGACTTTTTAATTTGGCTTGGCTTCGTTTTAAAAATGCACGGAGCTCTGCGGTGACACATCAATCCACTTTGAATGTTGACGCTGAACTAAAATACATTACTTGTTTTAAAAAACAATACACTTTAATTTGATTGTGCTGTTGCCAGAGATTTCGTTTTATTTAGACACAAAGCAGAGGAATGATTCTGTTTAAGCGTTGTGGATTTTAATTAGTGTCCTACCGTAGTTGCGGTTTTCAACCTTCGGCCAAGGATGGACAATTTGGCTTGGCTTTAATTTGGTCTATTTGTGAATGTTTAGCTGCTTTAAACGATTTGGGGGTGGGTACTTCGGTGTTAGAATTGATTTGTGTGGAAACTAGTTGTAATGTTTGTGTTTCTTATTGTTGCAGCAACAAAGGCCAGACCTGCCGCGGCTGCTGCAGCAGATGCACGCGGCCCACCTGCCCGCACATGGTGCTCCTCCTCTTCCACTCCTAGGCCAGGGTGCTCTGCCCCCTGCAGGCCTGCTGGGGCTCGGAGTGCCTCACCACCCTTTGTCAGTACTCGCCAAACCTCCAGATTTGCATCGACCAGATGATAAAGGAAATGGTGAGTTGGAAAAGTTGTAAATTTCATGCGATCTGATCTGTAACTAAGAAACTTGTTTTGTCAGTCGATAGTTCGAGACGCATATATTATCGCAGAAAGTCCAAAAGAAAAAGGATCCTGACTAACCTACTGTATAAGTAACGGTTCGATACAAAGATGAATATTTTAAGAGGTTGTCACGTATTTGTGTATTCGCCTTGTTTGCTGTGTGCCTCTCTGGAGACTATTAGTGCCCCTCCCCCGCGCCGCCCGCCGCCCTCCGCGGCAGACGTCTCCGATCCCACTTCTGTTTCAATATTTACAATCTTCGAGTGGCTTTTTGAACTCACTGTTTGCGTGTTTTCGGATCGCTGACGGCTACGGCTCGCCCGATATTACTTCGAGAGTATGAATAAGTCAATTCTCCGAACTGGTAGGTACGTATCTACGCGCGTGTTTGGACAGAATATGTAAACAGAGATGTGGAACAGATTGGTGGAAAACATTTTTCCTCTTAGTCTGCTATATCCATCAAACAAATAGGCACTTTATAATTCGAGGGCAAGCTGAGTATTATTCATATCAAACAACGGGGAGTGTTTCCAGTTTTCACGGTAGCGCGAGTAATCCCGACGCGGCGGGGACGAGCGCGCCACAAATGAAAATGTAACACAGGAATGGATTTGGAAGCCGCCCGTCGCTCCGGTTAATTACAAAAGCAAGCGGTAATCTGCGCTCCGGGATGTTCCGGCTTAGCGCCCCCTACCACCCCCGAGCGCCGCCTGCCACTTCCCCGGCTAATTTGTGCCATTATCGGTGTACTGATGTAAGAGTTACCGCGCAGATGGCCCCCCCGCCCCCCACCCCGCCCCGCACCTTGCCAGAGCTCAATTAATTATTCCTTGCTGGTGTGAGCGTCGCGTGTTTTAGTCAATTAGTAACGTAATTTTGCGGCTGACTTGAGTGTGTGCGGTCGCGGACCTACATGTAAGTCGCGCTCTAACCAAATTACATCCACGCGTTGCATTAGAGTAAATATTCAAAATAATAACCGCCCTAGTCATTTGCGATGTGTCTGAGCGATAATAATGTATATCTCTATGAATATTAAGTAGCTCAAAAACACGTATAAAACCTCTAATTTGTCTGTTATGACGTGATTGCATTGTTTTGAATCGATGTGCAGGAAGCGTTCATGCGCAACCGGGCAATGTAGGGGAATAGCCGGCCAATAATTGAGGCTATTGCGTTTAAATTAATTGTGGCAATACATGCAGTGCTAATATGTACGTACATATGTAGAGCACGTGAATAGGATTGGTTGCAATTGCTCACAAACTTGAGACGAATCAAGCAGTGGAGATAATGCTTTTGATGTATGTACGTACAGTAACTATGGTATGTATGTACCTACATAATCTACAACGGATTTGCTGTTTTGATTAAACTGTAGCAACGGTTTCAGAGGGGTGATGGGGGGGAGGTACTGCATTGTTATGGGCATAAAATTTACAAAGTAAAAGCACCAGTTTTACTTAATAGCTATTGATCGATCTGCTAAGCTTATACATTTAAAACAAAACTTTCAGAGTGAACTCAATCGATTGATTTATAAAAAAGAGATTGGAACTATTGAACGATATGACACTTTATAAAATATTAACGACCCAATCCTGCTTCGCAAGGTTTTAACGACTTGACAAAACATCGAGATTCCTTAATTATCTATAAGTT